>CM060904.1:552490025-557490025 GCA_030737815.1 Allium fistulosum
GTTGTACTGCCCTATCATACTGCCACGGTCTCCCCAACAACAAATGGCATACGTCCATGTCCACAACATCACACAAAATTTCATCTTTGTATTTCTTTCCAATTGAAAAATTAACACAAGCCCTTCGGCTTACTTTCACCACCCCACCTTTCCTCAACCAAGCTAACTTTTAAGGCTTCGGATGCTTCTCTGTCTTCAATGATAACTTCTTCACAGCTTCGGTAGAGATAATATTATCACAGCTTCCCGCATCTATGACAAATTTGCAAACCCTTCCCAAGATAGTGCACGTTGATTGAAAGATGTTACTCCTCAAGCAGCTAGTCTCTTCCTCCTGCTTCGGTGTAAAGCAATTCCTCCTCACCATTAATGTATCCGTCATCTCCCGACAATAACTCTTCCTCCTCAACTGGTAATGAATTAGAACATTCAGCCTCCTCATCTTCATCCTCAACCTCAGCAATCATTGCTCGCTTCTTTGGCTTAGGACATTCATTGCTTTTGTGACCAAACTCTTGACAATTGAAACATTTGATACCACTGTTGACTCTGGCCTTAGCAACTTCATTAACGACTAGTTTTGCAACAGCCTTAGAAACATTTGCACTGCTACTAGCCCCTTTCACTGGATTGTTGGGATTTGTAAACACACCACCACCTCGTCTACCCTGTTTTTCCCAAGCTAACGCTTTCGGATGTGCTTCAGCAAAAGATCTGGGATCAAACATATTCACCATATCATGTATCTGCATTCTCAACCCTCCAACAAATCTAGCTGTTAGCTGCTCTTCTGTTTCCATAATATCATTCCTCGCAATAAGCTGATAAAACTCAACCACGTAATCATTAACAGTCTTTGTTCCTTGCCTCAAATTCTGCAAACGTTGATACATCAGAGATTGATAATTGTAAGGTAAGAACGTTGCTTTCATCAATTTCTTCATCTTCTCCCAAGATTCAACCTTTGACTTCCCCATTCGTTCACGTGTAAGTTTGGTTTGCTGCCACCATGCCAAAGCTCTACCCCTCAACCTTGTAGCAACCAACTTCACTCTACGATGTTCTGGAACTTCCTTGAAGTCAAAAATTTCTTCAACATTAGCCACCCAATCCAAAAACTCCTCAGCTTGCATACCACCCTTGAATTCAGGAATTTCAGTTTTCATCCCCGATTCCCACTTGTGATCATACTCAGAGTAATTTCTTCCTTGGCCTCGCCCTTGTCCTCGAACACTACCTCCATCATACTCCTCTTCAAAATCAGATGTATATCGATGTCGATCCTGACCACCAACATCTCTACTACCATCACGTCTTCGATCATCATCTCGATATGGATCATACTCAAACTCACGTTGAGCTCTTCCTTCTTCATCTCTATACTCATGGTGCTCTCTTCTCATCGAAACGGATGATTCTCTTCTACCTCGATTAGAATGTGGTGACATTCTCCTTCCACCCGAAACCGATGGCGAAACCCTGTTTCCACCTTGGTTTGAAATTGGCGATGTTCTTCTTCGGGGTTGATTCATATCCAACATAAGCTTCTCTAGCCTCCCAATGCCTTCATCTAACTTTTCATTGAATTTGTTACTTATGCGTTGTTCCATTTGCTCGGCATCTTCCCTCTTGTACAAATCTTCAATATTTTGATGTCGATTAGCTCTTCTTGGCGGCATGATTAGATCTTGATTAATCTTCACAAAAGATACCAAATGATGTACGGCCTCCACTTGATCTCGGCTCTACTTCAAACTTCAAGTTTTGGTGCGCAAACTCTCACGGCCAAATTCAAACACTTTTCTTCCTTAGATCCAAAATGCTATGGAAAGAAAACTCCAAGCTTGTTGTAACTTCGCGATGAACACGATGAACACAAACTTCTTCGATTTCAACTTGGCTTTGCTTGATGTAGCTCGGCCTCTCTAACTCTTCAAACTTCTTCAAAAGAATTGGCTCCAAGACTCGATTTAGCTATGATTGGCTAAAACAAGCTCTGATACCAAATGGTGCAGCAGCGGAAATAACAAAATGATGATTCGGTGAAAGTAGCAATCGATGGAATGAAGAATACTGAATGGCCCAAATTCGCTGATCCGAAGATACCGAATTCTAGCTATCTCTGACACGTTGATCGCGCACGATACCGTGAGGAGAGATCTACAATTCTTCGAGCGTTGATCAAGCGCACTTGATTCCGCGAATTTGCTTCAACGATCGAAGATTCGAGCGCACTCGAATGTCGAAGGTGGAGATAGGAGATTACACTCAACTACCAATTTGGTGAAAGCACAAAGCTAACAAAACAAAAGTTTTAATTCAAATCAACTAAACTATTACAAATGGCACCACCGGCCTATTTATAGAAGTTACAACACACGCCACAGAAAACTGTACAACTCCTAGGTCGGCCACGACTTAACACATCATGACCTAAAAGTACATGACCTAAAACATCACGACTTAAAAAACAGCATGACTTAAAAACAGTACAACATAAGCCAATACAACACAATGCTTTACAACACATAGGTCGTATTCGACCTATCATAAGTCGTTAGCGACTTAACAGATACAAGTTACAACACATCATCACAACGACCTATACAAATGAACGGCATCTGGAGCGAGCGACCTAAGAATGAACGGCATCCCCATCAGCGACCTAAAAGAAGCGGCTTTAGAAAATCTTCGCGACCTAAGTCTTCACGACCTAAGGCCTCACGACTTATAATGAGCGACCTATCTCTCCACATCTCCCCGCGACCTAACTTAGGTCATTCCTTTTCTCTGCGACCTAACATAGATCATAACTCGTTAGGTCGTAGCACCACATTCTTCAACTCGTTAGGTCGTAGCAACCTGTTAGGTCGTTCCAGCGACCTATTTCCTAGATGACGCTCGCTAGGTCGTTCCAGCGACCTATCCCTTAACTCGTTAGGTCGTACACGAGTTACTACTTCTTTTTGTATCCCTTCCTTGCGAACTTCCTTGTTAGCTCCCATGTTCTTAGGTCGTAAACGACTCATCACTTCCGAACAACTTAAGGTTTTGTTAAGTCGGTCACGACCTAGCACTTGGCCTGCATCAATTAGTATTTTAAAAATACTATAAATTTTCATTAGAGTTGGAGTTTAATTTTGAGACAGGAAATAATTTTAAAATTTGAATTTGGGTTTTGAAAAATATTTTATTTAAAATGATTAAATTCTATTTCACTCCAACCTTATTATCTGGATCTAAGTCGGTAGAAATATTTTTAAAAGTTATATTTAATACTACTTTTATAATTATTTATTTATATTTAATAATTTATTAATAATTTATTTATATATAATATCATTTTCAAGTTATTTATTTATATTTAATGTTGTTTAAAAGTTATTTATCAACATTTTAATATTTTGAAATGTTAGTTATTTTAAAAATAAATATGGCTTGAAATTAATAATAAGGATATATTAATAATGCTTTTGGTAATAAATTATTACTATTTATAATAATGGTAAAGATTAATTATTATTATTTATTTACTAACGTTTTGAAATTATTAATTATTATTTTTAATATTTTTTAAAGTCAATAATTAATAATTATTTATAATGGTTATTGTTAATAATTATTATTATATAATAGTATCTTTAAGTAAATGATTAGAACTTATTTATAAACGTTTTCGAGATTTATAAATTGAGTTTAATAAAACAGATTTGGTTTTATAAGAGAAATCTTATAACATGGTTTGGAAAAAAACTTAAAGGAAGAATTAATTAAATGGTAAAAGGAGTTCATAAACGGCTTATGGATTTATAAAGGGTTTAAAATGATTTTGGAGTGTATAAAAAGGAGTTTTAAATATAATTTTTGGAAATTAATGAATGAGGTTATAAATGGGAGAGATATATAAAGGAGTTTATAAATGATTTTTGAATCGTATGAGAAGGGGATACCTTTCTCAGTCTTGTGAATATACTTATATCATTGGGATAAGTATATGAATATTTTCAAAAGTATTGAATATATAAGGATTTGTGAATGTATCTTTGTAAAAGTAATTTGATACAAGTATTTACAAGATAAATTTAATTAATGAAATGATAAATTAAGGAGGCTTGCGGTCGCTTATGTGCTTAACCAATGTTGGTTTTCCTGTTTGAAATAAATCCCTGATTTGAATGTTTGGTTATTCAATAGTGAAATAACATACTATCGAATTTAGATCCAAAACGTAACTTTGGAAATATCTAAGAGAAACATGTGAGTTATATAGCATAGTCATCTCGGATGATGTTATACTGTGCATATAAATATCGTTATGTTCTCCTAGGACAAATGATAAGGAAATCCGTCCACTAACAGTTAGGAGGTGATCTCCGCTCTTATCTTTGATCATTTATTTCTTAAAGAATAGGGTTTAATTTTATGGGAAACTATCGAATATTGTTCTGAAGAGATCGGGTTCAAAAATGTTATCCAAAACTACTTTTATCCAACTTAAGCATTTCAAAGTGAAGACATCTTAAAGATGATGAAATTGAAGATGGAGCTCTCAAGCATTTCGTTCAGTCCTAGAATGAACTTGTATGGATGAATGTTGACATTGCATTGTTTCCTAGAAGAATGTTAGAATTCCAAGTGGGAAATGTTATACAAAGAGGTAAAACGTAGCCTCAACCCTCATCGATCAGAAGTGAACAAAACAAGGGAGATGCAACAGGGCTATGTGGGTCGCTCTCAAGTTGGAAATCATCATCCTTATCTAGAATCGACATTATCTCTCTTTTGTATGATTTGGGGCCCAATAATGGAGGGGTCATTATTTTTGGTACTACTAGTCAAGTGGTAGTTGGTACTTTTTTGACGAGGGATCCTAGCGATGTTCTCGGTGTTATTTTATCTAGAGATGCACCGTGACGGGCGATACCCCAATTGCTTAGTCATTATATGGAATCCATTCTCCAATAAGCACAATGGACTTAGTTGTTCTCAACTATGCTGAAACGTGAGATGCAAGCATTTCAGTTATATTCATATTTTACTTTGACCCCTAGATATTATAATAATATCAATTAATTTTCTATAAAAAATATTTTAGGTATCTTAAGGTAAAAACTTGTCTATGTTTATGTGCGGCGTGGTCTTACGAGATACCTTTATTTTGAAAAAGTTTGATAGCTTTAAAAATCTAACTGGGTGTGTTCTCTCATGCCGGTTTGCCAAATTAGTTAGGGTGTTATGTTATTATAATGTTCGGGTCATACCGAGCATAATACAGATTTAGTTTGAATGCTTTGGAGCTTCAGGAGATGAGCTGGAGGCCCGGAGATGTATTCACATACATAGTTATTATTTCGCTGCATTTAGCTGTTTATTTATCAGCACTTATGAAGATAGATTGATATAACTCTCTAGCTAACTGTTAGTTAGTGAAATCTGATTAGATGTATGTATACTACTGTTATATTCTTTTTGTGTAAAGATCTGTTTCATATTATATATTAATCGTTCCGCTGTGAGAATTTGTATTTTTTAGATTCTTCTTATCCTCTTTCTTTCCTTTAACAATCCGCCTTAGATTTGAGTTGGACATGTGTATTGCAGATTTGTGGGTCATTACACCATTTAATTTCCCGCCTCCTCTCCTTCTGCCTAAATTAATTTTATTGCCTTTATGTATTGATTCTAACTCTATTTTTATTATGCTAAATCACACAAACTTGCTTAGGGTTATATGTCCATAAAGCATTATTCCCTGATTTCATCTTATAGCTGTGTTCAAGGTAGACTGAAATCGAAATGCTTACCTAATACTAGAGCCGAAGAAGAAAATCTTCATGGACTCCTTTTCTTGTTGGCCTTCCCTTCCAGTCCACCTTTCCATCAATGATTTCTCCTTTATCCTACAAAGTTGATGAATGTACAACAATATTTCTTATAAACATGTTATAGGAAACATAAAGATACAGAAGTAAGGAAAAACTGTATAGTACCATATTTGAACTAGAAGAAGTTGTCATTCAAGATAGGTGAATTGACGAAGAGCTGTGCTATGGTATTATATAGGTACAAGTGGAATTTTGTAGGCTAAAATTATTATTTGAAGTAATTGGCACTCTGTGTAAATGTAAAACAAACAAGACACACACTATATTTAAACCACATGATCAACTAAGTAGGCCAAATCAGGCGTAGATTTGTGCCCCATATTCCATCAAAAAAATAAAGTATAATTTTCGTAATGCCTAATGGCTAATTACAATAGTTAAGTCAATAACATGCAAAAAATTCCATAGTACATAATATATATTTCTACATGCATATAATGAAATGACCGGTAATGTCGAATCATATGTTGAATAAAATCCATTAGTTTCAAACTCTATCTTTATCTCAACTATTAGTTTCAATAATACACGATTGAAACTAATGGATTGAATTCTCATTATTAAATAGTTATCTAAATATAGTTATCCACATTCTTGGTAGAAGAGGCGAACTATAGAGGAGAAAAATGTTAGTCCACCATGAAAAGAATTAAACAAGGTAAGTGAATGAAAAATTAACTACAACAAAGAACCCCTGAAGCAAGAAAGAAAAAATAATTAACATCTATATCAGTAATATCAAATATTGTAATCATCGAATATATTGTAATAAAAGAAGACAAGCGGCGAGCTCATCAAAAACAATAGTATAGATGTTACATATTAAGTTAAAATATCCAAGAAGATGGATGTTGGTCCTTATGGGCATGCATATATACTCATAAAATTACAATAGTTTATCTTGACATGCCTTGGAGTAGGACCAAATGGCAAGCGCATAGCCCTAGAACTTGCCACAATAGTTTGGATTTACCATCTCACCCTGATCAATGTCAGGTCTCACTTCAGTTGAGAGGGTTTGTGCATCTGATCCAAAGTCAGCTCTTGTATTACAAAAATTTGTTTAGGCGATGTAGCATTGATTATTTATTTATTTATTTACATTTTTGTATAAGAAAATAGGATTGGATTTCATCATATAATGTTTATAATTTGGTTTCTTTGTGAAAATTACAATTATGGTGCTTCTGATTATGCATGATAATGTGCAACACCACCTGGTACAAAGTTCATAATTTTAGATATCAATAGGATGGTAGCTGAGCAAGTTCATGATGGTAGCTGTGCAGGTTCACATATGCATTGACTCGGCTTCAAATGTGTGCATTTGGTAGAAGCCAGAAGGTACAGTTTTCAACTATAAACTTTAATATTGATACAAATTCAAATTTCTTTCATCTTAAAACAATTAACTCAAAGGAAAAAGTTTTCAACGAAAATGTTGAAGTTTAGTTTTCAAAATTAATTGCAGCCATACTCCAATACGTGATGTTTATTTACATACAAAACATATTTTATGTATTCTGATATGCCTTTCTTTAACATATAAATGATATTATTTGAACATCACTTTAATTAATATAATTGTCGCTCCTTGCTGACATGCATAGATGAAACCAAAAGGAACCCATGAATGTAAGTCTAATTAAACCAAGAATCAAATATCATATATTTGATGAATTATTAAAAAAATTTATTGAAAGAATGAACGTAGAATAAGTACAAAACAATACACATGTACAATATTGAAATAATAGTCGTTAGGAGTTGGGGACCGTAGATGCACTGTGATAACAGGAAAATAATCCCAAGGACATTTTTAAAGGAGTTTTAGAATTTAGGACATTTCAATAATAAGTTTGCTTGAAGGAAAACATCATTCAAATTTTGGTTCAAACCCTAACGGTCGCTCATCTATTTTATTTCTTCCAAGGTAACCTATCCTAAAATCAGCGAAGATTTCTACGGCAAAACTCTTTCTGGTGGCATAATGAAAATTATTTCATTGATTGCAATGTTCCTTCTTTTCATGTTCGAACTAAGTAGTTTTTCTCCCTTTCTATTTGGTTTTTTCATTAATATGTATTGAATTATGACATGGGAATTAACTAGAAACGTATTTTAATTTTTTGTCTATATCTTAATTTTTTGTCTGCATGGCTTCTTTTATATTTTGTTGTTGTTAACAAGGAAATTATGAGAAAAGGTTGAAATCATGTGCAATTGATCATTTGTCTAGCTAATGGTCTCAATGATCTTCCTCGTCATCAATATCCATCGTGAATAAGCCATCTCCATTTTTATTTATTATCCAAAATGAGTTACAAGAAATTGAGCTTTCTCCCCAATTTGATTTAAGGTTTATTCTAAGTACAATTATTGCTAAGAAAGTATAGAAAAGAGAATGAATTCAATCTCCTAGAATTCGGCCCTCAAAACTGGACCCCTTGGGTCTTATTTATAGATGCAAGTTGGCCTCCATCCAACGCCTTTTCTTTCGATTTGGTCGACAAGACCCCTTGCTTTCGATCGGTCGACAAGAACCCTTTTTCATATGCCGCTTCAAACCTTTCGACTTGATCAAAAGTCACGAACCTTTCGACGTCGTCGAAGGTATTTTCTTGTGCTTATTGTTTATCCCTTCGCCTCTTTGCTTTCGACCGGGTCGAACGGTCTTCTTCTTATGTGATGTTTTGAGCTTTCTGTTCTGGTTAAAAGATGTCTCCCCTTTCGATATTGTCAAGAGCTACGTTTCTTTTCAATATTGTAACGACCCAGAATTTGACCACTTTAAAATATACTATTTAAAGTGATTTTAAATATGAATTAAATAAGGTTATATAATTCAAACAAAATTAGATAGGGGTACGTAGGCAGTCACAAGTGGTAGTGATGCAGCCCCTAAAATAATATAACCCTTTCATGTCATTATTTTATAGTACGTTTTTTACATTGCATATAAAATACACATTTGAATTAAAAATCTACTATGTAAGATTCTGTATTGTTCATTTGAGATTCTAAAACTTTAATCAATTTTGAAAATTTTGAATTTTTCATTATAATTTGATGTAAATTAACAAAAGCACAACAACTTTTTTTATGAAACTATATGATTTCTTCTCTATTTATTTATTGTTCCGATTAATTTGTTTTCTTTTTTTTAATTACTATATGTTTATTGTATTTTTTAATTTTTTATAAGTTTTTTTCAATATTTAAAAAGCAAATCTAGAATTTAGACCGGAACCTGAATTTTGACCGGATTCTGTTCCAGTTATGAGCAGAACCGGAACGAAACCATAGGAATAACTGGAATTCCATCGGAATTTTAAACCATGGTTGATACTCTTGACTATCATTCCTTGTGAATTTGGTATACATGGGTATTACAACGTTTGCATTCAGGTAATCAATTTTGAGCTGGTATTCCAATTTTAATGGCATCCTCTAGGGGTATACAATGTTACTAATTTTACATCTGAGATTCTGAGCTGCAAGTTAGTATGCCATTAGTTGTCTTACAAGGCTGAAGTGAAATCCTTAAATTTGAACACATACCAGCTGGTTATAGAAAGTGATTATCTTAGTTTCCTTGTTGCAGAACATGCAATATGAAAAATATGTAGTCACAAAATTTATTTTTAAGAGCGTTACGGAACGCGCTTCGCGCATGATAAAGAAATCCGAATTGTTTTTCTACAAATTGTATTTATTTAATACGACTCAAAATGAAATGATTTCCACATATATTTAGTTATACTTTTATGTTGAATCATACGTAGATAATTTAAAATTTTATTTCTAAGTTGCAATATCTAATTTCTCGTAAGTTTAAATTTTTACCGATATTATTAATTAAAAACAAATTTGTAAAGTAGTTTATTTGCTAGATCCTATTTTTAAGTGATATTAAGACTTAGTAAATATTTTTGGAGCAAATTTTGAATTTGTAAAAAAAGCTTATAGATCCTAATTTTAAGCAATGCTAAATTTTAATAATATCCGTAGAGAGCCATTTTTGGTATTTCATGCTAATACCAAAAAATTGTGATAGCAAATATATTAAAATTATTAATAAAGAATTACATATAAAGGGCAATTTTGAAAGTTCGCGGTCGGACCAAAAGTTTGCGCTTTCAAACAAATTATTAATAACGACCGTTACGACATGCGCTTCACGCGTGATTATGAGATGTGCTTTGCGCGTGAATTGTTCTTCTACAATTAACACATTTAAGAGAAAATGGTTTGGAAAAGTATTTAGTCGTATTTTTACGATGAAATCATGTATAGTTAATTTAAATTTTTATTTTCAGTTGCAATATTTAATTTTTTGTTAGTTTCAATTTTATTTATATTATTAATTAATAAATAACGAATTTGTAAATGATGTTTATTTGTTTGAATGATATTTTTTGTTAGATTTTATTTTTAAGCATAGATGGATAGTTTGAATTTGTAAAGAAATTTAATTGTTTTAACTTAGTTTGAGTAGTACCATTCTAGCCTAAAAATAATAGGTTAAAAATAATAGAAATAACATCTGCATCTTATTAGGATTTTAACGATTCCTTTTAGGTATTTATACGTTGAATAATAAATAATAATTAAATTGTATATGAGTAAAGGGTATTTTAAGAAGTTAACGGTCGGACAAAAACTTGCGCTTCCAAACAAACTATTAATAAAAATTATTTTTAATTATGTGTGTAATAAAAACATGGCTGTATGCATTGGTTTCTACCGCCATAAATTACGGATATATGTATCATCATTTTAAGTAGTATGTAACCAAAAATCATATTACACAACCTTGTCTACGAAGGTTTCTATGTTTTGTAAGGAAAATTGAAGAAGAATACTTTCACTTATGGTAAAACATATTAGAATTTTAAATTGCAGAAAATGGGGCCAAGTGTTTGTCCTTTGTGGTACGTATGTATATAGAGCCAGTGACGATGGAAAGATGACAGCAGCCTAGTGTCCGACGCTACGCATAGATGTTTCCAAAATAATTGCAATTTGACAAATGAAAGCCAAACATATTGAATCATATCTGTACGGTCATTCGACATAAATAGTAAAGCAAGAAAATCAATTATTGGTTATGGAAAATATGAATATCTTAACATAAACTTACAAAGAAAACAAAATGATATCTTTAATAATAGGTGTAATAACTTTGGTGTCATACTTTTTTGATATCAGCATGAATTACCAAAAATGCCCCTTACAAATATTATTAAATATTAATATCACTTAAAAATAAGGTCTAAAAGATAAGTTTTTTTATCAATTCAAAACGCTCCTCTACGGACATTATTGAAATCTTAATATCACATAAAAATTAATAATATAAATAAAAATTCAAACTAACAAAAAATTAGACTTTGAAATTTTTAAAGAAAAATTAAAACTAACTGTATATCATTTCAACGCAAAAATATGTTTAAATATCTATGCAGATCATATTTTTTCGAACGAGTTAAAAATACAATTTGCAAAAAACACTTTACGCATTAAGTACGTGTCATCGTCAAGCTCGAAGCGCGTGTCATAACGCTCGTCCAGAAAAAAAAACACCATTAGTTTGCTTGCAAGTTATCTTTGTAGAAGAGATGATGCCACTGTCAATGAATCCGCTCTATACTACAGCAATTTTGCAGTAGATTCATCTTCTGTGACCATAACGATATAGAAGCATCATAAAACTTTCTCAAACCATCACAACCTAGTAACTTCCATGTATTTACTAGTTCCTTACTACTGTTGGGAATTTTAGAAGGATCTTCAAGCTCCAATACCACCATTGGAAAATTTCTATAGGAAGAAGAAGGAGAGAGAAACTTTTGATTTACTAATGGAGATTGAGAGAATATTTTATAAAGGAGGAAATAGCTTTATTTTCTTTGCTCTTTTATTATTTTTGCTTGCTTACAAATACATTTGCTTGCTTACTTAGATACAAAAGGATAAACCATTCATATTTATAGTTGTACATTTCATATATGACTGGTAGAGATGAATTTAATCTTATGGATGATAAACACTCTCTAGAGTTTTCTTCAACTCTCCTGAAAAATCTATTCTCTAGGCTTATCTCAAATTCTTTATTAGAAAACTCTAGATCTTTCTTTCATGCTTGATTTGGCATATCTATTAATACCAAAATTAATATTATCCAGAATAATTTGTTTCCCAAAGTAATCAAGTAAATCCAAATCAAGTTTATTTCCAACATCCCCCCCTTAAACTTGATTTTGTAACTCCAAACAGAATTTCCAATCTTTGTATGTTATGTGTTTCGGTAGAAATAAGGATATTATCCAATCTTTCCTTATTGTGTTATTGATCTTCCCTATTGTCGAGATCTTCGATGCAATTTCGCGAATCTTCATGGTGCTCCATTCATTTCGTTCTCCTTCCTTATGATAGAATACTCCAAAAAGTAAACATTCTAACTTCCATCTTCGTCCAGTGTCATAAAACTTGAACGAGTCGTATATGTTATCTTTCCATCCTTTCTTAATTTCACTCTTACAATCTTTGACCAATCCAATATCTTCATGAAATTCATCGTTGGTCTCTTTGACTTTCTCTTTGATCTTTTCCTTTTTTACTTCTTTATTATTCTCTATTTTCATTGCTTCAAATTTCTGCATGTATTTTAAATCTTCTTTATGTTCTTGAATTTTTTCTTCTTAATTCACGACTTTTTCATTTTCTTCTCCTTTGCTTTTGCACTTTATATCACTTGCATCATCTTTGTTGACTTTATCTTCGTCTTTGTCTTCTTCATTCTTTTTCATATTTAATTCCTTGGCAGTCTCCTTCTTCACTTCATTGATTTTTGTATGCTCTTCAACTTTTATCATTTTGACTTTTCCTTTATTTGCTTCTTCGATCATCGATAGCTCTTTGTATTTTATTTCTTCAATTTTCTCTTTCATTACTCCTTTGATCTTTGACAGCTCTTTTGCAACTTTCTCATCCGCATCATTCTTCGTTGTCTCATTCTCTTCCTTCGCATCTTTCTTTCTCAACTCATAGTTCTCATTTTCGTCCTTCTCACTATTCTTCTTTTCCTCTTTTTCATCAATTAGATTGTCTTCTTCTATTATTTTTGCATCATTATCCGCCACGAGTTTGATTTGAAGTGCTTGATCTAATGGCTCTTCTTCGACTTTTCTATTTAATTTTTCTTCATGGACTTGAAGCATTTCCATGAGTTCATCAATGTTCATAGTTTTTACATCTTCGAAATCTTTAATTGTTACAACTATGGTATCAAATTTAGGATCCAAAAATTGTAAAATTTTCTCAAATATTCTAGAACTAGTTATTTTTTCTCCATATTTTTTCAATTGATTTACAATTGATAGAACTCGTGAAAAATAATCATCGTTTGTTTCTGATGATTCCATTAATAAAGATTCAAACTTACCTCGCATACTTTGTAATCGAATTTTCTTCACCTTATTAATTCTCATGAATGCATTCTCCAAATTCTCTCATGCTTCATTACTAGTAGACGCGTTTGCTACCTTCTCGAACATATCATCATCCAAACCTTGATGAATGATAACTGGGGCATGTAAACCCTTCTTCTTCAAACTTTTTAAATTGTCCCTTTTACTTTGGGATAAAGTGGTGACATCGAAGGGTTCTTCGTATCATTTTCTACGATATCCCACACACCTTGTGATTCAAGCACCGCCTTCATGAGAATTCTCCATTTATCATAAAACCCTTTTTTAAGTAAGGGAATTTTTATGAAACTCAATCCAGTTGACATTCTTCCTTGCTATCAAACTGAATTAGCAACCTGGCTCTGATACCACTGTTGGGAATTTTAGAAGGATCTTCAAGCTCTGATACCACTGTTGGGAAATTTCTATATGAGGAAGAAGAAGGAGAAAATTTTAATTTACTAATGGATATTGAGAGAATATTTTATAAATGAGGAAATATCTTTATTTTCTTTGCTCTTTTATTCTTTTTGCTTACTTACAAATACATTTTCTTGCTAGCTTAGATACAAAAGGATAAACCATTCATATTTCTAGTTGTACATTTCCTATATGAATGGTAGAGATGAATTTAATCCTATGGTTGATAAACACTCTTTAGAGTTTTCTTCAACTCTCTTTAAAAATCTGTTCTCTAGGCTTTTCTCAAATTCTTTATTAGAAAACTCTAGATCTTTCTTTCATGCTTTATTTGGCATATCCATTAATACCAAAATTAATATTATCCAGAATAATTTGTTTCCCAAAATAATCAAGTAAAACCAAAATCAAGTTTATTTCCAACAACTAGTCGCTTGCCTGAGTCCGTGTTCAAACATGCCTGCATACAATGTCTCACATGATGTATTCAGTGCTATTCCCTGTTCAAACTTGCTAACCTGTTGTAACCACCACAATAGCCTACAAAATCCACTCTTCATATTTATGCCCCTCTGCACGTGTACTGTTTTATCACCATGCACAACAATTGCCTCCATTGTATTTCACTTTGCACTTCGAAATTAGTTGCATCTCAGTGTTCAAGATTGCAGTTCAGTTCTACATGCAGTCAGCTCTACATTAATTGTACTTTGGCTTGTATTTGAGCTCAACAATTGATGGTTGATACTATTGACTATCATTCCTTGTAAATTTGGCATGCATGGGTGTTACAAAGTTTGCATTCAGGTTATGGATTTTTAGTTGGTATTCCAATTTTAATGACATCCTCTAGGGATATAAATGTTAATAATCTTGCATCCCTGATTTGAGCTGCAAGATAGCGTGGCATCAGTTATCTTACAAGGCTGCAGTGAACTCTTAAACTTTGAACATGTAACAGGTTTTCTGGTGCGGTAATACCAAGGTTCAAATTTCTATTTTCCGTTTTCGTTTCCGTTCCGACCATTGGTAATTTTAAAATTTCAGATTCCGTTCCGGAAATTTCGAAAGTTTCGCTTTAATTTCGGTTTTTTAATTTCGATACCTTTTTGCTTTAATTTGTTATATACGCTAATAGATATTCAATACTGTCATAAATTTATAGTACATTTTTTACATTACATATAAAATACACACTTTAATTAAAAATTCATTGTGTAAGATTCTATATTTTTCATTTGAGATTTTAAAACTTTGATCAATTTTGAAAATTTTGAATTTCTTACTATGACTCGATGTAAATTAGCAAAAGTATAACAACATTTTTTATGAAACTATATGATTTCTTCTCCATTTATTTATTGTCTTAATTAATTTGTTTTCTTTTTTAAATTATTATATATTTGTTGTATTTTTTAATTTTTTATAAGTTTTTTTCAATATTTGAAAAACAAATCCAGAATTTAGACCGGAACTGAAATTTTGATCGGATTTCGTTTCGGTTATGTGCGGAACCTGAACGAAATCAACGGAATAACCGGAATTCCGTCGGAATTTCGAAACATGGGTAGTACAAAGTGATTATCTTTGGTTACTTACTGTAGAAGATGTTATATGGAAAATATGTAGTCAAAAGCTTTATCTTTAATCATGTGCCTGATAAAAGAATGGTTATAGGCATTGATTTATACAGTCATGATCTTTAAATTAAAGGAAATGCAGGTTGCTGAGCAGTGTATAGGCTTGAATTCCTCTGTTTGTTTATTACCTATCTCATGAGCTATGGACTCTCCTTACAAAATAATGAATTTGATGGACTCTCCATATCATCATATGAACGGATGATAATGAAAAATTAATAGTTAAGATGTGCGTGACATGCAAAACACAAATAAAGGGGACAATAAGATGGACAAAGGGGACATGAGATTTGAACTCTACTAAATATCACTTAGTTATGTGTTTAAGCTTTTTTAGTGCTTATACAGTTAGTTTGCTTGTTAAAAACAATAATATAAAATCACTTATAATCGGTGAGATAATAATCATCCAAATTTCTACGGTTTTTTTTAATCACTTATCATGAAATTTAATATGTACAAGATATAAATATGATTTATCACTTACTGGTTGACATGAGCACTATCTACGTATAGTCAGCGCATCCTCAACATCCTATCATCAGTTGGCCGCCTTTGTTTGCCTTACTGACACCATTTTTCAGTACATGTTAACAAGCCTTTGTTATAATATTAGCCTTAAAGTTTGCTGGTTTTAATGTATTATTGAGTCGACCGTTGATATTATGATCTATATTATTTAGCATCTTTGATACCTAACATAAATTCACATATGTATTGCTGGCCACTAAGCTTTGTCGTAGTTCTTTGCCTCGGTTATTTTGCGGTACAGTACCCACTGCATTAGCTTGCTGCATCGTATTTTAAATCCTAGCTACATATTTTTTCTTCCTTGGAACTCTTTTACTTACTTTGTAAATATTTTATATAACAATTATTAACATCTTGATTGCTTATTTGATATATATATAGGACCAATAATGCAGAGATGTCTGGAAGAAAATATCAAAAGCAAAACAAAATGAAACTAACTATTTGATTGGTCCATAAGTAGGTTGTCTATGCAAGTATGTATGAAATATTATGTATAGGTATGTGAAGTTGTATAAACCATATGTTTAAAATGTTTAAGTATGGGCGCGGGAAAAGTTGTTTGAACAATATATGAAATATTATGTATGGATCTAGGAAAATGTGTTTGAACAATATGTATGAAACATTGTGCTTTGATTTACATATTTCATGTTTGTAAAAATCTGCTCTATTTATATGCGAAGAAGAAACGGGTATATGAATATTACATATGTGAAAAGATTAAAGTAGCAATGAATAAACCTTGTAAATTGATATAGCACCAGGGCGAACCCATGCTACTGACATGGATTGTCCTCAAATTTGCTGATGGATACACAAAGAGTTGAATATTACTGACATGTTATTTTGTTAGTTCCATAAGATATGTAAAAGAACATTTTCGTGTGCCTAATCTAAATTGATAGGTTTCATAAACTTAACTATATATTTAAGAAGTACAAATTGAATATCATCGAAAGTTTCTTTTTTGGATCTAAAGGCTTGGTTTTATTAAATACTATAAATTCAAAGTACATATCATGGTTTGGACTCGAAAGATGGAAATGAACTGGTAATTTTCATAATCATCCCAGTACATAACAATAAGCAAACACCAGACAAAATTTGATTACTTCTACCACAGGGTATTACCAATAGATTCAACCACCAATTTAAATAGACTTAACCCTAGGTTTGTTAGCTTGTTCTTTCGGTACAATAATAGTAAGAACTCCATTCTCCATTGCAGTTTTCATTTAATCCATAACTGCATTTTCAGCTAACCTAAATCTCCTTGTGAACTTTCCACTGCGCCCTTCAATTCTATGCCATTGGTCATTTTTCTCCTCTGGTTCCTTGCTCTTTTGTATATTGATCTAAAGCAGAATGCCTTCTTCCACCTCTACTTTTGTTGGAATGGAATTCCAACTTGAGACCACTCAAATCAAAACCCAAAACATAGCGGAAGACGAGATCGTGGTAAGAAGTGTAAAAACAACCAATCAATATCTCAATTCCAATCAATCCAATCTAAAAGCAATCACAATCCCCAAACAAGCAATATATAAATCAAAGTAATAACAAAAAATAAATCACACGGCGATTTATAGTGGTTCCACTAACGTTGTGTAAGTGTACATCCACTTTATGAGAGAGCATTTATTAATATTGATGAGAAGAGTACAAGAAATTGATTACAATGATCAAAATTCTAATAGAATTAATTTATGGAGAAGAGAATTGAAGAAAATTAGGTATTGATAAACCATAATTAGTGGAGGCTAATCTCTTGTAGTCGCTTTTTGTTGCATCTAGATCTGGAACCTGAAGCTAGCTTATATAGGAGAATAGTAAACCTAGGCAAAGTTTCAAAATTGCCCCTGCAAATATCATAAATCTTCACGTCAAGCCAATGCCAAAAAACTGGTAGATGTCGCCATAGACGTCTGTCATAATGGGACGGACGTCTGTCGAAGGTCTCGGGAAATTTTTCCCTGAGACATCAGACGTCTGTCCAAAGTGACAGACTTCTGGTTATACTATCTGAAAAAATTCTGCACATACTCAGACGTCTGTCCAAAAAGGTCAGATGTCTGTACTAAGTCTCTGGAACAGGTCTGCTACAGGTTTGCTGAAGCGTCAGACGTCTTACCATTTCCTCAAACGTCAGTCGTTGTCATTTCACCACCACTCCACCTTTTTCTCCATAACTTCCACCTCCGAGTTTCGGTTTGCAAATCGTTTTCTCTGTTACCAAGCTACTTTCGATCTATACAATTCTTCATATAGTGTTGCCAAAATTTAACACTTTGCCTCGATGCTATATCCATCTTCAACTCCAATAGTATCATACCATCAACAACAACTGATAGCACCAACTATCACCACCCCTTCTACCTTCAATCAAAATGAATGATTTTCCAATGAGCTCTGACAAAGCCCACGCCTATTGCACTCCACCAACAAGCTCAGGCAAAGCTCCCGCCCGCTAATGAAGGGTTGAAAACATCCAAATCCTAAACCGTCTCAACAAAGACTAAAGTGCTGAGGAGTATAGACTAGCACTTACCAAGAAGATAGAATCTCAATCTCTCATCGATACTCTTCCTCATCCATAACCAAGCATCTCCCTCAACCATGCCACCCTATGGCACCTAGCACTTCTCCAAGCGAATCAAGTTCGAGCAGTGCTCGAACTTCCCAACCGGCGATATCTTAATGAACATATCCACCACGTTATCCTTTGTGTGCACTTTCCAAAGATATACTTGCTTATCTTCATCCATGGCTACTAGAAATGACCCTCTCCTCTTAATATACTTAGTCCGTGAACTAAACGCCAAATTCTCTACCAAGTGAATAGAACTTTGGCTATCACATCGAACATCAATGCTATCATTCCTGAATCCCAAGTCACACAACATTTGCCTTAAGTAAAGTGCCTCCTTTGCCCTCTCCACCGTGGCTATCAACTCCGCCTCCGTAGTGGATAAAGCAACCAAGGTCTGCAATCTCGATCTCCAACGTATGGTTGTACCCCCAAGTGTGAAGACATATCCGGAAGTTGATTTTCTCTGATCCCTATCACTGGCGTAATCCGAATCACAATAACCAACCAACTTACAATCCATTCTATCACTACCGCTAAAAACAAGATCATGAGATGATGTACCTCTAAGGTATCTCAATACGAGCTTCACAGCATCCCAATGCGATTTCCCCGGATTAGCCATATATCGACTAACCATTTCGATGGCATTTGCAATATCTGGTCTTGTACACACCATAGCATATATTAGACTTCCAACCGTACTAGCATATGGCACATTTGCCATATAAGCCTTGTCTTTCTCCAAGATATGTGATCCTTTACTCGAAAGCTTCATATGCAAAGGTAAAGGTGGATTTGATGCCTTTGCATTCTTCATGCTGAACCGGCAAAGCACTTTCTGTATGTACTCCTTTTGAGTCTGTTTCAACTCAAAATTCTTTCGGTCTCTTTCTATTTCCATGTCCAATATCCTTCTTACTTCTCCAAGATTCGAACTCCGATTTCAAACTCACTTTTAGTTTGTTGATTTCATTCTTATCCTTAGAAGCAATGAGCATGTCATCCACGTACAAGAGTAAATACGTCCAATAATCATTTTTCAACTTCTTGAAATATACATAAGCATGCTTCCATCAAAACCATTTTCAAGCATAAAATGATCAAATCTCTTATACCATTGTCTAGATGATTACTTTAAACCATATAGTGATTTCTTTAGCTTGCAAACCAAATTTAACTTACCATCCACAACAAAACCTTCTGGTTGCTCCATGTAGATTCTTTATCCAAGTCACCATGCAGGAAGGCGGTTTTCACATCAAGTTGCTCCAACTCCAAGTCGTGAATAGCAACTATAGCAAGTAATATCCGGATAGAAGTATGGCGCACAACCGGTGTGAATATCTCATCATACTCCTTTCCTTTGTGCAAACCCCTTAGCCACTAACCTAGCTATGTATCTCCCATCGTCCTTCACCTTGTATATTAATTTGCACCCAATTGCACGGTTTCTTTTAGGAAGTGGAACCAAATCCCAAGTTTGATTCTTCAATAATGATTGCATCTCTTCCTCCAAAGCACAAATCCATTTCGAGCTATTACTCGATTCCATGACGTCATCAAGGTTCATCGGCTCATCTTGGACGACATGAAGAGTATAGTCCAAATTATCACAAAAGCTAAGATTGTTTCAATCACCATATCTTTCGAGTGGTCTTATAGTACGACGACCAACCCGAGTAGCAATACCATCACCCAAACTTCCTTCGGCTCCACCTTGAACCGAATCTTCTCTAAAATCATGCACATCACCAACACTATTAGAGGAACCCTATGGACTATGTGATGTTACATCAACTGCTACCTCCTCCCAAGCATCTCCAACTACTCTACTCTCTCTACTCCTTAGACAAAATGTGGAAATAACTTCCTTCTACTTTGATTCACCATGAACCAAATCTGAAACATCCGATGAGCTTTTGTTCTCCTTGAACATCGTTGACTCGTCAAAAGTAACAAGACGAGAATTCACTACCTTCTTCGTTTCTGGATTTCAAATCTGATAGCCTTTTACTCCATCCGTATAGCCAAGCAAAATCCCCTTGAAAGTTCTAGGTTCAAGCTTATTATTTCCTAAATCATGCACATAAACGGGACTACCAAACACACGAAGATAGCTCATGTCAATGCTCTTTCCCTTCCATGATTCCTTTGGAATTTTGTTACCAATAGCTGAGCATGGAATTCGATTAATAATATGCACTGCGGTTGACAAAGCTTCAGCCCAAAATTCCTTAGCCAAACCCGACGTCAATATCAAGCATCGAGCTTTCTCAAGTAAAGTACGATTCATTCTCTCCGCAACACCATTCGATTGTGGATCTCTCAATATAGTAAAATTCCTCTGAATACCATGATGCTTGCAGGACTCCAAAAATTCTTCGAAAACATACTCTCTGCCATTGTCGGACCTCAAGATCTTCAAAGACTTGCCACTCTCATTTTCAACAAGTGCTTTCCATGCTCTGAACTTTGCAAATGCCTCCGACTTAGCCTTCATTACATACACTCATACTTTCCGAGAAAAGTCATCTAAGAAAGAAATATAATAGTGAGCTCCACCTAGAGAAGCTACCGGTGTCGGTCCCCAAACATCCATGTAAACATACTCAAGAATCCTTCTCGAATCATGTTTTTGCTCATCGAATGAAACTTTAGTTTGCTTCCTCATGATACATTCTTCGCAAAACTCTAATTTGTTGAAACTCTCTCCATTAATCATCTCCCACTTCCGAAGAATATCCAAACTCCTCTCCGAGACATGACCTAACCTCAAATGCCACAACCTAGTCGCATCCAAGCTACAAGAACTATCAACTCTTACACAAGTTTCACCTTCTACAGTCACTCCTTGAAGCAAATAAATACCATGAGTCCTAGAAACCTTCATCACCACAAGCGCACCCTTTGAAACCCGCAAGCTATCACTCTCAATAGTGATCTTACAACCCAAATAATCCAGCTGCTCCAAAGAGATAAGAGACTTCCTAAGTCCCGGAACATAGCACACATTAGTGAGAGTACGAACCACTCTATCAAACATCCTAATTTTCATGGAACCAATGCCTTTCGACTTAGCACCATTTTCCATAATAATTGAATTTCCTTCTTTGTCGGTGTAAGAAGAAAAACAATTTCTATTTGGCGTCATATGATAAGACGCCCCCGAATCGAGCATCCATTCGCTACCTGAATTATCCGATGCTACCGCCGACAACACATCTACATCTCCTTCACCAACTCCACTCTCCACCGCTACTAATGAAGATGCTACTTCCTTCTTTGCCTTCTCCTTGTCTGGACACTCATTCTTCCATTGACCGAGCTTCCTACAAATATAGCACTTGCCATTTCTTTCCTTCGAATTTCCTCTCCAACCGGGGTTCCTTGATTTAGAACGCCCCCGGTTCTCCTTCTTCACATACCTCTCATGCTCCACAAACAAACCATGACCATTACTAGCACCACTACTTCCATCACCTAACCCCTTTGTTTAATCCTACAACTTCTCACTAAGAAGACCTGTTTTGACATCATCTAGAGTCAATGTATCCCGGCTATAAATCAAACTATTTGAGATACCTATATAGCGGTCTGGCAACGAACACAACAATATCATCGCATTTTTCTCTTTCTTAATCTTCAAATCAACTGCCTTCATCTTTATTAGAAAATCATCAAAAGTGTTTTAAGTGCGTTTTTAGCAAAGTACCTTCCTTCATCTTATAGGTGAAGAACATTCGCAACAAAATCAAACGATTGGCCAGTGACTTCTTCATATACAACTCCTCCAACTTGTCCCAAATACCCTTAGCGATGGTCTCACCATGAATTTCAGAGATAACATTCTCTCTCATAGCAAGTTGAAGTGTAGTGAATGCACACTCTTCCATTTCCTCTCCCTCAACATACGAGATGTCCGCTGGCAACAAATGTGTGTCAAACTCTACCCGATGCACCCGATTTCTCCTTAGAACTGCTTTCATATTCCATTGCCATTTTTCAAAATCATTATCTCCATTACACTTGTCGATTACCAATTTTGATGCTGAAGCCGCATACGATCCACGTACATAAGGCGCTACACCATTTGGATTACCCTTTGAAGAACTACTTGAGGTATTATTTGATTTCGGCATTTCTACAACCACCTACTAACACCAAAGCTCTGATACCAAATGTTGGGACGAAATTCCAACTTGAGACCACTCAAATCAAAACCCAAAACATAGCGGAAGACAAGATCGTGGTAAGAAGTGTAAAAACAACCAATAATTAACTCATGCTCCAATCAATCCAATCCAAAAGCAATCACAATCCCCAAACAAGCAATGACGAAAAATAAATCACACGGCAATTTATAGTGGTTCCACTAACGTTGTGTTAGTGTACATCCACTTTAAGAGAGATTTTATTAATATTTATGAGAAGAGTATAGGAGATTGGTTACAATGATCAAAATTCTAATAGAATTAATTTGTGCAGAAGAAAATTGAAAAAAATTAGACTTTGATAAACCCTAATTAGTGGACGCTAATCTCTTGTATTTTCGTTTTGTTGCATCTAGATCTAGAACTTGAAGCTAGCTTATATAGGAGAATAGAAAACCTAGGAAAAGTTCCAAAATTGCCCCAGCAAATATCATGAAACTTCACGTTAAGCACATGTCAAAAAATTGGTAGAAGATGCCACAAACGTCTGTCATAATGGGACAGATGTCTGTCCAAGGTCACGAGAAAAAATTTCCTAAGACATCAGACGTCTGTCCAAAGTGACAGACGTTTGTTTATACTCTCTTGAAAATTCTGTACAGACTTAGACATCTGACCAAAAGGTCAAACGTCTGTCTTAAGACTCTACAACAGGTTTGCTATAGGTTTACTGAAGTGTCAGACGTTTGACCGTTTTCTTAGACGTCTATCGCTGTCATTTCAGCACCACTCTACCTTTTTTCATAACTTCCACCTTCGAGCTTCAATCTGCGAACCGTTTTCTCTGTTACCAAGCTAAATTCGACCTCTACAATTTTCCATATAGTGTCGCCAAAATTTAACAACTTTCACTTCTTTCTTCAATCCAGACATGTCAGCTTTGTAAGCAACAAAAGACACCTCACTGTTCATAGTAGTTGCAGGTTGAATTTCTTTATTGAAGGGGAATGCTTGGAATGGTTCCCACACATCTTGAGCAAATTGGTCGAAGACGTCGCTCCATTGCCCAAATTTATCAAGGATCGATTATATTTTCTAAATTCAACCTACCAGGAGTGGCTTCATTAATAGGTGGTTTGATTGTTTGATTTGTTTCTGTCTTATCACCAGAAGTACAATTGTAAACAAAATTTTAAAATAGCATAAAACCCAATATTTTCATGCAGATTTAGCCTGCAACCACAAATTGTCCTACATGAAAATCTCGGAAAACTAAACCCGAACAAATTATATCATAATATTAAATGAATGTATGTCAAAATCTTTGAAAGAAACAACTATTTCATTGGAACATTTTGGCTTACATATTTAGCTTAATTGCAACTGATTAATTTGAAAGTCGATGTTGCTCCTTAAACCTCAGACCAACATCTAGATTCTAGCTTCCAAAGAATGAAAAAGTTGATTTTTGCACAAAATCCCAATTTGCATGTTAATAAAATTAGTTCAATAATAATTATATAAGCATGGTTTTATGTTGAAACAAATTTGAATAGGTTAGTAAATCTAACATAGTAAACACTTCCTATTCTTCAAAGCTGAAATGCACATCTAATCACAAATAACAGCGACATGACAAACGAATATTAATAAAGACATAAGCATTTTATGGTGCACGGTATATCGCTGGTTAAAGAAGAAATGTTTGAAGAAGTGTAATTTAAGAACAAAAGTGAACAAAATACTCTTTTAAACACAACACGGAGGAAAGAAAAAAGTTTATGCTAGAAGATGAATACAATATAATCTTTTCACTCGAATGAAGGATAAATGTTTGAGGTGAATTTTGGCTCACATCTCTTTTACAAAAAAAATTAGGTCCATATCCCTCTGGATTCAGCATTATAAATTTAATCTTTATAATCTATATCGTACCGCTCAACCAAAAATTTCTTATTATGAACCATATAAAAACGTGATATATTTCAGTAGATTTATCGGATTTCAGTTCCGTTTTCACCATTAAATCACAAATTTTATTTAATTTCTATTAATATCCATATATAATATGTTTTGGCAATCTTTTTTTAAAATTTTCAGTAGATAATATTCGACAGGCCAAACAACATGGTAAATATTTGCATGTTTGTTAGGAAACAAAATATTAATTTTTTATTTTCTGTAGTTACTAGGCGACTTGGTAAATATTTAATAGGTAACATGGCAAATATTTGTATATTTGCCAAGCAACACGGCAAATATTTCAAGCAACATGACAAATATTTGCATATTTACTAGGCAATAATATTTTTATTTTCACCAGTTGCTAGGTAACTTGGTAAATATTTGTCAGGCAACATGGCAAGGAAATAATTTTTTTTTAATTTCAACAGTTGACAGACAATATGAAAAATATTTGTCAGGCAACGTGGCAACTATTTGCCCTTGAAAATAATTTTTTTCAACACATATCATATATAGATCTTAACAGGAAGATAGTAAAAAAAATTGCGATTTAAAGGTGAAAACAAAATTGTAATCTGATAAATCTGCTAAAAGATATCACGTTTGCAATATTGCAAATTAAACTCTCATTATAGCATATAGTTGCGTGGGTGGTAAAATACAAATGAATTATATGGACCAAATATATAATGCCGAATTCGAAGGGGAAAAACTTAATTTAATTTTGAAAAGTAGAGATGTGTTCCTAATTTCCACAATATTTAATACCGGTATATGGATATTTGATAAATTAAAAAAAGGTGTTTTATAAATTTGGAACATGGTAGTAGTGCTAGAATAGATAATGAATGAAACTAAAATCAAGCTAGAATAACAAGTATAAACATATTGATGTGTACACATAGTATGAACTTACATTAGCTGAACATGTTCAAAACCAAATATTACCAAAACTTTGCACTATCAAGTGTAATCAAGTGATTAGTTTTGAATCTTAAACTGTTGTTATCAAGATGATTTATTTAGTATAGTTAATAAATTGACTACTAATTTACAGACAAAATTCCAAAATTAATGGTTGTGATTGACTTATAACCAATTTCTGAATAACTTTCCAAGTACAATATTATTCAGTTGTATGTAAATACACAGGAGCATGGTAGGTGTTTATTACTTTCTTAATATCCTTTTTGATGATCGAAACCGAGTTAATCATGAAAAGATTCGATTGAGCCAAGGAGAAAAAAAACTGGAACTATTTACTGCACCTTACATTGGGAATTTGTGCATGAACTGGATGATTTAACAGGCAAAATGAATTGCCTTTCAAACCTTATGGTTTATACAGGCCAAAGACTTCTGGAAATAGTGGAAGATCTCGTTGAGACACCTCATGAATGCAAATAAATGATTTTCAACACAATAATATCAAATAAGATCAGGAAACAAAAGAACAATATTCAGTTAGTCCAAACAGAAAATGCAAAAATGTGAAACAGATAAAATTCCATTGAACCGAATTTTATAAACATTATGCACAAGGTAACAATGCATTGTAAAGTGAAAGGCAGAGGTTTATAATCAAAAGGATTAGTTTATGAAGGTGAATATTGTTTGACTGAGAGCACAAATTTGTTTAGAAGACATATGCTCAATGATATTGCTGATGAGATATTAGTTTTTCTTTAAATTCTACATATTTTTGCTACGCACCCGACTATCAATTTAAATGCTACTAAAAATTGTTTGAATTTTTTCCATTTTGAAGTGAAACTCTCTATATGAAACTTTCTATATCGTATTTTTTCGCACTTAAGAAAATCTCTCTTTCGCAAGTTTTCATTTTACCCGTAAGTGACCATATGTGATACTTTAGAAGACAATGCTTGTTCTAATGCTCACGGCCCATCTTCATAGAGACAAAGGCATCTGATGATAAGTAATACTTTGCAAATAAAATGGCATCAATCATTTCTCTAGTATGCAATATCTTGCATTATGCTCTTTGAACTGTTTTGTATTATGCCAACTTATTCATATTTTAATGCTGTCATGTAAAAGAAATCATTGAGCATGAAGAGTTTGAAACAATTAGAAACAAACCATGTTTCAAATGTGTTATTAATGTGGTTTTGTGTTTCCAAGCTTTGTATCACATGACTGCAAAGATCAATACCATATGAAAAGAAATCATGATCTAATTTCTTGAAGACAAATTTCTAACATTAAAGAAAAATGTAGAAAAGGTTAAATGGAATGGAGAAATTGCGAAAGTTGACTTCCCTTTATCTTGTTGCTCCCTTTATTTTATTATCCCCTTTTAGAGTAGTCTTTAGATATTATGGTTTTTCTCAAAATCAATTTTTGACAAACCATGACATATGGCTATAAACAAGACAATGTTTGAAAACATTAATTTTGGAACTATATACAAAAATCAAATGATGTTTCCAATTGGGATGAAACTAAGATCCTCCGTTGGTGCATTATAGTTGACAAATTGATAATTATGTTTATCTAAAAATCTTAAAATTGTGCACAAAGGCATACAACTTCTATGTTCTAAAGCTTAATATATAATTGTTCGAATATAACTTCTCGTTAAAGCACATTTAGCGTGTAGAAAAGTGCAAATTACATTAAGGTATGTAGAAAATGCGCAACACATATGTTTGGGATATAAGGAAAATTAGATATTAAATACTGTAACGTACGAACATATTGGATGGTGGAAAGTGAAGAATGACTAATATCATAGTTGGGTGAATTATTTTCCACTTATAGATAAGTTAGGAAATGATGAGAAATGTATGCGGCTGTGTAAAATATACCCGTGTTTTGTATTATAAGGTATTGGATAGCGGCCTAAAGCCCACATAGCTGTCAAAATATGTTTAAATACAGCTGCTTGTATCCGATCATTTGCAATGTAATAATCAGAATATTCATTCAATAAAACATCATTTTTCTTCATCCTTTCTGTTCAATATCATAATTTCAAGAAATCAAGCATAAATTCTTTCATGGTATCATAGCCATATAAGACAAAACTGCATTAAAAACTTCAAAGGAAGAAGAAAAACTAATCTCCATCATAGAAACCTCATCATTTGGAGATTAGTTACCCATCAGTTAAATCTCATCATCTGGGCAGTGAGAAATTTGTCTCCAGAGACTGATGCCATGCCAAGAGAAGCTTGGCTTCACCCAATCTCCTTCATAAAGCAAATTCAGGCTTGAGAAAATCAGAAATCAATCAAGAAATCGAGAATCTCATCAAAATAGAAAAGAAGTAAGTGTCATACCATAAGTCTTGTATCCAAGAATCTTCATCATTTAGACCTGGTTACAACATACATGGTCACTACAAGGACAAGATTTCTTGTTGTTTCTGTATTGATATTTGACATTTCAAGTTCATTCTTGATTCAAGAAGTTTCATTATGGCTGAAGGTAGTTCAGCAACTTTTGACAGTTCTCCTAATCCAACCCAACAAACTTCTGCAATTCTAGAAAGCTTCCTGAAAACCATCATCAGCCCACAAACACAACTCATCACAGCACAATTCGAGGAAGACAACTATCTTCTCTGGAAAATACAAGTTGAAACCGTAGCCAGAGGTTATGGCTTGGAAAATTCATTCTTCGTACAATTGTTATTCCTCCTAGATTCATCACTGATCAAGAAAACATGACAATCAGTAATGAAGAATTTACAAAGTATCAAAGACAAGATAGTTTAATAAGTTCATGGTTTCTTTCATCAAGGAATGTGAAATTACTGCCTCAAGTTATTGGACGCAAAACTGCAAATGAAATTTTATTGATAGTTGAAAGAATATTTAATACACAATCTGCAGCTAGAGCAATGCTTTGCAAAACGCAACTACAAAATGCAAGGAAAGACAATCAATCAATGAGAGACTATCTTGCAAAAGTCAAGAATATATGTGGTATGCTTGAAGCTGCAGGGCATAAAGTTTCAAATACTGAGCAAGTGTTGACTATTTTAAGTGATGAATATGAGGCTGTGGTGGTAGTTATATCTTCTCAAGAAACTTTACCATCTCTTGATTATGTACATTTCATTCTCCTTGCATATGAAGGAAGACTGGATTTCAAGAAACCCATAGATACTGACATGTCAATTAATTTTGCATCAAATAATAAAACCAAAAATCAAAACTATGGCAGAGGAGATCAGCAATATCAAAGAGGAAATTTCTCTGTCAGGGGTAGAGGTAGAGGGAGACGGAGTGGCGGCAATAAACCAAAATGTCAAATATGTGAATAAGCAGGTCACACTACTTCAAAGTGTTACTTCAGTTTAATGTAAACTATGATCCAGGACAAAGTTCAAACCATCAAAGAATTGGCAGTTACAGTAAAAACCTAGCACAGGTTCGACAAGAACCAAACAAAAAACCCCAATGGTCTTAGTGCAATCTTATGGATCGATACCTATCCATGGAGCATAGTTCGATACCGATCTTTGAACATTGATGAGTTGGCCATGATCTTCTGAGAGTGGTTCCTTTAGGATGTAGGGAATGTGAATAAGAATGCAGTGGAGAGAATTTTGTCGACCTACAGCTATAAATAGAGGAGAAGGGGAATTATTTAAGGACTTTTGGCTTGTTTAATAAATTTCTATACTTTCTCTATAATGTCATGGACCATCACTGATCCATAGCTACTGATCCATAAGATCAACTTTGTAAAACTCAGTGTAGCATAAACAAAATTTAAGTGGACATAGATCTTTGATTAGAAGAACCACTATAATTATTGTGTTTTCATTTTTCCTTATTTTCCATTTATTTTCTTCATTTCATTCTCTGCTATTAATCTATGGTTGTTTATGCCAACTTTTGGCATAAATATTTTGGTGTTTTCACTAAGAACATAACGATCTCAGGCTATTTGGATTTATATTCTAATTTTTGATAACTTTAGTCCAATAGGTAGATTTGTCAGTTTCATTCCTATAATCTGTGACTATTCAAATTTCTGCAAAATCTACCATAGGATTAACTAAAATAATGGTCCACGAAGCACTATAGAAAATCTTTCACCTCTAGGCCTGCTAACGATGCTAAGAACGCTGATCCTCAACATGTTGAAGAAGTCTCTCAACCCAATGCTATTGAAATTTAAAGCCCATCAGATATGATCACTCAGGTTAAGATGGACACGATGATGAAAGGGTTGAATGACAAGTTGCGTGAGAGTAAGGATGAGATGAGGAAATAGATGAGGGGAACTCTAGATTTACTAAACCAATTATCCTATAGCCATAGAAGGAACAGGAAGGAGTTATCACCTCCCAAATCAAAAAAAGATAGTTCTTCATCATTTGGAGAAAACCACGGAGAGAGGAAGCAAAAAAATGAAGACAAAAGAAGCTTGGATTTTGAAAATCAAGTTGAACAATGCTCAGAGTGCAAGAGTAGGATCGGTACTGATCCATCCTCACGGATCGGTACCGAACCCTGTTAACGTGATGTTGGCACATGAGGCGGTGTTGGTTTAGATGATGATGTTAGTGGTGTAGATGGTCATGTTGCTGATGGCCAGAATATTGAGATTCAGACGGCTGCCCTTGATCCGTCGCATTGCAATCATAGAGATAAATCAACTAGACGAACAGTTCTCCCAGGGACAGGGGAACCTAGGTACCATGGAACTAACCGAACTTGTTTGTAGAGCCAAACACTTGGGGTAGACCATGATCATTGTCATCCTACAGATCAAATTGAGCCAAAATATTTAGTTGGTATGGTGAAGAAGTTAGTAAATGAAAACCAACATAGAAACAACGACGGATATTCTTCTCCCAATATGAACCCATTCACCGAAGAGATATTATGCGAGGAATATCCATGAAGGTTCACAATGTCGACAATGTTGTCCTATAGCAGGACGATGGATCCGAGATAGCATTTACTGAAATACGAATGGTGAATGGGCACGAGGAGGGCAATGGATGCTATCAGGTGTTGGTTGTTTCTTGGTCTTTCTTAAAGGTGTAGATATGATGTGATTCACCCGGCTTCCATCGAAATCTATATCGTTGTTCGATCAGTTGGCAAGGAGATTTTTTAATAGTTTCCCTTGCACACTACCCATCCGAAGGATGTTGTATGTGGAATATCCATGAAGGTTTTTTATGCCAACGATGTTGACCTATTATAGGATGATGGATCCGAGATAGCATTTGCTAAAATACAAATGGTGTATGGACAAGACGAAGGCAACATAAATTGTGGGGGTATTGGTATTGCTCGGTCTTTCTTGAAGGTGTAGCTATGATGTGGTTCAGTCGACTTCCACCGAAATCCATGTCGTCATTTGATTGGTTGGCAAGGTTTATCGAATAGTTTCACTTGCACACTACCCACCTAAAGGATGTGATGTTGTTATCAAATCAATTCCAGAGTATCGAGGAGTCATTGAAGGACCTTTTAAGTATATTCAATACGACCGTGATGAAAGTGAGTAATGCTAAGGAGGACATATTGTTGTTGGCTTTGATCAAGGGGTACAACCAGATACTAGTTTCGAAAGATGGTTGAAGATGAAACCTCTACTAACAATGGATGATTTTATATAAAGGTGACTTAATTCTTGCACTTGGAAGAGGCAAGTTCGAGCATTAGGAAAGTCAATGATGGACAATCAACGGAAGTGATTCAAAGTAATGTGGCTGTGAAGCAATCTGTCAAAGGTTCTAGGAATGCTGCTATTAAAGTGGAAAATATAGGTAATAACCTAAAAAAATAATCAAGGTGATGGAGGTAGGAAGCCAAATTTCAAGAAACGTTCGAAACTTCCATAGTACGAAGATTATACACCACTGGATAATTTGATTAAGAATATATACCTTCCAACATAAGGTATTGAGCATTACAAGAAGCCAAATTCGAGAGAGCTGACTGAGAGAGAAATGGTCTTGGATGTATTGCCGCTTCCACGAGACCCGTGGTCATAACATGAACAAATATAGGAATTTTCGAGATGTGATTGAGGAATTAATCTAGAAGAAGAAGCTTCGGCATTGTATAAAGCGTCATAGGATAGCGGGCCAGGGAATGTTCAACCCCAGGGGAAACAACTCCAACGCAGCCTGGTTGGACCTACCGGTGGCAAGCCTTGGCAACTTGAATAAAGACTTGTTATCAATACAATAACTGGTGGACCTCATCCAATCGAAAAAAGTTGGAATGAGATGGAAAGATACAGGAGTTCTTTAAAACATATGGTACAAGGGAGTTGCTTTTCAGAAGTCATGACATTCTGTTCAGAAGTCATGACATGGATGGGGTCGAGGTGCCTATGCTTGATCCCTTGGTGATAATGGTATAGGCTAACAACTTTGAAGAAAGTGCTTGTTGATTATGGAAATTCAGTAAATATTCTATTTAAGAGAGTTTATAATATGATGATGAAGGATGGTCAGGATCTGAAGCTTGTAAATATAAAATTTAGGGATTTATCGGAGAGGCTGCAAAGCCTGTAGGATTTGTAAACTTATTGACGGTTTCAGGAAAGGTGATCGCAAGAGAGTGTAGTTTGTAACCTTTGCAGTGATGGATATTTTTTCAGCTTATAATGCCTTTTTGGACCGACTGGTCGTTTTCTAGTTTCCAGGACTAAAGGCCCTAGCTCCATGGTTCCCAACGATGAAATTTCCCATGAAAAACGAAATGAGGGTCATTTCAAGTTGATCAGAACCTTGGACAAGAATGCTACGTCACCGAGCCGGGGGAAGCAAAGCGACATTGAAAGGGAAAGGACGTGGAGAAGACTCTCTACGTCTAATATGGACACATAACAACAACTGCTTAAGCCCTGACTTGGTTGTCACAGAAAGTTCCATAAAGCTATGGATCCGAGGAAGGATCCAAAGGATGCAAGGCGGCCCTAGCCGAGCGGACGATCGCCATCTCGATCTGTTAGGCCGATCCTACTCAGGTCCTGAAAATTAGATTTCAACTCAGCATGAGAATGAAGAAAGAATTGGCGGGTTTTCGTTAGGCGAACCTAGATGTTTTTTCCTAGGCACATTCTGACATGTATGGAATATTGTTGGAGATAGCGTGCTATACATTGAATGTGAACCCTAGATGTCTCCTTGTGAAATAGAAGTGGCATAGCCTAGGTTCAGACTGATCCTTGCGCTGAAGGAAGAAGTGGAAAAGCTAAAAACCAATGGCTTTGTCCGCAATGTTGTATACCCAGAGTGGTATCCAATCCAGTCCTAGTCAAAAAATACAATGGGAAATGAAGGACATGGATCGACTATTCAAACCCGAATAATGCATGTCCAAAAGATAGCTTCCCATTGCCAATGATCGACCAACGAGTGGATTCGACAACCGGCCATGAATTGCTATCTTTCTTAGATGCTTATTTTGGCTATAATTAGATTCTAATGCATATCCCACACCAAGAATATTGGAGCAACATTTCTAGGGCGATATGCATGTTCCTATTGTGAAATGGAGTAACATTTACAGGAGATTTCAATAAGACTCTCTCGCAAGGGTAATGTATTATGCTATAGGTACTAAGCAAGCGGGCTGGATAAGGGTCCATTCAAACTTCGAGGGGATGGCCTTGCCAAATTTATAGTCCCTTGAGTATCCTAGCGCGAAGGCCATTCACATCATGAGCAAGTTGTCTTACGCTAATCAATTTAATTAATAATGCTGAGCTATATGTCATTTCATAGCCTAGTGTGGGATAGAAGGTGTTTTCTCCAATAGCTTTGTTAATGTTACGATCATTGGAGTTATAAGGTTTGTTTTCACTAGAATTTTACATGGTGCAAAGGTGAAAAGAGTTTGTAAAGAAGTAGAGTGAACAAAAAAAAGAGCTTTTGGGAAGGGCACTCCTATCGCCAAACTATTGACTAAAATTTTAGCTAACCTCGGAATTATGATAATGAGGTGATATAAACAAAGGAAACTTGCTAATACATTAATTAAAAATGTTAAATGAGGTGGTCGGTTGGAAAAAACGCAAAAGAATACAAGATTTGGAGTGGTTCCGCTAAGCTTGTCTATGTCTACTGTGAAAAATTCTTACTACTTTGGTTCTCTTACAATTTATGACTATAAGAGATAATAATAAGAAAATACAATGCTTGAGAGCTTATTTTGTTCAGTCTTTATAAAAATGCAAGTCTTGATGTATTAATAATTGTTGCAAATTATATTAAATGGCTAAAATTGCATAGTTTAGGCCTGGAGAGATGGGTAATTGATGTGCGTGCTAGTTAGGAGGCTAGCCGGACTGTATGGTTGAGATGATGATAATTGTATGGTCGTACCTTGAGCAAGCATTGTGCAAGGGCAGACAACATGGGCTCAAGGAGTGGTTGTTGTAGAGGTACTTTGATGGTAGCAAAGGTAATGGTTATTGTACTTCTGTCAGATGAACGATGTCGTTTATCAGACTTTGTATAGAAACGATACAAACAGACCTCCTTTTTGTAGGGGTAGGAAGGTGTCGGGGTTGGAGCTTGTCGAGACAAGGCGAGGAACACTCAGAAGGTCCGGGCAGTTGAAGAAGGGAATGAGCGAGAGAATTTGCCGGGGAGTAGGTTATTAGCCATGCCACTCACTAAGCTGGAGGCTTATTGCACATCGAGAAACTATATGCTGTCGTCGCCCGCTTGTGACCTTTAGGAGCTTTGCTTTAACATATGGAGACTTGACTGGTCGTTAGGATGTAGGCCAAGTTGGTTGATTACTGAGGGGTGCATCACATGTCGAGCTGCTATTTGGCATTGCCTGACCCACTATTGTTTGAGTAGGCAATATTGTGACAATTTGTACTCGAGCCAGGCGGTCCGCTCGTAGGGTGAGCCTTATTGCTTTTGAGTCGGTGTATGCAATCAAATGAGCTAGTTAGATGATGTCGGCTGGACCAATTTGTACTTGCAAGAAAGTTAAGCGATAAGAAATTTCAAAGATTTATAGGTAGAAAGAAGATTCTAACACATTTATAGAGAAATTTGAGCGATAGATGAGCTGCTGTTAATTTTAATTTGACATTTAGTTTTATAATGTCTAGTTGGAAAGGCTCTACCCATGACAGGAGACTGTTAATTCATGCTATTGAAGAAGTTGAAATCTTCCCATGCTCGCCATTCGTTAATTATCTCGTAGATTCAATGTACAAGCTTAGAAATGGATAGCTACCAATTTATCATCATGAATCCTATCATGTTTGAGAGTTTCAAAAAGCCTAGAATGTTCCAAAATTGTATAATGAAAATTTCAATTTATACCACTCTAGTTTATGTAAGGCCATGTGTTATTTAGAAAAAAACATTCAACATTTTACAAGACATCCCGGCGTATAGTTTCACTAGGCAAGCATATTTTGTCATTGCAACTTTGATATTTATAAATTTATAAGAAAATACAACTGTATGGATCCCGATTATAAACAAACCGTTTAGGCAGAAGTTCCATCGAGTTATGAGGAAAATTGATGTGGACAACATCAATACAACCATGCTGGTGCAAGTTCATCAAAATACAGCATAGTTTGTTGCAACACGTCATCGATCAGAGATGTTTTGGTTGTTGCAGGACGACGTTGATGTGTTAAATATTTGTATGTTAATCGTTAATTTGAACTTTTGCTAGAATTTGTAGTAGGCATTTGAATTTGTAGTTAAATCTGAATTTGAATTTAAATTTTTATCATTGATAAATTGTTTGTACAAAAATTGGGCACAACACTCTTCGAAAGTTTTTGAAGAGATAAAGTGAAGAAATTAAATGTAAAAAGAGGATTATCTAGCAAAAACTCCAAATCTCAGATATGAAACTAAGTAAAATGCAAGGAAACACAAGAATTTTGACTGGTTCGCGTATCGCCTACGTCCACTATGAAGTAGATAACTTTATTTATTTTTCTTTGAAGATTACAAGTGAATTCAATAAATTACAGCAGGTAATTATGATTTGCAGCAGTGAAATTCGTTGGTGGTAGCAGCAATGGAGTTCAGATCTAGATCCGGCAGAGTCTGGGCATTGGCTATCTCGAAGAAGAAGAAGAACCTCTTTTCTGTTGGCTTTGGGGGTCTATTTATAGGTGTAGGAGGCTGGTCTTTCGCTCAGATCTCGGGAGACCCTCTCTGGCACATGACCAGGCCAGCGCACCCAAGCCCGTGAAGATTCGGTCCGATCCGTGATCGATACGAACAGATTTCGTATCGATCAAGATTTCATCCAATGGTGTCGAAATTTGGCGTGGACATTCTTTAGCATGCACGTAGTCTTCTGTGAAAATTTCATAGCATTTGGACTTATAGATTAGGTGATATGATCGATACGAAATGGGATTCTTGGTTGGTTGTTTCGTTCGACTCGCTCTTATTCGACTCGCTTTTGTTCGACTTGGTGACGTGGCACTTGAATCTCTGGACCACTCCGCCTTTGATGCTATTTTGATCGAGTCGTTCTGGGACTTTCGCCTTGTTCGTATCGATGGTAGTAGCCTTTGTTCGCATTGATAAAAGATGTGCAGTTCGCATCGATGGAGGTAGAAGTCTTCGGATGGATGCGAAGCGGAGCGAGTCGAAATGTGGCTCTCTGATGGAGTCGAACTAGATGGAGTTGGACAATGGTTCTACGAAGGAGTCAAAATAGATGGAGTCGAACTGTGGCCTGAAGCGGAGCGAGTCGAACAAGTGCTTTCTGATGGAGGCGAGTGGAGCGAGTCGCACAAGGGTTCTCTGATGGAGTCGAACTATATGGAGTCGATCAGTGGTTCTACGATGGATGCGTAACGAGTCGATCTGAGCGAGTCGAAGTTGGCTTCTCTGATTGATTCGAGCTGAGCGAGTCGAAGTGTAGTTGGTTTTCATCCACTTTTGTATCGTTCGTAACTTGAACATACGAACTCGGATTGACCTAAAATTTGGAACTTTGACTCTCGTAGCTTCGCTTGTTATGTCATATCTATTTAAGCTCGATCCGGACTCGGACAAAATTTGTTGATATCCATAGTGGGCCTGCATACAACCGATTCTCTTAGACGAACTGTCTTTGGTTTCTAGTCAAGTTCTTGGTGTCACGGCCTTGCCAAAAGGCGGGATAACATTTGCCCCCCAAAGTACGTCTTGTGGGAACATGATGTGCTTTGAAATGCTTCGATATTCATTCTGAATAGTTATCGCCTTTTCGATGAAAGCTGTAACCTTCGACTGTTTTTCTTGATAATGTAAACTGTTGACTGTCAACTGCTGTGCCCTGCATTGTTGCAAGTGATTGTTGTATGCTAGTGATTAGCCGTTTGTTGTTTGTAATCGTTATTAAACGAGTTCTTAATTCCTGTGTATCTGGAATACTAAATATTAGTCCATCATATATGCATATATGTCAACCTGACTCTCGTTGACGTTTGTACGTTCACGAGTCGTTGTCAGTTTATTTTATATTGAATTCCGTATCGATCATATCTTGAACCGACGTGTAATTCATTGTAACAACGCCCGATGGTTGTTTTTGAATGTTCCTTCGTAACGATCCTCTCCTGAATCGATGTGAAGGGTTGAAACATTAAAGACGATTTTTCTTGAATTTATGGATGCGAAATGAGTATTTCGAATCGATGGAGTTGGCCTTTGGAAGCCAAGATTCGATGGATTCGAATTGACTGTTCGTATCGATGCTCTGGGGAAGGAGTTGGAAACTATCGATGCGAACAAGGATTTCGTATCGATGAACATAGGGTTCGATGGATACGAGGTGCTTGTTTGACTCGATAATGGACACGAAGCGCTTGTTCGACTCGGTGATGGATTCGAACTACTTGTTCGACTCGATCTGGTGGTGACACTTCGTAGCCAGTTGAACTTACTAGGGAGGCGAATCGTTTTTTACCTTTGTGCTCGAGTCCATATAAATACTCTGTACTTAACCATTTTTTCACTTTTCACTTTTCTATTCTAGCGGATAGTCTTCGTATCGCTCAAAAGACTTAGAAGCGAAAAAATGCTCGACTCGAATCGACTCCAATCCTTCAATCCCTTTAAACTAGTTATCGAACATAAGGTAATCAATCGAATAACACCAGCCCTAAAACGATGAGAATCGGATTCTTGTGCCATTCCATTTGAACTTCGCGCATGATCGTTGTTCGAGGAAGTAGGTCTTGTGCGAGGTCGAAGGTGGAGAAAGATGTTGTTCGAATCAGTCTAGGGAAGAAGGAGTGTGGAGATAAAATGATTATTTCGTATCGCTTTCGCATCGATCGGGAGGTAGGGTTTCGAGATGATGAGACGGAGGCCTTCGTATCGATCGATGGCTAAGCTGTGGCATCGAGTCGACCAGTATCGATGAGTGTCTTGAGCAGGTTGATCGATACGAAGGGGTTGTATTTGATGGAGTCGAAACCCAAGGTTTTCGATCGATTCGAATTAGGCGGCCGGGACCGATACGAAGACGACTTAATCTATGGATGTGAAATGAATGCTCCGAATCGATTCTAAGTATGCATTCTTTAGACCGAGTCGAACTCGCACATGGGTGAACGAAATCTCCAGTTTTAAGACTGAGTCGAATTTGCGCATGGATGAACATGATTTATCGATGCGAACAAGGCTCTTGGGACCGATACGAATTTGAATGTTAAAGAATTTGTAATTCCTTGCACACTTGAACAACGGACTCCGATGAGCTTCAAACTTGCATAACTGGACTTGACCGTTGAACTACATATTTGATTTCCCTCCGAAGCTCGTCGATGGAACTGCAACTCTAACAAAATTTTGACAAACTTTAACTCGGACCGATTGCTAATAACTAGATGGCCCAGTTGTGACAGTCAGCGATGACGGTCCTTCCGACCGAATTCCGAAGTCTCATCGTTTACATGCTTTTTCCGATTCTATAGAACTTCTTAACCGATATACAGTACCGCACTACACAACACGCTCACACACTTTTCACTGGATGATGCACGAGCGTTATTGTCTGTTTAACAATGATTTTTCATAAGCTAATTAGCCATGGAACCTTCAAGTTCTCAGCAGCAGGAACTCCCAAGTTCAATTCCTTCAACCATCGAAATACCGGTTATCAAAGCCGAAGTTATAGACCCAGCTCCGGACGAGCGTCTAGGGGCTCGGTTTATTTGTCGCCCACAAGAATCTGTGCCATCGTGTATCTCTGAGGATATGCTAGGACGGATTTGTTTAAGGCACGGTTTGTCGCTTGATGACGTGTTACTGCCTGGGCCAAATGACAGGCCACATGATTCCCCGAAGGGGTTTACTGCTTTCAACCGTCACGCTTGCGCAGCGGGGACACTTCCTCCCTTCAATCAATATATAAGGGAGATGTTATCATTCCTTGGAATAGCTCCATCCCAGCTGCACCCCAACGGGTATACTTTGCTGAATAGCACCTTTATCCTGTTTATGGAGATCCTCTTTCGACCACCAAAGCCGATCGAGATAAGATAATTATTTAACGTTAAGAGCCGTGGGGACAACCCTTCTTTCACCTTCTTGGAAGCGGTCAGGAACTGTCACATTGTAATGGGCTCCTGGGGAAGGCTAAGTTACTTCAAGACCGAATGGTTCTACGTTCGGTGCCCCCTTAGATTTGCTAGGCGATGGTTGGATAGATGTAAGCGCTGAAATCTTTCTCTTGAGTTATTGAGATAATAATAACCGATTTCAAAACTGATACACTTCTCTTCTTTTACAGCCACAATCTCTCGACCTGACGGTGCATACTTCAGAGAGCTAGTTCGGATCCTCTAAGCATTTCGGGCGAAGAGAGGCATATTGACTCGGTTCTGACCGACAGAAATTTGAGGACTGTCGGGCTGATAGAACGGAGGCAGAGCATACCGCTGGAAGGGACACTTAGAGCGGTCCCGAAGAAACGGGTGAAGCGCAAAGCGCCCGCAGTCGTGATAACCGAAGAAGTTGATCCGGAGAGAACGCCTACCGATACCGAGCTCCCAGCTGGGCCTTCTTCCGATGTCCAGGATTCAGGAGGAAAGAGAAAAGGCAAGGTTGTTGCTCACAAGCGTTCTAAGTCCGAGAGATTTAAATCCGTGGTTGTGTCCTTGCCCGTCCCGGGAATTAGAATTTCGGAGGCTCCTCCCCCGCAAGTAGAGAATCCTTTTGAAGGGCTTGCTGATATCCCGATTCCGGATTTTGTGTCATCTCAACACGACGCTGGGATGGAGGAACTTGATAGTGCTCTTGAACTGAGCGGGTTGCTTGCTATGAGTGCGGCCGACATTTCCAATTGGTCGGGGGGTTGCACATGCATACACTTCACTACACTACATGATTCACAACTGTAAATCGTCCAACTTAGGAAATCACTAACTCTTTCTTTGTTTCTCATTTTCAAGCACTATGTTTGGAAAAGGATCGATGCTCGGGAATCTTCGCTCTGCCCGAAAGGCTTCTTCATATTATGAGTCCCGTAGGAGAGACTCGAATAGAGATCGTGATCGTGAGTACTCTAACCAAGATAGGTATGGGCGTGATAGGGACAGAGAATACAAACATCGGTCTAGATCACGCTCTCCTCCTCCTAGACTTCCGTCTCCACCCCCTGTTTTCGTTCCACATCCGCCAGAGCCTCCTCGTCACAGGCCATCTTCTCATACTTCTAGATCTGAGACTCATCTTCAGAGAGTTGAGACCACGGCCTCCATAATTGCAGAGCAGGTCCCAGCCGAGCCCACAGGAGAAGGGGCCCTTAAATTGGCTCGGATGAGGAAGGATTTTCCGAATATTTGCTTCGACGGCTACGTCTTCCAACCACACTTAAAAAGAATTCCATCTGGGGTGGAAAACACGGTGCATGATTACGTTCATGACATATACACCCAGTACCGAGAGTGGGTAAAGCCCATGGAGAAAGCTTCCAAGGTGGCCTTTGAGCAAGCTAAAGCACTTGAGAAACTGGAGACCGAATTCGCTCAAAGGGATCGGATCATTCAAGTGCTAACTGTTGAGGCCGAATCTTCTCGAAAATCGGAAATTGAGGCCACCAAAAAAGCTGACGAAGCGAAGGCGGCAATGAAGAGGTTGGGGTAGACACATGTTGCCCTGGTGGAGGAGATGGGCCACCGGAACACTACAGTCACCGCCGAGCGGGATGCGACGGTCAAGGAACTCAATGAACTCAAGGCCAAATTCACCGACATGGCCAAGGAAAAAGATGATGCGAACAACGCAGCCCAAGAGGCGTGCGAACAAGCTATTCTGCTCAAAGGTGAACGGGATGCGGCTGTGGCAAAAGTCTACAAGGTGGAGACTGAGGTCGAGGAGAAAGTGAAGTCGGTCGAGTCTAGGCTAGAGGCTGACATCGAAGACCTTCTCGTTGTTTACAACGCTAACGTGCTGAGGCATAGGGGTCTAGCTTGGCTCGATGATTTTCCGACGCATCTTTACAATGCTTGGGGCCGACGGGTTGAGGAAGAGAAAGAGGCGCATCCGGGTTAGTCCGTGGATGAATTTGAACTCGAGAATCGTATTCTGAATGAGGAGGAAAGAAAGATTCTTCACGAGTCAATGATTCTGCATGAGAAAGAAAGACTTAGCGCCCAACACTTCGAGATAGGAGAGGGTTCAGGGGTTGACCACCATGAAGCGAGTCTTGAAGTCCCGGCGTTAACCCAGCCCGAATCCTTGTCTGCGGTCGATCCCCAAGCTGTTCCTGCCTATAATCCGGATCAGCCGCAGATGTCTCCAGTTGCAGCGCAAGTTACTGAAGCCGCCCCGTTGCTTACAAGTCAAATTGAGGAAGGTACTCTGAACATTCCACATATCTTTCTTAAGTCGAAATCTTTGATCGAGTTAAGTTCTAACAGTTCTCTTATTCTTTGTCCAATGATCGATGTTGCACATGCCGAGCCTCCTATTACCCAAGAATCACATCAGACACAAGAGGCTATCGTTACCGAAGTGATCACCATGACTATAACTGCCCCGCTTGACGATATGCAGGGGAGTACGATTGTGTTTGATGAGCAGTTGATGGATGAACTCTTTCGCCGTCACGGCGATCCTCTTGCTGACTTGTAATCTGTCATTAGTGGAACTGATCCTGCTACAAGTTCTTCAATGCCGACTGCTGATGCCCCCAGTGGGGCTCGAGCAGTAACTGAAGAGGAGATGTTAACTCAAATCGACGCTGAAATGGCAGCAGCGGCTCATGGTGGCAGTTTTGGAGGTGGGATGGTGATGTAGGCCAAGCTATAATTTTCAAATGCTTAAGTCGTGACCGACTTAACAAAGTTCAAGGTATAAGTCGTGACCGACTTATAAAAATTAAAGGCATAGGTCGTATACGGGATACCATAAGGCGTCCACAAGATAAGGAAGTAGACTTACTTCGTCCACGACTCAAAGGAATGCCACGAGATAACAAAGGCAACGCGCGAGTTAATGTAGCGGCATTGAGTCGTCTTCGATCTAACGGTTCAGATGAAAATGAGCTACGACTCAACTGGGGAGAAGCCCTAACTCGTAACTGACCTAATAAAATGATAAGTCGTGACCGACTTAGTATAACTCGGCAACGACTTAGCGAAGACTGGCGAGTTAACGAGTCTCTTAAGTCGCCTAAACGACCTACTGAGTTACGCAGTGAAAAGGGCAGAACAAATTGGTGAAGTTTAACTCGTGAAACCCTTAAGTCGTAAGTCGCGTGAAGATGGAAACCGTTGATTCTTCTGCCGAGTTAATCTCTGCCGCTGATGGAAGCTGAATCTATTGATAAGTCGTGTACGACTTATACTAAGTCGTAGGTCGCAACTTTTATAAGTTGTGAGTAGTTTGTAATACATATATGTTGAGTCGCTTCTGTTATAAGTCGTAAGTCGTCTGTTTTCATATGTCGTCTGTTGTAAGTCGTATGGTATCTGTATTCTGTTGAGTCGTAAGTCCTGTACGACGTATGTTGAGTCGGAGACTTTGTTAAGTCGGAAACGACTTAGGAGTTAGTGAAATTTCTGTTGTAAAGTTGTTCGCCTATAAATAGGCCGTGAGTCTCATTTGTAAAGGTTGTTGATTTTTGAATAAAATTCTCTTTTGTTAGCTTTGTGCTTTCATTCAAATTGGTAGTTGAGTGTAATCTCCTATCTCCTCTTTCGGATAATCGAGTGCGCTCGATTCAACGATTGTAGAAGCCGATTAGCGGAATCAAGTGCGCTTGATCAACGCTCGAAGAATTGAAGATCTCTCCTCACGGTATCGTGCGCGATCAACGTGTTAGAGATAGCTAGAATTCGGCATCTTCGGATCAACGAATTTGGGCATTTCAGTATCTTCCAATCCACCAATTACTACATTCATCGATCTACATTGTTTTTGTAATATCCGCTGCGTCAGTTTGGTGTCAGAGCAAGTTCTAGCCAATCATAGCTAGATCGAGACTTGGAGCCAATCAATTGAAGAAATTTGAAGAAGTTTGAGACGGCCGAGCTAGTTGAGGGAATTTGCATTCATTTTTGAAGCTTGGAGGATCAGATTTGTGTTAGAGACCGAGAGTTGTGTTCATCGAGTTCATCATCAAGTAGTAACATGAGTGGGAGTTTTGATCCATTCTATTTTGGATCTAAGTTCGAGAATTGTTTGAATTTGGGCCGTGAAGCTTGCGCGCGCCAAAGGAGAGATTTGAATTTTTGAAGTTGAGTTTGTTGAAGTTTGTACAATTTATAATCATGCCACCGAGAAGAGCAAATCGTCACCAAAACATAGAAGCTTTGTATCAAAGAGAAGAAGCTGATGAGATGGAACAAAGAATCAATGAAAACTTTAGTGAAAAGCTTAACGAAGGAATTGGCCGGTAAGAAAAGCTTATGACGGAGATGAATCAAAATCAGAGAAGGGTTTCACCTTAATCTAACCATGGGGGTAGTAGAGTCTCGCCACATTCCAATCGAGACAGAAGTGTTGAAAATGATCAAGGGCGTGGGAGGAACGTGAATGATCGTGAACGGAGGAATGTAGATAGAAGGGATGATGGTGGAAGACGTACTGGTAGTAGAGATGTGGGTGGACGAGATAAACAACGATATACATCTGATTTTGAAGAGGAGTATGATGGTGGTAGTGTTCGAGGACAAGGACGAGGACAAGGAAGAAATTACTCTGAGTATGATCACAAGTGGGAGACGGGGATGAAGACTGAAATTCCTGAATTCAAAGGTGGTATGCAAGCGGAGGAGTTTCTAGATTGGGTAGCTAATGTTGAGGAGATTTTTGACTTCAAAGAAGTTCCAGAAGATCGTAGAGTGAAGTTGGTTGCTACAAGGCTGAGGGGTAGAGCTTTGGCATGGTGGCAGCAAACCAAACTTACACGTGAGCGGATGGGGAAGTCAAAGGTTGAATCTTGGGAAAAGATGAAGAAATTGATGAAAGCGACATTCTTACCTTATAACTATCAGTCGCTTATGTATCAGAGATTGCAAAACTTGAGAAAAGGAACGAAATCTGTGAGTGACTTTGCTGACGAATTTTATCAACTTATTGCGAGAAATGATATTATGGAAATGGAAGAGCAGCTGACATCTAGATTCATTGGGGGATTGCGAATGCAGATTCAGGATATGGTTAACATGTTTGATCCCAGATCTGTAGCGGAAGCACATCAGGAAGCGTTGGCTTGGGAGAAGCAGGGACGACGAGGAGGTGTGTTTACAAATTCCAACAATCCAGTGAAGGGAGTTAGTGGGAGTTCCAATGTTTCAAAAGCTGTTGCGAAACCAGTTGTGAATGAGGTTGGGAAGGCGAAAGTCAATAATAGTTTCAAATGTTACAATTGCCAAGAGTTGGGCCACAAAAGTAATGAATGTCCAAAGACGAAGAAGAGAGCTATGATAGCGGAGGTTGAGAATGAGGATGAAGAAGCTGAATGTTCCAATTCACCACCTGAAGAGGAGGAAGAAGAAGTGTCGGGAGACGAAGGTTGTAATCTCATGATGAAGAGGTCCTGTTTAACACCAAAGCAAGAGGAGGATTGTAGTTGGTTGAGGAGCAATATTTTTCAGTCAACATGTACCATTCTGGGGAAGGTTTGCAAATTCGTTATTGATGCTGGAAGCTGTGATAATATAATTTCTTCAGAAGCTGTGAGGAAGTTGGCGTTGAAGACTGAGAAACATCTGAAACCGTACAAGCTAGCTTGGTTGAGGAAAGGCAGGGAGGTGAAGGTTGGACGAAGGGCTCGTGTGAATTTTTCAATTGGGAAGAAATATAAAGACGAAATCTAGTGCGATGTGGTAGATATGGATGTCTGTCATTTGTTGCTGGGGAGACCGTGGCAGTATGATAGGGCGGTGCAACATGATGGGCGAACCAACAGTTACAGTTTCATGTTTGAAGGCACAAAGATTACTCTAGTTCCAAAGAAGCGACAACAGGAGGAAAACAAGTTGGAGGAGATTGAAGAGCTCAAAACTTTGTTATCTTTGAAGGAGTTTGTGAAGGAAGTAGAGGAGGAGCCTGAAGTGTTTTCGTTGATTGGACGAGAAAGCAGTAAAGAGGTTGAAATACCAGAAGAAGTAAAACCGGTATTGAAAGAGTTTGACGATGTATTTCCAGAGGAGTTACCAACGGAGTTGCCACCGTTGAGGGATATTCAACATCAGATAGATCTTGTTCCAGGTGCTGTGTTGCCACACAGACCACATTATCGAATGAGTCCGAAGGAACATGAAGAGTTGCGGAGACAGGTAGAGGAATTGCTTGAACAGGGGCGTGTGCAGGAGAGTTTAAGTCCTTGTGCTGTACTAGCTTTATTGGTACCCAAAAAGGATGGAACGTGGAGGATGTGCACTGACAGTCGAGCATTGAATAAGATTACTGTGAGATATAGATTTCCGATGCCGAGGTTTGATGATTTATTGGATCAGATCAGTGGGTCCGTAATCTTTTCTAAGATTGACTTGAAGAGCGGTTATCATAAGATTCGCATTAGACCAGGGGACAAATGGAAGACAGCATTCAAGACGAGGGAAGGCTTGTATGAATGGCTGGTAATGCCGTTTGGTCTATCGAATGCACCGAGTACTTTCATGAGGGTGATGAATCAAATTTTTAGACCATTCATTGGGAAGTTTGTGGTGGTATATTTCGATGATATTCTGATATATAGTGGAAGTTCAGAGGAACATTTGAATCATCTGAGAGAAGTGCTGATGGTACTACGACAAGAACAGTTTTATGCTGCAACGAAGAAATGCGTGTTCATGACGCATAGTGTTTTATTTCTGGGATATGTTGTATCGAAAGAAGGAATACAGGTTGACCAAAGTAAAGTTGAAGCGATTAGAGATTGGCCACAGCCCAAGACGATAACGGAAGTTCGTAGTTTTCACGGGTTGGCTTCATTTTATCGGAGGTTTATTCCACACTTTAGTAGTGTGATGGCGCCTGTGACTGATTGTATGAAGGGTAAACAGTTTACATGGACGGAGGAAGCAGGAGTTGCTTTTGAACGAATCAAGGAGTTGTTGACGACGGCACCAATCCTAGCATTACCTGATTTTCAGTTGTTGTTTGAATTACACACTGATGCGTCAAAGGTTGGGATTGGAGGAGTGTTAAGTCAAAGGGGTCGTCCTATTGCATATTTCAGTGAGAAGTTGTCAGGAGCGAAGATGCGATACAGTACATATGATATGGAATTTTATGCTGTTGTACAAGCTATTAAACACTGGAGACATTATCTATTTCAAAAAGAGTTTGTTCTGTATACTGATCATGAAGCATTGAAGCATTTGCAAGGGCAAGACAAGATTTCAGCGAGACATGCATCGTGGATTGCATATCTGCAACAGTTTACTTTCGTTGTTAAACACAAGTCAGGGGTGACGAATCGAGTAGCTGATGCTTTAAGTAGGAGGAGTCATTTGTTGACGACAATGAAAGTTGAGGTGACTGGTTTTGAATTATTGCCGGAGCAGATTGCAGAAGACTCTTATTTTAAGAAATTTGTTGAAAGGGACAATGAAGGGAAGACTGTTGAGTTTATGATGGTTGATGGTTTTCTTTTTAAAGGAAATCGATTGTGCATACCGGAGGGTAGTCTGAGAATGAAGATTATCAAGGAGTTACACGAAGAGGGACATGTTGGGAGAGACTGTACCTTACAGTTGATTTCACAGTCTTACTTTTGGCCATCAATGAGGAAAGAGGTAGAGAAGTTTGTGGAGCGTTGTCATGTTTGTCAGGTTTCGAAAGGAACTGCGACTAATGCTGGTTTGTATATGCCGCTACATGTACCAACTAAACCATGGGTTGATGTGAGTATGGACTTTGTGTTGGGGTTGCCGAGAACACAGCGTGGTAATGATTCCATTTATGTGGTGGTTGACCGATTTTCGAAAATGGCACATTTTATTGCTTTTAAGAAGACAGCGGATGCTGTTCATGTTGCTCAATTGTTTTTCAAGGAGATCTATCGACTTCATGGATTGCCAGAATCTATTGTGTCGGATAGAGATACTCGATTTCTAAGTCATTTTTGGTTGAGTTTGTGGAAAATGGTGGGAACGAAGCTGAAGTTTAGTAGTGCTTATCATCCACAAACGGATGGACAGACCGAAGTGGTTAATCGATCGTTGGGAAATTTGTTGAGGTGTCTTGTACAAGATAATCTGAAGAGTTGGGATGTGAAGTTATGCCAGGCAGAATTTGCTCATAATCATGCGGTAAATCGTAGCACAGGGTTCAGTCCATTTCAGATAGTATATTCAAGCTTACCGAAGGGTCCGTTGGATTTAATGATAGTACCACAATCAAAGAAGACAGTTAAGAAAGCTGCTGATTTTGTTGATGGATTGGCGGAATGTCATAAAATCGTTCAGGAACAATTGGAGCAAGCAAATGAGAAATATAAACGATCTGCAGATTTGAAACGGAGGAGTGTTGAATTTCATGAAGGTGATTTGGTTTATGCAGTATTAACAAAAGATCGTTTTCCAGTGGGCGCTTATAACAAGTTGAAAGCCAGGAAAATTGGTCCGGTGGAAGTCTTGAAACGAATTAATGAAAATGCTTATAAATTGAAGCTGCCAGAAGATGTGTATACGTCTGACGTATTCAATGTTAAGCATCTCGTACCATATCATGGGGATGAGTTTGTTGGGGATGAAGAGAAACACAAATTCGAGGTCGAATTTTTCTCAACCTGGGGAGGATGATGCAGGCCAAGCTATAATTTTCCAAGGCTTAAGTCGTGACCGACTTAACAAAGTTCAAGGTATAAGTCGTGACCGACTTATAAAAATTAAAGGCATAGGTCGTATACGGGATACCATAAGTCGTCCACAAGATAAGGAAGTAGACTTACTTCGTTCACGACTCAAAGGAACGCCACGAGATAACAAAGGCAACGCGCGAGTTAATGTAGCGGCATTGAGTCGTCTTCGATCTAACGGTTCAGATGAAAAGGAGCTACGACTCAACTGGGGAGAAGCCCTAACTCGTAACCGACCTAATGAAATGATAAGTCATGACCGACTTAGTATAACTCGGCAACGACTTAGCGAAGACTGGCGAGTTAACGAGTCTCTTAAGTCGCCTAAACGACCTACTGAGTTACGCAGTGAAAAGGGCAGAACAAATTGGTGAAGTTTAACTCGTGAAACCCTTAAGTCGTAAGTCGCGTGAAGATGGAAACCGTTGATTCTTCTGCCGAGTTAATCTCTGCCGCTGATGGAAGCTGAATCTATTGATAAGTCGTGTACGACTTATACTAAGTCGTAGGTCGCAACTTTTATAAGTCGTGAGTAGTTTGTAATACATATATGTTGAGTCGCTTCTGTTATAAGTCGTAAGTCGTCTGTTTTCATATGTCGTCTGTTGTAAGTCGTATGGTGTCTGTATTCTGTTGAGTCGTAAGTCGTGTACGACTTATGTTGAGTCGGAGACTTTGTTAAGTCGGAAACGACATAGGAGTTAGTGAAATTTCTGTTGTAAAGTTGTTCGCCTATAAATAGGCCGTGAGTCTCATTTGTAAAGGTTGTTGATTTTTGAATAAAATTCTCTTTTGTTAGCTTTGTGCTTTCATTCAAATTGGTAGTTGAGTGTAATCTCCTCTTTCGGATAATTGAGTGCGCTCGATTCAACGATTGCAGAAGCCGATTCGCGGAATCAAGTGCGCTTGATCAACGCTCGAAGAATTGAAGATCTCTCCTCACGGTATCGTGCGCGATCAACGTGTCAGAGATAGCTAGAATTCGGCATCTTCGGATCAACGAATTTGGGCATTTCAGTATCTTCCAATCCACCGATTACTACATTCATCGATCTACATTGTTTTTGTAATATCCGCTGCGTCAGATGGCAGCACCAGGACCTGCTCTGCTTAGAATGATATCTCCTAGTGGTACTGTTTTCATCACCAGCGTGCCCATTCCACCTTCTGTACTTGATCCTATTCCTCCGACTCCGCCCGCAGGGAGCATTCCTATCCACTCGAGTTCGAAGGAGGATGTTGATATAATGCCCTCGCCTGAAGACCAACCGCCGAAAAGCAAAGGCTCGAAGAGGAAGATTAGCGGTGGCTCCAGCGGGTCTACACCAAGAAGGAAGCCAAGGAAGAAGATAGATTAAACATGCTTCCCCGGTTTATTTTGACTTGCATTTTGTTGGCCGTGTATAGATGCGGGTTCAGCCCCTACTAGTAGGAATTTTTGGAAACTTGTACACGAACTTCTTTTATAAACAATAGAAATGAAACTTCTCTTTTTTGACTTATTTTCTATCATTGTGTATTTGCCTAAGTGCTTCAATATCTGAAGTGTGCTTGTGAAGTTTCAGCTTCCGAATAAAGTTTGTTTTTGTTCGTCAAGTTCGGGTACTGTGGACATGGTTTACGGCCTGGAAGCGAGCTCGATTTTCTACGTCGCCTCGCTTCAGTCAATGGTCGATGCTTAAGTCCTCCCCCCCAGTCTTGGGGGTGAGTAGTTGAACATCAATCAGTGGTTTCTTCTTGCTTGCATCACGCTGAGTCTAGGGCCACAGAACGGATGCCTGAGTCAAGTGGAGACTGAGCGGCTCTTCCGCATTTGTCTGATTGTCGATGATCATATCTGCACTTTGGGGATTCTCATTTGTTTACCGGCGGTTGGTCGCGCCGTCTTAAGTTTTAACCATATGTCCGCGATCTGGGGACTTGGAATCGACATTTATACTTCAACTCGCACTCTGGGAGTACGGAGTTAATGAGCAGACGGTCAGTCACATATGCTATATGTTTTTTGGATTTTGTTCGCACTCTAGGAACGAAAGGTGTATCAGGATCGTGGACGGTCAGATCACATCCACCTTGAGTTAACAAGCGAGGTCGTTAGATGGACGGGTCCATCCTCCTCAAACTTGGTGCGGATACGGACGAAGTCGTTGGGCGGACGGATCCATCCTCTCCATAGACATATCTTTATACTCCAGTTCGCACTCTAGGAATCCGGAGTTGGTGTTTATACTCCGACTCGCACTCTGGGAGCTCGGAGTTGATGTTTATACTCCAATTCGCACTCTGGGAATCCAGAGTTGTCGTTTATTGTAACGACCAGTAAAAATTCGATAATTAAATTGGTTAAATTTATAAGATTTTTGTAATTAAATTTAGAAAGAAATAAAACCTTATAATTTATAATGAAGTGAAAGTTAGAAATGAATGTAGCATTGGAAATTAAAATTTATTTTGTAAAATTGAAGTGAAATCCCAATAATGAAATAGTGTCAATTGTTGCACTTGGTTATAAAATAGAAACAAGTAAATAAGAATAAGTATTGGATTAACCAAGAAATAATATATTGATTAATTGTAAATGAATGTAAGTTAATTGTTAATTACTTGAATGTCATTCCAATAAATGAAATAATGTAAATGTTATACTTGGTTATAAATGAAGTGTAAGAAAACAAATGTAAATAGTAAATTTACTAATGTGATAATGTGTTGTTAATGGTTTATGAATGAAATAATAATTAGAATAAAAGGTAATAATGTTAATATAAGTTGACTATCAACAACTTGAATGGAAATCCAAGCAATTGAAAGGGTTAAAGAGTTATCAGTGGCATAGGTTGTAAATAAATTTTATAAATATATGCATTTATTTGATAATTGAATTAAGAAGAAACTGATAATGTGAAGGATGTATTAATTAATTACGTAAAGTGCAATGAATAGAAATTGAATGGAGTTTGAATTGTATAGGTTGTTATAACACTTGGTTGTGAATAATGAATTTATTAGTGTGATTTAAAGTTAATGGTAATAATTAATATACGTTACCTATTTAATTAGCCTATTATATTAAAATATGAAACCAATAACAATAAATGTAATTAAGTATTACGTTAATGTAACTTTAGGTAATATTTGGTAATAATGTAAATTGTTTTCATAGAGTAATAATGGATTTAACAAAAAGAATGAAATCAAGATGAATAAATACATTAGGAGTATAAATTTTAATAAATGTGTGCATTGATTTATAGTAGGATATAAAAGGTAATTAATAATTTGAAGGTTGATTTATTAATAGAAATGTGCAATGGATGGAAATGGAATAAGTGTAGTGTAATGAGAGTTGTTGTAATAATTGTTTGTAAAGAATTAACTTACAAATATTATAAAATGTATAATGGTGACAGTTGGTGTTGTTACCAATTTAACTGATCAATTTCAAATAAATGTCAACAAAATGTTACATTAATGTGGAATAAGACCATAACTGTAATGTGAATGTAATAAAAAGAAATAGAAATGTTAATTGTATTCATAATGTAATGATTGCTTTAATAGTAGAAGTGTAAATCAAAATAAAAGAATAAAAATTGAATAAGTTTTGTAAAAGAGTAAACATATGTTTATTTATTTGAAATGTTTGTTAGCTGAAAGATTGATTGTAGAGATGAGAAAGTATTATTTAGTGAGAAATATGTAATTACTGTTTGTATCCAATAGTGTAAATATGTTTAAATTACTATAAGATAGAGAATACTAATAATAAATTAATAGGTGTAATTAAAAGCAACTTATGTTTTGTGAAAATAAAATGAATGTTTCATTTGTGACTGTAGGTTTAATTTCATTAAAAATAAAGAATAGAATGATTGATTTTAAAGGAAGAAATATATGTTTATTTGAACTTTGTTTTAGCTTACAGATTGATTACAAGAATAGGAAAATAATCTATTTCAGTAAGTTATTTATTACTCTTGTGTACAAACAACAAATTTATATACGTGTTTAAATAAACAATTGTTCTATTTTTTCATCTATTTTAGTTGTCTATTTTAAAATTTAACTTTGTAAGTAATTGCAATTAATGTAATTTAAATGTTTCAATTAAAAGGAAAGAAAACGGTGATTGCAATTAATAGATTTAATAAAAGAAACGCGCGTTTTGTGTTAAACAGAAATGGTGCTTTAAAGGAAATAAAAGAATTAAACGTTTTCATTTTTAAGGTAAGTATAATTTTATTAATTGTGCGTAGATAAAAAAAATTATATGTGTACAAATTGAGTATTATTTGAGTGAATGAAATTAATTTGGTTATGTTTCGGAGAAATTGAATTTCAAAATGTGTATGTGGTCCCTTCATTTCTTTTTTTTATCACATGTACATTTTAAAATAGTTATCTCATTTTTTTATACTTGGTCCGTTCATTTCTCCTTCTATTTAACACCTAAGCCTATCCTTTAGGCTACATTTAATTCTTTCCATCTCATTTCTTTTCTCTCTTCACCTTCCTCCTTTCTTTTTCATTTTTTTTCTTCTTCTTCAAATCTTCTTCTTCTTTTTGAAAGCTTCTTTTCTTTTTCAATTCTTCATCTTCTTTAAATTTTCTTCTTCTTTTTCAAACATTCTTCTTTTTTTCCCAAATCTTCTTCTTCAAATCCAGGTCCATACAAACTTCTCCGTCTCTTCCAAAACATTCTTAAAAAAAGAGATTAAGGAAAAAAATCAAAATAAAATATTACGGAACAAGATAGCAATCAGGAAGGAGACTAAGGAAACATAGAGCGGAGCTATGGATTAGAAGTTTTTTTTTTATTCGTATAAAGGTGAGTGTTTTAACCCACTCACAACTTCTAAGATTTCCTATGTTTGTTAAATTCATGTATGATGTGTTTAGAAATTTATTTATAGCTGTTTGACATATATTTCATCATTATCTCAGTTAATTGCATTCATCGTAATTAATTGTTAATTTATTTATTCATTGAATTTAAATTGCCAGTTAATTGTTAATTAATTTATTCATTGCATTTAAAACTGCCAATTAATTGTTAATTAATTTATTCGTTGCATATAAACTGCCAGTTGAAAGTTATTAATTTTTATTTAATATAAACTATTTGTTGATGCCTGTTATATTTTATATGCTTTATATTGATGCTTGTTTAAATTGGATGATGATTGTAATAAATGGTTGTTTATTGATATTTAGATGAATGGATGCTATATTTTATATAAACTGTAAGTTATTATGCAATTTCATTCCATTCGGGATTGCAGTTTGAAATGATACATAACCGTAAACTTTTATTTTTAAAATTACGGATTGAAATGATAAATATCTGTATCACTTGACCATAGGATAGAAAATTATATACAGGCACCGTGGTCTATATATAAAATATTTTAAAGTGATTTTCTATGGATTTTGGAAAATAAGGGTTTATATATATACTAATTTTGATATTATATAAATATATTTTTATATATGGTTAAATTCTAAAATTTAAGCTAAGTAAAATTTGATGATGTTTTTAAGTTTGATTTACGAATATTTCAAGTTTGAGCTTTATTTAAGTGATATTAATTTATTAAATAAATATTTCTAAACTAAATAATAGTAAATTGAATTAAGGTATATATAAGATTATCAGATTTGGTTGGGAATTTTGGAATATTTAAAGTCTTGAAATATATCAAAATTTGAAATGTTTTATTGAAATTAAGGTATTATTGTTTTCAAACTATTGGTTTTCGAAATTGTTATAACTTTGAAAGTAATATGGTTTGAAAAATGAATTTATTTGAAATAGAATTTATTTAAGAATTATCTGTGAATATATGGATTTGAAACCTATTGAAATTGAAAATTTCGAAATATGACTTCAAAATGTGGTTTGGGTTTAAGATGATTTAAAAGAATATTTCAAGTTATCTAAATTTGAGAAAGATTAGTGATTGGAAATTTGGTTTTATTTAAAGGATATGTTTTGAAATGGCAAAATATTTTGGTTTTAAAGTATATACTATTTTGTAGTAAAGGATATGTTTTGAAAGGGCAGTTATTGTATTTTTAAAAGTATATATATTTGTAAATGACCACGGTGTTATAATAACGATTGGTTGTTAAAGAGACCGGGATCGGATATGGACATACTCTCTGTCGATACCGAAAACCACTTTGACAATTGTGTACGCGGTGGAGTTTCCAGAATGAAGTAGGATGGTGGCGACGATCCTAAGGTATATACGTGGACCCAACTCCCATGAGTTGGCATAAGGTGGCTAAAACAGGAGCGATTGACGGACCAAGGAGGTAGCACCTCTTATCGGACACACTTCTTCGATACCATTCTATTACTTGTGATTGATTTGGTGGCCACCCTTGATTGGGAGTGTTGTTCGGGGTGGGCGGTAGTGGCTGCTATGCGTCACCACTAGTCTGGATGCGTAATTGGTATATCTACCCTGGCATTGCCTAGTTGTGCCGTGTCACCTACCATATCGAGCTTTATTACGATTATGATTTTAAGATCCGACCGCGTTAAGGTTCTCCATCCCCTTAATGTTATTTTCTATATGATTATACTTTATTGATTAGACATTATTATAATAGCGAATATTACTACATAGTAGATAGTTTAACGGTCCTTAAGAGGTGTGAATCCCGAACATTTCTTAAGTTACTGCACTCACGTTAGACACTGGATAGGAGATGTCAAACCCCGTAAACATCTCTGATGCCGTTTACACTCATATTTATTTCATTGATTTAACTTACATAAGATCTTTTAGTTCTGACTCGAGTGTTTTGTCTTTTCAATTCGCTCGGGTCAGCCTGAGCATTTCAGGATTTGAAGGCCCTATTTCTGGAGGACGAAGACGAAGATTTTATTACTACTATTTATTATATTACACTACACCATTGTATTCCGCTGCATTTATTATCATTCTCTGGTATGTGTAACTCTGATATGTATTGTATAATTATAATCAAATGTTATGTAAAACAGCTTCATGAACTGTTATTTGATTATTATATTTCATCGTTCTGCTGCAAGATTCTATTTTGTTCTTTTATTCTCCACTTTTACTTATTTACCCCATAACAATCCACCCTTCTGTATGGTTTAAGTTGGCACGTGTGTCTGCTTAAAAGCATACAAAAGGGTGGGATGTTACATCTGGTATCAGAGCTTTAGTTTAGCGATAAACCTTGGCTTTGTGGGGTCTGACTCTGTATTAATAGGGTAGTAATACCCTATGGGAGTTGCCGAGTGTATATATATGAGAGAGCGTATTTTTTAGTGTTATAAAAAGGTTTTAATATTGTGTTAATCTATTCCGTTTTGTATTTATAAATTCTGGTTGGTGCATGGGAAGCTATGACATCAATAGGAATTTCTAAACACTTAATAGGACAGACCGACATAATATTTGTTTTTAATATAGGCGAATGAAATAACTTTGCCTATTATATTTTCTATATATAAAAATATTTTAAAAAGATATATATTTGGTTGCAATAGATTGGTTGTTAGGTAATGAAATTTATTAATAATAGTTGGAACTAAGTGAAAATAAAATAAATGAAAATTGGAAATTTAGAACTTAAGTTCCGAGGTTCTTTAAGATTTCTTTCAATTGATTTTGGAATATAATAATAATATTGTTAGAAGTATTTTCTGATATAAATATTTCTGTCGCTGGAAAATAATTTCGGTGATGAGTGCATGCATCATCGACGTTCATTTTCGAGTTTCGAAGCGGGAAGACCACTGTAGTAGTTTTACTACAGATTTATTTTGATAAACAAATATAAATTTTAAATTGTTTTAATATAATTAGATATATATATGTTGCAAGTATATACATTTATCTATTATTTTTAAATGATTTGAAGCAGAACCCGGTATCTAATTCTTGAGTTTCCATTAATTAATAGTTTCAATTATTTTTATTGAAATGGAACATAACTAATTAATAATTGGAACCTTTAATAAAATAAGAGATTTAATGCTGAGTTTTAAATGGAATTAAAAGAAATTTGGAATTTGTAACCTGTCAACCAAGGGATATTATGATTGAATATTAAGTTAATTTAAAAGAGATAAAATAAACTTGTGTAACTTTCAATTTCATTCTTAAAGTGTAACGACCCACCTTTTTGGACCGTTCAAGTGGACAAATCAACACATGTCCAACTCAAACCGTTCAAAAAGGCAGATGGTTATTGGGGTTAAAATAAGAAAAGAAAGGAAAGAACATAACAAACTCAGAATCTCGCAGCGGAAGGAACAAGATATAATAATAAAATAACAGTTCATGAAGCTGTTAAATAAATAAATTTGATTATTATTATACATTATAAATCAGAGTTACATACATATCAGAGATAATACAACAATGCAGCGGAAAAATAATATAGTAGTAGAATACAAATGATGTAATACCAAACTTCGTCTTCGTCCTCCAGAATAAATCTTCAACCTTATCTGAAATGCTCAGGCTGACCCGAGCGTAATGAAAAGACAAAACACTCGAGTCAGGACTAAAATATCTCATGTAAGTTAAATCGAATAAGTAAAAAAAATGAGTGTGACGGCGTCGGAGATGTTTACGGGGTTTGACATCTCCTATCCAGTGTCAACGTGAGTGCAATAACTTAAGAGATGTTACGGGATTTTCCATCTCTCAAGGATCCGTTAAACTATCTACTATGTAGTACAATACGCTAAGTAGATAATGTCTATCAGTAATATAAAGATATCAAGGTAGGGTTAAGCAGGGCCCATACACCTCTTAACCTGTTTATTCCCAAAAGCATATACAAGACCGTAGTTTCCCCAAAACCGGAAGTCACCAGAGGGCAATCCATATACTAAAGGTACAAATCAAAATCGTAGTGGTCGCGAATAGGATAATCAGTATGACAAGGTACATGAGGCGATACCAACTAGGATACTAGTAGTTGCCTGATCCGGACTGATGTTGGGCATAGCAGCTACTACCCCAACACCGCGAAACAACACTCCCAAATCGCGGGGTGCACCCAAATCGAATCACAAAAGTAATAGACATGGTATCGAAGGAGTGTGTCCGCTAGAGATGGCGATCCTCAATGGCCCGGCGCGGCTCCTGTTTTAGTCATGTCAGGGGTCATCCAAAATCGTTCTCTTTCTTCAAATCAACACGTTCACCAAAACCATCCACTTCATTCTGGATCAACACTCCACGAATATAGTTATTAAAGTGGTTTTCGGTATCGACAGAGAGTATGTCCATATCCGATCCCGGTCTCTTTAATAACTACGTTATATTTTTCACACCGGTTGGATCTTTTACATTTCAAATCGATTCATAATTGATATCAAAATATCATATTCGCTTCAAAGTCAAACCCATTTCAAAAACATCATATCTATTCAAATATACGATTTCATTTCAAAATCATTTTCCGCCTCAATATCTCATTTCGATTTCAAAATCAATTTCGAATTTCAATTTAGGTTGCAACTTCATTTATCCCAATTCGTATTTAAATTCGAGATTTAAATATAAACAATTCACCTTATTGACCAGCTTGAAAATTTTAGAAAATAGTTTTTAAGTAGTTTAAAAGTAGTTTAAATAATTAAAATAGTTAAAATAGTTTAATAGAAAATATTTAAATAGTTTAATCGAAAATAATTTGGATATAGAAATGGTTTATATAGTAAAACAGTTTGAAAATCAAAATAATTTCAATATTTAAAGAATATAGATTTTTAAATCATTTATACTAAAATATTCATTTAAAACAAATTCCAAAGTCAAACCGGTCAACTTCCCAATTTCCTACCCAAATCAATTCAAATTTCCATTTCGATTTAATCGATTCAATTCTGATTTCAACTCGAATAAATTTTGATTCCAATAAACAAATTCCGTTCACTTTTAATTTCCAATTTCAAATTAATTACCAATTCCAAATTAATTTCCAATTCCACATTAATTTCCAATTTCAATCCCAAATCCAATTTCAAAATATCGATTTAAACATTAAATCAAATTTACTTTCAATACCAAATTTTTGAATCCAAATTTCAATTCTAAACTCAAACCTAAAATATCATTTCATATAAGTTTTCTTAGAAATAGTCAAAGTTCGAATAAAAGTCCAATCTTTCAAACAAATCAACTTCCGAAAATTTATGCCGTATTTCAATTTTTAATAAAAAAAAACTAAACTTCGATTAATTAAACAATTTCGATTATCAAGTTTAAATTCCAACATTTCAAGCTCCAATTCAAAATAATTCAATTTCCATAATTTGGATTTTATTCTTAAAATCAATTCATTTAAATAATTTCAAAACAACTTTTAAAATCCATTAATTTAGCCAATCCGGTGTCCGTATATAATTTTCTATCCTACGGCCAAGTGATTATTTATTTCAGTTAAATGTCAGAGATGAATATATATCACTTAAACCGATCACAATGTCATATGTATCACAGGATATATATAAGCAAATAAACATCCAAACAATTAAATATCAACCAATAGCATCCATCGAATAAATCATCCAATAGACAATACAATTCACAGCAATTTCATAGTTATCAATATCAGATAATTTAATCGCAATCAAATTCCTATTTAATTTAACTGTCAATTTTTAATTTCTAACATTAAATTCAACGACGATCTAGATGACAATTTAAATTTTTATCAACAACGACTAATAAAAATAATATCACTTCACAATATCAAATTTAACTAGCATCAGAATATTCTAGTACGTTGTGAGCGTTATAAAACACTCACCTTGAATTTCTGTTGTTGCCGAGACGTTCCGGTTTGGAACTAAAACTGGACGACGCCCAATTTTAGCCCAAATTTCCACCGTCTCCAAATCCATCCAAACCAATTTCATTTCGAAGCTCTCGTCATTACGATCGCAACGCAAAAAGTTTCGTTCCAATCGGACCTCGTATGAACAAGTTATAGTAGTTTAAAGTTACACGAATTTAAATACACATTAATTTACAAATTTAATTTATGTTTAATTTCTAACCCAAATCAATTGCAGGCTGCACGTGCTCTCTTCTCCTTCACGCGTCTCTCCCAGGTAGCGTACGCGAAACAAAACCCATCACGCCCGACTAGGGTTGCATATCGCGGCCTCCACGATTGTCGATATCACGATCAGGAAGCGCCATATCGAAGCTCCTCTCCCCCTCTACCTTCGGCCGCAACCATGGTGAACTCGGCCCCCTCTGCTGCACGCAAATCAAGGAAAAACGCGAATCTTAGAATGCAAATTCCCGTTGATTCGTTGCTCCGTTTTCGATCATCTCCGTATGGATTTGAAGAGCTCGCCGAGATCTACAACTTTGCTTTTGGAATTTTTCGATTTCGTTGAACGGATTGAGAGATATTAAGAGAACAAATTTCGAAAATTTTCAGCCCTTGAATTTGAAGGTGGCGGCTGAAGATGGAGGAGCTAGGGTTTTGCAAATGAATGGTGAAGGGGTCCTTTTATAGAAATTGCAAAACACTATTCACCCAAAATTTTCCGAACTCCAAACGAAGCGTGCCGGCAGGCGTTTCTAAGGTTTACCCCACGTTCCGAACACAATGGAACAGGTTTCGGAAGCTAATTCGATCGTCTGTGCGAGTTACGGAGAAAACGATCAGTTTTAAATTAAACCGATTTCGATGCGTTTTGGCTTGCCCCGGACAAATGGCAACTCCGATTGACACGAAATTTGAAACCATACAATAATATCACATTACGGATCCGATGAAATTAGTTTCGTCGAAATCCGAGACTTTTTTGAAAAAAGACTATTTTCTCTCGCCGAATTAATATTAAAAACAATTCGATGCGTTTCGAGCTGCCACGGTCAAATGATAACTCCGATTACTACAATAATTGAAATCCGACAATAACAAACTATTACGGATCCAATGGAACAAGTTTCGTTCAATTCTGAGACTGTTCGAAAAATGTCTATTTTTCAGTCGATAATTAAATATTAAAATATTCAATTTTCACAAATTAACTTTAAATTCAATTTTAAAAGTTCTATAACATTACTATAACTCCAATATGATAAGATAAAATTTTACAAATTATTTTCAATCATATTCAACTCGATTTCAATTATTTCTGAAATTTAACTTATTAAATTATCGATTTAATTGTCTAATTAAATCCAATATTCGAAAAATAAATTATTCGACTGTTTAATTTCAATCTAAAATTCCCAATTTTAAATTATTAACTTTTAAATCAAATTTCAATTGTTCACAAATTCCATTTTTAATTTCACAGTAATTAACAATCTTTTACAATGCAGTTTTCCATTATAAATCCAATATAAAAGATTATAGTAGATTCAGCGTTCAATTTTATTGTAATTCAAATTCAAGTTATTTAATCCCAAATGAATTCTTTTATTTCGATTTCCACTTTCATTATTGAATCAACCATTTACTTATTCTTTGTTTACAATCATAACCAATTTGGTTTACAATCAAATTCAATTCATTATTTACATTCACTACAAGTTAACATCCATATTTATTTTACAAATAAGTTATTTCAGAATTCAGTTTTGTATTTTAACTTTTAATTCACATTTAACAACACAAAATTTTATTTCCTTGGATTTTTATCCAAAATTTTCATTTTAATTCGTATTTTTAAAGTGTTAAAAAAATACGGGTCGTTACATTCTCCCCCACTTAAAACTTTTCGTCCTCGAAAAGGAACGGAGAAGGGGAAACCATCATTTAGATATAATTCATTCAAAATATTCTACTTATTTGCAAAATTTAGTTATAGGATTTTTTTTTTCACAAAATTTTCTAACTCCCGGATTTTTGAAAAATTTCGGCAGCACCTCCTTTGCGCGGCTAGGACCGAAAAATTTCACAGTGGTAATAATTGCATGATATACATCTCATTACAAGAATGAGGCATCCCAAAACATGGGGAACACAATAATATACCACAACATAAACCGTAATCCGAGAACGTACCTTTTATTTAGCGTTTATTAGCATTTTAACTTACATTTTGCATTAAGCGCAGAAGCGAGCTCCACAAGCGAAGCGCAACCCCTTTGCTACCTACTAAAATTCTCAATAACCAAGTTAGAACCATGCATATAAAGATAGATCGATATACTTATCATAAACAACATACATATAACATGTTTAGCTTAAAAACTGCAATTCCAATTCCAGGACAGCAAACGAATCTCAGTTTTTGGTTACCTGAACGATAAAATTTGGCAATGGAATCTAAACAAAAGTTGTTGCATTCATTTCAGGCTTTCCGGAATGTTCAAAATCATCGAATTCGGACCATCCGTTCAAAAGTTACGGCCGTTTTACTAAAAGGATACGCCTAAGCCTGGGCAATGAATTGCGCAGGTCAGCGACTTCCACTCACGTTTTCGACCCTCTAAATGACAGAAAACCACAAAACATTTAAAACAAAAGTTTTAGCGTAAGTTCTAAGCTTTCCAGAAAGGGCAAGATCATCAAAATCCGATAAACCAGTAAAAAGTTATGGCAAGAATACTAAGGTGCTTCAGATTCCTACTTCGCACAGGCCAGCGACTAATATTGGTGTTTTAAGCCTAGTGGATGAAGGTATTTATCAAAACATTCTAAACAAAACATGTAGCACAGTTTCTAGGCTTTCCGAAAAGTCCAAGATCGTCAAATTCCGTTCAACCATTTAAAAGTTATGGTTGTTTTCGTTTCAGCATATATTGGACAATTTTGGATTTTTCAAAAATTTGCTTTTATTATTTCAAAGTACAACCATCAACTTCAAATTTTCTAAAGAAACAATCATAAACACAAAGTCGTTTATTTTCTTATATATCCATGAAATAAGTTTACATTCGATTTGTTTCCAATTTATTCAAGTTTGTTTCATTCATAATTTAAATTCAAGTCAATTTGCTTCAATTTAATTTGAATTCAATTATATTTAATTTCACTTTGCTTCAAATTTGAATTTAATTATTTAAAATTTTTATTCCATTTATTCAATTCCATTTACACTAATGAATTCTATTTAATCAATTATCATCCATCTAACAACCAATGCATATCAAATATTAACATCCATCCATAATCTACACTAAATCAATTATACATTTCCAAGTCAAAATTTTAATTTCATACACTTCCAAGTTTATTGACATTTAGTTTTATTCAAATTTAATTAGTTTCCATTTACTAATCTTATATTTAATTAATTTTAAATTTAATTTTACAACTTAAATTTCCTTTATATTTACAACTATCAATAGATCTTCACATTTTTTATTATTTGCAATCACACTTGTATATTGTTCATTTACTTATCCTTATTAGCATTTTAAACTTTTTAAGTATTTGGTAAGTTATAACTATGCAAATAGAATGTAGTTAAACAATATACAACTTCTTTTCATTCAATTTGAGTGTTATACCTATTAAATAAATTTCCAATTTATTATTTTCCAAATTAAGGGTTACTACTACAATTAATTTTTTTTTTCACTTAAATTCAATTTCACCCTTTCAATTCATAAGTTTCTAACAATTCAAGATTTACTTTAGTTTAATAATTAAAATCATTCTTTATTAGAGAACTTAAGAATTTCAACTCCGGTTTCATTTCAAATCAAGTTTGAAATAATATATACTTATATTAATGTGTATCAAGTCATACTATAGAGAATACAAAATAAAATTCAATTTTTAATCAAACAGGGTTTAGAAAAACTATTAAGTGATCTCCCCCACTTGGACTCTCGAAAATAAAGTCGATGATGCGTGCACTCATCACCGGAATCATTTTCTAGTGTCAAGAGGGGAGTATAACACTTACTTCATTTGAAAATCCTTTGAAACAATTTCTAATCAAATATACTATCATATAATACTTATATTATACATTTCAAATTTTTGATAATAAATTTTCAAAACACCGGAATTTAAATTCTCCATCTTAATTTAAATTCATTTTTATTTTATTTTATTTACCATTTATATTCATTGTCAGTCATATTTACAAGTTTCATTCCTTAAAAATCATCCATTAGCCAATAGTTAGAAATATTGACTAATCAACAATAAACGATGATAATCTAATATTATCATCTCCTAACAACCAATACAATCAAAATTTATAAATTTTCAAGATAATTCTTTTATATATAAAATATAATCTAAAACAATATTATGTCAATCTGTCCTATTCGAGTGTTTAGAAATTCCTATCGATGCCTTGGCGTCCCAAGTACCAACCAGAATTCATAAATACTCAACGGACAAATTAACACAATATAAAATCATTTTTATATCAAAATTACAAATACGCTCTCTCATATACACTCAAACTCATTCGTAAGGTTTAACCCTATTTCAATGAGTTATTCCCCACTAGAGCCAAGGTAATCTAAACCAAAGCTCTGATACCAACTGTAACGACCCACCTTTTTGGACCGTTCAAGTGGACAAATCAACACATGTCCAACTCAAACCGTTCAAAAAGGCAGATGGTTATTGGGGTTAAAATAAGAAAAGAAAGGAAAGAACATAACAAACTCAGAATCTCGCAGCGGAAGGAACAAGATATAATAATAAAATAACAGTTCATGAAGCTGTTAAATAAATAAATTTGATTATTATTATACATTATAAATCAGAGTTACATACATATCAGAGATAATACAACAATGCAGCGGAAAAATAATATAGTAGTAGAATACAAATGATGTAATACCAAACTTCGTCTTCGTCCTCCAGAATAAATCTTCAACCTTATCTGAAATGCTCAGGCTGACCCGAGCGTAATGAAAAGACAAAACACTCGAGTCAGGACTAAAATATCTCATGTAAGTTAAATCGAATAAGTAAAAAAAATGAGTGTGACGGCGTCGGAGATGTTTACGGGGTTTGACATCTCCTATCCAGTGTCAACGTGAGTGCAATAACTTAAGAGATGTTACGGGATTTTCCATCTCTCAAGGATCCGTTAAACTATCTACTATGTAGTACAATACGCTAAGTAGATAATGTCTATCAGTAATATAAAGATATCAAGGTAGGGTTAAGCAGGGCCCATACACCTCTTAACCTGTTTATTCCCAAAAGCATATACAAGACCGTAGTTTCCCCAAAACCGGAAGTCACCAGAGGGCAATCCATATACTAAAGGTACAAATCAAAATCGTAGTGGTCGCGAATAGGATAATCAGTATGACAAGGTACATGAGGCGATACCAACTAGGATACTAGTAGTTGCCTGATCCGGACTGATGTTGGGCATAGCAGCTACTACCCCAACACCGCGAAACAACACTCCCAAATCGCGGGGTGCACCCAAATCGAATCACAAAAGTAATAGACATGGTATCGAAGGAGTGTGTCCGCTAGAGATGGCGATCCTCAATGGCCCGGCGCGGCTCCTGTTTTAGTCATGTCAGGGGTCATCCAAAATCGTTCTCTTTCTTCAAATCAACACGTTCACCAAAACCATCCACTTCATTCTGGATCAACACTCCACGAATATAGTTATTAAAGTGGTTTTCGGTATCGACAGAGAGTATGTCCATATCCGATCCCGGTCTCTTTAATAACTACGTTATATTTTTCACACCGGTTGGATCTTTTACATTTCAAATCGATTCATAATTGATATCAAAATATCATATTCGCTTCAAAGTCAAACCCATTTCAAAAACATCATATCTATTCAAATATACGATTTCATTTCAAAATCATTTTCCGCCTCAATATCTCATTTCGATTTCAAAATCAATTTCGAATTTCAATTTAGGTTGCAACTTCATTTATCCCAATTCGTATTTAAATTCGAGATTTAAATATAAACAATTCACCTTATTGACCAGCTTGAAAATTTTAGAAAATAGTTTTTAAGTAGTTTAAAAGTAGTTTAAATAATTAAAATAGTTAAAATAGTTTAATAGAAAATATTTAAATAGTTTAATCGAAAATAATTTGGATATAGAAATGGTTTATATAGTAAAACAGTTTGAAAATCAAAATAATTTCAATATTTAAAGAATATAGATTTTTAAATCATTTATACTAAAATATTCATTTAAAACAAATTCCAAAGTCAAACCGGTCAACTTCCCAATTTCCTACCCAAATCAATTCAAATTTCCATTTCGATTTAATCGATTCAATTCTGATTTCAACTCGAATAAATTTTGATTCCAATAAACAAATTCCGTTCACTTTTAATTTCCAATTTCAAATTAATTACCAATTCCAAATTAATTTCCAATTCCACATTAATTTCCAATTTCAATCCCAAATCCAATTTCAAAATATCGATTTAAACATTAAATCAAATTTACTTTCAATACCAAATTTTTGAATCCAAATTTCAATTCTAAACTCAAACCTAAAATATCATTTCATATAAGTTTTCTTAGAAATAGTCAAAGTTCGAATAAAAGTCCAATCTTTCAAACAAATCAACTTCCGAAAATTTATGCCGTATTTCAATTTTTAATAAAAAAAAACTAAACTTCGATTAATTAAACAATTTCGATTATCAAGTTTAAATTCCAACATTTCAAGCTCCAATTCAAAATAATTCAATTTCCATAATTTGGATTTTATTCTTAAAATCAATTCATTTAAATAATTTCAAAACAACTTTTAAAATCCATTAATTTAGCCAATCCGGTGTCCGTATATAATTTTCTATCCTACGGCCAAGTGATTATTTATTTCAGTTAAATGTCAGAGATGAATATATATCACTTAAACCGATCACAATGTCATATGTATCACAGGATATATATAAGCAAATAAACATCCAAACAATTAAATATCAACCAATAGCATCCATCGAATAAATCATCCAATAGACAATACAATTCACAGCAATTTCATAGTTATCAATATCAGATAATTTAATCGCAATCAAATTCCTATTTAATTTAACTGTCAATTTTTAATTTCTAACATTAAATTCAACGACGATCTAGATGACAATTTAAATTTTTATCAACAACGACTAATAAAAATAATATCACTTCACAATATCAAATTTAACTAGCATCAGAATATTCTAGTACGTTGTGAGCGTTATAAAACACTCACCTTGAATTTCTGTTGTTGCCGAGACGTTCCGGTTTGGAACTAAAACTAGACGACGCCCAATTTTAGCCCAAATTTCCACCATCTTCAAATCCATCCAAACCAATTTCATTTCGAAGCTCTCGTCATTACGATCGCAACGCAAAAAGTTTCGTTCCAATCGGACCTCGTATGAACAAGTTATAGTAGTTTAAAGTTACACGAATTTAAATACACATTAATTTACAAATTTAATTTATGTTTAATTTCTAACCCAAATCAATTGCAGGCTGCACGTGCTCTCTTCTCCTTCACGCGTCTCTCCCAGGTAGCGTACGCGAAACAAAACCCATCACGCCCGACTAGGGTTGCATATCGCGGCCTCCACGATTGTCGATATCACGATCAGGAAGCGCCATATCGAAGCTCCTCTCCCCCTCTACCTTCGGCCGCAACCATGGTGAACTCGGCCCCCTCTGCTGCACGCAAATCAAGGAAAAACGCGAATCTTAGAATGCAAATTCCCGTTGATTCGTTGCTCCGTTTTCGATCATCTCCGTATGGATTTGAAGAGCTCGCCGAGATCTACAACTTTGCTTTTGGAATTTTTCGATTTCGTTGAACGGATTGAGAGATATTAAGAGAACAAATTTCGAAAATTTTCAGCCCTTGAATTTGAAGGTGGCGGCTGAAGATGGAGGAGCTAGGGTTTTGCAAATGAATGGTGAAGGGATCCTTTTATAGAAATTGCAAAACACTATTCACCCAAAATTTTCCGAACTCCAAACGAAGCGTGCCGGCAGGCGTTTCTAAGGTTTACCCCACGTTCCGAACACAATGGAACAGGTTTCGGAAGCTAATTCGATCGTCTGTGCGAGTTACGGAGAAAACGATCAGTTTTAAATTAAACCGATTTCGATGCGTTTTGGCTTGCCCCGGACAAATGGCAACTCCGATTGACACGAAATTTGAAACCATACAATAATATCACATTACGGATCCGATGAAACTAGTTTCGTCGAAATCCGAGACTTTTTTGAAAAAAGACTATTTTCTCTCGCCGAATTAATATTAAAAACAATTCGATGCGTTTCGAGCTGCCACGGTCAAATGATAACTCCGATTACTACAATAATTGAAATCCGACAATAACAAACTATTACGGATCCAATGGAACAAGTTTCGTTCAATTCTGAGACTGTTCGAAAAATGTCTATTTTTCAGTCGATAATTAAATATTAAAATATTCAATTTTCACAAATTAACTTTAAATTCAATTTTAAAAGTTCTATAACATTACTATAACTCCAATATGATAAGATAAAATTTTACAAATTATTTTCAATCATATTCAACTCGATTTCAATTATTTCTGAAATTTAACTTATTAAATTATCGATTTAATTGTCTAATTAAATCCAATATTCGAAAAATAAATTATTCGACTGTTTAATTTCAATCTAAAATTCCCAATTTTAAATTATTAACTTTTAAATCAAATTTCAATTGTTCACAAATTCCATTTTTAATTTCACAGTAATTAACAATCTTTTACAATGCAGTTTTCCATTATAAATCCAATATAAAAGATTATAGTAGATTCAGCGTTCAATTTTATTGTAATTCAAATTCAAGTTATTTAATCCCAAATGAATTCTTTTATTTCGATTTCCACTTTCATTATTGAATCAACCATTTACTTATTCTTTGTTTACAATCATAACCAATTTGGTTTACAATCAAATTCAATTCATTATTTACATTCACTACAAGTTAACATCCATATTTATTTTACAAATAAGTTATTTCAGAATTCAGTTTTGTATTTTAACTTTTAATTCACATTTAACAACACAAAATTTTATTTCCTTGGATTTTTATCCAAAATTTTCATTTTAATTCGTATTTTTAAAGTGTTAAAAAAATACGGGTCGTTACATAAAGGCATAAATATAACTTACCAATTATAAAAGTTGAGATGTTAATAAGGAAGTGTAATGTAAAATTATACAAGTAAACCTAAAAGTAATGAAAGTATTCAATGCATTCTTTAATAGATAAGGATTTATTTGTTAGAGTTGTTATGAACTTAAGTATAATTGAAAATGTTATTAATTAAATAGAAATGTAAGTATTATAGGAAAATGAAAAAAAAAACTTAAGTTAATTGATATGCGAAGAAATTTAATCAAACATGAAGACTATAAATAAATGAATGTTAATAAATGGAATTATGTAATAATAAATGAATGAATAAATATAATGCAAGAAATTAGTAGGAACTGATATGACAATAATAAATGAAATTGAACATTTGTAAGTAATAAATGAAATAAAATGAAATGGAATTAATAAGAATGAACTTAATTTATTGTTTGAAATTGTTGTTTGTTTTGGTTTATGAGTTGTTTAGGTAAAAGATATTTTTAATTGCTTAGATGTATGAATAATCTATTGAGTTATCTAAGGCTGTTGAGTAAATGAAATACTTCATAGTTATTTGTCATTCTATGTGATTTAAAGTGTCTTACCCCGAACAAACCAATTGTTTTATTTGCTTGAATGGTTGATGTGTATTTGATGTGTATGTTGTTGGTTGCAAGTGATTGTTGTTGTATTGATTTGTTGGTTAGAGGTTGAAACAACTTTAAATATTTCATTTTATATAAATATTAACTCTTTTCGGATTGTATAAGTGAAATACAGGTTATGGAAGCAATTGCTACTGCTTTTGGTTTCATAATTAAGCGTTGTTTGCCCGACAAATAGGTACGTTCTCGGATTACGGTTTTATAGCGTTATTATATTATTTTTCCCATGTTGGGATATATTATTTTGGAAAATATATGTTATATATTGTTATATTTGATATTATATTTTCTTCCGAGCCTCTCCATACAAAGGAGACTCTGCCAAAATTTTCTGTAAATTGTGGACTTAGAAATTTTTTGAAAATGTTTTCCAAACTTTATTAATTTGAGTATAAAATGATTTAATGGTTATAAATTTGTATATTTTATTTAAATAAATTACTTTTGTAAATTTCATTGTTTATAAAGTTAATATTTTTGAATAAGATATATCGATTTCTTAATTCTCCTTTCCCTTCTTCTTCCTTTTTGAGGACGAAAAGTTTTGAGTGGGGGAGAGTGTAACGACCCGTAAAAATTCGATAATTAAATTGGTTAAATTTATAAGATTTTTGTAATTAAATTTAGAAAGAAATAAAACCTTATAATTTATAATGAAGTGAAAGTTAGAAATGAATGTAGCATTGGAAATTAAAATTTATTTTGTAAAATTGAAGTGAAATCCCAATAATGAAATAGTGTCAATTGTTGCACTTGGTTATAAACTAGAAATAAGTAAATAAGAATAAGTATTGGATTAACCAAGAAATAATATATTGATTAATTGTAAATGAATGTAAGTTAATTGTTAATTACTTGAATGTCATTCCAATAAATGAAATAATGTAAATGTTATACTTGGTTATAAATGAAGTGTAAGAAAACAAATGTAAATAGTAAATTTACTAATGTGATAATGTGTTGTTAATGGTTTATGAATGAAATAATAATTAGAATAAAAGGTAATAATGTTAATATAAGTTGACTATCAACAACTTGAATGGAAATCCAAGCAATTGAAAGGGTTAAAGAGTTATCAGTGGCATAGGTTGTAAATAAATTTTATTAATATATGCATTTATTTGATAATTGAATTAAGAAGAAACTGATAATGTGAAGGATGTATTAATTAATTACGTAAAGTGCAATGAATAGAAATTGAATGGAGTTTGAATTGTATAGGTTGTTATAACACTTGGTTGTGAATACTGAATTTATTAGTGTGATTTAAAGTTAATGGTAATAATTAATATACGTTACCTATTTAATTAGCCTATTATATTAAAATATGAAACCAATAACAATAAATGTAATTAAGTATTACGTTAATGTAACTTTAGGTAATATTTGGTAATAATGTAAATTGTTTTCATAGAGTAATAATGGATTTAACAAAAAGAATGAAATCAAGATGAATAAATACATTGGGAGTATAAATTTTAATAAATGTGTGCATTGATTTATAGTAGGATATAAAAGGTAATTAATAATTTGAAGGTTGATTTATTAATAGAAATGTGCAATGGATGGAAATGGAATAAGTGTAGTGTAATGAGAGTTGTTGTAATAATTGTTTGTAAAGAATTAACTTACAAATATTATAAAATGTATAATGGTGACAGTTGGTGTTGTTACCAATTTAACTGATCAATTTCAAATAAATGTCAACAAAATGTTACATTAATGTGGAATAAGACCATAACTGTAGTGTGAATGTAATAAAAAGAAATAGAAATGTTAATTGTATTCATAATGTAATGATTGCTTTAATAGTAGAAGTGTAAATCAAAATAAAAGAATAAAAATTGAATAAGTTTTGTAAAAGAGTAAACATATGTTTATTTATTTGAAATGTTTGTTAGCTGAAAGATTGATTGTAGAGATGAGAAAGTATTATTTAGTGAGAAATATGTAATTACTGTTTGTATCCAATAGTGTAAATATGTTTAAATTACTATAAGATAGAGAATACTAATAATAAATTAATAGGTGTAATTAAAAGCAACTTATGTTTTGTGAAAATATATGGAAAGTTTGATTTAATGAGAAGAACATTCACATCAAATAAAATGAATGTTTCATTTGTGACTGTAGGTTTAATTTCATTAAAAATAAAGAATAGAATGATTGATTTTAAAGGAAAAAATATATGTTTATTTGAACTTTGTTTTAGCTTACAGATTGATTACAAGAATAGGAAAATAATCTATTTCAGTAAGTTATTTATTACTCTTGTGTACAAACAACAAATTTATATACGTGTTTAAATAAACAATTGTTCTATTTTTTTCATCTATTTTAGTTGTCTATTTTAAAATTTAACTTTGTAAGTAATTGTAATTAATGTAATTTAAATGTTTCAATTAAAAGGAAAGAAAACGGTGATTGCAATTAATAGATTTAATAAAAGAAACGCGCGTTTTGTGTTAAACAGAAATGGTGCTTTAATGGAAATAAAAGAATTGAACGTTTTCATTTTTAAGGTAAGTATAATTTTATTAATTGTGCGTAGATAAAAAAAGTTATATGTGTACAAATTGAGTATTATTTGAGTGAATGAAATTAATTTGGTTATGTTTCGGAGAAATTGAATTTCAAAATGTGTATGTGGTCCCTTCATTTCTTTTTTTTATCACATGTACATTTTAAAATAGTTATCTCATTTTTTTATACTTGGTCCGTTCATTTCTCCTTCTATTTAACACCTAAGCCTAGACCTTTAGGCTACATTTAATTCTTTCCATCTCATTTCTTTTCTCTCTTCACCTTCCTCCTTTCTTTTTCATTTTTTTCCTTCTTCTTCAAATCTTCTTCTTCTTCTTTTTGAAAGCTTCTTTTCTTTTTCAATTCTTCATCTTCTTTACATTTTCTTCTTCTTTTTCAAACATTCTTCTTTTTTTCCCAAATCTTCTTCTTCAAATCCAGGTCCATACAAACTTCTCCGCCTCTTCCAAAACATTCTTAAAAAAAGAGATTAAGGAAAAAAATCAAAATAAAATATTACGGAACAAGATAGCAATCAGGAAGGAGACTAAGGAAACATAGAGCGGAGCTATGGATTAGAAGTTTTTTTTTGATTCGTATAAAGGTGAGTGTTTTAACCCACTCACAACTTCTAAGATTTCTTATGTTTGTTAAATTCATGTATGATGTGTTTAGAAATTTATTTATAGCTGTTTGGCATATATTTCATCATTATCTCAGTTAATTGCATTCATCGTAATTAATTGTTAATTTATTTATTCATTGAATTTAAATTGCCAGTTAATTGTTAATTAATTTATTCATTGCATTTAAAACTGCCAATTAATTGTTAATTAATTTATTCGTTGCATATAAACTGCCAGTTGAAAGTTATTAATTTTTATTTAATATAAACTATTTGTTGATGCCTGTTATATTTTATATGCTTTATATTGATGCTTGTTTAAATTGGATGATGATTGTAATAAATGGTTGTTTATTGATATTTAGATGAATGGATGCTATATTTTATATAAACTGTAAGTTATTATGCAATTTCATTCCATTCGGGATTGCGGTTTGAAATGATACATAACCGTAAACTTTTATTTTTAAAATTACGGATTGAAATGATAAATATCTGTGTCACTTGACCATAGGATAGAAAATTATATACAGGCACCGTGGTATATATATAAAATATTTTAAAGTGATTTTCTATGGATTTTGGAAAATAAGGGTTTATATATATACTAATTTTGATATTATATAAATATATTTTTATATATGGTTAAATTCTAAAATTTAAGCTAAGTAAAATTTGATGATGTTTTTAAGTTTGATTTACGAATATTTCAAGTTTGAGCTTTATTTAAGTGATATTGAATTTATTAAATAAATATTTCTAAACTAAATAATAGTAAATTGAATTAAGGTATATATAAGATTATCATATTTGGTTGGGAATTTTGGAATATTTAAAGTCTTGAAATATATCAAAATTTGAAATGTTTTATTGAAATTAAGGTATTATTGTTTTCAAAGTATTGGTTTTCGAAATTGTTATAACTTTGAAAGTAATATGGTTTGAAAAATGAATTTATTTGAAATAGAATTTATTTAAGAATTATCTGTGAATATATGGATCTGAAACCTATTGAAATTGAAAATTTCGAAATATGACTTCAAAATGTGGTTTGGGTTTAAGATGATTTAAAAGAATATTTCAAGTTATCTAAATTTGAGAAAGATTAGTGATTGGAAATTTGGTTTTATTTAAAGGATATGTTTTGAAATGGCAAAATATTTTGGTTTTAAAGTATATACTATTTTGTAGTAAAGGATATGTTTTGAAAGGGCAGTTATTGTATTTTTAAAAGTATATATATTTGTAAATGACCACGGTGTTATAATAACGATTGGTTGTTAAAGAGACCGGGATCGGATATGGACATACTCTCTGTCGATACCGAAAACCACTTTGACAATTGTGTACGCGGTGGAGTTTCCAGAATGAAGTAGGATGGTGGCGACGATCCTAAGGTATATACGTGGACCCAACTCCCGTGAGTTGGCATAAGGTGGCTAAAACAGGAGCGATTGACGGACCAAGGAGGTAGCACCTCTTATCAGACACACTTCTTCGATACCATTCTATTACTTGTGATTGATTTGGTGGCCACCCTTGATTGGGAGTGTTGTTCAAGGTGGGCGGTAGTGGCTGTTATGCGTCACCACTAGTCCGGATGCGTAATTGGTATATCTACCCTGGCATTGCCTAGTTGTGCCGTGTCACCTACCATATCGAGCTTTACTACGATTATGATTTTAAGATCCGACCGCGTTAAGGTTCTCCATCCCCTTAATGCTATTTTCTATATGATTATACTTTATTGATTAAACATTATTATAATAGCGAATATTACTACATAGTAGACAGTTTAACGGATCCTTAAGAGGTGTGAATCCCGAACATTTCTTAAGTTACTGCACTCACGTTAGACACTAGATAGGAGATGTCAAACCCCGTAAACATCTCTGATGCCGTTTACACTCATATTTATTTCATTGATTTAACTTACATAAGATCTTTTAGTTCTGACTCGAGTGTTTTGTCTTTTCAATTCGCTCGGGTCAGCCTGAGCATTTCAGGATTTGAAGGCCCTATTTCTGGAGGACGAAGACGAAGATTTTAGTACTACTATTTATTATATTACACTACACCATTGTATTCCGCTGCATTTATTATCATTCTCTGGTATGTGTAACTCTGATATGTATTGTATAAGTCTAATCAAATGTTTTGTAAAACAACTTCATGAACTGTTATTTGATTATTATATTTCATCGTTCCGCTGCAAGATTCTATTTTGTTCTTTTATTCTCCACTTTTACTTATTTACCCCATAACAATCCACCCTTCTGTATGGTTTAAGTTGGCACGTGTGTCTGCTTAAAAGCATACAAAAGGGTGGGATGTTACATCTTTATACTCCAATTCGCGCTCTGGGAATTTGGAGTTGATGTTTATACTCTGTTTCGCACTCTGGGAATTCGAAGTTGATGTTTATACTCTGGTTCGCACTCTGGGAACTCGGAGTTGATGTTTATACTCCGTTTCGCACTCTGGGAATCCGGAGTTGATGTTTATACTCCGGTTCGCACTCTGGGAACTCGGAGTTGATGTTTATACTCCAATTTGCGCTCTAGGAATTTGGAGTTGATGTTTATACTTCGACACGCACTCTGGGAGTTCGGAGTTGAATGAAGGATTGTCGTGTATCAATCCTTTCTTGACTTTAATGTGATGGCTGGAACCTGAGCTCGGGTTTCACTTAGCGAGTGATTGGTCGCATCTCAGTCACTCCCTATTTGAATAAATTCCACCATATGGTGGAACTTAGCTCTCCGTGCATAGTGATGATCATATGAAGCATTTCAAGTAAATCACAGCTCTGGCTCGAAGAGATTGCATTTTATTGCTGGAATAAGAAAATATGGCAAAGTCAGTTGCCTTATTACAAATTCTAATTTCGAAATGCACAAACAAATTGCAAAATGGAAAGTAATCTAAATGGGTAAAGATAGCATGTCATGTGTAATAGCGGCGAAGGCTCTCGCTATTCCAGGCTCTTGGCAGAGTAAGACCGCCGACGGTCGATAATTTGAATGTGCCATCTCCGAGCCTTCGTTCAATAACATACGGTCCTTCCCATATCGGCTTTATATGCGAAGGAACCGGATAGATTATTTTTAAGATGAGATCGCCTAGTTCGAAGGTTCGCGGATGGACCTTGGCGTTATACAATCGGCGACTCGACTTCGATGCGCAGCTACCCTCAAATCAGCTTCTTCACGCTTCTTATCTAATAGATCGAGAGATTCAGCAAGTAATATAGCATTTGTCTTCGGATCATAGTATGTCACACGATGAGAAGGTACTTCTAGCTCGACTGGAATAACAGCTTCTGAACCGTAATAGAGAGAGAATGGAGTGTGACCGGTCGCGGTCTTGTAGGTTGTTCGGTAAGCCCATAAAGCCATAGGAAGTTCATCGACCCACTTGTCCCCGACCTTTTCCAGTCTTTTTTTCAGAATGGATTTTATAACTTTATTAACTGCTTCAACCTGTCCGTTTGCCTGAGGGTGTGCAACTGTAGAGAATTTCTTTTGGATGTGAAATCGTTTATAGAAATCTTTAAATTCAGCACTGTCGAATTGGATTCCGTTGTCCGTAATAATGGTGTATGGGAGATCGAATCGACAGATGATGTTGCACACTACAAAGTTGATTACTTTCTCCGTTGTTATGGTTGCAAGAGCTTCGACTTCAGCCCACTTTGTAAAGTAATCAACTGCGACGATGGCGTATTTCGTACCACCTTTTGCCAGAGGTAAAGCACCAATGATGTCAGTGCCCTACATTGCAAACGGCCACGGGCTGACCATTTGCGTTATCTCGGTAGGAGGAGCTCTAGGAATTCGGGCATATTTCTGACACCTATTGCATTTCTTTGCATAATCCGATGCGTCACGATTCACAGTCGGCCAGTAATATCCGTATCGAAGTATTTTCTTGGCAAGTGCTTGCCCCCCGGTGTGATCGTCACATTCTCCCTCATGCACATCGTGCAATACTCGTTTAATTTCATTGTGAGCGATACACCGGAGTAGAGGGACTGAGTACCCTCTTCTATACATGATTCCATTCTGGATGGTAAAGCGTGAGGCCTTCCGAAGGACTTGTCTCTTTTCACTCCTGCGCTCCGGCAGGGTTCCGTGCTCAATGTAATTTCTGAGTGGAGTCATCCATGAATCCTTTTCGAGGATGGCTTTACATACCCTATCTATTTCTGCCCGGTCAATTCTTGGGGAGGATAGCGCTTCAACGAGTCCCATTTGCTGAGCTTCACCTGTGCTGGCCAGCTTCGCCAATGAATCGGCTTTTTGGTTGCGTTCTTGAGGTATACAATAAATGGCATAATAATCAAACTGATTTAGTACTTCCTGAACTCGAGCTAAGTAAGCAGCCAACCTTCGATCTCTTGCTTGATACTCTCCCCGTACTTGGCACACAACTAATTATGAATCACAATAAATTTCCACAGCAATAATTCTCAAATCTTTAGCAAGTTTCAAGACCGCTAAGAGGGCTTCATATTCAGCTTCATTATTAGTCGCATGAAAATCGAACTTCAGAGCATAACATATAGATCGGCCTTTGGGAGTTTCAAGTACAACACCGACGCCCGAACACCGGTCATTTGATGCACCGTTGGTATAAAGCTTCCAGACGTATTCGGGGGATTCACTGGTTTTGGGCAAGTCCTTTGGAATGGTAAATTCAGCTATAAAATCGGCTAGGACTTGTCCTTGAATGGCTCGTCTTGGAGTGTAAGTAATGTCAAATTGGCTCAGTTTGATGTTCCACTTGAGTAACCTACCAGACGTCTCAGGCCGCGAAAGGACCTGTCATAACGGCTTGTCGGTGTAAACAATAATGGGATGTGCCTGGAAATATGGTCGGAGCTTCCTTGACGCAATAACCAGGCAATAAGCCAACTTTTCTAGCTTCGGATAATTCCTTTCGGCCCCAGTCAATCGCTTGCTGACGTAGTATACCGGTTTCTGTATCTTGTCTTCTTCTCGAATTAATGCAGCGTTGATAGCGTTTTCTATTATCGCCAAATATACGAAAAACATCAAATGATCAATGTGAAAGTTCGGTGCGGATCGTGCTATATGGAATAGTACAAAAGCAGTGCGGAATAAAGGAATAATTAGCAGATAATAGTAAATAATAAACGAGCACACCAGGAATTTTTATACTGGTTCGAACTTCCCGTTCTACGTCCAGTCCCAGACTCCTTCTGGAATTTCACTAACAACAATCCTCACTTAACCCGGAGGAACAGGTTTACAACAACCCTTGAACAGTCGAACAAGGGACCTGAGCAACAGAACAGGATTTTGCCTCAACAGCCGAAGAGGTCTTCACACGCCTGAACAGCAGAACAGGACTTCAACTTATACAAAAGGTATTTGACACTGTGTGTTCTTAATAACACGAATTTGTCTCTTGATAATACAATCTTCCTATAATCTTCTCCTTTAGGATATATAGTGATGTGCTTTGAGAATAGTGGAAGATAGAGTGATCAAACGATCAGAAAATATATTCAGTTTGAGTGCAGTTTGAAAATATAGAATAGATAGGAATTCAAGAATATTAAAATTAGATTCGGTAAATTGTTTGTTGAATTCTGTAATCTATTTATAGTGTATAAAGAGTTGCAACTATAGATGAAAAGTTATATTGAAAAGAACAGTTGCAACTATTGAATTTGAAAGAGTTTCTCTTAGGTGAAGAGAAGTGTCTTTTCACAAAAATAGCAGTTGTAAAGATTCAGACGTCTGAAAGTAAATTTTTAGACTTCTGAAATTTTAAACGTGCAAGACAGAAAGAAACTAGGCTATTTTTATCTATATTCAGACGTCTGAAATACCAGAACCAGACGTCTGAATATTGTTAAAAAATTGAGTTTTATCTTCAGATTCAGACGTCTGAATAGGTTATTTCAGACGTCTGAATTCAGTCTGAAATTGAGTTTTTATTCTTAGCACAGTGTGTATATATATATATCTTAGAGGAGAGATTTTCACAAAATTTTAATACTAAACAAAGACCCAAAACAACACATATGCAGCATGAAGATAATATGAATCCAGTCTTGTGGCTATTCCTGCAAAACATATGTTAGTATATAATGTATATAGTTGTCGTTTGTCAAAATTCATAGTAGACATCGAAACCGAGGTCTTAACATTCTCCCCCTTTTTGACGATGACAACTATATACTAAAACTCCCCCTGTCAAAAAGAATTAACACTTTTTATCAACTATATACGAAAGCTCCCCCTGTTAAAAGGAATTAACTCCATATTCTCCCCCTTTGTCATTGCAAAAAGGTAATCAGTAATCTTACCAGATAAAACAAAGTAGACATAAATTAAAGAAGTTGCAGAAGATAGTTTAAGATACATAACAAACATCATAAAAGTCACATAACAAAAAACATAAAGGAGCAAAAAGATCAGAATCTAGGACTGGAGTCACTTCCAACTTCATCATCATCATCACCACTAATTCTATTCTCTGAACTTGATGACCATTGAAAAGGAGTAGGGTTGAAAACATCGGTAGAAGAGGAGGTTGAACAACCAATACGTTCCCAAATTTTGTTAAGAAAGCCTCGAATGGAATTAAAACGTTTTTCAGATTTTCGTTCTATTGATTTCATTCGGGTTTGAAGTTTTGCTTGATTTTGGGAAAGTGTTACCAAGGCATTCCTTGAGCTAGAGTCGGGAGAAAGAATCACAATATCATTATCATCTTCTTCTTCCGATGGAGGGATAGAAGATCGAGTATGAGAATCGTGCCGACGAGGTTGTGGCTGGTTTTGATCACGGTTGGCAACCCATTCTTGGAAAGAGATATAAGCTAAACTTTCCGGGCGTTTTGGCAATCCCATGAGCCCTAATGTTTTAGACCCAAGTTCTTTGATCGAAGAGAATTCGGACTCAGGAAAAGGAATGTTAAAATTTTGAAGTATTTTCATAATATAAGCACCATAGTGGAAAGTCTTATATCGTCTCCTATGATTGACATCCATGAATTCTTCCAAAATTATTTGACCCCAATTTATAGGTTGACCGGAGTATACAGCATATAAGGCTTGAAAATTTCTTTTATTAACTATCTCATAACTTCCTGTCCTTGGAATAACTGAACGAATTAATGCTCTATGAAGAATGCGAGCTTGAGGACGAAGTTGAATAGACGTGAGACGATTAATATCATCATTCAGGAATTGATGTGAAACTTCATCTCTATTAGTTAAATCCAAAGATACATCAATCTCATCTAAATCAATTCCGGTTGATGGACAACGTAGAATTTCACCAAGCCTTGATATTGGCAGATAAATTTTAACTCCACAAACCAAAGTCCAAATACAATCATTGCGATTGTGAGGAGTATGATGGTCTAGATTCATGTTTGCAAAAAATAGTTTAACTAAAAGATGATTAATTTTGATATTGTTGGCATCAAAAGAGACTAGAGACTCTAACCCATTTGCTCTTACAATTTGATGAATACGATAAGCGCTGAATTCTTCGAATCTGATGAAGGCTCCAGGAAAAAAATTGGATCTATTCATTTGAGCAAAACGTTGCCTTGCTTGGTCGTTCCATAGCCACTGATCAATGTTTGGAGTAGATGAAGAGGATGATGGTCTTGATCTTTTTGATTTAGGTGCCATTTGAGTTGTTTGTGAAAGAGGTGATAACAATGGAGAAGAAAGGACTGAAAAAAGAAGATGCAGAAAAGCAAAAAAGTAAAGGACGGGAGGAATAATAGGGTTTGGTGTCTTGAAATTCGTGTAAATTTAATTTTAAAAAAAATTTCCAGTTTTCAGACGTCTGAAAAATACTTTCAGACGACTGAATATAAGAAAATGGAAACAGAAAGAAAACAGTGCAAAAAAGCCTATTTTAAGACGTCTGAAATCATAGTTTCAGACGTCTGAAACTGTTATAAATTTTATTTTCTTACACTGTTCAGACGTCTGTAATAAAGAGTTCAGACGTCTGAAATTTTTCTTTTTACAAGAAAATAGAAATACACAAAATATATAAAGAATCTATAAGAAATTATTTATCCGAGTCACTTGGAGTTTTACATTCTTCTGGTTCGATCTTGGTTATCTCTGTATATGGCCGCAAGGGAGACCAATATGGTTGACGTTCCCAAGAGTTTTGTGGAACCGAAGGAGTTTGTGGACTCGGCTCCCATGAATTCCATCCAGATGAAGTTATTTGCTGAGATGTTGAAGGTTGAACTACATCTTTCTTAGGAGATGTACCACAGAATTTCAAAGCCACTTGTTCAATAAAACTAAGTCGTTTGGAATTAACTTTTTGTTCGTAATACATCTCTCGTTGTAAATCCAACTGTTCTCTTTGGTAATGATGCATCTCTGATATTTTTTCTTTGGTTGATGGAGAACCAAAGAAAAGAAACCGGCGAGATTTCTTTTTTTCAGGAGTATAGCTAGAACGTTCACGAGAAGAACAAGGTCTATTTTTCTCATGAGGTGTTGGAGTTACTAAAATTTCAAGAGATGACGAAGAATAAGATGATGGAGAATCATCGGATTCAGAAGCCATGGAGAGAAGTAGAATGAACAAGTTGATTTTCATTTTAGATGGAATTTTCTATTAGAAAACAGAAAATAGAAATGACTTTGATGAAACAGAAGATTAGAATTGAACAATTTATAATAAGATAGAAAGTTCAAAAATAGTATAAAAGGAATGGCTGAAACTCATTTGTTAGTAATATCCGTCTGTTAAAACAAAAGATAAAAAAGGTAAAAAGGATATTAGCCATAAAAAATTTTTAAATAGTATATATAAAAAATCATAAATTTTGAAGAGACATAATACCAAGTTCTCGCCTTAGTTTAACAAAAATATTTTCTAAAAGTGGTTTTGTAAAAATATCAGCTAACTGATTTTCAGAAGAAACAAAATCTAAAATAATTGTCCCTTTTTCAACATTATCACGAAGAAAATGATGACGAATGTCAATATGTTTTGTTCGTGAATGATTAATAGGGTTTTTAGATAAGTTAATAGCACTAGAGTTGTCACAATATATAGTGGAATTTGTTAAATTTATATTTAAATCTTTGAGTGTTTGTTGCATATAGATTACTTGAGTACAAGCCAAAGCAGCAGAAATATATTCTGCTTCACATGTAGAGAGAGAAACACAATTTTGTTTCTTACTAAACCAAGATACAAGTGATTTTCCAATAAAATGGCACGTACCACTTGTACTTTTTCGGTCTGTTCGAGAACCACCGAAATCAGCATCACTATATGAAACTAATTCAAATGGACATTCTTTAGGATAGAATAGACCAAAATCCTTTGTGTTTGTTAGATAACGTAGAATACGTTTCACTGCTCTTAAATGTGATTCTTTTGGATTGGCTTGGAATCTAGCACACAAACAGACACTCATCATTATGTCAGGACGACTTGCAGTTAAATATAGTAATGATCCAATCATACTTCGGTATTGTTTCTGATCAACACTTTTGCCATTTTCATCTTTTTCAAGATGTGTTGTTGTACTCATAGGAGTTGGTTTGGCAGAAGTATTTTCCATTCCGAAGCGTTTGATTAGATTATTACAATATTTTTCTTGATTAAAAAATATACCATTTGGTAATTGCTTAATCTGTAGACCAAGAAAGTATGATAATTCTCCCATATGGGACATTTCAAACTCCTTAGTCATAATATCCGAAAAATCCTGACATAATTTGTCGTTGGTGGAACCAAATATGATATCATCAACGTAGATTTGAACTATTAAAATATCCCTTTTTGAATGTTTAATGAATAATGTTTGATCAACCTTTCCAATTTGAAATCCCGAAGAGATTAGATAGCTCTTAAGTCGTTCGTACCAAGCACGTGGTGCTTGTTTTAAACCATATAGAGCCTTCTTAAGTCTATATACATGATTGGGATATTTTTCATGAGCAAATAAGGGAGGTTGTTCAACATACACATTTTCTTTAATATATCCATTCAGAAAGGCACTTTTAACGTCCATCTGATAAAGTTTAAAATTATGAAAACACGCATAGGCCAGTAGTATTCGAATTGCTTCTAGTCTTGCTACAGGAGCGAAAGTCTCTTCATAGTCGATACCTTCTTCCTGATTGTATCCTTGAGCCACCAATCTTGCTTTATTTCTAGTGATATTTCCTTGTTCGTCCGCCTTGTTTTTGTAAACCCATTTTGTTCCAATAACAGTTTGATTACTTGGTCTAGGAACTAATTCCCAAACTTCATTGCGCTCAAACTGATTTAGTTCTTCTTGCATTGCAATGATCCAGTATTCGTCGGTAGAGGCTTCCTTTGGGTTCTTTGGCTCGATAGTAGATAAGAATGCTACATGGCCCATTTGGTTTAATTGATTCCTAGTTCGAACGTTTGAATTAATTTCTCCAATAATGTTTTGAACAGGATGATCCCGTAAGATATGTGGTGGAGATTTTAATTCATTTTGAATATTATCGTTCTCATTAGGATTATCAATTTCGTTTTCATTTATTTTAACATTTTCAGATTCTGTATTTATGATGTTATCATCATCATCATTATTTATACTTGTTATTTGTTGAAAATTTTCATCAAACGATACATGTAGAGTTTCCTCAACAGTATTTGTTCTTTTATTAAACACTCGATAGGCCTTGCTTCGATCCGAATATCCTAGGAAGAAACCTTCGTCAGATTTCGCATCAAATTTGCCAAGCTGATCTTTAGTGTTTAATATAAAACATTTTGAACCAAAAACTTTGAAATAGGATATGTTTGGTTTTCTGCTATTAAAGAGTTCATACGGAGTATTCTTAGTGAGAGGTCGAATGGAAACTCTGTTTAAAACATAACAGGCAGTTGCTACAGCTTCTGCCCAAAAATGTTTTGGAAGTGTGCTTCCATTTAACAAAGTTCTTGCACATTCCTGTAAAGTTCTATTCTTTCGTTCTACAACTCCATTTTGTTGTGGAGTTCTAGGAAACGAGAAATTATGAGAAATTCCTTTCTTTTTACAGAATTGTTCAAAAGCTTCATTTTCGAACTCTCCTCCATGATCACTCCGAATATTCTTAATTTTTAATTCCTTCAAGTTTTGGATTCTCTTGACGAAAATTTTAAATTGATCAAAAGTATCACTTTTATTTTTCAAAAAAATTGTCCAAGTATATCTAGAAAAATCATCGACAATTACAAACACATATTTGTTATGATTTATGGATTGCACTTGTGTTGGTCCAAATAGATCCATATGAAGTAACTCTAGTGGTTGTAATGTCGAAATGACCTTTTTAGATTTAAATGATGATTTTGTTAATTTACCTAATTGACAAGCATCACAAATATGATCTACTTTAAAGTTCATTTTTGGTAACCCCTTTACTAAGTTATTTTTAGATAACTTATTAATGGATTTGAAGTTAATATGACAGAAACGTTTGTGCCATAACCAAGGATCATTTTCATTAGCTATTAAGCACATATCTGAATTATGATTGACTTTCATATTCAGAACATATATATTTCTGTTTCTATTACCTTCAAATATGAGATTTCCATTGTGATCTAAAATGCTACACTTATCTTCGGAAAAAGAGATTTTGAATCCTTTGTCACACAATTGGCTGATACTCAACAAATTGTGCTTCAGGTTTTTAACAAGTAAAACATTAGAGATAAGAGGAGTATTAGAGTTACCGAAGTTGCTCACATCGCCTTTGCCGATGATATAGCCTTTGGAATTATCTCCAAATGTGACTGAGCCTTCATTTGTGTAGGTAATATTTGTTAGCATACTTTTGTCTCCAGTCATATGTTTAGAGCAACCACTATCTAGAATCCACTTTCCTCTCTTTTTAAGTGGGACCTGCAAAAAATAGAATTAAGACCATTGGTACCCACCTTTTTATAGGGTCCTAAGAGTTAGATCTTAGGAAACCAAACCCATTCGGGTCCGGTATTCCCTTTGTAAATATAATTCTGACTTTTATGAACAGTTTCCAAAAAGGATTTTATATATGTATTCCTAATCAAACTATTGTTTGTTTTAGGAACCCATATTTTTATGGTTTTAGATATCTGTATCCTTTTTGGTTTATGTATAGAAGCTTTCAGTTCTTGATTTCTTTTCGATTGAACTGATGTGGATTTTGATTTAACAAACTGTCTCCAATTATTTTGAGGAGCTATTTGTTTCTTAATATATCCTAGTCCCTTTTTACTGGTAGAAGGCTGAGAGTTTTCAATTATCTTAGATAAATTTTCTCTCCCCTTATTAAAATTAGAGATATTTTTAGAAATATCTTCTAATTTAGCCTTTAATCCAGTATTTTCCAACTCAATCAGTTTGACTTTAGATTTTAGCTCATGATTTTCAGAAGACAAAGCATCGTTCTTTCCTTTTTGAGTTTCAATTTCTTGACTCAAGAAGGTTAATTGAGAATCATTATTAGAAGATGAAAGTTGAATTTTCTCTAATTCCTCTTCTAATATTTTCTTCTCGTCTTTAAGCATATCTCTTTCGAATTCTGCTTTGTTCTTTTGTTCAACAGCTTCTTTATACTTTTTCTTGAGATTTTTCATAGTACTAATTAATTCAGTATTAATTTCAACCATATCATCGAAGGTAAAATTTGATACCTCATTTTCAGTAGCCATGAAGCATAGATTAGCTTGTTCATTTTCGCTTTCACTGCTACTATCAGAAGACGAAGAGTCTGAATCATCCCAAGTGACAGAGAATGCTTTCTTCTTGATCTTGTCCTTCTTAAACTTGTTGTGATTTGATTTCTTCTGGTCTGGACAATCTTTTTGCATGTGTCCTTTCTTGTGACAGTTGAAGCATTCTAGAACTGATGAAGAAGGTTTATTAAAGTTCCTTCTTCCATTGTTTCTATTTCCCTTTTTGTGTCTGAGAAACTTTTTGAAATTTTTAGCAATAAATGCTAAATCTTCATCATCTGATTCTGATTCATCTTTTTCAGCATGGAAGGCTATATTCTTCCTGTCTTGAGTTTGAACTCGTTTTGCCTGTAGATTGACTTCGTATGACATTAGATTTCCTATTAATTCTTCTGGCTTCATTTCTGAAATATCGTTAGCTTCTTCAATTGCCAAAACTTTTCTTTCCCACTCGTCAGTTAGAGAGTTTAGGATTTTCGAGACAACATCAGCATCTGAATATGTTACACCAAGTCCGATCAAGGCATGATGGATATCTTGAAATCTAGAGTACATATCATTTATGGATTCGTCTTGATTCATTCGGAAATTTTGGAACTGATTTTTGAGCATAGATATCTTGCTTTGCTTGACTTTGCTTGTTCCTTCATGAGTTGTTTTTAATGTTTGCCATATTTGATATGCAGTGGTGCATATGCTAACACGATTGAATTCATTTCTATCTAGAGCACAAAACAACATGTTCATAGCCTTGGCATTTAAGGTAGCTTCTGCTTTTTGGGCTGTCGACCAAGTAGTATATTCAGTGGTTGGTGCAGTGTATTCGGCTTGTGTGATATTCCAAGCATCAAAACCATTAGCCTGCATATAAATACGCATTCGTGTCGCCCAATAGTTATAATTTAATCCATTGAAGAAAGGAGGTCGTCCAGTGGCTTGTCCTTCTATGATGCCAGAGTTAGTGACAGGATTTGGAATAGCGTTGTTATCCATGTTGGCCATATAAGCAGATTATCAAATAACTGTGTAACGGTTATTAGATTCCTGCTCTGATACCAAATGAAAGTTCGGTGCGGATCGTGCTATATGGAATAGTACAAAAGCAGTGCGGAATAAAGGAATAATTAGCAGATAATAGTAAATAATAAACGAGCACACCAGGAATTTTTATACTGGTTCGAACTTCCCGTTCTACGTCCAGTCCCAGACTCCTTCTGGAATTTCACTAACAACAATCCTCACTTAACCCGGAGGAACAGGTTTACAACAACCCTTGAACAGCCGAACAAGGGACCTGAGCAACAGAACAGGATTTTGCCTCAACAGCCGAAGAGGTCTTCACACGCCTGAACAGCAGAACAGGACTTCAACTTATACAAAAGGTATTTGACACTGTGTGTTCTTAATAACACGAATTTGTCTCTTGATAATACAATCTTCCTATAATCTTCTCCTTTAGGATATATAGTGATGTGCTTTGAGAATAGTGGAAGATAGAGTGATCAAACGATCAGAAAATATATTCAGTTTGAGTGCAGTTTGAAAATATAGAATAGATAGGAATTCAAGAATATTAAAATTAGATTCGGTAAATTGTTTGTTGAATTCTGTAATCTATTTATAGTGTATAAAGAGTTGCAACTATAGATGAAAAGTTATATTGAAAAGAACAGTTGCAACTATTGAATTTGAAAGAGTTTCTCTTAGGTGAAGAGAAGTGTCTTTTCACAAAAATAGCAGTTGTAAAGATTCAGACGTCTGAAAGTAAATTTTTAGACTTCTGAAATTTTAAACGTGCAAGACAGAAAGAAACTAGGCTATTTTTATCTATATTCAGACGTCTGAAATACCAGAACCAGACGTCTGAATATTGTTAAAAAATTGAGTTTTATCTTCAGATTCAGACGTCTGAATAGGTTATTTCAGACGTCTGAATTCAGTCTGAAATTGAGTTTTTATTCTTAGCACAGTGTGTATATATATATATCTTAGAGGAGAGATTTTCACAAAATTTTAATACTAAACAAAGACCCAAAACAACACATATGCAGCATGAAGATAATATGAATCCAGTCTTGTGGCTATTCCTGCAAAACATATGTTAGTATATAATGTATATAGTTGTCGTTTGTCAAAATTCATAGTAGACATCGAAACCGAGGTCTTAACACAATGGGCTCCGACAGGATAGGTGGTGTGGATAGATGCTGAACTAGTGCTTGGAAAGCGCCCTCACACTCCGTGGTCCATTCAAAGTTTCGTTTCCCTTTTCGGATCAGATCGAAGAAGAGAATGCATTTGTCAGTGGACTTTGAAATGAACCTGCTCAATGATGCTACCTTTCCATTGAGACTCTGGACTTGTTTTATGGTTTTCGGAGTTTCGAGATTTCTGATTGCCCAAATCTTTTCAGGGTTAGCCTCGATTCCCCGAGCGTTAACAATGAATCCAAGGAATTTTCCAGATGCAACTCCAAAATGACATTTCAGTGGATTTAGCTTCATTTTGTGTTCCCGAAGTATGTTGAACATAGTTTCCAAGTCTTTAACATGGTCGGTGGAGAGTCATGACTTCATAAGCATGTTGTCTACATATACTTCCATTGTTTTCTTGATTTGGTTGGCAAACATCCGATTGACCAATCGTTGATAAGTAGCCTCGGCTTTCTTGAGTCCGAATGACATAACTTTGTAACAGTAAAGTCCCAGATTGGTTACAAAGCCGGTATGTTCTTGATCGGGTAAATGCATCGGTATCTGATTGTAGCCAGAATACGTGTCCATGAAGAATAAGAGTTCATTTCCAGCTGTCGAATCTACTAGTTGGTTAATTCTGGGAAGCGGGAAACTGTCTTTGGGACATGCTTTATTCAGATCGAAATAATCGACACATGTTCTCCACTTTCCGTTCGGCTTTCGGACGAGCACGGGATTTGACACCTATTCAGGATATAGCGCATCCCGAATGAACCCGTTCGCTTTAAGCTTTTCTACTTCTTCTTTAAGGGCGGCAGTTCTCTCTGGATCCATACCACGCTTTTTCTGTTTGACCGGGACATGCCGCGGGTCAATGTTCAGAGTGTGGCTTGCAATGTCCGGCGAGATCCCATACATATCGGAATGTGTCCAAGCAAATACGTCAAGATTTGCCTGCAGCAATTCAACCAATTCCTCTTGAGTTTGCTGGCTTAGCTGAGATCCAATCTTTAACATTTTCGAGTCATCGTCATTGTCAACTGGGACATCAATCGCCAGTTCGGTCGGGGATGCTTGACTTTCTTTAGATTCTCCTTCCTCTTCAGTTTCTCTTGGGTCAAGATCTTTGAGGAATTGGCTGGGGTGCCCGGGCCTGGGCTCGGGCGTTAATTGTCAATTGTTGGTAAAGCGGACGCAGAGAGATTCCTCCACGCCCTTTCCTTTCTCCTTTCGCTGCGCTTCCCGCAGCTCAGCGACATAACAGGCTCTGGCAGCAGCCTGATCTCCCTGAATGATTCCTACTACGTGATCATTGGGAAATTTTAAAGTCAAACACCACGGGGCAATGGCTACCCTGAATTCAACGAGGGCTGGTCGGCCCAGGAAAGCATTATAAGGGGAGTCTATGTCCAAAACAATGAACTGCAACATCCGTACTCTCCGACGTTCTCCATCTCCCAACTCTACTGGCAGTTCCACTATTCCAGTGGGTATAGTAGCACTTCCGTTGAAACCATGGACTCGGGATTGACAAGGCTTCAAGTCTGTGGCTTCCATTCTCATTTGATCATAAGCTCGCTTGAACAAAATATTCACAGAGCTCCCACTGTCAACTAAGATTCTCTTCATCCAAGTGGGACCTACTTGAGCTGAGATGACCAGTGGATCAATAGTGGGGGCTTCGACTTTATCAGCGTCTCTGTTCCTGAACACGATGTCATCCGTCATTGTCTTTTGTTGCTTGGCCAGAGCCCCTTCATTAAAACTACTATAACACTCGAAGTCCGCATGCCTGATAGAACTGGCATATGACTCCATTTCCTTCCAGATCTGTTGGATGAGGACAACCACTTATTGTATTGATAACCAACCTCCCTCCTATACGAGCGGGTTCCTCCTGTCTTTCCTGATTCGACGCACGATTCTGATTTGATGGGGCCGCACCACCAGACTGTGGTGCCTGCACATACTGATCCAACTTCCGTTCACGTATCAGTTTTTCGATGAGGTCTTGTAAATGACGACACTCATTGGTGTTGTGGCCATAACTCTCATGGAATCTACAAAACTTTCCTGTTTGGATTTGTCTTTTAGTTGGTGGCTTCGGGGCAGGTTTCTTGTATTGCATGATATTGCAGGTCTGCAAATACACATTTTCCAACGACGTGTTCAATGGAGTGTAATTTTCGTACATGGAAGCTCTACGTCGTGGACCATAATTCTGATCGCGTTTTTTGTTTTGATTTCCATTGTCCCTTTGCTGATTCTGTTTATTTTGTACGTTTAACTGAACTTTTCCAGAACTATCTCTGGATTGTTTAACAGCGATGTTACTTTGGATTCCTTCGATGTTGGGCCCTGCATCATCCTGCTTCCTAGACTGTTTCGCATCCTCCCTTCTCAAGAATTGGGCTGCCTTGGAATAGAAATGGTCCAACGACGCAGGTGGTTTTCCAACTAACCAATTTCCGAACTCGGAATCAGCATCAATCCCCTTGGTCAATGCCATCAGGATAGAGTTATCATTGGGATTGCTTATTTCTGCACACGCAGCATGGAATCGCTCCAAGTAGCGTCTAAGTGTTTCTCCGGGAGCTTGTGTAACACTAGACAGAGTGTTAATGTTTTTAGGCCTCGCCACATGCATACGGAATTGTTCAACAAACTTTGTGGCCATCTGATCAAAATTAGAAATGGATCGTGGTGGCAAACGAGTAAACCACATGGTTGCAATGCCCCCCAGGGAAATGGGGAAACTACGGCATTTTACTGCGTCATCAGCTCTCGCAGCATTCATCAGCCATTCGTACTTCAGGATGTGTTGATTGGGATCAGAACTCCCTTCATAGACTGGCAAAGCTGGCATCCTGAAGCGCCGAGGTGGTTCTGCATATAATATGTCATCGGTGAAAGGGGTATGACTTCGGGAGACTCCCCAGTCGTCATTACTGAGATCCTGACTTTCATGGATTATTTGACGAATCATCATTTGGTATATTCAGTATTCGGATACTTGGATCATGTTGTGCCAAGGTGTGGTCGGGTTCCACAGCACGAGTCTGGACCGGACGCAGTCGACGATCCATGCCTCGCCTCCTTGGTTCAACATTTTTCTGGGACGTAAGGTTCTGGGGTTTGCTCTCGTGGGTTACGTTGAGGATTAGCTTGGTTTCTAGCATCAACCCCTTGTCCAGTAGTGGTGGTAGTAGCGATGTTGCCTGTGACATGATAAGGAGCAGCACCTCCTCGGGATGAAGGTCTTGTATGATGACTAGCGGATGGTCCAGTTCTGGGTTGTCCAAGATTCAAAGCAGGTTGGTGCCCTGTGGCTTGGGTGTAGCTTACATCCAACCGTGGGCGCGTGGATCGGTGATGACCATCAGATGAGGTTGAACTCTCTATAGAAGAATAAGAACCTTGGTCTCTTCTGGATCTTCTACGCCTTTGGCGATTTAGTTGGTTGGACAACTCTGTGTTAGCGCGGAGTTGTTCCGTTAGCTGTTGGCGACTCTGGGTCAACTCTTGAAGCAACATCTGGAATTCTTGTCTAGTGACCGGGACTGATGGATCTTAAGGTCCGGCAGCATCTTGGTTGGATGGAGGCAATTGCGCGGGATTCTGCCTGTCCCGTCCTCCCTGATCAGCAGCTATAGAAGTAGTCCGTGTACTTACCATGGTGAATTGATGAAAGTCCTTTCCTAGATCTGATGCAGATCTGAATAGAATGGAAGGGCTTTAAAGTTCTAGATCTAGATCTTCTTCTTGGATTTATGCAATCCGATATAGATAGGAGATCCAATGAGCAGGAGAAAAATTGGGTTTTTCTCAGTAAAAGCACCAAAGTGTTTGTACCAAAATTGGGCGCAACACTCTTCGGAAGTTTTTGAGGAGATAAAGTGAAGAAATTAAATGAAAAAGAGGATTATCTAACAAAAACTCCAAATCTCAAATATGAAACTAAGTAAAATGCAAGGAGACACAAGAATTTAGAGTGGTTCGGCGTATCGCCTATGTCCACTATGAAGTTGATAGATTTATTGATCTTTCTTTGAAGATTACAAGTGAATTCAATAAATTATAGCAGGTAATTATGATTTGCAGCAGTGAAATTCGTTGGTGGCAGCAGCAATGGAGTTCAGATCTGGATCCGGTAGAGTCTGGGCATTGGCTATCTCGAAGAAGATGAAGAACCTCATTTCTGTTGGCTTTGGGGGTCTATTTATAAGTGTATGAGGCTGGTCTTTCGCTCAGATCTCGGAAGACCCTCTCTGGCACGTGACCAGGCCTGCGCGCCCAAGCCCGTGAAGTTTCGGTCCGATCCGTGATCGATACGAACAGATTTCGTATCGATCAAGATTTCATCCAATGGAGTCGAAATTTGGCGTGGACATTCTTTAGCATGCACGTAGTCTTCTATGAAAATTTCATAGCATTTGGACTTGTTGATTAGGAGATATGATCGATACGAAATGGGATTCTCGGTTGGCTGTTTCATTCGACTCGCTCTTATTCGACTCGCTTTTGTTCGACTCGGTGACGTGGCACTTGAATCTTTGGACCACTCCGCCTTTGATGCTGTTTTGATCGAGTCGTTCTGGGACTTTCGCCTTGTTCGTATCGATGGTAGTAGCCTTTGTTCGCATTGATAAAAGATGTGCAGTTCGCATCGATGGAGGTAGAAGTCTTCGGATGGATGCGAAGCGGAGCGAGTCGAAATGTGGCTCTCTGATGGAGTCGAACTAGATGGAGTCGGACAATGGTTCTACGAAGGAGTCGAAATAGATGGAGTCGAACTGTGGCCTGAAGCGGAGCGAGTCGAACAAGTGCTTTCTGATGGAGGCGAAGTGGAGCGAGTCGCACAAGGGTTCTCTGATGGAGTCGAACTATATGGAGTCGATCAGTGGTTCTATGATGGATGCGGAGCGAGTTGATCTGAGCGAGTCAAAGTTGGCTTCTCTGATGGATTCGAGCTGAGCGAGTCGAAGTGTAGTTGGTTTTCATCCACTTTTGTATCGTTCGTAACTTGAACATACGAACTCGGATTGACCTGAAATTTGAAACGTTGACTCTCGTAGCTTCGCTTGTTGTGTCATGTCAATTTAAGCTCGATCCGGACTCGGACAAAATTTGTTGATATCCATAGTGGGCCTGCGTACAACCGATTCTCTTAGACGAACTGTCTTTGATTTCTAGTCAAGTTCTTGGTATCACGGCCTTGCCAAAAGGCGGGATAACATTAATAAATACCAAAAATAAAATATTTATTGATTAAAGTAAATAATTAATAATTATGGCAAACAAAAAATTGGAATTCTTTGTAATTGGGCACCTTTAAGTTTCAAAATACACAACCGTTTCTTCTAAAAAACATATTATGAAAAAAATCTTACCATCAAGTTTCATAAAATATGCATAAAATTCAACAAATATTTGCTGAGAACTTTGCAAATATTTGCACAGTAATCTGCTAATATTTGTAAAGAAATCTATATATTTTTAAAATTTCAAAACTGCAAATATATGCAGATTTTCAAAAAAAATTTAAGAAAATTCAAATAATATGTTTTTATCATAAAAACATATAATTAATATTCAAACATAATTTTCAATTTTTTTTTTACCGAAATAAATAATAAATACGTAATTTAAAACATGTTTTTAGAATAGTTTTTCACGTATCAAATTCGAAAAGATGGACGTAACCAAATTTTTACCGAAAAATATAAACACTATACATATCACAATTAACAAATTCTTCCTCCACAATCTTCAACCTCCGTTCTAATTTGTCTACAAACGCTACAACCTCTAATCTTTCAACGCCAATCCAATTTGACCTCGAAAGAATGGCCGTCGATAGCTCCAAATATAAATGCATAATTGAAACATGTTAAATTGTCCGTTAATTCGGATTGATCTCGGTTGGAAAAGTCCATTTAACAAAATCAGTGGACACGATTTAACTACACAAATTCCTAGATCCGTCTTCCCAAACCCTCCCACCAGCTATAAAATCGCCAAAAACACGTTTGTTTTTCCGCCGCCTTCTTCATTTTATCTGTTCGCATATTTTCTTCAGTTTTATTTGGATCTGGATTTTCTGTTCTTAAAGGCTGGCAGTGGCGATGACGATCGATATTGGTCATCGTAATGGTAATTTGATTAATTACCTTGCCGACCATTCTGATATATCGCCACCTATATTCTGACCCTTTTATTTCGATTTTTTTTTATAATCCGTTTTAGTTTTTGATTAGTGTTAAACAGACCGATGATTAAATGATCGGACAAGCATATGACTGAAGATCAATCCGTGTTTAACAACTCTAATCTTCTCTATGAGGTCATTTTTTTTTTCAATTCGTAAATTTATCAGTTTTTTTCTTCGGTAGGTCGCGTGATGATTAAATGCATAGTTCAAATGAAAAATATCTGTTAGATATTTTGATTAATCATTTTGTCTTTCGCTCCTATCTGATGACCTATTCGCATATGTATTGAAAATTTTCATTAATTCTTTATTTATTTTTTCAATCGCTCGAGATTTGATTTTAAATGCTAATTGATTAAACTGTTTCTAAACCGTTCTGTTGTGGTTTGAGAAGCAGTCTGGGCCATTGATCGAAGGTGCAAAGCACCTAATTACAATGATATTATATCAGTTTTGTTGAGTTCTTTCGTTCTTTAAACAATGAATCCACAAATATTGAATTAAGTTGTTTGCTTTTTGTTTGTTAATGCAGAGTTACGCCAATACGTCAATAGACAAATCATTTGGGGATGAGATTGATGGCGAATGTATAAAGCTGGGCAGGGCAACATGCCAATTGGAATATAACAGGCAATTTCAAATTTAAGAGAATTGAGATTTTCTAGCAGCAAGTCAAATAGGTTAGCATGATTAGTAACCTGATTAATGATATTATTGTGGTTATAGCTCGAATCTTTACTGAGATCAAAGTAACATGCAATTTCCAGTGTAATTGCTGATTAGAGTAGTTATATGTTGGAGTCGTTAAGATTTGAGATTATGAGAATGTGCAACACCAATACAAACCAGTACTTGTTTAGCATCTCCCTTATTGTATTCCAAAGCGTTTATAAGGGTGAATACCAATGCTAAATACCCCATTAATGATAATAATAAATGTAAATTAAACTGTAAGAAACTTATATAATATTTTAAAACATTATTTTTAATGGTATTAAATAGTAGATATTGAATAGTGATATTAAATATTGAATGAAAAACAATTCTGTACAAGTAAATGAATGGAAATTAATGAAAAATGACCGTAAGAATGAATAAGAATTAAATAAAGTAAGCAATTTGCTGTTGAAGGGAATAGAACAAAATATGTTTAATGTGTAGATCATTGTGTAAATAAAATGATTTACGCACAACACATATTTTATTCTATTGGCTTTCGCAACAAATTGTGTACCTTATTTCAATTCTTATAAATTTTTACAAGGTCATCTTTTGTTAATTCCCATTCATTTACTTACATAGAATTATTTTTCATTCAATATTCAATACCTCAATTTAACATTTACTATTTAATACTATCAAGAATAATTATTTAAAGTATTATATAAGTTTCTTGCAGGTTTAATTTACAATTATTATTTACTTAAAAAATTTGATTTCCATTTAATATTCAACAATGAATCATTTCATACTTAAGTTTCTCTATTTTTTGATTTATATTTATTACTTCATATAAGGTACCATTCGATATTAAATATATTTATAAATCATTTCAACATTTCCTTAAGTTATAACCATTTACTTAAATAGTATTCTCCTTCTTACTATTCAACTTAATTATTAAGCATTTTAAACGTTGACTTAAGTTTATAATATTTCTTGTACATTTTAATTCTTTATTTGTAGACATATGTTAATTTTGAATAATTTTTATTACTTAAGTTTTTATTTGCATAATATTCTATTATCTTTTTAGTTTACAAGTTACAAAACTTTAATTTTTTTATATTTTCATTAAACACTTATATTTAATTTCAGATTACAATTTAGAAGTTTTTAACCATTAAGATAGTCAATGATTCCATTTTATTACAATAATTGAAAATTTCTAATTATCAAAAACTTAAGAACTAATTATCGGGTTTCATTTCAAATCATCTTGAAATAATATATACATATCTTTTGTATATCAAATCATACTTAGGAAATTACAATTTAAATTTTATTTCATCAAAACAACTGTGTAGCAAAGCTATTATGGTGGTCTTTCCACTTTGAAACTCGAAAATGAAAGTCGATGATGTCGCGATCACCACCGAAATTATTTTCCAGCGACCGAAGAGGGAAATACATAACTTATTTTCTTATAGAATTCTACTAAAACGTTTCCTTTTAACCTTATTAAAAATGTTTCTATCCCAAAAACTTCTAAATAATACAAGTATTATTTTTCCAAAATCTTATTTAATTTATATTTTTAATTATCAAAAATACGGGTCGTTACAAGCTTTTTGGTTAGAATATTCCATTATATCTAGAAAGCAACAGACTATCGTTGGTAAGGTTGTAGTGATAGGTATGTTACATTGAGGAACAAATCAGACTCAATTGTCTTAGAGGTTCAATTAATAGCTTTTAGACCAATGTCCGTTCTCGTTTTGTGTTAATATTTTTTTTTGCTAAATACTTATATTAGATGCGATGTTATTCAAGACTTTTTAGTTGAGTATCTTGAAACAGTGGAAGGTTAGGATCAAAAGATCTCTTATGCTTACATTATAAGTTAGTTAATTTCAAATTCATTGTGCTTGTTTTGATTTCTTTAAATCTAATCAAGCCATCATTATAATGAATGATTTTGCTTTTAATTTTATTTTCTTTAATTTGCATTCACTTTGTACCCTTTGTGTTTTGTTGGTTTATGTTTTAGGTAGTGTATTTTGTTTTAGAATAAAGTTATAAAATAATCATCGCGTATAAACCAATTAATCACATAAGTTTCAAACACGAGCAAATCCAATAAATGGAAATTAGGTTCAAGTTACCATATGTAGTTGTGTATTAATCCAAGAGAACGGGTTAAGTAATTAAGTTTATATACAAATCCATGTTTGATATTAAACAAGCCTAGTACTGTATCTTTTGATCGCTTTTAAGGACAAATATAATTCTTTTTTCTTTGGACTTAAGCGCCAATTTTGCATTGTATCTCATCCATCTTAAAACTTAAATTTAGCTTATTAAAAGCTTAAACATTTCCAATTAAATCTCAATCATCTCGCTTTACCATTGTTGGGTTTTTTGCTGTCCTTCAACTTTTCTTCGTTTAATTGACCGTGATTAATCTTTTGTTAATTTATGTTCAAAGCTAAATTATATTGATTCTTCCATTAGTGCGAGTCAAAATGACTTTGTTTATGGTAAGTTTATTTTTAAATATGATTTTTTTTATCTTTGTTGTTCTATGAATATGCACCTGAATTCAACTTCTGCATTTCATGTTTTTTAGCATATGCTTTAACTTACATTTTATTTCCTTTTTTATTTTCTTAGTATTAGTTATTGACGTCATTAATGTGAATAAAATATTATGTTTGTTGGAAGTTTTCATTATAACAAAATATTAGAAATATTTTATTGTAGTGAGATGAAAGACTTACATTTATATCAGTCTTTGATAAAAATAAAATTTAATTATTGACAAGCACCATTGTTCAAATGGTTAAGTGATTTGATTTTGGTGCGAGAGGTCACAAGTTCGAAACTTGCATAGCGTGATTCGAATATATATTGACATGTGATATGTTGTTCCGGTGAAATGTTATATCTAAGTACCAATTCAAAAAATAAATAAATAAAAATAAATTTTGATTATTGTTTGATAACAATCTATATATAAAGTAGACTTGTATATAGAGAAAAAAAATTGAAAGATAAACGTGAGGTAAATCATATTATTATAAGAATAACAGTGTTAAAAAATATAGAAACGTTTTCATTTTTTACAAAATGATATATGCAAGTAGAGTTTGCATATACGTGATTTAGTAAAAAGAAAATTGAAAGATAGTTTTGATGAAAGGATAGTCTTTTATTTTCTTTTATTTAGAGGTCGAATTATTTATTTGTCCTGTGTTTAAAACATAAAAATAATAACTTTTTGAAAAATAAGTTGAGCCGAAAGATTAAATCTAACTATTTATTTTCTAAAATAAATATGGATGGTAAAATATTGCACCAATGAAAAGACATTTATTTATTTCGGGATGCCTCTACGAGAGCCTTAATTAAAAAATGATGGGATGATGGTCGATCTTCTTACATCATTGGCTTATGAAGGTAGGTTTTCAAAAAAGAAAAGCTTAATTTATTAATATTTTGCTTTTAAATATAGTTTATTTAATTTACCTAAATTGCAGTTTTAACTAGAATTGAATAGGAATGTAAATCAAAGTGTGATCTGATCCAAAGCGGGATTTGAACTGAAAGATTTTTGATATCAGTGTTTTATTAGTTGCAGTTATATGCGTTTTTCATAATTTTCTGGAAAAGAATGATTTTCTTTTCTTTTTTGTATATTGATACATATACGACATTCATATGTAAAGATATGTTCCAAAGCTTTTAGAAGGGTGAATACCGATGCTAAAGACAGTCAAGGTACTGAAGAGACCACTATTAAAATTAAATATAAATAAAAACATTTGGAATGAGGAAACTACGTAGTTTGAAAATCATCGATGAATTGACAAAATTTTATTGAATTAGGAGCATTATAAATGGAGGTAATGGTGGGAAATCAGCTCTTTTCATATTCTTCTATGGCTGTCTGTTCAACCAATCATAACACAGTTTTTCTAAAATTTTATAAAATCTCTTTCATTAGGGAGTGAACTTTAATTTTTTTTAAATATGGTTTTTGTTGCTTGGACATGTCGAAAAATGAAGAATATGATATTGGGTAAATTTCTCCCTGAGTTAACATTTTTAGTACGGTTAATGCGAAGGTTAGTATTGATAGCTTTTTGGTGGAAGATTCCATTGACTTATCTAGAAAGCAACGGACTATCGTTGGTAAGGTTGTAGTGATGGGTATGTTACATTGAGGAACAAATCAGGTTCAATTGTCTAATAGGTTCAATTGTCTCAGTTTTGTGTACCAAGATGTTTAAAAGATAGATTCTTTTAAACCAATGTTCGTTCTCTTTTTTGTGTTAATGTTTGTTTATTTTTGCAAAATACTTGTGTTAGATGCGATGTTATTGAAGACCTTTTAGTGGAGTATCTTGAAACATTGAAAGGTTGAGATCAAATGATCTCATATTGTTACATTCTACAATAGTTAATTTTAAATACATTGTACTTGTTTTGATTTCTTTAAATCTAAGCAAGCCATCGTTATAAGTAATGTATTTATTTTTAATTTTTTTTTAATTTGCAGTTACTTCTGAACCTTCGTGATTGGTTAGTTTATACTTTAGTAAGTGTATTTTTTTAGAATAAAGTTATAAACAATCATAGCGTATGAACTAACTAACCCTTTTAGTTTCAAGTAGCAGCAAAACCAACAAATGAAAATTAGGTTCAGCTGACCATCTAGTGTGCAGTATTAATTTCTAGGACTACAGATTAAGTGAATAAGTTTATAGGATGCAAACCCATGTTTGATATTAATTTATTAAACAAGCCAAGTATTATATCTTTTGATCGTTTTTAAGGTCAAATATCTTTTTTTTGAACTAAAAGGAACTCTTTGTATTGCATCTCATCCATCTTGAAACATAAATTAGCTTATTAAAAGTTTTAATATTTCCAACTAAATTTCGATCATCTCTCTTTACCATTGTTGTGTCTTTGTTGCTGCTGCCGCCATCTCCAACGTTGTCGTCTTCCATCTAATATGTAATTATAATCTTTTTGGGATTTAGTAACGCCTACTACCTTCAATGATAAATTTTGTTTCTTCTTCCATTAGTTTGGATTCAGCTAACTTTGTTCATGGCTAGTCTTTTTTTATCGTGTATTTTTTGAACTTTTACTGTGACTAGTGTGTCAAAATTTTGAACATGATTTCCTTTATCTTTGTTCGTCTGTGAGTATGTGCTTACTTGAATCCAACTTTTGCACATGATATTTTAGCATATGCTGTAACTTAATTTTTTTTCCTTTTTTCCTTGCGGTTAGTTATGGACACAAAACATTATAATTAAAACTTAACATTATAATTATTATAATTAAGTTATAGCATATTCGGTATAACAATTAAGTTATAGCATATTGATTATAACATTTTAAGTTTCGTAAGAAAAACATTAGAACTTAATTATTATAATTATAATGTTTTGTTATACTGAAGATGAGATGTTTGTTGAAATTTTTCGGTATAACAAAACATTATAATTTTTTTTTTTCATAGTTAGATGAAAAAAAATTAAGTTACAACATATGCTAAAATATCATGTGCAAAAGTTGGATTCAAAATTAAGTATGTTTTCATTGTGTCTTTGTTGCTGCTGCCGCCATCTCCAATGCTGTTGTCTTCCGTCTAATATGCCGTGATTATAATCTTTTTGGGATTTAGTAACGCCTACTACCTTCAATGATAAATTTTGTTCCTTCTTCCATTAGTTTGGATTCAGATAACTTTGTTCATGGCTAGTCTTTTTTTATCGTGTATTTTTTTGAACTTTTACTGTGACTAGTGTGTCAAAATTTTGAACATGATCTCCTTTATCTTTGTTCGTCTGTGAGTATGTGCTTACTTGAATCCAACTTTTGCACATGATATTTTAGCTTAATTTTTTTCCCTTTTTTCCTTGCTGTTAGTTATGGACACAAAACATTATAATTAAAACTTAACATTATAATTATTATAATTAAGTTATTGCATATTCGGTATAACAATTAAGTTATAGCATATTGATTATAGCATTTTAAGTTCCGTAAGAAAAACATTAGAACTTAATTATTATAATTATAATGTTTTGTTATACTGAAGATGAGATGTTTGTTGAAATTTTTCGGTATAACAAAACATTATAATTTTTTTTCCATAGTTAGATGAAAGACTCGTCTTTATATCAATCTTTGATAAAAATAAAATTTGGTTATTGTTCGGTAACAATTTGTCTATAAAGTACATTTCCATATAAATGGGGAAAAACATTTTAAAAGATAAATATGAGGCAAAATCATATTATTATAAGAATAACTGTATGAAAAAATATAGAAACTTCCATCATTTTCTATAAAATGATATATGCAAGTAGAATTTGGATATATACACGATTTAGCAAAAAGAAAATTAGAAAATAATGTTGATGAATGGATAGTCCTTTTTATTTTGTTTTATTTAGAAGCTGAATTTATTTATTTGTCTTAAGTTTAAAGAATAATGATAATTATTTTTAGAAAAATAAGTTGAGCGGGAAGGATTAAATGCATCATTTAATTTTTAAAACAAAAATAGATGGTAAAACATAGTATCAATAAAAAGGCAAGTTTATTTATCTTTTTTGAAAAGCTAAATATCATTTACTTTTTTTCAAAAGCTTAATTTAATAATATTTCACTTTAAGTGCAGTTTATTTAATTTTTGTAATTTGCAGTTTTAATCAAGGTTGAATAGGAATGTAAATCAAATCGTAAAGGGGAAGATCTGATCCAAAGTGGGATTTTAAATATTTTAGTGACAATGTTTTAGTTGATGTAATTACTAATTTCAACGTACGTTAAAGTGATTATTCCACCTAGGTTTGTCTTTAATGGTGCAACCTTTGCTCTTTAGTTCCATGCTTATATCTACAAATTTCTGTACTTAGTACAAGAAGAAGAAAAAAATATGAATTATATGTACTTATGATTTTGGACTGCATACACTTTTGGTTTTAATGTAAGATGGAGAAAGATGTATGAATTGCATATACTTGTTAATATTGTTAATAAGAAAACTTGTCAACATCCCCAAAGCTATTTGGTTAGCAAGTAAAATTATTTATCTTACAATAGAAGATTATTGGAAGAGATTACTCCCTTTGAAACACCCCTTTCGATCGGGATGACTTGGACAAATTGCTTGTGGAGGATGATTTATGAAAGTACTAATAGTGGTTAACTGATCCAATCAACCTTCTCAAGGTGAAGATTAAGGAGCAAGCATCCCATCCGAAACTTCTTTTTTGGATGGGTCGAAAGTGGTTATGTATATTAGGGGTTCATCCCCTTTCGACTATATTGAAAGGTCCACTCTGCCTTTAAAGAGAAGAATTTGCTTTTGACACCATTGGTTTCGCTCCTTTAGGATGAACTCCTTCGAAAGGGTTATAAGTATTGTTGGATGTGTATACCTTTCGAAGGAATTCATTTCATATAGTGTTGCTTTTCATTTACATATCTGATCTTCCTCAGAACGCTCCTTTCGATCAAGTCGAAAGGGATCTAGCTCAATCGAAGTGGATCTGATGTATAATATGCAAAGTCTTATTTAATATATGCAATGGAAAATCATCTCAGGAAACATAAGTTCCGTGAACTTATTAAAATCGAAACATCATCATCATCTTTATTTTTCATTATACATCATTAATAAGATTATAGTGTGATTTGAATGCGTATTATGTAAGTTGGCCGCATGGCATTGCATAAGACAAAATAGAATTAAGAAGTTAAGCTAGCATCATGTACAATTGATCATTAGACAAGCTAATGATCAAAATGGTCTCCCTCATGATCAAAATCGTATTGGATCCATGCGATTCCTCTTTTAACATAAATCCGAATTGAGTTACAAGTAATAGAGCTTTTTCCTCAAATCAATTTAGGGTTACAAAAACTTGATTTAGCTAAGAAATAGAAGAATGAGTTTGGATTTCAAAATTCGATCCCCAAAATCGAATCCCTAGGATCATATTTATAGATGCAGGTTGTCCCCTTTCATGCTCATTCTTTTGACTCAATCGAAAGGTCTTCCTCTTATCTTTCACTTTCATCCTTTCGACATGGTCGAAAGGCCTTTTTCTGTTTGCGGTGCACCTGCTTTCGATCCTATCGAAAGAATTTTCTTTCGAGTTTTCTCACTTATTCTGGCACCTCACATCTTTTTATTCTAGACCTTACGAACCAGCCGAAAGGATCTCCACGTCCACCTGTTGCTGCCTTCAAGGTCTAAGTGTCTTTTATCCATTTTCTTCCGGGCTGCTTTCAACTTCGTCGAAAGGGTGGTAATCGCCCTCCTCGCTCTGTATTGCTATAATGTTTCGAGTAAGAAATGGGTTGAGCTTTCACATTGCTTCGAAAGGTATGAGTGATATCTGAGTCGAAAGGATTTTTGGCTTTCATGTAGGATTTTCATCATGTTTTCGAAAGGTTCCAACCGTTTCGAAAGGCTTATCCTTGCTTTTGAAAGGTGTATCAGAATCAATTCTTCATATGGTAAACCGACAATGATGAAACCTTCTATTTTGAAGGCATTGATTCATTGCGCAAGCCTTTCGTTCAGCACCTTCGAATGAGGTTCCAAATCCATTCCTGCTTCTCTTATATATGCGAATCATCTGCATCTAAATGTTTCAATGAGGCGGAAGAGTAGCCTTGCCTTCTTTTTCTATCTTCTCGAAAGATTTTGTACTATTTATCATTTGTGACGACACCTGGTGCTTGCGACTCCCTCGAAAGTCATTTCAATGCCTTTGAAACACCCTTCCTTGATCTTAAATGAAACCCATATTTTTAAATGAAACACCACATGAATTTCTAAATATTTAATTAATTTTAAACATTCAAATAATAGGTTTTATAATTAAAATAAAAACACTTTTAAATAATAAATATTAAAGATAAAATAGTTTTCAAATTTAGTTTGCAAAAATATTTAGTTCGATGAAAAACAGAAAATGTGACCGAAAACTGTTTTTTGAATTTTCAACATTTTATCGTATAAAAGTTATTTGAAATGTTGTGTACACTTTCTTATATATATATGCACACATAGACTAATAATATAATATAAGTTAAGATGGTATAATTAGGTTTAATTAAGTTGATTAACATAAGATAACGATGATGTGATACTTTGACCACTAAATAAAAAAGGAAAAAAATATCACATCAAATGAAACATATTTAAACATTATTTGATATTTTGGCAACTTGAGTTTTAAATGCATGTTAGTAAGGAGGAGACAAGCATTGTCATATGACAACCATGGATAGGAGGGTATATGTAACACCGCATATTTTTATAACATTATTTAGAATATTTAATTAACAAAATTAAATGAAATAATGTTCGAACTAAGTAGTTTTTCTCCCTTTCTATTTGGTTTTTTCATTAATATGTATTGAATTATGACATGAGAATTAACTAGAAACGTATTTTAATTTTTTGTCCGCATGGCTTCTTTTATATTTTGTTGTTGTTAACAAGGAATTTTGTCAACATCCCCAATGCTTATTATAAGATAATCCTATTTGTAAATGTTAATGTAATTGAGAGGATTCTCGCTTTCGAAAGTATATCTTTCGAGTTGAATGACTTAGTCATATGGAGTTTAAGGTGTTAGCCCTAGTTTTCAGCAAGGTCACCCTGGATGGAAGGAATAACTAATTGTCAAACCTCTCGACCTTGTCGAAAGAAATAACGTGGCCATTCTAACCTTTCGACCAAGTTAGAATAGTGGTGAATTGCCAAACCTTTCGACCTTGTCGAAAGGGATTACATGGCCACTCCATCCTTTCGACTCGGTTGGAATAGTCAAATTATCTCCAAGAGTTACTCACAGCATATAACGCTCAAAATCATCACTTTATCGAGTCTCATCTCCGTTGGGAATTGAAAGCAGTTAATCAACGTTGTCACTCACCCACTTTCGATCGCGTCGAAAGGATACATTTAAGACCTTTCGACCTTGTCGAAAGGGAGTGTTTACTCTATCTATATACCTTTATTTCTTTCAACCCCTTGAAGTCAATACTCTTCCATGGAATCCACTTGAAAAGATTTTTGATGTTTAAAAGAGTAGATTCCCTTCGAGTGAATTCCATCGTAAAAGGTTATTTGATATATATAAACTAAGATTCTTTTCAGAAGTACTCCTTTCAACTAGGTCGAAAGGAATTCCTCCTCTCGAAAGAGTCCTAGTTTAATATTCTTTAATTCATTTTATTTTCCTCATATAAGATCAATTTTGGATGTTCCCAAAACTCGTGCATTCAACCATAGTTAACACCTCATCATCACTTATATTTTCCTTATTAAGTAAAGGCTCTAATGATGATGTTTTGATTGGGAATGCCAAAGTTGATCTTTATATATAGCATAGACCAAAGAAAATTATGAGAAAATGTTGAAATCATGTGCAATTGATCATTAGTCTAGCTAATGGTCTCAATGATCTTCCTCGTCGTCAATATCCATCGTGAATAAGCCATCTCCATTTTTATTTATTATCCAAAATGAGTTACAAGAAATTGAGCTTTCTCCCCAATTTGATTTAAGGTTTATTCTAAGTACAATTATTGCTAAGAAAATATAGAAAAGAGAATGAATTCAATCTCCTAGAATTCGACCCTCAAAACTTGACCCCTTGGGTCTTGTTTATAGATGCAAGATGGCCTCCATCCAACGTCTTTGCTTTCGACTGGGTCGACAAGACCTCTTGCTTTCGATCGGGTCGACAAGACCCCTTTTTCATATGCCGCTTCAAACCTTTCGACTTGATCAAAAGTCACGAACCTTTCGACGTCGTCGAAAGGTATTTTCTTGTGCTTATTATTTATCCCTTCGCCACTTTGCTTTCGACCACGTCGAACGGTCTTCTTCTTATGTGCTGTTTTGAGCTTTCTGTTCTGGTCGAAAGATGTATCCCCTTTCGATATTGTCGAAAGCTACGTTTCTTTTCGATGTTGTCGGAAGTTGTGTTTTCCTTCAATGTTGTCGGAAGCTATGTTTCCCTTCGACGTTGTCGAAAGGTGTTCTTGTTCTTCTTGTCGTACTTTAGCGGTTTTTCATTCTTTCTTAATTTCTCGACCTGATCGACAACCATGCTTCCTTTCGACGTTGTCGGAAGGGTCTTTTCCCTTGCTGACTTCTTAGTATCGCTTTCCTCATAGCACCTTTCGACACGGTCAAAAGGTGTCTTGGATGGATCTTGACCGGTTCGGAAGGCTTGCTATGCTTTCAAAAAGGTTACTATAGGGGCGGAACCTTTGACTTCAGAAGGTTTGATGTGTAATTGGGAAAGCACTATCGATTGCATGTTTCCATCTAGATCGAAGGCCTTTGCACTGTATGAGTAGTTGGTGCCTACGACTCCTTCAATGCCTGCTCAATGCCTTTGAAACATCCTTTTTATGCCCTTCATGATGACTTGGACTGTTTCTTCATCTAAACCTCAACCTTATTAACTTTCTTTCATACTTCTGTTATCAAATAGATTTTATGGCTAACATTTGTATTGAGGCTGTTTATAGGCGTTTGGTTGCAACACTTGTTATGTAGATGCAAGTTCACGTCCAACGACTTTTGAAAAAGTTCATGTTGGACATAAGCTCCTACGTCATAAGCACTTTAAGTTAGGTTAAGTTAGACAACAAGTCCCAATTATGATTGTTTTATCTTGTGGAGTACAATTACTATATAGGCTCACTTCACTAGATGAGTATAGTGCACGATCACCTAAAAAAAGAAACAGAAATAAGAAAGGTCAGAATTTTATGATCTTTTTTTCAATATATTGGTATCAATTTTGCAATATATTGGTATCAATTTTGTTATAGATGACAATGAAAATTTTTCTAAAATTACAAAGCGTCAACTCCAGTTAAACAGATAGTGGGTATCATTTTTGCGATATATTGGTATCAGTTTTGTTTATAATTGACAATGAAAAAATGATAAATTACAAATCATTAACTTCAATCAAACAGACAATGAACATCATTTTTGAAATACATTGGTTTCAGTTTTGTTACAAAGCACAATGAAAAAATTCTAAAATTATAAATCATCAACTCTAATCAAATAGACAGTGGGTATCATTTATGCACTAAATTGAAATTAGTTTTGTTACAAATGATAGTAAAAATAGTTTCTAAAATTAAAAGACATCAACTCCAATAAAAAAGTCGGTGGATGACATTTTTACAATATATTGACGTCAGTTTTGTTACAAATAACAGTGAAAATAATTTCCCAACTTACAAAGCGTCAACTCAAATCAAGCAAGTATCATTTTTGCAATATATTGGCATTGGTTTGTTCCAAAAGACGGTGAAAATAATTTTAAAATTACAAAGGATCAACTTCAATCAAACAGATAGCAGTTATCATTTTTGCAATACTTTGGTACTAGATTTGTTGCAAATTATAGTGAAAACAATTTCCAAAATTACAAAGCATCAACTTCAATTAAACAAACAATGGGTATCATTTTTGCAATATATTAGTATTGGTTTTGTTACAAATGGCAATGAAAATAATTTTTGAAATTACAAAGCATCAACTCTAATCAAACAAGTAGTGGACATCGTTTTTTCAATATATTGGTATCAGTTTTATTACAAATGACACTGAAAATTTTCTAAAATTACAAAATATCAATTCCAACCAAATAGGCAGTGGGTACCAATTTTGCAACAATTTGGTATAAATTTTGTTACAAATAATAGTGAAATCACCTTCGTAATACTTCAGTATCACTTTTGTTGCAAATGGTAGTGCAAACAATTTCTAAATTACAACGCATTAATTTCAATCAAACACACAGTGAGTATCATTTTCAAGTGAAAGTGTTTTTGTTAAGTGTGAAGGCATTTTCCTGATTAAATAATTTTTCTTGCTTTGTTAATCAAACCCGACCGTGTTTTTTTCAGCACGCAAAAATACACAGCCATAAATTCAATGGATACTTGTTTATGATTTTCTTTTCTCTATTGTATTTTTGGAAAAGAAAAAAAAAATCCAAGTATGCATATTACAGTTTTCTACATGATAAATATGGGACCATGTATTCAAGTCTCATTGCTTTCTAGCTATAGTACATCGATTGCATTAAAAATGAGAACGTGCATTGCATCTAATTAACATACCACTTTTGAATAGCTACCTCCTGAATCCTTTGTTGCAAGCTATATTTTAGTATTTATTGATCCTTTGTTGGTGGCCTTCCCTCTCTCTTCGAGCCTCCTCCTCTACTCCTCTTCGTCTCTCGGCTTGCATTCAATAACCACGACTTGAGCGCTATACTACCGTTGAATCATGAATATGAGTTGGTTTTAAATTTTAACTAAGCATATATATATATATATATATATATATATATATATATATATATAAATGGTAAAAAATTACCTACCAAGAAGGGTGGAGCAAGAGTGATATTTCAGGACTAGAGAAACACCGAAGTTGAGCTGTGTTATAGTAATCTGGAAGATGATGGAAAAGAAAAGTTTGAAATTTAAAGGGGAAGAAAGGAACAAAATAGACAAGTTTGTTTTTAGGTAGCCGGGGAATGATTTATTTTATAACCGGGCTTTGGACCAGTCCTTTAGCAAAAAAATTAGGTTTGTGTCTTTGTGCTTAAATTATTATGATAATTTGTTATTTAAAATATTTTCCCCATGTGATAATAAGTTATGCATGAATTTGCCTGTTTGTTCGCATGTTTGTAGCTTTAAGCTCTTCATTTTATTTTTCAATTACTAGATGATTGTCAGGGATTGTGAATTTGTTATAACTTTACTTCATAATTATTTTCTACTCCCATGAATAAAAATTTCAACACATCATCATTTGTTTACTTTCTAATCCACCCCATGCATACTACCATGAAACAGCATCATAGTAGTCGGTAGAAGAACGTTATTGGCTATTTATCTGCCCATTTACATTTAGTGCAGCAAGTGAAAAAAGTAGAAACTGAACGTATACTTGGTAAAATCATCAAATGAAACAAACTAAATAGAGAAAGAGGGACATACAAAAGAAGAAAGGAATAACCATTAAAACTACATTTTATTAACAACTGAATTTACTTAAACATAGTACATGGTTCTTATTTATAAATCCAAAAAATAAAGATCAATGAAAAAGCTAAGTGGTCGTTTGATTTATTTTGTATTTTATGTTTTGAGTTTTCAACATTAATTACAAAATATGGGAAGAATGAAGGGAGGTCGGAAGGGATGAACGGAAGATTGGAAGGGACCACGAAGTGGATGGAGGAACGACGGAATGATGAATTGTTGCTTGTGTTTCCGTTTTTCTCAAAACACGAAAAATGAAAAAAAGTTGTTTTCTATTTTGTGTGTTAAATTCGTTTTCTAAAATGGTAATTTTTCATAATATACATGCGTTGATCGTATTTTTGTATGGACGAAAACTCAAAACTAAAAACGGTAAACCAAATGTAGCCTAATCTACTTTAATACAATATAAACCATGATAATAGACAATATCCTAAAATAATATGAAATATTCTCTAACATTTCCCTAAAACATATCAAACAAACCTCAAACAACATATCGAACGTTTCGCAAACATACCAAACAAACAAATGTCAAATCCAAACATACTAAAACCAGATGAATGTCATCTCCGAACAACTCCGATTAGCAAGAAAAACCGTAAACATCTTAACTCATCCAATACAAAAGATTCCTCTAAGTGGGAACCCATGCTACACACACCGGTCTTAGCTAAAAGAACCAACAATGCATCTTTTTTGTAGTTTAATGATAACACGATTCGAATGGGCTATGCACAGGAAAACCATAAAAAAAAGAGAGATACTGAAAACGGCCAGTGTTGGTACATTCATTGCAACTGATCATGATTCTATTGTTAATCGTCACATATGGCCACTGTTATTATGAATAGCTTCCGATGTCTTCCTCTTTTATTGTGAATATATATAGTCGTATTAGAGCTAAAAATAGTGACCATGGAATATGAAACGCATATATTATTCAACACAAATAATAACCAAACCTACAAACTGTATATGCAGCCCATTTGTCATTGTACTGATCGTGTAAGGGACAGCCAGCAAATACTGCGATGTAAGTTATAGCCTGAAAGTGGAGCAGCAGATTAGCACTTACAACTAAAGTACACATCTGGAAAAACCAGAACAATGGACCGTGTTACAGAAGACGGTGGATATGCTGAAAGTAAAGCTAATGTGAGAAAAATATCTAAGTCGACATTGAGTACATTAAGTTTGGCTAATGATGAAGGGTAACATTAGTGCAGTAAAGCTGCTGGACTGCAAACAGTAAGGAACAATATAGAATTCATCCAGTGCTGGGGTTACGTACAACATTGTCGCTGAAAATTGTGCGTAGTTGGACAATTGACATGCAATCGTGAAGTTAATTTGCAACAAAGATAAAAGTCTGAAGCAACACAAACTGGAATTATTTTGAAAACTATGCAAAATTCGTTTGTAACAAACAGGAAACCAGTGCAAAATTCATTTGTAACAAACAGGCAACAGGTGAAACATTCTGTATGAAATTAATTGGTAATGAACTGAATATTAGATGGAACTGTTGCATTTCGGGAACTGGCAAGGTCCATGGGCAGAGGAAAACATGTAGCCATCACGTTTTGTGAAAGGAAATATGTGGAGATTTGAGATACCCAGGCCGAAGATTGCCCTGACAATGATGTGAGGGGAAGGGTTGCTGCGTCATGAGGGGCTTCAGTGACTGGCACGAAAATAAGAGGTTCGAATATTTGCAAAATATGCAAGTGTTAAAAGCTCATTTGTTATCCAAATGTAATGCATTAAATATATGGAAATTAAAGCTCATTTGTTATCCAAATATAGTGCATCAAATATATGGAAATTTGGAAATATTCCCAGGTGATATTGAAATGTAGTTCAGCTTGCAGGTTGTCGCACATCCTACCTTCCATTTACGTCCTCACTCCTGTATGTACATGCACCAATTTCAGTTTAGTTCTGTTTAGTTGTGCTTGCTTATGCAAAAAAATTTACCCTTTTCACTACCATGTACATCATCAAAATTCCTGTCTTCCTGTATATGCAGTTAGATTTTCTGTACACCTAACCATGTCTATATATACATGCACTTGCATTATTAGGATTATAGCCCTATTTTGCACTATCTGTACCTGGTCCTGCAAAATTCTAGTCTTCCTGCTTGATTGTTGACCTTTATATGTTGGAAAAGCACATGTCGTCACAATATGATCTAGATTACAGATATATGTAACATCATTTTAAGTAGTGTGTAACAAAAATCAAATGACACAACCTTATCTACATAGGTTTTTCTCCATTTTCTGTTCTGCAGGAAAAAATGAAGAAGAATACTTTGTCTTGATGGTAAAACATATTGGAGTATATTAAATTGCAGAAAATACGACCATTAGTTTATCATTTATGGTACGTATGTATATAGAGCCAGCGATGATGGAAAGATAACAGCAGCCTATTGTCGGACACTTGGCATAGATATTTCCATAATAATTGCAATTTGACAAATGAAAGCCCACACATACTGAATCGTATCCGTACGGTCATTCGACATAAATAGTAACGCAACCGGGCCAAATATTGGTTATGGCAACATGTGTGTGTTTTACAAGAACTTAGAGACAAAGAAAACAAAAGGGTATCCAGCAGAAAAGAAGGAGAAAACACCATTATTTTGCCTGTAAGTTATCGTTGCAGAAGAGATGATGCCGCTGTCAATGATTCGGCTCTGTACTACAGAAATTTTACAGTGGTATCATCTTATGCGACGATAACGATATAGACACATCATACCACTTTCTCAAACCTTTACAAACCAGTCCTTATTTAAACATACCTGCATACAATGTCTCACATGGTGTATTCAGCGCTATTCCCTATTCGAACTTGCTAAAATCATTTGTTGTAACCGCCACAAGAGCTTACAAGACCCATTTTTGATTGTATGCCCCTCTGCACATCTTCTGTTTTACCATTGTGCATAACAATTGCCTCAATTGTATTTTAGTTTGCACTTTGGAATTACTATCTCAGTGTTCATGGTTGCAGTTCAGTTCAACATTGATACAATCAGCTCTACACTGTAGTTTAGGTTGCATTCCAGCTCAACAATTGATAGTTGATACAAGGTTCAAAATTCCAATTTCCGTTTCCATTCCGGTATTGTTAATTTTAAAATTTTCGGTTCCGTCTTGGAAATTCCGGAAGTTCCGCTTTAATTTCAGTTTTTAATTCCCGTACTTTTTTTGCTTTAATTTACTATATACGCTGATAAATATCCAACACTATCATAAATTTATAGTACGTTTTTTACATTGCATATAAAATAAACATTTTAATTAAAAATCTATTGTGTAAGATTCTTTATTGTTCATTTGAGATTCTATAACTTTGATCAATTTTGAAAATTTTGAATTTTTCATTATAATTTGATGTAAATTAACAAAAGTATAACAACTTTTTTTATGAAACTATATGATTTCTTCTCTATTTATTTATTGTTCCGATTAATTTGTTTTCTTTCTTTTAATTACTATATGTTTGTTGCATTTTTTTAATTTTTTATAAGTTTTTTCAATATTTAAAAAGAAAATCCGAAATTTAGACCGGAACTGGAATTTTATTCGGATTCCGTTCCGGTTATGAGAGTAACCGGAACGGAACCACAGGAATAACTGGAATTCCGTCGGAATTTTAAACCATGGTTGATACTGTTGACTATCATTCCTTGTGAATTTGGTATACATGGGAATTACAACGTTTGAATTCAGGTTATCAATTTTGAGCTGGTATTCCAATTTTAATGACATCCTCTAGGGGTATACAATGTTACTAATTTTACATCCCAGATTCTGAGCTGCAAGTTAACATGCCATTAGTTGTCTTACAAGGCTGCAGTGAAATCCTAAAATTTGAACACATACCAGCTGGTTATAGAAAGTGATTATCTTAGGTTCCTTGTTGCAGAACATGCTATATGAAAAATATGAAGTCACAAACTTTATTTTTAAGAGCGTTACGGCACGCGCTTTGCGCGTGATAAAGAAGCCCGAATTGTTTTTCTACAAATTGTATTTATTTAATACGACTCAAAATAAACTGATTTCCACATATATTTAGTTATATTTTTGTGTTGAATCATACGTAGATAATTTAAAATTTTATTTCTAAGTTGCAATATCTAATTTCTCGTAAGTTTAAAATTTTACCGATATTATTAATTAAAAACAAATTTGTAAAGTACTTTATTTACTAGATCCTATTTTTAAGTGATATTAAGACTTAGTAAATATTTGTGGAGCAAATTTTGAATTTGTAAAAAAAACTTACAGATCCTAATTTTAAGCAATGCTAAATTTTAATAATATCCATAGAGAGCCATTTTTGGTATTTCATGCGAATACCAAAAAATTGTGATACCAAATATATTACAATTATTAAAAAAGAATTACATATAAAGGGCAATTTTGAAAGTTCGCGGTCGGATCAAAATTTTGTGCTTCCAAACAGACTATTAATAACAACCCTTGGGACATGCGCTTCACACGTGATTATGAGATGTGCTTTGCGCATGAATTATTCTTCTACAATTAACACATTTAAGAGAAAATGGTTTGCAAAAGTAGTTAGCCGTATTTTTACGATGAAATCATGTACAGTTTATTTAAATTTTATTTTAAACTGCAATATTTTTTTTTTAGTTTCAATTTTATTTATATTATTAATTAATAAATAACGAATTTGTAAATGATGTTTATTTGTTTGAATGATATTTTTTGTTAGATTTTATTCTTAAGCGTAGATGGATAGTTTGAATTTGTAAAGAAATTTAACTGTTTTAACTTAGTTTGAGTAGTACCAGTCTAGCCTAGAAATAATAGATTAAAAATAATAGAAATAACATCTGCATCTTATTAGGATTTTAACGATTCCTTTTAGGTATATGTACGTTGAATAATAAATAATAATTAAATTGTATATGAGTAAAGGGTATTTTGAGAAGTTTACGGTCGGACAAAAATTTGCGCGTCCAAACCAACTATTAATAAAAATTATTTTTAATCATGTGTGTAATAAAAACATGGCTGTATGCATTGGTTTCTACCACCATAAATTACGGATATATGTAACATCATTTTAAGTAGTATGTAACCAAAAATCATATTACACAACCTTATCTACAAAGGTTTTTCCGTTTTGTAGGTAAAATTGAAGAAGAATATATACTTTCATTTTGATGGTAAAACATATTAGAATTTTAAATTGCAGAAAATGGGACCAATAGGCAATAGTTTATCCTTTGTGGTACGTATGTATATAGAGCCAGTGGCGATGGAAAGATGACAACTGCTAGTGTCCGACGATACGCATAGATGTTTCCAAAATAATTGCAATTTGACAAATGAAAGCCACACATATTGAATCATATTTGTACGGTCACTCGACATAAATAGTAAAGCAAGAAGATCGATTATTGGTTATGGAAAAATGTGAATGTCATAACATAAACTTACAAAGAAAACAAAATGATATCTTTAATAATAGGTGTAATAACTTTGGTGTCATACTTTTTTGATATCAACGTGAACTATCAAAAATGCCCCTTACAAATATTATTAAATATTAATATCACTTAAAAATAAGATCTAAAAGATAAGTTTTTTTTATGAATTCAAAACGCTCCTCTACGGCATTATCAAAATCTTAATATCACTTAAAAATAGGATCTAACAAATTTTTTTTTGTCAAAGTCGTTTTTTATTAATTAATAACAGAGATAATATTAAAACTAATAAAAAAATTAAATTCATTGTTTAGTAATTAATAATAGAAATAAAAATTCAAAGTAACAAAAAATTAGACTTTGCAATTTTGAAAGAAAAATTAAAACTAACTGTATATCATTTCAACGCAAAAATATGGTTAAATATTTGTGCAGATCATATTTTTTCGAACGAGTTAAAAATACAATTTGCAAAAAAAACACTTTACGCATGAAGTACGTGTCATCGTCAAGCTCGAAGCACGTGTCATAACACTCATCCAGAAAAAAAAACACCATTAGTTTGCTTGCAAGTTATCTTTGTAGGAGAGATGATGCCACTATCAATGAATCCACTCTATACTACAACAATTTTACAGTAGATTCATCTTCTGTGACCATAACGATATAGAAGCATCATAACACTTTCTCAAACCATCACAACCTAGTAACTTCCATGTATTTACTAGTTCCTTACTACTGTTGGGAATTTTAGAAGGATCTTAAAGCTCCAATACCACTGTTGGGAAATTTCTATAGAAAGAAGAGGGTGGGAGAAACTTATAATTTACTAATGGAGACAGAGAGAATATTTTATAAAGGAGGAAATAGCTTTATTTTCTTTGCTCTTTTATTATTTTGCTTGCTTACAAATACATTTGCTTGCCTACTTAGATACCAAAAGAATAAACCATTCATATTTATAGTTGTACATTCCCTATATGAATGGTAGAGATGAATTTAATCTTATGGATGATAAACACTCTCTAGAGTTTTCTTCAACTCTCCTGAAAAATTTGTTCTTTAAGCTTTTCTCAAATTCTTTATTAGAAAACTCTAGATCTTTCTTTCATGCTTGATTTGGCATATCTATTAATACCAAAATTAATATTATCCAGAATAATTTGTTTTCCAAAGTAATCAAGTAAAACCAAAATCAAGTTTATTTCCAACATCCCCCTTAAACTGGATTTTGTAACTCCAAACAGAATTTTCAATCTTTGTATTTTACGTGTTTTGGTAGAAATAACGATATTATCCAATCTTTCCTTATTGTGTTAATGATCTTCCCTATTGTCGAGATCTACGATGCAATTTCGTGAATCTTTATGGTGCTCCATTCATTTCGTTCTCCTTCCTTATGATAGAATACTCCAAAAAGTAAACATTCTAACTTCCATTTTCGTCCAGTGTCATAAAACTTGAACGAGTCATATATGTTATCTTTCCATCCTTTCTTAATTTCACTCTTACAATCTTTGACCAATCCAATATCTTCATGAAACTCATCGTTGGTCTTTTTGACTTTCTCTTCGATTTTTTCCTTTTTTACTTCTTTATTATTCTCCATTTTCATTGCTTCAAATTTCTGCATGTACTTTAAATCTTCTTTAAGTTCTTGAATTTTTTCTCCTTGATTAACGACTTTTTCATTTTCTTCTCCTTTGCTTTTGCACTTTATATCACTTGCATCATCTTTGTTGACTTTATGTTCGTCTTTGTCTTCTTCATTCTTTTTCATATTTAATTCTTTGGCAGTCGCCTTCTTCACTTCATTGATTTCTGCATGCTCTTCAACTTTTATCATTTTGAATTTTACTTTATTTGCTTCTTCGATCATCGATAGCTCTTTGTATTTTATTTCTTTAATTTTTTCTTTCATTGCTTCTTTGATCTTTGACAGCTCTTTTGCAACTTTCTCATCTGCATCATTCTTCGTTGTCTCATTCTCTTTCTTCGCATCTTTCTTTCTCAACTCATAGTTCTCATTTTCATCCTTCTCACTATTCTTCTTTTCCTCTTTTTCATTAATTAGATTGTCTTCTTCTATTATTTTTGCATCATTATCCGCCACGAGTTTGATTTGAAGAGCTTGATCTAATGGCTCTTCGTCGACTTTTCTATTTAATTTTTCTTCATAGACTTGAAGCATTTCCATGAGTTGATCAATGTTCATAGTTTTTAGATCTTCAAAATCTTTAATTGTTACAGCTATGGTATCAAATTTATAATTCAGAGATTGTAAAATTTTCTCAAAAATTCTAGAACTAGTTATTTTTTCTCCATATTTTTTCAATTGATTTACAATTGATAAAACTCGTGAAAAATAATCGTCATTTGTTTCTGATGATTCCATTAATAAAGATTCAAACTTACCTCGCATATTTTGTAATCAAATTTTCTTCACCTTATTAATTCTCATGAATGCATTCTCCAAATTCTCCCATGCTTCCTTACTAGCAGACATGTTTGCTACCTTCTCGAACATATCATCATCCAAACCTTGATGAATGATAACTAGGGCATGTAAATCCTTCTTCTTCAAACTTTTTAAATTATCCATTTTACTTTGGGATAAAGTGGTGACATCGACGGGTTCTTCATTTCCATTTTCTACGATATCCCACACACCTTGTGATTCAAGAACTGCCTTCATGCGAATTCTCCATTTATCATAAAACCCTTTTTTAAGTAAGGGAATTTTTATGAAACTCAATCCAGTTGACATTCTTCCTTGCTATCAAACTGAATTAGCAACCTGGCTCTGATACCACTATTGGGAATTTTAGAAGGACCTTCAAGCGCCGATACCACTGTTGGGAAATTTCTATACGAGAAAGAAATAGGGAGAAACTTTTAATTTACTAATGGATATTGAGAGAATATTTTATAAAGGAGGAAATATCTTTATTTTCTTTACTCTTTTATTCTTTTTGCTTACATTTCCAATATGAATGGTAGAGATGAATTTAATCCTATGGTTGATAAACACTCTCTAAAGTTTTCTTCAACTCTCTTGAAAAATATGTTTTCCAGGCTTTTCTCAAATTCTTTATTAGAAAACTCTAGATCTTTGTTTCATGCTTGATTTGGCATATCCATTAATACCAAAATTAATATTATGCAGAATATTCCCAAAATAATCAAGTAAAACCAAAATCAAGTTTATCTCCAACAACTAGTCGCTTGCCTGAGACCGTGTTCAAACATTCCTGCATACAATGTCTCACATGCTATATTCAATGCTATTCCCTGTTCAAACTTGCTAACCTGTTTTAACCACCACAACAGCCTACAAAATCCACTCTTCATATTATGCCCCTCTGCACGTGTATTGTTTTGTCACCATGCACAACAATTGCCTCGATTGTATTTCACTTTGCACTTCGAAATTAGTAGCTTCTTAGTGTTCAAGATTGCAGTTCAGTTCTACATGCAGTCAGCTCTACATTAATTTTATTTTGGCTTGTATTCCAGCTCAACAATTGATAGTCGATACCCTTGACTATGGTTCCTTGTAAATTTGGCATGCATGGGTGTTACAAAGTTTGCATTCAGGTTATGGATTTTTAGATCATATTCCAATTTTAATGACATCCTCTAGGAATATAAATGTTATTAATCTTACATCTCGGATTTGAGCTACAAGATAGCATGGCATCAGTTGTCTTGCAAGGTTGCAGTGAACTCCTAAAATTTGAACACCTAACAGGTTTTCTGGTGTGGTAATACAAAGTGATTATCTTTGGTTACTTATTGTAGAATATGCTATATGGAAAATATGTAGTCAAAAACTTTACTTTTAATCATGTGTGTGATAAAAGAATGGTTATAGGCATTGATTTCTACAGTCATGATCTTTAAATTAAAGGAAATGCAGGTTGTTGAGCAGTGAATAGTCTTGAATTCCTCTGTTTGTTTATTACCTATTTCCTGAGCTATAGAAAATAACAGTCATTCATGGTAACAAAATAATAAATTTGCTGGACTCTCCGTATCATCATATAAATAGATGATAATGAAAAATTAATAGTTGAGATGTGCGTGGCACATAAAAAGACAAATAAAGGGGACAAAAAGACGAAAAAAGGGGACATGAGATTTGAACACTGCTAAATATCGCTTAGTTATGTGTTTAAGCTTTTTGAGTGCTTATATAGTTAGTATGCTTGTTAAAAACAATAATATAAAATCACTTATAATCGGTGAGATAATAACCGTCCAAATTTCTACAGTCTTCTTTAATCACTTACCATGAAATTTAATCTGTACAAGATATAAATATTATTTATCACTTAGTGGTTGACATGAGCACTATCTACATATATTCAGCACATCCTCAACATGCTGTCATAAGTTGGCCGCCTTTGTTTGCCATATTGACACGTTTTTTCAATACATGTTAATAAGCCTTTGTTATAATATTAGCCTTAAAGTTTGCTGGTTTTAATGTATTATTGAGTCGGCCGTTGATATTATGATCTATATTATTTAGCATCTTTGACACCTAACATATATTCACATATGTATTGCTGGCCACTAAGCTTTGTCGTAGTTCTTTGCCTTGGTTATTTTTGCAGTACACTACCCACTGCATTAGCTTGCTGCATCGTGTTTTAAATCCTAGCTACATATTTTTTCTTCCTTGGAACACTTTTACTTACTTTGTAAATATTTTATATAACAATTATCAACACCTTGATTGATTATTTGACATAAACAGGACCAACGATGCAGATATTTGGAAGAAAATATCAAAAGCAAAACAAGATGAAACTGACTATTTGACTGGTCCATAAGTAAGTTGTCTTTGCAAGTATGTATGAAATATTATGTATATGTATGAGAAGTTGTATAAACCATATGTTTAAAATGTTAAGTATGGGCGTTGGAAAAGTTATTTGAATAATATATATGAAATAGTATGTACGGATATAGGAAAATTTGTTTGAACAATATGTATGAAACATTGTGCTTTAATTTACCTATTTCATGTTGTAAAAATCTACTATTTTTATATTCGAAGAAGAAATGGGTATACGGATATTATATATGTGAAAAAATTAAAGTAGCAATGAAAAAACCTTGTAAATTGATATTGCATCACGGCGAACCCATGCTACCCACATCGATTGTCCTTAAATTTGTTACTGGAAACACGAAGAGTTAACGTTACTGACCTGCTGTTTTGTTAGTTCCACAAAGCATGTAAAAGAACATTTTCGTGTGCCTAATCTAAATTGACAGGTTTCATAAACTTAACTATATATTTAAAGAGTACAGATTGAAAATCATCGAAAGTTTCTTTTTTTGGGATCTCAAAGCTCAGTTTTATTAAATACCATAAATTCAAAGTACATATCATGGTTTGGACTCGAAACATAGAAATGCACTAGCAATTTTCAAACATCATCCCAGTACATAAGCAAACACCAGACATAATTTTATTACTTCTACCACAGGGTATTACTAATAAATTCAACCACCAATTTAAATAGAATTAATCCAAGGTTTGTTAGCTTGTTCTTTCGGCACAGTAACAGTAAGAACTTCATTCTCCATTATAGTTTTCACTTGATCCATAACTGCATTTTCAAGTAACATAAATTTCCTTGTGAACTTTCCACTGCACGCTTCAATTCTATGCCATTTTTCATTTTTCTCCTCTGGTTCCTTGCTCTTTTCTACATTGATCTGAAGCAGAATGCATTCTTCCACCTCTACTTTCACTTCTTCCTTCATTCCAGACATGTCGGCTTTGTAAGCAACAAAAGACATCTCACTGTTCATAGTAGTTGCAGGTTGAATTTCTTTGTTGAAGGGGAATTCTTGGAATGGTTCCCACACATCTTGAGCGAATTGGTCGAAGATGTAAGGAAATTAGACCGTTTTGTAAGGAAATTAATACGAAAACATTAATGGTTTTCCTTCCTTATTTTGTAAGGAAATTTGACCATTTTCTTTCTCAAATGTTTCCTTCCTCATTTTGTGGTTAATAGAATCTAAAGGGTTTTCCTATTAATATGCTAATCAATAAAACGGTTATAATCTAGAGCGTTAATTTCCCTCATCTTGATCTTGATGGACGATCAAGACTAAGTCTACAAATCTGGAAATTTGGTCCTCTCTCTACCTATAAATATTAACCTTTGCCCATCACAAAGGATATAGAAAAACACATAAAGAAAGATATAGGAAAAGAGAGAGAAACCATTTTCTTTCTCCATTGAAATAACTTTCGACAACAACCATTGCTGATTCATATACAAGATGTCTGGAGGTATGTTTTATTGATTCATTACATATGTGATAATCATGTAATTCTAGATCTTAGGGTTTATGTTATTTGCAAGATAAAGATTACATGTGGTATTAGAGCAAGGTTTTAGAATTCATGATTATCCATCAATATATATAAAACGAAACTAGCATAGATCTATGATATGATGTTTGTAATTTTACTATAATAATGATGATGATTATTAGTGTTAATGTAATTCAAGTTTAATATTCATATTATTTAAGTTGCTATAGTAATCATGATCATCAATATTATTCTATATATTGTATGCTTATATCTGGATCTGGAAAGTTTATATTTCCGCAAAAGTTAATTTTTCTACCTTAATGTTTGACCTACTGTATAATATGGAACAACTTATTGTATGCGAATACTTTTCAAAAAGTATACATATTAAAAATAATTTTTTCCTAGTTTGACATTAAATTCATGATCTGGAACTTGCAAAATAATTGTTTATATGTTAAATTTATGTAAGAAATTTACTTGGAGTTACTAGACATTTATTATCCTTACTGTGGATTACTTAAAAGAATGGCAAATGTTTATGCGGAAAAAAAACTTCTGCGCTTAATTTCCTTGTTTCCTCTGGTCTGATACATGCAGTCCCGTCCACAGGTGGCTGCTGCTTGCACAATAACACATGAAATATTAACGTTTATCATACTTCCATGAGTATGGTTCTACTGCCTACCCACAGGAGGCGCTAAACCTAACCTCTTATTATGACATGTGTTTTATTCTAATAAAGAAGCCTACATTTCTTTTATATCTGCAGTTGAAATACCCTCAAACCTTAATTCACACGCTACGTCTATCATCGGACTCAATGGAACCAACTACTCAGAATGGAGAGAGCAAGTTGAGTTTTCTTTGGGCGTACTTGAACTGGACATGGCTCTCCTTAAGGAAAAGCCAGCCCCACTTACTGACACAAGTACGCCTGAGGAAAACAAACTCCATGATGATTGGGAACGATCTAATAGGCTCAGCATGATGTTTATGCAAATGGTGATTGATACCAACATCAAAACCTCCCTACCCAAAACTGAAAGCGCAAAAGAATATTTGCAATCCGTTGAAAATCGGTTCAAGACTGCAGACAAATCCCTTGTTGGGAAACTTATGGCAGACCTTGTAACCATGAAGTTTGATGGTTCTCGCTCAATGAGTGCTCATGTCATTGAAATGATTAACCTTGCTGCCAAACTTAAGAACTTGGGATTGGTTATGGATGATGCTTTTCTCATCCAATTCATTCTCACTAGTTTGCCTTCTCAGTATGAACCATTCAAAATTCATTACAACAATATTACGGAAAAGTGAAGTCTAAATGAATTGACAAATAAACTGGTTCAAGAGGAGTCTAGGCAGGGCTGGCAAGGCATTAAACTTGCTTATTTCACTCAAGTGGTTGGAAAACAAGCTGGCAAAAGGAACAACTCACAGCATAAAAGAGCACCACCCAAATCTGATGACGCCACTCAATCATCCAAGAAGAAAAAGAAGGATGATGTTTGCAAATTCTGCAAGAAACCTGGACACTTCCAGACAGATTGCATTAAGCGTAAAGCATGGTTCGAAAAAAAGGTAACCCAATGGGTTTCCTATGTCATTTCGAATCAAATCTTACTAATGTACCTTCTTCTACTTGGTGGATTGATACTGCTGCTAATGTTCATGTTTCGAATTCTATGCAGGGATTCATTACGATCCAAACCACAACCCCAAGTGAGAATTTCATTTTCATGGGGAATAAAGATAAAGCTCCAGTTGAAGCTATTGGAACTTTTCGTCTCATTTTAGATAGCGGTTATCAGTTAGATTTATGTCAAACTCTTTATGTTCCGTCTATTTCCCGTAATTTGATTTCTGTAAGTGTACTTGATAAATTTGGATATTCTTTTGAAGTTGGAAATGGAAATTTTAGTTTATTTAAAAATTCTTGTCTTATTGGTTCTAGAATATTAATTGATGGACTTTATAAACTTCATCTTAAACAAAATGCTCAAATCCAACTCACCCTGCATGGAAAAGAAACTAAAGGAAAGTCATCCAAGAATGATACTTACTTCTTGTGGCATAAAAAACTGGGTCATATATCCAGTGAAAGAATCAAGAGGTTAGTGAAAAATGGTGTCCTACCGGACCTAGACTTCGCTAACATTACAGCATGTGTTGATTGTATTAAAGGAAAAACAACAAAAAACACAAAGAAAGGAGCCACAAGAAGTACACAATTTCTTGAAATAATACATACAGATATTTGTGGACCTTTTGATGTTCCAACTTTTGGAGGAGAGAAATGTTTCATCACTTTTATTGATGATTTTTCACGTTATTGCTATCTTTATCTATTCCATGAAAAATCTCAGTCAGTGGATGCTGTACAAGTGTTCATTACTGAAGTCGAAAGGCAATTAGAAAGAAAAGTGAAAATCATTAGGTCAGATAGGGGTGGTGAATTCTATGGAAGGTATGATGAAACGGGACAACATCCTGGACCTTTTGCTAGACTTCTTTAAAAACTTGGAATTGTTGCACAATACGCAACGCCTGGATCTCCATGGAAGAATGGTGTAGGTGAAAGGCAAAATCGTACATACATGGAAATGGTTAAATCCATGATGAGTCATGCAAATTTACCTATATCATTATGGATGGATGCATTAAGAATAGCTGTCTACATCTTAAATAGAGTTCCAAGTAAGGTCGTTCCAAAGACTCCTTTTGAACTTTGGAAAGGATGGAAACCTAGTTTAGGACATCTCAAAATTTGGGGTTGCCCAGCTGAAGCTAGACTGCACAATCCAAATGAAAAGAAATTGGATTTTAAGACAATCACTGGTTACTTTATAGGTTACCCAGAAAAATCTAAAGGATATAGATTTTATTGTCCTAACCATACACTAGTACAAAAAGTGCATATTGCTTCGCCTCATTTGCATCAGTTGAAGTAAAAACTGATGCAAATAGAACTATTTACATCAGTTCTATCTTAATAACTGATGCAATTAGTACGTGGAAAGCAATAGCAAATAAAAAATCAAATTTGCATCAGTTGTCACCAACAACCGATGCAATTGGGACGTGCAAATAGTTTTAGTCGCATCAGTTTTAAATTCAACCGATGGAACTACGGTAAATTTTGTTTGCCACCGAATCATTTTTCTTTGCCGCTAAAATTTTTGTTCTTAAATTTTCGTTCCTCCATCAAATTTTCATTCCGTCCCCAAATAATTTTACAGCCCCCCTTAAACCGGATCTCCTTTTCATCTCCACCTTCAGTATTAATTCCAATCTCAAATAAAATACAGGCAATAAGCCTTGCATACGTCGTTAGCGGCTATTGTGAGGAGGCGTGTTTCAACCATGTTAGGGCAAGGCGAGGTCGAACGGCATCAACATCTTAAGGCGATAAGGAAGGTCGCATGCGCTTCGAGGTACGTTCTGGTGATGCGAGTTATGGAGGTGTGAATCTGGGTGCAATGGAGGTGCTCAACAGCGATGGCAGGTGCTCAACAGCGATGGCAGGTGGCATACTTCTTTTCGTCATTAAAATTATCATTAATTTCTAGGGCAAGTGAAGTCTTCCACTTTTGTCATTTAAATTTTCTTGCATTGAAAACTCATTAAATGTTTGTGAATATTGGACGCCTTTATGCTTATATGTCTCAGTTTGCCAGTGAAAATGATGCATTAATCACTTTTGCATGCACCATCTCTCTGCTCTCATTAAACGAGAAGAGTTACCAAATATCATGCGTTACTTCAAAAGTTCAAACCATGCGCTCTTAGTCTCATTTATGATTTATTAAATTCTTTATTCGAAACCACCATTATTAATGTGATCCAATTAGACAGATTTTATATGTCATATTTCATTTTATGTGCCATTTAATTTTAAGAATTTTAAATCATTAAATTTCATTACATGCATATTTACCTATGTTGATATTTGAATATTGGGACTGCTATCTAACCATCAAATTTAACATCATAAAAGCAAATTTATTAGTGATTATTATGCCATTTATATTGCAAGGATTAGATGCTTACTATTTATTTGGAAGTTGATTTTTTATTGATCTTTGCTAATAGTCCAAGTGGCTCTGTTTTTCTATAGCACTTTAACCTTATCAAGTTCTTGGCTATGCTTAGTATACATTTTCTGTTCCTTTTTGTTAAGTGTAGAAAACAAAGTTTCCGTCATAAACCTTAAGAACTGTATTATGTACCATGTATGCATCTGTCGTTCTTGTTTACAGTGATATTAGACAATAACTAATATGGTTATGGTTAGTTTATGCTTTTGATTATGGTTATGTGAATTGTTTATTATTTAGAGTTCATTTCTTATTGTTGTCTCGTTTGTCCCTTGTATTGCTGTTAAAATTAATTTTAACCCACCTCTATTTTCCATAGCACATAATAGCCTGATTAAACTTTACTAGGAACTGCACGGTTCAAACACTCAGTTGTCTCATTTGTCAGGTGACAGAGTTTAGACAACAACTCAAACGTGAGGGAATAATCTTGTTTGGCTTTTCTCTTGCAGTCTGCAAAAAGAACTAAGCCTTTCTTAGTTGTAGTAGTCAAAGCCATAAACCTTGTAATGCTTACCACAATTTGCATTTATTGCCATAGAATGTTCCATGCGATTGTTTCCTGCATTTATAGTGAGACAAATTTAGGCTTAGGGACAACAGTTAGATACATGTAAACTTATGTAGTTGTATGTGATAGATTAATGAATGGTTCATGTTGCAGCTAGGAATTTTGCATAATTAGTCTAGTAACAATCAGAGACTGGTTTTAATTTTCTTATATATGTATACATCACATGCTTGCTACTATGAGCTACAATTTTGTAGAAAATGTATGATTGTTGTATTTATATGCTACAGTGTCCAATAAATGTGATTTGGCCAAAGTTCATCTCTTTATATATGAAACTGGGCCGCACCTTTGTTGAGTTTCAATGAATAAAAGTAGTATTTTTTTTTGCTCTCAAGGATTTTAGTCGACTTTGAATGCTAGATCATCATCTATTTACTTCTATTATAGTACATTTATACACATATAACCTATGTGTGTGTTCTTATTCAGGGGAGATGCAGGCACTGTGATGGGCAGTAGATGCAAGTCAGTGAAGTTAAATGGTATGACTATTCCTGATTCACGTTTGAGTTGTTGTCCTAATTCACTGTGATGGGCAGTAGGTGCCATTCACGTTGAAGTTAAATGGTTTGAGTTGTCGTAAGCTTCAGAGCATTATACTGAGTGAATAGGTTACTATTCCTGAGCATAATTATATGACTATTTTTTGAAGCGTTTTGAAATGTAAGTCTCTAAACGTGCTTCTTTTAGGGGCCATTTGTTAATGGTGAGAACATATCTGCAGTAGGCTGAAAATTATCGCTAAATTGCTTCTTTCCATTTTTAGTAAATTATCTCTAAATTACCAGTAGTGCATGTATTTTCAAATGAAGTTACTTAGAAGTTATAATGGATGCTTCAAATTAATTTCTTAGCAAACCTTTCTGATCTTGTCACTTGTATGAGTTTTACCTTGTGAATTATTGCATTTAGACATTCTAATTATTTTGTATCATATATCAACTTTTAACAGTATGCTATCTTATAACAGTTATTTGCAATGCCTGAAATAGAATTAGGCTTACCTCCATAATATATATATTTTCTTCATATTTTCTATTAAGGATCCCTGGACATTAAGGTATACATGATATACTGTCATCAGCACATTATCATGTTTATATCCTGACTAATTACAACATTCATCTTCAGTCACGAGCATGTACAAATTATTGTTTATGTGCATAATACATTTATAATAAATAGTGAAGAGTATGTTGGTTTAACTAATCAAAGATTGAATGGCTTCGAAATACTTACTTGTGGCCTTGCAACTCACTTTGTTACTTCAGAGGTATATACACTTATTATATAACTGTTCTGAAGTTATATAAATTTATCATAGGCCGTGTTAATTCATATAAATTGGATATGTTGGAGGAATCTCTCGTTGGAAAAAATACTTCTGATTCTTCTATTGTTCATGGAATTATCAATCGATTTTCTCATAAATTTCCTTTAGAGAAAATGGTGATATTAACATTTGAGCCACCAGTCTTTGACATGTTAAATTAGCTAGTGTTAATAGTTGCATTTCCACAATCTATGTATTAAAATTTAGGCATGAAATATGAGAACCATAAATGTTACATGCAATAAGTTCTAGTGTAAATGTGAGGTATCCAAAATGGATGGATAATGAATAATGAGATGTCTCAGAAAAATAGTAATGTGGTTGTGCTAACCTTTTAAATTTATTTTATAGGTTGACAGCCATTGCAACCAAAATCTAAACCAAATACAGAGCACAATGTTTAAATACCAAGGAAAAATCAACCAAAGAATTCCTCAAATGAATGCGCGATTCACCACTCAGAAAATTTCTATCTTCTACAGAAATCTAAGAAATAGAATTGCTAGTCATATCTTATTAACCAATGAGCATTATGTTCAGGAATCTGCTATGGAAAAAGAAAGAAGCTTTGAAACATCATTTGTACAAAAACATTGGGCCCTTCAGCAGCTTAAGAGAAACGAGCATCAGTCCTGGAGACCCCAAAGAGGCTTGCCAGAAAAATCTTTTTCTGTATTAAAGGCTTGGATGTTCCAGAACTTTTTGCATCTCTGAGTTCAACTAAAACTAAAATCACAGTCGTTTCTTGAACACTCCGAAATTCCAGACTATTAACATAGGAAGTTATCACTGTTGAGAAATCATAGTAGTTTTTAAAGGTTTTAGTTTTTAACTACAGTAGAAACACATAGTCAAACGTGTTTTTGTTAGTCTAATGCTAAATTTAGTGACCAACTGTAGAAAGTAACAGGTGTTTGGACTAATAAAGATTTATTTATTTTTTCAATTCAAGTATCCAAAAGACAGCGAGAAGCAAATTCTTGCCATACAAAGTGGTTTAACACGGAGTCAGGTAGTCATTTTTGGAACTCCATTTATATACATTTTTCGCTTTTTTTCCGAACATACAAATAATATGTGCTATGTACTGCTCTTTTTATATGTTACACTTAGGTAATACTAATTTCTTAGATTGTGAATATGAGATAACATGGTATAGGTATCTAACTAGTTCATAAATGCTCGTGTTCGCCTATGGAAGCCTATGATAGAAGAAATGTATACAAAAATTCATAAAAGAAATCAAGCAGAAGAAGGAACTGCTAGTTAAGGAAGAAATCTTGCATATACTGGAGGTTAGAAAACCCGAATGAACTAAAGCTTTCAGCCTCGTGGAGCATTTTGTGAGCATTGTATCAGCTCTTGTTGTACATGAAGCAGTAGTGTGCAATAGTGCATAAGTTGCAGAGTTAGCAATTATCTTTTGTTTTACTTCATTAAGCATGCTTATATCGTTAACTCCAAATTTCAAGTACAGTAATATTTTATCCGTTGAATAGTAGAATGGCATGTCTGCACTTATCAATCTATAATGTATTGTAGTTCGAACTGCTGCAATATATTTTATAACAGGATTTGGCGGTGGCATCCTCTCAAGTCTCAACTCTATTTACCGGAAACAACATTTCGGTTGGTGCATCTTTTCTTATTGATGCTTTTATAGAGTAAGCATTTAATTTCCATTTTTTTCCCTAAAACAGAGAGGGTGGACTAGAAGGAAACGCCTCAAGCTCATGTCATCAAATTGGATGTGCTAGGTACATTACAAATTTGCATTCAAACCATATACATTTATATATAATTGTGTTTGCACATGATCACAATATAACGGCTGTGATTTGTGAAATGATGGGAAATAGGGGTGGAGAAGAAAGATATAAAGATAGAGGTGGAGGACAACAGATTGCTGAGAATAAGCGGGGAGCGGAAGACAGAAGAGGAGAAGGAAGGGGATACATGGTACAGAGCGGAGAGAACAAAGGGCAAGTTCTGGAGACAGTCTAGGATGACTACAACTGCGAATTTGGAGGCGATAAAAGCATATTTGGAGAACGGGGTGTCGAAATTATTCCAGTGGTATAAGTAGTGACAGGAAGTTGTATGAGCAGTAACAGGGATTGGTGGAGCAGATGTTGGTGATTGAGGAGAGTTATATAAGTGGGGTTGTTGGAAATGTGACTATATGCTGAATGGAAAATTGTTGTTGCTGTCAGGTGGAAGAATGCATCAGGCATTGAAGGTGACAGTGTAGAAGAGAAGCAGGTTATGGTTGTTTGGATGGAACAGCTCAACTTCAGGTAGCTCATGTACAATATAGGATGAAGGTTTGTGCATTTGAAGACCAATATCTGCTTAATTTATCCATTGTCAACGATACATTCTCTTCTCGGTATATTATTTATGTTTTTCATTCTTTTGTAGAATTATTAAATCTGATTATGTATTTGTCATCAAATTTAATTTTGAATGATTGTAATATTGCATGCAATAATTGTTTGTTATAATCAATAATATACATATAGTCTATTTGAGTACTGTAATAATGGTTTCTGAGAATGGCTCTTTTGCATCAGGTATAAATAGCTGATGCAATAGTGGGATTAGTTTGCATCGGTTGTTATAAAAAACCAATGCAATAGAGGGATTAGTTTGCATCGGTTTTCAACAACAACCTATGCAACAAGTTCCTTTGTTGCATCGGTTTTCATTCAACCGATGCAACATAGAGGCTGTGTCGAAGCAACCAACCCTGATATTTTGCATCAGTTGTTAGTAACAACCGATGCAAAAAGGACCTTATTGCATCGGTTTCAAAACTGATGCAAAAGTGTTAAGCCTGTTGCATCGGTTGCATATGCATCGGTTGTTGAACTGATGCAAAAAGGGGGTAAACAACCGATGCAAATGACATGTTTTGTAGTAGTGATAGTATAAGAATTGTTGAAATCGGCAATGCCAAATTCTATGAAAATGGTGAAATCAGTGGGAGTACAAAACAACAAGAAGTAGTTATTCATGAAATAAGGGTACCCATTATCTTACCCTCTATTTCAAAAGATATTGGGAATCATCCCATTGTTGAACCTGTTCACAATGAGGGAAACCCAATAAATGATCAACAACTCCATAATGAAATTATCACCAATCATAAGGTTGATGAAGTACCACAGGAACTAGTATTAAGAAGATCTCAAAGAAAAAGAAGATCGGCTATTCCTGATGATTATACGCTTTATCTAATAGAATCTGAAGGAACTACGGACCCAATTTCTTATTCACAAGCCATAAGGATGTTAACTCTCTTAAATGGATTGATGCCATGAAAGATGAACTGAAATCTATGGATAATAATCAAGTTTAGGAAATCGTTCAATTGCCGCAAGGACATAAAGCAGTCGGTTGTAAGTGGGTCTTCAAGACCAAACGTGACTGCAATGGTAAAATTGAAGATATAAAGCCAGACTTGTTTTCAAAGGTTTTAATCAGAAAGAAGGCATTAACTATAATGAAACTTTTGCTCCTGTTTCCAGGAAAGATTCTCTTAGAATTATCATGGCATTAGTAGCTCATTATGATCTTGAGTTACATCAAATGGATGTGAAAACAGCCTTTCTAAATAGAGACTTGGAAGAAGAAGTCTACATGCGTCAACCTGAAGGCTTCATAATTGAAGGATAGGAAGACATGGTCTGCAAACTTAAGAAATCAATATATGGACTGAAACAAGCTTCTAAACAATGGTATCTAAAGTTTCATGAAATCATTACCACTTTCGATTTGACAGAAAACATAGTTGACCCTTGTATATACCTCAAGTTCAGTGGGAGCAAGTTCATATTTTTGATTTTGTATGTTGATGACATATTATTAGCTAGCAGCGACCTTGGTTTATTACGTGAAACTAAGGATTATCTCTCAACGAATTTTGAAATGAAAGATATGGGTGAGGCTTCCTATGTGATAGGAATAGAAATATTCTGTGATAGATCACAAGGAATTCTAGGATTGTCTCAAAAAACATATATTGACAAAATTCTTGAGAGATTTGGCATGACGAATTGTTCCTCTAGTCTTGTCCCACTGCAGAAAGAAGACAAACTTGTTCTTGAGCAGTGCCTAAAGACTCCTATGGAACGAGAAGAAATGACCAAATATCCTTATGCATCTCTTGTAGGGAGTTTGATGTATTCACAGGTCTGTACAAGACCTGATATCAGTCATGCAGTTGGTATGCTGGATAGATTTCAAAGTAACCTAGGAATCACTCATTGGAAAGCTGCAAAGAAGGTACTGAGATACCTAAAGGGAACAAGGAATTACATGCTCACCTATAGAAAATCAAGTTACCTACAGGTAACTGGTTATTCTAATTCAGACCTTGCTAGATGTCCTAACACTAGGATCTGCACTCTTGGCTATGTGTACCTCTTATGTGGAGGTGCAATATCATGGAGAAGCCAGAAATCTGAGATGCTTTTTGGATCCACCATGATGGCTGAATACGTAGCATGTTATGAGGCTTCAATTCAGGGAACATGGCTGCGTAATTTTGTCTCACAATTTGGCACTTTAAGTTTTATCTCTAAGCCACTAACTGTCTACTGCCACTATGAAGCTACAAACTTTTTCTCCAAGCATGATAGGATAACCAAAGGTTCCAAACACATGGACCTGAAATACCTACTACTGAAGCAAGCTGTTAAACTAAAGAAAATTGTTGTTGAATCGATAAGTACAGACTTACAAGTGGCAGACATATTCATGAAAGGACTACCTCCAAAGACCTTTCAGAGACATATTGATAGCATGGGTCTTGCAGATAGTTCCTAATTATCTCCTTATTATGCCATTTATTTTGTACTTAGTCAGACATAACAATTATTGAGCTCTTAATAATTTGGACATCTTTTATTTCTGTTTTATAATGTGTACACATTTATATTTAGATAAATGATAACAGAAACAGTCTTTTTCTTCAAGACATTATGTGACCATTAAGTTATGCTCATCTACGGTCTAGTTATGAAAGTTGTCAATGTTATAGTACATGGAAGTAAGCATGTTGCAAAATAACATGTACACGTCATGACTTCCATTGACCACTGGATTAGCCAAGACACTTATGATAACTGATTAAAGAAAAGTTTAGCATATCATGCGCTCCTTATGACCTTAATACGAAAACATTAATGGATTTTACTATTGACCATGTGGGGGACTGTACGGAAATTTGACCATTTTGTAAGGATATTAATACGAAAACATTAATGGTTTTCCTTCCTTATTTTGTAAGGAAATTTGACCGTTTCCTTCCTCAAACGTTTCCTTCCTTATTTTGTAAGGAAATTTGACCGTTTCCTTCCTCAAATGTTTCCTTCCTTATTTTGTAAGGAAATTTGACCGTTTCCTTCCTCAAACGTTTCCTTCCTTATTTTGTGGTCAATAGAATCTAAAGGGTTTTCCTATTAATATTCTAATCAATAAAACGGTTATAATCTAGAGCGTTAATTTCCCTCATCTTGATCTTGATGGACGATCAAGACTAAGTCTACAAATCTAGAAATTTTGTCCTCTCTCTACCTATAAATATTAACCTTTGCCCATCACAAAGGATATAGAAAAACACATAAAGAAAGATATAGGAAAAGAGAGAGAAACCATTTTCTTTCTCTATTGAAATAACTTTCGACAACAACCATTGCTGATTCATATATAAGATGTCTGGAAGTATGTTTTATTGATTCATTACATATGTGATAATCATGTAATTCTAGATCTTAGGGTTTATGTTATTTGCAAGATAAATATTACAGAAGATGTCGCTCCATTGACCAAATTTATCAGGGACCGATTATATTTTCTAAATTCAACCTGCCAGGAGTCGCTTCATTAATAGATGGTTTGATTGTTTAATTTTTTTCTGTCTTATCACCAGAAGTACAAATGAAAATAAAATTTTAAAATAGCATAAAGCCCAATATTTTCATGCATATTTAGCCTGCAACCACAAATTGTCCTACATGAAAATCTCAGAAAACTAAACCCGAACTAATTATATCGTAATTCTAAATGAATGTATATCAAAATCTTTGAAAGAAACAACTATTTTATTAGAACATTTTGGCTTACATATTTAGCTTAATCGCAACTGATTAATTTGGAAGTCCATGTTGATCCTTAAACCTCAGACCAACATCTAGATTCTAACTTCCAAAGAATGAAAAAGATGATTTTTGCACCAAGTCTCAATTTGCATGTTAATAAAATTAGTTCAATAATAATTATATAAGCATGGTTTGATGTTGAAACTAATTTGAATAGGTTAGTAAATCTAACATAGTAAACACTTTCTATTCTTCAAAGCTGAAATGCACATCTAATCACAAAATAACAGTGACATGACAAATGAATATTAATAAAGACATAAGCATTTTGTGGTGCACTGTATATCACTGGTTAAAGAAGAAATGTTTGAAGAAGTGTAATTTAAAAACAAAAGTGAACAAATACTCTTTTAAACACAACACGGAAGGAAGAAAAAAGTTTATGCTTGAAGATGAATACACTATAATCTTTTCAATGAAGGATAAATATTTAAGGGGAACTTTGGCTCACATACCTCTTTATAGAAAAAATTAGGTCCATATTCCTCTGGATTCAGCATTATAAATTTAATCCCTATAATCTATATTGTACCATTCGGACAAAAATTTCTTATTATGAACCATTTAAATTGCAATACTAAAAACGTGATATATTTCAGTAGATTTATCGGATTTCAGTTTCGTTTTCACCATTAAATCACAAATTTTATTTAATTTCTATTAATATCCATATATAATATTTTTGGCAATCTTTTTTTTTAAATTTGCATTGGCAAATATTCAACAGGCCAGACAACATAGTAAATATTTGCATGTTTGCTAGGCAACAAAATATTAATTTTTTATTTTCTACGGTTACTAGGCGACTTAGTAAACATTTGCATGGAAACATGGCAAATATTTGCATATTTGCCAAGCAACATGGTAAATATTTCAGGCAACGTGACAAATATTTGTATATTTCCCGGGCAACAATTTTTTTTATTTTCAGCGGCTACTAGGAAACCTAGTAAATATTTGCCAGTCAATATGGCAAATATTTTCATATTTGTCACGAAATAATTTTTTTTATTTCATCGGTTGACAGGGAATATGGAAAATATTTGTCAGGCAACATGGAAACTATTTGCCCCTGAAAATAATTTTTTTATCCAAACATATCATATATAGATCGTAATAGAAAAATAATAAAAAAATTTGCGATTTAAAGGTGAAAACAAAATTGTAATCTGATAAATCTGCTAAAAGATATCACGTTTGCAATATTGCAAATTAACCTCTCATTATAACATATAGTTGCATGGGTGGTACAATACAAATGAATTATATAGACCTAATTTATAATGCCGAATTCGAAGGGAGAGGACTTAATTTAATTTTGAAAAGTAGAAATGTGTTCCTAATTTCCACAATATTTAATACTCGTATATGGATATTTGGATAAATTAAAAAAAAGCTGTTTTATAAATTTGGAACATGGTAGTAGTGCTAGAATAGATAATAAATGAAACTAAAATCAAGCTAGATAACAAATATAAACATATTGATGTGTACCCATAGTATGAACTTACATGAGCTAAACATGTTCAAAACCAAATATTACCAAAAATTTGCACTATCAAGTGCAATCAAGTGATTAGTTTGAATCTTAAACTGCTGTTATCAAGATGATTTAGTTAGTATAGTTATTAAATTGACTACTAATTTACAAACAAAATTCCAAAATTAATGGCTGTGATTAACTTATAACCAATTTATGAATAAATTTTCAAGTACAATATTATTCAGTTGCATGTAAATACATAGGAGCATGGTAGGTGTTTATTACTTTCTTATTATCCTTTTTGATGATCGAAACCGAGTTGATCATGAAAAAATTCGATTGAGCCAAGGAGAAAAAAACTGGAACTATTTATTGCACCTTACATTGGGAATTTGTGCATGAACTGGATGATTTAATAGGCAACATGAATCGCCTTTCAAACCTTATGGTTTATACAGGCCAAAGACTTCTGGAAATAGTGGAAGATCTCATTGAGACACCTCATGAATGCAAATAAATGATTTTCAACACAATAATATCAGATATGATCAGGGAACAAAAGAACAATAATCAGTTAGTCCAAACAGAAAATGCAAAAATGTGAAACAGATAAAATTCCATTGAACCGAATTTTATAAACATTATGCACAAGGTAACAATGCATTGTAAAGTGTAAGGCAGAGGCTTATAATCAGAAGGATTAGTTTATGAAGGTGAATATTGTTTGACTGAGAGCACAAATTTGTTTAGAAGACATATGCTCAATGATATTGCTGATGAGATATTAGTTTTTCTTTAAATTATACATATTTTTGCTACGCACCTGGCTATCTATTTAAATGCTACTAAAAATTGTTTGAATTTTTGTCATTTTGAAGCGAAACTCTCTATATGAAACTTTCTATATCGTATTTTTTTTCGCACTTAAGAAAATCTCTCTTTCGCAAGTTTTCATTTTACCCGTAAGTGACCATATGTGATACTTTAGAAGACAATGCTTGTTGTAATGATCACGGCCCATCTTCATAGAGATAAAGGCATCTGATGATAAGTAATACTTTGCAAATCAAATGGCGTCAATCATTTCTCTAGTATGCAATATCTTGCATTATGCTCTTTGAACTATTTTGTATTGTGCCAACTTATTCATATTTTCATGCTGTCATGTAAAAGAAATCATTGAGCATGAAGAGTTTGAAACAATTAGAAACAAACCGTGTTTCCAATGTGTTATCAATGTGGTTTTGTGTTTCCAAGCTTTGTATCTCATGACTACAAAGATCAATACCATATGAAAAGAAATCATTATCTAATTTCTAGAAGACAAATTTCTAACATTAAAGCAAAATGTTGAAAAGGTTAAATGGAATGGAGAAATTGTGAAAGTTGACTTCCCTTTATCTTGTTGCTACCTTTATTTTATTGTCCCCTTTTAGAGTAGTCTTTAGCTTTTATGGTTTTTCTCAAAATCAATTTTTGACAAACCATGACATATGGCTATAAACAAGACAATGTTTGAAAACATTAATTTTGGAATTATATACAAAAATCAAATGATGTTACCAATTGGGATGAAACTAAGATCCTACGTTGGTGCATTATAGCTGACAAATGGATAATCATGTTTATCTAAAAATCTTAAAATTGTGTACAAAGGCATACAACTTCTATGTTCTAAAGCTTAATATATAATTGTTCAAATATAACTTCTCGTTAAAGCACATTTATCATGTAGAAAAGTGCAAATTGCATTAAGGTATGTAGAAAATGCGCAACACATATGTTTGGGATATAAGGAAAATTAGATATTAAATACTGTAACGTACAAACATATTGGATGGTGGAAAGTGAAGAATAACTAATATCATAGTTGGGTGAATTATTTTCCACTTATAGATAAGTTAGGAAATGAAGAGAAATGTATGCGGCTGTGTAAAATATACCCGTGTTTTGTATTATAGGGTATTGGATAGTGGTCCAATGCCCACATAGCTGTCAAAATATGTTTAAATACAACTGCTTGTATCCGATCATTTGCAATGTAATAATCAGAATATTCATTCAATAAAGCATCATTTTTCTTCATCCTTTTTGTTCAATATCATAATTTCAAAAAATCAATCATAAATTCTTTCATGGTATCAGAGCCATATAAGATAAAACTGCATTAAAAACTTCAAAGGAAGAAGAAAAACTAATCTCCATCATAGAAACATCATCATTTGAAGATTAGTTACCCATCAGTTAAATCTCATCATCTGGGCAGTGAGAAATTTGTCTCCAGAACTACTGCCATGCCAAGAGAAGCTTGGCTTCACCCAGTCTCCTTCATAAAGAAAATTCAGGCTTGAGAAAATCAGAAATCAATCAACAAATCAAGAATCTCATCAAAACAGAAAAGAAGTAAGTGTCATACCATAAGTCTATCCAAGAATCTTCATCATTTAGACCTGGTTACAACATACCTGGTCACTGCAGAGACAAGATTTCTTGTTGTTTCTATATTGATATCTGGCCTTTCAAGTTCATTCTTGATTCAAGAAGTTTCATCATGGTTGAAGGTAGTTCAGCAACTTTTGACAGTTCTACTAATCCAACCCAACAAACTTCTGCAATTGCAGAAAGCTTCCTGAAAGCCATCATCAGCCCACAAACACAACTCATCACAACACAATTCGAGGAAGACAACTATCTTCTCTGGAAAATACAAGTTGAAACCGCAGCCAGAGGTTATGGCTTGGAAAGATTCATTCTTGGTACAATGTCTATTCCTCTTAGATTCATCACTGATCAAGAAAACAAGAAAGTGAGTAATGAAGAATTTATAAAGTATCAAAGACAAGATAGTTTAATAAGTTCATGGTTGCTTTCATCAAGAAATGTGAAATTACTGCCTCAAGTTATTGGATGCAAAACTTCAAATGAAATTTGATTGACAGTTGAAAGAATATTTAATACACAATCTGCAGCTAGAGCAATGCATTACAAAAGGAAACTACAAAATGCAAGGAAAGACAATCGATCAGTGAGAGACTATCTTGCAAAAGTCAAGAATATATGTGATATGCTTGAAGCTGCAAGGCATAAAGTTTCATATACTGAGCAAGTGTTGACTATTTTAAGTGGTTTAAGTGATGAATAAGAGGCTGTGGTGGTAGTTATATCTCCTCAAGAAACTTTATCATCTCTTGATTATGTATATTCCATTCTCCTTGCACATGAAGGAAGACTGGATTTCAAGAAAACCATAGATACTAACATGTCAATTAATTTTGCATCAAATAATAAAACCAGAAATCAAAACTATTGTTAGGAAATCAATTCTATGGTATCGATGATAACAACTATACAATGGAAATTGAATGTACATATATATCTATATTTACAGGTAGTTGATAGAGTAACATCACCAAAGAGACTAAAACAACACTCAAGAGAAGAATCAAAAGACGTCAAATTAGTAGAAGTTGAAGAGAAATGGGACATGCACAAGATAAAGCAACATGCACACTTTCAGACGTTTGAGTGCACTATCCAGACGTCTGAATGATTCCTCTGGTTCATAATTCCGAAGCAATCAGACGTCTGGTTACCAACGTCAGACGTCTGAAAAGCACCCAGGCATAAAACAGATATGAAGACCAGACGTCTGGATAATAAACTCAGACGTCTAAAATGCTACCAGACACAAAAATATATGAAGCCCAGACATTTGAGGTTACTTTCCAGACGTCTGATTATAGACTCGACTGTGTATTTTCAAAGTTCAACTGCCACATCCGAAAAGACACATCCACTTCTCTTTGTCGCAACTCTTCATCACCATCAGAAGCGACTTTAGGGAGATTACAACAGATGCAACTATATAAGAAAACTCTTCATCACTATAAATAGCATCAGGAATTCAAGAGAAGAACTCACCTTACCTACTTACGCTTTTATCTCTTATACTCTGATCTATTCCTGATCTCTAAGCAATCAACTACTTGTATTTAACTCTTCCATATATATAGAACTCCTCATTTAAACACCTTCTAGATAGATATATATATTGGAAGCATTTGTACTCAATAGTCAACATTCGTGTTATAGAACACATTCTTGACAAAGAAACTCTGCTATTGTAAACCTGTTCCTTCGGGTCAAGTGAGGGTTAGTTGAAAGGAAATTCCGAAGAGGAGCTTCGGGACTGGACGTAGGACAATTGGTCCGAAACAGTAAAAAATCCTGGTGTGATTATTTTCATTTACTTTGCTAATATCACTTATCAAGTTATATTATATAGTTAGCTGTTTATACTTGCATATACATACGATCCACTCATATAGACTTTCAATTGGTATCAAAGCAAGGTTTGTTTAAAAGAACAGTAACACGTTTTTTAATCATTCTAATATGGCAAGTATTTTTCAAGAAGGACAATCCACAGCACGACCCCCACTTTTTAATGGCTCTAATTATTCATATTGGTCAACACGTATGAGAATTTTTATGGAAGCTAATGGTTTAGAAATTTGGTCAGCCACTCAAGATAAATATGAAGCACCAACTACTACTATGAACACATGGACCAATGCACAAAAAACATCAGCATCAAATAATGCTAAAGCTATGAATGTTCTGTTTTGCTCACTAGACAAAAATGAATTTTCACGTGTCATGTTATGTACAACTGCATTTGATATTTGGCGTACCTTACAAATTACACATGAAGGTACAACAAAGGTCAAACAAACTAAAATTTCAATTTTGCAAAATCAATTTTCATCATCTAAAATGAAACAAAATGAAACTATAGTAGACATGTATTCTAGATTTCAAACTATTCAACATGATCTTATGGCATTAGGAGTTAAGTTTACTGATTTTGATTTAGTTTCTCGAATACTCAACTCTTTAACACTTGATTGGGAAAGAAAGGTATTAGCTATTGAAGAAGCTAATGATCTCTCTACTCTCAAAGTTGAAGAGTTGATAGGAAATTTGATGTCCTATGAAGCTAATTTGCAGTCACGTAAAGAATTAAATTCGAAGAAGAAGAACATAGCATTTCCATCAATAAAGAATGATGACTCAGATTTAGATGAAGATGAGATAGTATTTATTGCCAAAAACTATAATAGATTCAAGAAATTTAGAAATATGACCAAGTTTCAAAAAGAAGGAAAGACCAACTCAACAAATCTATCTCAAATTAAGTGTTATGAATGTGATCAATACGGACATATGAAAAAGGACTGCCTAAAACTTAACAATGATAAAAAGAAGAGCAAATTTGAAAAATCCAAAAAGAAGAAAGCTTTCAAAGTAACATGGGATGACATCGATTCTTCATCTTCAGAAAGTGATAGCGATAGTGATGGAGAACAAGCTAATGCATGTTTTATGGCACAAAATGATGAGGTATGTCTGAAACTTAACTATGAAGAATTACTTGAACTTAGCATGGAATTAGATGATAAATTTATACAAATTAAAAAATTGAACAAGGAAAATATAGTAAAAATAAATAGATTAGAACTTGAAGTAGAAATGTTGAAAGATGAAAAAGTTATTTTAGAAGAAGAACTTGAAATATCTCAAGAAAAATTAAGAAATAATGTGATAGAAAGTGAGAATATTACTCTAGAAAAGGAAAAATTACTTAAAACAAATATTGATTTTAAAAATAGTATTGAATTATTGAAAACTGAAAATAGAGAATTACAAGAAAAATTAAATAAAATTACCAATAATGTGTCAAAATTCAACAAAGGAAAACAAGATTTGGAAAATCTTATCAAAACATCAAAACCATTAGGTAATAGAAATGGAATAGGATTTAAAAAATATTCTAAAGAAAATAATGCCAAAAACATTAGTTATATAAAAACTAGAAGTTTATCTAAACAAAAATTGAATACCAAAAATATGAAGATTTGGATTCCTAAAACAAATAATAATTTGATTAGACAAAAGCATATTAGTAATTACTTAGAGAATGTAGTATATAATAAAAATTATATTTATAAAGGTATCAAACCATCATGGGTATGGTTACCCTCCTCTAACAATTAGGACCCTAACAAAATATATGGGTACCAATTAAAATATTTGTTATCTTGCAGGTACCCAAAATAAAAAATAAGGAGAAATGGATACTAGATAGCGGTTGCTCCAAACATATGACTGGAAACTCAAAAATGTTATCAAATATAACATACATCGATGGTGGAACGGTAACATTTGGAGACAATTCAAAGGGATTTGTCATAGGCATTGGAGAAGTCATCAACTCTGGTATATCTAACTCTCCCATTATTACAAATGTTCTATTAGTAGAAAATTTAAAACACAACTTGTTAAGCATTAGTCAATTATGCGATAAAGGTTTTCAAATAAATTTTGAAAAAGGTAGATGTAATATTTTAGATAATAACAAACAACTCATATTTGAAGGTTTTAGAAACAAAAATATTTATGTATTAAATATGAATATTAATAAAAATTCAAACTTATGCTTAACTGCCAAACATGATGATCCATGGTTATGGCATAAACGATTTTGTCATACTAATTTTAGAAATATTAATAAGTTAGCTAAATATGAGTTAGTAAGAGGGTTACCTAAAATAAGTTACAAAGTAGAAAATTTATGTGATGATTGTCAAATTGGTAAACTAAAGAAAAGCTCGTTTAAATCTAAAAATAATATTTCTACAAAACAACCATTAGAATTATTACATTTAGATTTATTTGGTCCAACTCAAATAAGATCTATTAATCACAATAAATATGTCTTTGTAATAGTTGATGATTTTTCAAGATATACATGGACTTTATTTTTAAAACATAAAAGCGATACTTTTGGTATGTTTAAAATATTTGCAAAACGAATTAAAACTCAAATGAATTTGAAAATTAAAAATATTAGAAGTGATCACGGAGGAGAATTCAAAAATGATCTTTTTTCAAATTTTTGCAATAAAAAGGGAATAACTCATAATTTTTCTTTTCCTCGTACACCCCAACAAAATGGTGTCGTCGAAAGAAAAAATCATACATTACAAGAATGCACACGAAGGTTATTAAATAGTAGTGGTTTACCAAAACACTTTTGGGCCGAAGCTATTGCTACATCTTGTTATGTATTAAATCGAGTAACTATTCGTCCAATGACTAAACAAACTTGTTTTGAAATATTGTTTGGTAAAAAACCTAAAGTGTTATACTTTAAAACTTTTGGCTCAAAATGTTTTATATTAAATACAAAGGATAAATTAGGAAAATTTGATCCAAAAGCCGATGAGGGTATCTTTGTTGGGTACTCAGATCGCAGCAAGGCATATAGAATTTTTAACAAAAGGAATAATACTATAGAAGAGAGCTTACATGTATCATTCGACGAAAATCCTTTCAAACATCAAACTACTGATGAAGAAGAAATTATTCCATTAACAAATTCAACAAATTCTATTACTAATGAAACCAATATACAAAATAACACTCTTGTCTCATCTCCTAGAATTCTTAAGAATCATCCAATAGATAATATTATTGGTGATCTCAATTCAAGATTTACTAGAAATCAACTCAATCAAATAAGTCATATAGCGTTTTATCAAATCTTGAACCAAAGAATTATAAAGAAGCTTCGAATGATAACTTTTGGATAATAGCTATGCAAGAAGAATTACATCAATTTGAACGGAATAACGTATGGGAATTAGTACCAAGACCTGAAGATCAATCAGTAATAGGAACAAAATGGGTATTTAAAAACAAGGCGGACGAAAATGGAAATATTGTTAGAAATAAAGCACGATTAGTTGCTCAGGGTTACAACCAAGAAGAAGGCATAGATTATGATGAAACTTTTGCTCCGGTAGCAAGATTAGAAGCCATTCGTAATTTACTCTCCTTTGCGACTCATAATAATTTTAAACTTTTTCAAATGGTTGTCAAAAGTGCCTTTTTAAATGGTTTTATTAAAGAAAATATATACGTCGAACAACCACCACTTTTTGTTCACGAAAAATATCCCGATCATGTTTTTAAATTACATAAAGCACTTTATGCTCTTTTTAGTGGAACAAGGGTAAATTGGGCAAAGTTCATATTTGACGAGCTCAAACAATTTTGGAATCGATCAAGGCCATCGATTATCTATCCTACCTATATTATGAGACTTCTTCGTGCACATAATATTCCCTCATATCTCTCGACGTTCGAAGAAATTTCCCCAAAATATGCTTCCACAAAATTCTTTTCTTTGATGCATTTGCCTGAAACTCCTTCGGAATTCATGTCTTTTGAAGATTGGACGAATCATCGACAATCTAGAAGAGTTGAAAATCCTCCTCAACCATCTGTTGTTCCATATCAACACCAAGAGTAACAACGAGAAGCTACTCCTCCTCCTCCCGCACCATCTAATTATCCGGGACAGGACGAAATTATAGAGACACGATTGGAAACAAACCCAAATGAAAGTATTCGAGATCTTACACTTCAAAATCAACATATATTATCCTTAAATCAACAATATTTGGCTAGGCGAGTTGATAAATTTGAGAGATCATTTGCTACACGACTAGCCACGGTCGAAGAGTCTCTTTCAACTGTTTTATCAGTCCTTAAAGAGGTTCTACAATGAGTTCGTGGTCCAACACCACCCTCTGAGGATTGGCCAACTCCTGTACCTTCTCCTCCTTCGAAACATTCCAAATTCTTTGACGATGAACCTTCAAAGGAAGCTTTGACATCTCCCTTAAAAGCTAGCACTTCTACACAAGACGAGCAAAAGGAAGATAATACAAATCAAGCTTCACCAAAGGAAGGAGATCCAAATCAAGCTTCACTAAAACAAGACGATCCAAATCCAAAAGACCACTAGAACTTAGGTCTTTTAGTTGTTTGTATTTTTTGTAAAAATCCTTGTATGTACTTCCTTTCCTGCTTTAATGAAAATTTGTCTTTCCTAAACGATTGGCTTGTTTATTACGATTTCTTTTTTGATAATGCCAAAGGGGGAGAAATATTATTATCATAACACAATGAAAATAAAGCACATATTCAGGGGGAGATTTCTAATATATATATATAAGTACATTGAATAGTTGTCATCATCAAAAAGGGGGAGATTGTTAGGAAATCAATTCTATGGTCTCGATGATAACAACTATACAATGGAAATCGAATGTACATATATATCTATATTTATAGGTAGTTGATAGAGTAACATCACCAAAGAGACTAAAACAACACTCAAGAGAAGAATCAAAAGACGTCAAATCAGTAGAAGTTGAAGAGAAATGGGACATGTACAAGATAAAGCAACATGCACACTTTCAGACGTCTGAGTGCACTATCCAGACGTCTGAATGATTCCTCTGGTTCATAATTCAGAAGCAATCATACGTCTGTTTATCAACGTCGGACGTCTAAAAAGTACCCAGGCATAAAACAGATATGACGACCAGATGTCTGGATAATAAACTCAGACGTCTGAAATGCTACCAGACACAAAAATATATGAAGGCCAGACGTCTGAGGTTACTTTCCAGACGTCTAATTATGGACTCGACTGAGTATTTTCAAAGTTCAACTGCCACATCCGAAAAGACACATCCACTTCTCTTTGTCGCAACTCTTCATCACCATCAGAAGCGACTTTAGGGAGATTACAACAGATGCAACTATACAAGAAAACTCTTCATCACTATAAATAGCATCAGGAATTCAAGAGAAGAACTCACCTTACCTACTTACGCTTTTATCTCTTATACTCTGATCTATTCCTTATCTCTAAGCAATCAACTACTTGTATTTAACTCTTCCATATATACAGAACTCCTCATTTAAACACCTTCTAGATAGATATATATATTGGAAGCATTTGTACTCAATAGTCAACATTCGTGTTATAGAACACATTCTTGACAAAGAAACTCTGCTATTGTAAACATGTTCCTCCGGGTCAAGTGAGGGTTAGTTGAAAGGAAATTCCGAAGAGGAGCTTCGGGACTAGACGTAGGACAGGAGGTCCGAACCAGTATAAAATCCTGGTGTGATTATTTTCATTTACTTTGCTAATATCACTTATCAAGTTATATTATATAGTTAGCTGTTTATACTTGCATATACATACGATCCACTCATATAGACTTTCAACTATGGCAGAGGAGATCAGCAATATCAAAGAGGAAATTTCTCTATCAGGGGTAGAGGCAGAGGGAGACGGAGTGGTGGCAATAAACCAAAATGTCAAATATGTGAAAAAGTAGGTCACACTTCTCCAAAGTGTTACTTCATTTTAATGCAAACTATGTTTCAGGACAAAGTTCAAACCATTAAAGAAATGGCAGTTACAGTGCAAACCTAGCACAGGTTCGACAAGAACCAAACAAACAACCCAATGTTAACAAGAATCAGTACCTGGATGAGATCACAAAGCATGAACATATTCAGGATGAGGCATGGTACCCAGACTCATGAGCAACCAATCATTTGACAAGCAACCTTGACAACTTAAATCTAGGCAACAAAGAGTATAGAGGTAAACAGTCCATTTTCATAGGAAATGGTAAGTCAACTGATATCGCTCATAATAGTAATCCCTGTATTAAAGGTGAAAGACAACTATATCTCAATAACTTACTAAGAGTACCAAGAACAATGAAAAATCTTATGAGTGTTTCTCAATTTTATCATGATAATAATATACTTTGAATTTCATCCTAAATATTGCTTAGTTAAAGATGTACTATCTGGAGAAATACTTTTGCAGGGTGATGCATTGAATGGGTTGTACAAGTTTACTTTGACTGATTGCAGAAACTCTATTGAGAAAGTAAAGTGTTGTAATAACATTGAAATGTCATCTACTGAAAATAACAAAAATGTGTTTGATCTATGACATTACAAGTTAGGTCATCCTAATGCAAATGTTGTGAAACAGGTTCTTCTAGAAAATAAATTCTCCTTTGATGATTTTACTTTACCATAAGTTTGCACTTATTTCCAAATTGGCAAAAGTCATAAATTGGCTTTTGCAGATTCCACAACTGAATACAAGATGCCTTTAGAATTGGTTGCAACTGATCTCTGGGGTCCAGCACCCATTAGTTCAGACTATGGCTATAAATATTATATATCTTTTGTTCATGCACACCCTAGATACACATGGATATATTTTCTGAAAACAAAGGAAGAAGCTTATAATGTTGTCATATATTTTATTACACAAGCTGAAAAGAAAACTTATCACAAAGTCAAAATTATTCAAAGTGACGGTGGTACTGAATTAATCGCTTGACAAGTTCTTTTTAGACAAGGGTATAATACATCGAACTACTTGTCCCTACACTTCTGAGCAAAATGGTCTTGTTGGGAGAAAACACAGACACATAGTTGAAACTGGCCTTATTTTACTTGCACATGCATCTCTACCCTTAAAATTTTGGCCATACTCCTTCAATACTTCAGTGTATTTAATCAAAAGACTACCAACAAAAGTACTGAAAGGAGTAAGTCCAATAGAGAAGCTCATAGGAACTAAACCTAACCATGATAGCTTAAGGGCATTTGGGTGTCTATGTTTTCCCTACTTAAGGCCATATAACAAACACAAATTGGATTTCAGATCTCAACCATGTACATTTCTAGGTTATGCAACTAAACAGAAAGGGTACATGTGCTTAGATAGCACTAGGAAAATAATTATAAGTAGGTATGTGGTCTTTAATGAAAAAATATTTCCTTTTGCCTGCACAAATATTAAAACAACACAGAAAGTATACAATCCAAGAGTATCTATATCTACTATACATGTGTATTCTAGCACATGGAAGCAGACTGAGACTGAGAAGAAGCCAGAAGCCTCTGAACCACAACACACAGTGTTATCCGAACCAGGTCATGGAACATGAGAGCTTTTTGACATGCATGCTCAATCACCTATTGGATCAAGCAATCAAAATCAAAGCATCAATGATAACAGTCATCAAAATCAATTACTGGACAACACTGGTCAGGATAGCAATTCAGTATCAACAAATACTGAATTACCAGCCTGAACAGGTCATCATATGATAATAAGATAAAATAGTGGAATATTCAAGCCAATGATCTACACTGCAACACCTAATATTGATGAGCCTGAATCATTTGAGCAAGCTTTTAAAGATGAAAACTAGAAAGCAGTAATGGATGAGGAGTATCAAGCACTTATGAAAAATAAAACATGGATTTTAGTATATCCACCAGCAAACAAGAATATAATAAGATGTAAGTGGACCTACAAACTTAAGAAAAATCCAAATGGAATAATATCAAGGTACAAAGCAAGACTTATTGCTAAGGGATATACTCAACAGTATGGATTTGACTTTAGTGAAACATTTTAACCAGTGGTGAATCCAACAACAATTAGGGTTGTTCTCACTATTGCTCTGAGCAAAAACTAGAATATAAGGCAATTGGATGTTAATAATGCATTTCTAAATGGCATATTACAGGACGAAATCTATATGGAGTAGCCATAGGGATACAAACAAGACGTTCATCATGTGTGCAAATTAAACAAAGCCATATATGGATTAAACATGCACCAAGAGTATGGTTTGATAGCTGAAAGCCACATTGATTACTCTGGACTATCAGTCCACCAAATCAGGTAACTCGTTATTTGTTAAAATTTATAACAGTCATATTATTTACATTCTAATATATGTTGATGACTTGATTATAACAGGTGATGGTACAAATGATATCAAGAATATTATAGAGTATCTCAACAAGCAATTTTCCATCAATGACCTTGGTAATCTTAACTATTTCTTGGGAATATAAGTAAACAGAAAATCAAAGTCAGAAATATTGTTGAGCCAAAGGAAATATATCAAAGAAATACTTGTCAGATCAAAGATGCATGAAGCAAAACCACAGCCTACACCTATGATCATTCATTAATAACTTTCCAAAAACAAGGGAGAATCCCTATTAAATGTCAAACAATATAGAAGTATTGTAGGAGCACTACAATTCACTACCATAACTAGACCATATATCTCATTCGGTGTTATCAAGGTGTCATAATTTATGCAGGAACCCCATGATGAACATTAGAAAGTAGTAAAAAGAATCCTTAGATATCTCAAAGGGACTATAGACTATGGGCTCACTTTAAAGAGATGCAACAACTCAACTATTACTGCATATGCAGATGTAGATTAGATAACAGATATTGATGACAGAAAATCTATAACTAGATATTATATTTACATTGGAGATAATCATGTATCTTGGTGTTCAAAGAAACAAACTACTATTTCCAGATCAAGCACATAGGCCGAGTATAGGAGTGTAGCAAGTGCCACAGCAGAGATAATTTGATTACAATCATTACTAAAAGAGTTATAGATCAATACAGTAACCAAACCAATATTATGGTGTGATAATCAGAGTACTGTATACATGACAGCAAATCCAATATTGCATGCTAGAACAAAACACATTGAGATGGATCTGTATTTTGTCTGAGAAAAAATACAAAGAGGAAATTTACAAGTGAGTCACATACCTTTAACTCACCAACGCGCTCACATTTTTTCCAAAGCACTGTCAATGAGAAACATTTTGATGTTTCGAGCAGAGCTAAAGGTGGAAAAAGGCGGAAAACATGCAAATCAAGCATCCAACAGAAGATTAGACACTGTGCCACAATCACTTTAAAATTGGTGAATGAGATGTAGCCGATCTATGCCTTTGTACTCTCTGATGAAGTTTTGAGTAAAGCTTAAGGTGGAACAAGGCGGAAAACATGCAGATCTAGCATACAACGGAAGATTGGACACTCAGGCACAACCGCTTTAAAATTGGTGAAGTAGATGTAGCCGATCTATGCCTTTGTACTCTCTGATGAAGAATTTTTGAAGATAATCGAAGGAGAAAAGCATGAATTTTCGATCGTAGCCGAAGCCCTAAAATCGCCTCTGGAACCCTAAACCTAATATTGGTTTGAGGGAGGAGATAGGAAATGAAGAAAAATGTAGGCGACTGTGTAAAATATACCCGTGTTTTGTATTATAGGGTACTAGACAACGGGTGTGTATTAAAGCCCAAAGCCCACATAGCTGTCAAAATATGTTTAAATACAGTTGCTTGTATCCGATCATTTGCATTGTAATAATAATAGTCAACATATTCATTCAATAAGACATCATTTTTCTACATCCTTTCTGTTCAATATCATAATTTCAAGAAATCAAGCATAAATTCTTTCAAGATACGTTAATGATGTAAAGTAGAAAATTATTGAACATTTACCTTTTAAATGGATGGAAAATATACCAGAGTGTAACTGATAAAATACAGATTAGTATTTTATCAATGACGATTCATAAAATTAGGTGTTTCATTCACTACTGAACAGGTTTGTTTTTAATTATTGATTTGATGCCCAATTTAATGATGGGGCTAACACTTGTTGATTTAATTTGGTTTAGTCAAGTGTATTGTTTGGAAGCTTAAAAAGAAATAATTGCAAATAAGAATATAAAACTATGAATTTGCTTACGATAAGGTTAGTGAAATTGGTTTTTTGCTAGAATTCATAAATTCTTTTTTTTATAGTGTTATAGTTTCTTTAGTTTACATATAAGCAAATCAAATATGCTAATGGATACGAATCAACCTGTAAAGGAAAAAGCACAAATTAAAAGATTTTTTTTGCACATTTATAGTTTTCTTTCTTTAGAAAAAGTGCAAACCGAAGGACATAATAAATGAGAAAAATCAACATTAGTTACTTTTTAGCGTTTTATGATTTATGTCCTATTGCTAGAAAATGCATATGTATATATAACGATTGAGTAAAATGTAAGAATAGAAATTAATTGAGGAAATGGAGATAGTAGGATCTTAAATTTTGAGGAAAAAAAGAAGAGAAACGTTTTGAGTTATTTTGTTAAATATAGTGTAAGTAGAAAGGCAAATATTTGAGTAAAAATAAGTAACAGCGATATGCAATTGTTGCAAAATCTAATGAATGAAATGAACACTGGATTTTAGTAAAGTGATTATTATCTCTAGCAAATATGGAATCAAAAAAAAATTATTATGTTTTTTGAAACAACATATAAGGCAATCTATTGTCACATTTCCAGTAATAACTTAAGTTAACATAATCTAACCCTCTTGCCCCTTAAGAATCCTAATAATAGCTAAAGTCATATGTGAAGGAGTAGATATTTATGTCAGAGTGCTGGTAAGTTTAGGCACGGAAATAATAGTCAGAATGCACCCATCTTATCTGGAAAAGCATGAATTAGTCATTTGATTATCATGAACTGAAATTTTGACCTATACTTCTACCATGTTGTAGCTTAAGGAAAAGTATCAATAAAAATTGGGATTAGAAATAGAGTACAAAACTATACAATATATTGTCACCTAAATCTGGATTTATTAGATTAACATATTGGTTCAATACAATATCAAAGGTACTAATCCAATGGTGTATTGAAAAGTGACTTTCATGTATTAGGCGTACAAATTGCAAAAATGCACAATTTGCCATAGGGGCTTTGCGCAGAAGGTCCATATTTCTGAAGTTGTTATAAGAAAAGTCCTTGTAGCAATGAGTATGTAAATTAGGTCCTGGTTTTTTCTAAATCAGAAAGAGCAAACTAGCTTGCACTTTTATGGGTTTTCAAAATTTTCAAAATTTTCAAAATCAAAAAGCGCAAACTAGCTTCGCTTTCCTGATAGAAAGCGTAAGTTAACTTGTGCTTTTCGAAATTTTCAAAAATTTCAAAAAAAATTTCAAAATCAGAAAGCGCAAACTAGCTTGCGCTTTCCTGATAGAAAGCGCAATTTAACTTGTGCTTCCAAAATTTCAAAAGTTTCAAAAATTTCAAAAAAAATCAAAATCAGAAAGTGCAAGTTACCTTACATTTTCTATCAGAAAAGTGCAAGGCACCCTACATTGTCTATTTTTCAAAAATATGGACCAAATTTACATATTTATTTCTACAAGGACTTTTCTTATAACAACATCAAAAATAGGGACATGTAGCTCTTTTCTTGTTTACCTTAAGTATATATGAGATGTTTGAAATATTTCAAATACCGTTATGCATTTCTGCCTATAAACTAACTGTCATCGAATGGATCATTGTTGTAGCGCAGTTGTGTTTGCTTTATCTTATTGAATACCTGAACATGAAATAAATATTATATCGAGTCCAATATGTATTAACAAAAGTTACTGTATAAAATATAAATAAGAATATTTTCTAGAAAAATAAGGTAATTTTTGATTAGCCCTTTGATAAAAAGGGATTCATACATACCCATTAAGGCAGTAGACAAATTAAACATTTACCATATGAAATATCTAAAATTTTAGTCATTTGGGATTTATCAATTTTTCATCCCAAGCTAGATTCACCAGGAATTCACACACATACACACTCACACATATACATATATATATATATATGTACATATATATATATATATATCAATTTCAAAATCGAAATATTATTTAATGTGGAGAGACAACTATTTTCATGAAAAATATAAGAACGTTGCAACCAACGCATCAAAACTAAGATATTTTAAAGAAATGGAAGTTGCTTCCTGGATGAAGAGGGCACATCTCTACCATGACACACTCTTAGCGGAAAATGTAAAATTGATAACCATCTTCTAAATGTTGATTGACGATAGGAGTGCATTATAGGAGTTTCTATACAAGGCTTACTCTAGTGGTATATTTTTTGACTTCTCCTATTTAGGGAAAACTATGGTAGTTTGCTCAGACACTTTCATCAACGATACTTGGATGAGCATGGGTCCGATCCTCATCTTGGAGTATTTTGGAATCTTCCTTGAGTTGCATCTATCCCTCTTTCTTCTCGTTCTCTTCCCTTTGAAAAACTCAAATATAATAGGAAAAGATTTATATTCAAATTGTATAAGAAGTCAACTTTATATGAACCCGAGTGATTGTAAGATTGTATTATATAGCTCAAGTAGCTTATAAGCTTTTCTCCCTTTGTTTTTCTTCTGTTTAGTCTAATTTTCTTACTTTGCACATATTAGGGAAAATTCGAGTAGTCCTATTTCTATGGAATTATTGAATAAGTTTGTCTAGCTAAAGAAGGATTTTAAAGAGAATTCTTTAATTCTTAGGACGTCTTAGTTAGCAAGGCATTTGTTTCTTAGAGATCTTTAAGAAGTCTACATGTAATTCCCTCATTTCTTCATTGACTTCTTAGGTGATGAGGAAGACAAACTACTTAGAGAAATCCGAACTTATCATGCCAAATTAATATGTGATTGGGATAGCTCTCTGATTGGGGATTGGGATTACCATCGATTTCCTTCGGTTTATACTCCGGAAGGAATTAAAGCTTCCTTTGATTCCACCCCTACCTTATAGTTGGGCCACTTGAAAGAGCAAAATTGTAGTTTCAAAACTTTGAATATCGGCGAATGTTTAAACATAGAATTGTTTTGTAACTTGATTTTATTTTTCATTTGTAACTTTGAATATCAGCTGAAAATTGCATTTGTTGGGGTGCATAAATAACTCACATTTGATGGACCTTCCTCTAGAAGATTTGATTGATTTAAAGTGTTTTTCTGCATGGATTTTAATAGATCTTTCTCTAGAAGATTGATTGATTTGGAGCACTACTTTGTAAAGATTTTGACATATCTTCCCTTAGAAGATTAATTGATTTGGAGCACTACCTGGCTTAGATTTTGATAGATCTTTCTCCAGAAGATTGATTGATTTGGAGCACTACTTAGCTCGGACTCCTTGTCAACATCTTAGGTGATGATTTAGGTCTATTGTCCAGTACATTTGGTTAGCTATCTTGAATAGGACCAAAGACTCACCCGACCTGCCTCTAAAAGGTGCTTTAGTGAGGCCTTTGATTATGGCACTAAAGGCTGGTTCGGCGCTTTGGACAGGCCAAAGGCTTACCCGTACTCCCTCTAGGAGGGGTTTTCGTGAGACCATTGACGACGACACTGAAGGCTAGTTCCATGCTTTAGTGAGGCCTTTGATGGCGGCACTAAAATCTTACTCCATCCTCCTTCTAGGAGGTACTTTATTAAGGCCTTTGATGGCGGCACTGAAGTCTTGTTTGGTGCTTTAGTGTGGCCTTTGATGGCGGCACTGAAGACCTACTCTGTCCTCCCTCTAGGAGGTACTTTTTCTAGGCCATATTAGTAGGGTACAAAGGCGTTAGCACCTTACTACCATCTTAGATAGTGGTTTAGGCTTTCCATTATTTTTAGGAGAGTTTTACTCCTCAACCATGTAGAAACGCCTATTTTTTAAGAAACTATTGCTTATCCTATGAGATTGTTGATTATTCCCTCCAAGCTTCGGTAGTGATTGGTGTCATACCCTATTAGAGCAATGATAATGACAATATAATCCTCAGAGATTCCATTCATTCTTTGGTCGCTTCCTTTACGAAGGCTAATAGTTGAGCTTGTATTTAGTCAGAAGATATATATTCCCATAGGATGCAGTAAAAGAGCAATTCTTAGGAATTCGTAGTCTTTTGAAAGTTGATCCTTTAGAATTTCTTTTGGCTTTCTTATGCATCATAGGCTCCTTAACTTCCGTAACAAGCTTTCTTTTTAAAGAATCTTGAGTTTTATCCATTCCTTGAGATGGTTAAGGACATTTTTCCACTTTCTAGTGAATCGACATAAGTCTCTTTCTGTTTCCTCTTCAAAAATGGTCCCCTTGGCCTTGAGTTGAATCTCCTTTTTCATTTTCAAGAAGATGTTATCCTTCTTGCACTGTCTTCCTAAGGCAAAGACTGGGGATGGCCCTAGATTGAACGGGCTTAAACTCCATTTGTCTGGGTTGTAAAATGCTACTTGTCTTCCCTTATTTTCCATGATTTGTAGTGCTTTCACTCTTAATACATGTTCTTCGCGAAGCCGAGGATCATTTATGACTGGGTAAGTGGGCCTAGTTGTTCAAGGCTAGGAGATCCTTGTTCTAACATCTTAACACAATTAATTGGCATGACTAAGTAAAACAAAGTTGATGTAATCAAAGGTACGTTAGTTTGAAATGGGATACGCTTGGTTGGGCAAGTCCTTTAAGCCCTAATATGCAGGCTAGGGTAGTTTCGCTTAGGGTTTTAAAAGAGTTGGAGGTTCAACCCTCCTAGCGCCAAAATGTTACAGAATAAATTCTGTTAATACCAAAATTCACTTCAACCCTGTCAATGCCCAATAGATTATGAAGGATAGCTTTATGAAGAACAATAGTGATAGCAAGGCCTTTCAAAAGAGTCAAAGGGATGGTTCTGCAAGTATTAAATGAATTATAAGCGTCCGAAGGGGTCGAAAGGGGTCAAGGCTAACCTTCCGCTTCAGTTGAAACCTTCCACAAGAGATGAAAGTAAGGGCTTCCTTTGACATTACACCTTCTGCACATATCAAACCTTTCGAAACAATTGGTTCCACCATTGTCTACCTTCTATATGAGAAGATTCTACCAAAACATCCCTTTCGAAAACATGGTTTTGCAAAAACTTGCCTTTCGAATCGGTTGAACCCTTCCATAAGTGTTAGGGAGATTTCACATATGTTAGTATTGCTCACAAGCGTCAAAACATGGATTTTCGCATTAATCAAGGGGATTACCGTTGTAAGCTACTTTCCGCACATGTTGGGACACCCTTTCGTGCTTATCCAAGACATCTATAGCAAAATAAGTACTACTTATATACCTACCGATGGAGTCGAAGGCTTCCAAATCTTATGTGAAAGCAACATTAGAGAGGCACTTAGGAGTCAACAGTGGTGGAAGGTCATAAAGGCATTCTTTCGACTGAGTTGAAAGGATGGATATGAAAGGGTCCATCATATGCCTATAAATAAGACCCTAGGGGTGTTGTTTGGGGGAACCGAATTCATTGCTTCCGTGCTTGTACTTTTCTTAAGTCTATAAACCCTAATTTCTAAATCAAATTGGGGATTTCGCTTCATTGTAATACCTAAACCCTTGTATTCATAAAAATTATCAATAAAGTAAATACATGGCACTTTCGAATGCATGGAGTCTGATTTGGTGCTTATATGTGGTTTCATATAAGGAACGAACACACCTATACCTTTCGAAGGGGTTCCTTTCGAAGGAATAAGATCCTTTTGACTCAGTTAATCCTTTTGTTCCCACTAAGTTACGACCTTAAATTACCTCAATCATTCGAAAGGGGTTTCGAAGGGGTCATTCACTCCTCTAATCTTAATTTGTGCTGTTGACAGTATTTCTTGTTAACATTTTTGACGCTAGAAGGAGGGCTCGAACCTCCGACCTCGTAGAATTACCAACACCACCTTTCCTCACCTCAAGCTATTCTACACCTACCCTTGGCCACTACGATGAACCGCGAATGGAAAAGGTCACAACAAGGGTATTCAAAACCACAAGTAGCAAGGTCAACTCGTCAAATCAACAATGAATCCTGAAGTTATCAAGAGCAAGTGCTTAGGATGGAAGCACTAAGGATTGTAAATGAGAAAAAGCAAGCAGATTTATACGATCCCGGTAATTAGAGCATCAACTCATTTCACGTTGGGCCTATAGCCATCTTTAGTTTAGGGGAAATAAGATCTAGGGGTGATAATTTTCTTGTCCAGATGTAGAAGGCCATTCAATTATACGCTAAAGGAACTGTATTTGAAAAGGTAACATCCCTTATCAAGAGGCCTAAAGCTAATCGCAACAGATGTTGCAGTCATCTATAGTATTAACTTCTGACGGCTAAATATGGCTATGTTTATGGTATCTATAATATCAAAAGCACTTCAATATGAAATAAATCACATGTTTCAACACAAATTTTTTCATTACATTTCAAAACAGACGTTCCATATTCATATTACAAAATCCCAATTGTTTCCCAGGCAATGATAAATATACTTATTACAAAATACGCCAAGAGCGGCATATGTAGATGCCCCCTTGGATGATCAGAGTCTTATAGTCATAATTGACTTAATACATTCACAGCGGAAATAAACACAAAATAAACAACTACAACTCCAAAATAGCTATCCCTTAGCCTCCTGCTCTACTCCGGTAGCTTTATTGGTCATCCTTCTAAAAACTGAAAGAACCTCAACCCTCATCCCACTCAAATCAATTTTGAGCACCCGAGAGTTTAAGGGGAATACATAAACTTCGAGTCAGACATAAAGTCTAGTGTGAATAATACTATACATCTCGGTTATTAATGTTATGTGAGACCATGCCACTTAGCGAAATGGGTTTCCCCTTACTAACATTTATTTAAAACATATCTTTTGCAAATCTTTTCCGGCAACCAAAACTGGTTAAAACTATAAAGCATCATTATATTACGTAAACATACATATCAGGTAACAAATGGACTATCTGTTCGAACACTATAGTTTTGTTTGGCTTACTATTAACCTTTGGCTGACTCGGGCCTACCAAACAATACAACAAAATAATCTAACATCTGTTAGACACCTCTTCTGGACGATCTATCCTTAACTATCTCTTAAATACTTCTCTTCTGGACGGTCCGTCCCTAATTAAACATCTCCCAGGGTCACCTGATCCTAATGGTTTTGCAGGCTCACCAATAACCTATCTGTATACAAACATATATTCCTTTCTATGTGTAATCATAATTTTAGTCTTACATGCGGCAAAGCCCTACACACTGGAATTTTGGACTAAATTAGCTGGGGCCAATAGCTAATGTATAGAGCGCGACCCTATACAAGTCCCATCTGGTATTCTAATATCTGAGTCATTTTTACTTAGGGATACCTTCCCATATTTTTCCTTGAAAACCCTTTCTTCTGAAATTGATTTAAAACCTTTTAAATCAAACTTAAATAAGGAAAACATTTATATTTTATGCTTTACTCAAAATCACTTTGCCATGCTATATATACATTACTTAAATCTTTGTTGATGAAAACCTTTAAACATTTGAAAGTACCCCTTTCAATCTTATTGAAAGTACCCCTTTAGAAACCATGTAAAACCCTTTCTTTTATCCAGGCCGAAAGGCCAAATCTTCCTTTCGAAACCATTTATATAAACCCTTAGAAACCATTGACATTCCTTTTCCTTCAAAAGCCAAAAACCTTAGACATCCTTCATTAAAACCATTAAACATTGCCTTTAGAAACCATAGAAAAAAAACCTTTCCTTTTAAACTTATTCAAAACCGTTGGAAAAACCCTTTCCTTCAGACCTTTCGAAACCATTGGGGAACTACCCCTTCGAAACCTTCTTTAAAACCTTTCGAAGGTATTAAAACCTCAAACATTTCAAAAGCACTTGGGTTCAATTTAAAACATGTGGAAAACACCTTTCGAAACCATTCAACACTAACTAGTCGAAACCTTTCTCTTTCGAGACCGTTGGGTTATTCTTTAAAAATCACTAAGGGTCACAAGCAACTGGGTCGAAAGCTTACCCTTTCAAAAGCTATAACTAAGTTGGGAAGTGATGGTGTTGAAACACCCCTTCCGAAAGTATTGGAGAAGTGGTAGGGTTTTTATAAAACAAAACAACCCCTTCGAAAGCTTTGTTTCGAAAGGTAGAAGGTGGCAGTAAAGGCTTTGACATAGTCGAAAGCTATTATTTAAAAACAAAGGTGTAAGTATTTCGAAACCAACCTTTAAAACCATTGACTTAGTCGAAAGCACTAAGTCAAAAGCTAATACTTAGAACAAAGGCACAACCTTAAAACCTTTCTCTAAATCATTTGACCTAGTTAGAAGCCAACTAAGTCGAAAGCGTCTTAGTCGAAAGCGAACAGGCGCTTACCTCATTTAAAACATAAAAGCGCTTCAACCCTTTCGAAACCCCTTGGTTTCGACTCTTACCTTCTGCTTTTGTCCAATTCACTATGTACCAAAATTGGTACTATGTGCATTCGTTTGAGGAAAGGGCGGAGGGTCTTAGTCGAAAGCTACCTGGGCAGAACCAAAACAGGCCAAGCATACACTACAAGAAAAGTTATTATTAGTTTCACTAATTAGCAGCATTTCAAGATATGTGCTACTACTAATTATTTATATCAATTGAATTAAATAAACAATCGCTACCAATGCAACTGCCAAAAAATTTGGTGAAACGATTTTACGACCCACCCATACCTCCCTTCTTCAACTTAACAAAAACATTTCCAACTTTTATTTCAGAAAAACCTACTCTTAGAATTCAAACGCCGCTATACTCTCCATGCTTCCATATCTGATCCCTCCAATCTCCTTCATTCCTCAACCTCTCTCTCATGTCTGACCCACTTCGATCCCATCCACTCTTCCTCTCAATCGATCCTTGACTTCTTTTTCAAAGCTCGGAAACCCTAGAATTGACTTACCTCATCCTCACTTGCTTCTCGATTTGCTTCCAATGCCCCATTGCCACTCATATGATTTTGGATAGCGGATGTAACACCCCGCATATTTACGTAATTAAATAATCAAATAACGATGAATAGTGAAAATAAACAATTTTGGAATTGTCAGAATATGGCCTCGAAACTTATACCACTGTGTCCGTGGCGATTTTCTGATCAATTTTCATATATGACTTGTCGAAATCCGAGTTAATATGAAGAAGTTACGAATAGAACAAGATATCAGAATAACGAAAAAAAAGGGTAGGTCAACCTATAGGTCAACTCAGAGCAATGTAAGGTCGACCCAAAAAGGCTTAAGGTCGACCCTCATAGTGTCCTGGTCGACCTATAGGTCGACCCACAATGTTGTCGGTTCGACCCGCATTTTTTTGGAGCCGATGTTTGTTTTGGTGACGATTTTTCTTGATTTTATGCGATCGGAGCCGTACGTTGATAGATCTAATGGCTCCAAAAGACCCTGTGACTTGGTGGCTCCAGATTCAATCCAAAAATCCGACAGTCTGAGATCCCAAACTCCATTATAAATAAGACCCTAGGCCTAGCTATTTTCTCACAATCAGATTTTCTCCTAATTGGGTTCATTGCCTGAGGTTGAACCCTAAATAGAAAATATTTTTAAGGAGAAGATCTTCTTAATAAAAATATTAGATGCCTTAGAAGGAGATCCAGGAAGGGCATGGAGCAAAGCTAAGGACGATAGGTGAGTGGATTTAAATTTTATATCTTTTACGTTTATGATATATTATCTTTAGATTCCCATTAAATATTTTAATTCAGCATTTATTTCAGTAATTAATTCTGTTAATTAGTTATGTTGAGACTGTAAATTTTATATGAGAACTTATATTTAATTATTATTTATATGGAAAAGAAAGAAAGAAATCCAATTAAATATGAATAATATTAGGCTTAACAATTATAGAGAAAGACTTAAGCCTAAAAGCAAGAAATTACAATAAATTATGCTAAAACGGGAGAAAAAATTAAAAAGGGGAAAATCTAATAAATTGATTTGGAAGTTAGTGATAGATTAGTTGGTTGGTTTAGAAAAGAGAAAACATTTCCATAGTTTAATATTGCAAAAATAACGATAAACGTAACTGCAAGAATAAAAGAAAGAAAAGGAGAATTACTGTAAAATAGAGACATTTCTGTATTTTGCATTACCCAATAGTTAAAGAAACATTAAAAGAAATATCTTGCAATTTCGAGTTATTGTTTATAGCATTATTTAGTATTAAAATATGGAAACAGATTTTTAGCACAGTTTTTGTAACCAACCAAATAGAATAGAACTACTTCCTAGAATAAAAGAGAATAAAGTGAAGAGTTAAAGAAATTAAAGAAGAAATCAAGTTAATTATTTGACAAGACTAGAAACAATAAACATAAATGTGCCTAGATCTGCATTTACTACGCAGATAGTAGAATAAAAGCAAAGTAGTTATTATGATAAGTAAATTGGTGATAGTCGGACGTAGTCCCAAGCCAAGATTGTCATATAATATTAGAGAACTAAAGAGAATTCAATATCATAATAAAAGAAGATAGACTAGAATAGAAAAGAGACACTTGCAATTATATTTATAATGTGTAGATTATAAAAGAATATAGAAGTAACAATTGCAAGTATAATTATAACATAGGTTATAATTAGAGATAACAGAAAAGGCTTATTTTAAAACTTAAACTAAGTTAATAAGCAAACATAGAAGAAAGGCGCATACCAACAGCATTCCCTTTCAGTCAGGAACTGATGGTCTCACAATAGTTAGGTTAGACTGGGACACGCTTATGCAGATTAGGGTAAATAAGTAGCCAATAGAATAAGGAAAGTAAAATAAAAGGATAAAAAAAGATTAGACGTAGGGTCTAATAAAATGCTAAGATGCATTTGGAGAAGCCCAAAGGATGAAGAGCATAATGAAGCAATTCATCATAGATTTCAGCACAGAAAAAGCACGTCCAACTTAGTAATTTTGGGCTAGAAGGAAGTACGAGACTTCAATGGGACGTGAGAGTACTCTAGGATGGCCCTCTGGGGTAGGCCTAACGAAGTTGCACCCCCGGAGGCAGGTCTATAGGTGTTCCATCAAGAGAGTATGCCTTGACTACTTTTGCATTGCTGGCCTAACGAAGCGAACCTTTGTAGGAAGTAAAAAGGTTGATGAGTGGAGTAGGATATTCGTATGACACCTTACTCTGACTTACGAGTAGTTTTTAGTGGGCAGGACCTATGGGCAGGACCCAAAAGGATAGTCACATGCGGAGATCAAGCCATCATCAACCAAGAGCGAGTTTGGGAAAGACTAGAGTTAAACCAACAGGCCAATGATTCTTTCACTATCGAGACATTGGGTGAAGGGCGTAGCCAATTGGATGTTTAGATTGTTTGTAGTATGGTACTGCCACTTAGCTCTTTAGAGGTCTTTCAATTAGTTAAGGGGTGACTGCATGGGGCCATAGCCACGATGACAAAAGGGACGGACCAAGTAGAAAATCTGTATTGTATGCCTAACGAAGCTGTCCTTTATAGATATAAAAAATCCCCGACTGAGTTCCGTACAAGGTAGACCTTGTTAAGTGGGATTCAGGGAGTAGACATAACGATTACGTATAGTCCTCAAGGTACGCACTGGGTGGTACATTGTGGATGTCCGAGCATTAGTATAGGCTAGTGCAGACACGGTTTTACGTTTTCATAGTAGACGGCGAAACATCTGTATTGTAGGCCTCATGAGGTTGTCCTTTACAGATGTAGTCACAGAACGCTCTAGGAGCAAGACGATGGAGTTTATTTTGTGGAGGATACGGAAGGTACTATGGGTAGTACCTAGGACCGATGCGGTCATTGGGCATATAGCTACATATATATTAGTTATTAGGTTTTAATCTACTAGGGAGTAGATGGGTATGATTCATGCATAGAGGCGAGAGTACTATAAACCTAGTAAACCTAATATAATAGAAAAATGAAATAAAACAGTATATGTAGAATTAAGCTTTGAAGTGTATAATTTGTCCATTCACCAGAACTTTAGTTCTGACCCCGTCCTTATAACATCCTAAAGGTTAGATAGATGGCAGAGACTTTCCACCTTTGAGATACTTGTTTAGAAAGTGTTATTATCTTGGTGAGTATTTGCTTACTATTATATTTTAGTCAGTCTGTTGTGAGATATTTATATGAGCTCTGATATATTTGTTTTTGCCTATTTGCTGGATACCAGATACCGAACTCGGGCTTCAGTGGGCTTGGATTTTATCATTTTAATGAAAAATCCAGATCTACTGGAATTCGGGTTGTTACAACGGATGGTGATATGGATACCTTAGTTGAATTTTGAATTAATTGTATAAAGAATGATTACAAACTTTTGGAGAAACGGGTCAAGTAAATTTTTTAATATATGTTTTTTTTGCAACTTACAGTATTACTTTTAGAAGAGATAGGTTGCTTCCTACATAAAGTTATTTTAATGTTAATTTTTAAGAATTGTAATCAATGCATGGTTTCTAACTAAGAGAATTGAAAAGGCATGGTGGCAACATGTAGATAACAGAATTGAATCGAATTATGTGGTGAGCTATGTAATCTTGAATTGTATCTGTTTCACCTTCATATGCCGTTTGGAAATCATCTTCAACTATTTCACTACTTTATCCAACTTCAGCCATTTCAAAAACATCAGTAGAGCAATCTCCTAAACAACAACTACAAATATTATAACTCCATGTTTTCTCCTTTATATTCATCTTATCACATATCAATCTGGATTGCAAATCATATGTATTAGTGTGTGAAGTCAAATCAAGATTCTTTCATTCTTTTTTATATAGAACAAATTTTCATTCATTAGTGAAAGGATAACAACAACCATATAATACATTGGCTTGCTTTAATCATAAGCCACCAAACTCATATCATTAGAAATTCCCAAATCCAAATCTGAATTACTGTCTCTACCAATAATGCTTTCATCTCCAAATAATAATAAAGCATCAAATTTATTTTGGCATTTGATATCAAAATATTTTCTGTAAGTTGCCTTGGCGTTGTGTGATTTTGAAACAGTGAACTCGCTGTCATCATTAATAAGAAACTCTACTGAATCTTGTCATCATCAATGACAAGATATTTCCAGAACTTGAAACTTTGATGGGTTTATATTATGCTTTCTTGATAACTACATTAGTTTGACTAGCCAAAAATAAAGTTGTAGATGATTTAAACGAGGTATATGGGATTCTATTGATATTTAGGAATGAAGTTAGCATGAATAAATATTTGAATGTTGTAATAATTGTCCTTCATATGCAATAACTTGTAGAAAGGCTACTGAATGTTGGAGTATTGTGAAGGGACGATGCTGAAAAGTGGAGAACTGCTGAATAATGGAGTCATGTTGAGACTGCTGAAAAAATGCAACAGAGAACTGGGAAATGAGAGTTAATGCACATTGCATCCAGGCTGAACAGGAACATTTGTGACCTGTGACGGAAAAGAGAACTACAACAGACCGCATTGGAGGATCCAGGTTGCAACAGTGGTTGGAGATTCAATGGCCAACGCATTTGAAACTAAAACATGTATCGGGTGTGGAAACTAAAATAGAAATTGGGAAAGAGTGGCTTGTTGAATCCGAAATGTGTCTAGCGAAAGAACTAGGTTGCTTTTGCCACGTATTTTAATCACAATTATCTAATCTATTTTTACTTGCAATTGATAATTTAATTATCTACAACCAAACAACAAAACAAGAACCACCTCATATCTTCTAAATATAAATAGTGTTATGTTTGTTTCATTCATTATGCATATATGGAAAAAATTGTATTCATCAGTATTACCATCTTATCACATACTTTAGAGTTGTTTTTATTTGTAATTTTATTTTATGGAATTGTGAAACAAGTAAAATAAAAATCAAATGTGATTAATATCAGTGTCCTTATCTTCACCAACTAACTCTGAATAGTTGAAACGACCCGCAGTTCCGTACCCCTTGAAATCGACACCATTCTACCACGGTCGACTCAAAGTGAACGAAATTACGAACCATTTTGGGTTAAAGAAGAAAGAGGTAGAAGAAGAAGAACAAAAACAACATCAGAATCTCACATCGCAGCGGAACAAAATACAATATATAGAATTACAGTTTGAAATACAAAGAATCTGTACTGTCATATATACATACATACTATATCAGAGTACATCAATCAATCATACATGTTCATACACAGCAGAATAATAGTCAAATACGGGAATACGCTCTGTCATCCAGCACATCTCCGGAACTCCATAGCTATAACCTGAACCTGTTTATCTCGGTCTGACCCGAGCATCATATAAAACAATACCCGAGTCAGTCTGGAATACCAGCATGAGAAAATCACACTCAATTGGATTATTAAAGTTTCAAAATCCTTTGAAAACAAAAGCATCTCGTAAGACCACGCCACAAATAAACATGCCGGGTTTTTACCTTACGATAGCTAAAACATTTTTATCAAAATTCGTCTGATATTATAATAGTGTCTATAGAAAGTAAAATAGAATCTAGCTGAAATGCTTGCATCTCACGTTTCAGCAATAGTTGGGCACAATCAAAACCGTACAGTCACGTAGTGGAGATTGGATTCCATACAATGGCTGGGCTACTGGGGTACCGCCCGTCACAGTACCTGACCTAGATCAGAGTACCGAGGAGTACGCCCGCTCCCCTGCAACACAAGGCCGGAACCATTCCTTACTGAACAGTTCCAAGTAAGATCACCCCACGGTTGGCGCGACCAACCGCACACTAAGCCGAATAAATAGGGACATCTAGACAGGGGAAACCTTACTCTCAAGTGGGAGCTACCCACGAAACCTTGCTGCACCTCCCCTGTTTTAGCCATTCCCGGTTGATGAGGCTAGAGGCTAACGATTACCTTAAAAGAACATGTCCCACTTAGAATGCTCATCGTCCACCTGACGATGTTCTGAAAGCATTCAATCCATACAAGTTGTCCTGGGTCTGGACAAACCGAATCACCGTCTTCAACTCTTCACGGTCTTCATTCGTAATCGTTCAAACCGGATCGAAGTGGTTTTCGAGAAATTAATCTCGATCCCGGACTCTTCGAAACGATCAACGCATTGTCCAATATTGATAGTCGGTTATTTAACTATCAAATAATCATACACAAGCAACCATCAACAATATCCACAAATTATCTATCTCTAATATCATTCAGATATTATTTCCATTTTAACCCATTTGAAACAATTTTCAAAGTCCTTTTATTTCCATGGAATCACTTAAATGATTCTCATACTTTACTTCCATTTTGATTCACCTTTTGAAAATATCCTTATTTTCTCATTCCTTTCTCAAAATCAATTTACACGTTTGCTTATAAATTCTCAAACTCAGTTTCTCATCTTTATCAGATTTCTCCTAAATCTTATCTCATTTAAATAAATTGCTTACCATCACAAGAGGATTTTAATTGGATTTTTAAAAACAATTTGGAAACATCTAGATTTATAAAATAAGAAGTATTATTAAATATGAATATTAAAATTTATATCTAGTTATTTATAAATTTCAAAGCTGGTTTTAGAAAAATTAGATTTTATTATAAATATTTGCTATGCCTTCAAAAATAACTAATTCGAAATATTTTAACTTCAAAAATGATTTATGAAATCTACATAGTATAGTAATTTAAAATATTCCCTTTAAAATAAAATTATAATTTTAGAAAACTCAATATTCCTTTATAAATGCCTCTTGTCTACAACCACCTTTGGAAATATTCTACTATTTCCATCCAACAAATTCCATATCTCAATATAAGTTCACTTTGACTTATCTTTTCCAATATACTCTGATATTTTCCTATCTCATTTATAAACTTCATTTATAAATGTATAAAATCTCCCTGAGTTCCCTTATTTATAAAATAGTTTTATTTAAGAATTCCATCTTTATAATTTATTTATTTATATAAATTTCCATATCACTCTTTAAATAAGTTCCATTCATTACTTAATAAAATTTCCTTTTTAATCCATCATAAAATTTTCTTTTACTCCTTATTAGAATTCTTATTTGTACTTCTTAATAACATCTTCTTTTATTCCTTAATAAAATTCCACTTATTGATTTCAATAATTCTTCAATTATTTAATATATATAATCCTTTCAAAACTCAACTTTAACTGATTTCATTTTATGATATACTTCAATTTCTTTCTTCATCTTAAATTTTGAAATAATTTCACTTAAAATAATATTTCCTATTGAGTTTTTATTTGACTTCATTAAATTAAATTATTTAATTTATAAATTTCAAACTTCAATTTCAATGAAATTTTATTCTCCCTGAATTTAATTCACACACAAATCTATATCAATGAACCCATCCATTCATATCACAAAATAGATAAATAAGCAATAATTACTTTGAGGAATCCTGTTGGATCCCTCCAACCTGTTTTCCCTGCATCCACAGATGTTAGCACAAGATAAAATATCAATTCCACTTCAAGGTGGAATATCGTGGAATATGGGATTTTATAAAATATCATCCGCTATTATGCGGCGCATAAGGTCTCATCCGCTATATAATGCGGGAATATCAATTCCAATATATACATATTCCAATATGTATATATTGATATATATACTACTATATATAATAATATCATCCAACAGATATAATATTATAAATCAACCAAACACATCCAATGGTTTAAATTTAATTGTTTAAATTAACTGTGGAATCCAAATGAGTGAGATAATCTCACCTTCGATTTCCGTTTGCAATCCACTTCAATCTCGATCCGATTTTCCGATTTTGACCTTGTATAAACAATTATATGAATTTTGTTAATATTTAACCTAATCAAATGATAAATTTATCGTTTAATATTTTAATTAACTCACAATTTAATTTAAACTATTTATCTCCCTTTTAACAAATCTTTTTTTTTTCAAAAATCTTTTAGTAACGGAAATAATTTAATAAGTGAATTAAACGGGTAAATCCACGTAATTCATTATTTTAAAATGAACTAGTAATACTTAAAATATAGAGATGTCTATTTACAAAAATGTTTTTGAAACTACATATTTGTAAAAATAAATAATAGCTTCAAAGATCTAATTTTTATAAATCCCATAACCTTAAACAAAATATTCCTATATTTCGTTCCTTTCAAAAATTATACCTACTCAATTTAATTTAAACAACCGTTTTATTTTCTTAATAAAAACTACGTATATATATATATATATCTACATATATACTTCACTGTAGTATTCTATATACATGCGTTATATACAAAATTAATTATATTAAAATCGAATAAAGGTCTACCTTGCGGCATCACGATTACCCAGATCGATCGTCTCTCGTTGCCACCGCGACCAAACTCACATGCCCGAGCCTGGATCGAGACCCCTGCTCAACACGCGTGCGCGAGCACTCGCCGCCGCCATCACCACGCACTCGAAACCCTAGCTTCCACTGCGAACGAACGCGGCCGCCAAGCCTTCCCAAAACCATGCGTACGCGACCATTTCCAATCGCCACCGAGTTCTCAAATCGACCGCGAGCCTTTGAGCAATCGAACCCCACCACCTCGAGCTACCAGGTTGCCGTAGTCGTCACGCCAAGCCTCGAGCTTCTCTCGCGAGCGCGCGCGACCCACCCCCTTTTTTTATAAACGAAGGGTTTTCGTTCGATTTGGGGAAAGAAAAGGGGAAGTAGCGATTTTGAATTGATGAATGGCCACTGGAATTTAGTTTCATTTGAATTGGATTTCGTTCGAGTGAAGGCTTGAAATGGATGCCATTTTTTTTTCTTCTGTTTGAACTAGATTTCTTTCTGCGAAATTTTTACTTGAAGGAAAAAGTTCAGTTGATGTTTTAAAGAGAAAGGTGGCTTGCGAAGGAATCTTTATCTGGCTACAGTAAGGAGACGAGAAAGTTCTGATGAAGATATTTTAAATTAAACGTTAAATTTTCGTCTAGACATTCCTATCTCGAACGATCACACGGTAGCTCCGAAAATTACAAAATTTGAAATCCGGCAATAATTCAATATTACGGATCCAACGACACTGGTTTCGTTGAAATTCGAGACTGCGACTCGGATAGCTATTTTCAAACGACGATTTAACAATGTAAATTTTAAATTGAACAGACGACCGTTAAATTCAATTTTAATTCGTCTTTTATTTTCAGTATTATTAATATACATTTTATAAGCCGTTAAAATATTTAAACAAGCTTACAACCCCAGATTTAATATTTTACCCAATATTCAATAGATCGATATTTCTAAATTCTGAATCCTTATAAAAACAAACTTTTCATATTAAAATCAACTTAAGGTTCAAATTAAATTTTTTATATCCAATTTAAATATCACAAATTAACCGTTCAAAAATCCGGGTTGTTACATTCCTTCCCCCTTAAAAATAATTTCGTCCCCGAAATTACTAACACAGAAGAATGTCCTAACCCACTAACTTATTTGGAAGTTACTTAATTAAACTTGCTATTCACTTTCTTAATCTTTCCCTTTACCCATACAATTTGTTTTCAATTCTAACTTCCCGAATAATCTTTTATTAAAACACTCTAATCCCTTTTTAACTTTCTAAACTCATCCATAGGTTCCCAATAGCATTACTTGCTCATCACTTCAAATTTAAATTTGAAATCAAATTTTGAATTCTCAAAATTTTCTCAAAATTTTTCCAACTCTTTAAATTTTGAAAAATTTTGCCAGCGTCTCCTTTGCGCGGCTAGCTCGGTACTGCTACAAAATGGCTCTACGGCCTCCAAATTTCAAAAAGAAAAACAAAAGCCAAGTGGCTAGATCAAAATCCAATCAAATTTCATACCGAAATTTAAATACATACCTTTTTTTGTTGCGAAATTTTATTTATCTTCTGCGATCAAATCTCAATTTCTCTTGTCATTAAATCACCTGTATACTATTCTGCAATAATCTCTAATCACAGCAATCCAATTTGATTTTCATCCAATTATTAACTTAGTATACTTCCAATATCACATTTACTTAAGAACTTTTCCATTCATTTCTTAAGTGTAATATAAATGTTTTATGTACTCTTTATATTATTACTTTCACTATATCACTTGATTTTAATTTACCTCTATTCGAATTTTCATTTGCAAATTCATTCAAATCAAATATCCCTTCCATAAGCCATTTATATAATTTCCCAACTAGTTAAATTGTTTTAACTAATTCATATACTATTTGCATTCAACTTAAGTGATTTTCCAATTCAGTTGATTTCAAAATCAATCTATTCCACCTTTATCACTTTATAATAACAACAGGATATTTTTAAACAAGCAATGTACACGGTTTTTATAAACAATTGGTACAGTCTCAATATTAATCCAATTGCTTTACTTGATTTTCAAATTATCTTATCCATTCTCAGAATGATTTTCAACTCATTCTCTTATATTCAATTTATTGTAACCTAAACAATTCATATCCATTGTATTTGGTTCAAAATCAATTTTATTTACTTTATCATTCCATAGAGTTTTTATTTACTCTTGTTTACGCCAAACAATTATTTCTATGCAAACTCGACAATATTCATTCAAACAAACCATTTCTTTAGTTTTGTAACTATTTAAAAATTAATTTCAACTCAGTATATATTTATCCCTATTCCATTTACATTTATTTATAGACCATATATTTGCATTGATTTCCTTTTTTTTCACATTAGTTTTATTCAAAACCAAACTAATTCAAAACCATTTTATTTAGCTGGGCCACATCAATGCTTAAAATTTTACAATCACTTCACAATTCCATGTAAGCCATACTCCATTCAATTTTATACTTAAAGTTAATTACTTCAAATTATTCCAATTGTAAGTTCATCTTCATTCGCCCATACATTTATTCCAATTTAATTTGATTCTATTTACAAATCTCTTTCATTTACTACTTAGCTCAATTAATTTATTTATTCAATTCATTTAAAAATTTCAATTTCCAAGTTCGATTCATTCTCGAACTTCCTTAATTAATTACAAGACCATTTCCATTTTATTTACACACAATTGGATTCTGTTTGCACTTCAAACCATTGTTATTTTAATCCAATTTCATTTTACAATCTAACCAAACCAAGTTGAATTTCATATTTAACCCCAGTTCTCTTCCTACCATTTACTTTAATTCACAATCAAATTTTATTAATTCACATTCAACTTTTATTCAACCCATTTCAAATTTCTTTTACATATTCAATTTGTTTCAATCTAGTTCACTTCCACTTTCAATTCAATGTCTGATTTTACCTCAAAATCACTACATTATATTCCTTGAGTTCATTTCTATTTTATAATTCAAGTTTGGATTTCTATTTCATTTTCCAAATGTCAAAACAATTTTATTTGGCTTATGTCTCCCTTTAATTTATGAATTCCACTTCTTATTTAGCTTCACACGTCCATTCATTTACAATTAATCACATTCACATTTTATTTTTAATTCGGTTTCATACATTCTTCTCAGCCAAGAATATATTCTTATAAGCTATCGAAGTCTTATTAATTTAAATTCAATTTTCACTTAACCCAGCTTGCATTAAATTCAACCTCATCTCATTATTATGAATTTTATCCATGTGAGGGTTTTATTTCATTACAATACCATCTGCATTTCAAATTAATTCAACTTCATTCACCTTTAAACATTCCAGTTCAATTAAAGTTCTCAATCTAATTAAATTTGCTATTTACAACCCAATCACAACCAAAATTTAAGGTTCTTTACCAATCTATTTTATTTTATTTTCCCCTAATTTTATTCAATGAAATTTTTCTCTTTTCTTGGAGCTTTTGCTACTATAAAGTTTACTCTTCAGTTAATTTATTGCAAATTCATACTTAAATTTACTTCCGTTATTATTTGATTCTTATCTAAATCAAACTCCACTTAATTTAATTAGCCATTCTTAGAATTCCATTATTAATTCAAATTTCAATTTAATTCAATACAACTGGATTTTTATCTTCAGTTTAATTCAACTAACTTTCATTTTCTGAGCTTAAAGTAACTCCAATCCTCTTTAAAATTCTATTAAACTTCTCAAGCCAATTCATTCACAATTTATTAATTTATTCTTCCAATCATAAATTACATTTCAAAAGTTAAATCTTAATCCTGGTTAAATTCTCCTTTTAACTTTCCACTTCAAATTTTAATTCCAAAATTCCAATTAAATGCTCCTCTTGGTTATATAAGCCATTTTTAAATTTTATAACCTCACTAGTCTGAATATTATCATTCGAACATTCAAGTTATAATAATTTCAGAAACTATTTAAATTTAATTACCTCATTTGTTAAAAATATGATCATCCAAACATCCAAATTATAATAATAATTCCAGAAAATATTACTTTTATATCAAAATATATTTTGGATGAAATTATTTCATTCACCCATTTTCGAAAACAATATTGTGTCGAATTGCTCTATTCAAGTGTTTAGAAACCCCTTCGGTACAGTTGTGCAGACTGCACTGACGAAGGTTCATATACCACTCAATAAATCAATCAACACAATATAAAACCATTTTATATTCACTAACAAATACGCGCTCATATCTATTAATACGCTCAAACTCATTCTAGAGTACTACTAACTCTATCTCTAATGAGTAATCCCCACCAGAGCCAAGGTTCTCGCTTAACCTTTCAGCTCTGATACCAAGTGAAACGACCCGCAGTTCCGTACCCCTTGAAATCGACACCATTCTACCACGGTCGACTCAAAGTGAATGAAATTACGAACCATTTTGGGTTAAAGAAGAAAGAGGTAGAAGAAGAAGAACAAAAACAACATCAGAATCTCACATCGCAGCGGAACAAAATACAATATATAGAATTACAGTTTGAAATACAAAGAATCTGTACTGTCATATATACATACATACTATATCAGAGTACATCAATCAATCATACATGTTCATACACAGCAGAATAATAGTCAAATACGGGAATACGCTCTGTCATCCAGCACATCTCCGGAACTCCATAGCTATAACCTGAACCTGTTTATCTCGGTCTGACCCGAGCATCATATAAAACAATACCCGAGTCAGTCTGGAATACCAGCGTGAGAAAATCACACTCAATTGGATTATTAAAGTTTCAAAATCCTTTGAAAACAAAAGCATCTCGTAAGACCACGCCACAAATAAACATGCCGGGTTTTTACCTTACGATAGCTAAAACATTTTTATCAAAATTCGTCTGATATTATAATAGTGTCTATAGAAAGTAAAATAGAATCTAGCTGAAATGCTTGCATCTCACGTTTCAGCAATAGTTGGGCACAATCAAAACCGTACAGTCACGTAGTGGAGATTGGATTCCATACAATGGCTGGGCTACTGGGGTACCGCCCGTCACAGTACCTGGCCTAGATCAGAGTACCGAGGAGTACGCCCGCTCCCCTGCAACACAAGGCCGGAACCATTCCTTACTGAACAGTTCCAAGTAAGATCACCCCACGGTTGGCGCGACCAACCGCACACTAAGCCGAATAAATAGGGACATCTAGACAGGGGAAACCTTACTCTCAAGTGGGAGCTACCCACGAAACCTTGCTGCACCTCCCCTGTTTTAGCCATTCCCGGTTGATGAGGCTAGAGGCTAACGATTACCTTTAAAGAACGTGTCCCACTTAGAATGCTCATCGTCCACCTGACGATGTTCTGAAAGCATTCAATCCATACAAGTTGTCCTGGGTCTGGACAAACCGAATCACCGTCTTCAACTCTTCACGGTCTTCATTCGTAATCGTTCAAACCGGATCGAAGTGGTTTTCGAGAAATTAATCTCGATCTCGGACTCTTCGAAACGATCAACGCATTGTCCAATATTGATAGTCGGTTATTTAACTATCAAATAATCATACACAAGCAACCATCAACAATATCCACAAATTATCTATCTCTAATATCATTCAGATATTATTTCCATTTTAACCCATTTGAAACAATTTTCAAAGTCCTTTTATTTCCATGGAATCACTTAAATGATTCTCATACTTTACTTCCATTTTGATTCACCTTTTGAAAATATCCTTATTTTCTCATTCCTTTCTCAAAATCAATTTACACGTTTGCTTATAAATTCTCAAACTCAGTTTCTCATCTTTATAAGATTTCTCCTAAATCTTATCTCATTTAAATAAATTGCTTACCATCACAAGAGGATTTTAATTGGATTTTTAAAAACAATTTGGAAACATCTAGATTTATAAAATAACAAGTATTATTAAATATGAATATTAAAATTTATATCTAGTTATTTATAAATTTCAAAGCTGGTTTTAGAAAAATTAGAGTTTATTATAAATATTTGCTATGCCTTCAAAAATAACTAATTCGAAATATTTTAACTTCAAAAATGATTTATGAAATCTACATAGTATAGTAATTTAAAATATTCCCTTTAAAATAAAATTATAATTTTAGAAAACTCAATATTCCTTTATAAATGCCTCTTGTCTACAACCACCTTTGGAAATATTCTACTATTTCCATCCAACAAATTCCATATCTCAATATAAGTTCACTTTGACTTATCTTTTCCAATATACTCTGATATTTTCCTATCTCATTTATAAACTTCATTTATAAATGTATAAAATCTCCCTGAGTTCCCTTATTTATAAAATAGTTTTATTTAAGAATTCCATCTTTATAATTTATTTATTTATATAAATTTCCATATCACTCTTTAAATAAGTTCCATTCATTACTTAATAAAATTTCCTTTTTAATCCATCATAAAATTTTCTTTTACTCCTTATTAGAATTCTTATTTGTACTTCTTAATAACATCTTCTTTTATTCCTTAATAAAATTCCACTTATTGATTTCAATAATTCTTCAATTATTTAATATATATAATCCTTTCAAAACTCAACTTTAACTGATTTCATTTTATGATATACTTCAATTTCTTTCTTCATCTTAAATTTTGAAATAATTTCACTTAAAATAATATTTCCTATTGAGTTTTTATTTGACTTCATTAAATTAAATTATTTAATTTATAAATTTCAAACTTCAATTTCAATGAAATTTTATTCTCCCTGAATTTAATTCACACACAAATCTATATCAATGAACCCATCCATTCATATCACAAAATAGATAAATAAGCAATAATTACTTTGAGGAATCCTGTTGGATCCCTCCAACCTGTTTTCCCTGCATCCACAGATGTTAGCACAAGATAAAATATCAATTCCACTTCAAGGTGGAATATCGCGGAATATGGGATTTTATAAAATATCATCCGCTATTATGCGGCGCATAAGGTCTCATCCGCTATATAATGCGGGAATATCAATTCCAATATATACATATTCCAATATGTATATATTGATATATATACTACTATATATAATAATATCATCCAACAGATATAATATTATAAATCAACCAAACACATCCAATGGTTTAAATTTAATTATTTAAATTAACTGTGGAATCCAAATGAGTGAGATAATCTCACCTTCGATTTCCGTTTGCAATCCACTTCAATCTCGATCCGATTTTCCGATTTTGACCTTGTATAAACAATTATATGAATTTTGTTAATATTTAACCTAATCAAATGATAAATTTATCGTTTAATATTTTAATTAACTCACAATTTAATTTAAACTATTTATCTCCCTTTTAACAAATCTTTTTTTTTTCAAAAATCTTTTAGTAACGGAAATAATTTAATAAGTGAATTAAACGGGTAAATCCACGTAATTCATTATTTTAAAATGAACTAGTAATACTTAAAATATAGAGATGTCTATTTACAAAAATGTTTTTGAAACTACATATTTGTAAAAATAAATAATAGCTTCAAAGATCTAATTTTTATAAATCCCATAACCTTAAACAAAATATTCCTATATTTCGTTCCTTTCAAAAATTATACCTACTCAATTTAATTTAAACAACTGTTTTATTTTCTTAATAAAAACTACGTATATATATATATATATATCTACATATATACTTCACTGTAGTATTCTATATACATGCGTTATATACAAAATTAATTATATTAAAATCGAATAAAGGTCTACCTTGCGGCATCACGATTACCCAGATCGATCGTCTCTCGTTGCCACCGCGACCAAACTCACATGCCCGAGCCTGGATCGAGACCCCTGCTCAACACGCGTGCGCGAGCACTCGCCGCCGCCGTCACCACGCACTCGAAACCCTAGCTTCCACTGCGAACGAACGCTGCCGCCAAGCCTTCCCAAAACCATGCGTACGCGACCATTTCCAATCGCCACCGAGTTCTCAAATCGACCGCGAGCCTTTGAGCAATCGAACCCCACCACCTCGAGCTACCAGGTTGCCGTAGTCGTCACGCCAAGCCTCGAGCTTCTCTCGCGAGCGCGCGCGACCCACCCCCTTTTTTTTATAAATGAAGGGTTTTCGTTCGATTTGGGGAAAGAAAAGGGGAAGTAGCGATTTTGAATTGATGAATGGCCACTGGAATTTAGTTTCATTTGAATTGGATTTCGTTCGAGTGAAGGCTTGAAATGGATGCCATTTTTTTTTCTTCCGTTTGAACTAGATTTCTTTCTGCGAAATTTTTACTTGAAGGAAAAAGTTCAGTTGATGTTTTAAAGAGAAAGGTGGCTTGCGAAGGAATCTTTATCTGGCTACAGTAAGGAGACGAGAAAGTTCTGGTGAAGATATTTTAAATTAAACGTTAAATTTTCGTCTAGACATTCCTATCTCGAACGATCACACGGTAGCTCCGAAAATTACAAAATTTGAAATCCGGCAATAATTCAATATTACGGATCCAACGACACTGGTTTCGTTGAAATTCGAGACTGCGACTCGGATAGCTATTTTCAAACGACGATTTAACAATGTAAATTTTAAATTGAACAGACGACCGTTAAATTCAATTTTAATTCGTCTTTTATTTTCAGTATTATTAATATACATTTTATAAGCCGTTAAAATATTTAAACAAGCTTACAACCCCAGATTTAATATTTTACCCAATATTCAATAGATCGATATTTCTAAATTCTGAATCCTTATAAAAACAAACTTTTCATATTAAAATCAACTTAAGGTTCAAATTAAATTTTTTATATCCAATTTAAATATCACAAATTAACCGTTCAAAAATTCGGGTTGTTACAATAGTACCCGACCATACATTAATCAAATGTATGGACAGAGTCTACCCTGTGCAGTTTGATTCATTTACAATAAAATCATTTTGGTCTATCTATTTATTCAACATTAACAAAATTAATTCTGTTACATAAAGTTTAACTTGAAGACTTATAACAACAAATGATCACCATAACAATAGATTCAGATATTTTGTGTAGTTGATTGCTAGAGAATCTTGTAATTAATTATAGACATTATATACTACAAGTACTAAAATTTAAAGCTGTGAAGGAGAAAAAGAACCTTGTAATACTCCAATCTGTGTACATAGTGCCGACAGCATGTCTTAAATAGGATGGTTGATGGACTGAGATCTAACATATTTCAATTTTTTTCTTGTAAAAAATATCCCAATCTTTTTAACTATCAACATTTTGCAATCTGGAAGAAAATATTAAGTGTTTATATTTAATAAAGTGTGGAATATGATTAATGCTTACCTTTGTGAAATATTTTGAATGAGTGATAAAAATGATTAATGCTTACATTGATTCTCGTTTTGAATGTCTTTGGGGCAAATAAGCGGTTAATTGAAAGTCTATTAGCATGCATAGATCCTTTATCTGGCATATATTTATGGTATGTTGTTTTCATGTTAGCATTTATATGTTTGCAGGCTTCTAAAGTGCATTCAGAAGGCTAATCTCCCATTGCTCTTAATGATACCCAAGTTAGTATAAGCAACATGAATTAATATGCTTGATCATGATACTATATGAAGCTCATTGTTTATATCTTTTCTTCTTCTTTTGCAGTTTTGATTTGTGCTGTTGTCTCTTGAATTGGGGGCTCATATTTTTGATGAGATGACTTCTCATAAAGATGAATTGGACTGATAAACGTAGTAGTGCAAATACATTTATAGGTAACAAGAGGACAGAATAAATTCTCACAAAGCAAGCAAGATAATAAATTATAAACACCAACGAAAACTTATATTATCAAATAAAAAAGAAAGAGAGAAGGCATAATTGTAAATACATATCAAGGAATTGCGCAAAGGACATTTAACTACCGAGAGACAGTTAAGGGTGGGCTGCTATGGACTCGTTTGGGAAAATTGTCCCTTACGTTTTCAAAAGAAGATAAATTTTCTTACATCAATTTTTTTTCCTGAAATTCCTTCCATTATCAAAGCCTTTAGCAGTTATAGATTAGAGTAGGAATATAACCTACATTATATTATGTATATGGAGCTAAATATGTCGGTTATGGAACATCAACCGACACAACCAATCTTTTAGAAATCTACACGTTAACTCCGTCTATATCATAACTTAATACCGGAGAATATCCATATTGGACCTATTGATGGCTATAGCTTTGGAATTATCTTCATTTTCACTAAAATATAGGATTTATATGACAAAAAGGTGGACATAGTGGTAATCCAAATGTTAGTTGATTGAACCGCCCATTGTGTAGTTCTTTATATGGTTAGATTTAATTATGACTGTATAACAAAAAAACCCGTAGCAGTAAAAGGCAGTAGCATTTATTTCACCATGAGACTGTAACACCCCTCATTTTTCGATAATTAAATAATCAAATAACAATGAACGGTGAAAATAAACATTTTTATAATTGTTAGAATATGGCCTCGAAACTTATACCATTGTGTTCGTGGTGATTTTCTAATGAATTTCTGTACATAACTTGTCGAAATCCGAGTTAATACGGAGAAATTACGAAAGAAACAAAAATCAAGAGAAACGAAAAATAAAAATAAAAATAAATATGGGTCGACCCATAGGTCGACCCATAACACTCAAGGTCGACCGCTAGGTTGACCCCAAGAGAGCACAGGTCGACCCTAGGGTCGACCTGCCTTACTACCTGGACACAATCTCGTCCAGGTACGTGCCAAACCCAATAAAAATTGATTATTGCATGATCTAATCCATACGTTCATAGATCCGATGGCTCCAAACGACCCTGTGACGTGGTGGCTTCAGAATCAATCCAATAATCCAACGGTCTAAGATCCCCAAACTCCACTATAAATAGGACCCTAGGCCCAGCTATTTTCTCACAATCAGATTTTCTCCCAAATGGGTTCATTGCTTGAGGCTGGACCCTAAAAAGAAAATATTGCTAGGGTGAAGATCTTCTCAATAAAAATATTTGACATCTAAGAAGGGGATCTAGGAGGACCATAGAGCAAAGCTAAGCACAAGCAAAGCTAACGACGACAGGTGAGTGAATTTAATTATATATCTTTTACGTTTATGATATATTATCGTTAGATTCCTGTTAAATAATTGTACTCAGTATTTATTTCAGCAATTAAATCTGTTAATTAGTTATGCTGAGACTATAAATTGTATAAGGGAGCTTATATGTAAGTATTATTTTATGGAAAATAGTAATCAAATTAAATATGAATAATATTAGGCTTAATAGTTAGAGAAAGGCAAAAGCCTAAAAATAAGAAATCTACAGTTATTTACATCTATTTTAAAATTTGAAATTTAGCCTGTAAATGTTAGCTTCTTTTTATTCCATTTTACATGAATAAAATAGTAAAGAGAAGAATTCACAAATACGAACTAAAATAGAAGAACACTAGATTTACATAAATTAGATGTAAATAAGAAAAGCTGACATAAAAATAGAAAAATAGAAATTTGCAGTAAATTATGCTAAAACGGGGAAAAATAAATTAAAAGGGAAAATTTAATAACTTGATAGGGAAGTTAGTAATGTATTAGTTAGTTTGCTTAGAAAAGAGAGTACATATCCATAGTTTAATATTTAAAAGATAACGATAAACGTAATTGCAAGAATAAAGGAAAGATAAAGGGAATTAGTGTAAAATAGAGACACTACTGTATTTTGCACTACCCAAAAAAAGTAAAGAAATAATAAAAGGAATATCTTGCAATTACAGATTATTGTTTATAGCTTCATTTAGTATTAAAATATGGAAATGGATTTTTAGCACAGTTTTCGTAACCAACCAAATAGAATAGAACTACTTCCTAGAATATGAGAAAATAAAGTGAAGAATTAAAGGAAGTGAAGAAGAAATCAAGTTAATAATTGAGACAAGACTAGAAGCAATTAACAAAAATGTATCTAGGTCTGCATTTACTGCGTAGATAATAGAATAAAAGCAAAGCAGTTATTATGATAAGTAAATTTGTGACAGTCGGACGTAGTCCCAAGCCAAGATTGTCATATAATATAAGAGAATTAAAGAGAATTCGATATCATAATAAAAGAAGATAGACTAGAATAGAAAAGAGACGCTTGTGATTATATTTATAATATATTGATTATAAAAGAGTATAGTAGTGACAATTGTGAGTAAAATTATAACATATGTTATAATTAAGTAGAAAGAACAGAAAATGCATATTTTAAGACTTAAATTAAGTTAATAAGCAAATAACGCAGAAATAACAGAAGAGGCTTATTTCAATAAACTTAGATCTTGGATTAAGTTAATAAGCAAGATAATGGAAGTGGCCCATACCAACATCATTCCCTTTCAGTCATGAACTGATGGTCTCACAAAAGTTAGGTGAGGCTGGGACAAGATTATGCTAATTAGGGTAAATAAGTAGCCGACAGAATAAGAAAAGTAACTAAACTCAAAATAAAAGATTAGATTTAGGGTCTAATAAAAGAGTAAGATGCATTTGGAGCAGCCCAAAGGATGAAGAGCCTAACGAAGCAGTTTATCACAAATTTCAGCACAGAAGAAGCACATCCAACTTAGCTATTTTGGGCTAGAAGGAAGTACGAGACTTCAACGGGACGTGAGCGTACTCTAGGGTGGCCCTCTGGGGTAGGCATAGCGAAGTAATCCCTCGGAGGAAGCTCCGTAGGTGTTCCATCAAGGGAGTATGCCTTGACTGCTTTTTGCATGGCAGGACCATTGTAGGCAGTCAAAAGGGGTTGATGTTTGGAGTAGGATATTCGTATGACACCGTACTTGACTTGCGAGTAGGTTTTAGTGGGCAGGACTCAAAAGGATAGTCGCATGTGGAAACCTGGCTAACATCAAACCAAGAAGCAAGATCGGGAAAGACTAGAGTTAAACCAAAAGGCCAATGATTCTTTCACTATCGAGACATTTGATGAGGGACGCAGCCAATTGGATGTTTAGATTGTTTTCAGTAGGGCACAACCACTTAGCTCTTTAGAGGTCTTTCGATTAGTTGAGGGGTGGCTACGTGGGGCCATAGCCACGATAAGTAAAGAGATAGACCAAGTAGAACACTGTATTGTAGGCCTAACAAGGCACTCCTTTACAGACTTAGAAAATCCTCGACCAAGTTCCATACAAGGTAGACCTTGTTAAATGGGATTTAGGGAGTAGGCAGAACGATTACGTATAGTCCTCAAGGTACGCACTGGGTGGTACATTGTGGATGTCCAAGCATTAGTATAGGCTAGTGCGGACACGGTTTACGTTTTCATAATAGACGATGGAACATCTGTATTGTAGGTCTTATGAGACAATCCTTTATAGATGTAGTCACAAAACGCTATAGGAGCAAGACGATGGAGTCCTTTGCGAGGAGGATACGGAAGGTACCATGGGTGGTACCTAGGCCCAATGTGATTGTTTTTATATGGTGTTATTTGATATGGTGGCCGCTCCTAATATCTTGTTGTTTCTTCTTTGCTTCGTTGTTTTGAAGTCCGCGCTTTAATATCTTGCTGCACCTTGATTTGTTAGTCACGCACTCAACAGAAGCAACTAGCCCTTTCCTATGTGCAATTGAACACATTACCTTGGACTTTAATGCAAATCCCTTCTTTGTGAATAGTACCACCTAATTATCACTTTAGTTTGTACGTCCCAAACATTGCTTTGTTGGTTGCCTCTTTGTTTCATTGTTTAATATCACCTCTACCTTTTTGTTGTATTTTATTTCGTGGGTCCCTTATGCTGCATGGTTAAAGTTGCCTACTTTTCTTTATATGCATGTAGCCATATTATAACTATGCATCCATGCCTTATAAATATGTCGTGCATCCATTTTTACTTTATATGCCTGTAGTCATCTATATTTTATTAACTACAATTTAAATATAAGTTGTAGGCATGTACAAAATCCTTTAGTGTGTGCACTCGAATAATTGCCAGGTCATTTTGTTGTAACTTCATCACTGCATTCAGAAGTGTACACTAGAATAGGGTTCTAAGTTAATTCCCATTCTATAGTGTAGCACGTATGTGAAAATGGCAGTATCCAGGTCAATTTTCATTTCTTAATTTCTGCGAGCATGTCATACTTTCTATGCAAGATGAAATATAGTGCCAGGCAGTGCCATATTTTAAATGCACATATCGCATTGTAGACCATTGTTAATTTACATTGAACCGGTGTTACGTTTAAAACGTATTTTACGCCGTTATTTTTATAACGGAAATTTTTACGCCGATTGTTACTTTTGAAGCGTGTTGTTTTGATGATATTTTTGACGAATAAAAATTACTGTTATTTGACTTCAGTAACCGTCGATTTTAAAGTAAATTTTCAAGCGATTATCCCACAACGCTGATTTGATATCCGTTTTTACGGTGTTTTGTGAAGAGCAATTTCTTTGTCGAAATTGCTACTGATGTTGCTGTTTTAATCATGTGTTTTAAAAATTGTTTTAAAATAAAATCGTTTCCAATTTTTTTTACAGTTTGCGCTTTCAAAAGAATGAGGAAGCGATTTAAACGCTTCAACAAAATTGAGGACTGTGAACCCTCACTTTTACTGATTCGGTTAATTCCGGACTTGTCCGTTTGAGAACGTAAAATGTTATTTATAAATAAATACACAATTTTTCACTTTCAAGGAAACGATGAAGGGATTTAAACGATTTAGCAAAAGTGCGGAGTATGGAACAACACTTTTACTATTTCGGTTAATTCTGGACTCGTTAATTGAAATATTTGCTGTTTGATGATTTTGTTGATTTTATTTGGCTTTCGAGCCACTCTGCTGGACCTTCTGGTCATATGATGGACCTTCGGGTCAATTACCAGTACTAGACCTTCGGGTCATTTGTTGGACCTTCGGGTCATTTGTTGGGCGCGAAAAATATATTACTTGGTAGGCTTCGGCCATATGAGATGCACGTGCGGCGTAGCTAAAACTCGTCATCTGCTGGGATCGATCCATCTTTTATGTTGATTTTCTAGTTATGTTATTTTGATTTCTAGATTTTGAGACTGCTGATTTGTTTGGTTATCTTATTTTGATTTCTAGATCTACATATTGCTGTTTTGAATTCAATAATGAATTTGGAAGTAGATTTTGTTGATGTTTATTGGGATTTCTTCCTTTAAACTATGCTGATTGCTATGTTGTATAGTCTCATCCGAGATTATAATTCTGTGTATAGTCTCATCCGAGATTATAAATTTGCGTATTGCTGTTTTGAATTCAAGTGGGAATTTAATAGCTGATTTTGATGGAGTTTAAATTGAGATTTCTTTATTTGAACTATGTTGATTATTTATGTTGAATAGTCTCATTCGAGACTATAATCATTTGTTTAAGTGTATTTATTATACACATATTTCTGAAGTTTAAATGAGACTGATCCGTTTATTATTTTCTTCTAAATAATACTCGGGTCAGACCGAGTTATTTCAGGATAGTCGCTATCTCTGATTCTGTTGCTGCCTCAGCTTTTAGGATTTCACTTCATCTTTCGTCTAGACTTCGAGGTGTTTCTTTTTGGTGCATTGACTCTCGTCTCATGTATGTTGATGATATGTATATATACATTTGGTTCTTGTGAATTCTTGATTGTTGTAGCATGTATCCAGACTTGTCTTCCGCTATATATCTGATAATTCTGTTCTGATGTGATTATACTATCAGTGTTGTTATTATGAGTTGTTCTGAATTTTTTCTTAAGCCACCGTAGTTTCTTTTTTGATTTGGATTGAATATATATCTTTGGGAGTAATTCACACAACCCCTATTGATGTAATCAATACTCGTCTAAGGCATAACTTACGGATGGTCGCTTCTAACAAGTCTTATTCTTTGCAATAGCAAACGTTATTCCTTATAATAACCTTTGTTATTGTGAGCATAGAGGTGGGGCACCACATACTTACTATTATATTTTAGTTAGTTCCGCTATGAGATATTTATTTGAGCTCTGACATATTTATCTTTGCATATTTGCAGGATAACAGATACCCAACTCAGGCTTCGATGGGCTTGGGTATTAGCATTTTGCTAATAATCCAGATCCACTGGAATTCGGGTTGTTACAGAGACCATATTGGATATAATGTGATCGTTTACTCCTAACTCTTCATATAAGAAGTTGTATATGTCTGAAAATAAGTGAGAAAATCCAAGTTCACATATGTAGAGTCCGATTTAAACTAATTCAAGCCTCCTTCACTATTGAAACGTTTAATCCACAGAGAAAATGGAGTAGATGATGTGAGCATAAAGATACACTATTGCGGAATGTGCCATACTATTCTCTATTATGTCAAAAATGAGTGGGGTGTCACTAATTATCCCGTTGTTCCTAGGTATGTATATACTAACAAAATGTTATGAAGTATTTTCATTACAGTATATATTTTTATAATAAAATGAGGCGCAACACAAGTTGCATATAATAATGTATCCGTTTGCTGTCGGAATAAATGCATTGTTTGTTATTATCAACATTGTCTAGCTTATGATCATATGGGGAAGACCTTATGCGCAGTTAATTATAATCGTATACAGATGTACAATTCTATCCAGTTGATTAATAAATAAATCGTATACAGGTATGAGATAACAGGTGTAGTCACTAAAGTAGTAGGCAATGCGAGCAATTTCAAGGTAGGTGACCGAGTTGGAGTTGGATACATAATCGCTTGCTGTCTCAACTACTAGTTCTTCAATGGTTCTCAAGAAAATTACCGTGACCAAATGCAATCCACATATAATGCTATTTATTGGGACGGTAGCACCACTTATGGTGGCTACTCTGAAATGATAGTTGCTCACAAAGGGTTTTAACATCTATCTAAACTAAACATTATCCCTAAAAATCTCACACATATACACAATAATTTGACCTGATTATAATTAAATCTATCCTTTGGAAAAGTTAAAACTGAATTCATGTTTCTTTATTTATAACAAATTGAAATTTAGTTGAATAATAACCAGGTTTGTGGTCCACATAGCCAATAACCTTACTTTGCTCGTCGGCTCCACTTCTATGAAAGAACACAAAATGCTTGAATTACCAGGCAAAAAACTTGGATTGGTCGGACTTGGGGGACTTGGTCACCTTGCTTTTAAGTTTGGTAAAGCATTTGGACTTCATGTTACTATCATTAAAACATCTCCTTTTAAAGAAAAGGAAGCTAGAGAGCATTTAGGTGCTGATGATTTTCTACTTAGCACTGATCCTGAATAGATGAAGGTGTTATTATTATTTTTTAATGAAGAGATATGATCAGTTCGAAAAAACCTTATCAATGTAAAAATAGTCATTGTCATCAAATATGTTATTTGAATTTAACTGGTTTCTTAATAATGTGGCAATCTTTATTGCACTGTTATATCCATAATCTACAGTAAAGCGTTTTGATTATGTTACTAACACAATTAGCAATATACCGCATTCACTTGGACCATTTCTTAAGTTTAAAATTAGAGGTACATTGGTGTTTCTTGGTGCACCTGATGAACCCATTGAACTTCATTCTTTTCCTATGATATTTGGTAAGTAAATATTTCTTTTCTTGATATGATGTGCTCTTGTAAGACTAACTGATGAAGTACATCATTTCATTTGCTATGATATTTTAGTTTTGGATTCCGATCCTTACCTACTCAATCCATACTATATAATACAAGGCGGGTTTCAACACTATAAAATACACTTTGAACGTAGGAGTACCTGACTGAATCTTTTTTATGGTTCAATGATTTGTAGGTAAAAGGATAATAAGCGGTAGCATACTAGGAGGGATATGTCTTCTTGATATAAAATGTGGTACTCAATAGGTTTTCACTGACAAAGGCCGAGTACTGATAATGTGTAGAGTAAACTTGGGCTTACTCTGGCAATGGCTGACCTGAACTTACAAGGCATGCTTCATGATGCATTCATCACTACCAAGGACCTGGTAGACTGAACTGAATGAACTCTATATGATGGCATTTGTAGTTTGAGAAGGGACCAAGTAAACTAAATGAAATTCATACAAACTCCATATGCTTATTAGTGTGATGCTATATTTCTTCAGTATGCATGTCTGCTTTTTCATTACATTATTCATTATACAAATTTTATATTTAGGTTGTCCATACATGATACAAGATTATAGTCAACTACATAGCCCACATTTACTAAATATTAGAGTAACATTATCAATTAGGTGCTCATTTTTGTCTTATTTTAATGTGGCTGTATTAGGAACAAGTTCGCAGTGGTGACGACAATGCGACAGAGCAATTTGAACTTGGTGCTGTCATGTTACGGAGAAAATTTTACCTTGTAGCTATAAAATACTTGTAACAAGCAATAGAAAAATAGGATAGGGATGATCAAGATTTAGCACAGGTTTATGCATTTTTCTTTATGAAATTTCCTTTGACTTTCTATCCTATTTTTATCCATTGGAAACCGTATTTGTTATAGTACCTAATTGGATAACAATATTTCTGTTAATATAGAACTGACATCTTCAATGAACCAAGTATTTTGTACTGATTTTGGCTTTTTTTATTTGCTCCATTAACGAAAGGTTTACTAAACCTACGCTTTTGAGTTCTTGACATTCTTAAAAAAATAGCAAACCTGGTATTTAGTGTGAATTTAGAGTAGACTATAATCGTACTATTTTTAAAATCTTCCCAAATCATTGCACGGTAAATTTATAAGCAGGGATCAAAAGATCACAAAATATTTTTCTACTAATATTTCAAAACCCAACTCCTCACCAACAATCAAAATCACTATTCTGAAGAAAAGGCTCGTAGATGTTACTATAAAATACGAAAGCTAACCCTGAGAGTGTTGCATTCATAGTGACAAAATTGTGGTGGTGATTTAGCCTTTTCAAATGATATGCATGTTGTGGTAACTTGTTCATCCTAAACCTGTTAATAGTTAAAAGTTAAAACAAATTAACATGTGCATCCAGTTACTCCTTGTATGGAAACAGGTTTTCTTATTTGGCTTATCGTGGGGTAGTAGTATTGGATTAAGAAACAGGTTGTCACTTTGAGCCTAGTACTTAGTGGTGGATTAATACTTATTTTAAGTGAATTAATAAATGTGTCATGCCTTGACAAACAAACACAAACAATAAGTATTTTTATTATTACGTTTCAAATGGTGTAAACAAGTGATCTAAATTTTAGTTTTCAAAGAAAAGAACAGTAAGAACTATGCTAATAAAAATAATATGCTAATTAAACATTTAAAAATAGGATATTGCTATAACATAAGATAAATCTTTGGACTATAACAAGTACAATTCATACTTGTAGTAGAACGTGATAAAATATCTCTATAACAACGTCAATCCACACGTTGATAGTTGTAAATTTGATGTTATGTGAGCTGAATGATCGAGATATTTAACAATAAAGTTGAATTTCTTAATTTTCTTAAATGGGCTTCATTTAATTTTTCAAGTTGTTAATCCAAACCCTTTGAAAAACAATTTCCAAATTAATAGGTCTTAAATTCTCAAATTCCTTGTTTTAAACCCATTTTTATTTACAATTCATATTATAAATATACTTAAGCAATTTCATTTACTTTCCCTTTATAAATCACATTTATAAATCATATTTATATAATCTCACTTCTTATGTAATATCATTCCACAAATGTTTATTATTTTAACTAAAATTAATACTCTATATTTCATATTTATAAATTCACACTCTTATATAACTCAGTTTATAATTGTTTATCTTTGTTCAGATTATAATATTCGCAACTTTTAGAACAACAAAAAACAAATGATAATAATCAAATATTATCATTTACTAACAACCAAACACACCATATATAGCTATAATAATTTCTGAAGAATTATTCCTTTATATATGAAATATAACTTTGGTAAAATTATTTCATTTACCAATTTCAAAACAATATTGTGTCGATTTTCCTTGTTTAAGTGTTTAGAAACCCCTATCGATATCATGACATCCCACGAACCGACCAAAATTCAAAAAACCACTCAACAGATAAATTAACACAATATAAAACATTTTTATAATCACTAACAAATACGCGCTCATATGTATACACACACTCAAAACTCATAATAAGGCATTCCATTACCTAATCTCTTAATGAGTTACCCCACCAAAGCCAAGGTACCCGCTTAACCTTGCGCTCTGATACCAAGTGTAACAACCGGGAATTTCAGACCCTCGAAAATCAGCACTAATACGTTTACTATATTGCGTGCCAAGCAATCGAATTCCAAAAAACCCGATTGTTAGGGGAAAATGAGGAAGACAGAAGAAGAGAAAGAAACTTAAAACAACATGGAATTTCATAATCGTAGAGGAACAACATATAATATAATATCAATGATCTTTACAAAAGAGAAACTGTTATATACATACATCTATTAGAGTACAATGACAAATCACAATCATTAGCCTGGATAGTTATAACAACCCATCCTCACAAATGCTGATGATTTAAACAACAAAACAGCGAAAAATGAACATATATGTGAATATGACTTGAAGACCTCAAACTCATCTCCTAAGCTCCAATGCATCCAAAGAAATCTGTAGGTATGCTCGGTCTGACCCCAGCATTATAATAAAATAACACCCGAGTCAGTTTAGAAAACCAGCATGAGAAAACATGCCCAGTTGAATTTAAAGTTATAGAAAACCTTTGAAAATCAAAAGTATCTCGTAAGACCACACCGCACATAAACACGGGAAGGTTTTTACCTTATGATAACCCAAACATTTCATATGAAATTCTTTGATATTAAATAGTGTCTAAGATACAAATACTTATTAATCATTAACAAAAGTGTTACATTAATTAAATACCAGCATAATAGGTATACAACCAAAAACCGTAAAGGCTCGTATTGGAGAATGGATTCCATACAATGATTGGGCTACTGGGATACCGCCCATCACGGTGCATCTCTAGATAAAATAACACCGAGGACCTTGCTTGGAACCCCTACCAACACAGAACCGACCTACCCCTTACAGGATAGTACCGAATATGATCACCCTTTCGTTAATGGGTCCCAAAGCTTACAAATGTGAGATAATATCGACTCTAGATAAGGATAATCATACCCTACTTGGGAGCAACCCACTTAGCCCTGCTGCATCTCCCATGTTTTAGTCCTTCCCGGTTGATGAGGCTTGAGGCTATGTTTTACCTTTTATATAACAGTTCCTAAATGGAATGTTAACACTGCACTCCAGGAAACCATACAATGCCAGCATTCATCCATACAAGTTCGTTCTATGACTGAACTAAACACTTGACAGCTCTGTCTTTAATATCCATCATATTCAAGATGTCTTCACTTCAAAACGCTCGACTTGGATCGAATTGGTTTTCAGATAACACACCTGATCTCGGTTTCTTTGAAAACAACTTTTCGATAATTCCCAGTAAACTTAACCTCGATTCTTTAGGAAATAAACAGTCAAGGAGAAGGGCGGAGATCACCTCCTAACCGTTAGTGGATGGATTTCCTTATCATTATCCTAGGAGAATGAAAAAATATTTATACGCATAGTACATCATTATCAGAAACGACTGTGCCATATAACTCACGTGTTTCTTATAAATATTTCCAAATTTACGTTTTGGGTACAATTTCAATAGTCGGTTAGTTAATTATCGAATAGCAAACATTCAATTAGGGTTTTAATTCCATAGGGAAAACCAACATTGGTTAAGCACATAAGCAACCACTAGCCTCTTTTAATAAACCTTTTCATTTATTAATTTCATTTTGTAAATATTGTAGTAAAATACTTTTACAAAGATATATATATGTGTGTGTGTGTGTGTGTGACGACCCACATTTCAGAAGGTTTAAATCGACAATAATCCACACATGTCCAACTTAAACAATCCGTAACGTAGATAATCAATGGGGTTAAATAAGAAAAATAAGAAAAGAAGAATAAAAAAAATACAGAATCTCACAGTGGAAACGATAAAATATAATAATCAAATAATAGTTCATGAAGCTGTTACTATACATTTGATTATAATTTATACACATTTATCAGAGTTATATACACACACACATCAGGGATAAGTGATCAATATACAGGATAGCATGAATAAGGAAATAATAATAGTAATAATATACCAACTTCATCTTCGTCCTCTAGAAACAGATCTTCAATGCATTGGAAAAAAAACTCTAGACTGACCCGAGTGTAATGAAAAGACAAAACACTCGAGTTAGGACTAAAATACTCTTATGTAAGTCAAATCAATATCACAAATATGAGTGCAATAACTTAAGAGATGTCACGGGATTTTCCATCTCCTAAGGATCCGTTAAACTATTTATATATAATAGTATACGCTATAATAGATAATGTCTATCAGTGAAATAAATATCAAAATAGCATTAAGGCTTTACATTGATCCACCTTAACACATTTTTACAGATTCAAAACCAAATTCGTAACGGGCTCGTATAGGGATAAATATGACAAGGCTCGTGAGGCAATGCCCAAGGTAGGATTCTACCAGTTTACCCTTTCTGGCTGGTCGTAATCCATCTGTGGCCAACCGCGACAGTCAATCAAACCGACAAAAGGTGTATCCATCGAAGACAAAATCACAATAGTAATATGAGGGATCAACGTCGCTGGAGGTAGCTAACCTCAATGGCCAAACATAGGCTCCTATTTTAGTCATTATAATTATGACACGAGTATCAAAGCTATCCATCATCGTTCTTTTACTTCATTCCAGTAAACGTTGCCAATTCAACCACTACATTCTGGATATCATCCACCGCGTACACAGTTGTCAAAGTGGTTCCAATATTGACAAAGAGTATGCCAATAAGAGGCCTCGGTCTCTTTAACAACCAATAATCATTTTACACACCAATCGGTACTTTTATATTTCGAAAACAATTCGTACGTGATATCAAAATATCATATTCGCTTCAAAAATCAAATCCATTTCGAAATCATCATATTCGCTTCAAAAAAAATTCATAATTTACTTCAAAATGTCAATTCAATTCGATATATCGATTTCACTTCAAAATTTGATTCGAATTTCAATTTAGGTTATAACTTCACTTCAACCCAATTCACACTTAAATCCAAGATTTAAATATAAACATTTCACCTTTTGACCAGTTTGAATTTTAGAAAATAATTTAAATAGTTTTAAAATAGTTAAAATAGTTAAATAGAAAATAGTTTGAGTAATAAAAATGGTTTATATAGTAAAATAGTTTGGAAAATCAAAATAATTTGAATATTTAAGAATATAGATTTTAAACCGTTTATACTAAAATAATTCATTTAAAAATAGTTTCAAAGTCAAACCGGTTCAATTCCAAATTTTCCAATTCAAATCAGTTCTAATTTCCATTTTGATTTTAATCGATTCAATTTCAATTTCAAGTCGAATTTTACTCGATTCCAAATTAATTTAAATTCCAGTTCCAAATTAATTTCAATTCCAATTCCAAATTAATTTCAACTCCAATTCCAAATTAATTTAAAATTTCAATTCCAAATTAATTTAAATTCCAAATTTTAGAATATTCCGATTTATATCAATTCCGATTCCATTTCCAAAAATCGATTCAAAACACTTACATCAACTTTTTCTTCAATATCCAATTAAAAATCCAAATCTTTAAATATAGTTGAATTCCAAGCTCAATTTTGAAATATCATTTTTTATCACTTTTACTTAGCAATATTCGAAGTTCAAATAAAAATCCAATCTTTAAAACAAATCGATTTTTGAAATTCAAATCATATTTCGATTATAACTTCAAAATCTCAAATTCGATTATTTAAACAATTTCATTTACCAAATTTAAATTTCAACATTTCAAGCTCCAACTCGAAAATAATTCGATTTCCATAAATTCGATTTTTATTCCTTAACATCAAATCATTAAAATATTTTCAAATAATTTTTTTTAAAATCATTTAATTTAACCAATCTGGTGTCCGTATATAATTCTCTATCCTATGGCCAAGTGAATCAATTATTCTAATTTAATTCCAGGGATGGATATATATCATTTCAATCCAAATAAATGTCATATGTATATATCATTTCAACCTATTTCTCAATTTATTCGAAATAATTCAATTTATAGTTTTATATATTGTAAACAATATACAGGATGATAACATGATATATCAAAATAAATAAACATCCAAAATATCAACCAATAGCATCCATCACATCCAATCATCCAACAGTCAATAAAATTCTCAACAATTTCATAATTATCAATTTTGGGTATTTTACGGGCAATTAAATTCTAGTTCAATTTAACTGTCAATTCAAATTCTATCAATTTTTTTTCAAATGTCAATTAAACTTATCAAACAACAACCAATAAATTTCAAATCACTTCACGATATAATTTAACTAACATAAAATTATTTCAGTCAATTGTGAGCATATAACACTCACCTTTTATTTGAAATTGAAAATATTTTTAGCTTCAAATAAATTCCAGTTCCATTCCAAGTCGAAGACAACTTCGATACGATCCCAACGCAATTTTTCTCGCCCGAATCGGACCTCGTATGCATGAGATACGATTTTATTAATATAACGATTAAATAAAAACTTAATTACGTAGTTAAGAAAATCAATCAGAGCTTTACCTAATTCCCTTCTCCTAGGCACGAAGTCGTGACCTCGTCTTCCTCCTTCATCCGTTTGTTTTTTACAATAAACCACAATCGACTTCCACTCTATTGCCGCGTCCAACACCATGGCATGCCGCCGCCAATCATCACCGCAGCCTTGCCAGCCATCGCGCAACGCTCCGCTACATCCAAACGACGCCGCATCCTAACATCGCGCGCAAACCATGCCTAAGCACCATCATCGATCTTGCACTCCTCAACCTCGACTCGCAACTCACCTACGCGCCTCTGCCTCGAACTGACACCATCGCCTGCTCTCGATTGAAGCCGAGCCTTTGAAAACGCGATCGATTCTTTTTTTTATTCGAACGATCGGCGGTTTTTTTTATTTGCTCGATTTGTATCTGAAATGGGAGAAAGGAAAGGGTAGAGGGACACAGATATATGCGGCCAGGTATGAAAGTTGTTGAGAGGAATAGAAATATTTATTATTTAATTAGTAAATATCTCGCCCACGAAATCTTAAACTCCTAAAGAAGCGTGCCACCTTACATCTCTAATGTTTTACTCCCATTTTAAACACAATAAAACTAGTCTCGAGGCCTAATTCGATTGTATGCAAAAGATAGTTTTTCAAATCGAATTATTTTAATTGAATTCTGAAAGTAATTTCTACGCGTTTCATGCTCGCACGGCCAAACGACAAGTCTGATCGCTGCGGAACTTGAAATTCTACAATAATTCACTATTACGGATCCGTGAAACTGGTTTCGTCGAAATTCGTGATAGTGGGCAAAATGGCTATTTTTACTCGTTAATTTAAAACGAGCAATTTCCAGAAATTATTTATTCACTTTAAATTCAATCTTAAAAGTTAAAAATCTTCATTGTCATTAAAATAGAATTTAAATAAATTTCTGATATCATTTTCATTCATATTAAATCCATAATTCCATTATTTAAATAATTGCAACATAAATTTAAACAATTTAATTACCCGATACTTCAATACTAAGAATTCATTAAATTTTATTTTTAACCATTTTTATTCAATAAATATATCTAATCCTATAATTTAAATAGTTAAAAATACGGGTCGTTACAATATACATCACAAATCCCTATATTTTGAATACTTGGAAAAATATTTGTATACTTATCTCAATGGCATAAGTATACTCACCAAACACTGAGGAGGATTTCCTTTTTACACAATTCTAAATTATTTATAAACTCCGTTATAAATTTCTAAAACCATTTATAACTATTTTATAAATCTCAGGAACTATTTATATAACTCCTCTATACATCCTAAAAATCATTTATGATCCCATTATAAGTCCATAAAACCTTTTATAAACTCCGTTTATTAATTTATAAACCCATTTCTAAAATTCTTTTTATAAATACCTAATCATTTATAAAGCTCTTTTACCCTTTAAAAAATCTTCCTTTCAATTTCCAAATCATGTTATATTATTCCTCTTATAAAAACCGCATCTATTTCTAAAACTCTATTTATAAATCACAAAAACAATTATAAATAAATTCTAATCAATTGCTTTAAAACATTTTAAAAATAATAATTAATAATTCAAAACATTTTAAAAATAATAATTAATAATTCAAAACATCTTAATAAAATAATAATAATTTATCTTCAACGTTATTATAAATAATAATAATTAATTTCAAAAACCTTATTGATAATAATTATAATTAATTTCAAATCATATCAACAATTTAAATAATTAACCTTACAAAATATTTAAATATTGATAAACAACTTTATACAATATTAATATAAATAAACAACCTTTAAAACATAAATATACTTCCTTGATAAAAATCCGTACTTAAACTTCAACTTAATCATTTTCATATTTATGAAACTACATTTATAATCTCCTTCTATTTTATAAACTTCATTTTATAATCCCTTTATAAATCTCACTTATTCATAAAATCCCATTTTAAACATCAATTTCAATCTGTTTTTAACGTTGCTTCCATGTTTATGAATTTCTTTTATAAATTCCTTTCTATTTATAACATATCGTTTAACATTTCCAATCTATCCTCATTTCCATTTTTTCCAAAATAGAATCAACTATTTTCTAAACAACATTCCATATATTATCGTAAATCCACTGTTTTGATTTATTTCCCAATTTATCCAATGATAAAAGTTTTCCTTTATTTATAAACACTTTTATAAATCTATCCTTTTATTAATAAAATACGATTTTACAAACACTTTGTTCATAAAATGCCACATTGATACATTATCACATCTATAATTTTCACATTTATAAAATATCTTACTCTATGTATATATATCACTTTATATAAGACGATTAATAAATATTTATACCAAAATATTCTTATTTTCTTTTTAAAACCATATCCCTTTGTTGTATAACGCGGACTTATTTTCAAGATTTAAAAAAAATCTTTATTCATGGTACAAAATATCCATTCAAAGTATTTTATAAAAGTATAAATTTATAATCTCTAAAAATCATAATTTTTATTTACTTTAAATAAATTCCTTCTTTAAATAATTCAAGAATAATTATTAAACACATATAATTTCCAACAATCATTTTGAATTTCCTTTTTAAATAAAATAGTTATTTTTATAGAATTTAAAAATGCCAAAAATAAGGCCCGGTGCTACTAAAGCACTAAATAAGCAAAAACATATCCATATCATCAAATATGGCACCCAACGAGTCATATGTCACTATATATATGAAAAGTAAAAACAACAGTGTAGGAATCTTGTTGGATCTCTCCAACTTTTCCTCTGAATCACATACAGTATAAAATCAATAGTATAAATCAACCATTTCATGGTGAGATTCGTATACAAAGGGTCATCCGCTATTACATGGGAACATAATAGGGTCTCAACCGCTTTGGGGACGGAAATATATCCAAACCAACAATTTAAATTTAGTAAATTATCCAAATAGTCAACAATAAAATATTCATATATCCAACCAATAATTTTATCGACTAAAAATATTTCTAGCTAACCAAAAAATTGAGATTAACTCACACTAATTTCATTTCCATCAAAACCTTCCTGTTTTGAATTAAAATTGAATGAACGTTCAATTTTAACCCAAATTCCTACTAGCTCTGATTCCATCCAATCAAACTCCATAGTGTAATACTCGCTGATACGATTGCAACTCATCGCGTTCAATTTGGACCTCATATGGAAAAGTTGTGAATTAATGATTGTTTGAAAAAATTAAACTAAAATTAACTTTTTAAATTAATAAACTTTAAACTAATTACCTTTTCCTCCTCCCTCTCGCTCATGCACGTTTCCAACGTTGTCGTACATTTTTTTTTCAATCGATCGCGATCCTTCGATTTGTCGCCCCCGCCGTCGCCTACGCATGTCGTCGCCGCTCCGCCTCGTCATCTTTACCCTCGCCGAACCTCCCAGACCGCTATCGAGCCCCAAAAATCGAACCCATCTGCCCATGAACGTGGCCCATTCTTGGCTTCCACGCTTCGCTAAACAACGATCCAACCGTCAATCCCCTTCTATTCGTTGAGACGAACGTTTTTGTAGTTAGGGTCGTTGGCCAATTCAGCCTCCAGAGGCTCCGTTGATTTTCGCTCATTGGATGGAGCTATTGTTTTAATGGCGGCTGAAGCCAATTAGGGCTAGGGTTTGCAAATGAAGGAAGTTAATGTCCTTATATAGAAATTTTTAAAGCACTGTTCATTTGTTAAATTTTCGAACTCCAAATGAGGCGTGCCACCTAGCGTTTTACATGCTATAGCCCTATTCCGAACACAAGGAAACTAGCCATGAGGCATAATTCGATCATATGCAAAAGCTAGCTTTTGAAAATCAAATTTATTAATTCAAATTCCTAAATTAATTTCTACGCGTTTCTGTCTCGTATACCCAAACGATACGTCCTATCGTCATGAAATTCGACGGTGTACAAATATTCACTATTACAGATCTAATGAAACTGATTTCGTCAAAATTCGAGAAAGTGCCTCAGAAGGCTATTTTGACTTGTTAATCTAAAACAAGTTACTTTCAACTTACTTTAATCACTTTATATTCAAACTTATAAGTTTACTATCTTCATTTCTATCCAAATAGAATTTAAATCAACTTTCAAAATCATTCATTCATTTCAATTTCAAGGTTCAATTATTTTAAACATTACCAAATATTTATTTCAACGATTTAATTATCCAATAAATCGCTATATTTTAAATCCAAGTTATTCAACTTATAAAATTAACTTTTCAATATTTTAAAATCAGTTAAATATTCCAAATTCAAATGATAGAAATTTTGGGTCATTACAGATCGGGTGGTGACCATACCCTAACGGGTACGACCCACATAGCTCTGCCGCATATCTCCTGTTTTAGTCATTCCCGGTTGTGAGGCTATCATTTGTCTATACAAGTTGTTCTAGATATGAATAGACCAAAGGAACTACCTCTACTACATCATTTTTGGAATCGCCCTCGGGATTAGTAGAAGTAGCCCTTCCACTTCAAAGATTTTTGACTTTGATTCCATCATCTTCAAGTTGATTCCAATTCGAATGCCTACGTTGGTTCGATGCGGTTTTCTAATAACTCATGCTTATCCGATCTCGGTCTATCCGAACCAACATTTGATAATATAAAACTAGTCAAGTTATCGATAGTGGGAAAACTTACTATTTGGGATGAGTATAGATTTGCATATGAAAAATAAGACATCCTATACTTATCACCACTTTCTGATTTCAACTAGTAGTATCCCTTGATTAACAATAAAGTCGGAAAAAAGAAAACTATCATTGCCTTGACATTCATTCTTCCTTCACGGGATAGAGACGAGTTTCTATACCTTGCAATTTGGTGTTAAGTATACAATGAAGTATCTTCCATATACTTAATTAATCTTGACCCATTTATCAAAATTAACCCTCTCATACTTATCACGTTTTCGACTTTTCGACTTCTCTATCCCTCGCCTAGAAAATCTGGTATTAGATCTCACAAATAGAGGAAAGTCTACTCACGGCTTTTATTGCTAAATACAAGAAGACTCACTTTCCATAAAATGTGTCAACATTTTAGCAACTTATCATATTTGTTTGGCTACTTAATGACACAAACAAAGAAACCCTCTGTATATATAAAAACATTTTTCAAAAGACAGTTGCTTTTATACAAACCGACCTTTGAAAAATAAGTGATTTAAAATTGAAACTTTTATTTAATTAATTAATAATAAATTAAAAGCTTTTATTTAAATAATAATTAAATAATAATTTAACCATTTATTTAAATAATAATTAAACCATTTATTTAAATAATAATTTTTGAAAATATTTTTAATATTTTAAAATTCCTTTTTAATACTTATAACGAATTTTAAATGACTTTTCAAAAATATTTAAAGTAGAAACTCTTTTTATTTCACAAAAATTTATCGATTTACGAACTGCATTCGTAGCGACTATTGCTATATGGACCATAACCTTTAAACTTGTTTTATATGTCAAAATAGCTTTTAAATCTTGTTCTTTTATATTTAACCCACTTTGTAAACTTGTATAAAGGTTTGAAAACAAAAGGTAAACTTCGAAAAACCCTTTTTTTGAAAACATTTAGAAAATAAGGAAGTAAACTAGTTTTAAAAGCACATGGGATCATGATGTCGAACATAAACAAATTTAAGTGTTAACTTTCTAATCAACATACACCCATCCATATACGCAAGCACATACATGTATACAAATGCAAATAACGTCCATACAACAAGTAAAGATCATCACCTGCAAATAATTATTTAAACTCTTCGACTACATTTCAAGTCAACAACAAATCATCACATATATCATCCGCTTCAAGCGTGAACCAAAACAATATTTTATGAAAAGGAAATTTGTTATTTGGAAAAAAAGCCAACATTTCATGAGACATGCCGTATATAGTTTCACTGAACAAACATATTTTGTCGTTAAAAATTGGGTTATCCATGATTTTACAAGAAAACACAACTATCTAGGTAGAAGTTCTACTGAGTTATGCGGAATTAGCATGGATAACGTCAACACAACCACTGTGATGCAATCTCATCAAATACAAGACATAACATTGAAACACGTGATCAGATCAGAGACACTTTGACTGCTATAGGACGACATTATTGTGCTAAAATTTGAATTTGTAGTAGGCATTTGAATTTGTAGTTAAATTTGAATTTGAATTTAAATTTCTATCATTGATTAATAAATACCAAAAATAAAATATTTATTGATTAAAGTAAATAATTAATAATTATGGCAAACAAAAAATTAGAATTCGTTGTAATTGAGCATCTTTATGTTTCAAAATACACAACCGTTCCTTCTAAAAAACATATTATAAAAAAAAACTTACCATCAAGTTTTAGAAAATATGCAGAAAATTCAACAAATATTTGCTGAGAACTTTGCGAATATTTGCACAGTAATCCGCTAATATTTGTAGAGAAATCTACATATTTTTAAATTTTCAAAACTGCAAATATATGTAGATTTCCAAAAAAATTTAAGAAAATTCAAAAAATATGTTTTTATTATAAAAATATATAATTAATGTTAAAACATAATTTTTCAAAACTTTTTTTACCGAAATAAAAAATAAATACGTAATTTAAAACATGTTTTTGGAAGAGTTTTTCACGTATCAAATTCGAAAGGATGGACGTAACCAAATTTCTACCGAAAAATATAAACACCAAACGTATCATAATTAACAAATTCTTCCTATGCAATCTTCATCCTCTGTTCTAATTTGCCAATCCAATTTGATCATGAAAGAATCCTGCAATCGGTCATTGATAGATCCAAATATAAGTGCATAATTGAAACATGTTAAATGTTTGTTAATTCGGCTCGATGTTGGCTGGAAAAGCGCATTTAACAAAATCAGTGGACACGATATAACTACACAAATGCTTGGATCCATCTTCCCAAACCCTCCCACCAGCTATAAAATTGCCAAAAACACGTTTATTTTTCCGCCGCCTTCTTCATTTTATCTGTTCGCATCTTTTCTTCAGTTTTATTTGGATCTGAATTTTCCGTTCTTAAAGGCTGGCAAAGACGATCGATATTGGTCTCGATCATCGTAATGGTAATTTGATTAATTACCTTGCCGACCATTCTGATATATCGCCGACTATGTTCTGAGCCTTTTATTTTGATTTTTTTTTATATAATCCATTTTAGTTTTTTATTAGTGTTAAACAGACCGATGATTAACTGATCGAACAAGCATAAGTCTGAAGATCAATCCGTGTTTAACAACTCTAATCTTCTCTACGAGGTTATTTTTTTTTCAATTCGGAAATTTATCTGTTTTTTTCTTCGGTAGGTCGCGTGATGATTAAATGCATAGTTCAAATGAAAAATATCTGTTAGATATTTTGATTAATCATTTTGTCTTTCGCTCCTATCTGATGACCTATTCGCATATGTATTCTGAAAATTTTCATTGATTCTTTATTTATTTTTTCAATCGCTCGAGATTTGATTTTAAATGTTAATTGAATAAACTGTTTGTAAACCGTTCTGTTGTGGTTTGAGATGCTGGCCATTGGCCTCTTCCGTATTCCTTAATAACCATGGTTCTCTCATCTTCATTCGAGCCAGTGAAGCATTGAGAGAAAGAGGGAGGAGAAACAAGCACTGAACTTTATATTGCAATCTTTCCCTCTCTTTTTCTAATTTGGTTCTTTGTTCTGCCTTTTTATACACACTTTTTATTGTGTTTATTTTGGAGATAATGGAAGGACCCAATGAGAACAGAGGTCATTTGAGGTCTGTAAACCATAAACAGAATGGGAATAGAAGAGCACTGATGGATATCAAGAATTTGGTTGGAGTTGCACCAAATCGATGTGTAGCAAAAAAGAGTCAATTAGCTCATAAGAATGCAGTTTTGCCTCCCAGGCCAATGACAAGAAAACATGCAGCTACATTAGCAAACAGATCAAGTTCTTTTGATGAGGAAGCTAAGAACAAAGATGAACATAGTGTAAAAGATCATATTATTGATGTGGACATACCAATAGTTGAAGAAACACAACAAATGAAAGAATGTGAGCTGACTGAAGAAATTGTCATGGAGGATTTATTTGTGGAAAGCATAGTCGAGATTGATAGCTGCGATTTGAGCAACTCATTGGCAGTGGCTGAATATGTTGAAGACATCTACGAGTATTGTAAGAGGATCGAATCAAATGGATGTGTGAGTCCAGATTACATGTCCGTCCAGTTCGATATTAATGAAAAAATGAGAAGCATCCTATTGGATTGGCTTATAGAGGTTCACTACAAATTCCAACTAATGGATGAGACTCTCTACCTCACTGTAAATAACATAGACATATTCTTATCGAAGCAAACTGTAGTCAGAAACAAACTACAATTGGTAGGCATTGCTTATTGCTTGCATCTTTTCATTTAATCTCTTCGCATCTTTTCTTCGGTTTTATTCGGATCTAAATTTTCTATTCTGAATGGCTGGCGATGACGATCGATATTGGTCTCGTTCGTGGTAATGGTAATTTGATTAATTACCTTGCCGACCATTCTAATATATCGCCACCCATATTCTGACGCTTTTATTTCGATTTTTTTTATAATCCATTTTAGTTTTTGATTAGTGTTAAACAGACCGATGATAAATGATCAGACAAGCATATGTCTGAATATCAACCGGGTTGAACAGCTCTAATCTTCTCTATGAGTTCATTTTTATTTCAATTCGTGAATTTAGCTGTTTTATTTATTTGGTAGGTCGTGTGATGATTAAATGCATAGTTCAAATGAAAAATATCTTTTGGATATTTTGATTAATGCTGTTGTTTAAACCGTGAATCCACAAATATTGAATGTAGTTATTGCTTTTAGCTTAGTTGCTTTTTGTTTGCTAATTCACAGACTTACGCCAATATGCCAGTAGACAAATCATTTGGGGATGACAGTGATAGCGAATGCATAATGCTGGGTAAGGGCAACATCTCAATTGGAATATATAGCAGGCAATTCCAAATGTAGAGAATTGGGATTTTATAGCAGCAAGTCAAAGAGGTTAGCATGATTAGTAACCCGATTAATGATATTAATATGGTTATAGCTCGTATCTTTACTGAGATCAAAGTAGCATGCGATTTCCAGTGTAATTGCTGATTAGAGTAGTTATATGTTGGAGTCGTTAAGATTTGAGATTATGAGAATGTGCAACACCAGTACAAACCATTAGTTGTTTAGCAAGTCCCTTTTTTGGATGTGTTTGGGTGTATATGGTGTTCCAAAATCTTTAGAATGCTGAATACCGATGCTAAATACCTGATTGATTAATGATAATGATAAATGTAAATTAAATGTAAGAAATTTATATAATATTTTTAAAAAATATTTTTTAATGGTATTAAATAGTAGATATCGAATGGTGATATTAAATATTGAATGAAAAACCAATTCCGTGCAGTAAATGAATTGAAATTAATAAAAAACGACCGTAAGAATGAATAAGAATTAATCGAGGTAGGCAATTTACTACCGAAGTGAATGAAATAAAATATGTTCATTGTGTCTAGATCATTGTACGAATAAAATGATTTACGCAATACATATTTTATTCCATTGGCTTTCGCAACAAATTGCCTATCTTATTTTAATTCTTATTTATTCTTATAAGATCATCTTTTGTTAATTCCCATTCATTTACTTACATATACTTATTTTTCATTCAATATTCAATATCACCAATTTAACATTTACTATTTAATACTATCAAAAAATAATTATTTAAAGTATTATATAAGTTTCTTGCAGGTTTAATTTACATTTATTATTTACTTAAAAAACTTGATTTCCATCTAATATTCAATAATGAATCATTTCACACTTAAGTTTCTCTATTCTTTTTTTATATTTATTACTTCATATACGGTACCATTCGGTATTAAATATATTTATAAATCATTTCAACATTTCCTTAAGTTTATAACCATTTACTTAAATAGTATTCTCCTTCTTGCTATTCAACTTAATTATTAAGCATTTTAAACATTGGCTTAAGTTTATAATATTTCTTGTGCATCTTAATTCTCTATTTGTAGACATATGTTAATTTTGAATAATTTTTATTACTTAAGTTTTTATTTGCATAATATTCTATTATCTTTTTAGATTACAAGTTACAAAACTTCAATTTTTTTTTATATTTTCATTAAACACTTATATTTAATTTCAGATTTCAATTTGGAAGGTTTTAACCATTAAGATAGTCAATGATTCCATTTTATTACAATAATTGAAAATCTCTAATTATCAGAAACTTAAGAACTAATTATTGGGTTTTATTTCAAATCATCCTGAAATAATATATACTTATATCTTTTGTATATCAAATCGTACTTAGAAAATTACAGTTTAAATTTTGTTTTACCAACACAACTGTGTAGCAAAGCTATTATAATGGTCTTTCCACTTTGAAACTCGAAAATGAAAGTCGATGATGTCGCGATCACCATCGAAATTATTTTCCAACGGTAGAAAAGGGAAGTACATAACTTATTTTCTTATAGAATTCTATTAAAACGTTTCTTTTTAATCTTATTAAAAATGTTTCTATCCTAAAAACTTCTAAATAATTCAAATATTATTTTTCCAAAATCTTATTTAATTTAATATTTTTACTTATAAAAAATACGGGTCGTTACAAGCTTTTTGGTTGGAAGATTCCATTATATCTAGAAAGTAACGAACTATCGTTGGTAAGGTTGTAGTGATAGGTATGTTACATTGAGGAACAAATCAGGCTTAATTGTCTTAGAGGTTCAAATAACAGCTTTTAGACCAATGTCCATTCTCGTTTTGTGTTAATATTTTTTTTTGCTAAATGCTTATGTTAGATGCGATGTTATTCAAGACTTTTTAGTTGAGTATCTTTAAACATTGGAAGGTTGGGATCAAAAGATCTTTTATGCTTACATTCTACGTTAGTTAATTTCAAATTCATTGTGCTTGTTTTGATTTCTTTAAATCTAATCAAGCCATCATTATAAGTAATGATTTTGTTTTTAATTTTATTTTCTTTAATTTGCATTCACTTTGTACCCTTTGTGATTGGTTGGTTTATGTTTTAGGTAGTGTATTTTGTTTTAGAATAAAGTTATAAAATAATCATAGCGTATAAACCAATTAATCACATAAGTTTCAAATACGAGCAAATCCAATAAATGGAAATTAGGTTCAAGTTACCATATGTAGTTGTGTATTAATCCAAGAGAACGGGTTAAGTAATTAAGTTTATATACAAATCCATGTTTGATATTAAACAAGCCTAGTACTGTATCTTTTGATCGCTTTTAAGAACAAATATAATTATTTTTTCTTTGGACTTAAAGGTAAATTTTATATTGTATCTCATCCATCTTAAAACTTAATTTTAGCATATCAAAAGCTCAAATATTTCCAATTAAATTTCAATCATCTCGCTTTTCCATTGTTTGGTTTTTTTGCTGTCCTTCAACTTTTCTTCATTTAATTGACCGTGATTAATCTTTTGTTAATTTATGTTCAAAGCTAAATTATATTGATTCTTCCATTAGTTTGTGTCAAAATGACTTTGTTTATGGTAAGTTTATTTTTAAATATGATTTTCTTTATCTTTGTTGTTCTATGAATATGCACCTGAATTCAACTTCTGCATTTCATGTTTTTTAGCATATGCTTTGACTTACATTTTATTTTCTTTTTTATTTTCTTAGTATCAGTTATTGATGTCATTAATGTGAATAAAATATGATGTTTGCTGGAAATTTTCATTATAACAAAATATTGCAAATATTTTATTGTAGTTAGATGAAAGACTTATATTTATATCAGTCTTTGATAAAAATAAATTTTAATTATTGACAAACACCATTGTTCTATTTGTTAAGTGATTTGACTTTAGTGCGAAAGGTCACATGTTCGAAATTTGCGTTGCATGATTCGAACATGTATTGAAATGTGATATGTTGTCTCAGTGATATGTTATATCTAAGTACCAATTCAAAAAAAATAAAAAAATAAATAAAATTTGATTATTGTTTGATAACAATCTGTATATAAAGTAGACTTTTATGTAGAGAAAAAAAAATTTGAAAGATAAACGTGAGGTAAATCATATTATTATAAGAATAGCAGTGTTAAAAAATATAGAAACGTTTGTCATTTTTTACAAAATGATATATGCAAGTAGAGTTTGCATATACGTGATTTAGTAAAAAGAAAATTAAAAGATAGTTTTGATGAAATGATAGACTTTTATTTTCTTTTATTTAAAAGCCGAATTTATTTATTTGTCTTGTGTTTAAAACACAAAAATTATAACTTTTTGGAAAATTTGGGTTGAGCTGGAAGGATTAAATATAACTATTTATTTTCTAAAATAAACATGGATGGTAAAATATTGCATCAATGAAAAGGCAAATATTTATTTCGGGATGCCTCCGCGAGAGCCTTAATTAAAAAATGATGGGACGATGGTCGATCTTCTTACATCATTGGCTTATGAAAGTAGATTTTCAAAAAAGAAAAGCTTAATTTATTAATATTTTGCTTTTAAATATAGTTTATTTAATTTACCTAAATTGCAGTTTTAACTAGAATTGAATAGGAATGTAAATCAAAGTGTGATCTGATCCAAAGCGGGATTTGAACTGAAAGATTTTTGATATCAGTGTTTTATTAGTTGTAGTTATGCGCTTTTCTTAATTTTCTGGAAAAGAACTGGAAAAGAATAATTTTCTTTTCTTTTCTGTATATTGATACATATACGACATTCATATGTAGAGATATGTTCCAAAGCATTTAGAAGGGTGAATACTGATGCTAAAGACAGTCAAGGTATTGAAGTGACCACTATTAAGATTAAATATAAATACAAACATTTGGAATGAGGAAACTACGTAGTTTGGAAATCATCGATGAATTGACAAAATTTTATTGAATTAGGAGCATTATAAATGGAGGTAATGGTAGGAAATCGGCTCTTTTCATATTCCTCTATGGTTGTCTGTTCAGTAAATCATAACACAGTTTTTTTAAAATTTTATAAAATCACTTTTCACTAGGGAGTGTACTTTTTTTAAAAAATATGTTTTTTGTTGCTTGGACACATCGGAAAACGAAGAATATGATATTAGGTAAATTTCTCTCTAAGTTAATATTTTTAGTACGGTTAATGTGAAGGTTAGTATTGATAGCTTTTTGGTGGAAGCTTCCATTGACTTATCTAGAAAGCAACGGACTATCGTTGGTAAGGTTGTAGTGATGGGTATGTTACATTGAGGAACAAATCAGGTTCAATTGTCTAATAGGTTCAATTGTCTCAGTTTTGTGTACCAAGATGTTTAAAAGATAGATTCTTTTAAACCAATGTCCGTTCTCTTTTTTGTGTCAATGTTTGTTTATTTTTGCAAAATACTTGTGTTAGATGCGATGTTATTGAAGACCTTTTAGTGGAGTATCTTGAAACATTGAAAGGTTGGGATCAAAAGATCTCATATTGTTACATTCTACAATAGTTAATTTTAAATACATTGTACTTGTTTTGATTTCTTTAAATCTTAGTAAGCCGTCATTATAAGTGATGTATTTATTTTTAATTTTATTTTTTCTAATTTGCAGTTACTTTTGAACCTTCGTGATTGGTTGGTTTATACTTTAGTCAGTGTATTTTTTTAGAATAAAGTTATAAACAATTATAGTGGATGAACTAACTAACCCTTTTAGTTTCGAGTAGTAGCAAAACCAACAAATGAATATTAGGTTCAACTGACCATCTAGTGTGCAGTATTAATTTCTAGGACTACGGATTAAGTGAATAAGTTTATAGGATGCAAACCCATTTTTGATATTAATTTATTAAACATGCCAAGTGTTATATCTTTTGATCGTTTTTAAGGTCAAATATCTTTTTTTTGGACTAAAAGGAACTCTTTGTATTGCATCTCATCCATCTTGAAACATAAATTAGCTTATTAAATGTTCGAATATTTCCAACTAAATTTCAATCATCTCTCTTTATCATTGTTGTGTCTTTGTTGCTGCTGCCGCCATCTCAAACGTTGTTGTCTTCCATCTAATATGCCGTGATTATAATCTTTTTGGGATTTAGTAACGCCTACTACCTTCAATGATAAATTTTGTTCCTTCTTCCATTAGTTTGGATTCAGAAAACTTTGTTCATGGCTAGTTTTTTTTTATCGTGTATTTTTTTGAACTTTTACTATGACTAGTGTGTCAAAATTTTGAACATGATCTCCTTTATCTTTGTTCGTCTGTGAGTATGTGCTTACTTGAATCCAACTTTTGCACATGATATTTTAGCATATGCTGTAACTTAATTTTTCCCCCTTTTTTCCTTGCTGTTATTTATGGACACAAAACATTATAATTATAACTTAACATTATAATTATTATAATTAAGTTATAGCATATTCAGTATAACAATTAAGTTATAGCATATTAAGTTTTAGCATATTGATTATAGCATACTAAGTTCCTTAAGAAAAACATTATAACTTAATTATTATAATTATAATGTTTTGTTATACCGAAGATGAGATGTTTGTTGAAATTTTTCGGTACGACAAAACATTATAATTATTATTTTTCATGGTTAGATGAAAGACTCGTCTTTATATCAATCTTTGATAAAAATAAAATTTGATTATTGTTCAGTAACAATTTGTCTACATAGTACATTTCCATATAAATGGGGAAAAACATTTTAAAAGATAAATATGAGGCAAATCATATTATTATAAGAATAACTGTATGAAAAAATATAGAAACTTCCATCATTTTCTATAAAATGATATATGCAAGTAGAATTTGGATATATACACGATTTAGCAAAAAGAAAATTAGAAAATAACGTTAATGAATGGATAGACCTTTTTATTTTGTTTTATTTAGAAGCTGAATTTATTTATTTGTCTTAAGTTTAAAGAAATATGATAATTATTTTTAGAAAAATAAGTAGAGCGGGAAGGATTAAATGCAGCATTTAATTTTTAAAACAAAAATAGATGGTAAAACATAGTATCAATAAAAAGGTAAGTTTATTCATCTTTTTTGAAAAGCTAAATATCATTTACTTTTTTTCAAAAGCTTAATTTAATAATATTTCACTTTAAGTGCAGTTTTAATCAAGGTTGAATAGGAATGTAAATCAAATCGTAAAGGGGAAGATCTGATCCAAAGTGGGATTTGAATTGCAAGATTTTAAATATTTTAGTAACAATGTTTTAGTTGATGTAATTACTAATTTCAACGTACATTAAAGTGATTATTCCACCTAGGTTTGTCTTTAATGGTGCAACTTTTGCTCTTTAGTTCCATGCTTATATCTACAAATTTCTGTACTTAATACAAGAAGAAGAAGAAAATATGAATTATATGTACTTATGATTTTGGACTGTATACACTTTTGGTTTTAATTTAAGATGGAGAAAGATGTATGAATTGCATATACTTGTTAATATTGTTAATAAGAAAACTTGTCAACATCCCCAAAGTTATTTGGTTAGCAAGTAAAATTATTTATGTTACAATAGAAGATCATTGGAAGAGATTAGCCCCTTTGTAACCCCCCTTTCGAACGGGATGAGTTGGACAAATTACTTTTGGAGGATGATTTATGAAAGTACTAATAGTGGTTAATCTAATCAACCTCCTCAAGGTGAAGATTAAGGAGAAAGCATCCCATTCGAAACTTCTATTTCGGATGGGTCGAAAGTGGTTATGTATATTAGGTGTTCATCATCTTTCGACTATATTGAAAGGTCCACTCTGCCTTTAAAGAGAAGAATTTGCTTTCAACACCATTGGTTTCGCTCCTTTAGGATGAACTCCTTAGAAAGGGTTATAAGTATTGTTGGATGTGTATACCTTTCGAAGGAATTCACTCCATATAACGTTGCTTTTCATTTACATATCTGATCTTCCTCGGAACGCTTCTTTCGATCAAGTCGAAAGGGATCTAGCTCAACCGAAGTGGATCTGATGTATAATATGCAAAGTCTTATTTAATATATGCAATGGGAAATCATCTCAGATAACATAAGTTCTGTGAACTTATTAAAGTCGAAACATCATCATCATCTTTATTTTTCATTATACATCATTAGTAAGATTATCGTGTGATTTGAATGTGTATTATGTAAGTTGGTCGCATGGCATTGCATAAGACAAAATAGAATTAAGAAGATAAGCTAGCATCATGTGCAATTGATCATTAGACAAGCTAATGATCAAAATGATCTCCCTCATGATCAAAATCTTATTGAATCCATGCGCTTCCTCTTTTAACATAAACCCGAATTGAGTTACAAGTAATAGAGCTTTTTCCTCAAATCAATTTAGGGTTACAAAGATTTGATTTAGCTAAGAAATGGAGGAATGAATTTGGATTCCAAAATTCGATCTCCAAAATCGAATCCCTAGGATCATATTTATAGATGCAGGTTGTCCCCTTTCACGCTCATTCTTTTGCCTCAATCGAAAGGTCTTCCTCTTATCTTTCACTTTCATCCTTTCGATATGGTCGAAAGGCCTTCTTTCTGCTTGCGGTGCGCCTGCTTTCGATCCTGTCGAAAGGCTTTTCTTTCGAGTTTTCTCACTTATTCTTGCACCTCACATCCTTTTATTCTAGACCTTTCAAACTAGCCGAAAGGACCTCTACGTCCACTTGTCGCTGCCTTCAAGGTCCATGTGTCTCTTTCATCCGTTTTCTTCCGTGCTGCTTTCAACTTCGTCGAATGGGTGGTAATCACGCTCCTCGCTCTGTGTTGCTATAATGTTTCGAGTAAGAAATGGGTTGAGCTTTCACATTGCTTCGAAAGGTATGAGAGTGATATCTGAGTCGAAAGGATTTTTGGCTTTCATGTAGGATTTTCATCATGTTTTCGAAAGGTTCCAACCGTTTCGAAAGGCTTGTCCTTGCTTTTGAAAGGTGTATCGGAGTCAATTCTTCATATGGTAAACCGACAACGTTGAAACCTTCTATTTTGAAGGCATTGGTTCATTGCGCAAGCCTTTCGTTCAGCACCTTCGAATGGGGTTCCAAATCCATTCCTGCTTCTCTTATATATGCGAATTCATCTACATCTAAATGTTTCAATGAGGCGGAAGAGTAGCCTTGCCTTCTTTTTCTATCTTCTCGAAAGATTTTGTACTATTTATCATTTGTGACGACACCGGGTGCTTGTGACTCCCTCGAAAGCCATTTCAATGCCTTTGAAACACCCTTCCATGATCTTTAATGAAACCCATATCCTTAATTCTAGTAGTGTAACGATCCAGAATTTCACCACATGAATTTCTAAATATTTAATTAATTTTAAATATTCAAATAATAGGTTTTATAAAAAAAATAAAAACACTTTTAAATAGTAAATTTTAAAGATAAAATAGTTTTCAAATTTAGTTTACAAAAATATTTAGTTCGATGAAAAACAGAAAATGTGACCGAAAACTATTTTTTGAATTTTCGACATTTCATCGTATAAAGGTTATTTGAAATGTTGTGTACACTTTCTTATATATATGCACACATAGACTAATTATATAATATAAGTTAAGATAGTATAATTAGGTTTAATTAAGTTGATTAACTTAAGATAATGATGATGTGATACTTTGACCACTAAATAAAAAAGGAAAAAAATGTCACATCAAATGAAACATATTTAAACATGATTTGATATTTTGGCAACTTGAGTTTTAAATGCATGTTGGTAAGGGGGAGACAAGCATTGCCATATGACAACCATGGATATGAGGGTATATGTAACACTGTATATTTTTATAACATTATTTAGAATATTTAATTAACAAAATTAAATGAAATAACGTGAAGATTAATAGGTGGAGATTTGATTAGACTAAGGGTAGTCGTGCCATGTTAGTGTGTTAATTAAAATAAAATAACATAAATAAAGGTATTAGGAATGAGTAAGGACAATATGGGAAATAGGAAAGGCTTATGCCTTAAACCCTTAGGAATGAAACCCACGTTCATTTCATTTTCACTCTAGCTAAAATTAAACCAAGGCCAACCACCATTATTGTTCTTAAGAGAAGATAAGCTAGGATTCAAGAGAAGGAAGAAAATCTACTAAATCAACATCAAATCTCACATCTTAAAATCTCAAAGCTAAAGTGAATAATTACTACATCCCATTTTCTTATGGTTTTCGGGTTTTAGATTAGATCCAAAATATTTTTGCAAATATATGCCATGTTTTGATGACTAAAATTATATATATGCTTGTTGATGAATTATAAATGTTCATGTTAGTTTTTATGATATGTTTGACATGAAAACCCTATTAAATGACATCCAAATGCTTTGAAAATTTAAATTTAGGTCAGAAATGATATTTTAGAGATGGATTTCAATTATCATAATTTTCTGAATTAATGTGGATTTTATATTAATTTCCTAGTGAAGCAAATGATTTATTGGGTTATAAATTATTTTCGGCTAAAATTATATATTTGGGTTTGAAATTTTCATATGTTGGAAAACATATTAGAATTTCTAGGATTTTTCTAAATTTTTCCTTAGTGATTTGATGAATATATAAAATTATTTAAGGTATGAGACTTAAATGTTTTATATATTTAATTAAGAAGAATGGGCATTTTACAAAATAAAATGATTATTTAATTTGGACAAATAGTAGCACCACTTTTCGGAAAAGTATTTAGTAACCAATAAGAATCTGACAAACAAAGGTAGGTTAGTTGAAAAGTTATCCTTTTTAAGTTAAAAACAAAGAAATCATATTTTTAGCATGTTTTTAAGCCAATTTTAGCATTAGACCTTCCGACCCAAACCTCTCGATTAAGTCGAAAGGTTATAACTTTTGACAAGGTCAAATCAATGCATATGGTATCAAGTATCTTGATCTGTAATGAATTGGACAGAGTCGAAGGATTCTTAGTCGAAAGGTTTGTTGCCAAAGGAGTTGAAGTATGTGTGTTTTATAAGCCAAAGATCGCCTGCTTTGCTTTCAAATAAGAGCTTTCGACTTGGTTGCTTTCGACCAGGTTAAATATTTAAATAAAGGATTTTAAACATTCCGACAAGGTCGAAAGGTTGATATAACTTTGTTATTTGTTTTGTTTTGAACCTTCCGACAAAGTCGAAAGGTTTACTTGTTTTAAAATTAGCCGCTTCTCCATGCTTTCGAAGGAGAGCTTTCGACTTAGGTGATACACCCTTGTTTTCAAAATGAAGTATAACCAAAGCTTTTGAAGTAGGGCTTTCGACAAAATCGAAAGGTCGCTTACAATGATTTTGAAAGGCTTAGTTCAATGATTTCGAAAAGTTTAGTTCAACGATTTCGAAAGGTTTTGTTAAACGTAAAATATGAATAGTGATAAAGAAGACCTTTTAGAAGATTTCTGCCTGAATAGAGGACAACAGGAAGAGTCACCTTTCGACGGTGTCGAAAGGGTTAGTCAATGCTAATAAGAAAAGGCAATAAAAACGTTAGAGCAAAGCTTCCGTAAATATGAAGGGAAGAATTACTGAGGCACAACGAAGCAGCTAAGTACAAAGCCTACAAGCACCTTCCGGTTGGAATAAAACAGTTCAGGAACCACTCATTATAAAACAAAGGCTAAAAGAAAGAAGTTCAAATAAAACCTTTCGAAGGAATCGAATGGAGGAAGTCAACAATTCATAGCAGTCCCCGACCTTTCGAGGGGTTTCATTCCACAATATTCAAGAAGTTCTTGCCATCCAAAGAGGGTGAAGAAGTCAAGGCAAGGGCATGCAACTCTATAACTACCTTTTCAAAAGCATAATAAGCCTTTCGGACCGGTAGGAACGCACGCCTTTACGATGAAGGCAACATTCGTAAGTCAACAAGGAATGAAAGACAACATTTCGACAACATTCAAGAAAAGCATGGCTCTCGATAACAATCAAGTGAAGAGCAACCTTTCGACAAGATCGAAGGGTTCACAACAATCAAGTAAAAGAGAAAACTTTTGACAAGGTCGAAGGGTTCTAACAATCAAGTGAAAGAGAACCCTTCCGACAAGGTCGAAGTGTTCACAATATCATATAGAAGATAGACCCTTCGGCAAAGACGAAAGGTCCATGAAAGGATGACCTTTCGACCCAGCCGAAGCATAAAGTTGGAAGGAGGGCCGCCTGCATCTATAAATAAAACCTAAGGGGTCCAGTTTTGGGGATCAGATTTTCTTCTCATTCTGCTCTCATTCGACTACTTTTTCTTCCGCTCACAACTTTGTAACCCTAATTTAGAAATTAAATTGGGGATTGATTTCTTGAATGTTGTATCAAACTTCATCATGAGGAAATAAAGAGGATCTGTTAAATATCAAGGGCAAAAGAACAGCAGACGAAAGAGTAAACGATAATGAGAGGGTTGCCCCTTTCATTGATGAAATAATGTCAGCACCAATTCCCTCTCACGTGAAGGTCCATACAATGAAATATCATGGCACATCTGATCCCGATGACCACTTGATGGCTTTTGATTGTCAAATGGATTTGTATAATGCTTCTGGTGCTGTTAGGTGCCGCCTTTTTCCAGTCACTCTTCAAGGAGCTGCTGCTAAATGGTGCAGGAAGTATCATGAGAACACAATCTATTCATGGAAACAATTAGTTCTCGGCTCAGTTCTGCATTTGTAAAGACCCGTCAATCGACTATACAGTGCTAATATAAGTCAAAATCATGGCGAGTCATTAGGAGATTACTTGAAGAGGTTCAACACTGAAGTCATGGTGAGTCATTGGGACAAGCTTATTGCAGTGCACTCAGGCCTTATAGTCAATTCTCCTTCCTTAAAGGAGTTATTCATCCATGGATGCCGAGATTTACAGGACTTCCACTTTCAAGCTGACAAATTCGTCCGTATGGATGAATTGTACCATTCTAAGAAAAAATTTAATCAAAGGAGGGACAGTGGAAAATTCAGCTCAGAAAGGATTCCTAAAAGATCCAGATGGCAGGACACTAATGCTAACGCGGTGGCATTAAACCGACCGATCTCTTACATCTATGCAATGACTCAAGACAAGGTCAATTTCCCAATCTCGTTCAAAGCCCAAAATTATCCAGAATAGAAGAAAGGAGACAAATATTGTGCTTACCACAAGGCGAATGGTCACAGGACCAACGAGTGTAAGGTGCTGGCAGGAATAATTCAAAAATTAATTCGAGAAGGACAGTCAAAGGAATTTGTAAAGAACCCACAACAGACTTTCCTGCCAGAGGCTGAGGCAAGAAAACCTAATGGTAATACTGTTAATATGATCGAAGATGAAGATTCACTAAGCATGAGTCCACCCTAAAACAGAATTGATGTTATATACGGTGGACCACATCCTGCGGGTAGAAGTCAGAGTGCCAGGAGTAAATATATTCGTGAAGCCAGGAAGGGTGTGTTTTCCATACAAGAAGAACCACCGCTCAAGAACCCAAAGTATATTATTAACATGCACACTTTGGTGATCAGTCCCCAAGAGTTGAGAAGAGGAATCCATCATCCCCACAATGATCCATTGATGATCGCAGCTCAGAAAGGATTCTCGGTGGTTACAAAAATCTTGGTCGACACTTAAAGCGCTGTAAATGTGATATTCCGACATGATATTGATCAGATGGGAATCTCCAAGGACAAACTTGAGCCTAGCCCCAAATCCATCTTCGGGTTCAACAAAAAAGGAACAACCTCACTTGGACAAGTAAAGCTTTTGGTTTTGCTGGGACTCCCTCCTTGCTCCCGTTTTTTTAGACAACCTTTGTGATCATAGATCAGCCATCATTCTACAGTGCTATCTTTGGACATCCAACACTGGATGAAGTGGACGCATTTGTCTCGCCAAAATATCTGATGCTCAGATTCCTTACTAAGACTAGTCGGGGAGCTATCCGAGGCAAGCAATTTTCGTCACCGGAAATGTATTTTGCAACTTTGGAGCAATAAACAAGGAGTTCACTTGTTACTTTGATTCTTCCATTACTTTACAACCTTCAGACGATGGGTTTCTACATCCATCATTCGAAGCAAAGGAAAAATTTGACAACTAACAAGCCACAAAATGTTTTTTGCAGTTTATGGAAAGAGGAATAGAATGGATACCAACTCCATAGAGGAAAGCGACATTGTTACAAAACTAGATTGTTGAGGAAAGGTCGAAAGAGTTAAGCCGGTTGAGGAAACTAAGGAAATTTTAACAGATCCTGCGATTCTACTAAGATAGTCAGAGTGGGAAAAGATCTAGAGGAGCACCTAAAATCATGATTGGCAGAATTCTTAAAATCCAATAAGGATATTTTTGCCCGGACCCACTCTGACATGATTGGAATTGACCCTACAATCATGAGTCATGCACTAAACATCAATCCTAACATCCCTCCGGTTAGGCAAAAGAAGAGGCAATTTGATAAAGTAAGGACCGACGCCCTAAGAGAAGAGGTCAATAAATTGCAACAAAATGGATTTATCCGGGAAGTCTTCAACCCTGAGTGGTTGGAAAACCCAGTTTTGGTAAAAAAACAAAATGGAAAGTGGCGAACTTGCATGGATTATACGGATTTAAACAAAGCTTGTCCAAAGGATTGTTACCCACTGCCAAGAATAGATCAATTGGTCGACGCGACCAGTGGACATAAGCTGCTTTCCTTGATGGATGCATACTCTGGATATAATCAAATCCCTATGTACAAACCTGTTGAGGAGCATACTAGCTTCGTTACAGATTAGGGAACTTATTGTTACAAAGTCATGCCATTTAGGTTTAAAAATGCTGGAGCAACTTACCAAAGATTAGTTAACCGAATGTTTAAAGATCAAATCGGAAGAAATATGTAGTTTTACATAGATGACATGTTGGTAAAATCACCAGAAACGAAGGATCATCTCGAAGATATGATGAGATGTTCAAAGTGCTCCGAAAGTATCAAATGAAGCTCAACCCCCAAAATTGCAACTTTGGAGTTCATTCTGGAAAATTCTTAGGCTATGTTATCAGTGCACAAGGAATCAAAGCCAACCCAGAACAGATTGAGGCTATTAAAGATATGCAGAGCCTAAACCAAGTAAAGATGTCATGAGTTTAAATGGAAAAGTAGCACCATTAAGTAGGTTCATTTCAAAGGTCACCGATAAGTGTATCCCATTCTTTGAGGTAATAAAGAAAAAGAATTCTTTTTGATTGAAATGAAGATTGCAAAAAGGCATTTCAAGAGTTGAAACCTCCGATCTTATCTAGCCCCGAAAATGGAGAGGATCTTTTTTTGTGTATGGCAATTTCTGAACATGTAGTAAGCTCAGTATTGATCAAAAATGACAAGGAATTGCAATTTCCGGTTAATAATGTGAGCAAAAGGCTAAAGGATGCTGAAATCCGATACCCAGTTATTAAGAAACTAGCATACTATTTGGTTTTGATAGCCAGAAAGTTAAGACCTTACTTCCAAGCACACCCAGTGAAGGTGTTGACCAACTTTCCATTAAAACAAGTCTATGGTAGGCCTGAAACTTCTCGAAGATTGATTAAGTGGGGAATTGAGCTAAGTCAATATGATACAGTATACTAGCCCAGAATGGCTATAAAAGGACAAGCCTTAGCTGGTTTCATTAACGAGTGTATGGGATTCATTTCAGAACAATCCGATAAAGAAAAGGATATGAAACCCAAGTGGCAGTTATTTGTGGATGGCGCCTCAAACGAACTAGGGGCCGGAGTAGGATATGTAATAATTGCCACAGATGGACACAAACTTCATTATGCTATGAAATTGGGGTTTTCAGCAACTAACAATGTAGTAGAGTATGAATCCATGGTAACAGGATTGATCTGTGCTCTACAACTCAAAATCCCAAGGATTCAAGTATTCAGTGATTCTCAATTAATGGTTAATCAAATCAAACAAGTATACCAAACCAAAGATCCCAAAATTAGTCAGTATGTAAAAAAGTTTCTAAAAATGCTCCCACTTTTCGAAGATTTCTCTGTACACCAAATACCAAGGGGAGACAATTCTCAAGTAGATTCACTAGCTAAATTAGCAAGTTCAAGAGGGTTACCTGGGACTCAAATTATGTCCGTGGCAATTTAGGCTAATCCCAGCATTGAGGAAAATAGATAAGAGAAAACCAAGGAGCTATTAGTACTTACCCGATCACGAGCCTTAACACAAGAAGCGGAAGAAACAGATTAGGAAATACCAAGTGAATAACCTATAGCCCCAATAGCGGAAGAATATTATGAAAACACTTGAATGGCTCCGATTATGAGTTATATTATCAATGAGAGACTACCTACAGAATAAACGGAGGTGCGAAAGCTAAAGAGGCAAGCCCAGAATTTTACCATTATGGATGGAGTTCTATATAAGAAAGGATACGCCCTTCCATATTTGCGATGTGTAAAACCCGAAATCGGATTAAGGATATTAAAAGAAGCCCACGAAGGACTCCGTGGAGATCACTCCAATGGAATCAAATTAGCCAAGAAGATAATGGGACAAGGGTATGTTAAAAGATGTGAAAAGTGCCAACGCTACTCAAAGATACCACGTCTTCCTTCAAGTCAACTTACCCTTATCACCAGCCCATGGCTATTCGGCGTTTGGGGAATCGAATTAAATGGACCTCTTCCAATCTCGAAAGGCGGAGCAAAGTATGCTGTAGTGGTAATTGATTACTTCACAAAATGGGTCGAAGCAGAACCGCTTCCAAAGATCACCTCTAGGAAAGTGCTAAGATTTGTTATTAAGAACATTGTCACAAGGTTTGGGATACCCTATAAAATAATTTCCGATAATGGAACCCAATTTGAAAGTGCAGAGTTTTCAAAATTTTGTCATAAGAATGGAATTATAAAAAGCTTCTCTTCTGTCACTCACCCAAAAGCCAATGGAGCCGTTGAGGCTACTAACAAAAAAATAAAGAAAATCTTGAAAAAGAGACGAAATAAGGCAAAAGGGAATTGGGTAGAAGAATTACCCCTAATTTTGTGGGCTTATAGAACATCCACTAGAACTGCAACAGGCCATACCCCTTATTCTCTAACATATGGTTGTGAAGCAATGCTTCCAGTAGAAGTTGAAGTACCTTCTCATAGAAGGATTGCCTATGCCTTCAATCCAAATCAAGAACTAAAAAAGGAATCTCTTGATTTAATTCACGAATTAAGAGATGAAGCAGCCTTAAGAACGGCTGAATATCAAAGGAGAATATCAAAGTAATATAACTCAAAGGTAAAAGCAAGGACATTTAGACAAGGAGATTTGGTACTTAGAAGAGTAATGACCAAAATGAGAAACCCATCAAATGGGCCATTGGGACCCAATTGGGAAGGCCCACTAATCATTTTCAAGGAAATTCCCCCAGGGGCTCACAAGTTAAGCCATCCCGACGGTAATATGGTACCGAGAACCTGGAACGCAGAACATTTGAAACCGTACTTTCCAGCTCTAAATGAATAAAAGATTTTCAAGAATGTCTCTGCTATGACACGCTAAGAAAGTCTAAATGGTCGGGAGTAAATTTCTCCTTAAACTTGGACTACCTAAAATGGTAGGCTACCAATAATGGTAGAAAGCCTTTGGTCGCACCAATATGGCTAGGTCATGGCACCTCCTGGAGGGAGGGCGTAAGCATTTATCCGTGCCAAAGTCAAAAATGGCTAGGTTAAAGCAGCACAATCCCTTATCCGCATCACGCTATGGCCAGGATAGGACCCCTCCTGGATGGTGGATGGATAATCCCTTGGTCCCGCCACGCTATGGCCAGGCCAATGTACCGAACATGCCCTTAGCCGCATCACGCTATGGCCAGGTTAAGGCGCCTCCTGGAGGGAGGTCGGGTAAGTTCTCGGACCCTGCTGAGAATAAACTAGCCGAGCGTACCGGAAACCCGGATGAAATATCCAATGGACTAAGAAAAGTCCATGTCTGAAATGGGAATCGCTAGAAATCGACACCGCCTAAAATGGCAACCACCAGAAAGCGGCAATGTCTAAAATGACAAACACCTTGAAATGGGCACTGCTTAAATAAGCAAAAAAAAATTAGACTAAAGAGTCCCCGCCTGAAATAGGCCAAAAGAAATTGATAAAGAAAACTTGGTCCTGAGAAAGAAAAAACATGCAAGACATTATCAAAGCCTAAAGATGGCACATTCGACAAAAGAATCGGAAAGAATTCTCTTACTTCTCTTCATGAACATCTGCCTGATTGGTATTCTGGTCTTCTATTATCAGTTACCAGAAATGGTATTCTGGTCTTCTATTATTAATTATCAGAAATGGTATTCTGGTCTTCTATTATTAATTACTAGAAATAGTATTCTAGTCCTCTATTATTAATTAAATGCCAGAAACGATGTTCTGGATTTCTAGTGCTACTTGTCAAAAATGGTATTCTATAAATGGCATCTTGGGCTTCTATCATTAATTGCTTAATATCGTCCATTGGACTACTAACATTAAACACTCGGAATGGGAATTCTGGTCTTTCATTACTTATTACCAGAAATATCCTTTTGGACTTCTATTATCTATCGCCAGCTATGGGTTTTCGGTCTCCCATTACTTATTATCAGCTATGGATTCTTGATTGTCTACTATTTATCGCCAACGATGATCTTATGATTAAACAAGATATCTGAACCACAAACGTTTACAACCAAAGATAATATCTTGGATCATCATTATTAATATCAAAACAGACGATCTAGTTGGCATTCTAGTCCTCTCTCAATATTATTAGATCAAGGTAAGATTTTGGTCTTCTATTATGGTGATCAAGATAATTCCGAACACCCTATTATTGTTTGATGAGGCATTTTTGGCCTTTATTGACACAAGTCATGAACTTCTAAATTGTCTATGAATGAACTTCTGTATGAATGAACTTCTAACATTCTATGGTTAAGACAAAATGGGAATTAATTACTATCTAGTAAGAAGCTGATAAATTCCAACCATCAAGACTCGAATCTAGAACTTCAAATACTTATGATTGCTATTGGATCTGAATGTTTGAAAGATGAATCTTCTGCTATAATAAAATTGGAGTTAATAGTCAACCGAATGGGAAAGGTACATATAATACGCATTAACCAAGCTAATATTATTAAAAGTATTGTAGGAATACATGGACAATTTGGCAATCATGGAATTTTTGTTCTAAAGAACAAAAACCTTCTTTATACAATGGGGGGCTAAATGTTAACCATAAAATATGAATAGAGATAAAGAAGACCTTTCAGAAGATTTCCGCCTGAATAGTGGACAATAGGTAGAGTCACCTTTCGACCGTGTCGAAAGGGATAGTCAATGTAAAAGGCACATAAAAACTTCAGAGCAAAGCTTCCGTAAATATGAAGGGAAGAATTACTGAGGCACAATAAAGCAGCTAAGTACAGAGCCTACAAGCACCTTTCGGCTAGAATAAAAGAACAGTTTAGGAACCATTCATTATAAAACAAAGGCTAAAAGAAAGAAGTTCAAATAAAACCTTTCGAAGGAATTGAATGGAGGCAGTCAACAATTCATAGCAGTCCCCGACCTTTCGAGGGGTTTCATTCCACAGTATTCAAGAAGTTCTTACCTTCCAAAGAGGGTGAATAAGCCAAGGCAAGGGCATGCAACTCTATAACTACCTTTTCGAAAGCATAATAAGCCTTTCGGACCGGTGGTAACACACGCCAAATACCTTTTGACAGTGTCGAAAGGTTTATGATGAAGACAACATTCGTAAGTCAGCAAGGAATAAAAGACAATCTTCCGACAACATTCAAGAAAAGCATGGTTCTCGATAACAATCAAGTGAAGAGCAACTTTTCAACAAGGTCGAAGGGTTCACAACAATCAAGTAAAAGAGAAACCTTCTACCAAGGTCGAAGGGTTCCTAACAGTCAAGTGAAAGAGAAACCTTCCGACAAGGTTGAAGGGTTCACAATATCATATAGAAGACAGACCCTTCGGCAAAGACGAAAGGTCCATGAAAGCATATAGAGGAGCAGACCCTTCGACAATGTTCAAAAATCCATGATGGCATGCGAAAGGAAAACCTTTCGACGAAGTCGAAAGGTTTGCAACTGTATATAAAAGAGTGACATTTCGACCCAGCCGAAAGGATGAAGTTGGAAGGAGGGCCGCCTGCATCTATAAATAAGACCCAAAGGGTCTAGTTTTGGGCTCGGATATTCTTCTCATTCTGCTCTCATTCGAATACTTTTGCTTCCGCCCATAACTTTGTAACTCTAATTTAGAAATTAAATTGGGGATTGGTTTCTTGAATTTGTATCAAACTTCATCATGAGGAAATAAAGAGGGTTGTGGCTTGTGATCGACTCTGAATTTGGGAATGATCATGATTAGGCGTTAATTCAATATTAATGGTTGATCATATATGATTTATTTCTTATCTTCTTTATTTATTTCAAGTATACGTCATGGAATTGTTTTTAAGCATTTTCATGAGCCTTGTTTTCCTTCCTTGTCTCCGGTCACAAAAAGGGAAATACTACTTGTAAATCAGTTTTAATATGGCTCTATGGCATGTTAAATCAGTTCTTGTTTTTATCTAAACATGTTTGAATGATGCATTCTTTCGAAAGGTTTTCACGAGAAGAATATCAACTTAAGAGATCGTAAGCAACAAAGGAATATAAAACAGAGTAATATCTCTTTTCGACAACATCAAAAGGTCTATTACCTTCCGACGTGATCGAAAGAAGACGAAAGACATTGATTAATTGCTCTCGATCACCAGGGGAGATGGAATTCGATGAAATGACAAGTTCAAAAGTTATATAAATGAATACAAAGGGGAAAGTACAATGATAACAACCTAGTCGAAAGTTTTAAAGGACTACTTAAACCCTTCAACCAAGGCAAAAGGTTTAATAATTCTACTATTCCAACCAAGCCGTAAGATTTGAATGAAACCTCAACCTTTCAACATGGTTAATGAGTTATTTAATTTTCTATGCAATTTCACGGAGGGGATAAGCAACTTCTAAAACCTTTCGGCATTATTCAGCTTAGGCTAAGGTTAAACCCATGGCTTCAAACCCTTCTGGCTTTGTCATTTTATTCGAAAGATGTGAATCTACTCAACCATAGAGTTGAGCCCTTATACAACAATCTTATAGACAGCATTGGGGATGTTAACAAGATTTCTTGTTAACAGGTTTAATTCAATGGTTTCGAAAGGTTTAGTTCAAGGATTTCGAAAGGTTTTGTTCATTGATTTCGAAAGTTTAGTTCAAGGATTTCAAAAGGTTTTGTTGAATGATTTCGAAAGGTTTAAGTGGAAGGTTTTCCAAGGTTTTTCTAAGGCAATGTTTTATAGTGACTTTTAAAGAAGGATGTCTAGAGTTTTATTGCTTTCGAAAGGTTTGCTTTTCAATGGTTTCGAAAGGTTTGGAGATGGTTTCGAAATGTTTAATGAATGGTTTTGAAAGATAAGGTTTTGGCATATTGGTTTAGATAATTAAAAGGTTTTCACTTGGTTTTGGAAAGATGCACTTTCAAAAGATTTAGAAAGGAAAACTTTCAAATGGTTAAATGCTTTCACCAACTAAAGTTTAAGTAATGAATATATATAACATGGCAATGAGATTTTGTGTAAAGTATAAAGATTTTATATTTTTCCTTGTATAAGTTTGATATAAAGGTTTTAAATCATTTTAAAAATGTTTTTAAGGAAAATTATGGGAGGGGATCCTTAAATGAAAATGAATCAGATATTAGAATACCAAATGGGACTAATATGGAGTCGCGCCCTACACATTAGCTAATAGCCCCGGCTAATTGTTGTAAAAAATTCCCGTATGTAGAGCTTTAGGTAGACTAAAGTTAGGATTACACACCAAAAGGAATTTATGTTTGTATACAAATAGGTTATTGGTGAGCCGAAAAACATTAGGATGAGAAAGGCCTGGGAGATGATTAAGATAGGGACAAACCATCCAGAAGAGAAGTATTTAACAGATAGTTAGGGACAGACCGTCCAAAAGTGAAGTGTTTAACTGACAGTTAAGGATAGATAGTCTAGAAAAATAATATCTAACAGGAGTTAGGTTAATTTTGATTATATTGTCTGGTAGGCCCCAATCAGCCAAAGGTTAAAAGTTATCCAAACAAAACTTATGGATTTGAACAGACAGTTCATTATTACTTGATATTTATTTATGTTTACATAATGATGTTTTGCAGTGTTTAATCAGTTCTAATTGCAGGAAAAAGAATTTGCAAAGATATGTTTTAAAAGGATGTTAGTGAGGAGAAACCCGTTCCGCTAAGTAGCGTAGTCTCACTTAACATACTAAAACAGGATGTATAGTATTATTCATACCAGACTTTATATCTGGCTCGAAGTTTAGGTTTTCCCCTTAAACTCTCGGGTGCTCAAAATTAATTTGAGTAGGCTAAGTGGTTAAGGTCTTTTCAGGTTTATTAGGATGACGAATAAAGCTACCGGAGGCATGCAGGAGGAAAACAGATAGCTATCCAGGAATTGCAGTTCTTGTTTTATGTTTTAATGAATTTATGCTATGTTTGTATTAAGTCTATTATTACCATATGACTCTGATCATCCAAGTGGGTATCTTCATATACCGCTCTTAGCGTAATTTGTAATATAAATATTTTATCTCTGCTTGGGAACATATTTGGGATCGTGTAAGTTGAATACGGAACATCTTGTTTTTGAAATGTAACGATGAAAGTTGTTTTGAAATCTGTGTTTTGTTTCATATTCAAATGCTTCTGATATTATGGATACAATTAACATAGCCGTATTTAGTCCCCGAAAGCTAATACTATATATGACTGCAACATCTGTAGCGCTTAGTTTTGGGTCTCTAGATACGGGATGTTACAACTTGGTATCAGAGCATGGTTTATGAAACACTTTAATTAAAAATAATTTTTGAAAACATAATCCTTAGTAAGTAGAGTTAAGATTGGGGGTATAAGAAAATGCTTTAGTAACCTATGTGTATTTGATATATATTAGTATATGCTATATCTCTAGACTCCTATCTTAGTTAGGTTATTCATCTTTATCTCACGAGGTTTGAATACATATATGGAAGGAGGAAGAAGCACAGTTAATCTTGGAGGAGATAGCACCACCACAAATGGAAATGCACAACCAAATGCTAGAAGAGGTCCAGGTCAGGCTCAAGCTGAAAATGTGGGTGCTGGGGTTCCTCAAGTGGGCATGAGAGTCATGTATCAATTCTTTGTAAGTATGATGCAAGCTGGAATTGCCGCTGGAGCTTTTGGAGGAAACGCCGCTGGAGGAGGAGTTTAGGAAGACCCGATGGTTAACCAGTATGCTAATCTGAGCAGAGATTATATCAGACTTGGAAGGAAGCCATTCATTGGAACTGAAGGTGCGATCGAGTGGAAAACTGGCTGCTACATTGTGAGAGAATCTTCGCAGACTTAAGGTTGATTGATGAACAGAAGAGATTGGCATCAAGTCAGCTTTAGGGAGCTGCCTTATTTTGGTGGAATACTATCGTAGCTGGTGTTGATGAGGAAACCATAACTTGGGAGGAGTTTAAGAGGAGGTTTCAAGAAAGGTTTAAGTCGGTAATGGTGCAGTCGATATTGGTGAGGAAGTTTGCAGAAATAGAACATGGGGAGATGTCTGTTCTAGAGTATGCAAGAAATTTGAAGTATTGACCCGGTACGGGTATGCTTTGGTTGATATAGCGATCAGGAGGAATGAGAAGTTTATAAGAGGCTTGAGGTCGGAGTTGATAAGTGCTACTTTGCTGCACTTAAGAGATCGCAGTGATGTAGTTTTGGAAATGGCCCTAAGACAGGAAGAGGAGTTAGCTTACTTGAGGAAGAAGATTAAGGAGGCCCAGGTAGGACATGGCTAGAAAAGAAAGTTTTTCCATAAGAAGAATGCTCAGAAAGGAGGAGCACAGAAGAGGAGAAAAGCTGAGGTGGTTTGTTATAAATGCGATAAGAAGGGACACTATGCTAATAAGTGTCGGACTGGAAAAGGAAAAGAGAAAGGAAAGGAGGTTATTGGGAAAAAGAACATCCGATGTATGAAATGTGATCAGATCGGCCATTACAAGAACCAATGCAAAGAACCTGCTAGAGAAGTAAAGGGACAAATGTATGCATTGGAGCCTGCAATTTCAAGGCCCGTTGTGCAGGAGAAAGGAAAGTGTAATGACCCGTATTTTTAACGCTTTAAAAATACTAAATTAAATAAAATTTTAATTAAAAATCCGATAGAAATAAAATTTTACGATTTATTAAATGGAAATCTCTTTGTACATAAGTTACAAATCCAAAACCAATTTCGATAAGACCGATAATGTAATACATATTGAAACGTAATGTAATAATATGAAATAGTTGCAACCAATAACAGAAACCAAAATAATAATTTTAACGTAAGAAACGTGCGTTTTGTGTTAAATGAAATTTTCGTTAAATAAAAATAAACAATAAAATTTCGCAACGAAAATTCGATATTTAAAATGCGTCTATTTAAACATAGGAAATTGTAAAGTTTCGTCAGAAAATATGAAAGTAAATTTCAGTCACGTCATTTCGGTTTAAATCAGTTAAAATGTAACGAAAATAAAATATTTTCGAAACCTAAATATTTTTATATAGAAAAATTCTAAACCATCTTCTGAGCAAGACGTCATTTTTCGTTTTTCCAAGTTCGGACTTCTTTGGCTCCGTCGATCTTATTTTTCTGCATTTTTCTTGCATTTTTCTATAGTAGAAAATTCGAATTTTTATAATTCAATCGAACCACTGATATCTGTATACCGTTTTAATCGTCTCGTCGAGCTGATCTCCGCGGTATATTCATATTTGTGTTTCGACGACCGGTGGACGGTGAAATCTGTAAACGTTGAACCGTATCGATACCTGTTTTTGTAACTGTTGTTTTGTGACTATTCATTTTTCCACTATCAGAAACCATTGGTCAACAGCCTTTCATAATTACGGTATTCAACGCTCTGGCCTTTACCATTCCCTGTATTCTTTATGATTTACTATTGAATCAGCTATTCATTCTTGTTTACTGTGAACAGTTTTATGATTATAATTAATATATAAAGACCTGTATATCAACCTGTGCATCTTCTATCCTCTGTCGCCACTCTTTTCTCTTATTTTCGATCAACTCCATCTCCTCACAAATTTCCCATGGCCGAAACCATGCTTGCAAACCATCATCCATTCGCCCGAGTTCTTTCATCGCCAGACTACCTAACATCGGCCACAACCGCCTAGCGCCGCCACTGCCTCCACCTGGAGTCGAACAGCAAGTCACCCGTACGCTTCCCTCCGCATCACCTCGCCACAAGCCCGTCCACTGCCCATCTCCAGAAACCACCACGTGAGCAAGTTCCATCGCCAAACCCATAAAAAAAAAACCACCCACCCTCACCGACCATGCACATAGCTCATCCACTCTTCATGCTGTGCATATTTGAAAAAGTATTCATTTTGCATGAAACCCACTTCGGTTATACACGAACACATCACAGCCGCGCCTCCGCTTGGCGACAGCGGCTACCGCTCCTTCCTCGCGTGCCGCAACCCTCCACCATCTCTCTCGCCACGCCTTCCACCGTGAAGTCAATCGACTTCTCGAAAATCTCGGCTGCGATGTAAGGTGTGATATATACAGTAGTATATATTTGGGTTTATACACGTTTTATAATCTGTTGTGTAATAAAAATGTATGCTGCGCGTTAGACATCAGTTATATTATTCTAGGTATAGGGCTACTATATTTTATGTGAGTATGCATATGTTGTTAAGTATCTGGAGTCTGCATATTTGTTTTGGGTTAGCTTATACATAAATAGCTATGGGGTATGATCTTGATTTTATATTTTTCGCTTACAGTTTTATTATATATATTAACATATTTGTAAAAAGGTTTTAGTAACAGTTTAGCGAGAAATATAATTCGGTTCAAGTATATTATAAGTATAATACTGTTTTAAATATAGAATATTGGCAGCTTTCAAATTTTATATAATATAGTAGGGTGTAAATTCCGTTTTGTAGTGCTCAGGATATATGTATGCTATATTTGCAGTGGTACTTATATGTATATTTTGTTCAGTAAATCAGGGTGTTAAATTTTGCTGTCCTGTTACGCATGCTTGATTTTTTTTCAAATATATATATATGTGGTATTGGAAATTGAACATGCTTTATATAAATTTATATGTATATATAGTTATATACATGGTTATTTAAGTCCGCTTATATATATTATCTTCATCGACCCAGTTCTGAGTACTTCATCTATTCGTATTGTCAGATTTGTTCGTCATTTCGTGCCAATCTAGATTTACTTGGAATTCGTGCTTGGATTGTAACTCATCTTACTCTCGTTCTTCTCTTGCCTCGAAAGGTGAGCAATCACTCACGATTAATGTTCTTTTATTTATTAAATTTGATTTCAATTGAAACGACAATTGAAATATGTTGCTATTAGTTATCTACACTGTTATATATATCTTTTACCTGTATCAGTTCACCTGTGACATCTGACACCATTGTCTGTTATTTATACAATGATAATCCAATTTGGTTGTTAAATGATTTATTGTTTGATGTTGACATTGGACGTTAAATTGTTAATGTTGAAAATGATAAATAATTTGAAATTGAAATCGACGCAGGATAGTTAGATTTGATATATGTGTTAAATTTGATTAGATGACATTTGCATAATATGACCCCTTTAAATGTTTAAATTATTTGACACGTAGAAATTTAGTTAAGCACACCTTGAACCTTTGAATGTATGTTGTAAAATTTATGTAGTATGAAATTTAATAATTGATATCAAATGAAGAACCGTATAAATATTAGTGTAATAATCTTTAATCTACATGAAATAATAGTGTAGATTCTAGAAATAATTATATTAATTTACACAAATAACAATGTGAATTAATACGATTATTTCGGGATTATTTGAATTAATTATTGGATTGTTATTGATTGTCGTTATTGCTTGTTTATTTACTTTGACACCATCCCAGTTATCACACTACAAGTTCCTTTTGCTATGCTTTGATTTTTGAAATGAAATGGAATCGAGTTGAAATGATAAATACCCAAATTTAACTTTGACTTAGGGTAGAGAATTAAATAAAACCCGATTGGTCAATGATTTGATTTAAAAATAAATTGAAGATTTTATTTGAATAAATAATATGGTTTTGAAACGAAGTTGGAAATTGAATTTTAATGAAATTTAAATGTGAATATTTAATAATCTGAAAACAAAATATTAACAAAGAAATTGATGAAAGAATGTTGTTTAATTTAAGAAATGATTGAATTAAGTTTTGAAATTATTTAATAATTTAATGAGATTGAATTATTTAATAATTAAATAAAATTGAATCCTTTGATAATTAAAATTGAACTTTTAATTAGTGAAATTTAGTTCTTTATTAATTGAGCTTTGAAATTGTAACTAAGTAAATGAATATGTGAAATTGAATTTCTTTATCAAGAAATGCAAATGTGATTTTTGAAATTAATGTAAGACTTGTAATTTAAAGGGTTGATTTGACGAAGCCAATTTAATTCAATTTGAAGTTTTGATATAATGAAGTTGAACTTAAGAAATTGATTTAATGAATTGGAAATTAAATAGAAATTGTTTTGAATGATAAATTTACTTGACGAATGTTGAATGAAATCGATAAAGGAATTTAAATTGATTTGAATGTTAAATTAAATTAATCTAAATGATTTCGGAATGAAACTTATATACGAACTTTAATCAATATTTGAACTGTTTAAAATAGAAATAGAAATTGAATTATAAGATTTTGAAATTATGAATGTGGAAGTTTTGAAACGTAAATTATGGAAATTGATTTAGAAAGACAAATGAAATGTTGATTTACAAATTCTAATTGAAATTGTAATTGATTTGGTTTTGAAATTTAACAAACGACCAATCGATGTAATAATTACGAAAGTTATTAAAGAGACCGGAATCGGTTAGGGACATACTCACTGTCTAAACCGAAAACCACTTTAATAACTATACGCGGAGTGTGATCCATAATAAAGTGGTTGGAATGATGTACGTGATGACTGAAGAAAGAGAACGATAATGGATAGCCTTGACACTTGTGTCAAATTGGAAATGACTAAAACATGAGCCGTGTCGGGCCAAATGGGGGTTAGCTACCTCGAGCGAACACACTTCTTCGAAAACTACTCATTACTTGTTGTCGATTGGTGCATGTAACGACCCGGAATTTCTAAACCCGAAAATTCCAGATAGTTAAGAAAAGAAGAAAGAGATAGAAGAAGAAGAAACAGAAAATAAAACACAGAACCTCACAATCGCAGCGGATCAAAATATAATATCAAATAATAATAGTTTACAAAAGAACACTGTATCAGTTGATTACATTTAAATACATCAGAGTTACAACATATACACAAACATTGGACAGATACAATCAACATGTCCCAGACAAACTACAATATAACACAGCGGAATACACTCCATACGCTCCTGCCATCCAGCTCGTCTCCTGAGCTCGAGAACGTCCTTACCTGAAAATCTGTAATACTCGGTCTGACCCGAGCATTACATCAAAGTAACACCCGGGTCAGGCTGGAAACCAGCGTGAGTAAACCCATATAACTTGAAATACCAAGTTATGAAACTTATTTGCAAAGCAGGGTAACTCGTATCTTCTACGAGTTCTCAACCTATTTAAGTCAATTACTTATTCCAAACAATATCTAAGAATCACAACTCAGTTTAAATATCCATGGTTCTTAACTTATTTCAATCCAGCCTGTTTGCTTCTAAATCCAAATTTAGAAAGAACTTTCATTACAACGAAGTGATTTCGGGTATCTGCTGATACCCGATCCCGGTCTCTTCGATTCAATATCATCTTAATCTCAATTGTTTAAGTGGATACAATTTAACTTTAAATACATGTACTCATATCAAATCAATTATCGATAGATAACTCATAATATCACAATTCAATCCATCGTATCATATCACAGTACATTACAAGTTATCAAACTAGTTATAAATCAAATCATTCAACTCAATTCAATCACTCATGATCCAGATCAATTAATCACATACTTCCGTTAATTTAATTTAACCAATTAAATTAATTACTTATGGATTTATTACACATCCCAGCTTAATTAACATTAATAAATTTACCCACTTAAAATACTTTCATTATCCTTCCCTTAATTACTTATATCACTCGGTTATCCTTACTTGATTAATCTCATTAATTAACAACCTTAATTAAATTCATTGATTAATTAACCTTTAATTATCTATCTCTAAATTTTCCTTAATTAATTAACTTTAATAACTTTCCTTAATCAATTAATCCTTAATTATTAATCAATGAATTAGTAAATAAATCTTTAATTACTCAACCCTTAATAAAAGATAAACCATTATCTTAATTACTTCCTTAATTATCATTTTATAAACTTTGGAATCAAAAATCATTAACTTACAGATCACATAAGTCCTTAAGTTTACTTAATGATAATCACCTCGTCTTCTTAATTATTACTTAATTACATTATTAATTAAGTTTTAAATTAAACATAAGTATATATATATTTTAATTTGGAAATCTTGTTTGTTTTTCTTTTACACTTGTACCCTTCTAATGTTTGAACATGTTCATATTCATTCTTTAAAAACTTGTTCATACTTTATATTAAAACCCAGTAATATAATTGTTTAAATAAAATTTATCTTCTTTACCCATTTAATCTGGTCAAAACCAAATTTAACAAGAAAAAGGAACCTGAGCCTATCTCCAGATTACCCTAGTAACACACGAGACATCACTAATCCCTCATCACTTCGAGTCCACTCGCAAACAATCACGATATTAACTTGAGGAAAAGCAGCTTCCTGCCAACTTCTTACTCATCTGATACATTGTGCACACGGTGCACATGCACCGTCGCCTCTGGCCATCGATGATCGATGCGGCCACCTTCGACAATCATTCGTACCCATACGTCCACGAGACAGCACCCAGATCGTACGCAAAATCCACGAATCGAAATCGAGCTATCAACCCGACCAAACCCAAAATGCCATGGCCAGAACTCCTCGATTTCCGACGCCATTGACCAACGAGAAGCCTCGCCAACCTTCCCAAAACTTCGTCAACCCTTCCTACTATCATTTCCAAAAACCTCGTGCAACTCGATGCTCGAACCAGGCCTCTACGCTCAATTTCCCGACCTCGGCTCAAACTAGGTTTAGAAACTTTTACCCCACGCCGCCGACTCCATGACGAACGTGAGCATGTTCGACTATTTTTCCCAACATCGTCGTACACCATTCTACCTCCATGCCAAGCCCCGACCATCAACCATCCTTCGATCGCCTGAATTCGTTCGAAACCCAATTTTTGATCAACCCAAAACTGCTCTCACAATACCCAACTAAAAATCATAAAACTCGTCCTAAAAATCCTATCTTCTAGTGTCGATTCATATTATATAATTGAACCACTAATTCGTGACATTCGAATTTACCCGAATTTAAGTTTCCCTCTGTAAAATTAAGTTTTTTCCATACTGTATGTACTTATACTTCTTTGAAACTATTTTTAAATCATACTCCATACTTAAACACATATATTTACTTTTGAAACCAAAGCCTGATACTGAGTAGATAATATGTAATTGAATTTCTTTGGTCGTTTCTACCCTGTGGCCAAAACAGAGAGGAAGATGCATGCTTCAGCATTGTCAAATATAAATATATATTCAGAGCTTCATGCCTACAATACACTATATATCTATGCAAAGATTAAACAATACTTAAGGGTTAACAGACTGTTTACTCACCTGGTAATAAACTTTGAACAGAGAATAAAGCTTTTGGTTTTTGAGGAGTATCAGCTTTGATCTTGCTTATTCCAGACTTCAAGTTGTTGATGATAACTGATTGTGATAAATGTTATTAATTTCAGGTTGTAGTTTTCTTTGCTTCACCCCTTTTTTATATAATGCTCAGCTTGAATAAATCGAAATAGAGATGGTATATAAAAGATAATCGTATATAGGGTTTGACAATACTGGTACATGGATTTTTATTTGTACTAAAAATATTTGTTTATGCGATGATCAGAGATTTTTTCCCATTGTTTGGTGGCTGATACGATGTGTTATTGTGTACTAAAGACCTTGTATTAATTACCATTGTCCTTTATCTCCTAGTCTACATACTTATCTCATTTTGTTTTGAACGTATATATGACTGTCTTCCTTTGCAAGTCTTTATATATATATATATATATATTTTTTAATCCTTTAGCTAATTCGAACCCAAAATATAGAACAAAGAAGAGATATTTATAAAGGAAGAGGTAGGCTGCATTCTTTTGTATTCAGTAAGCTTCCTTTCTTTTCATCATTCTTTTAATCTTTATCTTATCTTTCCTGTGGTCGGAAATTTTCTTTGATCTGATCTATCTTTTGCCATTGATTTGAAATTTTGTAGGCTTGAAAGGATAGGTTTTAATGTTTTGTTCCCTAAGTTGACCACATGTATACATAGATATTCTCCTACATACCTAAATTCTACATACAAACACTTATGAACATAGTTGTCTTATTGCATATCTTCATACTTATCCCATTTTTATATGTACAATCTTGTATACATGTTATTTATTTTATATGTTTACATAACCATCAATTATTTTATATATTTATTTCTATTTGAAACTTCAACTACCAAATACTTCATTTACTTATTTATTACTTATCTTTATACTTGTGTTACTATCATAGTTTTCTCATGTGTATGTTTATGTTCATATATTTATACTAATGTTTAGATATTGATAAGATTTATTTTCTAAAAGATTCATCATATCAATTTTTTTCTTTTCTGAAACTCTATAATTCAATATTTTGTTATAGTTTTTAAATCAATCTATATATACAATCCAACATTTTAACCATTAGAATTTCATTTGTTCGACAAATCAAAACTACATTTCAATGATTAGTTCAGTTAATTACCAGTTAACAATAGTTGAAAAATTCAGGTCGTCACATTCCTCTCCCCTTAAAACTTTTCGTCCTCGAAAAGGAACGAAGCCAGAATTATTAAAATGCTTAAAATCAAACAAATATCCTTAATCACTTTTAAAACACTTTTAAATATCTATATAATATTATTCCAAAATAGTTTTTATAAAATACTTTTTATAACTTGATGTTTCGACAAGTCCATCCTTGTTCTTACAGAAATTCGGTCATACGTTGATCAGGCGTAGGACTGAAAATTTATAAGTACTCGGCAAACTCGTTTCCAACACCCAGTGAAAACACTTTGGAAAATAATTTTATTGAAAATACAGAAAACGGTTTTCGAAAATAGAGGAAATAGCTTTGGTAAAAATGCTCTGGAAATCATCACCCCCATCCATGGTCGCAGTTAACCCGATGGTTACGTTGCCGTCCCGGCAAAATCCACAGATAACTGTAGGTCTCCGCGCCTCTTAATTACGCCATGGAACCCGCTACAGATCGTAGCTACAACTGGGGTTACGTAGCTATCACAGCAAAAACCCATATAACTGTAGGCATCAGCGCCACCGAATTTCGCTGCCAAAAGAATGAAACTCCTCCACTCGACCATAGATCGCAGTCTACCGATGTTGCGTTGCCTTCCCAGCAAAATCAAGTGTAGACCGTTGGCACTCATCCTCCACACGATTTACGCTATGGTCCCCACACAGTAGATCGCAGCGACATCGAGTTACACTGTCGTCACAGCATAACCCAAATGCCCCTGTAGGCATCAGCGCGATCGACTTTCGCTACCAAATAATCCTCAGGAACTAGTTTGTCCGGACTCCTCACAGGATCAACTTTAGAACCTCCCCTTTAGAGGCTCAAGGCAGTACCACTCAGTGGCACTCCTGAGAAGTTCATTCAAGGGAGCGCCTTTTTCCCCAGAGCCACTTTCAAAACACTTTATACTATATAAATATAGTATTTCCCAAATCATACACCGAGTATGAATCACATATAACTGCCTTTACACAAAATCGATTCCCAAAATCGATAATTCTCCAAATAGGCTTTTCCAAAATTCAAATATTGATTTTACTCAAAAATCAAAAGCCTTTTCAGAAATCCATAGGTTCCCAAAATATTTCCTCAAAATCATTTTCACCAAATCCTTTTTTATAAATACATATATATAAAAGTTTCGAAAAATCTTTGGATCAATTAGTACTGGTATAAATTCACTATAATACTTCACATACCTTCAAAAATCATTTTCTTCTGACAATAGATTCAACAAGGGGAGTTTTCCATATATGACAAAGATATATAACTTTGTTTAGCCCAAATCAATATTCAAATTTTGATTATTCTTTTATAAAGTTATTAACCACATTACTTTTTTTCATAAAGTAAATTTTAATCATAAAAATTTCCAATTTTCATTTTACTCATCATATATTCCACAAAATATACTTTCAATTTCAAAAATCATTTACAGTTCTTATCTACAAAATTTCAATATCAATTTCATTCAAACCCGTACGATGTCCACATATCATTCGTACGCAATACCAATCTGATCGCTCACTCGATCACACAATTTCACTTCCGAACTAGTATCGTCCACCCGACTTCCTAGTGCGGACTCAGATCTGGTTTCTTGATCAGAAACCGTCATTCTCCTTGCATAGTCACACCTATGATAGAGAATATCCAGAACCAATCAAAAATCCATATCCAGGTTCGCCGTCGAAAATCGAGCGAAAAATCCCAACTCGGATCGATAATACTATCTCGAAATTCTGTGCTCGAATCTGGATCAAATCACTATGCGAATAGAATAATATACGTACATCTTACGTATTTATCTTCATTGATTATCAGTTAAATCAATTCCCTTTCTATTCACATTCACCTAAATTTTCATTCACTTATTCACTTTTGTCTTAATCCCCATTTGGATTATCACTTCAATTCTTATCTCAATTGGGTATTTACTCAATAATAGTTTGAACTCCGTCCCGTTTATATTTAGAAAATAGCTTGAAAATTTTAAAAATAGATAAGTAGTTGAAAAATAATTAATAGTTTGCAGAATAGCTGTAAAATAGTTAACTAAAAATAAAATAGTTGTAAAACAGTTAAATAGTTTCAGCAATCTTAGATAATTGCAAAATAATTGTAAATAATAATTAATTTGTGAAATACATGAAAAATAGTAATAAGTTTAAAAAACAATTGGAAAAAATAGTTAAATAGCCCCAAATAATTATTTAATGAATATAAAATAGTTCGGGGTTTGAAAAGAAGGTTACATATACTAAATAGATAGGGAAATAGATTAAAAACAGTTTATATTAAAACAATTTATATTGAAAATAATCCAGAGTCAAAACCGTTCACTTCCTCTTCAATTCAATTTAAATTTCCATTTAAATTGACCCAACTTCCATTTCAAATAACTCCAAATTCCATTGGACTTGATTTATTCCCAATTCAAGTTGAATCAATCCTGATTTCTTTCTCAATCTAAATCAAATTCCATTTGATTTTAAACCTGTTCAACTTTAATCATAATTTCAAATTATTCCAATCAATTTTAGTCTATTATCGATTGAACCCACTTCAATTTCAAATCATTTCAATTTAATCCAATCCAAATTCCCATTTAAATTTTTAAACTTATACACCTTCAATCTCAAATCCAATTAATTCAAATCAGATTCAATTTGAACTAATTCAATTTCAATCTTAATTTTAAAACATCTCGAATTATATAAATTCGAGTTAAATTCTCAAAGGTTGGTTTAACTTTTTTTTAAACCAAATTAACTTTTGTTTTTACATCAATAACCCAAATCTTTAGACAATTTAATTTTGAGTCAAATTCTAAAAATTTCATTTTAAATTATCTTTACTTAACTTATTTCATAGTTCAAATAAAAGTTCAAAACAATTTTATCTTAAAAATTCAATTTATCACCCAAATTTTATCTTCCATTTTGAAACCAGTTCTTAAACAATTTTACACATTTAATTCTTAAGTACAAAGTGATCCCATAAATTTTCTGCAATGGATGTATATTACCTCAATCCATTTCTTAATTTAATTAGAATAATCCAATTCACAGTTTCATGGATTATTAATCACAAAAGGATGATATCGGGATAAGCCAAAGTAAATAAACATCCAGATTATTTAAAACAGCATCCATCAATAACACACATTTCCCATTTCCAGATCTCAAATCCGTTTGAGATCACACATAACTCCCATTTCAAAACAACCCATTTAACTTCACTAAGTAAAATTTAATTTCATCTTGAAATTTCCAATTTAGGTTGTTCTTATTTAACTTCCCCTAAGTTAAATTCAATTCATTCATTCATTCAGTCAACCTTACTCAAATTTGAATTTCTACAAATTTTCAAATTTCTAATAATATTCATTCTACTCATTAGTTCAAAACTTATATCACTTTGGGTTTCACATCACTTTCCTAGGATTATTCAAAACTCAATCTTAGAGTTTATTTCAAATATACATATTTATTTCCTTTACACACCAAATTAATTTAAATTTTAAACCACCTTTGGTTTTAAATTCAAAACATATTCCTATAAATTTTCAAACAACTCTAGTTTGAATCAAGCTCTTTTATTCAAATAATACTATTTATTATTTCTTTCAAACACTTGGAACAAATTCCCATATTTTCTGGACTTAGATTACTACTTCACCATTTAAACCCTTTTCAATTTCAATTCATAAGTCATACTCACCTAAATGTTTACTTCCATAAACATTTTATTTTTGCTAAATCATTAATAAACATTTCATCATTTTAGGAGAATAACCAAAGTTATTGCAACTGGAAACCAATTCCAATTATCTATTTCTAAAAATTCTTCTTCGAATCCAAGATTTTAATTCCAGTTTGAACCCATTTCAAACTTATCTTCATTCAATTTCAATTTGGTTGTATTATTATTACCACTTAATTCTTATTATTTTATTTAATTCCAAAATTTTTATCAACCAGTTACCTTAACATTTATTGGTTAAGGAATATTGCTTTATATATATCAAAATATATCCTTACTTAAAATCATTTAAAATCTTTTATATAAGAAAATAACAAGTACGCTCTCTCATATATATATATATATACTCAACTCATTCTAGGGTACTATTGACCCTATCCTTATGAGTATCCCCCACCAGAGCCAAGGTTCTCGCTTAACCTTTCAGCTCTGATACCAACTGTAACGACCCGGAATTTCTGAACCCGAAAATTCCAGATAGTTAAGAAAAGAAGAAAGAGATAGAAGAAGAAGAAACAGAAAACAAAACACAGAACCTCACAATCGCAGCGGATCAAAATATAATATCAAATAATAATAGTTTACAAAAGAACACTGTATCAGTTGATTACATTTAAATACATCAGAGTTACAACATATACACAAACATTGGACAGATACAATCAACATGTCCCAGACAAACTACAATATAACACAGCGGAATACACTCCATACGCTCCTGCCATCCAGCTCGTCTCCTGAGCTCGAGAACGTCCTTACCTGAAAATCTGTAATACTCGGTCTGACCCGAGCATTACATCAAAGTAACACCCGGGTCAGGCTGGAAATCAGCGTGAGTAAACCCATATAACTTGAAATACCAAGTTATGAAACTTATTTGCAAAGCAGGGTAACTCGTATCTTCTACGAGTTCTCAACCTATTTAAGTCAATTACTTATTCCAAACAATATCTAAGAATCACAACTCAGTTTAAATATCCATGGTTCTTAACTTATTTCAATCCAGCCTGTTTGCTTCTAAATCCAAATTTAGAAAGAACTTTCATTACAACGAAGTGATTTTGGGTATCTGCTGATACCCGACCCCGGTCTCTTCGATTCAATATCATCTTAATCTCAATTGTTTAAGTGGATACAATTTAACTTTAAATACATGTACTCATATCAAATCAATTATCGATAGATAACTCATAATATCACAATTCAATCCATCGTATCATATCACAGTACATTACAAGTTATCAAACTAGTTATAAATCAAATCATTCAACTCAATTCAATCACTCATGATCCAGATCAATTAATCACATACTTCCGTTAATTTAATTTAACCAATTAAATTAATTACTTATGGATTTATTACACATCCCAGCTTAATTAACATTAATAAATTTACCCACTTAAAATACTTTCATTATCCTTCCCTTAATTACTTATATCACTCGGTTATCCTTACTTGATTAATCTCATTAATTAACCAACCTTAATTAAATTCATTGATTAATTAACCTTTAATTATCTATCTCTAAATTTTCCTTAATTAATTAACTTTAATAACTTTCCTTAATCAATTAATCCTTAATTATTAATCAATGAATTAGTAAATAAATCTTTAATTACTCAACCCTTAATAAAAGATGAACCATTATCTTAATTACTTCCTTAATTATCATTTTATAAACTTCGGAATCAAAAATCATTAACTTACAGATCACATAAGTCCTTAAGTTTACTTAATGATAATCACCTCGTCTTCTTAATTATTACTTAATTACATTATTAATTAAGTTTTAAATTAAACATAAGTATATATATATTTTAATTTGGAAATCTTGTTTATTTTGCTTTTACACTTGTACCCTTCTAACGTTTGAACATGTTCATATTCATTCTTTAAAAACTTGTTCATACTTTATATTAAAACCCAGTAATATAATTGTTTAAATAAAATTTATCTTCTTTACCCATTTAATCTGGTCAAAACCAAATTTAACAAGAAAAAGGAACTCGAGCCTATCTCCAAATTACCCGAGTAACACACGAGACATCACTAATCCCTCATCACTTCGAGTCCACTCGCAAACAATCACGATATTAACTCGAGGAAAAGCAGCTTCCTGCCAACTTCTTACTCATCTGATACATCGTGCACACGATGCACATGCACCGTCGCCTCTGGCCATCGGTGATCGATGCGGCCACCTTCGACAATCATTCGTACCCATATGTCCATGAGACAGCACCCAGATCGTACGCAAAATCCACGAATCGAAATCGAGCTATCAACCCGACCAAACCCAAAACGCCATGGCCAGAACTCCACGATTTCCGACGCCATTGACCAACGAGAAGCCTCGCCAACCTTCCCAAAACTTCGTCAACCCTTCCTACTATCATTTCCAAAAACCTCGTGCAACTCGATGCTCGAACCAGGCCTCTACGCTCAATTTCTCGACCTCGGCTCAAACTAGGTTTAGAAACTTTTACCCCACGCCGCCGACTCCATGACGAACGTGAGCATGTTCGACTATTTTTCCCAACATCGTCGTACACCATTCTACCTCCATGCCAAGCCCCGACCATCAACCATCCTTAGATCGCCTGAATTCGTTCGAAACCCATTTTTGATCAACCCAAAACTGCTCTCACAATACCCAACTAAAAATCATAAAACTCGTCCTAAAAATCCTATCTTCTAGTGTCGATTCATATTATATAATTGAACCACTAATTCGTGACATTCGAATTTACCCGAATTTAAGTTTCCCTCTGTAAAATTAAGTTTTTTCCGTACTGTATGTACTTATACTTCTTTGAAACTATTTTTAAATCATACTCCATACTTAAACACATATATTTACTTTTGAAACCAAAGCCTGATACTGAGTAGATAATGTTAACGTTAAAATATGAACGATAACACCCGGTGTGTGTAATAAGATCGTGAAAGCACCACCCGTGTGACGGGAACAGAAATCAAGCGGAAAAAAGGCAGAAATGCAGTAAAAGACAGCAATTTTATAGTGGTTCGGCTTGAGATTTAGCCTACATCCACTTTGAATCTCTTTATTATTGAATTTGGTTACAAATCGATACAAATCTCTTCAGGAAACAGTACAATTCGATCACAAGAAACAATCTTGACTACTAGCTCAATCTTCGATGGTGAAACTCGATGAATCCATGTCGGATGTAAGGAATTTCTCTCGAAGCTTGTTGTAGTGTCTCGAATGCTTGAAGGATCCTTGATTGCTGAATGAATGGAGAGTTCGACGGAGTAACAACGCTGTAGAAATGATTGGCCAAAAGTCCCCTCAATGTTGGAAGTGATGGGGTATTTTTAAGAGCTGATTTCTGGGCAGGAATTTTGCCTAAGTCTTAGGTCGCGTACGACCTTAGTTAAGTCGTAGGTCGCGAGCGACCTAAGCTAGGTCGCTGTCTCCTCGCGGCTTCAGAAGTTAACTAGTAAAGCTGTACTGGGCTTCATTTGATCAAGTAGTAGGTCGCACGCGAGTTAAAGAATAGCTGTGGGAGCTCTAGGTTGTAGGTCGCTGAACATGCTTTATCAGTTAGGTCGCTAACCTCTTTAGGTCGTCAAGTCCCTTAGGTCGCTAACTACCTTAGGTTGTTAAGTCCTTTAGGTCGCTAGCTACCTTAGGTCGTTGAGTTCCATAGGTCGCAATCCTTTCTGTTGCAAGGTCGCAAGGTCTTCTGTAGCCTTAGGTCGCAAACTTCTCCCAAGTCCTTAGGTCGCGAGCTTCTTATGCTGTTAGGTCGCGAAGTCCTCCTGGATCTTAGGTCGCAAGCCTTCCTGAAACCTTAGGTCGCAAACTTCTGTTCTTAGGTCGCTAAGTTTTAGGTCGCTGAGATAAAAGGATTAACATTTGCCCCTCGAGGCATATGACTATGCCATAGGTTGTATGCTTCGATTCACCCTTACTAAGTCGCAAACGACCTAGAACTTTACGCGCCTGTTCGCCTCCCATTCTCAACTTCATATAAATTGGTTAGGTCGCACCTTCTCCCCTACCCTACTGTTTTGAACCTCCATCGCCATTAGCAGTTTTTCAAGCTTCCAGAGACAAATTGGACCCAATCAGCCAACGATTCCACCTCACCAATCATAATTCGTAAGTGGATCGGCTTTTATTCATCCATAATCATCACTCGATCACGAATCGCTGTTACCTGTCCCAAGCTTAATTTTGTGCATTGTGCTTTCTGAACGGTTGTTTCCAATAACTTTTGCTTATCAATTGACGCGCCGTGGCGATTCATGATCGTATGAAAGCCTTTTACTACGGATCTGTAGGGTTTGCAATTGATTTACTGGTTAATTGGTGGTGTGTTGAGGTAGAACGAAGGGGAAGATCAATCCTTTTGGTTTGGCGGTATTGGGTTATCGGATTCAATGTGACATTGCTTAGAGAGGAAGTCACCAGCCTACCAGATTTGAACGACCTAGGAGTTAGGTCGCGTGGGGAAGCTTAGCGACTTAAGCTTTTTGCGATCTGACAACATTTGCGACCTAGAGAGTTCTCAACCTTAAACAATTGTGCACGACCTAGGACTTAGAGAAAATTGCCCCACCTTAATCCATTTAGTTGCAACGTGCGACCTACAGAAATCCTGACTCATGATAGGTCGCTGAACGACCTAATACTTAGACAATTTTTTACAGCTCTGAACTTTTTAGCCTGAACAACTTAGCATAGGAACGCTGCAACTTGTGTTAGGTCGTAAGCGACCTAGCACTTAGAATTTTTTGAGCAGGACTTGACTGATTTTCTGAACTTGAATTATTTTGGGCTTTGCACTTCTTCTCGGATTGCCTCAACTTTAATGCTAATAACCTGTTTAGAAGCAACATTCACAGAAAAATGGGACGAATATACTGCTATTGATTGCCCACATCAAACAACAGATTAGTTGACAAAGAATATCAAACTTAAATGAACTTCGTGAATGAAATGCTGTGAACTAACAAATCTAAGTGAAGTATTAAAGCAAAATTGAAGTGATCAACTAAAGCTGATTTATTTGTATCAATACAACACTATTCTTGGACTTAAGATATTAAGCCCTGAAACTTTATAATTGACAAGTATCAATTAGTTTAGTTTCATTTACATTTGCTCGTTATTGTATTAGTTTTGCACAACACTTCACTCTTTTTAGGAAACGTGCACCTTAATATTTGATCATCCAGTTCCTTGTGTAGAATGGAATCTCAACAGGAAGACTTGGAAATAGCCGGAGAAGCTTTTCCAATTGCTACTCCACTAAACGATCCTCCGGAAAGGACTCCTACTACTCTAAGTCATAAAGTCTTCCGACAACTGTGCATCCAATTTGGCATTGCCGAAGCAGATGCTTTACTTCCTGGGTCAAGCGACACTGCTGACAGGCCGCCTCTTGGCTTTGTTGCTGTGAACCGGCAGATGTGTTCAAGTGGAGCCATTCCTCCATTTAACGACTGTCTTCGGGAACTCCTCCTTCGGCTAACTATTTCTCCCTTTCAACTACACCCTAACGGATACTCCATCCTGCTGGGATTGTGCGTGCTTTTCAGGAGAACGTTGAACCATTTTCCCTCTTTTGATGAAATTCGCTTCTTGTGCACATTTGCAAAGAACAAAGACCATCCTTCTATCATACTTGTGAGGAGTGCCAGGAATCGCAAACTAATTCTGGACTTGCCTGAAAGTGCCCATGGAATCTTGACTCAATTCTTTTATGTTCGCTGTCCTCCGGGATTTTATGCTATTTGGAGAGTCGGAAGTAAGATTACTTTTTACCGATTCATTTTCTAGATTTTTCATAATTCGAACCATCAAATGCTTAATTCCATTCTTTCTTCGTGCAGCACTTCCTTCTCTTCTTCGAGATACCAGCCGTAAGTCGATTTTAGATACTTTGAGTGCTGTTGACGTTGAAGAGAGGAGCGCCAAATTCTTGCTGAAAGATGAATTTCTGCACCAGTTTGGCCTTTTACATCCTTCTAGATCGACTCAGATTCATGAAATTTCTAGTTCTGATGCGGAAACGTTAGTTGCTTCAGGTTCCCAAGCAGAGGCCTCGAATGCCCCAGCTTCTGTAGAAGAAACTGCATCAGAAGCACCCGTCGTGGAGGCTGCTTTGATAAAATGTTCCGCATCTACCGATGTTGTAGGGTCAATTAACAAACCGGCACTTGCCCCAATTATTGAGGAGGAAGAAAATCCTCGAATTTCTGAAAAATCAATTGATACAGAGGTTGAAAAAGAGAAGTCTGCTGAACACCTGGGTGATGACACTTTTGATGGCTTGAGCGATATCATGATAACTTCTCAAGAGCTTTTTGGGGATAACAATCCAAAAGCAACTTCTCCCGTTGTCGAGGCGACTTCCACCTTTAAACAAACCCGGACGCCTACTACGCCAGTCGTCTTTGTTTCCACACTAAAGCGTGGTCTGTAGTTTGACGCATGTAGCTTGCACGCCACACACACTTAGGATTTTTCAGCACTTATAAACATTTATCCTCTTTCTCCTAGAAATTTCTAAACTTTACTCCTTTTTTGCTTTCAAGTTCTCCAATGGGACGTACAGGATCATATTATGACTCATTCAAGTACCGTGGAGGCCGCGGCTCCTATGACTTTAGGAAGTACCTTGATACCCCAAAAGAAACAGATGAAGAGAGGGCTCGAAGGAAAGCCCAGGAGAAGCGGGATTACGATCAGCGGCAAAGAAGGAAAGATGCCGAGCGATATGACTCTTCGAATAGAAGTGACTACTCTCATAAGCGGAAGTCTTACGATGATAAGGGAAAAACTCAGATTGCCGACGAACCGAGCAAACGATCTAAACCGATTGACGCGTCTGAAATTTCTGAAAAGACTAACGCTCCCATTCCTTCCGATATTCTGGCCAGCTCTCCTCCTCTGAAGAAATCTGACATTCAGACTATCATTAACAGACCGCAATATCAAGTCAAGGACGGCCCCCCAACACTTCAGAGCCGTTTTCCGAATTGGTGCCTAAAAGGGGTGCGCTTTGACTTGGACTTAGTTCCGATTGATAAGCAAGACATGCTTAGCAGTCTTGACGCAGTCAGGCTTAATATCGAGAGGATGTCGCAGTGGCAGAAGCTTGTCGATGAACTCCAAAGGGTTAATTGTGCAAACCTTGAGGCGATGCTGACTATGGAGAACGACAAGGCGGAGTGGGACAAAATTTGCAAACAGCATAATGTCGAGATGACAAATATTGCTGATGGTTATGCAAAACTTGAGTCCGAGGTTAAAAAAACTTAAGGAAGATCTTGCCTCTTCTTCTGCATCTCATACTCAAAAAGAAGAAGTCTTTCAAAAACAAGTGCGGGATGCACATGCTGCACAGAGAGATGTCGAAATGAAGCTTGCCGCTGAACAGCATATTACTGAGAAATACCGCACAGAAAACACCGATCTGCGGGAAAAAGTCACCTCCCAGAACGTAGAGATTGAGTTACTAAAGTCTCGACTTACTGAAGCTGAGGCAGAGCGTGATGAGGCTACCGCTGGCCGGGTTGCTGCCGTTGCCGAAAAGGAAGCGGCTGAGCAATCACATGAGGCGACGAAAGCAGACATCAGCTCTACCTTATTCGACTTTTATTTACACAGCGTTCTGGGTCGTGGGAGCCTCTCTTTTCTTGGTCCCGATTATGAAATTACATTGGCTGAAGTGTGGGAAGTCGCAATGGATATGCTTGGCGGGGCCGGCTATGATGAGTTGGAACTTGAGAAGCGCTATCTCGATGATGAGGCTCGTGCCGCTCTTGTTAAGGGGAAGGAGCAACTTGCCAAAGTACGAGCTGAAACAACGGGAGAAGAGCCTCCAAAAGAAGAAGCTCCTTTAACTGCCCCCGTTCATACTTCCACTTCAGCCGACGTTAATATTATGGATTCCAGCTCTCATTCTTTACATCTAGCTAAAGTTGCCCAAGAAACTACAACTACTCCTACCGAAGATGAGGCACTGGATGATATTGAAGCCGAGAAGTTTGAGGTTGATCTTGCAAAGCCAACTCCTCCAGGTACTTTTGGCGTCGTCTCGGGTCCAATGAACCAGTCATTTGACTTAGCCGAATTCGATGACCTTCTTACTTGTTACTTAAACTTTGGTGAACCGATGCCTTCTTTATTTTCGGGGGATGTTGATTTTAACTTCTTTTCTTCTACAGCGGAGGCACCAAGCACTGCACAAGCTTTCACTCCTTCGGTTGTCGTTCCTCCGTCTTCCCAAATTACTCCTCCTTCTGCTTCCCAACTGGGATCACAGGCAGAGAAAATCGAAGCTCTTCAAGGCTTGGATGATCCGGCTGCTTCTCAGGAGCAGAAGGCGGAGGATTTTGAAGACATTGAGAAGACCCCAGAGCGGTCTCTTGATGACGATACGAAGCTTTCAACATTGCTTGCTACTCCGGGGAGCGAGTCTTCTTCAAAGAGGAAGGGGAAGCGTGCTGTAAGGAAGAAGAAGAAGATTTCCACTGAAGAGGAAGCAGTAGTTGATCTGGCCGTACCGCTTTCTCCTTCTGCCCCTACCCGTTCACAACGACTTCAAAAGCTAATCATTAGGCCGGGAAAGGGCTCCAAAGGTGGTGAGAAGAAGGAATAATCAAGCTGGATTTTCTACTTATTATTTTTGCTCTTTGCATGTATTGACCAGGGATTGTGCGGGTACCGGTCCCCGCTTTTGCTTGTTCGAGATATCTGCATATGTAAAGAATTTTCATAGTACTAAATAAAACAATTATTTTACTTGTACAAACTCTTGTGTATGTGAGAATGCATTTGTTTTTTATTTTTAGTGTAGAACAAACGATTCTTTTCACTTGTACAAACTTTTTGTTTGTGTTTAAGAATGCACTTATTCCACAGCTTTTTCGCGTGATATTGTTATGTGCTTGTGGTATGTTGCTTGAATACTGCTTTTTATTGTTGTAGCCGTATCATATGATATTGCCCCTATACCACAAGTGCATTACAATATCTTTCGCTTTTAGCGAGACCTGTACTCTTATTTTCCATAGAATAACTATTCCGTCTTTGAGGGAATGATTATTCTACTTAAACAGAGCGTGTTTCATTTTCGGATAAGTTTTCACGCTTCAACCTTCGGAGATGTTTACTTCATGTTTTTGAGAAGTGAATTCTCCTACGCGGTAAAGCGAATCTCAGAAGAAGATATTACTTAGCACTTCGGTTTCTGGGGAAGAGTTCTTTAAGATGAACAAGTAGGTCTTCCATAAGAACCGAAGTGTGCCTCTAAGGAGGGCTTTATTTTGGTATTCTTGAGGAGTAGCATGTGGACTCCGAAGAGCAGCATTATGCTTTGTGGAATATTGTCGTGCCCCCGGAGAGGTCTTGTGCTTCTGAAGAAGTCTTGATTTTGGTCTCCGAAGAGAAGCAATGTTGGTCTCCGAAGAGAAGCAATTTTTGTATTTCTACTCGGGTGAAGTGGGTCTCCGAAGAGAAGCATTTTGCACTTTTACCCTGGTGAAATGTGCCTCCGAAAAGGGCTTTTGCCTCCGAAGATGGCTTGTGCCTCCGAAGAGGGCTTGTGCCTCCGAAGAGGGCTTGTGCCTCCGAAGAGGGCTTGTGCCTCCGAAAAGGGCTTTTGCCTCCGAAGATGGCTTGTGCCTCCAAAGAGGGCTTGTGCCTCCGAAGAGGGCTTGTGATTGCCTGGAAGTTACTTTCTCGTGGTCAGAGGGGTCTACGGGGCGAACGCAAGTTGCTTGATTGGATGTTTGCTTGCACAAACGATCGCAATTAACTAACAAGGTGCCCCTTTGGTAGTCCCACCGATCTTTTTGATTGAGTAAAGCACTCCCATTTATTGGCGTGCCTCGTTAGAGGGCTTTGGTTGGTTGGTTTGCCAGGTAGGTTGCGTCTCTGGGGCGAGTGGATCCACGGGACGGACATACGCTATCTGATCGGATGCATCACGACCAGTTAGCGAGGGTCTTGTTCCTTCCGATTGGGAAGGCGTCCCTTTAGTGGATCTCCCGGCCTTCCTGTTGAGAGGCATACCTCCCTTTGTCTGCTTCTCTGTTTGCTTGGGAATTTTCTCTCATCATCTGCCCATTAGCGATCTCTTATCATCGTTTCCAAGCACATCTTTTTTTCCTTTTGCGAGTAAATTGCTTCATCCGAAGGAATGTACTTCACTGTTGAATGACTTCACGAGACAAACGCGAGTTATCTAGTTGGATGCCCGTTCATAATGACAATCTCAACTAGTGAACAAAGGTTTGTCCCAGTGAAGTCGCCAACTTTTTATGTGAAGTTTTCCTTGCATAGGATTTGAGTTTGGAATTTTTGTTGCTTGGTTTTTGTGCAATAGCTGATTTATAGAGGTCGCTTAGCTTTGTGATGAGCAAGCCTTGTTATAATGTCCTGCAATTTTGAATCGATATTTTAGCGATACATTTAAAGTATTTACATATCGAAATAAAACAGGCATTATGAAATAGTAAAGAACACAAGATTTATAGTGGTTCGGCCAAGAATCGGGCCTACGTCCACTTTATAGCATTCATTCATTTACACTGATTTACAATGTTTCACAATACAACTGATACATTCATCATCATTTTACAATTTTGAGCATAGCTCTTTTCAAGTAAAATAAGGGCGCAAATGGTTGCTGTTCCAGGCCCTTGGAATTGGATCTCCTTCAACAGTTATGAGTTTGAAAGTGCCATCAAGAAGTTTAGTGCCTATGACATATGGCCCTTCCCAGTTTGGCCCAAACACACCAGTTGCTGTCATGATCCTTTTCAAAACCAAGTCTCCGATTTCAAAGCTGCGTTGGCGAACTTTGGAGTTGAAATGCCTGGCTATTCTCTGCTGATGAGCTGAAACTCTGAGCCTAGCTTCCTCTCTTTTCTCATCAAGAAAATCAAGCGCTTCAAGTTGCAGTTTTTCATTTTCGGTTTCATTGAAATGAACTCTTCTATGTGAAGGAACCTCTACTTCTACTGGAATCATTGCCTCAGATCCGTATGCCAGTGAAAATGGACTGTGCCCAGTCGCAGTTTTGTGAGTAGTTCTGTACGCCCATAGTGCTAATGGAAGCTTATCAACCCAACCACCTTTTGCTTTTTCAAGTTGCTTTTTGATAGTTGACTTGATGATCTTGTTAACTGCTTCCACTTGCCCATTTGCCTGCGGATGAGCCACTGCTGAGAAGCTTTTTCGAATTCTGAACCGTTTGCAAAAATCCTGGAATTCTTCACTTTCAAATTGAGTGCCGTTGTCGGTGATTATCTTCTGTGGCACACCATATCTGCAAATGATATTCTTCGTTACAAAATTTATCATCTTTTTAGAAGTGATGGTGGCCAAAGGTTCAGCTTCGGCCTATTTGGTGAAATAATCAACGGCAACAATAGCATATTTAATTCCTGATTTAGCGATTGGTAAAGGTCCAATCAGGTCTATTCCCCAAATGGCAAATGGCCATGGGCTGACCATCTGTGTGAGTTTGGTGGAAGGCGTTCTTGGGATTTTTGCAAATCTTTGGCATTTGTCGCACTTCCTGGAGTAAGCTGCAGCATCTTGAATAACATCCGGCCAGAAATACCCATATCGGAGAATTTTCTTTGCGAGTGTTTGACCACCTGAATGATCTCCACATTCTCCTCCGTGTACCTCTGCTAAAATTGTCTTAGCTTCTTCCTTGGTTACACATCGAAGTAAAGGCATTGAGAATCCCCGCCTGTACAACCGACCATCCTGAATTACATATCTTGATGCTTTTCTCAACAGCTTAGACGTTCTTTGGAGTTTTCTGGTAATGAACCATTGAGCAGATACTCTTTGATTGGAGTCATCCATGATTCATGCTCTGGATACGTAGCCATAATCCAATCAACATCCATTTCATCAATGCTTGGAGCCGATAGAACTTCCACAGGAACTAATCCCAGTAACTGAGCTTCCCCGGAACTAGAATACTTTGCTAAAGAATCTGCCTTCATATTTTCCTCCCGAGGTATGTGGCTTATTGAATAGTGATCAAAATCATTGAGAAGTTCGAAAGTTTTAGTCAAATATGCAGGCAAATTCCCTCCTTTGGCTTGAAATTCCTTCTTCACCTGGCAGACAATAAGCTGTGAATCACTGAAAATCTGTATCACTTTGATATTTAATTCCTTGGCGATTCTCAATCCGGCAATAAGGGCTTCATATTCTGCTTCATTGTTTGTCGAAGGAAATTCCAGTCTCAATGCATAACATAGTGATCGTCCTTCGGGAGTTTCGAGCACAACTCCTGCCCCAGAACAATAATCATTTCTCGAGCCATCAACATACAACTTCCACTGTATCGGAATGCAGTCAGTTGTTTCTTCCTTACTGTCACCTTTGTCAGTGGATTCTGCAATGAAATCTGCTAAAGCTTGTCCGTTAATTGCTCTTTGGGGATGGTAAGTGATGTCATATTGGCTGAGTTCTATGTTCCACTTCAAGAGACGACCCGAAGTTTCAGGATGATACAGGACTTGCTTCAAAGGTTGATCAGTCAGTACCTTGATAGGATGAGATTGAAAATAGGGTCTCAACTTCCTGGAAGCGATTAGCAGACAATAAGCAAGTTTTTCTATCTTTGAATAATTCATCTCAGCCCCAGCGAACCGTTTGCTGATGTAGTAAACTGGACGTTGTATTTTCATATCTTCTCGTACGAGTGCTGCACTTAAAGCATGGGATGAAATTGCCAAATAGATGAAGAGGTCTTCACCATCATTAGGCTTGGAGAGGACCGGAGGAGTTCTCATATGATGAATCAGTTGATCGAAAGCATTCTGACATTCAGGAGTCCATTCGAAATTTTTCTTTCCTTTCTTTAGAGCATCAAAGAAGGGAATGCATTTGTCTATGGCCTTGGAAATGAAGCGACTAAGAGCGGCAACCTTTCCATTGAGACTTTGCAGTTATTTCTTTGTTCTAGGGGCTTTAACTTCTCTTAGAGCTGTGATTTGAGCCGGATTGGCCTCGATCCCCCTAGCGCTCACGATGAAACCCAGGAATTTCCCAGACTCTACTCCGAATGAACATTTCAATTGATTGAGCTTCATTCCGTACTTCCGAAGAATTGAGAACATCTCTGCCAAGTGATCCATGTGGTCTACTGCTTTCTTTGACTTTACTAACATATCATCAACATAGACTTCCATCGTTTTGCCAATCTGAGGCTTGAACATAGCGTTGACAAGTCTTTGGTATGTTGCCACAGTTAACCCGAATGGCATGACTTTGTAACAGTAGAGTCCCACATCTGTAATAAAGCTTGTGTCCTCCTGATCTGGTTCATTCATCATAATCTGATTGTATCCGGAATAGGCATCCATAAAAGATAACAACTCATGTCCAGCCGTCCCATCTACTAGTTGATCGATTCTAGGCAACGGGAAGTAGTCTTTGGGGCAAGCTTTGTTCAGATCTGAGAAATCAATGCATACTCTCCACTTTCCATTTGCCTTCTTAACCAGTACTGGATTTGAAACCCAATTTGGATAAGTGGATTCTTTGATGAAATTATTCTCTAAGAGGCGATCTACCTCTTCCTTTAAAGCTGCTGACCTTTCTGGACCTTGAGTTCTTCTTTTCTGTTTTACTGGTGTGAATTTCGGATCGACATTCAGAGTGTGAACAGCAATTGTTGGAGAGATTCCGCACATATCAGCATGACACCAAGCGAACACGTCCAGATTTGCTTTTAGAAATGATATCAGTGTATTTTGAACTGTTGTACTTAGTTGCGAACCCACATTAAGTACTTTATTTGGGTCTTTTGAGTCGACAGGTATTGGTACCGTAACTTCTGCGGGCACCACTCTATTCTCCTCTGCACTGATTTTCTGGGGTCCATTTTTCGCCTTGCACCACTATGCTCACCAGTGCAGGGGCCACCCTGTATTTGCTATAAGGTTGGGTTTTTGATGCGGAGGGGAGCTGCCGCATCTTTACCCATTTCTCTCTTTCTGGCTTCTCGAAGCTCTATGAGATAACATTCGCGTCCAGCATTTTGATCTCCCTTGATGACACCAACACCATTTTCTGTAGGAAACTTCATAGTTAGGCACCACGGGGCCAAAATGGCCTTGAATGCAGCTAGAGTCGGCCTGCCTAGGAAAGCATTGTAGGCAGAAAATCCATCAACAATCACAAAGGTTTGTTTTCGAGCTACCCTTTTCTGCCCTTCACCAAGTTCCACGAACAAATCGACAGTTCCGATTGGTTGCTGTGGTTCCCTAGTGAAACCAACGATCTTTTGTGATGAAGCCTGAACGTCGGTCATTGGGATCTTCATCTGGTCAAATGTTTTCTTGAAGAGTATATTGCAGGAAGCACCGCAATCAATGAGTACTCGTCTTACTATTGCTGGCCCGATTCTTGCAGAGATAACTAAGGGATCTATGGTGGGAGCTTCAATACCAATAGAATCCCTAGCCTTGAACAAAATATCATTATCTGAAATCTTTTGCTGTTTCAGGGGTGCAGCATTTTCTACAGCAAAAACATCTTCCTCTACCGGGATATACTTTAAAGCATGAGCATATCGTTCCATCTCACCCCAGCTTTTGCCTGCTGGGTGTGGGCCCCCTGAAATGACGTTGATAACGGGCCTCTCAGATTCTTGTGCCGCAGTACCTTTACTTGAGCCTGACGGCTGATTAGAGGGTTGTTGCCTCTGAGTTGACGAAGATGGATCACTTCTGTTTTTCTTGACATATTGTTGCAGCTTGTTTTCTCTCAATAATTCTTCAATTAAGCTCTTTAAGTGACGACAGTCATTGGTATCATGACCGGGTTGGTTGTGAAAACGGCAGAACTTTCCATTTCTCATAGCGCCCTTTCCTGGTTTTATCTCAGCCGGTTTGGGATAATCCACAGCATCTTTGGTGGCGAAGAAGATATTTTCCAGAGTGTCGGTCAATGGAGTGAAATCTGAGGGTTTGAAGAAGCGAGGTTTCTTTGTATCCTTTTGTTTCTTCCCCTCGTGATTTTCCCTTTTCTGACCTCCGGAATCTTTCTTTTCCGAAGCGGCAGTATTATTTTCCACCTTTGCTGCCACCACCTTCATTGATGCTGGAAGATTTTCCAAGCGTATGAATTCATCAGCTTTCTTGTAGAATTTCTCGAGAGAATTTGGCTCTTTCATCTTCAGCCATTTTCCAAATTCGCTCGATTTGTCGATAGCACGCATCAAATAGGTCAAGATCATCCGTGGCTCTGCGTTATCAACTTCTGCCAGAGCTATATTGAAACGGTTCAGGAATGATTTAATAGGTTCTCCCGGATTCTGTTCAAGACTGGATAATGACATTATGTCCTTTGCCTTTGAAGCGTATAGCCTGAATTGCTCTTTGAACTTTCTAGTCAGTTCGGAAAACTGATCTACTGATCGGACAGGAAGTTTGGTGAACCAGAGAAATGCCACTCCTTCCAAATATACTGGGAAATACCGGCACTTGATTTCATCAGTTGCTCTCGCACCGGTCATGTGCCAGTCATACTTATACAAGAATTGGTTTGGATCACTTGTTCCCCGATAAGCAGGAATGGTGGGGGGAACAAATTTTCTAGGAAATTCAGCCTTTAGAATCTTCTCGGTAAACGGAGTCTTGCTTGGCGCGAACCCCCATTCACTCTCATCTTCACCTCTCTGCATGCTCTCTTTCATTATTTGCTTGATCATGCCAGAAAGATATTCCTCATTGTTCAAAGATTTTGCGGAGTAGACTTCTGCCATTTTCTCAGATGTTTGCCCGGGCAGATTTTCGTGGAAAATTGGCGATGGTCTAGATCCTTCAGCTCGGACGGGTGCCCCTTCAGCAGCACCTGATCCCCCTTGAGGAATATTTCTTCCTTCGGAGTTGCGAAGAGCATCAGCGGTGTTTTCTTCATTACCTACTGGTCTTTGGTTGGCACCAAGCAGAGCATTCAGTTTTTCCATCATCAGATTGTTTTGAGTCTCAATCTGTTGATATAGTCCGGATACAGCAGCGTCTAGCTCCTCTCGCGTCACCCCGACGCTTGGAGCTGCTTGACTTGGTGAAGCAGAGGTGGCGGTATCATCATGAACATTTTCGGATCTGACAACCTTTCGTTTCCTTCCAGGAGCCATTATGTCTGATAGACTTCTGGTTTTGTAGGAAATCTTTTCAACAAACTTGTGTGAAGCAATGATGGATGGTAGCCTGAGTTGGGTTCTCAGTGAAAGCACCAAAATGTTAACGTTAAAATATGAACGATATCACCCGGTGTGTGTAATAAGATCGTGAAAGCACCACCCGTGTGACGGGAACAGAAATCAAGCGGAAAAAAGGCAGAAATGCAGTAAAAGACGACAATTTTATAGTGGTTCGGCTTGAGATTTAGCCTACATCCACTTTGAATCTCTTTATTATTGAATTTGGTTACAAATCGATACAAATCTCTTCAGGAAACAGTACAATTCGATCACAAGAAACAATCTTGACTACTAGCTCAATCTTCGATGGTGAAACTCGATGAATCCATGTCGGATGTAAGGAATTTCTCTCGAAGCTTGTTGTAGTGTCTCGAATGCTTGAAGGATCCTTGATTGCTGAATGAATGGAGAGTTCGACGGAGTAACAGCGCTGTAGAAATGATTGGCCAAAAGTCCCATCAATGTTGGAAGTGATGGGGTATTTATAAGAGCTGATTTCTGGGCAGGAATTTTGCCTAAGTCTTAGGTCGCGTACGACCTTAGTTAAGTCGTAGGTCGCGAGCGACCTAAGCTAGGTCGCTGTCTCCTCGCGGCTTCAGAAGTTAACTGGTAAAGCTGTACTGGGCTTCATTTGATCAAGTAGTAGGTCGCACGCGAGTTAAAGAATAGCTGTGGGAGCTCTAGGTTGTAGGTCGCTGAACATGCTTTATCAGTTAGGTCGCTAACCTCTTTAGGTCGTCAAGTCCCTTAGGTCGCTAACTACCTTAGGTTGTTAAGTCCTTTAGGTCGCTAGCTACCTTAGGTCGTTGAGTTCCATAGGTCGCAAGGTCTTCTGTAGCCTTAGGTCGCAAACTTTTCCCAAGTCCTTAGGTCGCGAGCTTCTTATGCTGTTAGGTCGCGAAGTCCTCCTGGATCTTAGGTCGCAAGCCTTCCTGACACCTTAGGTCGCAAACTTCTGTTCTTAGGTCGTTAAGTTTTAGGTCGCTGAGATAAAAGGATTAACAGATAATATGTAATTGAATTTCTTTGGTCGTTTCTACCCTGTGGCCAAAACAGAGAGGAAGATGCATGCTTCAGCATTGTCAAATATAAATATATATTCAGAGCTTCATGCCTACAATACACTATATATCTATGCAAAGATTAAACAATACTTAAGGGTTAACAGACTGTTTACTCACCTGGTAATAAACTTTGAACAGAGAATAAAGCTTTTGGTTTTTGAGGAGTATCAGCTTTGATCTTGCTTATTCCAGACTTCAAGTTGTTGATGATAACTGATTGTGATAAATGTTATTAAGTTCAGGTTGTAGTTTTCTTTGCTTCACCCCTTTTTTATATAATGCTTAGCTTGAATAAATCGAAATAGAGATGGTATATAAAAGATAATCGTATACAGGGTTTGACAATACTGGTACATGGATTTTTATTTGTACTAAAAATATTTGTTTATGCGATGATCAGAGATTTTTTCCCATTGTTTGGTGGCTGATACGATGTGTTATTGTGTACTAAAGACCTTGTATTAATTACCATTGTCCTTTATCTCCTAGTCTACATACTTATCTCATTTTGTTTTGAACGTATATATGACTGTCTTCCTTTGCAAGTCTTCATATATATATATATATATATATATTTTAATCCTTTAGCTAATTCGAACCCAAAATATAGAACAAAGAAGAGATATTTATAAAGGAAGAGGTAGGCTGCATTCTTTTGTATTCAGTAAGCTTCCTTTCTTTTCATCATTCTTTTAATCTTTATCTTATCTTTCCTGTGGTCGGAAATTTTCTTTGATCTGATCTATCTTTTGCCATTGATTTGAAATTTTGTATTGAAAGGATAGGTTTTAATGTTGTGTTCCCTAAGTTGACCACATGTATACATAGATATTCTCCTACATACCTAAATTCTACATACAAACACTTATGAACATAGTTGTCTTATTGCATATCTTCATACTTATCCCATTTTTATATGTACAATCTTGTATACATGTTATTTATTTTATATGTTTACATAACCATCAATTATTTTATATATTTATTTCTATTTGAAACTTCAACTACCAAATACTTCATTTACTTATTTATTACTTATCTTTATACTTGTGTTACTATCATAGTTTTCTCATGTGTATGTTTATATTCATATATTTATACTAATGTTTAGATATTGATAAGATTTATTTTCTAAAAGATTCATCATATCAATTTTTTTCTTTTCTGAAACTCTATAATTCAATATTTTGTTATAGTTTTTAAATCAATCTATATATACAATCCAACATTTTAACCATCAGAATTTCATTTGTTCGACAAATCAAAACTACATTTCAATGATTAGTTCAGTTAATTACCAATTAACAATAGTTGAAAAATTCAGGTCATCACAGTGCACCCTTGATTTGGGAGTGTTGTTTCACGGTGTTGCGATCGCTGCGGCGATGCGTTCTCACCAGTCCAGATTAGGCAAACGGTAGTTTCACTACCTTGGGTATTGCCTCATGTGCCTTGTCATACTTGTATCCCTATATACGCGACCACTACGATTTTTTTTGTGTTATACCTATGGAGTACTCCCCGATATCCCACTAGTTTACGGTGGAGTTTACAGTGCTGTTTAGACTATAACGCTTATATAAAATGTGTTAAGGGGGGTAATGGTAACGCCTTAACACTATTTTGATATCTTATATTACTGATAGGCATTATCTACTTATCGTACACTACTACATAGTAGATAGTTTAACGGATCCTTAAAGGATGGTTATTCCAAACATCCTTTGAGTTACTTGTATTTAAATTGCTATTTCACTTGAGTTGGATTTATTGATATAAGAATGTTAATCCTGACTCGAGTGTTTTGTGTTTTGCTTTACGCTCGGGTCAGACTGCGTGTACCAGTATTCGAGACTCACCTTTGGAGTTGGAGCTTCGCTTGGAGATACAGCTATCTATCCAACTTTCAGATATCCAGTTGATTCTAGTGATGTATTCTGATATTGTATTTGATTATTGTATTCGAGACATCTGTTGTACCTTATTTAACTCTGATATGTATATAGTAGCTTCATGAACTACTATCTTTTGTTTCCGCTGCAATTATTACTCTGTATCTGTGATTATTTATTTATTGTATATGTTCAGTTTTGCCAAATTTAAATTAACAATTCGGTATTTTGAATTATTCAAGTCCGACATGTGCGGATGCGAATGGTCCAAAATAGCGGGTCGTTACAGAAAGGCTATTCTGGGAGGCTTGCTACAGGTTCATGGTATGTCTGTTAGCGTTCTGTTTAATACTAGTGCATCACATTCCTTTATTTCTCGATATTTAGTATATAAGGTTAACCTAGAGCCCTCATATTTAGTTGCTTCCTTAAAGGTTGCAAATCCGATAGGAGGGTACACAACACTTGGGATGAGGTGTGACCATTTAGAGTTTGATTTGCTAGGTCATACTTTCGATTGTTGTTTACATGTATTTGATTTTATGGGATTTTGGATTATCCTTGGGATGGATTGGTTAAGGAAATATGATGCTAGGATATTTCTACATGATAGGAAAATATCATTTAGTCACCTGGATTGTAATGATCGGATAGTTTATACTATAGAAAGCCCTAGTTATGAAGTGAATGCTTTATTGGGAATTATGGAGTTGGAGGATAAGTTGCATCGAGTCTTTGTGGTTAGATAATTTGCTGATGTATGTGACCCGGTAACTGGATTACCACCGAAACGAGCCATTGAGTTTCAGATTGAATCAATGTTTGAATGATTGTTTATTTGATAGTTAAATAACCGACTATCAAAATCTGGACCAAAACGTAACTTTGGAAATATCTAGGAGAAACACGGTAATTATATAATACAGTTACCATCGGTGGTGCTATACTGTACGTGTAAATTTGTTTTGTTCTTCTAGGATAAATGATAAGGAAATCCGTCTACGAACGGTTAGGAGGTGAACTCCGCTCTTATCTTTATTTGCTTATTTCCTAAAGAACCGAGGTTGAGTTTACCGGGAACTATCGAAAGTTGTTTCAAAGAGACCAGGATCGGATCTGTTATGTGAATACCACTTCGATCCAACTCAAGCATTTCGAACTGAATAAATCTTAAAGAATATGGAATCGAATATGGAGCATTGAAGTGCAAGGGCTGCTTGCTACTAGTCCTGAGGGTGATTCCAAAATGGATGTAGTAGAAGTAGTGCCTTCAGTTTGTCCTTATCCTAGACAACTTGTATGGATGAATGCTGGCACTGCATTACTGCTTGGAAGGCAGTGTTGACATTCCAAGTGGGATTGCTATTCAAATGGTAAGCGTAGCCTCATGCCTCATCAACTGGGAATGACTAAAATCAGGGGAGATGCAACAAGGCTAAGTGGGTCGCTCCCATTAGGGTGTCTCATTACCATTCTAGATACATCTACATATTTATGGATTGGTTGTGCATGGGATCTCAATAAAAAGGGTTGCAAAGCAACCGGAGTGATGACATATTCGGTACTATCCAATCAGGGGTAGACCGGTCTTGTGTTGGTAGGGGATCCCGAAGAGGTCCTTGGTATATTTTCTAGACGTGTACCGTAATAGGTAGTACCCCGGTGCCTTGTCATAATATGGAATCCAATCTTCAATAAGTGCCTTTACGGTTTTGATATTAGAGCCTAGTATGCTGGTGTAACATCCCGTAACTGGAGGCCAAAAGAAAAGCGCTATGGATGCTGCAGTCATCCAAAGTATTAACTTCTGGTGATGAAATACGGCAATGTTAATGGTATCCATAATATCAGAAGCACTTGAATATGAACAAAATCACTGTTTTCCAAAAACAATAGTTTCAGTGATTATATTCCAAAAATATCATATCCAAATTACAAAAATTCCAAACGTAATCCCAAGCATTGATCAAATAATATTTACAACAATATCCCAAGAGCGACATATGAAGATGCCCCCTTGGATGATCAAAGCAATATAGACATAATTGTCTTAATACACAACGGAAACAATTTTAAAACAGAATCCCTAAATTAGCTATCTGTCAGCCACTTGCTCGTCATTAGATGCTTTATTCGCCAAAATCTGCTAAAACCTGAAAACCTAAACCCTTGGCCTACTCAAATCAAATTTTGAGCACCCGAGAGTTTAAGGGGAAACAAAAACTTCGAGTCAGACTTAAAGCTTGGTATGAATAACTTCTGTTACATCTCAGTTTATTGATAAATAGTGAGACCACGCCGCTTAGCGGAACGGGTTTTCCCTCACTAATATCTCTTTTCAAAACATATATTTTGCAAATCCTTTCCTGCAACCAAATTGGTTAATCAACTGATTATAATAATAATATAGCAATATCCATTATGCTAAAACAGGAAATGAAAGAGACTATCTGTCTAAAACTAAATTATCTGTTCTAAATTTTGAGCTACCTTATCTTTTCTGGACTATCTATCCTAAAATTGATTATAGCAATATCTTTTATGCTAGATAATGAGCTATCTGCCCAAAACAGGTAAAAAGGGTGGACTAACTGTCCTTAAAAATTTAGCAAGGTCCGTTGTACTAATAAATGAACCATCTGTTCACATCAGAGCTGACTGCTCTTTTTGGACTAACTTTCCTGGACTAACTGTCCTCTGGGCTTACTGCCCTCAAAATGGACTGATTGTCCGAATTTAAAATGAGCGACTGCCCAAATTTTCTTTTGGGTTAACTACGCTTCAAAATATCTAAGCTAACTACTCTACAATATTTGAGCTAACTGCTTTTTAAATTTTCCTTGAAACCTTTTCAAAATGATTTAATCCATCAAATCATATATATACAAGGAAAATATATCTTTAGCTTTTACTCTAAGCTATTTTTGCCATGTTATATATACTTTACTCAAAATAATGTTGATGATGTTCAATGAGGATTGTCTATCCTTTAAAATAAGTTAAGGTCCTTTATAACTTAAAGCATTAAGGCTATCTGCCTAATTCTTATATTTGAAACCTTTGTTTAAAACCCTTAAACAACCTTTCGAAATCATAGAAGGTAACTCCTTCAAAATCATTCATAAAACCCTTCGAAAGTATTAAAGGTAACTCCTTTATATCCTTTAATAAACCTTTCGAAATCATTGAAGGTAACTCCTTCTAAACCTTTTAAAAGCCTTCTTTTCATAAGCTTTAAAACATATGACACCCGCCTTTAAATCCTTTAAACCTTAACCTTTCGCAATCAAGCCTTTCGAAATTAAAACCTTTCAAAATCAAAACCTTTTAAAGACATTGGGTTCAATTTAAAATAGGTGGAAAACCTTTCGAAACCAATCAAAGTTAACTACTTTGAAACCTTTAAAACATTTCGACTTAAACATTTGGATTATGCAAAAGGATCAGAAAAACATTGGAGTCGAAAGCAACTGCTTCGAAACCTTCATAAAACCTTTCGAAAACATTCGAAAACAATGAAGTGTTGGTGTTGGATCCAGCCCTTCGAAATCAATGGAGAGAGGTGGCAAGTTTTAGAAAACAAAAGATAACTTTTGACTCCATCTGTGTCGAAAGGTTAGGAAGTGGCAAATATGCTTCTGACTTGGCCAAAAGCTATACCTTTCGACTTTACCGAAAGGTTTCAATTAAAACAAGAAAGCAAACCAACCAAAACCTTTTTCTTTTAAACCTTTTTGAAAATTTCAAAAGCTCTTTGTCGAAAGCTAGCAGGTGTATTTTCTTTAAAACCAAAACAAGGTTTCATCTCCTTCGAAAGCTCTAATCTTTCGTCCGTAAATCTTTCGACTCCATCCAATCCACTACATACCAATTGCCTGGTACCTTGTGCATCGGTAATCTAGCCGAAAGGTTTGAAACCTTTCGACCTTGTCGGAAGGTCTGGAATAAAGGCGGAAGCTCTGCTGAAGGGTTGAAATAGAAGAAAAACTATTTATTTGTACTTTAAAAAAGTTCTTTTGTACCCCACCTGCCTAGTTTGTCTAAATTTGATTGGTTGCTAGAATTTTATATTCAAAAATACTATCGACTTTCCTTATTTGAAAATTTGAATAATTTTGAAAAAGCCCCTTTCTACTTTATAATTGTATAAAACATTTAAGTCCCATGCCTTAAAATAATTTTATATAACTATTAAAACACATTCAAAAATTTTGGAAAAAATCTAGAAAATCAAATAATATGTTCTCTTCAACATATAAAATTTTCGAATCCCGACTATAATTATTTTTCTCATAAATAATTTTATAATCCAAATTAAAATTTTCATCCTTAGAAAATTCATAACAATTGCACAAAAATTCAGAAAATTCAGAAAATCGAAACACATCTCTAAAATAACTTTTTAGATCATCATATAAATTCGCAAGGCTAACGGATGTCGTTTAATAGGATTTTTTATCTTAAAATATGTCATAAAATCTATATGAACATACATAAATCATCAACATGTATATATAAACATGGCAAACATTTGCAAAATCATTAGGAATTAACCTTAAAACAAAAACCAAAATATTTTGAGATGTAAACGTTATTCACCTTTTGCTTTAACGATTAAGGAGCTTGAGATTTGAATGAGTTTGATGTGAATTTTCTTTCCTTAAGCTTCTCTTTTGTTTCCTCTTCCTCTTCCTACGGTAATGGTGGCCGACCAAGCTTTTAATTTTTGAAAATGAGAAATGAACGTGTGTTTTGAAATACATGGCCTAAGGAAGATGATATAGGATTGGCTTCTTTCCCATAATACCCCTCCTCTAATTCATTTTTAAACCCTTCATTTAATTTATTAGTTAAAAAGGCATGGCTACCTTAATTAAATCAAATCTTAATCCCCTAATCAACACATTATTTTATTTAGTTTATCTAACCAAATATTCTAAATAATGTTATCAAAATCTGGGGTGTTACATCTGGAATTTAATAATGGTAACAATTTTGGCTATTTTCATATATTCATTTTGAACGCTTAGACATTATTATAATATCACTGGATTTTCTATATAAAGTGTTTTGGTTCTCGTAAGGTAAAAACCCATCTGTGCTTATGTACAGCGTGGTCATACGAGATACCTTTGATTTTAAAAGGGTTTTAAACATTATAATTTAGTTGTTTGAGTTTACTCACACCAGACCCATATCTGACCCTGATTTTTATTTTCTTTTCCTAAAACTCTTGGGTGCTCAAAATTTTATAGGGAGCCAAGTAGTTCAAGTTTCCCACGGATGCATCTTGGAGGAACCTGGAGCTGGAGGCTTCATCGATAGCTAGTTATTATCTTGTTTCCACTGTATTATATGTATCTTGTATAGTCAGGTAGGACAGGCTGTTATAATTGTACTAAGGTATTATTTGTATTAGTATGACTCTGATATATAATTTTTGAAATGACTTTGTAAAGTAATATGTTGATTAATATATGTTATTCCATTGCGTTGTGAGGTTCTGTGATTGTTTAGTTTCTTCTATCTTTTATCATCTATCATCTTCTTTCCCTTAACGATTGGTTTTCCGGCACTTGAGTGCTCGGTACGCAATACAGTGGACATATTGGTGTCAATTTTTGTGGGTTAAAAATCTAGTTCGTTACATAAACTACAAGCTAATGGTAGTAACCCATCACCATAAAGTAAAACAAAGCTAGAATTTCTATCTCCCTATTCAAATAACATAGGGAGTAAATCTTTAAACATTGTCTTCAAGCACATATAAAATAAAGTAATAAACTAGCTTGCACCATATGTGATGCATCTGGTAATGTCGTAAAATATAATGTTAATATTTTAAATATTATTTTAGATATTTAATTGTTGTAGGTATGATTTATACATTCTTTATAAGTGAAAATAAATATAATGTTATTCGTAGGAGATTGAATGGAAATTTCTAAGATTTGGAGGGTGTAAATAAAAAATAATAATAAGGAATAAAGGGAAGCAAATGAAAAGTTTGAAGATGTTGTGGCCTTAAACAAAAATATAATGAAACAATAAGTAAAGATGAGAAAATATTTCTATTTTATTATTATATAGTAGGTATATACTTATTTAAACTGAAAAGAACTACTTTATGACCACTAGATTCAAATCCAATGCAAAGTAAGTCCACCCAACTTTTTAGTATCTAAGCTTGATGATAGTGGCTTGGATAAAAAATTGGCTAGCACTTTAATTTTATATTTTGTACATTGAATAACAGTGAACAGAAGTACATGATAAATATGCATTATGGTTATATTTACTATAATACCTACCCTATATTCTCAAACCTAAAAATAACAATAGGCTCGATAGCATCAAATTTCACAGCCTCGATTGTTTTCTATGTGAAACGAAATAAGTATGTTTAAACTGAAATTGAGCGTAATTTGATTTGTTATTTAGAACTTGATGCATAGGTAAGTGCATACTTCTTTTACTTCTATTTTTTCATCGATTATTGCAGCAGCCTTTCTTCCTAGGTTATTTTGAAAGGAGTTAGTGCCATCGAAAGCACAACTATGATAATTACAAGTTTATTCAAATCAAGCGGCAATACTCCAAGCCTGTTTATAACATTATAAAAAAATGAACATGTAAATAGATATGTAAAGGATTTGATTGCAACTTTGAATTTTCAATTAGATGAACTATCTTGTTTGCTGAAGAAATTACCAAATCCAAATTCTAAAACATATGCCAAACGCTACTACTATGATGTGATCACCCAATCATGCTTGAATATGGTATACATATTGTAAGATATGCCCTTTTGACCCTCGAATGTCGACACTAATACATCCATGGTATTTGTGTGCCGAACATCCAAGTGCTAGAAAGATAGATTTTTAGGGTAAAATAAAAGGAAAACAAAACAAAACAAGAAAGAAGGAACACAATATTAGAATCTCACAGCGGTCATAAATGATAACATATAATATCAAAAGACAGTACAAAACTGTCACTCTAAGATACATAGCATTCAAAGCTATAATTCTAAGTACTATCCTTAGCTTGGACAATAATAACAGCCTGCCATCACAAATGCTGATATATACATAATAATAATATAATGGAAATAAGAATACGACGGTAGGTGAGACATGCAGCTCGTCTCCTTGAGCTCCAGCGAACGTCAATAAAAGCCTGTTTTTCTCAAACTACTCGAAAGAGCATATGTGTAATTTAGGGAAAACCAAAAACATGATTCAAACATAAGTCTGGTATAGGAAACTCAAGAAATATGTGGCCGATATATAAAGTACTTTTGAGACTATTAGGAAACGGTTATCCACTCAAAAGGACGACTATCTAATAAGTATATAAGGTGATATATTGGATAACATCTAGACTGTAGAATACAAATACATAACATACCCGGAATGGTTATATTAATAACATTCAACATCATATTTGGGTACAATCAAAACCAATAAGGTATGTGTTAACAATATTTCTTGTTAACAGCCCCGATGCTTTTCATAGGATTATTTTATACGGGCTCAACCTTTCGATTGAGTGGATTCACATTTTCGAATGAAATGACAAAGTCGAAAGTTTTTAAGGTTTTAATTTTGATCCTGACAAAAGGGGATTGATTCCAGAAGGTTATAAGAGATTATTCATCTTAGATTAGGATTTGAATGAAGAATCATCTTACTTCCTATCCTATCGAAAGGTTTAAATATGGTTCAAGCATTACAGTTTAAATGGATCAGCATAATTGCTCAACCTTTTGATAAGCTCGGAAGGTCTAAGAAGCCATTTAGCCTATACCGAAAGGTTTAGATATAGCTTAAACCTTGCAATTTGACTGGATCAATGGTATTGTTAAACCTTCCGATAAGCAGGAGGGTTTAGGAAACCATTTGGACCCTTCGATCGACTTGTCGTGATTGTATGACCTTCATCCAGATCATTTCATCAGGTTCTCTCTTCCTTGGAAACCGAAAGTAATCCACATCTCTTTTGAATCACTTCGGAAGGTTATAAACCCTTCGATGGTATCAGATGGTGAGATTGCTTTATTTGTTATCCCCTTACACTTTCGGCTTCCTAGGATGATATCTCACTTGTGAAAACCTTTTGAAAAGAGTGCATGATTCAAACATATTTAGATAAAAATAACAGCTGATTCAATATGCCACGAGACTGATATCTGAGAATAATTCTCAAGTTATATTCTCCCTTCTTGTAATTGATATTAGGTAGGGAAGAAGGAAACTTATGCGATTACGCAATGATAATTTCATGGTATATTCTCGAAATAAACAAAGAATATAAGAAATAAATCATAAATGATTAGCCGTTAATATTAAATTAACGCCTAATCATGATTATCCCCAAATTCCGAGTCGATCGCAAGCCATAATTCTCTTTATTTCTTCATAATGGAATCTGATACAAAATTTAAGAAGTTAGCCCCAGTTCTGATTTCTAAATTAGGGTTACATTGTATCAAGCGGGAGCAATAGTGATTGTTGAGTAGAAGAATGGGAAGAAAAATCGGTCCCCAGATTGGACCCATTGGGTCTTATTTATAGATGCAAGCGGCCTTCCTTTCGGTCCTATGCTCTCATCAGGATGGAAGGTCCCTTCTTCTATGCAGTTGTAAACATTTTGATCTTAACGGAAGGTTTGATTTTTACTCATCATCATGGGCCGCTGAATATCATTGAAGGATTTGTGTTTCCCCAATATATTTATGAACTCTTCGTCTCCCAAAAGGGTTGGTTTCTTATGAAGCATTATGAACCTTCCGGTCTTATCGGAAGGTTGCTCCCTCATTCGATTACTGCCGAGAGCCGTGCTTTTCCTGAATGCCGTCGGAAAGTGGTCTTTCGTTGAATTATGGATGCTGCCTTTGCTTAAACCTTTCGATACTATCGAAGGATGTAGGAAATGTACTTTAACCGGTTCGAAAGGTTTATTATGCTTTCGAAAGGGATGTCAATTGAGTTGCCTATTTTGACCCTATCCTTTCTACCTTTCTTGGAAGACGTCTGTTTGAATGACGAACAATGAATCCCTTCGCTTGCCTCGAAGGGTTCAGATTTGCAACAAACTTGTTTCCCGCACCCATTCCTTCTTATTTAAAAGACATGGGGCACACTTCTTTTCTTTAGTCTTTGTTTTACATTGGGCAGCCTTATAACCATCTACGTGCGAAAGCTTTTCGCTAATGTTACCATGTGCCTTTTCTTCTCTAGTGTTATACAATCCTTTCGGTGTCATCGAATGGTAACTTCTTCTAATACTCTTTGCCTATGCGAAAGGTCTCTGATGTGCCTTCTTTATCTTCATGTACATTTTATGGTTAACATTTAGGCCCCCTTGTATAAAAAAGGCTTTTTTTCTTTAGGACAAAGATTCCAAGATCACCAAACGGTCCCTGCATTCTTCCTGCTGATAATGAGTAACTGAAAACCAGAAAACCCGGTTTGACATTGATAATGGGAACCACTGAAGCTCAAGATGCCACTTTCGGGACACCATTTTCTGACAATTAATAACAAAAGTTCCAGAATGCAATTTCTGGTAATTGATAATGGAAGACAAGAATATCTCCTCCGGTGGTTAATGATAGAAGTCCAGAATACCAATTTTTGGGAATTAATAACGGTAGACGGAAATACGGACTTCGGTAATTAATAATAGAAGACCGTAATACCATAGTTGGCAATTAATAATTGAAGACCAGAATACCATTACTGGTAATTAATAGAAAACCAGAAAACCATCTTTAGTAATAGTAGACCAGAATACTATTTCCAGTATCAAGTAATAGAAGATTATGATACTATCTTTTATGATAGAAGTCTAAAATACCTATCTGGCAAATGTTCGCGAGAAGAAGTCAGTGACTTTCCTCTAATTTTCTCGTTGAATATGCCATCCTTTGGCTTTGTTAGTGTTTCGCATGCTTTTGCTTTCTTGGGCCCGAGTTTTCTTTGTCCATTTTTCATTTGTTCTGGCCTATTTCAAGCAGGGACTCTTTTGTCCGATTTTGTGCTTATTTAAGCAGAGCCTATTTCAGGCTTTTTGTCATATTTGATAGTACCAACCTTTTTGGTGGTTGTTATTTTAAGCTATACCAATTTCTGGCAGTGCCTGTTTCAGGCATGGACTTTTCTTAGTCCGCCGGATATTTCATCCAGGTTTCCGGTACGCTCGGCTATCTTTTTCTAAAGCAGGCCCGAGGACTTACCCGACCTCCCTCCAGGAGGTGCCTTAACCTTTCCATAGCATGACGCGGTTAAGGGCTTGTTTGGAACCTTGGCCAGGCCATAGCATGGCGAGACCAAGGGATTACTCGTCCTCCCTCCAGGAGGTGCCTTATCCTGGCCATAGCATGACGCGGATAAGGGCTTGTGCCGCTTTAACATGGCCATTTCTGGTTTTGGCACGGATAAAGGCTTACGCCCTCCCTCCAAGAGGTGCCTTGACCCGGCCTTCTTGGCGTGACCAAGGGCTTTCTACCATTATTGGTAGCCTACCATCTTAGGTAGTCCAAGTTTTTAAGGAGAATTTCACTCCCGACCATGCAGAGTTTCTTACTAAATCATATCAGAGATGTTCTTGGAAATGCTTTATTCATTCAAAGTTGGAAAATATGGTCTTAAATGTTCCTCGTTCTAGGTTCTTGGTACCATATTCCCATTAGGGTAGCATAGCTTGAAGGCTCCTGGAGGAATTTCTTTGAAGACTATTAATGGACCTTCCTAATTAGGTCCCAATGGCCCATCTGATGGGTTTTTGGTATTGGCCATTACCCTTTGAAGTACTAAATCCCCTTGTCTGAATGACATGGCTTTTACTTTTGAGTTGTAATATTTTGATATCCTCCTTTGATATTCAGCCGTTCTCAAGGCTGCTTCATCTCTTAGTTTATGAATCAGGTCAAGTGATTCCTTTCTCAATTCCTGGTTTGGATTAAAGGCGTAGGCAATTCTTCTATGAGAAGGTACCTCATTCTCTACAGGTAGCATTGCTTCACATCCATATGTTAGAGAATATTGGGTATGACCCGTTGCAGTTCTAGTTGAAGTTCTATAAGCCCACAGAACTAGGGGCAATTCCTCTACCCAATTTCCTTTTTCCTTGTTCACCCTCTTCTTCAAGATGGTCTTGATTGTTTTATTAGCTGCTTCGATTGCTCCATTGGCTTTTGGATGAGCGACCGAGGAGAAGCTTTTTATAATTCCATTTTTATGGAAAAACCGTGAAAGCTCTTCACTCTCTTTTTTGTTCCCATTGTCGAATATTATCTTATAAGGTATCCCAAATCTTGTGACAATGTTTTTGATGACAAATCTTAGCACTTTCCCAGAGGTAATTTTCGGGAGTGGTTCTGCTTCAACCCATTTTGTAAAGTAATCTATTACCACCACAGCATATTTCGCTCCTTCCTTGGAGATTGGAAGTGGTCCAATTAAGTCAATTCCCCAAACATCAAATAGCCATGGGGTAGCAATAAGGGTTAGTTCACTAGGTGGGAGACGTGGTATCTTTAAATAACGTTGACACTTCTTACGCCTTTTAAGATATTCCATCGCTTGTTTAGTCAAATATGGCCAGTAAAACCCTTGCCTCGTTATCTTTTTTGTCTAGTTTTATTCCATTAGAGTGATCCCCACAAAACCCTTCGTGTTCTTCCTTTATTATTCTCAATCCGCTTTCAGGTTTCACACATCGTAGATAGGGAAGGGCATACCCTTTCTTGTAGAGAACTCCATCCACAATGGTGAAGCTCTGAGCTTGTCATTTTAGTCTTCGCGCTTCTATTTTATCTACAGGCAATGTTCCATTGACAATATAATCCATGATTGGCGCCATTCAAGTGTTTTCATAACTTTCCTCCGCTATTGGAGCCACGGGTTCTTTATTTGGTATCTCTTGGTCCATCCCTTCCGATTTCGATGCCAAGGCTTGCGATCGGGTTAACACTAATATTTGCGTAGCTTTTTCTTGTTTGTTTACCTCAATGCTGGGATTAGCCTGAAATCCTACAGGTACAATTCGAGTTTGAGGGGCTCCTCTTGAGCTTGCCAACTTAGCCAGTGAATCTGCTTGAGAGTTGTCCCCTCTTGGTATTTGATGTACGAAGAGATCTTCGAAAAGTGCAAGCATCTTTAAAACTTTCTTCACATACTGACTAAGTTTAGGATCCTTGGTTTGGTATACCTGCTTGATTAGGTTAACCATCAATTGAGAATCGCTGAATACCTGGATTCTCGGGATTTTAAGTTGGAAAGCAAGGGTTAACCCAACAACCATGGATTCACACTCTGCTATATTGTTAGTTGCTGAGAATCCCAACTTCATAGCATAGTGTAATTTTTGCCCATCTGGGGTAATTATTACATATCCCGCCTCCACTCCTTGCTCAATCGAAGCGCTATCCACAAATAGTTACCACTTGGGTTTTGTATCTTTTTCCTTTTCAGATTGTTTTGAAATGAACCCCATGCACTCGTTAATGAAATCGACTAAAGCTTGACCTTTTATAGCCGTTCTAGGCTGATACGCTATATCGTACTGACTTAGCTCAGTACCCCACTTGATTAACCTTCCAGAAGTTTCGGGTTTGCTAAGACTTGCTTTAATGGGAAGTTGGTTAGTACCTTTACTGGGTGAGCCTGAAAATAGGGCCTTGATTTTCGAGCTGTCAAAATTAAACAGTATGCTAGCTTTTCTATGACTGGGTATCGAATTTCAGCGTCTTTTAACCTCTTGCTTACATAATAAACTGGTAGTTGCAGTCCCTTGTAATTTCTAATCAGTACTGAGCTCACCGCGTGATCAGAAATTGCCATATATAAGAATAGATCCTCTCCCTCTTCGGGGCTGGATAAGATTGGTGGCTTTTCTAAATGCAGCTTCAGTTCTTGGAATGCCCTTTTGTATTCTTCATTCCATTCAAAGTTTTTCTTCTTCTTAATTACTTCAAAGAATTGTATGCATTTATCAATGGCCTTTGAGATAAACCTGCTTAGTGCTGCCACTTTTCCATTCAGACTTATAACATCTTCATTCGTCCTAGGTTCTGCCATATCCTTAATGGCCTCGATCTGCTCTAGGCTAGCCTCAATCCCTTGTGCACTCGCAATATATCCAAGAAATTTTCCGAAATGGACTCCAAAGTTGCATTTCTAGGGGTTGAGTTTCATTTGATACTTGCGGAGCACTTTAAACATTTCGTTCAAATCTTCAAGATGATTTTTTGCTTCTTGAGACTTTACCAACATGTCGTCAACATAAACTTTCATATTCCTCCCGATTTGTTCTTTAAACATTCGGTTAACCAACCATTGATAAGTTGCTCGTGCATTCTTCAATTCGAATGGCATTACCTTATAATAATAGGTTCTTCCATCAGTAATGAAGCTAGTATGTTCCTCGTCGGGTTTAAACATAGGAATCTAATTGTACCCATAGTATGCATCCATTAAGGAAAGCAGCTTATGTCCACTGGTGGAGTCGACCAACTAATCTATCCTTGGCAACGGGTAACAATCCTTTGGACAAGCTTTATTCAAATCTGTATAATCTACACAAGTCCACCACTTCCTGTTGGATTTCGTTACCAGAACCGGATTTGCCAACCATTTGGGTTATCGGGCTTCTCGGATAAACCCATTTTGTTGCAATTTCTTGACTTCTTCCTTCATGGCGTTGGTCCTAACTTAATCAAATTGCCTTTTCTTTTGCCTGACCGGAGGAATGTCTAGATTGATATTCAAGGCATGGCTCATGACCATGGGGCTAATTCCAACCATGTCAGAGTGGGTCCAAGCAAAAACGTCCTTATTTTCTTTTAAAAATTCTGTCAATCTTGACTTTAGCTGCTCTTCAAGATTCTTTCCCACTCTGGTTATTTCAGTAGAATTGGCAGAATCTAGTAGAACCTCTTCGGTTTCTTCGACTGGCTTATCTTTCCACCTCTCCTCGACAATCCAATTCTGTAACGATCTCGCTTTCTTCGATTGAGTTGGAATCCATTCACTTTCTCTTTCCTTAAACTGCAAAACACCTTGCAGCAATACGTTTGTTAGTTTTATCATCTTTTTTCTTTGCTTGGAATGATGGATGTAAGAATCCATCTTCCGAAGGCTGTAAAGTATTGGAAGAATCAAAGTAACAAGTGAACTCCCTGTTATATTGCTCTAGAGTTGCAAAATACATTTCTCGGGATGCGAATTGTTCGCCTCGAGTAGTGCCCCAGCCGCTTTTAGTGAGAAATTTAAGCATTAGATATTTTGGGGAGACGAATGCATCCACCTTGTCCAGTGCTGGTCGTCCAAAGAAGGCATTATAGAATGAGCGCTGATCTATGATCATAAAGGTCGTTTCAAAGACTCGGGAACATAGGGGAAGTCCCAGTTGGACAAAAGCTTCACCTTCCCAAGCAGAGTTGTCCCCTTATTATTAAACCCAAAGATTGGCTCGGGAGTAGGTTCGAGTTTATCCTTGGAAATTCCCATCTGATCAAACGCATGGCAAAATATCACATTCACAGCATGTAACAACCCTGTATTTTGTGATTATTTTAATTATATATTTTAATTACTATAATTTAATTCCTGATTTAAAAACTTTATTTTATTTATTAAAATGAATAATTTTTGTTATTTTAAATATAAATTTTGATTTTGATGTAAATTAGAATTCCAAACATGAATAAATAGAATATTTTATAGAAATGTGAATTTTGGTCAATATGGTCAAACTTTGACTTTTAAATTTAAAATACAAAATTTTAATTTTTGATATTTATCTTTATTTTATGAAACTATATAAAATTTCAAGAATACTACTTTTCGTTTCGTTGAAATCAGAATTATATTGTGAAAGTTATGCCCTTTTAACTATTGAGTGTAATTTGCTGTATTTAACAAAATTGTTTATTTTAAATTATATAAATAATATTTTATTTGGTCATGTAGTGTTCTAATTTATATTTATATGGGTAAAATAACATGTTATGTATATATTTGGTTTTAAAACATTTTAAAAGAACAATTGGAATTTTTCAAGCCAGCTGCAATTTATTTACAAATTTTAATTTCTAATTTCAATTAATTAAAGTAATTCTTTATTTATTTTTCTATTTTTCCTATAGATAAATTTTTATTTTTATTTTTCTTTATTTTGTTCGTCATTTATTTTATCTTACTTGACTTTTATTGGTTTAGAAGTATAGTAATAATTTTCCAAAGCTAGTGATAATTTATTTGAAATTTTTGTGCATGTTTCCAATTTTTAAGCAATTTCTTTAATTCTTTTTCTATTTTCTTTAAATTTAATTTTTTTTATTTCCATTTTATTTTACTTTGTTTCAGTTTTAAAAATTCATTTACTGAATTTTATTTGTTTTTATTTAAATAAAAGAATTTGGAAATTCAAAAAGACTTTGTGCTTGTAACTTATGACTTTTCATTGTCTAGTCTCTTCATTTGCTCGACCTTTCCTTTTCCTTTGCTTTGGCCGTGCATAACCTCCTTGTAGCCATTCATTTTCTTTTGCTTATTCACGTGAAAAAGCTTCTCATTCCATCAGCAATACATGGCATTTCATTTGGAGAAAAAAAATGTAAACAATGGCTCCTCTTCTTTCTACTTTTCCTCTTCATTTTGCCTTGTTTTTCCTTGCTTCTTCTTGCTTGGTTCGGCCATACACCTCCACACCCTCCACCATCTCCTTCACCACTTCCTTCCCCTCATCTTCCTGGACCTATAATCCATCTCCTCTTACCTGAAGTGGCCGTGACCTCCACTTGAACACAACACCACAAAACAATGCAAAAACTACTTAAAAAGCATGCCTAGCCACCTAGTCTTCATCACCATCACCTTAGATGACCTTGGCCACCTCCTATTGCTCCAGCACCACCTTGACACACCCTTAAACATCACCTCCTACCTCTATCAAGACATGTACATGAAATGGCCGAACCTAGATGGGACATAGATCGAGCCAAAAGTTGAACCAAAACTCCACTATTTGCATAAGCCTCTTCATATTCATGTGTAGTAACTCCTCCACCACTTCAATGCATTGTAGCCGTGCCTCTTTGAACCCAAACCCGAGCCAAAGTCATGCCAAACCTGAGCCAAAACATCCCCTAGGCCGAGCAAGCAATGGTAGAAAGCAAGGCAAAAACATTCATTCCATTTTTGCTTTTTATTTCAAAAGTTGTTTCAAATTGATGTTGTATTGATTTATAATTTTACTTTGTTTGTTTATGGGTTGTGACAAGATCATTAGCTTGGTTCTCATCCACTTGAATCCATCGTTGTGTCATCGTGCTTTCTGGTATCCGTTTGTGTCATTTGATTTGATAACTTCAGCATAAAAAGGTGAGTAATCTCACTTGACATTTATACTTATGCAAATGTGAATTGACAACAATTGAATGTGTAGAACTATTATATTATGCTATATCTGCCTGTGATTGTATATTATATGATGTTAACCCTGTTTATTAACCTGTCAAATTATCTGTTACTGTTATTTATTGTTAAACTGTTCATTTATATCTGTTTATCACACTGCAAGTTCCATGTAGAGTAGATTCACTATGGGTTGAAATGATACATACCCGAACGAACTTTAGAATAGGGAAAAATCGTTATGGGCAGAAATGATAGGCCCGAATGGTTTTATTTATTTTATTTTAACTTGGGATTGCGGGTTTGAAATGATAGAACCCGGATTTTTGCTTTTTAAACTACGGATTGAAATGATACATATCCGTATCACTTGACCTAGGTTAGAAAACTATATACAGGCCCGTGGTTATTTTTATAAAGTATTTTGAATATTTTTAAAAGTGTAAAATTATGAAAATTTTATTTAAATTGGATTTTTAATGTTAAAATAAAGAAATTCTAGAAGTTAAAAATGTAATTTAAATGAATGGTAAAAGTGAATTTTTGAAATATAACTTAAGTTTGGAAATTTGGAATTTTGGTTTTAAAATGATATTTAAGTTATATAAATAAAATTGAAATTTAATTATATTTGGAAAATGGTAAATATGATAATTTGATTTGAATTTAAATGATTTAATAAAGTGTTATTGAGTTTTCTATGTATTAAAATGGTTAAATAAATGAATGCTTAAAAGTGTAATTTTAAAATATAACTTGACATGGAAATGTAAATTTGGTTTTTATTAAAGGTTAAAGTTAATTAAATAAAATTGAAATTTAGTTAAATTTGTGAAATGGAAATAAAATATAAGTGTTAAGTTTATTTGTTAAAAATGTGAAGAAAAGAAAATTGTACATTTGGATTTGTTAAGTAAAATTATTGGAAATTTGGATTTTACTGTAAATGTTTCTTATAAAAAAATCATAAATTAAAAGAGTAATTTTAATGAACATTTTTGAATGTCAAAATATGATTTTTATAATGTTTAAAAATGTTTAATATTGAAGGTTATTATTTGCTGGAAATACACTAAAATCTGGAAATTACTTTTTATAGCATTCAGAAATGTTATGATTTCTGTAAATGAACTAAAACTCAAATAAAGAGGCTATTATAGCAGTTCTGAAATGCTGTAGTTGCTATTGTAAATTAAAAGGCTAAAACTTAATAAAGTCCTATTACAGCAGTTCTGTAAATGCTGTAGTGGTCTGCTGTCTTGGTTGAATTTAATTAAAACCTTTAATTTGAAACCTAAACTATTACAGCATTTCTGGAAATGCTGTCTTTGCTGTTTTAAACTAAATTTCAACTAAAACTGAGATTTAACAGCATTTTTAAATGCCGTCTTTGCTGAAATAAAATGTTTTCATGTATAACTTATAACAGTTTTTTTGAATGCCGTGAAAGGCTGGAATTTTCAATGTTTATGGTTTTTAACTTAGTAAATGAACTCAGAATAGTTTAAAACTTTGGAAATTGAATACTTGATTTGAAAGTATAATAATTACACTTTTAAATGGTTTAGATGAATTATTTTGATTGAAATATTAACTATTTAAAAGGTGACTTGAATTGATAATAAATGAATGGTAGCTTTGAATTTAAAAGGTATTTAAAGTTGAATATTTGGATTTGAACTCAAATGATGATTTGATAATGAAGTTTTGAAAAGATATGATATTTTGATATATTAAATGATTTGAAACGAAGTTTTGAAAAGATATGATATTTTGATATATTAAATGATTTGAAATGAAGTTTTGAAATGATATGATGTTTTGATATATTAAAATGATTTGAAATGAAGTTTTGAAATGATATGATATTTTAAATATATTGAAATGGTTTGGAATTGATTTAATCTTTATTTTGATAAATATTTGGATTTGAAATCATATTCTATTTTGAAGTATAAAATATTATTTTTAAATTATAACCACGGGTTATAATAATGATTGGTTGTTAAAGAGACCGGGATCGGATATGGACATACTCTATGTCGATACCGAAAACCACTTTAACAACTGTGTATGCGGTGGAGTTTCCAGAATGAAGTAGGATGGTGGCGACGATCCTAAGGTATATACGTGGACCCAACTCCCGTGAGTTGGCATAAGTGGTTAAAACAGGAGCGATCTCGGGCCAATGAGCTAGCACCTCTTATCGGACGCACTCCTTCGATACCATTCTATTACTTTGTGATTTTTGGGTGCACCCCTTGATTTGGGAGTGTTGTCCGAGGTGGAGCGGTAGTGGCTGCTATGCGTTTCCATCAGTCCGTGTGCGTAATTGGTATATCTGCCCTGGCATTGCCTTGTGTGCCGTGTCACCTACCATATCGAGCTTTACTACGAGTTGTGATTTCTCCCGTAGCCTGTGGAGTATCGAGGGTAGTCCCCATTTTGGGAGTATGCTAATACTGGATAGACTACTGGGACTATTACGTGTTAAGGTGGAAAATGTAAAGCCTTAATGCTATTTAAAAGTATGTTTATTTTATATTAGACATTATTATAATAGCGAATATTACTACATAGTAGATAGTTTAACGGATCCTTAAAGAATGGGCGATCCCAAGCATTCTTTAAGTTACTTGTACCTTTATTACAGTTCACTTGAGTTGGTTTACATTGTATAAGTATGTATGTCCCAACTCGAGTGTTTTGTGTTTGCTTTACGCTCGGGTCAGACTGAGTGATACAACATTAGAGACTCACCTTTGGAGCTGGAGTTTTGCTTTGAAGATCTAGATATCTATTCATTTTGTTATCCAGTTGATTCCAATTGTATTCTGAGTTGTACCTGATTATCATACTGTTACTCTTGTTGTATCTTGGTATTCCTATTGTATCTTAATTAACTCTGATGTATTTATATAGTAGCTTCATGAACTACTATCTCTTTTACTTCCGCTGCATTATATTACTCCGTGTCTGTGATCTGTGATTATCTATTTACTGTATATGATGAGTTTGCCAAATTTTTATTTACAACACGATATTTTGAGCAATTCAATTCCGACATGTGCGGATGCGAATGGTTGAAAATATCGGGTCGTTACACAGCACTCCCCATATCAACCAGGATTTTCGTGACCACCGAGGATCCTATTTGGGCTGTGATCATTAAGGGATCATTGTGAGGGTGATGGATCCCTCTCCTTAGTTCTTGTGGATTAATCACCAGTGTGTGCATATTAATGTTGTGTTTTGAACTTTTGAACGGCGGTTCCTCCTGTATAGAGAATACACCCTTCTTAGCCTCTCGAATGTATTTACTTCGGGCGCTTTGACTTCTACCAACGGGATGTGGTCCTCCATATATGACATCCATCATATTCTGAGGTGGACTTAAGCTTAGTGGGTCATCTTCCTCAATCACATTTACGGTATTACCAATAAGCTTCCTTGCATTAGTGTTTGATGGGAGTGTTTGCTGTAGGTTCTTCACGAATTCCTTCAACCGCCCTTCTCGAATCAGTTTCTGAATTATTCAAACCAGAACCTTGCACTCGTTGGTTCTGTGGCCATTTGCTTTGTGGTAGGTGCAATATTTGTCTCCTTTTTTCTGCTCAGGGTAATTTCGGGCCTTAAATGAAGTGTGGAAGTTGACCTTATCCTGGGTCATTGCGTAGATGTAGGAAATTGGTCGGTTTAATGCCACCATGTTAGTGTTGGTGTCTTCCCATCTAGCTCTCTTGGGAATTCTCTTCGGGCCGAATTTACCACCATCCTTCTTGTGGCCAAATTTCTTCTTTGAGTAACACAATTCGTCCATTCGGATAAACTTATCGGCTTGGAAATGGAAATCCTGAAGATCCCGGCATCCATAAACAACTCCTTCCAGAAAGGAGAAATAACTATGAGTTCCGAGTGGACATCGATGAGCTTATCTCTGTCATTCATGCCTTTGGCCTTCAAGGCTTCAGTATTGAATCTCTTTAAATAAACCCCTAAGAACTCTCCATGGTTTTTCCTGATGTTAGCGAGCATTGTATAATCAATGGAAGGATCTTTGCATATGCAGAATTGCGCGGAGAACTCTTATGAGAATTGCTTCCAAGAATATATCGTATTCTCACGATATTGTCGATACCATTTAGTGGCAGCCCTCTGTAATGTGACTGGAAAAATTCTACACCTCACAGCGCCGGAAGCATGGTATAAATCCATCTGACTATCAAACGCCATCAAATGGTAATCCGGGTTGGTTGTCCCATGATATTCATGGTGGGGACCTTCACATGAGATGGTGTTGGATCTGACATGATTTCAGCGATGAAGGGTGCAACCCTTTCGTTGTTGTTTACTCTTTCATCTTCAGTTCTCTTTCACTTAGCATTTAACAGGTCTTTCATAGCCTTTTCCGCCATATCCTTGAGATAGGCTTCATTGTTTAGGTAATTACTTTTATTAGGTTTGTAGCCGTCCGAAGTTGAACTTGCGGAACAGTCTCTTTCTTCCACTTGAACTCTTCCTTGATATTTTCCCTTCAGCGGAAGGCCCTCTTTCTATTTTGATGGAGAAATATTAGCTTTACTTTTGGCAGCATCTGTATTGATTTTTAGATTCCTTTTTGGAGTTTCAACTTCTTCACCCGCCATGGTAGCTTTCATTAATGATCGGTGAGATAACACTTCGTTTAGAAGATCTTTCATTTCTACCATTTGGCATTCCAGATATGCGATTTTAGCCACATGTTCTTATGGTCGAAGATCTTGAGTCGGAGCTAGTTGTGGTGACTGCCGAAGTTGAGCTGGAAGTGGAGTTGATTGAGGTAGGGCGGAAGGTTGCCCTGTTCCCTATTCCCAGGTTTGAAAGAAGGTGATAGGTTTTCCTCCAAAGAAGTAGCATGCTCATTCCTTTTGTTAAAGGTAAGAGGTCTTCTTGATTTCATTTTCACCTATAACAAACCAAATTTCACAATCAATTATATTAATAATGTAGGTCGGAGGTACGAGCCCTCCTTCTAGCGCCAAAAATGTTAACAAGATTTCTTGTTAACATCCCCGATGCTTTTCATAGGATTATTTATATGGGTTCACCCTTTTGGTTGAGTGGATTCACATTTTCGACTGAAATGACAATGTCCGAAGGTTTTAAGGTTTTAATTTTGAACCTGACGGGAGGGGATTGATTCTAGAAGGTTATAAGAGATTATTCATCTCAGATTAGGATTTGAATGAAGAATCATCTTATTTCTGATCTATCGAAAGGTTTAAGTATGGTTCAAGCATTACAATTTAAAGGGATCAGCAGAATTGCTCAAACTTTTGATTAGCCCAAAAGGTCTTAGAAGCCATTTAGCCTATATCGAAAGGTTTATATATAGCTTAAACCTTGCAATTTGACTGGATCAATGTTCTTGTTAAACCTTCCGATAGGCCGGAGGGTTTAGGAAACCATTTGGATCCTTCGATCGACTTGTCATGATTGTATGACCTTCATCCATATCATTTCATCAAGTTCTATCTTCCTTGGAAATCGAAAGTAATCCACATCTCCTTTGAATCCCTTCGGAAGGTTATAAACCCTTTGATGGTATCGGACGGTGAGATTGCTTTAATTGTTATCCCCTTACACTTTTGGCTTCCTAGGATGATATCTCACTTCCTTTCGAAAAGAGTGCATGATTCAAACATATTTAGATAATAATAACAGCTGATTTAATATGCCATGAGACTGATATCTAAGATTAATTCACAAGTTATATTCTCCTGTCTTGTAATTGATATTAGGTAGGGAAGAAGGTAACTTATGAGATTATCCAATAACAGTTTCATGGTATATTCTCGAAATAAACAAAGAATATTCTCGAAAGGCTTGTTATGCTTTTGAAAGGGTTGTCAATTGAGTTGCCTATTCTGACCCTGTCCTTTCTACCCTTCTTGGAAGACGTCTGTTTGAATGACGAACAATGAATCCCTTTGCTTGCCTTGAAGGGTTCAGATTTGCAACAAACTTGTTTCCTACACCCCTTCCTTTTTATTTAAAAGACTTGGGGCGCTCTTTTTTTCTTTAGTCTTTGTGTTACATTGGGCAGCCTTATAATCATCTACCTGCGAAAGCTCTTCCCTAAAGTTACCATGTGCCTCTTCTTCTCTGGTGTTATACAATCCTTTCAGTGTCATCGAAAGGTAACTTCTTTTGATACTCTTTGCCTATGCAGATGGTCTCTGATGTGCCTTCTTTATCTTTATTTACATTTTATGGTTAACAGTATGTTAGAATACTAGACTTTTCAGGAGATCTCTTCGGTGAAGTCGAATCTGGACTTCATGCACAAGGGTCAGAAAGTACCTTTCGACCATCGTATATCTCTAGATAAAATATACCGCTGAGATAAACACAAGTGGCCCATCGTTCGAACATAAATAAGAACAATGTGAACTAAATATCATCAATGCCGGTCAACAATTGATAAGTATCTGTAGATATGAAGTTGATAATACTCTGATGCGGGTTAGCAAAACCCTAGGTTATGCATCCTACTCTGTTTTCTACCATTTCCGATTCCGAGGTAAAATCATACATCTTTCATACGAGTCTTCATCACTTGAACAAATCACGAATTCCTAACTAGGTTCCCACGTCTCGAACAGATCTCGAAACCATACCTGGATTCCAGCATCTTAAACAGATCCACTTCCAAGAGATAGAATATGTATCTTAGTCTTGAAGTGGATTTCAATAAGTAAAACGATTACGATCCCGGTCTCTTTAAGACTGAATCGACGAATTTAGTCATATTTAGTAATAATGACAATGATCGCATATGAAAACTAAGTCTCGTATACTTATCACATTTTTGAACTTCTCACTTCCACTTTCAGTGATAAGCACACGACTAAATACTTTCCATAAACGAGTAAACAAACAAAGCATGATCAAGTCATACAAAGTATAATTAAGTCATATAAGCGAATTTTATTCCCCTTTTAATTAATACTTTTATTAGTAAAAACATCTTTTATTAGTGAAACTTCTTTTATTTGACAAAACATCATTTACCAATCACTACTATTCACTTTTACTCTTTCAATATTTCAATAATTATTCATGCACTTGCCTTAATTAGTATATGTATATTTATAAATCATTAACATGATTTCTTACTTTAAACCTTTATTTTTTCTATTTTTCTCCAAAAGATTCCATACTTATAATTTCCTTCAAAAATCCATCTTAGGGATCTAAGTAGTTTCACAAATTCATTCAAAATGTTTAAGAGTAATGTTACATAAACATTGTCACTAGAAACCCAAAACCATTTCACTTATGCTTATCCTTAAAACATTTTTTCAAAAATCTATTTACATTTATAAGTATAATAAAAAAGGGTTAAATACGAATGTTATTAACACATTGTCACAACAAACCCAAAACCATTTCATACTTACATTATCTTTAAAAACATTCTTTGAAGGATTTAAGTTAATATTTAGTCAAGTTTGATGGCCGACAAGTCAACTACCCAGTTAAAATGATCACTTATAGAAATCACAGTTCATATACTTAACTCATTTTTGACATTCCAACTTATACTTTCCCTCATTCAAGAGTGAAGCTAGGTAAGTTAGAACACTGGTTGCATATAAATAAGTCTACCTATAGATAAGTCTACCTAGTAGGCTTTTAGTGTTAAGTATAATATTAATGACTTTCATAAACGAGTAAGAAATCAACACGACTAACATGTTTTCGACATTCCAAACTTAACTGTTCCTTGATCAAGAGGGAAGCCAGTAGGATAGAGCACTAATGCTTTTATTCCTGCTAGAACATCAATCTTAACTCGCACAAATAGATCTGCCTATTTCATCAGTAGTTGGTGATAAGCATAGTTAATTTTCTTTTTCAAAACTTATATATATACAAACACATTTTAAAAATACTTATAAATAGGTTTTAAAAATCCATATAAAATATTACTTAAAAACAACTAATTTATAATTTGAAGAAAATAAAGTAAAAACATGTTTTACAATTTAAAACCCATTTACTTTCAAAATTCATAAATAAATATTAAAAATATATTAAATCTTCAAACCAACTTTAACATACTGAAATGTATGTTAGGAATGTCGCTCAAAAGATTAGGGAAAAACACAAAATTCAGAAACCATTTTTGAACACTTAAACCATAAGCGACTTACTACAGCCTTTAGAAATGCTATTAAAAGTCCTTGTTAAAAAACAACATTGAAAAAACGCAATCTTTGTGACCAGTTTTCACCACCTTAACAAGTGACTTAAGACTTGAAATTTTATAGTAAGTACTAAACTTAGGGTACTTATAAACCATGGAAAAAAATTAATTATATTCTCTAGTTTATTTATAAAAATTCTCGAAAACAAGGAATTTGCTAAAATGTTCGTTTAGCGACATTTTTACCCAAATTTAGCCATTTTGTTTGACCAGTTCCAAAACCATTTAAACTCCAATTTTTTTTAAACTTATATTAATTATTAAAGATGCAAAGAAGCTTCTAAAATATCTCTCAAATTTAACTTTGAAAATCACCAAATCTAAGGCATTTTCAAAGTGCATCCAAAGTGACCTTTTCCGCTTCTAACTTCACAACTATGGTTCATAACTTTTATAACTTTACAAACCATTTCTTTACTATTCCATTCACCAAAATATGTGTAGAGAATAATCAAACCAAATTATCCCAAGTTAAGGTCATAAATCTTCCATTTATATAAGCTAAAGTTAAGGTATATCAAAGTGCACTTATAGCGACTATTACCGCTTCATAACATTCAAACGTACTTCAATTCAACACACATTTCGAACAACCATTAAACATCAGGTAAAGGTCACACCACATCTCTAGAAGGGTAATATAAGTGAAGTTATACAATATAAAATTTTAATTTCCTTTCAATAGCATGGAGGTCCAAAGTTTATAACTTTAATTAGTTAATGTCACTTTAAATTTATATTTTTACTACACAACATATATACATAATATATACAATCAAGATAGTGATATAATTTACTTAGATCTAAGCCAATCACATGCTCAAATACTCAAAAAGATAAGAACACTTCCAACCATCACCAAATTTCTAACGATCCAAGCTTTAGCACTTACAAACCAAGGCAAGACCTCCCCCTTCTCTTCCATGCTCATGGCCTCACCATGCCCCCCTATTTCGTCCATATTTTCCACTTTTGACTTTAAATCCTTGCTTTCTAAAGTGTTGTAAGGTGTTAATGAAAGTCTGGTGAAGTTCGAAAGGGATTTGAGTTGAATAGTAAAAGTTGGTGAAGAACAAAGCGGATTAATGTTGATCCACTCCCACCATTTTATTAATTTTATTCAAGTGATTAGTGAAACCCTTAAGGATGTATTTATAGAATTTTTCAAGAGGTCATTACCACCTTCTACCTTCCATAAAAGGTCATAAAGGAGCCTCCCTCTCACATGCAACCTTTATAGTTTTACATATCTTACTTAACACTTAAGACTTTCCTTAAAGTTCATCTTCAAAGTATCTTATCTTCCCTTTCACATCTATTTAGTTTACTTTAAGAAGCTTCTTAAGAGTTTAGAGCAAAATATTTTTATTTCAAATTAATGTTCTCTCAAGAAAATAAGTGTATGTAAAAAAAATCGGAACGAATTCTAATGGTTAAAATGCTGTTTATGGATAAAACGATTTTCGATCACATTATAGATATTTCTTCAAAGTATTTATTTTTGTAAACATTTTTACAAAACAAGTTTACCATCGTTACTTATAATTTGTATGGGGATACCAAGTTTATTAAATCACTTTAATATCATTTAATCCAAGATTCGTATATTTAAATAATTCAGATATTTAAATGCGAAGTGTCCGAAAACCCGGGTCGTTATATTCTCCCCCATCGTCCTTGAAATTCCAACACAAGCAACCAAAGAAACAACCATGTAGAATACTTAGTAGTACTCAAAATCACTAGTTAATATAGCTCTCCAATTGTCTAGGTTCTGAAACCCACTCGTCGGACTAGGATGATAAACAATCTACTAAGCGCACCATCGACTCAATAGCCTTAGGTTATTACATAGTCAACGATTCCTAATACTTCATAACAAATCAATGAGTCCTCACCTAAATTCTCCATAAGCCAACAAAACATAGTATGCAAATATACGAAAGCCCATATGACGCACATGGTCCATCCATATGCAACATCTGATCTGATCACTTGCTTGATCACATAAATTTCACTTCCAAACTAATATAGATCACATGTTCTCTTTTTTGCGGTCTCCAATCAGGTTCCTTGATTATAAACCTTCATTCTCCTTACATAGCTATATACTATGATAGAAAACTTTGGAATCATATCAAGAATCTATATCAAGTTTTCTTCATTAAAAAATCGAGTGAAAGATCCTTGTTCGGACCGGTGCAAATCACCTTGAGACCATTTACTCGAATACGGGATCAAGAACAGTCATGCGAATAAAACGATATACGTACAACTTACTTATTTAATCTATTAGTTTCTTAACTACAACAATATCTTTTATTTCACATTCATTTATCCAGATAGTATGTCATTTAATACTAAAATTATTTATGAACCATTTCATAAAAACATAACTTCTAGTTATCAAATGTTTTATAACACAAGTTCATACTTGTATAATACTCCGATACATCCTAAAAGTATATACCCGACACAAAATTTAAAACAAGTTTAAATTCTACTATTTTCTAAGTTCGAGTGTTATTTAAAAATCATCATTATATTTTCTCAAAACACTTAGTTTCAAGTTCTATATTGATTCAGAAGTTTCCGACTGTCCAAAATCATCGAAAATCCGTTCATTTCAACAAATGAAAATTACCAATCAATTTATCTTAACATAATGCACAAACCATTCCATCTTAATGCATAGACTACATGTATCCATAAAATAGCTTAACAAAATTTCACTTCTTTATTAAGCACACTTTGCTACAAAGGGAAAACGGAAAAGGTTTTCATAATTATTTGGGTTATGCCACTACCACTTGAGCACCCAACATAGCATACTTGCAAATCCTTTTTTCATAGAAAGCTTATTTCTAAATCTTTATTAAAATATTTTTTATTTTTTATCAAATTCTTTAAGGAAACTCTAGAACTAAACATTGGGTTTCATTTCAAATCAATTGAAGTAACTAAGGCCACCTTTGAGCCTACAAGCTATTGTTATCCAACCTTATGTCCGAGCCATATTCGGACGAATCTGATCATTCAATTGGTAGAATAACTAAGCAGGAATCCCAAGCGATAATTTCCAGGCTCAGATGTTAAGCGAAAACAAGAGGTGAAGTCAGGAACTTGCCAAGAATCTTCAATAGAACCCTAAAAATCAAATCACTCCAAGTACCAAGCCCAATGGTCCAAGAATGAAGTCAAGTCATGAATCGGTATCGATTCATGGTTAGGGATCGGTACTGATCCCTAAATTTAACCCAAATACACCTCAAAGTTCATGCCATAGAAAGACTTAGTAATTATCAGTCGATGCACAACATAAATGATGGTTAGCTCGTCTTTAACCAAAATGATCAATATGAATAAGTCAAGCACTTTTAACCAGCCTCCAAACCAAGGAATGCATATAAGTTCAACCCCATATTAATGCAACCGAATGCCAAAGTTAAGGATACAAGTCAACCAAACGTCTATAAGGGATTGAAGAAGGTTCTCAGTGCAATCTTATGGATCGATACCTATCCATGGAGCATAGTTCGATACCGATCTTTTAACATTGATGAGTTGGCCATGATCTTCCGAGAGTGGTTCCTTTAGGATGTAGGGAATGTGAACAAGAATGCGGTGGAGAGAATTTTGTCGACCTACAGCTATAAATAGAGGGGAAAGGGAATTATTTAAGGACTTTTGGCTTGTTTAATAAATTTCTATACTTTCTCTATAATATCACGGACCATCACCGATCGATAGCTACTGATACATAAGATCAACTTTGTAAAACTCAGTAGTAGCATAAACAAAATTCAAGTGGAAATAGATCTTTGATTAGTCGAACCACTATAATTATTGTGTTTTCATTTTTCCTTATTTTCCATTTATTTTCTTTATTTCATTCTCTGCTATTAATCTATGGTTGTTTACGCCAACTTTTGGCATAAATATTTTGGTGCTTTCACTAAGAAAATATCGATCTCAGGCTATTTGGATTTATATTCTAATTTTGGACAACTATAGTCCAAGAGGTAGATTTGTCAGTTTCATTCCTATAATCCGTGACTATTCAAATTTTTGCAAAATCTACCATAGGATTAACTAAAGTAATGGTCCACGAAGCACTAGAGAAAATCTGCCACCTCTAGGCCTGCTAATGATGCTGAGAACGCTGATTCAACATGTTGAAGAAGTCGCTCAACCCAATGCTGTTGAAATTCAAAGCCCATCAGATATGATCACTCAGGTTAAGATAGACATGATGATGAAAGAGTTAAATGACAAGTTGCGTGAGAGTAAGGATGTGATGAGGAAACAGACGGGGGGAACTCTAGATTTACTAAACCAATTATCCTATAGCCGTAGAAGGAACATGAAGGAGTTATCACCTCCCAAATCAAAAAAGGATAGTTCTTCAACATTCAGAGAAAACCACGGAGAGAGGAAGCAAAAAAATGAAGACAAAATAAGCTGGGATTTTGAAAATCAAGTTGAACAATGCTCAGAGTGCAAGAGTAGGATCGGTACTGATCCATCCCCATGGATCGGTACCGAACCCTGTCAACGTGATGTTAGCACATGAGGCGGTGTTGGTTTAGATGGTGATGTTAGTGGTGTAGATAGTCATGTTGCTGATGGCCAGAATATTGAGATTCAGACGGCTGCCCTTGATCCTTCGCATTGCAATCATAGAGATAAATCAACTAGATGAATAGTTCTCCTAGGGATAGGGGAACCTAGGTACCATGGAACTAACCGAACTTGTTTGTAGAGCCAAACACTTGGGGTAGGCCATGATCATTGTCGTCCTATAGATCAAATTGAGCCAGAATATTTAGTTGGTATGGTGAAGAAGTTAGTAAATGAAAACCAACATAGAAACCACGACGAATATTCTTCTCCCAATATGAACCCATTCACCGAAGAGATATTGTGTGAGGAATATCCCTGAAGGTTCACTATGCCCACAATGTTGTCCTATAGCAGGACGATGGATCCAAGATAGCATTTACTGAAATACGAATGGTGAATGGGCACGAGGAGGGCAATGGATGCTATCAGGTGTTGGTTGTTTCTTGGTCTTTCTTAAAGGTGTAGATAAGATGTGATTCATCCGGCTTCCATAGAAATCCATATCGTTGTTCGATCAGTTGGCAAGGAGATTTTTCGAATAATTTCCCTTGCACACTACCCATCCAAAGGATGTTGAATGTGGAATATCCATGAAGCTTCTTTATGCCAACGATGCTGGCCTATTACAGGTGTAACAACCCTGAATTTTATATAAATTTAAACTGATAATTAAATTAATTTTTGAATAATATTTGTGAAATAAATCGATAAAGTGAAACCATAAATAAATTTAAACAACATATTACAAACAAATATAAAAGTAAGATAATAGGCTTCATTTTAAAAATGCTTAAGTGTACTTCTATATGGTTGCTTGATGTATGTTTGAAATAAATTTTTATTTGTGTTTATATATTGTTGAATTTCTGTGTATGATGAATGCGTGTTTGTATAACCTGTAGAACACCTCTGTTCAAAATTTCAAACTCAGGTTATAATTGAAAAGAAAAATTATTTACTCTTGATCCAAGCAAAATCTAGATTCATAATTTAAACAAAACTTGATTGTTTTATCATAAGCTTTAATTTAAAATTTTATTTAAGTTAAAACAATTTAAGTAATGCCTCTGGAAATCAAGAAAAAAATTGAGCAACTCAATATAAGCAAAAATTCGAACATCTTAGTTTATAAATTCAGGTATATGAATCAAAAGCTAAAACTAAAACTTGATTTTTAAAACTAAAATTACTATTTTTAATCAATCGTTGAGGTAGCAGCTTGGGTATGAATGGAAATGATAATATTTGGTTTTTATGGTAATCAAGTAAATCAGAGTGCTCGGGGTTCTCTGTGGTAATGGAGGGGTGATCAGAGAGTTTGGGAAAAATAGTGGGTGGTGGTCCAGTTCATCGCGGAAGCGGCGGCGAACGTTTAAAGTTTTTAACCCTAGTTTTAACAAGGGGTCGCATTTTTGATTCGTTCTCTCTCCATGATGCATCGAGTGTTACGAAACCTTGGGAGGTGGAAGAGGTCATGTTGACGAAGTGGTGGCCGGAGTGGCAGAACGTCAGGTGGTCGGAATTTTGAAAGCGTGGCGATGACAGGTTTTGGGGTGGTGACGCTCTTGCGTTTCCAGGGTAGTATTTAGTTCTCGAATTTGATTCGAGAATCAGAGCACGATTAGATGATCGAAGGGTGATGTTTGAGTTTTGGTCGACATGGAAGATCATCAGCGTTGGTCAGGAATGACCAGCGTCACCGTGCACGGTGCACAACATTTCTGGGTGAAGTTGGTTTTGTGTGTTTCGAGTTGTGGTGTGTTGACTCGAAGTAGGTATGTGTTTTGCTCGGGTAAGTGGGGTCTTGGACTCGAAGCAAAAGAGTGGTGCCTCGGGTAATTTTTGTGTTACAGGGTTTTTACAGAAAACCTGTTATTCTGTTTTAAAATTTTATGATAGAATTTAAAAGCAAGGTTTAAACTGAGTTTTTATTCAAAGCTTAAATATAAATTTAAGTTTAGGTTGAATCTTAGTTTGGAAATAATTAAGTTTAAATTCAAAATTGTTTAATAACTTTAAGGTGTTTAAGTATTTAAGTATATTTGAATTTAAAATGGAATTTAAATTGTAAATGAAAGATTTAAATAAAGTCAAATTAAATTTTGAAGACCTGGACTTAAACCTAGATTTTGAAAAGAAATAAAGTTTATAAATTTAAATGTTTACATAAGTTATATGTTGAATCTAAAACTTTAAAATATGTTGAATCTAAAAGGAATTTGAATTTAACCTCTTTTAAATTTCTTGATAACAAAAGTAGTGCTTTGACATGTGAATTTAAAGCAAGTTGAAAATCAATGTTTCAAATATTTTTGTGAGTGTTAATTAAATCATTAATAAATATGAGTTTTACTTTTAAGTAAATAAAGATTCAATGATTTGTAATTCATTAATTTTGAAGTTAATTAGAATGGAATAATTAATGTTTTGTATTAATTAAATTAGTAATTAGAAGTTTAAATTTATAAATTAAGGTTTAAGTTAATTAATTAAGAGATAGTTAATGTGTAATAATAGATTTCCAATTTGTGTTAAAGGAGTTTCAGTTTGAAATGAAAATGGATAATTTATGATTAGAAATTTATTAATTATAATTAAGAACTAATTAAGTTACAATTAACACCTAATTAATTAAATAATTAGGATTAATTAATGGATTATTAATGGTTAGTCAATTTCTATAAATAATGATTAAAGTTAATTAATCAAGTGATTAAGATATAATTACATTTAATGTAATTAAATGTTGATTTATTTATAAAGGTAATTAATTACTTAAAGATAATTATTTAATGAAATTGAATTAAGGTTAAATGATTATGTAATTAACTTAAGGTTAATTTAATTAATGTGATTAATTAGGAATCATTTAATAAATTAAGGTAATTGGTAAATTAGTTTATATCAAATGATTTGGAATTAATAAATCAGAATTGGATAATTAATTCATAAGTAACTAAATTAACTTGGAAATAAATTGAATTTTATTAGGATTAAATAATTAATTAATCCTACTTATAAATGGCTATTGAATGCTTGACCTTACTTATGAATGATTGTATTGTATGAGACGCTTTGAATTGATTGTCCTATCTGATCTATGATATTTTGTTCTGTGGATTAAACTGAGTATTTTATTCATTTATTGATGATACATCTGCATATTCTCTGTGAATTTGTGAATGGACGATAAGCGTTATAGTTTATATCACCTATCAGCTATATTTCTGTGTTTTGATCTATGATGATTGAATGATGTTGCACTATTGTGTGAAACCCCTGGACTACACCATACACACACAAATATGGATTTCACGGGAAATTGATTAAGTCACAGATGATTTAAATTTAATATTTTTGAAATTGAAATTTTAATTTCAATTGATTTTGGAAATGGATTTGGGTTAAATGTTAAAGCTTTTGAAATGGGTTTTTTAAGATAAACGTTATTTTGAATAACTTGGTAAAATTTCCAATTTAAATAATTCAATTTGAATTTAAATTCAAGAGTTGGAATTGAATTCCATAATTGGAAATTATGGTTAAAGATTTTATAAATGTGTTTATATGAATTTGAACCATTTTAAAAGTATGGTTTTGAGAATTTGAATTTAACCCAAAGGCTTTAACTTGTGTAAATGAATCAGATTTTCTGAAATGGAAACTGTTTGTTTTCAAATGATAAAAGCTTTCATATAAGAAATGTAATTCCAATTTAAGTTAAAGGAATTTCAAGTTTGAATTGAAAAAGGGTTTTTTCCAAGTTATAAGTGAATTCTTTTTGAAAGCCATGAATTAAATCTGTTTATTTTTTAACAGATTTAAAATGATGATTTGTTTAAACCATTTGAAATGGAATTGGTTTGAAAGCTATAAGTTAAATCTTTGTTTTAAAGATTTAATGAGTTAATCCAATTGAAATGGGAATTAATTTGGAAAATCTGTGAATGAATCTTTTGTTTAAAAGATTAAAGTGTGGAAATTGTTTAAACCGTTGAAGGTTGTTAAAATGAATCTTTTTGTTTAAAGATTTGAAAATGGTAATTTGTTAAACCATTTGAAAAGAAAGTTTTGGGTAATAAGTTGTGGCTTAATTGAAATCCCAATATCCATATGGTTTTAAAATATTGCGCTCATTATTTGGTTTAGCCGGGAGAGGACCTTTGTGTCATATAACCCATTCCGAATAATGATACGCCGTATATGGATGGCATTAGCAGACCGGTGTTGAAAACCGGGTATTTGCGAGAACGATAGGTTAACCTATCGATTGTCTCTGCACTGAGGTGCTCCGGTATAGAGATTCCCTAAGTGATGGGAAGTCCGATCGGGATTGTGAATACACGGATTGCAAGGGCTTCTTCGGAAGTACCTTCGGTTCTGTTCGAACCCGGAACAGACTTGTATGGTTACATGTCTGACATTACATTTTGAGATATAAAGCTGATTTCTTTCAAATACATTTCTGTTGGTGGCGGAGAATTTATTCTCTTAGCTTAACACCCTTCTCTGAGACGTACGAGCTCAGAGGTTATGTAGTCAAAAGTTATCAGCGATATACTACCAATTTGGTATTGTGGCATGCTGAGTGTTGCTGTGTGTTGATCATTTATTGATCATTTGTGATCAAAGCATTGCTTTGTGAAAAAGCGTAACTTTGTGGACGAGACCTCATCGAACCTCACAGACCGAAAATGGTCGAAACAGGAATGATGCGGCAAGGTTATGAGGGTCGTGCCCTTTAGGGTATGTCATTTCCTTCTGGAAACGGGTGGTATCATGGTATGGAGCCCAGATACTTACTTATGTGGACACACTTTATTTATTACTGTGTGATGTTGGTTACCGAGGCCTCAGATAAAGGTCCCAAAGGACCGGGTAATGGCATATTCGTGTAGTAGTTACCTATTCCCAGAGGTAACCCGGCCGTGTGTTGGTAGAGAGCTAGGTTGGTTCTCGGGACGTCCATCCAGAGGCGATCCCATGTGGCAGTAGGAAGTTCCTTAGCCTGACCATTTGTTGGAAATCCAATTTCCAATACGAACCTTGTACAGTATTAGTTGTAGAACCTGCCATTTACTTATGGTGGTCACCACTGTTTAGATGGTAGCTATAGTAGGCATACGATACTGGTCGTATGTTGGCTAAGATTAATATTGTATTTTCGAAATGTTTTCCACTATGCACTAATAATAATAATCCAATGATTTTGCGTAGTAAGCATGTTTGACTATCATAAGAAGAAATATCCTCCAATTCTGTGTTTGCATTGTGTGTGTGGTGGGAGGTCTTATGGTAGTTTCATCCAAAAGCATTGCGGGTTACAATGTTTAAAATTCTTTTGTGGTTTGTTTAAAGATAAACTGTTTTTGTTGCTCACACCAGTCCCACGACTGACTCGGAGTTTATTGTTCCCTCGGAGTTTATTGTTCCCTTCCTAAACTCTGGGTGCCCACCATTTTCCACACGTGCAGTCTAGAGTTGGGGTTTTCAGATATTCAGGTTTAGTAGACTAGTTGGAGCTAGTTCAATTCTTGGAGTTCATGGACTGATGTTGCTTATCTTTGTGCATCGTGATGGTGGTTCGAGTTGATATTGGCGTTATTGGTCCCATTCTCTTTTGAGGATCATTTGGAGTTATCACTTATATTTTCCGCTGTATCATTATTTATCTCTAATATTGTTGTATCATATTGATATCATTGTTGTATATCATATTCTGGATATTGTATCATTCGTGATGTATATGATATCATCTATTTCTTTCTTCCGCTGTGTTGTTATACTTAATGGTGTTATAAGCTCCGGGAAGCCAGATTCGGCGTTTGAATCTATGGCATTTGAGTACAAGTGAAGTACGGGTGCCGATTTTCGAAGGCCGAGTTTTTGGATCCTCACATTTGGTATCAGAGCTGAGGGTAAAACTTTAGCTCAGGAGTATAACACATTAAGTAGCTCATTAGAGATAGGGTGAAGTATACCCTAGAATGAGTATTCCTCAGATATTCGTTCGAATGCCTCAGTAAATTCTCTTACTATCCACTAATAGTAAGTATGAGTGCAAGAAGAGGATGAGATAAGGGACAAGGGAATACGACTATAAATGATCAATACCCTGTAACAACAAGGAAACAAATTTTCTCTACTAATCTCTTTTGTTCAAACATCTTTTCTCAATTCTTCGATAGTTTCTGGTAGATCCAAGAAGAGATTCGATATATTAATATGGGATATAAACTCCAGATAGGCCAAATTGTTTGTTTGGATGTATTAGTTGCTTTGTTTGCTATGGTTGATAGGTATACTTTAGTTCTAAACTAAAAGTTTTGAAATTGTATCCGTATATCTATCTATATTTTTGGGTCCCGATATGTTCTACGAATGGTTAGTTATCCTTCAAACTAACCGATACCACTGCATATTTCGTAGATCTGGATAACCCGAATATCTTGTGAAAAATTCAAACAGATTCGTTCTTGTATCTATTGTTGATATTCTGATTTGGTAAGCCAAATGCAGAATAGATATTCAGTTTAATTTGAGGAAATATTTTTCATCTATCTTTGTGTCTCCTTGATAATTTCGAGGACGAAATTCTTTTAATGGGGGAAGTCTGTAACGAACCCGAATTTTATATAAATTTAAATTGATAATTAAATTAATTTTTGAATAAAATTTGTGAAATAAATCGATAAAGTGAAACCATAAATAAATTTAAACAACATATTACAAACAAATATAAAAGTAAGATAATAGGCTAGAAATAAAAATATATATGAAAGAGTAGCTTGCAAAAGAAGAAAAGAAAAAAACCAGACAAGTTTGTATAATATGTAAAGTTTGTGTAAGTAAGAAAATAAGTAAACAAAATATCTACAAACAAAACAAAGAAGTACATATAAAATGAAGTAAGTATGTAGGCTGGTGAACAAGAAACAAAAATATATATGCTGGCAAAAAAATGCAGTTACATATATTTAAGTATGAAAATAAAAGAAGATAAGAAGGAACATATGAAACAAGACAAAGAAAAGTAATACAAGTGCTTAGCCACCACAACAATACCATCAGCCGATTCAAGCAAGTAAAGGCAAGTAAAATAATGCCTGTAAAACAAATATGCAAGGCTAGAACAAGCAAAAGAAAGGAAAGGACTTAAGCAATTAATGCTATATCCCTTAGTACACAACATTTTAGTCAACTCGAGATGTTCAAAATCATATCAGCCAACATAAAATAAAAAAAATATCTTTGATATGGAACAAACAAGATAATATCACTTATACAAAATAATACATCCATGTAAACTTCTTTATATATATCAACTTCTTCATTTTATCATTAGTTCGTCCATCAATAAAAATGAGTAAACCTGAAGCAATACCATCTCAAAATTTAAACAAAAGTTCAATTTAAACAAACTTCAATCTGAAAACAAATCAAACCAGAGAAGATTCTAGCAAGAATTCAAAGGCTGTTTCAAATTTAAAGCAACTCTGTTTCAAGCAGGCTCTGTTCTTTCTTTTAAATCACTGTGAGTAACTTCATTTTTAAAAATGCTTAAGTGTACTTCTATATGGTTGCTTGATGTATGTTTGAAATAAATTTTTATTTGTGTTTATATATTGTTGAATTTCTGTGTATGATGAATGCGTGTTTGTATAACCTGTAGAACACCTTTGTTCAAAATTTCAAACTCAGGCTATAATTCAAAAGAAAAATTATTTACTCTTGATCCAAGCAAAATCTGGATTCATAATTTAAACAAAACTTGATTTTTTTATTGTAAGCTTTAATTTAAAATTTTATTTAAGTTAAAACAATTTAAGTAATGCCTCTGGAAATCAAGAAAAAAACCGAGCAACTCAATATAAGCAAAAATTCGAACATCTTAGTTTATAAATTCAGGTATATGAATCAAAAGCTAAAACTAAAACTTGATTTTTAAAACCAATATTACTATTTTTAATCAAGCGTTGAGGTAGCAGCTTGGGTTTGAATGGAAATGAGAATATTTGGTTTTTCTGGTAATCATGTAAATCGGAGTGCTCGGGGTTCTCTGTGGTAATGGAGGGGCGATCAGAGAGTTTGGGAAAAATAGTGGGTGGTGGTCCAGTTCATCGTGGAAGCGGCGGCGAACGTTTAAAGTTTTTAACCCTAGTTTTAACGAGGGGTCGCATTTTTGATTCGTTCTCTCTCCATGATGCATCGAGTGTTACGAAACCTTGGGAGGTGGAAGATGTTGTGTCGACGAATTGGTGGCCGGAGTGGCAGAATGTTAGGTGGTCGGAATTTTGCAAGCGTGGCGATGATAGGTTTTGGGGTGGTGACGCTCTTGCATTTCTAGGGTTGAATTTAGTTCTCGAATTCGATTCGAGAATCAGAGCACGATTAGATGATCGAAGGGTGATGTTTGAGTTTTGGCCGACATGGAAGATCATCAGCGTTGGTCAGGAATGACCAGCGTCACCGTGCACGGTGCATAGCATTTCTGGGTGAAGTTGGTTTGGTGTGTTTCAAGTTGTGGTTGTGTTGACTCGAAGTAGGTATGTGTTTTGCTCGGGTAAGTGGGGTCTTGGACTTAAAGCAAAAGAGTGGTGCCTCGGGTAATTTTTTTGTTACAGGGTTTTTATAGAAAACCTGTTATTCTGTTTTAAAATTTTAAGATAGAATTTAAAACCAAGGTTTAAACTGAGTTTTTATTCAAAGCTTAAATATAAATTTAAGTTTAGGTTGAATCTTAGTTTGGAAATAATTAAGTTTAAATTCAAAATTGTTTAATAACTTTAAGGTGTTTAAGTATTTAAGTATATTTGAATTTAAAATGGAATTTAAATTGTAAATGAAAGATTTAAACAAAGTCAAATTAAATTTTGAAGACCTGGACTTAAACCTAGATTTTGAAAAGAAATAATGTTTATAAATTTAAATGTTTACATAAGTTATATGTTGAATCTAAAACTTTAAAATATGTTGAATCTAAAAGGAATTTGAATTTAACCTCTTTTAAATTTCTTGATAACAAAAGTAGTGCTTTGACATGTGAATTTAAAGCAAGTTGAAAATCAATGTTTCAAATATTTTTGTGAGTGTTAATTAAATCATTAATAAATATGAGTTTTACTTTTAAGTAAATAAAGATTCAATGATTTGTAATTCATTAATTTTGAAGTTAATTAGAATGGAATAATTAATGTTTTGTATTAATTAAATTAGTAATTAGAAGTTTAAATTTATAAATTAAGGTTTAAGTTAATTAATTAAGAGATAGTTAATGTGTAATAATAGATTTCCAATTTGTGTTAAAGGAGTTTCAGTTTGAAATGAAAATGGATAATTTATGATTAGAAATTTATTAATTGTAATTAAGAACTAATTAAGTTACAATTAACACCTAATTAATTAAATAATTAGGATTAATTAATGGATTATTAATGGTTAGTCAATTTCTATAAATAATGATTAAAGTTAATTAATCAGGTGATTAAGATATAATTACATTTAATGTAATTAAATGTTGATTTATTTATAAAGGTAATTAATTACTTAAAGATAATTATTTAATGAAATTGAATTAAGGTTAAATGATTATGTAATTAACTTAAGGTTAATTTAATTAATGTGATTAATTAGGAATCATTTAATAAATTAAGGTAATTGGTAAATTAGTTTATATCAAATGATTTGGAATTAATAAATCAGAATTGGATAATTAATTCATAAGTAACTTAATTAACTTGGAAATAAATTGAATTTTATTAGGATTAAATAATTAATTAATCCTGCTTATAAATGACTATTGAATGCTTGACCATACTTATGAATGATTGTATTGTATGAGACGCCTTGAATTGATTGTCCTATCTGATCTGTGATATTTTGTTCTGTGGATTGAACTGAGTATTTTATTCATTTATTGATGATACATCTGCATATTCTCTGTGAATTTGTGAATGGACGATAAGCGTTATAGTTTATATCGCCTATCAGCTATATTTCTGTGTTTTGGTCTATGATGATTGAATGATGTTGCACTATTGTATGGAACCCCTGGACTACACCATACACACACAAATATGGATTTCACGGGAAATTGATTAAGTCACAGATGATTTAAATTTAATATTTTTGAAATTGAAATTTTAATTTCAATTGATTTTGGAAATGGATTTGGGTTAAATGTTAAAGCTTTTGAAATGGGGTTTTTAAGATAAACGTTATTTTGAATAACTTGGTAAAATTTCCAATTTAAATAATTCAATTTGAATTTAAATTCAAGAGTTGGAATTGAATTCCATAATTGGAAATTATGGTTAAAGATTTTATAAATGTGTTGATATGAATTTGAACCATTTTAAAAGTATGGTTTTGAGAATTTGAATTTAACCCAAAGGCTTTAACTTGTGTAAATGAATCAGATTTTCTGAAATGGAAACTGTTTGTTTTCAAATGATAAAAGCTTTCATATAAGAAATGTAATTCCAATTTAAGTTAAAAGAATTTCAAGTTTGAATTGAAAAAGGGTTTTTTCCAAGTTATGAGTGAATTCTTTTTGAAAGATATGAATTAAATCTGTTTATTTTTTAACAGATTTAAAATGATGATTTGTTTAAACCATTTGAAATGGAATTGGTTTGAAAGCTATAAGTTAAATCTTTGTTTTAAAGATTTAATGAGTTAATCCAATTGAAATGGGAATTAATTTGGAAAATCTGTGAATGAATCTTTTGTTTAAAAGATTAAAGTGTGGAAATTGTTTAAACCGTTGAAGGTTGTTAAAATGAATCTTTTTGTTTAAAGATTTGAAAATGGTAATTTGTTAAACCATTTGAAAAGAAAGTTTTGGGTAATAAGTTGTGACTTAATTGAAATCCAAATATCCATATGGTTTTAAAATATTGCGCTCATTATTTGGTTTAGCCGGGAGAGGACCTTTGTGTCATATAACCCATTCCGAATAATGATACGTCGTATATGGATGGCATTTGAAGACCGGTGTTGAAGACCGGGTATTTGCGAGAACGATAGGATAACCTATTGATTGTCTCTACACTGAGTTGCTCCGGTATAGAGATTCCTTAAGTGATGGGAAGTCCGATCGGGATTATGAATACCCAGATTGCAAGGGCTTCTTCGGAAGTGCCTTCGGTTCTGTTCGAACCCGGAACAGACTTGTATGGTTACATGTCTGACATTACATTTTGAGATATAAAGCTGATTTCTTTCAAATACATTTCTGTTGGTGGCGGAGAATTTACTCTCTTAGCTTAACACCCTTCTCTAAGACGTACGAGCTCAGAGGTTATGTAGTTGAAGGTTATCAACGATATACTCCCAATTTGGTAATGTGGCATGCTGAGTGTTGTTGTGTGTTGACCATTTATTGATCATTTATGATCAAAGCATTGCTTTGTGAAAAAGCGTAGCTTTGTGGACGAGACCTCATCGAACCTCACAGACCGGAAATGGTCGAAACAGGAATGATGCGGCAAGGTTATGAGGGTTGCGCCCTTTAGGGTATGTCATTTCCTTCTGGAAAAGGGTGGTATCATGGTATGGAGCCCAGATACTTACTCATGTGGACACACTTTATTTATTACCGTGTGATGTTGGTTACCGAGGCCTCGGATAAAGGTCCCAAAGGACCGGGGAATGGCATATTCATGTAGTAGTTACCTATTCCTAGAGGTAACCCGACCTTGGGTTGGCAGAGAGCCAGGTTGGTTCTCGGGACGTCCATCCCGAGGCGATCCCATGTGGCAGTAGGAAGTTCCTTAGCCTGACCATTTGTTGGAAATCCAATTTCCAATACGAACCTTGTACGGTATTAGTTGTAGAACCTGCCATTTACTTATGGTGGTCACCACTGTTTAGATGGTAGCTATAGTTGGCATACGATACTGGTCGTATGTTGGCTAAGATTAATATTGTATTTTCGAAATGTTTTCCACTATGCACTAATAATAATAATCCAATGATTTTGCATAGTAAGCATGTTTGACTATCATAAGAAGAAATCTCCTCCAATTCTGCGTTTGCATTGTGTGTGTGGCGGGAGGTCTTATGGTAGTTTCATTTTTCCAAAAGCATTGCGGGTTACAATGTTTAAAATTCTTTTGTGGTTTGTTTAAAGATAAACTGTTTTTGTTGCTCACACCAGTCCCACGACTGACTCGGAGTTTATTGTTCCCTTCCTAAACTCTGGGTGCCCACCATTTTCCACACGGGCAATCTAGAGTTGGGGTTTTCAGATATTCAGGTTTAGTAGACTAGTTGGAGCTAGTTCAGTTCTTGGAGTTCATGGACTGACGTTGCTTATCTTTGTGCATCGTGATGGTGGTTCGAGCTGATATTGGAGTTATTGGTCTCATTCTCTTTTGAGGATCATTTGGAGTTATCACTTATATTTTCCGCTGTATCATTATTTATCGCTGATATTGTTGTATCATATTGATATCATTGTTGTATATCATATTCTGGATATTGTATCATTCGTGATGTATATGATATCATCTATTTCTTTCTTCCGCTGTGTTGTTATACTTAATGGTGTTATAAGCTCCGGGAAGCCAGATACGGCGTTTGAATCTACGGCATTTGAGTACAAGTGAAGTACGGGTGCTGATTTTCGAAGGCCGAGTTTTTGGATCCTCACATTTGGTATAAGAGCTGAGGTTAAAACTTTAGCTCAGGAGTATAACACATTAAGTAGCTCATTAGAGATAGGGTGAAGTATACCCTAGAATGAGTATTCCTTAGATATTCGTTCGAATGCCTCAGTAAATTCTTTTACTATCCACTAATAGTAAGTATGAGTGCAAGAAGAGGATGAGATAGGGGACAGGGGAATACGACTATAAATGATCAATGCCCTGTAACAACAAGGAAACAAATTTTCTCTACTAATCACTTTTGTTCAAACATCTTTTCTCAATTCTTCGATAGTTCCTGGTAGATCCAGGAAGAGATTCGATATATTAATATGGGATATAAACTCCAGATAGGCCAAATTGTTTATTTGGATGTATTGGTTGCTTTGTTTGCTATGGTTGATAGGTATACTTTAGTTCTAAACTAAAAGTTTTGAAATTGTATCCGTATATCTATCTATATTTTTGGGTCCCGATATGTTCTACGAATGGTTAGTTATCCTTCGAACTAACCGATACCACTGCATATTTCGTAGATCTGGATAACCCGAATATCTTGTGAAAAATTCAAACAGATTCGTTCTTGTATCTATTGTTGATATTCTGATTTGGTAAGCCAAATGTAGAATAGATATTCAGTTTGATTTGAGGAAATATTTTTCATCTATCTTTGTGTCTCCTTGGCAATTTCGAGGACGAAATTCTTTTAAGGGGGGAAGTCTGTAACGACCCCGAATTTTATATAAATTTAAATTGATAATTAAATTTGAGCGATAGACGAGCTGCTGTTAATTTTGATTTGACATTTAGTTTTATAATGCCTAGTTGGGAAGGCTCTACCCATGACAGGAGACTGTTAATTCATGCTATTGAAGAAGTTGAAATTTTCCCATGCTCGCAATTCGTTAATTATCTCGTATATTCAATGTACAAGCTTAGAAATGGATAGCTACCAATTTATCATCATGAATCCTATCATGTTTGAGAGTTTCAAAAAGCCTAGAATGTTCCAAAATTAGATGATGAAATTTTCAATTTATATCACTCTAGTTTATGCAAGTCCATATGTTATTTAGAAAAAACATTCAACATTTTACAAGACATCCCAGCGTATAGTTTCACTAGGCAAGCATATTTTGTCATTGCAACTTTGCTATCCATAAATTTATAAGAAAATACAACTATATGGATCCCGATTATAAACAAACCGTTTAGGCAAAAGTTACGTCGAGTTATGAGAAAAATTGATGTGGACAACATTAATGCAACCATACTGGTGCAAGTTCATAAAAATACAGCATGGTTTGTTGCAACATGTCATCGATCAGAGATGTTTTGGTTGCTGCAGGACGATGTTGATGTATTAAATATTTGTATGTTCTTCATCGTTAATTTGAACTTTTGCTAGAACTTGTAGTAGGCATTTGAATTTGTATTTAAATTTGAATTTAAATTTCTATCATTGATTAATAAATGCCAAAAATAAAATATTTATTGATTAAAGTAAATAATTAATAATTATGGCAAACAAAAAATTGGAATTCGTTGTAATTGAGCATCTTTAAGTTTTAAAATACACAATCATTCCTTCTAAAAAACATATTACAAAAAAAACCTTACCATCAAGTTTCAGAAAATATGCATAAAATTCAACAAATATTCGCTGAGAACTTTGCAAATATTTGCATAGTAATCTGCTAATTTTGTAGAGAAATCTACATATTTTTAAAATTTCAAAACTGCAAATATATGCAGATTTTCAAAAAAATTTAAGAAAATTCAAAAAATATGTTCTTATCGTAAAAACATATAATTAATTTTCAAACATAATTTCCAAAAAAATTCTTACCGAAATAAAAAATAAAGATGTAATTTGTCTACATCATACGTATCACAATTAACAAATTCTTCCTACGCAATCTTCAACCTCTGTTCTAATTTGTCTACAAACGCTACAACCTCTGACCTTTAAGGGCCAATCCAATTTGACAATGAAAGAATCCTAAAATTGGCCGTTGATAGATCCAAATATAAATGCATAATTGAAACATGTTAAATTGTCCGTTAGTTCGGTTCGATGTGGGCTGGAAAAGCCCATTTAACAAAATCAGTGGACACGATTTAACCACACAAATGCCTAGATCCGTCTTCCCAACCCCTCCCACCAACTATAAAATCGCCAAAAACACGTTTGTTTTTCTGTCGCCTTCTTCATTTTATCTGTTCGCATCTTTTCTTCAGTTTTATTTGGATCTGGATTTTCTGTTCTTAAAGGCTGGTAGTGGCGATGACGATTGATATTGGTCTCGATCATCGTAATAGTAATTTGATTATTTACCTTCCCGACCATTCTAATATATCGCCACCCATATTCTGACCCTTTTATTTCGATTTTTTTTATAATCCATTTTAGTTTATGATTAGTATTAAATAGACCGATGATTAAATGATCGGACAAGCATATGTCTAAAGATCAACCGGGTATATCAACCATTAAGATAGTCAAAGATTCCATTTTATTATGAAAAAAGAAAATCTCTAATTATCAAAAACTTAAGAACTAATTACCGGGTTTAATTTCAAATAATCCTGAAATAATATATATATATATATCTTTTGTATATCAAATCATACTTAGGAAATTATAATTCAAAATTTGTTTCACCAAAACAACTGTGTAACAAAGCTACTATTGTGGTATTTCCACTTTGAAACTCGAAAATTAAAGTGGATGATGTCGCGATCATTATCGAAATTATTTTCCAGCGGTAGAAGATGAGAGTACATAACTTATTTTCTTTTAGAATTCTTTTAAAACATTTCTTTTTAGTCTTATTAAAAATATTTCTATCCCAAAACACTTTCAAATAATACTAATATTATTTTTCCAAAATTTTATTTAATTTAATATTTTTAATTATCAAAAATACGGTTTGTTACAAGCTTTTTAGTTGGAAGATTTCATTGACTTACCTAGAAAGTAACGGATTATCGTTGGTAAGGTTGTAGTGACAGGTATGTTACATTGAGGAACAAATCAGGCTCAGTTGTCTTAGAGGTTCAATTGATAGCTTTTAGACCAATGTCCGTTCTCATTTTGTGTTAATATTTTTTTTCAAAATACTTATGTTAGATGCGATATTATCTAAGACTTTTTAGTTGAGTATCTTGAAACATTGGAAGGTTGGGATCAAAAGATCTCTTATGCTTACATTCTACGTTAGTTAATTTCAAATTCATTGTGCGTGTTTTGATTTCTTTAAATTTAATCAAGCCATCATTATAAGTAATGTATTTCTTTTTAATTTTATTTTCTTAAATTTGCATTCACTTTGTACCCTTTGTGATTGGTTGGTTTATGTTTTGGGTAGTGTATTTTGTTTTAGAATAAAGTTATAAAATAATCATAGCGTATAAACCAATTAATCCCATAAGTTTCAAATACGAGCAAATCTAAAAAATGGAAATTAGGTTTAAGTTACCATCTATAGTAATGCAGCAGCGGATAACAGAAATGATGAAACGGTGAAAGTAGTAATCGGTGGATTGAAAAATACCAAAGGCACAAATCCGTTGATCTAAAGATGCCGGATTCTAGCTATATCAAACACGTTGATCGCGCATGATACCGTGTTTAAAGATCTACGATTATTCTACGTTGATCTAGCGCACTAGATTCCGTGAATCGGCTTCAGCAGTCGTTGATTCGAGCGCACTCGAATGCCGAAGGTGGAGATAGGAGATCACACTCAACTACCAATTTGAGAAGTGGCACAAAGCACACAAACAAGTTTTTATCCAAAATCAACTAATTCCAAAATGATACAACTCACCCGCTATTTATAGGATTACAACTAAACACACAGCCGACCTAACCCAGGTGATGCGACCTAACATAGGTTGAAAACGACCTAACAGACGCGACTTAAAAAGAAACAAACAAACACAATACATCACAACATTTACGACCTATGGAAACATCATCCACGAGTTAACAAATTACAACACAATAAAAAATACAACAACTTATATACAACACGACTCAAGACAGCAGCGATTTAAGGAATAGCTTCTGGAAATCTTCATGCGACCCACCACTTGAGAGACTTAAAGAAATGCGGCAGTGAGCGACCTAAGAAACTCCTCAGTAGCGACTTAAGGAGACTCAGCGACCTAAGCATTCAAGCGGCATAAAAAATCAGCTTCAGCGACCTAAAGACTGCACAACCTAAGATAGGTCGTTCGCGACCTAAAACTTCTAGAGCGACATATGGTCGAGCGACCTAAGGAAATGTTGTCTGGAATCCTCCACGCGACCTATAACAGAGCGGCATAATGTTGTTGAGTGACTTAACTCGCTAGGTCGTGGCTTAGTAGTATTAGGTCGGTCGGAGCGACCTAAAGAAATGAGAGACTCGTTAGGTCGCTTGAGCGCCTTATCTTTTAACTCGTTAGCTCGCGAGCTATCTCTACTAGGTCGCCATCGACTTAAGATCTTCATACGACCTAAAACCGTTGAATTGTCTTGGCGCGCTTCACCATCCTTTAACTCGTTAGGTCGCACGCGACTTATGAGTTCGCTAGGTCGCTCGCAATCTAAGGTAACCTCAGGCTGGGCTGCATCATATAGTTGTGTATTAATCCAAGAGAAAGGGTTAAGTAATTAAGTTTATATACAAATCCATGTTTGATATTAAACAAGCCTAGTACTGTATCTTTTGATTGCTTTTAAGGACAAATATAATTCTTTTTTCTTTGGAATTAAAGGCAAATTATTATTGTATCTCATCCATCTTAAAACTTAATTTTAGCTTATTAAAAGCTCAAATATTTCCAATTAAATCTCAATCATCCCACTTTACCATTGTTGGGTTTTTTGCTGTCCTTCAACGTTTCTTCATTTAATTGATCGTGATTAGCCTTTTGTTAATTTATATTCAAAGCTAAATTATGTTGATTCTTCCATTAGTTCGAGTCAAAATGACTTTGTTTATGGTAAGTTTATTTTTAAATTTGATTTCCTTTATCTTTGTTGTTCTATGAATATGCACCTGAATTCAACTTCTACATTTCATGTTTTTTAGCATATGCTTTGACTTACATTTTATTTCCTTTTTTATTTTCTTAGTATTAGTTATTAAAGTCATTAATGTGAATAAAATACGATGTTTGCTGGAAATTTTAATTACAACAAAATATTACAAATATTTTATCGTAGTTAGATGAAAGACTTACATTTATTTCAGTCTTTGATAAAAATAAAATTTAATTATTAACAAGCACCATTGTCCTAGTGGTTAAGTGATTTGACTTTGGTGCGAGAGGTCACAATTCGAAACTTGCGTAGCATGATTCGAACATATATTGACATGTGATATGTTGTCCTAGTGATATGTTATATCTAAGTACCAATTCAAAAAAATAAAAAATACAAATAAAAATAAAAATAAAATTTGATTATTGTTTGATAACAATTTGTATATAAAGTAGACTTGTATATAGAGAAAAAAAATTTGAAAGATAAACGTGAGGTAAATCATATTATTATAAGAATAAAAGTGTTAAAAAATATAGAAACGTTTGTCATTTTTTACAAAATGATATATGCAAGTAGAGTTTGCATATATGTGATTTAGTAAAAAGAAAATTGAAATATAGTTTTGATGAAAGGATAGACTTTTATTTTCTTTTATTTAGAAGCCGAATTTATTTATTTGTCTTGTGTTTAAAAGCTAAAAATTATAACTTTTTGAAAAATAAGTTGAGTTGGAAGGATTAATTCTAACTATTTATTTTCTAAATAAATATGGATGGTAAAATATTGCATCAGTGAAAAGGCAAATTTATTTATTTCGGGATGCCTCTGGAGAGCCTTAATTAAAAAATGATGGGATGATGGTCGATCTTCTTACATCATTGGCTTATGAAAGTAGGTTTTCAAAAAAGAAAAGCTTAATTTATTAATATTTTGCTTTTAAATATAGTTTATTTAATTTACCTAAATTGCAGTTTTAACTAGAATTGAATAGGAATGTAAATCAAAGTGTGATCTGATCCAAAGTGGGATTTGAACTGGAAGATTTTTGATATTAGTGTTTTATTAGTTGTAGTTATATGCGTTTTTCTTAATTTTCTGGAAAAGAACAATTTTCTTTTCTTTTTTGTATATTGATACATATACGACATTCATATGTAAAGCTATGTTCCAAAGCTTTTAGAAGGGTGAATACCGATGCTAAAGGCAGTCAAGGTACTAAAGAGACCACTATTAAGATTAAATATAAATACAAACATTTGAAATGAGGAAACTACGTAGTTTGGAAATTATCGATGAATTGACAAAATGTTATTGAATTAGGAGCATTATAAATGGAGGTAATGGTGGGAAATCAGCTCTTTTCATATTCCTCTATGGCTGTCTGTTTAGCCAATCGTAACATAGTTTTTTTAAATTTTTATAAAATCACTTTCATTAGGGAGCGTACTTTATTTTTTTAAAAATATGTTTTTTGTTGCTTGGACACATCGAAAAACGAAGAATATGAGATCAAGTAAATTTCTCTCTTAATATTTTAAGTACAGTTAATGCGAAGGTTAATATTGATAGCTTTTTGGTGGAAGATTCCATTGACTTATCTAGAAAACAACGGACTATCGTTGGTAGGGTTGTAGTGATGGGTATGTTACATTGAGGAACAAATCAGGTTCAATTGTCTCAGTTTTGTGTACCAAGATGTTTAAAAGATTGATTCTTTTAAACCAATGTTCGTTCTCTTTTTTGTGTTAATGTTTGTTTATTTTTGCAAAATACTTGTGTTAGATGCGATGTTATTGAAGATCTTTTAGTGGAGTATCTTGAAACATTGAATGGTTGGGATCAAAAGATCTCCTATTGTTACATTCTACAATAGTTAATTTTAAATACATTGTACTTGTTTTGATTTCTTTAAATCTGAGCAAGCCATCATTATAAGTAACGTATTTATCTTTAATTTTATTTTCTTTAATTTTCAGTTACTTTGGAACCTTCGTGATTGGTTGGTTTATACTTTAGGTAGTGTATTTTGTTTTACAATAAAGATATAAACAATCATAGCGTATGAACCAACTAATCCTTTTTGTTTCAAGTAGTAGCAAAACCAACAAATGAAAATTAGGTTCAAGTGACCATCTAGTGTGCGGTATTAATTTCTAGGACTACGGATTAAGTGAATAAGTTTATAGGATGCAAATCCATGTTTGATCTTAATTTATTAAACAAGCCAAGTATTATATCTTTTGATCGCTTTTAAGGTCAAATATCTATTTTTTGGACCAAAAGTCACTCTTTGTATTGCATCTCATCAATCTTGAAACATAAATTATCTTATTAAAAGTTCGAATATTTCCAGTTAAATTTCGATCATCTCACTTTACCATTGTTGTGTCTTTGCTGCCGCCGCCGTCGCCATCTCCAACATTGTCGTCTTCCGTCTGATATGCCGTGATTATAATATTTTTGGGATTTAGTAACGCCTACTACCTTCAATGATAAATTATGTTCCTTCTTTCATTAATTTGGGTTCAGATAACTTTGTTCATGGCTAGTTTTTATTTATTGTGTATTTTTTCATATTTTTACTATGACTAGTGTGTCAAAATTTTGAACATGATCTCCTTTATCTTCGTTCATCTGTGGGTATGTGCTTACTTGAATCCAACTTTTGCACATGATATTTTAGCATATGCTGTAACTTAATTTTTCCCCTTTTTTTCTTGCTGTTAGTTGTGGACACAAAACATTATAACTATAACTTAACATTATAATTATTATAATTATGTTATAGCATATTCAATATAACAAATAATCTATAGCATATTAAGTTTTAGCATATTAATTATAGCATATTAAGTTCCGTAAGAAAAACGTTATAACTTAATTATTATAACTATCATGTTTTGATATACTGAAGATGAGATGTTTGCTGAAATTTTTCAGTATAACAAAACATTATAATTATTTTTTTTCATAGTTAGATGAAAGACTCGTCTTTATATCAATCTTTGATAAAAATAAATTTGATTATTGTTTGGTAACAATTTGTCTACAAAGGTCATTTCCATATAGAGGGGGAAAACATTTTAAAAGATAAATATGAGGCAAATCATATTATTATAAGAATAACTATATGAAAAAATATAGAAACTTCCATCATTTTCTATAAAATGATATATGCAAGTAGAATTTGGATATATACACAATTTAGCAAAAATAAAATTAGAAAATAATGTTGATGAATGGATAGACCTTTTTATTTTGTTTTATTTAGAAGCTGAATTTATTTGTTTGTCTTAAGTTTAAAGAATAATGATAATTATTTTTATAAAAATAAGTAGAGCGGGAAGGATTAAATGCACCTATTTAATTTCTAAAACAAAAATAGATGGTAAAACATAGTACCAATAAAAAGGCAAGTTTATTTATCTTTTTTGAAAAGCTAAATATCATTTACTTTTTTCAAAAGCTTAATTTAATAATATTTCACTTTAAGTGCAGTTTATTTAATTTTTGTAATTTGCAGTTTTAATCAAGGTTGAATAGGAATGTAAATCGAATCGTAAAGGGGAAGATCTGATCCAAAGTGGGATTTGAATTGCAAGTTTTAAATATTTTAGTAACAGTGTTTTAGTTGATGTAACTAATAATTTCAACGTACATTAAAGTGATTATTCCACCTAGGTTTGTCTTTATTGTTTCAACCTTTGCTCTTTAGTTCCATGCTTATATCTACAAATTTCTATACTTAATACAAGAAGAAGAAATGTGAATTATTTGTACTTATGATTTTGGACTGCATACACTTTTGGTTTTAATGTAAGATGGAGAAAGATGTATGAATTGCTTATACTTGTGCATTTTAAAATAAGTATGTTTTTCTCAAATATTTGTAAAAGGATAGTTTAATTTTCTTTTTGGTATAATGATACAGATATGGAATTTGAATGTAGAGATGCATCGGTGGAATTTTCATAATTAAATCAATGCTTAACAAAGTTCCTTCGATTTTTCTTTTAAGGTTTTGTAAAGAATCGGTATTTGTTTCCATAGATACTTAAACATAATATAATCACTAAGAAAAATATGTATGTTTTAATATTTAATATTGTTAATAAGAAAACTTGTCAACATCCCCAAAGCTATTTAGTTAGCAAGTAAAATTATTTATGTTACAACAGAAGATTATCAAAAGAGATTACTCCCTTTGAAACCTCCTTTCGATCGGGATGACTTGGACAAATTGCTTTTGGAGGATGATTTATGAAAGTACTAATAGTGGTTAATTGATACAATCAACCTCCTCAAGGTGAAGATTAAGGAGAAAGCATCGCATCCGAAACTTCTATTTTGGATGGATCGAAAGTGGTTATGTATATCAGGTGTTCATCCACTTTTGACTATATTGAAAGGTCCACTTTGCCTTTAAAGAGAAGAATTTGCTTTCGACACCATTGGTTTCGCTCCTTTAGGATGAGCTCCTTCGAAAGGGTTATAAGTATTGTTGGATGTGTATACCTTTCGAAGGAATTCATTCGATATAGCGTTGCTTTTCATTTACACATCTGATCTTCCTCGGAACGCTCCTTTCGATCAAGTCGAAAGGGATCTAGCTCAACCGAAGTGGATCTGATGTATAATATGCAAAGTCTTATTTAATATATGCAATGGTAAATCATCTCAGATAACATAAGTTCCCTTAACTTATTAAAGTCAAAACATCATCATCATCTTTATTTTTCATTATACATCATTAATAAGATTATAATGTGATTTGAATGCGTATTATGTAAGTTGATCGCATGGCATTGCATAAGACAAAATAGAATTAAGAAGATAAGCTAGCATCATGTGCAATTGATCTCCCTCATGATCAAAATCTTATTGAATCCATGTGCTTCCTCTTTTAACATGAATCCGAATTGAGTTACAAGTAATAGAGCTTTTTCCTCAATTCAATTTAGGGTTACAAAGACTTGATTTAGCTAAGAAATGGAGGAATGAGTTTGGATTCCAAAATTTGATCCCCAAAATCGAATCCCTTGCATCTTATTTATAGATATAGGTTGTCCCATTTCACGCTCATTCTTTCGACTCAGTCGAAGGGTCTTCCCCTTATCTTTCGCTTTCATCCAAAATCGAAAGGCCTTTTTTCTATTTGCGGCGCGCCTGCTTTCGATCCAGTCGAAAGGCTTTTCTTTTGAGTTTTCTCACTTATTCTTGCACCTCACATCTTCTTATTCTAGACCTTTAGAACTAGTCGAAAGGATCTCCATGTCCACCTATCGCTGCCTTCAAGGTGCAAGTGTCTCTTTTATCAGTTTTCTTCTGGGCTGCTTTCAACTTCGTCAAAAGGATGGTAATCGCGCTCCTTGCTTTGTGTTGCTATAATGTTCCGAGTAAAAAATGGGTTGAGCTTTCATATTGGTTCGAAAGGTATGAGAGTGATATCTGAGTCGAAAGGATTTTTGGCTTTCTTGTAGGATTTTCATCATGTTTTCGAAAGGTTCCAACCATTTCGAAAGGCATGTACTTGCTTTTGAAAGGTGTATCGGAATTAATTCTTCATGTTGTAAACCGAAAATGATGAAACCTTCTATTTTGAAGGCATTGGTTCATTGCGCAATCCTTTCGTTCAGCACCTTCGAATGGGGTTCCAAATCCATTTCTGCTTCTCTTATATATGCGAATTCATCTACATCTAAATGTTTCAATGAGGCGGAAGAGTAGCCCTGCCTTCCTTTTCTATCTTCTTGAAATATTTTGTATTATTTATCATTTGTGACGACACCTGGTGCTTGCGACCTCCTCGAAATCCATTTCAATGCCTTTGAATTGAAACACCCTTCCTTGATCATTAATAAAACCCATATCTTTAATTCTAGTAGTGTAACGACCCGGAATTTCACCACATGAATTTTTGAATATTTAATTAATTTTAAATATTCAAATAATAGGTTTTATAATTAAAATAAAAAACTTTTAAATAATAAATATTAAAGATAAAATAGTTTTCAAATTTAGTTTGCAAAAATATTTAGTTCGATGAAAAACAGAAAATGTGGCCGGAAATTGTTTTTCGAATTTTCGACATTTCATCATATAAAAGTTATTTGAAATGTTGTGCACACTTTCTTATATATATATATATATATGCACACATAGACTAATTATATAATATATAAGCTAAGATAGTATAATAAAGTTTAATTTAGTTAATTAACTTAAGATAATGATGATGTGATACTTTGACAACTAAATAAAAAAGGAAAAAAATGTCACATTAAATGAAACATGTTTAAACATGATTTGATATTTTAGCAACTTGAGTTTTAAATTCATATTAGTAAGGGGGGAGACAAGCATTTTCATATGACAACCATGGATAGGATGGTATATGTAACACCACATAATTTTATAACATTATTTAGAATTTCTAATTAACAAAATTAAATGAAATAATGTGAAGATTAATAGGTTGAGATTTTATTAGACTAAGGGTAGCCATGCCATGTTAGTGTGTTAATTAAAATTAAATAACATAAATAAAGGTGTTAGGAATGAGTAAGGACAATATGTGAAAGAGGAAAGGCTTATGCCCTAAACCCTTAGGAATGAAACTCACGTTCATTTCATTTTCACTCTAACTAAAATTAAACCAAGGCCGGCCACCATTATTTTTCTCAAGAGAAGATAAGCTAGGATTCAAGAGAAGGAAGATAATCTACTAAATCAACATCAAATCTCACATCTTAAAATATCAAAGCTAAGGTGAATAATTGCTACATCCCATTTTCTTATGGTTTTCGGGTTTTAGATTAGATCCAAAAGGTTTTTGCAGGTATATGCCATGTTTTCATGACTAAAATTGTATATATGCTTGTTGATGAATTATATATGTTCATGTTAGTTTTTATGACATGTTTGACATGAAAACCCTATTAAATGACATCCAAATGTCTTGAGAATTTAAATTTAGGTCAGCAATGATATTTTAGAGATGGATTTCAATTTTCATAATTTTCTGAATTAATGTAGATTTTATATTAATTTTCTAGTGAAGAAAATGATTTATTGGGTTATAAATTATTTTTGGCTAAAATTATAATTAATTGGGTTTGAAATTTTCATGTGTTGGAAAACATATTAGAATTTCTAGGATTTTTCTAGATTTTTCCTTAGTGAATTGATGAATATATAAAATTATTTAAGGCATGAGACTTAAACGTTTTATATTTTTAATTAAGAAGAGAGGGCAATTTACAAAATAAAATGATTATTTAATTCTGAAAATAGCAGCAGAACTTTTCAGAAAAGTATTTATTAACCAATAAGAATCTGACAAACAAAAGTAGGTTAGTTGAAAAGTTATCCTTTTTAAGTTAAAAACAAAGAAATCATATTTTTAGCATGTTTTAAGCCAATTTTAGCAATAGACCTTCCGACCCAGACCTCTCGACTAAGTCGAAAGGTTATACCTTTTGACAAGGTCAAACCAATGCATATGGTATCAAGTATCTTGGTATGTAGGACAGTGTCGAAGGATTCCTAGTCCAAAGGTTTGTTGCCAAAGGGGTTGAAGTATGTGTGGTTCATAAGCCAAAGATCGCCTGCTTTGCTTTCAATTTCGACTTGGTTACTTTCGACCAGGTCAAATATTTAAATAAAGGTTTTTAAACATTTCGACAAGTTCGAAAGGTTACTACCACTTTGTTATGAATCTTCCGACAAAGTTGAAAGGTTTACTTGTTTTAAAATTAGCCGCTTCTCCATGCTTTCGAAGGAGAGCTTTTGACTTAGATGATTCACTATTGTTTTCAAAATGAAGTATAACCAAAGCTTTTGAAGCAGATCTTTCGACAAAATCAAAAGGTCGCTTCCAATGATTTCGAAAGGTTTAGGTTCAATTATATTGAAAAGTTTAGTTCAACGATTTCGAAAGGTTTTGTTAACCACAAAATATGAATAGTGATAAAGAAGACCTTTCAGAAGATTTCCGCCTGAATAAGGGACAACAGGTAGAGTCACCTTTCGACGGTGTTGAAAGGGTTAGTCAATGCTAACAAGAAAAGGCAATAAAAATTTCAGAGCAAAGCTTCCGTAAATATGAAGGGAAGAATTACTGAGGCACAACGAAGCTGCTAATTACAGAGCCTACAAGCACCTTCCGATTGGAATAAAAGAACAGTTCGGGAAACACTCATTATAAAAAAAGGCTAAAAGAAAGAAGTTTAAATAAAACCTTTCGAAGGAATCGAACGGAGGAAGTCAACAATTCATAGCAGTCCCCGACCTTTCGAGGGGTTTTATTCCACAGTATTAAAGAAGTTTTTGCCTTCCAAAGAGGGTGAAGAAGTCAAGGGCATGCAACTCTATAACTACCTTTTCAAAAGCAAAATAAGCCTTTCTGACCGGTGGGAACGCACGCCTTTATGATGAAGGCAAATTCATAAGTCAGCTAGGAATGAAAGACAATCTTCCGACAACATTCAAGAAAAGCACGACTCTCGATAACAATCAAGTAAAGAGCAACCTTTCGACAAGGTCGAAGGGTTCACAACAATCAAGTAAAAGTGAAACCTTCTAACAAGGTTGAAGGTTTCCTAACAATCAAGTGAAAGGGAAACCCTCCGACAAGATCGAAGGGTTTACAATATCATATAGAAAACAGACCCTTTGGCAAAGACGAAAGGTTCATGAAAGCATATAAAGGAGTAGACCCTTCGATAATGTTCAAAGATACCGATAGCATGCGAAAGGAAAACCTTTCGACGAAGTCGAATAGTTTGCAACTTCATATAAAAAGATGATCTTTCGACCCAGCCTAAAGCATGAAGTCGTAAAGAGGGCCACCTGCATCTGTAAATAAAACCCAAGGGGTCCAGTTTTGGAGATCGGATTTTCTTCTCATTCTTCTCTCATTCGACTACTTTTTCTTCCGCTCACAACTTTGTAATCATAATTTAGAAATTAAATTGGGGATTGATTTTTTGAATTTTCATCATGAGGAAATAATGAGGATTGTGGCTTGTAATCGACTCTGAATTTGGGGATGATCATGATTAGGCGTCAATTCAATATTAACGGCTGATCATATATGATTTATTTCTTATTTTCTTTGTTTATTTCAAATATATGTCATGGAATTTTTTTTAAGCATTTTCACGAGCTTTGTTTTCCCTTCTTGGCTCTGGCCATAAAAAGGAAAATACTACTTGTAAATCAGTTTTAATATGGCTCCATGGCATATTAAATCATTTCTTATTTTTATCTGAACATGTTTGAATGATGCATTTTTTTTGAAGGGTTTTCACGAGAAGAATATCAACCTAAGAGGTAGAAAGCAACAAAGAAATATAGAACAGAGTAATATCTCCTTTCGACAGCATCGAAAGGTCTACTACCTTGTGACGTGATCGAAAGGAGATGAAAGACAGTGATTGATTGCTCTCGATCTCTAGGGGAGATGGAATTCGATGAGATGACAAGTTCAAAAGTTATATAAATGACTTCAAAGGGAAAATTACAATTATAACAACCTAGTTGAAAGGTTAAAAGGACTACTTAAATCCTTCAACTAAGGCGAAAGGTTTCATAATTCTACTATTCCAACCAAGTCGTAAGGTTTGAATGAAACCTCATCCTTTCATCATGGTTAATGAGTTATTTTATTTTCTATGCAATTTCATGGAGGGGATAAGCAACTTTTTAAACCTTCCGGCATTATTCATCTTAGGCTAAGGTCAAACCCATGGCTTCAAACCCTTCTGGCCTAATCATTTTATTCGAAAGATGTGAATTTACTCAACCACATAGTTGGGCCCTTATAAAAAATCTTATACAGAGCATTGGGGACGTTAACAAGATTTCCTATTAACATTTTTAGCGCTAGAAGGAGGCCTCGAACCTCAGACCTTGCTATTTTATTACAGCTAATTGTAGAATTTTGATTTGCTTTAGGAAAATGAGATCAAAAAGGCTTTCCACCTTCAACGAAAGGGACAAACATATAACTTCGCTTGAGGAAAATGTGTCGCTATCTTTCATCCTAGGGAACAAGGAACAAGGGCAGTCTTCTACACCAGCTCAACTAACTTCACCGCCGACTCAAATCCGACTGTCTCCGCAACAAGCTCCAACTCAGAATCTTCAACCAAAGGAGCATATTGCTAAAATCACACATTTAGAGCAGCAAATGGCAGAAACAAAAAATCTTCTAAATGAAGTTCTATCTCACCGATCATCCATGAAGGTCGCCACAGCGGGAGAAGAAGTCGTCTCTCCAAGGAGAAATTTGAAAGTCAACGTGGATGCCGCGAAAAGTAAGGCTATTATTCCCTTGCCTAATAAGAGGGATTGAAAGTGAGTACGGATCGTCCTATATGGAATAGAATAATTAAACAGTGCGGAAATATAAAACTGATAAGTGATAATAGCAGTAAATAATAAAAAGGACACCAGAGATTTTTATACTGGTTCGGATCACCGTCCTACGTCCAGTCCCAGACTCCTTCTGGAATTAACCAACTAACAATACCCTCACTTATCCCGGAGGAATAGGTTTATACAACCCTTGAGCAGCCGAACAAGGACCTGAGCAGCAGAACAGGATTTTGCCTCAGCAACAGAAGAGGTCTTTACTTAACCTGAGCAGCAGAACGGATCAATAATAAATAAAAATTAGTTTCTGACTTCTTGTGTTCTTAATAACACTAATGAGTCAATGATGTACAAAACTTCCTATAATCTAATCCTCAAATTTGTGAATGTACATAAGGATTGAAGGAAGAATATGATAGCCTTATAGAGCAAAAAGAATATTAGAGAATAAGATCAGAAAGCAATAATTGAATTGATGATTTTGATGTAGAACTAACGTGTTTATATAGTTGTCTAAGAGATATAACCATTCACGAATAGTTCTCATCAAAAGAAGCATCTATTTAGAAGAAATATGGATTGAGACTCTTCATCAAAGGAGGTGTCTTTTCAGAAAAAAATAACAGTTGGAATACAGGAGTCGATTGGTCAAAATATACCAGCCAACTGGTCGAAGAAGGTGTTTGCACGTTTATGTGCATGTTTGCATATATATGAGCAAACTACTTAACCAGTCGACTGGTTTAATTGTACCAGTCGACTGCTCTGGCTGTTTGAGCATATATATGCATATTTTCCAACTTATTTAAAATTACGATAAAGGTGGATAATTTCTTGATGTTTGTGAGAGATTTTGAGGATAGATTTTAACAAAAATAACTACTCTACAAACACAATATACATGTACTAACACATTTATACAATGTGACCTTGAGATCTCCAAAGTGCTAGCATATCTTCTTCGGTTAGTAGTTGCATCTTCTTTGCTTCTTCTTGTTAATTATTATACGTTGTCATGAATCAAAATCCATGATTCAACATTCTCCCCCTTTTTGATTGATGACAACCTGTATAAGAAGAATATATATCGTAGCAAAAGAATATAAACTCCCCCTGAATTTATTATACCTCTTTAATAAATGGCTATCGTTTTCCTGCAAATAAAATGTTAGTTCACCTATGTCTCTCCCCCTTTGTCATCGACAAAAAGGAAAAATAGAAGCATTGCATAACCAGGTAGCATATATAAAATATGAAATATGAACAAAACCAAGTAGCAGTAATAGCAGAAGTCATAGAGAGACTAGTTATACAAGTCTCTTAAAATAGAAAAGCAGTGAATAATATTCAAAAACCAACACCCGAGATAACCATGAATGATTAGTCGGAATTTGTTTGCTCATCGTCTCCTTCCTCTTCTTCTTCTTCTTGAATGTCTTTCCCTTTGCTTTTGTGCTGTGGTTCAGAAGGAGGTCCGCCAATACTTTGAGATGAACTAGTAGCTTCATCTGAAGTGCTCCATGTGAATTAAGGTGCAGGACGTTTTCCGGGATCTTGAGTAGTATGAGGATTTGATGAAGAGCATGAGATTGCGTCCCATAATTTGACAAAGAATGATTTTACCTAATCGAATTTCTTATCTATTTTTGCATCCATTCTTTTCAAACGAGCTTCTAGAAGGAATTGATTCCGAGCAACTATATCCATTGATTCTTTTGATGAGAGAGTTGCAGAGGGAATGTGAACATCGCTTGGCCTTGAAGATTGAGAAGGAGCAGCTGGTGGTTGTTGAGATTGTCCTGATTGTGCACGTGCAAGCCAATCTGTGTAGGGCATAATGCGAAGAGTGGGAGGAGGCAACTTCATGAGCTTTATAGTCTTTGCATTAAGAATCCCGACGGTAGAAATTTCAGAATCTGGTTCCGGGACGTCACAATGTTTAAGTAAACGCATTATGTACTCAGCATAGAAAATACGTTTCATAGCACCTTGATTGAAGCTGAGTAACTCGTCTACTATTAGTTGAATCCAATTAAAGTCTTGACCATCGTATATAGCATACAAAGCACGAAATTTTTTTTGATAAACCTGATCAAAAGTGCTAGTTCGTTGAAGAATAGATCGCATCATTGCCCGATGAAGTAATCTGGCGGTGGGATGAAGACCAATCGACTTTGTACCGTCTGAATTATCTTCTATAAAACGGTGACTGACTTCATTTCGGGTATGGACTACACAATCAACTTCTTGAAGATTTATCCCATCCGTTGGTGTGTCAAGAATATGACCAATACGATCAATTGGGAGAAATACCTTCTTGCCACATACTAAGCTCCAAATGCAATTATCTCGGTTACCTCTTGGATCTTGATGACCCAAATTCAAGTTAGCCAGAAAAAGTTTAACCATGATGTGATTAATTGGAAGCTTGTTCTTTTCATAGTTGAGTAGAGATTCTAATTTTCCCTACCTAGTAATGTTGAGAAGACCGTAGGCTGAGAAATCCGGGAAAACAACAAAGGAACTCTCTAGAATTGGAACATTTTTCAATTTCCTCAATCGTTGTATGGCAGTAGCATCATACAACCACTGAGCAATGTATGAATCAATGGGTTCTTGAGTGGAAGAAGATGAAGTTTTTGATTTTTTTGTTTTGGGAGGTGCCATTGTAGAGCAATTTGAAAAAAGTTGAAGGGGTGGTAGGGTTTTGAAATTTGAAAAATGAAGAGGAATGAATCGGTTATGAGGAGATGCATTTGAGGTGGCAAAAAAATATTAGATGATAGGGTGAAAAAAATGGGTCGGGTTGCAGAAAATTTTAACCATGAAGTCCAACAGTCGACTGGTGAGTGATATCCAGTCGGTTGTTTAAGCAATCCCGAGAAGAACTTAGGTAAACCAGTCGACTGGTGAAACTTAGTCGATTGGATAAGAAAACCAGAGAGCAAACAATGTTAAGGCAGTCGACTAGTTGAAACTGGGCAGTCGACTCCTGGAATAATTTTTGTACAAAGATTCTGTGACTTGTAAAAATATATATATATCTAAATTGTGTACTAATATATATATAAAATAGGAGATTTTCATACATAATAACAGTATGTCCAACACTCATTTCATCTTTGTTTGAGATTTTTGATCATTAGGAAAATTATATATTATTTGAAACAAAGAATTATATTGAATCAAAATATATAAAACATAACTTAGGAACAAAATACAAATAAAGTAAGAAATCATTTGGGAGATTTCTTTGGAGTCTTCCTTGGAGTTGTCTTCGGTGTGGTTTCCTCTCCTGGTTCTATTTTGGTATTCTCAATATATGGTTGAAGAGGAGACCAAATGTTATTCCGAGACGAATAATTTGGAGAGACTAGAGGAGGTTGAGGACTTGGTTCCCATGGATTATAATTAGAGGAAGACGGTTGAGAAGTATGAGGATGAAAAGATGTTGGTTGATGTACGTTAGATGTAGAACAACCACAAATTTCGATCCGATATCTACAAGAAACTGAAGACGTCTTGAATTTGTTTTCTGCTCGTAATACATTTCACGGTTAAGTCCAACTAGTTCCCGTTGATAGTGATGCATATCATTTATCTTTTGTTTAGTATCCAGGGAACCGAAGAACAAAAACCGCCTAGACTTCTTCTTTTCCGGAGTATATCCGGTATGATTTCTAGTAGTTGGAGTGGGTAAATGAGAATCAGAGGAATCATATGCAGAAGATGGTGTTGAAAAATCTTCACATGATGGTTCATCAGAAGAGTTGTGGTTAGAAGCCATAAGAATGATAATATTTGCCAAGAAGAGTTCTAGAGTCATTGTTTTGAAAAAAAATGAAAGAAGGCTGTAATTTTGTTTGCAAAAGAGAATGTGAGGATAATATACAAATAGAGAGTATATATATATATAGGAAAACTTTAGAAAGTATAGATGGTTAGAAAAGTTTAAAAGTTTTCTACCGGAAGAAAAAGAGTGATGGGGAGAAAATAAAAGGAAATAGGTAGTTAAAAATAACTGAAAAATGTTATAAAACAGAAAACAAAAGAAGGCAAGAAATACTCATAGCTTAGTTGGTAAGTATATCTTTAAGAGAGACAATACCAAGTTCTCGTCTAAATTTAATAAAAGAATTTTCATTTAAAGCTTTAGTAAAAATATCAGCCAATTGATTTTCTGTAGGAAAAAAATCTAAATCTATTAAATTCTTTTCAATACAATCACGAAGAAAATGGTGACAAATGTCAATATGTTTTGTTCGTGAATGATTAACTGGATTTTTGGATAAATTTATAGCACTGGAGTTATCACAATATATTGTTGATTTAGATAGGTCGAAACCAAAATCTTTAAGTATTTGTTGCATATATATGACTTGAGCACATGCTAAAGCTGCAGATATATATTCTGCTTCACAAGTAGATAGTGAAACACAATTTTGTTTTTTTACTAAACCAAGATACAAGAGACCGTCCAATAAAATGGCAAGTCCCACTTGTACTTTTTCTATTCGTTCGACTTCCTCCAAAATCAGCATCGCTATAGGATACTAATTCGAAAGGACATTCTTTAGGATAAAAGAGTCCAAAGTTCTTGGGTTTACTAAGATATCGTAAAATTTGTTTCACTGCTCTCATATGTGATTCTTTAGGATCTGCTTGAAATCGTGCACATAAACAAACACTCATCATTATATCTGGTCTACTAGCAGTTAAATAAAGTAATGATCCAATCATGCTTCGATATAATTTTTGGTCAATGCTTTTGCCATTCTCATCTTTTTCTAGATGTATTGTTGTACTCATGAGAGTTGGTTTGGCAGAAGTATTTTCCATACCAAAACGTTTGATTAAATTATTACAATATTTTTCTTGATTTAAAAAAATACCATTATCAAGTTGTTTAATTTGTAAACCAAGAAAATAATTTAATTCACCCATATGGGACATTTCAAATTCTTTGGTCATTATGTTTGAAAATTCTTTACATAGTTTTTCATTAGTAGACCCGAAAATAATGTCATCAACATATATTTGAATAACTAAAATATCCTTTTTATTTCTTTTGATAAAAAGAATTTGATCAACCTTCCCAATTTCAAAACCAGAATTTATAAGATAACTTTTGAGACGATCATACCAGGCACGAGGTACTTTTTTAAGACCGTATAAGGCTTTCTTTAACTTATAAACATGGTCTGGAAATTGTTCATGTATAAATAGAGGAGGTTGTTCAACATAAATATTTTCTTTTATAAAACCATTTAAAAATGCACTTTTAACATCCATTTGATAAAGTTTAAAATTATGAAAGCATGCATAAGCCAATAAGATACGTATTGCTTCTAATCTAGCGATTGGAGCAAACGTTTCTTCATAGTCAATTCCCTCTTCTTGATTATATCCCTGTGCAACTAATCTAGCTTTATTTCTAGTGATATTTCCAAGTTCATCTGCTTTATTTTTGAAGACCCATTTTGTACCAATGACTGATTGATCACTAGGCCTTGGAACTAAATCCCAAACGTCATTTCTTTCGAATTGGTTTAGTTCTTCTTGCATAGCGATAATCCAATAATCATCAATAGAGGCTTATTTAATATTTTTAGGTTCAATTGAAGAGAGAAAAGCTACATGACCCATTTGATTTAATTGACTTCTTGTTCTAACATTTGAATTAATTTCTCCAATCACATTTTGAACAGGATGATCCCGTAAAATTCGAGGTGGAGATCTCATTTCTGTTTGAACATGATTATCAATTTGATTTTCATTATGAACAATGTTTTCAAAATTCTCAAAATTTGTAGTTTCAGTATTTGTGATATTTTCAGAAAATTCTTCATCATCTTTTATACTTGGTTTATTAATAAAATTTTCATCAAAAGTTACATGTAATGTTTCTTCAATAATTTTTGATCTTTTATTAAAAATTCGATATGCTTTGCTTCGATCTGAATATCCAATAAAGATTCCATCATCAGATTTTGGATCAAATTTGCCAAGCTGATCTTTAGTATTTAAGATAAAACATTTGGAACCAAAAACTTTAAAATAAGAAATATTTGGTTTTCTGCCATAGAACAATTCATAAGAAGTATTCTTGGTTAGTGGTCTAATAGAAACACGATTCAATACATAACAGGCTATTGCAACTGCTTCTGCCCAGAAATGTTTTGGTAGAGTACTTCCATTTAACAAAGTTCTTGCACATTCTTGTAAATTTCTATTTTTTCGTTCTACTACTCCATTTTGTTGAGGAGTTCGAGGAAAAGAAAAATTATGGATTATTCCTTTCTTTTTACAAAAATGTTCAAAAGCTTCGTTTTCAAACTGACCACCATGATCACTTCTAATATTCTTTATTTTTAAATCCTTGAAATTTTGTATTCTTTTGACAAAAGTTTTGAAATGCTCAAAAGTATCACTTTTGTTTTTCATAAAAATAGTCCAAGTATATCTAGAAAAATCATCAACAATTACAAACGCATACTTACTATGATTTATGGAGTGTACTTGAGTTGGTCCAAATAAATCCATGTGTAGTAATTCTAGTGGTTGTACTATTGAAATAACCTTTTTAGATTTAAAAGATGACTTAGTTAATTTTCCTAATTGACATGCATCACAAATATGATTTACTTTAAAATTCATTTTAGGTAAACCTTTTACTAAATCATTTTTAGAAAGTTTATTTATAGCTTTGAAATTAATATGACAGAAACGTTTGTGCCATAACCAAGGATCATTTTCTTTGATTATTAAACACATATCTGAATTATGATTTATTTTCATATTAAGAACATAAATATTTCTGTCTCTATTACCTTCAAAAATAAGATGTTCATTTTGATCAAAAATACTACATTTATTTTCTGAAAATGTGATTTTGAATCCTTTGTCACATAATTGGCTAATGCTTAAAAGATTATGTTTTAAATTTTTAACTGATAAAACATTTGAAATAAGAGGTAAATTAGATGTACCGTTGTTGCTCACATCGCCTTTGCCGATGATAAAACCTTTGGAATTGTCTCCAAAAGTGACAGAGCCTCCTTCTGAGTAAGTAATATTTGATAGCATATTTTTGTCTCCTGTTATGTGTTTTGAGCAACCACTGTCTAATATCCATTTTCCTCTCTTTTTGAGTGGGACCTGCAAAAAATAAGAAAATAACATTGGTACCCACTTTTCTTATAGGGTCCTAAGAGTTAGGTCTTAGGAAACCAAACCCAAGAGGGTTCAGTTTTCCCTTTAATAATATAATTTTCATTTTTGTATATAGATTCAAAAAAGGAGTTTATATATTTCTTCCTAATCAAACCGTTGTTTGTTTTAGGAATCCATATTTTTATAGTTTTTGAACTGGTCCTTTTTGAATTATCTTTTGTGATCTTACTTTTAGAATCTTTTCTCCATTTATTTTCTATTTTATGTGGAGCTATTGATTTCTTAATATATCCTAGACCTCTTTTATTTGAAACAGATTGAGAATTTTCAATAATTTTAGATAAATTTTCTCTTCCTTTATTGAAGTTAGATACATTTTTAGTAATATCTTCTAACTTACTTTTAAGACCAATATTGTCTAATTCAATCATTTTAACTTTAGTTTTTAACTCGTGATTTTCAAGAACTAAAGTATCATTCTTTTCCTTTTGAGTTTCAATTTCTTGACTTAATAAGGTAAGTTGAGAATTAACATTAGAGAATGATTTTTGAAGATTTTCAAGTTCTTCCTCTAGTATTTTCTTCTCATCTTTAAGCATATCCTTTTCAAATTCTACTTTATTTTGATTTTCATGAGTTTCCTTATATTTTCTTTTGAGATTTTTAAGAGTGTCTAAGAGTTCTGAATTAATCTCAATTAAATCATCAAAAGTAAAATCACTAACCTCATTATCTGTAGCCATAAAACATACATTAGCTTGTTCAGTGTCATTATCGCTTTCACTTTCAGATGATGAAGAGGAATCCGAATCATCCCTTGTTACTGAGAAAGCTTTCCTTTTGTAATTGTCCTTCTTGCTCTTGTTTTTGTAGGTTTTCTTCTGTTCCGGACAATCTTTTTGAATATGACCTTTCTTATGACAATTATAGCATTCTAGAGCAAAGTTTGATGGTTTGTTGGATCTGTTATTGAAACTTCTTTTGCCATTATTTTTGTTAATTTTTCAAAATTTCAAAAACTTTTTGAAATTTTTGGCAATGAATGCATGATTTTCATCATCAGAACCTTCTTCTTCTTCTTATGCATGAAAAGCTATATTCTTTTTATCTTGTGCCTGTACTCTCTTTGCCTGCAAATTTACTTCATAAGACATTAGATTTCCTATTAACTCTTCTGGTTTCATGGTAGAGAGATCATTAGCTTTTTCGATAGCTAATACTTTTCTTTCCCACTCATCCGTTAAAGAGTTAAGGATTTTCGAAACAATATCAAATTCAGTATATTTTTCTCCTAGTCCTAATAGTGAATGGTAAATGTCTTGAAATCTAGAATACATGTCATTAATTGATTCATCTTGCTTCATCCTAAAGTTTTGAAATTGATTTTTGAGCATAGAGATCTTACTTTGTTTAACTTTATTAGTTCCTTCATGTGTGATCTTAAGTGTACGCCATATTTCATATGCAGATTCACACATACTAATACGATTAAACTCGTTTTTCTCTAAAGCACAAAATAACATATTCATTGCTTTAACATTGGCAGTTGCATCTAATTTTTGTGTATTACTCCATGTAGAGTATTCTCCTGTAGGAGGAGTGTATTCTTTTTGTGAAATATTCCATGATTCAAAACTATTAGATTGCATATAAATTCTCATACGTATAGCCAAGTAATTGTAGTTCATGCCATTAAAGAATGGAGGTCGTGCTGTAGATTGACCTTCAGTAAAACTAGTGTCAGTGACAGTGCTGGTGTTACTTTCCATATTAGCAAAGTATCAAATAACTGTGTAACGGTTATAGGATGCCTTGCTCTGATACCAAATGAAAGTGAGTACGGATCATGCTATATGGAATAGAATAATTAAACAGTGCGGAAATATAAAACTGATAAGTGATAATAGCTGTAAATAATAAAAAGGACACCAGAGATTTTTATACTGGTTCGGAGCACCGTCCTACGTCCAGTCCCAGACTCCTTCTGGAATTAACCAACTAACAATACCCTCACTTATCCCGAAGGAATAGGTTTATACAACCCTTGAGCAGCCGAACAAGGACCTGAGCAGCAGAACATGATTTTGCCTCAACAACAGAAGAGGTCTTTACTTAACCCGAGCAGCAGAACGGATCAATAATAAATAAAAATTAGTTTATGACTTCTTGTGTTCTTAATAACACTAATGAGTCAATGATGTACAAAACTTCCTATAATCTAATCCTCAAATTTGTGAATGTAAATAAGGATTGAAGGAAGAATATGATAGCCTTATAGAGCAAAAAGAATATTAGAGAATAAGAACAGAAAGCAATAATTGAATTGATGATTTTGATGTAGAACTAACGTGTTTATATAGTTGTCTAAGAGATATAACCATCTATTTAGAAGAAATATGGATTGAGACTCTTCATCAAAGGAGGTGTCTTTTCAGAAAAAAATGACAGTTGGAATACAGGAGTCGACTGGTCAAAATATACCAGCCAACTGGTCGAAGAAGGTGTGTGCACGTTTATGTGCATGTTTGCATATATATGAGCAAACTGCTGAACCAGTCGACTAGTTTAATTGTACCAGTCGACTGCTCTGGCTGTTTGAGCATATATATGCATATTTTCCAACTTATTTAAAATTACGATAAAGGTGGATAATTTCTTGATGTTTGTGAGAGATTTTGAGGATAGATTTTAACAAAAATAACTACTCTACAAACACAATATACATGTACTAACACATTTGTACAATGTGACCTTGAGATCTCCAAATTGCTAGCATATCTTCTTCGGTTAGTAGTTGCATCTTCTTTGCTTCTTCTTGTTAATTATTGTACGTTGTCATGAATCAAAATCCATGATTCAACAGGGATCATCTCCCACTAAAAGCAAACTATCAAGGAAGAGTTCAAGAGGAAGACAAAGACTGCTCTACAAGTTCTACCTTGGATGGTTACAAACCGAGTAAGAAAGATTATTTGAACAACGAAGCTTACCTCAAAGACATGGCAGAGAAGGCCGTGAAGGATCTGTCAAATATCAAGGGCAAAGGAACAGCAGACGAAAGAGTAAACGATAATGAGAGGGTTGCCCCTTTCATTGATGAAATAATGTCAGCAACAATTCCCTCTCACGTGAAGGTCCATACAATGAAATATCATGCCACATCTGATCCCGATGACCACTTGATGGCTTTTGATAGTCAAATGGATTTGTATAATGCTTCTGGTGCCGTTAGGTGCTGCCTTTTTCCAATCACTCTTCAAGGAGCTGCCGTTAAATGGTGCAGGAAGTATCGTGAGAACACAATCTATTCATGGAAACTATTAGTTCTCGGCTCAGTTCTGCATTGGTAAAGACCCGTCAATCGACTACACAATGCTCGCCAATATAAGACAGAATCGTGGTGAGTCATTTGGAGATTACTTGAAGAGGTTCAACACTGAAGCCATGAAAGCCAAAGGAATGAATGATATGGACAAGCTTATTGTAGTGCACTCAGGCCTTATAGTCAATTCTCCTTTCTGAAAGGAGTTATTCATCCATGGATGCCGAGATTTACAAGACTTCCACTTTCAAGCTGAAAAATTCGTCCGGATGGATGAATTGTACCATTCTAAGAAAATTTTTAATCAAAGGAGGTACAGTGGAAAATTCGGCTCAGAAAGGCTCCTAAAAGATCTAGATGGGAGGACGTTAATGCTAACGCGGTGGCGTTAAACCGACCGATCTCTTCCATCTATGCAATGACTCGAGACAAGGTCAATTTCTCAATCTTATTCAAAGCCCGAAATTATCCAGAACGGAAGGAAGGAGATAAATATTGTGCTTACCACAATCGAATGGTCACAAGACCAATGAGTGTAAGGTGATGGCAGGAATAATTCAAAAATTAATTCGAGAAGGATAGTCAAAGGAATTTGTAAAGAATCTGCAACAGACTTTCCTACCAGAGGCTGAGGCAAGAAAGCTTAATGGTAATACTGTTAATATGATTGGAGATGAAGATCCACTAAGCATGAGTCCACCCCAAAACATAATTGATGTTATATACGGTGGACCACATCCTGCGGATAGAAGTCAGAGTGCCAGGAGTAAATACATTCATGAAGCCAGGAAGGGTGTGTTTTCCACATAAGAAGAACCACCGCTCAGGAACCCAAAGTATATTATTAACATGCACACTTTGGTGATAGGTCCCCAAGAGTTGAGAAGGGGAATCCATCATCACCATAATGATCCATTGATGATCACAGCTCAGATAGGATCCTCGGTGGTTACAAAAATCTTGGTCGATAGTGAAAGCACTGTAAATGTGATATTCCGACATGATATTGATTAGATGGAAATCTCCAAGGACAAACTTGAGCTTAGCCCCAAATCCATCTTCGGGTTCAACAACAAAGGAACAACCCCACTTGGACAAGTAAAGCTTTTGGTTTTGCTAGGACTCCCTCCTTGCTCCTGTGCTTTTTAAACAACCTTTGTGACCATAGATAAGCCATCATTCTACTACGCTTTCTTCAGACGTCCAACACTGGATGAAGTGGATGCATTTGTCTCACCAAAATATCTGATGCTTAGATTCCTTACTGAGACTACCTAGGGAATTATCCGAGGCAAGCAATTTGCGTCAAGGGAAATGTATTTTGCAATTTTGGAGCAATATAACAGGGAGTTCACTTGTTACTTTGATTCTTCCATTACTTTACAGCCTTCGGACGATGGGTTTCTACATCCATCATTTGAAGCAAAGGAAAAATTTGACAAACTAACAAGCCACAAAATGTTTTGTAGTTTATGGAAAGAAGAAGAGAATGTATACCAACTCCATAGAGGAAAGCGACATCGTTACTGAACTAGATTGCCAAGGAAAGGTCGAAAGAGTTAAGTCGGTTGAGGAAACCAAGGAAATTTTAATAGATCCTGCGATTCTACTAAGATAGTTGGAGTGGGAAAAGATCCAGAGGAGGACTTAAAATTAGGATTGGCAGAATTCTTAAAATCCAATAAGGATATTTTTGCCTGGACCCACTCTGACATGATTGGAATTGACCCTACAATCATAAGTCATGCACTAAACATCAATCCAAACATCCCACTTGTTAGGTAAAAGAAGAGGCAATTTGATAAAGTAAGGACCGACACCCTAAGAGAAGAGGTCAATAAATTGCAAAGAAATGGATTTATTCGGGAAGTCTTCTACCCTGGGTGGTTGGCAAACCCAGTTTTGGTAAAGAAACCTAATGGAAAGTGGCGATTTTTCTTGGATTATACGGATTTAAACAAAGTTTGTTCAAAGGATTGTTACCCACCGCCAAGAATAGATCAATTGGTCGATGCGACCAGTGGACATAAGCTGCTTTCCTTGATGGATGCGTACTCTGGATACAATCAAATCCATATGTACAAACCTGATGAGGAGCATACTAGCTTCGTTACAGATCAGGGAACTTATTGTTACAAAGTCATGCCATTTGGGTTTAAAAATGCTGGAGAAACTTTCCAAAGATTGGTTAACCGAATGTTTAAAGATCAAATCGAAAGAAATATGGAGGTTTACGTAGATGACATGTTGGTAAAATCACTAGAAACAAAGGATCATCTCGAAGATCTGAATGAGATGTTCAAAGTTCTCTGAAAGTATCAAATGAAGCTCAACCCCCAAAATTGCAACTTTGGAGTTCATTCTGAAAAGTTCTTAGGCTATGTTATCAGTGCACAAGGAATCAAAGCCTGCCCGGAACAGATTGAAGCTATTAAAGATACGCAGAGCCTAAAACAAGTAAAGATGCCATGAGTTTAAATGGAAAAGTAGCACCATTAATCAAGTTTATTTCAAAGGCCACCGATAAGTGTATCTCATTCTTTCGGGTAATAAAGAAAAAGAAATTTTTTGAATGGAATGAAGATTGCAAAAAGGAATTTCAAGAGTTGAAATCGCATTTGGAGAAACCTCTGATCTTATCCAGCCCCGAAAATGGAGAGGATCTTTTATTGCATATGGAAATTTCTGAACATGTAGTAAGCTCAGTATTGATCAGAACTGAAAAGGTATTGCAATTACCGATTAATAATGAAACACCCAACACCCCTTAATATACCCAAAAGGACACATTAAAAGGCATGGTGCGTTGTAGTTATAACTAAAGCTAACAGAGACTAGACAAATATAGATAAAAACAGCGGAAACTTAAAATAATATCTTAATTAAAACAAAGCTTCATAATTGCTTCATAAATAAGTCAAATACCAAATACCACATGCATGTCTAAAAATCCAGTATGTCTCATGAAATAAAAACTCATAGTCTCAAAAATCAGAGTACTTAATATCCCTCATAATAAGCCAGTACATAGAAAGAACAAAAGCTGAAAATAAAAGAAAAGCATAGTAGAATACTCCTCCAAAAAACCACCAAGCAACAGCAATCAACAGACTTCTTCCTTGATTTCCTTTGAGGAGGGGGGCAGGGAAAAATAGAAAAGCGGATCAGACTTAAAGTCTGGTGAATGATAGTAATTAATAGAGTCTTTAAGTAAGATAAAAGTAATAGACACTACAACAGTTCTAGCATAAATAAGGATAACAAAGGAAATAGGAAAGTGATAAACTAGAAATAAGTAGCATTAAATATTTTTCAATTTATAAGATAGGTTAACTTTAATTGCTTGCACTTGTCCATGATTTCTGCTTTGATTATGCTAAATTCCTAATTCTATAATTACGATGTAACCCTAATTCTACCCTTTTTGATCGGCCTGCTACTCCATAGACCTTACTGCGGACCAGACGCTATATAACTCCCTACATAGCAGCCAATAGTATCTACGAAAGATGCACATAGCACCCGCTATGGATCCGAACGACATATATAGCTACCTACACAAAAGGCAATGGTATCTACGAAAGACACCCATACTAAGCGCTTGGAACTCATAGCGATTACTAATCACCAGAATGGAAGTCCCAAGCATAACTATCACCATGCCCATGCTACCTTTTGCTCCACCTATTGGGTCTTCTTATTACCTCAAACTCCAGCTTAAGCGTGCCCGTCATCCCACTTCAGACTAACGTGAGATCACCGTGTGTCCATAGATTCTATAGGGGAAATGCTGTTGGTACTGGTCCGTCATCCAAAAAATATCTAATTATGCCCCTTATCCAAATCCCTCATGATTTGAACTTCTATTTGACCAATTACTAACATTCCTAGTGTAAGCGTGCCCTCATCTCACTTCAGGCTAATGTGGGACCACTATTTTGTCTAACAGGGAATGCTATTTGGTACAGGTCCTACTTTCATCTTTGCTTATTAACTTAGATAAAGTATTTTAAATAAGCCTTTATAATTTATCCCTACTATCTTTGCTTATTAATTTATCCTAATTCTTGAAATAAGCCTCATTCTGTTCTATTTCTTATTATAACCTACGTTATAATCATGCTTATTACTTAACCCAAGGTCTAAGTGTGAAAATAAGCTTCTTTCATCTTTTACTCTTTTTAGTTATAATTCTAAGTTATAACTAGGCCAATCTTTTTAATTCAGTCCAATTAACGTCATAATTAGGCGTAATTTCAGTCCAATTCCATTTATATTACAGTCTTTGAAATTTACATCTTATATTCCATTATTTCAGTTTTCTTACAATTTTATCCATATTCATGTTAATCCTATTCTAATCCATACGTGAAGAAGGAGGAATAAAAGAAAACTGAATATAGAAGAAAATCCAAAATGTAGAAAGAAGATGTAAATAACGTATAAATAACAGTAAATAAACTAAAATACAGTAAATACACTGTAAACAAACGGAAAAGCTATAATTAACAGAAATAAACTAAAATTACTGAAAAGAATAGCTGAAAGGAAATAGACTGAAAATAATTCTAAAAACTGCAAATAAACTACTGAAAAGTCTATTCCAAAAATCGTAGTAAAACTACAACTATTGGAAACCCTATTATTTTAAATTACTTAAAGAAATCTTAAAATAATTACACTCACCCACCTCCGGTCCTAAGCTCTTCCTTTGGTCTTCTCGGATCCACTTGGAGTTGAAAAATAATTTAATTTATAACAATTTTCTCCTTTGGAAAAATTATTCCATTTAGGGTCCTTTCTAGAAAGGTGAACCCAATTAGAGAAACCCTAGAATGAGAAAAAGTGTTAGGTCTAGGGGTCTATTTATAGGTGTAGAAGTGGATCTTGGAATGTTGGGTTTGGGGATTTAATAGGATGCAACCACGTCATAGGCTGAATAGGAGCCATTGGATGCAAAAATAGATGGACCGAATTGGTCAGAAGAATAAAAAACACGTCACCAATAGGCTCTGGAACGTTTGAACGAACGAACATTCGTTCGTAAATAACTGAGGCAGGTCGACCGGGCTATCGACCCGCATATATATATTTGCTTATTTTTTTATTTTATAACTTGATCATTTTAGCATAGTTTCTGACGTTCTATATATGTAAATTGACCAAAAAATTACCACAGACACAATGGTGCAATTCCCGTTGCTCAATTATGATAATTTCACAAAGTTATTTTATTATTTAGTTAATTAACGAATTAATTATTATGGGTTAAATTTCGGGTTGTTACATTTTCCCCTCCTTAAGGGATTTCGTCCCCGAAATCTCTATGGATTAAAATTGTACTAAATGTTTTTATCCAATTCTACAACCAACTACTCAATCATCAACCATTCATCCATTGTCCTTAAGTTTTTCTATTGCAATTTATGATACTTATGCAATTAGTGTAGTGTAAATGTTCCTAACTAATGCAAAAGATTAGGCGGTCCACTGATTTAGTTGACCTCCTTTTTTGCAATCATGTCCGTGCCATGTATCCAAATGAATGCAAAAATCTCCTAGTGATTACTGATAATTCTATATGCGTGCTACAAACATCATCCAAATGCAACAATCATGTGATAAACATCCATTTATAGCAACCATGGAAATAAAATAAAAATGCGCACACATCCATATGCATATGCTCTAGTGTCCTAGTTAGGCCGATCCCTAAAGAATAATAGTGCCTAGTGTACCTATATGTGTCCATAGCAAACACTAGCAAACACTTGCAATCACTAGCATACATCATTCATAACATGTTTTATTAACATGTTTACATCAAATCCTACCATCCATAGGTTAAATACTAAGTTCTACCCTCCCAAAGGATAATAAAGGAAAGAACCTATTCAAATCTAAAGATGGAAAAAGGAATTCTAAAACTTACTATAAAAAAGATGAGGATAGGAAGTACGAATCTTCTCTTCTACTTCCCAAGTGGCGTCTGCAATATCATCTCCCCATGGCACCTTCACCAGTGGAACCTCCTTATTCCTTAGTCGCTTAATGTCTCTTCCAACAATCTTCGTGGGGATACGCCGAATAGAAGCTTCCCTTTCTACCTCCACCTCCTTCAAATGACTAGGCTCTACAACCTCCACAGAGTCATGTAAGCACTTTCGCAAGTGCGAAACATGGAAAATGTCATGCACTCCTGCGAGCCTATCAGGTAGTAGCCTTACTCGGTAAGCCATCTTCCCAACTCTCTATGATAGGAAACGGTCCAACAATTCTAGGGACTAACTTTCCATTTGATCCGGACCTTACCACCTTCCTAAGCGGGGTTACTTTGATAAAAACTACGTCTCCAACCTCAAACTCTAAGTCTCTCCTCCGCTTGTCTGCATACGACTTCTGTTTGTCTTGAGCTGTCTTCATCCTTCGCCGAATCAAATCCACCCTCTCAGAGGTCTCCCTAACCATATCGGGTCCAGGTAATAACTTCTCCGTAGACTCTACCCAACATGATGGGGACTTGCAAGATCTCCCATATAAAGCCTCAAATGGTGCCATTCCTATACTTGTTTGGTAACTATTATTGTACGCAAACTCAACCAATGGAAGATGCTCCTCCCAAGTTCCTCCAAAGTCCAAAATGCCCATCCGCATCAAATCCTCAAGCACCCTATTGATTCTCTCCGTTTGGCCATCTGTTTGGGGGTGATAGGCCGTACTCAACCTAAGTTGCGTCCCTAGCGCCACCTGTAAGCTTCTCCAAAACTCACTAGTGAAAATGAGATCTCTATCACTAACAACGCTAGAAGGAACTCCGTGTAGACGGACTATCTCTCGAATATACAAGGATGCCAAAAATGAAGTCATACGCCTACTCTTAACTGGGATGAAGTGGGCACTCTTGGTCAATCTATCAACAATCACCCAAATGCTAGTGTTCCCCTTCCTAGAACGGAGTAAACCATCAATGAAATCCATAGAAATACTGTCCCACTTCCACTCCGGCACATCTAAGGGCTGAAGTAATCCATCGGGTTTCTGCTGCTCTTCTTTTACCCTTTGGAATATGAGACACTTAGCTACGAGTTCCACCACGTCCTTCTTCATGCCGCCCCAATAGAACATCCTCTTCATATCCCGATACATTTTGTCACCACCCGGATGAATAGTCATATGGGAGTGGTGCGCCTCTTCCAAAATTGTTCTCAACAAGTCAATGGCGCGTGGAACACAAAACCTCCCATCTCTCCTATGCCACCCCTGCTCTTCTTTGAAAATTTTAAACCCTTTTCCTTTGAAATTTCAAAAAAAAATCCAATTTTTTTTTAGAAAAACCAAAATCCAAAAAAAAATAAAAAAAATTGAAATATCAAAAACAAAACAAAAAATCAATTACCCCTTTTAAAAATAAATTTTATTTGTAAATATTTTTCCTTTATATATATAAAAAAACCCAAACACATTCTTGAAAATGTTTGAATTTCCATACTCACATGAATTTTACGATAGTTGCGAAAATCAATATAATCCATATAATTTCACTTCAAATTCTTATGGATATTTCAACAACTATTGTTTAAACGGTTCGAGTTTTGAACTACAAAATTTTCAAAATGACGAACAACACTCGAATCTCGAAAATAACATTTCATCCCTACTTGAAATCTCTACACAATAAAATCAAATGATAAATGATTTTTGTAATTCTTATTTGTGTAATAATTCGAGTCAAGGATTTCAAAATTTGAATTCAATTCAAAATTCAAACGATTTCGATTATAACCCGTGCCAATTCAATTTCGAACTCCAAAATGAATTTCAAACTCAAAATGAAAATGGAAACAACTTTTCAAACGAATTTGGCAATGGGAATAATCTTAACCCCGTTGCAGTTGAAATTTTTTATTCTCAACAAATCCAAATCGAAAATCCTCAAGTTAATAACTGTAAATTGGATTTTGTTGAACAAATGGACGAAATCTACAATGATCACACAGTTTCGTTGTTTGAAACATATATGAAACAACGTGATAAACAAAATCGAATCCCAATGTGTGACGAGTCAAACGATAATCCATCTTTTACCCAAATCACTGATTTTCAAATGACAACTTTTGAAATGGAAAATGATGACTTAATGAAGTTTTTGAAAATTTGGTAATTGAGTTGGATTTCAATTCTTTTAAGGGTGAGAAACTCGATTTTAATTTCGATCTTCCTTTTTTTTGAAAATTTGAATACAACAACTTTGAAGTTTGAACTTGATTTATGCAATAAAGTTGTTGATAATCCAACAAAGGAAGTCGAATTTAACGAACACGAGTTTTATGGACTTTTTGAAAACGAGTCGTTAAACTCTGATAAGGAAGATTTAAATCACCACTTTTATTTTCAAATCAATAATTTTGAGGAATTTTCAATGACAAACTTGAATTTCAATTTGGTGAAAATAAACTTGAATTTCAACCAATTGTTTTATCAACCCCAAAAATCATCCAAAATAAAACAACTCGTATGATTTTCAATAAAACGACATTCGTTTTTCCAAATCAACATTCAACTTGAAATCTTTTACGATTTGGTTTTTCGAGCTTAAGCTGTGTCTCGTATATTTGACAAGGCAAATGAATCGGTTTGTGGAAGACCGTTTCATTTACGTTTTGATGATATACTTTTTGATCTCGTATAAATACCGACCACCTTCATGTAAATATAGGTCATTCTTTTATTTTTGTTTTATTTTTCTCCTTCCACTTGGGTTGTCTGTGGGGACACAGTCAAAATCAAGTGTGGGGGAGATTCATCTTCACTTATAATGTTTTATGGTTTATTTTTGCGTTTTCTTTTAAAAACTCAAAAAAATAATAATTAAAAAAAATTCCCAAAAACAAATTTTCTTTTGATTTATTTTTAATGAAACACTATAAGATAAATATATGGCTTTGGTTTATTAAATTGAAATTTTTGAAAATTTATTTGTCTTAACAAAAATAAAAATGAAGTTTGATTACAAATAACAATGGTTTAACTGGTATATAGGAAGGTTCATACGTGTTAATTATGAAATATATCTTAGTTGAAAATGTCTGTTTTAAAACGTGGTTGTTTTGAAGTAAAGATATAACATTTTTTTGTCTTCTAAGTTAAACAGTGCTGAGATAATTTTGTGAAACTCTCTCTTTCAAAAAAAAACACAAAAACAAAAAAAATATTTCTTGTATATATGTATATTTTTTTAAATAAACACCTAGAGTCTTGTGTTCACACTCGTGTGTTCACTTGCCATGCTCTGTGTCCTTCTTACGTAAGCCCAAAAGGCAGTGCACGATCGGTATATCTGGCCTCAGTTTATCTGAGTTAGGTGTACATATATAAAAATTCTTTTTAATAACGCCTACAGTCAATAAGTGTTCACACTTGTGTGTTCACTCACCACGCTCTGTATTCCCCTGACATCAGTCCGCAAGGCAGTGCATGGGTAATATACCTGGCCTCAGTTTATCTGAGTTAGGCATATGTAAATATTGCCAATATCAACAAAATTTTCAAAAGAAAAAATGGAGAGAGTAAGCAAATGAAATCAAAGAACTATTTTAACTTATTTGATTTGACTTGTTATTGAAAAGAAATGAAAATACCACTTTGATAAACTTTGATAATCAACTAAGGATCCATTTCATGGTTACACTTTGTTATCAATTGAAACAACGAGTTAAACTATTGTCTATTTGTTACGATAACTTCATTTTTCTTGGAAATTTTGACAAGTAAATGACTTAAATTTTCAAGATAATAACCAAACCTATATTTAACTTATTTGTGTTAATTTTAAATATTTTCAAAAACTCGCATTCATCTCTTTGTAAATAAATCTTGCATTTTGTAAATATTTTCATCCTGCATTTGGATTTTGTGGGTAGTATCCGCTGAAAACCCTCACGAGACAACACTCGTCCTACCGGGGACACCCAGATGTTTAACGGCTTGTTGCATACGCTCAATACAATCGTGCTCCCTACGAAAACGGATTTATCTTAGTTTTTCTTTATTCGAGGACGAATAAAAAGATAAGTGTGGGGGTATTTGATGTGCACGTAAATGTGCATATTTTTTACCACCATATTTAATCTCTTTAAATTAAATAAATGATCATATCGAGTATTTTAACTTGTTTAAACCAAAATTCAAATTATTTTCAAATAGCCACATATTCATCTTCATATAGGAGTAAAATGGTCATTTTTATGCATTTATTAAATTGTGAAAATTTACTTGGAATTTTCTATGTTGTTATGTAGGAAATTTGGTGAATGTTACAAGTTGCTTCATGATAATATATGCATGCACAAGAGTGAAGAGAACAAATGAAGATGGAAATAATTCAAAGTGATGATCATGGAGGACCCCACCCACTTACCTTGATTTTCAGTTAGGAACTAAGCACATGATAAAAGGACATTAAAGCTTCATATACATTTAAGTGGGGGATTATTGGATGTTAATGATTACTTGACCACCACACTACCTCAAGGGCAATTTGGGCATTCCCCAAAAATATGAATTAGGGTTTAACACATGTATAAAGACCTTTTATGTTTCATGTAACCCTCTTCTTCCTTAGTCCCTCTTAGTTAGTTTTTAGCTTAGAAAATAAATCAAAGCTCTCTTCCTTTAATTTTCATGGCTACTTAGCCATTTCTTCTCTTATGTAATTCCTTTTTTTCTTTATGCAATTTAATACATGTTCTTTTTCTTTTCTTGTTTATTTCCGTTCATGTTGCAGTGTAGATTTGTTTATTTATGCAAGTAGTGTAGATTTTAATTTATGCAATTAGATTAGTTCTCTTTTTCATTAGCTTTAATTTTCCCTTCTTTTTGCTTTCATGTTGCTAGCTACATTTGTTAATCAAATGACAAATATGAGAGGCTAAACCTTTTCAATTTAGGGGTAATGAAGCTCTCTAATTATGTAGCTTCAACTATTTGTTAATTCATGCTCTCTTTTTGTGCTTAATGATGATGATAGAAATGGTTTACTAGTTGTTTTTGCTTTGAATTTGATAGCCTATATTGTTGACACCAAATAGGCTATGCTTAAACAATCACTAACACTAATTGCCTCTTCATCAAAATATGATTATGGCAAAAGAAAGTGATTTAAAATTAAAATTTGATGGTCTATATTTTTAATCAATAGTTAATAGGCCATACTTAAAATAGATTTCATTTTCATTTTCATTGTCAAGTTTCATTAGAGTTAGTAAGTGGTTTAAGGGGTGTGTTATAGTTTGATGGCTTATGTTGGCTAATCAATAGCAAAAATATGCCATACTTATGATAAGCACATCAATTAAAGCACTAATGACCATAAAAGAGAGATCATGATTTCATATGTGTTGAACTACATGATCTAGGGAGTGGATTTATTCTCCAAATTGTCATTTAACTCTTATATTTGCATCTCTTTTCTTTTAGTTAGTTAGCTGATTTTCTAATGCTCTAGCTTAACTTTCTCTTCAAATTTGGTTAACTTGATTGAATAGAGAATTAAAATCATTAATTCCCTGTGGATCGACCCGTATTCACCACGTACTAAAAGTGTACGCCGTACGCTTGCAGTAAAATTTATTTCGAAATTTTTCGACGATTTTCTAACTCGATAGAAAATCCGTCGATTAACAACCTGCCTAAGAGGAGTTGTCCCCTTATTATTAAACCCAAAGATTGGCTTGGGACTAGGTTTAAGTCTATCCTTGGAAATTCCCATCTGATCAAACGCATGGCGAAATATCACATTCACATCACTCCCCGTATCAACCAGGATTTTTGTGACCACCGAGGATCCTATTTAGGCTGTGATCATTAAGGGATCATTGTGGGGGTGATGGATCCCTCTCCTTAGTTCTTGTGGATTAATCACCAGTGTGTGCATATTGATGTTGTGTTTTGAACTTTTGAATGGAGGTTCCTCCTGTATAGAGAATAGACCCTTCTTAGCCTCTCGAATGTATTTACTTCGGGCGATTTGACTTCTACCGGCAGGATGTGGTCCTCTATATATGACATCCATCATATTCTGAGGTAGACTTAAGCTTAGTGGGTCATCTTCCTCAATCACATTTACGGTATTACCAATAGGCTTCCTTGCATTAGTGTTTGACGGAAGTGTTTGCTGCGGGTTCTTCCCGAATTCCTTCAACTGCCCTTCTCGAATCAATTTCTGAATTATTCCAGCCACAACCTTGCACTTCTTGGTTCTGTGGCCATTTGCTTTGTGGTAGGTGCAATATTTGTCTCCTTTTTTCTACTCAGGGTGATTTCGGGCCATAAATGAAGTGGGGAAGTTCACCTTATCCTGGGTCATTGCGTAGATGTAGGAAATTGGTCGGTTTAACGCCACCGCGTTAGTATTGGTGTCTTCCTATCTAGCTCTCTTGGGAATTCTCTTCGGGTCGAATTTACCACCGTCCTTCTTATGACCAAATTTCTTCTTTGAGTAATACAATTCGTCCATTCGGATAAACTTATCGGCTTGGAAATGGAAATCTTGAAGATCCCGGCATCCATGAATAAACAACTCCTTCCAGAAAGGAGAATTAACTATGAGTCCCGAGTGGAAAGCGATGAGCTTATCTCTTTATTCATGCCTTTGGCCTTTAAGGCTTCAGTATTGAATCTCTTTAAATAACCCCCTAAGGACACTCCATGGTTTTGCCTGATGTTAGCGAGCATGGTATAATCAAGGGAAGGATATTTGAATATGCAGAATTGAACAGAGAACTCTTATGAGAATTGCTTCCAAGAATATATCGTATTCTCACGATATTATCGATACCATTTAGCGGCGGCCCCCTGTAATGTGACTGCAAAAAGTCTACACCTTACAACGCCGGAAGCATTGTATAAATCCATCTGACTGTCAAACGCCATCAAATGGTCTTTCGGGTCGGTTGTCCTATGATATTTCATGGTGGGGACCTTCACATGAGATGGTATTGGAGCTGACATGATTTCATCGATGAAGGGGCAACCCTTTTGTTGTTGTTTACTCTTTCATCTTCAGTTCTCTTGCACTTAGCATTTAACAGGTATTTCATAGCCTTTTCTGCCACGTCCTTGAGATAGGCTTCATTGTTCAGGTAATTCTTTTTATTAGGTTTGTAGCCGTCCGAAGTTGAACTTGCGGAACAGTATCTATCTTTCGCTTGAACTCTTCCTTGATAATTTGCCTTCAGTGGAAGGCCCTCTTTCTATTTTGATGGAGAAATATTAGCTTTGCTTTTGGCAGCATCTGTATTGATTTTTAGATTCCTTTTTGGAGATTCAACTTCTTCACCCGCCGTGGTAGCTTTCATTAATGATTGGTGAGATATCACTTCGTTCAGAAGATCTTTCATTTCTACCATTTGGCGTTCCAGATATGCGATTTTAGCCACATGTTCTTCTGGCTGAAGATCTTGAGTCGGAGCCAGTTGTGGTGACTGCCGAAGCTGAGCTGGAAATGGAGTTGATTAAGGTAGGGCAGAAGATTGCCCCTGTTCCCTATTCCCAGGGTTGAAAGAGGGTGATACGTTTTCCTCCAAAGAAGTAGCATGCTCATTCCTTTTTCTAAAGGTAAGAGGTCTTCTTGATTTCATTTTCACCTATAAGAAACCAAATTTCACAATCAATTATATTAATAAAGTAGGTCAGAGGTTCAAGCCCTCCTTCTAGCGCCAAAAATGTTAACAAGATTTCTTGTTAACATCCCCGATGTTTTCATAGGATTATTTTATATGGATTCAACCTTTCGGTTGAGTGGATTCACATTTTCGAATGAAATGACAAAGTCGGAAGGTTTTAATTTTGATCCTGACAAGAGGGGATTGATTCCGGAAGGTTATAAGAGATTATTCATCTCAGATTAGGATTTGAATGAAGAATCATCTTACTTCTGATCTATCAAAAGGTTTAAGTATGGTTCAAGCATTACAGTTTAAAGGGATCAGTAGAATTGCTCAACCTTTTGATTAGCCCGGAAGGTCTAAGAAGCCATTTAGCCTATATCGAACAGTTTATATATAGCTTAAACCTTGCGATTTGACAGGACCAATGGTCTTGTTAAACCTTCCGATAGGCTGGAGGGTTCAGGAAACCATTTGGACCCTTCGATCGACTTGTCATGATTGTATGACCTTCATCCATATAATTTCATCAAGTTCTATCTTCCTTGGAAACCGAAAGTAATCCACATCTCCTTTGAATCCCTTCGGAAGGTTATAAACCCTTCGATGGTATCAGACGATGAGATTACTTTATTTGTTATCCCCTTACACTTTCGGCTTCCTAGGATGATATCTCACTTGTGGAAACCTTTCGAAAAGAGTGCATGATTCAAACATATATTTAGATAATAATAACAGCTGATTTAATATGCCATGAGACTGATATTTAAGATTAATTCATAGGTTATATTCTCCCTTTGTAACGACCCGTAAATTTCAACTGTTTTAATAACGTAATTAGTTGAAATTTTGTGAAATTTTAAACGATAAAATTTTGAAATAAAAATTTAATATTTGGAATACGTCTAGTTAAACATAGCAACTGGTAAATTTTCGTCCAAAAATACGAAAGTTTATTTCGCACGTAAATTCACTTCAATTTAATCAGTTAAAAAGCGATGAAAATAAAATGTTTCCGAAACCTAAATAATTTTACATAGAAAATTCTAAACCATCTTCTGAGCAAGATGTCAGTTTGTCGTTTTTCCAAATTCGGACATCTATTGCTCCGTCGTTCTTATTTTCTGCAAAATAGCAGTATTCTGGTACCGATATCGATTTTTATCGGATGATCGTACCACTGATATCTGTATACCGTTTTGATCGTCTCGTCGTGTTGATCACCGCAACATATTTGTTTGTGTGTTTCGGGGTCCGGTAAATCGTGGAAACTATGAAACGGTTAACCGTAACTGTCCGTATTTCTGTTTCGTGGTGACCATTCATTTTCCACCGTTGTAATACCAATAGCCTTTTTCATTTAATAACTTCCTGAAATCGTGTGAACTTTCTTTTCCCAATCGTTTATCATTTCATCCTCTTCTGTCATTTCAAAGAAATTTCTTTTTACTTGCTCAAAATCTCTGTAGTTTCCAAAACCTTGCTTATTTCTCTGTACCCATTTCATATCTCCTCTTCCCATCCAGATTTCCTTCCTCCGCTTGAACACTCATGCCGCAGCAACCCTTCATTCACCCACCCAAGCAGCTTCGGCTTTCCACCATTTTGAGACCACCACCCCTCAGGCCCACCTTCCTCCATCACCCTCCACGTGAAGAAGAGCACCTCCTCCCACGTTCACAGCCTTGTCGAACTACCACCGCATGCATCCTCTTCTCACGTCAGCCCTTCCACCTACCTGACCTGTCTCCTCCGAACCCGCCTGCATCTCCGGATCTCCGCACCTCCACGTGGTCACAACGACGAACAGCCTTCCCTCTCCGCGCCCGTCTCCTCTCCAACCCGAGACCTGCCGTCGAAGCTCCTCAGCCTACTGACCGTTTGTCCCCTTCGTCGTAGCCCGCTAGCCTAACCTCCTCTACCCTCTTGTCCAAGTGAGTATATAAGAAGAGGGTGTGCGTGTCCAAGTAGAAGATGTGCATGACCGAAACTCTGTTGTTGTATAAGGTGAAAATATATGCAGTTAGATATATTTGGGTTTGGTGTTTAAATTGGTACTTATTATATAAAATTTTATATATATATTTACATATAAGATTAGTTTATAACATGCCCGTTGAATATATATAAGTGAGATCCGGTTTTGCTTTGCCTGTTACTTTTGTATTATATTTTACATATATGGTATGCCTGGGCATATTATGGGTGATATAAAATTATGTTTTCTGGTTATTTATATATGTGTAGTTAGTTCATATAAGCTTTATAATCGACATATATTCATGCATTGGCGGTTTAGATATATAATCATAATATGTATGTTTCAAAGACAATATACGGTTACTACTTTGTACAACTGAATTCCCTCATTTTTCATACTTTGTTTTGTATACATATTTTATACGTGAGTCCATTTTATAATATATATCTAGCATGCATTTGTTTACATAGCTAGTCTGCATATTTTCTAGGTACTTGCATTATATTATGTATCAGTTTCCTGCATATATATATATATGGAGAGTTTTGGTAATTTTATAATAAGTTTTACATCAGTTATATAAAACTGTTGGATTTTAATTTTTGCGTTTATAAAATTAGGTAATGATTTGTAATAATATGTACGGATTTTATATTAGTGGGTATTTTTATTTGGACATTGATTTAAAATTTACGATATATAAAGTTTATTCTTAACATGTGTTTCCAATTTGATTTTTGAGAAAAAGTTATATCATAATATGTGTGCATCTGGTTCCAGTTACGTAAAGCTAGTTTTGATTCGTCTTCGTTATTTGTCAGCTTTGTTCGTCGAAATTGTTTACATCGTGCTTTGCTTCAAAATTTGTGCTTGGATCCATAACTCAGCTTACTCTCGTTCATCTCTAGCCTCGAAAGGTGAGCAATCACTCACGATTAACATTCTTTTATCTATTAAATTTGATTTCAATTGAAACGACAATTGAAATATGCTGCTGTTTGATATATATACTGTTATTACCTGTATCAGTTCACCTGTGACATCTGACACCATTATCTGTTATATATGCAATGATAATCCAGTTTGGTTATTAAATGATTGATTGTTTGATGTTTATATTGGACGTTAAATTGTTAATGATGTAGGTGATAAATAAATTGAAATTAAAATTGACGTAGGATAGTTAGATTTGATATATGTGTTAAATTTGATTAAATGACATTTGTATAATATGACCCCTTTAACTGTAAAATTTATCGACACGTAGGATTTGTTTAATTACACTTGAACCCCTGAATGTATATTGTTAAACGGATGATGCATGAAATTGTAAATTGGATGACAAGTGAAAACCGTAATGTAATAATCTTTAATCTACATGAAATGATAGTGTAGATTCTAGAAATAATTATATTAATTCGTACAAATAACAATGCGAATTAATACGGTTATTTCGGGATTATTTGAATTAATTATTGGATTGATATTGGTTGTTGTTATTGCTTGTTTATTTACTTTGACACCATCCCAGTTATCACACTGCAAGTTCCCTTTGATATGTTTTGATTTTGAACTGAATTGGAATCGGGTTGAAATGATAAATACCCAAATTGAACTCTGTCTTAGGATAGAAAATGAAATAAAAACCCGATTGGTCAATGAATTTGATTTAAAATAAATAAAGATTTTATTTGAATAAATAATATGGTTTTGAAATTAAGTTTGGAATTATAATTAAGTTTTGAAATTATTAAGCTTTGAAATTATTTAATAATTAAGTTTTGGATTATTTAATAATTAAATAAGATTGAATTATTTAATTGAATTGGATTTTTAATTAATAAAAATTGAACTTTCGAATAAGTGGATTTTACTTCGTAAATAATTGAAATCGAGTTTTCTTTATTAAGTGAGTTTTGGAAAATTATTTAAGAAAGTAAATAAGTGAAATTGAATTTCTTTAACAAGAAATGAAAATGTCATATTTTTGGAATTAACGTAAGACTTGTAATTGAAAGAATTGATTTGACGAATTCAATTTAATTCAAAATGGTAAGTTTTGATTTAATGAAGTTGAACTTAAGAAATTGATTTAATGAATTGGAAATTGAATAGAAATTGTTTTGAATGATAAAGTAACTTAACGAATATTGAAAGAAATCGATAAATGAATTTAAATTGATTTGAATGTTGAATTAAATTAATTTAAATGATTTTCGGAATGAAACTTATATACGAACTTGAATTGATATTTGAATTGTTTTAAATGAATATGGAAATTGAATTATAAGATTTTGAAATGATAACTTGGAAGTTTTGAAACGTAAATATTGGAAATTGGTTTTGAAAGGCAAATGAAATGTTGATTTACGAATTCTATTTGAAATTGAAATTGATTTGGTTTTGAAATAAATAAGCAACCAATCGGTGTAATAATTACGAAAGTTATTAAAGAGACCGGGATCGGTAATGGATATACTCTCTATCTGAACCGAAACCACTTTAATAATTATACGCGGAGTGTTGATCCAGAACGAAGTGGATGGTTTTTGATGAACGCGTTGGCTGAAGAAAGAGAACGATTTTGGATGACCCTTGACATGACTAAAACAGGAGCCGCGCCGGGCCATTGAGGATCGCCATCTCTAGCGGACACACTTCTTCGATACCATATCTATTACTTTTGTGATTCGATTTGGGTGCACCCCTCGATTATGGGAGTGTTGTTTCGCGGTGTTGGGGTAGTAGCTGCTATGCCCAACATCAGTCCGGATCAGGCAACTACTAGTATCCTAGTTGGTATCGCCTCATGTACCTTGTCATACTGATTATCCTATTCGCGACCACTACGATTTTGATTTGTACCTTTAGTATATGGATTGCCCTCTGGTGACTTCCGGTTTTGGGGAAACTACGGTCTTGTATATGCTTTTGGGAATAAAAATGTGTTAAGGGTGGAATGGGCCATGACTTAACGCTATTTTGATATCTTTTTATATTACTGATAGACATTATCTACTTATCGTACATTACTACATAGTAGATAGTTTAACGGATCCTTAAAGGATGGTTATTCCAAACATCCTTTGAGTTACTTGTATTTCAATTGCTATTTCACTTGAGTTGGATTTATTAATATGAGAATGTTAATCCTGACTCGAGTGTTTTGTGTTTTGCTTTACGCTCGGGTCAGACTGAGTAGTTCAGCTTTCGAGACTCACCTTTGGAGTTGGAGCTTCGCTTGGAGATCCAGCTATCTATCCAGCTTTCAGATATTCGATGATTCCAGTGATGTATTCTGATTTGTATCTGTTACTCTTCCGTTGTATCTAGTTTAACTCTGATGTATCGTATTACTCTTCTGTTGTAAACTCTGATGTATTTTATATATTCATATAGTAGCTTCATGAACTACTATCTCTTTTATTTCCGCTGCACTTATTACTCTGTGTCTGTGATCTGTGATTATTTATTTACTGTATATGTTCAGTTTTGCCAAATTTAAATTAACAACGCGGTATTTTGAGCAATTCAACTCCGGCATGAGTGTCTACCTATACACTTATAATGGATGCGAATGGTCCAAAATACTGGGTCGTTACACCCTTCTTGTAATTGATATTAGGTAGGGAAGAAGGTAACTTATGAGGTTATCCAATAATAGTTTCATGGTATATTCTCGAAATAAACAAAGAATATTCTCGAAAGGCTTGTTATGCTTTTGAAAGGGTTGTCAATTGAGTTGCCTATTCTGACCCTATCCTTTCTACCCTTCTTGGAAGACATCTATTTGAATGACGAACAATGAATCCCTTCGCTTGACTCGAAGGGTTCACATTTACAACAAACTTGTTTCTCACACCCTTTCCTTTTTATTTAAAAGACTTGGGGGCACTCTTCTTTTCTTTAGTCTTTGTGTTACATTGGGCGGCCTTATAACCATCTACCTGCGAAAGCTCTTCCCTGAAGTTACCATGTACCTCTTCTTCTCTGGTGTTATACAATCCTTTCGGTGTCAGCGAAAGGTAATTTCTTCTAATATTCTTTTCCTATGCAGAAGGTCTCTGATGTGCCTTCTTTATCTTAATTTACATTTTATGGTTAACAGTTTGTTAGCATACTGGACTTTTCAAGAGATCTCTTCGGTGAAGTCGAATCTGAACTTCATGCTCAAGGGTCAGAAAGTACTTTTCGACCATCGTATATCTCTGGATAAAATATACCGCTGAGATAAACAAAAATGGTCCATCGTTCGAACATAAATAAGAACAATGTGAACTAAATATCATCATTGCTGGTCAATAATCGATAAGTATCTGTAGATTTGAAGTTGATAATACTCTGATGCATGTTAGAAAATCCCTAGGTTATGCATCTTGCTCTGTTTTCTACCATTTTCTATGTCGAGGTAATATCATACATCTTTCATATGAGTCTTCATCACTTGAACAAATCACGAATCCCCAATTAGATTCCCACGTCTCGAACAGATCTTGAAACCATACTTGGATTCCAGCATCTTTAATAGATCCACTTCCAAGAGATAGAATATGTATCTCAGTCTTGAAGTGGATTTCAATAAGTGAAACAGTTACGATCCTGGTCTCTTTAAGACTGAATCGACGAATTCGGTCATATTCGGTAATAATGACAATGATCGCATATGAAAAGTAAGTCCCGTATACTTATCAAGTTTTTGAACTTCTCACTTCCACTTTTAGTGATAAGCACACGACTAAATACTTTCCATAAACGAGTAAACAAACACAACATGATCAAGTCATACAAAGTACAATTAAGTCATATAAGCGACTTTTATTCCCCTTTTAGTTTATACTATTATTAGTAAAAACATCTTTTATTAGTGAAACTTCTTTTATCTGACAAAACATCATTTACCAATCCCTACTATTCACTTTTACTCTTTCAATATTTGAATAATTATTCATTCACTTGCCTTAATTAGTATATGTATATTTATAAATCATTAACAGGATTTCTTACTTTAAACCTTTATTTTTTCTATTTTTCTCCAAAAGATTCCATACTTATAATTTCCTTCAAAAGTCCATCTTAGGGATCTAAGTAGTTTCACAAATTCATTCAAAATGTTTAAGAGTAATGTTACATAAACATTGTTACTAGAAACCCAAAACCATTTCACTTATGCTTATCCTTAAAACATTTTTTCAAAAATCTATTTACATTCATAAGTATAATAAAAAAGGGTTAAATATGAATGTTATTAACACATTGTCACATCAAACCCAAAACCATTTCATACTTACATTATCTTTTAAAACATTCTTTAAAGGACCTAAGTTAATATTTAGTCAAGTTTGATGGCCGACAAGTCAACTACCCAGTTAAAACGATCACTTATAGAAATCACAGTTCATATACTTAACTCATTTTTGACATTCCAACTTATACTTTCCCTCGTTCAAGAGTGAAGCTAGGTAAGTTAGAACACTGGTTGCATATAGATAAGTCTACCTAGTAGGCTTTTAGTGTTAAGTATAATATTAATGACTTTCATAAACGAGTAAGAAATCAACACGACTAACATGTTTTCGACATTCCGAACTTAACTGTTCCTCGATCAAGAGGGAAGCCAGTAGGATAGAGCACTAATGCTTTTATTCCCGCTAGAACATCAATCTTAACTCACACAAATAAATATGCCTATTTCATCGGTAGTTGGAGATAAGCATAGTTAATTTCCTTTTTCAAAACTTATATATACACACACACATTTTAAAAATACTTATAAATAGGTTTTAAAAATCTATGTAAAATATTACTTAAAAATAACTAATTTATAATTTGAAGAAAATAAAGTAAAAAACATGTTTTATAATTTAAAACCCATTTACTTTCAAAATTCATAAATAAATAGAAAAAATATATTTAATCTTCAAACCAACTTTAACATACGGAAATGTATGTTAGAAATGTCACTCAAATGATTAGGGAAAAACACCAAATTCAGAAACCATTTTTGAACACTTAAACCATAAGCGACTTACTACAGCTTTTAGAAATGCTATTAAAAGTCCTTGTTAAAAAACAACATTGAGAAAACACAATCTTTGTGATCAATTTTCACCACCTTAACAAGTGACTTAAGACTTGAAATTTTATAGTAAGTACAAAACTTAGGGTACTTATAAACCATGGAAAAATACTTAATTATATTCTCTTGTTTATTTATAAAAATCCTCGAAAACAAGGAATTTACTAAAATGTTCGTTTAGCGACATTTTTACCCAAACTTTAGCCATTTTGTTTGACCAGTTCCAAAACCATTTAAACTCCAATTTTTTTTAAACTTATATTAATTATTAAAGATGCAAAGAAGCTTCCAAAATAACTCTCAAATTTAACTTTGAAAATCACCAAATCTAAGGCATTTTCAAAGTGCATCCATAGTGACCTTTTCCGCTTCTAACTTTCACAACTATGGTTCATAACTTTTATAACTTTCCAAACCATTTCTTTACTATTCCATTCACCAAAATATGTGTAGAGAATAATCAAACAAAATTATCCCAAGTTAAGATCATAAATCTTCCATTTATATAAGCTAAAGTTAAGGTATATCGAAGTGCAATTATAGCGACTATTCCCGCTTCAAAAACTTTCAAACGTACTTCAATTCAACACACATTTCGAACAACCATCAAACAGCAGGTAAAGGTCACACCACATCTCTAGAAGGGTAATATAAGTGAATTTATACAATATAAAGTTGTCATTTCCTTTCAAAAGCATGGGGGTCCAAAGTTTATAACTTTAATTAGTTAATGTCACTTTAAATTTATATTTTTACTACACAACATATATACATAATATATATAATCAAGATAGTGATATAATTTACTTAGATCTAAGCCAATCACATGCTCAAATGCTCAAAAAGATAAGAACACTTCCAACCATCACCAAATTTCTAATGATCCAAGCTTTAGCACTTACAAACCAAGGCAAGACCTCCCCCTTCTCTTCCATGCTCATGGCCTCACCTTGCCCCCCTATTTCGTCCATATTTTCCACTTTTGACTTTAAATACTTGCTTGCTAAAGTGTTGTAAGGTGTTAATGAAAGTCTGGTGAAGTTTGAAAGGGATTTGAGTTGAATAGTATTATTTAGTGAAGAACAAAGTGGATTAATGTTGATCCACTTCCACCATTTTCTTAATTTTATTTAAGTGATTAGTGAAACCCTTAAGGATGTATTTATAGAATTTTTCAAGAGGTCATTACCACCTTCTACATTCCATAAAAGGTCATAAAGGAGCCTCCCTCTCACATGCAACCTTTATAGTTTTACATCTCTTACTTAACACTTAAGACTTTCCTTAAAGTTCTTCTTCAAAGTATCTTATCTTCCCTTTTATATCTAATTAGTAAACTTTAAGAAGCTTCTTAAGAGTTTAGTGCAAAATATTTTTATATCAAATTAATGTTCTCTCAAGAAAATAAGTGTATGTAAAAAAAATATGAACGACTTCTAATGGTTAAAAAGCTGTTTATGGATAAAACGATTTTCGGTCACATTATCGATATTTCTTCAAATATTTATTTTTGTAAACATTTTTACAAAACAAGTTTACCATCATTACTTATGATTTGTAAGGGGGATACCAGGTTATTAAATCACTTTAATAACATTTAATCCAAGATTCATATATTTAAATAATTCAGTTATTTAAATGCGAAGTGTCCGAAATCCCGGGTCGTTACATTCTCCCCCATCATCCTTGAAATTCCAACACAAGCAACCAAGAAACCACCACGTAGAAATACTTAATAGTACTCAAAATCACTAGTTAATATAGCTCTCCAATTGTCTAGGTTCTGAAACCCACTCGTCGGACTGGGATAATAAACAATCTACTAAGCACACCATAGACTAAACAACATTAGGTTATTACATAGTCAACTATTCATAATACTTCATAACAAATCAATGAGTCCTCACATAAATTCTCCATAAGCCAACAAAACATAGTATGCAAATATACGAAAGCCCATATGACGCACATGGTCCATCCATATGCAACATCTGATATGATACTTGCTTGATCACATAAATTTCACTACCAAACTAATATAGATCACATGATCTCTTTGTTGCGGACTCAGATCAGGTTCCTTGATTAAAAACCTTCATCCTCCTTACATAGTTATATACTTTGATAGAAAACTTTGGAATCATATCAAGAATCTATATCAATTTTTCGTCATCAAAAATTCGAGTGAAAGAACCTTGTTCGGACCGGTGCAAATCACCTCGAGACCATGTACTCGAATACTGGATCAAGAACGGTCATGCGAATAAAACGATATACGCACAACTTACGTATTTAATCTATTGGTTCCTTAACTACAACAATATCTTTTATATCACATTCATTTATCCAAATTGTATGACATTTAATACTAAAATTATTTACGAACCATTTCATAAAAACATAACTTCTAGTTATCAAATGTTTTATAACACAAGTTCATACTCGTATAATACTCCGATACGTCCTAAAAGTATATACCCGACACCAAGTTTAAAACTAGTTTAAATTCTACTATCTTCTAAGTTCAAGTGTTATTTAAACGTCATCATTATATTTTCGCAAATCACTTAGTTTCAAGTTCTCTATTGATTCGGAAGTTTCCAACTATCCAAAATTGCCGAAAATCCGTTAATTTCAACAAATGAAAATTACCAATCAATATATCTTATCATAATGCACAAACCATTCAATCTTAATACGTAGACTACATGTGTCCATAAAATAGCTTAACAAAATTTCACTTCTTTATTAAGCACACTTTGCTACAAAGGGAAAACGGAAAAGGTTTTCATAATTATTTGGGTTATGCCACTACCACTTAAGCACCCAACATAGCATACTTGCAAATCTTTTTTGCATAGAAAGCTTATTTCTAAGTATTTATTAAAATATTTTTTATTTTTTCATCAAATTCTTTAAGGAAACTCTAGAACTAAACATTGGGTTTCATTTCAAATCAATTGAAATAACTAAGGCCACATTTGAGACTACAAGCTATTGTTATCCAACCTTATGACCGGGCCATATTCGGACGAATCTGATCATTTAATTGGTAGAATAACTAAGCAGGAATCCCAAGCGATAATTGCCAGGCTCAGATGCCAAGCGAAAACAAGAGGTGAAGTCACGAACTTGCCAAGAATCTTCAATAGAACCCTAAAAATCAACTCACTCCAAGTACCAAGCCCAATGGTCCAAGAATGAAGTCAAGTCATGAATCGGTACCGATTCATGGCTAGGGATCGGTATCGATCCATAAATTTAACCCAAGTCCACCTCAAAGTTCATGTCATAGAAAGACTTAGTAATTATCAGTCGATGCACATCATAAATGATGGTTAGCTCATCTTTAACCAAAACGATCAATATGAATAAGTCAAGCACATTTTTCCAGCCTCCAAACCAAGGAATGCATATAAGTTCAACCCCATATCAATGCAACCGAATGCCAAAGTTATGGATACAACTCAAACAAACGTCTATAAGACATTGAAGAAGATTCTCAGTGCAATCTTATGGATTGATACCTATCCATGGAGCATAGTTCGATACAGATCTTTGAACATTGATGAGTTGGCCATGATCTTCCGAGAGTGGTTCCTTTAGGATGTCGGGAATGTGAACAAGAATGCAGTGGAGAGAATTTTGTCGACCTACAGCTATAAATAGAGGAGAAGGGGAATTATTTAAGGACTTTTGGCTTGTTTATTAAATTTCTATACTTTCTCTATAATATCACGGACCATCACCGATCCATAGCTACTGATCCATAAGATCATCTTTGTAAAACTCAGTAGTAGCATAAATAAAATTCAAGTGGACATAAATCTTTGATTAGTCGAACCACTATAATTATTGTATGTCCATTTGTCCTTATTTTCCATTTATTTTCTTCATGTCATTCTCTGCTATTAATCTATGGTTTTTTATGCCAACTTTTGGCATAAATATTTTGGTGCTTTCACTAAGAACATATCGATCTCAGGCTATTTGGATTTATATTCTACTTTGGGACGACTTTAGTCCAAGAGGTAGATTTGTTAGTTTCATTCCTATAATCTATGACTATTCAAATTTCTGCAAAATCTACCATAGGATTAACTGAAGTAATGGTCCACGAAGCACTAGAGAAAATCTGCCACCTCTAGGCCTGCTAACGATGCTGAGAACGCTGATTCTCAACATGTTGAAAAAATTGCTCAACCCAATGCTGTTGAAATTCGAAGCCCATCAGATATGATCACTCGGGTTAAGATGGACATGATGATGAAAGAGTTGAATGACAAGTTGCGTGAGAGTAAGGGTGAGATGAGGAAATAGATGAGGGGAACTCTAGAGTTACTAAACAAATTATCTTATAGCCATAGAAGTAACAGGAAGGAGTTATCACCTCTAAAATCAAAAAATGACAGTTCTTCATCATTCAGAGAAAACCACGGAGAGAGGAAGCAAAAAAAATGAAGACAAAAGAAGCTTGGATTTCGAAAATCAAGTTGAACAATGCTTATAGTGCAAGAGGAGGATCGGTACTGATCCATCCCGACGGATCGATACCGAACCCTGTCAACGTGATGTTGGCACATAAGGCGGTGTTGGTTTAGATGATGATGTTGGTGGTGTAGATGGTCATGTTGTTGATGGCCAGAATATTATGATTCAGACGGCTGCCCTTGATCCGTCGCATTGCAATCATAGAGATAAATCAGCTAGACGAATAGTTCTCCTAGAGACAGGGGAACCTAGGTACCATGGAACTAACCGAGCTTGTTTGTAGAGCCAAACACTCGGGGTAGGCCATGATCATTGTCATCCTATAAATCATATTGAGCCAGAATATTTAGTTGGTATGGTGAAGAAGTTAGTAAATGAAAACCAACATAGAAACAACGAAGAATATTCTTCTCCCAATATGAACCCATTCACCAAAGAGATATTGTGTGAGGAATATCCCTAAAGGTTCACTATGCCGACAATGTTGTCCTGTAGCAGGACGATGGATCCGAGATAGCATTTACTGAAATACGAATGGTGAATGGGCACGAGGAGGGAAATGGATGCTATCAGGTGTTGGTTGTTTCTTGGTCTTTCTTAAAGGTGTAGATATGATGTGATTCACCATGCTTCCATCGAAATCCATATCGTTGTTCGATCAGTTGGCAAGGAGATTTTTCGAATAGTTTCCCTTGCACACTACCCATCCGAAGGATGTTGTATGTGGAATATCCATGAAGGTTCATTATGCCAACGATGCTGGCCTATCACAGGATGATGGTTCCGAGATAGCATTTGCTGAAATATGAATGGCGTATGGACAAGACGAGGGCAACATACATTGTGGGGGTATTGGTGTTGCTCGATCTTTCTTGAAGGTGTAGCTACGATGTGGTCCAGTCAACTTCCACTGAAATCCATGTCTTCATTCGATTGGTTGACAAGGAGGATTATCGAATAGTTTCACTTGCACACTACCCGCCTAAAGGATGTGATGTTGTTATCGAATCAATTCCAGAGTATCGGGGAGTCATTGAAGGACCTTTTGAGTATATTCAATACGGCCATGTTGAAAGTGACTAATGCTAAGGAGGATATAGTGCTGTTGGCTTTGATCAAGGGGTACATCCAGATACTAGTTTCGGAAGATGGTTGAAGATGAAACCTCTACTAACAATGGATGGTTTTATATAAAGGTGACTTAATTCTTGCACTTGGAAGAAGCAAGTTCGAGTACTAGGAAAGTCAATGATGGACAATTAACTGAAGTGATTCAAAGTAATGTGGCTGTGAAGTAATCCGTCGAAGGTTCTAGGAATGCTGCTATTAAAGTAGAAAATATAGGTAATAACCTAAAAAATTAATCAAGGTGATGGAGGTAGGAAGCCAAATTTCAATAAACGTTCGAAACTTCCATAGTACAAAGGTTATACACCACTAGATAATTTGATTAAGAATATATACCTTCCAAAGCAAGGTACTGAGCATTACAAGAAGCCCAATTCGAGAGAGCCGACTGAGAGAAAAATGGTCTTGGATGTATTGCCGCTTCCACGAGACCCGTGGTCATAACATGAACAAATATAGGAATTTTTGAGATGTGATTGAGTAATTGATCTAGAAGAAGAAGCTTTGGCATTGTATAAAGCCTCATAGGATAGCCGGCCAGGGAATGTTCAACCCCAGGGGAAACAACTCCAACGCAGCCTGGTTGGACCTAATGATGGAAAGCCTTGGCAACTTGAATAAAGACTTGTTATCAACACAATAACTGGTGGACCTCATCCAATCGAAAAGAGTTGGAATGAGATGGAAAGATACATGAGTTCTTTAAAACATATGGTACAATGGAGTTGATTTTCCATCAAAGACGAGGCTCTAGTGAAGCAACTAAATACCATAAAAGACGACATTCCGTTCAGAAGTCATTACACGGATGGGGTCGAGATGCCTATGCTTGATCCCTTGGTGATAATGGTATAGACCAACAACTTTGAAGAAAGTGCTTGTTGATTATGGAAATTTAGTAAATATTCTATTTAAGAGAGTTTATAATCAGATGATGAAGTATGGTCAGGATCTGAAGCTTGTAAATATAAAATTTAGGGATTTATCGGAGAGGCTGCAAAGCCTATAGGATTATTAAACTTATTGACGGTTTCAGGAAAGGTGATCGCAAGCGAGTGTAGTTTGTAACCTTCGTAGTGATGGATATTTTTTCAGCTTATAATGCCTTTTTGGACTGACTGGCCGTTACTAGTTTCCAGGACTAAACGCCCTAGCTCCATGGTTCCCAACGATGAAATTTCCCATGAAAAACGAAATGAGGGTCATTCAAGTTGATCAGAACCTTGGACAAGAATGCTAGGTAACCGAGCTGGGGGAAGCAAAGCGACATTGAAAGTGAAAGGACGTGGAGAAGACTCTCTACGTCTAATCAATGGACGCATAGCAACCACTGCCTAAGCCCTGACTTGGTTGGCATAGAATGTTCCATAAAGCTATGGATCCGAGGAAGGATCTAGAGGATGCAAGGCGGCCTAGTCGAGCGGACGATCACCATCTCGATTTGTTAGGCTGATCCTACTCGGGTCCTGAAAATCAGATTTCAACTCAGCATGAGAAAGAAGAAAGAATTGGCGGGTTTTCTTTAGGAGAACCTAGATGTTTTTGCCTAGGCACATTCTGACATGTATGGAATATCATTGGAGATAGTGTGCCATGCATTGAATGTGAACCCTAGATGTCTCCCTATGAAATAGAAGTGGCATAGCCTAGGTTCAGACTGATCCTTGCGCTGAAGGAAGAAGTGGATAAGCTAAAAGCCAATGGCTTTGTCCGCAATGCTGTATACCCAGAGTGGGTATCCAATCCAGTCCTAGTCAAGAAATCCAATAGGAAATGAAGGACATGGATCGACTATTCAAACCTAAATAAGGCATGTCCAAAAGATAGCTTCCTATTGCCAATGATCGACCAACGAGTGGATTCAACAGCCGGCTATGAATTGCTATCTTTCTTAGATGCTTATTTTGGCTATAATTAGATTCTAATGCACATCCCAAACCAAGAACATTGGAGCAATATTTCTAGGGCAATATGCATGTTCCTATGGTGAATTGGAGCAACATTTACAGGAGATTTCAATAAGACTCTCTCGCAAGGGTAATGTATTATGTTGTAGGTACTAAGCAAGCGGGTTGGATAAGGGTCCATTCAACCTTCGAAGGGATGGCCTGGCCAAATTTATAGTCCCTTGAGTATCCTAGCGCGAAGGCCATTCACATCACGAGCAAGTTGCCTTACGCTAATCAATCAATTATTAATGCTGAGCTATATGTCATTTCATAGCCTAGTGTGGGATAGAAGGTGCCTGCTCCAATAGCTCTGTTCGTGTTACGATCATTGGAGTTATAAGGTTTGTTTTCACTAGGATTTGACATGGTGCAAAGGTGAAAAGAGTTTGTAAAGAAGTAGAGTGAACAAAAAGGGCTTTTGGGGAGGGTACTCCTGTCGTCAAACTATTGACTAAAATTTTAGCTAACCTCAGAATTATGATTATGGTGTGACGACCCGCCCTTCTCGACCCTCGAAGATCGACACAAAATACTCAACAGTATAATATGCCGACGATCGAATGCCGGAAAAGACAGATTGTAGAAGAATAAGAAAGTAGATAGAAGAAGAAAGAACTAAACAAAATCAGAATCTCACAGTCGCAGCGGATAAAATATAATATATAGAACAGATCTTTACACAAAATGAAAACTATATCTGTTTATATACAATACATCATCATCAGAGTATATCAATACAACCAATCATAACCAGTCAAACAGTCTCAACAATCACAACAGCGGAATAATACAAGTACGAGAAATACGTCTCGGACTCCAGCTCCTCTCCTGAGCTCCATAGTAACCTATCCTGAAAATATACTCGGTCTGACCCGAGCATTATAATAAAATAACACCCGAGTCAGTCTGGAATACCAGCGCATCATAAATACATCCAAACTGATTTTTAAAGTTCAAAAATCCTTTGAAACAAAAGCATCTCGTAAGACCACGCCACAAATAAACATGTCGGGTTTTTACCTTACGATAGCTAAAACACTTTTATAAAAATCCTCTGATATTATAATAGTGTCTAGATACAAATACTTATTAAAATAGCTGAAATTGTTACATGATTAAATTCCAGCATACTAGCCACAACGTGGGTAATACAAACAAAACTCGTACAAGGCACGTAGGGAGAATGGATTTCCAACGAATGACTAGGCACTGGGGTACCACCTGTCACAGTACGTGGCCTAGATCACAGTACCGAGGAGTACGCCCGCTCCCCTGCAACACAAAGCCGGAATCATCCCTTACTGGATAATTCCAAGTAAAATCACCCCACGGTTGGGATCAGCAACCGCACCACTAAGCCGAAATAAAAGGGACATCTAGACAGGGATGACCTTACTCTCAAGTGGGGGCTACCCACGAAGCCTTGCTGCATAACCCCTGATTTTCAGTCATTCCCGGTTGATGAGGCTCGAGGCTAAACGATACCTTTATAGCACATTTCACTTTGAATGCCCATCGTCCACCTGACGATGTCACGAAAGCATTCGTCCATACAAGTCCGTCCCGGGTCCGAACGGAACCGAAGGCACTATTCCTACTACATCCATTTTGGAAATATCCTCAGGATTAGTAGCGACTAGCCCTTGCACTTCACTGCTCCATCTTCGACTCCGAAATCGTTTTCGCGAAACGTACAAACCGGATCGAAGTGGTTTTCGAGTCTCCAGACCTAGAATCCCGGTATACGGAAACTCGATCCCGGTCTCTTCGAAACGATCAGCGCATTTGGCCAATATTGATAGTCGGTGATTTAACTATCAATTAATGTTCACAAACATCCATACACATTCATCACACAATAAATAATCTCCATATTATTTATTTGCCTCTAATATCTTTCAAAGATATATTTTCACATTTTCAAAACTCATTTGAAAACAATTTTCCACTCTTTCTTTACAAGGTAAATCTTTTACCCTTTATTCCCATCGCGAATAACCAAGTATAAAACAATTTGCATTTAAAACAGTTAAAAATACTTATACTGAAATATACTTTAAAATATGAAATTTACTTCTATTTATTTAATCAAAATATAAATTTAAAATATGTGAAGAAAACTAGTTATTAACACATAAACTTTGATTTAAAAATAAGGGTTTTAGTTTAACTAAATTCAAATAGCGTTATAAGAAGAAAACTACTAATTTTAACAGCTTAATCTAAAACCAACTTTTAAATAAATCCATTTGTAAAAATAATTGCTAATATACTCCCAAATTATTACGGTATTAAAATTATTAATTTATTTCTTTAAAAATAACGATTTCTTAAAAATACTTTTTAAAACGATTTAAAACTTAACCTTTAGTTAAATAAAATCTTTTTTATAAACATTTACTTGGTTTTCCCAGGGAAACACTTTCCCGTTCCAAAACATTCCAAAGTACTCTTTAATATAAATCCACTGATTTATTTCAAGTCAATTTATGATTTCAACATAAATTTCCAATTCCATACTTAACTATAACTTCCTCCGAAGTTAAATCACAATTTTTCATTTCCGGAAATTCATTTTTAACTATAGTTTAAACATTTTGGTGAATTTTCAATGGAAGCCAAATTTCCAATTCACTTAATTAAATTCCAATGAAATACGGCATTTCAAAACATTCTATTTTTCATTTGAACTTGTTAATTTATAGTCGGAAACTCCATTTTAACATATTTTTAATTTTCGGATAACATTGGTCATTATTAAAATAAACACCGTTATTTTAAACAATTTATAATTTCATAAATTTAATTTCCAGAAAACTATATCTTCCATTTACCCATTTCATAAACTTCCCATTATATTCAAAATCCCAATTTGGCCCAATTTACATTTTTCTTTTCAAATCCGATTTCAAATTTCATTCTTTGAAATTCTAAATTTAACAATTCATTTTATTTCGTAAAGACACAATTTATCCATTTATAATTAAATCCTGTGATTACAATTTATACCACAATGTCACAGAACAACTGAATTTCCAGATTTATCAATCACATCATATAAACAGGTATCACTATCAATTATAAAATAATTGCTACATTGTGAGGAATCCAGTTGGATCCCTCCAACCTGTTTCTCCCTGCATCACAGATATTAGCGCATCGCAATATAAATATCAATCCAGTCTGATAATCACAGATATAATCAACCATTCACACAGATATTTAAATATCAATTATTTAAAATGTCTAGCATCCAGATGTGAGTGAGGAAAACTCACCTTGAATTTTCGACGAGCGTTCGAAATTTAAATTAAACCGGACAGTGTCCGATTTAACCCAAATTCGTACTTGCCCGGAATGACTCCGGATCTGCACCATCGCGAAGTGTCCGTCTCTGTGATTCCAACACTTTCAGTTTCGTCAAATTCTGAAAACGTATGAACGAGTTACGGTTTTATAAAGTTTGAAATAAATTTAAAACCAATTCAATTTTTTTATATATATATTTCAAAATACACGGCCGAGACCTTCTTCCCACATGCAAACACAACTACCCAGGTTCGAACACCCATCGCACGCACGCTAGGGCTGAAGACCGCGACCACCACAGCCCATTCCACCTCGATCGGAAACCATTGCCGCGACGCTCTCGCCGTTAGCCACCTTCGCCAAGAACGTGGGTCCACTCGGTCAACCCCTCGGCGCTGGAAACGAGAGTGAACGCGCCCCCTATCGGTCACGTTCCTGACCTCCATGCTCCGCTATAATCGATCTCACCCGTTGGATCTGAGTATCTTGATGAGCTTAACGTTTCTCTAGTTGAACGTTTTCGAAATCGTCGCCTGGATCACGAGATTTTTGAGAGGGAACGAAACTGAGTTTCGGCCATTGAATAAAACGAACGGCGGCGGCTCACGTTTATGAAGCTAGGGTTTAATAAAGAATGAATATAAATATGCGTTAATATTATTTAATTAATATAATGTCTCAATTGAACGGTTTACGCAAACGACCTCCAAACTACGCGTTCCGACAGGCGTTCCTAGGGTTTTTCCACGTTCCGAACACAATGGAACAGGTTTCGTAAGCTAATTCGATCGTATGCGTGAGATACGAAATTAAACGATCAATTTAAAATTAAATCGGTTAAATCGATTTCGATGCGTTTCGAGCTGCCACGGTCACACAACAACTCCAATAGCTACGAAAATTGAAATCCGATAATAACTAACTATTACGGATCCCATGGAACTGGTTTCGTCGAATTCCGAGACTGTGCCCCGGAAGGCTATTTTAACTCGTCTATTTAACTCATGCGATTTTCAAAATTGACGAAAACACCTAAAATTTCACTTTGAAAATTTTTATAACTTAATAATAAATCATATAAAATTTAAATCACATAAAAAAAATCATTCTGGCTCATTCCAAAACCAAAATCTGATAATTTGCAATTTAATAATATTAAATTCATTTTTAAATTAATATAAAATTCCAAATATTAATTTATCAACTTACAAATTTATCTAAAAATCCAACAACATCATTTATGCCCAAATAGACTAATAAATAAATTTTAAAACCATTTATAGCTATTTACACCCAGATTCACCTCTTATCTCAATTTCGAATATTTAATTATTATTTTCCATTATTCAAATTCAACAGGAATTACTATAACTAGAAATTACAGCTTATTTAATTGATTGAACCCGAATCCATCCATTTCAAAATCAATTAAGAATCCACATTAACATTTAAAACGAATTAAATGTTCACATTCAATGGCTTAAAAATACGGGATGTTACATTCCTCCCCCCTTATAAAAATTTCGTCCCCGAAATTTGCTAGGATAGAAAATACTCTCCAACCCATTTACTTATCCAATTTGCTTAGTTAAAAGCTTTATATTCACTTTCCAAAATCCTTTAGCCCAATCCCAAACTCAATTGCTACATTTACTCTAAAGCCTTTATTTTAACTTTATTTCAAAATAACTTCCCAAGTTAATAAATTTTTCCAAAATCCCAAAAATATTCTAACTCCCAAAATTTCTGGAAAATTTTGGCGGAGTCTCCTTTGTACGGAGGAGCTTCTGCGATATCGCAGGATACACAAATATATATACATCGGCTCACATGGCCGGAAACCAAAATATATCACAATATATATATCATTTCCCAATTATATTTGCGTAGGCGTACCTCTTAGCAAATTTTTAAAAGCAAGCGACTAATATCTCGCATATACGCGCTCCAACACTCTCGAACGCCTCCCGTACCTGTACTTAACTTAACAAACTCATCAGTTTCAATGATATGAGCATTTTAATAACATTTCCAACATAAATGCAAGCCAAACATATCCATTGCATAACCAAACCAAGCAAACTTCATCATTAACAATGTTAACTATAATTATTTCAACAATCCAAAGATTTCAATCACTTTCGAATCACTTATTCAAGTCTACTTCATTTTATTTCACTTGAATGCCTTAAATTCAAGTTTTCAATCACCTTTCAAGTTACTTATTCAAGTCCAACTATTTTATTTCATTTGAGTGATTTACATTCAAGTTCACCATATACCATTCATATTTATTTCACCAATTCATTTCCACTTCAACATGATTACATATGCCTTTCTTACATTTTTAATTTTAACTTACATTCCAAATTTGATTTACAATCAAATTTCATTTTGAACTTGAAACATTTGCATTTCAGTTATGATCCATTTCCATTCATATGCAAACATTACTCATTAAGAGGTCAATTCATTTCTATTGATTCAAAAATCAATTTCATTTGCTATTCTTAACCAATTCACTTGCATTCATATACAAAACTCTTTGAATTGGGTTCCCATTCATATCAATTTATTCAAAATTCAATTCCAATTGCTTTTAAACACTCAATTGCAAATACATGCAAATTTCCATGTCATTCAAGCAAAACAATTGCCACTTAAGCTTATCACCATTCAAAATTAATTTCAACTTGGATGTGTATTAATTTTATTCAATTTTTGCATTGTTCACAATCCAAGTATTTTCTTTTCCGAATGCAATTGTTAAATTCAATATTTCCTTTACATTTTAATCTCATTAACCAATTCAAATTTACATTAATATCATTCATTCCTGAGTTATTTACAACTCTTATATTTTTAACTCATCACATTAATTAATTTAAAACTCACTTCACTTGCATTCAGTTTATTTCCTAACAAATTTCATTCGGAATTACTTAAATAAACCCATTCACAACCATTTGTTTTTCTTCCTAGTTACTTAAGTTCTTACACAAAATTTCCATCATCTTCTTATATCAATTTTATTTTATTTTCATTTGATTCTCATTCAAATCAAATTTCAATTCCTTTACAACTTTAATGCTCTTTGTTTATTTATCCAATCCATGAACAAATTTATTTTATTAACAAAGAGACCATTTAAATTATTTCTCTCATTTGAATTTTCTTTACCACTCAAACTATCACTATTACAAGCTCATTTCATTATTCATTCACACTTCCAACATTTATTACCAAACTTAAATTTCATTCAACAACTGGATATTTATTAACCTTTCAAATTTTGACCAAACTATCAAAATTCTATTCATTACCATACACATCCCATTTAATTTAGCTAATTTATTTCCAAACAATCATTTTGGACTTAATTGAGTAAGCATTTACTTCATTCAACATCATATCAACTAAACCAAATTCCCTTTCTATTTGATTCTTATCCAAATTTATTCCAAGTTTAACTAAATTTTATTTAGTCAAATTTCATTTAACCCACTTCTTTACTACTTAAATAAGAATTGAATTTCATTCAATATTGCTTATAATGCATCTGAATTTTGAATTTCACTTCAATCCAATTTATTCCTCCATAAATAAGTTTTAAAACTCATTTACCATTTTAAGTTTATTCACATCTTTTATATCTCACCTTACCTTATCTTACTTTACATTTCATTTCAGATTAAGTTTGAATTCACCATACCATTCAACTATTTCCCATTTGTGATTATAATTCCATTTTACTTGGGTTTTCAACCAAATTTTCCATATTTAGGTTCATCAACTTATTTATTTATAAGTTTATATTGCTCATTTCAACCCATTTACATTTTTATAATCACAATGTCAAATTATAACTCTTAATAACTTAAGAATATGAAGTTATTTGCACAATTTTGAATTCACTTACACAATTATAAGCATTTACACTTCACCTTTATACTTATTTCAAGTGAATTCCAATTTACTTAGGTGTAATTCAATTTCAGGTTTCAATTTAATTTAACTTATCTTAAGTTAAACCCAAATTCATTCCATTCACCTTCATTTTTTCAGAGTAAATTTACATTCTAGAACAAAATTTCATTTTCCTTCTTATTTCAATCAACTTCATTTGCTTCCATTTACCCAAATTAAATTTTAATTTCCGGATTAAAATTTCCATCCTTCCTTTCTTACTTAAATCATCTTTACTTTCAAGGTTATAGTTGATTTATTTCAAATGCTACCTTTTATTTTAAACAGAATTCCCAGAATTCAATTTACCCGGATTTATTTCAAAACCAATTCGAAATAAAAATCAACACATTTCTCTTTTGATATCCAAATCAAATACCAAATTCCAAAACAGACTGCTTTTCCAAACAATTTTCCTTTTTGAAAATTTCTAAAATCACTTGTTTCTCAAACAAGACCAAACAAATACCATAATCACTCACATGGTAGAAATCCATCACTTTGGAAACTCGAAAATGAATTCTAATGATGTGGCCAGCATCATCAGGATTATTTTCCAGCGACTGAAGTGAGTTCAATGCTTTCCACTTCCAAAATTCACCTCAAAACAATTTCTATTCAAAAATATTTTTCCAAAATATACTCCATTCTTACAAATGCTTTTGAAAACATTTCCAACATTTCCACAAAGTCAAACTCACAAAACTTTGTTTAATTCCATTTGAAATCCCTTTCAAAATTTCCGGGGTCAAAATTCTAGTTTAAATCAAATTTTAATTTCACTTCTTCTTATTTAAACATATTCAATCAATTCCATTTGGTTATAAACCATTTTAATATCTTAAATTCTTATTTGCTTAGAAATCATTTCAAATTTTAGATCATGTTTTAATTTCTTATTCGATTACAGAAGAAACAACCAAACAAACATCCAATATATATAATAATTCAGAAAATTATTTCTTTATATCAAAATATAAATTTGGGTAAAATTATTTCATTTACCCACTTCAAAAATAATACTATGTCGGTTTATCTTGTTTAAGAGTTTAGAAACCCCTATCGATACGGTTGTACTTCCCGCACCGACCAGAATTCATAAACACTCAACCGATAAGTCAACACAGTATAAAAACAATTTTATATCCACTAACAAGTACGCTCTCATAGCTATTATTACACTCAACTCATTATAGAGTACTATTGACTCTATTTAATGAGAAATTTCCCACCAAAGCCTAGGTTGTCGCCAACCTATGCTCTGATACCAAGTGTGACGACCCGCCCTTCTCGACCCTCGAAGATCGACACAAAATACTCAACAGTATAATATGCCGACGATCGAATGCCGGAAAAGACAGATTGTAGAAGAATAAGAAAGTAGATAGAAGAAGAAAGAACTAAACAAAATCAGAATCTCACAGTCGCAGCGGATAAAATATAATATATAGAACAGATCTTTACACAAAATGAAAACTATATCTGTTTATATACAATACATCATCATCAGAGTATATCAATACAACCAATCATAACCAGTCAAACAGTCTCAACAATCACAACAGCGGAATAATACAAGTACGAGAAATACGTCTCGGACTCCAGCTCCTCTCCTGAGCTCCATAGTAACCTATCCTGAAAATATACTCGGTCTGACCCGAGCATTATAATAAAATAACACCCGAGTCAGTCTGGAATACCAGCGCATCATAAATACATCCAAACTGATTTTTAAAGTTCAAAAATCCTTTGAAACAAAAGCATCTCGTAAGACCACGCCACAAATAAACATGTCGGGTTTTTACCTTACGATAGCTAAAACACTTTTATAAAAATCCTCTGATATTATAATAGTGTCTAGATACAAATACTTATTAAAATAGCTGAAATTGTTACATGATTAAATTCCAGCATACTAGCCACAACGTGGGTAATACAAACAAAACTCGTACAAGGCACGTAGGGAGAATGGATTTCCAACGAATGACTAGGCACTGGGGTACCACCTGTCACAGTACGTGGCCTAGATCACAGTACCGAGGAGTACGCCCGCTCCCCTGCAACACAAAGCCGGAATCATCCCTTACTGGATAATTCCAAGTAAAATCACCCCACGGTTGGGATCAGCAACCGCACCACTAAGCCGAAATAAAAGGGACATCTAGACAGGGATGACCTTACTCTCAAGTGGGGGCTACCCACGAAGCCTTGCTGCATAACCCCTGATTTTCAGTCATTCCCGGTTGATGAGGCTCGAGGCTAAACGATACCTTTATAGCACATTTCACTTTGAATGCCCATCGTCCACCTGACGATGTCACGAAAGCATTCGTCCATACAAGTCCGTCCCGGGTCCGAACGGAACCGAAGGCACTATTCCTACTACATCCATTTTGGAAATATCCTCAGGATTAGTAGCGACTAGCCCTTGCACTTCACTGCTCCATCTTCGACTCCGAAATCGTTTTCGCGAAACGTACAAACCGGATCGAAGTGGTTTTCGAGTCTCCAGACCTAGAATCCCGGTATACGGAAACTCGATCCCGGTCTCTTCGAAACGATCAGCGCATTTGGCCAATATTGATAGTCGGTGATTTAACTATCAATTAATGTTCACAAACATCCATACACATTCATCACACAATAAATAATCTCCATATTATTTATTTGCCTCTAATATCTTTCAAAGATATATTTTCACATTTTCAAAACTCATTTGAAAACAATTTTCCACTCTTTCTTTACAAGGTAAATCTTTTACCCTTTATTCCCATCGCGAATAACCAAGTATAAAACAATTTGCATTTAAAACAGTTAAAAATACTTATACTGAAATATACTTTAAAATATGAAATTTACTTCTATTTATTTAATCAAAATATAAATTTAAAATATGTGAAGAAAACTAGTTATTAACACATAAACTTTGATTTAAAAATAAGGGTTTTAGTTTAACTAAATTCAAATAGCGTTATAAGAAGAAAACTACTAATTTTAACAGCTTAATCTAAAACCAACTTTTAAATAAATCCATTTGTAAAAATAATTGCTAATATACTCCCAAATTATTACGGTATTAAAATTATTAATTTATTTCTTTAAAAATAACGATTTCTTAAAAATACTTTTTAAAACGATTTAAAACTTAACCTTTAGTTAAATAAAATCTTTTTTATAAACATTTACTTGGTTTTCCCAGGGAAACACTTTCCCGTTCCAAAACATTCCAAAGTACTCTTTAATATAAATCCACTGATTTATTTCAAGTCAATTTATGATTTCAACATAAATTTCCAATTCCATACTTAACTATAACTTCCTCCGAAGTTAAATCACAATTTTTCATTTCCGGAAATTCATTTTTAACTATAGTTTAAACATTTTGGTGAATTTTCAATGGAAGCCAAATTTCCAATTCACTTAATTAAATTCCAATGAAATACGGCATTTCAAAACATTCTATTTTTCATTTGAACTTGTTAATTTATAGTCGGAAACTCCATTTTAACATATTTTTAATTTTCGGATAACATTGGTCATTATTAAAATAAACACCGTTATTTTAAACAATTTATAATTTCATAAATTTAATTTCCAGAAAACTATATCTTCCATTTACCCATTTCATAAACTTCCCATTATATTCAAAATCCCAATTTGGCCCAATTTACATTTTTCTTTTCAAATCCGATTTCAAATTTCATTCTTTGAAATTCTAAATTTAACAATTCATTTTATTTCGTAAAGACACAATTTATCCATTTATAATTAAATCCTGTGATTACAATTTATACCACAATGTCACAGAACAACTGAATTTCCAGATTTATCAATCACATCATATAAACAGGTATCACTATCAATTATAAAATAATTGCTACATTGTGAGGAATCCAGTTGGATCCCTCCAACCTGTTTCTCCCTGCATCACAGATATTAGCGCATCGCAATATAAATATCAATCCAGTCTGATAATCACAGATATAATCAACCATTCACACAGATATTTAAATATCAATTATTTAAAATGTCTAGCATCCAGATGTGAGTGAGGAAAACTCACCTTGAATTTTCGACGAGCGTTCGAAATTTAAATTAAACCGGACAGTGTCCGATTTAACCCAAATTCCTACTTGCCCGGAATGACTCCGGATCTGCACCATCGCGAAGTGTCCGTCTCTGTGATTCCAACACTTTCAGTTTCGTCAAATTCTGAAAACGTATGAACGAGTTACGGTTTTATAAAGTTTGAAATAAATTTAAAACCAATTCAATTTTTTTATATATATATTTCAAAATACACGGCCGAGACCTTCTTCCCACATGCAAACACAACTACCCAGGTTCGAACACCCATCGCACGCACGCTAGGGCTGAAGACCGCGACCACCACAGCCCATTCCACCTCGATCGGAAACCATTGCCGCGACGCTCTCGCCGTTAGCCACCTTCGCCAAGAACGTGGGTCCACTCGGTCAACCCCTCGGCGCTGGAAACGAGAGTGAACGCGCCCCCTATCGGTCACGTTCCTGACCTCCATGCTCCGCTATAATCGATCTCACCCGTTGGATCTGAGTATCTTGATGAGCTTAACGTTTCTCTAGTTGAACGTTTTCGAAATCGTCGCCTGGATCACGAGATTTTTGAGAGGGAACGAAACTGAGTTTCGGCCATTGAATAAAACGAACGGCGGCGGCTCACGTTTATGAAGCTAGGGTTTAATAAAGAATGAATATAAATATGCGTTAATATTATTTAATTAATATAATGTCTCAATTGAACGGTTTACGCAAACGACCTCCAAACTACGCGTTCCGACAGGCGTTCCTAGGGTTTTTCCACGTTCCGAACACAATGGAACAGGTTTCGTAAGCTAATTCGATCGTATGCGTGAGATACGAAATTAAACGATCAATTTAAAATTAAATCGGTTAAATCGATTTCGATGCGTTTCGAGCTGCCACGGTCACACAACAACTCCAATAGCTACGAAAATTGAAATCCGATAATAACTAACTATTACGGATCCCATGGAACTGGTTTCGTCGAATTCCGAGACTGTGCCCCGGAAGGCTATTTTAACTCGTCTATTTAACTCATGCGATTTTCAAAATTGACGAAAACACCTAAAATTTCACTTTGAAAATTTTTATAACTTAATAATAAATCATATAAAATTTAAATCACATAAAAAAAATCATTCTGGCTCATTCCAAAACCAAAATCTGATAATTTGCAATTTAATAATATTAAATTCATTTTTAAATTAATATAAAATTCCAAATATTAATTTATCAACTTACAAATTTATCTAAAAATCCAACAACATCATTTATGCCCAAATAGACTAATAAATAAATTTTAAAACCATTTATAGCTATTTACACCCAGATTCACCTCTTATCTCAATTTCGAATATTTAATTATTATTTTCCATTATTCAAATTCAACAGGAATTACTATAACTAGAAATTACAGCTTATTTAATTGATTGAACCCGAATCCATCCATTTCAAAATCAATTAAGAATCCACATTAACATTTAAAACGAATTAAATGTTCACATTCAATGGCTTAAAAATACGGGATGTTACATATGGGGTGATATAAACAAAGGAAACTTGCTAATACATTAATTAAAAATGTAAAATGAGGTGGTCGGTTGGAAAAAACGCAAAAGAATACAAGATTTGGAGTGGTTCAGCTAAGCTTGCCTGCGCCTACTATGAAAAATTCTTACTAGTTTGGTTCTCTTACAATTTATGACTATAAGAGATATTAATAAGAAAATACAATGCTTGAGAGCTTATTTTGTTCAGTCTTTGTAAAAATGCAAGTCTTGATGTATTAATAACCGCTGCAAATTATATTAAATGACTAAAATTGCATAGTTTAGCCTTGGAGGGATGGGTAGTTGATGTGCATGCTAGTTAGGAGGCTAGCCGGACTGTATGATTGAGAAGATGATAATTATGTGGTCGTACCTTGAGCATGCATTGTGCAAGGGCAGACAACATGAGCTCAAGGAGTGGTTGTTGTAGAAGTACTTTGATGGTAGAAAAGGTAATGGTTATTGTACTTCTGTCAGATGAACGATGCCGTTTATCAGACTTTGTATAGAAATGATACAAACAGAGCTCATTTTTGTAGGAGTAGGAAGTCGTCGGGGTTGGAGCTTGTCGAGATAAGGCGAGGAACCCTCAGAAGGTCCGGGCAGTTGCAAAAGGGAGTGAGTGAGAGAATTTGCTGAGGAGTAGGTTATTAGCCTGGCCACTCACTAGGCTGGAGGCTTATTGCACATCGAGAAACTATATGCTGTCATCGCCCGCTTGTGACCTTTAGGAGCTTTGCTTTAACTTAGGGAGACTTGACTGTTCGTTAGGATGTAGGCCAAGTTGGTTGATTGCTGAGGGGTGCATCACATGTCGAGCTGCTATTTGGCATTGCCTGACCCACTATTGTTCGAATGGGCAATGCTGTGACAATGTGTACTCCAGCCAAGCGGTCCGCTCGTAGGGTGAGTCTTATTGCGTTTGAGTCGGTGTATGCAATCAAATGAGCTAGTTAGATGATGTCGGCTGGCCCAATTTGTACTTGCAAGAAATTTGAGCGATAAAAAATTTCAAAGATTTATAGGTAGAAAGAAGATTCTAACACATTTATAGAGAAATTTGAGCGATAGACGAGCTGATGTTAATTTTGATTTGACATTTAGTTTTATAATGCCTAGATGGAAAGGCTCTACCCATGACAGTAGACTGTTAATTCATGCTATTGAAGAAGTTGAAAACCTCCCATGCTCACCATTCGTTAATTATCTCGTAGATTCAATGTACAAGCTTAGAAATGGATAGCTACCAATTTATCATCATGGATCCTATCATGTTTGAGAGTTTCAAAAAGCCCAGAATGTTCCAAAATTGTATAATGAAATTTTCAATTTATATCACTCTAGTTTATGCAAGGCCATGTGTTATTTAGAAAAAAACATTCAATATTTTACAAGACATCCCGGCGTACAGTTTCACTAGGCAAGCATATTTTGTCATTGCAACTTTGCTATTCATAAATTTATAAGAAAATACAACTGTATGGATCCTAATTATAAACAAACCGTTCAAGCAGAAGTTCCATCGAGTTATGAGGAAAATTGATGTGGACAACATCAATACAACCATGCTGGTGCAAGTTCATCAAAATACAGCATGATTTGTTGCAACACGTCATCGATCAGAGATGTTTTGGTTGCTGCAGGACGACGTTGATGTCTTAAATATTTGTATGTTCTTCATCGTTAATTTGAACTTTTGCTAGAATTTGTAGTAGCATTTGAATTTGTAGTTAAATTTGAATTTGAATTTAAATTTCTATCATTGATTAATAAATACCAAAAATAAAATATTTATTGATTAAAGTAAATAATTAATAATTATGGCAAACAAAAAATTGGAATTCGTTCTAATTGAGCATCTTTAAGTTTCAAAATACACAACCGTTCCTTCTAAAAAACATATTATAAAAAAAAACCTTACCATTAAGTTTCAGAAAATATGCAGAAGATTCAACAAATATTTACTGAGAACTTTGCAAATATTTGCACAATAATCTACTAATATTTGTATAGAAATCTACATATTTTTAAAATTTCAATACTGCAAATATATGTAGATTTTCAAAAAAATTTAAGAAAATACAAAAAATATGTTTTTAACATAAAAACATGTAATTAATGTTCAAACATAATTTTCATATATTTTTTTTATCGAAATAAAAAATAAATACGAAATTTAAAACATGTTTTTAGAAGAGTTTTTCACAAAAAGATGGACGTAACTAAATTTCTATTGAAAAATATAAACACCATATGTATAACAATTAACAAATTCTTCCTATGCAATCTTCAACCTCTATTCTAATTTATCCACAAAGGCTACAACCTCTGGCCTTTAAGCACCAATCCAATTTGACCGCGAAAGAGTCCTAAAATTGGCCATTGATAAATCCAAATATAAATGCATAATTGAAACATGTTAAATTGTGCGTTAATTCGGGTCGACGTTGGCTGGAAAAGCCCATTTAACAAAATCAATGGACACGATTTAACTACAGAAATGCTTAGATCCGTCTTCCCAAGCCCTCCCACCAGCTATAAAATCGCCAAAAACACGTTTGTTTTTCCGCCGCCTTCTTTATTTAATCTCTTCGCATCTTTTTTTCAGTTTTATTCAGATCTAAATTTTCTATTCTGAATGGCTGGCGATGACGATCGATATTGGTCTCGTTCGTCGTAATGGTAATTTGTTAATTACCTTGCCGACCATTCTGATATATCACCACCCATGTTTGAGCCTTTTATTTTGATTTTTTTTATAATACATTTTAGTTTTTGATTAGTGTTCAATAGGCCGACGATTAAATGATCAGACAAGTATATGTCTGAATATCAACCGGGTTGAACAGCTCTAATCTTCTCTATGAAGTCATTTTATTTCAATCCGTGAATATAGCCGTTTTTCTTTTCTTTGGTAGGTCGTGTGATGATTAAATGCATAGTTCAAATGAAAAATATCTTTTGGATATTTTGATTAACTATTTTGTCTTTCGCTCCTATCTGATGACCTATTCGCATATGTGTTCTGAAAATTTTCATTGATTCTTTATTTATTTTTTCAATCGCTCTAGATTTGATTTTAAATGTTAATTGATGGAACTGTTTCGAAACCGCTCTGTTGCAGTTTCAGAAGCAGTCTGGGCCATTGATCGAAGGTGCAAAGCACCTAATTACAATGGTATTATATCAGTTTTGTTGAGTTCTTTCGTTCTTTCGTTCTTTAAACAATAAATCCACAAATATTGAATTAAGTTGTTTGCTTTTTGTTTGTTAATGCAGAGTTACGCCAATACGCCAATAGACAAATCATTTAGGGGATGAGATTGATCGCGAATGTATAAAGCTGGGCAGGGCAACATGTCAATTGGAATATAGCAGGCAATTCCAAATTTAGAGAATTGAGATTTTCTAGCAGCAAGTCAAATAGGTTAGCATGATTAGTAACCCGATTAATGATATTAATATGGTTATAGCTCGGATCTTTACTGAGATCAAAGTAACATGCAATTTCCTGTGTAATTGCTGATTAGAGTCGTTATATGTTGGAGTCGTTAAGATTTGAGATTATGAGAATGTGCAACACCGGTACAAACCATTACTTGTTTAGCATGTCCCTTTTTTGGATGTGTTTGGGTGTATATGGTGTTCCAAAATCTTTAGAATGGTGAATACCGATGCTAAAGATAGTCATGGTAAATACTAACATTTGGAATGAGAAAATTAAATGTATTTTGGAAAGCATCGATGAATTGACAGAATTTTATTGAATTAAGAGCATCATAAATGAAGGTAATGTTGGGAAATCAGCTCTATTTTTCATGTTTTTCTATTTTTGTGTGATCAACCAATCTAAAAACATTTCTTTAAAATTTTACCAAATAATTTCTCAAGAGAGTATTTTATTTAAAAAAAGAATGTGTCTTTTATTGGTTGGACACATCGGAAATGGAAAATATGAGATCGGGTAAATTTCTCTTTGAGTTAACATTTTAGTACAGTTAATGTGATGGTAACTACTGATAGCTTTGTAATGACCTGTATTTTTGATAGTTAAAATTTTTAAATTAAATAAGATTTTGAAAAAATAACATTAGTAATTTTTTGGAAGTATTTTAGGATAGAAATATTTTTAATAAGATTGAAAAGAAATGTTTTATTTTTTTTAAAGAAAATAAGTTCTTTACTTTCTTTTGTCATTGGAAAATAATTTCGGTGATGATCGCGACATCATTGACTTTCATTTTTGAGTTTCAAATTGGGAAGACCACTATAGTAGCTTTGCTACACAATTGCTTTGGTAAAACAAATTTTAAATTGTAATTTCCCAAGCATGATTTAATATTTATGCAAGTCATATTTTTTCAACCAAGCTAAACATATACAATTTGTAAAAAACCAATTCCTATGTGCCGTAACGTTCGTAATTCATAAATATATTTAATATTAAATGATACCGTATATGAAGGAATAAATATGAATTAAAGAATAAAGAAACTTAAAGTGTGAAATGATTCATTAATGAATATTGATACTAAATCGAAATTAAGTTATATAAATAATAAATGTAAGTTAAACTGTAAGAAATTTATATAATATTAAAAAAAAATATTTTTTAATGATATTAAATAGTAGGTATCGAATGGTGATATTAAATATTGAATGGAAAACAATTCTGTTAGTAAATGAACGGAAATTGATGAAAAATGACCATAAGAATGAATAAGAATTAAATAAGGCAGGCGATTTGTTGCTGAAGTGAATGGAACAAATATGTTTATTGTGTGTAGATCATTGTGCAAATAAAATGATTTACGCACAATACATATTTTATTCCATTGGCTTCTTCAACAAATTACGTACCTTATTTCAATTCTTATTCATTTTTACAAGATCATCTTTATTAATTCCTATTTATTTACTTACATAGAATTATTTTTAATTCAATATTTACTATTTAATACTATCAAAGAATAATTATTTAAAGTATTATATAAGTTTCTTGCGGTTTAATTTACATTTATTATTTACTTAAAAAACTTGATTTCAATTTAATATTAATATTCAATAATGAATCATTTCACACTTAAATTTCTCTATTCTTTAATTCATATTAATTACTTCATATACAGTATCATTCGATATTAAATATATTTATGAATCATTTCAAAATTTTCTTAAGTTTATAATCATTTACTTAAATAGTATTCTCCTTCTTATTATTCAACTTAATTATTAAGCATTTCAAACATTAACTAAAGTTTATAATATTTCTTGTATATCTTAATTTTTTGTTTGTAGACATATTTTCATTTTAAATCATTTTTCTTACTTAAGTTTTTATTTGCATAATATTCTATTAGCATTTTAGTTTACAAGCTACAAAACTTCAATTTTTTTCATATTTTTATTAAACACTTATATTTAATTTCAGATTTCAATTTGTAAGTTTTTAACCATTAAGATAGTCAAAGATTCCATTTTATTACAATAATAGAAAATCTCTAATTATCAAAAACTTAAGAACTAATTACCGGGTTTCATTTCAAATAATCCTAAAATAATAAATATTTGTATCTTTTGTATATCAAATCATAATTAGGAAATTATAATTTAAAATTTGTTTCACCAAAACAACTATGTAACAAAGCTACTATAGTGGTCTTTCTACTTTGAAACTCAAAAATAAAAGTCGATGATGTCGCGATCATTATCGAAATTATTTTCTAGCGGTAGAAGATGACAGTACATAACTTATTTCCTTTTAGAATTCTTTTAAACATTTCTTTTCAATCTTATTAAAAATATTTCTATCCTCAAACACTTTCAAATAATACTAATATTATTTTTCCAAAATTTAATTTAATTTAATATTATTAATTATCAAAAATACGGGTTGTTACAAGCTTTTTGGTTGGAAGATTTCATTGACTTATCTAGAAAGCAACGGATTATCGTTGTTAAGGCTGTAGTGACAGGTATGTTACATTGAGGAACAAATCAGGCTCAATTGTCTTAGAGGTTCAATTGATAGCTTTTAGACCAATGTTCGTTCTCGTTTTGTGTTAATAATTTTTTATCTCAAAATACTTATGTTAGATGCGATATTATTCAAGACTTTTTAGTTGAGTATCTTGAAACATTGGAAGGTTGGGATCAAAAGATCTCTTATGCTTACATTCTACGTTAGTTAATTTCAAATTCATTGTGCTTGTTTTGATTTCTTTAAATCTAATCAAGCCATCATTATAAGTAATGTATTTGTTTTTAATTTTATTTTCTTTAATTTGCATTCACTTTGTACCCTTTGTGATTGGTTGGTTTATGTTTTGAGTAGTGTATTTTGTTTTAGAATAAAGTTATAAAATAATCGTAGCCTATAAACCAATTAATCCCATAAGTTTCAAATACGAGCAAATCCAGTAAATGGAAATTAGGTTAAAATTACCATCTGTGGTTGAGTATTAATCCAAGAGAACGGGTTAAGTAATTAAGTTTATATACAAATCCATGTTTGATATTAAACAAGCCTAGTATTGTATCTTTTGATCGCTTTTTAGGACAAATATAATTCGTTTTTCTTTGGACTTAAAGGCAAATTTTTTATTGTATCTCATCCATCTTAAAACTTAATTTTAGCTTATCAAAAGCTCAAATATTTCCAATTAAATCTCAATCATCTCGCTTTACCATTGTTGGGGTTTTTGCTGTCCTTTAACATTTCTTCGTTTAATTGATCGTGATTAATCTTTTTTTAATTTATGTTCAAAGCTAAATTATGTTGATTCTTCCATTAGTTCGAGTCAAAAGTCAATGACTTTGTTTATGGTAAGTTTATTTTTAAATATGATTTCCTTTATCTCTGTTGTTCTATTATGAATATGCACCTGAATTCAACTTCTGCATTTCATGTTTTTTAGCATATGCTTTGACTTACATTTTATTTCCCTTTTTATTTTCTTTGTATTAGTTATTAACGTCAATAATGTGAATAAAATATGATGTTTGCTGGAAATTTTCATTATAACAAAATATTATAAATATTTTATTATAGTTAGATGAAAGACTTACATTTATATCAGTCTTTGATAAAAATAAAATTTAATTATTGACAAGCATCATTGTTCCAGTGGTCAAGTGATTTGATTTTGGTGCGAGAGGTCACAAGTTCGAAACTTACGTAACGTGATTCGAACATATATTGACATGTGATATGTGGTCCCAGTGATATGTTATATCTAAGTACTAATTCAAAAAAATAAAATAAAAAAATAAAATAAAATTTGATTATTGTTTGATAACAATCTGTATATAAAGCAGACTTGTATATAGAGAAAGAATTTTTTTTGAAAGATAAACGTAAGGTAAATCATATTATTATAAGAATAATGGTGTTAAAAAATATAGAAATGTTTGTCATTTTTTACAAAATGATATATGCAAGTAGAGTTTGCATATACGTGATTTAGTAAAAAGAAATTTGATAGATAATTTTGATGAAAGGGTAGACTTTTATTTTCTTTTATTTAGAAACCGAATTTATTTATTTGTCTTGTGTTTAAAACATAAAAATAATAACTTTTTGAAAAATAAGTAGAATTGGAATGATTAAATCTAACTATTTATTTTCTAAAATAAATATGGTTGGTAAAATATTGCATCAATGAAAAGGAAAATTTATTTATTTTAGGATGCCTCTGCGGGGGCCTTAATTAAAAAATGATGGGACGTTGGCCGATCTTCTTACATCATTAGCTTATGAAAGTAGGTTTTCAAAAAAGGAAAGCTTAATTTATTAATATTTTCTTTTAAATAATAGTTTATTTAATTTACCTAAATTGTAGTTTTAACTAGAATTGAATAGGAATGTAAATCAAAGTGTGATCTGATCCAAAGCGGGATTTGAACTGAAAGATTTTTGATATCAGTGTTTTATTAGTTACAGTTATATATGTTTTTCTTAATTTTCTAGAAAAGAATAATTTTATCTTCTTTTTTGTATATTGATACATATACGACATTCATATGTAGAGATATGTTCCAAAGCTTTTAGAAGGGTGAATACCGATGCTAAAGACAGTCAAGGTACTAAAGAGACCACTATTAAGATTAAATATAAATACTTTGGAATGAGGAAACTACGTAGTTTGGAAATCATCGATGAATTGACAAAATTTTATTGAATTAGGAGCATTATAAATGGAGGTAATGGTGGGAAATCGGCTCTTTTCATATTCCTCCATGACGGTCTGTTCAGCCAAACATAACACAGTTTTTTTAAAATTTTATAAAATCACTTCCATTTGGGAGCGTAATTTTTTTTTAAAATATGTTTTTTGTTGCTTGGACACATCGAAAAACGAAGAATATGAGATCAGGTAAATTTCTCTCTTAACATTTTAAGTACAGTTAATGCGAAGGTTATTATTGATAGCTTTTTGTTGGAAGATTCCATTGACTTATCTAGAAAGCAACGGACTATCGTTGGTAGGGTTGTAGTGATGGATATGTTACATTGAGGAACAAATCATGGTCAATTGTCTCAGTTTTGTGTACCAAGATGTTTAAAAGATTAATTCTTTTAAACAAATGTTCGTTCTCTTTTTTGTGTTAATGTTTGTTTATTTTTGCAAAATACTTGTGTTAGATGCGATGTTATTGAAGATCTTTTAGTGGAGTATCTTGAAACATTGAATGGTTGGGATCAAAAGATCTCCTATTGTTACATTCTACAATAGTTAATTTTAAATACATTGTACTTGTTTTGGTTTCTTTAAATCTGAGCAAGCCATCATTATAAGTAATGTATTTATCTTTAATTTTATTTTCTTTAATTTGCAGTTACTTTGGAACCTTCGTGATTGGTTGGTTTATACTTTTGGTAGTGTATTTTGTTTTAGAATAAAGTTATAAACAATCATAGCGTATGAACCAACTAATTCTTTTAGTTTCAAGTAGTAGCAAAACCAACAAATGAAAATTAGGTTCAAGTGACTATCTAGTGTGTGGTATTTATTTCTAGGACTATGGATTAAGTGAATAAGTTTATAGGATGCAAACCCATGTTTGATATTAATTTATTAAACAAGCCAAGTATTATATCTTTTGATCGCTTTTAAGGTCAAATATCTTTTTTTTTGGACCAAAAGGCACTCTTTTTATTGCATCTCATCCATCTTGAAACAGATTTTAGCTTATTAAAAGTTCGAATATTTCCAGTTAAATTTCAATCATCTCGCTTTACCATTGTTGTGTCTTTGCTGCCGCCGCCGCCATCTCCAACGTTGTTGTCTTCCGTCTAATATGCCGTGATTATAATCTTTTTGGGATTTAGTAACGCCTACTACCTTCAATGATAAATTATGTTTCTTCTTCCATTAGTTTGGGTTCAGATAACTTTGTTCATAGTTAGTTTTTTTTATCGTGTATTTTTTCGTATTTTTACTATAACTAGTGTGTCAAAATTTTGAACATGATCTCCTTTATCTTTGTTCATCTGTGAGTATGTGCTTACTTGAATCCAACTTTTGCACATGATATTTTTGCATATGTTGTAACTTAATTTTTTTCCCTTTTCTTCTTGCTGTTAGTTATGGACATAAAACATTATAACTATAACTTAATATTATAATTATTATAATTAAGTTATAGCATATTCAATATAACAATTAATCTATAGCATATTAAGTTTTAGCATATTAATTATAGCAAATTAAGTTCTGTAAGAAAAACGTTATAACTTAATTATTATAATTATCACGTTTTGTTATATTGAAGATGCGATGTTTGCTGGAATTTTTTAGTATAACAAAACATTATAATTATTTTTTTCATAGTTAGATGAAAGACTTGTCTTTATATCAATCTTTGATAAAAATAAAATTTGATTATTGTTCGGTAATAATTTGTCTACAAAGTACATTTCCATATAGAGGGGGAAAAACATTTTAAAAAATAAATATGCGGAAAATCATATTATTATAAGAATAACTATATGAAAAAATATAGAAACTTCCATCATTTTCTATAAAATGATATATGCAAGTAGAATTTGGATATATATAGATGACTTAGCAAAAAGAAAATTAGAAAATAATGTTGATGAACGGATATACCTTTTTATTTTGTTTTATTTAGAAGCTGAATTTATTTATTTGTCTTAAGTTTAAAGAATAATGATAATTAATTTTAGAAAAATAAGTAGAGCGAGAAGGATTAAATGCAGCTATTTAATTTCTAAAACAAAAATAGATGGTAAAACATAGTATAAATAAAAAGGCAAGTTTATTTACCCTTTTTGAAAAGCTAAATATCATTTACTTTTTTTCAAAAGCTTAATTTAATAATATTTCACTTTAAGTGCAGTTTATTTAATTTTTGTAATTTGTAGTTTTAATCAAGGAGGAATAAGAATGTAAATCGAATCGTAAAGGGGAAGATCTGATCCAAAGTGGGATTTGAATTGCAAAATTTTAAATATTTAGTAACAGTGTTTTGGTTGATGTAACTACTAATTTCAACGTACATTAAAGTGATTATTCCACCTAGGTTTCACTTTAATGTTGCAACCTTTGCTCTTTAGTTCCATGCTTATATCTACAAATTTCTGTACTTAATACAAGAAGAAGAAGAATTGTGAATTATTTGTACTTATGATTTTGGACTGCGTACACTTTTGGTTTTAATGTAAGATGGAGAAAGATGTATGAATTGCTTATACTTGTGCATTTGAAAATAAGTACGTTTTTCTCAAATATTTGTAAAAGGATAGTTTAATTTTCTTTTTGGTATAATGATACGGATATGGAATTTGAATGCAGAGATGCATCAGTGGAATTTTCATAATCAAATCAATGCTTAACAAAGTTCCTTCGATTTTTCTTTTAAGGTTTTGTAAAGAATCGGTATTTGTTTCCATAAATACTTAAACATAATATAATCATTAAGAAAAATATGTATGTTTTAATATTTAATATTGTTAATAAGAAAACTTGTCAACATCCCCAAAGCTATTTGGTTAGCAAGTAAAATTATTTATGTTACAACAGAAGATTATTAGAAGAGATTACTCCCTTTGAAACCCCCCTTTCGATCGGGATGACTTGGACAAATTGCTTTTAAAGGATGATTTATGAAAGTACTAATAGTGGTTAATTGATCCAATCAACCTCCTCAATGTGAAGATTAAGGAGAAAGCATCCCATCCGAAACTTCTATTTCGGATGGGTTGAAAGTGGTTATGTATATCAGGTGTTCATCCCCTTTCGACTATACTGAAAGGTCCACTTTGCCTTTAAAGAGAAGAATTTGCTTTCGACTCCATTGGTTTCGCTCCTTTAGGATGAGCTCCTTCGAAAGGGTTATAAGTATTGTTGGATGTGTATACCTTTCAAAGGAATTCATTCCAAATAGAATTGCTTTTCATTTACACATTTGATCTTCCTTGGAACGCTCCCTTTCGATCGAAAGGGATCTAGCTCAACCGAAGTGGATCTGATGTATAATATGCAAAGTCTTATTTAATATATGCAATGGTAAATCATCTCAGATAACATAAGTTTCATGAACTTATTAAAGTCATAACATCATCATCATCTTTATTTTTCATTATACATCATTAATAAGATTATAATCTGATTTGAATGCGTATTATGTAAGTTGATCGCATGGCATTGCATAAGACAAAATAGAATTAAGAAGATAAGCTAGCATCATGTGCAATTGATCATTAGACAAGCTAATGATCAAAATGATCACCCTCATGATCAAAATCTTATTGAATCCATGCGCTTCGTCTTTTAACATGAATCCGAATTGAGTTACTAGTAATAGAGCTTTTTTCTCAAATTAATTTAGGGTTACGAAGACTTGATTTAGCTAAGAAATGGAGGAATGAGTTTGGATTCCAAAATTCGATCCCCAAAATCGAATCCCTAAGATCATATTTATAGATGCAGGTTGTCCCATTTCATGCTCATTTTTTCGACTCAGTCAAAGGGTCTTCCTCTTATCTTTCGCTTTCATCCTTTCGACATGGTCGAAAGGCCTTTTTTCTATTTACGGTGCGCCTGCTTTCGATCCTGTCTAAAGAATTTTCTTTCGAGTTTTCCCACTTATTCTTGTACCTCACATCTTCTTATTCTAGACGTTACGAACTAGTCGAAAGGATCTCCACGTCCACCTATCCCTGCCTTCGAGGTCCAAGTGTCTCTTTTATCCGTTTTCTTCCAGGCTGCTTTCAACTTCGTCGAAAGGATGGTAATCGCTCTCCTCGCTTTGTGTTGCTATAATTCTTCGAGTAAGAAATGGGTTGAGCTTTAACATTGCTTCGAAAGGTATGAGAGTGATATCTGAATCAAAAGGATTTTTGGCTTTCATGTTGGATTTTCATCATGTTTTCGAAAGGTTCCAACCGTTTTGAAAGGCTTGTCCTTGCTTTTGAAAGGTGTATCGGAATCAATTCTTTGTGTTGTAAACCGAAAATGATGAAACCTTCTATTTTGAAGGCATTGGTTCATTACGCAATCCTTTCGTTCAGCACCTTCAAATGGGGTTCCAAATCCATTTCTACTTCTCTTATATATGCGAATTCATCTACATCTAAATGTTTCAGTGAGGCGAAAGAGTAGCCCTGCCTTCTCCTTTTCTATCTTCTTGAAATATTTTGTATTATTTATCATTTGTGACGACACCTGGTGCTTGCGACCTCCTCGAAAGCCATTTCAATGCCTTTGAATTGAAACACCCTTCCTTGATCATTAATAAAACCCATATCTTTAATTCTAGTAGTGTAACGATCCAGAATTTCACCACATGAATTTTTGAATATTTAATTAATTTTAAATATTCAAATAATAGGTTTTATAATTAAAATAAAAATACTTTTAAATAATAAATATTAAAGATAAAATAGTTTTCGAATTTAGTTTACAAAAATATTTAGTTCGATGAAAAACAGAAAATGTGGCGGGAAACTGTTTTTCGAATTTTCGACATTTCATCGTATAAAAGTTATTTGAAATGTTGTGCACACTGTCTTATATATGTGCACACATAGACTAATTATATAATATATAAGTTAAGATAGTATAATAAAGTTTAATTTAGTTAATTAACTTAAGATAATGATGATGTGATACTTTGACAACTAAATAAAAAGGGAAAAAATGTCACATCAAATGAAACATGTTTAAACATGATCCGATATTTTGGCAACTTGAGTTTTAAATGCATATTGGTAAGGGGGAGGCAAGCATTGTCATATGACAACCATGGATAGGAGGGTATGTGTAACACCACATATTTTTATAACATTATTTAGAATATTTAATTAACAAAATTAAATGAAATAATGTGAAGATTAATAGGTTGAGATTTGATTAGACTAAGGGTAGCCGTGCCATGTTAGTGTGTTAATTAAAATTAAATAACATAAATAAAGGTGTTAGGAATGAGTAAGGACAATATGTGAAAGAGGAAAGGCTTATGCCGTAAACCCTTAGGAATGAAACTCAGGTTCATTTCATTTTCACTCTAACTAAAATTAAACCAAGGCCGGCCACCATTACTGTTCTCAAGAGAAGATAAGCTAGGATTCAAGAGAAGGAAGATAATCTACTAAATCAACATCATATCTCACATCTTAAAATATCAAAGCTAAGGTGAATAATTGCTACGTCCCATTTTCTTATGGTTTTCGGGTTTTAGATTAGATCCAAAATGTTTTTGCAAGTATATGCAATGTTTGATGACTAAAATTGTATATATGCTTGTTGATGAATTATATATGTTCATGTTTGTTTTTATGATATGTTTGACATGAAAACCCTATTAAATGACATCCAAATTCCTTGAGAATTTAAATTTAGGTCAGAAATGATATTTTAGAGATGGATTTCAATTTTCATAATTTTCTGAATTAATGTAGATTTTATATTAATTTTCTAGTGAAGAAAATGATTTATTAGGTTATAAATAATTTTCGACTAAAATTATAATTATTTGGGTTTGAAATTTTCATATGTTGGAAAACATATTAGAATTTCTAGGATTTTTCCAGATTTTTCCTTAGTGATTTGATGAATATATAAAATTATTTAAGGTATGAGACTTAAACATTTTATATATTTAATTAAGAAAAAGGGGCATTTTACAAAATAAAATGATTATTTAATTCTGAAAAATAGTAGCAGCACTTTTCGGAAAAGTATTTATTAACCAATAAGAATCTGACAAACAAAAGTAGGTTAGTTGAAAAGATCCTTTTTAAGTTAAAAAAAAGAAATCATATTTTTTGCATGTTTTTAAGCCAATTTTAGCATTAGACCTTCCGACCCAGACCTCTCGATTAAGTCGAAAGGTTATACCTTTTGACAAGGTCAAACTGATGCATATGGTATCAAGTATCTTGGTATGTAATGAATTGGACAGAGTCGAAGGATTCCTAGTCCAAAGGTTTGTTGCCAAAGGGGTTGAGGTATGTGTGTTTCATAAGCCAAAGATCGCCTGCTTTGCTTTCAAATTCAACTTGGTTGCTTTCGACCATGTCAAATATTTAAATAAAGGTTTTTAAACATTTCAACAAGTTCGAATGGATACTACCGCTTTGTTATGAATCTTCCGACAAAGACGAAAGGTTTACTTGTTTTAAAATTAGCCGCTTCTCCATGCTTTCAAAGGAGAGCTTTTGACTTAGATGATTCACTATTGTTTTCAAAATGAAGTATAACCAAAGCTTTCGAAGCATAGCTTTTGACAAAATTGAAAGGTCGCTTCCAATGATTTCGAAAGGTTTAGTTCAATTATATTGAAAAGTTTAGTTCAACGATTTCGAAAGGTTTTGTTAACCACAAAATATGAATAGTGATAAAGAAGACCTTTCAGAAGATTTCCACCTGAATAAAGGACAACAGGTAGAGTCACCTTTCGACGGTGTCGAAAGGGTTAGTCAATGCTAACAAGAAAAGGCAATAAAAACTTCAGAGCAAAGCTTCCGTAAATATGAATGGTAGAATTACTGAGGCACAACGAAGTAGCTAAGTACAGAGCCTACAAGCACCTTCCGGTTGGAATAAAAGAACAGTTCAGGAAACACTCATTAAAAAACAAAGGCTAAAAGAAAGAAGTTCAAATAAAACCTTTCGAAGGAATCGAACGGAGGAAGTCAACAATTCATAGCAGTCCTCGACCCTTCGAGGTGTTTTATTCCACAGTATTCAAGAAGTTCTTGCCTTCCAAAGAGGGTGAAGAAGTCAAGGGAATGCAACTCTATAACTACCTTTTCAAAAGCACAATAAGCCTTTCTGACCGGTGGGAACGCACGCCTTTATGATGAAGGCAAATTCGTAAGTCAGCAAGGAATGAAAGACAATCTTTCGACAAAATTCAAGAAAAGCACGACTCTCGATAACAATCAAGTGAAGAGCAACCTTTCGACAAGGTCGAAGGGTTCACAACAATCAAGTAAAAGAGAAACCTTCTAACAAGGTTGAAGGGTTCCTAACAATCAAGTGAAAGAGAAACCCTCCGACAAGATCGAAGGGTTCACAATATCATATAGAGGACAGACCCTTCGGGAAAGACAAAAGTCCATGAAAGCATATATAGGAGTAGACCCTTCGACAATGTTCAAAGATACCGATAGCATGCGAAAGGAAAACTTTCGACGAAGTCGAATGGTTTGCAACTGCATATAAAAAGATGATCTTTCGACCCAGCCTAAAGAATGAAGTCGGAAAGAGGGCCGTCTGCATTTGTAAATAAAACCCAAGGGGTCCAGTTTTGGAGATCGGATTTCCTTCTCATTCTGCTCTCATTCGACTACTTTTTCTTCCGCTCACAACTTTGTAATCCTAATTTAGAAATTAAATTGGGGACAGATTTTTTGAATTTTGTATCAAACTTCATCATGAGGAAATAATGAATATTTTGGCTTATAATCGACTCTGAATTTGGGGATGATCATGATTAGGCATCAATTCAATATCAACGGATGATCATATATGATTTATTTCTTATCTTCTTTGTTTATTTCAAATATATGTCATGGAATTGTTTTTAAGCTTTTTCACGAGCTTTGTTTTCCTTTCTTGGCTCCAACCATAAAAAGGGATATACTACTTGTAAATCAGTTTTAATACGGCTCCACGACATATTAAATCAGTTCTTATTTTTATCTGAACATGTTTGAATGCTGCATTCTTTTTGAAGGGTTTTCACGAGAAGAATATCAACCTAAGAGGTAGAAAGCAACAAAGAAATATAGAACAGAGTAATATCCCCTTTCGACAACATCGAAAGGTCTACTACCTTCTGACGTGATCGAAAGGAGATGAAAGATAGTGATTGATTGCTCTCGATCTCTAGGGGAGATGGAATTCGATGAAATGACAAGTTCAAAAGTTATATAAATGACTTCAAAGATGAAATTACAATTATAACAACCTAGTCGAATGGTTCAAAGGATGGGTAATACTGTTAATATGATTAGAGATGAAGATCCACTAAGCATGAGTCCACCCCAAAACAGAATTGATGTTATATACGGCGGACCACATCTTGCGGGTAGAAGTCAGAGTGCCAGGAGTAAATACATTCGTGAAGCCAGGAAGAGTGTGTTTTCCATACAAGAAGAACCACCGCTCAAGAACCCAAAGTATATTATTAACATGCACACTTTGGTGATCAGTCCCCAAGAGTTGAGAAGGGGAATTCATCATCCCCACAATGATCCATTGATGATCACAGCTCAGATGGATCCTTGTTGGTTACAAAAATCTTGGTCGATAGTGAAAGCACTGTAAATGTGATATTCCCGACATGATATTGATTAGATGGAAATCTCCAAGGACAAACTTGAGCTTAGCCCCAAATCCACCTTCGGGTTCAGCAACAAAGGAACAACACCACTTGGACAAGTAAAGCTTTTGGTTTTGCTGGGACTCCCTCCTTGCTTCCGTGCTTTTTAGACAACCTTTGTGACCATAGATCAGCCATCATTCTACAACGCTTTCTTCAGACGTCCAACACTGGATGAAGTCGACGCATTTGTCTCAGCAAAATATCTGATGCTCAAATTCCTTACCGAGACTAGCTGGGGAATTATCCGAGGCAAGCAATTTGCATCAAGGGAAATGTATTTTGCAATTTTGGAGCAATATAACGGGGAGTTCACTTATTACTTTGATTCTTCCATTACTTTACTGCCTTCGGATGATGGGTTTCTACATCAATCATTCGAAGCAAAGGAAAAATTTGACAAAACTAACAATCCACAAAATGTTTTGCAGTTTATGGAAAGAAGAAGAGAATGGATACCAACTCCATAGAGGAAAGCGACATCGTTACTGAACTAGATTGCTGAGGAAAGGTCGAAAGAGTTAAGCCGGTCGAGGAAACCAAGGAAATTTTAATAGATCCTGCGATTCTACTAAGATAGTTGGAGTGGGAAAAGATCTAGAGGAGCACTTAAAATCAGGATTGGCAGAATTCTTGAAATCCAATAAGGATATTTTTACCTGGACCCACTCTAACATGATTGGAATTGACCCTACAATCATAAGTCATGCACTAATCATCAATCATAACATCCCTCCGGTTAGGTAAAAGAAGAGGCAATTTGATAAAGTAAGGACCGACACCCTAAGAGAAGAGGTCAATAAATTGCAACGAAATAGATTTATTCGGGAAGTCTTTTACCCTGAGTGGTTGGAAAACCTAGTTTTGGTATAGAAACCTAATGGAAAGTGGTGAATTTGCATGGATTATACGGATTTAAACAAAGCTTGTCCAAAGGATTGTTACCCACCGCCAAGAATAGATCAATTGGTCGACACGACCGGTTGACATTAGCTGCTTTCCTTGATGGACGCATACTCTGGATACAATCAAATCCATATGTACAAACCTGATGAGGAGCATACTAGCTTCGTTATAGATCAGGGAACTTATTGTAACAAAGTCATGCCATTTAGGTTAAAAAATGCTGGAGCAACTTTCCAAAGATTGGTTAACCGAATGTTTAAATATCAAATCGGAAGAAATATGGAGGTTTACGTAGATGACATGTTGGTAAAATCACTAGAAATGAAGGATCATCTCGAAGATTTGAATGAGATGTTCAAAGTGCTCCAAAAGTACCAAATGAAGCTCAACCCCCAAAAATGCAACTTTGGAGTTCATTTTGGAAAATTGTTAGGCTATGGTATCAGTGCACAAGGAATCAAAGCCAGCCCGGAATAGATTGAAGCTATTAAAGAAACACAGAGCCTAAAACAAGTAAAGATGCCATGAGTTTAAATGGAAAAGTAGCACCATTAAGCAGGTTCATTTGAAAGGCCACTAATAAGTGTATCCCATTCTTTGAGGTAATAAAGAAAAAGAAATTTTTTGAATGGAATGAAGATTGCAAAAAGGAATTTCAAGAGTTGAAATCGCATTTGGAAAAACCTCTGATATTATCTAGCCCCGAAAATCGAGAGGATCTTTTTTTGTATATGGCAATTTCTGAACATGTAGTAAGCTCAGTATTGATCAGAACTGAAAAGGAATTGCAATTACCAATTAATAATGAAACACCCCATACCTCTTAATATACCCAAAAAGACACATTAAAAAGCGTGGTGCGTTGTAGGTATGACTAAAGCTAACAAAGACTAAGGTTAAGAAGATAAATATAGATAAAAACAGCGGAAACTGAAAATAATATCTTAATTAAAAAAAAGCTTCATAATTGCTTCATAAATAAGTCAAATACCAAATACCACATGCATGTCTAAAAATCTAGTATGTCTCATGAAACAAAAACTCATAGTCTCAAAAATCAGAGTACATAATATCCCTCATAATAAGCCAGCACATTGAAACAACAAAAGCTGAAAATAAAAGAAAAACATAGTAGAAAACTCCTCCAAAAAACTGCCAAGCAACAGCAATCTACTGACTTCTTCCTTGATTTCCTATGGGGGGGAGGGAAGGGAAATATAGAAAAGTGGGTCAGACTAAAAGTTTGGTGAATGATAGTAATTAATAGAGTCTTTAAGTAAGATAAAAGTAATAGACTCTACAACAGTTCTAGCATAAATAAGGACAAAAAAGGAAATAGGAAAGAGATAAACTGGAAATAAGTACGATTAAATATTTTTCAATTTATAAGATAGGTTAACTTTGATTGCTTGCACTTGTCCTTGATTTCTCGTTGATTAGGCTGAATTCCTAATCCTATAATTAGGATGTAACCCTAATTCTACTCTTTTTGATCAGCCTGCTACTCCATAGACCTTACTGCGGACCAGATGCTATATAACTCCCTACATAGCAGCCAATGGTATCTACGAAAGATGCACAAAGCACCCACTATGGATCCGGACGACATATATAGCTACATACACAGAAGGCAATGGTATCTACGAAAGACACCCATACTAAGCGCTTGGAACTCATAGCGATTACTAAGCACCAGAATGGAAGTCGCACGCATAACTATCACCATGCCATTGCTACCTTTTGCTCCACCTACTGGGTCTTCTTATTACCTCAAACTTCAGCATAAGCGTGCCTCGCATCCCACTTCAGACTAACGTGGGATCACCGTGTGTCCACAGAATCTATAGGGGAAATGTTGTTGGTACTGGTCCGTCATCCAAAAAATATCTGATTACGCCCCTTATCCAAATCCCTCATGATTTGAACTTCTATTTGACCAATTACTAACAATCTTAGCGTAAGCGTGCCCTCATCTTACTTCAGGCTAATGTGGGACCACCGTTTTGTCTAACAGGGAATGCTATTTGGTACAGGTCCTACTTTCATCTTTGCTTATTAACTTAGATAAATTATTTTAAATAAGCCTTTATAATTTATCCCTACTATCTTTGCTTATTAATTTATCCTAAGTCTTGAAATAAGCCTCATTCTATTCTATTTCTTATTATAACCTACGTTATAATCATGCTTATTACTTAACCCAAGGTCTAAGTGTGAAAATAAGCTTCTTTCATCTTTTACTCTTTTTAGTTATAATTCTAAGTTATAACTAGGCCAATCTTTTTAATTTAGTCCAATTAACGTCATAATTAGGCGTAATTTCAGTCCAATTCCATTTATATTACAGTCTTAGAAATTTACATCTTATATTCCATTATTTCAGTTTTCTTACAATTTTATCCATATTCACGTTAATCCTATTCTAATCCATACGTGAAGAAGGAGGAATAAAAGAAAACCGAATATAGAAGAAAATCCAAAACGTAGAAAGAAGATGTAAATAACGTATAAATAACAGTAAATAAACTAAAATACTGTAAATACACTATAACAAATGGAAAAGCTATAATTAATAGAAATAAACTAAAATTACAGAAAAGAATAGCTGAGAGGAAATAGACTGAAAATAATTCTAAAAACTGTAAATAAACGACTGAAAAGGCTATTCCAAAAATCGTAGTAAAACTACAACTATTGGAAACCCTATTATTTTAAATTACTTAAAGAAATCTTAAAATAATTACAATCACCCACCTCCGGTCCTTAGCTCTTCCTTTGTCTTTCCGGATTCACTTGGAGTTGTAAAATAATTTAATTTATAACGATTTTCTCCATTGGAAAAATTATTCCATTTAGGGTCCTTTCTAGAAAGGTGAACCCAATTAGAGAAAACCTAGAATGAGAAAAAGTGTTAGGTCTAGGGGTCTATTTATAGGGTAGATGTGGATCTCAGAATGTTGGATTTGGGGATTGAATAGGATGCAACCACGTCATAGGCTGAATAGGAGCCATTGGAAGCAAAAATAGATGGACCGGATTGGTCAGAAGAATGCAAAACACGTCACCAATAGGCTCTGGAATGTTCGAACGAATGAACGTTAGTTCGTAAATAACGGAGGCGGGTCGACCGGGCGGTCGACCTGCCTATATATATATATATATATATATATATATATATATGCTTATTTTATTTATTTTATAACTTGGTCATTTTAGCTCAGTTTCTGACGTTCTATATATGTAAATTGACCAAAAAATTACCACGGACACAATGGTGCAATTCCCGTTGCTCAATTCTGATAATTTCACAAAGTTATTTTATTATTTAGTTAATTAACGAATTAATTATTATGGGTTAAATTTTGGGTTGTTACATTCTCCCCTCCTTAAGGGTTTCGTCCACGAAATCTCTACAGATAAAAAATGTACTAAATGTTTTTATCCAATTCTACGACCAACTACTCAATCATCAACCATTCATCCATTGTCCTTAAGTTTTTCTAACGCAATTTATAATACTTATGCAATTAGTGTAGTGTAAATGTTCCTAACTAATGCAAAAGATTAGGCGGTCCACTGATTTAGTTTACCTCACTTTTTGCAATCATGTCCGTGCCATATATCCAAATGAATGCAAAAATTTCCTAGTGATAGCTGATAATTCTATATGCGTGCTACAAACATCATCCAAATGCAACAATCATGTGATAAACATCCATTTATAGCAACCATGGAAATAAAATAAAAATGCACACACATCCATATGCATATGCTCCAATGTCCTAGTTAGGCCAATCCCTAAAGAATAATAGTGCCTAGTGTACCTATATGCGTCCACAGCATCCACTAGCAAACACTTGTAATCACTAGCATACATCATTCGTAACATGTTCAATTAACATGTTTACATCAAATCCTACCATCCATAGGTTAAATCCTAAGTTCTACCCTCCCAAAGGATAATAAAGGAAAGAACCTATTCAAATCTAAAGATGGAAAAAGGAATTCTAAAACTTACTTTAAAAAAGATGAGGATAGGAAGTACGAATCTTCTCTTCTGCTTCCCAAGTGGCGTCTGCAATATCATCTCCCTATTGCACCTTTGTTAACGTAAAAATCGACACTAACACCCTGGTGTGAGTATTAGTAATGTGAAAGCACCACCCGTTGGTACGGGAACTAGGAATAAGCAGAAAATAGCAGAAAAGTAAAGAGACAGCAGTTTTATAGTGGTTCGGCTCGAAATTAAGCCTACGTCCACTTTATCTTCTTTATTGATGATTCGGTTACAACTCTTTACAATACACTTTGATTACAACACACTATAGACGAGTAACTAGAACTTTGATGTAAGAGAGCTCTTTGAATCCATGTCGGATGTGTTAGATCTCCTCTTGAAGTTTGTTGAAGCGTCTTCGGTGTTTGGAGTGCTTGAAGTGTTGGATGAGTTGAGAAAACATCAGAGTATCGGCGTTCCAGAACTGAGCCAAAATTCCTTTTGAAGTTGGAGTAGGTGGGGTATTTATAGGGAGAAAGCTGTGCAGAGCCATAGGTCACGAGCGACCTAAGGTGGGTCGTAAGTCGTGAGCGACCTAAGGGTAGGTCGTAGGTCGTGGGCGACCTAGTGGGCATGGTTTGAGGCTTAACAGGGATGCACTTGATCTGTCTGAACGAGGTGGTAAGTTGTAGGTCGTGAACGACCTAGGGAGTAGTCTATGACCTAACTGTGTTGAGATATCTTGGTGAGCGACTTAAGTTGGTTCGACCTATAGCTTAGGTCGTTTAGTTGTTAAGTCGCTGGATCTCTAGGTCGTGAAACTGTTCCATCTTTAGGTCGCTGGCAGTGTTCAACCCCTTAGGTCGCTAGGTCGCTTATGAAGTTTGGTCGATATATCCTTTAGGTCGCTAGGTCGTCTCATATTAGCTCACTGTAGAACCTCTTCTCTGTTAGGTCGCTTGCGTGTTAGACCGTTTGGTCGCTTGGATTGTTAAGTCGTTAGAGTTTTAGGTCGTTAGGTCGCTGGTGTTTTAGGTCGTTAGGTCGCTGGAGTGCTTATCTTGTTAGGTCGCTGGAGTTTTAGGTCGCTTCCAAAAAGAGGAGTTAACACTTGCCCCTCGAAGTACATGCCTATGTCATAGGTCGTGTGCTTCGATCTAACTCTGCTAGGTCGTGAGCGACCTAAAACATGTGCTAACTCGCGTGCCCGTTCGCCTTCTTCTCTTTGCCTCATATAAACTACTAGGTCGCTGCTTCTTCCTCACTTAACTGCTTTGATTTCCCGCTCTGCCATTAACGAATCTTCAAGCTTCCAAGGGCGAATTCAACCTATCCAGTCGTCAATTCATCTTTACCATCATATTACGTAAGTAAACTCGATCTTTATCCATCCATCGAACCACGAATTCCAATCTTCAAATCCCAGACCAATCTCGTACATCGCGTTTCTCTTTTGAGACATGTTGCGATCAATTTTCGATCGCAATTAGTTGTGTCGTTGTTGTGATGCACGAGAACACGGCAGGATGTTGGACGAATTACAGATCTGAGATGATTTGAATTGGTTTTGGGTGACTTAGTGGTATGGAGAGGTAACAGATTTCACTGAGAGAGTGATCGATTTCATTGAGAGAGTGATGGATTTTATTGTGAGAGGTAATAATGGGTTATCGGGTTTGCGAGTTAATGAGATAGTGAGTTGTTGAGTGGAGAAGAAGTTAGTGATTTAGTGTATCTGAACGACCTAAGATCGCTCGCGACCTAAGGATCCTTGCGACCTAAAGAAAGCTGAACGACCTTCACATCTGCGACTTAACTTTTAGGTCGCGCTGGGATTCAAACGACCTAGGACTTAGCTAGATTTGCACATGAATTCCAAGCAGAACGACTTATGACTTAACAAATTAACGACCTAACTTTTTGCAGCATAGGTTTTAGGTCGCGGCCGAGCTAACACTTATGACAAATTGGCATTATCTTGACTTGAAGCCTTGAACTCTTCGACTTGCACAGTGCGACCTAAGGAAGCTCCAACCTATGTTAGGTCGCTGGACGACTTAAGAGATGAACCAAATTTTGAACATTTGTAAAATTCTGAAAGAACTTGATTGAACTGTTTGAACTTTGAACTGTTTGAACTTTGTTGCACTTCCTTATAGGTTACACTAACTTTTTTAAGCTAACAGCCTATTAAACATAACATTTGCAGAAAACTAGGGCGAATATACTGCCATTGACTGCCCACATCGAATGACAGATTAGTCGATAAAGAATAATCAACTTAAATGAACCGTGTGAAGGAAATGCTGTGAATCAACAAGTTCAAGTGAAGTATTAAAGCAAAGCTAAAATAATCAACTAAAGCTGATTTGTTTGCATCAACACTGTACTTGGACTTACAATAACAAGCCCTGAAACTTTATAATTGACAAATGTCAACTAATTTGATTCCAGTTATATTTGCTTGTCATTTTACTAGTTTTGCACAACACTTCACACTTTTAGGAAACGTGCACCTTCATATTTGAATATCCAGTTCCTTTTGTAGAATGACTTCTCAACGAGAAGAACCAGGACAAGCTGGGGAGTTTTTTCCAATTGCTAACCCGCTGAACGATCCTCCGGAAAGAACTTCGACCACCTTGAACCACAGAGCTTTCAGTCAATTGTGCATTCAGTTTGGCATTGCTGAAGCAGACGCTCAGCTTCCTAGGACAAATGATGCTGCAAATAGGCCACCTCACGGCTTCATTGCAGTTAATCGACAAATGTGCTTAAGTGGAGCTATTCCTCCCTTTAATGATTTTCTTCGACAGCTTCTCCTTCGACTAACTATCTCTCCCTTCCAGCTACACCCCAATGGTTATGACATCATGATGGGGTTATGTGTGCTTTTCAGGAGGACACTCGACCGTCTTCCAAGTTTTGAAGAGATTTGCTATCTGTGCACTTTTGCGAAGAACAAATATCACCCTTCAATTATACTTGTGAGAGGCGCAAAAAACCGTAAATTGATTCTAGACTTGCCCGAGAGTGCACACGGGTTTCTAGGCTAATTTTTCTTCGTTCGCTGCCCCCCGGGGTTCTATGCCGTCTAGAGAATCGGAAGTAAGATTGCTTATTTCCGCTCATTTCATTTCTCTGAATTTTTTGAAACTTGAATTGTCAAGTACTGAACTTCATCCTTTACTTTTGTAGCACTTCCTCCTCCGCTTAGAGATCCCAACCACAAGCCAACCTTTGAAACGTTAAGTGCCGTGGCGGCTGAAGAGAGAAGCATCAAGTTCTTGCTGAAAGATGAGTTTCTTCACCAATTTGGGCTTTTACACCCTTCTCGGACTACTCTGCTTTATGATGCCCCTGGTTCTCAAACAGAGACATCAGATGCCCCAGTTTCTGCAGAAGAAATTGCATCGAAAGAACCTGCTGTAGAGGCTGCATTGGTGAAGTGTTCTACTCATGCCGATGTCGCGGGGTCATCTGTCAAGCTTACACTTTCCCCAGTGATTGAAGAAGGAGTTGAAAAAGAAAGCTCCACTGGGCATGGCGGTGATGATATTTATGGTGAACTGAGTGACCTGATGATAACTTCACAAGAGCTTTTCAAGGATTACCCCGTTACTACTAAAGTTATTTCTCCAGCAATTGAGGCGACATCCGTCTTGCAACAAACTCCGTCAACCCAAGAGTTAATGCCAGCTGCAAAAGCTGACATTACCCCCAAGTAGAAGAGTGGTTTGTAGCTTGACGCGCATAGTTTACACGTCACACACACTTAGAACTTTTTGGCACTTATACGCGCTTAACTTCTTTACTTCGAAGATTTCTAAATTCTATCTCTTTTTCATTTTCGGATTCTCCAATGGGGCGAAGCGGTTCGTACTACGATGACTTCCGGCGCTATGGAGGGCGTGACACTTATGATCACAAGCGATATCTCCCTGCCCGTAGGGAAACTAACGAAGAAAGAGCTGTTAGGAAGGCTCAAGAAAGGCTAGACTATGAGGAGTGATACAAGAGAAGGGATGAACGATATGACTCTTCTCAAAGAGATGATGATTCCCATAAACGAAAATCTCATGATGATAAAGGGAAGAGTCACATCGTTGAAGATCCAAACAAGCAGGCCAAGCTTAGCGACGCGTCTGCAATTTCTAAAAAGCCTGCTGCTTCTGTTTCTATAGACATCCCCTCCGGTTCTCCTGCTCTCGAGAAGACCGATATTCAGACAATTATTAACAGGCCACAGTATCAAGTCAGGGATGCTCCACCTACACTCCAAAGCCGATTCCCAAATTGGTGTTTGAAAGGAGTGCGCTTTGACTTGGATTTGGTTCCCATTGATAAGCAGGCCATGCTAAGGAATCTCGATGCCGTTAAGCTTGACATCGAGAGAATGTCTGGATGGCAAAAGCTGGTTGACGAGCTTCAGAGAGTTAATCGCGCAAATATTGAAGCAATGCTGACTATGGAAAATGATCATTCTGAATGGAAGAAAGTTCTTAACCAGCACGATGCAGAAATGCAGATCCTCGCTGATGATAATGAGAGACTCGAGGCTGAAGTTGAAAAACCCAAAAATGAGCTTGCCACCTCATCCACTTCCTATACTCAAAGGGAGGAAGTGCTTCAAAAGCATGTACGGGATGCTCATGCCAGTCAACGAGACGTTGAGGCCAGATATGAGGCACAAGAGAAAATTGTCGAGAGTTACCGCACTGATGTTGCTCGGTTGCAAGAAAAAACCCGCTCCCAGGACATGGAAATTGAAATGTTAAAAGCTCGACTTCTTAAAGTTGAAAAAGAGCGTGATGAGGCAGTTTCCGGCAAAGTTGCGGTCGAAGAATCTCATGAGGCTACTAAAGCCAATATCAGCTCTACTTTATTCGATTTTTACTTGCACAGTGTCCTGGGTCGTGGTAGTCTCTCATTTTTGGGACCTAAGTATGAGATTACTTTGGCCGAGTGTGGGAGGCCGCAATTGATATGCTCGGAGGTGCTGGCTATGACGAAGCAGACCTTGAGGCGCATTATTTCGATGGTGAAACCCGTGCTGCTCTTGCTAGAGGAAAGGAGCAACTCGCTAAAGTACGAGCCGAATCGACGGAAGAGGAGCATCCAGGGAAGGAAGCACCTTTGACTGCCCCTGTCCATACTTCGATTTCGGCCGACGTTGACATTATAGGCTCCAGTTCCCATTCTCCACCTACCGTTAAAGCCAAAACCGAGATTACAACTGCACAGGGCGGAGACGAAGGCGAAGAAAGCGCCGAAGCACAAGCCTATGAGATTGACATTACAAAGCCAACTTCTCCAGGTAACTTCTACGTTGAACCAGGTCAAGCGGATTGCTTGTTTGCTTCAACTGAGTTTGATGAATTTCTCGCTTATTACTTAAGTCTCGATGAGCCACCATCTCCTCTTTTTACGAGGAATACTGATTTTCACTTTTCTTCTTCTGTAGCGGAAATACCAAGTGCTGCACAAACTTCTCCTCCTCCAGCTGCTATTCCTCCATCTTCTCAAGTTACTCCTCCTTCTGCTTCTCAACCGAGGTCGCAGGAAGAAAAAATAGAAGCTATTCAAGACTTGGACGATCCGGCTGTTTCGCAAGAACAAAAGGCGGAAGAACTTGAGGAAGGAGAGAAGACCCCAGAGCAACCTTATGATGATGACACAAAGCTTTCTGCATTGATTACTCCGGGAAGTGAGTCTTCTTCAAAGAAGAAGGGGAACGCGCGGTTTCCAAGAAGTAGAAGAAAAGCGCTTCTGCTGGTGAAGAGAAAGTGGAAGAAGATCCAGCTACACCTCCCTCTTCTTCTTCCCCGACCCGTCCACGCCGGATTCAGAAATTAATCATCAAGCCGGGCAAGAGTTCTAAAGGTGGCGGGAAGAAGGAGTAATGAGCTTGACTTTATGCTTCTTGTTTTGCTTTTTTGCATGTATTGACCGGAGACTGTGCGGGTACCGGCCCCTGCTTGATTAAACCTGCGCATGTACAAAAATTTCATAGTATGGAATAAAACAATTCTTTTTACTTGTACAATTTCTTCTCAGTATATGTGTGAATGCATTTATTCCTTGTTTTTGCACAAGTTTCTTTATTTACTTCATATGATACTGCAGTGAGCTCGTGGTATGATGTTTGAGCGTTGTTTTTATTAATAATAGCTATATGCCCCTATATCACGGCTCATTGCAATATTCTAAAAAGACATGTATTCTTATTTTAGAGAATAATTTCCGTTTTGAGGAAATATTATTCTGCTTTTAATAGTGTATGCCTTGAATTAGAGAAGTTTTCTTCATTTTCTTTTCTTTTTAGAAAGAGTTAACACACTTCAACTTTCAGAGATGGCCACTTATATTATCTGAGAAGTGGATTACTCTTCGTAGTGAAGCGGGCTTCTGAAGAGAACTTTTATTTTTTGGACGTGCCTCATTAGAGGGCTTTGTTTAACATTTCACTGTTGAAGGTCGAAATGTACCTCTAAAGAGGGCTTGCGCCTCTGAAGAGGGCTTTTTTGTTGTGCCTCGGGAGAGGGCTTTTCTGTTGTGCCTCGGAAGAGGGCTCCTCCGAAGAGTTATGCCTTCGAATAGGGCTTATGCCTCCGAAGAGGTCTTTTGCCTCCGAAGAGGTCTTTTGGACTCCAAAGAGTAGCATTTGGACTCTGAGGAGTAGCATTTGGACCCGAAGAGTAGCATTTGGACTCCGAAGAGTAGCATATGGACTCTGAGGAGTAGCATTTGGACCCCTAAGATTAGCATATGGACTCTGAGGAGTAGCATTTGGAATCCGAAGAGTAGCAGTTGGACCCCGAAGAGTAGCACGTGAACTCGGAGGAGTAGCATTTGGACTCCGAAGAGTATCACTTGGACTCCGAAGAGTAGCACGTGGACTCTGAGGAGTAGCATTTGGACTCCGAAGAGTAGCAGTTGGACTCCGAAGAGTAGCAGTTGGACTCCGAAGAGTAGCACGTGGACTCTGAGGAGTAGCATTTGGACTCCGAAGAGTAGCAGTTGGACCCCGAAGAGTAGCACGTGAACTCGGAGGAGTAGCATTTGGACTCCGAAGAGTAGCAGTTGGACCCCGAAGAGTAGCACGTGAACTCGGAGGAGTAGCATTTGGACTCCGAAGAGTAGCAGTTGGACTCTAAAGAGTAGCACGTGAACTCTGAGGAGTAGCATTTGGACTCCGAAGAGTAGCACGACGACTCTGAGGAGTAGCATTTGGACTCCAAAGAGTAGCACGAGGACTCTGAGGAGTAGCATTTGGACTCCGAGGAGTAGCACGTGGACTCTGAGGAGTAGCATTTGGACTCCGAGGAGTAGCATGTGGACTCTGAGGAGTAGCATTTGGACTCCGAAGGGTAGCACGAGGACTCTGAGGAGTAGCATTTGGACTCCTAAGAGTAGCACGTGGACTCTTGGGAGTAGCATTTGGACTCCGATGAGTAGCATGAGGACTCTGAGGAGTAGCATTTGGACTCCAAAGAGTAGCACGTGGACTCTGAGGAGTAGCATTGTTGCTTGTGTCGTTCCACCATCTGCTTCTTAGCGATTCCTCGTTATCACTTCAAATACATGTCCCATTCTTTTGCAAGTTATTTGCTTTTTGCCAGAGAAGTGCACTTTGTCGTTGAGTGAATCCACGGGGCAGACGCTAGCTACTTTACCGGATGTTCGTTTGCACAAACGATAGCGATTGGTTAGCAAGGGTCTGGGACCTTCTCGTCAGGAAGGTGCCCGCTTTGGTGGACTCCTCAACTGTTTGTGAATAGCACTTCTTTTGTTGGAGTTGAATTTTGGCTTGGCATTTGTTTGTTGAGTGATTTGTAGGAATCGCTTGGCTTCGTGATGTGTTGAATAGGTAAGCTTTGCTTTGATAGCCTGCAATATTAAATCGACATTTTAGCAATATTTTTAATATATTTGCATATCGAAATGAGAACGGCATCTTACAGTATTAAAGAACAAAAGACTTATAGTTCTTTATTATTGATTCGCACTGATTTCTCAGTGGTTTACAATACAAGAGTTATATATTCATCATCATTTTACAAATTTAAGCAATGCTTTTTAAGTAAAATATGGACGCAGTCATTGCTATTTCAGAATCTTGGGATTGAATTTCCATTTCCACTGGATTCATAGTTTCTGATCCATATGCCAATCAGAATGGAGTGTGGTCAAACGCAGTTTTGTGGGTAGTTATCAGCGCTTTGATTAACTTCCACCTGTTGGGTGAGGACCCCCTGTGACAACATTAATAACAAGCCTCTCAGATTCCTGCGCTGCAGCCTTGTCATCTGAGCCGGATTGATGAGTAGGAAGTTGTTGCCCCTGTGTGGATGAGGTTGGGTCGACTCTATTTTTCTTCACATATTGTTGCAGTTTATTCTGTTTCAGCAACTCTTCCATTACATTCTTTAACTGGCGACATTGGTTAGTGTCATGGCCGGGTTGATTGTGAAATCAACAGAATCTCCCATTATGCATTGCACCTCTCCCCATCTCAGGTGGTTTGGGATACTCGACAACATCCTTCGTTGCAAAGAAGATATTTTCCGGTGTATCAGTTAAGGGAGTAAAATCTGAAGGATTAAAGCGGCGAGGTTTCTTCTCATTCCCCTGCTTCTTTTCTCCATCATTTTCCCTTTTCTGGTTTCCAAATTCTCTTTTGTTAGAAGCAACATCGATATTCTTGACTTCGGCAACAACTGCTTTCGCTGGCGCAGAAAGGCTTTCTAGGCGCATGAATTCGTCGGCCTTTTTATAAAACTTCTCAAGTGAATTCGGCTCCTTCATTTTTAACCATCTTCCGAATTCACTTGATTTGTTGATGACTCGCATCAAGTAAGTCAGGATCATACGAGGTTCTGCATTATCCACTTCGGCCAAGGCTATATTGAAACGGTTTAAGAAAGATCTGATAGATTCTCCGGGAGCTTGTCCAAGGCTGGATAGTGACATTATATCCTTAGCATTTGAAGCATACAACTTGAACTGATCCTTGAATTTTCGAGTTAAGTCAGAAAATTGATCTACGGACCGAACTGGTAGCTTTGTGAACCAAAGTAGAGCCACTCCTTCCAAGTACACTGGAAATTATCGGCATTTATTCTCATCCGATGCTCTTGCACCGGTCATATGCCACTCATACTTATATAGGAAATGATTAGGGTCACTCGTCCCCTTATAGGCCGGGATAGTAAGAGGTACAAATTTCTTTGGAAATTCTACTTTCAGGATCCTTTCAGTAAACGGAGTTTTGCTTGGAGCAAATCCCTAGTCATTCTCATTTTCTTTCCTTTGCATGCTCTCTTTCATGATTCGACGAACCATCCCTGACAGGTACTCCTTATTGTTCAGAGGCATTGCCGGGCAGACGTTAGTTATTCTTTCGGAAGTTGGCTGCGGCCTTGAACCTTCAGCTTGGAAAGGTGGCGCTTCGGCGGTGCCAGTAGCTCTTTAAGGAATACCATTCTCTTGGGACCTATGGGCATCTTCGACAAAGGTTGTTTCATTGTTTTCTGGTTGTCGATTTGCCCCAAGCAGAGCGTTTAATCTGTCCATCATATTAGCATTTTGAGTTTATATTTGTTGGTATAATCCAGACACCACATCATCAAGTTCAGCCCTTGTGACTCCAATGGTAGGAGTTGCCTGGTTTGCTTCTGGGGAAGCGGAGGTCCCCTCTTGAGCATTTCCGGATCTGGTCTACTCTTTCTTCCAGGAGCCATGATCTCAGATAGACTTCTGGTCTTTAGAGAGATTCTTTCAACAAACTTTTGCGAAGCAATGGTGAAAATATCCCTGAGTTGGGTTCTCAGTGAAAGCACCAAAATGTTAACGTAAAAATCAACGCTAACACCCCGGTGTGAGTATTAGTAATGTGAAAGCACCACCCGTTGGTACGGGAACTAGGAATAAGCAGAAAATAGCAGAAAAGTAAAGAGACAGCAGTTTTATAGTGGTTCGGCTCAAAATTAAGCCTACGTCCACTTTATCTTCTTTATTGATGATTCGGTTACAACTCTTTACAATACACTTTGATTACACCACACTATAGACGAGTAACTAGAACTTTGATGTAAGAGAGCTATTTGAATCCATGTCGGATGTGTTAGATCTCCTCTTGAAGTTTGTTGAAGCGTCTTCGGTGTTTGGAGTGCTTGAAGTGTTGGATGAGTTGAGAAAACATCAGAGTATCGGCGTTCCAGAAATGAGCCAAAAGTCCTTTTGAAGTTGGAGTAGGTGGGGTATTTATAGGGAGAAAGCTGTGCAGAGCCATAGGTCGCGAGCGACCTAAGGTGGGTCATAAGTCGTGAGCGACCTAAGGGTAGGTCGTAGGTCGTGGGCGACCTAGTGGGCATGGTTTGAGGCTTAACAGGGATGCACTTGATCTGTCTGAACGAGGTGGTAAGTTGTAGGTCGTGAACGACCTAGGGAGTAGTCTACGACCTAACTGTGTTGAGATATCTTGGTGAGCGACTTAAGTTGGTTCGACCTATAGCTTAGGTCGTTTAGTTGTTAAGTCGCTGGATCTCTAGGTCATTAAACTGTTCCATCTTTAGGTCGCTAGCAGTGTTCAACCCCTTAGGTCGCTAGGTCGTTTATGAAGTTAGGTCGATATATCCTTTAGGTCGTTAGGTCGTCTCATATTAGCTCGCTGTAGAACCTCTTCTCTGTTAGGTCGCTTGCGTGTTAGACCGTTAGGTCGCTTGGATTGTTAAGTCGTTAGAGTTTTAGGTCGTTAGGTCGCTGGTGTTTTAGGTCGTTAGGTCGCTGGAGTGCTTATCTTGTTAGGTCGCTGGAGTTTTAGGTCGCTTCCAAAAAGAGGAGTTAACAACCTTCACCAGTGGAACCTCCTTATTCCTTAGTCGCTTAATGTCTCTTCCAACAATCTTTGTGGGGATACGCCAAACAAAAGCTTCCCTTTCTACCTACACCTCCTCCAACTGACTTGGCTCTACAACCTCCACAGAGTCATGTAAGCACTTTCGCAAGTGCGAAACATGGAAAATGTCGTGCACTCCTGCGAGCCTATCAGGTAGCCTTACTCGGCGACATCCGTCTTGCAACAAACTCCGTCAACCCAAGAGTTAACGCCAGCTGCAAAAGCTGACATTACCCCCAAGCAGAAGAGTGGTTTGTAGCTTGACGCGCATAGTTTACACGTCACACACACTTAGAACTTTTTGGCACTTATACGCGATTAACTTCTTTACTTCGAAGATTTCTAAATTCTATCTCTTTTTCATTTTCAGATTCTCCAATGGGGCGAAGCGATTCGTACTACGATGACTTCCGGCGCTATGGAGGGCGTGACACTTATGATCATAGATGATATCTCCCTGCCCGTAGGGAAACTGATGAAGAAAGAGCTGTTAGGAAGGCTCAAGAAAGGCGGGACTATGAGGAGCGATACAAGAGAAGGGATGAATGATATGACTTTTCTCAAAGAGATGATGATTCCCATAAACGAAAATCTCATGATGATAAAGGGAAGAGTCACATCGTTGAAGATCCAAACAAGCGGGCCAAGCTTAGTGACGCGTCTGCAATTTCTGAAAAGCCTGCTGCTTCTATTTCTATAGACATCCCCTCCGGTTCTCCTGCTCTCGAGAAGACCGATATTCAGACAATTATTAACAGGCCTCAGTATCAAGTCAGGGATGCTCCACCTACACTCCAAAGTCGATTCCCAAATTGGTGTTTGAAAGGAGTGCGCTTTGACTTGGATTTGGTTCCCATTGTTAAGCAGGCCATGCTAAGGAATCTCGACGCCGTTAAGCTTGACATCGAGAGAATGTCTGGATGGCAAAAGCTGGTTGACGAGCTTCAGAGAGTAAATCGCGCAAATATTGAAGCAATGCTAACTATGGAAAATGATCATTCTGAATGGAAGAAAGTTCTTAACCAGCACGATGCAGAAATGCAGAGCATCGCTGATGATAATGAGAGACTCGAGGCTGAAGTTGAAAAACTCAAAAATGAGCTTGCCACCTCATCCACTTCCTATACTCAAAGGGAGGAAGTGCTTCAAAAGCAAGTATGGGATGCTCATGCCAGTCAACGAGACGCTGAGGCCAGATATGAGGCACAAGAGAAAATTGTCGAGAGTTACCGCACTGATGTTGCTCGGTTGCTAGAAAAAACCCGCTCCTAGGACATGGAAATTGAAATTTTAAAAGCTCGACTTCTTAAAGCTGAAAAAGAGCGTGATGAGGCAGTTTCTGGCAAAGTTGCGGCCGAAGAATCTCATGAGGCTACTAAAGCCAATATCAGCTCTACTTTATTCGATTTTTACTTGCACAACGTCCTGGGTCATGGTAGACTCTCATTTTTGTGCCCTAAGTATGAGATTACTTTGGCCGAAGTGTGGGAGGCTGCAATTGATACGCTCGAAGGTGCTGGCTATGACGAAGCAGACCTTGAGGCGCATTATTTTGATGGTGAAACCCGTGCTGCTCTTGCCAGAGGAAAGGAGCAACTCGCTAAAGTGCGAGTCGAATCGACGGAAGAGGAGCATCCAGGGAAGGAAGCACCTTTGACTGCCCCTGCCCATACTTCGATTTCGGCCGACATTGACATTATAGGCAGTTCCCATTCTCTGCCTCCCGTTAAAGCCAAAACCGAGATTACAACTGCACAGGGCGGAGACGAAGGCAAAGAAAGCGCCGAAGCACAAGCCTATGAGATTGACATTACAAAGCCAACTTCTCCAGGTAACTTCTACGTTGAACCAGGTCAAGTGGATTGCTTGTTTGCTTCAACTGAGTTTGATGAATTTTTCGCTTTTTACTTAAGTCTCGATGAGCCACCATCTCCTCTTTTTACGAGGAATACTGATTTTGACTTTTCTTCTTCTGTAGCGGAAATACCAAGTGCTGCACAAACTTCTCCTCCTCCAGCTGCTATTCCTCCATCTTCTCAAGTTACTCCTCCTTCTGCTTCTCTACCGGGGCCGCAGGAAGAAAAAATAGAAGCTCTTCAAGACTTGGACGATTCGGCTGCTTCGCAAGAACAAAAGGCGGAAGAACTTGAGGAAGGAGAGAAGACCCCAGAGCAAACTTATGATGATGACACAAAGATTTCTGCATTGATTACTCCGGGAAGCGAGTCTTCTTCAAAGAAGAGGGGGAAACGCGCGGTTTCCAAGAAGAAGAAGAAAAGCGCTTCTGCTTGAAGTTTGTTGAAGCGTCTTTGGTGTTTGCAGTGCTTGAAATGTTGGATGAGTTGAGAAAATAGCAGAGTATCGGTGTTCCAGAAATGAGCCAAAAGTCCTTTTGAAGTTGGAGTAGGTGGGGTATCTATAGGGAGAAAGCTGTGCAGAGCCATAGGTCGCAAGCGACCTAAGGTGGGTCGTAAGTCGTGAGCGACCTAAGGGTAGGTCGTAGGTCGTGGGCGACCTAGTGGGCATGGTTTGCGGCTTAACAGGGATGCACTTGATCTGTCTGAACGAGGTGGTAAGTTGTAGGTCATGAACGACCTAGGGAGTAGTCTACGACCTAACTGTGTTGAGATATCTTGGTGAGCGACTTAAGTTGGTTCGACCTATAGCTTAGGTCGTTTAGTTGTTAAGTCGTTGGATCTCTAGGTCATTAAACTGTTCCATCTTTAGGTCGCTAGCAGTGTTCAACCCCTTAGGTCGCTAGGTCGTTTATGAAGTTAGGTCGATATATCCTTTAGGTCGCTAGGTCGTCTCATATTAGCTCGCTGTAGAACCTCTTCTTTGTTAGGTCGCTTGCGTGTTAGACCGTTAGGTCGCTTGGATTGTTAAGTCGTTAGAGTTTTAGGTCGTTAGGTCGCTGGTGTTTTAGGTCGTTAGGTCGCTGGAGTGCTTATCTTGTTAGGTCGCTGGAGTTTTAGGTCGCTTCCAAAAAGAGGAGTTAACAACCTTCACCAGTGGAACCTCCCTATTCCTTAGTCGCTTAATGTCTCTTCCAACAATCTTTGTGGGGATACGCCAAACAAAAGCTTCCCTTTCTACCTACACCTCCTCCAACTGACTTGGCTCTACAACCTCCACAGAGTCATGTAAGCACTTTCGCAAGTGCGAAACATGGAAAATGTCGTGCACTCCTGCGAGCCTATCAGGTAGCCTTACTCGGCGACATCCGTCTTGCAACAAACTCCGTCAACCCAAGAGTTAACGCCAGCTGCAAAAGCTGACATTACCCCCAAGCAGAAGAGTGGTTTGTAGCTTGACGCGCATAGTTTACACGTCACACACACTTAGAACTTTTTGGCACTTATACGCGATTAACTTCTTTACTTCGAAGATTTCTAAATTCTATCTCTTTTTCATTTTCATATTCTCCAATGGGGCGAAGCGATTCGTACTACGATGACTTCCGGCGCTATGGAGGGCGTGACACTTATGATCATAGATGATATCTCCCTACCCGCAGGGAAACTGATGAAGAAAGAGCTGTTAGGAAGGCTCAAGAAAGGCGGGACTATGAGGAGCGATACAAGAGAAGGGATGAACGATATGACTTTTCTCAAAGAGATGATGATTCCCATAAACGAAAATCTCATGATGATAAAGGGAAGAGTCACATCGTTGAAGATCCAAACAAGCGGGCCAAGCTTAGTGACGCGTCTGCAATTTCTGAAAAGCCTGCTGCTTCTATTTCTATAGACATCCCCTCCGGTTCTCCTGCTCTCGAGAAGACCGATATTCAGACAATTATTAACAGGCCTCAGTATCAAGTCAGGGATGCTCCACCTACACTCCAAAGCCGATTCCCAAATTGGTGTTTGAAAGGAGTGCGCTTTGACTTGGATTTGGTTCCCATTGATAAGTAGGCCTTGCTAAGGAATCTCGACGCCGTTAAGCTTGACATCGAGAGAATGTCTAGATGGCAAAAGCTGGTTGACGAGCTTCAGAGAGTAAATCGCGCAAATATTGAAGCAATGCTAACTATGGAAAATGATCATTCTGAATGGAAGAAAGTTCTTAACCAGCACGATGCAGAAATGCAGAGCATCGCTGATGATAATGAGAGACTCGAGGCTGAAGTTGAAAAACTCAAAAATGAGCTTGCCACCTCATCCACTTCCTATACTCAAAGGGAGGAAGTGCTTCAAAAGCAAGTATGGGATGCTCATGCCAGTCAACGAGACGCTGAGGCCAGATATGAGGCACAAGAGAAAATTGTCGAGAGTTACCGCACTGATGTTGCTCGGTTGCTAGAAAAAACCCGCTGCTAGGACATGGAAATTGAAATTTTAAAAGCTCGACTTCTTAAAGCTGAAAAAGAGCGTGATGAGGCAGTTTCTGGCAAAGTTGCGGCCGAAGAATCTCATGAGGCTACTAAAGCCAATATCAGCTCTACTTTATTCGATTTTTACTTGCACAGCGTCCTGGGTCGTGGTAGACTCTCATTTTTGTGCCCTAAGTATGAGATTACTTTGGCCGAAGTGTGGGAGGCCGCAATTGATATGCTCAAAGGTGCTGGCTATGACGAAGCAGACCTTGAGGCGCATTATTTTGATGGTGAAACCCATGCTGCTCTTGCCAGAGGAAAGGAGCAACTCGCTAAAGTGCGAGTCGAATCGACGGAAGAGGAGCATCCAGGGAAGGAAGCACCTTTGACTGCCCCTGCCCATACTTCGATTTCGGCCGACATTGACATTATAGGCAGTTCCCATTCTCTGCCTCCCGTTAAAGCCAAAACCGAGATTACAACTGCACAGGGCGGAGACGAAGGCAAAGAAAGCGCCGAAGCACAAGCCTATGAGATTGACATTACAAAGCCAACTTCTCCAGGTAACTTCTACGTTGAACCAGGTCAAGTGGATTGCTTGTTTGCTTCAACTGAGTTTGATGAATTTCTCGCTTATTACTTAAGTCTCGATGAGCCACCATCTCCTCTTTTTACGAGGAATACTGATTTTGACTTTTCTTCTTCTGTAGCGGAAATACCAAGTGCTGCACAGACTTCTCCTCCTCCAGCTGCTATTCCTCCATCTTCTCAAGTTACTCCTCCTTCTGCTTCTCAACCGGGGCCGCAGGAAGAAAAAATAGAAGCTCTTCAAGACTTGGACGATTCGGCTGCTTCGCAAGAACAAAAGGCGGAAGAACTTGAGGAAGGAGAGAAGACCCCAGAGCAACCTTATGATGATGACACAAAGCTTTCTGCATTGATTACTCCGGGAAGCGAGTCTTCTTCAAAGAAGAGGGGGAAACACGCGGTTTCCAAGAAGAAGAAGAAAAGCGCTTCTTCTTGAAGTTTGTTGAAGCGTCTTCGGTGTTTGCAGTGCTTGAAATGTTGGATGAGTTGAGAAAATAGCAGAGTATCGGTGTTCCAGAAATGAGCCAAAAGTCCTTTTGAAGTTGGAGTAGGTGGGGTATCTATAGGGAGAAAGCTGTGCAGAGCCATAGGTCGCGAGCGACCTAAGGTGGGTCGTAAGTCGTGAGCGACCTAAGGGTAGGTCGTAGGTCGTGGGCGACCTAGTGGGCATGGTTTGCGGCTTAACAGGGATGCACTTGATCTGTCTGAACGAGGTGGTAAGTTGTAGGTCATGAACGACCTAGGGAGTAGTCTACGACCTAACTGTGTTGAGATATCTTGGTGAGCGACTTAAGTTGGTTCAACCTATAGCTTAGGTCGTTTAGTTGTTAAGTCGCTGGATCTCTAGGTCGTTAAACTGTTCCATCTTTAGGTCGCTAGCAGTGTTCAACCTAGCTAGGTCGCTTATGAAGTTAGGTCGATATATCCTTTAGGTCGCTAGGTCGTCTCATATTAGCTCGCTGTAGAACCTCTTCTCTGTTAGGTTGCTTGCGTGTTAGACCGTTAATTCGCTTGGATTGTTAAGTCGTTAGAGTTTTAGGTCGTTAGGTCGCTGGTGTTTTAGGTCGTTAGGTCGCTGGAGTGCTTATCTTGTTAGGTCGCTGGAGTTTTAGGTCGCTTCCAAAAAGAGGAGTTAACAACCTTCACCAGTGGAACCTCCTTATTCCTTAGTCACTTAATGTCTCTTCCAACAATCTTTGTGGGGATACGCCAAACATAAGCTTCCCTTTCTACCTCCACCTCCTCCAACTGACTTGGCTCTACAACCTCCACAGAGTCATGTAAGCACTTTCGCAAGTGCGAAACATGGAAAATGTCGTGCACTCCTGCGAGCCTATCATGTAGCCTTACTCGGTAAGCCATTTTCCCAACTCTCTCTGTGATAGGAAACGGTCCAACAAATCTATGAGCTAACTTTCCATTTGATCCGAACCTTACCACCTTCCTAAGTGGGGTTACTTTGATAAAAACTAAGTCTCCAACCTCAAACTCTAATTCTCTCCTCCGCTTGTCTGCATACAACTTCTGTCTGTCATGAGCCGTCTTCATCCTTAGCCGAATCAAATCCACCCTCTCAGAGGTCTCCTTAACCATATCGGGTCCAGGTAATAACTTCTCTGTAGAGTCTACCCAACATGATGGGGACTTGCATGGTCTCCCATATAAAGCCTCAAATGGTGCCATTCCTATACTTGTTTGGTAACTATTATTGTATGCAAACTCAACCAATGGAAGATGCTCCTTCCAAGTTCCTCCAAAGTCCAAAATGCCCATCCGCATCAAATCCTCAAGCACCCTATTGATCCTCTGCGTTTGGCCTACTGTCTGGGGGTGATAGGCCGTACTCAACCTAAGTTGCGTCCCTAGCGCCACCTGTACGCTTCACCGAAACTCACTAGTGAAAATGAGATCTCTATCATTAAGAGTGCTAGAAGGAACTCCGTGCGGACGGACTATCTCTCGAATATACAAGGATGCCAAATATGAAGTCGTACGCCTACTCTAAACTGGGATGAAGTGGGCACTCTTGGTCAATCTATCAACAATCACCCAAATGCTAGTGTTCCCCTTCCTAGAACAAGGTAAACCATCAATGAAATCCATAGAAATACTGTCCCACTTCCACTCCGGCACATCTAGGGGCTGAAGTAATCCACCGGGTTTATGCTGCTCTTCTTTTACCCTTTGGCATATAAGACGCTTAGCTACAAATTCCACCACGTCCTTCTTCATGCTGCCCCAATAGAACATTCTCTTCATATCTCGATACATTTTGTTACCACCCGGATGAATAGTCATACGGGTGTGGTGCGCCTCTTCGAAAATTGCTCTCAACAAGTCACTAACGCGTGGAACACAAAGCCTCCCATCTCTCCTATGCCACCCCCTACTATCTATGGAATAACGTTGGAGATGCCTAGAGACCTCTACTCGGCTAATCCTATCCATAATGTCCATGAGATCTGAACCCTCCCGCTGCCTCAAGCTGATCTAATCCAGAAGGGTAGGCCTCACCTCTAATGTCGCCAACAATATGGGAGTAATGTCCATTGAGGGCGTAAAATCAAAAGTAGAAATAAACTCCAAGCTCCTCCACTCTACGAACAAAGGACTAAGGGTTGCTTTTTTCTACTCAATGCATCCACATCCACATTACCCTTGCCAGGGGTATAAGCTATCTCAAAATCATACGGGGCTAAAAATTCCATCCACATCTATTGCCTCAAGTTCAAGTCCTTCTGTGAGAATATGTACTTCAAAGACTTATGGTCAGTAAAAAGCTCAAACCTCTCTCCAAGCAAATAGTGCCTCCAAGACATAAGTGCAATAACTATGGTCGCCAACTCCAAATCATGGGTTGGGTAGTTCTTCTCATGCGTCCTCAATTGCCTACTACCATAACACACTACCCTCCCTTCTTGCATCAACACCGCTCTTAGACCTGTTCTACATGCATCAGTGTATATAGTGAAAGGCTTAGCTCCGTCGGGTAAAACTAACACTGGTGCACTAGTAAGGGCTCTCTTAAGCTTCGTGAAGGAATCCTCACAATCCACGTCCCACATGAAAGCTTTATTCTTCTTAGTAAGGTGCGTGAGTGGTGCTGAAATCTTGGCAAAGTCTCTAATGAACTTCCTATAGTAGCCAGCCAATCTTAGAAAGCTCCTAACCTTGGTAACGTTCTTGTAGGCCTTCCGATCTTGCACTGCAATAACCTTTGTGGGGTCAACAGCCAAACCTTCCTTCGAGACTACGTGCTCCAAGAAACGAACTTCCTCTCTCCAAAAACGACACTTCAAAAACTTAGCTCTCAAATGATGACTACGAAGTGTGCTAAGAACTTCTTCCAAATGAACAACATGCTCCTCCATATTCTTGGAAAATACCAAGATATCATCTACGAATACCACCACAAACTTATTTAGGAAATCCCTAAAGACGCGGCTCATCAAATCACCAAAATAGGCAGGAGCATTGGTTAGCCCAAAAAGCTTAACCAACCACTCAAAAAATCCATCTAGTGTCCTAAAGGCAGTCTTATCTATGCTGTCATCGGCGACTCTAAGCTGATGGAATCCCGTGCCTAAATCAAGCTGAGAGAAAACCGAAGAACTTACCAACTGGGCAAAAAGATCATCAATCCAAAAAAGTGGATATCGATTCTTCTTGGTGAGCTTATTTAATTCTCTATAATCCACGCAAAGTCGGAGAGAACCATCCGCCTTAGTGGCGAAGACGACTGGCGCTCCCCACTCCGATATGCTCCTTCTTATGAATCCATTCTCCAAAAGCTCATGAATCTGCTTGCTTAATTCTTTCCTTTCCCTAGGTGCCATGTGTCTCACAGGTAACGCTACTGGCTTGGCATTCTCGGTCAAATAAATCCTGAAGTCAATTTCTCTCTTAGGGGGCAGTCCCCTAACCTCCTTAAAGACGTATGCAGAATCTCCAACGACAGGAACCGAATGCAACTCTGATGACAATGAATCGAGGAAATGAAGAAAACTCAACATGACTGACCCTTACGGGTCGCAAGGTACTTATAGAGTTCTACCACTGCAAGTCTCAAGTCTAATGACTCTCCTCTCGCAGTCTAAGATAGCTCCATATGTGGATAGCCAATACATCCCTAAGCTCATCCCATACCCCTAAAATCCCAAAACATAGGCGTCGCAGTCAAATTCTACGCCTAGGATGAAGATTTTCAAACCCTTACAGACCATAGATAAGCGTACCGATCCTCCTATGGGGTTTGAAACAATAATGGGGTCTACTACTAATGATATGTCCTAGTGTAAACAATCTACTAGAGAACTAGGGATAAAAGAATGTGATGCTTCAAAATCAAATACAGTCCGAATGGGAAAATCAGATATAGAAATCAAACATTCTACTATGACTTTCCTACCTCTATCTGGAATGCTACTGGAAGGTGCTGCGTCTAACGCCTGAATTTATGCATCTGGGGCGCTCGTTCCCTGACCAGCTCTCTGGGGACAACTCCTACTCATATGACCGGGCTGCCCACAAACATAGCATTTACCCTTCATCTTATCCTTTCTGCAATCCTTGGCCAGATGTCCAACATTCACACAACTATGACACTTTACTCCCTTCTTAATCTGCTTCTGAGGACCATCACCTTTCTTCTTTTTCTTATTCTTTTCCCACCACTTCTTCTTTAAACCTTCTGACTTAACCTCCTCTTTAGACTCTCCCTCCTTGACTGTATCCGACATAAGTGCCATCACGACCGAAGACTCATAAGTAGCTCCCATTGGTACATGAGTCAGCAATAATTCCTGAAGGGGTTGATTCAATCCCTTCGCAAACTTCAAAGCTTTCTTATGCGGCGTGTTCACCAAATCCATACCAAACCATGATAACTCATTGAATTGATTGATGTATTCCTTAACAGACAAACTCCCTTGCTTTAAATTAATAAACCTCTCCAGCTGAACACTCTCTTCCGCCTGAGACAGAAACTTCCTATCGAATCGCTCCCAGAATCCAACCCAAGTAATATTCCTTCCCTCCAACTCGATCACTTCCTACCAATAAGATGCCTCCTCCTTCAGCTGCCAAGCGGCTAGCTGAACTCGCTGCTGACCATCCAATCCCAAAAGACTAAAAATCCTCTCTATATCCCTAAGCCATGCTCTCACCTCCACATAAGTCACTTTGCCAGAAAATGTCTCCCCGCCAAAACTCGCAAAATCTTTACAAAGCTTAGATAAATTGATGGCGGCAGGAGGGTTGATGGGATTCCCACCCATTGGTGCAGGGTTGGGCACAGGCCCGTGCACCTCTACAGTCGTGGCTTGTAAGTACCTACAAAACCAGGCTGCGACTGGAGTGCCCTCAGGAAGGTTCGGGGCATCACCCATTCTACGAAAAGAAAATGATAGTTTAGGAAAGAGTCAAAGGGAGATTGAACTGGACTTATGAGGGGTTTCTATAAAAATTATTTTATACTTATAAATCATTTCTAAAGGTTCTTTTCTGAAAAATACTTTTAAAAAAAGTTATTTTGAAAAATACTTTTAAAAAAAGTTATTTTGAAAAATACTTTACTTTTGAAATTTTTTTAGGAATCCTGTAACCTTAGGATCTGATACCAAGTGAAACACCCCACACCCCTTAATATACCCAAAAGGATACATTAAAAGGCGTGGTGCATTGTAGGTATAACTAAAGCTAACAAAGACTAAGATTCACAAGACAAATATAGATAAAAACAGCGGAAACTTAAAATAATAACTTAATTAAAACAAAGCTTCATAATTGCTTCATAAATAAGTCAAATACCAAATACCACATCCATGTCTAAAAATCCAGTATGACTCATGAAACAAAAACTCATAGTCTCAAAAATCAGAGTACATAATATCCTTTATAATAAGCTAGTACATAGAAAGAACAAAAGCTAAAAATAAAAGAAATACATAGTAGAGAACTCCTCCAAGAAACCACTAAGCAACAACAATCTACTAACTTCTCCCTTGATTGCCTAAAGAGGGGATGTGGAAAATAGAGGAGTGGGTCAGACTAAAATTCTGATGAATGATAGTAATTACTAGAGTCTTTAAGCAAGATAAAAGTAATAGACTCTACAATAGTACTAGCATAAATAAGGATAACAAAGGAAATAGGAAAGAGATAAACTGGAAATAAGTACGATTAAATATTGCTCAATTTATAAGATAGGTTAACTTTGATTGCTTGCACTTGTCCTTGATTTCTGCTTTGATTAGGCTGAATTCCTAATCCTGTAATTAGGATGTAACCCTAATTCTACCCTTTTTGATCGGCCTGGTACTCCATAGACCTTACTACAGACCAAACGCTATATATCTTCCTACACAGCAACCAATGGTATCTACAAAAGATGCACAAAGCGCCTACTGTGGATCCGGACGACATATATAGCTTCCTACACAAAAGGAAATGGTATCTACGAAAGACACCCATACTAAGCACTTGAAACTCATAGCGATTACTAAGCACCAGAATGGAAGTCGCACGCGTAACTGCCACCATGCCCATGCTATCTTTTGTTCCACCTATTAGGTCTTCTTATTACCTCAAACTTCAGGCTAACGTGAGATCACCGTGTGTCCATAGAATCTATAAGGGAAATGCTATTGGTACTGGCCCGTCATCCAAACAATATATAGTTGCGCCCCTTATCCAAATCCCCTATGATTTAAACTTCTATTTAACCAATTACTACCCTTCTTAGCATAAGCGTGCCCTCGTCTCACTTCAGGCTAATGTGGGACCACCATTTTGTCTACTAGGGAATGCTATTAGGTACAGGTCCTACTTTCATCTTTTCTTATTAACTTTGATAAATTATTTTAAATAAGCCTTTACAATTTATCCCTACTATCTTTGCTTAGTAATTTATCCTAAGTCTTGAAATAAGCCTGATTCTGTTTTATTTCTTATTATAACCTACGTTATAATCATGCTTATTAATTAACCTAAGGTCTTAGTGTGAAAATAAGCTTCTTTCATCTTTTACTCTTTTTAGTTATAATTCTAAGTTATAACTAGGCCAACCTTTTTAATTCAGTCCAATTAACGTCATAATTAGGTGTAATTTCAGTCCAATTCCATTTATATTACAGTCTTTGAAATTTACATCTTATATTCCATTATTTTAGTTTTCTTACAATTTAATTCATATTCACGTTAATCCTATTCTAATCCATATGCGAAGAAGGAGGAATAAAAGAAAACTAAAAATAGAAGAAAATCCAAAGCGTAGAAAGAAGATGTAAATAACGTATAAATAACAGTAAATAAACTAAAATACTGTAAATACACTGTAATTAAATGGAAAAGCTATAATTAACAGAAATAAACTAAAATTACTGAAAAGAATAGCTGAAAGGAAATAGACTGAAAATAATTCTAAAAACTGTAAATAAACTACTGAAAAGGCTATTCTAAAAATCGTAGTAAAACTACAACTATTGGAAACCTTATTATTTTAAATTACTTAAAGAAATCTTAAAATAATTACAATCACTCACCTCCGGTCCTAAGCACTTCCTTTGGTCTTCCCGGATCCACTTGGAGTTGTAAAATAATTTAATTTATAACGATTTTCTCCTTTGGAAAAATTATTCCATTTTGGGTCCTGCCTAGAAAGATGAACCCAATTAGAGAAAACCAAGAATGAGAAAAAGTGTTAGGTCTAGGGGTATATTTATAGGGGTAGAAGTGGATCTCGGACCATTGGATTTCGGGACTGAATAGAATGCAACCACATCATAGGCTGAATAGGAGCGATCAGATGCAAAAATAGATGGACCGGATTGGTCAGAAGAATGCAAAACACGTCACCAATAGGCTCTGGAATGTTCAAACGAGCGAACGTTCATTCATAAATAATAGAGGCGGGTCGATCGCCTTGGTGCCTAGGTTGATCGGCCGGTCGACCTGCCTATATATATATATTTGCTTATTTGTTTATTTTATAACTTGGTCATATTAGCTCAGTTTCTGACGTTCTATATATGGAAATTTACCAGAATATTACCACAGACATAATGGTGCAATTCTCGTGACTCAATTCTGATAATTTCACAAAGTTATTTTATTATTTAGTTAATTAATGAATTAATTATTACGGGTTAAATTTCGAATTGTTAAAAATAATGTGAGCAAAAGGCTAAAGGATGCCGAAATCCGATACTCGGTTATTGAGAAACTAGCATACTGTTTGGTTTTGACAGCCAGAATGTTAAGGCCTTACTTCCAGGGACACCCGGTGAAGGTGTTGACCAACTTTCCATTAAAACAAGTCTTTGGTAGGCCTAAAAATTCTGGAAGATTGATTAAGCGGGGAATTGAGCTAAGACAATATGATACAGTATACCAGCCCAAAATGGCTATAAAAGGACAAGCCTTAGCTGATTTCAATAACGAGTCTACGAGATTCATTTTAGAACAATTCGACGAAGAAAAGGATATGAAACCCAAGTGGCAGTTATTTATGGATGGCACCTCAAACGAACTAGGTGTCGGAGTAGGATATGTAATAATTATCCTAGATGGACACAAACTTCATTATGCTATGCAATTGGGGTTTTCAGCAACTAACAATGTAGCAGAGTATGAATCCATGGTTGCAGGATTGACTCGTGCTCTGCAAATCAAAATCCCAAGGATTCAAGTATTCAGTGATTCTGAATTAATGGTTAGTCAAATCAAACAAGTATACCAAACCAAAGATCCCAAACTTAGTCAGTATGTAAAAAAGGTTCTAAAAATGCTCACACTTTTCGAAGATTTCTCTGTACACCAAATACCAAGGGAAGACAATTCTCAAGAAGATTCACTGGCTAAATTAGCAAGTTTAAGCGGGGCCTCTGGGACTCGAATTATGCTCGTGGGAATTTAGGCTAATCCTAACATTGAGGAAAACGGATAAGAGAAAACCAAGGAGCTATTAGTACTAACCCGATCACGAGCCTTAACAAAAGAAGTGGAAGAAACAGATCAAGAAATACCAAGTGAATAACATATAGCCCCAATAGCGGAAGAATATTACGAAAGCACTTGGATGGCCCCATTATGAGTTATATTATCAATGAGAGACTACCTATAGAAAAAATGGAGGCGCGAAAGCTAAAGAGACAAGCCCAGAATTTTACCATTATGGATGGAGTTCTATATAAGAAAGGATACGCCCTTCCATATTTGCGATGTGTAAAGCCCGAAATTGAATTAAGGATATTAAAAGAAGCCCACGAAGGAATCTGTGAAGATCACTCCAGTGGAATAAAATTAGCCAAAAAGATAATGAGACAAGGGTTTAATTGGCCACAGTTAACCAATCAAGTAATCGAGTACATTAAAAGATGTGAAAAGTGCCAACGCAACTCAAAGATAACATGTCTTCCTTCAAGTCAACTAACCCTTATCACCAGCCCATGGCCATTCCGCGTTTGGGCAATCGAATTAATTGGACCTCTTCCAATCTACAAAGGTGGAGCAAAGTATGTAGTGGCAATTGATTACTTCACAAAATGGGTCAAAACAGAACCGCTTCCAAAGATCACCTTTGGGAAAGTGCTAAGATTTGTTATTAAGAACATTGTCACATGATTTGGGATACCCTATAAAATAATTTCGAACAATGTAACCCAATTTGAAAGTGCAGAATTTTCAAAATTTTGTCATAAGAATGGAATTATAAAAAGCTTCTCTTCTGTCGCTCACCCAAAAGCCAACTGAGCCGTTAAGGCTGCTAACAAAAAAATAAAGAAATTCTTGTAAAAGAGACTAAATAAGGCAAAAGGGAATTGGGTAGAAAAATTACCCCTAGTTTTGTGGGCTTATAGAACATCCACTAGAACTGCAACAGGTCATACCCCATATTCTCTGACATATGGCTGTGAAGCAATGCTGCTAGTAGAAGTTGAAGTACCTTCTCATTGAAGGATTGCCTATGCCTTTAACGCAAATCAAGAACTAAAAAAGGAATCTCTTGATTTAATTCATGAATTAAGAGATAAAGCAGCCTTAACAACGGTTGAATATCAACGTAATTTAACTCAAAGGTAAAAGCAAGGACATTTAGACAAGGAGATTGGGTACTTAGAAGAGTAATGACCAAAATGAGAAACCCATCAGATGGGTCATTGGGACCGAATTGGGAAGGCCCTCTAATCATTTTCAAGGAAATTCCCCTAGGGGCTCACAAGTTATGCCATCTTGACGGTAATATGGTACCGAGAACTTGGAATGTAGAACATTTGAAACCGTACTTTCTGGCTCTGAATGAATAAAAGATTTTCAAGAATGTCTCTACTATGACTCGCTAAGAAAGTCTACATGGTCGGGAGTAAATTTCTTCTTAAACTTGGACTACCTAAAATGGCAGGCTACCAATAATGGTAGAAAGCCCTTGGTCGCGCCAAGATGGCCAGGTCATGGCACCTCCTGGAGGGAGGGCGTAAGCCTTTATCTGTGCCAAAGTCAGAAATGGCCAGGTTAAAGCAGCACAATCCCTTATCCGTGTCATGCTATAGCCAGGATATGACACCTCCTAGATGGAGGACGGGTAATCCTTTGGTCCCGCCACGCTATGGCCAGGCGAAGGTACCGAACAAGCCCTTAGCTGGGTCATGCTATAGCCAGGTTAAGGCGCCATTTGGAGGGAGGTGGGTATGTTCTCGGGCCCTGCTTGAGAATAAACTAGCCGAGTGCACCGGTAACCTGGATGAAATATCCGATGGACTATGAAAAGTCTATGTCTAAATAGGAATCGCCAGAAATCGGCACCGCCTAAAATGGCAACCACCAGAAAGCAGCAATGTCTAAAATGACAAACACCCTAAAATGGGCACTGCTTAAATAAGCAAAAAAATATTGGACTAAAGAGTCCCCTCCTGAAATAGGCCAAAATAAATTGATAAAGAAAACTCAGGCCCGAGAAATAAAAAGTATGAAAGACACTATAATAGCCTGAAGATGGCACATTCGACAAAAGGATCGAAAAGAATTCTCTAACTTCTCTTAATGAACATCTGCCCGATTGGTATTCCGGTCTTCTATTATTAATTAGCTAAAATGGTATTCTGGTCTTATATTATTAATTACCAGAAATGGTATTCTGGTCCTCTATTATTAATTAAATGTCGGAAACGATGTTTTGGATTTCTAGTGCTGCTTGTCAAAAATGGTATTCTATAAATAGCATCCTTGGCTTCTGTTTGCGCCAAAATTGGTCACAAACCCCGAATGTTGTGAAAGCACCAGTGTATGAATATAAATCAACAATATTCACACACAAATCTCAAATCTAAGCAAACAGAGTATCACAATTCAGAAATAATGAACAGAAACACGAGATTTATAGTGGTTCGGCGATCTTGCCTACGTCCACTCTGAAGTTGATGATTTTATTGATGTTCACTCGATGATTACAATCTCTTCTAATGTAGTACAACTGAAATTATATGCTAAGTCTCAATCAAAGGTAGCGGTGGTGTTCTGGAGTAAATCTGGCAGAATCTGGGCGCTCTTTAGTACTTAGAATTATCCGACCTCTTTTCTGAATGACCAGGAGCTCTATTTATAGGTGTAGGAGGCTGATATTTCGCCTAAAATGAGGGGAGACCAGTTCTGGTACGTCAGGGGGCCCACACGGCCGAAATCTGGAGATCCAGGCCCACTTTGGGATCGATTCGACCCTTGGTTCGAATCGATCAAAAAAGAGTCCAATCGAGCTGAAATTTGGGGTGGACATTCTTCATTATGTGCTTAAGCTTCTGTGAAAATTTCATGGCATTTGGATGTGTAGATCTCAAGTTATGATCGATTCAAGTTGAAGATTTTCGTGTTCTTCATCCTATGGATTCGTTCGAATCGATATCGTTCGAATCCATAGGGTCGAATCCATGCTCCTGCATGTGAAGGCGGTGATGTGGCGCACATCCCTTGTATCGATCCACTTTTTGCTCCAAATTGACTGGGTCGACTCCATGTCCTCTGCAGCTTTGACTGGGTATCCTCGTGATAATGGATTCGAAGATGCGGTCCTTCGAATCGATAGGAGGGATGTTCCTTCGTATCGATCAGGACAGTCCACAGTCGATCGATACGAAGACTTCCCAGCTGGATGGATTCGAAGTGCCTTACCTTGAGGGATTCGAAGAGAGGTCTTGTGCCGGATTCGAGTGGTATTTGACTTGATGGATTCGAACCGAGGTTGGGTTTCCTGGATTCGAAGTAGTACACGTCTGATGGATTCGAAGAAGGGTTATGCTTCGTGGATGGATTCGAATCACTATGTGGCTGATGGATTCGAACGTTGGAGGTTAACGCACTTTCATGGATTCGAAGTCATCAGGGGAACTTCGTTGGAATTTAGTTTGATGGATTCGACCCTAGGGGATTCGAACCATTGGGATACGAACTCAAGGCTATGTCCTTCACTTGCGTCGATGATATCTTGGGCGTACGAACTCGGATTGACTCGAGATTTGGAATGTTGTTCTATCTGGCCTTGCTTGACATGTCTTATCAATTGTAGCCCGATCCGGACTCGGACAAAATTCATCGATATCCATGGTGAACTTGTGATGTAACTGTCCTACAGGATGAACTGTCATTGAGTTCTAGTCAGTTTTTTGGTGTCACGGCCTTGCCAAAAGGCGGGATAACATTTGCCCCCCAAAACATGCCTTGCGATAGGAGGGTGTGTTTTGTAATACCATAAGCTAGATGTTCATATCTTGTTGATGACCTGCAAAGAAATTGATAGTTTTATCTTACCATGAATGACGATCGTTCGCGACCGTATGTCATTTGAGGTAACATGGGACCGTTCGAGGTCGGATGCCGTTTGCGGCCAATAAAGAAATGGGACCGTTCGCGGTCGGATGTCGTTCTAGATGAATTGTGACTATTCGAAGTCGGATGTCGTTTTTTAGACGTGTTGCGACCGTTCGTGATCGGCTGTCATTCTAGACGAATCATGACCGTTCGCGGTCGGGTGCCGTGGAAAGAGGAACGTGATCGTTCGCGATCGTGTGCCGTACGAGGCAAAAATGTGATCGTTCGCGATCGAATGTCATATTAGGTGAATTGTGACCGTTCGTGGTCGGGTGCCGTACGAGGCAAATGGTGACCGTTCGAGGTCGGGTGCCGTTCGAGGCTAATGGTGACCGTTCGAGGTCGGGTGCCGTTCGAGGCTAAGTGTTATCGTTCGCAATCGAATTGTGACTGTTCGCGGTCGGATGCCGTTCGAGGCGAATTGTGACCGTTCATGGTCGGGTGCCGTTCGAGGCGAATTGAGTGTGCCCGGGGAGGGACTTAGTATCATCAATACCAGGTTTCACGTTCGGGTGAATCCCCGGATTGTTTCTTGCAACGGTTTATCGCCATCTCAGAGCATGCCTAGGGACCGTTCGTGATCCCGTACATGTGTAAGTGGCTTAGCCGCTATGAAATCACAAGTAGCATTTTTTCATTGAAAATAAGTCTTTAGCAGAAATGTTAAACAAAGTCAAGTTCAAATATTCAAATCAAGATGAAATAAAAGCAAAGCAAGGATGTCAAAGTGTAAACTCCCACAACGATAGGGTTAGTAGTCATTCACAACATGCCTATGGACCGTTCGTGATCTCACACATGTGTAAATGACTTACCCGTGTTGGTGTGAATTTACAACTTGTCCATCGTTATTTCAACTAATTGATAATCATACGATGTCCTGGCTCGGGGGCACCCCTGGCTGATGTAGACGGTGGTCGCTTTGGCTCCACCGCTGGAGCTCGCCTCCTCACATACTGAAGTAGCATACCGTTCCTGATTTGCCCTTCCACCTCATCCTTCAGATGTCTACAGTCGTTAGTGTTATGACCATTCAGTTCATGGAATAAGCAGTATCTGTCTGATTTCCTCTCGTCAACAGTGGGATCCCTTCGTATTGGCCTACGGTAGGGAACTTGCTCTCGTGTATCTTGGTAGATTCGCTCCAAACGCTCATTCAGCTCTGAATAAGTGGTGAATCGTGGCTCTCTCCGCAGTCGCTTTGACCTGTCACCATTGTCCTCAGCCTTTCGTTTTCCTTTATCCTGGTCTAAATCCTTTTCAAAAGGTTTTTTGTCTTTAAGTGCATAAACTTCTATTCCCTCTCCTTCTTCTCTTTCAGCATTAGCGTCTTCCAATCATAAAAACTTTTCTGCCTCATGATAGAATTCTCCTAGATCCATAGGTGGATCCTTAGTTAATGAATTTTTGAATTCCGTGCTGTCAGCTATTCCGGACACAACTGCCATCATAACCATGGATGGATCTGGCCGATACACCGATGCTGCTGCCGCATTGAACCACGTCAGGAAATTCCTCAAAGATTCTCCAGCTTTCTGTTTTAGCGTTGCCAAACTCATCTCATTCTTGGGCCTTGAAATGTGAACCCTGAATTGCCTCAGAAATTTCTCAATTAAATCGGTCCATGTCCCAATGGAACCGCTCTCCAGTTGTCTAAACCATAAAGCTGCTATGTCTGTCAAATACAATGGGAAGCACCGGGCCATGACTTCCTGTGATGCCCCCAGCACTTCCATGTGCCTTATATACCTCGTTAGATGGACCGCAGGGTCCGTCCTCCCATCATACCCTTCTACTGTTGGTAGTTTGAATTCTGGTGGGTTCCTAGCCAACCTAATCGCAGGAGAAAAGGGACTCCTGTTCACGTCTTCAAGATCTCTGTTTACTAATCCTCCTCTCATGGCTCGCCTGACCATCTCTGCCAATCTATCATTGTCTCCAAGCTGTAGTCCTCGTTCACTACCTTTGATCTGCCCCCCGAGTCCGTGTGAGCTTTCGAGTGTTTGCCCCCCTGACTGAGCGTTCATCCCTCTATTGCTGTCAGGTTGCTCGGATGTCCTTGTCTCTCTTCCCGTGTTCGGATCAACATGTCCTAAGTGTGTGCCCCCCAGCTCCGGCGCTGCGTTGGATGGTCCTGCTTCGTTCTGGACCCTGGTTGTTCCTTGATTTCGCGCTCCAAGTTGCCCAATCTGTTGAAGCAAATTCTGGATCATTTCCTCCTATCTCTTCATCATTGTCTCCATCTCGTCCCTGGTGATGAAGAATGATGCTTGGTTTGCTCCCGAGGAAGCCTCTTGACTTCCTTCGTGCTGACTTCTCTCAGCTCTTTGCCTTCTACTCGTTTGTCGGGTCATTGTCTTTCAAATCTCCAAGCTTTCAGATCTGAACATCAAATTCTGTGTAGCGGGTGCTAGTTGTTCTCAGTGAAAGCACCAAAGTGTTTGCGCCAAAATTGGTCACAAACCTCGAATGTTGTGAAAGCACCAGTGTATGAATATAAATCAACAATATTCACACACAAATCTCAAATCTAAGCAAACAGAGTATCACAATTCAGAAATAATGAACAGAAACACGAGATTTATAGTGGTTCGACGATCTTGCCTACGTCCACTCTGAAGTTGATGATTTTATTGATGTTCACTCGATGATTACAATCTCTTCTAATGTAGTACAACTGAAATTATATGCTAAGTCTAAAATCAAAGGTAGCGGTGGTGTTCTGGAGTAAATCTGGCAGAATCTGGGCGCTCTTTAGTACTTAGAATTATCCGACCTCTTTTCTGAATGACCAGGAGCTATATTTATAGGTGTAGGAGGCTGATATTTCACCTAAAATGAGGGGAGACCAGTTCTGGTACGTCAGGGGGCCCACACGGCCGAAATCTGGAGATCCGGGCCCACTTTGGGATCGATTCGACCCTTGGTTCGAATCGATCAAAAAAGAGTCCAATCGAGCTGAAATTTGGTGTGGACATTCTTCATTATGTGCTTAAGCTTCTGTGAAAATTTCATGGCATTTGGATGTGTAGATCTCAAGTTATGATCGATTCAAGTTGAAGATTTTCGTGTTCTTCGTCCTATGGATTCGTTCGAATCGATATCGTTCGAATCCATAGGGTCGAATCCATGCTCCTGCATGTGAAGGCGGTGATGTGGCGCGCATCCCTCGCATCGATCCACTTTTTGCTCCAAATTGACTGGGTCGACTCCATGTCCTCTGCAGCTTTGACTGGGTATCCTCGTGATAATGGATTCGAAGATGCGGTCCTTCGAATCGATAGGAGGGATGTTCCTTCGTATCGATCAGGACAGTCCACAGTCGATCGATACGAAGACTTCCCAGCTGGATGGATTCGAAGTGCCTTACCTTGAGGGATTCGAAGAGAGGTCTTGTGCCGGATTCGAGTGGTATTTGACTTGATGGATTCGAACCGAGGTTGGGTTTCCTGGATTCGAAGTAGTACACGTCTGATGGATTCGAAGAAGGGTTATGCTTCGTGGATGGATTCGAATCACTATGTGGCTGATGGATTCGAACGTTGGAGGTTAACGCACTTTCATGGATTCGAAGTCATCAGGGGAACTTCGTTGGAATTTAGTTTGATGGATTCGACCCTAGGGGATTCGAACCATTGGGATACGAACTCAAGGCTATGTCCTTCACTTGCGTCGATGATATCTTGGGCGTACGAACTCGGATTGACTCGAGATTTGGAATGTTGTTCTATCTGGCCTTGCTTGACATGTCTTAGCAATTGTAGCCCGATCCGGACTCGGACAAAATTCATCGATATCCATGGTGAACTTGTGATGTAACTGTCCTACAGGATGAACTGTCATTGAGTTCTAGTCAGTTTTTTGGTGTCACGGCCTTGCCAAAAGGCGGGATAACAGCTTCTATCATTAATCGCTTAATATGGTCCATTGGACTACTAACATTAAACATTCTGAATGGGAATTCTAGTCCTTCATTACTTATTACCAGAAATATTCTTTTGGACTTCTATTATCTTTCGCCGGCTATGGTTTTCCGATCTCCCATTACTTATTATCAACTACGGATTCTTGATTGTCTACTGTTTATTGCCAACGATGATCTTATGATTAAACAAGACATATGAACCTCAAACGTTTACAACCAAAGATGATCTCTTGGATCATTATTATTAATATCAAAACAGATGATCTAGTTGGTATTCCAGTCCTCTCTCAATATTATGAGATCAAGATAAGATTTTGGTCTTCTAGTATAGTGATCAAGATAATTCTGAACACCCTATTATTGTTTGATGAGGTATTTTTGGCCTTTATTGACATAGGTCATGAACTTCTAAATTTTCTATGAACAAACTTCTGTACGAATGAACTTCTAACGTTCTATGGTTAAGACAAAATGGGAATTTATTACTATCCAATAAGAAGCTGATAAATTCCAGCCACCAAGACTTGAATAAAGAACTTCAAATACTTATGATTGTTATTGGATCTGAATGTTTGAAAGACGAATCTTTTGCTACAATAAAATTGGAGTTAAAAGTCAACCGAATGGGAAAGGTACATATAATACGAATTAACCAAGCGAATATTACTAAAAATATTGTTGGAATACAGGGACAATTTAGCAATCATGGAATTTTCGTCCTAAAGAACAAAAATCTTCTTTATACAGTGGGGGGTTAAATGTTAACCATAAAATATGAATAGAGATAAAGAAGACCTTTTAGAAGATTTCCACCTGAATAGAGGACAACAAGTAGAGTCACCTTTCAACCGTGTCGAAAGGGTTAGTCAATGTTAAAAAGAAAAGGCATATAAAAACTTTAGAGCAAAGCTTCCGTAAATATGAAGGAAAGAAATACCGAGGCACAACAAAGAAACTAAGTACAGAGCCTACAAGCACCTTTGGCTAGAATAAAGAACAGTTCAGGAACCATTCATTATAAAACAAAGGCTAGAAGAGAGAAGTTCAAATAAAACTTTTCGAAGGAATCAAATGGAGACAGTCAACAATTCATAGTAGTCCCCAACCTTTCAAGGGGTTCCATTCCACAGTATTCAAGAAGTTCTTGCCTTCCAAAGTGGGTGACTAAGCCAAGGGAAGGGCATGCAACTCTATAACTACCTTTTCGAAATCATAATAAGCCTTTCGGACAGGTGGGAACACACGCCAAATACCTTTCGACAGTGTCGAAAGGTTTATGATAAAGACAACATTCGTAAGTAAATAAGGAATAAAAGACGACCTTCCGACAACATTCAAGAAAAGCACGGCTCTCGATAACAATCAAGTGAAGAGCAACCTTTCAACAAGGTCGAAGGGTTCACAACAATCAAGTAAAAGGGAAACCTTCTAATAAGGTCGAAGGGTTCCTATCAGTCAAGTGAAAGAGAAACCTTCCAACAAGGTCGAAGGGTTCACCATATCATATAGAAGACAGACCCTTCGGCAAAGACGAAAGGTCCATGAAAGCATATAGAGGTGTAGACCCTTCGACAATGTTCAAAGATACATGATAGCATGCGAAAGGATAACCATTCGATGAAGTTGAAAGGTTTGCAACTGCATATAAAAGAGTGACCTTTCGACCAAGCCGAAAGCATGAAGTCGGAAGGAGGGCCGCCTGCATCTATATATAAGACCCCAGGGGTCTAGTTTTGGGGATCAGATTTTCTTCTCATTCTGCTCTCATTCGACTACTTTTGCTTCCGCTTATAACTTTGTAACCCTAATTTAGAAATTAAATTGGGGGTTGGTTTCTTGAATTTTTTATCAAACTTCATCATGAGGAAATAAAGAGGGTTGTGGCTTGTGATCGACACTGAATTTGGGGATGATCATGATTAGGCGTTAATTCAATATTAATGGCTGATCATATATGATTTATTTCTTATCTTCTTTGTTTATTTCGAGTATATGTCATGGAATTGTTTCTAAGCATTTTCACGAGCCTTGTTTTCCTTGCTTGGCTCCGGCCACAAAAGGGAAATACTACATGTAAATTAGTTTTAATATGGGTCCATGGCATATTAAATCAGTTCTTATTTTTATCTAAACATGTCTGAATGATGCATTCTTTTCGAAGGATTTTCCAAGAAGAATATCAACCTAAGTGGTCGAAAGCAACAAAGGAATATAAAATAGAGTCATACCTCCTTTCGATGACATCGAAAGGTCTATTACCTTCCGACGTGATCGAAAGGAGACGAAAGACATTGATTGATTGCTCTCGGTCTCCATGGGAGAAGGAATTCGATGAAATGTCAAGTTCAAAATTTATATAAATGACTTCAAAAGGGAAATTACAATTATAACAACCTAGTCGAAAGGTTTAAAGGACTACTTAAACTCTTCGACCAAGGCGAAAGGTTTCATAATTCTACTATTCCAACCAAGCCGTAAGGTTTGAATGAAACCTCAACCTTTCAACATGGTTAATGAGTTAGTTAATTTTCTATGCAATTTCATGGAGGAGATAAGCAACTTCTAAAACCTTTCGGCCTTATTCATCTTAGGCTAAGATTAAACCCATGGCTTCAAACCCTTATGGCCTTGTCATTTTATTCGAAAGACGTGAATCTACTCAAACACAGAGTTGAGCCCTTATAAAACAATCTTATAGAGAGCAATGGGGATGTTAACAAGATTTCTTGTTAATAGGTTTAATTCAATGATTTTGAAAGGTTTAGCTTAAGGATTTCGAAAGGTTTTGTTCATTGATTTTGAAAGGTTTAGTTCAACGATTTTGAAAGGTTTTGTTCAATAATTTTGAAAGTTTTAAGTGGAAGGTTTTCCAAGGTTTTTCTAAGGCAATGTTTTATAGTGAATTTTAAAGAAGGATGTCTAGAGTTTTATTGCTTTCAGAAGGTCTGCTTTTCAATTGTTTCGAAAGGTTTGGAGGATGGTTTCGAAATGTTTAATGAATAGTTTTGAAAGATAAGGTTTTGGCATATTGGCCTAGATAATTAAAAGGTTTTCACTTGGTTTCGGAAAGAGGCACTTTCAGAAGATTTAGAAAGGAGAACTTTCAAATGGTTAAATGCTTTCATCAACTAAAGTTTAAGTAATAAATATATATAACATGGCAATGAGATTTTGAATAAAGTATAAAGATTTTATATTTTTCCTTGTATAAGTTTGATTTAAAGGTTTTAAATCATTTTAAAAATGTTTTCAAGGAAAATTACGGGAGGGGACCCTTAAATGAAAATGAATCAGATATTAGAATACCATATGGGACTAGTATGGAGTCGCACCTTATACATTAGCTAATAGCCCCAGCTAATTTTTGTACAAAATTCCAGTATGTAGGGCTTTGTCACAGGTAGACTAAAGTTAGGATTACACACCGAAAGGAATTTATGTTTGTATATAGATAGGTTATTGGTAAGCCTGAAAAACCATTAGGATCAGGAAGACCTGGGAGATGATTAAGATAGGGACATACCGTCCAGAAGAGAAGTATTTAACAGATAGTTAGGGACAGATCGTACAAAATTGAAGTGTTTAACAAATAGTTAAAGATAGATAGTCTAAAAAAGGAATATCTAACAAGAGTTAGATTAATTTTGATTATATTGTCTGGTAGGCCCGAGTCAGCCAAAGGTTAAAAGTTATCCAAACAAAACTTATGTATTCGAGCAGATAGTTCATTACTACCTGATATTTATTTATGTTTAAAAAATGATGTTTTGCAGTGTTTAATCAGTTTTAATTGCAGGAAAAATATTTTGCAAAGATATGTTTTAAAAGGATGTTATTGAGGGAAAACTCGTTCCTCTAAGCGGCGTGGTCTCACTTAAAATACTAAAACTGGATGTATAGTGTTATTCATACTAGGCTATATGTCTAGCTTTAAGTTTATTTTTCCCCTTAAACTCTTGGGTGCTCAAAATTAATTTGAGTAGGCTAAGGGGTTAGGGTCTTTTCAGGTTTAATAGTATGACGAATATGGCTACTGGAGGCATGCAGGAGGAAAACGGATAGCTATCCAGGAATTCCAGTTCTTGTTTTATGTTTTAATGAATTTATGCTATGTTTATATAAGACTATTATTTCCACATGACTCTGATCATCGAAGTGGGTATCTTCAAATACCGCTCTTGGCGTAATTTGTAATATATATATTTTATATATGCTTGGGAACGTATTTGGGATCGTGTAAGTTGAATACAGAACATCTTGTTTCTGAAATGTAATGATGAAAGTTGTTTTGCAATCCATGTTTTGTTTCATATTTAAATCCTTCTGATATTATGGATACCATTAACATAGCCGTATTTAGTCCTCGAAAGCTAATACTATAGATGACTGCAACATCTGTAACGCTTAGTTTTAGGCCTCTAGATACGGGATGTTACAGCTTGGTATTAGAGCATGGTTTATGAAACACTTTAATTAAAAATAATTTTTGAAAACATAATCCTTAGTAAGTAGAGTTAAGATTGGGGGTATAAGATAACGCTATAGTAACGTACGTGTATTTGATATATATTAGTATACGCTATACCTCTAGATTCCTATCTTAGTTAGGCTATTCATTTGTATCTCACAAGGCTTGAATACAGATATGAAAGGAAGAAGAAGAAGAGTTAATCTTGGAGGAGATAACACCACAAAAGGAAATGCGCAACCAAATGCTAGAAGTGGTCCAGGTCCAGCTCTAGCTGAAAATGTTGATTCTCGGGTTCTTCAAGTGGGCATGAGAGTCATGTATCAATTCTTTGTAAGTATGATGCAAGCTGGATTGCCGCTGGAGTTTTTGGAGGAAACGATGCTGAGGAAGAGTTTAGGAAGCCTTGATGGTTAACCAGTATGCTAATCTAAGCAGAGATTATATCAGGCTTGCAAGGAAGCCGTTCATTGGAACTGAAGATGCGATCGAGTGGAAAATTGGCTGCTACATTGTGAAAGAACCTTTGCAGACTTAAGGTTGAATGACAAACTGAAGAGATTGGCATTAAGTCAGCTTTAAGGAGCTGCCTTATTTTGGTGGAATACTGTCGCAGCTGGTGTTGATGAGGAAACCACAACTTGGGAGGAGTTTAAGAGGAGGTTTCAAGAAAGGTTTATGTCGGTGATGGCGCAGTCTACATTGCTGAGGAAGTTTGCAGAACTAGAACAAGGGGAGATGTCTGTTCTGGAGTATGCAAGAAAATTTGAAGAGTTGACCCTGTACAGGTATGCTTTGTTTGCTATAGTGATCGGGAGGAATGAGAAGTTTATAAGAGGCTTGAGGCCGGAGTTTATAAGTGCTACTTTGCTGCACTTAAGAGATCGCAGTGATGTAGTGGTGGAAATGGCCCTGAGACAGGTAGAGGAGTTAGCTTACTTGAGGAATAAGATGAAGGAGGACTAGGCAGGACATGGCCAGAAAAGAAAGTTTTTCCATAAAAAGAATGCTCAGAAATGAGGAGCACATAAAAGGGGAAAAGCTGAGGTGGTTTGTTATAAATGCGATAAGAAGGGACACTATACTAATAAGTGTCGGACTGGAAAAGGAAAAGAGAAAGGAAATGAGGTTATTGGGAAAAAGAAAATCCGATGTATTAATTGTGATCTGATCGACCATTACAAGAACCAATGCAAAGAACCTGCTAGAGAAGTAAAGGGACAGATGTATGCATTAGAGCTTATAATTTCAAGGCCCATTATGCAGCAGAAAGGAAAGGCCGTTCTAGGAGGCTCGCTACAGGTTCAAGGAATGTCTGTTAGCGTTCTGTTTGATACTAGTGCATCACATTCCTTAATTTCTCGATGTTTAGTACATAAGCTTAACCTAGAGCCCTCATATTTAGTTGCTTCCTTAAAGGTTGCAAATCCGATAGGAGGGTACGCAACACTTGGGATGAGGTGTGACTATTTAGAGTTTGATTTGCTAGGTCATACTTTCGATTGATGTTTACAAGTATTTGATTTTGTGGGATTTTGGATTATCCTTGGGATGGATTGGTTAAGCAAATATGATGCTAGGATATTTTGCCATGATAGGAAAATATCATTTAGTCACTTGGATTGTTGTGATCGCATAGTTTATACTATAGAAAACCCTAGTTGTGAAGTGAATGCTTTATTGGGAATTATGGAGTTGGAGGATATGTTGCATCGAGTCTTTGTGGTTAGAGAATTTGCTGTTGTATGTAAGCTGGTAATTGGATTACCACCGAAATGAGCCATTGAGTTTCAGATTGATTTATTGCCTGAAGCAGAACCAGTAAGTAGGTGACCAAGCAAGATGAGATCTACAGAGATGAGAGAGTTGAAGATGCAGTTGATGGATTTGGAAGGCAAGAGTTTTATTTAATCGAGTAGTTCGCCTTGCGGAGCTGCCGTAGTGTTTGCTAAGAAGCCGGATGGATTGTTGAGGCTATGTATCGATTATCATAAGTTGAATGAGAAAACGATAAAGAACCGATATCCATTGCCAAGAATTGACGATTTTTTCGATCAGTTAAGTGGAGCCAAGGTATTCTCCCAGTTGGATCTAGCAACGGGATTACATCGGCTTAGAATGGCAAAGGATAATATCCCTTTAACGACGTTCAAGACAAGATATGGATCGTACGAATGGTTAGTTATGCCATTCGGACTAACTAATGCACTGACATTCTTTGTGGATTTGATGAACCAAATTTTCCGAGAGCACTTGGATAGATTTATGTTGGTCTTAATAGATGACTTTTTGATATACACTAAGGATGAGAAGGAGCATCAAGTTCATCTTATAGTTGTGCTTGAGACATTGAGGGAGCATCAGTTGAAGGCTAAGTTTTCAAAGTGTCATTTTTGGAAGAAGGAAGTAAAGTTCCTTGGTCATGTAGTCTCAGAGAAATGGTTTTCGATCCGACTAAGATTGAAGCGATGAATAGCTGGAAGAGACCCGAAACAGTGACCATGATAAAGAGCTTTCTTGGGTTGGCTGGATATTATCGAAAGTTCATAAAGAAGTTTTCGCGGATAGCTGCACCGATGACTAAGCTTACACGAAAAGATGTGAAGTTTGTATGGATTGATAAGTGTGAGGATGCATTCTAGAGCTTGAAACACTTATTGACCCATGCACCAGTGTTGGTGGTCCCGCAGGGGAATCAGGATTTAGTTGTTTATAATGATGCGTGTGGAACTGGATTGGAAGTTGTGTTGATGCAAAGAGATGAAGTGATTGCTTATGTTTCTAGACAGCTCAGACCACATGACGTTAGGTATCCGACGCATGGTTTAGAATTAGCTGCCGTTATATTTGCTTTGAAGGTGTGGAGGCATTACCTGTTGGGAGAGCGATTTGAGTTGTACACAAATCATAAGTCGTTGAAGTACTTGTTCTCCCAATAGGAGCTGAACATGAGACATCAAAGGTGGTTAGAGTTTATTGCTGCTTATGATTTTGGAATTGAGTACACACCCAGAAACAGAAACAAGGTAGTGGATGGATTTAGCAGGAAGCATCAAAATGGAGTATTGGCTATGATTGCTGAGTGGAAAGATTTGGAAGGAAGCAACATAATGGAGTATTGGCTATGATTGCTGAGTAGAAAGATTTGGAGCATTGTCAGTTTGTAAAGTGTAGTTTAGATCCGAGGTAGGTTTAAGTGTAGGAAGTGTGCATTGTCTTGTTTAGAGGTTCGACTAGTAATGATTGAGAAGATAACTTCTAAACAGGAGGAGGATCCATTTTTGGTTGAACGGATCAAAAAGTTAAGGGAAGGAACAGAGAGCGATGACTTAAAGGATTTCAATCTTGACCAAAATGGGTAGTTAAGAAAGAAAGGAAGGCTATGTGTTTCGAATGTATGAAACATGAGGAAAGAAGTTTTGGATGAATGCCATCATTCGAAGTTTACTATCCATCCAGGAGGAATGAAGATGTATTAGGATATGAAGAGAAGTTTCTTCTGGGAAGGTATGAAATAGAATATTGGTTTATGTGTTAAGCGGTGCCTGAGTTATCAGCAGGCAAAGGTTGAACACCAGAAGTCAAGCGGATTGCTTCAACCATTGGAAGTTCCATTGTGGAAGTGGGATTCTATCTCTGTAGATTTTATCGATGGATTGCCAAGGTCTAGTAGAGGAAATGAAAGTATATGGGTCATAGTAGATATACTGACCAAGAGTGTTCATTTTTTTCCGGTAAAGTCAACTAGGATGGCATTTATTTTAGCGAAGTTATTTTTGAAGAATGTGGTTAGAATAAATGGGATTGCTAGTAGTATTATCAGTGATAGAAATTCTTTATTTACTAGTGAGTTCGGTAAGAGTCTACAGGAAACTTTAGGAACAAAGCTCAACATGAGTACCGCTTACCATCTACAAACTGATGGGAAAACGGAAAGAGTTAACAAAATCTCGGAGGATTTGTTAAGAGCTTGTGTATTGGATTTCGGGGGATCTTGGGAAGACCATCTTCATTTAGTCGATTTCTCATATAACAATAGCTATCAGACTAGTATTGGGATGGTACCGTTTGAAGCTTTGTATGGAAGGCCGTGCAAATCTCCCGTATGTTGGTTAGAGATAGGGGATAGGTTGGTACTTGGTCTAGATTTAGTGAAAGAAGCCGCAGAGAAGGTTAAGTTGATCCGAGCTAGGATGAATGAAGCTCAGTCTAGGCAGAAAAGTTATGCCAATAGAAGAAGGACAGACTTGGAATTCTCTGTTGGAGACTATGTGTTTATTAAGGTTTCACTGATGAAGGGTGTGATTAGATTTGAGAATTCAGGAAAGTTAGTACTTAGGTTCGTTGGTCCTTTTTGTATTGTTGAGAGAATCGGGAAACTCGCTTATAGATAGAGTTACCGAATAGTTTGGCTGGAGTCCATGATGTTTTCCATGTTCTCATCTTAGAAAAAGTGTTAGAGACCCAGAGACTACTATAGCACCTATAGTGTTAGAAGATTTAGTAGTAGAACCAAATTTTACTATAGTTAGAAAGCCAATTTAGATTGTGGCAAGAGATGAGAAGAATTTGAGGAATAAGACAGTTGTTAGCCGTAAAATGCGAATAAGGATAAAGAAGGCCTTTCAGAAGGCTTCAGCGTGAATAAAGAGTAGCAGGTAAAGCCGCCTTTCGACGGTGTCGAAGGGATTGTTTAATGGTAGTAAAGAAAAGCACGTAAAGACTTCGGAGCAAGGCTTCCACAAGCATGAAGGAAAGAATTGATATGGCACAACGAAGAAGCTAGGTACAAAACCGACAAGCACCTTCTGGCTGGGATAGTAGAATAGTTCCGCAACAATTCATCATAAAACAAAGACTAAAGAAAAGGAGTTTAGATCAAATCTTTCGAAGGAGTCGAAGGGATGCAGTCCACAATTTATAGCAGTTCCCAACCTTTCGAAAGGGACGAAAGGGTACATCTCTCAACATACAAAGAGTTCTTACCTTTCAAAGAGGGTGGAGAAGTCAAAGCAAGAGCAAGCAACTCTATAATGACATTTTAGAAAGAATGGCAAGCCTTTCGAACCGGTTGGAACACATACAAAATACCTTTCGACAATGTCGAAAGGTTTATGAAGAAAGCAGCATTCATAAGTCCGCATAGAATGAAAGACAACATTTCGACAACACTGAAGGGGAGCACAGCTCTCGACAATAATCAAGATAAGAGCAACCTTCCGACAAGGTCGAAGGGTTCACAACAATCAATTGAAGAACAACCTTCCAACAGGGTCGAAAAGTTCACAATAGCATATAGAAGGCAAATCCTTCGACAAAGATGAAAGGTTCATGAAAGCATAAAGAGGAGCAGACCCTTCGACAATGTCGAAAGGTCCATAATAGAAAAATGAGGGGCAAACCTTTCGAAAAAGTCGAAAGGTTTACAACTGCATATAAAAGGGTGACCTTTTGACTCATTTGAAAGCATAGAGTCGAAAGGAGGGCTGGCTGCATCTATAAATAAGACCCAAGGTCCAGTTTTGAGGATCCAATTTTCCCATTCTGCTCTCACTCTAAAACTCTTCTGCTCCTACTCACTACGTTTGTAACCCTAATTTAGAAATCAAATTGGGGATTTGTTTCTTAAACTTTGTATCAAGCTTCATCGTGAGAAAATAAAGAGGATTATGGCTTGCAATCAACTTTAAATTTGGAGATGTTCATAATCAGGCGTTAATTCAACATTAACAACCAATCATATATGATTTATTTCTTATCTTCTTTGTTCATTTCGAGTACATGTCATGGAACCATCACAGGATATTTCCACCAGTTTTATTCCATTATATATTAAATTCATGGTTTTGGCCACATAAGCGGAATACAAATTGTGACTCAATAAATATACAGTGTCTCATCCCTGATCCGGTTCCGTGACATATTATATCAACTCTTATTTATACCTAAACATGATCAATGATCCAAAGCATTGAATGGGGGTGGTGACGATATTTATCGTTAACAACCAAGATTATTGATTTCTGAAAGCTAAATGATTAAAAGTTACTTCAACCTAGTTGAAAGGTTGGAGGAGTCTTTTCACACTTTTCGACAAGATCGAAAGGTCTGACAACTTACATCTATTCCAACCTAGTCGAAAGGTTGATTTAATCCTGTTAATAACCTTTCGTCAAGGTCTAAAGGTTGAACTAATTCTTTCCACTTCAACCTAGACGAAGGGTTGGGGTTGTCATGCCTATAACCTTTCGACAAGGTCGAAAGGTCTAACAATCCAGTACATTGTCAACTTAGTTGAAGGGTTGCAGTAGCCTCTTTAACCTTTTGAAAAGGTCAAAAGGCATGACTATCCATTGTTCTCTTCTTCTAGATTAAATTGATTAGGATAATTTATTTTAGGATACACTTTCAGAAGTGAGAATCATCTTAATTAAATAGTTATGTCCAAGCAAAATTATCTTATCAAAGCATTAGGAATGTTATCAAGTTTTTTTCTTAATATTTTTGGCGCTAGAAGGAGGGCTCGAACCTCCGACCTTGTTATCTTAATACAACTAATTGTGGAAACTTGGTTTGCTACAGGAAAATGAAATCGAAAAGGCTTACCTCCTTAAATGAAAGGGCCTAACACGGAACTTCACTAGAAGAAAATGTTTTTCTATCTTTCAACCCTGGGAATAGGGAACAAGGGCAGTCTTCCGCACCGGCTCAACCAACTCCACCACCGGCTTAAATCCCACTGTCTCCGCAATTGGCTCAATCTCAGAATCTTCAACTAGAGGATCATATTGCTAAAATCACACAGTTAGAGCGGAAAATGGCGGAGATGAAGAATGTCCTAGATGAGGTTCTATCCCGCAAGTCATCCACGAAAGCTGTCACAGCAGGAGTGGAAGTTGTCTCTCCTAGGAGAAACTTGAAAATCGACACTAGTGCCGCGAAAAAATAATTAACATTTCCTTGTCCAGGAAGAAAGATCATCTCCCACTAAAGGTGAACTATCAAGGAAGGATCCAAAAGGAAGACAAGGACTGTTCTGCAAGCTCTACCTCAGATGGCTACAAACCAAATAAGAAAGACTACTTGAACAATGAAGCTTGCCTCAAAGACATAGCAGAGAAGGCCGTGAAGGATCTATTGAATATTAAGTGTAAGAGAATAGCAAACGAAAGAGTAAATGATAATGAGAGGGCTACCCCTTTCATTGATGAAATAATGTCAGCGCCTATTCCCTCTCACGTGAAGGTCCGGACAATGAAATATCATGGCACATCTGATCCCGATGACCATTTGATGGCAGTTGATAGTCAAATTGATTTGCACAATGCTTCTGGTGCCATTAGGTACCGCCTTTTTCCAGTCACTCTCAAGGAGCTGCTGCCAAGTGGTACAGATAGTATCGCAAGAACATAATCTATTCTTGGAAACAATTCTTTTATGAATTCTTGGCTAAGTTCTGCATCTGCAAAGGCCCATCGATCGACTATACAATACTCTCCAATATAAGGCAGAATCACGGTGAGTCGTTGGGAGATTACTTGAAGAGGTTTAATGCAATAGCTTTGAAAGCCAAAGGAATGAACGACAGAGACAAACCTATTGCAGTTCATTCAGGCCTCATAGTAAATTCTCCTTTCTGGAAGGAATTATTCATCCATGGTTGTCGAGATTTACAAGAATTTCATTTTCAGGTTGACAAATTCATCTAGATGGATGAATTATACTATTCTAAGAAAACGCCTAATCCGAGGAGGGAAAATAAAAAATTCAGCTCAGAAAGGATTCACAAAAGTTTAGATGGGAAGATGCTAATGCTATTGCGGTAGCGTTAAACAGATCGATCCCCTATATTTACGCGATGACTCAAGACAATGTCAATTTCCCGACCTCGTTCAAAGCTCAAAACTATCCAGAGCAAAAGAAAGGGGATAAATACTTGGTTATCACAAGGCAAACAGTCACAGGACCAATGAGTCCAAGGTGTTGATAGGGATAATTCAAAAATTAATTCGAGAAGGACAGTTAAAGGAGTTTGTGAGAAACCCACAACAGACTTCCTTGCCAGAGACGGAGATAAGAAAACCTGCCGGCACCACTGTCAATATGATTGAAGGCTAAGATCCACTGAACCTGAGTCCACCCCAAAACAGAATTGACGTTATATATGGTGGACCAGATCCTGCAGGCAGAGGTCAGAGTGCCAGGAGTATATACATTCGTGAAGCTAGGAAGGCAGTGTTTTCTGTGCAAGAAGATCCACCACTGAAGAACCCAAAGTATAATATCAACATGCACAATTTGGTGATCAATCCCCAGGAGTTGAGAAGAGGAATCCATCACCCCCACAACGACCCATTGATGATCACAGCTCAGGTAGGATCCTTAGTGGTTTCAAAGATCCCGGTCAACATTGGAAGCGCTGTAAACGTGATATTCCGCCATGCATTCGATCAAATGGGTATCTTTAAAGACAAACTTAAGCCTAGTCCTGAACCCGTCTTCGGGTTCAATAACAAGGGAACAACTCAACTAGGACAAGTGAAGCTCTTGGTACAGCTGGGACTCCCTCCATGCTCTCATGTTTTTTAAACAACTTTTGTAATCATAAACCAGCCATCATTTTACAACACTTTTTTCGGACGTCCAGCGCTAGATGAAGCGGACGCTTTTGTCTCACCTAAATATCTGATGCTCAAATTCCTTACTAAGAATGGCCGGGGAACTATCCGAGGCGAGAAATTTGTGTCAAGGGAAACGTAATATGCAACTTTAGAACAATATAGCAGGGAGTTTACTTTTTTACTTTGGTTCTTCCATTTATTTACAGCCTTCGGATGATGGTATTCTATATTCACCATTCAAAGCGGAGATAAAATCTAGCAGAACTAACAAGTTTATTGCTAAAATGTGTTTTGCAGTTTATGGGAAAAGGAAGAGAATGAATACTAACTTAATAGAGGAAAGCGAAATTATTTTTGAGTTAGATTGTAGAGGAGAGGTTGAAAGACTTAAGCCGGTGGAGAAAACCGAGGAGATTACAATGGATTCTACCGATTATACCAAAATAGTCAGTGGGAAAAGTCTCGAGGAGCACTTAAAATCGAAATTGGTGGAATTCTTAAAAGCCAAGAAGTATATTTTGCTTGGACCCACTCTGGCATGATTGGAATTAACCCTACAATCATGAGTCATGCCCTAAATATCAATCCAAACATCCCTCTAGTCAGGCAAAAGAAGAGGCAATTCGATAAGGTAAGAACCGACGCCCTAAATGAAGAAGTCAAGAAATTGCAACAAAATGGGTTTATCCGGGAAGTCTTCTGCCCTGAGTGGTTGGCAAATCAAGTTAGGAAGTGGCGAATTTGCATGGATGACCCCGATTATGAGTTATATTGTTAATGGGACACTATCTGCAGATAAAACAGTGGCATGAAAGCTAAAGAGGCAAGCTCAAAACTTCACCATTATGGATGGAGTTCTATACAAGAAAGGATACACCCTTCCCTATTTGAAATGTGTAAAATCCAAGAGCGGATTAAGGATATTAAAGAAAACCCACAAAGGATTTTGTGGAGATCACTCCAATGGGATCAAATTGGCCAAAAAGATAATGAGACAAGGATTTTACTCGCCATAGTTAACCAACCAAGCAGTCAAGTATGTTAAAAGATGTGAAAAGCGCCAATGCTACTCGAAGATACCACATCTTCCTCCGGGTCAACTAACCCCCATCACCATGCCATCACCATTCGATGTTTGGGTAATCGATTTTACTGGACCACTTCTAACCTCCTAAGGTGGGGCGAAGTATGCCATAGTGGCAATTGACTACTTCATAAAATGGGTCGAAGCAAAACTGCTTCCAAAGATAACCTCTGGGAAAGTGCTTAGATTTGTCATCAAGAACATTGTCACAAGTTTTGGGATACCCTACAAGATAATCCCTGACAATGGAACCCAATTTGAAAGTGAATAATTTTCATGATTTTGCCATAAGAATGGAATCGTAAAAAGCTTCTCTTCTATCGCTCGCCCAAAGGCCAACGAAGCCATTAAGGCTGCCAATAAAACAATAAAGACGATCTTGAAAAAGAAACTAAATATGGCAAAGAAGAATTGGGTAGACTAATTACCCTTAGTTTTGTTGGCTTATAGAACATCCACTAGAACTGCAATGGGTCATAACCCATATTCGCTAACATACGGTTGTGAAGCAATGATATCAATAGAAATTGAAGTACTTTCTTATCGAAGGATTGACTACACCTTCAACTCAAATAAAGAACTAAAAAAGGAATCACTTGACTTGATTCATGAATTAAGAGATGAATCAGCCTTAAGAACGGCCGAATACCAAAGGAGAATATAAAAGTACTATAACTCAAAGGTAAAAATGAGGACAGTTAGACAAGGAGACATGGTACTTAGAAGAGTAATGGGCAATACGAGAAACCCATCAGGTGGGCCATTTGGACCAAATTGGGAAGGTCTACTAAAAATTTCCAACGAAATCCCCCAGGGGCATTCAAGTTATGCCATCCTGATGGTAATATAGTACTGAGAACTTGGAATGCAGAACATTTGAATCCATATTTACCCACTCTGGACGAATAAAGCATTTTCAAGAATGTCTCTATTATGATTCACTGAGAAAAGTCTACATGATTGGGAGTAAACTTATCCTTAAACTTGGACTACCAAAAATGGTAGGCTACCAATAATGGTAGAAAGCCCTTGGCCGCGCCAAGATGGCCAGGTCGAGGCACCTCCTAGAGGGAGGGCGTAAGCCTTTAGCCATGCCAAAGTCAAAAATGGCCAGGTTAAAGCAACACAAGCACTTATCCGCTTCACGCTATGGATAGGATAAAGCGCCTCCTGGAGGGAGGACGGGTAATCCCTTAGTCCCGCTACGCTATGGCCTGGCCATGGTACTAAACAAGCCCTTAGCCGCATCACGCCATGGTTAGGTTATGGCACCTTCTGGAGGGAGGTCAGATAAGTCCTCGGGCCTTGCATGAGAATAAGTTAGTCGAGCGCACCGAAAACCCGAATGAAGTGTCCTACGGACTAAGAAAATTCCCCGCCTAAAATGGGCACCACCTAAAATGGCATTCGCCAGAAATTGGCAACGTCTAAAATGACAATTGCCTGAAATGGGCACTACTTGAAATAAGCATGAGAATTGGACAAAAGAGTCCTAGCCTGAAATTGGCCAAAACAAATGGATAAAGAAAAATCGTGCCCGAGAAAGAAAAAGCTGGCAAGATACCATTAATGCCTAAAGATGGCACATTCGACAAAAGAATTAGAATGAATTCTCCGACTTCTCCTCTTGAAAATCTACCAGACTGTTATTCTGGTCTTCTATAATTAATTACCAGAAATAGTATTCTGGTCTTCTATTATTAATTACAAGAAATGGTATTCCGGTCTTCTATTATTAATTACCAGAAATGGTATTCTGGTCTTCTATTATTAATTACCAGAAATGGTATTCTGGTCTCTATTATTAATTACCAGAAATGGTATTCTGGAAGTGGCATCCTGGTCTTTTATCATTAATTATCTAGAGTGTTATTTTAGCCTTGTACTATTAAATACCAGGAATGGGTATTCTGGTCTTCTATTACTTATTGCCAAAAATAGTTTTCTAGACTTCCATTATCAATGCCAAATTGGTTATCTTGGCCTTCTATTACTTATTACCAGCTATGAAAATTCTGGTCTTCCATTACTTATTATTATATATGGATTTCTGGTCCTCTACTGCTTATCGCCAAAATTGGTCTTATGACCTTATATTATTGAATGACAAAACAAGTCATCTAAACCTCTAACGATTATAACCCAAGATAATCTCCTCGACCTTCATTATTATTATCATAATGGATGATTTGATTGGTATTCTTGTCCTCTCTCATTATTACCGGTTTGATATGAGATTTTAGCCTTCTATTATGATGATCAAGATGATTATGGTCTCCTTATTATTATTTGATGTGGTATTTTTGGCCTTTGTTGTCGCAAGATATGAACTTCCAAATTGTCTATGTATGTTCTTCTAACATTCTATTATTAAGAGGAAAAGTGGGAAATAATTAATTTTTGACAAGAAACTGGTAAGTTCTGACCATCAAGAACAAAATCTAGGGCTTTAAATATTTATGATCGTTATAGGTTCTGAATGTTCAAAGAATGAATCTTATGCTAAGACGGAATCAGAGATTATTAGATATGACAAAACATGCAAATATTATTAGATGTATTGCAGGAATACAGGGACTATTTGGTAATCCTGGAATCGTTGTCCTAAAGAACAAAAGCCTTCTTTATACAATGGGGGCTAAATTTTAATCATAAAATACGAATAAGGATAAAGAAGGCCTTTTAAAAGGCTTCCGCATTAATAAAGAGTAGCAGGTAAAGCCACCTTTCGACGGTGTCAAAGGGAATGTTCAATGCTAGTAAAGAAAAGCACGTAAAGATTCCGGAGCAAGGCTTCCGCAAGCATGAAGGAAAGAATTGCTAAGGCACAATGAAGCAGCTGGGTATAAACCGACAACCACCTTCTAGCTGGGATAGAAGAATAGTTCCAATACCATTCATCATAAAACAAAGCCAAAGAATACGAGTTCAGATAAAACCTTTTGAAGGAGTCGAAGGGATGCAGCACACAGTTTATAGTAGTCCCCGACCTTTCGGAGGGGATGAAAGGTTTCATCTCTTAACATACAAAGAGTTCTTACCTTTCGAAGAGGGCAGAGAAGTCAAAGCAAGAGCAAGCAACTCTATAATGACCTTTTCGAAAGCATGGCAAGCCTTTCGAACCGGTTGGAACACATACAAAATACCATTTGACAATCTCGAAAGGTTTATGAAGAAAGCAACATTCGTAAGTCAGCAAAGAATGAAAGACAACCTTTCAACAACATTGAAGAGAAGCACAACTCTAGATAACAATCACATGAAGAGCAACCTTCTAACAAGGTCGAAGGTTTCACAACATTCAAGTGAAGAGCAACCTTCCAACAAGGTCAAATGGTTCACAATAGCATATAGAAGGCAAACCCTTCAAAAATAATGAAAGGTTCATGTAGGCATAAAGAGGAGAAGACCCATCGACAATGTCGAAAGGTCCATAATAGCAAATGTGGGGGCAAACCTTTCGACAAAGTCGAAAGTTTTACAACTGCATATAAAAGGGTGACCTCTCGACTTAGTCCAAAGCATGGAGTCGAAGGAGGGCCGCCTACATCTATAAATAAGACCCAAGGGTTTCAGTTTTAAGGATCCGATTTTCCATTCTACTCTCATTCTATAACTTCTTCTGCTCTATCTCACTACGTTTGTAACCCTAATTTAGAAATCAAATTGGGGATTTGTTTCTTAAACTTTGTACAAACTTCATTATGAGAAAATAAAGAGGATTATGGCTTGAGATCAACTTTGAATTCGGGAATGATCATTATCAAACGTTAATTCAACATTAACGACCAATCATACATAATTAATTTCTTATCATCTTTGTTTGTTTTGAACATATGTCATGGAACAATCACGGGATATTTCCACGAGTTTTATTCCCTTATAAATTAAATTCATGGTTTCGGCCACATAAGGGGAATACAACTTGTGACTCAATAAATATACGATGTCTAATCCTTGATACGGTTCTGTGACATATTATATCAACTCTTATATTTACCTAAACATGATCAGTGATCCAAAGCATTGATTAGGGTGGTGACGATATGTATCGTTAACAACCAAGATTATTGATTTCTGAAAGCTAAATGATAAAAAGTTACTTCAACCTAGTCAAAAGGTTGGAGGAGTTCCGTCACACCTTTCGACAAGGTCGAAAGGTCCGACAACTTACATCGATTCCAACCTAGATAAAAGGTTGAGTTAATCCTGTTAATAACCTTTCGTCAAGGTCGAAAGGTTAACCTAATTATTTCCACTTCTACCTAGACGAAGGGTTGGGATGGTCATGCCTGTAACCTTTCGACAAGGTCGAAACGTCTGACAATCCAGTACATTGTCAACTTAGTTGAAGGGCTGCAATAGCCTCATTAACCTTTTAACAAGGTCGGAAGGCATGAATATCCATTGTTCTCTTCTTTCGGATTAAATTGATTAGGACAATTTATTCAAGGATACACTTTCTGAAGGGAGAATCAGCTTAACTACATAGTTATGTCCAAGCAAAATTATCTTATCCAAACATTGGGGATGTAACAAGTTTTCTTGTTAACAACAGTCAAATTAGTAAAGATCTAGTGGAGTGACAATGATAAAGACTGTAATTTGGAGACTGAGAGCATGATTTGGGACACTTACCCTGAATTGTTTGATGGTATGTTTTATCTTTGATTGTTTTATTGTGTACCTTATCGTCATTTTGAGGATGAAATTCTTTAAGGTGTGGAGTCTGTAACACCCCATATGTTTATAACTTTATTTAGAATATTTAATCAATAAAATTAAATGAAATAATATGAAGATTAATAGGTTGAGATTTGATTAGACTAAGGGTAGCCATGCCATGCTAATGTGTTAATTAAAATAAAATAACATAAAAAAGGCGTTAGGAATGAGCCAGAATAATGTGGGAAATTGGAAAGGCTTATACCCTAAACCCTTAGGAATGAAACTCATGTTCATTTCATTTTCACTCTAACTAAAATTAAACCAAGGCGGGCCACCATTATTGTTCTCAAGAGAAGATAAGCTAGGATTCAAGAAAAGTAAGATAATCAACTAAATCAATATCAAATCTCACATCTTAAAATCTCAAAGCTAAGGTGAATAATTATAACATCCCATTTTCTTATGGTTTTTGGTTTTTAGATTAGATCCGAAATGTTTTTGCAAGTATATGCCATGTTTTGATGACTAAAGTTGTATATATGCTTGTTCATGAATTATATATGTCCATGTTAGTTTTTATGATATGTTTGACATGAAAACCCTATTAAATGACATCCAAATAACTTAAAAATTTAGGTCAAAATGATAATTTAGAAATGAGTTTCAATTTTCATAATTTTCTAACTAATGTGGATTTTATATTAATTTTCTATTCAAGAAAATGATTTATTGGGTTATAAATTATTTACGACTAAAATTATAATTATTTGGGTTTGAAATTTTTATATGTTGGAAAACATATTAAAATAGAATTTCTGGGATTTTTCCAGATTTTTCCTAAGCGATTTAATGTATATATAAAATTATTTAAGGTATGGGACTTAAAAGTTTTTTTAATTAATTCAGAAGAAGGGCATTTTACCAAATAAAACGATTATTTAATTCTAAAAAATAGTGGCAGCAGTTTTCTGAAAAGTATTTATTAACCAATGAGAATTTTACAAAAAAGGAAGGTTAGTTGAAAAGTTATCCTTTTTAAGTTAAAAACAAAGAAATCATACTTTTAGCATGTTTCAGCTAATTTTAGCATCAGACCTTTCGACCCAGACCTCTCGACTAAGTCGAAAGGTTATACCTTTTGACAAGGTCAAACCAATGCATATGGTATCAAGTATCTTGGTATGTAATGAATTGGAGAGTGTCGAAAGGTTGGTTGCCTAAGGGGTTGAAGTACGTGTGTTTTATAAGCCAAATATCACCTGCTTTGCTTTCGAATAAGAGCTTTCGACTTGGTTGCTTTCGGCCAGGTCAAATATTTAAATAAAGGTTTTTAAACCTTTTGACAAGGTCGAAAGGTTACTACCGCTTTGATATTTGTTTTGTTTTGAACTTTCCGACAAAGTCGAAAGGTTTATTTGTTTTAAAATTAGCCGCTTCTCTATGCTTTCAACGGAGAGCTTTCGACTTAGGTGATTCACCCTTTTTTTCTAAATGAAGTATAACCAAAGCTTTCGAAGCAGAGCTTTCGACAATGTCGAAAGGTAGCTTCCAATGTTTTCGAAAGGTTTAGTTCAATAATTTTGAAAGGTTTAGTTCAATGGTTTCGAAAGGTTTAGTTCAAGGATTTCGAAAGGTTTTGTTCAATGATTTCGAAAGGTTAGATCAATGATTTCGAAAGGTTTAGTTCAAGGATTTCAAAAGTTTCTGTTCGATGATTTCGGAAGGTTTAAGTGGAAGGTTTTCCAAGGTTTTTCTAAGGCAATGTTTTATAGTGACTTTTAAAGAAGGATGTTTATACTTTTATTGCTTTCGAAAGGTTAGCTTTTCAATGATTTCGAAAGGTTTGGGGGATGGTTTCGAAAGGTTTAATAAATGGTTTTGAAAGATAAGGTTTTGGCATATTGGCCTAAATAATTAAAAGGTTTTCACTTTTTTAGAAAGAGGCACTTTCAAAAGGTTTAGAAAGGAAAATTTTCAAATGGTTAAATGCTTTCATCAACTAAAGTTTAAGTAAAGAATATATATATATATATAACATGGTAATGAGATTTTGAGTAAAGTATAAAGATTTTATATTTTTGCATGTATAAGTTTGGTTTTAAGGTTTTAATTCATTTTGAAAAAGTTTTCAAGAAAAATTTTGGTTGCAGATTCTTAAATGAAAATGACTCGGATATATACAGGATGGAACTAGTATGGGGTCGTGCCCTATGCATTAGCTAACAGCCCTCGCTAATTATTGTCTAAAATTCCAATATGTAGGGCTTTGTCACAGGTAGACTAAAATTAGGATTGCACAACGAAAAGAATATATGTTTGTATACAAATAGGTTATTGTTGAGCCCAAAAAATCATTAGGATCAGGAAGACCTGAGTGAGGATTAAGATCGGGACAGACCGTCCAGAAGAGAAGTATTTAACCGATTGTTAGGAACAGACCATCTAGAAATGAAGTATTTAACAGATAGTTAATGATAGGTAGTCCAAAAAAGAATAGCTAATATGATTTAGCTTAATTTTGATTATATTGTCTGGTAGGCCCGAGTCAGCCAAAGGTTAAAAGTTATCCAAACAAAACTTATGCGTTTGAACAGATAATTCATTATTACCAGATATTAATGTATGTTTACCTAATTATGCTATGCAGTGTTTAATCAGTTTTGATTGTAGGAAAAAGGTTTTGCAAAGATATGTTTTAAAAGGATATTAGTGAGGGGAAACTCGTTCCGCTAAGCGGCGTGGTCTCACTTAACATACTAAACCGGGATGTATAGTATTATTCATACCGGGCTTTGTGTCTTTTTCGAAGTTTGTGTTTTCCCCTTAAACTCTCGGGTGCTCAAAATTAATTTGAGTAGGTTGAGGGGTTAAGCTCTTCTCAGGTTTAGTAGGATGACGAATAAGGCTACCGGAGGCATGTAGAAAGCAAACAAATAACTATTTAGGAACTGCAATTCTTGTTTTTTTAATGAATTTCTGTTGTGTTTGTATTAGGTCTATTACAACCATATGACTCTGAACATCCAAGGGGTATCTTCATATACCTCTCTTGGCATAATTTATAATAATTATATTTTATCCATGCCTGGGAACGTATTTGGGATTGTGTAAGTTGAATATGGAACATCTGGTTTTTGAAATGTAATGATGATAGTTGTTTTGAAATCTGTGTTTTGTTTCATATTCAAATGTAATGATTAACTATCTTATTTGCTGAAGAAATTACCAAATCCAAATTATAAAACTTATACCAAACGCTAATATTATGATGTGATCACCCAATCATGCTTGAATATGGTATACATATTGTAAGACATGCCTTTTCGACCCTCGAATGTCAACACTAATACATCCATGGTATTTGTGTGCCGAACATCCAAGTGCTAGAAAGATAGACTTTTAGGGTAAAATAAAAAGAAAACGAAACAAAACAAGAAAGAAGGAACACAATATTAGAATCTCACAGCGGTAAAAAATGATAACATATAATATCAAAAGATAGTACAAGACTGTCACTCTAAGATACATAGCCTTTCAAAGTTACAATTCTAAGTACTATCCTTAGCTTGGACAATAATAATAGCCTGCCATCATAAATGCTGATATATACATAATAATAATACAATGGAAATAAGAATACGACGGTAGGTGCGACATGCAGCTCGTCTACTTAAGCTCCAGCGAACGTCAATAAAAGCCTGTTTTTCTCAAACTACTCGAAAGAGCACATGTGGAATTTAGGGAAAACCAAAAACATGATTTAAACATAAGTCTGGTATAGGAAACTCAAGAAATATGCAGCCGATATATAAAGCGCTTTTGAGACTATTCGAAAACGGTTATCCCCTCAAAAGGACCACTATCTAATAAGTATATAAGGTGATATATTGGATAACGTCTAGGGTGTAGAATACAAATACATAACATACCTGGAATGGTTATATTAATAACATTCAACATCATATTTGGGTACAATCAAAACCAATAAGATATGTGTTAAACAAGATTTCTTATTAACATTCCCAATGCTTTTCATAGGATTATTTTATACGGGTTCAACCTTTCGGTTGAGTGGATTCACATTTTCGAATGAAATGACAAAGTCGGAAGGTTTTAAGGTTTTAATTTTGATTCTGACCAGAGGGGATTGATTCCAGAAGTTAATAAGAGATTATTCATCTCAGATTAGGATTTGAATGAAGAATCATCTTACTTCTGATCTATCAAAAGGTTTAAGTATGGTTCAAGCATTATAGTTTAAAGGGATCAACAGAATTGCTCAACCTTTTGATTAGCCCGGAAGGTCTAAGAAGCCATTTAACCTATACCGAAAGGTTTATATATAGCTTAAACCTTGCGATTTGACTGGATCAATGGTCTTGTTAAACCTTTCGATAGGCCGGAGGGTTTAGGAAACCATTTGGACCCTTCGATCGACTTGTCATGATTGTATGACCTTCATCCATATCATTTCATCAAATTCTATCTTCCTTGGAAACCGAAAGTAATCCACATCTCCTTCGAATCCCTTCGGAAGGTTATAAACCCTTCGATGGTACCAGATGGCGAGATTGCTTTATTTGTTATCCCCTTACACTTTCAGCTTCCTAGGATGATATCTCACTTTTGAAAACCTTTCGAAAAGAGTGCATGATTCAAATATATTTAGATAATAATAAGGGCTGATTCAATATGCTACGAGACTGATATCTGAGATTAATTCTCAAGTTATATTCTCCCTTCTTGTAATTGATATTAGGTAGGGAAGAAGGAAACTTATAAGATTACCCAATGACAGTTTCATGGTATATTCTCGAAATAAACGAAGAATATAAGAAATAAATCATAAATGATTAGCCATTAATATTAAATTAACGCCCAATCATGATTATCCCCAAATTCCGGGTCGATCGCAAGCCACAATTCTCTTTATTTCTTCATAATGGAATCTGATAAAAAATTTAAGAAGTTAGCCCCCAATCTGATTTCTAAATTAGGGTTACAGTGTATCAAGTTGGAGCAATCGTGATTGTTGAGTAGAAGAATGGGAAGAAAAATTGGTCCCTAGATTGGACCCCTTGGGTCTTATTTATAGATGCAGGCGGCCTTCCTTTCGGTCCTATGCTCTCATCAATATGGAAGGTCCCTTCTTCTATGCAGTTGTAAACCTTTCGGTCTTAATGGAAGGTTTGATTTTTACTCATCATCATGGGCCACTGAATATTATTGAAGGCTTTTTGTTTCCCCGATATATTTATGAACTCTTTGTCTCCCCGAAGGGTTGGTTTCTTATGAAGCATTATGAACCTTTCGGTCTTATCGAAAGGCTGCTCCCTCATTCGATTACTGCCGAGAGCAGCGCTTTTCCTGAATGCTGTCGGAAAGTGGTCTTTCGTTGAATTATGGATGCTACCTTTGCTTAAACCTTCTGATACTATCGAAGGATGTCGAAAATGTACTTTAACCGGTTCGAAAGGCTTATTATGCTTTCGAAAGGGATGTCAATTGAGTTGCCTATTTTGACCCTATCCTTTCTACCTTTCTTGGAAGACGTCTGTTTGAATGACGAACAATGAATCCCTTCGCTTGCCTCGAAGGGTTCAGATTTGCAACAAACTTGTTTCCTGCACCCATTCCTTCTTATTTAAAAGACTTTGGGCGCTCTTATTTGCTTTAGTCTTTGTGTTACATTGGGCAGCCTTATAACCATCTACGTGCGAAAGCTCTTCCCTGAAGTTACCATGTGCCTCTTCTTCTCTAGTGTTATACAATCTTTTCAGTGTCATCGAAAGGTAACTTCTTCTGATACTCTTTGCCTATGCGAAAGGTCTCTGATGTGCCTTCTTTATCTTCATTTACATTTTATGGTTAACATTTAGCCCCCCTTGTATAAAAAAGGCTTTTTTTTCTTTAGGACAAAGATTCCAAGATCATCGAACGGCCCCTGCATTCTTCCTGCTGGAAATGAGCAACTGAAAACCAGAAAACTCGGTTTGACATTGATAACGGGAACCACTGAAGCTCAAGATGCCACTTTCGGGACACCATTTTCTGACAATTAATAACGGAAGTTCCAGAATGGAATTTTTTGTAATTGATAATGGAAGACCAGAATATCTCCTCTGGTGGTTAATGATAGAAGTCTAGAATACCAATTTTTGGGAATTAATAACAGTAGACCGAAATAACGACTTCGGTAATTAATAATAGAAGACCATAATACCATAGCTGGCAATTAATAATTTAAGACCAGCATACCATTACTGGTAATTAATAGAAAACTAGAATGCCATCTTTAGTAATAGAAGACCAGAATACTATTTCCAGTATCAAGTAATAGAAGATTAGGATACTATCTTTTATGATGGAAGTCTAAAATACATATCTGGCAAATGTTCGCGAGAAAAAGTCAGCGACTTCCCTCTAATTTTCTCGTTGAATATGCCATCCTTTGGTTTTTACAGTGTTTCGCATGCTTTTGCTTTCTCATGACCGAGTTTTATTTATCCATTTATCATTTGTTCTGGCCTATTCAGGCAGGGTCTCTTTCGTCCGATTTTGTGCTTATTTAAGCAGAGCCTATTTCAGGCTGTTTGTCATATTTGACAGTACCGATCTTTTTGGTGGTTGCTATTTTAAGCTATGCCAATTTCTGGCAGTGCCTGTTTCAGGCATGGACTTTTCTTAGTCCGCCGAATATTTCATCCGGGTTTCCGGTACGCTCGGCTAGCTTTTTCTGGAGCATGGCCGGAGGACTTACCCGACCTCCCTCCAGGAGGTGCCTTAACCTGGCCATAGCGTGATGCGGTTAAGGGCTTGTCCGGAACCTTGACCAGGCCATATCGTGGCGGGACCAAGGCCATATCTGTCAAGATTAAACAGTATGCTAGCTTTTCTATGACTAGGTATTGAATTTCTGCGTCCTTTAACCTCCTTCTTACATAATAAACTGGTAGTTGCAGTCCCTTGTCATTTCTAATCAGTACCGAGCTCACCACGTGATCAGAAATTTCCATATATAAGAATAGATCCTCTCCCTCTTTGGGGCTGGATAAGATTGGTGGCTTTTCCAAATGCAGCTTTAGTTCTTGGAATGCCCTTTTACATTCTTCATTCCATTCAAAGTTTTTCTTCTTCTTAATTACTTCAAAGAATGGTATGCATTTATCAGTGGCCATTGATATAAACCTGCTTAGTGCTGCCACTTTTCCATTCGGACTTATAACGTCTTTATTCGTCATAGATTCTGCCATATCCTTAATGGCCTCGATCTGCTCTGGGCTAGCCTTAATCCCTTGTGAACTCGCAATATATGCAAGAAATTTTCCGAAATGGACTCCAAAGTTGCATTTTTGGGGGTTGAGTTTCATTTGATACTTGTGGAGCACTTTAAACATTTCGTTCAAATCTTCAAGATGATTTTTCGCTTCCTGAGACTTTACCAACATGTCGTCAACATAAACTTCCATATTCCTCTCGATTTGTTCTTTAAACATTCGGTTAACCAACCGTTGATAAGTTGCTCCTGCATTTTTCAATCCGAATGGCATTACCTTATAACAATGTGTCCCATCGTAAGTAAAGAAGCTAGTATGTTCCTCGTCGAGTTTAAACATAGGAATCTGATTGTACCTAGAGTATGCATCCATTTAGGAAAGCAGCTTATGTCCACTGGTGGTGTCGACCAACTTATCTATCCTTAGAAACGAGTAATAATCCTTTGGACAAGCTTTATTCAAATCTGTATAATCTACACAAGTCCACCACTTCCCGTTGGATTTCTTTACCAGAACTGGATTTGCCAACCATTTGGGGTATCGGACTTTTCGGACAAACCCATTTTGTTGCAATTTCTTGATTTCTTCCTTTAGAGCATCGGTCCTAACCTTATCAAATAGCCTTTTCTTTTGCCTGACCGGAGGTATGTCTGGATTGATATTCAGGGCATGGCTCATGACCATGGGGCTAATTCTAACCATGTCAGAGTGGGTCCAAGCAAAAACATCCTTATTTTATTTTAAAAATTCTATAAATCTTGACTTTAGCTGCTCTTCAAGATTCTTTCCCACTCTGGTTATTTCAGTAGAATTGGCAGAATCTAGTAGAACCTCTTCGGTTTCTTCGACTAGCTTAACTCTTTCCACCTCTCCTCGACAATCCAATTCTGTAACGATCTCACTCTCTTCGGTTGAGTTGGAATCCATTCTCTTTCTCTTTCCGTAAACTGCAAAACACCTTGCAGCAATACGTTTGTTAGTTTTATCATCTTTTTTCTTTGCTTCGAATGATGGATGCAAGAATCCATCTTTCGAAGGCTGTAAAGTATTAGAAGAATCAAAGTAACAAGTGAACTCCCTGTTATATTTCTCTAGAGTTATAAAATACATTTCTCGGGATGCGAATTGTTTGCCTCGAATAGTGCCCCAGCCGCTTTTAGTGAGAAATTTAAGCGTTAGATATTTTGGGGAGACGAATGCATTCACCTCGTCAAGTGCCGGTCGTCCAAAGAAGGCATTATAGAATGAGGGCTGATCTATGATCACAAAGGTCGTTTCAAAGACTCGGGAACATGGGGGAAGTCCTGGTTAGACCAAAAGCTTTACCTGTGATATGCACGTAAATGTGCATATTTTTTACCACCATATTTAATCTATTTAAATTAAATAAATGATCATATCGGGTATTTTAACTTGTTTAAACCAAAATTCAAATTATTTTCAAATTGCCACATATTCATCTTCATATAGGGGTAAAATGGTCATTTTTATGCATTTATTAAATTGTGAAAATTTACTTCGAATTTTCTATGTTGTTTTGTATGAAATTTGGTGAATGTTACAAGTGGCTTCATGATAATATATGCATGCACAAGAGTGAAGAGAACAAATGAAGATGGAAATAATTCAAAGTGATGATCATGGAGGACCCCACCCACTTACCTTGATTTTCAATTAGGAACTAAGCACATGATAAAAGGACATCAAAGCTTCATGTACAATTAAGTGGGGGATTAGTGGATGTTAATGATTATTTAGCCACCACACTACCTCAAGGGTAATTTGGGCATTCACCAAAAATATGAATTAGGGTTTAACACATGTATAAAGACCCCTTATATTTCATGTAACCCTCTTCTTCCTTAGTCCCTCATAGTTAGTTTTTAGCTTAGAAAATAAATCAATGCTCTCTTTCTTTTCATGGCTACTTAGCCATTTCTTCTCTTATGTAATTCCTTTTTTTCTTTATGCAATTTAATACATGTTCTTTTTCTTTTCTTGTTTATTTCCTTTCATGTTGTAGTGTAGATTTGTTTATTTATGCAAGTAGTGTAGATTTTCTTTTATGCAATTAGATTAGTTCTCTTTTTCATTAGCTTTCATTTTCTCTTCCTTTTGCTTTCATGTTGCTAGCTACATTTGTTAATCAAATAACAAATATGAGAGGCTAAACCCCTTCAATTTAGGGGTAATGAAGCTCTCTAATTATGTAGCTTCAACTATTTGTTAATTCATGCTCTCTTTTTGTGCTTAATGATGATGATAGAAATGGTTTACTAGTTTTTTTGCTTTGAATTTAATAGCCTATATTGTTGACACCAAATAGGCTATGCTTAAACAATCACTAACACTAATAGCCTCTTCATCAAAATATCATTATGGCAAAAGAAAGTTATTTGAAATTAAAATTTGATGGTCTATATTTCTAATCAATAGTTAATAGGCCATACTTAAAATAGATTTCGTTTTCATTTTCATTGTCAAGTTTCATTAGAGTTAGTAAGTGGTTTAAGGAGTGTGTTATAGTTTGATGGCTTATGTTGGCTAATCAATAGCAAAAATATGCCATACTTATGATAAGCACATCAATTAAAGCACTAATGACCATAAAAGAGAGAACATGATTTCATATGTGTTGAACTACATGATCTGGAGAGTGGATTTATTCTCTAAATTGTAATTTAACTCTTATATTTGCATCTCTTTTCTTTTAGTTGGTTAGCTAATTTTCTAATTCTCTAGCTTAACTTTCTCTTCAACTTTGTTTAATTTGATTGAATAGAGATTTAAAATCATCAATTCTCCGCTGATCGACCCGTATTCTCCACGTACTACAAGTGTACACCGTGCGCTTGCGGTAAAATTTATTTCGAAATTTTTCGACGGTTTTCTAACTCGATAGAAAATCCATCGATTAACAAGTTTTTGGCACCATTGCCGGGGAATTGTTTTGATTTTAATTTTCTATTCTTCGAATTATTTTCGTTTGATTGTTATTGTGTGTGTATTGCATTAAAAAAATTTGTTTGTTTTTGTGTATTTTTGTGGCATTTTATTTGTGTGCATGTGTTCTAGTTGTTTTGTTTGTGTGCATTTCCATATTTAAAAAAAACACAATTTCTAAAAAAAAATTATTTATTCACATTTGCCTTTTCATTTTTACATTTACATCTTTCTTTTTCTTTCCTTTTTTTATATATATACATTTACAAGAAGAAGAAAACAAAGCTGCACAGTGCATTTCTTTGTTCTCTGATTTTCTGCATTGCATTGTCACTTCTACAACAGTGAAACATCCCTCCTCTGCCTTCCCCACTGTCTCACTCCCATAGCAGCAACAACTCCTCCATACCGCTGTTATTTTTCCATCACTATACTGTCAATCTACAGCAATTCACAACATTCAACATCGACCACTGAAACCACCATTCTTTACAACCTCTGCCTGATTCACATATCACACTTCACATCGACAAAATTTGCTGCTACCTTCCAACCATACTCTCTGCCATCCTAATCAGTGTCTGTCACCACTTCAATACCACTGCCTCTTTAGAGCCTCGACCGAACTATCTGCAACAGCTACATTCCAGCACAATGATCCCATCCAACTTCCCCCTTAAATTCACAGCTCTACCACCATTGTATATACATACCCACAAAATCATCAACAATCAACTTCTACCATATCCACATAGCAGTTCATCATTTCAACATTTACCTAACACTTCAACACAGCTTCACACACTCACCACATTCAAACCACAGTTCATCTCAACTACTTCAACAAGCCAATACATCAACCACTTCTATTTCCTTTCCCTTAACACTTCAGTTCATACCTTCTTTATCACATACACACTTCTACTCCAGCAACTCATCAAAACAACCCCCTGACCATACATTAAATTCCTACTTGTTGTCATTAAGACAAACCTTGCTACTATCAACAGTGCAGCCACAGTATCACATCATATACAAGCAACTTCCACCACTGACACATATCATTTCAACCTTCATACACATTGAACAGTCACATATAAGACTGCCTTCCACTTCACCAATACAAACCAACCACTTCTACCCACTTGTAGCCACACATACAACCTGATGCAGCCCAGAATGGTGAAGTGTTAGGTCGTGAATGACCTAACCAATTCTTGAGTCGAGAACGACCTAACGGGTCGCGAAATAAGGAGCTACGACCTAACTTCGAAGAAGTAATGCGAGCTAACAAAGTCCTAGGTCGCGAGCGACCTAACCATGCAGTGCAAAATGAAGCAAATTTAGGTCGTGTATGACCTAAGTCCAAGGTCGCTGAAGAGGGGTGCAAATGACCTAATTCACATGCCGCTTCTTTAGGTTGTGAACGACCTACTGCTTCTTTAGGTCACGAACGACCTAACTCACAGGCCGCTCCTTTAAGTCGCGAACGACCTAACTCACATGCAGTTTCGATAGGTCGCTCAAGTGATAGGTCGTAGGAAGATTGTTATGAAGCTCTGTTTTAGGTCGCGAAGCTTTAGGTCGCGTACAAAGCTTAAGTCGCTGAAGCTTATGCCGCCTGGATTTATTGAGTCGCTATCTCTTAAGTCGCTTTGTTGCTAAGTCGCGTGGGTTGTATTGTTAGGTCGTTGCTGACCTATGTGTTGTGTTGTATTGTACTTAATGTTCTTTTCTTTAAGTCGCGTACTGTTTGTTTTAGGTCGTCTGTTTTAGGTCGTGATGTTTAGGTCGTGAACGACCTAGGTGTTGTACAGATTTGAGTTGTGTGATTTGTAAGCTTATAAATAGGCGGGTGATGCCATTTGTAAAAGTTAGTTGATTTTGAATAAATCTTTTGTTTGTTAGCTTTGTGCTTTCATTAAATTGGTAGTTGAGTGTGATCTCCTATCTCCTCTTTCGGCATTCGAGTGCGCTTGAATCAACGATCGTAGAAGCCAATTCATGGTATCAAGTGTGCTTGATCAATGTCTGAAGAATTGCAGATCTTCTTTCACGGTATCGTGCGCGATCAACGTGACGAAGATAGCTAGAATCCGGCATCTTTTGATCAACAGATTTGGGCCATTCAGTATCTTCTATTCCATCGATTGCTACTTTCACAGATTCATCATTTTTGTTATCCGCTGCTGCATCATTTGGTATCAGAGCTAGACTTAGCCAATCATTGCTAAGCCGAGTCTTGGAGCCAATTTATTCGAAGAGTTTGAGGAGTTAATTGAAGCCGTACATCATTTAGAGAAGTTGGTTGTTCATCGCCTTCATCACAAAGTTGCAACAAGTTTGGAGTTTTCGATCCGTACCATTTCGGATCTAAGGAGGAAATTTTTTTGAATTTTGCATGGAAGCTTTGCGCGTCAAAGTTTGAAGTGGAAGGCCGTGCCTCATTTGGTATCATTTTGATTGTACAAGCCGAGAATTGAAGAGAGTTGAAGAATCATCATGCCGCCGAGAAGAGCTAATCGCCATCAGAATGTTGAAGCTTTGTATAGAAGAGAAGAAGCTGATGAGATGGAGCAAAGAATAAACGAAAACTTTAGTGAAAAGCTTAATGAAGGGATTGTCGATTAGAGAAGATGATGTTGGAGATGAATCAAAATCGGAGAAGGGTTTCACCTGAATCTAACCATGGGGGAAGTAAAGTGTCACCCCATTCCAATCGAGAGAGAAGTGCTGATAATGATCATAGAAGTGTGAGTCGAGATCGTTATAGGAATGTTGACAATCGAAATCATGATAGGAATGAGAATGATCGTGATCCGAGGAATGTAAATCGAAGGGATGTTGGTGGAAGAAATGATGGTAGTAGAGATGTTGGTGGTCGGGATAGACGTCGATATACATCAGATTTCGAGGAGGAGTTTGATGGTGGTAGTGTTCATGGACGAGGACGAGAAAAAGGAAGGAATCAGTCGGAGTATGATCACAAGTGGGAGTCTGGGATGAAAACTGAAATACCGGAATTCAAGGGAGGTATGCAAGCCGAGGAATTTCTTGATTGGTTAGCTTATGTTGAGGAAATATTTGACTTCAAGGAGGTTTCGGAGGATCGTAAAGTGAAGTTGGTTGCTACTAGGTTGAGGGGGAGAGCTATGGCATGGTGGCAGCAAACCAAACTTACTAGAGAACGGATGGGAAAGTCAAGGATTGTTGCTTGGGAAAAGATGAAGAAATTGATGAAGGCTATTTTCTTACCCTACAATTACCAATCATTAATGTATCAGAGATTACAAAACCTGAGGCAAGGGACGAAAGCGGTTACTGATTATGCAGATGAGTTCTACCAATTGATTGCTCGAAATGACATTATGGAGACAGAAGAACAATTAACCACTAGGTTTGTTGGTGGACTTAGAACACAGATCCAAGATATGGTGAACATGTTCGACCCTAGATCTGTGGCAGAAGCACATCAAAAGGCATTGGCTTGGGAGAAACAAGGAAGATGTGGGGGAGGTGTGTTTCCAAGTTTTACGGGGCAGAACAAAGGAGCGGGTAGTAGTTCTAATATCCCTAAAGCATCGAGTAAGCCGGTTGTTCATGAAGTGGCTAAACCAAAAGTCAACACCAATTTCAAATGCTATAATTGTCAAGAAGTGGGTCACAAGAGCATCGAATGTCCAAAACCGAAGAAGAGAACTATGATTGCTGAAGTGGAAGATGAGGATGCAGAGGCTGAATGTTCTAATTCATTACATGATGAGGAGGAAGAAAATGTGTCTGGAGACGAAGGGTATTCATTGATGATGAAGAGATCTTGTCTAACACCAAAGCAGGAGGAAGAAACTAGCTGGTTGAGAAGTAACATCTTTCAGTCAACATGCACTATCTTGGGAAGGGTTTGCAAGTTCGTTATTGATGCAGGAAGTTGCGACAATATTATCTCTACAGAAGCTGTGAAGAAGTTATCATTGAAGACAGAGAAGCATCCAAAACCGTACAAGTTAGCTTGGTTGATTAAAGGTGAGGAGGTGAAAGTTGGAAGAAGAGCTTGTGTTAATTTTTCAATTGGGAAGAAATACAAGGATGAAATTTGGTGTGATGTTGTGGACATGGACGTATGTCATCTATTGCTGGGGAGACCGTGGCAGTATAATACAGCTGTGCAACATGATGGACGTACTAACAATTACAGTTTTATGTTTGAAGGAACTAAAATCACTTTGATTCCTAAAAAGCGACAACAAGAAGAAAACAAGTTGGAGGAGATTGAAGAGTTGAAAACTTTGTTATCATTGAAGGAGTTTGTGAAGGAGATAGAAGAGGAGCCTGAAGAATTCTTGTTGATTGGACGTGAGAGTCATGAAGTGGTTGAGATCCCTGAAGAAGTAAAGCCAGTGCTGGGAGAATTTGACGATGTATTTCCTGAGGAGCTACCAACGGAGTTACCGCCGTTGAGAGACATTCAACATCAAATTGATCTTGTTCCAGGAGCTGTGTTACCTCATAGACCACACTACAGAATGAGTCCAAAAGAACATGAGGAGTTGAGAAGGCAAGTGGAAGAATTGCTTGAACAGGGGCGTATACAGGAAAGTTTAAGTCCTTGTGCGGTGCCAGCTTTGTTAGTACCGAAGAAGGATGGAACATGGAGGATGTGCACTGATAGTCGGGCACTGAACAAGATTACTGTAAGATATAGATTTCCTATGCCTAGATTGGATGACTTGTTGGATCAGCTTAGTGGAGCTACTATCTTTTCGAATATTGATTTGAAAAGCGGTTATCATCAAATTCGAATCAGACCAGGGGATGAATGGAAAACAACGTTCAAGACACGTGAGGGGTTGTACGAATGGCTGGTTATGCCGTTTGGTCTTTCGAATGCACCGAATACATTTATGCGGGTGATGAATCAGATTTTTAGACCATTCATTGGAAAGTTTGTGGTGGTGTATTTTGATGATATACTGATATATAGTGGAAGTCCAGAAGAACACGTGCACCATCTGAGAGAAGTATTGATGGTACTGCGATAGGAACAATTTTATGCTGCAACGAAGAAATGCGTGTTCATGACGCGTAGTGTTTTATTTTTGGGATATGTCATATCGGGAGGAGGTATACAGGTGGATCAGAATAAAGTTGAAGCAATCAGAAATTGGCCACAACCCAAGATGATTACAGAAGTTAGAAGCTTTCATGGTTTGGCATCATTCTACCGAAGGTTTATTCCACACTTCAGTAGCGTGATGGCACCAGTGACTGATTGTATGAAGGGGAAACAATTTTTATGGTCGGAGGAAGAGGGGTTGCTTTTGAGCGGATCAAGGAGCTTTTGACGACAACACCAATTCTAGTGTTGCCAGATTTTCAGTTATTGTTTGAATTACATACTGATGCATCGAAGGTTATAATTGGAGGGGTGTTAAGTCAGAAGGGACGTCCTATTGCATATTTCAGTGAGAAGTTATCAGGAGAAAAGATGAGATATAATACTTACGATGTGGAATTTTATGCTATTGTGCAAGCTGTGAAACATCGGAGACATTATTTGTTTCATAAAGAATTTGTTTTATATACTGATCATGAGGCGTTGAAGCATATGCAGGGACAGAACAAGATTGCGGCAAGGCATGCTTCGTGGATTGCGTACTTACAACAATTTACGTTTGTGGTGAAGCATAAATCGGGAATTACAAATAGAGTGGCAGATGCATTGAGTCGAAGGAATCATTTGTTGACTACAATGAAGGTTGAAGTAACGGGGTTTGATGTGTTGCCAGAAATGTTTGTTGATGATCCTTACTTTGCGAAGTGTGTAGATAAAGTCAAGGAGGGAAAAACGGATGAGTTTGTATTGGTGGATGGTTTTCTTTTTAAGGGAAATCGATTGTGCATACCAGAGTGCAGCTTACGTATGAAGATTATAAAGGAGTTGCATGAGGACGGTCATGTGGGCCGAGATCGTACTTTGCAATTGATTTCTCAATCTTATTATTGGCCTTCGTTGAAACAGGAAGTTGGATGGTTTGTGGAGAGATGTCATATTTGCCAAATTTCCAAAGGGACGGCGACAAATGCGGGATTGTATATGCCGTTACCCGTGCCGGTTAGACCATGGGTTGATATCAATATGGATTTTGTTTTGGGATTACCGAGAACTAAGAGGGGGAATGATTCGATATATGTTGTAGTAGATAGGTTTTCGAAGATGGCAAATTTCATCGCTTGTAAGAAGACAGCTGATGCCATCCGTGTTGCCGAGTTATTCTTTAAAGAAGTGTATCGCTTACATGGTTTACCAGAATCCATTGTTTCTGATCGGGATACTAGATTTCTAAGTCATTTTTAGCTGAGTTTGTGGAAGATGGTGGGAACAAAGCTAAATTTCAGTAGTGCTTACCATCCGCAGTCCGATGGTCAGACTGAAGTTGTTAACAGATCTTTGGGAAATTTGTTGCGGTGCCTAGTGAAGGATAATCTGAAGAGTTGGGATATGAAGTTATGTCAAGCAGAGTTTGCTCATAATCATGCTATAAACCATAGTACGGGTTTCAGTCCATTTCAGGTAGTGTATTCAAGTTTACCAAAGGGGCCATTGGATTTGACGATAATACCACAACCAAAAGGGACAGTTAAACGGGCTGTTGATTTTGTTGATGGATTGGCAGAATGTCACAAAATCGTTCAGGAACGATTGGAGAAAGCAAATGAAAAGTATAAATGATCTGCAGATTTGAAGCGAAGAAGCGTTCAATTTAATGAAGGAGATTTAGTATATGTTGTGCTAACAAAAGATCGTTTTCCAGTAGGAGCATACAATAAACTTAAAGCTCGAAAGATTGGTCCTGTAACAATTATGAAACGGATCAATGAAAACGCTTATAAGTTGAAGCTGCCGGAGGATGTGTACACTTCTGACGTGTTTAATGTTAAACATCTAATACCGTATCATGGGGATGAACTTGTTATGGAAGAGGAGGGCGCAAATTCGAGGACGAATTTTTTTCAACTAGGGGAGGATGATGCAGCCCAGAATGGTGAAGTGTTAGGCCGCGAACGACCTAACCAATTCTTGAGTCGAGAACGACCTAAAGGGTCGTGTTTGCACAAAAATTGGACAAACACCTCCAAGTCATATGGTTTACTTGATTTTATGTTGTTCGTAGTGATTTGGGTGATTTACGCAAATATATGAAAAGCAGGGACTAAACTGTAAAAGACACGCAGATTTATAGTGGTTCGGCCAGAATGTGCCTACGTCCACTTTATATGTTATACTCCTTTTTCTATTCAAATTACAAGTACAAAGCTTTGATACAAGTATATGAAAGTTGTTTGAAAGTTCTATCCGTGCTTTAGCTCTCAAACTTGTCCCCATTGTTGTACCCCTGCCCCTCTATTTATAGAGTAAGGCTGGGGGTAGGGGTCTTGGATGTGTATAGCTGCTGGTGGGCCTGGGCTGATATGATCTGGCCTGGCACGTCTTGGTCCGGTAGCACTTGGTCCGGTGATGGGTGATCCGGTCGTGTCCTCCTTTGCTTTTGTTTCGACAGTGGATGGAGGTAGCTGGTTCGGCAGCATTTTGGTTCGACTATGCATGGAAGTGGGGTTTGGACCGGTAGTGCTTGGAGAGGAGATGGTTCGGCTATGCATGGAAGTGGGGTTTGGACCGGTAGTGCTTGGAGAGGAGATGGTTCGGCTATGCATGGAAGTGGGGTTTGGACCGGTAGTGCTTGGAGAGGAGATGGTCGGCTATGCATGGAAGTGGGGTTTGGACCGGTAGTGCTTGGAGAGGAGATGGTTTGGCTATGCATGGAAGTGGGGTTTGGACCGGAAGTGGGGTTTGGACCGATAGTGCTTGGAGAGGAGATGGTTCGGCTATGCATGGAAGTGGGGTTTGGACCGGTAGTGCTTGGAGAGGAGATGGTTCGGCTATGCATGGAAGTGGGGTTTGGACCGGCAGTTGGTTGGTTCGGTGGTGATGTTGGTCCGGTTTGAGGTGATTTGGTGGCTCGTCCCTTGCTTCCTCGTGTTGGTTCGGTGATGGTAGAAACGTACCCAACATTTGCCCCCTAAAGTAGGGCATATGTTAACATATGTCGTGCTTTGTTTCAGTTTGAACAACCATATTCAGCCCGAGAACCGAACCGGCTGGTCCGGCAATCCAACTTTCCTCTATAAGTAGGAGCCCCAGGCCTTCGTTTTTCCTTACCGAACGAGATAGCCGAATCAATTTCTGAACTGTCAAATCAATACGTGCCAATCCAATCTTAGCTGCCGGACCAGGCAAGTTCTCTTCTGCCGAATGACTTCTTAAAGTCCTTTATTTTACCGAATGAACTTAATACCGAATGGACTTGATATAGAATGGATTTGATACCGAATGGACTTGATACCGAATGATCTTGATACCGAATGAACCTGATACCGAATGAACCTGAAAAACTTGCTTGTTTTATATTACTACATCCTTTGTTTTAACAACGTACTTTTCTGTGTTTGCAGATAAATGTCTCACAAAGTGGAAACCCGATCAGAAAAGAATAGATCCCAGGACAGAGAAGAGCCTTCCACCGTGCCCCCAGTCCAGTAAGGACCGGGACGTTATGGGCCCACCCCGAGATCATTGGTAGATGGATATGGTCCTCAGGAGCTTCTGAACTCACCTCCTGATTGTTTCCAAAGCTTTCTCAAAGGCGAGCAGCTTGATGTTATCTCCCACTCCTTTGGGATTGACAGAGCGCGCATGCTGTTGCCGGGGGAGGGATTGATGTCATATAATCCCCCCGAAGGGTATTTCGCCTATAGTCGGTACCATTGCATGTGTGGGGCCATTCCCCCGATCAATGCTTGGATAGTAAGTTTTATCACCTACTTGAAGGTAGCTCCGTTTCAGCTTCAGCCTAACTCCTACGCCATCCTGGTGAGCCTATTTGTCATTTTTCAGAGGAGATACGGGCGTCCTCCTCCAACCGGGAGATCCGGTATTTGTACAATCTAAAAGGCTATAAGAAGGGGTCTCCATACATTAGCTTGGAATCAGCCGTATCTTTCAAGCCAGTCCTGGACTTATATTTGAAGTTCAGCATGTTCAAGAAAGAATGATTTTTCGTTAAGGATGACTCTGTTTCCATCTGTCGCTTCACCTCAGGCTGTAAGTCGAAGTTTATTTATGATTTCTGTTCTGACTGCAATGCTCCTTCTCATGTGTTTTTATTCCTTGCTAGCGACAGGTGGCTTTGCGGTCGTGGAGAATGATCGCCTGGTTCAGACGGCAGTGCAAATAGAGGCCATTACGGGAAGGGATAGGTCGGCTTCTTACTTGATCAGGAATGCTACGCTTCTGGGGCATAACCTGATCCTTCCACATCAGTCCGTGGTTAAGCAGAGAGACACGGCGGAGGAGAGAGCTGCCAAAGCTACAGGAGGGGCCACGGCGAAAAGCAGCAAAAGGAGACCCTTCTCGATGCATCCAGTTGCTGGGGGGAAGAAACTCAAGAAGTCCGACGGACCCTCTCCCAGCACACATCCGGATGTTCAGGAGGAGGAAAAAGTGGAGGGGGAAAAGGGCAAGGATGAAAGAGGTGAGGCGGAGAGTGGTAGAGAAGGTGACAGTGATCGTCACGGTAATGATGGTGGCGAAGGACAGGGTGGTGATGGCACCGGGGCCTTGCCCCCTGAGCAGGCAGGTGTGATTCAAGAGTGGACAGATGACGCTCTCCGCCAAGCCTTCGAAGAGTTGGAGGAAACGGAGAAGTCCAAAAAGCTGATAAGGTTGGGACCGGCGTCGATCTATCTTCCGGGAGTGCTTCTACTGAGGCAACTTCTGCGGTTCAAGGGGAATTTCTCTCTATTCTTTTTAATTCTTGAATGATGGCTCAATGCATGCTGGTGACACTTGGTTTTCATTCCAGGAGCGGGCAAAATGGCCAAGACCTCAGATCTTCGGCACAGGCTTGAACAATACAAACTCCTCAAAGCTTCCGCCAAGCCGAAGCCTCATACTAACCGTCCTGGAGGCGTAGTCGGCTATCGTCCTCTTCTTGGAGTTATTGAAGAATATATACAAAAGAAGAAGAGGAGTCGATCTACGTTTGCATCTCTTCCTGGTCCTCCGGCCCCACTCCAGCCTATTCACGATATTACGGAGGATGATACTGAGTTTATGCCTTCCCCACATTCGTCTGAGAATCCAACCTTCACCCCAATAGATCACCCTGGCTTAGTTCGCAATCCGTTTGCAGGTCATCTAGACCTGGATCCGACCTCGCATGATATCTCCTTCGACGAGGTTACTGGTGAGCATCTCCTCCCTCGCAATCCTATGGTACGGGTGCTTGACGAAGCTAAGTCCTTGGACCTTGATTTGCTTACTACCTGGGTTGTATCTCTGGGGGATGAGGCTAAGGCAAATATTGACCGGGTTGCTGAGGAGACCAGGAAATTGATGGGGCATCATGCCAGACTAGTCAAGGCCGGGGAGGAAATTGGGAGTGCCAACATTCGGCTGCGGTTAATGGTCTCCGACCAGGTTAAGCAGCTTGCCGATCAAGCCATCCAAATTTCTCTGCACGAGGCCGCATCCAGGCAACTGAAGAAGACTATGGAAGAGGCCAGCAGGGCAGAGTTGCGAAAAATGGAGGCCGCCTGCAAGGAGCGAATTGACATGGCCATCACGACGGTGGATGAGGTTCGACAAGCGGACCTTGAGCGGGTGCAGGAATTATCGGGGAGACTTGGGGCCGCGGAGCTCGCTTAGTCCAGGTTGAAGGAGGAGATGGAGGTGATGAGGATATCCCTTCAGTCCGACCGCGCACGATACCGATCGGAGAGGGATGCTGCCGTCGCTAAGCTGCGTGCTTCTGAGGCCCGAAAGAGGGAGCTTGAGGAAAACGAGGGGATGATGGATGAGATGCTCCAGGATATGTATTTCCGCACTTGGAAGCAGGGTAATTTATCCTGGATGGATGATTACCCCCGAGTTATGGCCAGGATTTACCTTCGGGCTCTAGAGGAGGCTAGGGCTGATGCGGATAAAGAGGGTGGCGCGGTCTTCAGAATGGATGTGGTCACTGCCCAGTTCACCAAGGAGGAGAAGGTGGCGGTGAAGGAGGGTATGCGGCTGCTTGCTGCTGAGGAGGCAGGTGTGCAAGTAGAGGATGACGACCAGGATGGTCAGGAAGCAGGTGCTGGTAAGTCTTCTTTTCTAGTCTTTTCGTTAACTTTGTTGCTTATCACTAATGAATTCTTTCTTTGACCGGACAGGTGGGCAACAGGACAAGGATAAAACTAAGACGCAGCCGGCTCCTTGATTTGACCTGGATATCTTTTTGCGGACTTGACATTGTTGTATATGTTAGTCTCAAAACAGTAACGTAACTCTTAGGTTGTAATTTTGCTACTGGTAATAAACAACATTATTCTTGACGTGTAATTTTTTTAACTTAAGCTGATTCTGTCATTTTTTGAATGTTTTTGCTATTTTGACATGTTGTATGAGAAATATAGCTATGCGTATGCTTGTAATTCAATTGTGTTTGATGTCAAGTTCTTGCTTAAAACATAATTTCATGTCTTGCAATGTTGGTGTGATGTATGAATAAATTATAGCCACATGTTTATACATGAAAGAAGAAAATACCACCCTTCATATTTTACTTGTAGATGGCAGCTTTGAATGTCTTGCATGACTGAGTATGGAATGCGGTCCAGTGTTTTGCTGTGAGTATCCGCTTCCATTAGCGAATGTCTCTTATTCTGTGTCCTGTACTTCAGGGATTGTTACAGAGGATAGGAGAAAAGTTTATTAAATAAAATTGAAATATGAGAAATGGTAAAACTTCCAATCACGGAAGGCCTTCGATGTTCTTAAGTTCGTGGCAAACGGGCTTTGTTGTCACTTTCTATAGCCGTGGGTCTTGGAGACATTTGTCACCCATCTTACGCCTCCGCGGGGAGTTAATCTTTTTTACCACAGCCTTACTTAAGACACATCGGAGCCGAGATCACGCACAGTAACTACCCGGGCCATTATGGCCCGTAATCGTGGGTATTATTCGATTTACTATGGCCGGCTAGCGTGGGTGCCGATCGTCAACCGTGAACTACACCTGGCTGGCCACACCTTATGTTGGGGCTTAAAGTAGGTTCACAGTTGCCGGCGAGCCGAACGCCGTAATGAGCTGCCTTGGCTATAGCCGGCCTTCTCGGTGGCTTATAATCGGCTCATTACAGTTGGCTTTAAGGGCCGTCGCGAGCAATGAGTTAACCCGCAGCAGAGGGATGCCGGAGCAAAAGTGTCTCATTGGCGAGGGCATAGATTCGTATTGTACCTGTTAGGTCTTTTCCAGGTGAAGTCGCGCTGTGGAGTGCCTTGAATGGAAATGCTATATGCACAAGATTTTGTCCAACAGAAAGGGATAAAATTAACAAGCAGCCAAGATACAAAGGAACAAGTTAAAAAAGAGACAAGATTTTTAAAGTGGTTCGGCACGAAAATGCCTACGTCCACTGATTCTCTTTGTTAATTTACTTCATATGGGCAGTACAAGTTAAGAAAAGTATCGACGGAGGTTTTGGATGTTCCATGCCCTCTGGAACACCTCTCCGTCCACTGTTGACAAAATATAAGCTCCATTGTGGAGATCTTTATGAATTACATATGTTCCATCCCAGATTGGATCTAGTGCCCCAAGGCGAGGGAAGATTCGCTTGAGGACAAGATCTCCTTCTTGTATGGTACGACGCTTGACTTTGGAGTTGTATTGTGCTGCCACTTTTTGCTTGTGGGCTGCTGCTTTGAGGGCTGCATCATTTCTTCTTTCCTCAATTAGATCAAAAGACATGTGAAGGAGTTCTTCGTTCTCTTCTGGGTTATAGTGGATCCTACGGTAGGAAGGCACGATGGTTTCAACTGGGAGCATAGCCTCCGATTCGTATGCCAAAGAGAAAGGAGTATGCCCCGTTGATGTTCTGAAAGATGTGCGATAGGCCCATAGTGCCATAGGGAGTTCATCCACCCAAGCGCCCTTTGACTTTTCGAGTTTCTTTTTTATTAGAGTTTTCAAAATTTTGTTGACGGCTTCGACTTGTCCGTTTGCCTGGGGATAAGCTACGGATGAGAAGCTTTTGTGAATTCCGTGCTCTTGGCACCAATTGGCGAACTCCTCGCTGTCAAACTGAAGTCCATTGTCTGATATAATTTTGAATGGGACTCCGTACCTGCATAGAACATTTTTGATCAAGAAGTTAATAACTTTCGCTGAAGATACTTTATTCAGGGGTTCTGCTTCCACCCATTTGGTGAAATAGTCAACTGCCACTATAGCATATTTGGCCCCGCCTCAGCCCATTGGCAGTTCGCCGATTAAGTCAATTCCCCATACTACGAAGGGCCAAGAGCTGGTCATTTGAGTAATCTCAGTTGTTGGTAGTCGCGGAATCTTAGCAAACTTCTGGCATCTGTCACATTTTCTGACGAAATCTAAGGCGTCCTTGCTTAAGGTGGGCCAGAAATATCCATATCGGAGTATCTTTTTTGCCAAAGTCTGCCCTCCGGTGTGATCTCTGCAGCTTCCTTGATGAATGTTGGATAATATTTCCTTTTCTTCCCTTCCAGCGACACACCTTAATAAGGGGTTAGAGAAGCCGCGCCGATAGAGGGTGTCCTCTTGTATTGTGTAGCGGGAAGCTTTCCTCAAGATTTTCTTGACTTTGTTACGCCCGTTGGGTAGTGTGCCACTTTGTAAGTAGTCTCGGATGGGAGTCATCCAAGTTGCTTCTTCGGTTGCAGCTATCAGATTCACTTGCTCAAAACTTGGGGTTAGTTGCTTTGAGATGGCTACTGCTCCGGAAATAGCGCCGTCTCTCATGCTAGCTTGCTTCACCAATTCGTCGGCCTCTTGGTTCTCTTCCCGAGGGATGTGTTTGACTAAGTAGTGGTCCAATCGACTGAGAAGTAACTTGGTCTTCTTTAAATATGCTGAGTCGTTCTCCTCGAGCCTGGAATTCTCCTAGTATCTGATTAAAAATAAGTTGAGAATCGCTATGAAGACACAAAGAATTGGCTCCGATTTCTAAGGCAAGTTCTAATCCAGCTATCACTGCTTCATACTCTGCATCGTTGTTGGTGGCAGTGAATTCCAACCTTATAGCATAGTGCAGCTTATTTCCCCTGGGAGTGATTATTACCACACCTGCCCCCGAGCCTTGTTCGTTTGATGCACCATCCACAAAGAGGTTCCACCTGATGTCTTCTGCTATTTCAGATTGCTCCTTACCTTCGTTGGTAGTGAATTCGGCAATGAAATCAGCCATGGCTTGCCCCTTGATGGCGGTGCGAGGATGGTAGGTAATATCATATTGACTTAGTTCAATGCACCATTTAAGTAGTCGCCCAGAAGTGTCGGGACGATGGAGTACCTGCCTCAGCGGTTGATCAGTCAGAACTCTGATGGAATGGGATTGAAAATAGTGTCGCAGTTTTCATGATGCGATTAGTAGACAGTATGCTAGTTTCTCAAGTTTAGGATATCTGACTTCTGCCCCTGTAAAATTCTTACTTACAAAGTATAATGGCCGCTGCATGCGGTCGTCTTCTCTTACCAAAGCAGCGCTTAGAGCATGAGATGATACAGCAAGGTACATGTATAACTCTTCGCCTTCGTTTGGAGTCGAGAGTACCGGCGGTTTCTGGAGGTGTTCGATTAAGTTAAGGAAAGCTGTTAAGCATTCGTCAGTCCATTCGAACTTTCCTTTGTCTTTCTTTAGAGCTTCGAAGAAGGGGACGCACCTGTCCGTAGCCTTGGAGATGAATCGGCTTAGGGCGGCCACTTTCTCATTCAAGCTTTGCATTTCCTTTCGAGTGGAGGGTATTTTGATATCTTTTAAAGCTCGGACCTGTTCAGGGTTTGCTTCAATCCCTCTGGCATGGACGATGAATCCCAAGAACTTTCCTGATGATACTCCAAAGGAGCATTTTAGAGGATTAAGTTTAATTCCATATTGGCGAAGTACTCGAAACATCTCGCCCAGGTGGTTTACGTGTTCGTCGGCTTTCCTTGACTTTACCAGCATGTCATCCACATACACTTCCATAGTTCGTCCTATTAGCCCTGCAAACATCTTGTTGACGAGGCGCTGGTAGGTGGCTCCTACGTTTTTAAGTCCGAAAGGCATTACCTTGTAGCAGTACAATCCCCGGTCAGTGACGAAACTAGTGTGGTCTTGATCGGGAGCATGCACGGGAATTTGGTTGTATCCTGAGTATGCGTCCATGAAAGATAAGAGTTCGTGCCCGGCTGTGCTGTCTACAAGTTGATCGATTCGGGGAAGTGGGAAGCAATCCTTCGGGCAGGCATCATTTAAGTTGGAGAAGTCAACGCATGTTCGCCACTTCCCATTAGCCTTCTTTACCAGCACCGGGTTGGCGATCCACTCTGGGTAGATGGCTTCTCGTATGAAGTCATTGGCAAATAGATTCCTTACTTCTTCATTGAGGGCTGCTGATCGTTCTGCCCCCATGCTTCTCTTTCTTTGTTTTACGGGCGCCTTGGTAGGATCAATGTTTAGTACGTGGCATGCTATGTCAGGGGAGATTCCGGTCATGACAGCATGTGACCATGCAAATACATCCAAGTTGTGGCGGAGGAAGTCAATGAGTTGTTCCTTCAACTCTGCTTTTAGTTGGGACCCGATTTTCAATAGTCTACTCGAGTCATGTTTGTCTATAGATACAAATTCCATAGCCTCTGCATGCTCGGCGGTGGCCTCCTCCTCATTGTCCCTAGGGTCTGATTCATTGAAAGGGTCGCTGGTATATCGAAGAGGAGGGGCCTTCTTTAGTTGCTATGCTTCCAAACTTTTTGTGCAGAGGGCAACCTCTACACTCTTCCCTTTATCCTTCCTATGGTTGTTGCGAAGTTCAGTTACATAGCAGTCTCGAGCAACGTCCTGGTCTCTTTCTACTTCCCCTACTCCATTGTCCGTTGGAAATTTCATCTTTAGGCACCATAGGGCCAGGACAATTTGGAAGTCAGACAAGGCTGGCCTTCCTAAGAAGGCGTTGTAGGCCGAGTGGTTTTCTATCAGCACAAATGTCTGTTTCCGCACAACGGAGCGGGGATGACTTCCAATTTCAACAAAGAGGTCCAGTTGCCTGTGGGGCATCTTCGCATCTCCATTGAAACCGTGTAGTGGTTTATTGCAGGGAGAAACGTCCTTTATTGATAGTTTCATTTTGTCGAATGCATGCTTGAATAAGATATTTACTGAGCTTCCAGTGTCTACTAGAATTCGGAAAACTTCGGCTGGACCGAGCCGGGCAGAGATAACCATGGGATCCATATGAGGGTACTGCCTTCCCTCTAGGTCACGCCTACTGTATGTGATGTCATCACTCTCTTTCCGCTTCGGGTGGCGTTCATCTATAACAGAATTAACACAGTCTTCATTGTTTTGAAGCGACTTTCCATATCTTTCCATTTCTGCCCAACTTATGTCGGCGATGTGCGGTCCTCCCGAGATGGCATGGACCATTATCTTCTCTTGATTGGAGCCGCTAGTGTTGCGATTTCCTCTGCCTATCTCTGGTGAGGATAGCCTTGGGTTCTCATTGGCAAGAGCTGGAGTCCTGTTTTGACCTTTTACATAGCGTTCCAGTCTCTTCCTTTTGATGTGTTCTTCAATCAAGTCCCGGAGGTGATGGCATTCATTGGTGTCATGCCCATGAGATTCGTGGAAGCGGCAGAACTTTCCAGATTTTTGTGCGTTATCTGATTCCTTCTTGTATGGTGGGCGTTTGTATCTAACTTCTTCTTGGGTGGCAAGGAAGATATTTTCAATGGTTTCATTCAAAGGAGTGTAAGTGTCGAATCTCGGTCCTGGCCGATATAGGCGCTTTTCTCCCTTCTTGCCCCCAGCATTGTCTCTAGAATCATTTCTTCGTACGTCCTTTGCTGCAGCGGGCGTGTTGCCGTGAGCTGCCTTATTTTGTTGCCCTGACTGCCCCTCAGTGGCAGCATCTTCAAGCCTCATATATTTCCCGGCTTCATGGAAGAAATCGGGTAAAGTAGCGGGTTTTTCTTTTGTCAATCTTCTAGCAAATTTAGTATCCGGATGCACACCACTACAGAGGGCCATTAGGATAAGCTTCTCATCGGCATCTTGGACTGCGGCCGCTGCGGCATTGAATCAGGTTAGGTATTGCTGCAGCTTCTCTCCAGGTTTCTGTTTGATACTGGATAAGGAATAAGCGTCCTTGGGTTGTTCCACATGAATGCGGAACTGGCTGATAAACTTTTCTTTCAACATTTCCCACGAGCTGATGGATCCTTGGGGTAAATGACAGAACCAGGAGGTAGCTAGATCTTCTAAGAATAGTGGAAAGCATTTGCACAGTACTCCCTCTGTTGCTCCACTCATGAGCATATGTTGTGTGTATCTCTGTAAGTGTACAACGGGGTCGGAGGTTCCTTTGTAAGGTTCCATTGTTGGCATTTTCCATTCTCGGGGGGTGATGGCAATTTCGATATTGCGGGCAAAGGGGCTGGTTACCCTAGCGCCTATCCCTCGATCTCTTTGATCCCGTTGGACGCACTCTCTGAACAAGCGTCCCATCCTTTCATCAAAATTTGGAGTAGATAGGAATGAGTTCGGTTCTGCTCTGTGGGACTGATTCCGTCCGGATGACCTGTAGGGATAGTATCGTCTATCATTCCTGATATTTTCCAGTGGCTGTCTTTGGTCTTCTGGGAGCATGCTAGGATCAGCTACAGTTAGCCCTTGCCTCGATCTTCCCCCGCTGGGTTCTGATCTAAGCACTTCCTCGGGTCCAACTTCGGGCTGGACTCTAGCTCGGCCCCGTTCACTGGCGTTTCCGTGGTTAGGCAGTACGACAGGCTCAGCTACAGTTGACCTCCGCCCGGTAACTCCCCCGTTGGGTTCGGTTCCAAGCATCTCCTCTGGCCTAACTTCGGGCTGTGCTCGGTCTCGGCTCTTACCATGGCCGCTTCTGTTGTTAGTTCCTTCGAAGAAGGAAGATCTTTGCTGTCTCCGAGATCCTCCGGACTGGGACACTCCCCATGATTCAGTGTTGCGGTTGGACTCTTCAGCATCCCTTAAGCGTGACATGAGATGGTCCACCAAGGCTTCCTGCTGGGATGTGAAGCGGTTAGTCACTTCAGCCACAACCCTATCTAGATCTGCCCTAGTAATTGCTGTCGGCTGTTCTGAGGCCGGGGTTGTTGAATTTTCCTGACCTTCATCTGGTACTGCTGGAAGGGGACGATTTACTTGGTCTGTGGCCACTGGATCTGGAAGATTGCTGGTTGCGATGTTTTTTCCTTTGTTAACATCTTTTTTCTGCTTGGGAGGCATGTTTTCCAAGCAATGAACGACGCCGTTAGGAAGAAGGTTAAGTGGAAGAAGCTGAAGATTCGAGCTTTCAGCTCTCAGTGAAAGCACCAAAAATGTTTGCACAAAAAATGGACAAACACCTCCAAGTCGTATGGTTTACCTGATTTTATGTTGTTCGTAGTGATTTGGGTGATTTATGCAAATATATGAAAAGCAGGGACTAAACTGTAAAAGACACGCAGATTTATAGTGGTTCGGCCAGAATGTGCCTACATCCACTTTATATGTTATTCTCCTTTTTCTATTCAAATTATAAGTACAAAGCTTTGATACAAGTATATGAAAGTTGTTTGAAAGTTCTATCCGTGCTTTAGCTCTCAAACTTGTCCCCATTGTTGTACCCCTGCCCCTCTATTTATAGAGTGAGGCTAGGGGTAGGGGTCTTGGATTTGTATAGCTGCTGGTGGGCCTGGGCTGATATGATCTGGCCTGGCACGTCTTGGTCCGGTAGCACTTGGTCCGGTAATGGGTGATCCGGTCGTGTCATCCTTTGCTTTTGTTTCGGCAGTGGATGGAGGTAGCTGGTTCGGTAGCATTCTGGTTCGGCTATGCATGGAAGTGGGGTTTGGACCGGTAGTGCTTGGAGAGGAGATGGTTCGGCTATGCATGGAAGTGGGGTTTGGACCGGTAGTGCTTGGAGAGGAGATGGTTCGGCTATGCATGGAAGTGGGATTTGGACCGGTAGTTGGATGGTTCGGTGGTGATGTTGGTCCGGTTTGAGGTGATTTGGTGGCTCGTCCCTTACTTCCTCGTGTTGGTTCGGTGGTGGTAGAAACGTACCCAACAGGTCGCGAAATAAGGAGCTGCGACCTAACTTCGAAGAAGTAATGCGAGCTAACGAAGTCCTAGGTCACGAGCGACCTAACCATGCAGTGCAAAATGAAGCAAATTTAGGTCGTGTATGACCTAAGTCCAAGGTCGCTGAAGAGGGGTGCAAACGATCTAATTCACATGCCGCTTCTTTAGGTCATGAACGACCTACCGCTTCTTTAGGTCGCGAACGACCTAACTCACAGGCCGCTCCTTTAAGTCGCGAACGACCTAACTCACGTGCAGTTTCGATAGGTCGCTCAAGTGATAGGTCGCAGGAAGATTGTTATGAAGCTCTGTTTTAGGTCGCGAAGCTTTAGGTCGCGTACAAAGCTTAAGTCGCTGAAGCTTATGCCGCTTGGATTTATTGAGTCGCTATCTCTTAAGTCGCTTTGTTGTTAAGTCGCGTGGGTTGTATTGTTAGGTCGTTGCCGACCTATGTGTTGTGTTGTATTGTACTTAATGTTCTTTTCTTTAAGTCGTGTACTGTTTGTTTTAGGTCGTCTGTTTTAGGTCGTGATGTTTAGGTCGTGAACGACCTAGGTGTTGTACAGATTTGAGTTGTGTGATTTGTAAGCCTATAAATAGGAGGGTGATGCCATTTGTAAAAGTTAGTGGATTTTGAATAAAACTTTTGTTTGTTAGCTTTATGCTTTCATTAAATTGGTAGTTGAGTGTGATCTCCTATCTCCTCTTTCGGCATTCGAGTGCGCTCGAATCAACGATCGTAGAAGCCAATTCACGGTATCAAGTGCGCTTGATCAACGTTTGAAGAATTGCAGATCTTCTTTCACGGTATCGTGCGCGATCAACGTGATGAAGATAGCTAGAATCCGGCATCTTTTGATCAACGGTTTTGGGCCATTCAGTATCTTCTATTCCATCGATTGCTACTTTCATAGATTCATCATTTTTGTTATCCGCTGCTGCATCACAACCACTAACTACCCTAGTGGTATAACAACAACAACACCACTGCCTTGCTCAATCCCACTTCTCCTTTCAAACTGCAGCAACCACCTCCAAATACAGTGCCTGCCTATTTCTCCTTTTGACACTGTGTCCATCATCTGTCTCCACATATCCAAACTACCTATCATCAGTTCAACATTCTCCAACATACTTCATCACTTCATCACTTCATCTCTGCCTCAACCTCATATCAACTTCATCATAATACCCAGTGGAAAATTTGAATTGTTTATAGTCCTCCATTTACTCCAACACTACACCCACTGTTGAATGATCAGATTTTGGCAATGATATGAGTGCACATCACCACTTTCTGTATATTACAGTCCTCCATATACTCCAACACTACAACCCACTGTGCTTGCCTAAACAATCAAACTTAAAGACCACCTAATCACCTCTATTTCACTTCCTCAGTTCATACCCATCCTCTACCATACCAACTATCGTCCAGTATAACACCTACCCCAAACCATCTGCATACATACGGCCTTTCCACTTCCACTGTTGACATTCATCACCATTCCCTTCCATGAAATCCACACAATCGACCACACAGCAACTAATCGCCTAAATCACTAAATCCTCATCGCGACCTCTACATCCTAAGAACAACGACCACCAGCATCACCTCGAACCACCTTCGAACCAGCTAGCAACCCTGCATCCCTCACCAAATTAGATAATCGAACCACCATCTACTCACCCAAAATCACGACTGAAAAATTCAGCCACCACAACCGCTGAACCAACACATCATCATCCCAAATCATCGGAACCTGGTTCGTCGTCTGCAATAGAACAACTGACTTCTCCACACATCGCAACCAGCAGCAATTCTAAACTCCCCCTGGTTCCGTTGCCTTAAACCCCGATCACCTCTGCATTCGCCACCACTAATTGCCTGCCCTCGACAATCCAATACTTCACTGCCGTACAAACACTGCAGCCTCGCCTCAATCACCCAAAACCAATTCATCCAAATTCGAACGACGGCGAACCCGAATTTTGTTTTGATTTTTAAAATCGCGGTTTGATTCAGGAAAGAAAGAAAAGTGGTCTGGAGATTCGAAGTTAGTTTGATAAAAGAGATTTAGTTCTGTTAAAAAAATATTGAAACGGTGGTAAAAAAAATTCTTTTCGAATTGGGCCGGGTATAATGAGTTTGGGGCCGAGTTTGTTGCTTTAATACAATTTTTTTTGGTTTTTATTTGTTTCCTCCTTGTTTTAATTTGTATAGTTTTCTTTGTAAAAAAAAGAGTTTGCTTAGTTTTGTTTCGTTCTTTGAATTTGTTTTGTTTAATTTGTTGAAAAAAAGAGTTGTTTTCGAGTGTTTTTGTTTAAATTGTTTCGTTTGTTTTAGTTTCATCTTTGATATTTATAAAATATATATATATATATATATCTTGTTTTTATTTTCAGGTTGCCAAAGCAGAAATTCAAAAAGCAGAAGTGCTTGCTAAAATAAATTGCTTGATTTGCTGACCTTGCTAAAAAATAACTGCTTGCTTATTTATAATTTTCTTTTTATTTGCCTTGCATTGTACATATCTATTTTTTTGTCTTGCATTGTTGTTTGCTTGCATTTAAAAAAAAAATTCAATAACAAAAACAAAAATCCGTTCATAGTAGCATTGTTAATACACGTTTAATTTCTGCTTTGCATTTCATTTTAGAATTTTGATTAATAATAACGATAGCTCTTAATTATATATTGACAATTTTTCTTCTTTGAACAATTTAATTTCTCGGTGTTTAGGCTACGGAAGAGTAGTAACCATTTATAAATATTACGGTGATTCGTAAATATTATAGTGATCGTTCCTCTGAAGGTACTTAAACCTTCAATTGCATTGCTACGGTGATTCATGGTGCACCGATAACCCCTGCTCATTACCTGGCTGAGAACTATCTTATTGATTTAAGACAAAGTGTGATTACACAATTTTGGGTTAACTTAGGACAAATCATTTGTAATTAACCTTGCATTCATTTAGTTGCATTAGTTCATGCATATTTTAAAAAAACTTCAAAAATCCAAAACTAAAAAAATTGTAAATATTCCTTTTCTTTTTCTTTGAAATTTCTAAACCCTTTTCCTTTGAAATTAAAAAAAAATTCCAAAAAAAAAATTAGAAAAACCAAAATCCAAAAAAAAATCTTTTCAAAAAAAAAATTGAAAAATAAAAAACAAAACAAAAAATCAATTTCCCTTTTTAAAAATAAATTTTATTTGTAAATATTTTTCCTTTATATATATAAAAAAACCCAAAAACAATATTGAAAATGTCTGAATTTCCATACTCACATGAATTTTACGATAGTTGCGAAAATCAATATAATCCATATAATTTCACTTCAAATTCTTATGGATATTTCAACAACAACTATTGTTTAAACGGTTCGAGTTTTGAACTGCAAAATTTTCAAAATGACGAACAACCATCGAATCCCGAAAATAGCATTTCATCTCTACTTGAAATCTCTACACAACAAAATCAAATGATAAATGATTTGTGTAATTCTTATTTGTGTAATAATTCAAGTCAAGGATTTCAAAATTTTAATTCAATTCAAAATTCAAACGATTTCGATTATAACCCATGCCAATTCAATTTCGAACTCCAAAATGAATTTCAAACTCAAAATGAAAATGGAAACAACTTTTCAAACGAATTTGGCAATGGGAATAATCTTAACCCCCTTACAGTTGAAATTTTTTGTTCTCAACAAATCCAAATCGAAAATCCTCAAGTTAATAAATATAAATTGGATTTTGAACAAATGGACGAAATCTACAATGATCACACAGATTCGTTGTTTTAAACATATATGAAATAACGTGATAAACAAAATCAAATCCCAACATGTGACGAGTCAAACGATAATCCATCTTTTACCCAAATCACTGATTTTCAAATGACAACTTTTGAAATTGAAAATGATGATTTTAATGAAGTTGTTGAAAATTTGGTAATTGAGTTGGATTTCAATTCTTTTGGGGGTGAGAAACTCGATTTAAATTTCGATCTTCCTTTTTCAGAAAATTTGAATACAACAACTTTGAATTTTGAACTTGATTTATGTAATAAAGTTGTTGATAATCCAACAAAGGAAGTCGAATTTAACGAACATGAGTTTTATGGACTTTTTGAAAACGAGTCGTTAAACTCTGATGGGGAAGATTTAAATCACCACTTTGATTTTGAAATCAATAATTTTGAAGAATTTTTCAATGACAAACTTGAATTTCAATTTGGTGAAAATAAACTTGAATTTCAACCAATTATTTTATCAACCCCAAAAATCATCCAAAATAAAATAACTCGTACGATTTTCAATAAAACGACATTCGTTTTTCCAAATCAACATTCAACTTTGAAATCTTTTACGATTTTGTTTTTCGAGCTTAAACTGTGTCTCATATACTTGACGAGGCAAATGAATCGGTTTTTGCAAGGCCATTTCATTTACGCTTTGACGATATACTTTCTGATCTCGTGTAAATACCGTTCACCTTCATGTAAATATAGGTCATTTTTTTATTTTTGTTTTAATTTTCTCCTTCCACTTGGGTTGACTGTGGGGATACAGTCAAAATCAAGTGTGCGGGGAGACTCATCTTCACTTTTAATGTTTCATGGTTTATTTTTGCGTTTTCTTTTAAAAACTCAAAAATTAAAAATTAAAAAAATCCCAAAAACAAATTTTCTTTTGATTTATTTTTGAAGAAACACTAAGATAAATATATGGCTTTGGTTTATTAAATTGAAATTTCTGAAAATTTATTTGTCTTAACAAAAATAAAAATGAAGTTTGATTACAAATAACAATGGTTTAACTAGTATACAGGAAGGTTCATACGTGTTAATTATGAAATACATCTTAGTTGAAAATCTCTATTTTAAAAAGTGGTTGATTTAAAGTAAAGATATAACATTTTTTTGTCTTCTAAGTTAAATAGTGCTAAGATAATTTTGTGAAACTCTCTCTTTCAAAAAAAACACAAAAACAAAAAAATATTTCTTGTATATATGTATATATTTTTTAATAAACACCTAGAGTCATGTGTTCACACTCGTGTGTTCACTCGCCAAGCTCTGTGCCCTTCTCACGTAAGCCCGAAAGGCAGTGCACGATCGGTATATCTGAGATAGGCGTATATATATATAAATTCTTTTTAATAACGCCTACAATCAATAAGTGTTCACACTTTTGTATTCACTCGCCACGCTCTGTATTACCCTCACATCAGTCCGCCAGGCAGTGCATGGGTAATATACCTGGCCTCAGTTTATCTTAGTTAGACATATATAAATATTGCCAATATCAATAAAATTTTCAAAAGAAAAAATTGAGAGAGTAAGCAAATGAAATCAAATCACTATTTTAACTTATTTGATTTAACTTGTTATTGAAAAGAAATGAAAATACCACTTTGATAAACTTTGATAATCAACTAAGGATCCATTTCATGGTTACACTTTGTTACAACTGAAACAACGAGTTAAACTATTGTCTATTTGTTACGATAACTTCATTTTTGTTGGAAATTTTGACAAGTAAATGACTTAAATTTTCAAGATAATAACCAAACCTATATTTAACTTATTTGTGTTAATTTTAAATATTTTCAAAAACTCGCATTCATCTCTTTATAAATAAATTTTGCATTTTGTAAACATTTTCATCCTACATTTGGATTTTGTGGGTAGTATCCGCTTAAAACCCTCATGAGACAACACTCGTCCTACTGGGGACACCTAGAGGTTTAACGGCTTGTTTCATACGCTCAATGCAATCGTGCTCCCTATGAAAACGGATTAATCTTATTTTTTCTTTATTCAAGGATGAATAAAAAGATAAGTGTGGTGGTATTTTATGTCCACGTAAACGTGCATATTATTTACCAACATATTTAATCTATTTAAATTAAATAAATGATCATATCGGGTATTTTAACTTGTTTAAACCAAAATTCAAATTATTTTCAAATTGCCACATATTCATCTTCATATAGGGGTAAAATGGTCATTTTTATGCATTTATTAAATTGTGAAAATTTACTTGGAATTTTCTATGTTGTTTTGTAGGAAATTTGGTGAATGTTACAAGTTGCTTCATGATAATATATGCATGCACAAGAGTGAAGAGAACAAATGAAGATGGAAATAATTCAAAGTGATGATCATGGAGGACCCCACCCACTTACCTTGATTTTCAATTAGGAACTAAGCACATGATAAAAGGACATTAAAGCTTTATGTACATTTAAGTGGGGGATTAGTGGATGTAAATGATTACTTGACCACCACACTACCTCAAGGGCAATTTGGGCATTCCCTAAAAATATGAATTAGGGTTTAACACATGTATAAAGACCCCTTATGTTTCATGTAACCCTCTTCTTCCTTAGTCCCTCTTAGTTAGTTTTTAGATTAGAAAATAAATCAATGCTCTCTTTCTTTTCATGGCTACTTAGCCATTTCTTCTCTTATGTAATTCCTTTTTTTCTTTATGCAATTTAATACATGTTCTTTTTTTTCTTATTTATTTCCTTTCATGTTGTAGTGTAGATTTGTTTATTTATGCAAGTAGGTTAGATTTTCTTTTATGCAATTAGATTAGTTCTCTTTTTCATTAGCTTTCATTTTCCCTTCTTTTTGCTTTCATGTTGCTAGCAACATTTGTTAATAAAATGTCAAATATGAGAGGCTAAACCCCTTCAATTTAGGGGTAATGACGCTCACTAATTAGGTAGCTTCAACTATTTGTTAATTCATGCTCTCTTTTTGTGCTTAATGATGATGATAGAAATGGTTTACTAGTTCTTTTTGCTTTGAATTTGATAGCATATATTATTGACACCAAATATGCTATGCTTAAACAATCACTAACACTAATAGCCTCTTCATCAAAATATCATTATGGCAAAAGAAAGTGATTTGAAATTAAAATTTGATGGTCTATATTTCTAATAAATAGTTAATAGGCCATACTTAAAATAGATTTCATTTTCATTTTCATTGTCAAGTTTCATTAGAGTTAGTAAGTGGTTTAAGGGGTGTGTTATAATTTGTTGGCTTATGTTGGCTAATCAATAGCAAAAATATGCCATACTTATGATAAGCACATCAATTAAAGCACTAATGACCATAAAAGAGAGATCATGATTTCATATGTGTTGAACTACATGATCTAGGGAGTGGATTTATTCTCTAAATTGTCATTTAACTTTTATATTTACATCTCTTTTCTTTTAGTTAGTTAGCTGTTTTTCTAATTCTCTAACTTAAATTTCTCTTCAACTTTGGTTAATTTGATTGAATAGAGATTTAAAATCATCAATTCCCGACGGATCGACCCATATTCGCCACGTACTACAAGTGTACGCCGTGCGCTTGCGGTAAAATTTATTTCAAATTTTTTCGACGGTTTTCTAACTCAATAGAAAATCCGTCGATTAACAACCTGCCCAAGAGGAGTTGTCCCCTTATTATTAAACCCAAAGATTGGCTCGGGACTAGGTTCAAGTCTATCCTTGTAAATTCCCATCTGATCAAACGCATGGCGAAATATCACATTCACAGCACTCCCCGTATCAACCAGGATTTTCGTGACCACCGAGGATCCTATTTGGGCTTTGATCATTAAGGGATCATTGTGGAGGTGATGGATCCCTCTCCTTAGTTCTTGTGTATTAATCACCAGTGTGTGCATATTGATGTTGTGTTTTGAACTTTTGAACGGTGGTTCCTCCTGTATAAAGAATACACCCTTCTTAGCCTCTCGAATGTATTTACTTCGGGCGCTTTGACTTCTACCGGCGGGATGTGGTCCTCCATATATGACATCCATCATATTCTGAGGTGGACTTAAGCTTAGTGGGTCATCTTCCTCAATCACATTTACGGTATTACCAACAAGGTTCGTTGCATCAGTGTTTGACGGGAGTGTTTGCTGCGGGTTCTTCACGAATTCCTTCAACTGCCCTTCTCGAATCAATTTTTGAATTATTCCAGCCAGAACCTTGCACTCGTTGGTTCTGTGGCCATTTGATTTGTGGTAGGTGCAATATTTGTCTCCTTTTTTCTACTCAGGTTAATTTCGGGCCTTAAATGAAGTATGGAAGTTGACCTTATCCTGGGTCATTGCGTAGATGTAGGAAATTGATCGGTTTAATGCCACCGCGTTAGTATTGGTGTCTTTGCATCTAGCTCTCTTGGGAATTCTCTTCGGGCCGAATTTACTACCGTCCTTATTGTGACCAAATTTCTTCTTTGAGTAATACAATTCGTCCATTCGGATAAACTTATCGGCTTGGAAATGGAAATCTTGAAGATCCCGGCATCCATGAATAAACAACTCCTTCCAGAAAGGAGAATTAACTATGAGTCCCGAGTGGACAGCGGTGAGCTTATCTCTTTATTCATGCCTTTGGCCTTCAAGGCTTCAGTATTGAATCTCTTTAAATAACCCCCTAAGGACTCTCCATGGTTTTGCCTGATGTTAGCGAGCATGGTATAATCAAGGGAAGGATCTTTACATATGTAGAATTGAGCAGAGAACTCTTATGAAAATTGCTTCCAAGAATATATCGTGTCGATACCATTTAGCGGCGGCCCTCAGTAATGTGACTGCAAAAAGTCTACACCTCAAAGCGCCGGAAGCATTGTATAAATCAATCTGACTATCAAACACCATCAAGTGGTCTTCCGGGTCGGTTGTCCCATGATATTTCATGGTAGGGACCTTCACATGAGATGGTATTGGAGCTAACATGATTTCATCGATGAAGGGTGAAACCCTTTCGTTGTTGTTTACTCTTTCATCTTCAGTTCTCTTGCACTTAGCATTTAATAGGTCTTTCATAGCCTTTTCCGCCACGTCCTTGAGATAGGCTTCATTGTTCTGGTAATTCCTTTTATTAGGTTTGTAGCCATCCGAAGTTGAACTTGCGGAACAGTCTCTATCTTCCGCTTGAACTCTTCCTTGATAATTTGCCTTCAGTGGAAGGCCCTCTTTCTATTTTGATGGAGAAATATTAGCTTTACTTTTGGCAGCATCTGTATTGATTTTTAGATTCCTTTTTGGAGATTCAACTTCTTCACCCGTCGTGGTAGCTTTCATTAATGATCAGTGAGATAACACTTCGTTCAAAAGATCTTTCATTTCTACCGTTTGTCGTTCGAGATATGCAATTTTAGCCACATGTTCTTCTGGCGGAAGATCTTGAGTCAGAGCCAGTTGTGGTGACTACCGAAGTTGAGCTGGAACTGGAGTTGATTAAGGTAGGGCGGAAGGTTGCCCCTGTTCCCTGTTCCCAAGGTTGAAAGAGGGTGATACGTTTTCCTCCAAAGAAGTAGCATGCTCATTCCTTTTGCTAAAGGTAAGAGGTCTTCTTGATTTCATTTTTCACCTATAACAAACAAAATTTCATAATCAATTATATTAATAAAGTAGGTTGGAGGTTCAAGCCCTCCTTCTAGCGCCAAAAATGTTAACAAGATTTCTTTTTAACATCCCCGATGTTTTTCATAGGATTATTTTATATGGGTTCAACCTTTCTGTTGAGTGGATTCACATTTTCGAATGAAATGACAAAGTCGGAAGGTTTTAAGATTTTAATTTTGATCCTGACGAGAGGGGATTGATTCCGGAAGGTTATAAGAGATTATTCATCTCAGATTAGGATTTGAATGAAGAATCATCTTACTTCTGATCTATCGAAAGGTTGAAGTATGGTTCAAGCATTACAGTTTAAAGGGATCAGCATAATTGCTCAACCTTTTGATTAGCCCAGAAGGTCTAAGAAGCCATTTAGCCTATACCGAAAGGTTTATATATAGCTTAAACCTTGCGATTTGACTGGATCAATGGTCTTGTTGAACCTTCCGATAGGCCGGAGGGTTTAGGAAGCCATTTGGACCCTTCGATCAACTTGTCATGATTGTATGACCTTCATCCATATCATTTCATCAAGTTCTATCTTCCTTGGAAACCGAAAGTAATCCACATCCCCTTTGAATCCCTTCGGAAGGTTATAAACCCTTCGATGGTATCAGACGGTGAGATTTCTTTATTTGTTATCCCCTTACACTTTTGGCTTCCTAGGATGATATCTCACTTGTGAAAACCTTTCGAAAAGAGTGCATGATTCAAACATATTAAGATAATAATAGCAGTTGATTTAATATGCCATGAGATTGATATTTGAGATTAATTCAAAGGTTATATTCTCCCTTCTTGTAATTGATATTAGGTAGGGAAGAAGGTAACTTATTAGATTATCCAATAACAGTTTCATGGTATATTCTCGAAATAAACAAAGAATATTCTTGAAAGGCTTGTTATGCTTTTGAAAAGGTTGTCAAATGAGTTGCCTATTCTGACCCTATCCTTTCTACCCTTCTTGGAAGACGTCTGTTTGAATGACGAACAATGAATCCCTTCGCTTGCCTCGAAGGGTTCACATTTGCAACAAACTTTTTTCCCGCACCATTTCCTTTTTATTTAAAAGACTTGGGGCGCTCTTCTTTTCTTTAGTCTTTGTATTACATTGGGCGGCCTTATAACCATCTACCTGCGAAAGCTCTTCCCTAAAGTTACCATGTGCCTCTTCTTCTCTGGTGTTATATAATCCTTTCGGTGTCATTGAAAGGTAACTTCTTCTAATTCTCTTTGCCTATGCAGAAGGTCTCTGATGTGCCTTCTTTATCTTCATTTACATTTTATGGTTAACAGTATGTTAGCATACTGGACTTTTCAAGAGATCTCTTCGGTGAAGTCGAATCTGAACTTCATGCACAAGGGTAAGAAAGTACCTTTCGACCATCGTATATCTCTAGAGAAAATATACCGCTGAGATAAACACAAGCGGCCCATCGTTCGAACATAAATAAGAACAATGTGAACTAACTATCATCAATGCTGGTCAACAATCGATAAGTATCTATAGATATGAAGTTGATAATACTCTAATGTGGGTTAGCAAATCCCTAGGTTATGCATCCTACTCTGTTTTCTACCATTTTCGATGTCAAAGTAATATCATACATCTTTCATACGAGTCTTCATCACTTGAACAAATCATGAATCCATAATTAGATTCCCACGTCTCGAACAGGTCTCGAAACCATACCTGGATTCCAGCATCTTGAGCAGATCCACTTCCAAGAGATAGAATATGTATCTCAGTCTTGAAGTGGATTTCAATAAGTAAAACAGTTACGATCCCGGTCTCTTTAAGACCGAATCGACGAATTTTGTCATATTCAGTAATAATGACAATGATCGGATATGAAAACTAAGTCTCGTACACTTATCAAGTTTTTGAACTTCTCACTTCCACTTTCAGTGATAAGCACATGACTAAATACTTTCCATAAATGAGTAAACAAACAAAGCATGATCAAGTCATACAAAGTACAATTAAGTCATATAAGCGACTTTTATTCCCCTTTTAGTTAATACTTTTATTAGTAAAAACATCTTTTATTAGTGAAACTTCTTTTATCTGACTTTAACTTGCCTTAATTAGTATATGTATATTTATAAATCATTAATAGGATTTCTTACTTTAAACCTTTATTTTTTCTATTTTTCTCCAAAAGATTCCATACTTATAATTTCCTTCAAAAATCCATCTTAGGGATCTAAGTAGTTTCACAAATTCATTCAAAATGTTTAAGAGTAATGTTACTTAAACATTGTTACTAGAAACCCAAAACCATTTCACTTATGCTTATCCTTAAAACTTTTTTTCAAAAATCTATTTACATTCATAAGTATAATAAAAAGGGGTTAAATACGAATGTTATTAACACATTGTCACAACAAACCAAAAACCATTTCATACTTACATTATCTTTAAAAACATTCTTTGAAGGATCTAAGTTAATATTTAGTCAAGTTTGATGGCCGATAAGTCAACTACCCAGTTAAAACGATCACTTATAGAAACCACAGTTCATATACTTAACTCATTTTTGACATTCCAACTTATACTTTCCCTCGTTCAAGAGTGAAGCTAGGTAAGTTAGAACACTGGCTGCATATAGATAAGTCTACCTAGTAGGCTTTTAGTGTTAAGTATAATATTGATGACTTTCATAAATGAGTAAGAAATCAACACGACTAACATGTTTTCGACATTCCGAACTTAACTGTTCCTCGATCAAGAGGGAAGCCAGTAGGATAGAGCACTAATGCTTTTATTCCTGCTAGAACATCAATCTTAACTCGCACAAATAGATATGCATATTTCATCGGTAGTTGCTGATAAGCATAATTAATTTCCCTTTTCAAAACTTATATATACACACACACATTTTAAAAATACTTATAAATAGGTTTTAAAAATCTATGTAAAATATTACTTAAAAATAACTAATTTATAATTTGAAGAAAATAAAGTAAAAACATGTTTTATAATTTAAAACCCATTTACTTTCAAAATTCATAAATAAATAGTAAAAATATATTTAATCTTCAAACTAACTTTAACATACTGAAATGTATTTTAGTAATGTCGCTCAAATGATTAGGGAAAAACACCAAATTCAGAAACCATTTTTGAACACTTAAACCATAAGCGACTTACTACAGCTTTTAGAAATGCTATTAAAAGTCCTTGTTAAAAAACAACATTGAAAAAATACAATCTTCATGACCAATTTTCACCACCTTAACAAGTGACTTAAGACTTGAAATTTTATAGTAAGTAATAAACTTAGGGTACTTATAAACCATGGAAAAAAACTTAATTATATTCTCTTGTTTATTTATAAAACTCCTCGATAACAAGGAATTTACTCAAATGTTCATTTAGCGACATTTTTACCCAAACTTTAGCCATTTTGTTTGACCAGTTCCAAAACCATTTAAACTCCAATTTTTTTTAAACTTATATTAATTATTAAAGATGCAAAGAAGCTTCCAAAATATCTCTCAAATTTAACTTTGAAAATCACCAAATCTAAGGCATTTTCAAAGTGCATCCATAGTGACCTTTTCTGCTTCTAACTTTCACAACTATGGTTCATAACTTTTATAACTTTCCAAACCATTTCTTTACTATTCCATTCACCAAAATATGTGTAGAGAATAATCAAACAAAATTATCCCAAGTTAAGATAATAAATCTTCCATTTATATAAGCTAAAGTTAAGGTATATCGAAGTGCACTTATAGCGACTATTACCGCTTCAAAAAATTTCAAACGTACTTCAATTCAACACACATTTCGAAAAACCATTAAACATCAGGTATAGGTCACACCACATCTCTAGAAGGGTAACATTAGTGAATTAATACAACATAAAGTTGTCATTTCCTTTCAAAAGCATGGGGGTCCAAAGTTTATAACTTTAATTAGTTAATGTCACTTTAAATTTATATTTTTACTACACAACATATATACATAATATATATAATCAATATAGTGATATAATTTACTTAGATCTAAGCCAATCATATGCTCAAATGCTCAAAAAGATAAGAACACTTCCAACCATCACCAAATTTCTAATGATCAAAGCTTTAGCACTTACAAACCAAGGCAAGACCTCCCCATTCTCTTCCATGCTCATGGCCTCACCATGCTCCCCCTATTTCATCCATATTTTCCACTTTTGACTTTAAATCCTTGCTTTCTAAAGTGTTGTAAGGTGTTAATGAAAGTCTGGTTAAGTTTGAAAGTGATTTGAGTTGAATAGTAAAAGTTAGTGAAGAACAAAGCGGATTAATGTTGATCAACTTCCACCATTTTCTTAATTTTATTTAAGTGATTAGTGAAACCCTTAAGAATGTATTTATAGAATTTTTCAAGAAGTCATTACCGCCTTCTACCTTCCATAAAAGGTGATAAAGGAGCCTCCCTCTGACATGCAACCTTTATAGTTTTACATCTCTTACTTAACCCTTAAGACTTTCCTTAAAGTTCATCTTCAAAGTATCTTATCTTCCCTTTCACATCTAATTAGTTAACTTTAAGAAGCTTCTTAGAGTTTAGTGCAAAATATTTTTATATCAAATTAATGTTCTCTTAAGAAAATAAGTGTATGTAAAAAAATCTGAACGACTTCTAATGGTTAAAAAGCTGTTTATGGATAAAATGATTTTCGGTCACATTATTGATATTTCTTCAAAGTATTTATTTTGTAAAAATTTTTACAAAACAGGTTTACCATCATTACTTATGATTTGTAAGGAGGATACCAAGGTTATTAAATCACTTTAATAACATTTAATCCAAGATTCATATATTTAAATAATTCAGATATTTAAATGCGAAGTGTTCGAAATCCCAGGTCGTTACATTCTCCCCCATCATCCTTGAAATTCCAACACAAGCAACCAAAGAAACAACCATATATAAATACTTAATAGTACTCAAAATCACTAGTTAATATTGCTCTCCAATTGTCTAGGTTCTGAAACCCACTCGTCGGACTAGGATGATAAAAAAATCTACTAAGCACACCATAGAGTCAACAGCCTTAGGTTATTACATAGTCAACGATTCATAATACTTCATAACAAATCAATGAGTCCTCACCTAAATTCTCCATAAGCCAACAAAACATAGTATGCAAATATACAAAAGCCCATATGACACACATGGTCCATCCATAAGCAACATCTAATATGATCACTTGCTTGATCACATAAATTTCACTTCCAAACTAATATAGATCACATTATCTCTTTGTTGCGGACTCTGATCATGTTCCTTGATTAAAAACCTTCATTCTCCTTACATAGCTATATACTATGATAGAAAACTTTGGAATCATATCAAGAATTTATATCATGTTTTCGTCATCAAAAAATCGAGTGAAAGAACCTTGTTCAGACCGGTGCAAATCACCTCGAGACCATGTACTCGAATACTGGATCAAGAACAGTCATGCGAATAAAACGATGTACGTACAACTTACGTATTTAATCTATTGGTTTCTTAACTACAACAATATCTTTTATATCACATTCATTTATCCAAATAGTATGTCATTTAATACTAAAATTATTTATGAACCATTTCATAAAAACATAACTTCTAGTTATCAAATGTTTTATAACACAAGTCCATACTCGTATAATACTCCGATACGTCCTAAAAGTATATACCCGACACCAAGTTTAAAACTAGTTTAAATTATACTATCTTCTAAGTTCAAGTGTTATTTAAACATCATCATTATATTTTCGCAAAACACTTAGTTTCAAGTTCTATATTGATTCAGAAGTTTCCGACTATCCCAAAATCACCGAAAATCCGTTCATTTCAACATATGAAAATTACCAATCAATATATCTTATCATAATGCACAAACCATTCAATCTTAATGCATAGACTACATGTGTCCATAAAATAGCTTAACAAAATTTCACTTCTTTATTATGCACACTTTGCTACAAAGGGAAAACGGAAAAGGTTTTCATAATTATTTGGGTTATGCCACTACCACTTGAGCACCCAACATAGCATACGTGCAAATCTTTTTTGCATAGAAAGCTTATTTCTAAGTCTTTATTAAAATATTTTTTATTTTTTAATCAAATTCTTTAAGGAAACTCTAGAACTAAACATTGGGTTTCATTTCAAATCAATTGAAATAACTAAGGCCACATTTGAGACTACAAGCTATTGTTATCCAACCTTATGACCAGGCCATATTCAGACAAATCTGATCATTCAATTGGTAGAATAACTAAGCAGGAATCCCAAGCGATAATTGCCAGGCTCAGATGCCAAGCAAAAACAAGAGGTGAAGTCATGAACTTGCCAAGAATCTTCAATAGAACCCTAAAAATCAACTCACTCCAAGTACAAAGCCCAATGGTCCAAGAATGAAGTCAAGTCATGAATCGGTACCGATTCATGGCTAGGGATGGGCACCGATCCCTAAATTTAACCCAAGTCCTCCTCAAAGTTCTTGTCATGGAAAGACTTAGTAATTATCTGTCGATGCACACCATAAATGATGGTTAGCTCGTCTTTAACCAAAACGATCAATATGAATATAAGTCAAACACTTTTGTCCAGCCTCCAAACCAAGGAATGCATATAAGTTCAACCCCATATCAATGCAACCGAATGTCAAAGTTAAGGATACAACTCAACCAAACGTCTATAAGAGATTGAAGAAGGTTCTCAGTGCAATCTTATGGATTGATACCTATCCATGGAGCATAGGTCGATACCAATCTTTGAACATTGATGAGTTGTCCATGATCTTCCGAGAGTGGTTCCTTTAGGATGTCGGGAATGTGAACAAGAGTGCAGTGGAGAGAATTTTGTCGACCTACAGCAATAAATAGAGGAGAAGGGGAATTATTTAAGGACTTTTGGCTTGTTTAATAAATTTCTATACTTTCTCTATAATATCACGGACCATCACCGATCCATAGCTACTGATCCATAAGATTAACTTTGTAAAACTCAGTAGTAGAATAAATAAAATTCAAGTGGACACAAATCTTTGATTAGTCCAACCACTATAATTATTTTGTGTTCGTTTTTCCTTATTTTCCATTTATTTTCTTCATTTCATTCTTTGCTATTAATCTATGGTTATTTATGCCAACTTTTGGCATAAATATTTTGGTTCTTTCACTAAGAACATATCGATCTTAAGCTATTTGGATTTATATTCTAATTTTGGACGACTTTAGTCCAAGAGGTAGATTTGTCAGTTTCATTCCTATAATCCGTGACTATTCAAATTTCTAGAAAATCTACCATAGGATTAACTGAAGCAATGGTCCACGAAGCACTAAAGAAAATCTGCCACCTCTAAGCCTGCTAACGAAGCTGAGAATGCTGATTCTCAACATGTTGAAGAAATTGCTCAACCCAATGCTGTTGAAATTCAAAGCCCATCAGATATGATCACTTAGGTTAAGATGGACATGATGATGAAAGAGTTGAATGACAAGTTGCGCGAGAGTAAGGATGAGATGATGAAATAGATGAAGGGAACTCTACATTTACTAAACCAATTATCCTATAGCCGTAGAAGGAACGGGAAGGAGTTATCACCTCCCTAATCAAAAAAGGACAGTTCTTCATCATTCAGAGAAAACCACGGAGAGAGGAAGCAAAAAAATGAAGACAAAAGAAGCTTGGATTTTGAAAATAAAGTTGAACAATGCTTAGAGTGCAAGAGTAGGATCGGTACCGATCCATCCCCACGGATCGGTACCGAACTTTGTCAACGTGATGTTGGCACATAAGGCGGTGTTGGTTTAGATGATGACCTTGGTGGTGTAGATGGTCATGTTGCTAATGGCCAGAATATTAAGATTCAGACGGCTGCCCTTGATCCGTCGCATTGCAATCATAGAGATAAATCAGCTAGACGAACAGTTCTCCCAGGGACAGGGGAATCTAGGTACCATGGAACTAACTGAGCTTGTTTGTTGAGCCAAACACTCGGGGTAGTCCATGATCATTGTCGTCCTACATATCAAATTGAGCTAGAATATTTAGTTGGTATGGTGAAGAAGTTAGTAAATGAAAACCAACATAGAAACAATGAAGAATATTCTTCTCCCAATATGAACCCATTCACCAAAGAGATATTGTGTGAGGAATATCCCTAAAGGTTCACTATGCCGACAATGTTGTCCTATAGCAGGACGATGGATCCAAGATAGCATTTACTGAAATACGAATGGTGAATGGGCACGAGGAGGGCAATGGATGCTATCAGGTGTTGGTTTTTTCTTGGTCTTTCTTAAAGGTGTAGATATGATGTGATTCACCCGGCTTCCATCGAAATCCATATCGTTGTTCGATCAATTGGCAAGGAGATTTTTCGAATAGTTTCCCATGCACACTACCCATCCGAAGGATATTGTATGTGGAATATCCATGAAGGCTCTTTATGCCAACGATGCTGGCCTATCACAAGATGATGGTTCGGAGATAGCATTTGTTGAAATACGAATGGCGTATGGACAGGACGAGGGCAACATACATTGCGGGGGTATTGGTGTTGCTCGGTCTTTCTTGAAGGTTTAGCTACGATGTGGTTCAGTCGACTTCCACTGAAATCCATGTCATCATTTGATTGGTTGGTAAGGAGGTTTATCGAATAGTTTCACTTGCACACTACCCACCTAAAGGATGTGATGTTTTTATCGATTCAATTCCATAGTATCGGGGAGTCATTGAAGGACCTTTTGAGTATATTCAATACGACCGTGATGTAAGTGAGTAATGCTAAGGAGGACATAGTGCTGTTGGCTTTGATCAAGGGGTACATCCAAATACTAGTTTCGGAATATGGTTGAAGATGAAACCTCTACTAACAATGGATGGTTTTATATAAAGGTCACTTAATTCTTGCACTTGGAAGAGGCAAGTTCGAGCACTAGGAAAGTCAATGATGGACAATCAACTGAAGTGATTCAAAGTAATGTGGCTGTGAAGCAATCCGTCGAAGGTTCTAGGAATGCTGCTATTAAAGTGGAAAATATAGATAATAACCTAATAAAAATAATCAAGGTGATGGAGGTAGGAAGCCAAATTTCAAGAAACGTTCGAAATTTCCATAGTACGAAGATTATACACCACTACATAATTTGATTAAGAATATATACCTTCCAACGCAAGGTACTGAGCATTACAAGAAGCCAAATTCGAGAGAGCCAACTGAGAGAAAAATGGTCTTAGATGTATTGCCGCTTCCATGAGACCCGTGGTCATAACATGAACACATATAGGAATTTTCGAGATGTGATTGAGGAATTAATCTAGAAGAAGAAGCTTTGGCATTGTATAAAGCCTCATAGGATAGCCGGTCAGGGAATGTTCAACCCCAAGGGAAACAGCTCCAACGCAGCCTGGTTGGACCTACTGATGGCAAGCCTTGGCAACTTGAATAAAGACTTGTTATCAACACAATAACTGGTGGACTTCATCTAATTGAAAAGAGTTGGAATGAGATGGAAAGATACAGGAGTTCCTTAAAACATATAGTACAAGGGAGTTGCTTTTCCATCAAAGACGAGGCTCTAGTGAAGCCACTAAAAACCATGAAAGATGACATTCCGTTCAAAAGTCATGACACAGATGGGGTCGAGTTGCCTATGCTTGATCCCTTATTGATAATGGTATAGGCCAACAACTTTAAAGAAAGTGCTTGTTGATTATGGAAATTCAGTAAATATTCTATTTAAGAGAGTTTATAATCAAATAATGAAGGATGGTCAGGATCCGAAGCTTGTAAATATAAAATTTAGGGATTTATCGGAGAGGTTGCAAAGCCTATAGGATTAATAAACTTATTGACGGTTTCAGGAAAGGCGATCGCAAGAGAGTGTAGTTTGTAACCTTCGTAGTGATGGATATTTTTTTAGCTTATAATGCCTTTTTGGACTGATTAATCGTTACTAGTTTCCAGGACTAAACACCCTAGCTCCATGGTTCCCAACGATGAAATTTCCCATGAAAAAGGAAATAAGGGTCATTCAAGTTGATCGGAACCTTGGACAAGAATGCTACGTCACCGAGCTAGGGGAAGCAAAGCGACATTGAAAGTGAAAGGGCGTGGAGAAGACTCTCTACGTCTAATCGATGGACGCATAGCAACCACTGCCTAAGCCCTGACTTGGTTGGCATAGAAAGTTCCATAAAGCTATGGATCCGAGGAAGGATCCAGAGGATGCAAAGTGGCCTAGCCGAGCAGACGATCACCATCTCGATCTGTAAGGCCGATCCTACTCGGGTCCTGAAAATCATATTTCAACTCAGCATGAGAAAGAAGAAAGAATTGGTTGGTTTTCTTTAGGCGAACCAAGATTTTTTGCATAGGCACATTCTAACATCTATGGAATATCGTTGGAGATAGCGTGTCATGCACTGAATGTGAACCATAGATGTCTCCCTGTGAAATAGAAGTGGCATAGCCTAGGTTCAAACTGATCCTTGCGCTGAAGGAAGAAGTGGATAAGCTAAAAGCCGATGGCTTTGTCTGCAATGCTGTATACCTAGAGTGGGTATCCAATCTAGTCCTAGTCAAGAAATCCAATGGGAAATGAAGGACATGGATCGACTATTCAAACCTGAATAAGGCATGTCCAAAAGATAACTTCCCATTGCCAATGATCGACCAGTGAGTGGATTCAACAGCCGGCTATGAATTGCTATCTTTCTTAGATGCTTATTTTGGCTATAATGAGATTCTAATGCACATCCCAAACCAAGAACATTGAAGCAACATTTCTAGGGCAATATGCATGTTCCTATAGTGAATTGGAGCAACATTTACAGGAGATTTCAATAAGACTCTCTCGCAAGGGTAATGTATTATGTTGTAGGTACTAAGAAAGCGGGCTGGATAAGGGTCCATTCAACCTTCGAGGGGATGGCCTGGCCAAATTTATAGTCCCTTGAGTATCCTACCGCGAAGGCCATTCACATCACGAGCAAGTTGTCTTACGCTAATCAATCAATTAATAAGGCCGAGCTATATGTCATTTCATAGCCTAGTGTAGGACAGAAGGTGCCTTCTCCAATAGCTCCATTTGTGTTACAATCATTGGAGTTATAAGGTTTGTTTTAACTTGGATTTGACATGGTGCAAAGGTGAAAAGAGTTTGTAAAGAAGTAGAGTGAACAAAAAAAGAGCTTTTGGGGAGGGCACTCCTATCGCCAAACTATTGACTAAAATTTTAGCTAACCTCAGAATTATGATTATGGGGTGATATAAACAAAGGAAACTTGCTAATACATTAATTAAAAATGTAAAATGAGGTGGTCGGTTGGAAAAAACGCAAAAGAATACAAGATTTGGAGTGATTCAGCTAAGCTTGCCTACGTCTACTATGAAAAATTCTTACTACTTTGGTTCTCTTATAATTTATGACTATAAGAGATAATAATAATAAAATACAATGCTTGAGAGCTTATTTTGTTCAGTCTTTGTAAAAATGCAAGTCTTGATGTATTAATAACCGCTGAAAATTATATTAAATGACTAAAATTGCATAGTTTAGGCTTGAAGGGATGGGTAGTTGATGTGCATGCTAGTTAGGAGGCTAGCCGGACTGTATGGTTGAGATGATGATAATTGTGTGGTCGTACCTTCAGCAAGCATTGTGCAAGGGCAGACATCATGTGCTCAAGGAGTGGTTGTTGTAGAGGTACTTTGATGGTAGCAAAGGTAATGGTTATTGTATTTCTGTTAGATGAACGATGCCATTTATCAGACTTTGTATAGAAATGATACAAACAGAGCTCCTTTTTGTAGGGGTAGGAAGGCGTCGGGGTTGGAGCTTTTCGAGACAAGGCGAGGAACCCTCAGAAGGTCCGGGCAGTTGAAGAAGGGAGTGAGAGAGAGAATTTTCCAGGGAGTAGGTTATTAGCCAGGCCACTCACTAGGCTGGAGGTTATTGCACATCGAGAAACTATATGCTATCGTCGCCCGCTTGTGACCTTTAGGAGCTTTGCTTTAACTTCGGGTGATTTGACTGGTCTTTAGGATGTAGGCCAAGTTGGTTGATTGCTGAGGGGTGCATCACATGTCGAGCTGCTATTTGGCATTGCCTGACCCGCTATTGTTCGAGTGGGCAATACTATGACAATTTGTACTCGAGCCAAGCGGTCCGCTCGTAGGGTGAGCCTTATTGCGTTTGAGTCGGTGTATGCAATCAAATGAGCTAGTTAGATGATGTCGGCTGCCCCAATTTGTACTTGCAAGAAATTTAAGCGATAAGAAATTCCAAAGATTTATAGGTAGAAAGAAGATTCTAACACATTTATAGAGAAATTTGAGCGATAGACGAGCTGTTGTTAATTTTGATTTGACATTTAGTTTTATAATGCCTAGTTGGAAAGGCTCTACCCATGACAGTAGATTGTTAATTCATGCTATTGAAGAAGTTGAATACTTCCCATGCTCACCATTCGTTAATTATCTCGTAGATTCAATGTACAAGCTTAGAAATGGATAGCTACCGATTTATCATCATGAATCCTATCATGTTTGAGAGTTTCAAAAAGCCCAGAATGTTCCAAAATTGTATAATGAAATTTTCAATTTATATCACTCTTGTTTATGCAAGGTCGTGTGTTATTTAGAAAAAACATTAAATATTTTATAAGACATCCCAGCGTATAGTTTCACTTGGCAAGCATATTTTGTCCTTGCAACTTTGCTATTCATAAATTTATAAGAAAATACAATTGTATGGATCCCGATTATAAACAAACCGTATAGGCAGAAGTTCCATCAAGTTATGAGGAAAATTGATGTGGACAACATCAATACAACCATGATGGTGCAAGTTCATCAAAATACAACATGATTTGTTGCAACACGTCATCGATTAGAGATGTTTTGGTTGCTGCAGGATGACGTTGATGTACTAAATATTTGTATGTTCTTCATCGTTAATTTGAACTTTTGCTAGAATTTGTAGTAGGCATTTGAATTTGTAGTTAAATTTGAATTTGAATTTAAATTTCTATCATTGATTAATAAATACCAAAAATAAAATATTTATTGATTAAAGTAAATAATTAATAATTATGGCAAACAAAAAATTTGAATTCGTTGTAATTGAGCATCTTTAAGTTTCAAAATACACAACCGTTCCTTCTAAAAAACATATTATAAAAAAAACCTTACCATCAAGTTTCAGAAAATATGCAGAAAATTCAACAAATATTTGCTAAGAACTTTGCAAATATTTGCACAGTAATCCGCTAATATTTGTAGAGAAATCTACATATTTTTAAAATTTCAAAACTGCAAATATATGTAGATTTCCAAAAAAATTTAAGATAATTCAAAAAATATGTTTTTATTATAAAAACACATAATTAATGTTCAAACATAATTTTCAAAACTTTTTTTTACCGAAATAAAAAATAAATACGTAATTTAAAACATGTTTTTAGAAGAGTTTTTCACGTATCAAATTCGAAAGGATGGACGTAACCAAATTTCTACAGAAAAATATAAACACCAAACGTATCACAATTAACAAATTCTTTCGATGCAATCTTCAACCTCTGTTATAATTTCTCTACAAACGCTACAATCTTTGACCTTTAAGCCAATCCAATTTGGCCGTGAAAGAATCCTAAAATTGGCCATTGATAGATCCAAATATAAATGCATAATTGAAACATGTTAACTTGTCCGTTAATTCGGGTCGATGTTGGCTGGAAAAACCCATTTAACAAAATCAGTGGACACGATTTACCTACACAAATGCCTAGATCTGTCTTCCCAAACCCTCCCACCAGCTATAAAATCGCTAAAAACACGTTTGTTTTTCCACCGCCTTCTTCATTTAATCTCTTCGCATCTTTTCTTCGGTTTTATTCGGATCTAAATTTTCTATTCTAAATGGCTGGCGATGGCGATCGATATTGGTCTCGTTCGTCATAACGGTAATTTTATTAATTACCTTGCCGACCATTCTGATATATCGCCATCCATGTTTTGAGCCATATATTTCGATTTTTTTTATAATCCATTTCAGTTTTTTATTAGTGTTAAATAGACCGATGATTAGATGATCAGACAAGCATATGTCTGAAAATCAATCCGTGTTGAACAGCTCTAATCTTCTCTATGAGGTCATTTTATTTCAAATCGTAAATTTACCTGTTTGTCTTTTCTATCGTTGGTCGAGGGATGATTAAATGCTTAGTTCAAATGTAATATATTTGTTGGATTTTGATTAATCATTTTGTCTTTCGCTCCTATCTGATTGCCTATTCGCATATGTATTCTGAAAATTTTCATTGATTCTTTATTTTATTTTTTCAATCGCTCGAGATTTGATTTTAAATGTTAATTGAATAAACTGTTTCTAAACCGTTCTGTTGTGGTTTGAGAAGCAATCTTGGCCATAGATCCTAGGTGCAAAGCACCTAATTACAATGGTATTATATCAGTTTCGTTGAGATCTTTCGTTCTTTAAACCATGAATCCACAAATATTGAATGTAGTTGTTGCTTTTAGCTTAGTTGCTTTTTGTTTGTTAATGCATAGAGTTACGCCAATACGCCAGTAGACAAATCATTTGGGGGATGAGAGTGATAGCGAATGCATAATGCTGGGTAAGGGCAACATCTCAATTGGAATATGTAGCAGGCAATTCCAAATGTAGAGAATTGGGATTTTATAGCAGCAAGTTAACTAGGTTACCATGATTAGTAACCTAATTAATGATATTAATATGGTTATAGCTCGGATCTTTACTGAGATCAAAATAACATGCAATTTCCAGTGTAAATTGCTGATTAGAGTAGTTATATGTTGGAATCATTAAGATTTGAGATTATGAGAATGTGCAAAACCAGTGCAAACCATTACTTGTTTAGCATGTCCCTTTTTTGGATGTGTTTGGGTGTATATGGTGTTCCAAAATCTTTAGAATGCTGAATACCGATGCTAAATTCCTGATTGATTAATGATAATAATAAATGTAAATTAAATGTAAGAAATTTATATAATATTTTAAAAAATTATTTTTTAATGGTATTAAATAGTAGATATCGAATGGTGATGTTAAATATTGAATGAAAAACCAATTCCGTGCAAGTAAATAAATTGAAATTAATAAAAAACGACCGTAAGAATGAATAAGAATTAATTGAGATAGGCAATTTACTACCAAAGTGAATGGAATAAAATATATTCATTGTGTCTAGATCATTGTACGAATAAAATGATTTACGCATAATACATATTTTATTCCATTGGCTTCCGCAACAAATTGTTTATCTTATTTCAATTCTTATTCATTTTTACAAAATCATCTTTTGTTAATTCTCATTCATTTACTTACATAGAATTATTTTTCATTCAATATTCAGTATCACCATTTTACATTTACTATTTAATAGTATCAAAAAATAATTATTTAAAGTATTATAAAAGTTTCTTGCAGGTTTAATTTACATTTATTATTTACTTAAAAAAGTTGATTTCCATCTAATATTCAATAATGAATCATTTCACACTTAAGTTTTTCTATTCTTTTTTTATATTTATTACTTCTTATATGGTACCATTCGATATTAAATATATTTATAAATCATTTCAACATTTCCTTAAGTTTATAACCATTTACTTAAATAGTATTCTCCTTCTTACTATTCAACTTAATTATTAAGCATTTTAAACATTGACTTAAGTTTATAATATTTCTTGTGCATCTTAAACATTGGCATATGTTAATTTTCAATAATTTTTATTACTTAAGTTTTTATTTGTGTTAACGCTGAAAATTGAACGCTAACACCCGGTATGTGTAAAGAAAAAGTGAAAGCACCACCCGTTGGTATGGGAACAGAATATAAGCAGAAAATTAGTAGAAAGCAGTAAAAGACAGCAGATTTAAAGTGGTTCAGCTTAGGATCAAGCCTACGTCCACTTTAATTTCCTTTATTACTGATCTGATTACAATTTGATACAATGCACTTCAAATACAATTCACTTCGATTACAAAACACTTCAGACTAGTAGCTCAAACTTCGATGTAACGAGGCTCTTTGATTCCATGTCGGATGGTCAAGATCTCTTTCGAAGCTTGTTGTAGTTTCTTTGGTGTTTGGAGTTCTTAAATTGTCGGTTCAGTAAAGAAAGTGGCAGAATATCGACGCTTCAGAGAATGATCCGAAAAGTCTCCTGTTAGTTGGAGCTAGGGCTGTATTTATAGGGGAGACTCTGGACTAGGTCGTAGGTCATGACCGACCTAGGATAGGTCGTAGGTCATGGCTGACCTATCAGGCATGTCTCATGGCGTAACAGGGGCGTGCTTGTTCGTTCGGATACACTGGCAAGTCATAGGTCGCCAACGATCTAGGAGGAAGCGGCTTAAGTAGTTGCGGCATAGAGATTTGCCTTTGTCTGCTTAGGTCGCGAGCGACCTATCATAGGTCGTTAACTTGCTATGTCGCTTAACTTACTAGGTCGCTAAGCCGTAGGTTCTCTTAGGTCGGTAGGTCGCTCCCTGTTAGGTCGTTGAGTGTTTAAGCCACTAAGTCGCTTGAACCTCTAGGTAGTTAGGTCGCTACTTTCTTAAGTCGCTTGGTCCTTTCTGTAGTTAGGTTGCTAGGCTCCTTAGGTCGCTTGGTCCTTTCTGTAGTTAGGTCGCTAGGCTCCTTAGGTCGCTTGGTCCTATCTGTAGTTAGGTCGCAGAGTACTTGAGCCATTAGGTCGCTATCTTCTTAAGTCGTTAGGTCGCTTTGTCTAGTTGAGTCGCTAACAAAGAGGAGTTAACATTTGCCCCTCGAAGTACACGCCTAGGTCGTAAGTCGTGTGCTTCGATTTCCTTAACTCGTGCTTTGATGAGTTGTTAGGTCGCGAACGACTTAGCGAGGAAACTAGGTCATGTGGTGCCGATTCGCATTTCACTGCCCCGAGGTATAAATAGCTTAGATCGTTCCTCCTTCACCTCATCTGTTCTAACATTCCATCCTGCCATTAACAAGTTCCCAAGCTCTCGAAGGCGAATTCAATTACTTGATCATTAGTCATCTCTATCATTACACTACGTAAGTAAATTCGTCCTCCATTCGATTCATGATTTCCATTAACTCACGAATCTGGACTCCCCATTTTCTAACTCCAATTCATTTTTGTGACATGCTCCATCGTGAACCTTGTTTGTGATTGATCTTCGACTGTCATCGGTCACATTGCTGTTGTCGTCCGCGATAACATAGTAGTGCATCAGATTTTGTGGCCAACTTGAAGCAATTTGAATCGACTTTTTGGGTGATTCTTAATGATGAGAGGAGACGACAATGGATTACAGTATTTCGAGTCATCTGGTCTGTGAGTTTAGAGGTGATGATAAGGTCCTTTAGGGGTTATCGGGTTAATGGATCTCGAGTTGGCGGGTTGACGAGTTACTGAGTGGAGAGGAGGTCAACTGGTTAAAGGAAGTGAGGCTTTAGCTTGGACGGAAGATAGCTCGAGTTTCCATTAAAAACGACCTAGCGAAACTGAGTGACCCAAGAACCTTCGCGACCTATCTCACTTGACCGACCTAACTAGTTGCGGCATAGGCCTTAGGTCGCGGCCGAGCTAGGACTTGGAGAAATTCATATTATTTTGACCTGAAGTCTTACTCTCTTATAAGTATCACGACCTAAAGAACTAGCGACCTAGGTTAACTCGCAGCATTACTTCTAGGTCGTGGACGAGCTAACACTTAGCTAAAAAATGCTTTGCCTGCCTTGAAGCATAACTTCAACTTGAATGCTCAACTTGAACTGCCGGACTGAACTGCCTAAACTTTGAATTGCTTGAACTTCTTTACAGATTACCTCTAATGCTAATAACCTGTTAAACACAATATTTGTAGAAAACTAGGACAAATATACTGCCATTGACTGCCCACATCGAATGACAGATTAGTCGATAAAAAATAATCAACTTAAATGAACTATGTGAATGAAATGCTGTGGATTAACAAGTTCAAGTGAAGTATTAAAGCAAATTTAAAATAATCAACTAAAGCCGATTTGATTGCGTCAACACTGTACTTGGACTTGAAATAACAAGCCTTGAAACTTTATAATCGACAAATGTCAATTAACTTGATTTTAGTTATATTTGCTTGTTATTGCACTAGTTCTGCACAACACTTCACACTTTATAGGAAACGTGCAACTTCACATTTGAACATCCAGTTGATTGTGTAGAATGTCTTCTCAACAAGAAGAGGTAACAGTTCAAGCTGGAGAGGCTATTCCTATTCCTGTTCCATTAACCGATCCTCCAGAAAGGATCTCAACTACACTAACATATAGAGTTTTCTGCCAACTGTGCACTCAGTTCGGGATTGCTGAAGCAGATGTCATACTTCCTAAGAAAAGTGAAACTACTGATATACCACCTTCTGGTTTCGTCGCAGTTAATCGTCAAATGTGCATGAGTGGAGCTATCCCTCCTTTCAACGACTTTCTTCAGCAACTTCTTCTCCGACTGGCTATCTCCCCCTTCTAGCTACACCCCAATGGCTATGCCATTCTGATGGGGTTATGTGCGCTATTTAGGAGGACGCTGGATCGTCTTCCGAGTTTTGATGAAATTTGTTACTTGTGCACATTTGTCAAGAATAAAGATCATCCCTCCATTACGCTCGTGAGAAGTGCTAGGAACCGCAAACTGATCATTGGTCTTCCCGAGAGTGCTCACGGGTTTCTGAGTCAGTTTTTCTTCGTTCGCTATCCTCCGGCATTCTACGCTATCTGGAGAGTAGGAAGTAAGATCATTTATTTTTGTTCCTTATGTTTTCCGAACTTTTCGAAGCCCGAGTTGTCAAGTGTTAACTTCGCCCTTTACTTTTCAGCGCTTCCTCCTCCTTCTAGGGATCCGGGTCACAAACCATCTTTTGAGAGGCTCATGGCCGTGCTGGTTGAGGAGAGGAGCATTTAATTTTTGTTGAAAGATGAGTTTTTACATTAGTTCGGACTTCTTCACTCCTCCCGATCTACTCAGATTCATGAAGTTTCTGATTCTCAAGCAGAGATATCGGATGCCCCAATTTCTACAAAAGAGATTGCTCCGAAGGAACCTACTGTAGAGGCTGCACTGGTGAAGTGTTCCACCTCTGCCGATGTTGTGGGTTCATCTGGCAAGTTTACACTCTCTCCGGTTATCGAAGAGGAGGAACTTCCTCAATGCCCCGAGAAAGCAGCCGATGAAGAGGCTAAAAAAGAGAGTTCCTCCCAGCACGATGGCGAAGACATTTTTGGTGAGCTAAGTGACCTAATGGTGACTTCTCGCGAGCTTTTCAAAGACGATACAATGAAAGTCACATCTCCAGCAGCCGAAGTGACATCTGCCTTGCAGCAAATTTCATCAGCTCAAAAGTTGACTTCTACTCCACAATCTGCTATCACTCCCAACCAAAGAGTGGTTTGTAGTTTAACGCACATAGTTTACACGTCACACACACTTAGGATTTTTGGCACTTATATGCACTTAGCTTCTTCACTTCGAAGATTTTTAAGACTTGTCTCTTTTTCATTTTCAGATTCTCCGATGGGACGCAGTGGTTCATATTATGACAATTTCCAGCGCCATGGAAGCCGCAACACTTATGATTATAGGCGCTATCTCACTGCCCCGAGGGAAACACATGAAGAAAGAGCTGCCAGAAAAGCTCATGAAAGACAAACTTATGAGGAGTGGCAAAGAAGAAGAGATGATGACTCCCATAAAAGGAAATCCTATGACATTAATAGGAAAAGTCACGTTGCTGAAGATTCGAGCAAACGGACCAAGCTTAGTGAAAAGGACGCATCTGCAATTTCTGAAAAGACTGCTACTTTTGTTTCCCTTGACATCCCCTCCGGTTCTCCTACTCTTGAGAAGACTGACATTCAGACAATTATCAACAGGCCTCAGTATCAAGTAAAGGATGCTCCACCCACACTTCAAAACCGATTCCCAAATTGGTGTTTAAAGGGAGTGCGTTTTGACTTAGACTTGGTACCGATTGATAAGCAAGCTATGTTAAGAAACCTTAATGCTGTCAAACTCGATATCGATAGGATGTCTGGCTGGCAGAAACTTGTCGACGAACTTCAAAGAGCTAACCGCATGAACCTCGAAGCTATGCTGACTATGGAGAATGACAAGTCGGAGTGGGATAAAATTTGTAAGCAGCATGATGCAGAAATGACAAGCATTGCGGACGATAACGCGAGACTTGAGTCTGAAGTTGAGAGACTAAAGAATGAGCTCACCACTTCTTCCACTTCCTTCACACAAAAGGAAGAGATGCTCCAGAAGCAAGTTCGAGATGCTCATGCTGCTCAGCGAGATGCTGAAGCTAAACTTGAAGCGGAGCAGCATGTTACTGAAAAGTACCGCAACGACGCCGTCTAGCTTCGGGAGAAAATCAGCTCCTAAGATTTGGAAATCACAAGGCTGCAGTCTCAATTGTTAAAGGCTAAAAGAGAGCACGACGAAGCTATTGCTGGCAAAGTTGCAGCCGAAGAATCTCATGAGGCTACTAAAGCCAATATCAGCTCTACTTTGTTTGATTTTTACTTGCACAGCGTCCTGGGTCGTGGTAGCCTCTCGTTTCTGGGCCCTACATATGAAATTACTTTGGCCGAAGTGTGGGAAGCGATAATTGACATATTCGGAGGTGCTGGCTATGCAGAGGCGGATCTTGAGGTGACTTATCTGGATGATGAAGCACGTACCGCCCTTGCCAGGGGAAAAGAGCAGCTTGCTAGGAAGCGAGCCGAAGCAACAGGAGGAGAGCGTTTAGAGAAAGCGACTTCAACTGACCCCTCTCGTCCTCCGGCTTCGGTCGACCCTGATACCATTGGCTCTAGTTCTTATTCTCTACCTCCTGCAAAAGCCGAAGTTAAAACCATAACTACTGAGCCTCCCACTGTTCAAGACGAGGAGAAGACTCAGGACGACATTGAAGCTGAACAATTTGAAATCAATGTGATTAAACCAACTTCTCCAGGTAACTCCAAGTCTGATATAGCTCAAGTAGACTACTCGTTCGATTCGTTCGGTTCAACTGAGCTTGATGAATTTATCGCTTGTTACTTAAGTCCTGATGATCCATTATCTTCTCTTTTTTCGGAGAATACTGATTTTAACTTCTTTTCTTCTATAGCGGAAACACTGAATGCTGCGCAAACTTCTCCCCTTCCAGCTGTTCCTCCTCCATCCCTTCAGATCACTCCTGCTTCTCAGCCGGGATCGCAGGAAGAGCAAATAGAGGCCCTTCAAGGCTTGGAGGATCCACCCGCTTTGCAAGAGCAGAAGGCGGAAGAATTTGAGGACAGTGAGAAGACCCCGGAGCAGTCTTATGATGATGATACCAAACTTTCTGCATTGCTTACTCCGGGAAGTGAGTCTTCTTCAAAGAAGAAGGGGAAGCGCATGATTTCAAAAAAGAGAAGGAAAAACACTTCTGCTGCTGGAGAGGAAGCGGAAGTTGATCCAGCCATACCTCCTCCTCCTTCTTCTCTGACCCGTCAACGCTGGCTTCAAAAATTAATCATCAAGCCGGGCAAGAGCTCCAAAGGTAGCGGGAAGAAGGAGTGATGAACTGACTTTATGCTTATCGTTTTGCTTTTTTTCTTTTTGAATGTAATGACCGGAGATTGTGCGGATACCGGCCTCCGCTTGAAACCTACATATGTACAAAAACTTTATAGTATGGAATAAAATGGTTCTTTTTACTTGTACAATTTCTTGTCAGTATATGTGTGAATGCATTTATTCCTTGTTTTTGCACAAGTTTCTTTATTTACTTTATACGATACTGCAGTGAGCTCGTGGTATGATGTTTGAGCGTTATTTTTATTAATATAGCTATGTGCCCCCATACCACGGCTCATTGCAATATTCTGAAAAGAGTCGTACTCTTATTTTAGAGAATAATTTTTTTGTTTTTGAGGAAATATTATTCTGCTTTCAATAGAGTACACCTTGTATCGGAGAAGTTTTCTCTTCTCTTCTTTTTCTTTCTTTCTTTTAGAACACTTCAACTTTCGAGGATGATCACTTTTATTTGTTGAAAAGTGGATTCTTCTACGCAGTGAATCGAGCTTCTGAAGAATGTTTTGACATTTCAACTCTGGTGAAGTGGGTCTCCGAAGAGAGATTTTTGCACTTCAACTTTGGTGAAATGTGCCTCCGAAGAGGTCTTTTTGGCATTTCTGAGGAGTAGCATTTGGGCTCTGTGGAGTATCATGGACTCCGAAGATTAGCATTTGGACTCCGAGGAGTAGCATGGACTCCGAAGAGTAGCATTATGCTCTATGGAGTAGCGTGGACTCCGAAGATTAGCATTTGGACTCTTTGGAGTAGCATGGACTCCGAATAGTAGCATTGTGCATCCGGAGAGGTCTTGTGCTTCCGGAGAAGTCTTGTGCCTCCGGAGAGGTCTTGTGTGCCTTGGGGAAGGTCTTCTGCCTCCGAAGAGGGCAGCGTGTGCCTTCGGAGAGGTCTTATGCCTCCGGAGAGGGCTTGTGCCTCCGAAGAGGTCTTGTGCCTCCGAAGAGGTCTTTATTTGATTGCCTGGAAGTTACTTTCTCACAGTTAAATGGATCCATGGGGCGGACGCATGTTACTTAATTGGATGTTCGTTCGCACAAACGATCGCAACTAGTAAACAAAGGTCCTGCGCCTTCTGGTTCCACCAACCTCTTTGTTGAGAAGAGAACTTCCATTTTTTGGCGTGACTCCGAAGAGGGCTCGTGCCTCCATAGAGGTCTTTATCCTCCGAAGAGTTGCGCCTCCGAAGAGGTCTTGTGCCTCCGAAGAGGGCTTTTGTTGACTGGCTTGCCCACGTCTCTCCATCGTTTGCTCATTAGCGGTCCCCTGTTATCGTCTCCGAGCCCACGTTCCTTTCTTTTGCGAGTAGTTTGCTCCATCCAAAGAAGTGTATTTCACTGTTAAGTGATTCCATGGGGTAGGCGGGAGCTATCTAATCAGATGTCTGTTTGTCCAGACGGTCGTAATTAGTTAACAAGTGTCTGGTTCTTTTTCTTTGGAAAAGTACCCCTTTGGCAGAATCATCAACTTTTTTGCGTGAAGTTCATCTTATGTTGGATTTAAGTCTGGAACCTTTTGTGGCCTGAAATTTGTTTATCGAGTGATTTACGGGGCTCACTTAGCCTTGTGATGGGTAAGCTTTGTTTTAATGTCCTGCAGTATTAAATCGACATTTTAGCAATACATTTAGATCGAAATGAAACAGGCATTTTATAATAATAAAGAACATAGAATTTATAGTGGTTTGACCAAGAATTGGGCCTACATCCACTTTATAGCTCTTTTATTGATTATCACAGATTTTACAATGGTTTACAATACAATTGATACATCCATAATCATTTTACAATTTCAAGCAAAGCTTTTTAAGTAAAATATGGACGCAAATGATTGCTGTTCCAGGCTCTTGGGATTGGATCTCCTTCGACAGTTGTGAGTTTGAAAGTGCCATCAAGGAGTTTATTGCCTATGACATATGGTCCTTCCCAGTTTGGTCCAAACACTCCAGTTGCTGTCATGATCCTCTTCAAGGCTATGTCCCCGATTTCAAAGCTTCGTTGACGGACTTTAGAATTGAAGTGCCTTGCTATCCTTTACTGATGGGCCGCAACTCTGAGCCTAGCTTCTTCCCTTCTTTCATCAAGAAAATCAAGTGCTTTGAGTTGCAATTTTTCATTTTCTGTTTGGTTGAAATGAATTCTCCTGTGTGAAGGGACTTCTAGGTCTATTGGAACCATTGCTTCTGATCCGTATGCCAATGAGAATGGAGTGTGCCCAGTCGTAGTTTTATGGGTTGTTCTGTATGCCTATAGTGCTAGTGGTAGCCTATCAACCCATCCACCTTTTGCCTTTTCAAGATGCTTTTTGATGGTTGACTTGATAATTTTGTTTACTGCCTCCACTTGCCTATTTGCCTGCGGATGAGCCACTGCTGAGAAGCTTTTTCGGATTTTGAATCGCTTGCAAAAGTCTTGGAACTCTTCGCTTTCGAATTGAGTACCATTGTCTGTGATTATCTTCTGCGGCACACCATACCTGCAAATGATATTTTTAGTCACAAAATTTATCATCTTTTTAGAGGTAATAGTAGCCAAAGGTTCTGCTTTAGCCTATTTAGTGAAATAATCAACAGCAACAATAGCATATTTGATTCCCGACTTGGCAATTGGCAAAGGTCCGATTAGATCTATCCCCCAAATGGCGAACGGCTATGGACTGACCATCTGTGTTAGTTCGGTGGAAGGTGCTCTTGGGATTTTTGCAAATCTCTGGCACTTGTCACATTTTTTGGAGTAGATAGCAGCATCTCGATTAATATCTGGCCAGAAATACCCATACCGGAGAACTTTCTTGGCAAGAGTTTGGCCACCTGAATGATCCCCACATTCTCCTCCATGCACCTCTGCTAAAATTGTCTTGGCTTCTTCCTTGGTTACGCATCGGAGTAATGGCATTGAGAATCCCCGCCAGTATAACCGGCCGTCTTGAATTACATATCTCGATGCTTTTCCTAACAGCTTTCGGCGTTCTTTAGAATTTTCCGGTAGGGAGCCGTTGAGTAGATATTCTTTGATCGGGGTCATCCATGACTCTTGTTCTTGAGATACAGCCATGACCCAGTCGATATCCATCTCATCAGTGCTTGGAGCTGACAAGACCTCCACAGGAACCAATCCCAATAATTGAGCTTCTCCGGAGCTTGAATACTTTGCGAGAGAATCTGCTTTCATATTTTCCTCTCGAGGTATGTGGCTTATCGAATAGTGATCGAAATCATCGAGAAGCTCAGAAGCCTTTGACAAGTAAGCAGGCAGATTTCCTCCTTTAGCTTGAAACTCCTTCTTGACTTGACATACAATAAGCTGAGAATCACTGAAGTTCTGCAATGCTTTGATGTTCAATTCCTTTGCAATCTTTAATCCAGCAATTAGAGCTTCATATTCTGCTTCATTATTTGTAGAAGGAAATTCCAATCTTAATGCGTAACATAACGATCGCCCTTCGGGGGTTTCAAGCACAACCCCAGCTCCGGAAAAATAATCATTTCTTGAGCCATCAACATATAACTTCCATTTGGTTGGGATGTCAACTGTAACCTCTTCCTCAATGTCACCCTTGTCTGTGTACTTTGCAATGAAATCTGCTAAAGCTTGTCCGTTGATTGCTCTTCGGGGATGATAAGCGAATCATATTAACTAAGTTCAATATTCCACTTTAGAAGACGACCCGAAGTTTCAGGTCGAAAGAGGACTTGCTTTAGGGGCTGATCAGTGAGAACTATGACAGGGTGAGCTTGAAAATATGGCCTCAACTTTTTGGAAGCGATCAGTAGGCAATAGGCAAGCTTTTCTAGCTTTGAATAATTCATTTCTGCCCCAGTGAATCTTTTGCTGATATAGTAGACCGGGCGCTGAACTTTTGCATCCTCCCGCACTAATGCTGCACTCAGGGCGTGAGACGAAACTGCCAAGTATATGAAAAGGTCTTCGCCATTGTTGGGCTTGGAAAGTATTGGAGGCGCTTCCATGTGACGGATTAGTTCATCGAAAGCTTTCTGGCATTCAGGATTCCATTCGAAATTTTTCTTTCCTTTATTTAAAGCGTCAAAGAAGGGGATGCATTTATCAGTGGCTTTGGAAATGAACCGACTTAAAGCAGCAACTTTCCCATTGAGGCTCTGCAGTTCCTTCTTTGTCCTAAAGGCTTTGACTTCTCTTAGAGCAGTAATTTGAGCAGGATTAGCTTCAATGCCCCTAGTGCTTACGATAAATCCCAAGAATTTCCCGGACTCTACTCCGAATGAACATTTCAAAGGGTTGAGTTTCATTCCATATTTTCGGAGGATTGCGAACATTTCTGCTAAGTGATCCATATGGTCAACTGCTTTCTTTGATTTCACCAACATATCATCGACCATAGACTTCCATAGTTTTCCCAAGCTGTGATTTGAACATTGCATTAACAAGCCTTTGATATGTTGCCCTTGCATTCTTCAGTCCGAAGGGTATGACTTTGTAGCAGTAAAGACCAACATCTGTGACGAAGCTCGTATCCTCCTGATCCGACTCATGCATCATAATCTGGTTATACCCGGAGTAAGCATCCATAAAAGACAACAATTCGTGCCCGGCTGTTCCATTTACCAGCTGATCAATCATTGGCAACGGGAAGTAGTCTTTGGGACAAGCTTTGTTTAAATCTGAGAAATCGATGCATACTCTCTACTTTCCATTTGCTTTTTTAACCAGTACCGGATTTGAAACCCAATTTGAATAAGTGGACTCTTTGATGAAACCATTCTCCATGAGCCGATCTACTTCTTCCTTTAGCGCCGCTGACCTTTCTGGGCTCTGGGTTCTCCTTTTCTGTTTTACAGGTGTGAATTTTGGATCAATGTTCAGAGTATGTACAACAACATCTGGAGATATTCTACACATATCGGCGTGACTCCAAGCGAATACGTCCAGATTTGCTTTCAAAAATGATATCAGCATATTTTGGACTGCCACACTGAGTTGCAAACCCACATTTAGCACTTTGTTTGGGTCTTTAAGATCAACATGTACTGGTACCGTTACTTCCATTGGCACCACTCTAGTTTCCCCTGCACTGGCCTTTCTGGGGTCCATTTCTCTCCTTGCACCACTATGCTCGCATGTGCAGGGGCCACCCTGTACTTGCTACAAGGTTGGGTTTTTGATGCGGAGCGGGGCTGCCGCATCATTTCCCATCTCTCTCTTCCTTGCCTCTCGAAGCCCTTTAAGATAACATTCTCGCCCAGCATTTTGATCTACTTTAATGACACCAACACCATTATCTGTGGGAAATTTCATAGTTTGGCACCACGGGGCGAGAATGGCTTTGAATGTAGCTAAAGTTGGTCAGCCAAGGAAGGCATTGTAGGCAGAAAATCCATCAACAATTACAAAAGTCTGTTTCTGAACTACCTTTTTCTGTCCCTATCCAAGTTCCACAAACAAGTCGACAGTTCCAATTGGCTGCTGCGGTTCCCCAGTGAACCCAACAATCTTCTGCGATGAAACCTAAACGTCAGTCATTGGAATCTTCATTTGATCAAATGTCTTCTTGAAGAGTATATTGCAAGAGGCGCCGCAATCAACAAGCACTCGTCTTACAATAGCTGGCCCAATTCCTCCAGAAATGACCAAGGGATCCATGGTTGGAGCTTCAATACCCATAGAATTCCTAGCTTTAAACACAATGTCATCATTAGAAGTTCTCTGCTGTTTCGGAGGTGCAGCGTCTTCTAAAACAAGAACATCTTCTTCCGATGGGGTATATTTCAAAGCACGAGCTATCTTTCCATTTCACCCCAGCTTCTGCCTGCTGGGTGTGGGCCTCCTGTAATCACATTGATAACAGGCCTTTCAGATTCATGTGCGGTAGTGCCCTCACCCGAGCCAGATGGATGAGTAGGGGGTTGTTGCCCTTGAGCAGACGAAGTTTGGTCATTTCGGTTCCTCTTAACATACTGTTGCAGCTTGTTTTGTCTTAGCGATTCTTCAATCAAGCTCTTCAAATGACGACATTCGTTGGTATCATGGCCGGGTTGGTTATGAAATCGGCAGAATTTTCCATTTCGCATAGCATTCTTTCCAGGCTTTATCTCAACTGGTTTAGGATACTCCACAGCATCTTTGGTGGCAAAAAAGATATTCTCCGGAGTATCGGTTAAGGGGTTGAAATCTGAGGGTTTAAAGAAGCGAGGTTTCATTATGTCCTTTTGTTTCTTCCCATCATTAATCTCCCTCTACTGACCTCCAGAATCTTTCTTAGTCGAAGCAGCAATGTTATTCTCTACCCCTGTCACCACCACTTTCGCTGGCGCAGGAAGATTCTCCAAGCGCATGAACTCGTCAGCTTTCTTATAAAATTTCTCGAGTGAATTTGGCTCCTTCATTTTCAGCCATTTCCCAAATTCACTTGTCTTATCGATAGCCCGTAGCAAATAAGTCAAAAACATCCGTGGCTCCGCGTTGTGGACTTCCGCCAGAGCTATATTGAAACGATTCAAGAAGGACTTAATAGACTCTCTCGGATTCTGTTCAAGGTTAGACAATGACATTATGTCTTTCGCCTTTGAAGCGTACAGTCTAAATTGCTCTTTAAACTTCCAAGTTAAATCGGAGAACTTGTCTACAGATCGGGCAAGCAGTTTTGTAAACCAGAGTAGTGCCACCCCTTCCAAGTATACCGGAAAGTACCGGCATTTAATTTCATCCGTTGCCCTGGCACCCGTCATGTGCCAGTCGTATTTGTACAGAAATTGATTCGGATCGCTTGTTCCTCGGTAAGCTGGAATGGTAGGAGGAACAAACTTTCTTGGAAATTCAGCTTTTAGAATTTTCTCAGTGAACGGAGTCTTACTTGGAGCAAACCCCCAGTCGTTCTCATCTTCATTTCTTTGCATGCTCTATTTCATGATCTATCGTATCATTTCCGAGAGGTATTCCTCATTGTTTAAAGGCTCTACGGAGCAGTCATCAGCTATTTTCTCAAAAGTTTTCTTAAACAAATGTTCGTGGAGGGTTGATTGTGGCCTTGTCACTCCGGCTTAGGGAGGTGCCCCTTCGGCAGTGCCATCTGCCCTTTGAGGAATATTCCTCCCTTCAGAGTTGTGAACAGCATCAACAAAATTTTCCTCATTATTCGCTGGTTGACGGTTAGCTCCAAGCATAGCATTCAACCTTTCTAGCATCAAGGTGTTCTGGGTTTCAATTTGCTGATATAACCCACACACCGCAGCATCTAACTCCGCTCGTGTCACTCCAATGCTTGGAGCTGCTTGACTTGATGAAGGAGAAGTAGTAGTGTTATCATGAGTATTGACGGATCTTGTAGACTTGCGCTTTCTTCCGGGAGCCATTATTTCCGACAAACTTCTGGTTTTCAAAGAAACTTTTTCCACAAACTCTTGTGAAGCAATATGACAATATTCCTGAGTTGGGTTCTCAGTGAAAGCACCAAAATGTTTACGCTGAAAATTGAATGCTAACACACGGTGTGTGTAAAGAAAAAGTGAAAGCACCACCCGTTGGTATGGGAACAGAATATAAGCAGAAAATTAGTAGAAAGCAGTAAAAGACAGCAGATTTATAGTAGTTCAGCTTAGGATCAAGCCTACGTCCACTTTAATTTCCTTTATTAATGATCTGATTACAATTTGATACAATGCACTTCAAATACAATTCACTTCGATTACAAAACACTTCAGACTAGTAGCTCAAACTTCGATGTAGCGAGGCTCTTTGATTCCATGTCGGATGGTCAAGATCTCTTTCGAAGCTTGTTGTAGTGTCTTCGGTGTTTGGAGTTCTTCAAGTGTCGGTTCAGTTAAGAAAGTGGCAGAATATCGGCGTTTTAGAGAATGATCCGAAAAGTCTCCTGTTAGTTGGAGCTAGAGCTGTATTTATAGGGGAGACTCTGGACTAGGTCGTAGGTCGTGACCGACCTAGGATAGGTCGTAGGTCGTGACTGACCTATCAGGCATGTCTCACGGCGTAACAGGGGCGTGCTTGTTCGTTCGGATACACTAGCAAGTCATAGGTCGCCAACGATCTAGGAGGAAGCGGCTTAAGTAGTTGCGGCATAGAGATTTACCTTTGTCTGCTTAGGTCGCGAGCGACCTATCATAGGTCGTTAACTTGCTATGTCACTTAACTTACTAGGTCGCTAAGCCGTAGGTTCTCTTAGGTCGGTAGGTCACTCCCTGTTAGGTCGTTGAGTGTTTAAGTCACTAAGTCGCTTGAACCTCTAGGTAGTTAGGTCGCTACTTTCTTTAGTCGCTTGGACCTTTCTAGAGTTAGGTCGCTAGGCTCCTTAGGTCGCTTGGTCCTTTCTGTAGTTAGGTCGCTAGGCTCCTTAGGTCGCTTGGTCCTATCTGTAGTTAGGTCGTAGAGTACTTGAGCCGTTAGGTCGCTATCTTCTTAAGTCGTTAGGTCGCTTTGTCTAGTTGAGTCGCTAACAAAGAGGAGTTAACAATTTGCATAATATTCTATTATCTTTTTAGTTTACAAGTTACAAAACTTCAAAAACTTTATATTTTCATTAAACACTTATATTTAATTTCAGATTTCAATTTGCAAGTTTTTAACCATTAAGATAGTCAATGATTCCATTTTATTACAATAATTGAAAATCTCTAATTATCATAAACTTAAGAACTAATTATCGGGTTTTATTTCAACTCGTCCTGAAATAATATATACTTATATCTTTTGTATATCAAATCGTACTTAGGAATTTACAATTTAAATTTTGTTTTACCAAAAAAACTATGTAGCAAAGCTATTATAATGGTCTTTCCACTTTGAAACTCGAAAATGAAAGTCGATGATGTCGCGATCACCACCGAAATTATTTTCCAACGGTAGAAGAGGGAAGTACATAACTTATTTTCTTATAGAATTCTATTAAAACGTATCTGTTTAATCTTATAAAAAATGTTTCTATCTCAAAAACTTCTAAATAATACAAATATTATTTTTCCAAAATCTTATTTAATTTAATATTTTTAATTATCAAAAATACGGGTCGTTACAAGTTTTTTGGTTGGAAGATTCCATTATATCTAGAAAGTAACGGACTACCGTTGGTAAGGTTGTAGTGATAGGTATGTTACATTAAGGAACAAATCAGGCTTAATTGTCTTAGAAGTTCAAATAATAGCTTTTAGACCAATGTCCGTTCTCGTTTTGTGTTAATTTTTTTTTGCTAAATACTTATGTTTGATGCGATGTTATTCAAGACTTTTTAGTTGAGTATCTTGAAGCATTGGAAGGTTGGGATCAAAAGATCTCTTATGCTTACATTCTACGTTAGTTAATTTCAAATTCATTGTGCTTGTTTTGATTTCTTTAAATCTAATCAAGTCATCATTATAAGTAATGATTTTGTTTTTAATTTTATTTTCTTTAATTTGCATTCACTTTGTACCATTTGTGATTGGTTGATTTATGTTTTAGGTAGTGTATTTTGTTTTAGAATAAAGTTGTAAAATAATCATAGCGTATAAACCAATTAATCACATAAGTTTCAAATACGAGCTAATCCAATGAATGGAAATTAGGTTCAAGTTACCATATGTAGTTGTGTATTAATCCGAGAGAACATGTTAATTAATTAAGTTTATATACAAATCCATGTTTGATATTAAACAAGCCTAGTACTGTATCTTTTGATCGCTTTTAAGGACAAATATAATTCTTTTTTCTTTGGACTTAATGGCAAATTTTGTATTGTATCTCATCCATCTTAAAACTTAATTTTAGCTTATCAAAAGCTCAAATATTTCCAATTAAATTTCAATCATCTCGCTTTTCCATTGTTGGGTTTTTTTGCTGTCCTTCAACTTTTCTTCGTTTAATTGACCGTGATTAATCCTTTGTTAATTTATGTTCAAAGTTAAATTATATTGATTCTTCCATTAGTTCGAGTCAAAATGACTTTGTTTATGGTAAGTTTATTTTTAAATATGATTTTCTTTATCTTTGTTGTTCTATGAATATGGACCTGAATTCAACTTTTGCATTTCATGGTTTTTAGCATATGCTTTTGACTTACATTTTATTTCCTTTTTTATTTTCTTAGTATCAGTTATTGACGTCATTAATGTGAATAAAATATGATGTTTGCTGGAAATTTTCATTATAACAAAATATTGCAAATATTTTACTGTAGTTGGATGAAAGACATATATATTTATATCATTCTTTGATAAAAATAAAATTTAATTATTGACAAGCACCATTGTTCTAGTGGTTAAGTGATTTGACTTTAGTGCGAAAGGTCACAAGTTCGAAATTTGCGTTGCGTGATTCGAACATATATTGACATGTGATATGTTGTCCCAGTGATATGTTATATCTAAGTACCAATTAAAAAAAAGTAAAAATAAAAATAAAATTTGATTATTGTTTGATAACAATCTCTATATAAAGTAGACTTGTATATAGAGAGAAAAAAATTTGAAAGATAAACGTGAGGTAAATCATATTATTATAAGAATAGCAGTGTTAAAAAAATATGGAAACATTTGTCATTTTTTACAAAATTATATATGCAAGTAGAGTTTGTATATCCGTGATTTAGTAAAAAGAAAATTGAAATATAGTTTTGATGAAAGGATATACTTTTATTTTCTTTTATTTAGAAGCCGAATTTATTTATTTGTCTTGTGTTTAAAACACAAAAATAATAACTTTTTGAAAAATAAGTTGAGCAAGAAGGATTAAATATAACTATTTATTTTCTAAAATAAATATGGATGGTAAAATATTGCATCAATGAAAAGGCAAATTTATTTATTTCAGGATGCCTCCGCGAGAGCCTTAATTAAAAAATGATGGGACGATGGTCGATCTTCTTACATCATTGGCTTACGAAAGTAGGTTTTCAAAAAAGAAAAGCTTAATTTATTAATATTTTTCTTTTAAATATAGTTTATTTAATTTACCTAAATTGCAGTTTTAACTAGAATTGAATAGGAATGTAAATCAAAGTGTGATCTGATCCAAAGCAGGATTTGAACTGAAAGATTTTTGATATCAGTGTTTTATTAGTTGCAGTTAGATGCATTTTTCTTAATTTTCTAGAAAAGAATAATTTTCTTTTCTTTTCTGTATATTGATACATATACGACATTCATATGTAGAGATATGTTCCAAAGCTTTTAGAAGGGTGAATACTTATGCTAAAGACGGTCAAGGTACTGAAGAGACCACTATTAAGATTAAATATAAATACAAACATTTGGAATGAGGAAACTACGTAGTTTAGAAATCATCGATGAATTAACAAAATTTTACCGAATTAGGAGCATTATAAATGGAGGTAATGGTAGGAAATTGGCTCTTTTCATATTCCTTTATGGCTATCTGTTCAGCAAATCATAATACAGTTTTTTTAAAATTTTATAAAATCACTTTTCACTTGGTAGTGTACTTTATTTTTTTTAAAATATGTTTTTTGTTGCTTGGACACATCGAAAAACGAAGAATATGATATTAGGTAAATTTCTCTCTGAGTTAACATTTTTAGTACGGTTAATGCGAAGGTTAGTATTGATAGCTTTTAGGTGGAAGATTCCATTGACTTATCTAGAAAGCAACGGACTATCGTTGGTAAGGTTGTAGTGATGGGTATGTTACATTGAGGAACAAATCAGGTTCAATTGTCTAATAGGTTCAATTGTCTCAGTTTTGTGTACCAAGATGTTTAAAAGATAGATTCTTTTAAACCAATGTTCGTTCTCTTTTTTGTGTCAATGTTTGTTTATTTTTGAAAAATACTTATGTTAGATGCGATGTTATTGAAGACCTTTTGGTGGAGTATCTTGAAACATTGAAAGGGTGGGATCAAAATCTCATATTATTACATTCTACAATAGTTAATTTTAAATACATTGTACTTGTTTTGATTTCTTTAAATCTGAGTAAGCCATCATTATAAGTAATGTATTTATTTTTAGTTTTATTTTTTTTAGTTTGCAGTTACTTTTGAACCTTCATGATTGGTTGGTTTATACTTTAGTCAGTGTATTTTTTTATAGAATAAAGTTATAAACAATTATAGCGGATGAACTAACTAACCCTTTTAGTTTCAAGTAGTAGCAAAACCAACAAATGAAAATAGGTTCAACTGACCATCTAGTGTGCAGTATTAATTTCTAGGACTACGGATTAAGTGAATAAATTTATAGGATGCAAACCCATTTTTGATATTAATTTATTAAACAGACCAAGTGTTATATCTTTTGATCGTTTTTAAGTTAAATTTTTTTTTTGGACTAAAAGGAACTCTTTGTATTGCATCTCATCCATCTTGAAACATAAATTAGCTTATTAAATGTTTGAATATTTCCAACTAAATTCTGATCATCTCTCTTTATCATTGTTGTGTCTTTGTTGCTGCTGCCGCCATCTCCAACGTTGTCGTCTTCCATCTAATATGCCGTGATTATAATCGTTTTGGGATTTAGTAACGCCTACTACCTTCAATGATAAATTTTGTTCCTTCTTCCATTAGTTTGGATTCAGATAACTTTGTTCATGGCTAGTTTTTTTTATTGTGTATTTTTTGAACTTTTACTATGACTAGTGTGTCAAAATTTTGAACATGATCTCCTTTATCTTTCTTTGTCTGTGAGTATGTGCTTACTTGAATCCAACTTTTGCACATGATATTTTAGTATATGTTGTAACTTACTTTTTTTCCCTTTTTTCCCTGTTGTTATTTATGGACACAAAACATTATAATTATAACTTAATATTATAATTATTATAATTAAGTTATCACATATTCAGTATAACAATTAATTTATAGCATATTAAGTTTTAGGATATTGATTATAGCATATTAAGTTCCGTAAGAAAAACATTATAACTTAATTATTATAATTATAATGTTTTGTTATATTGAAGATGAGATGTTTGTTGAAATTTTTCGGTATAACAAAACATTATAATTATTATTTTTCATAGTTAGACGAAAGACTCGTCTTTATATCAATCTTTGATAAAAATAAAATTTGATTATTGTTCGGTAACAATTTGACTACAAAGTACATTTCCATATAAATGGGGAAAAACATTTTAAAAGATAAATATAAGGCAAATCATATTATTATAAGAATAACTATATGAAAAAATATATAAACTTCCATCATTTTCTATGAAATGATATATGCAAGTAGAATTTGGATATATACACGATTTAGCAAAAAGAAAAATAGAAAATAATGTTGATGAATGGATAGACCTTTTTATTTTGTTTTATATAGAAGCTGAATTTATTTATTTGTCTTAAGTTTAAAGAAATATGATAATTATTTTTATAAAAATAAGTAGAGCGGAAAGGATTAAATGCGGCATTTAATTTTTAAAACAAAAATAGATGGTAAAACATAGTATCAATAAAATGGCAAGTTTATTTATCTTTTTTGAAAAGCTAAATATCATTTACTTTTTTTCAAAAGCTTAATTTAATAATATTTCACTTTAAGTGCAGTTTTAATCAAGGTTGAATAGGAATGTAAATCAAATCGTAAAGGGGAAGATTGATCCAAAGTGGGATTTGAATTGCAAGATTTTAAATATTTTAGTAACAGTGTTTTAGTTGATGTAATTACTAATTTCAACGTACATTAAAGTGATTATTCCACCTAGGTTTGTCTTTAATGGTGCAACCTTTGCTCTTTAGTTACATGCTTATATCTACAAATTTCTGTACTTAATACAAGAAGAAGAAGAAAATATTAATTATATGTACTTATGATTTTGGACTGCATACACTTTCGGTTTTAATGTAAGATGGAGAAAGATGTATGAATTGCATATACTTGTTAATATTGTTAATAAGAAAACTTTTCAATGTCCCCAAAGTTATTTGGTTAGCAAGTAAAATTATTTATGTTACAATAGAAGATCATTGGAAGAGATTACCCCCTTAGAAACCCATCTTTCGAACGGGATGAGTTGGACAAATTGCTTTCAGAGGATGATTTATGGAAGTACTAATAGTGGTTAATCTAATCAACCTCCTCAAGGTGAAGATTAAGGAGAAAGCATCCCATTCGAAACTTCTATTTCGGATGGGTCGAAAGTGGTTATGTATATTAGGTGTTCATCCCCTTTCGACTATATTGAAAGGTCCACTCTGCCTTTAAAGAGAAGAATTTGCTTTTGACACCATTAGTTTCGCTCCTTTAGGATGAACTCCTTCGAAAGGGTTATAAGTATTGTTGGATGTGTATACCTTTTGAAGGAATTCACTCCATATAACGTTGCTTTTCATTTACATATATGATCTTCCTCGGAACGCTCATTTCGATCAAGTCGAAAGGGATCTAGCTCAACCGAAGTGGATCTGATGTATAATATGTAAAGTCTTATTTAATATATGCAATGGGAAATCATCCCAGATAACATAAGTTCCATGAAATTATTAAAGTCGAAACATCATCATCATCATCTTTATTTTTCATTATACATCATTAGTAAGATTATCGTGTGATTTGAATGCGTGTTATGTAAGTTGGTCGCATGGCATTGCATAAGACAAAATAGAATTAAGAAGATAAGCTAGCATCATGTGCAATTGATCATTAGACAAGCTAATGATCAAAATGATCTCCCTCGTGATCAAAATCTTATTGAATCCATGTGCTTCCTCTTTTAACATAAATCCGAATTGAGTTACAAGTAATAGAGCTTTTTCCTCAAATCAGTTTAGGGTTACAAAGATTTGATTTAGCTAAGAAATGGAAGAATGAGTTTGGATTCCAAAATTCGATCTCCAAAATCGAATCCCTAGGATCATATTTATAGATGCAGGTTGTCCCCTTTCACGCTCATTCTTTTGACTCAATCGAAAGGTCTTCCTCTTATCTTTCACTTTCATCCTTTCGATGTGGTCGAAAGGCCTTTTTTCTGTTTGCGGTGCGCCTGCTTTCGATCCTGTCGAAAGGCTTTTCTTTCGAGTTTTCTCACTTATTCTTGCACCTTACATCTTTTTATTCTAGACCTTTCGAACTAGCCGAAAGGATCTCTACATCCACCTGTCGCCGCCATCAAGGTCCATGTGTCTCTTTTATCCGTTTTCTTCCGTGCTGCTTTCAACTTCGTCGAAAGGGTGGTAATCGCGCTCCTCGCTCTGTGTTGCTATAATGTTTCGAGTAAGAAATGGGTTGAGTTTTCACATTGCTTCGAAAGGTATGAGAGTGATAACTGAGTCCAAAGGATTTTTGGCTTTCATGTAGGATTTTCATCATGTTTTCGAAAGGTTCCAATCGTTTCGAAAGGCTTGTCCTTGCTTTTGAAAGGGGTATCAGAATCAATTCTTCATATGGTAAACCGACAATGATGAAACCTTCTATTTTTAAGGCATTGGTTCACTGCGCAAGCCTTTCGTTCAGCACCTTCGAATGGGGTTCCAAATCCATTCCTGCTTCTCTTATATATGCGAATTCATCTACATCTAAATGTTTCAATGAGGCGGAAGAGTAGCCTTGCCTTCTTTTTCTATCTTCTCGAAAGATTTTGTACTATTTATCATTTGTGACGACACCTGGTGCTTGCGACTCCCTCGAAAGCCATTTCAATGCCTTTGAAACACCCTTCCTTGATCTTTAATGAAACCCATATCCTTAATTCTAGTAGTGTGATGACCCGGAATTTCACCACATGAATTTCTGAATATTTAATTAATTTTAAATATTCAAATAATAGGTTTTATAAAAAAAATAAAAACACTTTTAAATAGTAAATATTAAAGATAAAATAATTTTCAAATTTAGTTTACAAAAATATTTAGTTCAATGAAAAACAGAAAATGTGACCGGAAACTGTTTTTTGAATTTTCGACATTTCATCGTATAAAAGTTATTTGAAATATTGTGTACACTTTCTTATATATATGCACATATAGACTAATTATATAATATAAGTTAAGATAGTATAATTAGGTTTAATTAAGTTGATTAACTTAAGATAATGATGATGTGATACTTTGACCACTAAATAAAAAAGGGAAAAAATGTCACAACAAATGAAACATATTTAAACATGATTTGATATTTTGGCAACTAGAGTTTTAAATGCATGTTGGTAAGGGAGAGACAAGCATTGTCATATGACAACCATGGATAGGAGGGTATATGTAACACCGTATATTTTTATAACATTATTTAGAATATTTAATTAACAAAATTAAATGAAATAATGTGAAGATTAATGGGTGGAGATTTGATTAGACTAAGGGTAGCCGTGCCATGTTAGTGTGTTAATTAAAATAAAATAACATAAATAAAGGTGTTAGGAATGAGTAAGGACAATATGGGAAATAGGAAAGGCTTATGCCTTAAACCCTTAGGAATGAAACCCACGTTCATTTCATTTTCACTCTAGCAAAAATTAAACCAAGACCGACCACCATTATTGTTCTTAAGAGAAGATAAGCTAGGATTCAAGAGAAGGAAGATAATCTACTAAATCAACATCAAATCTCACATCTTAAAATCTCAAAGCTAAGGTGAATAATTACTACATCCCATTTTCTTATGGTTTTCGTGTTTTAGATTAGATCCAAAATGTTTTTGCAAGTATATGTTATATTTTGATGACTAAAATTGTATATATGCTTGTTGATGAATTATATATGTTCATGTTAGTTTTTATGATATGTTTGACATGAAAATCCTATTAAATGACATCCAAATGCCTTGAAAATTTAAATTTAGGTCAGAAATGATATTTTAGAGATGGATTTCAATTTTCATAATTTTCTAAATTAATGTGGATTTTATATTAATTTCCTAGTGAAGCAAATGATTTATTGGGTTATAAATTATTTTCGGCTAAAATTTTAATTATTTGGGTTTGAAATTTTCATATGTTGGAAAACATATTAGAATTTCTAGGATTTTTCTAGATTTTTCCTTAGTGATTTGATGAATATATAAAATTATTTAAGGTATGAGACTTAAATGTTTTATATATTTAATTAAGAAGAATGGGCATTTTACAAAATAAAATGATTATTTAGTTTGGAAAATAGTAGCACCACTTTTCGGAAATTATTTTGTAACCGATAAGAATCTGACAAACAAAGGTAGGTTAGTTGAAAAGTTATCCTTTTTAAGTTAAAAACAAAGAAATCATATTTTTAGCATGTTTTTAAGCCAATTTTAGCATTATACCTTCCGACCCAAACCTCTTGACTATGTCGAAAGGTTATAACTTTTGACAAGGTCAAATCAATGCATATGGTATCAAGTATCTTGATATGTAATGAATTGGATAGAGTCGAAGGATTCTTAGTCGAAAGGTTTGTTGCCAAAGGGGTTGAAGTATGTGTGTTTTATAAGCCAAAGATCGCCTGCTTTGCTTTCAAATAAGAGCTTTCGACTTGGTTGCTTTCGACCAGGTTAAATATTTAAATAAAGGATTTTAAACATTCCGACAAGGTCGAAAGGTTACTACAACTTTGTTATCTGTTTTGTTTTGAACCTTCCGACAAAGTCGAAAGGTTTACTTGTTTTAAAATTAGCCGCTTCTCCGTGCTTTTGAAGGAGAGCTTTCGACTTAGGTGATACACCCTTGTTTTCAAAATGAAGTATAACCAAAGCTTTTGAAGTAGAGCTTTCGAAAAAATCGAAAGGTCGCTTCCAATGATTTCGAAAGGCTTAGTTCAATGATTTCGAAAAGTTTAGTTCAATGATTTCGAAAGGTTTTGTTAAACACAAAATATGAATAGTGATAAAGAAGACCATTTATAAGATTTCTGCCTGGATAGAGGACAACAGGTAGAGTCACCTTTCGACGGTGTCGAAAGGGTTAGTCAATGCTAACAAGAAAAGGCAATAAAAACGTTAGAGCAAAGCTTCCGTAAATATGAAGGGAAGAATTACTGAGGCACAATGAAGCAGCTAAGTACAGAGCCTACAAGCACCTTCTGGTTGGAATAAAACAGTTCAGGAACCACTCATTATAAAACAAAGGCTAAAAGAAAGAAGTTCAAATAAAACCTTTCGAAGGAATCGAATGTAGGAAGTCAACAATTCATAGCAGTCCCCGACCTTTTGAGGGGTTTCATTCCATAGTATTCAAGAAGTTCTTGCCATCCAAAGAGGGTGAAGAAGTCAAGGCAAGGGCATGCAACTCTATAACTACCTTTTCAAAAGCATAATAAGCCTTTCGGACCGGTAGGAACACACACCTTTATGATGAAGGCAACATTCGTAAGTCATCTAGGAATGGAAGACAACCTTCCGACAACATTCAAGAAAAGCATGGCTCTCGATAATAATCAAGTGAAGAGCAACCTTTCGACAAGGTCGAAGGGTTCTAACAATCAAGTGAAAGAGAAACCTTCCGACAAGGTCGAAGGGTTCACAATATCATATATAAGATAGACCCTTCGACAAAGACGAAAGGTCCATGAAAGGATGACCTTTTGACCCAACCGAAAGCATAAAGTTGGAAGGAGGGCCGCCTGCATCTATAAATAAAACCCAAGGGGTCCAGTTTTGGGGATCAGATTTTCTTCTCATTCTGCTCTCATTCGACTACTTTTTCTTCCGCTCACAACTTTGTAACCCTAATTTAGAAATTAAATTGGAGATTGATTTCTTGAATATTTTATCAAACTTCATCATGAGGAAATAAAGAGGATCTGTTAAATATCAAGGGCAAAAGAACAACATACGAAAGACTAAATGATAATGAGAGGGTTGCCCCTTTCATTGATGAAATAATGTCAGCACCAATTCCCTCTCACGTGAAGGTCCATACAATGAAATATCATGGCACGTCTGATCCCGATGACCACTTGATGGCTTTTGATTGTCAAATGGATTTGTATAATGCTTCTGGTGCTGTTAGGTGCCGCCTTTTTCCAGTCACTCTTCAAGGAGCTGCTGCTAAATGTTGCAGGAAGTATTGGGAGAACATAATCTATTCATGGAAACAATTAGTTCTCGGCTCAGTTCTGCATTTGTAAAGACCCGTCAATCGACTACACAGTGCTAATATAAGACAGAATCATGGTGAGTCATTGGGAGATTACTTGAAGAGGTTCAACACTGAAGTCACGGTGAGTCATTGGGACAAGCTTATTGCAGTGCACTCAGGCCTTATAGTTAATTCTCCTTCCTGAAAGGAGTTATTCATCCATGGATGCCGAGATTTACAGGACTTCCACTTTCAAGCTGACAAATTCGTCCGTATGGATGAATTGTACCATTCTAAGAAAAAAATTAATCAAAGGAGGGACAGTGGAAAATTCGGCTCAGTAAGGATTCCTAAAAGATCCAAATGGGTGGACGCTAATGCTAACGCGGTGGCGTTAAACCGACCGATCTCTTACATCTATGCAATGACTTAAGACAAGGTCAATTTTCCAATCTCGTTCAAAGCCCGAAATTATCCAGAATAGAAGAAAGGAGACAAATATTGTGCTTACCACAAGGAGAATGGTCACAGGACCAACGAGTGTAAGGTGCTGGCAGGAATAATTCAAAAATTAATTCGAGAAGGACAGTCAAAGGAATTTGTAAAGAATCCAAAACAAACTTTCCTGCCAGAGGCTGAGGCAAGAAAACCTAATGGTAATACTGTTAATATGATCGAAGATGAAGATTCACTAAGCATGAGTCCACCCTAAAACAGAATTGATGTTATATACGGTGGACCACATCCTGCGGGTAGAAGTCAGAGTGCCAGGAGTAAATATATTCGTGAAGCCAGGAAGGGTGTGTTTTCCATACAAGAAGAACCACCGCTCAAGAACCCAAAGTATATTATTAACATGCACACTTTGGTGATCAGTCCCCAAGAGTTGAGAAGAGGAATCCATCATCCCCACAATGATCCATTGATGATCGCATCTCAGATAGGATTCTCGGTGGTTACAAAAATCTTGGTCGACACTGAAAGTGTTGTAAATGTGATATTCCGACATGATATTGATCAGATGGGAATCTCCAAGGACAAACTTGAGCCTAGCCCAAATCCATCTTCGGGTTCAACAACAAAGGAACAACCTCACTTGGACAAGTAAAGCTTTTGGTTTTGCTGGGACTCCCTCCTTGCTCCCGTTTTTTTTAGACAACCTTTGTGATCATAGATCAGCCATCATTCTACAGTGCTTTCTTCGGACGTCCAACACTGGATGAAGTGGACACATTTGTCTCACCAAAATATCTGATGCTCAGATTCCTTACTAAGACTAGCTGGGGAGCTATACGAGGCAAGCAATTTGCGTCAAGGGAAATGTATTTTGCAACTTTGGAGCAATAAACAAGGAGTTCACTTGTTACTTTGATTCTTCCATTACTTTACAACCTTCGGATGATGGGTTTCTACATCCATCATTCGAAGCAAAGGAAAATTTTGACAACTAACAAGCCACAAAATGTTTTGCAGTTTATGGAAAGAGGAAGAGAATGGATACCAACTCCATAGAGGAAAGCGACATTGTTACTAAACTAGATTGTTGAGGAAAGGTCGAATGAGTTAAGCCGGTTGAGGAAACTAAGTAAATTTTAATAGATCCTGCGATTCTACTAAGATAGTCAGAGTGGGAAAAGATCTAGAGGAGCACCTAAAATCAGGATTGGCAAAATTCTTAAAATCCAATAAGGATATTTTTGCCTGGACCCACTCTGACATGATTGGAATTTACCCTACAATCATGAGTCATGCACTAAACATCAATCCTAACTTCCCTTCGGTTAGGAAAAAGAAGAGGCAATTTGATAAAGTAAGGACCGACGCCCTAAGAGAAGAGGTCAATAAATTGCACTAAAATGGATTTATCCGGGAAGTCTTCAACCCTGAGTGGTTGGAAAACCCAGTTTTGGTAAGAAAAACCTAATGGAAAGTGGCGAACTTGCATGGATTATACAGATTTAAACAAAGCTTGTCCAAAGGATTGTTACCCACTGCCAAGAATAGATCAATTAGTCGACGCGACCAGTGGACATAAGCTGCTTTACTTGATGGATGCATACTCTAGATACAATCAAATCCATATGTACAAACCTGTTGAGGAGCATACTAGCTTCGTTACAGATCAGGGAACTTATTGTTACAAAGTCATGCCATTTAGGTTTAAAAATGTTGGAGCAACTTACCAAAGATTAGTTAATCGAATGTTTAATGATCAAATCGGAAGAAATATGGAGGTTTACATAGATGACATGTTGGTAAAATCACCAAAAATGAAGGATCATCTCGAAGATCTGAATGAGATGTTCAAAGTACTCCGAAAATATGAAATGAAGCTCAACCCCCAAAAATGCAACTTTGGAGTTCATTCTGGAAAATTCTTAGGCTATGTTATCAGTGCACAAGGAATCAAAGCCAACCTAGAAAAGATTGAGGCTATTAAAGATATGCAGAGCCTAAAACAAGTAAAGATGTCATGAGTTTAAATGAAAATGTAGCACCATTAAGTAGGTTCATTTCAAAGGTCACCGATAAGTGTATCCCATTCTTTGAGGTAATAAAGAAAAAGAATTCTTTTTGAATGGAATGAAGATTACAAAAAGGCATTTCAAGAGTTGAAACCTGTGATCTTATCTAGCCCCGAAAATGGAGAGGATATTTTTTTTTGTATGGCAATTTTTGAACATGTAGTAAGCTCAGTATTGAGCAAAAATGACAAGGAATTGCAATTACCGGTTAATAATGTGAGCAAAAGGCTAAAGGATGCTGAAATCTGATACCCAGTTATTAAGAAACTAGCATACTTTTTGGTTTTGATAGCCAGAAATTTAAGGTCTTACTTCCAGACACATCCGGTGAAGGTGTTGACCAACTTTCCATTAAAACAAGTCTTTGGTAGGCCTGAAACTTCTCGAAGATTGATTAAGTGGGGAATTGAGCTAAGTCAATATGATACAGTATACCAGCCCAGAATGGCTATAAAAGGACAAGCCTTAGCTGATTTCATTAACGAGTGTATGGGATTCATTTCATAACAATCCGACAAAGAAAAGGATATGAAACCCAAGTGGCAGTTATTTGTGGATGGTGCCTCAAACGAACTAGGGGCCGGAGCAGGATATGTAATAATTGCCACAGATGGACACAAACTTCATTATGCTATGAAATTGGGGTTTTCAGCAACTAACAATGTAGTAGAGTATGAATCCATGGTTACAGGATTGACCCGTGCTCTACAACTCAAAATCCCAAGGATTCAAGTATTCGGTGATTCTCAATTAATGGTTAATCAAATCAAACAAGTATACCAAATCAAAGATCCCAAAATTAGTCAGTATGTAAAAATGTTTCTAAAAATGCTCCCACTTTTCGAACATTTCTCTGTACACCAAATACCAAAGGGAGACAATTCTCAAGTAGATTCACTGGCTAAATTAGCAAGTTCAAGAGGGGTACCTGGGACTCAAATTATGCCCGTGGAAATTTAGGCTAATCATAGCACCGAGGAAAATAGGTAAGAGAAAACCAAGGAGCTATTAGTACTAACTCGATCACGAGCCTTAACACAAGAAGCAGAAGAAACGGATTAGGAAATACCAAGTGAATAACCTGTAGCCCCAATAGCGGAAGAATATTATGAAAACACTTGAATGGCCCCGATTATGAGTTATATTATCAATGAGAGACTACCTACAGAAAAAAATGGAGGTGCGAAAGCTAAAGAGGCAAGTCAAGAATTTACCATTATGGATGGAGTTCTATATAAGAAGGGATACACCCTTCCATATTTGCGATGTGTAAAGCCCGAAATCGGATTAAGGATATTAAAAGAAGCCCACGAAGGACTCTGTGGAGATCACTCCCATGGAATCAAATTAGCCAAGAAGATAATGGGACAAGGGTTTTATTGACCACAGTTAACCAATCAAGCAATCGAGTACGTTAAAAGATGTGAAAAGTGCCAATGCTACTCAAAGATACCACGTCTTCCTTCAAGTCAAATAACCCTTATCACTGGCCCATGGCTATTCGGCGTTTGGGGAATCGAATTAAATGGACCTCTTCCAATCTCCAAAGGCGGAGCAAAGTATGATGTACTAGCAATTGATTACTTCACAAAATGGGTCGAAGCAGAACCGCTTCCAAAGATCACCTCTAGGAAAGTGCTAAGATTTGTTATTAAGAACATTGTCACAAGGTTTGGTATACCCTATAAAATAATTTCCGATAATGGAACCCAATTTGAAAGTGCAGAGTTTTCAAAATTTTGTCATAAGAATGGAATTATAAAAAGCTTCTCTTCTGTCACTCACCCAAAAGCCAATGGAGCCGTTGAGGCTGCTAACAAAAAAATAAAGAAAATCTTGAAAAAGAGACGAAATAAGGCAAAAGGGAATTGGGTAGAAGAATTACCCCTAATTTTGTGGGCTTATAGAACATTCACTAGAACTGCAACAAGCCATACCCCATATTCTCTAACATATGGTTGTGGAGCAATGCTTCCAGTAGAAGTTGAAGTACCTTCTCATAGAAAGATTACCTATGCCTTCAATCCAAATCAAGAACTCAAAAAGGAATCTCTTGATTTAATTCATGAATTAAGAGATGAAGCAGCCTTAAGAACGGCTGAATATCAAAGGAGAATATCAAAGTAATATAACTCAAAGGTAAAAGCAAGGACATATAGACAAGGAGATTTTGTACTTAGAAGAGTAATGACCAAAATGGGAAACCCATCAGATGGGCCGTTGGGACCCAATTGGGAAGGCCCACTAATCATTTTCAAGGAAATTCCCCCAGGGGCTCACAACTTAAGCCATCCTGACGGTAATATCGTACCGAGAACCTGGAACGCAGAACATTTGAAACCGTACTTTCCGGCTCAGAATCAATAAAAGATTTTCAAGAATGTCTCTGCTATGACTCGCTAAGAAAGTCTATATGGTCGGGAGTAAATTTCTCCTTAAACTTGGACTACCTAAAATGGTAGGCTACCAATAATGGTAGAAAGCCCTTGGTCGCACCAATATGGCTAGGTCATGGCACCTCCTTGAGGGAGGGCGTAAGCATTTATCCGCGCCAAAGTCAGAAATGGCCAGGTTAAATCCGCACAATCCCTTATCCGCGTCACGCTATGGCTAGGATAGGACACCTCCTAGATGGTGGATGGGTAATCCCTTGGTCCCGCCACGCTATGGCCAGGCCAATGTACCGAACATGCCCTTAGCCGCATCACGCTATGGCCAGGTTAAGGCGCCTCCTGGAGGGAGGTCGGGTAAGTTCTCGGACCCTGCTTGAGAATAAACTAGCCGAGCGTACCGGAAACCCGGATAAAATATCCAACGGACTAAGAAGAGTCCATGTCTGAAATGGGAATCGCTAGAAATCGACATCGCCTAAAATGGCAACCACCAGAAAGTGGCAATGTCTAAAATGACAAACACCTTGAAATGGGCACTGCTTAAATAAGAAAAAAAAATTAGACTAAAGAGTCCCCGCCTGAAATAGGCCAAAAGAAATAAAGAAAACTTGGGCCCGAGAAAGAAAAAACATGCAAGACATTATCAAAGCCTAAAGATGGCACATTCGACAAAAGAATCGGAAAGAATTCTCTTACTTATCTTCATGAACATCTGCTTGATTGGTATTCTGGTCTTCTATTATCAATTACCAAAAAATGGTATTCTGGTCTTCTATTATTAATTATCAGAAATGGTATTCTGGTCTTCTATTATTAATTACTAGAAATGGTATTCTAGTCCTCTATTATTAATTAAATGCCAGAAACGATGTTCTGGATTTCAAGTGTTGCTTGTCAAAAATGTTATTCTATAAATGGCATCTTGGGCTTCTATCATTAATTGCTTAATATCGTCCATTGGACTACTAACATTAAACACTCAGAATGGGAATTCTGGTCTTTCATTACTTATTACCAGAAATATTCTTTTGGACTTCTATTATCTATCGCCAGCTATGGGTTTTCGGTCTCCCATTACATATTATCAGCTATGGATTCTTGATTGTCTACTATTTATCGCCAACGATGATCTTATGATTAAACAAGACATCTGAACCACAAACGTTTACAACCAAAGATAATCTCTTGGATCATCTTTATTAATATCAAAACAGACGATCTAGTTGGCATTCTAGTCCTTTCTCAATATTATCATATCAAGGTAAGATTTTGGTCTTCTATTATGGTGATCAAGATAATTCTGAACACCCTATTATTGTTTGATGAGGCATTTTTGGCCTTTATTGACACAGGTCATGAACTTCTAAATTGTCTATGAATGAACTTCTGTATGAATGAACTTCTAACATTCTATGGTTAAGACAAAATGGGAATTAATTACTATCCAGTAAGAAGCTGATAAATTCCAACCACCAACACTCGAATCTAGAACTTCAAATACTATTGATTGCTATTGGATCTGAATGTTTGAAAGACGAATCTTCTGCTATAATAAAATTGGAGTTAAAAGTCAACCGAAAGGGAAAGGTACATATAATACGCATTAACCAAGCTAATATTATTCAAATTATTGTAGGAATACAGGGACAATTTAGCAATCATGTAATTTTTGTTCTAAAGAACAAAAACCTTCTTTATACAATGGGGGGCTAAATGTTAACCATAAAATATGAATAGAGATAAAGAAGACCTTTCAGAAGATTTCCGCCTGAATAGTGGACAATAGGTAGAGTCACCTTTCGACCGTGTCGAAAGGGTTAGTCAATGTAAAAGGCACATAAAAACTTCATAGCGAAGCTTCCGTAAATATGAAGGGAAAAATTACTGAGGCACAATGAAGCAGCTAAGTACAGAGCCTACAAGCACCTTTCGGCTAGAATAAAAGAACAGTTTAGGAACCATTCATTATAAAACAAAGGCTAAAAGAAAGAAGTTCAAATAAAACCTTTCGAAGGAATCGAATGGAGGCAGTCAATAATTCATAGCAGTCCCCGACCTTTCGAGGGGTTTCATTCCACAATATTCAAGAAGTTCTTGCCTTCCAAAGAGGGTGAATAAGCCAAGGCAAGGGCATGCAACTCTATAACTACCTTTTTGAAAGCATAATAAGCCTTTCGGACCGGTGGGAACACATGCCAAATACCTTTTGATAGTGTCGAAAGGTTTATGATGAAGACGACATTCGTAAGTCAGCAAGGAATAAAAGACAATCTTCCAACAACATTCAAGAAAAGCATGGCTCTCGATAACAATCAAGTAAAGAAAAACCTTTAAACAAGGTCGAAGGGTTCACAACAATCAAGTAAAAGAGAAACCTTCTACCAAGGTCGATGGGTTCCTAACAGTCAAGTGAAAGAGAAACCTTCTGACAAGGTCGAAGGGTTCACAATATCATATAGAAGACAGACCCTTCGGCAAAGACGAAAGGTCCATGAAAGCATATAGAGGAGCAGACCCTCCGACAATGTTCAAAAATCCATGATGGCATGTGAAAGGAAAACCTTTCGACAAAGTGGAAAGGTTTGCAACTGTATATAAAAGAGTGACATTTTGACCAGCCAAAAGCATGAAGTCGGAAGGAGGGCCGCCTGCATCTATAAATAAGACCCAAAGGGTCTAGTTTTGGGCTCGGATATTCTTCTCATTCTGCTCTCATTCAAATACTTTTACTTCCGCCCATAACTTTGTAATCCTAATTTAGAAATTAAATTGGGGATTGGTTTCTTGAATTTGTATCAAACTTTATCATGAGGAAAAAAAGAGGGTTTTGGCTTGTGATCGACTCTGATTTAGGAATGATCATGATTAGGCGTTAATTCAATATTAATGGCTGATCATATATGATTTATTCCTTATCTTCTTTGTTTATTTCTAGTATATGTCATGGAATTATTTTAAGCATTTTCATGAGCCTTGTTTTCCTTCCTTGTCTCCAGCCACAAAAAGGGAAATACTACTTGTAAATCAATTTTAATATGGCTCCATGGCATGTTAAATCAGTTCTTGTTTTTATCTAAACATGTTTGAACGATGCATTCTTTCGAAAGGTTTTCACGAGAAGAATATCAACTTAAGAGGTCGTAAGCAACAATGGAATATAAAACAGAGTAATATCTCCTTTCGACAGCATCGAAAGGTCTATTACCTTCCGACGTGATCGAAAGAGGACGAAAGACATTGCTTGATTGCTCTCGATCACCAGGGGAGATGGAATTCGATGAAATGACAAGTTCAAAAGTTGTATAAATGAATTCAAAGAGGAAAGTACAATTATAACAACCTAGTCGAAAGGTTTAAAGGACTACTTAAACCCTTCAACCAAGGCAAAAGGTTTAATAATTCTACTATTCCAACCAACCCGTAAGATTTGAATGAAACCTCAACCTTTTAACATGGTTAATGAGTTATTTAATTTTCTATGCAATTTCACGGAGGGGATAAGCAACTTCTAAAACCTTTCGGCATTATTCATCTTAGGCTAAGGTTAAGCCCTTGGCTTCAAACCCTTCTGGCCTTGTCATTTTATTCGAAAGATGTGAATCTACTCAACCACAGAGTTGAGCCCTTATAAAACAATCTTATAGACAACATTAGGGATGTAAACAAGATTTCTTGTTAACAGGTTTAATTCAATGATTTCGAAAGGTTTAGTTCAAGGATTTCGAAAGGTTTTGTTCATTAATTTCGAAAGTTTAGTTCAAGGATTTTGAAATGTTTTGTTGAATGATTTCGAAAGGTTTAAGTGGAAGGTTTTCCAAGGTTTTTCTAAGGCAATGTTTTATAGTGACTTTTAAAGAAGTATGTCTAGAGTTTTATTGCTTTCGAAAGGTTTGGAGGATGGTTTCGAAATGTTTAATGAATGGTTTTGAAAGATAAGGTTTTGGCATATTGGCCTAGATAATTAAAAGGTTCACTTGGTTTTAGAAAGATGCACTTTCAAAAGATTTAGAAAGGAAAACTTCAAATGGTTAAATGCTTTCACCAACTAAAGTTTAAGTAATGAATATATATAACATGGAAATGAGATTTTGTGTAAAGTATAAAGATTTTATATTTTTCCTTGCATAAGTTTGATGTAAAGGTTTTAAATCATTTTAAAAATGTTTTTAAGGAAAATTATGGGAGGGGATCCTTAAATGAAAATGAATCAGTTATTAGAATACCAGATGGAACTAGTATGGAGTCGCGCCCTACACATTAGCTAATAGCCTGATGCAGCCCAGAAAGATGAAGTCGTAGGTCGTGTACGACCTAACATGTTGATAGGTCGAGTACGACCTAATGAGGAAGCTAACGAGTTAAAACTTTGTGAAGAGTCATGGGAAGTCGGAGTCTTAGGTCGTAAGCGACCTAACGGGTTTGAGAATAGCGAGCTAAAGCAGAAGAATAGGTCACTGGAACGACCTAACAGGTTGCTCATTGATGCAGGCCAAACAGACCAAGTCTTAGGTCGCGAGCGACCTAACATACTGTTAAGTCGTGTGCGACCTAACAAGAAGGATAACCAGCTGGAACGACCTAGCGACTTACGAGCTAACGAGTTGAAGAATAAGGTGATACGACCTAAGTTAGGTCGCGGGAGTTATGGGAAGATAGGTCGCTCACTTTAGGTCGCTCACTATAGGTCGCGAAGATGTCCTAAAGCCGCTTTATTCTAGGTCGCAAGACTTAAGTCGCTGGAGGAGCTTAGATCGCTGCTGCCGTGTGTATGTTGTATTTTAGGTCGTGAACGACCTATGTGTTGTGATGTAAGTGTGGAGTTGTAATGTGTTGTATTGTTTTCTTTGTGTTGAGTCGCTGCTGCTTTAGGTCGTAGGTTGCGTCTGTTTTTTAGGTCATCTGTTTTTAGGTCGACTGTTTTTTAGGTCGTGATGTTTAGGTCGTGACCGACCTAAGTGTTGTACAGTTTTTTGTGTGATGAGTTGTAAACCTATAAATAGGCACGTTGGGTCATTTGTAAAAAGTAGGTTGATTTGAATAAAAACTATTGTTTGTTAGCTTTGTGCTTTCATTAAATTGGTAGTTGAGTGTGATCTCCTATCTCCTCTTTCGGCATTCGAGTGCGCTCGAATCAACGATCGTAGAAGCCAATTCACGGTATCAAGTGCGCTTGATCAACGTCTGAAGAATTGCAGATCTTCTTTCACGGTATCGTGCACGATCAACGTGAAGAAGATAGCTAGAATCCGGCATCTTTTGATCAACGGATTTGGGTCATTTGGTATTCTTCAATTCACCGATTGCTACTTTCATCTAATCATCAATTTTGTTATCCGCTACTGCATCATTTGGTATCAGAGCTAGACTTAGCCAATCATAGCTAAGCCGAGTCTTGGAGCCAATTTATTCGAAGAGTTTGAGGAGTTAATTGAAGCCGTACATCATTTAGAGAAGTTGGTTGTTCATTGCGTTCATCACAAAGTCGCAACAAGAGTGAAGATTTTGATCCATATCATTTTGGATCGAAAGAAGAAAGGTGTTTGAATTTGGCTGTGGAAGTTTGTGCGCCAAGATTTGAGATTGTATGTGAAAATTGAAGCGGGCTAAGACCATTAAGTCGCGAACCATTGTTGCCGAGCTATTGAAGCCGTGTATCATTTTGATTCGTTAGAGCTGAGAGTTTGAAGTTGAAGATCGTACATCATTTGGTATCTTTTGATTTGTACAAGTCGAGAATTGAAGTGTTTGTGAAGATTCAAATCATGTCGCCGAGAAGAGCTAACCGCCATCAGAACGTAGAAGCATTATATAGAAGAGAGGAAGCTGATGAGATGGAGCAAAGAATAAACGAAAACTTTAGTGAGAAGCTTAATGAAGGGATTGGATGATTAGAGAAGATGATGTTGGAGATGAATCAAAATCGGAGAAGGGTTTCGCCTGAATCTAACCATGGGGGAAGTAGAGTTCACCACATTCCAATCGAGAGAGAAGTGTCGATAATGATCATAGAAGTGTGAGTCGAGATTGTTACAGAAATGATGATGATCGAAGACGTGATAGGAATGTGAATGATCGAGATCGGAGGAATGTAGATAGAAGGGATGTTGGTGGAAGACACGATGGTAGTAGAGATGTTGGTGGTCAGGATCGACATCGATATACATCAGATTTCGAGGAGGAGTATGATGGTGGTAGTGTTCATGGACGAGGACGAGGACAAGGAAGAAATCAGTCGGAATATGATCACAAGTGGGAGTCTGGGATGAAAACTGAAATACCGGAATTCAAGGGAGGTATGCAAGTCGAGGAATTTCTTGATTGGTTAGCTTATGTTGAGGAAATATTTGACTTCAAGGAGGTTCCAGAGGACCGTAAAGTGAAGTTGGTTGCTACTAGGTTGAGGGGGAGAGCTAAGGCATGGTGGCAGCAAACCAAACTTACTAGAGAACGGATGGGGAAGTCAAGGATTGTTGCTTGGGAAAAGATGAAGAAACTGATGAAGGCTACTTTCTTACCTTACAATTACCAATCACTGATGTATCAGAGACTACAAAACTTGAGGCAAGGAATGAAGACAGTTACTGATTATGCCGATGAGTTCTACCAGTTGATTGCTCGCAATGACATTATGGAAACATAAGAACAATTGACCGCGAGGTTTGTGGGTGGACTTAGAACACAGATCCAGGATATGGTGAACATGTTCGACCCTAGATCTGTGGAAGAAGCACATCAAAAGGCGTTGGCTTGGGAGAAACAAGGAAGACGTGGGGGAGGTGTGTTTCCAGGTTTTACAGGGCAGAACAAAGGAACGGTTATTAGTTCTAATGTTCCTAAGGCATCGAATAAGCCTATTGTTCATGAAGTGGCGAAGCCAAAGGTCAACACTAATTTCAAATGCTATAATTGTCAAGAAGTGGGACATAAGAGCAGCGAATGTCCGAAACCGAAGAAGAGAACTATGATTGCTGAGGCAGAGGAAGATGAGGTAGAGGCTGAATGTTCTAATCCACTACATGATGAGGAGGAATAAAATGTGTCGGGAGATGAAAGGTATTCATTGATGATGATCCTACGCCATAGATGACCTTCTGCAACACAAAAAAAATGTTGGCTCAGGCCCGAAAAATGTTGCCATAGGTCTATGGCAACACTTTTAGGGTGATGCAATTTTTGTCGTTGCCTTAGACCTCAAAGGCAACATTTTGACTATCTAAGGCAACATAAGTAATATTGTTGCAATAGAACCCTATTTGGGTCTATGTCAACACCCATAGGTATCTGTAGCAACATTCCAAAATGTTGCTATAGATATTAACTTTCTGAATTTGTGGGGCCCACAATGTAGAGCATAATTGACTTTGTTATAAAAATAAATATTTATTTAATAAAATACTATCGCACAGAATTTGATATTTAAAAAATAATTTATTTAAATAAATATTTTATTTCAACATTTGAAATAGTACAAATTCGTGACTCCATTATTTTACAATTCAATGATATATAACACTGATATTCACATATACAGATATTCCTCACTACATCACTCAGTTCACTCATTACATATGCAGTTTCAATTTATACATACACCGACATTGACAAATATATGACGAGCCGAGCCGAAGGCGAGCCGAGTGCCGAGCCGAAGGCGAGCCGAGTAGCGGGTCCGGCGCAGCGTCGGCGGGGGTCCGGGGCACCGCAGTCCCGGTGGGGCATCGCCCGATTCATCCGATTTCGGAAGATCGAGCCTTCCTTGAAACGACGTAAAATGGTGCACCACACATACTTCTAAACCACCAGCCTCCATCCTCTAATTGCCTCACCAACAAACTATTTCAGTTGCCAAATCGTCTAATCACCTAATCACAATCGCAGATTACCCATTCCGACAACCCAAACATCTTCAAACTTTCACACTGCAAATTCGCAACAAAACCAAGCACCACCCTTGGCTGATAGCAAACAACATTGCTTCTCACTGCAAGCTATATATCTACAAATTTGGACCATCAACTCTAAGCAGACTGCTTCGCCTTTCATCAACAAGAGAATCAAAGGTCAGTTCATACATGTACATTAGTTCAAAGCACCAAGCTATATATCTTCAGATTGGGACCATCATTAGCCTACAAAAGAAAAACCAAACTCGTTTACTCAAGCATTATAATTCATATAAATTCAATTCAATTCAATTACAATTCATACCCATGATACAACGGTGATTTCAAGCTTCAGATCTACTTCATTCACCCAATGATAGCATCGACTCTGCATCATACCATTAACTGGAACAACCATAGCCCGCTACATCACTTCACCGAGCGCATCCAGACACATCGCCACTGCCTATCTTCTCACCGCATCCAAATCTAAACTCATAAGAGCGAAGAGAAAACGAAGTTGTGTCCTCTTAGGCAAGTCCTCCTTTAAATAAACCCTCAACCTCTGCCCATTTTCAACTTTGCCAGAACTCAAACCTTTATTCATTCTAAGCACAACTTCTTCCAAGTTCACATTATCCTAATCTGGTCTAATAGACAACACCTGATACTTTGACTGCACCCAATTTTCTGGTATATTAATCCATGGCTTCAAATCCTCCAAATACACAAACTTCTCATCACAAACATCAGCCTTTCCATGGTCGCCAACTACAACAATATGAACTTCCTGAAACACCCCTCTCTTTTCCAACCCTTCAATCAACCTGGCCAAAACATCATCCAAATGTGCAACCGCTTTAGTTATGGCCGCATGATCCGGTCCAAACACATGTCCTTGACTATCCGGGTCTGAAAAGTAAACTGCGGTAAAAACCGGAACCTCGTCAGCTGGTAAATCGAATACCCTAACACAGCATAGGCCCTATCCTCAAATGCTACAGACTTATTGTATGCAGGGAAAAACAGATCTGGACAAGTCCAGTTGCCATTTTTCGACTTCGCCACCTGCCCAAAAGTAGACGGCCGCAGGAAGTCCGTGGTTCACGACGGTCTCCCAGATGGTTTCGTCGAGCCATCATTTGGGGTCGTGGTCGCTTTTGTCGAAGGTTTTGGACGTATCGGGATCAGTGAACTTATTGTTGATGATGCCGTGGTGAGGGGGGTAGAGGCCGGTGGCGATGGAATAGTGATTGGGGAAGGTGAGGGAAGGGAAGACGGGAATCAGGCCGGGAAAGGCTTCGGTGCCTTTAGAGATTGAATAGAAATGTAATGGAAAACGAAATTAGGGATTTGGAAATTGGGGGTGAGAACGAAATGATATGAAAAGTAAAGCGGGAAAACGAAAATTTGGGGCAAATTGTAGCGGTGATCTAGTTTAACAATCGGATTAAATGTAGACTGTTGGATCGTATTCACGCGGATTGCTAATTTTATTAATTTTTTAATCTAAATACATCTATAGCAACACTATATAAAAATGTTGCATCGTGTTACACTTTTTTAGCTAGAGCAACACATTTTTATGGCTAAGGTAACACCATAAATAAAACGTTGCAGTAGGACCAAAATTTTATATCTATCGCAACATTTTAGCTGGCAACACCTTGCAAAAATGTTGCAGAAGGTCATCTATGGCATAGTGTGAAGAGATCGTGTTTAACACCAAAACAGGAGGAGGAAACTAGCTGGTTGAGGAGTAACATCTTTCAATCAACATGTACTATCTTTGGAAGGGTTTGCAAGTTTGTTATTGATGCAGGAAGCTGTGATAATATTATCTCTACAGAAGCTGTGAAGAAGTTATCATTGAAGAAAGAGAAACATCTGAAACCTTACAAGTTAGCTTGGTTGAGGAAAGGTGGGGAGGTGAAAGTTGGGCGAAGAGCTTGTGTTAGTTTTTCAATTGGGAAGAAATACAAGGATGAAATTTGGTGTGATGTTGTGGACATGGACGTATGTCATCTGTTGCTGGGGAGAACGTGGCAGTATGATAGGGATGTACAACATGATGGATGTACTAACAGTTACAGTTTTATGTTTGAAGGAACTAAAATCACTTTGATTCCTAAGAAGCGACAACAATAAGAAAACAAGTTAGAGGAGATTGAAGAGTTGAAAACTTTGTTATCATTGAAGGAGTTTGTTAAGGAGGTAGAAGAGGAGCCTGAAGTATTCGTGTTGATTGGACGTGAGAGTCATGAAGTGGTTGAGATTCCTGAAGAAGTAAAGCCAGTACTGGAAGAATTTGACGATGTATTTCCTGAGGAGTTAGCAACGGAGTTACCACCGTTGAGAGACATTCAACATCAAATTGATCTTGTTCCAGGAACTGTGTTACCTCATAGACCACACTACAGAATGAGTCCAAAAGAACATGAGGAGTTGAGAAGGCAAGTGGAAGAATTGTTTGAATAGGGGCGTGTGCAAGAAAGTTTAAGTCCATGTGCTGTGCCAGCTTTGTTAGTACCAAAGAAAGATGGAACGTGGAGGATGTGCACTGATAGTCGAGCACTGAATAAGATTACTATGAGATTCAGATTTCCAATGCCGAGACTTGATGATTTGTTGGATCAGTTGAGCGGGGCTACTATCTTTTCGAAGATTGATTTGAAAAGTGGTTATCATCAAATTCGTATAAGACCAGGGGATGAATGTAAGACAGCATTCAAGATGAGAGAAGGATTATATGAATGGCTGGTTATGTCGTTTGATCTTTCGAATGCACCTAGTACATTCATGCGGGTGATGAATCAAATCTTTAGACCATTCATTGGGAAGTTCGTGGTGGTGTATTTTGATGATATACTGATATATAGTGGGAATCCAGAAGAACACTTGCAACATCTGAGAGAAGTGTTGATGGTACTACGATAAGAACAATTTTATGCTGCAACGAAGAAATGCGTGTTCATGACGCATAGTGTTTTATTTTTGGGGTATGTTATATCGGGAGGAGGTATACAGGTGGATCAGAACAAAGTTGAAGCAATCAGAAATTGGCCACAACCCAAGACGATTACAGAAGTTAGAAGCTTTCATGGTTTGGCATCATTCTACTAAAGGTTTATTCCACACTTCAGTAGCGTGATGGCACCAGTGACTGATTGTATGAAAGGGAAACAATTTTCATGGTCGGAGGAAGCAGGATTTGCTTTTGAAAGAATTAAAGGACTTTTGACGGCAACACCGATTCTAGTGTTGCCGGATTTTCAGTTGTTGTTTGAATTACATACTGATGCATCGAAGGTTGGAATTGGAGGGGTGTTAAGTCAGAAGGGACGTCCTATTGCATATTTCAGTGAGAAGTTATCAGGAGCAAAGATGAGATATAATACTTACGATGTGGAATTTTATGCTATTGTGCAAGCTGTGAAACATTGGAGGCATTATTTATTTCATAAAGAATTTGTTTTATATACTGATCATGAGGCGTTGAAGAATATGCAAGGACATGACAAGATTGCAGCAAGGCATGCTTCGTGGATTGCATACTTACAACAATTTACGTTTGTGGTGAAGCATACATCGGGAATTATGAATAGAGTGGCGGATGCATTGAGTTGAAGGAATCATTTGCTGACTACGATGAAGGTTGAAATAACGGGATTTGATGTGTTGCCAGAAATGTTTGTTGATGATACTTACTTTGTGAAGTGTGTAGATAAAGTAAAGGAGGGAAAACGGATGAGTTTGTATTGGTGGATGGTTTTCTTTTTAAGGGAAATCGATTGTGCATACCGGAGTGCAGCTTACGTATGAAGATTGTAAAGGAGTTGCATGAGGAAGGTCATGTGGGCCGAGATCGTACTTTGCAATTGGTTTCTCAATCTTATTATTGGCCTTCGTTGAAACGGGAAGTTGGGAGGTTTGTGGAGAGATGTCATATTTGCCAAATTTCCAAAGGGACAGCGACAAATGCGGGATTGTATATGCCGTTACCCGTGCCGGTTAGACCATGGGTTGATATCAGTATGGATTTTGTGTTGGGATTACCGAGAACTCAGAGGGGGATTGATTCGATATATGTTGTAGTGGACAGATTTTCGAAGATGGCACATTTCATCGCTTGTAAAAAGACAGTTGATGCCGTCCGTGTTGTCGAGTTATTCTTTAAAGAAGTGTATCGCTTACATGGTTTACCAGAATCCATTGTTTCTGATCGAGATACTAGATTTCTAAGTCATTTTTAGCTGAGTTTGTGGAAGATGGTGGGAACAAAGCTAAATTTCAGTAGTGCTTACCATCCGCAATCCGATGGTCAAACTGAAGTTGTTAGCAGATCTTTAGGAAATTTATTACGGTGCCTTGTGAAGGATAATCTGAAGAGTTGGGATATGAAGTTATGTCAAGCGAAGTTTGCTCATAATCATGCTATAAACCGTAGTACGGGTTTCATTCCATTTCAGATAGTGTATTCAAGCTTACCAAAAGGGCCGTTGGATTTGACAATAGTACCACAACTAAAGGGGACTATTAAATGGGCTGTTGATTTGGTTGATGGATTGGCAGAATGTCATAAAATCGTTCAGGAACGATTAGAGAAAGCGAATGAAAAGTATAAACGATCTGCAGATTTGAAGCGAAGAAGCGTCAAATTTAATGAAGAAGATTTAGTATATGTTGTGTTAATAAAAGATCGTTTTCCAGTGGGAGCATACAATAAACTTAAAGCACGAAAGATTGGTCCTGTAACAGTTGTGAAACGGATCAATGAGAACGCTTACAGGTTGAAGCTGCCGGAGGATGTGTACACGTCTGACGTGTTTAATGTTAAACATCTGATACCGTATCATGGGAATGAGTTTGTTGTGGAAGAAGAGGGCGCAAATTCGAGGATGAATTTTTCTCAACCCGGAGAGGATGATGCAGCCCAGAAAGATGAAGTCGTAGGTCGTGTACGACCTAACATGTTGATAGGTCGAGTACGACCTAACGAGGAAGCTAACGAGTTAAAACTTTGTGAAGAGTCATGGGAAGTCGGAGTCTTTGGTCGTAAGCGACCTAACGGGTTTGAGAATAGCGAGCTAAAGCAGAAGAATAGGTCGCTAGAACGACCTAACAGGTTGCTCATTGATGCAGGCCAAACAGACCAAGTCTTAGGTCGCGAGCGACCTAACATACTGTTAAGTCATGTGCGACCTAACAAGAAGGATAACCAGCTGAAACGACCTAGCGACTTACGAGCTAACGAGTTGAAGAATAAGGTGCTACGACCTAAGTTAGGTCGCGGGAGTTATGGGAAGATAGGTCGCTCACTTTAGGTCGCTCACTATAGGTCGCGAAGATGTCCTGAAGCCGCTTTATTCTAGGTCGCAAGACTTAAGTCGCTGGAGGAGCTTAGGTCGCTGCTGCCGTGTGTATGTTGTATTTTAGGTCGTGAATGACCTATGTGTTGTGATGTAAGTGTGGAGTTGTAATGTGTGTATTGTTTTCTTTGTGTTGAGTCGCTGCTACTTTAGGTCGTAGGTCGCGTTTGTTTTTTAGGTCTTCTGTTTTTAGGTCGACTATTTTTTAGGTCATGATGTTTAGGTCGTGACCGACCTAAGTGTTGTACAGTTTTGTGTGTGATGAGTTGTAAGCCTAGAAATAGGCACGTTGGGTCATTTGTAAAAAGTAGGTTGATTTGAATAAAAACTTTTGTTTGTTAGCTTTGTGCTTTCATTAAATTGGTAGTTGAGTGTGATCTCCTATCTCCTCTTTCGGCATTCGAGTGCGCTCGAATCAACGATCGTAGAAGCCAATTCACGGTATCAAGTGCGCTTGATCAACGTCTGAAGAATTGCAGATCTCCTTTCACGGTATCGTGCACGATCAACGTGACGAAGATAGCTAGAATCCGGCATCTTTTGATCAATGAATTTGGGCCATTTGGTATTCTTCAATTCACCGATTGCTACTTTCATCGAATCATCAATTTTGTTATCCGCTGCTGCATCATAGCCCCAGCTAATTGTTGTAAAAAATTCCCGTATGTAGGGCTTTGTCATAGATAGACTAAAGTTAGGATTACACACCAAAAGGAATTTATGTTTGTATACAGATAGGTTATTGGTGAGCCCGAAAAACCATTAGGATGAGGAAGACCTGGGAGATGATTAAGATAGGGACAAACCATCCAGAAGAGAAGTATTTAACAGATAGTTAGGGACAGACCGTCCAGAAGTGAAGTGTTTAATTGATAGTTAAGGATAGATAGTCTAGAAAAATAATATCTAATAGGAGTTAGGTTAATTTTGATTATATTGTCTGGTAAGCCCCAGTCAGCCAAAGGTTAAAAGTTATCCAAACAAAACTTATGTATTTGAACAGATAGTTCATTATTACCTGATATTTATTTATGTTTACATAATGATGTTTTGCAGTGTTTAATCAGTTCTAATTGCAGGAAAAAGAATTTGCAAAGATATGTTTTAAAAGGATGTTAGTGAGGGGAAACCCGTTCCGCTAAGCAGCGTAGTCTCACTTAACATACTAAAACGGGATGTATAGTATTATTCAAACCAGACTTTATACCTAGCTTGAAGTTTATGTTTTCCCCTTAAACTCTCGGGTGCTCAAAATTAATTTGAGTAGGCTAAGTGGTTAAGGTCTTTTTGGGTTTATTAGGATGACGAATAAAGCTACCGGAGGCATGCAGGAGAAAAACAGATAGCTATCCAGGAATTGCAGTTCTTATTTTATGTTTTAATGAATTTATGCTATGTTTGTATTAAGTCTATTATTACCATATGACTCTAATCATCCAAGTGGGTATCTTCATATACCGCTCTTGGCGTAATTTGTAATATATATATTTTATCTCTGCTTAGGAACATATTTGGGATCGTGTAAGTTGAATACGGAACATCTTGTTTTTGAAATGTAACGATGAAAGTTGTTTTGAATTCCGTGTTTTGTTTCATATTCAAATGCTTCTGAAATTATGGATACAATTAACATAGCCGTATTTAGTCCCCGAAAGCTAATACTATAGATGACTGCAACATTTGTAGCGCTTAGTTTTGGATCTTTAGATAGAGGATGTTACAGCTTGGTATCAGAGCATGGTTTATCAAACACTTTAATAAAAAATAATTTTTGAAAACATAATCCTTAGTAAGTAGAGTTAAGATTGGGGGTATAAGATAATGCTTTAGTAACCCACGTGTATTTGATATATATTAGTATACGCTATATCTCTAGACTCCTATCTTAGTTAGGCTATTCATTTGTATCTCACGAGGTTTGAATACAGATATGGAAGGAAGAAGAAGCAGAGTTAATCTTGGAGGAGATAGCACTGCCACAAATGGAAATGCACAACTAAATGCTAGAAGTGGTCCAGGTCAGGCTCAAGCTTAAAATGTCGGTGCTGGGGTTCCTTAAGTGGGCATGAGAGTCATGTATCAATTCTTTGTAAGTATGATGCAAGCTGGAATTGCCGCTGGAGGAGGAGTTTAGGAAGACCCGATGGTTAACAAGTATGCTAATCCGAGCTGAGATTATATCAGACTTGGAAGGAAGCCATTCATTGGAACTGAAGGTGCGATCGAGTGGAAAACTGGATGCTACGTTGTGAGAGAATCTTTGCAGACTTAAGGTTGAATAACAAACAAAAGAGATTGGCATCAAGTCAGCTTTAGGGAGCTGCCTTATTTTGGTGGAATACTATTGTAGCTGGTGTTGATGAGGAAACCATAACTTGGGAGGAGTTTAAGAGAAGGTTTCAAGAAAGGTTTATGTCGGTAATGGCGCAATCGATATTGGTGAGGAAGTTTGCTGAAATAGAACAAGGGGAGATGTATGTTCTAGAGTATGCAAGAAAATTTAAAGTATTGATCCGGTACGGGTATGCTTTGGTTGATATAGTGATCAAATGGAATGAGAAGTTTATAAGAGGCTTGAGGTCGGAGTTGATAAGTGCTACTTTGCTGCACTTAAGAGATCGCAGTGATGTAGTTTTGAAAATGGCCCTAAGACAGGAAGAGGAGTTAGCTTACTTGAGGAAGAAGATTAAGGAGGCCCAGGTAGGACATGGCTAGAAAAGAAAGTTTTTCCATAAGAAGAATGCTCAGAAAGGAGGAGCATAGAAGAGGAGAAAAGCTGAGGTGGTTTGTTATAAATGCGATAAGAAGGAACACAATGCTAATAAGTGTCGGACTGGAAAAGGAAAAGAGAAAGGAGGTTATTGGGAAAAAGAACATCCGATGTATTAAATGTGATCTGATCAGCCATTACAAGAACCAATGCAAAGAACCTGCTAGAGAAGTAAAGGGACAAATGTATGCATTGGAGCCTGCAATTTCAAGGCCCATTGTGCAGGAGAAAGGAAATGCTATTCTGGGAGGCTTGCTACAGGTTCATGGTATGTCTGTTAGCGTTCTGTTTAATACTAGTGCATCACATTCCTTTATTTCTTGATGTTTAGTATATAAGGTTAACCTAGAGCCCTCATATTTTGTTGCTTCCTTAAAGGTTGCAAATCCGATAGGAGGGTACACAACACTTGGGATGAGGTGTGACCATTTAGAGTTTGATTTGCTAGGTCATACTTTCGATTGTTGTTTACATGCATTTGATTTTGTGGAATTTTGGATTATCCTTGGGATGGATTGGTTAAGCAAATATGATGCTAGGATATTTTGCCATGATAGGAAAATATCATTTAGTCGCCTGGATTGTAGTGATCGGATAGTTTATACTATTGAAAACCCTATTTGTGAAGTGAATGCTTTATTGGGAATTATGGAGTTGGAGGATAAGTTGCATCGAGTCTTTGTGGTTAGAGAATTTGCTGATGTATGTGAGCCGGTAATTGGATTACCACCGAAACGAGCCATTGAGTTTTAGATTGAATCAATGTTTGAATGATTGTTTGTTTGATAGTTAAATAACCGACTATCAAAATCTGGACCAAAATGTAACTTTGGAAATATCTAGGAGAAACACGGAAATTATATGATACAGTTACCGTCGGGGGTGCTATATTGTACGTGTAAATTTGTTTCGTTCTTCTAGGATAAATGATAAGGAAATCCGTCTATGAATGGTTAGGAGGTAAACTCCGCTCTTATCTTTATTTGCTTATTTCCTAAAGAACCGAGGTTGAGTTTACCGGGAACTATCGAAAGTTGTTTCGAAGAGACCGGGATCAGATCTGTTATCCAAATACCACTTCGATCCAACTCAAGCATTTCGAACTGAATAAATCTTAAAGAATATGGAATCGAAGATGGAGCATTGAAGTGCAAGGGCTGCTTGATACTAGTCTTGAGGGTGATTCCAAAATGGATGTAGTAGAAGTAGTGCCTTTAGTTTGTCCTTATTCTAGACAACTAGTATGGATGAATGCTGGCACTGCATTACTGCTTGGAAGGAAGTGTTGACATTCCAAGTGGGATTGCTATTCAAATGGTAAGCGTAGCCTCATGCCTCATCAACTGGGAATGACTAAAATCAGGGGAGATGCAGCAAGGCTAAGTGGGTCGCTCCCATTAGGGTGTGTCATTACCTTTCTAGATACATCTACATATTTATGGATTGGTTGTGCATGGGATCTCAATAAAAAGGGTTGCAAAGCAATCGAGGTGATGACATATTCGGTACTATCCAATCAGGGGTAGGCCGGTCTTGTGTTGGTAGGGGATCCCGGAGAGGTCCTTGGTATATTTTCTAGACGTGTACCGTAATAGGTAGTACCCCGGTGCCTTGTCATGATATGGAATCCAATCTTCAATGCGTGCCTTTACGGTTTTGATTTTAGAGCCTAGTATGCTGGTGTAACATCCCGTAAATGGAGGCCCAAAAAAAAGCGCTATGGATGTTGCAGTCATCCAAAGTATTAACTTCTGGTGATGAAATACGGCAATGTAAATGGTATCCATAATATCAGAAGCACTTGAATAGGAACAAAATCACTGTTTTCCAAAAACAATAGTTCCAGTGATTATTTTCCAAAAATATCATATCCAAATTACAAAAATTCCAAACGTAATCCCAAGCATTGATCAAATAATATTTACAACAATATCCCAAGAGTGACATATGAAGATGCCCCTTTGGATGATCAAAGCAATATAGACATAATTGTCTTAATACACAGTGGAAACAATTTTAAAACAGAATCCCTAAATTAGCTATCTGTCAGCCACTTGCTCGTCTTCGGATGCTTTATTCGCCAAAATCCGCTAAAACCTGAAAACCTAAACCCTTGGCCTACTCAAATCAAATTTTGAGCACCCGAGAGTTTAAGGGGAAACAAAAACTTCGAGTCGGACTTAAAGTTTGGTATGAATAACTTCTGTTACATCTCAGTTTATTGATAAATAGTGAGACCACGCCGCTTAGCGGAACGGGTTTTCCCTCACTAATATCTCTTTTCAAAACATATATTTTGCAAATCCTTTCCTACAACCAAACCGGTTAATCAACTGACTATAATAATAATATAGCAATATCCATTATGCTAAAACATGAAATGAAAGAGACTATCTGTCTAAAATCTAAATTATCTGTTCTAAATTTTGAGCTATCTTCTCTTTTCTAGACTATCTATCCTAAAATTGATTATAGCAATATCTTTTATGCTAGATAATGAGCTATCTGCCCAAAACAGGTAAAAAGGGTGGACTAACTGTCCTTAAAAATTTAGCAAGGTCCGTTATGCTAATAAATGAACCATCTGTTCATATCAAAGCTGACTGCTCTTTTTGGACTAACTTTCCTGGACTAACTGTCCTCTGGGCTGACTGCCCTCAAAATGGACTGATTGTCCGAATTTAAAATCAGCGACTGCCCAAATTTTCTTTTGGGTTTACTACCCTTCAAAATATCTGAGCTAACTACTCTACAATATTTGAGCTAACTGGTTTTTAAATTTTCCTTGAAAGCTTTTCAAAATGATTTAATCCGTCAAATCATATATATACAAGGAAAATATATCTTTAGCTTTTACTCTAAGCTATTTTTGCCATGTTATATATACTTTACTCAAAATAATGTTGATGATGTTCAATGAGGATTGTCTATCCTTTAAAATAAGTTAAGGTCCTTTATAACTTAAATCATTTAGGCTATCTGCCTAATTCTTATATTTGAAACCTTTGTTTAAAACCCTTAAACAACCTTTCGAAAACATAGAAGGTAACTCCTTCAAAATCATTCATAAAACCCTTCGAAAGTATTAAAGGTAACTCCTTCATATCCTTTAATAAACCTTTTGAAATCATTGAAGGTAACTCCTTCTAAACCTTTTAAAAGCCTTCTTTTCATAAGCTTTAAAACATATGACACCCGCCTTTAAATCCTCTAAACCTTAACCTTTCGCAATCAAGCCTTTCGAAATCAAAACCTTTCGAAATCAAAACCTTTTAAAGACATTGGGTTCAATTTAAAATAGGTGGAAAACCTTTCGAAACCAATCAAAGTTAACTAATTTGAAACCTTTAAAACGTTTTGACTTAAACATTTGGATTATGCAAAAGGATCAAAAAAACATTGGAGTCGAAAGCAACTGCTTCAAAACCTTCATAAAACCTTTCAAAAACATTCGAAAACAATGAAGTGTTGGTGTTGGATTCAACCCTTCGAAATCAATGGAAAGAGGTGGCAAGTTTTAGAAAACAAAAGATAACTTTTGACTCCGTCTGTGTTGAAAGGTTACGAAGCGGAAAATATGCTTCTGACTTGGCCGAAAGCTATACCTTTCGACTTTGCCGAAAGGTTTCAATTAAAACAAGAAAGCAAACCAACTGAAACCTTTTTCTTTTAAACCTTTTTGAAAATTTCAAAAGCTCTTTGTCGAAAGCTAGCAGGTGTATTTTATTTAAAACCAAAACAAGGTTTCATCTCCTTCGAAAGCTCTAACCTTTCGTCCGTAAATCTTTCGACTCCATCCAATCCACTACATACCAGTTGTCGGGTACCTTGTGCATCAGTAACCTAGCCGAAAGGTTTGAAACTTTTTGACCTTGTCGGAAGGTCTGGAATGAAGGCGGAAGCTCTGCTGAATGATTGAAATAGAAGAAAAACTATTTATTTGTACGTTAAAAAGGTTCTTTTGTACCCCACCTGCCTTGTTTGTCTAAATTTGATTGGTTGCTAGAATTTTATATTAAAAAATGCTGCCGACTTTGCTTGTTTGAAAATTTGAATAATTTTGAAAAAGCCCCTTTCTACTTTATAATTGTATAAAACATTTAAGTCCCATGCCTTAAATAATTTATATAACTATTAAAACACATTCAAAATTGTTGGAAAAAATCCAAAAAATCAAATAATATGTTCTCTTCAACATATAAAATTTTCGAATCCCGACTATAATTATTTTTCTCATAAATAATTTTATAATCCAAATTAACATTTTCTTCCTTAGAAAATTCATAACAGTTCCACAAAAATTCAGAAAATTATGAAAATCGAAACTCATCTCTAAAATAACTTTTTAGATCATCATATAAATTCGCAAGGCTAACGGATGTCGTTTAATATGGTTTTTTTATCTTAAAACATGTCATAAAATCTATATGAACATACATAAATCATCATCATGTATATTTAAACATCGCAAACATTTGCAAAATCATTAGGAATTAACCTTAAAACAAAAACCAAAATATTTTGAGATGTAAACGTTATTCACCTTTTGCTTTAACGATTAAGGAGCTTGAGATTTGAATGAGTTTGATTTGAATTTGCCTTCCTTAAGCTTCTCTTTTGTTTCCTCTTCCTCTTCCTACGTTAATGGTGGCCGTCCAAGCTTTTAATTTTTGAAAATGAGAATGAACGTGTGTTTTGAAATACACGGCCTAAGGAAGATGATATAGGAATGACCTCTTTCCCATAATACCCCTCCTCAAATTCATTTTTGAACCATTCATTTAATTTATTAGTTAAAAAGGCATGGCTACCTTAATTAAATCAAATCTTAATCTCCTAATCAACACATTATTTTATTTAGTTTATCTAACTAAATCTTCTAAATAATGTTATCAAAAATCTGGGGTGTTACAGCTAGAATTTAATTATGGTAACAATTTTGGCTATTTTCATATATTTATTTTGAACGCTTAGACACTATTATAATATCTCTGCCTCAACCTCATATCAACTTCATCATAATACCCAGTGGAAAATTTGAATTGTTTATAGTCCTCCATATACTCCAACACTACACCCACTGTAGAATGATCAGATTTTGGCAATGATATGAGTGCACATCACCACTTTCTATATATTACAGTCCTCCATATACTCCAACACTATAACCCACTGTGCTTGCCTAAACAATCAAACTTCAAAACCACCTGATCACCTCTATTTCACTTCCTTAGTTCATACCCATCCTCTACCATACCAACTATCATCGAATACGGCACCTACCCCAAACCATCTGCATACATACCGCCTTTCCACTTCCATTGCTGACATTCATCACTACTCCCTTCCATGAAATCCACACAATCAACCACACAGCAGCTAATCACCGAAATCACTAAAGCCTCATTGTGACCCCCACATCCTCAAAACAACGACCACCAGCATCACCTCGAACCACCTTCGAACCCGCTAGCGACCCTGCATCCCTCACCAAATTCAATAATCGAACCACCATCTACTCACCCAAAATCGCGCCTGAAAAATTCAACCACCACAACCGTTGAACCAACGCGGCATCATCCCAAATCACCGGAACCTTCTTCGTCGCCTGCAATAGAACAACTGACTTCTCCACACATCGCAACCAGCAGCAATTCTAAACTCCCCCTGGTTCCGTTGCCTTAAACCCCGATCACCTCTGCAATCGCCACCACTAATTGCCTACCCTTGACAATCCAATACTTCACCGCCGTACAAACACCATAGCCTCGCCTCCATCACCCAAAACCAATTCATCCAAATTCGAACGGCGACGAACTCGAATTTTGTTTTGATTTTTAAAAGCGCAGTTTGATTCAAGAAAGAAAGAAAAGTGGTTTGCAGATTCGAAGTTAGTTTGATAAAAGAGATTTAGTTCTTTAAAAAAATATTGAAACGGTGGTAATTTTTTTTTCTTTTGGAATTGGGTCGAGTATAATGAGTATGGGGCCGGGTTTGTTGCTTTAATACAATATATTTTTTGGTTTTTAGCTGTTTCCTCCTTGTTTTAATTTGTATAGTTTTCTTTGTTAAAAAAAGAGAGTTTGCTTAATTTTGTTTCGTTCTTTGAATTTGTTTTGTTTAATTTGTTAAAAAAAGAGTTGTTTACAAGTGTTTTGGTTTAAATTTTTTCGTTTGTTTTAGTTTCATCTTTGATATTTATAAAAAAAAATTGTATATATATCTTGTTTTTATTTTCAGGTTGCCAAAGCAGAAATTCAAAAAGTAGAAGTGCTTGCTAAAATAAATAGCTTGATTTGCTGATCTTGCTAAAAAATAACTGCTTGCTTATTTATAATTTTCCTTTTATTTGCCTTGCATTATATATATCTATTGTTTTTTGTCTTGCATTGTTGTTGGCTTGCATTTAAAAAAAATTCAAAAAAAAAATAAAAATCCGTTCGTAGTTGCATTGTTAATACATGTTTAATTTCTGCTTTGCATTTCATTTTAGAATTTTGATTAGTAATAACGATAGCTCTTAATTGTATATTGACAATTTGTCTTCTTTGAATAATTTAATTTCTCGGTGTCTAGGCTACGGCAGAGTAATAACCATTTATAAATATTACGGTGATTCGTAAATATTATAGTGGCTGTTCCTCTGAAGGTACTTAAACCTTCGGCTGCATCGCTACGGTGATTCATGGTGCACCGGTAACCCCTGCCCATTACCTGGCTTAGAACTATCTTATTGATTTAAGACAAAGTGTGATTATGCAATTTTGGGGTAACTTAGGATAAATCATTTGTAATTAACCTTGCATTCATTTAGTTGCATTAGTTCATGCATATTTAAAAAAAACTTCAAAAATCCAAAACTAAAAAAATTGTAAATATTCCTTTTCTTTTTCTTTGAAATTTTTAAACCCTTTTCCTTTGAAATTGCAAAAAAAAATCCAAAAAAAATATATTACAAAATCCAAAAATACAATATTTTCAAAAAAATTGAAAAATAAAAAACAAAACAAAAAATCAATTTCCCTTTTTAAAAGTAAATTTTATTTGTAAATATTTTACCTTTATATATATAAAAAACACAAAAACATTCTTGAAAATGTCTGAATTTCCATACTCACATGAATTTTACGATAGTTACGAAAATCAATATAATCCATATAATTTCACTTCAAATTCTTATGGATATTTCAACAACAACTATTGTTTAAACGGTTCGAGTTTTGAACTACAAAATTTTCAAAATGACGATCAACCCTCGAATCTCGAAAATAGTATTTCATCTCTTCTTGAAATCTCTACACAACAAAATCAAATAATAAATGATTTGTGTAATTCTTATTTGTGTAATAATTCGAGTCAAGGATTTCAAAATTTGAATTCAATTCAAAATTTAAACGATTTCGATTATAACCCGTGCCAATTCAATTTCGAACTCCAAAATGAATTTCAAGCTGAAAATGAAAATGGAAACAACTTTTCAAACGAATTTGGCAATTGGAATAGGCTTAACCCCGTTACAATTGAAAATTTATGTTCTCAACAAATCCAAATCGAAAATCCTCAAGTTAATAAATATAAATTGGATTTTGAACAAATGGACGAAATCTACAATGATCACACATATTCGTTGTTTGAAACATATATGAAACTGTAACGACCCAGAATTTTTGATAATTAAAATTCGAATATTTAATTGATTTTTAATATCAATAAATGAATTTAGAAAGTCGAATAATTTATTTAAAGGATATTGGATTTAATTTGGTCAATTAAATCGATAAATTAATAATTGAAATTCCAGAGATAATTGAAAATCGAGTTTAAAGTGATTGAAAACGATTTGGAAAATTTTATTTAATCATACTGGAGTTATAGAAAGGTGATAGAACTTTTAAAATTGAATTTGGAGTTAAATTGTGAAAATTGAATATTTTAATACTTAATTATCGACTGAGAAATAGCCAATTTTCGAACAGTCTCGGAATTGAACGAGACCAGTTCCATTGGATCCGTAATAGTTAGTTATTATCGGATTTCAATTTTCGTATCAATCGGAGTTGTCGTTTGACCGTGGCAGCTCGAAACGCATCGAAATCATTTTAATTTTAAATCGTCGAGTTAAAATAGTCATTTTTCAAAAAGTCTCGGATTTCGACGAAACCAGTTTCATCGGATCCGTAATGTGAAATTATTGCATGGTTTGAAATTTCATAATTTTTGGATTTACCATTTGTTCGGTACGAATCAAAACGCCTCGAAATCGATTTAATTCGGTTTAATTTAAATTGATCGTTTTTCTCCATATCTCGCACAGATGTCCGAATTAGCTCCCGGAACACATTCCATTGTGTTCGGAACGCGGGGTAAACCTTACGAACGTCAGTCGGCACGCTTCGTTTGGAGTTCGGAAAATTTCGGGTGAATAGTGTTTTTGGCGATTTTCTATATAAGGACCCCATCATTTCATTTTGCAAAACAAAAGCTAGGGTTAGTTAGCAGCCGCCACTTTGCAATACACGGCCAGAAAACTCTCTCTTTTCTCCTCAATTATCTTCAAATCCACAACGCGATTCGCAAAACTTTCAACTAGTAAATTGTAGAGCGTATCGAGAGCTTCGATTTCAACGGCTGTGATCGAATATAAGGTAATGGATTGTCGGCTAAAGGCTTGCGTTCATGCTGCCTTCATGCACGTTTTCCAAGGCACAGAGGAGGCCGAGCCCATTCCTAGTCAAGGCGGAGGTGGAGCATGCGTAGACAAATGGAAGCGTGGTGTTCGATCGTGTTCACGGCGATCGTGGAAGGAGCTAGGGACGATCAACGTTCTTTAGCCATGGGTTTCATTTCACGTTTGTTGCCTATACAAATGAATGGAGGAAGAAGCAAATAGGAGCGGCTCAGATCTGATAAGGATGAAATCAACGGCCTATATTTGAAAAGGTTTAAAAATAAAAAGAAATTGTGAATTGTTTATATTTTAAATCGCGTAATATTTAAAATGCAATATCTTCTTCATACGAGGTCCGTTTCGGACGAGATTTTTTGCGATGGGATCGTATTGTCGAGCACTTCGCGATGCAACTGATTTGGAGTCGTTTGGAGCTAGTTGGAATTTTGAGTGAAATTAAACGCGTGTTTAATTTTATTCGAAAATAAACGCTGAAATCAGAATTAAAATCACGGTGAGATCTTCTCACTCAAATGAAAGTGGATTTTCTTTTACAGTTATTGATTTGACTGATATGATTGACTGTTTGGATGTGATATTAGATATAGTAGGATATATATCTATATATATAGCAATATATACATATTGGTATATGTATATATTGGATTGATGATTTCCCGCCTCGTATAGCGGATGAGACCCTATTGCGCCGTTAGTAAGCGGATTTTTATAAAACCCATATACCGCGATAATTCCGTACTGGAGCGGAATAGGTATTGTGCTAACATCTGTGGATGCAGGGAAACAGGTTGGAGGGATCCAACTAGATTCCTCACTAGTAGTTATTTATTTACAGATATTGTGATATATTCTGTTATCATATGATGATATATGATATTGACTGTTGTGATGGACTGATTGATGCTGTTGCATCATCGGATTCAGTTTTGAAATGTAAAAATAACGACTTTTACTTTAAAAAGGTTTTTAAAGTGATTTTTGAAAATATACGTTTTATGGAATTTTTGAATCGATTTATTTATAAAATTATAACTGAAGTGTCATTTTTAAAATAAAAGTCGATTTATTTATAAAATGGTTTAAGTTGGGATTTTTGAATAACTATAAACGATTTGTATAGAAAGGTTTATAAATTTGATGATTTTATAAATCAAAATATTGGACTTATAAAACGGATTTTATAAGTGTTAAAAAGAAGTATAAATGGATTTCATAAGTGAATGAAATTAATAGATTTATATTGTGGAGTTAAAAATGAATGAAGTTATAGAATAAAAGATTTATAAGAGATTAACTTATAAATTGGATTTTTACCTTTAGATGGAATATTTATCGAATTATTAATAAAGGAGATTTATTAAATTGAAGTCGTTAGAGAATAGAAATAGAATTTATAAACGTTGTTTTATAAATTCGAAATCGATAGAATTTGATAAATTAAATATAGAAGATTTTTAAAGAAGATATATTCGCGATTTTGGATAGCGAATTTTTATTGAAATAAAATGTGTAGAAAATAGTGAAATGTAAATAGTAAAGTATATTCACAATTTTGGACAGTGAATATATTGTTAAGTAAAATGGATATGTTTCGGGAAAGCAATATTATAAAATGAAGTTAATTGTTTTAAAAGATGTTTTAAAACGTGTTAAGTATCGAAATCATAGATTTCAACATTTATTGTTGAAATAGACGTTTTCGAAAAATAAGGAAATGGTGGACTATAACACTGTTGTTATAGTAAATGATTTCCGAAGGGAAATGTTTTTATGTAGTATTGGGATTTATATATCTATCTTAAAGTCTGAATCCCTATACTAGTGATTTTGAGTCGTCGTAACGATGTTTTACGTAACATTCGTTTTGACTCAAATAAATGTGCTTAAGAGAATGTTTTCCTTAAAAAAGAATGAATATATACTTAATTTGATTTAAGTATATCGAATGTTTTCAAATGTTGAAAATAAATAGATTTGTGAAATACTTATTTTTAAATAAGTATGGAAATGCTTTTCCAATGTGAAATGAACTGTTTGAGTTTTTATCTTTTAAAGATAAATTGAAAAGTGAATATTTGAAATTGTTTTCAAATGGTTAAGTGTGGAAAATAATATATCTAGTAAAGATATTTTTGGAAATTAAATAATTCGGGAAATTATTTGGAATCTGATGATGTAGCGCATCTTTATTGATAGTTAAATAACCGACTATCAATAATTACCTTGGATGGTATTTGTTGTGATTGGATGAATTTGAATGCCACACTTATTTTTTTTAATAATCGCTCACTATTCGGGTTAGCCGGGAAAGGACCATGGGGTCGTATAACCCATTCCGAATATGTGGTACGTCGTTATGAATTGCATTCGAAGACCGGTGTTGAAGATCGGATATTTTTGAAAACGGAAGGATTACCGTCGAGTTACTCTACATCGACTGATCTCCGATTTAGAGGTTTTATCACCCTTAGTGACGGGAAGTCCCGACGTGATTGGAAATTATCCGGATTTGCAAGGGCTTCGTGAGAAGTGCCTTCGGTTCTGTTCGATCCTGGAACAAACTTATATGGATTGTGTGTCTGACATTACACTTTGAGATATAAAGCCGATTTCTTTCAAATACATATCTGTTGGTGGCGGAGAATTTATTCTCTTAGCTTAACACCCTTCTCTGAGACGTACGAGCTCAGAGGTTATGTAGTTGAAGGTTATCAGTGATATATTCCCAATTTGGTAATGTGGCATGCTGAGTGTTGCTGTGAAATGATCAGTGTTTGATCATTTGCGATATGATCATTTGTTTGATCTTATATCTTTGTGATCATAGGTTGATCATTTTGTTTGACCCGAAGCAGGGCTTTGTAGAAAGCGTAGCTTTGTGGACGAGACTTCGTCGAGCCTCACACCCCGGAAATGGTCGAAACAGGAATGTTGCGGCAAGGTTATGAGGGTCGCGCCCTTTAGGGTATGTCATTTCCTTCTGGAAAGGGGTGGTATCATGGTATGGAGCCCAGATACTTACTCATGTGGATACACTTTCTTTATGATGTGTGATGTTGGATATCGAGCGCTCGGATAAAGGTCCCAAAGGACCGGGTGATGACATATTCGTGAGTTACCTGTTACAGGGGTAACCCGGCCTTGTTTGGCAGAGAGCAGTTTGTCTCTCGGGACGTCCAGCCAGAGGCGATCCTATTCGGCAGGAGGAAAGGAAGTTCCTTAGCCTGACCATTTGTTGGAAATCCATTTCCCAATACGGAACTTGTACGGTATTAGTTGTAGAACCTGCCATTTACTTATGGTGGCGCCCCACTGTTTAGATGGTAGCTATAGTAGGCATAGTTCGAAATGTCTATGCTGGCTAAGATTTATATTATACTTTCGAAATGTTTTCTACACTATGCACTAATAATAATATCAAAAAGAATTTGATTTTGCGTAGTAAGCATCTTTGACTATCATAAGAAGAAATCTCCTCCAATTCTGCGTTTGCATTGTGTGTGTGGCGGGAGGTCTTATGGTAGTTTCATTTTCCAAAAGCATTGCGAATTTGTTTTATTCTCTTTGTGAAAAATAACTGTTTTACGATCTCACACCAGTCACCATGACTGACTCGGAGTTTATTGTTCCCTTCTAAACTCTGGGTGCCCACCAATTTCCACACGGGCAGCCTAGAGTTATATTATTAGGATATTCTGGATATTCTGGAGCTTTGGAGATAAGCTGGATGACGAGACGTAGTATTTGTATCTGATAGTATTTATTCCGCTGTGTATTCTGTATGAGGACAAGTTTATATAACTGTCCATTGTTGTATATTGACTCTGATGATTGATGTATGTATAAAATGATATAGTTCTTTGTTTTAAAAGACTAGTAATTGTCTATTGTATATTGTTCCGCTGCGATGTGTAAGATTCTGATTTTGTTTCTGCTCTTGTTCTGTTGTTGTTCTTCTTTCTTTTTCTTTCTCCTTTCTTCTTTTCTTCTTCTTCTACCTTTTTCTTATTTTTAAAACCATAACTTTTCGGGTTTCCGGCATTCGATGGCTCGGCAGTCGATAAAGTGAGTATCGATGTCGAATTTTCAAAAGTCGAAAATTTTCGGGATGTTACATTTGGTATCAGAGCATATGGTTAAGCGACAACCCTGCTATGTTGGGTGTTACTCATTAGAGATAGAGTCAGTAGTACTCTAGAATGAGTTTGAGTGTAATAATAGATATGAGTGCGTATTTGTTAGTTAATATAAAATTGTTTTATATTGTGATGATTGGTTTGTTGAGTGGTATATGGATTCTGGTCGGTATTGTCCGTACAACTCTATCGATAGGGATCTCTAAACACTTATATAGAACAATTCGGCACAGTATTGTTTTAAATTGGGTAAATGGAATAATTTTACCTCGATTATATTTTATATATAAAGAAATAATTTTTCAGTGTTAAAGTGTGTATAATTGATTATTTGATAGTTTGAAAATGTAAATATATACAAGTTAGTTAAAGTTGTTTGAATAAGTAAATGAAAACAACAATTGTGAAAGAGTAAATTGTATAAACCAATGAATTATAATGTATGAAGTTATAATTAAAATGATTTACAATGGTAAAATAATCTTATATGTAAGAAGTGAAATTATGTGCAAAGAGATTTATAAATGTGATTTATGAATAAAAGGAAATTTTTGAAAGAATTTAAAGCACTAAATTCACTATGTTGCTGGGAAATAGTACGGTGATGACTGCAGCATCATCGGTATCATTTTCGAGTTTCTGTGTGATTGATTTGCTACCATAGTAAATTGGAAATTGAGGTTTTGTTGTGATAAACAAATTTGAAAATTAAAGTCCAAATTTAAATATGGTAAATATAAGTGAAATAAGATTTATACTTATGATATGAGATAATAGATTTAACTTTGGTAAAGTTAATGAATTTGAGTAGCATAATGAAATATGATGTGAAATTTAACTAAAAGAAAGTCAAATGTGATATAAATTTGAATGATTGATGAAATTTGATTTTGGTAAAAGGTTAAATGAATTTTGTTAAGAAAAACAAAATCTGAATTGGATTTATAAGTGGAAACTTAAGTTAAGTTAAACAAATGTCGTTTAATTGGAATATAACTTAAGTGATGTTGAAGTGAAGTTTATTTTGATATCAAAGTAAATTAATAAAGTGAATTTATTAAATGAGTGTGAACTTGAGTTATATAAAATTCAATTTTATTTGTTAAAATGAATTAGCAATTGAATTAATAAATGGATTGAATGTCAATCAATTGAATATAAATAATTGATATGAAGCAATGAACATAAGTGTTAATTCATTAGAAGCTAAAGGAATTGAATAATTGAATGGAAATCAATTTAATATCAACAAATTGAAACTTAAAGTGTTGAATCAAATTGAATGTAAAGAAATGTAAATTGAATAAATTTGGTTATGATTGGTTATACATTGGTTGTTAGATTGATTGTTAGTTGATTTCGTGTAATTCATTAAGGGTTAATGAAATTGAATCGACAAATTGGAAGCAAAGTGATTAAATTCAAATTGATAATATGTAAATTTGAATAGAAATGAATTTGATTCAAATTGAAAATGAACCAACATGAATGTAAATTAGTGAATGTAAACTAATTGGAAACAAATGAATGAATGTTAGTTAAATCCAATATTAACGAATCAAATGTGAGTAAATTGAAAACCAATTCAATGAATATTAATGAGAAATGAATGAATATTGATTCGGTATGGATTTGTTGGATGTTTATTGGATGATGATGGTTTGATGGTTGCATTGTTGCTTCTGAATGCATTTGTTGTTTGTTGCATTTGCTATGTTGACATATGTAGTATTATGTTGCTATATGATGTATATTGACTATATTTTCATATCTACATGTTCTCATATGGTTTGTTGAGTGTTTAGTAGGTGCGGATGGCGTTGCTTTGCATTTGGAGCTCGCTTTCGCGCTATATTAGCCGTATACGCTCGCTAAATAAATAATAAGGTACATATCTCGGATTAAATATTGTACTTTTACACTTTTTTCCCTACGGGATGCCTCATCACTTGATGGGATGTATATTTGTGATATATATACACTGTTATTTTTTTTCGGATCGAGCCGCGCAAAGGAGACGCTGGCGAAATTTTCTGAAAATTTAAGGCGTTAGAAAATTTTTGAGAAATTTTGAAAGTTTAAAATTTGAATTTAAATTTGAATTTGAATTAAGAAGTAAAACAAGATTGTTTTTAAACTTATAATTGAAGTTAGAAATTTAGTTGAATTGATAACGAATCTTTAGTAGGAAGATTTGTTTTGATAAAATTGATAAAACTATTGGATTGTGAAAAATAGTAGACGAGTTAAGGACCTTTCTTCCTAACTTGTAATTTCGAGGACGAAATTCTTTTAAGGGGGGAAGTTTGTAACGACCCAGAATTTTTGATAATTAAAATTCGAATATTTAATTGATTTTTAATATCAATAAATGAATTTAGAAAGTCGAATAATTTATTTAAAGGATATTGGATTTAATTTGGTCAATTAAATCGATAAATTAATAATTGAAATTCCAGAGATAATTGAAAATCGAGTTTAAAGTGATTGAAAACGATTTGGAAAATTTTATTTAATCATACTGGAGTTATAGAAAGGTGATAGAACTTTTAAAATTGAATTTGGAGTTAAATTGTGAAAATTGAATATTTTAATATTTAATTATCGACTGAGAAATAGCCAATTTTCGAACAGTCTCGGAATTGAACGAGACCAGTTCCATTGGATCCGTAATAGTTAGTTATTATCGGATTTCAATTTTCGTATCAATCGGAGTTGTCGTTTGACCGTGGCAGCTCGAAACGCATCGAAATCATTTTAATTTTAAATCGTCGAGTTAAAATAGTCATTTTTCAAAAAGTCTCGGATTTCGACGAAACCAGTTTCATCGGATCCGTAATGTGAAATTATTGCATGGTTTGAAATTTCATAATTTTTGGATTTACCATTTGTTCGGTACGAATCAAAACGCCTCGAAATCGATTTAAATCGGTTTAATTTAAATTGATCGTTTTTCTCCATATCTCGCACAGATGTCCGAATTAGCTCCCGAAACACATTCCATTGTGTTCGGAACGCGGGGTAAACCTTACGAACGTCAATCGGCACGCTTCGTTTGGAGTTCGGAAAATTTCGGGTGAATAGTGTTTTTGGCGATTTTCTATATAAGGACCCCATCATTTCATTTTGCAAAACAAAAGCTAGGGTTAGTTAGCAGCCGCCACTTTGCAATACACGGCCAGAAAACTCTCTCTTTTCTCCTCAATTATCTTCAAATCCACAACGCGATTCGCAAAACTTTCAACTAGTAAATTGTAGAGCGTATCGAGAGCTTCGATTTCAACGGCTGTGATCGAATATAAGGTAATGGATTGTCGGCTAAAGGCTTGCGTTCATGCTGCCTTCATGCACGTTTTCCAAGGCACAGAGGAGGCCGAGCCCATTCCTATTCAAGGCGGAGGTGGAGCATGCGTAGACAAATGGAAGCGTGGTGTTCGATCGTGTTCACGGCGATCGTGGAAGGAGCTAGGGACGATCAACGTTCTTGAGCCATGGGTTTCATTTCACGTTTGTTGCCTATACAAATGAATGGAGGAAGAAGCAAATAGGAGCGGCTCAGATCTGATAAGGATGAAATCAACGGCCTATATTTGAAAAGGTTTAAAAATAAAAAGAAATTGTGAATTGTTTATATTTTAAATCGCGTAATATTTAAAATGCAATATCTTCTTAATACGAGGTCCGTTTCGGACGAGATTTTTTGCGATGGGATCGTATTGTCGAGCACTTCGCGATGCAACTGATTTGGAGTCGTTTGGAGCTAGTTGGAATTTTGAGTGAAATTAAACGCGTGTTTAATTTTATTCGAAAATAAACGCTGAAATCAGAATTAAAATCACGGTGAGATCTTCTCACTCAAATGAAAGTGGATTTTCTTTTACAGTTATTGATTTGACTGATATGATTGACTGTTTGGATGTGATATTAGATATAGTAGGATATATATCTATATATATAGCAATATATACATATTGGTATATGTATATATTGGATTGATGATTTCCCGCCTCGTATAGCGGATGAGACCCTATTGCGCCGTTAGTAAGCGGATTTTTATAAAACCCATATACCGCGATAATTCTGTACTGGAGCGGAATTGGTATTGTGCTAACATCTGTGGATGCAGGGAAACAGGTTGGAGGGATCCAACTGGATTCCTCATTAGTAGTTATTTATTTACAGATATTGTGATATATTCTGTTATCATATGATGATATATGATATTGACTGTTGTGATGGACTGATTGATGCTGTTGCATCATCGGATTCAGTTTTGAAATGTAAAAATAACGACTTTTACTTTAAAAAGGTTTTTAAAGTGATTTTTGAAAATATACGTTTTATGGAATTTTTGAATCGATTTATTTATAAAATTATAACTGAAGTGTCATTTTTAAAATAAAAGTCGATTTATTTATAAAATGGTTTAAGTTGGGATTTTTGAATAACTATAAACAATTTGTATAGAAAGGTTTATAAATTTGATGATTTTATAAATCAAAATATTGGACTTATAAAACGGATTTTATAAGTGTTAAAAAGAAGTATAAATGGATTTCAGTGAATGAAATTAATAGATTTATATTGTGGAGTTAAAAATGAATGAAGTTATAGAATAAAAGATTTATAAGAGATTAACTTATAAATTGGATTTTTACCTTTAGATGGAATATTTATCGAATTATTAATAAAGGAGATTTATTAAATTGAAGTCGTTAGAGAATAGAAATAGAATTTATAAACGTTGTTTTATAAATTCGAAATCGATAGAATTTGATAAATTAAATATAGAAGATTTTTAAAGAAGATATATTCGCGATTTTGGATAGCGAATTTTTATTGAAATAAAATGTGTAGAAAATAGTGAAATGTAAATAGTAAAGTATATTCACGATTTTGGACAGTGAATATATTGTTAAGTAAAATGGATATGTTTCGGGAAAGCAATATTATAAAATGAAGTTAATTGTTTTAAAAGATGTTTTAAAACGTGTTAAGTATCGAAATCATAGATTTCAACATTTATTGTTGAAATAGACGTTTTCGAAAAATAAGGAAATGGTGGACTATAACACTGTTGTTATAGTAAATGATTTCCGAAGGGAAATGTTTTTATGTAGTATTGGGATTTATATATCTATCTTAAAGTCCGAATCCCTATACTAGTGATTTTGAGTCGTCGTAACGATGTTTTACGTAACATTCGTTTTGACTCAAATAAATGTGCTTAAGAGAATGTTTTCCTTAAAAGAATGAATATATACTTAATTTGATTTAAGTATATCGAATGTTTTCAAATGTTGAAAATAAATAGATTTGTGAAATACTTATTTTTAAATAAGTATGGAAATGCTTTTCCAATGTGAAATGAACTGTTTGAGTTTTTATCTTTTAAAGATAAATTGAAAAGTGAATATTTGAAATTGTTTTCAAATGGTTAAGTGTGGAAAATAATATATCTAGTAAAGATATTTTTGGAAATTAAATAATTCGGGAAATTATTTGGAATCTGATGATGTAGCGCATCTTTATTGATAGTTAAATAACCGACTATCAATAATTACCTTGGATGGTATTTGTTGTGATTGGATGAATTTGAATGCCACACTTATTTTTTTTAATAATCGCTCACTATTCGGGTTAGCTGGGAAAGGACCATGGGGTCGTATAACCCATTCCGAATATGTGGTACGTCGTTATGAATTGCATTCGAAGACCGGTGTTGAAGACCGGATATTTTTGAAAACGGAAGGATTACCGTCGAGTTACTCTACATCGGCTGATCTCCGATTTAGAGGTTTTATCACCCTTAGTGACGGGAAGTCCCGACGTGATTGGAAATTATCCGGATTTGCAAGGGCTTTGTGAGAAGTATATGGATTGTGTGTCTGACATTACACTTTGAGATATAAAGTCGATTTCTTTCAAATACATATCTGTTGGTGGCGGATAATTTATTCTCTTAGCTTAACACCCTTCTCTGAGACGTACGAGCTCAGAGGTTATGTAGTTGAAGGTTATCAGTGATATATTCCCAATTTGGTAATGTGGCATGCTGAGTGTTGCTGTGAAATGATCAGTGTTTGATCATTTGCGATATGATCATTTGTTTGATCTTATATCTTTGTGATCATAGGTTGATCATTTTGTTTGACCCGAAGCAGGGCTTTGTAGAAAGCGTAGCTTTGTGGACGAGACTTCGTCGATCCTCACACCCCGGAAATGGTCGAAACAGGAATGTTGCGGCAAGGTTATGAGGGTCGCGCCCTTTAGGGTATGTCATTTCCTTCTGGAAAGGGGTGGTATCATGGTATGGAGCCCAGATACTTACTCATGTGGATACACTTTCTTTATGATGTGTGATGTTGGATATCGAGCGCTCGGATAAAGGTCCCAAAGGACCGGGTGATGACATATTCGTGAGTTACCTGTTACAGGGGTAACCCGGCCTTGTTTGGCAGAGAGCAGTTTGTTTCTCGGGACGTCCAACCAGAGGCGATCCTATTCGGCAGGAGGAAAGGAAGTTCCTTAGCCTGACCATTTGTTGGAAATCCATTTCCCAATACGGAACTTGTACGGTATTAGTTGTAGAACCTGCCATTTACTTATGGTGGCGCCCCACTGTTTAGATGGTAGTTATAGTAGGCATAGTTCGAAATGTCTATGCTGGCTAAGATTTATATTCTACTTTCGAAATGTTTTCTACACTATGCACTAATAATAATATCAAAAAGAATTTGATTTTGCGTAGTAAGCATCTTTGACTATCATAAGAAGAAATCTCCTCCAATTCTGCGTTTGCATTGTGTGTGTGGCGGGAGGTCTTATGGTAGTTTCATTTTCCAAAAGCATTGCGAATTTGTTTTATTCTCTTTGTGAAAAATAACTGTTTTACGATCTCACACCAGTCACCATGACTGACTCGGAGTTTATTGTTCCCTTCTAAACTCTGGGTGCCCACCAATTTCCACACGGGCAGCCTAGAGTTATATTATCAGGATATTCTGGATATTCTGGAGCTTTGGAGATAAGCTGGATGACGAGACGTAGTATTTGTATCTGATAGTATTTATTCCGCTGTGTATTCTGTATGAGGACAAGTTTATATAACTGTCCATTGTTGTATATTAACTCTGATGATTGATGTATGTATAAAATGATATAGTTCTTTGTTTTAAAAGACTAGTAATTGTCTATTGTATATTGTTCCGCTGCGATGTGTAAGATTCTGATTTTGTTTCTGCTCTTGTTCTGTTGTTGTTCTTCTTTCTTTTTCTTTCTCCTTTCTTCTTTTCTTCTTCTTCTACCTTTTTCTTATTTTTAAAACCATAACTTTTCGGGTTTCCGGCATTCGATGGCTCGGCAGTCGATAAAGTGAGTATCGATGTCGAATTTTCGAAAGTCGAAAATTTTCGGGATGTTACAGAAACAATGTGCTAAACAAAATCGTGACGAGTCAAACGATAATCCATCTTTTACCCAAATTAATGATTTTCAAATGACAACTTTTGAAATGGAAAATGATGATCTTAATGAAGTTGTTGAAAATTTGGTAATTGAGTTGGATTTCAATTATTTTGAGGGTGAGAAACTTGATTTAAATTTTGACTTCCTTTTTCTGGAAATTTGAATACGACAACTTTGAATTTTGAACTTGATTTATGCAATAAAGTTGTTGATACTCCAACAAAGGAAGTCGAATTTAACGAACACGAGTTTTATGGACTTTTTGAAAACAAGTCGTTAAACTCTAATGGGGAAGATTTAAATCACCACTTTGATTTTGAAATTAATAATTTTGAATAATTTTTCAATGATAAACTTGAATTCCAATTTGGTTAAAATAAACTTGAATTTCAACCAATTGTTTTATCAACCCCAAAAATCATCCAAAATAAAACAACTCGTACGATTTTCAATAAAACGACATTCGTTTTTCCAAATCAACAATCAACTTTGAAATTTTTTACGATTTGGTTTTTCGAGCTTAAGTTGTGTCTCGTATACTTGACGAGGAAAATGAATCGGTTTTTGGAAGACCGTTTCATTTACGCTTTGATGATATACTTTCTGATCTCATGTAAATACCGTTCACCTTCATGTAAATATAGGTCATTTTTTTATTTTTGTTTTATTTTTCTCCTTCCACTTGGGTTGACTAGAGGACACCGTAAAAATCAAGTGTATGGGGAGACTCATCTTCACTTTTAATGTTTCTTGGTTTATTTTTGCTTTTTCGTTTAAAAAATCAAAAAAAAATCCCAAAAACAAATTTTCTTTTGATTTATTTTTAAAGAAACACTATAAGATAAATATATGGCTTTGGTTTATTAAATTGAAATTTTTGAAAATTTATTTATCTTAACAAAAATAAAAATGAAGTTTCATTACAAATAACAATGGCTTAACTAGTATATAGGAAGGTTCATACGTGTTAATTATGAAATACATCTTAGTTGAAAATCTCTATTTTAAAAAGTGGTTGATTTAAAGTAAAGATATAACATTTTTTTGTCTTCTAAGTTAAATAGTGCTAAGATAATTTTGCGAAACTCTCTCTTTTAAAAAAAATACAAAAACAAATTTTTTTTTCTTGTATATATGTATATATTTTTTAATAAACACCTAGAGTCATGTATTCACACTCGTGTGTTCACTCGCCATGCTCTGTGCCCTTCTCACGTAAGCCCGAAAGGCAGTGCATGATCGGTATATCTAGCCTCAGTTTATCTGAGTTAGGTGTATATATATACAAATTCTTTTTAATAACGCCTATAGTCAATAAGTGTTCACACTTGTGTGTTCACTCGTCACACTCTGTATTCCCCTCACATCAGTCCGCAAGGCAGTGCATGGGTAATATACATGGCCTAAGTTTATCTGAGTTAGGCATATGTAAATATTGCCAATATCAACAAAATTTTCAAAAGAAAAAATGGAGAGAGTAAGCAAATGAAATCAAAGCAATATTTTAACTTATTTGAATTGACTTGTTATTGAAAAGAAATGAAAATACCACTTTGATAAACTTTGATAATCAACTAAGGATCCATTTCATGGTTACACTTTGTTATCAACTGAAACAACGAGTTAAACTATTGTCTATTTGTTACGATAACTTCATTTTTGTTGGAAATTTTGACAAGTAAATGACTTAAATTTTCAAGATAATAACCAAACCTATATTTAACTTATTTGTGTTAATTTTAAATATTTTCAAAAACTTGCATTCATCTCTTTGTAAACAAATCTTGCATTTTGTAAATATTTTCATCCTGCATTTGGATTTTGTGGATAGTATCCGCTGAAAACCCTCACGAGACAACACTCATCCTACTGGGGACACCCAGAGGATTAACGGCTTGTTGCATACGCTCAATGCAATCGTGCTCCCAACGAAAACGGATTTATCTTAGTTTTTCTTTATTCGAGGACGAATAAAAAGATAAGTGTGGGGGTATTTGATGTGCATGTAAATGTGCATATTTTTTACCACCATATTTAATCTATTTAAATTAAATAAATGATCATATCGGGTATTTTAACTTGTTTAAACCAAAGTTCAAATTATTTTCAAATTCCACATATTCATCTTCAAATGGGGGTAAAATGGTCATTTTTATGCATTTATTAAATTGTGAAAATTTACTTGGAATTTTCTATGTTATTTTGTAGGAACTTTGGTGAATGTTACAAGTTGCTTCATGATAATATATGCATGCACAAGGGTGATGAGAACAAATGAAGATGGAAAAAATTCAAAGTGATGATCATGGAGGACCCTACCCACTTACCTTTATTTTCAATTAGGAACTAAGCACATGATAAAAGGACATTAAAGCTTCATGTACATTTAAGTGGGGGATTAGTGGATGTTAATGATTACTTGGCCACCACACTACCTCAAGAGCAATTTGGGCATTCCCCAAAAATATGAATTAGGGTTTAACACATGTATAAAGACCCCTTATGTTTCATGTAACCCTCTTCTTCCTTAGTCCCTCTTAGTTAGTTTTTAGCTTAGAAAATAAATCAAAGCTCTCTTTCTTTTCATGGCTACTTAGCTTTTCTTCTCTTATGTAATTCCTTTTTATCTTTATGCAATTTAATACATGTTCTTTTTCTTTTGTTGTTTATTTCCTTTCATGTTGTAGTGTAGATTTGTTTATTTATGAAAGTAGTGTAGATTTTCTTTTATGCAATTAGATTAGTTCTCCTTTTCATTAGCTTTCATTTTCCCTTCCTTTTGCTTTCATGTTGCTAGCTACATCTGTTAATCAAATGACAAATATGAGAGGCTAAACCCACTACAAGAAAAGTTGGTTTTTATAACGGCAATAGATAACGCTTTATTTCGCCGTGTTATTATTTGCTTTAATTTGTTCATCTTCGGTAGGCACTACATATGTAATGCTCTTACAAAGCGGGAATTATTTTGGTGGCCGCGGCTTCCTCTAATTATTTCACTTTCTCTCTTCCTCGTTTATTTCCCTCTTCCCTAATTATTTACTCAAATTTTATTCTCTCTTTTCTTCTTCAACTACCTGCCGCTTCAGATAATTTCCTCTTCCTTCCAAGTCTATGTCTAGGGTTCCTAACCAAGCATAGGGTAAGTCGATTTTATCTACCATCTTCTGAATTCTGATAATACTTACTGCGAATACCGATGACTATCACCATCATGTCACTCTCAAGCTGCGAATTCTGATGACTATCTACCATTTTGCTCAAACGAGCAGCTACTGATTTGTCGGAAGTGGTTTTCAGTTGCGGATTCTGGTAATTGCGAGATTTAGGCATTCTATTTTTTTGGAAATTACAGTTTTCGTAGAAAATATTTATTTATTTATTTTCAGATGGAGATGGAGATGGGCGTGTCACTGGGAATGAAGCTTTGAATTTTTTTGCAATGTCTAAGCTATCACGTTCAGAGCTCAAGCTGGTACCTTTCAATTTCTTGTGATAACTTAAAAAATCATTAGTTCTGACAGTTGTTTCATGTTTGTGTACACCTGATTTCTGTTTTTAACAAATCGAAGTACATAAAAGCAAAACTCATGTAGGATGTAATGAAGGACCGAATAACAAATTAAACTACCATATGTGTTGTTAAGATTCATGGAGAACTAAACTTGAATCGTAAACTAGACTTATATTGTTAATCTGGTTCAAATTTTTGTTAAGTTTACATTATTTATCTGAGGTTTGAATTTAATTAACAAGCTTAAAGATGTATTTGAGTGGTTTGTTCTTATAGTTGTTTCAGTATTGAACAAGGGCAGGTCCTACCAGAAGCGTGTTTTGCTTACATTTGCCTTATAACAAGTTCCTTGCATAAGAAAAAAAAATATATAACCAACAACCTACGCCTAGTAACATATATAATATCTTGATTGTTAATATTTTTGTTCCAGGATCTATTCCTCCTTGAAGTAAACCTAAAACATGACAAGTCATGCTCTTAAACTTCTTTCTTTATTATCATTTTCTTAATATTGTTTTCCTTCCATGCCAGAATTCACCTGTCACCAATTATTATTCCTTTGCACATGTATAATTCCCACCTGTTATGTTGTTTAATTTAATCAAGTATAACTGTTTTCGTGAAGAAGAGTTGTTATTACATTTGTACTTGCTAAAAAATTGGTTTAGACTTTTATGTGTCATCATTTGACAATTTGCATATACTGAAAGCATAAATTGTCTCCACCCAAGTCAAGTCAATAGATGCCTATTTAGTTGTCTGGTCGTAGTATTGAAAAATGCAGATCATTACAATATTACAACTTTGCTAGCACTGGTGATAATTTATTATTCTTCTTATTTTGGTATAAAAAACAACCAGTGCTTCCATTGATTATATGTTTCCATATGTCGTCCCATGATATCAGAAGATGTATACATGTACCAAGTACCAACCATGTCATTATTGATTCTATATGTACGTATAAATTGTAATAGACTTAACATTTTTGCACTTATACATATATCTTTTGTTAAAATGAGAAAACAACCAATTCTGGTAAAATATGGATTAATATTTTCCTCCTCCTCCAGGGTGTAGATTGTTTCTTCCTTACTCAAATATATCTGAAGGCAGCGCTCGTTAAAACATTGGACCTAAAAGAGCATAAATTATGAGAAGTGCACAACGGTAAGTGTATTAAGTTAGCAAACCAAAATTAAATATTCTTGTCTTTGTCATATAAGTATATGTGTATATTTCTGGGTAATTAGCAATGGCTAATTTGATTTGTTCCTAGGATGAGCCATTCCTTTTGACAACAAAATTATCCAAAAATAGTGGATAATTGGAAGATTTTCCATGTGTATATATGTCGATGTAACGTTGCTATATACAAACAAAGTCACTATAAAAAAAAGTAATACACTATACCGGGATATGTGCTGTATAGCTAACTAAAAGAGTAAGTTGATGTAATAGTCCTTTTATATATACACTATACCGTATTTGTAGCAATAGCAAAAATGAGAATGCGGATAGATACTGAAAGCATAAGCATTTATATGTCCTGAGTTGGCATTTTTGTCAAGATCTCTATAACTAGTCTTGTTTCGAAAATGGGAGGATCATGCCATATATTTCAGCATCTTTCCTCATTGCGAAAAATGGAAGGGGTTTTAATTGTTTCTAAGTGCATTATAGTTTTGATTTTAGTAGTACTTCTCTTGGAGAATTTTCTCCACTGTTTTATGAGTATATTAAATGGTTTACTAACTATTACTACTGAATATATTAAAATGACTGAATAGTTAAAAATTTGATATAGTATGTTAAAGCAGTATATGTCCCTCTCCTTATTATTATGCAAGTGTATTTGTCACAGTTTACATTCACCAATGATTAGATGCATATAATAAAATGAGTGCATCCATGTTCTCCAAGAAATTCTTAATTAAAAATAATAAGATGACTTTGAAAGCTATGAAAATATAAGATTCTCTAACCATCTATTTTATGTGACTTATGTTAAAACCGAGTCCAGTTGAAAGCAGCAGTTCTTTTAGTACTTGAAATCCATGCTGTTTCCAGCTTATAATTGGGGCCCATTTAATTTTCTTTGTCTAATTTTTGACAAAATGCAGCACTTTATATCAAAATTCTTGAGCAGTTCTATAATCTAATCATAAAATTTGTAAAAGAACACAAGATAATAGATATTATGATTATGTTAATCCATAATTAGCTGTCTTAGCATGTTTCCAAAAGTCTGTATAAACAGCATATACTTGTACATTTTAAATTCTTCTATCCTTGAATATTTTATTCTACATATATATAATTCTTCTATAGACATTAATTAATTAATTAGTTAATCAATATTCCTTTTCTGTGTGCATTCAACTCCCTGTTACAGACTTATAGGTTCTTTTCAATATTGTCAACAAACAATATTCATTATTTGATATCTCTTATGCACATAACTTACCAATTTTTCGAAGAAAAAAGAAGAAGAAAAAAACGAGAAGAAGAAGAAATTCGCAGTAGCTAATTTAATCTATTACCAGAGACACCCTTTCCTTTTGACAACAAAATTATCCGAAATTAATGGACAATTTGCAATTTTCCATGTATATATGTGCAAATATAATGTAGCTATATACATAAAACAAAATTATCTGAAATTAATGGACTGTTGATTGTTATAGCCCAGGTCAGGGTTTGATGCCTGCTAGTTTTAAAGTCAGAACTGCACGTTCAGATGATGATAGTAGCTCGTATGAAGAGGTTCTTGATCCTGATTTTGGCGAAGCTGCTATAGGAAGAGTTGCTCCCGTCGATTCTGGTGAGTCATAACACATATCCACACACACAAACACACACACACAGAGGGAGCGAGGGAGTACAAGTGTATGTATTTGCAGATATGCACACATTTGCATTGCTGCACTTAATTGTTTACTAGGAAGGCACAATGCATGGTAGTCCGCTCCACTAGTTATTTGAGCCTAGTTTGAATATCTTTGCATACATTACATATGGGCCTGGTTTCTGTGTACTCAATTCTGTCAATTATAAGTACTTCTCAGTTTACTAGTGTAAAATGGTTGCAGTTTTCACCTTCGAGAACTTTTGATCTCACGGATATATTTATATATTTTCTTCTCTTCACTGATTAGCATATGCAAGTGGGAAAAAAGAAAAAGAAAACATTGAGACCTAAATACTTCTTTATAGGATTATGGTGGATTATTTTGCTGAGAGCATATGGGAAGATCATAGGAGACTATGCATTTCAAGAAAGAGGAGATATACAGACAGGCATCAGATTGATATTAAATTTATGTTTATCTGATGGTTTTGACATGTTCCCTACTTTGTTAGTCACTGATGGCTCGTGCATGATTGATCGCAGAATTGGCATCCATGGACATCCTCTTGAGATTCAAGTAAGCTGATGGTTACTAGTTGGTCAGTTTTGTCTAATTTTTACTCTTAAAGCTTAGATCTAGCTCATCTTTGCTACATAGAATTAGAACAAAGTTTTGATATAGAGGGCTGTATCAAAGTTTTGCCCGGTTAAATAATTTGCATGTGTATTGCATGACAAAGTATTACATATATCAAAATTTGGTAAATGTACAAATTTTTCTCATATATTGTACACATGACACAAGCTAAAGCAAGTTACATCAATATTTTGATACAACAAGATTTATCAACCTTTCTTTTCCATAGAATTATCAGTAGATGATTAGCACTCATCAATTTGGATATCTTAGTAACCACAAATGTGAATAAATTTAAAAAAAAGTTCCAACACAGAAGATAACATATAAAAAAACTTTCATACAGTCATTAAAACAACTCCAAGTACTTCCAAATCTTATCATTAGAATAATGGACATACTTACATAAGAAGAAAATAACTTCATCAGTCGTATGATATGGTTATCCGCTAGCTTTTGTTTAATTTTGGTAATGTATTACTAATGTAATTCTTTTAGAGCTTTTATAGAATTTTATGGTTATCAACACAGTAAGACAGTATCATGTCTAGTATTTGATTTGTTTTGTTCTGTAGGCTTTATTCTACTCAGCCTTACGCTGCGCTCGAGACGTGATTACGATCAACGATGGATCTAAAGATTTAGTGCGTGCTATTAACAACAGACTAAGTGCACTGTCTTTCCACATAAGGGAATACTACTGGGTGGACTTGAAGAAAATAAATGAGATTTATCGCTATAAAACCTAAGAATACTCTTACGACGCTACTAACAAGTTCAATATTTATCCTGATCAAATTCCTGATTGGCTGACTGATTGGATGCCTGAAAAAGGAGGGTATTTAATCGGTAATCTCCAGCCTGCTCACATGGATTTTAGGTTCTTTTCGTTGGGAAATATATTGTAACGTCCCGACTTCCCAGACCCGGAAAATCGAACCATTTGGGTTAAGAAAAAGAGATAGAAGAAGAAAAATAGAAAACAACATCAGAATCTAACCATCGCAGCGGAATAAAATATAATATATATATCAATAGATCTTTACACAAATCAAAAACTATATCTGTTCATACAATTCATCATCAGAATACATCATCAGAGTACATCAACATCCATAACATACAACTGAATACACAGCGGAAAAATAATAGCAAGTACGAGAGTACGTATCGTCATCCAGCTCGTCTCCTGAGCTCCATAGCATCATATCCTGAACCTGTTTATCTCGGTCTGACCCGAGCATCATATAAAACAATACCCGAGTCAGTCTGGAAAACCAGCGTGAGAAAATCACACTCAAATTGATTATTAAAGTTTCAAAATCCTTTGAAAACAAAAGCATCTCGTAAGACCACGCCACAAATAAACATGTCGGGTTTTTACCTTACGATAGCTAAAACACTTTTTATCAAAATCCTCTGATATTATAATAGTGTCTATTCACAAATACTTATTAAAATAGCTGAAATTGTTACATGATTAAATTCCAGCATACTAGGTATACAAACAAAACTCGTACAAAGCACGTAGGGAAAATGGATTTCCAACGAATGACTAGGCACTGGGGTACCACCTGTCACAGTACGTGGCCTAGATCACAGTACCGAGGAGTACGCCCGCTCCCCTGCAACACAAGGCCGGAATCATCCCTTACTGGATAATTCCAAATAAAATCACCCCACGGTTGGGATCAACAACCGCACCACTAAGCCGAAATAAAGGGACATCTAGACAGGGATGACCTTACTCTCAAGTGGGGGCTACCCACGAAGCCTTGCTGCATAACCCCTGATTTTCAGTCATTCCCGGTTGATGAGGTTCGAGGCTAAACGATACCATTTTCAGAACATATCCCTTAGAATGCCCATCGTCCACCTGACGATGTCACGAAAGCATTCGTCCATACAAGTCCGTCGCGGGTCCGAACGGAACCGAAGGCACTATTCCTACTACATCCATTTTGGAAATATCCTCAGGATTAGTAGCGACTAGCCCTTTCACTTCACTGCTCCATCTTCGACTCTGAACACGTTACACGAAACGTACAAACCAGATCGAAGTGGTATTCGAGTCTCCAGACCTAGAATCCCGGTATACGGAAACCCGATCCCGGTCTCTTCGAAACGATCAGCGCATTTGGCCAATATTGATAGTCGGTTATTTAACTATCAATTAACATCCACAAGCAACCATCACACAATAAATAATTTCCCACATTATTTATTTGCCCAAATATCTTTCCAAGATATATTTCTATTTTCAAACTCCTTTTGAAAACAATTTCAAACAGTTTCCGCTTACGGAATACATTTCCCCAAATATTTATTTCCACTGAATCACCAAGTACAAAATACTTTAGATTTAAAAATAATTTAAAAGCACTTTACTATAAATATACTTTATAATATTGAAATTTAAAAACTACTTTAATACCTTATCAAAATCTATACTTAAGGAATATTTAAAATAAAACCACTTTATAAATATAAACTAACTTTCTCTTTTTAAAACATAATATCAAATCACTTTTATATAATTACCACAATAATAGATTTTTGAAAGTACTTACTTTGGAAATTAACCTTTAGAAATAATCAATTTCCTAAAACATGCATTTTAAAACACAATTAGAACCTTTAACTTATATTAAAAATTGCTTTGAAAACGTACTTGGCTATCCAGAGAAATACACTTCTCATTCCCATCTTTTAAAAATAAATCAACATTTATTTTTAAACCAATTCATATCCCTTTATAAATTCCCACCTTGAATTTATATTCTCAAATATCCCCTGATATTTTATTTTACTTTATAAACCCAGTTTCCAAAATCTCACTTCTCTTTAAATTTCAAATTCCCGAATATTTAAATCAATTTACAATTGATTTTCCAATTTATTTTACTTTGAAATAAATTTCCTTACTTTATCCATTTATTTCCAAATTCATTAACTTCCAGATTTTATTACTCATTATGATTTAAATTCTTTAAACCGAAACACAAGTCTCAGATTTCCCAAATTCCTTCTTTCTTTTTAATTACATTTTAAACATTGAATTAAAATAAATTTTTATCCCTTTAAATAACATCACATAAGTTTTCTTTAAATTCAATATTTCTCTATTTATTCAAAATTCCTCTTTTCCATATTTAATTTATTCGAATTCACTGGAATTACTTAACTTAATTTTACTCTTTTATTTCTTTCCAAAAATCCAATTCAATTTCTTTTGGGTAACTCATTATACTGGGAAATTCAATCCAACCAGATTATCCAATATAAATCATCACAGAATATTTAAACAAAATTAAATATTTTGAGGAATCCAGTCGGATCCCTCCAACCTGTTTCCCTGCATCCACAGATGTTAGCACAATACCAATTCCACTTCGAGGTGGAATATCGCGGTATATGGGTTTTATAAAATATCATCCGCTATTATGCGGCGCATAGGGTCTCATCCGCTATATATTGCGGGAATATCAACAACTCCAATATACACATATGCCAATATGTGTATATTGCCATATACTACTATATATATAGCACATCAATCAATGCAATCATCCAATCAATTATTTAAATTTAACCATTTAAATTTAAATTAAAAATTCAGCTGAGTGAGATTAACTCACCTTTAATTCTGTTTTGCAATCCACTTCAATTACAGCTATATCTCCACGACCGTGACCTTGTATAAATAAATTATATAGTTTATTAATATTTTTTTTTTAAAATTAGACAATTAATTTCCCTTTAATCAACTAACAATTTAATTTGAACTAACCATTTGGTTTAAATTGATAAATTGATTCTAAACTAAATCCTTTAAATAAATTATCTTATTTTCTTTTCTGTATTTAAAAAAAACTGCATATATAAAAATCTATATAGGCTTAAGAAATCTAACTTTTATATAAACTTTTATATTACAAAAATCTTATGTATGTGTACATACTTCCTGTTTAAACCCTATATGCATATCTAAAGAAATAAAGCTGCCCTTGCTGTTTAATTTTCTGCCTAGTGTATAAATACTTTAATAAAACAAATTAAGATAGAGTAAAACATCTACTGTAATAGTTTCTTCCTCTTTTTTTTTCTGTTTATACCATGTATATATTTTTAATTAAACTAAACCTTGCTGTAAACATTAAATTTAAAGTGTTTTAAAATTTAAATTACCTACCAACGAACAGGAGAGCAAATGATGAGTTGTTGCTTGAAACCAAGCTCACCACGAAAATCACCAACCGATAGGGCTTCTTCCTCTTCCTAATTCACCTTGACACCACGTGTCATCCATTCGAGTTCGCCCATCCATCACACGAGAGTACTGGCCGTCGCGCATCTCCAAGATCGCCTGCGAGACCTTCACTGACAACTTCCTCGGTTAGACCTAACCCCTAGCTCCGATCGAAATTGTTGCTGCCTCGTTCGACAATCGCTCGAAATCATCTTCCTATACACGAGCTTCACCATGTCGCACATCGATTTGCCTCACACACTCGTCTCCAAATGCAGCCTCGTTTTCCCCCACCACGCCTCACGACGCCACTAGTCAACGTCGAGCTGCCCAAAACCCACGTGACTCGACTTCGCCTGCTCGAGAACGACCTCACGACAAGGTCGTGAAACCCCTACTCGTGCGCGTCTAGATTTGATTGAACGACTTGATTTATCGTTCGGTGGATTGGAACGAGGTGAGTTTGATTTTTGAAGTGTAAAGAGAAGGGCTTCGTGAATTAATCTGGGCTAGGGTAGAAAAGAGAACGGCCTCCATTATTTCGAACGAATCTAGATTTGGGAAAAATGAAAGATAACGAACATTATTATGAATCCGGCCATTACTTTGAAATGAAAGGGGTAAGCTTTGCACGATTATTTCCATGATTTTAGGCGTATCTAACGGGAACACTGAGAGGAGAGAGGGTACGAGATTTTCATCTGATGTTCACCAAATACAAATTTAAATTTAAATTGAATTCAATTTAAATTTCAACGCGTTTACTTACCGTGTGCTCACATAACAACTCCGAAAAATACAAAATTAGAAATCTAATAATAATTCAATATTAAGGACCCAATGGAACTAGTTTCGTCGAAATCCGAGACTGTACCTCGGAAGGCTATTTTTAAATATCGATTCAAACGATATATTTTCAAAACTGAACAAAACAGTTTGAAATTACATTCTGAAGCTTCTATTATCTTCAGTATTATCATTACGACTTTTACGAGCTTTCAAAATATTTTTAATTAGCTTAGAATACCAGATTTACTATTTTATCCAACTTTAAATAAATTTAATTTAATTATTAAATTACTCAATAAACAGCGATATTTGAAAATTAAGTTTATAATTAACCTCTGAATATTTAAAATTAATTAAATATTCCAATTTCAAATATACAAAAAATCCGGGTCGTCACATTCCTCCCCCCTTAAAAGAATTTCGTCCCCGAAATTACCAGTTAGGAAGAATGATCCCATCCCTGTTAACTATTTTCTCAAATCCAAATAGTTTCAAACAACTTGCCAAAACAAATCTTTTTATCAAAGACACACTAACCCTCTTTCTAACTTTCCAAACTTATCCATAAGTCCCAAACAATATTACTTGCTTAACCATTCAAATTTAAACTTAAAACCAAATTTGAATTATCAAAATTTTCTTAAAATTTTTCTAACTCACTAAGTTTCCGAAAAATTTCGCCAGCGTCTCCTTTGCGCGGCTAGCTCGGTACAACTACAAAATGGCTCTACGGCCTCCCAATCTCAAAAAGAAAACAAAAAGCCAAGTGGCTATATCAAAAAAGCAATCAAATTTCATATAGAAATTCAAATACATACCTTTTGTCGGGCCATTAAATTTTATCCTCTAAAATCAAAATCCCAATCTATCCATTTCTTTTATGCACCTATATATCCTATTAAGCAATAATATTTAATCACAATTCCAAAGTCATTTTATACTTTCCTTTACAAATTTCCAATATTTGTTTTACTTAAGCCCGTACGATGCACATATATCATCCGTACGCAATATCACATTCGATCGCTCACTCGGTCACACAATTTCACTTCCGAACTAGTATTGTCCACCCGACTTCCTAGTGCGGACTCAGATCTGGTTTCTCGATCAGAAACCGTCATTCTCCTTGCATAGCCATAAACTATGATAGAGAATATCCAGAACCAATCAACAATCCATATCCAGATTCGCCGTCGAAAATCGAGTGAAAAATCCAAATTCGGATCGATAAAACTATCTCGAAATTCTGTGTTCGAATCCGGATCAAATAGCTATGCGAATAAATAATATACGTACACCTTACGTAATTAGCCCAATTGATTATCAATTACATCAATTCTCTTTTATTCACATTCCTTTTTGATTGTTATCCCTTTATTCATAACTATCCCATTTCACAACTTCAGTTTTAGTCTTCATTCAACTATTCACTTAGTATATATATATTTTTTCCAAAATTACTAAGTATATTTCCAATACAAATTTTCTTAAGAATTTCATTCTTCAATTCTTAAGTTCAATATAAATTTTTCTTATATTTATTTACTACTTCACCACTGAAGTGTATATATTCAAATTTTTTCCTTAAATTCAATTCATCTCCAACTTCCAAAAATTGAATTTTATTTAGCTCGAAAACAATCCAAGTTAATTCATTCAATAACTATTTCTCAACTTATTTAAACCACTCTTCTGTTTGAGTTCAGTTTCCATTCAACATTTACTAAGTCAATAACTTAAGTTTATTTTCTATTTAACCAACCCTTTAAAGTTTTATTTCCATCTTTCATTTGATTCTTATTTAATCAAATTCCATCCGTTTATTTATTTAATATAATTGGTTCATTCACTCAATCATTATGAATTTTAACTTCCATACTCAATTCATATGGAATTATTTTATTAATAACCAGGCCATTTCCAATTTATTTTCACTTATTCGGATTCCATTCGCAATTCAAACCATCACTATTTTAATCCAATTTCATTAACTCACAATTCAATTTCATTAACTAATTTATCATCTAATTAGTTCCTCCGCTGGTTAAAATTAAATACTTTCTTTTTAATTCCAAATATCACTTCACTTAATTATCTTAAGTTCAATTTATTTTATAATTCAAGTTTGGATTTATTTAAAAATTAAGATTGCTCATCTTAGTCGTTTCCATTTGATAATTACAATTTCAAATTATAACTCTTAATGGTTCAAAGAAATGAATTCCCATTTATGACTTACAATTTCATTTCTATTCATAAGTTTTAACTTACTTGCTTAAGATCTAGGACTATTCATTTAAGTCCATTTTCATCTTTATAATCAAATTTCAAATTATTACACTTAAGAACTTAAGAATATGAATTTCTTTACACAATTATAAGCATTTTACATTACCTTTATATCCAATTCAATTCAACTTCAACTTATTTACATTTAATTCAATTCCAATTCTCAATTTTATTTAACTTATCTTAAGTTAAATTCAAATATATTTTATTCACCTTCATATACTTGAATTAAATTTTAATTTCTAGGATACAATTTTATACAAGTTTTACAATTCATTCACCTTCAAGTTCTCTAACTCTTTTATCTACCAACTTATATTACTCATTGAGTTATTTTCATCTCATAATTATAATCCCAGAATTAAACTTTCATTCCCTTCTTATTTCAATCAACTTCATTCTATACTTTATGTTGTTGATTCATTTAAATTTCCACATTTATATTTTAAATAGAATTCCCAGAATTCAATTGCCCGGTTTTATTTCAAAACCATTTTGAATCCATGAATAACTCATACACATCTGGTATATCACATCAAATCCCAATTTCCAAAACAATCTGCTTTTACCAAACAATTTTCCCTTTGAATTCCAAAACCAACCCAGTTCACAATCACTTCCAATTTAAAACAGTTTGATAGCAATTTCTCTTTGGAAACTCGAAAATAGACATCGATGATGCTGCAGTCATCACCGAAATTATTTTCCAGCGACCGAAAGAGAATTTAATGCTTTTATCACTTTAAAACATTTCAAACATTTTTAAATCCCAAATCCCACCAGATTTCAACTCAATTTCAAAAATATTCATGAAATAATATCACTATTATTTCCCCAAAACCTTTAAACTATTTTTAAATCCAAAGGAATTTAAACCTTTCCCAAAACTTCAAATTCAAAATCCATTCAATTTTATATCCAAACATTACTCTGAAATTCTATCACATTTTATTTCAAGTTATAAGTCACATTTACAAATTTCATTTGTTTATGAATTCATCTCATTTGATTATAAATCACATTTGTAATTCACATTTGTATATAAAGTTTTATCTCAATTTATAAATTTCATTTATATTCTATATTTCAAATTCCATTTTGTTATATAAATTTATTCTTCAACTTAGGTTATAAATTTTCAATTTCTACTCAATAATGAGACTAACTCATTATGGTCATTTTCTAACAACCAAGCATCCAAATATATAACTATAATAAATTTCAAATAATTATTTCTTTTAAATACAAAATAATTTGGGCAAAATTATTTCATTCACCCTATTTAAAACAATACTGTGTCGAACTGTTCTATTCAAGTGTTTAGAAACCCCTTCGATACAGTTGTCCAGACTGTGCCGACGAAGGTTCATATGCCACTCAATAAATCAACCAACACAATATAAAATCATTTTATATTCACTAACAAATACGCGCTCATATCTATTAATACTCTCAAAATTCCCACCAGAGCCAAGGTTATCGTCAACCTAAGCTCTGATACCACTGTAACGTCCTAGGCTTTTCAACCCTCAGCAACGGCTCGCGACCGGTAGGCTTTTCAACCATCCCAGCCCCGCTGTGGCTCCCAGTGATACCTCGGGTTTGCTTTTACGGCCAGCCTCTCGACTGTAAGCACCCAGCAAACCAACCCCAAAAGGCCTTATACTACCCACGGGGACATGTAGGGGTAAGAGTCTCCCGTTCGCCACCTAACGCAAAGCGAGAACCCCCTATCACGCTGTAATGTAGCAAACCCGATCCCGGTCTCTTCGAAACGATCAGCGCATTTGGCCAATATTGATAGTCGGTTATTTAACTATCAATTAACATCCACAAGCAACCATCACACAATAAATAATTTCCCACATTATTTATTTGCCCAAATATCTTTCCAAGATATATTTCTATTTTCAAACTCCTTTTGAAAACAATTTCAAACAGTTTCCGCTTACGGAATACATTTCCCCAAATATTTATTTCCACTGAATCACCAACTACAAAATACTTTAGATTTAAAAATAATTTAAAAGCACTTTACTATAAATATACTTTATAATATTGAAATTTAAAAACTACTTTAATACCTTATCAAAATCTATACTTAAGGAATATTTAAAATAAAACCACTTTATAAATATAAACTAACTTTCTCTTTTTAAAACATAATATCAAATCACTTTTATATAATTACCACAATAATAGATTTTTGAAAATACTTACTTTGGAAATTAACCTTTAGAAATAATCAATTTCCTAAAACATGCATTTTAAAACACAATTAGAACCTTTAACTTATATTAAAAATTGCTTTGAAAACGTACTTGGCTATCCAGAGAAATACACTTCTCATTCCCATCTTTTAAAAATAAATCAACATTTATTTTTAAACCAATTCATATCCCTTTATAAATTCCCACCTTGAATTTATATTCTCAAATATCCCCTGATATTTTATTTTACTTTATAAACCCAGTTTCCAAAATCTCACTTCTCTTTAAATTTCAAATTCCCGAATATTTAAATCAATTTACAATTGATTTTCCAATTTATTTTACTTTGAAATAAATTTCCTTACTTAATCCATTTATTTCCAAATTCATTAACTTCCAGATTTTATTACTCATTATGATTTAAAATCTTTAAACTGAAACACAAGTCTCAGATTTCCCAAATTCCTTCTTTTTTTTTAATTACATTTTAAACAATGAATTAAAATAAATTTTTAACCCTTTAAATAACATCACATAAGTTTTCTTTAAATTCAATATTTCTCTATTTATTCAAAATTCCTCTTTTCCATATTTAATTTATTCGAATTCACTGGAATTACTTAACTTAATTTTACTCTTTTATTTCTTTCCAAAAATCCAATTCAATTTCTTTTGGGTAACTCATTATACTGGGAAATTCAATCCAACCATATTATCCAATATAAATCATTACAGGATATCAACAATCATATCACAGAATATTTAAACAAAATTAAATATTTTGAGGAATCCAGTCGGATCCCTCCAACCTGTTTCCCTGCATCCACAGATGTTAGCACAATACCAATTCCACTTCGAGGTGGAATATCGCGGTATATGGGTTTTATAAAATATCATCCGCTATTATGCGGCGCATAGGGTCTCATCCGCTATATATTGCGGGAATATCAACAACTCCAATATACACATATGCCAATATGTGTATATTGCCATATACTACTATATATATAGCACATCAATCAATGCAATCATCCAATCAATTATTTAAATTTAACCATTTAAATTTAAATTAAAAATTCAGCTGAGTGAGATTAACTCACCTTTAATTCTGTTTTGCAATCCACTTCAATTACAGCTATTTCTCCACGACCGTGACCTTGTATAAATAAATTATACAGTTTATTAATATTTTTTTAAAAAATTAGACAATTAATTTCCCTTTAATCAACTAACAATTTAATTTGAACTAACCATTTGGTTTAAATTGATAAATTGATTCTAAACTAAATCCTTTAAATAAATTATCTTATTTTCTTTTCTGTATTTAAAAAAAACTGCATATATAAAAATCTATATAGGCTTAAGAAATCTAACTTTTATATAAACTTTAATATTACAAAAATCTTATGTATGTGTACATACTTCCTGTTTAAACCCTATATGCATATCTAAAGAAATAAAGCTGCCCTTGCTGTTTAATTTTCTGCCTAGTGTATAAATACTTTAATAAAACAAATTAAGATAGAGTAAAACATCTACTGTAATAGTTTCTTCCTCTTTTTTTCTGTTTATACCATGTATATATTTTTAATTAAACTAAACCTTGCTGTAAACATTAAATTTAAAGTGTTTTAAAATTTAAATTACCTACCAACGAACAGGAGAGCAAATGATGAGTTGTTGCTTGAAACCAAGCTCACCACAAAAATCACCAGCCGATAGGGCTTCTTCCTCTTCCTAATTCACCTTGACACCACGTGTCATCCATTCGAGTTCGCCCATCCATCACACGAGAGTACTGGCCGCCGCGCATCTCCAAGATCGCCTGCGAGACCTTCACTGACAACTTCCTCGGTTAGACCTAACCCCTAGCTCCGATCGAAATTGTTGCTGCCTGGTTCGACAATCGCTCGAAATCATCTTCCTATACGCGAGCTTCACCACGTCGCACATCGATTTGCCTCACACACTCGTCTCCAAATGCAGCCTCGTTTTCCCCCACCACGCCTCACGACGCCACTAGTCAACGTCGAGCTGCCCAAAACCCACGTGACTCGACTTCGCCTGCTCGAGAACGACCTCACGACAAGGTCGTGAAACCCCTACTCATGCGCGTCTAGATTTGATTGAACGACTTGATTTATCGTTCGGTGGATTGGAATGAGGTGAGTTTGATTTTTGAAGTGTAAAGAGAAGGGCTTCGTGAATTAATATGGGCTAGGGTAGAAAAGAGAACGGCCTCCATTATTTCGAACGAATCTAGATTTGGGAAAAATGAAAGATAACGAACATTATTATGAATCCGGCCATTACTTTGAAATGAAAGGGGTAAGCTTTGCACGATTATTTCCATGATTTTAGGCGTATCTAATGGGAACACTGAGAGGAGAGAGGGTACGAGATTTTCATCTGATGTTCACCAAATACAAATTTAAATTTAAATTGAATTCAATTTAAATTTCAACGCGTTTACTTACCGTGTGCTCACATAACAACTCCGAAAAATACGAAATTTGAAATCTAATAATAATTCAATATTACGGACCCAATGGAACTGGTTTCGTCGAAATCCGAGACTGTACCTCGGAAGGCTATTTTTAAATATCGATTCAAACGATATAATTTCAAAACTGAACAAAACAGTTTGAAATTACATTCTGAAGCTTCTATTATCTTCAGTATTATCATTACGACTTTTACGAGCTTTCAAAATATTTTTAATTAGCTTAGAATACCAGATTTACTATTTTATCCAACTTTAAATAAATTTAATTTAATTATTAAATTACTCAATAAATAGCGATATTTGAAAATTAAGTTTATAATTAACCTCTGAATATTTAAAATTAATTAAATATTCCAATTTCAAATATACAAAAAATCCAGGTCGTCACATATATGGGCTATTGTTTCATCGTTGACTACTCCAAAACAAGCAGAGGGAATTTTAAGTCTAATGGAAGAGAAATGGGATGATTTCATGGGTGATATGCCTCTTAAGATTTAATGGAAGAGAAATTAAATTGACATTATTTTCTGTTTCTCTATGTTAACTTGGCTGCAGGCTTATGTTTTATTCAATAGTTATGCACTTGCTTTAATGTTTGTACACTGTAATGAAAAATATATCACATTTCTTTCTGAGCATGCTCTTGTGTTATATTTGTTGATTATAATCTTTATTCGTTTATGAAGATTTAGTTTGATTGCTATTATTAAAATGTAATATATAGGCATAGCTCTTGAAAAGTGTATCTATGATTTTTATAGTGGCATATATGAGCTGTAAAAGAATTTATCAATACTATAACATGTTGATTTAATAGCGTGAAATGACCGCTATTGAATAAATATTTTATAGCGGCAAAATGGTGTTATAAAGATTTCCAATTCCGTTGAGATTTAGCTGTATTATAGCGGCTATAATGAGCTATTGAATTAATGTACCTAGCGGCGAATTTGCATTATAAAACTAAGCTCAACCATAGCGGCATATTTTGTGTTATAAATATTCAACAGTTTTTTATAACATGTCGATATACAGCGCTTATCAAACCACTATGGTTGTGATTAATAGCGGCTATATGCCGCTATAAAAGACACTTTATGTTGTAGTGACCCCTTCAATTTAGGGGTAATGAGGCTCTCTAATTATGTAGCTTTAACTATTTGTTAATTCATGCTCTCTTTTTGTACTTAATGATGATGATAGAAATGGTTTACTAGTTGTTTTTGCTTTGAATTTGATAGCCTATATTGTTGACACCAAATAGGCTATGCTTAAACAATCACTAACACTAATTGCCTCTTCATCAAAATATGATTATGGCAAAAGAAAGTGATTTGAAATTAAAATTTAATGGTCTATATTTCTAATCAATAGTTAATAGGCCATACTTAAAATAGATTTCATTGTCAAGTTTCATTAGAGTTAGTAAGTGGTTTAAGGGGTGTATTATAGTTTGATGGCTTATGTTGGCTAATCAATAGCAAAAATATGCCATACTTATGATAAGCACATCAATTAAAGCACTAATGACAATAAAAAAGAGATCATGATTTCATATGTGTTGAACTACATGATCTAGAGAGTGGATTTATTCTCTAAATTGTCATTTAACTCTTATATTTGCATCTCTTTTCTTTTAGTTAGTTAGCTGATTTTCTAATTCTCTAGCTTAACTTTCTCTTCAACTTTGGTTAATTTGATTGAATAGAGATTTAAAATCATCGATTCCCTACGGATCGACCCATATTCGCCACGTACTACAAGTGTACGCCATGCTTTTGCGGTAAAATTTATTTCAAAATTTTTCGACGGTATTCTAACTCGATAGAAATCCATCGATTAACAACCTGCCCAAGAGGAGTTGTCCCCTTTTTATTAAACCTAAAGATTAGCTCGAGACTAGGTTCAAGTCTATCCTTGGAAATTCCCATCTGATCAAACGCATAGCGAAATATCACATTCATAGCACTCCCCATATCAACCAGGATTTTCGTGACCATCGAGGATCTATTTGGGTTGTGATCATTAAGGGATCATTGTGGGGGTGATGGATCCCTCTCCTTAGTTCTTGTGGATTAATCACCAGTTTGTGCATATTGATGTTGTGTTTTGAACTTTTGAACGACGGCTCCTCCTATATAGAGAATACATCGTTCTTAGCCTCTCGAATGTATTTATTTTGGGCACTTTGACTTCTACCGTCGGGATATCCTCCATATATGACATCCATCATATTCTGAGGTGGACTTAAGATTAGTGGGTCATCTTCCTCAATCAAATTTGCAGTATTACCAACAGGCTTCCTTGCATCAGTGTTTGACAGGAGTGTTTGCTGCGGGTTCTTCACGAATTCCTTCAACTGCCCTTCTCGAATCAATTTCTGAATTATTCCAGCCAAAACCTTGCACTCGTTGGTTCTGTGGCCATTTTCTTTGTGGTAGGTGCAATATTTGTCTCCTTTTTTCTACTCAGGGTAATTTCGGGCCTTAAATGAAGTGGGGAAGTTGACCTTATCATGGGTCATTGCGTAGATGTAGGAAATTGGTCGGTTTAACGCCACCGCGTTAGTATTGGTGTCTTCCCATCTAGCTCTCTTAGGAATTCTCTTCGGGCCGAATTTACCACCGTCCTTCTTGTGACCAAATTTCTTTTTTGAGTAATAGAATTCGTCCATTCGGATATACTTATCGGCTTGGAAATGGAAATCTTGAAGATCCCGGCATCTATGAATAAACAACTCCTTCTAGAAAGGAGAATTAACTATGAGTCCTGAGTGGACAGCGATGAACTTATCTCTGTCATTCATGCCTTTGGCCTTCAAGGCTTCAGTATTGAATCTCTTTAAATAACCCCCTAAGGACTCTCCATGGTTTTTCCTGATGTTAGCGAGCATGGTATAATCAAGGGAAGGATCTTTGCTTATGCAGAATTGAGTAGAGAACTCTTATGAGAATTGCTTCCAAGAATATATCGAATTCTCACGGTATTGTCGATACCATTTAGCGGCGGCCCCCTGTAATGTGACTGCAATAAGTCTACACCTCACAGCGCCAAAAGCGTTGTACAAATCCATCTGACTATCAAACACCATCAAATGGACATCTGGGTCGGTTGTCCCATGATATTTCATGGTGGGGACTTTCACATGAGATGGTATTGGAGCTGACATGATTTCATCGATGAAGGGTGCAACCCTTTCGTTGTTGTTTACTCTTTCATCTTCAGTTCTCTTGCACTTAGCATTTAACAGGTCGTTCATAGCCTTTTCCGCCATGTCCTTGATATAGGCTTCATTATTCAGGTAATTCCTTTTATTAGGTTTGTAGCCATCCGAAGTTGAACTTGCGGAACAGTCTCTATCTTCCGGTTGAACTCTTCCTTGATAATTTGCCTTCAGTGGAAGGCCCTCTTTCTATTTTGATGGAGAAATATTAGCTTTCCTTTTGGCAGCATCTGTATTGATTTTTAGATTCCTTTTTGGAGATTCAACTTCTTCACCCACCGTGGTAGCTTTCATTAATGATCGGTGAGATAATACTTCGTTCAGAAGACCTTTCATTTCTACCATTTGGCGTTCTAGATATGTTATTTTAGCTACATGTTCTTCTGGCTGAAGATCTTGAGTCGGAGCCAGTTGTGGTGACTGCCGAAGCTGAGCTGGAAGTGGAGTTGATTAAGGTAGGGCGGAAGGTTGCCCCTGTTCCCTATTCCCAGGGTTGAAAGAGGGTATACGTTTTCCTCCAAAGAAGTAGCATGCTCATTCCTTTTGATAAAGGTTTCATTTTCACTTATAACAAACCAAATTTCACAATCAATTATATTAATTAAGTAGGTCGGAGGTTCAAGCCCTCCTTCTAGCGCCAAAAATGTTAACAAGATTTCTTGTTAACATCCCCAATGTTTTTCAAAGGATTATTTTATATGGGTTCAACCTTTCGGTTGAGTGGATTCACATTTTCGAATGAAATGACAATGTCGAAAGTTTTAAGGTTTTAATTTTGATCCTGACGAGAGGGGATTGAGTCGGGAAGGTTATAAGAGATTATTCATCTCAGATTAGGATTTGAATGAAGAATCATCTTACTTCTAATATATCAAAAGGTTTAAGTATGGTTCAAGCATTATAGTTTAAAGGGATCAACAAAATTGTTCAACCTTTTGATTAGCCCGGAAGGTCTAAGAAGTCATTTAGCCTATACCGAAAGGTTTATATATAGCTTAAACCTTGCGATTTGACTGGATCAATGGTCTTGTTAAACCTTCCGATAGGCCGGAGGGTTTAGGAAACCATTTGGACCCTTCTATTGACTTGTCATGATTGTATGACCTTCATCCATATCATTTCATCAAGTTCTATCTTCCTTGGAAACCGAAAGTAATCCACATCTGCTTAGAATCCCTTCTGAAGATTATAAACCCTTCGATGGTATCAGACAGTGAGACTGCTTTATTTGTTATCCCCTTACACTTTCGGCTTCCTAGGATGATATATCACTTGTGAAAACCTTTCGAAAAGAGTGCATGATTCAAACATATTTAGATAATAATAACAGCTGATTTAATATGCCATGAGACTGATATTTGAGATTAATTCACAGGTTATATTCTCCCTTCTTGTAATTGATATTAGGTAGGGAAGAAGGTAACTTATTAGATTATCTAATAACAGTTTCATGGTATATTCTCGAAATAAACAAAGAATATTCTCGAAAGGCTTGTTATGCTTTTGAAAGGGTTGTCAATTGAGTTACATATTCTGACCCTATACTTTCTACCCTTCTTGGAAGACGTCTGTTTGAATGACGAACAATGAATCCCTTCGCTTGCGTCGAAGGGTTCAGATTTACAACAAACTTGTTTCCCGCACCCCTTCCTTTTTATTTAAAAGACTTGGGGCGCTCTTCTTTTCTTTAGTCTTTGTGTTACATTGGGTGGCCTTATAACCATATACTTGCTTAAACTCTTCCCTGAAGTTACCATGTGCCTCTTTGATGCAGCCCAGCCTGAAGTCCTAGGTCGCAGACGACCTAACGAACTAAAACTGGGGAATAAGTCATTGGAAGTTGAAGACTTAGGTCGCTCACGACCTAACAAATATTTTAGGTCGCTCACGACCTAGTGAAGGTGGCACGCGAGTTAATGGATTCAGCGTGAAGGCAGGCGAACGAGCTAACAAGCTACGAACTAAGTTAGGTCGTGGAAATATGATTCGACCTATGCTAGGTCGCTGGAAGATAAGACGCGTGAAGATAGGTCGTGGAGAAGAGATACGACCTAAGTTAGGTCACGGAGAGGAGCTACGACCTATGTTAGGTCACGAAGAGGGGTTACGACCTATGTTAAGTCGCGAAGATGTCCTGAAGCAATGTTTTTAGGTCGCTCGACCTTATGCACTGAAGAGTTAGGTCGCTGCCTTACATTTTTAGGTCGCTCCTTTGTTAGGTCGTAAGTCGTGATGGTTTGTAATGTGTTGAGTTGTAAATACTGTTAATCAATTACTTGTTGTAATCTAATTGTTTTAGGTCGTAAAGATGTTGTCGTTGTGTTGTAATCTGTTAGGTAGTAAACGACCTATAGTAAGTCGTAAGTCGTCTGTTTTTAAGTCATCTACTTTTAGGTCGTGATGTTTTAGGTCGTGGACGACCTATGGGTTGTACAGTTTCTGTGGCGTGTGTTTTAAAGCTATAAATAGCGGGGTGGCATCATTTGTAATACTGAGTTGATTTGAATAAAAACTTTTGTTTTGTTAGCTTTGTGCTTTCACCAAATTGGTAGTTGAGTGTAATCTCCTATCTCCTCTTTTGGCATTCGAGTGCGCTCGAATCAACGATCGTAGAAGCCAATTCACGGAATCAAGTGCGCTTGATCAGCGTCTGAAGAATTGCAGATCTTCTTTCACGGTATCGTGTGCGATCAACGTGACGAAGGTAGCTAGAATTCGGTATCTTCGGATCAACGAATTTGGGCCATTCAGTATTCTTCATTCCATCATTGCTACTTTCACAGAATCATCATTTTGTTAATCTGATGCTGCATCAGTTTGGTATCAGAGCTAGACTTAGCCAATCATAGCTAAGCCGAGTCTTGGAGCCAATTTATTCGAAGAATTTGAGGAGTTAATTGAAGCCGTACATCATTTAGAGAAGTTGGTTGTTTATCGCGTTCATCACAAAGTTGCAACAAGTTTGGAGATTTTGATCCATATCATTTTGGATCGAAAGAAGAAAAGTGTTTGAATTTGGCCGTGGGAGTGTGCACGCCAAAATTTGAAGTTTGAAGTTGAAGGTCGTACATCATTTGGTATCTTTTGAACGTCCAAGCCGATAATTGAAGTGTTTGTGAAATTTCAACCATGCCGCCGAGGAGAGCTAATCGTCATCAAAATATTGAAGCATTGTATAGAAGAGAAGAAGCTGATGAGATGGAGCAAAGAATAAATGAAAACTTTAGTGAGAAGCTTAATGAAGGAATTGGCCGGTTAGAGAAGATGATGTTGGAGATGAATCAAAATCGGAGAAGGGTTTCACCTGAATCTAACCATGGGGGAAGTAGAGTTTGACCACATTCCAATCGGGAGAGAAGTGCTGATAATGATCATAGAAGTGTGAGTCAAGATTGTTATAGAGATGATGATGATCGAAGACGTGATAGGAATGTGAATGATCGTGATCGGAGGAATGTAGGTAGAAGGGATGTTGGTGGAAGACGGGATGGTAGTAGAGATGTTGGTGGTCAGGATCGATATCGCTATACACCAGATTTCGAGGAGGATTTTGATGGTGGTAGTGTTCATGGACGAGGACAAGGAAGAAATCAGTCGGAGTATGATCACAAGTGGGAGTCTGGAATGAAAACTGAAATACCGAAATTCAAGGGAGGTATGCAAGCCGAGGAATTTCTTGATTGGTTAGCATATGTTGAGAAAATATTTGACTTCAAGGATGTTCCAGAGGATCGTAAAGTGAAGTTGGTTGCTACTAGGTTGAGGGGGAGAGCTATGGCATGGTGGCAGCAAACCAAACTTACTAGAGAACGAATGGGAAAGTCAAAGATTGTTGCTTGGGAAAAGATGAAGAAATTGATGAAGGCTACGTTCTTGCCCTATAATTACCAATCACTAATGTATCAGAGATTACAGAACTTGAGGCATGGAACGAAGACGGTTGCTGATTATGCTGATGAGTTCTACCAATTAATTGCTCGAAATGATATCATGGAGAGAGAAGAACAATTGACCGCGAGGTTTGTTGGGGGACTTAGAACACAGATCCAGGATATGGTGAACATGTTCGACCCTAGATCTGTGGCAAAAGCACATCAAAAGGCATTGGCTTGGGAGAAACAAGGAAGATGTGGGGGAGGTGTGTTTCCAAGTTTTACAGGGCAGAACAAAGGAGCAGGTAGTAGTTCTAATGTTCCTAAAGTATCGAATAAACCGGTTGTTCAGGAATTGGCTAAACCAAGGGTCAACACTAATTTCAAATGCTATAATTATCAAGAAGTGGGTCACAAGAGCAGCGAATGTCCAAAACCGAAGAAGAGAACTATGATTGCTGAGGCAGAGGAAGATGAGGTAGAGGGTGACTATTCTAATTCACTACATGATGAGGAGGAAGAGAATGTGTCGGGAGATGAAGGGTATTCATTAATGATGAAGAGGTCGTGTTTAACACCAAAACATTAGGAGGAAACTAGCTGGTTGAGGAGTAACATCTTTCAATCAACATGTACTATCATGGGAAGGGTTTGCAAGTTTGTTATCGATGCAGGAAGTTGTGATAATATTATCTCTACAGAAGCTGTGAAGAAGTTATCATTGAAAACAGAGAAGCATCCGAAACCGTACAAGTTAGCTTGGTTGAGGAAAGGTGGGGAGGTGAAAGTTGGACGAAGGGCTTGTGTTAATTTTTCAATTGGGAAGAAATACAAGGATGAAATATGGTGTGATGTCATGGACATGGATGTATATCATCTGTTGTTGGGTAGACCGTGGCAGTATGATAGGGCTGTGCAACATGATGGACGTACTAACAGTTATAGTTTTATGTTTGAAGGAACTAAAATCACTTTGATTCCTAAGAAGCGACAACAAGAAGAAAGCAAGTTGGAGGAGATTGAAGAGTTGAAAACTTTGTTATCATTGAAGGAGTTTGTCAAGGAGGTAGAAGAGGAGCCTGAAGTATTCTTGTTGATTGGACGAGAGAGTCATGAAGTGGTTGAGATCCCTGAAGAAGTAAAATCAGTACTGGGAGAATTTGACAATGTATTTCCTGAGGAGCTACCAACGGAGTTACCACCGTTGAGGGACATTCAACATCAAATTGATCTTGTTCCAGGAACTGTGTTACCTCATAGACCACACTACAGAATGAGTCCAAAAGAACATGAGGAGTTGAGAAGGCAAGTGGAAGAATTGCTTGAACAAGGGCATGTGCAGGAAAGTCTAAGTCCATGTGATGTGCCAGCGTTGTTAGTACCGAAGAAGGATGGGACGTGGAGGATGTGCACTGATAGTCGGGCGTTGAATAAGATTACAGTGAGATATAGATTTCCTATGCCTAGACTGGATGACTTGTTGGATCAGCTTAGTGGAGCTACTATATTTTCGAACATTGATTTGAAGAGTGGTTACCATCAAATTCGAATCAGACCGGGAGACGAATGGAAGACCGCATTTAAGACACGTGAAGGATTGTATGAATGGCTGGTCATGCTGTTCGGGTTGTCGAATGCACCGAGTACATTTATGCGAGTGATGAATCAGGTTTTTAGACCATTCTTTAGGAAGTTCGTGGTGGTGTATTTTGATGATATACTGATATATAGTGGGAATCCAGAAGAACACTTGCAACATCTAAGAGAAGTGTTGATGGTACTACGACAAGAACAATTTTATGCTGCAACGAAGAAATGCGTGTTCATGACGCATAGTGTTTTATTTTTGGGATATGTTATATCTGGAGGAGGTATACAGGTGGATCAGAATAAAGTTGACGCAATCAGAAATTGGCCACAACCGAAGACGATAACCGAAGTTAGAAGTTTTCATGGTTTAGCGTCATTCTACCGAAGGTTAATTCCACACTTCAGTAGCGTGATGGCACCGGTGACTGATTGTATGAAGGGGAAACAATTCTTATGGTCATAGGAAGCCGGGGTTGCTTTTGAGAGAATCAAAGAACTTTAGACGACAGCACCAATTCTAGTGTTGCCAGACTTTCAGTTGTTGTTTGAATTGCATAATGATGCATCGAAGGTTGGAATTGGAGGGGTGTTGAGTCAGAAAGGACGTCATATTGCATATTTCAGTGAAAAGTTATCAGGAGCAAAGATGAGATATAATACTTACGATGTGGAATTTTATGCTATTGTGCAAGCTGTGAAACATTAGAGGCATTATTTGTTTCATAAAGAATTTGTTCTATATACTGATCATGATGCGTTGAAGCATATGCAGGGACAGGACAAGATTGCGGCTAGGCATGCTTCGTGGATTGCATACTTACAACAATTTACATTTGTGGTGAAGCATAAATCGGGAATTACGAATAGAGTGGCGGATGCATTGAGTCGAAGGAATCATTTGCTGACTACAATAAAAGTTGAAGTGACCGGGTTTGATGTATTGCCAGAAATGTTTGTTGATGATCCTTACTTTGCGAAGTGTGTAGATGAAGTCAAGGAGGGAAAGACGGATGAGTTTGTATTGGTGGATGGTTTTCTTTTTAAGGGAAATCGATTATGTATACCAGAGTGCATCTTACGTATGAAGATTGTAAAGGAGTTGCATGAAGAAGGGCATGTGGACCGAGACCGTACTTTGCAATTGATTTCTCAATCTTATTATTGGCCTTCGACGAAGCGGGAAGTTGGAAAGTTTGTGGAGAGATGTCATATTTGCCAAGTTTCCAAGGGAACAGCGACGAATGCGGGATTGTATATGCCGTTACCCGTGCCGATTAAACCATGGGTTGATATCAGTATGGATTTTGTTTTGGGATTACCGAGAACTCAGAGGGGAAATGATTCGATATATGTTGTAGTAGACAGGTTTTAGAAGATGGCACATTTTATCGCTTGTAAGAAGACAGCTGATGCCGTCCGTGTTGCCGAGTTATTCTTTAGAGAAGTGTATCGCTTACATGGTTTACCAGAATCCATTGTTTCTAATCGGGATACTAGATTTCTAAGTCATTTTGGGCTAAGTTTGTGGAAGATGGTGGGAACAAAGCTAAATATCAGTAGTGCTTATCATCCGTAGTCCGATGGTCAGACTGAAGTTGTTAACAGATCTTTGGGAAATTTATTACGGTGCCTTGTGAAGGATAATCTGAAGAGTTGGGATATGAAGTTATGTCAAGCATAGTTTGCACATAATCATGCTATGAACCGTAGTACGGGGTTCAGTCCATTCCAGATTGTTTATTCAAGTTTACTAAAAGGGCCGTTGGATTTGACAATAATACCACAACCAAAGGGGACTATTAAACGGGCTGTTGATTTTGTTGATAGATTGGCAGAATGTCATAAAATCGTTCAGGAATGATTGGGAAAAGCAAATGAAAAGTATAAAAGATCTTCAGATTTGAAGCGAAGAAGCATCGAATTTAATGAAGGAGATTTAGTATATGCTGTGTTAACAAAAGATCGTTTTCCAGTAGGAGCATACAATAAACTTAAAGCACGAAAGATTGGTCCTGTAACAATTGTGAAACGGATCAATGAAAATGCTTACAGGTTGAAGCTGCCGGAGGATGTGTACACGTTTGACGTGTTTAATGTTAAACATCTGATACCGTATCATGGGAATGAGTTTGTTGTGGAAAAAGAAGGCGCAAATTCGAGGACGAATTTTTCTCAACTTGGGAAGGATGATGCAGCCCAGCCTGAAGTCCTAGGTCGCAGACGACCTAACGAACTAAAACTGGGAATAAGTCGTTGGAAGTTGAAGACTTAGGTCGCTCACGACCTATCGAAATTTCAGGTCGCTCACGACCTAGTGAAGGTGGCACGCGAGTTAATGGATTTAACGTGAAGGCAGGCGAACGAGCTAACAAGCTACGACCTAAGTTAGGTTGCAGAAATATGATTCGACCTATGCTAGGTTGCTGGAAGATAAGACGCGTGAAGATAGGTTGCAGAGAAGAGATACGACCTAAGTTAGGTCGCGGAGAGGAGCTACGACTTATGTTAGGTCGCGAAGAGGGGTTACGACCTATGTTAGGTCGCGAAGATGTCCTGAAGCAATGTTTTTAGGTCGCTCGACCTTATGCACTGAAGAGTTAGGTCGCTGCCTTACAGTTTTAGGTCACTCCTTTGTTAGGTCGTAAGTCGTGATGGTTTGTAATGTGTTGAGTTGTAAATACTGTTAATCAATTACTTGTTGTAATCTAATTGTTTTAGGTCGTAAAGATGTTGTCGTTGTGTTGTAATATGTTAGGTCGTAAACGACCTATAGTAAGTCGTAAGTCATCTGTTTTTAAGTCGTCTACTTTTAGGTCGTGATGTTTTAGGTCGTGGACGACCTATGGGTTGTACAGTTTCTGTGGCGTGTGTTGTAAAGCTATAAATAGCGGGGTGGCATCATTTGAAATAGTGAGTTGATTTGAATAAAAACTTTTGTTTTGTTAGCTTTGTGCTTTCACCAAATTGGTAGTTGAGTGTAATCTCCTATCTCCTCTTTTGGCATTCGAGTGCGCTCGAATCAACGATCGTAGAAGCCAATTCACGGAATCAAGTGCGCTTGATCAACGTCTGTAGAATTGCAGCTTCTTTCACGGTATTGTGCACGATCAACGTGACGAAGGTAGCTAGAATTCAGTATCTTCGGATCAACGAATTTGGGCCATTCAGTATTCTTCATTCCATCGATTGCTACTTTCACAGAATCATCATTTTGTTAATCCGCTGCTGCATCACTCTTCTTCTCTGGTGTTATACAATCCTTTCGGTGTCATCGAAAGGTAACTTCTTCATATACTCTTTGCCTATGCAGAAGGTCTCTAATGTGCCTTCTTCGTCTTAATTTACATTTTATGGTTAATAAGTATGTTAGCATACTAGACTTTTCAAGAGATCTCTTCGGTGAAGTCGAATCTAAACTTCATGCACAAGGGTCAGAAAGTACCATTCGACCATCGTATATCTCTAGATAAAATATACCGCTGAGATAAACACAAGTGGCCCATCATTCGAACATAAATAAGAACAATGTGAACTAAATATCATCAATGCTGGTCAACAATCGATAAGTATCTACAGATATGAAGTTGATAATACTCTGATGCGGGTTAGCAAAACCCTAGGTTATGCATCCTACTCTGTTTTCTACCATTTTCGATGTCAAGGTGATATCATACATCTTTCATACGAGTCTTCAACACTTGAACAAATCACGAATCCTTAATTAGATTCCCACGTCTCGAACAGATCTCGAAACCATACTTGGATTCTAGCATCTTGAACAGATCCACTTCCAAGAGATAGAATATGTATCCCAGTCTTGAAGTGGATTTCAATAAGTAAAACAGTTACGATCCCGGTCTCTTTAAGACCGAATCGATGAATTTGGTCATATTCAGTAATAATGACAATGATCGCATATGAAAACTAAGTCTCGTATACTTATCAAGTTTTTGAACTTCTCACTTCCACTTTCAGTGATAAGCACACGACTAAATACTTTCCATAAAGGAGTAAACAAACAAAGCATGATCAAGTCATACAAAGTACAATTAAGTCATATAAGCGACTTTTATTCCCCTTTTAGTTAATACTTTTATTAGTAAAAACATCTTTTATTAGTGAAACTTCTTTTATCTGACAAAACATCATTTACCAATCACTACTATTCACTTTTACTCTTTCAATATTTCAATAACTATTCATGCACTTGCGTTAATTAGTATATGTATATTTATAAATCATTAACAGGATTTCTTACTTTAAACCTTTATTTTTTCTATTTTTCTCCAAAAGATTCCATACTTATAATTTCCTTCAAAAATCCATCTTAGGGATCTAAGTAGTTTCACAAATTCATTCAAAATGTTTAAGAGTAATGTTACATAAACATTGTTACTAGAAACCCAAAACCATTTCACTTATGCTTATTCTTAAAACATTTTTTCAAAAATCTATTTACATTCATAAGTATAATAAAAAAGGGTTAAATATGAATGTTATTAACACATTGTTACAACAAACCCAAAACCATTTCATACTTACATTGTCTTTAAAAACATTCTTTGAAGGATCTAAGTTAATATTTAGTCAAGTTTGATGACCGACAAGTCAACTACCCAGTTAAAACGATCACTTATAGAAATCACAGTTCATATACTTAATTCATTTTTGACATTCCAACTTATACTTTCCCTCGTTCAATAGTGAAGCTAGGTAAGTTAGAACACTGGTTGCATATAGATAAGTCTACCTAGTAGGCATTTAGTGTTAAGTATAATATTAATGACTTTCATAAACGAGTAAGAAATCAACCCGACAAACATGTTTTCGACATTCCGAACTTAACTGTTCCTCGATCAAGAGGGAAGCTAGTAGGATAGAGCACTAATACTTTTATTCCTGCTAGAACATCAATCTTAACTCGCATAAATAGATATGCTTGTTTCATCGGTAGTTGGTGATAAGCATAGTTAATTTCCTTTTTCAAAATTTTTATATATACACACACATTTTAAAAATACTTATAAATAGGTTTTAAAAATCTATGTAAAATATTACTTAGAAACAACTATTTATAATTTGAAGAAAATAAAGTAAAAACATGTTTTATAATTTAAAACCCATTTACTTTCAAAATTCATAAATAAATAGTAAAAATATATTTAATCTTCAAACCAACTTTAACATACTGAAATGTATGTTAGAAATGTCGCTCAAAAGATTAGGGAAAAACACCAAATTCAAAAACCATTTTTGAACAATTAAACCGTAAGCGACTTACTATAGCTTTTAGAAATGCTATTAAAAGTCCTTGTTAAAAAACAACATTGAAAAAACACAATCTTTGTCACCAGTTTTCACCACCTTAACAAGTGACTTAAGACTTGAAATTTTATAGTAAGTGCTAAACTTAGGGTACTTATAAACCATGGAAAAAAAACTTAATTATATTCTCTTGCTTATTTATAAAAATCCTCGAAATTAAGGAATTTACTAAAATGTTCGTTTAGCGACATTTTTACCCAAACTTTAGCCATTTTGTTTGACCAATTCCAAAACCATTTAAACTCTAATTTTTTTAAACTTATATTAATTATTAAAGATGCAAAGAAGATTTCAAAATATCTCTCAAATTTAACTTTGAAAATAACCAAATCTAAGGCATTTTCAAAGTGCATCCATAGTGACCTTTTCCGCTTCTAACTTTCACAACTATGGTTCATAACTTTTATAACTTTCCAAACCATTTCTTTACTATTCCATTCAGCAAAATATGTGTAGAGAATAATCAAACAAAATTATCCTAAGTTAAGATCATAAATCTTCCATTTATATAAGCTAAAGTTAAGGTATATCGAAGTGCACTTATAGCGACTATTCCCGCTTCAAAAACTTTCAAACGTACTTCAATTCAACACACATTTCGAACAACCATTAAACATCAGGTAAAGGTCATACCACATCTCTAGAAGGGTAATATAAGTGAAGTTATACAATATAAAGTTGTCATTTCCTTTCAAAGGCATGGGGATCCTGACGCAGCGGATTAATCAAAACAATGTAGATCGATGAAAGTAGCAATCGATGGATTGATGAATACTGAAATGCCCAAATTCGTTGATCCGAAGATACCGAATTCTAGCTATCCCGAACTCGTTGATCCCGCACGATACAGGGTTCAAAGATCTGCGATTCTTCGCACGTTGATCAAGCGCACTAGATTCCGTGAATCAGCTTCTGCAGTCGTTGAATCGAGCGCACTCGATTAACCGAAAGAGGAGATAGGAGATTACACTCAACTACCAATTTAGGTTGAAAGCACAAAGCTAACAAAACACAAATTTTATTCAAAATTAACCAACCTTCAAAATGTACAACGCACGCCTATTTATAGCATTTTACAACACACGCCACAAATTTGTACAACACTTAGGTCGGCCACGACCTAACAAACATCACGACCTAAAAAACATCACGACCTACGACCTAACTATGGTCGCCTGCGACCTAAAGAGCAGCACATAAACACAGTACATAGCACATTACACATATATTACAACACATAGATCTGTTTCGATTTAAAATACAACTCACGCGACCTAACTTCAATGCCCCAGCTTGCATCAGCGACCTAGTATAGGTCGTTAACGACCTACCACTTCTCGCGACTTAAGAACGGCAGCAGTGAGGGACTTAACAATAGAAGGCAGCGACCTAAAATAAAGCGGTATCCAACTCAACGACTTAACAAGTCCGCGACCTAAGGATTTGGCCTCGGATCTCTTCTTGCGACCTAAGATGCAGCAAAGTTAGGTCGTTCGTGACCTAAAAGAAGCGGCTTCGCAGGATCAATGGCCTGGATTAAAGCGACATAGGAATTCACGGCTTCAGGCTTCAACGACTTATCTCTTGACTCGTTAGGTCGTTCACGACATAAAAACATGTTAGGTCGTTCCAGCGACCTATCTCTTTGCTTTAGCTCGCCATTCTCAAACCCGTTAGGTCGTAGCTCTTTTCCTGGTGATTTGTTAGGTCGTTCCCACGACCTATGCCTTAGCTCGTTAGGTCGTATGCGACCTAAAAACAAGTTAGGTCGTTTGTGACTTAAACTGTCCCCATGTTGCACTGCCATGTTAGGTCGTTCACGACCTATCACTTCCTTAGGTCGCAAACTCGAGATAACTTCTTCCCCTGGTTTCCAGTTAAGTCGCAGCTCCCCCTCTCGTGACTCCTTAGGTCGAGGACGACCTATAACTTCCTCGTTAAGTCGTATGCGACTTGAATCCTTAAGTCATGTGCGACTTAGACCTTCACTTCTGTCCTGAGCTGCATCATCCTCCCCAGGTTGAGAAAAATTCGACCTCAAATTTGTAAATTCTTCCACATTAGCTCGTTCATCCCCATGATATGGTACGAGATTCTTAACATTGAACACATCAGAAGTATACACATCCTCTGGCAGCTTCAACTTATAAGCATTTTCATTAATTCGTTTCACGACTTCTACAGGCCCAATTTTCCTGGCTTTCAACTTGTTATAAGCGCCCACTGGAAAACGATCTCTTGTCAACACAGCATATACCATATCTCCTTCATTAAATTCAACACTCCTTCGCTTCAGATCTGCAGATCGTTTGTATTTCTCATTTGCCTTTTCCAATCGTTCTTGAACGATTCTATGACACTCCGTCAATCCTTCAACAAAATCAGCAGCTCGTTTGACTGTCTTCTTTGGTTGTGGTATGACTGTTAACTCCAACGGCCCCTTTGGTAAACTAGAATATACAATCTGAAATGGACTGAATCCCGTACTACGGTTCACTGCATGATTATGAGCAAACTCTGCCTGGCATAACTTCAGGTCCCAACTCTTCAGATTGTCTTGCACAAGACATCTCAACAAGTTTCCCAATGATCTGTTCACAACCTCGGTCTGTCCATCCGTTTGCGGATGATAAGCGCTGCTAAAGTTCAACTTCGTTCCCACCATCTTCCACAAACTTAGCCAAAAATGACTTAGAAAACGAGTATCCCTATCCGACACAATAGATTCTGGCAATCCATGAAGTCGATATATCTCTTTGAAAAACAACTGAGCAACATGAACAGCATCCGTCGTCTTCTTACAAGCAATAAAATGTGCCATTTTCGAAAATCGGTCAACCACCACATAAATGGAATCGTTACCACGCTGTGTTTTCGGCAACCCCAACACAAAGTCCATACTCACATCAACCCATGGTTTAGTTGGTATAGGTAACGGCATATATAAACCAGCATTAGTCGCAGTTCCTTTCGAAACCTGACAGATATGACATCGTTCCACCAACCTTTCCACTTCTTTCCTCATTGATGGCCAAAAGTAAGACTGTGAAATCAAATGTACGGTCTCTCCCAACATGTCCTTCTTCATGTAGCTCTTTTACAATCTTCATTCTCAAACTACAATCAGGTATGCATAATCGATTTCCTTTGAACAGAAAACCATCTACCATCAAAAACTCATCCGTCTCCCCATTCTTGACTTTATCAACAAACTTTGCAAAGTAAGGATCTTCGTCAAATAACTCTGGTAACACATCGAATCCCGTTACTTCAATCTTCATTGTTGTTAACAAATGATTCCTTCTACTCAAAGCATCCGCAACACGATTTGTCACTCCCGATTTGTGTTTTACAACAAATGTAAACTGTTGCAGATATGCAATCCATGATGCATGTCTCGTTGAAATCTTGTCTTGCCCTTGTAAATGCTTTAATGCCTCATGATCAGTGTAAAGAACAAACTCTTTCTGAAATAGATAGTGTCTCCAGTGTTTAATAGATTGCACAACAGCATAAAATTCCACATCATATGTACTGTATCTCATCTTTGCTCCTGATAACTTCTCGCTAAAGTATGCAATCGGACGTCCCCTCTGACTCAACACTCCTCCAATCCCAACCTTGGATGCATCAGTATGTAGTTCAAACACTAGCTGAAAATCTGGTAATATTAGAATTGGTGCAGACGTCAAGAGTCCTTTGATTCGATCAAAAGCAACCCCGGCTTCCTCCGTCCATGCAAACTGTTTACCCTTCATACAATCAGTCATAGGCGCCATCACACTACTAAAGTGTGGAATAAACCTTCGATAAAATGAAGCCAACCCGTGAAAACTACGAACTTCCGTTATCGTCCTGGGTTGCGGCCAATCTCTAATTGCTTCGACTTTACTTTGGTCAACCTGTATTCCTTCTTCCGACACAACATACCCCAGAAATAAAACACTCCTCGCCATAAAAACACACTTCTTTGTAGCAGCATAGAATTGTTCTTCACGAAGAATAATTAACACTTTCTTCAAATGCTGAACATGCTCTTCTGTACTAGCACTTTAGATCAGAATATCATCAAAGTAAACCACCACAAATTTTCCAATGTATGGCCTGAAAATTTGGTTCATCACCCTCATGAATGTACTTGGTGCATTTGATAGACCAAACGGCATTACCAGCCATTCATACAATCCTTCCCTCGTCTTGAACGCTGTCTTCCATTCGTCCCCTGGTCTAATGCGAATCTGATGATAACCGCTCTTCAAGTCAATCTTTGAAAATATTACGGACCCACTGATTTGATCCAATAAATCATCAAGCCTCGGCATCGGAAATCTGTATCTGACTGTGATCTTATTCAATGCTCTACTATCTGTACACATCCTCCACGTTCCATCCTTTTTGGGTACCAATAAAACTGGTACAGCACAAGGACTTAAACTCTCCTGCACACGCCCCTGTTCAAGAAATTCTTCCACTTGCCTCCTCAATTCTTCATGTTCCTTTGGACTCAATCGATAATGTGGTCTGTGTGGTAATACAGCACCTGGAACAAGATCTATCTGATGTTGTATATCCCTCAACGGTGGCAACTCCGTTGGTAACTCCTCTGGAAATACATCGTCAAATTCTTTCAAAATTGGCTTCGCTTCCTCCGGAATTTCAACCTCTTCACTGCTCTCTCGCCCAACCAACAAAAACACTTCAGGCTCCTCCTCTACTTCCTTCACAAACTCCTTCAAAGATAACAAAGTTTTAAGCTCTTCAATCTCCTCCAACTTGTTTTCCTCCTGTTGTCGCTTCTTTGGAACTAGAGTAATCTTTGTGCCTTCAAACATGAAACTGTAACTGTTGGTACGCCCATCATGTTGCACCGCCCTATCATACTGCCACGGTCTCTCCAGCAACAAATGACAGACATCCATATCTACCAAATCGCACCAGATTTCATCCTTGTATTTCTTTCCAATTGAAAACTTCACACAAGCCCTTCGTTCAACCTTCACCTCCCCGCCTTTCCTCAACCAAGCTAGCTTGTACGGTTTCGGATGTTTCTCAGTCTTCAACGCCAACTTCCTCACAGCTTCTGAAGAAGTTATATTATCACAGCTTCCAGCATCAATAACAAATTTGCAAATTTTCCCCAGAATAGTACATGTCGACTGAAAAATATTGCTCCTCAACCAATTACAATCCTCCTCTAGCTTTGGTGTTAAACAGGACCTCTTCATCATTAGATTATAACCTTCGTCTCCCAACACTTCTTCTTCCTCCTCATCAGGTGGTGAATTGGAACATTCAGCTTCTTCATCCTCATCCTCAACCTCCGCTATCATAGCTCTCTTCTTCGGCTTTGGACATTCGCTACATTTGTGGCCCATTTCTTGGCAATTATAACACTTGAAACCATTATTGACTTTCATCTTCCCAACCTCATTCACAACTGGTTTTGCAATAGCTTTTGAAATATTAGAACTTCCACTAACACCCTTCACTGGATTGTTGGAATTTGTAAACACACCACCTCCTTGTCTCCCCTGTTTCTCCCAGGCTAACGCTTTCTGGTGTGCTTCCGCTATAGTTCTAGGATCAAACATGTTAACCATATCCTGAATCTGCATTCGCAACCCTCCAATATCTAGACGTTAGTTGTTCTTCCATTTCCATAATATCATTCCTCGCAATAAGCTGATAAAACTCATCTGCGTAATCATTAACATTATTTGTGCCCTGCCTCAAATTCTACAAACGTTGATACATCAAAGATTGATAATTGTAAGGTAAGAACGTTGCTTTCATCATTTTCTTCATCTTCTCCCAAGACTCAACTTTTGACTTCCCCATCCGTTCACGTGTAAGTTTGGTTTGCTGCCACCATGCCAAAGCTCTACCCCTCAACCTTGTAGCAACCAACTTCACTCTATGATGTTCTGGAACTTCTTTGAAGTCAAAAATCTCTTCAACATTAGCCACCCAATCTAGAAACTCCTCCGCTTGCATACCACCTTTGAATTCAGGAATTTCAGTCTTCATCCCCGACTCCCACTTGTGATCATACTCAGAGTGATTTCTTCCTTGTCCTCGTCCTTGTCCTTGAACACTTCCACCATCATACTCTTCTTCAAAATCAGATGTATATCGTTGTCTATCTCGTCCACCCACATCTCTACTACCATCACGTCTTCCACCATCATCCCTTCTATCTACATTCCTCCGTTCACGCTCATTCACGTTCCTCCTACGCCTTTGATCATCGTGAACACTTCTATCCCGATTGGAATGTGGCGAGACTCTACTTCCCCCATGGTTAGATTCAGGTGAAACCCATCTCCGATTTTGATTCATTTCTAACATCATCTTCTCTAATCGTCCAATCCCTTCGTTAAGCTTCTCACTAAAGTTCTCATTAATTCTTTGCTCCATCTCGTCAGCTTCTTCTCTTCTATACAAAGCTTCTACGTTTTGGTGACGATTAGCTCGTCTCGGCGGCATGATTTGAAACTTTACAAAACTCTTCAACACTTCAAATTCAAACACCTTTCGAACTTTGATCCAACATGAAATGGATCGAAAACTTCACACTTGTTGCAAATTGCGATGAACACGATGAACAACCAAACTCCCAAACAAGATAGATCCGTCCTTCAAACTTCAATACAAAGTCGAACAACTTCCCTTCTTGCTCTCGGCCATGATTAATAACCTCAAATCTTCACTTCGATTCAAACTTCTTCAAGATAATTGGCTCCAAGGACTCGATTTAGCTATGATTGGCTAAAACAAGCTCTGATACCAAAACTGACGCAGCGGATTAATCAAAACAATGTAGATCGATGAAAGTAGCAATTGATGGATTGATGAATACTGAAATGCCCAAATTCGTTGATCCGAAGATACCGAATTCTAGCTATCCCGAACTCGTTGATCGCGCACGATATCGGGTTCAAAGATCTACGATTCTTCGCACGTTGATCTAGCGCACTAGATTCCATGAATCGGCTTCTGCAGTCGTTGAATCGAGCGCACTCGATTAACCGAAAGAGGAGATAGGAGATTACACTCAACTACCAATTTAGGTTGAAAGCACAAAGCTAACAAAACACAAATTTTATTCAAAATTAACCAACCTTCAAAATGTACAACGCACGCCTATTTATAGCATTTTACAACACACGCCACAAATTAATTTGTACAACACTTAGGTCGGCCACGACCTAACAAACATCACGACCTAAAAAACATCACGACATACGACCTAACTATGGTCGCTTGGGACCTAAAGAACAGCACAGAAACACAGTACATAGCACATTACACATATATTTACAACACATAGATCTGTTTCGACTTAAAATACAACTCACGCGACCTAACTTCAATGCTCCAGCTTCCATCAGCGACCTAGTATAGGTCGTTAACGACCTACAACTTCTAGCGACTTAAGAACGGCAGCAGTGAGTGACTTAACAATAGAAGGCAGCGACCTAAAATAAAGCGGTATCTAACTCAGCGACTTAACAAGTCCGCGACCTAAGGATTTGGCCTCGGATCTCTTCTTGCGACCTAAGATGCAGCAGAGTTAGGTCGTTCGCGACCTAAAAGAAGCGGCTTCGCAGGATCAATGGCCTGGATTAAAGTGGCATAGAAATTCACGGCTTCAGGCTTCAACGACTTATCTCTTGACTCGTTAGGTCGTTCACGACCTAAAAACATGTTAGGTCGTTCCAGCGACCTATCTCTTTGCTTTAGCTTGCCATTCTCAAACCCGTTAGGTCGTAGCTCTTTTCCTGGTGATTTGTTAGGTCGTTCCCACGACCTATGCCTTAGCTCGTTAGGTCGTATGCGACCTAAAAACAAGTTAGGTCGTTTGTGACTTAAACTGTCTCCATGTTGCACTGCCAAGTTAGGTCGTTCGCGACCTATCACTTCCTTAGGTCGCAAACTCGAGATAACTTCTTCCCCTGGTTTCCAGTTAAGTCGCAGCTCCCCCTCTCGTGACTCCTTAGGTCGAGGACGACCTATAACTTCCTCGTTAAGTCGTATGCGACTTGAATCCTTAAGTCGTGTGCGACTTAGACCTTCACTTCTGTCCCGAGCTACATCAGATCCAAAGTTTATAACTTTAATTTGTTAATGTCACTTTAAATTTATATTTTTACTACACAACATATATACATAATATATATAATCAAGATAGTGATATAATTTACATAGATCTAAGCCAATCACATGCTCAAATGCTAAAAAAGATAAGAACACTTCCAACCATCACCAAATTTCTAATGATCCAAGCTTTAGCACTTAAAAACCAAGGAAAGACCTCCCCCTTCTCTTCCATGCTCATGGCCTCACCACGCCCCCCTATTTCGTCCATATTTTCCACTTTTGACTTTAAATCATTGGTTGCTAAAGTGTTGTAAGGTATTAATGAAAGTCTGGTGAAGTTTTAAAGGGATTTGGGTTAAATAGTAAAAGTTAGTGAAGAACAAAGCGGATTAATGTTGATCCACTTCCACCATTTTCTTAATTTTATTTAAGTGATTAGTGAAACCCTTAAGGATGCATTTATAGAATTTTTCAAGAGGTCATTATCACCTTCTACCTTCCATAAAAGGTCATAAAGGAGCCTCCCTCTCACATGCAACCTTTATAGTTTTACATCTCTTACTTAACACTTAAGACTTTCCTTAAAGTTCATCTTCAAAGTATCTTGTCTTTCCTTTCACATCTAATTAGTTAACTTTAAGAAGCTTCTTAAGAGTTTAGTGCAAAATATTTTTATATTAAATTAATGTTCTCTCAAGAAAATAAGTGTATAAAAAAAATCTAAACGACTTATAATGGTTAAAAAGTTGTTTATGGATAAAACGATTTTCAGTCACATTATTGATATTTCTTCAAAGTATTTATTTTTGTAAACATTTTTACAAAACAAGTTTACCATCGTTACTTATGATTTGTAAGGGGGATACCAAGGTTATTAAACCACTTTAATAACATTTAATCCAAGATTCATATATTTAAATTATTCAGATATTTAAATGCGAAGTGTCCAAAATCCCGGGTCGTTACATTCTCCCCCATCATCCTTGAAATTCCAACACAAGCAACAAAAGAAACAACCACGTAGAAATACTTAATAGTACTCAAAATAACTAGTTAATATAGCTCTCCAATTGTCTAGGTTCTGAAACCCACTCGTCGGACTAGGATGATAAAAAATCTACTAAGCACACCATAGACTCAACAGCCTTAGGTTATTACATAGTCAACGATTCATAATACTTCATAACAAATCAATGAGTCCTCACCTAAATTCTCCATAAGCCAACAAAACATAGTATGCAAATATACGAAAGCCCATATGACGCACATGGTCCATCCATATGCAACATCTGATATGATCACTTGCTTGATCACATAAATTTTACTTCCAAACTAATATAGATCACATGATATCTTTGTTGCGGACTCCGATCAGGTTCCTTAATTAAAAACCTTCATTCTCCTTACATAGCTATATACTATGATAGAAAACTTTGGAATCATATCAAGAATATATATTAATTTTTCGTCATCAAAAAATCGAGTGAAAGAACCTTGTTCGGACCGGTGCAAATCACCTCGAGACCATGTACTCGAATACTGGATCAAGAACAGTCATGCGAATAAAAGGATATACGTACAACTTACGTATTTAATCTATTGGTTTCTTAACTACAACAATATCTTTTATATCACATTCATTTATCCAAATAGTATGTCATTTAATACTAAAATTATTTATGAACCATTTCATAAAAACATAACTTCTAGTTATCAAATGTTTTATAACACAAGTTCATACTCATCTAGTACTCCGATACGTCCTAAAAGTATATACCCGACACCAAGTTTAAAACTAGTTTAAATTCTACTATCTTCTTAGTTCAAGTGTTATTTAAACGTCATCATTATATTTTTGCAAAACACTTAGTTTCAAGTTCTATATTGATTCGGAAGTTTCCGACTATCCAAAATCGTCGAAAATCCGTTCATTTCAACAAATGAAAATCACCAATCAATATATCTTATCATAATGCACAAACCATTCAATCTTAATGCATAGACTACATGTGTCCATAAAATAGCTTAACAAAATTTCACTTCTTTATTAAGCACACTTTGCTACAAAGGTAAAACAGAAAAGGTTTTCATAATTATTTGGGTTATGCCACTACCACTTGAGCACCCAACATAGCATACTTGCAAATCTTTTTTGCATAGAAAGCTTATTTCTAAGTTATTATTAAAATATTTTCTATTTTTTTTATCAAATTATTTAAGGAAACTCTAGAACTAAACTTTGGGTTTCATTTCAAATCAATTGAAATAACTAAGGCCACATTTGAGACTACAAGCTATTGTTATCCAACCTTATGATCGGGCCATATTCGGATGAATCTGATCATTCAATTGGTAGAATAACTAAGCTGGAATCCTAAGCGATAATTTCCAAGCTCAGATGCCAAGCAAAAACAAGAGGTGAAGTCACGAACTTGCCAAGAATCTTCAATAGAACCCTAAAAATCAACTCACTCCAAGTACCAAGCCCAATGGTCCAAGGATGAAGTCAAGTCATGAATCGGTATCGATTCATGGCTAGGGATCGGTACCGATCCCTAAATTTAACCCAAGTCCACCTCAAAGTTCATGTCATAGAAAGACTTTGTAATTATCAGTCGATGCACACCGTAAATGATGGTTAGCTCGTCTTTAACCAAAATGATCAATATGAATAACTCAAGCACTTTTGTCCAGCCTCCAAACCAAGGAATGCATATAAGTTCAACCAAATATCAATGCAACCGAATGCCAAAGTTAAGGATACAACTCAACCAAACGTCTATAAGAGATTGAAGAAGGTTCTCAGTGCAATACTATGGATTGATATCTATCCATGAAGCATAGTTCGATACCGATCTTTGAACATTGATGAGTTGGCCATGATCTTCCGAGAGTGGTTCCTTTAGGATGTCGTGAATGTGAACAAAAATGCAGTGGAGAGAATTTTGTCGACCTACAGCTATAAATATTGGAGAAGGGGAATTATTTAAGGACTTTTGGCTCGTTTAATAAATTTCTATACTTTCTCTATAATATCACGGACCATCACCGATCCATAGCTACTGATCCATAAGATCAACTTTGTAAAACTCAGTAGTAGCATAAATAAAATTCAAGTGAACATAAATCTTTGATTAGTCAAACCACTATAATTATTTTGCGTTCATTTTTCCTTATTTTCCATTTATTTTCTTCATTTTATTCTCTGGTATTAATCTATGGTTATTTATGCCAACTTTTGGCATAAATATTTTGGTGCTTTCACTAAGAACATATCGATCTCAGGCTATTTTGATTTATATTCTAATTTTGGACGACTTTAGTCCAAGAGGTAGATTTGTCAGTTTCATTCCTATAATCCATGACTATTCAAATTTCTGCAAAATCTACCATAGGATTAACTAAAGTAATGGTCCACGAAGCACTAGAGAAAATCTGCCACATCTAGGCCTGCTAACGATGCTGAGAACGCTGATTCTCAACATGTAGAAGAAATTGCTCAACCCAATGCTGTTGAAATTCAAAGCCCAGCAGATATGATCACTCAGGTTAAGATGGACATGATGATGAAAGAGTTGAATGACAAGTTGCGTGAGAGTAAGGATGAGATGAGGAAACATATGAGGGGAACTCTAGATTTACTAAACCAATTATCCTATAGCCGTAGAAGGAATAAGAAGGAGTTATCACCTCCCAAATCAGAAAAGGACAGTTCTTCATCATTCAAAGAAAACCACGGAGAGAGGAAGCAAAAAAATGAAGACAAAAGAAGCTTGGATTTCGAAAATCAATTTGAACAATGCTCAGAGTGCAAGAGTAGGATCGGTACTGATCCATCCCCACGGATCGGTACCGAACCCTGTCAACGTGATGTTGGCACATAAGGCGGTGTTGGTTTAGATGATGATGTTGGTGGTGCAGATGGTCATATTGCTGATGGCCAGAATATTAAGATTCAGACGGCTGCCCTTGATCCGTCGCATTGCAATCATAGAGATAAATCAGCTAGACGAACAGTTCACCCAAGGATAGGGGAACCTAGGTACCATGGAACTAACTGAGCTTGTTTGTAGAGCCAAACACTCGGGGTAGGCCATGATCATTGTCGTCCTACAGATCAAATTGAGCCAGAATATTTAGTTGGTATGGTGAAGAAGTTAGTAAATGAAAACCAACATAGAAACAACGAAGAATATTCTTCTCCCAATATGAACCCATTCACCGAAGAGAAATCGTGTGAGGAATATCCATAAAGGTTCACTATGCCGACAATGTTGTCCTATAGCAGGACGATGGATCTGAGATAGCATTTATGGAAATACGAATGGTGAATGGGCACGAGGAGGGCAATGGATGCTATCAGGTGTTGGTTGTTTTTGGTCTTTCTTATAGGTAAGATATGATGTGATTCACCCAGCTTCCATCGAAATCCATATCCTCGTTCGATCAGTTGGCATGGAGATTTTTCGAATAGTTTCCCTTGCACACTACCCATCCGAAGGATGTTGTATGTGGAATATCCATGAAGGTTCTTTATGCCAACGATGCTGGCCTATCACATGATGATGGTTCCGAGATAGCATTTGCTAAAATACGAATGGTGTATGGACAGGACAAGGGCAACATACATTGCGGGGGTATTGGTGTTGCTCGGTCTTTCTTGAAGGTGTAGCTACGATGTGGTTCAATTGACTTCCACTGAAATCCATGTCGTCAACTGATTGGTTGGCAAGGAGGTTTATCGAATAGTTTCACTTGCACATTACCCACCTAAAGGATGTGATGTTGTTATCGAATCAATTCTAGAGTATTGGGGAGTCATTCATGGACCTTTTAAGTATATTCAATACGACCGTGATAAAAGTGAGTGATGCCAAGGAGGACATAGTGCTGTTGGCTTTGATCAAGGGGTACATCCAGATACTAGTTTCAAAAGATGGTTGAAGATGAAACCTCTACTAACAATGGATGGTTTTATATAAAGGTGACTAAATTCTTGCACTTGGAAGAGGCAAGTTCGAGCACTAGGAAAGTCAATGATGGACAATCAACTGAAGTGATTCAAAGTAATGTGGCTGTGAAGCAATCCATCGAAGGTTCTAGGAATGCTACTATTAAAGTGGAAAATATAGGTAATAACCTAAAAAAAATCAAGGTGATGGAGGTAGGAAGCCAAATTTCAAGAAACGTTCGAAACTTCCATAGTACGAAGATTATACACCACTAGATAATTTGATTAAGAATATATACCTTCCAACGCAAGGTATCGAGCATTACAAGAAGCGAAATTTGAGAGAGCCGACTGAGAGAAAAATGGTCTTGGATGTATTGCCACTTCCACGAGACCCGTGGTCATAACATGAACAAATATAGGAATTTTCGAGATGAGATTGAGGAATTAATCTAGAAGAAGAAGCTTTGGCATTGTATAAAGCCTCATAGGATAGCCGGCCAAGGAATGTTCAACCCCAGGGGAAACAGCTCCAACGCAGCCTGGTTGGACCTATTGATGGCATGCCTTGGCAACTTGAATAAAACTAGTTATCAACACAATAACTGGTGGACCTCATCCAATCGAAAAGAGTAGGAATGAGATGGAAAGATACAGGAGTTCTTTAAAACATATGGTACAAGGGAGTTGCTTTTCCATCAAAGACGAGGCTCTAGTGAGGCAACTAAAAACCATAAAAGTGACATTCCGTTCAGAAGTCATGACATGGATGGGGTCGAGGTGCCTATGCTTGATCCCTTGGTGATAATGGTATAGGCCAACAACTTTGAAGAAAGTGCTTGTTGATTATGGAAATTCAGTAAATATTCTATTTAAGAGAGTTTATAATCAGATGATGAAGGATGATCAGGATCTGAAGCTTGTAAATATAAAATTTAGGGATTTATCGGAGAGGTTGCAAAGCCTGTAGGATTATTAAACATATTGACGGTTTCAGGAAAGGTGATCGCAAGAGAGTGTAGTTTGTAACCTTCGCAATGATGGATATTTTTTCAGCTTATAATGCCTTTTTGGACTGACTGGCCGTTATTAGTTTCCAGGACTAAACGCCCTAGCTCCATGGCTCCCAACAATGAAATTTCCTATGAAAAACGAAATGAGGGTCATTCAAGTTGATCAGAACCTTGGACAAGAATGCTACGTCACGGGGGGAAGCAAGGCGACATTGAAAGGGAAAGGACGTGGAGAAGACTCTTTACGTCTATTCGATGGACGCATAGCAACCGTTGCCTAGCCCTGACTTGGTTGGCATAGAAAGTTCCATAAAGCTATGGATCCGAGGAAGGATCCATAGGATGCAAAGTGGCCTAGCCGAGCGGACGATCACCATCTTGATCTGTTAGGTCGATCCTACTCGGGTCCTGAAAATCAGATTTCAACTCAGTATGAGAAAGAAGAAAGAATCGGCAGGTTTTATTTAGGCGAACCTAGATATTTTTGCCTTGGCACATTCTGACATGTATGGAGTATCGTTGGAGATAGCGTGCTATTGAATGTGAACCCTAGATGTCTCCCTGTGAAACAGAAGTGGCATAGCCTCGGTTCAGACTGATCCTTGCGCTGAAGGAAGAAGTGGATAAGCTAAAAGCCAATGGCTTTATCCACAATGCTATATACCCAGAGTGGGTATCCAATCCAGTCCTAGTCAATAAATCCAATGGGAAATGAAGGACATGGATCGACTATTCAAACTTGAATAAGGCATGTCCAAAAGATAGCTTCCCAATGTCAATGTCGACCAATGAGTGGATTCAACAGCCGGCTATGAATTGCTATATTTCTTAGATGCTTGCAAGAAATTTGAGCGATAAGAAATTTCAAAGATTTATATGTAGAAAGAAGATAACACATTTATAGAGAAATTTGAGCGATAGACGAGCTGCTGTTAATTTTGATTTGACATTTAGTTTTAAAATGCCTAGTTGGAAAGGCTCTACCCATGACAATAGACTGTTAATTCATGCTATTGAAGAAGTTGAAAACTTCCCATGCTCACCATTCGTTAATTATCTCGTAGATTCAATGTACAAGCTTAGAAATGGATAGCTACCAATTTATCATCAGGAATCCTATCATGTTTGAGAGTTCCAAAAAGCCTAGAATGTTCCAAAATTGTATAATGAAATTTTCAATTTATATCACTCTAGTTTATGCAAGGTCATGTGTTATTTAGAAAAAACAATCAATATTTTACAGGACATCCCAGCGTATAGTTTCACTAGGCAAGCATATTTTGTCGTTGCAACTTTGCTATTCATAAATTTATAAGAAAATACAACTGTATGGATCCCGATTATAAACAAACCGTTTAGGCAGAAGTTCCATCGAGTTATGAGGAAAATTGATGTGGACAACATCAATACAACCATGCTGGTGCAAGTTCATCAAAATACAGCATGATTTGTTGCAACACGTCATCGATCAGAGTTGTTTTGGTTGCTGCAGGACGACGTTGATGTATTAAATATTTGTATGTTCTTCATCGTTAATTTGAACTTTTGGTAGAATTTGTAGTAGGCATTTGAATTTGTAGTTAAATTTGAATTTAAATTTCTTTCATTTATTAATAAATACCAAAAATAAAATATTTATTGATTAAAGTAAATAATTAATAATTATGGCAAACAAAAAATTGGAATTCGTTGTAATTGAGCATCTTTAAGTTTCAAAATACACAACCATTCCTTCTAAAAAACATATTATAAAAAAAAAACCTTACCATCAAGTTTCAGAAAATTCAACAAATCTTTGCTGAGAACTTTGCGAATATTTGCATAGTAATCTGCTAATATTTGTAGAGAAATCTACATATTTTTAAAATTTCAAAACTGCAAATATATGTAGATTTTCAAAAAAATTTAAGAAAATTCAAAAAATATGTTTTTATCATAAAAACATATAATTAACGTTCAAACATAATTTTCAAAAAAAATTCTTACCAAAATAAAAAAATAAACACGTAATTAAAACATGTTTTAGAAGAGTTTTTTACGTATCAAATTCGGAAAGATGGACGTAACCAAATTTCTACCGAAAAATATAAACACCATACGTATCACAATTAACAAATTCTTCCTATGCAATCCTCAACTTCAGTTCTAATTTGTCTACACACGCTACAACCTCTGACCTTTAAGCGCCAATCTAATTTGATCGTGAAAGAATCTTAAAATAGGCTGTTGATTGATCCAAAAATAAGTGCATAATTGAAACAAGTTAAATTGTCCGTTAATTTGGCTCGATGTTGGCTAGAAAAGCCCATTTAACAAAATCAGTGGACACGTTTTAACTACACAAATGCCTAGATCCGTCTTCCCAAACCCTCCCACCAGCTATAAAATCGCCAAAAACACGTTTGTTTTGCCGCCGGCTTCTTCATTTTATATGTTCGCATCTTTTCTTCAGTTTTATTTGGATTTGGATTTTCTGTTCTTAAAGGCTGGCAGTGGCGATGACGATCGATATTGGTCTCGTTCGTGTAATGGTAATTTGATTAATTACCTTGCCCACCATTCTAATATATCGCCACCCATATTCTGACTCTTATTTTGATTTTTTTTTATAATCCATTTTAGTTTTTGATTAGTGTTAAATAGACCGATGATAAATGATCAGACAAGCATATGTCTGAATATCAACCGGGTTGAACAGCTCTAATCTTCTCTATGAGGTCATTTTATTTCAATTCGTGAATTTAGCTGTTTTTTTATTTGGTAGGTCGTGTGATGATTAAATGCATAGTTCAAATGAAAAATATATTTTGGATATTTTGATTAATGCTGTTGTTTAAACCGTGAATCCACAAATATTGAATGTAGTTGTTGCTTTTAGCTTAGTTGCTTTTTGTTTGCTAATGCACAGACTTACGCCAATACGCCAATAGAGAAATCATTTGGGGATAAGACTGATAGCGAATGCATAATGCTGGGTAAGGGCAACATCTCAATTGGATATAGCAGGCAATTCCAAATTTAGAGAATTGAGATTTTCATTCAACAAGTTAAATAGGTTAGCATGATTAGTAACCTAATTAATGGTATTAATATGGTTATAGCTCGGATCTTTGCTGAGATCAAAATAACATGCAATTTCCACAGTGTAAATTGCTGATTAGAGTAGTTATATGTTGGAGTCGTTAAGATTTGAGATTATGAGAATGTGCAACACCAGTACAAACCATTACTTGTTTAGCATGTCCCTTTTTTGGATGTGTTTGGATGTATATGGTGTTCCAAAATCTTTAGAATGGTGAATACCGATGCTAAATACCTGATTAATGATAATAATAAATGTAAATTAAATTGTAAGAAACTTATATGGTACTTTAAAAAATTATTTTTTAAAGGTATTAAATAGTAGATATCGAATGGTGATATTAAATATTGAATGAAAAACAATTCTGTACAAGTAAATGAAGAGAAATTAATGAAAAATGACCGTAAGAATGAATAAGAATTAATTAAAGTAGGCAATTTGTTGTTGAAGTAAATGGAACAAAATATGTTTATTGTGTGTAGATCATTGTGTGAATAAAATGATTTACGCACAATACATATTTTATTCTATTGGCTTTCGCAACAAATTGCGTGCCTAATTTCAATTCTTATTCATTTTTACAAGGTCATTTTTTGTTAATTCCCATTTATTTACTTACAAAAAATTATTTTTCATTCAATATTCAATTTACCCATTTAACATTTACTATTTAATACTATCAAAGAATAATTATTTAAAGTATTATATAAGTTTCTTGCAGGTTTAGTTTACATTTATTATTTACTTAAAAAATTTGATTTCCATTTAATATTTAATAATGAATCATTTCATACTTAAGTTTCTCTATTTTTTTATTTATATTTATTACTTCATATAAGGTACCATTTGATATTAAATATATTTATAAATCATTTCAACATTTCCTTAAGTTTATAACCATTTACTTAAATAGTATTCTCCTTACTATTCAACTTAATTATTAAGCATTTTAAACATTAACTTAAGTTTATAATATTTCTTGTGCATCTTAATTCTTTATTTGTAGACATATGTTAATTTTGAATAATTTTTATTACTTAAGTTTTTATTTGCATAATATTCTATTATCATTTTAGTTTACAAGTTACAAAACTTCAATTTTTTTAATTTAATTTCAGATTTCAATTTGGAAGTTTTTAACCATTAAGATAGTCAATGATTCCATTTTATTACAATAATTGAAAATCTCTAATTATCAGAAACTTAATAACTAATTATCGGGTTTTATTTCAAATCATCTTGAAATAATATATACTTATATCTTTTGTATATCAAATCGTACTTAGAAAATTACAATTTAACTTCTGTTTTACCAAAACAACTATGTAGCAAAGCTATTATAATGGTCTTTCCACTTTGAAATTCGAAAATGGAAGTGTATGATGTCGCGATCACCACCGAAATTATTTTCCAACGGTAGAAGAGGGAAGTACATAACTTATTTTCTTATAGAATTTTATTAAAACGTTTCTTTTTAATCTTATTAAAAATGTTTCTATCCTAAAAATTCTAAATAATACAAATATTATTTTTTCCAAAATCTTATTTAATTTAATATTTTTACTTATCTAAAATACTAGTCGTTACAAGCTTTTTGGTTGGAAGATTCCATTATATCTAGAAAGTAACGGACTATCGTGGGTAAGGTTGTAGTGATAGGTATGTTACATTGATGAACAAATTAGGCTTAATTGTCTTAGAGGTTCAAATAATAGCTTTTAAACCAATGTCCGTTCTCGTTTTGTGTTAATATTTTTTTTTGCTAAATACTTTTGTTAGATGCGATGTTATTCAAGACTTTTTAGTTGAGTATCTTGAAACATTGGAAGGTTGGGATCAAAAGATCTCTTATGCTTAAATTCTATGTTAGTTAATTTCAAATTCATTGTGCTTGTTTTGATTTCTTTAAATCTAATCAAGCCATCATTATAAGTAATGATTTTGTTTTTAATTTTATTTTCTTTAATTTGCATTTACTTTGTACCCTTTGTGATTGGTTGGTTTATGTTTTAGGTAGTGAATTTTGTTTTAGAATAAAGTTATAAAATAATCATAGCATATAAACCAATTAATCACATAAGTTTCAAATACGAGCAAATCCAATAAATGGAAATTAGGTTCAAGTTACCATATGTAGTTGTGTATTAATCCAAGAGAACAGGTTAAGTAATTAAGTTTATATACAAATCCATGTTTGATATTAAACAAGCCTAGTACTGTATCTTTTGATCGCTTTTAAGGACAAATATAATTCTTTTTTCTTTGGACTTAAAGGCAAATTTTGTATTGTATCTCATCCATCTTAAAACTTAATTTTAGCTTATCAAAAGCTCAAATATTTCTAATTAAATTTCAATCATCTCGCTTTTCCATTGTTGGGTTTTTTTTATGTCCTTCAACTTTTCTTCGTTTAATTGACCGTGATTAATCTTTTGTTAATTTATGTTCAAAGCTAAATTATATTGATTCTTCCATTAGTTCGAGTCAAAATGACTTTGTTTATGGTAAGTTTATTTTTAAATATGATTTTCTTTATCTTTGTTGTTCTATGAATATGCACCTGAATTCAACTTCTGCATTTCATGTTTTTTAGCATATGCTTTGACTTACATTTTATTTTATTTTTTATTTTCTTAGTATTAGTTATTGACGTCATTATTGTGAATAAAATAGGATGTTTGCTGGAAATTTTCATTATAACAAAATATTGCAAATATTTTATTGTAGTTAGATGAAAGACTTGTATTTATATCAGTCTTTGATAAAAATAAAATTTAATTATTGACAAGTACCATTGTTCTAGTGGTTAAGTGATTTGACTTTAGTGCGAAATGTCACATGTTCGAAATTTGCGTTGCGTGATTCGAAGATATATTGAAATGTGATATGTTATATCTAAGTACCAATTCAAAAAAAAATAAAAAATAAAAATATAATTTGATTATTGTTTGATAACAATCTATATATAAAGTAGACTTGTATATAGAGAAAAAAAAATTTGAAAGATAAACATGAGGTAAATCATATTATTATAAGAATAGCAGTGTTAAAAATATATAGAAACGTTTGTTATTTTTTTACAAAATGATATATGCAAGTAGAGTTTGCATATACGTGATTTAGTAAAAGAAAATTGAAAGATAGTTTTGATGAAAGGATAGACTTTTATTTTCTTTTATTTAGAAGCCGAATTTATTTATTTGTCTTGTGTTTAAAACACAGAAATAATAAATTTTTGAAAAATAAGTTGAGCTGGAAGGATTAAATATAACTATTTATTTTCTAAAATAAATATGGATGGTAAAATATTGCATCAATGAAAAGGCAAATTTATTTATTTCGGGATGCCTCTGCGAGAGCCTTAATTAAAAAATGATGGGACGATGGTCGATCTTCTTACATCATTGGCTTATGAAAGTAGGTTTTCAAAAAAGAAAAGCTTAATTTATTAATATTTTGATTTTAAATATAGTTTATTTAATTTACCAAAATTGCAGTTTTAATTAGAATTGAATAGGAATGTAAATCAAAGTGTGATCTGATCCAAAGTGGGATTTGAACTGAAAGATTTTTGATATCAGTGTTTTATTAGTTGCAGTTATATGTGTTTTTCTTAATTTTTTGGAAAAGAATAATTTTCTTTTCTTTTCTGTATATTGATACATATACGACATTCATATGTAGAGATATGTTCCAAAGCTTTTAGAAGGGTGAATACTGATGCTAAAGACAGTCAAGGTACTGAAGAGACCACTATTAAGATTAAATATAAATACAAACACTTGGAATGAGGAAACTACGTAGTTTGGAAATAATCGATGAATTGACAAATTTTTATTGAATTATGAGTATTATAAATGGAGGTAATGGTAGGAAATCGGCTCTTTTCATATTCCTCTATGGCTGTCTGTTCAGCAAATTATAACATAGTTTTTTTAAAATTTTATAAAATCACTTTTCACTAGGGAGTGTACTTTTTAAAAAAAATATGTTTTTTTTGCTTGGACACATCGAAAAACGAAGAATATGATATTAGGTAAATTTCTCTCTGAGTTAACATTTTTAGTACGGTTAATGTGAAGGTTAGTATTGATAGCTTTTTGGTGGAAGATTCCATTGACTTATCTAGAAAGCAACGGACTATCGTTGGTAAGGTTGTAGTGATGGGTATGTTACATTGAGGAACAAATCAGGTTCAAGTGTCTCAGTTTTGTGTACCAAGATGTTTAAAAGATATATTCTTTTAAACCAATGTTCGTTCTCTTTTTTGTGTCAATGTTTGTTTATTTTTGCAAAATACTTGTGTTAGATGCGATGTTATTGAAGACCTTTTAGTGGAGTATTTTGAAACATTGAAAGGTTGGGATCAAAAGATATCATATTGTTACATTCTACAATAGTTATTTTTAAATACATTGTACTTGTTTTGATTTCTTTAAATCTGAGTAAGCCATCATTATAAGTAATGTATTTATTTTTAATTTTTTTTTAATTTGCAGTTACTTTTGAACCTTCGTGATTGGTTGGTTTATACTTTAGTCAGTGTATTTTTTTAGAATAAAGTTATAAACAATTATAGCGGATGAACTAACTAACCCTTTTAGTTTCAAGTAGTAGCAAAACCAACAAATGAAAATTAGGTTCAACTGACCATCTAGTGTGCAGTATTAATTTCTAGGGCTACAGATTAAGTGAATAAGTTTATAGGATGCAAACCGATTTTTGATATTAATTTATTAAACAGGCCAAGTGTTATATCTTTTTATCGTTTTAAGGTCAAATATCTTTTTTTTCAGACTAAAAGGAACTCTTTGTATTGTATCTCATCCATCTTGAAACATAAATTAGCTTATTAAATTTTCGAATATTTCCAACTAAATTTCAATCATCTCTCTTTATCATTGTTGTGTCTTTGTTGCTGCTACCACCATCTCCAACGTTGTCGTCTTCCATATAATATGCCGTGATTATAATCTTTTTGGGATTTAGTAACGCCTACTACCTTCAATGATAAATTTTGTTCCTTCTTCCATTAGTTTGGATTCAAATAACTTTGTTCATGGCTAGTTTTTTTTATCGTGTATTTTTATGAACTTTTACTATGACTAGTGTGTCAAAATTTTGAACATGATCTCCTTTATCTTTGTTCGTCTGTGAGTATGTACTTACTTGAATCCAACTTTTGCACATGATATTTTAGTATATGCTGTAACTTAATTTTTTTTCCCTTTTTTCCTTGCTGTTATTTATGGACACAAAACATTATAATTATAACTTAACATTATAATTATTATAATTAAGTTATAGCATATTTAGTATAACAATTAAGTTATAGCATATTAAGTTTTAGCATATTGATTATAGCATATTAAGTTCCGTAAGAAAAACATTATAACTTAATTATTATAATTATAATGTTTTGTTATAATGAAGATGAGATGTTTGTTGAAATTTTTCGGTATAACAAAACATTATAATTATTATTTTTAATAGTTAGATGAAAGACTCGTCTTTATATCAATCTTTGATAAAAATAAAATTTGATTATTGTTCAGTAACAATTTGTCTACAAAGTACATATCCATATAAATGGGGAAAAACATTTTAAAAGATAAATATGAGGCAAATCATATTATTATTAGAATAACTTTATGAAAAAATATAGAAACTTCCATCATTTTCTATAAAATGATATATGCAAGTAGAATTTGGATATATACATGATTTAGCAAAAAGAAAATTAGAAAATAATGTTGATGAATGGATAGACCTTTTTATTTTGTTTTATTTAGAACCTGAATTTATTTATTTTTCTTAAGTTTAAAGAAATATGATAATTATTTTTAAAAAAATAAGTAGAGCGGGAAGGATTAAATGCAGCATTTAATTTTTAAAACAAAAATAGATGGTAAAACATAGTATCAGTAAAAAGGCAAGTTTATTTATCTTTTTTGAAAAGCTAAATATCATTTACTTTTTTTCAAAAGCTTAATTTAATAATATTTCACTTTAAGTGCAGTTTTAATCAAGGTTGAATAGGAATGTAAATCAAATCATAAAGGGGAAGATCTGATCCAAAGTGGGATTTGAATTGCAAGATTTTAAATATTTTAGTAACAGTGTTTTAGTTGATGTTAATTACTAATTTCAACGTACATTAAAGTGATTATTCCACCTAGGTTTGTCTTTAATGGTGCAACCTTTGCTCTTTAGTTCCATGCTTATATCTACAAATTTCTGTACTTAATACAAGAAGAAGAAGAAAATATGAATTATATGTACTTATGATTTTAGACTGCATACACTTTTGGTTTTAATGTAAGATGGAGAAAGATGCATGAATTGCATATACTTGTTAATATTGTTAATAAGAAAACTTGTCAACATCCCCAAAGTTATTTGGTTAGCAAGTAAAATTATTTATGTTACAATAGAAGATCATTGGAAGAGATTACCCCCTTTGAAACCCCCCCTTTCGAACGGGATGAGTTGGACAAATTGCTTTTGGAGGATGATTTATGAAAGTACTAATAGTGGTTAATCTAATCAACCTCCTCAAGGTGAAGATTAAGGAGAAAGCATCCCATTAGAAACTTCTATTTCAGATGGGTCGAAAGTGGTTATGTATATTAGGTGTTCATCCCCTTTCGACTATATTGAAAGGTCCACTCTACCTTTAAAGAGAAGAATTTGCTTTCGACACCATTGGTTTCGCTCCTTTAGGATGAACTCCTTCGAAAGGGTTATGAGTATTGTTGGATGTGTATACCTTTCGAAGGAATTCACTCCATATAACGTTGCTTTTCATTTACATATCTGATCTTCCTCGGAACGCTCCTTTCGATCAAGTCGAAAGGGATCTAGCTCAACCGAAGTAGATCTGATGTATAATATGCAAAGTCTTATTTAATATATGCAATGGGAAATCATCTCAAATAACATAAGTTCAGTGAACTGATTAAAGTCGAAACATCATCATCATCTTTATTTTTCATTATACATCATTAGTAAGATTATCGTGTGATTTGAATGCGTATTATGTTAGTTGGTCACATGGCATTGCATAAGACAAAATAGAATTAAGAAGATAAGCTAGCATCATGTGCAATTGATCATTAGACAAGCTAATGATCAAAATGATCTCCCTCATGATCAAAATCTTATTGAATCCATGCGCTTCCTCTTTTAACATAAATCCGAATTAAGTTACAAGTAATAGAGCTTTTTCCTCAAATCAATTTAGGGTTACAAAGGTTTGATTTAGCTAAGAAATGGAGGAATGAGTTTGGATTCCAAAATTCGATCTCCAAAATTGAATCCCTAGGATCATATTTATAGATGCAGGTTGTCCCCTTTCACGATCATTCTTTTGACTCAATCAAAAGGTCTTCCTCTTATCTTTCACTTTCATCCTTTTGATATGGTCGAAAGGCCTTCTTTCTGTTTGCGGTGCGCCTGCTTTCGATCCTGTCGAAAGGCTTTTCTTTCGAGTTTTCTCACTTATTCTTGCACCTCACATCTATTTATTCTAGACCTTTCGAACTAGCCGAAAGGATCTCTACGTCCACCTGTCGCTGCCTTCAAGGTCCATGTGTCTCTTTTATCCGTTTTCTTCCATGCTGCTTTCAACTTCGTCAAAAGGGTGGTAATCAGGCTCCTCGCTCTGTGTTGCTATAATGTTTCGAGTAAGAAATGTGTTGAGCTTTCATATTGCTTCGAAAGGTATGAGAGTGATATCTGAGTCGAAAGGATTTTTGGCTTTCATGTAGGATTTTCATCATGTTTTCAAAATGTTCCAACCATTTCGAAAGGCTTGTCCTTGCTTTTGAAAGGTGTATCGGAATCAATTCTTCATATGGTAAACCGACAACGATGAAACCTTCTATTTTGAAGGCATTGGTTCATTGTGCAAGCCTTTCGTTCAGCACCTTCGAATGGGGTTCCAAATCCAATCCCGCTTCTCTTATATATGCGAATTCATCTACATCTAAATGTTTCAATGAGGCGGAAGAGTAGCCTTGCCTTCTTTTTCTATCTTCTCGGAAGGTTTTGTACTATTTATCATTTGTGACGACACCTAGTGCTTGCAACTCCCTCGAAAGCCATTTCAATGCCTTTGAAACACCCTTCCTTGATCTTTAATGAAACACATATCCTTAATTCTAGTAGTGTAACGACCCGGAATTTCACCACATGAATTTCTGAATATTTAATTAATTTTAAATATTCAAATAATAGGTTTTATAAAAAAAATAAAAACACTTTTAAATAGAAAATATTAAAGATAAAATAGTTTTCAAATTTAGTTTACAAAAATATTTAGTTCGATGAAAAACAAAAAATGTGACCGGAAACTGTTTTTTGAATTTTCGACATTTCATCATGTAAAAGTTATTTGAAATGTTGTGTACACCTTCTTATATATATGCACACATAGACTAATTATATAATATAAGTTAAGATAGTATAATTAGGTTTAATTAAGTTGATTAACTTAAGATAATGATGATGTGATACTTTGACCACTAAATAAAAAAGGAAAAAAATGTCACATCAAATGAAACATATTTAAACATGATTTGATATTTTGGCAACTTGAGTTTTAAATGCATGTTTGTAAGGGGGAGACAAGCATTGTCATATGACAACCATGGATAGGAGGGTATATGTAACACCGTATATTTTTATAAAATTATTTAGAATATTTAATTAACAAAATTAAATGCAATAATGTGAAGATTAATAGGTGGAGATTTGATTAGACTAAGGGTAGCCGTGCCATGTTAGTGTTTTAATTAAAATAAAATAACATAAATAAAGGTGTTAGGAATGAGTAAGGACAATATGGGAAATAGGAAAGGCTTATGCTTTAAACCCTTAGGAATGAAACCTACGTTCATTTCATTACTCTAGCTAAAATTAAACCAAGGCCGACCGCCATTATTGTTCTTAAGAGAAGATAAGCTAGGATTCAAGAGAAGGAAGATAATCTACTAAATCAACATCAAATCTCACATCTTAAAATCTCAAAGCTAAGGTGAATAATTACTGCATCCCATTTTCTTATGGTTTTTGGGTTTTAGATTAGATCCAAAATGTTTTTGCAAGTATATGCCATGTTTTGATGACTAAAATTGTATATATGCTTGTTGATGAATTATATATGTTCATGTAAGTTTTTATGATATGTTTGACATGAAAACCCTATTAAATGACATCCAAATGCCTTGAAAATTTAAATTTAGGTCAGAAATGATATTTTAGAGATGGATTTCAATTTTCATAATTTTCTGAATTAATGTGGATTTTATATTAATTTCCTAGTGAAGCAAATGATTTATTGGGTTATAAATTATTTTCGGCTAAAATTATAATTATTTGGGTTTGAAATTTTCATATGTTGGAAAACATATTAGAATTTCTAGGATTTTTCTAGATTTTTCCTTAGTAATTTGATGAATATATAAAATTATTTAAGGTATGAGACTTAACTGTTTTAAATATTTAATTAAGAAGAATGGGCATTTTACAAAATAAAATGATTATTTAATTTGGAAAATAGTAGCACCACTTTTCGGAAAAGTATTTAGTAACCAATAAGAATCTGACAAACAAAGGTAGGTTGGTTGAAAAGTTATAATTTTTAAGTTAAAAACAAAAAAAATCATATTTTTAGCATGTTTTTAAGCCAATTTTAGCATTAGACCTTCCGACCCAAACCTCTCGACTAAGTCGAAAGGTTATAACTTTTGACAAGGTCAAATCAATGCATATGGTATCAAGTATCTTGATATGTAATGAATAGGACAGAGTCGAAGGATTCTTAGTCGAAAGGTTTGTTGCCAAAGGGGTTGAAGTATGTGTGTTTTATAAGCCAAAGATCACCTGCTTTGCTTTCAAATAAGAGCTTTCGACTTGGTTGCTTTCGACCAGGTTAAATATTTAAATAAAGGATTTCAAACATTCCGACAAGGTCGAAAGGTTACTACAACTTTGTTATTTATTTTGTTTTGAACCTTCCGACAAAGTCGAAAGGTTTACCTGTTTATAAATTAACCGCTTCTCCATGCTTTCGAAGGAGAGCTTTTGACTTAGGTGATACATCCTTGTTTTCAAAGTGAAGTATAACCAAAGCTTTTGAAATAGAGCTTTCGACAAAATTGAAAGGTCGCTTACAATGATTTCGAAAGGCTTAGTTCAATGATTTCGAAAAGTTTAGTTCAACGATTTCGAAAGGTTTTGTTAAACACAAAATATAAATAGTGATAAAGAAGACCTTTTAGAAGATTTCTGCCTGAATAAAGGACAGTAGGTAGAGTCACCTTTCGACGGTGTCGAAAGGGTTAGTCAATGCTAACAAGAAAAGGAAATAAAAACGTTAGAGCAAAGCTTCCGTAAATATGAAGGGAAGAATTACTGAGGCCCAACGAAGCAGCTAAGTACAGAGCCTACAAGCACCTTCCGGTTGGAATAAAACAGTTCAGGAACCACTCATTATAAAACAAAGGCTAAAAGAAAGAAGTTCAAATAAAACCTTTCGAAGGAATCGAATGGAGGAAGTCAACAATTCATAGCAGTCCCCGACCTTCCGAGGGGTTTCATTCCACAGTATTCAAGAAGTTCTTGTCATCCAAAGAGGGTGAAGAATTCAAGGCAAGGGCATGCAACTCTATAACTACCTTTTCAAAAGCATAATAAGCCCTTCAGACCGGTAGGAACGCACGCCTTTATGATGAAGGCAACATTCGTAAGTCAGCCAAGAATGAAAGACAACCTTCCGACAACATTCAAGAAAAGCATGGCTCTCGATAACAATCAAGTGAAGAGTAACCTTTCGACAAGATCGAAGGGTTCACAATAATCAAGTAAAAGAGAAACCTTCTGACAAGGTCGAAGGGTTCTAACAATCAAGTGAAAGAGAAACCTTCCGACAAGGTCGAAGGGTTCTAACAATCAAGTGAAAGAGAAACCTTCCGACAAGGTCGAAGGGTTCACAATATCATATAGAAGATAGACCCTTCGGCAAAGACGAAAGGTCCATGAAAGGATGACCTTTCGACCCAACCGAAAGCATAAAGTTGGAAGGAGGGCGGCCTTCATTTATAAATAAAAACCAAGGGGTCCAGTTTTGGGGATCATATTTTCTTCTCATTCAGCTCTCATTCGAGTATTTTTCTTCCGCTCACAACTTTGTAACCCTAATTTAGAAATTAAATTGGGGATTGATTTCTTAAATATTGTATCAAACTTCATCATGAGGAAATAAAGAGGATCTGTTAAATATCAAGGGCAAAAGAATAGTAGACGAAAGAGTAAACGATAATGAGATGGTTGCCCCTTTCATTGATGAAATAATGTCAGCACCAATTCTCTCTCACGTGAAGGTCCATACAATGAAATATCATGGCACATTAGATCCCGATGACCACTTGATGGCTTTTGATTGTCAAATGGATTTGTATAATGCTTCTGGTGCTGTTAGGTGCCGCCTTTTTCCAGTCACTCTTCAAGGAGCTACTGCTAAATGGTGTAGGAAGTATCGCGAGAACACAATTTATTCATGGAAACAATTAGTTCTTGGCTCAGTTCTGCATTTGTAAAGAACCGTCAATCGACTACACAGTGCTAATATAAGACAGAATCATGGTGAGTCATTGGGAGATTACTTGAAGAGGTTCAACACTGAAGTCATGGTGAGTCATTGGGACAAGCTTATTGTAGTGCACTAAGGCCATATAGTCAATTCTCCTTCCTGAAAGGAGTTATTCATCCATGAATGCCAAGATTTACAGGACTTCCACTTTCAAGCTGACAAATTCGTCCATATGGATGAATTGTACCATTCTAAGAAAAAATTTAATCAAAGGAGGGACAGTGGAAAATTCGGCTCAAAAAGGATTCCTAAAAGATCCAGATGGGAGAACGATAATGCTAACACGGTGGCGTTAAACCAACCGATCTCTTACATCTATGCAATGACTCAAGACAAGGTCAATTTCCCAATCTCGTTCAAAGCCCAAAATTATCCAGAATAGAAGAAAGGAGACAAATATTGTGCTTACCACAAGGCGAATGGTCACAGGACCAACGAGTGTAAGGTGCTGGCAGGAATAATTCAAAAATTAATTCGAGAAGGACAGTCAAAGGAATTTGTAAAGAATCCACAACAAACTTTCCTACTAGAGGCTGAGGGAAGAAAACCTAATGGTAATACGTTAATATGATCGAAGATGAAGATTCACTAAGCATGAGTCCACATCCTGCGAGTAGAAGTCAGAGTTCCAGGAGTAAATATATTCGTGAAGCCAGGAAGGGTGTGTTTTCCATACAAGAAGAACCATCGCTCAAGCACCCAAAGTATATTATTAACATGCACACTTTGGTGATCAGTCCCCAAGAGCTGAGAAGAGGAATCCATCATCCCCACAATGGTCCATTGATGATCGCAGCTCAGATAGGATTCTCGGTGGTTACAAAAATCTTGGTCGACACTGAAAGCGCTGTAAATGTGATATTCCGACATGATATTGATCAGATGGGAATCTCCAGGGACAAATTTGAGCCTAGCCCCAAATCCATCTTCGGGTTCAACAACAAAGGAACAACCTCACTTGGACAAGTAAAGCTTTTGGTTTTGCTGGGACTCCCTCCTTGCTCCCGTGTTTTTTAGACAACCTTTGTGATCATAGATCAGCCATCATTCTACAATGCTTTCTTCGGACGTCCAACAATGGATGAAGTGGACGCATTTGTCTTGCCAAAATATCTGATGCCCAGATTCCTTACTAAGACTAGCTGGGGAGCTATCCGAGGCAAGCAATTTGCGTCAACGGAAATGTATTTTGCAACTTTGGAGCAATAAACAAGGATTTCACTTGTTACTTTGATTCTTCCATTACTTTACAGCCTTCGGACGATGGGTTTCTACATCCATCATTCGAAGCAAAAGAAAATTTTGACAACTAACAAGCCATAAAATGTTTTGTAGTTTATGGAAAGAGGAAGAGAATGGATACCAACTCCATAGAGGAAAGCGACATTGTTACTAAACTAGATTGTTAAGGAAAGGTCGAAAGAGTTAAGCCGGTTGAGGAAACTATGGAAATTTTAATAGATCCTACGATTCTACTAAGATAGTCAGAGTGTGAAAAGATCTAGAGGAGCACCTAAAATCAGGATTGGCAGAATTCTTAAAATCCAATAAGGATATTTTTTCCTGGACCCACTCCGACATGATTGGAATTGACCCTACAATCATGAGTCATGCACTAAACATCAATCCAAACATCCCTCCGGTTAGGCAAAAGAAGAGGAAATTTGATGAAGTAAGGACCGACGCCCTAAGAGAAGAGGTCAATAAATTGCAACAAAATGGATTTATCCGGGAAGTCTTCAACCTTGAGTGGTTGGAAAACCCAGTTTTGGTAAAAAATCCTAATGGAAAGTGGCGAACTTGCATGGATTATACGGATTTAAACAAAGCTTGTCCAAAGGATTATTACCCACTGCCAAGAATAGATCAATTGGTCGACGCGACCAGTGGACATAAGCTGCTTTCCTTGATGGACGCATACTCTGGATACAATCAAATCCCTATGTACAAACCTGTTGAGGAGCATACTAGCTTCGTTACAGATCAGGGAACTTATTGTTACAAAGTCATGCCATTTAGGTTTTAAAATGCTGGAGCAACTTAACAAAGATTAGTTAACCGAATGTTTACAGATCAAATCGGAAGACATATGGAGCTTTACGTAGATGACATGTTGGTAAAATCACCAGAAATGAAGGATCATCTCGAAGATCTGAATGAGATGTTCAAAGTGCTCCGAAAGTATCAAATAAAGCTCAACCCCCAAAAATGCAACTTTGGAGTTCATTCTAGAAAATTCTTAGGCTATGTTATCAGTGCACAAGGAATCAAAGCCAACCCAGAACAGATTGAGGCTATTAAAGACATACAGAGCCTAAAACAAGTAAAGATGTCATGAGTTTAAATGGAAAAGTAGCACCATTAAGTAGGTTCATTTCTAAGGTCACCGATAAGTGTATCCCATTCTTTGAGGTAATAAAGAAAAAGAATTCTTTTTGAATGGAATGAAGATTGCAAAAAGGCATTTCAAGAGTTGAAACCTCCGATCTTATCTAGCCCTGAAAATGGAGAGGATCTTTTTTTGTGTATGGCAATTTCTGAACATGTAGTAAGCTCAGTATTGATCAAAAATGACAAGGAATTGCAATTACCGGTTAATAATGTGAGGAAAAGGCTAAAGGATGCTGAAATCCGATACCCAGTTATTAAGAAACTAGCATACTGTTTGGTTTTGATAGCCAGAAAGTTAAGGCCTTACTTCCAAGCACACCCGGTGAAGGTGTTGACCAACTTTCCATTAAAACAAGTCTTTGGTAGGCCTGAAACATCTCAAAGATTGATTAAGTGGGGAATTGAGCTAAGTCAATATGATACAGTATGACAGCCCAGAATGGCTACAAAAGGACAAGCCTTAGCTGGTTTCATTAACGAGTGTATGGATTCATTTCAGAACAATCCGACAAAGAAAAGGATATGAAACCCAAGTGGTAGTTATTTGTGGATGGCGCCTCAAACGAACTAGGGGCCGGAGAAGGATATGTAATAATTGCCACAGATGGACACAAACTTCATTATGCTATGAAATTGGGGTTTTCAACAACTAACAATGTAGTAGAGTATGAATCCATGGTTACAGGATTGACCCGTGCTCTACAACTCAAAATCCCAAGGATTCAAGTATTCAGTGATTCTCAATTAATGGTTAATCAAATCAAACAATTATACCAAACCAAAGATCCCAAAACTAGTCAGTATGTAAAAAAAGTTTCTGAAAATGCTCCCACTTTTCGAAGATTTCTCTGTACACCAAATACACCAAATACCAAGGGGAGACAATTCTCAAGTAGATTCACTGGCTAAATTAGCAAGTTCAAGAGGGGTACCTGGGACTCAAATTATGCCCGTGGCAATTTAGGCTAATCCCAGCACTAAGGAAAATAGATAAGAGAAAACCAAGGAGTTATTAGTACTAACCCGATCACGAGCCTTAACATAAGAAGCGGAAGAAACAGATTAGGAAATACCAAGTGAATAACTTGTAGCCCTAATAGTGGAAGAATATTATGAAAACACTTGAATGGCCCCGATTATGAGTTATATTTTCAATGATATACTACCGACAGAAAAAACGGAGGTGCGAAAGCTAAAGAGGCAAGCCTAGAATTTTACCATTATGGATGGAGTTCTATATAAGAAAGGATACACCCTTCCATATTTGCGATGTGTAAAGCCCAAAATCGGATTAAGGATATTAAAAGAAGCCCACGAAGGACTCTGTGGAGATCACTCCAATGGAATCAAATTCGCCAAAAAGATAATGAGACAAGGGTTTTATTGGCCACAGTTAACCAATCAAGCAATCAAGTACATTAAAAGATGTGAAAAGTGCCAACGCTACTCAAATATACCACGTCTTCCTTCAAGTCAACTAACACTTATCACCAGCCCATGGCTATTCGGCGTTTGGGGAATCGAATTAAATGGACCTCTTCCAACTCCAAAGGAGGAGCAAAGTATGATGTAGTGGCAATTGATTACTTCACAAAATGGGTCGAAGCAGAACCGCTTCCAAAGATCACATCTAGGAAAGTGCTAAGTTTGTTATTAAGAACATTGTCACAAGGTTTGGGATACCCTATAAAATAATTTCCGATAATGGAACCCAATTTGAAAGTGCAGAGTTTTCAAAATTTTGTCATAAGAATGGAATTATAAAAAGCTTCTCTTCTGTCACTCACCCAAAAGCCAATGGAGCCGTTGAGGCTGCTAACAAAAAAATAAAGAAAATCTTGAAAAAGAGACGAAATAAGGCAAAAGGGAATTGGGTAGAAGAATTACCCCTAATTTTTTGGGCTTATAGAACATCCACTAGAACTGCAATAGGCCATACCCCATATTCTCTAACGTATGGTTGTGAAGCAATGCTTCCAGTAGAAGTTGAAGTACCTTCTCATAGAAGGATTGCCTATGCCTTCAACCCGAATCAAGAACTAAAAAAGGAATCTCTTGATTTAATTCACGAATTAAGAGATGAAGCAGCCTTAAGAACGACTGAATATCAAAGGAGAATATCAAAGTAATATAACTCAAAGGTAAAAGCAAGGACATTTAGACAAGGAGATTTGGTACTTAGAAGAGTAATGAACAAAATGAGAAACCCATCAGATGAGCCATTGGGACCCAATTGGGAAGGCCCACTAATCATTTTCAAGGAAATTCCCCAGGGGCTCACAAGTTAAGCCATCCTGACGGTAATATGGTATCGAGAACCTGGAACGTAGAACATTTGAAACCGTACTTTTAGGCTCTGAATGAATAAAAGATTTTCAAGAATGTCTCTGCTATGACTCGTTAAGAAAGTCTATATGGTCGGGAGTAAATTTCTCCTTAAACTTGGACTACCTAAAATGGTAGGCTACCAATAATGGTAGAAAGCCCTTGGTCGCACCAATATGGCTAGGTCATGGCACCTCCTGCAGGGAGGGCGTAAGCATTTATCTGCGCCAAAGTCAGAAATGGCCTGGTTAAAGCAGCACAATCCCTTATCCGCTTCACGCTATGGCCAGGATAGGACACCTCATGGATGGTGGATGGGTAATCACTTGGTCCCGCCACGCTATGGCCAGGCCAATGTACCGAACATGCCCTTAGCCGCGTCACGCTATGGCCAGGTTAAGGCGCCTCCTGGAGGGAGGTCGGGTAAGTTCTCGGACCCTGCTTGAGAATAAACTAGCCGACCATACCGGAAACCCGGATGAAATATCCAACGGACTAAGAAAAGTCCATGTCTGAAATGGGAATCGCTAGAAATTGACACCGCCTAAAATGGCAACCACCAGAAAGCGGCAATGTCTAAAATGACAAACAACTTGAAATGGGCACTGCTTAAATAAGCAAAAAAAATTAGACTAAAGAGTCCCCGCCTGAAATAGGCCAAAAGAAATTGATAAAGAAAACTTGGGCCCGAGAAAGAAAAAACATGCAAGACATTATCAAAGCCTAAAGATGGCACATTCGACAAAAGAATCGGAAATAATTCTCTTACTTCTCTTCATGAACATCTGCCTGATTGGTATTATGGTCTTCTATTATCAATTACCAGAAATGGTATTCTGGTCTTCTATTATTAATTATCAGAAATGGTATTCTGGTCTTCTATTATTAATTACTAGAAATGGTATTATAGTCCTCTATTATTAATTAAATGCCAGAAACGATGTTCTGGATTTCTAGTGCTGCTTGTCAAAAATGTATTCTATAAATGGCATCTTGGGCTTCTATCATTAATTGCTTAATATCGTCCATTGGACTACTAAAATTAAACACTCGGAATGGGAATTCTGGTCTTTCATTACTTATTACCAGAAATATTCTTTTGGACTTCTATTATCTATCGCCAGTTATCGGTTTCCGGTCTCCCATTACTTATTATCAGCTATGGATTCTTCATTGTCTACTATTTATCGCCAACGACGATCTTATGATTAAACAAGACATCTGAACCACAAACGTTTACAACCAAAGATAATCTCTTGGATCATCATTATTAATATCAAAACAGACGATCTAGTTGGTATTCTAGTCCTCTCTCAATATTATCAGATCAAGATAAGATTTTGGTCTTCTATTATGGTGATCAAGATAATTCCGAACACCCTATTATTGTTTGATGAGGCATTTTTGGCCTTTATTGACACAGGTCATGAACTTCTAAATTGTCTATGAATGAACTTATGTATGAATGAACTTCTAACATTCTATGGTTAAGACAAAATGGGAATTAATTACTATCCAGTAAGAAGCTGATAAATTCAAACCACCAAGACTCGAATCTAGAAGTTCAAATACTTATGATTGCTATTGGATCTGAATGTTTGAAAGACGAATCTTCTGCTATAATAAAATTGGAGTTAAAAGTCAATCGAATGGGAAAGGTACATATAATACGCATTAACCAAGCTAATATTATTAAAAGTATTGTAGGAATACAGGGACAATTTAGCAATCATGGAATTTTTGTTCTAAAGAACAAAAACCTTCTTTATACAATGGAGGGCTATATGTTAACCATACAATATGAATAGAGATAAAGAAGACCTTTCAGAAGATTTCCGCCTGAATAGTGGACAATAGGTAGAGTCACCTTTCGACCATGTCGAAAGGGTTAGTCAATGTAAAAGGCACATAAAAACTTCAGAGCAAAGCTTCCGTAAATATGAAGGGAAGAATTACTGAGGCACAATGAAGCAGCTAAGTACAGAGCCTACAAGCACCTTTCGGCTAGAATAAAAGAACAGTTCAGGAACCATTCATTATAAAACAAAGGCTAAAAGAAAGAAGTTCAAATAAAACCTTTCGAAGGAATCGAATGGAGGCAGTCAACAATTCATAGCAGTCCCCGACCTTTCGAGGGGTTTCATTCCACAGTATTCAAGAAGTTCTTGCCTTCCAAAGAGGGTGAATAAGCCAAGGCAAGGGCATGCAACTCTATAACTACCTTTACGAAAGCATAATAAGCCTTTCGGACCGGTGGGAACACACGCCAAATACCTTTTGATAGTGTCAAAAGGTTTATGATGAAGACAACATTCGTAAGTCAGCAAGGAATAAAAGACAATCTTCCGACAACATTCAAGAAAAGCATGGCTCTCGATAACAATCAAGTGAAGAGCAACCTTTCAACAAGGTCGAAGGGTTCACAACAATCAAGTAAAAGAGAAACCTTCTACCAAAGTCGAAGGGTTCCTAACAGTCAGGTGAAAGATAAACCTTCTGACAAGGTCGAAGGGTTCACAATATCATATAGAAGACATACCCTACGGCAAAGGCGAAAGGTCCATGAAAGCATATAGAGGAGCAGACCCTCCAACAATGTTCAAAAATCCATGATGGCACGCAAAAGGAAAACCTTTAAACGAAGTCGAAAGGTGTGCAACTTTATATAAAAGAGTGACATTTCGATCCAGCCGAAAGCATGAAGTCGGAAGGAGGGCCGCCTGCATTTATAAATAAGACCCAAAGGGTCTAGTTTTGGGCTCGGATATTCTTCTCATTCTGCTCTCATTCGAATACTTTTGCTTCCGCCCATAACTTTGTAACCCTAATTTAGAAATTAAATTGGGGATTGGTTTCTTGAATTTGTATCAAACTTCATCATGAGGAAATAAAGAGGGTTGTGGCTTGTGATCGACTCCGAATTTGGGAATGATCATGATTAGGCGTTAATTCAATATTAATGGCTGATCATATATGATTTATTTCTTATCTTCTTTGTTTATTTCAAGTATACGTCATGGAATTGTTTTTAAGCATTTTCATGAGCCTTGTTTTCCTTCCTTGTCTCCGGCCACAAAAAGGGAAATACTACTTGTAAATCAGTTTTAATATGGCTCCATGGCATGTTAAATCAGTTCTTGTTTTTATCTAAACATGTTTGAATGATGCATTCTTTCGAAAGGTTTTCACGAGAACAATATCAACATAAGAGGTTGTAAGCAACAAAGGAATATAAAACAGAGTAATATCTCCTTTCGACAGCATCAAAAGGTCTATTACCTTCTGACGTGATCGAAAGAAGACGAAAGACATTGATTGATTGCTCTCGATCACCAGGGGAGATGGAATTCGATGAATTGACAAGTTCAAAAGTTATATAAATGAATTCAAAGGGAAATTACAATTATAACAACCTAGTCGAAAGGTTTAAAGGACTACTTAAACCCTTCAACCAAGGCAAAAGGTTTAATAATTCGACTATTCCAACCAAGCCGTAAGATTTGAATGAAACCTCAACCTTTCAACATGGTTAATGAGTTATTTAATTTTCTATGCAATTTCACAGAGGGGATGAGAAACTTCTAAAACCTTTCGGCATTATTCATCTTAGGCTAAGGTTAAACCCATGGCTTCAAACCCTTCTGGCCTTGTCATTTTATTCAAAAGATCTGAATCTACTCAACCACAGAGTTGAGCCCTTATAAAATAATCTTATAGATAGCATTGGGGATGTTAACAAGATTTCTTGTTAACAAATTTAATTCAATGATTTCGAAAGGTTTAGTTCAAGGATTTCGAAAGGTTTTGTTCATTGATTTTGAAAGTTTAGTTCAAGGATTTTGAAAGTTTTTGTTGAATGATTTCGAAAGGTTTAAGTGGAAGGTTTTCCAAGGTTTTTCTAAGGCAATGTTTTATAGTGACTTTTAAAGAAGGATGTCTAGAGTTTTATTGCTTTCGAAAGGTTTGCTTTTCAATGGTTTCGAAAGGTTTGGAGGATGGTTTCGAAATGTTTAATGAATGGTTTTGAAAGATAAGGTTTTGGCATATTGGCCTAGATAATTAAAAGGTTTTCACTTGGTTTTGAAAAAATGCACTTTCAAAAGATTTAGAAAGGAAAATTTTCAAATGGTTAAATGCTTTCACCTACTAAAGTTTAAGTAATGAATATATATAACATGGCAATGAGATTTTTTGTAAAGTATAAAGATTTTATAATTTTCAATGTATAAGTTTGAAGTAAAGGTTTTAAATCGTTTTAAAAATGTTTTTAAGGAAAATTATGGGAGAGGATCCTTAAATGAAAATGAATCAGATATTAGAATACCAGATGGGACTAGTATGGAGTCGCGCAATACACATTAGCTAATAGCCCCAGCTAATTGTTGTAAAAAAATCTTGTATGTAGGGCTTTGTCATAGGTAGACTAAAGTTAGGATTACACACCAAAAGGAATTATGTTTGTATACATATAGGTTATTGGTGAGCCTGAAAAACCATTAGGATGGGAAGACCTAGGAGATGATTAAGATAGGGACAAACCATCTAGAAGAGAAGTATTTAATAGGTAGTTAGGGACAGACCGTCCAGAAGTGAAGTGTTTAACTGATAGTTAAGGATTGATAGTCTAGAAAAATAATATCTAACAGGATTTAGGTTAATTTTGATTATATTGTCTGTTAGGCCCCAGTCAGCCAAAGGTTAAAAGTTATCCAAACAAAACTTATGTATTTGAACAGATAGTTCATTATTACTTGATATTTATTTATGTTTACATAATGATGTTTTGTAGTGCTTAATCAGTTCTAATTACAGGAAAAAGAATTTGCAAAGATATGTTTTAGAAGGATGTTAGTGAGGGGAAACCCGTTCCACTAAGCAGCATAGTCTCACTTAACATACTAAAATGGGATGTATAATATTATTCATACCAGGCTTTATATCTAGCTCGAAGTTTAGGTTTTCCCCTTAAACTCTCGGGTGCTCAAAATTAATTTGAGTAGGCTAAGTGGTTAAGGTCTTTTCAGGTTTATTAGGATGACGAATAAAGCTACCAGAGGAATGCAGGAGGAAAACGGATAGCTATCCAGGAATTGTAGTTCTTGTTTTATGTATTAATGAATTTATGCTATGTTTGTATTAAGTCTATTATTACCATATGACTCTGATCATCCTAGTGGGTATCTTCATATACCGCTCTTGGCATAATTTGTAATATATATATTTTATCTCTGCTTGGGAACATATTTAGGATCGTGTAAATTAAATACGGAACATCTTGTTTTTGAGATGTAACGATGAAAGTTGTTTTGAAATCCGTGTTTTGTTTCATATTCAAATGCTTCTGATATTATGGATACAATTAACATAGCCGTATTTAGTCCCCGAAAGCTAATACTATAGATGATTGGAACATCTGTAGCGCTTAGTTTTGGGCCTCTAGATACGTGATGTTACAGCTTGGTATCAGAGCATGGTTTATGAAACACTTTAATTAAAAATAATTTTTGAAAACATAATCCTTACTAAGTAGAGTTAAGATTGGGGGTATAAGATAATGCTTTAGTAACCTACGTGTATTTGATATATATTAGTATATGCTATATCTCTAGACTCCTATCTTAGTTAGGCTATTCATCTGTATCTCACGAGGTTTGAATACAGATATGAAAGGAAGAAGAAGCAGAGTTAACCTTGGAGGAGATAGCACCACCAAAAATGGAAATGCAAAACCAAATGCTAGAAGAGGTCCAGGTCAGGCTCAAGCTGAAAATGTGGGTGCTAGAGTTCCTCAAGTGGGCATGAGAGTCATGTATCAATTCTTTGTAAGTATGATGCAAGCTGGAATTGCCGCTGGAGCTTTTGGAGGAAACTCCGCTTGAGGAGGAGTTTAGGAAGACCCGATGGTTAACCAGTATGCTAATCTGAGCAGAGATTATATCAGACTTGGAAGGAAGCCATTCATTGGAACTGAAGGTGCGATCGAGTGGAAAACTGGCTGCTACATTGTGAGAGAATCTTTGCAGACTTAAGGTTGAATGATGAACATAAGAGATTGGCATCAAGTCAGCTTTAGGGAGCTGCCTTATTTTGGTGGAATACTATCGTAGCTGGTGTGGATGAGGAAACCATAACTTGGGAGGAGTTTAAGAGGAGGTTTCAAGAAAGGTTTATGTCGGTAATGGCGCAGTCGATATTGGTGAGGAAGTTTGCAGAAATAAAACAAGGGGAGATGTCTGTTCTAGAGTATGCAAGAAAATTTAAAGTATTGACCCGGTACGGGTATGCTTTGGTTGATATAGTGATCAGGAGGAATGAGAAGTTTATAAGAGGCTTGAGTTTTTCCTTAAGAAGAATGCTCAGAAAGGAGGAGCACAGAAGAGGAGAAAAGTTGAGGTGGTTTGTTATAAACGCGATAAGAAGGGACACTATGCTAATAAGTGTCGGATTGGAAAAGGAAAAGAAAAAGGAAAGGAGGTTATTGGGAAAAAGAACATCCGATGTATTAAATGTGATCTGATCGGCCATTACAAGAACCAATGCAAAGAACCTGCTAGAGAAGTAAAGAGACAAATGTATGCATTGGAGCCTGCAATTTCAAGGCCCGTTGTGCAAGAGAAAGGAAAGGCTATTCTGGGAGGCTTGCTACAGGTTCATAGTATGTCTGTTAGCGTTCTGTTTAATACTAGTGCATCACATTTCTTTATTTCTCGATGTTTAGTATATAAGGTTAACCTAGAGCCCTCATATTTAGTTGCTTCCTTAAAGGTTGCAAATCCGATAGGAGGGTACACAACACTTTGGATGAGGTGTGACCATTTAGAGTTTGATTTGCTAGGTCATACTTTCGATTGTTGTTTACATGTATTTGATTTTGTGGTATTTTGGATTATACTTGGGATGGATTGGTTAAGCAAATATAATGCTAGGATATTTTGCCATGATAGGAAAATATCATTTAGTCACCTGGATTGTAGTAATCGAATAGTTTATACTACATAAAACCCTAGTTGTGAAGTGAATGCTTTATTAGAAAATATGGAGTTGGAGGATAAGTTGCATCGAGTCTTTGTGGTTAGAGAATTTGTTGTGAGCCGGTAGCTGGATTACCACCGAAACGAGCCATTGAGTTTCAGATTGAATCAATGTTTGAATGATTGTTTGTTTGATAGTTAAATAACTGACTATCAAAATCTGGACCAAAACGTAACTTTGGAAATATCTAGGAGACACACGGAAATTATATAATACAGTTACCGTCGTTGTTGCTATATTGTACGTGTAAATTTGTTTCGTTCTTCTAGGATAAATGATAAGGAAATCCGTCTACGAACGGTTAGGAGGTGAACTCCGCTCTTATCTTTATTTGCTTATTTCCTAAAGAACCGAGGTTGATTTTACCGGGAACTATCGAAAGTTGTTTCGAAGAGACCGGGATCGGATCTGTTATCCGAATACCACTTCGATCCAACTCAAGCATTTCGACTGAATAAATCTTAAAGAATATGGAGTCGAAGATAGAGCATTGAAGTGCAAGGGTTGCTTGCTACAAGTCCTGAGGGTGATTCCAAAATGGATGTAGTAGAAGTAGTGCCTTCAGTTTGTCCTTATCCTAGACAACTTGTATGGATGAATGTTGGCACTGTATTACTGCTTGGAAGGCAGTGTTGACATTCCAAGTGGGATTGCTATTCAAATGGTAAGCATAGCCTCATGCCTCATCAACTGGGAATGACTAAAATCAGGGGAGATGCAGCAAGGCTAAGTGGGTCGCTCCCATTAAGGTGTTTCATTAACTTTCTAGATACATCTACATATTTATGGATTGGTTGTGCATGGGATCTCAATAAAAAGGGTTGCAAAGCAACCGGGGTGATGACATATTCGGTAATATCCAATCAGGGGTAGGCCGGTCTTGTGTTGGTATGGGATCCCGGAGAGATCCTTGGTATGTTTTCTAGACGTGTACCGTAATAGGTAGTACCCCGGTGCCTTGTCATAATATGGAATCCAATCTTCAATATGTTCCTTTACGGTTTTGATTTTAGAGCCTAGTATGCTGGTGTAACATCCCGTAACTTGAGGCCAAAAGAAAAGCGCTATGGATGCTGCAGTCATCCAAAGTATTAACTTCTGGTGAAGAAATACGACAATGTTTATGGTATCCATAATATCAGAAGCACTTGAATATGAACAAAATCACTGTTTTCAAAAAACAATAGTTTCAGTGATTATATTCCAAAAATATCATATCCAAATTACAAAAATTCCAAACGTAATCCCAAGCATTGATCAAATTATATTTACAACAATATCCCAAGAGCGACATATGAAGATGCCCCCTTGGATGATCAAAGCAATATAGACATAATTGTCTTAATACACAGCGGAAACAATTTTAAAATAGAATCCCTAAATTAGCTATCTGTCAGCCACTTGCTCGTCTTCAGATGCTTTATTCGCCAAAATCCGCTAAAACCTGAAAACCTAAACCCTTGGCCTACTCAAATCAAATTTTGAGCACCCAAGAGTTTAAGGGGAAACAAAAACTTCGAGTCGGACTTAAAGCTTGGTATGAATAACTTCTGTTACATCTTAGTTTATTGATAAATAGTGAGACCACGCCGCTTAGCGGAATGGGTTTTCCCTCACCAATATCTCTTTTCAAAATATATATTTTGCAAATCCTTTCTTGCAACCAAACTGGTTAATCAACTGATTATAATAATAATACAGCAATATCCATTATGCTAAAACAGGAAATGAAAGAGACTATCTGTCTAAAATCTAAATTATCTGTTCTAAATTTTGAGCTATCTTCTCTTTTCTGGACTATCTATCCTAAAATTGATTATAGCAATATCTTTTATGCTAGATAATGAGCTATCTGCCCAAAACAGGTAAAAAGGGTGGACTAACTGTCCTTAAAAATTTAGCAAGGTCCGTTATGCTAATAAATGAACCATCTGTTCATATCAGAGCTGACTGCTCTTTTTGGACTAACTTTCCTGGACTAACTGTCCTCTCGGCTGACTGCCCTCAAAATGGACTGACTGTCCGAATTTAAAATGAGCGACTGCCCCAAATTTTCTTTTGGGTTAACTACCCTTCAAAATATCTGAGCTAACTACTCTACAATATTTGAGCTAACTGCTTTTTAAATTTTCCTTGAAACCTTTTCAAAATGATTTAATCCATCAAATCATATATATACAAGAAAAATATATCTTTAGCTTTTAATCTAAGCTATTTTTGCCATGTTATATATACTTTACTCAAAATAATGTTGATGATGTTCAATGAGGATTGTCTATCCTTTAAAATAAGTTAAGGTCCTTTATAACTTAAAGCATTAAGGCTATCTGCCTAATTCTTATATCTGAAACCTTTGTTTAAAACCCTTAAACAACCTTTCGAAAACATAGAAGGTAACTCCTTCAAAATCATTCATAAAACCCTTCAAAAGTATTAAAGGTAACTCCTTCATATCCTTTAATAAACCTTTTGAAATCATTGAAGGTAACTCCTTCTAAACCTTTTAAAAGCCTTCTTTTCATAAGCTTTAAAACATATGACACCCGCCTTTAAATCCTTTAAACCATAACCTTTCGCAATCAAGCCTTTCGAAATCAAAACCTTTCAAAATCAAAACCTTTTAAAGACATTGGGTTCAATTTAAAATAGGTGGAAAACCTTTCGAAACCAATCAAAGTTAACTACTTTGAAACCTTTAAAACGTTTCGACTTAAACATTTGGATTATGCAAAAGGATCAGAAAAACATTGGAGTCGAAAGAAACTACTTCGAAACCTTCATAAAACTTTTCAAAAACATTCGAAAACAATAAAGTGTTGGTGTTGGATCCAACCCTTCGAAATCAATGGAGAGAGGTGGAAAGTTTTAGAAAACAAAAGATAACTTTTGACTCCATCTGTGTCGAAAGGTTAGGAAGCGGCAAATATGATTCTTACTTGGCCGAAAGCTATACCTTTCGACTTTGCCGAAAGGTTTCAATTAAAACAAGAAAGCAAACCAACCGAAACGTTTTTCTTTTAAACCTTTTTGAAAATTTCAAAAGCTCTTTGTCGATAGCTAGCAGGTGTATTTTCTTTAAAACCAAAACAAGGTTTCATCTCCTTCTAAAGCTCTATTCTTTCGTCCGTAAATCTTTCGACTCCATCCAATCCACTACATACCAGATGCCTGGTACCTTGTGCATCGGTAACCTAGCCGAAAGGTTTGAAACCTTTCGACCTTGTCGGAAGGTCTGGAATGAAGGCGGAAGCTCTGCTGAAGGGTTGAAATAGAAGAAAAACTATTTATTTGTACTTTAAAAAAGTTCTTTTGTACCCCACCTACCTTGTTTGTCTAAATTTAATTGGTTGCTAGAATTTTATATTCAAAAATGCTACCGACTTTCCTTATTTGAAAATTTGAATAATTTTGAAAAAGCCCCTTTTTGCTTTATAATTGTATAAAACATTTAAGTCTCATGCCTTAAATAATTTTATATAACTATTAAAACACATTCAAAAATTTTGGAAAAAATACAGAAAATCAAATAATTTGTTCTCTTCAACATATAAAATTTTTGAATCCCGATTATAATTATTTTTCTCATAAATAATTTTATAATCCAAATTAACATTTTCTTCCTTAGAAAATTCATAACAATTCCACAAAAATTCTGAAAATTCTAAAAATCGAAATACATCTCTAAAATAACTTTTTAGATCATCATATAAATTCGCAAAGCTAACGGATGTCGTTTAATAGGGTTTTTTTATCTTAAAACATGTCATAAAATCTATATGAACATACATAAATCATCAACATGTATATATAAACATGGCAAACATTTGCAAAATCATTAGGAATTAACCTTAAAACAAAAACCAAAATATTTTGAGATGTAAACGTTATTCACCTTTTGCTTTAACGATTAAGGAGCTTGAGATTTGAATGAGTTTGATTTGAATTTGCTTTCATTAAGCTTCTCTTTTGTTTCCTCTTCCTCTTCCTACGTTAATGGTGGCCGGCCAAGATTTTAATTTTTGAAAATGAGAATGAACGTGTGTTTTGAAATACATGGCCTAAGGAAGATGATATAGGAATGGCCTCTTTCCCATAATACCTCTCCTCTAATTCATTTTTAAACTCTTCATTTAATTTATTAGTTAAAAAGGCATGGCTACCTTAATTAAATCAAATCTTAATCTCCTAATCAACACATTATTTTATTTAGTTTATCTAACTAAATCTTCTAAATAATGTTATAAAAAATCTGGGGTGTTACAGCTGGAATTTAATAATGGTAATAATTTTGGCTATTTTCATATATTTATTTTAAACGCTTAGACATTATTATAATATCACTAGATTTTCTATAAAAAAGTGTTTTAGTTCTCGTAAGTTAAAAACCCATCCGTGTTTATGTGCAGCGTGATCATGCGAGATACCTTTGATTTTAAAAGGGTTTTAAACATTATAATTCAGTTGTTTGAGTTTACTCACACCAGACCCATATATGACCCTGATTTTTATTTTGTTTTCCTAAAACTCTTGGGTGCTCAAAATTTTATAGGGAGCCAAGTAGTTCAGGTTTCCCACGGATGCATCTTGGTGGAGCCTGGAGCTGGAGGCTTCATCGATAGCTAGTTATTATCTTGTTTCCATAGTATTATATGTATCCTGTATAGTTAGGTAGGACAGGCTGTTATAATTGTCCTAAGGTATTATTTGTATTAGTATGACTCTGATATATAATTTTTGAAATGACTTTGTAAAGTAATATGTTGATTAATATATGTTATTCCGTTGCGTTGTGAGGTTCTGTGATTGTTTAGTTTCTTCTATCTTCTATCATCTATCATCTTCTTTCCCTTAACGATTGGTTTTCCGGCACTTGAGTGCTCGGCACGCAATACAGTGGACATATTTGTGTCAATTTTTGTGGGTCAAAATTCTGGTTCGTTACATTAACTGCAAGCTAATGGTAGTAACCCATCACCATAAAGTATAGCAAAGCTAGAATTTCTAGCTCTCTATTCAAATAACATAGGGAGTAATCTTTAAACATTGTCTTCAAGCACATATAAGATAAAGTAATAAACTAGCTTGCACCATATGTGATGCATTTGGTAATGTCGTAAAATATAATGTTAATATTTTAAATATTATTTTATATATTTAATTGTTGTAGGTATGATTTTTACATTCTTTATAAGTGAAAATAAATATAATCTTATTCGTAAGAGATTGAATGGGAATTTCTAAGATTTAGAGGGTGTAAATAAAAAATAATAATAAGGAATAAAGGGAAGCAAATGAAAAGTTTGAAGATGTTGTGGCCTTAAACAAAAATATAATGAAACAATAAGTAAAGATGAGAAAATATTTCTATTTTATTATTATATAGTAGGTATAAACTTATTTAAACTGAAAAGAACTACTTTACGACCACTAGATTCAAATCCAATGCAAAGTAAGGCCACCCAGCTTTTTAGTATCTAAGCTTGATGATAGTGGCTTGGATAAAAAATTGGCTAGCACTTTAATTTTATATTTTGAACAAAGAATAAAAGTGACCAGAAGTACATGATAAATATGCATTATGGTTATATTTACTAAATACCTACCCTATTTTCTCAAACCTAAAAATAACAATAGGCTCGATAGCATTAAATTTCACAGCCTCGATTGTTTTCTATGTGAAACAAAATAAGAATGTTTAGACTGAAATTGAGCGTAATTTGATTTGTTATTTAGAACTCGATGCATAGGTAAGTGTATACTTCTTTTACTTCTATTTTTTCATCGATTATTGCAGCAGCCTTTCTTCCTAGGTTATTTTGAAAGGAGTTAGTGCCATCGAAAGCACAACTATGATAATTACAAGTTTATTCAAATCAAGCGGCAATACTCCAAGCCTGTTTACAACATTATAAAGAAATGAACATGCAAATAGATATGTAAAGGATTCGATTGCAACTTTGAATTTTCAATTAGATGAACTATCTTGTTTGCTGAAGAAATTACCAAATCCAAATTCTAAAACATATACCAAACGCTACTACTATGATGTGATCACCCAATCATGCTTTAATATGGTATACATATTGTAAGACATGCCCTTTTGACCCTCGAATGTCGACACTAATACATCCATGGTATTTGTGTTCCGAACATCCAAGTGCTAGAAAGATAGATTTTTAGGGTGAAATAAAAAGAAAACGAAACAAAACAAGAAAGAAGGAACACAATATTAGAATCTCACAGCAGTCATAAATGATAACATATAATATCAAAAGACAGTACAAGACTGTCACTCTAAGATACATAGCATTTCAAAGCTAAAATTCTAAGTACTATCCTTAGCTTGGGCAATAATAACAACCTGCCATCACAAATGCTGATATATACATAATAATAATACAATGGAAATAAGAATACGACGGTAGGGAGACATGCAGCTCATCTCCTTGAGCTCCAGCGAACGTCAATAAAAGCATGTTTTTCTCAAACTACTCGAAAGAGCATATGTGTAATTTAGGGAAAACCAAAAACATGATTCAAACATAAGTCTGGTATAGGAAACTCAAGAAATATGTGGCCGATATATAAAGTACTTTTGAGACTATTCGGAAACGGTTATCCACTCAAAAGGACCACTATCTAATAAGTATATAAGGTGATATATTAGATAACATCTAGAGTGTAGGATACAAATACATAACATACCCGGAATGGTTATATTAATAACATTTAACATCATATTTGGGTACAATCAAAACCAATAAGGTATGTGTTAACAAGATTTCTTGTTAACAGCCCTGATGCTTTTCATAGGATTATTTTATACGGGCTCAACCTTTCGGTTGAGTGGATTCACATTTTCGAATCAAATGACAAAGTCGGAAGGTTTTAAGGTTTTAATTTTGATCCTGACAAGAGGGGATTGATTCCAGAAGGTTATAAGAGATTATTCATCTTAGATTAGGATTTGAATGAAGAATCATCTTCCTTCCGATCCTATCGAAAGGTTTAAATACGGTTCAAGCATTATAGTTTAAAGGGATCAGCATAATTGCTCAACCTTTTGATAAGCTCGGAAGGTCTATGAAGCCATTTAGCCTATACCGAAAGGTTTAGATATAGCTTAAACCTTGCGATTTGACTGGATCAATGGTCTTGTTAAACCTTCCGATAAGCAGGAGGGTTTAGGAAACCATTTGGACCCTTCGATCGACTTGTCATGATTGTATGACCTTCATCCATAACATTTCATCAAGTTCTATCTTCCTTGGAAACCGAAAGTAATCCACATCTCTTTTGAATCCCTTCGGAAGGTTATAAACCCTTCGAAGGTATAAGATGGTGAGATTGCTTTATTTGTTATCCCCTTACACTTTCGGCTTCCTAGGATGATATCTCACTTGTGAAAACCTTTCGAAAAGAGTGCATGATTCAAACATATTTAGATAATAATAACAGTTGAAATGCTTGAAGTGTGGAAGTTGACCTTATCCTAGGTCATTGCATAGATGTAGGAAATTGTTTGGTTAAACGCCACCGTGTTAGTGTTGGTGTCTTCCCATCTAGCTCTCTTGGGAATTCTCTTCGGGCCGAATTTACCACCGTCCTTCTTTTGACCAAATTTCTTCTTTGAGTAATACAATTCGTCCATTGGGATAAACTTATCGGCTTGGAAATGGAAATCCTGAAGATCCCGGCATCCATAAACAACTCCTTCCAGAAAGGAGAATTAACTATGAGTCCCAAGTGGACATCGATGAGCTTATCTTTGAAATTCATGCCTTTGGCCTTCAAGGCTTCAGTATTGAATCTCTTTAAATAAACCCCTAAGGACTCTCCATGGTTTTGCCTGATGTTAGCGAGCATGGTATAATCAATGGAAGGATCTTTGCATATGCAGAATTGAGCGGAGAACTCTTATGAAAATTGCTTCCAAGAATATATCGTATTCTCACGATATTGTCGATACCATTTAGCGCCAGCCCTCTGTAATGTGACTGGAAAAAGTCTACACCTCATAGGGCCGGAAGCGTTGTATAAATCCATCTGACTATCAAACGCCATCAAATGGTCATCCGGGTCGGTTGTCCCATGATATTTCATGGTGAGGACCTTCACATGAGATGGTGTTGGAGCCGACATGATTTCAGCGATGAAGGGTGCAACCCTTTCGTTGTTGTTTACTCTTTCATCCTCAGTTCTCTTTCACTTAGCATTTAATAGGTCTTTCATAGCCTTTTCCGCCATGTCCTTGAGATAGGCTTCATTGTTCAGGTAATTCCTTTTATTAGGTTTGTAGCCGTCCGAAGTTGAACTTGCGGAACAGTCTCTTTCTTCCGCTTGAACTCTTCCTTGATAATTTCCCTTCAGCGGAAGGCCCTCTTTATATTTTGATGGAGAAATATTAGTTTACTTTTGGCAGCATCTGTATTGATTTTCATATTCCTTTTTGAAGATTCAACTTCTTCACCCACCGTGGTAGCTTTCATTAATGATCGGCGAGATAACACTTCGTTCAGAAGATCTTTCATTTCTACAATTTGGCATTCCAGATATGCGATTTTAGCCACATGTTCTTATGGCTGAAGATCTTGAGTCAGAGCCAGTTGTGGTGACTGCCGAAGCTGAGCTGGGAGTGGAGTTGATTGAGGTAGGGCGGAAGGTTGCCCTGTTCCCTATTCCCAGGGTTGAAAGAGGGTGATAGGTTTTCCTCCAAATAAGTAGCATGCTCATTCCTTTTGCTAAAGGTAAGAGGTCTTCTTGATTTCATTTTCACCTATAACAAACCAAATTTCACAACCAATTATATTAATAATGTAGGTCGGAGGTTCGAGCCCTCCTTCTAGCGCCAAAAATGTTAACAAGATTTCATGTTAACATCCCCGATGCTTTTCATAGGATTATTTATATGGGTTCACCCTTTTGGTTGTGTGGATTCACATTTTCGAATGAAATGACAATGTCAGAACTTTTTAAGGTTTTAATTTTGAACCTGGCAGGAGGGGATTGATTCCAGAAGGTTATAAGAGATTATTCATCTCAGATTAGGATTTGAATAAAGAATCATCTTATTTCTGATCTATCGAAAGGTTTAAGTATGGTTCAAGCATTACAATTTAAAGGGATCGGCAGAATTGCTCAAACTTTTGATTAGCCCGGAAGGCCTAAGAAGCCATTTAGCCTATACTGAAAGGTTTATATAGCTTAAACCTTGCGATTTGACTGGATCAATGTTCTTGTTAAATCTTCTGATAGGCCGGAGGGTTTAGGAAACCATTTGGACCCTTCGATCGAATTGTCATGATTGTATGACCTTCATCCATATCATTTCATCAACTTCTATCTTCCTTGGAAATCGAAAGTAATCCACATCTCCTTTGAATCCCTTCGGAAGGTTATAAACCCTTCGATGGTATCAGATGGTGAGATTGCTTTATTTGCTATCCCCTTACACTTTCGGCTTCCTAGGATGATATCTCACTTGTGAAAACCTTTCGAAAAGATTGCATGATTCAAACATATTTAGATAATAATAACAGCTGATTCAATATGCCACGAGACTGATATCTGAGATTAATTCTCAAGTTACATTCTCCCTTCTTGTAATTGATATTAGGTAGGGAAGAAGGAAACTTATGCGATTACCCATGATAGTTTCATGGTATATTCTCGAAATAAACAAAGAATATAATAAATAAATCATAAATGATTAGCCGTTAATATTAAATTAACGCCTAATCATGATTATCCCCAAATTCCAAGTCGATCGCAAGCCACAATTCTCTTTATTTCTTCATAATGGAATCTGATACAAAATTTAAGAAGTTAGCCCCTAATCTGATTTCTAAATTAGGGTTACATTGTATCAAGCGGGAGCAATAGTGATTGTTGAGTAGAAGAATGGGAAGAAAAATCGGTCCCCAAATTGGACCCCCTTGGGTCTTATTTATAGATGCAGGCGGCCTTCCTTTCATTTCTATGCTCTCATCAGGATGGAAGGTCCCTTCTTCTATGCAGTTGTAAACCTTTCGGTCTTAACGGAAGGTTTGATTTTTACTCATCATCATGGGCCGCTGAATATCATCGAAGGATTTGTGTTTCCCCAATATATTTATAAACTCTTCGTCTCCCCGAAGGGTTGGTTTCTTATGAAGCATTATGAACCTTCAGGTCTTATCGGAAGGTTGCTCCCTTATTCGATTACTGTTGAGAGCCGTGCTTTTCCTGAATGCCGTCGGAAAGTGGTCTTTCGTTGAATTATGGATGCTGCCTTTGCTTAAACCTTTCGATACTGTTGAAGGATGTAGGAAATGTACTTTAACCGGTTCGAAAGGTTTATTATGCTTCCGAAAGGGATGTCAATTGAGTTGCCTATTTTGACCCTATCCTTTCTACCTTTCTTGGAAGACGTCTGTTTGAATGACGAACAATGAATCCCTTCGCTTGCCTCGAAGGGTTCAAATTTGCAACAAACTTGTTTCCCGCACCCATTCCTTCTTATTTAAAAAACTTGGGGCGCACTTCTTTTCTTTAGTCTTTGGGTTACATTGGGCAGCCTTATAACCATCTACGTGCGAAAGCTTTTCGCTGAAGTTACCATGTGCCTTTTCTTCTCTAATGTTATACAATCCTTTTGGTGTCATCGAAAGGTAACTTCTTCTAATACTCTTTGCCTATGCGAAAGGTCTCTGATGTGCCTTCTTTATCTTCACGTACATTTTATGGTAAACATTTAGCCCCCCTTGTATAAAAAAGGCTTTTTTTTCTTTAGGACAAAGATTCCAGGATCACCAAACGGCCCCTGCATTCTTCCTGCTGGTAATGAGTAATTGAAAACCAGAAAACCCGGTTTGACATTGATAATGGGAACCACTGAAGCTCAAGATGCCACTTTCGGGACACCATTTTCTGACAATTAATAACAGAAGTTCCAGAATGCAATTTCTGGTAATTGATAATGGAAGACTAGAATATCTCCTCCGGTGGTTAATGATAGAAGTCCATTATACCAATTTTTGGGAATTAATAACGGTAGACCAAAATACAGACTTCGTTAATTAATAATAGAAGACCATAATACCATAGTTGGCAATTAATAATTGAAGACCAGAATACCATTACTGGTAATTAATAGAAAACCAGAATACCATCTTTAGTAATAGAAGACCAGAATACTATTTCCAGTATCAAGTAATAGAAGATGAGGATACTACCTTTTATGATAGAAGTCTAAAATACCTATCTGGCAAATGTTCGCGAGAAGAAGTCAGTGACTTCCCTCTAATTTTCTCGTTGAATATGCCATATTTTGGCTTTGTTAGTGTTTCGCATGATTTTGCTTTCTCGGGCCCGAGTTTTCTTTGTCCATTTATCATTTGTTCTGGCCTATTTCAAGCAGGGACTCTTTCGTCCGATTTTGTACTTATTTAAGCAGAGCCTATTTCAGGTTGTTTGTCATATTTGACAGTACCAAACTTTTTGCTGGTTGTTATTTTAAGCTATACCAATTTCTGGCAGTGCCTGTTTCAGGCATGGACTTTTCTTAGTCCGCCGGATATTTCATCCGGGTTTCCGGTACGCCTGAGAACTTACCCGACCACCCTCCAGGAGGTGCCTTAACCTGGCCATAGCATGACGTGGTTAAGGTCTTGTTTGGAACCTTGGCCAGGCCATAGCGTGGCGAGACCAAGGGATTACCCGTCCTCCCTCAAGGAGGTGCCTTATCCTGGCCATAGCATGACGCGAATAAGGGCTTGTGCCGCTTTAACATGGCCATTTCTGGTTTTGGCACGGATAAAGGCTTACGCCCTCCCTCCAGGAGGTGCCTTGACCCGGCCTTCTTGGCATGACCAAGGGCTTTCTAACATTATTGGTAGCCTACCATCTTAGGTAGTCCAAGTTTTTAAGGAGAATTTCACTCCCAACCATGTAAAGTTTCTTACTAAATCATATCAGAGATGTTCTTGGAAATGCTTTATTCATTCAAAGTTGGAAAATATGGTCTTAAATGTTCCTCATTCAAGGTTCTTGGTACCATATTCCTATTAGGGTAGCATAGCTTGTAGGCTCCTGGAGGAATTTCTTTAAAGAGTATCAATGGACCTTCCTAATTAGGTCCCAATGGCCCATCTGATAGGTTTTTGGTATTGGCCATTACCCTTCGAAGTACTAAATCCCCTTGTCTGAATAACCTGGCTTTTACTTTTGAGTTGTAATATTTTGATATTCTCCTTTGATATTCAGCCATTCTCAAGGCTGCTTCATCTCTTAGTCTATGAATCAGGTCAAGTGGTTCCTTTCTCAATTCTTGGTTTGGATAAAAGGCGTAGGCAATTCTTCTATGAGAAGGTGCCTTATTCTCTACAGGTAGCATTGCTTCACATCCATATGTTAGAGAATATGGGGTTTGACCCGTTGCAGTTCTAGTTGAAGTTCTAGTTGAAGTTCTATAAGCCCACAGAACTAGGGGTAATTCCTCTACCCAATTTCCTTTTTCCTTGTTCACCCTCTTCTTCAAGATGGTCTTGATTGTTTTATTAGCTGCTTCGATGGCTCCATTGGCCTTTGGATGAGCGACCGAGGAGAAGCTTTTTATAATTCCATTCTTATGGCAAAACCGTGAAAGCTATTCACTCTCAAATTGGTTCCCATTGTCGGATATTATCTTATAAGGTATCCCAAATCTAGTGACAATGTTTTTGATGACAAATCTTAGCACTTTCCCAGAGGTAATTTTCGGGAGTGGTTCTGCTTCAACCCATTTTGTAAAGTAATCTATTACCACCATAGCATATTTCGCTCCTTCCTTGGAGATTGGAAGCAATTAAGTCAATTCCCCAAACATCAAATAGCCATGGGGTAGCAATAGGGGTTAGTTGACTAGGTGGGAGACGTGGTATCTTTAAATAACGTTGACACTTCTCACGCCTTTTAACATATTACATCGCTTGGTTTGTCAAATGTGGCCAGTAAAACCCTTGCCTCGTTATCTTTTTGTCTAGTTTTATTCCATTAGAGTGATCCCTACAAAACCCTTCGTGTTCTTCTTTTATTATTCTCAATCCGCTTTTAGGTTTCACACATCGTAGATAGGGAAGGGCATACCCTTTCTTGTAGAGAACTCCATCCATAATGGTCAAGCTCTGAGCTTGTCGTTTTAGTCTTCGCGCTTCTATTTTATCCGCAGGCAATGTTCCATTGACAATATAATCCATGATTGGCGCCATCCAAGTGTTTTCATAACTTTCCTCCGCTATTGGAGCCACAGGTTCTTTATTTGGTATCTCTTGGTCCATCCCTTCCGATTTCGATGCCAAGGCTTGCGATCGGGTTAACACTAATATTTGCGTAGCTTTTTCTTGTTTGTTTACCTCAATGCTGGGATTATCCTGAAATCCTACAGGTACAATTCGAGTTCAGGGGCACCTCTTGAGCTTGCCAACTTAGCCAGTGAATCTGCTTGAGAGTTGTCCCCTCTTGGTATTTAATGTACGAAGAAATCTTCGAAAAGTGCAAGCATCTTTAAAACTTTCTTCACATACTGACTAAGTTTAGGATCCTTGGTTTGGTATACCTGCTTGATTTGATTAACCATCAATTGAGAATCGCTGAATACCTGGATTCTTGGGATTTTAAGTTGCAAAGCAAGGGTTAACCCAACAACCATGGATTCACACTCTGCTACATTGTTAGTTGCTGAGAATCCCAACTTCATAGCATAGTGTATTTTTTGCCCATCTGTGGTAATTATTACATATCGTGCCTCAACTCCTTGCTCAATCGAAGCACTATCCACAAAATGTTACCACTTGGGTTTTGTATCTTTTTCCTTTTAAGATTGTTTTGAAATGCACCCCATGCACTCGTTAATGAAATCGACTAACGCTTGACCTTTTATAGCCATTCTAGGCTGATATGCTATATCGTACTGACTTAGCTCAGTACCCCACTTGATTAACCTTGCAGAAGTTTCGGGCTTGCCAAGGCTTGCTTTAATGGGAAGTTGGTTAGTACCTTTACTGGGTGAGCCTGAAAATAGGGCCTTAATTTTTGAGTTGTCAAAATTAAACAGTATGCTAGCTTTTCTATGACTGGGTATCGAATTTCAGCGTCCTTTAACCTCCTACTTACATAATAAACTGGTAGTTGCAGTCCCTTGTCATTTCTAATCAGTACCGAGCTCACCGCGTGATCAGAAATTGCCATATATAAGAATAGATCCTCTCCCTATTCGGGGCTGGATAGGATTGGTGGCTTTTCCAAATGCAGCTTCAGTTCTTGGAATGCCCTTTTGCATTCTTCATTCCATTCAAAGTTTTTCTTCTTCTTAATTACTTCAAAGAATTATATGCATTTATCAAAGGCCTTTGAGATAAACCTGCTTAGTGCTGCCACTTTTCCATTCAGAATTATAACATCTTCATTCGTCCTAGGTTCTGCCATATCCTTAATGGCCTCGATCTTCTCTGGGCTAGCCTCAATCCCTTGTGCACTCGCAATATATCCAAGAATTTTTTCGAAATGGACTCCAAAGTTGCATTTCTGGGGATTGAGTTTCATTTGATACTTGCGGAGCACTTTAAACATTTCGTTCAAATCTTCAAGATGATTTTTCACTTCTTGAGACTTTACCAACATGTCGTCAACATAAACTTTCATATTCCTCGCGATTTGTTTTTTAAACATTCGGTTAACCAACCGTTGATAAGTTGCTCCTACATTCTTCAATTCGAATGGCATTACCTTATAATAATAGGTCCTTCCGTCAGTAATGAAGCTAGTATGTTCCTCGTCGGGTTTAAACATAGGATTCTGATTGTACCCATTGTATGCATCCATTAAGGAAAGCAGCTTATGTCCACTAGTGGAGTCGACCAACTGATCTATCCTTGGCAACGGGTAACAATCCTTTGGACAAGCTTTATTCAAATCTGTATAATCTACACAAGTCCACCACTTCCTATTAGATTTCTTTACCAGAACCGGATTTGCCAACCATTTGGGGTATCGGACTTCTCGGATAAACCCATTTTGTTGCAATTTCTTGACTTCTTCCTTTAGGGCGTTGGTCCTAACTTTATCAAATTGCATTTTCTTTTGCCTAACCGGAGGAATGTCTGGATTGATATTCAGGGCATGGCTCATGACCATGGGGCTAATTCAAACCATGTTAGAGTGGGTCCAAGCAAAAACGTCCTTATTTTCTTATAAAAATTCTGTCAATCTTGACTTTAGATGCTCTTCAAGATTCTTTCCCACTCTGGTTATTTCAGTAAAATTGGCAGAATCTAGTAGAACCTCTTCGGTTTCTTCGACTGGCTTATCTTTCCACCTCTCCTCAACAATCCAATTCTGTAACGATCTCGCTTTCTTCGATTGAGTTGGAATCCATTCTCTTTCTCTTTCCTTAAACTACAAAACACCTTGCAGCAATACGTTTGTTAGTTTTATCATCTTTTTTCTTTGCTTGGAATGATGGATGTAAGAATCCATCTTCCGAAGGCTGTAAAGTATTGGAAGAATCAAAGTAACAAGTGAACTCCCTGTTATATTGCTCTAGAGTTGCAAAATACATTTCTCTGGATGCGAATTGTTCACCTCGAGTAGTGCCCTAGCCGCTTTTAGTGAGAAATTTAAGCATTAGATATTTTGGGGAGATGAATGCATCCACCTTGTCCAGTGCCGGTCGTCCAATGAAGGCATTATAGAATGAGGGATGATCTATGATCACAAAGGTCGTTTCAAAGACTCGGGAACATATGGGAAGTCCTAGTTGGACAAAAGCTTCACCTTCCTGAGCAGAGTTGTCCCCTTATTATTAAACCCAAAGATTGGCTCGGGACTAGGTTTGAGTTTATCCTTGGAAATTCCCATCTGATCAAACGCATGGCAAAATATCACATTCATAGCACTCCCCGTATCAACCAGGATTTTCGTGACCACCGAGGATCCAATTTGGGCTGTGATCATTAAGGGATCATTGTGAGGGTGATGGAACCCTCTCCTTAGTTCTTATGGATTAATCACCAGTGTGTGCATATTAATGTTGTGTTTTGAACTTTTGAACGGCGGTTCCTCCTATATAGAGAATACACCCTTCTTAGCCTCTCGAATGTATTTACTTCGAGTGCTTTGACTTCTACCAGCGGGATGTGGTCCTACATATATGACATCCATCATATTCTGAGGTGGACTTAAGCTTAGTGGGTCATCTTCCTCAATCACATTTACGGTATTACCAATAGGCTTCCTTGCATCAGTGTTTGATGAGAGTGTTTGCTGCAGGTTCTTCACGAATTCCTTCAACCGCCCTTCTCGAATCAGTTTTTGAATTATTCCAGCCAGAACCATGCACTCTTTGGTTCTGTGGCCATTTGCTTTGTGGTAGGTGCAATATTTGTCTCCTTTTATCTGCTCAGGGTAATTTCGAGCCCTAAATGAAGTGTGGAAATTGGTCGGTTTAACGCCACCGCGTTAGTGTTGGTGTCTTCCCATCTAGCTCTCTTGGGAATTCTCTTCAGGCCGAATTTACCACCGTCCTTCTTGTGACCAAATTTCTTCTTTGAGTATTTCAATTCGTCCATTCGGATAAACTTATCGGCTTGGAAATGGAAATCCTGAAGATCCCGGCATCCATAAACAACTCCTTCCAGAAAGGAGAATTAACTATGAGTCCCGAGTGGACATCGATGAGCTTATCTCTATCATTCATGCCTTTGGCCTTCAAGGCTTCAGTATTGAATCTCTTGAAATAAACCACTAAGGACTCTCCATGGTTTTGCCTGATGTTAACGAGCATGGTATAATCAATGGAAGGATCTTTGCATATGCAGAATTGAGCGGAGAACTCTTATGAGAATTGCTTCCAAGAATATATCGTATTCTCACGATATTGTCGATACCATTTAGCGGCAGCCCTCTGTAATGTGACTGGAAAAAGTCTACACCTCACAGCGTCGGAAGCGTTGTATTAATCCATCTGACTGTCAAATGCCATCAAATGGTCATCCGGGTCGGTTCTCCCATGATATTTCATGGTGGGGACCTTCACATGAGATGGTGTTGCAGCTGACATGATTTCAGCAATGAAGGGTGCAACCCTTTCGTTGTTGTTTACTCTTTCGTCTTCAGTACTCTTTCACTTAGCATTAAATAGGTCTTTCATAGCCTTTTCCGCCATGTCCTTGAGATAGGCTTCATTGTTCAGGTAATTCCTTTTATTAGGTTTGTAGCCGTCCGAAGTTGAACTTGCGGAACAGTCTCTTTCTTCCCCTTGAACTCTTCCTTGATAATTTCCCTTCAGCGGAAGGCCCTATTTCTATTTTGATGGAGAAATATTAGCTTTACTTTTGGCAGCATCTGTATTGATTTTTAGAATCCTTTTTGGAGATTCAACTTCTTCACCCACCGTGGTAGCTTTCATCAATGATCGGTGAGATAACACTTCGTTCAGAAGATCTTTCATTTCTACCATTTGGCATTCCAAATATGCGATTTTAGCCACATGTTGTTATGTCTGAAGATCTTGTGTCAGAGCCAGTTGTAGTGACTGCCGAAGCTGAGCTGGAAGTGGAGTTGATTGAGGTAGGGTGGAAGGTTGCCCTGTTCCCTATTCCTAGGGTTGAAAGAGGGTGATAGGTTTTCCTCTAAAGAAGTAGCATGCTCATTCCTTTTGCTAAAGGTAAGAGGTCTTCTTGATTTCATTTTCACCTATAACAAACCAAATTTCACATTCAATTATATTAATAATCTAGGTCGGAGGTTCGAGCCCTCCATCTAGCGCCAAAAATGTTAACAAGATTTCTTGTTAACATCCCCGATGCTTTTCATAGGATTATTTATATGGGTTCACCCTTTTGGTTGAGTGGATTCACATTTTCAAATGAAATGACAATGTCGAAGGTTTTAAGGTTTTAATTTTGAACCGGACGGGAGGGGATTGATTCCAGAAGATTATAAGAGATTATTCATCTCAGATTAAGATTTGAATGAAGAATCATCTTATTTCTGATCTATCGAAAGGTTTAAGTATGGTTCAAGCATTACAATTTAAAGGGATTAGCAGAATTGCTCAAACTTTTGATTAGCCCGGAAGGTCTAAGAAGCCATTTAGCCTATACCGAAAGGCTTATATATAGCTTAAACCTTGCGATTTGACTGGATCAATGTTCTTATTAAACCTTCCGATAGGAGGGATGGTTTAGGAAACCATTTGGACCCTTCGATCGACTTGTCATGATTGTATGACCTTCATCCATATCATTTCATCAAGTTCTATCTTCCTTGGAACTCGAAATTAATCCACATATCCTTTGAATCCCTTCGGAAGGTTATAAACCCTTCGATGGTATCGGACGGTGAGATTGCTTTATTTGTTATCCCTTTGCACTTTTGGCTTCCTAGGATCTTATCTCACTTGTGAAACCCTTTCGAAAAGAGTGCATGATTCAAACATATTTAGATAATAATAACAGCTGATTTAATATGCCATGAGACTAATATCTGAGATTAATTCACAGGTTATATTCTCCCTTCTTGTAATTGATATTTGGTAGGGAAGAAGGTAACTTATGAGATTATCCAATAACAGTTTCATGGTATATTCTCGAAATAAACAAAGAATGTTCTCGAAAGGCTTGTTATGCTTTTGAAAGGGTTGTCAATTGAGTTTCCTATTCTGACCCTGTCCTTTCTACCCTTCTTGGAAGATGTCTGTTTGAATGACGAACAATGAATCCTTTTGCTTGCCTTGAAGGGTTCAGATTTGCAACAAACTTGTTTCCTGCACCCCTTCCTTTTTATTTAAAAGGCTTGGGGCGCTCTTTTTTTCTTTAGTCTTTGTGTTACATTGGGCGGCCTTATAACCATCTACCTGCGAAAGCTCTTCCCTAAAGTTACCATGTGCCTCTTCTTCTCTGGTGTTATACAATCCTTTCGGTGTCATCGAAAGGTAACTTCTTCTGATACTCTTTGCCTATGCAGAAGGTCTCTGATGTGCCTTCTTTATCTTCATTTACATTTTATGGTTAACAGTATGTTAGCATACTGGAATTTTCAGGAGATCTCTTCGGTGAAGTCGAATCCGGACTTCATGCACAAGGGTCAAAAAGTATTTGACCATCGTATATCTCTAGATAAAATATACCGCTAAGATAAACACAAGTGGCCCATCGTTCGAACATAAATAAGAACAATGTGAACTAAATATCATCAATGCTGGTCAACAATTGATAAGTATCTGTAGATATGAAGTTGATAATACTTTGATGCGGGTTAGCAAAACCCTAGGTTATGCATCCTACTCTGTTTTCTACCATTTTCGATTCCGAGGTAATATCATACATCTTTCATACGAGTCTTTATCACTTGAACAAATCACGAATCCCTAACTAGGTTCCCACGTCTCGAACAGATCTCGAAACCATACCTGGATTCCATCATCTTAAACAGATCCACTTCCAAGAGATAGAATATGTATCTTAGTCTTGAAGTGGATTTTAATAAGTAAAACAGTTACGATCCCGGTCTCTTTAAGACTGAATCGACGAATTTGGTCATATTCAGTAATAGTGACAATGATCGCATATGAAAACTAAGTCTCGTATACTTATCACGTTTTTGAACTTCTCACTTCCACTTTCAGTGATAAGCACATGACTAAATACTTTCCATAAACGAGTAAGCAAACAAAGCATGATCAAGTCATACAAAGTATAATTAAGTCATATAAGCGACGTTTATTCCCCTTTTAATTAATACTTTTATTAGTGAAACTTCTTTTATTTGACAAAACATCATTTAATCACTACTATTCACTTTTACTCTTTCAATATTTCAATAATTATTCATGCACTTGCCTTAATTAGTATATGTATATTTATAAATCATTAACATGATTTCTTACTTTAAACCTTTATTTTATCTATTTTTCTCCAAAAGATTCCATACTTATAATTTCCTTCAAAAATCCATCTTAGGGATCTAAGTAGTTTCACAAATTCATTCAAAATGTTTAAGAGTAATTTTACATAAACATTGTCACTAGAAACCCAAAACCATTCCACTTATGCTTATCCTTAAAACATTTTTTCAAACATCTATTTACAATCATAAGTATAATCAAAAAGAGTTAAATACGAATGTTATTAACACATTGTCACAAGAAATCCAAAACCATTTCATACTTACATTATCTTTAAAAACATTCTTTGAAGGATCTAAGTTAATATTTAGTCAAGTTTGATGGCCAACAAGTCAACTACCCAGTTAAAACGATCACTTATAGAAATCATAGTTCATATACTTAACTCATTTTTGACATTCCAACTTATACTTTCCCTCGTTCAAGAGTGAAGCTAGGTAAGTTAGAACACTGGTTGCATATAAATAAGTCTACCTATAGATAAGTCTACCTAGTAGGCTTTTAGTGTTAAGTTTAATATTAATGACTTTCATAAACGAGTAAGAAATCAACACGACTAACATGTTTTCGACATTCCAAACTTAACTGTTCCTCGATCAAGAGGGAAGCCAGTAGGATAGAGCACTAATGCTTTTATTCCTGCTAGAATATCAATCTTAACTCGCACAAATAGATATGCCTATTTCATCAGTAGTTGGTGATAAGCATAGTTAATTTCCTTTTTCAAAACTTATATATACACAAACACATTTTAAAAATACTTATAAGTAGGTTTTAAAAATCTATGTAAAATATTACTTAAAAACAACTAGTTTATAATTTGAAGAAAATAAAGTAAAAACATGTTTTACAATTTAAAACCCATTTACTTTCAAAATTCATTAATAAATATTAAAAATATATTTAATCTTCAAACCAACTTTAACATACTAAAATGTATGTTAGGAATGTCGCTCAAAAGATTAGGGAAAAACACCAAATTCAGAAACCATTTTTGAACACTTAAACCATAAGCGACTTACTACAGCCTTTAGAAATGCTATTAAAATTCCTTGTTAAAAAACAACATTGAAAAAACGCAATCGTTGTGACCAGTTTTCACCACCTTAACAAGTGACTTAAGACTTGAAATTTTATAGTAAGCACTAAACTTAGGGTACTTATAAACCATGGAAAAAAAATTAATTATATTCTCTAGTTTATTTATAAAAATTCTCGAAAACAAGGAATTTTCTAAAATGTTAGTTTAGCGACATTTTAACCCAAACTTTAGCCATTTTGTTTGACCAGTTCCAAAACCATTTAAACTCCAATTTTTTTTAAACTTATATTAATTATTAAAGACGCAAAGAAGCTTCTAAAATATCTCTCAAATTTAACTTTGAAAATCACCAAATCTAAGGCATTTTCAAAGTGCATCCATAGTGACCTTTTCCGCTTCTAACTTTCACAACTATGGTTCATAACTTTTATAACTTTCCAAACCATTTCTTTACTATTCCATTCACCAAAATATGTGTAGAGAATAATCAAACCAAATTATCCCAAGTTAAGGTCATAAATCTTCCATTTATATAAGCTAAAGTTAAGGTATATCGAAGTGCACTTATAGCGACTATTCGTGCTTCAAAAATTTCAAACGTAGTTCAAATTAACACACATTTCGAACAACCATTAAACATCAGGTAAAGGTCACACCACATCTCTAGAAGGGTAATATAAGTGAAGTTATACAATATAAATTTGTAATTTCCTTTCAATAGCAAGGAGGTCCAAAGTTTATAACTTTAATTAGTTAATGTCACTTTAAATTATATTTTTACTACACAACATATATACCAAATATATACAATCAATATAGCGATATAATTTACTTAGATCTAAGCCAATCACATGCTCAAATGCTCAAAAAGATAAGAACACTTCCAACCATCACCAAATTTCTAACGATCCAAGCTTTAACACTTACAAACCAAGGCAAAACCTCCCCTTTCTCTTCCATGCTCATGGCCTCACCATGCCCCCCTATTTCGTCCATTTTTTCCACTTTCGACTTTAAATCCTTGCTTGCTAAAGTGTTGTAAGGTGTTAATGAAAGTATGGTGAAGTTTGAAAGGGATTTGAGATGAACAGTAAAAGTTAGTGAAGAATAAAGCGGATTAATGTTGATCCACTCCCACCATTTTCTTAATTTTATTCAAGTGATTAGTGAAACCCTTAAGGATGTATTTATAGAATTTTTCAAGAGGTCATTACCACCTTCTACCTTCCATAAAAGGTCATAAAGGAGCCTCCCTCTCACATGCAACCTTTATAGTTTTACATCTCTTACTTAACACTTAAGACTTTCCTTAAAGTTCATCTTCAAAGTATCTTATCTTCCCTTTCACATCTAATTAGTTAACTTTAAGAAGCTTCTTAAGAGTTTAGAGAAAAATATTTTTATTTCAGATTAATGTTCTCTCAAGAAAATAAGTGTATGTAAAAAAATCTGAACGACTTCTAATGGTTAAAATGATGTTTATGGATAAAACGATTTTCGGTCACATTATCGATATTCCTTCAAAGTACTTATTTTTGTAAACATTTTTACAAAACAAGTTTACCATCGTTACTTATGATTTGTAAGGGGGATACCAAGGTTATTAAATCACTTTAATATCATTTAATCCAAGATTCGTATATTTAAAAAATTCAGACATTTAAATGTGAAGTGTCCGAAATCCCAGGTCGTTACATTCTCCCCCATCGTCCTTAAAATTCCAACACATGCAACCAAAGAAACAACCATGTAGAATACTTAATAGTACTCAGAATCACTAGTTAATATAGCTCTCCAATTGTCTAGGTTTTGAAACCCACTCGTCGGACTAGGATGATAAACAATCTACTAAGCGCACCATCGACTCAACAGCCTTAGGTTATTACATAGTCAACGGTTCCTAATACTTCATAACAAATCAATGAGTCCTCACCTAAATTCTCCATAAGCCAACAAAACATAGTATGAAAATATACGAAAGCCCATATGACGCACATGGCCATCCATATGCAACATCTGATCTGATCACTTGCTTGATCACATAAATTTCACTTCCAAACTAATATAGATCACATGTTCTCTTTGTTGCGGTCTCCGATCAGGTTCCTTGATTATAAACATTCATTCTCCTTACATAGCTATATACTATGATAAAAAACTATGGAATCATATCAAGAATCTATATCAAGTTTTCTTTATTAAAAAATCAAGTGAAAGATCCTTGTTCGGACCGGTGCAAATCACCTCGAGACCATGTACTCGAATACTAGATCAAGAACAGTCATGCGAATAAAAAGATTTACGTACAACTTACTTATTTAATCGTTGGTTTCTTAACTACAACAATATCTTTTATTTCACATTCATTTATCCAGATAGTATGTCATTTAATACTAAAATTATTTATGAACCATTTCATAAAAACATAACTTTTAGTCATCAAACGTTTTATAACACAAGTTCATACTCGTATAATACTCTGATACATCCTTAAAGTATATACCCGACACCAAATTTGAAACTAGTTTAAATTCTACTATCTTCTAAGTTCAAGTGTTATTTAAGCATCATCATTATATTTTCGCAAAACACTTAGTTTCAAGTTCTATATTGGTTCGGAAAATCGCCGAAAATCCGTTCATTCAAACAAATGAAAATTACCGATCAGTATATCTTATCATAATGCACAAACCATTCAGTCTTAATGCATAGACTACATGTGTCCATAAAATAGCTTAACAAAATTTCACTTCTTAATTAAGCACACTTTGCTACAAATAGAAAACGGAAAAGGTTTTCATAATTATTTGGGTTATGCCACTACCACTTGAGCACCGAACATAGCATACTTTAAAATCTTTTTTGCATATAAAGTTATCTCTAAATCTTTATTAAAATATTTTTTTTATTTTTTATCAAATTCTTTAAGGAAACTCTAGAACTAAACATTGGGTTTCATTTCAAATCAATTAAAGTAACTAAGGCCACCTTTGAGACTACAAGCTATTGTTATCCAACCTTATGACCGGGCCATATTCGGACGAATCTGATCATTCAATTGGTAGAATAACTAAGCAGGAATCCAAAGCGATAATTGATAGGCTCAGATGTCAAGCGAAAACAAGAGGTGAAGTCACGAACTTGCCAAGAATCTTCAATAGAACCGTAAAAATTAAATCACTCCAAGTACAAAGCCCAATGGTCCAAGAATTAAGTCAAGTCATGAATCGGTACCGATTCATGGTTAAGGATCGGTACTGATCCCTAAATTTAACCCAAATCCACCTTAAAGTTCATGTCATAGAAAGACTTAGTAATTATCAGTCGATGCACAACATAAATGAATAAGTCAAGCTCTTTTGTCCAGCCTCCAAACCAAGGAATGCATATAAGTTCAACCCCATATCAATGCAACCGAATGACAAAGTTAAGGATACAAGTCTACCAAACATCTATAAGGGATTGAAGAAGGTTCTCAGTGCAATCTTATGGATCGATACCTATCCATGGAGCATAGTTCGATACCGATCTTTGAACATTGATGAGTTGGCCATGATCTTCCGAGAGTGGTTCCTTTGGTATGTAAGGAATGTGAACAAGAATGCGGTGGAGAGAATTTTGTCGACTTACAGCTATAAATAGAGAGGAAAGGGAATTATTTAAGGACTTTTGGCTTGTTTAATAAATTTCTATACTTTCTCTATAATATCACGGACCATCACCGATCCATAGCTACTGATCCATAAGATTAACTTTGTAAAACTCAGTAGTAGCATAAACAAAATTCAAGTGGAAATAGATCTTTGATTAGTCGAACCACTATAATTAATGTTTTTTCATTTTTCCTTATTTTCCATTTATTTTCTTCATTTCATTCTCTGCTATTAATCTATGGTTGTTTATGCCAACCTTTGGTATAAATATTTTGGTGCTTTCACTAAGAAAATATCGATCTCAGTGTATTTGGATTTATATTCTAATTTTGGACAACTTTAGTCCAAGAGGTAGATTTGTCTGTTTCATTCCTATAATTCGTGCATATTCAAATTTCTGCAAAATCTACCATAGGATTAACTAAAGTAATGGTCCACGAAGCACTAGAGAAAATCTGCCACCTCTAAGCCTGCTAATGATGCTGAGAATGCTGATTCAACATGTTGAAGAAGTCGCTCAACCCAATGCTGTTGAAATTCAAAGCCCATCAGATATGATCACTCAGGTTAAGATGCACATGATGATGAAAGAGTTAAATGACAAGTTGCGTGAGAGTAAGGATGTGATGAGGAAACAGATGGGGGGAACTCTAGATTTACTAAACCAATTATCCTATAGCCGTAGAAGGAACATGAAGGAGTTATCACCTCCCAAATCAAAAAAAGACAGTTCTTCATCATTCAGAGAAAACCACGGAGAAAAGAAGCAAAAAAATGAAGACAAAAGAAGTTAGGATTTTGAAAATCAAGTTGAACAATGCTCATAGTGCAAGAGTAGGATCGGTACTGATCCATCCCCACGGATCGGTACCGAACCCTATCAACGTGATGTTGGCACATGAGGCGGTGTTGGTTTAGATGGTGATGTTAGTGGGGTAGATGGTCATGTTGCTGATGGCCAGAATATTGAGATTCAGACGGATGCCCTTGATCCTTCGCATTGCAATCATAGAGATAAATCAGCTAGACGAACAGTTCTCCCAGGGACAGGGAAACCTAGGTACCATGGAACTAACCGAACTTGTTTGTAGAGCCAAACACTCGAGGTAGGACATGATCATTGTCATCCTATAGATCAAATTGAGCCATAATATTTAGTTGGTATGGTGAAGAAGTTAGTAAATGAAAACCAACATAGAAACAATGACGAATATTCTTCTCCCAATATGAACCCATTCACCGAAGAGATATTGTGCGAGGAATATCCCTGAAGGTTCACTATGTCGACAATGTTGTCCTATAGCAGGATGATGGATCCGAGATAGCATTTACTGAAATACGAATGGTGAATGGGCACGAGAAGGGTAATGGATGCCATCAGGTGTTGGTTTTTTCTTGGTCTTTCTTAAAGGTGTAGATAAGATGTGATTCACCCGACTTCCATCGAAATCCATATCGTTGTTCGATCAGTTGGCAAGGAGATTTTTTGAATAATTTCCCTTGCACACAACCCATCCAAAGGATGTTGTATGAGGAATATCCATGAAGCTTCTTTATGCCAACGATGCTGGGCTATTACAGGATGATGTATCCGAGATAGCATTTGCTGAAATACGAATGGCGTATGGACAGGACGAGGGCAGCATACATTGTGGGGGTATTGGTGTTGCTCGGTATTTCTTGAAGTTGTAGCTATGATGTGGTTCGGTCGACTTCCATTGAAATCCATGTCGTCATTTGATTGGTTGGCAAGGAGGTTTATCGAATAGTTTCACTTGCACACTACCCACCTAAAGGATGTGATGTTGTTATCGAAACAATTCTAGAGTATGTGGGAGTCATTGAAGGACCTTTTGAGTATATTCAATACGACCATGATAAAAGTGAGTAATGCTAAGGAGGACATAGTGCTGTTGGCTTTGATCAAGGGGTACATCCAGATACTAGTTTCGGAAGATGGTTGAAGATGAAACCTCTACTAATAATGGATGGTTTTATATAAAGGTGATTTAATTCTTGCATTTGGAAGAGGAAAGTTCGAGCACTAGGAAAGTCAATGATGGAAAATCAACTGAAGTGATTCAAAGTAATGTGGCTGTGAAGCAATCCGTCAAAGGTTCTAGGAATGCTGCTATTAAAGTGGAAAATATAGGTAATAACCTAAAAAAATAATCAAGGTGATGGAGGTAGGAAGCTAAATTTCAAGAAACCTTCGAAACTTCCATAGTACGAAGATTATACACCACTAGATAATTTGATTAAGAATATATACCTTCCAATGCAAGATACTGAGCATTACAAGAAGCCAAATTTGAGAGAGCTGACTGAGAGAAAAATGGTCTTGGATATGTTGCCGCTTCCACGAGACCTGTGGTCATAACATGAACAAATATAGGAATTTTCGAGATATGATTGAGGAATTAATCTAGAAGAAGAAGCTTCGACATTGTATAAAGCCTCATGATAGCGGGCCAGGGAATGTTCAACCCCAGGGGAAACATCTCCAACGCAGCCTGGTTGGACCTATTGGTGGCAAGCCTTGGCAACTTGAATAAAGACTTGTTATCAACACAATAACTGGTGGACCTCATCCAATCGAAAAGAGGTGGAATGAGATGGGAAGATAAAGGAGTTATTTAAAACATATGGTACAAGGGAGTTTCTTTTCCATCAAAGGCGAGGCTCTAGTGATGCAACTAAAAACCATGAAAGATTACATTTTGTTCAAAAGTCATGACATAGATGGGGTCGAGGTGCATATGCTTGATCCCTTGGTGATAATGGTATAGGCCAACAACTTTGAAGAAAATTCTTGTTGATTATGGAAATTAAGTAAATATTCTATTTAAGAGAGTTTATAATAAGATGATGAAGGATGGTCAGGATCCGAAGCTTGTAAATATAAAATTTAGGTATTTATCGGAGAGGCTGCAAAGCCCGTAGTATTTGTAAACTTATTGACGGTTTTAGGAAACGTGATTGCAAGAGAGTGTAGTTTGTAACCTTCGCAGTGATGGATATTTTTTCAAATTATAATGCCTTTTTGGACCGACTGGCCGTTTTCTAGTTTCCAGGACTAAAGGCCCTAGCTCCATGGTTCCCAACGATGAAATTTCCCATGAAAAACGAAATGAGGGTCATTCAAGCTGATCAAAACCTTAGATAAGCATGCGACGTCACCGAGCCAGGGGAAGCAAAGTGACATTGAAAAGGATAGGACATGGAGAAGACTCTCTACATCTAATCGATGGACGCATAGCAACCACTGCCTAAGCCCTGACTTGGTTGGCATAGAAAGTTCCATAAAGCTATGGATCCGAGGAAGGATCCAGAGGATGCAAGGCGGCCCTAGCCGAGCGGACAATCACCATCTCGATCTGTCAGGCCGATCCTACTCGGGTCCTGAAAATCAGATTTCAACTCAGCATGAGAATGAAGAAAGAATTGGCGGGTTTTCTTTAGGCGAACCTAGATGTTTATTCCTTGGCACATTCTGACATGTACGAAATATCATTGGAGATAGCGTGACATGCATTGAATGTGAACCCTAGATGTATCCCTGTGAAACAGAAGTAGCATAGCCTAGGTTCAGACTGATCCTTGCGCTGAAGGAAGAAGTGGATAAGCTAAGAGCCAATGGCTTTGTCCGCAATGCTGTATATCCAGAGTAGGTATTCCAATCCAGTCCTAGTCAAGAAATCCAATGGGAAATGAAGGACATTGATCGACTATTCAAACCTGAATAAGGCATGTCCAAAAGATAGCCTCCCATTGCCAATGATTGACCAACGAGTGGATTCGACAGCCGGCCACGAATTGTTATCTTTCTTAGATGCTTATTTTGGCTATAATTAGATTCTAATGCACAACCCACAACAAGAACATTGGAGCAACATTTCTAGGGTGATATGCATGTTCCTATGGTTAATTGGAGAAACATTTACAAGAGATCTCAATAAGACTCTCTCGTAAGGGTAATGTATTATACTGTAGGTACTAAGCAAGCGGGCTGGATAAGGGTCCATTCAAACTTCGAGGGGATGGCCTGGCCAAATTTATAGTCCCTTGAGTATCCTAGCGCGAAGGCCATTCACATCATGAGCAAGTTGTCTTACGCTAATCAATCAATTAATAATGCTGAGCTATATGTCATTTCATAGCCTAGTGTGGGACAGAAGGTGCCTGCTCCAATAGCTCCGTTCGTGTTACGATCATTGGAGTTATAAGGTTTGTTTTCACTAGGATTTGACATGGTGCAAAGGTGAAAAGAGTTTGTAAAGAAGTAGAGTGAACAAAAAAGGGCTTTTGGGGAGGGTACTCCTATCGCCAAACTATTGAATAAATTTTTAGCTAACCTCGGATTTATGATTATGGGGTGATATAAACAAATGAAACTTGCTAATACATTAATTAAAAAATGTAAAATGAGGTGGTCGGTTGAAAAAACGTAAAAGAATACAAGATTTGGAGTGGTTCAGCTAAGCTTGCCTGCGTCTACTATGAAAAATTCTTACTACTTTGGTTCTCTTACAATTTATGACTATAAGAGATATTAATAAGAAAATACAATGCTTGAGAGCTTATTTTGTTCAGTCTTTGTAAAAATGCAAGTCTTGATGTATTAATAACTGCTGCAAATTATATTAAATGACTAAAATTGCATAGTTTAGGCCTGGAGGGATGGGTAGTTGATGTGCGTGCTAGTTAGGAGGCTAGCCGGACTGTATGGTTGAGATGTTGATAATTGTATGGTCGTACCTTAAGCAAGCATTGTGCAAGGGCAGACAGCGCGGGCTCAAGGAGTGGTTGTTGTAGAGGTAATTTGATGGTAGCAAAGGTAAAGGTTATTGTACTTCTGTCAGATGAACGATGCCGTTTATCAGACTTTTCATAGAAATGAAACAAACAGAGCTCCTTTTTGTATGGGTAGGAAGGCGTTGGGGTTGGAGCTTGTCGAGACAAGGCGAGGAACACTCAGAAGTTCCGGGCAGTTGAAGAAGGGAGTGAGCGAGAGAACTTGCTGGGGAGTAGGTTATTAGCCAGGCCACTCACTAGGCTGGAGGCTTATTGCACATCGAGAAACTATATGCTGTCGTCGCCCGCTAGTGACCTTTAGGAGCTTTGCTTTAACTTAAGGAGACTTGACTGGTCATTAGGATGTAGGCCAAGTTGGTTGATTGCTAAGGGGTGCATCACATGTCGAGCTGCTATTTGGCATTGCCTGACCCACTATTGTTTGAGTGGACAATACTGTGATAATTTGTACTCGAGCTAGGCGGTCCGCTCGTAGGGTGAGCCTTATTGCGTTTGAGTCGGTGTATGCAATCAAATGAGCTAGTTAGATGATGTAGGCTGGCCTAATTTGTACTTGCAACAAATTTGAGCGATAAGAAATTTCAAAGATTTATAGCTAGAAAGAAGATTCTAACACATTTATAGAGAAATTTGAGCGATAGATGAGCTGCTGTTAATTTTGATTTGACATTTAGTTTTATAATGCCTAGTTGGAAAGGCTCTACCCATGACAGGAGACTTTTAGTTCATGCTATTGAAGAAGTTAAAATTTTCCCATGCTCGCCATTCGTTAATTATCTCGTATATTCAATGTACAAGCTTAGAAATGGATAGCTACCAATTTATCATCATGAATCCTATCATGTTTGAGCGTTTCAAAAATCCTAGAATGTTCCAAAATTGTATGATGAAATTTTCAATTTATATCACTCTAGTTTATGCAAGGCCATGTGTTATTTAGAAAAAACATTCAACATTTTACAAGACATCCCAACGTATAGTTTCACTAGGCAAGCATATTTTGTCATTGCAACTTTGTTATTCATAAATTTATAAGAAAATACAACTATATGGATCCCGATTATAAACAAACCGTTTAGGCAGAAGTTCCATCGAGTTATGAGAAAAATTGATGTGGACAACATCAATACAACCATGCTGGTGCAAGTTCATAAAAATACAGCATGGTTTGTTGCAACATGTCATCGATCAGAGATGTTTTGTTTGCGGCAGGACGACGTTGATGTATTAAATATTTGTATATTCTTCATCATTAATTTGAACTTTTGCTAGAATTTGTAGTAGGCATTTGAATTTGTATTTAAATTTGAATTTGAATTTAAATTTCTATCATTGATTAATAAATACCAAAAATAAAAAATTATTGATTAAAGTAAATAATTAATAATTATGGCAAACAAAAAATTGGAATTCGTTGTAATTGAGCATATTTAAGTTTTAAAATACACAATCGTTCCTTCTAAAAAACATATTACAAAAAAAAACCTTACCATCAAGTTTCAGAAAATATGCATAAAATTCAACAAATATTTGCTGAGAACTTTACAAATATTTGCAGAGTAATCTGCTAATATTTGTAGAGAAATCTACATATTTTTAAAATTTCAAAACTGCAAATATATGCAGATTTTCAAAAAAATTTAAGAAAATTCAAAAAATATGTTTTTATCGTAAAAACATATAATTAATTTTCAAACATAATTTTCAAAAAAATTCTTACCGAAATAAAAAATAAAGATGTAATTTAAACAAGTTTTTAGAAGATTTTTTTCACGTATCAAATTCAAGAAGATGGACGTAACTAAATTTCTACTGAAAAATATAAACACCATACGTATCAGAATTAACAAATTCTTCCTGCGCAATCTTCAACCTTTGTTCTAATTTGTCTACAAACGCTACAACCTCTGACCTTTAAGTGCCAATCCAATTTGACCATGAAAGAATCCTAAAATTGGTCGTTGATAGATCCAAATATAAATGCATAATTGAAACATGTTAAATTGTCCGTTAGTTCGGCTCGATGTGGGCTGGAAAAGCCCATTTAACAAAATCAGTGGACACGATTTAACCACACAAATGCCTAGATCCGTCTTCCCAACCCCTCCCACCAGCTATAAAATTGCCAAAAACACGTTTGTTTTTTCGCCGCCTTCTTCATTTTATCTGTTCGCATCTTTTCTTCAGTTTTATTTGGATCTGGATTTTCTGTTCTTAAAGGCTGGTAGTGGCGATGACAATCGATATTGGTCTTGATCATCGTAATAGTAATTTGATTAATTACCTTGTCGACCATTCTAATATATCGCCACCCATATTCTGACCCTTTTATTTCAATTTTTTATAATCCATTTTAGTTTATGATTAGTGTTAAACACACCGATGATTAAATGATCGGACAATCATATGTCTAAAGATCAACCGGGTATATCAACCATTAAGATAGTCAAAGATTCCATTTTATTACAATATTAGAAAATCTCTAATTATCAAAAACTTAAGAACTAATTACCGGGTTTCATTTCAAATAATCCTGAAATAATATATATTTATATCTTTTGTACATCAAATCATACTTAGGAAATTATAATTTAAAATTTGTTTCACCAAAACAACTGTGTAACAAAGCTACTACAGTGGTCTTTCCACTTTGAAACTCGAAAATTAAAGTGGATGATGTCGTGATCATTATCGAAATTTTTTTCCAGCGGTAGAAGATGAGAGTACATAACTTATTTTCTTTTAGAATTCTTTTAAAACATTTCTTTTTAGTCTTATTAAAATATTTCTATCCCAAAACACTTTCAAATAATACTAATATTATTTTTCCAAAATTTTATTTAATTTAATATTTTTAATTATCAAAAATACGGTTTGTTACAAGCTTTTTGGTTGGAAGATTTCATTGACTTATCTAGAAAGCAACGGATTATCGTTGGTAAGGTTATAGTGACAGGTATGTTACATTGAGGAACAAATCATGCTCAATTGTCTTAGAGGTTCAATTGATAGCTTTTAGACCAATGTCCGTTTTCATTTTGTGTTAATATTTTTTTTTCGAAATACTTATGTTAGATGCGATATTATTCAAGACATTTTAGTTGAGTATCTTGAAACATTGGAAGGTTAGGATCAAAAGATCTCTTATGCTTACATTCCACGTTAGTTAATTTCAAATTCATTGTGCTTGTTTTGATTTCTTTAAATCTAATCAAGCCATCATTATAAGTAATGTATTTCTTTTAAATTTTATTTTCTTTAATTTGAATTCACTTTGTACCCTTTGTGATTGGTTGGTTTATGTTTTGGGTAGTGTATTTTGTTTTAGAATAAATTTATAAAATAATCATAGCGTATAAACTAATTAATCCCATAAGTTTCAAATACGAGCAAAACCAATAAATGGAAATTAGGTTTAAGTTACCATCTGTAGTTTTGTAGTAATCCAAGAGAAAGGGTTAAGTAATTAAGTTTATATACAAATCCATGTTTGATATTAAACAAGCCTAGTACTGTACCTTTTGATCGCTTTTAAGGACAAATATAATTCCTTTTCCTTTGGAATTAAAGGCAAATTTTTATTGTATCTTATCCATCTTAAAACTTAATTTTAGCTTATCAAAAGCTCAAATATTTCCAATTAAATCTCAATCATCTCGCTTTACCATTGTTGGGTTTTTTTGCTGTCCTTCAATGTTTCTTCGTTTAATTGATCGTGATTAATCTTTTGTTAATTTATATTCAAAGCTAAATTATGTTGATTCTTCCATTAGTTCGAGTCAAAATGACTTTGTTTATGGTAAGTTTATTTTTAAATATGATTTCCTTTATCTTTGTTGTTCTATGAATATGCACCTGAATTCAACTTCTGCATTACATGTTTTTTAGCATATGCTTTGACTTACATTTTATTTCCTTTTTTATTTTCTTAGTATTAGTTATTGAAGTCATTAATGTGAATAAAATACGATGTTTGCTGGAAATTTTCATTACAACAAAATATTACAAATATTTTATTATAGTTAGATGAAAGACTTACATTTATATCAGTCTTTGATAAAAATAAAATTTAATTATTAACAAGCACCATTGTCCTAGTGGTTATGTGATTTGACTTTGGTGCGAGAGGTCACAAGTTCGAAACTTGCGTAACGTGATTCGAACATATATTGACATGTGATACGTTGTCCCAATGATATGTTATATCTAAGTACCAATTCAAAAAAAATAAAAAATAAAAATAAAAATAAAATTTGATTATTGTTTGATAACAATCTGTATATAAAGTAGACTTGTATATAGAGAAAAAAAATTGAAAGATAAATAGTGTAAAAAATATAGAAACGTTTGTCATTTTTTACAAAATGATATATGCAAGTAGAGTTTGCATATACGTGATTTAGTAAAAAGAAAATTGAAAGATAGTTTTGATGAAAGGATAGACTTTTATTTTCTTTTATTTAGAAGCCGAATTTATTTATTTGTCTTGTGTTTAAAAGCTAAAAATAATAACTTTTTGAAAAATAATTTGAGCTGGAAGGATTAAATCTAACTATTTATTTTCTAAAATAAATATGGATGGTAAAATATTGCATCAACGAAAAGGCAAATTTATTTATTTCGGGATGCCTCTGCGAGAGCCTTAATTAAAAAATGATGGGACGATGGTCGATCTTCTTACATCATTGGCTTATGAAAGTAGGTTTTCAAAAAAGAAAAGCTTAATTTATTAATATTTTGCTTTTAAATATAGTTTATTTAATGTGGAAATTAGGGAGGCATCCCTATCATACTTTCATATTGTAAAGCGGGTCCCTGTCAAAGTTTCATTGTAAAGCGGGTCCCTGTTTTTTGGAAACGAAGAAAAATTATTGCTGAAATGTCAGCAACTTTTATAAATAAGTGCTGATATTTCAGCAACTATCTGTATCAAAGTTTTATTGTAAAAACAAAGAAAAATTATTGCTGAAATGTCAGCAACTTTTATAAATAAGTGCTGATATTTCAGCAACTATCCGTGTCAAAGTTTTATTGTAAAAACAAAGAAAAATTATTGCTGAAATGTCAGCAACTTTTATAAATAAGTGCTGATATTTCAGCAACTTTCATAAACTGTGTTCACAGTGTACATAAATGTTGCTGAAATATCAGCAACTTTTATAAATAAGTGTTGATATTTCAGCAACTTTCATACACTATGTTCACAGTGTACAGAAATATTGCGGAAATGTCAGCAACTTTTATGAAATGTTGCATCATGCTCTACAATAATCGTGAATAAAAAAACAGGGACCTAATTTACACTGAAATTTATTGAAGGACTTTTCGTGAATTTTGAAACTTAATAAGGACCTGTGCCAAAAGTACCCTTATTTAATTTACCTAAATTGCAGTTTTTACTAGAATTGAATAGGAATGTAAATTAAAGTGTGATCTGATCCAAAGTGGGAATTGAACTGGAAGACTTTTGATATCAGTGATTTATTAGTTGTAGTTATATGCGTTTTTCTTAATTTTCTGGAAAAGAATAATTTTATCTTCTTTTTTGTATATTGATACATATACGACATTCATATGTAGAGATATGTTCCAAAGCTTTTAGAAGGGTGAATACCGATGCTAAAGGCAGTCAAGGTACTAAAGAGACCACTATTAAGATTAAATATAAATACAAACATTTGGAATGAGGAAACTACGTAGTTTGGAAATTATCGATGAATTGACAAGATGTTACTGAATTAGGAGCATTATAAATGAAGGTAATGGTGGGAAATCGGCACTTTTCATATTCCTCTATGGCTGTCTGTTTAGCCAATCGTAACATAGTTTTCTTAAATTTTTATAAAATCACTTTCATTAGGGAGCGTACTTTATTTTTTTTTTAAATATGTTTTTTGTTGCTTGGACACATCGAAAAACAAAGAATATGAGATCAGGTAAATTTCTGTCTTAACATTTTAAGTACAGTTAATGCGAAGGTTAGCATTTATAGCTTTTTGGTGGAAGATTCCATTGACTTATCTAGAAAGCAACGGACTATCGTTGGTAGGGTTGTAGTGATGGGTATGTTACATTGAGGAACAAATCAGGTTCAATTGTCTCAGTTTTGTGTACCAAGATGTTTAAAAGATTGATTCTTTTAAACCAATGTTCGTTCTCTTTTTTGTGTTAATGTTTGTTTATTTTTGCAAAATACTTATGTTAGATGCGATGTTATTGAAGATCTTTTAGTGGAGTATCTTGAAACATTGAATGGTTGGGATCAAAAGATCTCCTATTGTTACATTCTACAATAGTTAATTTGTAAAACATTGTACTTGTTTTGATTTCTTTAAATCTGAGCAAGCCATCATTATAAGTAATGTATTTATCTTTAATTTTATTTTCTTTAATTTGTAGTTACTTTGGAACATTCGTGATTGGTTGGTTTATACTTTAGGTAGTGTAATTTTTTTTAGAATAAAGTTATAATCAATCATAGCATATGAACCAACTAATCCTTTTAGTTTCAAGTAGTAGCAAAACCAAAAAATGAAAATTAGGTTCAAGTGACCATCTAGTGTGCGGTATTAATTTCTAGGACTATGGAATAAGTGAATAAGTTTATAGGATGCAAACCCATGTTTGATATTAATTTATTAAACAAGCCAAGTATTATATCTTTTGATCGCTTTTAAGGTCAAATATCTTTTTTTTGGACCAAAAGTCACTCTTTGTATTGCATCTCATCAATCTTGAAACATAAATTAGCTTATTAAAAGTTCGAATATTTCCAGTTAAATTTCGATCATCTCACTTTACCATTGTTGTGTCTTTGCTTCCGTCGCCGTCACCATCTCCAATGTTGTCGTCTTCCGTCTAATATGCCGTGATTATAATATTTTTGGGATTTAGTAACGCCTACTACCTTCAATGATAAATTATGTTCCTTCTTCCATTAGTTTGGGTTTAGATAACTTTGTTCATGGCTAGTTTTTATTTATTGTGTATTTTTTCGTATTTTTACTATGACTAGTGTGTCAAAATTTTGAACATGATCTCCTTTATCTTTGTTCATCTGTGAGTATGTGCTTACTTGAATCCAACTTTTGCACATGATATTTTAGCATATGCTATAAATTAATTTTTTCCCCTTTTTTTCTTGCTGTTAGGTATGGACACAAAACATTATAACTATAACTTAACATTATAATTATTATAATTAAGTTATAGCATATTCAATATAACAATTAATCTATAGCATATTAAGTTTTAGCATATTAATTATAGCATATTAAGTTCCGTAAGAGAAATGTTATAACTTAATTATTATAATTATCATGTTTTGATATACTGAAGATCAGATGTTTGCTGAAATTTTTCAGTATAACAAAACATTATAATTATTATTTTTCATGGTTTGATGAAAGACTCGTCTTTATATCAATCTTTGATAAAAATAAAATTTGATTATTGTTCGGTAACAATTTGTCTACAAAGTACATTTCCATATAGAGGGGGAAAAACATTTTAAAAGATAAATATGAGGCAAATCATATTATTATAAGAATAACTATATGAAAAAATATAGAAACTTCCATCATTTTCTATAAAATGATATATGCAAGTAGAATTTGGATATATACACGATTTAGCAAAATGAAAATTAGAAAATAATGTTGATGAATGGGTAGACCCTTTTATTTTGTTTTATTTAGAAGATGAATTTATTTATTTGTCTTAAGTTTAAAGAATAATGATAATTATTTTTATAAAAATAAGTAGAGCGGGAAGGATTAAATGCAGCTATTTAATTTCTAAAACAAAAATAGATGGTAAAACATAGTATCAATAAAAAGGCAAGTTTATTTATCTTTTTTGAAAAGCTAAATATCATTTACTTTTTTTCAAAAGCTTAATTTAATAATATTTCACTTTAAGTGCAGTTTATTTAATTTTTGTAATTTGTAGTTTTATTCAAGGTTGAATAGGAATGTAAATCGAATCGTAAAGGGGAAGATCTGATCCAAAGTGGGATTTGAATTGCAAGATTTTAAATATTTTAGTAATAGTGTTTTAGTTGATGTAACTAATAATTTCAACGTACATTAAAGTGATTACTCCACCTAGGTTTGTCTTTATTGTTGCAACCTTTGCTCTTTAGTTCCATGCTTATATCTACAAATTTCTGTACTTAATACTAGAAGAAGAAATGTGAATTATTTGTACTTATGATTTTGGACTGCGTACACTTTTGGTTTTAATGTAAGATGGAGAAAGATGTATGAATTGCTTATACTTGTGCATTTGAAAATAAGTACGTTTTTCTCAAATATTTGTAAAAGGATAGTTTAATTTTCTTTTTGGTATAATGATACATATATGGAATTTCAATGCAGAGATGCATCAGTGGAATTTTCATAATTAAATCAATGCTTAACAAAGTTCCTTCGATTTTTCTTTTAAGGTTTTGTAATGAATCGGTATTTGTTTCCATAAATACTTAAACATAATATAATCACTAAGAAAAATATGTATGTTTTAATATTTAATATTGTTAATAAGAAAACTTGTCAACATACCCAAAGCTATTTAGTTAGTAAGTAAAATTATTTATGTTACAACAGAAGATTATCAGAAGAGATTACTCCCTTTGAAACCCCCTTTCGATCGGGATGACTTGGACAAATTGCTTTTGGAGGATGATTTATGAAAGTACTAACAGTGGTTAATTGATCCAATCAACCTCCTCAAGGTGAAGATTAAGGAGAAAGCATCCCATCCGAAACTTCTATTTTGGATGGATCGAAAGTGGTTATGTATATCAGGTGTTCATCCCCTTTTGACTATATTGAAAGGTCCACTCTGCCTTTAAAGAGAAGAATTTGCTTTCGACACCATTGGTTTCGCTCCTTTAGGATGAGCTCCTTCGAAAGGGTTATAAGTATCGTTGGATGTGTATACCTTTCGAAGGAATTCATTCCTTATAGCGTTGCTTTTCATTTACACATCTGATCTTCCTCGGAACTCTCCTTTCGATCAAGTCGAAAGGGGTCTAGCTAAACCGAAGTGGATCTGATGTATAATCTGCAAAGTCTTATTTAATATATGCAATGGTAAATCATCTCAGATAACATAAGTTCCCTGAACTTATTAAAGTCAAAACATCATCATCATCTTTATTTTTCATTATACATCATTAATAAGATTATAATGTGATTTGAATGCGTATTATGTAAGTTGATCGCATGGCATTGTATAAGACAAAATAGAATTAAGAAGATAAGCTAGCATCATGTGCAATTGATCATTAGACAAGTTATTGATCAAAATGATCTCCCTCATGATCAAAATCTTATTGAATCCATGCGCTTCCTCTTTTAACATGAATCCGAATTGAGTTACAAGTAATAGAGCTTTTTCCTCAAATCAATTTAGGGTTACAAAGACTTTATTTAGCTAAGAAATGGAGGAATGAGTTTGGATTCCAAAATTCGATCCCCAAAATCGAATCCCTTGCATCATATTTATAGATATAGGTTGTCCCATTTCACGCTCATTCTTTCGACTCAGTCGAAGGGTCTTCCCCTTATCTTTTGCTTTCATACAAAATCGAAAGGCCTTTTTTCTATTTGTGGCGCGCCTGCTTTCAATCTTGTCGAAAGGCTTTTCTTTTGAGTTTTCTCACTTATTCTTGCACCTCACATCTTCTTATTCTAGACCTTTAGAACTAGTCGAAAGGATCTCCACGTCCACCTGTCGCTGCCTTCAAGGTCCAAGTGTCTCTTTTATCTATTTTCTTCCAGGCTGCTTTCAACTTCGTCGGAAGGATGATAATCGCGCTCCTTGCTTTGTGTTGCTATAATGTTCCGAGTAAAAAACGGGTTGGGCTTTCATATTGCTTCGAAAGTTATGAGAGTGATATCTGAGTCGAAAGGATTTTTGGCCTTCATGTAGGATTTTCATCATGTTTTCGTAAGGTTCCAACCATTTCGAAAGGCATGTACTTGCTTTTGAAAGGTGTATCGGAATCAATTCTTCATGTTGTAAACTGAAATTGATGAAACCTTCTATTTTGAAGGCATTGGTTCATTGCGCAATCCTTTCGTTCAGCACCTTCGAATGGGGTTCCAAATCCATTTTTGCTGCTCTTATATATGCGAATTCATCTACATCTAAATGTTTCAATGAGGCGGAAGAGTAGCCCTGCCTTCCTTTTCTATCTTCTTGAAATATTTTGTATTATTTATCATTTGTGATGACACCTGGTGCTTGCGACCTCCTCGAAAGCCATTTCAATGCCTTTGAATTGAAACACCCTTCCTTGATCATTAATAAAACCCATATCTTTAATTCTAGTAGTGTAACAACCCGGAATTTCACCACATGAATTTTTGAATATTTAATTAATTTTAAATATTCAAATAATAGGTTTTATAATTAAAATAAAAAAAATTTAAATAATAAATATTAAAGATAAAATAGTTTTCAAATTTAGTTTACAAAAATATTTAGTTCGATAAAAAACAGAAAATGTGGCCAGAAATTGTTTTTCGAATTTTCGACATTTCGTCGTATAAAAATTATTTGAAATGTTATGCACACTTTATTATATATATATGCACACATAGACTAATTATATAATATATAAGCTAAGATAGTTTAATTTAGTTAATTAACTTAAGATAATTATGATGTGATACTTTGACAACTAAATAAAAAAGGAAAAAAATGTCACATCAAATTAAACATGCTTAAACATGATTTGATATTTTGGCAACTTGAGCTTTAAATGCATATTCGTAAGGGGGAGACAAGCATTGTCATATGACAACCATGGATAGGAGGGTATATGTAACACCACATATTTTTATAACATTATTTAGAATTTTTAATTAACAAAATTAAATGAAATAATGTGAAGATTAATAGGTTGAGATTTGATTAGACTAAGGGTAGCCGTGCCATGTTAGTGTGTTAATTAAAATTAAATAACATAAATAATGGTGTTAGGAATGAGTAAGGACAATATGTGAAAGAGGAAAGGCTTATGCCCTAATCCCTTAGGAATGAAACTCACGTTAATTTCATTTTCACTCTAACTAAAATTAAACCAAGGCTGGCCACCATTATTGTTCTCAAGAGAAGATAAGCTTGGATTCGAGAGAAGGAAGATAATCTACTAAATCAACATCAAATCTCACATCTTAATATATCATAGCTAAGGTGAATAATTACTACACCCCATTTTCTTATGGTTTTCGGTTTTTAGATTAGATCCAAAAATTTTTGCAAGTATATGCCATGTTTTGATGACTAAAATTGTATATATGCTTGTTGATGAATTATATATGTTCATGTTAGTTTTTATGATATGTTTGACATGAAAACCCTATTAATTGACATCCAAATGCCTTGAGAATATAAATTTAGGTCAGAAATGATATTTTAGAGATGGATTTCAATTTTCATAATTTTCTGAACTAATGTAGATTTTATATTAATTTTCTAGTGAAGAAAATGATTTATTGGGTTATAAATTATTTTCGACTAAAATTATAATTATTTAGGTTTGAAATTTTCATGTGTTGGAAAACATATTAGAATTTCTAGGATTTTTCCAGATTTTTCCTTAGTGAATTGATGAATATATAAAATTATTTAAGGAATTAGACTTAAACGTTTTATATATTTAATTAAGAAGAGAGGGCATTTTACAAAATAAAATGATTATTTAATTTTGAAAATAGTAGCAGAACTTTTCAGAAAAGTATTTATTAACAAATAAGAATCTGACAAACAAAAGTAGGTTAGTTGAAAAGTTATCCTTTATAAGTTAAAAACAAAGAAATCATATTTTTAGCATGTTTTTAAGCCAATTTTAGCATTAAACCTTCCGACCCAGACCTCTCGACTAAGTCGAAAGGTTATACCTTTTGATAAGGTCAAACCAATGCATATGGTATCAAGTATCTTGGTATGTAGGACAGAGTCGAAGGATTCGTAAACCAAAGGTTTGTTGCCAAAGGGGTTGAAGTATGTGTGTTTCATAAGCCAAAGATCGCCTGCTTTGCTTTCAAAATCGACTTGGTTGCTTTCGACCAGGTCAGATATTTAAATAAAGGTTTTTAAACATTTCGACAAGTTCGAAAGGTTACTACCGCTTTGTTATGAATCTTCCGACAAAGTCGAAAGGTTTACTTGTTTTAAAATTAGCCGCTTCTCCATGCTTTCGAAGGAGAGCTTTTGACTTAGATGATTCACTATTGTTTCCAAAATGAAGTAAGACCAAAGCTTTTGAAGCAGATCTTTCGACAAAATCGAAAGGGCCCTTCCAATGATTTTGAAAGGTTTAGGTTCAATTATATTGAAAAGTTTAGTTCAATGATTTCGAAAGGTTTTGTTAACCACAAAATATGAATTGTGATAAAGAAGACCTTTCAGAAGATTTCCGCCAGAATAGAGGACAATAGGTAGAGTCACCTTTCAACGGTGTCGAAATGGTTAGTCAATGCTAACAAGAAAAGGCAATAAAAACTTCAGAGCAAAGCTTCCATAAATATAAAGGGAAGAATTACTAAGGCACAACGAAGCTGCTAATTACAGAGCCTACAAGCACCTTCCGGTCAGAATAAAAGAACAGTTCAGGAAACACTCATTATAAAACATAGGCTAAAAGAAAGAAGTTCAAATAAAACATTTCGAAGGAATCGAACGGAGGAAGTCAACAATTCATAGCAGTCCCCGACCTTTCGAGGGGTTTTATTCCACAGTATTCAAGAAGTTTTTGCCTTCCAAAGAGGGTGAAGAAGTCAAGGACATGTAACTCTATAACTACCTTTTCAAAAGCATAATAAGTCTTTCTGACCGGTGGGAACGCACGCCTTATGATGAAGGCAAATTCGCAAGTCAGCTAGGAATGAAAGACAATCTTCCAACAACATTCAAGAAAAGCACGACTCTCGATAATAATCAAGTAAAGAGCAACCTTTCGAAAAGGTCGAAGGGTTCACAACAATCAAGTAAAAGTGAAACCTTCTAACAAGGTTGAAGGTTTCCTAACAATCAAGTGAAAGGGAAACCCTCTGACAAGATCGAAGGGTTCACAATATCATATAGAAGACAGACCCTTCGGCAAAGACGAAAGGTTCATGAAAGCATATAGAGTAGTAGACCCTTCGACAATGTTCAAAGATACCGATAGCATGCAAAAGGAAAACCTTTCGACGAAGTTGAATGGTTTGCAACTTCATATAAAAAGATGATCTTTCGACCCAGCCTAAAGCATGAAGTCGTAAAGAGGGCCGCCTACATCTGTAAATAAAACCCAAGTGGTCCAGTTTTGGAGATCAGATTTTCTTCTCATTCTTCTCTCATTCGACTACTTTTTCTTCCGCTCACAACTTTGTAACCCTAATTTAGAAATTAAATTGGGGATTGATTTTTTGAATTTTGTATCAAACTTCATCATGAGGAAATAATGAGGATTGTGGCTTGTAATCGACTCTGAATTTGGGGATGATCACGATTAAGCGTCAAATTAATATTAACCGCTGATCATATATGATTTATTTCTTATCTTCTTTGTTTATTTCAAATATATGTCATGGAATTGTTATTAAACATTTTCACGAGCTTTGTTTTCCTTTCTTGGCTCTGGCTATAAAAAGGGAAATACTACTTGTAAATCAGTTTTAATACGGCTCCACGGCATATTAAATCAATTCTTATTTTTATCTAAACATGTTTGAATGATGCATTTTTTTGAAGGGTTTTCACAAGAAGAATATCAATCTAAGAGGTAGAAAGCAACAAAGAAATATAGAACAGAGTAATATCTCCTTTCGACAGCATCGAAAGGTCTACTACCTTACGACGTGATCGAAAGGAGATGAAAGACAGTGATTGATTGCTCTCGATCTCCAGGGGAGATGGAATTCGATGAAATGATAAGTTCAAAAGTTATATAAATGACTTCAAAGGGGAAATTACAATTATAACAACCTAGTCGAAAGGTTCAAAGGGCTACTTAAACCCTTCGACTAAGGCGAAAGGTTTCATAATTCTACTATTCCAACCAAGCCGTAAGGTTTGAATGAAACCTCAACCTTTCATCATGGTTAATGAGTTATTTTATTTTCTATGCAATTTCATGGAGGGGATAAGCAACTTTTTAAACCTTCCGGCATTATTCATCTTAGGCTAAGGTTAAACCCATGGCTTCAAACCCTTCTGGCCTAGTCATTTTATTCGAAAGATATGAATTTACTCAACCACATAGTTGGGCCCTTATAAAAAAATCTTATACAGAGCATTGGGGACGTTAACAAGATTTCCTGCTAACATTTTTGGCGCTAGAAGGAGGCCTCGAACCTCCGACCTTGCTATTTTAATATAGCTAATTGCAGAATTTTGATTTGCTTTAGGAAAATGAGATCAAAAAGGCTTTCCACCTTCAACGAAAGGGACAAACATATAACTTCGCTAGAGAAAAATGTGTCGCCATCTTTCAACCTGGGGAACAAGGAACAAGGGCAGTCTTCTGCACCAGCTCAACCAACTTCACCGCCGACTCAAATCCGACTGTCTCCGCAACAAGCTCCAACTCATAATCTTCAACTAGAGGAGCATATTGCTAAAATCACACATTTAGAGCAGCAAATGGCAGAAACGAAAAATCTCCTTAATGAAGTTCTATCTCACCGATCATCCATGAAGGTGGCCACAGTGGGAGAAGAAGTCATCTCACCAAGGAGAAATTTTAAAGTCAACGTGGATGCCGCGAAAATTAAAGCTATTATTCCCTTGCCTAAAAAGAGGGATTATCTCCCACTAAAAGCAAACTATCAAGGAAGAGTTCAAGAGGAAGACAAAGACTGCTTTGCAAGTTCTACCTTGGATGGTTACAAACCGAGTAAGAAAGATTATTTGAACAATGAAGCTTACCTCAAAAACATGGCAGAGAAGGCCGTGAAGGATCTGCCAAATATCAAGGGCAAAGGAACAGTAGACGAAAGAGTAAACGATAATGAGAGGGTTGCCCCTTTCATTGATGAAATAATGTCAACACCAATTCCCTCTCACCTGAAGGTCCCTACAATGAAATATCATGCCACATCTAATCCCGACGACCACTTGATGGCTTTTAATAGTCAAATGGATTTGTATAATGCTTATGGTGCCGTTAGGTGCTGCCTTTTCCCAATCACTCTTCAAGGAGCTGCCGTTAAATGGTGCAGGATGTATCGTGAGAACACAATCTATTCATGGAAACAATTAGTTCTCGGCTCAGTTCTGCATTTGTAAAGACCCGTTAATTGACTACACAGTGCTCGCCAATATAAGACAGAATCGTGGTGAGTCATTGGGAGATTACTTGAAGAGGTTCAACACTGAAGCCTTGAAAGCCAAAGGAATGAATGATAGGGACAAGCTTATTGTAGTGCACTCGGGCCTTATAGTCAATTCTCCTTTCTGAAAGGAGTTATTCATCCATGGATGCCGAGATTTACAAGACTTCCACTTTCAAGCTGACAAATTCGTCCGGATGGATGAATTGTACCATTCTAAGAAAAAAATTAATCAAAGGAGGGACAGTGGAAAATTCGGCTCAGAAAGGACTCCTAAAGGATCTAGATGGGAGGAGGTTAATGCTAACGCGGTGGCGTTAAACCGACCGATCTCTTACATCTATGCAATGACTCGAGACAAGGTCAATTTCTCAATCTCATTCAAAGCCCGAAATTATCCAGAACGAAAGAAAGGAGATAAATATTGTGCATACCACAAGCGAAAGGTCACAAAACCAACGAGTGTAAGGTGCTGGCAGGAATAATTCAAAAATTAATTCGAGAAGGACAGTCAAAGGAATTTGTAAAGAATCTGCAACAGACTTTCCTGCCAGAGGCTAAGGCAAGAAAGCTTAATGGTAATACTGTTAATATGATTGGAGATGAAGATCCACTAAGCATGAGTCCACCCTAAAACATAATTGATGTTATATACGGTGGACCACATCCTGTGGGTAGAAGTCAGAGTGCCAGGAGTAGATACATTCGTGAAGCCAGGAAGGGTGTGTTTTCCATACAAGAAGAACCACCGCTCAGGAACCCAAAGTATATTATTAACATGCACACTTTGGTGATCATTCTCCAAGAGTTGAGAAGGGGAATCCATCATCCCCACAATGATCCATTGATGATCACAGCTCAGATAGGATCCTCGGTGGTTACAAAAATCTTGGTCGATAGTGAAAGCATTGTAATGTGATATTCCGACATGATATTGATTAGATGGAAATCTCGAAGGACAAACTTGAGCTTAGCCCCAAATCCATCTTCGGGTTCAACAACAAAGGAACAACCCCACTTGGACAAGTAAAGCTTTTGGTTTTGCTAGGACTCCCTCCTTGCTCCCGTGCTTTTTAGACAACCTTTGTGACCATAGATCAGCCATCATTCTACAACGCTTTCTTCAGACGTCCAACACTGGATGAAGTGGATGCATTTGTCTCACCAAAATATCTGATGCTCAGACCTTACCGAGACTACCTGGGGAATTATCCGAGGCAACCAATTTGCATCAAGGGAAATGTATTTTGCAATTTTGGAGCAATATAACAAGGAGTTCACTTGTTACTTTGATTCTTCCATTACTTTACAGCCTTCGGACGATGGGTTTCTACATCCATCATTTGAAGCAAAGGAAAAATTTGACAAACTAACAAGCCACAAAATGTTTTGTAGTTTATGGAAAGAGGAAGAGAATGTATACTAACTCCATAGAGGAAAGCGACATTGTTACTGAACTAGATTGCTGAGGAAAGGTCGAAAGAGTTAAGCCGGTTGAGGAAACCAAGGAAATTTTAATAGATCCTGCGATTCTACTAAGATAGTTGGAGTGGGAAAAGATCTAGAGGAGGACTTAAAATCAGGATTGGCAGAATTCTTAAAATCCAATAAGGATATTTTAGCCTGGACCCACTCTGACATGATTGGAATTGACCCTACAATCATAAGTCATGCACTAAACATCAATCCAAACATCCCTCCTGTTAGGTAAAAGAAGAGGCAATTTGATAAAGTAAGGACCGACACCGTAAGAGAAGAGGTCAATAAATTGCAAAGAAATGGATTTATTAGGGAAGTCTTCTACCCTGGGTGGTTGGCAAACCCAGTTTTGGTAAAGAAACCTAATGGAAAGTGGCGAATTTTCTTAGATTATACGGATTTAAACAAAGCTTGTCCAAAGGATTGTTACCCACCGCCAAGAATAGATCAATTGGTCGATGCGACCAGTGGACATAAGCTGCTTTCCTTGATGGATGCGTACTCTGGATACAATCAAATCCATATGTACAAACCTGATGAGGAGCATACTAGCTTCGTTACAGATCAGGGAACTTATTGTTACAAAGTCATGCCATTTGGGTTTTAAAATGCTGGAGCAACTTTCCAAAGATTGGTTAACCGAATGGTTAAATATCAAATCGGATGAAATATGGAGGTTTATGTAGATGACATGTTGGTAAAATCACTAGAAACGAAGGATCATCTCCAAGATCTGAATGAGTTGTTCAAAGTGCTTCGAAAGTATCAAATGAAGCTCAACCCCCAAAAATGCAACTTTGGAGTTCATTATGAAAAGTTCTTAGGCTATGTTATCAGTGCACAAGGAATCAAAGCCAGCCCAGAACAGATTGAAGCTACTAAAGATATGCAGAGCCTAAAACAAGTAAAGATGCCATGATTTTAAATGGAAAAGTAGCACCATTAAGCAGGTTCATTTCAAAGGCCACCAATAAGTTTATCTCATTCTTTCAGGTAATAAAGAAAAAGAATTTTTTTGAATGGAATGAAGATTGTAAAAAGGAATTTCAAAGAGTTGAAATCGCATTTGGAGAAACCTCTGATCTTATCTAGCCCCAAAAATGGAGAGGATCTTTTATTGCATATGGCAATTTCTGAACATGTATTAAGCTCAGTATTGATCAGAACTGAAAAGGAATTGCAATCACCGATTAATAATGAAATACCCACACCCCTTAATATATCCAAAAGGACACATTAAAAGGCGTGGTGCGTTATAGTTATAACTAAAGCTAACTGAGACTACGGTTCACAAGACAAATATAGATAAAAACAGCGGAAACTTAAAATAATATCTTAATTAAAAAAAGCTTCATAATTGCTTCATAAATAAGTCAAATACCAAATACCACATGCATGTCTAAAAATCCAGTATGTCTCATGAAACAAAAACTCATAGTCTCAAAAATCAAAGTACATAATCTCCCTCATAATAAGCCAGTACATAGAAAGAACAAAAGCTGAAAATAAAAGAAAAACATAGTAGAAAACTCCTCCAAAAAACCGCCAAGCAACAGCAATCTACTAACTTCTTCCTTGATTGCCTATGGGGAGGGGGGCAGGGAAAAATAGAAAAGCGGGTCAGACCAAAAGTCTGGTGAATGATAGTAATTAATAGAGTATTTAAGTAAGATAAAAGTAATAGACTCTACAACAGTTCTAGCATAAATAAGGATAAAAAAGGAAATAGGAAAGAGATAAACTGGAAATAAGTACGATTAAATATTTTTCAATTTATAAGATAGGTTAACTTTGATTGCTTGCACTTGTCCATGATTTCTGCTTTGATTAGGCTGAATTCCTAATTCTATAATTAGGATGTAACCCTAATTCTACCCTTTTTGATCGGCCTGCTACTCCATAAACCTTACTGCGGACCAGACGCTATATAACTCCCTACATAGTAGCCAATGGTATCTACGAAAGATGCACAAAGCACCCACTATGGATCCGGACGACATATATAGATACCTACACAGAAGGCAATGGTATCTACGAAAGACACCCATACTAAGCGCTTGGAACTCATAGCGATTACTAATCACCAGAATGGAAGTCGCACGCATAACTATCACCATGCCCATGCTACATTTTGCTCCACCTATTGGGTCTTCTTATTACCTCAAACTCCAGCTTAAGCGTGCCCCTCATCCAACTTCAGACTAACATGAGATCACCGTGTGTCCATAGATTCTATAGGGGAAATGCTGTTGGTACTGGTCCGTCATCCAAAAAATATCTAATTACGCCCCTTATCCAAATCCCTCATGATTTGAACTTCTATTTGACCAATTACTAACATTCCTAGTGTAAGTGTGCCCTCATCTCACTTCAGGCTAATGTGGGACTACTGTTTTGTCTAACAGGGAATGCTATTTGGTACAGGTCCTACTTTCATCTTTGCTTATTAACATAGATAAATTATTTTAAATAAGCATTTATAATTTATCCCTACTATCTTTGCTTATTAATTTATCCTAAGTCTTGAAATAAGCCTCATTCTGTTCTATTTCTTATTATAACCTACGTTATAATCATGCTTATTACTTAACCCAAGGCCTAAGTGTGAAAATAAGCTCCTTTAGTCTTTTACTCTTTTTAGTGATAATTCTAAGTTATAACTAGGCCAATCTTTTTAATTCAGTCCAATTAACGTCATAATTAGGCGTAATTTCGGTCCAATTCCATTTATAATACAGTCTTTGAAATTTACATCTTATATTCCATTATTTCAGTTTTCTTACAATTTTATCCATATTCACGTTAATCCTATTCTAATCCATACGTGAAGAAAATAAAAGAAAACTGAATATAGAAGAAAATCCAAAACGTAGAAAGAAGATGTAAATAACGTATAAATAACAGTAAATAAACTAAAATACAGTAAATACACTGTAAACAAACGGAAAAGCTATAATTAACAGAAATAAACTAAAATTACTGAAAAGAATAGCTGAAAGGAAATAGACTGAAAATAATTCTAAAAACTGCAAATAAACTACTGAAAAGTCTATTCCAAAAATCGTAGTAAAACTACAACTATTGGAAACCCTATTATTTTAAATTACTTAAAGAAATCTTAAAATAATTACAATCACCCACCTCCGATCCTAAGCTCTTCCTTTGGTCATCCCGGATCTACTTGGAGTTGTAAAATAACTTAAATTATAACAATTTTCTCCTTTGGAAAAATTATTCCATTTAGGGTCCTTTCTAGAAAGGTGAACCCAATTAGAGAAAACCTAGAATGAGAAAAAGTGTTAGGTCTAGTGGTCTATTTATAGGGGTAGAAGCGGATCTCGGAATGTTGGATTTTGGGATTTGATAGGATGCAACCACGTCATAGGCTGAATAGGAGCCATTGGATGTAAAAATAGATGGACCGGATTGGTCAGAAGAATGCAAAACACGTCACCAATAGGCTCTGGAACGTTTGAACGAATGAACATTCGTTCGTAAATAACAGAGGCGGGTCAACCAGGCAGTCGACCTGCATATATATATATATATATATATATATATATTTGCTTTTTTTTATTTTATAACTTGGTCATTTTAGCTTAGTTTCTGACGTTCTATATATGTAAATTGACCAAAAAATTACCACGGACACAATGGTGCAATTCCCGTTGCTCAATTCTGATAACTTCACAAAGTTATTTTATTATTTAGTTAATTAACAAATTAATTATTACGGGTTAAATTTCGAGTTGTTACATTTTCCCCTCCTTAAGGGATTTCGTCCGCGAAATCTCTATGGATAAAAAATGTACTAAATGTTTTTATCCAATTCTACAACCAACTACTAAATCATCAACCATTAATCCATTGTCCTTAAGTTTTTCTATTGCAATTTATGATACTTATGCAATTAGTGTAGTGTAAATGTTTCTAACTAATGCAAAAGATTAGGCGGTCCACTGATTTAGTTGACCTCCTTTTTTGCAATCATGTCCATGCCATGTATCCAAATGAATGCAAAAATCTCCTAGTGATAACTGATAATTCTATATGCGTGCTACAAACATCATCCAAATGCAACAATCATGTGATAAACATCCATTTATAGCAACCATGGAAATAAAATAAAAATGCGCACACATCCATATGCATATGCTCTAGTGTCCTAGTTAGGCCAATCCCTAAAGAATAATAATGCCTCGTGTACCTATATGCGTCCATAGCATCCACTAGTAAACACTTGCAATCACTAGCATACGTCATTCATAACATGTTTAATTAACATGTTTACATCAAATCCTACCATCCATAGGTTAAATCCTAAGTTCTACCCTCCCAAAGGATAATAAAGGAAAGAACCTATTCAAATCTAAAGATGGAAAAAGGAATTCTAAAACTTACTATAAAAAATATGAGGATAGGAAGTATGAATCTTCTCTTCTGCTTCCCAAGTGGCATCTGCAATATCATCTCCCCATGGCACCTTTACCAGTGGAACCTCCTTATTCCTTAGTCGCTTAATGTCTCTTCCAACAATCTTCGTGGGGATACACCGAACATAAGCTTCCCTTTCTACCTCCACCTCCTACAAATGACTAGGCTCTACAACCTCCATAGAGTCATGTAAGCACTTTCGCAAGTGCAAAACATGGAAAATGTCGTGCACTCCTGCGAGCCTATAAGGTAGTAGCCTTAATCGGTAAGCCATCTTCCCAACTCTCTCTATGATAGGAAACGGTCCAACAAATCTAGGGACTAACTTTCCATTTGATTCGGACCTTACCACCTTCCTAAGCGGGGTTACTTTGATAAAAACTAAGTCTCCAACCTAAAACTCTTAGTCTCTCCTCCGTTTGTCTGCATACGACTTCTGTCTGTCATGAGCTGTCTTCATCCTTCGCCGAATCAAATCCACCCTCTCAGAGGTCTCCCTAACCATATCGGGTCCAGGTAATAACTTCTCCGTAGACTCTACCCAACATGTTGGGGACTTGCAAGGTCTCCCATATAAAGCCTCAAATAGTGCCATTCCTATACTTGTTTGGTAACTATTATTGTACGCAAACTCAACCAATGGAAGATGCTCCTCCCAAGTTCCTCCAAAGTCCAAATTGCCCATCCGCATCAAATCCTCAATCACCCTATTGATCCTCTCCGTTTGGCCATCTGTTTGGGGGTGATAGGCCGTACTCAACCTAAGTTGCGTCCCTAGCGCCACCTGTAAGCTTCCCCAAAACTTACTAGTGAAAATGAGATCTCTATCACTAACAACGCTAGAAGGAACTCCGTGCAGACGGACTATCTCTCGAATATACAAGATGCCAAATATGAAGTCGTACGCCTACTCTTAACTGGGATGAAGTGGGCACTCTTGGTCAATCAATCAACAATCACCCAAATGCTAGTGTTCCCCTTCCTAGAATGGGGTAAACCATCAATGAAATCCATAGAAATACTGTCCCACTTCCACTCCGGCACATCTAAGGGCTGAAGTAATCCACCGGGTTTCTGCTGCTCTTCTTTACCCTTTGGCATATGAGACACTTAGCTAAGAATTCCGCCACGTCCTTCTTGATGCCGCCCCAATAGAACATCCTCTTCATATCCCGATACATTTTGTCATCACCCGGATGAATAGTCATATGGGAGTGGTGTGCCTCTTCCAAAATTGCTCACAACAAGTCACTGGCGTGTGGAACACAAAACCTCCCATCTCTCCTATGCCACTACCTGCTATCTATGGAATAACGTTGGAGATGCCTAGAGACCTCTCCTCGGCTTATCCTATCCATAATGTCCATGAGCTCCGAATCCTCCCGCTGCCTCGAGCTAATCTAATCCAAAAGGGTAGGCCTTACTTCTAATGTCGCCAACAATACGGGAGTAATGTCCGTAGAGGGCTTAAAATCAAAAGTAGAAATAAACTCCAAGCTCCTCCACTTTACGAACAAAGGACTAAGGGGTGCTTTCTTTCTACTCAATGAATCCACAACCACATTACCCTTGCCAGGGGTATAAGCTATCTCAAAATCATATGGGGCTAAAAACTCCATCCACATCTGTTGCCTCAAGTTCAAGTCCTTCTGTGAGAATAGGTACTTCAAAGACTTATTGTCGGTAAAAAGCTCAAACCTCTCTCCAAGCAAATAGTGCCTCCAAGACTTAAGTGAAAAACTATGGCAGCCAACTCCAAATCATGGGTAGGGTAGTTCTTGTCATGCGTCCTCAACTGCCTACTACCATAACACACAACCCTCCCTTCTTGCATCAACACCGCTCCTAGACCCGTTCTACATGCATCATTGTATATAGGGAAAGGCTTCGCTCCGTCGGGTAAAACTAACAATGGTGCACTAGTAAGGGCTCTCTTAAGCTTCGTGAAGGAATCCTCACAATCCACATCCCACATCCCACATGAAAGCTTTATTCTTCTTAGTAAGGTGTGTGAGTGGTGTTGAAATCTTGGCAAAGCCTCTAATGAACTTCCTATAGTAGCCATCCAATCCTAGGAAGCTCCTAACCTTGGTAACATTCTTGGAGGCCTTCCAATCTTGCACTGCAATAACCTTGGTGGGGTCAACATCCAAACCTTCCTTCGAGACTACGTGCCCCAAGAAACGAACTTCCTCTCTCCAAAAATGACACTTCGAAAACTTAGCTCTCAAATGATGACTACGAAGTGTGCTAAGAACTTCCACATGAACAGCATGTTCCTCCATATTCTTGGAAAATACCAAGATATCATCTACGAATACCACTACAAACTTATTTAGGACATCCCTAAAGACGTGGCTCATCAAATCACCAAAATAGGCAGGAGCATTGGTTAGCCCAAAAGGCTTAACCAACCACTCGAAAAATCCGTCTGGTGTCCTAAAGGCAGTCTTATCTATGCTGTCATCGGCGACTCTAAGCTGATGGAATCCCGTGCCTAAATAAAATTGAGAGAAAACCGAAGAACCTACCAACTGGTCAAAAAGATCATCAATCCTAGGGAGTGGATATCGGTTCTTCTTGGTGAGCTTATTTAATTCTCTATAATCCACGCAAAGTCGGAGAGAACCATCCGCCTTAGTGGCGAAGACGACTGGCGCTCCCCACTCCGATATGCTCCTTCTTATGAATCCCTTCTCCTAAAGCTCATGAATCTGCTTGCTTAATTCTTTCCTTTCCCTAGGTGCCATGTGTCTCACATGTAACGCTACTGGCTTGGCATTCTCGGTCAAATAAATCCTAAAGTCAATTTCTCTCTTAGGGGGCAGTCCCCTAACCTCCTCAAAAACGTCTGCAAAATCTCCAACCACAGGAACCGAATGCAACTCTGATGACAATGAATTGAGGGAATAGATAAAACTCAACATGACTGACCCTTACGGGTCACAAGGTACCTCTGGAGTCCTACCACTACAAGTCTCAAGTCAAACGACTCTCCTCTCGCATTCTAAGATAGCTCCATATGTGGATAGCCAATACATCCCTAAGCTCATCCCATGCCCCGAAAATCCCAAAACATAGGCGTCATAGTCAAATTCTACGCCTAGGATAAAGATGTTCAAACCCCTACAGACCATAGATAAGTGTACCGATCCTCCTATGGGGTTTGAAACAATAATGGGGTCTACTACTAATGATATGTCCTAGTGTAAACAATCTACTAGAGAACTAGAGATAAAAGAATGTGATGCTCCAGAATTGTAACGACCCACATTTTTGACCGTTCAAGTCGACAAAACATACACACATGCCGACTCAAACAATCCAAAATACAAATAGTTATTGGGGTTAAATAAGAAAAGAAAAGAAAGAATAGAAACAAACTCAGAATCTCGCAGTGGAAGGAACAAGATATAATAATAAAATAACAGTTCATGAAGCTGTTAAATAAATAAATTTGATAATTATTATACATCATAAATCAGTGTTACATACATATCAGAGATAATACAATAATGCAGCGGAAAAATAATACAGTAGTAGAATACAAATGATGTAATACCAAACTCCGTCTTCGTCCTCCAGAATAGATCTTCAACCTTATCTGAAATGCTCAAGCTGACCCGAGCGTAATGAAAAGACAAAACACTCGAGTCAAGACTAAAATACCTCATGTAAGTTAAATCGAATAAGTAAATATGAGTGTGACGGCGTCGGAGATGTTTACGGGTTTTAGACACCTCCTATCCAGTATTTAACGTGCGTGCATTAACTTAAGAGATGTTCGGGATTTCCATCTCCTAAGGATCCGTTAAACTATCTATTATGTAATAGAATACGCTATATACAATAATGTCTATCATAAAGTAAAATATGAAACTAGCGTTAAGTCATGGCCCATTCCACCCTTAACACATTTTTATTCCCAAGAGTATATACAAGACCGTAGTTTCCCCAAAACCGGAAGTCACCAGAGGGCAATCCATATACTAAAGGTACAAACCAAAATCGTAGTGGTCGCGAATAGGATAATCAGTATGACAAGGTACATGAGGCAATACCAACTAGGATACTAGTAGTTGCGTGATCCGGACTGATGTTGGGCATAGCAGCTACTACCCCAACACCGCGAAACAACACTCCCATAACCGAGGGGTGCACCCAAATCGAATCACAAAAGTAATAGACATGGTAATGAAGAAGTGTGTCCGCTAGAGGTGGCGAACCTCAATGGCCCGGCGCGGCTCCTGTTTTAGTCATGTCAGAGGTCATCCAATATCGTTCTCTTTCTTCAGTCAATGCGTTCACCAAACCATCCACTTCGTTCTGGATCAACACTCCGCGTATAATAGTTATTAAAGTGGTTTTCGGTATCGACAGAGAGTATGTCCATATCCGATCCCGGTCTCTTTAATAACTACGTTATATTTTTCACACCGGTTGCTCTTTTACATTTCAAATCGATTCATAATTGATATCAAAATATCATATTCGCTTCAAAATCAAATCCATTTCAAATATCATCATATCTATTCAAGATGTAAGATTCCGTTTCAAAATCATTTTTCGCCTCGATATCTCATTTCGATTTCAAAATCATTTTCGCCTCAAAATCTCATTTCGATTTCAAAATCATTTTTCGCCTCAATTTCCACAAAACGATTCTCATAAACTCGAATTCCAAATTTTAAAATTTAATCAAATCTCAAATCATCAATTTCAACTCGATTCGGCTTCTCAATAAACCATTTCAAATTATCAATTTCAAATACATATTTGAACCACAAAATAAGCCATTTCACTTCCAATATATTTCGAAACTTTAAATATTTCACATTTCAAAAAAAAGTTCATATATTTATATAAGAATATAAGATTCACTTTAAAACCATTTCATATTCAAATTAGAATATACTTCAAATTAAACATCCGTATTAAGTAGTTTACTTAATTTCTGGAACAATTCCAATTCAATAAACTTAGATTAACATTCGGATTTCAAGAATTCATTTAAGTATTACATTCCAAATCAATTTAAGTTCAAATCCTATTCAAATCAATTTTATCTTCAAATTTAATTCAATAGTTTCAATTTAGTCCAATTCACAAATTCCTTTGAATTTCAATTAAATTCCAAATTAATTAAATCTCAATTTCAAATCAATTTTCAATTCCAAACTCAAACTTGAAATATCATTTCATATAAATTTTCTTAGAAATATTCAGAGTTCGATTAAAAGTCCAATCTTTTAAAACAAATCAACTTTCGAAAATTTACGTCGTATTTCAATCTTTTTCTTAAAATCTAAACTTCGAATAATTAAACAATTTCATTTACCAAGTTTAAATTCCAACATTTCGAGCTTCAATTCAAAATAATTCAATTTCCATAAATTGGATTTTTTCATAACTTTTAAATCAAATCATTTAAATAAATTTCAAATCAATGATTTTAAAATTATTAATTTAACCAATCCGGTGTCCGTATGTAATTTTCTATCCTATGGCCAAGTGATTATTTATTTCAATTACATGTCAGGGATGAATATATATTACTTAAACCAATCACAGTGTCATATGCATGTATAACATGATATATATATAAGCAAATAAACATCCAAACATTTAAATATCAACCAATAGCATCCATCGAAATAAATCATCCAATAGTCAATACAATTCACGGCAATTTCATAGTTATCAATATCGGGAAATTTGATTTTTGATTAAATCCTAATTTCAATTTACTGTCAATTAAATTTTTCAACGGTGAATTCACATGACAATCTATATAACAATTAAACTTTTATCAAACAACGACAAATAAATTCATATCACTTCATAATGTCAAATTTAACTACCATAAAGATATTCAGTACGTTGTGAGCGTTATAAAACACTCACTTTGATATCCTGTTGTCACCGAGACGTTCCAGTTTGGAACTAAACCGAACGACTCCCGATTTTAGCCTAAATTTCAACTGTCTTCAAATTCGTCCAAACTAGTTTCATTTCGAAGCTCTCGTCATTACGATCGCAACGCAAAAATTCTCGTTCCAATCGGACCTCGTATGCGAGAGTTATTAAATTTGTAAGTGATCGACATTTGAATTTATAAAACAATTTATATTGGTATTAAAATTTATCCATACCCAAAGCAATGAAGCCCGGCCTACTAAACTCCATCTTCTCCAAATGCCTGTACGTGAAAATGCACAAACCCACCATTTGCCGTGCACCAATCTCCGATGATACGGAGCTCCGATACACCGTTTGACATGCCATCTTCGCCAAACTTCTTCTCTTCGAAGCCTCCATCATCTCGACCACAAAGTTACAAGCTCGGCCACCCTAGGAAATCGCGACCCGACCCATTTCCCTCTCGACCACGTTCAGGTCGCACGCACCAAACCACTGCCGCACAACACAAAACTCACCAACGAGCTGCTATTCTGCATCACGAACTCGAATCAAAGCTCCGTTTCGCGAATCGAAGCCTATATCCTCCATGATTTCCAACCCTAGTTCACGCCTAAGAACGGCTTCGACCCCAATAGTTGCCGCACCCACCAACGACCATACCAAATCGAACAGAAGGAAGAAACATGAATTTAGGAATTGGTTTGAGGATTTATAGATTTATATTTTGTGAGATATAATTTTTCAAAGCTTCATTATCATTTTCCCTCTGTGTTTACTGAGCGTGCTGCTTTGAAATGAAAAGAAACAAGTGTGCCTGAAAAGCAATATACAGGCATGAGTATAGGCGGCTTGAAATGAAAGAAAATGACCGCCTAGTCCAATCAACGAATATATATAAATATAAATTTTTCAAAAATATCTCGATTTAAGTAACTTAAAATCTCGAACCCCTATCGAGACGTGCCGTCAGGTGTTCGTAATGTTATACCCCTATTCCGGACGCAATGGAAAGGGTTTCAAGGCCTAATTCGATCATATGTGGAAGATAGCTTTTTGAAGTCGATTATTTTAATTAACGACGTTAAATTTCTACGCGTCTCAAGCTCGCACGACCAAACGACAAGTCCGATTGCTACGAAAATTAAAACCTTACAATAATTCACTTTTACGGATCCGATGAAACTGGTTTCGTCGAAATCCGAGACAGTTGTAAAAATGGCTATTTCTACAGTCTAATTTCAATATAAAATTTCCAATTTTAAATTATTAACTTTTAAATCAAATTTCAATTGTTCACAAATTTCATTTTTTATTTCACAGTAATTAACAATCTTTTACAATGCGGTTTTTCCATTATAAATCCAGTATAAAAGATTACATTAGATTCAGCGTTCAATTATATTGTAATTCAAATTCAAGTTATTTAATTCCAATTGAATTCTTTTATTTCGATTTACACTTTCATTATTAAATCAACCATTTACTTATACATTATAATCAATAGTTTATAATTCATTTACTTTCATTTTCTTCAGCTATCATCTTATTTAAATTCACAGTAATATTAAATTACATTCATGTACGTTGATTTTAATATTATAACTTCAATATTAAATGTAACATTTTATTTATTTCGTGGTTTACAATCAAACTCAGTTCATTATTTACATTCAATACATGTTAACATCCATATTTAATTTACAAATAAGTTATTTCGGAATTCAGTTTTGTATTTTAACTTGTAATTCACATTTAACAACACAAAATTTTATTTCCTTCGGATTTTTATCCAAATTTTTATTTTAATTCGTATTTTAAAGTGTTAAAAATACGGGTCGTTACAAGAATCAAATAAAGTCTGAATGGGAAAAATCAAATATTGAAATCAAACCTTCAACTGTGACTTTCCTACCTCTAGTTGGAATGCTACTGGAAGGTGCTGCGTCTAACGCCTGAATCTGTGCATCTAGAGCGCTCGCTCCCTGACCAGCAATGAATCGAGGGAATAGAGAAAACTCAACATGACCGACCCTTACGGGTTGCAAGGTACTTCTAGAGTCCTACCACTGCAAGTCTTAAGTCTAACGACTCTCTTCTCGCTGTCTAAGATAGCTCCATATGAGGATTGCCAATACATCCCTATGCTCATCCCATACCCCGAAAATCCCAAAACATAGGCGTCGCAGTCAAATTCTACGCCTAGGATAAAGATTTTCAAACCCCTACAGACCATAGATAAGTGTACCGATCCTCCTATGGGGTTTGAAACAATAATGGGGTCTACTACTAATGATATGTCCTATTATAAACAATCTACTAAAGAACTAGAGATAAAAGAATGTGATGCTTCAGAATCAAATAAAGTCCGAATGGGAAAATCAGATATAGAAATCAAACCTTCAACCGTGACTGTCCTACCTCTATTTGGAATGCTACTAGAAGGTGCTGCGTCTAACGCCTAAATCTGTGCATCTAGGGCGCTCGCTCCCTGACCAGCTCTCTGGGGACAACTCCTACTCATATGACCAGGCTGCCCGCAAACATAGCACTTACCCTTCATCTTATCCTTTCTGCAATCCTTGGCCAGATGTCTAATATACACACAACTATGACACTTTACTCCCTTCTTAATCTGCTTCTGAGGACCATCACCTTTCTTCTTTTTCTTATTCTTTTCCCACCACTTGTTCTTTAAACCTTCTAACTTAACCTCCTCTTTAGATTCTCCCTCCTTGATTGTATCCGACATAAGTGCCATCTCGAGCAAAGACTCATAAGTAGCTCCCATCGGTACATGAGTCAGCAATAATCTTTGAAGGGGTTGATTCAATCCCTTCGCAAACTTCATAGCTTTCTTGTGCGGCGTGTTCACCAAATCCATACCCAACCGTGACAACTCATTGAATTGATTAATGTATTCCTTAACAGACAAACTCCCTTGCTTTAAATTAATAAACCTCTCAAGCTGAACACTCTCTTCCGCCTATGAAAAAAACTTCCTATCGAATTGCTCCCAGAATCCATCCCAAGTAATATTCCTTCCCTCCAACTCGATCACTTCCCACCAATAAGATGCCTCCTCCTTCAGCTGCCAAGTCGCTAGCTGAACTCGCTGCTGACCATCCAATCCCAAAAGACCAAAAATCCTCTATGTATCCCTAAGCCATGCTCTCACCTCCACATAAGTCTCTTTGCCAGAAAAAGTCTCCCTGCCAAAACTTGAAAAATCTTTACAAAGCTTAGAGAAATTGATGGCGGCAAGTGGGTTGATGGGATTCCCACCCACTGGTGCAGGATTGGGCGTAGACCCGTGTACCTCTGCAGTCGTGGCTTGTAAGTACCTACAAAACCAAGCTAGGACTGGAATACCCTCAGGAAGGTTCGGGGCATCACCCATTCTACGAAAAGAAAACGATAGTTTGGGAAAGAGTCAAAGGGAGATTGAACTGGACTTATGAGGGGTTTCTATAAAAATTATTTTATATATATAAATCATTTCTAAAAGTTCTTTTCTGAAAAATACTTTTAAAATAAGTTATTTTGAAAAATACTTTACTTTTGAAATTTTTTTTAGGAATCCTGTAACCTTAGGCTCTAATACCAAGTGAAACACCCCACACCCCTTAATATACCCAAAAGGATACATTAAAAGGCGTGGTGAATTGTAGGTATAACTGAAGCTAACAAAGACTAAGATTCAAAAGACAAATATTGATAAAAATAGCGGAAACTTAAAATAATAACTTATTTAAAACAAAGCTTCATAATTGCTTCATAAATAAGTCAAATACCAAATACCACATGCATGTCTAAAAATCCAGTATGTCTCATGAAACAAAAACTCATAGTCTCAAAAATTAGAGTATATAATATCCTTCATAATAAGCCAATACATAGAAAGAACAAAAGCTAAAAATAAAAGAAATACATAGTAGAAAACTCCTCCAAGAAACCGCTAAGCAACAACAATCTACTGACTTCTCCCTTGATTGCCTAAAGAGGGGGAAAGGGGAAAATAGAGGAGTGGGTCAGACTAAAAGTCTGATAAATGATAGTAATTACTAGAGTCTTTAAGCAAGATAAAAGTAATAGACTCTACAATAGTTCTAGTATAAGTAAGGATAACAAAGGAAATAGGAAAGAGATAAACTGGAAATAAGTACGATTAAATATTGATCAATTTATAAGATAGGTTAACTTTGATTGCTTGCACTTGTCCTTGATTCCCGCTTTGATTAGGCTGAATTTCTAATTCTGTAATTAGGATGTAACCATAATTCTACCCTTTTTGATCAGCCTGCTGCTCCATAGACCATACTATGGACTAGACGCTATATATCTTCCTACACAACGGCCAATGGTATCTACAAAAGATGCACAAAGCGCGCACTGTGGCTCCGGACGACATATATAGCTCCCTACACAGAAGGAAATGGTGTCTACGAAAGACACGCATACTAAGCACTTGAACCTCATAGCGATTACTAAGCATTAGAATGGAAGTCGCACACGTAACTGCCACCATGCCCATGCTACCTTTTGTTCCACCTATTAGGTCCTCTTATTACCTCATACTCCAGCATAAGCGTGCCCCTCATCCCACTTCAAGCTAACATGAGATCACCGTGTGTCCATAGAATCTATAGGGTAAATGCTATTGGTACTGGCCCATCATCCAAACAATATATAGTTGCGCCCCTTATCCAAATCCCTTATGATTTGGACTTCTATTTGACCAATTACTACCATTCTTAGCATAAGTGTGCCCTCGTCTCACTTCAGGCTAATGTGGGACCACCATTTTGTCTAATAGAGAATGCTATTTGGTACAGGTCCTACTTCCATCTTTGCTTATTAACTTAGATAAATTATTTTAAATAAGCCTTTACAATTTATCCCTACTATCTTCGCTTATTAATTTATCCTAAGTCCTGAAATAAGCCTCATTCTGTTTTATTTCTTATTATAACCTACGTTATAATCATGCTTATTACTTAACCCAAGGTCTAAGTGTGAAAATAAGCTTATTTCATCTTTTTCTCTTTTTAGCTATAATTCTAAGTTATAACTAGGCCAACCTTTTTAATTCAGTTCAATTAACATCATAATTAGGCGTAATTTCAGTCCAATTCCATTTATATTACAGTCTTTGAAATTTACATCTTATATTCCATTATTTCAGTTTTCTTACAATTTAATCCATATTCGCGTTAATCCTATTCTAATCCATACGCGAAGAATGAGGAATAAATGAAAACTTAAAATAGAAGAAAATCCAAAACGTAGAAAGAAGATGTAGATAACGTATAAATAGTAGTAAATAAACTAAAATATAGTAAATACACTTTAAACAAGCGAAAAAGCTATAATTAACAGAAATAAACTAAAATTACTGAAAAGAATAGCTGAAAGGAAATAGACTAAAAGTAATTCTAAAAACTGCAAATAAACTACTGAAAAGTCTATTCCAAAAATCGTAGTAAAACTACAACTATTGGAAACCCTATTATTTTAAATTACTTAAAGAAATCTTAAAATAATTACAATCACTCTCCTCCGGTCCTAAGCCTTTCCTTTGGTCTTCCCGGATCTACTTGGAGTAGTAAAATAATTTAATTTATAATGATTTTCTCCTTTGGAGAAATTATTCCGTTTTGGGTCCTTCCTAGAAAGGTGAACCCAATTGGAGAAAACCTAGAATGATAAAAATGTTAGGTCTAGGGGTATATTTATAGGGGTAGAAGTGGATCTCGGACCATTGGAATTGGGGATTGAATAGAATGCAACCACGAAATAGGCTGAATAGGAGCCATCGGATGCAAAAATAGATGGACCGAATTGGTCAGAAGAATGCAAAACAAGTCACCAATAGGCTCTAGAACGTTCGAACAAACAAACGTTCGTTCGTAAATCACAGAGGCGGGTCGACCACCTTGGTGCCCAGGTCGACCGGCCAGTCGACCTGCCTATATATATATATATTTTGCTTATTTTGTTTTTTTTATAACTTGGTCATATTAGCTCAGTTTCTGACGTTCTATATATGGAAATTGACCAGAAAATTACCATGGATATAATAGTGCAATTCTCGTGACTCAATTCTGATAATTTCACAAAGTTATTTTATTATTTAGTTAATTAATGAATTAATTACTACGGGTTAAATTTCGAATTGTTACAAATAATGTGAGCAAAAGGCTAAAGGATGCCGAAATCCGATACCCAGTTATTGAGAAACTAGCATACAATTTGGTTTTGATAGCCAGAAAGTTAAGGCCTTACTTCCAGGCACACCCGGTGAAGGTGTTGACCAACTTTCCATTAAAACAAGTCTTTGGTAGGCCTGAAACTTCTGGAAGATTGATTAAGCGGGGAATTGAGCTAAGTCAATATGATACAGTATACCAGCCTAAAATGGCTATAAAAGGACAAGCCATAGCTGATTTCAATAACGAGTCTACGGGATTCATTTTAGAACAATCTGACAAAGAAAAGGATATGAAACCCAAGTGACAGTTATTTGTGAATGGCGCCTCAAACGAACTAGGGGTCGGAGTAGGATATGTAATAATTACCCTAGATGGACACAAACTTCATTATGCTATGAAATTGGGGTTTTCAGCAACTAACAATGTAGCAGAGTATGAATCCATGGTTGTAGGATTGACTCGTGCTCTACAACTCAAAATCCCAAGGATTCAAGTATTCAGTGATTCTGAATGAATGGTTAATCAAATCAAACAAGTATACCAAACCAAAGATCCCAAACTTTGTCAGTATGTAAAAAAGGTTCTAAAAATGCTCACACTTTTCGAAGATTTCTCTGTACACCAAATACCAAGGGAAGACAATTCTCAAGCAGATTCACTGGCTAAATTGGCCAGTTCAAGTGGGACCTCTGGAACTCAAATTATGCTCCAGGGAATTCAGGCTAATCCTAGCATTGAGGAAAACAGATAAGAGAAAACCAAGGAGCTATTAGTACTAACCCGATCACGAGCCTTAACAAAAGAAGTGGAAGAAACAGATCAGGGAATACCAAGTGAATAACATATAGCCCCAATAGTGAAAGAATATTATGAAAACACTTGGATGGCCCCATTATGAGTTATATCATCAACGAGAGACTATCTATAGAAAAAATGGAGGCGCGAAAGCTAAAGAGGCAAGCCCAGAATTTTACCATTATGGATGGAGTACTATATAAGAAAGGATACGCCCTTCCATATTTGCGATGTGTAAAGCCCGAAATCGGATTGAGGATATTAAAAGAAGCCCACGAAGGAATCTGTGGAGATCACTCCAGTGGAATCAAATTAGCCAAACAGATAATTAGACAAGGGTTTAATTGGCCACAGTTAAACAATCAAGCAATCGAGTACGTTAAAAGATGTGAAAAGTGCCAACACTACTCAAAGATAACATGTCTTCCTTCAAGTCAACTAACCCTTATCACCAGCCCATGGCCATTCGACATTTGGGGAATCGAATTAATTGGAGCTCTTCCATTCTCCAAAGGTGGAGAAAAGTATGTAGTGGCAATTGATTACTTCACAAATTGGGTCGAAGCAGAACCGCTTCTAAAGATCACCTCTGGGAAAGTGCTAAGATTTGTTATTAAGAACATTGTCACATGGTTTGGGATACACTATAAAATAATTTTGGACAATGGAACCCAATTTGAAAGTGCAGAATTATCAAAATTTTGTCATAAGAATGGAATTATAAAAAGCTTCTCTTTTGTCGCTCACCCAAAAGCCAATTGAGCTGCTAAGGCTGCTAACAAAAAAATAAAGAAAATCTTGAAAAAGAGACTAAATAAGGAAAAAGGGAATTGGGTAGAAGAATTACCCCTAGTTTTGTGGGCTTATAGAACATCCACTAGAACTACAATAGGTCATACCCCATATTCTCTAACATATGGCTATGAAGCAAAGCTGCCAGTAGAAGTTGAAGTACCTTCTCATTGAAGGATTGCCTATGCCTTCAACCCAAATCAAGAACTAAAAAAGGAATCTCTTGATTTAATTCACGAATTAAGAGATGAAGCAGCCTTAAGAACGATTGAATACCAATGTAATATAACTCAAAGGTAAAAGCAAGGACACTTAGACAAGGAGATTGGTTGCTTAGAAGAGTAATGACAAAAATGAGAAACCGATCAGATGGGCCATTGGGACCCAATTGGGAAGGCCCACTAATCATTTTCAAGGAAATTCCCCCAGGGGCTCACAAGTTATGCCATCTTAACGGTAATATGGTACCATGAACTTGGAACGTAGAACATTTGAAACCGTACTTTCCGGCTCTGAATGAATAAAAGATTTTCAAGAATGTCTCTGCTATGACTCGATAAGAAAGTCTACATGGTCGGGAGTAAATTTCTCCTTAAACTTGGACTACCTAAAATGGTATGCTACCAATAATGGTAGAAAGCCCTTGGTCGCGCCAAGATGGCCAGTTCATGACACCTCCTGGAGGGAGGGCGTAAGCCTTTATCCGTGCCAAAGTCAGAAATGGCCAGGTTAAAGCAGCACAATCCCTTATCCGCGTCATGCTATGGCCAGGATATGACACCTCCTGGATGGAGGACGGATAATCCTTTAGTCCTGCCACACTATGGCCAGGCCAAGGTACCGAACAAGCTCTTAGTCGGGTCATGCTATAGCCAGGTTAAGGCGCCTCTTGGAGGGAGGTGGGTAAGTTCTCGGGCCCTGCTTGAGAATAAACTAGCTGAGTGCACCGGTAACACGGATGAAATATCCAATGGACTATGAAAAGTCCATGTTTAAATAGGAATCACCAGAAATCGGCACCGCCTAAAATGGCAACCACCAGAAAGTAGCAATGTCTAAAATGACAAACACCCTGAAATGGGCACTGCTTAAATAAGCAAAAAAAAAATGGACTAAAGAGTCCCCTCCTGAAATAGGCCAAAATAAATTAATAAAGAAAACTCAGGCCCGAGAAATAAAAAGCAACAAGTCACTATCAAATCCTAAAGATGGCACATTCGACAAAAGAATCGAAAAGAATTCTCTAACTTCTCATAATGAACATATGCCTGATTGGTATTCTGGTCTTCTATTATTAATTACCTAAAATGGTATTCTGGTCTTCTATTATTAATTATCAGAAATGGTATTCTGGTCTTCTATTATTAATTACCAGAAATGGTATTTTAGTTCTCTATTATTAATTAAATGCCGGAAACGATGTTATGGATTTCTTGTGCTGCCTGTCAAAAATGGTATTCTATAAATAACATCCTTGGCTTCTATCATTAATCGCTTAATATGTTCTATTGGACTACTAACATTAAACACTCGGAATGGGAATTCTAGTCTTTCATTACTTAATACCAGAAATATTCTTTTGGACTTCCATTATCTATTGCCAACTATGGTTTTCCGATCTCCCATTACTTATTATCAGCTATGGATTCTTGATTATCTACTGTTTACTGCCAACGATGATCTTATGATTAAACAAGACATCGGAACCTCAAACGTTTACAACCAAAGATGATCTCTTGGATCATTATTATTAATATAAAAACAGATGATCTAGTTGGTATTCCAGTCCTCTCCCAATATTATCAAATCAAGATAAGATTTTGGTCTTCTAGTATAGTGATCAAGATAATTCTGAACACCCTATTATTGTTTGATGAGGTATTTTTGGCCTTTATTGACACAGGTCATGAACTTCTAAATTGTCTATTAACGAACTTCTATACGAATGAACTTCTAACATTCTATGGTTAAGACAAAATGAGAATTAATTACTATCCAGTAAGAAGCTTATAAATTACAACCACCAAGACTTGAATAAAGAACTTCAAATACTTATGATTGCTATTGGATCTGAATGTTTGAAAGACGAATCTTTCGCTACAATAAAATTGGAGTTAAAAGTCAACCGAATGGGAAAGGTACATATAATACAAATTAACCAAGCTAATATTACTAAAAGTATTGTAGGAATACAGGGACAATTTGGCAATCATGGAATTTTTGTCCTAAAGAACAAAAATCTTCTTTATACAATGGGGGGCTAAATGTTAACCATAAAACATGAATAGAGATAAAGAAGACCTTTCAGAAGATTTCCGCCTGAATTGAGGACAATAAGTATAGTCACCTTTCGACCGTGTCGAAAGGGTTAGTCAATGTTAAAAAGAAAAGGCACATAAAAACTTTAGAGCAAAGCTTTCGTAAATATGAAGGGAAGAAATACTGAGGCACAACGAAGCAGCTAAGTACAGAGCTTACAAGCACCTTTTGGCTAGAATAAAGAACAGTTCAGGAACCATTCATCATAAAACAAAGACTAGAAGAAAGAGGTTTAAATAAAACCTTTCGAAGGAATCAAATGGAGACAGTCAATAATTCATAGTAGTCCCCGACCTTTCAAGAGGTTTCATTCCACAGTATTCAAGAAGTTCTTGCCTTCCAAACAGGGTGAATAAGCCAAGGCAAGGACATGCAACTCTATAACTACCTTTTCGAAAGCATAATAAGCCTTACGGATCGATGGGAACACACGCCAAATACCTTTCGACAGTGTCGAAAGGTTTATGATAAAGACAACATTCGTAAGTCAGCAAGGAATAAAAGACAACCTTCCGACAACATTCAAGAAAAGCACGACTCTTAATAATAATCAAGTGAAGAGCAACCTTTCAACAAGGTCGAAGGGTTCACAACAATCAAGTAAAAGAGAAACCTTCTACCAAGGCCGAAGGGTACCTAACAGTCAAGTGAAAGAGAAACCTTCCGACAAGGTCGAAGGGTTCACAACAATCAAGTAAAAGAGAAACCTTCTAACAAGGTCGAAGGGTTCCTAACAGTCAAGTGAAAGAGAAACCTTTTGACAAGGTCGAAGGGTTCATAATATCATATAGAAGACAGACCCTTCGGCAAAGACGAAAGGTTCATGAAAGCATATAAAGGAGTAGACCCTTCGACAATGTTCAAAGATCCATGATGGCATGCGAAAGGAAACCCATTCGACAAAGTCGAAAGGTTTGCAACTGCATATAAAAGAGTGACCTTTCGACCCAGCCGAAAGCATGAAGTTGGTAGGAGGGCCGCCTACATCTATAAATAAGACCCAATGGGTCTAGTTTTAAGGATCGGATGTTATTCTCTTTCTGCTCTCATTAGACTACTTTTGTTTTCGCTCATAAATTTGTAACCCTAATTTAGAAATTAAATTGGGGGTTGGTTTCTTGAATTTTTTATCAAACTTCATCATAACGAAATAAAGAGGGTTGTGGCTTGTGATCGACACTGAATTTGGGGATGATCATGATTAGGCGTTAATTCAATATTAACAGCAGATCATATATGATTTATTTCTTATCTTCTTTGTTTATTTCTAGTATATGTCATGGAATTGTTTCTAAGCATTTTCACGAGCCTTGTTTTCCTTTCTTGGCTCCGACCACAAAAAGGGAAATACTACATGTAAATTAGTTTTAATATGGCTCCATGGCATATTAAATCAGTTATTATTTTTATCTAAACATTTCTGAATGATGCATTATTTTCGAAGGGTTTTCACGAGAATAATATCAACCTAAGAGATCGAAAGCAACAAAGAAATATAAAATAGAGTAATATCTCCTTTCGACGGCATCGAAAGGCCTATTACCTTCCGACGTGATCGAATGGAGACGAAAGACATTGATTGATTGCTCTTGATCTCCAAGGGAGAAGGAATTCGATGAAATGTCAAGTTCAAAAGTTATATAAATGACTTCAAAGGGGAAATTGCAATTATAACAACCTAGTCGAATGGTTTAAAGGACTATTGTAACGACCCGCTTTTTTGGACAGTTTAAACCAACGATCAAATACACATGCCGATTCTAAACCATTCAAAAGGGCAGATGGTTATTGGGGTAATTAAGAAAAGAAGAGAAAAGGAACAAGAAACAATCACAGAATCTCGCAGCGGAAAGATAAAATATAATAATCAAATAAACAGTTCATGAAGCTGTTTAATATACTTTTGATTATCATTTATACATCATTTATCAGAGTTATACATATACAATAGAATAAATAAAATAATGCAGCAGACAGCATGATGCAAGGATAATAATAGTAATAGTATACCAAATCTTCGTCTTCGTCCTCCAGAATAGATCTTCAATAAGCTGAAAAACTCAGGACTGACCCGAGCGTAATGAAAAACAAAACACTCGAGTCAGGACTAAAATATCCTTATGAAAGTTAAATCAATCGTAAATAAATATGAATGCAACGGCGTCAGAGATGTTTATGGGGTTTGATATCTCCTATCCAGTGTCAATGTGAGTGAAATAACTCAAGAGATGTTACGGGATTTTCCATCTCTTAAGGATCCGTTAAACTACCTACTATATAATAGAATACGCTATATACAATAATGTCTATCATAAAGTAAAATATCAAACTAGCATTAAGCCATGGCCCATTCCACCCTTAACACATTTTTATTCCCAAGAGCATATACAAGACCGTAGTTTCCCCAAAACCGGAAGTCACCAGAGGGCAATCCATATACTAAAGGTACAAACCAAAATCGTAGTGGTCGCGAATAGGATAATCAGTATGACAAGGTACATGAGGCAATACCAACTAGGATACTAGTAGTTGCGTGATCCGGACTGATGTTGGGCATAGCAGCTACTACCCCAACACCGCGAAACAACACTCCCAAAATCGAGGGGTGCACCCAAATCGAATCAAAAAAGTAATAGATATGGTAACGAAGAAGTGTGTCTGCTAGAGGTGGTGAACCTCAATGGCCCGGCGTGGCTCCTGTTTTAGTCATGTCAGGGGTCATCCAATATCGCTCTTTCTTCAGTCAACGCGTTCACCAAACCATCCACTTCATTCTGGATCAACACTCTGCGTATATTAGTTATTAAAGTGGTTTTCGGTATCGACAGAGAGTATGTCCATATCTGATCCCGATCTCTTTAATAACTAGGTATTATTACACCGGTGGCTCTTTTACATTTCAAAATCAATTCATAATTGATATCAAAATATCATATTCGCTTCAAAATCAAATCCATTTCAAATATCATCATATCTATTCAAAATGTAAGATTCCGTTTCAAAATCATTTTTCGCCTCAATATCTCATTTCGATTTCAAATCATTTCGAATTTCAATTTAGGTTGCAACTTCATTTAACCCAATTCGTATTTAAATTCAAGATTTAAACATAACATTTCACCTTATTGACCAGCTTGAAATTTTAGAAAATAGTTTTAAGTAGTTTAAAAGTAGTTTAAATAATTAAAATAGTTAAAAGTACTTAAAATCTTTAAATGGATTTCAAATAGATAGATTTGTTTAAAATAATTTAAATTGGGTTAAGTAGATTTAAAATAGATCAAAATAGTTTAAGTATTTAAAGATGGTTTATACGACAGAGAAATTTGGAAACAAAATGAAACCGCTTCAAAACCAAACCATTTCAATTATAACTTCCCAATTCAAATCAATTTCAATTTCCATTCTACCGATTCAATTTCGATTTCTATCCAATCAATGTCAACTTGACTTCAAATTAATTCAATTCTACATTTACCTTCAATTAATTTAATTTCAATTTATATCGATTTGGAGCTTGATTTTTCAAAATATCAATTTATAACTCTTAACAAAATTATTCTTCAATATTCAAATTTAAATCCAAATTCCAAATATGGTTCAATTGCAAGCTCAATTTCAAAATATCATTTTATATCACTTTTACTTAGTAATACTCAAAGCTCGAGATAATGTTCAATCTTTGAAACAAATAAATTTCCGAAATTCAATCATATCCCAATTTTAAATTTCAAAGTCTCAACTTAAATTATTTAACAATTTCTTTGACCCAAAATTTATTTCACCATTCCAGACTCAATTTGCAATAAATTCGATTTCTATACATTGATTTTATTTATAACTTTTAAATCAAAACATTTAAATAAATTTCAAACCAACTATTTTAAAATTTATTAAATTAACCAACCCGGTGTCCGTAAATAGTTTACTATCCTATGGCCAAGTGATTAGTTATTTCAATTAAATGTCAGGGATGAATATATATCACTTAAACCAAATCACAGTGTCATATGTATGCATAACAGGATATATATAAGCAAATAAACATCCAATCATTTAAATATCAACCAATAGCATCCATCGAAATACATCATCCAATAGACAATACAATTCACGGCAATTTCATAGTTATCAATGTCAGGTAATTTAATCGCAATTCAATTTTTATTTCAATTTGACTGTCAATTAAATTTTCAACGGTGAATTCAAATGACAATCTATATGACAATTAAATTTTATCAAACAACGACAAATAAAATTCATATCACTTCATAATATCAAATTTAACTACCATAAAGATATTTAGTACGCTGTGAATGTTATAAAACACTCACCTTGATTTTACGATTTTAAATCAAGTCGAACGACGTTCGATTTAACCTAAAATTTTAACGAGCTCCAAACACTCCCGGATCTGCACTACAACGTAGCTCTCGTCTCTGCGATTCCAACGTCGCCAGTTTCGTCCAAATCTGATGACGTATGGATGAGATATGAGTTTTACAAGATTGCATATATATTTTTATAATTTAAAACAAAATTTTCATTTTATTATTCCCAACCATCAGATCTGGGCCGTCAACTTGAGATGCAGAAATTGTGGCCGTGAACTTCATCTCCCTCACGCGTACAGGAGATAGTTGAACCCAACGCACGCGGCCAACAAGCGAACGCCGCTCCTCCAGCTCTCGCCTCAACTTCGATCGGAGACCACCACCGACCACGCCTTGGCCCACTCCACCTTCGGCCTTGAATCCACGAAGCTCGACCACCCCTAGGCGTAGCAATTCGCCAATGAACGGACTCGGCTTTGGCTTCAATTGCCGACGTTCTACGCAAAGATATTCGATCCTACCCGTCGACTTTGTAGAGCTTGAGATGCTCAACGATATTGCAGTTGGGGTTTTTCGAAATTGTCGAGTGAATTTGAAGATAAATGAGGGAGAATGAAAGAGAATATCGGCCATCGAAATTATCTCTGGCGGCCACGTTCTGTTTGAGGCTAGGGTTTCGATATACGGTGCATATATATACGTATACAACATTTTTTTATAAATATATTCAACTTTTCCGAACGAACTTGAAACTAAACGTGCCTACAGGCGTTCGTAATGTTTTACCCACACTCCGAACACAATGGAACGTGTTTCGAAGGCTAAATTGATCGTATGTGCGAGTTATGGAAATAACCGATCGATTTTAAATTAAACCGATTAAATGAATTTCTAAGCGTTTTCAGCTGCCACGGTCAAATGGCAACTCCGATTTCTACGAAATTTGAAATCCGATAATAATAAACTATTACGGATCCAATGGAACTAGTTTCGTCGAATTTCGAGGCTGTGCCTCGGAAGGCTATTTTTTACTCGTCGTTTAAATCGACGATTTTTCAAAATTTACAGAATTTCTTAAAAATCCAATTTTAAATGTTAACAAATTCATTGTTGTTTAAATAAATTTTATATCAATTTTCGATATCATTTTCAATCATATTATATTCAAAATTCAATTATTCAAATAATTGCAATATTAAATTTAAACGATTTTGACTATTCAAAAATTCACTATCTTTGAAATATTTGAAATGAACTTGTAAACTTAACTTTTAAAACAAAAAAATCAAATTATAGAACAACTGTTTCCATTAAACAGTTATTCCATTCCCGTTATTCAATTATTCAGAAAATTTCAAATATTAATTTTAAACAATTTAATAATTCAATATTCAACAAATTCAATATTACATTTTAATTGAATTTTAGCTATCACTCAATTACCTTATTCACATCCAAAGCATCCAACATTTATTATTCGACTTCAGTTACTGATTATAAACCTAGTTACTACATAAAATTTCATTTCAATTTCAATTGGTTTCCAAATTCAATTCGACTGACAAATAAACAAGTAACTTATAATAATTATCACCACTAACTTTTTAATCCCACTTATAAGTTTATTATTTACAAACAAGTGTCACAATTTCCTATATAATACTAATTAGATTCCATTACCATTGACTATATATTATTTTATTAGTCAATCCAATGTTCACATTTGTTTTCCTTATATTCCTTTATAACCAAGTTATAACATTTGAGTCATTTCAAATGATTGGAATTTCATTCAATTCATTAATAATTAACTTAGACAAATATTGTTGCAATTCATTCTAGTTATTATTATCAATAAATAAATTTCAAATTTTTAATTCTTCCAACATTAAACCATGAAATCTTATTAAATTAACATTTTTAAATATTGAAATTTTATGGGTCGTTACAACTACTTAAACTCTTCGACCAAGGCGAAAGGTTTCATAATTCTACTATTACAACCAAGTCGTAAGGTTTAAATGAAACCTCAACCTTTCGACATGGTTCATCTTAGGCTAAGGTTAAACCAATGGATGATATAAGAAACTTCTAAAACCTTTCGGCATTATTCATCTTAGGCTAAGGTTAAACCAATGGCTTCAAACCATTATGGCCTTGTCATTTTATTCAAAAGATGGGAATCTACTCAACCACAGAGTTGAGCCCTTATAAAACAATCTTATAGAGAGCATTGGGGATGTTAACAAGATTTCTTGTTAACAGGTTTAATTCAATGATTTCGAAAGGTTTAGTTTAAGGATTTTGAAAGGTTTTGTTCATTGATTTCGAAAGGTTTAGTTCAAGGATTTTGAAAGGTTTTGTTCAATAATTTTGTAAGTTTTAAGTGGAAGGTTTTCCAAGGTTTTTCTAAGGCAAGGTTTTATAGTGACTTTTAAAAAAGGATATCTAGAGTTTTATTGCTTTCAAAAGGTCTGCTTTTCAATGGTTTCGAAAGGTTTAGAGGATGGTTTCGAAATGTTTAATGAATAGTGTTGAAAGATAAGGTTTTGGCATATTGGCCTAGATAATTAAAAGGTTTTCACTTGGTTTTGGAAAGAGGCACTTTCAAAAGATTTAGAAAGGAAAACTTTCAAATGGTTAAATGCTTTCATCAACTAAAGTTTAAGTAATGAATATATATACTATTGCAATGAGATTTTGAGTAAAGTATAAAGATTTTATATTTTTCCTTGTATAAGTTTGATTTAAAGGTTTTAAATCATTTTAAAACTGTTTTCAAGGAAAATTACGGGAGGGGACCCTTAAATGAAAATGAATCAGATATTAGAATACCAGATGGGACTAGTATGGAGTCGCACCCTATACATTAGCTAATAGCCCCAGCTAATTGTTGTACAAAATTCCAGTATGTAGGGATTTGTCACAGGTAGACTAAATTTAGGATTACACACCAAAAGGAATTTATGTTTGTATACAGATAGGTCATTGGTAAGCCTAAAAAACCATTAGGATCAGGAAGACCTGGGAGATGATTAAGATAGGGACAGACCGTTCAGAAGAGAAGTATTTAACAGTTAGTTAGGGACAGATCGTCCAAAAGTGAAGGGTTTAACAAATAGTTAAAGATAGATGGTCTAAAAAAGGAATATCTAACAAGAGTTAGGTTAATTTTGATTATATTGTCTGGTAGGCCCGAGGCAGCCAATGGTTAAAAGTTATCCAAAAAAAACTTATGTATTTGAACATATAGTTCATTATTACATGATATTTATTTATGTTTAAATAATGATGTTTTGCAGTGTTTAATCAGTTTTAATTGCAGGAAAAATATTTTGCAAAGATAAGTTTTAAAAGGATGTTAGTGAGGGGAAACCCATTCCTCTAAGCGGCGTGGTCTCACTTAAAATACTAAAACTGGATGTATGGTGTTATTCATACCAGGCTTTATGTCTGGCTCGAAGTTTATGTTTTCCCTTAAACTCTCGGGTGCTCAAAATTAATTTGAGTAGGCTAAGGGGTTATGGTCTTTTCAGGTTTAGTAGTATGATGAATATGGCTACTAGAGGCATGTAGGAGGAAAACGGATAGCTATCCAGGAATTGCAGTTCTTGTTTTATGTTTTAATGAATTTATGTTATGTTTGTATTAGGGCTATTATTTCCACATGACTCTGATCATCCAAGTGGGTATCTTCATATACCGCTCTTGGCGTAATTTGTAATATATATTTTATATATGCTTGGGAACGTATTTGGGATCATGTAAGTTGAATACAGAACATCTTGTTTCTAAAATGTAATGATGAAAGTTGTTTTGCAATCCGTGTTTTGTTTCATATTTAAATGCTTCTGATATTATGGATACCATTAACATAGCCATATTTAGTCCCCGGAAGCTAATACTATAGAGGACTGCAACATCTGTAGCGCTTAGTTTTGGGCCTCTGGATACGGGATGTTAGAGCTTGGTATCAGAGCATGGTTTATGAAACACTTTAATTAAAAATAATTTTTGAAAACATAATCCTTAGTAAGTAGAGTTAAGATTGGGGGTATAAGATAACGCTATAGTAACGTACGTGTATTTGATATATATTAGTATACGCTATACCTCTAGATTCCTATCTTAGTTAGGCTATTCATTTGTATCTCACAAGGCTTGAATACAGATATGAAAGGAAGAAGAAGCAGAGTTAATCTTGGAGGAGATAGCACCACAAATGGAAATTCCCAACCAAATGCTAGAAGAAGTCCAGGTCAGGCTCTAGCTGAAAATGTGGGTTCTCGGGTTCTTCAAGTGGGCATGGGAGTCCTATATCAATTCTTTGTAAGTATGATGCAAGCTGGAACTGCCGCTGGAGTTTTTGGAGGAAACCCTGCTGGAGGAAGAGTTTAGGAAGCCCCGATGGTTAACTAGTATGCTAATCAAAGCAGTGATTATATCAGGCTTGCAAGGAAGCCGTTCATTGGAACTGAAGATGCAATCGAGTGGAAAACTGGCTGCTACATTATGAGAGAATCTTTGCAGATTTAAGGTTGAATGACGATTGAAGAGATTGGCATCAAGTCAGCTTTAGGGAGCTGCCTGATTTAGTGGAATACTGTTGCAGCTCGTGTTGATGACGAAACCATAACTTGGGAGGAGTTTAAGAGGAGGTTTGAAGAAAAGTTTTTGTCAGTGATGGCGCAATCTGCATTGGTGAGGAAGTTTGCAGAACTAGAACAAGGGGAAATGTTTGTTCTGGAGTATGCAAGAAAATTTGAAGAGTTGACCGAATACGGTTATGCTTTGGTTGATATAGTGATCAGGAGGAATGAGAAGTTTATAAGAGGCTTGAGGCCAGAGTTGATAAGTGCTACTTTGCTGCACTTAAGAGATCGTAGTGGTGTAGTGGTGGAAATGGCCCTGAGACAGAAAGAGGAGTTAGCTTACTTGAGGAATAAGATGAAGGAGGCCTAGGTAGGACAAGGACAGAAAAGAAAGTTTTTCCATAAGAAGAATGCTCAGAATTGAGGAGCACAGAAGAGGGGGAAAGCTGAGGTGGTTTTTTATAAATGCGATAAGAAGGGACAATATGCTAATAAGTGTCGGACTGGAAAAGGAAAAGAGAAAGGAAAAGAGGTTATTGGGAAAAAGAACATCCGATGTATTAATGGTGATCTGATCGGCCATTACAAGAACTAATGCAAAGAACATGCTAGAGAAGTAAAGGGACATATGTATGCATTGGAGCCTGCAATTCAAGGCCCGTTGTGCAGTAGAAAGGAAAGGCTGCTCTGGGAGGCTCGCTACAGGTTCATGGTATGTCTGTTAGCGTTCTGTTTGATACTAGTGCATCACATTCCTTAATTTCTCGATGCTTAGTACATAAGTTTAACCTAGAGCCCTCATATTTAGTTGCTTCCTTAAAGGTTGCAAATCCGATAGGAGGGTACACAACACTTGGGATGAGGTATGACTATTTAGAGTTTGATTTGCTAGGTCATACTTTCGATTGCTGTTTACATGTATTTCATTTTGTGGGATTTTGGATTATCCTTGGGATGGATTGGTTAAGAAAATATGATGCTAGGATATTTTGCCATGATAGGAAAATATCATTTAGTCACCTGGATTGTAGTGATCGCATAGTTTATACTATAGAAAACCCTAGTTGTGAAGTGAATGCTTTATTGGGAATTATGGAGTTGGAGGATAAGTTGCATCGAGTCTTTGTGGTTAGAGAATTTGCTGATGTATGTAAGCTGGTAATTGGATTACCACTGAAATGAGCCATTGAGTTTCAGATTGATTTAGTGCCTGGGGCTGAACCTGTGAGTAGGTCACCAAGTAGGATGAGATCTACAGAGATGAGAGAGTTGAAGATGCAGTTGATGGATTTGGAAGGCTAGAGCTTTGTTTGACTGAGTAGTTTGCCTTGGGGAGCTGCCGTAGTGTTTGCTAAGAAGCCGGATGGATTGTTGAGGCTATGTATTGATTATCGTAAGTTGAATCAGAAAACGACAAAGAACTGATATCCATTGCCAAGAATTGACGATTTGTTCGATCAGTTAAGTGGAGCCAAGGTATTCTCCCAACTGGATCTAGCGGCGAGATTACATCAGCTTAGAATGGCAAAGGATAATATCCCTTTAACGACGTTCAGGACAAGATATGGATCGTACGAATGGTTAGTTATGCCATTCGGACTAACTAATGCGCCGACATTCTTTGTGGATTTGATGAACCAAATTTTCCGAGAGCACTTGGATAGATTTGTGTTGGTCTTCATAGATGACTTTTTGATATACTCTAAGGATGAGAAGGAGCATGAAGTTCATCTTAGAGGTGTGCTTGAGACATTGAGGGAGCATCAGTTGAAGGCTATGTTTTCAAAGTGTCATTTTTGGAAGAAGGAAGTGAAGTTCCTTGGTCATGTAGTCTCAGAGAAAGGGTTTTCGATCCGACTAAGATCGAAGCAGTGAATAACTGGAAGAGACCCGAAACAGTGACCATGATAAAGAGCTTTCTTGGGTTGACTGGATATTATCGAAGGTTCTTAAAGGATTTTTCGCGGATAGCTGCACCGATGACTAAGCTAACACAAAAAGATGTGAAGTTTGTATGGATTGATAAGTGTGGGGATGCATTCTAGAGCTTGAAACACTTATTGACCCATGCACCATTGTTGGTGGTCCTGGAGGGGAATCGGGATTTAGTTGTTTATACTGATGCGTGTGGAACTGGATTGGAAGCTGTGTTGATGCAAAGAGATAAAGTGATTGCTTATGTTTCTAGGCAGCTCAGACCACATGACGTTTGGTATCTGACACATGATCTAAAATTAGCTGTTGTTATATGTGCTTTGATGGTGTGGAGGCATTACCTGTTAGGAGAGCGATTTGAGCTGTACAAAAATCATAAGTCATTGAAGTACTTGTTCTCCCAAAAGGAGCTGAACATGAGACATCAAAGGTGGTTAGAGTTTATTGCTGCTTATGATTTTGGAATTGAGTACACATTCAGAAACGGAAACAAGGTAGTGGATGCATTTAGCAGGATGCATCAGAATGGAGTATTGGCTATGATTGCTGAGTGGAAAGATTTGGAACCATTGTCAATTTGTAGAGTGTAGTTTAGATCCGAGGTAGGTTTAAGTGTAGGAAGTGTGCATTGTCTTGTTCAGAGGTTCGACTAGTAATGATTGAGAAGATAACTTCTAAACAGGAGGAGGATCCATTTTTGGTTGAACAGATCAAAAAGTTAAGGGAAGGAACATAGAGCGATGACTTAAAGGATTTCAATCTTGACCAAAATGGGTAGTTAAGAAAGAAAGGAAGTCTATGTGTTTCGAATGTATGAAACCTGAGAAAAGAAGTTTTGGATGAATGCCATCATTCGAAGTTTACTATTCATCCAGGAGGAATGAAGATGTATTAGGATATGAAGAGAAGTTTCTTCTGGGAAGGTATGAAACAGAATATTGGTTTATGTGTTAAGCAGTGCCTGAATTATCAACAGGCAAAGGCCGAACACCAGAAGCGAAGAGGATTGCTTCAACCATTGAAAGTTTCATTGTGGAAGCGGGATTCTATTTTTGTGGATTTTATCGATGGGTTGCCAAGGAACCAAGCTCAACATGAGTACCGCTTACCATCCACAAACTGATGGGAAAACGGAAAGAGTTAACAAAATCTTGGAGGATTTGTTAAGAGCTTGATTATTGGATTTCGGGGGATCTTGGGAAGACCATCTTCATTTAGTCAATTTATCGTATAACAATAGCTATCAGATTAGTATTGGGATGGTACCGTTTGAAGCATTGTATGGAAGGCCATGCAAATCTCCCATATGTTGGTTAGAGATAGGGGAGGGTTGGTACTTGGTTCAGATTTAGTGAAAGAAGCCGCATAGAAGGTTGAGTTGATCCGAGCTAGGATGAATGAAGCTCAGTCTAAGCAGAAAAGTTATGCCGATAGAAGAAGGACAGACTTGGAATTCTCTGTTGGAGACTATGTGTTTATTAAGGTTTCACTGATGAAGGGTGTGATTAGATTTGAGAATTTAGGAAAGTTAGTACTTAGGTTCATTCGTCCTTTTTGTATTGTTGAGAGAATCGGGAAACTCGCTTATAGATAGAGTTACCGAATAGTTTGGCTGGAGTCCATGATGTTTTCCATGTTCTCATCTTAGAAAATGTGTTAGAGACCCGGAGACTACTATAGCACCTATAGTGTTAGAAGATTTAGTAGTAGAACCAAATTTTACTATAGTTAGAAAGCCAATTCAGATTGTGGCAAGAGATGAGAAGAAGTTGAGGAATAAGACAGTTGTTAACCGTAAAATGCGAATAAGGATAAAGAAGGCCTTTTAGAAGGCTTCCGCATGAATAGAGAGTAGCAGGTAAAGCCGCCTTTCGACGGTGTCAAAGGGATTGTTCAATGCTAGTAAAGAAAAGCACGTAAAGACTTCGGAGCAAGGCTTCCACAAGCATGAAGGAAAGAATTGCTATGGCACAACGAAGCAGCTGGGTAAAGAATTGGCAAGCACCTTCTGGCTGGGATAGAAGAATAGTTCCGCAACCATTCATCATAAAACAAAGACTAAAGGAAAGGAGTTTAGATCAAATCTTTCGAAGGAGTCGAAGGGATGCAATCCACCATTTATAGCAGTTCCCAACCTCTCGGAAGGGACGAAAGTGTACATCTCTCAACATACAAAGAGTTCTTACCTTTCGAAGAGGGTGGAGAAGTCAAAGCAAGAGCAAATGACTCTGTATTGACCTTTTCGAAAGAATGGCAAGCCTTTCGAACCGGTTGGAACACATACAAAATACCTTTCAACAATGTCGAAAGGTTTATGAAGAAAGCAACATTCATAAGTCCGTATATAATGAAAGACAACCTTTCGACAACGTTGAAGGGAAGCACAGCTCTCGACAATAATCATGATAAGAACAACCTTCCGACAAGGTCGAAGGGTTCACAAGGTTCACAATAGCATATAGAAGGCAAACCCTTCGATAAAGATGAAAGGTTCATGAAAGCATAAAGGGGAGCAGAACCTTCGACAATGTTGAAAGGTCCATAATAGCAAAATGAGGGGAAAACTTTTCGAAAAAGTCGAAAGGTTTACAACTGCATATAAAAGGGTGACCTTTCGACTCATTTGAAAGCATAGAGTCGAAAGGAGGGCTGCCTGCATTTATAAATAAGACCCAAGGGGTACAGTTTTGAGGATCCAATTTTCCCATTCTGCTCTCACTCTACAACTTCTTCTACTCCTACTCACTACGTTTGTAACCCTAATTTAGAAATCAAATTGGGGATTTGTTTCATAAACTTTGTATCAAGCTTCATCGTGAGAAAATAAAGAGGATTATGGCTAACGATCAACTTTAAATTTGGGGATGATCATAATCAGGCGTTAATTCAACATTAATGGCCAATCATATATGATTTATTTCTTATCTTCTTTGTTCATTCCGAGTATATGTCATGGAACCATCACAGGATATTTCCACAAGTTTTATTCCCTTATATATTAAATTCATGGTTTTGGCCACATAAGGGGAATACAAATTGTGACTCAATAAATATACAGTGTCTAATCCCTGATCCGGTTCCATGACATATTATATCAACTCTTATTTTTACCTAAACATGATCAACGATCCAAAGCATTGAATGGGGTGGTGACGATATTTATCATTAACAACCAAGATTATTGATTTCTGAAAGCTAAATGATTAAAAGTTACTTCAACCTAGTTGAAAGGTTGGAGGAGTCTTTTCACACTTTTCAACAAGATCGAAAGGTCTGACAACTTTCATCTATTCCAACCTAGTCGAAAGGTTGAGTTAATCTTGTTAATAACCTTTCGTCAAGGTCTAAAGGTTGAACTAATTCTTTCCACTTCAACCTAGACGAAGGGTTGGGGTTGTCATGTCTGTAACCTTTCAACAAGGTCGAAAGGTCTAACAATCCAGTACATTATCAACTTAGTTGAAGGGTTTCAGTAGCCTCTTTAACCTTTTGAAAAGGTCAAAAGGCATGACTATCCATTGTTCTCTTCTTCTAGATTAAATTGATTAGGATAATTTATTAAGGATACAGTTTCAGAAGTGAGAATCATCTTAATTACATAGTTATGTCCAAGTAAAATTATCTTATCAAAGCATTGGGGATGTTAACAAGTTTTCTTCTTAATATTTTTAGCGCCAGAAGGAGGGCTCGAACCTCCGACCTTGTTATCTTAATACAACTAATCGTGGAAACTTGGTTTGCTACAGGAAAATGAAATCGAAAAGGCTTACCTCCTTAAATGAAAGAGCCGAACATGGAACTTCACTAGAAGAAAATGTTTTGCCATCTTTCAACCTTGGGAACAGGGAATAAGGGCAGTCTTATGCACCGGCTCAACCAACTCCACCACTGGCTCAAATCCAACTGTCTCCACAATTGGCTCAATCTTAGAATCTTCAACTAGAGGATCATATTGCTAAAATCACATAGTTAGAGCGCCAAATGGCAGAGATGAAGAATTTCCTAGATGAGGTTCTATCGCACAAGTCATCCACAAAAGCTGTCATAGCAGGGGTGGAAGTTGTCTCTCCTAGGAGAAACTTGAAAATCGACACTAGTGCCGCGAAAAAATAAATAACATTTCCTTGTCCAAGAAGAAAGATCATCTCCCACTAAAGGCGGACTATCAAGGAAGGATCCAAGAGGAAGACAAGGATTAATCTGCAAGCTCTACCTCAGATGGCTACAAACCAAATAAGAAAGACTACTTGAACAATGAAGCTTGCCTCAAAGACATAGCAGAGAAGGCTGTGAAGGATCTGTTGAATATTAAGTGTAAGAGAATAGCAGACGAAAGAGTAAATGATAATGAGAGGGTTGCCCCTTTCACTAATAAAATAATGTCAGCACCTTTTCCCTCTCACGTGAAGGTCCCGACAATGAAATATCATGGCACATCTGATCCCAACGACCATTTGATAGCAGTTGATAGTCAAATTGATTTTCACAATGCTTCCGGTGCCGTTAGGTGCTGCCTTTTTCCAGTCACTCTCAAGGAGTTGCTGCCAAGTGGTACAGATAGTATTGTGAGAACATATTCTATTCTTGGAGACAATTCTCTTATGAATTCTTGGCTCAGTTCTGCATCTGCAAAGACCCATCGATCGACTATGCAATACTCGCCAGTATAAGGCAGAATCACGATGAGTCGTTGGGAGATTACTTGAAGAGGTTTAATGCTAAATCTTTGAAAGCTAAGGGAATGAACGACAGGGACAAACTTATTGCAGTTCATCCAGGCCTCATAGTCAATTCTCCTTTCTGGAAGGAATTATTCATCCATGGTTGTCGAGATTTACAAGAATTTCATTTTCAGGCTGACAAATTCATCTAGATGGATGAATTATACTATTCTAAGAAAAAGCCTAATCCGAGGAGGGACAATAAAAAATTCAGCTCAGAAAGGATTCACAAAAGTTTAGATGGGAAGATGCTAATGCTAATGCGGTAGCGTTAAACAGATCGATCTCCTATATTTACGCGATGACTCAAGACAAGCTCAATTTCCCGACAGTGTTCAAAGCTCGAAACAATCCGGAGCAAAATAAATGGGATAAATACTTGGTTATCACAAGGCAAACGGTCACATGACTAATGAGTCTAAGGTGTTGATAGGGATAATTCAAAATATAATTCGAGAAGGACAGCTAAAGGAGTTTGTGAGAAACCCACAACAGACTTCCTTACCAGAGACTGAGATAAGAAAACCTACCGGTACCACTGTCAATATGATTGAAGGCAAAGATCCACTGAACCTGAGTCCACCCCAAAACAAAATTGACGTTATATATGGTGGACCAGATCTTGCAGGCAGAGGTCAGAGTGCCAGGAGTATATACATTCGTGAAGCTAGGAAGGCAGTGTTTTCTGTGCAAGAAGAACCACCGCTCAAGAACCCAAAGTATAATATCAACATGCACACTTTGGTGATCAATCTGCAAGAGTTGAGAAGAGGAATCCATCACCCCCACAACGACCCATTGATGATCACAGCTCAGGTAGGATCCTCAGTGGTTGCAAAGATCCTGGTCGACATTGGAAGCGCTGTAAACGTGATATTCCGACATGCATTCGATCAAATGGGGATCTTTAAAGACAAACTTAAGCTTAGTCCTGAACCCGTCTTCGGGTTCAATAACAAGGAAACAACTCAACTAGGACAAGTGAAGCTCTTGGTACAGCTGGGAATCCCTCCATGCTCTCGTGTTTTTGAAACAACTTTTGTAATCATAAACCAGCCATCATTTTACAACACTTTTTTCGGACGTCCAATGCTAGATGAAGTGGACGCTTTTGTCTCACCTAAATATCCGATGCTCAAATTCCTTACTAAGAATGGCTGGGGAAATATCTGAGGAAAGCAATTTGTGTCAAGGGAAATGTAGTTTGCAACTTTAGAACAATATAGCAGGGAGTTTGCTTTTTACTTTGGTTCTTCCATTTCTTTACAGCCTTCGGATGATGGGATTCTACATCCACCATTCAAAGTGGAGATAAAATCTAGCAGAACTAACAAGTTTATTGCTAAAAGGTGTTTTGCAGTTTATGGGAAAAGGAAGAGAATGGATAGTAACTTAATAGAGGAAAACAAAATTATTTTTGAGTTAGATTGTAGAGGAGAGGTTGAATGAGTTAAGCCAGTTGAGAAAACCGAGGAGATTCCAATAGAATCTACTGATTCTACCAAAATAGTCAGAGTGGGAAAAGATCTCGAGGTGCACTTAAAATCGAAATTGGTGGAATTCTTAAAAGCCAAAAAGGATATTTTGCTTGGACCCACTCTGGCAAGATTGGAATTGACCCTACAATCACAAGTCATGCCCTAAATATCAATCCAAACATCCCTCCGGTCAGGCAAAAGAAGAGGCAATTCGATAAGGTAAGAACCGACGCCCTAAATGAAGAAGTCAAGAAATTGCAACAAAATGGGTTTATCCGGGAAGTCTTCTGCCCTGAGTGGTTGGAAAATGCAGTTTTGGTGAAGAAATCTAATAGGAAGTGGCGAACTTGCGTGGATGACCCCGATTATGAGTTATATTGTCAATGGGACACTATCTGCAGATAAAACGGTGGCATGAAAGCTAAAGAGGCAAGCCCAAAACTTTACCATTATGGATGGAGTTCTATACAAGAAAGGATACACCCTTCCCTATTTGCAATGTGTAAAATCCGAGAGCGGATTAAGGATATTAAAGAAAGCCCATGAAGGATTTTGTGGAGATCACTCCAATGGGATCAAATTGGCCAAAAAGATAATGAGATAAGGATTTACCTCGCCATAGTTAACCAACCAAGCAGTCGAGTACGTTAAAAGATGTGAAAAGCGCCAATGATAATCGAAGATACCACATCTTCCTCTGGGTCAACTAACCCCCATCACCATGCCATGGCCATTCGATGTTTGGTGAATCGATTTAACCTAACCACTTCTAATCTCCAAAGGTGGGGCGAAGTATGCCGTAGTGGCAATTGACTACTTCATAAAATGGGTCGAAGCAAAACTGCTTCCAAGGATAACCTCTGGGAAAGTGCTTAGATTTGTCATCAAGAACATTGTCACAAGTTTTGGGATACCCTACAAGATAATCTCCGACAATGGAACCCAATTTGAAAGTGAATAATTTTCATGATTTTGCCATAAGAATGGAATCGTAAAAAGCTTCTCTTCTGTCACTCACCCAAAGGCCAACGGAGTCGTTGAGGCTGCCAATAAAACAATAAAGACGATCTTGAAAAAGAGACTAAATATGGCAAAGTGGAATTGGGTAGACTAATTACCCTTAGTTTTGTTGGCTTATAGAACATCCACTAGAACTGCAATGGGTCCTAACCCATATTCGCTAACATATGGTTGTGAAGCAATGCTACCGGCAGAAATTGAAGTACCTTCTTATCGAAGGATTGACTACGCCTTCAAATCAAATCAAGAACTAAAAGGGGAATCACTTGACTTGATTCACGAATTAAGAGATGAAGCAGCCTTAAAAACGGCCGAATACCAAAGGAGAATATCAAAGTACTTTAACTCAAAGTTAAAAATGAGGACATTTAGACAAGGAGACATGTACTTAGAAGAGTAATGAGCAATACGAGAAACCCATCAGGTGGGCCATTTGGACCAAATTGGGAAGGTCTACTAAAAGTTTCCAACAAAATCCCCCAAGGGGCTACAAGTTATGCCATCCTGATGGTAATATAGTACTAAGAACTTGGAATGCAGAAAATTTGAATCCATATTTTTCGACTCTGGACGAATAAAGCATTTTCAAGAATGTCTCTATTATGATTCACTGAGAAAAGTATACATGGTTGGGAGTAAAATTATCCTTAAACTTGGACTACCTAAAATGGTAGGCTACCAATAATGGTAGAAATCCCTTGGCCGCGCCAAGATGGCCATGTCAAGGCACCTCCTAGAGGAAGGGCGTAAGCCTTTAGCCGCGCCAAAGTAAAAAATGACTAGGTTAAAGCAGCACAAGCCTTTATCTGCTTCACGCTATTGCTAGGATAAGGTGCCTCCTGGAGGGAGGACGGGTAATCCCTTAGTCCCGCTACGCTATGGCCTGGCCAAGGTACTAAACAAGCCCTTAGCCACATCACGCTATGGCTAGGTTAAGGCGCCTTCTGGAGGGAGGTCAGATAAGTCCTCGGGCCCTGCTTGAGAATAAGTTAGTCGAGCGCACCGAAAACCCGAATGAAATGTCTTACGGACTAAGAAAAGTCACTGCCTAAAATGGGCACTGCCTAAAATGGCAACCGCCAGAAATTGGCAACGTCTAAAATGACAATTGCCTGAAATGGGCACTGCTTGTAAAAAGCATGAGAATTGGATAAAAGAGTCCTAGCCTGAAATTGGCCAAAAAAAATGGATAAAGAAAACTCGTGCCCAAGAAAGAAAAAGCTCGCAAGATACCATAAATGCCTATAGATGGCACATTCGACAAAAAAATTAGAATGAATTCTCCAACTTCTCCTCTTGAAAATCTGCCAGACTGTTATTTTGGTCTTCTGTAATTAATTACCAGAAATAGTATTCTGGTCTTCTATTATTAATTGCAAGAAATGGTATTCCGGTCTTCTATTATTAATTACCAGAAATGGTATTCTGGTCTTCTATTATTAATTACCAGAAATGGTATTCTGGTCATCTATTATTAATTATCAGAAATGGTATTCTGGAAGTGGCATCCTGGTCTTCTATCATTAATTATCTAGAATGTTATTTTAGCCTTCTACTATTAATACCAGGAATGGGTATTCTGGTCTTCTATTACTTATTGCCAGAAATAGTTTTCTGGACTTCCATTATCAATGCCAAATTGTGTATCCTGGCCTTCTATTACTTATTACCAGCTATGAAATTTCTGGTCTTCCATTACTTATTATTATATATGGATTTCTGGTCCTCTACTGCTTATCGCCAAAATTGGTCTTATGACCTTATATTATTGAATGACAAAACAAGTCATCTAAACCTCTAATGATTATAACCCAAGATAATCTCATGGATCTTCATTATTAATATCATAACGGATAATCTGATTGGTATTCTGGTCCTTGCTCATTATTACCTGGTTGATATGAGATTTTAGCCTTCTATTATGATGATCAAGATGATTCTGCTCTCTTTATTATTATTTGATATGGTATTTTGGCCTTTGTTGTCGCAAGATATGAACTTCCAAATTGTCTATGTATGGTCTTCTAACATTCTATTGTTACGAGGAAAAAGGGGAAATAATAAATTTTTGACAAGAAACTTGTAAGTTCTGACCATCAAGACCCAAATCTAGGGCTTTAAATATTTATGATCATTATAGGTTCTGAATGTTCAAAGAATGAATCTTCTGCTAAGACGGAATCAGAGATAAAGGTCAACCAAACTGAAAATGTACTTGTAGTATGAACTAATCATGCAAATATTATTATATGTATTGCAGGAATACATGGACTATTTGGTAATCCTGGAATTGTTGTCCTAAAGAACAAAATCCTTCTTTATACAAGAGGGGCTAAATTTTAATCATACAATACGAATAAGGATAAAGAAGGCCGTTTAGAAGGCTTCCGCAAGAATAAAGAGTAGCAGGTAAAGCCACCTTTCGACGGTGTCAAAGGTAATGTTCAATGTTAGTAAAGAAAAGCACGTAAAGACTTCAGAGCAAGGCTTCCGCATGCATGAAGGAAAGAATTGCTAAGGCACAATGAAGCAGCTGGGTATAAACCGACAAGCACCTTCTAGTTGGGATAGAAGAATAGTTCTGCAACCTTTCATCGTAAAACAAAGCCAAAGAATAGGAGTTCAGATAAAACCTTTTGAAGAAGTCGAAGGGATGCAGCACACAGTTTATAGTAGTCCCCGACCTTTCAGAGGGGACGAAAGGTTTCATCTCTTAACATGCAAAGAGTTCTTACCTTTCGAAGAGGGCGGAGAAGTCAAAGCAAGAGCAAGCAACTCTAGAATGACCTTTTCGAAAGCATGGAAAGCCTTTCGAACTGGTTTGAACACATACAAAATACCTTTCGACAATCTCGAAAGGTTTATGAAGAAAGCAACATTCGTAAGTCAGCAAAGAATGAAATACAACCTTTCAACAACATTGAAGAGAAGCACAACTCTCGACAACAATCACATGAAGAGCATCCTTCTAACAAGGTCAAAGGTTTCACAACATTCAAGTGAAGAGCAACCTTCCAACAAGGTCAAAAGGTTCACAATAGCATATAGAAGGCCAACCCTTCAAAAAAGATGAAAGGTTCATGTAGGCATAAAGAGGAGCAGACCCATCGACAATGTCGAAATGTCCATAATAGCAAATGACGGGCAAACCTTTCGACAAAGTCGAAAGTTTTATAACTGCATATAAAAGGGTAACCTCTCGACTAAGTCCAAAGCATGGAGTCGAAGGAGGGCCGCCTACATCTATAAATAAGACCCAAGTGGTTCAGTTTTAGGGATTTGATTTTTCCATTCTGCTCTCATTCTGCAACTTCTTCTCCTTTATCTCACTACGTTTGTAACCCTAATTTAGAAATCAAATTTGGGATTTGTTTCTTAAACCTTGTACAAACTTCATTATGAGCAAATAAAGTGGATTATGGCTTGCGATCAACTTTGAACTTGGGAATGATCATTATCAGACGTTAATTCAACATTAATGACCAATTATACATAATTTATTTCTTATCATCTTTGTTCGTTTTGAATATATGTCATGGAACCATCACGGGATATTTCCACGAGTTTTATTCCCTTATAAATTAAATTCATGGTTTCAGCCACATAAGGGGAATACAACTTGTGACTCAATAAATATACGATGTCTAATCCTTGATACAGTTCTGTGACATATTGTATCAACTCTTATATTTACCTAAACATGATCAATGATCCAAAGCATTGATTGGGGTGGTGACGATATTTATCGTTAACAACCAAGATTATTGATTTCTTAAAGCTAAATGATTAAAAGTTACTTCAACCTAGTCGAAAGGTTGGAGGAGTTCTGTCACACCTTTCGACAAGGTCAAAAGGTCCGACAACTTACATTGATTCCAACCTAGTTAAAAGGTTGAGTTAATTCTGTTAATAACCTTTCGTCAAGGTCGAAAGGTTGAACTAATTCTTTCCACTTCCACCTAGACGAAGGGTTGGGATGGTCATGCCTGTAACCTTTCGACTAGGTCGAAATGTCTGACAATCTAGTAATCGTCAACTTAGTTGAAGGGTTGCAATAGCCTCATTAACCTTTTAACAAGGTCGGAAGGCATGAATATCCATTGTTCTCTTCTTCCAGATTAAATTGATTAGGACAATTTATTCAAGGATACACTTTCTGAAGGGAGAATCGGCTTAACTACATAGTTATGTCAAAGCAAAATTATCTTATCCAAAAATTGGGGATGTAACAAGTTTTCTTGTTAACAACAGTCAAATTAGTAAAGATCTAGTGGAGTGACAATGATAAAGACTGTACTTTGGAGACTGAGAGCATGATTAGGGACACTTACCCTGAATTGTTTGATGGTATGTTTTATCTTTGATTGTTTTGTTGTGTACCTTATCGTAATTTTGAGGACGAAATTCTTTAAGGTGGGGAGTCTGTAACACCCCATATGTTTATAACTTTATTTAGAACATTTAATCAATAAAATTAAATGAAATAATATGAAGATTAATAGGTTGAGATTTGATTAGACTAAGGGTAGTCGTGCCATGTTAGCGTGTTAATTAAAATAAAATAACATAAAAAGGTGTTAGGAATGAGTCAGAACAATGTGGGAAATTGGAAAGGCTTATACCCTAAACCCTTAGAAATGAAACTCTCGTTCATTTCATTTTCACTCTAACTAAAATTAAACCAAGGCCGGCCACCATTATTGTTCAAAAGAGAAGATAAGCTAGGATTCAAGAAAAGTAAGATAATCAACTAAATCAATATCAAATCTCACATCTTAAAATCTTAAAGCTAAGGTGAATAATTATAACATCCCACTTTCTTATGGTTTTTGGTTTTTAGATTAGATCTGAAATGTTTTTGCAAGTATATGCCATGTTTTGATGACTAAAGTTGTATATATGCTTGTTCATGAATTATATATGTCCATGTTAGTTTTTATGATATGTTTGACACGAAAACCCTATTAAATGACATCCAAATAACTTAAAAATTTAGGTCAAAATGATAATTTAGAAATGAGTTTCAATTTTCATAATTTTCTAACTAATATGGATTTTATATTAATTTTCTAGTCAAGAAAATGATTTATTGGGTTATAAATTATTTATGACTAAAATTATAATTATTTGGGTTTGAAATTTTTGTATGTTGGAAAACATATTAAAATAGAATTTCTGGGATTTTTCCAGATTTTTCCTAAGCGATTTAATGTATATATAAAATTATTTATGGTATGGGACTTAAATGTTTTATATATTTAATTTAGAAGAAGGGCATTTTACCAAATAAAACGATTATTTAATTCTAAAAAATAGTGGCAGCACTTTTATAAAAAGTATTTATTTACCAATGAGAATTGATTTAATGTATATATAAAATTATTTAAGGTATGAGACTTAAATGTTTTATATATTTAATTCAGAAGAAGGGCATTTTACCAAATAAAACGATTATTTATTCTAAAAAATAGTGGCAGCACTTTTATAAAAAGTATTTATTAACCAATGAGAATTTTACAAAAAGGAAGATTAGTCAAAAAATTATCCTTTTTAAAGTTAAAAACAATGAAACCATACTTTTAGCATGTTTCAGCTAATTTTAGTATCAGACCTTCCGACTCAGACCTCTTGACTAAGTCGAAAGGTTATACCTTTTGACAACGTCAAACCAATGCATATGGTATCAAGTATTTTGGCATGTAATGAATTGGAGAGATTTGAAAGGTTGGTTGCCAAAGGGGTTGAAGTACGTGTGTTTTATAAGCCAAAGATCGCCTGCTTTGCTTCGAATAAGAGCTTTCGACTTGGTTGCTTTCGACCAGGTCAAATATTTAAATAAAGGTTTTTAAACCTTTTGACAAGGTCGAAAGGTTACTGCCGCTTGTTCTTTGTTTTGTTTTGAACTTTCCGACAAAGTCGAAAGGTTTATTTGTTTTAAAATTAGCCGCTTCTCCATGCTTTCGAAGGAGAGCTTTCGACTTAGGTGATTCACCCTTGTTTTCTAAATGAAGTATAACCAAAGTTTTCGAAGCAGAGCTTTCGACAATGTCAAAAGGTAGCTTCCAATGTTTTCAAAAGGTTTAGTTCACTAATTTCGAAAGATTGAGTTCAATGGTTTCGAAAGGTTTTGTTCAAGTGTTTCGAAAGGTTTTGTTCAATGGTTTCAAAAGGTTAGAACAATGATTTCGAAAGGTTTAGTTCAAGGATTTCAAAAGTTTATGTTCAATGATTTTGAAAGGTTTAAGTGGAAGGTTTTCCAAGGTTTTTCTAAGGCAATGTTTTATAGTGACTTTTAAAGAAGGATGTTTAGACTTTTATTGTTTTCGAAAGGTTAGCTTTTCAATGATTTCGAAAGGTTTGGAGGATGGTTTCGAAGGTTTAATGAATGGTTTTGAAAGATAAGGTTTTGGCATATTGGCCTTAATAATTAAAAGGTTTTCACTTTTTTTTAGAAAGAGGCACTTTCAAAAGATTTAGAAAGGAAAACTTTCAAATGGTTAAATGCTTTCATGAACTAAAGTTTAAGTAAAGAATATATATATATATATATAACATGGTAATGAGATTTTGAGTAAAGTATAAAGATTTTATATTTTTGCTTGTATTAGTTTGATTTAAAGGTTTTAATTCATTTTGAAAAAGTTTTCAAGAAAAATTATGAGTGCAGATTCTTAAATGAAAATGACTCGGATATTAGAATACAGGATGGAACTATTATGGGGTCATGCCCTATACATTAGCTAACAGCCCTCGCTAATTATTGTCCAAAATTCCAATATGTAGGGCTTTATCACAGGTAGACTAAAATTAGGATTGCACAATGAAAAGAATATATGTTTGTATACAGTTAGGTTATTGGTGAGCCCAAAAAATCATTAGGAATAGGAAGACCTGAGAGAGGATTAAGATCGGGATAGACCGTCCAGAAGAGAAGTATTTAACCGATTGCTAGAAACAGACCATCCAGAAATGAAGTATTTAACAGATACTTAACGATAGATAGTCCAAAAAAGAATAGCTAATAGGATTTAGGTTAATTTTGATTATATTGTCTGGTTGGCCCGAGTCAGCCTAAGGTTAAAAGTTATCCAAACAAAACTTATGCCTTTGAACAGATAGTTCATTATTACTAGATATTTATGTATGTTTAAATAATTATGCTATGTAGTGTTTAATCAGTTTTGATTGTAGGAAAAAGGTTTTGCAAAGATTTATTTTAAAAGGATATTAGTGAGGGGAAACTCGTTCCGCTAAGCGGTGTGGTCTCACTTAACATATTAAACCGGGATAACTATTTAAAAGGCTACCGGAGGCATGCAGAAAGCAAACGGATAACTATTTAGGAACTGCAATTCTTGTTTTTTTAATGAATTTCTGCTGTGTTAGTATTAGGACTATTATGACCATATGACTCTGATCATCCTAGGGGGTATCTTCATATACCGCAATTGGCATAATTTATAATAATTATATTTTATCCATGCCTGGGAACGTATTTGGGATTGTGTAAGTTGAATATGGAACATCTGGTTAATGAAATGTAATGATGACAGTTGTTTTGAAATCTGTGTTTTGTTTCATATTCAAATGTAATGATGAACTACCTTATTTGCTGAAGAAATTACCAAATCCAAATTCTAAAACATATACCAAACACTACTACTATGATGTGATCACCCAATGATGCTTGAATATGGTATACATATTGTAAGACATGCCTTTTCGACCCTCGAATGTCGACACAAATACATCCATGGTATTTTTGTGTCGAACATCCAGTGCTAGAAAGATAGACTTTTAGGGTAAAATAAAAAGAAAACGAAACAAAACAAGAAAGAAGGAACACAATATTAGAATTTTACAGCGGTCAGAAATGATAACATATAATATCAAAAGACAGTACAAGACTTTCACTCTAAGATACATAGCATTTCAAAGCTACAATTCTAAGTACTATCCTTAGCTTGGACAATAATAACAGCCTGCCATCACAAATGCTAATATATACATAATAATAATAATACAATGGAAATAAGAATATGACGGTAGGTGAGACATGCAGCTCATCTCCTTGAGTTCCAGCGAACGTCAATAAAAGCCTGTTTTTCTCAAACTACTCGAAAGAGCACATGTGGAATTTAGGGAAAACCAAAAACATGATTGAAACATAAGTATGGTATAGGAAACTCAAGAAATATGCGGCCGATATATAAAGCACTTTTGAGACTAATCGAAAACGGTTATCCCCTCAAAAGGACCACTATCTAATAAGTATATAAGGTGATATATTGGATAACGTCTAGGGTGTAGAATACAAATACATAACATACCTGGAATGGTTATATTAATAACTTTCAACATCATATTTGGGTACATTCAAAACCAATAAGATATGTGTTAAACAAGATTTCTTGTTAACATCCCCAATGCTTTTCATAGGATTATTTTATACGGGTTCAACCTTTCGGTTGAGTGGATTCACATTTTCGAATGAAATGACAAAGTCGGAAGGTTTTAAGGTTTTAATTTTGATTTTGACAAGAGGGGATTGATTCCAGAAGGTAATAAGAGATTATTCATCTCAGATTAGGATTTGAATGAAGAATCATCTTACTTCTGATCTATCGAAAGGTTTAAGTATGGTTCAAGCATTGTAGTTTAAAGGGATCAACAGAATTGCTCAACCTTTTGATTAGCCCGGAAAGTCTAAGAAGCCATTTAGCCTATACCGAAAGGTTTATATATAGCTTAAACCTTGCGATTTGACTGGATCAATGGTCTTGTTAAACGTTTCGATAGGCCGGAGGGTTTAGGAAACCATTTGGACCCTTCGATCGACTTGTGATGTTTGTATGACCTTCATCCATATCATTTCATCAAATTCTATCTTCCTTGGAAACCGAAAGTAATCCACATCTCCTTTGAATCCCTTCGGAAGGTTATAAACCCAACGATGGTATCAGATGGTGAGATTGCTTTATTTGTTATCCACTTACACTTTCGGCTTCCTAGGATGATATCTCACTTGTGAAAACCTTTCAAAAAGAGTGCATGATTCAAACATAATTAGATAATAATAAGAGCTGATTCAATATGCCACGAGACTGATATCTGAGATTAATTCTCAAGTTATATTCTCCCTTCTTGTAATTGATATTAGGTAGGGAAGAAGGAATCTTATGAGATTACCCAATGACAGTTTCATGGTATATTCTCGAAATAAACAAAGAATATAAGAAATAAATCATAAATGATTAGCCGTTAATATTAAATTAATGCCCAATCATGATTATCCCCAAATTCCAAGTCGATCTCAAGCCACAATTCTCTTTATTTCTTCATAATGGAATATGATACAAAATTTAAGAAGTTAGCCCCCAATCTGATTTCTAAATTAGGGTTACAGTGTATCAAGTGGGAGCAATAGTGATTGTTGAGAGTAGAAAAATGGGAAGAAAAATCGGTCCCTAGATTGGACCCCTTGGGTCTTATTTATAGATGTAGGCGGCCTTCCTTTCGGTCCTATGCTCTCATCAATATGGAAGGTCCCTTCTTCTATGCAGTTGTAAACCTTTCGGTCTTAACGGAAGGTTTGATTTTTACTCATCATCATAGGCCGCTGAATATCATCGAAGGCTTTGTGTTTCCCCAATATATTTATGAACACTTCGTCTCCCCGAAGGGTTGGTTTCTTATGAAGCATTATGAACCTTCCGGTCTTATCGAAAGGTTGTTCCCTCATTCGATTACTGCCGAGAGCCATGCTTTTCTTGAATGTTGTCGGAAAGTGGTCTTTCGTTGAATTGTGGATGCTACCTTTGCTTAAACCTTTCGATACTGTCGAAGGATGTCGGAAATGTACTTTAACCGGTTCGAAAGGCTTATTATTCTTTTGAAAGGGATGTCAATTGAGTTGCCTATTTTGACCTTATCCTTTCTACCTTTCTTGGAAGACGTCTGTTTAAATGACGAACAATGAATCCCTTCGCTTGCCTCGAAGGGTTCACATTTGCAACAAACTTGTTTCCTGCACCCATTCCTTCTTATTTAAAAGACTTGGGGCGCTCTTCTTTTCTTTAGTCTTTGTGTTACATTGTGCAGCCTTATAACCATCTACATGCGAAAGCTCTTCCCTGAAGTTACCATGCGCCTCTTCTTCTCTAGTGTTATACAATCCTTCGATGTCATCGAAAGGTAACTTCTTCTGATACTCTTTGCCTATGCGAAAGTTCTCTGATGTGCCTTCTTTATCTTCATTTACATTTTATGGTTAACATTTAGCACCCCTGTATAAAAAAGGCTTTTTTTCTTTAGGACAAAGATTCCAGGATCACCGAACGGCCCGTGCATTCTTCCTACTGGTAATGAGTAACTGAAAACCATAAAACTCGGTTTGACATTGATAACAGGAACCACTGAAGCTCAAGATGCCACTTTCGGGACACCATTTTCTGACAACTAATAACAGAAGTTTCAGAATGCAATTTCTTTAAATTGATAATGGAAGACAAGAATATCTCCTCGGGTGGTTAATGATAGAAGTCCAGAATACCAATTTTTGGAAATTAATAACAATAGACCGAAATACCGACTTCTGTAATTAATAATAGAAGACCATAATACCATAGTTGGCAATTAATAATTTAAGACCAGAATACCATTACTGGTAATTAATAGAAAACCAGAATACCATCTTTAGTAATAGAAGACCAGAATACTATTTCCAATATCAAGTAATAGAAGATCAGGATACTATCTTTTATGATGGAAGTCTAAAATACATATCTGGCAAATGTTCGCGAGAAGAAGTCAGTGACTTCCCTCTAATTTTCTCGTTGAATATGCCATCCTTTGGTTTTTTTAGTGTTTTGCATGCTTTTGCTTTCTCGGGCCTGAGTTTTCTTTGTCCATTTATCATTTGTTCTGGCCTATTGAGGCAGGGACTCTTTCGTCTGATTTTGTGCTTATTTAAGCAGAGCCTATTTCAGGCTGTTTGTCATATTTGACAGTACCGATCTTTTTGGTGGTTGCTATTTTAAGCTATGCCAATTTATGGCAGTGCCTGTTTCAAGCATGGAATTTCCTTAGTCCGTCGGATATTTCATCTGGGTTTCCGGTACGCTCGGCTAGCTTTTTCTGAAGCAGGGCCCGAGGACTAACCCGACCTCCCTCCAAGAGGTGCCTTAACCTGGCCATAGCGTGATGCGGTTAAGGGCTTGTTCGGAACCTTGGCCAGGTCATAGCGTAGAGGGACAAAGGGATTACCTATCCTCCCTCCCGGAGCTATCTTATCCTGGCCATAGCGTGACGCGGATAAGGGCTTGTGCCACTTTAACCTGGCCATTTCTTATTTTGGCGCGGATAAAGGCTTACGCCCTCCCTCCAAGAGGTGTCTTGACCTGGCCTTCTTGGCGCGACCAAGGGTTTTCTACCGTTATTGGTAGCCTACCATCTTAGGTAGTCCAAGTTTTTAAGGAGAATTTCACTCCCGACCATGTAGATTTTCTTACTAAATCATATCAGAGATGTTCATGGAAATGCTTTATTCATTCAAAGTTGGAAAATATAGTCTTAAATGTTCCGTATTCTAGGTTCTTGGTACCATATTCCCATTAGGGTAGCAAAGCTTGTAGGCTCCTGGAGGAATTTCTTTGGAGACTATCAATGGACCTTCCTAATTAGGTCCTAATGGCCCATCTGATGGGCTTTTGGTATTGGCCATTACTCTTCGAAGTACTAAATCCCCTTGTCTGAATGACCTGGCTTTTACTTTTGAGTTGTAATATTTTGATATTTTTCTTTGGTATTCAGCCGTTCTCAAGGCTGCTTCATCTCTTAGTCTATGAATCGGGTCAAGTGTTTCCTTTCTCAATTCCTGGTTTGGATTAAAGGCGTAGGCAATTCTTCTACGAGAAGGTTTCTCATTCTCTACAGGTAGCATTGCTTCACATCCATATGTTAGAGAATATGGGGTATGACCCATTGCAGTTCTAGTTGAAGTTCTATAAGCCCACAGAACTAGGGGCAATTCCTCTACCCAAATTCCTTTTTCCTTGTTCAGCCTCTTCTTCAAGATGGTCTTGATTGTTTTATTAGCTGCTTCGATGGCTCCATTGGCCTTTGGATGAGCGACCGAGGAGAAGCTTTTTATAATTCCATTCTTGTGGCAAATCCGTGAACACTCTTCACTCTCGAATTGGTTCCCATTGTCGGATATTATCTTATAAGGTATCCAAAATCTTGTGACAATGTTTTTGATGACAAACCTTAGCACTTTCCCAGAGGTAATTTTCGAGAGTGGTTCTGCTTCAACCCATTTTGTAAAGTAATATATTGCCACCATAGCATATTTTGCTCCTCCCTGGGAGATTGGAAGCGGTCCAATTAAGTCAATTCCCCAAACATCAAATGGACATGGGGTAGCAATAGGGGTTAGTTGACTAGGTGGGGGACGTGGTATCTTTGAATAACGCTGACACTTCTCACACCTTTAACATATTCCATCGCTTGGTTAGTCAAATATGGCCAATCTTTTTGTCTAGTTTTATTCCATTAGAGTGATCCCCACAAAACCCTTCGTGTGCTTCCTTTATTATTCTCAATCCGCTTTTAGGTTTCACACATCGTAGATAGGGAAAGGCATACCCTTTCTTGTAGAGAACTCCATCCATAACGGTGAAGCTCTGAGCTTGCCGTTTTAGTCTTTGCGCTTCTATTTTATCTGCAGGCAATGTTCCATTGATAGTATAATCCATGATTGGCGCCATCCAAGTGTTTTCATAACTTCCCTCCGCTATTGAGGCCACGGGTTCTTTATTTGGTATCTCTTGGTCCATCCCTTCCGATTTCGATGCCAAGGCTTGCGATCAAGTTAACACTAATATTTCCGTAGCTTTTTCTTGTTTGTTTTCCTCAATGCTGGGATTAGCCTGAAATCCTACAGGTACAATTCGAGTTTCAAGGGCTCCTCTTGAGCTTGCCAACTTAGCCAGTGAATCTACTTGAGAGGTTTCTCCTCTTCACAGATCACACTTCACAGCGATAAAACTTGCTGCTACCTTCCAACCATACTCTCTGCCATCCTAATCAGTGTCTTTCACCACTTCAATACCACTGCCTCTACAGAGCCTCGACCAAACTATCTGCAACACCTACATTCCAGTACACTGATCCCATCCTACTTCCCCCTTAAATTCACTGCTCTGCCACCATTGTATATACATACTCACAAAAATCATCAACAATCAACTTCTACCATATCCACATAGCAGTTCATCATTTCAACATTTACCTAACACTTCAACACAGCTTCACACACTCACCACATTCAAACCACAATTCATCTCAACTCCTTCAGCAAGCCAATACATCAACCACTTCAATTTCCTTTCCCTTAACACTTCAGTTCATACCTTCTTTATCACATACACACTTCTACTCCAGCAACTCATCAAAAAAAACCCCTAACCATACATCAAATTCCTACTTGTTGTCATCAAGACAAACCTTGCTACTATCAACAGTGCAGCCACAGTATCACATCATATATAAGCAACTTCCACCACTGCCACATATCATTTCAACCTTCATACAGAATGAACAGTCACATACAAGACTGCCTTCCACTTCACCAATACAAACCAACCACTTCTACCCACTTGCAGTCACACATACAACCACTCACTACCATAGTGGTATAACAACAACAACACCACTGCCTTGCTCAATCCAACTTCTCCTTTCAAACTGCAGCAACCACCTCCAAATATAGTGCCTACCTATTTCTCCTTTTGACACTGTGTCCATCGCCTGTCTCCACATATCCAAACTACCTGTCATCAATTTAACATTCTCCAACATACTTCATCACTTCATCTCTGCCTCAACCTCATATCAACTTCATCATAATCCCAGTGGAAAATTTGAATTGTTTATACTCCTCCATATACTCCAACACTACACCCACTGTTGAATGATCAGATTTTGGCAATGATATGAGTGCACATCACCACTTTCTGCATATTACAGTCCTCCATATACTCCAACACTACAACCCACTGTGCTTGCATAAACAATCAAACTTAAAGACCACCTGATCACCTCTATTTCACTTCCTCGGTTCATACCCATCCTCTACCATACCAACTATCGTCCAGTATAGCACCTACCCCAAACCATCTGCATACATACCGCCTTTCCACTTCCATTGCTGACATTCATCACCGTTCCCTTCCACGAAATCCACACAATCGACCTCACAGCAGCTAATCACCGAAATCACTAAATCCTCATCGCGACCTCCACATCCTCAGAACAACGACCACCAGCATCACCTCGAACCACCTTCGAACCTGCTAGCGACCCTGCATCCCTCACCAAATTAGATAATCGAACCACCATCTACTCACCCAAAATAACGACTGAAAAATTCAGTAACCACAACCGCTGAACCAACGCTGCATCTTCCCAAATCACCGGAACCTGCTTCGTCGTCTACAATAGAACAACTGACTTCTCCACACATCGCAACCAGTAGCAATTCTAAACTCCTCCTGGTTCCGTTGCCTTAAACCATGATCACCTCTGCAATTGCCACCACTAATTGCTTGCCCTCGCTAATCCAATACTTCAACGCCGTACAAACACCGCAGCCTCGCCTCAATCGCCTAAAACCAATTATCCAAATTCGAACGGCGGTGAACTCGAATTTTGTTTTGATTTTTAAATCGCGGTTTGATTCAAGAAAGAAAGAAAAGTGGTTTGCAGATTCGAATTTAGTTTGATAAAAGAGATTTAGTTCTGTTAAAAAAAATTGAAATGGTGGTAAAAAAAATTCTTTTGGAATTGGGCCGGGTATAATGAGTTTGGGGCCAAGTTTGTTACTTTAATACAATTTTTTTTGTTTTTAGTTGTTTCCTCCTTGTTTTAATTTGTATAGTTTTCTTTGTAAAAAAAAAGAGTTTGCTTAGTTTTTTTTTCGTTCTTTGAATTTGTTTTGTTTAATTTGTTGAAAAAAAGAGTTGTTTTCAAGTGTTTTTGTTTAAATTGTTTCGTTTGTTTTAGTTTCATCTTTGATATTTATAAAATAATTTGTATATATATCTTTTTTTATTTTCAGGTTGCCAAAGTAGAAATTCAAAAAGCAGAAGTGCTTGCTAAAATAAATTGCTTGATTTGCTGACCTTGCTAAAAAATAACTTCTTTCTTATTTATAATTTTCTTTTTATTTGCCTTGCATTGTACATATCTATTGTTTTTTGTCTTGCATTGTTGTTTGCTTGCATTTAAAAAAAATTCAATAACAAAAACAAAAATCCGTTCGTAGTTGCATTGTTAATGCACGTTTAATTTCTGCTTTGCATTTCATTTTAGAATTTTTATTAATAATAACGATAGATCTTAATTATATATTGACAATTTGTCTTCTTTGAACAATTTAATTTTTCGGTGTCTAGGCTACGGCAGAGTAGTAACAATTTATAAATATTATGGTGATTCGTAATTATTATAGTGGTCGTTCCTCTGAAGGTACTTAAACCTTCGGTTGCATTGCTACGGTAATTCATGGTGCACCGATAACCCCTGCCGTTACCTGGCTGAGAACTATCTTATTGATTTAAGACAAAGTGTGATTATACAATTTTGGGTTAACTTAGGATAAATCATTTGTAATTAACCTTGCATTCATTTAGTTGCATTAGTTCATGCATATTTAAAAAAAACTTCAAAAATCCAAAACTAAAAAAATTGTAAATATTCCTTTTCTTTTTCTTTGAAATTTTTAAACCCTTTTCCTTTGACATTTCAAAAAAATCCAAAAAAAAATTAGAAAAACCAAAATCCAAAAAAAAAATCTTTTCAAAAAAAAATTTGAAAAATCAAAAACAAAACAAAAAATCTATTTCCCTTTTTAAAATTAAATTTTATTTGTAAATATTTTTCCTTTATATATATAAAAAAACCCAAAAACAATCTTGAAAATGTTTGAATTTCCATACTCACATGAATTTTACGATAGTTGCGAAAATCAATATAATCCATATAATTTCACTTCAAATTCTTATGGATATTTCAACAACAACTATTGTTTAAGCGGTTCGAGTTTTGAACTACAAAATTTTCAAAATGACGAACAACCATCGAATCTCGAAAATAGCATTTCATCTGTACTTGAAATCTCTACACAACAAAATCAAATGATAAATGATTTGTGTAATTCTTATTTGTGTGATAATTCGAGTCAAGGATTTCAAAATTTTAGTTCAATTCAAAATTCAAATGGTTTCGATTATAACCCGTGCCAATTCAATTTCGAACTCCAAATTGAATTTCAAACTCAAAATGAAAATGGAAACAACTTTTCAAATGAATTTGGCAATGGGAATAATCTTAACCCCGTTACAATTGAAAATTTTTGTTTTCAACAAATCCAAATTGAAAATCCTCAAGTTAATAACTATAAATTGGATTTTAAACAAATGGATGAAATCTACAATGATCACACAGATTCGTTGTTTGAAACATATATGAAACAACGTGATAAACAAAATCAAATCCTAACATGTGACGAGTCAAACGATAATCCATCTTTTACCCAAATCACTGGTTTTCAAATGACAACTTTAGAAATGGAAAATGATGATCTTAATGAACTTTTTGAAAATTTGCTAATTGAGTTGGATTTCAATTCTTTTGGGGGTGAAAAACTCGATTTAAATTTTGATCTTACTTTTTCTGAAAATTTGAATACAACAACTTTGAATTTTGAACCTGATTTATGTAATAAACTTGTTGATAATCCAACAAAGGAAGTCCAATTTAACGAACATGAGTTTTATGGACTTTTTGAAAATGATTCGTTAAACTCTGACGGGGAAGATTTTAATCACCACCTTGATTTTGAAATCAATAATTTTGAAGAATTTTTCAATGACAAACTTGAATTTCAATTTGGTGAAAATAAACTTGAATTTCAACCAATTATTTTATCAACCCCAAAAATCATTCAAAATAAAATAACTCGTACGATTTTCAATAAAACGACATTCATTATTCCAAATCAACATTCAACTTTGAAATCTTTTACGGTTTGGTTTTTCGAGCTTAAGTTGTGTCTCGTATACTTGACGAGGCAAATGAATCAGTTTTTGGAAGACCTTTTCATTTACACTTTGACGATATACTTTCTGATCTCGTGTAAATACCATTCACCTTCATGTAAATATAGGTCATTTTTTAAATTTTTGTTTTATTTTTCTCCTTCCACTTGGGTTGACTGTGGGGACACAGTCAAAATCAAGTGTGCGGGGAGACTCATCTTCACTTTTAATGTTTCATGGTTTATTTTTGCTTTTTCTTTTAAAAACTCAAAAAATAAAATTTAAAAAAAAACCCCAAAAATAAATTTTCTTTTGATTTATTTTTGAAGAAACACTATAAAAAATATATATGGCTTTGGTTTATTAAATTGAAATTTCTGAAAATTTATTTGTCTTAACAAAAATAAAAATGAAGTTTGATTACAAATAACAATTGTTTAACTAGTATATAGGAAGGTTCATACGTGTTAATTATGAAATACATCTTAGTTGAAAATCTCTGTTTTAAAAAGTGGTTGAAATAAAATAAAGATATAACATTTTTTGTCTTCTAAGTTAAATAGTGCTAAGATAATTTTGCGAAACTCTCTCTTTTAAAAAAAACACAAAAACAAAAAAATATTTCTTGTATATATGTATGTATTTTTTAATAAACACCTAGAGTCATGTGTTCACACTAATGTGTTCACTCCCATGCTCTGTGCCCTTCTCACGAAAGCCGGAAAGGCAGTGCACGATCGGTATATCTGAGTTAGGTGTATATATATAAAAATTCTTTTTAATAACGCCTACAGTCAATAAGTGTTCACACTTGTGTGTTCACTCGCCATGCTCTGTATTCCTCTCACATCAGTCTGCAAGGTAGTGCATGGGTAATATACCTGGCCTCAGTTTATCTGAGTTAGGCATATATAAATATTACCAATATCAATAAAATTTTCAAAGAAAAAATGGAGAGAGTAAGCAAATGAAATCAAAGCACTATTTTAAGTTATTTGGTTTAACTTGTTATTGAAAAGAAATGAAAATACCACTTTGATAAACTTTGATAATCAACTAAGGATCCATTTCATGGTTACACTTTCTTACAACTGAAACAACGAGTTAAACTATTTTTTATTTGTTACAATAACTTCATTTTTGTTGTAAATTTTGACAAGTAAATGACTTAAATTTACAAGATAATAACCAAACCTATATTTAACTTATTTGTGTTAATTTTAAATATTTTCAAAAACTCGCATTCATCTCTTTATAAATAAATTTTGCATTTTGTAAATATTTTCATCCTGCATTTGGATTTTGTAAGTAGTATGCACTGAAAACCCTCACGAGACAACACTCGTCCTACTGGGAACACCCAGAGGTTTAACGGCTTGTTGCATACGCGCAATGCAATCGTGCTCCCTATGAAAATGGTTTTATCTTAGTTTTTCTTTATTCGAGGACGAATAAAAAGATAAGTGTGGTGGTATTTGATGTGCACGTAAATGTGCATATTATTTACCACCATATTTAATCTATTTAAATTAAATAAATGATCATATCGGGTATTTTAACTTGTTTAAACCAAAATTCAAATTATTTTTAAATTGGCACATATTCATCTTCATATAGGGGTAAAATGGTCATTTTTATGCATTTATTAAATTGTAAAAATTTACTTTGAATTTTCTTTGTTGTTTTGTAGGAAATTTGGTGAATGTTACAAGTTGCTTCATGATAATATATGCATGCACAAGAGTGAAGAGAACAAATGAAGATGGAAATAATTCAAAGTGATGATCATGGAGGACCCCACCCACTTACCTTGATTTTCAATTAGGAACTAAGCACATGATAAAAGGACATTAAAGCTTTATGTACATTTAAGTGGGGGATTAGTGGATTTTAATGATTACTTGACCACCACACTACCTCAAGGGCAATTTGGGCATTCCCCAAAAATATGAATTAGGGTTTAACACATGTATAAAGACCCCTTATGTTTCATGTAACCCTCTTCTTCCTTAGTCCCTCTTAGTTAGTTTTAGCTTAGAAAATAAATCAAAGCTCTCTTTCTTTTCATGGCTACTTAGCCATTTCTTCTCTTATGTAATTCCTTTTTTCTTTATGCAATTTAATACATGTTCCTTTTCTTTTCTTGTTTATTTCCTTTCATGTTGTAGTATAGATTTGTTTATTTATGCAAGTAGTGTAGATTTTCTTATATGCAATTAGATTAGTTCTCTTTTTCATTAGCTTTCATTTTCCCTTCTTTATGCTTTCATGTTGCTGGCTACATTTGTTAATCAAATTTCAAATATGAGAGGCTAAACCCCTTCAATTTAGTGGTAATGAAGCTCTCTAATTATGTAGCTTCAACTATTTGTTAATTCATGCTCTCTTTTTTTGCTTAATGATGATGATAGAAATGGTTTACTAGTTCTTTTTGCTTTGAATTTGATAGCCTATATTTTTGACACCAAATAGGCTATGCTTAAACAATCACTAACACTAATTGCCTCTTCATCAAAATATGATTATGGCAAAAGAAAGTGATTTGAAATTAAAATTTGATGGTCTATATTTCTAATCAATAGTTAACAGGCCATACTTAAAATAGATTTCATTTTCATTTTCATTGTCAAGTTTCATTAGAGTTAGTAAGTGGTTTAAGAGGTGTGTTATAGTTTGATGGCTTATGTTGGCTAATCAATAGCAAAAATATTCCATACTTATGAGAAGCACATCAATTAAAGCACTAATGACCATAAAAGAGAGATCATGATTTCATATGTGTTGAACTACATGATCTAGGGAGTGGATTTATTCTCTAAATTGCCATTTAACTCTTATATTTACATCTCTTTTCTTTTAGTTAGTTAGCTAATTTTCTAATTCTCTAGCTTAATTTTATCTTCAACTTTGGTTAATTTGATTGAATAGAGATTTAGAATCATCAATTCCCTGCAGATCGACCAATATTCGCCACGTACTACAAGTGTACGTCGTGCGCTTGCGGTAAAATTTATTTCAAAATTTTTCGATGGTTTTCTAACTCGATAGAAAATCCGTCGATTAACAACCTGCCCAAGAGGAGTTGTCCGCTTATTATTAAACCTAAAGATTGCCTCGGGACTAGGTTCTAGTCTATCCTTGGAAATTCCCATCTGATCAAACGCATGGCGAAATGTCACATTCACAGCACTCCCTATATCAACCAGGATTTTCGTGACCACCGAGGATCCTATTTGGGCTGTGATCATTAAGGGATCATTGTGGGGGTGATGGATCCCTCTCCTTAGTTCTTGTGGATTAATCACCAGTGTGTGCATATTGATGTTGTGTTTTGAACTTTTGAACGGCGGTTCCTCCTGTATAGAGAATACACCCTTCTTAGCCTCTCGAATGTATTTACTTCGGGTGCTTTGACTTCTATCGACGGGATGTGGTCCTCCATATATGACATCCACTGTATTCTGAGGTGGACTTAAGCTTAGTGGGTCATCTTCCTCAATCACATTTACGGTATTACCAACAAGCTTCCTTGCATCAGTGTTTGACGGGAGTGTTTGCTGCGGGTTCTTCACGAATTCCTTCAACTGCCCTTCTCGAATCAATTTCTGAATTATTCCAGCCAGAACCTTGCACTCGTTGGTTCTGTGGCCATTTGCTTTGTGGTAGGTGCAATATTTGTCTCCTTTTTTCTACTCAGGGTAATTTCGGGCCTTAAATGAAGTGAGGAAGTTGACCTTATCCTGGGTTATTCCGTAGATGTAGGAAATTGGTCGGTTTAACGCCACCGCGTTAGTATTGGTGTCTTTCCATCTAGCTCTCTTGGGAATTCTCTTCGGGCCAAATTTACTACCGTCCTTCTTGTGACCAAATTTCTTCTTTGAGTAATACAATTCGTCCATTCGGATAAATTTATCGGCTTGGAAATGGAAATCTTGAAGATCCCGACATCCATGAATAAACAACTCCTTCCAGAAAGGAGAATTAACTATGAGTCCCGAGTGGACAGCGATGAGCTTATCTCTGTCATTCATGCCTTTGGCCTTCAAGGCATCATTATTGAATCTCTTTAAATAACCCCCTAAGGACTCTCCATGGTTTTGCCTGATGCTAGCGAGCATGGTATAATCAAGGGAAGGATCTTTGCATATGCAGAATTGAGCAGAGAACTCTTATGAGAATTGCTTCCAAGAATATATCGTGTCGATACCATTTAGCGGCGGCCCTCGATAATGTGACTACAAAAAGTCTACACCTCACAGCGCAAGAAGCGTTGTATAAATCAATCTGACTATCAAACGCCATCAAATGGTCTTCCGGGTCGGTTGTCCCATGATATTTCATGGTGGGGACCTTCACATGAGATGGTATTGGAGCTGACATGATTTCATCGATGAAGGGTGCAACCCTTTCGTTGTTGTTTACTCTTTCATCTTCAGTTCTCTTGCACTTAGCATTTAACAGGTCTTTCAAAGCCTTTTCCACCACGTCCTTGAGATAGGCTTCATTGTTTAGGTAATTCCTTTTATTAGGTTTGCAGCCATCCGAAGTTGAACTTGCGGAACGGTCACTATCTTCCGCTTGAACTCTTCCTTGATAATTTGCCTTCAGTGGAAGGCCCTCTTTCTATTTTGATGGAGAAATATTAGCTTTACCTTTGGCAGCATCTGTATTGATTTTTAGATTCCTTTTTGGAGATTCAACTTCTTCACCCGCCGTGGTAGCTTTCATTAATGATCTGTGAGATAACACTTCGTTCAGAAGATCTTTCATTTCTACCATTTGGTGTTCTAGATATGCGATTTTAGCCACATGTTCTTCTGGCTGAAGATCTTGAGTCAGAGCCAGTTGTGATGACTACCGAAGCTAAGCTGGAAGTGGAGTTGATTAAGGTAGGGCGGAAGGTTGCCCTTATTCCCTACTCCCAAGGTTGAAAGAGGGTGATACGTTTTCCTCCAAAGAAGTAGCATGCTCATTCCTTTTGCTAAAGGTAAGAGGTCTTCTTGATTTCATTTTCACCTATAACAAACCAAATATCACAATCAATTATATTAATAAAGTAGGTCGGAGGTTCATGCCCTCCTTCTAGCGCCAAAAATGTTAACAAGATTTCTTTTTAACATCCCCAATGTTTTTCATAGGATTATTTTATATGGGTTCAGCCTTTCGGTTGAGTGGATTCACATTTTCGAATGAAATGACAAAGTCGGAAGGTTTTATGGTTTTAATTTTGATCCTGACGAGAGGGGATTAATTCCGGAAGGTTATAAGAGATTATTCATCTCAGATTAGGATTTGAATGAAGAATCATCTTATTTCCGATCTATCGAAAGGTTTAAGTATGGTTCAAGCATTATAGTTTAAAGGGATCAGCAGAATTGCTCAACCTTTTGATTAGCCCGGAAAGTCTAAGAAGCCATTTAGCCTATACCGAAAGGTTTATATATAGCTTAAACCTTGCAATTTGACTGGATCAATGGTCTTGTTAAACCTTCCAATAGGCCGGAGGGTATAGGAAACCATTTGGACCCTTCGATCGACTTGTCATGATTATATGACCTTCATCCATATCATTTCATCAAGTTCTATCTTCCTTGGAAACCGAAAGTAATCCACATCTCCTTTGAATCCCTTCGGAAGGTTATAAACCCTTCGATGGTATCCGATGGTGAGATTGCTTTATTTGTTATCCCCTTACACTTTTGGCTTCCTAGGATGATATCTCACTTGTGAAAACCTTTCGAAAAGAGTGCATGATTCAAACATATTTAGATAATAATAACAGCTGATTTAATATGCCATGAGACTGATATCTTAGATTAAATCAAAGGTTATATTCTCCCTTCTTCTAATTGACATTAGCTAGGGAAGAAGGTAACTTATGAGAATATCCAATAACAGTTTCATGGTATATTCTCGAAATAAACAAAGAATATTCCCGAAAGGTTTGTTATGCTTTTGAAAGGGTTGTCAATTGAGTTGCCTATTCTGACCCTATCCTTTCTACCCTTCTTGGAAGACGTCTGTTTGAATGACGAACAATGAATCCCTTCTCTTGCCTCGAAGGGTTCACATTTGCAACAAACTTGTTTCCCGCACCCCTTCCTTTTTATTTAAAAGTCTTGGAGCGCTCTTCTTTTCTTTAGTGTTTGTATTACATTGGGCGGCCTTATAACCATCTACCTGCGAAAGCTCTTCCCTGAAGTTACCATGTGCCTCTTCTTCTCTGGTGTTATACAATCCTTTTGGTGTCATCGAAAGGTAACTTGTTCTGATACTCTTTGCCTATGCAGAAGGTCTCTGATGTGCCTTCTTTATCTTCATTTACATTTTATGGTTAACAGTATGTTAGCATACTAGACTTTTCAAGAGATCTCTTCGGTGAAGTCGAATTTGAACTTCATGCACAAGGGTCAGAAAGTACCTTTCGACCATCGTATATCTCTAGATAAAATATACCGCTGAGATAAACACAAGTGGCCCATCGTTCGAACATAAATAAGAACAATGTGAACTAACTATCATCAATGTTGGTCAACAATCGATAAGTATCTATAGATGTGAAGTTGATAATACTCTGACGTGGGTTAGCAAATCCCTAGGTTATGCATCCTACTCTGTTTTCTACCATTTTCGATGTCGAGGTAATATCATACATCTTTCATACGAGTCTTCATCACTTGAACAAATCACGAATCCCTAATTAGATTCCCACGTCTCGAACAGATCTCGAAACCATACCTGGATTCTAGCATCTTGAGCAGATCCACTTCTAAGAGATAGAATATGTATCTCAGTCTTGAAGTAGATTTCAATAAGGAAAACAGTTACGATCCTGGTCTCTTTAAGACTGAATCGACGAATTTGGTCATATTCAGTAATAATGACAATAATCGGATATGAAAACTAAGTCTCGTATACTTATCAAGTTTTTGAACTTCTCACTTCCACTTTCAGTGATAATCACACGACTAAATACTTCCCATAAATGAGTAAACAAACAAAGCATGATCAAGTCATACAAAGTACAATTAAGTCATATAAGAGACTTTTATTCCCCTTTTAGTTAATACTTTTATTAGTAAAAAAATCTTTTATTAGTGAAACTTCTTTTATCTGACAAAACATCATTTACCAATCACTACTATTCACTTTTACTCTTTCAATATTTCAATAATTATCCATGCACTTGGCTTAATTAGTATATGTATATTTATAAATCATTAATAGGATTTCTTACTTTAAACCTTTATTTTTTCTATTTTTCTCCAAAAGATTCCATACTTATAATTTCCTTCAAAAATCCATCTTAGGGATCAAAGTAGTTTCACAAATTCATTCAAAATGTTTAAGAGTAATTTTACTTAAACATTGTTACTAGAAACCCAAAACCATTTCACTTATGCTTATCCTTAAAACATTTTTTCAAAAATCTATTTACATTCATAAGTTTAATCAAATAGGGTTAAATACGAATGCTATTAACACATTGTCACAACAAACCCAAAACCATTTCATACTTACATTATCTTTAAAAACATTCTTTGAAGGATCTAAGTTAATATTTAGTCAAGTTTGATGGCCGACAAGTCAACTACCCAGTTAAAACGATCACTTATAGAAATCACAGTTCATATACTTAACTCATTTTTGACATTCCAACTTATACTTTCCCTCGTTCAAGAGTGAAGCTAGGTAAGTTAGAACACTGGTTGCATATAGATAAGTTTACCTAGTAGGTTTTTAGTGTTAAGTATAATATTAATGACTTTCATAAACGAGTAAGAAATCAACACAACTAACATGTTTTCGGCATTCTGAACTTAACTGTTCCTCAATCAAGAGGGAAGCCAGTAGGATAGAGCACTAATGCTTTTATTCCTGCTAGAACATCAAACTTAACTCGCACAAATAGATATGCCTATTTCATCGGTAGTTGGTAATAAGCATAGTTAATTTCCTTTTTCAAAACTTATACACACACACACACACATTTTAAAAATACTTATAAATAGGTTTAAAAATCTATGTAAAATATTACTTAAAAATAACTAATTTATAATTTGAAGAAAATAAAGTAAAAACATGTTTTATAATTTAAATCCCATTTACTTTCAAAATTCATAAATAAATAGTAAAAATATATTTAATCTTCAAACCAACTTTAACATACTGAAATGTATGTTAGAAATGTTGCTCAAATGAGTAGGGAAAAACACCAAATTCAGAAACCATTTTTGAACACTTAAACCATAAGCGACTTACTACAGCTTTTAGAAATGCTATTAAAAGTCCTTGTTCAAAAACAACATTGAAAAACACAATCTTTATGACCAGTTTTCACCACCTTAACAAGTGACTTAAGACTTGAAATTTTATAGTAAGTACTAAACTAAGGGTACTTATAAACCATGGAAAAAAAACTTAATTATATTCTCTTGTTTAGTTATAAAAATCCTCGAAAGCAAGGAATTCACTAAAAAGTTCGTTAAGCGACATTTTTACCCAAACTTTAGCCATTTTATTTGACCAGTTCCAAAACCATTTAAACTCCAATTTTTTTTTAAACTTATATTAATTATTAAAGATGCAAAGAAGCTTCCAAAATATCTCTCAAATTTAACTTTGAAAATCACCAAATCTAAGGCATTTTCAAAGTGCATCCATAGTGACCTTTTCCGCTTCTAACTTTCACAACTATGGTTCATAACTTTTATAACTTTCCAAACCATTTCTTTACTATTCCATTCACCAAAATATGTGTAGAGAATAATCAAACAAAATCGAAGTGCACTTATAGCGACTATTCCCACTTCAAAAATTTTCAAATGTACCTCAATTCAACACACATTTCGAACAACCATTAAACATCAGGTGTAGGTCACACCACATCTCTAGAAGGGTAACATAAGTGAAGTTATACAACATAAAGTTGTCATTTCCTTTCAAAAGCATGGGGGTCCAAAGTTTATAACTTTAATTAGTTAATGTCACTTTAAATTTATATTTTACTACACAACATATATAAATAATATATATAATCAAGATAGTGATATAATTTACTTAGATCTAAGCCAATCACATGCTCAAATGCTCAAAAAGATAAGAACACTTCCAACCATCACCAAATTTCTAATGATACAAGCTTTAGCACTTACAAACCAAGGCAAGACCTCCCCCTTCTCTTCCATGCCCATGGCCTCACCATGCTCCCCTTATTTCTTCCATATTTTCCACTTTTGACTTTAAATCCTTGCTTGCTAAAGTGTTGTAAGGTGTTAATGAAAGTCTGGTGAAGTTTGAAAGTGATTTGAGTTGAATAGTAAAAGTTAGTGAAGAACAAAGCGGATTAATGTTGATCAACTTCCACCATTTTCTTAATTTTATTTAAGTGATTAGTGAAACCCTTAAGGATGTATTTATAGAATTTTTCAAGACGTCATTACCACCTTCTACCTTCCATAAAAGGTCATAAAGGAGCCTCCCTCTCACATGCAACTTTATAGTTTTACATCTCTTACTTAACCCTTAAGACTTTCCTTAAAGTTCATCTTCAAAGTATCTTATCTTCCCTTTCACATCTAATTAGTTAACTTTAAGAAGCTTCTTAGAGTTTAGTGCAAAATATTTTTATATCAAATTAATGTTCTTTTAAGAAAATAAGTGTATGTAAAAAAAATCTGAACGACTTCTAATGGTTAAAAAGCTGTTTATGGATAAAACGATTTTCGGTCACATTATCGATATTTCTTCAAAGTATTTATTTTTGTAAACATTTGTACAAAACAAGTTTACCATCATTATTTATGATTTGTAAGGAGGATACCAAGGTTATTAAATCACTTTAATAACATTTAATCCAAGATTCATATATTTAAATGCGAAGTGTTCGAAATCCCGGGTCATTACATTCTCCCTCATCGTCCTTGAAATTCCAACACAAGCAACCAAAGAAACAACCACATAGAAATACTTAATAGTACTCAAAATCACTAGTTAATATAGCTCTCCAATTGTCTAGGTTCTGAAACCCACTCGTCGGACTAGGATGATAAACAATCTACTAAGCACAACATAGACTCAACAGCCTTAGGTTATTACATAGTCAACGATTCATAATACTTCATAACAAATCAATGAGTCCTCACCTAAACTCTCCATAAGCCAACAAAACATAGTATGCAAATATACGAAAGCCCATATGACGCACATGGTCCATCCATATGCAACATCTGATATGATACTTGCTTGATCACATAAATTTCACTTCCAAACTAATATAGATCACATAATCTCTTTGTTGCGGACACCGATCAGGTTCCTTGATTAAAAACCTTCATTCTCCTTACATAGCTATATAATATGATAGAAAACTTTGGAATCATATCAAGAATCTATATCAAGTTTTCGTCACCAAAAAATCGAGTGAAAGAACATTGTTCGGACCGGTGCAAATCACCTCGAGACCATGTACTCGAATACTGGATCAAGAACGGTCATGCGAATAAAACGATATATGTACAACTTACGTGTTTAATCTATTGGTTTCTTAACTACAACAATATCTTTTATATCACATTCATTTATCCAAATAGTATGTCATTTAATACTAAAATTATTTATGAACCATTTCATAAAAACATAACTTCTAGTTATCAAATGTTTTATAACACAAGTTCATACTCGTATAATACTCCGATACGTCCTAAAAGTATATACCCGACACCAAGTTTAAAACTAATTTAAATTCTACTATCTTCTAAGTTCAAGTGTTATTTAAACGTCATCATTATATTTTCGCAAAATACTTAGTTTCAAGTTCTATATTGATTCGGAAGTTTCCGACTATCCAAAATCGCCGAAAATCCGTTCATTTCAACATATGAAAATTACCAATCAATATATCTTATCATAATGCACAAACCATTCAATCTTAATGCATAGACTACATGTATCCATAAAATAGCTTAACAAAATTTCACTTCTTTATTAAGCACACTTTGCTACAAAGGGAAAACGGAAAAGGTTTACATAATTATTTGGGTTATGCCACTACCACTTGAGCACCCAACATAGCATACTTGCAAACCTTTTTTGCATAGTAAGCTTATTTCTAAGTCTTTATTAAAATATTTTTTATTTTTTAATCAAATTCTTTAAGGAAACTCTAGAACTAAACATTGGGTTTCATTTCAAATCAATTGAATAACTAAGGCCACATTTGAGACTACAAGCTATTGTTATCCAACCTTATGACCGAGCCATATTCAGACGAATCTGATCATTCAATTGGTAGAATAACTAAGCAGGAATCCCAAGCGATAATTGCCAGGCTCAGATGCCAAGCAAAAACAAGAGGTGAAGTCACGAACTTGCCAAGAATCTTCAATAGAACACTAAAAATCAACTCACTCCAAGTACCAAGCCCAATGGTCCAAGAATGAAGTCAAGTCATGAATCGGTACCGATTCATGGCTAAGGATGGGTACCGATCCCTAAATTTAACCCAAGTCCTCCTCAAAGTTCTTGTCATGGAAACACTTAGTAATTATCAGTCGATGCACACCATAAATGATGGTTAGCTCGTCTTTAACCAAAATGATCAATATGAATATAAGTCAAACACTTTTGTCCAGCCTCCAAACCAAGGAATGCATATAAGTTCAACCCCATATCAATGCAACCGAATGCCAAAGTTAAAGATACAACTCAACCAAACGTCTATAAGAGATTGAAGAAGGTTCTCAGTGCAATCTTATGGATTGATACCTATCCATGGAGCATAGTTCGATACCGATCTTTGAAAATTGATGAGTTGGCCATGATCTTCCGAGAGTGGTTACTTTAGGATGTCAGGAATGTGAACAAGAATGCAGTGGAGAGAATTTTGTCGACCTACAGCTATAAATAGAGGAGAATGGGAATTATTTAAGGACTTTTGGCTTGTTTAATAAATTTCTATACTTTCTCTATAATATCACGGACCATCATCGATCCATAAGATCAACTTTGTAACACTCAGTAGTAGCATAAATAAAATTCAAGTGGACATAAATCTTTGATTAGTCGAACCACTATAATTATTGTGTGTTCGTTTTTCCTTATTTTCCATTTATTTTCTTCATTTCATTCTCTGCCATTAATCTATGGTTATTTATGCCAACTTTTGGCATAAATATTTTGGTGCTTTCACTAAGAACATATCGATCTCAAGCTATTTGGATTTATATTCTAATTTTGGACAACTTTAGTCCAAGAGGTAGATTTGTCAGTTTCATTCCAATAATCTGTGACTATCCAAATTTCTGGAAAATCTACCATAGGATTAACTGAAGTAATGGTCCACGAAGCACTAGAGAAAATCTGCAACCTCTAGGCCTACTAACGATGCTGAGAATGCTGATTCTCAACATGTTGAAGAAATTGCTCAACCCAATGCTGTTGAAATTCAAAGCCCATCAGATATGATCACTCAGGTTAAGATGGACATGATGATGAAAGAGTTGAATGACAAGTTGCATGAGAGTAAGGATGAGATGAGGAAACAGATAAGGGGAACTCTATATTTACTAAACTAATTATCCTATAGCCGTAGAGGGAACAGGGAGGAGTTATCACCTCCCAAATCAAAAAATGATAGTTCTTCATCATTTAGAGAAAACCACGGAGAGAGGAAGCAAAAAAATGAAGACAAAAAAAGCTTGGATTTCGAAAATCAAGTTGAACAATGCTCAGAGTGCAAGAGTAGGATCGGTACCGATCCATCCCCACGGATCGGTACCGAACCCTGTCAACGTGATGTTGGCACATAAGGCGGTGTTGGTTTAGATGATGACCTTGGTGGTATGGATGGTCATGTTGCTGATAGCCAGAATATTAAGATTCGGACGGCTACTCTTGATCCGTCGCATTGCAATCATAGAGATAAATCAGCTAACGACCAGTTCTCCCAAGGACAAGGGAACCTAGGTACCATGGAACTAACCGAGCTTGTTTGTATAGCCAAACACTCGGGGTAGGCCATGATCATTGTCGTCCTACATATCAAATTGACCTAGAATATTTAGTTGGTATGGTGAAGAAGTTAATAAATGAAAACCAACATAGAAACAATGAAGAATATTCTTCTCCCAATATGAACCCATTCACCGAAGAGATATTGTGTGAGGAATATCCCTAAAGGTTCACTATGCCAACAATGTCGTCCTATAGCAGGACGATGCATCCGAGATAGCATTTACTGAAATACGAATGGTGAATGGGAACGAGGTGGGCAATGGATGCTATCAGGTGTTGGTTTTTTCTTGGTCTTTATTAAAGGTGTAGATATGATGTGATTCACCCGGCTTCCATCGAAATCCATATCGTTGTTCGATCAGTTGGCAAGGAGATTTTTCGAATAGTTTCCCTTGCACACTACCCATCCGAAGGATGTTGTATGTGGAATATCCATGAAGGCTCTTTATGCCAACGATGCTGGCCTATCACATGATGATGGTTCTGAGATAGCATTTGCTGAAATACAAATGGCATATGGACAGGATGAGGGCAACATACATTGCGGGGGTATTGGTGTTGCTCGGTCTTTCTTGAAGGTGTAGCTACGATGTGGTTCAGTCGACTTCCACTGAAATCCATGTCATCATTTGATTGGTTGGCAAGGAGGTTTATCGAAAAGTTTCACTTGCACACTACCCACCTAAAGGATGTGATGTTGTTATCGATTCAATTCCAGAGTATCGAGGAGTCATTGAAGGACCTTTTGAGTATATTCAACAGCTCCAACGCAGCCTGGTTAGACCTACTGATGGCAAGCCTTGGCAACTTGAATAAAGACTTGTTATCAACATAATAACCGGTGGACTTCATCCAATCGAAAAGAGTTGGAATGAGATGGAAAGATACAGGAGTTCTTTAAAACATATGGTACAAGGGAGTTACTTTTCCATCAAAGACGAGGCTCTAGTGAAGCAACTAAAAACCATGAAAGATGACATTCCGTTCAGAAGTCATGACACGGATGGGGTTGAGGTGCCTATGCTTGATCCCTTGGTGATAATGGTATAGGCCAACAAATTTAAAGAAAGTGCTTGTTGATTATGGAAATTCAGTAAATATTCTATTTAAGAGAGTTTATAATCAAATGATGAAAGATGGTCAGGATCCAAAGCTTGTAAATATAAAATTTAGGGATTTATCGGAGAGGTTGCAAAGCCTGTAGGATTATTAAACTTATTGACGGTTTTAAGAAAGGTGATCGCAAGAGAGTGTAGTTTGTAACCTTCGCAGTGATGGATATTTTTTCAGCTTATAATGCCTTTTTGGACTGATTGGCCGTTACTAGTTTCCCGGACTAAACACCCTAGCTCCATGGTTCCCAACGATGAAATTTCCCATGAAAAAAAATGAGGGTCATTCAAGTTGATCAGAACCTTGGACAAGAATGCTACGTCACCCAGATGGGGGAAGCAAAGCGACACTGAAAGTGAAAGGGCGTGGAGAAGACTCTCTACGTCTAATCGATGGACGCATAGAAACCACTGCCTAAGCACTGACTTGGTTGGCATAGAAAGTTCCATAAAGCTATGGATCCGAGGAAGGATCCAGAGGATGCAAAGTGGCCTACCGAGCGGACGATCACCATCTCGATCTGTTAGGTCGATCCTACTCGGGTCCTGAAAATCAGATTTCAACTCAGCATGAGAAAGAAGAAATAATTGGCGGGTTTTCTTTAGGCGAACCTAGATTTTTTTGCCTAGGCACATTCTAACATGTATGGAATATCGTTGGAGATAGCGTGTCATGCATTGAATGTGAACCCTAGATGTCTCCCTGTGAAATAGAAGTGGCATAGCCTAGGTTCAGACTGATCCTTGTGCTGAAGGATGAAGTGGATAAGCTAAAAGCCAATGGCTTTTGTCCGCAATGCTGTATACCCAGAATGGGTATCCAATCCAGTCCTAGTCAAGAAATCCAATGGGAAATGAAGGACATGGATCGACTATTCAAACCTGAATAAGGCATGTCCAAAAGATAACTTCCCATTGCCAATGATCGACCAATGAGTGGATTCAACAGCCGGCTATGAATTGCTATCTTTCTTTGATGCTTATTTTGGCTATAATTAGATTCTAATGCACATCCCAAACCAAGAACATTGAAGCAACATTTCTAGGGAAATATGCATGTTCCTATGGTGAATTGGAGCAACATTTACAAGAGATTTCAATAAGACTCTCTCGCAAGGGTAATGTATTATGTTGTAGGTACTAAGCAAGCGGGCTGGATAAGGGTACATTCAACCTCGAGGGGATGGCCTGACCAAATTTATAGTCCCTTGAGTATCCTAGCGCGAAGGCCATTCACATCACGAGCAAGTTGTCTTACGCTAATCAATCAATTAATAATGCTGAGCTATATGTCATTTCATAGCCTAGTATGGGACAGAAGGTGCCTGCTCCAATAGCTTCGTTCGTGTTACGATCATTGGAGTTATAAGGTTTGTTTTCACTTGGATTTGACATGGTGCAAAGGTGAAAAGAGTTTGTAAAGAAGTAGAGTGAACAAAAAAAAGAGCTTTTGGGGATGGCACTCCTATCGCCAAACTATTGACTAAAATTTTAGCTAACCTCAGAATTATGATTATGGAGTGATATAAACAAAGGAAACTTGCTAATACATTAATTAAAAATGTAAAATGAGGTGGACGGTTGGAAAAAACGCAAAAGAATATAAGGTTTGGAGTGGTTCAGCTAAGCTTGCCTACGTCTACTATGAAAAATTCTTACTACATTGGTTCTCTTATAATTTATGACTATAAGAGATAATAATAAGAAAATACAATGCTTGAGAACTTATTTTGTTCAGTCTTTGTAAAAATGCAAGTCTTGATGTATTAATAACTTTTGAAAATTATATTAAATGACTAAAATTGCATAGTTTAGGCTTGGAGGGATGGGTAGTTGATGTGCGTGCTAGTTAGGAGGCTAGCCGGACTATATTGTTGGGATGATGATAATTGTGTGGTCGTACCTTGGGCAAGCATTGTGCAAGGGCAGACATCATGGGCTCAAGGAGTGGTTGTTGTAGAAGTACTTTAATGGTAGCAAAGGTAATGGTTATTGTACTTCTGTCAGATGAACGATGCCATTTATCAGACTTTGTATAGAAATGTTACAAACAGAGCTCCTTTTTGTAGGGGTAGGAAGGCGTCGGGGTTGTAGCTTTTAGAGACAAGGCGAGGAACCCTCATAAGGTCCGGGCAGTTGAAGAAGGGAGTGAGCGATAGAATTTGCCGGGGAGTAGGTTATTAGCCAGGCCACTCACTAAGCTAGAGGTTATTGCACATCGAGAAACTATATGCTATCGTCGCCCGCTTGTGACCTTTAGGAGCTTTGCTTTAACTTGGGGTGACTTGATTGGTCGTTAGGATGTAGGCCAAGTTGGTTGATTGCTGAGGGGTGCATCACATGTCGACCTGCTATTTGGCATTGCCTGACCCGCTAATGTTCGAGTGGGCAATACTATGACAATTTTTACTCGAGCCAAGCGGTCCGCTCGTAGGGTGAGCCTTATTGCGTTTGAGTCGGTGTATGCAATCAAATGAGCTAGTTAGATGATGTCGGTTGGCCCAATTTGTACTTGCAAGAAATTTGAGCGATAAGAAATTTCAAAGATTTATAGGTAGAAAGAAGATTCTAACACATTTATAGAGAAATTTGAGCGATAGACGAGCTGTTGTTAATTATGATTTGACATTTAGTTTTATAATGCCTAGTTGGAAAGGCTCTACCCATGACAGTAGACTGTTAATTCATGCTATTGAAGAAGTTGAAAACTTCCCATGCTCACCATTCGTTAATTATCTCGTAGATTCAATGTACAAGCTTAGAACTGGATAGCTACCGATTTATCATCATGAATCCTATCATGTTTGAGAGTTTCAAAAAGCCTAGAATGTTCCAAAATTGTATAATGAAATTTTCAATTTATATCACTCTAGTTTATGCAAGGCCATGTGTTATTTAGAAAAAAACATTCAATATTTTACAAGACATCCCGGCGTATAGTTTCACTGGGAAAGCATATTTTGTCATTGCAACTTCGCTATTCATAAATTTATAATAAAATACAACTGTATGGATCCCGATTATAAACAAACCGTTTAGGCAGAAGTTCCATCTAGTTATGACGAAAATTGATGTGGACAACATCAATACAACCATGCTGGTGCAAGTTCATCAAAATACAACATGATTTGTTGCAACACGTCATCGATCAGAGATGTTTTGGTTGCTGCGGGACGATGTTGATGTATTAAATATTTGTATGTTCTTCATCGTTAATTTGAACTTTTGCTAGAATTTTAGTAGGCAATTGAATTTGTAGTTAAATTTGAATTTTAATTTAAATTTCTATCATTGATTAATAAATACCAAAAATAAAATATTTATTGATTAAAGTAAATAATTAATAATTATGGCAAACAAAAAATTAGAATTCTTTATAACTGAGCATCTTTAAGTTTCAAAATACACAACCGTTCCTTCTAAAAAACATATTATAAAAAAAACCTTACCATCAAGTTTTAGAAAATATGCAGAAAATTCAACAAATATTTGCTGAGAACTTTGCGAATATTTGCACAGTAATCCGCTAATATTTGTAGAGAAATCTACATATTTTTAAATTTTCAAAACTGCAAATATATGTAAATTTCCAAAAAAATTTAAGAAAATTCAAAAAATATGTTTTTATTATAAAAATATATAATTAATGTTAAAACATAATTTTCAAAACTTTTTTTACCGAAATAAAAAATAAATACGTAATTTAAAACATGTTTTTAGAAGAGTTTTTCACGTATCAAATTCGAAAGGATGAACGTAACCAAATTTCTACCGAAAAATATAAACACCAAACGTATCATAATTAACAAAATCTTCCTATGTAATCTTCATCCTCTGTTCTAATTTGCCAATCCTATTTGATCGTGAAAGAATCCTGCAATCGGTCATTGATAGATCCAAATATAAGTGCATAATTGAAACATGTTAAATGTCTGTTAATTCGGCTCGATGTTGGCTGGAAAAGCGCATTTAACAAAATCAGTGGACACGATATAACTACACAAATGCCTGGATCCGTCTTCCCAAACCCTCCCACCAGCTATAAAATTGCCAAAAACACGTTTATTTTTCCGCCGCCTTCTTCATTTTATCTGTTCGCATCTTTTCTTCAGTTTTATTTGGATCTGAATTTTCTGTTCTTAAAGGCTGGCAAAGACGATCGATATTGGTCTCGATCATCGTAATGGTAATTTGATTAATTACCTTGCCGACCATTCTGATATATCGCCGACTATGTTCTGAGCCTTTTATTTCGATTTTTTTTTATATAATCCATTTTAGTTTTTTATTAGTGTTAAACAGACCGATGATTAACTGATCGAACAAGCATAAGTCTGAAGATCAATCCGTGTTTAACAACTCTAATCTTCTCTATGAGGTTATTTTTTTTTCAATTCGGAAATTTATCTGTTTTTTTCTTCGGTAGGTCGCGTGATGATTAAATGCATAGTTCAAATGAAAAATATCTGTTAGATATTTTGATTAATCATTTTGTCTTTCGCTCCTATCTGATGACCTATTCGCATATGTATTCTGAAAATTTTCATTGATTCTTTATTTATTTTTTCAAGCGCTCGAGATTTGATTTTAAACGTTAATTGAATAAACTGTTTGTAAACCGTTCTGTTGTGGTTTGAGATGCTGGCCATTGGCCTCTTCCGTATTCCTTAATAACCATGGTTCTCTCATCTTCATTCGAGCCAGTGAAGCAAGCACTGAACTTTATATTGCAATCTTTCCCTCTCTTTTTCTAATTTGGTTCTTTGTTCTGCCTTTTGATACACACTTTTTATTGTGTTTATTTTGGAGATAATGGAAGGACCCAATGAGAACAGAGGTCATTTGAGGTCTGTAAACCATAAACAGAATGGGAATAGAAGAGCACTGATGGATATCAAGAATTTGGTTGGAGTTGCACCAAATCGACGTGTAGCAAAAAAGAGTCAATTAGCTCATAAGAATGCAGTTTTGCCTCCCAGGCCAATGACAAGAAAACATGCAGCTACATTAGCAAACAGATCAAGTTCTTTTGATGAGGAAGCTAAGAACAAAGATGAACATAGTGTAAAAGATCATATTATTGATGTGGACATACCAATAGTTGAAGAAACACAACAAATGAAAGAATGTGAGCTGACTGAAGAAATTGTCATGGAGGATTTACTTGTGGAAAGCATAGTCGAGATTGATAGCTGCGATTCGAGCAACTCATTGGCAGTGGCTGAATATGTTGAAGACATCTACGAGTATTATGAGAGGATCGAATCAAATGGGATGTGTGAGTCCAGATTACATGTCCGTCCAGTTCGATATTAATGAAAAAATGAGAAGCATCCTAGTGGATTGGCTTATAGAGGTTCACTGCAAATTCCAACTGATGGATGAGACTCTCTACCTCACTGTAAACATCATAGACAGATTCTTATCGAAGCAAACTGTAGTCAGAAGCAAACTACAATTGGTAGGTCTCGTTCGTCGTAATGGTAATTTGATTAATTACCTTGCCGACCATTCTAATATATCGCCACCCATATTCTGACGCTTTTACTTCGATTTTTTTTTATAATCCATTTTAGTTTTTGATTAGTGTTAAACAGACCGATGATAAATGATCAGACAAGCATATGTCTGAATATCAACCCGGTTGAACAGCTCTAATCTTCTCTATGAGGTCATTTTATTTCAATTCGGGAATTTAGCTGTTTTATTTATTTGGTATTTGGTAGGTCGTGTGATGATTAAATGCATAGTTCAAATGAAAAATATCTTTTGGATATTTTGATTAATGCTGTTGTTTAAACCGTGAATCCACATATATTGAATGTAGTTGTTGCTTTTAGCTTAGTTGCTTTTTGTTTGGGGATGAGAGTGATAGCGAATGCAATTTTCTAGCAGCAAGTTAACTTGGTTAGCATGATTAGTAACCTGATTAATGATATTAATATGGTTAAAGCTCGGATCTTTACTGAGATTAAAATAACATGCAATTTCCACAGTGTAATTGCTGATTAGAGTAGTTATATGTTGGAGTCGTTAAGATTTGAGATTATGAGAATGTGCAACACCAGTGCAAACCATTACTTGTATAGCATGTCGCTTTTTTGGATGTGTTTGGGTGTATATGGTGTTCCAAAATCTTTAGAATGGTGAATACTGATGCTAAATACCTGATTAATGATAATAATAAATGTAAATTAAACTGTAAGAAACTTATATAATATTTTAAAAAATTATTTTTTAAAGGTATTAAATAGTAGATATCGAATGGTGATATTAAATATTGAATAAAAAAAAAATTCTGTACAAGTTAATGAAGGGAAATTAATGAAAAATGACCGTAAGAATGAATAAGAATTAATTAAAGTAAGCAATTTGCTGTTGAAGTAAATGGAACAAAATATGTTTACTGTGTATATATCATTGTGTGAATAAAATGATTTACGCATAGTACATATTTTATTCCGTTTGCTTTCGCAACGAATTGCGTGCCTTAATTCAATTCTTATTCATTTTTACAAGATCATCTTTTGTTAATTCCCATTCATTTACTTACGTAGAATTATTTTTTATTCAATATTCAATACCACCGTTTAACGTTTACTATTTAATACTATCAAAGAATAATTATTTAAAGTATTATATAAGTTTCTTGCAGGTTTAATTTACATTTATTATTTACTTAAAAAACTTGATTTTCATTTGATATTCAATAATGAATCATTTCACACTTAATTTTCTCTATTCTTTTTTTATATTTATTACTTCATATACGGTACCATTCGATATTAAATATATTTGCAAATCATTTCAACATTTCCTTAAGTTTATAACCATTTACTTAAATAGTATTGTCCTTCTTGCTATTCAACTTAATTATTAAGCATTTTAAACATTAACTTAAGTTCGTAATATTTCTTGTACATCTTAATTCTTTATTTGTAGACATATGTTAATTTTGAATAATTTTTATTTGCATAATATTCTATTATCTTTTTAGTTTACAAATTACAAAACTTCAAATTTTTTTAATATTTTCATTGAACACTTATATTTAATTTCAGATTTCAATTTGGAAGTTTTTAATCATTAAGATAGTCCAAGATTCCATTTTATTACAATAATTGAAAATCTCTAATTATCAGAAACTTAAAAATTAATTACTAAGTTTCATTTCAAATCATACTGAAATAATATATATACTTATATTTTTTGTATATCAAATCATACTTAAGAAATTATAATTTAAATCTTCTTTCATCAAAACAACTGTGTAGCAAAGCTATTATAGTGGTCTTCTCATTTTGAAACTCGAAAATGAAAGTCGATGATGTCGCGATCATCACTGAAATTCTTTTCCAGCGGTAGAAGAGGGAAGTACATAACTTATTTTCTTATAGAATTCTATTAAAACATTTTTTTAATCTTATTAAAAATGTTTCTATCCTAATAACTTCTAAATAATACAAATATTATTTTTTCAAAATCCTATTTAATTTAATATTTTTAATTATAATAAATACGGGTTGTTACAAGCTTTTAGATTGAAAGATTCCATTGAATTATCTAGAAAGCAATGGTAAGGTTGTAGTGATAGGTATGTTACATTGAGAAACAAATCAGACTCAATTGCCTTAGAGGTTAATTGATAGCTTTTAGACCAATGTCCGTTCTTGTTTTGTGTTAATATTTTTTTTTGCTAAATACTTATGTTAGATGTGATGTTATTCAAGACTTTTAGTTGAGTATCTTGAAACATTGGAAGGTTGAGATCAAAAGATCTTTTACGCTTACATTCTACGTTAGTTAATTTCAAATTTATTGTGCTTGTTTTGATTTCTTTAAATCTAATCAAGCCATCGTTATAAGTAATGTATTTGTTTTTAATTTTATTTTCTTTAATTTGCATTCACTTTGTACCCTTTGTGATTCATTGGTTTATGTTTTAGGTAGTGTATTTTGTTTTAGAATAAAGTTATAAATAATCATAGTGTATAAACCAATTAATCACATAAGTTTCAAATACGAGCAAATCCAATAAATGGAAATTAGGTTCAAGTTACAATATGTAGTTGTGTATTAATCCAAGAGAACGGGTTAAGTAATTAAGTTTATATACAAATCCATGTTCGATATTAAACAAGCCTAGTAGTATCTTTTGATCGCTTTTAAGGACAAATATAATTCTTTTTTCTTTGGACTTAAAGGCCAATTTTGTATTGTATCACATCCATCTTAAAATTTAATTTTAGCTTATCAAAAGCTCAAATATTTCCAATTAAATCTCAATCATCTCGCTTTACTATTGTTGGGTTTTTGCTGTCCTTCAACGTTTCTTTGTTTAATTGACCGTGATTTATGTTAATTTATGTTCAAAGCTAAATTATATCGATTCTTCCATTAGTTCGAGTCAAAATGACTTTTAAGTTTATTTTTAAATATGATTTTCTTTATCTTTGTTGTTCTATGAATATGCACCTGAATTCAACTTTTGCATTTCATGTTTTTTAGCATATGTTTTGACTTACATTTTATTTCCTTTTTTATTTTCTTAGTATTAGCTACTGACGTCATTAATGTGAATAAAATATGACGTTTGTTGGAAATTTTCATTATAACAAAATATTACAAATATTTTATTGTAGTTAGATGAAAGATTTACATTTATATCAGTCTTCGATAAAAATAAAATTTAATTATTAACAAGCACCATTATTCTAGTGATTAAGTGATTTGACTTTGGTGCGAGAGGTCACAATTTAAGAACTTGCATAGTTTGATTCGAACGTATATTGACATGTGATATATTGTCCAGTAATATGTTATATCTAAGTACCAATTCTAATATATCGAAGCAAACTGTAGTCAGAAACAAACTACAATTGGTAGGTCTCGTTTGTCGTAATGGTAATTTGATTAATTACTTTGGCGACCATTCTAATATATCGCCATCCATATTCTGACGCTTTTATTTCGATTTTTTTTTAAAATCCATTTTAGTTTTTGATTAGCGTTAAACAGACCGATGATTAAATGATCAGACAAGCATATGTCTGAATATCAACCGGGTTGAACAGCTCTAATCTTCTCTATGAGGTCATTTTTTTTCAATTCGTAAATTTATCTGTTTTTTTTATTTGGTAGGTCGTGTGATGATTAAATGCATAGTTCAAATGAAAAATATCTTTTGGATATTTTGATTAATGCTGTTGTTTAAACCGTGAATCCACAAATATTGAATGTAGTTGTTGCTTTTAGCTTAGTTGCTTTTTGTTTGTTAATGCATAGAGTTACGCCAATACGCCAGTAGACAAATCATTTGGGGGATGAGAGTGATAGCGAATGCATAATGCTGGGTAAGGGCAACATCTCAATTGGAATATGTAGCAGGCAATTTTCTAGCAGCAAGTCAAATAGGTTAGCATGATTAGTAACCCGATTAATGATATTAATATGGTTATAGCTCGGATCTTTACTGAGATCAAAGTAGCATGCAATTTCCAGTGTAATTGCTGATTAGAGTAGTTATATGTTGGAGTCGTTTGGGTGTATATGGTGTTCCAAAATCTTTAGAATGGTGAATACCGATGCTAAATACCTGATTGATTAATGATAATAATAAATGTAAATTAAATGTAAGAAATTTATATTATATTTTAAAAAATTATTTTTTAATGGTATTAAATAGTAGATATCGAATGGTGATATTAAATATTGAATGAAAAACCAATTCTTTGCAAGTAAATGAATTGAAATTAATAAAAAACGACCGTAAGAATGAATAAGAATTAATTGAGGTAGGCAATTTACTACCGAAGTGAATGGAATAAAATATGTTCATTCCCATTCATTTACTTACATAGAATTATTTTTCATTCAATATTCAGTATTTCCGTTTAACATTTACTATTTATTACTATCAAAGAATAATTATTTAAAGTATTATATAAGTTTCTTGCAGGTTTAATTTACATTTATTATTTACCTAAAAATCTTGGTTTACATTTAATATTCAATGATGAATCATTTCATACTTAAGTTTCTCTATTCTTTGATTTAAATTTATTACTTCATATACGGTACCATTCGATATTAAATATATTTATAAATCATTTCAACATTTTCTTAAAGTTTATAATCATTTACTTAAATAGTATTCTCCTTACTATTCAACTTAATTATTAAGCATTTTAAATATTGACTTAAGTTTATAATATTTCTTGTGCATCTTAATTCTTTATTTGTAGACATATGTTAATTTTGAATAATTTTTATTATTTAAGTTTTTATTTGCATAATATTCTATTATCTTTTTAGTTTACAAGTTAAAAAACTTCAATTTTTTTTATATTTTCAATAACCACTTATATTTAATTTCGGATTTCAATTTGGAAGTTTTTAACCATTAAGATAGTCAATGATTCCATTTTATTACAATAATTGAAAATCTCTAATTTTCAAAAACTTAAGAACTAATTATCGGGTTTTATTTCAAATCATCCTGAAATAATATATACTTATATCTTTTGTATATCAAATCGTACTTAGGAAATTACAATTTAAATTTTGTTTTACCAAAACAACTGTGTAGCAAAGCTATTATAATGGTCTTTCCACTTTGAAACTCGAAAATGAAAGTCGATGATGTCGCGATCACCATTGAAATTATTTTCCAGCGGTAGAAGAGGAAAGTACATAACTTATTTTCTTATAGAATTCTATTAAAACGTTTCTTTTTAATCTTATTAAAAATGTTTCTATCACAAAAACTTCTAAATAATACAAATATTATTTTTCCAAAATCTTATTTAATTTAATATTTTTACTTATCAAAAATACGGGTCGTTATAAGTTTTTTGGTTGGAAGATTCCATTATATCTAGAAAGTAACGGAGTATCGTTGATAAGGTTGTAGTGATAGGTATGTTACATTGAGGAACAAATCAGGCTTAATTGTCTTAGAGGTTTAAATAATAGCTTTTAGACTAATGTCCGTTCTCGTTTTGTGTTAATATTTTTTTTTTTGCTAAATACTTATGTTAGATGCGATGTTATTCAAGATTTTTTAGTTGAGTATCTTGAAACATTAGAAGGTTGGGATTAAAAGATCTCTTATGCTTACATTCTACGTCAGTTAATTTCAAATTCATTGTGTTTGTTTTGATTTCTTTAAATCTAATCAAACCATCATTATAAGTAATGATTTTGTTTTTAATTTTATTTTCTTTAATTTGCATTCATTTTGTACCCTTTGTGATTGGTTTATGTTTTAGGTAGTGTATTTTGTTTTAGAATAAAGTTATAAAATAATCATAGCGTATAAACCAATTAATCACATAAGTTTCAAATACGAGCAAATCTAATAAATGGAAATTAGTTCAAGTTACCATATGTAGTTGTGTATTAATCCAATAGAACAGGTTAAGTAATTAAGTTTATATACAAATCCATGTTTGATATTAAACAAGCCTAGTACTGTATCTTTTGATCGCTTTTAAGGACAAATATAATTCTTTTTTCTTTGGACTTAAAGGCAAATTTTGTATTGTATCTCATCCATCTTAAAACTTAATTTTAGCTTATCAAAAGCTCAAATATTTCCAATTAAATTTCAATCACCTCGCTTTTCCATTGTTGGGTTTTTTTGCTGTCCTTCAACTTTTCTTCATTTAATTGACCATGATTAATCTTTTGTTAATTTATGTTCAAAGCTAAATTATATTGATTCTTCCATTAGTTCGAGTCAAAATGACTTTGTTTATGGTAAGTTTATTTTTAAATATGATTTTCTTTATCTTTGTTGTTCTATGAATATGCACTTGAATTCAACTTCTGCATTTCATGTTTTTTAGCATATGCTTTGACTTACATTTTATTTCCTTTTTTGTTTTCTTAGTATCAGTTATTGACGTCATTAATGTGAATAAAATATGATGTTTGCTGGAAATTTTCATTATAACAAAATATTGCAAATATTTTATTGTAGTTAGATGAAAGACTTATATTTATATCAGTCTTTGATAAAAATAAAATTTAATTATTGACAAGCACCATTGTTCTAGTGGTTAAGTGATTTGACTTTAGTGCGAAAGGTCACATGTTCGAAATTTGCGTTGCGTGATTCGAACATATATTGAAATGTGATGTGAATTCTATACTAACAGGGAACTTGCAGAGTGATAACAGATATGATAATAAAATAAAAATAAAAATTTGATTATTGTTTGATAATAATCTGTATATAAAGTAGACTTGTATATAGAGAAATTTTTTTTGAAAGATAAACGTGAGGTAAATCATATTATTATAAGAATAGCAGTGTTAAAAAAATATAGAAACGTTTGTCATTTTTTACAAAATGATATATACAAGTAGAGTTTGCATATACGCGATTTAGTAAAAAGAAAATTGAAAGATAGTTTTGATGAAAGGATAAACTTTTATTTTCTTTTATTTAGAAGTCGAATTTATTTATTTGTCTTGTGTTTGAAACACAAAAATAATAAGGGACCGTTTGGTTTCATTTTGTATTTTGAGTTTTGTGTTTTCAAATTGCACTAAAAAATAGCAAGAAATAAGTTATAATTCTTAGCCATTGCGACGACCAACGGACAACGAAGAAGTTTGATCGTTCTTCGTGCTTTTGTTATCTCTCGAAACACGAAAAACAAAATAAACTTATTTCTATTTTACATGTTAATTTCATTTTTCAAAATTATTTGTTTTTCCACAATACATACAACGGACGCGCTTTGTATAGATGAAAACACAAAACTAAAAACGACAAGCCAAACGGGACCTAACTTTTTGAAAAATAAGTTGAGCTGGAAGGATTAAATATAACTATTTATTTTCTAAAATAAATATGGATGGTAAAATATTGCATCAATGAAAAGGTGAATTTATTTATTTCGGGATGCCTCCGCGAGAGCCTTAATTAAAAAATATGGGATGATGGTCTATCTTCTTACATCATTGGCTTATGAAAGTAGGTTTTCGAAAAAGAAAAGCTTAATTTATTAATATTTTGCTTTTAAATATAGTTGATTTAATTTACCTAAATTGCAGTTTTAACTAGAATTGAATAGGAATGTAAATCAAAGTGTGATCTGATCCAAAGCGGGATTTGAATTGAAAGATTTTTTATATCAGTGTTTTATTAGTTGCAGTTATATGTGTTTTTCTTAATTTTCTGGAAAAGAATAATTTTCTTTTCTTTTCTGTATATTGGTACATATACGACATGCATCTCATCCATCTTGAAACATAAATTAGCTTATTAAATGTTCGAATATTTCCAACTAAATTTCGATCATCTCTCTTTATCATTGTTGTGTCTTTGTTGCTGCTACCGCCATCTCCAACTTTGTCGTCTTCAATCTAATATGTCGTGATTATAATCTTTTTGGGATTTAGTAACACCTACTACCTTCAATGATAAATTTTGTTCCTCCTTCCATTAGTTTGGATTCAGATAACTGTGTTCATGGCTAGTTTTTATTTATCGTGTATTTTTTCGTATTTTTACTATGACTAGTGTGTCAAAATTTTGAACATAATCTCCTTTATCTTTGTTCGTCTGTGAGTATGTGCTTATTTGAATCCAACTTTTGCACATGATATTTTAGCATATGCTGTAACTTAATTTTTTCCCCCTTTTTTCCTTGCTGTTATTTATGGACACAAAACATTATAATTATAACTTAACATTATAATTATTATAATTAAGTTATAGCATGTTCAGTATAACAATTAAGTTATAGCATATTAAGTTTTAGCATATTAAGTTCCGTAAGAAAAACATTCTATGAAGGTGCAACCCTTTCGTTGTTGTTTACTCTTCCATCTTCAGTTCTCTTGCACTTAGCTTTTAACAGTTCTTTCATAACCTTTTCCACCACGTCCTTGAGATAGGCTTCATTGTTCAGGTAATTCTTTTTATTAATTTTGTAACCGTCCGAAGTTGAAGTTGCGGAACAGTCTCTATCTTCCGCTTGAACTCTTCCTTGATAATTTGCCTTCAATGGAAGGCCCTCTTTCTATTTTGATGGAGAAATATTAGCTTAACTTTTTGCAGCATCTGTATTGATTTTCAGATTCCTTTTTGGAGATTCAACTTCTTCACCCACCGTGGTAGCTTTCATTAATGATCGATGAGATAACACTTCGTTCAGAAGATCTTTCATTTATGCCATTTGGCGTTCCAGATATGCGATTTTAGCCACATGTTCTTCTGGCTGAAGATCTTGAGTCGGAGCTAGTTGTGGTGACTACCGAAGCTGAGCTGGAAGTGGAGTTGATTGAGGTAGGGCGGAAGGTTGCCCCTGTTCACTATTCCCAGGGTTGAAAGAGGGTGATACGTTTTCCTTCAAAGAAGTAGCATGCTCATTCCTTTTGCTAACGGTAAGAGGTCTTCTTGATTTCATTTTCACCTATAACAAACCAAATTCCACAATCAATTATATTAATAAAGTAGGTCGGAGGTTCGAGCCCTCCTTCTACAACCAAAAATGTTAACAAGATTTCTTGTTAACATCCCCGATGCTTTTCATAGGATTATTTTATATGGGTTCAACCTTTCGGTTGAGTTGATTCACATTTTTGAATGAAATGACAAAGTCGGAAGGTTTTAAGGTTTTAATTTTGATCCTGACGAGATGGGATTGATTCCGGAAGGTTATAAGAGATTATTCATCTCAGATTAGGATTTGAATGAAGAATCATCTTACTTCTGATCTATAGAAAGGTTTAAGTATGGTTCAAGCATTACAGTTTAAAGGGATCAGCAAAATTGCTCAACCTTTTGATTAGCCCGGAAGGTCTAAGAAGCCATTTAGCCTATACCGAAAGTTTTATATATAGCTTAAACCTTGCGATTTGATTGGATCAATGGTCTTGTTAAACCTTCCAATAGCCTGGAGGATATAGGAAACCATTTGGACCCTTCGATCGACTTGTCATGATTGTACGACCTTCACCCATATCATTTCATCAAGTTCTATCTTCCTTGGAAACCGAAAGTAATCCACATTTCCTTTGAATCCCTTCGGAAGGTTATAAACCCTTCGATGGTATCAGATGGTGAGATTGCTTTATTTGTTATCCCCTTACACTTTCGGCTTCCTAGGATGATATCTCACTTGTGAAAACCTTTCGAAAAGAGTGCATGATTCAAACATATTTAGATAATAATAATGGATTATTTAATATGCCATGAGACTGATATCTGAGATTAATTCACAGGTTATATTCTCCCTTCTTGTAATTGGTATTAGGTAGGGAAGAAGGTAACTTATGAGATTATCCAATAACAGTTTCATGGTATATTCTCGAAATAAACAAAGAATATTCTCGAAAGGCTTGTTATGCTTTTCAAAGGGTTGTCAATTGAGTTGCCTATTCTGACCCTATCCTTTCTACCCTTCTTGGAACACATCTGTTGAATGACAAACAATGAATCCCTTCGCTTGCCTCGAAGGGTTTAGATTTGCAACAAACTTGTTTCCCACACCCATTCCTTTTTATTTAAAAGACTTGGGGCACTCTTCTTTTCTTTAGCCTTTATGTTACATTGGGCGGCCTTATAACCATCTACCTGGGAAAGCTCTTCCTTGAAGTTACCACGTGCCTCTTCTTCTTTGGTGTTATACAATCCTTTTGGTGTCATCGAAAGGTAACTTCTTCTAATACTCTTTGCCTATGCGGAAGATCTCTGATGTGCCTTCTTTATCTTCATTTACATTTTATGGTTAACAGTATGTTAGCATACTGGACTTTTCAGGAGATCTCTTCAGTGAAGTCGAATCTGAACTTCATGCACAAGGGTCAGAAAGTACCTTTCGACCATCGTATTTCTCTAGATAAAATATACCATTGAGATAAATACAAGTGGCCCATCGTTCGAACATAAATAAGAACAATGTGAACTAAATATCATCAATGATGGTCAACAATCGATAAGTATCTATAAATATGAAGTTGATAATACTCTGATGCGGGTTAGCAAAACCCTAGGTTATGCATCCTACTCTATTTTCTACCATTTCCGATGTCGAGGTAATATCATACATCTTTCATACGAGTCTTCGTCAATTGAACAAATCACGAATCCATAATTAGATTCCTACGTCTCGAACAAATCTCGAAACCATACCTAGATTCCAGCATCTTGAACAGATCCACTTCCAAGAGATAGAATATGTATCTCAGTCTTGAAGTGGATTTCAATAAGTAAAACAGTTACGATCCCAGTCTCTTTAAGACTGAATCGACGAATTTTGTCATATTCAGTAATAGTGACACCGATCGCATATGAAAACTTAGTCTCGTATACTTATCACATTTTTGAACTTCTCACTTCCACTTTCAGTGATAAGCACACGACTAAATAATTTCCATAAACGAGTAAACAAACAAAGCATGATCAAGTCATACAAAGTACAATTAAGTCATATAAGCGACTTTTATTCCCCTTTTAATTAATACTTTTATTAGTGAAACTTCTTTTATCTGACAAAACATCATTTACCAATCACTACTATTCACTTTTACTCTTTCAATATTTCAATAATTATTCATGCACTTGCCTTAATTAGTATATGTATATTTATAAATTATTAATAGGATTTCTTACTTTCAACCTTTATTTTTTCTATCTTTCTCCAAAAGATTCCATACTTATAATTTCCTTCAAAAATCCATCTTAGGGATCTAAGTAGTTTCACAAATCCATTCAAAATGTTTAAGAGCAATGTTACATAAACATTGTCACTAGAAACCCAAAACCATTTCACTTATGCTTATCCTTAAAACATTTTTTCAAAAATCTGTTTACATTCATAAGTATAATCAAAAAGGGTTTAATACGAATGTTATTAACACATTGTCACAACAAACCCAAAACCATTTCATACTTACATTATCTTTAAAAACATTCTTTGAAGGATCTAAGTTAATATTTAGTCAAGTTTCATGGCCGACAAGTCAACTACCCAATTAAAACGAAAACTTATAGAAATTACAGTTCATATACTTAACTCATTTTTGACATTCCAACTTATACTTTCCCTTGTTCAAGAGTGAAGCAAGGTAAGTTAGAACATTGGTTGTATATAGATAAGCCTACCTATAGATAAGTCTACCTAGTAGGCTTTTACTGTTAAGTATAATATTAATGACTTTCATAAACGAGTAAATAATCAACACGACTAACATGTTTTCGACATTCCGAACTTAACTTTTCCTCGATCAAGAGGGAAGCCAGTAGGATAGAGCACTAGTGCTTTTATTCCTGCTAGAACATCATCTTAACTCGCACAAATAGATATGCCTATTTCATCGGTAGTTGGTGATAAGCATAGTTAATTTCCTTTTTCAAAACTTATATATACACACACATTTTAAAAATACTTATAAATAGGTTTTTAAAATCTATATAAAATATTACTTAAAAATAACTAATTTATAATTTGAAGAAAATAAAGTAAAAACATGTTTTATAATTTAAAACCCATTTACTTTCAAAATTCATAAATAAATATTAAAAATATATTTAATCTTCAAGCCAACTTTAACATACTGAAATGTATGTTAGAAATGTCGCTCAAAAGATTAGGGAAAATCACCAAATTCAGAAACCATTTTTGAACATTTAAACCAAAAGCGACTTACTACAGCTTTTAGAAATGCTATTAAAAGTCCTTGTTAAAAAACAACATTGAAAAAACACAATCTTTATGACCAGTTTTCACCACCTTAACAAGTGACTTAAGACTTGAAATTTTATAGTAAGTACTAAACTTAGGTTACTTATAAACCATGGAAAAAATCTTAATTATATTCTCTAGTTTATTTATAAAATTTCTCAAAAACAAGGAATTTGCTAAAATGTTCGTTTAGCGGCATTTTTACCCAAACTTTAGCCATTTTGTTTGACCAGTTCCAAAACCATTGACACTCCAATTTTTTTAAAACTTATATTAATTATTAAAGATGCAAAGAAGCTTCTAAAATATCTCTCAAATTTAACTTTGAAAATCACCAAATCTAAGGCATTTTCAAAGTGTATCCATAGTGACTTTTTCCGCTTCTAACTTTCACAACTATGGTTCATAACTTTTATAACTTTCCAAACCATTTATTTACTATTCCATTCACCTAAATATGTGTAGAGAATAATCAAACCAAATTATTCCAAGTTAAGATCATAAATCTTCCATTTATATAAGCTAAAGTTAAGGTATATCGAAGTGTACTTATAGCGACTATTCCCGCTTCAAAACTTTCAAACGTACTTCAATTCAACACACATTTCGAACAACCATTAAACATCAGGTAAAGGTCACACCACATCTCTATAAGGGTAATATAAGTGAAGTTATACAATATAAAGTTGTCATTTCCTTTCAAAAGCATGGGGGTCCAAAGTTTATAACTTTAATTAGTTAATGTCACTTTAAATTTATATTTTTACTACACAACATATATGCATAATATATACAATCAAGATAGTGATATAATTTACTTAGATCTAAGCCAATCACATGCTCAAATGCTCACAAAGATAAGAACACTTCCAACCATCACCAAATTTCTAATGATCCAAGCTTTAGCACTTACAAACCAAGGCAAGACCTCCCCCTTCTCTTCTATGCTCATGGCCTCACCATGCCCCTCTATTTCATCCATATTTTCCACTTTTGACTTTAAATCATTGCTTGCTAAAGTGTTGTAAGGTGTTAATAAAAATCTGGTGAAGTTTGTAAGGAATTTGAGTTGAATAGTAAAAATCAGTGAAGAACAAAGCGGATTAATGTTGATCCACTTCCACCATTTTCTTAATTTTATTTAAGTGGTTAGTGAAACCCTTAAGGATGTATTTATAGAATTTTTCAAGAGGTCATTACCACCTTCTACCTTCCATAAAAGGTCATAAAGGAGCCTCCCTCTCACATGCATCCTTTATAGTTTTACATCTCTTACTTAACACTTAAGACTTTCCTTAAAGTTCATCTTCAAAGTATCTTATCTTCCCTTTCACATCTAATTAGTTAACTTTAAGAAGCTTCTTACGAGTTTAGTGCAAAATATTTTTATTTCAAATTAATGTTCTCTCAAGAAAATAAGTGTATGTAAAAAAAATATGAACGACTTCTAATGGTTAAAAAGCTGTTTATGGGTAAAACGATTTTCGGTCACATTATCGATATTTCTTCAAAGTATTTATTTTTTTTAAAATTTTTACAAAACATGTTTACCATCATTACTTATGATTTGTAAGGGGGATACCAAGGTTATTAAATCACTTTAATAACATTTAATCAAAGATTCATATATTTAAATAATTCAGATATTTAAATGCAAAGTGTCTGAAATCCCTGGTCGTTACATTCTCCCCCATCGTCTTTGAAATTCCAACACAAGCAACCAAAGAAACAACCACGTAGAAATACTTAATAGTACTCAAAATCATTAGTTAATATAGCTCTCCAATTGTCTAGGTTCTGAAACCCTCTCGTTGGACTAGGATGATAAACAATCTACTAAACGCACCATAGACTCAACAGCCTTAGGTTATTACATAGTCAACGATTCATAATACTTCATAACAAATCAATGAGTCCTCACCTAAATTCCCCATAAGCCAACAAAACATAGTATGCAAATATACAAAAGCCCATATGACGCACATGGACCATCCATATGCAACATCTGATATGATCACTTGCTTGATCACATAAATTTCACTTCCAAACTAATATAGATCACATGATCTCTTTGTTGCGGACTCCGATCAGGTTCCTTGATTAAAAACCTTCATTCTCCTTACATAGCTATATATTATGATATAAAACTTTGGAATCATATCAAGAATCTATATCAAGATTTCGTCAACAAAAAATCGAGTGAAAGAACCTTGTTCGGACCGGTGCAAATCACCTCGAGACCATGTACTCGAATACTGGATCAAGAATAGTCATGCGAATAAAACGATATACGAACAACTTACGTATTTAATCTACAGGAAATTATTGTCAAGGACAAAATTTCTCAGCATTTTAGCCTCAAGGACAAACCTTCAGTATTTTAGCCTAAAGGACAACTTTCTTTAGGTATCAGTTTTTACAGTTTTTAGGTATCAGTTTGTAGTTATCGGTAACAGTTTTTAGGTATCAGTTTTTAGTTCGGTAGCAGTTTTGAAAAAATGTTTGTCCTTATGAATAATTTTGAAATAATGTTTGTCCTCATGAATAATTTTTAGGAAAATGTTTGTCCTTGTGGTTAAAATATCGAGGTCGTGTCCTTGAGGCTAAAAATATACAAAATTTTGTCCTTTAAATTAATTCCCCTTTTAATCTATTGGTTTCTTAACTACATCAATATCTTTTATATCACATTCATTTATCCAAATAGCATGTCATTTAATACTAAAATTATTTATGAACCATTTCATAAAAACATAACTTCTAGTTATCAGATGTTTTATAACACAAGTTCATACTCGTATAATACTCCGATACATCCTAAAAGTATATACCCGACACCAAATTTAAAACTAGTTTAAATTCTACTATCTTCTAAGTTCAAGTGTTATTTAAACATCATCATTATATTTTTGCAAAACACTTAGTTTCAACTTCTATATTGTTTCGGAAGTTTCCAGCTGTCCAAAATCGCCGAAAATCCGTTCATTTCAACAAATGAAAATTACCAATCAATTTATCTTAACATAATGCACAAACCATTCCATCTTAATGCATAGACTACATGTATCCATAAAGTAGCTTAACAAAATTTCACTTCTATATTAAGCACACTTTGCTACAAAGGGAAAACGGAAAAGGTTTTCATAATTATTTGGGTTATGCCACTACCACTTGAGCACCCAACATAGCATACTTGCAAATCTTTTTTTCATAGAAAGCTTATTTCTAAATCTTTATTAAAATATTTTTTGTTTTTTTATCAAATTCTTTAAGGAAACTCTAGAACTAAACATTGGGTTTCATTTCAAATCAATTGAAATAACTAAGGCCACATTTGAGACTACAAATTATTGTTATCCAACCTTATGACCGAGCCATATTCAAACGAATGTGATCAATCAATTGGTAGAATAACTAAGCAGGAATCCCAAGCGATAATTTCCAGGCTCAGATGTTAAGCGAAAACAAGAGGTGAAGTCACGAACTTGCCAATAATCTTCAATAGAACACTAAAAATCAACTCACTCCAAGTACCAAGCCCAATGGTCCAAGAATGAAGTCAAGTCATGAATCGGTACCGATTCATGGTTAGGGATCGGTACTGATCCCTAACTTTAACCCAAATCCACCTGAAAGTTCATGCCATAGAAAGACTTAGTAATTATTAGTCGATGCACACCATAAATGATGGTTAGCTCGTCTTTAACCAAACCGATCAATATGAATAAGTCAAGCACTTTTGTCCAGCCTCCAAACCAAGGAATGCATATAAGTTCAACCCCATATCAATGCAACCGAATGCCAAAGTTAAGGATACAAGTCAACCAAACGTCTATAAGAGACTGAAGAAGGTTCTCAGAGCAATCTTATGGATCGATACCGATCCATGGAGCATAGTTCGATACCGATCTTTGAACATTAATGAGTTGGCCATGATCTTCCGAGAGTGGTTCCTTTAGGATGTTGGGAATGTGAACAAGAATGCAGTGGAGAGAATTTTGTCGACCTACAGCTATAAATAGAGGAGAAAAGGAATTATTTAAGGACTTTTGGCTTGTTTAATAAATTTCTATACTTTCTCTACAATATCATGGACCATCACCAATCCATAGCTACCGACCCATAAGATCAACTTTGTAAAACTCAGTAGTAGCATAAACAAAATTCAAGTGGACATAGATCTTTGATTAGTCGAACCACTATAATTATTGTGTGTTCATTTTTCATGATTTTCCATTTATTTTCTTCATTTCATTCTCTGCTATTAATCTATGGTTGTTTATGCCAACTTTTGGCATAAATATTTTGGTGCTTTCACTAAGAACATATCAATCTCAGGCTATTTGTATCTATATTCTAATTTTGGATGACTTTAGTCCAAGAGGTAGATTTGTTAGTTTCATTCCTATAATCTGTGACTATTCAAATTTCTGCAAAATCTACCATATGATTAACTAAAGTAATGGTCCACGAAACACTAGAGAAAATCTGCCACCTCTAGGCCTGCTAACGATGCTGAGAACGTTGATTCTCAACATGTTGAAGAATTTGCTCAACCCAATGCTGTTGAAATTCAAAGCCCATTAGATATGATCACTCAGGTTAAGATGGACATGATGATGAAAGAGTTGAATGACAAGTTGCGTGAGAGTAAGGATGAGATGAGGAAACATATGAGGGGAACTTTAGATTTACTAAACCAATTATCTTATAGTCGTAGAAGGAACAGGAAGGAGTTATCACCTCCCAACTCAAAAAAGGAAAGTTCTTCATCATTCAGAGAAAACCACGGAGAGAGGAAGCAAAAAAATAAAGACAAAAGAAGCTTGGATTTCGAAAATCAAGTTGAACAATGCTCAGAGTGCAAGAGTAGGATCGGTACTGATCCATCCCCACGGATCGGTACCGAACCCTGTCAACGTGATGTTGGCACAAGAGGCGGTGTTGGTTTAGATGATGATGTTGGTGGTGTAGATGGTCATGTTGCTGATGGCCAGAATATTAAGATTCAGACGGTTGCCCTTGATCCCTCGCATTGCAATCATAGAAATAAATCGGCTAGACGAACAGTTCTCCCAGGGACAGGGTAACCTAGGTACCATGGAACTAACCGAGCTTGTTTGTAGAGCCAAACACTCGGGGTATGCCATGATCATTGTCGTCCTATAGATCAAATTGAGCCAGAATATTTAGTTGGTATGGTGAAGAAGTTAGTAAATGAAAACCAACATAGAAACAATGACGAATATTCTTCTCCCAATATGAACCCATTCACCGAAGAGATATTGTGTGAGGAATATCCCTATAGGTTCACTATGCCGACAATGTTGTCCTATAGTAAGACGATGGATCCGAGATAGCATTTACTGAAATACGAATGGTGAATGGGCACGAGGAGGGCAATGGATTCTATTAGGTGTTGGTTGTTTCTTGGTCTTTCTTATAGGTGTAGATATGATGTGATTCACCCGGCTTCCATCGAAATCCATATCGTTGTTCGATCAGTTGGCAAGGAGATTTTTCAAATAGTTTCCCTTGCACACTACCCATCCGAAGGATGTTGTATGAGGAAGATCCATGAAGGTTCGTTATGCCAACGATGCTGGCCTATTACAGGATGATGGATCCGAGAGCATTTGCTGAAATACGAATGGCGTATGGACAGGACGTGGGCAACATACATTGTGGAGGTATTGGTGTTGCTCGGTCTTTCTTGAAGGTGTAGCTATGATGTGGTTTAGTCGACTTCCACTGAAATCCATGTCGTCATTTGATTGGTTGGCAAGGAGGTTTATCGAATAGTTTCATTTGCACACTACCCGCCTAAAGGATGTGATGTTGTTATCGAATCAATTCCAGAGTATCGGGGAGTCATTGAAGGACTTTTTGAGTATATTCAATACGACCGTGATGAAAGTGAGTAATTCTAAGGAGGACATAGTGCCGTGGGCTTTGATCAAGGGGTACATCCAGATACTAGTTTCGAAAGATGGTTGAAGATGAAACCTCTACTAACAATGGATGGTTTTATATAAAGGTGACTTAATTCTTGCACTTGGAAGAGGCAAGTTCGAGCACTAGGAAAGTGAATGGTGGACAATCAACTGAAGTGATTTAAAGTAATACGGCTGTGAAGCAATCCGTCGAAGGTTCTAGGAATGCTGCTATTAAAGTGGAAAATATAGGTAATAACCTAAAAAAATAAACAAGGTGATGGAGGTAGGAAGCCAAATTTCAAGAAACGTTCGAAACTTCCATAGTACGAAGATTATACACCACTAGATAATTTGATTAAGAATATATACCTTCCAACCAAGGTACTAAGCATTACAAGAAGCCAAATTCGAGAGAGCCGACTGAGAGAAGAATGGTCTTGGATGTATTGCCACTTAGACAAGACCCGTGGTCATAACAAGAACAAATACAGGAATTTTCGAGATGTGATTGAGGAATTAATCTAGAAGAAGAAGCTTCGGCATTGTATAAAAGCCTCATAGGATAGCAGGCCAGGGAATGTTCAACCCCAAGGGAAACAGCTCCAACGCAGCCTGGTTGGACCTACTGGTGGCAAGCCTTAGCAACTTGAATAAAGACATGTTATCAACACAATAACTGGTGGACCTCATCCAATCGAAAAGAGTTGGAATGAGATGGAAAGATACAGGAGTTCTTTAAAACATATGGTACAAGGGAGTTGCTTTTCCATCAAAGACGAGGCTCTAGTGAAGCAACTAAAAACCATGAAAAATGACAATCTGTTCAGAAGTCATGACACGGATGGGGTCGAGGTGCATATGCTTGATCCTTTGGTGATAATGGCATAGGCCAACAACTTTGAAGAAAGTGCTTGTTGATTATGGAAATTCAGTAAATATTCTATTTAAGAGAGTTTATGATCAAATGATGATGGATGGTCAGGATCCGAAGCTTGTAAATATAAAATTTAGGGATTTACCGGAGAGGCTACAAAGCTTGTAGGATTTGTAAACTTATTGACGGTTTCAAGAAATGTGATCGCAAGAGATTGTAGTTCGTAACCTTCGCAGTGATGGATATTTTTTCAGCTTATAATGCCTTTCTAGACTGACTGGCCGTTACTAGTTTCCAGAACTAAAGGCCCTAGCTCCATGGTTCCCAACGATGAAATTTCCCATGACAAACGAAATGAGGGTCATTCAAGGTGATCAGAACCTTGGACAAGAATGCCACGTCGCCGAGCTGGAGGAAGCAAAGCGACATTGAAAGGGAAAGGACGTGGAGAAGATTCTCTACGTCTAATCGATGGATGCATAGCAACCACTGCCTAAGCCCTGACTTGGTTGGCATAGAAAGTTCCATAAAGCTATGGATCCGAGGAAGGATCCAGAGGACGCAATTCGGCCCTAGCCGAGCGGACGATCACCATCTCGATCTGTTAGGCCGATCCTACTCGGGTCCTAAAAATCAGATTTCAACTCAGCATGAGAATGAAGAAAGAATTGGCGGGTTTTCTTTAGGCGAACCTAGATGTTTTTGCCTAGGCACAATCTGTGAACCCTAGATGTCATGCATTGAAAGTGAACCCTAGATGTCTCCCTGTGAAACAGAAGTGGCATAGCCTAGGTTCAGGCCGATCCTTGCGCTGAAGGAAGAAGTGGATAAGCTAAAAGCCAATGGCTTTGTCCACAATGCTGTATACCCAAAAGTGTGTATCCAATCCAGTCCTAGTCAAGAAATCCAATGGGAAATGAAGGACATGGATCGACTATTCAAACTTGAATAAGGCATGTCCCAAAGATAGCTTCCCATTGCCAATGATCGACCAACTAGTGGATTCCACAGCCGACCATGAATAGCTATCTTTCTTATATGCTTATTTTGGCTATAATCAGATTCTAATGCACATCCCAAACCAAGAACATTGGAGCAACATTTCTAAGGCAATATGCATGTTCCAATGGTGAATTGGAGCAACATTTACAGCAGTTTTCAATAAGATTCGCTCGCAAGGGTAATGTATTATGTTAGAGGTACTAAGCAAGCGGGCTGGATAAAGGTCCATTCAACCTTCGAGGGGATGGCCTGGCCAAATTTATAGCCCCTTGAGTATCCTAGCGCGAAGGCCATTCGCATCCCGAGCAAGTTGTCTTACGCTAATCAATCAATTAATAATGTTGAGCTATATGTCATTTCATAGCCTAGTTTGGGACATAAGGTGCCTGCTCCAATAGCTCCGTTCGTGTTACGATCATTGGAGTTATAAGGTTTGTTTTCACTAGGATTTGACATGGTGCAAAGGTGAAAAGAGTTTGTAAAGAAGTAGAGGGAACAAAAAAAGAGCTTTTGGCGAGGGCACTCCTATCGCCAAACTAATGACTAAAATTTTAGCTAACCTCAGAATTATGATTATGGGGTGATATAAACAAAGGAAACTTGCTAATACATTAATTAAAAATGTAAAATGAGGTGGTCGGTTGGAAAAAAGTAAAAGAATACAAGATTTGAAGTGGTTCAGCTAAGCTTGCCTACGTCTACTATGAAAAATTCTTACTTCTTTGGTTCTCTTACAATTTATGACTATAAGAGATAATAATATGAAAATACAATGCTTGAGAGCTTATTTTGTTCAGTCTTTGTAAAAATGCAACTCTTGATGTATTAATAATTGTTGCAAATTATATTAAATGGCTAAAATTGCATAGTTTAGGCTTGGAGGGATGGGTAGTTGATGTGCGTGCTAGTTAGGAGTCTAACCGGACTGTATGATTGAGATGATGATAATTATGTGGTTGTACCTTGAGCAAGCATCGAGCAAGGGCAGACAGCACGGGCTCAAGGAGTGGTTTTTGTAGAGGTACTTTGATGGTAGCAAAGGTAATGGTTATTGTTCTTCTGTCAAATGAACGATGTCGCTTATCAGACTTTGTATAGAAATGATACAAACAGAGCTCCTTTTTGCAGGGGTAGGAAGGCGTCGGGGTTGGAGCTTGTCGAGGCAAGACGAGGAACCCTCAGAAGGTCCGGACAGTTGAAGAAGGGAGTGAGCGAGAGAATTTGCCGGGGAGTAAGTTATTAGCCATGCCACTCACTAGGCTGGAGGCTTATTGCACATCGAGAAATATATGCTGTCGTCGCCTGCTTGTGACCTTTACGAGCTTTGCTTTAACTTAAGGAGACTTGACTAGTCATTAGGATGTGGGCCAAGTTGGTTGATTGCTGAGGGGTGCATCACATGTCGAGCTGCTATTTGGCATTGCCTGACCCGCTATTGTTTGAGTGGGCAATACTATGACAATTTGTACTCGAGCCAGGAGGTCCGCTCGTAGGGTGAGCCTTGTTGCGTTTGAGTCGGTGTATGCAATCAAATGAGCTAGTTAGATGATGTTGGCTGGCCCAATTTGTACTTGCAAGAAATTTGAACGATAAGAAATTTCAAACATTTATAGGTAGAAAGAAGATTCTAACAGATTTATAGAGAAATTTGAGCGATAGACGAGCTGCTATTAATTTTGATTTGACATTTAGTTTTATAATGCCTAGTTGGAAAGGCTCTACCCATGACAGTAGACTGTTAATTCATGATATTGAAGAAGTTGAAATCTTCCCATGCTCGCCATTCGTTAATTATCTCGTAGATTCAATGTATAAGCTTAGAAATGGATAGCTACCAATTTATCATCATGAATCCTATCATGTTTGAGAGTTTCAAAAACCCTAGAATGTTCCAAAATTGTATAATGAAATTTTCAATTTATATCACTCTAGTTTATGCAAGGCCATGTGCTATCTAGAAAAAACATTCAACATTTTACAAGACATCCCGGCGTATAGTTTCACTAGGCAAGCATATTTTGTCATTGTAACTTTGCTATTCATAAATTTATAAGAAAATACAACTGTATGGATCCCGATTATAAACAAACCGTTTAGGCAAAAGTTCCATCGAGTTATGAGGAAAATTGATGTGGACAACATCAATACAACCATGCTGGTGCAAGTTCATCAAAATACAGCATGATTTGTTGCAACACGTCATCGATCAGAGATGTTTTGGTTGCTGCAGGACGACGTTGATGTATTAAATATTTGTATGTTCTTCATCGTTAATTTGAACTTTCGCTAGAATTTGCACTAGGCAATTGAATTTGTAGTTAAATTTGAATTTGATTTTAAATTTCTTTCATTGATTAATAAATACCAAAAATAAAATATTTATTGATTAAAGTAAATAATTAATAATCATGGCAAACAAAAAATTGGAATTCATTGTAATTGAGCATCTTTAAGTTTCAAAATACACAACCGTTCCTTCTAAAAAACATATTATAAATAAAACCTTACCATCAAGTTTCAGAAAATATCAGAAAATTCAACAAATATTTGCTGAGAACTTTGCGAATATTTGCATAGTAATCTGCTAATATTTGTAGAGAAATCTACATATTTTTAAAATTTCAAAACTGTAAAAATATGTAGACTTTCAAAAAAATTTAGGAAAATTCAAAAAATATGTTTTTATCATAAAAACATATAATTAACGTTCAAAGATAATTTTCAAAAAAAATTCTTACCAAAATTAAAAAATAAAAACGTAATTAAAACATGTTTTTAGAAGAGGTTTTTACGTATCAAATTCGAAAAGATGGACATAACCAAATTTCTACCGAAAAATATAAACACCATACATATCACAATTAACAAATTCTTCCTATGCAATTTTCAAACTCTGTTCTAATTTGTCTACAAACGCTGCAACCTCTGACCTTGCGCCAATCAAATTTGATTGTGAAAGAATCCTAAAATTGGCCGTTGATAGATCCAAATATAAATGCATAATTAAAACATGTTAAATTGTCCGTTAGTTCGGCTCGATGTGGGCTGGAAAAGCCCATTTAACCAAATCAGTGGACACGATTTAACTACACAAATGCCTAGATCCGTCTTCCCAAACCCTCCCATCAGCTATTAAATCGCCAAAAACACGTTTGTTTTTCCACCGCCTTCTTCATTTTATCTGTTTGCGTCTTTTCTTCAGTTTTATTTGGATCTGGATTTTCTGCTCTTAAAGGCAGGCAGTGGCGATGACGATCGATATTGGTCTCGATCATCGTAATGGTAATTTGATTAATTACCTTGCCGACCATTCTGATATATCGCCACCCATATTCTGACCCTTTTATTTCTACAGGAAATTATTGTTATGGACAAAATTTTTCAGCGTTTTTGCCTCAAGGACAGGCCATCAATATTTTATCCTGAAGGACAACTTTCTTTAGGTATCAGTTTTTAATCATTGATAGTATCAGTTTGTAGTTATCGGTAGCAGTTTTTAGGTATCAGTTTTTAGGTTGGTAGCAGTTTTGTTGTCCTTATGAATAATTTTGGAAAATATTTGTCCTTATGAATAATTTTTAGAAAAATGTTTGTCCTTATGGTAAAAATATTGAGGTCGTGTCCTTGAGGCAAAAAATATACAAATCTTTGTCCTTTAAATTAATTCCCCCTTTATTTCTATTTTTTTATAATCCATTTTAGTTTTTGATTAGTGTTAAACAGACCGATGATTAAATGATCAGACAAGCATATGTCTGAATATCAACCGGGTTGAACAGCTCTAATCTTCTCTATGAGGCCGTTTTATTTCAATTCGTGAATTTAGCTGTTTTTTTTTATTTGGTAGGTCGTATGATGATTAAATGCATAGTTCAAATGAAAAATATCATTTGGATATTTTGATTAATCATTTTGTCTTTCGCTCCTATCGGACGACCTATTCGCATATGTATTTTGAAAATTTTCATTGATTCTTTATTTATTTTTTCAATCGATCGAGATTTGATTTTTAAATGTTAATTGATTAAACTGTTTGTAAACCGCTCTGTTGTGGTTTGAGATGCAGTCTGGGCCATTGGTCTCATATCAGTTTTGTTTAGAGCTTTCGTTCTTTAAACCATGAATCCACAAATATTGAATGAAGTTATTGCTTTTTGCTTAGTTGCTTTTTGTTTGCTGATGCATAGACTTACGCCAATACGCATTTAGAGAATGAATAAAGCTGGTAGGGGCAACATCTCAATTGGAATATAGCAGGCAATTCCACATTTAGAGAATTGAGATTTTCTAGCAGCAAGTTAACTAGGTTAGCATGATTAGTAACCTGATTAATGGTACTAATATGGTTATAGCTCGGATCTTTACTGAGATCAAAGTAGCATGCAATTTCCAGAGTGTAAATTGCTGATTAGAGTAGTTATATGTTGTAGTCGTTAAGATTTGAGATTATGAGAATGTGCAACACCAGTACAAACCATTACTTGTTTAGCATGTCCCTTTTTTGGATGTGTTTGGGTGTATATGGTGTTTCAAAACCTTTAATGATAATAACAAATGTAAATTAAATTGTAAGAAACTTATATAATACTTTAAAAAATTATTTTTTAATGGTATTAAACAGTAGATATCGAATGGTGATATTAAATATTGAATGAAAAACTAATTATGTTCAAGTAAATAAAGGAAATTAATGAAAAATGACTGTAAGAATGAATAAAAATTAAATAAGGTAAGTAATTTGGTACTGAAGTGAATGGAATAAAATATGTTTATTGTGTAAATCATTGTGCGAATAAAATGGTTTACACACAATACATATTTTATTCCATTGGCTCCAGCAACAAATTGCCTACTTTATTTCAATTCTTATTCATTTTTACAAGATCATCGTTTGTTAATTCCTATTCATTTACTTACATAGAATTAATTTTCTTTCAATGTTCAATATCTCCGTTTAACATTTACTATTTAATACTATTAAAGAATAATTATTTAAAGTATTATATAAGTTTCTTTCAGGTTTAATTTACATTTATTATTTACCTAAAAAACTTGGTTTCCATTTAATATTCAATGATGAATCATTTCATACTTAAGTTTCTCTATTCTTTGATTTATATTTATTACTTCATATACGGTACCATTTGATATTAAATATATTTATAAATCATTTCAATATTTCCTTAAGTTTATAACCATTTACTTAAATAGTATTCTCCTTTTTACTATTCAACTTAATTATTAAGTGTTTTAAACATTAACTTAAGTTTATAATATTTTTTGTACATCTTAATTCTTTATTTGTAGACATATGTTAATTTTGAATAATTTTTATTATTTAAGTTTTCATTTGCATAATATTCTATTATCCTTTTAGTTTACAAGTTACAAAACTTCAAAAAAAAATTATATTTTCATTAAACACTTATATTTAATTTCAGATTTCAATTTGGAAGTTTTTAACCATTAAGATAGCTTATTTTCCAGCGGTAGAAGAGGGAAGTACATAACTTATTTTCTTATAGAATTCTATTGAAACATTTCTTTTTAATCTTATTAAAAATGTTTCTATCCCAAAAGCTTCTAAATAATACAAATATTATTTTTCCAAAATATTATTTAATTTAATATTTTTAATTATCAATAATGCGGGTCGTTGCAAGCATTTTGGTTGGAAGATTCCATTGAATTATCTAGAAAGCAACGGACTATCGTTGGTAAGGTTGTAGTGATAGGTATGTTACATTGAGGAACAAATCAGGCTCAATTGTCTTAGAGGTTCAGTTGATAGCTTTTAGACCAATGTCCGTTCTTGTTTTGTGATAATATATATATATATATATATATATATATTGCTAAATAGTTATATTAGATGCGATGTAATTCAAGACTTTTTGGTTGAGTATCTTGAAACATTGAAAGGCTGGGATCAAAAGATCTCTTATGCTTACATTCTACGTTAGTTAATTTCAAATTCATTGTGTTTGTTTTGATTTCTTCAAATTTAATCAAGCCATCATTATAAGTAATGATTTTGTTTTTAATTTTATTTTCTTTAATTTGCATTCACTTTGTACCCTTTGTGATCGGTTGGTTTATGTTTTAGATAGTGTATTTTGTTTTAAAATAAGGTTATAAAATAATCATAGCGTATAAACCAATTAATCACATAAGTTTCAAATACGAGCAAATCCAATAAATGGAAATTATGTTTAAGTTACCATATGTAGCTGTGTATTAATCCAAGAGAACGGGTTAAGTAATCAAGTTTATATACAAATCTATGTTTGATATTAAACAAGTCTAGTACTGTATCTTTTGATCGCTTTTAAGGACAAATATAATTCTTTTTTCTTTGGACTTAAAAGCCAATTTTGTATTGTATCTCATCCATCTTAAAACTTAATTTTTGTTTATCAAAAGCTCAAATATTTCCAATTAAATCTCAATCATCTCGCTTTACCATTGTTGGATTTTTTGTTGTCCTTCAACTTTTCTTCGTTTGATTGACCGTGATTAATCTTTTGTTAATTTATGTTCAAAACTAAATTATATTGATTGTTCCATTAGTTCGAGTCAAAATGACTTTGTTTATGGTAAGTTTATTTTTAAATATGATTTCCTTTATCTTTGTTCTATGAATATGCACCTGAATTCAACTTCTGCATTTCATGTTTTTTAGCATATGCTTTGACTTACATTTTATTTTCTTAATATTGGTTATTGACGTCATTAATGTGAATAAAATATGATGTTTGCTGGAAATTTTCATTATAACAAAATATTGCAAATATTTTATTGTAGTTAGATAAAAGACTTATATTTATATCAGTCTTTGATAAAAATAAAATTTAATTATTGACAAGCACCATTGTTCTAGTGGTTAAGTGATTTGACTTTAGTGCGAAAGGTCACATGTTCGAAATTTGCGTTGCGTGATTCGAACATATATTGAAATGTGATATGTTGTTCCAGTGATATGTTATATCTAAGTACCAATTCAAAAAAAAAAATTTGATTATTGTTTGATTACAATCTGAATATAAAGTAGACTTGTATATAGAGAAAAAAAATTTGAAAGATAAACGTGAGGTAAATCATATTATTATAAGAATAGCAGTGTTAAAAAAATATAGAAACGTTTGTCCTTTTTTACAAAATGATATATGCAAGTACAGTTTGCATATACGTGATTTAGTAAAAAGAAAATTGAAAGATAGTTTTTATGAAAGGATAGACTTTTTATTTTCTTTTATTTAGAAGCTGAATTTATTTACTTGTCTTGTGTTTAAAACACAAAAATAATAACTTTTTGAAAAATAAGTTGAGCTGGAAGGATTAAATATAAGTATTTATTTTCCAAAATAAATATGGATGGTAAAATATTGCATCAGTGAAAAGACAAATTTATTTATTTCGGGATGCCTCCGCGAGAGCCTTAATTAAAAAATGATGGGACGATGGTCGATCTTCTTACATCATTTGCTTATGAAAGTAGGTTTTCAAAAAAGAAAAGCTTAATTTATTAATATTTTGCTTTTAAATATAGTTTATTTAATTTACCTCAATTGCAGTTTTAACTAGAATTGAATAGGAATGTAAATCAAAGTGTGATCTGATCCAAAGCGGGATTTGAACTGAAAGATTTTTTATATCAGTTTTATTAGTTGCAGTTGTATGCGTTTTTCTTAATTTTCCGGAAAAGAATAATTTTCTTTTCTATATATTGATACATATACGACATTCATATGTAGAGATATGTTCCAAAGCTTTTAGAAGGGTGAATACTGATGCTAAAGACGGTCAAGGTACTGAAGAGACCACTATTAAGATTAAATATAAATACAAACATTTGGAATGAGGAAACTACGTAGTTTGAAAATCATCGATGAATTGACAAAATTTTATTGAATTAGGAGCATTATAAATGGAGGTAATGGTAGGAAATCGTCTCTTTTCATATTCCTCTATGGCTGTCTGTTCAGCAAATCATAACACAGATTTTTTTAAAATTTTATAATATCACTTTTCACTAGGGAGTGTACTTTTTTTTTTAAATATGTTTTTTGTTGCTTGGACACATCGGAAAACGAAGAATATGATATTAGGTAAATTTCTCTCTGAGTTAACATTTTTAGTACGGTTAATGCGAAGGTTAGTATTGATAGCTTTTTGGTGGAAGATTCCATTGACTTATCTAGAAAGCAATGGACTATCGTTGGTAAGGTTGTAGTGATGGGTATGTTACATTGAGGAACAAATCAGGTTCAATTGTCTCAGTTTTGTGTACCAAGATGTCTAAAAGATAGATTCTTTTAAACCAATGTTCGTTCTCTTTTTTGTGTCAATGTTTGTTTATTTTTGCAAAATACTTGTGTTAAATGCGATGTTATTGAAGACCTTTTAGTGGAGTATCTTGAAACTTTGAAAGGTTGGGATCAAAAGATCTAATATTGTTACATTCTACAATAGTTAATTTTAAATACATTGTACTTGTTTTGATTTCTTTAAATCTGAGTAAGCCATCATTATAAGTAATGTATTTATTTTTAATTTTATTTTTTTTAATTTGCAGTTACTTTTGAACCTTTGTGATTGGTTGGTTTATACTTTAGTCAGTCTATTTTTTTTTAGAATAAAGTTATAAACAATTATAGCGGATGAACTAACTAACCCTTTTAGTTTCAAGTAGTAGCAAAACCAACAAATGAAAATTAGGTTCAACTGACCATCTAGTGTGCAATATTAATTTCTAGAACTACGGATTAAGTGAATAAGTTTATAGGATGCAAACCCATTTTTGATATTAATTTATTAAACAGGCCAAGTGTTATATCTTTTGATCGTTTTTAAGGTCAAATATCTTTTTTTTTGGACTAAAAGGAACTCTTCGTATTGCATCTCATCCATCTTGAAACATAAATTAGCTTATTAAATGTTCGAATATTTCCAACTAAATTTCAATCATCTCTCTTTATCATTGTTGTGTCTTTGTTGTTGCTGCCGCCATCTCCAACGTTGTCGTCTTCCATCTAAGATGCCGTGATTATAATCTTTTTGGGATTTAGTATCGCCTACTACCTTCATTGATAAATTTTGTTCCTTCTTCCATTAGTTTGGATTCAGATAACTTTTTTCATGGCTAGTTTTTTTTCATCGTGTATTTTTTTGAACTTTTACTATGACTAGTATGTCAAAATTTTGAACATGATCTCCTTTATCTTTGTTCGTCTGTGAGTATGTGCTTACTTGAATCCAACTTTTGCACATGATAATTTAGCCTATGCTGTAACTTAATTTTTTTCCCCCTTTTTTCCTTGCTATTATTTATGGACACAAAACATTATAATCATAATTTAACATTATAATTATTATAATTAAGTTATAGCATATTCAATATAACAATTAAGTTATAGCATATTAAGTTTTAGCGTACTAATTATAGCAAATTAAGTTCCGTAAGAAAAACGTTATAACTTAATTATTATAATTATAATGTTTTTTTATACTGAAGATGAGATGTTTGCTGAAAATTTTCAGTATAACAAAACATTATAATTATTATTTTTCATAGTTAGATGAAAGACTCGTCTTTATATCAATCTTTGATAAAAATAAAATTTGATTATTGTTCGGTAACAATTTGTCTACAAAGTACATTTCCATATAAATGGGGAAAAACATTTTAAAAGATAAATATGAGGCAAATCATATTATTATAAGAATAACTTTATGAAAAAATATAGAAACTTCCATCATTTTCTATAAAATGATATATGCAAGTAGAATTTGGATATATACACGATTTAGCAAAAAGAAAATTAGAAAATAATGTTGATGAATGGATAAACCTTTTTATTTTGTTTTATTTAGAAGCTGAATTTATTTATTTGTCTTAAGTTTAAAGAAATATGATAATTATTTTTAGAAAAATAAGGAGAGCGGGAAGGATTAAATGTAGCATTTAATTTTTAAAACAAAAATAGATGGTAAAACATAGTATCAATAAAAAGGCAAGTTTATTTATCTTTTTTGAAAAGCTAAATATCATTTACTTATTTTCAAAAGCTTAATTTAATAATATTTCACTTTAAGTTCAGTTTTAATCAAGGTTGAATAGGAATGTAAATCAAATCGTAAAGGGGAAGATCTGATCCAAAGTGGGATTTGAATTGCAAGATTTTAAATATTTTAGTAACAGTGTTTTAGTTGATGTAATTACTAATTTCAACCTACATTAAAGTGATTATTCCACCTAGGATTGTCTTTAATGGTGCAACCTTTGCTCTTTAGTTCCATGCTTATATCTACAAATTTCTGTACTTAATACAAGAAGAAGAAGAAAATATGAATTACATGTACTTATGATTTTGGACTGCATACACTTTTGGTTTTAATGTAAGATGGAGAAAGATGTATGAATTGCATATACTTGTTAATATTGTTAATAAGAAAACTTGTGAACATCCCCAAAGTTATTTGGTTAGCAAGTAAAATTATTTATGTCACAATAGAAGATCATTGGAAGAGATTACCCCCTTTGAAACCCCCCTTTCGAACGGGATGAGTTGGACAAATTGCTTTTGGAGGATGATTTATAAAAGTACTAATAGTGGTTAATCTAATCAACCTCCTCAAGGTGAAGATTAAGGAGAAAGCATCCCATTCGAAACTTCTATTTTGGATGGGTCGAAAGTGGTTATGTATATTAGGTGTTCATCCCCTTTCGACTATACTGAAAGGTCCACTCTGCCTTTAAAGAGAAGAATTTGCTTTCAACACCATTGGTTTCGCTCCTTTAGGATGAACTCCTTCGAAAGGGTTATAAGTATTGTTGGATGTGTATACCTTTCGAAGGAATTCACTCCATATAACGTTGCTTTTCATTTACATATATGATCTTCCTCGGAACGCTCCTTTCGATCAAGTCAAAAGGGATCTAGCTCAACCGAAGTGGATCTGATGTATAATATGCAAAGTCTTATTTAATATATGCAATGGGAAATCATCTCAGATAACATAAGTTCCGTGAACTTATTAAAGTCGAAACATCATCATCATCTTTATTTTTCATTATACATCATTAGTAAGATTATCGTGTGATTTGAATGCGTATTATGTAAGTTGGTCGCATGGCATTGCATAAGACAAAATAGAATTAAGAAGATAAGCTAGCATCATGTGCAATTGATCATTAGACAAGCTAATGATCAAAATGATCTCCCTCATGATCAAAATCTTATTGAATCCATGCGCTTCCTCTTTTAACATAAATCCGAATTGAGTTACAAGTAATAGAGCTTTTTCCTCAAATCAATTTAGGGTTACAAAGATTTGATTTAGCTAAGAAATGGAGGAATGAATTTGGATTCCAAAATTCGATCTCCAAAATTGAATCCCTAGGATCATATTTACAGATGCAAGTTGTCCCCTTTCACGCTCATTCTTTTGACTCAATCGAAAGGTCTTCCTCTTATCTTTCGCTTTCATCCTTTCGATATGGTCGAAAGGCCTTCTTTCTGTTTGCGGTGCGCCTGCTTTCGATCCTGTCGAAAGGCTTTTCTTTTGAGTTTTCTCACTTATTCTTGCACCTCACATCTTTTTATTCTAGACCTTTCGAACTAGCCGAAAGGATCTCTACGTCCATCTGTCGCTGCCTATAAGGCCCATGTGTCTCTTTTATCCGTTTTCTTCCGTGCTGCTTTCAACTTCGTCGAAAGGGTGGTAATCACGCTCCTCACTCTGTGTTGCTATAATGTTTCGAGTAAGAAATGGGTTGAGCTTTCACATTACTTCGAAAGGTATGAAAGTGATATCTGAGTCGAAAGGATTTTTGGCTTTCATGTAGGATTTTCATCATGTTTTCGAAAGGTTCCAACCATTTCGAAAGGCTTGTCCTTGCTTTTGGAAGGTGTATCGGAATCAATTCTTCATATGGTAAACCGACAACGATGAAACCTTCTATTTTGAAGGCATTGGTTCATTGCGCAAGCCTTTCATTCAGCACCTTTGAATGGGGTTCCAAATCCATTCCTGCTTCTCTTATATATGCGAATTCATCTACATCTAAATGTTTCAATGAGGCGAAAGAGTAGCCTTGCCTTCCTTTTCTATCTTCTCGAAAGATTTGTACTATTTATCATTTGTGACCACACCTGGTGCTTGCGACTCCCTCGAAAGCCATTTCAATGCCTTTGAAACACCCATCCTTGATCTTTAATGAAACCCATATCCTTAATTCTAGTAGTGTAACGACCCGGAATTTCACTACATGAATTTTTGAATATTTAATTAATTTTAAATATTCAAATAATAGGTTTTATAAAAAAATAAAAACACTTTTAAATAGTAAATATTAAATATAAAATAGTTTTCAAATTTAGTTTACAAGAATATTTAGTTCGATGAAAAACAGAAAATGTGACCGGAAATAGTTTTTTGAATTTTCGACATTCCATCGTATAAAGGTTATTTGAAATGTTGTGTACACTTTCTTATATGTAACACCGTATATTTTTATAACATTATTTAAAATATTTAATTAACAAAATTAAATGAAATAATGTGAAGATTAATAGGTGGAGATTTGATTAGACTAAGGGTAGCCGTGCCATGTTAGTGTGTTAATTAAAATAAAATAACATAAATAAAGGTGTTAGGAATGAGTAAGGACAATATGGGAAATAGGAAAGGCTTATGCCTTAAACCTTTAGGAATGAAACCCACATTCATTTCATTTTCACTCTAGCTAAAATTAAACCAAGGCCGACCACCATTATTGTTCTTAAGAGAAGATAAGCTAGGATTCAAGAGAAGGAAGATAATCTACTAAATCAACATCAAATCTCACATCTTAAAATCTCAAAGCTAAGGTGAATAATTACCACATCCCATTTTCTTACGGTTTTCGAGTTTTAGATTAGATCCAAAATGTTTTTGCAAGTATATGCCATGTTTTGATGACAAAAATTGTATATATGCTTGTTGATGAATTATATATGTTCATGTTAGTGTAACGATATCGATTTTCACGTTCGAAAATCGACATCCATACTTTACATCGTACTCGAATGCCGTAGATTCGACCGTTCAAATCCGAGTCGCCGGAGCTTATAACACAGTTAAGTAAATAACACAGTGGAAGAAATGAATAGTACATTGATATACAGTATATGATACAATATCTGGTACAACAGAGTGATACAATGAATATCAATATACATCATAGATATGATACAACAAATAGCAGCGGAAAAGAAAATGATAACATCAGCAGCGGATAATCTCCATCTTCAAAGCACAAATCCAGAAATAGCTTGAACTCTCAATAACGATGCACAAAGATAAGCAAGTGCAGTCCATATCCAAAGACTGAACTTGCTCCAGATAATCTGCTGAACTTGACTATTTGAAAAACCCAACTCTAGATTGCCCGTGTAGAAAAATTTTGAGCACCCAGAGTTTAGGAAAGAAACAATAAACTCCGGATCAGTCATGAGACAGGTGTGAGCAGCAAAAACAGTTTATCTTTAAAAAACAAATAGTAGAGAATTTTAAAGTCAATTTGCAATGCTTTTGGAAAATGCAACTACCATAAGACCTCCCACCACACACACAATGCAAACGCAGACTTGGAGGAGATTTCTTCTTATGTTAGTCAAAGATGCTTACTACGCAAAACAAATAATTTGATTTGATATTATTATTAGTGCATAGTGGAAAACATTTCAAAAGTAGAATATAAATCTTAGCCAGCATATGTACCATTATATTATGTCTGCTATAGCTGCCTCCTGAGGAGACAGGTTATACAATTGAAATTGTAAAGGCTCGTATTGTTTCTTTGGATTTCCAACAAATGGTCAGGCCAAGGAACTTCCCATTGCCACATAGGTACGCCTCTGGAAAGACGACCCTGAGAAATAACCTAACATTACGGTTAGATCTCTACCAACACAAGGCCGGGTTACCCCTAACTGGGTAACTACTAACACGAGTATGCCATCTCCCGATTGTAACCAACCTTTAACCGGGGCCCCAGCAACAAATCACAAAGTAAGATATAAATATATTTGCAACATCCACATAAGTTAAGTATCTGGGCTCCATACCATGATACCACTTCTATCCAGAAGGAAATGTACATACCCTAAGGGGCGCTACCCCCAATAACCTTGCCGCATCTTTCCTGTTTCGACCATTCTGGGGTGTGAGGTTCGACGAAGTCTCGTCCACAAAGCTACGCTTTGGCACAAAGCCATGCTTTGGGTCAACAGATGATCAAAGTAATGATCTCAAAGATAAATGATCAAACAAATGATCATATCACAAATGATCAAACAAATAATCATCACACAACAACACTCAGCATGTCACATTACCAGATTGGGAATATATCGCTGATAGCCTTCAACTACATAACCTCTGAGCACGTACGTCTCAAAGAAGGATGTTAAGCTAAGAGAATAAATTCTCCGCCACCAAACAGAAATGTATTTGAAAGAAATCAGCTTTATATCTCAAAATGTAATGTCAGACATGTAACCATACAAGTCATTTTCGGGTTCGAACAGAACCGAAGGCACTTCTTACGAAGCCCTTGCAAATCCGTGTATTCACAATCCCGATCGAATTTCACATCACTTAGGGGATCTCTATACCAGGAGCTACCCAGTGCAGAGACAATCGATAGGTTATCCTATCGTTCTCGCAAACACCCGGTCTTCAACACCGATCTTCAAATGCTATCCATATACGACGTATCACTAATTCAGAATGGGTTATATGACACAAAGGTCTTTTCCCGGCTAACCCGAATAGTGAGCGTAATATTTAAAAATATATGGATATTGGTATTTCAATTAAGTCACAACTTATTACCCAAACTTCTTCTTTCAAATGGTTTAAACAAATTAGCATTTTAAATCTGTTAAAAATAAACAGATTCAATTCATATCTTTCAAAAAAAAGAATTCATTCATAACCTGGAAAACCATTTTTTTCAATTCAATCTTGAAATTCCTTAAATTAAACTGGAATTTTCATTTCTTATCTGAAAGCTTTTATTCTTTTAAAACAAACAGTTTTCATTTTGGAAATCTTATTCATTATACGAGTTAAGGTTTTGGGTTAAATCCAAATTCTTAAAATTATACTTTTAAAACGGTTTAACTTCATATAAACACATTTATAACATTTTTAAATCCCTAGTTTTCAAATCATAGGATTCAATTTCAAACTTGAATTCAAATTTAAATCAAATTATTCAACTTTATATTTTATCGAGTTATTCAAAATAAATTTCATCTTTGAAAATCCATTTCAAAAGCTTTTCACTTTAAACCCTATTCATTTCCAAAACATTTGAATTCAAATTGTCTATTAAAATCGTTTCAAAAATCTATGACTTAATCGATTTCCTCGTGAAACCCGTATTGGTGTGTGTATAAGTGTAGTTCAGGGGATTCACACAATAGTGCAACATCATTTCGATCATCACAGATCAAAACACAGAAATATAGTTGATAAGCGGTATAACTATAACGCTTATCTTTTATTCACAGATCATAGATATATATATAAATTACATTCATCCCAGATAAATAACTACAGTACAGATCACACACCAACCAGAATATATCTCAAAGCATAACAAATCAGGTAATATCCAACAATTCACTTATTCAGTTAAGTCCAAACATTCACAAGTGAATTTATTGATCACCTGATAAATTTAAATCAGATGTATCAATTTTTAAATTGGGTTAATTATCATAATTTAATTACAAATTATTTGAAATAAACCTTCTTTCAAATTTATTAGTTAACCCTTAATTATTAACTAATCAGTTCTAAATTAACGAATTAATTGATCTTTAAATCTTAATTAATCACAATTATTAATTAATCCTTTAATTCAAATTTAATAAATAATTTACTCAGATTTCAAATCATCATTCAATTAATTACATTCAGTAATTATCTATTAATTACTTCTCTAAGTAATTGTATTTTCAAATTATCAACTGATTTTTTTCTGAATTAGACTTAAGAAATTCAATTTGAACAATTTCGATTAACTCAATAAATTACATCGAATATTTACTTTCAAAATTATTGTCATTAAGTAATTATACTTAATAGTTTCACAATTGATTATTATAAATTTAATCAATCTAAATTTATTACTAAAATTTAATCACATTAATTAATTGTTCAAAATATCTTAGTTAATGATTTCATTAACTATTAAATTTCTTTAATCACCTTTTAAAGAAAATTTCTTAGATTAATCATTATTGATTATAATTCGATTCACTATTAAAAATTCATTCGTTAATGATTTAGAAATCATAAAACTTCATTACTTAAAATAAGGTTCAATCATATTTATAATTTAATTATTATTCAATTATATTTTGAAACATTTGTTTCAAATTTTCTTTTAAATTTTCTTCTTTTAAACTTTTCTTAAAACTTATTTGTTTACAAACTACATTCCAATTCAAACTTGAATCTTTATTTACATTTTTTCTTTAAACTCAGTTTTAAAACTTGGGTTTGTAAGTAGAAATTTAATTTAAAATTTCAACACAACAAAACAGGCCAGGTTGAAACTAGAACAACCCCAACCCGAGATTGCTCGAATTTGCTTCGAGTATCGTACTCGATTTACCCGAGTCATACGCGAGAAGAATCGCGTTCTCCTCAGGCAACTCCCAGGCTGACACCCCTAAATTCGTGCACGTGTATAACGACGCCGATCGTTGACGAACTCCCCTCCGGCCTCTGACAAGTCGACCTCCACCCTGACAACCCCATGCAAGCATCAGATCCTTCATCCCATAACTCGAAGTCGAATTCGGGTTCAACCCAAACCTAGAACAGGACAACAACTTCCACCCCAAAACCTGGCAACACCTCGTTTTCGAGATTCCGACCACTAGAACACCAACCACTCTGGCCACGTCTTCGCCTTCCATCCCTCTAGCAACTCCCAAAATCCTATATCACTCGATCAATGTATGACGACGAACGAAACAAATTCTCAGCCACGAGCCAAACTAGGTTTACAAATTTAAAATCCTCGCCGCCGCCGCCGCCACGTTCGCCTGACCACCACCGCACCATTTTTCCCATCACCTCGGTAAGCCCCTCCTCCTCCTGGAAAAACCCCGACTACCCCGAGTGCCTCAATCGCTAGAAAAGCCTCAAAATGGACTTTCCGTTCAACTTTGATTTTCTCGATCAACGGTTCATTAAAAATCTTGATCTTGCTTTTAAAAATCATGATTTAGTTTAAGTATTTGATTCATATACCTGAATACTTGAAATATGGTGATTGAATTTTAACATATTTATGTTTGGACTGTTGTTTTATACCTTTCCAGAGACATACAAATTATTTTTTTCCTTATAATTTAAAACATTGATCTATGATAAAATAAAAAACGTTTGTTTGAAATATAAATCCTAACAATAATCAGATCAAAAGATAATAGATTTTGTTAAAAACTCTAGCTCTGAAACTAAAAACAGGAGGAATACTGATACAACAGTATGCACACATTTCATACATTCATATATATATATATACATACAGCAATAAATATACATGCAAAACTTACTTATTTTCAGAGATAATAAAGCAACTAGATTCATATTTAATTTTCTTAAAAGAGTGATGTTACTCACCTTTATCATTTTGACTCCAGGAGTTTACAAGTTGAAGTCTGGGTTATCTGAAGCTTTACTTTGCTTCTAGACTGTCAGGCTTTGATTGCTTGATAAATGTTTTAAGTCTGAAGCTTTTTGTTTTGTTTGTTTTTTTTTCTTTTTTTTTAGTAAAAAGGGTTTGAACGAATTGAAGGCAATGTTCATGTATATATGTAAAGAGATGTGCAGTTCATAGTAAAGGACTGAGCATCATTCTCTTGTAAAATTATTTTATACAAGCTTTGTACTTTATGTATGGTTGAATTTGAAAGCATTAAATGAAAGTATAGCTGATATCTTGCATTTAATGAAAGTATGTAATGTATACTTACAGCAATGTGCTGTTTGGTCCTTTTTATTTCTATAAGTACATTTTTTTTTTGTAAGACTAAGTCTCATTTCTGTTTGCTGGTTGCATATTTTCCTTTCTATTTGTTTCATTCTTTGACAAGTGTTCATATATATGTTTATTTGTTTTCTTTATTTTTTTTTGCTGAGCTGATATGGTTTGGGCTAGAATAAATTGCTTTGTTTTATCACTTTGTATTTTGTTTCTCTTCTTACCTTGTATTTTGCCTACATTTATTCATATTTAAACGTATTTTATTTCCTTTAAATCTTATTGTTTTGTAATATAAATAAGTTTCATTTTATTATGTTGTTAGAATTAAGCAAATGTTCTACTTTCTATTTTTATTAAAATTTATCTTATATATTTTTATATTTAATATGTTGTTATAATTTATTAAATGTATTCATTTTATTTGTATTATTTTGTATTGATTTATTAAGATTTACTTTATATTTTATAAAACAATATTTATATATATTCAAATTATTATTAAACCATTTACTTGAAATTTAAATTCAAATCAATTCTAAATTTTTAAATCAATTTATTTATTTACTTTTTTATACTTGTGTCCAAAGTATATATATTATTTATTTTTCAAAAAATCATTTATTTAAGAATTTATTTCAAATCCAATATATACACACACACACATATATATATATATATAAATAAATTCAAATTTCCTCATATATATCCATATACATATATATATTCACATATATACAAATTTTCAAATCCATATGACTTAATATATTTTCTATTTGGGTTCGGGGAAACTCAGATTAATATATCGATAAATTTCAAAAAAAATTATTCAAAAATTTAAATTAATTATCAATTTAAATTAAATTAAAATCCGGGGTCGTTACAAACTTCCCCCCTTAAAAGAATTTTGTCCTCGAAATTCGCAGGCACGAAAACAACACAGAGATAGACGAATTCGATCTCCTATAATTCCTCAAACTCAAGATATAGATTCCAAACTCAAATCGGAATATTCCAAAGTATACATAACTTGTCCCTCTTCGGACTTTGATATTCCCAAGAAATTTCAATAAAATTTCAAATTTGGTTTTAAACGAAATCGTTTTATCGATACAATTCAAATTATATTGATGGACACATAGATTCTTAAAGGTAACTCACAATATATCTTATATTAAGCATCGCTTATAATATTCATACATAGACTATAATCATAACTTACCATAGTAACGTTCAACATCTACTACATTCTAAGTACAAAACGTACCCATAAACATATCCTATCCAAAAGAAAATCAATCCAGTCAACTACAGATCATCGCTATCAGAACTCTCCCTCTCAGGTCCTGATAGCTCTCTAACCTCTGCCTCATCGTCTGTCTCATAAACATCTTCCGAATCAGACTCCACCGGAATATATCCTATCCCCTCCTGATCTTCCACTCCATCATCTAAATCCCAAATGACTGCATTGTCATTTTCCGACTCCACCTGTTCTTCATCCTCAAATTCTTCTTCTTCTTCAAATTCCACTTCGGGTTCTTCTTCCTCCTCAAATTCCTCTTTGGGTTCTTCTTCCTCCTCAGGCTCTACAACTACTTCCTCTTTGGGTTCTTCCACTTCGGGTTGCGGCTGCACCACGGGCTCCTCTAGTATCTCCTCACGTACCGATGACTCACCTAAATCATCTTGAGTCCTACACGACGAACCATAGTCACCAACTCTTCGGGCTTTGAAAATTCCTCCACCCCTATTTATGCTACGGGTTCTCTACAATTAAAATCAAAAATCAAAATATAAGATCCTAAGGTCTTAGAATTTTATAAGTCAATCATTCTAGATTTTAAAATTTTCAGTTTAAAATTAAAGTATATTTGTCAATCACAGAAATCAGGACACATAAAGCAATCAATGTATCTAGACATATAATTCTGATCGGCTTATTTGGAGTTTACGTCCCATATTAATATTGAACCTCTTTCTGGATCTACCAGAAATTATCGAAGAATCAAGAAAAAATGACAAACAAAAGAGATTGATAGAGAAAAGATTGCCTCCTTATTGTTACAGGTATTGACCATTTATAGCTGTTTTCCCTGTCCCCTATCTCGTTCTCTTCTTTCACTCATACTCGCTATCAATGAATAGTAAGAGAATTTACTGAGGCATTCAAACGGATATCTTAGGGATACACTCATTCTAGAGTTTACTTTACTCTATCTCTAATGAGCTACTTAACGTGTTATACTCCTGAGCTAAAGTTCAACCTTAGCTCTGATACCAAATGTAACGATACAGATTTTCGCGTTTGAAAATCGACATCCATACTTTACATCGTACTCGAATGCCGTAGATTCGACCGTTCAAATCCGAGTCGCCGGAGCTTATAACACAGTTAAGTAAATAACACAGCGGAAGAAATGAATAGTACATTAATATACAGTATCTGATACAATATCTAGTACAACAGAGTGATACAATGAATATCAATATACATCAGAGATATGATACAACAAATAGCAGCGGAAAAGAAAATGATAACATCAGCAGCGGATAATCTCAATCTTCAAAGCACAAATCCAGAAATAGCTTGAACTCTCAATAACGATGCACAAAGATAAGCAAGTGCAGTCCATATCCAAAGACTGAACTAGCTCTAGATAATCTGCTGAACCCGACTATCTGAAAAACCCAACTCTAGACTGCCCGTGTAGAAAAATTTTGAGCACCCAGAGTTTAGGAAAGAAACAATAAACTCCGGATCAGTCATGGGACTGGTGTGAGCAACAAAAACAGTTTATCTTTAAAAACAAATAGTAGAGAATTTTAAAGTCAATTCGCAATGCTTTTGGAAAATGCAACTACCATAAGACCTCCCACCACACACACAATGCAAACGCAGACTTGGAGGAGATTTCTTCTTATGTTAGTCAAAGATGATTACTACGCAAAACAAATAATTTGATTTGATATTATTATTAGTGCATAGTGGAAAACATTTTGAAGGTAGAATATAAATCTTAGCCAGCATAGGTACCATTATATTATGCCTGCTATAGCTGCCTCCTGAGGAGACAGGTTATACAATTGAAATTTTAAAGGCTCGTATTGTTTCTTTGGATTTCCAGCAAATGGTCAGGCCAAGGAACTTCCCATTGCCACATAGGTACGCCTCTGGAAAGACGACCCTGAGAAATAACCTAACATTACGGTTAGATCTCTACCAACATAAGGCCGGGTTACCCTTAACTGGGTAACTACTGACACAAGTATGCCATCTCCCGGTTGTAACCAACCTTTAACTGGGGCCCCAGCAACAAATCACAAAGTAAGATATAAATATATTTGCGACATCCACATAAGTTAAGTATCTGGGCTCCATACCATGATACCACTTCTATCCAGAAGGAAATGTACATACCCTAAGGGGCGCTACCCCCAATAACCTTGCCGCATCTTTCCTGTTTCGACCATTCCGGGGTGTGAGGTTCGACGAAGTCTCGTCCACAAAGCTACGCTTTGGCACAAAGCCATGCTTTGGGTCAACAGATGATCAAAGTAATGATCTCAAAGATAAATGATCAAACAAATGATCATATCACAAATGATCAAACAAATGATCATCACACAGCAATACTCAGCATGTCATATTACCAGATTGGGAATATATCGCAGATAACCTTCAACTACATAACCTCTGAGCTCGTACGTCTCAGAGAAGGGTGTTAAGCTAAGAAAATAATTTCTCCGCCACCAAACAGAAATGTATTTGAAAGAAATCAGCTTTATATCTCAAAATATAATGTCAGACATGTAACCATACAAGTCTATTCTGGTTTCGAACAGAACCGAAGGCACTTCTTACGAAGCCCTTGCAAATCCGGGTTATCACAATCCCGATCGGATTTCCCATCACTTAGGGGATCTCTATACCAGGAGCTACCCAATGCAGAGACAATCGATAGGTTATCCTATTGTTCTCGCAAACACCCGGTCTTCAACACCGGTCTTCAAATGCTATCCATATACGACGTATCACTAATTCGGAATGGGTTATATGACACAAAGGTCTTTTCCCGGCTAACCCGAATAGTGAGCGTAATATTTAAAAATATATGGATATTGGGATTTCAATTAAGTCACAACTTATTACCCAAACTTCTCTTTTCAAATAGTTTAAACAAATTACCATTTTAAATCTGTTAAAAATAAACAGATTCAATTCATAGCTTTCAAAAAAAAGAATTCATTCATAACCTGGAAAACCATTTTTTCAATTCAATCTTGAAATTCCTTAAATTAAACTGGAATTTTCATTTCTTATCTGAAAGCTTTTATTCTTTTAAAACAAACAGTTTTCATTTTGGAAATCTGATTCATTATACGAGTTAAGGTTCTTGGGTTAAATCCAAATTCTCAAAATTATACTTTTAAAACGGTTTAACTTCATATAAACACATTTATAACATTTTTAAATCCCAAGTTTTCAAATCATAGGATTCAATTTCAAACTTGAATTCAAATTTAAATCAGATTATTCAACTTTATATTTTATCGAGTTATTCAAAATAAATTTCATCTTTGAAAATCCATTTCAAAAGCTTTTCACTTTAAACCCAATTCATTTCCAAAACATTTGAATTCAAATTGTCTATTAAAACCGTTTCAAAAATCTGTGACTTAATCGATTTCCTCGTGAAACCCATATTGGTGTGTGTATAAGTGTAGTTCAGGGGATTCACACAATAGTGCAACATCATTTCGATCATCACAGATCAAAACAAAGAAATATAGTTGATAAGCGGTATAACTATAACGCTTATCTTTTATTCACAGATCATAGATATATATATATAAATTACATTCATCCCAGATAAATAACTACAGTACAGATCACACACCAACCAGAATATATCTCAAAGCATAACAAATCAGGTAATATCCAACAATTCACTTATTCAGTTAAGTCCAAACATTCACAAGTGAATTTATTGATCAGCTGATAAATTTAAATCAGATGTATCAATTTTTAAATTGGGTTAATTATCATAATTTAATTACAAATTATTTGAAATAAACCTTCTTTCAAATTTATTAGTTAACCCTTAATTATTAACTAATCAGTTCTAAATTAACGAATTAATTGATCTTTAAATCTTAATTAATCACAATTATTAATTAATCCTTTAATTCAAATTTAATAAATAATTTACTCAGATTTCAAATCATCATTCAATTAATTACATTCAGTAATTATCTATTAATTACTTCTCTAAGTAATTGTATTTTCAAATTATCAACTGATTTTTTTCTGAATTAGACTTAAGAAATTCAATTTGAACAATTTCGATTAACTCAATAAATTACATCGAATATTTACTTTCAAAATTATTGTCATTAAGTAATTAAACTTAATAGTTTCACAATTGATTATTATAAATTTAATCAATTTAAATTTATTATTAAAATTTAATCACATTAATTAATTGTTCAAAATATTTTAGTTAATGATTTCATTAACTATTAAATTTCTTTAATCACCTTTTAAAGAAAATTTCTTAGATTAATCATTATTGATTATAATTCGATTCACTATTAAAAATTCATTCGTTAATGATTTAGAAATCATAAAACTTCATTACTTAAAATAAGGTTCAATCATATTTATAATTTAATTATTATTCAATTATATTTTGAAACATTTGTTTCAAATTTTCTTTTAAATTTTCTTCTTTTAAACTTTTCTTAAAACTTATTTGTTTACAAACTACATTCCAATTCAAACTTGAATCTTTATTTACATTTTTTCTTTAAACTCAGTTTTAAAACTTGGGTTTGTAAGTAGAAATTTAATTTAAAATTTCAACACAGCAAAACAGGCCAGGTTGAAACTAGAACCACCCTGACCCGAGATTGCTCGAATTTGCTTCAAGTAACGTACTCGATTTACCCGAGTCATACGCGAGAAGAATCGCGTTCTCCTCAAGCAACTCCCAGGCTAACACCCCCAAATTCGTAAAGGTGTACAGCGACGCCGATCGTTGACGAACTCCCCTCCGGCCTCTGACAAGTCGACCTCCACCCTGACAACCCAACGCAAGCATCAGATCCTTCATCCCATAACTCGAAGTCGAATTCGAGTTCAACCCAAACCTGGAACAGGACAACAACTTCCATCCCAAAACCTGGCAACACCTCGTTTTCGAGATTCCGACCACTAGAGCACCAACCACTCCGGCCACGTCTTCGTCTTCCATCCCTCTAGCAACTCCCAAAATCCTATATCACTCGATCAATGTATGACGACTAATGAAACAAATTCTCAACCACGAGCCAAACTAGGTTTACAAATTTAAAATCCTCGCCGCCGCCGCCACGTTTGCCTAACCACCACCGCACCATTTTTCCCATCACCTCGGTAAGCCCCTCCACCTCTTGGCAAAACCCCGACTACCCCGAGTGCCTCAATCGCCAGAAAAGCCTCAAAATGGACTTTCCGTTCAACTTTGATTTTCTCGATCAACAGTTCATTAAAAATCTTGATCTTGCTTTTAAAAATCATGATATAGTTTAAGTATTTGATTCATATACCTGAATACTTGAAATATGGTGATTGAATTTTAACATATTTATTTTTGGACTGTTGTTTTATACCTTTCCAGAGACATACAAATTATTTTTTTCCTTATAATTTAAAACATTGATCTATGATAAAATAAACAACTTTTGTTTGAAATATAAATCCTAACAATAATCAGATCAAAAGATAATAGATTTTGTTAAAAACTCTAGCTCTAAAACTAAAAACAGGAGGAATACTGATACAACAGTATGCACACATTTCAAACATTCATATATATATATATATATATATACACATACAGCAATAAATATACATGCAAAACTTACTTATTTTCAGAGATAATAAAGCAACTATATTCATATTTAATTTTCTTAAAAGAGCGATGTTACTCACCTTTATCATTTTGACTCCAGGAGTTTACAAGTTGAAGTCTGGGTTATCTGAAACTTTACTTTGCTACTAGACTGTCAGGCTTTGATTGCTTGATAAATGTTTTAAGTCTGAAGCTTTTTGTTTTGTTTGTTTGTTTTTTTAGTAAAAAGGGTTTTAATGAATTGGAGGCAATGTTCATGTATATATGTAAAGAGATGTGCAGTTCATAGTAAAGGACTGAGCATCATTCTCTTGTAAAATTATTTTATACAAGCTTTGTACTTTATGTATGGTTGAATTTGAAAGCATTAAATGAAAGTATAGCTGATATCTTGCATTTAATGAAAGTATGTAATGTATACTTACAGCAATGTGCTGTTTGGTCCTTTTTATTTCTATAAGTACATTTTTTTGTAAGACTAAGTCTCATTTCTGTTTACTGGTTGCATATTTTCCTTTCTATTTGTTTCATTCTTTGACAAGTGTTCATATATATGTTTATTTGTTTTCTTTATTTGTTTTTGCTGAGGTGATATGGTTTGGGCTAGAATAAATTGCTTTGTTTTATCACTTTGTATTTTGTTTCTCTTCTTATCTTGTATTTTGTCTACATTTATTCATATTTAAACTTATTTTATTTCCTTTAAATCTTATTGTTTTGTAATATAAATAAGTTTCCATTTTATTATGTTGTCAGAATTAAGCAAATGTTCTACTTTCTATTTTTATTAAAATTTATCTTATATATTTTTATATTTAATATGTTGTTATAATTTATTAAATGTATTCATTTTATTTGTATTATTTTGTATTGATTTATTAAGATTTACTTTATATTTTATAAAACTATATTTATATATATTCAAATTATTATTAAACCATTTACTTGAAATTTAAATTCAAATCAATTCTAAATTTTTAAATCAATTTATTTATTTATTTCTTTATACTTGTGTCCAAAGTATATATATATTATTTATTTTTCAAAAAATCATTTATTTAAGAATTTATTTCAAATCCAATACACACACACACACAGATATATATATATATATATAAATAAATTCAAATTTCCTCATATATATCCATATACATATATATATTCACATATATACAAATTTTCAAATCCATATGACTTAATATATTTTCTATTTGGGTTCGGGGAAACTCAGATTAATATATTAATAAATTTCAAAAAAAAATTATTCAAAAATTTAAATTAATTATCAATTTAAATTAAATTAAAATCCAGGGTCGTTACAGTTAGTTTTTATGATATGTTTGACGTGAAAACCCTATTAAATAACACCCAAATGCCTTGAAAATTTAAATTTAGGTCAGAATGTTATTTTAGAGATGGATTTCAATTTTCATAATTTTCTGAATTAATGTGGATTTTATATTAATTTCCTAGTGAAGGAAATGATTTATTGGGTTATAAATTATTTTCGGCTAAAATTATAATTATTTGGGTTTGAAATTTTCATATGTTGGAAAACATATTAGAATTTCTAGGATTTTTCTAGATTTTTCCTTAGTGATTTGATGAATATATAAAATTATTTAAGGTATGAGACTTAAATGTTTTATATATTTAATTAAGAAGAATAGGCATTTTACAAAATAAAATGATTATTTAATTTGGAAAAATAGTAGCACCACTTTTTGGAAAAGTATTTAGTAACCAATAAGAATCTGACAAACAAAGGTAGGTTAGTTGAAAAGTTATCATTTTTAAGTTAAAAACAAAGAAATCATATTTTTAGCATGTTTTTAAGCCAATTTTAGCATTAGACCTTCCGACCCAAACCTCTCGACTAAGTGGAAAGGTTATAACTTTTGACAAGGTCAAATCAATGCATATGGTATCAAGTATCTTGATATGTAATGAATTGAACAGAGTCGAAGGATTCTTAGTCGAAAGGTTTATTGCCAAAGGAGTTGAAGTATGTGTGTTTTATAAGCCAAAGATCGCCTGCTTTGCTTTCAAATAAGAGCTTTTGACTTGGTTGCTTTCGACCAGGTTAAATATTTAAATAAAGGATTTTAAACATTCCGACAAGGTCGAAAGGTTACTACAACTTTGTTATTTGTTTTGTTTTGAACCTTCCGACAAAGTCGAAAGGTTTACTTGTTTTAAAATTAGCCGCTTCTCCATGCTTTCGAAGGAGAGCTTTCGACTTAGGTGATACACCCTTGTTTTCAAAATGAAGTATAACCAAAGCTTTTGAAGTAGAGCTTTCAACAAAATCGAAAGGTCGCTTACAATGATTTCGAAAGGCTTAGTTCAATGATTTCGAAAAGTTTAGTTCAACGATTTTGAAAGGTTTTGTTAAACATAAAATATGAATAGTGATAAAGAAGACCTTTTAGAAGATTTCGGCCTGAATAGAGGACAATAGGTAGAGTCACCTTTCGACGGTGTCGAAAGGGTTAGTCAATGCTAACAAGAAAAGGCAATAAAAACGTTAGAGCAAAGCTTCCGTAAATATGAAGGGAATAATTACTGAGGCACAACGAAGCAGCTAAGTACAGAGCCTACAAGCACCTTCCGGTTGGAATAAAATAGTTCAGGAACCACTCATTATAAAACAAAGGCTAAAAGAAAGAAGTTCAAATAAAACCTTTCGAAGGAATCGAATGGAGGAAGTCAACAATTCATAGTAGTCCCCGACCTTTCGAAGGGTTTCATTCCACAGTATTCAAGAAGTTCTTGCCATCCAAAGAGGGTGAAGAAGTCAAGGCAAGGGCATGCAACTCTATAACTACCTTTTCAAAAGCATAATAAGCCTTTCGGACCGGTAGGAACGCACGCCTTTGTGATGAAGGCAACATTCGTAAGTCAGCAAGGAATGAAAGACAACCTTCCGACAACATTCAAGAAAAGCATGGCTCTCGACAACAATCAAGTGAAGAGCAACCTTTCAACAAGATCGAAGGGTTCACAACAATCAAGTAAAAGAGAAACTTTTTGACAAGGTCGAAGGGTTCTAACAATCAAGTGAAGGAGAAACCTTCCGACAAGGTCGAAGGGTTCACAATATCATATAGAGGATAGACCCTTCAGCAAAGACAAAAGGTCCATGAAAGGATGACCTTTCAACCCAGCCGAAAGCATAAAGTTGGAAGGAGGGTCGCCTGCATCTATAAATAAAACCTAAGGGGGCCTGTTTTGGGGATCAGATTTTCTTCTCATTCTGCTCTCATTCGACTACTTTTTCTTCCGCTCACAACTTTGTAACCCTAATTTAGAAATTAAATTGGGGATTGATTTCTTGAATATTGTATCAAACTTCATCATGAAGAAATAAAGAGGATCTGTTAAATATCAAGGGATAAAGAATAGCAGACGAAAGAGTAAACGATAATAAGAGGGTTTTCCCTTTCATTAATGAAATAATGTCAGCACCAATTCCCTCTCACGTGAAGGTCCATACAATGAAATATCATGGCACATCTGATCCCGATGACCACTTGATGGCTTTTGATTGTCAAATGGATTTGTATAATGCTTCGGGTGCTATTAGGTGCTGCCTTTTTCCAGTTACTCTTCAAGGAGCTACTGCTAAATGGTGCAGGAAGTATCGCGAGAACATAATCTATTCATGGAAACAATTAGTTCTCGGCTCAGTTCTGCATTTGTAAAGACCCGTCAATCGACTACACAATGCTAATATAAGACAAAATCATGGTGAGTCATTGGGAGATTACTTGAAGAGGTTCAACAATGAAGTCATGGCGAGTCATTGGGACAAGCTTATTGCAGTGCACTCAGGTCTTATAGTCAATTCTCCTTCCTAAAAGGAGTTATTCATCCATGGATGCCGAGATTTACAGGACTTCCCTTTCAAGCTGACAAATTCGTCCGTATGGATGAATTGTACAATTCTAAGAAAAATTTTAATCAAAGGAGGGACAGTCGGCTCAGAAAGGATTCCTATAAGGTCCAGATGGGAGGACGCTAATGCTAACGCGGTGGCGTTAAACCGATCGATCTCTTACATCTATGCAATGACTCAAGACAAGGCCAATTTCCCAATCTCGTTCAAAGCCCAAAATTATCCAGAATAGAAGAAAGGAGACAAATATTGTGCTTACCACAAGGCGAATGGTCACAGGACCAACGAGTGTAAGGTGCTGGCAGGAATAATTCAAAAATTAATTCGAGAAGGACAGTCAAAGGAATTTGTAAAGAATCCACAACAGACTTTTCTGCCAGAGGTTGAGGCAAGAAAACCTAATGGTAATACTGTTAATATGATCGAAGATGAAGATTCACTAAGCATGAGTCCACCCTAAAACAGAATTGATGTTATATACGGTGGACCACATCCTGCGGGTAGAAGTCATAGTGCCAGGAGTAAATATATTCGTGAAGCTAGGAAGGGTGTGTTTTCCATACAAGAAGAACCACCGCTCAAGAACCCAAACTATATTATTAACATGCACACTTTGGTGATCAGTCCCCAAGAGTTGAGAAGAGGAATCCATCATCCCCACAATGATCCATTGATGATCGCAACTCAGATAGGATTCTCGGTGGTTACAAAAATCTTGGTCGACACTGAAAGCGCTGTAAATGTGATATCCGACATGATATTGATCAGATGGGAATCTCCAAGGACAAACTTGAGCCTAGCCCCAAATCCATCTTCGGGTTCAACAACAAAGGAACAACCTCACTTGGACAAGTAAAGTTTTTGGTTTTGCTGGGACTCCCTCCTTGCTCCCGTGTTTTTTAGACAACCTTTGTGATCATAGATCAGCCATCATTCTAAAGTGCTTTCTTCGGACGTCCAACACTGGATGAAATGGACGCATTTGTCTCGCCAAAATGTATGATGCTCAGATTCCTTACTAAGACTAGCTGGGGAGCTATCCGAGGCAAGCAATTTGCGTCAACGGAAATGTATTTTGCAACTTTGGAGCAATAAACAAGGAGTTCACTTGTCACTTTGATTCTTCCATTACTTTACAGCCTTCGGACGATGGGTTTCTACATCCATCATTCGAAGCAAAGGAAAAATTTGACAACTAACAAGCCACAAAATGTTTTGCAGTTAATGGAAAGAGGAAGAGAATGGATACCAACTCCATAGAGTAAAGCGACATTGTTACTAAACTAGATTGTTGAGCAAAGGTCGAAAGAGTTAAGCCGGTTGAGGAAACTAAGGAAATTTTAACAGATCCTGCGATTCTACTAAGATAGTCAGAGTGGGAAAAGATCTAGAGGAGCACCTAAAATCAGGATTGGCAGAATTCTTAAAATCCAATAAGGATATTTTTGCCTGGACCCACTCTGACATGATTGGAATTGACCCTACAATCATGAGTCATGCACTAAACATCAATCCTAACATCCCTCCGCCCTAAGAGAAGAGGTCAATAAATTGCAATAAAATGGATTTATCCGGGAAGTCTTCAACCCTGAGTGTTTGGAAAACCCAGTTTTGGAAAGAAAACCTAATGGAAAGTGGTGAACTTGCGTGGATTATACGGATTTAAACAAAGCTTGTCCAAAGGATTGTTACCCACTGCCAAGAATAGATCAATTGGTCGACGCGACCAGTGGACATAAGCTGCTTTCCTTGATGGACGCATACTCTGGATACAATCAAATCCCTATGTACAAACCAGTTTAGGAGCATACTAGCTTCGTTACAGATCAGGGAACTTATTGTTACAAAGTCATGCCATTTAGGTTTAAAAATGCTGGAGCAACTTACCAAAGATTAGTTAACCGAATGTTTAAAGATCAAATCAGAAGAAATATGGAGCTTTACGTAGATGACATGTTGGTAAAATCACCAGAAACGAAGGATCATCTCAAAGATCTGAATGAGTTGTTCAAAGTGCTCCGAAAGTATCAAATGAAGCTCAACCCCGAAAAATGCAACTTTGGAGTTCATTCTGGAAAATTCTTAGGCTATGTTATCAGTGCACAAGGAATCAAAGCCAACCCAGAATAGATTGAGGCTATTAAAGATATGTAGAGCCTAAAACAAGTAAAGATGTCATGAGTTTAAATGGAAAAGTAGCACCATTAAGTAGGTTCATTTCAAAAGGTCACCGATAAGTGTATCCCATTCTTTGAGGTAATAAAGAAAAAGAATTCTTTTTGAATGGAATGAAGATTGCAAAAAGGCATTTCAAGAGTTGAAACCTCCGATCTTATCTAGCCCCGAAAATGGAGAGGATCTTTTTTTCTGTATGGCAATTTCTGAACATGTAGTAAGCTCAGTATTGATCAAAAATGACAAGGAATTGCAATTACCGGTTAATAATGTGAGCAAAAGGCTAAAGGATGCTGAAATCCGATACCCAGTTATTAAGAAACTAGCATACTGTTTGGTTTTGATAGCCAGAAAGTTAAGGCCTTACTTCCAAGCACACCCAGTGAAGGTGTTGACCAACTTTCCATTAAAACAAGTCATTGGTAGGCCTGAAACTTCTCGAAGATTGATTAAGTGGGGAATTGAGCTAAGTCAATATGATACAGTATACCAGTCCAGAATGACTATAAAAGGACAAGCCTTAGCTGGTTTCATTAACGAGTGTATGGGAATCATTTCAGAACAATCCGACAAAGAAAAGGATATGAAACCCAAGTGGAAGTTATTTGTGGATGGCGCCTCAAACGAACTAGGGGCCAGAGCAGGATATGTAATAATTGCCACAGATGGACACAAACTTCATTATGCTATGAAATTGGGATTTTCAGCAACTAACAATGTAGTAGAGTATGAATCCATGGTTACAAGATTGACCCGTGCTCTACAACTCAAAATCTCAAGGATTCAAGTATTCAGTGATTCTAAATTAATGGTTAATCAAATCAAACAAGTATACCAAACCAAAGATCCCAAAATTAGTCAGTATGTAAAAAAGTTTCTAAAAATGCTCCCACTTTTCGAAGATATCTCTGTACACCAAATACCAAGGGAGACAGTTTCTAAAAATTCTAGTTATTTCAATTAATTGAACTTCCATAAAAATGCTATCAATTTCTTAAATTAATCTTATTCCATTACATTCCGGTTAATATTTTCATTCATAAATCACCAATTTTTATTTCTTCTAATATTAAATCACAAAATATTATTAAATTAACTATTTTCAGTTATCGAAATTTACGGGTCATTACACTCTCCCCCACTCAAAACTTTTCGTCCCCGAAAAGGAAAAAAGAGGAGAAAATGGGGAATTTAGAAATCAACATATCTTATTCAAAATATTAAATTTAGAAACAATTAATTTACATAATTAAATACTTTTAAATAAAATACATTAATTTATAACAATTAAATTCTTTATATTTAAGTTAACAAAAGTTTGAAAAACATTTCACAAAATTTTCTAAGTCTAAAATTCATAGAAAATTTCGGTAGAGTCTCCTTTGTACGGAGAGGTCTGGGAGATAAAATAATGTCAATAATAACAATATATCATATATATTTCAAAATAATATGTCCCAATAACAGGAAAATATTATAATATCACTATAAAATCGTAATCCGAGAACATACCTATTTGTCGGGCAAACAACGCTTAATTTATGAAACCAAAAGCAGTAGTTATTGCTTCCATAACCTGTATTTCACTTATATAATCCAAAGGAGTTAATAATAATTATATAAGAGAAATATTTAAGTTGGTTTCAAATAATAACAAAACAAATCAATACAACACAATATCAATCACTTACAGACAAACAGTACAAATATTATTTCAACCAAGAAACAATCATCCATCCATTTCAACCAAAACAAATGGTTTGTTTGGGTTTAGACACCTTTAATCGTATAGAATGACAAATAAACTACTAAGTATACCATCTACTCAACAGTCTTGGATAAAATTCAACAGATTATTCATACATCCTAAACAATTTTAAGTATCACCTCCCAAACATCCATAAGTCAAAATAAACAATGATATCCAAGTATTATTTAAGTTATTCTTATAAATTTTCTTTCACAACATTTTTTTTCTTAATTTTCATTCATACCGTGATTATTTTCTTTAATTTATATTCATTTCTTACAAAAATTCAACTTTCATTCATTCATATAATACTTAATTCCATTTATTTACATTCATTTATTTACATATGTTATTTACATTTTCTTACATATGTTACACATTTACAATTATTTAAATATATGTAAATCAATTCTTAAAGTACTATATATGTTTCTTCGTAAATAAATTCACATTCATTCACTCAATACTTATTTTCATTTACTTTCATTCATTACATACAAAATTCATTCATTTTTTTTCATTTATTCACATAATGACAATTTCTTTTCATTACTTTGCATTCATTTCTTACATAAGCCATTTCCATTCAATTGTTTATAATAACCAATGAATTCATTATTCAAGTATTGCATACATTTTATTGCGGTTTAGTTCACATTTATCAATTTATATACTTGATTTCCATTAGATATTAATATTCATTAGTGCAAAAGTTCATACTTATGTTTCTCACTTCTTAATTTACATTCATCCTTATATAGTGTCATTGAATATTAAGTCTATTTTCTAAACCATTTCAACTTTTTTGAAGTTATAACCATTTACTAAACATTGTACTTATTTTATTATTTACTTTAATTATAAATAGCTTCAAACATGAACTTGAGTTTATAATCATTTACTTAGAGTACTCACTTTCTATTACATCTTATTTATTAGCATTTCGATTATAACTTAAGTTTATAACCATTATAATATCAAAATTCTTATTTATAAAAGTAGATCTATTGAACACTTTCAGTTTTCCAAGTTTTTACTTGTATAATATTCAATTCATATCCTATTCAACATTACAACTTATAATCTTTTGGTAAGTTATATATATATATATGCTTTTAAGAATGCAATGTAATGTTACTCAAGTTTATCATATTTATATTTAATTAACTAAATGCTCAATAGTTATCATTTCTCATTTCCATATCCTTTTTATTTATAGTTACAAATTTCAAATTTTCTTGCATATCTCATTTATAACTTAGCATTTAATTTCTTATTTTCATTCTAGAAGTCCCAATTATTAAATATAATTAAAATTCCATTTCACTACAATAATTGAAACTACAAATTAACGGAAACTTAAGAACTAAAAGCCGGGTTCCATTTCTAATCATTTAAAATAATATATATATATGTATATGTATATACTTACAACATTTATAACAAAAACATATTTAAAAATTTAAAATCAAGACTTATTTATCAAACAAATATGTAGTTGACTATTACAACAGTCTTCCCACCTTGAAACTCGAAAATGAACGTCGATGATGAGTGCACTCATCACCGAAATTATTTTCCAGCTACAAAGAAGAGGAGTATAGAGATTGTTTCCTTCCAAAATTCCTTTAAACATTTCTTTTCAAAACACTTTGAAATATTTATATCATAAAATACTTCCTAATAATACTTATATTATATTCCAAAATCTTTTGAAAGAAGTTTTCAAAAATCCCGGAACTTAAGTTCTCAAATTTCCATTTATATTCATTTTACTTGAAAAATCCAATTTATCAATTAATATTAATAAAATTTTAGTTCCTAACAAAAACATATTACATCCAACTATATCATTTAAAACCAATTAATTTATATTCAAAAATATATAATAGGCAAAATTATTTCATTTACCTATATTTCAAAACAAATATTGTGTCGGTCTACCCTATTAAGTGTTTAGAAATCCCTACCGATGTCATAGCGTCCTATGTACCGACCAGAATTTATAAATACAGTATGGAAAAAATTAACACAATATAAAAACCCTTTTATAACACTAACAAATACGCTCTCTCGTATATATACACTCAACGACTCATTCTAGGGTATTACTACCCTATTTATATGAGTCAGACCCCACAAAGCTATGGTTATCATTAAACCAAAGCTTTGATACCAACTGTAACGGCCTGCCTTTTTGGACGTTTTAAGCCGACACACATGCCGGCCTCAAACCATTCAAAGGGGCAGATTGTTATGGGGTAAATAAGAAAAAGAAAAAGAAATAAAACAAATACAGAATCTCGCAGCGGAATGACAAAATATAATAATCAAATAAAAGTTCATGAAGCTGTTTTAAAAATACATTTGATTATTCTTTACAACACAAACATCAGAGTTATATAAATAGGAATAATTAAATAAATGTAGCAGAACAACATGATGCAGTGGAATACATATCATAAATAATAATAGTACAAATCTTCATCTTCGTCCTCCAAGAATAAGGTCTTCAACCCTGAAATGCTCAGGCTGACCCGAGCGAATTGAAAAGACAAAACACTCGAGTCAGAACTAAAAGATCTTATGTAAGTTAAATCAACGGTAAATATGAGTGTAACGGCGTCAGAAATGTTTACGGGGTTTGACACCTCTTGTCCAGTGTCTAACGTGAGTGTAGTAACTTAAGAGATGTTCGGGATTTCCATCTCCTAAGGATCCGTTAAACTATCTACAATGTAGTAAAATACGCTACTATAATATGTCTAAAATAAAGTAAAAGTATTAAAATAGCGTTAAGGTATTACCCATATCCCCCTTAACACATTTTATATATTCCCATAGTCTATACAGTACCGTACGCTCCTCCGTAAACTGAAGGTTTACCCAAAAGGCACTCCATAGGTAATGGTACAAAACAAACTCGTAGAAGGCATGCTAGGGCATGTGACACGGCATTCGAGGCAATGCCAGGGTAGATATACGAATTGCACTCCCAGACTGGTGGTAACGCATAACCGCTACTACCGCCCACCTCGGAACACAATCCCAAATCAAAATCAAGGGTGGCTACCAAATCAATCACAAAGTCAGAATATAGTATCGAAGGAATGTGCCCGATCGGAGGAATGACCTCACTTGGCCCGGTATAGCTCTTGTTTTAGTCACATCTAAGCTGACTCACGAGAGTCAGGGTCACGTCATACCTTATATATAAATTGTTCGTCAAACCATCCTACTTCATTTCTGGAATCTCCACCACGTACACAGTTGCTAAAGTGGTTTTCGGTATTGGCAGAGAGTATGACAATATCCGATCCCGGTCTCTTTAACAACCAAAAGCTTATTACACACCGGATGGTTCTTTTACATTTCCAAAATCATTTTATAATTTATATCAAAATATCATATTCAATTCAAACCATATTACTTTCGGAATTATATTCACTTTGAAATCACATCCACCTATGAAATCATAGTTTCGAAATTCATAATTTCTTTCAAAAATCATATTTCCAATTGGGTTAAATCCTCACTTCAAAATCATCATATTCAATCAAATATGTTATTTAAATCCCAACTTAGGTTATAATGTCATTTAACCATCTTAACTTTAAAATCGAGGATTTTAAGATGAACACATCTACCTTACTTAGTTGGAATTTAGAAAATAGTTTAAATAACTTTCTAACTGGTGAAAATACTCGAAAATGGTTTAATATAGATTAAAATAGTTTTTAAATTGATTTAAGATAGTTAAATAAATTTGAAATAGATTAAATATAATTAAAAATAGATTAAATCGCTTTAAAATATATTAATCGGATTCAAAATAAATTAAAATGTTTTAAATTAGTTTAAAGTAAATTAAATTGGTTTAAAATAGGTTAATATAATTTATATAGTTAATATAGGTTAAAATAATTTAATAAATTTGAAAATCTTAAAAATTTTACATTTAAAACAATGTATTTTGAAACAGTTTATATTAACATATGAATTTGGAATTTATATCAATTTAACTATTTATTTTACTTCAACATATCTGGACTATTTCATTTCCCAAATCAACAAACCCAAATTTCAAATCTTTCAATCCAAATTCTAAATAAACTAGTAAATTTTCTATTGATTTCAATCCATGGTTGAAATATCAATTTAAATTACTCCAATTTCCATATATTTCAAAGTAATATTTCAACAATTTTAATAACTCAATTTCAATAAACTTCACTTATACCTCAAATTCAACTTTTAAGTTTCAATTCAATTCCTTTAAACAATTTCTTTAAACCAATTCCAATTTTAACATAAAACTTGAATTTTGCTAAAAATTCAATTTATATAAATCAAATTTTATTTCACAATATCATTTAACCAATTTAAAAAAATTAAAGATTTTAAAATCATTTAATTTAACTAATCCGTTGTCCGTATATAATTTTCTACCTTAGGGTCAAGTGATACTGATATTTATCATTTCAATCCACAAATTAAAATTTTACGGTTATATATCATTCCAAACCACAATCCCGAATTAAATAGCATCCATACAATCGCTCGAGTCTATCATTTCAACCCATAACGATTTTTCCCTTATCTATAAATCGTTCGGGTATATATCATTTCAACCAATAGTGATTTTCCTAAACAATAACTAAGGGAACTTGCATAGTGATAACAATATATAATTCAAACAAGACATCCCATCATCCAATATCAACAATCAAACATCCATCACAATCATCATCCAATTCAATTAATAAATTTCAACAATTAACTAATTATCAATAACAGGTAATTAACTGGCAATTTAAATTCAATAATTAATTAAATGGTAATTTAATTCAAAATAACTGGAATAGCAATTTTAAATTACCAAATACCTATAAATAAATTCCTAATCACATCATAACTTAATTTAACAAACATAAGAAATTTTAGAAGTTGTGAGTGGGTCAAAACACTCATCTTTGAATTTCAAATTGATTTGAAATTCAAATAAAGGCCTAAATTTTAGTAGTCTTAGAATTCGTCCAAACCAGCATCGAAATGTCTGGAATTTCGATACAATCCCTGCAAAACAAACCACGCGTAAATCGGACCTCGTATGCAAAAGTTATACGAATTGGAACATTTGAAAATTAATTTTAAATAAATAAAACAAAGCATACCAGAAGCGCCACATCACCCTCCTACCTCTCACTCTCTCGTTCGAACACGGCCGAAAACCTAGCCGCACAGAACCCATCTCGTTCGACCACCAGAGAACGCACGCTGCCACCTCTTGACACATCTCGCCACCCTCAACGCAGCGTTGCAGCCCTCCCCTACAACGCCGACTCACGCGACCACATCGCGTACGTCTCCGGAGCAGCCGCCGCCGATGGTGGTTAAACCCTAATCGAATTTTGCACGACGATCGAGCCGTTGAAATGATGAACAAGGCATGTCAATGAACATCCCTCGGTGCTCTCCACCCAACGGTTTCATTGATTTGACGATCAGTTGAAGTTCATCGGAACGTGATGAACGGCCGAAAATAAACCATCGAATTATAGGCACATAGAAACTTAGATTGAGAAACAGACTGCAGATTTGACTTGCGCTCGTCGAATGCTTCAAATCGATATAAAATTTGATAGGGTTTGAGGAGTTTAAATTTTTGGTTTGGTTTTGATTTGCAATTGAACTTGGGATTTGTTTGGTTTGTCTGCCATTGAGAAGAAGAAGCCAAAAAAAATTGTACGTACAGACAAATGAAAGTATGAAGTAGCTAGGGTTTATAACGGGCTATTTATAGGCAAAGCTGAAAATAGAAAGAATGGACCAAATTGATTTACACGTTGAACGATAAACGACCCGAAAAGCCCGTTCTGTTTCTAGAACGAAATTAGGTCATCTCATATATCAAAATAGATGTTTTCAATATTTTTAAACTCAATGGAACAGGTTTCAGGTCCTAATTCAATCATATGAAGAAGTTAACTTAAAATCAGTTTATTTCAAATTGATTTCAATTGATTTCAATTAAATTGATTTCTAGGCGTTTCGAGTCCGTACGATCAAACAACAAGTCCGATCGCTACGAAACTTGAAATCCTACAATAATTCACCGTTACGGATCCGATGAAATTAGTTTCGTCGAAATCCGAGTCAATGGCCAAAATGGCTATCTTCACGTTAATTAAATAAATTAATATTAAATTAATTAAATCACTTTTCAATTCAAATTTAATAATTTACAATTTTTGTCATTTTAGATTACTTAGGAATCTACCATAATTTAAATCAAATCTAGATATCAATTCAAAGTTAAATAATTTACCAATTATAATGTTAAATCTCAATTCCAATAAATTCAATAATTATAAATTTAATTTCCAATAATTCCATTTGTTTGATTTCCATCTTGTTATTCAATCAATTATCATCTTATCATCTTATTGGTGTAATTAACATTGGTTTATATCTTAGTACATGAAATAATCAAATAACAGTTCATGAAGCTGTTTCAAAAATACATTTGATTATTCTTTACAACACAAACATCAGAGTTACATAAACAGGATAATTAAATAAATGCAGCGGAACAACATGATGCAGTGGAATACATATCATAAATAATAATAGTACAAATCTTCATCTTCGTCCTCCAAGAATAAGGTCTTCAACCCTGAAATGCTCAGGCTGACCCGAGCGAATTGAAAAGACAAAACACTCGAGTCAGAACTAAAAGATCTTATGTAAGTTAAATCAACGGTAAATATGAGTGCAACGGCGTCAGAAATGTTTACGAGGTTTGACACCTCTTATCCAGTGTTTAACGTGAGTGCAGTAACTTAAGAGATGTTCGGGATTTCCATCTCCTAAGGATCCGTTAAACTATCTACTATGTAGTAAAATACGCTACTATAATATGTCTACAGTAAAGTAAAAGTATTAAAATAGCGTTAAGGCGTTACCCATATCCTCCTTAGCACATTTTATATATTCCCATAGTCTATACAGTACCGTACGCTCCTCCGTAAACTAAAGGTTTACCCAAAGGGCACTCCATAGGTAATGGTACAAAACAAACTCGTAGAAGGCACGCTAGGGCATATGAACACGGCATTCGAGGCAATGCTAGGGTAGATATACCAATTGCACTCCCAAACGGGTGGTAACGCATAGCAGCTACTACCGCCCACCTCGGAACACACTCCCAAATCAAAATCAAGGGTGGCTACCAAATAAATCACAAAGTCAGAATATAGTATCGAAGGAATGTGCCCGATCGGAGGAATGACCTCACTTGGCCCGGCATAGCTCCTGTTTTAGTCACATCTAAGCTGACTCACGGGAGTCAGGGTCACGTCATACCTTATACAGAAATCGTTCGCCAAACCATCTTACTTCATTTCTGGAATCTCCACCACGCACACAGTTGCTAAAGTGGTTTTCGGTATTGGCAAAGAGTTTGACAATATCAGATCCCGATCTCTTTAACAACCAAATGCTTATTACACACTGGATGGTTCTTTTACATTTCCAAAATAATTTCATAATTGATATCAAAATATCATATTCAATTCAAACCATATTACTTTCGAAATTATATTCACTTTGAAATCACATCCACCTATGAAATAATAGTTTCGAAATTCATAATTTCTTTCAAAAATCATATTTTCAATTGGGTTAAATCCACACTTCAAAATCATATATTCAATCAAATATGTTATTTAAATCCCAACTTAGGTTATAATGTCATTTAACCATCTTAACTTCAAAATCGAGGATTTTAAGATAAACACATCTACCTTACTTTGTTGGAATTTAGAAAATATTTTAGATATTTATAAATAGTTTAAATAAATTTCTAACCGGTTAAAATACTCTAAAATGGTTTAATATAAATTAAATAGTTTTAAATTGATTTAAGATAGTTAAATAGATTTAAAATAGATTAAATATAATTAAAAATAGATTAAATAGCTTTAAAATATATTAATCAGATTCAAAATAAATTAAAATGTTTTAAATTAGTTTAAAGTAAATTAAATTGGTTTAAAATAGGTTAATATAATTTATATAGTTAATATAGGTTAAAATAGTTTAATTAAATAGCATCCATAAAATCGCTCGAGTCTATCATTTCAACACATAATGATTTTTCCCTAATCTATAGATCGTTCGGGTGTATATCATTTCGACCCATAGTGATTTTCCTAATTATCAATAATATCAACAATCAAACAATTCATCACAATCATCATCCAATTCAATTAATAAATTTCAACAATTAACTAATTATCAATAATAGGTAATTAACTAGCAATTTAAATTCAATACTTAATTAAATGGCAATTTAATTCAAAATAACTAGAATAGCAATTTTAAATTACCAAATAGACATAAATAAATTCCTAATCACATCATAAATTAATTTAACAGACATAAGAAATTTTAGAAGTTGTGAGTGGGTCAAAACACTCACCTTTGAATTTCAAATCGATTTGAAATTCAAATAAAGGCCCAAATTTCAATAGTCTCAGAATTCGTCCAAACCAGTGTCGAAATGTCCAAAATTTCGATAAAATTCCGGCAATACAAACCACGCATAAATCGGACCTCGTATGCAAAAGTTATGCGAGTTGGAACATTTGAAAATTAGTTTTAAATAAATAAATAAAACAGAGCATACCAGAAGCGCCACGTCACCCTACTACCTCTCACGCTCTCGTTCGAACACGGCCGAAACCCTAGCCGCACAGAACCCATCTCGTTCGATCACCAGAGAATGCACGTTGCCACCTCCTGACACGTCGCGCCACCCTCAACGCAGTGCTGCAGCCCTCCCCTACAACGCCGACTCACGCGACCACGTCGCGTACGCCTCCGGAGCAGCCACCGCCGATGGTGGTCAAAACCTAATCAAATTTTGCACGACGATCGAGCCGTTGAAATGGCGAACAAGGCACGTCGATGAACTCCCCTCGATTCTTTCTACCCAACGGTATCATTGATTTGACGATCAGTCGAAGTTCAGCGGAACGTGATGAATGGCCGAAAATAAACCATCGAATTCTGGGCACACAGAAACTCAAATCGAGAAACAGACTGCAGATTTGACTTGGGCTCGTCGAGTGCTTCAAATCGATATAAAATTTGATAGGGTTTGAGGAGTTTAAATTTTTGATTTGGTTTTGATTTGCAATTGAATTTGGGATTTGTTTGGTTTGTCTGCCATTGAGAAGAAGAAGCCAAAAAGAATTGTACATATAGACAAATGAAAGTCTGAAGTAGCTAGGGTTTATAATGGGCTATTTATAAGCAAAGTTGAAAACCAGAAGAATGGACCAAATTGATTTACACGTTGAACGATAAACGACCCGAAAAGCCCGTTCTGTTTTCGGAACGAAATTGAGTCATCCCATATATCAAAATAGATGTTTTCAATATTTTTAAACTCAATGGAACAGGTTTCAGGTCCTATTTCCATCGTATGAAGAAGTTAACTTAAAATCAGTTTAATTCAAATTGATTTCAATTGATTTCAATTAAATTGATTTCTAGGCGTTTCGAGTTCGTACGATCAAACGACAAGTCCGATCGCTACGAAACTTGAAATCTTACAATAATTCTCCATTACGGATCTAATGAGACTGGTCTCATCGAAATCCGAATTAGTGGCCAAAATGGCTATCTTCACGTTAATTAAATAAATTAATATTAAATTAATTAAATAACTTTTTAATTCAAATTTAACAATTTACAATTTCTGTTATTTTAGATTACTTAGGCATCTACCATAATTTAAATCAAATCTAGATATCAATTCAAAGTTAAATAATTTACCCATTACAATGTTAATTCTCAATTCCAATAAATTCACTAATTATAAATTTAATTTCCAATAATTCCATTTGTTTGATTTCCATCTTGTTATTCAATCAATTATCATCTTATCATCTTATAGGTATAATTAACATTAGTTTATATCTTTGTACATTAATATTTTCCCATTTCATCTTAGTTTCAATTTATGTTGTATTTAAATTCATTTAATTACAATTAATCCATATATTATAGCTTAAATTCCAATAAATTGATAAATCTTGATTTCCATTCTTTCTATTCAACCCATTTGCCATATTATGAATAAAATTAACATTATTTCCAATTATTACCTTAATTTACATTAACGTAATATTTAATTATATTTATTGCAATTGATTTCCAATTTAATTTAATAGACCAAATAAATAGATAACTTATAATAACCGTCACAATTAACCTTTAATCATATTTATAAGTTTATCACTTACAAATTAATTTTGTAATCACTTACATAATACAGGTTTTATTCAATTATCATTTATTATACTATTCCATATATTAATTCACTCTTTACATTTGTTCTGTTATATTAAATTTATAACAAAGTTATAACATTTACATTACTTCCATTAATTGGAATTTCATTAAAGTTGTTAATGATTAACTCAAATTAACATTATTATATCTCATTCTAGTTATTATTCCAATTAACTGAACTTCCATAAAAATGTTATCAATTTCTTAAATTAATCTTATTCCATTACATTCTGGTTAATATTTTCATTCATAAATCACAAAATTTTATTTCTTCTAATATTAAACCACAAAATCTTATTAAATTATCTATTTTCAGTTATCGAAATTTACGGGTCGTTACACTTGATTTTCAAAGCAAAGAGGGAGTCCAAAAATAATAACTTGCATTGTTGTTTATTTTAATTTATATTTTGCACAACAAACATTATATCACAACAATATACAAATCAACTAGTGAGTAAACTCACCCAAGCTAAACCAACCCAAGACGTAGATAATCATGATACGAGTGCAACAACAAATACAACATCTCAATTAGGCTTCGTACACAAAAGTTATGGATTTAATAAGATGTGAGATTATATAATTTAATCAATTAACATTAACAAGTTAATTACCTTTACTAATCGCTCTCATCTTCTTCCCTAATTCCTCATTATTGTGCACGTGCACAGACCTAAACCCAAACACGCATACTTCTCTCTACGAGTTCTCCATCTTCGGTCCACTAATCAACGCATGGCCAACACCAACACATCGCTCTTCGCAAGAGCTTCGAACTGCACCCAAAATTACCATGCCCTAACACCTCAACCGAAATGCGACCGTTTCTCTTTCCTTCGACTCCTCACTATTGGTTTTTGCCTTACCCCGCCAAAGGACCAACGACCACCACCAATCAATGTCGGTTTGCACCTCGAGTCCAACGACACATTCAAAATCACCTTCGGCACTCAATAGTTCATCGTGACCTTCTGCTTCGTAAACAACAAACACAATGTCACATTTTTCCTCCCATCACCGCACCACCAATCGAACCCCCAACCAACTCGCCTTTTCCTAACAATCACAATGCTACCATCGACTCGTCCAAACTCCACCTCAAATTCCTCTTAGTTCAAACCCTAACTTTGGTTGTTTAAGTGGAGCACACCCAACTGTGGACGCACCCTAAACTACATACATGAAACTACAGCACGCACTTGCACGATCCCAATTGATCCAAAATCAACAAATTCCGACACTCCTAGCTCAAGAAACAATTAGAATAAGAAGAAAAGACGTGGCAGATGTTTACTGAAGTGAAAAGGGAAAAGATAATAAAGAGGGTTTAGTGTGAAGGGGTATTTATAGCAAAAAAAATTATTATATTTTAAATTTCTTAATTAAATAGTGGAACGTTCCTAGCTCGCACAATCACACGGGATGTCTGATCGCTACAAAACTCTTCAGCTCATAACAACTCAATATTCTCAATCCAACGAAACTGGTTTCATTAAAATCCAAGACAATCCACCATAATGATAATTTCACGCGTTGATTAAAAAGAATTATTATTAAAACAAGTTTAGTCACTTTAACTAAAACTTAAAAGCTTACCATTATCATTATTTGTTTAAAAAGAGTTTAAATAAGCTTTCGTAATTAACTTTTACATCATTTAGTCTAAGATTCAATTATTTAAATTATTCTAATATATAAATTTAAACCGTTCGAAAATCCGGGTCATTACAAAATTAATGTTTAATAAGAAATATGTAAGGTGGATTCCTTATGAATTGGTAATCGGAATTATCATACATGTTATGTTATCTATAATATCGTGATTTGTTTATGTATTTGATACATGAAACAAATATAAAATCCAAATTAAGGCCACCAAATTGTAGTTTAGAGTGTTATTGTGTATCTGCAAAATACAAGAGAATTATTTATAAAAACAATGAACTCCGTAAGAAGGAGTATTCGGACTCAGATTTCATCTATAATACTGCATATGGTGTGTCAATATAAAATTCATGTTCAAAGCTTGGTTAAGAAGATTTAAGTTGGAAATGTTCCAAATGAGAGATTGTGGCTGATTCAATAAAGGGCCAAGTACATCGCCTCGAACAGTGCCACAATGAATGCAATATATATTCAGGATGAATGCACAAATTTATAACTGAGCCAAGAGTGATTCTAAATGTTGAGAACCCCATAACATTGTATATGATAACAATATCATAATATAGTTTGTAACAGAAGTTAGAGCTCACTAGAAGTCGAGAGATATATTACAAATTGTTCCACGTGATAAAGATAGTTTATCAACATCAAAGAGAGTTGATTGACATAGTAGACGACTGAAACATAATAGCATACCTGTTCACTAAGGGACTGACCCGATTAGAGAAGTTGGAATAAGATTTCATAATTGGCCCCGAGTGCAAGTGGGAGATTGAAAGAGTTAGGGAATGTTATAGGGATAATTATGTAATTTGTTAAATAAATATAACTAGATAAACAATCTTGTACAAAATAAAAGATGTTTTTTTCTTTTTGTTATATTCTTATTATAAATGTTATAAATAAATAATTAGTTAATTTAAGTACAGACATCAGAAAATCCATAAATGATGTGTTTGTGATGGTAGCTACAAATAGTTGTAACTATGAGTATTATATCATAATATAAAAATCACATCGCTTTGAATAATCATAGTTAAAATGTATCGAGACTGGACATCGATATATCCGTTGAGACTAGAGGACGTAACGCCCTTCAAATGTTGGGCACAATATTACTCATAGCTGCTGGAGGCACCAAGTGTTATGTACTGATAGTAAATGGATAATTATGGAATGACTCACTCGAAGTTTTCTATTGGTTAATATAATTAAGGTCAAATAGAAAATATGATGTGATAAAATTAAATAGTTCCCTTTATTTGAGAATACTATTGATCTTCATTGTTGAAGCCCCACTTTGATTATAGTTAAATCGTGTCACGACGTCCATCGAACTATTGGGTTGAGTGGAAGCATTTGCAGTGAAACACTATTCAAAGGAGGATTCATCTCCTCGGTTATATTAGGTTAGTATCACGATGAACTGAAGTCAACTCAAAGTCAAAGCCAATGGTCAGAGCAATTCAGTTAATAACAATAGTTGTTATTAAACCAAGGACATTTTTGTTTAGGCTATAAAGTTGAATGTGGAAAATATTAGAATTTTGACCATTACCAAATTTCGTAAATCCCAATATGATATAGTTTTGACGAACAAAATTAGTATAAATATTTGTCACTACCAGGTAACACTTAAATATGTAAAATTAGTTTTTACAGAAGCCATATAAGAGATAAATTTGGTCAAAATGTCACATCACTAGATAAGGTGACGGGTGAACGTTAATATTCAAATTGTTCGACATTAGTCATTGACTGAATTTGCACCTAAGAGTCAACAATCGCAATGTTGAATCCTCTGTCTACCATCTGATTTAGTTAAATTAAAAATGTTATAATTGATTAAATTATTTAATATTTATGAAATATTAGTTATAATTTTTTTATTTGAATTGTGCTGATCAGTATTAAAAATAATGCATGTATAAAAGTTATGTATGTAGTTGTCGATATACGATCGATGTACGTTTAAATATGATTTAAATAAAAAATATCCAATTTAGCTTGAAGTGGTTTGAGGCCCAATAGGGAAGCAAGTTTGGCCAGCCATAATGGTGGGATTTAGCTTGGAATTTGATTCGAAAAGGTGATGCTATTTAAACACCTCTTGCTACTTTTTTTAAACTTTTTTTTCTATGGTTTGTACCTCCACAAATCTTATCTTGCTATGACCGAAATCCCTTATTCCCCCTCTCCAAAATTCAAGAAAAAAAATCGAAATACAAATTCAATTAAAAGAAGAAGAATTTTGTGTGGCTTTCCCAAAGGGAACAAGTATTCAAACAGAGTAATAATGATATAACATTCAAGGTATTCCCTTGGGCAATAGCAAGGTACTATTATTACAAATTCTCATGATTCTGCAATTGATAGTGATATGCCTTTTGTTTAAATTGAATTGTTTGTTTTCATGATTCCATATATGTATGTGTTGTTGACATATGATGTTGAATATGAAGATGTGTATATGATTTTAACTTGAACTCGTTTGAACTGCCCTCTCTTCCTTCTCTTATCTTGGTCATGAAATCAAAATTGAAATTTTCTTTTAGTTCTATATTTGACAATATTTAAAGATGAATTTTAATAAATTGTGTGTATATATCTATCAATCAAGTAATTTTAGTCATATTTGTTATTATTTCATAACATAGGAAAATGCAGTTTCATCTTTCCAGCACATATTTATATGTATTAGCAAATACAATTAATTAATTGTTTACCATGTAATCTTGGGCAAGAAATCAAATTGAATTTTTCTTTCAACTTAAAATTTGGCAATGTTTGAAGATGAATTTTAATAAATTGATTATACAAGATCTATGTACATATAACAATATGTGTATAGATCTATCAATTTGGTAAATTCATTCATATGTAAGTTTATTTATCACAAAGGAAATTCCAATTTCATGTTTATATGTAGGTGCCAAATCTTGAAAATATGTTTATATGTATTAACAAATACAATTAATTGTATAATATGTATCTTGAATCAAAATTCATATTCATATTTATGTGTATTTGATGAATACAAATTATGCATATATGTATACATTCTCAATTAAAAATCATTTTATAATTGCTTATACATATACATATATGTGCATATGTTTATTTATTTGCCAATTGCAATTCATTACATAAATATCTTGATTTTGGAGTATGGAATTAAAATTAAATTAGAATCTAAACTCTAACTTTTATATTAGTAATTAGAAACTTTATTGCCTTATAATATGTTGCACTTGCATAAAATCACAATATATGTCTAGTGTAATTTTAGGCATAAATGTCATTTAATATGTTAATTAACATTATTAAATAGAGAGAAAGTGAATGGTGTCTCTCTCTATCTTTATATTCTGCACGTTCCTTTAATTAATTATACACCTTAGAGAAGGAAACAAAATGTTTTCATCTATAAAATTTTACACGTTTAAGTATACCTATATTCACTGATTATATGCTGTATTTGCACTTCAAACGTATGAACTTATTTGATATATTCATTGTACTACATACAAAGTAAAATTGAAACTTAAACTTCCTTTTGATCAAATTAAATTAAATAAGATTTTATTTAAAATTGTGTTATATTATATCTAAAATCTCGTATACTTCATAAACCCAATAGATCTAATAAAGGAATTTTTTGAAATTTACCCTTTAACTCTACAGGGGCAAACCTAATTCAAACACATTTGCTATTTGGAAAAAAATTAACATTTTACTAGACTTGCTGAAGTATAGTTTCACTGAATAAGTATGTTTGTCGTTGCTACTTGTGCTATTCATTAATTTATAAGAAAATGCAACAGCATAAATCCGGATAATAAAAAAATTCTTTAGGTAACAAGTCATGTAGAAAATTGGCATGGACAACGTTAATACAACCATGGTGGTGCAAGCTTATAAAATACAAGACATAATGTTGAAAAACGTGATCGGATAAAAGACATTTGGTTGCTTTAGGATGACATTAATGTATTAAATATTTATATGTTCTTTATCATTAATTTGAACTTGTATTTGAATTTGTAGTATGCGTTTGAATTTGTATTTAAATTTGAATTTGAATTTGAATTTCTATTATTGATTAATAAATACTATAAATGAAATATTTATTGATTAAAGTTAATAATTAAGAGTTAATAATTGCAAATAAGAAATACATAACTTTTGTAAATCTCCATATTTAAGTTTCAAAATACACACCCACCCTTCTATGAAGACATGTTATTAAAAAATCATACTTTTAGGTTTTAGAAAATTCGTGGAAAACTCAACAAATACTTGCAGATAACTCAATAAATATCTGAGAACTCTGTATATTTTTGCAGAGTAATTTGTTAATATTTGAACAAAATTATTGTAAATTTTTAAAATTTATGGACTGCGAATATCTGCAGTATTTTTAAAAATATTTAAAAAATTGTATTTATCGTAAAAACATGCTATTTATGTTCAGATTCATCCTAAAGTATCCGGTTATAAATCCAAATCCAAAAATAAATGTATAAGATGATTGTACATTGGCACAATTTAATTTGGTATCGTGGATTTTTATCTCGATGTAGGCCGGAAAAGCCCATTTAACAAATGGGTGTACATGATTTAACCACACAAAAGCTTCGGATCCATCCAAATCCTAATCTTCCTACCAGCTATAAAATGTCCAAAAACATGTTTGTTTTTCCACCGCCTCCTTCATTTTATCTGTTCGCATCTTCTCTTCAGTTTCATTTGCATCTAAATTTTATATCGTAGAAGGATGGCGATGACGATCGATAACGGTCTCGTTCATCATAATGGTAATTTGATTAATTGCCCATGTTCTTAGCCTTTTATTTTGATTTTTTATTTTAATCCATTCTAGTTGTTGATTAGTGTTAAACAGACCGATGATTAAATGATCGGACAAGCATATGTCTGAAGATCAATCCGTGTTTAACAACTCTAATCTTCTCTATGAGGTTTTTTTTTTCAATTCGGAAATTTATCTGTTTTTTTTCTTCGGTAGGTCGCGTGATGATTAAATGCATAGTTCAAATGAAAAATATCTTTCGGATATTTTGATTATTCATTTTGTCTTTCGCTCCTATCTGATGACCTATTCGCATATGTATTGAAAATTTTCATTGATTCTTTATTTATTTTTTCAATCGCTCGAGATTTGATTTTAAATGTTAATTGAATAAACTGTTTGTAAACCGTTCTGTTGTGGTTTGAGATGCTGGCCATTGGCCTCTTCCATATTCCTTATTAACCATAGTTCTCTCATCTTCATTCGAGCCAGTGAAGCATTGGGAGAAAGAGGGAGGAGAAACAAGCACTGAACTTTATATTGCAATCTTTCCCTCTCTTTTTCTAATTTGGTTCTTTGTTCTGCCTTTTGATACACACTTTTTATTGTGTTTATTTTGGAGATAATGGAAGGACCCAATGAGAATAGAGGTCATTTGAGGTCTGTAAACTATAAACAGAATGGGAATAGAAGAGCACTGATGGATATCAAGAATTTGGTTGGAGTTGCACCAAATCGACGTGTAGCAAAAAAGAGTCAATTAGCTCATAAGAATGCAGTTTTGCCTTCGAGGCCAATGACAAGAAAACATGCAGCTACATTAGCAAATAGATCAAGTTCTTTTGATGAGGAAGCTAAGAACAAAAGATGAACATAGTGTAAAAGATCATATTATTGATGTGGACATACCAATAGTTGAAGAAACACAACAAATGAAAGAAATTGTCATGGAGGATTTACTTGTGGAAAGCATAGTCGAGATTGATAGCTGCGATTCGAGCAACTCATTGGCAGTGGCTGAATATGTTGAAGACATCTACGAGTATTATAAGGGGATCGAATCAAATGGATGTTTGAGTCCAGATTACATGTCCGTCCAGTTCGATATTACTGAAAAAATGAGAAGCATCCTAGTGGATTGGCTTATAGAGGTTCACTACAAATTCCAACTAATGGATGAGACTCTCTACCTCACTGTAAACAGCATAGACAGATTCTTATCGAAGCAAACTGTAGTCAGAAACAAACTACAATTGGTAGGTCTCGTTCGTCGTAATGGTAATTTGATTAATTACCTTGCCGACCATTCTAATATATCGGCACCCATATTTTGACGCTTTTATTTTGATTTTTTTTTATAATCCATTTTAGTTTTTGATTAGCGTTAAACAGACCGATGATTAAATGATCAGACAAGCATATGTCTGAATATCAACCGGGTTGAACAGCTCTAATCTTCTCTATGAGGTCATTTTATTTCAATTCGTGAATTTAGCTGTTTTTTTTATTTGGTAGGTCGTGTGATGATTAAATGCATAGTTCAAATGAAAAATATCTTTTGGATATTTTGATTAATGCTGTTGTTTAAACCGTGAATCCACAAATATTGAATGTAGTTGTTGCTTTTAGCTTAGTTGCTTTTTGTTTGTTAATGCATAGAGTTACGCCAATACGCCAGTAGACAAATCATTTGGGGGATGAGAGTGATAGCGAATGCATAATGCTGGGTAAGGGCAACATCTCAATTGGAATATGTAGCAGGCAATTTTCTAGCAGCAAGTCAAATAGGTTAGCATGATTAGTAACCCGATTAATGATATTAATATGGTTATAGCTCGGATCTTTACTGAGATCAAAGTAGCATGCAATTTCCAGTCTAATTGCTGATTAGAGTAGTTATATGTTGGAGTCGTTTGGGTGTATATGGTGTTCCAAAATCTTTAGAATGGTGAATACCGATGCTAAATACCTGATTGATTAATGATAATAATAAATGTAAATTAAATGTAAGAAATTTACATTATATTTTAAAAAATTATTTTTTAATGGTATTAAATAGTAGATATCGAATGGTGATATTAAAAATTGAATGAAAAACCAATTCTTTGCAAGTAAATGAATTGAAATTAATAAAAAACGACCGTAAGAATGAATAAGAATTAATTGAGGTAGGCAATTTACTACCGAAGTGAATGGAATAAAATATGTTAATTCCCATTCATTTACTTACATAGAATTATTTTTCATTCAATATTTAGTATTTTCGTTTAACATTTACTATTTATTACTATCAAAGAATAATTATTTAAAGTATTATATAGGTTTCTTGCAGGTTTAATTTACATTTATTATTTACCTAAAAATCTTGGTTTACATTTAATATTCAATGATGAATTATTTCATACTTAAGTTTCTCTATTCTTTGATTTATATTTATTACTTCATATACGGTACCATTCGATATTAAATATATTTATAAATCATTTCAACATTTCCTTAAAGTTTATAATCATTTACTTAAATAGTATTCTCCTTACTATTCAACTTAATTATTAAGCATTTTAAATATTGACTTAAGTTTATAATATTTCTTGTGCATCTTAATTCTTTATTTGTAGACATATGTTAATTTTGAATAATTTTTATTTTTTAAGTTTTTATTTGCATAATATTTTATTATCTTTTTAGTTTACAAGTTAAAAAACTTCAATTTTTTTTTATATTTTCAATAAACACTTATATTTAATTTCAGATTTCAATTTGGAAGTTTTTAACCATTAAGATAGTCAATGATTCCATTTTATTACAATAATTGAAAATCTCTAATTATCAAAAACTTAAGAACTAATTATCGGGTTTTATTTCAAATCATCCTGAAATAATATATACTTATATCTTTTGTATATCAAATCGTACATAGGAAATTACAATTTAAATTTTGTTTTACCAAAACAATTGTGTAGCAAAGCTATTATAATGGTCTTTCCATTTTGAAACTCTAAAATGAAAGTCGATGATGTCGTGATCACCATTGAAATTATTTTCCAGCGGTAGAAGAGGAAAGTACATAACTTATTTTCTTATAGAATTCTATTAAAACGTTTCTTTTTAATCTTATTAAAAATGTTTCTATCCCAAAAACTTCTAAATAATACAAATATTATTTTTCCAAAATCTTATTTAATTTAATATTTTTACTTATCAAAAATACGGGTCGTTACAAGCTTTTTGGTTGGAAGATTCCATTATATCTAGAAAGTAACGGAGTATCGTTGATAAGGTTGTAGTGATAGGTATGTTACATTGAGGAACAAATCAGGCTTAATTGTCTTAGAGGTTTAAATAATAGCTTTTAGACTAATGTCCGTTCTCGTTTTGTGTTAATATTTTTTTTTTGCTAAATACTTATGTTAGATGCGATGTTATTCAAGATTTTTTAGTTGAGTATCTTGAAACATTAGAAGGTTGGGATCAAAAGATCTCTTATGCTTACATTCTACGTCAGTTAATTTCAAATTCATTGTGTTTGTTTTGATTTCTTTAAATCTAATCAAACCATCATTATAAGTAATGATTTTGTTTTTAATTTTATTTTCTTTAATTTGCATTCATTTTGTACCCTTTGTGATTGGTTGGTTTATGTTTTAGGTAGTGTATTTTGTTTTAGAATAAAGTCATAAAATAATCATAGCGTATAAACCAATTAATCACATAAGTTTCAAATACGAGCAAATCTAATAAATGGAAATTAGTTCAAGTTACCATATGTAGTTGTGTATTAATCCAATAGAACAGGTTAAGTAATTAAGTTTATATACAAATCCATGTTTGATATTAAACAAGCCTAGTACTGTATCTTTTGATCGCTTTTAAGGACAAATATAATTCTTTTTTCTTTGGACTTAAAGGCAAATTTTGTATTGTATCTCATCCGTCTTAAAACTTAATTTTAGCTTATCAAAAGCTCAAATATTTCCAATTAAATTTCAATCGCCTCGCTTTTCCATTGTTGGGTTTTTTTGCTGTCCTTCAACTTTTCTTCGTTAATTGACCGTGATTAATCTTTTGTTAATTTATGTTCAAAGCTAAATTATATTGATTCTTCCATTAGTTCGAGTCAAAATGACTTTGTTTATGGTAAGTTTATTTTTAAATATGACTTTCTTTATCTTTGTTGTTCTATGAATATGCACTTGAATTCAACTTCTGCATTTCATGTTTTTTAGCATATGCTTTGACTTACATTTTATTTCCTTATTTGTTTTCTTAGTATCAGTTATTGACGTCATTAATGTGAATAAAATATGATGTTTGCTGGAAATTTTCATTATAACAAAATATTGCAAATATTTTATTGTAGTTAGATGAAAGACTTATATTTATATCAGTCTTTGATAAAAATAAAATTTAATTATTGACAAGCACCATTGTTCTAGTGGTTAAGTGATTTGACTTTAGTGCGAAAGGTCACATGTTCGAAATTTGCGTTGCGTGATTCGAACATATATTGAAATGTGATGTGAATTCTATACTAACAGGGAACTTGCAGAGTGATAACAGATATGATAATAAAATAAAAATAAAAATTTGATTATTGTTTGATAATAATCTGTATATAAAGTAGACTTGTATATAGAGAAATTTTTTTTGAAAGATAAACGTGAGGTAAATCATATTATTATAAGAATAGCAGTGTTAAAAAAATATAGAAACGTTTGTCATTTTTTACAAAATGATATATACAAGTAGAGTTTGCATATACGCGATTTAGTAAAAAGAAAATTGAAAGATAGTTTTGATGAAAGGATAAACTTTTATTTTCTTTTATTTAGAAGTCGAATTTATTTATTTGTCTTGTGTTTGAAACACAAAAATAATAAGGGACCGTTTGGTTTCATTTTGTATTTTGAGTTTTGTGTTTTCAAATTGCACTAAAAAATAGCAAGAAATAAGTTATAATTCTTAGCCATTGCGACGACCAACGGACAACGAAGAAGTTTGATCGTTCTTCGTGCTTTTGTTATCTCTCGAAACACGAAAAACAAAATAAACTTATTTCTATTTTACATGTTAATTTCATTTTTCAAAATTATTTGTTTTTCCACAATACATACAACGGACGCGCTTTTGTATAGATGAAAACACAAAACTAAAAACGACAAGCCAAACGGAATCTAACTTTTTGAAAAATAAGTTGAGCTGGAAGGATTAAATATAACTATTTATTTTCTAAAATAAATATGGATGGTAAAATATTGCATCAATGAAAAGGTGAATTTATTTATTTCGGGATGCCTCCGCGAGAGCCTTAATTAAAAAATATGGGATGATGGTCGATCTTCTTACATCATTGGCTTATGAAAGTAGGTTTTCGAAAAAGAAAAGCTTAATTTATTAATATTTTGCTTTTAAATATAGTTGATTTAATTTACCTAAATTGCAGTTTTAACTAGAATTGAATAGGAATGTAAATCAAAGTGTGATCTGATCCAAAGCGGGATTTGAATTGAAAGATTTTTGATATCAGTGTTTTATTAGTTGCAGTTATATGCGTTTTTCTTAATTTTCTGGAAAAGAATAATTTTCTTTTCTTTTCTGTATATTGGTACATATACGACATGCATCTCATCCATCTTGAAACATAAATTAGCTTATTAAATGTTCGAATATTTCCAACTAAATTTCGATCATCTCTCTTTATCATTGTTGTGTCTTTGTTGCTGCTGCCGCCATCTCCAACTTTGTCGTCTTCAATCTAATATGCCGTGATTATAATCTTTTTGGGATTTAGTAACACCTACTACCTTCAATGATAAATTTTGTTCCTCCTTCCATTAGTTTGGATTCAGATAACTGTGTTCATGGCTAGTTTTTATTTATCGTGTATTTTTTCGTATTTTTACTATGACTAGTGTGTCAAAATTTTGAACATAATCTCCTTTATCTTTGTTCGTCTGTGAGTATGTGCTTACTTGAATCCAACTTTTGCACATGATATTTTAGCATATGCTGTAACTTAATTTTTTCCCCCTTTTTTCCTTGCTGTTATTTATGGACACAAAACATTATAATTATAACTTAACATTATAATTATTATAATTAAGTTATAGCATGTTCAGTATAACAATTAAGTTATAGCATATTAAGTTTTAGCATATTAAGTTCCGTAAGAAAAACATTCTAACTTAATTATTATAATTATAATGTTTTGTTATACTGAAGATGAGATGTTTGTTGAAATTTTTCGGTATAACAAAACATTATAATTATTATTTTTCATAGTTAGATGAAAGACTCGTCTTTATGTCAATCTTTGATAAAAATAAATTTTGATTATTGTTCGGTAACAATTTGTCTACAAAGTACATTTCCATATAAATGGGGAAAAACTTTTTAAAAGATAAATATGAGGCAAATCTTATTATTATAAGAATAACTGTATGAAAAAATATAGAAACTTCCATCATTTTCTATAAAATGATATATGCAAGTAGAATTTGGATATATACACGATTTAGCAAAAAGAAAATTAGAAAATAATGTTGAAAAACATTTTAAAAGATAAATATGAGGCAAATCATATTATTATAAGAATAACTGTATGAAAAAATATAGAAACTTCCATCATTTTCTATAAAATGTTATATGCAAGTAGAATTTGGATATATACACGATTTAGCAAAAAGAAAATTAGAAAATAATGTTGATGAATGGATAGACCTTTTTATTTTGTTTTATTTAGAAGGTGAATTTATTTATTTGTCTTAAGTTTAAAGAAATATGATAATTATTTTTAGAAAAATAAGTAGAGTGGGAAGGATTAAATGCAGCATTTAATTTTTAAAACCAAAATAGATGGTAAAACATAGTATCAATAAAAAGGCAAGTTTATTTATCTTTTTTGAAAAGCTAAATATCATTTACTTTTTTTCAAAAGCTTAATTTAATAATATTTCACTTTAAGTGCAGTTTTAATCAAGGTTGAATACGAATGTAAATCAAATCGTAAAGGGGAAGATATGATCCAAAGTGGAATTTGAATTGCAAGATTTTAAATATTTTAGTAACAGTGTTTTAGTTGATGTAATTACTAGTTTCAACGTACATTAAAGTGATTATTCCACCTAGGTTTGTCTTTAATGGTGCAACCTTTGCTCTTTAGTTCCATGCTTATATCTACAAATTTTTGTACTTAATACAAGAAGAAGAAGAAAATATGAATTATATGTACTTATGATTTTGGACTGCATACACTTTTGGTTTTAATGTAAGATAGTGAAAGATGTATGAATTACATATACTTGTTAATATTGTTAATAAGAAAACTTGTCAACATCCCCAAAGTTATTTGGTTAGCAAGTAAAATTATTTATGTTACAATATAAGATCATTGGAAGAGATTACCCCCTTTGAAACCCCCCTTTCGAATGGGATGAGTTGGACAAATCGCTTTTGGAGGATGATTTATGAAAGTACTAATAGTGGTTAATCTAATCAACCTCCTCAAGGTTAAGATTAAGGAGAAAGCATCCCATTCGAAACTTCTATTTCAGATGGGTCAAAAGTGGTTATGTATATTAGGTGTTCATCCCCTTTCGACTATATTGAAAGGTCCACTCTGCCTTTAAAGAGAAGAATTTGCTTTCGACACCATTGGTTTCGCTCCTTTAGGATGAACTCCTTCGAAAGGGTTATAAGTATTGTTGGATGTGTATACCTTTCGAAGGAATTCACTCCATATAACGTTGCTTTTCATTTACATATCTGATCTTCCTCGGAACGCTCCTTTCGATCAAGTTGAAAGGGATCTAGCTCAACCGAAGTGGATCTGATGTATAATATGCAAAGTCTTATTTAATATATGCAATGGGAAATCATCTCAGATAACATAAGTTCCGTGAACTTATTAAAGTCGAAACATCATCATTATCTTTATTTTTAATTATACATCATTAGTAAGATTATCGTGTGATTTGAATGCGTATTATGTAAGTTGGTCGCATGGCATTGCATAAGACAAAATAGAAGTAAGAAGATAAGCTAGCATCATGTGCAATTGATCATTAGACAAGCTAATGATCAAAATGATCTCCCTCATGATCAAAACCTTATTGAATCCATGCGCTTCCTCTTTTAACATAAATCCGAATTGAGTTACAAGTAATAGAGCTTTTACCTTAAATCAATTTAGGGTTACAAAGATTTGATTTAGCTAAGAAATGGAGGAATGAGTTTGGATTCCAAAATTCGATCTCCAAAATCGAATCCCTAGGATCATATTTATAGATGCAGGTTGTCCCCTTTCACGCTCATTCTTTTGACTCAATCGAAAGGTCTTCCTCTTATCTTTCACTTTCATCCTTTCGATATGGTCAAAAGGCCTTCTTTCTGTTTGCGGTGCGCGCCTGCTTTTGATCCTGTCGAAAGGCTTTTCTTTCGAGTTTTCTCACTTATTCTTGCACCTCACATCTTTTTATTCTAGGCCTTTCGAACTAGCCGAAAGGATCTCTACGTCCGCCTGCCGCTGCCTTCAAGGTCCATGTGTCTCTTTTATCTGTTTTCTTCCGTGCCGCTTTCAACTTCGTCAAAAGGGTGGTAATCACGCTCCTCGCTCTGTGTTGCTATAATGTTTCAAGTAAGAAATGGGTTGAGCTTTCACATTGCTTCGAAAGGTATGAGAGTGATATATGAGTCGAAAGGATTTTTGGCTTTCATGTAGGATTTTCATCATGTTTTCGAAAGGTTCCAACCGTTTCGAAAGGCTTGTCCTTGCTTTTGAAAGGTGTATCAGAATCAATTCTTCATATGGTAAACCGACAACGATGAAACCTTCTATTTTGAAGGCATTGGTTCATTGCGCAAGCCTTTCGTTCAGCACCTTCGAATGAGGTTCCAAATCCATTCCTGCTTCTCTTATATATGCGAATTAATCTACATCTAAATGTTTTAATGAGGCGGAAGAGTGGCCTTGCCTTCTTTTTCTATCTTCTCGAAAGATTTTGTACTATTTATCATTTGTGACGACACCTGGTGCTTGCGACTCCCTCGAAAGCCATTTCAATGCCTTTGAAACACCCTTCCTTGATCTTTAATGAAACCCATATCCTTAATTCTAGTAGTGTAACGAGCCGAAATTTCACCACATGAATTTCTGAATATTTAATTAATTTTAAATATTCAAATAATAGGTTTTATAACAAAAATAAAAACACTTTTAAATATTAAATATTAAAGATAAAATAGTTTTCAAATTAGTTTACAAAAATATTTAGTTCGATGAAAAACAGAAAATGTGACCAGAAACTGTTTTTTGAATTTTCGACATTTCATCGTATAGAAGTTATTTGAAATGTTGTGTACACTTTCTTATATATATGCACACATAGACTAATTATATAATATAAGTTAAGATAGTATAATTAGGTTTAATTAAGTTGATTAACTTAAGATAATGATGATGTGATACTTTGACCACTAAATAAAAAAGGAAAAAATGTCACATCAAATGAAACATATTTAAACATGATTTGATGTTTTGGCAACTTGAGTTTTAAATGCATGTTGGTAAAGGGGAGATAAGCATTGTCATATGACAACCATGGATAGGAGGGTATATGTAACACCGTATATTTTTATAACATTATTTAGAATATTTAATTAACAAAATTAAATGAAATAATGTGAAGATTAATAGGTGGAGATTTGATTAGACTAAGGGTAGTCGTGCCATGTTAGTGTGTTAATTAAAATAAAATAACATAAATAAAGGTGTTAGGAATGAGTAAGGACAATATGAGAAATAGGAAAGGCTTATGCCTTAAACCCTTAGGAATGAAACCCACGTTCATTTCATTTTCACTCTAGCTAAAATTAAACCAAGGCCGACTACCATTATTTTTCTTAAGAGAAGATAAGCTAGGATTCAAGAGAAGGAATATAATCTACTAAATCAACATCAAATCTCACATCTTAAAATCTCAAAGCTAAGGTGAATAATTACTACATCCCATTTTCTTATGGTTTTCGGGTTTTAGATTAGATCCGAAATGTTTTTGCAAGTATATGCCATGTTTTGATGACTAAAATTGTATATATGCTTGTTGATGAATTATATTTGTTTATGTTAGTTTTTATGATATGTTTGACATGAAAACCCTATTAAATGACATCCAAATGCCTTGAAAATATAAATTTAGGTCAGAAATGATATTTTAGAGATGGATTTCAATTTTCATAATTTTCTGAATTAATGTGGATTTTATATTAATTTCCTAGTGAAGAAAATGATTTATTGGGTTATAAATTATTTTCGGCTAAAATTATAATTATTTGGGTTTGAAATTTTCATATGTTGGAAAACATATTAGAATTTCTAGGATTTTTCTAGATTTTTCCTTAGTGATTTGATGAATATATAAAATTATTTAAGGTATGAGACTTAAATGTTTTATATATTTAATTAAGAAGAATGGGCATTTTACAAAATTAAATGATTATTTAATTTGGAAAAATAGTAGCACCACTTTTCGGAAAAGTATTTAGTAACCAATAAGAATCTGACAAACAAAGGTAGGTTAGTTGAAAAGTTATCCTTTTTAAGTTAAAAACAAAGAAATCATATTTTTAGCATGTTTTTAAGCCAATTTTAGCATTAGACCTTCCGATCCAAACCTCTCGACTAAGTCGAAAGGTTGTAACTTTTGACAAGGTCAAATCAATGCATATGGTATCAAGTATCTTGATATGTAATGAATTGGACAGACTCGAAGGATTCTTAGTCGAAAGGTTTGTTGCCAAAGGGGTTGAAGTATGTGTGTTTTTTAAGCCAAAGATCGCCAGCTTTGCTTTCAAATAAGAGCTTTCGACTTGGTTGCTTTCGACCAGGTTAAAAATTTAAATAAAGGATTTTACACATCCCGACAAGGTCGAAAGGTTACTACAACTTTGTTATTTGTTTTGTTTTGAACCTTCCGACAAAGTCGAAAGGTTTACTTGTTTTAAAATTAGCCGCTTATCCATGCTTTCGAAGGAGAGCTTTCGACTTAGGTGATACACCCTTGTTTTCAAAATGAATTATAACCAAAGCTTTTGAAGTAGAGCTTTCGGCAAAATCGAAAGGTCGCTTCCAATGATTTCTAAAGGCTTAGTTAAATGATTTCGAAAAGTTTAGTTCAACGATTTCGAAAGGTTTTGTTAAACACAAAACATGAATAGTGATAAAGAAGACCTTTTAGGAGATTTCTGGCTGAATAGAGGACAACAGGTAGAGTCACCTTTCGACGGTGTCGAAAGGGTTAGTCAATGCTAACAAGAAAAGGCAATAAAAACGTTAGAGCAAAGCTTCCGTAAATATGAAGGGAAGAATTACCGAGGCACAACGAAGCAGCTAAGTACAGAGCCTACAAGCACCTTCCGGCTGGAATAAAACAGTTCAGGAACCATTCATTATAAAACAAAGGCTAAAAGAAAGAAGTTCAAATAAAACCTTTCGAAGGAATCGAATGTAGGAAGTCAACAATTCATAGCAGTCCCCGACCTTTCGAGGAGTTTCATTCCACGGTATTCAAGAAGTTCTTGCCATCCAAAGAGGGTGAAGAAGTCAAGGCAAGGGCATGCAACTCTATAACTACCTTTTCAAAAGCATAATAAGCCTTTCGGACCGGTAGGAACGCACGCCTTTATGATGAAGGCAACATTCGTAAGTCTGCAAGGAATGAAAGACAACCTTCCGACAACATTCAAGAAAATCATGGCTCTCGATAACAATCAAGTGAAGAGCAACCTTTCAACAAGATCGAAGGGTTCACAACAATCAAGTAAAAGAGAAACCTTCTGACAAGGTCGAAGGGTTCTAACAATCAAGTGAAAGAGAAACCTTCTGACAAGGTCGAAGGGTTCACAATATCATATAGAAGATAGACCCTTCGGCAAAGACGAAAGGACAATGAAAGGATGACCTTTCGACCCAGCCGAAAGCATAAAGTTGGAAGGAGGGCCGCCTGCATCTATAAATAAAACCCAAGGGGTCCAGTTTTGGGGATCAGATTTTCTTCTCATTCTGCTCTCATTCTACTACTTTTTCTTCCGCTTACAACTTTATAACCCTAATTTAGAAATTAAATCGGGGATTGATTTCTTGAATATTGTATCAAACTTCATCATGAGGAAATAAAGAGGATCTGTTAAATATCAAGGGCAAAAGAACAGCAGATGAAAGAGTAAACGATAATGAGAGGGTTGCCCCTTTCATTGATGAAATAATGTCAGCACCAATTCCCTCTCACGTGAAGGTCTATACAATGAAATATCATGGCACATCTGATCCCGATGACCACTTGATGGCTTTTGATTGTCAAATGGATTTGTATAATGCTTCTAGTGCTGTTAGGTGCTGCCTTTTTCCAGTCACTCTTCAAGGAGCTGCTGCTAAATGGTGCAGGAAGTATCGCGAGAACACAATATATTCATGGAAGCAATTAGTTCTCGGCTCAGTTCTGCATTTGTAAAGACCCGTCAATCGACTACACAGTGCTAATATAAGACAGAATCATGGTGAGTCATTGGGAGAGTACTTGAAGAGGTTCAACACTGAAGTCATGGTGAGTCATTGGGACAAGCTTATTGCAGTGCACTCAGGCCTTATAGTCAATTCTCCTTCCTGAAAGGAGTTATTCATCCATGGATGCCGAGATTTACAGGACTTCCACTTTCAAGCTGACAAATTCGTCCGTATGGATGAATTGTACCATTCTAAGAAAAAATTTAATCAAAGGAGGGACAGTGGAAAATTCGGCTCAGAAAGGATTCCTAAAAGATCCAGATGGGAGGACGCTAATGCTAACGCGGTGGCGTTAAACCGACCGATCTCTTACATCTATGCAATGACTCAAGACAAGGTCAATTTCCCCATCTCGTTCAAAGCCCGAAATTATCCAGAATAGAAGAAAGGAGACAAATATTGTGCTTACTACAAGGCGAATGGTCACAACACCAACGAGTGTAAGGTGCTGGTAGGAATAATTCAAAAATTAATTCGAGAAGGACAGTCAAAGGAATTTGTAAAGAATCCACAACAGACATTCCTGCTAGAGGCTGAGGCAAGAAAACCTAAAGGCAATACTATTAATATGATTGAAGATGAAGATTCACTAAGCATGAGTCCACCCTAAAATAGAATTGATGTTATATCCAGTGGACCACATCCTGCGGGTAGAAGTCAGAGTACCAGGAGTAAATATATTCGTGAAGCCAAGAAGGGTGTGTTTTACATACAAGAAGAACCACCGCTCAAGAAACCAAAGTATATTATTAACATGCACACTTTGGTGATCAGTCCCTAAGAGTTGAGAAAAGGAATCCATCATCCCCACAATGATCCATTGATGAACGCAGCTCAGATAGGATTCTCGGTGGTTACAAAAATCTTGGTCGACACTGAAAGCGCTATAAATGTGATATTCCGACATGATATTGATCAGATGGGAATCTCCAAGGACAAACTTGAGCCTAGCCCCAAATCCATCTTCGGGTTCAACAACAAAGGAACAACCTCACTTGGACAAGTAAAGCTTTTGGTTTTGCTGGGACTCCCTCCTTGCTCCCGTGTTTTTTAGACAACCTTTGTGATCATAGATCAGCCATCATTCTACAGTGCTTTCTTCGGACGTCCAACACTGGATGAAGTGGACGCATTTGTCTCACCAAAATATCTGATGCTCAGATTCCTTACTAAGACTAGCTGGGGAGCTATCCGAGGCAAGCAATTTGCATCAACGGAAATGTATTTTGCAACTTTGGAGCCACAAACAAGGAGTTCACTTGTTACTTTGATTCTTCCATTACTTTACAGCCTTCGGACGATGGGTTTCTACATCCATTATTCGAAGCAAAGGAAAAATTTGACAACTAACAAGCCACAAAATGTTTTGTCATTTATGGAAAGAGGAAGAGAATGGATACCAACTCCATAGAGGAAAGCGACATTATTACTAAACTAGATTGTTGAGGAAAGGTCGAAAGAGTTAAGTCGGTTGAGGAAACAAAGGAAATTTTAATAGATCCTGCGATTCTACTAAGATAGTCAGAATGGGAAAAGATCTAGACGAGCACCTAAAATCAGGATTGGCAGAATTCTTAAAATCCAATAAGGATATTTTTGCCTGGACCCACTCTGACATGATTGGAATTGACCCTACAATCATGAGTCATGCACTAAACATCAATCCTAACATCCCTTCGGTTAGGCAAAAGAAGAGGCAATTTGATAAAGTAAGGACCGACATCCTAAGAGAAGAGGTCAATAAATTGCAACAAATTGGATTTATCCGGGAAGTCTTCAACCCTGAGTGGTTGGAAAACCCTGTTTTGGTAAAAAAAACCTAAGGGAAAGTGGCGAACTTGTATGGATTATACGGATTTAAACAAAGCTTGTCCAAAGGATTGTTACCCACTGCCAAGAATAGATCAATTGGTCGACGCGACCAGTGGACATAAGATGCTTTCCTTGATGGACACATACTCTGGATATAATCAAATCCCTATGTACAAACTTGTTGAGGAGCGTACTAGCTTCGTTAGAGATCAAGGAACTTATTGTTACAAAGTCATGCCATTTAGGTTTAAAAACGCTGGAGCAACTTACCAAAGATTAGTTAACCGAATGTTTAAAGATTAAATCGGAAGAAATATGGAGGTTTACGTAGATGACATGTTGGTAAAATTACCAGAAACGAAGGATCATCTCGAAGATCTGAATGAGATGTTTAAAGTGCTCCGAAAGTAACAAATGAAGCCCAACCCCCAAAAAATGCAACTTTGGAGTTCATTCTGGAAAATTCTTAGGCTATGTTATCAGCGCACAAGGAATCAAAGCCAACCCAGAATAAATTGAGGCTATTAAAGATATGCAAAGCCTAAAACAAGTAAAGATGTCATGAGTTTAAATGGAAAAGTAGCACCATTAAGTAGGTTCATTTCAAAGGTCACCGATAAGTGTATCCCATTCTTTGAGGTAACAAAGAAAAAGAATTCTTTTTGAATGGAATGAAGATTGCAAAAGGCATTTCAAGAGTTGAAACCTCCGATCTTATCTAGCCCCGAAAATGGAGAGTATCTATTTTTGTGTATGGCAATTGTAACGACCCGACTTTTTCTCCACAGAAAGTCGGATCATTATGAAGAAAGAAAGGGGTAGAAAATAGAAAAGATGAGAAGAAAGAAAGAAACAACAACAACGATCTCACAGCGGAACGAATAAATTATATTAATAACATAAACTATTACATAGTATACAACAATTTACAGAGTTACACAGCATATACATCACTTACTAGACAGTTATAAACATCTGTCTAGACATTACAACTCAAATACAAGACAAGACACTATCACAGATATCAACACAGCGGAATACTATATCTACGAACGCCGAAGCCTCCTGCTCCATTGCTCCTCCAGAATATTCATCAAAGCTAAACCTGAATCTCTTGGCTACTCGTAAAAATTTGAGTACCCAAGAGTTTATAAAACAGAAATAAACACTTGGGTCAGACATGGGTCTGGTGTGAGTAAACGGTTAGATTGCTTAACTTTGAAAACTTTTGAAAACAAAAGTATCACGTAAGACTCCCCACAAATAAACATGGGTAAGTTTTTACCTTACGCTAACTAAAACGTTTGATAGGAAATCTGATTGTATTATAATAGGGTCTAGGGTTTTCAAGTAAAATACAGAAATAGCTAAAATGCTTACATCTCACATTCCAACGTAGTTGGGCACAACTAATACGTACGGCACTTATTGGAGTTTGGATTCCATACAATGGCAGGGCTACTGGGGTACCGCCCGTCACAGTACGTGGCCTAGATCACCGTACCGAGGAGTACGCCCGCTCCCCTGCAACACAAAGCCGGAACCATCCCTTACTGGATAATCCCGAACAAGACAATCCCGTAGTTGGCGCGACCAACCACACACTAAGCCGAATAAAAGAAAAGGGACCTCTAGACAGGGATCTATCTTGCTCTCAGTGGGTGCTACCCACGAAACCTTGCTGCACCTCCCCTGTTTTAGCCATTCCCGGTTGATGAGGCTTGAGGTTACGATTACCTTTAATCAGAACATATCACTTAGAATGCTCATCGTCCGCTTGACGATGTGCTGAAAGCATTCAATCCATACAAGTTCGTTCCGGGTTCGAACGAAACCGAAGGCATTATCTCGTTACACTCGTTTTGGAATCACCCTCAGAGTTAACGACAATAACCCTTGCACTCTGAATCTTCATCTTCACTTGAGATTCACGACCTATCGTTAATTTGGATCGATGTGGTATTCGGGTCTCCAGACCTGGAATTCCGGTATACGGAAACCCGATCCCGGTCTCATCGAAATCCAAAACGTATCTTTTAAGGCCAAGTTGTTTAAAGGTTTAAACAATTTAACTTATCTATACAGATAGATAATTCACAAGTCACAATTGATAATCACATTATCATTTAAACAGATGATTCATAACCAAATAGGTAATCCATATCAACATCACAATAGTTAATCTATATTACCATCATAATGCAACCAAGCATTCATACCACACAACATTACTTATCTCATTTCTGAGATTACATCCATTCAAGACAAATCAATGTCATCCATTCTTATATAAGCAATGATTTACTTAATCATAACATAATTAATTTAAAATTGATTTAAATTAACTATCTCTATCTTTAATTAATTTAAAATGAATTAAATTAATCACTTCATCTCTTAATTAATTTAAAATAAATTAAATTAATTACTTCATTATAAATCTTACTTATATAATCATTAATTAATTACAAATAAATTAATTAATCTTTCTCTAATTATCCACTTTAATTAATCACCTTGATTAATCATTCTTTAATTACATTTAAGTAATTATCTTAATTAATTTCACAAATTAATTATCCTTAACCAAATACAGTAATTAACCTTTAATTACTTCATTAATTAATTAATTATAATTAATTACTTTAAGCCTTAATTAATTACAATTAATCACTTATCATTTGATTAATTAATCTTAATTAATTAACTCTTAATTACATCATTAATTAATTATAAACTAATGATTCCTAATTACAATCTTTAATTATTTATTTATATTTAAATTAATTAAATAATTAATCTTAATTAAACCATAATTATTAATCATGTTTGATTAATCTAATCTAGTAATTAACTTCCCTTAATTACTTCCCTTAATTAATTACCTTTAATTAATTACCTTAACCAATAATTAATTACCTTATTAATTAATCTTAATACTTTAATTAACTTAATTAAATAATTTATTTAATTAATAACACTAAGTAATTAACTCTTAATCACTTCTTATTTAATTACTTTCATAAAATAATTATCCTCTAATTACTTTATTAAATATTTTATCTTTACTAAATTACATCCAGTAATTATTTCTTAGTTACTTTATCAAGTAATTATACTAAATTAATTTATAAATGATTATCTCTAATTAATCACAAATTAATTAATTAATTTAACTTAATCATTTAAATTTAATTAAATGATTCTTAACTTACTATATTAAAGGTTCTTAATTAAGAAACTATTATCTTAATTAAATCAATTATTTACCAATACCACTTTATAATTAAAATAATTTAATTATCTAAATTCTCTTTTCAAATTTAATTATCTTTATTTAAATCAACATTCTAAATACTTAAGAAAACTCTTATTTTAATTGATTACTAAATCTTAACCATTAAACCTTACTTAAATTAAAATATAAGATTTAGAAATCAATAAATCATTAAACACATTTTAACTTGAACCTTTAAATCTTTAAAACTTTCCCAAGTTATTAAATATAATTAAGTACAAATTTATTTCAAAATCTACTTATTTTATTTTGAAACTGAATATTATAAAATATATAATCTTGTTTAAACTTTTGTTTTAACTCAGAAAATATTACCAAACAAAATTTCTTTTGTATAAACTTTAGAAACATTTCCTTGATTAATTTCTTAAATCTGCTCTCATCAAAACCCAAGTAAAACAATCAAAAACTCGAAGCGAACGCGAGACCAACCCACGTAACCCCTTCCTTCGAGTAAAACTCCATTTCTCTCGAATGAAACCCGAGCAGAGCTTCTTCCCCCAAACCCATATCTCCAGATGCACTCAACCGTGCACGTGCACGTGCACCGTCACGCTGATCGTCGATGAACTCCACGATGGCCTCCACCAAGTCGCCTTCAACCTCGGTACCACGATCGACCACTCCGATTTGTCTTGATACGAATAAGAAACGAAACGAGCTATTTAACCCATCAGTTCAAAACCACCATCACCAGAAAAACCATCCTCCACGGCAACCAAAGCTTCGAAACTCCTCGTCGTCTTAACCCCAGCTCCGCCTCACTGCCCCGAGCCTCCAGAACCATATGCAATCAACTCCGTTTGTCCATCGGTGCCGCGAAACCCATATGACCTTCGTCGACCAAAAACAAAAACGAAGCCCTAACTTGATAAATTCCGATCAACACACCTAACTATAAATTCTCGAGTGATTTTTCCCGAGATCTCCACCTTCCCCTCCACCTTCGAGTTCACCCATGGCACCCAGATCGTCGCCGTTCACCTCCGATTGGTCGAAATGTCCAAAACAGTTTAACCCAAAATTCTCTTTAATTACCAAACTAGAAATCATGATTCATATCTCAAAATTCATGATTTAGCATTCTGAATTCAATTATGCAATTCAAACTTAAAATTTAATTGATAAAATTTAGACCCAATTTACATTTTACTGCTATTTATAAATTTCCAGACAATATAAGTTATAAAAATTTCCAGAACTTATTTTTATTAGTAATATTACATGATTCCACACATCTTTTATTTACGATTCACAAGTTATCAAAGATTAAATGATGAGATGTAGATATTTAAAAAGAAAATCAAACTCTGTAAACATACAGAGCCTATATTCAACATAACTAGTTATTCACAGGCAACAATACTTGTATACATGCATGCATCCATTCAATTCAAATATTAAAGCTAACATATGAATTTTATTCATATAACAAAGTGAAAACAAGATTTAAACTGTTTTTAAAACTTAAGTTTACTCACCTGTTATTTAAACAGAGAACATATGACAGGTTTTTGTTCCCAGGTTTATTCCAGACTTTATTTCTCTGATTGCATTTTGAACTTGCTTTTCCATTTGCTTGTTGAATTATAATCTTGATGTTTGATTAATTCCTCTGATTGCATGTCTTCAGATTCAATTGAAGATTTGAAACTGCTGTTTTAATTTGCCTTTGATCTTCTTATTTCAGATCTTAGATTCCCAGATTTTCCAGATTTTCATTTCTCTTTGCAATTTGATTTCCAGTCTTTATCTTTTCTTTTGATTCGAATTTATTTTTAGTTGAAATGAAGAGAATAAGAGTTCAGCTGAAAGTAAAAATAGATTTCTTCTTTTATATTTTAATTTATTTATTTTAATTCTCAAAAGAAAATGTGGACATTTGTCCTCTTAGGTGTTAATTAGTTTACACCTATACACTTATTTTTACAAATGTCTTCACACCATCTTAATATGCTTACAAGGGTTAATCTTGTTTTTAATTAATTCATTTAAGTCATTTATATGTATTTATGAAATATTTATATGTATATAATGTATTTATCTTTTTATAATTTAAGCTTTAGATTTTAATAAATATACAAATGTGAAAACAATTATTTATAATAGCTTATGCTTTGATGAAATTTAATGTATCATATATATATCAGAGACATACAAATCATCCAATATCAACCAATCACCCAATATCAAACATCCAATATTAATCAATTATCTAAACAGAATTGATTTACTCTAATCAATTTAATTAACCTTTAATTAAATTAATTACTATCCTTTAATTACTTGGATTATCTTAATCCTGCTCACTATCATTATTTAATTACAAATTAATTAATTAAACATCTAAATGATCTTCCTATATATATATACCAACATACATATATACATTATAAATATAAAACATTTATATAAGTTTTGAAAGATAAATCTTACCAATTTTAAATTGTTAGAAAAGATATTAATAAATATTGCCAATTTAAAATATTATTAACCTTTAAAAGAATCAAACTTGTCAATTTATAAAATAAAATCAACAAATCAATTTAATTATAAATAAAGATTATTAAATTGATATTGCCAAAATTCCGGGATATCACATTCCTCCCCCCTTAAAATAATTTCGTCCCCGAAATTAAAAGCAAAGTTAATTTTAATAACCCAGCAAAGATTTTTAATTTTAAACACAAACCTATCATCCAATTCCTATCAATCAAAGCAACCAATCAAACAATCTAATCTAACTAACTATTCTGACATAAATCAGAATAGACTTCATAATACCATCTCGAGTTTTCCCGAGTAAAAATCACCGGGAGACTCGCTCTACAGAAGCTAAATAAACTACACACCATAATCCAGAGCTCCTCTCTTCTTTAGATTCACCAATCTGAACAAAATATCAGATCATACCCAAGTCCAACTCAACTTCCAAATCCATCTGAACTGCAGATTCTACAATCAGTAATAGATCATACACGTACTCCCTCAGAGATACGTGAAATAAAATGGATTCCAGATATCCAAACTGGCCATTCAACCCTGTAGACAAAGAATTACTCCTCTCAAGAACACAAGAAAATCCAAAATATTTCGGAACTAGCTTCCAGACTTACCAAATCTTATAGTTCTTATAATCGAGGAAAATTTAAACAGTTTCCAATTTCCAACTCCGAATTCCAAACTCTGACTCATATCTGCATAGCTCACCAGACGATCCCTAGCTACCTCATCTCTTCCTGATCAGCTCAACCTTTGCTGATGCTTCTTGAAACAACTGGACCAAGAACAAAATGATTTCCAAATCCCAGAAAATTCTATACACACTTAGAAATTCACATAAACTTCTTGTAGAAATCTGAGGTTACTTCCTTTCTTGCACAGCTACTACCTTTGCTTCCGCTGCACAACTCTGATTTTGAAATAGATGAGAATGTCGATAAACTCGAGCACAAACTAGATCCACAAACAAGCGGAAACATTGGTTATCTTAAAGACATAACCAACTTCTCAAAGAATAGACAAGTCCTCGGTCAAGGGTACTGTCTTCAGCTATCCTTGGCTAGAGGAAACTCGAAACTAGAAGTAGAAGAGAAAACACAGATACTCCATAAAATTCTAAGATACTTCACCAAATCCTTCTCTAGGAACCAAATCGATATAAACTAAATCTTTGACCTCTTCGATAACTTTTACTTTCTCTTGAGATGCCTCAACTCCATACAAAAGATTACTCAAGATGAACTCTCAAACTAATCGCAAGTCACTTTTGCGATCCTACCTAGTTCGGATTCCAAAGAAACTGTTCTCTCTTTACTAATTGAAACAGCCTTAAACTTTTCCGAACAAGGTTAACCCTTCAAGAAAACATTCACCATCTTCCCGGACTGCTGATAGAAGAGCCACAAAGATTCCGGAACCATCGAAGAAACCAACTACACTGCTACTTCCAAACTCTATCTTGAGAGCACACCGAACACTCCGAGCTGCACTGCTATCACAGCTAACCAAGAACTTCTAATCCAAAGGCTTCTCAAAACTAAAACCATCAACAAACCTCTCAACGAATCTCCGAGATGGCAGACATCCAAAAGAAACTCGGGCTCCAAACCAATCGCCAATAACTTACTCTTCTTAAGGGAACAATGAGACCATGTCCGAAGAACAACTAATCGACCTTAGTCCCATACTTCAAAATAGACAAAACTCTCTTACTTGATATCAGAGAATTCCTATACAGTCGAGTCTTTCCTGCGGTAGACATCAACTGTTCCTCCAATACCTTCTTAATCTTGTTCCAAAAAGAAAATCTCCTTCGGGAACATCCATAGATACTGCGTCTTATCACACAACTGCTCCTTCCTGAAGTCTCCAAGCTACCATCACTTACTTCTGCACAACTGATAGATTCAACTCTAGAAAATCTGCTCACCCGAGCTCAACCAATCTTACATTCCAATAATGGACTCCGAATCTTGAAAAGGATTTTCTTCAGAGATCCGAGACATCCTTACTCCATACTGCCAACTTACTCGAGACGATATTGGGTTTACAGTCTCGATATATACTTCCAACCTCAAACATTCAAACTCCAACTATTGGTAATTGTGTTACACACACTACCACCTTATCTACCTTTATAACTTATATTGGAAAACCCGAACAGGTAACCCAATAAATAGGCAGAAATACATAAATATATATATTTAAAATGATATTTTTTTTATATAGAAATTATTTCTGGGTAAAATTATTTCATCTACCTCTTTAAAACAATATTGTGTCCGTTGGCCTGGTTCAAGTGTTTAGAGATCCCTATCAATAACGTTAGCTACTCGTATTGACCAGAATCCATATACCACTCAACCGATCAATCAACACAATATAAAACCATTTTTATATAACTAACAATTACGCGCTCTCAAGATAGACACCACTCCAGAGCTTAGGTATTCACTCAACCTACCGCTCTGATACCAACTGTAACGACCCGACTTTTTCTCCACAGAAAGTCGGATCATTATGAAGAAAGAAAGGGGTAGAAAATAGAAAAGAAGAGAAGAAAGAAAGAAACAACAACAACGATCTCACAGTGGAACGAATAAATTATATTAATAACATAAACTATTACATAGTATACAACAATTTACAGAGTTACACAGCATATACATCACTTACTAGACAGTTATAAACATCTGTCTAGACATTACAACTCAAATACAAGACAAGACACTATCACAGATATCAACACAGCGGAATACTATATCTACGAACGCCGAAGCCTCCTGCTCCATTGCTCCTCCAGAATATTCGTCAAAGCTAAACCTGAATCTCTTGGCTACTCGTAAAAATTTGAGTACCCAAGAGTTTATAAAACAGAAATAAACACTTGGGTCAGACATGGGTCTGGTGTGAGTAAACGGTTAGATTGCTTAACTTTGAAAACTTTTGAAAACAAAAGTATCACGTAAGACTCCCCACAAATAAACATGGGTAAGTTTTTACCTTACGCTAACTAAAACGTTTGATAGGAAATCTGATTGTATTATAATAGGGTCTAGGGTTTTCAAGTAAAATACAGAAATAGCTGAAATGCTTACATCTCACATTCCAACGTAGTTGGGCACAACTAATACGTACGACACTTATTGGAGTTTGGATTCCATACAATGGCAGGGCTACTGGGGTACCGCCCGTCACAGTACGTGGCCTAGATCACCGTACCGAGGAGTACGCCCGCTCCCCTGCAACACAAAGCCGGAACCATCCCTTACTGGATAATCCCGAACAAGACAATCCTGTAGTTGGCGCGACCAACCACACACTAAGCCGAATAAAAGAAAAGGGACCTCTAGACAGGGATCTATCTTGCTCTCAGTGGGTGCTACCCACGAAACCTTGCTGCACCTCCCCTGTTTTAGCCATTCCCGGTTGATGAGGCTTGAGGTTACGATTACCTTTAATCAGAACATATCACTTAGAATGCTCATCGTCCGCCTGACGATGTGCTGAATGCATTCAATCCATACAAGTTCGTTCCGGGTTCGAACGAAACCGAAGGCATTATCTCGTTACACTCGTTTTGGAATCACCCTCAGAGTTAACGACAATAACCCTTGCACTCTGAATCTTCATCTTCACTTGAGATTCACGACCTATCGTTAATTTGGATCGATGTGGTATTCGGGTCTCCAGACCTGGAATTCCGGTATACGGAAACCCGATCCCGGTCTCATCGAAATCCAAAACGTATCTTTTAAGGCCAAGTTGTTTAAAGGTTTAAACAATTTAACTTATCTATACAGATAGATAATTCACAAGTCACAATTGATAATCACATTATCATTTAAACAGATGATTCATAACCAAATAGGTAATCCATATCAACATCACAATAGTTAATCTATATTACCATCATAATGCAACCAAGCATTCATACCACACAACATTACTTATCTCATTTCTGAGATTACATCCATTCAAGACAAATCAATGTCATCCATTCTTATATAAGCAATGATTTACTTAATCATAACATAATTAATTTAAAATTGATTTAAATTAACTATCTCTATCTTTAATTAATTTAAAATGAATTAAATTAATCACTTCATCTCTTAATTAATTTAAAATAAATTAAATTAATTACTTCATTATAAATCTTACTTATATAATCATTAATTAATTACAAATAAATTAATTAATCTTTCTCTAATTATCCACTTTAATTAATCACCTTGATTAATCATTCTTTAATTACATTTAAGTAATTATCTTAATTAATTTCACAAATTAATTATCCTTAACCAAATACAGTAATTAACCTTTAATTACTTCATTAATTAATTAATTATAATTAATTACTTTAAGCCTTAATTAATTACAATTAATCACTTATCATTTGATTAATTAATCTTAATTAATTAACTCTTAATTACATCATTAATTAATTATAAACTAATGATTCCTAATTACAATCTTTAATTATTTATTTATATTTAAATTAATTAAATAATTAATCTTAATTAAACCATAATTATTAATCATGTTTGATTAATCTAATCTAGTAATTAACTTCCCTTAATTACTTCCCTTAATTAATTACCTTTAATTAATTACCTTAACCAATAATTAATTACCTTATTAATTAATCTTAATACTTTAATTAACTTAATTAAATAATTTATTTAATTAATAACACTAAGTAATTAACTCTTAATCACTTCTTATTTAATTACTTTCATAAAATAATTATCCTCTAATTACTTTATTAAATATTTTATCTTTACTAAATTACATCCAGTAATTATTTCTTAGTTACTTTATCAAGTAATTATACTAAATTAATTTATAAATGATTATCTCTAATTAATCACAAATTAATTAATTAATTTAACTTAATCATTTAAATTTAATTAAATGATTCTTAACTTACTATATTAAAGGTTCTTAATTAAGAAACTATTATCTTAATTAAATCAATTATTTACCAATACCACTTTATAATTAAAATAATTTAATTATCTAAATTCTCTTTTCAAATTTAATTATCTTTATTTAAATCAACATTCTAAATACTTAAGAAAACTCTTATTTTAATTGATTACTAAATCTTAACCATTAAACCTTACTTAAATTAAAATATAAGATTTAGAAATCAATAAATCATTAAACACATTTTAACTTGAACCTTTAAATCTTTAAAACTTTCCCAAGTTATTAAATATAATTAAGTACAAATTTATTTCAAAATCTACTTATTTTATTTTGAAACTGAATATTATAAAATATATAATCTTGTTTAAACTTTTGTTTTAACTCAGAAAATATTACCAAACAAAATTTCTTTTGTATAAACTTTAGAAACATTTCCTTGATTAATTTCTTAAATCTGCTCTCATCAAAACCCAAGTAAAACAATCAAAAACTCGAAGCGAACGCGAGACCAACCCACGTAACCCCTTCCTTCGAGTAAAACTCCATTTCTCTCGAATGAAACCCGAGCAGAGCTTCTTCCCCCAAACCCATATCTCCAGATGCACTCAACCGTGCACGTGCACGTGCACCGTCACGCTGATCGTCGATGAACTCCACGATGGCCTCCACCAAGTCGCCTTCAACCTCGGTACCACGATCGACCACTCCGATTTGTCTTGATACGAATAAGAAACGAAACGAGCTATTTAACCCATCAGTTCAAAACCACCATCACCAGAAAAACCATCCTCCACGGCAACCAAAGCTTCGAAACTCCTCGTCGTCTTAACCCCAGCTCCGCCTCACTGCCCCGAGCCTCCAGAACCATATGCAATCAACTCCGTTTGTCCATCGGTGCCGCGAAACCCATATGACCTTCGTCGACCAAAAACAAAAACGAAGCCCTAACTTGATAAATTCCGATCAACACACCTAACTATAAATTCTCGAGTGATTTTTCCCGAGATCTCCACCTTCCCCTCCACCTTCGAGTTCACCCATGGCACCCAGATCGTCGCCGTTCACCTCCGATTGGTCGAAATGTCCAAAACAGTTTAACCCAAAATTCTCTTTAATTACCAAACTAGAAATCATGATTCATATCTCAAAATTCATGATTTAGCATTCTGAATTCAATTATGCAATTCAAACTTAAAATTTAATTGATAAAATTTAGACCCAATTTACATTTTACTGCTATTTATAAATTTCCAGACAATATAAGTTATAAAAATTTCCAGAACTTATTTTTATTAGTAATATTACATGATTCCACACATCTTTTATTTACGATTCACAAGTTATCAGAGATTAAATGATGAGATGTAGATATTTAAAAAGAAAATCAAACTCTGTAAACATACAGAGCCTATATTCAACATAACTAGTTATTCACAGGCAACAATACTTGTATACATGCATGCATCCATTCAATTCAAATATTAAAGCTAACATATGAATTTTATTCATATAACAAAGTGAAAACAAGATTTAAACTGTTTTTAAAACTTAAGTTTACTCACCTGTTATTTAAACAGAGAACATATGACAGGTTTTTGTTCCCAGGTTTATTCCAGACTTTATTTCTTTGATTGCATTTTGAACTTGCTTTTCCATTTGCTTGTTGAATTATAATCTTGCTGTTTGATTAATTCCTCCGATTGCATGTCTTCAGATTCAATTGAAGATTTGAAACTGCTGTTTTAATTTGCCTTTGATCTTCTTATTTCAGATCTTAGATTCCCAGATTTTCCAGATTTTCATTTCTCTTTGCAATTTGATTTCCAGTCTTTATCTTTTCTTTTGATTCGAATTTATTTTTAGTTGAAATGAAGAGAATAAGAGTTCAGCTGAAAGTAAAAATAGATTTCTTCTTTTATATTTTAATTTATTTATTTTAATTCTCAAAAGAAAATGTGGACATTTGTCCTCTTAGGTGTTAATTAGTTTACACCTATACACTTATTTTTACAAATGTCTTCACACCATCTTAATATGCTTACAAGTGTTAATCTTGTTTTTAATTAATTCATTTAAGTCATTTATATGTATTTATGAAATATTTATATGTATATAATGTATTTATCTTTTTATAATTTAAGCTTTAGATTTTAATAAATATACAAATGTGAAAACAATTATTTATAATAGCTTATGCTTTGATGAAATTTAATGTATCATATATATATCAGAGACATACAAATCATCCAATATCAACCAATCACCCAATATCAAACATCCAATATTAATCAATTATATAAACAGAATTGATTTACTCTAATCAATTTAATTAACCTTTAATTAAATTAATTACTATCCTTTAATTACTTGGATTATCTTAATCCTACTCGCTATCATTAATTAATTACAAATTAATTAATTAAACATCTAAATGATCTTCCTATATATATATACCAACATACATATATACATTATAAATATAAAACATTTATATAAGTTTTGAAAGATAAATCTTACCAATTTTAAATTGTTAGAAAAGATATTAATAAATATTGCCAATTTAAAATATTATTAACCTTTAAAAGAATCAAACTTGTCAATTTATAAAATAAAATCAACAAATCAATTTAATTATAAATAAAGATTATTAAATTGATATTGCCAAAATTCCGGGATATCACAGCAATTTCTAAACATGTAGTAAGCTCAGTATTGATCAAAAATGACAAGGAATTGTAATTACCGGTTAATAATGTGAGAAAAAGGCTAAAGGATGCTGAAATCCGATACCCAGTTATTAAGAAACTAGCATACTGTTTGGTTTTGACAGCCAGAAAGTTAAGGCCTTACATCCAGGCACACCCGGTGATGGTGTTGACCAACTTTCCATTAAAACAAGTCTTTGGTAGGCCTGAAACTTCTCGAAGATTGATTAAGTGGGGAATTGAGCTAAGTCAATATGATACAGTATACCAGCCCAGAATGGCTATAAAAGGACAAGCCTTAGCTGATTTCATTAACGAGTGTATGGGATTCATTTTAGAACAATCCGACAAAGAAAAGGATATGAAACCCAAGTGGCAGTTATTTGTGGATGGCGCCTCAAACAAACTAGGGGCTGGAGCAGGATATGTAATAATTGCCACAGATGGACACAAACTTCATTATGCTATGAAATTGTGGTTTTCAGCAACTAACAATGTAGTAGAGTATGAATCCATGGTTACAAGATTGACCCGTGCTCTACAACTCAAAATCCCAAGGATTCAAGTATTCAGTGATTCTCAATTAATGGTTAATCAAATTAAACAAGTATACCAAACCAAAGATCCCAAAATTAGTCAGTATGTAAAAAAGTTTATAAAAATGCTCCCACTTTTCGAAGATTTCTCTGTACAACAAATACTAAGGGGAGACAATTCTCAAGTAGATTCAGTGGCTAAATTAGCAAGTTCAAGAGGGGTACCTGGGACTCAAATTATGCCCGTGGCAATTTAGGCTAATCCCAGCACTAAGGAAAATAGATAAGAGAAAACCAAGGAGCTATTAGTACTAACCCGATCACGAGCCTTAACACAAGAAGCGGAAGAAACAGATTAGGAAATACCAAGTGAATAACCTGTAGCCCCAATAGCAGAAGAATATTATGAAAACACTTGAACAGCCCCGATTATGAGTTATATTATTAATGAGAGACTACCTATAGAAAAAACGGAGGTGCGAAAGCTAAAGAGGCAAGCCCAGAATTTTACCATTATGGATGGAGTTCTATATAAGCAAGGATACGCCCTTCGATATTTGCGATGTGTAAAGCCCGAAATCGGATTAAGGATATTAAAAGAAGCCCACGAAGGACTCTGTGGAGATCACTCCAATGGAATCAAATTAGCCAAAAAGATAATGAGACAAGGGTTTTATTGGCCACAGTTAACCAATCAAGCAATCAAGTACGTTAAAAGATGTGAAAAGTGCCAACACTACTCAAAGATACCTCGTCTTCCTTCAAGTCAACTAACCCTTATCACCAGCCCATGGCTATTCGGCATTTGGGGAATCGAATTAAATGGACTTCTTCCAATCTCCAAAGTCGGAGCAAAGTATGCTGTAGTGGCAATTGATTACTTCACAAAATGGGTCGAAGCAGGACTGCTTCCAAAGATCACCTCTAGGAAAGTGCGAAGATTTATTATTAAGAACATTGTCACAAGGTTTGGGATACCCTATAAAATAATTTCCGATAATGGATCCCAATTTGAAAGTGCAGAGTTTTCAAAATTTTGTCATAACAATGGAATTATAAAAAGCTTCTCTTCTGTCACTCAACCAAAAGCCAATGGAGCCGTTGAGGCTGCTAACAAAAAAATAAAGAAAATCTTGAAAAAGAGACGAAATAAGGCAAAAGGGAATTGGGTTAAAGAATTACCCCTAATTTTGTGGGCTTATAGAACATCCACTAGAACTGCAAAGGCCATACCCCATATTCTCTAACATATGGTTGTGAAGCAATGCTTCCAGTAGAAGTTGAAGTACCTTCTCATAGAAGGATTGCCTATGCCTTCAACCCAAATCAAGAACTAAAAAAGGAATGTCTTGATTTAATTCACGAATTAAGAGATGAAGCAGCCTTAAGAACAGCTGAATATCAAAGGAGAATATCAAAGTAATATAACTCAAAGGTAAAAGCAAGGACATTTAGACAAGGAGATTTGGTACTTAGAAGAGTAATGACCAAAATGAGAAACCTATCAGATGGGCCATTGGGACCCAATTGGGAAGGCCCACTAATCATTTTCAAGGAAATTCCCACAGGGGCTCACAAGTTAAGCCATCCTAACGGTAATATGGTACCGAGAACCTGGAACGCAGAACATTTGAAACCGTACTTTCCGGCTCTGAATGAATAAAAGATTTTCAAGAATGTCTCTACTATGACTCGCTAAGAAAGTCTGTATGGTCGGGAGTAAATTTCTCCTTAAACTTGGACTACCTAAAATGGTAGGCTACCAATAATGGTAGAAAGCCCTTGGTCGCACCAATATGGCTAGGTCATGGCACCTCCTAGAGGGAGGGCGTAAGCATTTATCCACACCAAAGTCAGAAATAGCCAGGTTAAAGCAGCACAATCCCTTATCCGCATCATGCTATGGCCAGGATAGGACACTTCCTGGATGGTGGATGGGTAATCCCTTGGTCCCGCCACGCTATGGCCAGGCCAATGTACCGAACATGCCCTTAGTCGCGTCACGCTATGGCCAGGTTAAGGCGCCTCCTGGAGGGAGGTCGGGTAAGTTCTCGGACCCTGCTTGAGAATAAACTAGCCGAGCGTACCGGAAACCCAGATGAAATATCCAACGGGCTAAGAAAAGTCCATGTTTGAAATGGGAATCACTAGAAATCGACACCGCATAAAATGGAAACCACCAGAAAGCGACAATGTCTAAAATGACAAACACCTTGAAATGGGCAGTGCTTAAATAAGCAAAAAAAATTAGACTAAAGAGTCCCCGCCTGAAATAGGTCAAAAGAAATTGATAAAGAAAACTTGGGCCCAAGAAAGAAAAAACATGCAAGACATTATCAAAGCCTAAAGATGGCACATTCGACAAAAGAATCAGAAAGAATTCTCTTACTTCTCTTCATGAACATCTGCCCGATTGGTATTCTGGTCTTCTATTATCAATTACCTGAAATGGTATTCTGGTCTTCTATTATTAATTATCAGAAATTGTATTCTGGTCTTCTATTATTAATTACTAGAAATGGTATTCTAGTCCTCTATTATTAATTAAATGCCAGAAACAATGTTCTGGATTTCTAGTGCTGCTTGTCACAAATGGTATTCTATAAATGGCATCTTGGGCTTCTATCATTAATTGCTTAATATCGTCTATTGGACTACTAACATTAAACACTCGGAATGGGAATTCTGGTCTTTCATTACTTATTACCAGAAATATTCTTTTGGACTTCTATTATCTACCGCCAGCTATGGGTTTCCAGTCTCCCATTACTTATTATCAGCTATGGATTCTTGATTGTCTACTATTTATCGCCAACGATGATTTTATGATTAATCTGAACCACAAGCGTTTACAACCAAAGATAATCTCTTGGATCATCATTATTAATATCAAAACAGACGATCTAGTTGGCATTCTAGTCCTCTCTCAATATTATCAGATCAAGGTAAGATTTTGGTCTTCTATTATGGTGATCAAGATAATTCAGAACACCCTATTACTGTTTGATGAGGCATTTTTGGCCTTTATTGACACAGGTCATGAACTTCTAAATTGTCTATGAATGAACTTCTGTATGAATGAACTTCTAACATTCTATGGTTAAGACAAAATGGGAATTAATTACTATCCAGTAAGAAGCTGATAAATTCCAACCACCAAGACTCGAATCTAGAACTTCAAATAATTATTATTGCTATTGGATCTGAATGTTTGAAAGACGAATCTTCTGCTATAATAAAATTGGAGTCAAAAGTCAACCAAATGGGAAAGGTACATATAATACGCATTAACCAAGCTAATATTATTAAAAGTATTGTAGGAATACAGGGACAATTTGGCAATCATGGAATTTTTGTTCTAAAGAACAAAAACCTTCTTTATACAATGGGGGGCTAAATGTTAACCATAAAATATGAATAGAGATAAAGAAGACCTTTCAGAAGATTTCCGCCTGAATAGTGGACAATAGGTAGAGTCACCTTTCGACCGTGTCGAAACGGTTAGTCAATGTAAAAGGCACATAAAAACTTCAGAGCAAAGCTTCCGTAAATATGAAGGGAAGAATTACTGAGGCACAATGAAGCAGCCAAGTACAAAGCCTACAAGCACCTTTCGGCTAGAATAAAAGAACAGTTCAGGAACCATTCATTATAAAACAAAGGCTAAAATAAAGAAGTTCAAATAAAACCTTTCGAAGGAATCGAATGGAGGCAGTCAACAATTCATAGCAGTCCCCGACCTTTCAAGGGGTTTCATTCCACAGTATTCAATAAGTTCTTGCCTTCCAAAGAGGGTGAATAAGCCAAGGCAAGGGCATGCAACTCTATAACTACCTTTTCGAAAGCATAATAAGCCTTTCGGACCGGTGGGAACACACGCCAATACCTTTTGACAGTGTCGAAAGGTTTACGATGAAGACAACATTCGTAAGTCAGCAAGGAATAAAAGACAATCTTCTAGCAACATTCAAGAAAAGCATGGCTCTCGATAACAATCAAGTGAAGAGCAACCTTTCAACAAGGTCGAAGGGTTCACAATAATCAAGTAAAAGAGAAACCTTCTACCAAGGTCGGAGGGTTCCTAACAGTCAAGTGAAAGAGAAACCTTCTGACAGGGTCGAAGGGTTCACAATATCATATAAAAGACAGACCCTTCGGCAAAGACCAAAGGTCCATGAAAGCATATAGAGGAGCAGACCCTTCCACAATGTTTAAAAATCCATGATGGCATGCGAAAGGAAAACCTTTCGACGAAGTTGAAAGGTTTGCAACTGTATATAAAAGAGTGACATTTCGACCCAGCCGAAAGTATGTAGTCGGAAGGAGGGTCACCTACATCTATAAATAAGACCCAAAAGGTCTAGTTTTGGGCTCAGATATTCTTCTCATTCTACTCTCATTCGAATACTTTTGCTTCCGCCCATAACTTTGTAACCATAATTTAGAAATTAAATTGGGGATTGGTTTCTTGAATTTGTATCAAACTTCATCATGAGGAAATAAAGAGGGTTGTGGCTTGTGATCGACTCTGAATTTGGAAATGATCATGATTAGGTGTTAATTCAATATTAATGGCTGATCATATATGATTTATTTCTTATCTTCTTTGTTTATTTCAAGTATACGTCATGGAATTGTTTTTAAGCATTTTCATGAGCCTTGTTTTCCTTCCTTGTCTCCGGCCACAAAAAGTGAAATACTACTTGTAAATCAGTTTTAATATGGCTCCATGGCATGTTAAATCAGTTCTTGTTTTTATCTAAACATGTTTGAACAAATCATTCTTTCGAAAGGTTTTCACGAGAAGAATATCAACTTAAGAGGTCGTAAGCAACAAAGGAATATAAAATAGAGTAATATCTCCTTTCGACAGCATCGAAAGGTCTATTACCTTCCGACGTGATCGAAAGAAGACGAAAGACATTGATTGATTGCTCTCGATCACCAGGGGAGATGGAATTCGATGAAATGACAAGTTTAAAAGTTATATAAATGAATTCAAAGGGGAAATTACAATTATAACAACCTAGTCGAAAGGTTTAAAGGACTACTTAAACCCTTCAACCAAGGAAAAAGGTTTAATAATTCTACTATTCCAACCAAGCCGTAAGATTTGAATGAAACCTCAACCTTTCAACATGGTTAATGAGTTATTTAATTTTCTATGCAATTTCACTGAGGGGATAAGCAACTTCTAAAACCTTTCGTCATTATTCATCTTAGGCTAAGGTTAAACCCATGGCTTCAAACCCTTCTGGCCTTGTCATTTTATTCGAAAGATGTGAATCTACTCAACCACAGAGTTGAGCCCTTATAAAACAATCTTCTAGACAACATTGGGGATGTTAACAAGATTTCTTGTTAACAGGTTTAATTCAACAATTTCGAAAGGTTTAGTTCAGGGATTTTGAAAGGTTTTGTTCATTGATTTCGAAAGTTTAGTTCAAGGATTTTGAAAGGTTTTGTTGAATGATTTCGAAAGGTTTAAGTGGAAGGTTTTCCAATGATTTTCTAAGGCAATGTTTTATAGTGACTTTTAAAGAAGGATGTCTAGAGTTTTTTAGCTTTCGAAAGGTTTGCTTTTCAATGGTTTCGAAAGGTTTGGAGGATGGTTTCGAAATGTTTAATGAATGGTTTTGAAAGATAAGATTTTGGCATATTTGCCTAGATAATTAAAAGCTTTTCACTTGGTTTTGGAAAGATGCACTTTCAAAAGATTTAGAAAGGAAAACTTTCAAATGGTTAAATGCTTTCACCAACTAAAGTTTAAGTAATGAATATATATAACATGGCAATGAGATTTTGTGTAAAGTATAAAGATTTTATATTTTTCCTTGTATAAGTTTGATGTAAAGGTTTTAAATCATTTTAAAAATGTTTATAAGGAAAATTATGGGAGGGGATCCTTAAATGAAAATGAACCAGATATTAGAATACCAGATAGGACTAGTATGGAGTCGTGCCCTACATATTAGCTAATTGCCCCAGCTAATTGTTGTAAAAAATTCCCGTATGTAGGGCTTTGTCATAGGTAGACTAAAGTTAGGATTACACACCAAAAGGAATTTATGTTTGTATACAGATACGTTATTGGTGAGCCCGAAAAACCATTAGGATGAGGAAGACCTGGGAGATGATTAAGATAGGGACAAACCATCCAGAAGAGAAGTATTTAACAGATAGTTAGGGACAGACCGTCCAGATGTGAAGTGTTTAACTGATAGTTAAGGAAAGATAGTATAGAAAAATAATATCTAACAGGAGTTAGGTTAATTTTGATTATATTGTCTGGTAGGCCCCAGTCAGCTAAAGGTTAAAAGTTATCCAAACAAAACTTATGTATTTGAACAGATAGTTCATTATTACCTGATATTTATTTATGTTTACATAATGATGTTTTGCAGTGTTTAACCAATTCTAATTGTAGGAAAAAGAATTTGCAAAGATATGTTGTAAAAGGATGTTAGTGAGGGGAAACCCGTTCCGCTAAGCAATGTAGTCTCACTTAACATACTAAAACAGGATGTATAGTATTATTCATACCAGGCTTTATATCTGGCTCGAAGTTTATGTTTTCCCCTTAAACTCTCGGGTGCTCAAAATGAATTTGAGTAGGCTAAGTGGTTAAGGTCTTTTCAGGTTTATTAGGATGACGAATAAAGCTACCGGAGGCATGCAAGAGGAAAATGGATTGCTATCGAGGAATTGCAGTTTTTGTTTTATGTTTTAATGAATTTATGCTAGGTTTGTATTAAGTCTATTATTACCATATGACTCTGATCATCCAAGTGGGTATCTTCATATACCACTCTTAGCGTAATTTGTAATATATATATTTTATCTCTGCTTGGGAACATATTTGGGATCGTGTAAGTTGAATACGGAACATCTTGTTTTTGAAATGTAATGATGAAATTTGTTTTGAAATCTGTGTTTTGTTTCATATTCAAATGTTTCTGATATTATGGATACAATTAACATAACCATATTTAGTCCCCGAAAGCTAATACTATAGATGACTATAACATCTATAGAACTTAGTTTTGGGTCTCTAGATACGGGATATTACAGCTTGGTATCAGAGCATGGTTTATGAAACAATTTAATTAAAAATAATTTTTGAAAACATAATCCTTAGTAAGTAGAGTTAAGATTGGGGGTATAAGATAATGCTTTAGTAACATACGTGTATTTGATATATATTAGAATACGCTATATCTTTAGACTCCTATCTTAGTTAGGCTATTCGTCTGTATCTCACAAGGTTTGAATACAGATATGGAAGGAAGAAGAAGCAGAGTTAATCTTGGAGGAGATAACACCACCATAAATGGAAATGTACAATCAAATGCTAGAAGAGGTCCAGGTCAGGCTCAAGCTGAAAATGTGGGTGCTGGGGTTCCTCAAGTGGGCATGAGAGTCATGTATCAATTCTTTGTAAGTATGATGCAAGCTGGAATTGCCGCTGGAGCTTTTGGTGGAAACGCCGCTGGTGGAGGAGTTTAGGAAGACCCAATGGTTAACCAGTATGCCAATCTGAGCAGAGATTATATCAGACATGGAAGGAAGCCATTCATTGGAACCGAAGGTGTGATCGAGTGGAAAACTGGCTGCTACATTGCGAGAGAATCTTTGCAGACTTAAGGTTGAATGATGAACAATAGAGATTGGCATCAAGTCAACTTTAGGGAGCTGCCTTATTTTGGTGGAATACAATCGTAGCTGGTGTTGATGAGGAAACCATAACTTGGGAGGAGTTTAAGAGGAGGTTTCAAGAAAGGTTTATGTTGGTAATGGCGTAGTCGATATTGGTGAGGAAGTTTGCAAAAATAGAACAAGGGGAGATGTCTGTTCTAGAGTATGCAAGAAAATTTGAAGTATTGACCCAGTACGGGTATGTTTTGGTTGATATAGTGATAAGGAGGAATGAGAAGTTTATAAGAGGCTTGAGGTCGGAGTTGATAAGTGCTACTTTGCTGCACTTAAGAGATCGCAGTGATGTAGTTTTGGAAATGGCCCTAAGACAGGAAGAGGAGTTAGCTTGCTTGAGGAAGAAGATTAAGGAGGCCCAGGTAGGACAAGGCTAGAAAAGAAAGTTTTTCCATAAGAAGAATGCTCAGAAAGGAGGAGCACAGAAGAGGAGAAAAGCTGAGGTGGTTTGTTATAAATGAGATAAGAAGGGACACTATGCTAATAAGTGTCAGACTGGAATAGGAAAAGAGAAAGGAAAGGAGGTTATTGGGAAAAAGAACATCCGATGTATTAAATGTGATCTGGTCGGCCATTATAAGAACCAATGCAAAGAACCTGCTAGAGAAGTAAAGGGACATATGTACGCATTGGAGCCTGCAATTTCAAGGCCTGTTGTGCAGGAGAAAGGAAAGGCTATTCTGGGAGGCTTGCTACAGGTTCACGGTATGTCTGTTAGCGTTCTGTTTAATACTAGTGCATCACATTCCTTTATTTCTCGATGTTTAGTGTATAAGGTTAACCTAGAGCCCTCATATTTAGTTGCTTCCTTAAAGGTTGCAAATCCGATAGGAGGGTACACAACACTTAGGATGAGGTGTGACCATTTAGAGTTTGATTTGCTAGGTCATACTTTCGATTGTTGTTTACATGTATTTGATTTTGTGGGATTTTGGATTATCCTTGGGATGGATTGGTTAAGCAAATATGATGCTAGGATATTTTGGCATGATAGGAAAATATCATTTAGTCACCTAGATTGTAGTGATCGGATAGTTTATACTATAGAAAACCCTAGTTGTGAAGTGAATGCTTTATTGGGAATTATGGAGTTGGAGGATAAGTTGCATCGAGTCTTTGTGGTTAGAGAATTTGCTGATGTATGTGAGCCGGTAACTTGATTACCACCGAAACGAGCCATTGAGTTTCATATTGAATCAATGTTTGAATGATTTTTTGTTTGATAGTTAAATAACCGACTATCAAAATCTGGACCAAAATGTAACTTTGGAAATATCTAAGAGAAACACGGAAATTATATGATACAATTACCGTCGGTGGTGCTATACTGTACGTGTAAATTTATTTCGTTCTTCTAGGATAAATGATAAGGAAATCCGTCTACGAACGGTTAGAAGGTGAACTCCGCTCTTATCTTTATTTGCTTATTTCCTAAAGAACCGAGGTTGAGTTTACCGGGAACTATCGAAAGTTGTTTCGAAGAGACCGGGATCAGATCTGTTATCCGAATACCACTTCGATCCAACTCAAGCATTTCGAACTGAATAAATCTTAAAGAATATGGAATCGAAGATGGAGCATTGAAGTGCAAGGGCTACTTGCTACTAGTCCTGAGGGTGATTCCAAAATGGATGTAGTAGAAGTAGTGCCTTCAGTTTGTCCTTATCCTAGACAACTTGTATGGATGAATGCTGGCACTGCATTACTGCTTGGAAGGCAGTGTTGACATTCCAAGTGGGATTGCTATTCAAATGGTAAGCGTATCCTCATGCCTCATCAACTGGGAATGACTAAATTCAGAGGAGATGCAGCAAGGCTAAGTGGGTCGCTCCCATTAGGGTGTGTCATTACCTTTCTAGATACATCTACATATTTATGGATTGGTTGTGCATGGGATCTCAATAAAAAGGGTTGCAAAGCAACCGGGGTGATGACATATTCGGTACTATCCAATCAGGGGTAGGCCGGTCTTGTGTTGGTAGGGGATCCCGGAGAGGTCCATGGTATATTTTCTAGACGTGTACCATAATAGGTACTACCCCGGTGCCTTGTCATAATATGGAAACCAATCTTCAATACGTCCCTTTACGGTTTTGATTTTAGAGCTTAGTATGCTAGTGTAACATCCCGTAACTGGAGGCCAAAAGAAAAGCGCTATGAATGCTGCAGTCATCCAAAGCATTAACTTCTGGTGATGAAATACGGCAATGTTAATGGTATCCATAATATCAGAAGCACTTGAATATGAACAAAATCACTGTTTTCCAAAAACAATAGTTTCAGTGATTATATTCCAAAAATATCATATCCAAATTACAAAAATTCCAAACGTAATCCCAAGCATTGATCAAATAATATTTACAACAATATCCCAAGAGCGACATATGAAGATGCCCCCTTGGATGATCAAAGCAATATAGACATAGTTGTCTTAATACACAGCGGAAACAATTTTAAAACAGAATCCCTAAATTAGCTATCTGTCAGCCACTTGCTCGTCTTCGGATGCTTTATTCGCCAAAATACGCTAAAACCTGAAAACCTAAACCCTTGGCCTACTCAAATCAAATTTTGAGCACCCGAGAGTTTAAGGGGAAACAAAAACTTCGAGTCAGACTTAAAGCTTGGTATGAATAACTTCTGTTACATCTCAGTTTGTTGATAAATAGTGAGACCACGCCGCTTAGCGGAATGGGTTTTCCCTCACTAATATCTCTTTTCAAAACATATATTTTGCAAATTCTTTCCTGCAACCAAATTGGTTAATCAACTGATTATAATAATAATATAGCAATATCTATTATCCCGCCTTTTGGCAAAGCCGTGACACCAAGAACTTGACTAGAAACCAATGACAGTTCGCCTTGGAGATCGGTTATACGCGGGCTCACTATGGATATCGATGAATTTTGTCCGAGTCCGGATCGAGCCACGATTAGCAAGACATAACAAGCAAAGCCAGGGAAGCCAACATTCCAAGTTTCAAGTCGATCCAAGTTCGTATGCTCAACCTATGATCGATTCGATAAGAAGGAGATCCCCCCTAATTCGAATCCATAGGTGGAACCTATGTTCGAATCCATCAGGATCTGTTTCCTCCGAATTGATCGTTACCTCCTTGTTCGAATCCATCAGGATCTGTTTGCTCCGAATCGATCGTTACCTCCTTGTTCGAATCCATCAGGTGGTCAGGCTTCATATCGATCGACCAAACTCCGCTCTGAATCCATACTCGAATCCATCTTCGAATCCTTCCGTCATCCTTGGTTCGTACCCAACAAGATGCTCTGCTTCGAATCCATGCATAGGTGCCTTCCATCGAATCCTTCCAGCTACGATTGAATTCATATCGATTGAAACACTTTGGCTATCGATACGAAGTAAGCGTCATTCGAATCCAGGGATTTTTGGTGTCTTCGAATCCATCGAGTCAAAGCGGCGAAGTCTCCAGGACGACTCGATCAAACTGGCAACAAAAGCGGATCGATGCAAAGTTCGCGCTCCACGTCATCACAGAAGCATGCTCCTCCATCGATTCGAAGCAATCGATTCGAACGAATCGATTCGAACGAAACAGCCTAACAAAGAATACAACTTTGAATCGATCATATCTTGAGATCTATAAGTCCAAATGCTATGAAATTTTCACAGGAGCTTAAGCATATGTTGAAGAATGTCCACACCAAATTTCAACTCGATTGGATGTTTGCTTGATCGATTTGAATCGATCCAAAAGTGGGCTCGGATTTCCTGAAAGCGGGCATGTGGGCCCCCTCACGTGCCAGAACTGGTCTCCCGAAATTTAGGCGAAATATCAGCTTCCTACGCCTATAAATAGAGCCCCTGGTCATTTAGAAAAGGGGCCGGACAGTTTTAAGAGCTAAAGAGCGCCCAGACTCTGCCAAATTTACTCCAAATCACCACCGCTGCTTTAGATTCAGACTTAGCTAATCAAATTAGTTGTACTACATCATAAGAAATTGTAATCTTCAAGTATCAAGCAATAAAATCATCAAACTTCATAGTGGACGTAGGCAAAACGCCGAACCACTCTAAATCGCTGTCTTCTGTGCAATTTATTTTCTGTTATTTGGAGTTTTTGTTAGATAATCCTCCGTTTTAATTTTCTTTCTTCACTTTTATCTCTTTAAAAACATCCAAAGAGTGTTGTGCCCATTTTTGGTACAAACAATATCCATTATGCTAAAATAGGAAATGAAATAGACTATCTGTCTAAAATCTAAATTATCTGTTCTAAATTTTGAGCTTCTTTTCTGGACTATCTATCCTAAAATTGATTATAGCAATATCATTTATGCTAGATAATGAGCTATCTGCCCAAAACAGGTAAAAAGGGTGGACTAACTGTCCTTAAAAATTTAGCAAGGTCCGTTATGCTAATAAATGAACCATATGTTCATATCAGAGTTCACTGCTCTTTTTGGACTAACTTTCCTGGACTAACTGTCCTCTGGGCTGACTGCCCTCAAAATGGACTGACTGTTCGAATTTAAAATGAGCGACTGCCCAAATTTTCTTTTGGGTTAACTACCCTTCAAAATATCTGAGCTAACTACTCTACAATATTTGAGCTAACTGCTTTTTAAATTTTCTTCGAAACCTTTTCAAAATGATTTAATCTGTCAAATCATATATATACAAGGAAAATATATCTTTAGCTTTTACTCTAAGCTATTTTTTCCATGTTATATATACTTTACTCAAAAAATGTTGATGATGTTCAATGAGGATTGTCTATCCTTTAAAATAAGTTAAGGTCCTTTATAACTTAAAGCATTTAGGCTATCTGCCTAATTCTTATATTTGAAACCTTAGTTTAAAACCCTTAAACAACCTTTCGAAAACATAGAAGGTAACTCCTTCAAAATCATTCATAAAACCCTTCGAAAGTATTAAAGGTAACTCCTTCATATCCTTTAATAAACCTTTCGAAATCATTGAAGGTAACTCCTTCTAAACCTTTTAAAAGCCTTCTTCTCATAAGCTTTAAAACATATGACACCCGCCTTTAAATCCTTTAAACCTTAACCTTTCGCAATCAATCCTTTCGAAATCAAAACCTTTCGAAATCAAAACCTTTTAAAGACATTAGGTTCAATTTAAAATAGGTGGAAAACCTTTCGAAACCAATCAAAGTTAACTACTTTGAAACCTTTAAAATGTTTCGACTTAAATATTTGGATTATGCAAAAGGATCAGAAAAACATTGGAGTCGAAAGTAACTGCTTCGAAACCTTCATAAAAACTTTCGAAAACATTCGAAAACAATGAAGTGTTGGTGTTGGATCCAACCCTTCGAAATCAATGGAGAGAGGTGGCAAGTTTTAGAAAACAAAAGATAACTTTTGACTCCATCTGTGTCGAAAGGTTAGGAAGCGGCAAATATGCTTTTGACTTGGCCGAAAGCTATACCTTTCGACTTTGCCGAAAGGTTTCAATTAAAACAAGAAAGCAAACCAACCGAAACCTTTTTCTTTTAAACCTTTTTGAAAATTTCAAAAGCTCTTTGTCGAAAGCTAGCAGGTGTATTTTCTTTAAAACCAAAACAAGGTTTCATCTCCTTCGAATGCTCTAACCTTTCGTCCGTAAATCTTTCGACTCCATCCAATCCACTACATACCAGTTGCCTGGTACCTTGTGCATCGGTAACCTAGCCGAAAGGTTTGAAACCTTTCGACCTTGTCGTAAGGTCTGGAATGAAGGAGGAAGCTCTACTGAAGGGTTGAAATAGAAGAAAAACTATTTATTTGTACTTTAAAAAATTTCTTTTGTACCCCACCTGCCTTGTTTGTCTAAATTTGATTGGTTGCTAGAATTTTATATTCAAAAATGCTGCCCGCTTTCCTTGTTTGAAAATTTGAATAATTTTGAAAAATCCCCTTTCTACTTTATAATTGTATAAAACATTTAAGTCCCATGCCTTAAATAATTTTATATAACTATTAAAACACATTCAAAAATTATGGAAAAAATCCAGAAAATCAAGTAATATGTTCTCTTTAACATATAAAATTTTCGAATCCCGACTATAATTATTTTTCTCATAAATAATTTTATAATCCAAATTAACATTTTCTTCCTTAGAAAATTCATAACAATTCCACAAAAATTCTGAAAATTCTGAAAATCAAAACTCATCTCTAAAATAACTTTTTAGATCATCATATAAATTCGCAAGGCTAACGGATATCGTTTAATAGGGTTTTTTTATCTTAAAACATGTCATAAAATCTATATGAACATACATAAATCATCAACATGTATATATAAATATGGCAAACATTTGCAAAATCATTAGGAATTAACCTTAAGACAAAAACCAAAATATTTTGAGATGTAAACGTTATTCACCTTTTGCTTTAACGATTAAGGAGCTTGAGATTTGAATGAGATTGATTTGAATTTGCTTTCCTTAAGCTTCTCTTTTGTTTCCTCTTCCTCTTCCTACGTTAATGGTGGTCGACCAAGCTTTTAATTTTTGAAAATGAGAATGAACGTGTGTTTTGAAATACACGGCCTAAGGAAGATGATATAGAAATGGCCTCTTTCCCATAATACCCCTCCTCTAATTCATTTTTAAACCCTTCATTTAATTTATTAGTTAAAAAGGCATGGCTACCTTAATTAAATTAAATCTTAATCTCCTAATCAACATATTATTTTATTTAGTTTATCTAACTAAATCTTCTAAATAATGTTATCAAAAATCTGGGGTGTTACAACTGGAATTTAATAATGGTAACAATTTTGTCTATTTTCATATATTTATTTTGAACGCTTAGACATTATTATAATATCACTGGATTTTCTATAAAAAGTGTTTTGGTTCTCGTAAGGTTAAAACCCATCCATGTTTATGTGCAGCGTGGTCATACGAGATACCTTTGATTTTAAAAGGGTTTTAAACATTATAACTCAGTTGTTTGAGTCTACTCACACCAGACCCATATCTGACCCGGATTTTTATTTCTTTTCCTAAAACTCTTGGGTGCTCAAAATTTTATAGAGAGCCAAGTAGTTCAGGTTTCCCACAGATGCATCATGGAGGAGCCTGGAGTTGGAGGCTTCATCGATAGCTAGTTATTATCTTGTTTCCACAGTATTATTTGTATCTTGTATGGTTAGGTAGGACAGGCTATTATAATTGTCCTAAGGTATTATTTGTATTAGTATGACTCTGATATATATTTTTGAAATGACTTTTTAAAGTAATATGTTGATTAATATATGTTATTCCGTTGCATTGTGAGGTTCTGTGATTGTTTAGTTTCTTCTATCTTCTATCATCTATCATCTTCTTTCCCTTAACGATTGGTTTTCCGGCACTTGAGTGCTCGACACGCAATACAGTGGACATATTGGTGTCAATTTTTGTAGGTCAAAAATCTGGTTCGTTACATAAACTGCAAGCTAATGGTACTAGCCCATCACCATAAAGTATAGCAAAGCTAGAATTTCTAGCTCCCTATTCAAATAACATAGGGAGCAAATCTTTAAACATTGTCTTCAAGCACATATAAAATAAAGTAATAAACTAGCTTGCACCATATGTGATGCATCTGGTAATGTCGTAAAATACAATGTTAATATTTTAAATATTATTTTAGATATTTAATTATTGTAGGTATGATTTATACATTCTTTATAAGTGAAAATAAATATAATGTTATTCGTAAGAGATTGAATGGGAATTTCTAAGATTTGGAGGGTGTAAATAAAAAATAATAATAAGGAATAAAGGGAAGCAAATGAAAAGTTTGAAGATGTTGCGGCCTTAAACAAAAATATAATGAAACAATAAGTAAAGATGAGAAAATATTTCTATTTTATTATTATATAGTAGGTATATACTTATTTAAACTGAAATGAACTACTTTACGACCACTAGATTCAAATCCAATGCAAAGTAAGGCCACCCAGCTTTTTAGTATCTAAGCTTGATGATAGTGGCTTGGATAAAAAATTGGCTAGCACTTTAATTTTATATTTTGTATAAAGAATAACAGTGAATAGAAGTACATGATAAATATGCATTATGGTTATATTTACTATAATACCTACCCTATTTTCTCAAACCTAAAAATAACAATAGGCTCGATAGCATCAAATTCCACAGCCTTGATTGTTTTCTATGTGAAACAAAATAAGAATGTTTAGATTGAAATTGAGCGTAATTTGATTTGTTATTTATAACTTGATGCATAGATAAGTGCATACTTCTTTTACTTCTATTTTTTCATTGATTATTGCAGCAGCCTTTCTTCCTAGGTTATTTTGAAAGGAGTTAGTGCCATCGAAAGCACAACTATGATAATTACAAGTTTATTCAAATCAAGCGGCATACTCCAAGCCTAATTATAACATTATAAAAGAATGAACATGTAAATAGATATGTAAAGGATTTGATTGCAACTTTGAATTTTCAATTAGATGAACTATCTTGTTTGCTGAAGAAATTACCAAATCCAAATTCTAAAACATATGCCAAATGCTACTACTATGATGTGATCACCCAATCATGCTTGAATATGGTATACATATTGTAAGACATGCCTTTTTGACCCTCGAATGTCGACACTAATACATCCATGGTATTTGTGTGCCGAACATCCAAGTGCTAGAAAGATAGATTTTTAGGGTAAAATAAAAAGAAAATGAAAAAAAATAGGAACACAATATTAGAATCTCACAGCGGTCATAAATGATAACATATAATATCAAATGACAGTACAAGACTGTCACTCTAAGATACATAGCATTTCAAAGCTACAATTTTAAGCACTATCCTTAGCTTGGACAATAATAACAGCCTTCCATCACAAATGCTGATATATACATAATAATAATACAATGGAAATAAGAATACGACGGTAGATGAGACATGCAGCTCGTCTCCTTGAGCTCCAACGAATGTCAATAAAAGCATGTTTTTCTCAAACTACTCGAAAGAGCATATATGTAATTTAGGGAAAACCAAAAACATGATTCAAACATAAGTCTGGTATAGGAAACTCAAGAAATATGTGGCCGATATATAAAGTACTTTTGAGACAATTCGGAAATGGTTATCCACTCAAAAGGACCATTATCTAATAATTATATAAGGTGATATATTAGATAACATCTAGAGTGTAGAATACAAATACATAACATACCCGGAATGGTTATATTAATAACATTCAACATCATATTTGGGTACAATAAAAACCAATAAGGTATGTGTTAACAAGATTTCTTGTTAATAGCCCCGATGCTTTTTATAGGATTATTTTATACGGGCTCAACCTTTCGGTTGAGCGGATTCACATTTTCGAATGAAATGACAAAGTAGGAAGGTTTTAAGGTTTTAATTTTGATCCTGACAAGAGGGGATTGATTCCAGAAGGTTATAAGAGATTATTCATCTTAGATTATGATTTGAATGAAGAATCATCTTACTTCTGATCCTATCGAAAGGTTTAAATATGGTTCAAGCATTACAGTTTAAAGGGATCAGCAGAATTGCTCAACCTTTTGATAAGCTTGGAAGGTCTAAGAAGCCATTTAGCCTATACCGAAAAATTTAGATATAGCTTAAACCTTGCGATTTGACTGGATCAATGGTCTTGTTAAACCTTCCGATATGCATGAGGGTTTAGGGAACCACTTGGACCCTTCGATCGAATTGTCATGATTGTATGACCTTCATCCATATCATTTCATCAGGTTCTATCTTCCTTGGAAACCTAAAGTAATCCACATCTCTTTTGAATCCCTTCGGAAGGTTATAAACCCTTCGATGGTATCAGATGGTGAGATTGCTTTATTTGTTATCCCCTTACACTTTCGGGTTCCTAGGATGATATCTCACTTGTGAAAACCTTTCTAAAAGAGTGCATGATTCAAACATATTTAGATAATAATAACAGCAGATTCAATATGCCACGAGACTGAAATCTGAGATTAATTCTCAAGTTATATTCTCCCTTCTTGTAATTGATATTAGGTAGGGAAGACAGAAACTTATGCGATTACCCAATTATAGTTTCATGGTATATTCTCGAAATAAACATAGAATATAAGAAATAAATCATAAATGATTAGCCGTTAATATTAAATTAACGCCTAATCATGATTATCCCCAAATTCCGAGTCGATCGCAAGCCACAATTCTCTTTATTTCTTCATAATGGAATCTGATACAAAATTTAAGAAGTTAGCCCCCAATCCGATTTCTAAATTAGGGTTACATTGTATCAAGCGGGAGCAAAAGTGATTGTTGAGTAGAAGAATGGGAAGAAAAATCGGTCCCCAGATTGGACCCCTTGGGTCTTATTTATAGATGCAGGCGGCCTTCCTTTCGGTCCTATGTTCTCATCAGGATGGAAGGTCCCTTCTTCTATGCAGTTGTAAACCTTTCGGTCTTAACGGAAGGTTTGATTTTTACTCATCATCATGGGCCGCTGAATATCATCGAAGGATTTGTGTTTCCCCAATATATTTATGAACTCTTCGTCTCCCTGAAGGGTTGGTTTCTTATGAAGCATTATGAACCTTCCGGTCTTATCGGAAGGTTGCTCCCTCATTTGATTACTGCCGAGAGCCGTGCTTTTCCTGAATGCCGTCGGAAAGTGGTCTTTCGTTGAATTATGGATGCTGCCTTTGCTTAAACCTTTCGATACTGTCGAAGGATGTAGGAAATATACTTTAACCGGTTCGAAAGGTTTATTATGCTTTCGAAAGGGATGTCAATTGAGTTGCCTATTTTGACCCTATCCTTTCTACCTTTCTTGGAAGACGTCTGTTTGAATGACGAACAAAGAATCCCTTCGCTTGCCTCGAAGGGTTCAGATTTGCAACAAACTTGTTTCCTGCACCCATTCCTTCTTATTTAAAAGACTTGGGGTGCACTTCTTTTCTTTAGTCTTTGTGTTACATTGGGCAACCTTATAACCATCTAAGTAAGAAAGCTTTTCGCTGAAGTTACCATGTGCCTCTTCTTCTCTAGTGTTATACAATCCTTTCGGTGTCATCGAAAGGTGACTTCTTCTAATACTCTTTGCCTATGCGAAAGGTCTATGATGTGCCTTCTTTATCTTCATGTACATTTTATGGTTAACATTTAGCCACCCTTGTATAAAAAAGGCTTTTTTTCTTTAGGACAAAGATTCCAAGATCACCAAACGGCCCCTGCATTCTTCCTGCTGGTAATGAGTAACTGAAAACCAGAAAACCCGGTTTGACATTGATAATGGGAACCGCTGAAGCTCAAGATGCCACTTTCTGGACACCATTTTCTGACAATTAATAACAGAAGTTCCAGAATGCAATTTCTGGTAATTGATAATGGAAGACCAGAATATCTCCTCCGATGGTTAATGATAGAAGTCCAAAATAGCAATTTTTGGGAATTAATAACGGTAGACCGAAATACGGACTTCGGTAATTAATAATAGAAGACCATAATACCATAGTTGGCAATTAATAATTGAAGACCAGAATACCATTACTGGTAATTAATAGAAACCCAGAATACCATCTTTAGTAATAGAAGACCAGAATACTATTTCCAGTATCAAGTAATAGAAGATTAGGATACTATCTTTTATGATAGAAGTCTAAAATACCTATCTGGCAAATGTTCGCGAGAAGAAGTCAGTGACTTCCCTCTAATTTTCTCGTTGAATATGCCATCCTTTGGCTTTGTTAGTGTTTCACATGCTTTTGCTTTCTCGGGCCCGAGTTTTCTTTGTCCATTTATCATTTTTTCTGGCCTATTTAAAACAGGGACTCTTTCGTCTGATTTTGTGCTTATTTAAACAAAGCTTATTTTAGGCTATTTGTCATATTTGACAGTACCAACCATTTTGGTGGTTGTTATTTTAAGCTATACCAATTTTTGGCAGTGCTTGTTTCAGGCCTGGACTTTTCTTAGTCCGCCGGATATTTCATCCGGGTTTCCGGTACGCTCGACTAGCTTTTTCTGAAGCAAGGCCCGAGGACTTACCCGACCTCCCTCCAGAAGGTGCCTTAACCTGGCCATAGCGTAACGCAGTTAAGGGCTTGTTTGGAACCTGGCTAGGCCATAGCGTGGCGAGGCCAAGGGATTTCCCGTCCTCCCTCCAAGAGGTGCCTTATCCTGGCCATAGCATGACGCGGATAAGGGCTTGTGCCGCTTTAACATGGCCATTTCTGGTTTTGGCACGGATAAAGGCTTACGCCCTCCCTCCAAGAGGTGCCTTGATCCGGCCTTCTTGGCGCGACCAAGGGCTTTCTACCATTATTGGTAGCCTACCATCTTAGGTAGTCCAAGTTTTTAAGGAGAATTTCACTCCCGACCATGTAGAGTTTCTTACTAAATCATATCAGAGATGTTCTTGGATTTGCTTTATTCATTCAAAGTTGGAAAATATGGTCTTAAATGTTCCTCGTTCTAGGTTCTTGGTACCATATTCCCATTAGGGTATCATAGCATGAAGGCTCATGGAGGAATTTCTTTGAAGACTATCAATGGACTTTCCTAATTAGGTCCCAATGGCCCATCTGATGGGTTTTTGGTATTGGCCATTACCCTTCGAAGTACTAAATCCCCTTGTCTGACTGACCTGGCTTTTACTTTTGAGTTGTAATATTTTGATATCCTCCTTTGATATTCAACCGTTCTCAAGGCTGCTTCATCTCTTAGTCTATGAATCAGGTCAAGTAATTCCTTTCTCAATTCCTGGTTTGGATTAAAGGCGTAGGCAATTCCTCTATGAGAAGGTACCTCATTCTCTACAGGTAGCATTTCTTCACATCCATATGTTAGAGAATATGGGGTATGACCCGTTGCAGTTCTAGTTGAATTTCTATAAGCCCACAGAACTAGGGGCAATTCTTCTACCCAATTTCCTTTTTCCTTGTTCAGCCTCTTATTCAAGATGGTCTTGATTGTTTTATTCGTTGCTTCGATGGCTCCATTGGCCTTTGGATGTGCGACCGAGGAGAAGCTTTTTATAATTCCATTCTTATGGAAAAACCGTGAAAGCTCTTCACTCTCAAATTGGTTCCCATTGTCGGATATTATTTTATAAGGTATCCCAAATCTTGTGACAATGTTTTTGATGACAAATCTTAGCACTTTCCCAGAGGTAATTTTCGGGAGTGGTTCTGCTTCAACCCATTTTGTAAAGTAATCTATTGCCACCACAGCATATTTAGCTCCTCCATTGGAGATTGGAAGCGGTCCAATTAAGTCAATTCCCCAAACATCAAATGGCCATGGGGTAGCACTAAGGGTTAGTTGACTAGGTGGGAGACGTGGTATCTTTGAATAACGCTGACACTTCTCACACCTTTTAACATATTCCATCGCTTGGTTAGTCAAATATGGCCAGTAAAACCCTTACCTCCTTATCTTTTTGGCTAGTTTTATTCCGTTAGAGTGATCCCCAAAAAGTGTGCTTCCTTTATTATTCTCAATCCGCTTTCAGGTTTCACACATCGTAGGTAGGGAAGGGCATACCCTTTCTTGTAGAGAAGTCCATCCATAATGGTGAAGCTCTTAGCTTGCCGTTTTAGCCTTCGCGCTTCTATTTTATCTGCAGGCAATGTTCCATTATATTGACAGTATAATCCATGATTGGTGCCATCCAAGTGTTTTCATAACTTTCCTCCGCTATTAGAGCCATGGGTTCTTTATTTGGTATCTCTTGGTCCATCCCTTCCAATTTCGATGCCAAAGCTTGCGATCGGGTTAACACTAATATTTCCGTAGCATTTTCTTGTTTGTATTCCTCAATGCAGGGATTAGCCTGAAATCCTACAGGTACAATTCGAGTTTCAGGGGCTCCTCTTGAGCTTGCTAACTTAGCCAGTGAATCTTCTTGAGAGTTGTCTCCCTTAGTATTTGATGTACGGAGAAATCTTCATAAAGTGCGAGCGTCTTAAAAATTTCTTCACATACTGACTAAGTTTAGGATCCTTGGTTTGGTATACCTGCTTGATTTGGTTAACCATCAATTGAGAATCGCTGAATACCTGGATTCTCGGGATTTTAAGTTGCAAAGCAAGGGTTAACCTAACAACCATGGATTCACACTCTGCCACATTGTTAGTTGCTGAGAATCCCAACTTCATAGCATAGTGTAATTTTTGCCCATCTGGGGTAATTATTACATATCCTGCCTCCACTCCTTGTTTAATCGAAGCGCTATCCACAAACAGTTACCACTTGGGTTTTGTATCTTTTTCCTTTTCAGATTGTTTTGAAATGAACCCCATGCACTTGTTAATGAAATCGACTAAAGCTTGACCTTTTATAGCCGTTCTAGGCTAATACGCTATATTGTACTGACTTAGCTCAGTACCCCACTTGATTAACCTTCCAGAAGTTTTGGGCTTGCCAAGACTTGCTTTAATGGGAAGTTGGTTAGTACCTTTACTGGGTGAGCCTGAAAATAGGGCCTTAATTTTCGAGCTATCAAAATTAAACAGTATGCTATCTTTTCTATGACTGGGTATCAAATTTCAGCGTCCTTTAATCTCTTGCTTACATAATAAACTGGTAGTTGCAGTCCCTTGTCATTTCTAATCAGTACCGAGCTCACCGCGTGATCAGAAATTGCAATATACATAAGAATAGATCCTCTCCCTCTTCGGGGCTGGATAAGATTGGTGGCTTTTCCAAATGCAGCTTCAGTTCTTGGAATGCCCTTTTGCATTCTTCATTCCATTCAAAGTTTTTCTTCTTCTTAATTACTTCAAAAAATTGTATGCATTTATCAATGGCATTTGAGATAATCCTGCTTAGTGCTGCCACTTTTCCATTCAGACTTATAACATCTTCATTCGTCCTAGGTTCTGCCATATCCTTAATGGCCTCGATCTGCTCTCGCAATATATCCAAGAAATTTTCTGAAATGGACTCCAAAGTTGCATTGCTGGGGGTTGAGTTTCATTTGATACTTGCGGAACACTTTAAACATTCTGTTCAAATCTTCAAGATGATTTTTCGTTTCTTGAGACTTTACCAACATGTCGTCAACATAAACTTTCATATTCCTCCTCATTTGTTCTTTAAACATTCGGTTAACCAACCGTTGATAAGTTGCTCATGCATTCTTCAATTCGAATGGCATTACCTTATAATAATAGGTCCTTTCGTCAGTAATGAAGCTAGTATGTTCCTCGTCGGGTTTAAACATAGGAATCCGATTGTACCCATAGTGTGCATCCATTAAGGAAAGCAGCTTATGTCCACTGGTGGAGTCGACCAACTGGTCTATCCTTGGCAATGGGTAACAATCCTTTGGACAAGCTTTATTCAAATCTGTATAATCTACACAAGTCCACCACTTCCTGTTGTATTTCTTTACCAGAACCGGATTCGCCAACCATTTGGGGTATCGTACTTCTCGGATAAACCCATTTTGTTACAATTTCTTGACTTCTTCCTTCAGGGCGTTGGTCCTAACTTTATCAAATTGCCTTTTCTTTTGCCTGACTTGTGGAATGTCTGGATTGATATTCAGGGCATGGCTCATGACCATGGGGCTAATTCCAACCATGTTAGAGTGGGTCCAAGAAAAAACGTCCTTATTTTCTTTTAAAAATTCTGTCAATCTTGACTTTAGCTGCTCTTCAAAATTCTTTCCCACTCTGGTTATTTCAGTAGAATTGGCAGAATCTAGTAAACCTCTTTGGTTTCTTCGACTGGCTTATCTTTCCACCTCTCCTCGACAATCCAATTCTGTAATGATCTCGCTCTCTTCGATTGAGTTGGAATCCACTCTCTTTCTCTTTCCTTAAACTACAAAACACCTTGCAGCAATACATTTGTTAGTTTTATCATCTTTTTTCTTTGCTTGTAATGATGGATGTAAGAATCCATCTTTCGAAGGCTGTAAAGTATTTGAAGAATCAAAGTAACAAGTGAACTCCCTGTTATATTGCTCTAGAGTTGCAAAATACATTTCTCGGGATGCGAATTGTTCGCCTCGAGTAGTGCCCCAGCCGCTTTTAGTGAGAAATTTAAGCATGAGATATTTTGGGGAGATGAATGCATCCACCTTGTCCAGTGCCGGTCGTCCAAAGAAGGATTATAGAATGAGGGCTGATCTATGATCACATAGGTCGTTTCAAAGACTCGGGAACATAGGGGAAGTCCCAGTTGGACAAAAGCTTCACCTTCCCAAGCAGAGTTGTCCCCTTATTATTAAACCCAAAGATTGGCTCGGGACTAGGTTCGAGTTTATCCTTGGAAATTCCCATCTGATCAAACGCATGGCAAAATATCACATTCACAGCACTCCCCGTATCAACCAGGATTTTCGTGACCACCGAGGATCCTATTTGGGCTGTGATCATTAAGGGATCATTGTGAGGGTGATGGATCCCTCTCCTTAGTTCTAGTGGATTAATCACCAGTGTGTGCATATTAATGTTGTGTTTTGAACTTTTGAACGGCGGTTCCTCCTGTATAGAGAATACACCCTTCTTAGCCTCTCGAATGTATTTACTTCGGGCGCTTTGACTTCTACCAGCGAGATGTGGTCTTCCATATATGACATCCATCATATTCTGAGGTGGACTTAAGCTTAGTAGGTCATCTTCCTCAATCACATTTACGGTATTACCAACAGGCTTCCTTGCATCAGTGTTTGATGGGAGTGTTTGCTGTAGGTTCTTCACGAATTCCTTCAACCGCCCTTCTCAAATAAGTTTCTGAATTATTCCAGCCAGAACCTTGCACTCGTTGGTTCTGTGGCCATTTGCTTTGTGGTAGGTGCAATATTTGTCTCCTTTTTTCTGCTCAGGGTAATTTCGGGCCTTAAATGAAGTGTGGAAGTTGATCTTATCTTGGGTCATTGCGTAGATATAGGAAATTGGTCGGTTTAACGCCACCGCGTTCGTGTTGGTGTCTTCCCATCTAGCTCTCTTGGGAATTCTCTTCAAGCCGAATTTCCCACCGTCCTTCTTGTGACCAAATTTCTTCTTTGAGTAATACAATTCATCCATTCGGATAAACTTATCGGCTTGGAAATGGAAATCCTGAAGATCCCGGCATCCATAAACAACTCCTTCCAGAAAGGAGAATTAACTATGAGTCCCGAGTGGACATCGATGAGCTTATCTTTGTCATTCATGCCTTTGGCCTTCAAGGCTTCAATATTAAATCTCTTTAAATAAACCCCTAAGGACTCTCCATAGTTTTACCTGATGTTAGTGAGCATGGTATAATCAATGGAAGGATCTTTGCATATGCAGAATTGAGCGGGGAACTCTTATGAGAATTGCTTCTAAGAATATATCGTATTCTCACGATATTGTCGATACCATTTAGCGGCAGACCTCTGTAATGTGACTGGAAAAAGTCTACACCTCACAGCGCTGGAAGCATTGTATAAATCCATCTGACTATCAAATGCCATCAAATGGTCATCCGGGTTGGTTGTCCCATGATATTTCATGGTGGGGACCTTCACATGAGATGGTGTTAGAGCTGACATGATTTCAGGGATGAAGGGTGCAACCCTTTCGTTGTTGTTTACTCTTTCATCTTCAGTTCTCTTTCACTTAGCATTTAACAGGTCTTTCATAGCCTTTTCCGCCATGTCCTTGAGATAGGCTTCATTGTTCAGGTAATTTCTTTTATTAGGTTTGTAGCCGTCCAAAGTTGAACTTGTGGAACAGTCTCTTTCTTCCGCTTGAACTCTTCCTTGATAATTTCCCTTCAGTGGAAGGCCCTCTTTCTATTTGGATGGAGAAATATTAGCTTTACTTTTGGCAGCATCTGTATTGATTTTCAGATTCCTTTTTGGAGATTCAACTTCTTCACCCGCCGTTGTAGCTTTCATTAATGATCGGTGAGATAACACTTTGTTCAGAAGATCTTTCATTTCTACCATTTGGCATTCCAGATATGCGATTTTAGCCACATGTTCTTATGGCTGAAGGTCTTGAGTCGGAGCCAGTTGTAGTGACTGCCGAAGCTGAGCTGGAAGTGGAGTAGATTGAGGTAGGGCGGAAGGTTGCCCTGTTCCCTATTCCCAGGGTTGAAAGAGGGTGATAGGTTTTCCTCCAAAGAATAGCATGCTCATTCCTTTTGCTAAAGGTAAGAGGTCTTCTTGATTTCATTTTCACCTATAACAAACCAAATTTCACAATCAATTATATTAATAAAGTAGGTCGGAGGTTCGAGCCCTCCTTCTAGCGCCAAAAATGTTAACAAGATTTCTTGTTAACATTCCCGATGCTTTTCATAGGATTATTTATATGGGTTCACCCTTTTGGTTGAGTGGATTCACATTTTCGAATGAAATGAAAATGTCGGAAGGTTTTATGGTTTTAATTTTGAACCTGACGGGAGGGGATTGATTCAAGAAGGTTATAAGAGATTATTCATCTCAGATTAGGATTTGAATGAAAAATCATCTTATTTCTGATCTATCGAAAGGTTTAAGTATGGTTCAAGCATTACAATTTAAAGGGATCGGCAGAATTGCTCAAACTTTTGATTAGCCCGGAAGGTCTAAGAAACCATTTAGCCTATACCGAAAGGTTTATATATAGCTTAAACCTTGCGATTTGACTGGATCAATGTTCATGTTAAACCTTCCGATAGACCGGAGGGTTTAGGAAACCATTTGGACCCTTCGATCGACTTGTCATTATTGTATGACCTTCATCCATATCATTTCATCAAGTTCTATCTTCTTTGGAAACCGAAAGTAATCCACATCTCCTTTGAATCCCTTCGGAAGGTTATAAACCCTTCGATGGTATCGGACGGTGAGATTGCTTTATTTGTTATCCCCTTACACTTTTGGCTTCCTAGGATGATATCTCACTTGTGAAAACCTTTCGAAAAGAGTGCATGATTCAAACATATTTAGATAATAATAACAGCTGATTTAATATGCCATGAGACTGATATCTTAGATTAAATCAAAGGTTATATTCTCCCTTCTTCTAATTGACATTAGCTAGGGAAGAAGGTAACTTATGAGATTATCCAATAACAGTTTCATGGTATATTCTCAAAATAAACAAAGAATATTTTCGAAAGGCTTGTTATGCTTTTGAAAGGGTTGTCAATTGAGTTGCCTATCTGACCCTATCCTTTCTACCCTTCTTGGAAGACGTCTATTTGAATGACGAACAATGAATCCCTTTGCTTGCCTTGAAGGGTTCAGATTTGCAACAAACTTGTTTTCTGCACCCTTTCCTTTTTATTTAAAAGACTTGGGACGCTCTTTTTTCTTTAGTCTTTGTGTTACATTAGGCGGCCTTATAACCATCTACCAACGAAAGCTCTTCCCTAAAGTTACCATGTGCCTCTTCTTCTCTGGTGTTATACAATCCTTTCGGTGTCATCGAAAGGTAGCTACTTCTAATACTCTTTGACTATGCAGAAGGTCTCTGATGTGCCTTCTTTATCTTCATTTACATTTTATGGTTAACAGTATGTTAGCATACTAGACTTTTCAGGAGATCTCTTCGGTGAAGTCGAATCTGGACTTCATGCACAAGGGTCAGAAAGTACCTTTCGACCATCGTATATCTCTAGATAAAATATACCACTGAGATAAACACAAGTGGCCCATCGTTCGAACATAAATAAGAACAATGTGAACTAAATATCATCAATGCTGGTCAACAATTGATAAGTATCTGTAGATATGAAGTTGATAATACTCTGATGCGGGTTAGCAAAACCCCAGGTTATGCATCCTACTCTGTTTTCTACCATTTCCGATTTTGAGGTAATATCATACATCTTTCATACGAGTCTTCATCACTTGAACAAATCACGAATCCCTAACTAGGTTCCCACGTCTCTAACAGATCTCGAAACCATACCTGGATTCCAGCATCTTAAATAGATCCACTTCCAAGAGATAGAATATGTATCTTAGTCTTGAAGTGGATTTCAATAAGTAAAACAGTTACGATCCCGGTCTCTTTAAGACTGAATCGACGAATTTGGTCATATTAAGTAATAATGACAATGATCGCATATGAAAACTAAGTCTCGTATACTTATCACGTTTTTGAACTTCTCACTTCCACTTTCAGTGATAAGCACACGACTAAATACTTTCCATAAACGAGTAAACAAACAAAGCATGATCAAGTCATACAAAGTATAATTAAGTCATATAAGCGACTTTTATTCCCCTTTTAATTAATACTTTTATTAGTAAAAACATCTTTTATTAGTGAAACTTCTTTTATCTGACAAAACATCATTTACCACTCACTACTATTCACTTTTACTCTTTCAATATTTCAATAATTATTCATGCACTTGCCTTAATTAGTATATGTATATTTATAAATCATTAACATGATTTCTTACTTTAAACCTTTATTTTTTCTATTTTTCTCCAAAAAATTCCATACTTATAATTTCCTTCAAAAATCCATCTTAGGGATCTAAGTAGTTTCACAAATTCATTCAAAATGTTTAAGAGTAATGTTACATAAACATTGTCACTAGAAACCCAAATCCATTTCACTTATGCTTATCCTTAAAACATTTTTTCATAAATCTATTTACATTCATAAGTATAATAAAAAAGGGTTAAATACGAATGTTATTAACACATTGTCACAACAAACCCAAAACCATTTCATACTTACATTATCTTTAAAAACATTCTTTGAAGGATCTAAGTTAATATTTAGTCAAGTTTGATGGCCGACAAGTCAACTACCCAGTTAAAATGATCACTTATAGAAATCACAGTTCATATACTTAACTCATTTTTGACATTCTAACTTATACTTTCCCTCGTTCAAGAGTGAAGCTAGGTAAGTTAGAACACTTGTTGCATATAAATAAGTCAACCTAGTAGGCTTTTAGTGTTAAGCATAATATTAATGACTTTCATAAATGAGTAAGAAATCAACACGACTAACATGTTTTCGACATTCCGAACTTAACTGTTCCTCGATCAAGAGGGAAGCCAGTAGGATAGAGCACTAATATTTTTATTCCCACTAGAACATCAATCTTAACTCGCACAAATAGATCTGCCTATTTCATCAGTAGTTGGTGATAAGCATAGTTAATTTCCTTTTTCAAAACTTATATATATACACACACATTTTAAAAATACTTATAAATAGGTTTTAAAAATATATGTAAAATATTACTTAAAATAAACTAATTTATAATTTGGAGAAAATAAAGTAAAAACATGTTTTACAATTTTAAACCCATTTACTTTCAAAATTCATAAATAAATATTAAAAATACATTTAATCTTCAAACCAACTTTAACATACTAAAATGTATGTTAGGAATGTCGCTCAAAAGATTAGGGAAAAACACCAAATTCAGAAACCATTTTTGAACACTTAAACCATAAGCGACTTACTACAGCCTTTAGAAATGCTATTAAAAGTCCTTGTTAAAAAAAACATTGAAAAAACGCAATCTTTGTGACCAGTTTTCACCACCTTAACAAGTGACTTAAGACTTGAAATTTTATAGTAAGTACTAAACTTAGGGTACTTATAAACCATGGAAAAAAAATTAATTATATTCTCTAGTTTATTTATAAAAATTCTCGAAAACAGGGAATTTGCTAAAGTGTTCGTTTAGCGACATTTTTACCCAAACTTTAGCCATTTTGTTTGACCAGTTCCAAAACAATTTAAACTCCAATTTTTTTTAAACTTATATTAATTATTAAAGATGCAAAGAACTTCTAAAATATCTCTCAAATTTAACTTTGAAAATCACCAAATCTAAGGCATTTTCAAAGTGCATCCATAGTGACCTTTTCCGCTTCTAACTTTCACAACTATGGTTCATAACTTTTATAACTTTCCAAAACATTTCTTTACTATTCCATGCACCAAAATGTGTGTAGAGAATAATCAAACCAAATTATCCCAAGTTAAGATCATAAATCTTCCATTTATATAATCTAAAGTTAAGGTATATCGACGTGCACTTATAGTGACTATTCCCGCTTCAAAACTTTCAAATGTACTTCAATTCAACACATTTTGAACAACCATTAAACATCACGTAAAGGTCACACCACATCTCTAGAAGGGTAATATAAGTGAAGTTATACAATATAAATTTGTACTTTCCTTTCAATAGCATGGAGGTCCAAAGTTTATAACTTTAATTAGTTAATGTCACTGTAAATTTATATTTTTACTACACAACATATATACTTAATATATACAATCAAGATAGCGAAATAATTTACTTAGACCTAAGCCAATCACATGCTCAAATGCTCAAAAAGATAAGAACACTTCCAACCATCACCAAATTTCTAACGATCCAAGCTTTAGCACTTACAAACCAAGGCAAGACCTCCCCCTTCTCTTCCATGCCCATGGCCTCACCATGCCCCCTATTTCGTCCATATTTTCCACTTTTGACTTTAAATACTTGCTTGCTAAAGTGTTGTAAGGTGTTAATGAAAGTCTGGTGAAGTTTGAAAGGGATTTGAGTTGAATAGTAAAAGTTAGTGAAGAACAAAGCGGATTAATGTTGATCCACTCCCACCATATTCTTAATTTTATTCAAGTGATTAGTGAAACCCTTAGGGATGTATTTATAGAATTTTTCAAGAGGTCATTACCACCTTCTACCTTCCATAAAAGGTCATAAAGGAGCCTCCCTCTCACATGCAACCTTTATAGTTTTGCATCTCTTACTTAACACTTGAGACTTTCCTTAAAGTTCATCTTCAAAGTATCTTATCTTCCCTTTCACATCTAATTAGTTAACTTTAAGAAGCTTCTTAAGAGTTTAAAGCAAAATATTTTTATTTCAAATTAATGTTCTCTCAAGAAAATAAGTGTATGTTAAAAAAATCCGAACGACTTCTAATGGTTAAAATGCTGTTTATGGATAAAACGATTTTCGGTCACATTATGGATATTTCTTCAAAGTATTTATTTTTGTAAACATTTTTACACACTACAAGAAAAGTGGATTTTTATAGCGCCAATTGATAACGCTTTATTTTATAGTGTTATTGCATATTCTAATTTGTTTGATTTGAAGAATAATTTGGTGTGTAACGCATTATAAGCTGTCTTATTTGCGTGGCCGCCAGTTCCCCAAATTATTTCCCCTCTTCTTATCCAAAACCGCTAATTATTTTCGTGGCCGCCAATTCCCCAAATTATCTTCCCCTCTTCTTATCCCAAACCGCCATAGCCCAAATTAAGAAACCTTAGTTTGGATATAAGTTCCCCACTGAAAGAAAAGGAAAACAAAAGATTGAACGCTCACTTGTGATTGGGAAGGCGACGGAACCATGGCGATAGGGGGATGTGTGGCTTAGTTGACTTATGGGCAGTGAAGAGAGCGGCGTTAGGAGGAGGTGACAATGCGACTGGGTGCGACGTTGGGAGGAGGCGGTTTCAGACTTTATCTCCATCAGAGGGCACTGACTTGGTAGCAGCTCTAGGTCTCCAACCTAATGGCGATTCCCACTCTAAGCAAATGAGAATTTACTTTTAGGCAGTCCAACAATTGATTTTTCTTTGTTGAAAAGGTGCTACTTTCTTATTTAGAATATTCTAGTATTAATTTGGCATACTTAATTTCATAATTTATTAACCCATAAGCTGTACAATTCGATTCAACATCTTAATTCAGCATACTCAACCTTCATCATCTTCCATGATTTAGTAGTTATATAGTATGTTCTTATTCCTTGAAAATAGTATTCGTGAGATAGTTTGGTTGTTTAATTATTTATGTTAGCCGTATTCTCCTAAAAACCATCTATGGACATTTGTAAAAGAATATCAACATGTTTACGCCTTTATGTCCCTTTCATCAGCTTGCAACTTCAAGTTTCTTGTTTGTAGTGGCAAGCAAGCTTGCAACTGCAGGAGAACAGAAACGGGGCACCAAACTCCACCAGACGAAGTAGTGCACAATAAGCAATAATTAATTTCTAGGTTGCTCGACCTTTTGATTTGGAGAGGAAGTTTCCTTTTACGACTAGGAGTTTTAAGAAGAGGAATTCAAGACCACTTCTTCCTGGTATCGTTCAGGTATTTCCATATATTATCTTTATCACGCTATTTTACTCCCATTAAATTATTGCAACGATTAAAATAAATGGTTCTTATAATATCAATAATAGTTCACCAACAGTTCTATCACGTTTGATAGCAATTTATAATTGTATGGCAACCCGTACTTTTGTTCCACTGAGCTTTAATTTACATTTAAGCATTAACCCTATTTACGTGAGATCTTTTTTGAGAATGAAAAATAGAAATTGGTTATGTACCCATAATTATTAGAGATGTTTGTAACAATTTGATATTTTAAGTATATATGTTAGTATTATTAATGGAAATAACGGGAATCCACATATTAATAATCTAACAATGTGGGGTGATATGTCGTTGGGAATTAGTCATTGTATTTTAGGAAGAAAGATTCACAATTGAACATAAATATTATTATAGGAAGATGCTCTACAGATTCATCCAAGAATTTGCTTATCTAGTTGATTTAGCAAAAGTGGAATTTTCTATAACTTGCTTCGTTGCTTGATTTAGCAAAATCCATGTTCGATTTATTTAGTATAAGATTTATATTATATTGAATTTACCATCTTTTTTGATGTTTACGTTCTTATATATGGTTAGATCTAGAGGTAAAATCCATGCATAAAACAACTAATGATTACACTCAAAATCGATAGTTCTACCTCATTTGTATGAGGTGTTCGGCAGAAAATTGAGCAAAAAAATACACACCTACAAAGCAAAACCCTTTTGTCTGCATTTTCGGTCATTGTAGCAGTGCTCTGCTTAACATACTTTTACGAAAAGGTCTTAGGTGCTTCATGTACCACATCGTGTCGGTTCATTGCTTATGAACCGACTTCATTAAGTTGGATAAATCTAGCTTAGGAACTAAGCTAAAAGCTTCTAGCTTTTGTAACAAGGTTGTGCTGCCTTTTCACCTCAATTCTCAAATTTAATGCCACATGTGCCATAAGATATCAGTCATTAACAATTTTTCCAATAATTACATGAACAATAATTTATCTAATCACTTGTTTTACGTTGAGATTTAAGTAATACGCAAAAACCAACCAATTTGCGGATACGTGAGGGGAGTTTAGGTTACAGTAACTTTACTCAATGTCAATTATTTGCAAGGAATAGTTGAAAGAAATAGTACTCTGCTTTGCTGAGTCGAAGAACTATCTTATTCAGTCACCTCAGTTATGTGTCATCATCTATTATGTTGCATACTAAGAAGAAAAATTCACAATTTAAATCTTCCTATAATAATATTTCACCAACAGTATATGTGATATGAGTTACTTTGCATTTTTAGGTATTTCTTTAAATAAACGCTTTGGTGGTTGCTTCACATTTCCAGGTATTTCTTTAAATAAACATATTTTTATGTATTTCTTTAAATAAACACATTTTCAGCTATTTCTGTTAGTATACCTGCTAATTTGGAGTAGGATATAAGAACTACGTGTCTATGTATTACATAGTGTGCAAGCTTTTCAAAACTAAAATCATTTCCATTAACTGCGTGTAAAATATGGAAAGTAAGCACATGCATACATACACACATAAATGCGTATGTGTGTATATAGTATATATATATACTTCCATTGGTTTCTCCCTAGGTACCTACAATATTAAAAATACATGACTTTATATGCGTGATCTACATTTTATCTATAGCCCTCAACTCTAATATGTTCTTCTTCTTTTTTCCTTTCTAAACCATATCTTTTTCAAACTAAACGCGCGTGCATACAAACATAGATGTCTGGTATCATGCACATTCTGAATTTGAGTGTTGGCTTTGTCCTGTTTATGAGAATAAATACCCCAACAGGTTTGCTGCATCCTTGTTAATGTGTTTTACAAAGTTTATATAGAAACATTTGATTTTAAACTTTTGCTACAAAATTTTATACTATAGCTATGTTGAATTTGATTGCAACTTGGTATGTGGAATTGCAGTACTTGTTATGTTTTGCCCTGTTTCCTTCAAAAATTTATGTGTAGAGATTGCAATCATAATTAAGGTTCACTTTATATGAAAACCAAACTTGGTATTGTTTTCAACTGGATATATTAACATTATTCTTTGATTTTTGGGTAGCAGTACATAGGATATTTTTCGATTGTGCACATGCATATGATATGCTTCAGTTTGCAGAACATAATACGATAATATTTACTTTTAATGGATGAGCTTTCTTTGATTGCAAACATAATAAAATTAGATTTTTGTCAACCTTTAATTTGAATTTTCACGGTACATGCACTTCGCAGATGCAAAGATATTACAAGGCAATTAGTAAGGATCAATGGCCGAGCTTTCTTTGATTTATCAGTACGGTCAGATTTAATCTCTTACTTTAGTGATTTGAATCAGTTTCTGTCATTTGCTATCCGCATTTTGCATATTTTTGCCAGATAAACCATCTTTCTCCCTTTAATTATAACTATGCAATATTCTAGTACTCAAAAGTTGTATTTAAGGGAAAAATACCGCACAATTAATTTTTTCATTTATAAAAAATAATATACAAGTAGAGAACTATAAATATAACTAGCAAATGTTGTCGAGTATTCAAGGATTATAACATAAAGAACTAGATGCGCATTAGAATGAATTTTCCCCTTCATATTTTACCATTCCATCTCGTTGTTATCTATCAATATTGATATTGTACATGTTATACCACTTTCTTACATAGACAGAGCAAAAAATAATTAGGCTAAAATTCATTCAAAACAGTTCATTGACCCAGATGATAAATCGCCATTGCTTTTCTCCTTTCATTTTATTTTGTTATCACAATTCTCAATAACGTCATTGTGATTCTTAGTCCTTCACAGTTTTGTCCAAAAAAAACAAGGCATAAGCAAATTTTATGGAATATAACATGATGAGCTTAAAGTGATTGACATGGTTATTAACAATGTATTTTTTTGAGCGGTTTTTATCACATCATTAGCTTTTTTTTATCAATTTAAAATAGTAAACCAACTAATATACAGAAAAGGAAGAATAGAAAAACCATGCTGCTGTGTAAAATTTAACAGAACTCCTCTCTAATGGTTATGTGTGCTACATGGCTAGAAATGTTTATAATATACATTTTCAATACATATAAATAATTTGTAGTGTTGTACATCTGATAGAAACCCATTGAAGTTGCATAAGCTTGATATGGATGTTTGTATAAAGTTCTTCTCTGTAAAAGGTTTGTGAAATGGGTTTAGATAATTATATTTTCAGAACATAGGATCCAAATAATTGCAATTTAGACCTTGGAACCTCATCTTGATTCTGTCAACGAGCTGAATTATTGATTAATTATTTATATTATTGTCTATGAATAACTTTGATTATATTTCACTTGTTAATGTATACTATGGATATTGCATGCACATAATGAAGGGGCATCTCTCTTTTAGCCTAAATTACTAAATTATGTACTTTATGAAATACCATATAAAAATAATGATAAAAGATTGATATGATTTACCATGCAGATGTAGATGGTAAGCGTATTCAATTAAACACGGTTGATTGGTTGATATTAGAACCTTATCCATTCTACATTATATACACTAAAAAAGAGAGGATGTTAGGCAACTTAATAAATTAATTTGAATATATCAATAATCTGTTATTAATCTTATTTTGTAGGAAAAGATTAAACAAATTGAAGCTGTTTCACAATCGAGCTCGGCAATAAATTACAGAGAAGATGCACTTTCACAAGTGTTGGGACAAGAAAGATCGGGTCAACTAAGAGTGATAGGAAGGGGAATGAGCCTCAGTAGAGCAGCTTGGTCGACTAAGTCTGGATAGAGACCGTAAAAGAGCCAATTGAAGAGCTATGGAGTCAAACATCCAAATTACAGTACATGGAAGACGCACTCTCTTCCATTATAGCTTGGTCTGCTGCGCATGTCGTAATGGAATGAATATTCAATAAGTCTTAAAATTGCTCTTTCCTCTCTTCTATTAGACACTATATAGGTATGATTGATGTATGTCTGAGTGTCCATGCTATTCAGTATAACTTTTTTTTATATGTTAATAAGAAATTTTTTGGTGTGATACGTGCTATCATGGAAGTATTAATATTTCAAATATACGCACAAACCATAACTGTGTTTTCCTTGCACATATGTAATGTAATATATCATATTACTTAGCTAAGTGTGTGCAATATTTCTAGTACACGAACACGTGAGGTACACTTTTCCCATAGTTTAAACAATAAATAACTGGACAGTTATGAATAACATGGAAGGTTATCGCATTGGGTAATTAAATAGGTTTGTGTAAGTTACTTGAGTTGCTAAGTTTTTTCATTTTCATTAATGGTGGATAAGTGGTAGTGTCCTTGCTAAGAGAAAAATATACCAATAAGAGAAAAAACTATGTAATCAGGATATTTCGAATATACATGATACTGTCCAAAAGTAAATTAGCTATCTGACTTAATAAAAGTCAGTTGGCTACCAACTTATGCCAGAAATTTTGATGTAGATTCAAATGGATAGTAACATGTACGAATATAAAATGAGACATGCAATAATTTAGTTTTTTGTTACATGTAAAAACATCTATCATTAATTATGTATCGTTCTTAATGTAATTAATTATCTTATTTACAGGTGTGTGAAAGAAGAAGATGCTAAAGTTGTGATCTTCATTTTAATGCAAACAATCAAATATGTACTTGTTTTTTTTGTTAAACTATGCTACTATTTTTTGGGGTGTGCTTAAAATAATTGCTACTACGTTTTGATGTGTATGAATATTTGGTATGTTTAATGTAATGTGTTACATCTCTATATTTATTATCTTTTATGATTATTATTGTGCTTTTTGATATTGGCATTTAATACTGCAGTTTATTAGTAGGATGCAGAAAATTTTTGAATTGTGAAATTAAATTATAGCACTTCAAAACCGCGATAATATTTAATAGTGCCTAATGGCCGCTATCAAATCTGTTAGTATTAAAGATGCAGACCATAAAAAGCGCTATGGTATTACAAAAAGCGCAATAAATAATGATGAATGATAGGTCAGTAAGCGCTATAAAATAAGATATTATAGCAGAGTACAAGCGCTATTGTAACTGACTTTTTATAGCGGCATATTGAAGTTGTGACAAGTCATCGTCTATAATAACATGTTCAAATACAACGCAAATAATCCGCTATTAACACTTTCTATAGCGCAATATTAGTGCTATCTTAGAAAAAAACAAAAAGTATTTTGTGGCTAATAATGAATTTCATAGCGGGCTAATAGCGCTGATATTAATCAATAACGCCTATTTTGCCGCTATAAAAATAAATAACATAGCGAAATATTTGCGCTATGAAATTAACAATTTTTATAATGCTTTTTTTGTGCTATCTAATGTTGGTTGTTTTTAATCACATGTCGTTATACAGCGTTTATCGAACCACTATAATATCCTTTAATAGCGTTTTTCGGGCGCTATCGTAGGGTCTTTTTGTTGTAGTGACAAAACAAGTTTACCATCATTACTTATGATTTGTAAGGGGAATACCAAGGTTATTAAATCACCTTAATAACATTTAATCCAAGATTCGTATATTTAAATAATTCAGATATTTAAATGTGAAGTGTCTGAAATCCCGGGTCGTTACATTCTCCCCCATCGTCCTTGAAATTCCAACACAAGCAACCAAAGAAACAACCATGTAGAATATTTAATAGTACTCAAAATCACTAGTTAATATAGCTCTCCAATTGTCTAGGTTCTGAAACCCACTCGTCAGACTAGGATGATAAACAATCTACTAAGCGCACCATCAACTCAACAGCCTTAGGTTATTACATACTCAACGATCCCTAATACTTCATAACAAATCAATGAGTCCTCACCTAAATTCTCCATAAGCCAACAAAACATAGTATGCAAATATACGAAAGCCCATATGACACACATGGTCCATCCATATGCAACATCTGATCTGATCACTTGCTTGATCACATAAATTTCACTTCCAAACTAATATAGATCACATATTCTCTTTGTTGCGGTCTCAGATTAGGTTACTTGATTATAAACCTTCATTCTCCTTACATAGCTATATACTATGATAAAAAACTTTGGAATCATATCAAGAATCTATATCAAGTTTTCTTCATTAAAAAATCGAGTGAAAGATCCTTGTTCGGACCGGTGCAAATCACCTCGAGACCATGTACTCGAATACTGGATCAAGAACAGTCATGCGAATAAAACGATATACGTACAACTTACTTATTTAATCTATTGGTTTCTTAACTACAACAATATCTTTTATTTCACATTCATTTATCTAGATTTTATGTCATTTAATACTAAAATTATTTATGAACCATTTCATAAAAACATAACTTCTAGTTATCAAATGTTTTATAACACAAGTTCATACTCGTATAATACTCCGATACATCCTAAAAGTATATACCCGACACCAAATTTAAAATTAGTTTAAATTCTATTATCTTCTAAGTTCAAGTGTTATTTAAGCATCATCATTATATTTTCGCAAAACACTTAGTTTCAAGTTCTATATTGATTCGGAAGTTTCCGACTATCCAAAATCGCCAAAAATCCGTTCATTTCAACAAATGAAAATTACCAATCAATATATCTTATCATAATGCACAAACCATTCAATCTTAATGCATAGACTACATGTGTCCATAAAATAGCTTAACAAAATTTCACTTCTTTATTAAGCACACTTTGCTACAAAGGGAAAACGGAAAAGGTTTTCATAATTATTTGGGTTATGCCACTACCACTTGAGCACCCAACATTGCATACTTGCAAATCTTTTTTGCATATAAAGCTTATTTCTAAATATCTATTAAAATATTTTTTATTTTTTATCAAATTCTTTAAGGAACTCTAGAACTAAACATTGGGTTTCATTTCAAATCAATTGAAGTAACTAAGGCCACCTTTGAGACTACAAGCTATTGTTATCAAACCTTATGATTTGGCCATATTCAGATGAATCTGATCATTTAATTGGTAGAATAACTAAGCAGGAATCCCAAGCGATAATTGCCAGGCTCAAATGTCAAGCGAAAACAAGAGGTGAAGTCACGAACTTGCCAAGAATCTTCAATAGAACCCTAAAAATCAAATCACTCCAAGACCAAGCCCAATGGTCCAAGAATGAAGTCAAGTCATGAATCGGTACCGATTCATGGTTAGGGATTGGTACTGATCCCTAAATTTAATCCAAATCCACCTCAAAGTTCATGCCATAGAAAGACATAGTAATTATCAGTTGATGCACAACATAAATGATGGTTAGCTCGTCTTTAACCAAAATGATCAATATGAATAAGTCAAGCACTTTTGTCTAGCCTCCAAACCAAGGAATGCATATAAGTTCAACCCCATATCAATGCAACCGAATGCCAAAGTTAAGGATACAAGTCAACCAAACGTTTATAAGGGATTAAAGAAGGTTCTCAGTACAATCTTATGGATCAATACCTATCCATGGAGCATAGTTCGATACTGATCTTTGAACATTGATGAGTTCGCCATGATCTTTCGAGAGTGGTTCCTTTAGGATGTAGGGAATGTGAACAAGAATGCCGTGGAGAGAATTTTGTCGACCTACAGCTATAAATAGAGGGGAAAGGGAATTATTTAAGGCCTTTTGGCTTGTTTAATAAATTTCTATACTTTCTCTATAATATCACGGACCATCATCGATCCATAGCTACTGATCCATAAGATCAACTTTGTAAAACTCAGTAGTAGCATAAAAAAAAATTCAAGTCGAAATAGATCTTTGATAGTCGAACCACTATAATTATTGTGTTTTCATTTTCCCTTATTTTTCATTTATTTTCTTCTCATTCTCTGCTATTAATCTATGGTTGTTTATGCCAACTTTTGGCATAAATATTTTGGTGCTTTCACTAAGAAAATATCGATCTTAGGCTATTTGGATTTATATTCTAATTTTGGACAACTTTAGTCCAAGAGGTAGATTTGTCAGTTTCATTCCTATAATCTGTGACTATTCAAATTTCTGCAAAATCTACCATAGGATTAACTAAAGTAATGGACCACGAAGCACTAGAGAAAACCTGCCACCTCTAGGCCTGCTAATGATGCTAAGAACGTTGATTCAACATGTTGAAGAAGTCGCTCAACCCAATGCTGTTGAAATTCAAAGCCCATCAGATATGATCACTCAGGTTATGATGGACATGATGATGAAAGAGTTAAATGACAAGTTGCGTGAGAGTAAGGATGTGATGAAGAAACAAATAGGAGGAACTCTAGATTTACTAAACCAATTATCCTATAGCCGTAGAAGGAACAGGAAGGAGTTATCACCTCCCAAATAAAAAAGGACAGTTCTTCATCATTCAGAGAAAACCACGGAGAGAGGAAGCAAAAAAATGAAGACAAAAGAAGCTTGGATTTTGAAAATCAAGTTGAACAATGCTCAGAGTGCAAGAGTAGGATCGGTACTGATCCATTCCCACGGATCGGTACCGAACCCTATCAATGTGATGTTGGCACATGAGGCAGTGTTGGTTTAGTTGGTGATGTTAGTGGTATAGATGGTCATGTTGCTGATGGCCAGAATATTGAGATTCAGACGGCTGCCCTTGATCCTTCGCATTGAAATCATAGAGATAAATCAGCTAGACGAATAGTTCTCCCAGGGATAGGGGAACCTAGGTACATGGAACTAACCGAACTTGTTTGTAGAGCCAAACACTCGGGGTAGGCCATGATCATTGTCGTCCTACAGATCAAATTGAGCCAGAATATTTAGTTGGTATGGTGAAGAAGTTAGTAAATGAAAACCAACACAAAAATAACGAAGAATATTCTTCTCCCAATATGAACCCATTCACCGAAGAGATATTGTGTGAGAAATATCCCTGAAGGTTCACTATGCCGATAATGTTGTCCTATAGCAGGACGATGGATCCGAGATAGCATTTACTGAAATACGAATGGTGAATGGGCATGAGGACGGCAATGGATGCTATCAGGTGTTGGTTGTTTCTTGGTCTTTCTTAAAGGTGTAGATAAGATGTGATTCACCCGGCTTCCATCGAAATCCATATCGTTGTTCGATCAGTTGGCAAGGAGATTTTTCGAATAGTTTCCCTTGCACACTACCCATCCAAAGGATGTTGTATGTGGAATATCCATGAAGCTTTTTTTATTCCAACGATGTTGGCCTATTACAGGATGATGGATCCGAGATAGCATTTGCTGAAATACGAATGGCGTATGGACAGGACGAGGGCAACATACAATGTGGGGGTATTGGTGTTGCTCGGTCTTTCTTGAAGGTGTAGCTATGATGTGGTTCAGTCGACTTCCACTAAAATCCATATCGTTATTTGATTGGTTGGCAAGGAGGTTTATCGAATAATTTCACTTGCACACTACCCACCTAAAGGATGTGATGTTGTTATCGAATCAATTCTAGAGTATTGGGGAGTCATTGAAGGACCTTTTGAGTATATTCAATACGACAGTGATGAAAGTGAGTAATGCTAAGAAGGACATAGTGCTGTTGGCTTTGATCAAGGGGTACATCCAGATACTAGTTTCGGAAGATGGTTGAAGATGAAACCTCTACTAATAATGGATGGTTTTATATAAAGGTGATTTAATTCTTGCACTTGGAAGAGGAAAGTTCGAGCACTAGGAAAGTCAATGATGGAAAATCAACTGAAGTGATTCAAAGTAATGTGGTTGTGAAGCAATCCATCGAAGGTTCTAGGAATGCTGCTATTAAAGTGGAAACTATAGGTAATAACCTAAATAAATAATCAAGGTGATGGAGGTAGGAAGCCAAATTTCAAGAAACCTTCGAAACTTCCATAGTACGAAGATTATACACCACTAGATAATTTGATTAAGAATATATACCTTCCAATGCAAGATACTAAGCATTACAAGAAGCCAAATTCGAGAGAGCTGACTGACAGAAAAATGGTCTTGGATGTATTGCCGCTTCCACGAGACCCGTGGTCATAACATGAACAAATATAGCAATTTTTGAGATATGATTGAGGAATTAATCTAGTAGAAGAAGCTTTGACATTGTATAAAGCCTAATAGGATAGCAGGCCAGGGAATGTTCAACCCCAGGGGAAACAGCTCCAACGCAGCCTAGTTGGACCTAATGGTGGCAAGCCTTGGCAACTTGAATAAAGACTTGTTATCAACACAATAACTGGTGGACCTTAACCAATCGAAAAGAGTTGGAATGAGATGGAAAGATAAAGGAGTTCTTTAAAACATATGGTACAAGGGAGTTGCTTTTCCATCAAAGACGAGGCTCTAGTGATGCAACTAAAAACCATGAAAGATTACATTCTGTTCAGAAGTCATGACATGGATGGGGTCGAGGTGCCTATGCTTGATCCCTTGGTGATAATGGTATAGGCCAACAACTTTGAAGAAAGTGCTTGTTGATTATGGAAATTAAGTAAATATTCTATTTAAGAGAGTTTATAATCAGATGATGAAGGATGGTCAGGATCCGAAGCTTGTAAATATAAAATTTAGGTATTTATCGGAGAGGCTGCAAAGCCTGTAGGATTTGTAAACTTATTGACGGTTTCAGGAAAGGTGATCACAAGAGAGTGTAGTTTGTAACCTTCATAGTGATGGATATTTTTTCAACTTATAATGCCTTTTTGGACCGACTGGCCGTTTTCTAGTTTCCAGGACTAAAGGCCCTAGCTCCATAGTTCCCAACGATGAAATTTCCCATGAAAAACGAAATGAGGGTCATTCAAGCTGATCAGAACCTTAGATAAGAATGCTACGTCACCGAGCCGGGGGAAGAAAAGTGACATTGGAAAGGATAGGACGTGGAGAAGACTCTCTACGTCTAGTCGATGGACGCATAGCAACCACTGCCTAAGCCCTGACTTGGTTGGCATAGAAAGTTCCATAAAGCTATGGATCCGAGGAAGGATCTAGAGGATGCAAGGCGGCCCTAGCCGAGCGAACGATCACCATCTCGATCTGTCAGGCCGATCCTACTCGGGTCCTGAAAATCAGATTTCAACTCAGCATGAGAATGAAGAAAGAATTGTCGGGTTTTCTTTAGGCTAACCTAGATGTTTTTGCCTAGGCACATTCTGACATGTACGAAATATCATTGGAGATAGCGTGACATGCATTGAATGTGAACCCTAGATGTCTCCCTGTGAAACATAAGTGGCATAGCCTAGGTTCAGACTGATCCTTGCGCTGAAGGAAGAAGTGGATAAGCTAAGAGCCAATGGCTTTGTCCGCAATGCTGTATACCCAAAGTGGGTATTCCAATCCAGTCCTAGTCAAGAAATCCAATGGGAAATGAAGGACATGGATCGACTATTCAAACCTGAATAAGGCATGTCCAAAAGATAGCTTCCCATTGCCAATGATTGACCAACGAGTAGATTCGACAGCCGACCATGAATTGTTATCTTTCTTAGATGCTTATTTTTGGCTATAATTAGATTCTAATGCACATCCCACACCAAGAACATTGGAGCAACATTTCTAGGGTGATATGCATGTTCCTATGGTGAATTGGAGCAACATTTACAGGAGATCTCAATAAGACTCTCTCGTAAGGGTAATGTATTATGCTGTAGGTACTAAGCAAGCGGGCTGGATAAGGGTCCATTCAAACTTCGAGGGGATGGCCTAGCCAAATTTATAGTCCCTTTAGTATCCTAGCACGAAGGCCATTCACATCATGAGCAAGTTGTCTTACGCTAATCAATCAATTAATAATTTTGAGCTATATGTCATTTCATAGCCTAGTGTGGGACAGAAGGTGCCTACTCCAATAGCTTCATTCGTGTTATGATCATTGGAGTTATAATGTTTGTTTTTAGTAGGTTTTGACATGGTGCAAAGGTGAAAAGAGTTTGTAAAGAAGTAGAGTGAACAAAAAAAGAGCTTTTGGGAAGGGCACTCCTATCGCCAAATATTGACTAAAATTTTAGCTAACCTCAGAATTATGATTAAGGGGTGATATAAACAAAGGAAGCTTGCTAATACATTAATTAAAAATGTAAAATGAGGTGGTCGGTTGGAAAAAACGCAAAAGAATACAAGATTTGAAGTGGTTCAGATAGCTTGCCTACGTCTACTATGAAAAATTCTTACTACTTTGGTTCTCTTAAAATTTATGACTATAAGAGATAATAATAAGAAAATACAATGCTTGAGAGCTTATTTTGTTCAGTCTTTGTAAAAATGGAAGTCTTAATTGTTGCAAATTAAATTAAATGGCTAAAATTGCATAGTTTCGGCCTGGAGGATGGGTAGTTGATGTGCGTGCTAGTTAAGAGGCTAGCCGGACTGTATGGTTGAGATGATGATAATTGTATGGTCGTACCTTGAGCAAGCATTGTGCAAAGGCAGACAACACGGGCTCATGGAGTGGTTGTTGTAGAGGTACTTTGATGGTAGCAAAGGTAATGGTTATTGTACTTCTGTCAGATGAATGATGCCGTTTATCAGACTTTGTATAGAAATGATACAAACAGAGCTCCTTTTTGTATGGGTAGGAAGGCATCGGGGTTGGAGCTTGTCGAGACAAGGTGAGGAACACTCAGAAGTTCCGGGCAGTTGAAGAAGGAGTGAGCGAGAGAATTTGCTGGGGAGTAGGTTATTAGCCAGGCCACTCACTAGGCTGGAGGCTTATTGCACATCGAGAAACTATATGCTGTCGTCGCCCGCTTGTGACCTTTAAGAGCATTGCTTTAACTTAAGGAGACTTGACTGGTCGTTAGGATGTAGGCTAAGTTGGTGGATTGCTAAGGGGTGCTTCACATGTCGAGCTACTATTTGGCATTGCCTGACCCGCTATTGTTTGAGTGGGCAATACTGTGACAATTTGTACTCGAGCTAGGCGGTCCGCTCGTTGGGTGAGCCTTATTGCGTTTGAGTCGGTGTATGCAATCAAATGAGCTAGTTAGATGATGTAGGCTGGCCCAATTTGTACTTGCAAGAAATTTGAGCGATAAGAAATTTCAAAGATTTATAGCTAGAAAGAAGATTCTAACACATTTATAGAGAAATTTGAGCGATAGACGAGCTGCTGTTAATTTTGATTTGACATTTAGTTTTATAATGCCTAGTTGGAAAGGCTCTACCCATGACAGGAGACTGTTAATTCATGCTATTGGGGAAGTTAAAATTTTCCCATGCTCGCCATTCGTTAATTATCTCGTATATTCAATGTACAAGCTTAGAAATGGATAGCTACCAATTTATCATCATGAATCCTATCATGTTTGATAGTTTCAAAAAGCCTAGAATGTTCCGAAATTGTATGATGAAATTTTCAATTTATATCACTCTAGTTTATGCAAGGCCTTGTGTTATTTAGAAAAAACATTCAACATTTTACAAGACATCCCAGCGTATAGTTTCACTAGGCAAGCATATTTTGTCATTACAACTTTGCTATTCATAAATTTATAAGAAAATACAACTATATGGATCCCGATTATAAACAAACCGTTTAGGCAGAAGTCCATCGAGTTGTGAGAAAAATTGATGTGGACAACATCAATACAACCATGCTGGTGCAAGTTCATAAAAATACAGCATGGTTTGTTGCAACATGTCATCGATCGGAGATGTTTTGGTTGCTGCAGGACGACATTGATGTATTAAATATTTGTATGTTCTTCATCGTTAATTTGAAATTTTGCTAGAATTTGTAGTAGGCATTTGAATTTGTATTTAAATTTTAATTTGAATTTCTATCATTGATTAATAAATACCAAAAATAAAATATTTATTGATTAAAGTAAATAATTAATAATTATGGCAAACAAAAAATTGGAATTCGTTGTAATTGAGCATCTTTAAGTTTTAAAATACACAATCATTCCTTCTAAAAAACATATTACAAAAAAAACCTTACCATCAAGTTTTAGAAAATATGCATAAAATTCAACAAATATTTGCTGAGAACTTTGCAAATATTTGCATAGTAATCCGCTAATATTTGTAGAGAAATCTACATATTTTTAAAATTTCAAAACTGCAAATATATGTAGATTTTAAAAAAAATTTAAGAAAATTCAAAAAATTATGTTTTTATCGTAAAAAATATAATTAATTTTTAAACATAATTTTCGAAAAAATTCTTACCGAAATAAAAAATAAAGATGTAATTTAAACAAGTTCTTCCTACGCAATCTTCAACCTCTGTTCTAATTTGTCTACAAACGCAACCTCTGACCTTTAAGCGCCAATCCAATTTGACCATGAAAGAATCCTAAAATTGGCCGTTGATTGATCCAAATATAAATTCATAATTGAAACATGTTAAATTGTCCGTTAGTTCAGATCGATGTGGGCTCGAAAAGCCCATTTAACAAAATTAGTGGACACGATTTAACCACACAAATGCCTAGATCCATCTTCCCAACCCCTCCCACCAACTATAAAATCGCCAAAAACACGTTTGTTTTTCCACCGCCTTCTTCGTTTTATTTGTTTGCATCTTTTCTTTATTTTTATTTGGATCTAGATTTTCTGTTCTTAAAGGCTGGTAGTGGCGATGACGATCGATATTGGTCTCGATCATCGTAATAGTAATTTGATTAATTACCTTGCCGACCATTCTAATATATCGCCACCCATATTCTGACCCTTTTATTTCGATTTTTTTATAATCTATTTTAGTTTATGATTAGTGTTAAACAGACCGATGATTAAATGATCGAACAAGCATATGTCTAAAGATCAACCGGGTATATCAACCATTAAGATAGTCAAAGATTCCATTTTATTACAATAATAGAAAATCTCTAATTATCAAAAACTTAAGAACTAATTACCGGGTTTCATTTCAAATAATCCTAAAATAATATATATTTATATCTTTTGTATATCAAATCGTACTTAGGAAATTATAATTTAAAATTTGTTTCACCAAAACAACTGTGTAACAAAGCTACTATAGTGGTCTTTCCACTTTGAAACTCGAAAATTAAAGTGGATAATGTCGTGATCATTATCGAAATTATTTTCCAGCGGTAGAAGATGAGAGTACATAACATATTTTCTTTCAGAATTCTTTTAAAACATTTCTTTTCAGTCTTATTAAAAATATTTCTAACCGAAAACACTTTCAAATAATACTAATATTATTTTTCCAAAATTTTATTTAATTTAATATTTTTAATTATCAAAAATACGGTTTGTTACAAGCTTTTTGGTTGGAAGATTTCATTGACTTATCTAGAAAGCAATGGATTATCGTTGGTAAAGTTGTAGTGATAGGTATGTTACATTGAGGAACAAATCAGGCTCAATTGTCTTAGAGGTTCAATTGATAGCTATTAGACCAATGTCCGTTCTCATTTTGTGTTAATATTTTTTTTTTCGAAATACTTATGTTAGATGCGATATTATTCAAGACTTTTTAGTTGAGTATCCTGAAACATTGGAAGGTTGGGATCAAAAGATCTCTTATGCTTACATTCTACGTTAGTTAATTTCAAATTCATTGTGCTGGTTTTGATTTCTTTAAATCTAATCAAGCCATCATTATAAGTAATGTATTTCTTTTTAATTTTATTTTCTTTAATTTGCATTCACTTTGTACCCTTTGTGATTGGTTGGTTTATGTTTTGGGTAGTGTATTTTGTTTTAGAATAAAGTTATAAAATAATCATAGTGTATAAAACAATTAATCCCATAAGTTTCAAATACGAGCAAATCCAATAAATGGAAATTAGGTTTAAGTTACCATCTGTAGTTGTGTATTAATCCAAGAGAAAGGGTTAAGTAATTAAGTTTATATACAAATCCATGCTTGATATTAAACAAGCCTAATACTGTATGTTTTGATCGCTTTTAAGGACAAATATAATTCTTTTTTCTATGGACTTAAAGGCAAATTTTTATTGTATCTCATCCATCTTAAAACTTAATTTTAGCTTATCAAAAGCTCAAATATTTCCAATTAAATCTCAATCATCTTGCTTTACCATTGTTTGGTTTTTTACTGTCCTTCAACGTTTCTTCGTTTAATTAACCGTGATTAATCTTTTGTTAATTTATATTCAAAGCTAAATTATGTTGATTCTTCAATTAGTTCGAGTCAAAATGACTTTGTTTATGGTAAGTTTATTTTTAAATATGATTTCCTTTATCTTTGTTGTTCTATGAATATGCACCTGAATTCAACTTCTGCATTTCATGTTTTTTAGCATATGCTTTGACTTTCATTTTATTTCCTTTCTTATTTTCTTAGTATTAGTTATTGAAGTCATTAATGTGAATAAAATACGATGTTTGCTGGAAATTTTCATTACAACAAAATATTACAAATATTTTATTGTAGTTAGATGAACGACTTACATTTATATCAGTCTTTGATAAAAATAAAATTTAATTATTAACAAGCACCATTGTCCTAGTGGTTAAGTGATTTGACTTTGGTGCGAGAGGTCAAAAGTTCGAAACTTGCGTAGCGTGATTCGAACATATATTGACATGTGATATGTTGTCCCAGTGATACTTTATATCAAAGTACCAATTCAAAAAAATAAAAAATAAAAATAAAATTTGATTATTGTTTGATAACAATCTGTATATAAAGTAGACTTGTATACAGAGAAAATTTTTTTTGAAAGATAAAGGTGAGGTAAATCATATTATTATAAGAATAATAGTGTTAAAAAGTATAGAAACGTTTGTCATTTTTTACAAAATGATATATGCAAGTCGAGTTTGCATATATGTGATTTAGTAAAAAGAAAATTGAAATATAGTTTTGATGAAAGGATAGACTTTTATTTTCTTTTATTTAGAAGCCGAATTTATTTATTTGTCTTGTGTTTAAAACCTAAAAATAATAACTTTTTGAAAAATAAGTTGAGCTGGAAGGATTAAATCTAACTATTTATTTTTTTAAATAAATATGGATGGTAAAATATTGCATCAATGAAAAGGCAAATTTATTTATTTCGGGATGCCTCTGCGAGAGCCTTAATTAAAAAATGATGGGACGATGGTCGATCTTCTTACATCATTGGCTTATAAAAGTAGGTTTTCAAAAAAGAAAAGCTTAATTTATTAATTTTTGCTTTTAAATATAGTTTATTTAATTTACCTAAATTGCAGTTTTAACTAGAATTGAATAGGAATGTAAATCAAAGTGTGATCTGATCCAAAGTGGGATTTGAACTGGAAGATTTTTGATATCAGTGTTTTATTAGTTGTAGTTATATGCATTTTTCTTAATTTTCTGGAAAAGAATAATTTTCTTTTCTTTTTTGTATATTGATACATATAAGACATTCATATGTAAAGCTATGTTCCAAAGCTTTTAGAAGGGTGAATACCGATGCTAAAGACAGTCAAGGTACTAAAGAGACCACTATTAAGATTAAATATAAATACAAACATTTGGAATGAGGAAACTACGTAGTTTGGAAATTATCGATGAATTGACAAAATGTTATTGAATTAGGAGCATTATAAATGGAGGTAATGGTGGGAAATCGGCTCTTTTCATATTCCTCTATGGCTGTCTGTTCAGCCAATCATAACACAGTTTTTTTAAATTTTTATAAAATCACTTTCATTAGGGAGCGTACTTTATTTTTTTTTTAAAGTATGTTTTTTGTTGCTTGGACACATCGAAAAATGAAGAATATGTGATCAGGTAAATTTCTCTCTTAACATTTTAAGTACAGTTAATGCGAAGGTTAGTATTGATAGCTTTTTGGTGGAAGATTCCATTGACTTATCTAGAAAGCAACGGACTATCGTTGGTAGGGTTGTAGTGATGGGTATGTTACATTGAGGAACAAATCAGGTTCAATTGTCTCAGTTTTGTGTACCAAGATGTTTAAAAGATTGATTCTTTTAAACCAATGTTCGTTCTCTTTTTGTGTTAATGTTTGTTTATTTTTGCAAAATACTTGTGTTAGATGCGATGTTATTGAAAATCTTTTAGTGGAGTATCTGGAAACATTGAATGGTTGGGATCAAAAGATCTCCTATTGTTACATTCTACAATAGTTAATTTTAAATACATTTTACTTGTTTTGATTTCTTTAAATCTGAGCAATCCATCATTATAAGTAATGTATTTATCTTTAATTTTATTTTCTTTAATTCGCAGTTACTTTGGAACCTTCGTGATTGGTTGGTTTATACTTTAGGTATTGTATTTTGTTTTAGAATAAAGTTATAAACAATCATAGCGTATGAACCAACTAATCCTTTTAGTTTCAAGTAGTAGCAAAACCAACAAATGAAAATTAGGTTCAAGTGACCATCTATTGTGCGATATTAATTTCTAGGACTACGGATTAAGTGAATAAGTTTATAGAATGCAAACCCATGTTTGATATTAATTTATTAAACAAGCCAAGTATTATATATTTGGATCTCTTTTAAGGTCAAATATATTTTTTTTAGACCAAAAGTCTCTCTTTGTATTGCATCTCATCAATCTTGAAACATAAATTAGCTTATTAAAAGTTCGAATATTTCCAGTTAAATTTCGATCATCTCACTTTACCATTGTTGTGTCTTTGCCGCCGCCGCCGTCGCCATCTCCAACGTTGTCGTCTTCATCTAATATGCCGTGATTATAATATTTTTAGGATTTAGTAACGCCTACTACCTTCAATGATAAATTATGTTCCTTCTTCCATTAGTTTGGGTTCAAATAACTGTGTTCATGGCTGGTTTTTATTTATCGTGTATTTTTTCGTATTTTTACTATGACTAGTGTGTCAAAATTTTTAACATGATCTCCTTTATCTTTGTTCATCTGTGAGTATGTGCTTACTTGAATCCAACTTTTGCACATGATATTTTAGCATGTGCTGTAACTTGATTTTTTTCCTTTTTTTCTTGTTGTCAGTTATGGACACAAAACATTATAACTATAACTTAACATTATAATTATTATAATTAAGTTATAGCATATTCAATATAACAATTAATCTATAGCATATTAAGTTTTAGCATATTAATTATAGCATATTAAGTTCCGTAAGAAAAATGTTATAACTTAATTATTATAATTATCATGTTTTGATATACTGAAGATGAGATGTTTGCTGAAATTTTTCAGTATAACAAAACATTATAATTATTTTCTTTCATAGTTAGATGAAAGACTCGTCTTTATATCAATCTTTGATAAAAATAAAATTTGATTATTGTTTGGTAACAATTTGTCTACAAAGTACATTTCCATATAGAGGGGGAAAACATTTTAAAAGATAAATATGAGGCAAATCATATTTATTATTATTATAAGAATAACTATATGAAAAAATATATAAACTTCCATCATTTTCTATAAAATGATATATGCAAGTAGAATTTGGATATATACACGATTTAGCAAAAACAAAATAAGAAAATAATGTTGATGAATGGATAAACCTTTTTATTTTGTTTTATTTAGAAGCTGAATTTATTTATTTATCTTAAGTTTAAAGAATAATGATAATTATTTTTATAAAAATAAGTAGAGCGGGAAGGATTAAATGCAGCTATTTAATTTCTAAAACAAAAATAGATGGTAAAACATAGTATCAATAAAAAAGCAAGTTTATTTATCTTTTTTGAAAAGCTAAATATCATTTACTTTTTTTCAAAAGCTTAATTTAATATTATTTCACTTTAAGTGCAGTTTATTTAATTTTTGTAATTTGCAGTTTTAATCAAGGTTGAATAGGAATGTAAATCGAATCGTAAAGGGCAAGATCTGATCCAAAGTGGGATTTGAATTATAAGATTTTAAATATTTTAGTAATAGTGTTTCAGTTGATGTAACTACTAATTTCAACGTACATTAAAGTGATTATTCCACCTAGGTTTGTCTTTATTGTTGCAACCTTTGCTCTTTAGTTCCATGCTTATATCTACAAATTTCTGTACTTAATACAAGAAGAAGAAATGTGAATTATTTGTACTTATGATTTTGGACTGTATACACTTTTGGTTTTAATGTAAGATGGAGAAAGAAGTATGAATTGCTTATACTTGTGCATTTGAAAATAAGTACGTTTTTCTCAAATATTTGTAAAAGGATAGTTTATTTTCTTTTTAGTATAATGATACAAATATGGAATTTGAATGCAAAGATGCATCAGTGGAATTTTCATAATTAAATCAATGCTTAACAAAGTTCCTTCGATTTTTCTATTAAGGTTTTGTAAAGAATCGGTATTTGTTTCCATAAATACTTAAACATAATATAATCACTAAGAAAAATATGTATGTTTTAATATTTATTATTTTTAATAAGAAAACTTGTCAACATCCCCAAAGCTATTTAGTTAGCAAGTAAAATTATTTATGTTATAATAGAAGATTATCAGAAGAGATTACTCCCTTTGAAACCCCACTTTCGATCGGGATGACTTGGACAAATTGCTTTTATAGGAGGATTTATGAAAGTACTAATAGTGGTTAATTGATCCAATCAACCTCCTCAAGGTGAAGATTAAGGAGAAAGCATCCCATCCGAAACTTCTATTTTGGATGGATCGAAAGTGGTTATGTATATCAGGTGTTCATCCCCTTTTGACTATATTGAAAGATCCACTCTGCCTTTAAAGAGAAGAATTTTCTTTCGACACCATTGGTTTCGCTCCTTTGGAATGAGCTCCTTCGAAAGGGTTATAAGTATTGTTGGATATGTATACCTTTCGAAGGAATTCATTCCATATAGCGTTGCTTTTCATTTACACATCTGATCTTCCTCGGAACGCTCATTTCGATCAAGTCGAAAGGGATCTATCTCAACCGAAGTGGATCTGATGTAAAATATGAAAAGTCTTATTTAATATATGCAATGGTAAATCATCTCAGATAACATAAGTTCCCTAAACTTATTAAAGTCAAAACATCATCATCATCTTTATTTTTCATTATACATCATTAATAAGATTATAATGTGATTTGAATGCGTATTATGTAAGTTGATCGCATGGCATTGCATAAGACAAAATATAATTAAGAAGATAAGCTAGCATCATGTGCAATTGATCATTAGACAAGTTAATGATCAAAATGATCTCCCTCATGATCAAAATCTTATCGAATCCATGCGCTTCCTCTTTTAACATGAATCCGAATTGAGTTAGAAGTAATAGAGCTTTTTCCTCAAATCAATTTAGGGTTACAAAGACTTGATTTAGCTAAGAAATGGAGGAATGAGTTTGGATTCCAAAATTCGATCCGTAAAATCGAATCCCTAGAATCATATTTATAGATATAGGTTGTCCCATTTCACGCTCATTCTTTCGACTCAGTCGAAGGGTCTTCCTCTTATCTTTCGCTTTCATCCAAAATCGAAAGGCCTTTTTTCTATTTGTGGCGCGCCTGCTTTCGATCCTATCGAAAGGCTTTTCTTTTGAGTTTTCTCACTTATTCTTGCACCTCACATATTCTTATTCTAGAGCTTTAGAACTAGTCGAAAGGATCTCCACATCTACCTGTCGCTGCCTTCAAGGTCCAAGTGTCTCTTTTATTTGTTTTCTTCCAGGCTACTTTCAACTTCGTCGAAAGGATGGTAATCGCGCTCCTTGCTTTGTGTTGCTATAATGTTCCGAGTAAAAAATGGGTTGAGCTTTCATATTGCTTCGAAAGGTATGAGAGTGATATCTGAGTCGAAAGGATTTTTGGCTTTCATGTAGGATTTTCATCATGTTTTCGAAAGGTTCCAACCGTTTCGAAAGGCATGTACTTGCTTTTGAAAGGTGTATCCAAATCAATTCTTCATGTTGTAAACCGAAAATGATGAAACCTTCTATTTTGAAGGAATTGGTTCATTGCGCAATCCTTTCGTTCAACACCTTCGAATGGGGTTCCAAATCCATTTCTGCTTCTCTTATATATGTGAATTCATCTACATCTAAATGTTTCAATGAGGCGGAAGAGTAGCCCTGCCTTTCTTTTCTATCTTCTTGAAATATTTTGTATTATTTATCATTTGTGACGACACCTGGTGCTTGCGACCTCCTCGAAAGCCATTTCAATGCCTTTGAATTGAAACACCCTTCCTTGATCATTAATAAAACCCATATCTTTAATTCTAGTAGTGTAACGACCCGGAATTTCACCACATGAATTTTTGAATATTTAATTAATTTTAAATATTCAAATAATAGGTTTTATAATTAAAATAAAAAACTTTTAAATAATAAATATTAAAGATAAAATAGTTTTCAAATTTAGTTTACAAAAATATTTAGTTCGATGAAAAACAGAAAATGTGGCCGGAAATTGTTTTTCGAATTTTCAACATTTTATCGTATAAAAGGTATTTGAAAGGTTGTGCACACTTTCTTATATATATGCACACATAGACTAATTATATAATATATAAGCTAAGATAGTATAATAAAGTTTAATTTAGTTAATTAACTTAAGATAATGATGATGTGATACTCTGACAACTAAATAGAAAAGGAAAAAAATGTCACATCAAATGAAACATGTTTAAATATGATTTGATATTTTGGCAACTTGAGTTTTAAATGCATATTGGTAAGGTGGAGACAAGCATTGTCATATGACAACAATGGATAGGAGGGTATATGTTACACCACATAATTTTATAACATTATTTAGAATTTTTAATTAACAAAATTAAATGAAATAATGTGAAGATTAATAGGTTGAGATTTGATTAGACTAAGGGTAGCCATGTCATGTTAGTGTGTTAATTAAAATTAAATAACATAAATAAAGGTGTTAGGAATGAGTAAGGACAATATGTGAAAGAGGAAAGGCTTATGCCCTAAACCCTTAGGAATGAAACTCACGTTCATTTCATTTTCACTCTAACTAAATTTAAACCATGGCCGACCACCATTATTGTTCTCAAGAGAAGATAAGCTAGGATTCAAGAGAAGGAAGGTAATCTACTAAATCAACATCAAATCTCACATCTTAAAATATCAAAGCTAAGGTGAATAATTGCTACATCCCATTTTCGTATGGTTTTCGGGATTTAGATTAGATCCAAAATGTTTTTGCAAGTATATGCCATGTTTTGATGACTAAAATTGTATATATGCTTGTTGATGAATTATATATGTTCATGTTAGTTTTTATGATACGTTTGACATGAAAACCCTATTAAATGACATCCAAATGCCTTGAGAATTTAAATTTAGGTCAAAAATGATATTTTAGAAATGGATTTCAATTTTCATATTTTTCTGAATTAATGTAGATTTTATATTAATTATCTAGTGAAGAAAATGAGTTATTGGGTTATAAATTATTTTCGGCTAAAATTATAATTATTTGGATTTAAATTTTCATATGTTGGAAAACATATTAGAATTTCTTGGATTTTTCCAGATTTTTCCTTAGTGAATTGATGAATATATAAAATTATTTAAGGTATGAGACTTAAATGTTTTATATATTTAATTAAGAAGAAAGGGCATTTTACAAAATAAAATGATTATTTAATTCTGAAAAATAGTAGCAGCACTTTTCGGAAAAGTATTTATTAACCAATAAGAATTTGACAAACAAAAGTAGGTTAGTTGAAAAGTTATCCTTTTTAAGTTAAAACAAAGAAATCAAATTTTTAGCATGTTTTTAAGCCAATTTTAGCATTAGACCTTCCGACCCAGACCTCTCGACTAAGTCGAAAGGTTATACCTTTTGACAAGGTCAAACCAATGCATATAGTATCAAGTATTTTGGTATGTAGGACAGAGTTGAAGGATTCCTAGTCCAAAGGTTTGTTGCTAAAGGGGTTGAAGTATGTGTGTTTCATAAGCCAAAGATCGCCTGCTTTGCTTTCAAATTCGACTTGGTCGCTTTCGACCAGGTCAAATATTTAAATAAAGATTTTTAAACATTTCGACAAGTTCGAAAGGTTACTACCGCTTTGTTATGAATCTTCCGAAAAGTCAAAAGGTTTACTTGTTTTAAAATTAGCCGCTTCTCTATGCTTTCGAAGGAGAGCTTTTGACTTAGATGATTCACTATTGTTTTCAAAATGAAGTATAACCAAAGCTTTTGAAGCAGATCTTTCGACAAAATCGAAAGGTCGCTTCCAATGATTTCGAAAGGTTTAGATTCAATTATATTGAAAAGTTTAGCTCAATGATTTCGAAAGGTTTTGTTAACCACAAAATATGAATAGTGAAAAAGAAGACCTTTCAGAAGATTTCCGCCTGAATAGAGGACAACAGGTAGATTCACCTTTCGACGGTGTCGAAAGGGTTAGTCAATGCTAACAAGAAAAGGAAATAAAAACTTCATAGCAAAGCTTCCGTAAATATGAAGGGAAGAATTACTGAGGCACAACGAAGCAGCTAATTACAAAGCCTACAAGCACCTTCCGGTTGGAGTAAAAGAACAGTTCAGAAAACACTCAATATAAAACAAAGGCTAAAAGAAAGAAGTTCAAATAAAACCTTTCGTAGGAATCGAACGGTGGAAGTCAACAATTCATAGCAGTCCCCGACCTTTCGAGGGGTTTTATTCCACAGTATTCAAGAAGTTTTTGCCTTCCAAAGAGGGTGAAGAAGTCAAGGGCATGCAACTCTATAACTACCTTTTCAAAAGCATAATAAGCCTTTCTGATTGGTGGGAACGAACGCCTTTATGATGAAGGCAAATTCGTAAGTCAGCTAGGAATGAAAGACAATCTTTCGACAACATTCAAGAAAAGCATGACCCTCGATAACAATCAAGTACAGAGCAACCTTTAGACAAGGTCGAAGGGCTCACAACAATCAAGTAAAAGTGAAACCTTCTAACAAGGTTGAAGGTTTCCTAACAATCAAGTGAAAGGGAAACCCTCCGACAAGATCGAAGGGTTCACAATATCATATAGAAGGCAGACCCTTCGGCAAAGATGAAAGGTTCATGAAAGCATATAGAGGAGTAGACCCTTCGACAATGTTCAAAGATACCGAAAGCATGTGAAAGGAAAACCTTTCGACGAAGTCGAATGGTTTGCAACTTCATATAAAAAGATGATCTTTCGACCCAGCCTAAAGCATGAAATTGTAAAGAGGGCCGCCTGCATCTGTAAATAAAACCCAAGGGGTCCAGTTTTGGAGATCGAATTTTCTTCTCATTCTTCTCTCATTTGACTACTTTTTCTTTCGCTCACAACTTTGTTATCCTAATTTAGAAATTAAATTGGGGATTGATTTTTTGAATTTTGCATCTACCTTCATCATGAGGAAATAATAAGGATTGTGGCTTGTAATCGACTCTGAATTCGGGGATATCATGATTAGGCGTCAATTCAATATTAACGGCTGATCATATATGATTTTATTTCTTATCTTCTTTGCTTATTTCAAATATATGTCATGGAATTGTTTTTAAGCATTTTCATGAGCTTTGTTTTCCTCTCTTTGCTCCGGCCATAAAAAGGGAAATACTACTTGTAAATCAGTTTTAATACGGCTCCATGGCATATTAAACCAATTCTTATTTTTATCTGAACATGTTTGAATGATGCATTTTTTTGAAGGGTTTTCACGAGAAGAATATAAACCTAAGAGTTAGAAAGCAACAAAGAAATATAGAACAGAGTAATATCTCCTTTCGACAATATCGAAGGTCTACTACCTTCCGACGTGATCGAAAGGAGATGAAAGACAGTGATTGATTGCTCTCGATCTCTAGGGGAGATGGAATTCGATGAAATGACAAGTTTAAAAGTTATATAAATGACTTCAAAGGGAAAATTACAATTATAACAACCTAGTCGAAAGGTTCAAAGGACTACTTAAACCCTTCGACTAAGGCGAAAGGTTTCATAATTCTACTATTCCAACCAAGCCGTAAGGTTGAATGAAACCTCAACCTTTCATCATGGTTAATGAGTTAGTTTATTTTCTATGCAATTTCATGGAGGGGATAAGCAACTTTTTAAACCTTCCGGCATTATTCATCTTAGGCTAAGGTTAAACCCATGGCTTCATACCCTTCTGGCCTAGTCATTTTATTCGAAAGATGCGAATTTACTCAACCACATAGTTGGGCCCTTATAAAAAATCTTATACAGAGCATTAGGGACGTTAACAAGATTTCCTGTTAACATTTTTGGCGCTAGAAGGAGGCCTCGAACCTCTGACCTTGCTATTTTGATATAACTAATTGCAGAATTTTGATTTGCTTTTGGAAAATGAGATCAAAAAGGCTTTCCACATTCAACGAAAGGGACAAATATATAACTTCGCTAGAGGAAAATGTGTCGCCATCTTTCAACCTGGGGAACAAGGAACAAGGGCAGTCTTCGGCACCAACTCAACCAACTTCACCACCGACTCAAATCCGACTGTCTCCGCAACAAGATCCAACTCAGAATCTTCAACCAGAGGAGCATATTGCTTAATCCACACATTTAGAGCAGCAAATGGAAGAAACAAAAAATCTCCTAAATGAAGTTCTATCTCACCGATCATCCATGAAGGCCGCCACAACGGGAGAAGAAGTCGTCTCTCCAAGGAGAAATTTGAAAGTCAACATGGATGCCGCGAAAAGTAAAGCTATTATTCCCTTGCCTAAAAAGAGGGATCATCTCCCACTAAAAGCAAACTATCAAGGAAGATTTCAAGAGGAAGACAAAGACTGCTCTGCAAGTTCTACCTTGGATGGTTACAAACCGAGTAAGAAAGATTATTTGAACAATGAAGCTTACCTCAAAGACATGGTAGAGAAGGCCGTGAAGGATCTGTCAAATATCAAGGGCAAAGGAACAACAGACGAAAGAGTAAACGATAATGAGAGGGTTGCCCCTTTCATTGATGAAATAATGTCAGCACTAATTCCCTCTCACGTGAAGGTCCCTACAATGAAATATCATGCCACATCTGATCCCGATGACCACTTGATGGCTTTTGATAGTCAAATGGATTTGTATAATGCTTCTGGTGCCGTTAGGTGCTGCCTTTTTCCAATCACTCTTCTAGGAGCTGCCATTAAATGGTGCAGGAAGTATCATGAGAACACAATCTATTCCTGGAAATAATTAGTTCTCGGCTCAGTTCTGCATTTGTAAAGACCCGTCAATCGACTACACAGTGCTCGCCAATATAAGACAGAATCGTGGTGAGTCGTTGGGAGATTACTTGAAGAGGTTCAACACTGAAGCCTTGAAAGCCAAAGGAATAAATGATAGGGACAAGCTTATTGTAGTGCACTCAGGCCTTATAGTCAATTCTCCTTTCTGAAAGGAGTTATTCATCCATGGATGCCGAGATTTACAAGACTTCCACTTTCAAGCTGACAAATTCATCCGGATGGATGAATTGTACCATTCTAAGAAAAAATTTAATCAAAGGAGGGATAGTGGAAAATTCGGCTCAGAAAGGACTCCTAAAAGATCTAGATTGGAGGACGTTAATGCTAACGTGGTGGCGTTAAACCGACCGATCTCTTACATCTATGCAATGACTCGAGACAAGGTCAATTTATCAATCTCATTCAAAGCCCGAAATTATCCAGAACGGAAGAAAGGAGATAAATATTGTGCTTACCACAAGCAAATGGTCATAAGACCAACGAGTGTAAGGTGTTGGCAGGAATAATTCAAAAATTAATTCGAGAAGGACAGTCAAAGGAATTTGTAAAGAATCTGCAACAGACTATCCTGCCAGAGGCTGAGGCAAGAAAGCTCAATAGTAATACTGTTAATATGATTTGGGATGAAGATCCACTAAACATGAGTCCACCCCAAAACATAATTGATGTTATATACGGTGGACCACATCCTGCGGGTAGAAGTCAGAGTGCCAGGAGTAAATACATTCGTGAAGCCAAGAAGGGTGTGTTTTCCATACAAGAAGAACCACCGCTCAGGAACCCAAAGTATATTATTAACATGCACACTTTGGTGATCAGTGCCCAAGAGTTGATATGGGGAATCCATCATCCCCACAATGATCCATTGATGATCACAACTCAGATAGGATCCTCGGTGGTTACAAAAATCTTGGTCGATAGTGAAAGCACTATAAATGTGATATTTCGACATGATATTGATTAGATGGAAATCTCCAAGGACAAACTTGAGCTTAGCCCCAAATCCATCTTCGGATTCAACAACAAAGGAACAACCCCACTTGGACAAGTAAAGCTTTTGGTTTTGCTAGGACTCCCTCCTTGCTCCCGTGCTTTTTAGACAACCTTTGTGACCATAGATCAGCCATCATTCTACAACGCTTTCTTCAGACGTCCAACACTGGATGAAGTGGATGCATTTGTGTTACCAAAATATCTGATGCTCAGATTCCTTACTGAGACTACCTGGGGAATTATTTGAGGCAAGCAATTTGCGTCAAGGAAAATGTATTTTGCAATTTTGGAGCAATATAACAGGGAGTTCACTTGTTACTTTGATTCTTCCATTACTTTACAGCCTTCGGACGATGGGTTTCTACATCCATCATTTGAAGCAAAGGAAAAATTTGACAAACTAACAAGCCACAAAATGTTTTGTAGTTTATGGAAAGAGGACGAGAATGGATACCAACTCCATAGAGGAAAGCGACATCGTTACTGAACTAGATTGCTGAGGAAAGGTCGAAAGAGTTAAGCCGGTTGAGGAAACCAAGGAAATTTTAATAGATCCTGCGATTCTACTAAGATAGTTGGAGTGGGAAAAGATCTAGAGGAGGAATTAAAATCAGGATTAGCAGAATTCTTAAAATCCAATAAGGATTTTTTTGCCTGGACCCACTCTGACATGATTGGAATTGACCCTACAATCATAAGTCATGCACTAAACATCAATCCTAACATCCTCCTGTTAGGTAAAAGAAGAGGCAATTTGATAAATTAAGGACCGACACCCTAAGAGAAGAGGTCAATAAATTGCAAAGAAATGGATTTATTCGGGAAGTCTTCTACCCTGGGTGGTTGGCAAACCCAGTTTTGGTAAAGAAACCTAATGGAAAGTGGCGAATTTGCTTGGATTATACGGATTTAAACAAAGCTTGTCCAAAGGATTGTTACCCACCGCCAAGAATAGATCAATTGGTCGATGTGACCAGTGGACATAAGCTGCCTTCCTTGATGGACGCGTACTTTGGATACAATCAAATCCATATGTACAAACCTGATGAGGAGCATACTAGCTTCGTTACAGATCAAGGAACTTATTGTTACAAAGTCATGCCATTTGGGTTTAAAAATGCTGGAGCAACTTTCCAAAGATTGGTTAGCCGAATGTTTAAAGATCAAATTGGAAGAAATATGGAGGTTTACGTAGATGACATGCTGGTAAAATCACTAGAAGCGAAGGATCATCTCGAAGATCTGAATGAGATGTTCAAAGTGCTTCGAAAGTATCAAATGAAGCTCAACCCCCAAAAATGCAACTTTGGAGTTCATTCTGAAAAGCTCTTAGGCTGTGTTATCAGTACACAAGGAATCAAAGCCAGCCCGGAACAGATTGAAGCTATTAAAGATACGTAGAGCCTAAAACAAGTAAAGATGCCATGAGTTTAAATGGAGAAGTAGCACCATTAAGCAGGTTCATTTCAAAGGCCATCGATAAGTGTATCCCATTCTTTCAGGTAATAAAGAAAAAGAATTTTTTTGAATGGAATGAAGATTGCACAAAGGAATTTCAAGAGTTGAAATCGCATTTGGAAAAACCTCTGATCTTATCTAGCCCCGAAAATGGAGAGGATCTTTTTTTGCATATGGCAATTTCTGAACATGTAGTAAGCTCAGTATTGACAAGAACTGAAAAGGAATTGCAATTATCGATTAATAATGAAACACCCCACACCCCTTAATATACCCAAAAGGACACATTAAAAGGCATGGTGCGTTGTAGTTATAACTAAAGATAACAGAGACTAAGGTTCAAAAGACAAATATAGATAAAAACATTGAAAAATTAAAATAATATCTTAATTAAAACAAGCTTCATAATTGCTTCATAAATAAGTCAAATACCAAATACCATATGCATGTCTAAAAATCTAGTATGTCTCATGAAACAAAAACGCATAGTCTCAAAAATCAGAGTACATAATATCCCTCATAATAAGCCAGTACATAGAAAGAACAAAAGCTGAAAATAAAAGAAAAACATAGTAGAAAACTCCTCCAAAAAACCGCCAAGCAACAACAATCTACTGACTTCTTCCTTGATTGCCTATGGGGGGCAGGGAAAAATAGAAAAGCGGGTCAGACTAAAAGTCTGGTGAATGATAGTAATTAATAGAGTCTTTAAGTAAGATAAAAGTAATAGACTCTACAACAGCTCTAGCATAAATAAGGATAACAAAAGAAATAGGAAAGAGATAAACTGGAAATAAGTACGATTAAATATTTTTCAATTTATAAGATAGGTTAACTTTGATTGCTTGCACTTGTCCTTGATTTCTGCTTTGATTAGGCTGAATTCCTAATTCTATAATTGGGATGTAACCCTAATTCTACCCTTTTCGATCGGCCTGCTACTCCATAGACCTTACTGCGGACCAGACGCTATATAACTCCCTACATAGCAGCCAATGGTATCTACGAAAGATGCACAAAACACCCACTATGGATCCGGACGACATATATAGCTACCTACACAGAAGGCAATGGTATCTACGAAAGACACCCATAATAAGCGCTTGGAACTCATAGCGATTACTAAGCACCAGAATGGAAGTCGCACGCATAACTATCACCATGCCCATGCTACCTTTTGCTCCACCTATTAGGTCTTCTTATTACCTCAAACTCCAGCTTAAGCGTGCCCCTCATCCCACTTCAGACTAATGTGAGATCACCGTGTGTCCATAGATTCTATAGGGGAAATGCTGGTTGTACTGGTCCGTCATCCAAAAAATATCTAATTACGCCCCTTATCCAAATCCCTCATGATTTATACTTCTATTTGACTAATTACTAACATTCCTAGTGTAAGCGTGCCCTCATCTCACTTCAGGCTAATGTGGGACCACTGTTTTATCTAATAGGGAATGTTATTTGGTATAGGTCCTACTTTCATCTTTGCTTATTAACTTAGATAAATTATTTTAAATAAGCCTTTATAATTTATCCCTACTATCTTTCCTTATTAATTTATCCTAAGTCTTGAAATAAGCCTCATTCTGTTCTATTTCTTATTATAACCTACGTTATAATCATGCTTATTACTTAACCCAAGGTCTAAGTGTGAAAATAAGCTTCTTTCATCTCTTACTCTTTTTAGTTATAATTCTAAGTTATAACTTGGCCAATCTTTTTAATTCAGTCCAATTAACGTCATAATTAGGCGTAATTTCAGTCCAATTCCATTTATATTACAGTCTTTGAAATTTACATCTTATATTCCATTATTTCAGTTTTCTTACAATTTTATCCATATTCACGTTAATCCAATTCTAGTCCATACGTAAAGAAGGAGGAATAAAAGAAAACTGAATATAGAAGAAAATCCAAAACGTAGAAAGAAGATGTAAATAGCGTATAAATAACAGTAAATAAACTAAAATACAGTAAATACACTGTAAACAAACGGAAAAGCTATAATTAACAGAAATAAACTAAAATTACTGAAAAGAATAGCTGAAAGGAAATAGACTGAAAATAATTCTAAAAACTGCAAATAAACTACTGAAAAGTCTATTCCAAAAATCGTAGTAAAACTACAACTATTGGAAACCCTATTATTTTAAATTACTTAAAGAAATCTTAAAATAATTACAATCACCCACCTCCGGTCCTAAGCTCTTCCTTTGGTCTTCCCAGATCCACTTGGAGTTGTAAAATAATTTAATTTATAATAATTTTCTCCTTTGGAAAAATTATTCCATTTAGGGTCCTTTCTATAAAGATGAACCCAATTAGAGAAAACCTAGAATGAGAAAAAGTGTTAGGTCTAGGGGTCTATTTATAGGGGTAGAAGTGGATCTCGGAATGTTGGATTAGGGGATTTACTAGGATGCAACTACGTCATAGGCTAAATAGGAGCAATTGGATGCAAAAATAGATGGACCGGATTGGTCAGAAGAATGCAAAACATGTCACCAATAGGCTCTGGAACATTTGAACGAACGAACGTTCGATCGTAAAAAACAGAGGCGGATCGACTGGGCGATCGACCTGCATATATATATATATTTGCTTATTTTTTTTATTTTATAACTTGGTCATTTTAGCTTAGTTTCTTGACGTTCTATATATATGTAAATTGACCAAAAAATTACCACGGACACAATGGTGCAATTCCCGTTGCTCAATTATGATAATTTCACAAAGTTATTTTATTATTTAGTTAATTAACGAATTAATTATTACGGGTTAAATTTTGAGTTGTTACATTTTCCCCTCCTTAAGCGATTTCGTCCCCGAAATCTCTATGGATTAAAAATGTACTAAATGTTTTTATCCAATTCTACAACCAACTACTCAATCATCAACCATTCATCCATTGTCCTTAAGTTTTTCTAATGCAATTTATGATACTTATGCAATTAGTATAGTGTAAATGTTCCTAACTAATGCAAAAGATTAGGCGGTCCACTGATTTAGTTGACCTCCTTTTTTGCAATCATGTGTGTGCCATTTATCCAAATGATTGCTAAAATCTCCTAGTGATAACTGATAATTCTATATGCGTGCTACAAACATCATCCAAATGCAACAATCATGTGATAAACATCCTGTTAGCACCAAAATTGGTCACTAACCTCGTAGAGAAAGATTGTGTAGAGATATAAGTGATGAAAGTAAATTAAACAGAGAAGACAATGCTAATCTAACTGCAGAAAGTAAGAACACCAAATTTATAGCGGTTCAGCGTAATTGCCTACGTCCACTTTGAGGTTAAACTTTATTGATCTTCTTTATAGTTGATTACAAATACAATTCGTGAATCAAATGCTTGCATGAAGTTGTTTAAGTAGAGAAGATGAGTCTCGAAAATGGCAGAGTCTCCCCAGTGTTCTCTCCCTAAAAAAGGATCCCTTTCACTGTGACCCTGCCCCTCTATTTATAGGCAAATATGGGCTGGACTTCCCAAATGGGCTGGATGGCCGAACACTCTAGCCCCAGTACAGTGGTTGCTGCATGTCGATCCTGGTATGCCGAACGCTCTGATGCCGAACAGTCCTTCTATGCCGAACGATACGCTGGATGCGTGGGAAGTGCAGGATGATTGTCAGTTGAGGCCGAACGTGTCTCTATCCAAAGCCCTTGAACGAAAAGTTCACGCTGGCCGAACGACATTGTCACCTTGAGTAGTTGTGCATACTGAATGTCTTCTGGATGCCAAGTACTCTCGTTGCCGAGTACTACGCCGAGTACCTTGGAGTGCCGAGTACTCCTGTTGTCGAGTACTACGCCGAGTACTCCTGTTGCCGAGTACTACGCCAAGTACCAAGGGATGCCGAACGCTCTTGTTGCCGAGTTCTCCTATCACCGAGTTCTAATGATGCCGTACGCTAGGGAGCTGAGCATTGGTTGTCGCCGAGTGCCAGTTGACGCCGAACACTACTTGACGCCGAGTCTCCTGGTCGCCGAGCATTACGGATGCCGGACGCTATGGATGTCGAGTCCCACTGGATGCCGTGCGCTTCGCCGAACACTCCTGGATGCCAAGTGCTTTGCCGACCACTCCTGGATGCCAAGTGCTTCGCCGAACACTCCTGGATGCCAAGTGCTTCGCCGATCACTCCTGGATGCCGGACACTTTCTTGTTGCCGGGTGCTACCTGATGCTGAGCACTAGTTGCCTGGTCAAATCTCTAGGAAACACTTGCCCCCCAAAGTGTATCATGTGACCGAACGTGATGCGCTTTGAATCTGGTTCAATTTCCCTTGATGATGCCTTCTCGAGAATGCCTGTGACGGAGGTGCGTGACGAGCGTGGTTTGGACGCCGAACGATATGTTCGAAGCCGGACAGCCCTCATGTGCCGAACGACACTTCGTTTTGATGCCGAACACTCTGGTATTGACCGGTTCTACCGGGTATAGCCTTTTCAACTTCTACCTCCCTCTATATAACCAGGTCCTTCCCGTCCCTTCTCCTTTACCTTTTCATTTCTGTCACTCTTCCAAGATTCGCAATTTTCTCTAGCCGAACAGATTTACAACTTGAACATTCCTTCCTAAGCTCCTAACTGCAATCTAGGTACTGCTCCTCGTATAACTCGAATAGGTTTCAAATGAGATGGTCAAGTTTGTCATGTAAAAAGCTTTCGAGTAGGTTGCCCTTATTGCCGAACGATAATGCAAGGCGAGGAGGAAGGATTTGAGGTGTTTGCACATGTGGCTTTAGCTCCATCGCGCCGAACCAAAGTCAAAAAAGAAGGAAAAGGAAAACGTTGGAGGTGGTAAGGGTGTTGGATGGCATAGCTATGGTTCGGCGTATGTTGTCATGCGCCGAATGATAGAGGCTGCCGAATAGTATTTCGTCTGAATAAACTAAGGCCGAACACTCGCTAGAACGCCGAACAATAACTTAGCCGAACGAACCAAAGCCGAATAATAACTCAGCTGAAAAAAACCCAAGCCGAACATTCTTAGATGCCGAATAGTATCAAGGCCGAACAATACGATTGCCGAACAGAACTTAGACCGAGCAAAACAAAGCTGAACACTATACCTAGGCTGAACAATCTGAATGCCGAACAGGACTTTTAACTGGACAATGACTTAACCGAACGAGGCCTTTAGCCGAACACAGACTTAGCCGAACAAGGCCTTTAGCCGAACACTGTGGCATGTCGAACAAACATACATGCCGACCTATACTTAGGATGAACAATACAATTGCCGAACAACATTCAAATGCCGAACAGTATAAATGTCAAACTACACTTAGGCCGGTTACTTTATAAATCATATGTTTTCTGAATCTGGAACTGTAATCACCACCAGGCGGGCTCTTTGAGACTGTCAGCGATGACGGTCTTCGAAGGCCACGATTCGAAGCTCATTTTTATATCTTTGAAATCTTTAGATTCTTATCGCTTGTACACAATTGCTTGCACTAGTTCACACACCACGTGGGGGGAAAACTCGTGTTGCTAATTCTAACGTTCAACGTTTTTTAAGTATAGTTTTCTCAAGCACTTAGCCAGGTTCATTATTTATTGGGGATGTCGAGAAAATCTAGCTCTGCCACCATATCCGACAGGCCTGGGCCGTCATCAAGGCAAGAAGCCGCTGATACTTCTAATCCGTCGACTTCTCCTGCTCATAACTTGGCACCTGATGCTCTGGAGGCAACCATCCTACTAGACAATCCGATCGATTCACAAGCCTCGAAGATCAACAAAGCTGCTCTGCGACGGATATGCTCCATTCATGGGATTCCTTTTGCCGACGTGTTAGTTCCTTCGAGACACGATCGTCCTCATCTGCCCCTAGTCGGGTACACTACCTGCAACAAGTTCATGTGTTGGATGGGCAGCGTGCCTCCATTCAATTTATTTCTCCGGGATGTACTGCAGTATATAGACATAGCTCCGTCGCAGCTGCACCCGAACGGCCATGCATTTCTATATGGGACTTACTTACTTTTCATGGCCGTCTTCTCCAGACCTCCAACCGCCGGTGATATCAGATACATTTATATGTTCAAGAGACGAAAAGACAGTCCTTCCTTTATGTTCCTCGAGCCATACCCCAAATGCCAGATCTTGACAGGGGCATGTAGTAAATTCGCCCTGTACAAACAGGAATGGTTCTATGTGTGCTGCCCTTCTGGTTTCGCTAGGAGATGGGTTGAAGGTAGTAAGTCTCTCTGCTGAGTCACTATTCGTATTTAATCGGAGTCATGCTTTTCCTAACTCTTCATTTCATCTTTTCAGGTATCAACCCGCGTCCGGAAGGCCGAGGATATTCTGAGGCTGTTGAAGCCATTAGAGCTCTTCCTGCTGAGGATCGAGACATCCGGACTATCATTTCAAATGAATCACTGTCGGGGTTTGGCTTGCTAGCCCCTGGTCGTCGGATTAGCCTTCCAGAAGGTGTCACCATTCCCAAACCTCCGTCCGGTAAAGGGAAAAAACAGGCCGGATCGTCGTCGCGCCGCACTCCCGATACGCACGGAGAAGGTGAGCGCAGAGAAGATGATGTTCCTGAGACTCAAGGCGAGAACATGGGTCCCGCTTGGAATCCGGCAATCGAAGTTCAGGATATTGAGACGTCATCCTCCCCTTCGAAGGGAAAGAAGAAGTTAAAATATACAGTTCAAAAAGAGAAAGTTGGTGGCACTTCAAAAGTTACGCTTATCCCGCCTGAGAAAGAGGCTTCCTCACAGCATCTGGAAAGTTCTCTGAGGGGTTTGTCCAACCTGTCCATTCCCGATGATTTACTTAATTACGGATTCGATGATCCTGAAGCTCTCAAATTTTCTTCGCCCGCGAGAGGCAATGCAGGAGTTCAACTCCCGGCCCAAGGAGACACCACTCCGATTAGCAAAGATAAACGAACGGGTCCGTCGGGGGGAACACTAGGACACACACGCACATGCGCATTCCGTAATATACTTCAAGTCTTTTTTCTTATCTCGTGAATTTTCCTTAACTCGTTGTTATCTCCATTCTTTGTAGGTGATATGGGGTGTTCTCACGGTCTCGATCGCCTTCAGGGCTCTTCTGTATTTCATCACTCTGGACGGGATTCTGGTTCAGGCAGACGCAGGGACAGAGGCGATTATGAAGATAGGGACAATCGTCCTCGCGAGTCGTCTCACCGCAAGAAGGCACACTCTCAATCTTCCCAGCCCCGCGATCTTCCTCCTCCAATTGAGCCGGATAGAGAGAAGTCTTTACAAAAGGGTTATCAATCTGATGCTCCTCGAGAACAACACTCCAGTTCATCGAGTACAAGGCAAGCTCGAGAGCAATGGAAAAGAGCGGAATTCTCAAAGCCTCCTCCTCCTACTCCTGCGGTGGACCCAACTGTTGCGGAAAAGATGGTCGATCTTAAGGCCAAGTTTCCAAAAATTTGCTTCGATGGTCTGAAGTTCCTCCCGGCCATTCATCATATTCCCGGGCATGTGAAGCAGAGTGCCATTGCCTGCAATAACGACGTTTATGTTCAACATGACGCGTTTGTGCACTTGGTGGAGAAGATCTCGGAAGTATCCGTTGAGCGTCAACACGAGATTGATCGTCTGAATCTGGAGGCTGGCAACGATAAGAAAATCATCAAACTCCAAGACGAAGAGCTTGCTTCGTATAAGTCTAAGCTGGAAGCCGCTGAACAAAGCGCAAAAGATACTGCTGAGGCAGTTACTCATTTAGAGGCGGCTCACAAAAAAGAGCTTGACAAAGCAGTCCAGCGCAGCGGTGCCCTCGCCCTAGAAAAAGACTCTGTCCAAAAGGAAAGGGACGCGCTCGCCACCCAAGTCAAAGAGCTGAAAGAATTACTCTCCAAGGAGAAGGAGGATAAGGTAGCTGCTCAAGAAGAATCACAACGATACTGTGATGAGATCGTTGCTACCCGACTCCTGAAAACAAAGCTCGATGACGAACTCGCTGGGGTTGAGAAAATGAAGGATGAGGCCCGTGAGGAGGGCATAAGAGAGGTTGCGGAGGAGATTGATTCTCGCCTCGAGGCGGCCGTGGAAGCCGGCAGGGAAGAGGTCAAAAACATGTTTGACCCGTTGATTGCTGAATATGGAGCCCGCGTCCTTATGCATCGCGACTTAACATTCTTGGGCGACGACTACCTTGAGTCCCTAGCTGAGGCCTGGGAAACTTTGATAAGGATCAGGAAGATCGAGTCGGGCTCCAAAGAGGTTGATGAGGAGGCCTTGGTGAAAGAGTTCCTTAGGGGGAATGAGCCATCGGATTTATCCGCAGCATTGGCACTTTACAGCAAAGGCTCTCCCCTTCTGAAAGAGAAAATTGATGAAGCTGGCCCGTCTGAGGCCAATATTACTGCTCTTCATACTACTGCTCAATCCGCTGCTCAATCGGCCGGTCGGCCGACACTTGATTCATTCGAGCAGCATGTTGGTTATGACTCCGAAGCCCCCAGGCTCGGTGCTCATGTGCTATCACCTATCCTGGAGGGTGAAACCCCACGCGCCACCGATAGTCAACCGGAACCTGGTAGGAAATTCTTCTTTCTCTAGAATTTGAAAGATCCCGTCTTTTTTCAGCAGCGGCTACTCGTTCTAACGCTCATTCTTTATGTTTTCGTGCAGGTTGTTCTGACGCCGAGCAAACTCCAAGGAGCGATGACGCCAAGGAGGAGGTAGGGAAAACAAGCGATGCTGTCCACGCGGGAGTACTCCCTGGTCCCGATGCTCAGGTGATCGGGGCGCTGGATGATGATAAGCTCGACACTTCATCTCCTGCCAAAGGGGATGATGAAATTGAAATCACCAGCGCCTCTGAGCATACTTCACAGACAAGCATGAAGGACCGCCTCGCCGCAAAGGAGAAGAAAAAGGTCGAGGTCAAGATTGAACCTGGAATCCTGGAACTTACCGACCCGCGGAACAGACCTTTGAAAATCATCCTCCCGGGCAGGTCCAAACCACTAGATGTTCCGTCTCCTACTCCTGACTCCGCTTCCTTAGCAAGCAAGAAGTCCAAGAAAAAGCGTGAGGGAGAGGAGTCATCGGAAAAGACAAAGGAAGACAAGAAGAAGAAATCGAAGAAATAATCGATACACTTGTTCAACGAGCTTCTTGCTTAAGTCTTGTAATTGCTTTTATCTTCCGTAGCTTGTAGTTTGTATAGACAGGACTGAATTTTGTAGGAGTGATCATGTAACCCCATTTTGGACTTATCGAATAAAGTTTTTAGTTTCTTTTTTGTTTGAATGATTCTCTTGTCTTTCTTTGATTTGCTGGCTAATTGTAGCCATAACTCGAGTTCTCATGAGTTGCATTATCTCCCGGTCCATTCTCGTGCTGTTCAGACATTCTTAGACATGGCGTGCTTCTCGTACCACATCCCTCGAGTACTTGGACTTTTCGTTGACTCTATGCTCCGGGAACTCGGAGATTTGAAATCTTTTATACACTAGTCCGCTCTCCGGGGACTTAGAGTACTCCGCTCCGCACTCTGGGGATTCGGAGATTTGGAATCGTTTATACTCCAGTCCGCTATCTGGGGACTTAGAGTACTCCGCTCCGCACTCTGGGGATTCGGAGATTTGGAGTCGTTTATACTCTGGTCCGCGCTCCGAGGACTTAGAGTACTCCGCCCCGCGCTCTGGGGATTCGGAGATTTGGAATCGTTTATACTCTAGTCCGCGCTCCGGGGACTTAGAGTACTCCGCTCCGCGCTCTGGGGATTCGGAGATTTGAAGTCGTTTATACTCTAGTCCGCGCTCCGGGGACTTAGAGTACTCCGCTCCACGCTCTGGGGATTCGGGGATTTGGAATCGTTTATACTCTAGTCCGCTCTCCGGGGACTTAGAGTACTCCGCTCCGCACTCTGGGGATTCGGAGATTTGGAATCATTTATACTCCAGTCCGCTATCTGGGGACTTAGAGTACTCCGCTACGCACTCTTGGGATTCGGAGATTTGAAGTCGTTTATACTCTAGTCCGCGCTCCGGGGACTTAGAGTACTCCGCTCCGCGCTCTGGGGATTCGGAGATTTGGAATCGTTTATACTCTAGTCCGCTCTCCGGGGACTTAGAGTACTCCGCTCCGCACTCTGGGGATTCCGAGATTTGGAATCGTTTATACTCCAGTCCGCTATCTGGGGACTTAGAGTACTCCGCTCCGCACTCTGGGGATTCGGAGATTTGAAGTCGTTTATACTCTAGTCCGCGCTCTGGGGACTTAGAGTACTCCGCTCCGCGCTCTGGGGATTCGGAGATTTGGAATCGTTTATACTCTAGTCCGCTCTCCGGGGACTTAGAGTACTCCGCTCCGCACTCTGGTGATTCAGAGATTTGGAATCGTTTATACTCCAGTCCGCTATTTGGGGACTTAGAGTACTCCGCTCCACACTCTGGGGATTCGGAGATTTGAAGTCGTTTATACTCTGGTCCGCGCACCGGGGACTTAGAGTACTCCGCTCCACGCTCTAGGGATTCGGAGATTTGGAATAGTTTGCACGAGTCTGTGCGTCGTACAGGATAATGTAATTTGCCACCCAATTATGAGATATAGAAACGTTAGTGATTCATAGAAAATACGACTTCAAGCCTTTTGTAATGAAAATCAACCAAACTATTCGATTACAACTTTTGAAAGGAAACTAAGTTATGATTGAATGGAAATAACAGTGCCTAAAACAAGAAGGAAAACATGCTAAATGTAATAGTGCCGCAAATGTTCACTGTTCCATGCTCGGGGGAGTGTCGTGCCATCAACGGTCGCTAGCTTGAATGTTCCTTCTCCAAGCTTCCGTTCAATGGCGTATGGACCTTCCCAGCTGGGATTCATGCGTGATGGTACCGGGAAGACTCGTTTCAGAACGAGATCACCCACATCAAAGATTCTTGGGCGGACTCTGCCGTCGTAGTAACGCTTGACTCGATGTCTGTGCGCTGCCGCCCTTAATTCAGCTTCTTCATGCATTTCGTCGATGCAGTCCAGTGATTCCAGCAAGGGGTTTTGGTTCGTCTTGGGATCATAGTATGTCACTCGGTGCGATGGAACTTCAAGTTCCACGGGTATAACGGCTTCAGAGCCGTATGCCAAGGCGAATGGAGTGTGGCCGGTCGCGGACTTATGGGTAGTTCTATACGCCCATAATGCCGTCGGGAGTTCATCTACCCACTTGCCTCCAACCTTCTCCAGACGCTTCTTCAGTATGGACTTGATTATTTTGTTGACGGCCTCGACTTGCCCGTTAGCTTTCGGGTGTGCCACGGCGGCGAACTTCTTCTCGATGCCATACTTTAAACAAAACTCTTTGAACTCTCTGCTTTCAAATTGCGTCCCGTTGTCCGTAATGATGGTGCGTGGAAGGCCAAAGCGGCATATAATGTTTCGTACAACGAAGTTAATGACCTTCTTAGAGGTGATTGTGGCCAAAGGTTCTGCCTCAGCCCATTTTGTGAAATAGTCGACTGCAACTATCGCATATTTCGCGCCACCTTTGGATATAGGCAAAGAGACGATTATGTCGATTCCCCAGATCGCAAATGGCCAGGGACTAATCATTTGTGTGAGTTCCGTTGATGGAGCCCTCGGGATTTTCGCATATCTTTGACACTTGTCGCATTTTCTTGCGTAGTCCGCGGCGTCCCGGTTTATGGTGGGCCAGTAATATCCATAGCGGAGGATCTTCTTTGCTAGCGTTTGCCCCCCGTATGGTCGCCACATTCCCCTTCATGAACCTCTCTTAAGACCCGCTTTGTCTCGTCATGAGCGATACATCGCAATAATGGGACTGAGAATCCTTTTCGGTACATCGACCCATCCTGCATTACGTATCGCGCGGCCTTTCGAAGGACCTGCCGTCTTTCGCTTCTTTTTTCTGGTAAAGCCCCGGTCGTTAGGTACAGTTTGAATGGGGTTATCCACGATTCCTTCTCGATTTCTATTTCCAACACGCGATCGACTTTCATCCCATCTATGCTCAGGGCATGCAAGACTTCGATGGGATACAATCCCATTTGCTGCGCATCGCCGGTACTTGCAAACTTAGCCAATAAGTCGGCTTCTTTGTTCTGTTCGCGCGGGATATGTGAAATGTCATAACGCTCAAGATTTGATAGTAGCTCTTGGACCTGAACAAGGTACGGAGCGAGCTTTCGTCCCTTTGCTTGGTAGTCTCCCCATACTTGGTAAACTACCAGCTGTGAGTCACAAAAGATTTCGACTGATTCGATCCCGAGTTCCCTGATGAGCTTCAAGCCAGCGATCAGTGCTTCATATTCGGCTTCGTTATTTGTAGCCGGGAAATCGAGCTTCAGGGCATAACAGATTGATCGGTTTTCCGGAGTTATAAGAACTACGCCCGCACCGGAGCAACGGTCGTTTGATGCACCGTCAGTGTATAATTTCCATCGAACGGGGGGAATGATGTTGTGGTCATCCGGTTTGATGGGTATGGTAAACTCGGCGATGAAATCTGCTAATGCTTGCCCTCGGATGGCTCTCCGCGGTAAGTATGCGACATCGAACTGGCTCAACTCGATGTTCCATCTTAGCAATCTTCCAGAAGTTTCCGGCCGTTGGAGTACCTGCCTCAGGGATTGATCGGTATAAACACCGATTGAATGTGCTTGAAAGTATGGGAGCAGCTTACGTGATGCAATCACCAAGCAATAAGCCAATTTCTCGATTTTAGGGTAATTCCTCTCTGCCCCTGTTAAACGCTTGCTAACATAATACACCGGCTTCTGGACTCGATCCTCCTCACGAACCAAAGCCGCACTTATCGCATGTGGGGATACAGCCAAGTATACGTACAACATTTCATGGTCAACTGGTTTTGATAGCATTGGTGGACTCTCCAGATGCCTCACCAGATTCCGGAATGCTTCCTCACAACTAGACGTCCATTCAAAATTTCTCTTCCCTTTCTTTATTATATCGAAGAATGTGATGCACTTGTCAGTTGCCCTGGATATAAATCGACTTAGCGCAGCTACTTTTCCGTTCAAGCTCTGTACTTGCTTTATGGTACTGGGCACTTGCACATCTCGAATAGCTTGGATCTTTTTTGGGTTGGCTTCGATTCCCCTAGCATTGACGATGAACCCCAAAAACTTCCCTGATGCAACGCCGAAGGAACACTTCAAGGGTTGATCTTCATCCCATAAAACCTGAGTATGTCGAACATTTCAGCCAAGTCTCGAATGTGGTCAATCTACCCAGTTGGTCCTTGAACATTCGATTCACTAAACGCTGGTAAGTTGCTCCTGCATTCTTCAATCCAAAGGGCATCACTACATAGCAATACAGTCCGACATTTGTAACGAAGCTGGTGTGTTCTTGGTCCGGAATATGCATCGGGATTTGGTTGTACCCTGAGTACGCGTCCATGAATGACAGCAGCTCGTGTCTTGCGGTGGAGTCGACCAACTGATCGATCCTAGGCAACGGGAAACTGTCCTTAGGGCACGCTTTGTTCAAGTCGGAATAATCTACGCAAGTCCTCCATTTCCCATTCGCCTTTTTTACGAGCACGGGGTTGGATACCTATTCAGGGTAAAGGGCGTCGCGGACGAACCCATTTACTTTGAGTTTGTCCACCTCCTCTCCAAGAGCGGCGGATCTCTCCGGATCCATTCCTCTCCTTTTTTGTTTAACTGGGACGTATTTCGGGTCTACGTTCAACATATGACTCGTGATGGCGGGAGAAATCCCACACATATCAGAATGCGTCCAGGCGAAAACATCAAGATTCGCCCGGAGGAAGTCGCTAAGGTCTTCAGCCATCGCGGGACCAAGCTGTGATCCGATTTTCAGAATTCGCGAAGGGTCGTCACGGCTAACTGAGATGTCAATTGTTAATTCAGCCGGTGCCGCCTTCTCTTCCCTGGGTTTCTCATCGTCGTATCTCGGATCTATATCTCCGAAGATCCGAGAACTATGCCCGAGCCAGGGCTCGGGCACTACTTGTCAATTATCCGCATTAAGGATGCGGACGGGATTGTCCGCAACCTTTCCCTTCTCCCTCCAATGGGCTTCTCGGAGCTCAGCCACATAACAGGAACGACCAGCTGCTTGATCGCCATGAACAATACCTACTCCTTTGTCAGTCGGGAACTTCAAAGTTAAACACCAAGGGGCTAACGCTGCCCTAAACTCAGCCAGGGCCGGCCGGCCCAAGAAAACGTTACATGGAGAATCCACATCCAAAACTACAAAGGGTAGAATCCGCACCCTCTGACGCTCGCCTTGTCCCAGTTCAACTGGTAACTCAACGTACCCCACGACGTCGGTTGTCGCGCCGTTAAAGCCATGTATACGAGCCTTGGACGGTTTCAGGTCTTTTGTTTCCAGTTTCATTTGGTCGTAAGCCTTCTTGAAGATGATGTTGACTGAGCTCCCGCAATCAATCAGAATTCTTTTTACATATGCTGGTCCGATCGTTGCAGATATGACCATGGGATCGATGGTCGGAGCCTCTATCTAATCAGCGTCTCTACTTCTGAACAAAATATCGTTTGTCATTACGCGCTGCTGCTTAGCAGGGGCCCCGTCCTCCATGTTCGAACAGCACTCAAAATCGGCATGCTTCAGGGAACTTGCATATCGCTCCATCTCTTGCCAATTCTTATCCGCGGGGTGAGGTCCGCCGATAATTGTATTTATGACTAGTTTACCTACGTGTCGGGCAGGCTCCTCGGGATGACGCGGAGCTGGTGCACGACCTGGGTTGGACGTTCCCTATCCTCCTTCTTGTGGATCCTTCACAAATTCTTGCAATTTCTTCTGCCTGATCAACTTTTCAATAGCGTCGTGTAGGTGTCTGCACTCCTCCATATTGTACCCATAAGTCTCATGGAAGCGACAATATTTCCCGATCTTCTTCTGTTCCTCGGTTGATTCTTTCGGACATGGCTTTCTGTATTGAAATGTATTGCAGGTGGATAAGTAAATGTTCTCAAGCGGTGCGTTCAGCGGAGTATACTCGCTGTAGCTTGGGATTCTCGACTTCCATTTCCCCGCTTCTCTCTTTTTCCCTTGACTCCTTCCGCCGGACTCCTTGGGTTGCCCAGGCTTGTTCTGGACATTGACTTGGACCTTTCCCGAGCTGTCTCCAGACTGCTTCACAGCAACGTTGCTCTTTATTGACTCTTGGACAGGTCCTGGCGCCTTATCTCGTCGTACCCACCTAGCTTCCACTCTTCTTATGAACTGGTGTGCCTTTGAGTAGAAACGCTCTAGTGTAGCCGGAGGTTTTCCTGCCAGCCAGTCCCCAAACTCAGAGTCTGGATCCACACCTCTCATTACAGCCATCAGAATTGTATGGTCATTGGGATTACTGACTTCAGTTGCTGCTACGTGGAATCTTTGTAAATATTCCTTCAACGACTCCCCGGGATTTTGGATTACACTCGACAGAGACATCACGTCCTTTGGGCGCGTAGTGTGTATCCTGAACTGCTCAATAAACTTCTTTGCCAACTCCTCGAAATTTGATACGCATCGCGGAGGAAGTCGGGTGAACCACATAGTAGCGATCCCAGATAGAGTAATCGGAAAGCACCTACACTTGGTGGCATCATTCGCTCTAGCTGAATCCATCATCCATTCGTACCTCATGACATGCTGTCTGGGTCAGTCCTCCCTTCATACGCAGGGATAGTAGGCATACTAAACTTCCTGGGGTACGCCGCTTGCAACACAACATCTGTGAACGGAGTATGACTTCTTGACACTCCCCAATCATCATTCGATAACCCCTGATTTTCCTTCATCAACTGCCTGATCATGGCTGTCAGATCTGGTGTCTGTATGGAAGGCGGAAGGTTAGTGTCTGTTCTGCGCGCCTGTCCATGCTGATGCCTCCTCTCGTGGCGGTCTGCCAATCGTGCGTCTTGAGGTTCCACATCGTTAGCATTTTGATGATCTGGGCCTCTATCCTCCGTCTGTACCCCGGTCCTGAAGTTTCCAGCTCTTGCTTGGTCACGGTCTCCAGTTGTTTGAACAGCAGCTTCTGCTCGTGCAGCGTCAGTCTTGCGGCATCTACGCCTGGGAGGTTCATCAGAGGAAGTTGAGCTGTCAGATGAAGAGTAAGGAGCGGGATTGCCCCCAGCATTCTGTTGCTGCTGTTGAGTGAGTTGTGCCATCAGGTTGGCGTTAGCTTGCATCTGCTCTCCTAGTTGTCTCCTGCATTCCCTGAGTTCTCTCATCAAGTCATTGAACTCTATTCTGGTGACAACTGGAGTCTGTTCTTGAGCGGTAATTCCTGCACTCGGAATCGCTGGTTGATTGCTAGGTCCTGCTTGGTGCACACTAGCAGTTTCGTGGGCATCCGCATTATGAGAAGCTGACCTGGTACGTGGTCTTGCCATTGTAGAGTTATCGGTATGAACTCTGAGTAGAATCAACGGATGTCCTATCAGTGAGTCGGATCTTCTTTGGGGGATTTGTTCAATCCATTAGCTTCAAAGCAGATCCTTGAGGTCTGAGAATTCAATTCTCAGTGAAAGCACCAAAGTGTTAGCACCAAAATTGGTCACTAAACTCGTAGAGAAAGATTGTGTAGAGATATAAGTGATGAAAGTAAATTAAACAGAGAAGACAATGCTAATCTAACTGTAGAAAGTAAGAACACCAAATTTATAGTGGTTCAGCGTAATTGCCTACGTCCACTTTGAGGTTAAACTTTATTGATCTTCTTTATAGTTGATTACAAATACAATTCGTGAATCAAATGCTTGCATGAAGTTGTTTAAGTAGAGAAGATGAGTCTCGAAAATGGCAGAGTCTCCACAGTGTTCTCTCCCAAAAAAAGGATCCCTTTCACTGTGACCCTGCCCCTCTATTTATAAGCAAATATGGGCTGGACTTCCCAAATGGGCTGGATGGCCGAACACTCTAGCCCCAGTACAGTGGTTGCTGCATGCCGATCCTGGTATGCCGAACGCTCTGATGCCGAACAGTCCTTCTATGCCGAATGATACGCTGGATGCGTGGGAAGTGCAGTATGATTGTCAGTTGAGGCCGAATGTGTCTCTATCCGAAGCTCTTTAACGAAAAGTGCACGCTGGCCGAACGACATTGTCACCTTGAGTAGTTGTGCATACTGAATGTCTTATGGATGCCAAGTACTCTCGTTGCCGAGTACTACGCCGAGTACCTTGGAGTGCCGAGTACTCCTGTTGCCGAGTACTACGCCGAGTACCAAGGAGTGCCGAGTACCAAGGAGTGCCGAGTACTCCTGTTGCCGAGTACTACGCCGAGTACCAAGGGATGTCGAACGCTCTTGTTGCCGAGTTCTCCTATCACAGAGTTCTAATGATGCCGAACGCTAGGGAGCTGAGCATTGGTTGTTGCCGAGTGCCAGTTGACGCAGAACACTACTTGACGCCGAGTCTCCTGGTCGCCGAGCATTACGGATGCCGAACGCTATGGATGCCGAGTCCCACTGGATGCCGTGCGCTTCGCCGAACACTCCTGGATGCCAAGTGCTTCGCCGACCACTCCTGGATGCCAAGTGCTTCGCCGAACACTCCTGGATGCCAAGTGCTTCGCCGATCACTCCTGGATGCCGGACACTTTCTTGTTGCCGGGTGCTACCTGATGCCGAGCACTAGTTGCCTGGTCAAATCTCTAGGAAACACATCCATTTATAGCAACCATGGAAATAAAATAAAAATGCGCACACATCCATATGCATATGCTTTAGTGTCCTAGTTAGGCCGATCCCTAAAGAATAATAGTGCCTAGTGTACCTATATGCGTCCATAGCATCCACTAGCAAACACTTGCAATCACTAGCATACATGATTCATAACATGTTTTATTAACATGTTTACATCAAATCCTACCATCCATAGGTTAAATCCTATGTTCTACCCTCCCAAAGGATAATAAAGGAAAGAAGCTATTTAAATCTAAAGATGGAAAAAGGAATTCTAAAACTTACTATAAAAAAGATAAGGATAGGAAGTATGAATCTTCTCTTCTGCTCCAAAGTGGCATCTACAATATCATCTCCCCATGGCACCTTCACCAGTGGAACCTCCTTATTCCATAGTCGCTTAATGTTTCTTCCAACAGTCTTCGTGGGGATACGCCGAACAGAAGCTTCCCTTTCTACCTCCACCTCCTCCAAATGACTAGGCTCTACAACCTCCATAGAGTCATGTAAGCATTTTCGCAAGTGCAAAACATGGAAAATCCCATGCACTCCTGCGAGCCTATCAGGTAGTAGCCTTACTCGGTAAGCCATCTTCCCAACTCTCTTTATGATAGGAAACGGTCCAACAAATCTAGGGGCTAACTTTCCATTTGATCCGGACCTTACCACCTTCCTAAGCAGGGTTACTTTGGTAAAAACTAAGTCTCCAACCTCAAACTCTAAGTCTCTCCTCCGCTTGTCTACATACGACTTCTGTCTGTCTTGAGCTGTCTTCATCCCTCGGCGAATCAAATCCACCCTCTTAGAGGTCTCCCTAACTATATCGGGTCCGGGTAATAACTTCTCCGTAGACTCTACCCAACATGATGGGGACTTGCAAGGTCTCCCATATAAAGCCTCAAATGATGCCATTCCTATACTTGTTTGGTAACTATTATTGTACGCAAATTCAACCAATGGAAGATGCTCCTCCCAAGTTCCTCCGAAGTCCAAAATGCCCATCAGCATCAAATCCTCAAGCACCCTATTGATCCTCTCCGTTTGGCCATCTGTTTGGAGGTGATAGGCCGTACTCAACCAAAGTTGCGTCCCTAGCGCCACCTATAAGATTATCCAAAAATCACTAGTGAAAACGAGATCTTTATCACTAACAACGCTAGAAGGAACTCCGTGCAGACGGACTATCTCTCGAATATACAAGGATGCCAAATATGAAGTCGTACGCCTACTCTTAACTGGGATGAAGTGGGCACTCTTGGTCAATCTATCAACAATCACCCAACTGCTAGTGTTCCCCTTCCTAGAACGGGGTAAACCATCAATGAAATCCATAGAAATACTGTCCTACTTCCACTCCGGCACATCTAAGGGCCGAAGTAATCCACCGGGTTTCTACTGCTCTTCTTTTACCCTTTGGCATATGAGACACTTAGCTATGAATTCCGCCACGTCCTTCTTCATGCCACCCCAATAGAACATCCTCTTCATATCCCGATACATTTTCTCACCACCCGGATGAATAGTCATATGAGAGTGGTACGCCTCTTTCAAAATTGCTCTCAACAAGTCACTGACGCGTGGAACACAAAACCTCCCATCTCTCCTATGCCACCCCCTGCTATCTATGGAATAACGTTGGAGATGCCTAGAGACCTCTCCTCGACTTATCCTATCCATAATGTCCATGAGCTCCGAATCCTCCTGCTGCCTCGAGCTAATCTAATCCAAAAGGGTAGGCCTTACTTCTAATGTCGCCAACAATACGGGAGTAATGTCCGTAGGGGGCTTAAAATCAAAAGTAGAAATAAACTCCAAGCTCCTCCACTCTACGAACAAAGGACTAAGGGTGCTTTCTTTCTACTCAATGAATCCACAACCACATTACCCTTGCTAGGGGTATAAGCTATCTCAAAATCATACAGGGCTAAAAACTCCATCCACATATGTTGCCTCAAGTTCAAGTCCTTCTGTAAGAATAGGTACTTCAAAGACTTATGGTCGGTAAAAAGCTCAAACCTCTCTCCAATCAAATAGTGCCTCCAATACTTAAGTGCAAAAACTATGGCAGCCAACTCCAAACCATGGGTATGGTAGTTCTTCTCATGCGTCCTCAATTGCCTACTACCATAACACACAACCCTCCTTTCTTGCATCAACACCGCTCCTTGACCCATTCTGCATGCATCAGTGTATATAGTGAAAGGCTTAGCTTCGTCGGGTAAAACTAACAATGGTGCACTAGTAAGGGCTCTCTTAAGCTTCATGAAGGAATCCTCACAATCCACGTCCCACATGAAAGCTTTATTTTTCTTAGTAAGGTGCGTGAGTGGTGCTGAAATCTTGGCAAAGTCTCTAATGAACTTCCTATAGTAGCCAGCCAATCCTAGGAAGCTCCTAACCTCGGTAACGTTCTTGGGGGCCTTCCAATCTTGCACTGCAATAACCTTGGTGGGGTCAATAGCCAAACCTTCCTTCGAGACTATGTGCCCAAAGAAACGAACTTCCTCTCTCCAAAAATGACACTTTGAAAACTTAGCTCTCAAATGATGACTACGAAGTGTGCTAAGAACTTCTTCGACATGAACAACATGCTCCTCCATATTCTTGGAAAATACCAAGATATCATCTACGATTACCACCACAAACTTATTTAGGACATCCCTAAAGACACGGCTCATCAAGTCACCAAAATAGGCAGCAGCATTGGTTAGTCCAAAAGGCTTAACCAACCACTCAAAAAATCCGTCTGGTGTCCTAAAGGTAGTCTTACCTAAGCTGTCATCTGCGACTCTAAGCTGATGGAATCCCATGCCTAAATCAAGTTGAGAGAAAACCGAAGAACCTACCAACTGGTCAAAAAGATCATCAATCCTAGGGAGTGGATATCGGTTCTTCTTGGTGAGCTTATTTAATTCTCTATAATCCACGCAAAGTCGGAGAGAACCATCTGCCTTAGTGGCAAAGACGACTGGCGCTCCCCACTCCGATATGCTCCTTCTTATGAATCCCTTCTAGTAAAGCTCATGAATCTGCTTGCTTAATTCATTCCTTTCCCTAGGTGCCATGTGTCTCACAGGTAACACTACTGGCTTGGCATTCTAGGTCAAATAAATCCTAAAGTCAATTTCTATCTTAGGGGGCAGTCCCCTAACCTCCTCAAAGACGTCTGCAAAATCTCCAATGATAGGAACCGAATGCAACTCTGATGACAATGAATCAAGGGAATAGTGAAAACTCAACATGACTGACCCTTATGGGTCGCAAGGTACCTCTAGAGTCCTGCCACTGCAAGTCTCAAGTCTAACGACTCTCCTCTTGCAGTCTAAGATAGCTCCATATGTGGATAGCCAATACATCCCTAAGCTCATCCCATACCCCGAAAATCCCAAAACATAGGCGTCACTGTGACGACCCGGATTTTTGTATATTTGAAATTGGGATATTTAATTGATTTTAAATATTTAAGAGTTAATTTTAAACTCAAAATTTCAAATATCATTATTTATTTGATGATTTAATTGTTGAATTTAATAATTGGAATTGAGTAAAATATAGAATATCGAATTTTAAGCCCGTTAAAAATAATATGAAGGCTTAGAAAATTTATACTGATGATTCTGAAGGTGTTGGAACTTTCAGAATTGAATTTGGAACCGTTTTGCTCAGTTTTGAAAATATATCGTTTAAATCGATATTTCAAAATAGCCTTTCGAGGCACAGTCTCGAAATTCGACGAAACCAGTTCCATTGGATCCGTAATATTGTATTATTATCGGATTTCAAATTTTGTAGTGTTTGGATTTGTTGTGTGATCGTACGATAGATAAACGCGCTGAAATTTATATCGAAAATTTAATATAATATCTGGGTCCAAAAAGCTATCTTCTCCATACGATCGAATTTGGACTCAGAACCTTTTCCATTGTGTTCGGAATAGGCGTATAACATTATGAATGCCTGGCGGCACGCCTTGATAGGAGGTCAAAATTTTTAGTTGACTTTATCGAAACAATTCGAATTTGATTTTAAATTTGATAATTTTACTAGTCAACTGCAGTTAAATTTATTTCACATCGACTTATCTTTTCTATCAGTTCAAACAGCTATTCAAGTACCCGACCTTATCTCTTTCTTTCTTCATTCTCAAGCCAGATAACGAAAGAAAATTTTAGAACACGTGTTCACCTGGTAGAACACGCGTCCCCCTTAAAAGTAAACAACCGAACACGTATAACAGATCAAAGAATTTATGGCCGAACAAATAAAATAAATCCCTCACGTTCTAAAATCGAAACCCAAATAATTGGCAGCCGATCTCGACGCAAGCGGCGAGTTGTGGAATTGAGTTTCGCAACTTGATTTCCAAACCAGTTCGATTTGAAGGGGTCGAGGGGAGTGGGGTGGTGTGTGTTCGAAGTCTCGAAGTGGTGGCAGGCGTTGGAAGCTGGGAAGGTGTCACGTCGCTCGCAATTGGCGACTATGATTGCGTGGGGTTTAGGGGCACAAGCGGAAGATGGAGGTGGCGCTTGCAAGGCGGCCGAGTTCGAGGGTAGGGTTCCGGTTGCGAAGCAGTCAGGGGTTGCGCGAGTTCGTCAGTGGGTCGCTTGCGAGACAGAGTAGATCGAGCGCGGGTGGATTGGTATCTAGGATTTGTATGTAGGATGGTGACCATCGCGACTTTTCATGCGTGTGAGTTATTGTTGGGGTTGTTAGAGGTATAGTTTCTTTTTCTTATTTATTTTATAAGGGATATATAGATTATATATATACATAATACATCTAATTATTGTTTAAGAATTTAGAATATATGCAGGGGACTAATATATATATTTTCACAGTAAATCATGTTCTATTTTAAAGTATGTATATAGTTAAACTATAGCGATATCTTTTCTAAGCAGCCTGGTCTTAATTTAAGTGTATATATGGGGATTAGTTTAAAAGTTTAATCATTTGTTTAAATTGAATCATGAGTTAAAATTAAAACTGTTAAACGGTAATTGATTGTTCGATTTGTTCGAATATTAATAAAATCATCTAATATTTATTCAAGGTCTAAAATCAAGAAGAAACAGTCAGGATTGGATCAGATTGGCAAAACAAAATAAAGGTGAGTTAATCTCACTCATCTGGCTTTATTTTAAATTTAAATAGTTAAATTAAATATTTGATTGAATGATTGCCTTGATTGGATGTGATATATAATATATAGTAGTATATACCAATATATATATTGGCATATGTATATATTGGAGTTGATGTTCCCGCAATATATAGCGGATGAGACCCTATGCGCCGCATAATAGCGGATGATATTTTATAAAACCCATATACCGCGATATTCCACCTCGAAGTGGAATTGGTATTGTGCTAACGTCTGTGGATGCAGGGAAACAGGTTGGAGGGATCCAACTGGATTCCTCAAAATTTTCTAGACTGTTTTATATTCTATGTTATGAATATTGATATCCTGTGATGATTTTATTGGTAATTGAAATATTGAATGATATGGTTGGATTGAATATTTCAGAAAAAGGAATTATCAAAATGCATTGAATTGGATTTTTGGAAAGAAATAAATCTTAAGTTAAAGTATATTGAAATAAATGAAGTGAGCAAGGAATTTATTTCAAAGTAAAGTAAATCAGAAATCAATTTGGGATTTGATTTAAGTGTTAAAACGGGATTTTTAAAAGAGAAGTGAGATTTTGGAATTTATAAACTGGGTTTATAAAGTAAAATAAAATATCAGTGGATATTTGAAAATATAAATTCAAGGTGGGAATTTATAAAGGGATATGAATTGGTTTAAAAATAAATAGTGATTTATTTTGAAGGATGTGAAAGAAAAGTGTATCTCCCTGAATAGCCAAGTATGTTTTCGAAATAAACTTCTAAGTATAAGCTAGAGGTTTAAAGTTGATTTAAAATATGTTTTTGGAAAATCTATTATTTATAAATGTTAAACTTTAAAGCGAGTATCTTTCAAATTTATTTTAATAGTAATTGTTTAAAAATGGTTTGGTATTATGTTTTAAATGATAAAAATCTAGTTTTATATTTTATTAAGTAGCTTCATTTTGAATATTCTTAAAGTATAAATTTTTGAATAAAGTATTAAAATAGTTTTAAATTTAAATGTTTTAAAGTATATTTTATAATAAAGTGTTTTAAATTATTTTTAAATCTAAAAGTATTTTGTACTTGGTGTTTCAGAGGAAATAAACATTTGGGAAATGTATTCCGTAAGCGAAAACTTTTTGAAATTGTTTCAAATGAGTTTTGAAAATTTGGAAATATATCTTGCGAAGATATTTGAGATTAATAAATAATTGGGAAATTATTTATTGTTTGATGGATGTTGTGAATGTTAATTGATAGTTAAAGAACCGACTATCAATATTGGCCAATGCGCTGATCGTTTCAAAGAGACCGGGATCGGGAGTTTTTCCCGAAAACCACTTCGATCCGGTTTGTACGTTTCGTGGAAATGATTTCGGAGTCGAAGATGGAGCAGTGAAGTGCAAGGGATAGTCGCTACTAATCCTGAGGATATTTCCAAAATGGATGTAGTAGGAATAGTGCCTTCGGTTCCGTTCGAACCCGGGACGGACTTGTACGGACGAATGCTTCCGAAACATCGTCAGGTGGACGATAAGCATTCTAAAGGATATGTTCTGAAAAGGGTATCGTTTAGCCTTAAGCCTCATCAACCGGGAATGACTGAAAATCAGGGGTTATGCAGCAAGGCTTCGTGGGTAGCACCCACTTGAGAGTAAGGTCATCCCTGTCTAGATGTCCCTTTTATTTCGCGTTAGTGGTGCGGTTGCTGATCCCAACCGTGGGGTGATTTTATTCGGAATTATCCAGAAGGGATGGTTCCGGCCTTGTGTTGCAGGGGATTGGGAGCGATCCTCAGTACTGTGATCTAGGCCACATACTGTGATAGGTGGTACCCCAGTGCCTAGTCATTTGATGGAAATCCATTCTCCCTACGTGCCTTGTACGAGTTTTGTTTGTATTACCCACTTTGTGGCTAGTATGCTGGAATTTAATCATGTAACAATTTCAGCTATTTGAATAAGTATTTGTATATAGACACTATTATAATATCAGAGGATTTTGATAGAAGTGTTTTAGCTATCGTAAGGTAAAAACCCGACATGTTTATTTATGGCGTGGTCTTACGAGATGCTTTTGATTTCAAAGGATTTTGAAACTTTAATAATCAGTTTGAGTGTGATTTTCTCACGCTGGTATTCCAGACTGACTCGGGTGTTATTTAACTATAATGCTCGGGTCAGACTGAGTATTATAAGATACATGATATGATGCTGTGGAGCTCAGTAGACGAGCCGGATGGCGTGACGTATCTTTCGTACTTGTTTATATATAAATTCCGCTATGTTGATTGCTGTACTCTGTTGTATTGAGGACATGACATGACTATTATCCAGTTGTATGTAGGTGTACTCTGATGTATACTCTGATGATGTATTGTGCAAACAGATATAGTTTTAATTTGTATGAAGATCTGTTGTTATCTATTATATTTTATTCCGCTGCGATGTGAGATTCTGATGCTGCTGTTTTTTTCTATTTTCTTCTTCTACCTCTTCTTCTTAACACAAATGGTTCATATTTCCGTTCTTCTTGAGTTCATTAATGGAAATTAATTTCAATTCAAGGGGTGCGGATTTGCGGGTTGTTACAGTCACAGTCAAATTATACGCCTAGGATAAAAATTTTCACCCCTACAGACCATAGATAAGTGTACCGATCCTCTTATGGGGTTTGAAACAATAATGGGGTCTACTACTAATGATATGTCCTAGTGTAAACAATCTACTAGAGAACAAGAGATAAAAGAAAGTGATGCTCTAGAATCAAATAAAGTCCAAATGGGAAAATCAGATATAGAAATCAAACCTTCAACCGTGACTTTCCTACCTCGCTATGGAATGCTACTGGAAGGTGCTGTGTCTAACGCCTGATTCTGTGCATTTGGGTCACTCGCTCCTTGACCAGCTCTCTGGGGATAACTCCTACTCATATGACCGGGCTGCCCGCAAACATAGCACTTACCCTTCATCTTATCCTTTCTGCAATCCTTGGCCAGATGTCCAACATTCACACAACTATGACACTTTACTCCTTTCTTAATATGCTTCCGAGGACCATCACCTTTCTTCTTTTTCTTATTCTTTTCCCACTACTTCTTCTTTAAACCTTCTGACTTAACCTCCTCTTTAGACTCTCCCTCCTTGATTGTATCCGACATAAGTGCCATCTCGACCAAAGACTCATAAGTAGCTCCCATCGGTACATGAGTCAGCAATAATCTCTAAAGGGGTTGATTCAATCCCTTCGCAAACTTCATAGCTTTCTTGTGCGGCGTGTTCACCAAATCCATACCAAACCGTGAAAACTCATTGAATTGATTGATGTATTCCTTAATAGACAAACTCCCTTGCTTTTAATTAATAAACCTCTCCAGCTGAACACTCTCTTCCGCCTGAGACAAAAACTTCCTATCGAATCGCTCTCAGAATCCATCCCAAGTAATATTCCTTCCCTCCAACTCGATCACTTCCCACCAATAAGATGCCTCCTCCTTCAGCTGCCAAGCGGCTAGCTGAACTCGCTGCTGACCATCCAATCCCAAAAGACCAAAAATCCTCTCTGTATCCCTAAGCCATGCTCTCGCCTCCACATAAGTCTCTTTGCCAGAAAAAGTCTCCCTGCCAAAACTCGCAAAATCTTTACAAAGCTTAGAGAAATTAATGGTGGCAGGTGGGTTGATGGGATTCCCACCCACTGATGCAGGATTGGGCATAGACCCATGCACCTCTGCAGTCGTGGCTTGTAAGTACCTACGAAACCAGGCTGGGACTGGAATACCCTCGGGAAGGTTCGGGGCATCACCCATTCTACAAAAAGAAAGCTGTAGTTTAGGAAAGAGTCAAAGGGAGATTGAACTGGACTTATGAGGGGTTTCTATAAAAATTCATTTATACTTATAAATCATTTTTAAAAGTTCTTTTCTAAAAATACTTTTAAAACAAGTTATTTTGAAAAATACTTTACTTTTGTAATTTTTTTAGGAATCCTGTAAACTTAGGCTCTGATACCAAGTGAAACACCCCCACACCCCTTAATATACCCAAAAGGATACATTAAAAGGCATGGTGCATTGTAGGTATAACTAAAGCTAACAAAGACTAAGATTCACAAGACAAATATAGATAAAAACAACGGAAACTTAAAATAATAACTTAATTAAAACAAAGCTTCATAATTGCTTCATAAATAAGTCAAATACCAAATACCACATGCATGTCTAAAAATCCAGTATGTCTCATGAAACAAAAACTCATAGTCTCAAAAATCAGAGTATATAATATCCTTCATAATAAGCCAACACATAGAAAGAACAAAAGCTGAAAATAAAAGAAATACATAGTAGAGAACTCCTCCAAGAAACCGCTAAGCAACAACAATCTACTGACTTCTCCCTTGATTGCCTAAAGAGGGGGGAAGGGGAAAATAGAGGAGTGGGTCAGACTAAAAGTATGATGAATGATAGTAATTACTAGAGTCTTTAAGCAAGATAAAAGTAATAGACTCTACAATAGTTCTAGCATAAATAAGGATAACAAAGGAAATAGGAAAGAGATAAACTGGAAATAAGTACGATTAAATACTGCTCAATTTATAAGATAGGTTAACTTTGATTGCTTGCACTTGTCCTTGATTTCTGCTTTGATTAGGCTGAATTTCTAATCCTTTAATTAGGATCTAACCATAATTCTACCCTTTTTGATCAGCCTGCTACTCTATAGACCTTACTGTGGACCAGACGCTATATACCTTCCAACACAACGGCCAATGGTATCTACAAAAGATGCACAAAGCGCCCACTGTGGATTCGGACGACATATATAGCTCCCTACATAGAAGGAAATGGTGTCTACGAAAGACACCCATTCTAAGCACTTGAACCTCATAGCGAGTACTAAGCACCAGAATGGAAGTCGCGTGCGTAACTGTCACCATGCCCATGCTACCTTTTGTTCCACCTATTAGGTCTTCTTATTACCTCAAACTCCAGCATAAGCGTGCCCCTCATCCCACTTCAGGCTAACGTGAGATCACCGTGTGTCCCTAGAATCTATAGGGGAAATGATGTTGGTACTGGCCCATCTTCCAAACAATATATAGTTGTGCCCCTTATCCAAATCCCCTATGATTTGGACTTCTATTTGACCAATTACTACCATTCTTAGCATAAGCGTGCCCTCGTCTCACTTCAGGCTAATGTGGGACCACCATTTTGTCTAATAGAGAATGTTATTTGGTACAGGTCCTACTTTCATCTTTACTTATTAACTTAGATAAATTATTTTAAATAAGCCTTTACAATTTATCCCTACTATCTTTGCTTATTAATTTACCCTAAGTATTGAAATAAGCCACATTCTGTTTTATTTCTTATTATAACCTGTGTTATAATCATGCTTATTACTTAACCCAAGGTCTAAGTGTGAAAATAAGCTTCTTTCATCTTTTTCTCTTTTTAGTTATAATTCTAAGTTATAACTAAGCCAACCTTTTTAATTCAGTTCAATTAACGTCATAATTAGGCGTAATTTCAGTCCAATTCCATTTATATTACAGTCTTTGAAATTTACATCTTATATTCCATTATTTCAGTTTTCTTACAATTTAATCCATATTCGCGTTAATCCTATTATAATCCATACGTGAAGAAGGAGGAATAAAAGAAAACTAAAAGTGGAAGAAAACCCAAAGCGTAGAAAGAAGATGTAAATAATGTATAAATAATAGTAAGTAAACTAAAATACTGTAAATACACTGTAAATAAATAGAAAAGCTATAATTAACAGAAATAAACTAAAATTACTAAAAAGAATAGCTGAAAGGAAATAGACTGAAAATAATTCTAAAAACAGTAAATAAACTACAGAAAAGGCTATTCCAAAAATTGTTGTAAAACTACAACTATTGGAAACCTTATTATTTTAAATTACTTAAAGAAATCTTAAAATCATTACAATCACTCACCTCCGGTTCTATGCTCTTTCTTTGGTCTTCCCGGATCCACATGTAGTTGTAAAATAATTTACTTTATAACGATTTTCTCCTTTGGAGAAATTATTTCGTTTTGGGTCCTTCCTAGAAAGGTGAACCCAATTGGAGAAAACCTAAAATGAGAAAAATGTTAGGTCTAGTGGTATATTTATAGGGGTAGAAGTGGATCTCAGACCATTGGATTTGGGGATTGAATAGAATGCAACCACGTCATAGGCTGAATAGGAGCCATCGGATGCAGAAATAGATGCACCGGATTAGTCAGAAGAATGCAAAACTAGTCACCAATAGGCTCTAGAACGTTCGAACAAACGAACGTTCATTCGTAAATAACAGAGGCGGGTCGACCACCTTGGTGCCTAGGTCGACTGGCCGATTGACCTGCCTATATTTTTTTTTGCTTATTTAGTTTATTTTATAACTTGGTCATATTAGCTCAATTTCTGACGTTCTATATATAGAAATTGACCAAAAAATTACCACAGATATAATAGTGCAATTCTCGTGACTCAATTCTGATAATTTCACAAAGTTATTTTATTATTTAGTTAATTAATTAATTATTACGGGTTAAATTTCGAATTGTTACAAATAATGTGAGCAAAAGGCTAAAGGATGCCGAAATCCGATACCCGATTATTGAGAAACTAGCATACTATTTGGTTTTGATAGCCAAAAAGTTAAGGCCTTACTTCCAGGAACAACCCGTGAAGGTGTTGACCAACTTTCCATTAAAACAAGTCTTTGGTAGGCCTGAAACTTCTGGAAGATTGATTAAGCGAGGAATTGAGCTAAGTCAATATGATATAGTATACCAGCCTAAAATGGCTATAAAAGGACAAGCCTTAGCTGATTTCAATAACGAGTCTACGAGATTCATTTTAGAACAATCCGACAAAGAAAAGGATATGAAACCCAAGTGATAGTAATTTGTGAATCACGCCTCAAACGGACTAGGGGTCGGAGTAGTATATGTAATAATTACCCTAGATGGACACAAACTTCATTATGCTATGAAATTGGGGTTTTCAGCAACTAACAATGTAGCAGAGTATGAATCCATGGTTGCTGGATTGACTCGTGCTCTACAACTCAAAATCCCAAGGATTCAAGTATTCAGTGATGCTGAATGAATGGTTAATCAAATCAAACAAGTATACCAAACCAAAAATCCCAAACTTAGTCAGTATGTAAAAAAGGTTCTAAAATGCTCACACTTTTCGAAGATTTCTCTATACAGCAAATACCAAGTGGAGACAATTCTCAAGCAGATTCACTGGCTAAATTGGCCAGTTCAAGTGGGACCTCTGGGATTTGAATTATGCTCGTGGGAATTTAGGCTAATCCCAACATTGAGGAAAACAGATAAGAGAAAACCAAGGAGCTATTAGTACTAACCCAATCACGAGCCTTAACAAAAGAAGTGGAAGAAACAGATCAGGAAATACCAAGTGAATAACATATAGCCCCAATAGCGGAAGAATATTACAAAAACACTTGGATGGCCCCATTATGAGTTATATCATCAACGAGAGACTACCTATAGAAAAATGGAGGCGCAAAAGCTAAAGAGGCAAGCCCAGAATTTTACCATTATGGATGGAGTTCTATATAAGAAAGGATACGCCCTTCCATATTTGCGACGTGTAAAGCCCGAAATCGGATTGAGGATATTAAAAGAAGCCCACGAAGGAATCTGTGGAGATCACTCTAGTGGAATCAAATTAGCCAAATAGATAATGAGACAAGGGTTTAATTGGCCACAATTAAACAATCAAGCAATCGAGTACGTTAAAAGATGTGAAAAGTGCCAACGTTACTCAAAGATAACATGTCTTCCTTCAAGTCAACTAACCCTTATCACCAGCCCATGGCCATTCGACATTTGGGGAATCGAATTAGTTGGACCTCTTCCATTCTCTAAAGGTGGAGCAAAGTATGTAGTGCCTATTGATTACTTCACAAAATGGGTCGAAGCAGAACCGCTTCCAAAGATCACCTCTGGGAAAGTGCTAAGATTTGTTATTAAGAACATTGTCACATGGTTTGGGATACACTATAAAATAATTTCGGACAATGGAACCCAATTAGAAAGTGCAGAATTTTCAAAATTTTGTCATAAGAATGGAATTATAAAAAGCTTCTCTTCTGTCGCTCACCCAAAAGCCAACTGAGCCGTTAAGGCTGCTAACAAAAAAATAAAGAAAATCTTGAAAAAGAGACAAAATAAGGAAAAAGGGAATTGGGTAGAAGAATTACACCTAGTTTTGTGGGCTTATAGAACACCCACTAGAACTGCAACAGGTCATACCCCATATTCTCTAACATATGGCTGTGAAGCAATGCTGCCAGTAGAAGTTGAAGTACCTTCTCATTGAAGGATTGCCTATGCCTTCAACCCAAATCAAGAACTAAAAAAGGAATCTCTTGATTTAATTCACGAATTAAGAGATGAAGTAGCTTTAAGAACGGTTGAATATCAATGTAATATAACTCAAAGGTAAAAGCAAGGACATTTAGACAAGGAGATTGGGTACTTAGAAGAGTAATGACCAAAATGAGAAACCCATCAGAAGGGCCATTGGGACCAAATTGGGAAAGCCTACTAATCATTTTCAAGGAAATTTCCCGAGGGGCTCACAAGTTATGCCATCTTGACGGTAATATGGTACCGAGAACTTGGAACGCAGAACATTTGAAACCGTACTTTCCGGCTCTGAATGAATAAAAGATTTTCAAGAATGTCTCTGCTATGACTCGATAAGAAAGTCCACATGGTCGGGAGTAAATTTCTCTTTAAACTTGGACTACCTAAAATGGTAGGCTACCAATAATGGTAGAAAGCCCTTGGTCGCGCAAAGATGGCCAGGTCATGGCACCTCCTGGAGGGAGGGCGTAAGCCTTTATCCGTGCCAATGTTAGAAATGGCCAGGTTAAAGCAGCACAATACCTTATCCGCGTCACGCTATGGCCAGGATATGACACCTCCTGGATGGAGGACGGGTAATCCTTTAGTCCCACCATGCTATGGCCAGGCCAAGGTACCGAACAAGACCTTAGCCGGGTCATGCTATAGCCAGGTTAAGGCGCCTCTTGGAAGGAGGTGGGTAAGTTCTCGGGCCCTGCTTGAGAATAAACTAGCCGAGTGCACCGGTAACACGGATAAAATATCCGATGGACTATGAAAAGTCCATGTCTAAATAGGAAACGCCAAAAAACGGCACCACCTAAAATGGCAACCACCAAAAAGCGGCAATGTCTAAAATGACAAACACCCTGAAATGGGCACTGCTTAAATAAGCAAAAAAAAATTGGACTAAAGAGTCCCCTCCTGAAGTAGGCCAAAATAAATTGATAAAGAAAACTCAGGCCCGAGAAATAAAAAGCATGGAAGACACTATCAAAGCCTGAAGATGGCACATTCGACAAAAGAATTGAAAAGAATTCTCTAACTTCTCTTAATGAACATATGCCCGATTGGTATTCTGGTATTCTATTATTAATTACCTAAAATGGTATTCTGGTCTTCTATTATTAATTATCAGAAATGGTATTCTGGTCTTCTATTATTAATTACCAGAAATGGTATTCTGGTCTTTTATTATTAATTACCAGAAATGGTATTTTAGTCCTCTATTATTAATTAAATGCCGGAAACGATGTTATGGATTTCTTGTGCTGGCTGTCAAAAATGGTATTCTATAAATAGCATCCTTGGCTTCTATCATTAATCGCTTAATATGTTCCATTGGACTACTAACATTAAACACTCGGAATAGGAATTCTAATCTTTCATTACTTATTACCAGAAATATTCTTTTGGACTTCTATTATCTATCGACAACTATGGTTTTCCGATCTCCCATTACTTATTATCAGCTATGGATTCTTGATTGTCTATTGTTTATTGCCAACGATGATCTTATGATTAAACAAGACATCAGAACCTCAAACGTTTACAACCAAAGATGATCTCTTGGATCATTATTATTAATATCAAAACAGATGATCTAGTTGGTATTCCAGTCCTCTCCCAATATTATCAGATAAAGATAAGATTTTGGTCTTCTAGTATAGTGATCAAGATAATTCTGAACACCCTATTATTGTTTGATGAGGTATTTTTGGCCTTTATTGACATAGGTCATGAACTTCTAAATTGTCTCTTAACGAACTTCTGTACGAATGAACTTCTAACATTATATGGTTATGACAAAATGAGAATTAATTACTATCCAGTAAGAAGCTTATAAATTCCAACCACCAAGACTTGAATAAAGAACTTCAAATACTTATGATTGCTATTGGATCTGAATGTTTGAAAGACGAATCTTTTGCTACAACAAAATTGGAGTTAAAAGTCAACCTAATGGGAAAGGTACATATAATACAAATTAACCAAGCTAATATAACTAAAAGTATTGTAGGAATACATGGACAATTTGGCAATCCTGGAATTTTTGTCCTAAAGAACAAAAATCTTCTTTATACAATGGAGGGCTAAATGTTAACCATAAAACATGAATAGAGATAAAGAAGACCTTTCAGAAGATTTCCGCCTGAATAGAGGACAACGGGTAGAGTCACCTTTCGACCGTGTCGAAAGGGTTAGTCAATGTTAAAAAAAGGCACATATAAACTTTAGAGCAAAGCTTTCGTAAATATGAAGGGAATAAATACCGAGGCACAACGAAGCAGCTAAGTACAGAGCCTACAAGCACCTTTTGGATAGAATAAAGAACAGTTCAGGAACCATTCATCATAAAACAAAGACTAGAAGAAAGATGTTCAAATAAAACCTTTCGAAGGAATCAAATGGAGACAGTCAACAATTCATAGTAGTCCCCGACCTTTCATGGGGTTTCATTCCACAGTATTCAAGAAGTTCTTGCCTTCCAAAGAGGGTGAATAAGCCAAGGCAAGGGCATGTAACTCTATAACTACCTTTTCAAAAGCATAATAAGCCTTTCGGACCGATGGGAACACACGCCAAATACCTTTCGACAGCGTCGAAAGGTTTATGATAAAGACAACATTCGTAAGTCAGCAAGGAGTAAAAGACAACCTTCCGACAACATTTAAGAAAAGCACGACTCTCAATAATAATCAAGTGAAGAGCAACCTTTCAACAAGGTCGAAGGGTTCACAACAATCAAGTAAAAGAGAAACCTTCTAACAAGGTCGAAGGGTTCCTAACAGTCAAGTGAAAGAGAAACCTTCCGACAAGGTCGAAGGGTTCACAATATCATATAGAAGACAGACCCTTCGGCAAAGACGAATGGTCCATGAAAGCATATAGAGGAGTAGACCCTCCGACAATGTTCAATGAACCATGATGGCATGCGAAAGGAAACCCATTCAAAAAGTCGAAAGGTTTGCAACTGCATATAAAAGAGTGACCTTTCAACCTAGTCGAAAGCATGAAGTTGGAAGGAGGGCCGCCTGCATCTATAAATAAGATCCAAGGGGTCTAGTTTTGGGGATCAGATTTTCTTCTCATTCTGCTCTCATTCGACTACTTTTGATTTCGCTCATAACTTTGTAACCCTAATTTAGAAATTAAATTGGGGGTTGGTTTATTGAATTTTTTATCAAACTTCATCATGAGGAAATAAAGAGGGTTGTGGCTTGTGATCGACACTGAATTTGGGGAAGATCATGATTAGGCATTTATTCAATATTAATGGCAGATCATATATGATTTATTTCTTATCTTCTTTGTTTATTACGAGTATATGTCATGGAATTGTTTCTAAGCATTTTTATGAGCCTTGTTTTCCTTTCTTGGCTCCGGCCGCAAAAAGGGAAATACTTCATGTAAATTAGTTTTAATATGGCTCCATGGCATATTAAATCAGTTATTATTTTTATCTAAACATGTCTGAATGATGCATTCTTTTCGAAGGATTTTCACGAGAACAATATCAACCTAAGAGATCGAAAGCAACAAATAAATATAAAATAGAGTAATATCTCCTTTCGACGGCATTGAAAGGCCTATTTCCTTCTGACCTGATTGAAAGGAGATGAAAGACATTGATTGATTGCTCTCGATCTCCAAGGGAGAAGGAATTCGATGAAATGTCAAGTTCAAAAGTTATATAAATGACTTCAATGGAGAAATTACAATTATAACAACCTAGTCGAAAGGTTTAAAGGACTACTTAAACTCTTCGACCAAGGCGAAAGGTTTCATAATTCTACTATTACAACCAAGCCGTAAGGTTTGAATGAAACCTCAACCTTTCGACATGGTTCATCTTAGGCTAAGGTTAAACCCATGGAGGAGATAAGCAACTTCTAAAACCTTTCGGCATTATTCATCTTAGGCTAAGGTTAAACCCATGGCTTCAAACCCTTATGGCCTTGTCATATTATTCAAAAGATGGGAATCTACTCAACCACAGAGTTGAGCCCTTATAAAACAATCTTATAGAGAGCATTGGGTATGTTAACAAGATTTCTTGTTAACAGGTTTAATTCAATGATTTCGAAAGGTTTAATTTAAGGATTTCGGAAGGTTTTGTTCATTGATTTTGAAAGGTTTTGTTCAAGGATTTTGAAAGGTTTTGTTCAATAATTTTGAAAGTTTTAAGTGGAAGGTTTTCCAAGGTTTTTCTAAGGCAATGTTTTATAGTGACTTTTAAAGAAGGATGTCTAGAGTTTTATTACTTTCAAAAGGTCTGCTTTTCAATGGTTTCGAAAGGTTTGGAGGATGGTTTCAAAATGTTTAACGAATAGTTTTGAAAGATAAGGTTTTGGCATATTGGCCTAGATAATTAAAAGGTTTTCACTTGGTTTTGGAAAGAGGCACTTTCAAAAGATTTAGAAAGGAAAACTTTCAAATGGTTAAATGCTTTCATCAACTAAAGTTTAAGTAATGAAGATATATAATATGGCAATGATATTTTGAGTAAAGTATAAAGATTTTATATTTTTCCTTTTATAAGTTCGATTTAAAGGTTTTAAATCATTTTAAAAATGTTCTCAAGGAAAATTACGGGAGGGGACCCTTAAATGAAAATGAATCAGATATTAGAATACTAGATGGGACTAGTATGGAGTCGCACCCTATACATTAGCTAATAGCACCAGCTAATTGTTGTACAAAATTCCAGTATGTAGGGCTTTGTCACAGGTAGACTAAAGTTAGGATTACACACCGAAAGGAATTTATGTTTGTATATAGATAGGTTATTGGTAAGCCTGAAAAACCATTAAGATCAGGAAGACCTGGGAGATGATTAAGATAGGGCCAGACTATCCAGAAGATAAGTGTTTAACAGATAGTTAAGGACAGATCGTCCAGAAGTGAAGTGTTTAACAGATAGTTAAAGATAGATGGTCTAAAAAAGGAATATCTAACATGAGTTAGGTTAATTTTGATTATATTGTTTGGTAGGCCCGTGGCAGCCAAAGGTTAAAAGTTATCCAAACAAAACTTATGTATTTGAACAGATAGTTCATTATTACCTAATATTTATTTATGTTTAAATAATGATGTTTTGCAGTTTTTAATCAATTTTAATTGCATGAAAAATATTTTGCAAAGATAAGTTTTAAAAGGATGTTAGTGAGGGGAAATCCGTTCCTCTAAGTGGCGTGGTCTCACTTAAAATACTAAAACTAGATGTATAGTGTTATTCATACTAAGCTTTATGTTTGGTTCGAAGTTTATGTTTTCCCCTTAAACTCTCGGGTGCTCAAAATTAATTTGAGTAGGCTAAGGGGTTAGGGTCTTTTCAGGTTTAGTAGTATGCCGAATATGGCTACCAGAGGCATGCAAGAGGAAAACAAATAGCTATCCAGGAATGGAAGTTCTTATTTTATGTTTTAATGAATTTATGCAATGTTTGTATTAGGGCTATTATTTCCATATTACTCTGATCATCCAAGTGGGTATCTTCACATACCGCTCTTGGCGTAATTTGTAATATATATTTTATATATGCTTGGGAACATATTTGGGATCATGTAAGTTGAATACAGAACCTCTTGTTTCTGAAATGTAATGATGAAAGTTGTTTTGCAATCCGTGTTTTGTTTCATATTTAAATGCTTCTGATATTATGCATACCATTAACATAGCCGTATTTAGTCCCCAGAGGCTAATATTATAGATGACTGCAACATCTGTTGCGCTTAGTTTTGGGCCTCTAGATACGGGATGTTATAGCTTGGTATCAGAGCATGGTTTATGAAACACTTTAATTAAAAATAAATTTTGAAAATATAATCCTTAGTAAGTAGAGTTAAGATTGGGGGTATAAGATAAAGCTATAGTAAAGTACGTGTATTTGATATATATTAGTATACGCTATACCTCTAGATTCCTATCTTAGTTAGGCTATTCATTTGTATCTCACAAGGCTTGAATACAGATATGAAAGGAAGAAGAAGCAGAGTTAATCTTGGAGGAGATAGCACCGCAAATGGAAATGCCCAACCAAATGCTAGAAGAGGTCCAGGTTAGGCTCAAGCTGAAAATGTGGGTTCTCGGGTTCTTCAAGTGGGCATAGGAGTCATGTATCAATTCTTTGTAAGTATGATGCAAGCTGGAATTGCCGCTGTATTTTTTGGAGGAAACGCTGCTGGAGGAAGAGTTTAGGAAGCCCCGATGGTTAACCAGTATGCTAATCTAAGCAGAGATTATATCAGGCTTGCAAGGAAGCCGTTCATTGGAACTGAAGATGCAATCGAGTGGAAAACTGGCTGCTACATTATGAGAGAATCTTTGCAGATTTAAGGTTGAATGACGAACTGAAGAGATTGGCATCAATTCAGCTTTAGGGAGCTACCTGATTTGGTGGAATACTATCGCGGCTAGTGTTGATGAGGAAACCATAACTTGGGAGGAGTTTAAGAGGAGGTTTCAAGAAAGGTTTATGTCGGTGATGGTGCAGTCTGCATTGGTGAGGAAGTTTGCAGAACTAGAACAATGGGAGATGTCTGTTCTAGAGTATGCAAGAAAATTTGAAGAGTTGACCCGATACGGGTATGCTTTGGTTGATACAGTGATCAGGAGGAATGAGAAGTTTATAAGAGGCTTGAGGACGGAGTTGATAAGTGCTACTTTGCTGCACTTAAGAGATCGCAGTGGTGTAGTGGTGGAAATGGCCCTGAGACAAGAAGAGGAGTTAGCTTACTTGAGGAATAAGATGAAAGATGCCTAGGTAGGACATGGACAGAAAAGAAAGTTTTTCCATAAGAAGAATGCTCAGAATTGAGGAGCACAGAAGAGGGGAAAAGCTGAGGTGGTTTTTTATAAATGTGATAAGAAGGGACACTAAGCTAATAAGTGTCGGACTAGAAAAGGAAAAGAGAAAGGAAAAGAGGTTATTGGGAAAAAGAACATCCGATATATTAATGGTGATCTGATCGGCCATTACAAGAACCAATGCAAAGAACGTGCTAGAGAAGTAAAGGGACAGATGTATGCATTGGAGCCTACAATTTCAAGGCCCGTTGTGCAGCAGAAAGGAAAGGCTGTTCTGGGAGGCTCGCTACAGGTTCATGGTATGTCCGTTAGCGTTCTGTTTGATACTAGTGCATCACATTCCTTAATTTCTCGATGTTTAGTACATAAGCTTAACCTAGAGCCCTCATATTTAGTTGCTTCCTTAAAGGTTGCAAATCCGATAGGAGGGTACGCAACACTTGGGATGAGGTGTGACTATTTAGAGTTTGATTTGCTAGGTCATACTTTCGATTGTTGTTTACATGTATTTCATTTTGTGGGATTTTGGATTATCCTTGGGATGGATTGGTTAAGAAAATATGATGCTAGGATATTTTTCCATGATAGGAAAATATCATTTGGTCACCTGGATTGTTGTGATCGCATAGTTTATACTATAGAAAACCGTAGTTGTGAAGTGAATGCTTTATTGGGAATTATGGAGTTGGAGGATATGTTGCATCGAGTCTTTGTGGTTAGAGAATTTGCTGATGTATGTAAGCTGGTAATTGGATTACCACCGAAACGAGCCATTGAGTTTCACATTGATTTAGTGCCTGGAGCAGAACCGGTGAGTAGGTCACCAAGTAGGATGAGATCTACAAAGATGAGAGAGTTGAAGATGCAGTTGATGGATTTGGAAGGCAAGAGCTTTGTTTGACCGAGTAGTTTGCCTTGGGGAGCTGCCGTAGTGTTTGCTAAGAAGCCGGATGGATTGTTGAGGCTATGTATTGATTATCATAAGTTGAATGAGAAAACGATAAAGAACCGATATCCATTGCCAAGAATTGACGATTTGTTTGATCAGTTAAGTGGAGCCAAGGTATTCTCCCAGTTGGATATAGCGACGGGATTACATCAGCTTAGAATGGCAAAGGATAATATCCCTTTAACGACGTTCAGGACAAGATATGGATCGTACGAATGGTTAGTTATGCCATTTGGAATAACTAATGCGCCGACATTCTTTGTGGATTTGATGAACCAAATTTTCCAAGAGCACTTGGATAGATTTGTGTTGGTCTTCATGGATGACTTTTTGATATACTCTAAGGATGAGAAGGAGCATGAAGTTCATCTTAGAGGTGTGCTTGAGACATTGAGGGAGCATCAGTTGAAGGCTATGTTTTCAAAGTATCATTTTTGGAAGAAGGAATTGAAGTTCCTTGGTCATGTAGTCTCAGAGAAAGGGTTTTCAATCCGACTAAGATCGAAGCAATGAATAGCCGGAAAAAACCCGAAACAGTGACCATGGTAAAGAGCTTTCTTGGGTTGGCTGGATATTATCGAAGGTTCATAAAGGATTTTTCGCGGATAGCTGCACCGATGACTAAGCTTACATGAAAAGATGTGAAGTTTGTATGGATTGATAAGTGTGAGTATGCATTCTAGAGCTTGAAACACTTATTGACCCACGCACCAGTGTTGGTGGTCCTGGAGGGGAATCGGGATTTAGTTGTTTATACTGATGCGTGTGGAACTGGATTTGAAGCTGTGTTGATGCAAAGAGATAAAGTGATTGCTTATGTTTCTAGACAGCTTAGACCACATGACGTTAGGTATCCGACGCATGATTTAGAATTAGCTGCCGTTATATTTGCTTTGAAGGTGTGGAGGCATTACCTGTTAGGAGAGCGATTTGAGCTATACACAAATCATAAGTCGTTGAAGTACTTGTTCTCCCAAAAGGAGCCGAACATGAGACATCAAAGGTGGTTAGAGTTTATTGCTGCTTATGATTTTGGAATTGAGTACACATTCAGAAACAGAAACAAGGTAGTGGATGCATTTAGCAGGAAGCATCAGAATGGAGTATTGGCTATGATTGCTGAGTGGAAAGATTTGGAAGCATTGTCAGTTTGTAGAGTGCAGTTTAGATCCGAGGTAGGTTTAAGTGTAGGAAGTGTGCATTGTCTTGTTCAGAGGTTCGACTAGTAATGATTGAGAAGATAACTTCTAAACATGAGGAGGATCCATTTTTGGTTGAATGGATCAAAAAGTTAAGGGAAGGAACAAAGAGCGATGACTTAAAGGATTTCAATCTTGACCAAAATGGTAGTTAAGAAAGAAAGGAAGGCTATGTGTTTCGAATGTATGAAACATGAGAAAAGAAGTTTTGGATGAATGCCATCATTCGAAGTTTACTATCCATCCAGGAGGAATGAAGATGTATTAGAATATGAAGAGAAGTTTCTTCTGGGAAGGTATGAAACAGAATATTGGTTTATGTGTTAAACAGTGCCTGAATTATCAACAGGCAAAGGCTGAACACCAAAAGCCAAGCGGATTGCTTCAACCATTGGAAGTTCCATTGTGGAAGTGGGATTCTATTTCTGTGGATTTTATCAATGGGTTGCCAAGGTCTAGTAGAGGAAATGAAAGCATATGGGTCATAGTCGATATACTGACCAAGAGTGCTCATTTTTTTCCGGTAAAGTCAACTAGGATGGCATTTATATTAGCGAAGTTATTTTTGAAGAATGTGGTTAGAATAAACGGGATTGCTAGTAGTATTATCAGTGATCGAAATTCCTTATTTACTAGTGAGTTCTGTAAGAGTCTACAAGAAACTTTAGGAACCAAGCTCAACATGAGTACCGCTTACCATCCACAAACTGATGGGAAAACGGAAAGAGTTAACAAAATCTTGAAGGATTTGTTAAGAGCTTGCATATTGGATTTCGGGGGATCTTGGGAAGACCGTCTTCATTTAGTCGATTTCTCGTATAACAATAGCTATCAGACTAGTATTGGGATGGTACCGTTTGAAGCTTTGTATGGAAGGCCATGCAAATCTCCCATATGTTGGTTAGAGATAGGGGATAGGTTGGTACTTGGTCCAGATTTAGTGAAAGAAGCCACAGAGAAGGTTGAGTTGATCCGAGCTAGGATGAATGAAGCTCAGTCTAAGCAGAAAAGTTATGCCGATAGAAGAAGGATAGACTTGGAATTCTCTGTTGGAGACTATGTGTTTATTAAGGTTTCACTGATGAAGGGTGTGATTAGATTTGAGAATTTAGGAAAGTTAGTACTTAGGTTCGTTGGCCTTTTCGTATTGTTGAGAGAATCGAGAAACTCGTTTATAGATAGAGTTACTGAATGGTTTGGCTGGAGGCCATGATGTTTTCCATGTTCTCATCTTAGAAAATGTGTTAGAGATCCAGAAACTACTATAGCACCTATAGTGTTAGAAGATTTAGTAGTAGAACCAAATTTACTATAGTTAGAAAGCCAATTCAGATTGTGGCAAGAGATGAGAAGAAGTTGAGGAATAAGACAGTTGTTAACCATAAAATGCGAATAAGGATAAAGAAGGCCTTTCAGAAGGCTTCCGCATGAATAAAGAGTAGCAGGTAAAGCCGCCTTTCGACGGTGTTAAAGTGATTGTTCAATGCTAGTAAAGAAAAGCACGTAAAGACTTCAGAGCAAGGCTTCCACAAGCATGAAGAAAAGAATTGCTATGGAACAACGAAGCAGCTGGGTACAGAACCGACAAGCACCTTCTGGCTGGGAGAGAAGAGTAGTTCCTCAACCATTCATCATAAAACAAAGACTAAAGGAAAGGAGTTTAGATCAAATCTTTTGAAGGAGTCGAAGGGATGCAATCCACAATTTATAGCAGTTCCCAACCTTTCGGAAGGGACGAAAGGGTACATCTCTCAACATACAAAGAGTTCTTACCTTTCGAAGAGGGTGGAGAAGTCAAAGCAAGAGCAAATGACTGTATATTGACCTTTTCGACAGAATGGCAAGCCTTTCGAAGTGGTTGGAACACATACAAAATACATTTCGATAATTTCGAAAGTTTTATGAAGAAAGCGACATTCATAAGTCCGCCTAAAATGAAAGACAACCTTTCGACAACATTGAAGGGAAGCATAGCTCTCAACAACAATCAAGATAAGAGCAACCTTCCGACAAGGTCGAAGGGTTCACAAGGTTCACAATAGCATATAGAAGGCAAACCATTCGAAAAAGATGAAAGGTTCATGAAAGAATAAAGGGGAGCAGACAATTCGACAATGTCGAAAGGTCCACAATAGCAAAATGAGGGGCAAACCTTTCGAAAAAGTCGAAAGGTTTACAACTGCGTATAAAAGGGTGACCTTTCGACTCATTTGAAAGCATAGAGTCGAAAGGAGGGCTGCGAGCATCTATAAATAAGACCCAAAGGGTCCAGTTTTGAGGATCCAATTTTCCCATTCCGCTCTCACTCTACAACTTATTCTACTCCTGCTCACTACGTTTGTAACCTTAATTTAGAAATCAAATTGGTGATTTGTTTCATAAACTTTGTATCAAGCTTCATCGTGAGAAAATAAAGAGGATTATGGCTCACGATCAACTTTAAATTTGGGGATGATCATAATCAGGCGTCAATTCAACATTAACGGCCAAACATATATGATTTATTTCTTATCTTCTTTGTTCATTCCGAGTATATGTCATGGAACCATCACAGGATATTTCCACAAGTTTTATTCCCTTATATATTAAATTCATGGTTTTGGCTACATAAGGGGAATACAAATTGTGACTCAATAAATATACAGTGTCTAATCCCTGATCTGGTTCCATGACATATTATATCAACTCTTATTTTTACCTAAACATGATCAACGATCCAAAGCATTGAATGGGGTGGTGACGATATTTAACGTTAACAAACAAGATTATTAATTTCTGAAAGCTAAATGATTAAAAGTTACTTCAACCTAGTCGAAAGGTTGGAGGAGTCTTTTCATACTTTTCGACAAGATCGAAAGGTCTGACAACTTACATCTATTCCAACCTAGTCGAAAGGTTGAGTTAATCATGTTAATAACCTTTCGTCAAGGTCTAAAGGTTGAACTAATTCTTTCCACTTCAACCTAGACGAAGGTTTGGGGTTGTCATGTCTATAACCTTTCAACAAGGTCGAAAGGACTAACAATCCAGTACATTGTCAACTTAGTTGATGGGTTGCAGTAGCCTCTTTAACCTTTTGAAAAGGTCAAAAGGCATGGCTATCCATTGTTCTCTTCTTCTAGATTAAATTGATTAGGATAATTTATTTAAGGATAAAGTTTCAGAAGTGAGAATCATCTTAATTACATAGTTATGTCCAAGCAAAATTATCTTATCAAAGCATTGGGGATGTTAACAAGTTTTCTTCTTAATATTTTTGGCGCTAGAAGGAGGGCTCGAACCTCCGACCTTGTTATCTTAATACAACTAATTGTGGAAACTTGGTTTGCTACAGGAAAATGAAATCGAAAAGGCTTACCTCCTTAAATGAAAGGGCCGAACATGGAACTTCACTGGAAGAAAATGTTTTGCCATCTTTCAACCTTGGGAACAGGGAACAAGGGCAGTCTTTCGCACCGGCTCAACCAACTCCACCACCGGCTCAAATCCAACTGTCTCCGCAATTGGCTCAATTTCAGAATCTTCAACTATAGGATCATATTGTTAAATCACATAACTAGAGCGGCAAATGGCGGAGATGAAGAATTTCCTAGATGAGGTTCTATCCCATAAGTCATCCACGAAAGCTGTCATAGCAGGAGTGGAAGTTGTCTCTCCTAGGAGAAACTTGAAAATCGACACTAGTGATGCGAAAAAATAATTAACATTTCCTTGTCCAAGAAGAAAGATCATCTCCCACTAAAGGTGAACTATCAAGGAAGGATCCAAGAGGAAGACTACTTGAACAATGAAGCTTGCCTAAAAGACATAGTAGAGAAGGCCGTAAAGGATCTGTTGAACATTAAGTGTAAGAGAATAGTAGAAGAAAGAGTAAATGATAATGAGAGGGTTGCCCCTTTCATTGATGAAATAATGTCAGCACCTATTCCCTCTCACGTGAAGGTCCTGACAATGAAATATCATGGCACATTTGATCCCGACGACCATTTGATGGCAGTTGATAGTCAAATTGATTTGCACAATGCTTCTGGTGCCGTTATGTGCTGCCTTTTTCCAGTCACTCTCAAGGAGCTGCTGCCAAGTGGTACAGATAGTATTTTGAGAAAATAATATATTCTTGGAAACAATTCTATTATGAATTCTTGCCTCAGTTCTACATCTGCAAAGACCCATCGATCGACTATACAATACTCGCCAATATAAGGCAGAATCACGATGAGTCATTGGGAGATTAGTTGAAGAGGTTTAATGCTAAAGATTTGAAAGCCAAGGGAATGAATGACAGGGACAAACTTATTGCAATTCATTCGGGCCTCATAGTCAATTCTCCTTTCTAGAAGGAATTATTCATCCATGGTTGTCGAGATTTACAAGAATTTCATTTTTAGGCTGACAAATTCATCCAGATGGATGAATTATACTATTCTAAGAAAAAGTCTAATCTGAGGAGGGACAATAAAAAATTCAGCTCAGAAAGGATTCACAAAAGTTTAAATGGGAAGTTGCTAATGCTAATGCGGTAGCATTAAACAGATCGATCTCCTATATTTACGCGATGACTCAAGACAAGGTCAATTTCCCGACCTCGTTCAAAGCTCGAAACTATCCAAAGAAAAAGAAAGGGGATAAATACTTGGTTATCACAAGGCAAACAGTCACAGGAACAATGAGTCCAAGGTGTTGATAGGTATAATTCAAAAATTAATTCGAGAAGGACAGTTAAAGGAGTTTGTGAGAAACCCACAACAGACTTCCTTGCCAGAGACTGAGATAAGAAAACCTACCGGTACCACTATCAATATGATTGAAGGCAAAGATCCACTGAACCTGAGTCCACCCCAAAACAGAATTGACGTTATATATGGTGGACCAGATCCTGCAGGCAGAGGTCAGAGTGCCAGGAGTATATACATTCGTGAAGCTAGGAAGGCAGTGTTTTCTGTGCAAGAAGATCCACCACTCAAGAACCCAAAGTATAATATCAACATGCACAATTTGGTGATCAATCCCCAGGAGTTGAGAAGAGGAATCCATCACCCCCACAACGACCCATTGATGATCACAGCTCAGGTAGGATCCTCCGTGGTTGCAAAGATCCTGGTCGACATTAGAAGCGCTGTAAACGTGATATTCCGACATGCATTCGATCAAATGGGGATCTTTAAAGACAAACTTAAGCCTAGTCCTGAACCCGTCTTCGGTTTCAATAACAAGGGAACAACTCAACTAGGACAAGTGAAGCTCTTGGTATAGCTGGGAATCCCTCCATGCTCTCGTGTTTTTGAAACAACTTTTGTAATCATAAACCAGCCATCATTTTACAACACTTTTTTCGGACGTCCAGCGCTAGATGAAGTGGACGCATTTGTCTCACCTAAATATCGGATGCTAAAATTCCTTACTAAGAATGGCTGGGGAACTATCTGAGGTGAGCAATTTGTGTCAAGGGAAATGTAGTTTGCAACTTTAGAACAATATAGCAGGGAGTTTACTTTTTACTTTGGTTCTTCCATTTCTTTACAGGCTTCAGATGATGGGATTCTACATCCACCATTCAAAGCGGAGATAAAATCTAGCAGAACTAACAAGTTTATTGCTAAAAGGTGTTTTGCAGTTTATGGGAAAAGGAAGAGAATGGATACTAACTTAATAGAGGAAAACAAAATTATTTTTGAGGTAGATTGTAGAGGAGAGGTTGAAAGAGTTAAGCCAGTTGAGAAAGCTGAGGAGATTCCAATAGATTCTACCGATTCTACCAAAATAGACAGAGTGGGAAAAGATCTCGAGGTGCACTTAAAATCGAAATTGGTGGAATTCTTAAAAGTCAAAAAGGATATTTTTGCTTGGACCCACTCTAGCAAGATTGGAATTGACCCTACAATCATGAGTCATGCCCTAAATATCAATCCAAACATCCCTCCAGTCAGGCAAAAGAAGAGGTAATTCGATAAGGTAATAACCGACGCCCTTAATGAAGAAGTCAAGAAATTGCAACAAAATGGGTTTATTCGGGAAGTCTTCTGCCCTGAGTGGTTGGCAAATCCAATTTTGGTAAAGAAATCTAATAGGAAGTGGCGAACTTGCGTGGATGACCCCGATTATGAGTTATATTGTCATTAAGACACTATCTGCAGATAAAATAGTGTCATGAAAGCTAATGAGGCAAGCCCAAAACTTTACCATTATGGATGGAGTTCTATACAAGAAAGGATACACCCTTCCCTATTTGCAATGTGTAAAATCCAATAGCGGATTAAGGATATTAAAGAAAGCCCACGAAGGATTTTGTGGAGATCACTCTAATGGGATCAAATTGGCCAAAAAGATAATGAGACAAGGATTTACCTCGCCATAATTAACCAACCAAGCAGTCGAGTACGTTAAAAGATGTGAAAAGCGCCAATGCTACTCGAAGATACCATATCTTCCTCCAGGTCAACTAACCCCCATCACCATGCCATGGCCATTTGATGTTTGGTGAATTGATTTAACCGGACCACTTCTAATCTCCAAAGGTGGGGCGAAGTATGCTGTAGTGGCAATTGACTACTTCATAAAATGGTTTGAAGCAAAACTGATTCCAAAGATAACCTCTGGGAAAGTGCATAGATTTGTCATCAAGAACATTATCACAAGTTTTGGGATACCCTACAAGATAATCTCCGACAATGGAACCCAATTTGAAAGTGAAGAATTTTCATGATTTTTCCATAAGAATGGAATCGTAAAAAGCTTCTCTTCTGTTGCTCACCCAAAGGCCAACGGAGTCGTTGAGGCTGCCAATAAAACAATAAAGAAGATCTTGAAAAAGAGACTAAATATGGCAAAGTGGAATTAGGTAGACTAATTACCCTTAGTTTTGTTGGCTTATAGAACGTCCACTAGAACTGCAATAGGTCCTAACCCATATTCGCTAACATATGGTTGTGAAGTAATGCTACTGGTAGAAATTGAAGTACCTTCTTATCGAAGGATTGACTACGCCTTCAACTCAAATCAAGAACTCAAAGGGGAATCACTTGACTTGATTCATGAATTAAGAGATGAAGTAGCCTTAAAAACGGCCGAATACGAAGGAGAATATCAAAGTACTTTAACTCAAAGTTAAAAATGAGGACATTTAGACAAGGAGACATGGTACTTAGAAGAGTAATAGGCAATACGAGTAACACATCAGGTGGGCCATTTGGACCAAATTGGGAAGGTCTACTAAAAGTTTCCAACGAAATCCCCCCAGGGGCCTACAAGTTATGCCATCCTGATGTTAATATAGTATTGAGAACTTGGAATGCAGAAAATTTGAATCCATATTTTCCGACTCTGGACGAATAAAACATTTTCAAGAATATCTCTATTATGATTCACTAGGAAAAGTATACATGGTTGGGAGTAAAATTATCCTTAAACTTGGACTACATAAAATGGTAGGCTACCAATAATGGTAGAAAGCCCTTGGCCGCGCCAAGATGGCCATGTCAAGGCACCTCCTAGATAGAGGGCGTAAGCCTTTAGCCGCGCCAAAGTAAAAAATGACCAAGTTAAAGCAGCACAAGCCCTTATCTGCTTCACACTATGGCTAGGATAAGGTGCCTCCTGGAGGGAGGACGGGTAATCCCTTAGTCCTATTACGCTATGGCCTAGCCAAGGTACTAAAAAAGCCCTTAGCCGCATCACGCTATGGCTTGGTTAAGGCGCCTTTTGGAGGGAGGTCAAATAAGTCCTCGGGTCCTGCTGGAGAATAAGTTAGTCGAGCGCACCGAAAACCCGAATGAAATGTCCTACGGACTAAGAAAAGTCCCTGCCTAAAATGGGCACTGCCTAAAATGCGCTAGAAATTGGCAATGTCTAAAACGACAATTGCGTAAAATCGGCACTGCTTGAAATAAGCATGAGAATTGGACAAAAGAGTCCTAGCCTGAAATTGGTCAAAAAAAATGGATAAAGAAAACTCGTGCCCGAGAAAGAAAAAGCTCGCAAGATACCATAAATGCCTAAAGATGGCACATTCGACAAAAAAATTAGAATGAATTCTCCGACTTCTCCTCTTGAAAATCTACGAGACTGTTATTCTGGTCTTCTATAATTAATTACCAGAAATAGTATTCTGGTCTTCTATTATTAATTGCAAGAAATGGTATTCCGGTCTTCTATTATTAATTACCAGAAATAGTATTCTAGTCTTCTATTATTAATTACCAGAAATGGTATTCTGGTCATCTATTATTAATTATCAGAAATGGTATTCTGGAAGTGGCATCCTGGTCTTCTATCATTAATTATCTAAAATGTTATTTTAGCCTTCTACTAATAAATACCAGGAATGGGTATTCTGGTCTTCTATTGCTTATTGCCAGAAATAGTTTTCTGGACTTCCATTATCAATGCCAAATTGGGTATCCTGGCCTTCTATTACTTATTACCAGCTATGAAATGTCTGGTGTTAACGTAAAAATCAAACGCTAACACCCCGGTGTGAGTATTAGTAAAGCAAAAGCACCACCTGTTGGTACAGGAACCAGAAATAAGCAGAGAATAGCAGAAAAGTAAAGAGACAGCAGTTTTATAGTGGTTATGCTCAAAATCAAGCCTACGCTTTATCTTCTTTATCATAAGTTCGATTACAAGTTTTACAAGAATTCTTTCGATTACTCGACAATCGATACAAGTAATTAACTTTATAATGCAAGAGAGATTCTCGAATTCATCTTGAGTGTAGTTGATCTTCTCTTTAGGTAGTTTGGAATGTTTTTAGTAGTAGAGGTGTTGTAGAAGTCGTGAATGCAGCAGAGTTTCGGCGCTTCAAAGCCTCGGAAAAGTCCCTCCCACAATGTGGAATAGGCGGGGTATTTATAGGGAAATTCTGGTGATAGGTCGTAGGTCGTTGGGTTTTAGGTCGTGAGCGACCTAAGGGTCTTCTCGAATTAGCTTAATTCATTGGCGACTTAATGGAGCTATTCTGGGTTAGATACCGGGTGCGAGCGACTTAGTGCAGTGAATTTAGAAGTTATCTCGGCAAGATTTAGGTCGTGAGCGACCTAATGGAAGAGGTAGGTCGTGTGGCTTTACCCCGGAACATGCTAAGTCGTCCCCTTTTCCTGAATCGCTAGATCGCTAGGTCGCTAGGTCGCTAGGTCGCTAACTCGCTAGGTCGCTAACTCGTTAGGTCGCTAACTCGTTAGGTCGCTAGGTCGCTTCAGGAGTTAGGTCGCTAGGTCGCTTCAGGAGTTAGGTCGCTAGCTCGTTAACTCGTAAGTCGTTGGGTCGCTGAGTCGTAGAAAAAGAGGTGTTAACACTTGCCCCTCGAAGTATATGCCTAGGGACTAAGTCGTGTGCTTCGACACATTTTAACTCGTGCCATCTGAATTGCTAAGTCGTGAGTCGTTCGAGTTGTTAGGTCGTAAGTCGCTTGAGTTTTTAGGTCATAAGCCGCTTGAGTTGTTAAGTCATTTTAGGCCTATTCGAATTCCATCTTTCCCGCCTATAAGTTGCTCAGTTTCTCCTTCCTTCTCCTTACTTGCTCTATTATCTGAAACCGCCATTGACATTTTCTTCAAGCTTTCGAAGACAAATTCTAACCTTCTCGTCGTCGACCAATTCTCCATCCAACTGCGTAAGTAATTGCGGCCATCATTCTCTTATACCCATCGTCAAATCGCTGACTTCCATTTTCCGGCTTCAATTCGTTTTCTCTTACTATACTTCATCGAGAAACATGTTTCTACCAATTTTTGACTGTTGTTGATCACGCCGTGGTTGGCGATTCATGATAAAACAGCGACACTTGATTTGTGGAGAATCAGAGACGGTGTTAATGGTTTTTCGGGTGATTTGGTGGTATTGGAGAGGGGTTTTTTGTTGGGATGGCATCAATGGGTTATTAGGTTAATGGGTTATCGGGCTATCGAATTTGCGAGTTAGGCAACCCGAAGAAGATTGAGCGAGTTAGGGAGTTGGTGAATTGATGTATTGGGAAGTAGTGGACGGGATAAGACATTAGGCGAGCTAAGGATTTGAGGAGGAGCGACTTACGGTTTAAACATGAATCACACGACATAACTCAGCAAACGATTTAAGGAAATAGCACGATTTAACCAAGCAGACGGCTTAACTGAGCAGATGATTAACTGAGCAAATGACTTAACTGAGCAAACGACTTAAAGAATTCACACGACCAAGCCAATCAGACGACTTAATTTTAAACCGTGGATCTGTTTAACTCGTAGGATTGATGAACTCCACAGCTTGAGCAGAGCAACTTAAGGAAGGTTGACTCATGTTAGGTCGTTTATCATGACTTGGACGACCTAAGCAATCCCGAGCTACCCTTAAGTCGTTCCTGCGACTTAAGGACTTGAACATTTGCAAAATTTTTACAGAACTTGATCGAACTTTCAACTTGAACTGCCCGAATGAACTGCTTGAACTTGTTGTGCTTTTTCACAGATTGTATTTACTTGATTGCTAATAACCTGTTAAATACAACATTTGCAGAAAACTGGGACGAATATACTCGTCATTGACTACCCACATCAAGTGACGGATTAAATCAAGAGACAACATTCTACTTAAGTAAAATAAAATGAATCCAATTGAGTGTGAAATGCTGCGAATCAGCTAACTTGAATGAAGTGTCAGCGCAAAATTCTCACAGTTAGAACTGCTTATTATCGAATGTTATTTGTATTGACACTACTCTCAGTTTTAGTTTAATAACAAGTCTTGAATTTTCCTGAATTGACGTATGCCAACCTGTATTATTATTTTATTTACTTGTTATCTTATTAGCTTCGCACAACACTTCACGCGCTTTTTTAGGAAACGTGCACCTTCATATTTGAGCATCCAGTGTCTTGTGTAGAATGACTTCTCATCAAGCACAAGAAGTTGTGGTAGAACAGATTGAAGAAGTCTTTCCAATAGCTGACCCTCTGGAGAATCCTCTGGAAATAGTCTCAACCACTCTAACCCAACGGGCTTTCAGCCAGCTTTGCATCCAATTTGGCATTGCTGAGACCGAAGCTCTACTTCCTGGAGTAAATGATACCTCTGACATGCCACCTCCTGGCTTTATTGCGGTCAACCGTCAGATGTGCTTGAGCGGAGCTATTCCTCCTTTTATTGACTTTCTCAGAAAGATGCTTCTTCGGTTGACTATCTCTCCTTTTCAGTTACACCCCAATGGTTACGCCATTCTGATCGGGTTATATGTGTTGTTCGAGAGAACACTTGATCGCCTCCCGAGCTTTGATGAAATTTGCTACTTGTGCTCATTCGGGAGGAATAAAGATCATCCTTCCATCACAATTATAAGGAGCGCTAGAAATCATAAACTGATTACAGACTTGCCTAACAGCGTTCACGGGTTCTTAAATCAATTTTTCTTTGTTCGGTTCCCTTCAGAATTTTATAGCATCCGGAGAGTAGGAAGTAAGATTGTCTATCTCCATTTCCATTTCTGAGCCTTTCAGAATTCTTGTTGTCAAGTATTAACTTCATTTTTACTCTTTTAGCACTTCCTTCCCTTTCTAAAGACTCCAATCACAAGCCAACTTTTGAAAGGCTAAACGCTGTAGCCGTCGAGGAAAGGAGCATAAAATTTCTTTTGAAAGAAGAATTTCTTCATCAATTTGGCCTTTTACACCCTTCCCGATCCCTTCAGCTTCGTGACGCCCCTGCTTCTCAACCGGAAATATCTGATGCCCCTACTCCTGCAAAAGAACTTGCGTCGAAAGAACTAGTTGCAGAAGCTTCATTAATAAAATGCTTCGGTTCTGCTGAGGGTGCAGAATTTTCCGGCAAATCTAAACTTCTTCCGGTTATCGAAGAAGAAGAACTCCCTCAATGTATCGGGAAGGCCGCCACAGAAGTTGATGAGGGAATGGAGAAGGAAAGTTCTGCCACAAAAAGTGCTGAGCATGCTGGAGAAGGAACTGCTGGTGTGACTCACTCAGCTGAGCACAATGGTGATGACATCTTCGGGGGGTTAAGCGATTTTCTGGTGACTTCTCAAGAGCTTTTCAAAGACGATATTACTGCTCCTAAGTTTATCTCCCCATCGGTCGAAGCAACATCTGTCTTACGACCACTTCCGTCAACCCAAGAATTGACCCCCATTGTAAAAGCTGACATCACTCCTAGGCTGAAGAGTGGTTTGTAGCTTGACGCGCGTAGTTTGCATGCCACACACACTTAGGATTTTTAGCAGTTACCCGCACTTAAATTCCTTTTCCTGGAGATTTCTAAATTCTATCTCTTTTTCATTTTCATATTGTTCAATGGGACGAAGCGGTTCGTACTATGATGATTTTCGAACTTATGGAAGGTGTGATTTTTACGATCCCCGACGCTATCTCCGTGCCCCCAGGGAAACTGATGAGGAACGAGCGGTTAGAAAAGCTCGAGAGAGGCAAGCTTACGAGGAGCGATATGGGAGAACTAATGATCGCCATGACTATTCTCAAAGATATGACGATTCCCATAAAAGAAAATCCTACGATGATAAGGGAAAGGGACACATAATCGAGGAGCCAAGCAAGAGGGCCAAACTCGGTGACAAGTCTTCTTCTGAAGTCCCTAAAGTGCTTGCTGCTTCCATTTCTTCAGACATTCCTCCCAGCTCTCCTGCCCTCAAAAGAACTGACATCCAAACAATCATCAACAGGCCTCCCTATTAAGTCGAAAAGCCTCCGCCTACACTCCACAGTCAATTCCCAAACTGGTGCTTAAAAGGAGTGCATTTTGACTTAGACTTTGTACCGATTGACAAGCAAGCTATGTTAATAAACCTTGATGCTGTCAAACTCGATATCAAGAGGATGTCTGGCTGGCAGAAACTTGTCGACGAGCTTCAAAGAGTCAATCGTGCAAATCTTGAGGCAGTGCTGACTATGGAAAATGACAAGTCTGAATGGCAGAAAATTCTTGATCAACATGATGTGGAAATGAAGAACATCACTACCTATAATGAGGAGCTTGAAGCCGAAGTTAAGAAACTTAAAGAGGACCTTGCTACCTCTTCCGCTTCCTATTCTCAAAAGGAAGAGGTTTTTCAAAAGCAAGTGAGAGATGCGCATGCTGCTCAGAGTGATGCCGAGATCAAACTTGAAGCGGAGAGCATGTTGTTGAAAAATACTGCAACGACACCGTCCAACTGCGGGAAAAAGTCAGCTCCCAAGACTTGGAGATCACTATGTTAAAAGCTCAACTTTTAAAAGCAAAAAAGGAGCGTGATGAGGCCATTGCCGGAAAATCGGCTGCTGAAGAATCACACGAAACAACTAAGGCCACCATCAGCTCCATTCTTTTTGAGTTTTATGTTCTCAGTGTCTTAGGGAAAGGAAGTCTTTTGTTCTTGGGCCCAAAATACGAAATTACTCTGGCCGAAGTGTGGGAGGCAATAAATGAAATGTTTAAAGATTCTGGCTATGCAGGGAAGGATTTTGAAGCTTGTTACTTGGACGACGACGGTCGTGCTGCTCTGGCTAGAGGAAAAGAACAGCTTGCCAGGCAGCGAGCCGAAGCGGTAGAAGGAGAACACCTGGGGAAGGCTTCTTTGGCCGACCCCACTCGTCCTTCGGCTTCGGTCGACCCTGATATCATTGGTTCTAGCTCTCATTCCCTGTCGCCTGCAAAAGCCGCAAAAGCCGAAACTAAAATCACAACTTCTGAGCCCCCAACTGTTCACACTGAATAAGAGGCCCAAGAGAGCACTGAGGCCCAACACTACGAAATCGAAGTGATCAACCCAAGTTCATCAGGTAACTTCAATTTTGATCTGGCTCAAGTGGACTGCTCGTTCACTTCACATGAGCTCGATGAACTTTTTTCCTATTACTTAAGCTTCGATGTGCCACTATCTCCTCTCTTTACGGGAAATACTTATGTTTTTAACTTTTCTTCTTCTGTAGCGAAAATAACAAGTGATGTACCAGCTTCGCCTCCCCTAGCTGCTGCTCCTCTACCTCTTCAAGTTACTCCTCCTTCCGCTTCTCAACTGGGGTCGCAAGAGGAACAAATAGAAGCACTTCGAGACTTAGACGACCCGGAGGCTTCTCAAGAGCAAAAGGCTGAGGAACTTGAAGAGGGCGAGAAGACCCCGGAGAGATTCACCGCCGATGATATGAAACTTTCTGATCTTATTTTTTAGGCAGTGAATCTTCTTCAAAGAAGAGGGGAAAGCGTGGTGTTTCGAAGAAAAGGAAAGGCGCTTCTGTTGATGACGAGAAGACGGACACTTCTGCTGGTGACCAGAAAACAGAAGATGACCCAATTGCATCTCTTTCTCCTTCTCCCGCAACTCATCCAACCCGGCCTGCGAAGTTAGTCATTAAGCCGGGTAAAGGCTCTAAAGGCGGCGTGAGGAAGAAGAAATGACTTTGGTTCTATCTTTCTTGTTTTGCTATTTTGTCTTTTGCTTGTATCGACCGGAGATTGTGCGGGTTTCGGCCCCCGCTTTTTGAAGCCTGCACATGTACAAAAAATTTGATAGTATGGAATAAAAACGACATTTTTTACTTGTACAATCTCTTGCCAGTATTTGTGAATGCATTTATTCCTTGTTTTTGCACAAGCTTCTTTATTTCCTTTATATGATATTGCAGTAAGCTCGTGGTATGATGTTTGAGCATTGTTTTTATTAATATAGCTATATGCCCCCATACCACGGCTTATTGCAATAATCTAAAAGGACTTGTACTCTTATTCTAGAGAATAATTCTTCCGTTTTGAGGAAATATTATTCTGCTTTTAATAGAGTATGCCTTGCATCAGAGAGGTTTTTCTTTCTCTTTTTTTTTACACTTCAACTTTCGGAGATGATCACTCTTATTTTTTGAAAAGTGGGTTCCCCTACACATTAAAGCGGGCTTCCGAAGAAAGCTTTGATCTGTTTGTCAGAAAGTTATATTTCATCGTTGAATGGGCCCACGGGACAAACGTCAGCTGTTTTATCGGATATTTGTTTGCACAAATAATCACGAGTATTTAGCTGCGGCCTAGAACCTTCTTTTTGAGAAGGCGCCCCTTTGGTGGTTCCATTGACGAAGTTTTTGAATGTGCCTCGTTAGAGGGCTTTACTTGTTTAGTGCTTCCGAAGAAGGCTTTGTGCCTCCGAAGAGGGCTTCTTCATTTGTGCCTCGAGAGAGGGCTTGTTTTATATGCCTATGGGAAGGGCTTTTTTGTTGTGCCTCTGAAGAGGGCTTTGTGCTGTTTTCCCTGAAAGTTACTTTCTCATAATTGAATGGTCCCACGGAGCAGACGCAAGCTACCCGACTGGATGTTCGTTTGCACAAACGATCGCAATCAAGTAACAAGGGCCTGGAACCTTCTATCTTGGGAAGGTGCCCCCTTGGGTGGTCCCACCAACATTCTTGGGCGAGAGAAGCATTTCGATTTGGGCATGCCTCGTTGGAGGGCTTTTGCCTCCGAAGAGGACTCCTCTGAAGAGTTGTGCCTCCGAAGAGGGCTTGTGCCTCCAAAGAGGTCTTTTGCCTCCGAAGAGGTCTTTTGCCTCGTTGGAGGTCTTTGTTTGTGTGCCTTCGAAGAGGTCTTTTGCCTCCGAAGAGGTCTTTTGCCTCGTTGGTGGTCTTTGTTTGTGTGCCTCCGAAGAGGTCTTTTGCCTAGTTAGTGGTCTTTGTTTGTGTGCCTCTGAAGAGGTCTTGTTTGGTTTGCCAGGAAGTTTGCATCTCACAGTTAAGTGGGTCCACGGGGCAGACGCAAGCTACCCGACTGGATGTTCGTTTGCACAAACGATCGCAATCAAGTAACGAGGGCCCGGAACCTTCTATCTTGGGAAGGTGCCCCTTGGGTGGTCCCACCAACATTCTTAGGTGAGAGACAAGATTCCACTTTGGTTGTTTTTATCTGCTAGTCCATGTCTTTTCATCAACTACCGCTGAGCGATTCCTCGTTATCATTCTCAAGTTTACGTTCTTTTCTTTGATAAGCTGTTTGATTTTTCCAAAGAAGTGTAGTTCATGGTCGAGTGAATCCACGGGCAGACGCAACCCACTTAACCGGATGTATGTTTGCACAAATGATCACAGTCAGTTAGCAAGGGAATGGTGCCTTCCCTTTGGGAAGGTCCCCCTTTGGTTGAATCACCAACCGTTTGTAGGAATTGAGTCTAGAATTTTTGTGGCTTGACATTTGTTTGTTGAGTGATTTATGGGAATTGCTTGGGTTTGTGACGTGTTGAATAGGTAAGCTTTGCTTTGATTGCCTGTAATATTAAATCGATATTTTAGCGACATATTCAAGATATTTGCACATCGAAATGCGATAGGCAATTTAAAGTAGTAGAAGACACAAGATTTATAGTGGTTCGGCCAAGAATTGGGCCTACATCCACTTTATAGTTCTTATTGCCGAGTCACACTGATTTTACAATGGCTTACAATACAAGAATGATACATCTAGAATTATTTTACAAATTTAAGCATAGCTTTTAAGTAAAATATGGACGCAAGTGGTTGCTGTTCCAGGCTCTTGGGATTGGATCTCCTTCGACAGTTGTGAGTTTGAAAGTGCCATCAAGAAGTGTTTTGCCTATGACATACGGCCCTTCCCAGTTTGGCCCAAATACTCCTGTTGCTGTCATGATCCTTTTCAAGACTAGATCCCCAATTTCAAAGCTGCGTTGACGAACTTTTGAATTGAAGTGCCTGGCTAACCTTTGCTATTTAGCTGCAACTCTGAGTTCAGCTTCTTTCCTTCTTTCATCAAGCAAGTCAAGTGCTTCAAGTTGCAGCTTTTCATTTTCAGCTTGGTTGAAATGAATTCTCCTGTGTGAAGGGAATTCTATTTCCACTGGAATCATTGCTTCTGATCCATACGCTAATGAGAATGGAGTGTGCCCAGTCGCAATTTTATGGGTAGTCCTATATGCCCATAGTGCTAGTGGCAGCTTATCAACCCAACCACCTTTCGCTATTTCCAGTTGCTTTTTGATGGTTGATTTGATGATTTTGTTCACTACTTCCACTTGCCTGTTTGCCTACGGATGAGCCACTACTGAGAAGCTTTTCGAATCTTAAATCACCTGCAAAATTCCTGGAATTATTCGCTTTCGAACTGGGTACCATTGTCTGTTATTATCTTCTGAGGCACACCATACCTGCAAATGATATTTTTAGTCACAAAATTTATCATCTTTTTAGAGGTAATAGTAGCCAATGGTTCAGCTTCAGCCCATTTAGTGAAATAATCAACAGCAACAATGGCATATTTGATTCCGGATCTAGCAATCGACATAGGCCCAATAAGATATATTCCCCAAATGGCGAATGGCCATGGACTGGCCATCTGTGTTAGCACGGTGGAAGGTGCTCTTGGGATTTTCGCAAATCTCTGGCATCTGTCGCACTTTCGGGAGTAGCTAGCAGCATCTCGATTAATATCCAGCTAAAAATAACCATAGCGAAGAATTTTCTTTGCAAGAGTTTGGCCACCTGAATGATCTCCACACTCTCCTCCGTGCACTTTAACCAAAATTGTCTTAGCCTCTTCTTTGGTTACAGATCGGAGTAATGGCATCGAGAATCCTCGTTTGTACAAATGGTCGCCTTGAATTACATATCTTGGGTCTTTTCTTAACAGCTTTTGACGCTCTTTTGAGTTTTCTGGTAGGGTGTCGTTGAGTAGATATTCCTTGATCGGGGTTATCCACGACTCCTGTTCTTGACATACAGCCATGATCCAATCAACATCCTTCTCATCAATACTCGGAGCTGTCAAGACTTCTATAGGGACCAATCCCAATAATTGAGCTTCGCTTGAGCTTGAGTATTTCACGAGAGAATCTACTTTCATGTTCTCTTCCCGGGGTATATGGTTGATTGTATAATGATCAAAATCATCAAGAAGTTCATAGGCTTTTGATAAGTAAGCTGGCAGATTTCCTCCCTTAGTTTGAAACTCTTTCTTGACTTGGCATACAATAAGCTGGGAATCACTGAAGATCTGCAATACTTTGATGCTCAGTTCTTTAGCAATCCTCAGACCGGCAATAAGAGCTTCATATTCGGCTTCATTATTTGTCGAAGGAAATTCTAATCTCAGTGCATAACAAAATGACCACCCTTCGGGGGTTTCAAGCACAACCCCAGCTCCGGAACAATAGTCATTTCTTACACCATCAACATATAATTTCCATCGGATCGGGGTATCATCGGTTACCAATTCCTCACTGTCACCTTTGTCGGTGCACTCTGCAATGAAATCTGCTAAAGCTTGTCCATTGATTGCTTTTCGGGGATGGTAAGTGATATCGTATTGACTGAGTTCAATATTCCACTTTAGAAGACGACCCGAAGTTTCAGGACGAAATAGGACCTGCTTTAGTGGTTGGTCAGTGAGGACTCTAATAGAATGAGCCTGGAAGTATGGTTTCAACTTTCTGGATGCAATCAATAAACAATAGGCGAGCTTTTCTAACTTCGAATAATTCATCTCTGCTGTAACGTCTCGGGTTTTGCCCGCTCGAAAATCAACATCCGTACTTCACAACGTACTCGAATGCCGTAGATTCGACCGTTCAAATCCGAGTCGCCGGAGCTTATAACAACATTAAGTAAATAACACAGCGGAATAAATGAATAATACATTTATATACAATATCTGATACAATATGATACAACAGAATGATGCAACAGATATCAATATACATCAGAGATATGATACAAGAAATAGCAGCGGAAAAGAAAAGATAACAACAGTAGCGGATAGAATATCTCCAATAGAAGTGATAACTCCAAAATGATCTTCAGACAAGAATGAATCCACAACTCCAAGATAAGCAACTCCGATGAATGAACTAGCTCCAGATAATCTACTAAACCTGAATATCTGAAAAGAAACCCAACTCTAGACTGCTCGTGTGGAAAATTATGAGCACCCAGAGTTTAGGAAAGGAATAATAAACTCCGGATCAGTCATGGGACTGGTGTGAGCAACAAAAACCGTTTATCTTTAAACAAACACAAAAGGTTTTAAAACATTGAATTCCGCAATGCTTTTAGAAAATGAAACTACCATAAGACCTCCTGCCACACACACAATGCAAACGCAGAATTGGAGGAGATTTCTTCTTATGATAGTCAAACATGCTTACTACGCAAATCATTGGATTATTATTATTAGTGCATAGTGGAAAACAATTTGAAAGTATAATATTAATCTTAGCCAGCATAGGTACCATTATACTATGCCTACTATAGCTACCATATTAGATGGTAGGTTCTACAACTAAAACCGTACAAGTTTCGTATTTGGAAGATGGATTTCCAACAAATGGTCAGGCTAAGGAACTTCCTATGCCACGAAAGAAACGCCTCTGGCGGGACGCTCCGAGAGACAACTGCTCTCTGCCAACAAGGCAGGGTTACTTCTGTAACAAGTAACTCACGAATATGCCACCTCCCGGTCCTTTGGGACCTTTATCCGAGCGCTCGGTAACCATCATCACACATAATAAATAAGTGTATCCACATGAGTAAGTATCTGGGCTCCATACCATGACACCACCCCTTTCCAGTAGGAAATGACATACCCTAAAGGGCGCGACCCTCATAACCTTGCCGCAACATTCCTGTTTCGACCATTTCCGGGTTGTGAGGCTCTGACGAAGTCTCGTCCACAAAGCTACGCTTTTTTCAAAAAGCCATGCTTTGGGTCAACAGATGATCAACCTATGATCACAAAGATAAATGATCAAACAAATGATTATATCACAAATGATCAAACACTAATCATCACACAGCAACACTCAGCATGCCACATTACCAAATTGGGATATATCGCTGATAATTTTCAACTACATAACCTCTGAGCTCGTACGTCTCAGAGAAGGGTGTTAAGTTAAGAGAATAAATTCTCCGCCACCAACAGAAATGTATTTGAAAGAAATCGGCTTTATATCTCAAAGTGTAATGTCAGACATGTATCCATACAAGTCTGTTCCGGGATCGAACAGAACCGAAGGCACTTCTCACGAAGCCCTTGCAAATCCGGATAATTTCCAATCACGTCCGGACTTCCCATCACAAAAGAGTGATATAAATCTCTATACCGGAGCAACTCGGTGCAGAGACATTCGACAGGTTGTCCTTTCATTTTCGAAAAATATCCGGTCTTCAACACCGGTCTTCAAATGTGATCCATAACATCGAATCACTTATTCGGAATGGGTTATATGACACAAAGGTCCTCTCCCGGCTAAACCGAATAGTGAGCGCAATATTTAACAATATATGGATATTGGGATTTCAATTAAGTCACAACTTAAACCCAAACTTTCTTTTCAAATGGTTTAACAAATTACCATTTCAAATCTTTTAAACAAAAAGATTCATTTTAACAACCTTCAACGGTTTAAAACAATTTCCACACTTTAATCTTTTAAATAAAAGATTTAATCATAGATTTTCCAAATTAATTCCCATTTCAATTTGATTAACTCGTTAAATCTTTAAATCAAAGATTTAACTTATAGCTTTCGAAACAATTTCATTTCAAATGGTTAAACAATTCATCATTTTAAATCTGTCAAAAATAAACAGATTTAATTCATAGCTTTCTAAAAGAATTCATTCATAACTTAGAAAACCATTTTTTCAATTCAATCTTGAAATTCCTTTAATTAAAATGGAATTTCATTTCTTATCTGAAAGCTTTTATTCCTTTAAAACAAACAGTTTTTATTTTGGAAATCTGATTCATTTATACGAGTTAAGGTTCTTGGGTTAAATCCAAATTCTCAAAATTTTACTTTTAAAATGGTTTAACTTCATATAAACACATTTATAACATCTTTAAATCCCTAGTTTCAAATCATAGGATTCAATTTCAAATCTTGAATTCAAATTTAAATCAAATTATTTAAATTTCCAAAACTTAATCAAGTTATTCGAAATAGGTTTTATCTTTGAAATTCCATTTCAAAAGCTTTTTGCTTTAAACCCAAATTTCCAATTTCAAAATCAATTGAAATTAAAATTTCAATTTCAAAAACATCAAATTTAAATTATCTGTGACTTAATCCGATTTCCACGTGAAATTCATATTTGTGTGTGTAAAAGTGTGGTCCAGGGGTTTCACACACAATAGTGCAACATCAATCATCACAGATACATCGATAAGCGGTATAATCGATAACGCTTATCTTCATTCACAGATTCATAGATAAAATAAATTTATCGGTCACAAAGGTTTACAATTATAATTCGATGTGGGTTTCGGATAACCAACTGGAATCCGACTCCCTGTCGCATCGAAATTCAAGTGCCGTTTTACGGGCCAAGGGTTTCATATTCACATAGTAATATATCACAGAAATAGAAATTTCAGATCACAACATAAATCAGGGTATACCACAAAACATCATATATCAAGGATATCAAACAATCAAGTCATCCAATAGAATCCAAATATTCATATGCAAGATCAGTTAATTATCTGATTTATTCAAATTAGATTAATTACTTATGAATTCCTAATCCTGGTTACTCAACATCGATAAATTACAAATTATTTTGATTAATTATTCTTTAATCATTTATTAATTAACCATTAATAATAAATTAATTAACTTTTAATTAAAATTCATCAACCTTAAATTATTAAATAATTAACCTTTAATAATAAATTAATTAACCTTTAATAATAAATTAATTAACCTTTAATAATAAATTAATTAACCTTTAATATTTAAATAATTAACTTTAATTATTTAATTCACCATTTAATTAATTATCTTTAATTAATAAATTAACCTTTAATTAATTAATTACCCTTTATTCTCAATTAATTATCATTCCCCATTAATTTATTAAAATTTAAATAAATTAATTATCCTTAAATTCATTTATTGTTTGATCACTTGGTTAATCACCCTTAAATCATAAATTATCCATTTTAATTAATTTAATAATTTCAAATTATAAAACCCTCATTTATTCAAGATAAGAATATTTTTCTTATTAATGATCAAACCATCATAATCAAGGTACTTAAAACAATTTGTTTCCTAATTCACTTTTTTTTCATTTCATTTTAAATTTTAGATTTAAAATAAATTAATTTTAACAAGATTTCAACAATTTCAAAACCCCCCTTTTTTTCTTTTAAATTTGACAGGATAACAGGTTTCCTATGAAGCCTGTAACCAAAGCATCAACCCAAATCAAACTCTCTTCTGCTTCGAGTCCAACACCCTACTTCCCCGAGCCAAACACTACCATGCTTCGAGTAAAACTCGAGACAACATACAAACTTACCGAAGCACGCTCTGGGTTAATCTTCTTCTTCCCAAACTTGATTAACCCAGAACCAAACGTGCACATGCACGTGTATACCTGAACAAATCATCGCCGACCATCTTCAAGACCTCCGGCATGCCACACTCAACCCACTAACTAACTCCGACCACCCAGACATCATCAACGACGACGAGTTCGAAGTTTCACTACCAGGTCCAGACTAGTACGAAAGGGTCGTCACGAAATCGTCTCGCACCATCGCCCTAGGCCATCGGAGGCCACGAAAACATCGTCGGAGCTCCGTCTACCTCCCCAGATTCGATCGCCACTGGTCTCATTCATTCCGATCCACCATGGGTGAAACACGAATTCGAGATTCAATGATGACCAAAAACACACAAAAAAAACCCTAAATTCACATCAACTAACTGTTAGAATTTCACTAACTTCACCGAGTATCTAAAAATTTATTTACCATTTTTCTAATGATCATTAGTCCTCAAGCTACTTCTGACATCAAACTCAAGATTTAATTGTTCGTCCATCGCTGGGAATTGCCATCAACTCGATTTTCGTTCATCACGAGAAATCTCAACATCCATTCACTTAAAAATCGTGGAATTCCTTTTAAAAATCATCTTATTACAAGATAAATCTGATCCAATGATCAAAACTTCAAATTAAAATACTTGAATTTTCTGTTTAAAAGGTTTTTCCTCTGTAATTTCACAATTCCAAATTATTTACTAATATTCTATGGTTGAGATTATTTTTAAAATTTGAATCTGAGTACCCCTAACAAATTTCCTTTATAGATTATAACTCAAAACTACTTACACTCGGAGATTTGAATTTTTGAAATGGTTTACTCTGTAAACCTGAAACAAAACTTATCTGCCTGTAACCAAGCATACACCCTATCCTTGCCATGAATACATATACAAACAGACGTATGCAACCCTTATTTATCATCACAGACTCCAGAACCAAAGAAGTGGTTGAAAAATTTAAGTTTGCTCACTGAATATTAAAAACAGAGAAGTATTCAACAGATTTACTGTTAAGATTTCAAACAAAAGTTACTCACTTATTATCTGGTTTAAAACAGAAAGCCTATAGAGTTTAACAAAGTGACATAAACTCTCATGTACACAGACATTTCAAACATTTCATTCTCATCAAAGTATTTATCACAGGAATATCAAGATTCGTATATATATAAGGTTAAGAGTTTGCTCACCTTAGATTCCAGAAAACAGAGCCTCTTTGAAACAGACTTGAACTTTTTCTTTCTTTCTTTGATTTCTGGTTTGTCTTAATTGTGTTGTTTATATTGAAGCTTTGTTTAAGTTTTGAATGATATTGTTTGCTTCAGATTTTTTTTTTCCAGTTTGAAATGGACGAGGCAAAAATGAATTGAGGAGTTTGATAAAAAGAAGAGTTTGCTGGTGATAAGTCTTTGCACAGGGTGATGAATAGATTTGTACAAGAATGTATATATTTTGTACAACATAACCAGAGATATTTCATCTTTTGGTGGCTGAAATGTTTTATAATATTTCGAATTGACTATTGACTATGCTAGCATTAAATGCAAAGTACTTTGTTCCCATGCTTGCCTACATCTTTTTTTTCCTTTTTTTTTCTCATCTGATGATAATGTTATGGTGGCTAGCAGATTTCATTTCGACTGAAGATATTTTAGGGTGTATTAAAGATTTCTTGCATTAAATGCACATGCTTTTGTACATAGATGTTTGTTCTTTTATACTTCTTCTTGCCTGCATACTTTGTTACTTTCCAAGTGTACATGAATATGTATTGTAATGTTTTTATTTTGTGGTGGCTGAAATGATTTCCAGTAAGTACATATGTTTCTTCCTTTTGCCTTGTTATTTTATAAGTGTTCATATGTGAATGTATTTTGTTTCTATGCTTATTTTGTTTACCTACTTATTTTTTTATATTTGTTCATAGATATCATCATTTTGGTTTTGTAGACTTTTCTTTGCATACACTTTTGCTTTTACTTTAATATTTATCGTCTTATATTTAATTTATAAATCCAAATTATTATTAAACCATTTATTTAAGATTTTATTTCAAATCCAATATACATATATATTCACATATATACAATATTTACAATATTTAAATTTTAAATGATTTAACATAGAATTTATTTTAATCCGGGGAAACTCGCATCACTTTAAATCGATTTATTTCACAAAATTTATTCAAAAATTAATTTAATTATCGATTTAAAATAGATTAAAATTCGGGGTCGTTACATCTGCCCCAGTGAATCTTTTGCTGATGTAATAAACCGGACGCTGAACTTTTGCGTCTTCTCGTACCAATGCTGCATTGAGAGCATGAGACGAAACTGCTAAGTATATGAATAGATCTTCACCATTGTTGGGCTTGGAAAGTACCAGAGGCGTTTCCATATGATGAATCAACTCATCAAAATCTTTTTGACACTCAGGAGTTCATTCAAAATTCTTCCTTCCTTTCTTCAGAGCATCAAAGAAGGGAATGCATTTATCTGTGGCCTTGGAAATAAATCGACTCAAAGCAGCGACTTTCCCGTTGAGGCTTTACAATTCCTTCTTTGTTCTAGGGGGTTTGACTTCTCTTAAGGCAGTGTTCTGAGCAGGATTAGCTTCAATGCCCCTAGCACTCACAATGAAACCTAAGAATTTTCCGGACTCAACCCCGAATGAACATTTCAGAGGATTCAACTTCATTCCATACTTTCGGAGGATCGTGAACATTTCTGCCAAATGGTACATGTGGTCTACTGCCTTCTTTGATTTCACTAACATATCATCAACGTATACTTCCATAGTCTTGCCAATTTGAGGCTTGAACATGGCATTAACGAGTCGCTGATAAGTTGCCCCCGCGTTCTTTAATCCGAAGGGCATGACTTTATAGCAGTAAAGACCAACATCAGTGATGAAGCTTGTGTCCTCCTGATCTGGCTCATGCATCATGATTTGATTGTATCCTGAGTGAGCATCCATAGAAGATAATAACTCGTGTCCGGCTGTTCCATCCACCAACTGATCGATTCTGGGCAATGGGAAATAGTCTTTGGGACATGCTTTATTCAAGTCTGAAAAATCAATGCATACTCTCCACTTTCCATTTTCTTTTTTAACCAATACCGGATTAGAAACCCAATTTGCATAAGTGGATTCTCTGATGAAGCCATTCTCCATAAGCCGATCTACTTCTTCTTTCAATGCTGTTGACCTTTCAGGTCCCTGGGTTCTCCTTTTCTGCTTTACAGGTGTGAATTTCCGATCAATATTTAAGGCATGCACTGCGATTTCTGGAGATATTCCACACATGTCAGCATGACTCCAAGCGAATACATCCAGGTTTGCTTTCAAGAATGATATTAGCATATTTTGAACTGTCACACCGAGTTGTGAACCTACATTTAGCACCTTGTTTGGATCCTTCTGGTCAACAGGTATTGGCACCGTTACTTCTACCGGCACCACTCTATTCTCCCCTGCACTGGTTTTTCTGGGATCAATTTCCTTTCGCGCACCACTATGCTCACCAGTGCAGGGTCCACCCCGTACTTGCTACAAGGTGGGTTCTTTGATGCGGAGCGGAGCTGCCGCACCCTTTCCCATTTCTCTCTTCTTTGCCTCCCGCAACTCTGTGAGATAACATTCCCGCCCAGCATCTTGGTCCCCTTTCAAAACGCCAACAACATTATCAGTGGAGAATTTCATAGTTAGGCACCATGGGGCGAGAATAGCTTTGAATGCAGCAAGAGTTGGTCGTCCCAAGAAGGCGTTATAAGCAGAAAATTCATCAACAATAACAAAAGTTTGCTTACGGACCACTTTTCTTTCCCCTTCACCAAGTTCTACAAATAAGTCGATGGTTCCGATGGGCTGTTTTGGTTCCCCAGTGAACCCAACAATCTTTTGCGAAGAAGCTTGAACATCAGCCATCGGAATCTTCATTTGATCAAAGGTCTTTTTGAAGGGGATATTACAAGAAGCGCCGCAATCGACAAGCACTCTTCTCACAATTGCTGGTCCGATACCAGCGGTTATTACCAACGGATCCATGGTCAGAGCCTCAACTCCCATAGAATCTCTGGTTCTGAATACGATGTCATCGTGACAAGTTCTTTGTTGTTTTGAAGGCACAACATCTTCCAAAACAAAAATAGTTTCTTCTTTCGGGGCATGTCTCAAAGCATGAGCATACCTCTCCATCTCTCCCCAACTTCTGCCTGTTGGGTGAGGACTCCCTGTGATTACATTAATAACAGGCCTTTCATATTCCTGTACCACAGCCTTATCACCTAAGCCAGATTGACGAGCAAGAGTTGTTGCCCCTGAGTAGATGAGGCAGGATCACCTCTGTTCCTCTTGACAAACTGTTGCAGTTTATTCTGTCGCAGCAGCTCTTCAATTAATTTCTTCAAATGGCGACACTCATTAGTGTCATGGCCGGGATGATTATGAAATCGACAGAATCTTCCATTAGGCACAAATTTTTTTCCAAGCTTCATCTTAGGTGGCTCAGGGTATTCGATAGCATCCTTGGTTGCGAAGAAGATGTTCTCTGGAGTCTCGGTCAAAGGAGTAAAACCCGAAAAACGGCGAGGTTTCTTTATATCTTTCTGCTTTTTCCCACCGTTATTTTCCCTTTTCTGACCACCATACTCTTTCTTGTTAGAAGTTTCAGCCGCATGGTTGTTTTCAATTTCAGCCACAACCACCTTTGCTGGTGTAGAAAGATTTTCCAGACGCATAAATTCGTCAGCCTTCTTATAAAACTTCTCCAGTGAATTCGGTACCTTCATCTTCAACCATTTTCTGAACTCACTTGTTTTATCGATGGCTCGCATCAAGTAAGTTAGAATCATTTGAGGCTCAGCATTATCCACTTCGGCCAAGGCTAGGTTAAAGCGGTACAAGAAAGATTTGATATTCTCTGGGAGCTTGTTCGAGGCTGGACAATGACATTATGTCCTTGGCCTTTGAAGCATACAACCTGAACTGTTCCTTGAATTTACGAGTTAAGTCAGAGAATTGATCCACCGATCGGACTGGTAGCTTTGTAAACCAAAGTAGAGCCACTCCTTCCAAATAGACAGGAAAATATCTGCATTTAATCTCATCTATTGTCCTGGCACCTGTCATATGGTAGTCATACTTGTACAAGAATTGATTAGGGTCACTTGTCCCCCGATAGGCTGGGATAGTAGGGGGAACAAATTTTTTTGGTAATTCAGCTTTTAGAATTCTTTCGGTAAACGGAGTCTTGCTTGGAGCAAACCCCCAGTCATTTTCATCTTCATTCCTTTGCATACTTTCTTTCATAATCTGGCGAACAATTCCTGAATGGTATTCCTCATCGTTCAGAGGCCTTGCCGGGCAGACGTCGGCCACTTTTTTGGAAGTTTGCCTGAACAAACGTTCACGAAGAGGCGGCTGCGGCCTTGATCCTCCAGCTTGGGGAGGTGCCCCTTCGGCGGTGCCAGCTGCTCTTTGAGGAATATCTTTCTCTTGGGAATCATGAGTATCTTCGGCAAAGGTTGGTTCATTATTTTCTGGTTGTCGATTCATCCCAAGCAGAGCGTTTAACCTGTCCATCATCAAAGCATTTTGAGCTTCCATTTGTTGGTATAACCCAGACACAACATCGTCAAGTTCAGCCCTTGTGACTCCAACAGCAGGAGTCGCCTGATTTGGCGCTGGAGAGGAGGCAGCCCTGTCATTAGCATCTTTGGATCTAGTAGATCTACTCTTTCTTCCAGGAGCCATGATTTCAGATATACTTCTGGTTTTTAAGGAGAATCTTTCAACAAATCTTTGCGAAGCAATGGTGAGAACACTCCTGAGTTCAATTCTCAGTGAAAGCACCAAAAATGTTAACATAAAAATCAAACACTAACACCCCGGTGTGGGTATTAGTAAAGCGAAAGCACCACCCGTTGGTACGGGAACTAGAAATAAGCAAAGAATAGCAGAAAAGTAAAGAGACAGCAGTTTTATAGTGGTTCGGCTCAAAATCAAGCCTACGCCCACTTTACCTTCTTTATCATAAGTTCGATTACAAGTTTTACAAGAATTCTTTCGATTACTCGACAATCGATACAAGTAATTAACTTTACAACGCAAGAGAGATTCTCGAATTCATCTTGAGCGTAGTTGATCTTCTCTTTAGGTAGTTTGGAATTTTTTGGTAGTAGAGGTGTTGTAGAAGTCGTGAATGCAGCAGAGTTTTGGCGCTTCAAAGTCTCGGAAAAGTCCCTCCCATAATGTGGAATAGGCGGGGTATTTATAGGGAAATTCTGGTGATAGGTCGTAGGTCGTTGGGTTTTAGGTCGTGAGTGACCTAAGGGTCTTCTTGAGTTAGCTTAAGTCATTGGCAACTTAATGGAGCCATTCTGGGTGAGATACTTGGTGCGAGCGACTTAGTGCAGTGAATTCGGAAGTTATCTCGGCAAGATTTAGGTCGTGAGCGACCTAATGGAAGAGGTAGGTCGTGTGGCTTTACCCCGGAACATGCTAAGTCATCCCCTTTTCCTGAATCGCTAGATCGCTAGGTCGCTAACTCGTTAGGTCACTAGGTCGCTAACTCGCTAGATAGCTAGGTCGCTAGGTCGCTTCAGGAGTTAGGTCGCTAGGTCGCTTCAGGAGTTAGGTCGCTAGGTCGCTTCAGGAGTTAGGTCGCTAGGTCGCTTCAAGAGTTAGGTCGCTAGCTCGTTAACTTGTAAGTCGTTGGGTCGCTGGGTCGTACAAAAAGTGGTGTTAACATCTGGTCTTCCAGTACTTATTATTATATATGGATTTCTGTTCCTCTACTACTTATCGCCAAAATTGGTCTTATGACCTTATATTATTGAATGACAAAACAAGTCATCTAAACCTCTAATGATTATAACCCAAGATAATCTCTTGGACCTTCATTATTAATATCATAATGGATGATCTGATTGGTATTCTGGTCCTCTCTCATTATTACCTGGTTGATATGAGATTTTAGCCTTCTATTATGATGATCAAGATGATTCTGCTCTCTTTATTATTATTTGATGTGGTATTTTTGGCCTTTGTTGTCGCAAGATATGAACTTCCAAATTTTCGATGTATGGTCTTTTAACATTCTATTGTTAAGAGGAAAAAGGGGAAATAATAAATTTTTGACAAGAAACTTGTAAGTTCTAACCATCAAGACCCAAATCTAGGGCTTTAAATATTTATGATCATTATAGGTTCTGAATGTTCAAAGAATGAATCTTCTGCTAAAACGGAATCAGAGATAAAGGTCAACCAAACTGAAAAGGTACTTGTAGTATGAACTAATCATGCAAATATTATTAGATGTATTGCAGGAATACAAGGACTATTTGGTAATCCTGGAATTGTTGACCTAAAGAACAAAAGCCTTCTTTATACAAGGGGGGCTAAATTTTAATCATACAATACGAATAAGGACAAAGAAGGCCTTTTAGAAGGCTTCCACATGAATAAAGAGTACCAGCTAAAGCCACCTTTCGGCGGTGCCAAAGGGAATGTTCAATGCTAGTAAAGAAAAGCACGTAAAGACTTTAGAGCAAGGCTTCCGCAAGCATGAAGGAAAGAATTGCTAGGGCACAATGAAGCAGCTGGGTATAAACCGACAAGCACCTTCTAGTTGGGACAGAAGAATAGTTCCGCAACCATTCATCGCAAAACAAAGCCAAAGAATAGGAGTTCAGATAAAATCTTTCGAAGGAGTCGAAGGGATGCAACACACAGTTTATAGTTGTCCCCGACCTTTCGGAGGGGACAAAAGGTTTCATCTCTTAACATACAAAGAGTTCTTACCTTTCGAAGAGGGCGGAGAAGTCAAAGCAAGAGCAAGCAACTCTATAATGACTTTTTCGAAAGCATGGCAAGTCTTTCGAACCGGTTGGAACACATACAAAATACCTTTCGACAATCTCAAAAGGTTTATGAAGGAAGCAACATTCGTAAGTCAGCAAAGAATGAAAGACAACCTTTCAACAACATTGAAGAGAAGCACAACTCTCAACAACAATCACTTGAAGAGCAACCTTCTAACAAGTTCAAAGGTTTCACAACGTTCAAGTGAAGAGCAACCTTCCAACAAGGTCAAAAGGTTCACAATAGCATATAGAAGGCAAACCCTTCAAAAAAGATGAAAGGTTCATGTAGGCATAAAGAGGAGCAGACCCATCAACAATGTCGAAAGGTCCATAATAGCAAATGACGAGCAAACCTTTCGACAAAGTCGAAAGCTTTACAACTGCATATAAAAGGGTAACCTCTCGACTAAGTCCAAAGCATGGAGTCGAAGGAGGGCCGCCTGCATCTATAAATAAGACCCAAGTGGTTCAGTTTTAGGGATTTGATTTTTCCATTCTGCTCTCATTCTGCCACTTCTTCTGCTCTATCTCACTATGTTTGTCACCCTAATTTAGAAATCAAATTGGGGATTTGTTTCTTAAACTTTGTACAAACTTCATTATGAGCAAATAAAGAGGATTATGGCTTGCGATCAACTTTGAACTTGGTAATGATCATTATCAGACATTAATTCAACAATAATAACCAATCATACATAATTTATTTCTTATCATCTTTGTTCGTTTCGAATATATGTCATGGAACCATCACGGGATATTTCCATGAGTTTTATTCCTTTATAAATTAAATTCATGGTTTCGACCACATAAGGGGAATACAACTTGTGATTCAATAAATATACGATGTTTAATCCCTGATACGGTTCTGTGACATATTATATCAACTCATATATTTACCTAAACATGATTAATGATCCAAATAATTGATTGGGGTGGTGACGATATTTATCGTTAACAACCAAGATTATTGATTTCTGAAAGCTAAATGATTAAAAGTTACTTCAACCTAGTCGAAAGGTTGGAGGAGTTCTGTCACACCTTTCGACAAGGTCGAAAGGTCCGACAACTTACATCGATTCCAACCTAGTTAAAAGGTTGAGTTAATCCTGTTAATAACCTTTCGTCAAGCTCAAAATGTTGAACTAATTCTTTCCACTTCTACCTAGACGAAGGGTTGGGATGGTCATGCCTGTAACCTTTCAACTAGGTCGAAATGTCTGACAATCTAGTAATTGTCAACTTAGTTGAAGGGTTGCAATAGCCTCATTAACCTTTTAACAAGGTCAGAAGGCATGAATATACATTGTTCTCTTCTTCCAGATTAAATTGATTGCTGAAGGGAGAATCAGCTTAACTACATAGTTCTGTCCAAGCAAAATTATCGTATCCAAACATTGGGGATGTAACAAGTTTTCTTGTTGACAACATTCAAATTATTAAAGATCTAGTGGAGTGATGATGATAAAGACTGTACTTTGGAGACTGAGAGCATGATTAGGGACACTTACCCTGAATTGTTTGATGGTATGTTTTATCTTTGATTGTTTTGTTGTGTACCTTATCGTAATTTTGAGGACGAAATTCTTTAAGGTGGGGAGTCTGTAATACCCCATATGTTTATAACTTTATTTAGAATATTTAATCAATAAAATTAAATGAAATAATATGAAGATTAATAGGTTGAGATTTGATTAGACTAAGGGTAGCCGTGCCATGTTAGCGTGTTAATTAAAATAAAATAACATAAAAAGGTGTTAGGAATGAGACAGAACAATGTGGGAAATTGGAAAGGCTTATACCCTAAACCCTTAGAAATGAAACTCACGTTCATTTCATTTTCACTCTAACTAAAATTAAACCAAGGCCGGCCACCATTATTGTTCTCAAGAGAAGATAAGCTAGGATTCAAGAAAAGTAAGATAATCAACTAAATCAATATCAAATCTCACATCTTAAAATCTCAAAGCTAAGGTGAATAATTATAACATCCTACTTTCTTAATGTTTTTGGTTTTTAGATTAGATTTGAAATGTTTTTGCAAGTATATGCCATGTTTTGATTACTAAAGTTGTATATATGCTTGTTCATGAATTATATATGTCCATGTTAATTTTTATGATATGTTTGACATGAAAACCCTATTAAATGACATCCAAATAACTTAAAAATTTAGGTCAAAATGATAATTTAGAAATGAGTTTCAATTTTCATAATTTTCTAACAAATGTGGATTTTATATTTATTTTCTAGTCAAGAAAATGATTTATTGGGTTATAAATTATTTACGACTAAAATTATAATTATTTGGGTTTGAAATTTTTGTATGTTGGAAAACATATTAAAATAGAATTTCTGAGATTTTTCCAGATTTTTCCTAAGTGAGTTAATGTATATATAAAATTATTTAAGGTATGAGACTTAAATGTTTTATATATTTAATGTAGAAGAAGGGCATTTTACCAAATAAAATGATTATTTAATTCTGAAAAATAGTGGCAGCACTTTTATAAAAAGTATTTATTTACCAATGAGAATTGATTTAATGTATATATAAAATTATTTAAGGTATGTGACTTAAATGTTTTATATATTTAATTTAGAAGAAGGGAATTTTACCAAATAAAACGATTATTTAATTCTGAAAAATAGTGGGCACTTTTATAAAAAGTATTTATTAACCAATGAGAATTTTACAAAAAGGAGGGTTAGTCGAAAAATTATCCTTTTTAAGTTGTAAACAAAGAAATCATACTTTCAGCATGTTTCGGCAAATTTTAGCATCAGACCTTCCGACCCAGACCTCTCGACTAAGTCGAAAGGTTATACCTTTTGACAAGGTCAAACGAATGGATATGGTATCAAGTATTTTGGTATGTAATGAATTGGAGAGAGTCGAAAGGTTGGTGGCCAAAGGGGTTGAGGTACGTGTGTTTTATAAGCCAAAGATCGCCTGCTTTGCTTTCGAAAAAGAGCTTTCGACTTGGTTGCTTTCGACCAGGTCCAATATTTAAATAAAGGTTTTTAAACCTTTTGACAAGGTCGAAAGGTTACTGCCGCTTTGTTCTTTGTTTTGTTTTGAACTTTCCGACAAAGTCGAAAGGTTTATTTGTTTTAAAATTAGCCGCTTCTCCATGCTTTCGAAGGATAGCTTTCGACTTAGGTGATTCACCCTTGTTTTCTAAATAAAGTATAACCAAAGCTTTCGAAGCAGAGCTTTCGACACTGTCGAAAGGTAGCTTCCAATGTTTTCGAATGGTTTAGTTTAATAATTTTGAAAGATTTAGTTCAATGGTTTCGAAAGGTTTTGTTCAAGGGTTTCGAAAGGTTTTGTTCAATGATTTCGAAAGGTTAGATCAATGATTTCGAAAGGTTTAGTTCAAGGATTTCCAAAAGTTTTTGTTCAATGATTTCGAAAGGTTTAAGTGGAAGGTTTTCCAAGGTTTTTCTAAGGCAATGTCTAATAGTGACTTTTAAAGAAGGATGTTTAGACTTTTATTGTTTTCGAAAGGTTAGCTTTTCAATGATTTCGAAAGGTTTGGAGGATGGTTTCGAAAGGTTTAATGAATGGTTTTGAAAGACAAGGTTTTGGCATATTGGCCTAAATAATTAAAAGGTTTTCACTTTTTTTTAGAAAGAGGCACTTTCAAAAGATTTAGAAAGGAAAACTTTCAAATGGTTAAATGCTTTCATCAACTAAAGTTTAAGTAAAGAATATATATATATAACATGGTAATGAGATTTTGAGTAAAGTATAAAGATTTTATATTTTTGCTTGTACTAGTTTGATTTAAAGGTTTTAATTCATTTTGAAAAAGTTTTCAAAGAAAATTATGGGTGCAGATTCTTAAATGAAAATGACTCGGATATTAGAATACAGGATGGAACTATTATAGGGTCATGCCCTATACATTAGCTAACAGCCCTCGCCAATTATTGTCCAAAATTCCAATATGTAGGGCTTTGTCACAGGTAGACTAAAATTAGGATTGCATAATGAAAAGAATATATGTTTGTATACAATTAGGTTATTGGTGAGCCCAAAAAATCATTAGGATCAGGAAGACCTGAGAGAGGATTAAGATCGGGACAGACCGTCCAAAAGAGAAGTATTTAACCGATTGTTAGGAACAGACCATCTAGAAATGAAGTATTTAACAGATAGTTAATGATAGATAGTCCAAAAAAGAATAGCTAATAGGATTTAGGTTAATTTTGATTATATTGTCTCGTAGGCCCGAGTCAGCCAAAGGTTAAAAGTTATCCAAACAAAACTTATGCGTTTGAACAGATAGTTCATTATTACCAGATATTTATGTATGTTTAAATAATTATGCTATGCAGTTTTTAATCAGTTTTGATTGTAGGAAAAAGGTTTTGCAAAGATATGTTTTAAAAGGATATTAGTGAGGGGAAACTTGTTCCGCTAAGCGGCATGGTCTCACTTAACATACTAAACTGGGATAACTATTTAAAAGGCTACCGGAGGCATGAAGAAAGCAAACGGATAACTATTTAGGAACTGCAATTCTTGTTTTTTTAATGAATTTCTGCTGTGTTTGTATTAGGTCTATTATGACCATATGACTCTGATCATCCAAAGGGGTATCTTCATATACCGCAATTGGCGTAATTTATAATAATTATATTTTATCCATGCCTGGGAACGTATTTGGGATTGTGTAAGTTGAATATGGAACATCTGGTTTTTGAAATGTAATGATGATAGTTGTTTTGAAATCTGTGTTTTGTTTCATATTCTAATGTACTGATGAACTATCTTATTTGCTGAAGAAATTACCAAATCCAAATTCTAAAACATATACCAAACGCTACTACTATGATGTGATCACCCAATCATGCTTGAATATGGTATACATATTGTAAGACATGCCTTTTCGACCCTCGAATGTCGACACTAATACATCCATGGTATTTGTGTGCCGAACATCCAAGCGCTAGAAAGATAGACTATTAGGGTAAAATAAAAAGAAAACGAAACAAAACAAGAAAGAAAGAACACAATATTAGAATCTTACAACGGTCAGAAATGATAACATATAATATCAAAAGACAGTACAAGACTATCACTTTAAGATACATAGCATTTCAAAGCCATAATTCTAAGTACTATCCTTAGCTTGGACAATAATAATAGCCTGCCATCACAAATGCTGATATATACATAATAATAATACAATGGAAATAAGAATACGACGTTAGGTGAGACATGCAGCTCGTCTCCTTGAGCGCCAGCGACGTCAATAAAAGCCTTTTTTCCTCAAACTACTCGAAAGAGCACATGTGGAATTTAGGGAAAACCAAAAACATGATTTAAACATAAGTCTGGTATAGGAAACTCAAGAAATATGCGGCCGATATATAAAGCACTTTTGAGACTATTCGAAAACGGTTATCCCCTCAAAAGGACCACTATCTAATAAGTATATAAGGTGATATATTGGATAAAGTCTAGGGTGTAGAATACAAATACATAACATACCTAGAATGGTTATATTAATAACATTCAACATCATATTCGGGTACAATCAAAACCAATAAGATATGTGTTAAACAAGATTTCTTGTTAACATCCCCAATGCTTTTCATAGGATTATTTTATACGGGTTCAACCTTTCAGTTGAGTGGATTCACATTTTCGAATGAAATGACAAAGTCGGAAGGTTTTAAGGTTTTAATTTTGATCCTGACAAGAGGGGAATTATTCCAGAAGGTAATAAGAGATTATTCATCTCAGATTAGGATTTGAATGAAGAATCATCTTACTTCTGATCTATCGAAAGGTTTAAGTATGGTTCAAGCATTATAGTTTAAAGGGATCAACAGAATTGCTCAACCTTTTGATTAGCCTGGAAGGTCTAAGAGGCCATTTAGCCTATACCGAAAGGTTTATATATAGCTTAAACCTTGTGATTTGACCGGATCAATGGTCTTGTTAAACCTTCCGATAGGCCGGAGGGTTTAGGAAACCATTTGGACCCTTCGATCGACTTGTCATGATTGTATGACCTTCATCCATATCATTTCATCAAATTCTATCTTCCTTGGAAACCGAAAGTAATCCACATCTCCTTTGAATCCCTTCGGAAGGTTATAAACCCTTCGATGTTATCAGATGGTGAGATTGCTTTATTTGTTATCCCCTTACACTTTCGGCTTCCTAGGATGATATCTCACTTATGAAAACCTTTCGAAAAGAGTGCATGATTCAAACATATTTAGATAATAATAAGAGCTGATTCAATATGCCACGAGACTGATATCTGAGATTAATTCTCAAGTTATATTCTCCCTTCTTGTAATTGATATTAGGTAGGGAAGAAGGAAACTTATGAGATTACCCAATGACAGTTTCATGGTATATTCTCGAAATAAACAAAGAATATAAGAAATAAATCATAAATGATTAGCCGTTAATATTAAATTAACGCCCAATCATGATTATCCCCAAATTCCGAGTCGATCGCAAGCCACAATTCTCTTTATTTCTTCATAATGGAATCTGATACAAAATTTAAGAAGTTAGCCCCCAATCTGATTTCTAAATTAGGGTTACAGTGTATCAAGTGGGAGCAATAGTGATTGTTGAGTAGAAGAATGGGAAGAAAAATCGGTCCCTAGATTGGACCCCTTGGGTCTTATTATAGATGCAGGCGGCCTTCCTTTCAGTCCTATGCTCTCATCATATGGAAGGTCCCTTCTTCTATGTAGTTGTAAACCTTTCGGTCTTAACGGAAGGTTTGATTTTTACTCATCATCATGGGCCGCTGAATATCATCAAAGGCTTTGTGTTTCCCTAATATATTTATGAACTCTTCGTCTCCCCGAAGGGTTGGTTTCTTGTGAAGCATTATGAACCTTCCGGTCTTATCGAAAGGTTGCTCCCTCATTCGATTACTGCCGAGAGCCATGCTTTTCCTGATTGCTGTCGGAAAGTGGTCTTTCGTTGAATTATGGATGCTACCTTTGCTTAAACCTTTCGATACTGTCGAAGGATGTTGGGAATGTACTTTAACCGGTTCGAAAGGCTTAATATGCTTTTGAAAGGGATGTCAATTGAGTTGTCTATTTTGACCTTATCATTTCTACCTTTCTTGGAAGACGTCTGTTTGAATGACGAACAATGAATCCATTCGCTTGCGTCGAAGGTTTCAGATTTGCAACAAACTTGTTTCCTGCACCCATTCCTTCTTATTTAAAAGACTAGGGGCGCACTTCTTTTCTTTAGTCTTTATGTTACATTGGGCAGCCTTATAACCATCTACGTATGAAAGCACTTCCCTGAAGTTACCATGTGCCTCTTCTTCTCTAGTGTTATACAATCCTTTCGGTGTCATCGAAAGTTAACTTCTTCTGATACTCTTTGCCTATGCGAAAGGTCTCTAATGTGCCTTCTTTATCTTCATTTACATTTTATGGTTAACATTACCCCCCTTGTATAAAAAAGGCTTTTTTTCTTTAGGACAAAGATTCCAGGATCACCGAACGGCCCGTGCATTCTTCCTGCTGGTAATGAGTAACTGTAAAACAGAAAACTCGGTTTGACATTGATAATAGGAACCACTGAAGCTTAAGATGCCACTTTCGGGACACCATTTTCTGATAATTAATAATAGAAGTTTCAGAATGAAATTTCTTGTAATTGATAATGGAATACAAGAATATCTCCTCTGGTGGTTAATGATAGAAGTCCAGAATACCAATTTTTGGTAATTAATAACAGTAGACCAAAATACCGACTTCGGTAATTAATAATACAAGACCATAATACCATAGCTGGCAATTAATAATTTAAGACCAGAATACCATTACTGGTAATTAATAGAAAATCAGAATACCATCTTTAGTAATAGAAGACCAGAATAATATTTCCAGTATCGAGTAATAGAAGATCAAGATACTATCTTTTATGATGGAAGTCTAAAATACATATCTGGCAAATGTTCGCGAGAAGAAGATATTGAATTCCCTCTAATTTTCTCGTTGAATATGCCATCCTTTGGTTTTTTTAGTGTTTCGCATGCTTTTGCTTTCTCGGGCCCGAGTTTTCTTTGTCCATTTATTATTTGTTCTGGCCTATTCAAGCAGGGACTCTTTCGTCCGATTTTGTGCTTATTTAAGCCGAGCCTATTTCAGGCTGTTTGTCATATTTGACAGTACCGATCTTTTTGGTGGTTGCTATTTTAAGCTATGCCAATTTCTGGAAGTGCCTGTTTCAGGCATGGGCTTTTCTTAGTCTACCGGATATTTCATCCGGGTTTCCGGTACGCTCGGCTAGCTTTTTCTGAAGCAGGGCCCGAGGACTTACCCGACCTCCCTCCAGGAGGTGCCTTAACCTGGCCATAGCGTGACTCGGTTAAGGGCTTGTTAAGAACCTTGGCCAGGCCATAGCGTGGCGGGACCAAGAGATTACCTGTCCTCTATCCCGGATGTGTCTTATCCTGGACATAGCGTGACGCGGATAAGGGCTTGTGCCGCTTTAACCTGTCCATTTCTGGTTTTGGCGCGAATAAAGGCTTACGCCCTCCCTCCAAGAGGTGCCTTGACCTGGCCTTCTAGGCGCGACCAAGGGTTTTCTACCATTATTGGTAGCCAACCATCTTAGGTAGTCCAAGTTTTTAAGGAGAATTTCACTCCCGACCATGTAGATTTTCTTACTAAATCATAACAAAGATGTTCTTGGAAATGCTTTATTCATTCAAAGTTGGAAAATATGGTCTTAAATGTTCCTCGTTCTAGGTTCTTGGTACCATATTCCCATTAGGGTAGCATAGCATGAAGGCTCCTAGAGGAATTTCTTTGAAGACTATCAATGGGCCTTCCTAATTAGGTCCCAATGGCCCATCTGATGTGCTTTTGATATTGACCATTACTCTTCGAAGTACTAAATCCCCTTGTCTGAATGACCTGGCTTTTACTTTTGAGTTGTAATATTTTGATATCCTCCTTTGATATTCAGCCGTTCTCAAGGCTGCTTCATCTCTTAGTCTATGAATCAGGTCAAGTGATTCCTTTCTCAATTCCTGGTTTGGATTAAAGGCGTAGGAAATTCTTCTATGAGAAGGTACCTCATTCTCTACAGGTACCATTGCTTCACATCCATATGTTTGAGAATATTGGGTATGACCCGTTGTAGTTCTAGTTGAAGTTCTATAAGCCCGCAGAACTAGGGGCAATTCCTCTACCCAATTTCCTTTTTCCTTGTTCAGCCTCTTCTTCAAGATGGCCTTGATTGTTTTATTAGCTGCTTCGATGGCTCCATTGGCCTTTGGATGAGTGACCGAGGAGAAGCTTTTTATAATTCCATTCTTGTGGCAAATCCATGAAAACTCTTCACTCTCGAATTGGTTCCCATTGTCAGATATTATCTTATAAGGTATCCCAAATCTTGTGACAATGTTTTTGATGACAAACCTTAGCACTTTCCCAGAGGTAATTTTCGAGAGTGGTATTGCTTCAACCCATTTTGTAAAGTAATCTATTGCCACCATAGCATATTTTGCTCCTCCCTTGGAGATTTGAAGCGGTCCAATTAAGTCAATTCCCCAAACATCAAATGGCCATAGGGTAGCAATAGGGGTTAGTTGACTAGGTGGGAGACGTGGTATCTTTGAATAACGCTGACACTTCTCACACGTTTAACATATTCCATCGCTTGGTTAGTCAAATATGGCCAATATTTTTGTCTAGTTTTATTCCATTAGAGTGATCCCCACAAAACCTTTCGTGTGCTTCCTTTATTATTCTCAATCCGCTTTTAGGTTTTACAAATCGTAGATAGGGAACGGCATACCCATTCTTTTAGAGAACTCCATCCATAATGGTGAAGCTCTGAGCTTTCCGTTTTAGTCTTTGCGCTTCTATTTTATCTGCAGGCAATGTTCCATTGACAATATAATCCTTGATTGGCGCCATCCAAGTGTTTTCATAACTTTCCTCCGCTATTGAGGCGACAGGTTCTTTATTTGGTATCTCTTGGTCCATCCCTTCTGATTTCGATGCCAAGGCTTGCGATCAGGTTAACACTAATATTTCTTTAGCTTTTTCTTGTTTGTTTTCCTCAATGCTGGGATTAGCCTGAAATCCTACAGGTACAATTCGAGTTTCAGGGGCTCCTCTTGAGCTTGCCAACTTAGCCAGTGAATCTGCTTGAGAGTTGTCTCCTTTCGGTATTTGATGTCTGGAGAAATCTTCAAAAAGTGTGAGCATTTTTAAAACTTTCTTCACATACTGACTAAGTTTAGGATCCTTGGTTTGGTATACCTGCTTGATTTGGTTAACCATCAATTGAGAATCGCTGAATACCTGGATTCTTGTGATTTTAAGTTGCAAAGCAAGGGTTAATCCTACAACCATGGATTCACACTTTGCTACATTGTTAGTTGCTGAGAATCCCAACTTCATAGAATAGTGTAATTTGTGCCCATCTGGGGTAATTATTACATATCCTGCCTCCACTCCTTGCTCATTCGAAGCGCCATCCACAAACAGTTACCACTTGGGTTTTGTATCTTTTTCCTTTTCGGACTGTTTTGAAATGAACCCCGTGCACTCGTTATTGAAATCGACTAAAGCTTGACCTTTTATAGTCATTCTAGTCCGATACGCTATATCGTACTTACTTAGCTCAATTCCCCACTTGATTATCCTTCTAGAAGTTTCGGGCTTGCCAAGACTTGCTTTAACGGGAAATTGGTTAGTACCTTTACTGGATGAGCCTGAAAATAGGGCCTTAATTTTCGAGCTGTCAAAATTAAATGGTATGCTAGCTTTTCTATGACTAGGTATTGAATTTCAGCGTCCTTTAACCTCCTGCTTACATAATAAACTGGTAGTTGTAGTCCCTTGTCATTTCTAATCAGTACCAAGCTCACCGCATGATCAGAAATTGCCATATATAAGAATAGATCCTCTCCCTCTTCGGGGCTGGATAAGATTAGTGGCTTTTCCAAATGCAGCTTTAGTTCTTGGAATGTCATTTTGCATTCTTCATTCCATTCAAAGTTTTTCTTCTTCTTAATTACTTCAAAGAATTGTATGCATTTATCAGTGGCCATTGATATAAACCTGCTTAGTGCTGCCACTTTTCCATTCAAACTTATAACATCTTTATTCGTCATAGATTCTGCCATATCCTTAATGGCCTCGATCTGCTCTAGGCTAGCCTTAATCCCTTGTGCACTCGCAATATATGCAAGAAATTTTCCGGAATGGACTCCAAAGTTGCATTTCTGGGGGTTGTGTTTCATTTGATACTTGCGGAGCACTTTAAACATTTCTTTCAAATCTTCAAGATGATTTTTCGCTTCTTGAGACTTTACCAACATGTCGTCAACATAAACTTCCATATTCCTTTCAATTTGTTCTTTAAACATTCGGTTTAACAACCGTTGATAAGTTGCTCCTGCATTCTTCAATCTGAATGGCATTACCTTATAACAATAGGTCCCTTCGTCAATAATGAAGCTAGTATGTTCCTTGTCAGGTTTAAACATAGGAATCTGATTGTACCGAAAGTATGCATCCATTAAGGAAAGCAGTTTATGTCCACTGGTGGAGTCAACCAGCTGATCTATCCTTGGCAACGAGTAACAATCCTTTGGACAAGCTTTATTCAAATCTGTATAATCTACACAAGTCCACCACTTCCCGTTGGATTTATTTACCAGAACCGGATTTTCCAACCATTTGGGGTATCGGACTTCTCGGATAAACCCATTTTGTTGCAATTTCTTGACTTCTTCCTTTTAGCATCGGTCCTAACCTTATCAAATTGCCTTTTCTTTTGCCTCACCAGAGCTATGTCTGGATTGATATTCAGGGCATGGCTCATGACCATGGGGCTAATTCCAACCATGTCAGAGTGGGTCCAAGCAAAAACGTCCTTATTTTCTTTTAAAAATTCTGTCAATCTTGACTTTAGCTGCTCTTCAAGATTCTTTCCAACTCTGCTCGACAATCCAATTCTGTAACGATCTCGCTTTCTTTGATTGAGTTGAAATCCATTCTCTTTCTCTTTCCATAAACTGCAAAACACCTTGCAGCAATAAGTTTGTTAGTTTTATCATCTTTTTTCTTTGCTTCGAATGATGGATGTGAGAATCCATCTTCCGAAGGCTGTAAAGTATTAGAAAAATCAAAGTAACAAGTGAACTCCCTGTTATATTTCTCTAGAGTTACAAAATACATTTCTCGAAATGAGAATTGTTCGCCTCGAATAGTGCCCCAGCCACTTTTAGTGAGAATTTTAATCATTAGATATTTTGGGGAGGCGAATGCATCCACCTCGTCCAGTGCTGGTCGTCCAAAGAAGGCATTATAGAATGAGGGCTGATCTATGATCACAAAGGTCATTTCAAAGACTCGGAACATGAGGGAAGTCCTAGTAAGACCAAAAGCTTTACCGGTGATGTGCACGTAAATGTGCATATTTTTTACCACCATATTTGATCTATTTAAATTAAATAAATGATCATATCGGGTATTTTAACTTGTTTAAACCAAAATTAAAATTATTTTCAAATTGCCACATATTCATCTTCATATAGGGGTAAAATGGTCATTTTTATGCATTTATTAAATTGTGAAAATTTACTTGGAATTTTCTATGTTTTTTTGTAGGAAATTTGGTGAATGTTACAGGTGGATTCTATGATATATGAATGCACAAGAGTGAAGAGAACAAATGAAGATGAAAATAATTCAATCTGATGATCATGGAGGACCCCACCCACTTACCTTGATTTTCAATTAGGAACTAAGCACATGATTAAAGGACATTAAAGCTTCATGTATATTTATGTGGGGGATTAGTGGATGTTAATGATTACTTGGCCACCACACTACCTCAAGGGCAATTTGGGCATTCCCCAAAAATATGAATTAGGGTTTAACACATGTATAAAGACCCCTTATGTTTCATGTAATCCTCTTCTTCCTTAGTCCCTCTTAGTTAGTTTTTAGCTTAGAAAATAAATCAAAGCTCTCTTTCTTTTCATGGCTACTTAGCCATTTCTTCTCTTATGTAATTCCTTTTTTTCTTTATGCAATTTAATACATGTTCGTTTTCTTTTCTTGTTTATTTCCTTTCATGTTGTAGTGTAGATTTGTTTATTTATGCAAGTAGTGTAGATTTTCTTTTATGCAATTAGATTAGTTTTCCTTTTCATTATCTTTCATTTTCCCTTCATTTTGCTTTCATGTTGCTAGCTACATTTATTAATCAAATGACAAATATGAGAGGCTAAACCCTTTTAATTTAGGGGTAATGAAGTTATCTAATTATATAGCTTCAACTATTTGTTAATTCATGCTCTCTTTTTGTGCTTAATGATGATGATAGAAATGGTTTACTAGTTGTTTTTGCTTTGAATTTGATAGCCTATATTGTTGACACCAAATAGGCTATGCTTAAACAATCACTAACACTAATTGCCTCTTCATCAAAATATGATTATGGCAAAAGAAAGTGATTTGAAATTAAAATTTGATGGTCTATATTTCTAATAAATAGTTAATAGGCCATACTTAAAATAGATTTCATTTTCATTTTCATTGTCAAGTTTCATTAGAATTAGTAAGTGGTTTAAGGGGTGTGTTATAGTTTGATGGCTTATGTTGGCTAATCAATAGAAAAAATATGCCATACTTGTGATAAGCACATCAATTAAAGCACTAATGACCATAAAAGAGAGATCATGATTTCATACGTGTTGAACTACATGATATAGAGAGTGGATTTATTTTCTAAATTGTCATTTAACTCTTATATTTGCATCTCTTTTCTTTTAGTTAGTTAGCTGATTTTCTAATTCTCTAGCTTAACTTTCGCTTCAACTTTGGTTAATTTGATTGAATAGAGGTTTAAAATCACCAATTCCCTACGGATCGACCAGTATTCGCCACGTACTACAAGTGTACGACGTGCGCTTGCGGTAAAATTTATTTCAAAATTTTTCAACGGTTTTCTAACTCGATAGAAAATCCGTCGATTAACAAGTTTTTGCCGTCGTTGGCGGGAATTGTTTTGATTTTAATTTTCTGTTCTTTGAATTATTTTCGTTTGATTGTTATTGTGTGTTTGTTTTATGTGTGTATTGCATTAAAAAAAATTGTGTGTTTTTGTGTGATTTTTGTGGCATTTTATTTGTGAGCATGTGTTCTAGTTGTTTTGTTTGTGTGCATTTCCATATTTAAAAAAAACACAATTTCTAAAAAAAAATTATTTATTCACATTTGCATTTTCATTTTTACATTTACATCTTTCTTTTTCTTTCCTTTTTTTTATATATATACATTTACAAGAAGAAAAAAAACAAAACTGCACTGTGCATTTCTTTGTTCTCTGATTTTATGCATTGCACTATCACTTCTAAACAGTGAAACATCCCTCCTTTGCCTTCCCCACTGTCTCACTCCCATAGCAGCAACAACTCCTCCATACTGCTGTTATTCTTCCATCGCTATACTGTCAATCTACAACAATTCACAACATTCAACATCGACCACTGAAACCACCATTCTTTACAACCTCTGCCTGATTCACAGATCACATTTCACAGCGACAAAACTTGTTGCTACCTTCCAACCATACTCTCTGCCATCCTAATCAGTGTTTGTCACCACTTCAATACCGCTGCCTCTTTAGAGCCTCGACCAGACTAGCCGCAACAGCTACATTCCAGCACACTAATCCCATCCAACTTCCCCCTTAAATTCACTGCTCTGCCACCATTGTATATGCATACTCACAAAATCATCAAAAATCAACTTCTACCATATCCACATAGCAGTTCATCATTTCAACATTTACCTAACACTTCAACACAGCTTCACACACTCACCACATTCAAACCACAGTTCATCTCAACTCCTTCAGCAAGCCAATACATCAACCACTTCAATTTCCTCTCTCTTAACACTTCAGTTCATACCTTCTTTATCACATACACACTTCTACTCCAGCAACTCATCAAAACAACCCCCTGACCATACATCAAATTCCTACTTGTTGTAGTCAAGACAAACCTTGCAACTATCAACAGTGCAACCACAGTATCTCATCATATACAAGCAACTTCCACTACTGACACATATCATTTCAACCTTCATACACAGTGAACAGTCACATACAAGACTGCCTTCCACTTCACCAATACAAACCAACCACTTCTACCCACTTGCAGTCACACATACAACCACTCACTACCATAGTGGTATAACAACAACAATACCACTGCCTTGCTCAATCCAACTTCTCCTTTCAAACTGAAGCAACCACCTCCATATATAGTGCCTACCTATTTCTCCTTTTGACACTGTGTCCATCGCCTGTCTCCACATATCCAAACTACCTGTCATCAATTTAACATTCTCCAACATACTTCATCACTTCATCTCTGCCTCAACCTCATATCAACTTCATCATAATCCCAGTGGAAAATTTGAATTGTTTATACTCCTCCATATACTCCAACACTACACCCACTGTTGAATGATCAGATTTTGGCAATGATATGAGTGCACATCACCACTTTCTGCATATTACAGTCCTCCATATACTCCAACACTACAACCCACTGTGCTTGCATAAACAATCAAACTTAAAGACCACCTGATCACCTCTATTTCACTTCCTCGGTTCATACCCATCCTCTACCATACCAACTATCGTCCAGTATAGCACCTACCCCAAACCATCTGCATACATATCGCCTTTCCACTTCCATTGCTGACATTCATCACCGTTCCCTTCCACGAAATCCACACAATCGACCTCACAGCAGCTAATCACCGAAATCACTAAATCCTCATCGCGACCTCCACATCCTCAGAACAACGACCACCAGCATCACCTCGAACCACCTTCGAACCTGCTAGCGACCCTGCATCCCTCACCAAATTAGATAATCGAACCACCATCTACTCACCCAAAATCACGACTGAAAAATTCAGTAACCACAACCGCTGAACCAACGCTGCATCTTCCCAAATCACCGGAACCTGCTTCGTCGTCTACAATAGAACAACTGACTTCTCCACACATCGCAACCAGTAGCAATTCTAAACTCCTCCTGGTTCCGTTGCCTTAAACCATGATCACCTCTGCAATTGCCACCACTAATTGCTTGCCCTCGCCAATCCAATACTTCAACGCCGTACAAACACCGCAGCCTCGCCTCAATCGCCTAAAACCAATTATCCAAATTCGAACGGCGGCGAACTCGAATTTTGTTTTGATTTTTAAATCGCGGTTTGATTCAAGAAAGAAAGAAAAGTGGTTTGCAGATTCGAATTTAGTTTGATAAAAGAGATTTAGTTCTGTTAAAAAAAATTGAAATGGTGGTAAAAAAAATTCTTTTGGAATTGGGCCGGGTATAATGAGTTTGGGGCCAAGTTTGTTACTTTAATACAATTTTTTTTTGTTTTTAGTTGTTTCCTCCTTGTTTTAATTTGTATAGTTTTCTTTGTAAAAAAAAGAGTTTGCTTAGTTTTTTTTCGTTCTTTGAATTTGTTTTGTTTAATTTGTTGAAAAAAAGAGTTGTTTTCAAGTGTTTTTGTTTAAATTGTTTCGTTTGTTTTAGTTTCATCTTTGATATTTATAAAATAATTTGTATATATATCTTTTTTTATTTTCAGGTTGCCAAAGTAGAAATTCAAAAAGCAGAAGTGCTTGCTAAAATAAATTGCTTGATTTGCTGACCTTGCTAAAAAATAACTTCTTTCTTATTTATAATTTTCTTTTTATTTGCCTTGCATTGTACATATCTATTGTTTTTTGTCTTGCATTGTTGTTTGCTTGCATTTAAAAAAAATTCAATAACAAAAACAAAAATACGTTCGTAGTTGCATTGTTAATGCCCGTTTAATTTCTGCTTTGCATTTCATTTTAGAATTTTTATTAATAATAACGATAGATCTTAATTATATATTGACAATTTGTCTTCTTTGAACAATTTAATTTTTCGGTGTCTAGGCTACGGCAGAGTAGTAACCATTTATAAATATTATGGTGATTCGTAATTATTATAGTGGTCGTTCCTCTGAAGGTACTTAAACCTTCGGTTGCATTGCTACGGTGATTCATGGTGCACCGATAACCCCTGCCGTTACCTGGCTGAGAACTATCTTATTGATTTAAGACAAAGTGTGATTATACAATTTTGGGTTAACTTAGGATAAATCATTTGTAATTAACCTTGCATTCATTTAGTTGCATTAGTTCATGCATATTTAAAAAAAAACTTCAAAAATCCAAAACTAAAAAAATTGTAAATATTCCTTTTCTTTTTCTTTGAAATTTTTAAACCCTTTTCCTTTGACATTTCAAAAAAATCCAAAAAAAAAATTAGAAAAACCAAAATCCAAAAAAAAAATCTTTTCAAAAAAAAATTTGAAAAATCAAAAACAAAACAAAAAATCTATTTCCCTTTTTAAAATTAAATTTTATTTGTAAATATTTTTCCTTTATATATATAAAAAAACCCAAAAACAATCTTGAAAATGTTTGAATTTCCATACTCACATGAATTTTACGATAGTTGCGAAAATCAATATAATCCATATAATTTCACTTCAAATTCTTATGGATATTTCAACAACAACAATTGTTTAAGCGGTTCGAGTTTTGAACTACAAAATTTTCAAAATGACGAACAACCATCGAATCTCGAAAATAGCATTTCATCTGTACTTGAAATCTCTACACAACAAAATCAAATGATAAATGATTTGTGTAATTCTTATTTGTGTGATAATTCGAGTCAAGGATTTCAAAATTTTAGTTCAATTCAAAATTCAAATGGTTTCGATTATAACCCGTGCCAATTCAATTTCGAACTCCAAATTGAATTTCAAACTCAAAATGAAAATGGAAACAACTTTTCAAATGAATTTGGCAATGGGAATAATCTTAACCCCGTTACAATTGAAAATTTTTGTTTTCAACAAATCCAAATTGAAAATCCTCAAGTTAATAACTATAAATTGGATTTTCAACAAATGGATGAAATCTACAATGATCACACAGATTCGTTGTTTGAAACATATATGAAACAACGTGATAAACAAAATCAAATCCTAACATGTGACGAGTTAAACGATAATCCATCTTTTACCCAAATCACTGGTTTTCAAATGACAACTTTAGAAATGGAAAATGATGATCTTAATGAACTTTTTGAAAATTTGCTAATTGAGTTGGATTTCAATTCTTTTGGGGGTGAAAAACTCGATTTAAATTTCGATCTTACTTTTTCTGAAAATTTGAATACAACAACTTTGAATTTTGAACCTGATTTATGTAATAAACTTGTTGATAATCCAACAAAGGAAGTCCAATTTAACGAACATGAGTTTTATGGACTTTTTGAAAACGATTCGTTAAACTCTGACGGGGAAGATTTTAATCACCACCTTTATTTTGAAATCAATAATTTTAAAGAATTTTTCAATGACAAACTTGAATTTCAATTTGGTGAAAATAAACTTGAATTTCAACCAATTATTTTATCAACCCCAAAAATCATTCAAAATAAAATAACTCGTACGATTTTCAATAAAACGACATTCATTATTCCAAATCAACATTCAACTTTGAAATCTTTTACGGTTTGGATTTTCGAGCTTAAGTTGTGTCTCGTATACTTGACGAGGCAAATGAATCAGTTTTTGGAAGACCTTTTCATTTACGCTTTGACGATATACTTTCTGATCTCGTGTAAATACCATTCACCTTCATGTAAATATAGGTCATTTTTAAAATTTTTGTTTTATTTTTCTCCTTCCACTTGGGTTGACTGTGGGGACACAGTCAAAATCAAGTGTGCGGGGAGACTCATCTTCACTTTTAATGTTTCATGGTTTATTTTTGCTTTTTCTTTTAAAAACTCAAAAAATAAAATTTAAAAAAAAACCCCAAAAATAAATTTTCTTTTGATTTATTTTTGAAGAAACACTATAAAAAATATATATGGCTTTGGTTTATTAAATTGAAATTTCTGAAAATTTATTTGTCTTAACAAAAATAAAAATGAAGTTTGATTACAAATAACAATTGTTTAACTAGTATATAGGAAGGTTCATACGTGTTAATTATGAAATACATCTTAGTTGAAAATCTCTGTTTTAAAAAGTGGTTGAAATAAAATAAAGATATAACATTTTTTGTCTTCTAAGTTAAATAGTGCTAAGATAATTTTGCGAAACTCTCTCTTTTAAAAAAAACACAAAAACAAAAAAATATTTCTTGTATATATGTATGTATTTTTTAATAAACACCTAGAGTCATGTGTTCACACTAATGTGTTCACTCCCATGCTCTGTGCCCTTCTCACGAAAGCCGGAAAGGCAGTGCACGATCGGTATATCTGAGTTAGGTGTATATATATAAAAATTCTTTTTAATAACGCCTACAGTCAATAAGTGTTCACACTTGTGTGTTCACTCGCCATGCTCTGTATTCCTCTCACATCAATCTGCAAGGTAGTGCATGGGTAATATACCTGGTCTCAGTTTATCTGAGTTAGGCATATATAAATATTACCAATATCAATAAAATTTTCAAAGAAAAAATGGAGAGAGTAAGCAAATGAAATCAAAGCACTATTTTAAGTTATTTGGTTTAACTTGTTATTGAAAAGAAATGAAAATACCACTTTGATAAACTTTGATAATCAACTAAGGATCCATTTCATGGTTACACTTTCTTACAACTGAAACAACGAGTTAAACTATTTTTTATTTGTTACGATAACTTCATTTTTGTTGTAAATTTTGACAAGTAAATGACTTAAATTTACAAGATAATAACCAAACCTATATTTAACTTATTTGTGTTAATTTTAAATATTTTCAAAAACTCGCATTCATCTCTTTATAAATAAATTTTGCATTTTGTAAATATTTTCATCCTGCATTTTGATTTTGTAAGTAGTATGCACTGAAAACCCTCACGAGACAACACTCGTCCTACTGGGGACACCCAGAGGTTTAACGGCTTGTTGCATACGCGCAATGCAATCGTGCTCCCTATGAAAATGGTTTTATCTTAGTTTTTCTTTATTCGAGGACGAATAAAAAGATAAGTGTGGTGGTATTTGATGTGCACGTAAATGTGCATATTATTTACCACCATATTTAATCTATTTAAATTAAATAAATGATCATATCGGGTATTTTAACTTGTTTAAACCAAAATTCAAATTATTTTCAAATTGGCACATATTCATCTTCATATAGGGGTAAAATGGTCATTTTTATGCATTTATTAAATTGTAAAATTTTACTTTGAATTTTCTTTATTGTTTTGTAGGAAATTTGGTGAATGTTACAAGTTGCTTCATGATAATATATGCATGCACAAGAGTGAAGAGAACAAATGAAGATGGAAATAATTCAAAGTGATGATCATGGAGGACCCCACCCACTTACCTTGATTTTCAATTAGGAACTAAGCACATGATAAAAGGACATTAAAGCTTTATGTACATTTAAGTGGGGGATTAGTGGATTTTAATGATTACTTGACCACCACACTACCTCAAGGGCAATTTGGGCATTCCCCAAAAATATGAATTAGGGTTTAACACATGTATAAAGACCCCTTATGTTTCATGTAACCCTCTTCTTCCTTAGTCCCTCTTAGTTAGTTTTAGCTTAGAAAATAAATCAAAGCTCTCTTTCTTTTCATGGCTACTTAGCCATTTCTTCTCTTATGTAATTCCTTTTTTCTTTATGCAATTTAATACATGTTCCTTTTCTTTTCTTGTTTATTTCCTTTCATGTTGTAGTATAGATTTGTTTATTTATGCAAGTAGTGTAGATTTTCTTATATGCAATTAGATTAGTTCTCTTTTTCATTAGCTTTCATTTTCCCTTCTTTATGCTTTCATGTTGCTAGCTACATTTGTTAATCAAATTTCAAATATGAGAGTCTAAACCCCTTCAATTTAGTGGTAATGAAGCTCTCTAATTATGTAGCTTCAACTATTTGTTAATTCATGCTCTCTTTTTTTGCTTAATGATGATGATAGAAATGGTTTACTAGTTCTTTTTGCTTTGAATTTGATAGCCTATATTTTTGACACCAAATAGGCTATGCTTAAACAATCACTAACACTAATTGCCTCTTCATCAAAATATGATTATGGCAAAAGAAAGTGATTTGAAATTAAAATTTGATGGTCTATATTTCTAATCAATAGTTAACAGGCCATACTTAAAATAGATTTCATTTTCATTTTCATTGTCAAGTTTCATTAGAGTTAGTAAGTGGTTTAAGAGGTGTGTTATAGTTTGATGGCTTATTTTGGCTAATCAATAGCAAAAATATTCCATACTTATGAGAAGCACATCAATTAAAGCACTAATGACCATAAAAGAGAGATCATGATTTCATATGTGTTGAACTACATGATCTAGGGAGTGGATTTATTCTCTAAATTGCCATTTAACTCTTATATTTACATCTCTTTTCTTTTAGTTAGTTAGCTGATTTTCTAATTCTCTAGCTTAATTTTATCTTCAACTTTGGTTAATTTGATTGAATAGAGATTTAGAATCATCAATTCCCTGCAGATCGACCCATATTTGCCACGTACTACAAGTGTACGTTGTGCGCTTGCCGTAAAATTTATTTCAAAATTTTTCGATGGTTTTCTCACTCGATAGAAAATCCGTCGATTAACAACCTGCCCAAGAGGAGTTGTCCGCTTATTATTAAACCTAAAGATTGCCTCGGGACTAGGTTCTAGTCTATCCTTGGAAATTCCCATCTGATCAAACGCATGGCGAAATGTCACATTCACAGCACTCCCTATATCAACCAGGATTTTCGTGACCACCGAGGATCCTATTTGGGCTGTGATCATTAAGGGATCATTGTGGGGGTGATGGATCCCTCTCCTTAGTTCTTGTGGATTAATCACAAGTGTGTGCATATTGATATTGTGTTTTGAACTTTTGAACGGCGGTTCCTCCTGTATAGAGAATACACCCTTCTTAGCCTCTCGAATGTATTTACTTCGGGTGCTTTGACTTCTATCGACGGGATGTGGTCCTCCATATATGACATCCACTGTATTCTGAGGTGGACTTAAGCTTAGTGGGTCATCTTCCTCAATCACATTTACGGTATTACCAACAAGCTTCCTTGCATCAGTGTTTGACGGGAGTGTTTGCTGCGGGTTCTTCACGAATTCCTTCAACTGCCCTTCTCGAATCAATTTCTGAATTATTCCAGCCAGAACCTTGCACTCGTTGGTTCTGTGGCCATTTGCTTTGTGGTAGGTGCAATATTTGTCTCCTTTTTTCTACTCAGGGTAATTTCGGGCCTTAAATGAATTGAGGAAGTTGACCTTATCCTGGGTCATTCCGTAGATGTAGGAAATTGGTCGGTTTAACGCCACCGCGTTAGTATTGGTGTCTTTCCATCTAGCTCTCTTGGGAATTCTCTTCGGGCCAAATTTACTACTGTCCTTCTTGTGACCAAATTTCTTCTTTGAGTAATACAATTCGTCCATTCGGATAAATTTATCGGCTTGGAAATGGAAATCTTGTAGATCCCGACATCCATGAATAAACAACTCCTTCCAGAAAGGAGAATTAACTATGAGTCCCGAGTGGACAGCGATGAGCTTATCTCTGTCATTCATGCCTTTGGCCTTCAAGGCATCAGTATTGAATCTCTTTAAATAACCCCCTAAGGACTCTCCATGGTTTTGCCTGATGCTAGCGAGCATGGTATAATCAAGGGAAGGATCTTTGCATATGCAGAATTGAGCAGAGAACTCTTATGAGAATTGCTTCCAAGAATATATCGTGTCGATACCATTTAGCGGCGGCCCTCGATAATGTGACTACAAAAAGTCTACACCTCACAGCGCCAGAAGCGTTGTATAAATCAATCTGACTATCAAACGCCATCAAATGGTCTTCCGGGTCGGTTGTCCCATGATATTTCATGGTGGGGACCTTCACATGAGATGGTATTGGAGCTGACATGATTTCATCGATGAAGGGTGCAACCCTTTCGTTGTTGTTTACTCTTTCATCTTCAGTTCTCTTGCACTTAGCATTTAACAGGTCTTTCAAAGCCTTTTCCACCACGTCCTTGAGATAGGCTTCATTGTTTAGGTAATTCCTTTTATTAGGTTTGCAGCCATCCGAAGTTGAACTTGCGGAACGGTCACTATCTTCCGCTTGAACTCTTCCTTGATAATTTGCCTTCAGTGGAAGGCCCTCTTTCTATTTTGATGGAGAAATATTAGCTTTACCTTTGGCAGCATCTGTATTGATTTTTAGATTCCTTTTTGGAGATTCAACTTCTTCACCCGCCGTGGTAGCTTTCATTAATGATCAGTGAGATAACACTTCGTTCAGAAGATCTTTCATTTCTACCATTTGGTGTTCTAGATATGCGATTTTAGCCACATGTTCTTCTGGTTGAAGATCTTGAGTCAGAGCCAGTTGTGATGACTACCGAAGCTGAGCTGGAAGTGGAGTTGATTAAGGTAGGGCGGAAGGTTGCCCTTATTCCCTACTCCCAAGGTTGAAAGAGGGTGATACGTTTTCCTCCAAAGAAGTAGCATGCTCATTCCTTTTGCTAAAGGTAAGAGGTCTTCTTGATTTCATTTTCACCTATAACAAACCAAATATCACAATCAATTATATTAATAAAGTAGGTCGGAGGTTCATGCCCTCCTTCTAGCGCCAAAAATGTTAACAAGATTTCTTTTTAACATCCCCAATGTTTTTCATAGGATTATTTTATATGGGTTCAGCCTTTCGGTTGAGTGGATTCACATTTTCGAATGAAATGACAAAGTCGGAAGGTTTTATGGTTTTAATTTTGATCCTGACGAGAGGGGATTAATTCCGGAAGGTTATAAGAGATTATTCATCTCAGATTAGGATTTGAATGAAGAATCATCTTATTTCCGATCTATCGAAAGGTTTAAGTATGGTTCAAGCATTATAGTTTAAAGGGATCAGTAGAATTGCTCAACCTTTTGATTAGCCCGGAAAGTCTAAGAAGCCATTTAGCCTATACCGAAAGGTTTATATATAGCTTAAACCTTGCAATTTGACTGGATCAATGGTCTTGTTAAACCTTCCAATAGGCCGGAGGGTATAGGAAACCATTTGGACCCTTCGATCGACTTGTCATGATTATATGACCTTCATCCATATCATTTCATCAAGTTCTATCTTCCTTGGAAACCGAAAGTAATCCACATCTCCTTTGAATCCCTTCGGAAGGTTATAAACCCTTCGATGGTATCCGACGGTGAGATTGCTTTATTTGTTATCCCCTTACACTTTTGGCTTCCTAGGATGATATCTCACTTGTGAAAACCTTTCGAAAAGAGTGCATGATTCAAACATATTTAGATAATAATAACAGCTGATTTAATATGCCATGAGACTGATATCTTAGATTAAATCAGAGGTTATATTCTCCCTTCTTTTAATTGACATTAGCTAGGGAAGAAGGTAACTTATGAGAATATCCAATAACAGTTTCATGGTATATTCTCGAAATAAACAAAGAATATTCCCGAAAGGTTTGTTATGCTTTTGAAAGGGTTGTCAATTGAGTTGCCTATTCTGACCCTATCCTTTCTACCCTTCTTGGAAGACGTCTGTTTGAATGACGAACAATGAATACCTTCTCTTGCCTCGAAGGGTTCACATTTGCAACAAACTTGTTTCCCGCACCCCTTCCTTTTTATTTAAAAGTCTTGGAGCGCTCTTCTTTTCTTTAGTGTTTGTACACTACGCCATAAATGACCTTCTGCAACACTTTTGCAAGGTGTTGCCAGCTAAAATGTTGCGACAGCTATAAAATTTTGGTCCTACTGCAACGTTGCATTTTTGGTGTTACCTTAGCCATAAAAATGTGTTGCTCTAGCTAAACAAGTGTAACACGATGCAACATTTTTATATAGTGTTGCAATAGATGTATTCAGATTAAAAAATTAATAAAATTAACAATCCGCGTGAATACGATCCAACGATCTACATTTAATCTGGTTGTTAAAATGGATCACCACTGCAATTTGGCCCAAAATTTCGTTTTCCCGCCTAAACTAGTTCAGATCCCCTTTTGGTTTTCATTTCAATTCGTCTCCTCCCATTCGCCTCCTCCCAGTCGCTCCCATTCGCCTCCTCCCATTCGCCTCCTCCCAGTCGCCTCCTCCCATTCGCCTCCTCCCATTCGCCTCCTCCCAGTTGCCTCCTCCCAGTCGCCTCCTCCCATTCGCCTCCTCCCATTCGCCTCCTCCCAGTCGCCTCCTCCCAGTCGCCTCCTCCCATTCGCCTCCTCCCATTCGCCTCCTCCCAGTCGCCTCCTCCCAGTCGCCTCCTCCCATTCGCCTCCTCCCAGCTACCCCCTAACCATCGCGACCATCTAGCTCCAACCAGAGCCCTGTCACGACACCAAAACCCGAAGCCAAACAAAGTTTTCCATTCAAACCCCTTTTGCCACCGCTGTCGTCGCCATCAGCTCTCGCCTCCAACAGAAGACCTGCTCGCCACCAACCCCTCTACCTTTCTCCTTTAGACCACTTCACCTGAAAACCCTTCTAGCGCCTTAATTTCTCCCAAAACCCGAACTGCTGCCCTCGAGATTTTGGTTCACTTCGTACTTTCCATCGCAAGTTCAGAGCAGATCCCAGGCTGATCTCTTCGTACTTTCCCCTATGATTGCAGTTGCTTCACTTGGTACTGGTAATTTCAATAAGATAGTATGCCCCCCATATGTTTGTGCAAATGCTCCTTTAACACTTGTTAATGTTTCAGAATCTGGCTGGGTATGTACTGCTTCTGGATGCCCTGTGCCTCCATCGCAAGTCCATCGCAAGTTCATAATCTGGTTGGTTGGTTCACCATTGAATCTGGATGTAGTTGTATTGGTTGAAGGTTGGTTGGTTGGTTTGGTAAGTTATGGAAGTGATGGTGGAAGTTGGTGATGCAGAGGAGTCTTCATTTGTGCATCATTTTACGTCATTTCAAAGAAGGCTCGGTCTTCCGATAACTTGCGGTGCCCCGGACCCCCGCCGGCGCTGCACCCGGACCCGCTTCTCGGCTCACCTTCGGCTCGGCACTCGGCTCGCCTTCGGCTCGGCATATATTTGTCAGTGTCGGTGTATGTATAAATTGAAACTGCATATGTAATGAGTGAACTGAGTGATGTAGTGAGGAATATCTGTATATGTGAATATCAGTGTTATATATCATTGTATTGTAAAATAGTGGAGTCAGGAATTTGTACAATTTCAAATGTTGAAATAAAATATTTATTTAAATAAATTACTGTTTAAATATCAAATTCTGTGTAATAGCATTTTATTAAATAAATATTTATTTTTATTAAAAAATCAAATATGCTCTACATTGTGGGCCCCACAAATTCAAAAAGTTCATATCTATAGCAACATTTTGGAATGTTGCTACAGATACCTATGGGTGTTGCCATAGACCCAAATAGTGTTCTATTGCAACAATATTACTTATGTTGCCTTAGATAGTCAAAATGTTTCCTTTGAGGTCTAAGGCAACGACAAAAATTGCATCACCCTAAAAGTGTTGCCATAGACCTATGGCAACATTTTTCGGGCCTGAGCCAACATTTTTTTTGTGTTGCAGTAGGCCATTTATGGCGTAGTGGTATTACATTGGGCGGCCTTATAACCATCTACCTGCGAAAGCTCTTCCCTGAAGTTACCATGTGCCTCTTCTTCTCTGGTGTTATACAATCCTTTTGGTGTCATCGAAAGGTAACTTGTTCTGATACTCTTTGCCTATGCAGAAGGTCTCTGATGTGCCTTCTTTATCTTCATTTACAATTTATGGTTAACAGTATGTTAGCATACTAGACTTTTCAAGAGATCTCTTCGGTGAAGTCGAATCTGAACTTCATGCACAAGGGTCAGAAAGTACCTTTCGACCATCGTATATCTCTAGATAAAATATACCGCTGAGATAAACACAAGTGGCCCATCGTTCAAACATAAATAAGAACAATGTGAACTAACTATCATCAATGCTGGTCAACAATCGATAAGTATCTATAGATGTGAAGTTGATAATACTCTGACGTGGGTTAGCAAATCCCTAGGTTATGCATCCTACTCTATTTTCTACCATTTTCGATGTCGAGGTAATATCATACATCTTTCATACGAGTCTTCATCACTTGAACAAATCACGAATCCCTAATTAGATTCCCACGTCTCGAACAGATCTCGAAACCATACCTGGATTCTAGCATCTTGAGCAGATCCACTTCTAAGAGATAGAATATGTATCTCAGTCTTGAAGTAGATTTCAATAAGGAAAACAGTTACGATCCTGGTCTCTTTAAGACTGAATCGACGAATTTGGTCATATTCAGTAATAATGACAATAATCGGATATGAAAACTAAGTCTCGTATACTTATCAAGTTTTTGAACTTCTCACTTCCACTTTCAGTGATAATCACACGACTAAATACTTCCCATAAATGAGTAAACAAACAAAGCATGATCAAGTCATACAAAGTACAATTAAGTCATATAAGAGACTTTTATTCCCCTTTTAGTTAATACTTTTATTAGTAAAAAAATCTTTTATTAGTGAAACTTCTTTTATCTGACAAAACATCATTTACCTATCACTACTATTCACTTTTACTCTTTCAATATTTCAATAATTATCCATGCACTTGGCTTAATTAGTATATGTATATTTATAAATCATTAATAGGATTTCTTACTTTAAACCTTTATTTTTTCTATTTTTCTCCAAAAGATTCCATACTTATAATTTCCTTCAAAAATCCATCTTAGGGATCAAAGTAGTTTCACAAATTCATTCAAAATGTTTAAGAGTAATTTGACTTAAACATTGTTACTAGAAACCCAAAACCATTTCACTTATGCTTATCCTTAAAACATTTTTTCAAAAATCTATTTACATTCATAAGTTTAATCAAATAGGGTTAAATACGAATGCTATTAACACATTGTCACAACAAACCCAAAACCATTTCATACTTACATTATCTTTAAAAACATTCTTTGAAGGATCTAAGTTAATATTTAGTCAAGTTTGATGGCCGACAAGTCAACTACCCAGTTAAAACGATCACTTATAGAAATCACAGTTCATATACTTAACTCATTTTTGACATTCCAACTTATACTTTCCCTCGTTCAAGAGTGAAGCTAGGTAAGTTAGAACACTGGTTGCATATAGATAAGTTTACCTAGTAGGTTTTTAGTGTTAAGTATAATATTAATGACTTTCATAAACGAGTAAGAAATCAACACAACTAACATGTTTTCAGCATTCTGAACTTAACTGTTCCTCAATCAAGAGGGAAGCCAGTAGGATAGAGCACTAATGCTTTTATTCCTGCTAGAACATCAAACTTAACTCGCACAAATAGATATGCCTATTTCATCGGTAGTTGGTAATAAGCATAGTTAATTTCCTTTTTCAAAACTTATATACACACACACACATTTTAAAAATACTTATAAATAGGTTTAAAAATCTATGTAAAATATTACTTAAAAATAACTAATTTATAATTTGAAGAAAATAAAGTAAAAACATGTTTTATAATTTAAATCCCATTTACTTTCAAAATTCATAAATAAATAGTAAAAATATATTTAATCTTCAAACCAACTTTAACATACTGAAATGTATGTTAGAAATGTTGCTCAAATGAGTAGGGAAAAACACCAAATTCAGAAACCATTTTTGAACACTTAAACCATAAGCGACTTACTACAGCTTTTAGAAATGCTATTAAAAGTCCTTGTTCAAAAACAACATTGAAAAACACAATCTTTATGACCAGTTTTCACCACCTTAACAAGTGACTTAAGACTTGAAATTTTATAGTAAGTACTAAACTAAGGGTACTTATAAACCATGGAAAAAAAACTTAATTATATTCTCTTGTTTAGTTATAAAAATCCTCGAAAGCAAGGAATTCACTAAAAAGTTCGTTAAGCGACATTTTTACCCAAACTTTAGCCATTTTATTTGACCAGTTCCAAAACCATTTAAACTCCAATTTTTTTTTAAACTTATATTAATTATTAAAGATGCAAAGAAGCTTCCAAAATATCTCTCAAATTTAACTTTGAAAATCACCAAATCTAAGGCATTTTCAAAGTGCATCCATAGTGACCTTTTCCGCTTCTAACTTTCACAACTATGGTTCATAACTTTTATAACTTTCCAAACCATTTCTTTACTATTCCATTCACCAAAATATGTGTAGAGAATAATTAAACAAAATCGAAGTGCACTTATAGCGACTATTCCCACTTCAAAAATTTTCAAATGTACCTCAATTCAACACACATTTCGAACAACCATTAAACATCAGGTATAGGTCACACCACATCTCTAGAAGGGTAACATAAGTGAAGTTATACAACATAAAGTTGTCATTTCCTTTCAAAAGCATGGGGGTCCAAAGTTTATAACTTTAATTAGTTAATGTCACTTTAAATTTATATTTTTACTACACAACATATATAAATAATATATATAATCAAGATAGTGATATCATTTACTTAGATCTAAGCCAATCACATGCTCAAATGCTCAAAAAGATAAGAACACTTCCAACCATCACCAAATTTCTAATGATACAAGCTTTAGCACTTACAAACCAAGGCAAGACCTCCCCCTTCTCTTCCATGCCCATGGCCTCACCATGCTCCCCTTATTTCTTCCATATTTTCCACTTTTGACTTTAAATCCTTGCTTGCTAAAGTGTTGTAAGGTGTTAATGAAAGTCTGGTGAAGTTTGAAAGTGATTTGAGTTGAATAGTAAAAGTTAGTGAAGAACAAAGCGGATTAATGTTGATCAACTTCCACCATTTTCTTAATTTTATTTAAGTGATTAGTGAAACCCATAAGGATGTATTTATAGAATTTTTCAAGACGTCATTACCACCTTCTACCTTCCATAAAAGGTCATAAAGGAGCCTCCCTCTCACATGCAACTTTATAGTTTTACATCTCTTACTTAACCCTTAAGACTTTCCTTAAAGTTCATCTTCAAAGTATCTTATCTTCCCTTTCACATCTAATTAGTTAACTTTAAGAAGCTTCTAAGAGTTTAGTGCAAAATATTTTTATATCAAATTAATGTTCTTTTAAGAAAATAAGTGTATGTAAAAAAAATCTGAACGACTTCTAATGGTTAAAAAGCTGTTTATGGATAAAACGATTTTCGGTCACATTATCGATATTTCTTCAAAGTATTTATTTTTGTAAACATTTGTACAAAACAAGTTTACCATCATTATTTATGATTTGTAAGGAGGATACCAAGGTTATTAAATCACTTTAATAACATTTAATCCAAGATTCATATATTTAAATGCGAAGTGTTCGAAATCCCGGGTCGTTACATTCTCCCTCATCGTCCTTGAAATTCCAACACAAGCAACCAAAGAAACAACCACATAGAAATACTTAATAGTACTCAAAATCACTAGTTAATATAGCTCTCCAATTGTCTAGGTTCTGAAACCCACTCGTCGGACTAGGATGATAAACAATCTACTAAGCACAACATAGACTCAACAGCCTTAGGTTATTACATAGTCAACGATTCATAATACTTCATAACAAATCAATGAGTCCTCACCTAAACTCTCCATAAGCCAACAAAACATAGTATGCAAATATACGAAAGCCCATATGACGCACATGGTCCATCCATATGCAACATCTGATATGATACTTGCTTGATCACATAAATTTCACTTCCAAACTAATATAGATCACATAATCTCTTTGCTGCGGACACCGATCAGGTTCCTTGATTAAAAACCTTCATTCTCCTTACATAGCTATATAATATGATAGAAAACTTTGGAATCATATCAAGAATCTATATCAAGTTTTCGTCACCAAAAAATCGAGTGAAAGAACATTATTCGGACCGGTGCAAATCACCTTGAAACCATGTACTTGAATACTGGATCAAGAACGGTCATGCGAATAAAACGATATATGTACAACTTACGTGTTTAATCTATTGGTTTCTTAACTACAACAATATCTTTTATATCACATTCATTTATCCAAATAGTATGTCATTTAATACTAAAATTATTTATGAACCATTTCATAAAAACATAACTTCTAGTTATCAAATGTTTTATAACACAAGTTCATACTCGTATAATACTCCGATACGTCCTAAAAGTATATACCCGACACCAAGTTTAAAACTAATTTAAATTCTACTATCTTCTAAGTTCAAGTGTTATTTAAACGTCATCATTATATTTTCGCAAAATACTTAGTTTCAAGTTCTATATTGATTCGGAAGTTTCCGACTATCCAAAATCGCCGAAAATCCGTTCATTTCAACATATGAAAATTACCAATCAATATATCTTATCATAATGCACAAACCATTCAATCTTAATGCATAGACTACATGTATCCATAAAATAGCTTAACAAAATTTCACTTCTTTATTAAGCACACTTTGCTACAAAGGGAAAACGGAAAAGGTTTACATAATTATTTGGGTTATGCCACTACCACTTGAGCACCCAACATAGCATACTTGCAAACCTTTTTTGCATAGTAAGCTTATTTCTAAGTCTTTATTAAAATATTTTTTATTTTTTAATCAAATTCTTTAAGGAAACTCTAGAACTAAACATTGGGTTTCATTTCAAATCAATTGAAATAACTAAGGCCACATTTGAGACTACAAGCTATTGTTATCCAACCTTATGACCGGGCCATATTCAGACGAATCTGATCATTCAATTGGTAGAATAACTAAGCAGGAATCCCAAGCGATAATTGCCAGGCTCAGATGCCAAGCAAAAACAAGAGGTGAAGTCACGAACTTGCCAAGAATCTTCAATAGAACACTAAAAATCAACTCACTCCAAGTACCAAGCCCAATGGTCCAAGAATGAAGTCAAGTCATGAATCGATACCGATTCATGGCTAGGGATGGGTACCGATCCCTAAATTTAACCCAAGTCCTCCTCAAAGTTCTTGTCATGGAAACACTTAGTAATTATCAGTCGATGCACACCATAAATGATGGTTAGCTCGTCTTTAACCAAAATGATCAATATGAATATAAGTCAAACACTTTTGTCCAGCCTCCAAACCAAGGAATGCATATAAGTTCAACCCCATATCAATGCAACCGAATTCCAAAGTTAAAGATACAACTCAACCAAACGTCTATAAGAGATTGAAGAAGGTTCTCAGTGCAATATTATGGATTGATACCTATCCATGGAGCATAGTTCGATACCGATCTTTGAAAATTGATGAGTTGGCCATGATCTTCCGAGAGTGGTTACTTTAGGATGTCAGGAATGTGAACAAGAATGCAATGGAGAGAATTTTTCGACCTACAGCTATAAATAGAGGAGAATGGGAATTATTTAAGGACTTTTGGCTTGTTTAATAAATTTCTATACTTTCTCTATAATATCACGGACCATCACCGATCCATAAGATCAACTTTGTAACACTCAGTAGTAGCATAAATAAAATTCAAGTGGACATAAATCTTTGATTAGTCGAACCACTATAATTATTGTGTGTTCGTTTTTCCTTATTTTCCATTTATTTTCTTCATTTCATTCTCTGCCATTAATCTATGGTTATTTATGCCAACTTTTGGCATAAATATTTTGGTGCTTTCACTAAGAACATATCGATCTCAAGCTATTTGGATTTATATTCTAATTTTGGACAACTTTAGTCCAAGAGGTAGATTTGTCAGTTTCATTCCAATAATCTGTGACTATCCAAATTTCTGGAAAATCTACCATAGGATTAACTGAAGTAATGGTCCACGAAGCACTAGAGAAAATCTGCAACCTCTAGGCCTACTAACGATGCTGAGAATGCTGATTCTCAACATGTTGAAGAAATTGCTCAACCCACTGCTGTTGAAATTCAAAGCCCATCAGATATGATCACTCAGGTTAAGATGGACATGATGATGAAAGAGTTGAATGACAAGTTGCATGAGAGTAAGGATGAGATGAGGAAACAGATAAGGGGAACTCTATATTTACTAAACTAATTATCCTATAGCCGTAGAGGGAACAGGGAGGAGTTATCACCTCCAAAATCAAAAAATGATAGTTCTTCATCATTTAGAGAAAACCACGGAGAGAGGAAACAAAAAAATGAAGACAAAAAAAGCTTGGATTTTGAAAATCAAGTTGAACAATGCTCAGAGTGCAAGAGTAGGATCGGTACCGATCCATCCCCACGGATCGGTACCGAACCCTGTCAACGTGATGTTGGCACATAAGGCGGTGTTGGTTTAGATGATGACCTTGGTGGTATAGATGGTCATGTTGCTGATAGCCAGAATATTAAGATTCGGACGGCTACTCTTGATCCGTCGCATTGCAATCATAGAGATAAATCAGCTAACGACCAGTTCTCCCAAGGACAAGGGAACCTAGGTACCATGGAACTAACCGAGCTTGTTTGTATAGCCAAACACTCGGGGTAGGCCATGATCATTGTCGTCCTACATATCAAATTGAGCTAGAATATTTAGTTGGTATGGTGAAGAAGTTAATAAATGAAAACCAACATAGAAACAATGAAGAATATTCTTCTCCCAATATGAACCCATTCACCGAAGAGATATTGTGTGAGGAATATCCCTAAAGGTTCACTATGCCAACAATGTCGTCCTATAGCAGGACGATGCATCCGAGATAGCATTTACTGAAATACGAATGGTGAATGGGAACGAGGTAGGCAATGGATGCTATCAGGTGTTGGTTTTTTCTTGGTCTTTATTAAAGGTGTAGATATGATGTGATTCACCCGGCTTCCATCGAAATCCATATCGTTGTTCGATCAGTTGGCAAGGAGATTTTTCGAATAGTTTCCCTTGCACACTACCCATCCGAAGGATGTTGTATGTGGAATATCCATGAAGGCTCTTTATGCCAACGATGCTGGCCTATCACATGATGATGGTTCTGAGATAGCATTTGCTGAAATACGAATGGCATATGGACAGGATGAGGGCAACATACATTGCGGGGGTATTGGTGTTGCTCGGTCTTTCTTGAAGGTGTAGCTACGATGTGGTTCAGTCGACTTCCACTGAAATCCATGTCATCATTTGATTGGTTGGCAAGGAGGTTTATCAAATAGTTTCACTTGCACACTACCCACCTAAAGGATGTGATGTTGTTATCGATTCAATTCCAGAGTATCGAGGAGTCATTGAAGGACCTTTTGAGTATATTCAACAGCTCCAACGCAGCCTGGTTAGACCTACTGATGGCAAGCCTTGGCAACTTGAATAAAGACTTGTTATCAACATAATAACCGGTGGACTTCATCCAATCGAAAAGAGTTGGAATGAGATGGAAAGATACAGGAGTTCTTTAAAACATATGGTACAAGGGAGTTACTTTTCCATCAAAGACGAGGCTCTAGTGAAGCAACTAAAAACCATGAAAGATGACATTCCGTTCAGAAGTCATGACACGGATGGGGTTGAGGTGCCTATGCTTGATCCCTTGGTGATAATGGTATAGGCCAACAAATTTAAAGAAAGTGCTTGTTGATTATGGAAATTCAGTAAATATTCTATTTAAGAGAGTTTATAATCAAATGATGAAAGATGGTCAGGATCCAAAGCTTGTAAATATAAAATTTAGGGATTTATCGGAGAGGTTGCAAAGCCTGTACGATTATTAAACTTATTGACGGTTTCAAGAAAGGTGATCGCAAGAGAGTGTAGTTTGTAACCTTCGCAGTGATGGATATTTTTTCAGCTTATAATGCCTTTTTGGACTGATTGGTCGTTACTAGTTTCCCGGACTAAACACCCTAGCTCCATGGTTCCCAACGATGAAATTTCCCATGAAAAACGAAATGAGGGTCATTCAAGTTGATCAGAACCTTGGACAAGAATGCTACGTCACCCAGATGGGGGAAGCAAAGCGACACTGAAAGTGAAAGGGCGTGGAGAAGACTCTCTACGTCTAATCGATGGACGCATAGAAACCACTGCCTAAGCACTGACTTGGTTGGCATAGAAAGTTCCATAAAGCTATGGATCCGAGGAAGGATCCAGAGGATGCAAAGTGGCCTACCGAGCGGACGATCACCATCTCGATCTGTTAGGTCGATCCTACTCGGGTCTTGAAAATCAGATTTCAACTCAGCATGAGAAAGAAGAAAGAATTGGCGGGTTTTCTTTAGGCGAACCTAGATTTTTTTGCCTAGGCACATTCTAACATGTATGGAATATCGTTGGAGATAGCGTGTCATGCATTGAATGTGAACCCTAGATGTCTCCTTGTGAAATAGAAGTGGCATAGCCTAGGTTTAGACTGATCCTTGCGCTGAAGGATGAAGTGGATAAGCTAAAAGCCAATGGCTTTTGTCCGTAATGCTGTATACCCAGAATGGGTATCCAATCCAGTCCTAGTCAAGAAATCCAATGGGAAATGAAGGACATGGATCGACTATTCAAACCTGAATAAGGCATGTCCAAAAGATAACTTCCCATTGCCAATGATCGACCAATGAGTGGATTCAACAGCCAGCTATGAATTGCTATCTTTCTTTGATGCTTATTTTGGCTATAATTAGATTCTAATGCACATCCCAAACCAAGAACATTGAAGCAACATTTCTAGGGAAATATGCATGTTCCTATGGTGAATTGGAGCAACATTTACAAGAGATTTCAATAAGACTCTCTCGCAAGGGTAATGTATTATGTTGTAGGTACTAAGCAAGCGGGCTGGATAAGGGTACATTCAACCTCGAGGGGATGGCCTGACCAAATTTATAGTCCCTTGAGTATCCTAGCGCGAAGGCCATTCACATCACGAGCAAGTTGTCTTACGCTAATCAATCAATTAATAATGCTGACCTATATGTCATTTCATAGCCTAGTATGGGACAGAAGGTGCCTGCTCCAATAGCTTTGTTCGTGTTACGATCATTGGAGTTATAAGGTTTGTTTTCACTTGGATTTGACATGGTGCAAAGGTTAAAAGAGTTTGTAAAGAAGTAGAGTGAACAAAAAAAGAGCTTTTGGGGATGGCACTCCTATCGCCAAACTATTGACTAAAATTTTAGCTAACCTCAGAATTATGATTATGGAGTGATATAAACAAAGGAAACTTGCTAATACATTAATTAAAAATGTAAAATGAGGTGGACGGTTGGAAAAAACGCAAAAGAATATAAGGTTTGGAGTGGTTCAGCTAAGCTTGCCTACGTCTACTATGAAAAATTCTTACTACATTGGTTCTCTTATAATTTATGACTATAAGAGATAATAATAAGAAAATACAATGCTTGAGAACTTATTTTGTTCAGTCTTTGTAAAAATGCAAGTCTTGATGTATTAATAACTTTTGAAAATTATATTAAATGACTAAAATTGCATAGTTTAGGCTTGGAGGGATGGGTAGTTGATGTGCGTGCTAGTTAGGAGGCTAGCCGGACTATATGGTTGGGATGATGATAATTGTGTGGTCGTACCTTGGGCAAGCATTGTGCAAGGGCAGACATCATGGGCTCAAGGAGTGGTTGTTGTAGAAGTACTTTAATGGTAGCAAAGGTAATGGTTATTGTACTTCTGTCAGATGAACGATGCCATTTATCAGACTTTGTATAGAAATGATACAAACAGAGCTCCTTTTTGTAGGTGTAGGAAGGCGTCGGGGTTGTAGCTTTTAGAGACAAGGCGAGGAACCCTCATAAGGTCCGGGCAGTTGAAGAAGGGAGTGAGCGATAGAATTTGCCGGGGAGTAGGTTATTAGCCAGGCCACTCACTAAGCTAGAGGTTATTGCACATCGAGAAACTATATGCTATCGTCGCCCGCTTGTGACCTTTAGGAGCTTTGCTTTAACTTGGGGTGACTTGACTGGTCGTTAGGATGTAGGCCAAGTTGGTTGATTGCTGAGGGGTGCATCACATGTCGACCTGCTATTTGGCATTGCCTGACTCGCTAATGTTCGAGTGGGCAATACTATGACAATTTTTACTCGAGCCAAGCGGTCCGCTCGTAGGGTGAGCCTTATTGCGTTTGAGTCGGTGTATGCAATCAAATGAGCTAGTTAGATGATGTCGGTTGGCCCAATTTGTACTTGCAAGAAATTTGAGCGATAAGAAATTTCAAAGATTTATAGGTAGAAAGAAGATTCTAACACATTTATAGAGAAATTTGAGCGATAGACGAGCTGTTGTTAATTATGATTTGACATTTAGTTTTATAATGCCTAGTTGGAAAGGCTCTACCCATGACAGTAGACTGTTAATTCATGCTATTGAAGAAGTTGAAAACTTCCCATGCTCACCATTCGTTAATTATCTCGTAGATTCAATGTACAAGCTTAGAACTGGATAGCTACCGATTTATCATCATGAATCCTATCATGTTTGAGAGTTTCAAAAAACCCAGAATGCTCCAAAATTGTATAATGAAAATTTCAATTTATATCACTCTAGTTTATGCAAGGCCATGTGTTATTTAGAAAAAAACATTCAATATTTTACAAGACATCCCGGCGTATAGTTTCACTGGGCAAGCATATTTTGTCATTGCAACTTCGCTATTCATAAATTTATAATAAAATACAACTGTATGGATCCCGATTATAAACAAACCGTTTAGGCAGAAGTTTCATCTAGTTATGACGAAAATTGATGTGGACAACATCAATACAACCATGCTGGTGCAGGTTCATCAAAATACAACATGATTTGTTGCAACACGTCATCGATCAGAGATGTTTTAGTTGCTGCAGGACGACGTTGATGTATTAAATATTTGTATGTTCTTCACGTTAATTTGAAGTTTTGCTAGAATTTTAGTAGGCAATTGAATTTGTAGTTAAATTTGAATTTTAATTTAAATTTCTATCATTGATTAATAAATACCAAAAATAAAATATTTATTGATTAAAGTAAATAATTAATAATTATGGCAAACAAAAAATTAGAATTCGTTATAACTGAGCATCTTTAAGTTTCAAAATACACAACCGTTCCTTCTAAAAAACATATTATAAAAAAAACCTTACCATCAAGTTTTAGAAAATATGCAGAAAATTCAACAAATATTTGCTGAGAACTTTGCGAATATTTGCACAGTAATCCGCTAATATTTGTAGAGAAATCTACATATTTTTAAATTTTCAAAACTGCAAATATATGTAGATTTCCAAAAAAATTTAAGAAAATTCAAAAAATATGTTTTTATTATAAAAATATATAATTAATGTTAAAACATAATTTTCAAAACTTTTTTTACCGAAATAAGAAATAAATACGTAATTTAAAACATGTTTTTGGAAGAGTTTTTCACGTATCAAATTCGAAAGGATGGACGTAACCAAATTTCTACCGAAAAATATAAACACCAAACGTATCATAATTAACAAATTCTTGCGATGCAATCTTCATCCTCTGTTCTAATTTGCCAATCCAATTTGATCGTGAAAGAATCCTGCAATCGGTCATTGATAGATCCAAATATAAGTGCATAAGTGAAACATGTTAAATGTCTGTTAATTCGGCTCGATGTTGGCTGGAAAAGCGCATTTAACAAAATCAGTGGACACGATATAACTACACAAATGCCTGGATCCGTCTTCCCAAACCCTCCCACCAGCTATAAAATTGCCAAAAACACGTTTATTTTTCCGCCGCCTTCTTCATTTTATCTGTTCGCATCTTTTCTTCAGTTTTATTTGGATCTGAATTTTCTGTTCTTAAAGGCTGGCAAAGACGATCGATATTGGTCTCGATCATCGTAATGGTAATTTGATTAATTACCTTGCCGACCATTCTGATATATCGCCGACTATGTTCTGAGCCTTTTATTTCGATTTTTTTTATATAATCCATTTTAGTTTTTTATTAGTGTTAAACAGACCGATGATTAACTGATCGAACAAGCATAAGTCTGAAGATCAATCCGTGTTTAACAACTCTAATCTTCTCTATGAGGTTATTTTTTTTTCAATTCGGAAATTTATCTGTTTTTTTCTTCGGTAGGTCGCGTGATGATTAAATGCATAGTTCAAATGAAAAATATCTGTTAGATATTTTGATTAATCATTTTGTCTTTCGCTCCTATCTGATGACCTATTCGCATATGTATTCTGAAATTTTTTATTGATTCTTTATTTATTTTTTCAAGCGCTCGAGATTTGATTTTAAATGTTAATTGAATAAACTGTTTGTAAACCGTTCTGTTGTGGTTTGAGATGCTGGCCATTGGCCTCTTCCGTATTCCTTAATAACCATGGTTCTCTCATCTTCATTCGAGCCAGTGAAGCATTGAGAGAAAGAGGGAGGAGAAACAAGCACTGAACTTTATATTGCAATCTTTCCCTCTCTTTTTCTAATTTGGTTCTTTGTTCTGCCTTTTTATACACACTTTTTATTGTGTTTATTTTGGAGATAATGGAAGGACCCAATGAGAATAGAGGTCATTTGAGGTCTGTAAACCATAAACAGAATGGGAATAGAAGAGCACTGATGGATATCAAGAATTTGGTTGGAGTTGCACCAAATTGATGTGTAGCAAAAAAGAGTCAATTAGCTCATAAGAATGCAGTTTTGCCTCCCAGGCCAATGACAAGAAAACATGCAGCTACATTAGCAAACAGATCAAGTTCTTTTGATGAGGAAGCTAAGAACAAAGATGAACATAGTGTAAAAGATCATATTATTGATGTGGACATACCAATAGTTGAAGAAACACAACAAATGAAAGAATGTGAGCTGACTGAAGAAATTGTCATGGAGGATTTATTTGTGGAAAGCATAGTCGAGATTGATAGCTGCGATTTGAGCAACTCATTGGCAGTGGCTGAATATGTTGAAGACATCTACGAGTATTGTAAGAGGATCGAATCAAATGGATGTGTGAGTCCAGATTACATGTCCGTCCAGTTCGATATTAATGAAAAAATGAGAAGCATCCTATTGGATTGGCTTATAGAGGTTCACTACAAATTCCAACTAATGGATGAGACTCTCTACCTCACTGTAAACAACATAGACAGATTCTTATCGAAGCAAACTGTAGTCAGAAACAAACTACAATTGGTAGGCATTGCTTATTGCTTGCATCTTTTCATTTAATCTCTTCGCATCTTTTCTTCGGTTTTATTCGGATCTAAATTTTCTATTCTGAATGGCTGGCGATGACGATCAATATTGGTCTCGTTCGTGGTAATGGTAATTTGATTAATTACCTTGCCGACCATTCTAATATATCGCCACCCATATTCTGACGCTTTTATTTCGATTTTTTTTATAATCCATTTTAGTTTTTGATTAGTGTTAAACAGACCGATGATAAATGATCAGACAAGCATATGTCTGAATATCAACCGGGTTGAACAGCTCTAATCTTCTCTATGAGTTCATTTTATTTCAATTCGTGAATTTAGCTGTTTTATTTAATTGGTAGGTCGTGTGATGATTAAATGCATAGTTCAAATGAAAAATATCTTTTGGATATTTTGATTAATGCTGTTGTTTAAACCGTGAATCCACAAATATTGAATGTAGTTATTGCTTTTAGCTTAGTTGCTTTTTGTTTGCTAATTCACAGACTTACGCCAATATGCCAGTAGACAAATCATTTGGGGATGAGAGTGATAGCGAATGCATAATGCTGGGTAAGGGCAACATCTCAATTGGAATATATAGCAGGCAATTCCAAATGTAGAGAATTGGGATTTTATAGCAGCAAGTCAAAGAGGTTAGCATGATTAGTAACCCGATTAATGATATTAATATGGTTATAGCTCGTATCTTTACTGAGATCAAAGTAGCATGCGATTTCCAGTGTAATTGCTGATTAGAGTAGTTATATGTTGGAGTGGTTAAGATTTGAGATTATGAGAATGTGCAACACCAGTACAAACCATTAGTTGTTTAGCATGTCCCTTTTTTGGATGTGTTTGGGTGTATATGGTGTTCCAAAATCTTTAGAATGCTGAATACCGATGCTAAATACCTGATTGATTAATGATAATGATAAATGTAAATTAAATGTAAGAAATTTATATAATATTTTTAAAAAATATTTTTTAATGGTATTAAATAGTAGATATCGAATGGTGATATTAAATATTGAATGAAAAACCAATTCCGTGCAGTAAATGAATTGAAATTAATAAAAAACGACCGTAAGAATGAATAAGAATTAATTGAGGTAGGCAATTTACTACCGAAGTGAATGGAATAAAATATGTTCATTGTGTCTAGATCATTGTACGAATAAAATGATTTACGCAATACATATTTTATTCCATTGGCTTTCGCAACAAATTGCCTATCTTATTTTAATTCTTATTTATTCTTATAAGATCATCTTTTGTTAATTCCCATTCATTTACTTACATATAATTATTTTTCATTCAATATTCAATATCACCAATTTAACATTTACTATTTAATACTATCAAAAAATAATTATTTAAAGTATTATATAAGTTTCTTGCAGGTTTAATTTACATTTATTATTTACTTAAAAAACTTGATTTCCATCTAATATTCAATAATGAATCATTTCACACTTAAGTTTCTCTATTCTTTTTTTATATTTATTACTTCATATACGGTACCATTCGGTATTAAATATATTTATAAATCATTTCAACATTTCCTTAAGTTTATAACCATTTACTTAAATAGTATTCTCCTTCTTGCTATTCAACTTAATTATTAAGCATTTTAAACATTGGCTTAAGTTTATAATATTTCTTGTGCATCTTAATTCTCTATTTGTAGACATATGTTAATTTTGAATAATTTTTATTACTTAAGTTTTTATTTGCATAATATTCTATTATCTTTTTAGTTTACAAGTTACAAAACTTCAATTTTTTTATATATTTTCATTAAACACTTATATTTAATTTCAGATTTCAATTTGGAAGGTTTTAACCATTAAGATAGTCAATGATTCCATTTTATTACAATAATTGAAAATCTCTAATTATCAGAAACTTAAGAACTAATTATTGGGTTTTATTTCAAATCATCCTGAAATAATATATACTTATATCTTTTGCATATCAAATCGTACTTAGAAAATTACAGTTTAAATTTTGTTTTACCAACACAACTGTGTAGCAAAGCTATTATAATGGTCTTTCCACTTTGAAACTCGAAAATGAAAGTCGATGATGTCGCGATCACCACCGAAATTATTTTCCAACGGTAGAAAAGGGAAGTACATAACTTATTTTCTTATAGAATTCTATTAAAACGTTTCTTTTTAATCTTATTAAAAATGTTTCTATCCTAAAAACTTCTAAATAATTCAAATATTATTTTTCCAAAATCTTATTTAATTTAATATTTTTACTTATAAAAAATACGGGTCGTTACAAGCTTTTTGGTTGGAAGATTCCATTATATCTAGAAAGTAACGAACTATCGTTGGTAAGGTTGTAGTGATAGGTATGTTACATTGAGGAACAAATCAGGCTTAATTGTCTTAGAGGTTCAAATAACAGCTTTTAGACCAATGTCCATTCTCGTTTTGTGTTAATATTTTTTTTTGCTAAATGCTTATGTTAGATGCGATGTTATTCAAGACTTTTTAGTTGAGTATCTTTAAACATTGGAAGGTTGGGATCAAAAGATCTTTTATGCTTACATTCTACGTTAGTTAATTTCAAATTCATTGTGCTTGTTTTGATTTCTTTAAATCTAATCAAGCCATCATTATAAGTAATGATTTTGTTTTTAATTTTATTTTCTTTAATTTGCATTCACTTTGTACCCTTTGTGATTGGTTGGTTTATGTTTTTGGTAGTGTATTTTGTTTTAGAATAAAGTTATAAAATAATCATAGCGTATAAACCAATTAATCACATAAGTTTCAAATACGAGCAAATCCAATAAATGGAAATTAGGTTCAAGTTACCATATGTAGTTGTGTATTAATCCAAGAGAACGGGTTAAGTAATTAAGTTTATATACAAATCCATGTTTGATATTAAACAAGCCTAGTACTGTATCTTTTGATCGCTTTTAAGAACAAATATAATTATTTTTTCTTTGGACTTAAAGGTAAATTTTATATTGTATCTCATCCATCTTAAAACTTAATTTTAGCATATCAAAAGCTCAAATATTTCCAATTAAATTTCAATCATCTCGCTTTTCCATTGTTTGGTTTTTTTGCTGTCCTTCAACTTTTCTTCATTTAATTGACCGTGATTAATCTTTTGTTAATTTATGTTCAAAGCTAAATTATATTGATTCTTCCATTAGTTTGTGTCAAAATGACTTTGTTTATGGTAAGTTTATTTTTAAATATGATTTTCTTTATCTTTGTTGTTCTATGAATATGCACCTGAATTCAACTTCTGCATTTCATGTTTTTTAGCATATGCTTTGACTTACATTTTATTTTCTTTTTTATTTTCTTAGTATCAGTTATTGATGTCATTAATGTGAATAAAATATGATGTTTGCTGGAAATTTTCATTATAACAAAATATTGCAAATATTTTATTGTAGTTAGATGAAAGACTTATATTTATATCAGTCTTTGATAAAAATAAATTTTAATTATTGACAAACACCATTGTTCTATTTGTTAAGTGATTTGACTTTAGTGCGAAAGGTCACATGTTCGAAATTTGCGTTGCATGATTCGAACATATATTGAAATGTGATATGTTGTCTCAGTGATATGTTATATCTAAGTACCAATTCAAAAAAAATAAAAAAATAAATAAAATTTGATTATTGTTTGATAACAATCTGTATATAAAGTAGACTTCTATGTAGAGAAAAAAAAATTTGAAAGATAAACGTGAGGTAAATCATATTATTATAAGAATAGCAGTGTTAAAAAATATAGAAACGTTTGTCATTTTTTACAAAATGATATATGCAAGTAGAGTTTGCATATACGTGATTTAGTAAAAAGAAAATTAAAAGATAGTTTTGATGAAATGATAGACTTTTATTTTCTTTTATTTAAAAGCCGAATTTATTTATTTGTCTTGTGTTTAAAACACAAAAATTATAACTTTTTGGAAAATTTGGGTTGAGCTGGAAGGATTAAATATAACGATTTATTTTCTAAAATAAACATGGATGGTAAAATATTGCATCAATGAAAAGGCAAATATTTATTTCGGGATGCCTCCGCGAGAGCCTTAATTAAAAAATGATGGGACGATGGTCGATCTTCTTACATCATTGGCTTATGAAAGTAGATTTTCAAAAAAGAAAAGCTTAATTTATTAATATTTTGCTTTTAAATATAGTTTATTTAATTTACCTAAATTGCAGTTTTAACTAGAATTGAATAGGAATGTAAATCAAAGTGTGATCTGATCCAAAGCGGGATTTGAACTGAAAGATTTTTGATATCAGTGTTTTATTAGTTGTAGTTATGCGCTTTTCTTAATTTTCTGGAAAAGAACTGGAAAAGAATAATTTTCTTTTCTTTTCTGTATATTGATACATATACGACATTCATATGTAGAGATATGTTCCAAAGCATTTAGAAGGGTGAATACTGATGCTAAAGACAGTCAAGGTATTGAAGTGACCACTATTAAGATTAAATATAAATACAAACATTTGGAATGAGGAAACTACGTAGTTTGGAAATCATCGATGAATTGACAAAATTTTATTGAATTAGGAGCATTATAAATGGAGGTAATGGTAGGAAATCGGCTCTTTTCATATTCCTCTATGGTTGTCTGTTCAGTAAATCATAACACAGTTTTTTTAAAATTTTATAAAATCACTTTTCACTAGGGAGTGTACTTTTTTTTAAAAATATGTTTTTTGTTGCTTGGACACATCGGAAAACGAAGAATATGATATTAGGTAAATTTCTCTCTAAGTTAATATTTTTAGTACGGTTAATGTGAAGGTTAGTATTGATAGCTTTTTGGTGGAAGCTTCCATTGACTTATCTAGAAAGCAACGGACTATCGTTGGTAAGGTTGTAGTGATGGGTATGTTACATTGAGGAACAAATCAGGTTCAAGTGTCTAATAGGTTCAATTGTCTCAGTTTTGTGTACCAAGATGTTTAAAAGATAGATTCTTTTAAACCAATGTCCGTTCTCTTTTTTGTGTCAATGTTTGTTTATTTTTGCAAAATACTTGTGTTAGATGCGATGTTATTGAAGACCTTTTAGTGGAGTATCTTGAAACATTGAAAGGTTGGGATCAAAAGATCTCATATTGTTACATTCTACAATAGTTAATTTTAAATACATTGTACTTGTTTTGATTTCTTTAAATCTTAGTAAGCCGTCATTATAAGTGATGTATTTATTTTTAATTTTATTTTTTCTAATTTGCAGTTACTTTTGAACCTTCGTGATTGGTTGGTTTATACTTTAGTCAGTGTATTTTTTTTAGAATAAAGTTATAAACAATTATAGTGGATGAACTAACTAACCCTTTTAGTTTCGAGTAGTAGCAAAACCAACAAATGATTATTAGGTTCAACTGACCATCTAGTGTGCAGTATTAATTTCTAGGACTACGGATTAAGTGAATAAGTTTATAGGATGCAAACCCATTTTTGATATTAATTTATTAAACATGCCAAGTGTTATATCTTTTGATCGTTTTTAAGGTCAAATATCTTTTTTTTGGACTAAAAGGAACTCTTTGTATTGCATCTCATCCATCTTGAAACATAAATTAGCTTATTAAACGTTCGAATATTTCCAACTAAATTTCAATCATCTCTCTTTATCATTGTTGTGTCTTTGTTGCTGCTGCCGCCATCTCAAACGTTGTTGTCTTCCATCTAATATGCCGTGATTATAATCTTTTTGGGATTTAGTAACGCCTACTACCTTCAATGATAAATTTTGTTCCTTCTTCCATTAGTTTGGATTCAGATAACTTTGTTCATGGCTAGTTTTTTTTATCATGTATTTTTTTGAACTTTTACTATGACTAGTGTGTCAAAATTTTGAACATGATCTCCTTTATCTTTGTTCGTCTGTGAGTATGTGCTTACTTGAATCCAACTTTTGCACATGATATTTTAGCATATGCTGTAACTTAATTTTTTCCCCTTTTTTCCTTGCTGTTATTTATAGACACAAAACATTATAATTATAACTTAACATTATAATTATTATAATTAAGTTATAGCATATTCAGTATAACAATTAAGTTATAGCATATTAAGTTTTAGCATATTGATTATAGCATACTAAGTTCCTTAAGAAAAACATTATAACTTAATTATTATAATTATAATGTTTTGTTATACTGAAGATGAGATGTTTGTTGAAATTTTTCGGTACGACAAAACATTATAATTATTATTTTTCATGGTTAGATGAAAGACTCGTCTTTATATCAATCTTTGATAAAAATAAAATTTGATTATTGTTCGGTAACAATTTGTCTACATAGTACATTTCCATATAAATGGGGAAAACATTTTAAAAGATAAATATGAGGCAAATCATATTATTATAAGAATAACTGTATGAAAAAATATAGAAACTTCCATCATTTTCTATAAAATGATATATGCAAGTAGAATTTGGATATATACACGATTTAGCAAAAAGAAAATTAGAAAATAACGTTAATGAATGGATAGACCTTTTTATTTTGTTTTATTTAGAAGCTGAATTTATTTATTTGTCTTAAGTTTAAAGAAATATGATAATTATTTTTAGAAAAATAAGTAGAGCGGGAAGGATTAAATGCAGCATTTAATTTTTAAAACAAAAAAAGATGGTAAAACATAGTATCAATAAAAAGGTAAGTTTATTCATCTTTTTTGAAAAGCTAAATATCATTTACTTTTTTTCAAAAGCTTAATTTAATAATATTTCACTTTAAGTGCAGTTTTAATCAAGGTTGAATAGGAATGTAAATCAAATCGTAAAGGGGAAGATCTGATCCAAAGTGGGATTTGAATTGCAAGATTTTAAATATTTTAGTAACAATGTTTTAGTTGATGTAATTACTAATTTCAACGTACATTAAAGTGATTATTCCACCTAGGTTTGTCTTTAATGGTGCAACTTTTGCTCTTTAGTTCCATGCTTATATCTACAAATTTCTGTACTTAATACAAGAAGAAGAAGAAAATATGAATTATATGTACTTATGATTTTGGACTGTATACACTTTTGGTTTTAATTTAAGATGGAGAAAGATGTATGAATTGCATATACTTGTTAATATTGTTAATAAGAAAACTTGTCAACATCCCCAAAGTTATTTGGTTAGCAAGTAAAATTATTTATGTTACAATAGAAGATCATTGGAAGAGATTACCCCCTTTGAAACCCCCCTTTCGAACGGGATGAGTTGGACAAATTACTTTTGGAGGATGATTTATGAAAGTACTAATAGTGGTTAATCTAATCAACCTCCTCAAGGTGAAGATTAAGGAGAAAGCATCCCATTCGAAACTTCTATTTCGGATGGGTCGAAAGTGGTTATGTATATTAGGTGTTCATCATCTTTCGACTATATTGAAAGGTCCACTCTGCCTTTAAAGAGAAGAATTTGCTTTCAACACCATTGGTTTCGCTCCTTTAGGATGAACTCCTTAGAAAGGGTTATAAGTATTGTTGGATGTGTATACCTTTCGAAGGAATTCACTCCATATAACGTTGCTTTTCATTTACATATCTGATCTTCCTCGGAACGCTTCTTTCGATCAAGTCGAAAGGGATCTAGCTCAACCGAAGTGGATCTGATGTATAATATGCAAAGTCTTATTTAATATATGCAATGGGAAATCATCTCAGATAACATAAGTTCTGTGAACTTATTAAAGTCGAAACATCATCATCATCTTTATTTTTCATTATACTTCATTAGTAAGATTATCGTGTGATTTGAATGCGTATTATGTAAGTTGGTCGCATGGCATTGCATAAGACAAAATAGAATTAAGAAGATAAGCTAGCATCATGTGCAATTGATCATTAGACAAGCTAATGATCAAAATGATCTCCCTCATGATCAAAATCTTATTGAATCCATGCGCTTCCTCTTTTAACATAAACCCGAATTGAGTTACAAGTAATAGAGCTTTTTCCTCAAATCAATTTAGGGTTACAAAGATTTGATTTAGCTAAGAAATGGAGGAATGAATTTGGATTCCAAAATTCGATCTCCAAAATCGAATCCCTAGGATCATATTTATAGATGCAGGTTGTCCCCTTTCACGCTCATTCTTTTGCCTCAATCGAAAGGTCTTCCTCTTATCTTTCACTTTCATCCTTTCGATATGGTCGAAAGGCCTTCTTTCTGCTTGCGGTGCGCCTGCTTTCGATCCCGTCGAAAGGCTTTTCTTTCGAGTTTTCTCACTTATTCTTGCACCTCACATCCTTTTATTCTAGACCTTTCAAACTAGCCGAAAGGACCTCTACGTCCACTTGTCGCTGCCTTCAAGGTCCATGTGTCTCTTTCATTCGTTTTCTTCCGTGCTGCTTTCAACTTCGTCGAATGGGTGGTAATCACGCTCCTCGCTCTGTGTTGCTATAATGTTTCGAGTAAGAAATGGGTTGAGCTTTCGCATTGCTTCGAAAGGTATGAGAGTGATATCTGAGTCGAAAGGATTTTTGGCTTTCATGTAGGATTTTCATCATGTTTTCGAAAGGTTCCAACCGTTTCGAAAGGCTTGTCCTTGCTTTTGAAAGGTGTATCGGAGTCAATTCTTCATATGGTAAACCGACAACGATGAAACCTTCTATTTTGAAGGCATTGGTTCATTGCGCAAGCCTTTCGTTCAGCACCTTCGAATGGGGTTCCAAATCCATTCCTGCTTCTCTTATATATGCGAATTCATCTACATCTAAATGTTTCAATGAGGCGGAAGAGTAGCCTTGCCTTCTTTTTCTATCTTCTCGAAAGATTTTGTACTATTTATCATTTGTGACGACACCGGGTGCTTGTGACTCCCTCGAAAGCCATTTCAATGCCTTTGAAACACCCTTCCATGATCTTTAATGAAACCCATATCCTTAATTCTAGTAGTGTAACGATCCAGAATTTCACCACATGAATTTCTAAATATTTAATTAATTTTAAATATTCAAATAATAGGTTTTATAAAAAAAATAAAAACACTTTTAAATAGTAAATTTTAAAGATAAAATAGTTTTCAAATTTAGTTTACAAAAATATTTAGTTCGATGAAAAACAGAAAATGTGACCGAAAACTATTTTTTGAATTTTCGACATTTCATCGTATAAAGGTTATTTGAAATGTTGTGTACACTTTCTTATATATATGCACACATAGACTAATTATATAATATAAGTTAAGATAGTATAATTAGGTTTAATTAAGTTGATTAACTTAAGATAATGATGATGTGATACTTTGACCACTAAATAAAAAAGGAAAAAAATGTCACATCAAATGAAACATATTTAAACATGATTTGATATTTTGGCAACTTGAGTTTTAAATGCATGTTGGTAAGGGGGAGACAAGCATTGCCATATGACAACCATGGATAGGAGGGTATATGTAACACTGTATATTTTTATAACATTATTTAGAATATTTAATTAACAAAATTAAATGAAATAACGTGAAGATTAATAGGTGGAGATTTGATTAGACTAAGGGTAGTCGTGCCATGTTAGTGTGTTAATTAAAATAAAATAACATAAATAAAGGTATTAGGAATGAGTAAGGACAATATGGGAAATAGGAAAGGCTTATGCCTTAAACCCTTAGGAATGAAACCCACGTTCATTTCATTTTCACTCTAGCTAAAATTAAACCAAGGCCGACCACCATTATTGTTCTTAAGAGAAGATAAGCTAGGATTCAAGAGAAGGAAGAAAATCTACTAAATCAACATCAAATCTCACATCTTAAAATCTCAAAGCTAAAGTGAATAATTACTACATCCCATTTTCTTATGGTTTTCGGGTTTTAGATTAGATCCAAAATATTTTTGCAAGTATATGCCATGTTTTGATGACTAAAATTATATATATGCTTGTTGATGAATTATAAATGTTCATGTTAGTTTTTATGATATGTTTGACATGAAAACCCTATTAAATGACATCCAAATGCTTTGAAAATTTAAATTTAGGTCAGAAATGATATTTTAGAGATGGATTTCAATTATCATAATTTTCTGAATTAATGTGGATTTTATATTAATTTCCTAGTGAAGCAAATGATTTATTGGGTTATAAATTATTTTCGGCTAAAATTATAATTATTTGGGTTTGAAATTTTCATATGTTGGAAAACATATTAGAATTTCTAGGATTTTTCTAAATTTTTCCTTAGTGATTTGATGAATATATAAAATTATTTAAGGTATGAGACTTAAATGTTTTATATATTTAATTAAGAAGAATGGGCATTTTACAAAATAAAATGATTATTTAATTTGGAAAAATAGTAGCACCACTTTTCGGAAAAGTATTTAGTAACCAATAAGAATCTGACAAACAAAGGTAGATTAGTTGAAAAGTTATCCTTTTTAAGTTAAAAACAAAGAAATCATATTTTTAGCATGTTTTTAAGCCAATTTTAGCATTAGACCTTCCGACCCAAACCTCTCGATTAAGTCGAAAGGTTATAACTTTTGACAAGGTCAAATCAATGCATATGGTATCAAGTATCTTGATCTGTAATGAATTGGACAGAGTCGAAGGATTCTTAGTCGAAAGGTTTGTTGCCAAAGGAGTTGAAGTATGTGTGTTTTATAAGCCAAAGATCGCCTGCTTTGCTTTCAAATAAGAGCTTTCGACTTGGTTGCTTTCGACCAGGTTAAATATTTAAATAAAGGATTTTAAACATTCCGACAAGGTCGAAAGGTTGATATAACTTTGTTATTTGTTTTGTTTTGAACCTTCCGACAAAGTCGAAAGGTTTACTTGTTTTAAAATTAGCCGCTTCTCCATGCTTTCGAAGGAGAGCTTTCGACTTAGGTGATACACCCTTGTTTTCAAAATGAAGTATAACCAAAGCTTTTGAAGTAGGGCTTTCGACAAAATCCAAAGGTCGCTTACAATGATTTTGAAAGGCTTAGTTCAATGATTTCGAAAAGTTTAGTTCAACGATTTCGAAAGGTTTTGTTAAACGTAAAATATGAATAGTGATAAAGAAGACCTTTTAGAAGATTTCTGCCTGAATAGAGGACAACAGGAAGAGTCACCTTTCGACGGTGTCGAAAGGGTTAGTCAATGCTAATATGAAAAGGCAATAAAAACGTTAGAGCAAAGCTTCCATAAATATGAAGGGAAGAATTACTGAGGCACAACGAAGCAGCTAAGTACAAAGCCTACAAGCACCTTCCGGTTGGAATAAAACAGTTCAGGAACCACTCATTATAAAACAAAGGCTAAAAGAAAGAAGTTCAAATAAAACCTTTCGAAGGAATCGAATGGAGGAAGTCAACAATTCATAGCAGTCCCCGACCTTTCGAGGGGTTTCATTCCACAATATTCAAGAAGTTCTTGCCATCCAAAGAGGGTGAAGAAGTCAAGGCAAGGGCATGCAACTCTATAACTACCTTTTCAAAAGCATAATAAGCCTTTCGGACCGGTAGGAACGCACGCCTTTACGATGAAGGCAACATTCGTAAGTCGACAAGGAATGAAAGACAACCTTTCGACAACATTCAAGAAAAGCATGGCTCTCGATAACAATCAAGTGAAGAGCAACCTTTCGACAAGATCGAAGGGTTCACAACAATCAAGTAAAAGAGAAACCTTTTGACAAGGTCGAAGGGTTCTAACAATCAAGTGAAAGAGAACCCTTCCGACAAGGTCGAAGTGTTCACAATATCATATAGAAGATAGACCCTTCGGCAAAGACGAAAGGTCCATGAAAGGATGACCTTTCGACCCAGCCGAAGCATAAAGTTGGAAGGAGGGCCGCCTGCATCTATAAATAAAACCCAAGGGGTCCAGTTTTGGGGATCAGATTTTCTTCTCATTCGACTACTTTTTCTTCCGCTCACAACTTTGTAACCCTAATTTAGAAATTAAATTGGGGATTGATTTCTTGAATGTTGTATCAAACTTCATCATGAGGAAATAAAGAGGATCTGTTAAATATCAAGGGCAAAAGAACAGCAGACGAAAGAGTAAACGATAATGAGAGGGTTGCCCCTTTCATTGATGAAATAATATCAGCACCAATTCCCTCTCACGTGAAGGTCCATACAATGAAATATCATGGCACATCTGATCCCGATGACCACTTGATGGCTTTTGATTGTCAAATGGATTTGTATAATGCTTCTGGTGCTGTTAGGTGCCGCCTTTTTCCAGTCACTCTTCAAGGAGCTGCTGCTAAATGGTGCAGGAAGTATCATGAGAACACAGTCTATTCATGGAAACAATTAGTTCTCGGCTCAGTTCTGCATTTGTAAAGACCCGTCAATCGACTACACAGTGCTAATATAAGTCAAAATCATGGCGAGTCATTGGGAGATTACTTGAAGAGGTTCAGCACTGAAGTCATGGTGAGTCATTGGGACAAGCTTATTGCAGTGCACTCAGGCCTTATAGTCAATTCTCCTTCCTTAAAGGAGTTATTCATCCATGGATGCCGAGATTTACAGGACTTCCACTTTCAAGCTGACAAATTCGTCCGTATGGATGAATTGTACCATTCTAAGAAAAAATTTATTCAAAGGAGGGACAGTGGAAAATTCAGCTCAGAAAGGATTCCTAAAAGATCCAAATGGCAGGACACTAATGCTAACGCGGTGGCATTAAACCGACCGATCTCTTACATCTATGCAATGACTCAAGACAAGGTCAATTTCCCAATCTCGTTCAAAGCCCAAAATTATCCAGAATAGAAGAAAGGAGACAAATATTGTGCTTACCACAAGGCGAATGGTCATAGGACCAACGAGTGTAAGGTGCTGGCAGGAATAATTCAAAAATTAATTCGAGAAGGACAGTCAAAGGAATTTGTAAAGAACCCACAACAGACTTTCCTGCCAGAGGCTGAGGCAAGAAAACCTAATGGTAATACTGTTAATTTGATCGAAGACGAAGATTCACTAAGCATGAGTCCACCCTAAAACAGAATTGATGTTATATACGGTGGACCACATCCTGCGGGTAGAAGTCAGAGTGCCAGGAGTAAATATATTCGTGAAGCCAGGAAGGGTGTGTTTTCCATACAAGAAGAACCACCGCTCAAGAACCCAAAGTATATTATTAATATGCACACTTTGGTGATCAGTCCCCAAGAGTTGAGAAGAGGAATCCATCATCCCCACAATGATCCATTGATGATCGCAGCTCAGAAAGGATTCTCGGTGGTTACAAAAATCTTGGTCGACACTGAAAGCGCTGTAAATGTGATATTCCGACATGATATTGATCAGATGGGAATCTCCAAGGACAAACTTGAGCCTAGCCCCAAATCCATCTTCGGGTTCAACAAAAAAGGAACAACCTCACTTGGACAAGTAAAGCTTTTGGTTTTGCTGGGACTCCCTCCTTGCTCCCGTTTTTTTAGACAACCTTTGTGATCATAGATCAGCCATCATTCTACAGTGCTATCTTCGGACATCCAACACTGGATGAAGTGGATGCATTTGTCTCGCCAAAATATCTGATGCTCAGATTCCTTACTAAGACTAGTCGGGGAGCTATCCGAGGCAAGCAATTTGCGTCAACGGAAATGTATTTTGCAACTTTGGAGCAATAAACAAGGAGTTCACTTGTTACTTTGATTCTTCCATTACTTTACAGCCTTCAGACGATGGGTTTCTACATCCATCATTCGAAGCAAAGGAAAAATTTGACAACTAACAAGCCACAAAATGTTTTGCAGTTTATGGAAAGAGGAATAGAATGGATACCAACTCCATAGAGGAAAGCGACATTGTTACTAAACTAGATTGTTGAGGAAAGGTCGAAAGAGTTAAGCCGGTTGAGGAAACTAAGGAAATTTTAACAGATCCTGCAATTCTACTAAGATAGTCAGAGTGGGAAAAGATCTAGAGGAGCACCTAAAATCATGATTGGCAGAATTCTTAAAATCCAATAAGGATATTTTTGCCCGGACCCACTCTGACATGATTGGAATTGACCCTACAATCATGAGTCATGCACTAAACATCAATCCTAACATCCCTCCGGTTAGGCAAAAGAAGAGGCAATTTGATAAAGTAAGGACCGACGCCCTAAGAGAAGAGGTTAATAAACTGCAACAAAATGGATTTATCCGGGAAGTCTTCAACCCTGAGTGGTTGGAAAACCCAGTTTTGGTAAAAAAACCTAATGGAAAGTGGCGAACTTGCATGGATTATACGGATTTAAACAAAGCTTGTCCAAAGGATTGTTACCCACTGCCAAGGATAGATCAATTGGTCGACGCGACCAGTGGACATAAGCTGCTTTTCTTGATGGATGCATACTCTGGATATAATCAAATCCCTATGTACAAACCTGTTGAGGAGCATACTAGCTTCGTTACAGATTAGGGAACTTATTGTTACAAAGTCATGCCATTTAGGTTTAAAAATGCTGGAGCAACTTACCAAAGATTAGTTAACCGAATGTTTAAAGATCAAATCCGAAGAAATATGTAGTTTTACATAGATGACATGTTGGTAAAATCACCAGAAACGAAGGATCATCTCGAAGATATGATGAGATGTTCAAAGTGCTCCGAAAGTATCAAATGAAGCTCAACCCCCAAAATTGCAACTTTGGAGTTCATTCTGGAAAATTCTTAGGCTATGTTATCAGTGCACAAGGAATCAAAGCCAACCCAGAACAGATTGAGGCTATTAAAGATATGCAGAGCCTAAACCAAGTAAAGATGTCATGAGTTTAAATGGAAAAGTAGCACCATTAAGTAGGTTCATTTCAAAGGTCACCGATAAGTGTATCCCATTCTTTGAGGTAATAAAGAAAAAGAATTCTTTTTGATTGAAATGAAGATTGCAAAAAGGCATTTCAAGAGTTGAAACCTCCGATCTTATCTAGCCCCGAAAATGGAGAGGATCTTTTTTTGTGTATGGCAATTTCTGAACATGTAGTAAGCTCAGTATTGATCAAAAATGACAAGGAATTGCAATTTCCGGTTAATAATGTGAGCAAAAGGTTAAAGGATGCTGAAATCCGATACCCAGTTATTAAGAAACTAGCATACTATTTGGTTTTGATAGCCAGAAAGTTAAGACCTTACTTCCAAGCACACCCAGTGAAGGTGTTGACCAACTTTCCATTAAAACAAGTCTATGGTAGGCCTGAAACTTCTCGAAGATTGATTAAGTGGGGAATTGAGCTAAGTCAATATGATATAGTATACTAGCCCAGAATGGCTATAAAAGGACAAGCCTTAGCTGGTTTCATTAACGAGTGTATGGGATTCATTTCAGAACAATCCGACAAAGAAAAGGATATGAAACCCAAGTGGCAGTTATTTGTGGATGGCGCCTCAAACGAACTAGGGGCCGGAGTAGGATATGTAATAATTGCCACAGATGGACACAAACTTCATTATGCTATGAAATTGGGGTTTTCAGCAACTAACAATGTAGTAGAGTATGAATCCATGGTAACAGGATTGATCTGTGCTCTACAACTCAAAATCCCAAGGATTCAAGTATTCAGTGATTCTCAATTAATGGTTAATCAAATCAAACAAGTATACCAAACCAAAGATTCCAAAATTAGTCAGTATGTAAAAAAGTTTCTAAAAATGCTCCCACTTTTCGAAGATTTCTCTGTACACCAAATACCAAGGGGAGACAATTCTCAAGTAGATTCACTAGCTAAATTAGCAAGTTCAAGAGGGTTACCTGGGACTCAAATTATGCCCGTGGCAATTTAGGCTAATCCCAGCATTGAGGAAAATAGATAAGAGAAAACCAAGGAGCTATTAGTACTTACCCGATCACGAGCCTTAACACAAGAAGCGGAAGAAACAGATTAGGAAATACCAAGTGAATAACCTATAGCCCCAATAGCGGAAGAATATTATGAAAACACTTGAATGGCTCCGATTATGAGTTATATTATCAATGAGAGACTACCTACAGAATAAACGGAGGTGCGAAAGCTAAAGAGGCAAGCCCAGAATTTTACCATTATGGATGGAGTTCTATATAAGAAAGGATACGCCCTTCCATATTTGCGATGTGTAAAACCCGAAATCGGATTAAGGATATTAAAAGAAGCCCATGAAGGACTCCGTGGAGATCACTCCAATGGAATCAAGTTAGCCAAGAAGATAATGGGACAAGGGTATGTTAAAAGATGTGAAAAGTGCCAACGCTACTCAAAGATACCACGTCTTCCTTCAAGTCAACTTACCCTTATCACTAGCCCATGGCTATTCGGCGTTTGGGGAATCGAATTAAATGGACCTCTTCCAATCTCCAAAGGCGGAGCAAAGTATGCTGTAGTGGTAATTGATTACTTCACAAAATGGGTCGAAGCAGAACCGCTTCCAAAGATCACCTCTAGGAAAGTGCTAAGATTTGTTATTAAGAACATTGTCACAAGGTTTGGGATACCCTATAAAATAATTTCCGATAATGGAACCCAATTTGAAAGTGCAGAGTTTTCAAAATTTTGTCATAAGAATGGAATTATAAAAAGCTTCTCTTCTGTCACTCACCCAAAAGCCAATGGAGCCGTTGAGGCTACTAACAAAAAAATAAAGAAAATCTTGAAAAAGAGACGAAATAAGGCAAAAGGGAATTGGGTAGAAGAATTACCCCTAATTTTGTGGGCTTATAGAACATCCACTAGAACTGCAACAGGCCATACCCCTTATTCTCTAACATATGGTTGTGAAGCAATGCTTCCAGTAGAAGTTGAAGTACCTTCTCATAGAAGGATTGCCTATGCCTTCAACCCAAATCAAGAACTAAAAAAGGAATCTCTTGATTTAATTCACGAATTAAGAGATGAAGCAGCCTTAAGAACGGCTGAATATCAAAGGAGAATATCAAAGTAATATAACTCAAAGGTAAAAGCAAGGACATTTAGACAAGGAGATTTGGTACTTAGAAGAGTAATGACCAAAATGAGAAACCCAATAGATGGGCCATTGGGACCCAATTGGGAAGGCCCACTAATCATTTTCAAGGAAATTCCCTCAGGGGCTCACAAGTTAAGCCATCCCGACGGTAATATGGTACCGAGAACCTGGAACGCAGAACATTTGAAACCGTACTTTCCAGCTCTAAATGAATAAAAGATTTTCAAGAATGTCTCTGCTATGACACGCTAAGAAAGTCTAAATGGTCGGGAGTAAATTTCTCCTTAAACTTGGACTACCTAAAATGGTAGGCTACCAATAATGGTAGAAAGCCTTTGGTCGCACCAATATGGCTAGGTCATGGCACCTCCTGGAGGGAGGGCGTAAGCATTTATCCGTGCCAAAGTCAAAAATGGCCAGGTTAAAGCAGCATAATCCCTTATCCGCATCACGCTATGGCCAGGATAGGACCCCTCCTGGATGGTGGATGGATAATCCCTTGGTCCCGCCACGCTATGGCCAGGCCAATGTACTGAACATGCCCTTAGCCGCGTCACGCTATGGCCAGGTTAAGGCGCCTCCTGGAGGGAGGTCGGGTAAGTTCTCGGACCCTGCTGAGAATAAACTAGCCGAGCGTACCGGAAACCTGGATGAAATATCCAATGGACTAAGAAAAGTCCATGTCTGAAATGGGAATCGCTAGAAATCGACACCGCCTAAAATGGCAACCACCAGAAAGCGGCAATGTCTAAAATGACAAACACCTTGAAATGGGCACTGCTTAAATAAGTAAAAAAAAATTAGACTAAAGAGTCCCCGCCTGAAATAGGCCAAAAGAAATTGATAAAGAAAACTTGGGCCCGAGAAAGAAAAAACATGCAAGACATTATCAAAGCCTAAAGATGGCACATTCGACAAAAGAATCGGAAAGAATTCTCTTACTTCTCTTCATGAACATCTGCCTGATTGGTATTCTGGTCTTCTATTATCAGTTACCAGAAATGGTATTCTGGTCTTCTATTATTAATTATCAGAAATGGTATTCTGGTCTTCTATTATTAATTACTAGAAATAGTATTCTAGTCCTCTATTATTAATTAAATGCCAGAAACGATGTTCTGGATTTCTAGTGCTACTTGTCAAAAATGGTATTCTATAAATGGCATCTTGGGCTTCTATCATTAATTGCTTAATATCGTCCATTGGACTACTAACATTAAACACTCGGAATGGGAATTCTGGTCTTTCATTACTTATTACCAGAAATATTCTTTTGGACTTCTATTATCTATCGCCAGCTATGGGTTTTCGGTCTCCCATTACTTATTATCAGCTATGGATTCTTGATTGTCTACTATTTATCGCCAACGATGATCTTATGATTAAACAAGATATCTGAACCACAAACGTTTACAACCAAAGATAATCTCTTGGATCATCATTATTAATATCAAAACAGACGATCTAGTTGGCATTCTAGTCCTCTCTCAATATTATTAGATCAAGGTAAGATTTTGGTCTTCTATTATGGTGATCAAGATAATTCCGAACACCCTATTATTGTTTGATGAGGCATTTTTGGCCTTTATTGACACAAGTCATGAACTTCTAAATTGTCTATGAATGAACTTCTGTATGAATGAACTTCTAACATTCTATGGTTAAGACAAAATGGGAATTAATTACTATCCAGTAAGAAGCTGATAAATTCCAACCATCAAGACTCGAATCTAGAACTTCAAATACTTATGATTGCTATTGGATCTGAATGTTTGAAAGATGAATCTTCTGCTATAATAAAATTGGAGTTGAAAGTCAATCGAATGGGAAAGGTACATATAATACGCATTAACCAAGCTAATATTATTAAAAGTATTGTAGGAATACATGGACAATTTGGCAATCATGGAATTTTTGTTCTAAAGAACAAAAACCTTCTTTATACAATGGGGGGCTAAATGTTAACCATAAAATATGAATAGAGATAAAGAAGGCTTTCAGAAGATTTCCGCCTGAATAGTGGACAATAGGTAGAGTCACCTTTCGACCGTGTCGAAAGGGATAGTCAATGTAAAAGGCACATAAAAACTTCAGAGCAAAGCTTCCGTAAATATGAAGGGAAGAATTACTGAGGCACAATAAAGCAGCTAAGTACAGAGCCTACAAGCACCTTTCGGCTAGAATAAAAGAACAGTTCAGGAACCATTCATTATAAAACAAAGGCTAAAAGAAAGAAGTTCAAATAAAACCTTTCGAAGGAATTGAATGGAGGCAGTCAACAATTCATAGCAGTCCCCGACCTTTCGAGGGGTTTCATTCCACAGTATTCAAGAAGTTCTTACCTTCCAAAGAGGGTGAATAAGCCAAGGCAAGGGCATGCAACTCTATAACCACCTTTTCGAAAGCATAATAAGCCTTTCGGACCGGTGGTAACACACGCCAAATACCTTTTGACAGTGTCGAAAGGTTTATGATGAAGACAACATTCGTAAGTCAGCAAGGAATAAAAGACAATCTTCCGACAACATTCAAGAAAAGCATGGCTCTCGATAACAATCAAGTGAAGAGCAACCTTTCAACAAGGTCGAAGGGTTCACAACAATCAAGTAAAAGAGAAACCTTCTACCAAGGTCGAAGGGTTCCTAACAGTCAAGTGAAAGAGAAACCTTTCGACAAGGTTGAAGGGTTCACAATATCATATAGAAGACAGACCCTTCGGCAAAGACGAAAGGTCCATGAAAGCATATAGAGGAGCAGACCCTTCGACAATGTTCAAAAATCCATGATGGCATGCGAAAGGAAAACCTTTCGACGAAGTCGAAAGGTTTGCAACTGTATATAAAAGAGTGACATTTCGACCCAACCGAAAGCATGAAGTCGGAAGGAGGGCCGCCTGCATCTATAAATAAGACCCAAAGGGTCTAGTTTTGGGCTCGGATATTCTTCTCATTCTGCTCTCATTCGAATACTTTTGCTTCCGCCCATAACTTTGTAACTCTAATTTAGAAATTAAATTGGGGATTGGTTTCTTGAATTTGTATCAAACTTCATCATGAGGAAATAAAGAGGGTTGTGGCTTGTGATCGACTCTGAATTTGGGAATGATCATGATTAGCCGTTAATTCAATATTAATGGTTGATCATATATGATTTATTTCTTATCTTCTTTATTTATTTCAAGTATACGTCATGGAATTGTTTTTAAGCATTTTCATGAGCCTTGTTTTCCTTCCTTGTCTCTGGCCACAAAAAGGGAAATACTACTTGTAAATCAGTTTTAATATGGCTCCATGGCATGTTAAATCAGTTCTTGTTTTTATCTAAACATGTTTGAATGATGCATTCTTTCGAAAGGTTTTCACGAGAAGAATATCAACTTAAGAGATCGTAAGCAACAAAGGAATATAAAACAGAGTAATATCTCTTTTCGACAACATCAAAAGGTCTATTACCTTCCGACGTGATCGAAAGAAGACGAAAGACATTGATTAATTGTTCTCGATCACCAGGGGAGATGGAATTCGATGAAATGACTAGTTCAAAAGTTATATAAATGAATACAAAGGGGAAAGTACAATGATAACAACCTAGTCGAAAGGTTTAAAGGACTACTTAAACCCTTCAACCAAGGCAAAAGGTTTAATAATTCTACTATTCCAACCAAGCCGTAAGATTTGAATGAAACCTCAACCTTTCAACATGGTTAATGAGTTATTTAATTTTCTATGCAATTTCACGGAGGGGATAAGCAACTTCTAAAACCTTTCGGCATTATTCAGCTTAGGCTAAGGTTAAACCCATGGCTTCAAACTCTTCTGGCCTTGTCATTTTATTCGAAAGATGTGAATCTACTCAACCACAGAGTTGAGCCCTTATACAACAATCTTATAGACAGCATTGGGGATGTTAACAAGATTTCTTGTTAACAGGTTTAATTCAATGGTTTCGAAAGGTTTAGTTCAAGGATTTCGAAAGGTTTTGTTCATTGATTTCGAAAGTTTAGTTCAAGGATTTCAAAAGGTTTTGTTGAATGATTTCGAAAGGTTTAAGTGGAAGGTTTTCCAAGGTTTTTCTAAGGCAATATTTTATAGTGACTTTTAAAGAAGGATGTCTAGAGTTTTATTGCTTTCGAAAGGTTTGCTTTTCAATGGTTTCGAAAGGTTTGGAGGATGGTTTCGAAATGTTTAATGAATGGTTTTGAAAGATAAGGTTTTGGCATATTGGTTTAGATAATTAAAAGGTTTTCACTTGGTTTTGGAAAGATGCACTTTCAAAAGATTTAGAAAGGAAAACTTTCAAATGGTTAAATGCTTTCACCAACTAAAGTTTAAGTAATGAATATATATAACATGGCAATGAGATTTTGTGTAAAGTATAAAGATTTTATATTTTTCCTTGTATAAGTTTGATATAAAGGTTTTAAATCATTTTAAAAATGTTTTTAAGGAAAATTATGGGAGGGGATCCTTAAATGAAAATGAATCAGATATTAGAATACCAGATGGGACTAGTATGGAGTCGCGCCCTACACATTAGCTAATAGCCCCAGCTAATTGTTGTAAAAAATTCCCGTATGTAGAGCTTTAGGTAGACTAAAGTTAGGATTACACACCAAAAGGAATTTATGTTTGTATACAGATAGGTTATTGGTGAGCCGAAAAACATTAGGATGAGAAAGGCCTGGGAGATGATTAAGATAGGGACAAACCATCCAGAAGAGAAGTATTTAACAGATAGTTAGGGACAGACCGTCCAGAAGTGAAGTGTTTAACTGACAGTTAAGGATAGATAGTCTAGAAAAATAATATCTAACAGGAGTTAGGTTAATTTTGATTATATTGTCTGGTAGGCCCCAATCAGCCAAAGGTTAAAAGTTATCCAAACAAAACTTATGGATTTGAACAGATAGTTCATTATTACTTGATATTTATTTATGTTTACATAATGATGTTTTGCAGTGTTTAATCAGTTCTAATTGCAGGAAAAAGAATTTGCAAAGATATGTTTTAAAAGGATGTTAGTGAGGAGAAACCCGTTCCGCTAAGTAGCGTAGTCTCACTTAACATACTAAAACAGGATGTATAGTATTATTCATACCAGACTTTATATCTGGCTCGAAGTTTAGGTTTTCCCCTTAAACTCTCGGATGCTCAAAATTAATTTGAGTAGGCTAAGTGGTTAAGGTCTTTTCAGGTTTACTAGGATGACGAATAAAGCTACCGGAGGCATGCAGGAGGAAAACAGATAGCTATCCAGGAATTGCAGTTCTTGTTTTATGTTTTAATGAATTTATGCTATGTTTGTATTAAGTCTATTATTACCATATGACTCTGATCATCCAAGTGGGTATCTTCATATACCGCTCTTGGCGTAATTTGTAATATAAATATTTTATCTCTGCTTGGGAACATATTTGGGATCGTGTAAGTTGAATACGGAACATCTTGTTTTTGAAATGTAACGATGAAAGTTGTTTTGAAATCTGTGTTTTGTTTCATATTCAAATGCTTCTGATATTATGGATACAATTAACATAGCCGTATTTAGTCCCCGAAAGCTAATACTATAGATGACTGCAACATCTGTAGCGCTTAGTTTTGGGTCTCTAGATACGGGATGTTACAACTTGGTATCAGAGCATGGTTTATGAAACACTTTAATTAAAAATAATTTTTGAAAACATAATCCTTAGTAAGTAGAGTTAAGATTGGGGGTATAAGAAAATGCTTTAGTAACCTATGTGTATTTGATATATATTAGTATATGCTATATCTCTAGACTCCTATCTTAGTTAGGTTATTCATCTTTATCTCACGAGGTTTGAATACAGATATGGAAGGAGGAAGAAGCACAGTTAATCTTGGAGGAGATAGCACCACCACAAATGGAAATGCACAACCAAATGCTAGAAGAGGTCCAGGTCAGGCTCAAGCTGAAAATGTGGGTGCTGGGGTTCCTCAAGTGGGCATGAGAGTCATGTATCAATTCTTTGTAAGTATGATGCAAGCTGGAATTGCCGCTGGAGCTTTTGGAGGAAACGCCGCTGGAGGAGGAGTTTAGGAAGACCCGATGGTTAACCAGTATGCTAATCTGAGCAGAGATTATATCAGACTTGGAAGGAAGCCATTCATTGGAACTGAAGGTGCGATCGAGTGGAAAACTGGCTGCTACATTGTGAGAGAATCTTCGCAGACTTAAGGTTGATTGATGAACAGAAGAGATTGGCATCAAGTCAGCTTTAGGGAGCTGCCTTATTTTGGTGGAATACTATCGTAGCTGGTGTTGATGAGGAAACCATAACTTGGGGGGAGTTTAAGAGGAGGTTTCAAGAAAGGTTTAAGTCGGTAATGGCGCAGTCGATATTGGTGAGGAAGTTTGTAGAAATAGAACATGGGGAGATGTCTGTTCTAGAGTATGCAAGAAATTTGAAGTATTGACCCGGTACGGGTATGCTTTGGTTGATATAGTGATCAGGAGGAATGAGAAGTTTATAAGAGGCTTGAGGTCGGAGTTGATAAGTGCTACTTTGCTGCACTTAAGAGATCGCAGTGATGTAGTTTTGGAAATGGCCCTAAGACAGGAAGAGGAGTTAGCTTACTTGAGGAAGAAGATTAAGGAGGCCCAGGTAGGACATGGCTAGAAAAGAAAGTTTTTCCATAAGAAGAATGCTCAGAAAGGAGGAGCACAGAAGAGGAGAAAAGCTGAGGTGGTTTGTTATAAATGCGATAAGAAGGGACACTATGCTAATAAGTGTCGGACTGGAAAAGGAAAAGAGAAAGGAAAGGAGGTTATTGGGAAAAAGAACATCCGATGTATTAAATGTGATCAGATCGGCCATTACAAGAACCAATGCAAAGAACCTGCTAGAGAAGTAAAGGGACAAATGTATGCATTGGAGCCTGCAATTTCAAGGCCCGTTGTGCAGGAGAAAGGAAAGTGTAATGACCCGTATTTTTAATGCTTTAAAAATACTAAATTAAATAAAATTTTAATTAAAAATCCGATAGAAATAAAATTTTACGATTTATTAAATGGAAATCTCTTTGTACATAAGTTACAAATCCAAAACCAATTTCGATAAGACCGATAATGTAATACATATTGAAACGTAATGTAATAATATGAAATAGTTGCAACCAATAACAGAAACCAAAATAATAATTTTAACGTAAGAAACGTGCGTTTTGTGTTAAATGAAATTTTCGTTAAATAAAAATAAACAATAAAATTTCGCAACGAAAATTCGATATTTAAAATGCGTCTATTTAAACATAGGAAATTGTAAAGTTTCGTCAGAAAATATGAAAGTAAATTTCAGTCACGTCATTTCGGTTTAAATCAGTTAAAATGTAACGAAAATAAAATATTTTCGAAACCTAAATATTTTTATATAGAAAAATTCTAAACCATCTTCTGAGCAAGACGTAATTTTTCGTTTTTCCAAGTTCGGACTTCTTTGGCTCCGTCGATCTTATTTTTCTGCGTTTTTCTTGCATTTTTCTATAGTAGAAAATTCGAATTTTTATAATTCAATCGAACCACTGATATCTGTATACCGTTTTAATCGTCTCGTCGAGCTGATCTCCGCGGTATATTCATATTTGTGTTACGACGACCGGTGGACAGTAAAATCTGTAAACGTTGAACCGTATCGATACCTGTTTTTGTAACTGTTGTTTTGTGACTATTCATTTTTCCACTATCAGAAACCATTGGTCAACAGCCTTTCATAATTACGGTATTCAACGCTCTGGCCTTTACCATTCCCTGTATTCTTTATGATTTACTATTGAATCAGCTATTCATTCTTGTTTACTGTGAACGGTTTTACGATTATAATTAATATATAAAGACCTGTATATCAACCTGTGCATCTTCTATCCTCTGTCGCCACTCTTTTCTCTTCTTTTCGATCAACTCCATCTCCTCACAAATTTCCCATGGCCGAAACCATGCTTGCAAACCATCATCCATTCGCCCGAGTTCTTTCATCGCCAGACTACCTAACATCGGCCACAACCGCCTAGCGCCGCCACTGCCTCCACCTGGAGTCGAACAGCAAGTCACCCGTACGCTTCCCTCCGCATCACCTCGCCACAAGCCCGTCCACTGCCCATCTCCAGAAACCACCACGTGAGCAAGTTCCATCGCCAAACCCATACAAAAAAAAACCACCCACCCTCACCGACCATGCACATAGCTCATCCACTCTTCATGCTGTGCATATTTGAAAAAGTATTCATTTTGCATGAAACCCACTTCGGTTATACACGAACACATCACAGCCGCGCCTCCGCTTGGCGACAGCGGCCACCGCTCCTTCCTCGCGTGCCGCAACCCTCCACCATCTCTCTCGCCACGCCTTCCACCGTGAAGTCAATCGACTTCTCGCAAATCTCGGCTGCGATGTAAGGTGTGATATATACAGTAGTATATATTTGGGTTTATACACGTTTTATAATCTGTTGTGTAATAAAAATGTATGTTGCGCGTTAGACATCAGTTATATTATTCTAGGTACAGGGCTACTATATTTTATGTGAGTATGCATATGTTGTTAAGTATCTGGAGTCTGCATATTTGTTTTGGGTTAGCTTATACATAAATAGCTATGGGGTATGATCTTGATTTTATATTTTTCGCTTACAGTTTTATTATATATATTAACATATTTGTAAAAAGGTTTTAGTAACAGTTTAGCGAGAAATATAATTCGGTTCAAGTATATTATAAGTATAATACTGTTTTTAATATAGAATATTGGCAGCTTTCAGATTTTTATATAATATAGTAGGGTGTAAATTCCGTTTTGTAGTGCTCAGGATATATGTATGCTATATTTGCAGTGGTACTTATATGTATATTTTGTTCAGTAAATCAGGGTGTTAAATTTTGCTGTCCTGTTACGCATGCTTGATTTTTTTTCATATATATATATATGTGGTATTGGAAATTGAACATGCTTTATATAAATTTATATGTATATATAGTTATATACATGGTTATTTAAGTCCGCTTATATATATTATCTTCATCGACCCAGTTCTGAGTACTTCATCTATTCGTATTGTCAGATTTGTTCGTCATTTCGTGCCAATCTAGATTTACTTGGAATTCGTGCTTGGATTGTAACTCATCTTACTCTCGTTCTTCTCTTGCCTCGAAAGGTGAGCAATCACTCACGATTAATGTTCTTTTATTTATTAAATTTGATTTCAATTGAAACGACAATTGAAATATGTTGCTATTAGTTATCTACACTGTTATATATATCTTTTACCTGTATCAGTTCACCTGTGACATCTGACACCATTGTCTGTTATTTATACAATGATAATCCAATTTGGTTGTTAAATGATTTATTGTTTGATGTTGACATTGGACGTTAAATTGTTAATGTTGAAAATGATAAATAATTTGAAATTGAAATCGACGCAGGATAGTTAGATTTGATATATGTGTTAAATTTGATTAGATGACATTTGCATAATATGACCCCTTTAAATGTTTAAATTATTTGACACGTAGAAATTTAGTTAAGCACACCTTGAACCTTTGAATGTATGTTGTAAAATTTATGTAGTATGAAATTTAATAATTGATATCAAATGAAGAACCGTATAAATATTAGTGTAATAATCTTTAATCTACATGAAATAATAGTGTAGATTCTAGAAATAATTATATTAATTTACACAAATAACAATGTGAATTAATACGATTATTTCTGGATTATTTGAATTAATTATTGGATTGTTATTGATTGTCGTTATTGCTTGTTTATTTACTTTGACACCATCCCAGTTATCACACTACAAGTTCCTTTTGCTATGCTTTGATTTTTGAACTGAAATGGAATCGAGTTGAAATGATAAATACCCAAATTTAACTTTGACTTAGGGTAGAGAATTAAATAAAACCCGATTGGTCAATGATTTGATTTAAAAATAAAATGAAGATTTTATTTGAATAAATAATATGGTTTTGAAATGAAGTTGGAAATTGAATTTTAATGAAATTTAAATGTGAATATTTAATAATCTGAAAACAAAATATTAACAAAGAAATTGATGAAAGAATGTTGTTTAATTTAAGAAATGATTGAATTAAGTTTTGAAATTATTTAATAATTTAATGAGATTGAATTATTTAATAATTAAATAAAATTGAATCCTTTGATAATTAAAAATTGAACTTTTAATTAGTGAAATTTAGTTCTTTATTACTTGAGCTTTGAAATTGTAACTAAGTAAATGAATATGTGAAATTGAATTTCTTTATCAAGAAATGCAAATGAGGTTTTTGAAATTAATGTAAGACTTGTAATTTAAAGGGTTGATTTGACGAAGCCAATTTAATTCAATTTGAAGTTTTGATATAATGAAGTTGAACTTAAGAAATTGATTTAATGAATTGGAAATTAAATAGAAATTGTTTTGAATGATAAATTTACTTGACGAATGTTGAATGAAATCGATAAAGGAATTTAAATTGATTTGAATGTTAAATTAAATTAATCTAAATGATTTCGGAATGAAACTTATATACGAACTTGAATCAATATTTGAACTGTTTAAAATAGAAATAGAAATTGAATTATAAGATTTTGAAATTATGAATGTGGAAGTTTTGAAACGTAAATTATGGAAATTGATTTAGAAAGACAAATGAAATGTTGATTTACAAATTCTAATTGAAATTGTAATTGATTTGGTTTTGAAATTTAATAAACGACCAATCGATGTAATAATTACGAAAGTTATTAAAGAGACCGGAATCGGTTAGGGACATACTCACTGTCTAAACCGAAAACCACTTTAATAACTATACGCGGAGTGTGATCCAGAATAAAGTGGTTGGAATGATGTACGAGATGACTGAAGAAAGAGAACGATAATGGATAGCCTTGACACTTGTGTCAAATTGGAAATGACTAAAACATGAGCCGTGCCGGGCCAAATGGGGGTTAGCTACCTCAAGCGAACACACTTCTTCGAAAACTACTCATTACTTGTTGTCGATTGGTGCATGTAACGACACGGAATTTCTGAACCCGAAAATTCTAGATAGTTAAGAAAAGAAGAAAGAGATAGAAGAAGAAGAAACAGAAAACAAAACACAGAACCTCACAATCGCAGCGGATCAAAATATAATATCAAATAATAATAGTTTACAAAAGAACACTGTATCAGTTGATTACATTTAAATACATCAGAGTTACAACATATACACAAACACTGGACAGATACAATCAACATGTCCCAGACAAACTACAATATAACACAGCGGAATACACTCCATACGCTCCTGCCATCCAGCTCATCTCCTGAGCTCCAGAACGTCCTTACCTGAAAATCTGTAATACTCGGTCTGACCCGAGCATTACATCAAAGTACCACCCGGGTCAGGCTGGAAACCAGCGTGAGTAAACCCATATAACTTGAAATACCAAGTTATGAAACTTATTTGCAAAGCAGGGTAACTCGTATCTTCTACGAGTTCTCAACCTATTTAAGTCAATTACTTATTCCAAACAATATCTAAGAATCACAACTCAGTTTAAATATCCATGGTTCTTAACTTATTTCAATCCAGCCTATTTGCTTCTAAATCAAATTTAGAAAGAAATTTCATTACAACGAAGTGATTTCGGGTATCTGCTGATACCCGACCCCGGTCTCTTCGATTCAATATCATCTTAATCTCAATTGTTTAAGTGGATACAATTTAATTTTAAATACATGTACTCATATCAAATCAATTATCGATAGACAACTCATAATATCACAATTCAATCCATCGTATCATATCACAGTACATTACAAGTTATCAAACTAGTTATAAATCAAATCATTCAACTCAATTCAATCACTCATGATCCAGATCAATTAATCACATACTTCCGTTAATTTAATTTAACCAATTAAATTAATTACTTATGGATTTATTACACATCCCAGCTTAATTAACATTAATAAATTTACCCACTTAAAATACTTTCATTATCCTTCCCTTAATTACTTATATCACTCGGTTATCCTTACTTGATTAATCTCATTAATTAACCAACCTTAATTAAATTCATTGATTAATTAACCTTTAATTATCTATCTCTAAATTTTCCTTAATTAATTAACTTTAATAACTTTCCTTAATCAATTAATCCTTAATTATTAATCAATGAATTAGTAAATAAATCTTTAATTACTCAACCCTTAATAAAAGATAAACCATTATCTTAATTACTTCCTTAATTATCATTTTATAAACTTCGGAATAAAAAATCATTAACTTACAGATCACATAAGTCCTTAAGTTTACTTAATGATAATCACCTCGTCTTCTTAATTATTACTTAATTACATTATTAATTAAGTTTTAAATTAAACATAAGTATATATATATTTTAATTGGGAAATCTTGTTTATTTTGCTTTTACACTTGTACCCTTCTAATGTTTGAACATGTTCATATTCATTCTTTAAAAACTTGTTCATACTTTATATTAAAACCCAGTAATATAATTGTTTAAATAAAATTTATCTTCTTTACCCATTTAATCTGGTCAAAACAAAATTTAACAAGAAAAAGGAACCTGAGCCTATCTCCAGATTACCCGAGTAACACACGAGACATCACTAATCCCTCATCACTTCGAGTCCACTCGCAAACAATCACGATATTAACTCGAGGAAAAGCAGCTTCCTGCCAACTTCTTACTCATCTGATACATTGTGCACACGGTGCACATGCACCGTCGCCTATGGCCATCGGTGATCGATGCGGCCACCTTCGACAATCATTCGTACCCATACGTCCACGAGACAGCACCCAGATCGTACACAAAATCCACGAATCGAAATCGAGCTATCAACCCGACCAAACCCAAAACGCCATGGCCAGAACTCCTCGATTTCCGACGCCATTGACCAACGAGAAGCCTCGCCAACCTTCCCAAAACTTCGTCAACCCTTCCTACTATCATTTCCAAAAACCTCGTGCAACTCGATGCTCGAACCAGGCCTCTACGCTCAATTTCCCGACCTCGGCTCAAACTAGGTTTAGAAACTTTTACCCCACGCCGCCGACTCCATGACGAACGTGAGCATGTTCGACTATTTTTCCCAACATCGTCGTACACCATTCTACCTCCATGCCAAGCCCCGACCATCAACCATCCTTCGATCGCCTGAATTCGTTCGAAACCCAATTTTTGATCAACCCAAAACTGCTCTCACAATACCCAACTAAAAATCATAAAACTCGTCCTAAAAATCCTATCTTCTAGTGTCGATTCATATTATATAATTGAACCACTAATTCGTGACATTCGAATTTACCCGAATTTAAGTTTCCCTCTGTAAAATTAAGTTTTTCCATACTGTATGTACTTATACTTCTTTGAAACTATTTTTAAATCATACTCCATACTTAAACACATATATTTACTTTTGAAACCAAAGCCTGATACTGAGTAGATAATATGTAATTGAATTTCTTTGGTCGTTTCTACCCTGTGGCCAAAACAGAGAGGAAGATGCATGCTTCAGCATTGTCAAATATAAATATATATTCAGAGCTTCATGCCTACAATACACTATATATCTATGCAAAGATTAAACAATACTTAAGGGTTAACAGACTGTTTACTCACCTGGTAATAAACTTTGAACAGAGAATAAAGCTTTTGGTTTTTGAGGAGTATCAGCTTTGATCTTGCTTATTCCAGACTTCAAGTTGTTGATGATAACTGATTGTGATAAATGTTATTAAGTTCAGGTAGTAGTTTTCTTTGCTTCACCACTTTTTTATATAATGCTCAGCTTGAATAAATCGAAATAGAGATGGTATATAAAAGATAATCGTATACAGGGTTTGACAATACTGGTACATGGATTTTTATTTGTACTAAAAATATTTGTTTATGCGATGATCAGAGATTTTTTCCCATTGTTTGGTGGCTGATACGATGTGTTATTGTGTACTAAAGACCTTGTATTAATTACCATTGTCCTTTATCTCCTAGTCTACATACTTATCTCATTTTGTTTTGAACGTATATATGACTGTCTTCCTTTGCAAGTCTTCATATATATATATATATTTTTTAATCCTTTAGCTAATTCGAACCCAAAATATAGAACAAAGAAGAGATATTTATAAAGGAAGAGGTAGGCTGCATTCTTTTGTATTCAGTAAGCTTCCTTTCTTTTCATCATTCTTTTAATCTTTATCTTATCTTTCCTGTGGTCGGAAATTTTCTTTGATCTGATCTATCTTTTGCCATTGATTTGAAATTTTGTAGGCTTGAAAGGATAGGTTTTAATGTTTTGTTCCCTAAGTTGACCACATGTATACATAGATATTCTCCTACATACCTAAATTCTACATACAAACACTTATGAACATAGTTGTCTTATTGCATATCTTCATACTTATCCCATTTTTATATGTACAATCTTGTATACATGTTATTTATTTTATATGTTTACATAACCATCAATTATTTTATATATTTATTTCTATTTGAAACTTCAACTACCAAATACTTCATTTACTTATTTATTACTTATCTTTATACTTGTGTTACTATCATAGTTTTCTCATGTGTATGTTTATGTTCATATATTTATACTAATGTTTAGATATTGATAAGATTTATTTTCTAAAAGATTCATCATATCAATTTTTTTCTTTTCTGAAACTCTATAATTCAATATTTTGTTATAGTTTTTAAATCAATCTATATATACAATCCAACATTTTAACCATCAGAATTTCATTTGTTCGACAAATCAAAACTACATTTCAATGATTAGTTCAGTTAATTACCAGTTAACAATAGTTGAAAAATTCAGGTCGTCACATTCCTCTCCCCTTAAAACTTTTCGTCCTCGAAAAGGAACGAAGCCAGAATTATTAAAATGCTTAAAATCAAACAAATATCCTTAATCACTTTTAAAACACTTTTAAATATCTATATAATATTATTCCAAAATAGTTTTTATAAAATACTTTTTATAACTCAATGTTTCGACAAGTCCATCCTTGTTCTTACAGAAATTCGATCATACGTTGATCAGGCGTAGGACTGAAAATTTATAAGTACTCGGCAAACTCGTTTCCAACACCCAGTGAAAACACTTTGGAAAATAATTTTATTGAAAATATAGAAAACGGTTTTCGAAAATAGAGGAAATAGCTTTGGTAAAAATGCTCTGGAAATCATCACCCCCATCCATGGTCGTAGTTAACCCGATGGTTACGTTGCCGTCCCGGCAAAATCCACAGATAACTGTAGGTCTCCGCGCCCCTCAATTACGCCATGGAACCCGCTACAGATCGTAGCTACAACTGGGGTTACGTAGCTATCACAGCAAAAACCCATATAACTGTAGGCATCAGCGCCACCGAATTTCGCTGCCAAAAGAATGAAACTCCTCTACTCGACCATAGATCGCAGTCTACCGATGTTGCGTTGCCTTCCCGGCAAAATCAAGTGTAGACCGTTGGCACTCATCCTCCACATGATTTACGCTATGGTCCCCACACAGTAGATCGCAGCGACATCGAGTTACACTGTCGTCACAGCATAACCCAAATGCCCCTGTAGGCATCAGCGCCATCGACTTTCGCTACCAAATAATCCTCAGGAACTAGTTTGTTCGGACTCCTCACAGGATCAACTTTAGAACCTCCCCTTTAGAGGCTCAAGGCAGTACCACTCAGTGGCACTCCTGAGAAGTTCATTCAAGGGAGCGCCTTTTTCCCCAGAGCCACTTTCAAAACACTTTATACTATACGAATATAGTATTTCCCAAATCATACACCGAGTATGAATCACATATAAGTGCCTTTACACAAAATCGATTCCCAAAATCGATAATTCTCCAAATAGGCTTTTCCAAATTCAAATATTGATTTTACTCAAAAATCAAAAGCCTTTTCAGAAATCCATAGGTTCCCAAAATATTTCCTCAAAATCATTTTCACCAAATCCTTTTTTATAAATACATATATATAAAAGTTTCGAAAAATCTTTGGATCAATTTGTACTGGTATAAATTCACTATAATACTTCAAATACCTTCAAAAATCATTTTCTTCTGACAATAGATTCAACAAGGGGAGTTTTCCATATATGACAAAGATATATAACTTTGTTTAGCCCAAATCAATATTCAAATTTTGATTATTCTTTTATAAAGTTATTAACCACATTACTTTTTTTCATAAAGTAAATTTTAATCATAAAAATTTCCAATTTTCATTTTACTCATCATATATTCCACAAAATATACTTTCAATTTCAAAAATCATTTACAGTTCTTATCTACAAAATTTCAATATCAATTTCATTCAAACCCGTACGATGTCCACATATCATTCGTACGCAATACCAATCTGATCGCTCACTCGATCACACAATTTCACTTCCGAACTAGTATCGTCCACCCGACTTCCTAGTGCGGACTCAGATCTGGTTTCTTGATCAGAAACCATCATTCTCCTTGCATAGTCACACCTATGATAGAGAATATCCAGAACCAATCAAAAATCCATATCCAGGTTCGCCGTCGAAAATCGAGCGAAAAATCCCAACTCGGATCGATAATACTATCTCGAAATTCTGTGCTCGAATCTGGATCAAATCACTATGCGAATAGAATAATATACGTACATCTTACGTATTTATCTTCATTGATTATCAGTTAAATCAATTCCCTTTCTATTCACATTCACCTAAATTTTCATTCACTTATTCACTTTTGTCTTAATCCCCATTTGGATTATCACTTCAATTCTTATCTCAATTGGGTATTTACTCAATAACAGTTTGAACTCCGTCCCGTTTATATTTAGAAAATAGCTTGAAAATTTTAAAAATAGATAAGTAGTTGAAAAATAATTAATAGTTTGCAGAATAGCTGTAAAATAGTTAACTAAAAATAAAATAGTTGTCAAACAGTTAAATAGTTTCAGCAATCTTAGATAATTGCAAAATAATTGTAAATAATAATTAATTTGTGAAATACATGAAAAATAGTAATAAGTTTAAAAAACAATTGGAAAAAATAGTTAAATAGCCCCAAATAATTATTTAATAAGTATAAAATAGTTCGGGGTTTGAAAAGAAGGTTACATATACTAAATAGATAGGGAAATAGATTAAAAACAGTTTATATTAAAACAATTTATATTGAAAATAATCCAGAGTCAAAACCGTTCACTTCCTCTTCAATTCAATTTAAATTTCCATTTAAATTGACCCAACTTCCATTTCAAATAACTCCAAATTCCATTGGACTTGATTTATTCCCAATTCAAGTTGAATCAATCCTGATTTCTTTCTCAATCTAAATCAAATTCCATTTGATTTTAAACCTGTTCAACTTTAATCATAATTTCAAATTATTCCAATCAATTTTAGTCTATTATCGATTGAACCCACTTCAATTTCAAATCATTTCAATTTAATCCAATCCAAATTCCCATTTAAATTTTTAAACTTATACACCTTCAATCTCATATCCAATTAATTCAAATCAGATTCAATTTGAACTAATTCAATTTCAATCTTAATTTTAAAACATCTCGAATTATATAAATTCGAGTTAAATTCTCAAAGGTTGGTTTAACTTTTTTTTTTAAACCAAATTAACTTTTGTTTTTACATCAATAACCCAAATCTTTAGACAATTTAATTTTGAGTCAAATTCTAAAAATTTCATTTTAAATTATCTTTACTTAACTTATTTCATAGTTCAAATAAAAGTTCAAAACAACTTTATCTTAAAAATTCAATTTATCACCCAAATTTTATCTTCCATTTTGAAACCACTTCTTAAACAATTTTACACATTTAATTCTTAAGTACAAAGTGATCCCATAAATTTTCTGCAATGGATGTATATTACCTCAATCCATTTCTTAATTTAATTAGAATAATCCAATTCACAGTTTCATGGATTATTAATAACAAAAGGATGATATCGGGATAAGCCAAAGTAAATAAACATCCAGATTATTTAAAACAGCATCCATCAATAACACACATTTCCCATTTCCAGATCTCAAATCCGTTTGAGATCATACATAACTCCCATTTCAAAACAACCCATTTAACTTCACTAAGTAAAATTTAATTTCATCTTGAAATTTCCAATTTAGGTTGTTCTTATTTAACTTCCCCTAAGTTAAATTCAATTCATTCATTCATTCAGTCAACCTTACTCAAATTTGAATTTCTACAAATTTTCAAATTTCTAATAATATTCATTCTACTCATTAGTTCAAAACTTATATCACTTTGGGTTTCACATCACTTTCCTAGGATTATTCAAAACTCAATCTTAGAGTTTATTTCAAATATACATATTTATTTCCTTTACACACCAAATTAATTTAAATTTTAAACCACCTTTGGTTTTAAATTCAAAACATATTCCTATAAATTTTCAAACAACTCTAGTTTGAATCAAGCTCTTTTATTCAAATAATACTATTTATTATTTCTTTCAAACACTTGGAACAAATTCCCATATTTTCTGGACTTAGATTACTACTTCACCATTTAAACCCTTTTCAATTTCAATTCATAAGTCATACTCACCTAAATGTTTACTTCCATAAACATTTTATTTTTGCTAAATCATTAATAAACATTTCATCATTTTAGGAGAATAACCAAAGTTATTGCAACTGGAAACCAATTCCAATTATCTATTTCTAAAAATTCTTCTTCGAATCCAAGATTTTAATTCCTGTTTGAACCCATTTCAAACTTATCTTCATTCAATTTCAATTTGGTTGTATTATTATTACCACTTAATTCTTATTATTTTATTTAATTCCAAAAATTTTATCAACCAGTTACCTTAACATTTATTTGTTAAGGAATATTGCTTTATATATATCAAAATATATCCTTACTTAAAATCATTTAAAATCTTTTATATAAGAAAATAACAAGTACGCTCTCTCATATATATATATATATATATACTCAACTCATTCTAGGGTACTATTGACCCTATCCTTATGAGTATCCCCCACCAGAGCCAAGGTTCTCGCTTAACCTTTCAGCTCTGATACCAACTGTAACGACCCGGAATTTCTGAATCCGAAAATTCCAGATAGTTAAGAAAAGAAGAAAGAGATAGAAGAAGAAGAAACAGAAAACAAAACACAGAACCTCACAATCGCAGCGGATCAAAATATAATATCAAATAATAATAGTTTACAAAAGAACACTGTATCAGTTGATTACATTTAAATACATCAGAGTTACAACATATACACAAACATTGGACAGATACAATCAACATGTCCCAGACAAACTACAATATAACACAGCGGAATACACTCCATACGCTCCTGCCATCCAGCTCGTCTCCTGAGCTCCAGAACGTCCTTACCTGAAAATCTGTAATACTCGGTCTGACCCGAGCATTACATCAAAGTAACACCCGGGTCAGGCTGGAAATCAGCGTGAGTAAACCCATATAACTTGAAATACCAAGTTATGAAACTTATTTGCAAAGCAGGGTAACTCGTATCTTCTACGAGTTCTCAACCTATTTAAGTCAATTACTTATTCCAAACAATATCTAAGAATCACAACTCAGTTTAAATATCCATGGTTCTTAACTTATTTCAATCCAGCCTGTTTGCTTCTAAATCCAAATTTAGAAAGAACTTTCATTACAACGAAGTGATTTTGGGTATCTGCTGATACCCGACCCCGGTCTCTTCGATTCAATATCATCTTAATCTCAATTGTTTAAGTGGATACAATTTAACTTTAAATACATGTACTCATATCAAATCAATTATCGATAGATAACTCATAATATCACAATTCAATCCATCGTATCATATCACAGTACATTACAAGTTATCAAACTAGTTATAAATCAAATCATTCAACTCAATTCAATCACTCATAATCCATATCAATTAATCACATACTTCCGTTTATTTAATTTAACCAATTAAATTAATTACTTATGGATTTATTACACATCCCAGCTTAATTAACATTAATAAATTTACCCACTTAAAATACTTTCATTATCCTTCCCTTAATTACTTATATCACTCGGTTATCCTTACTTGATTAATCTCATTAATTAACCAACCTTAATTAAATTCATTGATTAATTAACCTTTAATTATCTATCTCTAAATTTTCCTTAATTAATTAACTTTAATAACTTTCCTTAATCAATTAATCCTTAATTATTAATCAATGAATTAGTAAATAAATCTTTAATTACTCAACCCTTAATAAAAGATGAACCATTATCTTAATTACTTCCTTAATTATTATTTTATAAACTTCGGAATCAAAAATCATTAACTTACAGATCACATAAGTCCTTAAGTTTACTTAATGATAATCACCTCGTCTTCTTAATTATTACTTAATTACATTATTAATTAAGTTTTAAATTAAACATAAGTATATATATATATTTTAATTTGGAAATCTTGTTTATTTTGCTTTTACACTTGTACCCTTCTAACGTTTGAACATGTTCATATTCATTCTTTAAAAACTTGTTCATACTTTATATTAAAACCCAGTAATATAATTGTTTAAATAAAATTTATCTTCTTTACCCATTTAATCTGGTCAAAACCAAATTTAACAAGAAAAAGGAACTCGAGCCTATCTCCAGATTACCCGAGTAACACACGAGACATCACTAATCCCTCATCACTTCGAGTCCACTCGCAAACAATCAAGATATTAACTCGAGGAAAAGCAGCTTCCTGCCAACTTCTTACTCATCTGATACATCGTGCACACGATGCACATGCACCGTCGCCTCTGGCCATCGGTGATCGATGCGGCCACCTTCGACAATCATTCGTACCCATATGTCTACGAGACACCACCCAGATCGTACGCAAAATCCACGAATCGAAATCGAGCTATCAACCCGACCAAACCCAAAACGCCATGGCCAGAACTCCTCGATTTCCGATGCCATTGACCAACGAGAAGCCTCGCCAACCTTCCCAAAACTTCGTCAACCCTTCCTACTATCATTTCCAAAAACCTCGTGCAACTCGATGCTCGAACCAGGCCTCTACGCTCAATTTCCCGACCTCGGCTCAAACTAGGTTTAGAAACTTTTACCCCACGCCGCCGATTCCATGACGAACGTGAGCATGTTCGACTATTTTTCCCAACATCGTCGTACACCATTCTACCTCCATGCCAAGCCCCGACCATCAACCATCCTTAGATCGCCTGAATTCGTTCGAAACCCAATTTTTGATCAACCCAAAACTGCTCTCACAATACCCAACTAAAAATCATAAAACTCGTCCTAAAAATCCTATCTTCTAGTGTCGATTCATATTATATAATTGAACCACTAATTCGTGACATTCGAATTTACCCGAATTTAAGTTTCCCTCTGTAAAATTAAGTTTTTTCCATACTGTATGTACTTATACTTCTTTGAAACTATTTTTAAATCACACTCCATACTTAAACACATATATTTACTTTTGAAACCAAAGCCTGATACTGAGTAGATAATGTTAACGTTAAAATATGAACGATAACACCCGGTGTGTGTAATAAGATCGTGAAAGCACCACCCGTGTGACGGGAACAGAAATCAAGCGGAAAAAAGGCAGAAATGCAGTAAAAGACAGCAATTTTATAGTGGTTCGGCTTGAGATTTAGCCTACATCCACTTTGAATCTCTTTATTATTGAATTTGGTTACAAATCGATACAAATCTCTTCAGGAAACGGTACAATTCGATCACAAGAAACAATCTTGACTACTAGCTCAATCTTCGATGGTGAAACTCGATGAATCCATGTCGGATGTAAGGAATTTCTCTCGAAGCTTGTTGTAGTGTCTCGAATGCTTAAAGGATCCTTGATTACTGAATGAATGGAGAGTTCGATGGAGTAACAGCGCTGTAGAAATGATTGGCCAAAAGTCCCCTCAACGTTGGAAGTGATGGGGTATTTATAAGAGCTGATTTCTGGGTAGGAATTTTGCCTAAGTCTTAGGTCGCGTACGACCTTAGTTAAGTCGTAGGTCGCGAGCGACCTAAGCTAGGTCGCTGTCTCCTCGCGGCTTCAGAAGTTAACTGGTAAAGCTGTACTGGGCTTCATTTGATCAAGTAGTAGGTCGCACGCGAGTTAAAGAATAGCTGTGGGAGCTCTAGGTTGTAGGTCGCTGAACATGCTTTATCAGTTAGGTCGCTAACCTCTTTAGGTCGTCAAGTCCCTTAGGTCGCTAACTACCTTAGGTTGTTAAGTCCTTTAGGTCGCTAGCTACCTTAGGTCGTTGAGTTCCATAGGTCGCAATCCTTTCTGTTGCAAGGTCGCAAGGTCTTCTGTAGCCTTAGGTCGCAAACTTCTCCCAAGTCCTTAGGTCGCGAGCTTCTTATGCTGTTAGGTCGCGAAGTCCTCCTGGATCTTAGGTCGCAAGCCTTCCTGAAACCTTAGGTCGCAAACTTCTGTTCATAGGTCGCTAAGTTTTAGGTCGCTGAGATAAAAGGATTAACATTTGCCCCTCGAGGCATATGACTATGCCATAGGTTGTATGCTTCGATTCACCCTTACTAAGTCGCAAACGACCTAGAACTTTACGCGCCTGTTCGCCTCCCATTCTCAACTTCATATAAATTGGTTAGGTCGCACCTTCTCCCCTACCCTACTGTTTTGAACCTCCATCGCCATTAGCAGTTTTTCTAGCTTCCAGAGACAAATTGGACCCAATCAGCCAACGATTCCTCCTCACCAATCATAATTCGTAAGTGGATCGGCTTTTATTCATCCATAATCATCACTCGATCACGAATCGCTGTTACCTGTCCCAAGCTTAATTTTGTGCATTGTGCTTTCTGAACGGTTGTTTCCAATAACTTTTGCTTATCAATTGACGCGCCGTGGCGATTCATGATCGTATGAAAGCCTTTTACTACGGATCTGTAGGGTTTGCAATTGATTTGCTGGTTAATTGGTGGTGTGTTGAGGTAGAACGAAGGGGAAGATCAATCCTTCTGGTTTGGCGGTATTGGGTTATCGGATTCAATGTGACATTGCTTGGAGAGGAAGTCACCGGCCTACCAGATTTGAACGACCTAGGAGTTAGGTCGCGTGGGGAAGCTTAGCGACTTAAGCTTTTTGCGATCTGACAACATTTGCGACCTAGAGAGTTCTCAACCTTAAACAATTGTGCACGACCTAGGACTTAGAGAAAATTGCCCCACCTTAATCCATTCAGTTGCAACGTGCGACCTACAGAAATCATGACTCATGATAGGTCGCTGAACGACCTAATACTTAGACAATTTTTTACAGCTCTGAACTTTTTAGCCTGAACAACTTAGCATAGGAACGCTGCAACTTGTGTTAGGTCGTAAGCGACCTAGCACTTAGAATTTTTTGAGCAGGACTTGACTGATTTTCTGAACTTGAATTATTTTGGGCTTTGCACTTCTTCTCGGATTGCCTCAACTTTAATGCTAACAACCTGTTTAGAAGCAACATTCACAGAAAAATGGGACGAATATACTGCTATTGATTGCCCACATCAAACAACAGATTAGTTGACAAAGAATATCAAACTTAAATGAACTTCGTGAATGAAATGCTGTGAACTAACAAATCTAAGTGAAGTATTAAAGCAAAATTGAAGTGATCAACTAAAGCCGATTTATTTGCATCAACACAACACTATTCTTGGACTTAAGATATTAAGCCCTGAAACTTTATAATTGACAAGTATCAATTAGTTTAGTTTCATTTACATTTGCTCGTTATTGTATTAGTTTTGCACAACACTTCACTCTTTTTAGGAAACGTGCACCTTAATATTTGATCATCCAGTTCCTTGTGTAGAATGGAATCTCAACAGGAAGACTTGGAAATAGCCGGAGAAGCTTTTCCAATTGCTACTCCACTAAACGATCCTCCGGAAAGGACTCCTACTACTCTAAGTCATAAAGTCTTCCGACAACTGTGCATCCAATTTGGCATTGCCGAAGCAGATGCTTTACTTCCTGGGTCAAGCGACACTGCTGACAGGCCGCCTCTTGGCTTTGTTGCTGTGAACCGGCAGATGTGTTCAAGTGGAGCCATTCCTCTATTTAACGACTGTCTTCGGGAACTCCTCCTTCGGCTAACTATTTCTCCCTTTCAACTACACCCTAACGGATACTCCATCCTGCTGGGATTGTGCGTGCTTTTCAGGAGAACGTTGAACCGTTTTCCCTCTTTTGATGAAATTCGCTTCTTGTGCACATTTGCAAAGAACAAAGACCATCCTTCTATCATACTTGTGAGGAGTGCCAGGAATCGCAAACTAATTCTAGACTTGCCTGAAAGTGCCCATGGATTCTTGACTCAATTCTTTTATGTTCGCTGTCCTCCGGGATTTTATGCTATTTGGAGAGTCAGAAGTAAGATTACTTTTTACCGATTCATTTTCTAGATTTTTCATAATTCGAACCATCAAATGCTTAATTCCATTCTTTCTTCGTGCAGCACTTCCTTCTCTTCTTCGAGATACCAGCCGTAAGTCAATTTTAGATACTTTGAGTGCTGTTGACGTTGAAGAGAGGAGCGCCAAATTCTTGCTGAAAGATGAATTTCTGCACCAGTTTGGCCTTTTACATCCTTCTAGATCGACTCAGATTCATGAAATTTCTAGTTCTGATGCGGAAACGTTAGTTGCTTCAGGTTCCCAAGCAGAGGCCTCGAATGCCCCAGCTTCTGTAGAAGAAACTGCATCAGAAGCACCCGTCGTGGAGGCTGCTTTGATAAAATGTTCCGCATCTACCGATGTTGTAGGGTCAATTAACAAACTGGCACTTGCCCCAATTATTGAGGAGGAAGAAAATCCTCGAATTTCTGAAAAATCAATTGATACAGAGGTTGAAAAAGAGAAGTCTGCTGAACACCTGGGTGATGACACTTTTGATGGCTTGAGCGATATCATGATAACTTCTCAAGAGCTTTTTGGGGATAACAATCCAAAAGCAACTTCTCCCGTTGTCGAGGCGACTTCCACCTTTAAACAAACCCGGACGCCTACTACGCCAGTTGTCTCTGTTTCCACACTAAAGCGTGGTCTGTAGTTTGACGCATGTAGCTTGCACGCCACACACACTTAGGATTTTTCAGCACTTATAAACATTTATCCTCTTTCTCCTGGAAATTTCTAAACTTTACTCCTTTTTTGCTTTCAGGTTCTCCAATGGGACGTACAGGTTCATATTATGACTCATTCAAGTACCGTGGAGGTCGCGGCTCCTATGACTTTAGGAAGTACCTTGATACCCCAAAAGAAACAGATGAAGAGAGGGCTCGAAGGAAAGCCCAGGAGAAGCGGGATTACGATCAGCGGCAAAGAAGGAAAGATGCCGAGCGATATGACTCTTCGCATAGAAGTGACTACTCTCATAAGCGGAAGTCTTACGATGATAAGGGAAAAACTCAGATTGCCGACGAACCGAGCAAACGATCTAAACCGATTGACGCGTCTGAAATTTCTGAAAAGACTGACGCTCCCATTCCTTCCGATATTCTGGCCAGCTCTCCTCCTCTGAAGAAATCTGACATTCAGACTATCATTAACAGACCGCGATATCAAGTCAAGGACGGCCCCCAACACTTCAGAGCCGTTTTCCGAATTGGTGCCTAAAAGGGGTGCGCTTTGACTTGGACTTAGTTCCGATTGATAAGCAAGACATGCTTAGCAGTCTTGACGCAGTCAGGCTTAATATCGAGAGGATGTCGCAGTGGCAGAAGCTTGTCGATGAACTCCAAAGGTTTAATCGTGCAAACCTTGAGGCGATGCTGACTATGGAAAACGACAAGGCGGAGTGGGACAAAATTGGCAAACAGCATAATGTCGAGATGACAAATATTGCTGATGGTTATGCAAAACTTGAGTCCGAGGTTAAAAAAACTTAAGGAAGATCTTGCCTCTTCTTCTGCATCTCATACTCAAAAAGAAGAAGTCTTTCAAAAACAAGTGCGGGATGCACATGCTGCACAGAGAGATGTCGAAATGAAGCTTGCCGCTGAACAGCATATTACTGAGAAATACCGCACAAAAAACACCGATCTGCGGGAAAAAGTCACCTCCCAGAACGTAGAGATTGAGTTACTAAAGTCTCGACTTACTAAAGCTGAGGCAGAGCGTGATGAGGCTACCGCTGGCCGGGTTGCTGCCGTTGCCGAAAAGGAAGCGGCTGAGCAATCACATGAGGCGACGAAAGCAGACATCAGCTCTATCTTATTCGACTTTTATTTACACAGCGTTCTGGGTCGTGAGAGCCTCTCTTTTCTTGGTCCCGATTATGAAATTACATTGGCTGAAGTGTGGGAAGTCGCAATGGATATGCTTGGCGGAGCCGGCTATGATGAGTTGGAACTTGAGAAGCGCTATCTCGATGATGAGGTTCGTGCCGCTCTTGTTAAGGGGAAGGAGCAACTTCCCAAAGTACGAGCTGAAACAACGGGAGAAGAGCCTCCAAAAGAAGAAGCTCCTTTAACTGCCCCCGTTCATACTTCCACTTCAGCCGACGTTAATATTATGGATTCCAGCTCTCATTCTTTACATCTAGCTAAAGTTGCCCAAGAAACTGCAACTACTCCTACTGAAGATGAGGCACTGGATGATATTAAAGCCGAGAAGTTTGAGGTTGATCTTGCAAAGCCAACTCCTCCAGGTACTTTTGGCGTCGTCTCGGGTCCAATGAACCAGTCATTTGACTTAGCCGAATTCGATGACCTTCTTACTTGTTACTTAAACTTTGGTGAACCGATGCCTTCTTTATTTTCGGGGGATGTTGATTTTAACTTCTTTTCTTCTACAGCGGAGGCACCAAGCACTGCACAAGCTTTCACTCCTTCGGTTGCCGTTCCTCCGTCTTCCCAAATTACTCCTCCTTCTGCTTCCCAACCGGGATCACAGGCAGAGAAAATCGAAGCTCTTCAAGGCTTGGATGATCCGGCTGCTTCTCAGGAGCAGAAGGCGGAGGATTTTGAAGACATTGAGAAGACCCCGGAGCGGTCTCTTGATGACGATACTAAGCTTTCAACATTGCTTGCTACTCCGGGGAGCGAGTCTTCTTCAAAGAGGAAGGGGAAGCGTGCTGTAAGGAAGAAGAAGAAGATTTCCACTGAAGAGGAAGCAGTAGTTGATCTGGCCGTACCGCTTTCTCCTTCTGCCCCTACCCGTTCACAACGACTTCAAAAGCTAATCATTAGGCCGGGAAAGGGCTCCAAAGGTGGTGAGAAGAAGGAATAATCAAGCTGGATTTTCTACTTATTATTTTTGCTCTTTGCATGTATTGACCGAGGATTGTGCGGGTACCGGTCCCCGCTTTTGCTTGTTCGAGATATCTGCATATGTAAAGAATTTTCATAGTACTAAATAAAACAATTATTTTACTTGTACAAACTCTTGTGTATGTGAGAATGCATTTGTTTTTTTATTTTTAGTGTAGAACAAACGATTCTTTTCACTTGTACAAACTTTTTGTTTGTGTTTAAGAATGCACTTATTCCACAGCTTTTTCGCGTGATATTGTTATGTGCTTGTGGTATGTTGCTTGAATACTGCTTTTTATTGTTGTAGCCGTATCATATGATATTGCCCCTATACCACAAGTGCATTACAATATCTTTCGCTTTTAGCGAGACCTGTACTCTTATTTTCCATAGAATAACTATTCCGTCTTTGAGGGAATGATTATTCTACTTAAACAGAGCGTGTTTCATTTTCGGATAAGTTTTCACGCTTCAACTTTCGGAGATGTTTACTTCATGTTTTTGAGAAGTGAATTCTCCTACGCGGTAAAGCGAATCTCAAAAGAAGATATTACTTAGCACTTCAGTTTCTGGGGAAGAGTTTTTTAAGATGAACAAGTAGGTCTTCCTTAAGAACCGAAGTGTGCCTCTAAGGAGGGCTTTATTTTGGTATTCTTGAGGAGTAGCATGTGGACTCCGAAGAGCAGCATTATGCTTTGTGGAATATTGTCGTGCCCCCGGAGAGGTCTTGTGCTTCTGAAGAAGTCTTGATTTTGGTCTCCGAAGAGAAGCAATGTTGGTCTCCGAAGAGAAGCAATTTTTGTATTTCTACTCGGGTGAAGTGGGTCTCCGAAGAGAAGCATTTTGCACTTTTACCATGGTGAAATGTGCCTCCGAAAAGGGCTTTTGCCTCCGAAGATGGCTTGTGCCTCCGAAGAGGGCTTGTGCCTCCGAAGAGGGCTTGTGCCTCCGAAAAGGGCTTGTGCCTCCAAAAAGGGCTTTTGCCTCCGAAGATGGCTTGTGCCTCCGAAGAGGGCTTGTGCCTCCGAAGAGGGCTTGTGATTGCCTGGAAGTTACTTTCTCGTGGTCAGAGGGGTCTACGGGGCGAACGCAAGTTGCTTGATTGGATGTTTGCCTGCACAAACGATCGCAATTAACTAACAAGGTGCCCCTTTGGTAGTCCCACCGATCTTTTTGATTGAGTAAAGCACTCCCATTTATTGGCGTGCCTCGTTAGAGGGCTTTGGTTGGTTGGTGTGCCAGGTAGGTTGCGTCTCAGGGGCGAGTGGATCCACGGGACGGACATACGCTATCTGATCGGATGCATCATGACCAGTTAGCGAGGGTCTTGTTCCTTCCGATTGGGAAGGCGTCCCTTTAGTGGATCTCCCGGCCTTCCTGTTGAGAGGCATACCTCCCTTTGTCTGCTTCTCTGTTTGCTTGGGAATTTTCTCTCATCATCTGCCCATTAGCGATCTCTTATCATCGTTTCCAAGCACATCTTTTTTTCCTTTTGCGAGTAAATTGCTTCATCCGAAGGAATGTACTTCACTGTTGAATGACTTCACGAGACAAACGCGAGTTATCTAGTTGGATGCCCGTTCATAATGACAATCTCAACTAGTGAACAAAGGTTTGTCCCAGTGAAGTCGCCAACTTTTTATGTGAAGTTTTCCTTGCATAGGATTTGAGTTTGGAATTTTTGTTGCTTGGTTTTTGTGCAATAGCTGATTTATAGAGGTCGCTTAGCTTTGTGATGAGCAAGCCTTGTTATAATGTCCTGCAATTTTGAATCGATATTTTAGCGATACATTTAAAGTATTTACATATCGAAATAAAACAGGCATTATGAAATAGTAAAGAACACAAGATTTATAGTGGTTCGGCCAAGAATCGGGCCTACGTCCACTTTATAGCTTTCATTCATTTACACTGATTTACAATGTTTCACAATACAACTGATACATTCATCATCATTTTACAATTTTGAGCAGAGCTCTTTTCAAGTAAAATAAGGGCGCAAATGGTTGCTGTTCCAGGCCCTTGGAATTGGATCTCCTTCAACAGTTATGAGTTTGAAAGTGCCATCAAGAAGTTTAGTGCCTATGACATATGGCCCTTCCCAGTTTGGCCCAAACACACCAGTTGCTGTCATGATCCTTTTCAAAACCAAGTCTCCGATTTCAAAGCTGCGTTGGCGAACTTTGGAGTTGAAATGCCTGGCTATTCTCTGCTGATGAGCTGAAACTCTGAGCCTAGCTTCCTCTCTTTTCTCATCAAGAAAATCAAGCGCTTCAAGTTGCAGTTTTTCATTTTCGGTTTCATTGAAATGAACTCTTCTATGTGAAGGAACCTCTACTTCTACTGGAATCATTGCCTCAGATCCGTATGCCAGTGAAAATGGAGTGTGCCCAGTCGCAGTTTTGTGAGTAGTTCTGTACGCCCATAGTGCTAATGGAAGCTTATCAACCCAACCACCTTTTGCTTTTTCAAGTTGCTTTTTGATAGTTGACTTGATGATCTTGTTAACTGCTTCCACTTGCCCATTTGCCTGCGGATGAGCCACTGCTGAGAAGCTTTTTCGAATTCTGGACCGTTTGCAAAAATCCTGGAATTCTTCACTTTCAAATTGAGTGCCGTTGTCGGTGATTATCTTCTGTGGCACACCATATCTGCAAATCATATTCTTCGTTGCAAAATTTATCATCTTTTTAGAAGTGATGGTGGCCAAAGGTTCAGCTTCGGCCCATTTGGTGAAATAATCAACGGCAACAATAGCATATTTAATTCCTGATTTAGCGATTGGTAAAGGTCCAATCAGGTCTATTCCCCAAATGGCAAATGGCCATGGGCTGACCATCTGTGTGAGTTCGGTGGAAGGCGCTCTTGGGATTTTTTCAAATCTTTGGCATTTGTCGCACTTCCTGGAGTAAGCTGCAGCATCTTGATTAACATCCGGCCAGAAATACCCATATCGGAGAATTTTCTTTGCGAGTGTTTGACCACCTGAATGATCTCCACATTCTCCTCCGTGTACCTCTGCTAAAATTGTCTTAGCTTCTTCCTTGGTTACACATCGAAGTAAAGGCATTGAGAATCCCCGCCTGTACAACCGACCATCCTGAATTACATATCTTGATGCTTTTCTCAACAGCTTTAGACGTTCTTTGGAGTTTTCTGGTAATGAACCATTGAGCAGATACTCTTTGATTGGAGTCATCCATGATTCATGCTCTGGATACGTAGCCATAATCCAATCAACATCCATTTCATCAATGCTTGGAGCCGATAGAACTTCCACAGGAACTAATCCCAGTAACTGAGCTTCCCCGGAACTAGAATACTTTGCTAAAGAATCTGCCTTCATATTTTCCTCCCGAGGTATGTGGCTTATTGAATAGTGATCAAAATCATTGAGAAGTTCGGAAGTTTTAGTCAAATATGCAGGCAAATTCCCTCCTTTGGCTTGAAATTCCTTCTTCACCTGGCAGACAATAAGCTGTGAATCACTGAAAATCTGTATCACTTTGATATTTAATTCCTTGGCGATTCTCAATCCGGCAATAAGGGCTTCATATTCTGCTTCATTGTCTGTCGAAGGAAATTCCAGTCTCAATGCATAACATAGTGATCGTCCTTCGGGAGTTTCGAGCACAACTCTTGCCCCAGAACAATAATCATTTCTCGAGCCATCAACATACAACTTCCACTGTATCAGAATGCAGTCAGTTGTTTCTTCCTTACTGTCACCTTTGTCAGCGGATTCTGCAATGAAATCTGCTAAAGCTTGTCCGTTAATTGCTCTTCGGGGATGGTAAGTGATGTCATATTGGCTGAGTTCTATGTTCCACTTCAAGAGACGACCCGAAGTTTCAGGACGATACAGGGCTTGCTTCAAAGGTTGATCAGTCAGGACCTTGATAGGATGAGATTGAAAATAGGGTCTCAACTTCCTGGAAGCGATTAGCAGACAATAAGCAAGTTTTTCTATCTTTGAATAATTCATATCAGCCCCAGCGAACCGTTTGCTGATGTAGTAAACTGGACGTTGTATTTTCATATCTTCTCGTACGAGTGCTGCACTTAAAGCATGGGATGAAATTGCCAAATAGATGAAGAGGTCTTCACCATCATTAGGCTTGGAGAGGACCAGAGGAGTTCTCATATGATGAATCAGTTGATCGAAAGCATTCTGACATTCAGGAGTTCATTCGAAATTTTTCTTTCCTTTCTTTAGAGCATCAAAGAAGGGAATGCATTTGTCTGTGGCCTTGGAAATGAAGCGACTAAGAGCGGCAACCTTTCCATTGAGACTTTGCAGTTCTTTCTTTGTTCTAGGGGCTTTAACTTCTCTTAGAGCTGTGATTTGAGCCGGATTGGCCTCGATGCCCCTAGCGCTCACGATGAAACCCAGGAATTTCCCAGACTCTACTCCGAATGAACATTTCAATGGATTGAGCATCATTCCGTACTTCCGAAGAATTGAGAACATCTCTGCCAAGTGATCCATGTGGTCTAATGCTTTCTTTGACTTTACTAACATATCATCAACATAGACTTCCATCGTTTTGCCAATCTGAGGCTTGAACATAGCGTTGACAAGTCTTTGGTATGTTGCCACAACATTCTTTAACCCGAATGGCATGACTTTGTAACAGTAGAGTCCCACATCTGTAATAAAGCTTGTGTCCTCCTGATCTGGTTCATTCATCATAATCTGATTGTATCCGGAATAGGCATCCATAAAAGATAACAACTCATGTCCAGCCGTCCCATCTACTAGTTGATCGATTCTAGGCAACGGGAAGTAGTCTTTGGGGCAAGCTTTGTTCAGATCTGAGAAATCAATGCATACTCTCCACTTTCCATTTGCCTTCTTAACCAGTACTGGATTTGAAACCCAATTTGGATAAGTGGATTCTTTGATGAAATTATTCTCTAAGAGGCGATCTACCTCTTCCTTTAAAGCTGCTGACCTTTCTGGACCTTGAGTTCTTCTTTTCTGTTTTACTGGTGTGAATTTCGGATCGACATTCAGAGTGTGAACAGCAATTGTTGGAGAGATTCCGCACATCTCAGCATGACACCAAGCGAACACGTCCAGATTTGCTTTTAGAAATGATATCAGTGTATTTTGAACGGTTGTACTTAGTTGCGAACCCACATTAAGTACTTTATTTGAGTCTTTTGAGTCGACAGGTATTGGTACCGTAACTTCTGCGGGCACCACTCTATTCTCCTCTGCACTGGATTTTCTGGGGTCCATTTTTCGCCTTGCACCACTATGCTCACCAGTGCAGGGGCCACCCTGTATTTGCTATAAGGTTGGGTTTTTGATGCGGAGGGGAGCTGCCGCATCTTTACCCATTTCTCTCTTTCTGGCTTCTCGAAGCTCTATGAGATAACATTCGCGTCCAGCATTTTGATCTCCCTTGATGACACCAACACCATTTTCGGTAGGAAACTTCATAGTTAGGCACCACGGGGCCAAAATGGCCTTGAATGCAGCTAGAGTCGGCCTGCCTAGGAAAGCATTGTAGGCAGAAAATCCATCAACAATCACAAAGGTTTGTTTTCGAGCTACCCTTTTCTGCCCTTCACCAAGTTCCACGAACAAATCGACAGTTCCGATTGGTTGCTGTGGTTCCCCAGTGAAACCAACGATCTTTTGTGATGAAGCCTGAACGTCGGTCATTGGGATCTTCATCTGGTCAAATGTTTTCTTGAAGAGTATATTGCAGGAAGCACCGCAATCAACGAGTACTCGTCTTACTATTGCTGGCCCGATTCCTGCAGAGATAACTAAGGGATCTATGGTGGGAGCTTCAATACCAATAGAATCCCTAGCCTTGAACAAAATATCATTATCTGAAATCTTTTGCTGTTTCCGGGGTGCAGCATTTTCCACAGCAAAAAAATCTTCCTCTACCGGGATATACTTTAAAGCATGAGCATATCGTTCCATCTCACCCCAGCTTCTGCCTGCTGGGTGTGGGCCCCCTGAAATGACGTTGATAACGGGCCTCTCAGATTCTTGTGCCGCAGTACCTTTACTTGAGCCTGACGGCTGATTAGAGGGTTGTTGCCTCTGAGTAGACGAAGATGGATCACTTCTGTTTTTCTTGACATATTGTTGCAGCTTGTTTTCTCTCAATAATTCTTCAATTAAGCTCTTTAAGTGACGACAGTCATTGGTATCATGACCGGGTTGGTTGTGAAAACGGCAGAACTTTCCATTTCTCATAGCGCCCTTTCCTGGTTTTATCTCAGCCGGTTTGGGATAATCCACAGCATCTTTGGTGGCGAAGAAGATATTTTCCAGAGTGTCGGTCAATGGAGTGAAATCTGAGTGTTTGAAGAAGCGAGGTTTCTTTGTATCCTTTTGTTTCTTCCCCTCGTGATTTTCCCTTTTCTGACCTCCGAAATCTTTCTTTTCCGAAGCGGCAGTATTATTTTCCACCTTTGCTGCCACCACCTTCATTGATGCTGGAAGATTTTCCAAGCGTATGAATTCATTAGCTTTCTTGTAGAATTTCTCGAGAGAATTTGGCTCTTTCATCTTCAGCCATTTTCCAAATTCGCTCGATTTGTCGATAGCACGCATCAAATAGGTCAAGATCATCCGTGGCTCTGCGTTATCAACTTCTGCCAGAGCTATATTGAAACGGTTCAGGAATGATTTAATAGGTTCTCCCGGATTATGTTCAAGACTGGATAATGACATTATGTCCTTTGCCTTTGAAGCGTATAGCTTGAATTGCTCTTTGAACTTTCTAGTCAGATCGGAAAACTGATCTACTGATCGGACAGGAAGTTTGGTGAACCAGAGAAATGCCACTCCTTCCAAATATACTGGGAAATACTGGCACTTGATTTCATCAGTTGCTCTCGCACCGGTCATGTGCCAGTCATACTTATACAAGAATTGGTTTGGATCACTTGTTCCCCGATAAGCAGGAATGGTGGGGGGAACAAATTTTCTAGGAAATTCAGCCTTTAGAATCTTCTCGGTAAACAGAGTCTTGCTTGGCGCGAACCCCCATTCACTCTCATCTTCACCTCTCTGCATGCTCTCTTTCATTATTTGCTTGATCATGCCAGAAAGATATTCCTCATTGTTCAAAGATTTTGCGGAGTAGACTTCTGCCATTTTCTCAGATGTTTGCCCGGGCAGATTTTCGTGGAAAATTGGCGATGGTCTAGATCCTTCAGCTCGGAGGGGTGCCCCTTCAGCAGCACCTGATCCCCCCTGAGGAATATTCCTTCCTTCGGAGTTGCGAAGAGCATCAGCGGTGTTTTCTTCATTACCCACTGGTCTTTGGTTGGCACCAAGCAGAGCATTCAGTTTTTCCATCATCAGATTGTTTTGAGTCTCAATCTGTTGATATAGTCCGGATACAGCAGCGTCTAGCTCCTCTCGCGTCACCCCGACGCTTGGAGCTGCTTGACTTGGTGAAGCAGAGGTGGCGGTATCATCATGAACATTTTCGGATCTGACAACCTTTCGTTTCCTTCCAAGAGCCATTATGTCTGATAGACTTCTGGTTTTGTAGGAAATCTTTTCAACAAACTTGTGTGAAGCAATGATGGATGGTAGCCTGAGTTGGGTTCTCAGTGAAAGCACCAAAATGTTAACGTTAAAATATGAACGATAACACCCGGTGTGTGTAATAAGATCGTGAAAGCACCACCCGTGTGACGGGAACAGAAATCAAGCGGAAAAAAGGCAGAAATGCAGTAAAAGACAGCAATTTTATAGTGGTTCGGCTTGAGATTTAGCCTACATCCACTTTGAATCTCTTTATTATTGAATTTGGTTACAAATCGATACAAATCTCTTCAGGAAACAGTACAATTCGATCACAAGAAACAATCTTGACTACTAGCTCAATCTTCGATGGTGAAACTCGATGAATCCATGTCGGATGCAAGGAATTTCTCTCGAAGCTTGTTGTAGTGTCTCGAATGCTTGAAGGATCCTTGATTGCTGAATGAATGGAGAGTTCGATGGAGTAACAGCACTGTAGAAATGATTGGCCAAAAGTCAACTCAATGTTGGAAGTGATGGGGTATTTATAAGAGCTGATTTCTGGGCAGGAATTTTGCCTAAGTCTTAGGTCGCGTACGACCTTAGTTAAGTCGTAGGTCGCGAGCGACCTAAGCTAGGTCGCTGTCTCCTCGCGGCTTCAGAAGTTAACTGGTAAAGCTGTACTGGGCTTCATTTGATCAAGTAGTAGGTCGCACGCGAGTTAAAGAATAGCTGTGGGAGCTCTAGGTTGTAGGTCGCTGAACATGCTTTATCAGTTAGGTCGCTAACCTCTTTAGGTCGTCAAGTCCCTTAGGTCGCTAACTACCTTAGGTTGTTAAGTCCTTTAGGTCGCTAGCTACCTTAGGTCGTTGAGTTCCATAGGTCGCAATCCTTTCTGTTGCAAGGTCGCAAGGACTTCTGTAGCCTTAGGTCGCAAACTTCTCCCAAGTCCTTAGGTCGCGAGCTTCTTATGCTGTTAGGTCGCGAAGTCCTCCTGGATCTTAGGTCGCAAGCCTTCCTGAAACCTTAGGTCACAAACTTCTGTTCTTAGGTCGCTAAGTTTTAGGTCGCTGAGATAATGCTCAGCTTGAATAAATCGAAATAGAGATGGTATATAAAAGATAATCGTATACAGGGTTTGACAATACTGGTACATGGATTTTTATTTGTACTAAAAATATTTGTTTATGCGATGATCAGAGATTTTTTCCCATTGTTTGGTGGCTGATACGATGTGTTATTGTGTACTAAAGACCTTGTATTAATTACCATTGTCCTTTATCTCCTAGTCTACATACTTATCTCATTTTGTTTTGAACGTATATATGACTGTCTTCCTTTGCAAGTCTTCATATATATATATATATATATATATATTTTAATCCTTTAGCTAATTCGAACCCAAAATATAGAACAAAGAAGAGATATTTATAAAGGAAGAGGTAGGCTGCATTCTTTTGTATTCAGTAAGCTTCCTTTCTTTTCATCATTCTTTTAATCTTTATCTTATCTTTCCTGTGGTCGGAAATTTTCTTTGATCTGATCTATCTTTTGCCATTGATTTGAAATTTTGTAGGCTTGAAAGGATAGGTTTTAATGTTGTGTTCCCTAAGTTGACCACATGTATACATAGATATTCTCCTACATACCTAAATTCTACATACAAACACTTATGAACATAGTTGTCTTATTGCATATCTTCATACTTATCCCATTTTTATATGTACAATCTTGTATACATGTTATTTATTTTATATGTTTACATAACCATCAATTATTTTATATATTTATTTCTATTTGAAACTTCAACTACCAAATACTTCATTTACTTATTTATTACTTATCTTTATACTTGTGTTACTATCATAGTTTTCTCATGTGTATGTTTATATTCATATATTTATACTAATGTTTAGATATTGATAAGATTTATTTTCTAAAAGATTCATCATATCAATTTTTTTCTTTTCTGAAACTCTATAATTCAATATTTTGTTATAGTTTTTAAATCAATCTATATATACAATCCAACATTTTAACCATCAGAATTTCATTTGTTCGACAAATCAAAACTACATTTCAATGATTAGTTCAGTTAATTACCAATTAACAATAGTTGAAAAATTCAGGTCATCACAGTGCACCCTTGATTTGGGAGTGTTGTTTCGCGGTGTTGCGATCGCTGCGGCGATGCGTTCTCACCAGTCCGGATTAGGCAAACGGTAGTTTCACTACCTTGGGTATTGCCTCATGTGCCTTGTCATACTTGTATCCCTATATACGCGACCACTACGATTTGTTTTGTGTTATACCTATGGAGTACTCCCTGATATCCCACTAGTTTACGGTGGAGTTTACAGTGCTGTATAGACTATAACGCTTATATAAAATGTGTTAAAGGGGGTAATGGTAACGCCTTAACACTATTTTGATATCTTATATTACTGATAGGCATTATCTACTTATCGTACACTACTACATAGTAGATAGTTTAACGGATTCTTAAAGGATGGTTATTCCAAACATCCTTTGAGTTACTTGTATTTAAATTGCTATTTCACTTGAGTTGGATTTATTGATATAAGAATGTTAATCCTGACTCGAGTGTTTTGTGTTTTGCTTTACGCTCGGGTCAGACTGCGTGTACCAGTATTCGAGACTCACCTTTGGAGTTGGAGCTTCGCTTGGAGATACAGCTATCTATCCAGCTTTCAGATATCCAGTTGATTATAGTGATGTATTCTGATATTGTATTTGATTATTGTATTCGAGACATCTGTTGTACCTTATTTAACTCTGATATGTATATAGTAGCTTCATGAACTACTATCTTTTGTTTCCGCTGCAATTATTACTTTGTATCTGTGATTATTTATTTACTGTATATGTTCAGTTTTGCCAAATTTAAATTAACAATTCGGTATTTTGAATTATTCAAGTCCGACATGTGCGGATGCGAATGGTCCAAAATAGCGGGTCGTTACAGAAAGGCTATTTTGGGAGGCTTGCTACAGGTTCATGGTATGTCTGTTAGCATTCTGTTTAATACTAGTGCATCACATTCCTTTATTTCTCGATGTTTAGTATATAAGGTTAACCTAGAGCCCTCATATTTAGTTGCTTCCTTAAAGGTTGCAAATCCGATAGGAGGGTACACAACACTTGGGATGAGGTGTGACCATTTAGAGTTTGATTTGCTAGGTCATACTTTCGATTGTTGTTTACATGTATTTGATTTTATGGGATTTTGGATTATCCTTGGGATGGATTGGTTAAGGAAATATGATGCTAGGATATTTCTACATGATAGGAAAATATCATTTAGTCACCTGGATTGTAATGATCGGATAGTTTATACTATAGAAAGCCCTAGTTGTGAAGTGAATGCTTTATTGGGAATTATGGAGTTGGAGGATAAGTTGCATCGAGTCTTTGTGGTTAGATAATTTGCTGATGTATGTGACCCGGTAACTGGATTACCACCGAAACGAGCCATTGAGTTTCAGATTGAATCAATGTTTGAATGATTGTTTATTTGATAGTTAAATAACCGACTATCAAAATCTGGACCAAAACGTAACTTTGGAAATATCTAGGAGAAACACGGTAATTATATAATACAGTTACCATCGGTGGTGCTATACTGTACGTGTAAATTTGTTTTGTTCTTCTAGGATAAATGATAAGGAAATCCGTCTACGAACGGTTAGGAGGTGAACTCCGCTCTTATCTTTATTTGCTTATTTCCTAAAGAACCAAGGTTGAGTTTACCGGGAACTATCGAAAGTTGTTTCAAAGAGACCAGGATCGGATCTGTTATCCGAATACCACTTCGATCCAACTCAAGCATTTCGAACTGAATAAATCTTAAAGAATATGGAATCGAATATGGAGCATTGAAGTGCAAGGGCTGCTTGCTACTAGTCCTGAGGGTGATTCCAAAATGGATGTAGTAGAAGTAGTGCCTTCAGTTTGTCCTTATCCTAGACAACTTGTATGGATGAATGCTGGCACTGCATTACTGCTTGGAAGGCAGTGTTGACATTCCAAGTGGGATTGCTATTCAAATGGTAAGCGTAGCCTCATGCCTCATCAACTGGGAATGACTAAAATCAGGGGAGATGCAACAAGGCTAAGTGGGTCGCTCCCATTAGGGTGTCTCATTACCATTCTAGATACATCTACATATTTATGGATTGGTTGTGCATGGGATCTCAATAAAAAGGGTTGCAAAGCAACCGGAGTGATGACATATTCGGTACTATCCAATCAGGGGTAGACCGGTCTTGTGTTGGTAGGGGATCCCGGAGAGGTTCTTGGTATATTTTCTAGACGTGTACCGTAATAGGTAGTACCCCGGTGCCTTGTCATAATATGGAATCCAATCTTCAATAAGTGCCTTTACGGTTTTGATATTAGAGCCTAGTATGCTGGTGTAACATCCCGTAACTGGAGGCCAAAAGAAAAGCGCTATGGATGCTGCAGTCATCCAAAGTATTAACTTCTGGTGATGAAATACGGCAATGTTAATGGTATCCATAATATCAGAAGCACTTGAATATGAACAAAATCACTGTTTTCCAAAAACAATAGTTTCAGTGATTATATTCCAAAAATATCATATCCAAATTACAAAAATTCCAAACGTAATCCCAAGCATTGATCAAATAATATTTACAACAATATCCCAAGAGCGACATATGAAGATGCCCTCTTGGATGATCAAAGCAATATAGACATAATTGTCTTAATACACAACGGAAACAATTTTAAAACAGAATCCCTAAATTAGCTATCTGTCAGCCACTTGCTCGTCTTTAGATGCTTTATTCGCCAAAATCTGCTAAAACCTGAAAACCTAAACCCTTGGCCTACTCAAATCAAATTTTGAGCACCCGAGAGTTTAAGGGGAAACAAAAACTTCGAGTCAGACTTAAAGCTTGGTATGAATAACTTCTGTTACATCTCAGTTTATTGATAAATAGTGAGACCACGCCGCTTAGCGGAACGGGTTTTCCTCACTAATATCTCTTTTCAAAACATATATTTTGCAAATCCTTTCCTGCAACCAAATTGGTTAATCAACTGATTATAATAATAATATAGCAATATCCATTATGCTAAAACAGGAAATGAAAGAGACTATCTGTCTAAAACTAAATTATCTGTTCTAAATTTTGAGCTACCTTATCTTTTCTGGACTATCTATCCTAAAATTGATTATAGCAATACCTTTTATGCTAGATAATGAGCTATCTGCCCAAAACAGGTAAAAAGGGTGGACTAACTGTCCTTAAAAATTTAGCAAGTTCCGTTGTACTAATAAATGAACCATCTGTTCACATCAGAGCTGACTGCTCTTTTTGGACTAACTTTCCTGGACTAACTGTCCTCTGGGCTTACTGCCCTCAAAATGGACTGATTGTCCGAATTTAAAATGAGCGACTGCCCAAATTTTGTTTTGGGTTAACTACGCTTCAAAATATCTAAGCTAACTACTCTACAATATTTGAGCTAACGGCTTTTTAAATTTTCCTTGAAACCTTTTCAAAATGATTTAATCCATCAAATCATATATATACAAGGAAAATATATCTTTAGCTTTTACTCTAAGCTATTTTTGCCATGTTATATATACTTTACTCAAAATAATGTTGATGATGTTCAATGAGGATTGTCTATCCTTTAAAATAAGTTAAGGTCCTTTATAACTTAAAGCATTAAGGCTATCTGCCTAATTCTTATATTTGAAACCTTTGTTTAAAACCCTTAAACAACCTTTCGAAAACATAGAAGGTAACTCCTTCAAAATCATTCATAAAACCCTTCGAAAGTATTAAAGGTAACTCCTTTATATCCTTTAATAAACCATTCGAAATCATTGAAGGTAACTCCTTCTAAACCTTTTAAAAGCCTTCTTTTCATAAGCTTTAAAACATATGACACCCGCCTTTAAATCCTTTAAACTTAACCTTTCGCAATCAAGCCTTCCGAAATTAAAACCTTTCAAAATCAAAACCTTTTAAAGACATTGGGTTCAATTTAAAATAGGTGGAAAACCTTTCGAAACCAATCAAAGTTAACTACTTTGAAACCTTTAAAACGTTTCGACTTAAACATTTGGATTATGCAAAAGGATCAGAAAAACATTGGAGTCGAAAGCAACTGCTTCGAAACCTTCATAAAACCTTTCGAAAACATTCGAAAACAATGAAGTGTTGGTGTTGGATCCAGCCCTTCGAAATCAATGGAGAGAGGTGGCAAGTTTTAGAAAACAAAAGATAACTTTTGACTCCATCTGTGTCGAAAGGTTAGGAAGTGGCAAATATGCTTCTGACTTGGCCAAAAGCTATACCTTTCGACTTTACCGAAAGGTTTCAATTAAAACAAGAAAGCAAACCAACCAAAACCTTTTTCTTTTAAACCTTTTTGAAAATTTCAAAAGCTCTTTGTCGAAAGCTAGCAGGTGTATTTTCTTTAAAACCAAAACAAGGTTTCATCTCCTTCGAAAGCTCTAATCTTTCGTCCGTAAATCTTTCGACTCCATCCAATCCACTACATACCAATTGCCTGGTACCTTGTGCATCGGTAATCTAGCCGAAAGGTTCGAAACCTTTCGACCTTGTCGGAAGGTCTGGAATAAAGGCGGAAGCTCTGCTGAAGGGTTGAAATAGAAGAAAAACTATTTATTTGTACTTTAAAAAAGTTCTTTTGTACCCCACCTGCCTAGTTTGTCTAAATTTGATTGGTTGCTAGAATTTTATATTCAAAAATACTGTCGACTTTCCTTATTTGAAAATTTGAATAATTTTGAAAAAGCCCCTTTCTACTTTATAATTGTATAAAACATTTAAGTCCCATGCCTTAAAATAATTTTATATAACTATTAAAACACATTCAAAAATTTTGGAAAAAATCCAGAAAATCAAATAATATGTTCTCTTCAACATATAAAATTTTCGAATCCCGACTATAATTATTTTTCTCATAAATAATTTTATAATCCAAATTAAAATTTTCATCCTTAGAAAATTCATAACAATTGCACAAAAATTCAGAAAATTCAGAAAATCGAAACACATCTCTAAAATAACTTTTTAGATCATCATATAAATTCGCAAGGCTAACGGATGTCGTTTAATAGGATTTTTTATCTTAAAATATGTCATAAAATCTATATGAACATACATAAATCATCAACATGTATATATAAACATGGCAAACATTTGCAAAATCATTAGGAATTAACCTTAAAACAAAAACCAAAATATTTTGAGATGTAAACGTTATTCACCTTTTGCTTTAACGATTAAGGAGCTTGAGATTTGAATGAGTTTGATTTGAATTTTCTTTCCTTAAGCTTCTCTTTTGTTTCCTCTTCCTCTTCCTACGATAATGGTGGCCGACCAAGCTTTTAATTTTTGAAAATGAGAAATGAACGTGTGTTTTGAAATACATGGCCTAAGGAAGATGATATAGGATTGGCTTCTTTCCCATAATACCCCTCCTCTAATTCATTTTTAAACCCTTCATTTAATTTATTAGTTAAAAAGGCATGGCTACCTTAATTAAATCAAATCTTAATCCCCTAATCAACACATTATTTTATTTAGTTTATCTAACCAAATATTCTAAATAATGTTATCAAAATCTGGGGTGTTACATCTGGAATTTAATAATGGTAACAATTTTGGCTATTTTCATATATTCATTTTGAACGCTTAGATATTATTATAATATCACTGGATTTTCTATAAAAAGTGTTTTGGTTCTCGTAAGGTAAAAACCCATCTGTGCTTATGTGCAGCGTGGTCATACGAGATACCTTTGATTTTAAAAGGGTTTTAAACATTATAATTTAGTTGTTTGAGTTTACTCACACCAGACCCATATCTGACCCTGATTTTTATTTTCTTTTCCTAAAACTCTTGGGTGCTCAAAATTTTATAGGGAGCCAAGTAGTTCAAGTTTCCCACGGATGCATCTTGGAGGAACCTGGAGCTGGAGGCTTCATCGATAGCTAGTTATTATCTTGTTTCCACTGTATTATATGTATCTTGTATAGTTAGGTAGGACAGGCTGTTATAATTGTACTAAGGTATTATTTGTATTAGTATGACTCTGATATATAATTTTTGAAATGACTTTGTAAAGTAATATGTTGATTAATATATGTTATTCCATTGCGTTGTGAGGTTCTGTGATTGTTTAGTTTCTTCTATCTTCTATCATCTATCATCTTCTTTCCCTTAACGATTGGTTTTCCGGCACTTGAGTGCTCGGCACGCAATACAGTGGACATATTGGTGTCAATTTTTGTGGGTTAAAAATCTAGTTCGTTACATAAACTGCAAGCTAATGGTAGTAACCCATCACCATAAAGTAAAACAAAGCTAGAATTTCTATCTCCCTATTCAAATAACATAGGGAGTAAATCTTTAAACATTGTCTTCAAGCACATATAAAATAAAGTAATAAACTAGCTTGCACCATATGTGATGCATCTGGTAATGTCGTAAAATATAATGTTAATATTTTAAATATTATTTTAGATATTTAATTGTTGTAGGTATGATTTATACATTCTTTATAAGTGAAAATAAATATAATGTTATTCGTAGGAGATTGAATGGAAATTTCTAAGATTTGGAGGGTGTAAATAAAAAATAATAATAAGGAATAAAGGGAAGCAAATGAAAAGTTTGAAGATGTTGTGGCCTTAAACAAAAATATAATGAAACAATAAGTAAAGATGAGAAAATATTTCTATTTTATTATTATATAGTAGGTATATACTTATTTAAACTGAAAAGAACTACTTTACGACCACTAGATTCAAATCCAATGCAAAGTAAGTCCACCCAGCTTTTTAGTATCTAAGCTTGATGATAGTGGCTTGGATAAAAAATTGGGTAGCACTTTAATTTTATATTTTGTACAATGAATAACAATGAACAGAAGTACATGATAAATATGCATTATGGTTATATTTACTATAATACCTACCCTATATTCTCAAACCTAAAAATAACAATAGGCTCGATAGCATCAAATTTCACAGCCTCGATTGTTTTCTATGTGAAACAAAATAAGTATGTTTAAACTGAAATTGAGCGTAATTTGATTTGTTATTTAGAACTTGATGCATAGGTAAGTGCATACTTCTTTTACTTCTATTTTTTCATCGATTATTGCAGCAGCCTTTCTTCCTAGGTTATTTTGAAAGGAGTTAGTGCCATCGAAAGCACAACTATGATAATTACAAGTTTATTCAAATCAAGCGGCAATACTCCAAGCCTGTTTATAACATTATAAAAAAATGAACATGTAAATAGATATGTAAAGGATTTGATTGCAACTTTGAATTTTCAATTAGATGAACTATCTTGTTTGCTGAAGAAATTACCAAATCCAAATTCTAAAACATATGCCAAACGCTACTACTATGATGTGATCACCCAATCATGCTTGAATATGGTATACATATTGTAAGATATGCCCTTTTGACCCTCGAATGTCGACACTAATACATCCATGGTATTTGTGTGCCGAACATCCAAGTGCTAGAAAGATAGATTTTTAGGGTAAAATAAAAGGAAAACAAAACAAAACAAGAAAGAAGGAACACAATATTATAATCTCACAGCGGTCATAAATGATAACATATAATATCAAAAGACAGTACAAAACTGTCACTCTAAGATACATAGCATTCAAAGCTATAATTCTAAGTACTATCCTTAGCTTGGACAATAATAACAGCCTGCCATCACAAATGCTGATATATACATAATAATAATATAATGGAAATAAGAATACGACGGTAGGTGAGACATGCAGCTCGTCTCCTTGAGCTCCAGCGAACGTCAATAAAAGCCTGTTTTTCTCAAACTACTCGAAAGAGCATATGTGTAATTTAGGGAAAACCAAAAACATGATTCAAACATAAGTCTGGTATAGGAAACTCAAGAAATATGTGGCCGATATATAAAGTACTTTTGAGACTATTCGGAAACGGTTATCCACTCAAAAGGACCACTATCTAATAAGTATATAAGGTGATATATTGGATAACATCTAGACTGTAGAATACAAATACATAACATACCCGGAATGGTTATATTAATAACATTCAACATCATATTTGGGTACAATCAAAACCAATAAGGTATGTGTTAACAAGATTTCTTGTTAACAGCCCCGATGCTTTTCATAGGATTATTTTATACGGGCTCAACCTTTCGATTGAGTGGATTCACATTTTCGAATGAAATGACAAAGTCGAAAGTTTTTAAGGTTTTAATTTTGATCCTGACAAAAGGGGATTGATTCCAGAAGATTATAAGAGATTATTCATCTTAGATTAGGATTTGAATGAAGAATCATCTTACTTCCTATCCTATCGAAAGGTTTAAATATGGTTCAAGCATTACAGTTTAAAGGGATCAGCATAATTGCTCAACCTTTTGATAAGCTCGGAAGGTCTAAGAAGCCATTTAGCCTATACCGAAAGGTTTAGATATAGCTTAAACCATGCGATTTGACTGGATCAATGGTATTGTTAAACCTTCCGATAAGCAGGAGGGTTTAGGAAACCATTTGGACCCTTCGATCGACTTGTCATGATTGTATGACCTTCATCCAGATCATTTCATCAGGTTCTATCTTCCTTGGAAACCGAAAGTAATCCACATCTCTTTTGAATCACTTTGGAAGGTTATAAACCCTTCGATGGTATCAGATGGTGAGATTGCTTTATTTGTTATCCCCTTACACTTTCGGCTTCCTAGGATGATATCTCACTTGTGAAAACCTTTTGAAAAGAGTGCATGATTCAAACATATTTAGATAAAAATAACAGCTGATTCAATATGCCACGAGACTGATATCTGAGATTAATTCTCAAGTTATATTCTCCCTTCTTGTAATTGATATTAGGTAGGGAAGAAGGAAACTTATGCGATTACGCAATGATAATTTCATTGTATATTCTCGAAATAAACAAAGAATATAAGAAATAAATCATAAATGATTAGCCGTTAATATTAAATTAACGCCTAATCATGATTATCCCCAAATTCCGAGTCGATCGCAAGCCACAATTCTCTTTATTTCTTCATAATGGAATCTGATACAAAATTTAAGAAGTTAGCCCCAGTTCTGATTTCTAAATTAGGGTTACATTGTATCAAGCGGGAGCAATAGTGATTGTTGAGTAGAAGAATGGGAAGAAAAATCGGTCCCCAGATTGGACCCCTTGGGTCTTATTTATAGATGCAAGCGGCCTTCCTTTCGGTCCTATGCTCTCATCAGGATGGAAGGTCCCTTCTTCTATGCAGTTGTAAACATTTCGATCTTAACGGAAGGTTTGATTTTTACTCATCATCATGGGCCGCTGAATATCATTGAAGGATTTGTGTTTCCCCAATATATTTATGAACTCTTCGTCTCCCAGAAGGGTTGGTTTCTTATGAAGCATTATGAACCTTCCGGTCTTATCGGAAGGTTGCTCCCTCATTCGATTACTGCCGAGAGCCGTGCTTTTCCTGAATGCCGTCGGAGAGTGGTCTTTCGTTGAATTATGGATGCTGCCTTTGCTTAAACCTTTCGATACTATCGAAGGATGTAGGAAATGTACTTTAACCGGTTCGAAAGGTTTATTATGCTTTCGAAAGGGATGTCAATTGAGTTGCCTATTTTGACCCTATCCTTTCTACCTTTCTTGGAAGACGTCTGTTTGAATGACGAACAATGAATCCCTTCGCTTGCCTCGAAGGATTCAGATTTGCAACAAACTTGTTTCCCGCACCCATTCCTTCTTATTTAAAAGACATGGGGCAAACTTCTTTTCTTTAGTCTTTGTTTTACATTGGGCAGCCTTATAACCATCTACGTGCGAAAGCTTTTCGCTAATGTTACCATGTGCCTTTTCTTCTCTAGTGTTATACAATCCTTTCGGTGTCATCGAAAGGTAACTTCTTCTAATACTCTTTGCCTATGCGAAAGGTCTCTGATGTGCCTTCTTTATCTTCATGTACATTTTATGGTTAACATTTAGCCCCCCTTGTATAAAAAAGGCTTTTTTTCTTTAGGACAAAGATTCCAAGATCACCAAACGGTCCCTGCATTCTTCCTGGTGATAATGAGTAACTGAAAACCAGAAAACCCAGTTTGACATTGATAATGGGAACCACTGAAGCTCAAGATGCCACTTTCGGGACACCATTTTCTGACAATTAATAACAAAAGTTCCAGAATGCAATTTCTGGTAATTGATAATGGAAGACAAGAATATCTCCTCCGGTGGTTAATGATAGAAGTCCATAATACCAATTTTTGGGAATTAATAACGGTAGACGGAAATACGGACTTCGGTAATTAATAATAGAAGACCGTAATACCATAGTTGGCAATTAATAATTGAAGACCAGAATACCATTACTGGTAATTAATAGAAAACCAGAAAACCATCTTTAGTAATAGAAGACCAGAATACTATTTCCAGTATCAAGTAATAGAAGGTTATGATACTATCTTTTATGATAGAAGTCTAAAATACCTATCTGGCAAATGTTCGCGAGAAGAAGTCAGTGACTTTCCTCTAATTTTCTCGTTGAATATGCCATCCTTTGGCTTTGTTAGTGTTTCGCATGCTTTTGCTTTCTTGGGCCCGAGTTTTCTTTGTCCATTTTTCATTTGTTCTGGCCTATTTCAAGCAGGGACTCTTTTGTCCGATTTTGTGCTTATTTAAGCAGAGCCTATTTCAGGCTTTTTGTCATATTTGATAGTACCAACCTTTTTGGTGGTTGTTATTTTAAGCTATACCAATTTCTGGCAGTGCCTGTTTCAGGCATGGACTTTTCTTAGTCCGCCGGATATTTCATCCAGGTTTCCGGTACGCTCGGCTATCTTTTTCTAAAGCAGGCCCGAGGACTTACCCGACCTCCCTCCAGGAGGTGCCTTAACCTTTCCATAGCATGACGCGGTTAAGGGCTTGTTTGGAACCTTGGTCAGGCCATAGCGTGGCGAGACCAAGGGATTACTCGTCCTCCCTCCAGGAGGTGCCTTATCCTGGCCATAGCATGACGCGGATAAGGGCTTGTGCCGCTTTAACATGGCCATTTCTGGTTTTGGCATGGATAAAGGCTTACGCCCTCCCTCCAAGAGGTGCCTTGACCCGGCCTTCTTGGCGTGACCAAGGGCTTTCTACCATTATTGGTAGCCTACCATCTTAGGTAGTCCAAGTTTTTAAGGAGAATTTCACTCCCGACCATGTAGAGTTTCTTACTAAATCATATCAGAGATGTTCTTGGAAATGCTTTATTCATTCAAAGTTGGAAAATATGGTCTTAAATGTTCCTCGTTCTAGGTTCTTGGTACCATATTCCCATTAGGGTAGCATAGCTTGCAGGCTCCTGGAGGAATTTCTTTGAAGACTATTAATGGACCTTCCTAATTAGGTCCCAATGGCCCATCTGATGGGTTTTTGGTATTGGCCATTACCCTTTGAATTACTAAATCCCCTTGTCTGAATGACCTGGCTTTTACTTTTGAGTTGTAATATTTTGATATCCTCCTTTGATATTCAGCCGTTCTCAAGGCTGCTTCATCTCTTAGTCTATGAATCAGGTCAAGTGATTCCTTTCTCAATTCCAGGTTTGGATTAAAGGCGTAGGCAATTCTTCTATGAGAAGGTACCTCATTCTCTACAGGTAGCATTGCTTCACATCCATATGTTAGAGAATATTGGGTATGACCCGTTGCAGTTCTAGTTGAAGTTCTATAAGCCCACAGAACTAGGGGCAATTCCTCTACCCAATTTCCTTTTCCTTGTTCACCCTCTTCTTCAAGATGGTCTTGATTGTTTTATTAGCTGCTTCGATTGCTCCATTGGCTTTTGGATGAGCGACCGAGGAGAAGCTTTTTATAATTCCATTTTTATGGAAAAACCGTGAAAGCTCTTCACTCTCAAATTGGTTCCCATTGTCGAATATTATCTTATAAGGTATCCCAAATCTTGTGACAATGTTTTTGATGACAAATCTTAGCACTTTCCCAGAGGTAATTTTCGGGAGTGGTTCTGCTTCAACCCATTTTGTAAAGTAATCTATTACCACCACAGCATATTTCGCTCCTTCCTTGGAGATTGGAAGCGGTCCAATTAAGTCAATTCCCCAAACATCAAATAGCCATGGGGTAGCAATAAGGGTTAGTTCACTAGGTGGGAGACGTGGTATCTTTAAATAACGTTGACACTTCTCACGCCTTTTAAGATATTCCATCGCTTGTTTAGTCAAATATGGCCAGTAAAACCCTTGCCTCGTTATCTTTTTTGTCTAGTTTTATTCCATTAGAGTGATCCCCACAAAACCCTTCGTGTTCTTCCTTTATTATTCTCAATCCGCTTTCAGGTTTCACACATCGTAGATAGGGAAGGGCATACCCTTTCTTGTAGAGAACTCCATCCATAATGGTGAAGCTCTGAGCTTGTCATTTTAGTCTTCGCGCTTCTATTTTATCTACAGGCAATGTTCCATTGACAATATAATCCATGATTGGCGCCATTCAAGTGTTTTCGTAACTTTCCTCCACTATTGGAGCCACGGGTTCTTTATTTGGTATCTCTTGGTCCATCCCTTCTGATTTCGATGCCAAGGCTTGCGATCGGGTTAACACTAATATTTGCGTAGCTTTTTCTTGTTTGTTTACCTCAATGCTGGGATTAGCCTGAAATCCTACAGGTACAATTCGAGTTTGAGGGGCTCCTCTTGAGCTTGCCAACTTAGCCAGTGAATCTGCTTGAGAGTTGTCCCCTCTTGGTATTTGATGTACGAAGAGATCTTCGAAAAGTGCAAGCATCTTTAAAACTTTCTTCACATACTGACTAAGTTTAGGATCCTTGGTTTGGTATACCTGCTTGATTAGGTTAACCATCAATTGAGAATCGCTGAATACCTGGATTCTCGGGATTTTAAGTTGGAAAGCAAGGGTTAACCCAACAACCATGGATTCACACTCTGCTATATTGTTAGTTGCTGAGAATCCCAACTTCATAGCATAGTGTAATTTTTGCCCATCTGGGGTAATTATTACATATCCCGCCTCCACTCCTTGCTCAATCGAAGCGCTATCCACAAATAGTTACCACTTGGGTTTTGTATCTTTTTCCTTTTCAGATTGTTTTGAAATGAACCCCGTGCACTCGTTAATGAAATCGACTAAAGCTTGACCTTTTATAGCCGTTCTAGGCTGATACGCTATATCGTACTGACTTAGCTCAGTACCCCACTTGATTAACCTTCTAGAAGTTTCGGGTTTGCTAAGACTTGCTTTAATGGGAAGTTGGTTAGTACCTTTACTGGGTGAGCCTGAAAATAGGGCCTTGATTTTCGAGCTGTCAAAATTAAACAGTATGCTAGCTTTTCTATGACTGGGTATCGAATTTCAGCGTCTTTTAACCTCTTGCTTACATAATAAACTGGTAGTTGCAGTCCCTTGTAATTTCTAATCAGTACTGAGCTCACCGCGTGATCAGAAATTGCCATATATAAGAATAGATCCTCTCCCTCTTCGGGGCTGGATAAGATTGGTGGCTTTTCCAAATGCAGCTTCAGTTCTTGGAATGCCCTTTTGTATTCTTCATTCCATTCAAAGTTTTTCTTCTTCTTAATTACTTCAAAGAATTGTATGCATTTATCAATGGCCTTTGAGATAAACCTGCTTAGTGCTGCCACTTTTCCATTCAGACTTATAACATCTTCATTCGTCCTAGGTTCTGCCATATCCTTAATGGCCTCGATCTGCTCTAGGCTAGCCTCAATCCCTTGTGCACTCGCAATATATCCAAGAAATTTTCCGAAATGGACTCCAAAGTTGCATTTCTAGGGGTTGAGTTTCATTTGATACTTGCGGAGCACTTTAAACATTTCGTTCAAATCTTCAAGATGATTTTTTGCTTCTTGAGACTTTACCAACATGTCGTCAACACAAACTTTCATATTCCTCCCGATTTGTTCTTTAAACATTCGGTTAACCAACCATTGATAAGTTGCTCGTGCATTCTTCAATTCGAATGGCATTACCTTATAATAATAGGTTCTTCCATCAGTAATGAAGCTAGTATGTTCCTCGTCGGGTTTAAACATAGGAATCTAATTGTACCCATAGTATGCATCCATTAAGGAAAGCAGCTTATGTCCACTGGTGGAGTCGACCAACTAATCTATCCTTGGCAACGGGTAATAATCCTTTGGACAAGCTTTATTCAAATCTGTATAATCTACACAAGTCCACCACTTCCTGTTGGATTTCGTTACAAGAACCGGATTTGCCAACCATTTGGGTTATCGGGCTTCTCGGATAAACCCATTTTGTTGCAATTTCTTGACTTCTTCCTTCATGGCGTTGGTCCTAACTTTATCAAATTGCCTTTTCTTTTGCCTGACCGGAGGAATGCCTGGATTGATATTCAGGGCATGGCTCATGACCATGGGGCTAATTCCAACCATGTCAGAGTGGGTCCAAGCAAAAACGTCCTTATTTTCTTTTAAAAATTCTGTCAATCTTGACTTTAGCTGCTCTTCAAGATTCTTTCCCACTCTGGTTATTTCAGTAGAATTGGCAGAATCTAGTAGAACCTCTTCGGTTTCTTCGACTGGCTTATCTTTCCACCTCTCCTCGACAATCCAATTCTGTAACGATCTCGCTTTCTTCGATTGAGTTGGAATCCATTCACTTTCTCTTTCCTTAAACTGCAAAACACCTTGCAGCAATACGTTTGTTAGTTTTATCATCTTTTTTCTTTGCTTGGAATGATGGATGTAAGAATCCATCTTCCAAAGGCTGTAAAGTATTGGAAGAATCAAAGTAACAAGTGAACTCCCTGTTATATTGCTCTAGAGTTGCAAAATACATTTCTCGGGATGCGAATTGTTCGCCTCGAGTAGTGCCCCAGCCGCTTTTAGTGAGAAATTTAAGCATTAGATATTTTGGGGAGACGAATGCATCCACCTTGTCCAGTGCTGGTCGTCCAAAGAAGGCATTATAGAATGAGGGCTGATCTATGATCATAAAGGTCGTTTCAAAGACTCGGGAACATAGGGGAAGTCCCAGTTGGACAAAAGCTTCACCTTCCCAAGCAGAGTTGTCCCCTTATTATTAAACCCAAAGATTGGCTCGGGAGTAGGTTCGAGTTTATCCTTGGAAATTCCCGTCTGATCAAACGCATGGCAAAATATCACATTCACAGCATGTAACAACCCTGTATTTTGTGATTATTTTAATTATATATTTTAATTACTATAATTTAATTCCTGATTTAAAAACTTTATTTTATTTATTAAAATGAATAATTTTTGTTATTTTAAATATAAATTTTGATTTTGATGTAAATTAGAATTCCAAACATGAATAAATAGAATATTTTATAGAAATGTGAATTTTGGTCAATATGGTCAAACTTTGACTTTTAAATTTAAAATACAAAATTTGAATTTTTGATATTTATCTTTATTTTATGAAACTAAATAAAATTTCAAGAATACTACTTTTCGTTTCGTTGAAATCAGAATTATATTGTGAAAGTTATGCCCTTTTAACTATTGAGTGTAATTTGCTGTATTTAACAAAATTGTTTATTTTAAATTATATAAATAATATTTTATTTGGTCATGTAGTGTTCTAATTTATATTTATATGGGTAAAATAACATGTTATGTATATATTTTGGTTTTAAAACATTTTAAAAGAACAATTGGAATTTTTCAAGCCAGCTGCAATTTATTTACAAATTTTAATTTCTAATTTCAATTAATTAAAGTAATTCTTTATTTATTTTTCTATTTTTCCTATAGATAAATTTTTATTTTTATTTTTCTTTATTTTGTTCATCATTTATTTTATCTTACTTGACTTTTATTGGTTTAGAAGTATAGTAATAATTTTCCAAAGCTAGTGATAATTTATTTGAAATTTTTGTGCATGTTTCCAATTTTTAAGCAATTTCTTTAATTCTTTTTCTATTTTCTTTAAATTTATTTTTTTTTATTTCCATTTTATTTTACTTTGTTTCAGTTTTAAAAATTCATTTACTAAATTTTATTTGTTTTTATTTAAATAAAAGAATTTGGAAATTCAAAAAGACTTTGTGCTTGTAACTTATGACTTTTCATTGTCTAGTCTCTTCATTTGCTCGACCTTTCCTTTTCCTTTGCTTTGGCCGTGCATAACCTCCTTGTAGCCATTCATTTTCTTTTGCTTATTCACGTGAAAAAGCTTCTCATTCCATCAGCAATACACGGCATTTCATTTGGAGAAAAAAAATGTAAACAATGGCTCCTCTTCTTTCTACTTTTCCTCTTCATTTTGCCTTGTTTTGCCTTGCTTCTTCTTGCTTGGTTCGGCCATACACCTCCACACCCTCCACCATCTCCTTCACCACTTCCTTCCCCTCATCTTCCAGGACCTATAATCCATCTCCTCTTACCTGAAGTGGCCGTGACCTCCACTTGAACACAACACCACAAAACAATGCAAAAACTACTTAAAAAGCATGCCTAGCCACCTAGTCTTCATCACCATCACCTTAGATGACCTTGGCCACCTCCTATTGCTCCAGCACCACCTTGACACACCCTTAAACATCACCTCCTACCTCTTTCAAGACATGTACATGAAATGGCCGAACCTAGATGGGACATAGATCGAGCCAAAAGTTGAACCAAAACTCCACTATTTGCATAAGCCTCTTCATATTCATGTGTAGTAACTCCTCCACCACTTCAATGCATTGTAGCCGTGCCTCTTTGAACCCAAACCCGAGCCAAAGTCATGCCAAACCTGAGCCAAAACATCCCCTAGGCCGAGCAAGCAATGGTAGAAAGCAAGGCAAAAACATTCATTCCATTTTTGCTTTTTATTTCAAAAGTTGTTTCAAATTGATGTTGTATTGATTTATAATTTTACTTTGTTTGTTTATGGGTTGTGACAAGATCATTAGCTTGGTTCTCATCCACTTGAATCCATCGTTGTGTCATCGTGCTTTCTGGTATCCGTTTGTGTCATTTGATTTGATAACTTCAGCATAAAAAGGTGAGTAATCTCACTTGACATTTATACTTATGCAAATGTGAATTGACAACAATTGAATGTGTAGAACTATTATATTATGCTATATCTGCCTGTGATTGTATATTATATGATGTTATCCCTGTTTATTAACCTGTCAAATTATCTGTTACTGTTATTTATTGTTAAACTGTTCATTTATATCTGTTTATCACACTGCAAGTTCCATGTAGAGTAGATTCACTATGGGTTGAAATGATACATACCCGAACGAACTTTAGAATAGGGAAAAATCGTTATGGGAAGAAATGATAGGCCCGAATGGTTTTATTTATTTTATTTTAACTTGGGATTGCGGGTTTGAAATGATAGAACCCGGATTTTTGCTTTTTAAACTACGGATTGAAATGATACATATCCGTATCACTTGACCTAGGTTAGAAAACTATATACAGGCCCGTGGTTATTTTTATAAAGTATTTTGAATATTTTTAAAAGTGTAAAATTATGAAAATTTTATTTAAATTGGATTTTTAATGTTAAAATAAAGAAATTCTAGAAGTTAAAAATGTAATTTAAATGAATGGTAAAAGTGAATTTTTGAAATATAACTTAAGTTTGGAAATTTGGAATTTTGGTTTTAAAATGATATTTAAGTTATATAAATAAAATTGAAATTTAATTATATTTGGAAAATGGTAAATATGATAATTTGATTTGAATTTAAATGATTTAATAAAGTGTTATTGAGTTTTCTATGTATTAAAATGTTTAAATAAATGAATGCTTAAAAGTGTAATTTTAAAATATAACTTGACATGGAAATGTAAATTTGGTTTTTATTAAAGGTTTAAGTTAATTAAATAAAATTGAAATTTAGTTAAATTTGTGAAATGGAAATAAAATATAAGTGTTAAGTTTATTTGTTAAAAATGTGAAGAAAAGAAAATTGTACATTTGGATTTGTTAAGTAAAATTATTGGAAATTTGGATTTTACTGTAAATGTTTCTTATAAAAAAATCATAAATTAAAAGAGTAATTTTAATGAACATTTTTGAATGTCAAAATATGATTTTTATAATGTTTAAAAATGTTTAATATTGAAGGTTATTATTTGCTGGAAATACACTAAAATCTGGAAATTACATTTTATAGCATTCAGAAATGTTATGATTTCTGTAAATGAACTAAAACTCAAATAAAGAGGCTATTATAGCAGTTCTGAAATGCTGTAGTTGCTGTTGTAAATTAAAAGGCTAAAACTTAATAAAGTCCTATTACAGCAGTTCTGTAATTGCTGTAGTGGTCTGCTGTCTTGGTTGAATTTAATTAAAACCTTTAATTTGAAACCTAAACTATTACAGCATTTCTGGAAATGCTGTCTTTGCTGTTTTAAACTAAATTTCAACTAAAACTGAGATTTAACAGCATTTTTAAATGCCGTCTTTGCTGAAATAAAATGTTTTCATGTATAACTTATAACAGTTTTTTTGAATGCCGTGAAAGGCTGGAATTTTCAATGTTTATGGTTTTTCACTTAGTAAATGAACTCAGAATAGTTTAAAACTTTGGAAATTGAATACTTGATTTGAAAGTATAATAATTACACTTTTAAATGGTTTAGATGAATTATTTTGATTGAAATATTAACTATTTAAAAGGTGACTTGAATTGATAATAAATGAATGGTAGCTTTGAATTTAAAAGGTATTTAAAGTTGAATATTTGGATTTGAACTCAAATGATGATTTGATAATGAAGTTTTGAAAAGATATGATATTTTGATATATTAAATGATTTGAAACGAAGTTTTGAAAAGATATGATATTTTGATATATTAAATGATTTGAAATGAAGTTTTGAAATGATATGATGTTTTGATATATTAAAATGATTTGAAATGAAGTTTTGAAATGATATGATATTTTAAATATATTGAAATGGTTTGGAATTGATTTAATCTTTATTTTGATAAATATTTGGATTTGAAATCATATTCTATTTTGAAGTATAAAATATTATTTTTAAATTATAACCACGGGTTATAATAATGATTGGTTGTTAAAGAGACCGGGATCGGATATGGACATACTCTATGTCGATACCGAAAACCACTTTAACAACTGTGTACGCGGTGGAGTTTCCAGAATGAAGTAGGATGGTGGCGACGATCCTAAGGTATATACGTGGACCCAACTCCCGTGAGTTGGCATAAGTGGTTAAAACAGGAGCGATCTCGGGCCAATGAGCTAGCACCTCTTATCGGACGCACTCCTTCGATACCATTCTATTACTTTGTGATTTTTGGGTGCACCCCTTGATTTGGGAGTGTTGTCCGAGGTGGAGCGGTAGTGGCTGCTATGCGTTTCCATCAGTCCGTGTGCGTAATTGGTATATCTGCCCTGGCATTGCCTTGTGTGCCGTGTCACCTACCATATCGAGCTTTACTACGAGTTGTGATTTCTCCCGTAGCCTGTGGAGTATCGAGGGTAGTCCCCATTTTGGGAGTATGCTAATACTGGATAGACTACTGGGACTATTACGTGTTAAGGTGGAAAATGTAAAGCCTTAATGCTATTTAAAAGTATGTTTATTTTATATTAGACATTATTGTAATAGCGAATATTACTACATAGTAGATAGTTTAACGGATCCTTAAAGAATGGGCGATCCCAAGCATTCTTTAAGTTACTTGTACCTTTATTACAGTTCACTTGAGTTGGTTTACATTGTATAAGTATGTATGTCCCAACTCGAGTGTTTTGTGTTTGCTTTACGCTCGAGTCAGACTGAGTGATACAACATTAGAGACTCACCTTTGGAGCTGGAGTTTTGCTTTGAAGATCTAGATATCTATTCATTTTGTTATCCAGTTGATTCCAATTGTATTCTGAGTTGTACCTGATTATCATACTATTACTCTTGTTGTATCTTGGTATTCCTATTGTATCTTAATTAACTCTGATGTATTTATATAGTAGCTTCATGAACTACTATCTCTTTTACTTCCGCTGCATTATATTACTCTATGTCTGTGATCTGTGATTATCTATTTACTGTATATGATGAGTTTGCCAAATTTTTATTTACAACACGATATTTTGAGCAATTCAATTCCGACATGTGCGGATGCGAATGGTTGAAAATATCGGGTCGTTACACAGCACTCCCCATATCAACCAGGATTTTCGTGACCACCGAGGATCCTATTTGGGCTGTGATCATTAAGGGATCATTGTGAGGGTGATGGATCCCTCTCCTTAGTTCTTGTGGATTAATCACCAGTGTGTGCATATTAATGTTGTGTTTTGAACTTTTGAACGGCGGTTCCTCCTGTATAGAGAATACACCCTTCTTAGCGTCTCGAATGTATTTACTTCGGGCGCTTTGACTTCTACCAACGGGATGTGGTCCTCCATATATGACATCCATCATATTCTGAGGTGGACTTAAGCTTAGTGGGTCATCTTCCTCAATCACATTTACGGTATTACCAATAGGCTTCCTTGCATTAGTGTTTGATGGGAGTGTTTGCTGTAGGTTCTTCACGAATTCCTTCAACCGCCCTTCTCGAATCAGTTTCTGAATTATTCAAACCAGAACCTTGCACTCGTTGGTTCTGTGGCCATTTGCTTTGTGGTAGGTGCAATATTTGTCTCCTTTTTTCTGCTCAGGGTAATTTCGGGCCTTAAATGAAGTGTGGAAGTTGACCTTATCCTGGGTCATTGCGTAGATGTAGGAAATTGGTCGGTTTAATGCCACCATGTTAGTGTTGGTGTCTTCCCATCTAGCTCTCTTGGGAATTCTCTTCGGGCCGAATTTACCACCATCCTTCTTGTGACCAAATTTCTTCTTTGAGTAACACAATTCGTCCATTCGGATAAACTTATCGGCTTGGAAATGGAAATCCTGAAGATCCCGGCATCCATAAACAACTCCTTCCAGAAAGGAGAAATAACTATGAGTTCCGAGTGGACATCGATGAGCTTATCTCTGTCATTCATGCCTTTGGCCTTCAAGGCTTCAGTATTGAATCTCTTTAAATAAACCCCTAAGAACTCTCTATGGTTTTTCCTGATGTTAGCGAGCATTGTATAATCAATGGAAGGATCTTTGCATATGCAGAATTGCGCGGAGAACTCTTATGAGAATTGCTTCCAAGAATATATCGTATTCTCACGATATTGTCGATACCATTTAGTGGCAGCCCTCTGTAATGTGACTGGAAAAATTCTACACCTCACAGCGCCAGAAGCATGGTATAAATCCATCTGACTATCAAACGCCATCAAATGGTAATCCGGGTTGGTTGTCCCATGATATTCATGGTGGGGACCTTCACATGAGATGGTGTTGGATCTGACATGATTTCAGCGATGAAGGGTGCAACCCTTTCGTTGTTGTTTACTCTTTCATCTTCAGTTCTCTTTCACTTAGCATTTAACAGGTCTTTCATAGCCTTTTCCGCCATATCCTTGAGATAGGCTTCATTGTTTAGGTAATTACTTTTATTAGGTTTGTAGCCGTCCGAAGTTGATCTTGCGGAACAGTCTCTTTCTTCCACTTGAACTCTTCCTTGATATTTTCCCTTCAGCGGAAGGCCCTCTTTCTATTTTGATGGAGAAATATTAGCTTTACTTTTGGCAGCATCTGTATTGATTTTTAGATTCCTTTTTGGAGTTTCAACTTCTTCACCCGCCATGGTAGCTTTCATAATGATCGGTGAGATAACACTTCGTTTAGAAGATCTTTCATTTCTACCATTTGGCATTCCAGATATGCGATTTTAGCCACATGTTCTTATGGTCGAAGATCTTGAGTCGGAGCTAGTTGTGGTGACTGCCGAAGTTGAGCTGGAAGTGGAGTTGATTGAGGTAGGGCGGAAGGTTGCCCTGTTCCCTATTCCCAGGTTTGAAAGAAGGTGATAGGTTTTCCTCCAAAGAAGTAGCATGCTCATTCCTTTTGTTAAAGGTAAGAGGTCTTCTTGATTTCATTTTCACCTATAACAAACCAAATTTCACAATCAATTATATTAATAATGTAGGTCGGAGGTACGAGCCCTCCTTCTAGCGCCAAAAATGTTAACAAGATTTCTTGTTAACATCCCCGATGCTTTTAATAGGATTATTTATATGGGTTCACCCTTTTGGTTGAGTGGATTCACATTTTCGACTGAAATGACAATGTCCGAAGGTTTTAAGGTTTTAATTTTGAACCTGACGGGAGGGGATTGATTCTAGAAAGTTATAAGAGATTATTCATCTCAGATTAGGATTCGAATGAAGAATCATCTTATTTCTGATCTATCGAAAGGTTTAAGTATGGTTCAAGCATTACAATTTAAAGGGATCAGCAGAATTGCTCAAACTTTTGATTAGCCCAAAAGGTCTAAGAAGCCATTTAGCCTATATCAAAAGGTTTATATATAGCTTAAACCTTGTGATTTGACTGGATCAATGTTCTTGTTAAACCTTCCGATAGGCCGGAGGGTTTAGGAAACCATTTGGATCCTTCGATCGACTTGTCATGATTGTATGACCTTCATCCATATCATTTCATCAAGTTCTATCTTCCTTGGAAATCGAAAGTAATCCACATCTCCTTTGAATCCCTTCGGAAGGTTATAAACCCTTCGATGGTATCGGACGGTGAGATTGCTTTAATTGTTATCCCCTTACACTTTTGGCTTCCTGGGATGATATCTCACTTCCTTTCGAAAAGAGTGCATGATTCAAACATATTTAGATAATAATAACAACTGATTTAATATGCCATGAGACTGATATCTAAGATTAATTCACAAGTTATATTCTCCTGTCTTGTAATTGATATTAGGTAGGGAAGAAGGTAACTTATGAGATTATCCAATAACAGTTTCATGGTATATTCTCGAAATAAACAAAGAATATTCTTGAAAGGCTTGTTATGCTTTTGAAAGGGTTGTCAATTGAGTTGCCTATTCTGAACCTGTCCTTTCTACCCTTCTTGGAAGACGTCTGTTTGAATGACGAACAATGAATCCCTTTGCTTGCCTTGAAGGGTTCAGATTTGCAACAAACTTGTTTCCTACACCCCTTCCTTTTTATTTAAAAGACTTGGGGCACTCTTTTTTTCTTTAGTCTTTGTGTTACATTGGGCAGCCTTATAATCATCTACCTGCGAAAGCTCTTCCCTAAAGTTACCATGTGCCTCTTCTTCTCTGGTGTTATACAATCCTTTCGGTGTCATCGAAAGGTAACTTCTTCTGATACTCTTTGCCTATGCAGATGGTCTCTGATGTGCCTTCTTTATCTTTATTTACATTTTATGGTTAACAGTATGTTAGAATACTAGACTTTTCAGGAGATCTCTTCGGTGAAGTCGAATCTGGACTTCATGCACAAGGGTCAGAAAGTACCTTTCGACCATTGTATATCTCTAGATAAAATATACCGCTGAGATAAACACAAGTGGCCCATCGTTCGAACATAAATAAGAACAATGTGAACTAAATATCATCAACGCCGATCAACAATTGATAAGTATCTGTAGATATGAAGTTGATAATACTCTAATGCGGGTTAGCAAAACCCTAGGTTATGCATCCTACTCTGTTTTCTACCATTTCCGATTCCGAGGTAAAATCATACATCTTTCATACGAGTCTTCATCACTTGAACAAATCACGAATTCCTAACTAGGTTCCCACGTCTCGAACAGATCTCGAAACCATACCTGGATTCCAGCATCTTAAACAGATCCACTTCCAAGAGATAGAATATGTATCTTAGTCTTGAAGTGGATTTCAATAAGTAAAACGATTACGATCCCGGTCTCTTTAAGACTGAATCGTTGAATTTGGTCATATTTAGTAATAATGACAATGATCGCATATGAAAACTAAGTCTCGTATACTTATCACATTTTTGAACTTCTCACTTCCACTTTCAGTGATAAGCACACGACTAAATACTTTCCATAAACGAGTAAACAAACAAAGCATGATCAAGTCATACAAAGTATAATTAAGTCATATAAGCGACTTTTATTCCCCTTTTAATTAATACTTTTATTAGTAAAAACATCTTTTATTAGTGAAACTTCTTTTATCTGACAAAACATCATTTACCAATCACTACTATTCACTTTTACTCTTTCAATATTTCAATAATTATTCATGCACTTGCCTTAATTAGTATATGTATATTTATAAATCATTAACATGATTTCTTACTTTAAACCTTTATTTTTTCTATTTTTCTCCAAAAGATTCCATACTTATAATTTCCTTCAAAAATCCATCTTAGGGATCTAAGTAGTTTCACAAATTCATTCAAAATGTTTAAGAGTAATGTTACATAAACATTGTCACTAGAAACCCAAAACCATTTCACTTATGCTTATCCTTAAAACATTTTTTCAAAAATCTATTTACATTTATAAGTATAATAAAAAAGGGTTAAATACGAATGTTATTAACACATTGTCACAACAAACCCAAAACCATTTCATACTTACATTATCTTTAAAAACATTCTTTGAAGGATTTAAGTTAATATTTAGTCAAGTTTGATGGCCGACAAGTCAACTACCCAGTTAAAATGATCACTTATAGAAATCACAGTTCATATACTTAACTCATTTTTGACATTCCAACTTATACTTTCCCTCATTCAAGAGTGAAGCTAGGTAAGTTAGAACACTGGTTGCATATAAATAAGTCTACCTATAGATAAGTCTACCTAGTAGGCTTTTAGTGTTAAGTATAATATTAATGACTTTCATAAACGAGTAAGAAATCAACACGACTAACATGTTTTCGACATTCCAAACTTAACTGTTCCTTGATCAAGAGGGAAGCCAGTAGGATAGAGCACTAATGCTTTTATTCCTGCTAGAACATCAATCTTAACTCGCACAAATAGATCTGCCTATTTCATCAGTAGTTGGTGATAAGCATAGTTAATTTTCTTTTTCAAAACTTATATATATACAAACACATTTTAAAAATACTTATAAATAGGTTTTAAAAATCCATATAAAATATTACTTAAAAACAACTAATTTATAATTTGAAGAAAATAAAGTAAAAACATGTTTTACAATTTAAAACCCATTTACTTTCAAAATTCATAAATAAATATTAAAAATATATTAAATCTTCAAACCAACTTTAACATACTGAAATTTATGTTAGGAATGTCGCTCAAAAGATTAGGGAAAAACACCAAATTCAGAAACCATTTTTGAACACTTAAACCATAAGCGACTTACTACAGCCTTTAGAAATGCTATTAAAAGTCCTTGTAAAAAAAAAACATTGAAAAAACGCAATCTTTGTGACCAGTTTTCACCACCTTAACAAGTGACTTAAGACTTGAAATTTTATAGTAAGTACTAAACTTAGGGTACTTATAAACCATGGAAAAAAAATTAATTATATTCTCTAGTTTATTTATAAAAATTCTCGAAAACAAGGAATTTGCTAAAATGTTCGTTTAGCGACATTTTTACCCAAACTTTAGCCATTTTGTTTGACCAGTTCCAAAACCATTTAAACTCCAATTTTTTTTAAACTTATATTAATTATTAAAGATGCAAAGAAGCTTCTAAAATATCTCTCAAATTTAACTTTGAAAATCACCAAATCTAAGGCATTTTCAAAGTGCATCCAAAGTGACCTTTTCCGCTTCTAACTTCACAACTATGGTTCATAACTTTTATAACTTTACAAACCATTTCTTTACTATTCCATTCACCAAAATATGTGTAGAGAATAATCAAACCAAATTATCCCAAGTTAAGGTCATAAATCTTCCATTTATATAAGCTAAAGTTAAGGTATATCAAAGTGCACTTATAGCGACTATTCCCGCTTCATAACATTCAAACGTACTTCAATTCAACACACATTTCGAACAACCATTAAACATCAGGTAAAGGTCACACCACATCTCTAGAAAGGTAATATAAGTGAAGTTATACAATATAAAATTTTAATTTCCTTTCAATAGCATGGAGGTCCAAAGTTTATAACTTTAATTAGTTAATGTCACTTTAAATTTATATTTTTACTACACAACATATATACATAATATATACAATCAAGATAGTGATATAATTTACTTAGATCTAAGCCAATCACATGCTCAAATACTCAAAAAGATAAGAACACTTCCAACCATCACCAAATTTCTAACGATCCAAGCTTTAGCACTTACAAACCAAGGCAAGACCTCCCCCTTCTCTTCCATGCTCATGGCCTCACCATGCCCCCCTATTTCGTCCATATTTTCCACTTTTGACTTTAAATCCTTGCTTGCTAAAGTGTTGTAAGGTGTTAATGAAAGTCTGGTGAAGTTCGAAAGGGATTTGAGTTGAATATTAAAAGTTGGTGAAGAACAAAGCGGATTAATGTTGATCCACTCCCACCATTTTCTTAATTTTATTCAAGTGATTAGTGAAACCCTTAAGGATGTATTTATAGAATTTTTCAAGAGGTCATTACCACCTTCTACCTTCCATAAAAGGTCATAAAGGAGCCTCCCTCTCACATGCAACCTTTATAGTTTTACATATCTTACTTAACACTTAAGACTTTCCTTAAAGTTCATCTTCAAAGTATCTTATCTTCCCTTTCACATCTAATTAGTTTACTTTAAGAAGCTTCTTAAGAGTTTAGAGCAAAATATTTTTATTTCAAATTAATGTTCTCTCAAGAAAATAAGTGTATGTAAAAAAAATCGGAACGAATTCTAATGGTTAAAATGCTGTTTATGGATAAAACGATTTTCGATCACATTATCGATATTTCTTCAAAGTATTTATTTTTGTAAACATTTTTACAAAACAAGTTTACCATCGTTACTTATAATTTGTAAGGGGGATACCAAGTTTATTAAATCACTTTAATATCATTTAATCCAAGATTCGTATATTTAAATAATTCAGATATTTAAATGCGAAGTGTCCGGAAACCCGGGTCGTTATATTCTCCCCCATCGTCCTTGAAATTCCAACACAAGCAACCAAAGAAACAACCATGTAGAATACTTAGTAGTACTCAAAATCACTAGTTAATATAGCTCTCCAATTGTCTAGGTTCTGAAACCCACTCGTCGGACTAGGATGATAAACAATCTACTAAGCGCACCATCGACTCAATAGCCTTAGGTTATTACATAGTCAACGATTCCTAATACTTCATAACAAATCAATGAGTCCTCACCTAAATTCTCCATAAGCCAACAAAACATAGTATGCAAATATACGAAAGCCCATATGATGCACATGGTCCATCAATATGCAACATCTGATCTGATCACTTGCTTGATCACATAAATTTCACTTCCAAACTAATATAGATCACATGCTCTCTTTTTTGCGGTCTCCAATCAGGTTTCTTGATTATAAACCTTCATTCTCCTTACATAGCTATATACTATGATAGAAAACTTTGGAATCATATCAAGAATCTATATCAAGTTTTCTTCATTAAAAAATCGAGTGAAAGATCCTTGTTCGGACCGGTGCAAATCACCTTGAGACCATTTACTAGAATACGGGATCAAGAACACTCATGCGAATAAAACGATATACGTACAACTTACTTATTTAATCTATTAGTTTCTTAACTACAACAATATCTTTTATTTCACATTCATTTATCCAGATAGTATGTCATTTAATACTAAAATTATTTATGAACCATTTCATAAAAACATAACTTCTAGTTATCAAATGTTTTATAACACAAGTTCATACTTGTATAATACTCCGATACATCCTAAAAGTATATACCCGACACAAAATTTAAAACAAGTTTAAATTCTACTATTTTCTAAGTTCGAGTGTTATTTAAAAATCATCATTATATTTTCTCAAAACACTTAGTTTCAAGTTCTATATTGATTCAGAAGTTTCCGACTGTCCAAAATCATCGAAAATCCGTTCATTTCAACAAATGAAAATTACCAATCAATTTATCTTAACATAATGCACAAACCATTCCATCTTAATGCATAGACTACATGTATCCATAAAATAGCTTAACAAAATTTCACTTCTTTATTAAGCACACTTTGCTACAAAGGGAAAACGGAAAAGGTTTTCATAATTATTTGGGTTATGCCACTACCACTTGAGCACCCAACATAGCATACTTGCAAATCCTTTTTTCATAGAAAGCTTATTTCTAAATCTTTATTAAAATATTTTTTATTTTTTATCAAATTCTTTAAGGAAACTCTAGAACTAAACATTGGGTTTCATTTCAAATCAATTGAAGTAACTAAGGCCACCTTTGAGCCTACAAGCTATTGTTATCCAACCTTATGTCCGAGCCATATTCGGACGAATCTGATCATTCAATTGGTAGAATAACTAAGCAGGAATCCCAAGCGATAATTGCCAGGCTCAGATGTTAAGCGAAAACAAGAGGTGAAGTCAGGAACTTGCCAAGAATCTTCAATAGAACCCTAAAAATCAAATCACTCCAAGTACCAAGCCCAATGGTCCAAGAATGAAGTCAAGTCATGAATCGGTATCGATTCATGGTTAGGGATCGGTACTGATCCCTAAATTTAACCCAAATACACCTCAAAGTTCATGCCATAGAAAGACTTAGTAATTATCAGTCGATGCACAACATAAATGATGGTTAGCTCGTCTTTAACCAAAATGATCAATATGAATAAGTCAAGCACTTTTAACCAGCCTCCAAACCAAGGAATGCATATAAGTTCAACCCCATATCAATGCAACCGAATGCCAAAGTTAAGGATACAAGTCAACCAAACGTCTATAAGGGATTGAAGAAGGTTCTCAGTGCAATCTTATGGATCGATACCTATCCATGGAGCATAGTTCGATACCGATCTTTGAACATTGATGAGTTGGCCATGATCTTACGAGAGTGGTTCCTTTAGGATGTAGGGAATGTGAACAAGAATGCGGTGGAGAGAATTTTGTCGACCTACAGCTATAAATAGAGGGGAAAGGGAATTATTTAAGGACTTTTGGCTTGTTTAATAAATTTCTATACTTTCTCTATAATATCACGGACCATCACCGATCCATAGCTACTGATACATAAGATCAACTTTGTAAAACTCAGTAGAAGCATAAACAAAATTCAAGTGGAAATAGATCTTTGATTAGTCGAACCACTATAATTATTGTGTTTTCATTTTTCCTTATTTTCCATTTATTTTCTTTGTTTCATTCTCTGCTATTAATCTATGGTTGTTTATGCCAACTTTTGGCATAAATATTTTGGTGCTTTCACTAAGAAAATATCGATCTCAGGCTATTTGGATTTATATTCTAATTTTGGACAACTATAGTCCAAGAGGTAGATTTGTCAGTTTCATTCCTATAATCCGTGACTATTCAAATTTTTGCAAAATCTACCATAGGATTAACTAAAGTAATGGTCCACGAAGCACTAGAGAAAATCTGCCACCTCTAGGCCTGCTAATGATGCTGAGAACGCTGATTCAACATGTTGAAGAAGTCGCTCAACCCAATGCTGTTGAAATTCAAAGCCCATCAGATATGATCACTCAGGTTAAGATAGACATGATGATGAAAGAGTTAAATGACAAGTTGCGTGAGAGTAAGGATGTGATGAGGAAACAGACGGGGGGAACTCTAGATTTACTAAACCAATTATCCTATAGCCGTAGAAGGAACATGAAGGAGTTATCACCTCCCAAATCAAAAAAGGATAGTTCTTCAACATTCAGAGAAAACCACGGAGAGAGGAAGCAAAAAAATGAAGACAAAATAAGCTGTGATTTTGAAAATCAAGTTGAACAATGCTCATAGTGCAAGAGTAGGATCGGTACTGATCCATCCCCATGGATCGGTACCGAACCCTGTCAACGTGATGTTAGCACATGAGGCGGTGTTGGTTTAGATGGTGATGTTAGTGGTGTAGATGGTCATGTTGCTAATGGCCAGAATATTGAGATTCAGACGGCTGCCCTTGATCCTTCGCATTGCAATCATAGAGATAAATCAACTAGACGAATAGTTCTCCTAGGGATAGGGGAACCTAGGTACCATGGAACTAACCGAACTTGTTTGCAGAGCCAAACACTTGGGGTAGGCCATGATCATTGTCGTCCTATAGATCAAATTGAGCCAGAATATTTAGTTGGTATGGTGAAGAAGTTAGTAAATGAAAACCAACATAGAAACCACGACGAATATTCTTCTCCCAATATGAACCCATTCACCGAAGAGATATTGTTTGAGGAATATCCCTGAAGGTTCACTATGCCCACAATGTTGTCCTATAGCAGGACGATGGATCCAAGATAGCATTTACTGAAATACGAATGGTGAATGGGCACGAGGAGGGCAATGGATGCTATCAGGTGTTGGTTGTTTCTTGGTCTTTCTTAAAGGTGTAGATAAGATGTGATTCATCCGACTTCCATAGAAATCCATATCGTTGTTCGATCAGTTGGCAAGGAGATTTTTCGAATAATTTCCCTTGCACACTACCCATCCAAAGGATGTTGAATGTGGAATATCCATGAAGCTTCTTTATGCCAATGATGCTGGCCTATTACAGGTGTAACAACCCTGAATTTTATATAAATTTAAACTGATAATTAAATTAATTTTTGAATAAAATTTGTGTAATAAATCGATAAAGTGAAACCATAAATAAATTTAAACAACATATTACAAACAAATATAAAAGTAAGATAATAGGCTTCATTTTAAAAATGCTTAAGTGTACTTCTATATGGTTGCTTGATGTATGTTTGAAATAAATTTTTATTTGTGTTTATATATTGTTGAATTTCTGTGTATGATGAATGCGTGTTTGTATAACCTGTAGAACACCTCTGTTCAAAATTTCAAACTCAGGTTATAATTGAAAAGAAAAATTATTTACTCTTGATCCAAGCAAAATCTAGATTCATAATTTAAACAAAACTTGATTGTTTTATCATAAGCTTTAATTTAAAATTTTATTTAAGTTAAAACAATTTAAGTAATGCCTCTGGAAATCAAGAAAAAAATTGAGCAACTCAATATAAGCAAAAATTCGAACATCTTAGTTTATAAATTCAGGTATATGAATCAAAAGCTAAAACTAAAACTTGATTTTTAAAACTAAAATTACTATTTTTAATCAATCGTTGAGGTAGCAGCTTGGGTATGAATGGAAATGATAATATTTTGTTTTTATGGTAATTAAGTAAATCAGAGTGCTCGGGGTTCTCTGTGGTAATGGAGGGGTGATCAGAGAGTTTGGGAAAATAGTGGGTGGTGGTCCAGTTCATCGTGGAAGCGGCGGCGAACGTTTAAAGTTTTTAACCATATTTTTAACGAAGGGTCACATTTTTGATTCGTTCTCTCTCCATGATGCATCAAGTGTTACGAAACCTTGGGAGGTGGAAGAGGTCATGTCGACGAAGTGGTGGCCGAAGTGGCAGAACGTCAGGTGGTCGGAATTTTGAAAGCGTGGCGATGATAGGTTTTGGGGTGGTGACGCTCTTGCGTTTCCAGGGTAGTATTTAGTTCTCGAATTTGATTCGAGAATCAGAGCACGATTAGATGATCGAAGGGTGATGTTTGAGTTTTGGTCAACATGGAAGATCATCAGCGTTGGTCAGGAATGACCAACGTCATCGTGCACGGTGCACAGCATTTCTGGGTGAAGTTGGTTTTGTGTGTTTCGAGTTGTGGTGTGTTGACTCGAAGTAGGTATGTGTTTTGCTCGGGTAAGTGGGGTCTTGGACTCGAAGCAAAAGAGTGGTGCCTCGGGTAATTTTTGTGTTACATGGTTTTTACAGAAAACCTGTTATTCTGTTTTAAAATTTTATGATAGAATTTAAAAGCAAGGTTTAAACTGAGTTTTTATTCAAAGCTTAAATATAAATTTAAGTTTAGGTTGAATCTTAGTTTGGAAATAATTAAGTTTAAATTCAAAATTGTTTAATAACTTTAAGGTGTTTAAGTATTTAAGTATATTTGAATTTAAAATGGAATTTAAATTGTAAATGAAAGATTTAAATAAAGTCAAATTAAATTTTGAAGACCTAGACTTAAACCTAGATTTTGAAAAGAAATAAAGTTTATAAATTTAAATGTTTACATAAGTTATATGTTAAATCTAAAACTTTAAAATATGTTGAATCTAAAAGGAATTTGAATTTAACCTCTTTTAAATTTCTTGATAACAAAAGTAGTGCTTTGACATGTGAATTTAAAGCAAGTTGAAAATCAATGTTTCAAATATTTTTGTGAGTGTTAATTAAATCATTAATAAATATGAGTTTTACTTTTAAGTAAATAAAGATTCAATGATTTGTAATTCATTAATTTTGAAGTTAATTAGAATGGAATAATTAATGTTTTGTATTAATTAAATTAGTAATTAGAAGTTTAAATTTATAAATTAAGGTTTAAGTTAATTAATTAAGAGATAGTTAATGTGTAATAATAGATTTCCAATTTGTGTTAAAGGAGTTTCAGTTTGAAATGAAAATGGATAATTTATGATTAGAAATTTATTAATTATAATTAAGAACTAATTAAGTTACAATTAACACCTAATTAATTAAATAATTAGGATTAATTAATGGATTATTAATGGTTAGTCAATTTCTATAAATAATGATTAAAGTTAATTAATCAAGTGATTAAGATATAATTACATTTAATGTAATTAAATGTTGATTTATTTATAAAGGTAATTAATTACTTAAAGATAATTATTTAATGAAATTGAATTAAGGTTAAATGATTATGTAATTAACTTAAGGTTAATTTAATTAATGTGATTAATTAGGAATCATTTAATAAATTAAGGTAATTGGTAAATTAGTTTATATCAAATGATTTGGAATTAATAAATCAGAATTGGATAATTAATTCATAAGTAACTAAATTAACTTGGAAATAAATTGAATTTTATTAGGATTAAATAATTAATTAATCCTACTTATAAATGGCTATTGAATGCTTGACCTTACTTATGAATGATTGTATTGTATGAGACGCCTTGAATTGATTGTCCTATCTGATCTGTGATATTTTGTTCTGTGGATTGAACTGAGTATTTTATTCATTTATTGATGATACATCTGCATATTCTCTGTGAATTTGTGAATGGACGATAAGCGTTATAGTTTATATCGCCTATCAGCTATATTTCTGTGTTTTGATCTATGATGATTGAATGATGTTGCACTATTGTGTGAAACCCCTGGACTACACCATACACACACAAATATGGATTTCACGGGAAATTGATTAAGTCACAGATGATTTAAATTTAATATTTTTGAAATTGAAATTTTAATTTCAATTGATTTTGGAAATGGATTTGGGTTAAATGTTAAAGCTTTTGAAATGGGTTTTTTAAGATAAAAGTTATTTTGAATAACTTGGTAAAATTTCCAATTTAAATAATTCAATTTGAATTTAAATTCAAGAGTTGGAATTGAATTCCATAATTGGAAATTATGGTTAAAGATTTTATAAATGTGTTTATATGAATTTGAACCATTTTAAAAGTATGGTTTTGAGAATTTGAATTTAACCCAAAGGCTTTAACTTGTGTAAATGAATCAGATTTTCTGAAATGGAAACTGTTTGTTTTCAAATGATAAAAGCTTTCATATAAGAAATGTAATTCCAATTTAAGTTAAAGGAATTTCAAGTTTGAATTGAAAAAGGGTTTTTTCCAAGTTATAAGTGAATTCTTTTTGAAAGCCATGAATTAAATCTGTTTATTTTTTAACAGATTTAAAATGATGATTTGTTTAAACCATTTGAAATGGAATTGGTTTGAAAGTTATAAGTTAAATCTTTGTTTTAAAGATTTAATGAGTTAATCCAATTGAAATGGGAATTAATTTGGAAAATCTGTGAATGAATCTTTTGTTTAAAAGATTAAAGTGTGGAAATTGTTTAAACCGTTGAAGGTTGTTAAAATGAATCTTTTTGTTTAAAGATTTGAAAATGGTAATTTGTTAAACCATTTGAAAAGAAAGTTTTGGGTAATAAGTTGTGACTTAATTGAAATCCCAATATCCATATGGTTTTAAAATATTGCGCTCATTATTTGGTTTAGCCGGGAGAGGACCTTTGTGTCATATAACCCATTCCGAATAATGATACGCCGTATATGGATGGCATTAGCAGACCGGTATTGAAAACCGGGTATTTGCGAGAACGATAGGTTAACCTATCGATTGTCTCTGCACTGAGGTGCTCCGGTATAGAGATTCCCTAAGTGATGGGAAGTCCGATTGGGATTGTGAATACCCGGATTGCAAGGGCTTCTTCGGAAGTACCTTCGGTTCTGTTCGAACCCGGAACAGACTTGTATGGTTACATGTCTGACATTACATTCTGAGATATAAAGCTGATTTCTTTCAAATACATTTCTGTTGGTGGCGGAGAATTTATTCTCTTAGCTTAACACCCTTCTCTGAGACGTACGAGCTCAGAGGTTATGTAGTCAAAGGTTATCAGCGATATACTACCAATTTGGTATTGTGGCATGCTGAGTGTTGCTGTGTGTTGATCATTTATTGATCATTTGTGATCAAAGCATTGCTTTGTGAAAAAGCGTAGCTTTGTGGACGAGACCTCATCGAACCTCACAGACCGAAAATGGTCGAAACAGGAATGATGCGGCAAGGTTATGAGGGTCGTGCCCTTTAGGGTATGTCATTTCCTTCTGGAAACGGGTGGTATCATGGTATGGAGCCCAGATACTTACTTATGTGGACACACTTTATTTATTACTGTGTGATGTTGGTTACCGAGGCCTCATATAAAGGTCCCAAAGGACCGGGTAATGGCATATTCGTGTAGTAGTTACCTATTCCCAGAGGTAACCCGGCCGTGTGTTGGTAGAGAGCTAGGTTGGTTCTCGGGACGTCCATCCAGAGGCGATCCCATGTGGCAGTAGGAAGTTCCTTAGCCTGACCATTTGTTGGAAATCCAATTTCCAATACGAACCTTGTATGGTATTAGTTGTAGAACCTGCCATTTACTTATGGTGGTCACCACTGTTTAGATGGTAGCTATAGTAGGCATACGATACTGGTCGTATGTTGGCTAAGATTAATATTGTATTTTCGAAATGTTTTCCACTATGCACTAATAATAATAATCCAATGATTTTGCGTAGTAAGCATGTTTGACTATCATAAGAAGAAATATCCTCCAATTCTGTGTTTGCATTGTGTGTGTGGTGGGAGGTCTTATGGTAGTTTCATTTTTCCAAAAGCATTGCGGGTTACAATGTTTAAAATTCTTTTGTGGTTTGTTTAAAGATAAACTGTTTTTGTTGCTCACACCAGTCCCACGACTGACTCGGAGTTTATTGTTCCCTCGGAGTTTATTGTTCCCTTCCTAAACTCTGGGTGCCCACCATTTTCCACACGTGCAGTCTAGAGTTGGGGTTTTCAGATATTCAGGTTTAGTAGACTAGTTGGAGCTAGTTCAATTCTTGGAGTTCATGGACTGACGTTGCTTATCTTTGTGCATCGTGATGGTGGTTCGAGTTGATATTGGCGTTATTGGCCTCATTCTCTTTTGAGGATCATTTGGAGTTATCACTTATATTTTCCGCTGTATCATTATTTATCTCTAATACTGTTGTATCATATTGATATCATTGTTGTATATCATATTCTGGATATTGTATCATTCGTGATGTATATGATATCATCTATTTCTTTCTTCCGCTGTGTTGTTATACTTAATGGTGTTATAAGCTCCGGGAAGCCAGATACGGCGTTTGAATCTATGGCATTTGAGTACAAGTGAAGTACGGGTGCCGATTTTCGAAGGCCGAGTTTTTGGATCCTCACATTTGGTATCAGAGCTGAGGGTAAAACTTTAGCTCAGGAGTATAACACATTAAGTAGCTCATTAGAGATAGGGTGAAGTATACCCTAGAATGAGTATTCCTCAGATATTCATTCGAATGCCTCAGTAAATTCTCTTACTATCCACTAATAGTAAGTATGAGTGCAAGAAGAGAATGAGATAGGGGACAAGGGAATACGACTATAAATGATCAATACCCTGTAACAACAAGGAAACAAATTTTCTCTACTAATCTCTTTTGTTCAAACATCTTTTCTCAATTCTTCGATAGTTTCTGGTAGATCCAAGAAGAGATTCGATATATTAATATGGGATATAAACTCCAGATAGGCCAAATTATTTGTTTGGATGTATTAGTTGCTTTGTTTGCTATGGTTGATAGGTATACTTTAGTTCTAAACTAAAAGTTTTGAAATTGTATCCGTATATCTATCTATATTTTTGGGTCCCGATATGTTCTACGAATGGTTAGTTATCCTTTGAACTAACCGATACCACTGCATATTTCGTAGATCTGGATAACCCGAATATCTTGTGAAAAATTCAAACAGATTCGTTCTTGTATCTATTGTTGATATTCTGATTTGGTAAGCCAAATGCAGAATAGATATTCAGTTTAATTTGAGGAAATATTTTTCATCTATCTTTGTGTCTCCTTGATAATTTCGAGGACGAAATTCTTTTAATGGGGGAAGTCTGTAACGAACCCGAATTTTATATAAATTTAAATTGATAATTAAATTAATTTTTGAATAAAATTTGTGAAATAAATCGATAAAGTGAAACCATAAATAAATTTAAACAACATATTACAAACAAATATAAAAGTAAGATAATAGGCTAGAAATAAACATATATATGAAAGAGTAGCTTGCAAAAGAAGAAAAGAAAAAAACCAAACAAGTTTGTATAATATGTAAAGTTTGTGTAAGTAAGAAAATAAGTAAACAAAATATCTACAAACAAAACAAAGAAGTACATATAAAATGAAGTAAGTATGTAGGCTGGTGAACAAGAAACAAAAATATATATGCTGGCAAAAAAATGCAGTTACATATATTTAAGTATGAAAATAAAAGAAGATAAGAAGGAACATATGAAACAAGACAAAGAAAAGTAATACAAGTGCTTAGCCACCACAACAATACCATCAGCCGATTCAAGCAAGTAAAGGCAAGTAAAATAATGCCTGTAAAACAAATATGCAAGGCTAGAACAAGCAAAAGAAAGGAAAGGACTTAAGCAATTAATGCTATATCCCTTAGTACACAACATTTTAGTCAACTCGAGATGTTCAAAATCATATCAGCCAACATAAAATAAAAAAAATATCTTTGATATGGAACAAACAAGATAATATCACTTATACAAAATAATACATCCATGTAAACTTCTTTATATATATCAACTTCTTCATTTTATCATTAGTTCGTCCATCAATAAAAATGAGTAAACCTGAAGCAATACCATCTCAAAATTTAAACAAAAGTTCAATTTAAACAAACTTCAATCTAAAAACAAATCAAACCAGAGAAGATTCTAGCAAGAATTCAAAGGCTGTTTCAAATTTAAAGCAACTCTGTTTCAAACAGGCTCTGTTCTTTCTTTTAAATCACTGTGAGTAACTTCATTTTTAAAAATTCTTAAGTGTACTTCTATATGGTTGCTTGATGTATGTTTGAAATAAATTTTTATTTGTGTTTATATATTGTTGAATTTCTGTGTATGATGAATGCGTGTTTGTATAACCTGTAGAACACCTTTGTTCAAAATTTCAAACTCAGGCTATAATTCAAAAGAAAAATTATTTACTCTTGATCCAAGCAAAATCTGGATTCATAATTTAAACAAAACTTGATTGTTTTATCGTAAGCTTTAATTTAAAATTTTATTTAAGTTAAAACAATTTAAGTAATGCCTTTGGAAATCAAGAAAAAAACCGAGCAACTCAATATAATCAAAAATTCGAACATCTTAGTTTATAAATTCAGGTATATGAATCAAAAGCTAAAACTAAAACTTGATTTTTAAAACCAAAATTACTATTTTTAATCAAGCGTTGAGGTAGCAGCTTGGGTTTGAATGGAAATGAGAATATTTGGTTTTCCTGGTAATCATGTAAATCGGAGTGCTCGGGGTTCTCTGTGGTAATGGAGGGGCGATCAGAGAGTTTGGGAAAAATAGTGGGTGGTGGTCCAGTTCATCGTGGAAGCGGCGGCGAACGTTTAAAGTTTTTAACCCTAGTTTTAACGAGGGGTCGCATTTTTGATTCGTTCTCTCTCCATGATGCATCGAGTGTTACGAAACCATGGGAGGTGGAAGATGTCGTGTCGACGAATTGGTGGCCGGAGTGGCAGAATGTTAGGTGGTCGGAATTTTGCAAGCGTGGTGATGACAGGTTTTGGGGTGGTGACGCTCTTGCATTTCCAGGGTTGAATTTAGTTCTCGAATTCGATTCGAGAATCAGAGCACGATTAGATGATCGAAGGGTGATGTTTGAGTTTTGGCCGACATGGAAGATCATCAGCGTTGGTCAGGAATGACCAGCGTCACCGTGCACGGTGCATAGCATTTCTGGGTGAAGTTGGTTTGGTGTGTTTCAAGTTGTGGTTGTGTTGACTCGAAGTAGGTATGTGTTTTGCTCGGGTAAGTGGGGTCTTGGACTTGAAGCAAAAGAGTGGTGCCTCGGGTAATTTTTTTGTTACAGGGTTTTTATAGAAAAGCTGTTATTCTGTTTTAAAATTTTAAGATAGAATTTAAAACCAAGGTTTAAACTGAGTTTTTATTCAAAGCTTAAATATAAATTTAAGTTTAGGTTGAATCTTAGTTTGGAAATAATTAAGTTTAAATTCAAAATTGTTTAATAACTTTAAGGTGTTTAAGTATTTAAGTATATTTGAATTTAAAATGGAATTTAAATTGTAAATAAAAGATTTAAACAAAGTCAAATTAAATTTTGAAGACCTAGACTTAAACCTAGATTTTGAAAAGAAATGATGTTTATAAATTTAAATGTTTACATAAGTTATATGTTGAATCTAAAACTTTAAAATATGTTGAATCTAAAAGGAATTTGAATTTAACCTCTTTTAAATTTCTTGATAACAAAAGTAGTGCTTTGACATGTGAATTTAAAGCAAGTTGAAAATCAATGTTTCAAATATTTTTGTGAGTGTTAATTAAACCATTAATAAATATGAGTTTTACTTTTAAGTAAATAAAGATTCAATGATTTGTATTCATTAATTTTAAAGTTAATTAGAATGGAATAATTAATGTTTTGTATTAATTAAATTAGTAATTAGAAGTTTAAATTTATAAATTAAGGTTTAAGTTAATTAATTAAGAGATAGTTAATGTGTAATAATAGATTTCCAATTTGTGTTAAAGGAGTTTCAGTTTGAAATGAAAATGGATAATTTATGATTAGAAATTTATTAATTGTAATTAAGAACTAATTAAGTTACAATTAACACCTAATAAATTAAATAATTAGGATTAATTAATGGATTATTAATGGTTAGTCAATTTCTATAAATAATGATTAAAGTTAATTATCAGGTGATTAAGATATAATTACATTTAATGTAATTAAATGTTGATTTATTTATAAAGGTAATTAATTACTTAAAGATAATTATTTAATGAAATTGAATTAAGGTTAAATGATTATGTAATTAACTTAAGGTTAATTTAATTAATGTGATTAATTAGGAATCATTTAATAAATTAAGGTAATTGGTAAACTAGTTTATATCAAATGATTTGGAATTAATAAATCAGAATTGGATAATTAATTCATAAGTAACTTAATTAACTTGGAAATAAATTGAATTTTATTAGGATTAAATAATTAATTAATCCTGCTTATAAATGACTATTGAATGCTTGACCTTACTTATGAATGATTGTATTGTATAAGACGCCTTGAATTGATTGTCCTATCTGATCTGTGATATTTTGTTCTGTGGATTGAACTGAGTATTTTATTCATTTATTGATGATACATCTGCATATTCTCTATGAATTTGTGAATGGACGATAAGCGTTATAGTTTATATCGCCTATCAGCTATATTTCTGTGTTTTGATCTATGATGATTGAATGATGTTGCACTATTGAATGGAACCCCTGGACTACACCATACACACACAAATATGGATTTCACGGGAAATTGATTAAGTCACAGATGATTTAAATTTAATATTTTTGAAATTGAAATTTTAATTTTAATTGATTTTGGAAATGGATTTGGGTTAAATGTTAAAGCTTTTGAAATGGGGTTTTTAAGATAAACGTTATTTTGAATAACTTGGTAAAATTTCCAATTTAAATAATTCAATTTGAATTTAAATTCAAGAGTTGGAATTGAATTCCATAATTGGAAATTATGGTTAAAGATTTTATAAATGTGTTGATATGAATTTGAACCATTTTAAAAGTATGGTTTTGAGAATTTGAATTTAACCCAAAGGCTTTAACTTGTGTAAATGAATCAGATTTTCTGAAATGGAAACTGTTTGTTTTCAAATGATAAAAGCTTTCATATAAGAAATGTAATTCCAATTTAAGTTAAAAGAATTTCAAGTTTGAATTGAAAAAGGGTTTTTTCCAAGTTATGAGTGAATTCTTTTTGAAAGATATGAATTAAATCTGTTTATTTTTTAACAGATTTAAAATGATGATTTGTTTAAACCATTTGAAATGGAATTGGTTTGAAAGCTATAAGTTAAATCTTTGTTTTAAAGATTTAATGAGTTAATCCAATTGAAATGGGAATTAATTTGGAAAATCTGTGAATGAATCTTTTGTTTAAAAGATTAAAGTGTGGAAATAGTTTAAACCGTTGAAGGTTGTTAAAATGAATCTTTTTGTTTAAAGATTTGAAAATGGTAATTTGTTAATCCATTTGAAAAGAAAGTTTTGGGTAATAAGTTGTGACTTAATTGAAATCCAAATATCCATATGGTTTTAAAATATTGCGCTCATTATTTGGTTTAGCCGGGAGAGGACCTTTGTGTCATATAACCCATTCCGAATAATGATACGTCGTATATGGATGGCATTTGAAGACCGGTGTTGAAGACCGGGTATTTGCGAGAACGATAGGATAACCTATTGATTGTCTCTACACTGAGTTGCTCCGGTATAGAGATTCCTTAAGTGATGGGAAGTCCGATCGGGATTATGAATACCCAGATTGCAAGGGCTTCTTCGGAAGTGCCTTCGGTTCTGTTCGAACCCGGAACAGACTTGTATGGTTACATGTCTGACATTACATTTTGAGATATAAAGCTGATTTCTTTCAAATACATTTCTGTTGGTGGCGGAGAATTTACTCTCTTAGCTTAACACCCTTCTCTAAGACGTACGAGCTCAGAGGTTATGTAGTTGAAGGTTATCAACGATATACTCCCAATTTGGTAATGTGGCATGCTGAGTGTTGTTGTGTGTTGACCATTTATTGATCATTTGTGATCAAAGCATTGCTTTGTGAAAAAGCGTAGCTTTGTGGACGAGACCTCATCGAACCTCACAGACCGGAAATGGTCGAAACAGGAATGATGCGGCAAGGTTATGAGGGTTGCGCCCTTTAGGGTATGTCTTTTCCTTCTGGAAAAGGGTGGTATCATGGTATGGAGCCCAGATACTTACTCATGTGGACACACTTTATTTATTACCGTGTGATGTTGGTTACCGAGGCCTCGGATAAAGGTCCCAAAGGACCGGGGAATGGCATATTCATGTAGTAGTTACCTATTCCTAGAGGTAACCCGGCCTTGTGTTGGCAGAGAGCCAGGTTGGTTCTCGGGACGTCCATCCAGAGGCGATCCCATGTGGCAGTAGGAAGTTCCTTAGCCTGACCATTTGTTGGAAATCCAATTTCCAATACGAACCTTGTACGGTATTAGTTGTAGAACCTGCCATTTACTTATGGTGGTCACCACTGTTTAGATGGTAGCTATAGTTGGCATACGATACTGGTCGTATGTTGGCTAAGATTAATATTGTATTTTCGAAATGTTTTCCACTATGCACTAATAATAATAATCCAATGATTTTGCGTAGTAAGCATGTTTGACTATCATAAGAAGAAATCTCCTCCAATTCTGCGTTTGCATTGTGTGTGTGGCGGGAGGTCTTATGGTAGTTTCATTTTTCCAAAAGCATTGCGGGTTACAATGTTTAATATTCTTTTGTGGTTTGTTTAAAGATAAACTGTTTTTGTTGCTCACACCAGTCCCACGACTGACTCGGAGTTTATTGTTCCCTTCCTAAACTCTGGGTGCCCACCATTTTCCACACGGGCAATCTAGAGTTGGGGTTTTCAGATATTCAGGTTTAGTAGACTAGTTGGAGCTAGTTCAGTTCTTGGAGTTCATGGACTGACGTTGCTTATCTTTGTGCATCGTGATGGTGGTTCGAGCTGATATTGGAGTTATTGGTCTCATTCTCTTTTGAGGATCATTTGGAGTTATCACTTATATTTTCCGCTGTATCACTATTTATCGCTGATATTGTTCTATCATATTGATATCATTGTTGTATATCATATTCTGGATATTGTATCATTCGTGATGTATATGATATCATCTATTTCTTTCTTCCGCTGTGTTGTTATACTTAATGGTGTCATAAGCTCCGGGAAGCCAGATTCGGCGTTTGAATCTACGGCATTTGAGTACAAGTGAAGTACGGGTGCTGATTTTCGAAGGCCGAGTTTTTGGATCCTCACATTTGGTATAAGAGCTGAGGGTAAAACTTTAGCTCAGGAGTATAACACATTAAGTAGCTCATTAGAGATAGGGTGAAGTATACCCTAGAATGAGTATTCCTTAGATATTCGTTCGAATGCCTCAGTAAATTCTTTTACTATCCACTAATAGTAAGTATGAGTGCAAGAAGAGGATGAGATAGGGGACAGGGGAATACGACTATAAATGATCAATGCCCTGTAACAACAAGGAAACAAATTTTCTCTACTAATCACTTTTGTTCAAACATCTTTTCTCAATTCTTCGATAGTTCCTGGTAGATCCAGGAAGAGATTCGATATATTAATATGGGATATAAACTCCAGATAGGCCAAATTGTTTATTTGGATGTATTGGTTGCTTTGTTTGCTATGGTTGATAGGTATACTTTAGTTCTAAACTAAAAGTTTTGAAATTGTATCCGTATATCTATCTATATTTTTGGGTCCCGATATGTTCTACGAATGGTTAGTTATCCTTCGAACTAACCGATACCACTGCATATTTCGTAGATCTGGATAACCCGAATATCTTGTGAAAAATTCAAACAGATTCGTTCTTGTATCTATTGTTGATATTCTGATTTGGTAAGCCAAATGTAGAATAGATATTCAGTTTGATTTGAGGAAATATTTTTCATCTATCTTTGTGTCTCCTTGGCAATTTCGAGGACGAAATTCTTTTAAGGGGGGAAGTCTGTAACGACCCCGAATTTTATATAAATTTAAATTGATAATTAAATTTGAGCGATAGACGAGGTGCTGTTAATTTTGATTTGACATTTAGTTTTATAATGCCTAGTTGGGAAGGCTCTACCCATGACAGGAGACTGTTAATTCATGCTATTGAAGAAGTTGAAATTTTCCCATGCTCGCAATTCGTTAATTATCTCGTATATTCAATGTACAAGCTTAGAAATGGATAGCTACCAATTTATCATCATGAATCCTATCATGTTTGAGAGTTTCAAAAAGCCTAGAATGTTCCAAAATTAGATGATGAAATTTTCAATTTATATCACTCTAGTTTATGCAAGTCCATGTGTTATTTAGAAAAAACATTCAACATTTTACAAGACATCCCAGCGTATAGTTTCACTAGGCAAGCATATTTTGTCATTGCAACTTTGCTATCCATAAATTTATAAGAAAATACAACTATATGGATCCCGATTTTAAACAAACCGTTTAGGCAAAAGTTACGTCGAGTTATGAGAAAAATTGATGTGGACAACATTAATGCAACCATACTGGTGCAAGTTCATAAAAATACAGCATGGTTTGTTGCAACATGTCATCGATCAGAGATGTTTTGGTTGCTGCAGGACGATGTTGATGTATTAAATATTTGTATGTTCTTCATCGTTAATTTGAACTTTTGCTAGAACTTGTAGTAGGCATTTGAATTTGTATTTAAATTTGAATTTAAATTTCTATCATTGATTAATAAATGCCAAAAATAAAATATTTATTGATTAAAGTAAATAATTAATAATTATGGCAAACAAAAAATTGGAATTCGTTGTAATTGAGCATCTTTAAGTTTTAAAATACACAATCATTCCTTCTAAAAAACATATTACAAAAAAAACCTTACCATCAAGTTTCAGAAAATATGCATAAAATTCAACAAATATTCGCTGAGAACTTTGCAAATATTTGCATAGTAATCTGCTAATTTTGTAGAGAAATCTACATATTTTTAAAATTTCAAAACTGCAAATATATGCAGATTTTCAAAAAAATTTAAGAAAATTCAAAAAATATGTTCTTATCGTAAAAACATATAATTAATTTTCAAACATAATTTCCAAAAAAATTCTTACCGAAATAAAAAATAAAGATGTAATTTGTCTACATCATACGTATCACAATTAACAAATTCTTCCTACGCAATCTTCAACCTCTGTTCTAATTTGTCTACAAACGCTACAACCTCTGACCTTTAAGGGCCAATCCAATTTGACAATGAAAGAATCCTAAAATTGGCCGTTGATAGATCCAAATATAAATGCATAATTGAAACATGTTAAATTGTCCGTTAGTTCGGTTCGATGTGGGCTGGAAAAGCCCATTTAACAAAATCAGTGGACACGATTTAACCACACAAATGCCTAGATCCGTCTTCCCAACCCCTCCCACCAACTATAAAATCGCCAAAAACACGTTTGTTTTTCTGCCGCCTTCTTCATTTTATCTGTTCGCATCTTTTCTTCAGTTTTATTTGGATCTGGATTTTCTGTTCTTAAAGGCTGGTAGTGGCGATGACGATTGATATTGGTCTCGATCATCATAATAGTAATTTGATTAATTACCTTCCCGACCATTCTAATATATCGCCACCCATATTCTGACCCTTTTATTTCGATTTTTTTTATAATCCATTTTAGTTTATGATTAGTGTTAAATAGACCGATGATTAAATGATCGGACAAGCATATGTCTAAAGATCAACCGGGTATATCAACCATTAAGATAGTCAAAGATTCCATTTTATTATGAAAAAAGAAAATCTCTAATTATCAAAAACTTAAGAACTAATTACCGGGTTTAATTTCAAATAATCCTGAAATAATATATATATATATATATCTTTTGTATATCAAATCATACTTAGGAAATTATAATTCAAAATTTGTTTCACCAAAACAACTGTGTAACAAAGCTACTATTGTGGTCTTTCCACTTTGAAACTCGAAAATTAAAGTGGATGATGTCGCGATCATTATCGAAATTATTTTCCAGCGGTAGAAGATGAGAGTACATAACTTATTTTCTTTTAGAATTCTTTTAAAACATTTCTTTTTAGTCTTATTAAAAATATTTCTATCCCAAAACACTTTCAAATAATACTAATATTATTTTTCCAAAATTTTATTTAATTTAATATTTTTAATTATCAAAAATACGGTTTGTTACAAGCTTTTTAGTTGGAAGATTTCATTGACTTACCTAGAAAGTAACGGATTATCGTTGGTAAGGTTGTAGTGACAGGTATGTTACATTGAGGAACAAATCAGGCTCAGTTGTCTTAGAGGTTCAATTGATAGCTTTTAGACCAATGTCCGTTCTCATTTTGTGTTAATATTTTTTTTCAAAATACTTATGTTAGATGCGATATTATCTAAGACTTTTTAGTTGAGTATCTTGAAACATTGGAAGGTTGGGATCAAAAGATCTCTTATGCTTACATTCTACGTTAGTTAATTTTAAATTCATTGTGCGTGTTTTGATTTCTTTAAATTTAATCAAGCCATCATTATAAGTAATGTATTTCTTTTTAATTTTATTTTCTTTAATTTGCATTCACTTTGTACCCTTTGTGATTGGTTGGTTTATGTTTTGGGTAGTGTATTTTGTTTTAGAATAAAGTTATAAAATAATCATAGCGTATAAACCAATTAATCCCATAAGTTTCAAATACGAGCAAATCTAAAAAATGGAAATTAGGTTTAAGTTACCATCTATAGTAATGCAGCAGCGGATAACAGAAATGATGAAACGGTGAAAGTAGTAATCGGTGGATTGAAAAATACCAAAGGCACAAATCCGTTGATCTAAAGATGCCGGATTCTAGCTATATCAAACACGTTGATCGCGCATGATACCGTGTTTAAAGATCTACGATTATTCTACGTTGATCTAGCGCACTAGATTCCGTGAATCGGCTTCAGCAGTCGTTGATTCGAGCGCACTCGAATGCCGAAGGTGGAGATAGGAGATCACACTCAACTACCAATTTGAGAAGTGGCACAAAGCACACAAAAAAGTTTTTATTCAAAATCAACTAATTCCAAAATGATACAACTCACCCGCTATTTATAGGATTACAACTAAACACACAGCCGACCTAACCCAGGTGATGCGACCTAACATAGGTTGAAAACGACCTAACAGACGCGACTTAAAAAGAAACAAACAAACACAATACATCACAGCATTTACGACCAATGGAAACATCATCCACGAGTTAACAAATTACAACACAATAAAAAATACAACAACTTATATACAACACGACTCAAGACAGCAGCGATTTAAGGAATAGCTTCTGGAAATCTTCATGCGACCTACCACTTGAGAGACTTAAAGAAATGCGGCAGTGAGCGACCTAAGAAACTCCTTAGTAGCGACTTAAGGAGACTCAGCGACCTAAGCATTCAAGCGGCATAAAAAAATCAGCTTCAGCGACCTAAAGACAGCACGACCTAAGATAGGTCGTTCGCGACCTAAAACTTCTAGAGCGACATATGGTCGAGTGACCTAAGGAAATGTTGTCTGGAATCCTCCACGCGACCTATAACAGAGCGGCATAATGTTGTTGAGTGACTTAACTCGCTAGGTCGTGGCTTAGTAGTATTAGGTCGGTCGGAGCGACCTAAAGAAATGAGAGACTCGTTAGGTCGCTTGAGCGCCTTATCTTTTAACTCGTTAGCTCGCGAGCTATCTCTACTAGGTCACCATCGACTTAAGATCTTCATACGACCTAAAACCGTTGAATTGTCTTGGCGCGCTTCACCATCCTTTAACTCGTTAGGTCGCACGCGACTTATGAGTTCGCTAGGTCGCTTGCGATCTAAGGTAACCTCAGGCTGGGCTGCATCATATAGTTGTGTATTAATCCAAGAGAAAGGGTTAAGTAATTAAGTTTATATACAAATCCATGTTTGATATTATACAAGCCTAGTACTGTATCTTTTGATTGCTTTTAAGGACAAATATAATTCTTTTTTCTTTGGAATTAAAGGCAAATTATTATTGTATCTCATCCATCTTAAAACTTAATTTTAGCTTATCAAAAGCTCAAATATTTCCAATTAAATCTCAATCATCCCACTTTACCATTGTTGGGTTTTTTGCTGTCCTTCAACGTTTCTTCGTTTAATTGATCGTGATTAGCCTTTTGTTAATTTATATTCAAAGCTAAATTATGTTGATTCTTCCATTAGTTCGAGTCAAAATGACTTTGTTTATGGTAAGTTTATTTTTAAATTTAATTTCCTTTATCTTTGTTGTTCTATGGATATGCACCTGAATTCAACTTCTACATTTCATGTTTTTTAGCATATGCTTTGACTTACATTTTATTTCCTTTTTTATTTTCTTAGTATTAGTTATTAAAGTCATTAATGTGAATAAAATACGATGTTTGCTGGAAATTTTCATTACAACAAAATATTACAAATATTTTATCGTAGTTAGATGAAAGACTTACATTTATTTCAGTCTTTGATAAAAATAAAATTTAATTATTAACAAGCACCATTGTCCTAGTGGTTAAGTGATTTGACTTTGGTGCGAGAGGTCACAATTCGAAACTTGCGTAGCGTGATTCGAACATATATTGACATGTGATATGTTGTCCTAGTGATATGTTATATCTAAGTACCAATTCAAAAAAATAAAAAATACAAATAAAAATAAAAATAAAATTTGATTATTGTTTGATAACAATTTGTATATAAAGTAGACTTGCATATAGAGAAAAAAATTTTGAAAGATAAACGTGAGGTAAATCATATTATTATAAGAATAAAAGTGTTAAAAAATATAGAAACGTTTGTCATTTTTTACAAAATGATATATGCAAGTAGAGTTTGCATATATGTGATTTAGTAAAAAGAAAATTGAAATATAGTTTTGATGAAAGGATAGACTTTTATTTTCTTTTATTTAGAAGCCGAATTTATTTATTTGTCTTGTGTTTAAAAGCTAAAAATTATAAATTTTTGAAAAATAAGTTGAGTTGGAAGGATTAATTCTAACTATTTATTTTCTAAATAAATATGGATGGTAAAATATTGCATCAGTGAAAAGGCAAATTTATTTATTTCGGGATGCCTCTACGAGAGCCTTAATTAAAAAATGATGGGATGATGGTCGATCTTCTTACATCATTGGCTTATGAAAGTAGGTTTTCAAAAAAGAAAAGCTTAATTTATTAATATTTTGCTTTTAAATATAGTTTATTTAATTTACCTAAATTGCAGTTTTAACTAGAATTGAATAGGAATGTAAATCAAAGTGTGATCTGATCCAAAGTGGGATTTGAACTGGAAGATTTTTGATATTAGTGTTTTATTAGTTGTAGTTATATGCGTTTTTCTTAATTTTCTGGAAAAGAACAATTTTCTTTTCTTTTTTGTATATTGATACATATGCGACATTCATATGTAAAGCTATGTTCCAAAGCTTTTAGAAGGGTGAATACCGATGCTAAAGGCAGTCAAGGTACTAAAGAGACCACTATTAAGATTAAATATAAATACAAACATTTGAAATGAGGAAACTACGTAGTTTGGAAATTATCGATGAATTGACAAAATGTTATTGAATTAGGAGCATTATAAATGGAGGTAATGGTGGGAAATCAGCTCTTTTCATATTCCTCTATGGCTGTCTGTTCAGCCAATCGTAACATAGTTTTTTTAAATTTTTATAAAATCACTTTCATTAGGGAGCGTACTTTATTTTTTTAAAAAATATGTTTTTTGTTGCTTGGACACATCGAAAAACGAAGAATATGAGATCAAGTAAATTTCTCTCTTAATATTTTAAGTACAGTTAATGCGAAGGTTAATATTGATAGCTTTTTGGTGGAAGATTCCATTGACTTATCTAGAAAACAACGGACTATCGTTGGTAGGGTTGTAGTGATGGGTATGTTACATTGAGGAACAAATCAGGTTCAATTGTCTCAGTTTTGTGTACCAAGATGTTTAAAAGATTGATTCTTTTAAACCAATGTTCGTTCTCTTTTTTGTGTTAATGTTTGTTTATTTTTGCAAAATACTTGTGTTAGATGCGATGTTATTGAAGATCTTTTAGTGGAGTATCTTGAAACATTGAATGGTTGGGATCAAAAGATCTCCTATTGTTACATTCTACAATAGTTAATTTTAAATACATTGTACTTGTTTTGATTTCTTTAAATCTGAGCAAGCCATCATTATAAGTAACGTATTTATCTTTAATTTTATTTTCTTCAATTTGCAGTTACTTTGGAACCTTCGTGATTGGTTGGTTTATACTTTAGGTAGTGTATTTTGTTTTACAATAAAGATATAAACAATCATAGCGTATGAACCAACTAATCCTTTTTGTTTCAAGTAGTAGCAAAACCAACAAATGAAAATTAGGTTCAAGTGACCATCTAGTGTGCGGTATTAATTTCTAGGACTACGGATTAAGTGAATAAGTTTATAGGATGCAAACCCATGTTTGATCTTAATTTATTAAACAAGCCAAGTATTATAACTTTTGATCGCTTTTAAGGTAAAATATCTATTTTTTGGACCAAAAGTCACTCTTTGTATTGCATCTCATCAATCTTGAAACATAAATTATCTTATTAAATGTTCGAATATTTCCAGTTAAATTTCGATCATCTCACTTTACCATTGTTGTGTCTTTGCTGCCGCCGCCGTCGCCATCTCCAACATTGTCGTCTTCCGTCTGATATGCCGTGATTATAATATTTTTGGGATTTAGTAACGCCTACTACCTTCAATGATAAATTATGTTCCTTCTTTCATTAATTTGGGTTCAGATAACTTTGTTCATGGCTAGTTTTTATTTATTGTGTATTTTTTCATATTTTTACTATGACTAGTGTGTCAAAATTTTGAACATGATCTCCTTTATCTTTGTTCATCTGTGGGTATGTGCTTACTTGAATCCAACTTTTGCACATGATATTTTAGCATATGCTGTAACTTAATTTTTTCCCCTTTTTTTCTTGCTGTTAGTTGTGGACACAAAACATAATAACTATAACTTAACATTATAATTATTATAATTATGTTATAGCATATTCAATATAACAAATAATCTATAGCATATTAAGTTTTAGCATATTAATTATAGCATATTAAGTTCCGTAAGAAAAATGTTATAACTTAATTATTATAACTATCATGTTTTGATATACTGAAGATGAGATGTTTGCTGAAATTTTTCAGTATAACAAAACATTATAATTATTTTTTTTCATAGTTAGATGAAAGACTCGTCTTTATATCAATCTTTGATAAAAATAAATTTGATTATTGTTTGGTAACAATTTGTCTACAAAGGTCATTTCCATATAGAGGGGGAAAACATTTTAAAAGATAAATATGAGGCAAATCATATTATTATAAGAATAACTGTATGAAAAAATATAGAAACTTCCATCATTTTCTATAAAATGATATATGCAAGTAGAATTTGGATATATACACGATTTAGCAAAAAGAAAATTAGAAAATAATGTTGATGAATGGATAGACCTTTTTATTTTGTTTTATTTAGAAGCTGAATTTAATTGTTTGTCTTAAGTTTAAAGAATAATGATAATTATTTTTATAAAAATAAGTAGAGCGGGAAGGATTAAATGCACCTATTTAATTTCTAAAACAAAAATAGATGGTAAAACATAGTACCAATAAAAAGGCAAGTTTATTTATCTTTTTTGAAAAGCTAAATATCATTTACTTTTTTCAAAAGCTTAATTTAATAATATTTCACTTTAAGTGCAGTTTATTTAATTTTTGTAATTTGCAGTTTTAATCAAGGTTGAATAGGAATGTAAATCGAATCGTAAAGGGGAAGATCTGATCCAAAGTGGGATTTGAATTGCAAGTTTTAAATATTTTAGTAACAGTGTTTTAGTTGATGTAACTAATAATTTCAACGTACATTAAAGTGATTATTCCACCTAGGTTTGTCTTTATTGTTTCAACCTTTGCTCTTTAGTTCCATGCTTATATCTACAAATTTCTATACTTAATACAAGAAGAAGAAATGTGAATTATTTGTACTTATGATTTTGGACTGCATACACTTTTGGTTTTAATGTAAGATGGAGAAAGATGTATGAATTGCTTATACTTGTGCATTTTAAAATAAGTATGTTTTTCTCAAATATTTGTAAAAGGATAGTTTAATTTTCTTTTTGGTATAATGATACAGATATGGAATTTGAATGCAGAGATGCATCGGTGGAATTTTCATAATTAAATCAATGCTTAACAAAGTTCCTTCGATTTTTCTTTTAAGGTTTTGTAAAGAATCGGTATTTGTTTCCATAGATACTTAAACATAATATAATCACTAAGAAAAATATGTATGTTTTAATATTTAATATTGTTAATAAGAAAACTTGTCAACATCCCCAAAGCTATTTAGTTAGCAAGTAAAATTATTTATGTTACAACAGAAGATTATCAAAAGAGATTACTCCCTTTGAAACCTCCTTTCGATCGGGATGACTTGGACAAATTGCTTTTGGAGGATGATTTATGAAAGTACTAATAGTGGTTAATTGATACAATCAACCTCCTCAAGGTGAAGATTAAGGAGAAAGCATCCCATCCGAAACTTCTATTTTGGATGGATCGAAAGTGGTTATGTATATCAGGTGTTCATCCACTTTTGACTATATTGAAAGGTCCACTTTGCCTTTAAAGAGAAGAATTTGCTTTCGACACCATTGGTTTCGCTCCTTTAGGATGAGCTCCTTCGAAAGGGTTATAAGTATTGTTGGATGTGTATACCTTTCGAAGGAATTCATTCCATATAGCGTTGCTTTTCATTTACACATCTGATCTTCCTCGGAACGCTCCTTTCGATCAAGTCGAAAGGGATCTAGCTCAACCGAAGTGGATCTGATGTATAATATGCAAAGTCTTATTTAATATATGCAATGGTAAATCATCTCAGATAACATAAGTTCCCTTAACTTATTAAAGTCAAAACATCATCATCATCTTTATTTTTCATTATACATCATTAATAAGATTATAATGTGATTTGAATGCGTATTATGTAAGTTGATCGCATGGCATTGCATAAGACAAAATAGAATTAAGAAGATAAGCTAGCATCATGTGCAATTGATCTCCCTCATGATCAAAATCTTATTGAATCCATGTGCTTCCTCTTTTAACATGAATCCGAATTGAGTTACAAGTAATAGAGCTTTTTCCTCAATTCAATTTAGGGTTACAAAGACTTGATTTAGCTAAGAAATGGAGGAATGAGTTTGGATTCCAAAATTTGATCCCCAAAATCGAATCCCTTGCATCTTATTTATAGATATAGGTTGTCCCATTTCACGCTCATTCTTTCGACTCAGTCGAAGGGTCTTCCCCTTATCTTTCGCTTTCATCCAAAATCGAAAGGCCTTTTTTCTATTTGCGGCGCGCCTGCTTTCGATCCTGTCGAAAGGCTTTTCTTTTGAGTTTTCTCACTTATTCTTGCACCTCACATCTTCTTATTCTAGACCTTTAGAACTAGTCGAAAGGATCTCCATGTCCACCTATCGCTGCCTTCAAGGTGCAAGTGTCTCTTTTATCAGTTTTCTTCTGGGCTGCTTTCAACTTCGTCAAAAGGATGGTAATCGCGCTCCTTGCTTTGTGTTGCTATAATGTTCCGAGTAAAAAATGGGTTGAGCTTTCATATTGGTTCGAAAGGTATGAGAGTGATATCTGAGTCGAAAGGATTTTTGGCTTTCTTGTAGGATTTTCATCATGTTTTCGAAAGGTTCCAACCATTTCGAAAGGCATGTACTTGCTTTTGAAAGGTGTATCGGAATTAATTCTTCATGTTGTAAACCGAAAATGATGAAACCTTCTATTTTGAAGGCATTGGTTCATTGCGCAATCCTTTCGTTCGGCACCTTCGAATGGGGTTCCAAATCCATTTCTGCTTCTCTTATATATGCGAATTCATCTACATCTAAATGTTTCAATGAGGCGGAAGAGTAGCCCTGCCTTCCTTTTCTATCTTCTTGAAATATTTTGTATTATTTATCATTTGTGACGACACCTGGTGCTTGCGACCTCCTCGAAATCCATTTCAATGCCTTTGAATTGAAACACCCTTCCTTGATCATTAATAAAACCCATATCTTTAATTCTAGTAGTGTAACGACCCGGAATTTCACCACATGAATTTTTGAATATTTAATTAATTTTAAATATTCAAATAATAAGTTTTATAATTAAAATAAAAAATTTTTAAATAATAAATATTAAAGATAAAATAGTTTTCAAATTTAGTTTGCAAAAATATTTAGTTCGATGAAAAACAGAAAATGTGGCCGGAAATTGTTTTTCGAATTTTCGACATTTCATCATATAAAAGTTATTTGAAATGTTGTGCACACTTTCTTATATATATATATATGCACACATAGACTAATTATATAATATATAAGCTAAGATAGTATAATAAAGTTTAATTTAGTTAATTAACTTAAGATAATGATGATGTGATACTTTGACAACTAAATAAAAAAGGAAAAAAATGTCACATCAAATGAAACATGTTTAAACATGATTTGATATTTTAGCAACTTGAGTTTTAAATTCATATTAGTAAGGGGGGAGACAAGCATTTTCATATGACAACCATGGATAGGATGGTATATGTAACACCACATAATTTTATAACATTATTTAGAATTTCTAATTAACAAAATTAAATGAAATAATGTGAAGATTAATAGGTTGAGATTTGATTAGACTAAGGGTAGCCATGCCATGTTAGTGTGTTAATTAAAATTAAATAACATAAATAAAGGTGTTAGGAATGAGTAAGGACAATATGTGAAAGAGGAAAGGCTTATGCCCTAAACCCTTAGGAATGAAACTCACGTTCATTTCATTTTCACTCTAACTAAAATTAAACCAAGGCCGGCCACCATTATTTTTCTCAAGAGAAGATAAGCTAGGATTCAAGAGAAGGAAGATAATCTACTAAATCAACATCAAATCTCACATCTTAAAATATCAAAGCTAAGGTGAATAATTGCTACATCCCATTTTCTTATGGTTTTCGGGTTTTAGATTAGATCCAAAAGGTTTTTGCAGGTATATGCCATGTTTTGATGACTAAAATTGTATATATGCTTATTGATGAATTATATATGTTCATGTTAGTTTTTATGATATGTTTGACATGAAAACCCTATTAAATGACATCCAAATGTCTTGAGAATTTAAATTTAGGTCAGCAATGATATTTTAGAGATGGATTTCAATTTTCATAATTTTCTGAATTAATGTAGATTTTATATTAATTTTCTAGTGAAGAAAATGATTTATTGGGTTATAAATTATTTTCGGCTAAAATTATAATTAATTGGGTTTGAAATTTTCATGTGTTGGAAAACATAATAGAATTTCTAGGATTTTTCTAGATTTTTCCTTAGTGAATTGATGAATATATAAAATTATTTAAGGCATGAGACTTAAACGTTTTATATTTTTAATTAAGAAGAGAGGGCAATTTACAAAATAAAATGATTATTTAATTCTGAAAATAGCAGCAGAACTTTTCAGGAAAGTATTTATTAACCAATAAGAATCTGACAAACAAAAGTAGGTTAGTTGAAAAGTTATCCTTTTTAAGTTAAAAACAAAGAAATCATATTTTTAGCATGTTTTAAGCCAATTTTAGCAATAGACCTTCCGACCCAGACCTCTCGACTAAGTCGAAAGGTTATACCTTTTGACAAGGTCAAACCAATGCATATGGTATCAAGTATCTTGGTATGTAGGACAGTGTCGAAGGATTCCTAGTCCAAAGGTTTGTTGCCAAAGGGGTTGAAGTATGTGTGGTTCATAAGCCAAAGATCGCCTGCTTTGCTTTCAATTTCGACTTGGTTACTTTCGACCAGGTCAAATATTTAAATAAAGGTTTTTAAACATTTCTACAAGTTCGAAAGGTTACTACCACTTTGTTATGAATCTTCCGACAAAGTTGAAAGGTTTACTTGTTTTAAAATTAGCCGCTTCTCCATGCTTTCGAAGGAGAGCTTTTGACTTAGATGATTCACTATTGTTTTCAAAATGAAGTATAACCAAAGCTTTTAAAGCAGATCTTTCGACAAAATCAAAAGGTCGCTTCCAATGATTTCGAAAGGTTTAGGTTCAATTATATTGAAAAGTTTAGTTCAACGATTTCGAAAGGTTTTGTTAACCACAAAATATGAATAGTGATAAAGAAGACCTTTCAGAAGATTTCCGCCCGAATAAGGGACAACAGGTAGAGTCACCTTTCGACGGTGTTGAAAGGGTTAGTCAATGCTAACAAGAAAAGGCAATAAAAATTTCAGAGCAAAGCTTCCGTAAATATGAAGGGAAGAATTACTGAGGCACAACGAAGCTGCTAATTACAGAGCCTACAAGCACCTTCCGGTTGGAATAAAAGAACAGTTCAGGAAACACTCATTATAAAAAAAAGGCTAAAATAAAGAAGTTTAAATAAAACCTTTCGAAGGAATCGAACGGAGGAAGTCAACAATTCATAGCAGTCCCCGACCTTTCGAGGGGTTTTATTCCACAGTATTCAAGAAGTTTTTGCCTTCCAAAGAGGGTGAAGAAGTCAAGGGCATGCAACTCTATAACTACCTTTTCAAAAGCAAAATAAGCCTTTCTGACCGGTGGGAACGCACGCCTTTATGATGAAGGCAAATTCATAAGTCAGCTAGGAATAAAAGACAATCTTCCGACAACATTCAAGAAAAGCACGACTCTCGATAACAATCAAGTAAAGAGCAACCTTTCGACAAGGTCGAAGGGTTCACAACAATCAAGTAAAAGTGAAACCTTCTAACAAGGTTGAAGGTTTCCTAACAATCAAGTGAAAGGGAAACCCTCCGACAAGATCGAAGGGTTTACAATATCATATAGAAAACAGACCCTTTGGCAAAGACGAAAGGTTCATGAAAGCATATAGAGGAGTAGACCCTTCGATAATGTTCAAAGATACCGATAGCATGCGAAAGGAAAACCTTTCGACGAAGTCGAATAGTTTGCAACTTCATATAAAAAGATGATCTTTCGACCCAGCCTAAAGCATGAAGTCGTAAAGAGGGCCACCTGCATCTGTAAATAAAACCCAAGGGGTCCAGTTTTGGAGATCGGATTTTCTTCTCATTCTTCTCTCATTCGACTACTTTTTCTTCCGCTCACAACTTTGTAATCATAATTTAGAAATTAAATTGGGGATTGATTTTTTGAATTTTCATCATGAGGAAATAATGAGGATTGTGGCTTGTAATCGACTCTGAATTTGGGGATGATCATGATTAGGCCTCAATTCAATATTAACGGCTGATCATATATGATTTATTTCTTATTTTCTTTGTTTATTTCAAATATATGTCATGGAATTTTTTTTAAGCATTTTCACGAGCTTTGTTTTCCCTTCTTGGCTCTGGCCATAAAAAGGAAAATACTACTTATAATTCAGTTTTAATATGGCTCCATGGCATATTAAATCATTTCTTATTTTTATCTGAACATGTTTGAATGATGCATTTTTTTGAAGGGTTTTCACGAGAAGAATATCAACCTAAGAGGTAGAAAGCAACAAAGAAATATAGAACAGAGTAATATCTCCTTTCGACAGCATCGAAAGGTCTACTACCTTGCGACGTGATCGAAAGGAGATGAAAGACAGTGATTGATTGCTCTCGATCTCTAGGGGAGATGGAATTCGATGAGATGACAAGTTCAAAAGTTATATAAATGACTTCAAAGGGAAAATTACAATTATAACAACCTAGTTGAAAGGTTAAAAGGACTACTTAAATCCTTCAACTAAGGTGAAAGGTTTCATAATTCAACTATTCCAACCAAGTCGTAAGGTTTGAATGAAACCTCATCCTTTCATCATGGTTAATGAGTTATTTTATTTTCTATGCAATTTTATGGAGGGGATAAGCAACTTTTTAAACCTTCCGGCATTATTCATCTTAGGCTAAGGTCAAACCCATGGCTTCAAACCCTTCTGGCCTAGTCATTTTATTCGAAAGATGTGAATTTACTCAACCACATAGTTGGGCCCTTATAAAAAATCTTATACAGAGCATTGGGGACGTTAACTAGATTTCCTATTAACATTTTTAGCGCTAGAAGGAGGCCTCGAACCTCAGACCTTGCTATTTTATTACAGCTAATTGCAGAATTTTGATTTGCTTTAGGAAAATGAGATCAAAAAGGCTTTCCACCTTCAACGAAAGGGACAAACATATAACTTCGCTTGAGGAAAATGTGTCGCTATCTTTCATCCTAGGGAACAAGGAACAAGGGCAGTCTTCTGCACCAGCTCAACTAACTTCACCGCCGACTCAAATCCGACTGTCTCCACAACAAGCTCCAACTCAGAATCTTCAACCAAAGGAGCATATTGCTAAAATCACACATTTAGAGCAGCAAATGGCAGAAACAAAAAATCTTCTAAATGAAGTTCTATCTCACCGATCATCCATGAAGGTCGCCACAGCGGGAGAAGAAGTCGTCTCTCCAAGGAGAAATTTGAAAGTCAACGTGGATGCCGCGAAAAGTAAGGCTATTATTCCCTTGCCTAATAAGAGGGATTGAAAGTGAGTACAGATCGTCCTATATGGAATAGAATAATTAAACAGTGCGGAAATATAAAACTGATAAGTGATAATAGCAGTAAATAATAAAAAGGACACCAGAGATTTTTATACTGGTTCGGAGCACCGTCATACGTCCAGTCCCAGACTCCTTCTGGAATTAACCAACTAACAATACCCTCACTTATCTCGGAGGAATAGGTTTATACAACCCTTGAGCAGCCGAACAAGGACCTGAGCAGCAGAATAGGATTTTGCCTCAGCAACAGAAGAGGTCTTTACTTAACCCGAGCAGCAGAACGGATCAATAATAAATAAAAATTAGTTTCTGACTTCTTGTGTTCTTAATAACACTAATGAGTCAATGATGTACAAAACTTCCTATAACCTAATCCTCAAATTTGTGAATGTAAATAAGGATTGAAGGAAGAATATGATAGCCTTATAGAGCAAAAAGAATATTAGAGAATAAGATTAGAAAGCAATAATTGAATTGATGATTTTGATGTAGAACTAACGTGTTTATATAGTTGTCTAAGAGATATAACCATTCACGAATAGTTCTCATCAAAAGAAGCATCTATTTAGAAGAAATATGGATTGAGACTCTTCATCAAAGGAGGTTTCTTTTCAGAAAAAAATAACAGTTGGAATACAGGAGTCGACTGGTCAAAATATACCAGCCAACTGGTCGAAGAAGGTGTTTGCACGTTTATGTGCATGTTTGCATATATATGAGCAAACTACTTAACCAGTCGACTGGTTTAATTGTACCAGTCGACTGCTCTGGATGTTTAAGCATATATATGCATATTTTCCAACTTATTTAAAATTACGATAAAGGTGGATAATTTCTTGATGTTTGTGAGAGATTTTGAGGATAGATTTTAACAAAAATAACTACTCTACAAACACAATATACATGTACTAACACATTTATACAATGTGACCTTGAGATCTCCAAAGTGCTAGCATATCTTCTTCGGTTAGTAGTTGCATCTTCTTTGCTTCTTCTTGTTAATTATTGTACGTTGTCATGAATCAAAATCCATGATTCAACATTCTCCCCCTTTTTGATTGATGACAACCTGTATAAGAAGAATATATATCGTAGCAAAAGAATATAAACTCCCCCTGAATTTATTATACCTCTTTAATAAATGGCTATCGTTTTCCTGCAAATAAAATGTTAGTTCACCTATGTCTCTCCCCCTTTGTCATCGACAAAAAGGAAAAATAGAAGCATTGCATAACCAGGTAGCATATATAAAATATGAAATATGAACAAAACCAAGTAGCAGTAATAGCAGAAGTCATAGAGAGACTAGTTATACAAGTCTCTTAAAATAGAAAAGCAGTGAATAATATTCAAAAACCAACACCAGAGATAACCATGAATGATTAGTCGGAATTTGTTTGCTCATCGTCTCCTTCCTCTTCTTCTTCTTGAATGTCTTTCCCTTTGCTTTTGTGCTGTGGTTCAGAAGGAGGTCCGCCAATACTTTGAGATGAACTAGTAGCTTCATCTGAAGTGCTCCATGTGAATTGAGGTGCAGGACGTTTTCTGGGATCTTGAGTAGTATGAGGATTTGATGAAGAGCATGAGATTGCGTCCCATAATTTGACAAAGAATGATTTTACCTTATCGAATTTCTTATCTATTTTTGCATCCATTCTTTTCAAACGAGCTTCTAGAAGGAATTGATTCCGAGCAACTATATCCATTGATTCTTTTGATGAGAGAGTTGCAGAGGGAATGTGAACATCACTTGGCCTTGAAGATTGAGAAGGAGCAGCTGGTGGTTGTTGAGATTGTCCTGATTGTGCACGTGCAAGCCAATCTGTGTAGGGCATAATGCGAAGAGTGGGAGGAGGCAACTTCATGAGCTTTATAGTCTTTGCATTAAGAATCCCGACGGTAGAAATTTCAGAATCTGGTTCCGGGACGTCACAATGTTTAAGTAAACGCATTATGTACTCAGCATAGAAAATACGTTTCATAGCACCTTGATTGAAGCTGAGTAACTCGTCTACTATTAGTTGAATCCAATTAAAGTCTTGACCATCGTATATAGCATACAAAGCACGAAATTTTTTTTGATAAACCTGATCAAAAGTGCCAGTTCGTTGAAGAATAGATCGCATCATTGCCCGATGAAGTAATCTGGCGGTGGGATGAAGACCAATCGACTTTGTACCGTCTGAATTATCTTCTATAAAACGGTGACTGACTTCATTTCGGGTATGGACTACACAATCAAGTTCTTGAAGATTTATCCCATCCGTTGGTGTGTCAAGAATATGACCAATACGATCAATTGGGAGAAATACCTTCTTGCCACATACTAAGCTCCAAATGCAATTATCTCGGTTACCTCTTGGATCTTGATGACCCAAATTCAGGTTAGCCAGAAAAAGTTTAACCATGATGTGATTAATTGGAAGCTTGTTCTTTTCATAGTCGAGTAGAGATTCTAATTTTCCCTACCTAGTAATGTTGAGAAGACCGTAGGCTGAGAAATCCGGGAAAACAACAAAGGAACTCTCTAGAATTGGAACATTTTTCAATTTCCTCAATCGTTGTATGGCCGTAGCATCATACAACCACTGAGAAATGTATGAATCAATGGGTTCTTGAGTGGAAGAAGATGAAGTTTTTGATTTTTTTGTTTTGGGAGGTGCCATTGTAGAGCAATTTGAAAAAAGTTGAAGGGGTGGTAGGGTTTTGAAATTTGAAAAATGAAGAGGAATGAATCGGTTATGAGGAGATGCATTTGAGGTGGCAAAAAACTATTAGATGATAGGGTGAAAAAAATGGGTCGGGTTGCAGAAAATTTTAACCATGAAGTCCAACAGTCGACTGGTGAGTGATATCCAGTCGGTTGTTTAAGCAATCCCGAGAAGAACTTAGGTAAACCAGTCGACTGGTGAAACTTAGTCGATTGGATAAGAAAACCAGAGAGCAAACAATGTTAAGGCAGTCGACTAGTTGAAACTGGGCAGTCGACTCCTGGAATAATTTTTGTACAAAGATTCTGTAACTTGTAAAAATATATAAATATCTAAATTGTGTACTAATATATATATAAAATAGGAGATTTTCATACATAATAACAGTATGTCCAACACTCATTTCATCTTTGTTTGAGATTTTTGATCATTAGGAAAATTATATATTATTTGAAACAAAGAATTATATTGAATCAAAATATATAAAACATAACTTAGGAACAAAATACAAATAAAGTAAGAAATCATTTGGGAGATTTCTTTGGAGTCTTCCTTGGAGTTGTCTTCGGTGTGGTTTCCTCTCCTGGTTCTATTTTGGTATTCTCAATATATGGTTGAAGAGGAGACCAAATGTTATTCCGAGACGAATAATTTGGAGAGACTAGAGGAGGTTGAGGACTTGGTTCCCATGGATTATAATTAGAGGAAGACGGTTGAGAAGTATGAGGATGAAAAGATGTTGGTTGATGTACGTTAGATGTAGAACAACCACAAATTTCGATCCGATATCTACAAGAAACTGAAGACGTCTTGAATTTGTTTTCTGCTCGTAATACATTTCACGGTTAAGTCCAACTAGTTCCCGTTGATAGCGATGCATATCATTTATCTTTTGTTTAGTATCCAGGGAACCGAAGAACAAAAACCGCCTAGACTTCTTCTTTTCCGGAGTATATCCGGTATGATTTCTAGTAGTTGGAGTGGGTAAATGAGAATCAGAGGAATCATATGCAGAAGATGGTGTTGAAAAATCTTCACATGATGGTTCATAAGAAGAGTTGTGGTTAGAAGCCATAAGAATGATAATATTTGCCAAGAAGAGTTCTAGAGTCATTGTTTTGAAAAAAAATGAAAGAAGGCTGTAATTTTGTTTGCAAAAGAGAATGTGAGGATAATATACAAATAGAGAGTATATATATAGGAAAACTTTAGAAAGTATAGATGGTTAGAAAAGTTTAAAAGTTTTCTACCGGAAGAAAAAGAGTGATGGGGAGAAAATAAAAGGAAATAGGTAGTTAAAAATAACTGAAAAATGTTATAAAACAGAAAACAAAAGAAGGCAAGAAATACTCATAGCTTAGTTGGTAAGTATATCTTTAAGAGAGACAATACCAAGTTCTCGTCTAAATTTAATAAAAGAATTTTCATTTAAAGGTTTAGTAAAAATATCAGCCAATTGATTTTCTGTAGGAAAAAAATCTAAATCTATTAAATTCTTTTCAATACAATCACGAAGAAAATGGTGACAAATGTCAATATGTTTTGTTCATGAATGATTAACTGGATTTTTGGATAAATTTATAGCACTGGAGTTATCACAATATATTGTTGATTTAGATAGGTCGAAACCAAAATCTTTAAGTACTTGTTGCATATATATGACTTGAGCACATGCTAAAGCTGTAGATATGTATTCTGCTTCACAAGTAGATAGTGAAACACAATTTTGTTTTTTTACTAAACCAAGATACAAGAGACCGTCCAATAAAATGGCAAGTCCCACTTGTACTTTTTCTATTCGTTCGACTTCCTCCAAAATCAGCATCGCTATAGGATACTAATTCGAAAGGACATTCTTTAGGATAAAAGTGTCCAAAGTTCTTGGTTTTACTAAGATATCGTAAAATTTGTTTCACTGCTCTCATATGTGATTCTTTAGGATCTGCTTGAAATCGTGCACATAAACAAACACTCATCATTATATCTGGTCTACTAGCAGTTAAATAAAGTAATGATCCAATCATGCTTCGATATAATTTTTGGTCAATGCTTTTGCCATTCTCATCTTTTTCTAGATGTATTGTTGTACTCATGAGAGTTGGTTTGGCAGAAGTATTTTCCATACCAAAACGTTTGATTAAATTATTACAATATTTTTCTTGATTTAAAAAAATACCATTGTCAAGTTGTTTAATTTGTAAACCAAGAAAATAATTTAATTCACCCATATGGGACATTTCAAATTCTTTGGTCATTATGTTTGAAAATTCTTTACATAGTTTTTCATTAGTAGACCCAAAAATAATGTCATCAACATATATTTGAATAACTAAAATATCCTTTTTATTTCCTTTGATAAAAAGAATTTGATCAACCTTCCCAATTTCAAAACCAGAATTTATAAGATAACTTTTGAGACGATCATACCTGGCACGAGGTACTTTTTTAAGACCGTATAAGGCTTTCATTAACTTATAAACATGGTCTGGAAATTGTTCATGTATAAATAGAGGAGGTTGTTCAACATAAATATTTTCTTTTATAAAACCATTTAAAAATGCACTTTTAACATCCATTTGATAAAGTTTAAAATTATGAAAGCATGCATAAGCCAATAAGATACGTATTGCTTCTAATCTAGCGATTGGAGCAAACGTTTCTTCATAGTCAATTCCCTCTTCTTGATTATATCCCTGTGCAACTAATCTAGCTTTATTTCTAGTGATATTTCCAAGTTCATCTGCTTTATTTTTGAAGACCCATTTTGTACCAATGACTGATTGATCACTAGGCCTTGGAACTAAATCCCAAACGTCATTTCTTTCGAATTGGTTTAGTTCTTCTTGCATAGCGATAATCCAATAATCATCAGTAGAGGCTTATTTAATATTTTTAGGTTCAATTGAAGAGAGAAAAGCTACATGACCCATTTGATTTAATTGACTTCTTGTTCTAACATTTGAATTAATTTCTCCAATCACATTTTGAACAGGATGATCCCGTAAAATTCGAGGTGGAGATCTCATTTCTGTTTGAACATGATTATCAATTTGATTTTCATTATGAACAATGTTTTCAAAATTCTCAAAATTTGTAGTTTCAGTATTTGTGATATTTTCAGAAAATTCTTCATCATCTTTTATACTTGGTTTATTAATAAAATTTTCATCAAAAGTTACATGTAATGTTTCTTCAATAATTTTTGATCTTTTATTAAAAATTCGATATGCTTTGCTTCGATCTGAATATCCAATAAAGATTCCTTCATCAGATTTTGGATCAAATTTGCCAAGCTGATCTTTAGTATTTAAGATAAAACATTTGGAACCAAAAACTTTAAAATAAGAAATATTTGGTTTTCTGCCATAGAACAATTCATAAGAAGTATTCTTGGTTAGTGGTCTAATAGAAACACGATTCAATACATAACAGGCTATTGCAACTGCTTCTGCCCAGAAATGTTTTGGTAGAGTACTTCCATTTAACAAAGTTCTTGCACATTCTTGTAAATTTCTATTTTTTCGTTCTACTACTCCATTTTGTTGAGGAGTTCGAGGAAAAGAAAAATTATGGATTATTCCTTTCTTTTTACAAAAATGTTCAAAAGCTTCGTTTTCAAACTCACCACCATGATCACTTCTAATATTCTTTATTTTTAAATCCTTGAAATTTTGTATTCTTTTGACAAAAGTTTTGAAATGCTCAAAAGTATCACTTTTGTTTTTCATAAAAATAGTCCAAGTATATCTAGAAAAATCATCAACAATTACAAACGCATACTTACTATGATTTATGGAGTGTACTTGAGTTGGTCCAAATAAATCCATGTGTAGTAATTCTAGTGGTTGTACTATTGAAATAACCTTTTTAGATTTAAAAGATGACTTAGTTAATTTTCCTAATTGACATGCATCACAAATATGATTTACTTTAAAATTCATTTTAGGTAACCTTTTACTAAATCATTTTTAGAAAGTTTATTTATAGCTTTGAAATTAATATGACAGAAACGTTTGTGCCATAACCAAGGATCATTTTCTTTGATTATTAAACACATATCTGAATTATGATTTATTTTCACATTAAGAACATAAATATTTCTGTCTCTATTACCTTCAAAAATAAGATGTTCATTTTGATCAAAAATACTACATTTATTTTCTGAAAATGTGATTTTGAATCCTTTGTCACATAATTGGCTAATGCTTAAAAGATTATGTTTTAAATTTTTAACTGATAAAACATTTGAAATAAGAGGTAAATTAGATGTACCGTTGTTGCTCACATCGCCTTTGCCGATGATAAAACCTTTGGAATTGTCTCCAAAAGTGACAGAGCCTCCTTCTGAGTAAGTAATATTTGATAGCATATTTTTGTCTCCTGTCATGTGTTTTGAGCAACCACTGTCTAATATCCATTTTCCTCTCTTTTTGAGTGGGACCTGCAAAAAATAAGAAAATAACATTGGTACCCACTTTTCTTATAGGGTCCTAAGAGTTAGGTCTTAGGAAACCAAACCCAAGAGGGTTCAGTTTTCCCTTTAATAATATAATTTTCATTTTTGTATATAGATTCAAAAAAGGAGTTTATATATTTCTTCCTAATCAAACCATTGTTTGTTTTAGGAATCCATATTTTTATAGTTTTTGAACTGGTCCTTTTTGAATTATCTTTTGTGATCTTACTTTTAGAATCTTTTCTCCATTTATTTTCTATTTTATGTGGAGCTATTGATTTCTTAATATATCCTAGACCTCTTTTATTTGAAACAGATTGAGAATTTTCAATAATTTTAGATAAATTTTCTCTTCCTTTATTGAAGTTAGATACATTTTTAGTAATATCTTCTAACTTACTTTTAAGACCAATATTGTCTAATTCAATCATTTTAACTTTAGTTTTTAACTCGTGATTTTCAAGAACTAAAGTATCATTCTTTTCCTTTTGAGTTTCAATTTCTTGACTTAATAAGGTAAGTTGAGAATTAACATTAGAGAATGATTTTTGAAGATTTTCAAGTTCTTCCTCTAGTATTTTCTTCTCATCTTTAAGCATATCCTTTTCAAATTCTGCTTTATTTTGATTTTCACGAGTTTCCTTATATTTTCTTTTGAGATTTTTAAGAGTGTCTAAGAGTTCTGAATTAATCTCAATTAAATCATCAAAAGTAAAATCACTAACCTCATTATCTGTAGCCATAAAACATACATTAGCTTGTTCAGTGTCATTATCGCTTTCACTTTCAGATGATGAAGAGGAATCCGAATCATCCCTTGTTACTGAGAAAGCTTTCCTTTTGTAATTGTCCTTCTTGCTCTTGTTTTTGTAGGTTTTCTTCTGTTCTGGACAATCTTCTTGAATATGACCTTTCTTATGACAATTATAACATTCTAGAGCAAAGTTTGATGGTTTGTTGGATCTGTTATTGAAACTTCTTTTGCCATTATTTTTGTTAATTTTTCAAAATTTCAAAAACTTTTTGAAATTTTTGGCAATGAATGCATGATTTTCATCATCAGAACCTTCTTCTTCTTCTTCTTGTGCATGAAAAGCTATATTCTTTTTATCTTGTGCCTGTACTCTCTTTGCCTACAAATTTACTTCATAAGACATTAGATTTCCTATTAACTCTTCCGGTTTCATGGTAGAGAGATCATTAGCTTTTTCGATAGCTAATACTTTTCTTTCCCACTCATCCATTAAAGGGTTAAGGATTTTCGAAACAATATCAAATTCAGTATATTTTTCTCCTAGTCCTAATAGTGAATGGTAAATGTCTTGAAATCTAGAATACATGTCATTAATTGATTCATCTTGCTTCATCCTAAAGTTTTGAAATTGATTTTTGAGCATAGAGATCTTACTTTGTTTAACTTTATTAGTTCCTTCATGTGTGATCTTAAGTGTACGCCATATTTCATATGCAGATTCACACATACTAATACGATTAAACTCGTTTTTCTCTAAAGCACAAAATAACATATTCATTGCTTTAACATTGGCAGTTGCATCTAATTTTTGTGTATTACTCCATGTAGAGTATTCTCCTGTAGGAGGAGTGTATTCTTTTTGTGAAATATTCCATGATTCAAAACTATTAGATTGCATATAAATTCTCATACGTATAGCCAAGTAATTGTAGTTCATGCCATTAAAGAATGGAGGTCGTGCTGTAGATTGACCTTCAGTAAAACTAGTGTTAGTGACAGTGCTGGTGTTACTTTCCATATTAGCAAAGTATCAAATAACTGTGTAACGGTTATAGGATGCCTTGCTCTGATACCAAATGAAAGTGAGTACGGATCATGCTATATGGAATAGAATAATTAAACAGTGCGGAAATATAAAACAGATAAGTGATAATAGCTGTAAATAATAAAAAGGACACCAGAGATTTTTATACTGGTTCGGAGCACCGTCCTACGTCCAGTCCCAGACTCCTTCTGGAATTAACCAACTAACAATACCCTCACTTATCCCGAAGGAATAGGTTTATACAACCCTTGAGCAGCCGAACAAGGACCTGAGCAGCAGAACATGATTTTGCCTCAACAACAGAAGAGGTCTTTACTTAACCCGAGCAGCAGAACGGATCAATAATAAATAAAAATTAGTTTATGACTTCTTGTGTTCTTAATAACACTAATGAGTCAATGATGTACAAAACTTCCTATAATCTAATCCTCAAATTTGTGAATGTAAATAAGGATTGAAGGAAGAATATGATAGCCTTATAGAGCAAAAAGAATATTAGAGAATAAGATCAGAAAGCAATAATTGAATTGATGATTTTGATGTAGAACTAACGTGTTTATATAGTTGTCTAAGAGATATAACCATTCACGAATAGTTCTCATCAAAAGAAGCATCTATTTAGAAGAAATATGGATTGAGACTCTTCATCAAAGGAGGTGTCTTTTCAGAAAAAAATGACAGTTGGAATACAGGAGTCGACTGGTCAAAATATACCAGCCAACTGGTCGAAGAAGGTGTGTGCACGTTTATGTGCATGTTTGCATATATATGAGCAAACTGCTGAACCAGTCGACTGGTTTAATTGTACCAGTCGACTGCTCTGGCTGTTTGAGCATATATATGCATATTTTCCAACTTATTTAAAATTACGATAAAGGTGGATAATTTCTTGATGTTTGTGAGAGATTTTGAGGATAGATTTTAACAAAAATAACTACTCTACAAACACAATATACATGTACTAACACATTTGTACAATGTGACCTTGAGATCTCCAAATTGCTAGCATATTTTCTTCGGTTAGTAGTTGCATCTTCTTTGCTTCTTCTTGTTAATTATTGTACGTTGTCATGAATCAAAATCCATGATTCAACAGGGATCATCTCCCACTAAAAGCAAACTATCAAGGAAGAGTTCAAGAGGAAGACAAAGACTGCTCTACAAGTTCTACCTTGGATGGTTACAAACCGAGTAAGAAAGATTATTTGAACAACGAAGCTTACCTCAAAGACATGGCAGAGAAGGCCGTGAAGGATCTGTCAAATATCAAGGGCAAAGGAACAGCAGACGAAAGAGTAAACGATAATGAGAGGGTTGCCCCTTTCATTGATGAAATAATGTCAGCAACAATTCCCTCTCACGTGAAGGTCCATACAATGAAATATCATGCCACATCTGATCCCGATGACCACTTGATGGCTTTTGATAGTCAAATGGATTTGTATAATGCTTTTGGTGCCGTTAGGTGCTGCCTTTTTCCAATCACTCTTCAAGGAGCTACCGTTAAATGGTGCAGGAAGTATCGTGAGAACACAATCTATTCATGGAAACTATTAGTTCTCGGCTCAGTTCTGCATTGGTAAAGACCCGTCAATCGAATACACAATGCTCGCCAATATAAGACAGAATCGTGGTGAGTCATTTGGAGATTACTTGAAGAGGTTCAACACTGAAGCCTTGAAAGCCAAAGGAATGAATGATATGGACAAGCTTATTGTAGTGCACTCAGGCCTTATAGTCAATTCTCCTTTCTGAAAGGAGTTATTCATCCATGGATGCCGAGATTTACAAGACTTCCACTTTCAAGCTGAAAAATTCGTCCGGATGGATGAATTGTACCATTCTAAGAAAAATTTTAATCAAAGGAGGTACAGTGGAAAATTCGGCTCAGAAAGGCTCCTAAAAGATTTAGATGGGAGGACGTTAATGCTAACGCGGTGGCGTTAAACCGACCGATCTCTTCCATCTATGCAATGACTCGAGACAAGGTCAATTTCTCAATCTTATTCAAAGCCCGAAATTATCCAGAACGGAAGGAAGGAGATAAATATTGTGCTTACCACAATCGAATGGTCACAAGACCAATGAGTGTAAGGTGATGGCAGGAATAATTCAAAAATTAATTCGAGAAGGACAGTCAAAGGAATTTGTAAAGAATCTGCAACATACTTTCCTACCAGAGGCTGAGGCAAGAAAGCTTAATGGTAATACTGTTAATATGATTGGAGATGAAGATCCACTAAGCATGAGTCCACCCCAAAACATAATTGATGTTATATACGGTGGACCACATCCTGCGGATAGAAGTCAGAGTGCCAGGAGTAAATACATTCATGAAGCCAGGAAGGGTGTGTTTTCCACATAAGAAGAACCACCGCTCAGGAACCCAAAGTATATTATTAACATGCACACTTTGGTGATAGGTCCCCAAGAGTTGAGAAGGGGAATCCATCATCACCATAATGATCCATTGATGATCACAGCTCAGATAGGATCCTCGGTGGTTACAAAAATCTTGGTCGATTGTGAAAGCACTGTAAATGTGATATTCCGACATGATATTGATTAGATGGAAATCTCCAAGGAAAAACTTTAGCTTAGCCCCAAATCCATCTTCGGGTTCAACAACAAAGGAACAACCCCACTTGGACAAGTAAAGCTTTTGGTTTTGCTAGGACTCCCTCCTTGCTCCTGTGCTTTTTAAACAACCTTTGTGACCATAGATAAGCCATCATTCTACTACGCTTTCTTCAGACGTCCAACACTGGATGAAGTGGATGCATTTGTCTCACCAAAATATCTGATGCTTAGATTCCTTACTGAGACTACCTGGGGAATTATCCGAGGCAAGCAATTTGCGTCAAGGGAAATGTATTTTGCAATTTTGGAGCAATATAACAGGGAGTTCACTTGTTACTTTGATTCTTTCATTACTTTACAGCCTTCGGACGATGGGTTTCTACATCCATCATTTGAAGCAAAGGAAAAATTTGACAAACTAACAAGCCACAAAATGTTTTGTAGTTTATGGAAAGAGGAAGAGAATGTATACCAACTCCATAGAGGAAAGCGACATCGTTACTGAACTAGATTGCCAAGGAAAGGTCGAAAGAGTTAAGTCGGTTGAGGAAACCAAGGAAATTTTAATAGATCCTGCGATTCTACTAAGATAGTTGGAGTGGGAAAAGATCCAGAGGAGGACTTAAAATTAGGATTGGCAGAATTCTTAAAATCCAATAAGGATATTTTTGCCTGGACCCACTCTGACATGATTGGAATTGACCCTACAATCATAAGTCATGCACTAAACATCAATCCAAACATCCCACTTGTTAGGTAAAAGAAGAGGCAATTTGATAAAGTAAGGACCGACACCCTAAGAGAAGAGGTCAATAAATTGCAAAGAAATGGATTTATTCGGGAAGTCTTCTACCCTGGGTGGTTGGCAAACCCAGTTTTGGTAAAGAAACCTAATGGAAAGTGGCGATTTTTCTTGGATTATACGGATTTAAACAAAGTTTGTTCAAAGGATTGTTACCCATCGCCAAGAATAGATCAATTGGTCGATGCAACCAGTGGACATAAGCTGCTTTCCTTGATGGATGCGTACTCTGGATACAATCAAATCCATATGTACAAACCTGATGAGGAGCATACTAGCTTCGTTACAGATCAGGGAACTTATTGTTACAAAGTCATGCCATTTGGGTTTAAAAATGCTGGAGAAACTTTCCAAAGATTGGTTAACCGAATGTTTAAAGATCAAATCGAAAGAAATATGGAGGTTTACGTAGATGACATGTTGGTAAAATCACTAGAAACAAAGGATCATCTCGAAGATCTGAATGAGATGTTCAAAGTGCTCTGAAAGTATCAAATGAAGCTCAACCCCCAAAATTGCAACTTTGGAGTTCATTCTGAAAAGTTCTTAGGCTATGTTATCAGTGCACAAGGAATCAAAGCCTGCCCGGAACAGATTGAAGCTATTAAAGATACGCAGAGCCTAAAACAAGTAAAGATGCCATGAGTTTAAATGGAAAAGTAGCACCATTAATCAGGTTTATTTCAAAGGCCACCGATAAGTGTATCTCATTCTTTCGGGTAATAAAGAAAAAGAAATTTTTTGAATGGAATGAAGATTGCAAAAAGGAATTTCAAGAGTTGAAATCGCATTTGGAGAAACCTCTAATCTTATCCAGCCCCGAAAATGGAGAGGATCTTTTATTGCATATGGAAATTTCTGAACATGTAGTAAGCTCAGTATTGATCAGAACTGAAAAGGTATTGCAATTACCGATTAATAATGAAACACCCAACACCCCTTAATATACCCAAAAGGACACATTAAAAGGCATGGTGCGTTGTAGTTATAACTAAAGCTAACAGAGACTAAGGTTCACAAGACAAATATAGATAAAAACAGCGGAAACTTAAAATAATATCTTAATTAAAACAAAGCTTCATAATTGCTTCATAAATAAGTCAAATACCAAATACCACATGCATGTCTAAAAATCCAGTATGTCTCATGAAATAAAAACTCATAGTCTCAAAAATCAGAGTACTTAATATCCCTCATAATAAGCCAGTACATAGAAAGAACAAAAGCTGAAAATAAAAGAAAAGCATAGTAGAATACTCCTCCAAAAAACCACCAAGCAACAGCAATCAACAGACTTCTTCCTTGATTTCCTATGAGGAGGGGGGCAGGGAAAAATAGAAAAGCGGATCAGACTTAAAGTCTGGTGAATGATAGTAATTAATAGAGTCTTTAAGTAAGATAAAAGTAATAGACACTACAACAGTTCTAGCATAAATAAGGATAACAAAGGAAATAGGAAAGTGATAAACTAGAAATAAGTAGCATTAAATATTTTTCAATTTATAAGATAGGTTAACTTTAATTGCTTGCACTTGTCCATGATTTCTGCTTTGATTATGCTAAATTCCTAATTCTATAATTACGATGTAACCCTAATTCTACCCTTTTTGATCGGCCTGCTACTCCATAGACCTTACTGCGGACCAGACGCTATATAACTCCCTACATAGCAGCCAATAGTATCTACGAAAGATGCACATAGCACCCGCTATGGATCCGAACGACATATATAGCTACCTACACAAAAGGCAATGGTATCTACGAAAGACACCCATACTAAGCGCTTGGAACTCATAGCGATTACTAATCACCAGAATGGAAGTCCCAAGCATAACTATCACCATGCCCATGCTACCTTTTGCTCCACCTATTGGGTCTTCTTATTACCTCAAACTCCAGGTTAAGCGTGCCCGTCATCCCACTTCAGACTAACGTGAGATCACCGTGTGTCCATAGATTCTATAGGGGAAATGCTGTTGGTACTGGTCCGTCATCCAAAAAAATATCTAATTATGCCCCTTATCCAAATCCCTCATGATTTGAAATTCTATTTGACCAATTACTAACATTCCTAGTGTAAGCGTGCCCTCATCTCACTTCAGGCTAATGTGGGACCACTATTTTGTCTAACAGGGAATGCTATTTGGTACAGGTCCTACTTTCATCTTTGCTTATTAACTTAGATAAATTATTTTAAATAAGCCTTTATAATTTATCCCTACTATCTTTGCTTATTAATTTATCCTAATTCTTGAAATAAGCCTCATTCTGTTCTATTTCTTATTATAACCTACGTTATAATCATGCTTATTACTTAACCCAAGGTCTAAGTGTGAAAATAAGCTTCTTTCATCTTTTACTCTTTTTAGTTATAATTCTAAGTTATAACTAGGCCAATCTTTTTAATTCAGTCCAATTAACGTCATAATTAGGCGTAATTTCAGTCCAATTCCATTTATATTACAGTCTTTGAAATTTACATCTTATATTCCATTATTTCAGTTTTCTTACAATTTTATCCATTTACATGTTAATCCTATTCTAATCCATACGTGAAGAAGGAGGAATAAAAGAAAACTGAATATAGAAGAAAATCCAAAATGTAGAAAGAAGATGTAAATAACGTATAAATAACAGTAAATAAACTAAAATACAGTAAATACACTGTAAACAAACGGAAAAGCTATAATTAACAGAAATAAACTAAAATTACTGAAAAGAATAGCTGAAAGGAAATAGACTGAAAATAATTCTAAAAACTGCAAATAAACTACTGAAAAGTCTATTCCAAAAATCGTAGTAAAACTACAACTATTGGAAACCCTATTATTTTAAATTACTTAAAGAAATCTTAAAATAATTACACTCACCCACCTCCGGTCCTAAGCTCTTCCTTTGGTCTTCTCGGATCCACTTGGAGTTGAAAAATAATTTAATTTATAACAATTTTCTCCTTTGGAAAAATTATTCCATTTAGGGTCCTTTCTAGAAAGGTGAACCCAATTAGAGAAAACCTAGAATGAGAAAAAGTGTTAGGTCTAGGGGTCTATTTATAGGTGTAGAAGTGGATCTTGGAATGTTGGGTTTGGGGATTTAATAGGATGCAACCACGTCATAGGCTGAATAGGAGCCATTGGATGCAAAAATAGATGGACCGAATTGGTCAGAAGAATAAAAAACACGTCACCAATAGGCTCTGGAATGTTTGAACGAACGAACATTCGTTCGTAAATAACTGAGGCAGGTCGACCGGGCTATCGACCCGCATATATATATTTTCTTATTTTTTTATTTTATAACTTGATCATTTTAGCATAGTTTCTGACGTTCTATATATGTAAATTGACCAAAAAATTACCACAGACACAATGGTGCAATTCCCGTTGCTCAATTATGATAATTTCACAAAGTTATTTTATTATTTAGTTAATTAACGAATTAATTATTACGGGTTAAATTTCGGGTTGTTACATTTTCCCCTTCTTAAGGGATTTCGTCCCCGAAATCTCTATGGATTAAAATTGTACTAAATGTTTTTATCCAATTCTACAACCAACTACTCAATCATCAACCATTCATCCATTGTCCTTAAGTTTTTCTATTGCAATTTATGATACTTATGCAATTAGTGTAGTGTAAATGTTCCTAACTAATGCAAAAGATTAGGCGGTCCACTGATTTAGTTGACCTCCTTTTTTGCAATCATGTCCGTGCCATGTATCCAAATGAATGCAAAAATCTCCTAGTGATTACTGATAATTTTATATGCGTGCTACAAACATCATCCAAATGCAACAATCATGTGATAAACATCCATTTATAGCAACCATGGAAATAAAATAAAAATGCGCACACATCCATATGCATATGCTCTAGTGTCCTAGTTAGGCCGATCCCTAAAGAATAATAGTGCCTAGTGTACCTATATGTGTCCATAGCAAACACTAGCAAACACTTGCAATCACTAGCATACATCATTCATAACATGTTTTATTAACATGTTTACATCAAATCCTACCATCCATAGGTTAAATACTAAGTTCTACCCTCCCAAAGGATAATAAAGGAAAGAACCTATTCAAATCTAAAGATGGAAAAAGGAATTCTAAAACTTACTATAAAAAAGATGAGGATAGGAAGTACGAATCTTCTCTTCTACTTCCCAAGTGGCGTCTGCAATATCATCTCCCCATGGCACCTTCACCAGTGGAACCTCCTTATTCCTTAGTCGCTTAATGTCTCTTCCAACAATCTTCGTGGGGATACGCCGAATAGAAGCTTCCCTTTCTACCTCCACCTCCTCCAAATGACTAGGCTCTACAACCTCCACAGAGTCATGTAAGCACTTTCGCAAGTGCGAAACATGGAAAATGTCATGCACTCCTGCAAGCCTATCAGGTAGTAGCCTTACTCGGTAAGCCATCTTCCCAACTCTCTATGATAGGAAACGGTCCAACAATTCTAGGGACTAACTTTCCATTTGATCCGGACCTTACCACCTTCCTAAGCGGGGTTACTTTGATAAAAACTACGTCTCCAACCTCAAACTCTAAGTCTCTCCTCCGCTTGTCTGCATACGACTTCTGTCTGTCTTGAGCTGTCTTCATCCTTCGCCGAATCAAATCCACCCTCTCAGAGGTCTCCCTAACCATATCGGGTCCAGGTAATAACTTCTCCGTAGACTCTACCCAACATGATGGGGACTTGCAAGATCTCCCATATAAAGCCTCAAATGGTGCCATTCCTATACTTGTTTGGTAACTATTATTGTACGCAAACTCAACCAATGGAAGATGCTCCTCCCAAGTTCCTCCAAAGTCCAAAATGCCCATCCGCATCAAATCCTCAAGCACCCTATTGATTCTCTCCGTTTGGCCATCTGTTTTGGGGTGATAGGCCGTACTTAACCTAAGTTGCGTCCCTAGCGCCACCTGTAAGCTTCTCCAAAACTCACTAGTGAAAATGAGATCTCTATCACTAACAACGCTAGAAGGAACTCCGTGTAGACGGACTATCTCTCGAATATACAAGGATGCCAAAAATGAAGTCATACGCCTACTCTTAACTGGGATGAAGTGGGCACTCTTGGTCAATATATCAACAATCACCCAAATGCTAGTGTTCCCCTTCCTAGAACGGAGTAAACCATCAATGAAATCCATAGAAATACTGTCCCACTTCCACTCCGGCACATCTAAGGGCTGAAGTAATCCATCGGGTTTCTGCTGCTCTTCTTTTACCCTTTGGCATATGAGACACTTAGCTACGAGTTCCACCACGTCCTTCTTCATGCCGCCCCAATAGAACATCCTCTTCATATCCCGATACATTTTGTCACCACCCGGATGAATAGTCATATGGGAGTGGTGCGCCTCTTCCAAAATTGTTCTCAACAAGTCAATGGCGCGTGGAACACAAAACCTCCCATCTCTCCTATGCCACCCCTGCTCTTCTTTGAAATTTTTAAACCCTTTTTCTTTGAAATTTCAAAAAAAAATCCATTTTTTTTTTAGAAAAACCAAAATCCAAAAAAAAAATAAAAAAAATTGAAATATCAAAAACAAAACAAAAAATCAATTACCCCTTTTAAAAATAAATTTTATTTGTAAATATTTTTCCTTTATATATATAAAAAAAAACCCAAACACATTCTTGAAAATGTTTGAATTTCCATACTCACATGAATTTTACGATAGTTGCGAAAATCAATATAATCCATATAATTTCACTTCAAATTCTTATGGATATTTCAACAACTATTGTTTAAACGGTTCGAGTTTTGAACTACAAAATTTTCAAAATGACGAACAACACTCGAATCTCGAAAATAACATTTCATCCCTACTTGAAATCTCTACACAATAAAATCAAATGATAAATGATTTTTGTAATTCTTATTTGTGTAATAATTCGAGTCAAGGATTTCAAAATTTGAATTCAATTCAAAATTCAAACGATTTCGATTATAACCCGTGCCAATTCAATTTCGAACTCCAAAATGAATTTCAAACTCAAAATGAAAATGGAAACAACTTTTCAAACGAATTTGGCAATGGGAATAATCTTAACCCCGTTGCAGTTGAAAATTTTTATTCTCAACAAATCCAAATCGAAAATCCTCAAGTTAATAACTGTAAATTGGATTTTGTTGAACAAATGGACGAAATCTACAATGATCACACAGTTTCGTTGTTTGAAACATATATGAAACAACGTGATAAACAAAATCGAATCCCAATGTGTGACGAGTCAAACGATAATCCATCTTTTACCCAAATCACTGATTTTCAAATGACAACTTTTGAAATGGAAAATGATGACTTAATGAAGTTTTTGAAAATTTGGTAATTGAGTTGGATTTCAATTCTTTTAAGGGTGAGAAACTCGATTTTAATTTCGATCTTCCTTTTTTTTGAAAATTTGAATACAACAACTTTGAAGTTTGAACTTGATTTATGCAATAAAGTTGTTGATAATCCAACAAATGAAGTCGAATTTAACGAACACGAGTTTTATGGACTTTTTGAAAACGAGTCGTTAAACTCTGATAAGGAAGATTTAAATCACCACTTTTATTTTGAAATCAATAATTTTGAGGAATTTTCAATGACAAACTTGAATTTCAATTTGGTAAAAATAAACTTGAATTTCAACCAATTGTTTTATCAACCCCAAAAATCATCCAAAATAAAACAACTCGTATGATTTTCAATAAAACGACATTCGTTTTTCCAAATCAACATTCAACTTGAAATCTTTTACGATTTGGTTTTTCGAGCTTAAGCTGTGTCTCGTATATTTGACAAGGCAATGAATCGGTTTGTGGAAGACCGTTTCATTTACGTTTTGACGATATACTTTTTGATCTCGTATAAATACCGACCACCTTCATGTAAATATAGGTCATTCTTTTATTTTTGTTTTATTTTTCTCCTTCCACTTGGGTTGTCTGTGGGGACACAGTCAAAATCAAGTGTGGGGGAGATTCATCTTCACTTATAATGTTTTATGGTTTATTTTTGCGTTTTCTTTTAAAAACTCAAAAAAATAATAATTAAAAAAAATTCCCAAAAACAAATTTTCTTTTGATTTATTTTTAATGAAACACTATAAGATAAATATATGGCTTTGGTTTATTAAATTGAAATTTTTGAAAATTTATTTGTATTAACAAAAATAAAAATGAAGTTTGATTACAAATAACAATGGTTTAACTGGTATATAGGAAGGTTCATACGTGTTAATTATGAAATATATCTTAGTTGAAAATGTCTGTTTTAAAACGTGGTTGTTTTGAAGTAAAGATATAACATTTTTTTGTCTTCTAAGTTAAACAGTGCTGAGATAATTTTGCGAAACTCTCTCTTTCAAAAAAAACACAAAAACAAAAAAATATTTCTTGTATATATGTATATTTTTTTAATAAACACCTAGAGTCTTGTGTTCACACTCGTGTGTTCACTTGCCATGCTCTGTGTCCTTCTTACGTAAGCCCAAAAGGCAGTGCACGATCGGTATATCTGGCCTCAGTTTATCTGAGTTAGGTGTACATATATAAAAATTCTTTTTAATAACGCCTACAGTCAATAAGTGTTCACACTTGTGTGTTCACTCGCCACGCTCTGTATTCCCCTGACATCAGTCCGCAAGGCAGTGCATGGGTAATATACCTGGCCTCAGTTTATCTGAGTTAGGCATATGTAAATATTGCCAATATCAACAAAATTTTCAAAAGAAAAAATGGAGAGAGTAAGCAAATGAAATCAACGAACTATTTTAACTTATTTGATTTGACTTGTTATTGAAAAGAAATGAAAATACCACTTTGATAAACTTTGATAATCAACTAAGGATCCATTTCATGGTTACACTTTGTTATCAATTGAAACAACGAGTTAAACTATTGTCTATTTTTACGATAACTTCATTTTTCTTGGAAATTTTGACAAGTAAATGACTTAAATTTTCAAGATAATAACCAAACCTATATTTAACTTATTTGTGTTAATTTTAAATATTTTCAAAAACTCGCATTCATCTCATTGTAAATAAATCTTGCAGTTTGTAAATATTTTCATCCTGCATTTGGATTTTGTGGGTAGTATCCGCTGAAAACCCTCACGAGACAACACTCGTCCTACCGGGGACACCCAGATGTTTAACGGCTTGTTGCATACGCTCAATGCAATCGTGCTCCCTACGAAAACGGATTTATCTTAGTTTTTCTTTATTCGAGGACGAATAAAAAGATAAGTGTGGGGGTATTTGATGTGCACGTAAATGTGCATATTTTTTACCACCATATTTAATCTCTTTAAATTAAATAAATGATCATATCGGGTATTTTAACTTGTTTAAACCAAAATTCAAATTATTTTCAAATAGCCACATATTCATCTTCATATAGGAGTAAAATGGTCATTTTTATGCATTTATTAAATTGTGAAAATTTACTTGGAATTTTCTATGTTGTTATGTAGGAAATTTGGTGAATGTTACAAGTTGCTTCATGATAATATATGCATGCACAAGAGTGAAGAGAACAAATGAAGATGGAAATAATTCAAAGTGATGATCATGGAGGACCCCACCCACTTACCTTGATTTTCAGTTAGGAACTAAGCACATGATAAAAGGACATTAAAGCTTCATATACATTTAAGTGGGGGATTATTGGATGTTAATGATTACTTGACCACCACACTACCTCAAGGGCAATTTGGGCATTCCCCAAAAATATGAATTAGGGTTTAACACATGTATAAAGACCTTTTATGTTTCATGTAACCCTCTTCTTCCTTAGTCCCTCTTAGATAGTTTTTAGCTTAGAAAATAAATCAAAGCTCTCTTCCTTTAATTTTCATGGCTACTTAGCCATTTCTTCTCTTATGTAATTCCTTTTTTTCTTTATGCAATTTAATACATGTTCTTTTTCTTTTCTTGTTTATTTTCGTTCATGTTGCAGTGTAGATTTGTTTATTTATGCAAGTAGTGTAGATTTTAATTTATGCAATTAGATTAGTTCTCTTTTTCATAAGCTTTAATTTTCCCTTCTTTTTGCTTTCATGTTGCTAGCTACATTTGTTAATCAAATGACAAATATGAGAGGCTAAACCTTTTCAATTTAGGGGTAATGAAGCTCTCTAATTATGTAGCTTCAACTATTTGTTAATTCATGCTCTCTTTTTGTGCTTAATGATGATGATAGAAATGGTTTACTAGTTGTTTTTGCTTTGAATTTGATAGCCTATATTGTTGACACCAAGTAGGCTATGCTTAAACAATCACTAACACTAATTGCCTCTTCATCAAAATATGATTATGGCAAAAGAAAGTGATTTAAAATTAAAATTTGATGGTCTATATTTTTAATCAATAGTTAATAGGCCATACTTAAAATAGATTTCATTTTCATTTTCATTGTCAAGTTTCATTAGAGTTAGTAAGTGGTTTAAGGGGTGTGTTATAGTTTGATGGCTTATGTTGGCTAATCAATAGCAAAAATATGCCATACTTATGATAAGCACATCAATTAAAGCACTAATGACCATAAAAGAGAGATCATGATTTCATATGTGTTGAACTACATGATCTAGGGAGTGGATTTATTTTCCAAATTGTCATTTAACTCTTATATTTGCATCTCTTTTCTTTTAGTTAGTTAGCTGATTTTCTAATGCTCTAGCTTAACTTTCTCTTCAAATTTGGTTAACTTGATTGAATAGAGAATTAAAATCATTAATTCCCTGTGGATCGACCCGTATTCACCACGTACTAAAAGTGTACGCCGTATGCTTGCAGTAAAATTTATTTCGAAATTTTTCGACGATTTTCTAACTCGATAGAAAATCCGTCGATTAACAACCTGCCTAAGAGGAGTTGTCCCCTTATTATTAAACCCAAAGATTGGCTTGGGACTAGGTTTAAGTCTATCCTTGGAAATTCCCATCTGATTAAACGCATGGCGAAATATCACATTCACATCACTCCCCGTATCAACCAGGATTTTTGTGACCACCGAGGATCCTATTTAGGCTGTGATCATTAAGGGATCATTGTGGGGGTGATGGATCCCTCTCCTTAGTTCTTGTGGATTAATCACCAGTGTGTGCATATTGATATTGTGTTTTGAACTTTTGAATGGCGGTTCCTCCTGTATAGAGAATAGACCCTTCTTAGCCTCTCGAATGTATTTACTTCGGGCGATTTGACTTCTACCGGCAGGATGTGGTCCTCTATATATGACATCCATCATATTCTGAGGTAGACTTAAGCTTAGTGGGTCATCTTCCTCAATCACATTTACGGTATTACCAATAGGCTTCCTTGCATTAGTGTTTGACGGGAGTGTTTGCTGCGGGTTCTTCCCGAATTCCTTCAACTGCCCTTCTCGAATCAATTTCTGAATTATTCCAGCCAGAACCTTGCACTTCTTGGTTCTGTGACCATTTGCTTTGTGGTAGGTGCAATATTTGTCTCCTTTTTTCTACTCAGGGTGATTTCGGGCCATAAATGAAGTGGGGAAGTTGACCTTATCCTGGGTCATTGCGTAGATGTAGGAAATTGGTCGGTTTAACGCCACCGCGTTAGTATTGGTGTCTTCCTATCTAGCTCTCTTGGGAATTCTCTTCGGGCCGAATTTACCACCGTCCTTCTTGTGACCAAATTTCTTCTTTGAGTAATACAATTCGTCCATTCGGATAAACTTATCGGCTTGGAAATGGAAATCTTGAAGATCCCGGCATCCATGAATAAACAACTCCTTCCAGAAAGGAGAATTAACTATGAGTCCCAAGTGGACAGCGATGAGCTTATCTCTTTATTCATGCCTTTGGCCTTCAAGGCTTCAGTATTGAATCTCTTTAAATAACCCCCTAAGGACACTCCATGGTTTTGCTTGATGTTAGCGAGCATGGTATAATCAAGGGAAGGATCTTTGCATATGCAGAATTGAGCAGAGAACTCTTATGAGAATTGCTTCCAAGAATATATCGTATTCTCACGATATTATCGATACCATTTAGCGGCGGCCCCCTGTAATGTGACTGCAAAAAGTCTACACCTTATAACGCCGGAAGCATTGTATAAATCCATCTGACTGTCAAACGCCATCAAATGGTCTTTCGGGTCAGTTGTCCCATGATATTTCATGGTGGGGACCTTCACATGAGATGGTATTGGACCTGACATGATTTCATCGATGAAGGGGCAACCCTTTCGTTGTTGTTTACTCTTTCATCTTCAGTTTTCTTGCACTTAGCATTTAACAGGTATTTCATTGCCTTTTCTGCCACGTCCTTGAGATAGGCTTCATTGTTCAGGTAATTCTTTTTATTAGGTTTGTAGCCGTCCGAAGTTGAACTTGCGGAACAGTATCTATCTTTCGCTTGAACTCTTCCTTGATAATTTGCCTTCAGTGGAAGGCCCTCTTTCTATTTTGATGGAGAAATATTAGCTTTGCTTTTGGCAGCATCTGTATTGATTTTTAGATTCCTTTTTGGAGATTCAACTTCTTCACCCGCCGTGGTAGCTTTCATTAATGATTGGTGAGATATCACTTCGTTCAGAAGATCTTTCATTTCTACCATTTGGCGTTCCAGATATGCGATTTTAGCCACATGTTCTTCTAGCTGAAGATCTTGAGTCGGAGCCAGTTGTGGTGACTGCCGAAGCTGAGCTGGAAGTGGAGTTGATTAAGGTAGGGCAGAAGATTGCCCCTGTTCCCTATTCCCAGGGTTGAAAGAGGGTGATACGTTTTCCTCCAAAGAAGTAGCATGCTCATTCCTTTTTCTAAAGGTAAGAGGTCTTCTTTATTTCATTTTCACCTATAACAAACCAAATTTCACAATCAATTATATTAATAAAGTAGGTCGGAGGTTCAAGCCCTCCTTCTAGCGCCAAAAATGTTAACAAGATTTCTTGTTAACATCCCCGATGTTTTCATAGGATTATTTTATATGGATTCATCCTTTCGGTTGAGTGGATTCACATTTTCGAATGAAATGACAAAGTCGGAAGGTTTTAATTTTGATCCTGACAAGAGGGGATTGATTCCGGAAGGTTATAAGAGATTATTCATCTCAGATTAGGATTTGAATGAAGAATCATCTTACTTCTGATCTATCAAAAGGTTTAAGTATGGTTCAAGCATTACAGTTTAAAGGGATCAGTAGAATTGCTCAACCTTTTGATTAGCCCGGAAGGTCTAAGAAGCCATTTAGCCTATATCGAACGGTTTATATATAGCTTAAACCTTGCGATTTGACAGGACCAATGGTCTTGTTAAACCTTCCGATAGGCTGGAGGGTTCAGGAAACCATTTGGACCCTTCGATCGACTTGTCATGATTGTATGACCTTCATCCATATAATTTCATCAAGTTCTATCTTCCTTGGAAACCGAAAGTAATCCACATCTCCTTTGAATCCCTTCGGAAGGTTATAAATCCTTCGATGGTATCAGACGATGAGATTACTTTATTTGTTATCCCCTTACACTTTCGGCTTCCTAGGATGATATCTCACTTGTGAAAACCATTCGAAAAGAGTGCATGATTCAAACATATATTTAGATAATAATAACAGCTGATTTAATATGCCATGAGACTGATATTTAAGATTAATTCATAGGTTATATTCTCCCTTTGTAACGACCCGTAAATTTCAACTGTTTTAATAACGTAATTAGTTGAAATTTTGTGAAATTTTAAACGATAAAATTTTGAAATAAAAATTTAATATTTGGAATACGTCTAGTTAAACATAGCAACTGGTAAATTTTCGTCCAAAAATACGAAAGTTTATTTCGCGCGTAAATTCACTTCAATTTAATCAGTTAAAAAGCGATGAAAATAAAATGTTTCCGAAACCTAAATATTTTTACATAGAAAATTCTAAACCATCTTCTGAGCAAGATGTCAGTTTGTCGTTTTTCCAAATTCGGACATCTATTGCTCCGTCGTTCTTATTTTCTGCAAAATAGCAGTATTCTGGTACCGATATCGATTTTTATCGGATGATCGTACCACTGATATCTGTATACCGTTTTGATCGTCTCGTCGTGTTGATCACCGCAACATATTTGTTTGTGTGTTTCGGGGTCCGGTAAATCATGGAAACTATGAAACGGTTAACCGTAACGGTCCGTATTTCTGTTTCGTGGTGACCATTCATTTTCCACCGTTGTAATACCAATAGCCTTTTTCATTTAATAACTTCCTGAAATCGTGTGAACTTTCTTTTCCCAATCGTTTATCATTTCATCCTCTTCTGTCATTTCCAAGAAATTTCTTTTTACTTGCTCAAAATCTCTGTAGTTTCCAAAACCTTGCTTATTTCTCTGTACCCATTTCATATCTCCTCTTCCCATCCAGATTTCCTTCCTCCGCTTGAACACTCATGCCGCAGCAACCCTTCATTCACCCACCCAAGCAGCTTTGGCTTTCCACCATTTTGAGACCACCACCCCTCAGGCCCACCTTCCTCCATCACCCTCCACGTGAAGAAGAGCACCTCCTCCCACGTTCATAGCCTTGCCGAACTACCACCGCATGCATCCTCTTCTCACGTCAGCCCTTCCACCTACCTGACCTGTCTCCTCCGAACCCGCCTGCATCTCCGGATCTCCGCACCTCCACGTGGTCACAACGACGAACAGCCTTCCCTCTCCGCGCCCATCTCCTCTCCAACCCGAGACCTGCCGCCGAAGCTCCTCAGCCTACTGACCGTTTGTCCCCTTCGTCGTAGCCCGCTAGCCTAACCTCCTCTACCCTCTTGTCCAAGTGAGTATATAAGAAGAGGGTGTGCGTGTCCAAGTAGAAGATGTGCATGACCGAAACTCTGTTGTTGTATAAGGTAAAAATATATGCAGTTAGATATATTTGGGTTTGGTGTTTAAATTGGTACTTATTATATAAAATTTTATATATATATTTACATATAAGATTAGTTTATAACATGCCCGTTGAATATATATAAGTGAGATCCGGTTTTGCTTTGCCTGTTACTTTTGTATTATATTTTACATATATGGTATGCCTGGGCATATTATGGGTGATATAAAATTATGTTTTCTGGTTATTTATATATGTGTAGTTAGTTCATATAAGCTTTATAATCGGCATATATTCATGCATTGGCGGTTTAGATATATAATCATAATATGTATGTTTCAAAGACAATATACGGTTACTACTTTGTACAACTGAATTCCCTCATTTTTCATACTTTGTTTTGTATACATATTTTATACGTGAGTCCATTTTATAATATATATCTAGCATGCATTTGTTTACATAGCTAGTCTGCATATTTTCTAGGTACTTGCATTATATTATGTATCAGTTTTCTGCATATATATATATATATGCAGAGTTTTGGTAATTTTATAATAAGTTTTACATCAGTTATATAAAACTGTTGGATTTTAATTTTTGCGTTTATAAAATTAGGTAATGATTTGTAATAATATGTATGGATTTTATATTAGTGGGTATTTTTATTTGGACATTGATTTAAAATTTACGATATATAAAGTTTATTCTTAACATGTGTTTCCAATTTGATTTTTGAGAAAAAGTTATATCATAATATGTGTGCATCTAGTTCCAGTTACGTAAAGCTAGTTTTGATTCGTCTTCGTTATTTGTCAGCTTTGTTCGTCGAAATTGTTTACATCGTGCTTTGCTTCAAAATTTGTGCTTGGATCCATAACTCAGCTTACTCTCGTTCATCTCTAGCCTCGAAAGGTGAGCAATCACTCACGATTAACGTTCTTTTATCTATTAAATTTGATTTCAATTGAAACGACAATTGAAATATGCTACTGTTTGATATATATACTGTTATTACCTGTATCAGTTCACCTGTGACATCTGACACCATTATCTGTTATATATGCAATGATAATCCAGTTTGGTTGTTAAATGATTGATTGTTTGATGTTTATATTGGACGTTAAATTGTTAATGATGTAGGTGATAAATAAATTGAAATTAAAATTGACGTAGGATAGTTAGATTTGATATATGTGTTAAATTTGATTAAATGACATTTGTATAATATGACCCCTTTAACTGTAAAATTTATCGACACGTAGGATTTGTTTAATTACACTTGAACCCCTGAATGTATATTGTTAAACGGATGATGCATGAAATTGTAAATTGGATGACAAGTGAAAACCGTAATGTAATAATCTTTAATCTACATGAAATGATAGTGTAGATTCTAGAAATAATTATATTAATTCGTACAAATAACAATGCGAATTAATACGGTTATTTCGGGATTATTTGAATTAATTATTGGATTGATATTGGTTGTTGTTATTGCTTGTTTATTTACTCTGACACCATCCCAGTTATCACACTGCAAGTTCCCTTTGATATGTTTTGATTTTGAACTGAATTGGAATCGGGTTGAAATGATAAATACCCAAATTGAACTCTGTCTTAGGATAGAAAATGAAATAAAAACCCGATTGGTTAATGAATTTGATTTAAAATAAATAAAGATTTTATTTGAATAAATAATATGGTTTTGAAATTAAGTTTGGAATTATAATTAAGTTTTGAAATTATTAAGCTTTGAAATTATTTAATAATTAAGTTTTGGATTATTTAATAATTAAATAAGATTGAATTATTTAATTGAATTGGATTTTTAATTAATAAAAATTGAACTTTCGAATAAGTGGATTTTACTTCGTAAATAATTGAAATCGAGTTTTCTTTATTAAGTGAGTTTTGGAAAATTATTTAAGAAAGTAAATAAGTGAAATTGAATTTCTTTAACAAGAAATGAAAATGACATATTTTTGGAATTAACGTAAGACTTGTAATTGAAAGAATTGATTTGACGAATTCAATTTAATTCAAAATGGTAAGTTTTGATTTAATGAAGTTGAACTTAAGAAATTGATTTAATGAATTGGAAATTGAATAGAAATTGTTTTGAATGATAAAGTAACTTAACGAATATTGAAAGAAATCGATAAATGAATTTAAATTGATTTGAATGTTGAATTAAATTAATTTAAATGATTTTCGGAATGAAACTTATATACAAACTTGAATTGATATTTGAATTGTTTTAAATGAATATGGAAATTGAATTATAAGATTTTGAAATGATAACTTGGAAGTTTTGAAACGTAAATATTGGAAATTGGTTTTGAAAGGCAAATGAAATGTTGATTTACGAATTCTATTTGAAATTGAAATTGATTTGGTTTTGAAATAAATAAGCAACCAATCGGTGTAATAATTACGAAAGTTATTAAAGAGACCGGGATCGGTAATGGATATACTCTCTATCTGAACCGAAACCACTTTAATAATTATACGCGGAGTGTTGATCCAGAACGAAGTGGATGGTTTTTGATGAACGCGTTGACTGAAGAAAGAGAACGATTTTGGATGACCCTTGACATGACTAAAACAGGAGCCGCGCCGGGCCATTGAGGATCGCCATCTCTAGCGGACACACTTCTTCGATACCATATCTATTACTTTTGTGATTCGATTTGGGTGCACCCCTCGATTATGGGAGTGTTGTTTCGCGGTGTTGGGGTAGTAGCTGCTATGCCCAACATCAGTCCGGATCAGGCAACTACTAGTATCCTAGTTGGTATCGCCTCATGTACCTTGTCATACTGATTATCCTATTCGCGACCACTACGATTTTGATTTGTACCTTTAGTATATGGATTGCCCTTTGGTGACTTCCGGTTTTGGGGAAACTACGGTCTTGTATATGCTTTTGGGAATAAAAATGTGTTAAGGGTGGAATGGGCCATGACTTAACGCTATTTTGATATCTTTTTATATTACTGATAGACATTATCTACTTATCGTACATTACTACATAGTAGATAGTTTAACGGAACCTTAAAGGATGGTTATTCCAAACATCCTTTGAGTTACTTGTATTTCAATTGCTATTTCACTTGAGTTGGATTTATTAATATGAGAATGTTAATCCTGACTCGAGTGTTTTGTGTTTTGCTTTACGCTCGGGTCAGACTGAGTAGTTCAGCTTTCGAGACTCACCTTTGGAGTTGGAGCTTCGCTTGGAGATCCAGCTATCTATCCAGCTTTCAGATATTCGATGATTCCAGTGATGTATTCTGATTTGTATCTGTTACTCTTCCTTTGTATCTAGTTTAACTCTGATGTATCGTATTACTCTTCTGTTGTAAACTCTAATGTATTTTATATATTCATATAGTAGCTTCATGAACTACTATCTCTTTTATTTCCGCTGCACTTATTACTCTGTGTCCGTGATCTGTGATTATTTATTTACTGTATATGTTCAGTTTTGCCAAATTTAAATTAACAACGCGGTATTTTGATCAATTCAACTCCGGCATGAGTGTCTACCTATACACTTATAATGGATGCGAATGGTCCAAAATACTGGGTCGTTACACCCTTCTTGTAATTGATATTAGGTAGGGAAGAAGGTAACTTATGAGATTATCCAATAATAGTTTCATGGTATATTCTCGAAATAAACAAAGAATATTCTCGAAAGGCTTGTTATGCTTTTGAAAGGGTTGTCAATTGAGTTGCCTATTCTGACCCTATCCTTTCTACCCTTCTTGGAAGACATCTATTTGAATGACGAACAATGAATCCCTTCGCTTGACTCGAAGGGTTCACATTTACAACAAACTTGTTTCTCACACCCTTTCCTTTTTATTTAAAAGACTTGGGGGCACTCTTCTTTTCTTTAGTCTTTGTGTTACATTGGGCGGCCTTATAACCATCTACCTGCGAAAGCTCTTCCCTGAAGTTACCATGTACCTCTTCTTCTCTGGTGTTATACAATCCTTTCGGTGTCATCGAAAGGTAAATTCTTCTGATATTCTTTTCCTATGCAGAAGGTCTCTGATGTGCCTTCTTTATCTTAATTTACATTTTATGGTTAATAGTTTGTTAGCATACTGGACTTTTCAAGAGATCTCTTCGGTGAAGTCGAATCTGAACTTCATGCTCAAGGGTCAGAAAGTACTTTTCGACCATCGTATATCTCCAGATAAAATATACCGCTGAGATAAACAAAAATGGTCCATCGTTCGAACATAAATAAGAACAATGTGAACTAAATATCATCATTGCTGGTCAACAATCGATAAGTATCTGTAGATTTGAAGTTGATAATACTCTGATGCATGTTAGAAAATCCCTAGGTTATGCAGCTTGCTCTGTTTTCTACCATTTTCGATGTCGAGGTAATATCATACATCTTTCATATGAGTCTTCATCACTTGAACAAATCACGAATCCCCAATTAGATTCCCACGTCTCGAACAGATCTTGAAACCATACTTGGATTCCAGCATCTTTAATAGATCCACTTCCAAGAGATAGAATATGTATCTCAGTCTTGAAGTGGATTTCAATAAGTGAAACAGTTACGATCCTGGTCTCTTTAAGACTGAATCGACGAATTCGGTCATATTCGGTAATAATGACAATGATCGCATATGAAAAGTAAGTCCCGTATACTTATCAAGTTTTTGAACTTCTCACTTCCACTTTTAGTGATAAGCACACGACTAAATACTTTCCATAAACGAGTAAACAAACACAACATGATCAAGTCATACAAAGTACAATTAAGTCATATAAGCGACTTTTATTCCCCTTTTAGTTTATACTATTATTAGTAAAAACATCTTTTATTAGTGAAACTTCTTTTATCTGACAAAACATCATTTACCAATCCCTACTATTCACTTTTACTCTTTCAATATTTGAATAATTATTCATTCACTTGCCTTAATTAGTATATGTATATTTATAAATCATTAACAGGATTTCTTACTTTAAACCTTTATTTTTTCTATTTTTCTCCAAAAGATTCCACACTTATAATTTCCTTAAAAAGTCCATCTTAGGGATCTAAGTAGTTTCACAAATTCATTCAAAATGTTTAAGAGTAATGTTACATAAACATTGTTACTAGAAACCCAAAACCATTTCACTTATGCTTATCCTTAAAACATTTTTTCAAAAATCTATTTACATTCATAAGTATAATAAAAAAGGGTTAAATACAAATGTTATTAACACATTGTCACATCAAACCCAAAACCATTTCATACTTACATTATCTTTTAAAACATTCTTTAAAGGACCTAAGTTAATATTTAGTCAAGTTTGATGGCCGACAAGTCAACTACCCAGTTAAAACGATCACTTATAGAAATCACAGTTCATATACTTAACTCATTTTTGACATTCCAACTTATACTTTCCCTCGTTCAAGAGTGAAGCTAGGTAAGTTAGAACACTGGTTGCATATAGATAAGTCTACCTAGTAGGCTTTTAGTGTTAAGTATAATATTAATGACTTTCATAAACGAGTAAGAAATCAACACGACTAACATGTTTTTGACATTCCGAACTTAACTGTTCCTCGATCAAGAGGGAAGCCGGTAGGATAGAGCACTAATGCTTTTATTCCCGCTAGAACATCAATCTTAACTCACACAAATAAATATGCCTATTTCATCGGTAGTTGGAGATAAGCATAGTTAATTTCCTTTTTCAAAACTTATATATACACACACACATTTTAAAAATACTTATAAATAGGTTTTAAAAATCTATGTAAAATATTACTTAAAAATAACTAATTTATAATTTGAAGAAAATAAAGTAAAAAACATGTTTTATAATTTAAAACCCATTTACTTTCAAAATTCATAAATAAATAGAAAAAATATATTTAATCTTCAAACCAACTTTAACATACGGAAATGTATGTTAGAAATGTCACTCAAATGATTAGGGAAAAACACCAAATTCAGAAACCATTTTTGAACACTTAAACCATAAGCGACTTACTACAGCTTTTAGAAATGCTATTAAAAGTCCTTGTTAAAAAACAACATTGAGAAAACACAATCTTTGTGATCAGTTTTCACCACCTTAACAAGTGACTTAAGACTTGAAATTTTATAGTAAGTACAAAACTTAGGGTACTTATAAACCATGGAAAAAAACTTAATTATATTCTCTTGTTTATTTATAAAAATCCTCGAAAACAAGGAATTTACTAAAATGTTCGTTTAGCGACATTTTTACCCAAACTTTAGCCATTTTGTTTGACCAGTTCCAAAACCATTTAAACTCCAATTTTTTTTAAACTTATATTAATTATTAAAGATGCAAAGAAGCTTCCAAAATAACTCTCAAATTTAACTTTGAAAATCACCAAATCTAAGGCATTTTCAAAGTGCATCCATAGTGACCTTTTCCGCTTCTAACTTTCACAACTATGGTTCATAACTTTTATAACTTTCCAAACCATTTCTTTACTATTCCATTCACCAAAATATGTGTAGAGAATAATCAAACAAAATTATCCCAAGTTAAGATCATAAATCTTCCATTTATATAAGCTAAAGTTAAGGTATATCGAAGTGCAATTATAGCGACTATTCCCGCTTCAAAAACTTTCAAACGTACTTCAATTCAACACACATTTCGAACAACCATCAAACATCAGGTAAAGGTCACACCACATCTCTAGAAGGGTAATATAAGTGAATTTATACAATATAAAGTTGTCATTTCCTTTCAAAAGCATGGGGGTCCAAAGTTTATAACTTTAATTAGTTAATGTCACTTTAAATTTATATTTTTACTACACAACATATATACATAATATATATAATCAAGATAGTGATATAATTTACTTAGATCTAAGCCAATCACATGCTCAAATGCTCAAGAAGATAAGAACACTTCCAACCATCACCAAATTTCTAATGATCCAAGCTTTAGCACTTACAAACCAAGGCAAGACCTCCCCCTTCTCTTCCATGCTCATGGCCTCACCTTGCCCCCTATTTCGTCCATATTTTCCACTTTTGACTTTAAATACTTGCTTGCTAAAGTGTTGTAAGGTGTTAATGAAAGTCTGGTGAAGTTTGAAAGGGATTTGAGTTGAATAGTAAAATTTAGTGAAGAACAAAGTGGATTAATGTTGATCCACTTCCACCATTTTCTTAATTTTATTTAAGTGATTAGTGAAACCCTTAAGGATGTATTTATAGAATTTTTCAAGAGGTCATTACCACCTTCTACATTCCATAAAAGGTCATAAAGGAGCCTCCCTCTCACATGCAACCTTTATAGTTTTACATCTCTTACTTAACACTTAAGACTTTCCTGAAAGTTCTTCTTCAAAGTATCTTATCTTCCCTTTTATATCTAATTAGTAAACTTTAAGAAGCTTCTTAAGAGTTTAGTGCAAAATATTTTTATATCAAATTAATGTTCTCTCAAGAAAATAAGTGTATGTAAAAAAAATATGAACGACTTCTAATGGTTAAAAAGCTGTTTATGGATAAAACGATTTTCGGTCACATTATCGATATTTCTTCAAATATTTATTTTTGTAAACATTTTTACAAAACAAGTTTACCATCATTACTTATGATTTGTAAGGGGGATACCAGGTTATTAAATCACTTTAATAACATTTAATCCAAGATTCATATATTTAAATAATTCAGTTATTTAAATGCGAAGTGTCCGAAATCCCGGGTCGTTACATTCTCCCCCATCATCCTTGAAATTCCAACACAAGCAACCAAGAAACCACCACGTAGAAATACTTAATAGTACTCAAAATCACTAGTTAATATAGCTCTCCAATTGTCTAGGTTCTGAAACCCACTCGTCGGACTGGGATAATAAACAATCTACTAAGCACACCATAGACTAAACAACCTTAGGTTATTACATAGTCAACTATTCATAATACTTCATAACAAATCAATGAGTCCTCACATAAATTCTCCATAAGCCAACAAAACATAGTATGCAAATATACGAAAGCCCATATGACGCACATGGTCCATCCATATGCAACATCTGATATGATACTTGCTTGATCACATAAATTTCACTTCCAAACTAATATAGATCACATGATCTCTTTGTTGCGGACTCCGATCAGGTTCCTTGATTAAAAACCTTCATCCTCCTTACATAGTTATATACTTTGATAGAAAACTTTGGAATCATATCAAGAATCTATATCAATTTTTCGTCATCAAAAATTCGAGTGAAAGAACCTTGTTCGGACCGGTGCAAATCACCTCGAGACCATGTACTCGAATACTGGATCAAGAACGGTCATGCGAATAAAACGATATACGCACAACTTACGTATTTAATCTATTGGTTTCTTAACTATAACAATATCTTTTATATCACATTCATTTATCCAAATTGTATGACATTTAATACTAAAATTATTTACGAACCATTTCATAAAAACATAACTTCTAGTTATCAAATGTTTTATAACACAAGTTCATACTCGTATAATACTCCGATACGTCCTAAAAGTATATACCCGACACCAAGTTTAAAACTAGTTTAAATTCTACTATCTTCTAAGTTCAAGTGTTATTTAAACGTCATCATTATATTTTCGCAAATCACTTAGTTTCAAGTTCTCTATTGATTCGGAAGTTTCCAACTATCCAAAATTGCCGAAAATCCGTTCATTTCAACAAATGAAAATTACCAATCAATATATCTTATCATAATGCACAAACCATTCAATCTTAATACGTAGACTACATGTGTCCATAAAATAGCTTAACAAAATTTCACTTCTTTATTAAGCACACTTTGCTACAAAGGGAAAACGGAAAAGGTTTTCATAATTATTTGGGTTATGCCACTACCACTTGAGCACCCAACATAGCATACTTGCAAATCTTTTTTGCATAGAAAGCTTATTTCTAAGTCTTTATTAAAATATTTTTTATTTTTTCATCAAATTCTTTAAGGAAACTCTAGAACTAAACATTGGGTTTCATTTCAAATCAATTGAAATAACTAAGGCCACATTTGAGACTACAAGCTATTGTTATCCAACCTTATAACCGGGCCATATTCGGACGAATCTGATCATTTAATTGGTAGAATAACTAAGCAGGAATCCCAAGCGATAATTGCCAGGCTCAGATGCCAAGCGAAAACAAGAGGTGAAGTCACGAACTTGCCAAGAATCTTCAATAGAACCCTAAAAATCAACTCACTCCAAGTACCAAGCCCAATGGTCCAAGAATGAAGTCAAGTCATGAATCGGTACCGATTCATGGCTAGGGATCGGTACCGATCCATAAATTTAACCCAAGTCCACCTCAAAGTTCATGTCATAGAAAGACTTAGTAATTATCAGTCGATGCACATCATAAATGATGGTTAGCTCATCTTTAACCAAAACGATCAATATGAATAAGTCAAGCACTTTTTTCCAGCCTCCAAACCAAGGAATGCATATAAGTTCAACCCCATATCAATGCAACCGAATGCCAAAGTTATGGATACAACTCAAACAAACGTCTATAAGACATTGAAGAAGGTTCTCAGTGCAATCTTATGGATTGATACCTATCCATGGAGCATAGTTCGATACAGATCTTTGAACATTGATGAGTTGGCCATGATCTTCCGAGAGTGGTTCCTTTAGGATGTCGGGAATGTGAACAAGAATGCAGTGGAGAGAATTTTGTCGACCTAAAGCTATAAATAGAGGAGAAGGGGAATTATTTAAGGACTTTTGGCTTGTTTATTAAATTTCTATACTTTCTCTATAATATCACGGACCATCACCGATCCATAGCTACTGATCCATAAGATCATCTTTGTAAAACTCAGTAGTAGCATAAATAAAATTCAAGTGGACATAAATCTTTGATTAGTCGAACCACTATAATTATTGTATGTCCATTTTTCCTTATTTTCCATTTATTTTCTTCATGTCATTCTCTGCTATTAATCTATGGTTTTTTATGCCTACTTTTGGCATAAATATTTTGGTGCTTTCACTAAGAACATATCGATCTCAGGCTATTTGGATTTATATTCTACTTTGGGACAACTTTAGTCCAAGAGGTAGATTTGTTAGTTTCATTCCTATAATCTATGACTATTCAAATTTCTGCAAAATCTACCATAGGATTAACTGAAGTAATGGTCCACGAAGCACTAGAGAAAATCTGCCACCTCTAGGCCTGCTAACGATGCTGAGAACGCTGATTCACAACATGTTGAAAAAATTGCTCAACCCAATGCTGTTGAAATTCGAAGCCCATCAGATATGATCACTCGGGTTAAGATGGACATGATGTTGAAAGAGTTGAATGACAAGTTGCGTGAGAGTAAGGGTGAGATGAGGAAATAGATGAGGGGAACTCTAGAGTTACTAAACAAATTATCTTATAGCCATAGAAGTAACAGGAAGGAGTTATCACCTCTAAAATCAAAAAATGACAGTTCTTCATCATTCAGAGAAAACCACGGAGAGAGGAAGCAAAAAAAATGAAGACAAAAGAAGCTTGGATTTCGAAAATCCAGTTGAACAATGCTTATAGTGCAAGAGGAGGATCGGTACTGATCCATCCCGACGGATCGATACCGAACCCTGTCAACGTGATGTTGGCACATAAGGCGGTGTTGGTTTAGATGATGATGTTGGTGGTGTAGATGGTCATGTTGTTGATGGCCAGAATATTATGATTCAGACGGCTGCCCTTGATCCGTCGCATTGCAATCATAGAGATAAATCAGCTAGACGAATAGTTCTCCCAGAGACAGGGGAACCTAGGTACCATGGAACTAACCGAGCTTGTTTGTAGAGCCAAACACTCGGGGCAGGCCATGATCATTGTCATCCTACAAATCATATTGAGCCAGAATATTTAGTTGGTATGGTGAAGAAGTTAGTAAATGAAAACCAACATAGAAACAACGAAGAATATTCTTCTCCCAATATGAACCCATTCACCGAAGAGATATTGTGTGAGGAATATCCCTAAAGGTTCACTATGCCGACAATGTTGTCCTGTAGCAGGACGATGGATCCGAGATAGCATTTACTGAAATACGAATGGTGAATGGGCACGAGGAGGGAAATGGATGCTATCAGGTGTTGGTTGTTTCTTGGTCTTTCTTAAAGGTGTAGATATGATGTGATTCACCATGCTTCCATCGAAATCCATATCGTTGTTCGATCAGTTGGCAAGGAGATTTTTCGAATAGTTTCCCTTGCACACTACCCATCCGAAGGATGTTGTATGTGGAATATCCATGAAGGTTCATTATGCCAACGATGCTGGCCTATCACAGGATGATGGTTCCGAGATAGCATTTGCTGAAATATGAATGGCGTATGGACAGGACGAGGGCAACATACATTGTGGGGGTATTGGTGTTGCTCTGTCTTTCTTGAAGGTGTAGCTACGATGTGGTCCAGTCAACTTCCACTGAAATCCATGTCGTCATTCGATTGGTTGACAAGGAGGATTATCGAATAGTTTCACTTGCACACTACCCGCCTAAAGGATGTGATGTTGTTATCGAATCAATTCCAGAGTATCGGGGAGTCATTGAAGGACCTTTTGAGTATATTCAATACGGCCATGTTGAAAGTGAGTAATGCTAAGGAGGATATAGTGCTGTTGGCTTTGATCAAGGGGTACATCCAGATACTAGTTTCGGAAGATGGTTGAAGATGAAACCTCTACTAACAATGGATGGTTTTATATAAAGGTGACTTAATTCTTGCACTTGGAAGAAGCAAGTTCGAGCACTAGGAAAGTCAATGATGGACAATTAACTGAAGTGATTCAAAGTAATGTGGCTGTGAAGTAATCCGTCGAAGGTTCTAGGAATGCTGCTATTAAAGTAGAAAATATAGGTAATAACCTAAAAAATTAATCAAGGTGATGGAGGTAGGAAGCCAAATTTCAATAAACGTTCGAAACTTCCATAGTACAAAGGTTATACACCACTAGATAATTTGATTAAGAATATATACCTTCCAAAGCAAGGTACTGAGCATTACAAGAAGCCCAATTCGAGAGAGCCGACTGAGAGAAAAATGGTCTTGGATGTATTGCCGCTTCCACGAGACCCGTGGTCATAACATCAACAAATATAGGAATTTTTGAGATGTGATTGAGGAATTGATCTAGAAGAAGAAGCTTTGGCATTGTATAAAGCCTCATAGGATAGCCGGCCAGGGAATGTTCAACCCCAGGGGAAACAACTCCAACGCAGCCTGGTTGGACCTAATGATGGCAAGCCTTGGCAACTTGAATAAAGACTTGTTATCAACACAATAACTGGTGGACCTCATCCAATCGAAAAGAGTTGGAATGAGATGGAAAGATACAGGAGTTCTTTAAAACATATGGTACAATGGAGTTGATTTTCCATCAAAGACGAGGCTCTAGTGAAGCAACTAAATACCATGAAAGACGACATTCCGTTCAGAAGTCATTACACGGATGGGGTCGAGATGCCTATGCTTGATCCCTTGGTGATAATGGTATAGACCAACAACTTTGAAGAAAGTGCTTGTTGATTATGGAAATTTAGTAAATATTCTATTTAAGAGAGTTTATAATCAGATGATGAAGTATGGTCAGGATCTGAAGCTTGTAAATATAAAATTTAGGGATTTATCAGAGAGGCTGCAAAGCCTATAGGATTATTAAACTTATTGATGGTTTCAGGAAAGGTGATCGCAAGCGAGTGTAGTTTGTAACCTTCGTAGTGATGGATATTTTTTCAGCTTATAATGCCTTTTTGGACTGACTGGCCGTTACTAGTTTCCAGGACTAAACGCCCTAGCTCCATGGTTCCCAACGATGAAATTTCCCATGAAAAACGAAATGAGGGTCATTCAAGTTGATCAGATTCTTGGACATGAATGCTAGGTAACCGAGCTGGGGGAAGCAAAGCGACATTGAAAGTGAAAGGACGTGGAGAAGACTCTCTACGTCTAATCGATGGACGCATAGCAACCACTGCCTAAGCCCTGACTTGGTTGGCATAGAATGTTCCATAAAGCTATGGATCCGAGGAAGGATCTAGAGGATGCAAGGCGGCCTAGTCGAGCGGACGATCACCATCTCGATTTGTTAGGCTGATCCTACTCGGGTCCTGAAAATCAGATTTCAACTCAGCATGAGAAAGAAGAAAGAATTGGCGGGTTTTCTTTAGGAGAACCTAGATGTTTTTGCCTAGGCACATTCTGACATGTATGGAATATCATTGGAGATAGTGTGCCATGCATTGAATGTGAACCCTAGATGTCTCCCTATGAAATAGAAGTGGCATAGCCTAGGTTCAGACTGATCCTTGCGCTGAAGGAAGAAGTGGATAAGCTAAAAGCCAATGGCTTTGTCCGCAATGCTGTATACCCAGAGTGGGTATCCAATCCAGTCCTAGTCAAGAAATCCAATAGGAAATGAAGGACATGGATCGACTATTCAAACCTAAATAAGGCATGTCCAAAAGATAGCTTCCTATTGCCAATGATCGACCAACGAGTGGATTCAACAGCCGGCTATGAATTGCTATCTTTCTTAGATGCTTATTTTGGCTATAATTAGATTCTAATGCACATCCCAAACCAAGAACATTGGAGCAATATTTCTAGGGCAATATGCATGTTCCTATGGTGAATTGGAGCAACATTTACAGGAGATTTCAATAAGACTCTCTCGCAAGGGTAATGTATTATGTTGTAGGTACTAAGCAAGCGGGTTGGATAAGGGTCCATTCAACCTTCGAAGGGATGGCCTGGCCAAATTTATAGTCCCTTGAGTATCCTAGCGCGAAGGCCATTCACATCACGAGCAAGTTGCCTTACGCTAATCAATCAATTATTAATGCTGAGCTATATGTCATTTCATAGCCTAGTGTGGGATAGAAGGTGCCTGCTCCAATAGCTCCGTTCGTGTTATGATCATTGGAGTTATAAGGTTTGTTTTCACTAGGATTTGACATGGTGCAAAGGTGAAAAGAGTTTGTAAAGAAGTAGAGTGAACAAAAAGGGCTTTTGGGGAGGGTACTCCTGTCGTCAAACTATTGACTAAAATTTTAGCTAACCTCAGAATTATGATTATGGGGTGATATAAACAAAGGAAACTTGCTAATACATTAATTAAAAATGTAAAATGAGGTGGTCGGTTGGAAAAAACGCAAAAGAATACAAGATTTGGAGTGGTTCAGCTAAGCTTGCCTGCGCCTACTATGAAAAATTCTTACTAGTTTGGTTCTCTTACAATTTATGACTATAAGAGATATTAATAAGAAAATACAATGCTTGAGAGCTTATTTTGTTCAGTCTTTGTAAAAATGCAAGTCTTGATGTATTAATAACCGCTGCAAATTATATTAAATGACTACAATTGCATAGTTTAGCCTTGGAGGGATGGGTAGTTGATGTGCATGCTAGTTAGGAGGCTAGCCGGACTGTATGGTTGAGAAGATGATAATTATGTGGTCGTACCTTGAGCATGCATTGTGCAAGGGCAGACAACATGAGCTCAAGGAGTGGTTGTTGTAGAAGTACTTTGATGGTAGAAAAGGTAATGGTTATTGTACTTCTGTCAGATGAACGATGCCGTTTATCAGACTTTGTATAGAAATGATACAAACAGAGCTATTTTTGTAGGAGTAGGAAGTCGTCGGGGTTGGAGCTTGTCGAGATAAGGCGAGGAACCCTCAGAAGGTCCGGGCAGTTGCAGAAGGGAGTGAGTGAGAGAATTTGCTGAGGAGTAGGTTATTAGCCTGGCCACTCACTAGGCTGGAGGCTTATTGCACATCGAGAAACTATATGCTGTCATCGCCCGCTTGTGACCTTTAGGAGCTTTGCTTTAACTTAGGGAGACTTGACTGTTCGTTAGGATGTAGGCCAAGTTGGTTAATTGCTGAGGGGTGCATCACATGTCGAGCTGCTATTTGGCATTGCCTGACCCACTATTGTTCGAATGGGCAATGCTGTGACAATGTGTACTCCAGCCAAGCGGTCCGCTCGTAGGGTGAGCCTTATTGCGTTTGAGTCGGTGTATGCAATCAAATGAGCTAGTTAGATGATGTCGGCTGACCCAATTTGTACTTGCAAGAAATTTGAGCGATAAAAAATTTCAAAGATTTATAGGTAGAAAGAAGATTCTAACACATTTATAGAGAAATTTGAGCGATAGACGAGCTGATGTTAATTTTGATTTGACATTTAGTTTTATAATGCCTAGATGGAAAGGCTCTACCCATGACAGTAGACTGTTAATTCATGCTATTAAAGAAGTTGAAAACTTCCCATGCTCACCATTCGTTAATTATCTCGTAGATTCAATGTACAAGCTTAGAAATGGATAGCTACCAATTTATCATCATGGATCCTATCATGTTTGAGAGTTTCAAAAAGCCCAGAATGTTCCAAAATTGTATAATGAAATTTTCAATTTATATCACTCTAGTTTATGCAAGGCCATGTGTTATTTAGAAAAAAACATTCAATATTTTACAAGACATCCCGGTGTACAGTTTCACTAGGCAAGCATATTTTATCATTGCAACTTTGCTATTCATAAATTTATAAGAAAATACAACTGTATGGATCCTAATTATAAACAAACCGTTCAAGCAGAAGTTCCATCGAGTTATGAGGAAAATTGATGTGGACAACATCGATACAACCATGCTGGTGCAAGTTCATCAAAATACAGCATGATTTGTTGCAACACGTCATCGATCAGAGATGTTTTGGTTGCTGCAGGATGACGTTGATGTCTTAAATATTTGTATGTTCTTCATCGTTAATTTGAACTTTTGCTAGAATTTGTAGTAGCATTTGAATTTGTAGTTAAATTTGAATTTGAATTTAAATTTCTATCATTGATTAATAAATACCAAAAATAAAATATTTATTGATTAAAGTAAATAATTAATAATTATGGCAAACAAAAAATTGGAATTCGTTCTAATTGAGCATCTTTAAGTTTCAAAATACACAACCGTTCCTTCTAAAAAACATATTATAAAAAAAAACCTTACCATTAAGTTTCAGAAAATATGCAGAAGATTCAACAAATATTTGCTGAGAACTTTGCAAATATTTGCACAATAATCTACTAATATTTGTATAGAAATCTACATATTTTTAAAATTTCAATACTGCAAATATATGTAGATTTTCAAAAAAATTTAAGAAAATACAAAAATTATGTTTTTAACATAAAAACATGTAATTAATGTTCAAACATAATTTTCAAATATTTTTTTTATCGAAATAAAAAATAAATACGAAATTTAAAACATGTTTTTAGAAGAGTTTTTCACGAAAAGATGGACGTAACCAAATTTCTATTGAAAAATATAAACACCATATGTATCACAATTAACAAATTCTTCCTATGCAATCTTCAACCTCTATTCTAATTTATCCACAAAGGCTACAACCTCTGGCCTTTAAGCACCAATCCAATTTGACCGCGAAAGAGTCCTAAAATTGGCCATTGATAAATCCAAATATAAATGCATAATTGAAACATGTTAAATTGTGCGTTAATTCGGGTCGACGTTGGCTGGAAAAGCCCATTTAACAAAATCAATGGACACGATTTAACTACAGAAATGCTTAGATCCGTCTTCCCAAGCCCTCCCACCAGCTATAAAATCGCCAAAAACACGTTTGTTTTTCCGCCGCCTTCTTTATTTAATCTCTTCGCATCTTTTTTTTAGTTTTATTCAGATCTAAATTTTCTATTCTGAATGGCTGGCGATGACGATCGATATTGGTCTCGTTCGTCGTAATGGTAATTTGTTAATTACCTTGCCGACCATTCTGATATATCACCACCCATGTTTGAGCCTTTTATTTTGATTTTTTTTATAATACATTTTAGTTTTTGATTAGTGTTCAATAGGCCAACGATTAAATGATCAGACAAGCATATGTCTGAATATCAACCGGGTTGAACAACTCTAATCTTCTCTATGAGGTCATTTTATTTCAATCCGTGAATATAGCTGTTTTTCTTTTCTTTGGTAGGTCGTGTGATGATTAAATGCATAGTTCAAATGAAAAATATCTTTTGGATATTTTGATTAACTATTTTGTCTTTCGCTCCTATCTGATGACCTATTCGCATATGTGTTCTGAAAATTTTCATTGATTCTTTATTTATTTTTTCAATCGCTCTAGATTTGATTTTAAATGTTAATTGATGGAACTGTTTCGAAACCGCTCCGTTGCAGTTTCAGAAGCAGTCTGGGCCATTGATCGAAGGTGCAAAGCACCTAATTACAATGGTATTATATCAGTTTTGTTGAGTTCTTTCGTTCTTTCGTTCTTTAAACAATAAATCCACAAATATTGAATTAAGTTGTTTGCTTTTTGTTTGTTAATGCAGAGTTACGCCAATACGCCAATAGACAAATCATTTGGGGGATGAGATTGATGGCGAATTTATAAAGCTGAGCAGGGCAACATGTCAATTGGAATATAGCAGGCAATTCCAAATTTAGAGAATTGAGATTTTCTAGCAGCAAGTCAAATAGGTTAGCATGATTAGTAACCCGATTAATGATATTAATATGGTTATAGCTCGGATCTTTACTGAGATCAAAGTAACATGCAATTTCCAGTGTAATTGCTGATTAGAGTCGTTATATGTTGGAGTCGTTAAGATTTGAGATTATGAGAATGTGCAACACCGGTACAAACCATTACTTGTTTAGCATGTCCCTTTTTTGGATGTGTTTGGGTGTATATGGTGTTCCAAAATCTTTAGAATGGTGAATACCGATGCTAAAGACAGTCATGGTAAATACTAACATTTGGAATGAGAAAATTAAATGTATTTTGGAAAGCATCGATGAATTGACAGAATTTTATTGAATTAAGAGCATCATAAATGAAGGTAATGTTGGGAAATCAGCTCTATTTTTCATGTTTTTCTATTTTTGTGTGATCAACCAATCTAAAAACATTTCTTTAAAATTTTACCAAATAATTTCTCAAGAGAGTATTTTATTTAAAAAAAGAATGTGTCTTTTATTGGTTGGACACATCGGAAATGGAAAATATGAGATCGGGTAAATTTCTCTTTGAGTTAACATTTTAGTACAGTTAATGTGATGGTAACTACTGATAGCTTTGTAATGACCTATATTTTTGATAGTTAAAATTTTTAAATTAAATAAGATTTTGAAAAAATAACATTAGTAATTTTTTGGAAGTATTTTAGGATAGAAATATTTTTAATAAGATTGAAAAGAAATGTTTTATTTTTTTTAAAGAAAATAAGTTCTTTACTTTCTTTTGTCATTGGAAAATAATTTCGGTGAGCAACCTAAGGGTAGGTCATAGGTCGTGGGCGACCTAGTGGGCATGGTTTGAGGCTTAACAGGGATGCACTTGATCTGTCTGAACGAGGTGGTAAGTTGTAGGTCGTGAACGACCTAGGGAGTAGTCTACGACCTAACTGTGTTGAGATATCTTGGTGAGCGACTTAAGTTGGTTCGACCTATAGCTTAGGTCGTTTAGTTGTTAAGTCGCTGGATCTCTAGGTCATTAAACTGTTCCATCTTTAGGTCGCTAGCAGTGTTCAACCCCTTAGGTCGCTAGGTCGTTTATGAAGTTAGGTCGATATATCCTTTAGGTCGCTAGGTCGTCTCATATTAGCTCGCTGTAGAACCTCTTCTCTGTTAGGTCGCTTGCGTGTTAGACCGTTAGGTCGCTTGGATTGTTAAGTCGTTAGAGTTTTAGGTCGTTAGGTCGCTGGTGTTTTAGGTCGTTAGGTCGCTGGAGTGCTTATCTTGTTAGGTCGTTGGAGTTTTAGGTCGCTTCCAAAAAGAGGAGTTAACAACCTTCACCAGTGGAACCTCCTTATTCCTTAGTTGCTTAATGTCTCTTCCAACAATCTTTGTGGGGATACGCCAAACAAAAGCTTCCCTTTCTACCTACACCTCCTCCAACTGACTTGGCTCTACAACCTCCACAGAGTCATGTAAGCACTTTCGCAAGTGCGAAACATGGAAAATGTCGTGCACTCCTGCGAGACTATCAGGTAGCCTTACTCGGCGACATCCGTCTTGCAACAAACTCCGTCAACCCAAGAGTTAACGCCAGCTGCAAAAGCTGACATTACCCCCAAGCAGAAGAGTGGTTTGTAGCTTGACGCGCATAGTTTACACGTCACACACACTTAGAACTTTTTGGCACTTATACGCGATTAACTTCTTTACTTCGAAGATTTCTAAATTCTATCTCTTTTTCATTTTCAGATTCTCCAATGGGGCGAAGCGATTCGTACTACGATGACTTCCGGCGCTATGGAGGGCGTGACACTTATGATCATAGATGATATCTCCCTGCCCGCAGGGAAACTGATGAAGAAAGAGCTGTTAGGAAGGCTCAAGAAAGGCGGGACTATGAGGAGCGATACAAGAGAAGGGATGAACGATATGACTTTTCTCAAAGAGATGATGATTCCCATAAACGAAAATCTCATGATGATAAAGGGAAGAGTCACATCGTTGAAGATCCAAACAAGCGGGCCAAGCTTAGTGACGCGTCTGCAATTTCTGAAAAGCCTGCTGCTTCTATTTCTATAGACATCCCCTCCGGTTCTCCTGCTCTCGAGAAGACCGATATTCAGACAATTATTAACAGGCCTCAGTATCAAGTCAGGGATGCTCCACCTACACTCCAAAGCCGATTCCCAAATTAGTGTTTGAAAGGAGTGCGCTTTGACTTGGATTTGGTTTCCATTGATAAGCATGCCATGCTAAGGAATCTCGACGCCGTTAAGCTTGACATCGAGAGAATGTCTGGATGGCAAAAGCTGGTTGACGAGCTTCAGAGAGTAAATCGTGCAAATATTGAAGCAATGCTAACTATGGAAAATGATCATTCTGAATGGAAGAAAGTTCTTAACCAGCACGATGCAGAAATGCAGAGCATCGCTGATGATAATGAGAGACTCGAGGCTGAAGTTGAAAAACTCAAAAATGAGCTTGCCACCTCATCCACTTCCTATACTCAAAGGGAGGAAGTGCTTCAAAAGCAAGTACGGGATGCTCATGCCAGTCAACGAGACGCTGAGGCCAGATATGAGGCACAAGAGAAAATTGTCGAGAGTTACCGCACTGATGTTGCTCGGTTGCTAGAAAAAACCCGCTCCTAGGACATGGAAATTGAAATTTTAAAAGCTCGACTTCTTAAAGCTGAAAAAGAGCGTGATGAGGCAGTTTCTGGCAAAGTTGCGGCCGAAGAATCTCATGAGGCTACTAAAGCCAATATCAGCTCTACTTTATTCGATTTTTACTTGCACAGCGTCCTGGGTCGTGGTAGACTCTCATTTTTGTGCCCTAAGTATGAGATTACTTTGGCCGAAGTGTGGGAGGCCGCAATTGATATGCTCGAAGGTGCTGGCTATGACGAAGCAGACCTTGAGGCGCATTATTTTGATGGTGAAACCCGTGCTGCTCTTGCCAGAGGAAAGGAGCAACTCGCTAAAGTGCGAGTCGAATCGACGGAAGAGGAGCATCCAGGGAAGGAAGCACCTTTGACTGCCCCTGCCCATACTTCGATTTCGGCCGACATTGACATTATAGGCAGTTCCCATTCTCTGCCTCCCGTTAAAGCCAAAACCGAGATTACAACTGCACAGGGCGGAGACGAAGGCAAAGAAAGCGCCGAAGCACAAGCCTATGAGATTGACATTACAAAGCCAACTTCTCCAGGTAACTTCTACGTTGAACCAGGTCAAGTGGATTGCTTGTTTGCTTCAACTGAGTTTGATGAATTTCTCGCTTATTACTTAAGTCTCGATGAGCCACCATCTCCTCTTTTTACGAGGAATACTGATTTTGACTTTTCTTCTTCTGTAGCGGAAATACCAAGTGCTGCACAAACTTCTCCTCCTCCAGCTGCTATTCCTCCATCTTCTCAAGTTACTCCTCCTTCTGCTTCTCAACCTGGGCCGCAGGAAGAAAAAATAGAAGCTCTTCAAGATTTGGACGATTCGGCTGCTTCGCAAGAACAAAAGGCGGAAGAACTTGAGGAAGGGGAGAAGACCCCAGAGCAACCTTATGATGATGACACAAAGCTTTCTGCATTGATTACTCCGGGAAGTGAGTCTTCTTCAAAGAAGAGGGGGAAACGCGCGGTTTCAAAGAAGAAGAAGAAAAGCGCTTCTGCTTGAAGTTTGTTGAAGCGTCTTCGGTGTTTGGAGTGCTTAAAATGTTGGATGAGTTGAGAAAATAGCAGAGTATCGGTGTTCCAGAAATGAGCCAAAAGTCCTTTTGAAGTTGGAGTAGGTGGGGTATCTATAGGGAGAAAGCTGTGCAGAGCCATAGGTCGCGAGCGACCTAAGGTGGGTCGTAAGTCGTGAGCGACCTAAGGGTAGGTCGTAGGTCGTGGGCGACCTAGTGGGCATGGTTTGCGGCTTAACAGGGATGCACTTGATCTGTCTGAACGAGGTGGTAAGTTGTAGGTCATGAACGACCTAGGGAGTAGTCTACGACCTAACTGTGTTGAGATATCTTGGTGAGCGACTTAAGTTGGTTCAACCTATATCTTAGGTCGTTTAGTTGTTAAGTCGCTGGATCTCTAGGTCGTTAAACTGTTCCATCTTTAGGTCGCTAGCAGTGTTCAACCCCTTAGGTAGCTAGGTCGCTTATGAAGTTAGGTCGATATATCCTTTAGGTCGCTAGGTCGTCTCATATTAGCTCGCTGTAGAACCTCTTCTCTGTTAGGTTGCTTGCGTGTTAGACCGTTAATTCGCTTGGATTGTTAAGTCGTTAGAGTTTTAGGTCGTTAGGTCGCTGGTGTTTTAGGTCGTTAGGTCGCTGGAGTGCTTATCTTGTTAGGTCGTTGGAGTTTTAGGTCGCTTCCAAAAAGAGGAGTTAACAACCTTCACCAGTGGAACCTCCTTATTCCTTAGTCACTTAATGTCTCTTCCAACAATCTTTGTGGGGATACGCCAAACATAAGCTTCCCTTTCTACCTCCACCTCCTCTAACTGACTTGGCTCTACAACCTCCACAGAGTCATGTAAGCACTTTTGCAAGTGCGAAACATGGAAAATGTCGTGCACTCCTGCGAGCCTATCAGGTAGCCTTACTCGGTAAGCCATTTTCCCAACTCTCTCTGTGATAGGAAACGGTCCAACAAATCTATGAGCTAACTTTCCATTTGATCCGAACCTTACCACCTTCCTAAGTGGGGTTACTTTGATAAAAACTAAGTCTCCAACCTCAAACTCTAAGTCTCTCCTCCGCTTGTCTGCATACAACTTCTGTCTGTCATGAGCCGTCTTCATCCTTAGCCGAATCAAATCCACCCTCTCAGAGGTCTCCTTAACCATATCGGGTCCAGGTAATAACTTCTCTGTAGACTCTACCCAACATGATGGGGACTTGCATGGTCTCCCATATAAAGCCTCAAATGGTGCCATTCCTATACTTGTTTGGTAACTATTATTGTATGCAAACTCAACCAATGGAAGATGCTCCTTCCAAGTTCCTCCAAAGTCCAAAATGCCCATCCGCATCAAATCCTCAAGCACCCTATTGATCCTCTGCATTTGGCCTACTGTCTGGGGGTGATAGGCCGTACTCAACCTAAGTTGCGTCCCTAGCGCCACCTGTACGCTTCACCGAAACTCACTAGTGAAAATGAGATCTCTATCATTAACAGTGCTAGAAGGAACTCCGTGCGGACGGACTATCTCTCGAATATACAAGGATGCCAAATATGAAGTCGTACGCCTACTCTAAACTGGGATGAAGTGGGCACTCTTGGTCAATCTATCAACAATCACCCAAATGCTAGTGTTCCCCTTCCTAGAACAAGGTAAACCATCAATGAAATCCATAGAAATACTGTCCTACTTCCACTCCGGCACATCTAGGGGCTGAAGTAATCCACCGGGTTTATGCTGCTCTTCTTTTACCCTTTGGCATATAAGACGCTTAGCTACAAATTCCACCACGTCCTTCTTCATGCTGCCCCAATAGAACATTCTCTTCATATCTCGATACATTTTGTTACCACCCGGATGAATAGTCATACGGGAGTGGTGCGCCTCTTCGAAAATTGCTCTCAACAAGTCACTAACGCGTGGAACACAAAGCCTCCCATCTCTCCTATGCCACCCCCTACTATCTATGGAATAACGTTGGAGATGCCTAGAGACCTCTACTCGGCTAATCCTATCCATAATGTCCATGAGATCTGAACCCTCCCGCTGCCTCAAGCTGATCTAATCCAGAAGGGTAGGCCTCACCTCTAATGTCGCCAACAATATGGGAGTAATGTCCATTGAGGGCGTAAAATCAAAAGTAGAAATAAACTCCAAGCTCCTCCACTCTACGAACAAAGGACTAAGGGTTGCTTTTTTCTACTCAATGCATCCACATCCACATTACCCTTGCCAGGGGTATAAGCTATCTCAAAATCATACGGGGCTAAAAATTCCATCCACATCTATTGCCTCAAGTTCAAGTCCTTCTGTTAGAATATGTACTTCAAAGACTTATGGTCAGTAAAAAGCTCAAACCTCTCTCCAAGCAAATAGTGCCTCCAAGACATAAGTGCAATAACTATGGTCGCCAACTCCAAATCATGGGTAGGGTAGTTCTTCTCATGCGTCCTCAATTGCCTACTACCATAACACACTACCCTCCCTTCTTGCATCAAAACCGCTCCTAGACCTGTTCTACATGCATCAGTGTATATAGTGAAAGGCTTAGCTCCGTCGGGTAAAACTAACACTGGTGCACTAGTAAGGGCTCTCTTAAGCTTGGTGAAGGAATCCTCACAATCCACGTCCCACATGAAAGCTTTATTCTTCTTAGTAAGGTGCGTGAGTGGTGCTGAAATCTTGGCAAAGTCTCTAATGAACTTCCTATAGTAGCCAGCCAATCTTAGAAAGCTCCTAACCTTGGTAACGTTCTTGTAGGCCTTCCGATCTTGCACTGCAATAACCTTTGTGGGGTCAACAGCCAAACCTTCCTTCGAGACTACGTGCTCCAAGAAACGAACTTCCTCTCTCCAAAAACGATACTTCAAAAACATAGCTCTCAAATGATGACTACGAAGTGTGCTAAGAACTTCTTCCAAATGAACAACATGCTCCTCCATATTCTTGGAAAATACCAAGATATCATCTACGAATACCACCACAAACTTATTTAGGAAATCCCTAAAGACGCGGCTCATCAAATCACCAAAATAGGCAGGAGCATTGGTTAGCCCAAAAAGCTTAACCAACCACTCAAAAAATCCATCTGGTGTCCTAAAGGCAGTCTTATCTATGCTGTCATCGGCGACTCTAAGCTGATGGAATCCCGTGCCTAAATCAAGCTGAGAGAAAACCGAAGAACTTACCAACTGGGCAAAAAGATCATCAATCCAAAAAAGTGGATATCGATTCTTCTTGGTGAGCTTATTTAATTCTCTATAATCCACGCAAAGTCGGAGAGAACCATCCGCCTTAGTGGCGAAGACGACTGGCGCTCCCCACTCCGATATGCTCCTTCTTATGAATCCATTCTCCAAAAGCTCATGAATTTGCTTGCTTAATTCTTTCCTTTCCCTAGGTGCCATGTGTCTCACAGGTAACGCTACTGGCTTGGCATTCTCGGTCAAATAAATCCTGAAGTCAATTTCTCTCTTAGGGGGCAGTCCCCTAACCTCCTTAAAGACGTCTGCAGAATCTCCAACGACAGGAACCGAATGCAACTCTGATGACAATGAATCGAGGAAATAAAGAAAACTCAACATGACTGACCCTTACGGGTCGCAAGGTACTTATAGAGTTCTACCACTGCAAGTCTCAAGTCTAATGACTCTCCTCTCGCAGTCTAAGATAGCTCCATATGTGGATAGCCAATACATCCCTAAGCTCATCCCATACCCCAAAAATCCCAAAACATAGGCGTCGCAGTCAAATTCTACGCCTAGGATGAAGATTTTCAAACCCTTACAGACCATAGATAAGCGTACCGATCCTCCTATGGGGTTTGAAACAATAATGGGGTCTACTACTAATGATATGTCCTAGTGTAAACAATCTACTAGAGAACTAGGGATAAAAGAATGTGATGCTTCAAAATCAAATACAGTCCGAATGGGAAAATCAGATATAGAAATCAAACCTTCAACTATGACTTTCCTACCTCTATCTGGAATGCTACTGGAAGGTGCTGCGTCTAACGCCTGAATTTATGCATCTGGGGCGCTCGTTCCCTGACCAGCTCTCTGGGGACAACTCCTACTCATATGATCGGGCTGCCCACAAACATAGCATTTACCCTTCATCTTATCCTTTCTGCAATCCTTGGCCAGATGTCCAACATTCACACAACTATGACACTTTACTCCCTTCTTAATCTGCTTCTGAGGACCATCACCTTTCTTCTTTTTCTTATTCTTTTCCCACCACTTCTTCTTTAAACCTTCTGACTTAACCTCCTCTTTAGACTCTCCCTCCTTGACTGTATCCGACATAAGTGCCATCACGACCGAAGACTCATAAGTAGCTCCCATTGGTACATGAGTCAGCAATAATTCCTGAAGGGGTTGATTCAATCCCTTCGCAAACTTCAAAGCTTTCTTATGCGGTGTGTTCACCAAATCCATACCAAACCATGATAACTCATTGAATTGATTGATGTATTCCTTAACAGACAAACTCCCTTGCTTTAAATTAATAAACCTGTCCAGCTGAACACTCTCTTCCGCCTGAGACAGAAACTTCCTATCGAATCGCTCCCAGAATCCAACCCAAGTAATATTCCTTCCCTCCAACTCGATCACTTCCCACCAATAAGATGCCTCCTCCTTCAGCTGCTAAGCGGCTAGCTGAACTCGCTGCTGACCATCCAATCCCAAAAGACTAAAAATCCTCTCTATATCCCTAAGCCATGCTCTCACCTCCACATAAGTCTCTTTGCCAGAAAATGTCTCCCCACCAAAACTCGCAAAATCTTTACAAAGCTTAGATAAATTGATGGCGGCAGGAGGGTTGATGGGATTCCCACCCACTGGTGCAGGGTTGGGCACAGGCCCGTGCACCTCTACAGTCGTGGCTTGTAAGTACCTACAAAACCAGGCTGCGACTGGAGTGCCCTCAGGAAGGTTCGGGGAATCACCCATTCTACGAAAAGAAAATGATAGTTTAGGAAAGAGTCAAAGGGAGATTGAACTGGACTTATGAGGGGTTTCTATAAAAATTATTTTATACTTATAAATCATTTCTAAAGGTTCTTTTCTGAAAAATACTTTTAAAAAAAGTTATTTTGAAAAATACTTTTAAAAAAAGTTATTTTGAAAAATACTTTACTTTTGAAATTTTTTTAGGAATCCTGTAACCTTAGGATCTGATACCAAGTGAAACACCCCACACCCCTTAATATACCCAAAATGATACATTAAAAGGCGTGGTGCATTGTAGGTATAACTAAAGCTAACAAAGACTAAGATTCACAAGACAAATATAGATAAAAACAGCGGAAACTTAAAATAATAACTTAATTAAAACAAAGCTTCATAATTGCTTCATAAATAAGTCAAATACCAAATACCACATCCATGTCTAAAAATCCAGTATGACTCATGAAACAAAAACTCATAGTCTCAAAAATCAGAGTACATAATATCCTTTATAATAAGCTAGTACATAGAAAGAACAAAAGCTAAAAATAAAAGAAATACATAGTAGAGAACTCCTCCAAGAAACCACTAAGCAACAACAATCTACTAACTTCTCCCTTGATTGCCTAAAGAGGGGATGAGGAAAATAGAGGAGTGGATCAGACTAAAATTCTGATGAATGATAGTAATTACTAGAGTCTTTAAGCAAGATAAAAGTAATAGACTCTACAATAGTACTAGCATAAATAAGGATAACAAAGGAAATAGGAAAGAGATAAACTGGAAATAAGTACGATTAAATATTGCTCAATTTATAAGATAGGTTAACTTTGATTGCTTGCACTTGTCCTTGATTTCTGCTTTGATTAGGCTGAATTCCTAATCCTGTAATTAGGATGTAACCCTAATTCTACCCTTTTTGATCGGCCTGCTACTCCATAGACCTTACTACAGACCAAACGCTATATATCTTCCTACACAGCAACCAATGGTATCTACAAAAGATGCACAAAGCGCCTACTGTGGATCCGGACGACATATATAGCTTCCTACACAAAAGGAAATGGTATCTACGAAAGACACCCATACTAAGCACTTGAAACTCATAGCGATTACTAAGCACCAGAATGGAAGTCGCACGCTTAACTGCCACCATGCCCATGCTATCTTTTGTTCCACCTATTAGGTCTTCTTATTACCTCAAACTCCAGCATTAGCGTGCCTCTCATCCCACTTCAGGCTAACGTGAGATCACCGTGTGTCCATAGAATCTATAAGGGAAATGCTATTGGTACTGGCCCGTCATCCAAACAATATATAGTTGCGCCCCTTATCCAAATCCCCTATGATTTAAACTTCTATTTTACCAATTACTACCCTTCTTAGCATAAGCGTGCCCTCGTCTCACTTCAGGCTAATGTGGGACCGCCATTTTGTCTACTAGGGAATGCTATTAGGTACAGGTCCTACTTTCATCTTTTCTTATTAACTTTGATAAATTATTTTAAATAAGCCTTTACAATTTATCCCTACTATCTTTGCTTAGTAATTTATCCTAAGTCTTGAAATAAGCCTGATTATGTTTTATTTCTTATTATAACCTACGTTATAATCATGCTTATTAATTAACCTAAGGTCTTAGTGTGAAAATAAGCTTCTTTCATCTTTTACTCTTTTTAGTTATAATTCTAAGTTATAACTAGGCCAACCTTTTTAATTCAGTCCAATTAACGTCATAATTAGGTGCAATTTCAGTCCAATTCCATTTATATTACAGTCTTTGAAATTTACATCTTATATTCCATTATTTCAGTTTTCTTACAATTTAATTCATATTTACGTTAATCCTATTCTAATCCATATGCGAAGAAGGAGGAATAAAAGAAAACTAAAAATAGAAGAAAATCCAAAGCGTAGAAAGAAGATGTAAATAACGTATAAATAACAGTAAATAAACTAAAATACTGTAAATACACTGTAATTAAACGGAAAAGCTATAATTAACAGAAATAAACTAAAATTACTGAAAAGAATAGCTGAAAGGAAATAGACTGAAAATAATTCTAAAAACTGTAAATAAACTACTGAAAAGGCTATTCTAAAAATCGTAGTAAAACTACAACTATTGGAAACCTTATTATTTTAAATTACTTAAAGAAATCTTAAAATAATTACAATCACTCACCTCCAGTCCTAAGCACTTCCTTTGGTCTTCCCGGATCCACTTGGAGTTGTAAAATAATTTAATTTATAACGATTTTCTCCTTTGGAAAAATTATTCCATTTTGGGTCCTGCCTAGAAAGATGAACCCAATTGGAGAAAACCAAGAATGAGAAAAAGTGTTAGGTCTAGGGGTATATTTATAGGGGTAGAAGTGGATCTCGGACCATTGGATTTCGGGACTGAATAGAATGCAACCACGTCATAGGCTGAATAGGAGCGATCAGATGCAAAATTAGATGGACCGGATTGGTCAGAAGAATGCAAAACACCTCACCAATAGGCTCTGGAATGTTCGAACGAGCGAACGTTCATTCATAAATAATAGAGGCGGGTCGATCGCCTTGGTGCCTAGGTTGATCGGCCGGTCGACCTGCCTATATATATATATATTTGCTTATTTGTTTATTTTATAACTTGGTCATATTAGCTCAGTTTCTGACGTTCTATATATGGAAATTGACCAGAATATTACCACAGACATAATGGTGCAATTCTCGTGACTCAATTCTGATAATTTCACAAAGTTATTTTATTATTTAGTTAATTAATGAATTAATTATTACGGGTTAAATTTCGAATTGTTACAAATAATGTGAGCAAAAGGATAAAGGATGCCGAAATCCGATACTCGGTTATTGAGAAACTAGCATACTGTTTGGTTTTGACAGCCAGAATGTTAAGGCCTTACTTCCAGGGACACCCGGTGAAGGTGTTGACCAACTTTCCATTAAAAAAAGTCTTTGGTAAGCCTAAAAATTCTGGAAGATTGATTAAGCGGGGAATTGAGCTAAGACAATATGATACAGTATACCAGCCCAAAATGGCTATAAAAGGACAAGCCTTAGCTGATTTCAATAACGAGTCTACGGGATTCATTTTAGAACAATTCGACGAAGAAAAGGATATGAAACCCAAGTGGCAGTTATTTGTGGATGGCACCTCAAACGAACTAGGGGTCGGAGTAGGATATGTAATAATTATCCTAGATGGACACAAACTTCATTATGCTATTCAATTGGGGTTTTCAGCAACTAACAATGTAGCAGAGTATGAATCCATGGTTGCAGGATTGACTCGTGCTCTGCAAATCAAAATCCCAAGGATTCAAGTATTCAGTGATTCTGAATTAATGGTTAGTCAAATCAAACAAGTATACCAAACCAAAGATCCCAAACTTAGTCAGTATGTAAAAAAGGTTCTAAAAATGCTCACACTTTTCGAAGATTTCTCTGTACACCAAATACCAAGGGAAGACAATTCTCAAGAAGATTCACTGGCTAAATTAGCAAGTTTAAGCGGGGCCTCTGGGACTCGAATTATGCTCGTGGGAATTTAGGCTAATCCTAACATTGAGGAAAACGGATAAGAGAAAACCAAGGAGCTATTAGTACTAACCCGATCACGAGCCTTAACAAAAGAAGTGGAAGAAACAGATCAAGAAATACCAAGTGAATAACATATAGCCCCAATAGCGGAAGAATATTACGAAAGCACTTGGATGGCCCCATTATGAGTTATATTATCAATGAGAGACTACCTATAGAAAAAATGGAGGCGCGAAAGCTAAAGAGGCAAGCCCAGAATTTTACCATTATGGATGGAGTTCTATATAAGAAAGGATACGCCCTTCCATATTTGCGATGTGTAAAGCCCGAAATTGAATTAAGGATATTAAAAGAAGCCCACGAAGGAATCTGTGAAGATCACTCCAGTGGAATAAAATTAGCCAAAAAGATAATGAGACAAGGGTTTAATTGGCCACAGTTAACCAATCAAGTAATCGAGTACATTAAAAGATGTGAAAAGTGCCAACGCAACTCAAAGATAACATGTCTTCCTTCAAGTCAACTAACCCTTATCACCAGCCCATGGCCATTCCGCGTTTGGGCAATCGAATTAATTGGACCTCTTCCAATCTACAAAGGTGGAGCAAAGTATGTAGTGGCAATTGATTACTTCACAAAATGGGTCAAAACAGAACCGCTTCCAAAGATCACCTTTGGGAAAGTGCTAAAATTTGTTATTAAGAACATTGTCACATGATTTGGGATACCCTATAAAATAATTTCAAACAATTTAACCCAATTTGAAAGTGTAGAATTTTCAAAATTTTGTCATAAGAATGGAATTATAAAAAGCTTCTCTTCTGTCGCTCACCCAAAAGCCAACTGAGCCGTTAAGGCTGCTAACAAAAAAAATAAAGAAATTCTTGTAAAAGAGACTAAATAAGGCAAAAGGGAATTGGGTAGAAAAATTACCCCTAGTTTTGTGGGCTTATAGAACATCCACTAGAACTGCAACAGGTCATACCCCATATTCTCTGACATATGGCTGTGAAGCAATGCTGCTAGTAGAAGTTGAAGTACCTTCTCATTGAAGGATTGCCTATGCCTTTAACGCAAATCAAGAACTAAAAAAGGAATCTCTTGATTTAATTCATGAATTAAGAGATAAAGCAGCCTTAAGAACGGTTGAATATCAACGTAATTTAACTCAAAGGTAAAAGCAAGGACATTTAGACAAGGAGATTGGGTACTTAGAAGAGTAATGACCAAAATGAGAAACCCATCAGATGGGTCATTGGGACCGAATTGGGAAGGCCCTCTAATCATTTTCAAGGAAATTCCCCTAGGGGCTCACAAGTTATGCCATCTTGACGGTAATATGGTACCGAGAACTTGGAATGTAGAACATTTGAAACCGTACTTTCTGGCTCTGAATGAATAAAAGATTTTCAAGAATGTCTCTGCTATGACTCGCTAAGAAAGTCTACATGGTCGGGAGTAAATTTCTTCTTAAACTTGGACAACCTAAAATGGCAGGCTACCAATAATGGTAGAAAGCCCTTGGTCGCGCCAAGATGGCCAGGTCATGGCACCTCCTGGAGGGAGGGCGTAAGCCTTTATCTGTGCCAAAGTCAGAAATGGCCAGGTTAAAGCAGCACAATCCCTTATCCGTGTCATGCTATAGCCAGGATATGACACCTCCTAGATGGAGGACGGGTAATCCTTTGGTCCCGCCATGCTATGGCCAGGCCAAGCTACCGAACAAGCCCTTAGCTGGGTCATGCTATAGCCAGGTTAAGGCGCCATTTGGAGGGAGGTGGGTATGTTCTCGGGCCCTGCTTGAGAATAAACTAGCCGAGTGCACCGGTAACCTGGATGAAATATCCGTTGGACTATGAAAAGTCTATGTCTAAATAGGAATCGCCAGAAATCGGCACCGCCTAAAATGGCAACCACCATAAAGCAGCAATGTCTAAAATGACAAACACCCTGAAATGGGCACTGCTTAAATAAGCAAAAAAAAATTGGACTAAAGAGTCCCCTCCTGAAATAGGCCAAAATAAATTGATAAAGAAAACTCAGGCCCGAGAAATAAAAAGTATGAAAGACACTATAATAGCCTGAAGATGGCACATTCGACAAAAGGATCGAAAAGAATTCTCTAACTTCTCTTAATGAACATCTGGCCGATTGGTATTCCGGTCTTCTATTATTAATTAGCTAAAATGGTATTCTGGTCTTATATTATTAATTACCAGAAATGGTATTCTGGTCCTCTATTATTAATTAAATGTCGGAAACGATGTTTTGGATTTCTAGTGCTGCTTGTCAAAAATGGTATTCTATAAATAGCATCCTTGGCTTCTGTTTGCGGCAAAATTGGTCACAAACCCCGAATGTTGTGAAAGCACCAGTGTATGAATATAAATCAACAATATTCACACACAAATCTCAAATCTAAGCAAACAGAGTATCACAATTCAGAAATAATGAATAGAAACACGAGATTTATAGTGGTTCGACGATCTTGCCTACGTCCACTCTGAAGTTGATGATTTTATTGATGTTCACTCGATGATTACAATCTCTTCTAATGTAGTACAACTGAAATTATATGCTAAGTCTCAATCAAAGGTAGCGGTGGTGTTCTGGAGTAAATCTGGCAGAATCTGGGCGCTCTTTAGTACTTAGAATTATCCGACCTCTTTTCTGAATGACCAGGAGCTCTATTTATAGGTGTAGGAGGCTGATATTTCGCCTAAAATGAGGGGAGACCAGTTCTGGTACGTCAGGGGGCCCACACGGCCGAAATCTGGAGATCCGAGCTCACTTTGGGATCGATTCGACCCTTGGTTCGAATCGATCAAAAAAGAGTCCAATCGAGCTGAAATTTGGGGTGGACATTCTTCATTATGTGCTTAAGCTTCTGTGAAAATTTCATGGCATTTGGATGTGTAGATCTCAAGTTATGATCGATTCAAGTTGAAGATTTTCGTGTTCTTCGTCCTATGGATTCGTTCGAATCGATATCGTTTGAATCCATAGGGTCGAATCCATGCTCCTGCATGTGAAGGCGGTGATGTGGCGCGCATCCCTCGTATCGATCCACTTTTTGCTCCAAATTGACAAGGTCGACTCCATGTCCTCTGCAGCTTTGACTGGGTATCCTCGTGATAATGGATTCGAAGATGCGGTCCTTCGAATCGATAGGAGGGATGTTCCTTCGTATCGATCAGGACAGTCCACAGTCGATCGATACGAAGACTTCCCAGCTGGATGGATTCGAAGTGCCTTACCTTGAGGGATTCGAAGAGAGGTCTTGTGCCGGATTCGAGTGGTATTTGACTTGATGGATTCGAACCTAGGTTGGGTTTCCTGGATTCGAAGTAGTACACGTCTGATGGATTCGAAGAAGGGTTATGCTTCATGGATGGATTCGAATCACTATGTGGCTGATGGATTCGAACGTTGGAGGTTAACGCACTTTCATGGATTCGAAGTCATCAGGGGAACTTCGTTGGAATTTAGTTTGACGGATTCGACCCTAGGGGATTCGAACCATTGGGATACGAACTCAAGGCTATGTCCTTCACTTGCGTCGATGATATCTTGGGCGTACGAACTCGGATTGACTCGAGATTTGGAATGTTGTTCTATCTGGCCTTGCTTGACATGTCTTATCAATTGTAGCCCGATCCGGACTCGGACAAAATTCATCGATATCCATGGTGAACTTGTGATGTAACTGTCCTACAGGATGAACTGTCATTGAGTTCTAGTCAGTTTTTTGGTGTCACGGCCTTGCCAAAAGGCGGGATAACATTTGCCCCCCAAAACATGCCTTGCGATAGGAGGGTGTGTTTTGTAATACCATAAGCTGGATGTTCATATCCTGTTGATGACCTGCAAAGAAATTGATAGTTTTATCTGACCATGAATGACGATCGTTCGCGACCGTATGTCATTTGAGGTAACATGGGACCGTTCGAGGTCGGATGCCGTTTGCGGCCAATAAAGAAATGGGACCGTTCGCGGTCGGATGTCGTTCTAGACGAATTGTGACTATTCGAAGTCGGATGTCGTTTTTTAGACGAGTTGCGACCGTTCGTGATCGGGTGTCATTCTAGACGAATCATGACCATTCGCGGTCGGGTGCCGTGGAAAGAGGAACGTGATCGTTCGCGATCGTGTGCCGTACGAGGAAAAAATGTGATCGTTCGCGATCGAATGTCATATTAGGTGAATTGTGACCGTTCGTGGTCGGGTGCCGTACGAGGCAAATGGTGACCGTTCGAGGTCGGGTGTCGTTCGAGGCTAATGGTGACCGTTCGAGGTCGGGTGCCGTTCGAGGCTAAGTGTGATCGTTCGCGATCGAATTGTGACCGTTCGCGGTCGGATGCCGTTCGAGGCGAATTGTGACCGTTCATGGTCGGGTGCCGTTCGAGGCGAATTGAGTGTGCCCGGGGAGGGACTTAGTATCATCAATACCAGGTTTCACGTTCGGGTGAATCCCCGGATTGTTTCTTGCAACGGTTTATCGCCATCTCAGAGCATGCCTAGGGACCGTTCGTGATCCCGTACATGTGTAAGTGGCTTAGCCGCTATGAAATCACAAGTAGCATTTTTTCATTGAAAATAAGTCTTTAGCAGAAATGTTAAACAAAGTCAAGTTCAAATATTCAAATCAAGATGAAATAAAAGCAAAGCAAGGATGTCAAAGTGTAAACTCCCACAACGATAGGGTTAGTAGTCATTCACAACATGCCTATGGACCGTTCGTGATCTCACACATGTGTAAATGACTTACCCGTGTTGGTGTGAAGTTTACAACTTGTCCATCGTTATTTCAACTAATTGATAATCATACGATGTCCTGGCTCGGGGGCACCCCTGGCTGATGTAGACGGTGGTCGCTCTGGCTCCACCGCTGGAGCTCGCCTCCTCACATACTGAAGTAGCATACCGTTCCTGATTTGCCCTTCCACCTCATCCTTCAGATGTCTACAGTCGTTAGTGTTATGACCATTCAGTTCGTGGAATAAGCAGTATCTGTCTGATTTCCTCTTGTCAACAGTGGGATCCCTTCGTATTGGCCTACGGTAGGGAACTTGCTCTCGTGTATCTTGGTAGATTCGCTCCAAACGCTCATTCAGCTCTGAATAAGTGGTGAATCGTGGCTCTCTCCGCAGTCGCTTTGACCTATCACCATTGTCCTTAGCCTTTCGTTTTCCTTTATCCTGGTCTAAATCCTTTTCAAAAGGTTTTTTGTCTTTAAGTGCATAAACTTCTATTCCCTCTCCTTCTTCTCTTTCAGCATTAGCGTCTTCCAATCGTAAAAACTTTTCTGCCTCATGATAGAATTCTCCTAGATCCATAGGTGGATCCTTAGTTAATGAATTTTTGAATTCCGTGCTGTCAGCTATTCCGGACACAGCTGCCATCATAACCATGGATGGATCTGGCTGATACACCGATGCTGCTGCCGCATTGAACCGCGTCAGGAAATTCCTCAAAGATTCTCCGGCTTTCTGTTTTAGCGTTGCCAAACTCATCACATTCTTGGGCCTTGAAATGTGAACCCTGAATTGCCTCAGAAATTTCTCAATTAAATAGGTCCATGTCCCAATGGAACCGCTCTCCAGTTGTCTAAACCATAAAGCTGCTATGTCTGTCAAATACAATGGGAAGCACCGGGCCATGACTTCCTGTGATGCCCCCAGCACTTCCATGTGCCTTATATACCTCGTTAGATGGACCGCAGGGTCCGTCCTCCCATCATACCCTTCTACTGTTGGTAGTTTGAATTCGGGTGGGTTCCTAGCCAACCTAATCGCAGGAGAAAAGGGACTCCTGTTCACGTCTTCAAGATCTCTGTTTACTAATCCTCCTCTCATGGCTCGCCTGACCATCTCTGCCAATCTATCATTGTCTCCAAGCTGTAGTCCTCGTTCACTACCTTTGATCTGCCCCCCGAGTCCGTCTGAGCTTTCGGGTGTTTGCCCCCCTAACTGAGCGTTCATCCCTCTATTGCTGTCAGGTTGCTCGGATGTCCTTGTCTCTCTTCCCGTGTTCGGATCAACATGTCCTAAGTGTGTGCCCCCCAGCTCCGGCGCTGCGTTGGATGGTCCTGCTTCGTTCTGGACCCTGGTTGTTCCTTGATTTCGCGCTCCAAGTTGCCCAATCTTTTGAAGCAAATTCTGGATCATTTCCTCCTGTCTCTTCATCATTGTCTCCATCTTGTCCCTGGTGATGAAGACTGACGCTTGGTTTGCTCCCGAGGAAGCCTCTTGACTTCCTTCGTGCTGACTTCTCTCAGCTCTTTGCCTTCTACTCGTTTGTCGGGTCATTGTCTTTCAAATCTCCAAGCTTTCAGATCTGAACATCAAATTCTGTGTAGTGGGTGCTAGTTGTTCTCAGTGAAAGCACCAAAGTGTTTGCGCCAAAATTGGTCACAAACCCCGAATGTTGTGAAAGCACCAGTGTATGAATATAAATCAACAATATTCACACACAAATCTCAAATCTAAGCAAACAGAGTATCACAATTCAGAAATAATGAACAAAAACACGAGATTTATAGTGGTTCGGCGATCTTGCCTACGTCCACTCTGAAGTTTATGATTTTATTGATGTTCACTCGATGATTACAATCTCTTCTAATGTAGTACAACTGAAATTATATGCTAAGTCTCAATCAAAGGTAGCGGTGGTGTTCTGGAGTAAATCTGGCAGAATCTGGGCGCTCTTTAGTACTTAGAATTATCCGACCTCTTTTCTGAATGACCAGGAGCTCTATTTATAGGTGTAGGAGGCTGATATTTCGCCTAAAATGAGGGGAGACCAGTTCTGGTACGTCAGGGGGCCCACATGGCCGAAATCTGGAGATCCGGGCCCACTTTGGGATCGATTCGACCCTTGGTTCGAATCGATCAAAAAAGAGTCCAATCGAGCTGAAATTTAGGGTGGACATTCTTCATTATGTGCTTAAGCTTCTGTGAAAATTTCATGGCATTTGGATGTGTAGATCTCAAGTTATGATCGATTCAAGTTGAAGATTTTCGTGTTCTTCGTCCTATGGATTCGTTCGAATCGATATCGTTTGAATCCATAGGGTCGAATCCATGCTCCTGCATGTGAAGGCTGTGATGTGGCGCGCATCCCTCGTATCGATCCACTTTTTGCTCCAAATTGACTGGGTCGACTCCATGTCCTCTGCAGCTTTGACTGGGTATCCTCGTGATAATGGATTCGAAGATGCGGTCCTTCGAATCGATAGGAGGGATGTTCCTTCGTATCGATCAGGACAGTCCACAGTCGATCGATACGAAGACTTCCCAGCTCGATGGATTCGAAGTGCCTTACCTTGAGGGATTCGAAGAGAGGTCTTGTGCCGGATTCGAGTGGTATTTGACTTGATGGATTCGAACCGAGGTTGGGTTTCCTGGATTCGAAGTAGTACACGTCTGATGGATTCGAAGAAGGGTTATGCTTCGTGGATGGATTCGAATCACTATGTGGCTGATGGATTCGAACGTTGGAGGTTAACGCACTTTCATGGATTCGAAGTCATCAGGGGAACTTCGTTGGAATTTAGTTTGATGGATTCGACCCTAGGGGATTCGAACCATTGGGATACGAACTCAAGGCTATGTCCTTCACTTGCGTCGATGATATCTTGGGCGTACGAACTCGGATTGACTCGAGATTTGGAATGTTGTTCTATCTGGCCTTGCTTGACATGTCTTATCAATTGTAGCCCGATCTGGACTCGGACAAAATTCATCGATATCCATGGTGAACTTGTGATGTAACTGTCCTACAGGATGAACTGTCATTGAGTTCTAGTCAGTTTTTTGGTGTCACGGCCTTGCCAAAAGGCGGGATAACAGCTTCTATCATTAATCGCTTAATATGGTCCATTGGACTACTAACATTAAACATTCGGAATGGGAATTCTAGTCCTTCATTACTTATTACCAGAAATATTCTTTTGGACTTCTATTATCTTTCGCCGGCTATGGTTTTCCGATCTCCCATTACTTATTATCAACTATGGATTCTTGATTGTCTACTGTTTATTGCCAACGATGATCTTATGATTAAACAAGACATATGAACCTCAAACGTTTACAACCAAAGATGATCTCTTGGATCATTATTATTAATATCAAAACAGATGATCTAGTTGGTATTCCAGTCCTCTCTCAATATTATGAGATCAAGATAAGATTTTGGTCTTCTAGTATAGTGATCAAAATAATTCTGAACACCCTATTATTGTTTGATGAGGTATTTTTGGCCTTTATTGACACAGGTCATGAACTTCTAAATTTTCTATGAACAAACTTCTGTACGAATGAACTTCTAACGTTCTATGGTTAAGACAAAATGGGAATTTATTACTATCCAGTAAGAAGCTGATAAATTCCAGCCACCAAGACTTGAATAAAGAACTTCAAATACTTATGATTGTTATTGGATCTGAATGTTTGAAAGACGAATCTTTTGCTACAATAAAATTGGAGTTAAAAGTCAACCGAATGGGAAAGGTACATATAATACGAATTAACCAAGCGAATATTACTAAAAATATTGTTGGAATACTGGGACAATTTGGCAATCATGGAATTTTCGTCCTAAAGAACAAAAATCTTCTTTATACAGTGGGGGGTTAAATGTTAACCATAAAATATGAATAGAGATAAAGAAGACCTTTCAAAAGATTTCCACCTGAATAGAGGACAACAAGTAGAGTCACCTTTCAACCGTGTCGAAAGGGTTAGTCAATGTTAAAAAGAAAAGGCATATAAAAACTTTAGAGCAAAGCTTCCGTAAATATGAAGGAAAGAAATACCGAGGCACAACAAAGAAACTAAGTACAGAGCCTACAAGCACCTTTGGCTAGAATAAAGAACAGTTCAGGAACCATTCATTATAAAACAAAGGCTAGAAGAGAGAAGTTCAAATAAAACTTTTCGAAGGAATCAAATGGAGACAGTCAACAATTCATAGTAGTCCCCAACCTTTCAAGGGGTTCCATTCCACAGTATTCAAGAAGTTCTTGCCTTCCAAAGTGGGTGACTAAGCCAAGGGAAGGGCATGCAACTCTATAACTACCTTTTCGAAATCATAATAAGCCTTTCGGACAGGTGGGAACACACGCCAAATACCTTTCGACAGTGTCGAAAGGTTTATGATAAAGACAACATTCGTAAGTAAATAAGGAATAAAAGACGACCTTCCGACAACATTCAAGAAAAGCGCGGCTCTCGATAACAATCAAGTGAAGAGCAACCTTTCAACAAGGTCGAAGGGTTCACAACAATCAAGTAAAAGGGAAACCTTCTAATAAGGTCGAAGGGTTCCTAACAGTCAAGTGAAAGAGAAACCTTCCAACAAGGTCGAAGGGTTCACCATATCATATAGAAGACAGACCCTTCGGCAAAGACGAAAGGTCCATGAAAGCATATAGAGGTGTAGACCCTTCGACAATGTTCAAAGATACATGACGGCATGCGAAAGGATAACCATTCAACGAAGTTGAAAGGTTTGCAACTGCATATAAAAGAGTGACCTTTCGACCAAGCCGAAAGCATGAAGTCGGAAGGAGGGCCGCCTGCATCTATATATAAGACCCAAGGGGTCTAGTTTTGGAGATCAGATTTTCTTCTCATTCTGCTCTCATTCGACTACTTTTGCTTCCGCTTATAACTTTGTAACCCTAATTTAGAAATTAAATTGGGGGTTGGTTTCTTGAATTTTTTTATCAAACTTCATCATGAGGAAATAAAGAGGGTTGTGGCTTGTGATCGACACTGAATTTGGGGATGATCATGATTAGGCGTTAATTCAATATTAATGGCTGATCATATATGATTTATTTCTTATCTTCTTTGTTTATTTCGAGTATATGTCATGGAATTGTTTGTAAGCATTTTCACGAGCCTTGTTTTCCTTGCTTGGCTCCGGCCACAAAAGGGAAATACTACATGTAAATTAGTTTTAATATGGCTCCATGGCATATTAAATCAGTTCTTATTTTTATCTAAACATGTCTGAATGATGCATTCTTTTCGAAGGATTTTCCAAGAAGAATATCAACCTAAGTGGTCGAAAGCAACAAAGGAATATAAAATAGAGTCATACCTCCTTTCGATGACATCGAAAGGTCTATTACCTTCCGACGTGATCGAAAGGAGACGAAAGACATTGATTGATTGCTCTCGGTCTCCATGGGAGAAGGAATTCGATGAAATGTCAAGTTCAAAATTTATATAAATGACTTCAAAAGGGAAATTACAATTATAACAACCTAGTCGAAAGGTTTAAAGGACTACTTAAACTCTTCGACCAAGGCGAAAGGTTTCATAATTCTACTATTCCAACCAAGCCGTAAGGTTTGAATGAAACCTCAACCTTTCAACATGGTTAATGAGTTAGTTAATTTTCTATGCAATTTCATGGAGGAGATAAGCAACTTCTAAAACCTTTCGGCCTTATTCATCTTAGGCTAAGATTAAACCCATGGCTTCAAACCCTTATGGCCTTGTCATTTTATTCGAAAGATGTGAATCTACTCAAACACAGAGTTGAGCCCTTATAAAACAATCTTATAGAGAGCAATGGGGATGTTAACAAGATTTCTTGTTAATAGGTTTAATTCAATGATTTTGAAAGGTTTAGCTTAAGGATTTCGAAAGGTTTTGTTCATTGATTTTGAAAGGTTTAGTTCAACGATTTTGAAAGGTTTTGTTCAATAATTTTGAAAGTTTTAAGTGGAAGGTTTTCCAAGGTTTTTCTAAGGCAATGGTTTATAGTGAATTTTAAAGAAGGATGTCTAGAGTTTTATTGCTTTCAAAAGGTCTGCTTTTCAATTGTTTCGAAAGGTTTGGAGGATGGTTTCGAAATGTTTAATGAATAGTTTTGAAAGATATGGTTTTGGCATATTGGCCTAGATAATTAAAAGGTTTTCACTTGGTTTCGGAAAGAGGCACTTTCAGAAGATTTAGAAAGGAGAACTTTCAAATGGTTAAATGCTTTCATCAACTAAAGTTTAAGTAATAAATATATATAACATGGCAATGAGATTTTGAATAAAGTATAAAGATTTTATATTTTTCCTTGTATAAGTTTGATTTAAAGGTTTTAAATCATTTTAAAAATGTTTTCAAGGAAAATTACGGGAGGGGACCCTTAAATGAAAATGAATCAGATATTAGAATACCATATGGGACTAGTATGGAGTCGCACCTTATACATTAGCTAATAGCCCCAGCTAATTTTTGTAAAAAATTACAGTATGTAGGGCTTTGTCACAGGTAGACTAAAGTTAGGATTACACACCGAAAGGAATTTATGTTTGTATATAGATAGGTTATTGGTAAGCCTGAAAAACCATTGGGATCAGGAAGACCTGGGAGATGATTAAGATAGGGACATACCGTCCAGAAGAGAAGTATTTAACAGATAGTTAGGGACAGATCGTCCAAAATTGAAGTGTTTAACAAATAGTTAAAGATAGATAGTCTAAAAAAGGAATATCTAACAAGAGTTAGATTAATTTTGATTATATTGTCTGGTAGGCCCGAGTCAGCCAAAGGTTAAAAGTTATCCAAACAAAACTTATGTATTCGAGCAGATAGTTCATTACTACCTGATATTTATTTATGTTTAAAAAATGATGTTTTGCAGTGTTTAATCAGTTTTAATTGGAGGAAAAATATTTTGCAAAGATATGTTTTAAAAGGATGTTATTGAGGGAAAACTCGTTCCTCTAAGCGGCGTGGTCTCACTTAAAATACTAAAACTGGATGTATAGTGTTATTCATACTAGGCTATATGTCTAGCTTTAAGTTTATTTTTCCCCTTAAACTCTTGGGTGCTCAAAATTAATTTGAGTAGGCTAAGGGGTTAGGGTCTTTTCAGGTTTAATAGTATGACGAATATGGCTACTGGAGGCATGCAGGAGGAAAACGGATAGCTATCCAGGAATTCCAGTTCTTGTTTTATGTTTTAATGAATTTATGCTATGTTTATATAAGACTATTATTTCCACATGACTCTGATCATCGAAGTGGGTATCTTCAAATACCGCTCTTGGCGTAATTTGTAATATATATATTTTATATATGCTTGGGAACGTATTTGGGATCGTGTAAGTTGAATACAGAACATCTTGTTTCTGAAATGTAATGATGAAAGTTGTTTTGCAATCCGTGTTTTGTTTCATATTTAAATCCTTCTGATATTATGGATACCATTAACATAGCCGTATTTAGTCCTCGGAAGCTAATACTATAGATGACTGCAACATCTGTAACGCTTAGTTTTAGGCCTCTAGATACGGGATGTTACAGCTTGGTATTAGAGCATGGTTTATGAAACACTTTAATTAAAAATAATTTTTGAAAACATAATCCTTAGTAAGTAGAGTTAAAATTGGGGGTATAAGATAACGCTATAGTAACGTACGTGTATTTGATATATATTAGTATACGCTATACCTCTAGATTCCTATCTTAGTTAGGCTATTCATTTGTATCTCACAAGGCTTGAATACAGATATGAAAGGAAGAAGAAGAAGAGTTAATTTTGGAGGAGATAACACCACAAATGGAAATGCGCAACCAAATGCTAGAAGTGGTCCAGGTCCAGCTCTAGCTGAAAATGTGGATTCTCGGGTTCTTCAAGTGGGCATGAGAGTCATGTATCAATTCTTTGTAAGTATGATGCAAGCTGGAATTGCCGCTGGAGTTTTTGGAGGAAACGATGCTGAGGAAGAGTTTAGGAAGCCTTGATGGTTAACCAGTATGCTAATCTAAGCAGAGATTTTATCAGGCTTGCAAGGAAGCCGTTCATTGGAACTGAAGATGCGATCGAGTGGAAAATTGGCTGCTACATTGTGAAAGAACCTTTGCATACTTAAGGTTGAATGACAAACTGAAGAGATTGGCATTAAGTCAGTTTAAGGAGCTGCCTTATTTTGGTGGAATACTGTCGCAGCTGGTGTTGATGAGGAAACCACAACTTGGGAGGAGTTTAAGAGGAGGTTTCAAGAAAGGTTTATGTCGGTGATGGCGCAGTCTACATTGCTGAGGAAGTTTGCAGAACTAGAACAAGGGGAGATGTCTGTTCTGGAGTATGCAAGAAAATTTGAAGAGTTGACCCTGTACAGGTATGCTTTGTTTGCTATAGTGATCGGGAGGAATGAGAAGTTTATAAGAGGCTTGAGGCCGGAGTTGATAAGTGCTACTTTGCTGCACTTAAGAGATCGCAGTGATGTAGTGGTGGAAATGGCCCTGAGACAGGTAGAGGAGTTAGCTTACTTGAGGAATAAGATGAAGGAGGACTAGGCAGGACATGGCCAGAAAAGAAAGTTTTTCCATAAAAAGAATGCTCAGAAATGAGGAGCACATAAAAGGGGAAAAGCTGAGGTGGTTTGTTATAAATGCGATAAGAAGGGACACTATACTAATAAGTGTCGGACTGGAAAAGGAAAAGAGAAAGGAAAAGAGGTTATTGGGAAAAAGAAAATCCGATGTATTAATTGTGATCTGGTCGACCATTACAAGAACCAATGCAAAGAACCTACTAGAGAAGTAAAGGGACAGATGTATGCATTAGAGCTTATAATTTTAAGGCCCATTATGCAGCAGAAAGGAAAGGCCGTTCTAGGAGGCTCGCTATAGGTTCAAGGAATGTCTGTTAGCGTTCTGTTTGATACTAGTGCATCACATTCCTTAATTTCTCGATGTTTAGTACATAAGCTTAACCTAGAGCCCTCATATTTAGTTGCTTCCTTAAAGGTTGCAAATCCGATAGGAGGGTACGCAACACTTGGGATGAGGTGTGACTATTTAGAGTTTCATTTGCTAGGTCATACTTTCGATTGCTGTTTACAAGTATTTGATTTTGTGGGATTTTGGATTATCCTTGGGATGGATTGGTTAAGCAAATATGATGCTAGGATATTTTGCCATGATAGGAAAATATCATTTAGTCACCTGGATTGTTGTGATCGCATAGTTTATACTATAGAAAACCCTAGTTGTGAAGTGAATGCTTTATTGGGAATTATGGAGTTGGAGGATATGTTGCATCGAGTCTTTGTGGTTAGAGAATTTGCTGTTGTATGTAAGCTGGTAATTGGATTACCACCGAAATGAGCCATTGAGTTTCAGATTGATTTATTGCCTGAAGCAGAACCAGTAAGTAGGTGACCAAGCAGGATGAGATCTACAGAGATGAGAGAGTTGAAGATGCAGTTGATGGATTTGGAAGGCAAGAGTTTTGTTTAATCGAGTAGTTCGCCTTGCGGAGCTGCCGTAGTGTTTGCTAAGAAGCCGGATGGATTGTTGAGGCTATGTATCGATTATCATAAGTTGAATGAGAAAACGATAAAGAACCGATATCCATTGCCAATAATTGACGATTTTTTCGATCAGTTAAGTGGAGCCAAGGTATTCTCCCAGTTGGATCTAGCAACGGGATTACATCGGCTTAGAATGGCAAAGGATAATATCCCTTTAACGACGTTCAAGACAAGATATGGATCGTACGAATGGTTAGTTATGCCATTCAGACTAACTAATGCACTGACATTCTTTGTGGATTTGATGAACCAAATTTTCCGAGAGCACTTGGATAGATTTATGTTGGTCTTAATAGATGACTTTTTGATATACACTAAGGATGAGAAGGAGCATCAAGTTCATCTTATAGTTGTGCTTGAGACATTGAGGGAGCATTAGTTGAAGGCTAAGTTTTCAAAGTGTCATTTTTGGAAGAAGGAAGTAAAGTTCCTTGGTCATGTAGTCTCAGAGAAAGGGTTTTCGATCCGACTAAGATTGAAGCGATGAATAGCTGGAAGAGACCCGAAACAGTGACCATGATAAAGAGCTTTCTTGGGTTGGCTGGATATTATCGAAAGTTCATAAAGAAGTTTTCGCGGATAGCTGCACCGATGACTAAGCTTACACGAAAAGATGTGAAGTTTGTATGGATTGATAAGTGTGAGGATGCATTCTAGAGCTTGAAACACTTATTGACCCATGCACCAGTGTTGGTGGTCCCGCAGGGGAATCAGGATTTAGTTGTTTATAATGATGCGTGTGGAACTGGATTGGAAGTTGTGTTGATGCAAAGAGATGAAGTGATTGCTTATGTTTCTAGACAGCTCAGACCACATGACGTTAGGTATCCGACGCATGGTTTAGAATTAGCTGCCGTTATATTTGCTTTGAAGGTGTGGAGGCATTACCTGTTGGGAGAGCGATTTGAGTTGTACACAAATCATAAGTCGTTGAAGTACTTGTTCTCCCAAAAGGAGCTAAACATGAGACATCAAAGGTGGTTAGAGTTTATTGCTGCTTATGATTTTGGAATTGAGTACACACCCAGAAACAGAAACAAGGTAGTGGATGGATTTAGCAGGAAGCATCAAAATGGAGTATTGGCTATGATTGCTGAGTGGAAAGATTTGGAAGGAAGCAACATAATGGAGTATTGGCTATGATTGCTGAGTAGAAAGATTTGGAGCATTGTCAGTTTGTAAAGTGTAGTTTAGATCCGAGGTAGGTTTAAGTGTAGGAAGTGTGCATTGTCTTGTTTAGAGGTTCGACTAGTAATGATTGAGAAGATAACTTCTAAACAGGAGGAGGATCCATTTTTGGTTGAACGGATCAAAAAGTTAAGGGAAGGAACATAGAGCGATGACTTAAAGGATTTCAATCTTGACCAAAATGGGTAGTTAAGAAAGAAAGGAAGGCTATGTGTTTCGAATGTATGAAACATGAGGAAAGAAGTTTTGGATGAATGCCATCATTCGAAGTTTACTATCCATCCAGGAGGAATGAAGATGTATTAGGATATGAAGAGAAGTTTCTTCTGGGAAGGTATGAAACAGAATATTGGTTTATGTGTTAAGCGGTGCCTGAGTTATCAGCAGGCAAAGGTTGAACACCAGAAGTCAAGCGGATTGCTTCAACCATTGGAAGTTCCATTGTGGAAGTGGGATTCTATCTCTGTAGATTTTATCGATGGATTGCCAAGGTCTAGTAGAGGAAATGAAAGTATATAGGTCATAGTAGATATACTGACCAAGAGTGTTCATTTTTTTCCGGTAAAGTCAACTAGGATGGCATTTATTTTAGCGAAGTTATTTTTGAAGAATGTGGTTAGAATAAATGGGATTGCTAGTAGTATTATCAGTGATAGAAATTCTTTATTTACTAGTGAGTTCGGTAAGAGTCTACAGGAAACTTTAGGAACAAAGCTCAACATGAGTACCGCTTACCATCTACAAACTGATGGGAAAACGGAAAGAGTTAACAAAATCTTGGAGGATTTGTTAAGAGCTTGTGTATTGGATTTCGGGGGATCTTGGGAAGACCATCTTCATTTAGTCGATTTCTCATATAACAATAGCTATCAGACTAGTATTGGGATGGTACCGTTTGAAGCTTTGTATGGAAGGCCGTGCAAATCTCCCATATGTTGGTTAGAGATAGGGGATAGGTTGGTACTTGGTCTAGATTTAGTGAAAGAAGCCGCAGAGAAGGTTAAGTTGATCCGAGCTAGGATGAATGAAGCTCAGTCTAGGCAGAAAAGTTATGCCAATAGAAGAAGGACAGACTTGGAATTCTCTGTTGGAGACTATGTGTTTATTAAGGTTTCACTGATGAAGGGTGTGATTAGATTTGAGAATTCAGGAAAGTTAGTACTTAGGTTCGTTGGTCCTTTTTGTATTGTTGAGAGAATCGGGAAACTCGCTTATAGATAGAGTTACCGAATAGTTTGGCTGGAGTCCATGATGTTTTCCATGTTCTCATCTTAGAAAAAGTGTTAGAGACCCAGAGACTACTATAGCACCTATAGTGTTAGAAGATTTAGTAGTAGAACCAAATTTTACTATAGTTAGAAAGCCAATTTAGATTGTGGCAAGAGATGAGAAGAATTTGAGGAATAAGACAGTTGTTAGCCGTAAAATGCGAATAAGGATAAAGAAGGCCTTTCAGAAGGCTTCAGCGTGAATAAAGAGTAGCAGGTAAAGCCGCCTTTCGACGGTGTCGAAGGGATTGTTTAATGGTAGTAAAGAAAAGCACGTAAAGACTTCGGAGCAAGGCTTCCACAAGCATGAAGGAAAGAATTGATATGGCACAACGAAGAAGCTAGGTACAAAACCGACAAGCACCTTCTGGCTGGGATAGTAGAATAGTTCCGCAACAATTCATCATAAAACAAAGACTAAAGAAAAGGAGTTTAGATCAAATCTTTCGAAGGAGTCGAAGGGATGCAGTCCACAATTTATAGCAGTTCCTAACCTTTCGAAAGGGACGAAAGGGTACATCTCTCAACATACAAAGAGTTCTTACCTTTCGAAGAGGGTGGAGAAGTCAAAGCAAGAGCAAGCAACTCTATAATGACATTTTCGAAAGAATGGCAAGCCTTTCGAACCGGTTGGAACACATACAAAATACCTTTCGACAATGTCGAAAGGTTTATGAAGAAAGCAGCATTCATAAGTCCGCATAGAATGAAAGACAACATTTCGACAACACTGAAGGGGAGCACAGCTCTCGACAATAATCAAGATAAGAGCAACCTTCCGACAAGGTCGAAGGGTTCACAACAATCAATTGAAGAACAACCTTCCAACAGGGTCGAAAAGTTCACAATAGCATATAGAAGGCAAATCCTTCGACAAAGATGAAAGGTTCATGAAAGCATAAAGAGGAGCAGACCCTTCGACAATGTCGAAAGGTCCATAATAGAAAAATGAGGGGCAAACCTTTCGAAATAGTCGAAAGGTTTACAACTGCATATAAAAGGGTGACCTTTTGACTCATTTGAAAGCATAGAGTCGAAAGGAGGGCTGCCTGCATCTATAAATAAGACCCAACTTCCAGTTTTGAGGATCCAATTTTCCCATTCTGCTCTCACTCTAAAACTTCTTCTGCTCCTACTCACTACGTTTGTAACCCTAATTTAGAAATCAAATTGGGGATTTGTTTCTTAAACTTTGTATCAAGCTTCATCGTGAGAAAATAAAGAGGATTATGGCTTGCAATCAACTTTAAATTTGGAGATGTTCATAATCAGGCGTTAATTCAACATTAACAACCAATCATATATGATTTATTTCTTATCTTCTTTGTTCATTTCGAGTACATGTCATGGAACCATCACAGGATATTTCCACCAGTTTTATTCCATTATATATTAAATTCATGGTTTTGGCCACATAAGGGGAATACAAATTGTGACTCAATAAATATACAGTGTCTCATCCCTGATCCGGTTCCGTGACATATTATATCAACTCTTATTTATACCTAAACATGATCAATGATCCAAAGCATTGAATGGGGTGGTGACGATATTTATCGTTAACAACCAAGATTATTGATTTCTGAAAGCTAAATGATTAAAAGTTACTTCAACCTAGTTGAAAGGTTGGAGGAGTCTTTTCACACTTTTCGACAAGATCGAAAGGTCTGACAACTTACATCTATTCCAACCTAGTCGAAAGGTTGATTTAATCCTGTTAATAACCTTTCGTCAAGGTCTAAAGGTTGAACTAATTCTTTCCACTTCAACCTAGACGAAGGGTTGGGGTTGTCATGCCTATAACCTTTCGACAAGGTCGAAAGGTCTAACAATCCAGTACATTGTCAACATAGTTGAAGGGTTGCAGTAGCCTCTTTAACCTTTTGAAAAGGTCAAAAGGCATGACTATCCATTGTTCTCTTCTTCTAGATTAAATTGATTAGGATAATTTATTTTAGGATACACTTTTAGAAGTGAGAATCATCTTAATTAAATAGTTATGTCCAAGCAAAATTATCTTATCAAAGCATTAGGAATGTTATCAAGTTTTTTTCTTAATATTTTTGGCGCTAGAAGGAGGGCTTGAACCTCCGACCTTGTTATCTTAATACAACTAATTGTGGAAACTTGGTTTGCTACAGGAAAATGAAATCGAAAAGGCTTACCTCCTTAAATGAAAGGGCCTAACATGGAACTTCACTAGAAGAAAATGTTTTTCTATCTTTCAACCCTGGGAATAGGGAACAAGGGCAGTCTTCCGCACCAGCTCAACCAACTCCACCACCGGCTCAAATCCCACTGTCTCCGCAATTGGCTCAATCTCAGAATCTTCAACTAGAGGATCATATTGCTAAAATCACACAGTTAGAGCGGAAAATGGCGGAGATGAAGAATGTCCTAGATGAGGTTCTATCCCGCAAGTCATCCACGAAAGCTGTCACAGCAGGAGTGGAAGTTGTCTCTCCTAGGAGAAACTTGAAAATCGACACTAGTGCCGCGAAAAAATAATTAACATTTCCTTGTCCAGGAAGAAAGATCATCTCCCACTAAAGGTGAACTATCAAGGAAGGATCCAAAAGGAAGACAAGGACTGTTCTGCAAGCTCTACCTCAGATGGCTACAAACCAAATAAGAAAGACTACTTGAACAATGAAGCTTGCCTCAAAGACATAGCAGAGAAGGCCGTGAAGGATCTATTGAATATTAAGTGTAAGAGAATAGCAAACGAAAGAGTAAATGATAATGAGAGGGCTACCCCTTTCATTGATGAAATAATGTCAGCGCCTATTCCCTCTCACGTGAAGGTCCCGACAATGAAATATCATGGCACATCTGATCCCGATGACCATTTGATGGCAGTTGATAGTCAAATTGATTTGCACAATGCTTCTGGTGCCATTAGGTACCGCCTTTTTCCAGTCACTCTCAAGGAGCTGCTGCCAAGTGGTACAGATAGTATCGCAAGAACATAATCTATTCTTGTAAACAATTCTTTTATGAATTCTTGGCTAAGTTCTGCATCTGCAAAGACCCATCGATCGACTATACAATACTCTCCAATATAAGGCAGAATCACGGTGAGTCGTTGGGAGATTACTTGAAGAGGTTTAATGCAATAGCTTTGAAAGCCAAAGGAATGAACGACAGAGACAAACCTATTGCAGTTCATTCAGGCCTCATAGTAAATTCTCCTTTCTGGAAGGAATTATTCATCCATGGTTGTCGAGATTTACAAGAATTTCATTTTCAGGCTGACAAATTCATCTAGATGGATGAATTATACTATTCTAAGAAAAAGCCTAATCCGAGGAGGGAAAATAAAAAATTCAGCTCAGAAAGGATTCACAAAAGTTTAGATGGGAAGATGCTAATGCTATTGTGGTAGCGTTAAACAGATCGATCCTCTATATTTACGCGATGACTCAAGACAAGGTCAATTTCCCGACCTCGTTCAAAGCTCGAAACTATCCGGAGCAAAAAAAGGGGATAAATACTGTGCTTATCACAAGGCAAACGGTCACGAGACCAATGAGTCTAAGGTGCTGATAGGGATAATTCAAAAATTAATTCGAGAAGGACAGCTAAAGGAGTTTGTGATCAACCCACAATATACTTCCTTGCCAAAGACCGAGATAAGAAAACCTGCCGGCACCACTGTCAATATGATTGAAGACAAAGATCCACTGAACCTGAGTCCACCCTAAAACAGAATTGACGTTATATATGGTGGACCATATCCTGCAGGCAGAGGTCAGAGTGCCAGGAGTAGATACATTCTTGAAACTAGGAAGGCAGTGTTTTCTGTGCTAGAAGATCCACCGCTCAAGAACCCAAAGTATAATATCAACATGCACACTTTGGTGATCAATCCCCAGGAATTGAGAAGAGGAATCCATCACCCCCACAACGACCCATTGATGATCACAGCTCAGGTAGGATCCTTAGTGGTTGCAAAGATCCCGGTCAAAATTGGAAGCGCTGTAAACATGATATTCCGCCATGCATTCGATCAAATGGGGATCTTTAAAGACAAACTTAAGCCTAGTCCTGAACCCGTCTTCGGGTTCAATAACAAGGGAACAACTCAACTAGGACAAGTGAAGCTCTTGGTACAGCTGGGACTCCCTCCATGCTCTCATGTTTTTTAAACAACTTTTGTAATCATAAACCAGCCATCATTTTACAACACTTTTTTCGGACGTCCAGCGCTAGATGAAGCGGACGCTTTTGTCTCACCTAAATATCTGATGCTCAAATTCCTTACTAAGAATGGCCGGGGAACTATCCGAGGCGAGAAATTTGTGTCAAGGGAAATGTAATATGCAACTTTAGAACAATATAGCAGGGAGTTTACTTTTTTACTTTGGTTCTTCCATTTATTTACAGCCTTCGGATGATGGTATTCTATATCCACCATTCAAAGCGGAGATAAAATCTAGCAGAACTAACAAGTTTATTGCTAAAATGTGTTTTGCAGTTTATGGGAAAAGGAAGAGAATGAATACTAACTTAATAGAGGAAAGCGAAATTATTTTTGAGTTAGATTGTAGAGGAGAGGTTGAAAGACTTAAGCCGGTGGAGAAAACCAAGGAGATTACAATGGATTCTACCGATTATACCAAAATAGTCAGTGGGAAAAGTCTCGAGGAGCACTTAAAATCGAAATTGGTGGAATTCTTAAAAGCCAAGAAGTATATTTTGCTTGGACCCACTCTGGCATGATTGGAATTAACCCTACAATCATGAGTCATGCCCTAAATATCAATCCAAACATCCCTCTAGTCAGGCAAAAGAAGAGGCAATTCGATAAGGTAAGAACCGACGCCCTAAATGAAGAAGTCAAGAAATTGCAACAAAATGGGTTTATCCGGGAAGTCTTCTACCCTGAGTGGTTGGCAAATCAAGTTAGGAAGTGGCGAATTTGCATGGATGACCCCGATTATGAGTTATATTGTTAATGGGACACTATCTGCAGATAAAACAGTGGCATGAAAGCTAAAGAGGCAAGCTCAAAACTTCACCATTATGGATGGAGTTCTATACAAGAAAGGATACACCCTTCCCTATTTGCAATGTGTAAAATCCAAGAGCGGATTAAGGATATTAAAGAAAACCCACAAAGGATTTTGTGGAGATCACTCCAATGGGATCAAATTGGCCAAAAAGATAATGAGACAAGGATTTTACTCGCCATAGTTAACCAACCAAGCAGTCAAGTATGTTAAAAGATGTGAAAAGCGCCAATGCTACTCGAAGATACCACATCTTCCTCCGGGTCAACTAACCCCCATCACCATGCCATCGCCATTCGATGTTTGGGTAATTGATTTTACTGGACCACTTCTAACCTCCTAAGGTGGGGCGAAGTATGCCATAGTGGCAATTGACTACTTCATAAAATGGGTCGAAGCAAAACTGCTTCCAAAGATAACCTCTGGGAAAGTGCTTAGATTTGTCATCAAGAACATTGTCACAAGTTTTGGGATACCCTACAAGATAATCCCTGGCAATGGAACCCAATTTGAAAGTGAATAATTTTCATGATTTTGCCATAAGAATGGAATCGTAAAAAGCTTCTCTTCTATCGCTCGCCCAAAGGCCAACGAAGCCGTTGAGGCTGCCAATAAAACAATAAAGACAATCTTGAAAAAGAAACTAAATATGGCAAAGAAGAATTGGGTAGACTAATTACCCTTAGTTTTGTTGGCTTATAGAACATCCACTAGAACTGCAATGTGTCATAACCCATATTCGCTAACATACGGTTGTGAAGCAATGATACCAATAGAAATTGAAGTACTTTCTTATCGAAGGATTGACTACACCTTCAACTCAAATAAAGAACTAAAAAAGGAATCACTTGACTTGATTCATGAATTAAGAGATGAATCAGCCTTACGAACGGCCAAATACCAAAGGAGAATATAAAAGTACTATAACTCAAAGGTAAAAATGAGGACAGTTAGACAAGGAGACATGGTACTTAGAAGAGTAATGGGCAATACGAGAAACCCATCAGGTGGGCCATTTGGACCAAATTGGGAAGGTCTACTAAAAATTTCCAACGAAATCCCCCAGGGGCATTCAAGTTATGCCATCCTGATGGTAATATAGTACTGAGAACTTGGAATGCAGAACATTTGAATCCATATTTACCCACTCTGGACGAATAAAGCATTTTCAAGAATGTCTCTATTATGATTCACTGAGAAAAGTCTACATGATTGGGAGTAAACTTATCCTTAAACTTGGACTACCAAAAATGGTAGGCTACCAATAATGGTAGAAAGCCCTTGGCCGCGCCAAGATGGCCAGGTCGAGGCACCTCCTAGAGGGAGGGCGTAAGCCTTTAGCCATGCCAAAGTCAAAAATGGCCAGGTTAAAGCAACACAAGCACTTATCCGCTTCACGCTATGGATAGGATAAAGCGCCTCCTGGAGGGAGGACGGGTAATCCCTTAGTCCCGCTACGCTATGGCCTGGCCATGGTACTAAGCAAGCCCTTAGCCGCATCACGCCATGGTTAGGTTATGGCACCTTCTGGAGGGAGGTCAGATAAGTCCTCGGGCCTTGCATGAGAATAAGTTAGTCGAGCGCACCGAAAACCCGAATGAAGTGTCCTACGGACTAAGAAAATTCCCCGCCTAAAATGGGCACCACCTAAAATGGCATTCGCCAGAAATTGGCAACGTCTAAAATGACAATTACCTGAAATGGGCACTACTTGAAATAAGCATGAGAATTGGACAAAAGAGTCCTAGCCTGAAATTGGCCAAAACAAATGGATAAAGAAAAATCGTGCCCGAGAAAGAAAAAGCTGGCAAGATACCATTAATGCCTAAAGATGGCACATTCGACAAAAGAATTAGAATGAATTCTCCGACTTCTCCTCTTGTAAATCTACCAGACTGTTATTCTGGTCTTCTATAATTAATTACCAGAAATAGTATTCTGGTCTTCTATTATTAATTATAAGAAATGGTATTCCGGTCTTCTATTATTAATTACCAGAAATGGTATTCTGGTCTTCTATTATTAATTACCAGAAATGGTATTCTGGTCTCTATTATTAATTACCAGAAATGGTATTCTGGAAGTGGCATCCTGGTCTTTTATCATTAATTATCTAGAGTGTTATTTTAGCCTTGTACTATTAAATACCAGGAATGGGTATTCTGGTCTTCTATTACTTATTGCCAAAAATAGTTTTCTAGACTTCCATTATCAATGCCAAATTGGTTATTTTGGCCTTCTATTACTTATTACCAGCCATGAAATTTTTGGTCTTCCATTACTTATTATTATATATGGATTTCTGGTCCTCTACTACTTATCGCCAAAATTGGTCTTATGACCTTATATTATTGAATGACAAAACAAGTCATCTAAACCTCTAACGATTATAACCCAAGATAATCTCTTGGACCTTCATTATTATTATCATAACGGATGATTTGAATGCTATTCTTGTCCTCTCTCATTATTACCGGTTTGATATGAGATTTTAGCCTTCTATTATGATGATCAAGATGATTATGGTCTCCTTATTATTATTTGATGTGGTATTTTTGGCCTTTGTTGTCGCAAGATATGAACTTCCAAATTGTCTATGTATGTTCTTCTAACATTCTATTATTAAGAGGAAAAGTGGGAAATAATTAATTTTTGACAAGAAACTGGTAAGTTCTGACCATCAAGAACAAAATCTAGGGCTTTAAATATTTATGATCGTTATAGGTTCTGAATGTTCAAAGAATGAATCTTATGCTAAGACGGAATCAGAGATTATTAGATATGACAAAACATGCAAATATTATTAGATGTATTGCAGGAATACAGGGACTATTTGGTAATCCTGGAATCGTTGTCCTAAAGAACAAAAGCCATCTTTATACAATGGGGTCTAAATTTTAATCATAAAATACGAATAAGGATAAAGAAGGCCTTTTAAAAGGCTTCCGCATTAATAAAGAGTAGCAGGTAAAGCCACCTTTCGACGGTGTCAAAGGGAATGTTCAATGCTAGTAAAGAAAAGCACGTAAAGATTCCGGAGCAAGGCTTCCGCAAGCATGAAGGAAAGAATTGCTAAGGCACAATGAAGCAGCTGGGTATAAACCGACAACCACCTTCTAGCTGGGATAGAAGAATAGTTCCAAAACCATTCATCATAAAACAAAGCCAAAGAATACGAGTTCAGATAAAACCTTTTGAAGGAGTCGAAGGGATGCAGCACACAGTTTATAGTAGTCCCCGACCTTTCGGAGGGGATGAAAGGTTTCATCTCTTAACATACAAAGAGTTCTTACCTTTCGAAGAGGGCAGAGAAGTCAAAGCAAGAGCAAGCAACTCTATAATGACCTTTTCGAAAGCATGGCAAGCCTTTCGAACCGGTTGGAACACATACAAAATACCATTTGACAATCTCGAAAGGTTTATGAAGAAAGCAACATTCGTAAGTCAGCAAAGAATGAAAGACAACCTTTCAACAACATTGAAGAGAAGCACAACTCTAGATAACAATCACATGAAGAGCAACCTTCTAACAAGGTCGAAGGTTTCACAACATTCAAGTGAAGAGCAACCTTCCAACAAGGTCAAATGGTTCACAATAGCATATAGAAGGCAAACCCTTCAAAAATAATGAAAGGTTCATGTAGGCATAAAGAGGAGAAGACCCATCGACAATGTCGAAAGGTCCATAATAGCAAATGTGGGGGCAAACCTTTCGACAAAGTCGAAAGTTTTACAACTGCATATAAAAGGGTGACCTCTCGACTTAGTCCAAAGCATGGAGTCGAAGGAGGGCCGCCTGCATCTATAAATAAGACCCAAGGGTTTCGGTTTTAAGGATCCGATTTTTCCATTCTACTCTCATTCTATAACTTCTTCTGTTCTATCTCACTACGTTTGTAACCCTAATTTAGAAATCAAATTGGGGATTTGTTTCTTAAACTTTGTACAAACTTCATTATGAGCAAATAAAGAGGATTATGGCTTGAGATCAACTTTGAATTTGGGAATGATCATTATCAAACGTTAATTCAACATTAACGACCAATCATACATAATTTATTTCTTATCATCTTTTTCTGTTTTGAACATATGTCATGGAACAATCACGGGATATTTCCACGAGTTTTATTCCCTTATAAATTAAATTCATGGTTTCGGCCACATAAGGGGAATACAACTTGTGACTCAATAAATATACGATGTCTAATCCTTGATACGGTTCTGTGACATATTATATCAACTCTTATATTTACCTAAACATGATCAGTGATCCAAAGCATTGATTAGGGTGGTGACGATATGTATCGTTAACAACCAAGATTATTGATTTCTGAAAGCTAAATGATAAAAAGTTACTTCAACCTAGTCAAAAGGTTGGAGGAGTTCCGTCACACCTTTCGACAAGGTCGAAAGGTCCGACAACTTACATCGATTCCAACCTAGTTAAAAGGTTGAGTTAATCCTGTTAATAACCTTTCGTCAAGGTCGAAAGGTTAACCTAATTATTTCCACTTCTACCTAGACGAAGGGTTGGGATGGTCATGCCTGTAACCTTTCGACAAGGTCGAAACGTCTGACAATCCAGTACATTGTCAACTTAGTTGAAGGGCTGCAATAGCCTCATTAACCTTTTAACAAGGTTGGAAGGCATGAATATCCATTGTTCTCTTCTTCCGGATTAAATTGATTAGGACAATTTATTCAAGGATAAACTTTCTGAAGGGAGAATCAGCTTAACTACATAGTTATGTCCAAGCAAAATTATCTTATCCAAACATTGGGGATGTAACAAGTTTTCTTGTTAACAACAGTCAAATTAGTAAAGATCTAGTGGAGTGACAATGATAAAGACTGTAATTTGGAGACTGAGAGCATGATTTGGGACACTTACCCTGAATTGTTTGATGGTATGTTTTATCTTTGATTGTTTTATTGTGTACCTTATCGTCATTTTGAGGACGAAATTCTGTAAGGTGTGGAGTCTGTAACACCCCATATGTTTATAACTTTATTTAGAATATTTAATCAATAAAATTAAATGAAATAATATGAAGATTAATAGGTTGAGATTTGATTAGACTAAGGGTAGCCGTGCCATGCTAGTGTGTTAATTAAAATAAAATAACATAAAAAAGGCGTTAGGAATGAGCCAGAATAATGTGGGAAATTGGAAAGGCTTATACCCTAAACCCTTAGGAATGAAACTCACGTTCATTTCATTTTCACTCTAACTAAAATTAAACCAAGGCGGGCCACCATTATTGTTCTCAAGAGAAGATAAGCTAGGATTCAAGAAAAGTAAGATAATCAACTAAATCAATATCAAATCTCACATCTTAAAATCTCAAAGCTAAGGTGAATAATTATAACATCCCATTTTCTTATGGTTTTTGGTTTTTAGATTAGATCCGAAATGTTTTTGCAAGTATATGCCATGTTTTGATGAGTAAAGTTGTATATATGCTTGTTCATGAATTATATATGTCCATGTTAGTTTTTATGATATGTTTGACATGAAAACCCTATTAAATGACATCCAAATAACTTAAAAATTTAGGTCAAAATGATAATTTAGAAATGAGTTTCAATTTTCATAATTTTCTAACTAATGTGGATTTTATATTAATTTTCTATTCAAGAAAATGATTTATTGGGTTATAAATTATTTACGACTAAAATTATAATTATTTGGGTTTGAAATTTTTATATGTTGGAAAACATATTAAAATAGAATTTCTGGGATTTTTCCAAATTTTTCCTAAGCGATTTAATGTATATATAAAATTATTTAAGGTATGGGACTTAAAAGTTTTTTTAATTAATTCAGAAGAAGGGCATTTTACCAAATAAAACGATTATTTAATTCTGAAAAATAGTGGCAGCAGTTTTCTGAAAAGTATTTATTAACCAATGAGAATTTTACAAAAAAGGAAGGTTAGTTGAAAAGTTATCCTTTTTAAGTTAAAAACAAAGAAATCATACTTTTAGCATGTTTCATCTAATTTTAGCTTCAGACCTTTCGACCCAGACCTCTCGACTAAGTCGAAAGGTTATACCTTTTGACAAGGTCAAACCAATGCATATGGTATCAAGTATCTTGGTATGTAATGAATTGGAGAGTGTCGAAAGGTTGGTTGCCTAAGGGGTTGAAGTACGTGTGTTTTATAAGCCAAATATCACCTGCTTTGCTTTCGAATAAGAGCTTTCGACTTGGTTGCTTTCGGCCAGGTCAAATATTTAAATAAAGGTTTTTAAACCTTTTGACAAGGTCGAAAGGTTACTACTGCTTTGATATTTGTTTTGTTTTGAACTTTCCGACAAAGTCGAAAGGTTTATTTGTTTTAAAATTAGCCGCTTCTCTATGCTTTCAACGGAGAGCTTTCGACTTAGGTGATTCACCCTTTTTTTCTAAGTGAAGTATAACCAAAGCTTTCGAAGCAGAGCTTTCGACAATGTCGAAAGGTAGCTTCCAATGTTTTCGAAAGGTTTAGTTCAATAATTTTGAAAGGTTTAGTTCAATGGTTTCGAAAGGTTTAGTTCAAGGATTTCGAAAGGTTTTGTTCAATGATTTCGAAAGGTTAGATCAATGATTTCGAAAGGTTTAGTTCAAGGATTTCAAAAGTTTCTGCTCGATGATTTCGGAAGGTTTAAGTGGAAGGTTTTCCAAGGTTTTTCTAAGGCAATGTTTTATAGTGACTTTTAAAGAAGGATGTTTATACTTTTATTGCTTTCGAAAGGTTAGCTTTTCAATGATTTCGAAAGGTTTGGGGGATGGTTTCGAAAGGTTTAATAAATGGTTTTGAAAGATAAGGTTTTGGCATATTGGCCTAAATAATTAAAAGGTTTTCACTTTTTTAGAAAGAGGCACTTTCAAAAGGTTTAGAAAGGAAAATTTTCAAATGGTTAAATGCTTTCATCAACTAAAGTTTAAGTAAAGAATATATATATATATATATATATATATAACATGGTAATGAGATTTTGAGTAAAGTATAAAGATTTTATATTTTTGCATGTATAAGTTTGGTTTTAAGGTTTTAATTCATTTTGAAAAAGTTTTCTAGAAAAATTTTGGTTGCAGATTCTTAAATGAAAATGACTCGGATATATACAGGATGGAACTAGTATGGGGTCGTGCCCTATGCATTAGCTAACAGCCCTCGCTAATTATTGTCTAAAATTCCAATATGTAGGGCTTTGTCACAGGTAGACTAAAATTAGGATTGCACAACGAAAAGAATATATGTTTGTATACAAATAGGTTATTGGTGAGCCCAAAAAATCATTAGGATCAGGAAGACCTGAGAGAGGATTAAGATCGGGACAGACCGTCCAGAAGAGAAGTATTTAACCGATTGTTAGGAACAGACCATCCAGAAATGAAGTATTTAACAGATAGTTAATGATAGGTAGTCCAAAAAAGAATAGCTAATATGATTTAGCTTAATTTTGATTATATTGTCTGGTAGGCCCGGGTCAGCCAAAGGTTAAAAGTTATCCAAACAAAACTTATGCGTTTGAACAGATAATTCATTATTACCAGATATTAATGTATGTTTACCTAATTATGCTATGCAGTGTTTAATCAGTTTTGATTGTAGGAAAAAGGTTTTGCAAAGATATGTTTTAAAAGGATATTAGTGAGGGGAAACTCGTTCCGCTAAGCGGCGTGGTCTCACTTAACATACTAAACCGGGATGTATAGTATTATTCATACCGGGCTTTGTGTCTTTCTCGAAGTTTGTGTTTTCCCCTTAAACTCTCGGGTGCTCAAAATTAATTTGAGTAGGTTGAGGGGTTAAGCTCTTCTCAGGTTTAGTAGGATGACGAATAAGGCTACCGGAGGCATGTAGAAAGCAAACAAATAACTATTTAGGAACTACAATTATTGTTTTTTTAATGAATTTCTGTTGTGTTTGTATTAGGTCTATTACAACCATATGACTCTGAACATCCAAGGGGTATCTTCATATACCTCTCTTGGCATAATTTATAATAATTATATTTTATCCATGCCTGGGAACGTATTTGGGATTGTGTAAGTTGAATATGGAACATCTGGTTTTTGAAATGTAATGATGATAGTTGTTTTGAAATCTGTGTTTTGTTTCATATTCAAATGTAATGATTAACTATCTTATTTGCTGAAGAAATTACCAAATCCAAATTATAAAACTTATACCAAACGCTAATATTATGATGTGATCACCCAATCATGCTTGAATATGGTATACATATTGTAAGACATGCCTTTTCGACCCTCGAATGTCAACACTAATACATCCATGGTATTTGTGTGCCGAACATCCAAGTGCTAGAAAGATAGACTTTTAGGGTAAAATAAAAAGAAAACGAAACAAAACAAGAAAGAAGGAACACAATATTAGAATCTCACAGCGGTAAAAAATGATAACATATAATATCAAAAGATAGTACAAGACTGTCACTCTAAGATACATAGCCTTTCAAAGTTACAATTCTAAGTACTATCCTTAGCTTGGACAATAATAACAGCCTGCCATCATAAATGCTGATATATACATAATAATAATACAATGGAAATAAGAATACGACGGTAGGTGCGACATGCAGCTCGTCTCCTTGAGCTCCAGCGAACGTCAATAAAAGCCTGTTTTTCTCAAACTACTCGAAAGAGCACATGTGGAATTTAGTGAAAACCAAAAACATGATTTAAACATAAGTCTGGTATAGGAAACTCAAGAAATATGCAGCCGATATATAAAGCGCTTTTGAGACTATTCGAAAACGGTTATCCCCTCAAAAGGACCACTATCTAATAAGTATATAAGGTGATATATTGGATAACGTCTAGGGTGTAGAATTCAAATACATAACATACCTGGAATGGTTATATTAATAACATTCAACATCATATTTGGGTACAATCAAAACCAATAAGATATGTGTTAAACAAGATTTCTTATTAACATTCCCAATGCTTTTCATAGGATTATTTTATACGGGTTCAACCTTTCGGTTGAGTGGATTCACATTTTCGAATGAAATGACAAAGTCGGAAGGTTTTAAGGTTTTAATTTTGATTCTGACCAGAGGGGATTGATTCCAGAAGGTAATAAGAGATTATTCATCTCAGATTAGGATTTGAATGAAGAATCATCTTACTTCTGATCTATCAAAAGGTTTAAGTATGGTTCAAGCATTATAGTTTAAAGGGATCAACAGAATTGCTCAACCTTTTGATTAGCCCGGAAAGTCTAAGAAGCCATTTAACCTATACCGAAAGGTTTATATATAGCTTAAACCTTGCGATTTGACTGGATCAATGGTCTTGTTAAACCTTTCGATAGGCCGGAGGGTTTAGGAAACCATTTGGACCCTTCGATCGACTTGTCATGATTGTATGACCTTCATCCATATCATTTCATCAAATTCTATCTTCCTTGGAAACCGAAAGTAATCCACATCTCCTTCGAATCCCTTCGGAAGGTTATAAACCCTTCGATGGTATCAGATGGCGAGATTGCTTTATTTGTTATCCCCTTACACTTTCAGCTTCCTAGGATGATATCTCACTTTTGAAAACCTTTCGAAAAGAGTGCATGATTCAAATATATTTAGATAATAATAAGGGCTGATTCAATATGCTACGAGACTGATATCTGAGATTAATTCTCAAGTTATATTCTCCCTTCTTGTAATTGATATTAGGTAGGGAAGAAGGAAACTTATAAGATTACCCAATGACAGTTTCATGGTATATTCTCGAAATAAACGAAGAATATAAGAAATAAATCATAAATGATTAGCCATTAATATTAAATTAACGCCCAATCATGATTATCCCCAAATTTCGAGTCGATCGCAAGCCACAATTCTCTTTATTTCTTCATAATGGAATCTGATAAAAAATTTAAGAAGTTAGCCCCCAATCTGATTTATAAATTAGGGTTACAGTGTATCAAGTTGGAGCAATCGTGATTGTTGAGTAGAAGAATGGGAAGAAAAATCGGTCCCTAGATTGGACCCCTTGGGTCTTATTTATAGATGCAGGCGGCCTTCCTTTCGGTCCTATGCTCTCATCAATATGGAAGGTCCCTTCTTCTATGCAGTTGTAAACCTTTCGGTCTTAACGGAAGGTTTGATTTTTACTCATCATCATGGGCCGCTGAATATCGTTGAAGGCTTTTTGTTTCCCCAATATATTTATGAACTCTTTGTCTCCCCGAAGGGTTGGTTTCTTATGAAGCATTATGAACCTTCCGGTCTTATCGAAAGGTTGCTCCCTCATTCGATTACTGCCGAGAGCAGCGCTTTTCCTGAATGCTGTCGGAAAGTGGTCTTTCGTTGAATTATGGATGCTACCTTTGCTTAAACCTTCTGATACTATCGAAGGATGTCGAAAATGTACTTTAACCGGTTCGAAAGGCTTATTATGCTTTCGAAAGGGATGTCAATTGAGTTGCCTATTTTGACCCTATCCTTTCTACCTTTCTTGGAAGACGTCTGTTTGAATGACGAACAATGAATCCCTTCGCTTGCCTCGAAGGGTTCAGATTTGCAACAAACTTGTTTCCTGCACCCATTCCTTCTTATTTAAAAGACTTTGGGCGCTCTTATTTGCTTTAGTCTTTGTGTTACATTGGGTAGCCTTATAACCATCTACGTGCGAAAGCTCTTCCCTGAAGTTACCATGTGCCTCTTCTTCTCTAGTGTTATACAATCTTTTCAGTGTCATCGAAAGGTAACTTCTTATGATACTCTTTGCCTATGCGAAAGGTCTCTGATGTGCCTTCTTTATCTTCATTTACATTTTATGGTTAACATTTAGCCCCCCTTGTATAAAAAAGGCTTTTTTTCTTTAGGACAAAGATTCCAAGATCATCGAACGGGCCCCTGCATTCTTCCTGTTGGAAATGAGCAACTGAAAACCAGAAAACTCGGTTTGACATTGATAACGGGAACCACTGAAGCTCAAGATGCCACTTTCTGGACACCATTTTTTGACAATTAATAACGGAAGTTCCAGAATGGAATTTTTTTTAATTGATAATGGAAGACCAGAATATCTCCTCTGGTGGTTAATGATAGAAGTCTAGAATACCAATTTTTGGGAATTAATAACAGTAGACCGAAATACCGACTTCGGTAATTAATAATAGAAGACCATAATACCATAGCTGGCAATTAATAATTTAAGACCAGCATACCATTACTGGTAATTAATAGAAAACTAGAATGCCATCTTTAGTAATAGAAGACCAGAATACTATTTCCAGTATCAAGTAATAGAAGATTAGGATACTATCTTTTATGATGGAAGTCTAAAATACATATCTGGCAAATGTTCGCGAGAAAAAGTCAGCGACTTCCCTCTAATTTTCTCGTTGAATATGCCATCCTTTGGTTTTTACAGTGTTTCGCATGCTTTTGCTTTCTCATGACCGAGTTTTATTTATCCATTTATCATTTGTTCTGGCCTATTCAGGCAGGGTCTCTTTCGTCCGATTTTGTGCTTATTTAAGCAGAGCCTATTTCAGGCTGTTTGTCATATTTGACAGTACCGATCTTTTTGGTGGTTGCTATTTTAAGCTATGCCAATTTCTGGCAGTGCCTGTTTCAGGCATGGACTTTTCTTAGTCCGCCGAATATTTCATCCGGGTTTCCGGTACGCTCGGCTAGCTTTTTCTGAAGCATGGCCGGAGGACTTACCCGACCTCCCTCCAGGAGGTGCCTTAACCTGGCCATAGCGTGATGCGGTTAAGGGCTTGTCCGGAACCTTGACCAGGCCATATCGTGGCGGGACCAAGGCCATATCTGTCAAAATTAAACAGTATGCTAGCTTTTCTATGACTAGGTATTGAATTTCAGCGTCCTTTAACCTCCTTCTTACATAATAAACTGGTAGTTGCAGTCCCTTGTCATTTCTAATCAGTACCGAGCTCACCACGTGATTAGAAATTTCCATATATAAGAATAGATCCTCTCCCTCTTCGGGGCTGGATAAGATTGGTGGCTTTTCCAAATGCAGCTTTAGTTCTTGGAATGCCCTTTTGCATTCTTCATTCCATTCAAAGTTTTTCTTCTTCTTAATTACTTCAAAGAATGGTATGCATTTATCAGTGGCCATTGATATAAACCTGCTTAGTGCTGCCACTTTTCCATTCGGACTTATAACGTCTTTATTCGTCATAGATTCTACCATATCCTTAATGGCCTCGATCTGCTCTGGGCTAGCCTTAATCCCTTGTGAACTCGCAATATATGCAAGAAATTTTCCGAAATGGACTCCAAAGTTTCATTTCTGGGGGTTGAGTTTCATTTGATACTTGCGGAGCACTTTAAACATTTCGTTCAAATCTTCAAGATGATTTTTCGCTTCCTGAGACTTTACCAACATGTCGTCAACATAAACTTCCATATTCCTCTCGATTTGTTCTTTAAACATTCGGTTAACCAACCGTTGATAAGTTGCTCCTGCATTTTTCAATCCGAATGGCATTACCTTATAACAATGTGTCCCATCGTAAGTAAAGAAGCTAGTATGTTCCTCGTCGAGTTTAAACATAGGAATCTGATTGTACCCAGAGTATGCATCCATTAAGGAAAGCAGCTTATGTCCACTGGTGGTGTCGACCAACTGATCTATCCTTAGAAACGAGTAATAATCCTTTGGACAAGCTTTATTCAAATCTGTATAATCTACACAAGTCCACCACTTCCCGTTGGATTTCTTTACCAGAACTGGATTTGCCAACCATTTGGGGTATCGGACTTTTCGGACAAACCCATTTTGTTGCAATTTCTTGATTTCTTCCTTTAGAGCATCGGTCCTAACCTTATCAAATAGCCTTTTCTTTTGCCTGACCGGAGGTATGTCTGGATTGATATTCAGGGCATGGCTCATGACCATGGGGCTAATTCTAACCATGTCAGAGTGGGTTCAAGCAAAAACATCCTTATTTTATTTTAAAAATTCTATAAATCTTGACTTTAGCTGCTCTTCAAGATTCTTTCCCACTCTGGTTATTTCAGTAGAATTGGCAGAATCTAATAGAACCTCTTCGGTTTCTTCGACTAGCTAAACTCTTTCCACCTCTCCTCGACAATCCAATTCTGTAACGATCTCGCTCTCTTCGGTTGAGTTGGAATCCATTCTCTTTCTCTTTCCGTAAACTGCAAAACACCTTGCAGCAATACGTTTGTTAGTTTTATCATCTTTTTTCTTTGCTTCGAATGATGGATGAAAGAATCCATCTTTCGAAGGCTGTAAAGTATTAGAAGAATCAAAGTAACAAGTGAACTCCCTGTTATATTTCTCTAGAGTTATAAAATACATTTCTCGGGATGCGAATTGTTTGCCTCGAATAGTGCCCCAGCCGCTTTTAGTGAGAAATTTAAGCGTTAGATATTTTGGGGAGACGAATGCATCCACCTCGTCAAGTGCCGGTCGTCCAAAGAAGGCATTATAGAATGAGGGCTGATCTATGATCACAAAGGTCGTTTCAAAGACTCGGGAACATGGGGGAAGTCCTAGTTAGACCAAAAGCTTTACCTGTGATATGCACGTAAATGTGCATATTTTTTACCACCATATTTAATCTATTTAAATTAAATAAATGATCATATCGGGTATTTTAACTTGTTTAAACCAAAATTCAAATTATTTTCAAATTGCCACATATTCATCTTCATATAGGGGTAAAATGGTCATTTTTATGCATTTATTAAATTGTGAAAATTTACTTCGAATTTTCTATGTTGTTTTGTATGAAATTTGGTGAATGTTACAAGTGGCTTCATGATAATATATGCATGCACAAGAGTGAAGAGAACAAATGAAGATGGAAATAATTCAAAGTGGTGATCATGGAGGACCCCACCCACTTACCTTGATTTTCAATTAGGAACTAAGCACATGATAAAAGGACATCAAAGCTTCATGTACAATTAAGTGGGGGATTAGTGGATGCTAATGATTATTTAGCCACCACACTACCTCAAGGGTAATTTGGGCATTCACCAAAAATATGAATTAGGGTTTAACACATGTATAAAGACCCCTTATATTTCATGTAACCCTCTTCTTCCTTAGTCCCTTATAGTTAGTTTTTAGCTTAGAAAATAGATCAATGCTCTCTTTCTTTTCATGGCTACTTAGCCATTTCTTCTCTTATGTAATTCCTTTTTTTCTTTATGCAATTTAATACATGTTCTTTTTCTTTTCTTGTTTATTTCCTTTCATGTTGTAGTGTAGATTTGTTTATTTATGCAAGTAGTGTAGATTTTCTTTTATGCAATTAGATTAGTTCTCTTTTTCATTAGCTTTCATTTTCTCTTCCTTTTGCTTTCATGTTGCTAGCTACATTTGTTAATCAAATAACAAATATGAGAGGCTAAACCCCTTCAATTTAGCGGTAATGAAGCTCTCTAATTATGTAGCTTCAACTATTTGTTAATTCATGCTCTCTTTTTGTGCTTAATGATGATGATAGAAATGGTTTACTAGTTTTTTTTGCTTTGAATTTGATAGCCTATATTGTTGACACCAAATAGGCTATGCTTAAACAATCACTAACACTAATAGCCTCTTCATCAAAATATCATTATGGCAAAAGAAAGTTATTTGAAATTAAAATTTGATAGTCTATATTTCTAATCAATAGTTAATAGGCCATACTTAAAATAGATTTCGTTTTCATTTTCATTGTCAAGTTTCATTAGAGTTAGTAAGTGGTTTAAGGAGTGTGTTATAGTTTGATGGCTTATGTTGGCTAATCAATAGCAAAAATATGCCATACTTATGATAAGCACATCAATTAAAGCACTAATGACCATAAAAGAGAGAACATGATTTCATATGTGTTGAACTACATGATCTGGAGAGTGGATTTATTCTCTAAATTGTAATTTAACTCTTATATTTGCATCTCTTTTCTTTTAGTTGGTTAGCTAATTTTCTAATTCTCTAGCTTAACTTTCTCTTCAACTTTGTTTAATTTGATTGAATAGAGATTTAAAATCATCAATTCTCCGCTGATCGACCCGTATTCTCCACGTACTACAAGTGTACACCGTGCGCTTGTGGTAAAATTTATTTCAAAATTTTTCGACGGTTTTCTAACTCGATAGAAAATCCATCGATTAACAAGTTTTTGGCACCATTGCCGGGGAATTGTTTTGATTTTAATTTTCTATTCTTCGAATTATTTTCGTTTGATTGTTATTGTGTGTGTATTGCATTAAAAAAATTTGTTTGTTTTTGTGTATTTTTGTGGCATTTTATTTGTGTGCATGTGTTCTAGTTGTTTTGTTTGTGTGCATTTCCATATTTAAAAAAAACACAATTTCTAAACAAAAATTATTTATTCACATTTGCCTTTTCACTTTTACATTTACATCTTTCTTTTTCTTTCCTTTTTTTATATATATACATTTACAAGAAGAAAAAAACAAAGCTGCACAGTGCATTTCTTTGTTCTCTGATTTTCTGCATTGCATTGTCACTTCTACAACAGCGAAACATCCCTCCTCTGCCTTCCCCACTGTCTCACTCCCATAGCAGCAACAACTCCTCCATACCGCTGTTATTTTTCCATCACTATACTGTCAATCTACAGCAATTCACAACATTCAACATCGACCACTGAAACCACCATTCTTTACAACCTCTGCCTGATTCACATATCACACTTCACATCGACAAAACTTGATGCTACCTTCCAACCATACTCTCTGCCATCCTAATCAGTGTTTGTCACCACTTCAATACCACTGCCTCTTTAGAGCCTCGACCGAACTATCTGCAACAACTACATTCCAGCACAATGATCCCATCCAACTTCCCCCTTAAATTCACAGCTCTACCACCATTGTATATACATACCCACAAAATCATCAACAATCAACTTCTACCATATCCACATAGCAGTTCATCATTTCAACATTTACCTAACACTTCAACACAGCTTCACACACTCACCACATTCAAACCACAGTTCATCTCAACTACTTCAACAAGCCAATACATCAACCACTTCTATTTCCTTTCCCTTAACACTTCAGTTCATACCTTCTTTATCACATACACACTTCTACTCCAGCAACTCATCAAAACAACCCCCTGACCATACATCAAATTCCTACTTGTTGTCATTAAGACAAACCTTGCTACTATCAACAGTGCAGCCACAGTATCACATCATATACAAGCAACTTCCACCACTGACACATATCATTTCAACCTTCATACACATTGAACAGTCACATACAAGACTGCCTTCCACTTCACCAATACAAACCAACCACTTCTACCTACTTGTAGCCACACATACAACCTGATGCAGCCCAGAATGGTGAAGTGTTAGGTCGTGAACGACCTAACCAATTCTTGAGTCGAGAACGACCTAACGGATCGCGAAATAAGGAGCTGCGACCTAACTTCGAAGAAGTAATGCGAGCAAACAAAGTCCTAGGTCGTGAGCGACCTAACCATGCAGTGCAAAATGAAGCAAATTTAGGTCGTGTATGACCTAAGTCCAAGGTCGCTGAAGAGGGGTGCAAATGACCTAATTCACATGCCGCTTCTTTAGGTTGTGAACGATCTACCGCTTCTTTAGGTCGCGAACGACCTAACTCACAGGCCGCTCCTTTAAGTCGCGAACGACCTAACTCACGTGCAGTTTCGATAGGTCGCTCAAGTGATAGGTCGTAGGAAGATTGTTATGAAGCTCTGTTTTAGGTCGCGAAGCTTTAGGTCGCGTACAAAGCTTAAGTCGTTGAAGCTTATGCCGCCTGGATTTATTGAGTCGCTATCTCTTAAGTCGCTTTGTTGTTAAGTCGCGTGGGTTGTATTGTTAGGTCGTTGCTGACCTATGTGTTGTGTTGTATTGTACTTAATGTTCTTTTCTTTAAGTCGCGTACTGTTTGTTTTAGGTCGTCTGTTTTAGGTCGTGATGTTTAGGTCGTGAACGACCTAGGTGTTGTACAGATTTGAGTTGTGTGATTTGTAAGCTTATAAATAGGCGGGTGATGCCATTTGTAAAAGTTAGTTGATTTTGAATAAATCTTTTGTTTGTTAGCTTTGTGCTTTCATTAAATTGGTAGTTGAGTGTGATCTCCTATCTCCTCTTTCGGCATTCGAGTGCGCTCGAATCAACGATTGTAGAAGCCAATTCACGGTATCAAGTGTGCTTGATCAATGTCTGAAGAATTGCAGATCTTCTTTCACGGTATCGTGCGCGATCAACGTGACGAAGATAGCTAGAATCCGGCATCTTTTGATCAACAGATTTGGGCCATTCAGTATCTTCTATTCCATTGATTGCTACTTTCACAGATTCATCATTTTTGTTATCCGCTGCTGCATCATTTGGTATCAGAGCTAGACTTAGCCAATCATAGCTAAGCCGAGTCTTGGAGCCAATTTATTCGAAGAGTTTGAGGAGTTAATTGAAGCCGTACATCATTTAGAGAAGTTGGTTGTTCATCACGTTCATCACAAAGTTGCAACAAGTTTGGAGTTTTCGATCCGTATCATTTCGGATCTAAGGAGGAAATTTTTTTGAATTTTGCGTGGAAGCTTTGGGCGTCAAAGTTTGAAGTGGAAGGCCGTGCCTCATTTGGTATCATTTTGATTGTACAAGCCGAGAATTGAAGAGAGTTGAAGAATCATCATGCCGCCGAGAAGAGCTAATCGCCATCAGAATGTTGAAGCTTTGTATAGAAGAGAAGAAGCTGATGAGATGGAGCAAAGAATAAACGAAAACTTTAGTGAAAAGCTTAATGAAGGGATTGTCGATTAGAGAAGATGATGTTGGAGATGAATCAAAATCGGAGAAGGGTTTCACCTGAATCTAACCATGGGGGAAGTAAAGTGTCACCCCATTCCAATCGAGGGAGAAATGCTGATAATGATCATAGAAGTGTGAGTCGAGATCGTTATAGGAATGTTGACAATCGAAATCATGATAGGAATGAGAATGATCGTGATCCGAGGAATGTAGATCGAAGGGATGTTGGTGGAAGAAATGATGGTAGTAGAGATGTTGGTGGTCGGGATAGACGTCGATATACATCAGATTTCGAGGAGGAGTTTGATGGTGGTAGTGTTCATGGACGAGGACGAGGAAAAGGAAGGAATCAGTCGGAGTATGATCACAAGTGGGAGTCTGGGATGAAAACTGAAATACCGGAATTCAAGGGAGGTATGCAAGCCGAGGAATTTCTTGATTGGTTAGCTTATGTTGAGGAAATATTTGACTTCAAGGAGGTTCCGGAGGATCGTAAAGTGAAGTTGGTTGCTACTAGGTTGAGGGGGAGAGCTATGGCATGGTGGCAGCAAACCAAACTTACTAGAGAACGGATGGGAAAGTCAAGGATTGTTGCTTGGGAAAAGATGAAGAAATTGATGAAGGCTATTTTCTTACCCTACAATTACCAATCATTAATGTATCAGAGATTACAAAACCTGAGGCAAGGGACGAAAGCGGTTACTGATTATGCAGATGAGTTCTACCAATTGATTGCTCGAAATGACATTATGGAGACAGAAGAACAATTAACCACTAGGTTTGTTGGTGGACATAGAACACAGATCCAAGATATGGTGAACATGTTCGACCCTAGATCTGTGGCAGAAGCACATTAAAAGGCGTTGGCTTGGGAGAAACAAGGAAGACGTGGGGGAGGTGTGTTTCCAAGTTTTACGGGGCAGAACAAAGGAGCGGGTAGTAGTTCTAATATCCCTAAAGCATCGAGTAAGCCGGTTGTTCATGAAGTGGCTAAACCAAAAGTCAACACCAATTTCAAATGCTATAATTGTCAAGAAGTGGGTCACAAGAGCAGCGAATGTCCAAAACCGAAGAAGAGAACTATGATTGCTGAAGTGGAAGATGAGGATGCAGAGGCTGAATGTTCTAATTCATTACATGATGAGGAGGAAGAAAATGTGTCTGGAGACGAAGGGTATTCATTGATGATGAAGAGATCTTGTCTAACACCAAAGCAGGAGGAAGAAACTAGCTGGTTGAGAAGTAACATCTTTCAGTCAACATGCACTATCTTGGGAAGGGTTTGCAAGTTCGTTATTGATGCAGGAAGTTGCGACAATATTATCTCTACAGAAGCTGTGAAGAAGTTATCATTGAAGACAGAGAAGCATCCAAAACCGTACAAGTTAGCTTGGTTGATGAAAGGTGAGGAGGTGAAAGTTGGAAGAAGAGCTTGTGTTAATTTTTCAATTGGGAAGAAATACAAGGATGAAATTTGGTGTGATGTTGTGGACATGGACGTATGTCATCTATTGCTGGGGAGACCGTGGCAGTATAATACAGCTGTGCAACATGATGGACGTACTAACAATTACAGTTTTATGTTTGAAGGAACTAAAATCACTTTGATTCCTAAGAAGCGACAACAAGAAGAAAACAAGTTGGAGGAGATTGAAGAGTTGAAAACTTTGTTATCATTGAAGGAGTTTGTGAAGGAGGTAGAAGAGGAGCCTGAAGTATTCTTGTTGATTGGACGTGAGAGTCATGAAGTGGTTGAGATCCCTGAAGAAGTAAAGCCAGTGCTGGGAGAATTTGACGATGTATTTCCTGAGGAGCTACCAACGGAGTTACCGCCATTGAGAGACATTCAACATCAAATTGATCTTGTTCCAGGAGCTGTGTTACCTCATAGACCACACTACAGAATGAGTCCAAAAGAACATGAGGAGTTGAGAAGGCAAGTGGAAGAATTGCTTAAACAGGGGCGTGTACAGGAAAGTTTAAGTCCTTGTGCGGTGCCAGCTTTGTTAGTACCGAAGAAGGATGGAACATGGAGGATGTGCACTGATAGTCGGGCACTGAACAAGATTACGGTAAGATATAGATTTCCTATGCCTAGATTGGATGACTTGTTGGATCAGCTTAGTGGAGCTACTATCTTTTCGAAGATTGATTTGAAAAGCGGTTATCATCAAATTCGAATCAGACCAGGGGATGAATGGAAAACAACGTTCAAGACACGTGAGGGGTTGTACGAATGGCTGGTTATGCCGTTTGGTCTTTCGAATGCACCGAATACATTTATGCGGGTGATGAATCAGATTTTTAGACCATTCATTGGAAAGTTTGTGGTGGTGTATTTTGATGATATACTGATATATAGTGGAAGTCCAGAAGAACACGTGCACCATCTGAGAGAAGTATTTGATGGTACTGCGATAGGAACAATTTTATGCTGCAACGAAGAAATGCGTGTTCATGACGCGTAGTGTTTTATTTTTGGGATATGTCATATCGGGAGGAGGTATACAGGTGGATCAGAATAAAGTTGAAGCAATCAGAAATTGGCCACAACCCAAGATGATTACAGAAGTTTGAAGCTTTCATGGTTTGGCATCATTCTACCGAAGGTTTATTCCACACTTCAGTAGCGTGATGGCACCAGTGACTGATTGTATGAAGGGGAAACAATTTTTATGGTCGGAGGAAGAGGGGTTGCTTTTGAGCGGATCAAGGAGCTTTTGACGACAACACCAATTCTAGTGTTGCCAGATTTTCAGTTATTGTTTGAATTACATACTGATGCATCGAAGGTTATAATTGGAGGGGTGTTAAGTCAGAAGGGACGTCCTATTGCATATTTCAGTGAGAAGTTATCAGGAGAAAAGATGAGATATAATACTTACGATGTGGAATTTTATGCTATTGTGCAAGCTGTGAAACATTGGAGACATTATTTGTTTCATAAAGAATTTGTTTTATATATTGATCATGAGGCGTTGAAGCATATGCAGGGACAGAACAAGATTGCGGCAAGGCATGCTTCGTGGATTGCGTACTTACAACAATTTACGTTTGTGGTGAAGCATAAATCGGGAATTACAAATAGAGTGGCAGATGCATTGAGTCGAAGGAATCATTTGTTGACTACAATGAAGGTTGAAGTAACGGGGTTTGATGTGTTGCCAGAAATGTTTGTTGATGATCCTTACTTTGCGAAGTGTGTAGATAAAGTCAAGGAGGGAAAAACGGATGAGTTTGTATTGGTGGATGGTTTTCTTTTTAAGGGAAATCGATTGTGCATACCAGAGTGCAGCTTACGTATGAAGATTATAAAGGAGTTGCATGAGGAAGGTCATGTGGGCCGAGATCGTACTTTGCAATTGATTTCTCAATCTTATTATTGGCCTTCGTTGAAACAGGAAGTTGGATGGTTTGTGGAGAGATGTCATATTTGCCAAATTTCCAAAGGGACGGCGACAAATGCGGGATTGTATATGCCGTTACCCGTGCCGGTTAGACCATGGGATGATATCAATATGGATTTTGTTTTGGGATTACCGAGAACTCAGAGGGGGAATGATTCGATATATGTTGTAGTAGATAGGTTTTCGAAGATGGCAAATTTCATCGCTTATAAGAAGACAGCTGATGCCGTCCGTGTTGCCGAGTTATTCTTTAAAGAAGTGTATCGCTTACATGGTTTACCAGAATCCATTGTTTCTGATCGAGATACTAGATTTCTAAGTCATTTTTAGCTGAGTTTGTGGAAGATGGTGGTAACAAAGCTAAATTTCAGTAGTGCTTACCATCCGCAGTCCGATGGTCTGACTGAAGTTGTTAACAGATCTTTGGGAAATTTGTTGCGGTGCCTAGTGAAGGATAATCTGAAGAGTTGGGATATGAAGTTATGTCAAGCAGAGCTCATAATCATGCTATAAACCATAGTACGAGTTTCATTCCATTTCAGGTAGTGTATTCAAGTTTACCAAAGGGGCCGTTGGATTTGACGATAATACCACAACCAAAAGGGACAGTTAAACGGGCTGTTGATTTTGTTGATGGATTGGCAGAATGTCACAAAATCGTTCAGGAACGATTGGAGAAAGCAAATGAAAAGTATAAATGATCTGCAGATTTGAAGCGAAGAAGTGTTCAATTTAATGAAGGAGATTTAGTATATGTTGTGCTAACAAAAGATCGTTTTCCAGTAGGAGCATACAATAAACTTAAAGCTCGAAAGATTGGTCCTGTAACAATTATGAAACGGATCAATGAAAACGCTTATAAGTTGAAGCTGTCGGAGGATGTGTACACTTCTGACGTGTTTAATGTTAAACATCTAATACCGTATCATGGGGATGAACTTGTTATGGAAGAGGAGGGCGCAAATTCGAGGACGAATTTTTTTCAACTAGGGGAGGATGATGCAGCCCAGAATGGTGAAGTGTTAGGCCGCGAACGACCTAACCAATTCTTGAGTCGAGAACGACCTAACGGGTCGTGTTTGCAAAAAAATTGGACAAACACCTCCAAGTCATATGGTTTACTTGATTTTATGTTGTTCGTAGTGATTTGGGTGATTTATGCAAATATATGAAAAGCAGGGACTAAACTGTAAAAGACACGCAGATTTATAGTGGTTCGGCCAGAATGTGCCTACGTCCACTTTATATGTTATACTCCTTTTTCTATTCAAATTACAAGTACAAAGCTTTGATACAAGTATATGAAAGTTGTTTGAAAGTTCTATCCGTGCTTTAGCTCTCAAACTTGTCCCCATTGTTGTACCCCTGCCCCTCTATTTATAGAGTAAGGCTGGGGGTAGGGGTCTTGGATGTGTATAGCTGCTGGTGGGCCTGGGCTGATATGAGCTGGCCTGGCACGTCTTGGTCAGGTAGCACTTGGTCCGGTGATGGGTGATCCGGTCGTGTCCTCCTTTGCTTTTGTTTCGGCAGTGGATGGAGGTAGCTGGTTCGGCAGCATTCTGGTTCGGCTATGCATGGAAGTGGGGTTTGGACCGGTAGTGCTTGGAGAGGAGATGGTTCGGCTATGCATGGAAGTGGGGTTTGGACCGGTAGTGCTTGGAGAGGAGATGGTTCGGCTATGCATGGAAGTGGGGTTTGGAACGGTAGTGCTTGGAGAGGAGATGGTCGGCTATGCATGGAAGTGGGGTTTGGACCGGTAGTGCTTGGAGAGGAGATGGTTCGGCTATGCATGGAAGTGGGGTTTGGACCGGAAGTGGGGTTTGGACAGATAGTGCTTGGAGAGGAGATGGTTCGGCTATGCATGGAAGTGGGGTTTGGACCGGTAGTGCTTGGAGAGGAGATGGTTCGGCTATGCATGGAAGTGGGGTTTGGACCGGTAGTTGGTTGGTTCGGTGGTGATGTTGGTCCGGTTTGAGGTGATTTGGTGGCTCGTCCCTTGCTTCCTCGTGTTGGTTCGGTGGTGGTAGAAACGTACCCAACATTTGCCCCCCAAAGTAGGGCATATGTTAACATATGTCGTGCTTTGTTTCAGTTTGAACAACCATATTCGGCCCAAGAACCGAACCGGCTGGTCCGGCAATCCAACTTTCCTCTATAAGTAGGAGCCCCAGGCCTTCGTTTTTCCTTACCGAACGAGATAGCCGAATCAATTTCTGAACTGTCAAATCAATACGTGCCAATCTAATCTTAGCTGCCGGACCAGGCAAGTTCTCTTCTGCCGAATGACTTCTTAAAGTCCTTTATTTTACCGAATGAACTTAATACCGAATGGACTTGATACAGAATGGATTTGATACCGAATGGACTTGATACCGAATGATCTTGATACCGAATGAACCTGATACCGAATGAACCTAAAAAACTTGCTTGTTTTATATTACTACATCCTTTGTTTTAACAACGTACTTTTCTGTGTTTGCAGATAAATGTCTCACAAAGTGGAAACCCGATCAGAAAAGAAGAGATCCCAGGACAGAGAAGAGACTTCCGCCGTGCCCCCAGTCCAGTAAGGACCGGGACGTTATGGGCCCACCCCGAGATCATTGGTAGATGGATATGGTCCTCAGGAGCTTCTGAACTCACCTCCTGATTGTTTCCCAAGCTTTCTCAAAGGCGAGCAGCTTGATGTTATCTCCCACTCCTTTGGGATTGACAGAGCGCGCATGTTGTTGCCGGGGGAGGGATTGATGTCATATAATCCCCCCGAAGGGTATTTCGCCTATAGTCGGTACCATTGCATGTGTGGGGCCATTCCCCCGATCAATGCTTGGATAGTAAGTTTTATCCCCTACTTGAAGGTAGCTCCGTTTCAGCTTCAGCCTAACTCCTACGCCATCCTGGTGAGCCTATTTGTCATTTTTCAGAGGAGATACGGGCGTCCTCCCTCCAACCGGGAGATCCGGTATTTGTACAATCTGAAAGGCTATAAGAAGGGGTCTCCATACATTAGCTTGGAATCAGCCGTATCTTTCAAGCCAGTCCTGGACTTATATTCGAAGTTCAGCATGTTCAAGAAAGAATGATTTTTCGTTAAGGATGACTCTGTTTCCATCCGTCGCTTCACCTCAGGCTGTAAGTCGAAGTTTATTTATGATTTCTGTTCTGACTGCAATGCTCCTTCTCATGTGTTTTTATTCCTTGCTAGCGACAGGTGGCTTTGCGGTCGTGGAGAATGATCGCCTGGTTCAGACGGCAGTGCAAATAGAGGCCATTACGGGAAGGGATAGGTCGGCTTCTTACTTGATCAGGAATGCTACGCTTCTGGGGCATAACCTGATCCTTCCACATCAGTCCGTGGTTAAGCAGAGAGACACGGCGGAGGAGAGAGCTGCCAAAGCTACAGGAGGGGCCACGGCGAAAAGCAGCAAAAGGAGACCCTTCTCGATGCATCCAGTTGCTGGGGGGAAGAAACTCAAGAAGTCCGACGGACCCTCTCCCAGCACACATCCGGATGTTCAGGAGGAGGAAAAAGTGGAGGGGGAAAAGGGCAAGGATGAAAGAGGTGAGGCGGAGAGTGGTAGAGAAGGTGACAGTGATCGTCACGGTAATGATGGTGGCGAAGGACAGGGTGGTGATGGCACCGGGGCCTTGCCCCCTGAGCAGGCAGGTGTGATTCAAGAGTGGACAGATGACGCTCTCCGCCAAGCCTTCGAAGAGTTGGAGGAAACGGAGAAGTCCAAAAAAGCTGATAAGGTTGGGACCGGCGTCGATCTATCTTCCGGGAGTGCTTCTACTGAGGCAACTTCTGCGGTTCAAGGGGAATTTCTCTCTATTCTTTTTAATTCTTGAATGATGGCTCAATGCATGCTGGTGACACTTGGTTTTCATTCCAGGAGCGGGCAAAATGGCTAAGACCTCAGATCTTCGGCACAGGCTTGAACAATACAAACTCCTCAAAGCTTCCGCCAAGCCGAAGCCTCATACTAACCGTCCTGGAGGCGTAGTCGGCTATCGTCCTCTTCTTGGAGTTATTGAAGAATGTATACAAAAGAAGAAGAGGAGTCGATCTACGTTTGCATCTCTTCCTGGTCCTCCGGCCCCACTCCAGCCTATTCACGATATTACGGAGGATGATACTGAGTTTGTGCCTTCCCCACATTCATCTGAGAATCCAACCTTCACCCCGATAGATCACCCTGGCTTAGTTCGCAATCCGTTTGCGGGTCATCCAGACCTGGATCCGACCTCGCATGATATCTCCTTCGACGAGGTTACTGGTGAGCATCTTCTCCCTCGCAATCCTATGGTACGGGTGCTTGACGAAGCTAAGTCCTTGGACCTTGATTTGCTTACTACCCGGGTTGTATCTCTGGGGGATGAGGCTAAGGCAAATATTGACCGGGTTGCTGAGGAGACCAGGAAATTGATGGGGCATCATGCCAGACTAGTCAAGGCCGGGGAGGAAATTGGGAGTGCCAACATTCGGCTGCGGTTAATGGTCTCCGACCAGGTTAAGCAGCTTGCCGATCAAGCCATCCAAATTTCTCAGCACGAGGCCGCATCCAGGCAACTGAAGAAGACTATGGAAGAGGCCAGCAGGGCAGAGTTGCGAAAAATGGAGGCCGCCTGCAAGGAGCGAATTGACATGGCCATCACGACGGTGGATGAGGTTCGACAAGCGGACCTTGAGCGGGTGCAGGAATTATCGGGGAGACTTGGGGCTGCGGAGCTCGCTTAGTCCAGGTTGAAGGAGGAGATGGAGGTGATGAGGATATCCCTTCAGTCCGACCGCGCACGATACCGATCGGAGAGGGATGCTGCCGTCGCTAAGCTGCGTGCTTCTGAGGCCCGAAAGAGGGAGCTTGAGGAAAACGAGGGGATGATGGATGAGATGCTCCAGGATATGTATTTCCGCACTTGGAAGCAGGGTAATTTATCCTGGATGGATGATTACCCCCGAGTTATGGCCAGGATTTACCTTCGGGCTCTAGAGGAGGCTAGGGCTGATGCGGATAAAGAGGGTGGCGCGGTCTTCAGAATGGATGTGGTCACTGCCCAGTTCACCAAGGAGGAGAAGGTGGCGGTGAAGGAGGGTATGCGGCTGCTTGCTGCTGAGGAGGCAGGTGTGCAAGTAGAGGATGACGACCAGGATGGTCAGGATGCAGGTGCTGGTAAGTCTTCTTTTCTAGTCTTTTCGTTAACTTTGTTGCTTATCACTAATGAATTCTTTCTTTGACCAGACAGGTGGGCAACAGGACAAGGATAAAACTAAGACGCAGCCGGCTCCTTGATTTGACCTGGATATCTTTTTGCGGACTTGACATTGTTGTATATGTTAGTCTCAAAACAGTAACGTAACTCTTAGGTTGTAATTTTGCTACTGGTAATAAACAACATTATTCTTGACGTGTAATTTTTTTAACTTAAGCTGATTCTGTCGTTTTTTGAATGTTTTTGCTATTTTGACATGTTGTATGAGAAATATAGCTATGCGTATGCTTGTAATTCAATTGTGTTTGATGTAAAGTTCTTGCTTAAAACATAATTTCATGTCTTGCAATGTTGGTGTGATGTATGAATAAATTATAGCCACATGTTTATACATGAAAGAAGAAAATACCGCCCTTCATATTTTACTTGTAGGTGGCAGCTTTGAATGTCTTGCATGACTGAGTATGGAATGCGGTCTAGTGTTTTGCTGTGAGTATCTGCTTCCATTAGCGAATGTCTCTTATTCTGTGTACTGTACTTCAGGGATTGTTACAGAGGATAAGAGAAAAGTTTATTAAATAAAATTGAAATATGAGAAATGGTAAAACTTCCAATCACGGAAGGCCTTCGATGTTCTTAAGTTCGTGGCAAACGGGCTTTGTAGTCACTTTCTATAGCCGTGGGTCTTGGAGACATTTGTCACCCATCTTACGCCTCCGCGGGGAGTTAATCTTTTTACCACAGCCTTACTTAAGACACATCGGAGCCGAGATCACGCACAGTAACTACCCGGGCCATTATGGCCCGTAATCGTGGGTATTATTCGATTTACTGTGGCCGGCTAGCGTGGGTGCCGATCGTCAACCGTGAACTACACCTGGCTGGCCATACCTTATGTTGGGGCTTAAAGTAGGTTCACAGTTGCCGGCAAGCCGAACGCCGTAATGAGCTGCCTTGGCTATAGCCGGCCTTCTCGGTGGCTTATAATCGGCTCATTACAGTTGGCTTTAAGGGCCGTCGCGAGCAATGAGTTAACCCGCAGCAGAGGGATGCCGGAGCAAAAGTGTCTCATTGGCGAGGGCATAGATTCGCATTGTACCTGTTAGGTCTTTTCCAGGTGAAGTCGCGCTGTGGAGTGCCTTGAATGGAAATGCTATATGCACAAGATTTTGTCCAACAGAAAGGGATAAAGTTAACAAGCAGCCAAGATACAAAGGAACAAGTTAAAAAAGAGACAAGATTTTTAAAGTGGTTCGGCACGAAAATGCCTACGTCCACTGATTCTCTTTGTTAATTTACTTCATATGGGAAGTACAAGTTAAGAAAAGTATCGACGGAGGTTTTGGATGTTCCATGCCCTCTGGAACACCTCTCCGTCCACTGTTGACAAAATATAAGCTCCATTGTGGAGATCTTTATGAATTACATATGGTCCATCCCAGATTGGATCTAGTGCCCCAAGGCAAGGGAAGATTCGCTTGAGGACAAGATCTCCTTCTTGTATGGTACGACGCTTGACTTTGGAGTTGTATTGTGCTGCCACTTTTTGCTTGTGGGCTGCTGCTTTGAGGGCTGCATCATTTCTTCTTTCCTCAATTAGATCAAAAGACATGTGAAGGAGTTCTTCGTTCTCTTCTGGGTTATAGTGGATCCTACGGTAGGAAGGCACGATGGTTTCAACTGGGAGCATAGCCTCCGATTCGTATGCCAAAGAGAAAGGAGTATGCCCCGTTGATGTTCTGAAAGATGTGCGATAGGCCCATAGTGCCGTAGGGAGTTCATCCACCCAAGCGCCCTTTGACTTTTTGAGTTTCTTTTTTATTAGAGTTTTCAGAATTTTGTTGACGGCTTCGACTTGTCCGTTTGCCTGGGGATAAGCTACGGATGAGAAGCTTTTGTGAATTCCGTGCTCTTGGCACCAGTTGGCGAACTCCTCGCTGTCAAACTGAAGTCCATTGTCTGATATAATTTTGAATGGGACTCCGTACCTGCATAGAACATTTTTGATCAAGAAGTTAATAACTTTCGCTGAAGATACTTTATTCAGGGGTTCTGCTTCCACCCATTTGGTGAAATAGTCGACTGCCACTATAGCATATTTGGCCCCGCCTCAGCCCATTGGCAGTTCACCGATTAAGTCAATTCCCCATACTACGAAGGCCAAGGGCTGGTCATTTGAGTAATCTCAGTTGTTGGTAGTCGCGGAATCTTAGCAAACTTCTGGCATCTGTCACATTTTCTGACGAAATCTAAGGCGTCCTTGCTTAAGGTGGGCCAGAAATATCCATATCGGAGTATCTTTTTTGCCAAAGTCTGCCCTCCGGTGTGATCTCTGCAGCTTCCTTGATGAATGTTGGATAAGATTTCCTTTTCTTCCCTTCCAGCGACACACCTTAATAAGGGGTTAGAGAAGCCGCGCCGATAGAGGGTGTCCTCTTGTATTGTGTAGCGGGAAGCTTTCCTCAAGATTTTCTTGACTTTGTTACGCCCGTTGGGTAGTGTGCCACTTTGTAAGTAGTCTCGGATGGGAGTCATCCAAGTTGCTTCTTCGGTTGCAGCTGTCAGATTCACTTGCTCAAAACTTGGGGTCAGTTGCTTTTGAGATGGTTACTGCTCCGGAAATAGCGCCGTCTCTCATGCTAGCTTGCTTCACCAATTCGTCGGCCTCTTGGTTCTCTTCCCGAGGGATGTGTTTGACTAAGTAGTGGTCCAATCGACTGAGAAGTAACTTGGTCTTCTTTAAATATGCTGAGTCGTTCTCCTCGAGCCTGGAATTCTCCTAGTATCTGATTAACAATAAGTTGAGAATCACTATGAAGACACAAAGAATTGGCTCCGATTTCTAAGGCAAGTTCTAATCCAGCTATCACTGCTTCATACTCTGCATCGTTGTTGGTGGCAGTGAATTCCAACCTTATAGCATAGTGCAGCTTATTTCCCCTGGGAGTGATTATTACCACACCTGCCCCCGAGCCTTGTTCGTTTGATGCACCATCCACAAAGAGGTTCCACCTGATGTCTTCTGCTATTTCAGATTGCTCCTTACCTTCGTTGGTAGTGAATTCGGCAATGAAATCGGCCATGGCTTGCCCCTTGATGGCGGTGCGAGGATGGTAGGTAATATCATATTGACTTAGTTCAATGCACCATTTAAGTAGTCGCCCAGAAGTGTCGGGACGATGGAGTACCTGCCTCAGCGGTTGATCAGTCAGCACTCTGATGGAATGGGATTGAAAATAGTGTCGTAGTTTTCATGATGCGATTAGTAGACAGTATGCTAGTTTCTCAAGTTTAGGATATCTGACTTCTGCCCCTGTAAAATTCTTACTTACAAAGTATAATGGCCGCTGCATGCGGTCGTCTTCCCTTACCAAAGCAGCGCTTAGAGCATGAGATGATACAGCAAGGTACATGTATAACTCTTCGCCTTCGTTTGGAGTCGAGAGTACCGGCGGTTTCTAGAGGTGTTCGATTAAGTTAAGGAAAGCTGTTAAGCATTCGTCAGTCCATTCGAACTTTCCTTTGTCTTTCTTTAGAGCTTCGAAGAAGGGGACGCACCTGTCCGTAGCCTTGGAGATGAATCGGCTTAGGGCGGCCACTTTCTCATTCAAGCTTTGCATTTCCTTTCGAGTGGAGGGTATTTTGATATCTTTTAAAGCTCGGACCTATTCAGGGTTTGCTTCAATCCCTCTGGCATGGACGATGAATCCAAAGAACTTTCCTGATGATACTCCAAAGGAGCATTTTAGAGGATTAAGTTTAATTCCATATTGGCGAAGTACTCGAAACATCTCGCCCAGGTGGTTTACGTGTTCGTCGGCTTTCCTTGACTTTACCAGCATGTCATCCACATACACTTCCATAGTTCGTCCTATTAGCCCTGCAAACATCTTGTTGACGAGGCGCTGGTAGGTGGCTCCTACGTTTTTAAGTCCGAAAGGCATTACCTTGTAGCAGTACAATCCCCGGTCAGTGACGAAACTAGTGTGGTCTTGATCGGGAGCATGCATGGGAATTTGGTTGTATCCTGAGTATGCGTCCATGAAAGATAAGAGTTCGTGCCCGGCTGTGCTGTCTACAAGTTGATCGATTCGGGGAAGTGGGAAGCAATCCTTCGGGCAGGCATCATTTAAGTTGGAGAATTCAACGCATGTTCGCCACTTCCCATTAGCCTTCTTTACCAGCACCGGGTTGGCGATCCACTCTGGGTAGATGGCTTCTCGTATGAAGTCATTGGCAAGTAGATTCCTTACTTCTTCATTGAGGGCTGCTGATCGTTCTGCCCCCATGCTTCTCTTTCTTTGTTTTACGGGCACCTTGGTAGGATCAATGTTTAGTACGTGGCATGCTATGTCAGGGGAGATTCCGGTCATGTCAGCATGTGACCATGCAAATACATCCAAGTTGTGGCGGAGGAAGTCAATGAGTTGTTCCTTCAACTCTGCTTTTAGTTGGGACCCGATTTTCAATAGTCTACTCGAGTCATGTTTGTCTATAGATACAAATTCCATAGCCTCTGCATGCTCGACGGTGGCCTCCTCCTCTTTGTCCCTAGGGTCTAATTCATTGAAAGGGTCACTGGTATATCGAAGAGGAGGGGCCTTCTTTAGTTGCTATGCTTCCAAACTTTTTGTGCAGAGGGCAACCTCTACACTCTTCCCTTTATCCTTCCTATGGTTGTTGCGAAGTTCAGTAACATAGCAGTCTCGAGCAACGTCCTGGTCTCTTTCTACTTCCCCTACTCCATTGTCCGTTGGAAATTTCATCTTTAGGCACCATGGGGCCAGGACAATTTGGAAGTCAGACAAGGCTGGCCTTCCTAAGAAGGCGTTGTAGGCCGAGTGGTTTTCTATCAGCACAAATGTCTGTTTCCGCACAACGGAGCGGGGATGACTTCCAATTTCAACAAAGAGGTCCAGTTGCCTGTGGGGCATCTTCGCATCTCCATTGAAACCGTGTAGTGGTTTATTGCAGGGAGAAACGTCCTTTATTGATAGTTTCATTTTGTCGAATGCATGCTTGAATAAGATATTTACTGAGCTTCCAGTGTCTACTAGAATTCGGAAAACTTCGGCTGGACCGAGCCGGTCAGAGATAACCATGGGATCCATATGAGGGTACTGCCTTCCCTCTAGATCACGCCTACTGAATGTGATGTCATCACTCTCTTTCCGCTTCGGGTGGCGTTCTTCTATAACAGAATTAACACAGTCTTCATTGTTCCGAAGCGACTTTCCATATCTTTCAATTTCTGCCCAACTTCTGTCGGCGATGTGCGGTCCTCCCGAGATGGCATGGACCACTATCTTCTCTTGATTGGAGCCGCTAGTGTTGCGATTTCCTCTGCCTATCTCTGGTGAGGATAGCCTTGGGTTCTCATTGGCAAGAGCTGGAGTCCTGTTTTGACCTTTTACATAGCGTTCCAGTCTCTTCCTTCTGATGTGTTCTTCAATCAAGTCCCGGAGGTGATGGCATTCATTGGTGTCATGCCCATAAGATTCGTGGAAGCGGCAGAACTTTCCAGATTTTTGTGCGTTATCTGATTCCTTCTTGTATGGTGGGCGTTTGTATCTAACTTCTTCTTGGGTGGCAAGGAAGATATTTTCAATGGTTTCATTCAAAGGAGTGTAAGTGTCGAATCTCGGTCCTGGCCGATATAGGCGCTTTTCTCCCTTCTTGCCCCCAGCATTGTCTCTAGAATCATTTCTTCGTACGTCCTTTGCTGCAGCGGGCGTGTTGCCGTGAGCTGCCTTATTTTGTTGCCCTGACTGCCCCTCAGTGGCAGCATCTTCAAGCCTCATATATTTCCCGGCTTCATGGAAGAAATCGGGTAAAGTAGCGGGTTTTTCTTTTGTCAATCTTCTAGCAAATTTAGTATCCGGATGCACACCACTACAGAGGGCCATTAGGATAAGCTTCTCATCGGCATCTTGGACTGCGGCCGCTGCGGCATTGAATCAGGTTAGGTATTGCTGCAGCTTCTCTCCAGGTTTCTGTTTGATACTGGATAAGGAATAAGCGTCCTTGGGTTGTTCCACATGAATGCGGAACTGGCTGATAAACTTTTCTTTCAACATTTCCCACGAGCTGATGGATCCTTGGGGTAAATGACAGAACCAGGAGGTAGCTAGATCTTCTAAGAATAGTGGAAAGCATTTGCACAGTACTCCCTCTGTTGCTCCACTCATGAGCATATGTTGTGTGTATCTCTGTAAGTGTACAACGGGGTCGGAGGTTCCTTTGTAAGGTTCCATTGTTGGCATTTTCCATTCTCGGGGGGTGATGGCAATTTCAATATTGCGGGCGAAGGGGCTGGTTACCCTAGCGCCTATCCCTCGATCTCTTTAATCCCGTTGGACGCACTCTCTGAACAAGCGTCCCATCCTTTCATCAGAATTTGGAGTAGATAGGAATGAGTTCGGTTCTGCTCTGTGGGACTGATTCCGTCCGGATGACCTGTAGGGATGGTATCGTCTATCATTCCTGATATTTTCCAGTGGCTGTCTTTGGTCTTCTGGGAGCATGCTAGGATCAGCTACAGTTAGCCCTTGCCTCGATCTTCCCCCGCTGGGTTCTGATCTAAGCACTTCCTCGGGTCCAACTTCGGGCTGGACTCTAGCTCGGCCCCGTTCACTGGCGTTTCCGTGGTTAGGCAGTACGACAGGCTCAGCTACAGTTGACCTCCGCCCGGTAACTCCCCCGTTGGGTTCGGTTCCAAGCATCTCCTCTGGCCTAACTTCGGGCTGTGCTCGGTCTCGGCTCTTACCATGGCCGCTTTTGTTGTTAGTTCCTTCGAAGAAGGAAGATCTTTGCTGTCTCTGAGATCCTCCGGACTGGGACACTCCCCATGATTCAGTGTTGCGGTTGGACTCTTCAGCATCCCTTAAGCGTGACATGAGATGGTCCACCAAGGCTTCCTGCTGGGATGTGAAGCGGTTAGTCACTTCAGCCACAACCCTATCTAGATCTGCCCTAGTAATTGCTGTCGGCTGTTCTAAGGCCGGGGTTGTTGGATTTTCCTGACCTTCATCTGGTACTGCTGGAAGGGGACGATTTACTTGGTCTGTGGCCACTGGATCTGGAAGATTGCTGGTTGCGATGTTTTTTCCTTTGTTAACATCTTTTTTCTGCTTGGGAGGCATGTTTTCCAAGCAATGAACGACGCCGTTAGGAAGAAGGTTAAGTGGAAGAAGCTGAAGATTCGAGCTTTCAGCTCTCAGTGAAAGCACCAAAAATGTTTGCACAAAAAATGGACAAACGCCTCCAAGTCGTATGGTTTACCTGATTTTATGTTGTTCGTAGTGATTTGGGTGATTTATGCAAATATATGAAAAGCAGGGACTAAACTGTAAAAGACACGCAGATTTATAGTGGTTCGGCCAGAATGTGCCTACATCCACTTTATATGTTATTCTCCTTTTTCTATTCAAATTATAAGTACAAAGCTTTGATACAAGTATATGAAAGTTGTTTGAAAGTTCTATCCGTGCTTTAGCTCTCAAACTTGTCCCCATTGTTGTACCCCTGCCCCTCTATTTATAGAGTGAGGCTAGGGGTAGGGGTCTTGGATTTGTATAGCTGCTGGTGGGCCTGGGCTGATATGATCTGGCCTGGCACGTCTTGGTCCGGTAGCACTTGGTCCGGTAATGGGTGATCCGGTCGTGTCATCCTTTGCTTTTGTTTCGGCAGTGGATGGAGGTAGCTGGTTCGGTAGCATTCTGGTTCGGCTATGCATGGAAGTGGGGTTTGGACTGGTAGTGCTTGGAGAGGAGATGGTTCGGCTATGCATGGAAGTGGGGTTTGGACCGGTAGTGCTTGGAGAGGAGATGGTTCGGCAATGCATGGAAGTGGGATTTGGACCGGTAGTTTGATGGTTCAGTGGTGATGTTGGTCCGGTTTGAGGTGATTTGGTGGCTCGTCCCTTACTTCCTCGTGTTGGTTCGGTGGTGGTAGAAACGTACCCAACAGGTCACGAAATAAGGAGCTGCGACCTAACTTCGAAGAAGTAATGCGAGCTAACGAAGTCCTAGGTCGCGAGCGACCTAACCATGCTGTGCAAAATGAAGCAAATTTAGGTCGTGTACGACCTAAGTCCAAGGTCGCTGAAGTGGGGTGCAAACGATCTAATTCACATGCCGCTTCTTTAGGTCATGAACGACCTACCGCTTCTTTAGGTCGCGAACGACCTAACTCACAGGCCGCTCCTTTAAGTCGCGAACGACCTAACTCACGTGCAGTTTCAATAGGTCGCTCAAGTGATAGGTCGCAGGAAGATTGTTATGAAGCTCTATTTTAGGTCGCGAAGCTTTAGGTCGCGTACAAAGCTTAAGTCGCTGAAGCTTATGCCGCTTGGATTTATTGAGTCGCTATCTCTTAAGTCGCTTTGTTGTTAAGTCGCGTGGGTTGTATTGTTAGGTCGTTGCTGGCCTATGTGTTGTGTTGTATTGTACTTAATGTTCTTTTCTTTAAGTCGTGTACTGTTTGTTTTAGGTCGTCTGTTTTAGGTCGTGATGTTTAGGTCGTGAACGACCTAGGTGTTGTATAGATTTGAGTTGTGTGATTTGTAAGCCTATAAATAGGCGGGTGATGCCATTTGTAAAAGTTAGTGGATTTTGAATAAAACTTTTGTTTGTTAGCTTTATGCTTTCATTAAATTGGTAGTTGAGTGTGATCTCCTATCTCCTCTTTCGGCATTCGAGTGCGCTCGAATCAACGATCGTAGAAGCCAATTCACGGTATCAAGTGCGCTTGATCAACGTTTGAAGAATTGCAGATCTTCTTTCACGGTATCGTGCGCGATCAACGTGATGAAGATAGCTAGAATCCGGCATCTTTTGATCAACGGATTTGGACCATTCAGTATCTTCTATTCCATCGATTGCTACTTTCACAGATTCATCATTTTTGTTATCCGCTGCTGCATCACAACCACTCACTACCCTAGTGGTATAACAACAACAACACCACTGCCTTGCTCAATCCCACTTCTCCTTTCAAACTGCAGCAACCACCTCCAAATACAGTGCCTGCCTATTTCTCCTTTTGACACTGTGTCCATCGTCTGTCTCCACATATCCAAACTACCTATCATCAGTTCAACATTCTCCAACATACTTCATCACTTCATCTCTGCCTCAACCTCATATCAACTTCATCATAATACCCAGTGGAAAATTTGAATTGTTTATAGTCCTCCATTTACTCCAACACTACACCCACTGTTGAATAATCAGATTTTTGCAATGATATGAGTGCACATCACCACTTTCTGTATATTACAGTCCTCCATATACTCCAACACTACAACCCACTGTGCTTGCCTAAACAATCAAACTTAAAGACCACCTAATCACCTCTATTTCACTTCCTCAGTTCATACCCATCCTCTACCATACCAACTATCGTCCAGTATAACACCTACCCCAAACCATCTGCATACATACGGCCTTTCCACTTCCATTGTTGACATTCATCACCATTCCCTTCCATGAAATCCACACAATCGACCACACAGCAGCTAATCACCTAAATCACTAAATCCTCATCGCGACCTCCACATCCTAAGAACAACGACCACCAGCATTACCTCGAACCACCTTCGAACCAGCTAGCAACCCTGCATCCCTCACCAAATTAGATAATCGAACCACCATCTACTCACCCAAAATCACGACTGAAAAATTCAGCCACCACAACCGCTGAACCAACACATCATCATCCCAAATCATCGGAACCTGGTTCGTCGTCTGCAATAGAACAACTGACTTCTCCACACATCGCAACCAGCAGCAATTCTAAACTCCCCCTGGTTCCGTTGCCTTAAACCCCGATCACCTCTGCAATCGCCACCACTAATTGCCTGCCCTCGACAATCCAATACTTCACTGCCGTACAAACACTGCAGCCTCGCCTCAATCACCCAAAACCAATTCATCCAAATTCGAACGACGGTGAACTCGAATTTTGTTTTGATTTTTAAAATCGCGGTTTGATTTAGGAAAGAAAGAAAAGTGGTTTGGAGATTCAAAGTTAGTTTGATAAAAGAGATTTAGTTCTGTTAAAAAAATATTGAAACGGTGGTAAAAAAAATTTCTTTTCGAATTGGGCTAGGTATAATGAGTTTGGGGCCGAGTTTGTTGCTTTAATACAATTTTTTTTGGTTTTTATTTGTTTCCTCCTTGTTTTAATTTGTATAGTTTTCTTTGTAAAAAAAAGAGTTTGCTTAGTTTTGTTTCGTTCTTTGAATTTGTTTTGTTTAATTTGTTGAAAAAAAGAGTTGTTTTCGAGTGTTTTTGTTTAAATTGTTTCGTTTGTTTTAGTTTCATCTTTGATATTTATAAAAAAAATCTATATATATATCTTGTTTTTATTTTCAGGTTGCCAAAGCAGAAATTCAAAAAGCAGAAGAGCTTGCTAAAATAAATTGCTTGATTTGCTGACCTTGCTAAAAAAATTGTAAATATTCCTTTTCTTTTTCTTTGAAATTTCTAAACCCTTTTCCTTTGAAATTAAAAAAAAATTCCAAAAAAAAATTAGAAAAACCAAAATCCAAAAAAAATCTTTTCAAAAAAAAAATTGAAAAATAAAAAACAAAACAAAAAATCAATTTCCCTTTTTAAAAATAAATTTTATTTGTAAATATTTTTCCTTTATATATATAAAAAAACCCAAAAACAATATTGAAAATGTCTGAATTTCCATACTCACATGAATTTTACGATAGTTGCGAAAATCAATATAATCCATATAATTTCACTTCAAATTCTTATGGATATTTCAACAACAACTATTGTTTAAACGGTTCGAGTTTTGAACTGCAAAATTTTCAAAATGACGAACAACCATCGAATCCCGAAAATAGCATTTCATCTCTACTTGAAATCTCTACACAACAAAATCAAATGATAAATGATTTGTGTAATTCTTATTTGTGTAATAATTCAAGTCAAGGATTTCAAAATTTTAATTCAATTCAAAATTCAAACGATTTCGATTATAACCCGTGCCAATTCAATTTCGAACTCCAAAATGAATTTCAAACTCAAAATGAAAATGGAAACAACTTTTCAAACGAATTTGGCAATGGGAATAATCTTAACCCCCTTACAATTGAAATTTTTTGTTCTCAACAAATCCAAATCGAAAATCCTCAAGTTAATAAATATAAATTGGATTTTGAACAAATGGACGAAATCTACAATGATCACACAGATTCGTTGTTTTAAACATATATGAAATAACGTGATAAACAAAATCAAATCCCAACATGTGACGAGTCAAACGATAATCCATCTTTTACCCAAATCACTGATTTTCAAATGACAACTTTTGAAATTGAAAATGATGATTTTAATGAAGTTGTTGAAAATTTGGTAATTGAGTTGGATTTCAATTCTTTTGGGGGTGAGAAACTCGATTTAAATTTCGATCTTCCTTTTTCAGAAAATTTGAATACAACAACTTTGAATTTTGAACTTGATTTATGTAATAAAGTTGTTGATAATCCAAGAAAGGAAGTCGAATTTAACGAACATGAGTTTTATGGACTTCTTGAAAACGAGTCGTTAAACTCTGATGGGGAAGATTTAAATCACCACTTTGATTTTGAAATCAATAATTTTGAAGAATTTTTCAATGACAAACTTGAATTTCAATTTGATGAAAATAAACTTGAATTTCAACCAATTATTTTATCAACCCCAAAAATCATCCAAAATAAAATAACTCGTACGATTTTCAATAAAACGACATTCGTTTTTCCAAATCAACATTCAACTTTGAAATCTTTTACGATTTTGTTTTTCGAGCTTAAACTGTGTCTCATATACTTGACGAGGCAAATGAATCGGTTTTTGCAAGGCCATTTCATTTACGCTTTGACGATATACTTTCTGATCTCGTGTAAATACCGTTCACCTCATGTAAATATAGGTCATTTTTTTATTTTTGTTTTAATTTTCTCCTTCCACTTGGGTTGACTGTGGGGATACAGTCAAAATCAAGTGTGCGGGGAGACTCATCTTCACTTTTAATGTTTCATGGTTTATTTTTGCGTTTTCTTTTAAAAACTCAAAAATTAAAAATTAAAAAAAATCCCAAAAACAAATTTTCTTTTGATTTATTTTTGAAGAAACACTAAGATAAATATATGGCTTTGGTTTATTAAATTGAAATTTCTGAAAATTTATTTGTCTTAACAAAAATAAAAATGAAGTTTGATTACAAATAATAATGGTTTAACTAGTATACAAGAAGGTTCATACGTGTTAATTATGAATTACATCTTAGTTGAAAATCTCTGTTTTAAAAAGTGGTTGATTTAAAGTAAAGATATAACATTTTTTTGTCTTCTAAGTTAAATAGTGCTAAGATAATTTTGTGAAACTCTCTCTTTCAAAAAAAACACAAAAAAAAAATATTTCTTGTATATGTGTATATATTTTTTAATAAACACCTAGAGTCATGTGTTCACACTCGTGTGTTCACTCGCCAAGCTCTGTGCCCTTCTCACGTAAGCCCGAAAGGCAGTGCACGATCGGTATATCTGAGATAGGCGTATATATATATAAATTCTTTTTAATAACGCCTACAATCAATAAGTGTTCACACTTTTGTATTCACTCGCCACGCTCTGTATTACCCTCACATCAGTCCGCAAGGCAGTGCATGGGTAATATACCTGGCCTCAGTTTATCTTAGTTAGACATATATAAATATTGCCAATATCAATAAAATTTTCAAAAGAAAAAATGGAGAGAGTAAGCAAATGAAATCAAATCACTATTTTAACTTATTTGATTTAACTTGTTATTGAAAAGAAATGAAAATACCACTTTGATAAACTTTGATAATCAACTAAGGATCCATTTCATGGTTACACTTTGTTACAACTGAAACAACGAGTTAAACTATTGTCTATTTGTTACGATAACTTCATTTTTGTTGGAAATTTTGACAAGTAAATGACTTAAATTTTCAAGATAATAACCAAACCTATATTTAACTTATTTGTGTTAATTTTAAATATTTTCAAAAACTCGCATTCATCTCTTTATAAATAAATTTTGCATTTTGTAAACATTTTCATCCTACATTTGGATTTTGTGGGTAGTATCCGCTTAAAACCCTCATGAGACAACACTCGTCCTACTGGGGACACCTACAGGTTTAACGGCTTGTTTCATACGCTCAATGCAATCGTGCTCCCTATGAAAATGGATTAATCTTATTTTTTCTTTATTCAAGGATGAATAAAAAGATAAGTGTGGTGGTATTTTATGTCCATGTAAACGTGCATATTATTTACCAACATATTTAATCTATTTAAATTAAATAAATGATCATATCGGGTATTTTAACTTGTTTAAACCAAAATTCAAATTATTTTCAAATTGCCACATATTCATCTTCATATATGGGTAAAATGGTCATTTTTATGCATTTATTAAATTGTGAAATTTTACTTGGAATTTTCTATGTTGTTTTGTAGGAAATTTGGTGAATGTTACAAGTTGCTTCATGATAATATATGCATGCACAAGAGTGAAGAGAACAAATGAAGATGGAAATAATTCAAAGTGATGATCATGGAGGACCCCACCCACTTACCTTGATTTTCAATTAGGAACTAAGCACATGATAAAAGGACATTAAAGCTTTATGTACATTTAAGTGGGGGATTAGAGGATGTAAATGATTACTTGACCACCACACTACCTCAAGGGCAATTTGGGCATTCCCTAAAAATATGAATTAGGGTTTAACACATGTATAAAGACCCCTTATGTTTCATGTAACCCTCTTCTTCCTTAGTCCCTCTTAGTTAGTTTTTAGATTAGAAAATAAATCAATGCTCTCTTTCTTTTCATGGCTACTTAGCCATTTCTTCTCTTATGTAATTCCTTTTTTTCTTTATGCAATTTAATACATGTTCTTTTTTTTCTTATTTATTTCCTTTCATGTTGTAGTGTAGATTTGTTTATTTATGCAAGTAGGTTAGATTTTCTTTTATGCAATTAGATTAGTTCTCTTTTTCATTAGCTTTCATTTTCCCTTCTTTTTGCTTTCATGTTGCTAGCAACATTTGTTAATAAAATGTCAAATATGAGAGGCTAAACCCCTTCAATTTAGGGGTAATGACGCTCACTAATTAGGTAGCTTCAACTATTTGTTAATTCATGCTCTCTTTTTGTGCTTAATGATGATGATAGAAATGGTTTACTAGTTCTTTTTGCTTTGAATTTGATAGCATATATTATTGACACCAAATATGCTATGCTTAAACAATCACTAACACTAATAGCCTCTTCATAAAAATATCATTATGGCAAAAGAAAGTGATTTGAAATTAAAATTTGATGGTCTATATTTCTAATAAATAGTTAATAGGTCATACTTAAAATAGATTTCATTTTCATTTTCATTGTCAAGTTTCATTAGAGTTAGTAAGTGGTTTAAGGGGTGTGTTATAATTTGTTGGCTTATGTTGGCTAATCAATAGCAAAAATATGCCATACTTATGATAAGCACATCAATTAAAGCACTAATGACCATAAAAGAGAGATCATGATTTCATATGTGTTGAACTACATGATCTAGGGAGTGGATTTATTCTCTAAATTGTCATTTAACTTTTATATTTACATCTCTTTTCTTTTAGTTAGTTAGCTGTTTTTCTAATTCTCTAACTTAAATTTCTCTTCAACTTTGGTTAATTTGATTGAATAGGGATTTAAAATCATCAATTCCCGACGGATCGACCCATATTCGCCACGTACTACAAGTGTACGCCGTGCGCTTGCGGTAAAATTTATTTCAAATTTTTTCGACGGTTTTCTAACTCAATAGAAAATCCGTCGATTAACAACCTGCCCAAGAGGAGTTGTCCCCTTATTATTAAACCCAAAGATTGGCTGGGGACTAGGTTCAAGTCTATCCTTGGAAATTCCCATCTGATCAAACGCATGACGAAATATCACATTCACAGCACTCCCCGTATCAACCAGGATTTTCGTGACCACCGAGGATCCTATTTGGGCTGTGATCATTAAGGGATCATTGTGGAGGTGATGGATCCCTCTCCTTAGTTCTTGTGTATTAATCACCAGTGTGTGCATATTGATGTTGTGTTTTGAACTTTTGAACGGTGGTTCCTCCTGTATAAAGAATACACCCTTCTTAGCCTCTCGAATGTATTTACTTCGGGCGCTTTGACTTCTACCGGCGGGATGTGGTCCTCCATATATGACATCCATCATATTCTGAGGTGGACTTAAGCTTAGTGGGTCATCTTCCTCAATCACATTTACGGTATTACCAACAAGATTCGTTGCATCAGTGTTTGACGGGAGTGTTTGCTGCGGGTTCTTCACGAATTCCTTCAACTGCCCTTCTCGAATCAATTTTTGAATTATTCCAGCCAGAACCTTGCACTCGTTGGTTCTGTGGCCATTTGATTTGTGGTAGGTGCAATATTTGTCTCCTTTTTTCTAATCAGGTTAATTTCGGGCCTTAAATGAAGTATGGAAGTTGACCTTATCCTGGGTCATTGCGTAGATGTAGGAAATTGATCGGTTTAATGCCACCGCGTTAGTATTGGTGTCTTTGCATCTAGCTCTCTTGGGAATTCTCTTCGGGCCGAATTTACTACCGTCCTTCTTGTGACCAAATTTCTTCTTTGAGTAATACAATTCGTCCATTCGGATAAACTTATCGGCTTGGAAATCGAAATCTTGAAGATCCCGGCATCCATGAATAAACAACTCCTTCCAGAAAGGAGAATTAACTATGAGTCCCGAGTGGACAGCGATGAGCTTATCTCTTTATTCATGCCTTTGGCCTTCAAGGCTTCAGTATTGAATCTCTTTAAATAACCCCCTAAGGACTCTCCATGGTTTTGCCTGATGTTAGCGAGCATGGTATAATCAAGGGAAGGATCTTTACATATGTAGAATTGAGCAGAGAACTCTTATGAGAATTGCTTCCAAGAATATATCGTGTCGATACCATTTAGCGGCGGCCCTTAGTAATGTGACTGCAAAAAGTCTACACCTCAAAGCGCCGGAAGCGTTGTATAAATCAATCTGACTATCAAACGCCATCAAGTGGTCTTCCGGGTCGGTTGTCCTATGATATTTCATGGTAGGGACCTTCACATGAGATGGTATTGGAGCTAACATGATTTCATCGATGAAGGGTGCAACCCTTTCGTTGTTGTTTACTCTTTCATCTTCAGTTCTCTTGCACTTAGCATTTAATAGGTCTTTCATAGCCTTTTCCGCCACGTCCTTGAGATAGGCTTCATTGTTCTGGTAATTCCTTTTATTAGGTTTGTAGCCATCCGAAGTTGAACTTGCGGAACAGTCTCTATCTTCCGCTTGAACTCTTCCTCGATAATTTGCCTTCAGTGGAAGGCCCTCTTTCTATTTTGATGGAGAAATATTAGCTTTACTTTTGGCAGCATCTTTATTGATTTTTAGATTCCTTTTTGGAGATTCAACTTCTTCACCCGTCGTGGTAGCTTTCATTAATGATCAGTGAGATAACACTTCGTTCAAAAGATCTTTCATTTCTACCGTTTGTCGTTCGAGATATGCAATTTTAGCCACATGTTCTTCTGGCTGAAGATCTTGAATCAGAGCCAGTTGTGGTGACTACCGAAGCTGAGCTGGAACTGGAGTTGATTAAGGTAGGGCGGAAGGTTGCCCCTGTTCCCTGTTCCCAAGGTTGAAAGAGGGTGATACGTTTTCCTCCAAAGAATTAGCATGCTTATTCCTTTTGCTAAAGGTAAGAGGTCTTCTTGATTTCATTTTTCACCTATAACAAACAAAATTTCATAATCAATTATATTAATAAAGTAGGTTGGAGGTTCAAGCCCTCCTTCTGGCGCCAAAAATGTTAACAAGATTTCTTTTTAACATCCCCGATGTTTTTCATAGGATTATTTTATATGGGTTCAACCTTTCGGTTGAGTGGATTCACATTTTCGAATGAAATGACAAAGTCGGAAGGTTTTAAGGTTTTAATTTTGATCCTGACGAGAGGGGATTGATTCCGGAAGGTTATAAGAGATTATTCATCTCAGATTAGGATTTGAATGAAGAATCATCTTACTTCTGATCTATCGAAAGGTTGAAGTATGGTTCAAGCATTACAGTTTAAAGGGATCAGCATAATTGCTCAACCTTTTGATTAGCCCAGAAGGTCTAAGAAGCCATTTAGCCTATACCGAAAGGTTTATATATAGCTTAAACCTTGCGATATGACTGGATCAATGGTCTTGTTGAACCTTCCGATAGGCCGGAGGGTTTAGGAAGCCATTTGGACCCTTCGATCAACTTGTCATGATTGTATGACCTTCATCCATATCATTTCATCAAGTTCTATCTTCCTTGGAAACCGAAAGTAATCCACATCCCCTTTGAATCCCTTCGGAAGGTTATAAACCCTTCGATGGTATCAGATGGTGAGATTTCTTTATTTGTTATCCCCTTACACTTTTGGCTTCCTAGGATGATAACTCACTTGTGAAAACCTTTCGAAAAGAGTGCATGATTCAAACATATTTAGATAATAATAGCAGTTGATTTAATATGCCATGAGATTGATATTTGAGATTAATTCAAAGGTTATATTCTCCCTTCTTGTAATTGATATTAGGTAGGGAAGAAGGTAACTTATGAGATTATCCAATAACAGTTTCATGGTATATTCTCAAAATAAACAAAGAATATTCTTGAAAGGCTTGTTATGCTTTTGAAAAGGTTGTCAATTGAGTTGCCTATTCTGACCCTATCCTTTCTACCCTTCTTGGAAGACGTCTGTTTGAATGACGAACAATGAATCCCTTCGCTTGCCTCGAAGGGTTCACATTTGCAACAAACTTGTTTCCCGCACCACTTCCTTTTTATTTAAAAGACTTGGGGCGCTCTTCTTTTCTTTAGTCTTTGTATTACATTGGGCGGCCTTATAACCATCTACCTGCGAAAGCTCTTCCCTAAAGTTACCATGTGCCTCTTCTTTTCTGGTGTTATATAATCCTTTCGGTGTCATTGAAAGGTAACTTCTTATAATACTCTTTGCCTATGCAGAAGGTCTCTGATGTGCCTTCTTTATCTTCATTTACATTTTATGGTTAACAGTATGTTAGCATACTGGACTTTTCAAGAGATCTCTTCGGTGAAGTCGAATCTGAACTTCATGCACAAGGGTAAGAAAGTACCTTTCGACCATCGTATATCTCTAGAGAAAATATACCGCTGAGATAAACACAAGCGACCCATCGTTCGAACATAAATAAGAACAATGTGAACTAACTATCATCAATGCTGGTCAACAATCGATAAGTATCTATAGATATGAAGTTGATAATACTCTAATGTGGGTTAGCAAATCCCTAGGTTATGCATCCTACTCTGTTTTCTACCATTTTCGATGTCGAAGTAATATCATACATCTTTCATACGAGTCTTCATCACTTGAACAAATCATGAATCCATAATTAGATTCCCACGTCTCGAACAGGTCTCGAAACCATACCTGGATTCCAGCATCTTGAGCAGATCCACTTCCAAGAGATAGAATATGTATCTCAGTCTTGAAGTGGATTTCAATAAGTAAAACAGTTACGATCCCGGTCTCTTTAAGACCGAATCGACGAATTTTGTCATATTCAGTAATAATGACAATGATCAGATATGAAAACTAAGTCTCGTACACTTATCAAGTTTTTGAACTTCTCACTTCCACTTTCAGTGATAAGCACATGACTAAATACTTTCCATAAACGAGTAAACAAACAAACCATGATCAAGTCATACAAAGTACAATTAAGTCATATAAGCGACTTTTATTCCCCTTTTAGTTAATACTTTTATTAGTAAAAACATCTTTTATTAGTGAAACTTCTTTTATCTGACTTTAACTTGCCTTAATTAGTATATGTATATTTATAAATCATTAATAGGATTTCTTACTTTAAACCTTTATTTTTTCTATTTTTCTCCAAAAGATTCCATACTTATAATTTCCTTCAAAAATCCATCTTAGGGATCTAAGTAGTTTCACAAATTCATTCAAAATGTTTAAGAGTAATGTTACTTAAACATTGTTACTAGAAACCCAAAACCATTTCACTTATGCTTATCCTTAAAACATTTTTTCAAAAATCTATTTACATTCATAAGTATAATCAAAAAGGGTTAAATACAAATGTTATTAACACATTGTCACAACAAACCAAAAACCATTTCATACTTACATTATCTTTAAAAACATTCTTTGAAGGATCTAAGTTAATATTTAGTCAAGTTTGATGGCCGATAAGTCAACTACCCAGTTAAAACGATCACTTATAGAAATCACAGTTCATATACTTAACTCATTTTTGACATTCCAACTTATACTTTCCCTCGTTCAAGAGTGAAGCTAGGTAAGTTAGAACACTGGCTGCATATAGATAAGTCTACCTAGTAGGCTTTTAGTGTTAAGTATAATATTGATGACTTTCATAAATGAGTAAGAAATCAACACGACTAACATGTTTTCGACATTCCGAACTTAACTGTTCCTCGATCAAGAGGGAAGCCAGTAGGATAGAGCACTAATGCTTTTATTCTTGCTAGAACATCAATCTTAACTCGCACAAATAGATATGCATATTTCATCGGTAGTTGCTGATAAGCATAATTAATTTCCTTTTTCAAAACTTATATATACACACACACATTTTAAAAATACTTATAAATAGGTTTTAAAAATCTATGTAAAATATTACTTAAAAATAACTAATTTATAATTTGAAGAAAATAAAGTAAAAACATGTTTTATAATTTAAAACCCATTTACTTTCAAAATTCATAAATAAATAGTAAAAATATATTTAATCTTCAAACTAACTTTAACATACTGAAATGTATTTTAGTAATGTCGCTCAAATGATTAGGGAAAAACACCAAATTCAGAAACCATTTTTGAACACTTAAACCATAAGCGACTTACTACAGCTTTTAGAAATGCTATTAAAAGTCCTTGTTAAAAAACAACATTGAAAAAATACAATCTTCATGACCAATTTTCACCACCTTAACAAGTGACTTAAGACTTGAAATTTTATAGTAAGTAATAAACTTAGGGTACTTATAAACCATGGAAAAAAACTTAATTATATTCTCTTGTTTATTTATAAAACTCCTCGATAACAAGGAATTTACTCAAATGTTCATTTAGCGACATTTTTACCCAAACTTTAGCCATTTTGTTTGACCAGTTCCAAAACCATTTAAACTCCAATTTTTTTTAAACTTATATTAATTATTAAAGATGCAAAGAAGCTTCCAAAATATCTCTCAAATTTAACTTTGAAAATCACCAAATCTAAGGCATTTTCAAAGTGCATCCATAGTGACCTTTTCTGCTTCTAACTTTCACAACTATGGTTCATAACTTTTATAACTTTCCAAACCATTTCTTTACTATTCCATTCACCAAAATATGTGTAGAGAATAATCAAACAAAATTATCCCAAGTTAAGATAATAAATCTTCCAGTTATATAAGCTAAAGTTAAGGTATATCGAAGTGCACTTATAGCGACTATTACCGCTTCAAAAAATTTCAAACGTACTTCAATTCAACACACATTTCGAAAAACCATTAAACATCAGGTATAGGTCACACCACATCTCTAGAAGGGTAACATTAGTGAATTAATACAACATAAAGTTGTCATTTCCTTTCAAAAGCATGGGGGTCCAAAGTTTATAACTTTAATTAGTTAATGTCACTTTAAATTTATATTTTTACTACACAACATATATACATAATATATATAATCAATATAGTGATATAATTTACTTAGATCTAAGCCAATCATATGCTCAAATGCTCAAAAAGATAAGAACACTTCCAACCATCACCAAATTTATAATGATCAAAGCTTTAGCACTTACAAACCAAGGCAAGACCTCCCCATTCTCTTCCATGCTCATGGCCTCACCATGCTCCCCCTATTTCATCCATATTTTCCACTTTTGACTTTAAATCCTTGCTTTCTAAAGTGTTGTAAGGTGTTAATGAAAGTCTGGTTAAGTTTGAAAGTGATTTGAGTTGAATAGTAAAAGTTAGTGAAGAACAAAGCGGATTAATGTTGATCAACTTCCACCATTTTCTTAATTTTATTTAAGTGATTAGTGAAACCCTTAAGAATGTATTTATAGAATTTTTCAAGAAGTCATTACCGCCTTCTACCTTCCATAAAAGGTGATAAAGGAGCCTCCCTCTCACATGCAACCTTTATAGTTTTACATCTCTTACTTAACCCTTAAGACTTTCCTTAAAGTTCATCTTCAAAGTATCTTATCTTCCCTTTCACATCTAATTAGTTAACTTTAAGAAGCTTCTTAGAGTTTAGTGCAAAATATTTTTATATCAAATTAATGTTCTCTTAAGAAAATAAGTGTATGTAAAAAAATCTGAAAGACTTCTAATGGTTAAAAAGCTGTTTATGGATAAAACGATTTTCGGTCACATTATTGATATTTCTTCAAAGTATTTATTTTGTAAAAAATTTTACAAAACAGGTTTACCATCATTACTTATGATTTGTAAGGAGGATACCAAGGTTATTAAATCACTTTAATAACATTTAATCCAAGATTCATATATTTAAATAATTCAGATATTTAAATGCGAAGTGTTCGAAATCCCAGGTCGTTACATTCTCCCCCATCATCCTTGAAATTCCAACACAAGCAACCAAAGAAACAACCATATATAAATACTTAATAGTACTCAAAATCACTAGTTAATATTGCTCTCCAATTGTCTAGGTTCTGAAACCCACTCGTCGGACTAGGATGATAAAAAAATCTACTAAGCACACCATAGAGTCAACAGCCTTAGGTTATTACATAGTCAACGATTCATAATACTTCATAACAAATCAATGAGTCCTCACCTAAATTCTCCATAAGCCAACAAAACCTAGTATGCAAATATACAAAAGCCCATATGACGCACATGGTCCATCCATAAGCAACATCTAATATGATCACTTGCTTGATCAGATAACTTTGTTCATGGCTAGTTTTTTTTATCGTGTATTTTTTGAACTTTTACTATGACTAGTGTGTCAAAATTTTGAACATGATCTCCTTTATCTTTCTTCGTCTGTGAGTATGTGCTTACTTGAATCCAACTTTTGCACATGATATTTTAGTATATGTTGTAACTTACTTTTTTCCCCTTTTTTCCCTGTTGTTATTTATGGACACAAAACATTATAATTATAACTTAATATTATAATTATTATAATTAAGTTATCACATATTCAGTATAACAATTAATTTATAGCATATTAAGTTTTAGGATATTGATTATAGCATATTAAGTTCCGTAAGAAAAACATTATAACTTAATTATTATAATTATAATGTTTTGTTATACTGAAGATGAGATGTTTGTTGAAATTTTTCGGTATAACAAAACATTATAATTATTATTTTTCATAGTTAGACGAAAGACTCGTCTTTATATCAATCTTTGATAAAAATAAAATTTGATTATTGTTCGGTAACAATTTGTCTACAAAGTACATTTCCATATAAATGGGGAAAAACATTTTAAAAGATAAATATAAGGAAAATCATATTATTATAAGAATAACTATATGAAAAAATATATAAACTTCCATCATTTTCTATGAAATGATATATGCAAGTAGAATTTGGATATATACACGATTTAGCAAAAAGAAAATTAGAAAATAATGTTGATGAATGGATAGACCTTTTTATTTTGTTTTATATAGAAGCTGAATTTATTTATTTGTCTTAAGTTTAAAGAAATATGATAATTATTTTTATAAAAATAAGTAGAGCGGAAAGGATTAAATGCGGCATTTAATTTTTAAAACAAAAATAGATGGTAAAACATAGTATCAATAAAATGGCAAGTTTATTTATCTTTTTTGAAAAGCTAAATATCATTTACTTTTTTTCAAAAGCTTAATTTAGTAATATTTCACTTTAAGTGCAGTTTTAATCAAGGTTGAATAGGAATGTAAATCAAATCGTAAAGGGGAAGATTGATCCAAAGTGGGATTTGAATTGCAAGATTTTAAATATTTTAGTAACAATGTTTTAGTTGATGTAATTACTAATTTCAACGTACATTAAAGTGATTATTCCACCTAGGTTTGTCTTTAATGGTGCAACCTTTGCTCTTTAGTTACATGCTTATATCTACAAATTTCTGTACTTAATACAAGAAGAAGAAGAAGAAAATATTAATTATATGTACTTATGATTTTGGACTGCATACACTTTCGGTTTTAATGTAAGATGGAGAAAGATGTATGAATTGCATATACTTGTTAATATTGTTAATAAGAAAACTTTTCAATGTCCCCAAAGTTATTTGGTTAGCAAGTAAAATTATTTATGTTACAATAGAAGATCATTGGAAGAGATTACCCCCTTAGAAACCCATCTTTCGAACGGGATGAGTTGGACAAATTGCTTTCAGAGGATGATTTATGGAAGTACTAATAGTGGTTAATCTAATCAACCTCCTCAAGGTGAAGATTAAGGAGAAAGCATCCCATTCGAAACTTCGATTTCGGATGGGTCGAAAGTGGTTATGTATATTAGGTGTTCATCCCCTTTCGACTATATTGAAAGGTCCACTCTGCCTTTAAAGAGAAGAATTTGCTTTCGACACCATTAGTTTCGCTCCTTTAGGATGAACTCCTTCGAAAGGGTTATAAGTATTGTTGGATGTGTATACCTTTCGAAGAAATTCACTCCATATAACGTTGCTTTTCATTTACATATATGATCTTCCTCGGAATGCTCATTTCGATCAAGTCGAAAGGGATCTAGCTCAACCGAAGTGGATCTGATGTATAATATGTAAAGTCTTATTTAATATATGCAATGGGAAATCATCCCAGATAACATAAGTTCCATGAAATTATTAAAGTCGAAACATCATCATCATCATCTTTATTTTTCATTATACATCATTAGTAAGATTATCGTGTGATTTGAATGCGTGTTATGTAAGTTGGTCGCATGGTATTGCATAAGACAAAATAGAATTAAGAAGATAAGCTAGCATCATGTGCAATTGATCATTAGACAAGCTAATGATCAAAATGATCTCCCTCGTGATCAAAATCTTATTGAATCCATGTGCTTCCTCTTTTAACATAAATCCGAATTGAGTTACAAGTAATAGAGCTTTTTCCGCAAATCAATTTAGGGTTACAAAGATTTGATTTAGCTAAGAAATGGAAGAATCAGTTTGGATTCCAAAATTCGATCTCCAAAATCGAATCCCTAGGATCATATTTATAGATGCAGGTTGTCCCCTTTCACGCTCATTCTTTTGACTTAATCGAAAGGTCTTCCTCTTATCTTTCACTTTCATCCTTTCGATATGGTCGAAAGGCCTTTTTTCTGTTTGCGGTGCGCCTGCTTTCGATCCTGTCGAAAGGCTTTTCTTTCGAGTTTTCTCACTTATTCTTGCACCTTACATCTTTTTATTCTAGACCTTTCGAACTAGCCGAAAGGATCTCTACATCCACCTGTCGCCGCCATCAAGGTCCATGTGTCTCTTTTATCCGTTTTCTTCCGTGCTGCTTTCAACTTCGTCGAAAGGGTGGTAATCGCGCTCCTCGCTCTGTGTTGCTATAATGTTTCGAGTAAGAAATGGGTTGAGCTTTCACATTGCTTCGAAAGGTATGAGAGTGATAACTGAGTCCAAAGGATTTTTGGCTTTCATGTAGGATTTTCATCATGTTTTCGAAAGGTTCCAATCGTTTCGAAAGGCTTGTCCTTGCTTTTGAAAGGGGTATCAGAATCAATTCTTCATATAGTAAACCGACAATGATGAAACCTTCTATTTTGAAGGCATTGGTTCACTGCGCAAGCCTTTCGTTCAGCACCTTCGAATGGGGTTCCAAATCCATTCCTGCTTCTCTTATATATGCGAATTCATATACATCTAAATGTTTCAATGAGGCGGAAGAGTAGCCTTGCCTTCTTTTTCTATCTTCTCGAAAGATTTTGTACTATTTATCATTTGTGACGACACCTGGTGCTTGCGACTCCCTCGAAAGCCATTTCAATGCCTTTGAAACACCCTTCCTTGATCTTTAATGAAACCCATATCCTTAATTCTAGTAGTGTGATGACCCGGAATTTCACCACATGAATTTCTGAATATTTAATTAATTTTAAATATTCAAATAATAGGTTTTATAAAAAAATAAAAACACTTTTAAATAGTAAATATTAAAGATAAAATAATTTTCAAATTTAGTTTACAAAAATATTTAGTTCAATGAAAAACAGAAAATGTGACCGGAAACTGTTTTTTGAATTTTCGACATTTCATCGTATAAAAGTTATTTGAAATGTTGTGTACACTTTCTTATATATATGCACATATAGACTAATTATATAATATAAGTTAAGATAGTATAATTAGGTTTAATTAAGTTGATTAACTTAAGATAATGATGATGTGATACTTTGACCACTAAATAAAAAAGGAAAAAAATGTCACAACAAATGAAACATATTTAAACATGATTTGATATTTTGGCAACTAGAGTTTTAAATGCATGTTGGTAAGGGGGAGACAAGCATTGTCATATGACAACCATGGATAGGAGGGTATATGTAACACCGTATATTTTTATAACATTATTTAGAATATTTAATTAACAATATTAAATGAAATAATGTGAAGATTAATAGGTGGAGATTTGATTAGACTAAGGGTAGCCGTGCCATGTTAGTGTGTTAATTAAAATAAAATAACATAAATAAAGGTGTTAGGAATGAGTAAGGACAATATGGGAAATAGGAAAGGCTTATGCCTTAAACCCTTAGGAATGAAACCCACGTTCATTTCATTTTCACTCTAGCAAAAATTAAACCAAGACCGGCCACCATTATTGTTCTTAAGAGAAGATAAGCTAGGATTCAAGAGAAGGAAGATAATCTACTAAATCAACATCAAATCTCACATCTTAAAATCTCAAAGCTAAGGTGAATAATTAGTACATCCCATTTTCTTATGGTTTTCGTGTTTTAGATTAGATCCAAAATGTTTTTGCTAGTATATGTCATATTTTGATGACTAAAATTGTATATATGCTTGTTGATGAATTATATATGTTCATGTTAGTTTTTATGATATGTTTGACATGAAAATCCTATTAAATGACATCCAAATGCCTTGAAAATTTAAATTTAGGTCAGAAATGATATTTTAGAGATGGATTTCAATTTTCATAATTTTCTGAATTAATGTGGATTTTATATTAATATCCTAGTGAAGCAAATGATTTATTGGGTTATAAATTATTTTCGGCTAAAATTATAATTATTTGGGTTTGAAATTTTCATATGTTGGAAAACATATTAGAATTTCTAGGATTTTTCTAGATTTTTCCTTAGTGATTTGATGAATATATAAAATTATTTAAGGTATGAGACTTAAATGTTTTATATATTTAATTAAGAAGAATGGGCATTTTACAAAATAAAATGATTATTTAGTTTGGAAAATAGTAGCACCACTTTTCGGAAATTATTTTGTAACCAATAAGAATCTGACAAACAAAGGTAGGTTAGTTGAAAAGTTATCCTTTTTAAGTTAAAAACAAAGAAATCATATTTTTAGCATGTTTTTAAGCCAATTTTAGCATTATACCTTCCGACCCAAACCTCTTGACTAAGTCGAAAGGTTATAACTTTTGACAAGGTCAAATCAATGCATATGGTATCAAGTATCTTGATATGTAATGAATTGGATAGAGTCGAAGGATTCTTAGTCGAAAGGTTTGTTGCCAAAGGGGTTGAAGTATGTGTGTTTTATAAGCCAAAGATCGCCTGCTTTGCTTTCAAATAAGAGCTTTCGACTTGGTTGCTTTCGACCAGGTTAAATATTTAAATAAAGGATTTTAAACATTCCGACAAGGTCGAAAGGTTACTACAACTTTGTTATTTGTTTTGTTTTGAACCTTCCGACAAAGTCGAAAGGTTTACTTGTTTTAAAATTAGCCGCTTCTCCGTGCTTTTGAAGGAGAGCTTTCGACTTAGGTGTTACACCCTTGTTTTCAAAATGAAGTATAACCAAAGCTTTTGAAGTAGAGCTTTCGAAAAAATCGAAAGGTCGCTTCCAATGATTTCGAAAGGCTTAGTTCAATGATTTCGAAAAGTTTAGTTCAATGATTTCGAAAGGTTTTGTTAAACACAAAATATGAATAGTGATAAAGAAGACCTTTTATAAGATTTCTGCCTGAATAGAGGACAACAGGTAGAGTCACCTTTCGACGGTGTCGAAAGGGTTAGTCAATGCTAACAAGAAAAGGCAATAAAAACGTTAGAGCAAAGCTTCCGTAAATATGAAGGGAAGAATTACTGAGGCACAATGAAGCAGCTAAGTACAGAGCCTACAAGCACCTTCTGGTTGGAATAAAACAGTTCAGGAACCACTCATTATAAAACAAAGGCTAAAAGAAAGAAGTTCAAATAAAACCTTTCGAAGGAATCGAATGTAGGAAGTCAACAATTCATAGCAGTCCCCGACCTTTCAAGGGGTTTCATTCCATAGTATTCAAGAAGTTCTTGCCATCCAAAGAGGGTGAAGAAGTCAAGGCAAGGGCATGCAACTCTATAAATACCTTTTCAAAAGCATAATAAGCCTTTCAGACCGGTAGGAACACACACCTTTATGATGAAGGCAACATTCGTAAGTCAGCTAGGAATGAAAGACAACCTTCCGACAACATTCAAGAAAAGCATGGCTCTCGATAACAATCAAGTGAAGAGCAACCTTTCGACAAGGTCGAAGGGTTCTAACAATCAAGTGAAAGAGAAACCTTCCGACAAGGTCGAAGGGTTCACAATATCATATATAAGATAGACCCTTCGACAAAGACGAAAGGTCCATGAAAGGATGACCTTTTGACCCAACCGAAAGCATAAAGTTGGAAGGAGGGCCGCCTGCATCTATAAATAAAACCCAAGGGGTCCAGTTTTGGGGATCAGATTTTCTTCTCATTCTGCTCTCATTCGACTACTTTTTCTTCCGCTCACAACTTTGTAACCCTAATTTAGAAATTAAATTGGAGATTGATTTCTTGAATATTTTATCAAACTTCATCATGAGGAAATAAAGAGGATCTGTTAAATATCAAGGGCAAAAGAACAACATACGAAAGACTAAATGATAATGAGAGGGTTGCCCCTTTCATTGATGAAATAATGTCAGCACCAATTCCCTCTCACGTGAAGGTCCATACAATGAAATATCATGGCACGTCTGATCCCGATGACAACTTGATGGCTTTTGATTGTCAAATGGATTTGTATAATGCTTCTGGTGCTGTTAGGTGCCGCCTTTTTCCAGTCACTCTTCAAGGAGCTGCTGCTAAATGTTGCAGGAAGTATTGGGAGAACATAATCTATTCATGGAAACAATTAGTTCTCGGCTCAGTTCTGCATTTGTAAAGACCCGTCAATCGACTACACAGTGCTAATATAAGACAGAATCATGGTGAGTCATTGGGAGATTACTTGAAGAGGTTCAACACTGAAGTCACGGTGAGTCATTGGGACAAGCTTATTGCAGTGCACTCAGGCCTTATAGTTAATTCTCCTTCCTGAAAGGAGTTATTCATCCATGGATGCCGAGATTTACAGGTCTTCCACTTTCAAGTTGACAAATTTGTCCGTATGGATGAATTGTACCATTCTAAGAAAAAAATTAATCAAAGGAGGGACAGTGGAAAATTCGGCTCAGTAAGGATTCCTAAAAGATCCAAATGGGTGGACGCTAATGCTAACGCGGTGGCGTTAAACCGACCGATCTCTTACATCTATGCAATGACTTAAGACAAGGTCAATTTTCCAATCTCGTTCAAAGCCCGAAATTATCCAGAATAGAAGAAAGGAGACAAATATTGTGCTTACCACAAGGAGAATGGTCACAGGACCAACGAGTGTAAGGTGCTGGCAGGAATAATTCAAAAATTAATTCGAGAAGGACAGTCAAAGGAATTTGTAAAGAATCCACAACAAACTTTCCTGCCAGAGGCTGAGGCAAGAAAACCTAATGGTAATACTGTTAATATGATCGAAGATGAAGATTCACTAAGCATGAGTCCACCCTAAAACAGAATTGATGTTATATACGGTGGACCACATCCTGCGGGTAGAAGTCAGAGTGCCAGGAGTAAATATATTCGTGAAGCCAGGAAGGGTGTGTTTTCCATACAAGAAGAACCACCGCTCAAGAACCCAAAGTATATTATTAACATGCACACTTTGGTGATCAGTCCCCAAGAGTTGAGAAGAGGAATCCATCATCCCTACAATGATCCTTTGATGATCGCATCTCAGATAGGATTCTCGGTGGTTACAAAAATCTTGGTCGACACTGAAAGTGCTGTAAATGTGATATTCCGACATGATATTGATCAGATGGGAATCTCCAAGGACAAACTTGAGCCTAGCCCCAAATCCATCTTCGGGTTCAACAACAAAGGAACAACCTCACTTGGACAAGTAAAGCTTTTGGTTTTGCTGGGACTCCCTCCTTGCTCCCGTTTTTTTTAGACAACCTTTGTGATCATAGATCAGCCATCATTCTACAGTGCTTTCTTTGGACGTCCAACACTGGATGAAGTGGACACATTTGTCTCACCAAAATATCTGATGCTCAGATTCCTTACTAAGACTAGCTGGGGAGCTATACGAGGCAAGCAATTTGCGTCAAGGGAAATGTATTTTGCAACTTTGGAGCAATAAACAAGGAGTTCACTTGTTACTTTGATTCTTCCATTACTTTACAACCTTCGGATGATGGGTTTCTACATCCATCATTCGAAGCAAAGGAAAATTTTGACAACTAACAAGCCACAAAATGTTTTGCAGTTTATGGAAAGAGGAAGAGAATGGATACCAACTCCATAGAGGAAAGCGACATTGTTACTAAACTAGATTGTTGAGGAAAGGTCGAATGAGTTAAGCCGGTTGAGGAAACTAAGGAAATTTTAATAGATCCTGCGATTCTACTAAGATAGTCAGAGTGGGAAAAGATCTAGAGGAGCACCTAAAATCAGGATTGGCGGAATTCTTAAAATCCAATAAGGATATTTTTGCCTGGACCCACTCTGACATGATTGGAATTTACCCTACAATCATGAGTCATGCACTAAACATCAATCCTAACTTCCCTTCGGTTAGGAAAAAGAAGAGGCAATTTGATAAAGTAAGGACCGACGCCCTAAGAGAAGAGGTCAATAAATTGCACTAAAATGGATTTATCCGGGAAGTCTTCAACCCTGAGTGGTTGGAAAACCCAGTTTTGGTAAGAAAAACCTAATGGAAAGTGGCGAACTTGCATGGATTATACGGATTTAAACAAAGCTTGTCCAAAGGATTGTTACCCACTGCCAAGAATAGATCAATTAGTAGACGCGACCAGTGGACATAAGCTGCTTTACTTGATGGATGCATACTCTAGATACAATCAAATCCCTATGTACAAACCTGTTGAGGAGCATACTAGCTTCGTTACAGATCAGGGAACTTATTGTTACAAAGTCATGCCATTTAGGTTTAAAAATGTTGGAGCAACTTACCAAAGATTAGTTAACCGAATGCTTAAAGATCAAATCGGAAGAAATATGGAGGTTTACATAGATGACATGTTGGTAAAATCACCAAAAATGAAGGATCATCTCGAAGATCTGAATGAGATGTTCAAAGTACTCCGAAAATATGAAATGAAGCTCAACCCCCAAAAATGCAACTTTGGAGTTCATTCTGGAAAATTCTTAGGCTATGTTATCAGTGCACAAGGAATCAAAGCCAACCTAGAAAAGATTGAGGCTATTAAAGATATGCAGAGCCTAAAACAAGTAAAGATGTCATGAGTTTAAATTAAAAAGTAGCACCATTAAGTAGGTTCATTTCAAAGGTCACCGATAAGTGTATCCCATTCTTTGAGGTAATAAAGAAAAAGGATTCTTTTTGAATGGAATGAAGATTACAAAAAGGCATTTCAAGAGTTGAAACCTCTGATCTTATCTAGCCCCGAAAATGGAGAGGATCTTTTTTTGTGTATGGCAATTTCTGAACATGTAGTAAGCTCAGTATTGATCAAAAATGACAAGGAATTGCAATTACCGGTTAATAATGTGAGCAAAAGGCTAAAGGATGCTGAAATCTGATACCCAGTTATTAAGAAACTAGCATACTTTTTGGTTTTGATAGCCAGAAATTTAAGGTCTTACTTCCAGACACATCCGGTGAAGGTGTTGACCAACTTTCCATTAAAACAAGTCTTTGGTAGGCCTGAAACTTCTCGAAGATTGATTAAGTGGGGAATTGAGCTAAGTCAATATGATACAGTATACCAGCCCAGAATGGTTATAAAAGGACAAGCCTTAGCTGATTTCATTAACGAGTGTATGGGATTCATTTCAGAACAATCCGACAAAGAAAAGGATATGAAACCCAAGTGGCAGTTATTTGTGGATGGTGCCTCAAACGAACTAGGGGCCGGAGCAGGATATGTAATAATTGCCACAGATGGACACAAACTTCATTATGCTATGAAATTGGGGTTTTCAGCAACTAACAATGTAGTAGAGTATGAATCCATGGTTACAGGATTGACCCGTGCTCTACAACTCAAAATCCCAAGGATTCAAGTATTCAGTGATTCTCAATTAATGGTTAATCAAATCAAACAAGTATACCAAATCAAAGATCCCAAAATTAGTCAGTATGTAAAAATGTTTCTAAAAATGCTCCCACTTTTTGAACATTTCTCTGTACACCAAATACCAAAGGGAGACAATTCTCAAGTAGATTCACTGGCTAAATTAGCAAGTTCAAGAGGGGTACCTAGGACTCAAATTATGCCCGTGGAAATTTAGGCTAATCCCAGCACCGAGGAAAATAGGTAAGAGAGAACCAAGGAGCTATTAGTACTAACTCGATCACGAGCCTTAACACAAGAAGCGGAAGAAACGGATTAGGAAATACCAAGTGAATAACCTGTAGCCCCAATAGCGGAAGAATATTATGAAAACACTTGAATGGCCCCGATTATGAGTTATGTTATCAATGAGAGACTACCTACAGAAAAAAATGGAGGTGCAAAAGCTAAAGAGGCAAGTCAAGAATTTACCATTATGGATGGAGTTCTATATAAGAAGGGATACACCCTTCCATATTTGCGATGTGTAAAGCCCGAAATCGGATTAAGGATATTAAAAGAAGCCCATGAAGGACTCTGTGGAGATCACTCCAATGGAATCAAATTAGCCAAGAAGATAATGGGAAAAGGGTTTTATTGACCACAGTTAACCAATCAAGCAATCGAGTACGTTAAAAGATGTGAAAAGTGCCAACGCTACTCAAAGATACCACGTCTTCCTTCAAGTCAAATAACCCTTATCATTAGCCCATGGCTATTCGGCGTTTGGGGAATCGAATTAAATGGACCTCTTCCAATCTCCAAAGGCGAAGCAAAGTATGATGTACTAGCAATTGATTACTTCACAAAATGGGTCGAAGCAGAACCGCTTCCAAAGATCACCTCTCGGAAAGTGCTAAGATTTGTTATTAAGAACATTGTCACAAGGTTTGATATACCCTATAAAATAATTTCCGATAATGGAACCCAATTTGAAAGTGCAGAGTTTTCAAAATTTTGTCATAAGAATGGAACTATAAAAAGCTTCTCTTCTGTCACTCACCCAAAAGCCAATGGAGCCGTTGAGGCTGCTAACAAAAAAATAAAGAAAATCTTGAAAAAGAGACGAAATAAGGCAAAAGGGAATTGGGTAGAAGAATTACCCCTAATTTTGTGGGCTTATAGAACATCCACTAGAACTGCAACAAGCCATACCCCATATTCTCTAACATATGGTTATGGAGCAATGCTTCCAGTAGAAGTTGAAGTACCTTCTCATAGAAAGATTGCCTATGCCTTCAATCCAAATCAAGAACTCAAAAAGGAATCTCTTGATTTAATTCATGAATTAAGAGATGAAGCAGCCTTAAGAACGGCTGAATATCAAAGGAGAATATCAAAGTAATATAACTCAAAGGTAAAAGCAAGGACATATAGACAAGGAGATTTTGTACTTAGAAGAGTAATGACCAAAATGGGAAACCCATCAGATGGGCCGTTGGGACCCAATTGGGAAGGCCCACTAATCATTTTCAAGGAAATTCCCCCAGGGGCTCACAACTTAAGCCATCCTGACGGTAATATGGTACCGAGAACCTGGAACGCAGAACATTTGAAACCGTACTTTCCGGCTCAGAATCAATAAAAGATTTTCAAGAATGTCTCCGCTATGACTCGCTAAGAAAGTCTATATGGTCGGGAGTAAATTTCTCCTTAAACTTGGACTACCTAAAATGGTAGGCTACCAATAATGGTAGAAAGCCCTTGGTCGCACCAATATGGCAAGGTCATGGCACCTCCTTGAGGGAGGGCGTAAGCATTTATCCGCGCCAAAGTCAGAAATGGCCAGGTTAAATCCGCACAATCCCTTATCCGCGTCACGCTATGGCTAGGATAGGACACCTCCTGGATGGTGGATGGGTAATCCCTTGGTCCCGCCACGCTATGGCCAGGCCAATGTACCGAACATGCCCTTAGCCGCATCACGCTATGGCCAGGTTAAGGCGCCTCCTGGAGGGAGGTCGGGTAAGTTCTCGGACCCTGCTTGAGAATAAACTAGCCGAGCGTACCGGAAACCCGGATAAAATATCCAACGGACTAAGAAGAGTCCATGTCTGAAATGGGAATCGCTAGAAATCGACATCGCCTAAAATGGCAACCACCAGAAAGTGGCAATGTCTAAAATGACAAACACCTTGAAATGGGCACTGCTTAAATAAGAAAAAAAAATTAGACTAAAGAGTCCCCACCTGAAATAGGCCAAAAGAAATAAAGAAAACTTGGGCCCGAGAAAGAAAAAACATGCAAGACATTATCAAAGCCTAAAGATGGCACATTCGACAAAAGATTCGGAAAGAATTCTCTTACTTATCTTCATGAACATCTGCTTGATTGGTATTCTGGTCTTCTATTATCAATTACCAAAAATGGTATTCTGGTCTTCTATTATTAATTATCAGAAATGGTATTCTGGTCTTCTATTATTAATTCCTAGAAATGGTATTCTAGTCCTCTATTATTAATTAAATGCCAGAAACGATGTTCTGGATTTCTAGTGTTGCTTGTCAAAAATGTTATTCTATAAATGGCATCTTGGACTTCTGTTTGCACCAAAAATGGTCACAAACCCCAAGTGTAATGAAAGCACCAGCGTATGAATACGAATCAGCAATATTCACACACAAATCACAGATCTTAAGTAAGTAGCAAGCAACAATCAAGAAATAATGAACAATGACACACAATTTATAGTGGTTCGGCTATCTCCGGCCTACGTCCACTTCAAGGTTTTTATGATTTTATTGCTCGATGCTTGAAGATTACAATTTCGTATTGTTGGATTACAACTAATTTACTGAACTAAGTCTGAATCTAAGGCAGCAATGGTGATCTGGAGTAAATCTGGCAGAATCTGGGCGCTCTTTGCTCTCAAAGTTCTCCGACCCCTTTTCTGAATGACCAGGGGCTCTATTTATAGGTGTAGGAGGCTGATATTTCGCCTAAAATGAGGGGAGACCAGTTCTGGTACGTTAGGAGGCCCACATGGCCGGAATCTGGAGTCCCGGGCCCACTTTTGGATCGATTCGACCCTTGGTTCGAATCGATCAAGAAACTGTCCAATCAAGCTGAAATTTGGTGTGAACATTCCTCATCATGTGTTGAAGCTTCTGTGAAAATTTCATAGCATTTGGATATGTAGATCTCAAGTTATGATCGATTCAAGGTTGCATTTCTGGTTGACTAGCCTGGTTCGAATCGATCTAGTTCGAATCGATTCGTTCGAATCGATCCAGCGCGTGCTTCTGGGATGACATGGAGCGCTTCCTTCGAGTCGATCCTCCTTTTTCTCCTAGCTTTACTGAGTCAAATCCTTGGTTTTAGCTGTGGTGGATTCGAGATGTATCGATTCGAAGATGGGAATGGATTCGAGGCAAGGTATGTTCGAATCGGTCATGGCCTAAACTTGTTGTTCGATTCGAAGTTGTTCAAACCGTATGGATTCGATGCTAGGCATTGGATGGTTCCAGTGTGCTCGTTCGTATCGATTGTTGGAAACCGACACGAAGTCACCTCTTAAGGATGGATTCGAACTAACGATACCGGATCGATTCGAAGTGATACGCCTTTGTGATTTCGAGGGAACTCGTTTCGATGGAGTCGAAGACCTGCAGCTCTGATGGATACGAAGTAGACGGAGTCGAACATGATGGATTCGAAGCAATGCTTTTCCCCTCGATTCGAACCAACCTTCCCTTATGGATTCGAGACTAGCTTATCTCATCCATTTCCTTTTGGCGATATCTTGAGCATACGAACTCGGATTGACTCGAAACTTGGAACGTTGTTTCATCTGGCCCTTCTTGACATGTCTTATCGATTGCGGCCCGATCCGGACTCGGGCAAAATTCATCGATATCCATGGTGAACCTGCGATGCGCAATCGATGTTCATGACTAATAATCATCGATTTTCAGTTAATCTTTGGGTATCTCGACTTTGCCAAAAGTTGGGATAACATTTTGCCCCCCAAAACATGCCTTTTTGGTAAAAGGCGTGTTTTGATCAGTCTCAAGTTGGATGCAGTGAGTTCATGTTTTACTCATAGCTTATAGCATTTTCAATCAAGTCCATGGCTGTTCGAAGCCGAATTGTTATCAATTTTTTCCAGTGGAAGTTAAGAATGAAATCCCACGGTCTCTCCGTACTATTGATGGTCATTCTGGACCCTTGTCAAACCCATTCTAGATTTAGCGATTGAATAGAAAGATCCTATTGCACTCCGGCGTTGCTTTCTATCCCTTGCACTCTGGCCCCAACTAGGGCGTATAGCGATGTCTTGGTCGTTCTCGACCGATCATAGCCTCTCCGGGCTCATGCTGGATCCCATCCTGTCACTCTCCGGTGAAGGGGAAACAACGTTAAGTGATCCTGTCGCTCTCCGGCGAAGCGGCTCACCTCCTGCACTCCGGTTCAGTGTATCTGAACGTTAAGCGATGTCATAACCTGAATCGTCGGTCGATCACAGCCTCTCCGGGCTCATGCTGGATCCCATCCTATCACTCTCCGGTGAAGGGGAAACAACGTTAAGTGAGTCAATCCTGTCGCTCTCCGGCGAAGCGACTCACTTCCTGCACTCCGGTTCAGTGTATCTGAACATTAAGCGATGTCATGGCCTAAATCGTGGGCCGATCATAGCCTCTCCGGGCTCTTATCGAATCCTGATCTAATCACTCTCTGGTGAATAGGAAACGATGCTTAAGTGAGTTGATCCTGTCGCTCTCCGGCGAAGCAACTCACTTCTTGCACTCCGGACCCTACCTCTCCGGGTAGGATCATAAAGCGATCATGTCTATATTGATATCTTATGATTATCCTTTAACTCTCCGGTCAAAGGTTTATTTTAATAAGTGTTTCTTTATTAAATTCAAATCCTAGATGTTCAATCTCAAACACCAGGAAAAAACAAGATAATGCCTCTCCGGGCGGAGCGGTCTATTTCCATCTCAGAGCATGCCTAGGGATCTCTCCGGTTCCCGTACATGAGTAAGTGGGATAGCCGTTTTATTTTGGAAATCAAATCTAAGAAAACTAATCGACCAGAGTCCGAATCTTGAACTTGGCCCTTGCCATCACAATCAGTTGATGACGAGTCGTGATCCCGATCCAGGATCATTCCTGTTTGGTTGAGTCGGCAGTTGTTCGGGTCTAACCGCCGTCGTACGTTCTCTTACATACTGCGGCAATCTACCACTCCTGGCATGTTCTTCCACCTCATCCTTCAGGTGGCGGCATTCATCGGTAGTGTGCCCATCCAGCTCATGGAATAGGCAGTACTTTCCAGTCCTACGCTCCCGCTCCGTGGGGTCTCTCCTTGGTGGCTTTCGATAGGGGAGTTGCCCCCAAGTTTCAGTGTAAATTCGTTCAAGTCCTGCCACCAAGTCTGTGTACTGCCTGAATCTAGGCTCTCGGAATTTCTTCCGTTTGTCAGGACCATCAGGTGCATCATCCTGCTTTCTCTTTCCTTTGTCTGCCCTGGACTGTTCCCTGGCGGTTCCTTCGCCTTGTGCAACATTTATTTCCTGCCTCTCAGCTCGTGATTCCTCTAATCGAATGAATTTTTCAGCTTCGTGGAAAAACTCTCCAAGATCTTGCGGTGGATCTTTAGTCAAAGAATCTTTGAATTCGGTGCCTTCTCCAACTCCTGCCACTGCCGCCATCAAAATCATTGATGGGTCCGGGCGATCTACAGAAGTCACCGTCGCATTAAATCGTAACAAAAAATCTTTTATGGACTCTCCGGTCCTTTGTTTTATCGATGCCAAAGTCATCACGCTCTTAGGTCGCGTCACGTGAACCCTAAACTGCTTCATGAAGCAATCCACAAGCTCGCCCCATGTCCTGATTGATCCGGTTTCTAGCTGCCTAAACCAAAGCGCAGCCAGATCTGATAAGAATAAGGGGAAACATCGTGCCATCACTTCCTCGGATGCTCCCAGCACTTCCATGTGTCTGATATATCTGGTGATATGCATAGTCGGGTCTGATTTCCCGTCATAAGGATTCAGCGTTGGTAGTTTGAACTTCGGAGGGTTCCTTGCATTCCTGATATTCGGAGCGAACGGACTCCGACTAACTTCTTCCAATCCTCCTCCTGAAAACCCTCCTCTCATGAGTCGTCTCACTAGGCCGATCATTCTTTCATCTCCATCTAGGGGTTGCCCCCTTGTCATGTCTCTGTCTTGCCCTCCGAGTCTTGTAGGGAATTCTGGTACGTACTCTTCGGGCGGCCCGTTAGCATTTGTGTTGGCCCTAGCCGGTTGAGCTCCTTCCAAAGGTCCTTCTGCGTCGGATCTTGCGGGCCTACCCCCAAGCCCTTGTTGATTGCCTTCTAGTTCTGTATTCTGTCCTTCATTGGGTTCCATAGGCCTAGCTCCTTGTTCCACATTCACAGCCGTTGTAGCTGGTCCAGGGTTCTGCGTCCCCGCAGCTCTCATCTGCTCGAAGAAATTCTGCAGCATCTCTTGTTGGCTTTTCATCATTCTTTCCTGCATTACGTTATTCATCGCTTCCATCTCATCTCTAGTAATGTAGATCGAAGCGTGTCCTTCTCCAGCGCCAGAGGATGCCTCTTGACTTCCTGCCTGTTGGCTCCTCTCAGTTCTTTGTCTAGTTTGTCGAGTCATTGAAGAGTCAGATCTGAATCCTTAAAATTCCGAATCTTAATTTTGAATTTGGTGTAGCGGGTGCTAGTTCTTCTCGGTGAAAGCACCAAAGTGTTTGCACCAAAAATGGTCACAAACCCCAAGTGTAATGAAAGCACCAGCGTATGAATACGAATCAGCAATATTCACACACAAATCACAGATCTTAAGTAAGTAGCAAGCAACAATCAAGAAATAATGAACAATGACACACAATTTATAGTGGTTCGGCTATCTCCGGCCTACGTCCACTTCAAGGTTTTTATGATTTTATTGCTCGATGCTTGAAGATTACAATTTCGTATTGTTGGATTACAACTAATTTACTGAACTAAGTCTGAATCTAAGGCAGCAATGGTGATCTGGAGTAAATCTGGCAGAATCTGGGCGCTCTTTGCTCTCAAAGTTCTCCGACCCCTTTTCTGAATGACCAGGGGCTCTATTTATAGGTGTAGGAGGCTGATATTTCGCCTAAAATGAGGGTAGACCAGTTCTGGTACGTTAGGAGGCCCACATGGCCGGAATCTGGAGTCCCGGGCCCACTTTTGGATCGATTCGACCCTTGGTTCGAATCGATCAAGAAACTGTCCAATCAAGCTGAAATTTGGTGTGAACATTCCTCATCATGTGTTGAAGCTTCTGTGAAAATTTCATAGCATTTGGATATGTAGATCTCAAGTTATGATTGATTCAAGGTTGCATTTCTGGTTGACTAGCCTGGTTCGAATCGATCTAGTTCGAATCGATTCGTTCGAATCGATCCAGCGCGTGCTTCTGGGATGACGTGGAGCGCTTCCTTCGAGTCGATCCTCCTTTTTCTCCTAGCTTTACTGAGTCAAATCCTTGGTTTTAGCTGTGGTGGATTCGAGATGTATCGATTCGAAGATGGGAATGGATTCGAGGCAAGGTATGTTCGAATCGGTCATGGCCTAAACTTGTTGTTCGATTCGAAGTTGTTCAAACCGTATGGATTCGATGCTAGGCATTGGATGGTTCCAGTGTGCTCGTTCGTATCGATTGTTGGAAACCGACACGAAGTCACCTCTTAAGGATGGATTCGAACTAACGATACCGGATCGATTCGAAGTGATACGCCTTTGTGATTTCGAGGGAACTCGTTTCGATGGAGTCGAAGACCTGCAGCTCTGATGGATACGAAGTAGACGGAGTCGAACATGATGGATTCGAAGCAATGCTTTTCCCCTCGATTCGAACCAACCTTCCCTTATGGATTCGAGACTAGCTTATCTCATCCATTTCCTTTTGGCGATATCTTGAGCATACGAACTCGGATTGACTCGAAACTTGGAACGTTGTTTCATCTGGCCCTTCTTGACATGTCTTATCGATTGCGGCCCGATCCGGACTCGGGCAAAATTCATCGATATCCATGGTGAACCTGCGATGCGCAATCGATGTTCATGACTAATAATCATCGATTTTCAGTTAATCTTTGGGTATCTCGACTTTGCCAAAAGTTGGGATAACAACTTCTATCATTAATTGCTTAATATCGTCCATTGGACTACTAACATTAAACACTCAGAATGGGAATTCTGGTCTTTCATTACTTATTACCAGAAATATTCTTTTGGACTTCTATTATCTATCGCCAGCTATGGTTTTCGGTCTCCCATTACTTATTATCAGCTATGGATTCTTGATTGTCTACTATTTATCGCCAACGATGATCTTATGATTAAACAAGACATCTGAACCACAAACGTTTACAACCAAAGATAATCTCTTGGATCATCTTTATTAATATCAAAACAGACGATCTAGTTGGCATTCTAGTCCTTTCTCAATATTATCAGATCAAGGCAAGATTTTGGTCTTCTATTATGGTGATCAAGATAATTCCGAACACCCTATTATTGTTTGATGAGGCATTTTTGGCCTTTATTGACACAGGTCATGAACTTCTAAATTGTCTATGAATGAACTTCTGTATGAATGAACTTCTAACATTCTATGGTTAAGACAAAATGGGAATTAATTACTATCCAGTAAGAAGCTGATAAATTCCAACCACCAACACTCGAATCTAGAACTTCAAATACTTATGACTGCTATTGGATCTGAATGTTTGAAAGACGAATCTTCTGCTATAATAAAATTGGAGTTAAAAGTCAACCGAATGGGAAAGGTACATATAATATGCATTAACCAAGCTAATATTATTCAAATTATTGTAGGAATACAGGGACAATTTAGCAATCATGTAATTTTTGTTCTAAAGAACAAAAACCTTCTTTATACAATGGGGGGCTAAATGTTAACCATAAAATATGAATAGAGATAAAGAAGACCTTTCAGAAGATTTCCGCCTGAATAGTGGACAATAGGTAGAGTCACCTTTCGACCGTGTCGAAAGGGTTAGTCAATGTAAAAGGCACATAAAAACTTCAGAGCGAAGCTTCCGTAAATATGAAGGGAAAAATTACTGAGGCACAATGAAGCAGCTAAGTACAGAGCCTACAAGCACCTTTCGGCTAGAATAAAAGAACAGTTTAGGAACCATTCATTATAAAACAAAGGCTAAAAGAAAGAAGTTCAAATAAAACCTTTCGAAGGAATCGAATGGAGGCAGTCAACAATTCATAGCAGTCCCCGACCTTTCGAGGGGTTTCATTCCACAATATTCAAGAAGTTCTTGCCTTCCAAAGAGGGTGAATAAGACAAGGCAAGGGCATGCAACTCTATAACTACCTTTTTGAAAGCATAATAAGCCTTTTGGACCGGTGGGAACACATGCCAAATACCTTTTGACAGTGTCGAAAGGTTTATGATGAAGACAACATTCGTAAGTCAGCAAGGAATAAAAGACAATCTTCCAACAACATTCAAGAAAAGCATGGCTCTCGATAACAATCAAGTGAAGAAAAACCTTTAAACAAGGTCGAAGGTTTCACAACAATCAAGTAAAAGAGAAACCTTCTACCAAGGTCGATGGGTTCCTAACAGTCAAGTGAAAGAGAAACCTTCTGACAAGGTCGAAGGGTTCACAATATCATATAGAAGACAGACCCTTCGGCAAAGACGAAAGGTCCATGAAAGCATATAGAGGAGCAGACCCTCCGACAATGTTCAAAAATCCATGATGGCATGTGAAAGGAAAACCTTTCGACAAAGTCGAAAGGTTTGCAACTGTATATAAAAGAGTGACATTTTGACCAGCCAAAAGCATGAAGTCGGAAGGAGGGCCACCTGCATCTATAAATAAGACCCAAAGGGTCTAGTTTTGGGCTCGGATATTCTTCTCATTCTGCTCTCATTCAAATACTTTTACTTCCGCCCATAACTTTGTAATCCTAATTTAGAAATTAAATTGGGGATTGGTTTCTTGAATTTGTATCAAACTTTATCATGAGGAAAAAAGAGGGTTTTGGCTTGTGATCGACTCTGAATTTGGGAATGATCATGATTAGGCGTTAATTCAATATTAATGGCTGATCATATATGATTTATTCCTTATCTTCTTTGTTTATTTCTAGTATATGTCATGGAATTATTTTAAGCATTTTCATGAGCCTTGTTTTCCTTCCTTGTCTCCAGCCACAAAAAGGGAAATACTACTCGTAAATCAATTTTAATATGGCTCCATGGCATGTTAAATCAGTTCTTGTTTTTATCTAAACATGTTTGAACGATGCATTCTTTCGAAAGGTTTTCACGAGAAGAATATCAACTTAAGAGGTCGTAAGCAACAATGGAATATAAAACAGAGTAATATCTGCTTTCGACAGCATCGAAAGGTCTATTACCTTCCGACGTGATCGAAAGAGGACGAAAGACATTGCTTGATTGCTCTCGATCACCAGGGGAGATGGAATTCGATGAAATGACAAGTTCAAAAGTTGTATAAATGAATTCAAAGAGGAAAGTACAATTATAACAACCTAGTCGAAAGGTTTAAAGGACTACTTAAACCCTTCAACCAAGGCAAAAGGTTTAATAATTCTACTATTCCAACCAACCCGTAAGATTTGAATGAAACCTCAACATTTTAACATGGTTAATGAGTTATTTAATTTTCTATGCAATTTCACGGAGGGGATAAGCAACTTCTAAAACCTTTCGGCATTATTCATCTTAGGCTAAGGTTAAGCCCTTGGCTTCAAACCCTTCTGGCCTTGTCATTTTATTCGAAAGATTTGAATCTACTCAACCACAGAGTTGAGCCCTTATAAAACAATCTTATAGACAACATTAGGGATGTAAACAAGATTTCTTGTTAACGGGTTTAATTCAATGATTTCGAAAGGTTTAGTTCAAGGATTTCGAAAGGTTTTGTTCATTAATTTTGAAAGTTTAGTTCAAGGATTTTGAAATGTTTTGTTGAATGATTTCGAAAGGTTTAAGTGGAAGGTTTTCCAAGGTTTTTCTAAGGCAATGTTTTATAGTGACTTTTAAAGAAGTATGTCTAGAGTTTTATTGCTTTCGAAAGGTTTGGAGGATGGTTTCGAAATGTTTAATGAATGGTTTTGAAAGATAAGGTTTTGGCATATTGGCCTAGATAATTAAAAGGTTTTCACTTGGTTTTAGAAAGATGCACTTTCAAAAGATTTAGAAAGGAAAACTTCAAATGGTTAAATGCTTTCACCAACTAAAGTTTAAGTAATGAATATATATAACATGGAAATGAGATTTTGTGTAAAGTATAAAGATTTTATATTTTTCCTTGCATAAGTTTGATGTAAAGGTTTTAAATCATTTTAAAAATGTTTTTAAGGAAAATTATGGGAGGGGATCCTTAAATGAAAATGAATCAGATATTAGAATACCAGATGGAACTAGTATGGAGTCGCGCCCTACACATTAGCTAATAGCCTGATGCAGCCCAGAAAGATGAAGTCGTAGGTCGTGTACGACCTAACATGTTGATAGGTCGAGTACGACCTAATGAGGAAGCTAACGAGTTAAAACTTTGTGAAGAGTCATGGGAAGTCGGAGTCTTAGGTCGTAAGTGACCTAACGGGTTTGAGAATAGCGAGCTAAAGCAGAAGAATAGGTTGCTGGAACGACCTAACAGGTTGCTCATTGATGCAGGCCAAACAGACCAAGTCTTAGGTCGCGAGCGACCTAACATACTGTTAAGTCGTGTGCGACCTAACAAGAAGGATAACCAGCTGGAACGACCTAGCGACTTACGAGCTAACGAGTTGAAGAATAAGGTGATACGACCTAAGTTAGGTCGCGGGAGTTATGGGAAGATAGGTCGCTCAGTTTAGGTCGCTCACTATAGGTCGCGAAGATGTCCTGAAGCCGCTTTATTCTAGGTCGCAAGACTTAAGTCGCTGGAGGAGCTTAGGTCGCTGCTGCCGTGTGTATGTTGTATTTTAGGTCGTGAACGACCTATGTGTTGTGATGTAAGTGTGGAGTTGTAATGTGTTGTATTGTTTTCTTTGTGTTGAGTCGCTGCTGCTTTAGGTCGTAGGTCGCGTCTGTTTTTTAGGTCGTCTGTTTTTAGGTCGACTGTTCTTTAGGTCGTGATGTTTAGGTCGTGACTGACCTAAGTGTTGTACAGTTTTGTGTGTGATGAGTTGTAAACCTATAAATAGGCACGTTGGGTCATTTGTAAAAAGTAGGTTGATTTGAATAAAAACTATTGTTTGTTAGCTTTGTGCTTTCATTAAATTGGTAGTTGAGTGTGATCTCCTATCTCCTCTTTCGGCATTCGAGTGCGCTCGAATCAACGATCGTAGAAGCCAATTCACGGTATCAAGTGCACTTGATCAACGTCTGAAGAATTGCAGATCTTATTTCACGGTATCGTGCACGATCAACGTGAAGAAGATAGCTAGAATCCGGCATCTTTTGATCAACGGATTTGGGTCATTTGGTATTCTTCAATTCACCGATTGCTACTTTCATCTAATCATCAATTTTGTTATCCGATGCTGCATCATTTGGTATCAGAGCTAGACTTAGCCAATCATAGCTAATCCGAGTCTTGGAGCCAATTTATTCGAAGAGTTTGAGGAGTTAATTGAAGCCGTACATCATTTAGAGAAGTTGTTGTTCATCGCGTTCATCACAAAGTCGCAACAAGATTGAAGATTTTGATCCATATCATTTTGGATCGAAAGAAGAAAGGTGTTTGAATTTGGCTGTGGAAGTTTGCGCGGCAAGATTTGAGATTGTATGTGAAAATTGAAGCGGGCTAAGACCATTAAGTCGCGAACCATTGTTGCCGAGCTACTGAAGCCGTGTATCATTTTGATTCGTTAGAGCCGAGAGTTTGAAGTTGAAGATCGTACATCATTTGGTATCTTTTGATTTGTACAAGTCGAGAATTGAAGTGTTTGTGAAGTTTCAAATCATGTCGCCGAGAAGAGCTAATCGCCATCAGAACGTAGAAGCATTATATAGAAGAGAGGAAGCGGATGAGATGGAGCAAAGAATAAACGAAAACTTTAGTGAGAAGCTTAATGAAGGGATTGGACGATTAGAGAAGATAATGTTGGAGATGAATCAAAATCGGAGAAGGGTTTCGCCTGAATCTAACCATGGGGGAAGTAGAGTTTCACCACATTCCAATCGAGAGAGAAGTGTCGATAATGATCATAGAAGTGTGAGTCGAGATTGTTACAGAAATGATGATGATCGAAGACGTGATAGGAATGTGAATGATCGAGATCGGAGGAATGTAGATAGAAGGGATGTTGGTGGAAGACACGATGGTAGTAGAGATGTTGGTGGTCAGGATCGACATCGATATACATCAGATTTCGAGGAGGAGTTTGATGGTGGTAGTGTTCATGGACGAGGACGAGGACAAGGAAGAAATCAGTCGGAATATGATCACAAGTGGGAGTCTGGGATGAAAACTGAAATACCGAAATTCAAGGGAGGTATGCAAGTCGAGGAATTTCTTGATTGGTTAGCTTATGTTGAGGAAATATTTGACATCAAGGAGGTTCCAGAGGACCGTAAAGTGAAGTTGGTTGCTACTAGGTTGAGGGGGAGAGCTAAGGCATGGTGGCAGCAAACCAAACATACTAGAGAACGGATGGGGAAGTCAAGGATTGTTGCTTGGGAAAAGATGAAGAAATTGATGAAGGCTACTTTCTTACCTTACAATTACCAATCACTGATGTATCAGAGACTACAAAACTTGAGGCAAGGAACGAAGACAGTTACTGATTATGCCGATGAGTTCTACCAGTTGATTGCTCGCAATGACATTATGGAAACATAAGAACAATTGACCGCGAGGTTTGTGGGTGGACTTAGAACGCAGATCCAGGATATGGTGAACATGTTCGACCCTAGATCTGTGGCAGAAGCACATCAAAAGGCGTTGGCTTGGGAGAAACAAGGAAGACGTGGGGGAGGTGTGTTTCCAGGTTTTACAGGGCAGAACAAAGGAACGGGTAGTAGTTCTAATGTTCCTAAGGCATCGAATAAGCCTATTGTTCATGAAGTGGCGAAGCCAAAGGTCAACACTAATTTCAAATGCTATAATTGTCAAGAAGTGGGACATAAGAGCAGCGAATGTCCAAAACCGAAGAAGAGAACTATGATTGCTGAGGCAGAGGAAGATGAGGTAGAGGCTGAATGTTCTAATCCACTACATGATGAGGAGGAATAAAATGTGTCGGGAGATGAAAGGTATTCATTGATGATGATCCTACGCCATAGATGACCTTCTGCAACACAAAAAAAATGTTGGCTCAGGCCCGAAAAATGTTGCCATAGGTCTATGGCAACACTTTTAGGGTGATGCAATTTTTGTCGTTGCCTTAGACCTCAAAGGCAACATTTTGACTATCTAAGGCAACATAAGTAATATTGTTGCAATAGAACCCTATTTGGGTCTATGTCAACACCCATAGGTATCTGTAGCAACATTCCAAAATGTTGCTATAGATATTAACTTTCTGAATTTGTGGGGCCCACAATGTAGAGCATAATTGACTTTTTTTATAAAAATAAATATTTATTTAATAAAATACTATCGCACAGAATTTGATATTTAAAAAATAATTTATTTAAATAAATATTTTATTTCAACATTTGAAATAGTACAAATTCATGACTCCACTATTTTACAATTCAATGATATATAACACTGATATTCACATATACAGATATTCCTCACTACATCACTCAGTTCACTCATTACATATGCAGTTTCAATTTATACATACACCGACACTGACAAATATATGACGAGCCGAGCCAAAGGCGAGCCAAGTGCCGAGCCGAAGGCGAGCCGAGTAGCGGGTCCGGGCGCAGCGTCGGCGGGGGTCCGGGGCACCGCAGTCCCGGTGGGGCACCGCCCGATTCATCCGATTTCGGAAGATCGAGCCTTCCTTGAAACGACGTAAAATGAGGCACCACACATACTTCTAAACCACCAGCCTCCATCCTCTAATTGCCTCACCAACAAACTATTTCAGTTGCCAAATCGTCTAATCACCTAATCACAATCGCTGATTACCCATTCCGACAACCCAAACATCTTCAAACTTTCACACTGCAAATTCGCAACAAAACCAAGCACCACCCTTGGCTGATAGCAAACAACATTGCTTCTCACTGCAAGCTATATATCTACAGATTTGGACCATCAACTCTAAGCAGACTGCTTCGCCTTTCATCAACAAGAGAATCAAAGGTCAGTTCATACATGTACATTAGTTCAAAGCACCAAGCTATATATCTTCAGATTGGGACCATCATTAGCCTACAAAAGAAAAACCAAACTCGTTTACTCAAGCATTATAATTCATATAAATTCAATTCAATTCAATTACAATTCATACCCATCATACAATGGTGATTTCAAACATCAGATCTACTTCATTCACCCAATGATAGCATCGACTCTGCATCATACCATTAACTGGAACAACCATAACCCGCTACATCACTTCACCGAGCGCATCCAGACACATCGCCACTGCCTATCTTCTCACCGCATCCAAATCTAAACTCATAAGAGCGAAGAGAAAACGAAGTTGTGTCCTCTTAGGCAAGTCCTCCTTTAAATAAACCCTCAACCTCTGCCCATTTTCAACTTTGCCAGAACTCAAACCTTTATTCATTCTAAGCACAACTTCTTCCAAGTTCACATTATCCTAATCTGGTCTAATAGACAACACCTGATACTTTGACTGCACCCAATTTTCTGGTATATTAATCCATGGCTTCAAATCCTCCAAATACACAAACTTCTCATCACAAACATCAGCCTTTCCATGGTCGCCAACTACAACAATATGAACTTCCTGAAACACCCCTCTCTTTTCCAACCCTTCAATCAACCTGGCCAAAACATCATCCAAATGTGCAACCGCTTCAGTTATGGCCACATGATCCGGTCCAAACACATGTCCTTGACTATCCGGGTCTGAAAAGTAAACTGCGGTAAAAACCGGAACCTCGTCAGCTGGTAAATCGAATACCCTAACACAGCATAGACCCTATCCTCAAATGCTACAGACTTATTGTATGCAGGGCAAAACAGATCTGGACAAGTCCAGTTGCCATTTTTCGACTTCGCCACCTGCCCAAAAGTAGACGGCCGCAGGAAGTCCGTGGTTCGCGACGGTCTCCCAGATGGGTTCGCCGAGCCATCATTTGAGGTCGTGGTCGATTTTGTCGAAGGTTTTGGACGTATCGGGATCAGTGAACTTATTGTTGATGATGCCGTGGTGAGGGGGGTAGAGGCCGGTGGCGATGGAATAGTGATTGGGGAAGGTGAGGGAAGGGAAGACGGGAATCAGGCCGGGAAAGGCTTCGGTGCCGTTAGAGATTGAATAGAAATGTAATGGAAAACGAAATTAGGGATTTGGAAATTGGGGGTGAGAACGAAATGATATGAAAAGTAAAGCGGAAAAACGAAAATTTGGGGCAAATTGTAGCGGTGATCTAGTTTAACAATCGGATTAAATGTAGACTGTTGGATCGTATTCACGCGGATTGCTAATTTTATTAATTTTTTAATCTAAATACATCTATAGCAACACTATATAAAAATGTTGCATCGTGTTACACTTTTTTAGCTAGAGCAACACATTTTTATGGCTAAGGTAACACCATAAATACAACGTTGCAGTAGGACCAAAATTTTATATCCATCGCAACATTTTAGCTGGCAACACCTTGCAAAAATGTTGCAGAAGGTCATCTATGGCATAGTGTGAAGAGATCGTGTTTAACACCAAAACAGGAGGAGGAAACTAGCTGGTTAAGGAGTAACATCTTTCAATCAACATGTACTATCTTTGGAAGGGTTTGCAAGTTTGTTATTGATGCAGGAAGCTGTGATAATATTATCTCTACAGAAGCTGTGAAGAAGTTATCATTGAAGAAAGAGAAACATCTGAAACCTTACAAGTTAGCTTGGTTGAGGAAAGGTGGGGAGGTGAAAGTTGGGCGAAGAGCTTGTGTTAGTTTTTCAATTGGGAAGAAATACAAGGATGAAATTTGGTGTGATGTTGTGGACATGGACGTATGTCATCTGTTGCTAGGGAGACCGTGGCAGTATGATAGGGATGTACAACATGATGGATGTACTAACAGTTACAGTTTTATGTTTGAAGGAACTAAAATCAATTTGATTCCTAAGAAGCGACAACAATAAGAAAACAAGTTAGAGGAGATTGAAGAGTTGAAAACTTTGTTATCATTGAAGGAGTTTGTTAAGGAGGTAGAAGAGGAGCCTGAAGTATTCGTGTTGATTGGACGTGAGAGTCATGAAGTGGTTGAGATTCCTGAAGAAGTAAAGCCAGTACTGGAAGAATTTGACGATGTATTTCCTGAGGATTTAGCAACGGAGTTACCACCGTTGAGAGACATTCAACATCAAATTGATCTTGTTCCAGGAACTGTGTTACCTCATAGACCACACTACAGAATGAGTCCAAAAGAACATGAGGAGTTGAGAAGGCAAGTGGAAGAATTGTTTGAATAGGGGCGTGTGCAGGAAAGTTTAAGTCCATGTGCTGTGCCAGCATTGTCAGTACCAAAGAAAGATGGAACGTGGAGGATGTGCACTGATAGTCGAGCACTGAATAAGATTACTATGAGATTCAGATTTCCAATGCCGAGACTTGATGATTTGTTGGATCAGTTGAGCGGGGCTACTATCTTTTCGAAGATTGATTTGAAAAGTGGTTATCATCAAATTCATATAAGACCAGGGGATGAATGTAAGACAGCATTCAAGACGAGAGAAGGATTATATGAATGGCTGGTTATGTCGTTTGATCTTTCGAATGCACCTAGTACATTCATGCGGGTGATGAATAAAATCTTTAGACCATTCATTGGGAAGTTCGTGGTGGTGTATTTTGATGATATACTGATATATAGTGGGAATCCAGAAGAACACTTGCAACATTTGAGAGAAGTGTTGATGGTACTACGATAAGAACAATTTTATGCTGCAACGAAGAAATGCGTGTTCATGACGCATAGTGTTTTATTTTTGGGGTACGTTATATCGGGAGGAGGTATACAGGTGGATCAGAACAAAGTTGAAGCAATCAGAAATTGGCCACAACCCAAGACGATTACAGAAGTTAGAAGCTTTCATGGTTTGGCATCATTCTACTGAAGGTTTATTCCACACTTCAGTAGCGTGATGGCACCAGTGACTGATTGTATGAAAGGGAAACAATTTTCATGGTCGGAGGAAGCAGGATTTGCTTTTGAAAGAATTAAAGGACTTTTGACGGCAACACCGATTCTAGTGTTGCCGGATTTTCAGTTGTTGTTTGAATTACATACTGATGCATCGAAGGTTGGAATTGGAGGGGTGTTAAGTCAGAAGGGACGTCCTATTGCATATTTCAGTGAGAAGTTATCAGGAGCAAAGATGAGATATAATACTTACGATGTGGAATTTTATGCTATTGTGCAAGCTATGAAACATTGGAGGCATTATTTATTTCATAAAGAATTTGTTTTATATACTGATCATGAGGCGTTGAAGAATATGCAAGGACATGACAAGATTGCAGCAAGGCATGCTTCGTGGATTGCATACTTACAACAATTTATGTTTGTGGTGAAGCATACATCGGGAATTACGAATAGAGTGGCGGATGCATTGAGTTGAAGGAATCATTTGCTGACTACGATGAAGGTTGAAATAACGGGATTTGATGTGTTGCCAGAAATGTTTGTTGATGATACTTACTTTGTGAAGTGTGTAGATAAAGTCAAGGAGGGAAAAACGGATGAGTTTGTAGTGGTGGATGGTTTTCTTTTTAAGGGAAATCGATTGTGCATACCGGAGTGCAGCTTACGTATGAAGATTGTAAAGGAGTTGCATGAGGAAGGTCATGTGGGCCGAGATCGTACTTTGCAATTGGTTTCTCAATCTTATTATTGGCCTTCGTTGAAACGGGAAGTTGGGAGGTTTGTGGAGAGATGTCATATTTGCCAAATTTCCAAAGGGACAGCGACAAATGCGGGATTGTATATGCCGTTACCCATGCCGGTTAGACCATGGGTTGATATCAGTATGGATTTTGTGTTGGGATTACCGAGAACTCAGAGGGGGAATGATTCGATATATGTTGTAGTGGATAGATTTTCGAAGATGGCACATTTCATCGCTTGTAAAAAGACAGTTGATGCCGTCCGTGTTGTCGAGTTATTCTTTAAAGAAGTGTATCGCTTACATGGTTTACCAGAATCCATTGTTTCTGATCGAGATACTAGATTTCTAAGTCATTTTTAGCTGAGTTTGTGGAAGATGGTGGGAACAAAGCTAAATTTCAGTAGTGCTTACCATCCGCAATCCGATGGTCAAACTGAAGTTGTTAGCAGATCTTTGGGAAATTTATTACGGTGCCTTATGAAGGATAATATGAAGAGTTGGGATATAAAGTTATGTCAAGCGGAGTTTGCTCATAATCATGCTATAAACCGTAGTACGGGTTTCATTCCATTTCAGATAGTGTATTCAAGCTTACCAAAAGGGCCGTTGGATTTGACAATAGTACCACAACTAAAGGGGACTGTTAAATGGGCTGTTGATTTGGTTGATGGATTGGCAGAATGTCATAAAATCGTTCAGGAACGATTAGAGAAAGCGAATGAAAAGTATAAACGATCTGCAGATTTGAAGCGAAGAAGCGTCAAATTTAATGAAAAAGATTTAGTATATGTTGTGTTAACAAAAGATCGTTTTCCAGTGGGAGCATACAATAAACTTAAAGCACGAAAGATTGGTCCTGTAACAGTTGTGAAACGGATCAATGAGAACGCTTACAGGTTGAAGCTGCCGGAGGATGTGTACACGTCTGACGTGTTTAATGTTAAACATCTGATACCGTATCATGGGAATGAGTTTGTTGTGGAAGAAGAGGGCGCAAATTCGAGGATGAATTTTTCTCAACCCAGAGAGGATGATGCAGCCCAGAAAGATGAAGTCGTAGGTCATGTACGACCTAACATGTTGATAGGTCGAGTACGACCTAACGAGGAAGCTAACGAGTTAAAACTTTGTGAAGAGTCATGGGAAGTCGGAGTCTTTGGTCGTAAGCGACCTAACGGGTTTGAGAATAGCGAGCTAAAGCAGAAGAATAGGTCGCTGGAACGACCTAACAGGTTGCTCATTGATGCAGGCCAAACAGACCAAGTCTTAGGTCGCGAGCGACCTAACATACTGTTAAGTCATGTGCGACCTAACAAGAAGGATAACCAGCTGAAACGACCTAGCGACTTACGAGCTAACGAGTTGAAGAATAAGGTGCTACGACCTAAGTTAGGTCGCGGGAGTTATGGGAAGATAGGTCGCTCACTTTAGGTCGCTCACTATAGGTCGCGAAGATGTCCTGAAGCCGCTTTATTCTAGGTCGCAAGACTTAAGTCACTGGAGGAGCTTAGGTCGCTGCTGCCGTGTGTATGTTGTATTTTAGGTCATGAATGACCTATGTGTTGTGATGTAAGTGTGGAGTTGTAATGTGTTGTATTGTTTTCTTTATGTTGAGTCGCTGCTGCTTTAGGTCGTAGGTCGCGTTTGTTTTTTAGGTCGTCTGTTTTTAGGTCGACTATTTTTTAGGTCATGATGTTTAGGTTGTGACCGACCTAAGTGTTGTACAGTTTTGTGTGTGATGAGTTGTAAGCCTAGAAATAGGCACGTTGGGTCATTTGTAAAAAGTAGGTTGATTTGAATAAAAACTTTTGTTTGTTAGCTTTGTGCTTTCATTAAATTGGTAGTTGAGTGTGATCTCCTATCTCCTCTTTCGGCATTCGAGTGCGCTCGAATCAACGATCGTAGAAGCCAATTCACGGTATCAAGTGCGCTTGATCAACGTTTGAAGAATTGCAGATCTCCTTTCACGGTATCTTGCGCGATCAACGTGATGAAGATAGCTAGAATCCGGCATCTTTTGATCAATGAATTTGGGCCATTTGGTATTCTTCAATTCACCGATTGCTACTTTCATCGAATCATCAATTTTGTTATCCGCTGCTGCATCATAGCCCCAGCTAATTGTTGTAAAAAATTCCCGTATGTAGGGCTTTGTCATAGATAGACTAAAGTTAGGATTACACACCAAAAGGAATTTATGTTTGTATACAGATAGGTTATTGGTGAGCCCGAAAAACCATTAGGATGAGGAAGACCTGGGAGATGATTAAGATAGGGACAAACCATCCAGAAGAGAAGTATTTAACAGATAGTTAGGGACAGACCGTCCAGAAGTGAAGTGTTTAATTGATAGTTAAGGATAGATAGTCTAGAAAAATAATATCTAATAGGAGTTAGGTTAATTTTGATTATATTGTCTGGTAAGCCCCAGTCAGCCAAAGGTTAAAAGTTATCCAAACAAAACTTATGTATTTGAACAGATAGTTCATTATTACCTGATATTTATTTATGTTTACATAATGATGTTTTGCAGTGTTTAATCAGTTATCATTGCAGGAAAAAGAATTTGCAAAGATATGTTTTAAAAGGATGTTAGTGAGGGGAAACCCGTTCCGCTAAGCAGCGTAGTCTCACTTAACATACTAAAACGGGATGTATAGTATTATTCAAACCAGACTTTATACCTAGCTTGAAGTTTATGTTTTCCCCTTAAACTCTCGGGTGCTCAAAATTAATTTGAGTAGGCTAAGTGGTTAAGGTCTTTTCGGGTTTATTAGGATGACGAATAAAGCTACCGGAGGCATGCAGGAGAAAAACGGATAGCTATCCAGGAATTGCAGTTCTTGTTTTATGTTTTAATGAATTTATGCTATGTTTGTATTAAGTCTATTATTACCATATGACTCTAATCATCCAAGTGGGTATCTTCATATACCGCTCTTGGCGTAATTTGTAATATATATATTTTATCTCTGCTTAGGAACATATTTGGGATAGTGTAAGTTGAATACGGAACATCTTGTTTTTGAAATGTAACGATGAAAGTTGTTTTGAATTCCGTGTTTTGTTTCATATTCAAATGCTTCTGAAATTATGGATACAATTAACATAGCCGTATTTAGTCCCCGAAAGCTAATACTATAGATGACTGCAACATCTGTAGCGCTTAGTTTTGGATCTTTAGATACAGGATGTTACAGCTTGGTATCAGAGCATGGTTTATGAAACACTTTAATAAAAAATAATTTTTGAAAACATAATCCTTAGTAAGTAGAGATAAGATTGGGGGTATAAGATAATGCTTTAGTAACCCACGTGTATTTGATATATATTAGTATACGCTATATCTCTAGACTCCTATCTTAGTTAGGCTATTCATTTGTATCTCACGAGGTTTGAATACATATATGGAAGGAAGAAGAAGCAGAGTTAATCTTGGAGGAGATAGCACTGCCACAAATGGAAATGCACAACTAAATGCTAGAAGTGGTCCAGGTCAGGCTCAAGCTGAAAATGTCGGTGCTGGGGTTCCTTAAGTGGGCATGAGAGTCATGTATCAATTCTTTGTAAGTATGATGCAAGCTGGAATTGCCGCTGGAGCTTTTGGAGGAAACGCTGCTAGAGGAGGAGTTTAGGAAGACCCGATGGTTAATAAGTATGCTAATCCGAGCTGAGATTATATCAGACTTGGAAGGAAGCCATTCATTGGAACTGAAGGTGCGATCGAGTGGAAAACTGGATGCTACGTTGTGAGAGAATATTTGTAGACTTAAGGTTGAATAACAAACAAAAGAGATTGGCATCAAGTCAGCTTTAGGGAGCTGCCTTATTTTGGTGGAATACTATTGTAGCTGGTGTTGATGAGGAAACCATAACTTGGGAGGAGTTTAAGAGAAGGTTTCAAGAAAGGTTTATGTCGGTAATGGCGCAATCGATATTGGTGAGGAAGTTTGCTGAAATAGAACAAGGGGAGATGTATTTTCTATAGTATGCAAGAAAATTTAAAGTATTGATCCGGTACGGGTATGCTTTGGTTGATATAGTGATCAGGAGGAATGAGAAGTTTATAAGAGGCTTGAGGTCGGAGTTGATAAGTGCTACTTTGCTGCACTTAAGAGATCGCAGTGATGTAGTTTTGAAAATGGCCCTAAGACAGGAAGAGGAGTTAGCTTACTTGAGGAAGAAGATTAAGGAGGCCCAGGTAGGACATGGCTAGAAAAGAAAGTTTTTCCATAAGAAGAATGCTCAGAAAGGAGGAGCATAGAAGAGGAGAAAAGCTGAGGTGGTTTGTTATAAATGCGATAAGAAGGAACACAATGCTAATAAGTGTCGGACTGGAAAAGGAAAAGAGAAAGGAGGTTATTCGGAAAAAGAACATCCGATGTATTAAATGTGATCTGATCGGCCATTACAAGAACCAATGCAAAGAACCTGCTAGAGAAGTAAAGGGACAAATGTATGCATTGGAGCCTGCAATTTCAAGGCCCATTGTGCAGGAGAAAGGAAATGCTATTCTGGGAGGCTTGCTACAGGTTCATGGTATGTCTGTTAGCGTTCTGTTTAATACTAGTGCATCACATTCCTTTATTTCTTGATGTTTAGTATATAAGGTTAACCTAGAGCCCTCATATTTTGTTGCTTCCTTAAAGGTTGCAAATCCGATAGGAGGGTACACAACACCTGGGATGAGGTGTGACCATTTAGAGTTTGATTTGCTAGGTCATACTTTCGATTGTTGTTTACATGCATTTGATTTTGTGGAATTTTGGATTATCCTTGGGATGGATTGGTTAAGCAAATATGATGCTATGATATTTTGCCATGATAGGAAAATATCATTTAGTCGCCTGGAATGTAGTGATCGGATAGTTTATACTATTGAAAACCCTATTTGTGAAGTGAATGCTTTATTGGGAATTATGGAGTTGGAGGATAAGTTGCATCGAGTCTTTGTGGTTAGAGAATTTGCTGATGTATGTGAGCCGGTAATTGGATTACCACCGAAATGAGCCATTGAGTTTCAGATTGAATCAATGTTTGAATGATTGTTTGTTTGATAGTTAAATAACCGACTATCAAAATCTGGACCAAAACGTAACTTTGGAAATATCTAGGAGAAACACAGAAATTATATGATACAGTTACCGTCGGGGGTGCTATATTGTACGTGTAAATTTGTTTCGTTCTTCTAGGATAAATGATAAGGAAATCCGTGTATGAATGGTTAGGAGGTAAACTCCGCTCTTATCTTTATTTGCTTATTTCCTAAAGAACCGAGGTTGAGTTTACCGGGAACTATCGAAAGTTGTTTCGAAGAGACCGGGATCGGATCTGTTATCCAAATACCACTTTGATCCAACTCAAGCATTTCGAACTGAATAAATCTTAAAGAATATGGAATCGAAGATGGAGCATTGAAGTGCAAGGGCTGCTTGATACTAGTCTTGAGGGTGATTCCAAAATGGATGTAGTAGAAGTAGTGCCTTTAGTTTGTCCTTATTCTAGACAACTAGTATGGATGAATGCCGGCACTGCATTACTGCTTGGAAGGAAGTGTTGACATTCCAAGTGGGATTGCTATTCAAATGGTAAGCGTAGCCTCATGCCTCATCAACTGGGAATGACTAAAATCAGGGGAGATGCAGCAAGGCTAAGTGGGTCGCTCCCATTAGGGTGTGTCATTACCTTTCTAGATACATCTACATATTTATGGATTGGTTGTGCATGGGATCTCAATAAAAAGGTTTGCAAAGCAACCGAGGTGATGACATATTCGGTACTATCCAATCAGGGGTAGGCCGGTCTTGTGTTGGTAGGGGATCCCGGAGAGGTCCTTGGTATATTTTCTAGACGTGTACCGTAATAGGTAGTACCCCGGTGCCTTGTCATGATATGGAATCCAATCTTCGATACGTGCCTTTACGGTTTTGATTTTAGAGCCTAGTATGCTGGTGTAACATCCCGTAAATGGAGGCCCAAAAAAAAGCGCTATGGATGCTGCAGTCATCCAAAGTATTAACTTCTGGTGATGAAATACGGCAATGTAAATGGTATCCATAATATCAGAAGCACTTGAATAGGAACAAAATCACTGTTTTCCAAAAACAATAGTTCCAGTGATTATTTTCCAAAAATATCATATCCAAATTACAAAAATTCCAAACGTAATCCCAAGCATTGATCAAATAATATTTACAACAATATCCCAAGAGTGACATATGAAGATGCCCCTTTGGATGATCAAAGCAATATAGACATAATTGTCTTAATACACAGTGGAAACAATTTTAAAACAGAATCCCTAAATTAGCTATCGGTCAGCCACTTGCTCGTCTTCGGATGCTTTATTCGCCAAAATCCGCTAAAACCTGAAAACCTAAACCCTTGGCCTACTCAAATCAAATTTTGAGCACCCGAGAGTTTAAGGGGAAACAAAAACTTCGAGTCGGACTTAAAGTTTGGTATGAATAACTTCTGTTACATCTCAGTTTATTGATAAATAGTGAGACCACGCCGCTTAGCGGAATGGGTTTTCCCTCACTAATATCTCTTTTCAAAACATATATTTTGAAAATCCTTTCCTACAACCAAACCGGTTAATCAACTGATTATAATAATAATATAGCAATATCCATTATGCTAAAACAGGAAATGAAAGAGACTATCTGTCTAAAATCTAAATTATCTGTTCTAAATTTTGAGCTATCTTCTCTTTTCTAGACTATCTATCCTAAAATTGATTATAGCAATATCTTTTATGCTAGATAATGAGCTATCTGCCCAAAACAGGTAAAAAGGGTGGACTAACTGTCCTTAAAAATTTAGCAAGGTCCGTTATGCTAATAAATGAACCATCTGTTCATATCAAAGCTGACTGCTCTTTTTGGACTAACTTTCCTGGACTAACTGTCCTCTGGTCTGACTGCCCTCAAAATGGACTGATTGTCCGAATTTAAAATCAGCGACTGCCCAAATTTTCTTTTGGGTTTACTACCCTTCAAAATATCTGAGCTAACTACTCCACAATATTTGAGCTAACTGCTTTTTAAATTTTCCTTGAAAGCTTTTCAAAATGATTTAATCCGTCAAATCATATATATACAAGGAAAATATATCTTTAGCTTTTACTCTAAGCTATTTTTGCCATGTTATATATACTTTACTCAAAATAATGTTGATGATGTTCAATGAGGATTGTCTATCCTTTAAAATAAGTTAAGGTCCTTTATAACTTAAATCATTTAGGCTATCTGCCTAATTCTTATATTTGAAACCTTTGTTTAAAACCCTTAAACAACCTTTCGAAAACATAGAAGGTAACTCCTTCAAAATCATTCATAAAACCCTTCGAAAGTATTAAAGGTAACTCCTTCATATCCTTTAATAAACCTTTTGAAATCATTGAAGGTAACTCCTTCTAAACCTTTTAAAAGCCTTCTTTTCATAATCTTTAAAACATATGACACCCACCTTTAAATCCTCTAAACCTTAACCTTTCGCAATCAAGCCTTTCGAAATCAAAACCTTTCGAAATCAAAACCTTTTAAAGACATTGGGTTCAATTTAAAATAGGTGGAAAACCTTTCGAAACCAATCAAAGTTAACTAATTTGAAACCTTTAAAACGTTTCGACTTAAACATTTGGATTATGCAAAAGGATCAGAAAAACATTGGAGTCGAAAGCAACTGCTTCAAAACCTTCATAAAACCTTTCGAAAACATTCGAAAACAATGAAGTGTTGGTGTTGGATCCAACCCTTCGAAATCAATGGAAAGAGGTGGCAAGTTTTAGAAAACAAAAGATAACTTTTGACTCCGTCTGTGTCGAAAGGTTACGAAGCGGAAAATATGCTTCTGACTTGGCCGAAAGCTATACCTTTCGACTTTGCCGAAAGGTTTCAATTAAAACAAGAAAGCAAACCAACTGAAACCTTTTTCTTTTAAACCTTTTTGAAAATTTCAAAAGCTCTTTGTCGAAAGCTAGCAGGTGTATTTTATTTAAAACCAAAACAAGGTTTCATCTCCTTCGAAAGCTCTAACCTTTCGTCCGTAAATCTTTCGACTCCATCCAATCCACTACATACCAGTTGTCGGGTACCTTGTGCATCAGTAACCTTGCCGAAAGGTTTGAAACTTTTTGACCTTGTCGGAAGGTCTGGAATGAAGGCGGAAGCTCTGCTGAATGATTGAAATAGAAGAAAAACTATTTATTTGTACGTTAAAAAAGTTCTTTTGTACCCCACCTGCCTTGTTTGTCTAAATTTGATTGGTTGCTAGAATTTTATATTAAAAAATGCTGCCGACTTTGCTTGTTTGAAAATTTGAATAATTTTGAAAAAGCCCCTTTCTACTTTATAATTGTATAAAACATTTAAGTCCCATGCCTTAAATAATTTATATAACTATTAAAACACATTCAAAATTTTTGGAAAAAATCCAAAAAATCAAATAATATGTTCTCTTCAACATATAAAATTTTCGAATCCCGACTATAATTATTTTTCTCATAAATAAATTTATAATCCAAATTAACATTTTCTTCCTTAGAAAATTCATAACAGTTCCACAAAAATTCAGAAAATTATGAAAATCGAAACTCATCTCTAAAATAACTTTTTAGATCATCATATAAATTCGCAAGGCTAATGGATGTCGTTTAATATGGTTTTTTTATCTTAAAACATGTCATAAAATCTATATGAACATACATAAATCATCATCATGTATATATAAACATTGCAAACATTTGCAAAATCATTAGGAATTAACCTTAAAACAAAAACCAAAATATTTTGAGATGTAAACGTTATTCACCTTTTGCTTTAACGATTAAGGAGCTTGAGATTTGAATGAGTTTGATTTGAATTTGCCTTCCTTAAGCTTCTCTTTTGTTTCCTCTTCCTCTTCCTACGTTAATGGTGGCCGTCCAAGCTTTTAATTTTTGAAAATGAGAATGAACGTGTGTTTTGAAATACACGGCCTAAGGAAGATGATATAGGAATGACCTCTTTCCCATAATACCCCTCCTCAAATTCATTTTTGAACCCTTCATTTAATTTATTAGTTAAAAAGGCATGGCTACCTTAATTAAATCAAATCTTAATCTCCTAATCAACACATTATTTTATTTAGTTTATCTAACTAAATCTTCTAAATAATGTTATCAAAAATCTGGGGTGTTACAGCTAGAATTTAATTATGGTAACAATTTTGGCTATTTTCATATATTTATTTTGAACGCTTAGACACTATTATAATATCTCTGCCTCAACCTCATATCAACTTCATCATAATACCTAGTGGAAAATTTGAATTGTTTATAGTCCTCCATATACTCCAACACTACACCCACTGTTGAATGATCAGATTTTGGCAATGATATAAGTGCACATCACCACTTTCTATATATTACAGTCCTCCATATACTCCAACACTATAACCCACTGTGCTTGCCTAAACAATCAAACTTCAAAACCACCTGATCACCTCTATTTCACTTCCTTAGTTCATACCCATCCTCTACCATACCAACTATCATCGAATACGGCACCTACCCCAAACCATCTGCATACATACCGCCTTTCCACTTCCATTGCTGACATTCATCACCACTCCCTTCCATGAAATCCACACAATCGACCACACAGCAGCTAATCACCGAAATCACTAAATCCTCATTGTGACCCCCACATCCTCAAAACAACGACCACCAGCATCACCTCGAACCACCTTCGAACCCGCTAGCGACCCTGCATCCCTCACCAAATTCAATAATCGAACCACCATCTACTCACCCAAAATCGCGCCTGAAAAATTCAACCACCACAACCGTTGAACCAACACGGCATCATCCCAAATCACCGGAACCTTCTTCGTCACCTGCAATAGAACAACTGACTTCTGCACACATCGCAACCAGCAGCAATTCTAAACTCCCCCTGGTTCCGTTGCCTTAAACCCCGATCACCTCTGCAATCGCCACCACTAATTGCCTACCCTTGACAATCCAATACTTCACCGCCGTACAAACACCACAGCCTCGCCTCCATCACCCAAAACCAATACATCCAAATTCGAACGGCGGCGAACTCGAATTTCGTTTTGATTTTTAAAATCGCAGTTTGATTCAAGAAAGAAAGAAAAGTGGTTTGCAGATTCGAAGTTAGTTTGATAAAAGAGATTTAGTTCTTTAAAAAAAATATTGAAACGGTGGTAATTTTTTTTTCTTTTGGAATTGGGTCGAGTATAATGAGTATGGGGCCGGGTTTGTTGCTTTAATACAATATATTTTTTGGTTTTTAGCTATTTCCTCCTTGTTTTAATTTGTATAGTTTTCTTTGTTAAAAAAAGAGAGTTTGCTTAGTTTTGTTTCGTTCTTTGAATTTTTTTTGTTTAATTTGTTAAAAAAAGAGTTGTTTACAAGTGTTTTGGTTTAAATTGTTTCGTTTGTTTTAGTTTCATCTTTGATATTTATAAAAAAAATTGTATATATATCTTGTTTTTATTTTCAGGTTGCCAAAGCAGAAATTCAAAAAGTAGAAGTGCTTGCTAAAATAAATAGCTTGATTTGTTGATCTTGCTAAAAAATAACTGCTTGCTTATTTATAATTTTCCTTTTATTTGCCTTGCATTATATATATCTATTGTTTTTTGTCTTGCATTGTTGTTTGCTTGCATTTAAAAAAATTCAAAAAACAAATAAAAATCCGTTCGTAGTTGCATTGTTAATACATGTTTAATTTCTGCTTTGCATTTCATTTTAGAATTTTGATTAGTAATAACGATAGCTCTTAATTGTATATTGACAATTTGTCTTCTTTGAATAATTTAATTTCTCGGTGTCTAGGCTACGGCAGAGTAATAACCATTTATAAATATTACGGTGATTCGTAAATATTATAGTGGCTGTTCCTTTGAAGGTACTTAAACCTTCGGCTGCATCGCTACGGTGATTCATGGTGCACCGGTAACCCCTGCCCATTACCTGGCTGAGAACTATCTTATTGATTTAAGACAAAGTGTGATTATGCAATTTTGGGGTAACTTAGGATAAATCATTTGTAATTAACCTTGCATTCATTTAGTTGCATTAGTTCATGCATATTTAAAAAAAACTTCAAAAATCCAAAACTAAAAAAATTGTAAATATTCCTTTTCTTTTTCTTTGAAATTTTTAAACCCTTTTCCTTTGAAATTGCAAAAAAAAATCCAAAAAAAATATATTACAAAATCCAAAAATACAATATTTTCAAAAAAATTGAAAAATAAAAAACAAAACAAAAAATCAATTTCCCTTTTTAAAAGTAAATTTTATTTGTAAATATTTTACCTTTATATATATAAAAAACCCAAAAACATTCTTGAAAATGTCTGAATTTCCATACTCACATGAATTTTACGATAGTTGCGAAAATCAATATAATCCATATAATTTCACTTCAAATTCTTATGGATATTTCAACAACAACTATTGTTTAAACGGTTCGAGTTTTGAACTACAAAATTTTCAAAATGACGATCAACCCTCGAATCTCGAAAATAGTATTTCATCTCTACTTGAAATCTCTACACAACAAAATCAAATAATAAATGATTTGTGTAATTCTTATTTGTGTAATAATTCGAGTCAAGGATTTCAAAATTTGAATTCAATTCAAAATTTAAACGATTTCGATTATAACCCGTGCCAATTCAATTTCGAACTCCAAAATGAATTTCAAGCTGAAAATGAAAATGGAAACAACTTTACAAACGAATTTGGCAATGGGAATAGGCTTAACCCCGTTACAATTGAAAATTTATGTTCTCAACAAATCCAAATCGAAAATCCTCAAGTTAATAAATATAAATTGGATTTTGAACAAATGGACGAAATCTACAATGATCACACATATTCGTTGTTTGAAACATATATGAAACAATGTGCTAAACAAAATCATGACGAGTCAAACGATAATCCATCTTTTACCCAAATCACTGATTTTCAAATGACAACTTTTGAAATGGAAAATGATGATCTTAATGAAGTTGTTGAAAATTTGGTAATTGAGTTGGATTTCAATTCTTTTGAGGGTGAGAAACTTGATTTAAATTTTGACTTCCTTTTTCTGGAAATTTGAATACGACAACTTTGAATTTTGAACTTGATTTATGCAATAAAGTTGTTGATACTCCAACAAAGGAAGTCGAATTTAACGAACACGAGTTTTATGGACTTTTTGAAAACAAGTCGTTAAACTCTAATGGGGAAGATTTAAATCACCACTTTGATTTTGAAATTAATAATTTTGAAGAATTTTTCAATGATAAACTTGAATTCCAATTTGGTTAAAATAAACTTGAATTTCAACCAATTGTTTTATCAACCCCAAAAATCATCCAAAATAAAACAACTCGTACGATTTTCAATAAAACGACATTCGTTTTTCCAAATCAACAATCAACTTTGAAATTTTTTACGATTTGGTTTTTCGAGCTTAAGTTGTGTCTCGTATACTTGACGAGGAAAATGAATCAGTTTTTGGAAGACCGTTTCATTTACGCTTTGATGATATACTTTCTGATCTCGTGTAAATACCGTTCACCTTCATGTAAATATAGGTCATTTTTTTATTTTTGTTTTATTTTTCTCCTTCCACTTGGGTTGACTAGAGGACACCGTAAAAATCAAGTGTATGCGGAGACTCATCTTCACTTTTAATGTTTCTTGGTTTATTTTTGCTTTTTCGTTTAAAAAATCAAAAAAAATTCCCAAAAACAAATTTTCTTTTGATTTATTTTTAAAGAAACACTATAAGATAAATATATGGCTTTGGTTTATTAAATTGAAATTTTTGAAAATTTATTTATCTTAACAAAAATAAAAATGAAGTTTGATTACAAATAACAATGGCTTAACTAGTATATAGGAAGGTTCATACATGTTAATTATGAAATACATCTTAGTTGAAAATCTCTATTTTAAAAAGTGGTTGATTTAAAGTAAAGATATAACATTTTTTTGTCTTCTAAGTTAAATAGTGCTAAGATAATTTTGCGAAACTCTCTCTTTCAAAAAAAATACAAAAAAATTTTTTTTTTTCTTGTATATATGTATATATTTTTTAATAAACACCTAGAGTCATGTATTCACACTCGTGTGTTCACTCGCCATGCTCTGTGCCCTTCTCACGTAAGCCCGAAAGGCAGTGCATGATCGGTATATCTAGCCTCAGTTTATCTGAGTTAGGTGTATATATATACAAATTCTTTTTAATAACGCCTATAGTGAATAAGTGTTCACACTTGTGTGTTCACTCGTCACACTCTGTATTCCCCTCACATCAGTCCGCAAGGCAGTGCATGGGTAATATACATGGCCTAAGTTTATCTGAGTTAGGCATATGTAAATATTGCCAATATCAACAAAATTTTCAAAAGAAAAAATGGAGAGAGTAAGCAAATGAAATCAAAGCAATATTTTAACTTATTTGATTTGACTTGTTATTGAAAAGAAATGAAAATACCACTTTGATAAACTTTGATAATCAACTAAGGATCCATTTCATGGTTACACTTTGTTATCAACTGAAACAACGAGTTAAACTATTGTCTATTTGTTACGATAACTTCATTTTTTGTTGGAAATTTTGACAAGTAAATGACTTAAATTTTCAAGATAATAACCAAACCTATATTTAACTTATTTGTGTTAATTTTAAATATTTTCAAAAACTTGCATTCATCTCTTTGTAAATAAATCTTGCATTTTGTAAATATTTTCATCCTGCATTTGGATTTTGTGGATAGTATCCGCTGAAAACCCTCACGAGACAACACTCATCCTACTGGGGACACCCAGAGGATTAACGGCTTGTTGCATACGCTCAATGCAATCGTGCTCCCAACGAAAACGGATTTATCTTAGTTTTTCTTTATTCGAGGACGAATAAAAAGATAAGTGTGGGGGTATTTGATGTGCAAGTAAATGTGCATATTTTTTACCACCATATTTAATCTATTTAAATTAAATAAATGATCATATCGGGTATTTTAACTTGTTTAAACCAAAATTCAAATTATTTTCAAATTCCACATATTCATCTTCATATGGGGGTAAAATGGTCATTTTTATGCATTTATTAAATTGTGAAAATTTACTTGGAATTTTCTATGTTATTTTGTAGGAAATTTGGTGAATGTTACAAGTTGCTTCATGATAATATATGCATGCACAAGGGTGATGAGAACAAATGAAGATGGAAAAAATTCAAAGTGATGATCATGGAGGACCCCACCCACTTACCTTTATTTTCAATTAGGAACTAAGCACATGATAAAAGGACATTAAAGCTTCATGTACATTTAAGTGGGGGATTAGTGGATGTTAATGATTACTTGGCCACCACACTACCTCAAGAGCAATTTGGGCATTCCCCAAAAATATGAATTAGGGTTTAACACATGTATAAAGACCCCTTATGTTTCATGTAACCCTCTTCTTCCTTAGTCCCTCTTAGTTAGTTTTTAGCTTAGAAAATAAATCAAAGCTCTCTTTCTTTTCATGGCTACTTAGCTTTTCTTCTCTTATGTAATTCCTTTTTATCTTTATGCAATTTAATACATGTTCTTTTTCTTTTGTTGTTTATTTCCTTGCATGTTGTAGTGTAGATTTGTTTATTTATGAAAGTAGTGTAGATTTTCTTTTATGCAATTAGATTAGTTCTCTTTTTCATTAGCTTTCATTTTCCCTTCCTTTTGCTTTCATGTTGCTAGCTACATCTGTTAATCAAATGACAAATATGAGAGGCTAAACCAACTACAAGAAAAGTTGGTTTTTATACCGGCAATAGATAACGCTTTATTTCGCCGTGTTATTATTTGCTTTAATTTGTTCATCTTCGGTAGGCACTACATATGTAATGCTCTTACAAAGCGGGAATTATTTTGGTGGCCGCGGCTTCCTCTAATTATTTCACTTTCCCTCTTCCTCGTTTATTTCCCTCTTCCCTAATTATTTACTCAAATTTTATTCTCTCTTTTCTTCTTCAACTACCTGCCGCTTCAGATAATTTCCTCTTCCTTCCAAGTCTATGTCTAGGGTTCCTAACCAAGCATAGGGTAAGTCGATTTTATCTACCATCTTTTGAATTCTGATAATACTTACTGCGAATACCGATGACTATCACCATCATGTCACTCTCAAGCTGCGAATTCTGATGACTATCTACCATTTTGCTCAAACGAGCAGCTACTGATTTGTCGGGAGTGGTTTTCAGTTGCGGATTCTGGTAATTGCGAGATTTAGGCATTTTATTTTTTTGGAAATTACAGTTTTCGTAGAAAATATTTATTTATTTTCAGATGGAGATGGAGATGGGCGTGTCACTGGGAATGAAGCTTTGAATTTTTTTGCAATGTCTAAGCTATCACGTTCAGAGCTCAAGCTGGTACCTTTCAATTTCTTGTGATAACTTAAAAAATCATTAGTTCTGACAGTTGTTTCGTGTTTGTGTACACCTGATTTCTGTTTTTAACAAATCGAAGTACATAAAAGAAAAACTCATGTAGGATGTAATGAAGGACCGAATAACAAATTAAACTACCATATGTGTTGTTAAGATTCATGGAGAACTAAACTTAAATCGTAAACTAGACTTATATTGTTAATCTGGTTCAAATTTTTGTTAAGTTTACATTATTTATCTGAGGTTTGAATTTAATTAACAAGCTTAAAGATGTATTTGAGTGGTTTGTTCTTATAGTTGTTTCAGTATTGAACAAGGGCAGGTCCTACCAGAAGCGTGTTTTGCTTACATTTGCCTTATAACAAGTTCCTTGCATAAGAAAAAAAATATAACCAACAACCTACGCCTAGTAACATATATAATATCTTGATTGTTAATATTTTTGTTCCAGGATCTATTCCTCCTTGAAGTAAACCTAAAACATGACAAGTCATGCTCTTAAACTTCTTTCTTTATTATCATTTTCTTAATATTGTTTTCCTTCCATGCCAGAATTCACCTGTCACCAATTATTATTCCTTTGCACATGTATAATTCCCACTTGTTATGTTGTTTAATTTAATCAAGTATAACTGTTTTCGTGAAGAAGAGTTGTTATTACATTTGTACTTGCTAAAAAATTGGTTTAGACTTTTATGTGTCATCATTTGACAATTTGCATATACTGAAAGCATAAATTGTCTCCACCCAAGTCAAGTCAATAGATGCCTATTTAGTTGTCTGGTCGTAGTATTGAAAAATGCAGATCATTACAATATTACAACTTTGCTAGCACTGGCGATAATTTATTATTCTTCTTATTTTGGTATAAAAAACAACCAGTGCTTCCATTGATTGTATGTTTCCATATGTCGTCCCATGATATCAGAAGATGTATACATGTACCAAGTACCAACCATGTCATTATTGATTCTATATGTATGTATAAATTGTAATAGACTTAACATTTTTGCACTTGAAATGAGAAAACAACCAATTCTGGTAAAATATGGATTAATATTTTCCTCCTCCTCCAGGGTGTAGATTGTTTCTTCCTTACTCAAATATATCTGAAGGCAGCGCTCGTTAAAACATTGGACCTAAAAGAGCATAAATTATGAGAAGTGCACAACGGTAAGTGTATTAAGTTAGCAAACCGAAATTAAATATTCTTGTCTTTGTCATATAAGTATATGTGTATATTTCCGGGTAATTAGCAATGGCTAATTTGATTTGTTCCTAGGATGAGCCATTCCTTTTGACAACAAAATTATCCAAAAATAGTGGATAATTGGAAGATTTTCCATGTGTATATATGTCGATGTAACGTTGCTATATACAAACAAAGTCACTATAAAAAAAAGTAATACACTATACCGCGATATGTGTTGTATAGCTAACTAAAAGAGTAAGTTGATGTAATAGTCCTTTTATATATACACTATACCGTATTTGTAGCAATAGCAAAAATGAGAATGCGGATAGATACTGAAAGCATAAGCATTTATATGTCCTGAGTTGGCATTTTTGTCAAGATCTTTGTAACTAGTCTTGTTTTGAAAATGGGAGGATCATGCCATATATTTCAGCATCTTTCCTCATTGCGAAAAATGGAAGGGGTTTTAATTGTTTCTAAGTGCATTATAGTTTTGATTTTAGTAGTACTTCTCTTGGAGAATTTTCTCCACTGTTTTATGAGTATATTAAATGGTTTACTAACTATTACTACTGAATATATTAAAATGACTGAATAGTTAAAAATTTGATATAGTATGTTAAAGCAGTATATGTCCCTCTCCTTATTATTATGCAAGTGTATTTGTCACAGTTTACATTCACCAATGATTAGATGCATATAATAAAATGAGTGCATCCATGTTCTCCAAGAAATTCTTAATTAAAAATAATAAGATGACTTTGAAAGCTATGAAAATATAAGATTCTCTAACCATCTATTTTATGTGACTTATGTTAAAACCGAGTCCAGTTGAAAGCAGCAGTTCTTTTAGTACTTGAAATCCATGCTGTTTCCAGCTTATAATTGGGGTCCATTTAATTTTCTTTGTCTAATTTTTGACAAAATGCAGCACTTTATATCAAAATTCTTGAACAGTTCTATAATCTAATCATAAAATTTGTAAAAGAACACAAGATAATAGATATTATGATTATGTTAATCCATAATTAGCTGTCTTAGCATGTTTCCAAAAGTCTGTATAAACAGCATATACTTGTACATTTTAAATTCTTCTATCCTTGAATATTTTATTCTACATATATATAATTCTTCTATAGACATTAATTAATTAATTAGTTAATCAATATTCCTTTTCTGTGTGCATTCAACTCCCTGTTACAGACTTATAGGTTCTTTTCAATATTGTCAACAAACAATATTCATTATTTGATATCTCTTATGCACATAACTTACCAATTTTTCGAAGAAAAAAGAAGAAGAAAAAAACGAGAAGAAGAAGAAATTCGCAGTAGCTAATTTAATCTATTACTAGAGACACCCTTTCCTTTTGACAACAAAATTATCCGAAATTAATGGACAATTTGCAATTTTCCATGTATATATGTGCAAATATAATGTAGCTATATACATAAAACAAAATTATTTGAAATTAATGGACTGTTGATTGTTATAGCCCAGGTCAGGGTTTGATGCCTGCTAGTTTTAAAGTCAGAACTGCACGTTCAGATGATGATAGTAGCTCGTATGAAGAGGTTCTTGATCCTGATTTTGGCGAAGCTGCTATAGGAAGAGTTGCTCCCATCGATTCTGGTGAGTCATAACACATATCCACACACACAAACACACACACACACAAACACACACACACAGAGGGAGGGAGGGAGTACAAGTGTATGTATTTGCAAATATGCACACATTTGCATTGCTGCACTTAATTGTTTACTAGGAAGGCACAATGCATGGTAGTCCGCTCCACCAGTTATTTGAGCCCAGTTTGAATATCTTTGCATACATTACATATGGGCCTGGTTTCTGTGTACTCAATTCTGTCAATTATAAGTACTTCTCAGTTTACCAGTGTAAAATGGTTGCAGTTTTCACCTTCGAGAACTTTTGATCTCACGGATATATTTATATATTTTCTTCTCTTCACTGATTAGCATATGCAAGTGAGAAAAAAGAAAAAGAAAACATTGAGACCTAAATACTTCTTTATAGGATTATGGTGGATTATTTTGCTGAGAGCATATGGGAAGATCATAGGAGACTATGCATTTCAAGAAAGAGGAGATATACAGACAGGCATCAGATTGATATTAAATTTATGTTTATCTGATGGTTTTGACATGTTCCCTACTTTGTTAGTCACTGATGGCTCGTGCATGATTGATCGCAGAATTGGCATCCATGGACATCCTCTTGAGATTCAAGTAAGCTGATAGGTTACCAGTTGGTCAGTTTTGTCTAATTTTTACTCTTAAAGCTTAGATCTAGCTCATCTTTGCTACATAGAATTAGAACAAAGTTTTGATATAGAGGGCTGTATCAAAGTTTTGCCCGGTTAAGTAATTTGCATGTGTATTGCATGACAAAGTATTACATATATCAAAATTTGGTAAATGTACAAATTTTTCTCATATATTGTACACATGACACAAGCTAAAGCAAGTTACATCAATATTTTGATACAACAAGATTTATCAACCTTTCTTTTCCATAGAATTATCAGTAGATGATTAGCACTCATCAATCTGGATATCTTAGTAACCACAAATGTGTCTAAATTTTAAAAAAAAGTTCCAACACAGAAGATAACATATAAAAAAAACTTTCATACAGTCATTAAAACAACTCCAAGTACTTCCAAATCTTATCATTAGAATAATGGACATACTTACATAAGAAGAAAATAACTTCATCAGTCGTATGATATGGTTATCCGCTAGCTTTTGTTTAATTTTGGTAATGTATTACTAATGTAATTCTTTTAGAGCTTTTATATAATTTTATGGTTATCAACACAGTAAGACGGTATCATGTCTAGTATTTGATTTGTTTTGTTATGTAGGCTTTATTCTACTCAGCCTTACGCTGCGCTCGAGACGTGATTACGATCAACGATGGATCTAAAGATTTAGTGCGTGCTATTAACAACAGACTAAGTGCACTGTCTTTCCACATAAGGGAATACTACTGGGTGGACTTGAAGAAAATAAATGAGATTTATCGCTATAAAACCGAAGAATACTCTCACGACGCTACTAACAAGTTCAATATTTATCCTGATCAAATTCCTGATTGGCTGACTGATTGGATGCCTGAAAAAGGAGGGTATTTAATCGGTAATCTCCAGCCTGCTCACATGGATTTTAGGTTCTTTTCGTTGGGAAATATATGGGCTATTGTTTCATCGTTGACTACTCCAAAACAAGCAGAGGGAATTTTAAGTCTAATGGAAGAGAAATGGGATGATTTCATGGGTGATATGCCTCTTAAGATTTAATGGAAGAGAAATTAAATTGACATTATTTTCTGTTTCTCTATGTTAACTTGGCTGCAGGCTTATGTTTTATTCAATAGTTATGCACTTGCTTTAATGTTTGTACACTGTAATGAAAAATATATCACATTTCTTTCTGAGCATGCTCTTGTGTTATATTTGTTGATTATAATCTTTATTCGTTTATGAAGATTTAGTTTGATTGCTATTATTAAAATGTAATATATAGGCATAGCTCTTGAAAAGTGTATCTATGATTTTTATAGTGGCATATATGAGCTGTAAAAGAATTTATCAATACTATAACATGTTGATTTAATAGCGTGAAATGACCGCTATTGAATAAATATTTTATAGCGGCAAAATGGTGTTATAAAGATTTCCAATTCCGTTGAGATTTAGCTGTATTATAGCGGCTATAATGAGCTATTGAATTAACGTACCTAGCGGCGAATTTGCATTATAAAACTAAGCTCAACCATAGCGGCATATTTTGTGTTATAAATATTCAACAGTTTTTTATAACATGTCGATATACAGCGCTTATCAAACCACTATGGTTGTGATTAATAGCGGCTATATGCCGCTATAAAAGACACTTTATGTTGTAGTGACCCCTTCAATTTAGGGGTAATGAGGCTCTCTAATTATGTAGCTTTAACTATTTGTTAATTCATGCTCTCTTTTTGTACTTAATGATGATGATAGAAATGGTTTACTAGTTGTTTTTGCTTTGAATTTGATAGCCTATATTGTTGACACCAAATAGGCTATGCTTAAACAATCACTAACACTAATTGCCTCTTCATCAAAATATGATTATGGCAAAAGAAAGTGATTTGAAATTAAAATTTGATGGTCTATATTTCTAATCAATAGTTAATAGGCCATACTTAAAATAGATTTCATTTTCATTGTCAAGTTTCATTAGAGTTAGTAAGTGGTTTAAGGGGTGTGTTATAGTTTGATGGCTTATGTTGGCTAATCAATAGCAAAAATATGCCATACTTATGATAAGCACATCAATTAAAGCACTAATGACAATAAAAAAGAGATCATGATTTCATATGTGTTGAACTACATGATCAAGAGAGTGGATTTATTCTCTAAATTGTCATTTAACTCTTATATTTGCATCTCTTTTCTTTTAGTTAGTTAGCTGATTTTCTAATTCTCTAGCTTAACTTTCTCTTCAACTTTGGTTAATTTGATTGAATAGAGATTTAAAATCATCGATTCCCTACGGATCGACCCATATTCGCCACGTACTACAAGTGTACGCCATGCTTTTGCGGTAAAATTTATTTCAAAATTTTTCGGCGGTATTCTAACTCGATAGAAATCCATCGATTAACAACCTGCCCAAGAGGAGTTGTCCCCTTTTTATTAAACCTAAAGATTAGCTCGGGACTAGGTTCAAGTCTATCCTTGGAAATTCCCATCTGATCAAACGCATAGCGAAATATCACATTCACAGCACTCCCCATATCAACCAGGATTTTCGTGACCATCGAGGATCTATTTGGGTTGTGATCATTAAGGGATCATTGTGGGGGTGATGGATCCCTCTCCTTAGTTCTTGTGGATTAATCACCAGTTTGTGCATATTGATGTTGTGTTTTGAACTTTTGAACGACGGCTCCTCCTGTATAGAGAATACATCGTTCTTAGCCTCTCGAATGTATTTATTTTGGGCACTTTGACTTCTACCGTCGGGATATCCTCCATATATGACATCCATCATATTCTGAGGTGGACTTAAGATTAGTGGGTCATCTTCCTCAATCACATTTGCAGTATTACCAACAGGCTTCCTTGCATCAGTGTTTGACAGGAGTGTTTGCTGCGGGTTCTTCACGAATTCCTTGAACTGCCCTTCTCGAATCAATTTCTGAATTATTCCAGCCAAAACCATGCACTCGTTGGTTCTGTTGCCATTTTCTTTGTGGTAGGTGCAATATTTGTCTCCTTTTTCTACTCAGGGTAATTTCGGGCCTTAAATGAAGTGGGGAAGTTGACCTTATCATGGGTCATTGCGTAGATGTAGGAAATTGGTCGGTTTAACGCCACCGCGTTAGTATTGGTGTCTTCCCATCTAGCTCTCTTAGGAATTCTCTTCGGGCCGAATTTACCACCATCCTTCTTGTGACCAAATTTCTTTTTTGAGTAATAGAATTCGTCCATTCGGATATACTTATCGGCTTGGAAATGGAAATCTTGAAGATCCCGGCATCTATGAATAAACAACTCCTTCTAGAAAGGAGAATTAACTATGAGTCCCGAGTGGACAGCGATGAACTTATCTCTGTCATTCATGCCTTTGGCCTTCAAGGCTTCAGTATTGAATCTCTTTAAATAACCCCCTAAGGACTCTCCATGGTTTTTCCTGATGTTAGCGAGCATGGTATAATCAAGGGAAGGATCTTTGCATATGCAGAATTGAGTAGAGAACTCTTATGAGAATTGCTTCCAAGAATATATTGAATTCTCACGGTATTGTCGATACCATTTAGCGGCGGCCCCCTGTAATGTGACTGCAATAAGTCTACACCTCACAGCGCCAGAAGCGTTGTACAAATCCATTTGACTATCAAACACCATCAAATGGACATCCGGGTCGGTTGTCCCATGATATTTCATGGTGGGGACTTTCACATGAGATGGTATTGGAGCTGACATGATTTCATCAATGAAGGGTGCAACCCTTTCGTTGTTGTTTACTCTTTCATCTTCAGTTCTCTTGCACTTAGCATTTAACAGGTCGTTCATAGCCTTTTCCGCCATGTCCTTGATATAGGCTTCATTATTCAGGTAATTCCTTTTATTAGGTTTGTAGCCATCCGAAGTTGAACTTGCGGAACAGTCTCTATCTTCCGGTTGAACTCTTCCTTGATAATTTGCCTTCAGTGGAAGGCCCTCTTTCTATTTTGATGGAGAAATATTAGCTTTACTTTTGGCAGCATCTGTATTGATTTTTAGATTCCTTTTTGGAGATTCAACTTCTTCACCCGCCGTGGTAGCTTTCATTAATGATCGGTGAGATAATACTTCGTTCAGAAGACCTTTCATTTCTACCATTTGGCGTTCTAGATATGTTATTTTAGCTACATGTTCTTCTGGCTGAAGATCTTGAGTCGGAGCCAGTTGTGGTGACTGCCGAAGCTGAGCTGGAAGTGGAGTTGATTAAGGTAGGGCGGAAGGTTGCCCCTGTTCCCTATTCCCAGGGTTGAAAGTAGGTCGGAGGTTCAAGCCCTCCTTCTAGCGCCAAAAATGTTAACAAGATTTCTTGTTAACATCCCCAATGTTTTTCAAAGGATTATTTTATATGGGTTCAACCTTTCGGTTGAGTGGATTCACATTTTCGAATGAAATGACAATGTCGAAAGTTTTAAGGTTTTAATTTTGATCCTGACGAGAGGGGATTGAGTCGGGAAGGTTATAAGAGATTATTCATCTCAGATTAGGATTTGAATGAAGAATCATCTTACTTCTAATATATCGAAAGGTTTAAGTATGGTTCAAGCATTATAGTTTAAAGGGATCAACAAAATTGTTCAACCTTTTGATTAGCCCGGAAGGTCTAAGAAGTCATTTAGCCTATACCGAAAGGTTTATTTATAGCTTAAACCTTGCGATTTGACTGGATCAATGGTCTTGTTAAACCTTCCAATAGGCCGGAGGGTTTAGGAAACCATTTGGACCCTTCTATCGACTTGTCATGATTGTATGACCTTCATCCATATCATTTCATCAAGTTCTATCTTCCTTGGAAACCGAAGGTAATCCACATCTGCTTAGAATCCCTTCTGAAGATTATAAACCCTTCGATGGTATCAGACAGTGAGACTGCTTTATTTGTTATCCCCTTACACTTTCGGCTTCCTAGGATGATATATCACTTGTGAAAACCTTTCGAAAAGAGTGCATGATTCAAACATATTTAGATAATAATAACAGCTGATTTAATATGCCATGGGACTGATATTTGAGATTAATTCACAGGTTATATTCTCCCTTCTTGTAATTGATATTAGGTAGGGAAGAAGGTAACTTATTAGATTATCCAATAACAGTTTCATGGTATATTCTCGAAATAAACAAAGAATATTCTCGAAAGGCTTGTTATGCTTTTGAAAGGGTTGTCAATTGAGTTACCTATTCTGACCCTATCCTTTCTACCCTTCTTGGAAGACGTCTGTTTGAATGACGAACAATGAATCCCTTCGCTTGCGTCGAAGGGTTCAGATTTACAACAAACTTGTTTCCCGCACCCCTTCCTTTTTATTTAAAAGACTTGGGGCGCTCTTCTTTTCTTTAGTCTTTGTGTTACATTGGGTGGCCTTATAACCATATACTTGCTTAAACTCTTCCCTGAAGTTACCATGTGCCTCTTTGATGCAGCCCAGCCTGAAGTCCTAGGTCGCAGACGACCTAACGAACTAAAACTGGGGAATAAGTCGTTGGAAGTTGAAGACTTAGGTCGCTCACGACCTAACAAATATTTTAGGTCGCTCACGACCTAGTGAAGGTGGCACGCGAGTTAATGGATTCAGCGTGAAGGCAGGCGAACGAGCTAACAAGCTACGAACTAAGTTAGGTCGTGGAAATATGATTCGACCTATGCTAGGTCGCAGGAAGATAAGACGCGTGAAGATAGGTCGCGGAGAAGAGATACGACCTAAGTTAGGTCGCGGAGAGGAGCTACGACCTATGTTAGGTCACGAAGAGGGGTTACGACCTATGTTAGGTCGCGAAGATGTCCTGAAGCAATGTTTTTAGGTCGCTCGACCTTATGCACTGAAGAGTTAGGTCGCTGCCTTACATTTTTAGGTCGCTCCTTTGTTAGGTTGTAAGTCGTGATGGTTTGTAATGTGTTGAGTTGTAAATACTGTTAATGAATTACTTGTTGTAATCTAATTGTTTTAGGTCGTAAAGATGTTGTCGTTGTGTTGTAATCTGTTAGGTAGTAAACGACCTATAGTAAGTCGTAAGTCGTCTGTTTTTAAGTCGTCTACTTTTAGGTCGTGATGTTTTAGGTCGTGGACGACCTATGGGTTGTACAGTTTCTGTGGCGTGTGTTGTAAAGCTATAAATAGCGGGGTGGCATCATTTGTAATACTGAGTTGATTTGAATAAAAACTTTTGTTTTGTTAGCTTTGTGCTTTCACCAAATTGGTAGTTGAGTGTAATCTCCTATCTCCTCTTTTGGCATTCGAGTGCGCTCGAATCAACGATCGTAGAAGCCAATTCACGGAATCAAGTGCGCTTGATCAGCGTCTGAAGAATTGCAGATCTTCTTTCACGGTATCGTGTGCGATCAACGTGACGAAGGTAGCTAGAATTCGGTATCTTCGGATCAACGAATTTGGGCCATTCAGTATTCTTCATTCCATCGATTGCTACTTTCACAGAATCATCATTTTGTTAATCTGCTGCTGCATCAGTTTGGTATCAGAGCTAGACTTAGCCAATCATAGCTAAGCCGAGTCTTGGAGCCAATTTATTCGAAGAATTTGAGGAGTTAATTGAAGCCGTACATCATTTAGAGAAGTTGGTTGTTTATCGCGTTCATCACAAAGTTGCAACAAGTTTGGAGATTTTGATCCATATCATTTTGGATCGAAAGAAGAAAAGTGTTTGAATTTGGCCGTGGGAGTGTGCACGCCAAAATTTGAAGTTTGAAGTTGAAGGTCGTACATCATTTGGTATCTTTTGAACGTCCAAGCCGAGAATTGAAGTGTTTGTGAAATTTCAACCATGCCGCCGAGGAGAGCTAATCGTCATCAAAATATTGAAGCATTGTATAGAAGAGAAGAAGCTGATGAGATGGAGCAAAGAATAAACGAAAACTTTAGTGAGAAGCTTAATGAAGGAATTGGCCGGTTAGAGAAGATGATGTTGGAGATGAATCAAAATCGGAGAAGGGTTTCACCTGAATCTAACCATGGGGGAAGTAGAGTTTCACCACATTCCAATCGGGAGAGAAGTGCTGATAATGATCATAGAAGTGTGAGTCAAGATTGTTATAGAGATGATGATGATCGAAGACGTGATAGGAATGTGAATGATCGTGATCGGAGGAATGTAGGTAGAAGGGATGTTGGTGGAAGACGGGATGGTAGTAGAGATGTTGGTGGTCAGGATCGATATCGCTATACACCAGATTTCGAGGAGGATTTTGATGGTGGTAGTGTTCATGGACGAGGACAAGGAAGAAATCAGTCGGAGTATGATCACAAGTGGGAGTCTGGAATGAAGACTGAAATACCGAAATTCAAGGGAGGTATGCAAGCCGAGGAATTTCTTGATTGGTTAGCATATGTTGAGAAAATATTTGACTTTAAGGATGTTCCAGAGGATCGTAAAGTGAAGTTGGTTGCTACTAGGTTGAGGGGGAGAGCTATGGCATGGTGGCAGCAAACCAAACTTACTAGAGAACGAATGGGAAAGTCAAAGATTGTTGCTTGGGAAAAGATGAAGAAATTGATGAAGGCTACGTTCTTGCCCTATAATTACCAATCACTAATGTATCAGAGATTACAGAACTTGAGGCATGGAACGAAGACGGTTGCTGATTATGCTGATGAGTTCTACCAATTAATTGCTCGAAATGATATCATGGAGAGAGAAGAACAATTGACCGCGAGGTTTGTTGGGGGACTTAGAACACAGATCCAGGATATGGTGAACATGTTCGACCCTAGATCTGTGGCAGAAGCACATCAAAAGGCGTTGGCTTAGGAGAAACAAGGAAGATGTGGGGGAGGTGTGTTTCCAAGTTTTACAGGGCAGAACAAAGGAGCAGGTAGTAGTTCTAATGTTCCTAAAGTATCGAATAAACCGGTTGTTCAGGAATTGGCTAAACAAAGGGTCAACACTAATTTCAAATGCTATAATTGTCAAGAAGTGGGTCACAAGAGCAGCGAATGTCCAAAACCGAAGAAGAGAACTATGATTGCTGAGGCAGAGGAAGATGAGGTAGAGGCTGACTGTTCTAATTCACTACATGATGAGGAGGAAGAGAATGTGTCGGTAGATGAAGGGTATTCATTAATGATGAAGAGGTCGTGTTTAACACCAAAACATTAGGAGGAAACTAGCTGGTTGAGGAGTAACATCTTTCAATCAACATGTACTATCATGGGAAGGGTTTGCAAGTTTGTTATCGATGCAGGAAGTTGTGATAATATTATCTCTACAGAAGCTGTGAAGAAGTTATCATTGAAAACAGAGAAGCATCCGAAACCGTACAAGTTAGCTTGGTTGAGGAAAGGTGGGGAGGTGAAAGTTGGACGAAGGGCTTGTGTTAATTTTTCAATTGGGAAGAAATACAAGGATGAAATATGGTGTGATGTCATGGACATGGATGTATATCATCTGTTGTTGGGGAGACCGTGGCAGTATGATAGGGCTGTGCAACATGATGGACGTACTAACAGTTATAGTTTTATGTTTGAAGGAACTAAAATCACTTTGATTCCTAAGAAGCGACAACAAGAAGAAAGCAAGTTGGAGGAGATTGAAGAGTTGAAAACTTTGTTATCATTGAAGGAGTTTGTCAAGGAGGTAGAAGAGGAGCCTGAAGTATTCTTGTTGATTGGACGAGAGAGTCATGAAGTGGTTGAGATCCCTGAAGAAGTAAAATCAGTACTGGGAGAATTTGACGATGTATTTCCTGAGGAGCTACCAACGGAGTTACCACCGTTGAGGGACATTCAACATCAAATTGATCTTGTTCCAGGAACTGTGTTACCTCATAGACCACACTACAGAATGAGTCCAAAAGAACATGAGGAGTTGAGAAGGCAAGTGGAAGAATTGCTTGAACAAGGGCGTGTGCAGGAAAGTCTAAGTCCATGTGATGTGCCAGCGTTGTTAGTACCGAAGAAGGATGGGACGTGGAGGATGTGCACTGATAGTCGGGCGTTGAATAAGATTACAGTGAGATATAGATTTCCTATGCCTAGACTGGATGACTTGTTGGATCAGCTTAGTGGAGCTACTATATTTTCGAACATTGATTTGAAGAGTGGTTACCATCAAATTCGAATCAGACCGGGAGATGAAAGGAAGACCGCATTTAAGACACGTGAAGGATTGTATGAATGGCTGGTCATGCCGTTCGGGTTGTCGAATGCACCGAGTACATTTATGCGAGTGATGAATCAGGTTTTTAGACCATTCATTAGGAAGTTCGTGGTGGTGTATTTTGATGATATACTGATATATAGTGTTGAATCTAGAAGAACACTTGCAACATCTGAGAGAAGTGTTGATGGTACTACGACAAGAACAATTTTATGCTGCAACGAAGAAATGCGTGTTCATGACGCATAGTGTTTTATTTTTGGGATATGTTATATCTGGAGGAGGTATACAGGTGGATCAGAATAAAGTTGACGCAATCAGAAATTGGCCACAACCCAAGACGATAACCGAAGTTAGAAGTTTTCATGGTTTAGCGTCATTCTACCGAAGGTTAATTCCATACTTCAGTAGCGTGATGGCACAAGTGACTGATTGTATGAAGGGGAAACAATTCTTATGGTCATAGGAAGCCGGGGTTGCTTTTGAGAGAATCAAAGAACTTTAGACGACAGCACCAATTCTAGTGTTGCCAGACTTTCAGTTGTTGTTTGAATTGCATAATGATGCATCGAAGGTTGGAATTGGAGGGGTGTTGAGTCAGAAAGGACGTCATATTGCATATTTCAGTGAAAAGTTATCAGGAGCAAAGATGAGATATAATACTTACGATGTGGAATTTTATGCTATTGTGCAAGCTGTGAAACATTAGAGGCATTATTTGTTTCATAAAGAATTTGTTCTATATACTGATCATGAGGCGTTGAAGCATATGCAGGGACAGGACAAGATTGCGGCTAGGCATGCTTCGTGGATTGCATACTTACAACAATTTACATTTGTGGTGAAGCATAAATCGGGAATTACGAATAGAGTGGCAGATGCATTGAGTCGAAGGAATCATTTGCTGACTACAATAAAAGTTGAAGTGACCGGGTTTGATGTATTGCCAGAAATGTTTGTTGATGATCCTTACTTTGCGAAGTGTGTAGATGAAGTCAAGGAGGGAAAGACGGATGAGTTTGTATTGGTGGATGGTTTTCTTTTTAAGGGAAATCGATTATGTATACCAGAGTGCAGCTTACGTATGAAGATTGTAAAGGAGTTGCATGAAGAAGGGCATGTGGACCGAGACCGTACTTTGCAATTGATTTCTCAATCTTATTATTGGCCTTCGACGAAGCGGGAAGTTGGAAAGTTTGTGGAGAGATGTCATATTTGCCAAGTTTCCAAGGGAACAGCGACGAATGCGGGATTGTATATGCCGTTACCCGTGCCGATTAAACCATGGGTTGATATCAGTATGGATTTTGTTTTGGGATTACCGAGAACTCAGAGGGGAAATGATTCGATATATGTTGTAGTAGACAGGTATTAGAAGATGGCACATTTTATCGCTTGTAAGAAGACAGCTGATGCCTCCGTGTTGCCGAGTTATTCTTTAGAGAAGTGTATCGCTTACATGGTTTACCAGAATCCATTGTTTCTAATCGGGATACTAGATTTCTAAGTCATTTTGGGCTAAGTTTGTGGAAGATGGTGGGAACAAAGCTAAATTTCAGTAGTGCTTATCATCCGTAGTCCGATGGTCAGACTGAAGTTGTTAACAGATCTTTGGGAAATTTATTACGGTGCCTTATGAAGGATAATCTGAAGAGTTGGGATATGAAGTTATGTCAAGCAGAGTTTGCACATAATCATGCTATGAACCGTAGTACGGGGTTCAGTCCATTCCAGATTGTTTATTCAAGTTTACTAAAAGGGCCGTTGGATTTGACAATAATACCACAACCAAAGGGGACTATTAAACGGGCTGTTGATTTTGTTGACAGATTGGCAGAATGTCATAAAATCGTTCAGGAATGATTGGGAAAAGCAAATGAAAAGTATAAAAGATCTTCAGATTTGAAGCGAAGAAGCATCGAATTTAATGAAGGAGATTTAGTATATGCTGTGTTAACAAAATATCGTTTTCCAGTAGGAGCATACAATAAACTTAAAGCACGAAAGATTGGTCCTGTAACAATTGTGAAACGGATCAATGAAAATGCTTACAGGTTGAAGCTGCCGGAGGATGTGTACACGTTTGACGTGTTTAATGTTAAACATCCGATACCGTATCATGGGAATGAGTTTGTTGTGGAAAAAGAAGGCGCAAATTCGAGGACGAATTTTTCTCAACCTGGGAAGGATGATGCAGACCAGCCTGAAGTCCTAGGTCGCAGACGACCTAACGAACTAAAACTGGGGAATAAGTCGTTGTAAGTTGAAGACTTAGGTCGCTCACGACCTATCGAAATTTCAGGTCGCTCACGACCTAGTGAAGGTGGCACGCGAGTTAATGGATTTAGCGTGAAGGCAGGCGAACGAGCTAACAAGCTACGACCTAAGTTAGGTTGCAGAAATATGATTCGACCTATGCTAGGTTGCTGGAAGATAAGACGCGTGAAGATAGGTTGCAGAGAAGAGATACGACCTAAGTTAGGTCGCGGAGAGGAGCTACGACTTATGTTAGGTCGCGAAGAGGGGTTACGACCTATGTTAGGTCGCGAAGATGTCCTGAAGCAATGTTTTTAGGTCGCTCGACCTTATGCACTGAAGAGTTAGGTCGCTGCCTTACATTTTTAGGTCCCTCCTTTGTTAGGTCGTAAGTCGTGATGGTTTGTAATGTGTTGAGTTGTAAATACTGTTAATCAATTACTTGTTGTAATCTAATTGTTTTAGGTCGTAAAGATGTTGTCGTTGTGTTGTAATATGTTAGGTCGTAAACGACCTATAGTAAGTCGTAAGTCGTCTGTTTTTAAGTCGTCTACTTTTAGGTCGTGATGTTTTAGGTCGTGGACGACCTATGGGTTGTACAGTTTCTGTGGCGCGTGTTGTAAAGCTATAAATAGCGGGGTGGCATCATTTGTAATAGTGAGTTGATTTGAATAAAAACTTTTGTTTTGTTAGCTTTGTGCTTTCACCAAATTGGTAGTTGAGTGTAATCTCCTATCTCCTCTTTCGGCATTTGAGTGCGCTCGAATCAACGATCGTAGAAGCCAATTCACGGAATCAAGTGCGCTTGATCAACGTCTGAAGAATTGCAGATCTTCTTTCACGGTATTGTGCGCGATCAACGTGACGAAGGTAGCTAGAATTCGGTATCTTCGGATCAACGAATTTGGGCCATTCAGTATTCTTCATTCCATCGATTGCTACTTTCACAGAATCATCGTTTTGTTAATCCACTGCTGCATCACTCTTCTTCTCTGGTGTTATACAATCCTTTCGGTGTCATCGAAAGGTAACTTCTTCATACACTCTTTGCCTATGCAGAAGGTCTCTAATGTGCCTTCTTCATCTTAATTTACATTTTATGGTTAATAAGTATGTTAGCATACTAGACTTTTCAAGAGATCTCTTCGGTGAAGTCGAATCTAAACTTCATGCACAAGGGTCAGAAAGTACCATTCCACCATCGTATATCTCTAGATAAAATATACCGTTGAGATAAACACAAGTGGCCCATCATTCGAACATAAATAAGAACAATGTGAACTAAATATCATCAATGCTGGTCAACAATCGATAAGTATCTACAGATATGAAGTTGATAATACTCTGATGCGGGTTAGCAAAACCCTAGGTTATGCATCCTACTCTGTTTTCTACCATTTTCGATGTCAAGGTGATATCATACATCTTTCATACGAGTCTTCAACACTTGAACAAATCACGAATCCCTAATTAGATTCCCACGTCTCGAACAGATCTCGAAACCATACTTGGATTCTAGCATCTTGAACAGATCCACTTCCAAGAGATAGAATATGTATCTCAGTCTTGAAGTGGATTTCAATAAGTAAAACAGTTACGATCCCGGTCTCTTTAAGACCGAATCGACGAATTTGGTCATATTCAGTAATAATGACAATGATCGCATATGAAAACTAAGTCTCGTATACTTATCAAGTTTTTGAACTTCTCACTACCACTTTCAGTGATAAGCACACGACTAAATACTTTCCATAAAGGAGTAAACAAACAAAGCATGATCAAGTCATACAAAGTACAATTAAGTCATATAAGCGACTTTTATTCCCCTTTTAGTTAATACTTTTATTAGTAAAAACATCTTTTATTAGTGAAACTTCATTTATCTGACAAAACATCATTTACCAATCACTACTATTCACTTTTACTCTTTCAATATTTCAATAACTATTCATGCACTTGCGTTAATTAGTATATGTATATTTATAAATCATTAACAGGATTTCTTGCTTTAAACCTTTATTTTTTCTATTTTTCTCCAAAAGATTCCATACTTATAATTTCCTTCAAAAATCCATCTTAGGGATCTAAGTAGTTTCACAAATTCATTCAAAATGTTTAAGAGTAATGTTACATAAACATTGTTACTAGAAACCCAAAACCATTTCACTTATGCTTATTCTTAAAACATTTTTTCAAAAATCTATTTACATTCATAAGTATAATAAAAAAGGGTTAAATATGAATGTTATTAACACATTGTTACAACAAACCCAAAACCATTTCATACTTACATTGTCTTTAAAAACATTCTTTGAAGGATCTAAGTTAATATTTAGTCAAGTTTGATGACCGACAAGTCAACTACCCAGTTAAAACGATCACTTATAGAAATCACAGTTCATATACTTAATTCATTTTTGACATTCCAACTTATACTTTCCCTCGTTCAAGAGTGAAGCTAGGTAAGCTAGAACACTGGTTGCATATAGATAAGTCTACCTAGTAGGCATTTAGTGTTAAGTATAATATTAATGACTTTCATAAACGAGTAAGAAATCAACCCGACAAACATGTTTTCGACATTCCGAACTTAACTGTTCCTCGATCAAGAGGGAAGCTAGTAGGATAGAGCACTAATACTTTTATTCCTGCTAGAACATCAATCTTAACTCGCATAAATAGATATGCTTGTTTCATCGGTAGTTGGTGATAAGCATAGTTAATTTCCTTTTTCAAAATTTTTATATATACACACACATTTTAAAAATACTTATAAATAGGTTTTAAAAATCTATGTAAAATATTACTTAGAAACAACTATTTATAATTTGAAGAAAATAAAGTAAAAACATGTTTTATAATTTAAAACCCATTTACTTTCAAAATTCATAAATAAATAGTAAAAATATATTTAATCTTCAAACCAACTTTAACATACTGAAATGTATGTTAGAAATGTCGCTCAAAAGATTAGGGAAAAACACCAAATTCAAAAACCATTTTTGAACAATTAAACCGTAAGCGACTTACTACAGCTTTTAGAAATGCTATTAAAAGTCCTTGTTAAAAAACAACATTGAAAAAACACAATCTTTGTCACCAGTTTTCACCACCTTAACAAGTGACTTAAGACTTGAAATTTTATAGTAAGTGCTAAACTTAGGGTACTTATAAACCATGGAAAAAAAACTTAATTATATTCTCTTGCTTATTTATAAAAATCCTCGAAAATAAGGAATTTACTAAAATGTTCTTTTAGCGACATTTTTACCCAAACTTTAGCCATTTTGTTTGACCAATTCCAAAACCATTTAAACTCCAATTTTTTTAAACTTATATTAATTATTAAAGATGCAAAGAAGATTTCAAAATATCTCTCAAATTTAACTTTGAAAATAACCAAATCTAAGGCATTTTCAAAGTGCATCCATAGTGACCTTTTCCGCTTCTAACTTTCACAACTATGGTTCATAACTTTTATAACTTTCCAAACCATTTCTTTACTATTCCATTCAGCAAAATATGTGTAGAGAATAATCAAACAAAATTATCCTAAGTTAAGATCATAAATCTTCCATTTATATAAGCTAAAGTTAAGGTATATCGAAGTGCACTTATAGCGACTATTCCCGCTTCAAAAACTTTCAAACGTACTTCAATTCAACACACATTTCGAACAACCATTAAACATCAGGTAAAGGTCATACCACATCTCTAGAAGGGTAATATAAGTGAAGTTATACAATATAAAGTTGTCATTTCCTTTCAAAGGCATGGGGATCCTGACGCAGCGGATTAATCAAAACAATGTAGATCGATGAAAGTAGCAATCGATGGATTGATGAATACTGAAATGCCCAAATTCGTTGATCCGAAGATACCGAATTCTAGCTATCCCGAACTCGTTGATCGCGCACGATACCGGGTTCAAAGATCTGCGATTCTTCGCACGTTGATCTAGCGCACTAGATTCCGTGAATCGGCTTCTGCAGTCGTTGAATCGAGCGCACTCGATTAACCGAAAGAGGAGATAGGAGATTACACTCAACTACCAATTTAGGTTGAAAGCACAAAGCTAACAAAACACAAATTTTATTCAAAATTAACCAACCTTCAAAATGTACAACGCACGCCTATTTATAGCATTTTTCAACACACGCCACAAATTTGTACAACACTTAGGTCGGCCATGACCTAACAAACATCACGACCTAAAAAACATCACGACCTACGACCTAACTATGGTCGCCTGCGACCTAAAGAGCAGCACATAAACACAGTACATAGCACATTACACATATATTTACAACACATTGATCTGTTTCGACTTAAAATACAACTCACGCGACCTAACTTCAATGCCCCAGCTTCCATCAGCGACCTAGTATAGGTCGTTAACGACCTACCACATCTCGCGACTTAAGAACGGCAGCAGTGAGGGACTTAACAATAGAAGGCAGCGACCTAAAATAAAGCGGTATCCAACTCAGCGACTTAACAAGTCCGCGACCTAAGGATTTGGCCTCGGATCTCTTCTTGCGACCTAAGATGCAGCAAAGTTAGGTCGTTCGTGACCTAAAAGAAGCGGCTTCGCAGGATCAATGGCCTGGATTAAAGCGGCATAGGAATTCACGGCTTCAGGCTTCAACGACTTATCTCTTGACTCGTTAGGTCGTTCACGACATAAAAACATGTTAGGTCGTTCCAGCGACCTATCTCTTTGCTTTAGCTCGCCATTCTCAAACCCGTTAGGTCGTAGCTCTTTTCCTGGTGATTTGTTAGGTCGTTCCCACGACCTATGCCTTAGCTCGTTAGGTCGTATGCGACCTAAAAACAAGTTAGGTCGTTTGTGACTTAAACTGTCCCCATGTTGCACTGCCATGTTAGGTCGTTCACGACCTATCACTTCCTTAGGTCGCAAACTCGTGATAACTTCTTCCCATGGTTTCCAGTTAAGTCGCAGCTCCCCCTCTCGTGACTCCTTAGGTCGAGGACGACCTATAACTTCCTCGTTAAGTCGTATGCGACTTGAATCCTTAAGTCATGTGCGACTTAGACCTTCACTTCTGTCCTGAGCTGCATCATCCTCCCCAGGTTGAGAAAAATTCGACCTCGAATTTGTAAATTCTTCCACATTAGCTCGTTCATCCCCATGATATGGTACGAGATTCTTAACATTGAACACATCAGAAGTATACACATCCTCTGGCAGCTTCAACTTATAAGCATTTTCATTAATTCGTTTCATGACTTCTACAGGCCCAATTTTCCTGGCTTTCAACTTGTTATAAGCGCCCACTGGAAAACGATCTCTTGTCAACACAGCATATACCATATCTCCTTCATTAAATTCAACACTCCTTCGCTTCAGATCTGCAGATCGTTTGTATTTCTCATTTGCCTTTTCCAATCGTTCTTGAACGATTCTATGACACTCCGTCAATCCTTCAACAAAATCAGCAGCTCGTTTGACTGTCTTCTTTGGTTGTGGTATGACTGTTAACTCCAACGGCCCCTTTGGTAAACTAGAATATACAATCTGAAATGGACTGAATCACGTACTACGGTTCACTGCATGATTATGAGCAAACTCTGCCTGGCATAACTTCAGGTCCCAACTCTTCAGATTGTCTTGCACAAGACATCTCAACAAGTTTCCCAATGATCTGTTCACAACCTCGGTCTGTCCATCCGTTTGCGGATGATAAGCGCTGCTAAAGTTCAACTTCGTTCCCACCATCTTCCACAAACTTAGCCAAAAATGACTTAGAAAACGAGTATCCCTATCCGACACAATAGATTCTGGCAATCCATGAAGTCGATATATCTCTTTGAAAAACAACTGAGCAACATGAACAGCATCCGCCGTCTTCTTACAAGCAATAAAATGTGCCATTTTCGAAAATCGGTCAACCACCACATAAATGGAATCGTTACCACGCTGTGTTTTCGGCAACCCCAACACAAAGTCCATACTCACATCAACCCATGGTTTAGTTGGTATAGGTAACGGCATATATAAACCAGCATTAGTCGCAGTTCCTTTGGAAACCTGACAGATATGACATCGTTCCACCAACCTTTCCACTTCTTTCCTCATTGATGTCCAAAAGTAAGACTGTGAAATCAACTGTAATGTACGGTCTCTCCCAACATGTCCTTCTTCATGTAGCTCTTTTACAATCTTCATTCTCAAACTACAATCAGGTATGCATAATCGATTTCCTTTGAACAGAAAACCATCTACCATCAAAAACTCATCCGTCTCCCCATTCTTGACTTTATCAACAAACTTTGCAAAGTAAGGATCTTCGTCAAATAACTCTGGTAACACATCGAATCCCGTTACTTCAATCTTCATTGTTGTTAACAAATGATTCCTTCTACTCAAAGCATCCGCAACACGATTTGTCACTCCCGATTTGTGTTTTACAACAAATGTAAACTGTTGCAGATATGCAATCCATGATGCATGTCTCGTTGAAATCTTGTCTTGCCCTTGTAAATGCTTTAATGCCTCATGATCAGTGTAAAGAACAAACTCTTTCTGAAATAGATAGTGTCTCCAGTGTTTAATAGATTGCACAACAGCATAAAATTCCACATCATATGTACTGTATCTCATCTTTGCTCCTGATAACTTCTTGCTAAAGTATGCAATCGGACGTCCCCTCTGACTCAACACTCCTCCAATCCCAACCTTGGATGCATCAGTATGTAGTTCAAACACTAGCTGAAAATCTGGTAATATTAGAATTGGTGCAGACGTCAAGAGTCCTTTGATTCGATCAAAAGCAACCCCGGCTTCCTCCGTCCATGCAAACTGTTTACCCTTCATACAATCAGTCATAGGCGCCATCACACTACTAAAGTGTGGAATAAACCTTCGATAAAATGAAGCCAACCCGTGAAAACTACGAACTTCCGTTATCGTCCTGGGTTGCGGCCAATCTCTAATTGCTTCGACTTTACTTTGGTCAACCTGTATTCCTTCTTCCGACACTACATACCCCAGAAATAAAACACTCCTCGCCATAAAAACACACTTCTTTGTAGCAGCATAGAATTGTTCTTCACGAAGAATAATTAACACTTTCTTCAAATGCTGAACATGCTCTTCTGTACTAGCACTGTAGATCAGAATATCATCAAAGTAAACCACCACAAATTTCCCAATGTATGGCCTGAAAATTTGGTTCATCACCCTCATGAATGTACTTGGTGCATTTGATAGACCAAACGGCATTACCAGCCATTCATACAATCCTTCCCTCGTCTTGAATGCTGTCTTCCATTCGTCCCCTGGTCTAATGAGAATCTGATGATAACCGCTCTTCAAGTCAATCTTTGAAAATATTACGGACCCACTGATTTGATCCAATAAATCATCAAGCCTCGGCATCGGAAATCTGTATCTGACTGTGATCTTATTCAATGCTCTACTATCTGTGCACATCCTCCACGTTCCATCCTTTTTGGGTACCAATAAAACTTGTACAGCACAAGGACTTAAACTCTCCTGCACACGCCCCTGTTCAAGCAATTCTTCCACTTGCCTCCTCAATTCTTCATGTTCCTTGGGACTCAATCGATAATGTGGTCTGTGTGGCAATACAGTACCTGGAACAAGATCTATCTGATGTTGTATATCCCTCAACGGTGGCAACTCCGTTGGTAACTCCTCTGGAAATACATCGTCAAATTCTTTCAAAATTGGCTTCGCTTCCTCCGGAATTTCAACCTCTTTACTGCTCTCTCGCCCAATCAACAAAAACACTTCAGGCTCCTCCTCTACTTCCTTCACAAACTCCTTCAAAGATAACAAAGTTTTAAGCTCTTCAATCTCCTCCAACTTGTTTTCCTCCTGTTGTCGCTTCTTTGGAACTAGAGTAATCTTTGTGCCTTCAAACATGAAACTGTAACTGTTGGTACGCCCATCATGTTGCACCGCCCTATCATACTGCCACGGTCTCCCCAGCAACAAATGACAGACATCCATATCTACCAAATCGCACCAGATTTCATCCTTGTATTTCTTTCCAATTGAAAACTTCACACAAGCCCTTCGTCCAACCTTCACCTCCCCGCCTTTCCTCAACCAAGCTAGATTGTACGGTTTCGGATGTTTCTCAGTCTTCAACGCCAACTTCCTCACAGCTTCTGAAGAAATTATATTATCACAGCTTCCAGCATCAATAACAAATTTGCAAATTTTCCCCAGAATAGTACATGTCGACTGAAAAATATTGCTCCTCAACCAATTACAATCCTCCTCTAGCTTTGGTGTTAAACATGACCTCTTCATCATTAGATTATAACCTTCGTCTCCCAACACTTCTTCTTCCTCCTCATCAGGTGGTGAATTTGAACATTCAGCTTCTTCATCCTCATCCTCAACCTCCGCTATCATAGCTCTCTTCTTCGGCTTTGGACATTCGCTACATTTGTGGCCCATTTCTTGGCAATTATAACACTTGAAACCATTATTGACTTTCATCTTCCCAACCTCATTCACAACTGGTTTTGCAACAGCTTTTGAAATATTAGAACTTCCACTAACACCCTTCACTGGATTGTTGGAATTTGTAAACACACCACCTCCTCGTCTCCCCTGTTTCTCCCAGGCTAACGCTTTCTGGTGTGCTTCCGCTACAGTTCTAGGATCAAACATGTTAACCATATCCTAAATCTGCATTCGCAACCCTCCAACAAATCTAGACGTTAGTTGTTCTTCCATTTCCATAATATCATTCCTCGCAATAAGCTGATAAAACTCATCTGCGTAATCATTAACATTATTTGTGCCCTGCCTCAAATTCTACAAACGTTGATACATCAAAGATTGATAATTGTAAGGTAAGAACGTTGCTTTCATCAATTTCTTCATCTTCTCCCAAGACTCAACTTTTGACTTCCCCATCCGTTCACGTGTAAGTTTGGTTTGCTGCCACCATGCCAAAGCTCTACCCCTCAACCTTGTAGCAACCAACTTCACTCTACGATGTTCTGGAACTTCTTTGAAGTCAAAAATCTCTTCAACATTAGCCACCCAATCTAGAAACTCCTCCGCTTGCATACCACCTTTGAATTCAGGAACTTCAGTCTTCATCCCCGATTCCCACTTGTGATCATACTCAGAGTGATTTCTTCCTTGTCCTCGTCCTTGTCCTTGAACACTTCCACCATCATACTCTTCTTCAAAATCAGATGTATATCGTTGTCTATCTCGTCCACCCACATCTCTACTACCATCACGTCTTCCACCATCATCCCTTCTATCTACATTCCTCCGTTCACGCTCATTCACGTTCCTCCTACGCCTTTGATCATCGTCAACACTTCTATCTCGATTGGAATGTGGCGAGACTCTACTTCCCCCATGGTTAGATTCAGGTGAAACCCTTCTCCGATTTTGATTTATTTCTAACATCATCTTCTCTAATCGTCCAATCCCTTCGTTAAGCTTCTCACTAAAGTTCTCATTAATTCTTTGCTCCATCTCGTCAGCTTCTTCTCTTCTATACAAAGCTTCTACGTTTTGGTGACGATTAGCTCGTCTCGGCGGCATGATTTGAAACTTTACAAAACTCTTCAACACTTCAAATTCAAACACCTTTCGAACATTGATCCAACATGAAATGGATCGAAAACTTCACACTTGTTGCAAATTGCGATGAACACGATGAACAACCAAACTCCCAAACAAGATAGATCCGTCCTTCAAACTTCAATACAAAGTCGAACAACTTCCCTTCTTGCTCTCGGCCGTGATTAATAACCTCAAATCTTCACTTCGATTCAAACTTCTTCAAGATAATTGGCTCCAAGAACTTGATTTAGCTATGATTGGCTAAAACAAGCTCTGATACCAAAACTGACGCAGCGGATTAATCAAAACAATGTAGATCGATGAAAGTAGCAATCGATGGATTGATGAATACTGAAATGCCCAAATTCGTTGATCCAAAGATACCGAATTCTAGCTATCCCGAACTCGTTGATCGTGCACGATATCGGGTTCAAAGATCTACGATTCTTCGCACGTTGATCTAGCGCACTAGATTCCATGAATCGGCTTCTGTAGTCGTTGAATCGAGCGCACTCGATTAACCGAAAGAGGAGATAGGAGATTACACTCAACTACCAATTTAGGTTGAAAGCACAAAGCTAACAAAACACAAATTTTATTCAAAATTAACCAACCTTCAAAATGTACAACGCACGCCTATTTATAGCATTTTACAACACACGCCACAAATTTGTACAACAATTAGGTCGGCCACGACCTAACAAACATCACGACCTAAATAACATCACGACATACGACCTAACTATGGTCGCCTGGGACCTAAAGAACAGCACCGAAACATAGTACATAGCACATTACACATATATTTACAACACATAGATCTGTTTCGACTTAAAATACAACTCATGCGACCTAACTTCAATGCTCCAGCTTCCATCAGCGACCTAGTATAGGTCGTTAACGACCTACCACTTCTCGCGACTTAAGAACGGCAGCAGTGAGCGACTTAACAATAGAAGGCAGCGACCTAAAATAAAGCGGTATCTAACTCAGCGACTTAACAAGTCCGCGACCTAAGGATTTGGCCTCGGATCTCTTCTTGCGACCTAAGATGCAGCAAAGTTAGGTCGTTCGCGACCTAAAAGAAGCGGCTTCGCAGGATCAATGGCCTGGATTAAAGCGGCATAGGAATTCACGGCTTCAGGCTTCAACGACTTATCTCTTGACTCGTTAGGTCGTTCACGACCTAAAAACATGTTAGGTCGTTCCAGCGACCTATCTCTTTGCTTTAGCTCGCCATTCTCAAACCCGTTAGGTCGTAGCTCTTTTCCTGGTGATTTGTTAGGTCGTTCCCACGACCTATGCCTTAGCTCGTTAGGTCGTATGCAACCTAAAAACAAGTTAGGTCATTTGTGACTTAAACTGTCTCCATGTTGCACTGCCAAGTTAGGTCGTTCGCGACCTATCACTTCCTTAGGTCGCAAACTCGAGATAACTTCTTCCCCTGGTTTCCAGTTAAGTCGCATCTCCCCCTCTCGTGACTCCTTAGGTCGAGGACGACCTATAACTTCCTCGTTAAGTCGTATGCGACTTGAATCCTTAAGTCGTGTGCGACTTAGACCTTCACTTCTGTCCCGAGCTGCATCAAATCCAAAGTTTATAACTTTAATTAGTTAATGTCACTTTAAATTTATATTTTTACTACACAACATATATACATAATATATATAATCAAGATAGTGATATAATTTACATAGTTCTAAGCCAATCACATGCTCAAATGCTCAAAAAGATAAGAACACTTCCAACCATCACCAAATTTCTAATGATCCAAGCTTTAGCACTTAAAAACCAAGGAAAGACCTCCCCCTTCTCTTCCATGCTCATGGCCTCACCATGCCCCCTATTTCGTCCATATTTTCCACTTTTGACTTTAAATCCTTGCTTGCTAAAGTGTTGTAAGGTATTAATGAAAGTCTGGTGAAGTTTTAAAGGGATTTGGGTTAAATAGTAAAAGTTAGTGAAGAACAAAGCGGATTAATGTTGATCCACTTCCACCATTTTCTTAATTTTATTTAAGTGATTAGTGAAACCCTTAAGGATGCATTTATAGAACTTTTCAAGAGGTCATTACCACCTTCTACCTTCCATAAAAGGTCATAAAGGAGCCTCCCTCTCACATGCAACCTTTATAGTTTTACATCTCTTACTTAACACTTAAGACTTTCCTTAAAGTTCATCTTCAAAGTATCTTGTCTTTCCTTTCACATCTAATTAGTTAACTTTAAGATGCTTCTTAAGAGTTTAATGCAAAATATTTTTATATTAAATTAATGTTCTCTCAAGAAAATAAGTGTATGTAAAAAAAATCTAAACGACTTATAATGGTTAAAAAGTTGTTTATGGATAAAACGATTTTCAGTCACATTATTGATATTTCTTCAAAGTATTTAATTTTGTAAACATTTTTACAAAACAAGTTTACCATCGTTACTTATGATTTGTAAGGGGGATACCAAGGTTATTAAACCACTTTAATAACATTTAATCCAAGATTCATATATTTAAATAATTCAGATATTTAAATGCGAAGTGTCCAAAATCCCGGGTCGTTACATTCTCCCCCATCATCCTTGAAATTCCAACACAAGCAACAAAAGAAACAACCACGTAGAAATACTTAATAGTACTCAAAATAACTAGTTAATATAGCTCTCCAATTGTCTAGGTTCTGAAACCCACTCGTCGGACTAGGATGATAAAAAATCTACTAAGCACACCATAGACTCAACAGCCTTAGGTTATTACATAGTCAACGATTCATAATACTTCATAACAAATCAATGAGTCCTCACCTAAATTCTCCATAAGCCAACAAAACATAGTATGCAAATATACGAAAGCCCATATGACGCACATGGTCCATCCATATGCAACATCTGATATGATCACTTGCTTGATCACATAAATTTTACTTCCAAACTAATATAGATCACATGATATCTTTGTTGCGGACTCCGATCAGGTTCCTTGATTAAAATCCTTCATTCTCCTTACATAGCTATATACTATGATAGAAAACTTTGGAATCATATCAAGAATATATATTAATTTTTCGTCATCAAAAAATCGAGTGAAAGAACCTTGTTCGGACCGGTGCAAATCACCTCGAGACCAAGTACTCGAATACTGGATCAAGAACAGTCATGCGAATAAAACGATATACGTACAACTTACGTATTTAATCTATTGGTTTCTTAACTACAACAATATCTTTTATATCACATTCATTTATCCAAATAGTATGTCATTTAATACTAAAATTATTTATGAACCATTTCATAAAAACATAACTTCTAGTTATCAAATGTTTTATAACACAAGTTCATACTCATCTAGTACTCCGATACGTCCTAAAAGTATATACCCGACACCAAGTTTAAAACTAGTTTAAATTCTACTATCTTCTTAGTTCAAGTGTTATTTAAACGTCATCATTATATTTTTGCAAAACACTTAGTTTCAAGTTCTATATTGATTCGGAAGTTTCCGACTATCCAAAATCGTCGAAAATCCGTTCATTTCAACAAATGAAAATCACCAATCAATATATCTTATCATAATGCACAAACCATTCAATCTTAATGCATAGACTACATGTGTCCATAAAATAGCTTAACAAAATTTCACTTCTTTATTAAGCACACTTTGCTACAAAGGTAAAACGGAAAAGGTTTTCATAATTATTTGGGTTATGCCACTACCACTTGAGCACCCAACATAGCATACTTGCAAATCTTTTTTGCATAGAAAGCTTATTTCTAAGTTATTATTAAAATATTTTCTATTTTTTTTATCAAATTATTTAAGGAAACTCTAGAACTAAACTTTGGGTTTCATTTCAAATCAATTGAAATAACTAAGGCCACATTTGAGACTACAAGCTATTGTTATCCAACCTTATGATCGGGCCATATTCGGATGAATCTGATCATTCAATTGGTAGAATAACTAAGCAGGAATCCTAAGCGATAATTTCCAAGCTCAGATGCCAAGCAAAAACAAGAGGTGAAGTCACGAACTTGCCAAGAATCTTCAATAGAACCCTAAAAATCAACTCACTCCAAGTACCAAGCCCAATGGTCCAAGGATGAAGTCAAGTCATGAATCGGTATCGATTCATGGCTAGGGATCGGTACCGATCCCTAAATTTAACCCAAGTCCACCTCAAAGTTCATGTCATAGAAAGACTTTGTAATTATCAGTCGATGCACACCGTAAATGATGGTTAGCTCGTCTTTAACCAAAATGATCAATATGAATAACTCAAGCACTTTTGTCCAGCCTCCAAACCAAGGAATGCATATAAGTTCAACCAAATATCAATGCAACCGAATGCCAAAGTTAAGGATACAACTCAACCAAACGTCTATAAGAGATTGCTCAACCCAATCTAGGCCTGCTAACGATGCTGAGAACGCTGATTCTCAACATGTAGAAGAAATTGCTCAACCCAATGCAGTTGAAATTCAAAGCCCATCAGATATGATCACTCAGGTTAAGATGGACATGATGATGAAAGAGTTGAATGACAAGTTGTGTGAGAGTAAGGATGAGATGAGGAAATATATGAGGGGAACTCTAGATTTACTAAACCAATTATCCTATAGCCGTAGAAGGAACAAGAAGGAGTTATCACCTCCCAAATCAGAAAAGGACAGTTCTTCATCATTCAAAGAAAACCACGGAGAGAGGAAGCAAAAAAATGAAGACAAAAGAAGCTTGGATTTTGAAAATCAATTTGAACAATGCTCAGAGTGCAAGAGTAGGATCGGTACTGATCCATCCCCACGGATCGGTACCGAACCCTGTCAACGTGATGTTGGCACATAAGGCGGTGTTGGTTTAGATGATGATGTTGGTGGTGCAGATGGTCATATTGCTGATGGCCAGAATATTAAGATTCAGACGGCTGCCCTTGATCCGTCGCATTGCAATCATAGAGATAAATCAGCTAGACTAACAGTTCACCCAAGGATAGGGGAACCTAGGTACCATGGAACTAACTGAGCTTGTTTGTAGAGCCAAACACTCGGGGTAGGCCATGATCATTGTCGTCCTACAGATCAAATTGAGCCAGAATATTTAGTTGGTATGGTGAAGAAGTTAGTAAATGAAAACCAACATAGAAACAACGAAGAATATTCTTCTCCCAATATGAACCCATTCACCGAAGAGATATTGTGTGAGGAATATCCATAAAGGTTCACTATGCCGACAATGTTGTCCTATAACAGGACGATGGATCTGAGATAGCATTTACGGAAATACGAATGGTGAATGGGCACGAGGAGGGCAATGGATGCTATCAGGTGTTGGTTGTTTCTTGGTCTTTCTTATAGGTAAGATATGATGTGATTCACCCAGCTTCCATCGAAATCCATATCCTTGTTCGATCAGTTGGCATGGAGATTTTTCGAATAGTTTCCCTTGCACACTACCCATCCGAAGGATGTTGTATGTGGAATATCCATGAAGGTTCTTTATGCCAACGATGCTGGCCTATCACAGGATGATGGTTCCGAGATAGCATTTGCTAAAATACGAATGGTGTATGGACAGGACAAGGGCAACATACATTGCGGGGGTATTGGTGTTGCTCGGTCTTTCTTGAAGGTGTAGCTACGATGTGGTTCAATTGACTTCCACTGAATTCCATGTCGTCAACTGATTGGTTGGCAAGGAGGTTTATCGAATAGTTTCACTTGCACACTACCCACCTAAAGGATGTGATGTTGTTATCGAATCAATTCTAGAGTATCGGGGAGTCATTCATGGACCTTTTAAGTATATTCAATACGACCGTGATAAAAGTGAGTGATGCCAAGGAGGACATAGTGCTGTTGGCTTTGATCAAGGGGTACATCCAGATACTAGTTTCAAAAGATGGTTGAAGATGAAACCTCTACTAACAATGGATGGTTTTATATAAAGGTGACTAAATTCTTGCACTTGGAAGAGGCAAGTTCGAGCACTAGAAAAGTCAATGATGGACAATCAACTGAAGTGATTCAAAGTAATGTGGCTGTGAAGCAATCCATCGAAGGTTCTAGGAATGCTACTATTAAAGTGGAAAATATAGGTAATAACCTAAAAAAAATAATCAAGGTGATGGAGGTAGGAAGCCAAATTTCAAGAAACGTTCGAAACTTCCATAGTACGAAGATTATACACCACTAGATAATTTGATTAAGAATATATACCTTCCAACGCAAGGTATCGAGCATTACAAGAAGCGAAATTTGAGAGAGCCGACTGAGAGAAAAATGGTCTTGGATGTATTGCCACTTCCACGAGACCCGTGGTCATAACATGAACAAATATAGGAATTTTCGAGATGAGATTGAGGAATTAATCTAGAAGAAGATGCTTTGGCATTGTATAAAGCCTCATAGGATAGCCGGCCAAGGAATGTTCAACCCCAGGGGAAACAGCTCCAACGCAGCTTGGTTGGACCTATTGATGGCATGCCTTGGCAACTTGAATAAAACTAGTTATCAACACAATAACTGGTGGACCTCATCCAATCGAAAAGAGTAGGAATGAGATGGAAAGATACAGGAGTTCTTTAAAACATATGGTACAAGGGAGTTGCTTTTCCATCAAAGACGAGGCTCTAGTGAGGCAACTAAAAACCATAAAAGTGACATTCCGTTCAGAAGTCATGACATGGATGGGGTCGAGGTGCCTATGCTTGATCCCTTGGTGATAATGGTATAGGCCAACAACTTTGAAGAAAGTGCTTGTTGATTATGGAAATTCAGTAAATATTCTATTTAAGAGAGTTTATAATCAGATGATGAAGGATGATCAGGATCTGAAGCTTGTAAATATAAAATTTAGGGATTTATCGGAGAGTTTGCAAAGCCTGTAGGATTATTAAACATATTGACGGTTTCAGGAAAGGTGATCGCAAGAGAGTGTAGTTTGTAACCTTCGCAATGATGGATATTTTTTCAGCTTATAATGCCTTTTTGGACTGACTGGCCGTTATTAGTTTCCAGGACTAAACGCCCTAGCTCCATGGCTCCCAACGATGAAATTTCCTATGAAAAACGAAATGAGGGTCATTCAAGTTGATCAGAACCTCGGACAAGAATGCTACGTCACGGGGGGAAGCAAGGTGACATTGAAAGGGAAAGGACGTGGAGAAGACTCTTTACGTCTATTCGATGGACGCATAGCAACCGTTGCCTAAGCCCTGACTTGGTTGGCATAGAAAGTTCCATAAAGCTATGGATCCGAGGAAGGATCCATAGGATGCAAAGCGGCCTAGCCGAGCGGACGATCACCATCTTGATCTGTTAGGTCGATCCTACTCGGGTCCTGAAAATCAGATTTCAACTCAGCATGAGAAAGAAGAAAGAATCGGCAGGTTTTATTTAGGCGAACCTAGATATTTTTGCCTTGGCACATTCTGACATGTATGGAATATCGTTGGAGATAGCGTGCTATTGAATGTGAACCCTAGATGTCTCCCTGTGAAACAGAAGTGGCATAGCCTCGGTTCAGACTGATCCTTGCGCTGAAGGAAGAAGTGGATAAGCTAAAAGCCAATGGCTTTATCCACAATGCTATATACCCAGAGTGGGTATCCAATCCAGTCCTAGTCAATAAATCCAATGGGAAATGAAGGACATGGATCGACTATTCAAACTTGAATAAGGCATGTCCAAAAGATAGCTTCCCAATGTCAATGTCGACCAATGAGTGGATTCAACAGCCGGCTATGAATTGCTATATTTCTTATATGCTTGCAAGAAATTTGAGCGATAAGAAATTTCAAAGATTTATATGTAGAAAGAAGATAACACATTTATAGAGAAATTTGAGCGATAGACGAGCTGCTGTTAATTTTGATTTGACATTTAGTTTTAAAATGCCTAGTTGGAAAGGCTCTACCCATGACAATAGACTGTTAATTCATGCTATTGAAGAAGTTGAAAACTTCCCATGCTCACCATTCGTTAATTATCTCGTAGATTCAATGTACAAGCTTAGAAATGGATAGCTACCAATTTATCATCAGGAATCCTATCATGTTTGAGAGTTCCAAAAAGCCTAGAATGTTCCAAAATTGTATAATGAAATTTTCAATTTATATCACTCTAGTTTATGCAAGGTCATGTGTTATTTAGAAAAAACAATCAATATTTTACAAGACATCCCGGCATATAGTTTCACTAGGCAAGCATATTTTGTCATTGCAACTTTGCTATTCATAAATTTATAAGAAAATACAACTGTATGGATCCCGATTATAAACAAACCGTTTAGGCAGAAGTTCCATCGAGTTATGAGGAAAATTGATGTGGACAACATCAATACAACCATGCTGGTGCAAGTTCACCAAAATACAGCATGATTTGTTGCAACACGTCATCGATCAGAGTTGTTTTGGTTGCTGCAGGACGACGTTGATGTATTAAATATTTGTATGTTCTTCATCGTTAATTTGAACTTTTGGTAGAATTTGTAGTAGGCATTTGAATTTGTAGTTAAATTTGAATTTAAATTTCTTTCATTTATTAATAAATACCAAAAATAAAATATTTATTGATTAAAGTAAATAATTAATAATTATGGCAAACAAAAAATTGGAATTCGTTGTAATTGAGCATCTTTAAGTTTCAAAATACACAACCATTCCTTCTAAAAAACATATTATAAAAAAAAACCTTACCATCAAGTTTCAGAAAATTCAACAAATCTTTGCTGAGAACTTTGCGAATATTTGCATAGTAATCTGCTAATATTTGTAGAGAAATCTACATATTTTTAAAATTTCAAAACTGCAAATATATGTAGATTTTCAAAAAAATTTAAGAAAATTCAAAAAATATGTTTTTATCATAAAAACATATAATTAACGTTCAAACATAATTTTCAAAAAAAATTCTTACCAAAATAAAAAAATAAACACGTAATTAAAACATGTTTTTAGAAGAGTTTTTTACGTATCAAATTCGGAAAGATGGACGTAACCAAATTTCTACCGAAAAATATAAACACCATACGTATCACAATTAACAAATTCTTCCTATGCAATCCTCAACTTCAGTTCTAATTTGTCTACACACGCTACAACCTCTGACCTATAAGCGCCAATCCAATTTGACCGTGAAAGAATCTTAAAATAGGCTGTTGATTGATCCAAAAATAAGTGCATAATTGAAACAAGTTAAATTGTCCGTTAATTTGGCTCGATGTTGGCTAGAAAAGCCCATTTAACAAAATCAGTGGACACGTTTTAACTACACAAATGCCTAGATCCGACTTCCCAAACCTCCCACCAGCTATAAAATCGCCAAAAACACGTTTGTTTTGCCGCCGGCTTCTTCATTTTATCTGTTCGCATCTTTTCTTCAGTTTTATTTGGATTTGGATTTTCTGTTCTTAAAGGCTGGCAGTGGCGATGACGATCGATATTGGTCTCGTTCGTGTAATGGTAATTTGATTAATTACCTTGCCCACCATTCTAATATATCGCCACCCATATTCTGACTCTTATTTCGATTTTCTTTTATAATCCATTTTAGTTTTTGATTAGTGTTAAATAGACCGATGATAAATGATCAGACAAGCATATGTCTGAATATCAACCGGGTTGAACAGCTCTAATCTTCTCTATGAGGTCATTTTATTTCAATTCGTGAATTTAGCTGTTTTTTTATTTGGTAGGTCGTGTGATGATTAAATGCATAGTTCAAATGAAAAATATATTTTGGATATTTTGATTAATGCTGTTGTTTAAACCGTGAATCCACAAATATTGAATGTAGTTGTTGCTGTTAGCTTAGTTGCTTTTTGTTTGCTAATGCACAGACTTACGCCAATACGCCAATAGAGAAATCATTTGGGGATAAGACTGATAGCGAATGCATAATGCTGGGTATGGGCAACATCTCAATTGGATATAGCAGGCAATTCCAAATTTAGAGAATTGAGATTTTCATTCAACAAGTTAAATAGGTTAGCATGATTAGTAACCTAATTAATGGTATTAATATGGTTATAGCTCGGATCTTTGCTGAGATCAAAATAACATGCAATTTCCACAGTGTAAATTGCTGATTAGAGTAGTTATATGTTGGAGTCGTTAAGATTTGAGATTATGAGAATGTGCAACACCAGTACAAACCATTACTTGTTTAGCATGTCCCTTTTTTGGATGTGTTTGGATGTATATGGTGTTCCAAAATCTTTAGAATGGTGAATACCGATGCTAAATACCTGATTAATGATAATAATAAATGTAAATTAAATTGTAAGAAACTTATATGGTACTTTAAAAAATTATATTTTAAAGGTATTAAATAGTAGATATCGAATGGTGATATTAAATATTGAATGAAAAACAATTCTGTACAAGTAAATGAAGAGAAATTAATGAAAAATGACCGTAAGAATGAATAAGAATTAATTAAAGTAGGCAATTTGTTGTTGAAGTAAATGGAACAAAATATGTTTATTGTGTGTAGATCATTGTGTGAATAAAATGATTTACGCACAATACATATTTTATTCTATTGGCTTTCGCAACAAATTGCGTGCCTAATTTCAATTCTTATTCATTTTTACAAGGTCATTTTTTGTTAATTCCCATTTATTTACTTACAAAAAATTATTTTTCATTCAATATTCAATTTCCCCATTTAACATTTACTATTTAATACTATCAAAGAATAATTATTTAAAGTATTATATAAGTTTCTTGCAGGTTTAGTTTACATTTATTATTTACTTAAAAAATTTGATTTCCATTTAATATTTAATAATGAATCATTTCATACTTAAGTTTCTCTATTTTTTTATTTATATTTATTACTTCATATAAGGTACCATTTGATATTAAATATATTTATAAATCATTTCAACATTTCCTTAAGTTTATAACCATTTACTTAAATAGTATTCTCCTTACTATTCAACTTAATTATTAAGCATTTTAAACATTAACTTAAGTTTATAATATTTCTTGTGCATCTTAATTCTTTATTTGTAGACATATGTTAATTTTGAATAATTTTTATTATTTAAGTTTTTATTTGCATAATATTCTATTATCATTTTAGTTTAAAAGTTACAAAACTTCAATTTTTTTAATTTAATTTCAGATTTCAATTTGGAAGTTTTTAACCATTAAGATAGTCAATGATTCCATTTTATTACAATAATTGAAAATCTCTAATTATCAGAAACTTAATAACTAATTATCGGGTTTTATTTCAAATCATCTTGAAATAATATATACTTATATCTTTTGTATATCAAATCGTACTTAGAAAATTACAATTTAACTTCTGTTTTACCAAAACAACTATGTAGCAAAGCTATTATAATGGTCTTTCCACTTTGAAATTCGAAAATGGAAGTGTATGATGTCGCGATCACCACCGAAATTATTTTCCAACGGTAGAAGAGGGAAGTACATAACTTATTTTCTTATAGAATTTTATTAAAACGTTTCTTTTTAATCTTATTAAAAATGTTTCTATCCTAAAAATTCTAAATAATACAAATATTATTTTTTCCAAAATCTTATTTAATTTAATATTTTTACTTATCTAAAATACTAGTCGTTACAAGCTTTTTGGTTGGAAGATTCCATTATATCTAGAAAGTAACGGACTATCGTGGGTAAGGTTGTAGTGATAGGTATGTTACATTGAGGAACAAATCAGGCTTAATTGTCTTAGAGGTTCAAATAATAGCTTTTAGACCAATGTCCGTTCTCGTTTTGTGTTAATATTTTTTTTTGCTAAATACTTTTGTTAGATGCGATGTTATTCAAGACTTTTTAGTTGAGTATCTTGAAACATTGGAAGGTTGGGATCAAAAGATCTCTTATGCTTAAATTCTATGTTAGTTAATTTCAAATTCATTGTGCTTGTTTTGATTTCTTTAAATCTAATCAAGCCATCATTATAAGTAATGATTTTGTTTTTAATTTTATTTTCTTTAATTTGCATTTACTTTGTACCCTTTGTGATTGGTTGGTTTATGTTTTAGGTAGTGTATTTTGTTTTAGAATAAAGTTATAAAATAATCATAGCGTATAAACCAATTAATCACATAAGTTTCAAATACGAGCAAATCCAATAAATGGAAATTAGGTTCAAGTTACCATATGTAGTTGTGTATTAATCCAAGAGAACAGGTTAAGTAATTAAGTTTATATACAAATCCATGTTTGATATTAAACAAGCCTAGTACTGTATCTTTTGATCGCTTTTAAGGACAAATATAATTCTTTTTTCTTTGGACTTAAAGGCAAATTTTGTATTGTATCTCATCCATCTTAAAACTTAATTTTAGCTTATCAAAAGCTCAAATATTTCCAATTAAATTTCAATCATCTCGCTTTTCCATTGTTGGGTTTTTTTTATGTCCTTCAACTTTTCTTCGTTTAATTGACCGTGATTAATCTTTTGTTAATTTATGTTCAAAGCTAAATTATATTGATTCTTCCATTAGTTCGAGTCAAAATGACTTTGTTTATGGTAAGTTTATTTTTAAATATGATTTTCTTTATCTTTGTTGTTCTATGAATATGCACCTGAATTCAACTTCTGCATTTCATGTTTTTTAGTATATGCTTTGACTTACATTTTATTTTCTTTTTTATTTTCTTAGTATCAGTTATTGACGTCATTATTCGGAATAAAATATGATGTTTGCTGGAAATTTTCATTATAACAAAATATTGCAAATATTTTATTGTAGTTAGATGAAAGACTTGTATTTATATCAGTCTTTGATAAAAATAAAATTTAATTATTGACAAGTACCATTGTTCTAGTGGTTAAGTGATTTGACTTTAGTGCGAAATGTCACATGTTCGAAATTTGCGTTGCGTGATTCGAAGATATATTGAAATGTGATATGTTATATCTAAGTACCAATTCAAAAAAAAAAAAAAAATTTGATTATTGTTTGATAACAATCTGTATATAAAGTAGACTTGTATATAGAGAAAAAAAATTTGAAAGATAAACGTGAGGTAAATCATATTATTATAAGAATAGCAGTGTTAAAAATATATAGAAACGTTTGTTATTTTTTACAAAATGATATATGCAAGTAGAGTTTGCATATACGTGATTTAGTAAAAAGAAAATTGAAAGATAGTTTTGATGAAAGGATAGACTTTTATTTTCTTTTATTTAGAAGCCGAATTTATTTATTTGTCTTGTGTTTAAAACACAGAAATAATAAATTTTTGAAAAATAAGTTGAGCTGGAAGGATTAAATATAACTATTTATTTTCTAAAATAAATATGGATGGTAAAATATTGCATCAATGAAAAGGCAAATTTATTTATTTCGGGATGCCTCTGCGAGAGCCTTAATTAAAAAATGATGGGACGATGGTCGATCTTCTTACATTATTGGCTTATGAAAGTAGGTTTTCAAAAAAGAAAAGCTTAATTTATTAATATTTTGATTTTAAATATAGTTTATTTAATTTACCAAAATTGCAGTTTTAATTAGAATTGAATAGGAATGTAAATCAAAGTGTGATCTGATCCAAAGTGGGATTTGAACTGAAAGATTTTTGATATCAGTGTTTTATTAGTTGCAGTTATATGCGTTTTTCTTAATTTTTTGGAAAAGAATAATTTTCTTTTCTTTTCTGTATATTGATACATATACGACATTCATATGTAGAGATATGTTCCAAAGCTTTTAGAAGGGTGAATACTGATGCTAAAGACAGTCAAGGTACTGAAGAGACCACTATTAAGATTAAATATAAATACAAACACTTGGAATGAGGAAACTACGTAGTTTGGAAATAATCGATGAATTGACAAAATTTTATTGAATTATTAGTATTATAAATGGAGGTAATGGTAGGAAATCGGCTCTTTTCATATTCCTCTATGGCTGTCTGTTCAGCAAATTATAACATAGTTTTTTTAAAATTTTATAAAATCACTTTTCACTAGGGAGTGTACTTTTTTAAAAAAATATGTTTTTTTTGCTTGGACACATCGAAAAACGAAGAATATGATATTAGGTAAATTTCTCTCTGAGTTAACATTTTTAGTATGGTTAATGTGAAGGTTAGTATTGATAGCTTTTTGGTGGAAGATTCCATTGACTTATCTAGAAAGCAACGGACTATCGTTGGTAAGGTTGTAGTGATGGGTATGTTACATTGAGGAACAAATCAGGTTCAAGTGTCTCAGTTTTGTGTACCAAGATGTTTAAAAGATATATTCTTTTAAACCAATGTTCGTTCTCTTTTTTGTGTCAATGTTTGTTTATTTTTGCAAAATACTTGTGTTAGATGCGATGTTATTGAAGACCTTTTAGTGGAGTATTTTGAAACATTGAAAGGTTAGGATCAAAAGATATCATATTGTTACATTCTACAATAGTTATTTTTAAATACATTGTACTTGTTTTGATTTCTTTAAATCTGAGTAAGCCATCATTATAAGTAATGTATTTTTTTTTAATTTTTTTTTAATTTGCAGTTACTTTTGAACCTTCGTGATTGGTTGGTTTATACTTTAGTCAGTGTATTTTTTTAGAATAAAGTTATAAACAATTATAGCGGATGAACTAACTAACCCTTTTAGTTTCAAGTAGTAGCAAAACCAACAAATGAAAATTAGGTTCAACTGACCATCTAGTGTGCAGTATTAATTTCTAGGACTACAGATTAAGTGAATAAGTTTATAGGATGCAAACCCATTTTTGATATTAATTTATTAAACAGGCCAAGTGTTATATCTTTTGATCGTTTTAAGGTCAAATATCTTTTTTTTCAGACTAAAAGGAACTCTTTGTATTGTATCTCATCCATCTTGAAACATAAATTAGCTTATTAAATGTTCGAATATTTCCAACTAAATTTCAATCATCTCTCTTTATCATTGTTGTGTCTTTGTTGCTGCTACCGCCATCTCCAACGTTGTCGTCTTCCATATAATATGTCGTGATTATAATCTTTTTGGGATTTAGTAATGCCTACTACCTTCAATGATAAATTTTGTTCCTTCTTCCATTAGTTTGGATTCAAATAACTTTGTTCATGGCTAGTTTTTTTTATCGTGTATTTTTATGAACTTTTACTATGACTAGTGTGTCAAAATTTTGAACATGATCTCCTTTATCTTTGTTCGTCTATGAGTATGTACTTACTTGAATCCAACTTTTGCACATGATATTTTAGTATATGCTGTAACTTAATTTTTTTTCCCTTTTTTCCTTGCTGTTATTTATGGACACAAAACATTATAATTATAACTTAACATTATAATTATTATAATTAAGTTATAGCATATTTAGTATAACAATTAAGTTATAGCATATTAAGTTTTAGCATATTGATTATAGCATATTAAGTTCCATAAGAAAAACATTATAACTTAATTATTATAATTATAATGTTTTGTTATAATGAAGATGAGATGTTTGTTGAAATTTTTCGGTATAACAAAACATTATAATTATTATTTTTAATAGTTAGATGAAAGACTCGTCTTTATATCAATCTTTGATAAAAATAAAATTTGATTATTGTTCAGTAACAATTTGTCTACAAAGTACATATCCATATAAATGGGGAAAAACATTTTAAAAGATAAATATGAGGCAAATCATATTATTATTAGAATAACTGTATGAAAAAATATAGAAACTTCCATCATTTTCTATAAAATGATATATGCAAGTAGAATTTGGATATATACATGATTTAGCAAAAAGAAAATTAGAAAATAATGTTGATGAATGGATAGACCTTTTTATTTTGTTTTATTTAGAACCTGAATTTATTTATTTTTCTTAAGTTTAAAGAAATATGATAATTATTTTTAAAAAAATAAGTAGAGCGGGAAGGATTAAATGCAGCATTTAATTTTTAAAACAAAATTAGATGGTAAAACATAGTATCAGTAAAAAGGCAAGTTTATTTATCTTTTTTGAAAAGCTAAATATCATTTACTTTTTTTCAAAAGCTTAATTTAATAATATTTCACTTTAAGTGCAGTTTTAATCAAGGTTGAATAGGAATGTAAATCAAATCGTAAAGGGGAAGATCTGATCCAAAGTGGGATTTGAATTGCAAGATTTTAAATATTTTAGTAACAGTGTTTTAGTTGATGTTAATTACTAATTTCAACGTACATTAAAGTGATTATTCCACCTAGGTTTGTCTTTAATGGTGCAACCTTTGCTCTTTAGTTCCATGCTTATATCTACAAATTTCTGTACTTAATACAAGAAGAAGAAGAAAATATGAATTATATGTACTTATGATTTTAGACTGCATACACTTTTGGTTTTAATGTAAGATGGAGAAAGATGTATGAATTGCATATACTTGTTAATATTGTTAATAAGAAAACTTGTCAACATCCCCAAAGTTATTTGGTTAGCAAGTAAAATTATTTATGTTACAATAGAAGATCATTGGAAGAGATTACCCCCTTTGAAACCCCCCTTTCGAACGGGATGAGTTGGACAAATTGCTTTTGGAGGATGATTTATGAAAGTACTAATAGTGGTTAATCTAATCAACCTCCTCAAGGTGAAGATTAAGGAGAAAGCATCCCATTAGAAACTTCTATTTCAGAAGGGTCGAAAGTGGTTATGTATATTAGGTGTTCATTCCCTTTCGACTATATTGAAAGGTCCACTCTACCTTTAAAGAGAAGAATTTGCTTTCGACACCATAGGTTTCGCTCCTTTAGGATGAACTCCTTCGAAAGGGTTATGAGTATTGTTGGATGTGTATACCTTTCGAAGGAATTCACTCCATATAACATTGCTTTTCATTTACATATCTGATCTTCCTCGGAACGCTCCTTTCGATCAAGTCGAAAGGGATCTAGCTCAACCGAAGTAGATCTGATGTATAATATGCAAAGTCTTATTTAATATATGCAATGAAAAATCATCTCAGATAACATAAGTTCAGTGAACTGATTAAAGTCGAAACATCATCATCATCTTTATTTTTCATTATACATCATTAGTAAGATTATCGTGTGATTTGAATGCGTATTATGTAAGTTGGTCGCATGGCATTGCATAAGACAAAATAGAATTAAGAAGATAAGCTAGCATCATGTGCAATTGATCATTAGACAAGCTAATGATCAAAATGATCTCCCTCATGATCAAAATCTTATTGAATCCATGCGCTTCCTCTTTTAACATAAATCCGAATTAAGTTACAAGTAATAGAGCTTTTTCCTCAAATCAATTTAGGGTTACAAAGGTTTGATTTAGCTAAGAAATGGAGGAATGAGTTTGGATTCCAAAATTCGATCTCCAAAATTGAATCCCTAGGATCATATTTATAGATGCAGGTTGTCCCCTTTCACGATCATTCTTTTGACTCAATCAAAAGGTCTTCCTCTTATCTTTCACTTTCATCCTTTTGATATGGTCGAAAGGCCTTCTTTCTGTTTGCGGTGCGCCTGCTTTCGATCCTGTCGAAAGGCTTTTCTTTCGAGTTTTCTCACTTATTCTTGCACCTCACATCTATTTATTCTAGACCTTTCGAACTAGCCGAAAGGATCTCTACGTCCACCTGTCGCTGCCTTCAAGGTCCATGTGTCTCTTTTATCCGTTTTCTTCCGTGCTGCTTTCAACTTCGTCAAATGGGTGGTAATCAAGCTCCTCGCTCTGTGTTGCTATAATGTTTCGAGTAAGAAATGGGTTGAGCTTTCACATTGCTTCGAAAGGTATGAGAGTGATATCTGAGTCGAAAGGATTTTTGGCTTCCATGTAGGATTTTCATCATGTTTTCAAAATGTTCCAACCATTTCGAAATGCTTGTCCTTGCTTTTGAAAGGTGTATCGGAATCAATTCTTCATATGGTAAACCGACAACGATGAAACCTTCTATTTTGAAGGCATTGGTTCATTGTGCAAGCCTTTCGTTCAGCACCTTCGAATGGGGTTCCAAATCCAATCCCGCTTCTCTTATATATGCGAATTCATCTACATCTAAATGTTTCAATGAGGCGGAAGAGTAGCCTTGCCTTCTTTTTCTATCTTCTCGAAAGATTTTGTACTATTTATCATTTGTGACGACACCTAGTGCTTGCGACTCCCTCGAAAGCCATTTCAATGCCTTCGAAACACCCTTCCTTGATCTTTAATGAAACACATATCCTTAATTCTAGTAGTGTAACGACCCGGAATTTCACCACATGAATTTCTGAATATTTAATTAATTTTAAATATTCAAATAATAGGTTTTATAAAAAAAATAAAAACACTTTTAAATAGTAAATATTAAAGATAAAATAGTTTTCAAATTTAGTTTACAAAAATATTTAGTTCGATGAAAAACAAAAAATGTGACCGAAAACTGTTTTTTGAATTTTCGACATTTCATCATGTAAAAGTTATTTGAAATGTTGTGTACACCTTCTTATATATATGCACACATAGACTAATTATATAATATAAGTTAAGATAGTATAATTAGGTTTAATTAAGTTGATTAACTTAAGATAATGATGATGTGATACTTTGACCACTAAATAAAAAAGGAAAAAATGTCACATCAAATGAAACATATTTAAACATGATTTGATATTTTGGCAACTTGAGTTTTAAATGCATGTTTGTAAGGGGGAGACAAGCATTGTCATATGACAACCATGGATAGGAGGGTATATGTAACACCGTATATTTTTATAAAATTATTTAGAATATTTAATTAACAAAATTAAATGAAATAATGTGAAGATTAATAGGTGGAGATTTGATTAGACTAAGGGTAGCCGTGCCATGTTGGTGTTTTAATTAAAATAAAATAACATAAATAAAGGTGTTAGGAATGAGTAAGGACAATATGGGAAATAGGAAAGGCTTATGCTTTAAACCCTTAGGAATGAAACCTACGTTCATTTCATTTTCACTCTAGCTAAAATTAAACCAAGGCCGACCGCCATTATTGTTCTTAAGAGAAGATAAGCTAGGATTCAAGAGAAGGAAGATAATCTACTAAATCAACATCAAATCTCACATCTTAAAATCTCAAAGCTAAGGTGAATAATTACTGCATCCCATTTTCTTATGGTTTTTGGGTTTTAGATTAGATCCAAAATGTTTTTGCAAGTATATGCCATGTTTTGATGACTAAAATTGTATATATGCTTGTTGATGAATTATATATGTTCAGGTAAGTTTTTATGATATGTTTGACATGAAAACCCTACTAAATGACATCCAAATGCCTTGAAAATTTAAATTTAGGTCAGAAATGATATTTTAGAGATGGATTTCAATTTTCATAATTTTCTGAATTAATGTGGATTTTATATTAATTTCCTAGTGAAGCAAATGATTTATTGGGTTATAAATTATTTTCGGCTAAAATTATAATTATTTGGGTTTGAAATTTTCATATGTTGGAAAACATATTAGAATTTCTAGGATTTTTCTAGATTTTACCTTAGTGATTTGATGAATATATAAAATTATTTAAGGTATGAGACTTAACTGTTTTAAATATTTAATTAAGAAGAATGGGCATTTTACAAAATAAAATGATTATTTAATTTGGAAAAATAGTAGCACCATTTTTCGGAAAAGTATTTAGTAACCAATAAGAATCTGACAAACAAAGGTAGGTTGGTTGAAAAGTTATAATTTTTAAGTTAAAAACAAAAAAAATCATATTTTTAGCATGTTTTTAAGCCAATTTTAGCATTAGACCTTCCGACCCAAACCTCTCGACTAAGTCGAAAGGTTATAACTTTTGACAAGGTCAAATCAATGCATATGGTATCAAGTATCTTGATATGTAATGAATAGGACAGAGTCGAAGGATTCTTAGTCGAAAGGTTTGTTGCCAAAGGGGTTGAAGTATGTGTGTTTTATAAGCCAAAGATCACCTGCTTTGCTTTCAAATAAGAGCTTTCGACTTGGTTGCTTTCGACCAGGTTAAATATTTAAATAAAGGATTTCAAACATTCCGACAAGGTCGAAAGGTTACTACAACTTTGTTATTTATTTTGTTTTGAACCTTCCGACAAAGTCGAAAGGTTTACCTGTTTATAAATTAACCGCTTCTCCATGCTTTCGAAGGAGAGCTTTTGACTTAGGTGATACATCCTTGTTTTCAAAGTGAAGTATAACCAAAGCTTTTGAAATAGAGCTTTCGACAAAATCGAAAGGTCGCTTACAATGATTTCGAAAGGCTTAGTTCAATGATTTCGAAAAGTTTAGTTCAACGATTTCGAAAGGTTTTGTTAAACACAAAATATAAATAGTGATAAAGAAGACCTTTTAGAAGATTTCTGCCTGAATAGAGGACAGTAGGTAGAGTCACCTTTCGACGGTGTCGAAAGGGTTAGTCAATGCTAACAAGAAAAGGAAATAAAAACGTTAGAGCAAAGCTTCCGTAAATATGAAGGGAAGAATTACTGAGGCCCAACGAAGCAGCTAAGTACAGAGCCTACAAGCACCTTCCGGTTGGAATAAAACAGTTCAGGAACCACTCATTATAAAACAAAGGCTAAAAGAAAGAAGTTCAAATAAAACCTTTCGAAGGAATCGAATGGAGGAAGTCAACAATTCATAGCAGTCCCCGACCTTCCGAGGGGTTTCATTCCACAGTATTCAAGAAGTTCTTGTCATCCAAAGAGGGTGAAGAATTCAAGGCAAGGGCATGCAACTCTATAACTACCTTTTCAAAAGCATAATAAGCCCTTCAGACCAGTAGGAACGCACGCCTTTATGATGAAGGCAACATTCGTAAGTCAGCCAAGAATGAAAGACAACCTTCCGACAACATTCAAGAAAAGCATGGCTCTCGATAACAATCAAGTGAAGTGCAACCTTTCGACAAGATCGAAGGGTTCACAATAATCAAGTAAAAGAGAAACCTTCTGACAAGGTCGAAGGGTTCTAACAATCAAGTGAAAGAGAAACCTTCCGACAAGGTCGAAGGGTTCTAACAATCAAGTTAAAGAGAAACCTTCCGACAAGGTCGAAGGGTTCACAATATCATATAGAAGATAGACCCTTCGGCAAAGACGAAAGGTCCATGAAAGGATGACCTTTCGACCCAGCCGAAAGCATAAAGTTGGAAGGAGGGCGACCTTCATTTATAAATAAAAACCAAGGGGTCCAGTTTTGGGGATCATATTTTCTTCTCATTCAGCTCTCATTCGACTATTTTTCTTCCGCTCACAACTTTGTAACCCTAATTTAGAAATTAAATTGGGGATTGATTTCTAGAATATTGTATCAAACTTCATCATGAGGAAATAAAGAGGATCTGTTAAATATCAAGGGCAAAAGAACAGTAGACGAAAGAGTAAACGATAATGAGAGGGTTGCCCCTTTCATTGATGAAATAATGTCAGCACCAATTCTCTCTCACGTGAAGGTCCATACAATGAAATATCATGGCACATCTGATCCCGATGACCACTTGATGGCTTTTGATTGTCAAATGGATTTGTATAATGCTTCTGGTGCTGTTAGGTGCCGCCTTTTTCCAGTCACTCTTCAAGGAGCTACTGCTAAATGGTGTAGGAAGTATCGCGAGAACACAATTTATTCATGGAAACAATTAGTTCTTGGCTCAGTTCTGCATTTGTAAAGACCCGTCAATCGACTACACAGTGCTAATATAAGACAGAATCATGGTGAGTCATTGGGAGATTACTTGAAGAGGTTCAACACTGAAGTCATGGTGAGTCATTGGGACAAGCTTATTGTAGTGCACTAAGGCCATATAGTCAATTCTCCTTCCTGAAAGGAGTTATTCATCCATGAATGCCAAGATTTACAGGACTTCCACTTTCAAGCTGACAAATTCGTCCATATGGATGAATTGTACCATTCTAAGAAAAAATTTAATCAAAGGAGGGACAGTGGAAAATTCGGCTCAAAAAGGATTCCTAAAAGATCCAGATGGGAGAACGATAATGCTAACACGGTGGCTTTAAACCAACCGATCTCTTACATCTATGCAATGACTCAAGACAAGGTCAATTTCCCAATCTCGTTCAAAGCCCAAAATTATCCAGAATAGAAGAAAGGAGACAAATATTGTGCTTAACACAAGGCGAATGGTCACAGGACCAACGAGTGTAAGGTGCTGGCAGGAATAATTCAAAAATTAATTCGAGAAGGACAGTCAAAGGAATTTGTAAAGAATCCACAACAAACTTTCCTACTAGAGGCTGAGGGAAGAAAACCTAATGGTAATACGTTAATATGATCGAAGATGAAGATTCACTAAGCATGAGTCCACATCCTGCGGGTAGAAGTCAGAGTGCCAGGAGTAAATATATTCGTGAAGCCAGGAAGGGTGTGTTTTCCATACAAGAAGAACCATCGCTCAAGCACCCAAAGTATATTATTAACATGCACACTTTGGTGATCAGTCCCCAAGAGCTGAGAAGAGGAATCCATCATCCCCACAATGGTCCATTGATGATCGCAGCTCAGATAGGATTCTCGGTGGTTACAAAAATCTTGGTCGACACTGAAAGCGCTGTAAATGTGATATTCCGACATGATATTGATCAGATGGGAATCTCCAGGGACAAATTTGAGCCTAGCCCCAAATCCATCTTCGGGTTCAACAATAAAGGAACAACCTCACTTGGACAAGTAAAGCTTTTGGTTTTGCTGGGACTCCCTCCTTGCTCCCGTGTTTTTTAGACAACCTTTGTGATCATAGATCAGCCATCATTCTACAATGCTTTCTTCGGACGTCCAACACTGGATGAAGTGGACGCATTTGTCTTGCCAAAATATCTGATGCCCAGATTCCTTACTAAGACTAGCTGGGGAGCTATCCGAGGCAAGCAATTTGCGTCAACGGAAATGTATTTTGCAACTTTGGAGCAATAAACAAGGATTTCACTTGTTACTTTGATTCTTCCATTACTTTACAGCCTTCGGACGATGGGTTTCTACATCCATCATTCGAAGCAAAAGAAAAATTTGACAACTAACAAGCCATAAAATGTTTTGTAGTTTATGGAAAGAGGAAGAGAATGGATACCAACTCCATAGAGGAAAGCGACATTGTTACTAAACTAGATTGTTAAGGAAAGGTCGAAAGAGTTAAGCCGGTTGAGGAAACTATGGAAATTTTAATAGATCCTACGATTCTACTAAGATAGTCAGAGTGTGAAAAGATCTAGAGGAGCACCTAAAATCAGGATTGGCAGAATTCTTAAAATCCAATAAGGATATTTTTTCCTGGACCCACTCTGACATGATTGGAATTGACCCTACAATCATGAGTCATGCACTAAACATCAATCCAAACATCCCTCCGGTTAGGCAAAAGAAGAGGAAATTTGATGAAGTAAGGACCGACGCCCTAAGAGAAGAGGTCAATAAATTGCAACAAAATGGATTTATCCGGGAAGTCTTCAACCTTGACTGGTTGGAAAACCCAGTTTTGGTAAAAAATCCTAATGGAAAGTGGCGAACTTACATGGATTATACGGATTTAAACAAAGCTTGTCCAAAGGATTATTATCCACTGCCAAGAATAGATCAATTGGTCGACGCGACCAGTGGACATAAGCTGCTTTCCTTGATGGACGCATACTCTAGATACAATCAAATCCCTATGTACAAACCTGTTGAGGAGCATACTAGCTTCGTTACAGATCAGGGAACTTATTGTTACAAAGTCATGCCATTTAGGTTTAAAAATGCTGGAGCAACTTACCAAAGATTAGTTAACCGAATGTTTAAAGATCAAATCAGAAGAAATATGGAGCTTTACGTAGATGACATGTTGGTAAAATCACCAGAAATGAAGGATCACTCGAAGATCTGAATGAGATGTTCAAAGTGCTCTGAAAGTATCAAATGAAGTTCAACCCCCAAAAATGCAACTTTGGAGTTCATTCTGGAAAATTCTTAGGCTATGTTATCAGTGCACAAGGAATCAAAGCCAACCCAGAACAGATTGAGGCTATTAAAGATATACAGAGCCTAAAACAAGTAAAGATGTCATGAGTTTAAATGGAAAAGTAGCACCATTAAGTAGGTTCATTTCTAAGGTCACCGATAAGTGTATCCCATTCTTTGAGGTAATAAAGAAAAAGAATTCTTTTTGAATGGAATGAAGATTGCAAAAAGGCATTTCAAGAGTTGAAACCTCCGATCTTATCTAGCCTTGAAAATGGAGAGGATCTTTTTTTGTGTATGGCAATTTCTGAACATGTAGTAAGCTTAGTATTGATCAAAAATGACAAGGAATTGCAATTACCGGTTAATAATGTGAGGAAAAGGCTAAAGGATGCTGAAATCCGATACCCAGTTATTAAGAAACTAGCATACTGTTTGGTTTTGATAGCCAGAAAGTTAAGGCCTTACTTCCAAGCACACCCGGTGAAGGTGTTGACCAACTTTCCATTAAAACAAGTCTTTGGTAGGCCTGAAACTTCTCAAAGATTGATTAAGTGGGGAATTGAGCTAAGTCAATATGATACAGTATGACAGCCCAGAATGGCTACAAAAGGACAAGCCTTAGCTGGTTTCATTAACGAGTGTATGGATTCATTTCAGAACAATCCGACAAAGAAAAGGATATGAAACCCAAGTGGCAGTTATTTGTGGATGGCGCCTCAAACGAACTAGGGGCCGGAGAAGGATATGTAATAATTGCCACAGATGGACACAAACTTCATTATGCTATGAAATTGGGGTTTTCAACAACTAACAATGTAGTAGAGTATGAATCCATGGTTACAGGATTGACCCGTGCTCTACAACTCAAAATCCCAAGGATTCAAGTATTCAGTGATTCTCAATTAATGGTTAATCAAATCAAACAATTATACCAAACCAAAGATCCCAAAACTAGTCAGTATGTAAAAAAAGTTTCTGAAAATGCTCCCACTTTTCGAAGATTTCTCTGTACACCAAATACCAAGGGGAGACAATTCTCAAGTAGATTCACTGGCTAAATTAGCAAGTTCAAGAGGGGTACCTGGGACTCAAATTATGCCCGTGGCAATTTAGGCTAATCCCAGCACTAAGGAAAATAGATAAGAGAAAACCAAGGAGTTATTAGTATTAACCCGATCACGAGCCTTAACATAAGAAGCGGAAGAAACAGATTAGGAAATACCAAGTGAATAACCTGTAGCCCTAATAGCGGAAGAATATTATGAAAACACTTGAATGGCCCCGATTATGAGTTATATTATCAATGATATACTACCGACAGAAAAAACGGAGGTGCGAAAGCTAAAGAGGCAAGCCTAGAATTTTACCATTATGGATGGAGTTCTATATAAGAAAGGATACGCCCTTCCATATTTGCGATGTGTAAAGCCCAAAATCGGATTAAGGATATTAAAAGAAGCCCACGAAGGACTCTGTGGAGATCACTCCAATGGAATCAAATTCGCCAAAAAGATAATGAGACAAGGGTTTTATTGGCCACAGTTAACCAATCAAGCAATCAAGTACATTAAAAGATGTGAAAAGTGCCAACGCTACTCAAATATACCACGTCTTCCTTCAACTCAACTAACACTTATCACCAGCCCATGGCTATTCGGTGTTTGGGGAATCGAATTAAATGGACCTCTTCCAAACTCCAAAGGAGGAGCAAAGTATGATGTAGTGGCAATTGATTACTTCACAAAATGGGTCGAAGCAGAACCGCTTCCAAAGATCACATCTAGGAAAGTGCTAAGTTTGTTATTAAGAACATTGTCACAAGGTTTGGGATACCCTATAAAATAATTTCCGATAATGGAACCCAATTTGAAAGTGCAGAGTTTTCAAAATTTTGTCAGAAGAATGGAATTATAAAAAGCTTCTCTTCTGTCACTCACCCAAAAGCCAATGGAGCCGTTGAGGCTGCTAACAAAAAAATAAAGAAAATCTTGAAAAAGAGACGAAATAAGGCAAAAGGGAATTGGGTAGAAGAATTACCCCTAATTTTTTGGGCTTATAGAACATCCACTAGAACTGCAATAGGCCATACCCCATATTCTCTAACGTATGGTTGTGAAGCAATGCTTCCAGTAGAAGTTGAAGTACCTTCTCATAGAAGGATTGCCTATGCCTTCAACCCGAATCAAGAACTAAAAAAGGAATCTCTTGATTTAATTCACGAATTAAGAGATGAAGCAGCCTTAAGAACGGCTGAATATCAAAGGAGAATATCAAAGTAATATAACTCAAAGGTAAAAGCAAGGACATTTAGACAAGGAGATTTGGTACTTAGAAGAGTAATGACCAAAATGAGAAACCCATCAGATGAGCCGTTGGGACCCAATTGGGAAGGCCCACTAATCATTTTCAAGGAAATTCCCCAGGGGCTCACAAGTTAAGCCATCCTGACGGTAATATGGTATCGAGAACCTGGAACGTAGAACATTTGAAACCGTACTTTCAGGCTCTTAATGAATAAAAGATTTTCAAGAATGTCTCTGCTATGACTCGTTAAGAAAGTCTATATGGTCGGGAGTAAATTTCTCCTTAAACTTGGACTACCTAAAATGGTAGGCTACCAATAATGGTAGAAAGCCCTTGGTCGCACCAATATGGCTAGGTCATGGCACCTCCTGCAGGGAGGGCGTAAGCATTTATCTGTGCCAAAGTCAGAAATGGCCAGGTTAAAGCAGCACAATCCCTTATCCGCTTCACGCTATGGCCAGGATAGGACACCTCATGGATGGTGGATGGGTAATCACTTGGTCCCGCCACGCTATGGCCAGGCCAATGTACCGAACATGCCCTTAGCCATGTCACGCTATGGCCAGGTTAAGGCGCCTCCTGGAGGGAGGTCGGGTAAGTTCTCGGACCCTGCTTGAGAATAAACTAGCCGACCATACCGGAAACCCGGATGAAATATCCAACGGACTAAGAAAAGTCCATGTCTGAAATGGTAATCGCTAGAAATTGACACCGCCTAAAATGGCAACCACCAGAAAGCGGCAATGTCTAAAATGACAAACAACTTGAAATGGGCACTGCTTAAATAAGCAAAAAAATTAGACTAAAGAGTCCCCGCCTGAAATAGGCCAAAAGAAATTGATAAAGAAAACTTGGGCACGAGAAAGAAAAAACATGCAAGACATTATCAAAGCCTAAAGATGGCACATTCGACAAAAGAATCGGAAAGAATTCTCTTACTTCTCTTCATGAACATCTGCCCGATTGGTATTATGGTCTTCTATTATCAATTACCAGAAATGGTATTCTGGTCTTCTATTATTAATTATCAGAAATGGTATTCTGGTCTTCTATTATTAATTACTAGAAATGGTATTCTAGTCCTCTATTATTAATTAAATGCCAGAAACGATGTTCTGGATTTCTAGTGCTGCTTGTCAAAAATGGTATTCTATAAATGGCATCTTGGGCTTCTATCATTAATTGCTTAATATCGTCCATTGGACTACTAAAATTAAACACTCGGAATGGGAATTCTGTTCTTTCATTACTTATTACCAGAAATATTCTTTTGGACTTCTATTATCTATCGCCAGTTATCGGTTTCCGGTCTCCCATTACTTATTATCAGCTATGGATTCTTCATTGTCTACTATTTATCGCCAACGACGATCTTATGATTAAACAAGACATCTGAACCACAAACGTTTACAACCAAAGATAATCTCTTGGATCATCATTATTAATATCAAAACAGACGATCTAGTTGGTATTCTAGTCCTCTCTCAATATTATCAGATCAAGATAAGATTTTGGTCTTCTATTATGGTGATCAAGATAATTCCGAACACCCTATTATTGTTTGATGAGGCATTTTTGGCCTTTATTGACACAGGTCATGAACTTCTAAATTGTCTATGAATGAACTTATGTATGAATGAACTTCTAACATTCTATGGTTAAGACAAAATGGGAATTAATTACTATCCAGTAAGAAGCTGATAAATTCAAACCACCAAGACTCGAATCTAGAAGTTCAAATACTTATGATTGCTATTGGATCTGAATGTTTGAAAGACGAATCTTCTACTATAATAAAATTGGAGTTAAAAGTCAATCGAATGGGAAAGGTACATATAATACGCATTAACCAAGCTAATATTATTAAAAGTATTGTAGGAATACAGGGACAATTTGGCAATCATGGAATTTTTGTTCTAAAGAACAAAAACCTTCTTTATACAATGGAGGGCTATATGTTAACCATAAAATATGAATAGAGATAAAGAAGACCTTTCAGAAGATTTCCGCCTGAATAGTGGACAATAGGTAGAGTCACCTTTCGACCATGTCGAAAGGGTTAGTCAATGTAAAAGGCACATAAAAACTTCAGAGCAAAGCTTCCGTAAATATGAAGGGAAGAATTACTGAGGCACAACGAAGCAGCTAAGTACAGAGCCTACAAGCACCTTTCGGCTAGAATAAAAGAACAGTTCAGGAACCATTCATTATAAAACAAAGGCTAAAAGAAAGAAGTTCAAATAAAACCTTTCGAAGGAATCGAATGGAGGCAGTCAACAATTCATAGCAGTCCCCGACCTTTCGAGGGGTTTCATTCCACAGTATTCAAGAAGTTCTTGCCTTCCAAAGAGGGTGAATAAGCCAAGGCAAGGGCATGCAACTCTATAACTACCTTTTCGAAAGCATAATAAGCCTTTCGGACCGGTGGGAACACACGCCAAATACCTTTTGATAGTGTCAAAAGGTTTATGATGAAGACAACATTCGTAAGTCAGCAAGGAATAAAAGACAATCTTCCGACAACATTCAAGAAAAGCATGGCTCTCGATAACAATCAAGTGAAGAGCAACCTTTCAACAAGGTCGAAGGGTTCACAACAATCAAGTAAAAGAGAAACCTTCTACCAAAGTCGAAGGGTTCCTAACAGTCAGGTGAAAGATAAACCTTCTGACAAGGTCGAAGGGTTCACAATATCATATAGAAGACAGACCCTACGGCAAAGGCGAAAGGTCCATGAAAGCATATAGAGGAGCAGACCCTCCAACAATGTTCAAAAATCCATGATGGCATGCAAAAGGAAAACCTTTAAACGAAGTCGAAAGGTGTGCAACTTTATATAAAAGAGTGACATTTCGACCCAGCCGAAAGCATGAAGTCGGAAGGAGGGCCGCCTGCATCTATAAATAAGACCCAAAGGGTCTAGTTTTGGGCTCGGATATTCTTCTCATTCTGCTCTCTTTCGAATACTTTTGCTTCCGCCCATAACTTTGTAGCCCTAATTTAGAAATTAAATTGGGGATTGGTTTCTTGAATTTGTATCAAACTTCATCATGAGGAAATAAAGAGGGTTGTGGCTTGTGATCGACTCTGAATTTGGGAATGATCATGATTAGGCGTTAATTCAATATTAATGGCTGATCATATATGATTTATTTCTTATCTTCTTTGTTTATTTCAAGTATACGTCATGGAATTGTTTTTAAGCATTTTCATGAGCCTTGTTTTCCTTCCTTGTCTCCGGCCACAAAAAGGGAAATACTACTTGTAAATCAGTTTTAATATGGCTCCATGGCATGTTAAATCAGTTCTTGTTTTTATCTAAACATGTTTGAATGATGCATTCTTTCGAAAGGTTTTCACGAGAACAATATCAACATAAGAGGTTGTAAGCAACAAAGGAATATAAAACAGAGTAATATCTCCTTTCGACAGCATCAAAAGGTCTATTACCTTCTGACGTGATCGAAAGAAGACGAAAGACATTGATTGATTGCTCTCGATCACCAGGGGAGATGGAATTCGATGAATTGACAAGTTCAAAAGTTATATAAATGAATTCAAAGGGAAATTACAATTATAACAACCTAGTCGAAAGGTTTAAAGGACTACTTAAACCCTTCAACCAAGGCAAAAGGTTTAATAATTCTACTATTCCAACCAAGCCGTAAGATTTGAATGAAACCTCAACCTTTCAACATGGTTAATGAGTTATTTAGTTTTCTATGCAATTTCACAGAGGGGATGAGAAACTTCTAAAACCTTTCGGCATTATTCATCTTAGGCTAAGGTTAAACCCATGGCTTCAAACCCTTCTGGCCTTGTCATTTTATTCAAAAGATCTGAATCTACTCAACCACAGAGTTGAGCCCTTATAAAATAATCTTATAGATAGCATTGGGGATGTTAACAAGATTTCTTGTTAACAAATTTAATTCAATGATTTCGAAAGGTTTAGTTCAAGGATTTCGAAAGGTTTTGTTCATTGATTTTGAAAGTTTAGTTCAAGGATTTTGAAAGTTTTTGTTGAATGGTTTCGAAAGGTTTAAGTGGAAGGTTTTCCATGGTTTTTCTAAGGCAATGTTTTATAGTGACTTTTAAAGAAGGATGTCTAGAGTTTTATTGCTTTCGAAAGGTTTGCTTTTCAATGGTTTCGAAAGGTTTGGAGGATGGTTTCGAAATGTTTAATGAATGGTTTTGAAAGATAAGGTTTTGGCATATTGGCCTAGATAATTAAAAGGTTTTCACTTGGTTTTGAAAAAATACACTTTCAAAAGATTTAGAAAGGAAAATTTTCAAATGGTTAAATGCTTTCACCAACTAAAGTTTAAGTAATGAATATATATAACATGGCAATGAGATTTTTTGTAAAGTATAAAGATTTTATAATTTTCAATGTATAAGTTTGAAGTAAAGGTTTTAAATCGTTTTAAAAATGTTTTTAAGGAAAATTATGGGAGGGGATCCTTAAATGAAAATGAATCAGATATTAGAATACCAGATGGGACTAGTATGGAGTAGCGCAATACACATTAGCTAATAGCCCCAGCTAATTGTTGTAAAAAAATCCTGTATGTAGGGCTTTGTCATAGGTAGACTAAAGTTAGGATTACACACCAAAAGGAATTATGTTTGTATACAGATAGGTTATTGGTGAGCCTGAAAAACCATTAGGATGGGAAGACCTAGGAGATGATTAAGATAGGGACAAACCATCTAGAAGAGAAGTATTTAATAGGTAGTTAGGGACAGACCGTCCAGAAGTGAAGTATTTAACTGATAGTTAAGGATTGATAGTCTAGAAAAATAATATCTAATAGGATTTAGGTTAATTTTGATTATATTGTCTGTTAGGCCCCAGTCAGCCAAAGGTTAAAAGTTATCCAAACAAAACTTATGTATCTGAACAGATAGTTCATTATTACTTGATATTTATTTATGTTTACATAATGATGTTTTGTAGTGTTTAATCGGTTCTAATTACAGGAAAAAGAATTTGCAAAGATATGTTTTAGAAGGATGTTAGTGAGGGGAAACCCGTTCCACTAAGCAGCATAGTCTCACTTAACATACTAAAACGGGATGTATAATATTATTCATACCAGGCTTTATATCTAGCTCGAAGTTTAGGTTTTCCCCTTAAACTCTCGGGTGCTCAAAATTAATTTGAGTAGGCTAAGTGGTTAAGGTCTTTTCAGGTTTATTAGGATGACGAATAAAGCTACCAGAGGAATGCAGGAGGAAAACGGATAGCTATCCAGGAATTGTAGTTCTTGTTTTATGTATTAATGAATTTATGCTATGTTTGTATTAAGTCTATTATTACCATATGACTCTGATCATCCTAGTGGGTATCTTCATATACCGCTCTTGGCGTAATTTGTAATATATATATTTTATCTCTGCTTGGGAACATATTTAGGATCGTGTAAATTAAATACGGAACATCTTGTTTTTGAGATGTAACAATGAAAGTTGTTTTGAAATCCGTGTTTTGTTTCATATTCAAATGCTTCTGATATTATGGATACAATTAACATAGCCGTATTTAGTCCCCGAAAGCTAATACTATAGATGATTGGAACATCTGTAGCGCTTAGTTTTGGGTCTCTAGATACGTGATGTTACAGCTTGGTATCAGAGCATGGTTTATGAAACACTTTAATTAAAAATAATTTTTGAAAACATAATCCTTACTAAGTAGAGTTAAGATTGGGGGTATAAGATAATGCTTTAGTAACCTACGTGTATTTGATATATATTAGTATACGCTATATCTCTAGACTCCTATCTTAGTTAGGCTATTCATCTGTATCTCACGAGGTTTGAATACAGATATGAAAGGAAGAAGAAGTAGAGTTAACCTTGGAGGAGATAGCACCACCAAAAATGGAAATGCAAAACCAAATGCTAGAAGAGGTCCAGGTCAGGCTCAAGCTGAAAATGTGGGTGCTAGGGTTCCTCAAGTGGGCATGAGTGTCATGTATCAATTCTTTGTAAGTATGATGCAAGCTGGAATTGCCGCTGGAGCTTTTGGAGGAAACACCGCTTGAGGAGGAGTTTAGGAAGACCCGATGGTTAACCAGTATGCTAATTTGAGCAGAGATTATATCAGACTTGGAAGGAAGCCATTCATTGGAACTGAAGGTGCGATCGAGTGGAAAACTGGCTGCTACATTGTGAGAGAATCTTTGCAGACTTAAGGTTGAATGATGAACATAAGAGATTGGCATCAAGTCAGCTTTAGGGAGCTGCCTTATTTTGGTGGAATACTATCGTAGCTGGTGTGGATGAGGAAACCATAACTTGGGAGGAGTTTAAGAGGAGGTTTCAAGAAAGGTTTATGTCGGTAATGGCGCAGTCGATATTGGTGAGGAAGTTTGCAGAAATAGAACAAGGGGAGATGTCTGTTCTAGAGTATGCAAGAAAATTTAAAGTACTGACCCGGTACGGGTATGCTTTGGTTGATATAGCGATCAGGAGGAATGAGAAGTTTATAAGAGGCTTGAGTTTTTCCTTAAGAAGAATGCTCAGAAAGGAGGAGCACAGAAGAGGAGAAAAGTTGAGGTGGTTTGTTATAAACGCGATAAGAAGGGACACTATGCTAATAAGTGTCGGATTGGAAAAGGAAAAGAGAAAGGAAAGGAGGTTATTGGGAAAAAGAACATCCGATGTATTAAATGTGATCTGATCGGCCATTACAAGAACCAATGCAAAGAACCTGCTAGAGAAGTAAAGAGACAAATGTATGCATTGGAGCCTGCAATTTCAAGGCCCGTTGTGCAAGAGAAAGGAAAGGCTATTCTGGGAGGCTTGCTACAGGTTCATAGTATGTCTGTTAGCGTTCTGTTTAATACTAGTGCATCACATTTCTTTATTTCTCGATGTTTAGTATATAAGGTTAACCTAGAGCCCTCATATTTAGTTGCTTCCTTAAAGGTTGCAAATCCGATAGGAGGGTACACAACACTTTGGATGAGGTGTGACCATTTAGAGTTTGATTTGCTAGGTCATACTTTCGATTGTTGTTTACATGTATTTGATTTTGTGGGATTTTGGATTATACCTGGGATGGATTGGTTAAGCAAATATAATGCTAGGATATTTTGCCATGATAGGAAAATATCATTTAGTCACCTGGATTGTAGTAATCGAATAGTTTATACTACATAAAACCCTAGTTGTGAAGTGAATGCTTTATTGGAAAATATGGAGTTGGAGGATAAGTTGCATCGAGTCTTTGTGGTTAGAGAATTTGTTGTGAGCCGGTAGCTGGATTACCATCGAAACGAGCCATTGAGTTTCAGATTGAATCAATGTTTGAATGATTGTTTGTTTGATAGTTAAATAACTGACTATCAAAATCTGGACCAAAACGTAACTTTGGAAATATCTAGGAGAAACACGGAAATTATATAATACAGTTACCGTCGGTGTTGCTATATTGTACGTGTAAATTTGTTTCGTTCTTCTAGGATAAATGATAAGGAAATCCATCTACGAACGGTTAGGAGGTGAACTCCGCTCTTATCTTTATTTGCTTATTTCCTAAAGAACCGAGGTTGATTTTACCGGGAACTATCGAAAGTTGTTTCGAAGAGACTGGAATCGGATCTGTTACCCGAATACCACTTCGATCCAACTCAAGCATTTCGACTGAATAAATCTTAAAGAATATGGAGTCGAAGATAGAGCATTGAAGTGCAAGGGCTGCTTGCTACAAGTCCTGATGGTGATTCCAAAATGGATGTAGTAGAAGTAGTGCCTTCAGTTTGTCCTTATCCTAGACAACTTGTATGGATGAATGTTGGCACTGTATTACTGCTTGGAAGGCAGTGTTGACATTCCAAGTGGGATTGCTATTCAAATGGTAAGCATAGCCTCATGCCTCATCAACTGGGAATGACTAAAATCAGGGGAGATGCAGCAAGGCTAAGTGGGTCGCTCCTATTAAGGTGTTTCATTAACTTTCTAGATACATCTACATATTTATGGATTGGTTGTGCATGGGATCTCAATAAAAATGGTTGCAAAGCAACCGGGGTGATGACATATTCAGTAATATCCAATCAGGGGTAGGCCGGTCTTGTGTTGGTATGGGATCCCGGAGAGATCCTTGGTATGTTTTCTAGACGTGTACCGTAATAGGTAGTACCCCGGTGCCTTGTCATAATATGGAATCCAATCTTCAATATGTTCCTTTACGGTTTTGATTTTAGAGCCTAGTATGCTGGTGTAACATCCCGTAACTTGAGGCCAAAAGAAAAGCGCTATGGATGCTGCAGTCATCCAAAGTATTAACTTCTGGTGAAGAAATACGACAATGTTAATGGTATCCATAATATCAGAAGCACTTGAATATGAACAAAATCACTGTTTTCAAAAAACAATAGTTTCAGTGATTATATTCCAAAAATATCATATCCAAATTACAAAAATTCCAAACGTAATCCCAAGCATTGATCAAATTATATTTACAACAATATCCCAAGAGCGACATATGAAGATGCCTCCTTGGATGATCAAAGCAATATAGACATAATTGTCTTAATACACAGCGGAAACAATTTTAAAATAGAATCCCTAAATCAGCTATCTGTCAGCCACTTGCTCGTCTTCAGATGCTTTATTCACCAAAATCTGCTAAAACCTGAAAACCTAAACCCTTGGCCTACTCAAATCAAATTTTGAGCACCCAAGAGTTTAAGGGGAAACAAAAACTTCGAGTCGGACTTAAAGCTTGGTATGAATAACTTCTGTTACATCTTAGTTTATTGATAAATAGTGAGACCACGCCGCTTAGCGGAATGGGTTTTCCCTCACCAATATCTCTTTTCAAAACATATATTTTGCAAATCCTTTCTTGCAACCAAACTGGTTAATCAACTGATTATAATAATAATACAGCAATATCCATTATGCTAAAACAGGAAATGAAAGAGACTATCTGTCTAAAATCTAAATTATCTGTTCTAAATTTTGAGCTATCTTCTCTTTTCTGGACTATCTATCCTAAAATTGATTATAGCAATATCTTTTATGCTAGATAATGAGCTATCTGCCCAAAACAGGTAAAAAGGGTGGACTAACTGTCCTTAAAAATTTAGCAAGGTCCGTTATGCTAATAAATGAACCATCTGTTCATATCAGAGCTGACTGCTCTTTTTGGACTAACTTTCCTGGACTAACTGTCCTCTCGACTGACTGCCCTCAAAATGGACTGACTGTCCGAATTTAAAATGAGCGACTGCCCCAAATTTTCTTTTGGGTTAACTACCCTTCAAAATATCTGAGCTAACTACTCTACAATATTTGAGCTAACTGCTTTTTAAATTTTCCTTGAAACCTTTTCAAAATGATTTAATCCATCAAATCATATATATACAAGAAAAATATATCTTTAGCTTTTAATCTAAGCTATTTTTGCCATGTTATATATACTTTACTCATAATAATGTTGATGATGTTCAATGAGGATTGTCTATCCTTTAAAATAAGTTAAGGTCCTTTATAACTTAAAGCATTTAGGCTATCTGCCTAATTCTTATATCTGAAACCTTTGTTTAAAACCCTTAAACAACCTTTCGAAAACATAGAAGGTAACTCCTTCAAAATCATTCATAAAACCCTTCAAAAGTATTAAAGGTAACTCCTTCATATCCTTTAATAAACCTTTTCAAATCATTGAAGGTAACTCCTTCTAAACCTTTTAAAAGCCTTCTTTTCATAAGCTTTAAAACATATGACACCCGCTTTTAAATCCTTTAAACCATAACCTTTCGCAATCAAGCCTTTCGAAATCAAAACCTTTCAAAATCAAAACCTTTTAAAGACATTGGGTTCAATTTAAAATAGGTGGAAAAGCTTTCGAAACCAATCAAAGTTAACTACTTTGAAACCTTTAAAACGTTTCGACTTAAACATTTGGATTATGCAAAAGGATCAGAAAAACATTGGAGTCGAAAGAAACTACTTCGAAACCTTCATAAAACTTTTCAAAAACATTTGAAAACAATAAAGTGTTGGTGTTGGATCCAACCCTTCGAAATCAATGGAGAGAGGTGGAAAGTTTTAGAAAACAAAAGATAACTTTTGACTCCATCTGTGTCGAAAGGTTAGGAAGCGGCAAATATGATTCTTACTTGGCCGAAAGCTATACCTTTCGACTTTGCCGAAAGGTTTCAATTAAAACAAGAAAGCAAACCAACCGAAACCTTTTTCTTTTAAACCTTTTTGAAAATTTCAAAAGCTCTTTGTCGATAGCTAGCAGGTGTATTTTCTTTAAAACCAAAACAAGGTTTCATCTCCTTCTAAAGCTCTATTCTTTCGTCCATAAATCTTTCGACTCCATCCAATCCACTACATACCAGTTGCCTGGTACCTTGTGCATCGGTAACCTAGCCGAAAGGTTTGAAACCTTTCGACCTTGTCGGAAGGTCTGGAATGAAGGCGGAAGCTCTGCTGAAGGGTTGAAATAGAAGAAAAACTATTTATTTGTACTTTAAAAAAGTTCTTTTGTACCCCACCAACCTTGTTTGTCTAAATTTAATTGGTTGCTAGAATTTTATATTCAAAAATGCTGCCGACTTTCCTTATTTGAAAATTTGAATAATTTTGAAAAAGCCCCTTTTTGCTTTATAATTATATAAAACATTTAAGTCTCATGCCTTAAATAATTTTATATAACTTTTAAAACACATTCAAAAATTTTGGAAAAAATACAGAAAATCAAATAATTTGTTCTCTTCAACATATAAAATTTTTGAATCCCGATTATAATTATTTTTCTCATAAATAATTTTATAATCCAAATTAACATTTTCTTCCTTAGAAAATTCATAACAATTCCACAAAAATTCTGAAAATTCTGAAAATCGAAACACATCTCTAAAATAACTTTTTAGATCATCATATAAATTCGCAAAGCTAACGGATGTCGTTTAATAGGGTTTTTTATCTTAAAACATGTCATAAAATCTATATGAACATACATAAATCATCAACATGTATATATAAACATGGCAAACATTTGCAAAATCATTAGGAATTAACCTTAAAACAAAAACCAAAATATTTTGAGATGTAAACGTTATTCACCTTTTGCTTTAACGATTAAGGAGCTTGAGATTTGAATGAGTTTGATTTTAATTTGCTTTCATTAAGCTTCTCTTTTGTTTCCTCTTCCTACGTTAATGGTGGCCGGCCAAGATTTTAATTTTTGAAAATGAGAATGAACGTGTGTTTTGAAATACACGGCCTAAGGAAGATGATATAGGAATGGCCTCTTTCCCATAATACCCCTCCTCTAATTCATTTTTAAACCCTTCATTTAATTTATTAGTTAAAAAGGCATGGCTACCTTAATTAAATCAAATCTTAATCTCCTAATCAACACATTATTTTATTTAGTTTATATAACTAAATCTTCTAAATAATGTTATAAAAAATCTGGGGTGTTACAGCTGGAATTTAATAATGGTAATAATTTTGGCTATTTTCATATATTTATTTTAAACGCTTAGACATTATTATAATATCACTAGATTTTCTATAAAAAAGTGTTTTAGTTCTCGTAAGTTAAAAACCCATCCGTGTTTATGTGCAGCGTGATCATGCGAGATACCTTTGATTTTAAAAGGGTTTTAAACATTATAATTCAATTGTTTGAGTTTACTCACAACAGACCCATATATGACCCTGATTTTTATTTTGTTTTCCTAAAACTCTTGGGTGCTCAAAATTTTATAGGGAGCCAAGTAGTTCAGGTTTCCCACGGATGCATCTTGGTGGAGCCTGGAGCTGGAGGCTTCATCGATAGCTAGTTATTATCTTGTTTCCACAGTATTATATGTATCCTGTATAGTTAGGTAGGACAGGCTATTATAATTGTCCTAAGGTATTATTTGTATTAGTATGACTCTGATATATAATTTTTGAAATGACTTTGTAAAGTAATATGTTGATTAATATATGTTATTCCGTTGCGTTGTGAGGTTCTGTGATTGTTTAGTTTCTTCTATCTTCTATCATTTATCATCTTCTTTCCCTTAACGATTGGTTTTCCGGCACTTGAGTGCTCGGCACGCAATACAGTGGACATATTTGTGTCAATTTTTGTGGGTCAAAATTCTGGTTCGTTACATAAACTGCAAGCTAATGGTAGTAACCCATCACCATAAAGTATAGCAAAGCTAGAATTTCTAGCTCTCTATTCAAATAACATAGGGAGTAATCTTTAAACATTGTCTTCAAGCACATATAAGATAAAGTAATAAACTAGCTTGCACCATATGTGATGCATTTGGTAATGTCGTAAAATATAATGTTAATATTTTAAATATTATTTTATATATTTAATTGTTGTAGGTGTGATTTTTACATTCTTTATAAGTGAAAATAAATATAATCTTATTCGTAAGAGATTGAATGGGAATTTCTAAGATTTGGAGGGTGTAAATAAAAAATAATAATAAGGAATAAAGGGAAGCAAATGAAAAGTTTGAAGATGTTGTGGCCTTAAACAAAAATATAATGAAACAATAAGTAAAGATGAGAAAATATTTCTATTTTATTATTATATAGTAGGTATATACTTATTTAAACTGAAAAGAACTACTTTACGACCACTAGATTCAAATCCAATGCAAAGTAAGGCCACCCAGCTTTTTAGTATCTAAGCTTGATGATAGTGACTTGGATAAAAAATTGGCTAGCACTTTAATTTTATATTTTGAACAAAGAATAAAAGTGAACAGAAGTACATGATAAATATGCATTATGGTTATATTTACTAAATACCTACCCTATTTTCTCAAACCTAAAAATAACAATAGGCTCGATAGCATTAAATTTCACAGCCTCGATTGTTTTCTATGTGAAACAAAATAAGAATGTTTAGACTGAAATTGAGCGTAATTTGATTTGTTATTTAGAACTCGATGCATAGGTAAGTGTATACTTCTTTTACTTCTATTTTTTCATCGATTATTGCAGCAGCCTTTCTTCCTAGGTTATTTTGAAAGGAGTTAGTGCCATCGAAAGCACAACTATGATAATTACAAGTTTATTCAAATCAAGCGGCAATACTCCAAGCCTGTTTATAACATTATAAAGAAATGAACATGCAAATAGATATGTAAAGGATTTGATTGCAACTTTGAATTTTCAATTAGATGAACTATCTTGTTTGCTGAAGAAATTACCAAATCCAAATTCTAAAACATATACCAAATGCTACTACTATGATGTAATCACCCAATCATGCTTTAATATGGTATACATATTGTAAGACATGCCCTTTTGACCCTCGAATGTCGACACTAATACATCCATGGTATTTGTGTTCCGAACATCCAAGTGCTAGAAAGATAGATTTTTAGGGTAAAATAAAAAGAAAACAAAACAAAACAAGAAAGAAGGAACACAATGTTAGAATCTCACAGCAGTCATAAATGATAACATATAATATCAAAAGACAGTACAAGACTGTCACTCTAAGATACATAGCATTTCAAAGCTAAAATTCTAAGTACTATCCTTAGCTTGGGCAATAATAACAACCTGCCATCACAAATGCTGATATATACATAATAATAATACAATGGAAATAAGAATACGACGGTAGGGAGACATGCAGCTCATCTCCTTGAGCTCCAGCGAACGTCAATAAAAGCATGTTTTTCTCAAACTACTCGAAAGAGCATATGTGTAATTTAGGGAAAACCAAAAACATGATTCAAACATAAGTCTGGTATAGGAAACTCAAGAAATATGTGGCCAATATATAAAGTACTTTTAAGACTATTCGGAAACGGTTATCCACTCAAAAGGACCACTATCTAATAAGTATATAAGGTGATATATTAGATAGCATCTAGAGTGTAGGATACAAATACATAACATACCCGGAATGGTTATATTAATAACATTTAACATCATATTTGGGTACAATCAAAACCAATAAGGTATGTGTTAACAAGATTTCTTGTTAACAGCCCCGATGCTTTTCATAGGATTATTTTATATGGGCTCAACCTTTCGGTTGAGTGGATTCACATTTTCGAATGAAATGACAAAGTCGGAAGGTTTTAAGGTTTTAATTTTGATCCTGACAAGAGGGGATTGATTCCAGAAGGTTATAAGAGATTATTCATCTTAGATTAGGATTTGAATGAAGAATCATCTTACTTCCGATCCTATCGAAAGGTTTAAATACGGTTCAAGCATTATAGTTTAAAGGGATCAGCATAATTGCTCAACCTTTTGATAAGCTCGGAAGGTCTATGAAGCCATTTAGCCTATACCGAAAGGTTTAGATATAGCTTAAACCTTGCGATTTGACTGGATCAATGGTCTTGTTAAACCTTCCGATAAGCAGGAGGGTTTAGGAAACCATTTGGACCCTTCGATCGACTTGTCATGATTGTATGACCTTCATCCATAACATTTCATCAAGTTCTATCTTCCTTGGAAACCGAAAGTAATCCACATCTCTTTTGAATCCCTTCGGAAGGTTATAAACCCTTCGAAGGTATAAGATGGTGAGATTGCTTTATTTGTTATCCCCTTACACTTTCGGCTTCCTAGGATGATATCTCACTTGTGAAAACCTTTCGAAAAGAGTGCATGATTCAAACATATTTAGATAATAATAACAGCTGAAATTCTTGAAGTGTGGAAGTTGACCTTATCCTAGGTCATTGCATAGATGTAGGAAATTGTTTGGTTAAACGCCACCGTGTTAGTGTTGGTGTCTTCCCATCTAGCTCTCTTGGGAATTCTCTTCGGGCCGAATTTACCACCGTCCTTCTTGTGACCAAATTTCTTCTTTGAGTAATACAATTCGTCCATTGGGATAAACTTATCGGCTTGGAAATGGAAATCCTGAAGATCCCGGCATCCATAAACAACTCCTTCCAGAAAGGAGAATTAACTATGAGTCCCGAGTGGACATCGATGAGCTTATCTTTGAAATTTATGCCTTTGGCCTTCAAGGCTTCAGTATTGAATCTCTTTAAATAAACCCCTAAGGGCTCTCCATGGTTTTGCCTGATGTTAGCGAGCATGGTATAATCAATGGAAGGATCTTTGCATATGCAGAATTGAGCGGAGAACTCTTATGAAAATTGCTTCCAAGAATATATCGTATTCTCACGATATTGTCGATACCATTTAGCGCCAGCCCTCTGTAATGTGACTGGAAAAAGTCTACACCTCATAGGGCCGGAAGCGTTGTATAAATCCATCTGACTATCAAACGCCATCAAATGGTCATCCGGGTCGGTTGTCCCATGATATTTCATGGTGAGGACCTTCACATGAGATGGTGTTGGAGCCGACATGATTTCAGCGATGAAGGGTGCAACCCTTTCGTTGTTGTTTACTCTTTCATCCTCAGTTCTCTTTCACTTAGCATTTAATAGGTCTTTCATAGCCTTTTCTGCCATGTCCTTGAGATAGGCTTCATTGTTCAGGTAATTCCTTTTATTAGGTTTGTAGCCGTCCGAAGTTGAACTTGCGGAACAGTCTCTTTCTTCCGCTTGAACTCTTCCTTGATAATTTCCCTTCAGCAGAAGGCCCTCTTTATATTTTGATGGAGAAATATTAGTTTACTTTTGGCAGCATCTGTATTGATTTTCATATTCCTTTTTGAAGATTCAACTTCTTCACCCACCGTGGTAGCTTTCATTAATGATCGGCGAGATAACACTTCGTTCAGAAGATCTTTCATTTCTACAATTTGGCATTCCAGATATGCGATTTTAGCTACATGTTCTTATGGCTGAAGATCTTGAGTCAGAGCCAGTTGTGGTGACTGCCGAAGCTGAGCTGGGAGTGGAGTTGATTGAGGTAGGGCGGAAGGTTGCCCTGTTCCCTATTCCCAGGGTTGAAAGAGGGTGATAGGTTTTCCTCCAAATAAGTAGCATGCTCATTCCTTTTGCTAAAGGTAAGAGGTATTCTTGATTTCATTTTCACCTATAACAAACCAAATTTCACAATCAATTATATTAATAATGTAGGTCGGAGGTTCGAGCCCTCCTTCTAGCGCCAAAAATGTTAACAAGATTTCATGTTAACATCCCCGATGCTTTTCATAGGATTATTTATATGGGTTCGCCCTTTTGGTTGTGTGGATTCACATTTTCGAATGAAATGACAATGTCAGAAGGTTTTAAGGTTTTAATTTTGAACCTGACGGTAGGGGATTGATTCCAGAAGGTTATAAGAGATTATTCATCTCAGATTAGGATTTGAATGAAGAATCATCTTATTTCTGATCTATCGAAAGGTTTAAGTATGGTTCAAGCATTACAATTTAAAGGGATCGGCAGAATTGCTCAAACTTTTGATTAGCCCGGAAGGCCTAAGAAGCCATTTAGCCTATACTGAAAGGTTTATATATAGCTTAAACCTTGCGATTTGACTGGATCAATGTTCTTGTTAAATCTTCTGATAGGCCGGAGGGTTTAGGAAACCATTTGGACCCTTCGATCGAATTGTCATGATTGTATGACCTTCATCCATATCATTTCATCAAGTTCTATCTTCCTTGGAAATCGAAAGTAATCCACATCTCCTTTGAATCCCTTCGGAAGGTTATAAACCCTTCGATGGTATCAGATGGTGAGATTGCTTTATTTGCTATCCCCTTACACTTTCGGCTTCCTAGGATGATATCTCACTTGTGAAAACCTTTCGAAAAGATTGCATGATTCAAACATATTTAGATAATAATAACAGCTGATTCAATATGCCACGAGACTGATATCTGAGATTAATTCTCAAGTTACATTCTCCCTTCTTGTAATTGATATTAGGTAGGGAAGAAGGAAACTTATGCGATTACCCAGTGATAGTTTCATGGTATATTCTCGAAATAAACAAAGAATATAAGAAATAAATCATAAATGATTAGCCGTTAATATTAAATTAACGCCTAATCATGATTATCCCCAAATTCCAAGTCGATCGCAAGCCACAATTCTCTTTATTTCTTCATAATGGAATCTGATACAAAATTTAAGAAGTTAGCCCCTAATCTGATTTCTAAATTAGGGTTACATTGTATCAAGCGGGAGCAATAGTGATTGTTGAGTAGAAGAATGGGAAGAAAAATCGGTCCCCAAATTGGACCCCCTTGGGTCTTATTTATAGATGCAGGCGGCCTTCCTTTCATTTCTATGCTCTCATCAGGATGGAAGGTCCCTTCTTCTATGCAGTTGTAAACCTTTCGGTCTTAACGGAAGGTTTGATTTTTACTCATCATCATGGGCCGCTGAATATCATCGAAGGATATGTGTTTCCCCAATATATTTATAAACTCTTCGTCTCCCCGAAGGGTTGGTTTCTTATGAAGCATTATGAACCTTCAGGTCTTAACGGAAGGTTGCTCCCTTATTCGATTACTGCTGAGAGCCGTGCTTTTCCTGAATGCCATCGGAAAGTGGTCTTTCGTTGAATTATGGATGATGCCTTTGCTTAAACCTTTCGATACTGTTGAAGGATGTAGGAAATGTACTTTAACCGGTTCGAAAGGTTTATTATGCTTTCGAAAGGGATGTCAATTGAGTTGCCTATTTTGACCCTATCCTTTCTACCTTTCTTGGAAGACGTCTGTTTGAATGACGAACAATGAATCCCTTCGCTTGCCTCGAAGGGTTCAAATTTGCAACAAACTTGTTTCCCGCACCCATTCCTTCTTATTTAAAAAACTTGGGGCGCACTTCTTTTCTTTAGTCTTTGGGTTACATTGGGCAGCCTTATAACCATCTACGTGCGAAAGCTTTTCGCTGAAGTTACCATGTGCCTTTTCTTCTCTAATGTTATACAATCCTTTTGGTGTCATCGAAAGGTAACTTCTTCTAATACTCTTTGCCTATGCGAAAGGTCTCTGATGTGCCTTCTTTATCTTCACGTACATTTTATGGTAAACATTTAGCCCCCCTTGTATAAAAAAGGCTTTTTTTCTTTAGGACAAAGATTCCAGGATCACCAAACGGCCCCTGCATTCTTCCTGCTGGTAATGAGTAATTGAAAACCAGAAAACCCGGTTTGACATTGATAATGGGAACCACTGAAGCTCAAGATGCCACTTTCGGGACACCATTTTCTGACAATTAATAACAGAAGTTCCAGAATGCAATTTCTGGTAATTGATAATGGAAGACCAGAATATCTCCTCCGGTGGTTAATGATAGAAGTCCAGAATACCAATTTTTGGGAATTAATAACGGTAGACCGAAATACAGACTTCGTTAATTAATAATAGAAGACCATAATACCATAGTTGGCAATTAATAATTGAAGACCAGAATACCATTACTGGTAATTAATAGAAAACCAGAATACCATCTTTAGTAATAGAAGACCAGAATACTATTTCCAGTATCAAGTAATAGAAGATGAGGATACTACCTTTTATGATAGAAGTCTAAAATACCTATCTGGCAAATGTTCGCGAGAAGAAGTCAGTGACTTCCCTCTAATTTTCTCGTTGAATATGCCATATTTTGGCTTTGTTAGTGTTTCGCATGATTTTGCTTTCTCGGGCCCGAGTTTTCTTTGTCCAGTTATCATTTGTTCTGGCCTATTTCAAGCAAGGACTCTTTCGTCCGATTTTGTACTTATTTAAGCAGAGCCTATTTCAGGCTGTTTGTCATATTTGACAGTACCAAACTTTTTGCTGGTTGTTATTTTAAGCTATACCAATTTTTGGCAGTGCCTGTTTCAGGCATGGACTTTTCTTAGTCCGCCGGATATTTCATCCGGGTTTCCGGTACGCCCGAGAACTTACCCGACCACCCTCTAGGAGGTGCCTTAACCTGGCCATAGCATGACGCGGTTAAGGGCTTGTTTGGAACCTTGGCCAGGCCATAGCGTGGCGAGACCAAGGGATTACCCGTCCTCCCTCAAGGAGGTGCCTTATCCTGGCCATAGCATGACGCGAATAAGGGCTTGTGCCGCTTTAACATGGCCATCTCTGGTTTTGGCACGGATAAAGGCTTACGCCCTCCCTCCAGGAGGTGCCTTGACCCGTCCTTCTTGGCATGACCAAGGGCTTTCTAACATTATTGGTAGCCTACCATCTTAGGTAGTCCAAGTTTTTAAGGAGAATTTCACTCCCGACCATGTAAAGTTTCTTACTAAATCATATCAAAGATGTTCTTGGAAATGCTTTATTCATTCAAAGTTGGAAAATATGGTCTTAAATGTTCCTCGTTCAAGGTTCTTGGTACCATATTCCTATTAGTGTAGCATAGCTTGTAGGCTCTTGGAGGAATTTCTTTAAAGAGTATCAATGGACCTTCCTAATTAGGTCCCAATGGCCCATCTGATAGGTTTTTGGTATTGGCCATTACCCTTCAAAGTACTAAATCCCCTTGTCTGAATAACCTGGCTTTTACTTTTGAGTTGTAATATTTTGATATTCTCCTTTGATATTCAGCCATTCTCAAGGCTGCTTCATCTCTTAGTCCATGAATCAGGTCAAGTGGTTCCTTTCTCAATTCTTGGTTTGGATTAAAGGCGTAGGCAATTCTTCTATGAGAAGGTGCCTTATTCTCTACAGGTAGCATTGCTTCACATCCATATGTTAGAGAATATGGGGTTTGACCCGTTGCAGTTCTAGTTGAAGTTCTAGTTGAAGTTCTATAAGCCCACAGAACTAGGGGCAATTCCTCTACCCAATTTCCTTTTTCCTTGTTCACCCTCTTCTTCAAGATGGTCTTAATTGTTTTATTAGCTGCTTCGATGGCTCCATTGGCCTTTGGATGAGCGACCGAGGAGAAGCTTTTTATAATTCCATTCTTATGGCAAAACCGTGAAAGCTATTCACTCTCAAATTGGTTCCCATTGTCGGATATTATCTTATAAGGTATCCCAAATCTAGTGACAATGTTTTTGATGATAAATCTTAGCACTTTCCCAGAGGTAATTTTCGGGAGTGGTTCTGCTTCAACCCATTTTGTAAAGTAATCTATTACCACCATAGCATATTTCGCTCCTTCCTTGGAGATTGGAAGCAATTAAGTCAATTCCCCAAACATCAAATAGCCATGGGGTAGCAATAGGGGTTAGTTCACTAGGTGGGAGACGTGGTTTCTTTAAATAACGTTGACACTTCTCACGCCTTTTAACATATTACATCGCTTGGTTTGTCAAATGTGGCCAGTAAAACCCTTGCCTCGTTATCTTTTTGTCTAGTTTTATTCCATTAGAGTGATCCCTACAAAACCCTTCGTGTTCTTCTTTTATTATTCTCAATCCGCTTTCAGGTTTCACACATCGTAGATAGGGAAGGGCATACCCTTTCTTGTAGAGAACTCCATCCATAATGGTCAAGCTCTAAGCTTGTCGTTTTAGTCTTCGTGCTTCTATTTTATCCGCAGGCAATGTTCCATTGACAATATAATCCATGATTGGCGCCATCCAAGTGTTTTCATAACTTTCCTCCGCTATTGGAGCCACAGGTTCTTTATTTGGTATCTCTTGGTCCATCCCTTCCGATTTCGATGCCAAGGCTTGCGATCGGGTTAACACTAATATTTGCGTAGCTTTTTCTTGTTTGTTTACCTCAATGCTGGGATTATCCTGAAATCCTACAGGTACAATTCGAGTTCAGGGGCACCTCTTGAGCTTGCCAACTTAGCCAGTGAATCTGCTTGAGAGTTGTCCCCTCTTGGTATTTAATGTACGAAGAAATCTTCGAAAAGTGCAAGCATCTTTAAAACTTTCTTCACATACTGACTAAGTTTAGGATCCTTGGTTTGGTATACCTGCTTGATTTGATTAACCATCAATTGAGAATCGCTGAATACCTGGATTCTTGGGATTTTAAGTTGCAAAGCAAGGGTTAACCTAACAACCATGGATTCACACTCTGCTACATTGTTAGTTGCTGAGAATCCCAACTTCATAGCATAGTGTATTTTTTGCCCATCTGTGGTAATTATTACATATCGTGCCTCCACTCCTTGCTCAATCGAAGCACTATCCACAAAATGTTACCACTTGGGTTTTGTATCTTTTTCCTTTTCAGATTGTTTTGAAATGCACCCCATGCACTCGTTAATGAAATCGACTAACGCTTGACCTTTTATAGCCATTCTAGGCTGATATGCTATATCGTACTGACTTAGCTCAGTACCCCACTTGATTAACCTTGCAGAAGTTTCGGGCTTGCCAAGGCTTGCTTTAATGAGAAGTTGGTTAGTACCTTTACTGGGTGACCCTGAAAATAGGGCCTTTATTTTCGAGTTGTCAAAATTAAACAGTATGCTAGCTTTTCTATGACTGGGTATCGAATTTCAGCGTCCTTTAACCTCCTACTTACATAATAAACTGGTAGTTGCAGTCCCTTGTCGTTTCTAATCAGTACCGAGCTCACCGCATCATCAGAAATTGCCATATATAAGAATAGATCCTCTCCCTATTCGGGGTTGGATAGGATTGGTGGCTTTTCCAAATGCAGCTTCAGTTCTTGGAATGCCCTTTTGCATTCTTCATTCCATTCAAAGTTTTTCTTCTTCTTAATTACTTCAAAGAATTATATGCATTTATCAATGGCCTTTGAGATAAACCTGCTTAGTGCTGCCACTTTTCCATTCAGAATTATAACATCTTCATTCGTCATAGGTTCTGCCATATCCTTAATGGCCTCGATCTGCTCTGGGCTAGCCTCAATCCCTTGTGCACTCGCAATATATCCAAGAAATTTTTCGAAATGGACTCCAAAGTTGCATTTCTGGGGATTGAGTTTCATTTGATACTTGCGGAGCACTTTAAACATTTCGTTCAAATCTTCAAGATGATTTTTCACTTCTTGAGATTTTACCAACATGTCGTCAAAATAAACTTTCATATTCCTCGCGATTTGTTTTTTAAACATTCGGTTAACCAACCGTTGATAAGTTGCTCCTACATTCTTCAATTCGAATGGCATTACCTTATAATAATAGGTCCTTCCATCAGTAATGAAGCTAGTATGTTCCTCATCGGGTTTAAACATAGGATTCTGATTGTACCCATTGTATGCATCCATTAAGGAAAGCAGCTTATGTCCACTAGTGGAGTCGACCAACTGATCTATCCTTGGCAACGGGTAACAATCCTTTGGACAAGCTTTATTCAAATCTGTATAATCTACACAAGTCCACCACTTCCTATTAGATTTCTTTACCAGAACCGGATTTGCCAACCATTTGGGGTATCGGACTTCTCGGATAAACCCATTTTGTTGCAATTTCTTGACTTCTTCCTTTAGGGCGTTGGTCCTAACTTTATCAAATTTCATTTTCTTTTGCCTAACCGGAGGAATGTCTGGATTGATATTCAGGGCATGGCTCATGACCATGGGGCTAATTCCAACCATGTTAGAGTGGGTCCAAGCAAAAACGTCCTTATTTTCTTATAAAAATTCTGTCAATCTTGACTTTAGCTGCTCTTCAAGATTCTTTCCCACTCTGGTTATTTCAGTAAAATTGGCAGAATCTAGTAGAACCTCTTCGGTTTCTTCGACTGGCTTATCTTTCCACCTCTCCTCAACAATCCAATTCTGTAACGATCTCGCTTTCTTCGATTGAGTTGGAATCCATTCTCTTTCTCTTTCCTTAAACTACAAAACACCTTGCAGCAATACGTTTGTTAGTTTTATCATCTTTTTTCTTTGCTTGGAATGATGGATGTAAGAATCCATCTTCCGAAGGCTGTAAAGTATTGGAAGAATCAAAGTAACAAGTGAACTCCCTGTTATATTGCTCTAGAGTTGCAAAATACATTTCTCTGGATGCGAATTGTTCGCCTCGAGTAGTGCCCTAGCCGCTTTTAGTGAGAAATTTAAGCATTAGATATTTTGGGGAGATGAATGCATCCACCTTGTCCAGTGCCGGTCGTCCAAAGAAGGCATTATAGAATGAGGGATGATCTATGATCACAAAGGTCGTTTCAAAGACTCGGGAACATATGGGAAGTCCTAGTTGGACAAAAGCTTCACCTTCCTGAGCAGAGTTGTCCCCTTATTATTAAACCCAAAGATTGGCTCGGGACTAGGTTCGAGTTTATCCTTGGAAATTCCCATCTGATCAAACGCATGGCAAAATATCACATTCATAGCACTCCCCGTATCAACCAGGATTTTCGTGACCACCGAGGATCCTATTTGGGCTGTGATCATTAAGGGATCATTGTGAGGGTGATGGAACCCTCTCCTTAGTTCTTATGGATTAATCACCAGTGTGTGCATATTAATGTTGTGTTTTGAACTTTTGAACGGCGGTTCCTCCTATATAGAGAATACACCCTTCTTAGCCTCTCGAATGTATTTACTTCGAGTGCTTTGACTTCTACCAGCGGGATGTGGTCCTACATATATGACATCCATCATATTCTGAGGTGGACTTAAGCTTAGTGGGTCATCTTCCTCAATCACATTTACGGTATTACCAACAGGCTTCCTTGCATCAGTGTTTGATGAGAGTGTTTGCTGCAGGTTCTTCACGAATTCCTTCAACCGCCCTTCTCGAATCAGTTATTGAATTATTCCAGCCAGAACAATGCACTCTTTGGTTCTGTGGCCATTTGCTTTGTGGTAGGTGCAATATTTGTCTCCTTTTATCTGCTCAGGGTAATTTCGGGCCTTAAATGAAGTGTGGTAGTTGACCTTATCCTGGGTTATTGCGTAGATGTAGGAAATTGGTCAGTTTAACGCCACCGCGTTAGTGTTGGTGTCTTCCCATCTAGCTCTCTTGGGAATTCTCTTCAGGCCGAATTTACCACCGTCCTTCTTGTGACCAAATTTCTTCTTTGAGTAATACAATTCGTCCATTCGGATAAACTTATCGGCTTGGAAATGGAAATCCTGAAGATCCCGGCATCCATAAACAACTCCTTCCAGAAAGGAGAATTAACTATGAGTCCCGATTGGACATCGATGAGCTTATCTCTATCATTCATGCCTTTGGCCTTCAAGGCTTCAGTATTGAATCTCTTGAAATAAACCACTAAGGACTCTCCATGGTTTTGCCTGATGTTAACGAGCATGGTATAATCAATGGAAGGATCTTTGCATATGCAAAATTGAGCGGAGAACTCTTATGAGAATTGCTTCCAAGAATATATCGTATTCTCACGATATTGTCGATACCATTTAGCGGCAGCCCTCTGTAATGTGACTGGAAAAAGTCTACACCTCACAGCGCCGGAAGCGTTGTATTAATCCATCTGACTGTCAAATGCCATCAAATGGTCATCCGGGTCGGTTCTCCCATGATATTTCATGGTGGGGACCTTCACATGAGATGGTGTTGGAGCTGACATGATTTCAGCGATGAAGGGTGCAACCCTTTCGTTGTTGTTTACTCTTTCGTCTTCAGTACTCTTTCACTTAGCATTAAACAGGTCTTTCATAGCCTTTTCCGCCATGTCCTTGAGATAGGCTTCATTGTTCAGGTAATTCCTTTTATTAGGTTTGTAGCCGTCCGAAGTTGAACTTGCGGAACAGTCTCTTTCTTCCCCTTGAACTCTTCCTTGATAATTTCCCTTCAGCGGAAGGCCCTCTTTCTATTTTGATGGAGAAATATTAGCTTTACTTTTGGCAGCATCTGTATTGATTTTTAGAATCCTTTTTGGAGATTCAACTTCTTCACCCACCGTGGTAGCTTTCATCAATGATCGGTGAGATAACACTTCGTTCAGAAGATCTTTCATTTCTACCATTTGGCATTCCAAATATGCGATTTTAGCCACATGTTGTTATGTCTGAAGATCTTGTGTCAGAGCCAGTTGTGGTGACTGCCGAAGCTGAGTTGGAAGTGGAGTTGATTGAGGTAGGGTGGAAGGTTGCCCTGTTCCCTATTCCTATGGTTGAAAGAGGGTGATAGGTTTTCCTTTAAAGAAGTAGCATGCTCATTCCTTTTGCTAAAGGTAAGAGGTCTTCTTGATTTCATTTTCACCTATAACAAACCAAATTTCACATTCAATTATATTAATAATCTAGGTCGGAGGTTCGAGCCCTCTATCTAGCGCCAAAAATGTTAACAAGATTTCTTGTTAACATCCCCGATGCTTTTCATAGGATTATTTATATGGGTTCACCCTTTTGGTTGAGTGGATTCACATTTTCAAATGAAATGACAATGTCGAAGGTTTTAAGGTTTTAATTTTGAACCGGACGGGAGTAGATTGATTCCAGAAGATTATAAGAGATTATTCATCTCAGATTAAGATTTGAATGAAGAATCGTCTTATTTCTGATCTATCGAAAGGTTTAAGTATGGTTTAAGCATTACAATTTAAAGGGATTAGCAGAATTGCTCAAACTTTTGATTAGCCCGGAAGGTCTAAGAAGCCATTTAGCCTATACCGAAAGGCTTATATATAGCTTAAATCTTGCGATTTGACTAGATCAATGTTCTTATTAAACCTTCCGATAGGCGGGATGGTTTAGGAAACCATTTGGACCCTTCGATCGACTTGTCATGATTGTATGACCTTCATCCATATCATTTCATCAAGTTCTATCTTCCTTGGAACTCGAAAGTAATTCACATATCCTTTGAATCCCTTCGGAAGGTTATAAACCCTTCGATGGTATCGGACGGTGAGATTGCTTTATTTGTTATCCCTTTACACTTTTGGCTTCCTAGGATCTTATCTCACTTGTGAAACCCTTTCGAAAAGAGTGCATGATTCAAACATATTTAGATAATAATAACAGCTGATTTAATATGCCATGAGACTAATATCTGAGATTAATTCACAGGTTATATTCTCCCTTCTTGTAATTGATATTTGGTAGGGAAGAAGGTAATTTATGAGATTATCCAATAACAGTTTCATGGTATATTCTCGAAATAAACAAAGAATGTTCTCGGAAGGCTTGTTATGCTTTTGAAAGGGTTGTCAATTGAGTTTCCTATTCTGACCCTGTCCTTTCTACCCTTCTTGGAAGATGTCTGTTTGAATGACGAACAATGAATCCTTTTGCTTGCCTTGAAGGGTTCAGATTTGCAACAAACTTGTTTCCTGCACCCCTTCCTTTTTATTTAAAAGGCTTGGGGCGCTCTTTTTTTCTTTAGTCTTTGTGTTACATTGGGCGGCCTTATAACCATCTACCTACGAAAGCTCTTCCCTAAAGTTACCATGTGCCTCTTCTTCTCTGGTGTTATACAATCCTTTCGGTGTCATCGAAAGGTAACTTCTTCTGATACTCTTTGCCTATGCAGAAGGTCTCTGATGTGCCTTCTTTATCTTCATTTACATTTTATGGTTAACAGTATGTTAGCATACTGGAATTTTCAGGAGATCTCTTCGGTGAAGTCGAATCCGGACTTCATGCACAAGGGTCAGAAAGTATTTGACCATCGTATATCTCTAGATAAAATATACCGCTAAGATAAACACAAGTGGCCCATCGTTCGAACATAAATAAGAACAATGTGAACTAAATATCATCAATGCTGGTCAACAATTGATAAGTATCTGTAGATATGAAGTTGATAATACTTTGATGCGGGTTAGCAAAACCCTAGTTTATGCATCCTACTCTGTTTTCTACCATTTCCGATTCCGAGGTAATATCATACATCTTTCATACGAGTCTTTATCACTTGAACAAATCACGAATCCCTAACTAGGTTCCCACGTCTCGAACATATCTCGAAACCATACCTGGATTCCATCATCTTAAACAGATCCACTTCCAAGAGATAGAATATGTATCTTAGTCTTGAAGTGGATTTTAATAAGTAAAACAGTTACGATCCCGGTCTCTTTAAGACTGAATCGACGAATTTGGTCATATTCAGTAATAGTGACAATGATCGCATATGAAAACTAAGTCTCGTATACTTATCACGTTTTTGAGCTTCTCACTTCCACTTTCAGTGATAAGCACATGACTAAATACTTTCCATAAACGAGTAAGCAAACAAAGCATGATCAAGTCATACAAAGTATAATTAAGTCATATAAGCGACGTTTATTCCCCTTTTAATTAATACTTTTATTAGTAAAAACAACTTTTATTAGTGAAACTTCTTTTATTTGACAAAACATCATTTAATCACTACTATTCACTTTTACTCTTTCAATATTTCAATAATTATTCATGCACTTGCCTTAATTAGTATATGTATATTTATAAATCATTAACATGATTTCTTACTTTAAACCTTTATTTTATCTATTTTTCTCCAAAAGATTCCATACTTATAATTTCCTTCAAAAATAAATCTTAGGGATCTAAGTAGTTTCACAAATTCATTCAAAATGTTTAAGAGTAATTTTACATAAACATTGTCACTAGAAACCCAAAACCATTCAACTTATGCTTATCCTTAAAACATTTTTTCAAACATCTATTTACAATCATAAGTATAATCAAAAAGAGTTAAATACGAATGTTATTAACACATTGTCACAAGAAACCCAAAACCATTTCATACTTACATTATCTTTAAAAACATTCTTTGAAGGATCTAAGTTAATATTTAGTCAAGTTTGATGGCCGACAAGTCAACTACCCAGTTAAAACGATCACTTATAGAAATCATAGTTCATATACTTAACTCATTTTTGACATTCCAACTTATACTTTCCCTCGTTCAAGAGTGAAGCTAGGTAAGTTAGAACACTGGTTGCATATAAATAAGTCTACCTATAGATAAGTCTACCTAGTAGGCTTTTAGTGTTAAGTTTAATATTAATGACTTTCATAAACGAGTAAGAAATCAACACGACTAACATGTTTTCGACATTCCAAACTTAACTGTTCCTCGATCAAGAGGGAAGCCAGTAGGATAGAGCACTAATGCTTTTATTCCTGCTAGAATATCAATCTTAACTCGCACAAATAGAGCTGCCTATTTCATCAGTAGTTGGTGATAAGCATAGTTAATTTCCTTTTTCAAAACTTATATATACACAAACACATTTTAAAAATACTTATAAGTAGGTTTTAAAAATCTATGTGAAATATTACTTAAAAACAACTAGTTTATAATTTGAAGAAAATAAAGTAAAAACATGTTTTACAATTTAAAACCCATTTACTTTCAAAATTCATTAATAAATATTAAAAATTATTTAATCTTCAAACCAACTTTAACATACTGAAATGTATGTTAGGAATGTCGCTCAAAAGATTAGGGAAAAACACCAAATTCAGAAACCATTTTTGAACACTTAAACCATAAGCGACTTACTACAGCCTTTAGAAATGCTATTAAAATTCCTTGTTAAAAAACAACATTGAAAAAACACAATCGTTGTGACCAGTTTTCACCACCTTAACAAGTGACTTAAGACTTGAAATTTTATAGTAAGCACTAAACTTAGGGTACTTATAAACCATGGAAAAAAATTAGTTATATTCTCTAGTTTATTTATAAAAATTCTCGAAAACAAGGAATTTTCTAAAATGTTAGTTTAGCGACATTTTAACCCAAACTTTAGCCATTTTGTTTGACCAGTTCCAAAACCATTTAAACTCCAATTTTTTTTAAACTTATATTAATTATTAAAGACGCAAAGAAGCTTCTAAAATATCTCTCAAATTTAACTTTGAAAATCACCAAATCTAAGGCATTTTCAAAGTGCATACATAGTGACCTTTTCCGCTTCTAACATTCACAACTATGGTTCATAACTTTTATAACTTTCCAAACCATTTCTTTACTATTCCATTCACCAAAATATGTGTAGAGAATAATCAAACCAAATTATCCCAAGTTAAGGTCATAAATCTTCCATTAATATAAGCTAAAGTTAAGGTATATCGAAGTGCACTTATAGCGACTATTCGTGCTTCAAAAATTTCAAACGTAGTTCAAATTAACACACATTTCGAACAACCATTAAACATCAGGTAAAGGTCACACCACATCTCTAGAAGGGTAATATAAGTGAAGTTATACAATATAAATTTGTAATTTCCTTTCAATAGCAAGGAGGTCCAAAGTTTATAACATTAATTAGTTAATGTCACTTTAAATTATATTTTTACTACACAACATATATACCAAATATATACAATCAATATAGCGATATAATTTACTTAGATCTAAGCCAATCACATGCTCAAATGCTCAAAAAGATAAGAACACTTCCAACCATCATCAAATTTCTAACTGTAACGACCCGCCATTTTGGACCATTCGCGTCCATTATAAGTGTATAGGTAGACACTCATGCCGGAGTTGAATTGCTCAAAATACCGCGTTGTTAATTTAAATTTGGCAAAACTGAACATATACAGTAAATAGATATAATCACAGATCACAGACACAGAGTAATAAATGCAGCGGAAATAAAAGAGATAGTAGTTCATGAAGCTACTATATGAATATATAAAATACATCAGAGTTTATAACAGAAGAGTAATACGATACATCAGATACAAATCAGAATACATCACTGGAATCATCGAATACTGAAAGCAGAATAGATGGCTGAATCTTCAAGCAAAGCTCCAACTCCAATGGTGAGTCTCGAATACTGGATCACTCAGTCTGACCCGAGCGTAAAGCAAAAACACAAGACACTCGAGTCAGGATTAACATTCTTATATTAATAAATCCAACTCAAGTGAAATAGCAATTGAAATACAAGTAACTCAAAGTATGTTTGGAATAACCAATCTTTAAGGATCCGTTAAACTATCTACTATGTAGTAATGTACGCTAAGTAGATAATGTCTATCAGTAATATAAAAAGATATCAAAATAGCGTTAAGTCATGGCCCATTCCACCCTTAACACATTTTTATTCCCAAAAGCATATACAAGACCGTAGTTTCCCCAAAACCGGAAGTCACCAGAGGGCAATCCATATACTAAAGGTACAAAACAAAATCGTAGTTGTCGCGAATAGGATAATCAGTATGACAAGGTACATGAGGCGATACCAACTAGGATACTAGTAGTTGCGTGATCCGGACTGATGTTGGGCATAGCAGCTACTATCCCAACACCGCGAAACAACACTCCCAAATCAAGGGGTGCACCCAAATCGAATCACAAAAGTAATAGATATGGTATCGAAGAAGTGTGTCCGCTAGAGATGGCGATCCTCAATGGCCCGGCGCGGCTCCTGTTTTAGTCATGTCAGGGGTCATCCAAAATCGTTCTCTTTCTTCAGTCAACGCGTTCACCAAAACCATCCACTTCGTTCTGGATCAACACTCAGCGTATAGTTATTAAAGTGGTTTCGGTTCAGATAGAGAGTATATCCATTACCGATCCCGGTCTCTTTAATAACTTTCGTAATTATTACACCGATTGGTCGTTTATATATTTCGAAAACCAAATCAATTTCAATTTCAAATAGAATTCGTAAATCAACATTTCATTTGTCTTTCAAAACCCTTTCCATAAATTTTCATTTCACAACTTCCAAATTACACTTTCAAAGTCTTACAATTCAATTTCAATTTCTATTTAAAACAATTCAAATATTGATTCAAGTTCGTATATAAGTTTTATTTCGAAAATCATTTGAATTAATTTGATTTAACATTTAAATCAATTTAACTTCATTTATCGATTTTATTCAATATTCGTTAAGTAAATATTCTATTCAACAATTTCTATTAAATTTCCAATTCATTAAATCCATTATTCAAATTCAACTTCATTATATCAAAACTTACAAATTTAATTAAGTTAAATTTGTCAAATCAAATTCTTTAAATTTCAAGTCTTACATTGAATTCAATAAATCACATTTTATTTCTTGTTAAAGAAATTCAATTTCACCTTTTTAATTACTTAAATAATTTTCCAAAACTTAATTAATAAAGAAACTCAATTTCAATTATTTACGAGGTAAAATTCACTTATTCAAAAGTTCAATTTCACATATTAAAGAATTCAATTCAATTTAATCATTAAATAATTCATTATTAAATAATTCAAAACTTAATTATTAAATAATTTCAAATTTTAATAATTTCAACTTAATTATAATTTCAAACTTAATTATTTAAATCATTTCAAAGTTAATTCAATCATTTCTCAAATTAAACATCGTTCTTTCATCAATTACATTGTTAATCTTTTGTTTCAGATTATTAAATATTAACATTTTCCTTTCATCAAAAATTCAAATTTCAACTTCATTTCAAAACCATATTCTTTATTCAAATAAAATCTTCGTTTATTTTAAATCAAATTATTGACCAATCGGGTTTTATTTAATTTTCTATCCTAGGTCAAAGTTCAATTTGGGTATTTATCATTTCAACCCGATTCCAATTCAATTCAAAATCAAAGCTTAACAAAGGGAACTTGCAGTGTGATAACTAGGATGGTGTCAAAGTAAATAAACAAGCAATAACAACAAACAATAACAATCCAATAATCAATTCAAATAATCCCGAAATACCCGTATTAATTCGCATTGTTATTTGTACGAATTAATATAATTATTTCTAGAATCTACACTATCATTTCATGTAGATTAAAGATTATTACATTACGGTTTTCACTTGTCACCTATTTACACTTTCATACATCATCAATTTAACAATATACATTCAGTGGTTCAAAGTGTAATTAAACAAATCCTACGTGTCAATAAATTCAACAGTTAAGGGGTCATATTATACAAATGTCAGTTAATCCAATTTAACAATTAATTATCCTATATCAAGTTCAATTTCATACTATTTGTCATTTTCACATTAACAATTTAACGTCCAATATAAGCATTAACAATAAATCAATTATCAGCCAAACTGTATTATCATCACATAAATAATTAACAGATAATGGTGTCAAATATCACAAGTGAACTGATACAGGTAATAGCATATATAACAGTGTAATTAACTAACAGCAGCATATTTCAATTGTCGTTTCAATTGAAATCAGATTTAATAAATAAAAGAACGTTAATCGTGAGTGAGTGCTCACCTTTCGAGGCTAGAGAGTTTTGACGATGGACGAGTTACAAATCCGAGCAAAGTGAGATGGGCACGAATTTGATGAAGAAACAGGCACGACAGACCAAAAGCTGATAAAATAGGAAATCAAGGACCATATCAGTTTGGTAAAACAGAAATTTTATATATTAATATTATTATTATCATTTCCATAAAATCAATATTAAAATTTAAGATGAATATTAAAATAATATATATATATATAATTAAAAATCAGTGTTTACATTTAAACACATATCATATTACCTAACTTATTCATTTTAAACAACTGACACAAATCTTATAAAATTATCATATAAATCTTACGAACACAACAAATTTATATTATCAACATAAAGTAGATACCGTATGTAAGTATGCTTAACCAGTATATAGGCTGACCTTAAACTCAAAATAAAATAAATAAATAAATAAATAATAAATAAAAAAAATCCAAATCGATCATTATATGATATCTATACAGGATTAAACAGGCTTAAATTTTATATTAGCAAGTATAAACTAGCCTAGGAACTTACAGATATAACGACAGGCACATAACATACTTGTATATATATACTTACTGTAACTTTTAAAACTAAATTATGAAAACATATATAATTACAGACCTATACTTTTATATAACAAATTTCATAATAGCAACCAAAAGAAAAAGAGACCCTAACCCATAACTTTATATATAACAACCATTGTTTTTCTTTTCAATACATACGTATACTTTAAAAACAATCTCCAATTTAACTTTTAAAACAGAACTTTAATATTTGAACTAAAATATGGATGGCCTTCATACTTTGTAGCTGTAAATTTATATACACAGTAACATATAAGTTTTATAATATAAACTAACATATATACATAGTCTTTTTTATGAATCGCTTGTATAATACTCTATAAAACTAGTACAAAAACATGTACTTGCGCTACACACTATCTACAGAAACAACAATAAAGTAAATATATACAACCGTATGTTTATTAGAATAAAATAATATTATTCATATGTAAACCACATATATCAAAAGTTTATATATCGTTCTCCTTTTGGAAAATAACCATAAAGTATTTTTACGACTTATCAACTCAAACTGACTATAGACACTTAAACTAATTTACACATATCTATAAATACATACAGTATATGCATCTATACCCAGAGGCTACATCATCTAAATTTTCAAAATAATTGTATATAACATAGTATGCTTCATATATCTCAAAGTATGATACAGTAACTTACATACTAACCTATATATATGTCAACCAACATACATACAAATAGTTGGTCTCGAGGATAGGCTGCAGCATAGGACCATGTGATGGGGACGCTTGGAGGAGCAGGCGAAAGGAAGATAGAATGATGGCGGATCCGGGTTTGAGCGCTGCTGGGAAGTAGATCTGGGAAGATCTCGGCCAAGAGAGGGCGGACTGTGGAGGTAGGCGGTTGTGAAGGAAGGAGGGGTGGTTGCTTAAGGCGGGTCTGGTCGCACGTGTTTTGCTGGCGAGGGCATGATGGTAGGATGGTGGTGGAGTTCCGAGATGAGGTGGGGTCAAGGTTTTAAATCTCCCCGAGATCAGCCGAGATGAAAATCCGAGATATTAGCCAAAATCCGAGATTTGGCAGCTTGGTTAGTTATAAGTCTTTTAAATATCGCCCGAGACAGCCGAGATATTTGCCCGAGATATTGGCCAAAATCCGAGATTTGAAACCTTGGGTGGGGTCGGACTGGGTGGTGCGTGCTGGTCACGATTTCTTGTAGCCGAGAGGGGATGGTCGGCGGCATATGGGAGGACAGCGAGTTTGAGAGGGAGAGAGGCCGAGAACAGGAAGAAAGAAGTGGAGGAAGAAAATGTGAAGAGGGGAGAAGAAACGAATGTGTGGAGAGAAGATGGAAACAATACAATGTATATATTTTTGATTTCAAGCCAGAGAACGAACCGGTGCAATAATAAAATAAATTTATAATTTAAAGAGCTAGTAATAGTCAGTTTGAATTTTGAAAATTGCAAAGGACACCGTCTATTGGAAGTTAAACGGTGGAATATAAAAGATACGTTGGAAACTAAAAGTTAGAATACGATACCGGTACAATCAACGTTTCCGTGGATTTCGCTATGCACCAGACTTCAAAACACAGAAATAAATATAACGTACAGATCAGCGCGGTGAGACGGTCAAAACGATATATAGATATCAGTGGTACGATCATCCGATAAAAATCGATATCGGTACCAGAATACTGCTATTTTGCAAAAAATAAGAACGACGGAGCCAAAGATGTCCGAATTTGGAAAAACGACAAACTGACATCTTGCTCAGAAGATGGTTTAGAATTTTTCTATGTAAAAATATTTAGGTTTCGAAAACATTTTATTTTCATTACTTTTTAACTGATTGAATTGAAGTGAATTTACGCGCGAAATAAACTTTCATATTTTCGGACGAAAATTTACCAGTTGCTATGTTTAACTAGACGCATTCCAAATCTCAAATTTATATTTCAAAATTTTATCGTTTAAAATTTCACAAAATTTCAACTAATTACGTTATTAAAACAGTTGAAATTTACGGGTCGTTACACTCTCCCCCACTCAAAACTTTTCGTCCCCGAAAAGGAACGAGGTAGGAGAATAGAAACAACCAGAAGGAAAAACAGATTTGAAATACAAAATAACAATTAATTTAAACCATATAAATTCAAATTTAAATTAATTGATATTCAACAATTGATTTAATCAATTTGATTTCACTAAAATCAATCACAACTATTTCTAAATTCATTATCTTATTATCCAATTATCTTAAATTTACAATTTCTAAAACCATAAATTTGAATAATATTTTATTATAATCATATTTTATTTTCAACAGATTAAATTCTTTAATTCCAAATTATTATAAATTTTATTTCACTTAATATCCCTTATCACATATATTTAAACCATATAAATTAATTTAAAACATAAAGTTTCGATTTGAATTAATTTACATCTATTAATTTCTTTTAAATTCAAGGTATTTTCATATGTTGATCAAATTTCAATTTATTAATTCTTTCGAACAAATTTATTTCATTATTAACTGAGTTTTACTTATTATCCTTTCTAACCCTATTAACATCTTCATAATCAAAATTAGTGTATAACATTTATTATAACACTCAAATTTATTTATAAATTCAATTTATCTTATATATTATCCAATTACATATTCAACTTCTGAATGATTTAGGTAAGTTGTATTAGAATGCAGTTAAACAATATACAAATTAAAATTTTCCAATTCAATTATTCAAGTTCGAATATTAATTCCAAATTTTGGTTTTATTTATAATTAAAATCATCCTTTAACAAAATTTAAGAATTAGATTTCCAATTAACTTTAAACAATTTAGAGTTATATATCATATATTTATATCAATCAAATTAAATTTTTAAAATAAGATACCTATATATATATAAATCAGGTTATACTGAAGAAATTCAATTTAAAATATATTTTTTCAAAACAAAGCCGTAGCAAAGCTACAGAATAGTATCTCCACTTCGAAACTCGAAAATGAACGTCGATGATGCGGCCGCCATCACCGAAATTATTTTCCAGCGACAAAGAGAAGAGCACTGATTTAATCATTTAAAATTCTTTGAAAACCATTTCTATTCGAAAATCTTTTATATAATATGCATTTTATTTCAACCCAAAGTTGGAAATCACCGGAAATTAAATTCTCAAATTCTAGTTTAAATCCATTTCAATTCCTAATTAAAATTTAAACTATGTTCTATACTTCATTTATTTATCATATTGGAATAGTCTATGGTTTACAAAACAATAAATGAAAATCAAATATTATCATTTTTGACAACAAATTATTAACAATTTAATTTCAAAAAACTTATATTTATATATAATATAATCATTCAAAACTATTTTGTTTATCAAATTTGAAAACAACATTTTAATATAAATTTAGAAATACATCTCTTTGCTCGACGATACAGGAATGGATTTTCAAAATAAGGATAGGGATTCAAATTTGATGGACTTAAATCAAAGAGAAATTTGATTCGAAGATAGGTTTGAAACAAAGACGAGATAATTAAATAACAAAATAAGGCGATGGATAAGTTTATATAAATCGCGGGCAACCTTAACCGAGTCATCCGTAATTTCAAGAATAAGATCGATGCTGAAATCCGAGGTAAATCAACACTAAATCTCAAGAGATAGAATTCAGGTATAGCAGGAGATAGATAGCATCGTAAACCGAGGATACAGAAATCTCCGGTAAATCGACGCGACTGTGAAGGAGTTTCACTCCTTTACAAATAAATTTGAGATTGGCGAGATTGCCGACTCATTATAAAGATCATTCGAAGTGGAGTTATGGGATGCTCCAGAATCGAAAGAAGACGAATAGTGAGGGACATGAATGAAATTTGGAACCGTAGGGAACGTTCCAAAATTCAGAGGAATCGAGTCAAAAGGAAGAGATTGAAACTCGAATGACAGTGATTCTGTGAATACATTTACCCTATATGTTAAGTTTTGCCTAGAGCTACCAAAGCTCTGATACCAACTGTAACGACCTGCCATTTTGGACCATTCGCGTCCATTATAAGTGTATAGGTAGACACTCATGCCGGAGTTGAATTGCTCAAAATACCGCGTTGTTAATTTAAATTTGGCAAAACTGAACATATACAGTAAATAGATATAATCACAGATCACAGACACAGAGTAATAAATGCAGCGGAAATAAAAGAGATAGTAGTTCATGAAGCTACTATATGAATATATAAAATACATCAGAGTTTATAACAGAAGAGTAATACGATACATCAGATACAAATCAGAATACATCACTGGAATCATCGAATACTGAAAGCAGAATAGATGGCTGAATCTTCAAGCAAAGCTCCAACTCCAATGGTGAGTCTCGAATACTGGATCACTCAGTCTGACCCGAGCGTAAAGCAAAAACACAAGACACTCGAGTCAGGATTAACATTCTTATATTAATAAATCCAACTCAAGTGAAATAGCAATTGAAATACAAGTAACTCAAAGGATGTTTGGAATAACCATTCTTTAAGGATCCGTTAAACTATCTACTATGTAGTAATGTACGCTAAGTAGATAATGTCTATCAGTAATATAAAAAGATATCAAAATAGCGTTAAGTCATGGCCCATTCCACCCTTAACACATTTTTATTCCCAAAAGCATATACAAGACCGTAGTTTCCCCAAAACCGGAAGTCACCAGAGGGCAATCCATATACTAAAGGTACAAAACAAAATCGTAGTTGTTGCGAATAGGATAATCAGTATGACAAGGTACATGAGGCGATACCAACTAGGATACTAGTAGTTGCGTGATCCGGACTGATGTTGGGCATAGCAGCTACTATCCCAACACCGCGAAACAACACTCCCAAATCAAGGGGTGCACCCAAATCGAATCACAAAAGTAATAGATATGGTATCGAAGAAGTGTGTCCGCTAGAGATGGCGATCCTCAATGGCCCGGCGTGGCTCCTGTTTTAGTCATGTCAGGGGTCATCCAAAATCGTTCTCTTTCTTCAGTCAACGCGTTCACCAAAACCATCCACTTCGTTCTGGATCAACACTCCGCGTATAGTTATTAAAGTGGTTTCGGTTCAGATAGAGAGTATATCCATTACCGATCCCGGTCTCTTTAATAACTTTCGTAATTATTACACCGATTGGTCGTTTATATATTTCGAAAACCAAATCAATTTCAATTTCAAATAGAATTCGTAAATCAACATTTCATTTGTCTTTCAAAACCCTTTCCATAAATTTTCGTTTCAAAACTTCCAAATTACACTTTCAAAGTCTTACAATTCAATTTCAATTTCTATTTAAAACAATTCAAATATTGATTCAAGTTCGTATATAAGTTTTATTTCGAAAATCATTTGAATTAATTTGATTTAACATTTAAATCAATTTAACTTCATTTATCGATTTTATTCAATATTCGTTAAGTAAATATTCTATTCAACAATTTCTATTAAATTTCCAATTCATTAAATCCATTATTCAAATTCAACTTCATTATATCAAAACTTACAAATTTAATTAAGTTAAATTTGTCAAATCAAATTCTTTAAATTTCAAGTCTTACATTGATTTCAATAAATCACATTTTATTTCTTGTTAAAGAAATTCAATTTCACCTTTTTAATTACTTAAATAATTTTCCAAAACTTAATTAATAAAGAAACTCAATTTCAATTATTTACGAGGTAAAATTCACTTATTCAAAAGTTCAATTTCACATATTAAAGAATTCAATTCAATTTAATCATTAAATAATTCATTATTAAATAATTCAAAACTTAATTATTAAATAATTTCAAATTTTAATAATTTCAACTTAATTATAATTTCAAACTTAATTATTTAAATCATTTAAAAGTTAATTCAATCATTTCTCAAATTAAACATCGTTCTTTCATCAATTACATTGTTAATCTTTTGTTTCAGATTATTAAATATTAACATTTTCCTTTCATCAAAAATTCAAATTTCAACTTCATTTCAAAACCATATTCTTTATTCAAATAAAATCTTCGTTTATTTTAAATCAAATTATTGACCAATCGGGTTTTATTTAATTTTCTATCCTAGGTCAAAGTTCAATTTGGGTATTTATCATTTCAACCCGATTCCAATTCAATTCAAAATCAAAGCTTAACAAAGGGAACTTGCAGTGTGATAACTGGGATGGTGTCAAAGTAAATAAACAAGCAATAACAACAAACAATAACAATCCAATAATCAATTCAAATAATCCCGAAATACCCGTATTAATTCGCATTGTTATTTGTACGAATTAATATAATTATTTCTAGAATCTACACTATCATTTCATGTAGATTAATGATTATTACATTACGGTTTTCACTTGTCACCTATTTACACTTTCATACATCATCAATTTAACAATATACATTCAGTGGTTCAAAGTGTAATTAAACAAATCCTACGTGTCAATAAATTCAACAGTTAAGGGGTCATATTATACAAATGTCAGTTAATCCAATTTAACAATTAATTATCCTATATCAAGTTCAATTTCATACTATTTGTCATTTTCACATTAACAATTTAACGTCCAATATAAGCATTAACAATAAATCAATTATCAGCCAAACTGTATTATCATCACATAAATAATTAACAGATAATGGTGTCAAATATCACAGGTGAACTGATACAGGTAATAGCATATATAACAGTGTAATTAACTAACAGCAGCATATTTCAATTGTCGTTTCAATTGAAATAAGATTTAATAAATAAAAGAACGTTAATCATGAGTGAGTGCTCACCTTTCGAGGCTAGAGAGTTTTGACGATGGACGAGTTACAAATCCGAGCAAAGTGAGATGGGCACGAATTTGATGAAGAAACAGGCACGACAGACCAAAAGCTGATAAAATAGGAAATCAAGGACCATATCAGTTTGGTAAAACAGAAATTTTATATATTAATATTATTATTATCATTTCCATAAAATCAATATTAAAATTTAAGATGAATATTAAAATAATATATATATATATATATATATAATTAAAAATCAGTGTTTACATTTAAACACATATCATATTACCTAACTTATTCATTTTAAACAACTGACACAAATCTTATAAAATTATCATATAAATCTTACGAACACAACAAATCTATATTATCAACATAAAGTAGATACCGTATGTCAGTATGCTTAACCAGTATATAGGCTGACCTTAAACTCAAAATAAAATAAATAAATAAATAAATAAAATATCCAAATCGATCATTATATGATATCTATACAGGATTAAACAGGCTTAAATTTTATATTAGCAAGTATAAACTAGCCTAGGAACTTACAGATATAACGACAGGCACATAACATACTTGTATATATATACTTACTGTAACTTTTAAAACTAAATTATGAAAACATATATAATTACAGACCTATACTTTTATATAACAAATTTCATAACAGCAACCAAAAGAAAAAGAGACCCTAACCCATAACTTTATATATAACAACCATTGTTTTTCTTTTCAATACATATGTATACTTTAAAAACAATCTCCAATTTAACTTTTAAAACAGAACTTTAATATTTGAACTAAAATATGGATGGCCTTCATACTTTGTAGCTGTAAATTTATATACACAGTAACATATAAGTTTTATAATATAAACTAACATATATACATAGTCTTTTTTATGAATCGCTTGTATAATACTCTATAAAACTAGTACAAAAACATGTACTTGCGCTACACACTATCTACAGAAACAACAATAAAGTAAATATATACAACCGTATGTTTATTAGAATAAAATAATATTATTCATATGTAAACCACATATATCAAAAGTTTATATATCGTTCTCCTTTTGGAAAATAACCATAAAGTATTTTTACGACTTATCAACTCAAACTGACTATAGACACTTAAACTAATTTACACATATCTATAAATACATACAGTATATGCATCTATACCCAGAGGCTACATCATCTAAATTTTCAAAATAATTGTATATAACATAGTATGCTTCATATATCTCAAAGTATGATACAGTAACTAACATACTAACCTATATATATGTCAACCAACATACATACAAATAGTTGGTCTCGAGGATAGGCTGCAGCATAGGACCATGTGATGGGGACGCTTGGAGGAGCAGGCGAAAGGAAGATAGAATGATGGTGGATCCGGGTTTGAGCGCTGCTGGGAAGTAGATCTGGGAAGATCTCGACCAAGAGAAGGCGGACTGTGGAGGTAGGCGGTTGTGAAGGAAGGAGGGGTGGTTGCTCAAGGCGGGTCTGGTCGCACGTGTTTTGCTGGCGAGGGCATGATGGTAGGATGGTGGTGGAGTTCCGAGATGAGGTGGGGTCGGACTGGGTGGTGCGTGCTGGTCACGATTTCTTGTAGCCGAGAGGGGATGGTCGGCGGCATATGGGAGGACAGCGAGTTTGAGAGGGAGAGAGGCCGAGAACAGGAAGAAAGAAGTGGAGGAAGAAAATGTGAAGAGGGGAGAAGAAACGAATGTGTGGAGAGAAGATGGAAACAATACAATGTATATATTTTTGATTTCAAGCCAGAGAACGAACCGGTGCAATAATAAAATAAATTTATAATTTAAAGAGCTAGTAATAGTCAGTTTGAATTTTGAAAATTGCAAAGGACACCGTCTATTGGAAGTTAAACGGTGGAATATAAAAGATACGTTGGAAACTAAAAGTTAGAATACGATACCGGTACAATCAACGTTTCCGTGGATTTCGCTATGCACCAGACTTCAAAACACAGAAATAAATACACCGTACAGATCAGCGCGGTGAGACGGTCAAAACGATATATAGATATCAGTGGTACGATCATCCGATAAAAATCGATATCGGTACCAGAATACTGCTATTTTGCAGAAAATAAGAACGACGGAGCCAAAGATGTCCGAATTTGGAAAAACGACAAACTGACATCATGCTCAGAAGATGGTTTAGAATTTTTCTATGTAAAAATATTTAGGTTTCGAAAACATTTTATTTTCATTACTTTTTAACTGATTGAATTGAAGTGAATTTACGCGCGAAATAAACTTTCATATTTTCGGACGAAAATTTACCAGTTGCTATGTTTAACTAGACGCATTCCAAATCTCAAATTTATATTTCAAAATTTTATCGTTTAAAATTTCACAAAATTTCAACTAATTACGTTATTAAAACAGTTGAAATTTACGGGTCGTTACACTAACGATCCAAGCTTTAACACTTACAAACCAAGGCAAGACCTCCCCTTTCTCTTCCATGCTCATGGCCTCACCATGCCCCCCTATTTCGTCCATTTTTTCCACTTTCGACTTTAAATCCTTGCTTGCTAAAGTGTTGTAAGGTGTTAATGAAAGTCTGGTGAAGTTTGAAAGGGATTTGAGATGAATAGTAAAAGTTAGTGAAGAATAAAGCGGATTAATGTTGATCCACTCCCACCATTTTCTTAATTTTATTCAAGTGATTAGTGAAACCCTTAAGGATGTATTTATAGAATTTTTCAAGAGGTCATTACCACCTTCTACCTTCCATAAAAGGTCATAAAGGAGCCTCCCTCTCACATGCAACCTTTATAGTTTTACATCTCTTACTTAACACTTAAGACTTTCCTTAAAGTTCATCTTCAAAGTATCTTATCTTCCCTTTCACATCTAATTAGTTAACTTTAAGAAGCTTCTTAAGAGTTTAGAGAAAAATATTTTTATTTCAAATTAATGTTCTCTCAAGAAAATAAGTGTATGTAAAAAAAATCTGAACGACTTCTAATGGTTAAAATGATGTTTATGGATAAAACGATTTTTGGTCACATTATCGATATTCCTTCAAAGTACTTATTTTTGTAAACATTTTTACAAAACAAGTTTACCATCGTTACTTATGATTTGTAAGGGGGATACCAAGGTTATTAAATCACTTTAATATCATTTAATCCAAGATTCGTATATTTAAAAAATTCAGACATTTAAATGTGAAGTGTCCGAAATCCCAGGTCGTTACATTCTCCCCCATCGTCCTTAAAATTCCAACACATGCAACCAAAGAAACAACCATGTAGAATACTTAATAGTACTCAGAATCACTAGTTAATATAGCTCTCAATTGTCTAGGTTTTGAAACCCACTCGTCGGACTAGGATGATAAACAATGTACTAAGCGCACCATCGACTCAACAGCTTTAGGTTATTACATAGTCAACGGTTCCTAATACTTCATAACAAATCAATGAGTCCTCACCTCAATTCTCCATAAGCCAACAAAACATAGTATGAAAATATAGGAAAGCCCATATGACGCATATGGTCCATCCATATGCAACATCTGATCTGATCACTTGCTTGATCACATAAATTTCACTTCCAAACTAATATAGATCACATGTTCTCTTTGTTGCGGTCTCCGATCAGGTTCCTTGATTATAAACATTCATTCTCCTTACATAGCTATATACTATGATAAAAAACTGTGGAATCATATCAAGAATCTATATCAAGTTTTCTTTATTAAAAAATCAAGTGAAAGATCCTTGTTCGGACCGGTGCAAATCACCTCGAGACCATGTACTCGAATACTAGATCAAGAACAGTCATGCGAATAAAAAGATTTACGTACAACTTACTTATTTAATCGTTGGTTTCTTAACTACAACAATATCTTTTATTTCACATTCATTTATCCAGATAGTATGTCATTTAATACTAAAATTATTTATGAACCATTTCATAAAAACATAACTTTTAGTCATCAAACGTTTTATAACACAAGTTCATACTCGTATAATACTCTGATACATCCTTAAAGTATATACCCGACACCAAATTTGAAACTAGTTTAAATTCTACTATCTTCTAAGTTCAAGTGTTATTTAAGCATCATCATTATATTTTCGCAAAACACTTAGTTTCAAGTTCTATATTGATTTGGAAAATCGCCGAAAATCCGTTCATTCAAACAAATGAAAATTACCGATCAGTATATCTTATCATAATGCACAAACCATTCAGTGTTAATGCATAGACTACATGTGTCCATAAAATAGCTTAACAAAATTTCACTTCTTAATTAAGCACACTTCGCTACAAATAGAAAACGGATAAGGTTTTCATAATTATTTGGGTTATGCCACTACCACTTGAGCACCGAACATAGCATACTTTAAAATCTTTTTTGCATATAAAGCTTATCTCTAAATCTTTATTAAAATATTTTTTTTATTTTTTATCAAATTCTTTAAGGAAACTCTAGAACTAAACATTGGGTTTCATTTCAAATCAATTGAAGTAACTAAGGCCACCTTTGAGACTACAAGCTATTGTTATCCAACCTTATGACCGGGCCATATTCGGACGAATCTGATCATTCAATTGGTAGAATAACTAAGCAGGAATCCAAAGCGATAATTGATAGGCTCAGATGTCAAGCGAAAACAAGAGGTGAAGTCACGAACTTGCCAAGAATCTTCAATAGAACCGTAAAAATGAAATCACTCCAAGTACCAAGCCCAATGGTCCAAGAATGAAGTCAAGTCATGAATCGGTACCGATTCATGGTTAAGGATCGGTACTGATCCCTAAATTTAACCCAAATCCACCTTAAAGTTCATGTCATAGAAAGACTTAGTAATTATCAGTCGATGCACAACATAAATGATGGTTAGCTCGTCTTTAACCAAAATGATCAATATGAATAAGTCAAGCTCTTTTGTCCAGCCTCCAAACCAAGGAATGCATATAAGTTCAACCCCATATCAATGCAACCGAATGCCAAAGTTAAGGATATAAGTCTACCAAACATCTATAAGGGATTGAAGAAGGTTCTCAGTGCAATCTTATGGATCGATACCTATCCATGGAGCATAGTTCGATACAGATCTTTGAACATTGATGAGTTGGCCATGATCTTCCGAGAGTGGTTCCTTTAGGATGTCGTGAATGTGAACAAAAATGCAGTGGAGAGAATTTTGTCAACCTACAGCTATAAATATTGGAGAAGGGGAATTATTTAAGGACTTTTGGCTTGTTTAATAAATTTCTATACTTTCTCTATAATATCACGGACCATCACCGATCCATAGCTACTGATCCATAAGATTAACTTTGTAAAACTCAGTAGTAGCATAAACAAAATTCAAGTGGAAATAAATCTTTGATTAGTCGAACCACTATAATTAATGTTTTTTCATTTTTCCTTATTTTCCATTTATTTTCTTCATTTCATTCTCTGCTATTAATCTATGGTTGTTTATGCCAACTTTTGGTATAAATATTTTGGTGCTTTCACTAAGAAAATATCGATCTCAGTGTATTTGGATTTATATTCTAATTTTGGACAACTTTAGTCCAAGAGGTAGATTTGTCTGTTTCATTCCTATAATTCGTGCCTATTCAAATTTCTGCAAAATCTACCATAGGATTAACTAAAGTAATGGTCCACGAAGCACTAGAGAAAATCTGCCACCTCTAAGCCTGCTAATGATGCTGAGAATGCTGATTCAACATGTTGAAGAAGTCGCTCAACCCAATGCTGTTGAAATTCAAAGCCCATCAGATATGATCACTCAGGTTAAGATGCACATGATGATGAAAGAGTTAAATGACAAGTTGCGTGAGAGTAAGGATGTGATGAGGAAACAGATGGGGGGAACTCTAGATTTACTAAACCAATTATCCTATAGCCGTAGAAGGAACATGAAGGAGTTATCACCTCCCAAATCAAAAAAAGACAGTTCTTCATCATTCAGAGAAAACCACGGAGAAAGGAAGCAAAAAAATGAAGACAAAAGAAGTTAGGATTTTGAAAATCAAGTTGAACAATGCTCATAGTGCAAGAGTAGGATCGGTACTGATCCATCCCCACGGATCGGTACCGAACCCTGTCAACGTGATGTTGGCACATGAGGCGGTGTTGGTTTAGATGGTGATGTTAGTGGGGTAGATGGTCATGTTGCTGATGGCCAGAATATTGAGATTCAGACGGCTGCCCTTGATCCTTCGCATTGCAATCATAGAGATAAATTAGCTAGACGAACAGTTCTCCCAGGGACAGGGAAACCTAGGTACCATGGAACTAACCGAACTTGTTTGTAGAGCCAAACACTCGAGGTAGGACATGATCATTGTCATCCTATAGATCAAATTGAGCCATAATATTTAGTTGGTATGGTGAAGAAGTTAGTAAATGAAAACCAACATAGAAACAATGACGAATATTCTTCTCCCAATATGAACCCATTCACCGAAGAGATATTGTGTGAGGAATATCCCTGAAGGTTCACTATGCCGACAATGTTGTCCTATAGCAGGATGATGGATCCGAGATAGCATTTACTGAAATACGAATGGTGAATGGGCACGAGAAGGGTAATGGATGCCATCAGGTGTTGGTTTTTTTTGGTCTTTCTTAAAGGTGTAGATAAGATGTGATTCACCCGACTTCCATCGTAATCCATATCGTTGTTCGATCAGTTGGCAAGGAGATTTTTTGAATAATTTCCCTTGCACACAACCCATCCAAAGGATGTTGTATGAGGAATATCCATGAAGCTTCTTTATGCCAACGATGCTGGGCTATTACAGGATGATGTATCCGAGATAGCATTTGCTGAAATACGAATGGCGTATGGACAGGACGAGGGCAGCATACATTGTGGGGGTATTGGTGTTGCTCGGTATTTCTTGAAGTTGTAGCTATGATGTGGTTCGGTCGACTTCCATTGAAATCCATGTCGTCATTTGATTGGTTGGCAAGGAGGTTTATCGAATAGTTTCACTTGCACACTACCCACCTAAAGGATGTGATGTTGTTATCGAAACAATTCTAGAGTATGTGGGAGTCATTGAAGGACCTTTTGAGTATATTCAATACGACCATGATAAAAGTGAGTAATGCTAAGGAGGACATAGTGCTGTTGGCTTTGATCAAGGGGTACATCCAGATACTAGTTTCGGAAGATGGTTGAAGATGAAACCTCTACTAATAATGGATGGTTTTATATAAAGGTGATTTAATTCTTGCATTTGGAAGAGGAAAGTTCGAGCACTAGGAAAGTCAATGATGGAAAATCAACTGAAGTGATTCAAAGTAATGTGGCTGTGAAGCAATCCATCAAAGGTTCTAGGAATGCTGCTATTAAAGTGGAAAATATAGGTAATAACCTAAAAAAATAATCAAGGTGATGGAGGTAGGAAGCTAAATTTCAAGAAACCTTCGAAACTTCCATAGTACGAAGATTATACACCACTAGATAATTTGATTAAGAATATATACCTTCCAATGCAAGATACTGAGCATTACAAGAAGCCAAATTTGAGAGAGCTGACTGAGAGAAAAATGGTCTTGGATATGTTGCCGCTTCCACGAGACCTGTGGTCATAACATGAACAAATATAGGAATTTTCGAGATATGATTGAGGAATTAATCTAGAAGAAGAAGCTTCGACATTGTATAATGCCTCATGATAGCGGGCCAAGGAATGTTCAACCCCAGGGGAAACAGCTCCAACGCAGCCTGCTTGGACCTATTGGTGGCAAGCCTTGGCAACTTGAATAAAGACTTGTTATCAACACAATAACTGGTGGACCTCATCCAATCGAAAAGAGGTGGAATGAGATGGGAAGATAAAGGAGTTATTTAAAACATATGGTACAAGGGAGTTTCTTTTCCATCAAAGGCGAGGCTCTAGTGATGCAACTAAAAACCATGAAAGATTACATTTTGTTCAAAAGTCATGACATAGATGGGGTCGAGGTGCATATGCTTGATCCCTTGGTGATAATGGTATAGGCCAACAACTTTGAAGAAAATTCTTGTTGGTTATGGAAATTAAGTAAATATTCTATTTAAGAGAGTTTATAATAAGATGATGAAGGATGGTCAGGATCCGAAGCTTGTAAATATAAAATTTAGGTATTTATCGGAGAGGCTGCAAAGCCCGTAGTATTTGTAAACTTATTGACGGTTTCAGGAAAGGTGATTGCAAGAGAGTGTAGTTTGTAACCTTCGCAGTGATGGATATTTTTTCAAATTATAATGCCTTTTTGGACCGACTGGCCGTTTTCTAGTTTCTAGGACTAAAGGCCCTAGCTCCATGGTTCCCAACGATGAAATTTCCCATGAAAAACGAAATGAGGGTCATTCAAGCTGATCAAAACCTTAGATAAGAATGCGACGTCACCGAGCCAGGGGAAGCAAAGTGACATTGAAAAGGATAGGACATGGAGAAGACTCTCTACATCTAATCGATAGACGCATAGCAACCACTGCCTAAGCCCTGACTTGGTTGGCATAGAAAGTTCCATAAAGCTATGGATCCGAGGAAGGATCCAGAGGATGCAAGGCGGCCCTAGCCGAGCGGACAATCACCATCTCGATCTGTCAGGCCGATCCTACTCGGGTCCTGAAAATCAGATTTCAACTCAGCATGAGAATGAAGAAAGAATTGGCGGGTTTTCTTTAGGCGAACCTAGATGTTTATTCCTTGGCACATTCTGACATGTACGAAATATCATTGGAGATAGCGTGACATGCATTGAATGTGAACCCTAGATGTATCCCTGTGAAACAGAAGTAGCATAGCCTAGGTTCAGACTGATCCTTGCGCTGAAGGAAGAAGTGGATAAGCTAAGAGCCAATGGCTTTGTCCGCAATGCTGTATATCCAGAGTGGGTATTCCAATCCAGTCCTAGTCAAGAAATCCAATGGGAAATGAAGGACATGGATCGACTATTCAAACCTGAATAAGGCATGTCCAAAAGATAGCCTCCCATTGCCAATGATTGACCAACGAGTGGATTCGACAGCCGGCCATGAATTGTTATCTTTCTTAGATGCTTATTTTGGCTATAATTAGATTCTAATGCACATCCCACAACAAGAACATTGGAGCAACATTTCTAGGGTGATATGCATGTTCCTATGGTTAATTGGAGAAACATTTACAAGAGATCTCAATAAGACTCTCTCGTAAGGGTAATGTATTATACTGTAGGTACTAAGCAAGCGGGCTGGATAAGGGTCCATTCAAACTTCGAGGGGATGGCCTGGCCAAATTTATAGTCCCTTGAGTATCCTAGCGCAAAGGCCATTCACATTATGAGCAAGTTGTCTTACGCTAATCAATCAATTAATAATGCTGAGCTATATGTCATTTCATAGCCTAGTGTGGGACAGAAGGTGCCTGCTCCAATAGCTCCGTTCGTGTTACGATCATTGGAGTTATAAGGTTTGTTTTCACTAGGATTTGACATGGTGCAAAGGTGAAAAGAGTTTGTAAAGAAGTAGAGTGAACAAAAAAGGGCTTTTGGGGAGGGTACTCCTATCGCCAAACTATTAAATAAATTTTTAGCTAACCTCGGATTTATGATTATGGGGTGATATAAACAAATGAAACTTGCTAATACATTAATTAAAAAATGTAAAATGAGGTGGTCGGTTGGAAAAACGCAAAAGAATACAAGATTTGGAGTGGTTCAGCTAAGCTTGCCTACGTCTACTATGAAAAATTCTTACTACTTTGGTTCTCTTACAATTTATGACTATAAGAGATATTAATAAGAAAATACAATGCTTGAGAGCTTATTTTGTTCAGTCTTTGTAAAAATGCAAGTCTTGATGTATTAATAACTGCTGCAAATTATATTAAATGACTAAAATTGCATAGTTTAGGCCTGGAGGGATGGGTAGTTGATGTGCGTGCTAGTTAGGAGGCTAGCCGGACTGTATGGTTGAGATGTTGATAATTGTATGGTCGTACCTTAAGCAAGCATTGTGCAAGGGCAGACAGCGCGGGCTCAAGGAGTGGTTGTTGTAGAGGTAATTTGATGGTAGCAAAGGTAAAGGTTATTGTACTTCTGTCAGATGAACGATGCCGTTTATCAGACTTTGTATAGAAATGAAACAAACAGAGCTCCTTTTTGTATGGGTAGGAAGGCGTTGGGGTTGGAGCTTGTCGAGACAAGGCGAGGAACACTCAGAAGTTCCGGGTAGTTGAAGAAGGGAGTGAGCGAGAGAACTTGCTGGGGAGTAGGTTATTAGCCAGGCCACTCACTAGGCTGGAGGCTTATTGCACATCGAGAAACTATATGCTGTCGTCGCCCGCTAGTGACCTTTAGGAGCTTTGCTTTAACTTAAGGAGACTTGACTGGTCATTAGGATGTAGGCCAAGTTGGTTGATTGCTAAGGGGTGCATCACATGTCGAGCTGCTATTTGGCATTGCCTGACCCACTATTGTTTGAGTGGACAATACTGTGACAATTTGTACTCGAGCTAGGTGGTCCGCTCGTAGGGTGAGCCTTATTGCGTTTGAGTCGGTGTATGCAATCAAATGAGCTAGTTAGATGATGTAGGCTGGCCTAATTTGTACTTGCAACAAATTTGAGCGATAAGAAATTTCAAATATTTATAGCTAGAAAGAAGATTCTAACACATTTATAGAGAAATTTGAGCGATAGATGAGCTGCTGTTAATTTTGATTTGACATTTAGTTTTATAATGCCTAGTTGGAAAGGCTCTACCCATGACAGGAGACTTTTAGTCCATGCTATTGAAGAAGTTAAAATTTTCCCATGCTCGCCATTCGTTAATTATCTCGTATATTCAGTGTACAAGCTTAGAAATGGATAGCTACCAATTTATCATCATGAATCCTATCATGTTTGAGCGTTTCAAAAAGCCTAGAATGTTCCAAAATTGTATGATGAAATTTTCAATTTATATCACTCTAGTTTATGCAAGGCCATGTGTTATTTAGAAAAAACATTCAACATTTTACAAGACATCCCAACGTATAGTTTCACTAGGCAAGCATATTTTGTCATTGCAACTTTGTTATTCATAAATTTATAAGAAAATACAACTATATGGATCCCGATTATAAACAAACCATTTAGGCAGAAGTTCCATCGAGTTATGAGAAAAATTGATGTGGACAACATCAATACAACCATGTTGGTGCAAGTTCATAAAAATACAGCATGGTTTGTTGCAACATGTCATCGATCAGAGATGTTTTGTTTGCGGCAGGACGACGTTGATGTATTAAATATTTTTATATTCTTCATCATTAATTTGAACTTTTGCTAGAATTTGTAGTAGGCATTTGAATTTGTATTTAAATTTGAATTTGAATTTAAATTTATATCATTGATTAATAAATACCAAAAATAAAAAATTATTGATTAAAGTAAATAATTAATAATTATGGCAAACAAAAAATTGGAATTCGTTGTAATTGAGCAAATTTAAGTTTTAAAATTCACAATCGTTCCTTCTAAAAAACATATTACAAAAAAAAACCTTACCATCAAGTTTCAGAAAATATGCATAAAATTCAACAAATATTTGCTGAGAACTTTGCAAATATTTGCAGAGTAATCTGCTAATATTTGTAGAGAAATCTACATATTTTTAAAATTTCAAAACTGCAAATATATGCAGATTTTCAAAAAAATTTAAGAAAATTCAAAAAATATGTTTTTATCGTAAAAACATATAATTAATTTTCAAACATAATTTTCAAAAAAATTCTTACCGAAATAAAAAATAAAGATGTAATTTAAACAAGTTTTTAGAAGATTTTTTCACGTATCAAATTCAAGAAAATGGACGTAACTAATTTCTACTGAAAAATATAAACACCATACGTATCAGAATTAACAAATTCTTCCTGCGCAATCTTCAACCTCTGTTCTAATTTGTCTACAAACGCTACAACCTCTAACCTTTAAGTGCCAATCCAATTTGACCATGAAAGAATCTTAAAATTGGCCGTTGATAGATCCAAATATAAATGCATAATTGAAACATGTTAAATTGTCCGTTAGTTCGGCTCAATGTGGGCTGGAAAAGCCCATTTAACAAAATCAGTGGACACGATTTAACCACACAAATGCCTAGATCCGTCTTCCCAACCCCTCCCACCAGCTATAAAATTGCCATTTTCGCCGCCTTCTTCATTTTATCTGTTCGCATCTTTTCTTCAGTTTTATTTGGATCTGGATTTTATGTTCTTAAAGGCTGGTAGTGGCGATGACAATCGATATTGGTCTCGATCATCGTAATAGTAATTTGATTAATTACCTTGTCGACCATTCTAATATATCGCCACCCATATTCTGACCCTTTTATTTCAATTTTTTATAATCCATTTTAGTTTATGATTAGTGTTAAACACACCGATGATTAAATGATCGGACAATCATATGTCTAAAGATCAACCGGGTATATCAACCATTAAGATAGTCAAAGATTCCATTTTATTACAATATTAGAAAATCTCTAATTATCAAAAACTTAAGAACTAATTACCGGGTTTCATTTCAAATAATCCTGAAATAATATATATTTATATCTTTTGTACATCAAATCATACTTAGGAAATTATAATTTAAAATTTGTTTCACCAAAACAACTGTGTAACAAAGCTACTATAGTGGTCTTTCCACTTTGAAACTCGAAAATTAAAGTGGATGATGTCGCGATCATTATCGAAATTTTTTTCCAGCGGTAGAAGATGAGAGTACATAACTTATTTTCTTTTAGAATTCTTTTAAAACATTTCTTTTTAGTCTTATTAAAAATATTTCTATCCCAAAACACTTTCAAATAATACTAATATTATTTTTCCAAAATTTTATTTAATTTAATATTTTTAATTATCAAAAATACGGTTTGTTACAAGCTTTTTGGTTGGAAGATTTCATTGACTTATCTAGAAAGCAACGGATTATCGTTGGTAAGGTTGTAGTGACAGGTATGTTACATTGAGGAACAAATCATGCTCAATTGTCTTAGAGGTTCAATTGATAGCTTTTAGACCAATGTCCGTTTTCATTTTGTGTTAATATTTTTTTTTCGAAATACTTATGTTAGATGCGATATTATTCAAGACATTTTAGTTGAGTATCTTGAAACATTGGAAGGTTAGGATCAAAAGATCTCTTATGCTTACATTCCACGTTAGTTAATTTCAAATTCATTGTGCTTGTTTTGATTTCTTTAAATCTAATCAAGCCATCATTATAAGTAATGTATTTCTTTTAAATTTTATTTTCTTTAATTTGAATTCACTTTGTACCCTTTGTGATTGGTTGGTTTATGTTTTGGGTAGTGTATTTTGTTTTAGAATAAATTTATAAAATAATCATAGCGTATAAACCAATTAATCCCATAAGTTTCAAATACGAGCAAAACCAATAAATGGAAATTAGGTTTAAGTTACCATCTGTAGTTTTGTAGTAATCCAAGAGAAAGGGTTAAGTAATTAAGTTTATATACAAATCCATGTTTGATATTAAACAAGCCTAGTACTGTACCTTTTGATCGCTTTTAAGGACAAATATAATTCCTTTTCCTTTGGAATTAAAGGCAAATTTTTATTGTATCTTATCCATCTTAAAACTTAATTTTAGCTTATCAAAAGCTCAAATATTTCCAATTAAATCTCAATCATCTCGCTTTACCATTGTTGGGTTTTTTTGCTGTCCTTCAATGTTTCTTCGTTTAATTGATCGTGATTAATCTTTTGTTAATTTATATTCAAAGCTAAATTATGTTGATTCTTCCATTAGTTCGAGTCAAAATGACTTTGTTTATGGTAAGTTTATTTTTAAATATGATTTCCTTTATCTTTGTTGTTCTATGAATATGCACCTGAATTCAACTTCTGCATTTCATGTTTTTTAGCATATGCTTTGACTTACATTTTATTTCCTTTTTTATTTTCTTAGTATTAGTTATTGAAGTCATTAATGTGAATAAAATACGATGTTTGCTGGAAATTTTCATTACAACAAAATATTACAAATATTTTATTGTAGTTAGATGAAAGACTTACATTTATATCAGTCTTTGATAAAAATAAAATTTAATTATTAACAAGCACCATTATCCTAGTGGTTATGTGATTTGACTTTGGTGCGAGAGGTCACAAGTTCGAAACTTGCGTAACGTGATTCGAACATATATTGACATGTGATACGTTGTCCCAATGATATGTTATATCTAAGTACCAATTCAAAAAAATAAAAAATAAAAATAAAAATAAAATTTGATTATTGTTTGATAACAATCTGTATATAAAGTAGACTTGTATATAGAGAAAAAAAATTGAAAGATAAATAGTGTAAAAAATATAGAAATGTTTGTCATTTTTTACAAAATGATATATGCAAGTAGAGTTTGCATATACGTGATTTAGTAAAAAGAAAATTGAAAGATAGTTTTGATGAAAGGATAGACTTTTATTTTCTTTTATTTAGAAGCCGAATTTATTTATTTGTCTTGTGTTTAAAAGCTAAAAATAATAACTTTTTGAAAAATAATTTGAGCTGGAAGGATTAAATCTAACTATTTATTTTCTAAAATAAATATGGATGGTAAAATATTGCATCAACAAAAAGGCAAATTTATTTATTTCGGGATGCCTCTGCGAGAGCCTTAATTAAAAAATGATGGGACGATGGTCGATCTTCTTACATCATTGGCTTATGAAAGTAGGTTTTCAAAAAAGAAAAGCTTAATTTATTAATATTTTGCTTTTAAATATAGTTTATTTAATGTGGAAATTAGGGAGGCGTCCCTATCATACTTTCATATTGTAAAGCGGGTCCCTGTCAAAGTTTCATTGTAAAGCGGGTCCCTGTTTTTTGGAAACGAAGAAAAATTATTGCTGAAATGTCAGCAACTTTTATAAATAAGTGCTGATATTTCAGCAACTATCTGTATCAAAGTTTTATTGTAAAAACAAAGAAAAATTATTGTTGAAATGTCAGCAACTTTTATAAATAAGTGCTGATATTTCAGCAACTATCCGTGTCAAAGTTTTATTGTAAAAACAAAGAAAAATTATTGCTGAAATGTCAGCAACTTTTATAAATAAGTGCTGATATTTCAGCAACTTTCATAAACTGTGTTCACAGTGCACATAAATGTTGCTGAAATATCAGCAACTTTTATAAATAAGTGTTGATATTTCAGCAACTTTCATACACTATGTTCACAGTGTACAGAAATATTGCGGAAATGTCAGCAACTTTTATGAAATGTTGCATCATGCTCTGCAATAATCGTGAATAAAAAAACAGGGACCTAATTTACACTGAAATTTAGTGAAGGACTTTTCGTGAATTTTGAAACTTAATAAGGACCTGTGCCAAAAGTACCCTTATTTAATTTACCTAAATTGCAGTTTTTACTAGAATTGAATAGGAATGTAAATTAAAGTGTGATCTGATCCAAAGTGGGAATTGAACTGGAAGACTTTTGATATCAGTGATTTATTAGTTGCAGTTATATGCGTTTTTCTTAATTTTCTGGAAAAGAATAATTTTATCTTCTTTTTTGTATATTGATACATATACGACATTCATATGTAGAGATATGTTCCAAAGCTTTTAGAAGGGTGAATACCGATGCTAAAGGCAGTCAAGGTACTAAAGAGACCGCTATTAAGATTAAATATAAATACAAACATTTGGAATGAGGAAACTACGCAGTTTGGAAATTATCGATGAATTGACAAGATGTTATTGAATTAGGAGCATTATAAATGAAGGTAATGGTGGGAAATCGGCACTTTTCATATTCCTCTATGGCTGTCTGTTTAGCCAATCGTAACATAGTTTTCTTAAATTTTTATAAAATCACTTTCATTAGGGAGCGTACTTTATTTTTATTTTAAATATGTTTTTTGTTGCTTGGACACATCGAAAAACAAAGAATATGAGATCAGGTAAATTTCTGTCTTAACATTTTAAGTACAGTTAATGCGAAGGTTAGCATTTATAGCTTTTTGGTGGAAGATTCCATTGACTTATCTAGAAAGCAACGGACTATCGTTGGTAGGGTTGTAGTGATGGGTATGTTACATTGAGGAACAAATCAGGTTCAATTGTCTCAGTTTTGTGTACCAAGATGTTTAAAAGATTGATTCTTTTAAACCAATGTTCGTTCTCTTTTTTGTGTTAATGTTTGTTTATTTTTGCAAAATACTTATGTTAGATGCGATGTTATTGAAGATCTTTTAGTGGAGTATCTTGAAACATTGAATGGTTGGGATCAAAAGATCTCCTATTGTTACATTCTACAATAGTTAATTTGTAAAACATTGTACTTGTTTTGATTTCTTTAAATCTGAGCAAGCCATCATTATAAGTAATGTATTTATCTTTAATTTTATTTTCTTTAATTTGTAGTTACTTTGGAACATTCGTGATTGGTTGGTTTATACTTTAGGTAGTGTAATTTTTTTTAGAATAAAGTTATAATCAATCATAGCATATGAACCAACTAATCCTTTTAGTTTCAAGTAGTAGCAAAACCAAAAAATGAAAATTAGGTTCAAGTGACCATCTAGTGTGCGGTATTAATTTCTAGGACTATGGAATAAGTGAATAAGTTTATAGGATGCAAACCCATGTTTGATATTAATTTATTAAACAAGCCAAGTATTATATCTTTTGATCGCTTTTAAGGTCAAATATCTTTTTTTGGACCAAAAGTCACTCTTTGTATTGCATCTCATCAATCTTGAAACATAAATTAGCTTATTAAAAGTTCGAATATTTCCAGTTAAATTTCGATCATCTCACTTTACCATTGTTGTGTCTTTGCTTCCGTCGTCGTCGCCATCTCCAATGTTGTCGTCTTCCGTCTAATATGCCGTGATTATAATATTTTTGGGATTTAGTAACGCCTACTACCTTCAATGATAAATTATGTTCCTTCTTCCATTAGTTTGGGTTTAGATAACTTTGTTCATGGCTAGTTTTTATTTATTGTGTATTTTTTCGTATTTTTACTATGACTAGTGTGTCAAAATTTTGAACATGATCTCCTTTATCTTTGTTCATCTGTGAGTATGTGCTTACTTGAATCCAACTTTTGCACATGATATTTTAGCATATGCTGTAAATTAATTTTTTCCCCTTTTTTTCTTGCTGTTAGGTATGGACACAAAACATTATAACTATAACTTAACATTATAATTATTATAATTAAGTTATAGCATATTCAATATAACAATTAATCTATAGCATATTAAGTTTTAGCATATTAATTATAGCATATTAAGTTCCGTAAGAGAAATGTTATAACTTAATTATTATAATTATCATGTTTTGATATACTGAAGATCAGATGTTTGTTGAAATTTTTCAGTATAACAAAACATTATAATTATTTTTTTTCATAGTTAGATGAAAGACTCGTCTTTATATCAATCTTTGATAAAAATAAAATTTGATTATTGTTCGGTAACAATTTGTCTACAAAGTACATTTCCATATAGAGGGGGAAAAACATTTTAAAAGATAAATATGAGGCAAATCATATTATTATAAGAATAACTATATGAAAAAATATAGAAACTTCCATCATTTTCTATAAAATGATATATGCAAGTAGAATTTGGATATATACACGATTTAGCAAAATGAAAATTAGAAAATAATGTTGATGAATGGGTAGACCCTTTTATTTTGTTTTATTTAGAAGATGAATTTATTTATTTGTCTTAAGTTTAAAGAATAATGATAATTATTTTTATAAAAATAAGTAGAGCGGGAAGGATTAAATGCAGCTATTTAATTTCTAAAACAAAAATAGATGGTAAAACATAGTATCAATAAAAAGGCAAGTTTATTTATCTTTTTTGAAATGCTAAATATCATTTACTTTTTTTCAAAAGCTTAATTTAATAATATTTCACTTTAAGTGCAGTTTATTTAATTTTTGTAATTTGTAGTTTTATTCAAGGTTGAATAGGAATGTAAATCGAATCGTAAAGGGGAAGATCTGATCCAAAGTGGGATTTGAATTGCAAGATTTTAAATATTTTAGTAATAGTGTTTTAGTTGATGTAACTAATAATTTCAACGTACATTAAAGTGATTACTCCACCTAGGTTTGTCTTTATTGTTGCAACCTTTGCTCTTTAGTTCCATGATTATATCTACAAATTTCTGTACTTAATACTAGAAGAAGAAATGTGAATTATTTGTACTTATGATTTTGGACTGCGTACACTTTTGGTTTTAATGTAAGATGGAGAAAGATGTATGAATTGCTTATACTTGTGCATTTGAAAATAAGTACGTTTTTCTCAAATATTTGTAAAAGGATAGTTTAATTTTCTTTTTGGTATAATGATACATATATGGAATTTGAATGCAGAGATGCATCAGTGGAATTTTCATAATTAAATCAATGCTTAACAAAGTTCCTTCGATTTTTCTTTTAAGGTTTTGTAATGAATCGGTATTTGTTTCCATAAATACTTAAACATAATATAATCACTAAGAAAAATATGTATGTTTTAATATTTAATATTGTTAATAAGAAAACTTGTCAACATACCCAAAGCTATTTAGTTAGTAAGTAAAATTATTTATGTTACAACAGAAGATTATCAGAAGAGATTACTCCCTTTGAAACCCCCTTTCGATCGGGATGACTTGGACAAATTGCTTTTGGAGGATGATTTATGAAAGTACTAACAGTGGTTAATTGATCCAATCAACCTCCTCAAGGTGAAGATTAAGGAGAAAGCATCCCATCCGAAACATCTATTTTGGATGGATCGAAAGTGGTTATGTATATCAGGTGTTCATCCCCTTTTGACTATATTGAAAGGTCCACTCTGCCTTTAAAGAGAAGAATTTGCTTTCGAAACCATTGGTTTCGCTCCTTTAGGATGAGCTCCTTCGAAAGGGTTATAAGTATCGTTGGATGTGTATACCTTTCGAAGGAATTCATTCCTTATAGCGTTGCTTTTCATTTACACATCTGATCTTCCTCGGAACTCTCCTTTCGATCAAGTCGAAAGGGGTCTAGCTAAACCGAAGTGGATTTGATGTATAATCTGCAAAGTCTTATTTAATATATGCAATGGTAAATCATCTCAGATAACATAAGTTCCCTGAACTTATTAAAGTCAAAACATCATCATCATCTTTATTTTTCATTATACATCATTAATAAGATTATAATGTGATTTGAATGCATATTATGTAAGTTGATCGCATAGCATTGTATAAGACAAAATAGAATTAAGAAGATAAGCTAGCATCATGTGCAATTGATCGTTAGACAAGTTATTGATCAAAATGATCTCCCTCATGATCAAAATCTCATTGAATCCATGCGCTTCCTCTTTTAACATGAATCCGAATTGAGTTACAAGTAATAGAGCTTTTTCCTCAAATCAATTTAGGGTTACAAAGACTTTATTTAGCTAAGAAATGGAGGAATGAGTTTGGATTCCAAAATTCGATCCCCAAAATCGAATCCCTTGCATCATATTTATAGATATAGGTTGTCCCATTTCACACTCATTCTTTCGACTCAGTCGAAGGGTCTTCCCCTTATCTTTTGCTTTCATACAAAATCGAAAGGCTTTTTTTCTATTTGCGGCGCGCCTGCTTTCAATCTTGTCGAAAGGCTTTTCTTTTGAGTTTTCTCACTTATTCTTGCACCTCACATCTTCTTATTCTAGACCTTTAGAACTAGTCGAAAGGATCTCCACGTCCACCTGTCGCTGCCTTCAAGGTCCAAGTGTCTCTTTTATCTGTTTTCTTCCAGGCTGCTTTCAACTTCATCGGAAGGATGATAATCGCGCTCCTTGCTTTGTGTTGCTATAATGTTCCGAGTAAAAAATGGGTTGGGCTTTCATATTGCTTCAAAAGTTATGAGAGTGATATCTGAGTCGAAAGGATTTTTGGCTTTCATGTAGGATTTTCATCATGTTTTCGTAAGGTTCCAACCATTTCGAAAGGCATGTACTTGCTTTTGAAAGGTGTATCGGAATCAATTCTTCATGTTGTAAACCGAAATTGATGAAACCTTCTATTTTGAAGGCATTGGTTCATTGCGCAATCCTTTCGTTCAGCACCTTCGAATGGGGTTCCAAATCCATTTTTGCTTCTCTTATATATGCGAATTCATCTACATCTAAATGTTTCAATGAGGCGGAAGAGTAGCCCTGCCTTCCTTTTCTATCTTCTTGAAATATTTTGTATTATTTATCATTTGTGAAGACACCTGGTGCTTGCGACCTCCTCGAAAGCCATTTCAATGCCTTTGAATTGAAACACCCTTCCTTGATCATTAATAAAACCCATATCTTTAATTCTAGTAGTGTAACAACCCGGAATTTCACCACATGAATTTTTGAATATTTAATTAATTTTAAATATTCAAATAATAGGTTTTATAATTAAAATAAAAAAAATTTAAATATTAAATATTAAAGATAAAATAGTTTTCAAATTTAGTTTACAAAAATATTTAGTTCGATAAAAAACAGAAAATGTGGCCAGAAATTGTTTTTCGAATTTTCGACATTTTGTCGTATAAAAATTATTTGAAATGTTATGCACACTTTCTTATATATATGCACACATAGACTAATTATATAATATATAAGCTAAGATAGTATAATAAAGTTTAATTTAGTTAATTAACTTAAGATAATTATGATGTGATACTTTGACAACTAAATAAAAAAGGAAAAAAATGTCACATCAAATTAAACATGCTTAAACATGATTTGATATTTTGGCAACTTGAGCTTTAAATGCATATTCGTAAGGGGGAGACAAGCATTGTCATATGACAACCATGGATAGGAGGGTATATGTAACACCACATATTTTTATAACATTATTTAGAATTTTTAATTAACAAAATTAAATGAAATAATGTGAAGATTAATAGGTTGAGATTTGATTAGACTAAGGGTAGCCGTGCCATGTTAGTGTGTTAATTAAAATTAAATAACATAAATAATGGTGTTAGGAATGAGTAAGGACAATATGTGAAAGAGGAAAGGCTTATGCCCTAATCCCTTAGGAATGAAACTCACGTTAATTTCATTTTCACTCTAACTAAAATTAAACCAAGGCTGGCCACCATTATTGTTCTCAAGAGAAGATAAGCTTGGATTCGAGAGAAGGAAGATAATCTACTAAATCAACATCAAATCTCACATCTTAAAATATCATAGCTAAGGTGAATAATTACTACACCCCATTTTCTTATGGTTTTCGGTTTTTAGATTAGATCCAAAATTTTTTGCAAGTATATGCCATGTTTTGATGACTAAAATTGTATATATGCTTGTTGATGAATTATATATGTTCATGTTAGTTTTTATGATATGTATGACATGAAAACCCTATTAATTGACATCCAAATGCCTTGAGAATATAAATTTAGGTCAGAAATGATATTTTAGAGATGGATTTCAATTTTCATAATTTTCTGAACTAATGTAGATTTTATATTAATTTTCTAGTGAAGAAAATGATTTATTGGGTTACAAATTATTTTCGACTAAAATTATAATTATTTAGGTTTGAAATTTTCATGTGTTGGAAAACATATTAGAATTTCTAGGATTTTTCCAGATTTTTCCTTAGTGAATTGATGAATATATAAAATTATTTAAGGTATTAGACTTAAACGTTTTATATATTTAATTAAGAAGAGAGGGCATTTTACAAAATAAAATGATTATTTAATTTTGAAAATAGTAGCAGAACTTTTCAGAAAAGTATTTATTAACCAATAAGAATCTGACAAACAAAAGTAGGTTAGTTGAAAAGTTATCCTTTATAAGTTAAAAACAAAGAAATCATATTTTTAGCATGTTTTTAAGCCAATTTTAGCATTAGACTTTCCGACCCAGACCTCTCGACTAAGTCGAAAGGTTATACCTTTTGATAAGGTCAAACCAATGCATATGGTATCAAGTATCTTGGTATGTAGGACAGAGTCGAAGGATTCGTAAACCAAAGGTTTGTTGCCAAAGGGGTTGAAGTATGTGTGTTTCATAAGCCAAAGATCGCCTGCTTTGCTTTCAAATTCGACTTGGTTGCTTTCGACCAGGTCAGATATTTAAATAAAGGTTTTTAAACATTTCGACAAGTTTGAAAGGTTACTACCGCTTTGTTATGAATCTTCCGACAAAGTCGAAAGGTTTACTTGTTTTAAAATTAGCCGCTTCTCCATGCTTTCGAAGGAGAGCTTTTGACTTAGATGATTCACTATTGTTTCCAAAATGAAGTAAGACCAAAGCTTTTGAAGCAGATCTTTCGACAAAATCAAAAGGTCCCTTCCAATGATTTTGAAAGGTTTAGGTTCAATTATATTGAAAAGTTTAGTTCAATGATTTCGAAAGGTTTTGTTAACCACAAAATATGAATTGTGATAAAGAAGACCTTTCAGAAGATTTCCGCCAGAATAGAGGACAATAGGTAGAGTCACCTTTCAACGGTGTCGAAATGGTTAGTCAATGCTAACAAGAAAAGGCAATAAAAACTTCAGAGCAAAGCTTCCATAAATATAAAGGGAAGAATTACTGAGGCACAACGAAGCTGCTAATTACAGAGCCTACAAGAACCTTCCGGTCAGAATAAAAGAACAGTTCAGGAAACACTCATTATAAAACATAGGCTAAAAGAAAGAAGTTCAAATAAAACATTTCGAAGGAATCGAATGGAGGAAGTCAACAATTCATAGCAGTCCCCGACCTTTCGAGGGGTTTTATTCCACAGTATTCAAGAAGTTTTTTCCTTCCAAAGAGGGTGAAGAAGTCAAGGGCATGTAACTCTATAACTACCTTTTCAAAAGCATAATAAGTCTTTTTGACCGGTGGGAACGCATGCCTTATGATGAAGGCAAATTCGCAAGTCAGCTAGGAATGAAAGACAATCTTCCAACAACATTCAAGAAAAGCACGACTCTCGATAATAATCAAGTAAAGAGCAACCTTTCGAAAAGGTCGAAGGGTTCACAACAATCAAGTAAAAGTGAAACCTTCTAACAAGGTTGAAGGTTTCCTAACAATCAAGTGAAAGGGAAACCCTCTGACAAGATCGAAGGGTTCACAATATCATATAGAAGACAGACCCTTCGGCAAAGACGAAAGGTTCATGAAAGCATATAGAGTAGTAGACCCTTCGACAATGTTCAAAGATACTAATAGCATGCAAAAGGAAAACCTTTCGACGAAGTTGAATGGTTTGCAACTTCATATAAAAAGATGATCTTTCGACCCAGCCTAAAGCATGAAGTCGTAAAGAGGGCCGCCTACATCTGTAAATAAAACCCAAGTGGTCCAGTTTTGGAGATCAGATTTTCTTCTCATTCTTCTCTCATTCGACTACTTTTTCTTCCGCTCACAACTTTGTAATCCTAATTTTGAAATTAAATTGGGGATTGATTTTTTGAATTTTGTATCAAACTTCATCATGAGGAAATAATGAGGATTGTGGCTTGTAATCGACTCTGAATTTGAGGATGATCACGATTAGGCGTCAATTTAATATTAACCGCTAATCATATATGATTTATTTCTTATCTTCTTTGTTTATTTCAAATATATGTCATGGAATTGTTATTAAACATTTTCACGAGCTTTGTTTTCCTTTCTTGGCTCTGGCTATAAAAAGGGAAATACTACTTGTAAATCAGTTTTAATACGGCTCCACGGCATATTAAATCAATTCTTATTTTTATCTAAACATGTTTGAATGATGCATTTTTTGAAGGGTTTTCACAAGAAGAATATCAATCTAAGAGGTAGAAAGCAACAAAGAAATATAAAACAGAGTAATATCTCCTTTCGACAGCATCGAAAGGTCTACTACCTTCCGACGTGATCGAAATGAGATGAAAGACAGTGATTGATTGCTCTCGATCTCCAGGGGAGATGGAATTCGATGAAATGACAAGTTCAAAAGTTATATAAATGACTTCAAAGGGGAAATTACAATTATAACAACCTAGTCGAAAAGTTCAAAGGACTACTTAAACCCTTCGACTAAGGCGAAAGGTTTCATAATTCTACTATTCCAACCAAGCCGTAAGGTTTGAATGAAACCTCAACCTTTCATCATGGTTAATGAGTTATTTTATTTTCTATGCAATTTCATGGAGGGGATAAGCAACTTTTTAAACCTTCCGGCATTATTCATCTTAGGCTAAGGTTAAACCCATGGCTTCAAACCCTTCTGGCCTAGTCATTTTATTCGAAAGATGTGAATTTACTCAACCACATAGTTGGGCCCTTATAAAAAAATCTTATACAGAGCATTGGGGACGTTAACAAGATTTCCTGCTAACATTTTTGGCGCTAGAAGGAGGCCTCGAACCTCCGACCTTGCTATTTTAATATAGCTAATTGCAGAATTTTGATTTGCTTTAGGAAAATGAGATCAAAAAGGCTTTCCACCTTCAACGAAAGGGACAAACATATAACTTCGCTAGAGAAAAATGTGTCGCCATCTTTCAACCTGGGGAACAAGGAACAAGGGCAGTCTTCTGCACCAGCTCAACCAACTTCACCGCCGACTCAAATCCGACTGTCTCCGCAACAAGCTCCAACTCATAATCTTCAACTAGAGGAGCATATTGCTAAAATCACACATTTAGAGCAGCAAATGGCAGAAATGAAAAATCTCCTTAATGAAGTTCTATCTCACCGATCATCCATGAAGGCGGCCACAGTGGGAGAAGAAGTCATCTCACCAAGGAGAAATTTTAAAGTCAACGTGGATGCCGTGAAAATTAAAGCTATTATTCCCTTGCCTAAAAAGAGGGATTATCTCCCACTAAAAGCAAACTATCAAGGAAGAGTTCAAGAGGAAGACAAAGACTGCTCTGCAAGTTCTACCTTGGATGGTTACAAACCGAGTAAGAAAGATTATTTGAACAATGAAGCTTACCTCAAAAACATGGCAGAGAAGGCCGTGAAGGATCTGCCAAATATCAAGGGCAAAGGAACAGCAGACGAAAGAGTAAACGATAATGAGAGGGTTGCCCCTTTCATTGATGAAATAATGTCAACACCAATTCCCTCTCACCTGAAGGTCCCTACAATGAAATATCATGCCACATCTAATCCCGACGACCACTTGATGGCTTTTAATAGTCAAATGGATATGTATAATGCTTATGGTGCCGTTAGGTGCTGCCTTTTCCCAATCACTCTTCAAGGAGCTGCCGTTAAATGGTGCAGGATGTATCGTGAGAACACAATCTATTCATGGAAACAATTAGTTCTCGGCTCAGTTCTGCATTTGTAAAGACCCGTCAATCGACTACACAGTGCTCGCCAATATAAGACAGAATCATGGTGAGTCATTGGGAGATTACTTGAAGAGGTTCAACACTGAAGCCTTGAAAGCCAAAGGAATGAATGATAGGGACAAGCTTATTGTAGTGCACTCGGGCCTTATAGTCAATTCTCCTTTCTGAAAGGAGTTATTCATCCATGGATGCCGAGATTTACAAGACTTCCACTTTCAAGCTGACAAATTCGTCCGGATGGATGAATTGTACCATTCTAAGAAAAAAATTAATCAAAGGAGGGACAGTGGAAAATTCGGCTCAGAAAGGACTCCTAAATGATCTAGATGGGAGGAGGTTAATGCTAACGCAGTGGCGTTAAACCGACCGATCTCTTACATCTATGCAATGACTCGAGACAAGGTCAATTTCTCAATCTCATTCAAAGCCCGAAATTATCCAGAACGAAAGAAAGGAGATAAATATTATGCTTACCACAAGCGAATGGTCACAAAACCAACGAGTGTAAGGTGCTGGCAGGAATAATTCAAAAATTAATTCGAGAAGGACAGTCAAAGGAATTTGTAAAGAATCTGCAACAGACTTTCCTGCCAGAGGCTGAGGCAAGAAAGCTTAATGGTAATACTGTTAATATGATTGGAGATGAAGATCCACTAAGCATGAGTCCACCCTAATACATAATTGATGTTATATACGGTGGACCACATCCTGTGGGTAGAAGTCAGAGTGCCAGGAGTAGATACATTCGTGAAGCCAGGAAGGGTGTGTTTTCCATACAAGAAGAACCACCGCTCAGGAACCCAAAGTATATTATTAACATGCACACTTTGGTGATCAGTCTCCAAGAGTTGAGAAGGGGAATCCATCATCCCCACAATGATCCATTGATGATCACAGCTTAGATAGGATCCTCGGTGGTTACAAAAATCTTGGTCGATAGTGAAAGCACTGTAATGTGATATTCCGACATGATATTGATTAGATGGAAATCTCGAAGGACAAACTTGAGCTTAGCGCCAAATCCATCTTCGGGTTCAACAACAAAGGAACAACTCCACTTGGACAAGTAAAGCTTTTGGTTTTGCTAGGACTCCCTCCTTGCTCTCGTGCTTTTTAGACAACCTTTGTGACCATAGATCAGCCATCATTCTACAACGCTTTCTTCAGACGTCCAACACTGGATGAAGTGGATGCATTTGTCTCACCAAAATATCTGATGCTCAGACCTTACCGAGACTACCTGGGGAATTATCCGAGGCAACCAATTTGCGTCAAGGGAAATGTATTTTGCAATTTTGGATCAATATAACAAGGAGTTCACTTGTTACTTTGATTCTTCCATTACTTTACAGCCTTCGGACGATGGGTTTCTACATCCATCATTTGAAGCAAAGGAAAAATTTGACAAACTAACAAGCCACAAAATGTTTTGTAGTTTATGGAAAGAGGAAGAGAATGTATACTAACTCCATAGAGGAAAGCGACATTGTTACTGAACTAGATTGCTGAGGAAAGGTCGAAAGAGTTAAGCCGGTTGAGGAAACCAAGGAAATTTTAATAGATCCTGCGATTCTACTAAGATAGTTGGAGTGGGAAAAGATATAGAGGAGGACTTAAAATCAGGATTAGCAGAATTCTTAAAATCCAATAAGGATATTTTAGCCTGGACCCACTCTGACATGATTGGAATTGACCCTATAATCATAAGTCATGCACTAAACATCAATCCAAACATCCCTCCTGTTAGGTAAAAGAAGAGGCAATTTGATAAAGTAAGGACCGACACCGTAAGAGAAGAGGTCAATAAATTGCAAAGAAATGGATTTATTAGGGAAGTCTTCTACCCTGGGTGGTTGGCAAACCCAGTTTTGGTAAAGAAACCTAATGGAAAGTGGCGAATTTTCTTAGATTATACGGATTTAAACAAAGCTTGTCCAAAGGATTGTTACCCACCGCCAAGAATAGATCAATTGGTCGATGCGACCAGTGGACATAAGCTGCTTTCCTTGATGGATGCGTACTCTGGATACAATCAAATCCATATGTACAAACCTGATGAGGAGCATACTAGCTTCGTTACAGATCAGGGAACTTATTGTTACAAAGTCATGCCATTTGGGTTTTAAAATGCTGGAGCAACTTTCCAAAGATTGGTTAACCGAATGGTTAAATATCAAATCGGATGAAATATGGAGGTTTATGTAGATGACATGTTGGTAAAATCACTAGAAACGAAGGATCATCTCCAAGATCTGAATGAGATGTTCAAAGTGCTTCGAAAGTATCAAATGAAGCTCAACCCCCAAAAATGCAACTTTGGAGTTCATTATGAAAAGTTCTTAGGCTATGTTATCAGTGCACAAGGAATCAAAGCCAGCCCAGAACAGATTGAAGCTACTAAAGATATGCAGAGCCTAAAACAAGTAAAGATGCCATGAATTTAAATGGAAAAGTAGCACCATTAAGCAGGTTCATTTCAAAGGCCACCAATAAGTTTATCTCATTCTTTCAGGTAATAAAGAAAAAGAATTTTTTTGAATGGAATGAAGATTGTAAAAAGGAATTTCAAAGAGTTGAAATCGCATTTGGAGAAACCTCTGATCTTATCTAGCCCCGAAAATGGAGAGGATCTTTTATTGCATATGGAAATTTCTGAACATGTATTAAGCTCAGTATTGATCAGAACTGAAAAGGAATTGCAATCACCGATTAATAATGAAATACCCACACCCCTTAATATATCCAAAAGGACACATTAAAAGGCGTGGTGCGTTATAGTTATAACTAAAGCTAACTGAGACTACGGTTCACAAGACAAATATAGATAAAAACAACGGAAACTTAAAATAATATCTTAATTAAAAAAAGCTTCATAATTGCTTCATAAATAAGTCAAATACCAAATACCACATGCATGTCTAAAAATCCAGTATGTCTCATGAAACAAAAACTCATAGTCTCAAAAATCAAAGTACATAATATCCCTCATAATAAGCCAGTACATAGAAAGAACAAAAGCTGAAAATAAAAGAAAAACATAGTAGAAAACTCCTCCAAAAAACCGCCAAGCAACAGCAATCTACTAACTTCTTCCTTGATTGCCTATGGGGAGGGGGCAGGGAAAAATAGAAAAGCGGGTCAGACTAAAAGTCTGGTGAATGATAGTAATTAATAGAGTATTTAAGTAAGATAAAAGTAATAGACTCTACAACAGTTCTAGCATAAATAAGGATAAAAAAGGAAATAGGAAAGAGATAAACTGGAAATAAGTACGATTAAATATTTTTCAATTTATAAGATAGGTTAACTTTGATTGCTTGCACTTGTCCTTGATTTCTGCTTTGATTAGGCTGAATTCCTAATTCTATAATTAGGATGTAACCCTAATTCTACCCTTTTTGATCGGCCTGCTACTCCATAAACCTTACTGCGGACCAGACGCTATATAACTCCCTACATAGCAGCCAATGGTATCTACGAAAGATGCACAAAGCACCCACTATGGATCCGGACGACATATATAGCTACCTACACAGAAGGCAATGGTATCTACGAAAGACACCCATACTAAGCGCTTGGAACTCATAGCGATTACTAATCACCAGAATGGAAGTCGCACGCATAACTATCACCATGCCCATGCTACATTTTGCTCCACCTATTGGGTCTTCTTATTACCTCAAACTCCAGCTTAAGCATGCCCCTCATCCCACTTCAGACTAACATGAGATCACCGTGTGTCCATAGATTCTATAGGGGAAATGCTGTTGGTACTGGTCCGTCATCCAAAAAATATCTAATTACGCCCCTTATCCAAATCCCTCATGATTTGAACTTCTATTTGACCAATTACTAACATTCCTAGTGTAAGCGTGCCCTCATCTCACTTCAGGCTAATGTGGGACTACTGTTTTGTCTAACAGGGAATGCTATTTGGTACAGGTCCTACTTTCATCTTTGCTTATTAACATAGATAAATTATTTTAAATAAGCATTTATAATTTTTCCCTACTATCTTTGCTTATTAATTTATCCTAAGTCTTGAAATAAGCCTCATTCTGTTCTATTTCTTATTATAACCTACGTTATAATCATGCTTATTACTTAACCCAAGGTCTAAGTGTGAAAATAAGCTCCTTTAATCTTTTACTCTTTTTAGTGATAATTCTAAGTTATAACTAGGCCAATCTTTTTAATTCAGTCCAATTAACATCATAATTAGGCGTAATTTCGGTCCAATTCCATTTATAATACAGTCTTTGAAATTTACATCTTATATTCCATTATTTCAGTTTTCTTACAATTTTATCCATATTCACGTTAATCCTATTCTAATCCATACGTGAAGAAAATAAAAGAAAACTGAATATAGAAGAAAATCCAAAACGTAGAAAGAAGATGTAAATAACGTATAAATAACAGTAAATAAACTAAAATACAGTAAATACACTGTAAACAAACGGAAAAGCTATAATTAACAGAAATAAACTAAAATTACTGAAAAGAATAGCTGAAAGGAAATAGACTGAAAATAATTCTAAAAACTGCAAATAAACTACTGAAAAGTCTATTCCAAAAATCGTAGTAAAACTACAACTATTGGAAACCCTATTATTTTAAATTACTTAAAGAAATCTTAAAATAATTACAATTACCCACCTCCGATCCTAAGCTCTTCCTTTGGTCATCCCGGATCTACTTGGAGTTGTAAAATAACTTAAATTATAACAATTTTCTCCTTTGGAAAAATTATTCCATTTAGGGTCCTTTCTAGAAAGGTGAACCCAATTAGAGAAAACCTAGAATGAGAAAAAGTGTTAGGTCTAGTGGTCTATTTATAGGGGTAGAAGCGGATCTCGGAATGTTGGATTTTGGGATTTGATAGGATGCAACCACGTCATAGGCTGAATAGGAGCCATTGGATGTAAAAATAGATGGACCGGATTGGTCAGAAGAATGCAAAACACGTCACCAATATGCTCTGGAACGTTTGAACGAATGAACATTCGTTCGTAAATAACAGAGGCGGGTCAACCAGGCAGTCGACCTGCATATATATATATTTGCTTTTTTTTTATTTTATAACTTGGTCATTTTAGCTTAGTTTCTGACGTTCTATATATGTAAATTGACCAAAAAATTACCACGGACACAATGGTGCAATTCCCGTTGCTCAATTCTGATAACTTCACAAAGTTATTTTATTATTTAGTTAATTAACAAATTAATTATTACGGGTTAAATTTCGAGTTGTTACATTTTCCCCTCCTTAAGGGATTTCGTCCGCGAAATCTCTATGGATAAAAAATGTACTAAATGTTTTTATCCAATTCTACAACCAACTACTAAATCATCAACCATTAATCCATTGTCCTTAAGTTTTTCTATTGCAATTTATGATACTTATGCAATTAGTGTAGTGTAAATGTTCCTAACTAATGCAAAAGATTAGGCGGTCCACTGATTTAGTTGACCTCCTTTTTTGCAATCATGTCCATGCCATGTATCCAAATGAATGCAAAAATCTCCTAGTGATAACTGATAATTCTGTATGCGTGCTACAAACATCATCCAAATGCAACAATCATGTGATAAACATCCATTTATAGCAACCATGGAAATAAAATAAAAATGCGCACACATCCATATGCATATGCTCTAGTGTCCTAGTTAGGCCAATCCCTAAAGAATAATAATGCCTCGTGTACCTATATGCGTCCATAGCATCCACTAGCAAACACTTGCAATCACTAGCATACATCATTCATAACATGTTTAATTAACATGTTTACATCAAATCCTACCATCCATAGGTTAAATCCTAAGTTCTACCCTCCCAAAGGATAATAAAGGAAAGAACCTATTCAAATCTAAAGATGGAAAAAGGAATTCTAAAACTTACTATAAAAAAGATGAGGATAGGAAGTACGAATCTTCTCTTCTGCTTCCCAAGTGGCATCTGCAATATCATCTCCCCATGGCACCTTTACCAGTGGAACCTCCTTATTCCTTAGTCGCTTAATGTCTCTTCCAACAATCTTCGTGGGGATACACCGAACATAAGCTTCCCTTTCTACCTCCACCTCCTCCAAATGACTAGGCTCTACAACCTCCACAGAGTCATGTAAGCACTTTCGCAAGTGCGAAACATGGAAAATGTCGTGCACTCCTGCGAGCCTATAAGGTAGTAGCCTTACTCGGTAAGCCATCTTCCCAACTCTCTCTATGATAGGAAACGGTCCAACAAATCTAGGGACTAACTTTCCATTTGATTCGGACCTTACCACCTTCCTAAGCGGTGTTACTTTGATAAAAACTAAGTCTCCAACCTAAAACTCTAAGTCTCTCCTCCATTTGTCTGCATACGACTTCTGTCTGTCGTGAGCTGTCTTCATCCTTCGCCGAATCAAATCCACCCTCTCAGAGGTCTCCCTAACCATATCGGGTCCAGGTAATAACTTCTCCGTAGACTCTACCCAACATGATGGGGACTTGCAAGGTCTCCCATATAAAGCCTCAAATAGTGCCATTCCTATACTTGTTTGGTAACTATTATTGTACGCAAACTCAACCAATGGAAGATGCTCCTCCCAAGTTCCTCCAAAGTCCAAAATGCCCATCCGCATCAAATCCTCAAGCACCCTATTGATCCTCTCCGTTTGGCCATCTGTTTGGGGGTGATAGGCCGTACTCAACCTAAGTTGCGTCCCTAGCGCCACCTGTAAGCTTCCCCAAAACTTACTAGTGAAAATGAGATCTCTATCACTAACAACGCTAGAAGGAACTCCGTGCAGACGGACTATTTCTCGAATATACAAGATGCCAAATATGAAGTCGTACGCCTACTCTTAACTGGGATGAAGTGGGCACTCTTGGTCAATCAATCAACAATCACCCAAATGCTAGTGTTCCCCTTCCTAGAACGGGGTAAACCATCAATGAAATCCATAGAAATACTGTCCCACTTCCACTCCGGCACATCTAAGGGCTGAAGTAATCCACCGGGTTTCTGCTGCTCTTCTTTACCCTTTGGCATATGAGACACTTAGCTACGAATTCCGCCACGTCCTTCTTGATGCCGCCCCAATAGAACATCCTCTTCATATCCCGATACATTTTGTCACCACTCGGATGAATAGTCATATGGGAGTGGTGTGCCTCTTCCAAAATTGCTCACAACAAGTCACTGGCGCGTGGAGCACAAAACCTCCCATCTCTCCTATGCCACCACCTGCTATCTATGGAATAACGTTGGAGATGCCTAGAGACCTCTCCTCGGCTTATCCTATCCATAATGTCCATGAGCTCCGAATCCTCCCGCTGCCTCGAGCTAATCTAATCCAAAAGGGTAGGCCTTACTTCTAATGTCGCCAACAATACGGGAGTAATGTCCGTAGAGGGCTTAAAATCAAAAGTAGAAATAAACTCCAAGCTCCTCCACTTTACGAACAAAGGACTAAGGGGTGCTTTCTTTCTACTCAATGAATCCACAACCACATTACCCTTGCCAGGGGTATAAGCTATCTCAAAATCATACGGGGCTAAAAACTCCATCCACATCTGTTGCCTCAAGTTCAAGTCCTTCTGTGAGAATAGGTACTTCAAAGACTTATTGTCGGTAAAAAGCTCAAACCTCTCTCCAAGCAAATAGTGCCTCCAAGACTTAAGTGAAAAACTATGGCAGCCAACTCCAAATCATGGGTAGGGTAGTTCTTGTCATGCGTCCTCAACTGCCTACTACCATAACACACAACCCTCCCTTCTTGCATCAACACCGCTCCTAGACCCGTTCTACATGCATCAGTGTATATAGGGAAAGGCTTCGCTCCGTCGAGTAAAACTAACAATGGTGCACTAGTAAGGGCTCTCTTAAGCTTCGTGAAGGAATCCTCACAATCCACATCCCACATCCCACATGAAAGCTTTATTCTTCTTAGTAAGGTGTGTGAGTGGTGCTGAAATCTTGGCAAAGCCTCTAATGAACTTCCTATAGTAGCCAGCCAATCCTATGGAGCTCCTAACCTTGGTAACATTCTTGGAGGCCTTCCAATCTTGCACTGCAATAACCTTGGTGGGGTCAACATCCAAACCTTCCTTCGAGACTACGTGCCCCAAGAAACGAACTTCCTCTCTCCAAAAATGACACTTCGAAAACTTAGCTCTCAAATGATGACTACGAAGTGTGCTAAGAACTTCCACATGAACAGCATGTTCCTCCATATTCTTGGAAAATACCAAGATATCATCTACAAATACCACTACAAACTTATTTAGGACATCCCTAAAGACGCGGCTCATCAAATCACCAAAATAGGCAGGAGCATTGGTTAGCCCAAATGGCTTAACCAACCACTCGAAAAATCCGTCTGGTGTCCTAAAGGCAGTCTTATCTATGCTGTCATCTGCGACTCTAAGCTGATGGAATCCCGTGCCTAAATAAAATTGAGAGAAAACCGAAGAACCTACCAACTGGTCAAAAAGATCATCAATCCTAGGGAGTGGATATCGGTTCTTCTTGGTGAGCTTATTTAATTCTCTATAATCCACGCAAAGTCGGAGAGAACCATCCGCCTTAGTGGCGAAGACGACTGGCGCTCCCCACTCCGATATGCTCCTTCTTATGAATCCCTTCTCCTAAAGCTCATGAATCTGCTTGCTTAATTCTTTCCTTTCCCTAGGTGCCATGTGTCTCACATGTAATGCTACTGGCTTGGCATTCTCGGTCAAATAAATCCTAAAGTCAATTTCTCTCTTAGGGGGCAGTCCCCTAACCTCCTCAAAAACGTCTGCAAAATCTCCAACCACAGGAACCGAATGCAACTCTGATGACAATGAATTGAGGGAATAGATAAAACTCAACATGACTGACCCTTACGGGTCACAAGGTACCTCTGGAGTCCTACCACTACAAGTCTCAAGTCAAACGACTCTCCTCTCGCATTCTAAGATAGCTCCATATGTGGATAGCCAATACATCCCTAAGCTCATCCCATGCCCCGAAAATCCCAAAACATAGGCGTCATAGTCAAATTCTACGCCTAGGATAAAGATGTTCAAACCCCTACAGACCATAGATAAGTGTACCGATCCTCCTATGGGGTTTGAAACAATAATGGGGTCTACTACTAATGATATGTCCTAGTGTAAACAATCTACTAGAGAACTAGAGATAAAAGAATGTGATGCTCCAGAAATGTAACGACCCACATTTTTGACCGTTCAAGTCGACAAAACATACACACATGCCGACTCAAACAATCCAAAATACAAATAGTTATTGGGGTTAAATAAGAAAAGAAAAGAAAGAATAGAAACAAACTCAGAATCTCGCAGTGGAAGGAACAAGATATAATAATAAAATAACAGTTCATGAAGCTGTTAAATAAATAAATTTGATTATTATTATACATCATAAATCAGAGTTACATACATATCAGAGATAATACAATAATGCAGCGGAAAAATAATACAATAGTAGAATACAAATGATGTAATACCAAACTCCGTCTTCGTCCTCCAGAATAGATCTTCAACCTTATCTGAAATGCTCAAGCTGACCCAAGCGTAATGAAAAGACAAAACACTCGAGTCAGGACTAAAATACCTCATGTAAGTTAAATCGAATAAGTAAATATGAGTGTGACGGCGTCGGAGATGTTTACGGATTTTAGACACCTCCTATCCAGTATTTAACGTGCGTGCATTAACTTAAGAGATGTTCGGGATTTCCATCTCCTAAGGATCCGTTAAACTATCTATTATGTAATAGAATACGCTATATACAATAATGTCTATCATAAAGTAAAATATCAAACTAGCGTTAAGTCATGGCCCATTCCACCCTTAACACATTTTTATTCCCAAGAGTATATACAAGACCGTAGTTTCCCCAAAACCGGAAGTCACCAGAGGGCAATCCATATACTAAAGGTACAAACCAAAATCGTAGTGGTCGCGAATAGGATAATCAGTATGACAAGGTACATGAGGCAATACCAACTAGGATACTAGTAGTTGCGTGATCCGGACTGATGTTGGGAATAGCAGCTACTACCCCAACACCGCGAAACAACACTCCCATAACCGAGGGGTGCACCCAAATCGAATCACAAAAGTAATAGACATGGTAACGAAGAAGTGTGTCCGCTAGAGGTGGCGAACCTCAATGGCCCGACGCAGCTCCTGTTTTAGTCATGTCAGAGGTCATCCAATATCGTTCTCTTTCTTCAGTCAATGCGTTCACCAAACCATCCACTTCGTTCTGGATCAACACTCCGCGTATAATAGTTATTAAACTGGTTTTCGGTATCGATAGAGAGTATGTCCATATCCGATCCCGGTCTCCTTAATAACTACGTTATATTTTTCACACCAGTTGCTCTTTTACATTTCAAATCGATTCATAATTGATATCAAAATATCATATTCGCTTCAAAATCAAATCCGTTTCAAATATCATCATATCTATTCAAGATGTAAGATTCCGTTTCAAAATCATTTTTCGCCTCGATATCTCATTTCGATTTCAAAATCATTTTCGCCTCAAAATCTCATTTCGATTTCAAAATCATTTTTTGCCTCAATTTCCACAAAACGATTCTCATAAACTCGAATTCCAAATTTTAAAATTTAATCAAATCTCAAATTATCAATTTCAACTCGATTCGGCTTCTCAATAAACCATTTCAAATTATCAATTTCAAATACATATTTGAACCACAAAATAAGCCATTTCACTTCCAATATATTTCGAAACTTTAAATATTTCACATTTCAAAAAACAGTTCATATATTTATATAAGAATATAAGATTCGCTTTAAAACCATTTCGTATTAAATTAGAATATACTTCAAATTAAACATCTGTATTAAGTAGTTTAATTAATTTCTGGAACAATTCCAATTCAATAAACTTAGATTAACATTCGGATTTCAAGAATTCATTTAAGTATTACATTCCAAATCAATTTCAGTTCAAATCCTATTCAAATCAATTTTGTCTTCAAATTTAATTCAATAGTTTCAATTTAGTCCAATTCACAAATTCCTTTGAATTTCAATTAAATTCCAAATTAATTAAATCTGAATTTCAAATCAATTTTCAATTCCAAACTCAAACTTGAAATATCATTTCATATAAATTTTCTTAGAAATATTCAGAGTTCGATTAAAAGTCCAATCTTTTAAAACAAATCAACTTTCAAAAATTTACGCCGTATTTCAATCTTTTTCTTAAAATCTAAACTTCAAATAATTAAACAATTTCATTTACCAAGTTTAAATTCCAACATTTCGAGCTTCAATTCAAAATAATTCAATTTCCATAAATTGGATTTTTTCATAACTTTTAAATCAAATCATTTAAATAAATTTCAAATCAATGATTTTAAAATTATTAATTTAACCAATCCGGTGTGTATGTAATTTTCTATCCTATGGCCAAGTGATTATTTATTTCAATTACATGTCAGGGATGAATATATATTACTTAAACCAATCACAGTGTCATATGCATGTATAACAGGATATATATATAAGCAAATAAACATCCAAACATTTAAATATCAACCAATAGCATCCATCGAAATAAATCATCCAATAGTCAATACAATTCACGGCAATTTCATAGTTATCAATATCGGGAAATTTGATTTTTGATTAAATCCTAATTTCAATTTACTATCAATTAAATTTTTCAACGGTGAATTCACATGACAATCTATATAACAATTAAACTTTTATCAAACAACGACAAATAAATTCATATCACTTCATAATGTCAAATTTAACTACCATAAAGATATTCAGTACGTTGTGAGCGTTATAAAACACTCACTTTGATATCCTATTGTCACCGAGACGTTCCAGTTTGGAACTAAACCGGACGACTCCCGATTTTAGCCTAAATTTCAACTGTCTTCAAATTCGTCCAAACTAGTTTCATTTCGAAACTCTCGTCATTACGATCGCAACGCAAAAATTCTCGTTCCAATCGGACCTCGTATGCGAGAGTTATTAAATTTGTAAGTGATCGACATTTGAATTTATAAAACAATTTATATTGGTATTAAAATTTATCCATACCCAAAGCAATGAAGCCCGGCCCACTAAACTCCATCTTCTCCAAATGCCTGTACGTGAAAATGCACAAACCCACCATTTGTCGTGCACTAATCTCCGATGATACGGAGCTCCGATACACCGTTTGACATGCCATCTTCGCCAAACTTCTTCTCTTCGAAGCCTCCATCATCTCGACCACAAAGTTACAAGCTCGGCCAACCTAGGAAATCGCGACCCAACCCATTTCCCTCTCGACCACGTTCAGGTCACACGCACCAAACCACTGCCGCACAACACAAAACTCACCACCGAGCTGCTATTCCGCATCACGAACTCGAATCAAAGCTCCGTTTCGCGAATCGAAGCCTATATCCTCCATGATTTCCAACCCTAGTTCACGCCTAAGAACGGCTTCGACCCCAATAGTTGCCGCACCCACCAACGACCATACCAAATCGAACAGAAGGAAGAAACATGAATTTAGGAATTGGTTTGAGGATTTTTAGATTTATATTTTGTGAGATATAATTTTTCAAAGCTTCATTATCATTTTCCCTCTGTGTTTACTGAGCGTGCTGCTTTGAAATGAAAAGAAACAAGTGTGCCTGAAAAGCAATATACAGGCATGAGTATAGGCGGCTTGAAATGAAAGAAAATGACCGCCTAGTCCAATCAACGAATATATATAAATATAAATTTTTCAAAAATATCTCGATTTAAGTAACTTAAAATCTCGAACCCCTATCGAGACGTGCCGTCTGGTGTTCGTAATCTTATACCCCTATTCCGGACACAATGGAAAGGGTTTCAAGGCCTAATTCGATCATATGTGGAAGATAGCTTTTTGAAGTCGATTATTTTAATTAATGACGTTAAATTTCTACGCGTTTCAAGCTCGCACGACCAAACGACAAGTCTGATTGCTACGAAAATTGAAACCTTACAATAATTCACTGTTACGGATCCGATGAAACTGGTTTCTTCGAAATCCAAGACAGTTGTAAAAATGGCTATTTCTACAGTCTAATTTCAATATAAAATTCCCAATTTTAAATTATTAACTTTTAAATCAAATTTCAATTGTTCACAAATTTCATTTTTTATTTCACAGTAATTAACAATCTTTTACAATGCGGTTTTTCCATTATAAATCCAGTATAAAAGATTACATTAGATTCAGCGTTCAATTATATTGTAATTCAAATTCAAGTTATTTAATTCCAATTGAATTCTTTTATTTCGATTCACACTTTCATTATTAAATCAACCATTTACTTATACATTATTATCAATAGTTTATAATTCATTTACTTTCATTTTCTTCAGCTATCATCTTATTTAAATTCACAGTAATATTAAATTACATTCATGTACGTTGATTTCAATATTATAACTTCAATATTAAATGTAACATTTTATTTATTTCGTGGTTTACAATCAAACTCAATTCATTATTTACATTCAATACAAGTTAACATCCATATTTAATTTACAAATAAGTTATTTCAGAATTCAGTTTTGTATTTTAACTTGTAATTCACATTTAACAACACAAAATTTTATTTCCTTCGTATTTTTATCCAAATTTTTATTTTAATTTGTATTTTTAAAGTGTTAAAAACACGGGTTGTTACATTCTCCCCCACTTAAAACTTTTCGTCCTTGAAAAGGAACGGAGAAGGGGAAACCATCATTTAGATATAATTCATTCAAAATATTCGACTTATTTGAAAAATTTAGTTATAGGATTTTTTTTTTAAATCTCAAAATTTTATAACTCCCGGATTTTTGAAAAATTTCGGCAGCACCTCCTTTGCGCGGCTAGGACCGAAAAATTTCACAGTGGTAATAATTGCATGATATACATCTCATTACAAGAATGAGGCATCCCAAAACATGGGGAACACAATAATATACCACAACATAAACCGTAATCCGAGAACGTACCTTTTATTAAGCGTTTATTAGCAATTTAACTTACATTTTGCATTTAGCGCAGAAGCGAGCTCCACAAGCGAAGCGCAACCCTTTTCTACCTACTAAAATGCTCAATAACCAAGTTAGAACCATGCATATAAAGATAGATCGATATACTTAGCATAAACAACATACATATAACATGTTTAGCTTCAAACTGAAATTCCAATTCCCGGACAGCAAACGAATCTTAGTTTTTTGGCCACCTAAACGATAAAATTTTGCAATGGAATCTAAACAAAAATTATTTCATTCCTTTCAGGCTTTCCGGAATGTCCAAAATCATCGAATTCGGACCATCCGTTCAAAAGTTACGGCCGTTTTACTAAAAGAATACGTCTCAGCCTGGGCAATGCATTGTGCAGGTCAGCGACGTTTGGTCACGTTTTTGACCTTCTAAACGACAGTAAAACACCAAATGCTTAAAACAAAAGTTTTAGCTTAAGTTCTAAGCTTTCCAGAAAGTGCAAGATCATCAAAATACGATGCACCAGTAAAAATTCATGGCGAGAATACTAAGGGTATGTGCTTCAGATTTTTGCTTCCCTTTTTACATAGGCCAGCGAGAACATTCAAGTTTAACATAGTAAATGAAGGAATTTCTCAAGACACTCTAAACAATAGTTGTGCTATAGTTTCTAAGCTTTCCGAAAAGTCTAAGATCGTCCAATTCCGTTCAGCCATTAAAAGTTATGGTTGTTTTCGTTCCAGCATATATTGGACAATTTTGGATTTTTTTCCCAAATTTGCTTTTATTATTTCAAAGTACAAACCATCAAAACTTCAAATTTTCTAAAGAACAATCATAAACACAAAGTCATTTATTTTCTTATTCATCAATGCAATAGGTTTACATTCAATTTGTTTCCGATTTATTTAAGTTTGTTTCATTCACATTTTGAATTCAAGTCAATTTGCTTCCATTTAAATTGAATTCAATTATATTTAATTTCACTTTGCTTCAAATTTGAATTTAACTATTTTAAAATTTTATTCCGTTTATCCAATTCCATTAACACTAATGAATTCTACTTAATCAATTATCATCCATCTAACAACCAATGCATACCAAACATTAACATCCATCCAAAATCTACACTAAATCAATTATACATTTCCAAGTCAAATTTCAATTTCATACACTTCCAAGTTTATTGACATTTAGTTATATTCAAATTTAATTAGTTTCCATTTACAAATTTCATATTTCATTAATTTTAAATTTTATTCCTTCACTTGTATATATCATTCATTTTACAGCTTAAATTTCTTTTATATTTACAACCATCAATAGATCTTCACATTTTATTATTCACTCTCACACTGGTATATTATTCCTCTACTTATCCTTATTAGCATTTTAAACCTTTTAAGTATTTGGTAAGTTATAGTTATGCAAATAGAATGTAGTTAAACAACATACAACTTCTTTTCATTGAAAGTTGAATTTTCAATTAATTAATTCTTAAGTCATTACTTAAATTTCACTATAATTTAATTTCACATTTACATTCACATATAGTATTTCCATTTTATATTAACATAATTGTGAATCACCTTTAAATGTTAATTTAAATTCCAATTATTTACTAACAATTTTATTTATATTTGCAAACCATTAATTAAATGCATATTTCATTATTCAAACCTATACTTGTATATTATCCAATTAACAATTCATATAACATTTTTGAACTTCTTAAATATTTTGGTAAGTTATATCTATGCTATAGAATGAAATTTAATACTATGCGAGTTTTACAGTTTCAATTTTATTTTAAATTCATAATTTCCTAATTCTAAGGATTTCTACTTCAATTGATATTTTCACTTAGCTCTTAGGTTCATTTCTCATTTCACAATTCAGAAGTTCCTTAATGATTCAAGTATTAATTCATTTCAATCATTAAAAAAAATCATTAATTATTAAAGAACTTAAGAATTCCAATCCGGGTTTCATTTCAAATCAAGTTTTGAAATAATATATACTTATAAAATTTATATATCAAATCATACTATAGAGAATACAAAATAAAATTCAATTTGAATCAAAACAAGGTTTAGACAAGCTATTAAGTGATCTCCCTCACTCGGACTCTCGAAAATAAACGCCGATGATGTGTGCACTCATCACCGAAATCATTTTTTAGCGTCAAGAGAAGGGAATATAACAGTTATCATTTAAAAAAAATCCTTCAAGAACAATTTCAACTCAAATATATTATCATATAATACTCATATTATATTTTTCAAATTCTTGTAAGTCAATTTCAAACACCGGAATTTAAATTCCCAAATCCAAGTTAAAATTCATTTATATTCATTATCAATTGTGTTTATAAGATTTCATTTTCCTAAATCCATTGTTATTTAATCAATTGTTGTAAATATTGACTGATCAAACAATAACGATAATAATCTAATATTATCATCTCCTAACAATCAATTCAATCAAAATGAATAAATATTCAAATAATTCTTTTATATAAAAATATATTCCAAAACGATATGGTGTTGGTTTGTCCTATTCGAGTGTTTAGAAATTCCTATCGATGCCTTGGCATCCCAAGTATCGACCAGAATTCATAAATACTCAACGAAACAAATTAACACAATATAAAACCATTTTATATCAAATAACAAGTACGCTCTCTCATATACACTCAACTCATTCATATAGTTTGCCTCTATTTCACTGAGTTATTCTCCACTAGAGCCAAGGTTTATCGCTAAACCAAAGCTCTGATACCAACTGTAACGACCCACATTTTTGACCGTTCAAGTCGACAAAACATACACACATGCCGACTCAAACAATCCAAAATATAAATAGTTATTGGGGTTAAATAAGAAAAGAAAAGAAAGAACAGAAACAAACTCAGAATCTCGCAGCGGAAGGAACAAGATATAATAATAAAATAACAGTTCATGAAGCTGTTAAATAAATAAATTTGATTATTATTATACATCATAAATCAGAGTTACATACATATCAGAGATAATACAATAATGCAGCGGAAAAATAATACAGTAGTAGAATACAAATGATGTCATACCAAACTCCGTCTTCGTCCTCCAGAATAGATCTTCAACCTTATCTGAAATGCTCAAGCTGACCCGAGCGTAATGAAAAGACAAAACACTTGAGTCAGGACTAAAATACCTCATGTAAGTTAAATCGAATAAGTAAATATGAGTGTGAAGGCGTCGGAGATGTTTACGGGTTTTAGACACCTCCTATCCAGTATTTAATGTGCGTGCATTAACTTAAGAGATTTTCGGGATTTCCATCTCCTAAGGATCCGTTAAACTATCTATTATGTAATAGAATACGCTATATACAATAATGTCTATCATAAAGTAAAATATCAAACTAGCGTTAAGTCATGGCCCATTCCACCCTTAACACATTTTTATTCCCAAGAGTATATACAAGACCGTAGATTCCCCAAAACCGGAAGTCACCAGAGGTCAATCCATTTACTAAAGGTACAAACCAAAATCGTAGTGGTCGCGAATAGGATAATCAGTATGACAAGGTACATGAGGCAATACCAACTAGGATACTAGTAGTTGCGTGATCCGGACTGATGTTGGGCATAGCAGCTACTACCCCAACACCGCGAAACAACACTCCCATAATCGAGGGGTGAACCCAAATCGAATCACAAAAGTAATAGACATGGTAACGTTGAAGTGTGTCCGCTAGAGGTGGCGAACCTCAATGGCCAGGCGCGGCTCCTGTTTTAGTCATGTCAGGGGTCATCCAATATCGTTCTCTTTCTTCAGTCAATGCGTTCACCAAACCATCCACTTCGTTCTGGATTAACAATTCGCGTATAATAGTTATTAAAGTGGTTTTCGGTATCGACAGAGAGTATGTCCATATCCGATCGTGGTCTCTTTACTAACTACGTTATATTTTTCACACCGGTTGCTCTTTTACATTTCAAATCGATTCATAATTGATATCAAAATATCATATTCGCTTCAAAATCAAATCCATTTCAAATATCATCATATCTATTCAAGATGTAAGATTCCGTTTCAAAATCATTTTTCGCCTCGATATCTCATTTCGATTTCAAAATCATTTTCGCCTCAAAATCTCATTTCGATTTTAAAATCATTTTTCGCCTCAATTTCCACAAAACGATTCACATAAACTCGAATTCCAAAATTTAAAATTTAATCAAATCTCAAATCATCAATTTCAACTCGATTCGGCTTCTCAATAAACCATTTCAAATTATCAATTTCAAATACATATTTGAACCACAAAATAAGCCATTTCACTTCCAATATATTTCGAAACTTTAAATATTTCACATTTCAAAAAAACAGTTCATATATTTATATAAGAATATAAGATTCGCTTTAAAACCATTTCGTATTCAAATTAGAATATACTTCAAATTAAACATCCGTATTAAGTAGTTTACTTAATTTCTGGAACAATTCCAATTCAATAAACTTAGATTAACATTCGGATTTCAAGAATTCATTTAAGTATTACATTCCAAATCAATTTAAGTTCAAATCCTATTCAAATCAATTTTATCTTCAAATTTAATTCAATAGTTTCAATTTAGTCCAATTCACAAATTCCTTTGAATTTCAATTAAATTCCAAATTAATTAAATCTCAATTTCAAATCAATTTTCAATTCCAAACTCAAACTTTAAATATCATTTCATATAAATTTTCTTAGAAATATTCAGAGTTCGATTAAAAGTCCAATCTTTTAAAACAAATCAACTTTCGAAAATTTACGCCGTATTTCAATCTTTTTCTTAAAATCTAAACTTCGAATAATTAAACAATTTCATTTACCAAGTTTAAATTCCAACATTTCGAGCTTCAATTCAAAATAATTCAATTTCCATAAATTGGATTTTTTCATAACTTTTAAATCAAATCATTTAAATAAATTTCAAATCAATGATTTTAAAATTATTAATTTAACCAATCCGGTGTCCGTATGTAATTTTCTATCCTATGGCCAAGTGATTATTTATTTCAATTACATGTCAGGGATGAATATATATTACTTAAACCAATCACAGTGTCATATGCATGTATAACAGGATATATATATAAGCAAATAAACATCCAAACATTTAAATATCAACCAATAGCATCCATCGAAATAAATCATCCAATAGTCAATACAATTCACGGCAATTTCATAGTTATCAATATCGGGAAATTTGATTTTTGATTAAATCCTAATTTCAATTTACTGTCAATTAAATTTTTCAACGGTGAATTCACATGACAATCTATATAACAATTAAACTTTTATCAAACAACGACAAATAAATTCATATCACTTCATAATGTCAAATTTAACTACCATAAAGATATTCAGTACGTTGTGAGCGTTATAAAACACTCACTTTGATATCCTGTTGTCACCGAGACGTTCCAGTTTGGAACTAAACCGGACGACTCCCGATTTTAGCCTAAATTTCAACTGTCTTCAAATTCGTCCAAACTAGTTTCATTTCGAAGCTCTCGTCAATACGATCGCAACGCAAAAATTCTCGTTCCAATCGGACCTCGTATGCGAGAGTTATTAAATTTGTAAGTGATCGACATTTGAATTTAAAAAACAATTTATATTGGTATTAAAATTTATCCATACCCAAAGCAATGAAGCCCGGCCCACTAAACTCCATCTTCTCCAAATGCCTGTACGTGAAAATGCACAAACCCACCATTTGCCGTGCACCAATCTCCGATGATACGGAGCTCCGATACACCGTTTGACATGCCATCTTCGCCAAACTTCTTCTCTTCGAAGCCTCCATCATCTCAACCACAAAGTTACAAGCTCGGCCACCCTAGGAAATCGCGACCCGACCCATTTCCCTCTCGACCACGTTCAGGTCGCACGCACCAAACCACTGCCGCACAACACAAAACTCACCAACGAGCTGCTATTCCGCATCACGAACTCGAATCAAAGCTCCGTTTCGCGAATTGAAGCCTATATCCTCCACGATTTCCGACCCTAGTTCACGCCTAAGAACGGCTTCGACCCCAATAGTTGCCGCACCCACCAATGACCATACCAAATCGAACAGAAGGAAGAAACATGAATTTAGGAATTGGTTTGAGGATTTTTAGATTTATATTTTGTGAGATATAATTTTTCAAAGCTTCATTATCATTTTCCCTCTGTGTTTACTGAGCGTGCTGCTTTGAAATGAAAAGAAAGAAGTGTGCCTGGAAAGCAATAGACAGGCATGAGTATAGGCGGCATGAAATGAAAGAAAATGATAGCCTAGTCCAATCAACGAATATATATATATATATATATATATAAATTTTTCAAAAATATCTCGATTTAAGTAACTTAAAATCTCGAACCCCTATCGAGATGTGCCGTCAGGTGTTCGTAATGTTATACCCCTATTCCGGACGCAATGGAAAGGGTTTCAAGGCCTAATTCGATCATATGTGGAAGATAGCTTTTTGAAGTCGATTATTTTAATTAACGACGTTAAATTTCTACGCGTCTCAAGCTCGCACGACCAAACGACAAGTCCGATTGCTACGAAAATTAAAACCTTACAATAATTCACTGTTACGGATCCGATGAAACTGGTTTCGTCGAAATCCGAGACAGTTGTAAAAATGGCTATTTCTACAGTCTAATTTCAATATAAAATTCCCAATTTTAAATTATTAACTTTTAAATCAAATTTCAATTGTTCACAAATTTCATTTTTTATTTCACAGTAATTAACAATCTTTTACAATGCGGTTTTTCCATTATAAATCCAGTATAAAAGATTACATTAGATTCAGCGTTCAATTATATTGTAATTCAAATTCAAGTTATTTAATTCCAATTGAATTCTTTTATTTCGATTTACACTTTCATTATTAAATCAACCATTTACTTATACATTATAATCAATAGTTTATAATTCATTTACTTTCATTTTCTTCAGCTATCATCTTATTTAAATTCGCAGTAATATTAAATTACATTCATGTACGTTGATTTTAATATTATAACTTCAATATTAAATGTAACATTTTATTTATTTCGTGGTTTACAATCAAACTCAGTTCATTATTTACATTCAATACATGTTAACATCCATATTTAATTTACAAATAAGTTATTTCGGAATTCAGTTTTGTATTTTAACTTGTAATTCACATTTAACAACACAAAATTTTATTTCCTTCGGATTTTTATCCAAATTTTTATTTTAATTCGTATTTTTAAAGTGTTAAAAATACGGGTCGTTACAAGAATCAAATAAAGTCTGAATGGGAAAAATCAGATATTGAAATCAAACCTTCAACTGTGACTTTCCTACCTCTAGTTGGAATGCTACTGGAAGGTGCTGCGTCTAACGCCTGAATCTGTGCATCTGGAGCGCTCGCTCCCTGACCAGCAATGAATCGAGGGAATAGAGAAAACTCAACATGACCGACCCTTACGGGTTGCAAGGTACTTCTAGAGTCCTACCACTGCAAGTCTTAAGTCTAACGACTCTCTTCTCGCTGTCTAAGATTGCTCCATATGAGGATTGCCAATACATCCCTATGCTCATCCCATACCCCGAAAATCCCAAAACATAGGCGTCGCAGTCAAATTCTACGCCTAGGATAAAGATTTTCAAACCCCTACAGACCATAGATAAGTGTACCGATCCTCCTATGGGGTTTGAAACAATAATGGGGTCTACTACTAATGATATGTCCTATTGTAAACAATCTACTAGAGAACTAGAGATTAAAGAATGTGATGCTCCAGAATCAAATAAAGTCCGAATGGGAAAATCAGATATAGAAATCAAACCTTCAACCGTGACTTTCCTACCTCTATTTGGAATGCTACTAGAAGGTGCTGCGTCTAACGCCTAAATCTGTGCATCTAGGGCGCTCGCTCCCTGACCAGCTCTCTGGGGACAACTCCTACTCATATGACCAGGCTGCCCGCAAACATAGCACTTACCCTTCATCTTATCCTTTCTGCAATCCTTGGCCAGATGTCTAATATACACACAACTATGACACTTTACTCCCTTCTTAATCTGCTTCTGAGGACCATCACCTTTCTTCTTTTTCTTATTCTTTTCCCACCACTTGTTCTTTAAACCTTCTAACTTAACCTCCTCTTTAGATTCTCCCTCCTTGATTGTATCCGACATAAGTGCCATCTCGACCAAAGACTCATAAGTAGCTCCCATCGGTACATGAGTCAGCAATAATCTTTGAAGGGGTTGATTCAATCCCTTCACAAACTTCATAGCTTTCTTGTGCGGCGTGTTCACCAAATCCATACCAAACCGTGACAACTCATTGAATTGATTAATGTATTCCTTAACAGACAAACTCCCTTGCTTTAAATTAATAAACCTCTCAAGCTGAACACTCTCTTCCGCCTATGAAAAAAACATCCTATCGAATTGCTCCCAGAATCCATCCCAAGTAATATTCCTTCCCTCCAGCTCGATCACTTCCCACCAATAAGATGCCTCCTCCTTCAGCTGCCAAGTCGCTAGCTGAACTCGCTGCTGACCATCCAATCCCAAAAGACCAAAAATCCTCTATGTATCCCTAAGCCATGCTCTCACCTCCACATAAGTCTCTTTGCCAGAAAAAGTCTCCCTGCCAAAACTCGAAAAATCTTTACAAAGCTTAGAGAAATTGATGGCGGCAAGTGGGTTGATGGGATTCCCACCCACTGGTGCAGGATTGGGCGTAGACCCGTGTACCTCTGCAGTCGTGGCTTGTAAGTACCTACAAAACCAAGCTAGGACTGGAATACCCTCAGGAAGGTTCGGGGCATCACCCATTCTACGAAAAGAAAACGATAGTTTAGGAAAGAGTCAAAGGGAGATTGAACTGGACTTATGAGGGGTTTCTATAAAAATTATTTTATATATATAAATCATTTCTAAAAGTTCTTTTCTGAAAAATACTTTTAAAATAAGTTATTTTGAAAAATACTTTACTTTTGAAATTTTTTTTAGGAATCCTGTAACCTTAGGCTCTAATACCAAGTGAAACACCCCACACCCCTTAATATACCCAAAAGGATACATTAAAAGGCGTGGTGAATTGTAGGTATAACTGAAGCTAACAAAGACTAAGATTCAAAAGACAAATATTGATAAAAATAGCGGAAACTTAAAATAATAACTTAATTAAAACAAAGCTTCATAATTGCTTCATAAATAAGTCAAATACCAAATACCACATGCATGTCTAAAAATCCAGTATGTCTCATGAAACAAAAACTCATAGTCTCAAAAATTAGAGTATATAATATCCTTCATAATAAGCCAATACATAGAAAGAACAAAAGCTAAAAATAAAAGAAATACATAGTAGAAAAGTCCTCCAAGAAACCGCTAAGCAACAACAATCTACTGACTTCTCCCTTGATTGCCTAAAGAGGGGGAAAGGAGAAAATAGAGGAGTGGGTCAGACTAAAAGTCTGATAAATGATAGTAATTACTAGAGTCTTTAAGCAAGATAAAAGTAATAGACTCTACAATAGTTCTAGTATAAGTAAGGATAACAAAGGAAATAGGAAAGAGATAAACTGGAAATAAGTACGATTAAATATTGCTCAATTTATAAGATAGGTTAACTTTGATTGCTTGCACTTGTCCTTGATTTCTGCTTTGATTAGGCTGAATTTCTAATTCTGTAATTAGGATGTAACCATAATTCTACCCTTTTTGATCAGCCTGCTGCTCCATAGACCATACTGTGGACTAGACGCTATATATCTTACTACACAGCGGCCAATGGTATCTACAAAAGATGCACAAAGCGCGCACTATGGCTCCGGACGACATATATAGCTCCCTACACAGAAGGAAATGGTGTCTACGAAAGACACGCATACTAAGCACTTGAACCTCATAGCGATTACTAAGCATTAGAATGGAAGTCGCACACGTAACTGCCACCATGCCCATGCTACCTTTTGTTCCACCTATTAGGTCCTCTTATTACCTCATACTCCAGCATAAGCGTGCCCCTCATCCCACTTCAGGCTAACATGAGATCACCGTGTGTCCATAGAATCTATAGGGTAAATGATGTTGGTACTGGCCCATCATCCAAACAATATATAGTTGCGCCCCTTATCCAAATCCCTTATGATTTGGACTTCTATTTGACCAATTACTACCATTCTTAGCATAAGTGTGCCCTCATCTCACTTCAGGCTAATGTGGGACCACCATTTTGTCTAATAGAGAATGCTATTTGGTACAGGTCCTACTTCCATCTTTGCTTATTAACTTAGATAAATTATTTTAAATAAGCCTTTACAATTTATCCCTACTATCTTCGCTTATTAATTTATCCTAAGTCCTGAAATAAGCCTCATTCTGTTTTATTTCTTATTATAACCTACGTTATAATCATGCTTATTACTTAACCCAAGGTCTAAGTGTGAAAATAAGCTTATTTCATCTTTTTCTCTTTTTAGCTATAATTCTAAGTTATAACTAGGCCAACCTTTTTAATTCAGTTCAATTAACATCATAATTAGGCGTAATTTCAGTCCAATTCCATTTATATTACAGTCTTTGAAATTTACATCTTATATTCCATTATTTCAGTTTTCTTACAATTTAATCCATATTCGCGTTAATCCTATTCTAATCCATACGCGAAGAATGAGGAATAAATGAAAACTTAAAATAGAAGAAAATCCAAAACGTAGAAAGAAGATGTAAATAACGTATAAATAACAGTAAATAAACTAAAATATTGTAAATACACTTTAAACAAGCGAAAAAGCTATAATTAACAGAAATAAACTAAAATTACTGAAAAGAATAGCTGAAAGGAAATAGACTAAAAGTAATTCTAAAAACTGCAAATAAACTACTGAAAAGTCTATTCCAAAAATCGTAGTAAAACTACAACTATTGGAAACCATATTATTTTAAATTACTTAAAGAAATCTTAAAATAATTACAATCACTCTCCTCCGGTCCTAAGCCTTTCCTTTGGTCTTCCCGGATCCACTTGGAGTAGTAAAATAATTTAATTTATAATGATTTTCTCCTTTGGAGAAATTATTCCGTTTTGGGTCCTTCCTAGAAAGGTGAACCCAATTGGAGAAAACCTAGAATGATAAAAATGTTAGGTCTAGGGGTATATTTATAGGGGTAGAAGTGGATCTCGGACCATTGGAATTGGGGATTGAATAGAATGCAACCACGTCATAGGTTGAATAGGAGCCATCGGATGCAAAAATAGATGGACCGAATTGGTCAGAAGAATGCAAAACAAGTCACCAATAGGCTCTAGAACGTTCGAACAATCAAACGTTCGTTCGTAAATCACAGAGGCGGGTCGACCACCTTGGTGCCCAGGTCGACCGGCCGGTCGACCTGCATATATATATATATATATATATATATATATATATATATTGCTTATTTTGTTTATTTTATAACTTGGTCATATTAGCTCAGTTTCTGACGTTCTATATATGGAAATTGACCAGAAAATTACCATGGATATAATAGTGCAATTCTCGTGACTCAATTCTGATAATTTCATAAAGTTATTTTATTATTTAGTTAATTAATGAATTAATTACTACGGGTTAAATTTCGAATTGTTACAAATAATGTGAGCAAAAGGCTAAAGGATGCCGAAATCCGATACCCGGTTATTGAGAAACTAGCATACAATTTGGTTTTGATAGCCAGAAAGTTAAGGCCTTACTTCCAGGCACACCCGGTGAAGGTGTTGACCAACTTTCCATTAAAACAAGTCTTTGGTAGGCCTGAAACTTCTCGAAGATTGATTAAGTGGGGAATTGAGCTAAGTCAATATGATACAGTATACCAGCCTAAAATGGCTATAAAAGGACAAGCCATAGCTGATTTCAATAACGAGTCTACGGGATTCATTTTAGAACAATCTGACAAAGGAAAGGATATGAAACCCAAGTGACAGTTATTTGTGAATGGCGCCTCAAACGAACTAGGGGTCGGAGTAGGATATGTAATAATTACCCTAGATGGACACAAACTTCATTATGCTATGAAATTGGGGTTTTCAGCAACTAACAATGTAGCAGAGTATGAATCCATGGTTGTAGGATTGACTCGTGCTCTGCAACTCAAAATCCCAAGGATTCAAGTATTCAGTGATTCTGAATGAATGGTTAATCAAATCAAACAAGTATACCAAACCAAAGATCCCAAACTTTGTCAGTATGTAAAAAAGGTTCTAAAAATGCTCACACTTTTCGAAGATTTCTCTGTACACCAAATACCAAGGGAAGACAATTCTCAAGCAGATTCACTGGCTAAATTGGCCAGTTCAAGTGGGACCTCTGGAACTCAAATTATGCTCCAGGGAATTCAGGCTAATCCTAGCATTGAGGAAAACAGATAAGAGAAAACCAAGGAGCTATTAGTACTAACCCGATCACGAGCCTTAACAAAAGAAGTGGAAGAAACAGATCAGGGAATACCAAGTGAATAACATATAGCCCCAATAGCGAAAGAATATTATGAAAACACTTGGATGGCCCCATTATGAGTTATATCATCAACGAGAGACTATCTATAGAAAAAATGGAGGCGCGAAAGCTAAAGAGGCAAGCCCAGAATTTTACCATTATGGATGGAGTACTATATAAGAAAGGATACGCCCTTCCATATTTGCGATGTGTAAAGCCCGAAATCGGATTGAGGATATTAAAAGAAGCCCACGAAGGAATCTGTGGAGATCACTCCAGTGGAATCAAATTAGCCAAACAGATAATTAGACAAGGGTTTAATTGGCCACAGTTAAACAATCAAGCAATCGAGTACGTTAAAAGATGTGAAAAGTGCCAACACTACTCAAAGATAACATGTCTTCCTTCAAGTCAACTAACCCTTATCACCAGCCCATGGCCATTCGACATTTGGGGAATCGAATTAATTGGAGCTCTTCCATTCTCCAAAGGTGGAGAAAAGTATGTAGTGGCAATTGATTACTTCACAAAATGGGTCGAAGCAGAACCGCTTCTAAAGATCACCTCTGGGAAAGTGCTAAGATTTGTTATTAAGAACATTGTCACATGGTTTGGGATACACTATAAAATAATTTTGGACAATGGAACCCAATTTGAAAGTGCAGAATTATCAAAATTTTGTCATAAGAATGGAATTATAAAAAGCTTCTCTTCTGTCGCTCACCCAAAAGCCAATTGAGCTGCTAAGGCTGCTAACAAAAAAATAAAGAAAATCTTGAAAAAGAGACTAAATAAGGAAAAAGGGAATTGGGTAGAAGAATTACCCCTAGTTTTGTGGGCTTATAGAACATCCACTAGAACTACAATAGGTCATACCCCATATTCTCTAACATATGGCTATGAAGCAAAGCTGCCAGTAGAAGTTGAAGTACCTTCTCATTGAAGGATTGCCTATGCCTTCAACCCAAATCAAGAACTAAAAAAGGAATCTCTTGATTTAATTCACGAATTAAGAGATGAAGCAGCCTTAAGAACGATTGAATACCAATGTAATATAACTCAAAGGTAAAAGCAAGGACACTTAGACAAGGAGATTGGTTGCTTAGAAGAGTAATGACCAAAATGAGAAACCGATCAGATGGGCCATTGGGACCCAATTGGGAAGGCCCACTAATCATTTTCAAGGAAATTCCCCCAGGGGCTCACAAGTTATGCCATCTTAACGGTAATATGGTACCATGAACTTCGAACGCAGAACATTTGAAACCGTACTTTCCGGCTCTGAATGAATAAAAGATTTTCAAGAATGTCTCTGCTATGACTCGATAAGAAAGTCTACATGGTCGGGAGTAAATTTCTCCTTAAACTTGGACTACCTAAAATGGTATGCTACCAATAATGGTAGAAAGCCCTTGGTCACGCCAAGATGGCCAGTTCATGACACCTCCTGGAGGGAGGGCGTAAGCCTTTATCCGTGCCAAAGTCAGAAATGGCCAGGTTAAAGCAGCACAATCCCTTATCCGCGTCATGCTATGGCCAGGATATGACACCTCCTGGATGGAGGACGGATAATCCTTTAGTCCTGCCACACTATGGCCAGGCCAAGGTACCAAACAAGCTCTTAGCCGGGTCATGCTATAGCCAGGTTAAGGCGCCTCTTGGAGGGAGGTGGGTAAGTTCTCGGGCCCTGCTTGAGAATAAACTAGCTGAGTGCACCGGTAACACGGATGAAATATCCAATGGACTATGAAAAGTCCATGTTTAAATAGGAATCACCAGAAATCGGCACCGCCTAAAATGGCAACCACCAGAAAGCAGCAATGTCTAAAATGACAAACACCCTTAAATGGGCACTGCTTAAATAAGCAAAAAAAAAATGGACTAAAGAGTCCCCTCCTGAAATAGGACAAAATAAATTAATAAAGAAAACTCAGGCCCGAGAAATAAAAAGCAACAAGTCACTATCAAATCCTGAAGATGGCACATTCGACAAAAGAATCGAAAAGAATTCTCTAACTTCTCATAATGAACATATGCCTGATTGGTATTCTGGTCTTCTATTATTAATTACCTAAAATGGTATTCTGGTCTTCTATTATTAATTATCAGAAATGGTATACTGGTCTTCTATTATTAATTACCAGAAATGGTATTTTAGTTCTCTATTATTAATTAAATGCCGGAAACGATGTTATGGATTTCTTGTGCTGCCTGTCAAAAATGGTATTCTATAAATAGCATCCTTGGCTTCTATCATTAATCGCTTAATATGTTCTATTGGACTACTAACATTAAACACTCGGAATGGGAATTCTAGTCTTTCATTACTTAATACTAGAAATATTCTTTTGGACTTCCATTATCTATTGCCAACTATGGTTTTCTGATCTCCCATTACTTATTATCAGCTATGGATTCTTGATTATCTACTGTTTATTGCCAACGATGATCTTATGATTAAACAAGACATCGGAACCTCAAACGTTTACAACCAAAGATGATCTCTTGGATCATTATTATTAATATAAAAACAGATGATCTAGTTGGTATTCCAGTCCTCTCCCAATATTATCAGATCAAGATAAGATTTTGGTCTTCTAGTATAGTGATCAAGATAATTCTGAACACCCTATTATTGTTTGATGAGGTATTTTTGGCCTTTATTGACACAGGTCATGAACTTCTAAATTGTCTATTAACGAACTTCTGTACGAATGAACTTCTAACATTCTATGGTTAAGACAAAATGAGAATTAATTACTATCCAGTAAGAAGCTTATAAATTACAACCACCAAGACTTGAATAAAGAACTTCAAATACTTATGATTGCTATTGGATCTGAATGTTTGAAAGATGAATCTTTCGCTACAATAAAATTGGAGTTAAAAGTCAACCGAATGGGAAAGGTACATATAATACAAATTAACCAAGCTAATATTACTAAAAGTATTGTAGGAATATAGGGACAATTTGGCAATCATGGAATTTTTGTCCTAAAGAACAAAAATCTTCTTTATACAATGGGGGGCTAAATGTTAACCATAAAACATGAATAGAGATAAAGAAGACCTTTCAGAAGATTTCCGCCTGAATAGAGGACAATAAGTATAGTCACCTTTCGACCGTGTCGAAAGGGTTAGTCAATGTTAAAAAGAAAAGGCACATAAAAACTTTAGAGCAAAGCTTTCGTAAATATGAAGGGAAGAAATACTGAGGCACAACGAAGCAGCTAAGTACAGAGCTTACAAGCACCTTTTGGCTAGAATAAAGAACACTTCAGGAACCATTCATCATAAAACAAAGACTAGAAGAAAGAAGTTTAAATAAAACCTTTCGAAGGAATCAAATGGAGACAGTCAATAATCCATAGTAGTCCCCGACCTTTCAAGAGGTTTCATTCCACAGTATTCAAGAAGTTCTTGCCTTCCAAAGAGGGTGAATAAGCCAAGGCAAGGACATGCAACACTATAACTACCTTTTCGAAAGCATAATAAGCCTTACGGACCGATGGGAACACACGCCAAATACCTTTCGACAGTGTCGAAAGGTTTATGATAAAGACAACATTCGTAAGTCAGCAAGGAATAAAAGACAACCTTCCGACAACATTCAAGAAAAGCACGACTCTCAATAATAATCAAGTGAAGAGCAACCTTTCAACAAGGTCGAAGGGTTCACAACAATCAAGTAAAAGAGAAACCTTCTACCAAGGTCGAAGGGTACCTAACAGTCAAGTGAAAGAGAAACCTTCCGACAAGGTCGAAGGGTTCACAACAATCAAGTAAAAGAGAAACCTTCTAACAAGGTCGAAGGGTTCCTAACAGTCAAGTGAAAGAGAAACCTTCTGACAAGGTCGAAGGGTTCACAATATCATATAGAAGACAGACCCTTCGGCAAAGACGAAAGGTTCATGAAAGCATATAAAGGAGTAGACCCTTCGACAATGTTCAAAGATCCATGATGGCATGCGAAAGGAAACCCATTCGACAAAGTCGAAAGGTTTGCAACTGCATATAAAAGAGTGACCTTTCGACCCAGCCGAAAGCATGAAGTTGGTAGGAGGGCCGCCTGCATCTATAAATAAGACCCAATGGGTCTAGTTTTAAGGATCGGATGTTATTCTCTTTCTGCTCTCATTCGACTACTTTTGTTTTCGCTCATAAATTTGTAACCCTAATTTAGAAATTAAATTGGGGGTTGGTTTCTTGAATTTTTTATCAAACTTCATCATAACGAAATAAAGAGGGTTGTGGCTTGTGATCGACACTGAATTTGGGGATGATCATGATTAGGCGTTAATTCAATATTAACAGCAGATCATATATGATTTATTTCTTATCTTCTTTGTTTATTTCTAGTATATGTCATGGAATTGTTTCTAAGCATTTTCACGAGCCTTGTTTTCCTTTCTTGGCTCCGACCACAAAAAGGGAAATACTACATGTAAATTAGTTTTAATATGGCTCCATGGCATATTAAATCAGTTATTATTTTTATCTAAACATTTCTGAATGATGGATTATTTTCGAAGGGTTTTCACGAGAATAATATCAACCTAAGAGATCGAAAGCAACAAAGAAATATAAAATAGAGTAATATCTCCTTTCGACGGCATCGAAAGGCCTATTACCTTCCGACGTGATCGAATGGAGATGAAAGACATTGATTGATTGCTCTTGATCTCCAAGGGAGAAGGAATTCGATGAAATGTCAAGTTCAAAAGTTATATAAATGACTTCAAAGGGGAAATTGCAATTATAACAACCTAGTCGAATGGTTTAAAGGACTATTGTAACGACTCGCTTTTTTGGACAGTTTAAACCGACGATCAAATACACATGCCGATTCTAAACCATTCAAAAGGGCAGATGGTTATTGGGGTAATTAAGAAAAGAAGAGAAAAGGAACAAGAAACAATCACAGAATCTCGCAGCGGAAAGATAAAATATAATAATCAAATAAACAGTTCATGAAGCTGTTTAATATACTTTTGATTATCATTTATACATCATTTATCAGAGTTATACATATAAAACAGAATAAATAAAATAATGCAGCAGACAGCATGATGCAAGGATAATAATAGTAATAGTATACCAAATCTTCGTCTTCGTCCTCCAGAATAGATCTTCAATAAGCTGAAAAACTCAGGACTGACCCGAGCGTAATGAAAAACAAAACACTCGAGTCAGGACTAAAATATCCTTATGAAAGTTAAATCAATCGTAAATAAATATGAATGCAACGGCGTCAGAGATGTTTATGGGGTTTGATATCTCCTATCCAGTGTCAATGTGAGTGCAATAACTCAAGAGATGTTACGGGATTTTCCATCTCTTAAGGATCCGTTAAACTACCTACTATATAATAGAATACGCTATATACAATAATGTCTATCATAAAGTAAAATATCAAACTAGCATTAAGCCATGGCCCATTCCACCCTTAACACATTTTTATTCCCAAGAGCATATACAAGACCGTAGTTTTCCCAAAACCGGAAGTCACCAGAGGGCAATCCATATACTAAAGGTACAAACCAAAATCGTAGTGGTCGCGAATAGGATAATCAGTATGACAAGGTACATGAGGCAATACCAACTAGGATACTAGTAGTTGCGTGATCCGGACTGATGTTGGGCATAGCAGCTACTACCCCAACACCGCGAAACAACACTCCCAAAATCGAGGGGTGCACCCAAATCGAATCAAAAAAGTAATAGATATGGTAACGAAGAAGTGTGTCTGCTAGAGGTGGCGAACCTCAATGGCCCGGCGTGGCTCCTGTTTTAGTCATGTCAGGGGTCATCCAATATCGCTCTTTCTTCAGTCAACGCGTTCACCAAACCATCCACTTCATTCTGGATCAACACTCTGCGTATATTAGTTATTAAAGTGGTTTTCGGTATCGACAGAGAGTATGTCCATATCTGATCCCGGTCTCTTTAATAACTAGGTATTATTACACCGATGGCTCTTTTACATTTCAAAATCAATTCATAATTGATATCAAAATATCATATTCATTTCAAAATCAAACCCATTTCAAATATCATCATATCTATTCAAAATGTAAGATTCCGTTTCAAAATCATTTTTCGCCTCAATATCTCATTTCGATTTCAAATCATTTCGAATTTCAATTTAGGTTGCAACTTCATTTAACCCAATTCGTATTTAAATTCAAGATTTAAACATAACATTTCACCTTATTGACCAGCTTGAAATTTTAGAAAATAGTTTTAAGTAGTTTAAAAGTAGTTTAAATAATTAAAATGGTTAAAAGTACTTAAAATCTTTAAATGGATTTCAAATAGATAGATTTGTTTAAAATAATTTAAATTGGGTTAAGTAGATTTAAAATAGATCAAAATAGTTTAAGTATTTAAAGATGGTTTATACGACAGAGAAATTTGGAAACAAAATGAAACCGCTTCAAAACCAAACCATTTCAATTATAACTTCCCAATTCAAATCAATTTCAATTTCCATTCTACCGATTCAATTTCGATTTCTATCCAATCAATGTCAACTTGACTTCAAATTAATTCAATTCTACATTTACCTTCAATTAATTTAATTTCAATTTATATCGATTTGGAGCTTGATTTTTCAAAATATCAATTTATAACTCTTAACAAAATTATTCTTCAATATTCAAATTTAAATCCAAATTCCAAATATGATTCAATTGCAAGCTCAATTTCAAAATATCATTTTATATCACTTTTACTTAGTAATACTCAAAGCTCGAGATAATGTTCAATCTTTGAAACAAATAAATTTCCGAAATTCAATCATATCCCAATTTTAAATTTCAAAGTCTCAACTTAAATTATTTAACAATTTCTTTGACCCAAAATTTATTTCAACATTCCAGACTCAATTTGCGATAAATTCGATTTCTATACATTGATTTTATTTATAACTTTTAAATCAAAACATTTAAATAAATTTCAAACCAACTATTTTAAAATTTATTAAATTAACCAACCCGGTGTCCGTATATAGTTTACTATCCTATGGCCAAGTGATTAGTTATTTCAATTAAATGTCAGGGATGAATATATATCACTTAAACCAAATCACAGTGTCATATGTATGCATAACAGGATATATATAAGCAAATAAACATCCAATCATTTAAATATCAACCAATAGCATCCATCGAAATACATCATCCAATAGACAATACAATTCACGGCAATTTCATAGTTATCAATGTCAGGTAATTTAATCGCAATTCAATTTTTATTTCAATTTGACTGTCAATTAAATTTTCAACGGTTAATTCAAATGACAATCTATATGACAATTAAATTTTATCAAACAACGACAAATAAAATTCATATCACTTCATAATATCAAATTTAACTACCATAAAGATATTTAGTACGCTGTGAATGTTATAAAACACTCACCTTGATTTTACGATTTTAAATCAAGTCGAACGACGTTCGATTTAACCTAAAATTTTAACGAGCTCCAAACACTCCCGGATCTGCACTACAGTGTAGCTCTCGTCTCTGCGATTCCAACGTCGCCAGTTTCGTCCAAATCTGATGACGTATGGATGAGATATGAGTTTTACAAGATTGCATATATATTTTTATAATTTAAAACAAAATTTTCATTTTATTATTCCCAACCATCAGATCTGGGCCGTCAACTTGAGATGCAGAAATTGTGGCCGTGAACTTCATCTCCCTCACGCGTACAGGAGATAGCTGAACCCAACGCACGCGGCCAACAAGCGAACGCCGCTCCTCCAGCTCTCGCCTCGACTTCGATCGGAGACCACCACCGACCACGCCTTGGCCCACTCCACCTTCGGCCTTGAATCCACGAAGTTCGACCACCCCTAGGCGTCGCAATTCGCCAATGAACGGACTCGGCTTTGGCTTCGATTGCCGACGTTCTACGCAAAGATATTCGATCCTACCCGTCGACTTTGTAGAGCTTGAGATGCTCAACGATATTGCAGTTGGGGTTTTTCGAAATTGTCGAGTGAATTTGAAGATAAATGAGGGAGAATGAAAGAGAATATCGACCATCGAAATTATCTCTGGTGGCCACGTTCTGTTTGAGGCTAGGGTTTCGATATACGGTGCATATATATACGTATACAACATTTTTTTATAAATATATTCAACTTTTCCGAACGAACTCGAAACTAGACGTGCCTACAGGCGTTCGTAATGTTTTACCCACACTCCGAACACAATGGAACGTGTTTCGAAGGCTAAATTGATCGTATGTGCGAGTTATGGAAATAACCGATCGATTTTAAATTAAACCGATTAAATGAATTTCTAAGCGTTTTCAGCTGCCACGGTCAAATGGCAACTCCGATTTCTACGAAATTTGAAATCCGATAATAATAAACTATTACGGATCCAATGGAACTGGTTTCGTCGAATTTCAAGGCTGTGCCTCGGATGGCTATTTTTTACTCGTCGTTTAAATCGACGATTTTTCAAAATTTACCGAATTTCTTAAAAATCCAATTTTAAATGTTAACAAATTCATTATTGTTTAAATAAATTTTATATCAATTTTCGATATCATTTTCAATCATATTATATTCAAAATTCAATTATTCAAATAATTGCAATATTAAATTTAAACGATTTTGACTATTCAAAAATTCACTATCTTTGAAATATTTGAAATGAACTTGTAAACTTAACTTTTTAAAAAAATCAAATTATAGAACAACTGTTTCCATTAAACAGTTATTCCATTCCCGTTATTCAATTATTCAGAAAATTTCAAATATTAATTTTAAACAATTTAATAATTCAATATTCAACAAATTCAATATTACATTTTAATTGAATTTTAGCTATCACTCAATTACCTTATTCACATCCAAAGCATCCAACATTTATTATTCGACTTCAGTTATTGATTATAAACCTAGTTACTACATAAAATTTCATTTCAATTTCAATTGGTTTCCAAATTCAATTCGACTGACAAATAAACAAGTAACTTATAATAATTATCACCAATAACTTTTTAATCCCACTTATAAGTTTATTATTTACAAACAAGTGTCACAATTTCCTATATAATACTAATTAGATTCCATTACCATTGACTATATATTATTTTATTAGTCAATCCAATGTTCACATTTGTTTTCCTTATATTCCTTTATAACCAAGTTATAACATTTGAGTCATTTCAAATGATTGGAATTTCATTCAATTCATTAATAATTAACTTAGACAAATATTGTTGCAATTCATTCTAGTTATTATTATCAATAAATAAATTTCAAATTTTTAATTCTTCCAACATTAAACCATGAAATCTTATTAAATTAACATTTTTAAATATTGAAATTTTATGGGTCGTTACAACTACTTAAACTCTTCGACCAAGGCGAAAGGTTTCATAATTCTACTATTACAACCAAGTCGTAAGGTTTAAATGAAACCTCAACCTTTCGACATGGTTCATCTTAGGCTAAGGTTAAACCCATGGATGATATAAGAAACTTCTAAAACCTTTCGGCATTATTCATCTTAGGCTAAGGTTAAACCAATGGCTTCAAACCATTATGGCCTTGTCATTTTATTCAAAAGATGGGAATCTACTCAACCACAGAGTTGAGCCCTTATAAAACAATCTTATAGAGAGCATTGGGGATGTTAACAAGATTTCTTGTTAACAGGTTTAATTCAATGATTTCGAAAGGTTTAGTTTAAGGATTTTGAAAGGTTTTGTTCATTGATTTCGAAAGGTTTAGTTCAAGGATTTTGAAAGGTTTTGTTCAATAATTTTGTAAGTTTTAAGTGGAAGGTTTTCCAAGGTTTTTCTAAGGCAAGGTTTTATAGTGACTTTTAAAAAAGGATATCTAGAGTTTTATTGCTTTCAAAAGGTCTGCTTTTCAATGGTTTCGAAAGGTTTAGAGGATGGTTTCGAAATGTTTAATGAATAGTGTTGAAAGATAAGGTTTTGGCATATTGGCCTAGATAATTAAAAGGTTTTCACTTGGTTTTGGAAAGAGGCACTTTCAAAAGATTTAGAAAGGAAAACTTTCAAATGGTTAAATGCTTTCATCAACTAAAGTTTAAGTAATGAATATATATACTATTGCAATGAGATTTTGAGTAAAGTATAAAGATTTTATATTTTTCCTTGTATAAGTTTGATTTAAAGGTTTTAAATCATTTTAAAACTGTTTTCAAGGAAAATTACGGGAGGGGACCCTTAAATGAAAATGAATCAGATATTAGAATACCAGATGGGACTAGTATGGAGTCGCACCCTATACATTAGCTAATAGCCCCAGCTAATTGTTGTACAAAATTCTAGTATGTAGGGATTTGTCACAGGTAGACTAAATTTAGGATTACACACCAAAAGGAATTTATGTTTGTATACAGATAGGTCATTGGTAAGCCTGAAAAACCATTAGGATCAGGAAGACCTGGGAGATGATTAAGATAGGGACAGACCGTTCAGAAGAGAAGTATTTAACAGTTAGTTAGGGACAGATCGTCCAAAAGTGAAGGGTTTAACAAATAGTTAAAGATAGATGGTCTAAAAAAGGAATATCTAACAAGAGTTAGGTTAATTTTGATTATATTGTCTGGTACGCCCGAGGTAGCCAATGGTTAAAAGTTATCCAAAAAAAACTTATGTATTTGAACATATAGTTCATTATTACATGATATTTATTTATGTTTAAATAATGATGTTTTGCAGTGTTTAATCAGTTTTAATTGCAGGAAAAATATTTTGCAAAGATAAGTTTTAAAAGGATGTTAGTGAGGGGAAACCCATTCCTCTAAGCGGCGTGGTCTCACTTAAAATACTAAAACTGGATGTATAGTGTTATTCATACCAGGCTTTATGTCTGGCTCGAAGTTTATGTTTTCCCTTAAACTCTCGGGTGCTCAAAATTAATTTGAGTAGGCTAAGGGGTTATGGTCTTTTCAGGTTTAGTAGTATGATGAATATGGCTACTAGAGGCATGTAGGAGGAAAACGGATAGCTATCCAGGAATTGCAGTTCTTGTTTTATGTTTTAATGAATTTATGTTATGTTTGTATTAGGGCTATTATTTCCACATGACTCTGATCATCCAAGTGGGTATCTTCATATACCGCTCTTGGCGTAATTTGTAATATATATTTTATATATGCTTGGGAACGTATTTGGGATCATGTAAGTTGAATACAGAACATCTTGTTTCTAAAATGTAATGATGAAAGTTGTTTTGCAATCCATGTTTTGTTTCATATTTAAATGCTTCTGATATTATGGATACCATTAACATAGCCATATTTAGTCCCCGGAAGCTAATACTATAGAGGACTGCAACATCTGTAGAGCTTAGTTTTGGGCCTCTGGATACGGGATGTTAGAGCTTGGTATCAGAGCATGGTTTATGAAACACTAATTAAAAATAATTTTTGAAAACATAATCCTTAGTAAGTAGAGTTAAGATTGGGGGTATAAGATAACGCTATAGTAACGTACGTGTATTTGATATATATTAGTATACGCTATACCTCTAGATTCCTATCTTAGTTAGGCTATTCATTTGTATCTCACAAGGCTTGAATACAGATATGAAAGGAAGAAGAAGCAGAGTTAATCTTGGAGGAGATAGCACCACAAATGGAAATTCCCAACCAAATGCTAGAAGAAGTCCAGGTCAGGCTCAAGCTGAAAATGTGGGTTCTCGGGTTCTTCAAGTGGGCATGGGAGTCCTATATCAATTCTTTGTAAGTATGATGCAAGCTGTAACTGCCGCTGGAGTTTTTGGAGGAAACCCTGCTGGAGGAAGAGTTTAGGAAGCCCCGATGGTTAACTAGTATGCTAATCTAAGCAGTGATTATATCAGGCTTGCAAGGAAGCCGTTCATTGGAACTGAAGATGCAATCGAGTGGAAAACTGGCTGCTACATTATGAGAGAATCTTTGCAGATTTAAGGTTGAATGACGACTGAAGAGATTGGCATCAAGTCAGCTTTAGGGAGCTGCCTGATTTAGTGGAATACTGTTGCAGCTCGTGTTGATGACGAAACCATAACTTGGGAGGAGTTTAAGAGGAGGTTTGAAGAAAAGTTTTTGTCAGTGATGGCGCAATCTGCATTGGTGAGGAAGTTTGCAGAACTAGAACAAGGGGAAATGTTTGTTCTGGAGTATGCAAGAAAATTTGAAGAGTTGACCCAATACGGTTATGCTTTGGTTGATACAGTGATCAGGAGGAATGAGAAGTTTATAAGAGGCTTGAGGCCAGAGTTGATAAGTGCTACTTTGCTGCACTTAAGAGATCGTAGTGGTGTAGTGGTGGAAATGGCCCTGAGACAGAAAGAGGAGTTAGCTTACTTGAGGAATAAGATGAAGGAGGCCTAGGTAGGACAAGGACAGAAAAGAAAGTTTTTCCATAAGAAGAATGCTCAGAATTGAGGAGCACAGAAGAGGGGGAAAGCTGAGGTGGTTTTTTATAAATGCGATAAGAAGGGACACTATGCTAATAAGTGTCGGACTGGAAAAGGAAAAGAGAAAGGAAAAGAGGTTATTGGGAAAAAGAACATCCGATGTATTAATGGTGATCTGATTGGCCATTACAAGAACTAATGTAAAGAACATGCTAGAGAAGTAAAGGGACATATGTATGCATTGGAGCCTGCAATTCAAGGCTCGTTGTGCAGCAGAAAGGAAAGGCTGCTCTGGGAGGCTCGCTACAGGTTCATGGTATGTCTGTTAGCGTTCTGTTTGATACTAGTGCATCACATTCCTTAATTTCTCGATGCTTAGTACATAAGTTTAACCTAGAGCCCTCATATTTAGTTGCTTCCTTAAAGGTTGCAAATCCGATAGGAGGGTACACAACACTTGGGATGAGGTATGACTATTTAGAGTTTGATTTGCTAGGTCATACTTTCGATTGCTGTTTACATGTATTTCATTTTGTGGGATTTTGGATTATCCTTGGGATGGATTGGTTAAGAAAATATGATGCTAGGATATTTTGGCATGATAGGAAAATATCATTTAGTCACCTGGATTGTAGTGATCGCATAGTTTATACTATAGAAAACCCTAGTTGTGAAGTGAATGCTTTATTGGGAATTATGGAGTTGGAGGATAAGTTGCATCGAGTCTTTGTGGTTAGAGAATTTGCTGATGTATGTAAGCTGGTAATTGGATTACCACTGAAATGAGCCATTGAGTTTCAGATTGATTTAGTGCCTGGGGCAGAACCTGTGAGTAGGTCACCAAGTACGATGAGATCTACAGAGATGAGAGAGTTGAAGATGCAGTTGATGGATTTGGAAGGCTAGAGCTTTGTTTGACCGAGTAGTTCGCCTTGGGGAGCTGCCGTAGTGTTTGCTAAGAAGCCGGATGGATTGTTGAGGCTATGTATTGATTATCGTAAGTTGAATCAGAAAACGACAAAGAACTGATATCCATTGCCAAGAATTGACGATTTGTTCGATCAGTTAAGTGGAGCCAAGGTATTCTCCCAACTGGATCTAGCGACGAGATTACATCAGCTTAGAATGGCAAAGGATAATATCCCTTTAACGACGTTCAGGACAAGATATGGATCGTACGAATGGTTAGTTATGCCATTCGGACTAACTAATGCGCCGACATTCTTTGTGGATTTGATGAACCAAATTTTCCGAGAGCACTTGGATAGATTTGTGTTGGTCTTCATAGATGACTTTTTGATATACTCTAAGGATGAGAAGGAGCATGAAGTTCATCTTAGAGGTGTGCTTGAGACATTGAGGGAGCATCAGTTGAAGGCTATGTTTTCAAAGTGTCATTTTTGGAAGAAGGAAGTGAAGTTCCTTGGTCATGTAGTCTCAGAGAAAGGGTTTTCGATTCGACTAAGATCGAAGCAGTGAATAACTGGAAGAGACCCGAAACAGTGACCATGATAAAGAGCTTTCTTGGGTTGACTGGATATTATCGAAGGTTCTTAAAGGATTTTTCGCGGATAGCTGCACCGATGACTAAGCTTACACAAAAAGATGTGAAGTTTGTATGGATTGATAAGTGTGAGGATGCATTCTAGAGCTTGAAACACTTATTGACCCATGCACCATTGTTGGTGGTCCTGGAGGGGAATCGGGATTTAGTTGTTTATACTGATGCGTGTGGAACTGGATTGGAAGCTGTGTTGATGCAAAGAGATAAAGTGATTGCTTATGTTTCTAGACAGCTCAGACCACATGACGTTTGGTATCTAACACATGATCTAAAATTAGCTGCTGTTATATGTGCTTTGATGGTGTGGAGGCATTACCTGTTAGGAGAGCGATTTGAGCTGTACACAAATCATAAGTCATTGAAGTACTTGTTCTCCCAAAAGGAGCTGAACATGAGACATCAAAGGTGGTTAGAGTTTATTGTTGCTTATGATTTTGGAATTGAGTACACATTCAGAAACGGAAACAAGGTAGTGGATGCATTTAGCAGGATGCATCAGAATGGAGTATTGGCTATGATTGCTGAGTGGAAAGATTTGGAACCATTGTCAATTTGTAGAGTGTAGTTTAGATCCGAGGTAGGTTTAAGTGTAGGAAGTGTGCATTGTCTTATTCAGAGGTTCGACTAGTAATGATTGAGAAGATAACTTCTAAACAGGAGGAGGATCCATTTTTGGTTGAACAGATCAAAAAGTTAAGGGAAGGAACATAGAGCGATGACTTAAAGGATTTCAATCTTGACCAAAATGGGTAGTTAAGAAAGAAAGGAAGTCTATGTGTTTCGAATGTATGAAACATGAGAAAAGAAGTTTTGGATGAATGCCATCATTCGAAGTTTACTATTCATCCAGGAGGAATGAAGATGTATTAGGATATGAAGAGAAGTTTCTTCTGGGAAGGTATGAAACAGAATATTGGTTTATGTGTTAAGCAGTGCCTGAATTATCAATAGGCAAAGGCCGAACACCAGAAGCGAAGCGGATTGCTTCAACCATTGAAAGTTTCATTGTGGAAGCGGGATTCTATTTTTGTGGATTTTATCGATGGGTTGCCAAGGAACCAAGCTCAACATGAGTACCGCTTACCATCCACAAACTGATGGGAAAACGGAAAGAGTTAACAAAATCTTGGAGGATTTGTTAAGAGCTTGATTATTGGATTTCGGGGGATCTTGGGAAGACCATCTTCATTTAGTCGATTTATCGTATAACAATAGCTATCAGATTAGTATTGGGATGGTACCGTTTGAAGCATTGTATGGAAGGCCATGCAAATCTCCCATATGTTGGTTAGAGATAGGGGATGGGTTGGTACTTGGTTCAGATTTAGTGAAAGAAGCCGCATAGAAGGTTGAGTTGATCCGAGCTAGGATGAATGAAGCTCAGTCTAAGCAGAAAAGTTATGCCGATAGAAGAAGGGCAGACTTGGAATTCTCTGTTGGAGACTATGTGTTTATTAAGGTTTCACTGATGAAGGGTGTGATTAGATTTGAGAATTTAGGAAAGTTAGTACTTAGGTTCATTCGTCCTTTTTGTATTGTTGAGAGAATCGGGAAACTCGCTTATAGATAGAGTTACCGAATAGTTTGGCTGGAGTCCATGATGTTTTCCATGTTCTCATCTTAGAAAATGTGTTAGAGACCCGGAGACTACTATAGCACCTATAGTGTTAGAAGATTTAGTAGTAGAACCAAATTTTACTATAGTTAGAAAGCCAATTCAGATTGTGGCAAGAGATGAGAAGAAGTTGAGGAATAAGACAGTTGTTAACCGTAAAATGCAAATAAGGATAAAGAAGGCCTTTTAGAAGGCTTCCGAATGAATAGAGAGTAGCAGGTAAAGCCGCCTTTCGACGGTGTCAAAGGGATTGTTCAATGCTAGTAAAGAAAAGCACGTAAAGACTTCGGAGCAAGGCTTCCACAAGCATGAAGGAAAGAATTGCTATGGCACAACGAAGCAGCTGGGTAAAGAATTGGCAAGCACCTTCTGGCTGGGATAGAAGAATAGTTCCGCAACCATTCATCATAAAACAAAGACTAAAGGAAAGGAGTTTAGATCAAATCTTTCGAAGGAGTCGAAGGGATGCAATCCACCATTTATAGCAGTTCCCAACCTCTCGGAAGGGACGAAAGTGTACATCTCTCAACATACAAAGAGTTCTTACTTTTCGAAGAGGGTGGAGAAGTCAAAGCAAGAGCAAATGACTCTGTATTGACCTTTTCGAAAGAATGGCAAGCCTTTCGAACCGGTTGGAACACATACAAAATACCTTTCAACAATGTCGAAAGGTTTATGAAGAAAGCAACATTCATAAGTCCGTATATAATGAAAGACAACCTTTCGACAACGTTGAAGGGAAGCACAGCTCTCGACAATAATCATGATAAGAACAACCTTCCGACAAGGTCGAAGGGTTCACAAGGTTCACAATAGCATATAGAAGGCAAACCCTTCGATAAAGATGAAAGGTTCATGAAAGCATAAAGGGGAGCAGAACCTTCGACAATGTTGAAAGGTCCATAATAGCAAAATGAGGGGAAAACCTTTCGAAAAAGTCGAAAGGTTTACAACTGCATATAAAAGGGTGACCTTTCGACTCATTTGAAAGCATAGAGTCGAAAGGAGGGCTGCCTGCATTTATAAATAAGACCCAAGGGGTCCAGTTTTGAGGATCCAATTTTCCCATTCTGCTCTCACTCTACAACTTCTTCTGCTCCTACTCACTACGTTTGTAACCCTAATTTAGAAATCAAATTGGGGATTTGTTTCATAAACTTTGTATCAAGCTTCATCGTGAGAAAATAAAGAGGATTATGGCTAACAATCAACTTTAAATTTGGGGATGATCATAATCAAGCGTTAATTCAACATTAACGGCCAATCATATATGATTTATTTCTTATCTTCTTTGTTCATTCCGAGTATATGTCATGGAACCATCACAGGATATTTCCATGAGTTTTATTCCCTTATATATTAAATTCATGGTTTTGGCCACATAAGGGGAATACAAATTGTGACTCAATAAATATACAGTGTCTAATCCCTGATCCGGTTCCATGACATATTATATCAACTCTTATTTTTACCTAAACATGATCAACGATCCAAAGCATTGAATGGGGTGGTGACGATATTTATCATTAACAACCAAGATTATTGATTTCTGAAAGCTAAATGATTAAAAGTTACTTCAACCTAGTTGAAAGGTTGGAGGAGTCTTTTCACACTTTTCAACAAGATCGAAAGGTCTGACAACTTTCATCTATTCCAACCTAGTCGAAAGGTTGAGTTAATCTTGTTCATAACCTTTCGTCAAGGTCTAAAGGTTGAACTAATTCTTTCCACTTCAACCTAGACGAAGGGTTGGGGTTGTCATGTCTGTAACCTTTCAACAAGGTCGAAAGGTCTAACAATCCAGTACATTGTCAACTTAGTTGAAGGGTTTCAGTAGCCTCTTTAACCTTTTGAAAAGGTCAAAAGGCATGACTATCCATTGTTCTCTTCTTCTAGATTAAATTGATTAGGATAATTTATTAAGGATACAGTTTCAGAAGTGAGAATCATCTTAATTACATAGTTATGTCCAAGTAAAATTATCTTATCAAAGCATTGGGGATGTTAACAAGTTTTCTTCTTAATATTTTTGGCGCCAGAAGGAGGGCTCGAACCTCCGACCTTGTTATCTTAATACAACTAATCGTGGAAACTTGGTTTGCTACAGGAAAATGAAATCGAAAAGGCTTACCTCCTTAAATGAAAGAGCCGAACATGGAACTTCACTAGAAGAAAATGTTTTGCCATCTTTCAACCTTGGGAACAGGGAATAAGGGCAGTCTTACGCACCGGCTCAACCAACTCCACCACTGGCTCAAATCCAACTGTCTCCACAATTGGCTCAATCTTAGAATCTTCAACTAGAGGATCATATTGCTAAAATCACATAGTTAGAGCGCCAAATGGCAGAGATGAAGAATTTCCTAGATGAGGTTCTATCCCACAAGTCATCCACAAAAGCTGTCGTAGCAGGGGTGGAAGTTGTTTCTCCTAGGAGAAACTTGAAAATCGACACTAGTGCCGCGAAAAAATAATTAACATTTCCTTGTCCAAGAAGAAAGATCATCTCCCACTAAAGGCGGACTATCAAGGAAGGATCCAAGAGGAAGACAAGGATTAATCTGCAAGCTCTACCTCAGATGGCTACAAACCAAATAAGAAAGACTACTTGAACAATGAAGCTTGCCTCAAAGACATAGCAGAGAAGGCTGTGAAGGATCTGTTGAATATTAAGTGTAAGAGAATAGCAGACGAAAGAGTAAATGATAATGAGAGGGTTGCCCCTTTCACTAATAAAATAATGTCAGCACCTATTCCCTCTCACGTGAAGGTCCCGACAATGAAATATCATGGCACATCTGATCCCAACGACCATTTGATAGCAGTTGATAGTCAAATTGATTTGCACAATGCTTCCGGTGCCGTTAGGTGCTGCCTTTTTCCAGTCACTCTCAAGGAGCTGCTGCCAAGTGGTACAGATAGTATTGTGAGAACATATTCTATTCTTGGAGACAATTCTCTTATGAATTCTTGGCTCAGTTCTGCATCTGCAAAGACCCATCGATCGACTATGCAATACTCGCCAGTATAAGGCAGAATCACGATGAGTCGTTGGGAGATTACTTGAAGAGGTTTAATGCTAAATCTTTGAAAGCTAAGGGAATGAACGACAGGGACAAACTTATTGCAGTTCATCCAGGCCTCATAGTCAATTCTCCTTTCTGGAAGGAATTATTCATCCATGGTTGTCGAGATTTACATGAATTTCATTTTCAGGCTGACAAATTCATCTAGATGGATGAATTATACTATTCTAAGAAAAAGCCTAATCCGAGGAGGGACAATAAAAAATTCAGCTCAGAAAGGATTCACAAAAGTTTTGATGGGAAGATGCTAATGCTAATGCGGTAGCGTTAAACAGATCAATCTCCTATATTTACGCGATGACTCAAGACAAGCTCAATTTCCCGACCGTGTTCAAAGCTCGAAACAATCCGGAGCAAAATAAATTGGATAAATACTTGGTTATCACAAGGCAAACGGTCACATGACTAATGAGTCTAAGGTGTTAATAGGGATAATTCAAAATATAATTCGAGAAGGACAGCTAAAGGAGTTTGTGAGAAACCCACAACAGACTTCCTTACCAGAGACTGATATAAGAAAACCTACCGGTACCACTGTCAATATGATTGAAGGCAAAGATCCACTGAACCTGAGTCCACCCCAAAACAAAATTGACGTTATATATGGTGGACCAGATCTTGCAGGCAGAGGTCAGAGTGCCAGGAGTATATACATTCGTGAAGCTAGGAAGGCAGTGTTTTCTGTGCAAGAAGAAACACCGCTCAAGAACCCAAAGTATAATATCAACATGCACACTTTGGTGATCAATCTACAAGAGTTGAGAAGAGGAATCCATCACCCCCACAACGACCCATTGATGATCACAGCTCAGGTAGGGTCCTCAGTGGTTGCAAAGATCCTGGTCGACATTGGAAGCGCTGTAAACGTGATATTCCGACATGCATTCGATCAAATGGGGATCTTTAAAGACAAACTTAAGCTTAGTCCTGAACCTGTCTTCGGGTTCAATAACAAGGAAACAACTCAACTAGGACAAGTGAAGCTCTTGGTACAGCTGGGAATCCCTCCATTCTCTCGTGTTTTTGAAACAACTTTTGTAATCATAAACTAGCCATCATTTTACAACACTTTTTTCGGACGTCCAGTGCTAGATGAAGTGGACGCTTTTGTCTCACCTAAATATCCGATGCTCAAATTCCTTACTAAGAATGGCTGGGGAACTATCTGAGGAAAGCAATTTGTGTCAAGGGAAATGTAGTTTGCAACTTTAGAACAATATAGCAGGGAGTTTGCTTTTTACTTTGGTTCATCCATTTCTTTACAGCCTTCGGATGATGGGATTCTACATCCACCATTCAAAGTGGAGATAAAATCTAGTAGAACTAACAAGTTTATTGCTAAAAGGTGTTTTGCAGTTTATGGGAAAAGGAAGAGAATGGATACTAACTTAATAGAGGAAAACAAAATTATTTTTGAGTTAGATTGTAGAGGAGAGGTTGAAAGAGTTAAGCCAGTTGAGAAAACCGAGGAGATTCCAATAGAATCTACTGATTCTACCAAAATAGTCAGAGTGGGAAAAGATCTCGAGGTGCACTTAAAATCGAAATTGGTGGAATTCTTAAAAGCCAAAAAGGATATTTTGCTTGGACCCACTCTGGCAAGATTGGAATTGACCCTACAATCACAAGTCATGCCCTAAATATCAATCCAAACATCCCTCCGGTCAGGCAAAAGAAGAGGCAATTCGATAAGGTAAGAACCGACGCCCTAAATGAAGAAGTCAAGAAATTGCAACAAAATGGGTTTATCCGGGAAGTCTTCTGCCCTGAGTGGTTGGAAAATGCAGTTTTGGTAAAGAAATCTAATAGGAAGTGGCGAACTTGCGTGGATGACCCCGATTATGAGTTATATTGTCAATGGGACACTATCTACAGATAAAACGGTGGCATGAAAGCTAAAGAGGCAAGCCCAAAACTTTACCATTATGGATGGAGTTCTATACAAGAAAGGATACACCCTTCCCTATTTGCAATGTGTAAAATCCGAGAGCGGATTAAGGATATTAAAGAAAGCCCATGAAGGATTTTGTGGAGATCACTCCAATGGGATCAAATTGGCCAAAAAGATAATGAGACAAGGATTTACCTCGCCATAGTTAACCAACCAAGCAGTCGAGTACGTTAAAAGATGTGAAAAGCGCCAATGATAATCGAAGATACCACATCTTCCTCTGGGTCAACTAACCCCCATCACCATGCCATGGCCATTCGATGTTTGGTGAATCGATTTAACCTAACCACTTCTAATCTCCAAAGGTGGGGCGAAGTATGCCGTAGTGGCAATTGACTACTTCATAAAATGGGTCGAAGCAAAACTGCTTCCAAGGATAACCTCTGGGAAAGTGCTTAGATTTGTCATCAAGAACATTGTCACAAGTTTTGGGATACCCTACAAGATAATCTCCGACAATGGAACCCAATTTGAAAGTGAATAATTTTCATGATTTTGCCATAAGAATGGAATCGTAAAAAGCTTCTCTTCTGTCACTCACCCAAAGGCCAACGGAGTCGTTGAGGCTGCCAATAAAACAATAAAGACGATCTTGAAAAAGAGACTAAATATGGCAAAGTGGAATTGGGTAGACTAATTACCCTTAGTTTTGTTGGCTTATAGAACATCCACTAGAACTGCAATGGGTCCTAACCCATATTCGCTAACATATGGTTGTGAAGCAATGCTACCGGCAGAAATTGAAGTACCTTCTTATCGAAGGATTGACTACGCCTTCAAATCAAATCAAGAACTAAAAGGGGAATCACTTGACTTGATTCATGAATTAAGAGATGAACTAGCCTTAAAAACGGCCGAATACCAAAGGAGAATATCAAAGTACTTTAACTCAAAGTTAAAAATGAGGACATTTAAACAAGGAGACATGTACTTAGAAGAGTAATGAGCAATATGAGAAACCCATCAGGTGGGCCATTTGGACCAAATTGGGAAGGTCTACTAAAAGTTTCCAACAAAATCCCCCAAGGGGCTACAAGTTATGCCATCCTAATGGTAATATAGTACTGAGAACTTGGAATGCAGAAAATTTGAATCCATATTTTTCGACTCTGGACGAATAAAGCATTTTCAAGAATGTCTCTATTATGATTCACTGAGAAAAGTATACATGGTTGGGAGTAAAATTATCCTTAAACTTGGACTACCTAAAACGGTAGGCTACCAATAATGGTAGAAATCCCTTGGCCGCGCCAAGATGGCCATGTCAAGGCACCTCCTAGAGGAAGGGCGTAAGCCTTTAGCCGCGCCAAAGTAAAAAATGACTAGGTTAAAGCAGCACAAGCCTTTATCTGCTTCACGCTATTGCTAGGATAAGGTGCCTCCTGGAGGGAGGACGGGTAATCCCTTAGTCCTGCTACGCTATGGCCTGGCCAAGGTACTAAACAAGCCCTTAGCCACATCACGCTATGGCTAGGTTAAGGCGCCTTCTGGAGGGAGGTCAGATAAGTCCTCGGGCCCTGCTTGAGAATAAGTTAGTCGAGCGCACCGAAAACCCGAATGAAATGTCTTACGGACTAAGAAAAGTCACTGCCTAAAATGGGCACTGCCTAAAATGGCAACCGCCAGAAATTGGCAAAGTCTAAAATGACAATTGCCTGAAATGGGCACTGCTTGTAAAAAGCATGAGAATTGGACAAAAGAGTCCTAGCCTGAAATTGGCCAAAAAAAATGGATAAAGAAAACTCGTGCCCAAGAAAGAAAAAGCTCGCAAGATACCATAAATGCCTATAGACGGCACATTCGACAAAAAAATTAGAATGAATTCTCCAACTTCTCCTCTTGAAAATCTGCCAGACTGTAATTCTGGTCTTCTGTAATTAATTACCAGAAATAGTATTCTGGTCTTCTATTATTAATTGCAAGAAATGGTATTCCGGTCTTCTATTATTAATTACCAGAAATGGTATTCTGGTCTTCTATTATTAATTACCAAAAATGGTATTATGGTCATCTATTATTAATTATCAGAAATGGTATTCTGGAAGTGGCATCCTGGTCTTCTATCATTAATTATCTAGAATGTTATTTTAGCCTTCTACTATTAATACCAGGAATGGGTATTCTGGTCTTCTATTACTTATTGCCAGAAATAGTTTTCTGGACTTCCATTATCAATGCCAAATTGTGTATCCTGGCCTTCTATTACTTATTACCAGCTATGAAATTTCTGGTCTTCCATTACTTATTATTATATATGGATTTCTGGTCCTCTACTGCTTATCGCCAAAATTGGTCTTATGACCTTATATTATTGAATGACAAAACAAGTCATCTAAACCTCTAATGATTATAACCCAAGATAATCTCCTGGATCTTCATTATTAATATCATAACGGATAATCTGATTGGTATTCTGGTCCTTGCTCATTATTACCTGGTTGATATGAGATTTTAGCCTTCTATTATGATAATCAAGATGATTCTGCTCTCTTTATTATTATTTGATGTGGTATTTTGGCCTTTGTTGTCGCAAGATATGAACTTCCAAATTGTCTATGTATGGTCTTCTAACATTCTATTGTTACGAGGAAAAAGGGGAAATAATAAATTTTTGACAAGAAACTTGTAAGTTCTGACCATCAAGACCCAAATCTAGGGCTTTAAATATTTATGATCATTATAGGTTCTGAATGTTCAAAGAATGAATCTTCTGCTAAGACGGAATCAGAGATAAAGGTCAACCAAACTGAAAATGTACTTGTAGTATGAACTAATCATGCAAATATTATTATATGTATTGCAGGAATACATGGACTATTTGGTAATCCTGGAATTGTTGTCCTAAAGAACAAAATCCTTCTTTATACAAGGGGGGCTAAATTTTAATCATACAATACGAATAAGGATAAAGAAGGCCTTTTAGAAGGCTTCCGCAAGAATAAAGAGTAGCAGGTAAAGCCACCTTTCGACGGTGTCAAAGGGAATGTTCAATGCTAGTAAAGAAAAGCACGTAAAGACTTCAGAGCAAGGCTTCCGCAAGCATGAAGGAAAGAATTGCTAAGGCACAATGAAGCAGTTGGGTATAAACCGACAAGCACCTTCTAGTTGGGATAGAAGAATAGTTCTGCAACCTTTCATTGTAAAACAAAGCCAAAGAATAGGAGTTCAGATAAAACCTTTTGAAGAAGTCGAAGGGATGCAGCACACAGTTTATAGTAGTCCCCGACCTTTCAGAGGGGACGAAAGGTTTCATCTCTTAACATGCAAAGAGTTCTTACCTTTCGAAGAGGGCGGAGAAGTCAAAGCAAGAGCAAGCAACTCTAGAATGACCTTTTCGAAAGCATGGAAAGCCTTTCGAACTGGTTTGAACACATACAAAATACCTTTCGACAATCTCGAAAGGTTTATGAAGAAAGCAACATTCGTAAGTCAGCAAAGAATGAAATACAACCTTTCAACAACATTGAAGAGAAGCACAACTCTCGACAACAATCACATGAAGAGCATCCTTCTAACAAGGTCAAAGGTTTCACAACATTCAAGTGAAGAGCAACCTTCCAACAAGGTCAAAAGGTTCACAATAGCATATAGAAGGCCAACCCTTCAAAAAAGATGAAAGGTTCATGTAGGCATAAAGAGGAGCAGACCCATCGACAATGTCGAAATGTCCATAATAGCAAATGACGGGCAAACCTTTCGACAAAGTCGAAAGTTTTATAACTGCATATAAAAGGGTAACCTCTCGACTAAGTCCAAAGCATGGAGTCGAAGGAGGGCCGCCTACATCTATAAATAAGACCCAAGTGGTTCAGTTTTAGGGATTTGATTTTTCCATTCTGCTCTCATTCTGCAACTTCTTCTCCTTTATCTCACTACGTTTGTAACCCTAATTTAGAAATCAAATTTGGGATTTGTTTCTTAAACCTTGTACAAACTTCATTATGAGCAAATAAAGTGGATTATGGCTTGCGATCAACTTTGAACTTGGGAATGATCATTATCAGACGTTAATTCAACATTAATGACCAATTATACATAATTTATTTCTTATCATCTTTGTTCGTTTTGAATATATGTCATGGAACCATCACGGGATATTTCCACGAGTTTTATTCCCTTATAAATTAAATTCATGGTTTCAGCCACATAAGGGGAATACAACTTGTGACTCAATAAATATACGATGTCTAATCCTTGATACAGTTCTGTGACATATTGTATCAACTCTTATATTTACCTAAACATGATCAATGATCCAAAGCATTGATTGGGGTGGTGACGATATTTATCGTTAACAACCAAGATTATTGATTTCTTAAAGCTAAATGATTAAAAGTTACTTCAACCTAGTCGAAAGGTTGGAGGAGTTCTGTCACACCTTTCGACAAGGTCAAAAGGTCCGACAACTTACATTGATTCCAACCTAGTTAAAAGGTTGAGTTAATCCTGTTAATAACCTTTCGTCAAGGTCGAAAGGTTGAACTAATTCTTTCCACTTCCACCTAGACGAAGGGTTGGGATGGTCATGCCTGTAACCTTTCGACTAGGTCGAAATGTCTGACAATCTAGTAATTGTCAACTTAGTTGAAGGGTTGCAATAGCCTCATTAACCTTTTAACAAGGTCGGAAGGCATGAATATCCATTGTTCTCTTCTTCCAGATTAAATTGATTAGGACAATTTATTCAAGGATACACTTTCTGAAGGGAGAATCGGCTTAACTACATAGTTATGTCAAAGCAAAATTATCTTATCCAAAAATTGGGGATGTAACAAGTTTTCTTGTTAACAACAGTCAAATTAGTAAAGATCTAGTGGAGTGACAATGATAAAGACTGTACTTTGGAGACTGAGAGCATGATTACCCTGAATTGTTTGATGGTATGTTTTATCTTTGATTGTTTTGTTGTGTACCTTATCGTAATTTTGAGGACGAAATTCTTTAAGGTAGGGAGTCTGTAACACCCCATATGTTTATAACTTTATTTAGGACATTTAATCAATAAAATTAAATGAAATAATATGAAGATTAATAGGTTGAGATTTGATTAGACTAAGGGTAGTCGTGCCATGTTAGCGTGTTAATTAAAATAAAATAACATAAAAAGGTGTTAGGAATGAGTCAGAACAATGTGGGAAATTGGAAAGGCTTATACCCTAAACCCTTAGAAATGAAACTCTCGTTCATTTCATTTTCACTCTAACTAAAATTAAACCAAGGCCGGCCACCATTATTGTTCAAAAGAGAAGATAAGCTAGGATTCAAGAAAAGTAAGATAATCAACTAAATCAATATCAAATCTCACATCTTAAAATCTTAAAGCTAAGGTGAATAATTATAACATCCCACTTTCTTATGGTTTTTGGTTTTTAGATTAGATCTGAAATGTTTTTGCAAGTATATGCCATGTTTTGATGACTAAAGTTGTATATATGCTTGTTCATGAATTATATATGTCCATGTTAGTTTTTATGATATGTTTGACACGAAAACCCTACTAAATGACATCCAAATAACTTAAATTTAGGTCAAAATGATAATTTAGAAATGAGTTTCAATTTTCATAATTTTCTAACTAATATGGATTTTATATTAATTTTCTAGTCAAGAAAATGATTTATTGGGTTATAAATTATTTATGACTAAAATTATAATTATTTGGGTTTGAAATTTTTGTATGTTGGAAAACATATTAAAATAGAATTTCTGGGATTTTTCCAGATTTTTCCTAAGCGATTTAATGTATATATAAAATTATTTATGGTATGGGACTTAAATGTTTTATATATTTAATTTAGAAGAAGGGCATTTTACCAAATAAAACGATTATTTAATTCTGAAAAATAGTGGCAGCACTTTTATAAAAAGTATTTATTTACCAATGAGAATTGATTTAATGTATATATAAAATTATTTAAGGTATGAGACTTAAATGTTTTATATATTTAATTTAGAAGAAGGGCATTTTACCAAATAAAACGATTATTTATTCTAAAAAATAGTGGCAGCACTTTTATAAAAAGTATTTATTAACCAATGAGAATTTTACAAAAAGGAAGATTAGTCAAAAAATTATCCTTTTTAAAGTTAAAAACAATGAAACCATACTTTTAGCATGTTTCAGCTAATTTTAGTATCAGACCTTCCGACTCAGACCTCTCGACTAAGTCGAAAGGTTATACCTTTTGACAACGTCAAACCAATGCATATGGTATCAAGTATTTTGGCATGTAATGAATTGGAGAGATTTGAAAGGTTGGTTGCCAAAGGGGTTGAAGTACGTGTGTTTTATAAGCCAAAGATCGCCTGCTTTGCTTCGAATAAGAGCTTTCGACTTGGTTGCTTTCGACCAGGTCAAATATTTAAATAAAGGTTTTTAAACCTTTTGACAAGGTCAAAAGGTTACTGCCGCTTGTTCTTTGTTTTGTTTTGAACTTTCCGACAAAGTCGAAAGGTTTATTTGTTTTAAAATTAGCTGCTTCTCCATGCTTTCGAAGGAGAGCTTTCGACTTAGGTGATTCACCCTTGTTTTCTAAATGAAGTATAACCAAAGTTTTCGAAGCAGAGCTTTCGACAATGTCAAAAGGTAGCTTCCAATGTTTTCAAAAGGTTTAGTTCACTAATTTCGAAAGATTTAGTTCAATGGTTTCGAAAGGTTTTGTTCAAGTGTTTCGAAAGGTTTTGTTCAATGGTTTCAAAAGGTTAGAACAATGATTTCGAAAGGTTTAGTTCAAGGATTTCAAAAGTTTATGTTCAATGATTTTGAAAGGTTTAAGTGGAAGGTTTTCCAAGGTTTTTCTAAGGCAATGTTTTATAGTGACTTTTAAAGAAGGATGTTTAGACTTTTATTGTTTTCGAAAGGTTAGCTTTTCAATGATTTCGAAAGGTTTGGAGGATGGTTTCGAAGGTTTAATGAATGGTTTTGAAAGATAAGGTTTTGGCATATTGGCCTTAATAATTAAAAGGTTTTCACTTTTTTTTAGAAAGAGGCACTTTCAAAAGATTTAGAAAGGAAAACTTTCAAATGGTTAAATGCTTTCATGAACTAAAGTTTAAGTAAAGAATATATATATATATAACATGGTAATGAGATTTTGAGTAAAGTATAAAGATTTTATATTTTTGCTTGTATTAGTTTGATTTAAAGGTTTTAATTCATTTTGAAAAAGTTTTCAAGGAAAATTATGAGTGCAGATTCTTAAATGAAAATGACTCGGATATTAGAATACAGGATGGAACTATTATGGGGTCATGCCCTATACATTAGCTAACAGCCCTCGCTAATTACTGTCCAAAATTCCAATATTTAGGGCTTTATCACAGGTAGACTAAAATTAGGATTGCACAATGAAAAGATATATGTTTGTATACAGTTAGGTTATTGGTGAGCCCAAAAAATCATTAGGAATAGGAAGACCTGAGAGAGGATTAAGATCGGGATAGACCGTCCAGAAGAGAAGTATTTAACCGATTGCTAGAAACACACCATCCAGAAATGAAGTATTTAACAGATACTTAACGATAGATAGTCCAAAAAAGAATAGCTAATAGGATTTAGGTTAATTTTGATTATATTGTCTGGTTGGCCCGAGTCAGCCTAAGGTTAAAAGTTATCCAAACAAAACTTATGCCTTTGAATAGATAGTTCATTATTACTAGATATTTATGTATGTTTAAATAATTATGCTATGCAGTGTTTAATCAGTTTTGATTGTAGGAAAAAGGTTTTGCAAAGATTTGTTTTAAAAGGATATTAGTGAGGGGAAACTCGTTCCGCTAAGCGGTGTGGTCTCACTTAACATATTAAACCGGGATAACTATTTAAAAGGCTACCGGAGGCATGCAGAAAGCAAACGGATAACTATTTAGGAACTGCAATTCTTGTTTTTTTAATGAATTTCTGCTGTGTTAGTATTAGGACTATTATGACCATATGACTCTGATCATCCTAGGGGGTATCTTCATATACCGCAATTGGCATAATTTATAATAATTATATTTTATCCATGCCTGGGAACGTATTTGGGATTGTGTAAGTTGAATATGGAACATCTGGTTAATGAAATGTAATGATGACAGTTGTTTTGAAATCTGTGTTTTGTTTCATATTCAAATGTAATGATGAACTACCTTATTTGCTGAAGAAATTACCAAATCCAAATTCTAAAACATATACCAAACACTACTACTATGATGTGATCACCCAATGATGCTTGAATATGGTATACATATTGTAAGACATGCCTTTTCGACCCTCGAATGTCGACACAAATACATCCATGGTATTTTTGTGTCGAACATCCAGTGCTAGAAAGATAGACTTTTAGGGTAAAATAAAAAGAAAACGAAACAAAACAAGAAAGAAGGAACACAATATTAGAATTTTACAGCGGTCAGAAATGATAACATATAATATCAAAAGACAGTACAAGACTTTCACTCTAAGATACATAGCATTTCAAAGCTACAATTCTAAGTACTATCCTTAGCTTGGACAATAATAACAGCCTGCCATCACAAATGCTAATATATACATAATAATAATAATACAATGGAAATAAGAATATGACGGTAGGTGAGACATGCAGCTCATCTCCTTGAGTTCCAGCGAACGTCAATAAAAGCCTGTTTTTCTCAAACTACTCGAAAGAGCACATGTGGAATTTAGGGAAAACCAAAAACATGATTGAAACATAAGTATGGTATAGGAAACTCAAGAAATATGCGGCCGATATATAAAGCACTTTTGAGACTAATCGAAAATGGTTATCCCCTCAAAAGGACCACTATCTAATAAGTATATAAGGTGATATATTGGATAACGTCTAGGGTGTAGAATACAAATACATAACATACCTGGAATGGTTATATTAATAACTTTCAACATCATATTTGGGTACATTCAAAACCAATAAGATATGTGTTAAACAAGATTTCTTGTTAACATCCCCAATGCTTTTCATAGGATTATTTTATACGGGTTCAACCTTTCGGTTGAGTGGATTCACATTTTCAAATGAAATGACAAAGTCGGAATGTTTTAAGGTTTTAATTTTGATTCTGAGAAGAGGGGATTGATTCCAGAAGGTAATAAGAGATTATTCATCTCAGATTAGGATTTGAATGAAGAATCATCTTGCTTCTGATCTATCGAAAGGTTTAAGTATGGTTCAAGCATTGTAGTTTAAAGGGATCAACAGAATTGCTCAACCTTTTGATTAGCCCGGAAAGTCTAAGAAGCCATTTAGCCTATACCGAAAGGTTTATATATAGCTTAAACCTTGCGATTTGACTGGATCAATGGTCTTGTTAAACGTTTCGATAGGCCGAAGGGTTTAGGAAACCATTTGGACCCTTCGATCGACTTGTGATGTTTGTATGACCTTCATCCATATCATTTCATCAAATTCTATCTTCCTTGGAAACCGAAAGTAATCCACATCTCCTTTGAATCCCTTCGGAAGGTTATAAACCCAACGATGGTATCAGATGGTGAGATTGCTTTATTTGTTATCCACTTACACTTTCGGCTTCCTAGGATGATATCTCACTTGTGAAAACCTTTCAAAAAGAGTGCATGATTCAAACATAATTAGATAATAATAAGAGCTGATTCAATATGCCACGAGACTGATATCTGAGATTAATTCTCAAGTTATATTCTCCCTTCTTGTAATTGATATTAGGTAGGGAAGAAGGAATCTTATGAGATTACCCAATGACAGTTTCATGGTATATTCTCGAAATAAACAAAGAATATAAGAAATAAATCATAAATGATTAGCCGTTAATATTAAATTAATGCCCAATCATGATTATCCCCAAATTCCGAGTCGATCTCAAGCCACAATTCTCTTTATTTCTTCATAATGGAATATGATACAAAATTTAAGAAGTTAGCCCCCAATCTGATTTCTAAATTAGGGTTACAGTGTATCAAGTGGGAGCAATAGTGATTGTTGAGAGTAGAAAAATGGGAAGAAAAACCGGTCCCTAGATTGGACCCCTTGGGTCTTATTTATAGATGTAGGCGGCCTTCCTTTCGGTCCTATGCTCTCATCAATATGGAAGGTCCCTTCTTCTATGCAGTTGTAAACCTTTCGGTCTTAACGGAAGGTTTGATTTTTACTCATCATCATAGGCCGCTGAATATCATCGAAGGCTTTGTGTTTCCCCAATATATTTATGAACACTTCGTCTCCCCGAAGGGTTGGTTTCTTATGAAGCATTATGAACCTTCCGGTCTTATCGAAAGGTTGTTCCCTCATTCGATTACTGCCGAGAGCCATGCTTTTCCTGAATGTTGTCGGAAAGTGGTCTTTCGTTGAATTGTGGATGCTACCTTTGCTTAAACCTTTCGATACTGTCGAAGGATGTCGGAAATGTACTTTAACCGGTTCGAAAGGCTTATTATTCTTTTGAAAGGGATGTCAATTGAGTTGCCTATTTTGACCTTATCCTTTCTACCTTTCTTGGAAGACGTCTGTTTGAATGACGAACAATGAATCCCTTCGCTTGCCTCGAAGGGTTCACATTTGCAACAAACTTGTTTCCTGCACCCATTCCTTCTTATTTAAAAGACTTGGGGCGCTCTTCTTTTCTTTAGTCTTTGTGTTACATTGTGCAGCCTTATAACCATCTACATGCGAATGCTCTTCCCTGAAGTTACCATGCGCCTCTTCTTCTCTAGTGTTATACAATCCTTCGGTGTCATCGAAAGGTAACTTCTTCTGATACTCTTTGCCTATGCGAAAGTTCTCTGATGTGCCTTCTTTATCTTCATTTACATTTTATGGTTAACATTTAGCCCCCCTGTATAAAAAAGCCTTTTTTTCTTTAGGACAAAGATTCCAGGATCACCGAACGGCCCGTGCATTCTTCCTACTGGTAATGAGTAACTGAAAACCATAAAACTCGGTTTGACATTGATAACAGGAACCACTGAAGCTCAAGATGCCACTTTCGGGACACCATTTTCTGACAACTAATAACAGAAGTTTCAGAATGCAATTTCTTGAAATTGATAATGGAAGACAAGAATATCTCCTCGGGTGGTTAATGATAGAAGTCCAGAATACCAATTTTTGGAAATTAATAACAATAGACCGAAATACCGACTTCTGTAATTAATAATAGAAGACCATAATACCATAGTTGGCAATTAATAATTTAAGACCAGAATACCATTACTGGTAATTAATAGAAAACCAGAATACCATCTTTAGTAATAGAAGACCAGAATACTATTTCCAATATCTAGTAATAGAAGATCAGGATACTATCTTTTATGATGGAAGTCTAAAATACATATCTGGCAAATGTTCGCGAGAAGAAGTCAGTGACTTCCCTCTAATTTTCTCGTTGAATATGCCATCCTTTGGTTTTTTTAGTGTTTTGCATGCTTTTGCTTTCTCAGGCCTGAGTTTTCTTTGTCCATTTATCATTTGTTCTGGCCTATTGAGGCAGGGACTCTTTCGTCTGATTTTGTGGTTATTTAAGCAGAGCCTATTTCAGGCTGTTTGTCATATTTGACAGTACCGATCTTTTTGGTGGTTGCTCTTTTAAGCTATGCCAATTTATGGCAGTGCCTGTTTCAAGCATGGGATTTCCTTAGTCCGTCGGATATTTCATCTGGGTTTCCGGTACGCTCGGCTAGCTTTTTCTGAAGAAGGGCTCGAGGACTAACCCGACCTCCCTCCAAGAGGTGCCTTAACCTGGCCATAGCGTGATGCGGTTAAGGGCTTGTTCGGAACCTTGGCCAGGTCATAGCGTAGAGGGACAAAGGGATTACCCATCCTCCCTCCCGGAGCTGTCTTATCCTGGCCATAGCGTGACGCGGATAAGGGCTTGTGCCACTTTAACCTGGCCATTTCTTGTTTTGGCACGGATAAAGGCTTACGCCCTCCCTCCAAGAGATGTCTTGACCTGGCCTTCTTGGCGCGACCAAGGGTTTTCTACCGTTATTGGTAGCCTACCATCTTAGGTAGTCTAAGTTTTTAAGGAGAATTTCACTCCCGACCATGTAGATTTTCTTACTAAATCATATCAGAGATGTTCATGGAAATGCTTTATTCATTCAAAGTTGGAAAATATGGTCTTAAATGTTCCGCATTCTAGGTTCTTGGTACCATATTCCCATTAGGGTAGCAAAGCTTGTAGGCTCCTGGAGGAATTTCTTTGGAGACTATCAATGGACCTTCCTAATTAGGTCCTAATGGCCCATCTGATGGGCTTTTGGTATTGGCCATTACTCTTCGAAGTACTAAATCCCCTTGTCTGAATGACCTGGCTTTTACTTTTGAGTTGTAATATTTTGATATTTTTCTTTGATATTCAGCCGTTCTCAAGGCTGCTTCATCTCTTAGTCTATGAATCGGGTCAAGTGTTTCCTTTCTCAATTCCTGGTTTGGATTAAAGGCGTAGGCAATTCTTCTACGAGAAGGTTTCTCATTCTCTATAGGTAGCATTGCTTCACATCCATATGTTAGAGAATATGGGGTATGACCCATTGCAGTTCTAGTTGAAGTTCTATAAGCCCACAGAACTAGGGGCAATTCCTCTACCCAATTTCCTTTTTCCTTGTTCAGCCTCTTCTTCAAGATGGTCTTGATTGTTTTATTAGCTGCTTCGATGGCTCCATTAGCCTTTGGATGAGCGACCGAGGAGAAGCTTTTTATAATTCCATTCTTGTGGCAAATCCGTGAACACTCTTCACTCTCGAATTGGTTCCCATTGTCGGATATTATCTTATAAGGTATCCAAAATCTTGTGACAATGTTTTTGATGACAAACCTTAGCACTTTCCCAGAGGTAATTTTCGAGAGTGGTTCTGCTTCAACCCATTTTGTAAAGTAATCTATTGCCACCATAGCATATTTTGCTCCTCCCTGGGAGATTGGAAGCGGTCCAATTAAGTCAATTCCCCAAACATCAAATGGACATGGGGTAGCAATGGGGGTTAGTTGACTAGGTGGGGGACGTGGTATCTTTGAATAACGCTGACACTTCTCACACCTTTAACATATTCCATCGCTTGGTTAGTCAAATATGGCCAATCTTTTTGTCTAGTTTTATTCCATTAGAGTGATCCCCACAAAACCCTTCGTGTGCTTCCTTTATTATTCTCAATCCGCTTTTAGGTTTCACACATCGTAGATAGGGAAAGGCATACCCTTTCTTGTAGAGAACTCCATCCATAACGGTGAAGCTCTGAGCTTGCCGTTTTAGTCTTTGCGCTTCTATTTTATCTACAGGCAATGTTCCATTGATAATATAATCCATGATTGGCGCCATCCAAGTGTTTTCATAACTTCCCTCCGCTATTGAGGCCACGGGTTCTTTATTTGGTATCTCTTGGTCCATCCCTTCCGATTTCGATGCCAAGGCTTGCGATCAAGTTAACACTAATATTTCCGTAGCTTTTTCTTGTTTGTTTTCCTCAATGCTGGGATTAGCCTGAAATCCTACAGGTACAATTCGAGTTTCAGGGGCTCCTCTTGAGCTTGCCAACTTAGCCAGTGAATCTACTTGAGAGGTTTCTCCTCTTGGTATTTGTGTCCGGAGAAATCTTCAAAAAGTGTGAGCATCTTTAAAACTTTCTTCACATACTGACTAAGTTTAGGATCCTTGGTTTGGTATACCTGCTTGATTTGGTTAACCATCAATTGAGAATCACCGAATACCTGGATTCTCAGAATTTTAAGTTGCAAAGCAAAGGTTAATCCTACAACCATGGATTCACACTTTGCTACATTGTTAGTTGCTAAGAATCCCAACTTCATAGAATAGTGTAATTTGTGCCCAACTGGGGTAATTATTACATATCCTGCCTCCACTCCTTGCTCATTCGAAGCACCATCCACAATCAGTTACCACTTGGGTTTTGTATCTTTTTCCTTTTCGGATTGTTTTCAAATGATCCCTGTGCACTCGTTAATGAAATCGACTAAAGCTTGACCTTTTATAGTCGTTCTAGACCGATATGCTTTATCATACTGACTTAGCTCAATGCCCTACTTGATTAACCTTCCAGAAGTTTCGGGCTTGCCAAGACTTGCTTTAACGGGAAGTTGGTTAGTACCTTTACTGGATGAGCCTGAAAATAGGGCCTTAATTTTCGAGCTTTCAAAATTAAACAGTATGCTAGCTTTTCTATGACTGGGTATCGATTTTCAGCGTCCTTTAACCTCATGCTTACATAATAAACTGGTAGTTGCAGTCCCTTGTCATTTCTAATCAATACCGAGCTCACCGCGTGATCAGAAATTGCCATATATAAGAATAGATCCTCTCCCTCTTCGGGGCTGGATAAGATTAGTGGCTTTTCCAAATGTAGCTTTAGTTCTTGGAATGCCGTTTTGCATTCTTCATTCCATTCAAAGTTTTTCTTCTTCTTAATTACTTCAAAGAATTGTATGCATTTATCAGTGGCCATTGATATAAACCTGCTTAGTGCTGCCACTTTTCCATTCAAACTTATAACATCTTTATTCGTCATAGATTCTGCCATATCCTTAATGGATTCGATATGCTCTAGGCTAGCCTTAATTCCTTATGCACTCGCAATATATGTAAGAAATTTTCCGGAATGGACTCCAAAGTTGCATTTCTAGGGGTTGAGTATCATTTGATACTTACGGAGCACTTTAAACATTTCGTTCAAATCTTCAAGATGATTTTTCGCTTCTTGAGACTTTACCAACATGTCGTCAACATAAACTTCCATATTCCTCTCGATTTGTTCTTTAAACATTCGGTTAACCAACCGTTGATAAGTTGCTCCTGCATTCTTCAATCCGAATGGCATTACCATATAACAATAGGTCCCTTTGTCAGTAATGAGGCTAGTATGTTCCTCGTCGGGTTTAAACATAGGAATTTGATTGTACCCAGAGTATGCATCCATTAAGGAAAGTAGCTTATGTCCACTGGTGGAGTCGACCAGCTGATCTATCCTTGGCAATGAGTAACAATCCTTTGGACGAGCTTTATTCAAATCTGTATAATCTACACAAGTCCACCACTTCCCGTTGGATTTCTTTAGCAGAACCGGATTTGCCAACCATTTTGGGTATCAGACTTCTCGGATAAACCCATTTTGTTGCAATTTCTTGACTTCTTCCTTTAGAGCGTCGGTCCTAACCTCATCAAATTGCCTTTTCTTTTGCCTGACCAGAGGTATGTCTGGATTGATATTCAGGGCATGACTCATGACCATGGGGCTAATTCCAACCATGTCAGAGTGGGTCCAAGCAAAAACGTCCTTATTTTCTTTTAAAAATTCTATCAATCTTGACTTTAGCTGCTCTTCAAGATTCTTTCCCACTATGGTTATTTCAATAGAATTGGAAGAATATAGTAGAGCCTCTTCGATTTCTTCGACTAGCTTAACTCTTTCCACCTCTGCTCGATAATCCAATTCTGTAACGATCTCGCTTTCTTCGTTTGAGTTGGAATCCATTCTCTTTCCGTAAACTGCAAAATACCTTGCAGCAATACGTTTGTTAGTTTTATCATCTTTTTTCTTTGCTTCGAATGATGGATGTAAGAATCCATCTTTCGAAGGCTGTAATGTATTAGAAGAATCAAAGTAACAAGTGAACTCCATGTTATATTTCTCTAGAGTTACAAAATACATTTCTCGGGAATGCAAATTGTTCGCCTTGAATAGTGCCCTAGACGCTTTTAGTGAGAATTTTAAGCATTAGATATTTTGGGGAGATGAGTGCATCCACCTCGTCTAGTGCCGGTCGTCCAAAGAAGGCATTATAGAATGAGGGCTAATCTTTGATCACAAAGGTCGTTTCAAAGACTCGGAACATGGGGGAAGTCCTAGTTAGACCAAAATCTTTACCTGTGATGTGCACGTAAATGTGCATATTTTTTACCACCATATTTTATCTATTTAAATTAAATATATGATCATATCGGGTATTTTAACTTGTTTAAACCAAAATTCAAATTATTTTCAAATTGCCACATATTCATCTTCATATAAGGGTTAAATGGTCATTTTTATGCATATATTAAATTGTGAAAATTTACTTGGAATTTTCTATGTTGTTTTGTAGGAAATTTGGTGAATGTTACAAGTGGCTTCATGATGATATATGCATGCACAAGAGTGAAGAGAACAAATGAAGATGGAAATAATTCAAAGTGATGATCATGGAGGACCCCACCCACTTACCTTGATTTTCAATTAGGAACTAAGCACATGATAAGAGGACATTAAAGCTTCATGTACATTTAAGTGGGGGATTAGTGGATGTTAATGATTGCTTGGCCACCACACTACCTCAAGGGCAATTAGGGTATTCTCCAAAAATATGAATTAGGGTTTAACACATGTATAAAGATCCCTTATGTTTCATGTAACCCTCTTCTTCCTTAGTCCCTCTTAGTTAGTTTTTAGCTTAGAAAATAAATCAAAGCTCTCTTTCTTTTCATGGCTACTTAGCCATTTCTTCTCTTATGTAATTCATTTTTTTCTTTATGCAATTTAATACATGTTCTTTTTCTTTTCTTGTTTATTTCCTTTCATGTTGTAGTGTAGATTTGTTTATTTATGCAAGTAGTGTAGATTTTCTTTTATGCAATTAGATTAGTTCTCTTTTTCATTATCTTTAATTTTCCCTTCCTTTTGCTTTCATGTTGCTAACTACATTTGTTAATCAAATGACAAATATGAGAGGGTAAACCCTTTCGATTTAGGGGTAATGAAGCTCTCTAATTATGTCGCTTCAACTATTTGTTAATTCATGCTCTCTTTTTGTGCTTAATGATGATGATAGAAATGGTTTACTAGTTGTTTTTGCTTTGAATTTGATAGCCTATATTGTTGACACTAAATAGGCTATGCTTAAACAATCACTAACACTAATTGCCTCTTCATCAAAATTTGATTATGTCAAAAGAAAGTGATTTGAAATTAAAATTTGATGGTCTATATTTCTAATCAATAGTTAATTGGCCATACTTAAAATAGATTTCATTTTCATTATCAAGTTTCATTAGAGTTAGTAAGTGGTTTAAGGGGTGTGTTATAGTTTGATGGCTTATGTTGGCTAATTAATAGCAAAAATATGCCATACTTATGATAAGCACATCAATTAAAGCACTAATGACCATAAAAGAGAGATCATGATTTCATATGTGTTGAACTACATGATCTAGAGAGTGGATTTATTCTCTAAATTGTCATTTAACTCTTATATTTGCATCTCTTTTCTTTTAGTTAGTTAGCTAATTTTTTAATTCTCTAGCTTAACTTTCTCTTCAACTTCGGTTAATTTGATTTAATAGAGATTTAAAATCACCAATTCCCTGTGGATCGACCCGTATTCGCCACAAATACAAGTGTACGCCGTGCGCTTGCGGTAAAATTTATTTCGAAATTTTTCAACGGTTTTCAAACTCGATAGAAAATCCATCGATTAACAAGTTTTTGGCGCCATTGGTGGGGAATTGTTTTGATTTTAATTTTATATTTTTTGAATTATTTTTGTTTGATTGTTATTGTGTGTTTGTTTTGTGTGTGTATTGCATTAAAAAAATTTGTGTGTTTTTGTGTGATTTTTGTGGCATTTTATTTGTGTGCATGTGATCTAGATGTTTTGTTTGTGTGCATTTCCATATTTAAAAAAACACAATTTCTAAAAAAAAAATTATTCACATTTGCCTTTTCATTTTTACATTTACATCTTTCTTTTTCTTTCCTTTTTTTTATATATATACATTTACAAGAAAAAAACAAAACTGCACTGTGCATTTCTTTGTTCTCTGATTTTCTGCATTGCACTATCACTTCTACAACAGTGAAACATCCCTCCTCTGCCTTCCCCACAATCTCACTCCCATAGCAGCAGCAACTCTTCTATACTGATGTTATTCTTCCATCACTATATTGTCAATCTACAGCAATTCACAGCATTCAACATCGACCACTGAAACCACCATTCTTTACAACCTCTGCCTGATTCACAGATCACACTTCACAGCGATAAAACTTGCTGCTACCTTCCAACCATACTCTCTGCCATCCTAATCAGTGTCTTTCACCACTTCAATACCTCTGCCTCTACAGAGCCTCGACCAAACTATCTGCAACAGCTACATTCCAGCACACTGATCCCATCCTACTTCCCCCTTAAATTCACTGCTCTGCCACCATTGTATATACATACTCACAAAATCATCAACAATCAACTTCTACCATATCCACATAGCAGTTCATCATTTCAACATTTACCTAACACTTCAACACAGCTTCACACACTCACCACATTCAAACCACAATTCATCTCAACTCCTTCAGCAAGCCAATACATCAACCACTTCAATTTCCTTTCCCTTAACACTTCAGTTCATACCATCTTTATCACATACACACTTCTACTCCAGCAACTCATCAAAAAAAACCCCTAACCATACATCAAATTCCTACTTGTTGTCATCAAGACAAACCTTGCTACTATCAACAGTGCAGCCACAATATCACATCATATATAAGCAACTTCCACCACTGCCACATATCATTTCAACCTTCATACAGAATGAACAGTCACATACAAGACTGCCTTCCACTTCACCAATACAAACCAACCACTTCTACCCACTTGCAGTCACACATACAACCACTCACTACCATAGTGGTATAACAACAACAATACCACTGCCTTGCTCAATCCAACTTCTCCTTTCAAACTGAAGCAACCACCTCCAAATATAGTGCCTACCTATTTCTCCTTTTGACACTGTGTCCATCGCCTGTCTCCACATATCCAAACTACCTGTCATCAATTTAACATTCTCCAACATACTTCATCACTTCATCTCTGCCTCAACCTCATATCAACTTCATCATAATCCCAGTGGAAAATTTGAATTGTTTATACTCCTCCATATACTCCAACACTACACCCACTGTTGAATGATCAGATTTTGGCAATGATATGAGTGCACATCACCACTTTCTGCATATTACAGTCCTCCATATACTCCAACACTACAACCCACTGTGCTTGCATAAACAATCAAACTTAAAGACCACCTGATCACCTCTATTTCACTTCCTCGGTTCATACCCATCCTCTACCATACCAACTATCGTCCAGTATAGCACCTACCCCAAACCATCTGCATACATACCGCCTTTCCACTTCCATTGCTGACATTCATCACCGTTCCCTTCCACGAAATCCACACAATCGACCTCACAGCAGCTAATCACCGAAATCACTAAATCCTCATCGCGACCTCCACATCCTCAGAACAACGACCACCAGCATCACCTCGAACCACCTTCGAACCTGCTAGCGACCCTGCATCCCTCACCAAATTAGATAATCGAACCACCATCTACTCACCCAAAATCACGACTGAAAAATTCAGTAACCACAACCGCTGAACCAACGCTGCATCTTCCCAAATCACCGGAACCTGCTTCGTCGTCTACAATAGAACAACTGACTTCTCCACACATCGCAACCAGTACCAATTCTAAACTCCTCCTGGTTCCGTTGCCTTAAACCATGATCACCTCTGCAATTGCCACCACTAATTGCTTGCCCTCGCCAATCCAATACTTCAACGCCGTACAAACACCGCAGCCTCGCCTCAATCGCCTAAAACCAATTATCCAAATTCGAACGGCGGCGAACTCGAATTTTGTTTTGATTTTTAAATCGCGGTTTGATTCAAGAAAGAAAGAAAAGTGGTTTGCAGATTCGAATTTAGTTTGATAAAAGAGATTTAGTTATGTTAAAAAAAATTGAAATGGTGGTAAAAAAAATTCTTTTGGAATTGGGCCGGGTATAATGAGTTTGGGGCCAAGTTTGTTACTTTAATACAATTTTTTTTTTGTTTTTAGTTGTTTCCTCCTTGTTTTAATTTGTATAGTTTTCTTTGTAAAAAAAAGAGTTTGCTTAGTTTTTTTTCGTTCTTTGAATTTGTTTTGTTTAATTTGTTGAAAAAAAGAGTTGTTTTCAAGTGTTTTTGTTTAAATTGTTTCGTTTGTTTTAGTTTCATCTTTGATATTTATAAAATAATTTGTATATATATCTTTTTTTATTTTCAGGTTGCCAAAGTAGAAATTCAAAAAGCAGAAGTGCTTGCTAAAATAAATTGCTTGATTTGCTGACCTTGCTAAAAAATAACTTCTTTCTTATTTATAATTTTCTTTTTATTTGCCTTGCATTGTACATATCTATTGTTTTTTGTCTTGCATTGTTGTTTGCTTGCATTTAAAAAAAATTCAATAACAAAAACAAAAATCCGTTCGTAGTTGCATTGTTAATGCACGTTTAATTTCTGCTTTGCATTTCATTTTAGAATTTTTATTAATAATAACGATAGATCTTAATTATATATTGACAATTTGTCTTCTTTGAACAATTTAATTTTTCGGTGTCTAGGCTACGGCAGAGTAGTAACCATTTATAAATATTATGGTGATTCGTAATTATTATAGTGGTCGTTCCTCTGAAGGTACTTAAACCTTCGGTTGCATTGCTACGGTGATTCATGGTGCACCGATAACCCCTGCCGTTACCTGGCTGAGAACTATCTTATTGATTTAAGACAAAGTGTGATTATACAATTTTGGGTTAACTTAGGATAAATCATTTGTAATTAACCATGCATTCATTTAGTTGCATTAGTTCATGCATATTTAAAAAAAAACTTCAAAAATCCAAAACTAAAAAAATTGTAAATATTCCTTTTCTTTTTCTTTGAAATTTTTAAACCCTTTTCCTTTGACATTTCAAAAAAATCCAAAAAAAAAATTAGAAAAACCAAAATCCAAAAAAAAAATCTTTTCAAAAAAAAATTTGAAAAATCAAAAACAAAACAAAAAATCTATTTCCCTTTTTAAAATTAAATTTTATTTGTAAATATTTTTCCTTTATATATATAAAAAAAACCCAAAAACAATCTTGAAAATGTTTGAATTTCCATACTCACATGAATTTTACGATAGTTGCGAAAATCAATATAATCCATATAATTTCACTTCAAATTCTTATGGATATTTCAACAACAACTATTGTTTAAGCGGTTCGAGTTTTGAACTACAAAATTTTCAAAATGACGAACAACCATCGAATCTCGAAAATAGCATTTCATCTGTACTTGAAATCTCTACACAACAAAATCAAATGATAAATGATTTGTGTAATTCTTATTTGTGTGATAATTCGAGTCAAGGATTTCAAAATTTTTGTTCAATTCAAAATTCAAATGGTTTCGATTATAACCCGTGCCAATTCAATTTCGAACTCCAAATTGAATTTCAAACTCAAAATGAAAATGGAAACAACTTTTCAAATGAATTTGGCAATGGGAATAATCTTAACCCCGTTACAATTGAAAATTTTTGTTTTCAACAAATCCAAATTGAAAATCCTCAAGTTAATAACTATAAATTGGATTTTCAACAAATGGATGAAATCTACAATGATCACACAGATTCGTTGTTTGAAACATATATGAAACAACGTGATAAACAAAATCAAATCCTAACATGTGACGAGTTAAACGATAATCCATCTTTTACCCAAATCACTGGTTTTCAAATGACAACTTTAGAAATGGAAAATGATGATCTTAATGAACTTTTTGAAAATTTGCTAATTGAGTTGGATTTCAATTCTTTTGGGGGTGAAAAACTCGATTTAAATTTCGATCTTACTTTTTCTGAAAATTTGAATACAACAACTTTGAATTTTGAACCTGATTTATGTAATAAACTTGTTGATAATCCAACAAAGGAAGTCCAATTTAACGAACATGAGTTTTATGGACTTTTTGAAAACGATTCGTTAAACTCTGATGGGGAAGATTTTAATCACCACCTTGATTTTGAAATCAATAATTTTGAAGAATTTTTCAATGACAAACTTGAATTTCAATTTGGTGAAAATAAACTTGAATTTCAACCAATTATTTTATCAACCCCAAAAATCATTCAAAATAAAATAACTCGTACGATTTTCAATAAAACGACATTCATTATTCCAAATCAACATTCAACTTTGAAATCTTTTACGGTTTGGTTTTTCGAGCTTAAGTTGTGTCTCGTATACTTGACGAGGCAAATGAATCAGTTTTTGGAAGACCTTTTCATTTACGCTTTGACGATATACTTTCTGATCTCGTGTAAATACCATTCACCTTCATGTAAATATAGGTCATTTTTTAAATTTTTGTTTTATTTTTCTCCTTCCACTTGGGTTGACTGTGGGGACACAGTCAAAATCAAGTGTGCGGGGAGACTCATCTTCACTTTTAATGTTTCATGGTTTATTTTTGCTTTTTCTTTTAAAAACTCAAAAAATAAAATTTAAAAAAAACCCCAAAAATAAATTTTCTTTTGATTTATTTTTGAAGAAACACTATAAAAAATATATATGGCTTTGGTTTATTAAATTGAAATTTCTGAAAATTTATTTGTCTTAACAAAAATAAAAATGAAGTTTGATTACAAATAACAATTGTTTAACTAGTATATAGGAAGGTTCATACGTGTTAATTATGAAATACATCTTAGTTGAAAATCTCTGTTTTAAAAAGTGGTTGAAATAAAATAAAGATATAACATTTTTGTCTTCTAAGTTAAATAGTGCTAAGATAATTTTGCGAAACTCTCTCTTTTAAAAAAAACAAAAAAATATTTCTTGTATATATGTATGTATTTTTTAATAAACACCTAGAGTCATGTGTTCACACTAATGTGTTCACTCCCATGCTCTGTGCCCTTCTCACGAAAGCCGGAAAGGCAGTGCACGATCGGTATATCTGAGTTAGGTGTATATATATAAAAATTCTTTTTAATAACGCCTACAGTCAATAAGTGTTCACACTTGTGTGTTCACTCGCCATGCTCTGTATTCCTCTCACATCAGTCTGCAAGGTAGTGCATGGGTAATATACCTGGTCTCAGTTTATCTGAGTTAGGCATATATAAATATTACCAATATCAATAAAATTTTCAAAGAAAAAATGGAGAGAGTAAGCAAATGAAATCAAAGCACTATTTTAAGTTATTTGGTTTAACTTGTTATTGAAAAGAAATGAAAATACCACTTTGATAAACTTTGATAATCAACTAAGGATCCATTTCATGGTTACACTTTCTTACAACTGAAACAACGAGTTAAACTATTTTTTATTTGTTACGATAACTTCATTTTTGTTTTAAATTTTGACAAGTAAATGACTTAAATTTACCAGATAATAACCAAACCTATATTTAACTTATTTGTGTTAATTTTAAATATTTTCAAAAACTCGCATTCATCTCTTTATAAATAAATTTTGCATTTTGTAAATATTTTCATCCTGCATTTGGATTTTGTAAGTAGTATGCACTGAAAACCCTCACGAGACAACACTCGTCCTACTGGGGACACCCAGAGGTTTAACGGCTTGTTGCATACGCGCAATGCAATCGTGCTCCCTATGAAAATGGTTTTATCTTAGTTTTTCTTTATTCGAGGACGAATAAAAAGATAAGTGTGGTGGTATTTGATGTGCACGTAAATGTGCATATTATTTACCACCATATTTAATCTATTTAAATTAAATAAATGATCATATCGGGTATTTTAACTTGTTTAAACCAAAATTCAAATTATTTTCAAATTGGCACATATTCATCTTCATATAGGGGTAAAATGGTCATTTTTATGCATTTCTTAAATTGTAAAATTTTACTTTGAATTTTCTTTGTTGTTTTGTAGGAAATTTGGTGAATGTTACAAGTTGCTTCATGATAATATATGCATGCACAAGAGTGAAGAGAACAAATGAAGATGGAAATAATTCAAAGTGATGATCATGGAGGACCCCACCCACTTACCTTGATTTTCAATTAGGAACTAAGCACATGATAAAAGGACATTAAAGCTTTATGTACATTTAAGTGGGGGATTAGTGGATTTTAATGATTACTTGACCACCACACTACCTCAAGGGCAATTTGGGCATTCCCCAAAAATATGAATTAGGGTTTAACACATGTATAAAGACCCCTTATGTTTCATGTAACCCTCTTCTTCCTTAGTCCCTCTTAGTTAGTTTTAGCTTAGAAAATAAATCAAAGCTCTCTTTCTTTTCATGGCTACTTAGCCATTTCTTCTCTTATGTAATTCCTTTTTTCTTTATGCAATTTAATACATGTTCCTTTTCTTTTCTTGTTTATTTCCTTTCATGTTGTAGTATAGATTTGTTTATTTATGCAAGTAGTGTAGATTTTCTTATATGCAATTAGATTAGTTCTCTTTTTCATTAGCTTTCATTTTCCCTTCTTTATGCTTTCATGTTGCTAGCTACATTTGTTAATCAAATTTCAAATATGAGAGTCTAAACCCCTTCAATTTAGTGGTAATGAAGCTCTCTAATTATGTAGCTTCAACTATTTGTTAATTCATGCTCTCTTTTTTTGCTTAATGATGATGATAGAAATGGTTTACTAGTTCTTTTTGCTTTGAATTTGATAGCCTATATTTTTGACACCAAATAGGCTATGCTTAAACAATCAATAACACTAATTGCCTCTTCATCAAAATATGATTATGGCAAAAGAAAGTGATTTGAAATTAAAATTTGATGGTCTATATTTCTAATCAATAGTTAACAGGCCATACTTAAAATAGATTTCATTTTCATTTTCATTGTCAAGTTTCATTAGAGTTAGTAAGTGGTTTAAGAGGTGTGTTATAGTTTGATGGCTTATTTTGGCTAATCAATAGCAAAAATATTCCATACTTATGAGAAGCACATCAATTAAAGCACTAATGACCATAAAAGAGAGATCATGATTTCATATGTGTTGAACTACATGATCTAGGGAGTGGATTTATTCTCTAAATTGCCATTTAACTCTTATATTTACATCTCTTTTCTTTTAGTTAGTTAGCTGATTTTCTAATTCTCTAGCTTAATTTTATCTTCAACTTTGGTTAATTTGATTGAATAGAGATTTAGAATCAGCAATTCCCTGCAGATCGACCCATATTCGCCACGTACTACAAGTGTACGTCCTGCGCTTGCGGTAAAATTTATTTCAAAATTTTTCGATGGTTTTCTAACTCGATAGAAAATCCGTCGATTAACAACCTGCCCAAGAGGAGTTGTCCGCTTATTATTAAACCTAAAGATTGCCTCGGGACTAGGTTCTAGTCTATCCTTGGAAATTCCCATCTGATCAAACGCATGGCGAAATGTCACATTCACAGCACTCCCTATATTAACCAGGATTTTCGTGACCACCGAGGATCCTATTTGGGCTGTGATCATTAAGGGATCATTGTGGGGGTGATGGATCCCTCTCCTTAGTTCTTGTGGATTAATCACCAGTGTGTGCATATTGATGTTGTGTTTTGAACTTGTGAACGGCGGTTCCTCCTGTATAGAGAATACACCCTTCTTAGCCTCTCGAATGTATTTACTTCGGGTGCTTTGACTTCTATCGACGGGATGTGGTCCTCCATATATGACATCCACTGTATTCTGAGGTGGACTTAAGCTTAGTGGGTCATCTTCCTCAATCACATTTACGGTATTACCAACAAGCTTCCTTGCATCAGTGTTTGACGGGAGTGTTTGCTGCGGGTTCTTCACGAATTCCTTCAACTGCCCTTCTCGAATCAATTTCTGAATTATTCCAGCCAGAACCTTGCACTCGTTGGTTCTATGGCCATTTGCTTTGTGGTAGGTGCAATATTTGTCTCCTTTTTTCTACTCAGGGTAATTTCGGGCCTTAAATGAAGTGAGGAAGTTGACCTTATCCTGGGTCATTCCGTAGATGTAGGAAATTGGTCGGTTTAACGCCACCGCGTTAGTATTGGTGTCTTTCCATCTAGCTCTCTTGGGAATTCTCTTCGGGCCAAATTTACTACCGTCCTTCTTGTGACCAAATTTCTTCTTTGAGTAATACAATTCGTCCATTCGGATAAATTTATCGGCTTGGAAATGGAAATCTTGTAGATCCCGACATCCATGAATAAACAACTCCTTCCAGAAAGGAGAATTAACTATGAGTCCCGAGTGGACAGCGATGAGCTTATCTCTGTCATTCATGCCTTTGGCCTTCAAGGCATCAGTATTGAATCTCTTTAAATAACCCCCTAAGGACTCTCCATGGTTTTGCCTGATGCAAGCGAGCATGGTATAATCAAGGGAAGGATCTTTGCATATGCAGAATTGAGCAGAGAACTCTTATGAGAATTGCTTCCAAGAATATATCGTGTCGATACCATTTAGCGGCGGCCCTCGATAATGTGACTACAAAAAGTCTACACCTCACAGCGCCAGAAGCGTTGTATAAATCAATCTGACTATCAAACGCCATCAAATGGTCTTCCGGGTTGGTTGTCCCATGATATTTCATGGTGGGGACCTTCACATGAGATGGTATTGGAGCTGACATGATTTCATCGATGAAGGGTGCAACCCTTTCGTTGTTGTTTACTCTTTCATCTTCAGTTCTCTTGCACTTAGCATTTAACAGGTCTTTCAAAGCCTTTTCCACCACGTCCTTGAGATAGGCTTCATTGTTTAGGTAATTCCTTTTATTAGGTTTGCAGCCATCCGAAGTTGAACTTGCGGAACGGTCACTATCTTCCGCTTGAACTCTTCCTTGATAATTTGCCTTCAGTGGAAGGCCCTCTTTCTATTTTGATGGAGAAATATTAGCTTTACCTTTGGCAGCATCTGTATTGATTTTTAGATTCCTTTTTGGAGATTCAACTTCTTCACCCGCCGTGGTAGCTTTCATTAATGATCAGTGAGATAACACTTCGTTCAGAAGATCTTTCATTTCTACCATTTGGTGTTCTAGATATGCGATTTTAGCCACATGTTCTTCTGGCTGAAGATCTTGAGTCAGAGCCAGTTGTGATGACTACCGAAGCTGAGCTGGAAGTGGAGTTGATTAAGGTAGGGCGGAAGGTTTCCCTTATTCCCTACTCCCAAGGTTGAAAGAGGGTGATACGTTTTCCTCCAAAGAAGTAGCATGCTCATTCCTTTTGCTAAAGGTAAGAGGTCTTCTTGATTTCATTTTCACCTATAACAAACCAAATATCACAATCAATTATATTAATAAAGTAGGTCGGAGGTTCATGCCCTCCTTCTAGCGCCAAAAATGTTAACAAGATTTCTTTTTAACATCCCCAATGTTTTTCATAGGATTATTTTATATGGGTTCAGCCTTTCGGTTGAGTGGATTCACATTTTCGAATGAAATGACAAAGTCGGAAGGTTTTATGGTTTTAATTTTGATCCTGACGAGAGGGGATTAATTCCGGAAGGTTATAAGAGATTATTCATCTCAGATTAGGATTTGAATGAAGAATCATCTTATTTCCGATCTATCGAAAGGTTTAAGTATGGTTCAAGCATTATAGTTTAAAGGGATCAGCAGAATTGCTCAACCTTTTGATTAGCCCGGAAAGTCTAAGAAGCCATTTAGCCTATACCGAAAGGTTTATATATAGCTTAAACCTTGCAATTTGACTGGATCAATGGTCTTGTTAAACCTTCCAATAGGCCGGAGGGTATAGGAAACCATTTGGACCCTTCGATCGACTTGTCATGATTATATGACCTTCATCCATATCATTTCATCAAGTTCTATCTTCCTTGGAAACCGAAAGTAATCCACATCTCCTTTGAATCCCTTCGGAAGGTTATAAACCCTTCGATGGTATCCGACGGTGAGATTGCTTTATTTGTTATCCCCTTACACTTTTGGCTTCCTAGGATGATATCTCACTTGTGAAAACCTTTCGAAAAGAGTGCATGATTCAAACATATTTAGATAATAATAACAGCTGATTTAATATGCCATGAGACTGATATCTTAGATTAAATCAAAGGTTATATTCTCCCTTCTTTTAATTGACATTAGCTAGGGAAGAAGGTAACTTATGAGAATATCCAATAACAGTTTCATGGTATATTCTCGAAATAAACAAAGAATATTCCCGAAAGGTTTGTTATGCTTTTGAAAGGGTTGTCAATTGAGTTGCCTATTCTGACCCTATCCTTTCTACCCTTCTTGGAAGACGTCTGTTTGAATGACGAACAATGAATCCCTTCTCTTGCCTCGAAGGGTTCACATTTGCAACAAACTTGTTTCCCGCACCCCTTCCTTTTTATTTAAAAGTCTTGGAGCGCTCTTCTTTTCTTTAGTGTTTGTACACTACGCCATAAATGACCTTCTGCAACACTTTTGCAAGGTGTTGCCATCTAAAATGTTGCGACAGCTATAAAATTTTGGTCCTACTGCAACGTTGCATTTTTGGTGTTACCTTAGCCATAAAAATGTGTTGCTCTAGCTAAACAAGTGTAACACGATGCAACATTTTTATATAGTGTTGCAATAGATGTATTCAGATTAAAAAATTAATAAAATTAGCAATCCGCGTGAATACGATCCAACGATCTACATTTAATCTGGTTGTTAAAATGGATCACCACTGCAATTTGGCCCAAAATTTCGTTTTCCCGCCTAAACTAGTTCAGATCCCCTTTTGGTTTTCATTTCAATTCGTCTCCTCCCATTCGCCTCCTCCCAGTGGCTCCCATTCGCCTCCTCCCATTCGCCTCCTCCCAGTCGCCTCCTCCCAGTCGCCTCCTCCTATTCGCCTCCTCCCAATCGCCTCCTCCCAGTCGCCTCCTCCCATTCGCCTCCTCCCATTCGCCTCTTCCCAGTCGCCTCCTCCCAGTCGCCTCCTCCCATTCGCCTCCTCCCATTCGCCTCCTCCCAGTCGCCTCCTCCCATTCGCCTCCTCCCAGTCGCCTCCTCCCATTCGCCTCCTCCCAGCTACCCCCTAACCATCGCGACCATCTAGCTCCAACCAGAGCCCTGTCACGACACCAAAACCCGAAGCCAAACAAAGTTTTCCATTCAAACCCCTTTTGCCACCGCTGTCGTCGCCATCAGCTCTCGCCTCCAACAGAAGACCTGCTCGCCACCAACCCCTCTACCTTTCTCCTTTAGACCACTTCACCTGAAAACCCTTCTAGCGCCTTAATTTCTCCCAAAACCCGAACTGCTGCCCTCGAGATTTTGGTTCACTTCGTACTTTCCATCGCAAGTTCAGAGCAGATCCCATGCTGATCTCTTCGTACTTTCCCCTATGATTGCGGTTGCTTCACTTGGTACTGGTAATTTCAATAAGATAGTATGCCCCCCATATGTTTGTGCAAATGCTCCTTTAACACTTGTTAATGTTTCAGAATCTGGCTGGGTATGTACTGCTTCTGGATGCCCTGTGCCTCCATCGCAAGTCCATCGCAAGTTCATAATCTGGTTGGTTGGTTCACCATTGAATCTGGATGTAGTTGTATTGGTTGAAGGTTGGTTGGTTGGTTTGGTAAGTTATGGAAGTGATGGTGGAAGTTGGTGATGCAGAGGAGTCTTCATTTGTGCATCATTTTACGTCATTTCAAAGAAGGCTCGATCTTCCGATAACTTGCGGTGCCCCGGACCCCCGCCGGCGCTGCGCCCGGACCCGCTTCTCGGCTCGCCTTCGACTCGGCACTCGGCTCGCCTTCGGCTCGGCATATATTTGTCAGTGTCGGTGTATGTATAAATTGAAACTGCATATGTAATGAGTGAACTGAGTGATGTAGTGAGGAATATCTGTATATGTGAATATCAGTGTTATATATCATTGTATTGTAAAATAGTGGAGTCAGGAATTTGTACAATTTCAAATGTTGAAATAAAATATTTATTTAAATAAATTACTGTTTAAATATCAAATTCTGTGTAATAGCATTTTATTAAATAAATATTTATTTTTATTAAAAAATCAAATATGCTCTACATTGTGGGCCCCACAAATTCAAAAAGTTCATATCTATAGCAACATTTTGGAATGTTGCTACAGATACCTATGGTTGTTGCCATAGACCCAAATAGGGTTCTATTGCAACAATATTACTTATGTTGCCTTAGATAGTCAAAATGTTGCCTTTGAGGTCTAAGGCAACGGCAAAAATTGCATCACCCTAAAAGTGTTGCCATAGACCTATGGCAACATTTTTCGGGCCTGAGCCAACATTTTTTTTGTGTTGCAGTAGGCCATTTATGGCGTAGTGGTATTACATTGGGCGGCCTTATAACCATCTACCTGCGAAAGCTCTTCCCTGAAGTTACCATGTGCCTCTTCTTCTCTGGTGTTATACAATCCTTTTGGTGTCATCGAAAGGTAACTTGTTCTGATACTCTTTGCCTATGCAGAAGGTCTCTGATGTGCCTTCTTTATCTTCATTTACATTTTATGGTTAACAGTATGTTAGCATACTAGACTTTTCAAGAGATCTCTTCGGTGAAGTCGAATCTGAACTTCATGCACAAGGGTCAGAAAGTACCTTTCGACCATCGTATATCTCTAGATAAAATATACCGCTGAGATAAACACAAGTGGCCCATCGTTCAAACATAAATAAGAACAATGTGAACTAACTATCATCAATGCTGGTCAATAATCGATAAGTATCTATAGATGTGAAGTTGATAATACTCTGACGTGGGTTAGCAAATCCCTAGGTTATGCATCCTACTCTGTTTTCTACCATTTTCGATGTCGAGGTAATATCATACATCTTTCATACGAGTCTTCATCACTTGAACAAATCACGAATCCCTAATCAGATTCCCACGTCTCGAACAGATCTCGAAACCATACCTGGATTCTAGCATTTTGAGCAGATCCACTTCTAAGAGATAGAATATGTATCTCAGTCTTGAAGTAGATTTCAATAAGGAAAACAGTTACAATCCTGGTCTCTTTAAGACTGAATCGACGAATTTGGTCATATTCAGTAATAATGACAATAATCGGATATGAAAACTAAGTCTCGTATACTTATCAAGTTTTTGAACTTCTCACTTCCACTTTCAGTGATAATCATACGACTAAATACTTCCCATAAATGAGTAAACAAACAAAGCATGATCAAGTCATACAAAGTACAATTAAGTCATATAAGAGACTTTTATTCCCCTTTTAGTTAATAATTTTATTAGTAAAAAAATCTTTTATTAGTGAAACTTCTTTTATCTGACAAAACATCATTTACCAATCACTACTATTCACTTTTACTCTTTTAATATTTCAATAATTATCCATGCACTTGGCTTAATTAGTATATGTATATTTATAAATCATTAATAGGATTTCTTACTTTAAACCTTTATTTTATCTATTTTTCTCCAAAAGATTCCATACTTATAATTTCCTTCAAAAATCCATCTTAGGGATCAAAGTAGTTTCACAAATTCATTCAAAATGTTTAAGAGTAATTTGACTTAAACATTGTTACTAGAAACCCAAAACCATTTCACTTATGCTTATCCTTAAAACATTTTTTCAAAAATCTATTTACATTCATAAGTTTAATCAAATAGGGTTAAATACGAATGCTATTAACACATTGTCACAACAAACCCAAAACCATTTCATACTTACATTATCTTTAAAAACATTCTTTGAAGGATCTAAGTTAATATTTAGTCAAGTTTGATGGCCAACAAGTCAACTACCCAGTTAAAACGATCACTTATAGAAATCACAGTTCATATACTTAACTCATTTTTGACATTCCAACTTATACTTTCCCTCGTTCAAGAGTGAAGCTAGGTAAGTTAGAACACTGGTTGCATATAGATAAGTTTACCTAGTAGGTTTTTAGTGTTAAGTATAATATTAATGACTTTCATAAACGAGTAAGAAATCAACACAACTAACATGTTTTCGGCATTCTGAACTTAACTGTTCCTCAATCAAGAGGGAAGCCAGTAGGATAGAGCACTAATGCTTTTATTCCTGCTAGAACATCAAACTTAACTCGCACAAACAGATATGCCTATTTCATCGGTAGTTGGTAATAAGCATAGTTAATTTCCTTTTTCAAAACTTATATACACACACACACACATTTTAAAAATACTTATAAATAGGTTTAAAAATCTATGTAAAATATTACTTAAAAATAACTAATTTATAATTTGAAGAAAATAAAGTAAAAACATGTTTTATATTTTAAATCCCATTTACTTTCAAAATTCATAAATAAATAGTAAAAATATATTTAATCTTCAAACCAACTTTAACATACTGAAATGTATGTTAGAAATGTTGCTCAAATGAGTAGGGAAAAACACCAAATTCAGAAACCATTTTTGAACACTTAAACCATAAGCGACTTACTACAGCTTTTAGAAATGCTATTAAAAGTCCTTGTTCAAAAACAACATTGAAAAACACAATCTTTATGACCAGTTTTCACCACCTTAACAAGTGACTTAAGACTTGAAATTTTATAGTAAGTACTAAACTAAGGGTACTTATAAACCATGGAAAAAAAACTTAATTATATTCTCTTGTTTAGTTATAAAAATCCTCGAAAGCAAGGAATTCACTAAAAAGTTCGTTAAGCGACATTTTTACCCAAACTTTAGCCATTTTATTTGACCAGTTCCAAAACCATTTAAACTCCAATTTTTTTTAAACTTATATTAATTATTAAAGATGCAAAGAAGCTTCCAAAATATCTCTCAAATTTAACTTTGAAAATCACCAAATCTAAGGCATTTTCAAAGTGCATCCATAGTGACCTTTTCCGCTTCTAACTTTCACAACTATGGTTCATAACTTTTATAACTTTCCAAACCATTTCTTTACTATTCCATTCACCAAAATATGTGTAGAGAATAATTAAACAAAATCGAAGTGCACTTATAGCGACTATTCCCACTTCAAAAATTTTCAAATGTACCTCAATTCAACACACATTTCGAACAACCATTAAACATCAGGTATAGGTCACACCATATCTCTAGAAGGGTAACATAAGTGAAGTTATACAACATAAAGTTGTCATTTCCTTTCAAAAGCATGGGGGTCCAAAGTTTATAACTTTAATTAGTTAATGTCACTTTAAATTTATATTTTTACTACACAACATATATAAATAATATATATAATCAAGATAGTGATATAATTTACTTAGATCTAAGCCAATCACATGCTCAAATGCTCAAAAAGATAAGAACACTTCCAACCATCACCAAATTTCTAATGATACAAGCTTTAGCACTTACAAACCAAGGCAAGACCTCCCCCTTCTCTTCCATGCCCATGGCCTCACCATGCTCCCCTTATTTCTTCCATATTTTCCACTTTTGACTTTAAATCCTTGCTTGCTAAAGTGTTGTAAGGTGTTAATGAAAGTCTGATGAAGTTTGAAAGTGATTTGAGTTGAATAGTAAAAGTTAGTGAAGAACAAAGCGGATTAATGTTGATCAACTTCCACCATTTTCTTAATTTTATTTAAGTGATTAGTGAAACCCATAAGGATGTATTTATAGAATTTTTCAAGACGTCATTACCACCTTCTACCTTCCATAAAAGGTCATAAAGGAGCCTCCCTCTCACATGCAACTTTATAGTTTTACATCTCTTACTTAACCCTTAAGACTTTCCTTAAAGTTCATCTTCAAAGTATCTTATCTTCCCTTTCACATCTAATTAGTTAACTTTAAGAAGCTTCTTAGAGTTTAGTGCAAAATATTTTTATATCAAATTAATGTTCTTTTAAGAAAATAAGTGTATGTAAAAAAAATCTGAACGACTTCTAATGGTTAAAAAGCTGTTTATGGATAAAACGATTTTCGGTCACATTATCGATATTTCTTCAAAGTATTTATTTTTGTAAACATTTGTACAAAACAAGTTTACCATCATTATTTATGATTTGTAAGGAGGATACCAAGGTTATTAAATCACTTTAATAACATTTAATCCAAGATTCATATATTTAAATGCGAAGTGTTCGAAATCCCGGGTCGTTACATTCTCCCTCATCGTCCTTGAAATTCCAACACAAGCAACCAAAGAAACAACCACATAGAAATACTTAATAGTACTCAAAATCACTAGTTAATATAGCTCTCCAATTGTCTAGGTTCTGAAACCCACTCGTCGGACTAGGATGATAAACAATCTACTAAGCACAACATAGACTCAACAGCCTTAGGTTATTACATAGTCAACGATTCATAATACTTCATAACAAATCAATGAGTCCTCACCTAAACTCTCCATAAGCCAACAAAACATAGTATGCAAATATACGAAAGCCCATATGACGCATATGGTCCATCCATATGCAACATCTGATATGATACTTGCTTGATCACATAAATTTCACTTCCAAACTAATATAGATCACATAATCTCTTTGTTGCGGACACCGATCAGGTTCCTTGATTAAAAACCTTCATTCTCCTTACATAGCTATATAATATGATAGAAAACTTTGGAATCATATCAAGAATCTATATCAAGTTTTCATCACCAAAAAATCGAGTGAAAGAACATTGTTCGGACCGGTGCAAATCACCTCGAGACCATGTACTTAAATACTGGATCAAGAACGGTCATGCGAATAAAACGATATATGTACAACTTACGTGTTTAATCTATTGGTTTCTTAACTACAACAATATCTTTTATATCACATTCATTTATCCAAATAGTATGTCATTTAATACTAAAATTATTTATGAACCATTTCATAAAAACATAACTTCTAGTTATCAAATGTTTTATAACACAAGTTCATACTCGTATAATACTCCGATACGTCCTAAAAGTATATACCCGACACCAAGTTTAAAACTAATTTAAATTCTACTATCTTCTAAGTTCAACTGTTATTTAAACGTCATCATTATATTTTCGCAAAATACTTAGTTTCAAGTTCTATATTGATTCGGAAGTTTCCGACTATCCAAAATCGCCGAAAATCCGTTCATTTCAACATATGAAAATTACCAATCAATATATCTTATCATAATGCACAAACCATTCAATCTTAATGCATAGACTACATGTATCCATAAAATAGCTTAACAAAATTTCACTTCTTTATTAAGCACACTTTGCTACAAAGGGAAAACGGAAAAGGTTTACATAATTATTTGGGTTATGCCACTACCACTTGAGCACCCAACATAGCATACTTGCAAACCTTTTTTGCATAGTAAGCTTATTTCTAAGTCTTTATTAAAATATTTTTTATTTTTTAATCAAATTCTTTAAGGAAACTCTAGAACTAAACATTGGGTTTCATTTCAAATCAATTGAAATAACTAAGGCCACATTTGAGACTACAAGCTATTGTTATCCAACCTTATGACCGGACCATATTCAGACGAATCTGATCATTCAATTGGTAGAATAACTAAGCAGGAATCCCAAGCGATAATTGCCAGGCTCAGATGCCAAGCAAAAACAAGAGGTGAAGTCACGAACTTGCCAAGAATCTTCAATAGAACACTAAAAATCAACTCACTCCAAGTACCAAGCCCAATGGTCCAAGAATGAAGTCAAGTCATGAATCGATACCGATTCATGGCTAGGGATGGGTACCGATCCCTAAATTTAACCCAAGTCCTCCTCAAAGTTCTTGTCATGGAAACACTTAGTAATTATCAGTCGATGCACACCATAAATGATGGTTAGCTCGTCTTTAACCAAAATGATCAATATGAATATAAGTCAAACACTTTTGTCCAGCCTCCAAACCAAGGAATGCTTATAAGTTCAACCCCATATCAATGCAACCGAATTCCAAAGTTAAAGATACAACTCAACCAAACGTCTATAAGAGATTGAAGAAGGTTCTCAGTGCAATATTATGGATTGATACCTATCCATGGAGCATAGTTCGATACCGATCTTTGAAAATTGATGAGTTGGCCATGATCTTCCGAGAGTGGTTACTTTAGGATGTCAGGAATGTGAACAAGAATGCAATGGAGAGAATTTTGTCGACCTACAGCTATAAATAGAGGAGAATGGGAATTATTTAAGGACTTTTGGCTTGTTTAATAAATTTCTATACTTTCTCTATAATATCACGGACCATCACCGATCCATAAGATCAACTTTGTAACACTCAGTAGTAGCATAAATAAAATTCAAGTGGACATAAATCTTTGATTAGTCGAACCACTATAATTATTGTGTGTTCGTTTTTCCTTATTTTCCATTTATTTTCTTCATTTCATTCTCTGCCATTAATCTATGGTTATTTATGCCAACTTTTGGCATAAATATTTTGGTGCTTTCACTAAGAACATATCGATCTCAAGCTATTTGGATTTATATTCTAATTTTGGACAACTTTAGTCCAAGAGGTAGATTTGTCAGTTTCATTCCAATAATCTGTGACTATCCAAATTTCTGGAAAATCTACCATAGGATTAACTGAAGTAATGGTCCACGAAGCACTAGAGAAAATCTGCAACCTCTAGGCCTACTAACGATGCTGAGAATGCTGATTCTCAACATGTTGAAGAAATTGCTCAACCCAATGCTGTTGAAATTCAAAGCCCATCAGATATGATCACTCAGGTTAAGATGGACATGATGATGAAAGAGTTGAATGACAAGTTGCATGAGAGTAAGGATGAGATGAGGAAACAGATAAGGGGAACTCTATATTTACTAAACTAATTATCCTATAGCCGTAGAGGGAACAGGGAGGAGTTATCACCTCCCAAATCAAAAAATGATAGTTCTTCATCATTTAGAGAAAACCACGGAGAGAGGAAGCAAAAAAATAAAGACAAAAAAAGCTTGGATTTCGAAAATCAAGTTGAACAATGCTCAGAGTGCAAGAGTAGGATCGGTACCGATCCATCCCCACGGATCGGTACCGAACCCTGTCAACGTGATGTTGGCACATAAGGCGGTGTTGGTTTAGATGATGACCTTGGTGGTATAGATGGTCATGTTGCTGATAGCCAGAATATTAAGATTCGGACGGCTACTCTTGATCCGTCGCATTGCAATCATAGAGATAAATCAGCTAACGACCAGTTCTCCCAAGGACAAGGGAACCTAGGTACCATGGAACTAACCGAGCTTGTTTGTATAGCCAAACACTCGGGGTAGGCCATGATCATTGTCGTCCTACATATCAAATTGAGCTAGAATATTTAGTTGGTATGGTGAAGAAGTTAATAAATGAAAACCAACATAGAAACAATGAAGAATATTCTTCTCCCAATATGAACCCATTCACCGAAGAGATATTGTGTGAGGAATATCCCTAAAGGTTCACTATGCCAACAATGTCGTCCTATAGCAGGACGATGCATCCGAGATAGCATTTACTGAAATACGAATGGTGAATGGGAACGAGGTGGGCAATGGATGCTATCAGGTGTTGGTTTTTTCTTGGTCTTTATTAAAGGTGTAGATATGATGTGATTCACCCGGCTTCCATCGAAATCCATATCGTTGTTCGATCAGTTGGCAAGGAAATTTTTCGAATAGTTTCCCTTGCACACTACCCATCCGAAGGATGTTGTATGTGGAATATCCATGAAGGCTCTTTATGCCAACGATGCTGGCCTATCACATGATGATGGTTCTGAGATAGCATTTGCTGAAATACGAATGGCATATGGACAGGATGAGGGCAACATACATTGCGGGGGTATTGGTGTTGCTCGGTCTTTCTTGAAGGTGTAGCTACGATGTGGTTCAGTCGACTTCCACTGAAATCCATGTCATCATTTGATTGGTTGGCAAGGAGGTTTATCGAATAGTTTCACTTGCACACTACCCATCTAAAGGATGTGATGTTGTTATCGATTCAATTCCAGAGTATCGAGGAGTCATTGAAGGACCTTTTGAGTATATTCAACAGCTCCAACGCAGCCTGGTTAGACCTACTGATGGCAAGCCTTGGCAACTTGAATAAAGACTTGTTATCAACATAATAACCGGTGGACTTCATCCAATCGAAAAGAGTTGGAATGAGATGGAAAGATACAGGAGTTCTTTAAAACATATGGTACAAGGGAGTTACTTTTCCATCAAAGACGAGGCTCTAGTGAAGCAACTAAAAACCATGAAAGATGACATTCCGTTCAGAAGTCATGACACGGATGGGGTTGAGGTGCCTATGCTTGATCCCTTGGTGATAATGGTATAGGCCAACAAATTTGAAGAAAGTGCTTGTTGATTATGGAAATTCAGTAAATATTCTATTTAAGAGAGTTTATAATCAAATGATGAAAGATGGTCAGGATCCAAAGCTTGTAAATATAAAATTTAGGGATTTATCGGAGAGGTTGCAAAGCCTGTACGATTATTAAACTTATTGACGGTTTCAAGAAAGGTGATCGCAAGAGAGTGTAGTTTGTAACCTTCGCAGTGATGGATATTTTTTCAGCTTATAATGCCTTTTTGGACTGATTGGCCGTTACTAGTTTCCCGGACTAAACACCCTAGCTCCATGGTTCCCAACGATGAAATTTCCCATGAAAAACGAAATGAGGGTCATTCAAGTTGATCAGAACCTTGGACAAGAATGCTACGTCACCCAGATGGGGGAAGCAAAGCGACACTGAAAGTGAAAGGGCGTGGAGAAGACTCTCTACGTCTAATTGATGGACGCATAGAAACCACTGCCTAAGCACTGACTTGGTTGGCATAGAAAGTTCCATAAAGCTATGGATCCGAGGAAGGATCCAGAGGATGCAAAGTGGCCTACCGAGCGGACGATCACCATCTCAATCTATTAGGTCGATCCTACTCGGGTCCTGAAAATCAGATTTCAACTCAGCATGAGAAAGAAGAAAGAATTGGCGGGTTTTCTGTAGGCGAACCTAGATTTTTTTGCCTAGGCACATTCTAACATGTATGGAATATCGTTGGAGATAGTGTGTCATGCATTGAATGTGAACCCTAGATGTCTCCCTGTGAAATAGAAGTGGCATAGCCTAGGTTCAGACTTATCCTTGCGCTGAAGGATGAAGTGGATAAGCTAAAAGCCAATGGCTTTTGTCCGTAATGCTGTATACCCAGAATGGGTATCCAATCCAGTCCTAGTCAAGAAATCCAATGGGAAATGAAGGACATGGATCGACTATTCAAACCTGAATAAGGCATGTCCAAAAGATAACTTCCCATTGCCAATGATCGACCAATGAGTGGATTCAACAGCCGGCTATGAATTGCTATCTTTCTTTGATGCTTATTTTGGCTATAATTAGATTCTAATGCACATCCCAAACCAAGAACATTGAAGCAACATTTCTAGGGAAATATGCATGTTCCTATGGTGAATTGGAGCAACATTTACAAGAGATTTCAATAAGACTCTCCCGCAAGTGTAATGTATTATGTTGTAGGTACTAAGCAAGCGGGCTGGATAAGGGTACATTCAACCTCGAGGGGATGGCCTGACCAAATTTATAGTCCCTTGAGTATCCTAGCGCGAAGGCCATTCACATCACGAGCAAGTTGTCTTACGCTAATCAATCAATTAATAATGCTGACCTATATATCATTTCATAGCCTAGTATGGGACAGAAGGTGCCTGCTCCAATAGCTTCGTTCGTGTTACGATCATTGGAGTTATAAGGTTTGTTTTCACTTGGATTTGACATGGTGCAAAGGTGAAAAGAGTTTGTAAAGAAGTAGAGTGAACAAAAAAAAGAGCTTTTGGGGATGGCACTCCTATCGCCAAACTATTGACTAAAATTTTAGCTAACCTCAGAATTATGATTATGGAGTGATATAAACAAAGGAAACTTGCTAATACATTAATTAAAAATGTAAAATGAGGTGGACGGTTGGAAAAAACGCAAAAGAATATAAGGTTTGGAGTGGTTCAGCTAAGCTTGCCTACGTCTACTATGAAAAATTCTTACTACATTGGTTCTCTTATAATTTATGACTATAAGAGATAATAATAAGAAAATACAATGCTTGAGAACTTATTTTGTTCAGTCTTTGTAAAAATGCAAGTCTTGATGTATTAATAACTTTTGAAAATTATATTAAATGACTAAAATTGCATAGTTTAGGCTTGGAGGGATGGGTAGTTGATGTGCGTGCTAGTTAGGAGGCTAGCCGGACTATATGGTTGGGATGATGATAATTGTGTGGTCGTACCTTGGGCAAGCATTGTGCAAGGGCAGACATCATGGGCTCAAGGAGTGGTTGTTGTAGAAGTACTTTAATGGTAGCAAAGGTAATGGTTATTGTACTTCTGTCAGATGAACGATGTCATTTATCAGACTTTGTATAGAAATGATACAAACAGAGCTCCTTTTTGTTGGGGTAGGAAGGCGTCGGGGTTGTAGCTTTTAGAGACAAGGCGAGGAACCCTCATAAGGTCCGGGCAGTTGAAGAAGGGAGTGAGCGATAGAATTTGCCGGGGAGTAGGTTATTAGCCAGGCCACTCACTAAGCTAGAGGTTATTGCACATCGAGAAACTATATGCTATCGTCGCCCGCTTGTGACCTTTAGGAGCTTTGCTTTAACTTGGGGTGACTTGACTGGTCGTTAGGATGTAGGCCAAGTTGGTTGATTGCTGAGGGGTGCATCACATGTCGACCTGCTATTTGGCATTGCCTGACCCGCTAATGTTCGAGTGGGCAATACTATGACAATTTTTACTCGAGCCAAGCGGTCCGCTCGTAGGGTGAGCCTTATAGCGTTTGAGTCGGTGTATGCAATCAAATGAGCTAGTTAGATGATGTCGGTTGGCCCAATTTGTACTTGCAAGAAATTTGAGCGATAAGAAATTTCAAAGATTTATAGGTAGAAAGAAGATTCTAACACATTTATAGAGAAATTTGAGCGATAGACGAGCTGTTGTTAATTATGATTTGACATTTAGTTTTATAATGCATAGTTGGAAAGGCTCTACCCATGACAGTAGACTGTTAATTCATGCTATTGAAGAAGTTGAAAACTTCCCATGCTCACCATTCGTTAATTATCTCGTAGATTCAATGTTCAAGCTTAGAACTGGATAGCTACCGATTTATCATCATGAATCCTATCATGTTTGAGAGTTTCAAAAAACCCAGAATGCTCCAAAATTGTATAATGAAAATTTCAATTTATATCACTCTAGTTTATGCAAGGCCATGTGTTATTTAGAAAAAAACATTCAATATTTTACAAGACATCCCGGCGTATAGTTTCACTGGGCAAGCATATTTTGTCATTGCAACTTCGCTATTCATAAATTTATAATAAAATACAACTGTATGGATCCCGATTATAAACAAACCGTTTAGGCAGAAGTTTCATCTAGTTATGACGAAAATTGATGTGGACAACATCAATACAACCATGCTGGTGCAAGTTCATCAAAATACAACATGATTTGTTGCAACACGTCATCGATCAGAGATGTTTTGGTTGCTGCAGGACGACGTTGATGTATTAAATATTTGTATGTTCTTCACGTTAATTTGAAGTTTTGCTAGAATTTTAGTAGGCAATTGAATTTGTAGTTAAATTTGAATTTTAATTTAAATTTCTATCATTGATTAATAAATACCAAAAATAAAATATTTATTGATTAAAGTAAATAATTAATAATTATGGCAAACAAAAAATTAGAATTCGTTATAACGGAGCATCTTTAAGTTTCAAAATACACAACCGTTCCTTCTAAAAAACATATTATAAAAAAAACCTTACCATCAAGTTTTAGAAAATATGCAGAAAATTCAACAAATATTTGCTGAGAACTTTGCGAATATTTGCACAGTAATCCGCTAATATTTGTAGAGAAATCTACATATTTTTAAATTTTCAAAACTGCAAATATATGTAGATTTCCAAAAAAATTTAAGAAAATTCAAAAAATATGTTTTTATTATAAAAATATATAATTAATGTTAAAACATAATTTTCAAAACTTTTTTTACCGAAATAAGAAATAAATACGTAATTTAAAACATGTTTTTGGAAGAGTTTTTCACGTATCAAATTCGAAAGGATGGACGTAACCAAATTTCTACCGAAAAATATAAACACCAAACGTATCATAATTAACAAATTCTTGCGATGCAATCTTCATCCTCTGTTCTAATTTGCCAATCCAATTTGATCGTGAAAGAATCCTGCAATCGGTCATTGATAGATCCAAATATAAGTGCATAATTGAAACATGTTAAATGTCTGTTAATTCGGCTCGATGTTGGCTGGAAAAGCGCATTTAACAAAATCAGTGGACACGATATAAAATTGCCAAAAACACGTTTATTTTTCCGCCGCCTTCTTCATTTTATCTGTTCGCATCTTTTCTTCAGTTTTATTTGGATCTGAATTTTCTGTTCTTAAAGGTTGGCAAAGACGATCGATATTGGTCTCGATCATCGTAATGGTAATTTGATTAATTACCTTGCCGACCATTCTGATATATCGCCGACTATGTTCTGAGCCTTTTATTTCGATTTTTTTTTATATAATCCATTTTAGTTTTTTATTAGTGTTAAACAGACCGATGATTAACTGATCGAACAAGCATAAGTCTGAAGATCAATCCGTGTTTAACAACTCTAATCTTCTCTATGAGTTTATTTTTTTTTCAATTCGGAAATTTATCTGTTTTTTTCTTTGGTAGGTCGCGTGATGATTAAATGCATAGTTCAAATGAAAAATATCTGTTAGATATTTTGATTAATCATTTTGTCTTTCGCTCCTATCTGATGACCTATTCGCATATGTATTCTGAAAATTTTCATTGATTCTTTATTTATTTTTTCAAGCGCTCGAGATTTGATTTTAAACGTTAATTGAATAAACTGTTTGTAAACCGTTCTGTTGTGGTTTGAGATGCTGGCCATTGGCCTCTTCCGTATTCCTTAATAACCATGGTTCTCTCATCTTCATTCGAGCCAGTGAAGCATTGAGAGAAAGAGGGAGGAGAAACAAGCACTGAACTTTATATTGCAATCTTCATTCGAGCCAGTGAAGCATTGAGAGAAAGAGGGAGGAGAAACGATCATTGTGTGAATAAAATGATTTACGCACAATACATATTTTATTCTATTGGCTTCCGCAACAAATTGCGTGCCTAATTTCAATTCTTATTCATTTTTACAAGGTCATTTTTTGTTAATTCCCATTTATTTACTTACAAACAATTATTTTTCATTCAATATTCAATTTCCCCATTTAACATTTACTATTTAATACTATCAAAGAATAATTATTTAAAGTATTATATAAGTTTCTTGCAGGTTTAGTTTACATTTATTATTTACTTAAAAAATTTGATTTCCATTTAATATTTAATAATGAATCATTTCATACTTAAGTTTCTCTATTTTTTTATTTATATTTATTACTTCATATAAGGTACCATTTGATATTAAATATATTTATAAATCATTTCAACATTTCCTTAAGTTTATAACCATTTACTTAAATAGTATTCTCCTTACTATTCAACTTAATTATTAAGCATTTTAAACATTAACTTAAGTTTATAATATTTCTTGTGCATCTTAATTCTTTATTTGTAGACATATGTTAATTTTGAATAATTTTTATTACTTAAGTTTTTATTTGCATAATATTCTATTATCATTTTAGTTTACAAGTTACAAAACTTCAATTTTTTTAATTTAATTTCAGATTTCAATTTGGAAGTTTTTAACCATTAAGATAGTTAATGATTCCATTTTATTACAATAATTGAAAATCTCTAATTATCAGAAACTTAATAACTAATTATCGGGTTTTATTTCAAATCATCTTGAAATAATATATACTTATATCTTTTGTATATCAAATCGTACTTAGAAAATTACAATTGAACTTTTGTTTTACCAAAACAACTATGTAGCAAAGCTATTATAATGGTCTTTCCACTTTGAAATTCGAAAATGGAAGTGTATGATGTCGCGATCACCACCGAAATTATTTTCCAACGGTAGAAGAGGGAAGTACATAACTTATTTTCTTATAGAATTTTATTAAAACGTTTCTTTTTAATCTTATTAAAAATGTTTCTATCCTAAAAATTCTAAATAATACAAATATTATTTTTTCCAAAATCTTATTTAATTTAATATTTTTACTTATCTAAAATACTAGTCATTACAAGCTTTTTGGTTGGAAGATTCCATTATATCTAGAAAGTAACGGACTATCGTGGGTAAGGTTGTAGTGATAGGTATGTTACATTGAGGAACAAATCTGGCTTAATTGTCTTAGAGGTTCAAATAATATCTTTTAGACCAATGTCCGTTCTCGTTTTGTGTTAATATTTTTTTTTTTGCTAAAAACTTTTGTTAGATGCGATGTTATTCAAGACTTTTTAGTTGAGTATCTTGAAACATTGGAAGGTTAGGATCAAAAGATCTCTTATGCTTAAATTCTATGTTAGTTAATTTCAAATTCATTGTGCTTGTTTTGATTTCTTTAAATCTAATCAAGCCATCATTATAAGTAATGATTTTGTTTTTAATTTTATTTTCTTTAATTTGCATTTACTTTGTACCCTTTGTGATTGGTTGGTTTATGTTTTAGGTAGTGTATTTTGTTTTAGAATAAAGTTATAAAATAATCATAGCGTATAAACCAATTAATCACATAAGTTTCAAATACGAGCAAATCCAATAAATGGAAATTAGGTTCAAGTTACCATATGTAGTTGTGTATTAATCCAAGAGAACAGGTTAAGTAATTAAGTTTATATACAAATCCATGTTTGATATTAAACAAGCCTAGTACTGTATCTTTTGATCGCTTTTAAGGACAAATATAATTCTTTTTTCTTTGGACTTAAAGGCAAATTTTGTATTGTATCTCATCCATCTTAAAACTTAATTTTAGCTTATCAAAAGCTCAAATATTTCCAATTAAATTTCAATCATCTCGCTTTTCCATTGTTGGGTTTTTTTATGTCCTTCAACTTTTCTTCGTTTAATTGACCGTGATTAATCTTTTGTTAATTTATGTTCAAAGCTAAATTATATTGATTCTTCCATTAGTTCGAGTCAAAATGACTTTGTTTATGGTAAGTTTATTTTTAAATATGATTTTCTTTATCTTTGTTGTTCTATGAATATGCACCTGAATTCAACTTCTGCATTTCATGTTTTTAGCATATGCTTTGACTTACATTTTATTTTCTTTTTTATTTTCTTAGTATCAGTTATTGACGTCATTATTGTGAATAAAATATGATGTTTGCTGGAAATTTTCATTATAACAAAATATTGCAAATATTTTATTGTAGTTAGATGAAAGACTTGTATTTATATCAGTCTTTGATAAAAATAAAATTTAATTATTGACAAGCACCATTGTTCTAGTGGTTAAGTGATTTGACTTTAGTGCGAAATGTCACATGTTCGAAATTTGCGTTGCGTGATTTGAAGATATATTGAAATGTGATATGTTATATCTAAGTACCAATTCAAAAAAAAAAAAAAAAAATTTGATTATTGTTTGATAACAATCTGTATATAAAGTAGACTTGTATATAGAGAAAAAAAAATTTGAAAGATAAACGTGAGGTAAATCATATTATTATAAGAATAGCAGTGTTAAAAATATATAGAAACGTTTGTTATTTTTTACAAAATGATATATGCAAGTAGAGTTTGCATATACGTGATTTAGTAAAAAGAAAATTGAAAGATAGTTTTGATGAAAGGATAGACTTTTATTTTCTTTTATTTAGAAGCCGAATTTATTTATTTGTCTTGTGTTTAAAACACAGAAATAATAAATTTTTGAAAAATAAGTTGAGCTGGAAGGATTAAATATAACTATTTATTTTCTAAAATAAATATGGATGGTAAAATATTGCATCAATGAAAAGGCAAATTTATTTATTTCGGGATGCCTCTGCGAGAGCCTTAATTAAAAAATGATGGGACGATGGTCGATCTTCTTACATCATTGGCTTATGAAAGTAGGTTTTCAAAAAAGAAAAGCTTAATTTATTAATATTTTGATTTTAAATATAGTTTATTTAATTTACCAAAATTTCAGTTTTAATTAGAATTGAATAGGAATGTAAATCAAAGTGTGATTTGATCCAAAGCGGGATTTGAACTGAAAGATTTTTGATATCAGTGTTTTATTAGTTGCAGTTATATGCGTTTTTCTTAATTTTTTGGAAAAGAATAATTTTCTTTTCTTTTCTGTATATTGATACATATACGACATTCATATGTAGAGATATGTTCCAAAGCTTTTAGAAGGGTGAATACTGATGCTAAAGACAGTCAAGGTACTGAAGAGACCACTATTAAGATTAAATATAAATACAAACACTTGGAATGAGGAAACTACGTAGTTTGGAAATAATCGATGAATCGACAAAATTTTATTGAATTATGAGTATTATAAATGGAGGTAATGGTAGGAAATCGGCTCTTTTCATATTCCTCTATGGCTGTCTGTTCAGCAAATTATAACATAGTTTTTTTAAAATTTTATAAAATCACTTTTCACTAGGGAGTGTACTTTTTAAAAAAAATATATGTTTTTTTTGCTTGGACACATCGAAAAACGAAGAATATGATATTAGGTAAATTTCTCTCTGAGTTAACATTTTTAGTACGGTTAATGTGAAGGTTAGTATTGATAGCTTTTTGGTGGAAGATTCCATTGACTTATCTAGAAAGCAACGGACTATCGTTGGTAAGGTTGTAGTGATGGGTATGTTACATTGAGGAACAAATCAGGTTCAAGTGTCTCAGTTTTGTGTACCAAGATGTTTAAAAGATATATTCTTTTAAACCAATGTTCGTTCTCTTTTTTGTGTCAATGTTTGTTTATTTTTGCAAAATACTTGTGTTAGATGCGATGTTATTGAAGACCTTTTAGTGGAGTATTTTGAAACATTGAAAGGTTGGGATCAAAAGATATCATATTGTTACATTCTACAATAGTTATTTTTAAATACATTGTACTTGTTTTGATTTCTTTAAATCTGAGTAAGCCATCATTATAAGTAATGTATTTATTTTTATTTTTTTTAATTTGCAGTTACTTTTGAACCTTCGTGATTGGTTGGTTTATACTTTAGTCAGTGTATTTTTTTAGAATAAAGTTATAAACAATTATAGCGGATGAACTAACTAACCCTTTTAGTTTCAAGTAGTAGCAAAACAAACAAATGAAAATTAGGTTCAACTGACCATCTAGTGTGCAGTATTAATTTCTTGGACTACAGATTAAGTGAATAAGTTTATAGGATGCAAACCCATTTTTGATATTAATTTATTAAACAGGCCAAGTGTTATATCTTTTGATCGTTTTAAGGTCAAATATCTTTTTTTTCAGACTAAAAGGAACTCTTTGTATTGTATCTCATCCATCTTGAAACATAAATTAGCTTATTAAATGTTCGAATATTTCCAACTAAATTTCAATCATCTCTCTTTATCATTGTTGTGTCTTTGTTGCTGCTACCGCCATCTCCAACGTTGTCGTCTTCCATATAATATGCCGTGATTATAATCTTTTTGGGATTTAGTAATGCCTACTACCTTCAATGATAAATTTTGTTCCTTCTTCCATTAGTTTGGATTCAAATAACTTTGATCATGGCTAGTTTTTTTTATCGTGTATTTTTATGAACTTTTACTATGACTAGTGTGTCAAAATTTTGAACATGATCTCCTTTATCTTTGTTCATCTGTGAGTATGTACTTACTTGAATCCAACTTTTGCACATGATATTTTAGTATATGCTGTAACTTAATTTTTTTTCCCTTTTTTCCTTGCTGTTATTTATGGACACAAAACATTATAATTATAAGTTAACATTATAATTATTATAATTAAGTTATAGCATATTTAGTATAACAATTAAGTTATAGCATATTAAGTTTTAGCATATTGATTATAGCATATTAAGTTCCGTAAGAAAAACATTATAACTTAATTATTATAATTATAATGTTTTGTTATAATGAAGATGAGATGTTTGTTGAAATTTTTCGGTATAACAAAACATTATAATTATTATTTTTAATAGTTAGATGAAAGACTCGTCTTTATATCAATCTTTGATAAAAATAAAATTTGATTATTGTTCAGTAACAATTTGTCTACAAAGTACATATCCATATAAATTGGGAAAAACATTTTAAAAGATAAATATGAGGCAAATCATATTATTATTAGAATAACTGTATGAAAAAATATAGAAACTTCCATCATTTTCTATAAAATGATATATGCAAGTAGAATTTGGATATATACATGATTTAGCAAAAAGAAAATTAGAAAATAATGTTGATTAATGGATAGACCTTTTTATTTTGTTTTATTTAGAAGCTGAATTTATTTATTTTTCTTAAGTTTAAAGAAATATGATAATTATTTTTTAAAAAATAAGTAGAGCGGGAAGGATTGAATGCAGCATTTAATTTTTAAAACAAAAATAGATGGTAAAACATAGTATCAGTAAAAAGGCAAGTTTATTTATCTTTTTTGAAAAGCTAAATATCATTTACTTTTTTTCAAAAGCTTAATTTAATAATATTTCACTTTAAGTGCAGTTTTAATCAAGGTTGAATAGGAATGTAAATCAAATCGTAAAGGGGAAGATCTGATCCAAAGTGGGATTTGAATTGCAAGATTTTAAATATTTTAGTAACAGTGTTTTAGTTGATGTTAATTACTAATTTCAACGTACATTAAAGTGATTATTCCACCTAGGTTTGTCTTTAATGGTGCAACCTTTGCTCTTTAGTTCCATGCTTATATCTACAAATTTCTGTACTTAATACAAGAAGAAGAAGAAAATATGAATTATATGTACTTATGATTTTAGACTGCATACACTTTTGGTTTTAATGTAAGATGGAGAAAGATGTATGAATTGCATATACTTGTTAATATTGTTAATAAGAAAACTTGTCAACATCCCCAAAGTTATTTGGTTAGCAAGTAAAATTATTTATGTTACAATAGAAGATCATTGGAAGAGATTACCCCCTTTGAAACCCCCCTTTCGAACGAGATGAGTTGGACAAATTGCTTTTGGAGGATGATTTATGAAAGTACTAATAGTGGTTAATCTAATCAACCTCCTCAAGGTGAAGATTAAGGAGAAAGAATCCCATTAGAAACTTCTATTTCAGATGGGTCGAAAGTGGTTATGTATATTAGGTGTTCATCCCCTTTCGACTATATTGAAAGGTCCACTCTACCTTTAAAGAGAAGAATTTGCTTTCGACACCATTGGTTTCGCTCCTTTAGGATGAACTCCTTCGAAAGGGTTATGAGTATTGTTGGATGTGTATACCTTTCGAAGGAATTCACTCCATATAACGTTGCTTTTCATTTACATATCTGATCTTCCTTGGAACGCTCCTTTCGATCAAGTCGAAAGGGATCTAGCTCAACCGAAGTAGATCTGATGTATAATATGCAAAGTCTTATTTAATATATGCAATGGGAAATCATCTCAGATAACATAAGTTCAGTGAACTGATTAAAGTCGAAACATCATCATCATCTTTATTTTTCATTATACATCATTAGTAAGATTATCGTGTGATTTGAATGCGTATTATGTAAGTTGGTCGCATGGCATTGCATAAGACAAAATAGAATTAAGAAGATAAGCTAGCATCATGTGCAATTGATCATTAGACAAGCTAATGATCAAAATGATCTCCCTCATGATCAAAATCATATTGAATCCATGCGCTTCCTCTTTTAACATAAATCCGAATTGAGTTACAAGTAATAGAGCTTTTTCCTCAAATCAATTTAGGGTTACAAAGGTTTGATTTAGCTAAGAAATGGAGGAATGAGTTTGGATTCCAAAATTCGATCTCCAAAATTGAATCCCTAGGATCATATTTATAGATGCAGGTTGTCCCCTTTCACGATCATTCTTTTGACTCAATCAAAAGGTCTTCCTCTTATCTTTCACTTTCATCCTTTTGATATGGTCGAAAGGCCTTCTTTCTGTTTGCGGTGCGCCTGCTTTCGATCCTGTCGAAAGGCTTTTCTTTCGAGTTTTCTCACTTATTCTTGCACCTCACATCTATTTATTCTAGACCTTTCGAACTAGCCGAAAGGATCTCTACGTCCACCTGTCGCTGCCTTCAAGGTCCATGTGTCTCTTTTATCCGTTTTCTTCCGTGCTGCTTTCAACTTCGTCAAAAGGGTGGTAATCAGGCTCCTCGCTCTGTGTTGCTATAATGTTTCGAGTAAGAAATGGGTTGAGCTTTCACATTGCTTCGAAAGGTATGAGAGTGATATCTGAGTCGAAAGGATTTTTGGCTTTCATGTAGGATTTTCATCATGTTTTCAAAATGTTCCAACCATTTCGAAAGGCTTGTCCTTGCTTTTGAAAGGTGTATCGGAATCAATTCTTCATATGGTAAACCGACAACGATGAAACCTTCTATTTTGAAGGCATTGGTTCATTGTGCAAGCCTTTCGTTCGGCACCTTCGAATGGGGTTCCAAATCCAATCCCGCTTCTCTTATATATGCGAATTCATCTACATCTTAATGTTTCAATGAGGTGGAAGAGTAGCCTTGCCTTCTTTTTCTATCTTCTCGAAAGATTTTTTTACTATTTATCATTTGTGACGACACCTGGTGCTTGCGACTCCCTCGAAAGCCATTTCAATGCCTTTGAAACACCCTTCCTTGATCTTTAATGAAACCCATATCCTTAATTCTAGTAGTGTAACGACCCGGAATTTCACCACATGAATTTCTGAATATTTAATTAATTTTAAATATTCAAATAATAGGTTTTATAAAAAAATAAAAACACTTTTAAATAGTAAATATTAAAGATAAAATAGTTTTCAAATTTAGTTTACAAAAATATTTAGTTCGATGAAAAACAAAAAATGTGACCGGAAACTGTTTTTTGAATTTTCGACATTTCATCATGTAAAAGTTATTTGAAATGTTGTGTACACCTTCTTATATATATGCACACATAGACTAATTGTATAATATAAGTTAAGATAGTATAATTAGGTTTAATTAAGTTGATTAACTTAAGATAATGATGATGTGATACTTTGACCACTAAATAAAAAAGGAAAAAAATGTCACATCAAATGAAACATATTTAAACATGATTTGATATTTTGGCAACTTGAGTTTTAAATGCATGTTTGTAAGGGGGAGACAAGCATTGTCATATGACAACCATGGATAGGAGGGTATATGTAACACCGTATATTTTTATAAAATTATTTAGAATATTTAATTAACAAAATTAAATGAAATAATGTGAAGATTAATAGGTGGAGATTTGATTAGACTAAGGGTAGCCGTGCCATGTTAGTGTTTTAATTAAAATAAAATAACATAAATAAAGGTGTTAGGAATGAGTAAGGACAATATGGGAAATAGGAAAGGCTTATGCTTTAAACCCTTAGGAATGAAACCTACGTTCATTTCATTTTCACTCTAGCTAAAATTAAACCAAGGCCGACCGCCATTATTGTTCTTAAGAGAAGATAAGCTAGGATTCAAGAGAAGGAAGATAATCTACTAAATCAACATCAAATCTCACATCTTAAAATCTCAAAGCTAAGGTGAATAATTACTACATCCCATTTTCTTATGGTTTTTGGGTTTTAGATTAGATCCAAAATGTTTTTGCAAGTATATGCCATGTTTTGATGACTAAAATTGTATATATGCTTGTTGATGAATTATATATGTTCATGTAAGTTTTTATGATATGTTTGACATGAAAACCCTATTAAATGACATCCAAATGCCTTGAAAATTTAAATTTAGGTCAGAAATGATATTTTAGAGATGGATTTCAATTTTCATAATTTTCTGAATTAATGTGGATTTTATATTAATTTCCTAGTGAAGCAAATGATTTATTGGGTTATAAATTATTTTCGGCTAAAATTATAATTATTTGGGTTTGAAATTTTCATATGTTGGAAAACATATTAGAATTTCTAGGATTTTTCTACATTTTTCCTTAGTGATTTGATGAATATATAAAATTATTTAAGGTATGAGACTTAAATGTTTTAAATATTTAATTAAGAAGAATGGGCATTTTACAAAATAAAATGATTATTTAATTTGGAAAAATAGTAGCACCACTTTTCGGAAAAGTATTTAGTAACCAATAAGAATCTGACAAACAAAGGTAGGTTGGTTGAAAAGTTATCATTTTTAAGTTAAAAACAAAAAAAATCATATTTTTAGCATGTTTTTAAGCCAATTTTAGCATTAGACCTTCCGACCCAAACCTCTCGACTAAGTCGAAAGGTTATAACTTTTGACAAGGTCAAATCAATGCATATGGTATCAAGTATCTTGATATGTAATGAATAGGACAGAGTCGAAGGATTCTTAGTCGAAAGGTTTGTTGCCAAAGGGGTTGAAGTATGTGTGTTTTATAAGCCAAAGATCACCTGCTTTGCTTTCAAATAAGAGCTTTCGACTTGGTTGCTTTCGACCAGGTTAAATATTTAAATAAAGGATTTCAAACATTCCGACAAGGTCGAAAGGTTACTACAACTTTGTCATTTATTTTGTTTTGAACCTTCCGACAAAGTCGAAAGGTTTACCTGTTTAAAAATTAACCGCTTCTCCATGCTTTCGAAGGAGAGCTTTCGACTTAGGTGATACATCCTTGTTTTCAAAGTGAAGTATAACCAAAGCTTTTGAAATAGAGCTTTTTACAAAATCGAAAGGTCGCTTACAATGATTTCGAAAGGCTTAGTTCAATGATTTCGAAAAGTTTAGTTCAACGATTTCGAAAGGTTTTGTTAAACACAAAATATAAATAGTGATAAAGAAGACCTTTTAGAAGATTTCTGCCTGAATAGAGGACAGTAGGTAGAGTCACCTTTCGACGGTGTCGAAAGGGTTAGTCAATGCTAACAAGAAAAGGAAATAAAAACGTTAGAGCAAAGCTTCCGTAGATATGAAGGGAAGAATTACTGAGGCCCAACGAAGCAGCTAAGTACAGAGCCTACAAGCACCTTCCGGTTGGAATAAAACAGTTCAGGAACCACTCATTATAAAACAAAGGCTAAAAGAAAGAAGTTCAAATAAAACCTTTCGAAGGAATCGAATGGAGGAAATCAACAATTCATAGCAGTCCCCGACCTTCCGAGGGGTTTCATTCCACAGTATTCAAGAAGTTCTTGTCATCCAAAGAGGGTGAAGAAGTCAAGGCAAGGGCATGCAACTCTATAACTACCTTTTCAAAAGCATAATAAGCCTTTCAGACCGGTAGGAACGTACGCCTTTATGATGAAGGCAACATTCGTAAGTCAGCAAGGAATGAAAGACAACCTTCCGACAACATTCAAGAAAAGCATGGCTCTCGATAACAATCAAGTGAAGAGCAACCTTTCGACAAGATCGAAGGGTTCACAACAATCAAGTAAAAGAGAAACCTTCTGACAAGGTCGAAGGGTTCTAACAATCAAGTGAAAGAGAAACCTTCCGACAAGGTCGAAGGGTTCTAACAATCAAGTGAAAGAGAAACCTTCCGACAAGGTCGAAGGGTTCACAATATCATATAGAAGATAGACCCTTCAGCAAAGACGAAAGGTCCATGAAAGGATGACCTTTCGACCCAGCCGAAAGCATAAAGTTGGAAGGAGGGAGGCCTTCATTTATAAATAAAAACCAAGGGGTCCAGTTTTGGGGATCATATTTTCTTCTCATTCAGCTCTCATTCGACTATTTTTCTTCCGCTCACAACTTTGTAACCCTAATTTAGAAATTAAATTGGGGATTGATTTCTTGAATATTGTATCAAACTTCATCATGAGGAAATAAAGAGGATCTGTTAAATATCAAGGGCAAAAGAACAGTAGACGAAAGAGTAAACGATAATGAGAGGGTTGCCCCTTTCATTGATGAAATAATGTCAGCACCAATTCTCTCTCACGTGAAGGTCCATACAATGAAATATCATGGCACATCTGATCCCGATGACCACTTGATGGCTTTTGATTGTCAAATGGATTTGTATAATGCTTCTGGTGCTGTTAGGTGCCGCCTTTTCCAGTCACTCTTCAAGGAGCTACTGCTAAATGGTGTAGGAAGTATCGCGAGAACACAATTTATTCATGGAAACAATTAGTTCTTGGCTCAGTTCTGCATTTGTAAAGACCCGTCAATCGACTACACAGTGCTAATATAAGACAGAATCATGGTGAGTCATTGGGAGATTACTTGAAGAGGTTCAACACTGAAGTCATGGTGAGTCATTGGGACAAGCTTATTGTAGTGCACTCAGGCCATATAGTCAATTCTCCTTCCTGAATGGAGTTATTCATCCATGAATGCCAAGATTTACAGGACTTCCACTTTCAAGCTGACAAATTCGTCCATATGGATGAATTGTACCATTCTAAGAAAAAATTTAATCAAAGGAGGGACAGTGGAAAATTCGGTTCAGAAAGGATTCCTAAAAGATCCAGATGGGAGAACGCTAATGCTAACACGGTGGCGTTAAACCAACCGATCTCTTACATCTATGCAATGACTCAAGACAAGGTCAATTTCCCAATCTCGTTCAAAGCCCAAAATTATCCAGAATAGAAGAAAGGAGACAAATATTGTGCTTACCACAAGGCGAATGGTCACAGGACCAACGAGTGTAAGGTGCTGGCAGGAATAATTCAAAAATTAATTCGAGAAGGACAGTCAAAGGAATTTGTAAAGAATCCACAACAAACTTTCCTAATAGAGGCTGAGGGAAGAAAACCTAATGGTAATACGTTAGTATGATCGAAGATGAAGATTCACTAAGCATGAGTCCACATCCTGCGGGTAGAAGTCAGAGTGCCAGGAGTAAATATATTCGTGAAGCCAGGAAGGGTGTGTTTTCCATACAAGAAGAACCACCGCTCAAGCACCCAAAGTATATTATTAACATGCACACTTTGGTGATCAGTCCCCAAGAGCTGAGAAGAGGAATCCATCATCCCCACAATGGTCCATTGATGATCGCAGCTCAGATAGGATTCTCGGTGGTTACAAAAATCTTGGTCGACACTGAAAGCGCTGTAAATGTGATATTCCGACATGATATTGATCAGATGGGAATCTCCAGGGACAAACTTGAGCCTAGCCCCAAATCCATCTTCGGGTTCAACAACAAAGGAACAACCTCACTTGGACAAGTAAAGCTTTTGGTTTTGCTGGGACTCCCTCCTTGCTCCCGTGTTTTTTAGACAACCTTTGTGATCATAGATCAACCATCATTCTACAATGCTTTCTTTGGACGTCCAACACTGGATGAAGTGGACGCATTTGTCTTGCCAAAATATCTGATGCCCAGATTCCTTACTAAGACTAGCTGGGGAGCTATCTGAGGCAAGCAATTTGCGTCAACGGAAATGTATTTTGCAACTTTGGAGCAATAAACAAGGATTTCACTTATTACTTTGATTCTTCCATTACTTTACAGCCTTCGGACGATGGGTTTCTACATCCATCATTCGAAGCAAAAGAAAAATTTGACAACTAACAAGCCATTAAATGTTTTGTAGTTTATGGAAAGAGGAAGAGAATGGATACCAACTCCATAGAGGAAAGCGACATTGTTACTAAACTAGATTGTTAAGGAAAGGTCGAAAGAGTTAAGCCGGTTAAGGAAACTAAGGAAATTTTAATAGATCCTACGATTCTACTAAGATAGTCAGAGTGTGAAAAGATCTAGAGGATCACATAAAATCAGGATTGGCAGAATTCTTAAAATCCAATAAGGATATTTTTTCCTGGACCCACTCCGACATGATTGGAATTGACCCTACAATCATGAGTCATGCACTAAACATCAATCCAAACATCCCTCCGGTTAGGCAAAAGAAGAGGAAATTTGATGAAGTAAGGACCGACGCCCTAAGAGAAGAGGTCAATAAATTGCAACAAAATGGATTTATCCGGGAAGTCTTCAACCTTGAGTGGTTGGAAAACCCAGTTTTGGTAAAAAAACCTAATGGAAAGTGGCGAACTTGCATGGATTATACGGATTTAAACAAAGCTTGTCCAAAGGATTATTACCCACTGCCAAGAATAGATCAATTGGTCGACGCGACCAGTGGACATAAGCTGCTTTCCTTGATGGACGCATACTCTGGATACAATCAAATCCCTATGTACAAACCTGTTGAGGAGCATACTAGCTTTGTTACAGATCAGGGAACTTATTGTTACAAAGTCATGCCATTTAGGTTTAAAAATGCTGGAGCAACTTACCAAAGATTAGTTAACCGAATGTTTAAAGATCAAATCGGAAGAAAATGGAGCTTTACGTAGATGACATGTTGGTAAAATCACCAGAAATGAAGGATCATCTCGAAGATCTGAATGAGATGTTCAAAGTGCTCCGAAAGTATCAAATGAAGTTCAACCCCCAAAAATGCAACTTTGGAGTTCATTCTGGAAAATTCTTAGGCTATGTTATCAGTGCACAAGGAATCAAAGCCAACCCAGAACAGATTGAGGCTATTAAAGATATACAGAGCCTAAAACAAGTAAAGATGTCATGAGTTTAAATGGAAAAGAAGCACCATTAAGTAGGTTCATTTCTAAGGTCACCGATAAGTGTATCCCATTCTTTGAGGTAATAAAGAAAAAGAATTCTTTTTGAATGGAATGAAGATTGCAAAAAGGCATTTCAAGAGTTGAAACCTCCGATCTTATCTAGCCCTGAAAATGGAGAGGATCTTTTTTTGTGTATGGCAATTTCAGAACATGTAGTAAGCTCAGTATTGATCAAAAATGACAAGGAATTGCAATTACCGGTTAATAATGTGAGGAAAAGGCTAAAGGATGCTGAAATCCGATACCCAGTTATTAAGAAACTAGCATACTGTTTGGTTTTGATAGCCAGAAAGTTAAGGCCTTACTTCCAAGCACACCCGGTGAAGGTGTTGACCAACTTTCCATTAAAACAAGTCTTTGGTAGGCCTGAAACTTCTCAAAGATTGATTAAGTGGGGAATTGAGCTAAGTCAATATGATACAGTATGACAGCCCAGAATGGCTACAAAAGGACAAGCCTTAGCTGGTTTCATTAACGAGTGTATGGGATTCATTTCAGAACAATCCGACAAAGAAAAGGATATGAAACCCAAGTGGCAGTTATTTGTGGATGGCGCCTCAAACGAACTAGGGGCCGGAGAAGGATATGTAATAATTGCCACAGATGGACACAAACTTCATTATGCTATGAAATTGTGGTTTTCAACAACTAACAATGTAGTAGAGTATGAATCCATGGTTACAGGATTGACCCGTGCTCTACAACTCAAAATCCCAAGGATTCAAGTATTCAGTGATTCTCAATTAATGGTTAATCAAATCAAACAATTATACCAAACCAAAGATCCCAAAACTAGTCAGTATGTAAAAAAGTTTCTGAAAATGCTCCCACTTTTCGAAGATTTCTCTGTACACCAAATACCAAGGGGAGACAATTCTCAAGTAGATTCACTGGCTAAATTAGCAAGTTCAAGAGGGGTACCTGGGACTCAAATTATGCCCGTGGCAATTTAGGCTAATCCCAGCACTAAGGAAAATAGATAAGAGAAAACCAAGGAGCTATTAGTACTAACCCGATCACGAGCCTTAACATAAGAAGCGGAAGAAACAGATTAGGAAATACCAAGTGAATAACCTGTAGCCCTAATAGCGGAAGAATATTATGAAAACACTTGAATGGCCCCGATTATGAGTTATATTATCAATGATATACTACCTACAGAAAAAACGGAGCTGCGAAAGCTAAAGAGGCAAGCCTAGAATTTTACCATTATGGATGGAGTTCTATATAAGAAAGGATACGCCCTTCCATATTTGCGATGTGTAAAGCCCGAAATTGGATTAAGGATATTAAAAGAAGCCCACGAAGGACTCTGTGGAGATTACTCCAATGGAATCAAATTCGCCAAAAAGATAATGAGACAAGGGTTTTATTGGCCACAGTTAACCAATCAAGCAATCAAGTACATTAAAAGATGTGAAAAGTGCCAACGCTACTCAAATATACCACGTCTTCCTTCAAGTCAACTAACACTTATCACCAGCCCATGGCTATTCGGCATTTGGGGAATCGAATTAAATGGACCTCTTCCAAACTCCAAAGGAGGAGCAAAGTATGCTGTAGTGGCAATTGATTACTTCACAAAATGGGTCGAAATAGAACCGCTTCCAAAGACCACATCTAGGAAAGTGGTAAGTTTGTTATTAAGAACATTGTCACAAGGTTTGGGATACCCTATAAAATAATTTTCGATAATGGAACCCAATTTGAAAGTGCAGAGTTTTCAAAATTTTGTCATAAGAATGGAATTATAAAAAGCTTCTCTTCTGTCACTCACCCAAAAGCCAATGGAGCCGTTGAGGCTGCTAACAAAAAAATAAAGAAAATCTTGAAAAAGAGACGAAATAAGGCAAAAGGGAATTCGGTAGAAGAATTACCCCTAATTTTGTGGGCTTATAGAACATCCACTAGAACTGCAATAGGCCATACCCCATATTCTCTAACGTATGGTTGTGAAGCAATGCTTCCAGTAGAAGTTGAAGTACCTTCTCATAAAAGGATTGCCTATGCCTTCAACCCGAATCAAGAACTAAAAAAGGAATCTCTTGATTTAATTCACGAATTAAGAGATGAAGCAGCCTTAAGAACGGCTGAATATCAAAGTAATATAACTCAAAGGTAAAAGCAAGGACATTTAGACAAGGAGATTTGGTACTTAGAAGAGTAATGACCAAAATGAGAAACCCATCAAATGAGCCATTGGGACCCAATTGGGAAGGCCCACTAATCATTTTCAAGGAAATTCCCCAGGGGCTCACAAGTTAAGCCATCCTGACGGTAATATGGTATCGAGAACCTGGAACGTAGAATATTTGAATCCGTACTTTCAGGCTCTGAATGAATAAAAGATTTTCAAGAATGTCTCTGCTATGACTCGTTAAGAAAGTCTATATGGTCGGGAGTAAATTTCTCCTTAAACTTGGACTACCTAAAATGGTAGGCTACCAATAATGGTAGAAAGCCCTTGGTCGCACCAATATGGCTAGGTCATGGCACCTCCTGCAGGGAGGGCGTAAGCATTTATCTGCGCCAAAGTCAGAAATGGCCAGGTTAAAGCAGCACAATCCCTTATCCGCTTCATGCTATGGCCAGGATAGGACACCTCATGGATGGTGGATGGGTAATCCCTTGGTCCCGCCACGCTATGGCCAGGCCAATGTACCGAACATGCCCTTAGCCGCGTCACGCTATGGCCAGGTTAAGGCGCCTCCTGGAGGGAGGTCGGGTAAGTTCTCGGACCCTGCTTGAGAATAAACTAGCCGACCATACCGGAAACCCGGATGAAATATCCAACGGACTAAGAAAAGTCCATGTCTGAAATGGGAATCGCTAGAAATTGACACCGCCTAAAATGGCAACCACCAGAAAGCGGAAATGTCTAAAATGACAAACAACTTGAAATGGGCACTGCTTAAATAAGCAAAAAAAAATTAGACTAAAGAGTCCCCGCCAGAAATAGGCCAAAAGAAATTAATAAAGAAAACTTTGGCCCGAGAAAGAAAAAACATGCAAGACATTATCAAAGCCTAAAGATGGCACATTCGACAAAAGAATCGGAAAGAATTCTCTTACTTCTCTTCATGAACATCTGCCCGATTGGTATTATGGTCTTCTATTATCAATTACCAGAAATGGTATTCTGGTCTTATATTATTAATTATCAGAAATGGTATTCTGGTCTTCTATTATTAATTACTAGAAATGGTATTCTAGTCCTCTATTATTAATTAAATGCCAGAAACGATGTTTTGGATTTCTAGTGCTGCTTGTCAAAAATGGTATTCTATAAATGGCATCTTTGGCTTCTATCATTAATTGCTTAATATCGTCCATTGGACTACTAAAATTAAACACTCGGAATGGGAATTCTGGTCTTTCATTACTTATTACCAGAAATATTCTTTTGGACTTCTATTATCTATCGCCAGTTATCGGTTTTCGGTCTCCCATTACTTATTATCAGCTATGGATTCTTCATTGTCTACTATTTATCACCAACGACGATCTTATGATTAAACAAGACATCTGAACCACAAACGTTTACAACCAAAGATAATCTCTTGGATCATCATTATTAATATCAAAACAGACGATCTAGTTGGTATTCTAGTTCTCTCTCAATATTATCAGATCAAGATAAGATTTTGGTCTTCTATTATGGTGATCAAGATAATTCTGAACACCCTATTATTGTTTGATGAGGCATTTTTGGCCTTTATTGACACAGGTCATGAACTTCTAAATTGTCTATGAATGAACTTATGTATGAATGAACTTCTAACATTCTATGGTTAAGACAAAATGGGAATTAATTACTATCAAGTAAGAAGCTGATAAATTCAAACCACCAATACTCGAATCTAGAAGTTCAAATACTTATGATTGCTATTGGATCTGAATGTTTGAAAGACGAATCTTCTGCTATAATAAAATTGGAGTTAAAAGTCAATCGAATGGGAAAGGTACATATAATACGCATTAACCAAGCTAATATTATTAAAAGTATTGTAGGAATACAGGGACAATTTGGCAATCATGGAATTTTTGTTCTAAAGAACAAAAACCTTCTTTATACAATGGAGGGCTATATGTTAACCATAAAATATGAATAGAGATAAAGAAGACCTTTCAGAAGATTTCCGCCTGAATAGTGGACAATAGGTAGAGTCACCTTTCGACCATGTCGAAAGGGTTAGTCAATGTAAAAGGCACATAAAAACTTCAGAGCAAAGCTTCCGTAAATATGAAGGGAAGAATTACTGAGGCACAATGAAGCAGCTAAGTATAGAGCCTACAAGCACCTTTCGGCTAGAATAAAAGAACAGTTCAGGAACCATTCATTATAAAACAAAGGCTAAAAGAAAGAAGTTCAAATAAAACCTTTCGAAGGAATCGAATGGAGGCAGTCAACAATTCATAGCAGTCCCCGACCTTTCGAGGGGTTCCATTCCACAGTATTCAAGAAGTTCTTGCCTTCCAAAGAGGGTGAATAAGCCAAGGCAAGGGCATGCAACTCTATAACTACCTTTTAGAAAGCATAATAAGCCTTTCGGACCGGTGGGAACACACGCCAAATACCTTTTGATAGTGTCAAAAGGTTTATGATGAAGACAACATTCGTAAGTCAGCAAGGAATAAAAGACAATCTTCCGACAACATTCAAGAAAAGCATGGCTCTCGATAACAATCAAGTGAAGAGCAACCTTTCAACAAGGTCGAAGGGTTCACAACAATCAAGTAAAAGAGAAACCTTCTACCAAAGTCGAAGGGTTCCTAACAGTCAGGTGAAAGATAAACCTTCTGACAAGGTCGAAGGGTTCACAATATCATATAGAAGACAGACCCTACGACAAAGGCGAAAGGTCCATGAAAGCATATAGAGGAGCAGACCCTCCGACAATGTTCAAAAATCCATGATGGCATGCAAAAGGAAAACCTTTAAACGAAGTCGAAAGGTGTGCAACTTTATATAAAAGAGTGACATTTCGACCCAGCCGAAAGCATGAAGTCGGAAGGAGGGCCGCCTGCATCTATAAATAAGACCCAAAGGGTCTAGTTTTGGGCTCGGATATTCTTCTCATTCTGCTCTCATTCGAATACTTTTGCTTCCGCCCATAACTTTGTAGCCCTAATTTAGAAATTAAATTGGGGATTGGTTTCTTGAATTTGTATCAAACTTCATCATGAGGAAATAAAGAGGGTTGTGGCTTGTGATCGACTCTGAATTTGGGAATGATCATGATTAGGCGTTAATTCAATATTAATGGCTGATCATATATGATTTATTTCTTATCTTCTTTGTTTATTTCAAGTATACGTCATGGAATTGTTTTTAAGCATTTTCATGAGCCTTGTTTTCCTTCCTTGTCTTCGGCCACAAAAAGGGAAATAGTACTTGTAAATCAGTTTTAATATGGCTCCATGGCATGTTAAATCAGTTCTTGTTTTTATCTAAACATGTTTGAATGATGCATTCTTTCGAAAGGTTTTCATGAGAACAATATCAACTTAAGAGGTTGTAAGCAACAAAGGAATATAAAACAGAGTAATATCTCCTTTCGACAGCATCAAAAGGTCTATTACCTTCTGACGTGATCGAAAGAAGACGAAATACATTGATTGATTGCTCTCGATCACCAGGGGAGGTGGAATTCGATGAATTGACAAGTTCAAAAGTTATATAAATGAATTCAAAGGGAAATTACAATTATAACAACCTAGTCGAAAGGTTTAAAGGACTACTTAAACCCTTCAACCAAGGCAAAAGGTTTAATAATTCTACTATTCCAACCAAGCCGTAAGATTTGATTGAAACCTCAACCTTTCAACATGGTTAATGAGTTATTTAATTTTCTATGCAATTTCACAGAGGGGATGAGAAACTTCTAAAACCTTTCGGCATTATTCATCTTAGGCTAAGGTTAAACCCATGGCTTCAAACCCTTCTGGCCTTGTCATTTTATTCAAAAGATCTGAATCTACTCAACCACAGAGTTGAGCCCTTATAAAATAATCTTATAGATAGCATTGGGATGTTAACAAGATTTCTTATTAACAAATTTAATTCACTGATTTCGAAAGGTATAGTTCAAGGATTTCGAAAGGTTTTGTTCATTGATTTTGAAAGTTTAGTTCAAGGATTTTGAAAGTTTTTGTTGAATGATTTCGAAAGGTTTAAGTGGAAGGTTTTCCAAGGTTTTTCTAAGGCAATGTTTTATAGTGTCTTTTAAAGAAGGATGTCTAGAGTTTTATTGCTTTCGAAAGGTTTGCTTTTCAATGGTTTCGAAAGGTTTGGAGGATGGTTTCGGAATGTTTAATGAATGGTTTTGAAAGATAAGGTTTTGGCATATTGGCCTAGATAATTAAAAGGTTTTCACTTGGTTTTGGAAAAATTCACTTTCAAAAGATTTAGAAAGGAAAATTTTCAAATGGTTAAATGCTTTCACCAACTAAAGTTTAAGTAATGAATATATATAACATGGCAATGAGATTTTTTGTAAAGTATAAAGATTTTATAATTTTCCTTGTATAAGTTTGAAGTAAAGGTTTTAAATCATTTTAAAAATGTTTTTAAGGAAAATTATGGGAGGGGATCCTTAAATGAAAATGAATCAGATATTAGAATACCAGATGGGACTAGTATGGAGTCGCGCAATACACATTAGCTAATAGCCCCAGCTAATTGTTGTAAAAAAATCCTGTATGTAGGGCTTTGTCATAGGTAGACTAAAGTTAGGATTACACACCAAAAGGAATTATGTTTGTATACAGATAGGTTATTGGTGAGCCTGAAAAACCATTAGGATGGGAAGACCTAGGAGATGATTAAGATAGGGACAAACCATCTAGAAGATAAGTATTTAATAGGTAGTTAGGGACAGACCGTCCAGAAGTGAAGTGTTTAACTGATAGTTAAGGATTGATAGTCTAGAAAAATAATATCTAACAAGATTTAGGTTAATTTTGATTATATTGTCTGTTAGGCCCCAGTCATCCAAAGGTTAAAAGTTATCCAAACAAAACTTATGTATTTGAACAGATAGTTCATTATTACTTGATATTTATTTATGTTTACATAATGATGTTTTGTAGTGTTTAATCAGTTCTAATTACAGGAAAAAGAATTTGCAAAGATATTTTTTAAAAGGATGTTAGTGAGGGGAAACCCGTTCCACTAAGCAGCATAGTCTCACTTAACATACTAAAACGGGATGTATAATATTATTCATACCAGGCTTTATATCTAGCTCGAAGTTTAGGTTTTCCCCTTAAACTCTCTGGTGCTCAAAATTAATTTGAGTAGGCTAAGTGGTTAAGGTCTTTTCAGGTTTATTAGGATGACGAATAAAGCTACCAGAGGAATGCAGGAGGAAAACGGATAGCTATCCAGGAATTGTAGTTCTTGTTTTATGTATTAATGAATTTATGCTATGTTTGTATTAAGTCTATTATTACCATATGACTCTGATCATCCTAGTGGGTATCTTCATATACCGCTCTTGGCGTAATTTGTAATATATATATTTTATCTCTGCTTGGGAACATATTTGGGATCGTGTAAGTTAAATACGGAACATCTTGTTTTTGAGAAGTAACGATGAAAGTTGTTTTGAAATCCGTGTTTTGTTTCATATTCAAATGCTTCTGATATTATGGATACAATTAACATAGCCGTATTTAGTCCCCGAAAGCTAATACTATAGATGACTACAACATCTGTAGCGCTTAGTTTTGGGTCTCTAGATACGTGATGTTACAGCTTGGTATCAGAGCATGGTTTATGAAACACTTTAATTAAAAATAATTTTTGAAAACATAATCCTTACTAAGTAGAGTTAAGATTGGGGGTATAAGATAATGCTTTAGTAACCTACGTGTATTTGATATATATTAGTATACGCTATATCTCTAGACTCCTATCTTAGTTAGGCTATTCATCTGTATCTCACGAGGTTTGAATACAGATATGAAAGGAAGAAGAAGCAGAGTTAATCTTGGAGGAGATAGCACCACCAAAAATGGAAATGCAAAACCAAATGCTAGAAGAGGTCCAGGTCAGGCTCAAGCTGAAAATGTGGGTGCTAGGGTTCCTCAAGTGGGCATGAAAGTCATGTATCAATTCTTTGTAAGTATGATGCAAGCTGGAATTGCCGCTGGAGCTTTTGGAGGAAACACCGCTTGAGGAGGAGTTTAGGAAGACCCGATGGTTAACCAGTATGCTAATCTGAGCAGAGATTATATCAGACTTGGAAGGAAGCCATTCATTGGAACTGAAGGTGCGATCGAGTGGAAAACTGGCTGCTACATTGTGAGAGAATCTTTGCAGACTTAAGGTTGAATGATGAACATAAGAGATTGGCATCAAGTCAGCTTTAGGGAGTTGCCTTATTTTGGTGGAATACTATCGTAGCTGGTGTGGATGAGGAAACCATAACTTGGGAGGAGTTTAAGAGGAGGTTTCAAGAAAGGTTTATGTCGGTAATGGCGCAGTCGATATTGGTGAGGAAGTTTGCAGAAATAGAAAAAGGGGAGATGTTTGTTCTAGAGTATGCAAGAAAATTTAAAGTATTGACCCGGTACGGGTATGCTTTGGTTGATATAGCGATCAGGAGGAATGAGAAGTTTATAAGAGGCTTGAGTTTTTCCTTAAGAAGAATGCTCAGAAAGGAGGAGCACAGAAGAGGAGAAAAGTTGAGGTGGTTTGTTATAAACGCGATAAGAAGGGACACTATGCTAATAAGTGTCGGATTGGAAAAGGAAAAGAGAAAGGAAAGGAGGTTATTGGGAAAAAGAACATCCGATGTATTAAATGTGATCTGATCGGCCATTACAAGAACCAATGCAAAGAACCTGCTAGAGAAGTAAAGAGACAAATGTATGCATTGGAGCCTGCAATTTCAAGGCCCGTTGTGCAAGAGAAAGGAAAGGCTATTCTGGGAGGCTTGCTACAGGTTCACAGTATGTCTGTTAGCGTTCTGTTTAATACTAGTGCATCACATTTCTTTATTTCTCGATGTTTAGTATATAAGGTTAACCTAGAGCCCTCATATTTAGTTGCTTCCTTAAAGGTTGCAAATCCGATAGGAGGGTACACAACACTTTGGAAGAGGTGTGACCATTTAGAGTTTGATTTGCTAGGTCATACTTTCGATTGTTGTTTACATGTATTTGATTTTGTGGGATTTTGGATTATACTTGGGATGGATTGGTTAAGCAAATATAATGCTAGGATATTTTGCCATGATAGGAAAATATCATTTAGTCACCTGGATTGTAGTAATCGAATAGTTTATACTACATAAAACCCTAGTTGTGAAGTGAATGCTTTATTGGAAAATATGGAGTTGGAGGATAAGTTGCATCGAGTCTTTGTGGTTAGAGAATTTGTTGTGAGCCGGTAGCTGGATTACCACCGAAACGAGCCATTGAGTTTAAGATTGAATCAATGTTTGAATGATTGTTTGTTTGATAGTTAAATAACTGACTATCAAAATCTGGACCAAAACGTAACTTTGGAAATATCTAGGACAAACACGGAAATTATATAATACAGTTACCGTCGGTGGTGCTATACTGTACGTGTAAATTTGTTTCGTTCTTCTAGGATAAATGATAAGGAAATCCGTCTACGAACGGTTAGGAGGTGAACTCCGCTCTTATCTTTATTTGCTTATTTCCTAAAGAACCGAGGTTTATTTTACCGGGAACTATCGAAAGTTGTTTCGAAGAGACCGGGATCGGATCTGTTATCCGAATACCACTTCGATCCAACTCAAGCATTTCGACTGAATAAATCTTAAAGAATATGGAGTCGAAGATAGAGCATTGAAGTGCAAGGGCTGCTTGCTACAAGTCCTGAGGGTGATTCCAAAATGGATGTAGTAGAAGTAGTGCCTTCAGTTTGTCCTTATCCTAGACAACTTGTATGGATGAATGTTGGCACTGTATTACTGCTTGGAAGGCAGTGTTGACATTCCAAGTGGGATTGCTATTCAAATGGTAAGCATAGCCTCATGCCTCATCAACTGGGAATGACTAAAATCAGGGGAGATGCAGCAAGGCTAAGTGGGTCGCTCCCATTAAGGTGTTTCATTAACTTTCTAGATACATCTACATATTTATGGATTGGTTGTGCATGGGATCTCAATAAAAAGGGTTGCAAAGCAACCGGGGTGATGACATATTCGGTAATATCCAATCAGGGGAAGGCCGGTCTTGTGTTGGTATGGGATCCCGGAGAGATCCTTGGTATGTTTTCTAGACGTGTACCGTAATAGGTAGTACCCCGGTGCCTTGTCATAATATGGAATCCAATCTTCAATATGTTCCTTTACGGTTTTGATTTTAGAGCCTAGTATGCTGGTGTAACATCCCGTAACTGGAGGCCAAAAGAAAAGCGCTATGGATGCTGCAGTCATCCAAAGTATTAACTTCTGGTGAAGAAATACGACAATGTTAATGGTATCCATAATATCAGAAGCACTTGAATATAAACAAAATCACTGTTTTCCAAAAACAATAGTTTCAGTGATTATATTCCAAAAATATCATATCCAAATTACAAAAATTCCAAACGTAATCCCAAGCATTGATCAAATTATATTTACAACAATATTCCAAGAGCGACATATGAAGATGCCCCCTTGGATGATCAAAGCAATATAGACATAATTGTCTTAATACACAGCGGAAACAATTTTAAAATAGAATCCCTAAATTAGCTATCTGTCAGCCACTTGCTCGTCTTCAGATGCTTTATTCGCCAAAATCTGCTAAAACCTGAAAACCTAAACCCTTGGCCTACTCAAATCAAATTTTGAGCACCCAAGAGTTTAAGGGGAAACAAAAACTTCGAGTCGGACTTAAAGCTTGGTATGAATAACTTCTGTTACATCTTAGTTTATTGATAAATAGTGAGACCACGCCGCTTAGCGGAACGGGTTTTCCCTCACCAATATCTCTTTTCAAAACATATATTTTGCAAATCCTTTCTTGCCACCAAACTGGTTAATCAACTGATTATAATAATAATACAGCAATATCCATTATGCTAAAACAGGAAATGAAAGAGACTGTCTGTCTAAAATCTAAATTATCTGTTCTAAATTTTGAGCTATCTTCTCTTTTCTGGACTATCTATCCTAAAATTGATTATAGCAATATCTTTTATGCTAGATAATGAGCTATCTGCCCAAAACAGGTAAAAAAGGGTGGACTAACTGTCCTTAAAAATTTAGCAAGGTCCGTTATGCTAATAAATGAACCATCTGTTCATATCAGAGCTGACTGCACTTTTTGGACTAACTTTCCTGGACTATTTGTCCTCTCGGCTGACTGCCCTCAAAATGGACTGACTGTCCGAATTTAAAATGAGCGACTGCCCTAAATTTTCTTTTGGGTTAACTACCCTTCAAAATATCTGAGCTAACTACTCTACAATATTTGAGCTAACTGCTTTTTAAATTTTCCTTGAAACCTTTTCAAAATGATTTAATCCATCAAATCATATATATACAAGAAAAATATATCTTTAGCTTTTAATCTAAGCTATTTTTGCCATGTTATATATACTTTACTCAAAATAATGTTGATGATGTTCAATGAGGATTGTCTATCCTTTAAAATAAGTTAAGGCCCTTTATAACTTAAAGCATTTAGGCTATCTGCCTAATTCTTATATCTGAAACCTTTGTTTAAAACCCTTAAACAACCTTTTGAAAACATAGAAGGTAACTCCTTCAAAATCATTCATAAAACCCTTCGAAAGTATTAATGGTAACTCCTTCATATCCTTTAATAAACCTTTTGAAATCATTGAAGGTAACTCCTTCTAAACCTTTTAAAAGCCTTCTTTTCATAAGCTTTAAAACATATGACACCCGCCTTTAAATCCTTTAAACCATAACCTTTCGCAATCAAGCCTTTCGAAATCAAAACCTTTCGAAATCAAAACCTTTCGAAATCAAAACCTTTTAAAGACATTGAGTTCAATTTAAAATAGGTGGAAAACCTTTCGAAACCAATCAAAGTTAACTACTTTGAAACCTTTAAAACGTTTCGACTTAAACATTTGGATTATGCAAAAGGATCAGAAAAACATTGGAGTCAAAAGAAACTACTTCGAAACCTTCATAAAACTTTTCAAAAACATTCGAAAACAATAAAGTGTTGGTGTTGGATCCAACCCTTCGAAATCAATGGAGAGAGGTGGAAAGTTTTAGAAAACAAAAGATAACTTTTGACTCCATCTGTGTCGAAAGGTTAGGAAGCGGCAAATATGATTCTTACTTGGCCGAAAGCTATACCTTTCGACTTTGCCGAAAGGTTTCAATTAAAACAAGAAAGCAAACAAACCGAAACCTTTTTCTTTTAAACCTTTTTGAAAATTTCAAAAACTCTTTGTCGATAGCTAGCAGGTGTATTTTCTTTAAAACCAAAACAAGGTTTCATCTCCTTCTAAAGCTCTATTCTTTCGTCCGTAAATCTTTCGACTCCATCCAATCCACTACATACCAGTTGCCTGGTACCTTGTGCATCGGTAACCTAGCCGAAAGGTTTGAAACCTTTCGACCTTGTCGGAAGGTCTGGAATGAAGGCGGAAGCTCTACTGAAGGGTTGAAATAGAAGAAAAACTATTTATTTGTACTTTTAAAAAGTTCTTTTGTACCCCACCTACCTTGTTTGTCTAAATTTGATTGGTTGCTAGAATTTTATATTCAAAAATGCTGCCGACTTTCCTTATTTGAAAATTTGAATAATTTTGAAAAAGCCCCTTTTTGCTTTATAATTGTATAAAACATTTAAGTCTCATGCCTTAAATAATTTTATATAACTATTAAAACACATTCAAAAATTTTGGAAAAAATCCAGAAAATCAAATAATTTGTTCTCTTCAACATATAAAATTTTTGAATCTCGACTATAATTATTTTTCTCATAAATATTTTTATAATCCAAATTAACATTTTATTCCTTAGAAAATTCATAACAATTCCACAAAAATTCTGACAATTCTGAAAATCGAAACACATCTCTAAAATAACTTTTTAGATCATCATATAAATTCGCAAAGCTAACAGATGTCGTTTAATAGGGTTTTTTTATCTTAAAACATGTCATAAAATCTATATGAACATACATAAATCATCAACATGTATATATAAACATGGCAAACATTTGCAAAATCATTAGGAATTAACCTTAAAACAAAAACCAAAATATTTTGAGATGTAAACGTTATTCAACTTTTGCTTTAACGATTAAGGAGCTTGAGATTTGAATGAGTTTGATTTGAATTTGCTTTCATTAAGCTTCTCTTTTGTTTCCTCTTCCTCTTCCTACGTTAATGGTGGCCGGCCAAGATTTTAATTTTTGAAAATGAGAATGAACGTGTGTTTTGAAATACACGGCCTAAGGAAGATGATATATGAATGGCCTCTTTCCCATAAGACCCCTCCTCTAATTCATTTTTAAAGCCTTCATTTAATTTATTAGTTAAAAAGGCATGGCTACCTTAATTAAATCAAATCTTAATCTCCTAATCAACACATTATTTTATTTAGTTTATCTAACTAAATCTTCTAAATAATGTTATAAAAAATCTGGGGTGTTACAGCTGGAATTTAATAATGGTAATAATTTTGGCTATTTTCATATATTTATTTTGAACGCTTAGACATTATTATAATATCACTAGATTTTCTATAAAAAAGTGTTTTAGTTCTCGTAAGTTAAAAACCCATCCGTGTTTATGTGTAGCGTGATCATGCGAGATACCTTTGATTTTAAAAGGGTTTTAAACATTATAATTCAGTTGTTTGAGTTTACTCACACCAGACCCATATATGACCCTGATTTTTATTTTGTTTTCCTAAAACTCTTGGGTGCTCAAAATTTTATAGGGAGCCAAGTAGTTCAGGTTTCCCACGGATGCATCTTGGTGGAGCCTGGAGCTGGAGGCTTCATCGATAGCTAGTTATTATCTTGTTTCCACAGTATTATATGTATCCTGTATAGTTAGGTAGGACAGGCTGTTATAATTGTCCTAAGGTATTATTTGTATTAGTATGACTCTGATATATAATTTTTGAAATGACTTTGTAAAGTAATATGTTGATTAATATATGTTATTCCGTTGCGTTGTGAGGTTCTGTGATTGTTTAGTTTCTTCTATCTTCTATCATCTATCATCTTCTTTCCCTTAACGATTGGTTTTCCGGCACTTGAGTGCTCGGCACACAATACAGTGGACATATTTGTGTCAATTTTTGTGGGTCAAAAATCTGGTTCGTTACATAAACTGCAAGCTAATGGTAGTAACCCATCACCATAAAGTATAACAAAGCTAGAATTTCTAGATCTCTATTCAAATAACATAGGGAGTAAATCTTTAAACATTGTCTTCAAGCACATATAAGATAAAGTAATAAACTAGCTTGCACCATATGTGATGCATTTGGTAATGTCGTAAAATATAATGTTAATATTTTAAATATTATTTTATATATTTAATTATTGTAGGTATGATTTTTACATTCTTTATAAGTGAAAATAAATATAATCTTATTCGTAAGAGATTGAATGGGAATTTCTAAGATTTGGAGGGTGTACATAAAAAATAATAATAAGGAATAAAGGGAAGCAAATGAAAAGTTTGAAGATGTTGTGGCCTTAAACAAAAATATAATGAAACAATAAGTAAAGATGAGAAAATATTTCTATTTTATTATTATATAGTAGGTATATACTTATTTAAACTGAAAAGAACTACTTTACGACCACTAGATTCAAATCCAATGCAAAGTAAGGCCACCCAGCTTTTTAGTATCTAAGCTTGATGATAGTGGCTTGGATAAAAAATTGGCTAGCACTTTAATTTTATATTTTGAACAAAGAATAAAAGTGAACAGAAGTACATGATAAATATGCATTATGGTTATATTTACTAAATACCTACCCTATTTTCTCAAACCTAAAAATAACAATAGGCTCGATAGCATCAAATTTCACAGCCTCGATTGTTTTCTATGTGAAACAAAATAAGAATGTTTAGACTGAAATTGAGCGTAATTTGATTTGTTATTTAGAACTCGATGCATAGGTAAGTGTATACTTCTTTTACTTCTATTTTTTCATCGATTATTGCAGCAGCCTTTCTTCCTAGGTTATTTTGAAAGGAGTTAGTGCCATCGAAAGCACAACTATGATAATTACAAGTTTATTCAAATCAAGAGGCAATACTCCAAGCCTGTTTATAACATTATAAAGAAATGAACATGCAAATAGATATGTAAAGGATTTGATTGCAACTTTGAATTTTCAATTAGATGAACTATCTTGTTTGCTGAAGAAATTACCAAATCCAAATTCTAAAACATATACCAAACGCTACTACTATGATGTGATCACCCAATCATGCTTGAATATGGTATACATATTGTAAGACATGCCCTTTTGACCCTCGAATGTCGACACTAATACATCCATGGTATTTGTGTTCCGAACATCCAAGTGCTAGAAAGATAGATTTTTAGGGTAAAATAAAAAGAAAACGAAACAAAACAAGAAAGAAGGAACACAATATTAGAATCTCACAGCAGTCATAAATGATAACATATAATATCAAAAGACAGTACAAGACTGTAAATCTAAGATACATAGCATTTCAAAGCTAAAATTCTAAGTACTATCCTTAGCTTGGGCAATAATAACAACATGCCATCACAAATGCTGATATATACATAATAATAATACAATGGAAATAAGAATACGACGGTAGGGAGACATGCAACTCATCTCCTTGAGCTCCAGCGAACGTCAATAAAAGCATGTTTTTCTCAAACTACTCGAAAGAGCATATGTGTAATTTAGGGAAAACCAAAAACATGATTCAAACATAAGTCTGGTATAGGAAACTCAAGAAATATGTGGCCGATATATAAAGTACTTTTGAGACTATTTGGAAACGGTTATCCACTCAAAAGGACCACTATCTAATAAGTATATAAGGTGATATATTGGATAACATCTAGAGTGTAGAATACAAATACATAACATACCCGGAATGGTTATATTAATAACATTTAACATCATATTTGGGTACAATCAAAACCAATAAGGTATGTGTTAACAAGATTTCTTGTTAACAGCCCCGATGCTTTTCATAAGATTATTTTATACGGGCTCAACCTTTCGGTTGAGTGGATTCACATTTTCGAATGAAATGACAAAGTCGGAAGGTTTTAAGGTTTTAATTTTGATCCTGACAAGAGGGGATTGATTCCAGAAGGTTATAAGAGATTATTCATCTTAGATTAGGATTTGAATGAAGAATCATCTTACTTCCGATCCTATCGAAAGGTTTAAATACGGTTCAAGCATTATAGTTTAAAGGGATCAGCATAATTGCTCAACCTTTTGATAAGCTCGGAAGGTCTATGAAGCCATTTAGCCTATACCGAAAGGTTTAGATATAGCTTAAACCTTGCGATTTGACTGGATCAATGGTCTTGTTAAACCTTACGATAAGCAGGAGGGTTTAGGAAACCATTTGGACCCTTCGATCGACTTGTCATGATTGTATGACCTTCATCCATAACATTTCATCAAGTTCTATCTTCCTTGGAAACCGAAAGTAATCCACATCTCTTTTGAATCCCTTCGGAAGGTTATAAACCCTTCGAAGGTATAAGATGGTGAGATTGCTTTATTTGTTATCCCCTTACACTTTCGGCTTCCTAGGATGATATCTCACTTGTGAAAACCTTTCGAAAAGAGTGCATGATTCAAACATATTTAGATAATAATAACAGCTGAAATGCTTGAAGTGTGGAAGTTGACCTTATCCTAGGTCATAGCATAGATGTAGGAAATTGTTTGGTTAAACGCCACCGTGTTAGTGTTGGTGTCTTCCCATCTAGCTCTCTTGGGAATTCTCTTCGGGCCGAATTTACCACCGTCCTTCTTGTGACCAAATTTCTTCTTTGAGTAATACAATTCGTCCATTGGGATAAACTTATCAGCTTGGAAATGGAAATCCTGAAGATCCCGGCATCCATAAACAACTCCTTCCAGAAAGGAGAATTAACTATGAGTCCCGAGTGGACATCGATGAGCTTATCTTTGTCATTCATGCCTTTGGCCTTCAAGGCTTCAGTATTGAATCTCTTTAAATAAACCCCTAAGGACTCTCCATGGTTTTGCCTGATGTTAGCGAGCATGGTATAATCAATGGAAGGATCTTTGCATATGCAGAATTGAGCGGAGAACTCTTATGAAAATTGCTTCCAAGAATATATCATATTCTCACGATATTGTGGATACCATTTAGCGCCAGCCCTCTGTAATGTGACTGGAAAAAGTCTACAACTCATAGCGCCGGAAGCGTTGTATAAATCCATCTGACTATCAAACGCCATCAAATGGTCATCCAAGTCGGTTGTCCCATGATATTTCATGGTGGGGACCTTCACATGAGATGGTGTTGGAGCCGACATGATTTCAGCGATGAAGGGTGCAACCCTTTCGTTGTTGTTTACTCTTTCATCCTCAGTTCTCTTTCACTTAGCATTTAATAGGTCTTTCATAGCCTTTTCCGCCATGTCCTTGAGATAGGCTTCATTGTTCAGGTAATTCCTTTTATTAGGTTTGTAGCCGTCCGAAGTTGAACTTGCGGAACAGTCTCTTTCTTCTGCTTGAACTCTTCCTTGATAATTTCCCTTCAGCGGAAGGCCCTCTTTATATTTTGATGGAGAAATATTAGTTTACTTTTGGCAGCATCTGTATTGATTTTCATATTCCTTTTTGAAGATTCAACTTCTTCACCCACCGTTGTAGCTTTCATTAATGATCGGCGAGATAACACTTCGTTCAGAAGATCTTTCATTTCTACAATTTGGCATTCCAGATATGCGATTTTAGCCACATGTTCTTATGGCTGAAGATCTTGAGTCAGAGCCAGTTGTGGTGACTGCCGAAGCTGAGCTGGGAGTGGAGTTGATTGAGGTAGGGCGGAAGGTTGCCCTGTTCCCTATTCCCAGGGTTGAAAGAGGGTGATAGGATTTCCTCCAAATAAGTAGCATGCTCATTCCTTTTGCTAAAGGTAAGAGGTCTTCTTGATTTCATTTTCACCTATAACAAACCAAATTTCACAATCAATTATATTAATAATGTAGGTCGGAGGTTCGAGCCCTCCTTCTAGCGCCAAAAATGTTAACAAGATTTCATGTTAACATCCCCGATGCTTTTCATAGGATTATTTATATGGGTTCACCCTTTTGGTTGAGTGGATTCACATTTTCGAATGAAATGACAATGTCAGAAGGTTTTAAGGTTTTAATTTTGAACCTGACGGTAGGGGATTGATTCCAGAAGGTTATAAGAGATTATTCATCTCAGATTAGGATTTGAATGAAGAATCATCATATTTCTGATCTATCGAAAGGTTTAAGTATGGTTCAAGCATTACAATTTAAAGGGATCGGCAGAATTGCTCAAACTTTTGATTAGCCCGGAAGGTCTAAGAAGCCATTTAGCCTATACTGAAAGGTTTATATGTAGCTTAAACCTTGCGATTTGACTGGATCAATGTTCTTGTTAAATCTTCTGATAGGCCGGAGGGTTTAGGAAACCATTTGGACCCTTCGATCGAATTGTCATGATTGTATGACCTTCATCCATATCATTTCATCAAGTTCTATCTTCCTTGGAAATCGAAAGTAATCCACATCTCCTTTGAATCCCTTCGGAAGGTTATAAACCCTTCGATGGTATCAGATGGTGAGATTGCTTTATTTGCTATCCCCTTACACTTTCGGCTTCCTAGGATGATATCTCACTTGTGAAAACCTTTCGAAAAGATTGCATGATTCAAACATATTTAGATAATAATAACAGCTGATTCAATATGCCACGAGACTGATATCTGAGATTAATTCTCAAGTTACATTCTCCCTTCTTGTAATTGATATTAGGTAGGGAAGAAGGAAACTTATGCGATTACCCAGTGATAGTTTCATGGTATATTCTCGAAATAAACAAAGAATATAAGAAATAAATCATAAATGATTAGACGTTAATATTAAATTAACGCCTAATCATGATTATCCCCAAATTCCGAGTCGATCGCAAGCCACAATTCTCTTTATTTCTTCATAATGGAATCTGATACAAAATTTAAGAAGTTAGCCCCTAATCTGATTTCTAAATTAGGGTTACATTGTATCAAGCGGGAGCAATAGTGATTGTTGAGTAGAAGAATGGGAAGAAAAATCGGTCCCCAAATTGGACCCCCTTGGGTCTTATTTATAGATGCAGGCGGCCTTCCTTTCATTTCTATGCTCTCATCAGGATGGAAGGTCCCTTCTTCTATGCAGTTGTAAACCTTTCGGTCTTAACGGAAGGTTTGATTTTTACTCATCATCATGGGCCGCTGAATATCATCGAAGGATTTGTGTTTCCCCAATATATTTATAAACTCTTCGTCTCCCCGAAGGGTTAGTTTCTTATGAAGCATTATGAACCTTCAGGTCTTATCGGAAGGTTGCTCCCTTATTCGATTACTGCTGAGAGCCGTGCTTTTCCTGAATGCCGTCGAAAAGTGGTCTTTCGTTGAATTATGGATGCTGCCTTTGCTTAAACCTTTCGATACTGTCGAAGGATGTAGGAAATGTACTTTAACCGGTTCGAAAGGTTTATTATGCTTTCGAAAGGGATGTCAATTGAGTTGCCTATTTTGACCCTATCCTTTCTACCTTTCTTGGAAGACGTCTGTTTGAATGACGAACAATGAATCCCTTCGCTTGCCTCGAACGGTTCAAATTTACAACAAACTTGTTTCCCGCACCCATTCCTTCTTATTTAAAAAACTTGGGGCGCACTTCTTTTCTTTAGTCTTTGGGTTACATTGGGCAGCCTTATAACCATCTACGTGCGAAAGCTTTTCGCTGAAGTTACCATGTGCCTTTTCTTCTCTAATGTTATACAATCCTTTTGGTGTCATCGAAAGGTAACTTCTTCTAATACTCTTTGCCTATGCGAAAGGTCTCTGATGTGCCTTCTTTATCTTCACGTACATTTTATGGTAAACATTTAGCCCCCCTTGTATAAAAAAGGCTTTTTTTCTTTAGGACAAAGATTCCAGGATCACCAAACGGCCCCTGCATTCTTCCTGCTGGTAATGAGTAACTGAAAACCAGAAAACCCGGTTTGACATTGATAATGGGAACCACTGAAGCTCAAGATGCCACTTTCGGGACACCATTTTCTGACAATTAATAACAGAAGTTCCAGAATGCAATTTCTGGTAATTGATAATGGAAGACCAGAATATCTCCTCCGGTGGTTAATGATAGAAGTCCAGAATACCAATTTTTGGGAATTAATAACGGTAGACCGAAATACAGACTTCGTTAATTAATAATAGAAGACCATAATACCATAGTTGGCAATTAATAATTGAAGACCAGAATACCATTATTGGTAATTAATAGAAAACCAGAATACCATCTTTAGTAATAGAAGACCAGAATACTATTTCCAGTATCAAGTAATAGAAGATGAGGATACTATCTTTTATGATAGAAGTCTAAAATACCTATCTGGCAAATGTTCGCGAGAAGAAGTTAGTGACTTACCTCTAATTTTCTCATTGAATATGCCATATTTTGGCTTTGTTAGTGTTTCGCATGATTTTGCTTTCTCGGGCCCGAGTTTTCTTTGTCCATTTATCATTTGTTCTAGCCTATTTCAAGCAGGGACTCTTTCGTCCGATTTTGTACTTATTTAAGCAGAGCCTATTTCAGGCTGTTTGTCATATTTGACAGTACCAAACTTTTTGCTGGTTGTTATTTTAAGCTATACCAATTTCTGCAGTGCCTGTTTCAGGCATGGACTTTTCTTAGTCCGTCGGATATTTCATCCGGGTTTCCGGTACGCCCGAGAACTTACCCGACCACCCTCCAAGAGGTGCCTTAACCTGGCCATAGCTGACGCGGTTAATGGCTTGTTTGGAACCTTGGCCAGGCCATAGCGTGGCGAGACCAAGGGATTACCCGTCCTCCCTCAAGGAGGTGCCTTATCCTGGCCATAGCATGAAGCAGATAAGGGCTTGTGCCGCTTTAACATGGCCATTTCTGGTTTTGGCACGGATAAAGGCTTACGCCCTCCCTCCAGGAGGTGCCTTGACCCGGCCTTCTTGGCATGACCAAGGGCTTTCTAACATTATTGGTAGCCTACCATCTTAGGTAGTCCAAGTTTTTAAGGAGAATTTCACTCCCGACCATGTAAAGTTTCTTACTAAATCATATCAGAGATGTTCTTGGAAATGCTTTATTCATTCAAAGTTGGAAAATATGGTCTTAAATGTTCCTCGTTCAAGGTTCTTGGTACCATATTCCTATTAGGGTAGCATAGCTTGTAGGCTCCTGGAGGAATTTCTTTAAAGAGTATCAATGGACCTTCCTAATTAGGTCCCAATGGCCCATCTGATAGGTTTTTGGTATTGGCCATTACCCTTCGAAGTACTAAATCCCCTTGTCTGAATAACCTGGCTTTTACTTTTGAGTTGTAATATTTTGATATTCTCCTTTGATATTCAGCCATTCTCAAGGCTGCTTCATCTCTTAGTCTATGAATCAGGTCAAGTGATTCCTTTCTCAATTCTTGGTTTGGATTAAAGGCGTAGGCAATTCTTCTATGAGAAGGTTCCTTATTCTCTACAGGTAGCATTGCTTCACATCCATATGTTAGAGAATATGGGGTTTGACCCGTTGCAGTTCTAGTTGAAGTTCTAGTTGAAGTTCTATAAGCCCACAGAACTAGGGGCAATTCCTCTACCCAATTTCCTTTTTCCTTGTTCACCCTCTTCTTCAAGATGGTCTTGATTGTTTAATAGCTGCTTCAATGGCTCCATTGGCCTTTGGATGAGCGATCGAGGAGAAGCTTTTTATAATTCCATTCTTATGGAAAAACCATGAAAGCTATTCACTCTCAAATTGGTTCCCATTGTCGGATATTATCTTATAAGGTATCCCAAATCTAGTGACAATGTTTTTGATGACAAATCTTAGCACTTTCCCAGAGGTAATTTTCAGGAGTGGTTCTGCTTCAACTCATTTTGTAAAGTAATCTATTACCACCATAGCATATTTCGCTCCTTCCTTGGAGATTGGAAGCAATTAAGTCAATTCCCCAAACATCAAATAGCCATGGGGTAGCAATAGGGGTTAGTTGACTAGGTGGGAGACGTGGTATCTTTAAATAACGTTGACACTTCTCACGCCTTTTAACATATTCCATCGCTTGGTTTGTCAAATGTGGCTAGTAAAACCCTTGCCTCGTTATCTTTTTGTCTAGTTTTATTCCATTAGAGTGATCCCTACAAAACCCTTCGTGTTCTTCTTTTATTATTCTCAATCCGCTTATAGGTTTCACACATCGTAGATAGGGAAGGGCATACCCTTTCTTGTAGAGAACTCCATCCATAATGGTCAAGCTCTGAGCTTGTCGTTTTAGTCTTCGCGCTTCTATTTTATCCGCAGGCAATGTTCCATTGACAATATAATCCATGATTGGCACCATCCAAGTGTTTTCATAACTTTCCTCCGCTATTGGAGCCACAGGTTCTTTATTTGGTATCTCTTGGTCCATCCCTTCCGATTTCGATGCCAAGGCTTGCGATCGGGTTAACACTAATATTTGCGTAGCTTTTTCTTGTTTGTTTACCTCAATGCTGGGATTATCCTGAAATCCTACAGGTACAATTCGAGTTCAGGGGCACCTCTTGTGCTTGCCAACTTAGCCAGTGAATCTGCTTGAGAGTTGTCCCCTCTTGGTATTTAATGTACGAAGAAATCTTCGAAAAGTGCAAGCATCTTTAAAACTTTCTTCACATACTGACTAAGTTTAGGATTCTTGGTTTGGTATACCTGCTTTATTTGATTAACCATCAATTGAGAATCGCTGAATACCTGGATTCTCGGGATTTTAAGTTGCAAAGCAAGGGTTAACCCAACAACCATGGATTCACACTCTGCTACATTGTTAGTTGCTGAGAATCCCAACTTCATAGCATAGTGTATTTTTTGCCCATCTGTGGTAATTATTACATATCGTGCCTCCACTCCTTGCTCAATCGAAGCACTATCCACAAAATGTTACCACTTGGGTTTTGTATCTTTTTCCTTTTCAGATTGTTTTGAAATGCACCCCATGCACTCGTTAATGAAATCGACTAACGCTTGACCTTTTATAGCCATTCTAGGCTGATATGCTATATCGTACTGACTTAGCTCAGTACCCCACTTGATTAACCTTGCAGAAGTTTCGGGCTTGCCAAGGCTTGCTTTAATGGGAAGTTGGTTAGTACCTTTACTGGGTGAGCCTGAAAATAGGGCCTTAATTTTCGAGTTGTCAAAATTAAACAGTATGCTAGCTTTTCTATGACTGGGTATCGAATTTCAGCGTCCTTTAACCTCCTACTTACATAATAAACTGGTAGTTGCAGTCCCTTGTCATTTCTAATCAGTACCGAGCTCACCGCGTGATCATAAAATGCCATATATAAGAATAGATCCTCTCCCTATTCGGGGCTGGATAGGATTGGTGGCTTTTCCAAATGCAGCTTCAGTTCTTGGAATGCCCTTTTGCATTCTTCATTCCATTCAAAGTTTTTCTTCTTCTTAATTACTTCAAAGAATTATATGCATTTATCAATGGCCTTTGAGATAAACCTGCTTAGTGCTGCCACTTTTCCATTCAGAATTATAACATCTTCATTTATCCTAGGTTCTGCCATATCCTTAATGGCCTCGATCTGCTCTGGGCTAGCCTCAATCCCTTGTGCACTCGCAATATATCCAAGAAATTTTTCGAAATGGACTCCAAAGTTGCATTTCTGGGGATTGAGTTTCATTTGATACTTGCGGAGCACTTTAAACATTTCGTTCAAATCTTCAAGATGATTTTTCACTTCTTGAGACTTTACCAACATGTCGTCAACATAAACTTTCATATTCCTCGCGATTTGTTTTTTAAACATTCGGTTAACCAACCGTTGATAAGTTGCTCCTACATTCTTCAATTCGAATGGCATTACCTTATAATAATAGGTCCTTCCGTCAGTAATGAAGCTAGTATGTTCCTCGTCGGGTTTAAACATAGGAATCTGATTGTACCCATTGTATGCATCCATTAAGGAAAGCACTTATGTCCACTAGTGGAGTCGACCAACTGATCTATCCTTGGCAACGGGTAACAATCCTTTGGACAAGCTTTATTCAAATCTGTATAATCTACACAAGTCCACCACTTCCTATTGGATTTCTTTACCAGAACCGGATTTGCCAACCATTTGGGGTATCAGACTTCTCGGATAAACCCATTTTGTTGCAATTTCTTGACTTCTTCCTTTAGGGCGTTGGTCCTAACTTTATCAAATTGCATTTTCTTTTGCCTAACCGGAGGAATGTCTGGATTGATATTCAGGGCATGGCTCATGACCATGGGGCTAATTCCAACCATGTTAGAGTGGGTCCAAGCAAAAACGTCCTTATTTTCTTATAAAAATTCTGTCAATCTTGACTTTAGCTGCTCTTCAAGATTCTTTCCCACTCTGGTTATTTCAGTAAAATTGGCAGAATCTAGTAGAACCTCTTCGGTTTCTTCGACTGGCTTATCTTTCCACCTCTCCTCAACAATCCAATTCTGTAACGATCTCGCTTTCTTCGATTGAGTTGGAATCCATTCTCTTTCTCTTTCCTTAAACTACAAAACACCTTGCAGCAATACGTTTGTTAGTTTTATCATCTTTTTTCTTTGCTTGGAATGATGGATGTAAGAATCCATCTTCCGAAGGCTGTAAAGTATTGGAAGAATCAAAGTAACAAGTGAACTCTCTGTTATATTGGTCTAGAGTTGCAAAATACATTTCTCTGGATGCGAGTTCGCCTCGAGTAGTGCCCCAACCGCTTTTAGTGAGAAATTTAAGCATTAGATATTTTGGGGAGATGAATGCATCCACCTTGTCCAGTGCCGGTCGTCCAAAGAAGGCATTATAGAATGAGGGATGATCTATGATCACAAAGGTCGTTTCAAAGACTCGGGAACATATGGGAAGTCCTAGTTGGACAAAAGCTTCACCTTCTTGAGCAGAGTTGTCCCCTTATTATTAAACCCAAAGATTGGCTCGGGACTAGGTTCGAGTTTATCCTTGGAAATTCCCATCTGATCAAACGCATGGCAAAATATCACATTCATAGCACTCCCCGTATCAACCAGGATTTTCGTGACCACCGAGGATCCTATTTGGGCTGTGATCATTAAGGGATCATTGTGAGGGTGATGGAACCCTCTCCTTAGTTCTTATGGATTAATCACCAATGTGTGTATATTAATGTTGTGTTTTGAACTTTTGAATGGCGGTTCTTCCTATATAGAGAATACACCCTTCTTAGCCTCTCGAATGTATTTACTTCGAGTGCTTTGAATTCTACTAGCGGGATGTGGTCCTACATATATGACATCCATCATATTCTGAGGTGGACTTAAGCTTAGTGGGTCATCTTCCTCAATCACATTTACGGTATTACCAATAGGCTTCCTTGCATCAGTGTTTGATGAGAGTGTTTGCTGCAGGTTCTTCACGAATTCCTTCAACCGCCCTTCTCGAATCAGTTTTTGAATTATTCCAGCCAGAACCATGCACTCTTTGGTTCTGTGGCCATTTCCTTTGTGGTAGGTGCAATATTTGTCTCCTTTTATCTGCTCAGGGTAATTTCGGGCCTTAAATGAAGTGTGGAAGTTGACCTTATCCTGGGTTATTGCGTAGATGTAGGAAATTGGTCGGTTTAACGCCACCGCATTAGTGTTGGTGTCTTCCCATCTAGCTCTCTTGGGAATTCTCTTCAGGCCGAATTTACCACCGTCCTTCTTGTGACCAAATTTCTTCTTTGAGTAATACAATTCGTCCATTCGGATAAACTTATCGGCTTGGAAATGGAAATCCTGAAGATCCCGGCATCCATAAACAACTCCTTCCAGAAAGGAGAATTAACTATGAGTCCCGAGTGGACATCGATGAGCTTATCTCTGTCATTCATGCCTTTGGCCTTCAAGGCTTCAGTATTGAATCTCTTGAAATAAACCACTAAGGACTCTCCATGGTTTTGCCTGATGTTAACGAGCATGGTATAATCAATGGAAGGATCTTTGCATATGCAGAATTGAGCGGAGAACTCTTATGAGAATTGCTTCCAAGAATATATCGTATTCTCACGATATTATCGATACCATTTAGTGGCAGCCCTCTGTAATGTCACTGGAAAAAGTCTACACCTCACAGCACCGGAAGCATTGTATTAATCCATCTGACTGTCAAATGCCATCAAATGGTCATCCGGGTCGGTTCTCCCATGATATTTCATGGTGGGGACCTTCACATGAGATGGTGTTGGAGCTGACATGATTTCAGCGATGAAGGGTGTAACCCTTTCGTTGTTGTTTACTCTTTCGTCTTCAGTACTCTTTCACTTAGCATTAAACAGGTCTTTCATAGCCTTTTCCGCCATGTCCTTGAGATAGGCTTCATTGTTCAGGTAATTCCTTTTATTAGGTTTGTAGCCGTCCGAAGTTGAACTTGCGGAACAGTCTCTTTCTTCCGCTTGAACTCTTCCTTGATAATTTCCCTTCAGCGGAAGGCCCTCTTTCTATTTTGATGGAGAAATATTAGCTTTACTTTTGGCAGCATCTGTATTGATTTATAGAATCCTTTTTGGAGATTCAACTTCTTCACCCACCGTGGTAGCTTTCATCAATGATCGGTGAGATAACACTTCGTTCAGAAGATCTTTCATTTCTACCATTTGGCATTCCAAATATGCGATTTTAGCCACATGTTCTAATGTCTGAAGATCTTGTGTCAGAGCCAGTTGTGGTGACTGTCGAAGCTGAGCTGGAAGTGGAGTTGATTGAGGTAGGGCGAAAGGTTGCCCTGTTCCCTATTCCTAGGGTTGAAAGAGGGTGATAGGTTTTCCTCTAAAGAAGTAGCATGCTCATTCCTTTTGCTAAAGGTAAGAGGTCTTCTTGATTTCATTTTCACCTATAACAAACCAAATTTCACATTCAATTATATTAATAATCTAGGTCGGAGGTTCGAGCCCTCCATCTAGCGCCAAAAATGTTAACAAGATTTCTTGTTAACATCCCCGATGCTTTTCATAGGATTATTTATATGGGTTCACCCATTTGGTTGAGTGGATTCACATTTTCAAATGAAATGACAATGTCGAAGGTTTTAAGGTTTTAATTTTGAACCGGACGGGAGGGGATTGATTCCAGAAGATTATAAGAGATTATTCATCTCAGATTAAGATTTGAATGAAGAATCATCTTATTTCTGATCTATCGAAAGGTTTAAGTATGGTTCAAGCATTACAATTTAAAGGGATCAGCAGAATTGCTCAAACTATTGATTAGCCCGGAAGGTCTAAGAAGCCATTTAGCCTATACCGAAAGGCTTATATATAGCTTAAACCTTGCGATTTGACTGGATCAATGTTCTTATTAAACCTTCCGATAGGCGGGATGGTTTAGGAAACCATTTGGACCCTTCGATCGACTTGTCATGATTGTATGACCTTCATCCATATCATTTCATCAAGTTCTATCTTCCTTGGAACTCGAAAGTAATCCACATATCCTTTGAATCCCTTCGGAAGGTTATAAACCCTTCGATGGTATCGGACGGCGAGATTGCTTTATTTGTTATCCCTTTACACTTTTGGCTTCCTAGGATCTTATCTCACTTGTGAAACCCTTTCGAAAAGAGTGCATGATTCAAACATATTTAGATAATAATAACAGCTGATTTAATATGCCATGAGACTAATATCTGAGATTAATTCACAGGTTATATTCTCCCTTCTTGTAATTGATATTTGGTAGGGAAGAAGGTAACTTATGAGATTATCCAATAACAGTTTCATGGTATATTCTCGAAATAAACAAAGAATATTCTCGAAAGGCTTGTTATGCTTTTGAAAGGGTTGTCAATTGAGTTTCCTATTCTGACCCTGTCCTTTCTACCCTTCTTGGAAGATGTCTGTTTGAATGACGAACAATGAATCCTTTTGCTTGCCTTGAAGGGTTCAGATTTGCAACAAACTTGTTTCCTGCACCCCTTCCTTTTTATTTAAAAGGCTTGGGGCGCTCTTTTTTTCTTTAGTCTTTGTGTTACATTGGGCGGCCTTATAACCATCTACCTGCGAAAGCTCTTCCCTAAAGTTACCATGTGCCTCTTCTTCTCTGGTGTTATACAATCCTTTCGGTGTCATCGAAAGGTAACTTCTTCTGATACTCTTTGCCTATGCAGAAGGTCTCTGATGTGCCTTCTTTATCTTCATTTACATTTTATGGTTAACAGTATGTTAGCATACTGGAATTTTCAGGAGATCTCTTCGGTGAAGTCGAATCCGGACTTCTTGCACAAGGGTCAGAAAGTATTTGACCATCGTATATCTCTAGATAAAATATACCGCTAAGATAAACACAAGTGGCCCATCGTTCGAACATAAATAAGAACAATGTGAACTAAACATCATCAATGCTGGTCAACAATTGATAAGTATCCGTAGATATGAAGTTGATAATACTTTGATGCAGGTTAGCAAAACCCTAGGTTATGCATCCTACTCTGTTTTCTACCATTTCCGATTCCGAGATAATATCATACATCTTTCATACGAGTCTTTATCACTTGAACAAATCACGAATCCCTAACTAGGTTCCCACGTCTCGAACAGATCTCGAAACCATACCTGGATTCCAGCATCTTAAACAGATCCACTTCCAAGAGATAGAATATGTATCTTAGTCTTGAAGTGGATTTTAATAAGTAAAACAGTTACGATCCCGGTCTCTTTAAGACTGAATCGACGAATTTGGTCATATTCAGTAATAGTGACAATTATCGCATATGAAAACTAAGTCTCGTATACTTATCACGTTTTTGAACTTCTCACTTCCACTTTCAGTGATAAGCACATGACTAAATACTTTCCATAAACGAGTAAGCAAACAAAGCATGATCAAGTCATACAAAGTATAATTAAGTCATATAAGCGACGTTTATTCCCCTTTTAATTAATACTTTTATTAGTAAAAACAACTTTTATTAGTGAAACTTCTTTTATTTGACAAAACATCATTTAATCACTACTATTCACTTTTACTCTTTCAATATTTCAATAATTATTCATGCACTTGCCTTAATTAGTATATGTATATTTATAAATCATTAACATGATTTCTTACTTTAAACCTTTATTTTTTCTATTTTTCTCCAAAAGATTCCATACTTATAATTTCCTTCAAAAATCCATCTTAGGGATCTAAGTAGTTTCACAAATTCATTCAAAATGTTTAAGAGTAATTTTACATAAACATTGTCACTAGAAACCCAAAACCATTACACTTATGCTTATCCTTAAAACATTTTTTCAAACATCTATTTACAATCATAAGTATAATCAAAAAGAGTTAAATACGAATGTTATTAACACATTGTCACAAGAAACCCAAAACCATTTCATACTTACATTATCTTTAAAAACATTCTTTGAAGGATCTAAGTTAATATTTAGTCAAGTTTGATGGCCGACAAGTCAACTACCCAGTTAAAACGATCACTTATAGAAATCATAGTTCATATACTTAACTCATTTTTGACATTCCAACTTATACTTTCCCTCGTTCAAGAGTGAAGCTAGGTAAGTTAGAACACTGGTTGCATATAAATAAGTCTACCTATAGATAAGTCTACCTAGTAGGCTTTTAGTGTTAAGTTTAATATTAATGACTTTCATAAACGAGTAAGAAATCAACACGACTAACATGTTTTCGACATTCCAAACTTAACTGTTCCTCGATCAAGAGGGAAGCCAGTAGGATAGAGCACTAATGCTTTTATTCCTGCTAGAACATCAATCTTAACTCGCACAAATAGATCTGCCTATTTCATCAGTAGTTGGTGATAAGCATAGTTAATTTCCTTTTTCAAAACTTATATATACACAAACACATTTTAAAAATACTTATAAGTAGTTTTTTAAAATCTATGTAAAATATTACTTAAAAACAACTAGTTTATAATTTGAAGAAAATAAAGTAAAAACATGTTTTACAATTTAAAACCCATTTACTTTCAAAATTCATTAATAAATATTAAAAATATATTTAATCTTCAAACCAACTTTAACATACTGAAATGTATGTTAGGAATGTCGCTCAAAAGATTAGGGAAAAACACCAAATTCAAAAACCATTTTTGAACACTTAAACCATAAGCGACTTACTACAGCCTTTAGAAATGCTATTAAAATTCCTTGTTAAAAAACAACATTGAAAAAACGCAATCGTTGTAACCAGTTTTCACCACCTTAACAAGTGACTTAAGACTTGAAATTTTATAGTAAGCACTAAACTTAGGCTACTTATAAACCATGGAAAAAAAATTAATTATATTCTCTAGTTTATTTATAAAAATTCTCGAAAACAAGGAATTTTCTAAAATGTTAGTTTAGCGACATTTTAACCCAAACTTTAGCCATTTTGTTTGACCAGTTCCAAAACCATTTAAACTCCAATTTTTTTTAAAACTTATATTAATTATTAAAGACGCAAAGAAGCTTCTAAAATATCTCTCAAATTTAACTTTGAAAATCACCAAATCTAAGGCATTTTCAAAGTGCATCCATAGTGACCTTTTCCGCTTCTAACTTTCACAACTATGGTTCATAACTTTTATAACTTTCCAAACCATTTCTTTACTATTCCATTCACCAAAATATGTGTAGAGAATAATCAAACCAAATCATCCCAAGTTAAGGTCATAAATCTTCCATTTATATAAGCTAAAGTTAAGGTATATCGAAGTGCACTTATAGCGACTATTCGCGCTTCAAAAATTTCAAACGTAGTTCAAATTAACATCCATTTCGAACAACCATTAAACATCAGGTAAAGGTCACACCACATCTCTAGAAGGGTAATATAAGTGAAGTTATACAATATAAATTTGTAATTTCCTTTCAATAGCATGGAGGTCCAAAGTTTATAACTTTAATTAGTTAATGTCACTTTAAATTATATTTTTACTACACAACATATATACCAAATATATACAATCAATATAGCGATATAATTTACTTAGATCTAATCCAATCACATGCTCAAATGCTCAAAAAGATAAGAACACTTCCAACCATCACCAAATTTCTAACGATCCAAGCTTTAACACTTACAAACCAAGGCAAGACCTCCCCTTTCTCTTCCATGCTCATGGCCTCACCATGCCCCCCTATTTCATCCATTTTTTCCACTTTCGACTTTAAATCCTTGCTTGCTAAAGTGTTGTAAGGTGTTAATGAAAGTCTGGTGAAGTTTGAAAGGGATTTGAGATGAATAGTAAAAGTTAGTGAAGAATAAAGCGGATTAATGTTGATCCACTCCCACCATTTTCTTAATTTTATTTGAGTGATTAGTGAAACCCTTAAGGATGTATTTATAGATTTTTTCAAGAGGTCATTACCACCTTCTACCTTCCATAAAAGGTCATAAAGGAGCCTCCCTCTCACATGCAACCTTTATAGTTTTACATCTCTTACTTAACACTTAAGACTTTCCTTAAAGTTCATCTTCAAAGTATCTTATCTTCCCTTTCACATCTAATTAGTTAACTTTAAGAAGCTTCTTAAGAGTTTAGAGAAAAATATTTTTATTTCAAATTAATGTTCTCTCAAGAAAATAAGTGTATGTAAAAAAAATCTGAACGACTTCTAATGGTTAAAATGATGTTTATGGATAAAACGATTTTCAGTCACATTATCGATATTCCTTCAAAGTACTTATTTTTGTAAACATTTTTACAAAACAAGTTTACCATCGTTACTTATGATTTGTAAGGGGGATACCAAGGTTATTAAATCACTTTAATATCATTTAATCCAAGATTCGTATATTTAAAAAATTCAGACATTTAAATGTGAAGTGTCTGAAATCCCAGGTCGTTACATTCTCCCCCATCGTCCTTAAAATCCCAACACATGCAACCCAAGAAACAACCATGTAGAATACTTAATAGTACTCAGAATCACTAGTTAATATTGCTCTCCAATTGTCTAGGTTTTGAAACCCACTCGTCGGACTAGGATGATAAACAATCTACTAAGCGCACCATCGACTCAACAGCCTTAGGTTATTACATAGTCAACGGTTCCTAATACTTCATAACAAATCAATGAGTCCTCACCTAAATTCTCCATAAGCCAACAAAGCATAGTATGAAAATATACGAAAGCCCATATGACGCACATGGTCCATCCATATGCAACATCTGATCTGATCACTTGCTAGATCACATAAATTTCACTCCCAAACTAATATAGATCACATGTTCTCTTTGTTGCGGTCTCCGATCAGGTTTCTTGATTATAAACATTCATTCTCCTTACATAGCTATATACTACGATAAAAAACTGTGGAATCATATCAAGAATCTATATCAAGTTTTCTTTATTAAAAAATAAAGTGAAAGATCCTTGTTTGGACCGGTGCAAATCACCTCGAGACCATGTACTCGAATACTAGATCAAGAACAGTCATGTGAATAAAAAGATTTACGTACAACTTACTTATTTAATCGTTGGTTTCTTAACTACAACAATATCTTTTATTTCACATTCATTTATCCAGATAGTATGTCATTTAATACTAAAATTATTTATGAACCATTTCATAAAAACATAACTTTTAGTTATCAAACGTTTTATAACACAAGTTCATACTCGTATAATACTCCGATACATCCTTAAAGTATATACCCGACACCAAATTTGAAACTAGTTTAAATTCTACTATCTTCTAAGTTCAAGTGTTATTTAAGCATCATCATTATATTTTCGCAAAACACTTAGTTTCAAGTTCTATATTGATTCGGAAAATCGCCGAAAATCCGTTCATTCAAACAAATGTAAATTACCGATCAGTATATCTTATCGTAATGCACAAACCATTTAGTCTTAATGCATAGACTACATGTGTCCATAAAATAGCTTAACAAAATTTCACTTCTTTATTAAGCACACTTTGCTACAAATAGAAAACGAAAAAGGTTTTCATAATTATTTGGGTTATGCCACTACCACTTGAGCACCGAACATAGCATACTTTAAAATCTTTTTTGCATATAAAGCTTATCTCTAAATCTTTATTAAAATATTTTTTTATTTTTTATCAAATTCTTTAAGGAAACTCTAGAACTAAACATTGGGTTTCATTTCAAATCAATTGAAGTAACTAAGGCCACCTTTGAGACTACAAGCTATTGTTATCCAACCTTATGACCGGGCCATATTCGGACGAATCTGATCATTCAATTGGTAGAATAACTAAGCAAGAATCCCAAGCGATAATTGATAGGCTCAGATGTCAAGCGAAAACAAGAGGTGAAGTCACGAACTTGCCAAGAATCTTCAATAGAACCGTAAAAATGAAATCACTCCAAGTACCAAGCCCAATGGTCCAAGAATGAAGTCAAGTCATGAATCGGTACCGATTCATGGTTAAGGATCGGTACTGATCCCTAAATTTAACCCAAATCCACCTTAAAGTTCATGCCATAGAAAGACTTAGTAATTATCAGTCGATGCACAACATAAATGATGGTTAGCTCGTCTTTAACCAAAATGATCAATATGAATAAGTCAAGCTCTTTTGTCCAGCCTCCAAACCAAGGAATGCATATAAGTTCAACCCCATATCAATGCAACCGAATGCCAAAGTTAAGGATACAAGTCTACCAAACATCTATAAGGGATTGAAGAAGGTTCTCAGTGCAATCTTATGGATTGATACCTATCCATGGAGCATAGTTCGATACCGATCTTTGAACATTGATGAGTTGGCCATGATCTTCCGAGAGTGGTTCCTATAGTATGTAAGGAATGTGAACAAGAATGCGGTGGAGAGAATTTTGTCGACCTACATCTATAAATAGAGAGGAAAGGGAATTATTTAAGGACTTTTGGCTTGTTTAATAAATTTCTATACTTTCTCTATAATATCACGGACCATCACCGATCCATACTACTGATCCATAAGATTAACTTTGTAAAACTCAGTAGTAGCATAAACAAAATTCAAGTGGAAATAGATCTTTGATTAGTCGAACCACTATAATTAATGTTTTTTCATTTTTCCTTATTTTCCATTTATTTTCTTCATTTCATTCTCTGCTATTAATCTATGGTTGTTTATGCCAACTTTTGGTATAAATATTTTGGTGCTTTCACTAAGAAAATATCGATCTCAGTGTATTTGGATTTATATTCTAATTTTGGACAACTTTAGTCCAAGAGGTAGATTTGTCTGTTTCATTCCTATAATCCGTGACTATTCAAATTTCTGCAAAATCTACCATAGGATTAACTAAAGTAATGGTCCACGAAGCACTAGAGAAAATCTGCCACCTCTAAGCCTGCTAATGATGCTGAGAATGCTGATTCAACATGTTGAAGAAGTCGCTCAACCCAATGCTGTTGAAATTCAAAGCCCATCAGATATGATCACTCAGGTTAAGATGCACATGATGATGAAAGAGTTAAATGACAAGTTGCGTGAGAGTAAGGATGTGATGAGGAAACAGATGGGGGGAACTCTAGATTCACTAAACCAATTATCCTATAGCCGTAGAAGGAACATGAAGGAGTTATCACCTCCCAAATCAAAAAAAGACAGTTCTTCATCATTCAGAGAAAACCACGGAGAAAGGAAACAAAAAAATGAAGACAAAAGAAGTTAGGATTTTGAAAATCAAGTTGAACAATGCTCACAGTGCAAGAGTAGGATCGGTACTGATCCATCCCCACGGATCGGTACCGAACCCTGTCAACGTGATGTTGGCACAAGAGGCGGTGTTGGTTTAGATGGTGATGTTAGTGGGGTAGATGGTCATGTTGCTGATGGCCAGAATATTGAGATTCAGACGGCTGCCCTTGATCCTTCGCATTGCAATCATAGAGATAAATCAGCTAGACGAACAGTTCTCCCAGGGACAGGGGAACCTAGGTACCATGGAACTAACCGAACTTGTTTGTAGAGCCAAACACTCGAGGTAGGACATGATCATTATCATCCTATAGATCAAATTGAGCCATAATATTTAGTTGGTATGGTGAAGAAGTTAGTAAATGAAAACCAACATAGAAACAATGACGAATATTCTTCTCCCAATATGAACCCATTCACCGAAGAGATATTGTGTGTGGAATATCCCTGAAGGTTCACTATGCCGACAATGTTGTCCTATAGCAGGATGATGGATCCGAGATAGCATTTACTGAAATACGAATGGTGAATGGGCACGAGAAGGGTAATGGATGCCATCAGGTGTTGGTTTTTTCTTGGTGTTTCTTAAAGGTGTAGATAAGATGTGATTCACCCGACTTCCATCGAAATCCATATCGTTGTTCGATCAGTTGGCAAGGAGATTTTTTGAATAATTTCCCTTGCACACAACCCATCCAAAGGATGTTGTATGTGGAATATCCATGAAGCTTCTTTATGCCAACGATGCTGGGCTATTACAGGATGATGGATCCGAGATAGCATTTGCTGAAATACGAATGGCGTATGGACAGGACGAGGGCAACATACATTGTGGGGGTATTGGTGTTGCTCGGTATTTCTTGAAGTTGTAGCTATGATGTGGTTCGGTCGACTTCCATTGAAATCCATGTCGTCATTTGATTGGTTGGAAAGGAGGTTTATCGAATAGTTTCACTTGCACACTACCCACCTAAAGGATGTGATGTTGTTATCGAAAAAATTCTAGAGTATGTGGGAGTCATTGAAGGACCTTTTGAGTATATTCAATACGACCATGATAAAAGTGAGTAATGCTAAGGAGGACATAGTGCTGTTGGCTTTGATCAAGGGGTACATCCAGATACTAGTTTCGGAAGATGGTTGAAGATGAAACCTCTACTAATAATGGATGGTTTTATATAAAGGTGATTTAATTCTTGCACTTGGAAGAGGAAAGTTCGAGCACTAGGAAAGTCAATGATGGAAAATCAACTGAAGTGATTCAAAGTAATGTGGCTATGAAGCAATCCGTCAAAGGTTCTAGGAATGCTGCTATTAAAGTGGAAAATATAGGTAATAACCTAAAAAAATAATCAAGGTGATGGAGGTAGGAAGCTAAATTTCAAGAAACCTTCGAAACTTCCATAGTACGAAGATTATACACCACTAGATAATTTGATTAAGAATATATACCTTCCAATGCAAGATACTGAGCATTACAAGAAGCCAAATTCGAGAGAGCTGACTGAGAGAAAAATGGTCTTGGATATGTTGCCGCTTCCACGAGACCTGTGGTCATAACATGAACAAATATAGGAATTTTCGAGATATGATTGAGGAATTAATCTAGAAGAAGAAGCTTCGACATTGTATAAAGCCTCATGATAGCGGGCTAGGGAATGTTCAACCCCAGGGGAAACAGCTCCAACGCAGCCTGGTTGGACCTATTGGTGGCAAGCCTTGGCAACTTGAATAAAGACTTGTTATCAACACAATAACTGGTGGACCTCATCCAATCGAAAAGAGGTGGAATGATATGGGAAGATAAAGGAGTTATTTAAAACATATGGTACAAGGGAGTTTCTTTTCCATCAAAGGCGAGGCTCTAGTGATGCAACTAAAAACCATGAAAGATTACATTCTGTTCAAAAGTCATGACATAGATGGGGTCGAGGTGCATATGCTTGATCCCTTGGTGATAATGGTATAGGCCAACAACTTTGAAGAAAATTCTTGTTGATTATGGAAATTAAGTAAATATTCTATTTAAGAGAGTTTATAATAAGATGATGAAGGATGGTCAGGATCCGAAGCTTGTAAATATAAAATTTAGGTATTTATCGGAGAGGCTGCAAAGCCCGTAGTATTTGTAAACTTATTGACGGTTTCAGGAAAGGTGATTGCAAGAGAGTGTAGTTTGTAACCTTCGCAGTGATGGATATTTTTTCAAATTATAATGCCTTTTTGGATCGACTGGCCGTTTTCTAGTTTCCAAGACTAAAGGCCCTAGCTCCATGGTTCCCAACGATGAAATTTCCCATGAAAAACGAAATGAGGGTCAAGCTGATCAAAACCTTAGATAAGAATGCTACGTCACCGAGCCAGGGGAAGCAAAGTGACATTGAAAAGGATATGACATGGAGAAGACTCTCTACATCTAATCGATAGACGCATAGCAACCACTGCCTAAGCCCTGACTTGGTTGGCATAGAAAGTTCCATAAAGCTATGGATCCGAGGAAGGATCCAGAGGATGCAAGGCGGCCCTAGCCGAGCGGACAATCACCATCTCGATCTGTCAGGCCGATCCTACTCGGGTCCTGAAAATCAGATTTCAACTCAGCATGAGAATGAAGAAAGAATTGGCGGGTTTTCTTTAGGCGAACCTAGATGTTTATTCCTTGGCACATTCTGACATGTACGAAATATCATTGGAGATAGCGTGACATGCATTGAATGTGAACCCTAGATGTATCCCTGTGAAACAGAAGTAGCATAGCCTACGTTCAGACTGATCCTTGCGCTGAAGGAAGAAGTGGATAAGCTAAGAGCCAATGGCTTTGTCCGCAATGCTGTATATCCAGAGTGGGTATTCCAATCCAGTCCTAGTCAAGAAATCCAATGGGAAATGAAGGACATGGATCGACTATTCAAACCTGAATAAGGCATGTCCAAAAGATAGCCTCCCATTGCCAATGATTGACCAATGAGTGGATTCGACAGCCGGCCATGAATTGTTATCTTTCTTAGATGCTTATTTTGGCTATAATTAGATTCTAATGCACATCCCACAACAAGAACATTGGAGCAACATTTCTAGGTCGATATGCATGTTCCTATGGTTAATTGGAGAAACATTTTCAAGGGATCTTAATAAGACTCTCTCATAAGGGTAATGTATTATACTGTAGGTACTAAGTAAGCGGGCTGGATAAGGGTCCATTCAAACTTCGAGGGGATGGCCTGGCCAAATTTATAGTCCCTTGAGTATCCTAGCGCGAAGGCCATTCACATCATGAGCAAGTTGTCTTACGCTAATCAATCAATTAATAATGCTGAGCTATATGTCATTTCATAGCCTAGTGTGGGACAGAAGGTGCCTGCTCCAATAGCTCCGTTCGTGTTACGATCATTGGAGTTATAAGGTTTGTTTTCACTAGGATTTGACATGGTGCAAAGGTGAAAAGAGTTTGTAAAGAAGTAGAGTGAACAAAAAAGGGCTTTTAGGGAGGGTACTCCTATCGCCAAACTATTGAATAAATTTTTAGCTAACCTCGGATTTATGATTATGGGGTGATATAAACAAATGAAACTTGCTAATACATTAATTAAAAAATGTAAAATGAGGTGGTCGGTTGGAAAAACGCAAAAGAATACAAGATTTGGAGTGTTTCAGCTAAGCTTGCCTGCGTCTACTATGAAAAATTCTTACTACTTTGGTTCTCTTACAATTTATGACTATAAGAGATATTAATAAGAAAATACAATGCTTGAGAGCTTATTTTGTTCAGTCTTTGTAAAAATGCAAGTCTTGATGTATTAATAACTGCTGCAAATTATATTAAATGACTAAAATTGCATAGTTTAGGCCTGGAGGGATGGGTAGTTGATGTGCGTGCTAGTTAGGAGGCTAGCCGGACTGTATGGTTGAGACGTTGATAATTTTATGGTCGTACCTTAAGCAAGCATTGTGCAAGGGCAGACAGCGCGGGCTCAAGGAGTGGTTGTTGTAGAGGTAATTTGATGGTAGCAAAGGTAATGGTTATTGTACTTCTGTCAGATGAACGATGCCGTTTATCAGACTTTGTATAGAAATGAAACAAACAGAGCTCCTTTTTGTATGGGTAGGAAGGCGTTGGGGTTGGAGCTTGTCGAGACAAGGCGAGGAACACTCAGAAGTTCCGGGCAGTTGAAGAAGGGAGTGAGCGAGAGAATTTGCTGGGGAGTAGGTTATTAGCCAGGCCACTCACTAGGCTGGAGGCTTATTGCACATCGAGAAACTATATGCTGTCGTCGCCCGCTAGTGACCTTTAGGAGCTTTGCTTTAACTTAAGGAGACTTGACTGGTCATTAGGATGTAGGCCAAGTTGGTTGATTGCTAAGGGTTGCATCACATGTCGAGCTGCTATTTGGCATTGCCTGACCCACTATTGTTTGAGTGGACAATACTGTGACAATTTGTACTCGAGCTAGGCGGTCCGCTCGTAGGGTGAGCCTTATTGCGTTTGAGTCGGTGTATGCAATCAAATGAGCTAGTTAGATGATGTAGGCTGGCCTAATTTGTACTTGCAACAAATTTGAGCGATAAGAAATTTCAAAGATTTATAGCTAGAAAGAAGATTCTAACACATTTATAGAGAAATTTGAGCGATAGATGAGCTGCTGTTAATTTTGATTTGACATTTAGTTTTATAATGCCTAGTTGGAAAGGCTCTACCCATGACAGGAGACTTTTAGTTCATGCTATTGAAGAAGTTAAAATTTTCCCATGCTCGCCATTCGTTAATTATCTCGTATATTCAATGTACAAGCATAGAAATGGATAGCTACCAATTTATCATCATGAATCCTATCATGTTTGAGCATTTCAAAAAGCCTAGAATGTTCCAAAATTATATGATGAAATTTTTAATTTATATCACTCTAGTTTATGCAAGGCCATGTGTTATTTAGAAAAAACATTCAACATTTTACAAGACATCCCAACGTATAGTTTCACTAGGCAAGCATATTTTGTCATTGCAACTTTGCTATTCATAAATTTATAAGAAAATACAACTATATGGATCCCGATTATAAACAAACCGTTTAGGCAGAAGTTCCATCGAGTTATGAGAAAAATTGATGTGGACAACATCAATACAACCATGCTGGTGCAAGTTCATAAAAATACAGCATGGTTTGTTACAACATGTCATCGATCAGAGATGTTTTGTTTGCGGCAGGACGACGTTGATGTATTAAATATTTGTATATTCTTCATCATTAATTTGAACTTTTGCTAGAATTTGTAGTAGGCATTTGAATTTGTATTTAAATTTGAATTTGAATTTAAATTTCTATCATTGATTAATAAATACCAAAAATAAAAAATTATTGATTAAAGTAAATAATTAATAATTATGGCAAACGAAAAATTGGAATTCGTTGTAATTGAGCATATTTAAGTTTTAAAATACACAATCGTTCCTTCTAAAAAACATATTACAAAAAAAAACCTTACCATCAAGTTTCATAAAATATGCATAAAATTCAACAAATATTTGCTGAGAACTTTGCAAATATTTGCAGAGTAATCTGCTAATATTTGTAGAGAAATCTACATATTTTTAAAATTTCAAAACTGCAAATATATGCAGATTTTCAAAAAAATTTAAGAAAATTCAAAAAATATGTTTTTATCGTAAAAACATATAATTAATTTTCAAACATAATTTTCAAAAAAATTCTTACCGAAATAAAAAATAAAGATGTAATTTAAACAAGTTTTTAGAAGTTTTTTTCACGTATCAAATTCAAGAAGATGGACATAACTAAATTTCTACTGAAAAATATAAACACCATACGTATCACAATTAACAAATTCTTCCTACGCAATCTTCAACCTCTGTTCTAATTTGTCTACAAACGCTACAACCTCTGACCTTTAAGTGCCAATCCAATTTGACCATGAAAGAATCCTAAAATTGGCCGTTGATAGATCCAAATATAAATGCATAATTGAAACATGTTAAATTGTCCGTTAGTTCGGCTCGATGTGGGCTGGAAAAGCCCATTTAACAAAATCAGTGGACACGATTTAACCACACAAATGCCTAGATCCGTCTTCCCAACCCCTCCCACCAGCTATAAAATTGCCAAAAACACGTTTTTTTTTTCGCCGCCTTCTTCATTTTATCTGTTCGCATCTTTTCTTCAGTTTTATTTGGATCTGGATTTTCTGTTCTTAAAGGCTGGTAGTGGCGATGACGATCGATATTGGTCTCGATCATCGTAATAGTAATTTGATTAATTACCTTGTTGACCATTCTAATATATCGCCACCCATATTCTGACCCTTTTATTTCAATTTTTTATAATCCATTTTAGTTTATGATTAGTGTTAAACACACCGATGATTAAATGATCGGACAATCATATGTCTAAAGATCAACCGGGTATATCAACCATTAAGATAGTCAAAGATTCCATTTTATTACAATATTAGAAAATCTCTAATTATCAAAAACTTAAGAACTAATTACCGGGTTTCATTTCAAATAATCCTGAAATAATATATATTTATATCTTTTGTACATCAAATCATACTTAGGAAATTATAATTTAAAATTTGTTTCACCAAAACAACTGTGTAACAAAGTTATTATAGTGGTCTTTCCACTTTGAAACTCGAAAATTAAAGTGGATGATGTCGCGATCATTATCGAAATTTTTTTCCAGCGGTAGAAGATGAGAGTACATAACTTATTTTCTTTTAGAATTCTTTTAAAACATTTCTTTTTAGTCTTATTAAAAATATTTCTATCCCAAAACACTTTCAAATAATACTAATATTATTTTTCCAAAATTTTATTTAATTTAATATTTTTAATTATCAAAAATACGGTTTGTTATAAGCTTTTTGGTTGGAAGATTTCATTGACTTATCTAGAAAGCAATGGATTATCGTTGGTAAGGTTGTAGTGATAGGTATGTTACATTGAGGAACAAATCATGCTCAATTGTCTTAGAGGTTCAATTGATAGCTTTTAGACCAATGTCCGTTTTCATTTTGTGTTAATATTTTTTTTTCGAAATACTTATGTTAGATGCGATATTATTCAAGACATTTTAGTTGAGTATCTTGAAACATTGGAAGGTTAGGATCAAAAGATCTCTTATGCTTACATTCCACGTTAGTTAAGTTCAAATTCATTGTGCTTGTTTTGATTTCTTTAAATCTAATCAAGCCATCATTATAAGTAATGTATTTCTTTTAAATTTTATTTTCTTTAATTTGCATTCACTTTGTACCCTTTGTGATTGGTTGGTTTATGTTTTGGGTAGTGTATTTTGTTTTAGAATAAATTTATAAAATAATCATAGCGTATAAACCAATTAATCCCATAAGTTTCAAATACGAGCAAAACCAATAAATGGAAATTAGGTTTAAGTTACCATCTGTAGTTTTGTAGTAATCCAAGAGAAAGGGTTAAGTAATTAAGTTTATATACAAATCCATGTTTGATATTAAACAAGCCTAGTACTGTACCTTTTGATCGCTTTTAAGGACAAATATAATTCCTTTTCCTTTGGAATTAAAGGCAAATTTTTATTGTATCTTATCCATCTTAAAACTTAATTTTAGCTTATCAAAAGCTCAAATATTTCCAATTAAATCTCAATCATCTCGCTTTACCATTGTTGGATTTTTTTGCTGTCCTTCAATGTTTCTTCGTTTAATTGATCGTGATTAATCTTTTGTTAATTTATATTCAAAGCTAAATTATGTTGATTCTTCCATTAGTTCGAGTCAAAATGACTTTGTTTATGGTAAGTTTATTTTTAAATATGATTTCCTTTATCTTTGTTGTTCTATGAATATGCACCTGAATTCAACTTCTGCATTTCATGTTTTTTAGCATATGCTTTGACTTACATTTTATTTCCTTTTTTATTTTCTTAGTATTAGTTATTGAAGTCATTAATGTGAATAAAATACGATGTTTGCTGGAAATTTTCATTACAACAAAATATTACAAAAATTTTATTGTAGTTAGATGAAAGACTTACATTTATACCAGTCTTTGATAAAAATAAAATTTAATTATTAACAAGCACCATTGTCCTAGTGGTTAAGTGATTTGACTTTGGTGCGAGAGGTCACAAGTTCGAAACATGCGTAGCGTGATTCGAACATATATTGACATGTGATACGTTGTCCCAATGATATGTTATATCTAAGTACCAATTCAAAAAAATAAAAAATAAAAATAAAAATAAAATTTGATTATTGTTTGATAACAATATGTATATAAAGTAGACTTGTATATAGAGAAAAAAAATTGAAAGATAAACAGTGTAAAAAATATAGAAACGTTTGTCATTTTTTACAAAATGATATATGCAAGTAGAGTTTGCATATACGTGATTTAGTAAAAAGAAAATTGAAAGATAGTTTTGATGAAAGGATAGACTTTTATTTTCTTTTATTTAGAAGTCGAATTTATTTATTTGTCTTGTGTTTAAAAGCTAAAAATAATAACTTTTCGAAAAATAATTTGAGCTGGAAGGATTAAATCTAACTATTTATTTTCTAAAATAAATATGGATGGTAAAATATTGCATCAACAAAAAGGCAAATTTATTTATTTCGGGATGCCTCTGCGAGAGCCTTAATTAAAAAATGATGGGACGATGGTCGATCTTCTTACATCATTGGCTTATGAAAGTAGGTTTTCAAAAATGAAAAGCTTAATTTATTAATATTTTGCTTTTAAATATAGTTTATTTAATTTACCTAAATTGCAGTTTTTACTAGAATTGAATAGGAATGTAAATTAAAGTGTGATCTGATCCAAAGTGGGAATTGAACTGGAAGACTTTTGATATCAGTGATTTATTAGTTGCAGTTATATGCGTTTTTCTTAATTTTCTGGAAAAGAATAATTTTATCTTCTTTTTTGTATATTGATACATATACGACATTCATATGTAGAGATATGTTCCAAAGCTTTTAGAAGGGTGAATACCGATGCTAAAGGCAGTCAAGGTACTAAAGAGACCACTATTAAGATTAAATATAAATACAAACATTTGGAATGAGGAAACTACGCAGTTTGGAAATTATCGATGAATTGACAAGATGTTATTGAATTAGGAGCATTATAAATGAAGGTAATGGTGGGAAATCGGCACTTTTCATATTCCTCTATGGCTGTCTGTTTAGCCAATCGTAACATAGTTTTCTTAAATTTTTATAAAATCACTTTCATTAGGGAGCGTACTTTATTTTTTTTTTAAATATGTTTTTTGTTGCTTGGACACATCGAAAAACAAAGAATATGAGATCAGGTAAATTTCTGTCTTAACATTTTAAGTACAGTTAATGCGAAGGTTAGCATTTATAGCTTTTTGGTGGAAGATTCCATTGACTTATCTAGAAAGCAACGGACTATCGTTGGTAGGGTTGTAGTGATGGGTATGTTACATTGAGGAACAAATCAGGTTCAATTGTCTCAGTTTTGTGTACCAAGATGTTTAAAAGATTGATTCTTTTAAACCAATGTTTGTTCTCTTTTTTGTGTTAATGTTTGTTTATTTTTGCAAAATACTTATGTTAGATGCGATGTTATTGAAGATCTTTTAGTGGAGTATCTTGAAACATTGAATGGTTGGGATCAAAAGATCTCCTATTGTTACATTCTACAATAGTTAATTTGTAAAACATTGTACTTGTTTTGATTTCTTTAAATCTGAGCAAGCCATCATTATAAGTAATGTATTTATCTTTAATTTTATTTTCTTTAATTTGTAGTTACTTTGGAACATTCGTGATTGGTTGGTTTATACTTTAGGTAGTGTAATTTTTTTTAGAATAAAGTTATAATCAATCATAGCATATGAACCAACTAATCCTTTTAGTTTCAAGTAGTAGCAAAACCAAAAAATGAAAATTAGGTTCAAGTGACCATCTAGTGTGCGGTATTAATTTCTAGGACTATGGAATAAGTGAATAAGTTTATAGGATGCAAACCCATGTTTGATATTAATTTATTAAACAAGCCAAGTATTATATCTTTTGATCGCTTTTAAGGTCAAATATCATTTTTTTTGGACCAAAAGTCACTCTTTGTATTGCATTTCATCAATCTTGAAACATAAATTAGCTTATTAAAAGTTCGAATATTTCCAGTTAAATTTCGATCATCTCACTTTACCATTGTTGTGTCTTTGCTTCCGTCGCCGTCGCCATCTCCAATGTTGTCGTCTTCCGTCTAATATGCCGTGATTATAATATTTTTGGGATTTAGTAACGCCTACTACCTTCAATGATAAATTATGTTCCTTCTTCCATTAGTTTGGGTTTAGATAACTTTGTTCATGGCTAGTTTTTATTTATTGTGTATTTTTTCGTATTTTTACTATGACTAGTGTGTCAAAATTTTGAACATGATCTCCTTTATCTTTGTTCATCTGTGAGTATGTGCTTACTTGAATCCAACTTTTGCACATGATATTTTAGCATATGCTGTAAATTAATTTTTTCCCCTTTTTTCTTGCTGTTAGGTATGGACACAAAACATTATAACTATAACTTAACATTATAATTATTATAATTAAGTTATAGCATATTCAATATAACAATTAATCTATAGCATATTAAGTTTTAGCATATTAATTATAGCATATTAAGTTCCGTAAGAGAAATGTTATAACTTAATTATTATAATTATCATGTTTTGATATACTGAAGATCAGATGTTTGCTGAAATTTTTCAGTATAACAAAACATTATAATTATTTTTTTTCATAGTTAGATGAAAGACTCGTCTTTATATCAATCTTTGATAAAAATAAAATTTGATTATTGTTCGGTAACAATTTGTCTACAAAGTACATTTCCATATAGAGGGGGAAAAACATTTTAAAAGATAAATATGAGGCAAATCATATTATTATAAGAATAACTATATGAAAAAATATAGAAACTTCCATCATTTTCTATAAAATGATATATGCAAGTAGAATTTGGATATATACATGATTTAGCAAAAAGAAAATTAGAAAATAATGTTGATGAATGGGTAGACCCTTTTATTTTGTTTTATTTAGAAGATGAATTTAATTATTTGTCTTAAGTTTAAAGAATAGTGATAATTATTTTTATAAAAATAAGTAGAGCGGGAAGGATTAAATGCAGCTATTTAATTTCTAAAACAAAAATAGATGGTAAAACATAGTATCAATAAAAAGGCAAGTTTATTTATCTATTTTGAAAAGCTAAATATCATTTACTTTTTTTCAAAAGCTTAATTTAATAATATTTCACTTTAAGTGCAGTTTATTTAATTTTTGTAATTTGTAGTTTTATTCAAGGTTGAATAGGAATGTAAATCGAATCGTAAAGGGGAAGATCTGATCCAAAGTGGGATTTGAATTGCAAGATTTTAAATATTTTAGTAATAGTGTTTTAGTTGATGTAACTAATAATTTCAACGTACATTAAAGTGATTACTCCACCTAGGTTTGTCTTTATTGTTGCAACCTTTGCTCTTTAGTTCCATGCTTATATCTACAAATTTCTGTACTTAATACTAGAAGAAGAAATGTGAATTATTTGTACTTATGATTTTGGACTGCGTACACTTTTGGTTTTAATGTAAGATGGAGAAAGATGTATGAATTGCTTATACTTGTGCATTTGAAAATAAGTACGTTTTTCTCAAATATTTGTAAAAGGATAGTTTAATTTTCTTTTTGGTATAATGATACATATATGGAATTTGAATGCAGAGATGCATCAGTGGAATTTTCATAATTAAATCAATGCTTAACAAAGTTCCTTCGATTTTTCTTTTAAGGTTTTGTAATGAATCGGTATTTGTTTCCATAAATACTTAAACATAATATAATCACTAAGAAAAATATGTATGTTTTAATATTTAATATTGTTAATAAGAAAACTTGTCAACATCCCAAAGCTATTTAGTTAGTAAGTAAAATTATTTATGTTACAACAGAAGATTATCAGAAGAGATTACTCCCTTTGAAACCCCCTATCGATCGGGATGACTTGGACAAATTGCTTTTGGAGGATGATTTATGAAAGTACTAATAGTGGTTAATTGATCCAATTAACCTCCTCAAGGTGAAGATTAAGGAGAAAGCATCCCATCCGAAACTTCTATTTTGGATGGATCGAAAGTGGTTATGTATATCAGGTGTTCATCCCCTTTTGACTATATTGAAAGGTCCACTCTACCTTTAAAGAGAAGAATTTGCTTTCGACACCATTGGTTTCGCTCCTTTAGGATGAGCTCCTTCGAAAGGGTTATAAGTATCGTTGGATGTGTATACCTTTCGAAGGAATTCATTCCTTATAGCGTTGCTTTTCATTTACACATCTGATCTTCCTCGGAACTCTCCTTTCGATCAAGTCGAAAGGGGTCTAGCTAAACCGAAGTGGATCTGATGTATAATATGCAAAGTCTTATTTAATATATGCAATGGTAAATCATCTCAGATAACATAAGTTCCCTGAACTTATTAAAGTCAAAACATCATCATCATCTTTATTTTTCATTATACATCATTAATAAGATTATAATGTGATTTGAATGCGTATTATGTAAGTTGATCGCATGGCATTGTATAAGACAAAATAGAATTAAGAAGGTAAGCTAGCATCATGTGCAATTGATCATTAGACAAGTTATTGATCAAAATGATCTCCCTCATGATCAAAATCTTATTGAATCCATGCGCTTCCTCTTTTAACATGAATCCGAATTGAGTTAAAAGTAATAGAGCTTTTTCCTCAAATCAATTTAGGATTACAAAGACTTTATTTAGCTAAGAAATGGAGGAATGAGTTTGGATTCCAAAATTCGATCCCCAAAATCGAATCCCTTGCATCATATTTATAGATATAGGTTGTCCCATTTCATGCTCATTCTTTCGACTCAGTCGAAGGGTCTTCCCCTTATCTTTTGCTTTCATACAAAATCGAAAGGCCTTTTTCTATTTGCGGCGCGCCTACTTTCAATCTTGTCGAAAGGCTTTTCTTTTGAGTTTTCTCACTTTTTCTTGCACCTCACATCTTCTTATTCTAGACCTTTAGAACTAGTCGAAAGGATCTCCACGTCCACCTGTCGCTGCCTTCAAGGTCCAAGTGTCTCTTTTATCTGTTTTCTTCTAGGCTGCTTTCAACTTCGTCGGAAGGATGATAATCGCGCTCCTTGCTTTGTGTTGCTATAATGTTTCGAGTAAAAAATGGGTTAGGCTTTCATATTGCTTCGAAAGTTATGAGAGTGATATCTGAGTCGAAAGGATTTTTGGCTTTCATGTAGGATTTTCATCATGTTTTCGTAAGGTTCCAACCGTTTCGAAAGGCATGTACTTGCTTTTGAAAGGTGTATCGGAATCAATTCTTCATGTTGTAAACCGAAATTGATGAAACCTTCTATTTTGAAGGCATTGGTTCATTGCGCAATCCTTTCGTTCAGCACCTTCGAATGGGGTTCCAAATCCAATTTTGCTTCTCTTATATATGCGAATTCATCTACATCTAAATGTTTCAATAAGGCGGAAGAGTAGCCCTGCCTTCCTTTTCTATCTTCTTGAAATATTTTGTATTATTTATCATTTGTGAAGACACCTGGTGCTTGCGACCTCCTCGAAAGCCATTTCAATGCCTTTGAATTGAAACACCCTTCCTTGATCATTAATAAAACCCATATCTTTAATTCTAGTAGTGTAACAACCCGGAATTTCACCACATGAATTTTTGAATATTTAATTAATTTTAAATATTCAAATAATAGGTTTTATAATTAAAATAAAAAACTTTTAAATAATAAATATTAAAGATAAAATAGTTTTCAAATTTAGTTTACAAAAATATTTAGTTCGATAAAAAACAGAAAATGTGGCCAGAAATTGTTTTTCGAATTTTCGACATTTCATCGTATAAAAATTATTTGAAATGTTATGCACACTTTCTTATATATATGCACACATAGACTAATTATATAATATATAAGCTAAGATAGTATAATAAAGTTTAATTTAGTTAATTAACTTAAGATAATTATGATGTGATACTTTGACAACTAAATAAAAAAGGAAAAAAATGTCACATCAAATTAAACATGCTTAAACATGATTTGATATTTTGGCAACTTGAGCTTTAAATGCATATTCGTAAGGGGGAGACAAGCATTGTCATATGACAACCATGGATAGGAGGGTATATGTAACACCACATATTTTTATAACATTATTTAGAATTTTTAATTAACAAAATTAAATGAAATAATGTGAAGATTAATAGGTTGAGATTTGATTAGACTAAGGCTAGCCGTGCCATGTTAGTGTGTTAATTAAAATTAAATAACATAAATAATGGTGTTAGGAATGAGTAAGGACAATATGTGAAAGAGGAAAGGCTTATGCCCTAATCCCTTAGGAATGAAACTCACGTTAATTTCATTTTCACTCTAACTAAAATTAAACCAAGGCCGGCCACCATTATTGTTCTCAAGAGAAGATAAGCTTGGATTCAAGAGAAGGAAGATAATCTACTAAATCAACATCAAATCTCACATCTTAAAATATCATAGCTAAGGTGAATAATTACTACACCCCATTTTCTTATGGTTTTCGGTTTTTAGATTAGATCCAAAAATTTTTGCAAGTATATGCCATGTTTTGATGACTAAAATTGTATATATGCTTGTTGATGAATTATATATGTTCATGTTAGTTTTTATGATATGTTTGACATGAAAACCCTATTAATTGACATCCAAAAGCCTTGAGAATTTAAATTTAGGTCAGAAATGATATTTTAGAGATGGATTTCAATTTTCATAATTTTCTGAACTAATGTAGATTTTATATTAATTTTCTAGTGAAGAAAATGATTTATTGGGTTATAAATTATTTTCGACTAAAATTATAATTATTTAGGTTTGAAATTTTCATGTGTTGGAAAACATATTAGAATTTCTAGGATTTTTCCAGATTTTTCCTTAGTGAATTGATAAATATATAAAATTATTTAAGGTATTAGACTTAAACGTTTTATATATTTAATTAAGAAGAGAGGGCATTTTACAAAATAAAATGATTATTTAATTTTGAAAATAGTAGCAGAACTTTTCAGAAAAGTATTTATTAACCAATAAGAATCTGACAAACAAAAGTAGGTTAGTTGAAAAGTTATCCTTTATAAGTTAAAAACAAAGAAATCATATTTTTAGCATGTTTTTAAGCCAATTTTAGCATTAGACCTTCCGACCCAGACCTCTCGACTAAGTCGAAAGGTTATACCTTTTGATAAGGTCAAACCAATGCATATGGTATCAAGTATCTTGGTATGTAGGACAGAGTCGAAGGATTCGTAAACCAAAGGTTTGTTCCCAAAGGGGTTGAAGTATGTGTGTTTCATAAGCCAAAGATCGTCTGCTTTGCTTTCAAATTCGACTTGGTTGCTTTCGACCAGGTCAGATATTTAAATAAAGGTTTTTAAACATTTCGACAAGTTCGAAAGGTTACTACCGCTTTGTTATGAATCTTCCGACAAAGTCGAAAGGTTTACTTGTTTTAAAATTAGCCGCTTCTCCATGCTTTCGAAGGAGAGCTTTTGACTTAGATGATTCACTATTGTTTCCAAAATGAAGTAAGACCAAAGCTTTTGAAGCAGATCTTTCGACAAAATCGAAAGGTCCCTTCCAATGATTTTGAAAGGTTTAGGTTCAATTATATTGAAAAGTTTAGTTCAATGATTTCGAAAGGTTTGTTAACCACAAAATATGAATTGTGATAAAGAAGACCTTTCAGAAGATTTCCGCCAGAATAGAGGACAATAGGTATAGTCACCTTTCAACGGTGTCGAAATGGTTAGTCAATGCTAACAAGAAAAGGCAATAAAAACTTCAGAGCAAAGCTTCCATAAATATAAAGGGAAGAATTACTGAGGCACAATGAAGCTGCTAATTACAGAGCCTACAAGCACCTTCCGGTCGGAATAAAAGAACAGTTTAGGAAACACTCATTATAAAACATAGGCTAAAAGAAAGAAGTTCAAATAAAACCTTTCGAAGGAATCGAACGGAGGAAGTCAACAATTCATAGCAGTCCCCGACCTTTCGAGGGGTTTTATTCTACAGTATTCAAGAAGTTTTTGCCTTCCAAAGAGGGTGAAGAAGTCAAGGGCATGTAACTCTATAACTACCTTTTCAAAAGCATAATAAGTCTTTCTGACCGGTGGGAACGCACGCCTTATGATGAAGGCAAATTCGCAAGTCAGCTAGGAATGAAAGACAATCTTCCAACAACATTCAAGAAAAGCACGACTCTCGATATAATAATCAAGTAAAGAGCAACCTTTCGAAAAGGTTGAAGGGTTCACAACAATCAAGTAAAAGTGAAACCTTCTAACAAGGTTGAAGGTTTCCTAACAATCAAGTGAAATGGAAACCCTCTGACAAGATCGAAGGGTTCACAATATCATATAGAAGACAGACCCTTCGGCAAAGACGAAAGGTTCATGAAAGCATATAGAGTAGTAGACCCTTCGACAATGTTCAAAGATACCGATAGCATGCAAAAGGAAAACCTTTCGACGAAGTTGAATGGTTTGCAACTTCATATAAAAAGATGATCTCTCGACCCAGCCTAAAGCATGAAGTCGTAAAGAGGGCCGCCTACATCTGTAATAAAACCCAAGTGGTCCAGTTTTGGAGATCAGATTTTCTTCTCATTCTTCTCTCATTCGACTACTTTTTCTTCCGCTCACAACTTTGTAATCCTAGTTTAGAAATTAAATTGGGGATTGATTTTTTGAATTTTGTATCAAACTTCATCATGAGGAAATAACGAGGATTGTGGCTTGTAATCGACTCTGAATTTGGGGATGATCACGATTAGGCGTCAATTTAATATTAACCGCTGATCATATATGATTTATTTCTTATCTTCTTTGTTTATTTCAAATATATGTCATGGAATTGTTATTAAACATTTTCACGAGCTTTGTTTTCCTTTCTTGGCTCTGGCTATAAAAAGGGAAATACTACTTGTAAATCAGTTTTAATACGGCTCCATGGCATATTAAATCAATTCTTATTTTTATCTAAACATGTTTGAATGATGCATTTTTTTGAAGGGTTTTCACAAGAAGAATATCAATCTAAGAGGTAGAAAGCAACAAAGAAATATAGAACAGAGTAATATCTCCTTTCGACAGCATCGAAAGGTCTACTACCTTCCGACGTGATCGAAAGGAGATGAAAGACAGTGATTGATTGCTCTCGATCTCCAGGGGAGATGGAATTCGATGAAATGACAAGTTCAAAAGTTATATAAATGACTTCAAAGGGGAAATTACAATTATAACAACCTAGTCGAAAGGTTCAAAGGACTACTTAAACCCTTCGACTAAGGCGAAAGGTTTCATAATTCTACTATTCCAACCAAGCCGTAAGGTTTGAATGAAACCTCAACCTTTCATCATGGTTAATGAGTTATTTTATTTTCTATGCAATTTCATGGAGGGGATAAGCAACTTTTTAAACCTTCTAGCATTATTCATCTTAGGCTAAGGTTAAACCCATGGCTTCAAACCCTTCTGGCCTAGTCATTTTATTCGAAAGATGTGAATTTACTCAACCACATAGTTGGGCCCTTATAAAAAAATCTTATACAGAGCATTGGGGACGTTAACAAGATTTCTTGCTAACATATTTGGCGCTAGAAGGAGGCCTCGAACCTCCGACCTTGCTATTTTAATATAGCTAATTGCAGAATTTTGATTTGCTTTAGGAAAATGAGATCAAAAAGGCTTTCCACCTTCAATGAAAGGGACAAACATATAACTTCGCTAGAGAAAAATGTGTCGCCATCTTTCAACCTGGGGAACAAGGAACAAGGGCAGTCTTCTGCACCAGCTCAACCAACTTCACCGCCGACTCAAATCCGACTGTCTCCGCAACAAGCTCCAACTCATAATCTTCAACCAGAGGAGCATATTGCTAAAATCACACATTTAGAGCAGCAAATGGCAGAAACGAAAAATCTCCTTAATGAAGTTCTATCTCACCGATCATCCATGAAGGCGGCCACAGTGGGAGAAGAAGTCATCTCACCAAGGAGAAATTTTAAAGTCAACGTGGATGCCGCGAAAATTAAAGCTATTATTCCCTTGCCTAAAAAGAGGGATTATCTCCCACTAAAAGAAAACTATCAAGGAAGAGTTCAAGAGGAAGACAAAGACTGCTCTGCAAGTTCTACCTTGGATGGTTACAAACCGAGTAAGAAAGATTATTTGAACAATGAAGCTTACCTCAAAAACATGGCAGAGAAGGCTGTGAAGGATCTACCAAATATCAAGGGCAAAGGAACAGCAGACGAAAGAGTAAACGATAATGAGAGGGTTGCCCCTTTCATTGATGAAATAATGTCAACACCAATTCCCTCTCACCTGAAGGTCCCTACAATGAAATATCATGCCACATCTAATCCTGACGACCACTTGATGGCTTTTAATAGTCAAATGGATTTGTATAATGCTTATGGTGCCGTTAGGTGCTGCCTTTTCCCAATCACTCTTCAAGGAGCTGCCGTTAAATGGTGCAGGATGTATCGTGAGAACACAATCTATTCATGGAAACAATTAGTTCTCGGCTCAGTTCTGCATTTGTAAAGACCCGTCAATCGACTACACAGTGCTCACCAATATAAGACAGAATCGTGGTGAGTCATTGGGAGATTACTTGAAGAGGTTCAACACTGAAGCCTTGAAAGCCAAAGGAATGAATGATAGGGACAAGCTTATTGTAGTGCACTCGGGCCTTATAGTCAATTATCCTTTCTGAAAGGAGTTATTCATCCATGGATGCCGAGATTTACAAGACTTCCACTTTCAAGCTGACAAATTCGTCCGGATGGATGAATTGTACCATTCTAAGAAAAAAATTAATCAAAGGAGGGACAGTGGAAAATTCGGCTCAGAAAGGACTCCTAAAGGATCTAGATGGGAGGACGTTAATGCTAACGCGGTGGCGTTAAACCGACTGATCTCTTACATCTATGCAATGACTCGAGACAAGGTCAATTTCTCAATCTCATTCAAAGCCCGAAATTATCCAGAACGAAAGAAAGGAGATAAATATTGTGCTTACCACAAGCGAATGGTCACAAAACCAACGAGTGTAAGGTGTTGGCAAGAATAATTCAAAAATTAATTCGAGAAGGACAGTCAAAGGAATTTGTAAAGAATCTGCAACAGACTTTCCTGCCAGAGGCTGAGGCAAGAAAGCTTAATGGTAATACTGTTAATATGATTGGAGATGAAGATCCACTAAGCATGAGTCCACCCTAAAACATAATTGATGTTATATACGGTGGACCACATCCTGTGGGTAGAAGTCAGAGTGCCAGGAGTAGATACATTCGTGAAGCCAGGAAGGGTATGTTTTCCATACAAGAAGAACCACCGCTCAGGAACCCAAAGTATATTATTAACATGCACACTTTGGTGATCAGTCTCCAAGAGTTGAGAAGGGGAATCCATCATCCCCACAATGATCCATTGATGATCACAACTCAGATAGGATCCTCGGTGGTTACAAAAATCTTGGTCGATAGTGAAAGCACTGTAATGTGATATTCCGACATGATATTGATTAGATGGAAATCTCGAAGGACAAACTTGAGCTTAGCCCCAAATCCATCTTCGGGTTCAACAACAAAGGAACAACCCCACTTGGACAAGTAAAGCTTTTGGTTTTGCTAGGACTCCCTCCTTGCTCCCGTGCTTTTTAGACAACCTTTGTGACCATAGATCAGCCATCATTCTACAACGCTTTCTTCCAACGTCCAACACTGGATGAAGTGGATGCATTTGTCTCACCAAAATATCTGATGCTCAGACCTTACCGAGACTACCTGGGGAATTATCCGAGGCAACCAATTTGCGTCAAGGGAAATGTATTTTGCAATTTTGGAGCAATATAACAAGGAGTTCACTTGTTACTTTGATTCTTCCATTACTTTACAGCCTTCGGACGATGGGTTTCTACATCCATCATTTGAAGCAAAGGAAAAATTTGACAAACTAACAAGCCACAAAATGTTTTGTAGTTTATGGAAAGAGGAAGAGAATGTATACTAACTCCATAGAGGAAAGCGACATTGTTACTGAACTAGATTGCTGAGGAAAGGTCGAAAGAGTTAAGCCGGTTGAGGAAACCAAGGAAATTTTAATAGATCCTGCGATTCTACTAAGATAGTTAGAGTGGGAAAAGATCTAGAGGAGGACTTAAAATCAGGATTGGCAGAATTCTTAAAATCCAATAAGGATATTTTAGCCTGGACCCACTCTAACATGATTGGAATTGACCCTACAATCATAAGTCATGCACTAAACATCAATCCAAACATCCCTCCTGTTAGGTAAAAGAAGAGGCAATTTGATAAAGTAAGGACCAACACCGTAAGAGAAGAGGTCAATAAATTGCAAAGAAATGGATTTATTAGGGAAGTCTTCTACCCTGGGTGGTTGGCAAACCCAGTTTTGGTAAAGAAACCTAATGGAAAGTGGCGAATTTTCTTGGATTATACGGATTTAAACAAAGCTTGTCCAAAGGATTGTTACCCACCGCCAAGAATAGATCAATTGGTCGATGCGACCAGTGGACATAAGCTGCTTTCCTTGATGGATGCGTACTCTGGATACAATCAAATCCATATGTACAAACCTGATGAGGAGCATACTAGCTTCGTTACAGATCAGGGAACTTATTGTTACAAAGTCATTCCATTTGGGTTTTAAAATGCTGGAGCAACTTTCCAAAGATTGGTTAACCGAATGGTTAAATATCAAATCGGATGAAATATGAAGGTTTATGTAGATGACATGTTGGTAAAATCACTAGAAACGAAGGATCATCTCCAAGATCTGAATGAGATGTTCAAAGTGCTTCGAAAGTATCAAATGAAGCTCAACCCCCAAAAATGCAACTTTGGAGTTCATTATGAAAAGTTCTTAGGCTATGTTATCAGTGCACAAGGAATCAAAGCCAGCCCAGAACAGATTGAAGCTATTAAAGATATGCAGAGCCTAAAACAAGTAAAGATGCCATGATTTTAAATGGAAAAGTAGCACCATTAAGCAGGTTCATTTCAAAGGCCACCGATAAGTTTATCTCATTCTTTCAGGTAATAAAGAAAAAGAATTTTTTTGAATAGAATGAAGATTGTAAAAAGGAATTTCAAAGAGTTGAAATCGCATTTGGAGAAACCTCTGATCTTATCTAGCCCCGAAAATGGAGAGGATCTTTTATTGCATATGGCAATTTCTGAACATGTATTAAGCTCATTATTGATCAGAACTGAAAAGGAATTGCAATCACCGATTAATAATGAAATACCCACACCCCTTAATATATCCAAAAGGACACATTAAAAGGCGTGGTGCGTTATAGTTATAACTAAAGCTAACTGAGACTAAGGTTCACAAGACAAATATAGATAAAAACAGTGGAAACTTAAAATAATATCTTAATTAAAAAAAGCTTCATAATTGCTTCATAAATAAGTCAAATACCAAATACCACATGCATGTCTAAAAATCCAGTATGTCTCATGAAACAAAAACTCATAGTCTCAAAAATCAAAGTACATAATATCCCTCATAATAAGCCAGTACATAGAAAGAACAAAAGCTGAAAATAAAAGAAAAACATAGTTGAAAACTCCTCCAAAAAACTGCCAAGCAACAGCAATCTACTAACTTCTTCCTTGATTGCCTATGGGGAGGGGGGCAGGGAAAAATAGAAAAGCGGGTCAGACTAAAAGTCTGGTGAATGATAGTAATTAATAGAGTATTTAAGTAAGATAAAAGTAATAGACTCTACAACAGTTCTAGCATAAATAAGGATAAAAAAGGAAATAGGAAAGAGATAAACTGGAAATAAGTACGATTAAATATTTTTCAATTTATAAGATAGGTTAACTTTGATTGCTTGCACTTGTCCTTGATTTTTGCTTTGATTAGGCTGAATTCCTAATTCTATAATTAGGATGTAACCCTAATTCTACCCTTTTTGATCGGCCTGCTACTCCATAGACCTTACTGCGGACCAGACGCTATATAACTCCCTACATAGCAGCCAATGGTATCTACGAAAGATGCATAAAGCACCCACTATGGATCCGGACGACATATATAGCTACCTACACAGAAGGCAATGGTATCTACGAAAGACACCCATACTAAGCGCTTGGAACTCATAGCGATTACTAATCACCAGAATGGAAGTCGCACGCATAACTATCACCATGCCCATGCTACATTTTGCTCCACCTATTGGGTCTTCTTATTACTTCAAACTCCAGCTTAAGCGTGCCCCTCATCCCACTTCAGACTAACATGAGATCACTGTGTGTCCATAGATTCTATAGGGGAAATGCTGTTGGTACTGGTCCGTCATCCAAAAAATATCTAATTACGCCCCTTTTCCAAATCCCTCATGATTTGAACTTCTATTTGACCAATTACTAACATTCCTAGTGTAAGCGTGCCCTCATCTCACTTCAGGCTAATGTGGGACTACTGTTTTGTCTAACAGGGAATGCTATTTGGTACAGGTCCTACTTTCATCTTTGCTTATTAACATAGATAAATTATTTTAAATAAGCATTTATAATTTATCCCTACTATCTTTGCTTATTAATTTATCCTAAGTCTTGAAATAAGCCTCATTCTGTTCTATTTCTTATTATAACCTACGTTATAATCATGCTTATTACTTAACCCAAGGTCTAAGTGTGAAAATAAGCTCCTTTAATCTTTTACTCTTTTTAGTGATAATTCTAAGTTATAACTAGGCCAATCTTTTTAATTCAGTCCAATTAACGTCATAATTAGGCGTAATTTCGGTCCAATTCCATTTATAATACAGTCTTTGAAATTTACATCTTATATTCCATTATTTCAGTTTTCTTACAATTTTATCCATATTCACGTTAATCCTATTCTAATCCATACGTGAAGAAAATAAAAGAAAACTGAATATAGAAGAAAATCCAAAACGTAGAAAGAAGATGTAAATAACGTATAAATAACAGTAAATAAACTAAAATACAGTAAATACACTGTAAACAAACGGAAAAGCTATAATTAACAGAAATAAACTAAAATTACTGAAAAGAATAGCTGAAAGGAAATAGACTGAAAATAATTCTAAAAACTGCAAATAAACTACTGAAAAGTCTATTCCAAAAATCGTAGTAAAACTACAACTATTGGAAACCCTATTATTTTAAATTACTTAAAGAAATCTTAAAATAATTACAATCACCCACCTCCGATCCTAAGCTCTTCCTTTGGTCTTCCCGGATCTACTTGGAGTTGTAAAATAACTTAAATTATAACAATTTTCTCCTTTGGAAAAATTATTCCATTTAGGGTCCTTTCTAGAAAGGTGAACCCAATTAGAGAAAACCTAGAATGAGAAAAAGTGTTAGGTCTAGTGGTCTATTTATAGGGGTAGAAGCGGATCTCGGAATGTTGGATTTTGGGATTTGATAGGATGCAACCACGTCATAGGCTGAATAGGAGCCATTGGATGTAAAAATAGATGGACCGGATTGGTCAGAAGAATGCAAAACACGTCACCAATAGGCTCTGGAACGTTTGAACGAACGAACATTCGTTCGTAAATAACAGAGGCGGGTCAACCAGGCAGTCGACCTGCATATATATATATATACATATATATATATATTTGCTTATTTTTTTATTTTATAACTTGGTCATTTTAGCTTAGTTTCTGACGTTCTATATATGTAAATTGACCAAAAAATTACCACGGACACAATGGTGCAATTCCCGTTGCTCAATTCTGATAACTTCACAAAGTTATTTTATTATTTAGTTAATTAACAAATTAATTATTATGGGTTAAATTTCAAGTTGTTACATTTTCCCCTCCTTAAGGGATTTCGTCCCCGAAATCTCTATGGATAAAAAATGTACTAAATGTTTTTATCCAATTCTACAACCAACTACAAAATCATCAACCATTAATCCATTGTCCTTAAGTTTTTCTATTGCAATTTATGATACTTATGCAATTAGTGTAGTGTAAATGTTCCTAACTAATGCAAAAGATTAGGCGGTCCACTGATTTAGTTGACCTCCTTTTTTGCAATCATGTCCATGCCATGTATCCAAATGAATGCAAAAATCACCTAGTGATAACTGATAATTCTATATGTGTGCTACAAACATCATCCAAATGCAACAATCATGTGATAAACATCCATGTATAGCAACCATGGAAATAAAATAAAAATGCGCACACATCCATATGCATATGCTCTAGTGTCCTAGTTAGGCCAATCCCTAAAGAATAATAATGCCTCGTGTACCTATATGCGTCCATAGCATCCACTAGCAAACACTTGCAATCACTAGCATACATCATTCATAACATGTTTAATTAACATGTTTACATCAAATCCTACCATCCATAGGTTAAATCCTAAGTTCTACCCTCCCAAAGGATAATAAAGGAAAGAACCTATTCAAATCTAAAGATGGAAAAAGGAATTCTAAAACTTACTATAAAAAAGATGAGGATAGGAAGTACGAATCTTCTCTTCTGCTTCCCAAGTGGCATCTGCAATATCATCTCCCCATGGCACCTTTACCAGTGGAACCTCCTTATTCCTTAGTCGCTTAATGTCTCTTCCAACAATCTTCGTGGGGATACACCGAACATAAGCTTCCCTTTCTACCTCCACCTCCTCCAAATGACTAGGCTCTACAACCTCCACAGAGTCATGTAAGCACTTTCGCAAGTGCGAAACATGGAAAATGTCGTGCACTCCTGCGAGCCTATAAGGTAGTAGCCTTACTCGGTAAGCCATCTTCCCAACTCTCTCTATGATAGGAAACGGTCCAACAAATCTAGGGACTAACTTTCCATTTGATCCGGACCTTACCACCTTCCTAAGCGGGGTTACTTTGATAAAAACTAAGTCTCCAACCTCAAACTCTAAGTCTCTCCTCCGTTTGTCTGCATACGACTTCTGTCTGTCTTGAGCTGTCTTCATCCTTCGCCGAATCAAATCCACCCTCTCAGAGGTCTCCCTAACCATATCGGGTCCAGGTAATAACTTCTCCGTAGACTCTACCCAACATGATGGGGACTTGCAAGGTCTCCCATATAAAGCCTCAAATAGTGCCATTCCTATACTTGTTTGGTAACTATTATTGTACGCAAACTCAACCAATGGAAGATGCTCCTCCCAAGTTCCTCCAAAGTCCAAAATGCCCATCCGCATCAAATCCTCAAGCACCCTATTGATCCTCTCCGTTTGGCCATCTGTTTGGGGGTGATAGGCCGTACTCAACCTAAGTTGCGTCCCTAGCGCCACCTGTAAGCTTCCCCAAAACTTACTAGTGAAAATGAGATCTCTATCACTAACAACGCTAGAAGGAACTCCGTGCAGACGGACTATCTCTCGAATATACAAGATGCCAAATATGAAGTCGTACGCCTACTCTTAACTGGGATGAAGTGGGCACTCTTGGTCAATCTATCAACAATCACCCAAATGCTAGTGTTCCCCTTCCTAGAACGGGGTAAACCATCAATGAAATCCATAGAAATACTGTCCCACTTCCACTCCGGCACATCTAAGGGCTGAAGTAATCCACCGGGTTTCTGCTGCTCTTCTTTACCCTTTGGCATATGAGACACCTAGCTACGAATTCCGCCACGTCCTTCTTGATACCGCCCCAATAGAACATCCTCTTCATATCCCGATACATTTTGTCACCACCCGGATGAATAGTCATATGGGAGTGGTGTGACTCTTCCAAAATTGCTCACAACAAGTCACTGGCGCGTGGAACACAAAACCTCCCATCTCTCCTATGCCACCACCTGCTATCTATGGAATAACGTTGGAGATGCCTAGAGACCTCTCCTCGGCTTATCCTATCCATAATGTCCATGAGCTCCGAATCCTCCCGCTGCCTCGAGCTAATCTAAACCAAAAGGGTAGGCCTTACTTCTAATGTCGCCAACAATACGGGAGTAATGTCCGTAGAGGGCTTAAAATCAAAAGTAGAAATAAACTCCAAGCTCCTCCACTTTACGAACAAAGGACTAAGGGGTGCTTTCTTTCTACTCAATGAATCCACAACCACATTACCCTTGCCAGGGGTATAAGCTATCTCAAAATCATACAGGGCTAAAAACTCCATCCACATCTGTTGCCTCAAGTTCAAGTCCTTCTGTGAGAATAGGTACTTCAAAGACTTATTGTCGGTAAAAAGCTCAAACCTCTCTCCAAGCAAATAGTGCCTCCAAGACTTAAGTGAAAAACTATGGCAACCAACTCCAAATCATGGGTAGGGTAGTTCTTTTCATGCGTCCTCAACTGCCTACTACCATAACACACAACCCTCCCTTCTTGCATCAACACCGCTCCTAGACCCGTTCTACATGCATCAGTGTATATAGGGAAAGGCTTAGCTCCGTCGGGTAAAACTAACAATGGTGCACTAGTAAGGGCTCTCTTAAGCTTCGTGAAGGAATCCTCACAATCCACATCCCACATGAAAGCTTTATTCTTCTTAGTAAGGTGTGTGAGTGGTGCTGAAATCTTGGCAAAGTCTCTAATGAACTTCCTATAGTAGCCAGCCAATCCTAGGAAGCTCCTAACCTTGGTAACATTCTTGGGGGCCTTCCAATCTTGCACTGCAATAACCTTGGTGGGGTCAACATCCAAACCTTCCTTCGAGACTACGTGCCCCAAGAAACGAACTTCCTCTCTCCAAAAATGACACTTCGAAAACTTAGCTCTCAAATGATGACTACGAAGTGTGCTAAGAACTTCCACATGAACAGCATGTTCCTCCATATTCTTGGAAAATACCAAGATATCATCTACGAATACCACTACAAACTTATTTAGGACATCCCTAAAGATGCGGCTCATCAAATCACCAAAATAGGCAGGATCATTGGTTAGCCCAAAAGGCTTAACCAACCACTCGAAAAATCCGTCTGGTGTCCTAAAGGTAGTCTTATCTATGCTGTCATCTGTGACTCTAAGCTGATGGAATCCCATGCCTAAATCAAATTGATAGAAAACCGAAGAACCTACCAACTGGTCAAAAGGATCATCAATCCTAGGGAGTGGATATCGGTTTTTCTTGGTGAGCTTATTTAATTCTCTATAATCCACACAAAGTCGGAGAGAACCATCCGCCTTAGTGGCGAAGACGACTGGCGCTCCCCACTCCGATATGCTCCTTCTTATGAATCCCTTCTCCTAAAGCTCATGAATCTGCTTGCTTAATTCTTTCCTTTCCCTAGGTTCCATGTGTCTCACATGTAACGCTACTGGCTTGGCATTCTCGGTCAAATAAATCCTAAAGTCAATTTCTCTCTTAGGGGGCAGTCCCCTAACCTCCTCAAAAACGTCTGCAAAATCTCCAACCACAGGAACCGAATGCAACTCTGATGACAATGAATTGGGGGAATAGAGAAAACTCAACATGACTGACCCTTACGGGTCACAAGGTACCTCTGGAGTCCTACCACTACAAGTCTCAAGTCAAACGACTCTCCTCTCGCATTCTAAGATAGCTCCATATGTGGATAGCCGATACATTCCTAAGCTCATCCCATACCCCGAAAATCCCAAAACATAGGCGTCATAGTCAAATTCTACGCCTAGGATAAAGATGTTCAAACCCCTACAGACCATAGATAAGTGTACCGATCCTCCTATGGGGTTTGAAACAATAATGGGGTCTACTACTAATGATATGTCCTAGTGTAAACAATCTACTAGAGAACAAGAGATAAAAGAATGTGATGCTCCAGAATTGTAATGACCCACATTTTTGACCGTTCAAGTCGACAAAACATACACACATGCCGACTCAAACAATCCAAAATACAAATAGTTATTGGGGTTAAATAAGAAAAGAAAAGAAAGAATAGAAACAAACTCAGAATCTCGCAGTGGAAGGAACAAGATATAATAATAAAATAACAGTTCATGAAGCTGTTAAATAAATAAATTTGATTATTATTATACATCATAAATCAGAGTTACATACATATCAGAGATAATACAATAATGCAGCGGAAAAATAATACAGTAGTAGAATACAAATGATGTAATACCAAACTCCGTCTTCGTCCTCCAGAATAGATCTTCAACCTTATCTGAAATGCTCAAGCTGACCCGAGCGTAATGAAAAGACAAAACACTCGAGTCAGGACTAAAATACCTCATGTAAGTTAAATCGAATAAGTAAATATGAGTGTGACGGCGTCGGAGATGTTTACGGGTTTTAGACACCTCCTATCCAGTATTTAACGTGCGTGCATTAACTTAAGAGATGTTCGGGATTTCCATCTCCTAAGGATCCGTTAAACTATCTATTATGTAATAGAATACGCTATATACAATAATGTCTATCATAAAGTAAAATATCAAACTAGCGTTAAGTCATGGCCCATTCCACCCTTAACACATTTTTATTCCCAAGAGTATATACAAGACCGTAGTTTCCCCAAAACCGGAAGTCACCAAAGGGCAATCCATATACTAAAGGTACAAACCAAAATCGTAGTGGTCGCGAATAGGATAATCAGTATGACAAGGTACATGAGGCAATACCAACTAGGATACTAGTAGTTGCGTGATCCGGACTGATGTTGGGCATAGCAGCTACTACCCCAACACCGCGAAACAACACTCCCATAATCGAGGGGTGCACCCAAATCGAATCACAAAAGTAATAGACATGGTAACGAAGAAGTGTGTCCGCTAGAGGTGGCGAACCTCAATGGCCCGGCGCGGCTCCTGTTTTAGTCATGTCAGGGGTCATCCAATATCGTTCTCTTTCTTCAGTCAATGCGTTCACCAAACCATCCACTTCGTTTTGGATCAACACTCCGCGTATAATAGTTATTAAAGTGGTTTTCGGTATCGACAGAGAGTATGTCCATATCCGATCCCGGTCTCTTTAATAACTACGTTATATTTTTCACACCGGTTGCTCTTTTACATTTCAAATCGATTCATAATTGATATCAAAATATCATATTCGCTTCAAAATCAAATCCATTTCAAATATCATCATATCTATTCAAGATGTAAGATTCCGTTTCAAAATCATTTTTCGCCTCGATATCTCATTTCGATTTCAAAATCATTTTCGCCTCAAAATCTCATTTCGATTTCAAAATCATTTATCGCCTCAATTTCCACAAAACGATTCTCATAAACTCGAATTCCAAATTTTAAAATTTAATCAAATCTCAAATCATCAATTTCAACTCGATTCGGCTTCTCAATAAACCATTTCAAATTATCAATTTCAAATACATATTTGAACCACAAAATAAGCCATTTCACTTCCAATATATTTCGAAACTTTAAATATTTCACATTTCAAAAAAACAGTTCATATATTTATATAAGAATATAAGATTTGCTTTAAAACCATTTCGTATTCAAATTAGAATATACTTCAAATTAAACATCCGTATTAAGTAGTTTACTTAATTTCTGGAACAATTCCAATTCAATAAACTTAGACTAACATTCGGATTTCAAGAATTCATTTAAGTATTACATTCCAAATCAATTTCAGTTCAAATCCTATTCAAATCAATTTTGTCTTCAAATTTAATTCAATAGTTTCAATTTAGTCCAATTCACAAATTCCTTTGAATTTCAATTAAATTCCAAATTAATTAAATCTCAATTTCAAATCAATTTTCAATTCCAAACTCAAACTTGAAATATCATTTCATATAAATTTTCTTAGAAATATTCAGAGTTCGATTAAAAGTCCAATCTTTTAAAACAAATCAACTTTCGAAAATTTACGCCGTATTTCAATCTTTTTCTTAAAATCTAAACTTCGAATAATTAAACAATTTCATTTACCAAGTTTAAATTCCAACATTTCGAGCTTCAATTCAAAATAATTCAATTTCCATAAATTGGATTTTTTCATAACTTTTAAATCAAATCATTTAAATAAATTTCAAATCAATGATTTTAAAATTATTAATTTAACCAATCCGGTGTCCGTATGTAATTTTCTATCCTATGGCCAAGTGATTATTTATTTCAATTACATGTCAGGGATGAATATATATTACTTAAACCAATCACAGTGTCATATGCATGTATAACATGATATATATATAAGCAAATAAACATCCAAACATTTAAATATCAACCAATAGCATCCATCGAAATAAATCATCCAATAGTCAATACAATTCACGGCAATTTCATAGTTATCAATATCGGGAAATTTGATTTATGATTAAATCCTAATTTCAATTTACCGTCAATTAAATTTTTCAACGGTGAATTCACATGACAGTCTATATAACAATTAAACTTTTATCAAACAACGAAAAATAAATTCATATCACTTCATAATGTCAAATTTAACTACCATAAAGATATTCAGTACGTTGTGAGCGTTATAAAACACTCACTTTGATATCCTGTTGTCACCGAGACGTTCCAGTTTGGAACTAAACCGGACGACTCCCGATTTTAGCCTAAATTTCAACTGTCTTCAAATTCGTCCAAACTAGTTTCATTTTGAAGCTCTCGTCATTACGATCGCAACGCAAAAATTCTCGTTCCAATCGGACCTCGTATGCGAGAGTTATTAAATTTGTAAGTGATCGACATTTGAATTTATAAAACAATTTATATTGGTATTAAAATTTATCCATACCCAAAGCAATGAAGCCCGGCCCACTAAACTCCATCTTCTCCAAATGCCTGTACGTGAAAATGCACAAACCCACCATTTGCCGTACACCAATCTCCGATGATACGGAGCTCCGATACACCGTTTGACATGCCATCTTCGCCAAACTTCTTCTCTTCGAAGCCTCCATCATCTCGACCACAAAGTTACAAGCTCGGCCAACCTAGGAAATCGCGACCTGACCCATTTCCCTCTCGACCACGTTCAGGTCGCACGCACCAAACCACTGCCGCACAACATAAAACTCACCACCGAGCTGCTATTCCGCATCACGAACTCGAATCAAAGCTCCGTTTCACGAATCGAAGCCTATATCCTCCACGATTTCCAACCCTAGTTCACGCCTAAGAACGGCTTCGACCCCAATAGTTGCCGCACCCACCAACGACCATACCAAATCGAACAGAAGGAAGAAACATGAATTTAGGAATTGGTTTGAGGATTTTTAGATTTATATTTTGTGAGATATAATTTTTCAAAGCTCCATTATCATTTTCCCTCTGTGTTTACTGAGCGTGCTGCTTTGAAATGAAAAGAAACAAGTGTGCCTGAAAAGCAATATACAGGCATGAGTATAGGCGGCTTGAAATGAAAGAAAATGACAGCCTAGTCCAATCAACGAATATATATAAATATAAATTTTTCAAAAATATCTCGATTTAAGTAACTTAAAATCTCGAACCCCTATCGAGACGTGCCGTCTGGTGTTCGTAATCTTATACCCCTATTCCGGACACAATGGAAAGGGTTTCAAGGCCTAATTCGATCATATGTGGAAGATAGCTTTTTGAAGTCGATTATTTTAATTAATGACGTTAAATTTCTACGCGTTTCAAGCTCGCACGACCAAACGTCAAGTCCGATTGCTACGAAAATTGAAACCTTACAATAATTCACAGTTACGGATCCGATGAAACTGGTTTCTTCGAAATCCAAGATAGTTGTAAAAATGGCTATTTCTACAGTCTAATTTCAATATAAAATTCCCAATTTTAAATTATTAACTTTTAAATCAAATTTCAATTGTTCACAAATTTCATTTTTTATTTCACAGTAATTAACAATCTTTTACAATGCGGTTTTTCCATTATAAATCCAGTATAAAAGATTACATTAGATTCAGCGTTCAATTATATTGTAATTCAAATTCAAGTTATTTAATTCCAATTGAATTCTTTTATTTCGATTCACACTTTCATTATTAAATCAACCATTTACTTATACATTATTATCAATAGTTTATAATTCATTTACTTTCATTTTCTTCAGCTATCATCTTATTTAAATTCACAGTAATATTAAATTACATTCATGTACGTTGATTTCAATATTATAACTTCAATATTAAATGTAACATTTTATTTATTTCGTGGTTTACAATCAAACTCAATTCATTATTTACATTCAATACAAGTTAACATCCATATTTAATTTACAAATAAGTTATTTCAGAATTCAGTTTTGTATTTTAACTTGTAATTCACATTTAACAACACAAAATTTTATTTCCTTCGTATTTTTATCCAAATTTTTATTTTAATTTGTATTTTTAAAGTGTTAAAAATACGGGTTGTTACATTCTCCCCCACTTAAAACTTTTCGTCCTTGAAAAGGAACGGAGAAGGGGAAACCATCATTTAGATATAATTCATTCAAAATATTCGACTTATTTGAAAAATTTAGTTATAGGATTTTTTTTTTAAATCTCAAAATTTTCTAACTCCCGGATTTTTGAAATATTTCGGCAGCACCTCCTTTGCGCGGCTAGGACCGAAAAATTTCACAGTGGTAATAATTGCATGATATACATCTCATTACAAGAATGAGGCATCCCAAAACATGGGGAACACAATAATATACCACAATATAAACCGTAATCCGAGAACGTACCTTTTATTAAGCGTTTATTAGCAATTTAACTTACATTTTGCATTTAGCGTAGAAGCGAGCTCCACAAGCGAAGCGTAACCCTTTGCTACCTACTAAAATGCTCAATAACCAAGTTAGAACCATGCATATAAAGATAGATCGATATACTTAGCATAAACAACATACATATAACATGTTTAGCTTCAAACTGAAATTCCAATTCCCGGACAGCAAACGAATCTTAGTTTTTTGGCCACCTAAACGATAAAATTTGGCATTGGAATCTAAACAAAAATTATTTCATTCCTTTCAGGCTTTCCGGAATGTCCAAAATCATCAAATTCAGACCATCCGTTCAAAAGTAACGGCCGTTTACTAAAAGAATACGTCGCAGCCTGGGCAATGCATTGCGCAGGTCAGCGACGTTTGGTCACGTTTTTGACCTTCTAAACGACAGCAAAACACCAAATGCTTAAAACAAAAGTTTTAGCTTAAGTTCTAAGCTTTCCAGAAAGTGCAAGATCAACAAAATATGATGCACCAGTAAAAAGTCATGGCGAGAATACTAAGGGTATGTGCTTCAGATTTTTGCTTTCCTTTTTACATAGGCCAGCGAGAACATTCAAGTTTAACATAGTAAATGAAGGAATTTCTCAAGACACTCTAAACAATAGTTGTGCTATAGTTTCTAAGCTTTTCGAAAAGTCTAAGATCGTCCAATTCCGTTCAGCCATTAAAAGTTATGGTTGTTTTCGTTCCAGCATATATTGGACAATTTTGGATTTTTTTCCCAAATTTGCTTTTATTATTTCAAAGTACAAACCATCAAAACTTCAAATTTTCTAAAGAACAATCATAAACACAAAGTCATTTATTTTCTTATTCATCAATGCAATAGGTTTACATTCAATTTGTTTTCGATTTATTCAAGTTTGTTTCATTCACATTTTGAATTCAAGTCAATTTGCTTCCATTTAAATTGAATTCAATTATATTTAATTTCACTTTGCTTCAAATTTGAATTTAATTATTTTAAAATTTTATTCCGTTTATCCAATTCCATTAACACTAATGAATTCTACTTAATCAATTATCATCCATCTAACAACCAATGCATACCAAACATTAACATCCATCCAAAATCTACACTAAATCAATTATACATTTCCAAGTCAAATTTCAATTTCATACACTTCCAAGTTTATTGACATTTAGTTATATTCAAATTTAATTAGTTTCCATTTACAAATTTCATATTTCATTAATTTTAAATTTTATTCCTTCACTTGTATATATCATTCATTTTACAGCTTAAATTTCTTTTATATTTACAACTATCAATAGATCTTCACATTTTATTATTCACTCTCACACTGGTATATTATTCCTCTACTTATCCTTATTAGCATTTTAAACCTTTTAAGTATTTGGTAAGTTATAGTTATGCAAATAGAATGTAGTTAAACAACATACAACTTCTTTTCATTGAAAGTTGAATTTTCAATTAATTAATTCTTAAGTCATTACTTAAATTTCACTATAATTTAATTTCACATTTACATTCACATATAGTATTTCCATTTTATATTAACATAATTGTGAATCACCTTTAAATGTTAATTTAAATTCCAATTATTTACTAACAATTTTATTTATATTTGCAAACCATTAATTAAATGCATATTTCATTATTCAAACCTATACTTGTATATTATCCAATTAACAATTCATATAACATTTTTGAACTTCTTAAATATTTTGGTAAGTTATATCTATGCTATAGAATGAAATTTAATACTATGCGAGTTTTACAGTTTCAATTTTATTTTAAATTCATAATTTCCTAATTCTAAGGATTTCTACTTCAATTGATATTTTCACTTAGCTCTTAGGTTCATTTCTCATTTCACAATTCAGAAGTTCCTTAATGATTCAAGTATTAATTCATTTCAATCATTAAAAAAATCATTAATTATTAAAGAACTTAAGAATTCCAATCCCGGTTTCATTTCAAATCAAGTTTTGAAATAATATATACTTATATAATTTATATATCAAATCATACTATAGAGAATACAAAATAAAATTCAATTTGAATCAAAACAAGGTTTAGACAAGCTATTAAGTGATCTCCCTCACTCGGACTCTCGAAAATAAATGCCGATGATGTGTGCACTCATCACCGAAATCATTTTCTAGCGTCAAGAGAAGGGAATATAACAGTTATCATTTAAAAAAAATCCTTCAAGAACAATTTCAACTCAAATATACTATCATATAATACTCATATTATATTTTTCAAATTCTTGTAAGTCAATTTCAAACACCGGAATTTAAATTCCTAAATCCAAGTTAAAATTCATTTATATTCATTATCAATTGTGTTTATAAGATTTTATTTTCCTAAATCCATTGTTATTTAATCAATTGTTGTAAATATTGACTGATCAAACAATAACGATAATAATCTAATATTATCATCTCCTAACAATCAATTCAATCAAAATGAATAAATATTCAAATAATTCTTTTATATAAAAATATATTCCAAAACGATATGGTGTTGGTTTGTCCTATTCGAGTGTTTAGAAATTCCTATCGATGCCTTGGCGTCCCAAGTATTGACCAGAATTCATAAATACTCAACGAAACAAATTAACACAATATAAAACCATTTTATATCAAATAACAAGTACGCTCTCTCATATACACTCAACTCATTCATATAGTTTACCTCTATTTCTCTGAGTTATTCTCCACTAGAGCCAAGGTTTATCGTTAAACCAAAGCTCTGATACCAACTGTAAAGACCCACATTTTTGACCGTTCAAGTCGACAAAACATACACACATGCCGACTCAAACAATCCAAAATACAAATAGTTATTGGGGTTAAATAAGAAAAGAAAAGAAAGAACAGAAACAACTCAGAATCTCGCAGCGGAAGGAACAAGATATAATAATAAAATAACAGTTCATGAAGCTGTTAAATAAATAAATTTGATTATTATTATACATCATAAATCAGAGTTACATACATATCAGAGATAATACAATAATGCAGCGGAAAAATAATACAGTAGTAGAATACAAATGATGTAATACCAAACTCCGTCTTCGTCCTCCAGAATAGATCTTCAACCTTATCTGAAATGCTCAAGCTGACCCGAGCGTAATGAAAAGACAAAACACTCGAGTCAGGACTAAAATACCTCATGTAAGTTAAATCGAATAAGTAAATATGAGTGTGACGGCATCAGAGATGTTTACGGGTTTTAGACACCTCCTATCCAGTATTTAATGTGCGTGCATTAACTTAAAAGATTTTCGGGATTTCCATCTCCTAAGGATCCGTTAAACTATCTATTATGTAATAGAATACGCTATATACAATAATGTCTATCATAAAGTAAAATATCAAACTAGCGTTAAGTCATGGCCCATTCCACCCTTAACACATTTTTATTCCCAAGAGTATATACAAGACCGTAGTTTCCCCAAAACCGGAAGTCACCAGAGGTCAATCCATTTACTAAAGGTACAAACCAAAATTGTAGTGGTCGCGAATAGGATAATCAGTATAATGAGGTACATGAGGCAATACCAACTAGGATACTAGTAGTTGCGTGATCCGGACTGATGTTGGGCATAGCAGCTACTACCCCAACACCGCGAAACAACACTCCCATAATCGAGGGGTGCACCCAAATCGAATCACAAAAGTAATAGACATGGTAACGAAGAAGTGTGTCCGCTAGAGGTGGCGAACCTCAATGGCCCGGCGCGGCTCCTGTTTTAGTCATGTCAGGGGTCATCCAATATCGTTCTCTTTCTTCAGTCAATGCATTCACCAAACCATCCACTTCGTTCTGGATCAACAATCTGCGTATAATAGTTATTAAAGTGGTTTTCGGTATCGACAGAGAGTATGTCCATATCCGATCCCGGTCTCTTTACTAACTACGTTATATTTTTCACACCGGTTGCTCTTTTACATTTCAAATCGATTCATAATTGATATCAAAATATCATATTCGCTTCAAAATCAAATCCATTTCAAATATCATCATATCTATTCAAGATGTAAGATTCCGTTTCAAAATCATTTTTCGCCTCGGTATCTCATTTCGATTTCAAAATCATTTTCGCCTCAAAATCTCATTTCGATTTCAAAATCATTTTTCGTCTCAATTTCCACAAAACGATTCACATAAACTCGAATTCCAAAATTTAAAATTTAATCAAATCTCAAATCATCAATTTCAACTCGATTCGGCTTCTCAATAAACCATTTCAAATTATCAATTTCAAATACATATTTGAACCACAAAATAAGCCATTTCACTTCCAATATATTTTGAAACTTTAAATATTTCACATTTCAAAAAAACAGTTCATATATTTATATAAGAATATAAGATTCGCTTTAAAACCATTTCGTATTCAAATTAGAATATACTTCAAATTAAACATCCGTATTAAGTAGTTTACTTAATTTCTGGAACAATTCCAATTCAATAAACTTAGATTAACATTCGGATTTCAAGAATTCATTTAAGTATTACATTCCAAATCAATTTAAGTTCAAATCCTATTCAAATCAATTTTATCTTCAAATTTAATTCAATAGTTTCAATTTAGTCCAATTCACAAATTCCTTTAAATTTCAATTAAATTTCAAATTAATTAAATCTCAATTTCAAATCAATTTTCAATTCAAAACTCAAACTTGAAATATCATTTCATATAAATTTTCTTAGAAATATTCAGAGTTCGATTAAAAGTCCAATCTTTTAAAACAAATCAACTTTCGAAAATTTACGCCGTATTTCAATCTTTTTCTTAAAATCTAAATTTCGAATAATTAAACAATTTCATTTATCAAGTTTAAATTCCAACATTTCGAGCTTCAATTCAAAATAATTCAATTTCCATAAATTGGATTTTTTCATAACTTTTAAATCAAATCATTTAAATAAATTTCAAATCAATGATTTTAAAATTATTAATTTAACCAATCCGGTGTCCGTATGTAATTTTCTATCCTATCACTACGCCATAGATGGCCTATTGCAACGAAATTACAAGGTGTTGCTAGCTACAATGTAACGATAGCTATGCTGATTTTTGTCTATTGCAACATTCACTTCAATGTGTTAGCATAGATATTAGCAAAATGTTGCAGTAGCTATAAATATATTCAAATTAAAAAAATTAATAAAATTTTACACCTCAGCGATCCACACCTTCATTTAAAACAAAATCTCAACCATCAATCCACACCTTAGCAATTTCCATTTCCCGCTTTACTTTTCTTTCTCGTTCCCCTCCGTGTGAAAATTAGGGCACGCGATTTTTCTTTCTCGTTCCTCTCTGTGAAAACTAGGGCACGCGATTCCAGTTGCTTTGATGCTCTGATTGATCGAATCTAGTGTGAGAAACGTTCCTGGTAGCTTTCTCCTTCGTTCTCCTTGATTGATTGCTCGAATTGCTTTGACTTCGTCGTCGGTGCGATGTGATATTATTTGGTATGTATTTTGCCTTCTGGTTTACTTGATTATTCTCGATTTTGGTTACACTCGCACGCTTTTGTCGATGATGAATTGGGATTTATTTATATGCTTTATTTCCTAATCTCGAGTTTAATCTTTCTGTTGGACTTTGAGAAATCTGCTATGTTGGATTGCGATGATGTATTGGTATGTTGGATTTTGGTTCACTGGCTTGATTTTGCTTTGCCGATGATGAATTGCGATGTGATATTATTTGGTATGTTGGATTTTGGTTCACTGGCTTGTTTTTGATTTTTGATCTGAGCTTGTTAGCTCCTTTCTACTGCATTTGTTAAACCAGAACTTGAACCTTTGTTAAACTTGTTCACATACCTTTGTACCTTGCTCACATACCTTTCTGCCTGATGCATTCACTGTTTTTGCTTGATGGGCTGCCTATGTGTACTGCTGTGTTTCTTGCACTGGCTTGTCTACATTTTGCTGAACCTGGTTCTTGTTTGTTTTGTTGGTTGCTTGCCCCTGAGTTGAATCCAGTCGATGACTCGGGTTTGACCTTGTGCCGTGTCCATTTTTTTTGGTTTGTCTACATATCTGGCTGCACTTGAGTATGAATTTGCACTTGAGTAGTTGCACTTGAGTAGTTTCTTGTACCAAGCCTTATGATGCATGTAGGTTCATCCATGTACATGCATTTCTTGGTCATGTTATGTTGCTTGCTGTGTTGAGTACTACTTTGTGCACTTGGCTTCTCCTTTGTGCATTTTTGCCTAAACTGTTGCTTGCTGTCTTCCATACTGTCTTGTATCCATGTGTTGCATTCATGTTTGGCTTATGCACTTGTGAATAGCTGACTTGTGCACTGTTTTGCTGCTGCACTGGTTTTTCTGCCATGTCCATTTTTGTGGGAATTTTCAATCGTCCATGAGATAAAAAATGGGAAACGGCCTTGTGATATATGCAGTGATACACTGTGTATATCATAGGTTGTCCGTGCAAATATTTGGTCCTTGTTAGAAAAAAATATGAAAAGAAACAACCCAAATACCTGAGGCAAATAATATAACAAAAATATTTTCATTTTCTGTTCGAGTTAAATATTATTTTCCAGATTACTGCTTTTGAATTATATGTGACAGGTATTGAAGACTGGACAGCTGGATACAAGCTTGAAGACAGAGTCAAATCAAATGTGCATGAGTTATGAGTGCATGAGCTTGAAGACAGGTTTCAAAGAAGGCTCGATCTTCCGAAATCGGATGAATCGGGCGGTGCCCACAGGTTTCAAAGAAGGACGATCCCCGCCGGGACTGCGGTGCCACAGACCCCCGCCGGCGCTGCGCCCGGACCCGCTACTCGGCTCTCCTTCGGCTCGGCACTCGGGTCGTCATATATTTGTCAGTGTCGGTGTCTGTATAAATTGAAACTGCATATGTAATGAGTGAACTGAGTGATGTAGTGAGGAATATCTGTATATGTGAATATCAGTGTTATATATCATTGAATTGTAAAATAGTGGAGTCAGGAATTTGTACTATTTCAAATGTTGAAATAAAATATTTATTTAAATAAATTACTGTTTGAATATCAAATTCTGTGCAATAGCATTTTATTAAATAAATATTTATATTAAAAAATCAAATATGCTCTACATTGTGGGCCCCACAAATTCAGAAAGTTAATATCTATAGCAACATTTTGGAATGTTGCTACAAACACCTATGGATGTTGCTATAGACCCAAATAGGTTTCTATTGCAACAATATTTCTTATGTTGCCTTAGTTAGTCAAAATGTTGCCTTTGAGGTCTGCGGCAACGCGGCAAAATGCATCACCGAGAAAGTGTTGCCTTTGCCCTTTTTTAGCATATAGCAACATTTTTTGGCACTTCCTGCATCACTTCTTGTGTGTTGCAGTATGCAATCTATGGCGTAGTGTATGGCCAAGTGATTATTTATTTCAATTACATGTCAGGGATGAATATATATTACTTAAACCAATCACAGTGTCATATGCATGTATAACAGGATATATATATAAGAAAATAAACATCCAAACATTTAAATATCAACCAATAGCATCCATCGAAATAAATCATCCAATAGTCAATACAATTCATGGCAATTTCATAGTTATCAATATCGGGAAATTTGATTTTTGATTAAATCCTAATTTCAATTTACTGTCAATTAAATTTTTCAACGGTGAATTCACATGACAATCTATATAACAATTAAACTTTTATCAAACAACGACAAATAAATTCATATCACTTTATAATGTCAAATTTAACTACCATAAAGATATTTAGTACGTTGTGAGCGTTATAAAACACTCACTTTGATATCCTGTTGTCACCGAGACGTTCCAATTTGGAACTAAACCGGACGACTCCCGATTTTAGCCTAAATTTCAACTGTCTTCAAATTCGTCCAAACTAGTTTCATTTCGAAGCTCTCGTCATTACGATCGCAACGCAAAAATTCTCGTTCCAATCGGACCTCGTATGCGAGAGTTATTAAATTTGTAAGTGATCGACATTTGAATTTTTAAAACAATTTATATTGGTATTAAAATTTATCCATACCCAAAGCAATGAAGCCCGGCCCACTAAACTCCATCTTCTCCAAATGCCTGTACGTGAAAATGCACAAACCCACCATTTGCCGTGCACCAATCTCCGATGATACGGAGCTCCGATACACCGTTTGACATGCCATCTTCGCCAAACTTCTTCTCTTCGAAGCCTCCATCATCTCGACCACAAAGTTACAAGCTCGGCCACCCTAGGAAATCGCGACCCGACCCATTTCCCTCTCGACCACGTTCAGGTCGCACGCACCAAACCACTGCCGCACAACACAAAACTCACCAACGAGCTGCTATTCCGCATCACGAACTCGAATCAAAGCTCCGTTTCGCGAATCGAAGCCTATATCCTCCACGATTTCCAACCCTAGTTCACGCCTAAGAACGGCTTCGACCCCAATAGTTGCCGCACCCACCAACGACCATACCAAATCGAACAGAAGGAAGAAACATGAATTTAGGAATTGGTTTGAGGATTTTTAGATTTATATTTTGTGAGATATAATTTTTCAAAGCTTCATTATCATTTTCCCTCTGTGTTTACTGAGCGTGCTGCTTTGAAATGAAAAGAAAGAAGTGTGCCTGGAAAGCAATAGACAGGCATGAGTATAGGCGGCTTGAAATGAAAGAAAATGACAGCCTAGTCCAATCAACGAATATATATAAATATAAATTTTTCAAAAATATCTCGATTTAAGTAACTTAAAATCTCGAACCCCTATCGAGACGTGCCGTCGGGTGTTCGTAATGTTATACCCCTATTTCGGACGCAATGGAAAGGGTTTCAAGGCCTAATTTGATCATATGTGGAAGATAGCTTTTTGAAGTCGATTATTTTAATTAACGACGTTAAATTTCTACGCGTCTCAAGCTCGCAAGACCAAACGACAAGTCCGATTGCTACGAAAATTAAAACCTTACAATAATTCACTGTTACGGATCCGATGAAACTGGTTTAGTCAAAATCCGAGACAGTTGTAAAAATGGCTATTTCTACAGTCTAATTTCAATATAAAATTCCCAATTTTAAATTATTAACTTTTAAATCAAATTTCAATTGTTCACAAATTTCATTTTTTATTTCACAGTAATTAACAATCTTTTACAATGCGGTTTTTCCATTATAAATCCAGTATAAAAGATTACATTAGATTCAGCGTTCAATTATATTGTAATTCAAATTCAAGGTATTTAATTCCAATTGAATTCTTTTATTTCGATTTACACTTTCATTATTAAATCAACCATTTACTTATACATTATAATCAATAGTTTATAATTCATTTACTTTCATTTTCTTCAGCTATCATCTTATTTAAATTCACAGTAATATTAAATTACATTCATGTACGTTGATTTTAATATTATAACTTCAATATTAAATGTAACATTTTATTTATTTCGTGGTTTACAATCAAACTCAGTTCATTATTTACATTCAATACATGTTAACATCCATATTTAATTTACAAATAAGTTATTTCAGAATTCAGTTTTGTATTTTAACTTGTAATTCACATTTAACAACACAAAATTTTATTTCCTTCGGATTTTTATCCAAATTTTTATTTTAATTCGTATTTTTAAAGTGTTAAAAATACGGGTCGTTACAAGAATCAAATAAAGTCTGAATGGGAAAAATCAGATATTGAAATCAAACCTTCAACTATGACTTTCCTACCTCTAGTTGGAATGCTACTGGAAGGTGCTGCGTCTAACGCCTGAATCTGTGCATCTGGAGCGCTCGCTCCCTGACCAGCAATGAATCGAGGGAATAGAGAAAACTCAACATGACCAACCCTTACGGGTTGCAAGGTACCTCTAGTGTCCTACCACTGCAAGTCTTAAGTCTAACGACTCTCTTCTCGCTGTCTAAGATAGCTCCATATGAGGATTGCCAATACATCCCTATGCTCATCCCATACCCCGAAAATCCCAAAACATAGGCGTCGCAGTCAAATTCTACGCCTAGGATAAAGATTTTCAAACCCCTACAGACCATAGATAAGTGTACCGATCCTCCTATGGGGTTTGAAACAATAATGGGGTCTACTACTAATGATATGTCCTATTGTAAACAATCTACTAGAGAACTAGAGATAAAAGAATGTGATGCTCCAGAATCAAATAAAGTCCAAATGGGAAAATCAGATATAGAAATCAAACCTTCAACCGTGACTTTCCTACCTCTATTTGGAATGCTACTGGAAGGTGCTGCGTCTAATGCCTAAATCTGTGCATCTAGGGCACTCGCTCCCTGACCAGCTCTCTGGGGACAACTCCTACTCATATGACCAGGCTGCCCGCAAACATAGCACTTACCCTTCATCTTATCCTTTCTGCAATCCTTGGCCAGATGTCTAATATACACACAACTATGACACTTTACTCCCTTCTTAATCTGCTTCTGAGGACCATCACCTTTCTTCTTTTTCTTATTCTTTTCCCACCACTTGTTCTTTAAACCTTCTAACTTAACCTCCTCTTTAGATTCTCCCTCCTTGACTGTATCCGACATAAGTGCCATCTCGACCAAAGACTCATAAGTAGCTCCCATCGGTACATGAGTCAGCAATAATCTTTGAAGGGGTTGATTCAATCCCTTCGCAAACTTCATAGCTTTCTTGTGCGGCATGTTCACCAAATCCATACCAAACCGTGACAACTCATTAAATTGATTAATGTATTCCTTAACAAACAAACTCCCTTGCTTTAAATTAATAAACCTCTCAAGCTGAACACTCTCTTCCGTCTATGAAAAAAACTTCCTATCGAATTGCTCCCAGAATCCATCCCAAGTAATATTCCTTCCCTACAACTCGATCACTTCCCACCAATAAGATGCCTCCTCCTTCAGTTGCCAAGTCGCTAGTTGAACTCGCTGCTGACCATCCAATCCCAAAAGACCAAAAATCCTCTCTGTATCCCTAAGCCATGCTCTCACCTCCACATAAGTCTCTTTGCCAGAAAAAGTCTCCCTGCCAAAACTCATAAAATCTTTACAAAGCTTAGAGAAATTGATGGCGGCAGGTGGGTTGATGGGATTCCCACCCACTGGTGCAGGATTGGGCGTAGACCCATGTACCTCTGCAGTCGTGGCTCGTAAGCACCTACAAAACCAAGCTAGGACTGGAATACCCTCAGGAAGGTTCGGGGCATCACCCATTCTACGAAAAGAAAACGATAGTTTACGAAAGAGTCAAAGGGAGATTGAACTGGACTTATGAGGGGTTTCTATAAAAATTATTTCATATATATAAATCATTTCTAAAAGTTCTTTTCTGAAAAATACTTTTAAAATAAGTTATTTTGAAAAATACTTTACTTTTGAAATTTTTTTTAGGAATCCTGTAACCTTAGGCTCTAATACCAAGTGAAACACCCCACACCCCTTAATATACCCAAAAGGATACATTAAAAGGCGTGGTGAATTGTAGGTATAACTGAAGCTAACAAAGACTAAGATTCAAAAGACAAATATTGATAAAAATAGCGGAAACTTAAAATAATAACTTAATTAAAACAAAGCTTCATAATTGCTTCATAAATAAGTCAAATACCAAATACCACATGCATGTCTAAAAATCCAGTATGTCTCATGAAACAAAAACTCATAGTCTCAAAAATTAGAGTATATAATATCCTTCATAATAAGCCAATACATAGAAAGAACAAAAGCTGAAAATAAAAGAAATACATAGTAGAGAACTCCTCCAAGAAACCGCTAAGCAACAACAATCTACTGACTTCTCCCTTGATTGCCTAAAGAGGGGGAAAGGAGAAAATAGAGGAGTGGGTCAGACTAAAAGTCTGATAAATGATAGTAATTACTAGAGTCTTTAAGCAAGATAAAAGTAATAGACTCTACAATAGTTCTAGTATAAGTAAGGATAACAAAGGAAATAGGAAAATAAGTACGATTAAATATTGCTCAATTTATAAGATAGGTTAACTTTGATTGCTTGCACTTGTCCTTGATTTCTGCTTTGATTAGGCTGAATTTCTAATTCTGTAATTAGGATTTAACCATAATTCTACCCTTTTTGATCAGCCTGCTGCTCCATAGACCATACTATGGACTAGACGCTATATATCTTCCTACACAGCGGCCAATGGTATCTACAAAAGATGCACAAAGCACGCACTGTGGCTCCGGACGACATATATAGCTCCCTACACAGAAGGAAATAGTGTCTATGAAAGACACGCATACTAAGCACTTGAACCTCATAGTGATTACTAAGCATTAGAATGGAAGTCGCACACGTAACTGCCACCATGCCCATGCTACCTTTTGTTCCACCTATTAGGTCCTCTTATTACCTCATACTCCAGCATAAGCGTGCCCCTCATCCCACTTCAGGCTAACATGAGATCACCGTGTGTCCATAGAATCTATAGGGTAAATGCTGTTGGTACTGGCCTGTCATCCAAACAATATATAGTTGCGCCCCTTATCCACATCCCTTATGATTTGGACTTCTATTTGACCAATTACTACCATTCTTAGCATAAGTGTGCCCTCGTCTCACTTCAGGCTAATGTGGGACCACCATTTTGTCTAATAGAGAATGCTATTTGGTACAGGTCCTACTTCCATCTTTGCTTATTAACTTAGATAAATTATTTTAAATAAGCCTTTACAATTTATCCCTACTATCTTCGCTTATTAATTTATCCTAAGTCCTGAAATAAGCCTCATTCTGTTTTATTTCTTATTATAACCTACGTTATAATCATGCTTATTACTTAACCCAAGGTCTAAGTGTGAAAATAAGCTTATTTCATCTTTTTCTCTTTTTAGCTATAATTCTAAGTTATAACTAGGCCAACCTTTTTAATTCAGTTCAATTAACATCATAATTAGGCGTAATTTCAGTCCAATTCCATTTATATTACAGTCTTTGAAATTTACATCTTATATTCCATTATTTCAGTTTTCTTACAATTTAATCCATATTCGCGTTAATCCTATTCTAATCCATACGCGAAGAATGTGGAATAAATGAAAACTTAAAATAGAAGAAAATCCAAAACGTAGAAAGAAGATGTAAATAACGTATAAATAACAGTAAATAAACTAAAATATAGTAAATACACTTTAAACAAGCGAAAAAGCTATAATTAACAGAAATAAACTAAAATTACTGAAAAGAATAGCTGAAAGGAAATAGACTAAAAGTAATTCTAAAAACTGCAAATAAACTACTGAAAAGTCTATTCCAAAAATCATAGTAAAACTACAACTATTGGAAACCCTATTATTTTAAATTACTTAAAGAAATCTTAAAATAATTACAATCACTCTCCTCCGGTACTAAGCCTTTCCTTTGGTCTTCCCGGATCCACTTGGAGTAGTAAAATAATTTAATTTATAACGATTTTCTCCTTTGGAGAAATTATTCCGTTTTGGGTCCTTCCTAGAAAGGTGAACCCAATTGGAGAAAACCTAGAATGATAAAAATGTTAGGTCTAGGGGTATATTTATAGGGGTAGAAGTGGATCTCGGACCATTGGAATTGAGGATTGAATAGAATGCAACCACGTCATAGGCTGAATAGGAGCCATCGGATGCAAAAATAGATGGACCAAATTGGTCAGAAGAATGCAAAACAAGTCACCAATAGGCTCTAGAACGTTCGAACAAATAAACGTTCGTTCGTAAATCACAAAGGCGGGTCGACCACCTTGGTACCCAGGTCGACCAGCCGGTCGACCTGCCTATATATATATTTTTTGCTTATTTTGTTTATTTTATAACTTGGTCATATTAGTTCAGTTTCTGACGTTCTATATATGGAAATTGACCAGAAAATTACCATGGATATAATAGTGCAATTCTCGTGACTCAATTCTGATAATTTCACAAAGTTATTTTATTATTTAGTTAATTAATGAATTAATTACTACGAGTTAAATTTCGAATTGTTACAAATAATGTGAGCAAAAGGCTAAAGGATGCCGAAATCTGATACCCGGTTATTAAGAAACTAGCATACAATTTGGTTTTGATAGCCAGAAAGTTAAGGCCTTACTTCCAGGCACACCCGGTGAAGGTGTTGACCAACTTTCCATTAAAACAAGTCTTTGGTAGGCCTGAAACTTCTGGAAGATTGATTAAGCGGGGAATTGAGCTAAGTCAATATGATACAGTATACCAGCCTAAAATGGCTACAAAAGGACAAGCCTTAGCTGATTTCAATAATGAGTCTACGGGATTCATTTTAGAACAATCTGACAAAGAAAAGGATATGAAACCCAAGTGACAGTTATTTGTGAATGGCGCCTCAAACGAACTAGGGGTCGGAGTAGGATATGTAATAATTACCCTAGATGGACACAAACTTCATTATGCTATGAAATTGGGGTTTTCAGCAACTAACAATGTAGCAGAGTATGAATCCATGGTTGTAGGATTGACTCGTGCTCTGCAACTCAAAATCCCAAGGATTCAAGTATTCAGTGATTCTGAATGAATGGTTAATCAAATCAAACAAGTATACCAAACCAAAGATCCCAAACTTTGTCAGTATGTAAAAAAGGTTCTAAAAATGCTCACACTTTTCGAAGATTTCTCTGTACACCAAATACCAAGGGAAGACAATTCTCAAGCAGATTCACTGGCTAAATTGGCCAGTTCAAGTAGGACCTCTGGAACTCAAATTATGCTCCAGGGAATTCAGGCTAATCCTAGCATTGAGGAAAACAGATAAGAGAAAACCAAGGAGTTATTAGTACTAACCCGATCACGAGCCTTAACAAAAGAAGTGGAAGAAACAGATCAGGGAATACCAAGTGAATAACATATAGCCCCAATAGCGGAAGAATATTATGAAAACACTTGGATGGCCCCATTATGAGTTATATCATCAACGAGAGACTATCTATAGAAAAAATGGAGGCGTGAAAGCTAAAGAGGCAAGCCCAGAATTTTACCATTATGGATGGAGTACTATATAAGAAAGGATACGCCCTTCCATATTTGCGATGTGTAAAGCCCGAAATCGGATTGAGGATATTAAAAGAAGCCCACGAAGGAATCTGTGGAGATCACTCCAGTGGAATCAAATTAGCCAAACAGATAATTAGACAAGGGTTTAATTGGCCACAGTTAAACAATCAAGCAATCGAGTACGTTAAAAGATGTGAAAAGTGCCAACACTACTCCAAGATAACATGTCTTCCTTCAAGTCAACTAACCCTTATCACCAGCCCATGGCCATTCGACATTTGGGGAATCGAATTAATTGGAGCTCTTCCATTCTCCAAAGGTGGAGAAAAGTATGTAGTGGCAATTGATTACTTCACAAAATGGGTCGAAGCAGAACCGCTTCTAAAGATCACCTCTGGGAAAGTGCTAAGATTTGTTATTAAGAACATTGTCACATGGTTTGGGATACACTATAAAATAATTTTGGACAATGGAACCCAATTTGAAAGTGCAGAATTATCAAAATTTTGTCATAAGAACGGAATTATAAAAAGCTTCTCTTCTGTCGCTCACCCAAAAGCCAATTGAGCTGTTAAGGCTGCTAACAAAAAAATAAAGAAAATCTTGAAAAAGAGACTAAATAAGGAAAAAGGGAATTGGGTAGAAGAATTACCCCTAGTTTTGTGGGCTTATAGAACATCCACTAGAACTACAATAGGTCATACCCCATATTCTCTAACATATGGCTATGAAGCAAAGCTGCCAGTAGAAGTTGAAGTACCTTCTCATTGAAGGATTGCCTATGCCTTCAACCCAAATCAAGAACTAAAAAAGGAATCTCTTGATTTAATTCACGAATTAAGAGATGAAGCAGCCTTAAGAACGATTGAATACCAATGTAATATAACTCAAAGGTAAAAGCAAGGACATTTAGACAAGGAGATTGGTTGCTTAGAAGAGTAATGACCAAAATGAGAAACCGATCAGATGGGCCATTGGGACCCAATTGGGAAGGCCCACTAATCATTTTCAAGGAAATTCCCCCAGGGGCTCACAAGTTATGCCATCTTAACGGTAATATGGTACCATGAACTTGGAACGCAGAACATTTGAAACCGTACTTTCCGGCTCTGAATGAATAAAAGATTTTCAAGAATGTCTCTGCTATGACTCGATAAGAAAGTCTACATGGTCGGGAGTAAATTTCTCCTTAAACTTGGACTACCTAAAATGGTATGCTACCAATAATGGTAGAAAGCCCTTGGTCGTGCCAAGATGGCCAGTTCATGACACCTCCTGGAGGGAGGGCGTAAGCCTTTATCCATGCCAAAGTCAGAAATGGCCAGGTTAAAGCAGCACAATCCCTTATCCGCGTCACGCTATGGCCAGGATATGACACCTCCTGGATGGAGGACGGATAATCCTTTAGTCCTGCCACACTATGGCCAGGCCAAGGTACCGAACAAGCTCTTAGCCGGGTCATGCTATAGCCAGGTTAAGGCGCCTCTTGGAGGGAGGTGGGTAAGTTCTCGGGCCCTGCTTGAGAATAAACTAGCTGAGTGCACCGGTAACACGGATGAAATATCCAATGGACTATGAAAAGTCCTTGTTTAAATAGGAATCACCAGAAATCGGCACCGCCTAAAATGGCAACCACCAGAAAGCAGCAATGTCTAAAATGACAAACACCCTGAAATGGGCACTGCTTAAATAAGCAAAAAAAAAAATGGACTAAAGAGTCCCCTCCTGAAATAGGCCAAAATAAATTAATAAAGAAAACTCAGGCCCGAGAAATAAAAAGCAACAAGTCACTATCAAATCCTGAAGATGGCACATTCGACAAAAGAATCGAAAAGAATTCTCTAACTTCTCGTAATGAACATATGCCTGATTGGTATTCTGGTCTTCTATTATTAATTACCTAAAATGGTATTCTGGTCTTCTATTATTAATTATCAGAAATGGTATTCTGGTCTTCTATTATTAATTACCAGAAATGGTATTTTAGTTCTCTATTATTAATTAAATGCCGGAAACGATGTTATGGATTTCTTGTGCTGCCTGTCAAAAATGGTATTCTATAAATAGCATCCTTGGCTTCTATCATTAATCGCTTAATATGTTCTATTGGACTACTAACATTAAACACTCGGAATGGGAATTCTAGTCTTTCATTACTTAATACCAGAAATATTCTTTTGGACTTCCATTATCTATTGCCAACTATGGTTTTCCGATCTCCCATTACTTATTATCAGCTATGGATTCTTGATTATCTACTGTTTATTGCCAACGATGATCTTATGATTAAACAAGACATCGGAACCTCAAACGTTTACAACCAAAGATGATCTCTTGGATCATTATTATTAATATAAAAACAGATGATCTAGTTGGTATTCCAGTCCTCTCCCAATATTATCAGATCAAGATAAGATTTTGGTCTTCTAGTATAGTGATCAAGATAATTCTGAACACCCTATTATTGTTTGATGAGGTATTTTTGGCCTTTATTGACACAGGTCATGAACTTCTAAATTGTCTATTAACGAACTTCTGTACGAATGAACTTCTAACATTCTATGGTTAAGACAAAATGAGAATTAATTACTATCCAGTAAGAAGCTTATAAATTACAACCACCAAGACTTGAATAAAGAACTTCAAATACTTATGATTGCTATTGGATCTGAATGTTTGAAAGACGAATCTTTCGCTACAATAAAATTGGAGTTAAAAGTCAACCGAATGGGAAAGGTACATATAATACAAATTAACCAAGCTAATATTACTAAAAGTATTGTAGGAATACAGGGACAACTTGGCAATCATGGAATTTTTGTCCTAAAGAACAAAAATCTTCTTTATACAATGGGGGGCTAAATGTTAACCATAAAACATGAATAGAGATAAAGAAGACCTTTCAGAAGATTTCCGCCTGAATAGAGGACAACAAGTATAGTCACCTTTCGACCATGTCGAAAGGGTTAGTCAATGTTAAAAAGAAAAGGCACATAAAAACATTAGAGCAAAGCTTTCGTAAATATGAAGGGAAGAAATACTGAGGCACAACGAAGCAGCTAAGTACAGAGCTTACAAGCACCTTTTGGCTAGAATAAAGAACAGTTCAGGAACCGTTCATCATAAAACAAAGACTAGAAGAAAGAAGTTTAAATAAAACCTTTCGAAGGAATCAAATGGAGACAGTCAATAATTCATAGTAGTCCCCGACCTTTCAAGAGGTTTCATTCCATAGTATTCAAGAAGTTCTTGCCTTCCAAAGAGGGTGAATAAGCCAAGGCAAGGACATGCAACTCTATAACTACCTTTTCGAAAGCATAATAAGCCTTACGGACCGATGGGAACACACGCCAAATACCTTTCGATAGTGTCGAAAGGTTTATGATAAAGACAACATTCGTAAGTCAGCAAGGAATAAAAGACAACCTTCCGACAACATTCAAGAAAAGCACGACTCTCAATAATAATCAAGTGAAGAGCAACCTTTCAACAAGGTCAAAGGGTTCACAACAATCAAGTAAAAGAGAAACCTTCTACCAAGGTCGAAGGGTACCTAACAGTCAAGTGAAAGAGAAACCTTCCGACAAGGTCGAAGGGTTCATAACAATCAAGTAAAAGAGAAACCTTCTAACAAGGTCGAAGGGTTCCTAACAGTCAAGTGAAAGAGAAACCTTCTGACAAGGTCGAAGGGTTCACAATATCATATAGAAGACAGACCCTTCGGCAAAGACGAAAGGTTCATGAAAGCATATAAAGGAGTAGACCCTTCGACAATGTTCAAAGATCCATGATGGCATGCGAAAGGAAACCCATTCGACGAAGTCGAAAGGTTTGCAACTGCATATAAAAGAGTGACCTTTCGACCCAGCCGAAAGCATGAAGTTGGTAGGAGGGCCGCCTGCATCTATAAATAAGACCCAATGGGTCTAGTTTTAAGGATCGGATTTTATTCTCTTTCTGCTCTCATTCGACTACTTTTGTTTTCGCTCATAAATTTGTAACCCTAATTTAGAAATTAAATTGGGGGTTGGTTTCTTGAATTTTTTATCAAACTTCATCATAACGAAATAAAGAGGGTTGTGGCTTGTGATCGACACTGAATTTGGGGATGATCATGATTAGGCGTTAATTCAATATTAACAGCAGATCATATATGATTTATTTCTTATCTTCTTTGTTTATTTCTAGTATATGTCATGGAATTGTTTCTAAGCATTTTCACGAGCCTTGTTTTCCTTTCTTGGCTCCGACCACAAAAAGGGAAATACTACATGTAAATTAGTTTTAATATGGCTCCATGGCATATTAAATCAGTTATTATTTTTATCTAAACATTTCTGAATGATGCATTATTTTCGAAGGGTTTTCACGAGAATAATATCAACCTAAGAGATCGAAAGCAACAAAGAAATATAAAATAGAGTAATATCTCCTTTCGACGGCATCGAAAGGCCTATTACCTTTCGACGTGATCGAATGGAGACGAAAGACATTGATTGATTGCTCTTGATCTCCAAGGGAGAAGTAATTCGATGAAATGTCAAGTTCAAAAGTTATATAAATGACTTCAAAGGGGAAATTGCAATTATAACAACCTAGTCGAAAGGTTTAAAGGACTACTGTAACGACCCGCTTTTTTGGACAGTTTAAACCGACGATCAAATACACATGCCGATTCTAAACCATTCAAAAGGGCAGATGTTTATTGGGGTAATTAAGAAAAGAAGAGAAAAGGAACAAGAAACAATCACAGAATCTCGCAGCGGAAAGATAAAATATAATAATCAAATAAACAGTTCATGAAGCTGTTTAATATACTTTTGATTATCATTTATACATCATTTATCAGAGTTATACATATACAACAGAATAAATAAAATAATGCAGCAGACAGCATGATGCAAGGATAATAATAGTAATAGTATACCAAATCTTCGTCTTCGTCCTCCAGAATAGATCTTCAATAAGCTGAAAAACTCAGGACTGACCCGAGCGTAATGAAAAACAAAACACTCGAGTTTTGACTAAAATATCCTTATGAAAGTTAAATCAATCGTAAATAAATATGAATGCAACGGCGTCAGAGATGTTTATGGGGTTTGACATCTCCTATCCAGTGTCAATGTGAGTGCAATAACTCAAGAGATGTTACGGGATTTTCCATCTCTTAAGGATCCGTTAAACTACCTACTATATAATAGAATACGCTATATACAATAATGTCTATCATAAAGTAAAATATCAAACTAGCATTAAGCCATGGCCCATTCCACCCTTAACACATTTTTATTCCCAAGAGCATATACAAGACCGTAGTTTCCCCAAAACCGGAAGTCACCAGAGGGCAATCCATATACTAAAGGTACAAACCAAAATCGTAGTGGTCGCGAATAGGATAATCAGTATGACAAGGTACATGAGGCAATACCAACTAGGATACTAGTAGTTGCGTGATCCAGACTGATGTTGGGCATAGCAGCTACTACCCCAACACAGCGAAACAACACTCCCAAAATCGAGGGGTGCACCCAAATCGAATCAAAAAAGTAATAGATATGGTAACGAAGAAGTGTGTCTGCTAGAGGTGGCGAACCTCAATGGCCCGGCGTGGCTCCTGTTTTAGTCATGTCAGGGGTCATCCAATATCGCTCTTTCTTCAGTCAACGCGTTCACCAAACCATCCACTTCATTCTGGATCAACACTCCGCGTATATTAGTTATTAAAGTGGTTTTCTGTATCGACAGAGAGTATGTCCATATCCGATCCCGGTCTCTTTAATAACTACGTATTATTACATCGGTGGCTCTTTTACATTTCAAAATCAATTCATAATTGATATCAAAATATCATATTCGCTTCAAAATCAAGTCCATTTCAAATATCATCATATCTATTCAAAATGTAAGATTCCGTTTCAAAATCATTTTTCGCCTCAATATCTCATTTCGATTTCAAATCATTTCGAATTTCAATTTAGGTTGCAACTTCATTTAACCCAATTCGTATTTAAATTCAAGATTTAAACATAACATTTCACCTTATTGACCAGCTTGAAATTTTAGAAAATAGTTTTAAGTAGTTTAAAAGTAGTTTAAATAATTAAAATAGTTAAAAATACTTAAAATCTTTAAATGGATTTCAAATAAATAGATTTGTTTAAAATAATTTAAATTGGGTTAAGTAGATTTAAAATAGATCAAAATAGTTTAAGTATTTAAAGATGGTTTATACGACAGAGAAATTTGGAAACAAAATGAAACCGCTTCAAAACCAAACCATTTCAATTATAACTTCCCAATTCAAATCAATTTCAATTTCCATTCTACCGATTCAATTTCGATTTCTATCCAATCAATGTCAACTTGACTTCAAATTAATTCAATTCTACATTTACCTTCAATTAATTTAATTTCAATTTATATCGATTTGGAGCTTGATTTTTCAAAATATCAATTTATAACTCTTAACAAAATTATTCTTCAATATTCAAATTTAAATCCAAATTCCAAATATGATTCAATTGCAAGCTCAATTTCAAAATATCATTTTATATCACTATTACTTAGTAATACTCAAAGCTCGAGATAATGTTCAATCTTTGAAACAAATAAATTTCCGAAATTCAATCATATCCCAATTTTAAATCTCAAAGTCTCAAATTAAATTATTTAACAATTTCTTTGACCCAAAATTTATTTCAACATTCCAGACTCAATTTGCGATAAATTCGATTTCTATACATTGATTTTATTTATAACTTTTAAATCAAAACATTTAAATAAATTTCAAACCAACTATTTTAAAATTTATTAAATTAACCAACCCGGTGTCCGTATATAGTTTACTATCCTATGGCCAAGTGATTAGTTATTTCAATTAAATGTCAGGGATGAATATATATCACTTAAACCAAATCACAGTGTCATATGTATGCATAACAGGATATATATAAGCAAATAAACATCCAATCATTTAAATATCAACCAATAGCATCCATCGAAATACATCATCCAATAGACAATACAATTCACGACAATTTCATAGTTATCAATGTCAGGTAATTTAATCGCAATTCAATTTTTATTTCAATTTGACTGTCAATTAAATTTTCAACGGTGAATTCAAATGACAATCTATATGACAATTAAATTTTATCAAACAACGACAAATAAAATTCATATCACTTCATAATATCAAATTTAACTACCATAAAGATATTTAGTACGCTATGAATGTTATAAAACACTCACCTTGATTTTACGATTTTAAATCAAGTCGAACGACGTTCGATTTAACCTAAAATTTTAACGAGCTCCAAACACTCCCGGATCTGCACTACAGCATAGCTCTCGTCTCTGCGATTCCAACGTCGCCAGTTTCGTCCAAATCTGATGACGTATGGATGAGATATGAGTTTTACAAGATTGCATATATATTTTTATAATTTAAAAAAAAAAATTCATTTTATTATTCCCAACCATCAGATCTGGGCCATCAACTTGAGATGCAGAAATTGTGGCCGTGAACTTCATCTCCCTCACGCGTACAGGAGATAGCTGAACCCAACGCATGCGGCCAACAAGCGAACGCCGCTCCTCCAGCTCTCGCCTCGACTTCGATCGGAGACCACCATCGACCGCGCCTTGGCCCACTCCACCTTCGGCCTTGAATCCACGAACCTCGACCACCCCTAGGCGTCGCAATTCGCCAATGAACGGACTCGGCTTTGGCTTCGATTGCCGACGTTCTACGCAAAGATATTCGATCCTACCCGTCGACTTTGTAGAGCTTGAGATGCTCAACGATATTGCAGTTGGGGTTTTTCGAAATTGTCGAGTGAATTTGAAGATAAATGAGGGAGAATGAAAGAGAATATCGGCCATGGAAATTATCTCTGGCAGCCACGTTCTGTTTGAGGCTAGGGTTTCGATATACGGTGCATATATATACGTATACAACATTTTTTTATAAATATATTCAACTTTTCCGAACGAACTCGAAACTAGACGTGCCTATAGGCGTTCGTAATGTTTTACCCACACTCCGAACACAATGGAACGTGTTTCGAAGGCTAAATTGATCGTATGTGCGAGTTATGGAAATAACCGATCGATTTTAAATTAAACCGATTAAATGAATTTCTAAGCGTTTTCAGCTGCCACGGTCAAATGGGAACTCCGATTTCTACGAAATTTGAAATCCGATAATAATAAACTATTACGGATCCAATGGAACTGGTTTCGTCGAATTGCGAGGCTGTGCCTCAGAAGGCTATTTTTTACTCGTCGTTTAAATCGACGATTTTTCAAAATTACAGAATTTCTTAAAAATCCAATTTTAAATGTTAACAAATTCATTGTTGTTTAAATAAATTTTATATCAATTTATGATATCATTTTCAATCATATTATATTCAAAATTCAATTATTCAAATAATTGCAATATTAAATTTAAATGGTTTTGACTATTCAAAAATTCACTATCTTTGAAATATTTGAAATGAACTTGTAAACTTAACTTTTAAAACAAAAAAAATCAAATTATAGAACAACTGTTTCCATTAAACAGTTATTCCATTCCCGTTATTCAATTATTCAGAAAATTTCAAATATTAATTTTAAACAATTTAATAATTCAATATTCAACAAATTCAATATTACATTTTAATTGAATTTTAGCTATCACTCAATTACCTTATTCACATCCAAAGCATCCAACATTTATTATTCGACTTCAGTTATTGATTATAAACCTAGTTACTATATAAAATTTCATTTCAATTTCAATTGGTTTCTAAATTCAATTCGACTAACAAATAAACAAGTAACTTATAATAATTATCACCACTAACTTTTTAATCCCACTTATAAGTTTATTATTTACAAACAAGTGTCACAATTTCCTATATAATACTAATTAGATTCCATTACCATTGACTATATATTATTTTATTAGTCAATCCAATGTTCACATTTGTTTTCCTTATATTCCTTTATAACCAAGTTATAACATTTGAGTCATTTCAAATGATTGGAATTTCATTCAATTCATTAATAATTAACTTAGACAAATATTGTTGCAATTCATTCTAGTTATTATTATCAATAAATAAATTTCAAATTTTTAATTCTTCCAACATTAAACAATGAAATCTTATTAAATTAACATTTTTAAATATTGAAATTTTACGGGACGTTACAACTACTTAAACACTTCGACCAAGGAGAAAGGTTTCATAATTCTACTATTACAACCAAGTCGTAAGGTTTGAATGAAACCTCAACCTTTCGACATGGTTCATCTTAGGCTAAGGTTAAACCCATGGATGATATAAGAAACTTCTAAAACCTTTCGGCATTATTCATCTTAGGCTAAGGTTAAACCAATGGCTTCAAACCATTATGGCCTTGTCATTTTATTCAAAAGATGGGAATCTACTCAACCACAGAGTTGAGCCCTTATAAAACAATCTTATAGAGAGCATTGGGGATGTTAACAAGATTTCTTGTTAACAGGTTTAATTCAATGATTTCGAAAGGTTTAGTTTAAGGATTTTGAAAGGTTTTGTTCATTGATTTCGAAAGGTTTAGTTCAAGGATTTTGAAAGGTTTTGTTCAATAATTTTGTAAGTTTTAAGTGGAAGGTTTTCCAAGGTTTTTCTTAGGCAAGGTTTTATAGTGACTTTTATAAAAGGATATCTAGAGTTTTATTGCTTTCAAAAGGTCTGCTTTTCAATGGTTTCGGAAGGTTTAGAGGATGGTTTCGAAATGTTTAATGAATAGTGTTGAAAGATAAGGTTTTGGCATATTGGCTTAGATAATTAAAAGGTTTTCACTTGGTTTTGGAAAGAGGCACTTTCAAAAGATTTAGAAAGGAAAACTTTCAAATGGTTAAATGCTTTCATCAACTAAAGTTTAAGTAATGAATATATATAATATGGCAATGAGATTTTGAGTAAAGTATAAAGATTTTATATTTTTCCTTGTATAAGTTTGATTTAAAGGTTTTAAATCATTTTAAAATTGTTTTCAAGGAAAATTACGGGAGGGGACCCTTAAATGAAAATGAATCAGATATTAGAATACCAGATGGGACTAGTATGGAGTCGCACCCTATACATTAGCTAATAGCCCCAGCTAATTGTTGTACAAAATTCCAGTATGTAGGGATTTGTCACAGGTAGACTAAATTTAGGATTACACACCAAAAGGAATTTATGTTTGTATACAGATAGGTCATTGGTAAGCCTGAAAAACCATTAGGATCAGGAAGACCTGGGAGATGATTAAGATAGGGACAGACCGTTCAGAAGAGAAGTATTTAACAGTTAGTTAGGGACAGATCGTCCAAAAGTGAAGGGTTTAACAGATAGTTAAAGATAGATGGTCTAAAAAAGGAATATCTAACAAGAGTTAGGTTAATTTTGATTATATTGTCTGGTAGGCCCGAGGCAGCCAAAGGTTAAAAGTTATCCAAAAAAAACTTATGTATTTGAACATATAGTTCATTATTACATGATATTTATTTATGTTTAAATAATGATGTTTTGCAGTGTTTAATCAGTTTTAATTGCAGGAAAAATATTTTGCAAAGATAAGTTTTAAAAGGATGTTAGTGAGGGGAAACCCATTCCTCTAAGCGGCGTGGTCTCACTTAAAATACTAAAACTGGATGTATAGTGTTATTCATACCAGGCTTTATGTCTGGCTCGAAGTTTATGTTTTCCCTTAAACTCTCGGGTGCTCAAAATTAATTTGAGTAGGCTAAGGGGTTATGGTCTTTTCAGGTTTAGTAGTATGATGAATATGGCTACTAGAGGCATGTAGGAGGAAAACGGATAGTTATCCAGGAATTGCAGTTCTTGTTTTATGTTTTAATGAATTTATGTTATGTTTGTATTAGGGCTATTATTTCCACATGACTCTGATCATCCAAGTGGGTATCTTCATATACCGCTCTTGGCGTAATTTGTAATATATATTTTATATATGCTTGGGAACGTATTTGGGATCATGTAAGTTGAATACAGAACATCTTGTTTCTAAACTGTAATGATGAAAGTTGTTTTGCAATCCGTGTTTTGTTTCATATTTAAATGCTTCTGATATTATGGATACCATTAACATAGCCATATTTAGTCCCCGGAAGCTAATACTATAGATGACTGCAACATCTGTAGCGCTTAGTTTTGGGCCTCTGGATACGGGATGTTAGAGCTTGGTATCAGAGCATGGTTTATGAAACACTTTAATTAAAAATAATTTTTGAAAACATAATCCTTAGTAAGTAGAGTTAAGATTGGGGGTATAAGATAACGCTATAGTAACGTACGTGTATTTGATATATATTAGTATACGCTATACCTCTAGATTCCTATCTTAGTTAGGCTATTCATTTGTATCTCACAAGGCTTGAATACATATATGAAAGGAAGAAGAAGCAGAGTTAATCTTGGAGGAGATAGCACCACAAATGGAAATTCCCAAACAAATGCTAGAACAAGTCCACCACTTCCCGTTGGATTTCTTTAGCAGAACCGGATTTGCCAACCATTTTGGGTATCAGACTTCTCGGATAAACCCATTTTGTTGCAATTTCTTGACTTCTTCCTTTAGAGCGTCGGTCCTAACCTCATCAAATTGCCTTTTCTTTTGCCTGACCAGAGGTATGTCTGGATTGATATTCAGGGCATGACTCATGACCATGGGGCTAATTCCAACCATGTCAGAGTGGGTCCAAGAAAAAACGTCCTTATTTTCTTTTAAAAATTCTATCAATCTTGACTTTAGCTGCTCTTCAAGATTCTTTCCCACTCTGGTTATTTCAATAGAATTGGAAGAATCTAGTAGAGCCTCTTCGGTTTCTTCGACTAGCTTAACTCTTTCCACCTCAGCTCGATAATCCAATTCTGTAACGATCTCGCTTTCTTCGTTTGAGTTGGAATCCATTCTCTTTCTCTTTCCATAAACTGCAAAACACCTTGCAGCAATACGTTTGTTAGTTTTATCATCTTTTTTCTTTGCTTCGAATGATGGATGTAAGAATCCATCTTTCGAAGGCTATAAAGTATTAGAAGAATCAAAGTAACAAGTGAACTCCGTGTTATATTTCTCTAGAGTTACAAAATACATTTCTCGGAATGCGAATTGTTCGCCTTGAATAGTGCCCTAGACGCTTTTAGTGAGAATTTTAAGCATTAGATATTTTGGGGAGATGAGTGCATCCACCTCATCTAGTGCCGGTCGTCCAAAGAAGGCATTATAGAATGAGGGCTAATCTTTGATCACAAAGGTCGTTTCAAAGACTCGGAACATGGGGGAAGTCCTAGTTAGACCAAAATCTTTACCTGTGATGTGCACGTAAATGTGCATATTTTTTACCACCATATTTGATCTATTTAAATTAAATATATGATCATATCGGGTATTTTAACTTGTTTAAACCAAAATTCAAATTATTTTCAAATTGCCACATATTCATCTTCATATAAGGGTTAAATGGTCATTTTTATGCATATATTAAATTGTGAAAATTTACTTGGAATTTTCTATGTTGTTTTGTAGGAAATTTGGTTACAAGTGGCTTCATGATGATATATGCATGCACAAGAGTGAAGAGAACAAATGAAGATGGAAATAATTCAAAGTGATGATCATGGAGGACCCCACCCACTTACCTTGATTTTCAATTAGGAACTAAGCACATGATAAGAGGACATTAAAGCTTCATGTACATTTAAGTGGGGGATTAGTGGATGTTAATGATTGCTTGGCCACCACACTACCTCAAGGGCAATTAGGGCATTCTCCAAAAATATGAATTAGGGTTTAACACATGTATAAAGATCCCTTATGTTTCATGTAACCCTCTTCTTCCTTAGTACCTCTTAGTTAGTTTTTAGCTTAGAAAATAAATCAAAGCTCTCTTTCTTTTCATGGTTACTTAGCCATTTCTTCTCTTATGTAATTCCTTTTTTTCTTTATGCAATTTAATACATGTTCTTTTTCTTTTCTTGTTTATTTCCTTTCATGTTGTAGTGTAGATTTGTTTATTTATGCAAGTAGTGTAGATTTTCTTTTATGCAATTAGATTAGTTCTCTTTTTCATTATCTTTAATTTTCCCTTCCTTTTGCTTTCATGTTGCTAACTACATTTGTTAATCAAATGACAAATATGAGAGGGTAAACCCTTTCGATTTAGGGGTAATGAAGCTCTCTAATTATGTCGCTTCAACTATTTGTTAATTCATGCTCTCTTTTTGTGCTTAATGATGATGATAGAAATGGTTTACTAGTTGTTTTTGCTTTGAATTTGATAGCCTATATTGTTGACACTAAATAGGTTATGCTTAAACAATCACTAACACTAATTGCCTCTTCATCAAAATATGATTATGTCAAAAGAAAGTGATTTGAAATTAAAATTTGATGGTCTATATTTCTAATCAATAGTTAATTGGCCATACTTAAAATAGATTTCATTTTCATTGTCAAGTTTCATTAGAGTTAGTAAGTGGTTTAAGGGGTGTGTTATAGTTTGATGGCTTATGTTGGCTAATTAATAGCAAAAATATGCCATACTTATGATAAGCACATCAATTAAAGCACTAATGACCATAAAAGAGAGATCATGATTTAATATGTGTTGAACTACATGATCTAGAGAGTGGATTTATTCTCTAAATTGTCATTTAACTCTTATATTTGCATCTCTTTTCTTTTAGTTAGTTAGCTAATTTTTTAATTCTCTAGCTTAACTTTCTCTTCAACTTTGGTTAATTTGATTGAATAGAGATTTAAAATCACCAATTCCCTGTGGATCGACCCGTATTCGCCACATACTACAAGTGTACGCCGTGCGCTTGCGGTAAAATTTATTTCGAAATTTTTCAACGGTTTTCAAACTCGATAGAAAATCCGTCGATTAACAAGTTTTTGGCGCCGTTGGTGGGGAATTGTTTTGATTTTAATTTTATATTCTTTGAATTATTTTTGTTTGATTGTTATTATGTGTTTGTTTTGTGTGTGTATTGCATTAAAAAAATTTGTGTGTTTTGTGTGATTTTTGTGGCATTTTATTTGTGTGCATGTGATCTAGTTGTTTTGTTTGTGTGCATTTCCATATTTTAAAAAACACAACTTCTAAAAAAAAAATTATTCACATTTGCCTTTTCATTTTTACATTTACATCTTTCTTTTTCTTTCCTTTTTTTTATATATATACATTTACAAGAAAAAAAACAAAACTGCACTGTGCATTTCTTTGTTCTCTGATTTTCTGCATTGCACTGTCACTTCTACAACAGTGAAACATCCCTCCTCTGCCTTCCCCCACAATCTCACTCCCATAGCAGCAGCAACTCTTCCATACTGATGTTATTCTTCCATCACTATATTGTCAATCTACAGCAATTCACAGCATTCAACATCGATCACTGAAACCACCATTCTTTACAACCTCTGCCTGATTCACAGATCACACTTCACAGCGATAAAACTTGCTGCTACCTTCCAACCATACTCTCTGCCATCCTAATCAGTGTCTTTCACCACTTCAATACCACTGCCTCTACAGAGCCTCGACCAAACTATCTGCAACAGCTACATTCCAACACACTGATCCCATCCTACTTCCCCCTTAAATTCACTGCTCTGCCACCATTGTATATACATACTCACAAAATCATCAACAATCAACTTCTACCATATCCACATAGCAGTTCATCATTTCAACATTTACCTAACACTTCAACACAGCTTCACACACTCACCACATTCAAACCACAGTTCATCTCAACTCCTTCAGCAAGCCAATACATCAACCACTTCAATTTCCTTTCCCTTAACACTTCAGTTCATACCTTCTTTATCACATACAAACTTCTACTCCAGCAACTCATCAAAAAAAACCCCTAACCATACATCAAATTCCTACTTGTTGTCATCAAGACAAACCTTGCTACTATCAACAGTGCAGCCACAGTATCACATCATATATAAGCAACTTCCACCACTGCCACATGTCATTTCAACCTTCATATAGATTGAACAGTCACATACAAGACTGCCTTCCACTTCACCAATACAAACCAACCACTTCTACCCACTTGCAGTCACACATACAACCACTCACTACCATAGTGGTATAACAACAACAACACCACTGCCTTGCTCAATCCAACTTCTCCTTTCAAACTGCAGCAACCACCTCCAAATATAGTGCCTACCTATTTCTCCTTTTGACAATGTGTCTGTCGCCTGTCTCCACATATCCAAACTACCTGTCATCAATTTAACATTCTCCAACATACTTCATCACTTCATCTCTGCCTCAACCTCATATCAACTTCATCATAATCCCAGTGGAAAATTTGAATTGTTTATACTCCTCCATATACTCCAACACTACACCCACTGTTGAATGATCAGATTTTGGCAATGATATGAGTGCACATCACCACTTTCTGCATATTACAGTCCTCCATATACTCCAACACTACAAGCCACTGTGCTTGCATAAACAATCAAACTTAAAGACCACCTGATCACCTCTATTTCACTTCCTCGGTTCATACCCATCCTCTACCATACCAACTATCGTCCAGTATAGCACCTACCCCAAACCATCTGCATACATACCGCCTTTCCACTTCCATTGCTGACATTCATCACCGTTCCCTTCCACGAAATCCACACAATCGACCTCACAGCAGCTAATCACCGAAATCACTAAATCCTCATCGCGACCTCCACATCCTCAGAACAACGACCACCAGCATCACCTCGAACCACCTTCGAACCTGCTAGCGACCCTGCATCCCTCACCAAATTAGATAATCGAACCACCATCTACTCACCCAAAATCACGACTGAAAAATTCAGTAACCACAACCGCTGAACCAACGCTGCATCTTCCCAAATCACCGGAACCTGCTTCGTCGTCTACAATAGAACAACTGACTTCTCCACACATCGCAACCAGTAGCAATTCTAAACTCCTCCTGGTTCCGTTGCCTTAAACCATGATCACCTCTGCAATTGCCACCACTAATTGCTTGCCCTCGCCAATCCAATACTTCACCGCCGTACAAACACCGCAGCCTCGCCTCAATCGCCTAAAACCAATTATCCAAATTCGAACGGCGGCGAACTCGAATTTTGTTTTGATTTTTAAATCGCGGTTTGATTCAAGAAAGAAAGAAAAGTGGTTTGCAGATTCGAAGTTAGTTTGATAAAAGAGATTTAGTTCTGTTAAAAAAAATTGAAATGGTGGTAAAAAAAATTCTTTTGGAATTGGGCCGGGTATAATGAGTTTGGGGCCAAGTTTGTTACTTTAATACAATTTTTTTTTGTTTTTAGTAGTTTCCTCCTTGTTTTAATTTGTATAGTTTTCTTTGTAAAAAAAATAGTTTGCTTAGTTTTTTTCGTTCTTTGAATTTGTTTTGTTTAATTTGTTGAAAAAAAGAGTTGTTTTCAAGTGTTTTTGTTTAAATTGTTTCGTTTGTTTTAGTTTCATCTTTGATATTTATAAAATAATTTGTATATATATCTTTTTTTATTTTCAGGTTGCCAAAGTAGAAATTCAAAAAGCAGAAGTGCTTGCTAAAATAAATTGCTTGATTTGCTGACCTTGCTAAAAAATAACTTCTTTCTTATTTATAATTTTCTTTTTATTTGCCTTGCATTGTACATATCTATTGTTTTTTGTCTTGCATTGTTGTTTGCTTGCATTTAAAAAAAATTCAATAACAAAAACAAAAATCCGTTCGTAGTTGCATTGTTAATGCACGTTTAATTTCTGCTTTGCATTTCATTTTAGAATTTTTATTAATAATAACGATAGATCTTAATTATATATTGACAATTTGTCTTCTTTGAACAATTTAATTTTTCGGTGTCTAGGCTACGGCAGAGTAGTAACCATTTATAAATATTATGGTGATTCGTAATTATTATAGTGGTCGTTCCTCTGAAGGTACTTAAACCTTCGGTTGCATTGCTACGGTGATTCATGGTGCACCGACAACCCCTGCCGTTACCTGGCTGAGAACTATCTTATTGATTTAAGACAAAGTGTGATTATACAATTTTGGGTTAACTTAGGATAAATCATTTGTAATTAACCTTGCATTCATTTAGTTGCATTAGTTCATGCATATTTAAAAAAAAACTTCAAAAATCCAAAACTAAAAAAATTGTAAATATTCCTTTTCTTTTTCTTGGAAATTTTTAAACCCTTTTCCTTTGACATTTCAAAAAAAAAATTAGAAAAACCAAAATCCAAAAAAAAAATCTTTTCAAAAAAAAATTTGAAAAATCAAAAACAAAACAAAAAATCTATTTCCCTTTTTAAAATTAAATTTTATTTGTAAATATTTTTCCTTTATATATATAAAAAAAACCCAAAAACAATCTTGAAAATGTTTGAATTTCCATACTCACATGAATTTTACGATAGTTGCGAAAATCAATATAATCCATATAATTTCACTTCAAATTCTTATGGATATTTCAACAACAACTATTGTTTAAGCGGTTCGAGTTTTGAACTACAAAATTTTCAAAATGACGAACAACCATCGAATCTCGAAAATAGCATTTCATCTGTACTTGAAATCTCTACACAACAAAATCAAATGATAAATGATTTGTGTAATTCTTATTTGTGTGATAATTCGAGTCAAGGATTTCAAAATTTTAGTTCAATTCAAAATTCAAATGGTTTCGATTATAACCCGTGCCAATTCAATTTCGAACTCCAAAATGAATTTCAAACTCAAAATGAAAATGGAAACAACTTTTCAAATGAATTTGGCAATGGGAATAATCTTAACCCCGTTACAATTGAAAATTTTTGTTTTCAACAAATCCAAATCGAAAATCCTCAAGTTAATAACTATAAATTGGATTTTAAACAAATGGATGAAATCTACAATGATCACACAGATTCGTTGTTTGAAACATATATGAAACAACGTGATAAACAAAATCAAATCCTAACATGTGACGAGTCAAACGATAATCCATCTTTTACCCAAATCACTGGTTTTCAAATGACAACTTTAGAAATGGAAAATGATGATCTTAATGAACTTTTTGAAAATTTGCTAATTGAGTTGGATTTCAATTCTTTTGGGGGTGAAAAACTCGATTTAAATTTCGATCTTACTTTTTCTGAAAATTTGAATTCAACAACTTTGAATTTTGAACCTGATTTATGTAATAAACTTGTTGATAATCCAACAAAGGAAGTCCAATTTAACGAACATGAGTTTTATGGACTTTTTGAAAACGATTCGTTAAACTCTGACAGGGAAGATTTTAATCACCACCTTGATTTTGAAATCAATAATTTGGAAGAATTTTTCAATGACAAACTTGAATTTCAATTTGGTGAAAATAAACTTGAATTTCAACCAATTATTTTATCAACCCCAAAAATCATTCAAAATAAAATAACTCGTACGATTTTCAATAAAACGACATTCATTATTCCAAATCAACATTCAACTTTGAAATCTTTTACGGTTTGGTTTTTCGAACTTAAGCTGTGTCTCGTATACTTGACGAGGCAAATGAATCAGTTTTTGGAAGACCTTTTCATTTACGCTTTGACGATATACTTTCTGATCTCGTGTAAATACCATTCACCTTCATGTAAATATAGGTCATTTTTAAAATTTTTGTTTTATTTTTCTCCTTCCACTTGGGTTGACTGTGGGGACACAGTCAAAATCAAGTGTGCGGGGAGACTCATCTTCACTTTTAATGTTTCATGGTTTATTTTTGCTTTTTCTTTTAAAAACTCAAAAAATAAAATTTAAAAAAAAACCCCAAAAATAAATTTTCTTTTGATTTATTTTTGAAGAAACACTATAAAAAATATATATGCCTTTGGTTTATTAAATTGAAATTTCTGAAAATTTATTTGTCTTAACAAAAATAAAAATGAAGTTTGATTACAAATAACAATTGTTTAACTAGTATATAGGAAGGTTCATACGTGTTAATTATGAAATACATCTTAGTTGAAAATCTCTGTTTTAAAAAGTGGTTGAAATAAAATAAAGATATAACATTTTTTGTCTTCTAAGTTAAATAGTGCTAAGATAATTTTGCGAAACTCTCTCTTTTAAAAAAAACACAAAAACAAAAAAATATTTCTTGTATATATGTATATATTTTTTAATAAACACCTAGAGTCATGTGTTCACACTAGTGTGTTCACTCCCATGCTCTGTGCCCTTCTCACGAATGCCGGAAAGGCAGTGCACGATCGGTATATCTGAGTTAGGTGTATATATATAAAAATTCTTTTTAATAACGCCTACAGTCAATAAGTGTTCACACTTGTGTGTTCACTCGCCATGCTCTGTATTCCTCTCACATCAGTCTGCAAGGTAGTGCATGGGTAATATACCTGGCCTCAGTTTATCTGAGTTAGGCATATATAAATATTACCAATATCAATAAAATTTTCAAAGAAAAAATGGAGAGAGTAAGCAAATGAAATCAAAGCACTATTTTAAGTTATTTGGTTTAACTTGTTATTGAAAAGAAATGAAAATACCACTTTGATAAACTTTGATAATCAACTAAGGATCCATTTCATGGTTACACTTTCTTACAACTGAAACAACGAGTTAAACTATTTTTTATTTGTTACGATAACTTCATTTTTGTTGTAAATTTTGACAAGTAAATGACTTAAATTTACAAGATAATAACCAAACCTATATTTAACTTATTTGTGTTAATTTTAAATATTTTCAAAAACTCGCATTCATCTCTTTATAAATAAATTTTTCATTTTGTAAATATTTTCATCCTGCATTTGGATTTTGTAAGTAGTATGCGCTGAAAACCCTCACGAGACAACACTCGTCCTACTGGGGACACCCAGAGGTTTAACGGCTTGTTGCATACGCGCAATGCAATCGTGCTCCCTATGAAAATGGTTTTATCTTAGTTTTTCTTTATTCGAGGACGAATAAAAAGATAAGTGTGGTGGTATTTGATGTGCACATAAATGTGCATATTATTTACCAACATATTTAATCTATTTAAATTAAATAAATGATCATATCGGGTATTTTAACTTGTTTAAACCAAAATTCAAATTATTTTCAAATTGGCACATATTCATCTTCATATAGGGGTAAAATGGTCATTTTTATGCATTTATTAAATTGTAAAAATTTACTTTGAATTTTCTTTGTTGTTTTGTAGGAAATTTGGTGAATGTTACAAGTTGCTTCATGATAATATATGCATGCACAAGAGTGAAGAGAACAAATGAAGATGGAAATAATTCAAAGTGATGATCATGGAGGACCCCACCCACTTACCTTGATTTTCAATTCGGAACTAAGCACATGATAAAAGGACATTAAAGCTTTATGTACATTTAAGTGGGGGATTAGTGGATTTTAATGATTACTTGACCACCACACTACCTCAAGGGCAATTTGGGCATTCCCCAAAAATATGAATTAGGGTTTAACACATGTATAAAGACCCCTTATGTTTCATGTAACCCTCTTCTTCCTTAGTCCCTCTTAGTTATTTTTAGCTTAGAAAATAAATCAAAGCTCTCTTTCTTTTCATGGCTACTTAGCCATTTCTTCTCTTATGTAATTCCTTTTTTCTTTATGCAATTTAATACATGTTCCTTTTCTTTTCTTGTTTATTTCCTTTCATGTTGTAGTATAGATTTGTTTATTTATGCAAGTAGTGTAGATTTTCTTTTATGCAATTAGATTAGTTCTCTTTCTCATTAGCTTTCATTTTCCCTTCTTTATGCTTTCATGTTGCTAGCTACATTTGTTAATCAAATTTCAAATATGAGAGGCTAAACCCCTTCAATTTAGTGGTAATGAAGCTCTCTAATTATGTAGCTTCAGCTATTTGTTAATTCATGCTCTCTTTTTTTGCTTAATGATGATGATAGAAATGGTTTACTAGTTCTTTTTGCTTTGAATTTGATAGCCTATATTTTTGACACCAAATAGGCTATGCTTAAACAATCACTAACACTAATTGCCTCTTCATCAAAATATGATTATGGCAAAAGAAAGTGATTTGAAATTAAAATTTGATGGTCTATATTTCTAATCAATACTTAACAGGCTATACTTAAAATAGATTTCATTTTCATTTTCATTGTCAAGTTTCATTAGAGTTAGTAAGTGGTTTAAGAGGTGTGTTATAGTTTGATGGCTTATGTTGGCTAATCAATAGCAAAAATATTCCATACTTATGAGAAGCACATCAATTAAAGCACTAATGACCATAAAAGAGAGATCATGATTTCATATGTGTTGAACTACATGATCTAGGGAGTGGATTTATTCTCTAAATTGCCATTTAACTCTTATATTTACATCTCTTTTCTTTTAGTTAGTTAGCTGATTTTCTAATTCTCTAGCTTAATTTTATCTTCAACTTTGGTTAATTTGATTGAATAGAGATTTAGAATCATCAATTCCCTGCAGATCGACCCATATTCGCCACGTACTACAAGTGTACGTCGTGCGCTTGCGGTAAAATTTATTTCAAAATTTTTCGATGGTTTTCTAACTCGATAGAAAATCCGTCGATTAACAACCTGCCCAAGAGGAGTTGTCCCCTTATTATTAAACCTAAAGATTGCCTCGGGACTAGGTTCTAGTCTATCCTTGGAAATTCCCATCTGATCAAACGCATGGCGAAATGTCACATTCACAGCACTCCCTATATCAACCAGGATTTTCGTGACCACCGAGGATCCTATTTGGGCTGTGATCATTAAGGGATCATTGTGGGGGTGATGGATCCCTCTCCTTAGTTCTTGTGGATTAATCACCAGTGTGTGCATATCGATGTTGTGTTTTGAACTTTTGAACGGCGGTTCCTCCTGTATAGAGAATACACCCTTCTTAGCCTCTCGAATGTATTTACTTCAGGTGCTTTGACTTCTATCGACGGGATGTGGTCCTCCATATATGACATCCACCGTATTCTGAGGTGGACTTAAGCTTAGTGGGTCATCTTCCTCAATCGCATTTACGGTATTACCAACAAGCTTCCTTGCATCAGTGTTTTACGGGAGTGTTTGCTGCGTATTCTTCACGAATTCCTTCAACTGCCCTTCTCAAATCAATTTCTGAATTATTCCAGCCAGAACCTTGCACTCGTTGGTTCTGTGGCCATTTGCTTTGTGGTAGGTGCAATATTTGTCTCCTTTTTTCTACTCAAGGTAATTTCGGGCCTTAAATGAAGTGAGGAAGTTGACCTTATCCTGGGTTATTCCGTAGATGTAGGAAATTGGTCGGTTTAACGCCACCGCGTTAGTATTGGTGTCTTTCCATCTAGCTCTCTTGGGAATTCTCTTCGGGCCGAATTTACTACCGTCCTTCTTGTGACCAAATTTCTTCTTTGAGTAATACAGTTCGTCCATTCGGATAAATTTATCGGCTTGGAAATGGAAATCTTGAAGATCCCGACATCCATGAATAAACAACTCCTTCCAGAAAGGAGAATTAACTATGAGTCCCGAGTGGACAGCGATGAGCTTATCTCTGTCATTCATGCCTTTGGCCTTCAAGGCATCAGTATTGAATCTCTTTAAATAACCCCCTAAGGACTCTCCATGGTTTTGCCTGATGCTAGCGAGCATGGTATAATCAAGGGAAGGATCTTTGCATATGCAGAATTGAGCAGAGAACTCTTATGAGAATTGCTTCCAAGAATATATTGTGTCGATACCATTTAGCGGCGGCCCTCGGTAATGTGACTACAAAAAGTCTACACCTCACAGCGCCAGAAGCGTTGTATAAATCAATCTGACTATCAAACGCCATCAAATGGTCTTCCGGGTCGGTTGTCCCATGATATTTCATGGTGGGGACCTTCACATGAGATGGTATTGGAGCTGACATGATTTCATCGATGAAGGGTGCAACCCTTTCGTTGTTGTTTACTCTTTCATCTTCAGTTCTCTTGCACTTAGCATTTAACAGTTCTTTCAAAGCCTTTTCCACCACGTCCTTGAGATAGGCTTCATTGTTTAGGTAATTCCTTTTATTAGGTTTGCAGCCATCCGAAGTTGAACTTGCGGAACGGTCACTTTCTTCCGCTTGAACTCTTCCTTGATAATTTGCCTTCAGTGGAAGGCCCTCTTTCTATTTTGATGGAGAAATATTAGCTTTACCTTTGGCAGCATCTGTATTGATTTTTAGATTCCTTTTTGGAGATTCAACTTCTTCACCCGCCGTGGTAGCTTTCATTAATGATCAGTGAGATAACACTTCGTTCAGAAGATCTTTCATTTCTACCATTTGGTGTTCCAGATATGCGATTTTAGCCACATGTTCTTCTGGCTGAAGATCTTGAGTCAGAGCCAGTTGTGGTGACTACCGAAGCTGAGCTGGAAGTGGAGTTGATTAAGGTAGGGCGGAAGGTTGCCCTTATTCCCTACTCCCAAGGTTGAAAGAGGGTGATACGTTTTCCTCCAAAGAAGTAGCATGCTCATTCCTTTTGCTAAAGGTAAGAGGTCTTCTTGATTTCATTTTCACCTATAATAAACCAAATATCACAATCAATTATATTAATAAAGTAGGTCGGAGGTTCATGCCCTCCTTCTAGCGCCAAAAATGTTAACAAGATTTCTTTTTAACATCCCCGATGTTTTTCATAGGATTATTTTATATGGGTTCAGCCTTTCGGTTGAGTGGATTCACATTTTCGAAAGAAATGACAAAGTCGGAAGGTTTTATGGTTTTAATTTTGATCCTGACGAGAGGGGATTAATTCCGGAAGGTTATAAGAGATTATTCATCTCAGATTAGGATTTGAATGAAGAATCATCTTATTTCCGATCTATCGAAAGGTTTAAGTATGGTTCAAGCATTACAGTTTAAAGGGATCAGCGGAATTGCTCAACCTTTTGATTAGCCCGGAAAGTCTAAGAAGCCATTTAGCCTATACCGAAAGGTTTATATATAGCTTAAACCTTGCAATTTGACTGGATCAATGGTCTTGTTAAACCTTCCAATAGGCCGGAGGGTATAGGAAACCATTTGGACCCTTCGATCGACTTGTCATGATTATATGACCTTCATCCATATCATTTCATCAAGTTCTATCTTCCTTGGAAACCGAAAGTAATCCACATCTCCTTTGAATCCCTTCGGAAGGTTATAAACCCTTCGATGGTATCCGATGGTGAGATTGCTTTATTTGTTATCCCCTTACACTTTTGGCTTCCTAGGATGATATCTCACTTGTGAAAACCTTTCAAAAAGAGTGCATGATTCAAACATATTTAGATAATAATAACAGCTGATTTAATATGCCATGAGACTGATATCTTAGATTAAATCAAAGGTTATATTCTCCCTTCTTCTAATTGACATTAGCTAGGGAAGATGGTAACTTATGAGAATATCCAATAACAGTTTCATGGTATATTCTCGAAATAAACAAAGAATATTCTCGAAAGGTTTGTTATGCTTTTGAAAGGGTTGTCAATTGAGTTGCCTATTCTGACCCTATCCTTTCTACCCTTCTTGGAAGACGTCTGTTTGAATGACGAACAATGAATCCCTTCACTTGCCTCGAAGGGTTCACATTTGCAACAAACTTGTTTCCCGCACCCCTTCCTTTTTATTTAAAAGTCTTGGGGCGCTCTTCTTTTCTTTAGTGTTTGTATTACATTGGGCGGCCTTATAACCATCTACCTGCGAAAGCTCTTCCCTGAAGTTACAATGTGCCTCTTCTTCTCTGGTGTTATACAATCCTTTTGGTGTCATCGAAAGGTAACTTGTTCTGATACTCTTTGCCTATGCAGAAGGTCTCTGATGTGCCTTCTTTATCTTCATTTACATTTTATGGTTAACAGTATGTTAGCATACTAGACTTTTCAAGAGATCTCTTCGGTGAAGTCGAATCTGAACTTCATGCACAAGGGTCAGAAAGTACCTTTCGACCATCGTATATCTCTAGATAAAATATACCGCTGAGATAAACACAAGTGGCCCATCGTTCGAACATAAATAAGAACAATGTGAACTAACTATCATCAATGCTGGTCAACAATCGATAAGTATCTATAGATGTGAAGTTGATAATACTCTGACGTGGGTTAGCAAATCCCTAGGTTATGCATCCTACTCTGTTTTCTACCATTTTCGATGTCGAGGTAATATCATACATCTTTCATACGAGTCTTCATCACTTGAACAAATCACGAATCCCTAATTAGATTCCCACGTCTCGAACAGATCTCGAAACCATACCTGGATTCTAGCATCTTGAGCAGATCCACTTCTAAGAGATAGAATATGTATCTCAGTCTTGAAGTGGATTTCAATAAGGAAAACAGTTACGATCCTGGTCTCTTTAAGACTGAATCGACGAATTTGGTCATATTCAGTAATAATGACAATAATCGGATATGAAAACTAAGTCTCGTATACTTATCAAGTTTTTGAACTTCTCACTTCCACTTTCAGTGATAATCACACAACTAAATACTTCCCATAAATGAGTAAACAAACAAAGCATGATCAAGTCATACAAAGTACAATTAAGTCATATAAGAGACTTTTATTCCCCTTTTAGTTAATACTTTTATTAGTAAAAAAATCTTTTATTAGTGAAACTTCTTTTATCTGACAAAACATCATTTACGAATCACTACTATTCACTTTTACTCTTTCAATATTTCAATAATTATCCATGCACTTGGCTTAATTAGTATATGTATATTTATAAATCATTAATAGGATTTCTTACTTTAAACCTTTATTTTTTCTATTTTTCTCCAAAAGATTCCATACTTATAATTTCCTTCAAAAATCCATCTTAGGGATCAAAGTAGTTTCACAAATTCATTCAAAATGTTTAAGAGTAATTTTACTTAAACATTGTTACTAGAAACCCAAAACCATTTCACTTATGCTTATCCTTAAAACATTTTTTCAAAAATCTATTTACATTCATAAGTTTAATCAAATAGGGTTAAATACGAATGCTATTAACACATTGTCACAACAAACCCAAAACCATTTCATACTTACATTATCTTTAAAAACATTCTTTGAAGGATCTAAGTTAATATTTAGTCAAGTTTGATGGCCGACAAGTCAACTACCCAGTTAAAACGATCACTTATAGAAATCACAGTTCATATACTTAACTCATTTTTGACATTCCAACTTATACTTTCCCTCGTTCAAGGGTGAAGCTAGGTAAGTTAGAACACTGGTTGCATATAGATAAGTCTACCTAGTAGGTTTTTAGTGTTAAGTATAATATTAATGACTTTCATAAACGAGTAAGAAATCAACACAACTAACATGTTTTCGGCATTCTGAACTTAACTGTTCCTCAATCAAGAGGGAAGCCAGTAGGATAGAGCACTAATGCTTTTATTCCTGCTAGAACATCAAACTTAACTCGCACAAATAGATATGCCTATTTCATCGGTAGTTGGTAATAAGCATAGTTAATTTCCTTTTTCAAAACTTATATACACACACACATTTTAAAAATACTTATAAATAGGTTTAAAAATCTATGTAAAATATTACTTAAAAGTAACTAATTTATAATTTGAAGAAAATAAAGTAAAAACATGTTTTATAATTTAAATCCCATTTACTTTCAAAATTCATAAATAAATAGTAAAAATATATTTAATCTTCAAACCAACTTTAACATACTGAAATGTATGTTAGAAATGTTGCTCAAATGAGTAGGGAAAAACACCAAATTCATAAACCATTTTTGAACACTTAAACCATAAGCGACTTACTACAGCTTTTAGAAATGCTATTAAAAGTCCTTGTTCAAAAACAACATTGAAAAACACAATCTTTATGACCAGTTTTCACCACCTTAACAAGTGACTTAAGACTTGAAATTTTATAGTAAGTACTAAACTAAGGGTACTTATAAACCATGGAAAAAAAACTTAATTATATTCACTTGTTTAGTTATAAAAATCCTCGAAAGCAAGGAATTTACTAAAAAGTTCGTTAAGCGACATTTTTACCCAAACTTTAGCCATTTTATTTGACCAGTTCCAAAACCATTTAAACTCCAATTTTTTTTTAAACTTATATTAATTATTAAAGATGCAAAGAAGCTTCCTAAATATCTCTCAATTTTAACTTTGAAAATCACCAAATCTAAGGCATTTTCAAAGTGCATCCATAGTGACCTTTTCCGCTTCTAACTTTCACAACTATGGTTCATAACTTTTATAACTTTCCAAACCATTTCTTTACTATTCCATTCACCAAAATATGTGTAGAGAATAATCAAACAAAATCGAAGTGCACTTATAGCGACTATTCCCACTTCAAAAAATTTCAAATGTACTTCAATTCAACACACATTTCGAACAACCATTAAACATCAGGTATAGGTCACACCACATCTCTAGAAGGGTAACATAAGTGAAGTTATACAACATAAAGTTGTCATTTCCTTTCAAAAGCATGGGGGTCCAAAGTTTATAACTTTAATTAGTTAATGTCACTTTAAATTTATATTTTTACTACACAACATATATAAATAATATATATAATCAAGATAGTGATATAATTTACTTAGATCTAAGCCAATCACATGCTCAAATGCTCAAAAAGATAAGAACACTTCCAACCATCACCAAATTTCTAATGATACAAGCTTTAGCACTTACAAACCAAGGCAAGACCTCCCCTTCTCTTCCATGCCCATGGCCTCACCATGCTCCCCTTATTTCTTCCATATTTTCCACTTTTGACTTTAAATCCTTGCTTTCTAAAGTGTTGTAAGGTGTTAATGAAAGTCTGGTGAAGTTTGAAAGTGATTTGAGTTGAATAGTAAAAGTTAGTGAAGAACAAAGCGGATTAATGTTGATCAACTTCCACCATTTTCTTAATTTTTTTTAAGTGATTAGTGAAACCCTTAAGGATGTATTTATAGAATTTTTCAAGACGTCATTACCACCTTCTACCTTCCATAAAAGGTCATAAAGGAGCCTCCCTCTCACATGCAACTTTATAGTTTTACATCTCTTACTTAACCCTTAAGACTTTCCTTAAAGTTCATCTTCAAAGTATCTTATCTTCCCTTTCACATCTAATTAGTTAACTTTAAGAAGCTTCTTAGAGTTTAGTGCAAAATATTTTTATATCAAATTAATGTTCTTTTAAGAAAATAAGTGTATGTAAAAAAAATCTGAACGACTTCTAATGGTTAAAAAGCTGTTTATGGATAAAACGATTTTCGGTCACATTATCGATATTTCTTCAAAGTATTTATTTTTGTAAACATTTGTACAAAACAAGTTTACCATCATTATTTATGATTTGTAAGGAGGATACCAAGGTTATTAAATCACTTTAATAACATTTAATCCAAGATTCATATATTTAAATGCGAAGTGTTCGAAATCCCGGGTCGTTACATTCTCCCTCATCATCCTTGAAATTCCAACACAAGCAACCAAAGAAACAACCACATAGAAATACTTAATAGTACTAAAAAACACTAGTTAATATAGCTCTCCAATTGTCTAGGTTCTGAAACCCACTCGTCGGACTAGGATGATAAACAATCTACTAAGCACAACATAGACTCAACAGCCTTAGGTTATTACATAGTCAACGATTCATAATACTTCATAACAAATCAATGAGTCCTCACCTAAACTCTCCATAAGCCAACAAAACATAGTATGCAAATATACGAAAGCCCATATGACGCACATGGTCCATCCATATGCAACATCTGATATGATACTTGCTTGATCACATAAATTTCACTTCCAAACTAATATAGATCACATAAACTCTTTGTTGCGGACTCCGATCAGGTTCCTTGATTAAAAACCTTCATTCTCCTTACATAGCTATATAATATGATAGAAAACTTTGGAATCATATCAAGAATCTATATCAAGTTTTCGTCACCAAAAAATCGAGTGAAAGAACATTGTTCGGACCGGTGCAAATCACCTCGAGACCATGTACTCGAATACTGGATCAAGAACGGTCATGCGAATAAAACGATATATGTACAACTTACGTGTTTAATCTATTGGTTTCTTAACTACAACAATATCTTTTATATCACATTCATTTATCCAAATAGTATGTCATTTAATACTAAAATTATTTATGAACCATTCCATAAAAACATAACTTCTAGTTATCAAATGTTTTATAACACAAGTTCAACTCGTATAATACTCCGATACGTCCTAAAAGTATATACCCGACATCAAGTTTAAAACTAGTTTAAATTCTACTATCTTCTAAGTTCAAGTGTTATTTAAACGTCATCATTATATTTTCGCAAAATACTTAGTTTCAAGTTCTATATTGATTCGGAAGTTTCCGACTATCCAAAATCGCCGAAAATCCGTTCATTTCAACATATGAAAATTACCAATCAATATATCTTATCATAATGCACAAACCATTCAATCTTAATGCATAGACTACATGTATCCATAAAATAGCTTAACAAAATTTCACTTCTTTATTAAGCACACTTTTCTACAAAGGGAAAACGGAAAAGGTTTAGATAATTATTTGGGTTATGCCACTACCACTTGAGCACCCAACATAGCATACTTGCAAACCTTTTTTGCATAGTAAGCTTATTTCTAAGTCTTAATTAAAATATTTTTTATTTTTTAATCAAATTCTTTAAGGAAACTCTAGAACTAAACATTGGGTTTCATTTCAAATCAATTGAAATAACTAAGGCCACATTTGAGACTACAACCTATTGTTATCCAACCTTATGAACGGGCCATATTCAAACGAATCTGATCATTCAATTGGTAGAATAACTAAGCAGGAATCCCAAGCGATAATTGCCAAGCTCAGATGCCAAGTAAAAACAAGAGGTGAAGTCACGAACTTGCCAAGAATCTTCAATAGAACACTAAAAATCAACTCACTCCAAGTACCAAGCCCAATGGTCCAAGAATGAAGTCAAGTCATGAATCGGTACCGATTCATGGCTAGGGATGGGTACCGATCCCTAAATTTAACCCAAGTCCTCCTCAAAGTTCTTGTCATGGAAACACTTAGTAATTATCAGTCGATGCACACCATAAATGATGGTTAGCTCGTCTTTAACCAAAATGATCAATATGAATATAAGTCAAACACTTTTGTCCAGCCTCCAAACCAAGGAATGCATATAAGTTCAACCCCATATCAATGCAACCGAATGCCAAAATTAAAGATACAACTCAACCAAACGTCTATAAGAGATTAAAGAAGGTTCTCAGTGCAATCTTATGGATTGATACCTATCCATGGAGCATAGTTCAATACCGATCTTTGAAAATTGATGAGTTGGCCAAGATCTTCCGAGAGTGGTTACTTTAGGATGTCAGGAATGTGAACAAGAATGTAGTGGAGAGAATTTTGTCGACCTACAGCTATAAATAGAGGAGAATGGGAATTATTTAAGGACTTTTGGCTTGTTTAATAAATTTCTATACTTTCTCTATAATATCACGGACCATCACCGATCCATAAGATCAACTTTGTAACACTCAGTAGTAGCATAAATAAAATTCAAGTGGACATAAATCTTTGATTAGTCGAACCACTATAATTATTGTGTGTTCGTTTTTCCTTATTTTCCATTTATTTTCTTCATTTCATTCTCTGCCATTAATCTATGGTTATTTATGCCAACTTTTGGCATAAATATTTTTGTGATTTCACTAAGAACATATCGATCTCAAGCTATTTGGATTTATATTCTAATTTTGGACAACTTTAGTCCAAGAGGTAGATTGGTCAGTTTCATTCCAATAATCTGTGACTATCCAAATTTCTGGAAAATCTACCATAGGATTAACTGAAGTAATGGTCCACGAAGCACTAGAGAAAATCTGCAACCTCTAGGCCTACTAACGATGCTGAGAATGCTGATTCTCAACATGTTGAAGAAATTGCTCAACCCAATGCTATTGAAATTCAAAGCCCATCAGATATGATCACTCAGGTTAAGATGGACATGATGATGAAAGAGTTGAATGACAAGTTGCATGAGAGTAAGGATGTGATGAGGAAACAGATAAGGGGAACTCTATATTTACTAAACTAATTATCCTATAGCCGTAGAGGGAACAGGGAGGAGTTATCACCTCCCAAATCAAAAAATGATAGTTCTTCATCATTTAGAGAAAACCACGGAGAGAGGAAGCAAAAAAATGAAGACAAAAAAAGCTTGGATTTCGAAAATCAAGTTGAACAATGCTCAGAGTGCAAGAGTAGGATCGGTACCGATCCATCCCCACGGATCGGTACCGAACCCTGTCAACGTGATGTTGGCACATAAGGCGGTGTTGGTTTAGATGATGACCTTGGTGGTATAGATGGTCATGTTGCTGATAGCCAGAATATTAAGATTCGGACGGCTACTCTTGATCCATCGCATTGCAATCATAGAGATAAATCAGCTAACGACCAGTTTTCCCAAGGACAGGGGAACCTAGGTACCATGGAACTAACCAAGCTTGTTTGTATAGCCAAACACTCGGGGTAGGCCATGATCATTGTCGTCCTACATATCAAATTGAGCTAGAATATTTAGTTGGTATGGTGAAGAAGTTAATAAATGAAAACCAACATAGAAACAATGAAGAATATTCTTCTCCCAATATGAACCCATTCACCGAAGAGATATTGTGTGAGGAATATCCGTAAAGGTTCACTATGCCAACAATGTCGTCCTATAGCAGGATGATGCATCCGAGATAGCATTTACTAAAATACAAATGGTGAATGGGCACGAGGTGGGCAATGGATGCTATCAGGTGTTGGTTTTTTCTTGGTCTTTATTAAAGGTGTAGATATGATGTGATTCACTCGGCTTCCATCGAAATCCATATCGTTGTTCGATCAGTTGGCAAGGAGATTTTTCGAATAGTTTCCCTTGCACACTACCCATCCGAAGGATGTTGTATGTGGAATATCCATGAAGGCTCTTTATGCCAACGATGCTGGCCTATCACATGATGATGGTTCTGAGATAGAATTTGTTGAAATATGAATGGCATATGGACAGGATGAGGGCAACATACATTGCGGGGGTATTGGTGTTGCTCGGTCTTTCTTGAAGGTGTAGCTACGATGTGGTTCAGTCGACTTCCACTGAAATCCATGTCATCATTTGATTGGTTGGCAAGGAGGTTTATCGAATAGTTTCACTTGCACACTACCCACGTAAAGGATGTGATGTTGTTATCGATTCAATTCCAGAGTATCGAGGAGTCATTGAAGGACCTTTTGAGTATATTCAACAGCTCCAACGCAGCCTGGTTAGACCTACTGATGGCAAGCCTTGGCAACTTGAATAAAGACTTGTTATCAACACAATAACTGGTGGACTTCATCCAATCGAAAAGAGTTGGAATGAGATGGAAAGATACAGGAGTTCTTTAAAACATATGGTACAAGGGAGTTACTTTTCCATCAAAGACGAGGCTCTAGTGAAGCAACTAAAAACCATGAAAGATGACATTCCGTTCAGAAGTCATGACACAGATGGGGTTGAGGTGCCTATGCTTGATCCCTTGGTGATAATGGTATAGGCCAACAAATTTAAAGAAAGTGCTTGTTGATTATGGAAATTCAGTAAATATTCTATTTAAGAGAGTTTATAATCAAATGATGAAAGATGGTCAGGATCCAAAGCTTGTAAATATAAAATTTAGGGATTTATCGGAGAGGTTGCAAAGCCTGTAGGATTATTAAACTTATTGACGGTTTCAAGAAAGGTGATCGCAAGAGAGTGTAGTTTTTAACCTTCGCAGTGATGGATATTTTTTCAGCTTATAATGCCTTTTTGGACTGATTGGCCGTTACTAGTTTCCCGGACTAAACACCCTAGCTCCATGGTTCCCAACGATGAAATTTCCCATGAAAAATGAAATGAGGGTCATTCAAGTTGATCAGAACCTTGGACAAGAATGCTACGTCACCTAGATGGGGGAAGCAAAGCGACACTGAAAGTGAAAGGGCGTGGAGAAGACTCTCTACGTCTAATCGATGGACGCATAGAAACCACTGCCTAAGCACTGACTTGGTTGGCATAGAAAGTTCCATAAAGCTATGGATCCGAGGAAGGATCCAGAGGATGCAAAGTGGCCTACCGAGCGGACGATCACCATCTCGATCTGTTAGGTCGATCCTACTCGGGTCCTGAAAATCAGATTTCAACTCAGCATGAGAAAGAAGAAAGAATTGGTGGGTTTTCTTTAGGCGAACCTAGATTTTTTTGCCTAGGCACATTCTAACATGTATGGAATATCGTTGGAGATAGCGTGTCATGCATTGAATGTGAACCCTAAATGTCTCCCTGTGAAATAGAAGTGGCATAGCCTAGGTTCAGACTGATCCTTGCGCTGAAGGATGAAGTGGATAAGCTAAAAGCCAATGGCTTTTGTCCGCAATGCTGTATACCTACCCAGAATGGGTATCCAATCCAATCCTAGTCAAGAAATCCAATGGGAAATGAAGGACATGGATCGACTATTCAAACCTGAATAAGGCATGTCCAAAAGATAACTTCCCATTGCCAATGATCGACCAATGAGTGGATTCAACAGCCGGCTATGAATTGCTATCTTTCTTAGATGCTTATTTTGGCTATAATTAGATTCTAATGCACATCCCAAACCAAGAACATTGAAGCAACATTTCTAGGGAAATATGCATGTTCCTATGGTGAATTGGAGCAACATTTACAAGAGATTTCAATAAGACTATCTCGCAAGGGTAATGTATTATGTTGTAGGTACTAACCAAGCGGGCTGGATAAGGTTACATTCAACCTCGAGGGGATGGCCTGACCAAATTTATAGTCCCTTGAGTATCCTAGCGCGAAGGCCATTCACATCACGAGCAAGTTGTCTTACGCTAATCAATCAATTAATAATGCTGAGCTATATGTCATTTCATAGCCTAGTGTGGGACAGAAGGTGCCTGCTCCAATAGCTTCGTTCGTGTTAGGATCATTGGAGTTATAAGGTTTGTTTTCACTTGGATTTGACATGGTGCAAAGGTGAAAAGAGTTTGTAAAGAAGTAGAGTGAACAAAAAAAAGTGCTTTTGGGGATGGCACTCCTATCGCCAAACTATTGACTAAAATTTTAGCTAACCTCAGAATTATGATTATGGGGTGATATAAACAAAGGAAACTTGCTAATACATTAATTAAAAATGTAAAATGAGGTGGTCGGTTGGAAAAAACATAAAAGAACACAGGATTTGAAGTGGTTCAGCTAAGCTTGCCTACGTCTACTATGAAAAATTCTTACTACTTTGGTTCTCTTACAATTTATGACTATAAGAGATAATCATAAGAAAATACAATGCTTGAGAGCTTATTTTGTTCAGTCTTTGTAAAAATGCAACTCTTGATGTATTAATAATTGTAGCAAATTATATTAAATGGCTAAAATTGCATAGTTTAGGCTTGGAGGGATGGGTAGTTGATGTGCGTGCTAGTTAGGAGGCTAGCTGGACTGTATGGTTGAGATGATGATAATTATGTGGTCGTACCTTGAGCAAGCATTGCGCAAGGGCAGACAGCACGAGCTCAAGGAGTGGTTGTTGTAGAGGTACTTTGATGGTAGCAAAGGTAATGGTTATTGTTCTTCTGTCAAATGAACGATGCCGCTTATCAGACTTTGTATAGAAATGATACAAACAGAGCTCCTTTTTGCAGGGGTAGGAAGGCATCGGGGTTGGAGCTTGTCGAGACAAGGCGAGGAACCCTCAGAAGGTCTGGACAGTTGAAGAAAGGAGTGAGCGAGAGAATTTACCGGGGAGTAGGTTATTAGCCATGCCACTCACTAGGTTGGAGGCTTATTGCACATCGAGAAACTATATGCTGTCGTCGCCCGCTTGTGACCTTTAGGAGCTATGTTTTAACTTAAGGAGACTTGACTGGTCGTTAGGATGTATGCTAAGTTGGTTGATTGCTGAGGGGTGCATTACATGTCGAGCTGCTATTTCGCATTGCCCGACTCGCTATTGTTTGAGTGGGCAATACTGTGACAATTTGTACTCGAGCCAGGAGGTCCGCTCGTAGGGTGAGCCTTGTTGTGTTTGAGTCGGTGTATGCAATCAAATGAGCTAGTTAGATGATGTCGGCTGGCCCAATTTTTACTTGCAAGAAATTTGAGCGATAAGAAATTTCAAACATTTATAGGTAGAAAGAAGATTCTAACAGATTTATAGAGAAATTTGAGCGATAGACGAGCTGCTGTTAATTTTGATTTGACATTTAGTTTTATAATGCCTAGTTGGAAAGCTCTACCTATGACAGTAGACTGTTAATTCATGCTATTGAAGAAGTTGAAATCTTCCTATGCTCGCCATTCGTTAATTATCTCGTAGATTCAATGTACAAGCTTAGAAATGGATAGCTACCAATTTATCATCATGAATCCTATCATGTTTAAGAGTTTCAAAAAACCTAGAATGTTCCAAAATTGTATAATGAAATTTTCAATTTATAACACTCTAGTTTATGCAAGGCCATGTGTTATCTAGAAAAAACATTCAACATTTTACAAGACATCTCGGCGTATAGTTTCACTAGGCAAGCATATTTTGTCATTGCAACTTTGCTATTCATAAATTTATAAGAAAATACAACTGTATGGATCCCGATTATAAACAAACCGTTTAGGCAGAAGTTCCATCGAGTTATGAGGAAAATTGATGTGGACAACATCAATACAACCATGCTGGTGCAAGTTCATCAAAATACAGCATGGTTTGTTGCAACACGTCATCGATCAGAGATGTTTTGGTTGCTATAGGACGACGTTGATGTATTAAATATTTGTATGTTCTTCATCGTTAATTTGAACTTTTGCTAGAATTTTAGTAGGCAATTGAATTTGTAGTTAAATTTTAATTTTAATTTAAATTTCTATCATTGATTAATAAATACCAAAAATAAAATATTTATTGATTAAAGTAAATAATTAATAATTATGGCAAACAAAAAATTAGAATTCGTTATAACTGAGCATCTTTTAAGTTTCAAAATACACAACCATTCCTTCTAAAAAACATATTATAAAAAAAACCTTACCATCAAGTTTTAGAAAATATGCAGAAAATTCAACAAATATTTGCTGAGAACTTTGCGAATATTTGCACAGTAATCCGCTAATATTTGTAGAGAAATCTACATATTTTTAAATTTTCAAAACTGCAAATATATGTAGATTTCCAAAAAAATTTAAGAAAATTCAAAAAATATGTTTTTATTATAAAAATATATAATTAATGTTAAAACATAATTTTCAAAACTTTTTTTACCGAAATAAGAAATAAATACGTAATTTAAAACATGTTTTTGGAAGAGTTTTTCACGTATCAAATTCGAAAGGATGGACGTAACCAAATTTCTACCGAAAAATATAAACACCAAACGTATCATAATTAACAAATTCTTGCGATGCAATCTTCATCCTCTGTTCTAATTTGCCAATCCAATTTGATCGTGAAAGAATCCTGCAATCGGTCATTGATAGATCCAAATATAAGTGCATAATTGAAACACGTTAAATGTCTGTTAATTCGGCTCGATGTTGGCTGGAAAAGCGCATTTAACAAAATCAGTGGACACGATATAACTACACAAATGCCTGGATCCGTCTTCCCAAACCCTCCCACCAGCTATAAAATTGCCAAAAACACGTTTATTTTTCCGCCGCCTTCTTCATTTTATCTGTTCGCATCTTTTCTTCAGTTTTATTTGGATCTGAATTTTCTGTTCTTAAAGGCTGGCAAAGACGATCGATATTGGTCTCGATCATCGTAATGGTAATTTGATTAATTACCTTGCCGACCATTCTGATATATCGCCGACTATGTTCTGAGCCTTTTATTTCGATTTTTTTTTATATAATCCATTTTAGTTTTTTATTAGTGTTAAACAGACCGATGATTAACTGATCGAACAAGCATAAGTCTGAAGATCAATCCGTGTTTAACAACTCTAATCTTCTCTATGAGGTTATTTTTTTTTCAATTCGGAAATTTATCTGTTTTTTTCTTCGGTAGGTCGCGTGATGATTAAATGCATAGTTCAAATGAAAAATATCTGTTAGATATTTTGATTAATCATTTTGTCTTTCGCTCCTATCTGATGACCTATTCGCATATGTATTCTGAAAATTTTCATTGATTCTTTATTTATTTTTTCAAGCGCTCGAGATTTGATTTTAAACGTTAATTGAATAAACTGTTTGTAAACCGTTCTGTTGTGGTTTGAGATGCTGGCCATTGGCCTCTTCCGTATTCCTTAATAACCATGGTTCTCTCATCTTCATTCGAGCCAGTGAAGCAAGCACTGAACTTTATATTGCAATCTTTCCCTCTCTTTTTCTAATTTGGTTCTTTGTTCTGCCTTTTGATACACACTTTTTATTGTGTTTATTTTGGAGATAATGGAAGGACCCAATGAGAACAGAGGTCATTTGAGGTCTGTAAACCATAAACAGAATGGGAATAGAAGAGCACTGATGGATATCAAGAATTTGGTTGGAGTTGCACCAAATCGACGTGTAGCAAAAAAGAGTCAATTAGCTCATAAGAATGCAGTTTTGCCTCCCAGGCCAATGACAAGAAAACATGCAGCTACATTAGCAAACAGATCAAGTTCTTTTGATGAGGAGGCTAAGAACAAAGATGAACATAGTGTAAAAGATCATATTATTGATGTGGACATACCAATAGTTGAAGAAACACAACAAATGAAAGAATGTGAGCTGACTGAAGAAATTGTCATGGAGGATTTATTTGTGGAAAGCATAGTTGAGATTGATAGCTGCGATTCGAGCAACTCATTGGCAGTGGCTGAATATGTTGAAGACATCTACGAGTATTATAAGAGGATCGAATCAAATGGATGTTTGAGTCCAGATTACATGTCCGTCCAGTTCGATATTAATGAAAAAATGAGAAGCATCCTAGTGGATTGGCTTATAGAGGTTCACTACAAATTCCAACTAATGGATCAGACTCTCTACCTCACTGTAAACAGCATAGACAGATTCTTATCGAAGCAAACTGTAGTCAGAAACAAACTACAATTGGTAGGTCTCGTTCGTCGTAATGGTAATTTGATTAATTACCTTGCCGACCATTCTAATATATCGCCACCCATATTCTGACGCTTTTATTTCGATTTTTTTTTATAATCCATTTTAGTTTTTGATTAGTGTTAAACAGACCGATGATAAATGATCAGACAAGCATATGTCTGAAGATCAAAAATCCATGTTGATCAACTCTAATCTTCTCTATGAGGCCATTTTATTTCAATTCGTGAATTTAGCTGTTTTTTTTATTTGGTAGGTCGTGTGATGATTAAATGCATAGTTCAAATGAAAAATATCTTTTGGATATTTTGATTAATGGTGTTGTTTAAACCGTGAATCCACAAATATTGAATGTAGTTGTTGCTTTTAGCTTAGTTGCTTTTTGTTTGTTAATGCATAGAGTTACGCCAATACGCCAGTAGACAAATCATTTGGGGGATGAGAGTGATAGCGAATGCATAATGCTGGGTAAGGGCAACGTCTCAATCTGTGCAGTTAAAGCGCTCGGCAGATTCAAAGCGGTGTAGGTGCAAAAAATCATAGCGGGGATACAGCGAGGATATAGCGGAATATAGCGGATGACTTTAAAATAGCATATAAAACTCGTACTTAATGTTTTTACGAATATATAATTGGTAATTAAATGAAAAATTATCATTCAATGATTTGTAGGTAGAAGGATAATAAGCGGTAGAATACTAGGAGGGATATGTCTTCTTGATATAGAATGTGGTGCTCAACAGGTTTTCACTGACAAAGGCCGAGTACTAATAGAATGTTCCGAGTAAACTTGGGCTTACTCTGGCAATGGCTGACCTGAACTTACAAGGCATGCTTCATGATGCATTCATCACTACCAAGGATATGGTAAACTGAACTGAATGAACTCTATATGATGGCATTTGTAGTTTGAGAAGGAACCAAGTAAACTAAATGAACTCCATACAAACTCCATATGCTTATTAGTGCGATGCTATATTTCTCCAGTATGCATGTCTGCTTTTTCATTACACTATTCATTATACAAATTTTATATTTGGGTTGTCCATACATGATACAAGATTATGGTCAACAACATAGCCCACATTTACTAAATATTAGAGTAACATTATCAATTAGGTGCTCATTTTTGTCTTATTTTAATGTGGCTGTATCAGGAACAAGTTTGTAGTGGTGATGACAATGCGACAGAGTTATTTGAACTTGGTGATGTCATGTTACGGAGAAACTTTTACCCTGTAGCTATAAAATACTTGCAGCAAGCAATAGAAAAATAGGATAGGGATGATCAAGATTTAGCATAGGTTTATGCATTTTTCTTTATGAAATTTCCTTTGACTTTCTATCCCATTTTTATCCATTGGAAACCATATTTGTTATAGTACCTAATTGGATAACGATATTTCTGTTAGTATAGAACTGACATCTTCAATGAATCGAGTTTTTTGTACTGATTTTGGCTTTTTTATTTGCTCCATTAACGAAAGGTTTACTAAACCTGCGCTTTTGAGTTCTTGACATTCTTAAAAAAAATAACAAACCTGGTATTTAGTGTGAATTTAGAGCAGACTATAATTGTACTATTTTTAAAAAACTCCCAAAATCATTGCACGGTAAATTTATAAGCAGGGATCAAAAGGTCTCAAAATATTTTTCTACTAATATTTCAAAACCCAACTCCTCACTACTAACCAAAATCACTATTCTGAAGAAAAGGCTCATAGATGTTACTATAAAATACGAAAGCTAACCTTGAGAGTGTTGCATTCATAGTGACAAAATTGTGGTGGTTATTTAGCCTTTTCAAATGACATGCATGTTGTGGTAACTTGTTCATCCTAAACCTGCTAATAGTTAAAAGTTAAAACAAATTAACATGTGCATCCAGTTATTCCTTGTATGGAAACAGGTTTTTTTATTTGGCTTATTGTGGGGTAGTAGTATTGGATTAAGAAACAGGTTGTCACTTTGTGCCTAGTACTTAGTGGTGGATTAATACTTATTTTAAGTGAATTAATAAATGTGTCATGCCTTGACAAACAAACAGAAACAATGAGTACTTTTATTATTACATTTCAAATGGTGTAAACAAGTGATCTAAATTTTAGTTTTCAAAGAAAAGAACAGTAAGAACTATGCTAATAAAAATAATATGCTAATTAAACATTTAAAAATTGTATATTACTATAACATAAGATATATCTTTGGACTATAACAAGTACAATTCAAACTTGTAGTAGAACGTGATAAAATATCTTTATAACAACGTCAATCCACACGTTGATAGTTGTAAATTTGATGTTATGTGAGCTGAATGATCGAGATATTTAACGATAAAGTAGAATTTCTTAATTTTCTTAAATGGGCTTCATTTAATTTTTCAAGTTGTTAATCCAAACCCTTTGAAAAACAATTTCCAAATTAATGGGTCTTAAATTCTCAAATTCCTTGTTTTAAACCCATTTTTATTTACAATTCATATTATAAATATACTTAGGCAATTTCATTTACTTTCCGTCTATAAATCACATTTATAAATCATATTTATATAATCTCACTTCTTATGTAATACCATTCCACAAATGTTTATTATTTTAACTACAATTAATACTCTATATTTCATTATAAATTCACACTCTTATATAACTCAGTTTATAATTGTTTATCTTTGTTCAGATTATAATAGTTGCAACTTTTATTAGAACAACAAACAACAAATGATAATAATCAAATACTATCATTTACTAACAACCAAACACACCATATATAGCTATAATAATTTCTGAAAAATTATTCCTTTATATATGAAATATAACTTTGGTAAAATTATTTCATTTACCAATTTCAAAACAATACTGTGTCGATTTGCCTTGTTTAAGTGTTTAGAAACCCCTATCGATATCATGACATCCTTCGAACCGACCAAAATTCATAAACCACTCAACAGATAAATTAACACAATATAAAACATTTTTATAATCACTAACAAATATGCGCTCATATGTATATACACACTCAAAACTCATAATAAGGCATTTCATTACCTTATCTCTTAATGAGTTACCCCACCAAAGCCAAGGTCCCCGCTTAACCTTGCGCTCCGATACCAAGTGTAACAGTCGAGAATTTCAGACCCTCAAAAATTAGCACTAATACCTTTACTATATTGCATGCCGAGCAATCGAATTTCGAAAATCCCGATTGTTAAGGGAAAATAAGGAAGAAAGAAGAAGAGAATGAAACTTAAAACAACACGGAATTTCATAATCGTAGTGGAACAACATATAATATAATATCAATGATCTTTACAAAAGAGAAACTGTTATATACATACATCCATTAGAGTACAACGAAAAATCACAATCATCAGCGTGGATAGTTATAACAACCCAACCTCACAAATGCTGATGATTTCAACAACAAAACAACGGAAAATGAACATATATGTGAATATGACTTAAAGACCTCTAACTCATCTCCTGAGCTCCAATGCATCCAAAGAAATCTGTAGGTATGCTCGGTCTGGCCCGAGCATTAAAATAAAATAACACCCGAGTCAGTTTAGAAAACCAGCGTGAGAAAACATGCCCCAATTGAATTTAAAGTTATAGAAAACCTTTGAAAATCAAAAGTATCTCGTAAGACCACACCGCACATAAACACGGGCAGGTTTTTACCTTATGATAACCCAAACATTTCATATGAAATTCTCTGATATTATAATAGTGTCTAAGATACAAATACTTATTAATCATTAACAAAAGTGTTACATTAATTAAATTCTAGCATAATAGGTATATAACTAAAACTGTAAAGGCTCGTATTGGAGAATGGATCCATACAATGATTGGGCTACTAGGGTACCGCCCATCATGGTGCATCTCTTGATAAAATAACACCGAGGACCTTGCCTAGATCCCCTACCAATAAAGAACCGACCTACCCCTTACAGGATAGTACCGAATATGACCACCCCTTCGGTAATGGGTCCCGAAGCTTACAAATGAGAGATAATATCGACTCTAGATAGGGATAATCATACCCTACTTGGGAGCGACCCACTTAGCCTTGCTGCATCTCCTCTGTTTTAGTCATTCCCGCTTGATGAGGCTTGAGGCTATGTTTTACCTTTTATATAACACTTCCCAAATGGAATGCTAACACTGCACTCCAGGAAACCATACAATGCCGGCATTCATCCATACAAGTTTGTTCTAGGACTAAATGAAACACTTGACAACTACGTATTCAATTTCCATTATCTTCAAGATGTCTTCACTTCAAAACACTCGACTTGGATCGAATTGGTTTTCAGATAACACACATGATCTCAGTTTCTTTGAAAACAACTTTTCGATAATTCCCGGTAAACTTAACCTTGAATCTTTAGGAAATAAACAGTTAAGGAGAAGAGCGGAGATCACCTCCTAACCGTTAGTGGACGAATTTCCTTATCATTGTCCTAGGAGAACAAAATAATATTTATACGCATAGTACATCATTATCGGAAATGACTGTACCATATAACTCACGTGTTTCTTAAAGATATTTCCAAATTTACGTTTTGGGTACAATTTCAATAGTCGGTTAGTTAATTATCGAATAGCAAACATTCAATTAGGGTTTTAATTCCATAGGGAAAACCAACATTGGTTAAGCACATAAGCAACCACTAGCCTCTTTTAATAAATCTTTTCATTTATTAATTTCATTTTGTAAATATTGTAGCAAAATACTTTTACAAAGATATATATATATATATATCTGTGTGTGTGTGACGACCCACATTTCAGAAGGTTTAAATCGACAATAATCCACACATGTCCAACTTAAACAATCCGGAACATAGATAATCAATGGAGATAAATAAGAAAAATAAGAAAAGAAGAAGAAAAAAATACATAATCTCACAGCGGAAACGATAAAATATAATAATCAAATAACAGTTCACGAAGCTGTTACTATACATTTGATTATAATTTATACACATTTATCAGAGTTATATATAAAAAACATCAGGGATAAGTGATCAATATACATGATAGCATGAATAAGGAAATAATAATAGTAATAATATACCAACTTCATCTTCGTCCTCTAGAAACAGATCTTCAATCACTGGAAAAAAAAACTCTGGACTGACCCGAGCGTAATGAAAAGACAAATCACTCGAGTTAGGACTAAAATAATCTTATGTAAGTCAAATCAATATCACAAATATGAATGCAATAACTTAAGAGATGTCATGGGATTTTCCATCTCCTAAGGATCCGTTAAACTATTTATATATAATAGTATACGCTATAATAGATAATGTCTATCAGTAAAATAAATATCAAAATAGCGTTAAGGCTTTACATTCATCCACCTTAACACATTTTTACAGATTCAAAACAAAATTCGTAATGGGCTCGTATAGGGAAAAATATGACAAGGCACGTGCGGCAATGCCCAAGGTAGGATTCTACCAGTTTACCGTGGCCGACCGCGACAATCATCCAACCGACAAAAGGTGTACCCATCGAATACGAAATCACAATAGTAATACGAGGGATCAACGTCGTTGGATGTAGCTAACCTCAATGGCCAGACATAGGCTCCTGTTTTAATCATTTTAATTATGGCACGAGTATCAGTGCTATCCATCATCGTTCTCTTACTTCATTCCAGTAAACGTCGCCAATTTAACCACTACATTTTGGATATCACCCACCGCGAACACGGTTGTCAAAGTGGTTCCAATATTGACAAAGAGTATGCCAGTAATAGGCCTCGGTCTCTTTAACAACCAATCGTCATTTTACACACCGGTCGGTACTTTTATATTTCGAAAACAATTCGTACGTGATATCATAATATCATATTCGCTTCAAAAATCAAATCCATTTCGAAATCATCATATTCGCTTCAAAAAAAATTCATAATTTACTTCAAAATGTCAATTCAATTCGATATATCGATTTCACTTCAAAATTTGATTCGAATTTCAATTTAGGTTATAACTTCACTTCAACCCAATTCACACTTAAATCCAAGATTTAAATATAAACATTTCACCCTTTGACCAGTTTGAATTTTAGAAAATAATTTAAATAGTTTTAAATAGTTAAAATAGTTAAATAGAAAATAGTTTAAGTAATAAAAATGGTTTATATAGTAAAATAGTTTGGAAAATCAAAATAATTTGAATATTTAAGAATATAGATTTTAAACCGTTTATACTAAAATAATTCATTTAAAAATAGTTTCAAAGTCAAACCGGTTCAATTCCAAATTTTCCAATTCAAATCAGTTCTAATTTCCATTTCGATTTTAATCGATTCAATTTCAATTTCAAGTCGAATTTTACTCGATTCCAAATTAATTTAAATTCCAATTCCAATAATTTCAACTCCAATTCCAAATTAATTTAAAATTCCAATTCCATATTAATTTAAATTCCAAATTTAAGAATATTCCGATTTATATCAATTCCGATTCCATTTCCAAAAATCGATTCAAAACACTTACATCAACTTTTTCTTCAATATCCAATTAAAAATCCAAATCTTTAAATATAATTGAATTCCAAGCTCAATTTTGAAATACCATTTTATATCACTTTTACTTAGCAATATTCAAAGTTCAAATAAAAATCCAATCTTTAAAACAAATCGATTTTTGAAATTCAAATCATATTTCGATTATAACTTCAAAATCTCAAATTCGATTATTTAAACAATTTCATTTACCAAATTTAAATTTCAACATTTCAAGCTCCAGCTCGAAAATAATTCTATTTCCATAAATTCGATTTTTATTCCTTAACATCAAATCATTAAAATATTTTCAAATAATTTTTTTTAAAATCATTTAATTTAACCAATCTAGTGTCCGTATATAATTCTCTATCATATGGCCAAGTGAATCAATTATTCTAATTTAATTCCAGGGATGGATATATATCATTTCAATCCAAATAAATGTCATATGTATATATCATTTCAACCTATTTCTCAATTTATTCGAAATAATTCAATTTATAGTTTTATATACTGTAAACAATATACAGGATGATAACATGATATATCAAAATAAACAAACATCCAAAATATCAACCAATAGCATCCATCACATCCAATCATCCAACAGTCAATAAAATTCTCAACAATTTCATAATTATCAATTTTGGGTATTTTACGGGCAATTAAATTCTAGTTCAATTTAACTATCAATTCAAATTCTATCAATTTTTTTTCAAATGTCAATTTAAATGTCAATTAAACTTATCAAACTACAACCAATAAATTTCAAATCACTTCACGACATAATTTAACTAACATAAAATTATTTCAGTCAATTGTGAGCGTATAACACTCACCTTTTATTTGAAATTGAAAATATTTTCAGCTTCAAATAAATTCCAGTTCCATTCCAAGTCGAAGACAACTTCGATACGATCCCAATGCAATTTTTCTCGCCCGAATCAGACATCGTATGCATGAGATACGATTTTATTAATATAACGATTAAATAAAAATTTAATTACGTAGTTAAGAAAATCAATCAGAGCTTTACCTAATTCCCTTCTCCTAGGCACGAAGTCGTGACCTCATCTTCCTCCTTCATCCGTTTGTTTTTTTTACAATAAACCGCAATCGACTTCCACTCTATTGCCGCGTCCAACACCATGGCATGCCGCCGCCAATCATCACCGCAGCCTTGCCAGCCATCGCGCAACGCTCCGCTACATCCAAACGACGCCGCATCCTAACATCGCGCGCGAACCATGCCTAAGCACCATCATCGATCTCGCACTCCTCAACCTCGACTCGCAACTCACCTACGCACCTCTGCCTCGACCTGACACCATCGCCTGCTCTCGATTGAAGCCGAGCCTTTGAAAACGCGATCGATTCTTTTTTTTATTCGAACGATCTGCGGTTTTTTTTATTTGCTCGATTTGTATCTGAAATGGGAGAAAGGAAAGGGTAGAGGGACACAGATATATGCGGCCACGTATGAAAGTTGTTGAGAGGAATAGAAATATTTATTATTTAATTAGTAAATATCTCGCCCACGAAATCTTAAACTCCTAAAGAAGCGTGCCACCTTGCATCTCTAATGTTTTACCCCCATTTTAAACACAATAAAACTAGTCTCGAGGCCTAATTCGATTGTATGCAAAAGATAGTTTTTCAAATCGAATTATTTTAATTGAATTCTGAAAGTAATTTCTACGTGTTTCATGCTCGCACGGCCAAACGACAAGTCTGATTGCTGCGAAACTTGAAATTCTACAATAATTCACTATTACGGATCCGATGAAACTGGTTTCGTCGAAATTCGTGATAGTGGGCAAAATGGCTATTTTTACTCGTTAATTAAAACGAGCAATTTCCAGAAATTATTTATTCACTTTAAATTCAATCTTAAAAGTTAAAAATCTTCATTGTCATTAAAATAGAATTTAAATAATTTTCTGATATCATTTTCATTCATATTAAATCCATAATTCCATTATTTAAATAATTGCAACATAAATTTAAACAATTTAATTACCCGATACATCAATACTAATAATTCATTAAATTTTATTTTTAACCATTTTTATTCAATAAATATATCTAATCCTATAATTTAAAACAGTTAAAAATACGGGTTGCTACAATATACATCACAAATCCCTATATTTTGAATACTTGGAAAAATATTTGTATACTTATCTCCATGGCATAAGTATACTCACCAAACACTGAGGAAGATTTCCTTTTTACACAATTCTAAATTATTTATAAACTCCGTTATAAATTTCTAAAACCATTTATAACTATTTTATAAATCTCACGAACTATTTATACAACTCCTCTATACATCCTAAAAATCATTTATGATCCCATTATAAGTCCATAAAACCTTTTATAAACTCCGTTTATTGATTTATAAACCCATTTCTAAAATTCTTTTTATAAATACCTAATTATTTATAAAGCTCTTTTACCCTTTAAAAAATCTTCCTTTCAATTTCCAAATCATGTTATATTATTCCTCTTATAAAAACCGCATCTATTTCTAAAACTCTATTTATAAATCACAAAAACAATTATAAATAAATTCTAATCAATTGCTTTAAAACACGATTATATGATAATAATCATTATAAATAATAATAATAATTTCAAAACATTTTAAAAATAATAATTAATAATTCAAAACATCTTAATAAAACAATAATAATTTATCTTCAACGTTATTATAAATAATAATAATTAATTTCAAAAACCTTATTGATAATAATTATAATTAATTTCAAATCATATCAACAATTTAAATAATTAACCTTACAAAATATTTAAATATTGATAAACAACTTTATACAATATTAATATAAATAAACAACCTTTAAAACATAAATATACTTCCTTGATAAAAATCCGTACTTAAACTTCAACTTAATCATTTTCATATTTATGAAACTACATTTATAATCTCCTTCTATTTTATAAACTTCTTTTTATAATCCCTTTATAAATCTCACTTATTCATAAAATCCCATTTTAAACATCAATTTCAATCTGTTTTTAACGTTGCTTCCATGTTTATGAATTTCTTTTATAAATTCCTTTCTATTTATAACATATCGTTTAACATTTCCAATCTATCCTCATTTCCATTTTTTCCAAAATAGAATCAACTATTTTCTAAACAACATTCTATATATTATCGTAAATCCACTGTTTTGATTTATTTCCCAATTTATCCAATGATAAAAGTTTTCCTTTATTTATAAACACTTTTATAAATCTATCCTTTTATTAATAAAATACGATTTTACAAACACTTTGTTCATAAAATGCCACATTGATACATTATCACATCTATAATTTTCACATTTATAAAATATCTTACTCTATGTATATATATCACTTTATATAAGACGATTAATAAATATTTATACCAAAATATTCTTATTTTCTTTTTAAAACCATATCCTTTGTTGTATAACGCGGACTTATTTTCAAGATTTAAAAAAATCTTTATTCACGGTACAAAATATACATTCAAAGTATTTTATAAAAGTATAAATTTATAATCTCTAAAAATCATAATTTTTATTTACTTTAAATAAATTCCTTCTTTAAATAATTCAAGAATAATTATTAAACACATATAATTTCCAACAATCATTTTGAATTTCCTTTTTAAATAAAATAGTTATTTTTATAGAATTTAAAAATGCCAAAAATAAGGCCCGGTGTTACTAAAGCACTAAATAAGCAAAAACATATCCATATCATCAAATATGGCACCCAACGAGTCATATGTCACTATATATATGAAAAGTAAAAACAAGAGTGTAGGAATCTTGTTGGATCTCTCCAACTTTTCCTCTGAATCACATACAGTATAAAATCAATAATATAAATCAACCGTTTCATGGTGAGATTCGTATACAAAGGGTCATCCACTATTACATGAGAACATAATAGGGTCTCAACCGCTCTAGGGACGAAAATATATCCAAACCAACAATTTAAATTTAGTAAATTATCCAAATAGTCAACAATAAAATATTCATACATCCAACCAATAATTTTATCGACTAAAAATATTTCTAGCTAACCAAAAAATTGAGATTAACTCACACTGATTTCATTTCCATCAAAACCTTCCTGTTTTGAATTAAAATTGAATGGACGTTCAATTTTAACCCAAATTCCTACTAGCTCTGATTCCATCCAATCAAACTCCATAGTGTAATACTCGTTGATACGATTGCAACTCATCGCGTTCAATTTGGACCTCGTATGGAAAAGTTGTGAATTAATGATTGTTTGAAAAAATTAAACTAAAATTAACTTTTTAAATTAATAAACTTTAAACTAATTACCTTTTCCTCCTTCTCCCTCTCGCTCATGCACGTTTCCAACGTCGTCGTACTTTTTTTTCAATCGATCGCGATCCTTCGATTTGTCGCCCCCGCCGTCGCCTACGCCTGTCGTCGCCGCTCCGCCTCGTCGTCTTTACCCTCGCCGAACCTCCCAGACCGCTATCGAGCCCCAAAAATCGAACCCATCTGCCCATGAACGCGTCCCATTCTTGGCTTCCATGCTTCGCTAAACAACGATCCAACCGTCAATCCCCTTCTATTCGTCGAGACGATCGTTTTTGTAGTTAGGGTCGTTGGCCAATTCGGCCTCCAGAGGCTCCGTTGATTTTCGATCATTGGATAGAGCTATTGTTTTAATGGCGGCTGAAGCCAATTAGGGCTCGGGTTTGCAAATGAAGGAAGTTAATGTCCTTATATAGAAATTTTTAAAGCACTGTTCATTTGTTAAATTTTCGAACTCCAAATGAGGCGTGCCACCTAGCGTTTTACATGCTATAGCCCTATTTCGAACACAATGAAACTAGCCATGAGGCATAATTCGATCATATGCAAAAGCTAGTTTTTGAAAATCAAATTTATTAATTTAAATTCCTAAATTAATTTCTACGCGTTTCTGTCTCGTATACCTAAACAATACGTCCTATCGTCATGAAATTCGACGGTGTACAAATATTCACTATTAAAAATCTAATGAAATTGATTTCGTCGAAATTCGAGACAGTGCCTCAGAAGGCTATTTTCACTTGTTAATCTAAAACAAGTTACTTTCAACTTACTTTAATCACTTTATATTCAAACTTATAAGTTTACTATCTTCATTTCTATCCAAATAGAATTTAAATCAACTTTCAAAATCATTCATTCACTTCAATTTCAAGGTTCAATTATTTTAAACGTTACCAAATATTTATTTCAACGATTTAATTATCCAATAAATCGCTATATTTCAAATCCAAGTTATTCAACTTATAAAATTAACTTTTCAATATTTTAAAATCAGTTAAATATTCCAAATTCAAATGACAGAAATTTTGGGTCATTACAGATCGGGTGGTGACCATACCCTAACGGGTGCGACCCACATAGCTCTGCCGCATATCTCCTGTTTTAGTCATTCCCGGTTGTGAGGCTATCATTTGTCTATACAAGTTGTTCTAGATATGAATAGACCAAAGGAACTACCTCTACTACATCATTTTTGGAATCGCCCTCGGGATTAGTAGAAGTAGCCCTTTGATGCAGTTCTGACCAGAGGCATAAGTCGTACGCGACTTAAGGAAGTGAACATAAGTCGTCCACGACTTATAGGGGTAGATCATGTACGATCTAAGACCACAGGAGGAGCGCCACGAAATGAGCAAGGCTTAAGTCGGCTACGACTTAAAGGAAATGTTTTGAGTCGTCCACGACTTAGCTGGAAACCAGAGGGAGAAGTTACTTTGAGTTCACGACTTAACGAAGCTGAAGGCTTAAGTCGTCCACGACTTAACGAAGCTGAAGGTATAAGTCGTCCACGACTTAACAAAAGCAAGAAGAAGAAGCGGGTTACGACTTAGTTGAGTCGTTGAATGCTAAGTTGTAAGACGGGAAGTTGCATTCGCTTTAAATCGTTTGTTGATAAGTCATGAGTCGCGGCTCCTGTTAACTCGTGAGCATTGTTAAGCCGTCATGTTTTAGGTTGTGTGTCGTTGATACTTTACTGTGATGTGTTGTTTGTCATTTAAGTCGCTTGAATGTAACTCGTTAAGTCGCTGTATGTTGTAACTAGGTCGTTGCCGACCTAAGTTGAGTCGTGAGTCGTAAGTCGTGGGTTGTTAAGTCGGAAACGACTTAAGAGTTGTAATATTTTGAGTCGTGTCGAGTTGTAACTTCTATAAATAGGCCAGTGGTGCCATTTGTAATAGGTTGTTGATTTTTGAATAAAATTCTTGTTTGTTAGCTTTGTGCTTTCAATTAAAATCGATAGTTGAGTGTAATCTCCTATCTCTACCTTCGACATTCGAGTGCGCTCTGATCTTCGATCGTTAAAGCCAATTCGCGGAATCAAGTGCGCATGATCAACGCTCAAAGAATTGTATATCTCTCTTCACGGTATCGTGCGCGATCAACGTGTCAGAGATAGCTAAAATTCGATATCTTCGGATCAACGAATTTGGGCATTTCAGTATTTCTCAATCCACCGATTACTACTTTCATCGATCCACTTTGTTTTTGTATAATCCGCTGCGTCAGTTTTGGTATCAGAGCTTGTTTTATCCAATCATAGCTAAATCGAGTCTTGGAGCCGAGAATTTGAAGTTTTGAAGTGTTAGCCGAGTTTGAAGAGGTTTGTGTTCATCGTGTTCATCGCAAAGTTGCAACAAGTGTGGAGTTTTCGATCCATAACATTTTGGATCTAAGTTCGAATTGTGTTTGAATTTGAAGCGTTGAAGAGTTTCGGCCGAGCTAAGCAAGTGAAGTCGTGTACATCATTTGGTATCTTTGAATTGTCGAAGCCGAGAATTGAAGTGTTTGTGAAGTTTCAAATCATGCCGCTGAGAAGAGCTAATCGCCATCAAAATATTGAAGCATTATATCGAAGGGAAGAGGCCGATCAAATGGAGCAACGCTTGCATGAAAAATTTGATGAAGGTATTGGTCGATTAGAAAAGATGATGTTAGAGATGAATCAAAATCGAAGAAGGGTTTCACCTGAATCAATCCATGGAGGAAGTAGAGTCTCACCACATTCCAATCGGGAGAGGAGTGTTGATAATGAACATAGAAGTGTGAGTCGAGATTGTTATAGAGATGATGAAGATCGAAGACGTGAGAGAAATGTGAATGATCGAGAACGGAGGAATGTAGATAGGAGGGATGTTGGTGGAAGACGTAATGGTAGTAGAGATGTTGGAGGTCAGGATCAACATCGATATACATCTGATTTTGAAGAGGAGTATGACGGTGGTAGTGTTCGAGGACAAGGACGAGGTCAAGGAAGAAATTACTCTGAGTATGATCATAAGTGGGAATCGGGGATGAAAACTGAAATTCCTGAATTCAAGGGTGGTATGCAGGCTGAGGAGTTTCTGGATTGGATGGCTAATGTTGAAGAAATTTTTGACTTCAAGGAAGTTCCAGAGCATCGTAGAGTGAAGTTGGTTGCTACAAGGTTAAGGGGTAGAGCTTTGGCGTGGTGGCAGCAAACCAAACTTACACGTGAACGAATGGGGAAGTCAAAGATTGAATCTTGGGAGAAGATGAAGAAATTGATGAAAGCAACGTTCTTACCTTACAATTATCAATCTCTGATGTATCAACGTTTGCAGAACTTGAGGCAGGGCACAAAGACTGTTAATGATTACGCGGATGAGTTTTATCAGCTTATTGCAAGGAATGATTTTATGGAAACAGAAGAGCAGCTAACAGCTAGATTTGTTGGGGGTTTGAGAATGCAGATTCAAGACATGGTAAATATGTTTGATCCCAGATCTGTAGCGGAAGCACACCAGAAAGCGTTGGCTTGGGAGAAACAGGGACGACGAGGTGGTGGTGTGTTTACAAATTCCAACAATCAAGTGAAGGGTGTTAGTCCTAATGTTCCTAAGTCTGTCAATAAGCCTATGGTGAAGGAGGTTGAGAAGGCGAAGGTTAACAATGGTTTCAAATGCTACAATTGCCAGGAGGTGGGTCATAAAAGAAATGAGTGTCCAAAGCCTAAGAAGCGAGTGATGGTTGCGGAAGCTGAGGATGAGGAGGAAGAAGCTGAATGTTCTAATTCATTACCAGTGGAAGAGGAAGACTTGTTGTCAGGAGATGAAGGGTATTCATTGATGATGAGGAGAAGTTGTTTGACCCCAAAGCAAGAGGAGGAAAGTAGTTGGTTGAGGAATAACATTTTTCAGTCTACATGCACTACTCTAGGAAGAGTTTGCAAGTTTGTTAATGATGCTGGAAGTTGTGACAATATTATATCTACAAAAGCGGTGAAGAAGTTATAGTTAAAAACTGAGAAACATCCTAAACCGTACAAGTTAGCATGGTTGAGGAAGGGTGGTGAGGTGAAAGTTGGACGAAGGGCTTGTGTTAAATTTTCAATTGGGAAGAAATACAAAGATGAAATTTGGTGCGATGTTGTAGATATGGATGTCTGTCATTTGTTGCTGGGGAGACCGTGGCAATATGATAGGGCGGTGCAACATGATGGGCGAAACAACAATTATAGTTTCATGTTTGAAGGTACTAAAATCACTTTGGTTCCTAAGAAGCGACAACAAGAAGAAAACAAACTGGAGGAGATTGAAGAGCTGAAAACTTTATTATCTTTAAAGGAGTTTGTTAAAGAAGTTGAAGAGGAGCCTGAGGTGTTTTTGTTGATTGGGCGTGAGAGCAGTGAAGAGGTTGAAATTCCAGAAGAAGTGAAACCAGTATTGAAAGAATTTGAGGATGTATTTCCAGAAGAGTTACCAAAGGAGTTACCGCCACTGAGAGACATTCAACATCAAATTGATCTTGTTCCGGGAGCAATGTTGCCACATAGACCACATTATCGAATGAGTCCGAAGGAACATGAAGAATTGAGTAGGCAAGTGGAAGAATTGCTTGAACAGGGGCGTGTGCAGGAAAGCTTGAGTCTGTGTGCTGTCCAGCTTTGTTAGTACCGAAGAAGGATGGTACGTGGAGAATGTGCACTGACAGTCGAGCATTGAATAAGATTACTGTGAGATATAGATTTCCAATGCCGAGGTTGGATGACTTGCTAGATCAAATAAGCGGAGCTACTATCTTTTCGAAGATTGATTTGAAGAGCGGATATCATCAAATTCGTATTAGGCCAGGTGATGAGTGGAAGACTGCTTTTAAAACCAGGGAGGGTCTACACAAATGGTTGGTAATGCCATTTGGCTTATCAAATGCGCCAAGTACATTTATGCGGGTGATGAATCAGATTTTTAGACCATTCATTGGGAAGTTTATGGTGGTGTATTTCGATGATATTCTGATATATAGTGGAAGTCCAGAGGAACATTTGAATCATCTGAGAGAAGTGCTAATGGTACTGCGACAAGAACAATTTTATGCTACTATAAAGAAATGCGTGTTCATGACGCATAGTGTTTTATTTTTGGGGTATGTTGTATCAGAGGGAGGAATACAGGTTGACCAAAGTAAAGTCGAAGCAATTAGAGATTGGCCACAGCCCAAGACGATAACAGAAGTTCGAAGTTTCCACGGGTTGGCTTCATTCTATCGAAGATTTATTCCACACTTTAGTAGTGTGATGGCGCCTGTTACAGATTGTATGAAGGGTAAGCGGTTTTCATGGTCAGAGGAAGCAGGGGATGCTTTTGGGAAGATCAAGGAGTTGCTGACGTCTGCACCAATTCTAGTATTACCAGATTTTCAGTTAGTGTTTGAATTACATACTGATGCATCGAAGGTTGGAATTGGAGGGGTGTTGAGTCAGAAAGGTCGTCCTATTACGTATTTCAGTGAGAAGCTATCGGGAGCAAAGATGCGATATAGTACATATGATGTGGAATTTTATGCTGTTGTGCAAGCTATTAAACACTGGAGACACTATCTATTTCAGAAAGGGTTTGTTCTTTATACTGATCATGAGGCTTTAAAGCATTTACAAGGGCAAGACAAGATTTCAGCGAGACATGCATCATGGATTGCATATCTGCAACAGTTTACGTTTGTTGTGAAACACAAATCGGGAGTGACAAATCGTGTTGCGGATGCGCTGAGTAGAAGAAATCACTTGTTAACTACCTTGAAGGTTGAAGTGACGGGGTTTGAGATACTTCCAGAACTGTACATTGAAGATCCTTACTTTGTGAAGTTTGTTGATAAAGTTAAGGGGGGAGAAACGGATGAGTTTTTTATGGTAGATGGTTTTCTGTTCAAAGGAAATCGATTGTGCATACCGGATTGTAGTTTGAGAATGAAGATTGTGAAGGAGCTACATGAAGAAGGCCACGTGGGTAGAGACCGTACATTACAGTTGATTTCACAATCTTATTTTTGGCCATCAATGAGGAAAGAAGTGGAAAGGTTTGTAGAGCGATGTCATATTTGTCAGGTTTCGAAAGGAACTGCGACCAATGCTGGATTATATATGCCGTTACCTGTACCAGCTAAACCTTGGGTTAATGTGAGTGTTAACGCTAAAAATTAAACGCTAACACCCGGTGTGTGTAACAGAGTTGTGAAAGCACCACCCGTGTGATGGGAACAGGAATTAAGCAGTAAAATAGTGAAAAAGCAGTAAAAGACAGCAGTTTATAGTGGTTCGGCTTGAGATTGAGCCTACGTCCACTTTGAATCTCTTTATTACTGAATCTGGTTACAAAATGATACAATACACTTGTGAAATACGATACAATTTGATCACAAAAACACCCTTGACTACTAGCTCAATCTTCGATGATGAAACTTGATGAATCTGCGTCGGATGTATGAAATTCCTCTCGAAGCTTGTTGTAGTGTCTTGAGTATTTGGAGATCTTCAAGTGTTGAATGAGTTCATAGTTTGGCAGAGTAACGACGCTTTGAGAACAAATCGGCCAAAAGTCTTCTCCATGTTGAAGGTAGTGGGGTATCTATAGGAATGATTCTGAATAGAAATATTGCCTCAAGTCTTACGTCGCGTACGACCTAAGTTAGGTCGTAGGTCGCGAGCGACCTAAGATAGGTCGTGGACATCTCACAACTTAGGAGGCTGGGCTGATGGAGTTGCACTTGGATTCATCTGAGGTGGTAAGTCGTAGGCGACCTAAGATAGGTCATGCCTTTCTTCTCTTTTAGCTCGTGAATTCTTTAGGTCGTTGGGCTTTTAGGTCGCAGAGTTTCCCTTTGTAACTAAGTCGCTAAGTCTGCTTCAGGAGTTAGGTCGTAAACAACTTTAGGTCGGTAAGTCCCTTAGGTCGCTAGCTTCCTTAGGTCGGTAAGTCCCTTAGGTCGCTAGCTTCCTTAGGTCATTAAGTCCCTTAGGTCGCGAGCTTCCTTAGGTCGCTAACTTCCTTAGGTCGTGATACTCCTTAGGTCGTTAAGTACCTTAGGTCGCTAGCTTCCTTAGGTCGTTAAGTCCCTTATGTCGCGAGCTTCATTAGGTCGCTAACTTCCTTAGGTCGTTAAGTACCTTAGGTCGTGAGGCCTTTTAGGTCGTTAAAAGCTGTTAGGTCGTGAGTTCCCTTAGATCGTGATATTTCTTAGGTTGCGAATAGCTGTTAAGTCGTGAAGTCTACTAGGTCGCAGAGTTTTAGGTCGCTACTAAAACATGAGTTAACATTTGCCCCTCGAAGTGCAGGCCTATGTCATAGGTCGTGTGCTTCGATTTAACCTTCTTAGGTCGTGATCGACCTAAAACTCATGATAATTCGTATGCCTGTTCGCCTTCCTCTCTCAGCCTCATATAAATAAGTTAGGTCGCTCCTTCCTCCCCACCTTACTGCTCTGAAATTCCATTGCTATTGACGAATTTTCAATCTTTTCGAAGGCGAATTCAATCCAACTAATCATCAATCCATTTCTACCAGCATATTACGTAAGTGGATCCAATCTCTATCCCTCCATAATCGCCGCTTGATCGTGAACCCACATTCTCCGACCCAAGTATAATTTTCATGTGCCATGCTTCATTTTTGAACGGTTATTTTGATCGATTTTCGATCGTTGTTTGATACGCTGTCGTAATGAATGCATGGAAATTTTTTTATAGTGGATCGGAGGAGTTTGGAGTTGATTTTTTAGGCGATTTGATGGTATGTGGAGATGAATGAAACTTGCGTAGAGGACGATGGATTTTCTTTACAAAGGCGTTGTCGGGTTATCGGGTTTAGTAAGGGATTGCGTGGGGAGGAAGTAAGCGATCTATCAAATCTGAACGACCTAAAAGTTAGGTCGTGCTGGGATTCTTGGCGACCTAAGCCTTGCGATCTAAGAATATTTGCGACTTAAACTGAACCGAACAACCTTTTTTTTGCGACCTAAAGAGTCTCCGACCTATGCCAAGTCGTGTGCGACCTAGGACTTAGAGAAAATTGCACCGCCTTGATTCACTCAGTTGCATTGTGCGACCTAAAGATGTTTCGACCTATGATAGGTCGCTGAACGACCTAGAACTTGAACTAACTTTGCATAGCCCTGAACGCTTTAATTCGCACAGCACGACTTAAAAATGCTTCGACTTATGCTAGGTCGTGAGCGACCTAACACTTGGCAGAATTTGACTGAACTTTTTGAATTTGAACTGTGTTGCATTTCTTTTCAGATTGTCTTGACTTTAATGCTAGTAACCTGTTTAAATACAACATTTGCAGAAAAACAGGACAAATATACTGCCATTGACTGCCTACATCGAATGACAAATTAATAGATAAAGAATAATCAACTTAATTGAACTTGTGAATGAAATGCTGTGAAATGACAAATTAAAATGAAGTACTGAAGCAAAGCTGAAATAATCAACCTAAGCTGACTTGTTTGCATCAACACAACATTGTTATTTGAACTTGAAATAACAAGTCTCGAAACTTTATAATCGACAAATGTCAACTATCTAAATTCCAGTTATACTTGCTTGTTATTATTTTATTTTATTTTAGTTCTGCACAACACTTCACACTTTTTTAGGAAACGTGCACCTTTATATTTAAATATCCAGTTGATTGTGTAGAATGACATCTCAACAAGAAGACTCAGGACCAGTCGGAGAAGCTTTCCCGATTGCTAACCCACTAATCGATCCTCCGGAGAGAACTCCGACCACTCTGAGCCACAAAGTTTTTAGACAACTGTGCACCCAATTCGGGGTTGCTGAATCAGATGCTATATTCCTTGCAGCAAACGACACTGCTGACAGGCCACCTCTCGTCTTTGTCGCAGTGAATCGTCAGATGTGCTTGAGTGGAGCTATTCCACCTTTCAACGAATTTCTCCGAGAACTTTTTCTTCGATTAGCCATCTCGCCCTTCCAGCTACACCCTAACGGTTACGCTGTTCTGATGGGGTTGTGCGTTCTGTTTAGGAGGATGCTTGACCATTTCCCGAGCTTCGATGAAATTTGCTATTTATGCACTTTTTCAAAGAACAAAGATCATCCTTCAATCGTGCTCGTGAGGGGTGCCAGAAACCAGAAGTTGATTTTGGATTTGCCCGATAGCGCTCACGGATTTCTAAATTAATTTTTCTTTGTCCGATGTCCTCCAGGATTCTACGCTGTCTGGAGAGTCGGAAGTAAGATTGTATTTTTCTGTTCATCTCATGAGCTTTTCGAAACCTGAATTATCAAATGCTTAACTTCATTCTTTTCTTTTTTCAGCACTTCCTCCCCCGCTTAGAAATCCCGGCCTTAAGTCAATCTTCGAAACTCTAAATGTTGTGGCTATGAAAGAGATAAATGCCAAATTCTTGTTAAAAGATGAATTTTTGCATCAGTTCGAACTTCTGCATTCTTCTCGTTCCACCCAGCCTCATGAGATTCCTGATTCTCCAGCAACGACGTCAGATGCCCCAGCCTCTGCTAAAGAACTTTCACTGAAAGAACCCACCACTGAGACTTCACTAGTGAAGTGTTCTACTTCTACTGATGTTATGGGGTCGTCTAGCAAGCTTGCACTTGCCCTGGTTGTTGAAGAAGAAGAAGGAAAAGAATCTCCCCGCCATTCTGGCGAAACAGCCAATGTAGAGGCTAAAAAAGATAGTCCCGCTAGACATAATGGCGATGACATTTTTGAGGGGTTAAGTGACTTGATGATAACCTCTCATGAACTATTTAAAGACGATGTTTCAAAAGTTATCTCCCCTGCTGTCGATGCTATTTCCTCTTCGCAACAAGTCTCGACACCTTCTTCACAAGTCGTTGCCATTCCCACACCAAAGAGTGGTTTGTAATTCGACGCGCGTAGTTCGCACATCACACACACTTAGGATTTTTACGATCAAATGCACTTAACTCTTTTCTTTGGAGATTTTCTAACACTTGTCTTTTTTTTCATTTCCAGACTCTTCAATGGGGCGGAGCGGCTCATACTACGATAACTTTCGGCGTTATGGAGGGCGCGATACTTATGATTTCAGACGCTATCTCCCTTCCCGCCAGGAAACTGACGAAGAAAGAGCCACCAGGAAAGCTCGCGAGAGGCGGGACTATGAAGAGCGTCGTAGAAGAGAAGATGAATACCGGGATTCATCCCGAAGAGAAGACGATTCGCACAAGAGGAAATCTCACGATGACAAAGGAAAAGGTCATACTACCAGTGATCTAAGTAAACGAACTAAGCTTACTGACACTTCTGTCGTTTCTGGAAAGCCTGACGCTCCTACTCCTTGTAACTTGCCTGGTGATTCTCCCGTTCTTGAGAAATCTGACATACAAACAATCATCAAAAGGCCTCAATATCAAGTTAGAGAGGGTCCGCCAACTCTTCAAAGTCGTTTCCCGCAATGGTGCCTAAAGGGGGTGCGCTTTGACCTTGACTTGGTCCCGATTGACAAACCGGCTATGCTGCGCAATCTCGATGCCGTCAAACTTGATATTGAAAGGATATCTGGATGGCAAAAACTTATTGATGAGCTGCAAAGGGTCAATCGCGCGAACCTTGAAGCCATGTTGACCATGGAAAATGATAAATCTGAGTGGGCTAAAGTTTGCAAGCAGCATGACACTGAAATGAAAAGCATTTCTGATGGTTATCAGAAACTTGAAGCTGAAGTTGAAAGACTCAAGAACGAGCTTGCCACTTCTTCCACTTCTTATTTGCAATAGGAAGAAATGCTTCAAAGACAAGTTCGAGATGCCCATGCTGCCCAACGGGATGCTGAAGTGAAAATTGAAGCAGAGCAGCATGTTACTAGGAAATATCGTGAAGAAGCTGGTCAGCTTCGGGAGAAAGTTAGCACCCAAGACTTGGAAATTTCAAAGCTGCAATCTCAATTGTTAAGAGTTGAAAAGGAGCGCGATGAGGCTATCGCCGGTAAAGCTGCGGCCGAACAATCTCTTGAAACAACCAATGCCAACGTTAGCTCCACTTTATTTGACTTCTATGTCCACAGCGTTTTGGGGCACGGAAGCCTTTCTTTTCTGGGGCCAAAATATGAAATTACTTTAGCTGAAGTGTGGGAAGTAATTATCGACATGCTTGGAGGAGCTGGTTACGGTGAAGCGGAACTCGAAGCCATTTATCTAAATGATGAATCCCGTGCTGTTCTTGTTAAAGGAAAAGAGCAACTTGCCCAGGCACGAGCTGAAGTGACGGTAGAGAAGCGTTCTGAACAAAAAATACTTCCTACTGCCCCTGTTCATACTTCGGTCTCAGCTGATGTCGATATTATTGGCTCCAGTTCACATTCTTCGCCTCCTGCCAAAGTTGACCCAGAAATTGTAACAACTCCCACTGAGGAAGAGGCCCTAGAAGATCTTGAAGCTCAGAAATTCAAGATCGATCTTACAAAGCTGACTTCTCCAGGTAACTTTGATGTTGAACCCAGCCAAGTGGACTACTTGTTTACTTCAACCGAGTTTGATGAATTTCTCGATTGTTACTTAAGTCTTGCTGGACCCATATCTTCTCTCTTTTCGGAGAATACTAATTTTGACTTCTTTTCTTCTGTAGCAGAAGCACCGAAAGTTGCACCAACTTCTCCTTCTTCGACTGCCGCCCCTTCTTCTTCTCAAGTTACTCCTCTTCCAGCTTCTCAACCAGGATCGCAAGAAGAGAAAATAGAAGCCCTTAAAGACTTGGACGATCCGGTTGTTTTGCAAGAGCAAAAGACTGTGGAACTTGAAGAAGACTCCGGAGCAGTCTCTTGATGATAATACGAAACTTTCCACATTGCTTACTACTCCTGGAAGTGAGTCTTCCTCGAAAAGGAAAGGGAAGCATGCCATGAAGAAGAAGAAGAAGAGCACTTCGGCTGAAGAAGAAAATGCTGAAGAAGATCCAACTGCTCCTATTTCTCCTCCCTCCCCCCCGACCCGTCCACAACGGCCTCCGAAACTAGCTATCAAGCTGGGAAAGGGCTCTAAGGGTGGCGGGAAGACGGAGTGACAAGCTGGACTTTATGATTCTTTTTTTGCTTTTTGAATGTATTGACCGGAGATTGTGCGGGTACCGGTCCCCGCTTCTTTTTGTAATCTGCACAATGTAAAAAGTTTTCATAGTATTGAATAAAATAGCTATTTTACTTGTACAAACTTTTTGGTCTGTGTTTGAGAATGCACTTATTCCCCATCTACTTTTCGTGATATTGCAATGAACTTGTGGTATGTTGCTTGCATATTACTTTTATTAATGTAACTGAATTGTATAGTGTTGCCCCCATATCACAAGTGCATTGCAACATTTCTTGCTTTTACAAGACTGATACTCTTATTTCAGAGAATAACTATTCCACTTTTAAGGGAAGAATCGTTCTGCTTTTAATAGAGTATATCTCGTTTTTGGAGAAATTTTTACTTTCTCTTTCTTTCTTGAAGAACACTTCAAGTTTCAGAAATGATCACTTTTATTTGTTAAAAAGTGGATTTTCCTACGCAGTGAAACGAGCTTCTGAAGAAGGTTTTGATTTTGTGCCTTGGTAAAGGGATTATTTTTGGTACTTTGAGCACGGTGAAGCGTGCCTCCGAAGAGGTCTTTTTGTAGCATTTCAACTTTTTAGGAGGAACTTTTTGAGATGAATAAGTTAACCTTCCTTTGAGAGTTGAAATGTGCTTCCTGAGAAGGCTTTTTGTTTGAGCATTCTATTTTGGGACATGTCTCCGAAGAGGGCTCCTCTGAAGAGTTGTGCCTCCGAAGAGGGCTTGTGCCTCCAAAGAGGGCTTGTGGTGCCTCGGGAGAGGGCTTTTGCCTTCGAAGAGGACATGTGCCTCCGAAGAGGGCTTGTGGTGCCTCGGGAGAGGGCTTTTGCCTCCGAAGAGGGCATGTGCCTCCGAAGAGGGCTTGTGGTGCCTTGGGAGAGGGCTTTTGCCTCCGAAGAGGGCATGTGCCTCCGAAGAGGGCTTGTGCCTCCAAAGAGGGCTTTTTGATTGCCTGGAAGTTACTTTCTCATGGTTGGATGGACCCACGGGGCGGACGCAAGTTGCTTGATTGGATGTTCGTTTGCACGAACAATCACAATCAATTAACAAGGGCCCTGTTCCTTCAGCTTGGGAAGGTGCCCCTCCGGTGGTTCCGCCAATTTTTTTGATTGAGGAAAGCACTTTCATTTTTTGGCGTGCCTCGTTAGAGGGCTTCATTGGCCTTCGGAGAAGAGCTCTGGTTGATTGGTGTGCCAGGAAGGTTGCGTCTCAGGGGCGAGTGGATCCACGGGACGAACGCAAGCTGTCTGATCGGATGCATCACGACCAGTTAGCAAGGGTCCTGTTCCTTCTGCTTGGGAAGGCATCCCTTTAGTGGATCTACCGGCCTTCTTATTGAGAGGCATACCTCCTTTTGGCTGCTTCTATGTTTGTCGATCCATGTTTTCTCATCATCTGCTCATCAGCGATCCTTTATTATTGTTTCCAAGCGCGTCTTCCTTTCTTTTGCAAGTAAATTGCTTTATCCGAATAAGTAGACTTCACTGTTGAGTGACTCCACAGGGTAAACGCAAGTTACTTGGTTGGATGTCTTTTTATATTGACGATCGCAACCAGTTAACGAGTGCTTGACACAGTGGCGTCGCCAACTTTTTATGTGAAGTTCCTCTTGTATGGGATTTGAGTCTGGAATTTTTGCTGCTTGAAATTTGCTTAATAAGTGACTTTTAAGGGTCGCTTGGCTGTGTGACGAGTAAGCCTTGTTTTAATGTCCTGCAATTTTGAATCGACATTTTAGCAATACTTTTAAAGTATTTACATATCGAAATAAAACAGGCATTATAAAATAGTAAAGAACACAAGATTTATAGTGGTTCGGCCAAGAATCGGGCCTACATCCACTTTATAGCTTTTATTCATCTGCACTGATTTACAATGTCTTATAATACAACTGATACATCCATCACTATTTTACAAATTTGAGCAAAGCTTTTTTAAGTAAAATAAGGACGCAAATGGTTGCTGTTCCAGGCTCTTGGAATTGGATCTCCTTCAACAGTTATGAGTTTGAAAGTGCTATCAAGAAGTTTATTGCCTATGACATATGGTCCTTCCCAGTTTGGCCCAAACACACCAGTTGCTGTCATGATCCTTTTCAAGACTAAGTCTCCGATCTCAAAGCTGCATTGGCGAACTTTAGAGTTGAAGTGCCTGGCTATCCTTTGCTGATAAGCTGAAACTCTGAGCCTAGCTTCTTCTCTTTTTTCTTCAAGAAAATCAAGTGCTTCAAGTTGCAGCTTTTCGTTTTCAGCTTCGTTGAAATGAATTCTCCTGTGTGAAGGAACTTCTACTTCCACTGGAATCATTGCTTCTGATCCGTATGCCAGTGAAAATGGAGTATGCCCAGTCGCAGTTTTGTGAGTAGTTCTGTATGCCCATAGTGCTAATGGAAGCTTATCGACCCAACCACCTTTTGCGTTTTCGAGTTGCTTTTTGATGGTTGACTTGATAATTTTGTTCACCGCTTCCACTTGCCCATTTGCCTGCGGATGAGCTACTGCTGAAAAGCTTTTTCGAATTCTGAACCGTTTGCAAAAGTCCTGGAATTCTTCACTTTCAAACTGAGTACCGTTGTCTGTGATTATCTTCTGCGGCACACCATACCTGCAAATGATATTTTTAGTTACAAAATTTATCATCTTTTTAGAGGTAATAGTGGCTAAGGGTTCAGCTTCAGCCCATTTGGTGAAATAATCCACAGCGACAATGGCATATTTGATTCCAGATTTAGCGATCGGTAAAGGTCCAATCAAGTCTATTCCCCAAATGGCGAACGGCCATGGGCTGACCATTTGCGTGAGTTTGGTGGAAGGTGCTTTTGGGATTTTTGCAAATCTCTGGCACTTGTCGCACTTTCGAGAGTAAATAGCAGCATCTCGATTAATGTCTGGCCAGAAATACCCATATCGGAGAACTTTCTTGGCTAGAGTTTGACCATCTGAATGATCCCCACATTCTCCTCCGTGTACCTCAGCTAGAATCGTCTTGGCTTCTTCCTTGGTTACACATCGAAGTAATGGCATTGAGAATCCCCGTCTGTATAATCGGCCATCTTGAATTATATATCTTGATGCTTTCCTCAACAGTTTTCGACGTTCTTTAGAACTTTCCGGCAAGGAACCATTGAGTAGATATTCTTTGATTGGAGTCATCCATGATTCATGCTCTTGAGACGCAGCCATAATCCAATCAACATCCATCTCATCAATGCTTGGAGCTGACAGTACTTCCACAGGAACCAATCCTAGTAATTGAGCCTCTCCAGAACTTGAGTACTTTGCTAGAGAATCCGCCTTCATGTTTTCAATCCGAGGGATATGACTTATCGTGTAATGATCAAAATCTTCAAGAAGTTCACATGCCTTTGACAAGTATGCGGGCAGATTTCCACCTTTAGCTTGAAATTCTCTCTTTACCTGGCAAACAATAAGCTGGGAATCGCTGAAGATCTGTAACACTTTGATGTTTAGTTCCTTGGCAATCTTTAATCCGGCAATGAGAACTTCATACTCTGATTCATTGTTTGTTGAAGGAAATTCCAATCTTAATGCATAACACAATGATCGTCCTTCGGGGGTTTCAAGCACAACCCCTGCCCCAGAACAGTAATCATTTCTCGAACCGTCAACATACAACTTCCACTGGATTTGAACGCCATTAGTTGTCTCTTTCTCACTGTCACCTTTATCAGTAGATTCCGCAATGAAATCCGCTAAAGCCTGTCCATTGATTGCTCTTCGGGGATGGTAAGTGATGTCATATTGGCTGAATTCAATGTTCCATTTCAAAAGACGACCCGAAGTTTCAGGACGATACAGGACTTGCTTTAGAGGTTGATCAGTAAGGACCTTGATAGGATGAGATTGAAAATATGGCCTCAATTTCCTGGAAGCAATTAGCAAACAAAAAGCAAGCTTTTCTATTTTTGAATAATTCATCTCTGCCCCAGTAAACCGTTTGCTGATGTAATAGACTGGACGCTGTATTTTCATATCTTCTCGTACGAGTGCTGCACTTAGAGCATGAGATGAAATTTCTAAATAGATGAAAAGGTCTTCACCATCACTAGGCTTGGAAAGAACTGGAGGAGTTTCCATATGATGAATCAATTGATCGAAAGCATTCTGGCATTCGGGAGTCCATTCAAAAATTTTCTTTCCATTCTTCAGAGCATCAAAGAAGGGAATGCATTTGTCTACGGCCTTGGAAATGAAGCGACTCAGGGCAGCGACTTTCCCATTGAGACTGTGCAGTTCTCTCTTTGTTTTAGGGGCTTTGACCTCTCTTAGAGCTGTGATTTGAGCAGGATTGGCCTCGATGCCCCTAGCGCTCACGATGAAACCTAAGAATTTTCCGGACTCTACTCCGAATGAACATTTCAATGGATTGAGCTTCATTCCATACTTTCGAAGAATTGCAAACATTTCCGCCAAGTGGTCCATGTGGTCTATTGCTTTCTTTGACTTTACCAACATATCATCCACATAAACCTCCATAGTTTTGCCGATCTGAGGTTTGAACATCACATTGACGAGTCTTTGGTAGGTTGCCCAAGCATTCTTCAATCCGAAAGGCATAACTTTATATCAGTAGAGGCCCACATCTGTGATAAAGCTGGTGTCTTCTTGATCCGGCTCATTCATCATTATTTGATTGTATCCGGAGTAAGCATCCATAAAAGATAACAACTCATGCCCTGTTGTTCCATCTACCAGTTGATCGATTCTGGGCAGCGGGAAGCAATCTTTGGGGCAAGCTTTGTTTAGATCTGAGAAATCAATGCATACTCTCCACTTTCCATTTGCCTTCTTAACCAGTACTGGATTTGAAACCCAATTTGGATAAGTGGATTCTCTGATGAAACCATTTTCCATAAGCCGATCAACTTCTTCCTTTAATGCTGCTGACCTTTCTGGACCTTGGGTTCTTCTTTTCTGTTTTACTGGTGTGAATTTTGGATCGATATTCAGAGTATGCACAGCAATTTCCGGAGAGATCCCACACATATCAGCATGGCACCAAGCGAACACATCCAGATTGGCCTTTAAGAATGATATCAGCGTGTTTTGAACTGCTATGCTCAGTTGCGAACCCACATTGAGTACTTTGTTAGGGTCTTTCGAGTCGATGGGTATTGGTACCGTTACTTCCACGGGTACCACTCTATTTTCCCCTGTACTGGCTTTCCTGGCATCCATTTCTTTCCTTGCACTACTGTGTTCGCCAGTACATGGGCCACTCCATAGTTGCTACAAGGTTGGGGCTTTGATGTGGAGCGGAGCTGCCACATCTTTTCCCATTTCTCTCTTCCTAGCCTCTCGGAGTTCAACAAGATAACATTCTCGTCCCGCGTTCTGGTCTCCCTTAATGACAGCAACCCCATTATCAGTGGGAAATTTCATTGTCAAGCACCATGGGGCGAGGGCAGCCTTGAAAGCAGCAAGTGTAGGCCTACCCAAGAAGGCATTATAGGCAGAGAATTCATCAACAATTATAAAAGTTTGCTTCCGAACCACCTTCTTATGTCCTTCTCCCAACTCAACAAACAAGTCCACTGTTCCAATTGGCTGTTTTGGCTCTCCTGTAAATCCGGCCATCTTCTGAGATGAAGCCTGTACGTCTGCCATTGGAATTTTCATTTGGTCAAATGTTTTCTTAAAGAGTATGTTGCATGAGGCGCCGCTATCAACCAGTACCCTCCTGACAATAGCCGGCCCAATACCGACAGAAACAACCAAAGGGTCCTCAGTAGGAGCTTCCACACCAACAGAATCCCTGGTTCTGAATATGATATCATCATGAAAAGTCTTTTGCTACTTCAGAGGTGCAGCATCTTCCAATACTAAGACACTCTCTTCAGTTGGGGCATATTTCAAAGCTCTAGCATACCTCTCCATCTCACGCCAACTCTTGCCAGCTGGATGGGGTCCTCCTGTGATCACATTGATAACAGGTCTTTCTGTTTCTTGTGCAGCAGGCCTCTCTCCCGAACCAGATGAATGAGCTGGAGGTTGCTGCCCCTGGTTCGATGAAGACGGGTCCTTTCTATTCCTTTTAACATATTGTTGCAACTTATTCTCTCTTAACAATTCTTCAATCAGGCTTTTCAAGTGGCGGCACTCGTTGGTATCATGGCCTGCCTGGTTATGAAATTTGCAAAATCTTCCGCTTTGAGTAGCATTTTTCCCAACTTTTACTGCCGGTGGTTTTGGAAATTCAACAGCATCCTTAGTGGCGATGAAAATATTCTCTAGTGTATCAGTTAGAGGGGTAAAATCCGAAGGCTTGAGAAAGCGGGGCTTTTTGAGATCCTTCTACTTCTTTCCACCATTACTCTCCCTTTTCTGATTTACAGATTCTTTTTTGTTCTGAGCCGTAGTATTATTTTCCACCACTGTTGTCACAACTTTAGCTGACGCAGAGAGATTTTCTAGACGCATGAATTCATCAGCCTTTTTGTAGAACTTTTCGAGTGAGTTTGGTTCCTTCATCTTCAACCATTTTCCAAATTCGCTTGACTTGTCAATAGCCCGCATTAAGTAGGTTAAAATCATTCGCGGTTCTGCGTTATCAACTTCGGCTAGGGCTAAATTGAAGCGATTCAAAAAGGATTTGATGGGTTCTCCAGGGTTCTGTTCGAGACTTGAAAGAGACATTATATTCTTTGCTCTTGAAATGTACAATCTGAATTGTTCCTTGAATTTTCGGGTCATATCGGAAAATTGGTCAACAAATCGCACAGGAAGCTTGGTAAACCAAAGTAACGCCACTCCTTCCAAGTATACCGGGAAATACCGGCATTTAATCTCATCAGTCGCTCTGGCGCCAGTCATGTGCCAATCATACTTGTACAGGAATTGATTCGGGTCACTTGTTCCTCGATACGCAGGAATGGTAGGAGGAACGAATTTTCTGGGAAACTCAGCCTTTAGAATCCTTTCAGTAAATGGAGTTTTACTCGAAGCAAATCCCCAATCATTCTCATCTTCGTTTCTCTGCATGCTTTCTTTCATTATCTACCGAATCATGCCGGAGAGATACTCCTCATTGTTTAGTGACTTTGCAGAATAGGCTTCGGCCATTTTCTCAGAAATTTGTCCGGGCAAATGTTCGAGGGGAGCTGGCGATGGCCTGGATCCTTCAGCTTGGGGAGGTGCCCCTTCAGCGGCACCAGATCTGTCCTGAGGAATATTTCTCCCTTCGGAGTTGGGAACGGCATCAGCAAAGTTTTCTTCATTATTTACTGGTCTTTGATTAGCCCCGAGCAGAGCATTCAACTTTTCCATCATCAGATTATTCTGAGTTTCAATCTGCTGGTACAGTCCGGACACAGCAGCATCTAACTCTTCTCGCGTCACCCCGACGCTTGGAGCTGCCTGACTTGGAGAAAGAGAAGTGGCAGTATTGTCGCAGTCATCATCAGATCTAACAGACTTACGTTTCCTTCCAGGAGCCATTATGTCTGATAGACTTCTGGTTTTGTAGGAAATTCTTTCAACAAACTTTCGTGAAGCAATGGTGAATGATCGCCTGAGTTGGGTTCTCAGTGAAAGCACCAAAATGTTAACGCTAAAAATTGAACGCTAACACCCGGTGTGTGTAATAGAGTTGTGAAAGCACCATCCGTGTGACGGGAACATGAATTAAGCAGTAAAATAGTGAAAAAGCAGTAAAAGACAGCAGTTTATAGTGGTTCGGCTTGAGATTGAGCCTACGTCCACTTTGAATCTCTTTATTACTGAATCTAGTTACAAAATGATACAATACACTTGTGAAATACGATACAATTTGATCACAAAAACACCCTTGACTACTAGCTCAATCTTCGATGATGAAACTTGATGAATCCGCGTCGGATGTATGAAATTCCTCTCGAAGCTTGTTGTAGTGTCTTGAGTATTTGGAGATCTTCAAGTGTTGAATGAGTTCAGAGTTTGGCAGAGTAACGACGCTTTGAGAACAAATCGGCCAAAAGTCTTCTCCATGTTGAAGGTAGTGGGGTATTTATAGGAATGATTCTGAACAGAAATATTACCTCAAGTCTTAGGTCGCGTACGACCTAAGTTAGGTCGTAGGTCGTGGGCGACCTAAGATAGGTCGTGGACATCTCACAACTTAGGAGTCTAGGCTGATGGAGTTGCACTTGGATTCATCTGAAGTGGTAAGTCGTAGGCGACCTAAGATAGGTCGTGCCTTTCTTCTCTTTTAGCTCATGAATTCTTTAGGTCGTTGGGCTTTTAGGTCGCAGAGTTTCCCTTTGTAACTCAGTCGCCAAGTCTGCTTCAGGAGTTAGGTCGTAAACAACTTTAGGTCGGTAAGTCCCTTAGGTCGCTAGCTTCCTTAGGTCGTTAAGTCCCTTAGGTCGCTAGCTTCCTTAGGTCGTTAAGTCCCTTAGGTCGCGAGCTTCCTTAGGTCGCTAACTTCCTTAGGTCGTGATACTCCTTAGGTCGTTAAGTACCTTAGGTCGCTAGCTTCCTTAGGTCGTTAAGTCCCTTAGGTCGCGAGCTTCCTTAGGTCGCTAACTTCCTTAGGTCGTGATACTCCTTAGGTCGTTAAGTACCTTAGGTCGTTAAAAGCTGTTAGGTCGTGAGTTCCCTTAGATCGTGATATTTCTTAGGTCGCGAATAGCTGTTAAGTCGTGAAGTCTGCTAGGTCGCAGAGTTTTAGGTCGCTACTAAAACATGAGTTAACAGTGAGTATGGACTTTGTGTTGGGATTGCCGAGAACGCAGCGTGGTAATGATTCCATTTATGTAGTGGTTGACCGATTTTCGAAAATGGCACATTTTATTGCTTGTAAGAAGACGACGGATGCTGTTCATGTTGCTCAGTTATTTTTCAAAGAAATCTATCGACTTCATGGATTGCCAGTATCTATTGTGTCGGATAGGGATACTCGTTTTCTGAGTCATTTTTGGCTAAGCTTGTGGAAGATGGTCGGAACAAAGCTGAACTTTAGTAGCGCTTACCATCCACAATCTGATGGGCAAACAGAGGTGGTTAACAAATCGTTGGGAAATTTATTGCGATGTCTGGTGAAAGACAATCTGAAAAGCTGGGATGTGAAGTTATGCCAAGCAGAGTTCGCTCATAATCATGCAGTGAATCGTAGTACGGGATTCAGTCCATTTCAGATTGTATATTCTAGTATGCCAAAGGGACCGTTGGATTTAACGATAGTACCACAACCGAAGGGGACGGTAAAACGAGCTGTAGATTTTGTTGATGGATTGACCGAATGTCATAAAGTCGTCCAGGAATGATTGGAGAAGGAAAATGAGAAGTATAAACGATCTGCAGATCTGAAGCGAAGAAGTGTGGAGTTTAATGAAGGAGATATGGTATATGCTATGTTAACAAAGGATCGTTTTCCAGTGGGCACTTATAACAAGTTAAAAGCCAGAAAAATTGGTCCTGTAAAAGTCGTGAAACAGATTAATGAAAATGCTTACAAATTGAAGCTGCCGGAGGATGTGTACACTTCTGACGTGTTCAATGTCAAACATCTCGTACCCTATTATGGGAATGAACAATCTGATGTGGAAGAATTTACAAATTCGAGGATGAATCTTTCTCAACCTGGGGAGGATGATGCAGTTCTGACCAGAGGCATAAGTCGTACGCGACTTAAGGAAGTGAACATAAGTCGTCCACGACTTATAGGGGTAGATCATGTACGATCTAAGACCACAGGAGGAGCGCCACGAAATGAGCAAGGCTTAAGTCGGCTATGACTTAAAGGAAATGTTTTGAGTCGTCCACGACTTAGCTGGAAACCAGAGGGAGAAGTTACTTTGAGTTCACGACTTAACGAAGCTGAAGGCTTAAGTCGTCCACGACTTAACGAAGCTGAAGGTATAAGTCGTCCACGACTTAACAAAAGCAAGAAGAAGAAGCGGGTTACGACTTAGTTGAGTCGTTGAATGCTAAGTCGTAAGCCGAGAAGTTGCATTCGCTTTAAATCGTTTGTTGATAAGTCGTGAGTCGCGGCTCCTGTTAACTCGCGAGCATTGTTAAGCCGTCATGTTTTAGGTCGTGTGTCGTTGATACTTTACTGTGATGTGTTGTTTGTCATTTAAGTCGCTTGAATGTAACTCGTTAAGTCGCTGTATGTTGTAACTAGGTCGTTGCCGACCTAAGTTGAGTCGTGAGTCGTAAGTCGTGGGTTGTTAAGTCGGAAACGACTTAAGAGTTGTAATATTTTGAGTCGTGTCGAGTTGTAACTTCTATAAATAGGCCGGTGGTGCCATTTGTAATAGGTTGTCCACCTTCGACATTCGAGTGCGCTCGGATCTTCGATCGTTGAAGCCAATTCACGGAATCAAGTACGCTTGATCAACGCTCGAAGAATTGTAGATCTCTCTTCACGGTATCGTGCGCGATCAACGTGTCAGAGATAGCTAAAATTCGGTATCTTCGGATCAACGAATTTGGGCATTTCAGTATTTCTCAATCCACCGATTACTACTTTCATCGATCCACTTTGTTTTTGTATAATCCGCTGCGTCACCCTTCCACTTCAAAGATTTTCGACTTTGATTCCATCATCTTCAAGTTGATTCCAATTCGAATGCTTACGTTGGTTCGATGAAGTTTTCTAATAACTCATGCTTATCCAATCTCGGTCTATCCGAACCAACATTTGATAATATAAAACTAGTCAAGTTATCGATAGTGGGCAAACTTACTATTTGGGATGAGTATAGATTTGCATATGAAAAATAAGACATCCTATACTTATCACCACTTTCTGATTTCAACCAGTACTATCCCTTGATTAACAATAAAGTCGGACAAAAGAAAACTATCATTGCCTTGACATTCATTGTTCCTTCTCGGGATAGAGACGAGTTTCTATACCTTGGAATTTGGTGTTAAGTATACAATGAAGTATCTTCCATATACTTAATTAATCTTGACCCATTTATCAAAATTAACCCTCTCATACTTATCACGTTTCGACTTTTCGACTTCTCTATCCCTCGCCTAGAAAATCTGGTATTATATCTCACAAATAGAGGAAAGTCTACTCACGGCTTTTATTGCTAAATACAAGATGACTCACTTTCCATAAAATGTGTCAACATTTTAGCAACTTATCATATTTGTTTGGCTACTTAATGACACACACAAAGAAACCCTCTGTATATATAAAAACATTCTTCAAAAGACAGTTGCTTTTAAGCAAACCGACCTTTGAAAAATAAGTGATTTAAAATTGAAACTTTTATTTAATTAATTAATAATAAATTAAAACCTTTTATTTAAATAATAATTAAATTATAATTTAACCTTTTATTTAAATAATAATTAAACCATTTATTTAAATAATAAATTTTGAAAATATTTTTAATATTTTAAAATTCCTTTTTAATACTTATAACGAATTTTAAATGACTTTTCAAAAATATTTAAAGTAGAAACTCTTTTTATTTCACAAAAATTTATCGATTTACGAACTACATTCGTAGCGACTATTGCTATATGGACCATAACCTTTAAACTTGTTTTATATGTCAAAATAGCTTTTAAATCTTGTTCTTTTTTATTTAACCCACTTTGTAAACTTGTATAAAGGTTTGAAAACAAAAGGTAAACTTCGAAAAACCCTTTTTTGAAAACATTTATAAAATAAGGAAGTAAACTAGTTTTAAAAGCACATGGGATCATGATGTCGAACATAAACAAATTTAAGTGTTAACTTTCTAATCAACATACACCCATCCATATACGCAAGCACAAATGTATACAAATGCAAATAACATCCATACAACAAGTAAAGATCATCACCTGCAAATAATTATTTAAACTCTTCGACTACATTTCAATTCAACAACAAATCATCACATATATCATCCGCTTCAAGCGTGAACCAAAACAATATTTTATGAAAAGGAAATTTGTTATTTGAAAAAAAAGCCAACATTTCATGAGACATGCCGATATATAGTTTCACTGAACAAACATATTTTGTCGTTAAAAATTGGGTTATCCATGATTTTACAAGAAAACACAACTATCCAGGTAGAAGTTCTACTGAGTTATGCGGAATTAGCGTGGATAACGTCAACACAACCACTGTGATGCAATCTCATCAAATACAAGACATAGCATTGAAACACGTGATCAGATCAGAGACACTTTGACTGCTATAGGACGACATTATTGTGCTAAAATTTGAATTTGTAGTTAAATTTGAATTTGAATTTAAATTTCTATCATTGATTAATAAATACCAAAAATAAAATATTTATTGATTAAAGTAAATAATTAATAATTATGGAAAACAAAAAATTGGAATTTGTTATAATTGAGCATCTTTTAAGTTTCAAAGTACACAATCGTTCCTTCTAAAAAACATATTATAAAAAACCTTACCATCAAGTTTTAGAAAATATGCAGAAAATTCAACAAATATTTGTCGAGAACTTTGCGAATATTTGCACAGTAATCTACTAATATTTGTAGAGAAATATACATATTTTTGAAATTTCAAAACTACAAATATATGTAGATTTTCAAAAAAATTTAAGAAAATTCAAAAAATATATGTTTTTATCATAAAAACATATAATTAACATTCAAACATAATTTTCAAAAAAAATTCTTACCGAAATAAAAAATAAATACGTAATTTAAAACATGTTTTTAGAAAAGTATCAAATTCGAAAAGCGCATTTAACAAAATCAGTGGACACGATATAACTACACAAATGCCTGGATCCGTCTTCCCAAACCCTCCCACCAGCTATAAAATTGCCAAAAACACGTTTATTTTTCCGCCGCCTTCTTCATTTTATCTGTTCGCATCTTTTCTTCAGTTTTATTTGGATCTGAATTTTCTGTTCTTAAAGGCTGGCAAAGACGATCGATATTGGTCTCGATCATCGTAATGGTAATTTGATTAATTACCTTGCCGACCATTCTGATATATCGCCGACTATGTTCTGAGCCTTTTATTTCGATTTTTTTTTATATAATCCATTTTAGTTTTTTATTAGTGTTAAACAGACCGATGATTAACTGATCGAACAAGCATAAGTCTGAAGATCAATCCGTGTTTAACAACTCTAATCTTCTCTATGAGGTTATTTTTTTTTCAATTCGGAAATTTATCTGTTTTTTTCTTCGGTAGGTCGCGTGATGATTAAATGCATAGTTCAAATGAAAAATATCTGTTAGATATTTTGATTAATCATTTTGTCTTTCGCTCCTATCTGATGACCTATTCGCATATGTATTCTGAAAATTTTCATTGATTCTTTATTTATTTTTTCAAGCGCTCGAGATTTGATTTTAAATGTTAATTGAATAAACTGTTTGTAAACCGTTCTGTTGTGGTTTGAGATGCTGGCCATTGGCCTCTTCCGTATTCCTTAATAACCATGGTTCTCTCATCTTCATTCGAGCCAGTGAAGCATTGAGAGAAAGAGGGAGGAGAAACAAGCACTGAACTTTATATTGCAATCTTTCCCTCTCTTTTTCTAATTTGGTTCTTTGTTCTGCCTTTTGATACACACTTTTTATTGTGTTTATTTTGGAGATAATGGAAGGACCCAATGAGAATAGAGGTCATTTGAGGTCTGTAAACCATAAACAGAATGGGAATAGAAGAGCACTGATGGATATCAAGAATTTGGTTGGAGTTGCACCGAATCGACGTGTAGCAAAAAAGAGTCAATTGGCTCATAAGAATGCAGTTTTGCCTCCCAGGCCAATGACAAGAAAACATGCAGCTACATTAGCAAACAGATCAAGTTCTTTTGATGAGGAAGCTAAGAACAAAGATGAACATAGTGTAAAAGATCATATTATTGATGTGGACATACCAATAGTTGAAGAAACACAACAAATGAAAGAATGTGAGCTGACTGAAGAAATTGTCATGGAGGATTTACTTGTGGAAAGCATAGTCGATATTGATAGCTGCGATTCGAGCAACTCATTGGCAGTGGCTGGATATGTTGAAGACATCTTCGAGTATTATAAGAGGATCGAATCAAATGGATGTGTGAGTCCAGATTACATGTCCGTCCAGTTCGATATTAATGAAAAAATGAGAAGCATCCTAGTGGATTGGCTTATAGAGGTTCACTACAAATTCCAACTGATGGATGAGACTCTCTACCTCACTGTAAACATCATAGACAGATTCTTATCGAAGCAAACTGTAGTCAGAAACAAACTACAATTGGTAGGTCTCGTTTGTCGTAATGGTAATTTGATTAATTACCTTGCCGACCATTCTAATATATCGCCACCCATATTCTGACGCTTTTATTTCGATTTTTTTTTATAATCCATTTTAGTTTTTGATTAGTGTTAAACAGACCGATGATAAATGATCAGACAAGCATATGTCTGAATATCAACGGGGTTGAACAGCTCTAATCTTCTCTATGAGGTCATTTTGAATCCACAAATATTGAATGTAGTTGTTGCTTTTAGCTTAGTTGCTTTGTGTTTGTTAATGCATAGAGTTACGCTTTCTGGTAGTTTTTTCTTCTCTAATAGACCTGTTCTTTTGACAGTGCTAATCAATATAAAAGAGAAGCTATCATCATTTATTAACCATCGGATCCAAAATAATTTTTGCATAAGCTTCTGCATTTAGAAACGCGGTTGTGACATCAAGCTTCTCTTTGTTGCTTTTAGCTTAGTCAGGTTTCTCAAATCATCATCCAATCTTATTTTCCTTTTTTCAAACTTTAATCTGTTCATTACCCACTCAACAAAACTCTTTCATTTATGAATTTCTCATTCGTACTCAATTTTTTTGTTCCCAAAATGGATCCGGGTTCAATTTTCGCAAGGTTTAACTTGTGTCATGTGTAATTGAATTAAATGTTGCTGCTTTGATTTGGGCAATTGGTTACAAAGATCGCTAACAGAAGTCTTGTTGTAGACGATGATGTGGTATTTTCGTGATTTAAATATATGTTTATATTTTTATTGATTAAAGTAACGTTATAGATTTTTTTTCCTTCAGATACGAGCAATCTGAGAAATGATGAAGTGACAAATGAAATTCAAAATGAAGGTAAACTCATCACTTTTAAGTTTGGTTCGGTTATCTTTATTCAAAATAGTGCTTGAATTTCTATTTTGGTGCATATTTACCGATATTAAAGATAAAAAAAACTTGACTTCGCATGTGATTGGGGATCTTAATTGGTTTATCTTTTTTTGACCATAGGTGTTCTACCTTTTGTATGTGAATGTCTTACTCATCCAGTGGTATTTTTTACAATGATTGTATTACTTGGATTACACTACTATGAAGTACAGTACAATGCTGGGTAAGGGCAACATCTCAATTGGAATATATAGCAGGCAATTTTCTAGCAGCAAGTTAACTAGGTTAGCATGATTAGTAACCTGATTAATGATATTAATATGGTTATACTTATAGCTCGGATCTTTACTGAGATCAAAGTAACATGCAATTTCCAGTGTAATTGCTGATCAGAGTAGTTATATGTTGGAGTCGTTAAGATTTGAGATTATGAGAATGTGCAAAACCAGTACAAACCATTACTTGTTTAGCATGTCCCTTTTTGGATGTGTTTGGGTGTATATGGTGTTCCAAAGCCTTTGGAAGGGTGAATGCCGATGCTCAAGACAGTCATGGTAAGAGATTGCTATTGATGTTAAATATAAATAGTAACATTTGGAATGAGAAAATTAGATGAATTTTGGAAAGCATTGATGAATTGACAGAATTTTATTGAATTAGGAGCATCATAAACGAAGGTAATGGTGGAAAATCAGCTCTATTTTTCATGTTTTTCTATTCCTGTGTGATCAGCCAATCTAAAAACATTTTCTTTTTAAATTTTACCATATAATTTAAAATTTAAAGAAAATGTTTTAAAAGATTTTAAAGAAAATAAGTTATGCACTTCCATCTTCTAACGTTGGAAAATAATTTCGATAATGATCGCGACATCGACATTCATTTTCGAGTTTCAAAGTGGGAAGACCATTATAGTAGCTTTGCTACACAATTTGGTAAAACAAATTTTAAATTGTAATTTTCCAAGTAAGATTTAATATACAAAAGATATAAATATATATTATTTCAAGATAATTTGAAATAAATCCGTTATTTAGTTTAAGTTTCGGATAATTAGAGATTTTCAATTATTGTAATAAAATGGAATCTCATTATTTAAGTGGTTAAAAACTTTCAAATTTAAATATGAAATTAAAGCTAACTGTTTAATGGAAATATTTTTTTTTTGAAGTTTGTAACTTTTAAACTAAAAAGATAATATAATATTATGCAAGTAAAAAATTAAGTAATAAAAATGTTTCAAAACGAACATATGTTTATAAAATTCAAACTAATAAAAATTTGAATTTATTATTTATTAATTAGCAACAAAAATGAAAATTCAAACTAACAAAAAATTAGATGCTGCAATTTAGAAAAACAATTAAAACTAACTGTATATTATTTTAACGCAAAAAATGTCTAAATATTCATGCAAGTCATATTTTTTCAACCGAGTTAAACACACAATTTGTAAAAAAAAACAATTCTCATGTGCCGTAACGCTCGTAATTCATAAATATGTTTAATACTAAATGATACCGTATATGAAAGAATAAATATGAATTAAAGAATAAAGAAACTTAAAGTGTGAAATGATTCATTAATTAATATTGATATCAAATGGAAATCAAGTTATATAAATAATAAATGTAAGTTAAACTGTAAGAAATTTATATTATACCATTAAAAAATATATTTTTTAATGGTATTAAATAGTAGACATCGAATGGTGATATTAAATATTGAATGGAAAATAATTTTGTAAGTAAATGAATGGAAATTGATGAAAAATGACCGTAAGAATGAATAAGAATTGAATAAGGTAGGTGATTTGGTGCTGAAGTGAATGGAACAAATATGTTTACTGTGTGTAGATCATTGTGCAAATAAAATGATTTACGCACAATACATATTTTATTCCATTGGCTTCTGCAATAAATCGCCTACCTTATTTCAATTCTTATTCATTTTTACAAGATTATCTGTATATTCCTATTTATTTATTTACAATGAATTATTTTTAAATCAATATTTACTATTTAATACTATCAAAAAATAATTATTTAAAGTATTATATAAGTTTCTTGCGGTTTAATTTACATTTATTATTTACTTAAAAAAACTTGATTTCCATTTAATATTAATATTCAATAATGAATCATTTCACATTTAAGTTTCTCTATTCTTTGATTTATATTTATTACTTTATATACGGTATCATTTGATTTTAACTATATTTATGAATCAGTTCAACATTTTTTTAAGTTTATAATCATTTACTTAAATAATATTCTCTTTCTTATTATTCAACTTAATTATTAAGAATTTCAAACATTAACTTTTAAGTTTATAATATTTCATGTACATCTTAATTCCTTATTTGTAAACACATGTTAATTTTGAATAATTTTTATTACTTAAGTTTTTATTTGCATAATATTATATTATCTTTTTAATTTATAAGTTACAAAACTTCAATTTTTTTTTATATTTTCATTAAACACTTATATTTAATTTCAGATTTCAATTTGGAAGTTTTTAACCATTAAGATAGTCAAAGATTGCATTTTATTACAATAATTGAAAATATCTAATTATCAAAAACTTAAGAACTAATTACCGAGTTTCATTTCAAATCATCCTGAAATAATATATACTTATATCTTTTGTATATCAAATTATACTTAGGAAATCATAATTTAAAATTTGTTTCACCAAAACGACTGTGTAGCAAAGCTTACTATAGTGGTCTTTCCAATTTAAAACTCGAAAATGAAAGTTAATGATGTCGCGATCATCACCGAAATTATTTTCTAGCGGCACAAGAGGAGAGTACATAACTTATTTTCTTTTAGAATTCTTTTAAAACATTTCTTTTCAATCTTATTAAAAATATTTCTATCTCGAAATACTTTCAAATAATACTAATATTATTTTCCAAAATCTTATTTAATTTAATATTTTTAATTATAAAAAATACGAGTCGTTACAAACTTTTTGGTTGAAAGATTCCATTGAATTATCTAGAAAGCAATGGACTATCGTTGGTAAGGTTGTAGTGATAGGTATGTTACATTGAGGAACAAATCGGGCTCAATTGTCTTAGAGGTTCAATTGATAGCTTTTAGACCAATGTTCGTTCTCATTTTGTGTTAATATTTTTTTTGCTAAACACTTTTGTTAGCTGCGATGTTATTCAAGACTTTTTAGTTGAGTATCTTGAAACGTTGGGAGGTTGGGATCAAAAGATCTCTTCTGCTTACATTTTACACATTGGTTAATTTCAAATTTATTGTGCTTGTTTTGATTTCTTTAAACCTAATCAAGCTATCATTATAAGTAATGTATTTGTTTTTAATTTTATTTTCTTTAATTTTCATTCACTTCGTAACCTTTGTGATTGGTTGGTTTATGTTTTAGGTAGTGTATTTGGTTTTAGAATAAAATATAAAATAATCATAGCGTATAAACCAACTAATCCCATAATTTTCAAGTATGAGCAAATCCAATAAATGAAAATTAGGTTCAAGTTACCATCTGTAGTTGTGTATTAATCCAAGAGAATGGGTTAAGTAATTAAGTTTATATACAAATCCATGTTTGATATTAAACAAGCCTAGTACTGTATCTTTTGATCGCTTTTAAGGACCAATATAATTCTTTTTTCTTTGGACTTAAAGGCCAATTTTGTATTGTATCTCATCCATCTTAAAAATTAATTTTAGCTTATCAAAAGCCCAAATGTTTCCAATTAAATCTCAATCATCTCGCTTTACCATTGTTGGGTTTTTTGCTGTCCTTCAACATTTCTTCGTTTAATTGACCGTGATTAATCTTTTGTTAATTTATGTTCAAAGCTAAATTATGTTGATTCTTCCATTAGTTCGAGTCAAAATGACTTTGTTTATGGTAAGTTTATTTTTAATTATGATTTCCTTTATCTTTGTTGTTCTATGAATATGCATCTGAATTCAACTTCTGCATTTCATGTTTTTTAGCATATGGTTGACTTACATTTTATTTCCTTTTTTATTTTCTTAGTATTAGTTATTGATGTCATTAATATGAATAAAATATGATGTTTGCTGGAACTTTTCATTATAACAAAATATTACAAATATTTTATTGTAGTTAGAAGAAAGACTTAATATATACCGGTCTTTGATAAAAATAAAATTTAATTATTGACAAGCACCATCGTATTAGTGGTTAAGTGATTTGACTTTGGTGCGAGAGGTCACAATTTTGAAACTTTTGTAGCATGATTCAAACATATATTGACATGTGATATGTTGTCCTAGTGATATGTTTTATCTAAGTACCAATTCGAAAAAAAATTGATTATTGTTTGATAACAATCTGTATGTAAAGTAGACTTGCACATAGAGAAAAAAAATTTGAAAGAAAACGTGAGGTAAATCATATTATTATAAGAATAACAGTGTTAAAAAATATAGAAACGTTTTTCATTTTCTACAAAATGATATATGCAAGTAGAGTTTGCATATATGTGATTTGGTAAAAAAGAAAATTAAAAGATAGTTTTAATGAAAGGATAGACTTTTATTTTCTTTTATTTAGAGACCGTTTGTCTTGTGTTTAAAACATAAATATAATAACTTTTTGAAAAATAAGTAGAGCTAAAAGGATTAAATCTAACTATTTATTTTCTAAAATAAATATAGATGGTAAAATATTGCAACAATGAAATGGCAAATTTATTATTTCGGGATGCCTCTGTGAGGGCCTTAATTAAAAAATGATGGGACGATGGTCGATCTTCTTACATCATTGGCTTATAAGAGTAGGTTTTCAAAAAAGGAAAGCTTAATTTACTAATATTTTGCTTTTAAATATAGTTTATTTAATTTACCTAAATTGCAGTTTTAACTAATAAGAATGTAAATCAAATTGTGATATGATCTAAAGCGGGATTTGAACTGAAAGAATTTTGATATTAGTGTTTTATTAGTTGCAGTTATTGATTTCAAAATACATAAAGTGAATATTCCCTCAAGGTTCGTCTTTAGTATTTATACCTATGCTCTTTTGGTACGCACATATTTATAAATTTTTATATTTAATACAAGAAGAAAAAAATATGAATTATATGTACTTATGGGGTATGGACTGCATACACTTTTGGGTTTAATTAAAAAAAAGAAAGATGTATGATTGCATACACTTGTGAATTTGAACGAAAATGATCAAATACTGAAATTCTTAAATTTCTGGAAAAGAATTATTTTATATTCTTTTTTGTATATTGATACATTTACGACATTCGTATATAGATATATGTTCCAAAGCTTTTAGAAGGGTGAATACCGATGCTAAAGACAGTCAAGGTACTGAATAGACCACTATTAAGATTAAATATAAATACAAACATTTGGAACGAGGAAACTACGTAGTTTGGAAAACATCGATGAATTGACAAAATTTTATTGAATTAGGAGCATTATAAATGGAGGTAATGGTGGGAAATCAACTCTTTTCATATTCCTCTATGGTGGTCTGTTTAGCTAATCATAACACAGTTTTTTTTTTAAATTTTATAAAATCACTTTCACTAGGAAGTGTACTTTATTTTTTTTTAAATATGATTTTTGTTGGTTGGACACATCGAAAAACGAAGAATATGAGATCAGAAAAATTTCTCTCTAAGTTAACATTTTGAGTACAGTTAATGCGAAGTTTAGTATTGATAGCTTTTTGATGGAAGATTCCATTGACTTATCTAGAAAGCAACGGACTATCGTTGGTAAGGTTGTAGTGATGGGTATGTTACATTGAGGAACAAATCAGGTTCAATTGTCTAAGAAGTTCAGTTGTCTCAGTTTTGTGTACGAAGATGTTTAAAATATAGATTCTTTTAAACCAATGTTCGTTCTCTTTTTTGTGTTAATGTTTGTTTATTTTTGCAAAATACTTGTATTAGATGCGATGTTTATTCTACAATATTTAATTTTAAATACATTGTACTTGTTTTGATTTCTTTAAATCTGAGTAAGCCATTATTATAAGTAATGTATTCATCTTTAATTTTATTTTCTTTAATTTGCAGTTACTTTGGAACCTTCGTGATTGGTTGGTTTATACTTTAGGTAGTGTATTTTGTTTTAGAATAAAGTTATAAACAATCATAGCGTATGAACCAACTAATCCTTTTAGTTTCAAGTAGCAGCAAAACCAACAAATGAAAATTAGGTTCAAGTGACCATCTAGTGTGCAGTATTAATTCCTAGGACTACGGATTAAGTGAATAAGTTTATAAGATGCAAACCCATGTTTGATATTAATTTATTAACAAGCCAAGTATTATATCTTTTGGTCGCTTTTAAGGTCAAATATCTTTTTTTTTGGTCTAAAAGGCACTCTTTGTATTGCATCTCATCCATCTTGAAACATAAATTAACTTATTAAAAGTTCGAATATTTCCATCTAAATTTCGATCATCTCTCTTTAGCATTGTTGTGTCTTTGCTGCTGCTGCCGCCATCTCCAACGTTGTCGTCTTCTGTCAAATATGCCATGATTATAATATTTTTGGGATTTAGTAACGCCTACTACCTTTAATGATAAATTTTGTTCCTTCTTCCATTAGTTTGGATTCAGATAACTTTGTTCATGGCTAGTTTTTTTTTATCGTGTATTATTTTGAACTTTTACTATGACTAGTGTGTCAAAATTTTGAACATGATCTCCTTTATCTTTGTTCGTTTGTGAGTATGTGCTTACTTGAATCCAACTTTTGCACATGATATTTTAGCATATGCTGTAACTTGATTTTTTCCCCTCTTTTCTTTCTGTTAGTTATGGACACAGAACATTATAATTATAACTTAACATTATAATTATTATAATTAAGTTATAGCATATTCAGTATAACAATTAAGTTATAGCATATTAAGTTTTAGCATATTAAGTTCAGCAAGAAAAACATTTTAACTTAATTATTATAATTCTAATGTTTTGTTATACTGAAGATGAGATGTTTGCTGAAATTTTTCAGTATAACAAAACATTATAATTTTTTTTCATAGTTAGATGAAAGACTTGTATTTATATCAATCTTTGATAAAAATAAAATTTGATTATTGTTCGATAACAATTTGTTTACAAAGTACATTTCTATATAGAGGGGGAAAACATTTTAAAAGATAGATATGAGGCAAATCAGGTTATTATAAGAATAACCATATGAAAAAATATTGAAACTTCCATCATTTTCTATAAAATGATATATGCAAGCAGAATTTGGATATATACACGATTTAGCAAAAAGAAAATTATAAAATAATGTTGATGAACGGATAGACCTTTTTATTTTGTTTTATTTAGAAGCTGAATTTATTTATTTGACTTATGTTTAAAGAATAATGATAATTATTTTTAGAAAAATAAGTAGAGCGGGAAGGATTAAATGCAGCTATTTAATTTCTAAAACAAAAATAGATGGTAAAACATAGTATCAATAAAAAGGCAAGTTTATTTATCTTTTTTAAAAAGCTAAATATCATTTACTTTTTTTCAAAAGCTTAATTTAATAATATTTCACTTTAAGTGTAGTTTATTTAATTTTTGTAATTTGCAGTTTTAACCAAAGTTGAATAGGAATGTAAATCGAATCGTAAAAGGAAAGATCTGATCCAAAGTGGGATTTGAATGGCAAGATTTTGAATATTTTAGTAACAGTGTACTTATAATTTTGGACTGCATACACATTTGGTTTTAATGTAAGATGGAGAAAGATATATGAATTTCATATACTTGTGCATTTGAAAATAAGTACGTTTTTCTCAAATATTTGTAAAAGGATAATTTAATTTTCTTTTTGGTATAATGATATAGATATGGCATTTGAATGCAGAGATGTATCAGTGGAATTTTTATGATTAAATCAATGCTTAACAAAGTTCCTTCGATTTTTCTTTTAAGGTTTTGTAAAGAATCGGTATTTGTTTCCATAAATACTTAAACTTAATATAATCACTAAGAAAAATATGTATGTTTTAATATTTAATATTGTTAATAAGAAAACTTGTCAACATCCCCAAAGCTATTTGGTTAACAAGTAAAATTATTTATGTTACAATAGAAGATTATTAGAAGATATTACTCCCTTTGAAACCCCCCTTTCGATCGGGATGACTTGGACAAATTGCTTTTGGAGGATGATTTATGAAAGTACTAATAGTGGTTAATTGATCCAATCAACCTCCTCAAGGTGAAGATTAAAGAGAAAGCATCTCATTCGAAACTTCTATTTCGGATGGGTTGAAAGTGGTTTTGTATATCAGGTGTTCATCCCCTTTCGACTATATTGAAAGGTCCACTCTGCCTTTAAAGAGAGGATTTTGCTTTCGACACCATTGGTTTCGCTCCTTTAGGATGAACTCCTTGAAAGGGTTATAAGTATTGTTGGATGTGTATACCTTTCGAAGGAATTCATTCCATATAGCGTTGATTTTCATTTACACATCTAATCTTCCTCGAAGCGCTCCTTTCGATCAAGTCGAAAGGGATCTAGCTCAACCGAAGTGGATTTGATGTATAATATGCAAAGTCTTATTTAATATATGCAATGGGAAATCATCTCAGATAGCATAAGTTCCGTGAACTTATTAAGGTCGAAACATCATCGTCATCTTTATTTTTCATTATACATCATTAATAAGATTATAATGTGATTTGAATGCGTATTATGTAAGTTGATCGCATGGCATTGCTTAACACAAAATAGAATTAAGAAGATAAGCTAGCATCATGTGCAATTGATCATTAGACAAGCTAATGATCAAAATGATCTCCCTCATGATCAAAATCTTATTGAATCCAAGCGCTTCCTGTTTTAATATGAATCCGAATTGAGTTACAAGTAATAGAGCTTTTTCCTCAAATCAATTTAGGGTTACAAAGACTTGATTTTGCTAAGAAATGGAGGAATGAGTTTGGATTTCAAAATTCAATCCCCAAAATCGAATCCATAGGATCATATTTATAGATGCAGGTTGTCCCCTTTCACGCTCATTCTTTCGACTCAGTCGAAAGGTATTCCTCTTATCTTTCGCTTTCATCCTTTCGACATGGTCGAAAGGGCTTCTTTCTGTTTGCGGTGCGCCTGCTTTCGATCCTATCGAAAGGCTTTTCTTTCGAGTTTTCTCACTTATTCTTGCACCTTACATCTTCTTATTATAGACCTTTCAAACTGGTCGAAAGGATCTCCGCGTCCACCAGTCGTTGTCATCAAGGTCCAAGTGTCTCTTTTATCCGTTTTCTTCTGGCTGCTTTCAACTTCGTCGAAAGGGTGGTAATCACGCTCTTCGCTCTGTGTTGCTATAATGTTCCGAGTAAGAATTGGGTTGAGCTTTCACATTACTTCGAAACGTATGAGAGTGATATTTGATTCGAAAGGATTTTGGCTTTCATGTAGGATTTTCATCATGCTTTCGAAAGGTTCCAACCGTTTCGAAAGGCTTGTCCTTGCTTTCGAAAGGTGTATCAGAATCAATTCTTCATGTGGTAAACCGATAATGATGAAACCTTCTATTTTGAAGGCATTGTTTCATTGCACAAGCCTTTCGTTCTGCACCGTCAAATGGGGTTCCAAATCCATTCCTGCTTCTCTTATATATGCGAATTCATCTGCATCTCAATGGTTCAATGAGGCGGAAGAGTAGCCTTGCCTTCTTTTTCTATCTTCTCGAAAGATTTTGTACTATTTACCATTTGTGAAGACACCTGGTGCTTGCGACTCCCTCTAAAGCCATTTCAATGCCTTTGAAACACCCTTCCTTGACCTTTAATGAAACCCATATCTTTAATTCTATTAGAGTAACGACCCAGAATTTCACCATATGAATTTATGAATATTTAATTAATTTTAAATATTCAAATAATAGGTTTTATAATTAAAATAAAAACACTTTTAAAAAACAAATATTAATGATAAAATAGTTTTCAAATTTAGTTTACAAAAATATTTAGTTCGATGAAAAACAGAAAATGTGACCAGAAACTGTTTTTCGAATTTTCGACGTTTCATCGTATAAAAGTTATTTGAAATGTTGTTCACACTTTCTTATATATATGCACACTTAATTATATAATATGAGTTAAGATAGTATAATTAGGTTTAATTAAGTTAATTAACTTAAGATAATGATGATGTGATACTTTGACAACTAAATAAAAAAGGAAAAAAATGTCACATCAAATGAAACATGTTTAAACATGATTTGATGTTTTGGAACTTGAGTTTTAAATGCATGTTGTAAGGGGGAGACAAGCATTGTCATATGAAAACCATGGATAGGAGGGCATATGTAACATCCCATATTTTTATAACATTATTTAGAATATTTAATTAACAAAATTAAATGAAATAATGTGAATATTAATAGGTTGAGATTTGATTAGACTAAGGGTAGCCGTGCCATGTTAGTGTGTTAAAAATAAAATAACATAAATAAAGGTGTTAGGAATGAGTAAGGACAATATGAGAAATAGAGAAGGCTTTTTCCCAAAACCCTTAGGAATGAAACTCACGTTCATTTCATTTTCACTCTAACTAAAATTAAACCAAGGCCTGCCACCATTATTGTTCTCAAGAGAAGATAAGCTAGGATTCAAGAGAAGGAAGATAATCTACTAAATCAACATCAAATCTCACATCTTAAAATCTCAAAGCTAAGGTAAATAATTACTACGTCCCATTTTCTTATAGTTTTCGGGTTTTAGATTAGATCCGAAATTTTTTTGCAAGTATATGCCATGTTTTGATGACTAAAATTGTATATATGCTTGTTGATGAATTGTATATGTTCATGTTAGTTTTTATGATATGTTTGACATGAAAACCTATTAAATGATGTTCAAATGCCTTGAAAATTTAAATATAGGTCAGAAATGATATTTTAGAGATGGATTTCAAATTTCATAATTTTCTGAATTAATGTGGATTTTATATTAATTTTGTAATAAAGAAAATGATTTACTGGGTTATAAATTATTTTCGGCTAAAATTATAATTATTCGGGTTTGAAATTTTTATATGTTGGAAAACATATTAGAATTTTTAGGATTTTTTCAAATTTTCCCTTAGTGATTTGATGAATATATAAAATTATTTAAGGTATGGGACTAATTTTTTTTAAATATTTAATTAAGAAGGGGCATTTTACAAAATAAAATGATTATTTAATTCTGAAAAATAGTAGCAGCACTTTTTTGAAAAGTATTTATTAACCAATGAGAATCTGACAATCAAAGATAGTTTGGTTGAAAAATTATCCTTTTTAAGTTAAAAACAAAAAGTCATATTTTTAGCATGATTTTAAACCAATTTTAGCATCAGACCTTCCGGCCCAGACCTCTCGACTAAGTCGAAAGGTTATACCTTTTGACAAGGTCAAACCAGTGCATATGGTATCAAGTATCTTGGTATGTAATGTATTGGACAGATTCGAAGGATTCTTAGTCGAAAGGTTTGTTGCCAAAGGGGTTGAAGTATGTGTGTTTTATAAGCCAAAGATCACATGCTTTGCTTTCAAATAAGAGATTTCGACTTGGTTGCTTTCGACCAGGTCAAATATTCAAATAAAGGTTTTAAAACATTTCGACAAGGTCGAAAGGTTACTATCGCTTTGTTATTTGTTTTGTTCCGAACCTTCCAACAAAGTTGAAAGGTTTACTTTTTTTAAAATTAGCCGCTTCTCCACGCTTTCGTAGGAGATCTTTCGACTTAGGTGATTCACCCTTGTTTTCAAAATGAAGTATAACAAAGCTTCCGAAGCATAGCTTTTGACAAAATCGAAAGGTCACTTCCAATGATTTCGAAATGTTTAGTTCAATGATTTCGAAAAGTTTAGTTCAAAGATTTCAAAAGGTTTTGTTAACCATAAAATATGAATAGTGATAAAGAAGAACTTTCAGAAGGTTTTCGCCTGAATAGAGGACAATAGGTAGAGTCACCTTTCAACGATGTCGAAAGGGTTAGTTAATGTTAAAAAGAAAAGGCAATAAAAACTTCAGAGCAAATCTTCCGTAAATATGAAGGGAGGAATTACTGAGGCATAATGAAGCAGCTAAGTACAGAGCCTACAAGCACCTTTCGGCTGGAATAAAAGAACAGTTCAGGAACCACTCATTATAAAATAGAGGCTAGAAGAAAGAAGTTCAAATAAAACCATTCGAAGGAATCGAATGTAGGAAGTCAACAATTCATAGCATTCCCCGACCTTTCGAGGGGTTTCATTCCATAGTATTCAAGAAGTTCTTGCCTTCCAAAGAGGGTGAAGAAGTCAAGGGCATGCAAATCTATAACTACCTTTTTGAACGCATAATAAGCCTTTCGGACCGGTAGGAATGCACGCTAAATACCTTTCAATAGTGTCGAAAGGTTTATGATGAAGACAACATTCGTAAATCAGCAAGGAATGATAGACAACCTTCCGACAACATTCAAGAAAAGCACGGCTCTCGATAACAATCAAGTGAAGAGCAATCTTTCGACAAGGTCGAAGGGATCACAACAATCAAGTAAAAGGGAAACCTTCTGACAAGGTCGAAGGGTTACTAACAATCAAGTGAAAGAGAAACCTTCCGATAAGGTTGAAGGGTTCACAATATCATATAGAAGACAGACCCTTCGGCAAAGACGAAAGGTCCATGAAAGCATATAGAGGAGTAGACCCTTCGACAATGTTCAAAGATCCATGATGGCATGCGAAAGGAAAACCTTTCGACGAAGTCAAAATGTTTGCAACTGCATATAAAAGGGCGACCTTTCGACCCAGCCGAAAGCATAGGTAACTTTTTCTGATACTCTTTTCCTATGCAGAAGGTCTCTGATGTGCCTTTTTTATCTTCATTTACATTTTATGGTTAACAGTATGTTAGCATACTGGACTTTTCAAGAGATCTCTTCGGTGAATTCGAATCTGAACTCATGCACAAGGGTCAGAAAGTACCTTTCGACCATCGTATATCTCTAGATAAAATATACCGCTGAGATAAACACAAGTGGCCCATCGTTCGAACATAAATAAGAATAATGTGAACTAAATATCATCAATGCTGGTCAACAATTGATAAGTATCTGTAGATATGAAGTTGATAATACTCTGATGCGGGTTAGCAAAACCCTAGGTTATGCATCCTACTCTGTTTTCTACCATTTCCGATGCCGAGGTAATATCATACATCTTTCATACGAGTCTTCATCACTTGAACAAATCACGAATCCCTAATTAGGTTCCCACGTCTCGAACAGATCTCGAAACCATACCTGGATTCCAACATCTTGAACAGATCCACTTCCAAGAGATAGAATACGTATCTTAGTCTTGAAGTGGATTTCAATAAGTAAAACAGTTACGATCCCGGTCTCTTTAAGATTGAATCGACGAATTTGGTCATATTCAGTAATAATGACAATAATCGCATATGACAATTAAGTCTCGTATACTTATCACCTTTTTGAACTTCTCACTTCCACTTTTAGTGATAAGCACACGACTAAATACTTTCCATAAACGAGTAAACAAATAAAGCATGATCAAGTTATACAAAGTATAATTAAGTCATATAAGTGACTTTTATTCCCCTTTTAATTAATACTTTTATTAGTAAAAACATCTTTTATTAGTGAAACTTCTTTTATCTGAAAAAACATCATTTACCAATCACTACTATTCACTTTTACTCTTTCAATATTTCAATAATTATTCATGCACTTGCCTTAATTAGTATATGTATATTTATAAATCATTAACATGATTTCTTACTTTAAACCTTTATTTTTTCTATTTTTCTCCAAAAGATTCCATACTTATAATTTCCTTCAAAAATCCATCTTAGGGATCTAAGTAGTTTCAAAAATTCATTCAAAATGTTTAAGAGTAATGTTACATAAACATTGTCACTAGAAACCCAAAACCATTTCACTTATGTTTATCCTTAAAACATTTTTTCAAAAATCTATTTACATTCATAAGTATAATAAAAAAGGGTTAAATTCGAATGTTATTAACACATTGTCACAACAAACCCAAAACCATTTCATACTTGCATTATCTTTAAAAACATTCTTTGAAGGATCTAAGTTAATATTTAGTCAAGTTTGATGGCCGACAAGTCAATTACCCAGTTAAAACGATCACTTATAGAAATCACAGTTCATATACTTAACTCATTTTTGACATTCCAACTTATACTTTCCCTCGTTCAAGAGTGAAGCTAGGTAAGTTAGAACACTGGTTGCATATAAATAAGTCTACCTATAGATAAGTCTACCTAGTAGGCTTTTAGTGTTAAGTATAATATTAATGACTTTCATAAACGAGTAAGAAATCAACACGACTAACATGTTTTCGACATTTCAAACTTAACTGTTCCTTAATCAAGAGGGAAGCCAGTAGGATAGAGCACTAGCGCTTTTATTCCTGCTAGAACATCAATCTTAACTCGCACAAATAGATCTGCCTATTTCATCAGTAGTTGGTGATAAGCATAGTTAATTTCCTTTTTCAAAACTTATATATATACACACACATTTTAAAAATACTTATAAATAGGTTTTAAAAATCTATGTATAATATTACTTAAAAACAACTAGTTTATAATTTGAAGAAAATAAAGTAAAAACATGTTTTACAATTTAAAACCCATTTACTTTCAAAATTCATAAATAAATGTTATAAATATATTTAATCTTCAAACCAACTTTAACATACTGAAATGTTTGTTAGGAATGTCGCTCAAAAGATTAGGGAAAAACACCAAATTCAGAAACCATTTGTGAACACTTAAACCTTAAGCGACATACTACAGCCTTTAGAAATGCTATTAAAAGTCCTTGTTAAAAAACAACATTGAAAAAACGCAATCTTTATGACCAGTTTTCACCACCTTAACAAATGACTTAAGACTTGATATTTTATAGTAAGTACTAAACTTAGGGTACTTATAAACCATGGAAAAAACTTAATTATATTCTCTTGTTTATTTATAAATATTCTCGAAAACAAGGAATTTGCTAAAATGTTCGTTTAGCGACATTTTTACCCAAACTTTAGCCATTTTGTTTGACCAGTTCCAAAACCATTTAAACTCCAATTTTTTTTAAACTTATATTAATTATTAAAGATGTAAAGAAGCTTCTAAAATATCTCTCAAATTTAACTTTGAAAATCACCAAATCCATGGCATTTTCAAAGTGCATCCATAGTGACCTTTTCCGCTTCTAACTTTCACAACTATGGTTCATAACTTATATAACTTTCCAAACCATTTCTTTACTATTCCATTCACCAAAATATGTGTAGAGAATAATCAAACCAAATTATCCCAAGTTAAGATCATAAATCTTCAATTTATATAAGCTAAAGTTAAGGTATATCGAAGTGCACTTATAGCGACTATTCCCGCTTCAAAACTTTCAAACGTACTTCAATTCAACATACATTTTGAACAACCAATAAACATCAGGTAAAGGTCACACCACATCTCTAGAAGGGTAATATAAGTGAAGTTATACAATATAAAGTTGTAATTTCCTTTCAATAGCATGGAGGTCCAAAGTTTATAACTTTAATTAGTTAATGTTACTTTAAATTTATATTTTTACTACACAACGTATATACATAATATATACAATCAAGATAGCGATATAATTTACTTAGATCTAAGCCAATCACATGCCGAAATGCTCAAAAAGATAAGAACACTTCCAACCATCACCAAATTTCTAATGATCCAAGCTTTAGCACTTACAAACCAAGGCAAGACCTCCCCCTTCTCTTCCATGCTCATGGCCTCACCATGCCCCCCTATTTCGTCCATATTTTCCACTTTTGACTTTAAATCCTTGCTTTCTAAAGCGTTGTAAGGTGTTAATGAAAGTCTGGTGAAGTTTGAAAGGGATTTGAGTTGAATAGTAAAAGTTAGTGAAGAACAAAGCGGATTAATGTTGATCCACTCCCACAATTTTCTTAATTTTATTTAAGTGATTAGTGAAACCCTTAAGGATGTATTTATAGAATTTTTCAAAAGGTCATTACCACCTTCTACCTTCCATAAAAGGTCATAAAGGAGCCTCCCTTTCACATGCAACCTTTATAGTTTTACATCTCTTACTTAACACTTAAGACTTTCCTTAAAGTTCATCTTCAAAGTATCTTATCTTCCTTTTCACATCTAATTAGTTAACTTTAAGAAACTTCTTAAGAGTTTAGTGCAAAATAGTTTTATTTCAAATTAATGTTCTCTCAAGAAAATAAGTGTATGCAAAAAAAATCTGAACGACTTATAATGGTTAAAATGCTGTTTATGGATAAAACGATTTTCGATCACATTATCGATATTTCTTCAAAGTATTTTTTTTTGTAAACATTTTTACAAAACAAGTTTACCATCATTACTTATGATTTGTATGGGGGATACCAAGGTTATTAAATCACTTTAATAACATTTAATCCAAGATTCGTATATTTAAATAATTCAGATATTTAAATGCGAAGTGTCCGAAATCCTGGGTGGTTACATTCTCCCCCATCGTACTTGAAATTCCTACACAAGAAACCAAAGAAACAACCATGTAGAAATAATTAATAGTACTCAAAATCACTAGTTAATATAGCTCTCCAATTGTTTAGGTTCTGAAACCCACTCGTCAGACTAGGATGATAAACAATATACTAAGTGCACCATCGACTCAACAGCCTTAGGTATTACATAGTCAACGATTCCTAACATTTCATAACAAATCAATGAGTCCTCACCTAAATTCTCCATAAGCTGACAAAACATAGTATGCAAATATACGAAAGCCCATATGACGCACGTGGTCCATCCATATGCAACATCTGATCTGATCACTTGCTTGATCACATAAATTTCACTTCCAAACTAATATAGATCACATGTTCACTTTGTTGCGGACTCCGATCAGGTTCCTTGATTATAAACCTTCATTCTCCTAACATAGCTATATACTATGATAGAAAACTTTGGAATCATATCAAGAATCTATATCAAGTTTTCGTCATCCAAAAATCGAGTGAAAGAACCTTGTTCGGACCAGTGCAAATCACCTCGAGACCATGTACTCGAATACTGGATCAAGAACAGTCATGCGAATAAAACGATATACGTACAACTTACTTATTTAATCTATTGGTTTCTTAACTACAACAATATCTTTTATTTCACATTCATTTATCCAGATAGTATGTCATTTAATACTAAAATTATTTATGAACCATTTCATAAAAACATAACTTCTAGTTATCAAATGTTTTATAACACAAGTTCATACTCGTATAATACTCCGATACATCCTAAAAGTATATACCCGACACCAAATTTAAAACTAGTTTAAATTCTACTATCTTCTAATTTCAAGTGATATTTAAGCACCATCATTATATTTTCGCAAAACACTTAGTTTCAAGTTCTATATTGATTCGGAAGTTTCCGACTATCCAAAATCGCCGAAAATCCGTTCATTTCAACAAATGAAAATTACCAATCAATATATCTTATCATAATGCACACACCATTCAATCTTAATGCATAGACTACATGTGTCCATAAAATAACTTAACAAAATTTCACTTCTTTATTAAGCACACTTTGCTACAAAGGGAAAACGGAAAAGGTTTTCATAATTATTTGGGTTATGCCACTACCACTTGAGCACCCAACATAGCATACTTGCAAATCTTTTTTGCATAGAAAGCTTATTTCTAAATCTTTGTTAAAATATTTTTTTTATTTTTTATCAAATTCTTTAAGGAAACTCTAGAACTAAACATTGGGTTTCATTTCAAATCAATTGAAGTAACTAAGGCCACCTTTGAGACTACAAGCTATTTTTATCCAACCTTATGACCGGGCCATATTTGGACGAATTTGATCATTCAATTGGTAGAATAACTAAGCAGGAATCCCAAGCGATTATTGCCAAGCTCAGATGTCAAGCAAAAACAAGAGGTGAAGTCACGAACTTGCCAAGAATCTTCAATAGAACCCTAAAATTCAACTCACTCCAAGTACCAAGCCCAATGGCCCAAGAATGAAGTCAAGTCATGAATCGGTACCGATTCATGGTTAGGGATTGGTACTGATCCCTAAATTTAACCCAAATCCACCTTCAAGTTCATGCCATAGAAAGACTTAGTAATTATCAGTCGATGCAAAACATAAAAGATGGTTAGCTCGTCTTTAACCAAAACGATCAATATGAATAAGTCAAGCACTTTTGTCCAGCCTCCAAACCAAGGAATGCATATAAGTTCAACCCCATATCAATGCAACCGAATGCCAAAGTTAAGGATACAAGTCAACCAAACGTCTATAAGGGATTGAAAAAGGTTCTTAGTGCAATCTTATGGATCGATACCTATCCATGGAGCATAGTTCGATACCGATCTTTGAACATTGATGAATTGGCCATGATCTTCCGAGAGTGGTTCCTTTAGGATGTAGGGAATGTGAACAAGAATGCAGTGGAGAGAATTTTGTCGACCTACAGCTATAAATAGAGGGGAAGGGGAATTATTTAAGGACTTTTGGCTTGTTTAATAAATTTCTATACTTTCTCTATAATATCACGGACCGTCACCGATCCATAGCTACTGATCCATAAGATCAACTTTGTAAAACTCAGTAGTAGCATAAACAAAATTCAAGTGGAAATAGATCTTTGATTAGTCGAATCACTATAATTATTGTGTGTTCATTTTTCCTTATTTTCCATTTATTTTCTTCATTTCATTCTCTGCTATTAATCTATGGTTGTTTATGCCAACTTTTGGCATAAATATTTTGGTGCTATCACTAAGAAAATATCGATCTCAGGCTATTTGGATTTATATTCTAATTTTGGACAACTTTAGTCCAAGAGGTAGATTTGTCAGTTTCATTCCTATAATCCATGACTATTCAAATTTCTGCAAAATCTACCATAGGATTAACTAAAGTAATGATTCACTATGCCGACAATATTGTCCTATAGCAGGACGATGGATCCGAGATAGCATTTACTGAAATACAAATGGTGAATGGGCATGAGGAGGGCAATGGATGCTATCAGGTGTTGGTTGTTTCTTGGTCTTTCTTAAAGGTGTAGATATGATGTGATTTACCCAGCTTCCATCGAAATCCATATCGTTGTTCGATCAGTTAGCAAGGAGATTTTTCGAATAGTTTCCCTTACACACTACCCATTCGAAGGATGTTGTATGTGGAATATCCATGAAGCTTCTTTATACCAATGATGCTGGCCTATTATAGGATGATGGATCCGAGATAGCATTTGCTGAAATATGAATGGCGTATGGACAGGACGAGGGCAACATACATTGTGGGGGTATTGGTGTTGCTCGGTCTTTCTTGAAGGTGAAGCTATGATGTGGTTTAGTCGACTTCCATTAAAATCCATGTCGTCATTTGTTTGGTTGGCAAGGAGGTTTATCGTATAGTTTCACTTGCACACTACCCACCTAAAGGATGTGATGTTGTTATCGAATTAATTCTAGAGTATCAGGGAGTCATTGAAGGACCTTTTGAGTATATTTAATACGACCGTGATGAAAGTGAGTAATGCTAAGGAGGACATAGTGCTGTTGGCTTTGATCAAGGGGTACATCCAGATACTAGTTTTGGAGATGGTTGAAAATGAAACCTCTACTAACAATGGATGGTTTTATATAAGGTGACTTAATTCTTGCACTTGGAAGAGGCAAGTTCGAGCACTAGGAAAGTCAATGATGGGCAATTAACTGAAGTGATTCAAAGTAATGTGACTGTGAAGCAATCCGTCGAAGGTTCTAGGAATGCTGCTATTAAAGTGGAAAATGTAGGTGATAACCTAAAAAAAATCAAGGTGATGGAGGTAGGAAGCCAAATTTTAAGAAACGTTCGAAACTTCCATAGTACGAAGATTATACACCACTAGATAATTTGATTAAGAATATATACCTTCCAACGCAAGGTACTGAGCATTAAAAGAAGCCAAATTCGAGAGAGCCGACTGAGAGAAAAATGGTCTTGGATGTATTGCCGCTTCCATGAGACCCGTGGTCATAACATGAACAAATATAGGAATTTTCGAGATATGATTGAGGAATTAATCTAAAAGAAGAAGCTTCGACATTGTATAAAGCCTCATAGGATAGCGGGCCAGAGAATGTTCAACCCCAGGGGAAACAGCTCCAACGCAGCCTGGTTGGACCTACTGGTGGCAAGCCTTAGCAACTTGAATTAAGACTTGTTATCAACACAATAACTGGTGGACCTCATCTAATCGAAAAGAGTTGGAATGAGATGGAAAGATACAGGAGTTCTTTAAAACATATGGTACAAGGGAGTTGCTTTTCCATCAAAGACGAGGCTCTAGTGAAGCAACTAAAAACCATGAAAGATGACATTCTATTCAGAAGTCATGACATGGATGGGGTCGAGGTGCCTATGCTTGATCTCTTGGTGATTATGGTATAGGCCAACAACTTTGAAGAAAGTGCTTGTTGATTATGGAAATTAAGTAAATATTCTATTTAAGAGAGGTTATAATCAGATGATGAAGGATGGTTAGGATCCGAAGCTTGTAAATATAAAATTTAGGTATTTATCGGAGAGGCTGCAAAGCCTGTAGGATTTGTAAACTTATTGACGGTTTCAGGAAAGGTGATCGCAAGAGAGTGTAGTTTGTAACCTTCGCAGTGATGGATATTTTTTCAGCTTATAATGCCTTTTTGGACAAACTGGCCGTTTTCTAGTTTCCAAGACTAAAGGCCCTAGCTCCATGGTTCCCAACGATGAAATTTCCCATGAAAACAAAATGAGGGTCATTCAAGTTGATCAGAACCTTGGACAAGAATGCTATGTCACTGAGTCAGGGGAAGCAAAGCGACATTGAAAAGGATAGGACGTGGAGAAGACTCTCTACGTCTAATCGATGGACGCATAGCAACCATTGCCTAAGCCCTGACTTGGTTGGCATAGAAAGTTCCATAAAGCTATGGATCCGAGGAAGGATCCAGAGGATGCAAGGCGGCCCTAGCCTTGTAGACGATCACTATCTCGATCTGTTAGGCCGATCCTACCCGGGTCTTGAAAATCAGATTTCAACTCAGCATGAGAATGAATAAAGAATTGGCGAGTTTTCTTTAGGCGAACATAGATGTTTTTTCCTAGGCACATTCTGACATGTACGAAATATCATTGGAGATTGCGTGACATGCATTGAATGTGAACCCTAGATGTCTCCCTGTGAAACAGAAGTGGCATAGCCTAGGTTCAGACTGATCCTTGCGCTAAAGGAAGAAGTGGATAAGCTAAGAGCCAATGGCTTTGTCCGCAATGCTGTATACCCAGAGTGGGTATTCCAATCCAGTCCTAGTCAAGAAATCCAATGGGAAATGAAGGACATGGATCGACTATTCAAACCTGAATAAGGCATGTCCAAAAGATAGCTTCCCATTGCCAATGATTGACCAACGAGTGGATTCGACAGCCGACCATGAATAGTTATCTTTCTTAGATGCTTATTTTGGCTATAATTAGATTCTAATGCACATCCCACACCAAGAACATTGGAGCAACATTTCTAGGGTGATATGCATGTTCCTATGGTGAATTGGAGCAACATTTACAGGAGATTTCAATAAGACTCTCTCGTAAGGGTAATGTATTATGATGTAGGTACTAAGCAAGCGGGCTGGATAAGGGTCTATTGAAACTTCGAGGGGATGGCCTGGCCAAATTTATAGTCCCTTGAGTATCCTAGCGCGAAGACCATTCACATCATGAGAAAGTTGTCTTACACTAATCAATCAATTAATAATGCTGAGCTATATGTCATTTCATAGCCTAGTGTGGGACAGAAGGTGCCTGCTCCAATAGCTTCGTTCGTGTTACGATCATTGGAGTTATAAGGTTTGTTTTCACTAGGATTTGACATGGTGCAAAGGTGAAAAGAGTTTGTAAAGAAGAAGAGTGAACAAAAAAGAGCTTTTGGGAAGGGCACTCCTATCGCCAAACTATTGACTAAAATTTTAGCTAACCTCAGAATTATGATTATGGGGTGATATAAACAAAGTAAACTTGCTAATACATTAATTAAAAATGTAAAATGAGGTGGTCGGTTGGAAAAAATGCAAAAAATACAAGATTTGGAGTGGTTCATCTAAGCTTGCCTACGTCTACTATGAAAAATTCTTACTACTTTGGTTCTCTTTCAATTTATGACTATAAGAGATAATAATAAGTAAATAGAATGCTTGAGAGCTTATTTTGTTCAGTCTTGGTAAAAATGCAAGTCTTAATGTATTAATAATTTTTTCAAATTAAATGGCTAAAATTGCATAGTTTAGTCCTGGAGGGATGGGTAGTTGATGTGCGTGCTAGTTAGGAGGCTAGCCGGACTGTATGGTTGAGATGATGATAATTGTATGGTCGTACCTTGAGCAAGCATTGTGCAAGGGCAAACAGCACGGGCTCAAGGAGTGGTTGTTGTAGCGGTACTTCGATGGTAGCAAAGGTAATTGTTATTGTACTTCTGTCAGATGAACGATGTCGTTTATCAGACTTTGTATAGAAATGACACAAACAGAGCTCCTTTTTGTATGGGTAGGAAGGCGTCGAGGTTGGAGCTTGTCGAGACAAGGCGAGGAACACTCAGAAGTTCCGGGCAGTTGAAGAAGGGAGTGAGCTAGAGAATTTGCTGGGGAGTAGGTTATTAGCCAGGCCACTCACTAGGCTGGAGGCTTATTGCACATCGAGAAACTATATGCTATCGTCCCCCGCTTGTGACCTTTAGGAGCTTTGCTTTAACTTAAAGAGACTTGACTGGTCGTTAGGATGTAGGCCAAGTTGGTTGATTGTTGAGGGGTGCATCACATGTCGAGCTGCTATTTGGCATTGCCTGACCCGCTATTGTTTGAGTGGGCAATACTGTGACAATTTGTACTCGAGTTAGGCGATCCGCTCGTAGGGTGAGCCTTATTGCGTTTGAGTCGGTGTATGCAATCAAATGAGCTAGTTAGATGATGTAGGCTCGCCCAATTTGTACTTGCAAGAAATTTGAGCGATAAGAAATTTCAAAGATTTATAGCTAGAAAGAAGATTCTAACACATTTATAGAGAAATTTGAGCGATAGACGAGCTGCTGTTAATTTTGATTTGACATTTAGTTTCATAGTGCCTAGTTGGAAAGGCTCTACCCATGATAGGAGACTGTTAATTCATGCTATTGAAGAAGTTGAAATTTTCCCATGCTCGCCATTCGTTAATTATCTCGTATATTCAATGTACAAGCTTAGAAATGGATAGCTACCAATTTATCATCATGAATCCTATCATGTTTGAGAGTTTCAAAAAGCCTAGAATGTTCCAAAATTGTATGATGAAATTTTCAATTTATAATACTCTAGTTTATGCAAGACCATGTGTTATTTAGAAAAAACATTCAACATTTTACAAGACATCCCAACGTATAGTTTCACCAGGCAAGCATATTTTGTCATTGCAACTTTGTTATTCATAAATTTATAAGAAAATACAACTATATGGATCCCGATTATAAACAAACCGTTTAGGCAGAAGTTCCATCGAGTTATGAGAAAAATTGATGTGGAAAACATCAATACAACCATGCTGGTGCAAGTTCATCAAAATACAGCATGGTTTGTTGCAACATGTCTTCGATCAGAGATGTTTTGGTCGCTGCAGGACGACGTTGATGTATTAAATATTTGTATGTTCTTCATCGTTAATTTAAACTTTTGCTAGAATTTGTAGTAGGCATTTGAATTTGTATTTAAATTTGAATTTGAACTTAAATTTCTATCATTGATTAATAAATACCAAAAATAAAATATTTATTAATTAAAGTAAATAATTAATAATTATGGCAAACAAAAAATTGGAATTCGTTGTAATTGAGCATCTTTAAGTTTCAAAATACACAATCGTTCCTTCTAAAAAACATATTATAAAAAAAACCTTACCATCAAGTTTCAGAAAATATGCATAAAATTCAACAAATATTTGCTGAGAACTTTGCGAATATTTGCACAGTAATCTGCTAATATTTGTAGAGAACTCTACATATTTTTAAAATTTCAAAACTGCAAATATATGCAGATTTTCAAAAAAAATTAAGAAAATTCCAAATAAAAACATATAATTAATTTTCAAACATAATTTTCAAAAAAATTCTTACCGCAATAAAAAATAAATATGCAGTTTAAACAAGTTTTTAGAAGATTTTTTCACGTATCAAATTCAAAAAGATGGACGTAACTAAATTTCTACTGAAAAATATAAACACCATACGTATCACAATTAACAAATTCTTCCTATGCAATCTTCAACCTCTGTTCTAATTTGTCTACAAACGCTACAACCTCTTACCTTTAAGCGCCAATCCAATTTGACCATGAAAGAATCCTAAAATTAGCCGTTGAGAGATCCAAATATAAATGCATAATTGAAACATGTTAAATTGTCCGTTAGTTCGGCTCGATGTGGGCTGGAAAAGCCCATTTAACAAAATTTGTGACGACCCGTAATTTCGAGTAGTTTAAGATGACAATAATCCACACATGTCAACATAAATTACTCATAACTACGAATTATCAATGGAGTTTATAAATGAAAATCAACACATATCACAGACACAGAATAAGTTACAAAGTTCGCAGCGGAATACAAATAGTACATAAGTAGTTCATGAAGCTACTCAATAAGTTACAACAAAGTTCCAAATCAAAAGAGCTGAAATAGAAATACATAGATGTCTAATAATAGTACATGCAAACTGAAATAGGGAAATAATAGATAGATGGGGTCTTCAAAGTCTTCGGCTCCTTAAAATATGCTCCTCAAAATAGTGCAATCCTCAGGCTGACCCGAGCATACAAAAAGCAAACACTCGAGTCAGGACTAATGTTCTTATCAAGTCAAATAACTCAAGTGCAATAAGATAAAATGCAACTCAAGGTAATTATGATATTTCCTCCTTGAGGATCTGTTAAATCATTCACAAAAGTAGAATACGCTATATATGTAATGTCTATCAAGTAAAATAAATATTTTTCATAGTGTTAAGGCTTTACATTGATCCCCCTTAACACATTTTTAAGCCCTAGTGTACAGTTTGCATATAACACACCAGTAAACCGTCGGTGGATAGTGACGCGCCGTGATACACTAACACTAAATCAAAATCGTAGTGGTCGCGCATAAGGTTAAAAGTATGACAAGGCACGTGAGGCAATGCCCAAGGTAGGATACTACCGTTTCGCGTCTCCGGCTGGTGGTAACGCATCGCTGCTACGATCGCCCACCACATCACATCACTCCCAAATCAAGGGTGATCACCAATCGACAACAAAGTAGATATAGTATACGAAGGAGTGTGAATGCTAGAGGTAGCTAACCTCACTGGCACGGGTATGGCTCCTGTTTTAGTCATTTCAAATTTGACATAAGTATCAAGGCATCCATTAACGTTCTCTTACTTCAAATCAGCAACGTACATCAAGTCCAACCACTTCGTTCTGGATCAACTCCACGAATATAGTTATTAAAGTGGTTACGGTATCGACAGAGAGTATGTCCATATCCGACCCCGGTCTCTTTAATAACTAACGTTATTATTTCACCGATTGGTCATTTAATTTAACAAAATTTGTTTTCATTCGATATAATTTTTCACCCATTCACGAATAAAGAATCCATCATTCACTTTCAAAATATTATTTCATCCGAAATTTAGTTGACAAAATTCGAATTAGTAACGATTTCCAATTAGATTTAGTTTCAATCAATTATTTAATTTTACCAAATTAAATATTTGAACACAAGCCATTTATCAATTCAACTTAGGTTTCAATTCAACTTAGTTTCATGTCTAGTATCTACATTTCAAAGCTCATTTATTTACCAATTTAATTAAATCAAAGTTTAATTAAATTATCAATTTATTAAGTTAGAAAAATTTCAGTCTATCCCCTTTTCATTATTTCAATCTACTATTAAATTCTCAATTTAATTTATAACAAGATACAAATGTATTCCTATCACTTAATAATTTACCCACTTGAAAAATATATAAATTTTTATTACGACAAATCTTATAATTTCATTCTAAACAATTTCTTAATAAAATTCCCCTTTAAACAATTTCACAAATTTAGTTTTACACTAAATTAATTAAGATAAAGTCTTGATATTTAAATTCTTAAATTTTATCTTAACTTTATTATGATTCAAAACATCCCAAATTCCATTTTCCACAACGTTCATTTTTATTTAAATCAATTCAAGTGTTTTTAGAATCTATTCCATTCACTTTATTCCTAATCAATTTAAATAAATTCCAAAACCATTTTTATTTATTTTGATTTTAAGAATACACTTAACAAATTTTCAAAATTTGTTCATTTGTTTTGATTTCTAAAAATCCATTTACCATAATTTTAAAATCAATTCATTTGTTCGCTTTTAAATAATAGTTTCAAAAATCAATTTATTCGACCAAATCGGTGATTTTTATTTTAAATTTTCTAACCTAGGCCAAGTGATTTAAATTTTTGGGTATATATCATTTCAACCCTTATCCAAATTTGGATTTCAAGGTTTTTGGTTCACAATCATATAATATGGGAACTTGCAGTGTTATAACAGGGATGGTGTCAAAGTAAATTACATAAAGTAAATGCATAAATTAAATAAACAACCATCACAATATTCATATTGGTCAATATTATCAATTTATGTAATTTTTCTAACATAAATTAAATCAATATTTACACTATCATTTCGTATAATTTCTAACACATATTACTATGTGAAGATGAGGTAAAATTTATATACACAAATTTTATTCAAAAATTTTATAGGTCAAAATTTTTCTAAGTGTTAACAACTGCTAATATTAACATATTACTCTAGTTGCTACTTCATATAAAATAATTCAAATGTCAAATTTTTCAGTAAAATTTTTTATGCTATGAATTACTCAGAAAAAAAAAGTGTCGGGTCAATCCGAGTAATATAGCTCGTCATTTCATGTGATTTACCACTCAATTTCTACAAATTTGAACGTGTTCGAACAGGTCTGGGTTCAACATGTTGACAGTTTTTCAGGTACTGTAATGGTGTCCAAATGTCATGAAATTTTACAGGCATAAAGTTCAAGATGTCTACTTTAAACTGAAAAAAGATTTACTTCACTTGGGTAAAAGACCAGAGAGTTATGACGTCTCAAAGTTGGACTCAGGCTCTGTTTTTACACTAAAGTTCAGAGTTTAAATTGGTTTCGGGTGCTACTTTCAGATATATTTTGCACAACCAAACGACAGTATTTTTCTGTAAAAATTTGCAAAATTAAACTATGAAACATTGTCCATTTTTCACAATAGGAATCGTCAAATTCCGGTGAGCCATTAGTGAGATACCAGGCCTTAAAGTTGGGGTTTTATCGCCGTTTCAGCACTTAGAAAAATTTACCGTTTTCACAACTTCAGTTATAACTAAATTTAACCAACAATTCACTACAACATCCATATACAAACATATTAACAAGAAAGAACATTAGTCGTGAACGAAATTCACCTTTCGTGGTTAGTGAAACTAGATCGACGAAGGTGAGAAGAGGCACGAATAGAAGCACGGTGATCCCTACTAGAACTCAACTTGAACACTCCAACTAATTTCGACGAACAAGGCTCGCTGCGATCAAATGGAAATGAACACAAATTTAGTATTATAACCAAATATACATATATTCATATGTATACAATTATGGATATAGTACTTACACTACGATACGAGCAAGAGGGAGGCTAGTGTGATGTTGCACGAGCGATGAGTTCATGGAGTTGTTGTTGAGGTCAAGGCGGAGCAGTGGGAGGTGCTGCAGTGGGTTGTGGGAGGTGCAGCGGGGTGTTGGATGGCTGGGCGCGCGGAGGAGGGGATTGGGCAGAGCAGCAGGCGCGGGTGAAGGTGGAAAGGTTGGTGGCAAGGCGTGAGCTGGGCAGGGAAAGAGAGTTTGGGTTCTTCCTTTTTTTTTCTTTTTTTTTGTTTGTTTTAATTTTTTTCTTTTTGAGTTATTATTTTTGCCGTTGAATGAAAAGAGAAGTGAGGGGAGGAAGTATACGGGTGTTGAAGGCAGATTTATTTTTGAGGAGATGAGTTGTACGTACAATGTACAGTGTATGGCTGCAGGCACCTCTTCTGCTGGCCAATAGGAGAAGGAGGTGGGTAATCATGTTATGGGGAAGCCCAAAAGGCTTAGATTTTGTTCTGATTGGTGGAGATATATTCTCAGGTGTGGACGGCTGATGTGGCAGTGACGGGGCAGCTGAGGTGGAAGGTGAGGTGGCTGCTGAGTTGGAAGAAGTGTGCACCGATACGGACGACGTTTTACTCATTTCGTCGCGAACCGGGTGTCAAAATACGCAAATGAATATACCGAAAAATTCGCCGCGATGAGACGGTCGCAATGGTATACAGATATTTGTGTTTCGACAGACGGATCAAAATGGCGTTAGGGACGTCGATTTCTCTGATTTGAATTTAAGTATATTTGCTCTATGTTTGAAGCTGAAACAAAATTAGCCATAACTTCTTCGTTTCTTTACCGAATTTGATAATTTTGGATGTTTTGAAAAGCTTAGAAACTTAGCTACAACTTTTGTTTTATTTATTTTGTCTGATTTCGGAGTTATCTATGTTAAAATTCCAATTATTCGTCGCTGTCCTCCAAATGCATAAGTTCAGTCTAAGTTTGATGTTTTTAGTAAAATGATCATAACTTTTGAACCAATGATCGGAATTCGATGATCTTGGTCATTCTGGAAACCTTGAATTATATGCAACAACTTTCATTCAGATTATTTTAAACAATTTCAATGTTTGCTAGCTCAAAATAGCGGATTTTATCCGCTGTCCTGTTTTTTGTTCCATGTGTTAGTGCACTTATTGTTTTCAAACCACTTGAAAATTGTTTTGCATCGTTAAAATGAGCAAACGGAATCGGAATTGGACGAAACGTATTGCGTTATTTTTATTAGAAAACTTTCTACGACTTTTCTGTGAAAAAAAATTTGGATTTTAAATTTGGACAAATTTTACTAAACGGCTTGCTAGTTGACGTACAAAATTTGTGAACGTACAAATTTTGTATATTTCAAAAATTAAAATTTTATTCAGGCGACTTCATTTAGACGTATTCACTATTTAAATTTTTAATTTCATATTCATGGTTTAAATTTTTAACTCATTAACGTTTATTTATTTATTTTTCATGAAAATTTAACTCAACTTTCATTAATTTTTTTTTTAAATTGGCTCCGAAATTCAGGTTGTTACAATCTCTCATACTCAAAAATTTTCGTCCTCAAAAAGGAACAAGATAGGAGAATATAATAAAATAGAGCAGAAAGATATAACAGATTTGAAATAAGGTGTACCTGTCATTGTTTCAAACAATTCGGGATTTGAATCGCGAAGACTCTCCTCGGTTTCCCAAGTGCAATCACGATCATCGGTACTCCATTGAACTTTGATTAGATTGACTGTCTTCCTTCTAAGCTGCTTCGTACCTCTATCGACAATACGAAGTGGTGTACGCTCAACAGTGAGATTTGGCTCAATATCTAGATCTTCCAATAGAGCTGGTTGAACAATCATGGATGGGTCGTGCAAGTATTTCCGAAGATTAGAGACATGGAAAACATCGTGCACGCCAGAAAGTTTTTCTGGTAATTCAACTCTATAAGCTAATGTCCCAATCCTTTCAGAGATGTGGAAAGGTCCAATGAATCTAGGAGCTAGTTTTCCCTTCCTTCCAAAGCGGATTACATTTTTCAATGGAGAAATTTTGAGAAACACTTGATCTCCCATCGAAAATTCTAGATCCTTCCTTCTTCTGTCGGCGTATTTCCTTTGCCTATCTTGAGCGATTTTCATATTCCTTCTGATTTCTTCTACTTTCTCAGAGGCTTCCATAATCATATCGGGACCAAGCATGATTCGGTCGTCTGATTCTATCCAACAAGCTGGAGATCTACACAGTCGTCGGTATAGAGCCTCGAATGGAGCCATCTTGATGGTAGCCTGAGTTTCAAAGATAAAATTCATTGGTTGACAATTTATTATCATCTTTATTATTTTAAATTCAAATTTATTACCTAGTAGCTGTTGTTATAAGTGAATTCAACAAGATGAAGGTGGTCTTCCCAAGATCCACCGAAGTCTAAGATACACGCTCTAAGAAGGTCTTCGAGAATTTGATTTACCCTCTCGGTTTGCCCATTAATCTGAGGATGGTAGGCGGTACTCAGATTCAGCCTAGAGCCCAATAAATTTTGGAATGCTTCCCAAAATTTGCTAGTTAATATGGGATCTCTATCGCAAACAATGCTAGTAGGAACACCATGAAGTCGAACAATCTCCTTCATGTAAATCTCAGCTAAACTCGAAGCTGTACGAGTAGCTTTTACTGGGATAAAATGAGCCGACTTGGTCAGTCTATCTACGATTACCCGTCTGCTCACATTACCTCTTCTAGTTCTTGGCAAACCATCTATGAAGTCCATAGATATCTGTTCCCACTTCCAACTAGGAATCTCAAGTGGTTGTAGCAAACCGGCAGTCTTTTGGTGACTAGCTTTTACTTGTTGGCAAGTAGCACATCTAGTAATGAAAGTAGAAATATCACGCTTCATTCCACTCCACCAGTATAGTTTCTTCATATTTTGAAACATTTTATTGACCCCTGGATGGATAGAGAGTACGGATTGATGATTTTCTTTAAGCACTTCCTACCTTAGACCATCAACATTTGGAACACAAATTCGATTATTGATTTTCAAAACTCCATCTCTATCGATATGTGCACCCCAGTCCTTATTCTCACCACCTTCTTTGTTAAGAATAACTTCTTTGATATGCTTGAGCAACGTATCCTCATATTGTTTAGCCACAATGCGGTCTATAAGAGTTGGGGAGATAACAAGCTGATACATCATCGCTTCAACAAGATTATTAAGCATTGCATTGCTTCTACTCAAAGCGTCGGCTACCACATTAGCCTTGCCCGGAGTATAATTGATGTCAAGGTCATATGAAGCTTCGAGCCATCGAACTTGTCTTTGGTTGAGATCTTTTTGGGAGAAGATATACTTGAGAGATTTGTGATCGGTGAAGAGTTCGAATTTAGTTCCCAAGAGATGGTGTCTCCATAGCTTTAGAGCAAAGACAACCGCAAGGAGTTCTAGATCATGGGATGCATAGTTGACCTCGTGGATCTTTAATTGTCGCCCCGCATAGGCAATGACTTTACCATGTTGCATTAGGACGGCTCCTAATCCTTCTCTGCAAGCATCTGTGTATACGGTTAATCCTTCGCTCCCATCAATAACAGTGAGGACAGGGGCGGAGGTTAGCTTGCGTTTGAGCTCATTGAAAGCGGCTTCACACTTCTCATTCCAATTGAATTTTACACCCTTTCGGGTTAATGCAGTGAGAGGTGCAGAAATTCGAGCAAAATTTTCTATGAATCTTCGATAATACCCTGCAAGACCTAAGAAGCTACGGATATCCGTAGGAGTCTTGGGAGTTTCCCAATCCTGTAAATTCGAGAGAAGTGAATTTCGAATTTAATAAGATATGAAGGTTTGGTTTAAAAGAAAGAATAAGATAGAGCTTACATTGATTACGGCGATCTTAGCTGGATCGACCGAAATCCCATTTTCAGAAACAACATGACCAAGGAATCTGACTTCATCTCTCCAAAAGTGGCATTTGGAGAACTTGGCCTTCAATTGATGATTTTGAAGAGTTTCAAGAACGAAAGTTAGGTGTTTTTCGTGCTCCTTCTCAGTTTTAGAAAAGATCAATATATCATCAATGAAAACTAGAACAAATTTGTTGAGAACATCTCGGAATACTCGGTTCATGAGGTCCACAAAATAAGCTGGAGCATTAGTTAAACCGAATGGCATAACTAACCATTCATAGAAGCCATCTTCTGTACAGAAAGCTGTCTTAGGAATGCTTTCCTCAGAAATTCTGAGTTGATGGAAACCGGTTGCAAGATCGAGTTGAGAAAATACTTTGGCTCCATGGAGCTGATCGAACATGTCATTGATACGAGGCATGGGATAGCGGTTTTTTTGGGTGAGCTTGTTCAGCTCTCGGTAATCTACGCACATCCTTAATGAGCCATCGGATTTTGTGACGAAAACGACTACTGCTCCCCATTCTGATCGGCTTCTCCGAATGTGTCCTTTAGAGAATAGATCTTCAATTTGGACTTTCAATTCAAATTTCTCTTTGGGTGCCATTCTTCTTGGAGGGAGAACTACGGGTCTAGCTCCAGGAATTAGATCAATGCGAAACTCAATTTCGCGGTGAGGCGGTAAAGAAGTGACTTCACCGAATACATCTGGGAAGAGTTTGACAACTGGAGTAGAGCCAAGGTCATCAAGATGAGAGTCAAGTGAGAAAATAAAACTTCCCACACATTCTTGAGGTGATTTGCATTTGATTATCAAAGGTGTACCCTTGTCATCGATTAGAGAGACAATACGGTCCTTGCAAGAAATAACTGCTTCGAATTTTTTTAGCCAATCCGCACCAAGTAATATATCAAAAGCATCGAAGCCAAGGACATAGAAATTTGCAGTGAATGAATGTCGGCCTGTTGTGAGCCTTACTTCTTCACAAATCATATGAAGATGGGCGGGACCGCCAATTGGATTTGATACACATAAAGATTTGGATGCATATTCGGGTTTTAGAATTTGTTCAAGTTTGTTGCATAAATGTGTAGATACGAAACTATGAGATGCACCAGTATCAAATAAAACACGAACAGGGCTAAGATGTAAAGAGAAGGTGCCTTGAAGAGTATCTTTTTCGTCATCTGGCTTAGGAGCTGAGGTGGAAATAGCAACTGGGGTGGAAATAGCAAAGAGTCCAGAAGGTGTGCCCCGCTTCTAAAAAGGACAGTCCTTCTTGATATGGCCCGGTTGCAAACATACATGGCAAAGGTCTTTCCTAGTCTGCTGTGGTGGTGGAACTGCAGCTCTTGCTGAAACTGGGCAGCTATTGGCATAATGCCCCTTCTGGTGGCAGTTGAAGCAGGTGATGGAAGAGATGTCAATAGGCTTCTTCTGAGAATAGCCAATGCCAGTGGTCCTGTGCCAATTCTTCTTTTGTTGCTCGAAGTTCGGCTTCCTCTTCCCAGTATGGCTGGAAGACGGCTGAGAAATAGGGGCTTTTCCCCTCGGTGTAACCTTCAGATTCTCATATCTAAGGGCCATGTCCATCAAGGCTGTGAAGGTGCCATGAATGTGACTAGTGAGGTAGCTCTGGAATTCTGGACGAGCTCCTGAAATGAACTTCTCATTTTTCTTGAGAGGTGTGTCGATCAAGCTGAGACCAAATCTGGATAGCTTGTTGAACTTGCGCTCATACTCTGAAATAGTCATGTTTCCCTGTCGGAGATCCATGAAAGTCCAGTAAAGTTGGGATTTCCCGGCTTCGGGCATCCACTGAGTGATGAATGAGTCCCTGTACCATGGTATGAGGTTGAGTCAAAATTTGAAGAAGTAGAAACAAATGAAAAGGAATTTTCTTATAATATAATTTCACCTAAACTGGGCCTACGCGATGTCTTCCTCGGCGGTCTGGGCGGTAACGGATTCCCACCAATCATGGGCGGCATCCTGAAGTTGCCATGCGGCAAGCTGGCGCTTCTGCGCGTCTGTAACCTCTAGCCCGGTAAATATCCTCTCAATGCTCTTAAGCCACTGCTGGGCTTCTATGATGCCCTCGGAACCTGTGAATTTGGTTCCTCCTAGTTGAGAGTACTCCTTACTAAGGATGGTGAAACGGACAGCTGGGGCTGGTGCAACGGGTGCAGGTGCATTTCCATGGCCCCTACCATGAACATTCCTACGGTTGTTCATCCTGAAAAGTTAAGAGTGGATTAGAATCAAAGATAGATAAATTCAACTTAAGGAATCTTAAGCAAATTAATTCAAGCTACGGAAGTGGATACAAATGAATAGAATTTGAAAGAGATTTGAAGCTTAAAGCATGTGTTCTCAATGGTGATTTCTACTCATTCTAGGGTATGATTACCCCATCTCTAATGAGTTTAAACTCCACAGGCTAAGGTTTTCGAGAACCAAAGCTCTGATACCAACTGTGACGACCCGTAATTTTGAGTAGTTTAAGATGACAATAATCCACACATGTCAACGTAAATTACTCATAACTACGAATTATCAATGGAGTTTATAAATGAAAATCAACACATATCACAGACACAGAATAAGTTACAAAGTTCGCAGCGGAATACAAATAGTACATAAGTAGTTCATGAAGCTACTCAATAAGTTACAACAAAGTTCCAAATCAAAAGAGCTGAAATAGAAATACATAGATGTCTAATAATAGTACATACAAACTGAAATAGGGAAATAATAGATAGATGGGGTCTTCAAAGTCTTCGACTCCTCAAAATATGCTCCTCAAAATAGTGCAATCCTCAGGCTGACCCGAGCATACAAAAAGCAAACACTCGAGTCAGGACTAATGTTCTTATCAAGTCAAATAACTCAAGTGCAATAAGATAAAATGCAACTCAAGGTAATTATGATATTTCCTCCTTGAGGATCCGTTAAATCATTCACAAAAGTAGAATACGCTATATATGTAATGTCTATCAAGTAAAATAAATATTTTTCATAGTGTTAAGGCTTTACATTGATCCCCCTTAACACATTTTTAAGCCCTAGTGTACAGTTTGCATATAACACACCAGTAAACCGTCGGTGGATAGTGATGCGCCGTGATACACTAACACTAAATCAAAATCGTAGTGGTCGCGCATAAGGTTAAAAGTATGACAAGGCACGTGAGGCAATGCCCAAGGTAGGATACTACCGTTTTGCGTCTCCGGCTGGTGGTAACGCATCGCTGCTACGATCGCCCACCGCATCACATCACTCCCAAATCAAGGGTGATCACCAATCGACAACAAAGTAGATATAGTATACGAAGGAGTGTGAATGCTAGAGGTAGCTAACCTCACTGGCACGGGTATGGCTCCTGTTTTAGTCATTTCAAATTTGACATAAGTGTCAAGGCATCCATTAACGTTCTCTTACTTCAAATCAGCAACGTACATCAAGTCCAACCACTTCGTTCTGGATCAACTCCATGAATATAGTTATTAAAGTGGTTCCGGTATCGACAGAGAGTATGTCCATATCCGACCCCGGTCTCTTTAATAACTAACGTTATTATTTCACCGATTGGTCATTTAATTTAACAAAATTTGTTTTCATTCGATATAATTTTTCACCCATTCACGAATAAAGAATCCATCATTCACTTTCAAAATATTATTTCATCCGAAATTTAGTTGACAAAATTCGAATTAGTAACGATTTCCAATTAGATTTAGTTTCAATCAAATATTTAATTTTACCAAATTAAATATTTGAACACAAGCCATTTATCAATTCAACTTAGGTTTCAATTCAACTTAGTTTCAAGTCTAGTATCTACATTTCAAAACTCATTTATTTACCAATTTAATTAAATCAAAGTTTAATTAAATTATCAATTTATTAAGTTAGAAAAAATTCAATCTATCCCCTTTTCATTATTTCAATCTACTATTAAATTCTCAATTTAATTTATAACAAGATACAAATGTATTCCTATCACTTAATAATTTACCCACTTGAACAATTTATAAAATTTTATTACGACAAATCTTATAATTTCATTCTAAACAATTTCTTAATAAAATTCCCCTTTAAACAATTTCACAAATTTAGTTTTACACTAAATTAATTAAGATAAAGTCTTGATATTTAAATTCTTAAATTTTATCTTAACTTTATTATGATTCAAAACATCCCAAATTCCATTTTCCACAACGTTCATTTTTATTTAAATCAATTCAAGTGTTTTTAGAATCTATCCCATTCACTTTATTCCTAATTAATTTAAATAAATTCCAAAACCATTTTTATTTATTTTGATTTTAAGAATACACTTAACAAATTTTCAAAATTTGTTCATTTCTTTTTGATTTCTAAAAATCCATTTACCATAATTTTAAAATCAATTCATTTGTTCGCTTTTAAATAATAGTTTCAAAAATCAATTTATTCGACCAAATCGGTGATTTTTATTTTAAATTTTCTAACCTAGGCCAAGTGATTTAAATTTTTGGGTATATATCATTTCAACCCTTATCCAAATTTGGATTTCAAGGTTTTTGGTTCACAATCATATAATATGGGAACTTGCAGTGTTATAACAGGGATGGTGTCAAAGTAAATTACATAAAGTAAATGCATAAATTAAATAAACAACCATCACAATATTCATATTGGTCAATATTATCAATTTATGTAATTTTTCTAACATAAATTAAATCAATATTTACACTATCATTTCGTATAATTTATAACACATATTACTATGTGAAGATGAGGTAAAATTTATATACACAAATTTTATTCAAAAATTTTATAGGTCAAAATTTTTCTAAGTGTTAACAACTACTAATATTAACATATTACTCTAGTTGTTACTTCATATAAAATAATTCAAATGTCAAATTTTTCAGTAAAATTTGTTTTGCTATGAATTACTCAAAAAAAAAAAAGTGTCGGGTCAAGCCGAGTAATATAGCTCGTCATTTCATGTGATTTACCACTCAATTTCTACAAATTTGAACGTGTTCGAACAGGTCTGGGTTCAACATGTTGACAGTTTTTCAGGTACTGTAATGGTGTCCAAATGTCATGAAATTTTACAGGCATAAATTTCAAGATGTCTACTTTAAACTGCAAAAAGATTTACTTCATTTGGGTAAAAGACCAGAGAGTTATGACGTCTCAAAGTTGGACTCAGGCTCTGTTTTTACACTAAAGTTCAGAGTTTAAATTGGTTTCGGGTGCTACTTTCAGATATATTTTGCACAACCAAACGACAGTATTTTTCTGTAAAAATTTGCAAAATTAAACTATGAAACATTGTCCATTTTTCACAATTGGAATCGTCAAATTCCGGTGAGCCATTAGTGAGATACCAGGCTTTAAAGTTGGGGTTTTATCGCCGTTTCAGCACTTAGAAAAATTTACCGTTTTCACAACTTCAGTTATAACTAAATTTAACCAACAATTCACTACAACATCCATATACAAACATATTAACAAGCAAGAACATTAGTCGTGAACGAAATTCACCCACCGATTCTTCATCTTCAGAAAGTGATAGCGATAGTGACGGAGAACAAGCTAATGTATGTTTTATGGCACAAAATGATGAGGTATGTCCGAAACTTAGCTATGAAGAATTACTTGAACTTAGCATGGAATTAGATGATAAATTTAGACAAATTAAAAAATTGAACAAAGAATGTATAGTAAAAATAAATAGATTAGAACTTGAAGTAGGAATGTTGAAAGATGAAAAAGTTATTTTAGAAGAAGAACTTGAAATATCTCAAGAAAAATTAAGAAATAATGTGATAGAAAGTGAGAACATTACTCTAGAAAAAGAAAATTTTCTTAAAACAAATGTTGATTTTAAAAATAGTATTGAATTATTGAAAATAGAAAATAGAGAATTAAAAGAAAAATTAGATAAAATTACCAATAATGTGTCAAAATTCAACAAAGGAAAACAAGATTTGGAAAATCTAATCAAAACATCAAAACCATCAGGTAATAGAAATGGAATAGGATTTAAAAATTGTTCTAAAGAAAATAATGCTAAAAACATTAGTTATATAAAAACTAGAAGTTTATCTAAACAAAAATTGAATACCAAAAATATGAAGATTTGGGTTCCTAAAACAAATAATAATTTGATTAGACAAAAGCATATTAGAAATTACTTAGAGAATGTAGTCTATAATAAAGATTATATTTATAAAGGTACCAAACCATCATGGGTGTGGCTACCCTCTTCTAACAATTAGGACCCTAATAAAATATATGGGTACCAATTAAAACATTTTTTATCTTGTAGGTACCCAAAATAAAAAATAAGGAGAAATGGATACTAGATAGCGGTTGCTCCAAACATATGACCGAAAATTCAAAAATGTTATCAAATATAACATACATCGATGGTGGAACGGTAACATTTGGAGACAATTCAAAGGGATTTTTCATAGGCATTGGAGAAGTCATCAACTCTGGTATATCTAACTCTCCCATTATTACAAATGTTTTATTAGTAGAAAATTTAAAACACAACTTGTTAAGCATTAGTCAATTATGTGATAAAGGTTTTCAAATAAATTTTGAAAAAGATAGATGTAATATTTTAGATAATAACAAACAACTCATTTTTGAAGGTTTTAGAAACAAAAATATTTATGCATTAAACATGAATATTAATAAAAATTCAAACTTATGCTTAACCGCCAAACATGATGATCCATGGTTATGGCATAAACGATTTTGTCATATTAATTTTAAAAATATTAATAAGTTAGCAAAATATGAGTTAGTAAGAGGGTTACCTAAAATAAGTTACAAAGTAGAAAATCTATGTGACGATTGTCAAATTGGTAAACTAAAGAAAAGCTCATTTAAATCTAAAAATAATATTTCTACAAAACAACCATTAGAATTATTACATTTAGATTTATTTGGTCCAACACAAATAAGATCTATTAATCACAACAAATATGTCTTTGTAATAGTTGATGATTTTTCAAGATATACATGGACTTTATTTCTAAAACATAAAAGCGATACTTTTGGTATGTTTAAAATATTTGCAAAACGAATTAAAACTCAAATAAATTTGAAAATTAAAAATATTAGAAGTGATCATGGAGGAGAATTCGAAAATGATATTTTTTCAAATTTTTGCAATAAAAAAGGAATAACTCATAAATTTTCTTTTCCTCGTACACCCCAACAAAATGGTGTTGTAGAATGAAAAAATCGTACATTACAAGAATGCGCACGAACATTATTAAATAGTAGCGGATTACCAAAACGTTTTTGGGCCGAAGCTATTGCTACATCTTGTTATGTATTAAATCGAGTAACTATTCGTCCAATGACTAAACAAACTTGTTTTGAAATATTTTTTGGTAAAAAACCTAAAGTGTCATACTTTAAACTTTTGGCTCAAAATGTTTTATATTAAATACAAAGGATAAATTAGGAAAATTTGATCCAAAAGCCGATGAGGGTATCTTTGTTGGGTACTCAGATCACAGCAAGGCATATAGAATTTTTAACAAAAGGAATAATACTATAGAAGAGAGCTTACATGTCTCATTCGACGAAAATCCTTTCAAACATCAAACTACTGATGAAGAAGAAATTATTCCATTAACAAATTCAACAAAGTCTATTAATAATGAAACCAATATACAAAATAACACTCTTGTATCATCTCCTAGAATTCTTAAGAATCATCCAATAGATAATATTATTGGTGATCTTAATTCAAGAGTTACTAGAAATCAACTCAATCAAATAAGTCATATAGCGTTTGTATCAAACCTTGAACCAAAGAATTATAAAGAAGCCTCAAATGATAATTTTTGGATAATAGCTATGCAATAAGAATTACATCAATTTGAACGGAATAACGTATGGGAATTAGTACCAAGACCTGAAGATCAATCGGTAATAGGAACAAAATGGGTATTTAAAAACAAGGCGGACGAAAATGGAAATATTGTTAGAAATAAAGCACGATTAGTTGCTCAGGGCTACAACCAAGAAGAAGGCATAGATTACGATGAAACTTTTGCTCCGGTAGCAAGATTATAAGCCATTCATACTTTACTCTCCTTTGCAACTCATAACAATTTTAAACTTTTTCAAATGGATGTCAAAAGTGCCTTTTTGAATGGTTTTATTAAAGAAAATGTATACGTCGAACAACCACCACTTTTTGTTCATGAAAAATATCCCGATCATGTTTTTAAATTACAAAAAGCACTATATGGATTAAAACAAGCACCTCGTGCATGGTACGAACGCCTTAAAAATCACCTAATAACATCCGGTTTTCATATAGAAAAAATAGATACAACTTTATTTATTAAAAGAGAAAATAACGATATTTTAGTTGTACAAATTTATGTTGATGATATCATTTTTGGTTCAACCAACGAAAATTTATGTAATAATTTTTCAAATATTATGAAAAATGAATTTGAAATGTCACACATGGGAGAATTAAATTTCTTCTTAGGATTACAAATAAAACAACTCGAAAATGGAATTTTTATTCACCAACAAAAATATTGTAACGATTTATTACATCGATTTAAAATGGATAAAACTTCAAGCAAACCAACACCAATGAGTACCACTATTCACTTAGAAAAAGATGAAAATGGGAAAGATTTTGATGAAAAGTTATATCGAAGCATGATTGGTTCTTTACTATATTTAACAGCTAGTCGACCGGATATTATGATGAGTGTATGTCTTTGTGCTAGATTTCAAGCGAAACCAAAAGAATCACATCTACGAGCTGTTAAGCGCATTTTACGTTATTTATCTAGTACTACAGATTATGGTCTATTCTATCCTAAAGGATCATCTTTTGAACTTGTCTCATATAGCGATGCAGATTTTGGTGGTTGTAGAACAGATCGTAAGAGTACTAGTGGAACATGTCATTTTATCGGACAATCTTTAGTCTCATGGTTTAGCAAAAAACAAAATTGTGTTTCTTTATCTACTTGTGAAGCCGAATACATCTCCGCAGCTCTAGCATGTGCGCAAGTATTATACATGCAACAAACACTAATGGACTTCGGTAAAATTATCAAAAAATCTCCAATATATTGTGATAACACAAGCGCTATAAATTTATCAAAAAATCCTGTTAATCACTCACGAACCAAACATATAGATATACGACATCATTTTTTACGAGACAATGTTGAAAAAGGAACTATCTCTTTAGAATACGTAAATACCGAAAATCAAGTAGCCGACATATTTACAAAACCTTTAAACGAGCAAACTTTCATCAAAACTCAGACGAAGTTTGGGAATTTGTTCACTCCAAGATCTTAACTAAAATTAAATTAAAGACTAAATTTAGTTCACCTCTTCATTACCACAAATTGATGAATTTCTAAACCGTTAAAAATTTAGAAAATTAGCTGTTCTATAAATAACGTTTTCATCATATATAAATACACATATTTATATTACAATTATATACAAAATATCAAATCCTTAAAAATTTTGAAAAAAAATGTCTTCTGGGAGTTCCTATATATCTATCTCCGTCTCCACACCATCAACGGACAGCTCAGTAGACACCCCACAACGCCTTCCGACACCTACACCAAAGCAAGAACCAACAAATAGGTGGTCCTCCTATCATACGGGTTTTACTCCAGAGAATAAGAAAACTAAAAGATCCTTGTTTATTTCTCCTAATACAAAGGAGAAAATTGATGAAATTCATCATTACCAAAAACAACAGATGGATCTTCAACGAGAACTTTATTTCGAACAGAAAGTTACGGCACGAAGACTAAGTTTTCTAGAACAAGTGGCGATGAAGTTTTGCTCATCGTGAAAGAAAGATGTACATGAACCACTACCAAAACCTTGTAGTTCATTAGATCCAGCTTCTTCGTATCGCACTCCTTCAGATCCTTCCCCAAGATGATATTCTGGCTCCCCACGGACTCACGAACGTAGGAATATATGGTCTCCACTTAGACCATGGAAGGAAAACGACTCAGGAAATCCTAAAACTCCGTCGCCCTCTAAATAAATAAATCAAATTAATTATTGTATGTATTTATATGTTATTATATTTTACAATAAAGATCTCTATTATCAACATTTGATAAATGAATGTATTCATCAATTTTTAGACTATTTTTAGAAAAACTGCTCTTTTCAAACGTCTGACTATGGTCTTCAGACGTCTGATCCACTGATATATGTCACAGTTTTAAGCAATGTGCATATGTCAGACGTCTGATATACCCCTCAGACGTCTGGAATGAGACTCTGCCCTCTACAAATTACATTCAGAATATTTCAGACGTCTGAAATAGTATCCAGACGTCTAATAAATCTCTCTGCCTCTAAATTCTTCAAACTGTGCCAAACCAAACGTCTAACACATAACAAACAGACGTCTGTTTGAATCTTCTATATAATTTTTAGGGCAAACCAAACGTCTGCTTTCAACTTCAGACGTCTGGAATTCAATCGACCTTTATTATACCCCCAAAATAACATCATTTTTTCACTTTTCAAAACTTAAATCAAAATTCCTCTCTGCCGATTTGCAATACAATTTCAAATTCCACGTTATTTCAAACCGAAATCATAATGCCTCCTCGTATAAAGAACATCAAAGCTCCAAAACGCAAACAAGATCAACCTACGACATCTTCAAACCCTCAGGTGTGTTCAGATGATCAAATCGAACGATGGATGCACAAGGCACCTCATTCGATTAAAAGGTATGAAGATATTCAACAGAAAAAACTTCATATAGGACCTTTCTATAATCTACTTAAGTTTCCTATGTATGATCTCGATGAACTTTGTGAGAATGCTGGATTGGACACTTTAATTTCTTTTACATCCAATGATGTTCAAATAGATCAACTGGCTATATTCTTATTCTACGCCAATCTAGATAGTACTGCAGTTTGGAATACCGAAAACGAAGACAACTGGCTATGGTCAAGCGTTTATGGAAATACTATTCGTTTAACTCCGGGAATAATAGGAAGAACTTTGGGATGCTCCGACACCGGTCAGGATCTACACAACATCCCGGATATGCGCTTTAAACCCAGGAATAATATCACTCATCAAATATGGGAGGACGAAATGCCGAAATTTGCTTCAAAACACTTACGACCAAAAGCTCGACTCTTGACAAGAATGATAATCAATACAATTATTCCACGCATGGGTAGTCACGAACAAATCACCGAATTGGAACACAAAGCTCTCTATGCCCTTTTTAGTGGAACTCTAGTTAATTGGGCCAAATTCATATTTGATGAACTCAAGCAATTTTGGAATCGATCGCGGCCATCGATCATTTACCCAACTTATATTATGAAACTTCTTCGTGCAAACAACTTTCCGTCTTATCTATCAACCTTCGAAGAAATTTCACCTAAGTATGCCTCCACCAAATTCTTCTCTTTGATGCACTTACCCAAAATTCCACCGGAATTTATGTCCTTCGACGATTGGACTCATCATCGACAATCTACTAGGGTTGAGCCTCCTCCTCAAACCCATATTGGTCCATCTCAAGAAGAAGAACAAAATCGGGAAATCACTCCCCCACTTCCCGCTTCATTTGAATATCCGGGACAAGATGACATTTTGGAAACTCGAACGGAAACAAATCAAAATGAAAGCATTCGCGATCTAACGCTTCGAAATCAACAAATCTTGTCTCAAAATCAAAAAATTCTAACAAAACGAATCAACAGCTTCGAGATGTCTTTTGCTACAAGACTAGCCATGGTCGAAGAATCTCTTCCGACTGTTTTATCAGTTCCCAAGGAGGTACTTCAAAAAGTACGTGGTCCATCTCCACCTTCAGAAGATTGGCCAACTCCTGTGCCTTCTCCTCCTACAAAAAATTCCAAACTGTTTGACGATGAACCTTCCAAGGAAGCTTTGACATCTCCTTCAGAGGCTACCACTTCTGACAAAATAGAACCAAAGGAAGATGATTCAAAACAAGCTTCTCCTAGGAAACTCTAGAATTTAGGTTTTGTTGTCTTTCTATTCAAATCTATGAATGTAACTCCTTCGTATTATTAATGCAAATTTCTTTTTTGGCTTGAACTTTTATATATTCTTTTTGATAATGTCAAAGGGGGAGAAATATAGAAATAAACTTAAAAACAAACTAAGCACATATTCAGGGGGAGATTTAGAATATATATATAAGTACATTGAATAGTTGTCATCATAAAAAAGGGGGAGATTGTTAGGAAATCAATTCCTTGGTTTCGATGATCACAACTATGCAATGGAAAACAAATGTACATATACAGGAAGTTGATATAGTAACATCACCAAAGAGACAAGAACAAGACTCAAAAGAAGTATCAAGAGGCTACAAGTCGAGAGAATCGGAAAGAAATGATACAGGCACAAGAAAAGCAACATGCACTAATCCAGACGTTTGAGTGCACTGACCAGACATCTAGTTAAGTTCTCTGGTTCACAAACTCAAAAGAAACCAGACGTCTGATCTTGAACTCAGACGTCTGACATACATCCATACATAAAGCAGAAGTAAAGAGCAGACGTCTGGTTTATAAACTCAGACGTTTGAAATGCTACCAGACACAAAAAATATATGAAGGCCAGACGTCTGAGGTCACTTTCCAAACGTCTGATTTTAGGCTCGACTGTGTATTTTCAAACTCCAACTGTCACATCCGAAAAGACACATCCGCTTCTCTTCACTACAACTCTTCATCACCAACAGGAGCAACTATACAACAATTGTTAATGAAGGCAACTACACATAGAAACTCTTCACCACTATAACTAGCATCAGGAATTCAAGAGAAAGATTTACCTTACTTACTTACGCAGCTACGCTTTTATCTCTTATACTCTGATCTATTCCTGATCTCTAAGCAATCAACTACCTGTATTTAACTCTTCCATATATACAGAACTCCCCATTCAAATATTCTCTAGATAGATATATATATTGGAAGCATTTGTACTCAATAATCAACATCCATGTTATAGAACACATTCTTGACAAAGAAACTCTGCTATTGTAAACCTGTTCCTCCGGGTCAAGTGAGGGTTAGTTGAAAGGAAATTCCGAAGAGGAGCTTCGAGACTGGACCTAGGATGGGAGGTCCGAACCAGTATAAAATCCTGGTGTGATTATTTTCATTTACTTTGCTACTATCACTTATCAAGTTATATTATATAGTTAGCTGTTTATACTTGCATATATATATATATATATATATATATATATATCCTATAAGATCCACTCATATAGACTTTCATATTTAAGCTGGAAAATGATGAAACTAAAAAACCAACTACAAATGTGAATGAAAACTATGAGAATAAAATGACAATTTAGAGATAATTTCACTCTCTAGATCACAAAAATCAACAAAATGAAGTTATGATCTCTCTTTTCTTGTCATTAGTGTAATTAGTTGATGTGCTTATCATAAGTATGGTATATTTGTGTTATTAATTAGCACAATATAAACCATCAAACTATAACACAACCACTAATACACATTTAACTCTCATGAAATATGACAACAAAGTTGAAAGCAAAATCTATTTTAAGCATGACCTATTAACTATTAATTAGAAATATAAGCCATCAAATTTTAATTTCAACATTCACTTCTTTGCCATAATCATATGTAGATTAAGAGGCAATTTGTGTTTTGTTTGTTTAAGCATAGCCTATTTGTTATGAACAATATAGATTATCAAATTCAAAGCCAAACAACATCATTAAACCACTTCAATCATTGTCATTAAGCACAAAAAAAGAGCATAAACATCAAATTAAGTTGAAGCTACATGATTAGAGAGCTTTATTACCCCTAAATTGAAGGGGTTTAGCCTCTCATATTTGTTATCATATGAACAAATGTAGCATGCAACATGAAGGAAAAAGAAAAGGAAAAAGAAAAGGAAAGAAAAGTAAAGAAAAACTATTCTACTTGCATGAAAAATAAATCTACACTACTAACATGAAAGTAAATAAGCATGAAAAGAAAACGAACATGTATTGAAGTTGCATAAAAAAAATTACATAAAGAGAAGTGGCTAAGTAGCCATGAAAAGAAAGAGAGAACTTGATTTTATTTTCTAAGCTAAACTCAACTAAGAGTAACTAAGAAGGAAGAGCAAGTTACATGAAGATATGAGGTATTTATAGAAGTGTTAAACCCTAATTCATATTTTTTAGGGAATGCCCAAATTTCCCTTGAGGTAGTGTGGTGGCCAAGTAATCATTAGCCTCTCATAATCATCCATTTAAGTGTTCATGAAGATTTGATGACCATTAGCATATGGATTAGATTCTAATTTGTACATGAAGGAAGTTGGGTAGGTGGGGTCCTCCATTATCATGCCTTTGAATTATTTCCATCTTCATTTCTTTACCTTCACTGTTGTGCATGCATACATCTTCATGAAACCACTTGTATATGAATTTAAATTCCTACAAAATAATATAGAAATTTTCAATTAAATTTTAGAAAATTAATATATGCACAAAAATGACCATTTTGCCCTTGGATGAAAATGAATATGTGACAATTTGAAATAATTTGAATTTTGGTTAAAACAATTTAAAATACCCGATATGATCATTTATTTAATTTAAATAGATTAAATATGGTGGTAAAAATATGCACATTTACGTGCACATCAAATACCCCCATACTTATCTTTTTATTCGTCCTCGAATAAAGAAAAAAAACTAAGATAAATCCATTTTCGTAAGGAGCACGATTGCATTGAGCGTATGTAATAAGCCGTTAAACCACTGGGTGTCCCCAGTAGGACGAGTGTTGTCTCGTTAGGGTTTTCAGCGGATACCACCCATAAAATCCAAATGCATGATGAAAATATTTACACAATGCAGATTTATTTACAAAGAGATGAATGCAAGTTTTTGAAAATATTTACAAATGTAGGATTTACTTTTAAATTAACACACATAAGTTATATATAGGTTTTGGTCATTATCTTAAAAATTTAAGTTATTTACTCATCAAAATTTCCAACAAAAACGAAGTTATCATAACAAATCGACTATAGTTTAACTCGTTGTTTTGGTTGATAACATGGTGTAACTATGAAATGGATCCTTGGTTGATTATCAAAGTTTATCAAAGTGGTATTTCATTTCATTTCAATAACAAATCAAATCAAATAAGTTAAAATAGTGCTTGGATTTCATTTGCTTACTCTCTCCATTTTTCTTTTGAAAATTTTGTTGATATTAACAATATTTACATATGCCTAACTCAGATAAACTGAGGCCAGATATATTACCCATGCACTGCCTTGCGGACTGATGTGAGGGGAATACAGAGCGTGGCGAGTGAACACACAAGTGTGAACACCTATTGACTGTAGGCGTTAATAAAAAGAATTTTTATATATATACACCTAACTCAGATAAACTGAGGCCAGATATACCGATCATGCACTGCTTTTCGGGCTTACGTGAGAAGGGTACAGAGCATGGCAAGTGAACACACGAGTGTGAACACATGACTCTAGGTGTTTAAAAAATATATACATATATACAAGAATTTTTTTTAAAGAGAGTTTTGCAAAATCATCTTAGCACCATTTAACTTAGAATACAAAAAAAATGTTATATCCTTTTATTTGAATTCACCACTTTTTAAAACAAAGATTATCAATTAGGATGTATTTCATAATTAACACGTATGAATCTTCCTAAATAATAGTTATACCATTGTTATTTGTAATCAAACTTCATTTTTTTTGTTAGGACAAAAAAATGTTCAAAAATTTCAATTTAATTAAAAACCATATATTTATCCTATACTGTTTCTTTTAAAAGTAAATAAAAAATGCTTAAAAAAATTTGTTTTTTTTTAATTTTGGAAAGAAAAATTAAAAATAAACCATGAAAAATTGAAAATGATGATGAGTCTCCCTCCACACTTGATTTTGACTGTGTCCTCACAGTCAACTCGAGTGGAAGGAGAAAAATTAAAACAAAAACATGACCTTTATTTAAATGAAAATGAAAAGATGATTATTTACATGACATCAGAAAGTATATCGTTAAAAAGTAAATGAAACGGTCTTCCAAAGACCGATTCATTTGTCTCGTCAAGTATACGAGACAGAACTTAAGCTCGAAAAACCAAACCGTAAATGATTTTAAAGTTGAATGTTGATTTGGGAAAACGAATGTCGTTTTATTAAAAATTTTACGAGTTGTTTTATTTTCGATGATTTTCGGGGTTGATAGAATAATTGATTGAAATTCAAATTTATTATCACCAAGTTGAAGTTCAAACTTTTCATTGAAAACTTCTTCAAAATTATCGATTTAAAAATCAAAATGGTGGTGTAAATCTTCCCCTTCAGAATTCGACAACTCGTTTTCGAAAAGTCCAAAGAAATTGTGTTCTTGAATTCGTCTTCCTTATTTGAATTATCAACAACTTCATCGTATATATTAAGTTCAAAATCCAAAGTTGTTGTATTTAAAATTTTGGAATTGAGAAAAGGAAGGTCGAATCTTAAATTTGGTTCCACACCCTCGAAAGAATTGAAATCCAACTCAATTACCGTGTTTTCAACAATTTCATTAAGATTGTTATTTTCAATTTCAAAAGTTGTTATTTGAAAATCGTTGATTTGGGTAAAAGATGGATTGTCACTTGACTCGTCACACATTGGGATTTGATTTTGTTTCTTACGTTGTTTCATATATGTTTCAAACAACGAATCCATGTGATCATCGTAAATTTCGTTCATTTGTTCAACAAAATCCAATTTATAGTTATTAACATGAGGATTTTCGATTTGGATTTGTTGAGAACAAAGAGTTTCAATCGTAACATGGTTAAGATTATTCCCATTGCCAAAGTCGTTTGAAAAGTTGTTTCCATTTTCATTTTGAGTTCGAAATTTATTTTGGAGTTCAAAATTGAATTGGCATGGGTTATACTCAAAATCGTTTGAATTTTGAAGTGAATTCAAATTTTGATTATTTTGAAAACTTTGATTTGAATCATTGCCCAAATATGAATTACACAAATCATTTATCATTTGATTTTGTCGTGTAGAGATTTCAAGTAAAGACGAAATACTCTTTTCAAGATTTGAGGGTTGATCATCGTTTTGAAAATTTTGTGGTTTAAAATTTGAATCATTTAAACAATAGTTGTTGTTAAAATATTTATACGAATTTGGAGTGAAATCATATGGATTATATTGATTTTCACAACTATTGTAAAATTCAAGTGAATATGGAAATTCATACATTTCAAGAATATTTTTGTTTTTTTAAGGAAAAATATTTACAAAAAGAATTTATTTTTCAAAAGGGAAATTGATTTTTTTTTTTGGTTTTTCAAATTTTTTCTTTGTTTTTGAAAAGGTTTTATAATTTTTTTTTGGATTTTGGTTTTTATAATTTTTTTTTGGATTTTTGATACTTCAAAGAAATAGGATTTAAAAATTTCAAAGGAAAAGGAATATTTACAATTTTTTTTAGTTTTTGATTTTAATTTTTTTTAAATATGCATGAACTAATGCAACTAAATGAATGCAAGGGTTAATTACAAATGATTTATCCTAAGTTAACCCAAAATTGTATAATAACACATTGTCTTAGATAAACAAGATAGTTCTCAGCCAGGTAACGGGCAGGAGTTATCGGTGCACCACGAATCACCGTAGCAATACAACCGAAGGTTTAAGTACCTTTAGAGGAACAACCACTATAATATTTACGAATCACCGTAATATTTATAAATGGTTATTACTCTATCGTAGCCTAGACACCAAGAAATTAAATTGTTCAAAGAAGACAACTTGTCAATATACAATTAAGTGTTATCGATGTCTAACCGTTATTACTAATCAAAATTCTAGGATGAAATGCAAAGTAGAAATTAAACATGTATTAACAATGCAACTACGAATGGATTTTGTTTTTGTTTTTTGGTTTTCCGAATATTTTTTTAAAATGCAAGTAAACAACAATGCAAGACAAACAAAAATAATAGATATATACAATGCAAGGCAAATAAAGAGAAAATTATAAATAAGCAAGCAGTTTTTTTTGGCAAGCTCAGCACGCAAGCAATTTATTTTAGCAAGCACTTCTGCTCCATCTGCAATTCTGCTTTGGCAACCTGAAATCAAAACAAAATATATATACAGTTTTTTTTAAATGTTTTTTTTGAAAAGGAAACTTAAAAGTAAAGTTTTAGTTAAATTTTTTTTTAAAGATGACAAAACTTAAAACGAAGTAAACAAAACAAATTAAGCAAAAACCTCCTTTTTATTTAAGATGAAACTAAAAACAAGTAGGATCAGAACAAATAAACCTAAGCCAATTTAAAGAAAATAAACATTTTCCTTTTTTTTCTTAACTTTCCAAGCCCGGCCCACTAATTAAACAAAGTAAACATTTCTCTTGACCATTTCAATCAAAAGCAACATAATCCTCAACTTCAAGTAATCCCATGCTCTCCAATTCTCGTACCCAGTAATACCCCAATCCTCAAAGTAAACAATTTTCTTCCTCTTCTTTTTTTTATCGAAATCACTGAAGTGCAATCAGTCGAAGAACGGAGTTAAGGTTGTGATTTGGTGATTCGATTGGCGAATTGGGGAAGGAGATGCAGCGACTTTGGACAGAGGCAAGTTTGGAAGAGTTTGTGGATTGCGGTGGTTGGGAAATTGGATTCGATTCAGTCGAAGTTGCAAGTAAATAAATTTCGATTAAGGTGTATGCTTCGATGTTTTGGTTTGTTCGAGGCACATATTGGCGTGGGTTCGGTGGTTGTGGTATTGGAGTTCGCGAGTAGATGTCGCGAATGGGCAGGGCTACAACAGTATTGGTGATTGATATTGGTCGCGATCTCTTGTAGGTGGTTACCGGTGATGATGTTATGGTCGCGATAGATTTGGGTATGATGGAGGCAGTGGTCTGTGTTGTTGATTGAATTATTGGCGGTTGGAGGGAGGAGTATATGGTGGAGTCTGCTATGGCAGTAGTGATGAGGAATTGGCAGACTAGTAGACTGGTAGTGAATGGGTATGGGGAGAGGTTAGATAATGGATGTGACAAGGGAATGTCAAATGCACAGAAGGCAGATATGTTCGGTGTTGTATGCAGATATGTGAAATGCAATGAAATGGGATGTAGTGAAATGTTTGTGAGTTTAGAAATTTGATGTGCAATAGACAAACAGAAGTTGTGATGTTGTTTTGATGTGCAGTAGGCACAGTAGACAGAATGAAGTTTTGAAGTGAACAGATGACGTGCTATCGAGCTAGAGGGGTGTGGTGGAATTTGATAATGGCGATCAGGAAACTGTGTTGTAGTGGGTCAGGCAGCGACAAGGGTTTATGCAAGTGATGGTATATGACAGTAGTATATTTGTGATGATTATGTGTTGTCAGTTGGTATGTAAGAGGTTGTATGAGTGGTTGTATGAGTTGTGTGAAGGAAATGGGTGGTTAGTGAAGTTGTTGTGAATGAAAAGGAGGATGGAGAGACTGTCGTAGTGGTAAGTAGCTGGAGGTGATACTGGTGATCGCAGCGGGATTTGGAAGCAAGGCTGTTGTAGGTGCAGAGTAGGCTTATGTTGACAGTTGCTGAAGGTGGTAGTAGTGTTGTACTGAAGTGATTGGATTTGTAGAGGGGGTTTGGGAGGGCAATTTGATGAGGTGGTCAGTTTGCCATGATGTTGGTTGAAGTGAATGTATATGATATATGTGGTTTGAATGGCACAGAATGTTGGAGATGCTCAGCAGCACTTCAGGTGGGTTGACGTGGTATGTTGATCAGTAGTGGTCAATGGATGAACATGTGATGTAAGGATATGTTGACAGAAGATTGTATGTGGTAGTGAAATGTTTGAAGCAGTAAGTTGATGTTGTAATGTTGAAGTGGAGTGTTGTAGGACAGGCAATTGTTGACGATGGTTGGTGATTAAGTATTAATGGTCAGGAATGTGAAATTGGATTGTGACAGCAATAGATGTGAATGGAATCTGGCAGAAGTGATTGTTGTGATGATCAGTGGGCAGAGGTTTTGAAGCACTGTGGTCGAAAGAAAAATGAAAAAGTGACAGTGATGAATATTGTTTGATGGAAAGTATTGGCAAGGGGGTGAGCAGTGGCTGTGTTTCTGGTTGATGAAGATGAAGGTGAAATGAAGTTATGTGAAAAGAGAACTGTGAAATGTAAACAGAGATGAGGAATTAATGAAATATGACAGAGTAAATGCAAAAGAAAAAAATGCAATGTAGAAATTTGAAAAATATCACAAATGCATTGTTTTTTTTAATATGAAAACTGAATACAAATGTAGCAAAAATTTGTATTGGCTGAAGTGAATGCACACCTGTAAACTAAGGACAGTGAATAGTTTTCAACTACATACTTGAAATAAACAGTAAATGAACCTTTTTTTTAAATATGTCAATGCAATGCAAACAAAAGGAAAACAAGCACACAAAAATCAAATGAAAATAATTCGAAGAATAGAAAATCAAAATCAAAACAACTTCCCGGCAACGGCGCCAAAAACTTGTTCGTTGATGAAATTCTATCGGTTTAGAAAACCATCGAACGAATTTAAATTAAAATTTAACCGCAAGCGCACGGCGTACACTTGTAGTACGTGGCGAATATGGGTCGATCCGTAGGGAATTGATGATTTTAAAAATCTATTCAATCAAATTAAACCAAAGTTGAAGAATATTTAAGCTAGAAAATGATGAAACTAACAAACTAACAACTACAAATGTGAATGAAAACTATGAGAATAAAATGACAATTTAGAGATAATTTCACTCTCTAGATCACATAAATCAAAAGTTATGATCTCTCTTTTCTTGTCATTAGTGTAATTAGTTGATATGCTTATCATAAATATGGTATATTTGTGTTATTAATTAGCACAATATAAACCATCAAACTATAATACAACCACTAATACACATTTAACTCTCATGAAATATGACAACAAAGTTGAAAGCAAAATCTATTTTAAGCATGACCTATTAACTATTAATTAGAAATATAAGCCATCAAATTTTAATTTCAACATTCACTTCTTTGCCATAATCATATGTAGATGAAGAGGCAATTTGTGTTTTGTTTGTTTAAGCATAGCCTATTTGTTATGAACAATATAGATTATCAAATTCAAAGCCAAACAACATCATTAAACCACTTCAATCATTTTCATTAAGCACAAAAAGAGAGCATAAACATCAAATTAAGTTGAAGCTACGTGATTAGAGAGCTTCATTACCCCTAAATTGAAGGGGTTTAGCCTCTCATATTTGTTATCATATGAACAAATGTAGCATGCAACATGAAGGAAAAAGAAAAGGAAAAAGAAAAGGAAAGCAAAGTAAAGAAAAACTATTCTACTTGCATGAAAAATAAATCTACACTACTAACATGAATGTAAATAAGCATGAAAAGAAAAAGAACATGTATATTGAAGTTGCATAAAAAAATTACATAAAGAGAAGTGGCTAAGTAGCCATGAAAACAAAGAGAGAACTTGATTTTATTTTCTAAGTTAAACTCAACTATGAGGAACTAAGAAGGACGAGCAAGTTACATGAAGATATGGGGTATTTATACAAGTGTTAAACCCTAATTCATATTTTTTAGGGAATGCCCAAATTGCCCTTGAGGTAGTGTGGTGGCCAAGTAATCATTAGCCTCCCATAATCATCCATTTAAGTGTGCATGAAGATTTGATGACCATTAGCATGTGGATTAGATTCTAATTTGTACATGAAGGAAGGTGGGTAGGTGGGGTCCTCCATTATCATGCCTTTGAATTATTTCCATCTTCATTACTTTATCTTCACTCTTGTGCATGCATACATCTTCATGAAACCACTTGTATATGAATTTAAATTCCTACAAAATAATATAGAAATTTTCAATTAAATTTTAGAAAATTAATATATGCACAAAAATGACCATTTTGCCCTTGGATGAAGATGAATATGTGACAATTTGAAATAATTTGAATTTTGGTTTAAACAAGTTAAAATACCCGATATGATCATTTATTTAATTTAAATAGATTAAATATGGTGGTAAAAATATGCACATTTACATGCACATCACTGAGTTAGATGTATATATATAAAAATTCTTTTTAATAACGCCTACAGTCAATAAGTGTTCACACTTGTGTGTTCACTCGCCACGCTTTGTATTCCCCTCTCTTCAGTCCGCAAGGCAGTGCATGGGTAATATACCTGGCCTCAGTTTATCTGAGTTAGGCATATGTAAATATTGCCAATATCAACAAAATTTTCAAAAGAAAAAATGGAGAGAGTAAGCAAATGAAATCAAAGCACTATTTTAACTTATTTGATTTGACTTGTTATTGAAAAGAAATGAAAATACCACTTTGATAAACTCTGATAATTAACTAAGGATCCATTTCATGGTTACACTTTGTTATCAACTGAAACAACGAGTTAAACTATTGTCTATTTGTTACGATAACTTCATTTTTGTAGGGAATTTTGACAAGTAAATGACTTAAATTTTCAAGATAATAACCAAACCTATATTTAACTTATTTGTGTTAATTTTAAATATTTTAAAAAACTCGCATTCATCTCTTTGTAAATAAATCTTGCATTTTGTAAGTATTTTCATCCTGTATTTGGATTTTGTGGGTAGTATCCACTGAAAACCCTCACGAGACAACACTCGTCCTACTGGGGACACCCAGAGGTTTAATGGCTTGTTGCATACGCTCAATGCAATCGTGCTCCCTACGAAAACGGATTTATCTTAGTTTTTCTTTATTCGAGGATGAATAAAAAGATAAGTGTAGAGGTATTTTATGTGCACATAAATGTGCATATTTTTTACCACCATAATTAATCTATTTAAATTAAATAAATGATCATATCGGGTATTTTAACTTGTTTAAACCAAAATTCAAATTATTTTCAAATTGCCACATATTCATCTTCATACAGGGTAAAAATGGTCATTTTTATGCATTTATTAAATTGTGAAAATATACTTGGAATTTTCTATGTTGTTTTGTAGGAAATTTGGTGAATGTTACAAGTTGCTTCATGATAATATATGCATGCACAAGAGTGAAGAGAACAAATGAAGATGGAAATAATTCAAAATGATGATCATGGAGGACCCCACCCATTTACCTTGATTTTCAATTCGGAACTAAGCACATGATAAAATGACATTAAATCTTTATGTACATTTAAGTGGGGGATTAGTGGATGTTAATTATTACTTGACCACCACACTACCTCAAGGACAATTTGGGCATTCCCCAAAAATATGAATTACGGTTTAACACATGTATAAAGACCCTTATGTTTCATGTAACCCTCTTCTTCCTTAGTCCCTCTTAGTTAGTTTTTAGCTTAGAAAAAAATCAAAGCTCTCTTTCTTTTCATGGCTACTTAGCCATTTCTTCTCTTATGTAATTCCTTTTTTTCTTTATGCAATTTAATACATGTTCTTTTTCTTTTCTTGTTTATTTCCTTTCATGTTGTAGTGTAGATTTGTTTATTTATACAAGTAGTGTAGATTTTCTTTTATGCAATTAGATTAGTTCTCTTTTTCATTAGCTTTCATTTTCCCTTCTTTTTGCTTTCATGTTGCTAGCTACATTTGTTAATCAAATGACAAATATGAGAGGCTAAACCCCTTCAATTTAGGGGTAATGAAGCTCTCTAATTATGTAGCTTCAACTATTTATTAATTCATGCTCTCTTTTTGTGCTTAATGATGATGATAGAAATGGTTTACTAGTTGTTTTTGCTTTGAATTTGATAGCCTATATTGTTGACACCAAATAGGCTATGCTTAAACAATCACTAACACTAATTGCCTCTTCATCAAAATATGATTATGGCAAAAGAAAGTGCTTTGAAATTAAAATTTGATGGTCTATATTTCTAATCAATAATTAATAAGCCATACTTAAAATAGATTTCATTTTCATTTTCATTGTCAAGTTTCATTAGAGTTAGTAAGTGGTTTAAAGGGTGTGTTATAGTTTGATGGCTTATGTTGGCTAATCAATAGCAAAAATATGCCATACTTATGATAATCACATCAATTAAAGCACTAATGACCATAAAAGAGAGATCATGATTTCATATGTGTTGAACTACATGATCTAGGGAGTGGATTTATTCTCTAAATTGTCATTTAACTCTTATATTTGCATCTCTTTTCTTTTAGTTAGTTAGCTGATTTTTTAATTCTCTAGCTTAACTTTCTTTTCAACTTTGGTTAATTTGATTGAACGGAGATTTAAAATCATCAATTCCCTGTGAATCGACCCGTATTCGCCACGTACTATAAGTGTACGTCGTGCGCTTACGGTAAAATTTATTTCGAAATTTTTCGACGGTTTTCTAACTCGATAGAAAATCCGTCGATTAACAACCTGCCCAAGAGGAGTTGTCCCTTATTATTAAACCCAAAGATTGGCTCGGGACTAGGTTCAAGTCTATCCTTATCAACTACTAGTTTTTCAATGGTTCTCAAGAAAATTATCGTGACCAAATGCAATCCACATATAATGGTATTTATTAGGACAGTAGCACCACTTATGGTGGCTACTCTGAAATGATAGTTGCTCACAAAGGGTTTTAACATCTAACTAAACTAAACATTGTCCCTAAAAATCTCACACATGTACACAATAATTTGACCTGATTACAATTAATTCTATGCCTTGGAAAAGTTAAAAATGAATCCATGTTTCTTTATTTATAACAAATTGAAATTTAGTTGAATAATAACCAGGTTTGTGGTCCACTTACCCAATAACCTTCCTTTGCTCATCGGCTCCACTTCTATGAAAGAACACAAAATGCTTGAATCACTAGGCAAAAACTTGGATTGGTCGGGCTTGGGGGACTTGGTCACCTTGCTTTTATGTTTGGTAAAGCATTTGGACTTCATGTTACTATCATTAAAACATCTCCTTTTAAAGAAAAGGAAGCTAGAGAGCATTTAGGTGCTGATGATTTTCTACTTAGCACCGATCCTGAACAGATGAAGGTGTTATTATTATTTTTTAATGAAGAGATATGATCAGTTCAAAAAAACCTTATCAATGTACAAATAGTCATTGTCATCAAATATGATATTTGAATTAAACTGGTTTCTTAATAATGTGGCGATCTTTATTGCACTGTTATATCCATAATCTACAGCAAAGCGTTTTGATTATGTTACTAACACAATCAACAACATGCCGCATTCACTTGGACCATTTCTTAAGTTGCTTAAAATTAGAGGTGCATTGGTGTTTCTTGGTGCACCTGATGAACCCATTGAACTACATTCTTTTCCTATGATATTTGGTAAGTAAATATTTCTTTTCTCGATATGATGTGCTCTTGTAAGACTAACTGATGAAATACATCATTTCATTTTCTATGATATTTTTGTTTTGGATTCTGATCCTTACCTACTCAATCCATACTATATAATACAAGGCAGGTTTCAACACTATAAAATACACTTTGAACGTAGGAGTACCTGATTGAATCTTTTTTATGGTTCAATGATTTGTAGGTAGAAGGATAATAAGCGGTAGCATACTAGGAGGGATATGTCTTCTTGATATAGAATGTGGTGCTCAACAAGTTTTCGCTGACAAAGGCCGAGTACTAATAGAACGTGCCGAGTAAACTTGGGCTTACTCTGGCAATGGCTGACCTGAACTTACAAGGCATGCTTCATGATGCATACATCACTACCAAGGACATGGTAGACTAAACTGAATGAACTCTATATGATGGCATTTGTAGTTTGAGAAGGGACCAAGTAAACTGAATGAACTCCATATGAACTCCATATGCTTATTAGTGTGATGCTATATTTCTTCAGTATGCATGTATGCTTTCTCATTACACTATTCATTATACCAATTTTATATTTGGGTTGTCCATATATGATACAAGATTATGGTCAACTACATAGCCCACATTTACTAAATATTAGAGTAACATTATCAATTAGGTGCTCATTTTTGTCTTATTTTAATGTGATTGTATCAGGAACAAATTCGCAGTGACGACAATGCGACAGAGTTATTTGAACTTGGTGCTGTCATGTTACGGAGAAAATTTTACCCTGTAGCTATAAAATACTTGTAACAAGCAATAGAAAAATAGGATAGGGATGATCAAGATTTAGCACAGGTTTATGCATTTTTCTTTATGAAATTTCCTTTGACTTTCTATCCCATTTTTATCCATTGGAAACCTTATTTGTTATAGTACCTAGTTGGATAACAATATTTCTGTTAATATAGAACTGACATCTTCAATGAACCGAGTTTTTTGTACTGATTATGGCTTTTTTTTATTTGCTCCATTTACGAAAGGTTTACTAAACCCGCGCTTTTGAGTTCTTGACATTCTTAAAAAAATAGCAAACCTAGTATTTAGTGTGAATTTAGAGCAGACTATAATTGTACTATTTTTAAAAAAACTCCCAAAATCATTGCACAGTAAATTTATAAGCAGGGATCAAAAGATGTCAAATATTTTTCTACTAATATTTCAAAACCCAACTCCTCACTAACAACCAAAATAACTATTCTAAAGAAAAGGCTTGTAGATGTTACTGTAAAATACGAAAGCTAACCCTGAGAGTGGTGCATTCATAGTGACAAAATTGTGGTGGTGATTTAGCCTTTTCAAATGACATGCATGTTGTGGTAACTTGTTCATCCTAAACTTGCTAATAGTTAAAAGTTAAAACAAATTAACATGTGCATCTAGTTACTCCTTGTGTGGAAACAGGTTTTTTTATTTGGCTTATTGTGGGGTAGTAGTATTGGATTAAGAAACATGTTGTCACTTTGCACCTAGTACTTAGTGGTGGATTAATACTTATTTTAAGTGGATTAATAAATGGGTCATGCCTTGACAAACAAACACAAACAATGAGTATTTTTATTATTACGTTTCAAATGGTGTAAACAAGTGATCTAAATTTTAGTTTTCAAAGAAAAGAACAGTAAGAACTATGCTAATAAAAATAATATGCTAATTAAACATTTAGAAATTGTATATTGCTATACCATAAGATATATCTTTGGACTACAACAAGTACAATTCAAACTTGTAGTAGAACGTGATAAAATATCTTTATAACAACGTCAATCCACATGTTAATAGTTGTAAATTTGATGTTATGTGAGCTGAATAATCGAGATATTTAACAATAAAGTTGAATTTCTTAATTTTCTTAAATGGCCTTCATTTGATTTTTCAAGTTGTTAATCCAAACCCTTTGAAAAACAATTTCCAAATTAATGGGTCTTAAATTCTCAAATTCCTTGTTTTAAACCCATTTTTATTTACAATTCATATTACAAATATACTTAGGCAATTTCATTTACTTTCCGTTTATAAATCACATTTATAAATCATATTTATATAATCTCACTTCTTATGTAATATCATTCCGCAAATGTTTTTTATTTTAACTATAATTAATACTCTATATTTCATATTTATAAATTCACACTCTTATATAACTCAGTTTATAATTGTTTATTTTTGTTCAGATTATAATAGCCGCAATTTTTATTAGAACAACAAACAACAAATGATAATAATCAAATATTATCATTTACTAACAACCAAACACACCATATATAGCTATAATAATTTCTAAAAAATTATTCCTTTATATATGAAATATAACTTTGGTAAAATTATTTCATTGACCAATTTCAAAACAATACTATGTCGATTTGCCTTGTTTAAGTGTTTAGAAACCCATATCGATATCATGGCATCCCACGAACCAACCAAAATTCGTAAACCACTCAATAGATAAATTAACACAATATAAATTTTTTTATAATCACTAACAAATACGCGCTCATATGTATACACACACACTCAAAACTCATAATAAGGCATTCCATTACCTTATCTCTTAATGAGTTACCCCACCAAAGCCAAGGTCCTCGCTTAACCTTGCGCTTCGATACCAAGTGTAACAACCGGGAATTTTAGATCCTCGAAAATCAGCACTAATATGTTTACTATATTGCGTGCCGAGCAATCGAATTCCGAAAAACCCGATTGTTAGGGGAAAATAAGGAAGCAAGAAGAAGAGAAAGAAACTTAAAGCAACATGGAATTTCATAATCATAGCGGAACAACATATAATATAATATCAATGATCTTTACAAAATAGAAACTGTTATATACATACATCCATTAGAGTACAACGACAAATCACAATCATCAGCCTGGATAGTTATAACAACTCATCCTCAAAAATGCTGATGATTTCAACAACAAAACAGCGGAAAATGAACATATATGTGAATATCACTTGAAGACCTCTAACTCATCTCCTGAGCTCCAATGCATCCAAAGAAATCTGTAGGTATGCTCAGTCTGACCCGAGCATTATAATAAAATAACACCCTAGTCAGTTCAGAAAACCAGCGTGAGAAAACATGCCCAATTGAATTTAAGGTTATAGAAACCTTTGAAAATCAAAGTATCTCGTAAGACCACACGCACATAAACCCGGGCAGGTTTTTGCCTTATGATAACCCAAACATTTCATATGAAATTCTTGGATATTATAATAGTGTCTAAGATACAAATACTTATTAATCATTAACAAAAGTGTTACATTAATTAAATTATAGCATAATAGGTATACAACTAAAACCGTAAAGGCTCGTATTAGAGAATGGATTCCATACAATGATTGGGCTACTGGAGTACCGCCCATCACGGTGCATCTCTAGATAAAATAACACCGAGGACCTTGCCTAGATCCCCTACCAGCACAGAACCGACCTACCCCTTACAGGATAGTACCGAATATGATGACCCCTTCGTTAATGGGTCTCGAAGCTTACAAATGAGAGATAATATCGACTCTAGATAGGGATAATCATGCTCTACTTGGGAGCGACCCACTTAGCCCTGCTGCATCTCCCATGTTTTAGTTATTCCCGGTTGATGAGGCTTGAGGCTATGTTTTACCTTTTATATAAAACTTCCCAAATGGAATGTTAACACTACACTCCAGGAAACCATACTATGCCAGCATTCATCCATACCAGTTCTTTCTAGGACTGAACGAAATACTTGAGAGCTCCGTCTTCAATTTCCATCATCTTCAAGATGTCTTCACTTCGAAACGCTCGACTTGGATCGAATTAGTTTTCAGATAACACACCTGATCTCGGTTTGTTTGAAAACAACTTTTCGATAATTCCTGGTAAACTTAACCTCGGTTCTTTAGGAAATAAACAGTCAAGGAGAAGAGCGGAGATCACCTACTAACTATTAGTGGATGGATTTCCTTATCACTGTCCTAGGAGAACGAAACGATATTTATACGCATAGTACATCATTATCGAAAATGACTGTGCCATATAACTCACGTGTTTCTTATAGATATTTCAAAATTTACGTTTTGGGTACAAATTCAATAGTCGGTTAGTTAATTATCGAATAGCAAACATTCAATCAGGGTTTTAATTCCATAGGGAAAACCAACATTGGTTAAGCACATAAGCAACCACTAGCCTCTTTTAATAAATCTTTTCATTTATTAATTTCATTTTGTAAATATTGTAGCAAAATACTTTTATGAAGATATATATATATATATATGTATATATGTATATCTGTGTGTGTGTGTGTGTGTGAGGACCCACATTTCAGAAGGTTTAAATCGACAATAATCCACACATGTCCAACTTAAACAATCCGGAACGTAGATAATCAATGGGGTTAAATAAAAAAATAAGAAAATAAGAAGAAGAAAAAAATATAGAATCTCACAGTGGAAACGATAAAATATAACAATCAAATAACAGTTCATGAAGCTGTTACTATACATTTGATTATAATTTATACACATTTATCAGAGTTATATATACACACGCATCAGGAATAAGTGATCAATATACAGGATAACATGAATAAGGAAATAATAACAGTAATAATATACGAACTTCATCTTCGTCCTCTAGAAACAGATCTTCAATGCATTGAAAAAAAACTCTGGACTGACCCGAGCGTAATGAAAAGACAATGCACTCGAGTCAGGAATAAAATACTCTTATGTAAGTCAAACCAATATCACAAATATGAGTGCAATAACTTAAGAGATGTCACGGGATTTTCCATCTCCTAAGGATCAGTTAAACTATTTATATATAATAGTATACGCTATAATAGATAATATCTATCAGTAATAAATATCAAAATAGCGTTATGGCTTTACATTGATCCACCTTAACACATTTTTACAGATTCAAAACCAAATTTGTAATGGGCTCGTATAGGGATAAATACGACAAGGCACGTGAGGCAATGCCCAAGGTAGGATTCTACCAGTTTACCCTTTTTGGCTGGTCGTAATCCATCTGTGGCCGACCGCGACAACCAATCCAACCGACAAAAGGTGTACCCATCGAATACGAAATCACAATAGTAATACGAGGGATCAACGTCGCTGGAGGTAGCTAACCTCAATGGCCAGACATAGGCTCCTATTTTAGTCATTTTAATTACGACACGATTATCAAAGCTATCCATCATCGTTTTCTTACTTCATTCCAGTAAACGTCGCCAATTCAACCACTACATTCTGGATATCATCCACCGCGTACACGGTTGTCAAAGTGGTTCCAATATTGACAAAGAGTATGCCAATAAGAGGCCCCGATCTGTTTAACAACAACCAATCGTCATTTTACACACCGGTTGGTACTTTTATATTTCGAAAACAATTCGTACGTGATATAAAAATATCATACTCGCTTCAAAAATCAAATCCATTTCGAAATCATCATATTCGCTTCAAAAAAAAATCATAATTTACTTCAAAATGTCAATTCAATTCGATATATCGATTTCACTTCAAAATTTGATTCGAATTTCAATTTAGGTTATAACTTCACTTCAATCCAATTCGCATTTAAATCCAAGATTTAAATATAAACATTTCACCCTTTGACCAGTTTGAATTTTAGAAAATAATTTAAATATTTTTAAAATAGTTAAAATAGTTAAATAGAAAATAGTTTGAGTAATAAAAATGGTTTATATAGTAAAATAGTTTGGAAAATCAAAATAATTTGAATATTTAGAATATAGATTTTAAACCGTTTATACTAAAATAATTCATTTAAAAATAGTTTCAAAGTCAAACCGGTTCAATTCCAAATTTCCCAATTCAAATCAGTTCTAATTTCCATTTCGATTTTAATCGATTCAATTTCAATTTCAAGTCGAATTTTGCGCGATTCCAAATTAATTTAAATTCCAATTTCAAATTAATTTCAATTCCAATTCCAAATTAATTTCAACTCCAATTCCAAATTAATTTAAAATTCCAATTCTAAATTAATTTAAATTCCAATTCCAAATTAATTTAAATTCCAAATTTTAGACTATTCCAATTTATATCAATTCAAAGCACGTACATCAACTTTTTCTCCAATATCCAATTAAAAATCCAAATCTTTAAATATAATTGAATTTCGAACTCAATTTTGAAATATCATTTTATATCACTTTTACTTTGCAATATTCAAAGTTCGAATAATAATCCAATCTTTAAAAAAATCGATTTTTGAAATTCAAATCATATTTCAATTATAACTTCAAATTCTAAAATTCGATTATTTAAACAATTTCATTTACCAAATTTAAATTACAACATTTCAAGCTCCAGCTCGAAAATAATTCGAATTCCATAAATTCAATTTTTATTCCTTAATATCAAATCATTAAAATAATTTCAAATAAATTTTTTGAAAATCATTTAATTTAATCAATCCGGTGTCCGTATATAATTCTCTATCCTATGGCCAAGTGAATAGATTATTCTAATTTAATTCCAGGGATGGATATATTTTATTCTGATCCAAATAAATGACATAGTTATATAGATTTCAACCTATTTCTCTATTTATTCGAAATAATTCAATTTATAGTTTTATATACTGTAAACAATATACAGGATGATAACATGATATATCAAAACAAATAAACATCCAAAATATCAACCAATAGCATCCATCACATCCAATCATCCAACAGTCAATAAAATTCTCAACAATTTCATAATTATCAATTTTGGGTATTTTACGGGCAATTAAATTCTAATTCAATTTAACTGTCAATTCAAATTCTATCAATTTTTTTTCAGATGTCAACTTAAATGTCAATTAAACTTATCAAACTACAACCAATAAATTTCAAATCACTTCACGATATAATTTAACTAACATAAAATTATTTCAGTCAATTGTGAGCGTATAACACTCACCTTTTATTTGAAATTGAAGATATTTTCAGCTTCAAATAAATTCCAGTTCCATTCCAAGTCAAAGACAACTTCGATACGATCCCAAAGCAATTTTTCTCGCTCGAATCAGACCTCATATGCATGAGATTCGATTTTATTAATATAACGATTAAATAAAAACTTAATTACTTAATTAAGAAAATCAATCAGAGCTTTACCTAATTCCCTTCTCCCAGGCATGAAGTCGCGACCTCGTCTTCCTCCTTCATCCGTTTGTTTTCTTTTACAATAAACCGCAGTTGACTTCCACTCTATTGCCGCGTCCAACACCATGGCATGCCGCCGCCAATCATCACTGCAGCCTCGCCAGCCACCGCGCAACGCTCCGCTACATCCAAACCACGTCGCAGTCCTAACATCGCGTGTGAACCATGCCTGAGCACCATCATCGATCTCGCTGTAACGACCCGCATTTTTGACCGTTCAAGTCGACAAAACATACACACATGCCGACTCAAACAATCCAAAATACAGATAGTTATTGGGGTTAAATAAGAAAAGAAAGGAAAGAAAAGAAACAAACTCAGAATCTCGCAGCAGAAGGAACAAGATATAATAATAAAATAACAGTTCATGAAGCTGTTAAATAAATAAATTTGATTATTATTATACATCATAAATCAGAGTTACATACATATCAGAGATAATACAACAATGCAGCGGAAAATAATACAGTAGTAGAATACAAATGATGTAATACCAGACTCCGTCTTCGTCCTCCAGAATAGATCTTCAACCTTATCTGAAATGCTCAGGCTGACCCGAGCGTAATGAAAGGACAAAACACTCGAGTCAGGACTAAAATATCTCATGTAAGTTAAATCGAATAAGTAAATATGAGTGTGACGGCGTCGGAGATGTTTACGGGTTTTAGACACCTCCTATCCAGTGTTTAACGTGCGTGCATTAACTTAAGAGATGTTCGGGATTTCCATCTCCTAAGGATCCATTAAACTATCTACTATATAATAGAATACGCTATATACAATAATGTCTATCATAAAGTAAAGTATCAAACTAGCGTTAAGCCATGGCCCATTCCACCCTTAACACATTTTTATTCCCAAGAGCATATACAAGACCGTAGTTTCCCCAAAACCGGAAGTCACCAGAGGGCAATCCATATACTAAAGGTACAAACCAAAACGTAGTGGTCGCGAATAGGATAATCAGTATGACAAGGTACATGAGGCGATACCAACTAGGATACTAGTAGTTGCGTGATCCGGACTGATGTTGGGCATAGCAGCTACTACCCCAACACCGCGAAACAACACTCCCAAAATCGAGGGGTGCACCCAAATCGAATCACAAATGTAATAGACATGGTATCGAAGAAGTGTGTCCGCTAGAGGTGGCGAACCTCAATGGCCCGGCGCGGCTCCTGTTTTAGTCATGTCAGGGGTCATCCAATATCGTTCTCTTTCTTCAATCAACGCGTTCATCAAACCATCCACTTCGTTCTGGATCAACACTCCGCGTATACTAGTTATTAAACTGGTTTTCGGTATCGACAGAGAGTATGTCCATATCCGATCCCGGTCTCTTTAATAACTACGTATTACTACACCGATGGCTCTTTTACATTTTCAAAATCAATTCATAATTGATTATCAAAAATATCATATTCGCTTCAAAAATAAAAGCCATTTCAAAATCATCATATCTACTCAAAGTATACGATTTCATTTCAAAATCATTTCGCCTCAATATCTCATTTCGTTTTCAAAATCATTTCGAATTTCAATTTAGGTTGCAACTTCATTTAACCCAATTCGTATTTAAATTCGAGATTTAAACATAAACAATTCACCTTATTTACCAGCTTGAAAATTTTAGAAAATAGTTTTAAGTAGTTTAAAGTAGTTTAAATAATCAAAATAGTTAAAGTAGTTTAATAGAAAATATTTAAATAGTTAAAAATAGTTTAATAGAAAATATTTAAATAGTTTAATCGAAAATAATTTGAATATAAAAATGGTTTATATAGTAAAACAGTTTGAAAATCAAAATAATTTCAATATTTAAAGAATATAGATTTTAAATCATTCATACTAAAATATTCATTAAAACAATTCCAAAGTCAAACCGGTCAACTTCCCAATTTCCTACCCAAATCAATTCCAATTTCCATTTCGATTTAATCGATTCAATTCCGATTTCAACTCGAATAAATTTTGATTCCATATAAATTTCGATCCCAATAAACAAATTCCGTTCACCTTCAATTTCCAATTTCAAATCAATTTCCAATTCCAAATTAATTTCCACTTCCAATCCCAATTCCAAATGAATTTAAATTTCAATTCCAAATTAATTTAAATTCCAATTTCAAATTAATTTCCAATTTCAATTCCAATCCAATTTCAAAATATCGATTTAAGCATTAAATCAAATTTACTTTCAATACCAAATTTTTGAATCCAAATTTCAATTCTAAACTCAAACCTGAAATATCATTTCATATAAATTTTCCTAGAAATATTCAAAGTTCGAATAAAAGTCCAATCTTTAAAACAAATCAACTTCCGAAAATTTATTCCGTATTTCAATTTTTAATTAAAAACTAAACTTCGATTAATTAAACAATTTCGTTTATCAAGTTTAAATTCCAACATTTCAAGCTCCAATTCAAAATAATTCAATTTCCATAATTTGGATTTTTTTCTTAAAATCAATTCATTTAAATAATTTCAAAACAACTTTTAAAATTAATTAATTTAGCCAACCCGGTGTCCGTATATAATTTTCTATCCTATGGCCAAGTGATTATTTATTTCAGTTAAATGTTAGGGATGAATATATATCACTTAACCGATCACAGTGTCATATGTATCACAGGATATATATAAGAAAATAAACATGCAAACAATTAAATATCAACCAATAGCATCCATCGAAATAAATCATCCAATAGACAATACAATTCACAGCAATTTCATAGTTATCAATATCAGGTAATTTAATCGCAATTAAATTTTAATTTCAATTTGACTGTCAATTTTTAATTTCTAACATTAAATTCGATGATAATCTATATGACAATTAAATTTTATCAAACAGCGACAAATAAAATCGTAACACTTCATAATGTCAAATTTAACTAGCATAAAGATATTTAGTACGTTGTGAGCGTTATAAAACACACACCTTTGATTCAAAGCCCGTTAATAAAGCCCAAAATTTCACAGTCTCAGATCTGAACGAAACCTGCGCCGAAATGTCCGGAATTCAGATACGATCCTAACAAAAGAAACCGCGCGTAAAATGGAGTTCGTATGTGGAAGTTATGATGAAAATTGCGATTGAATTTCAATTTAAAATAAAATGAAAAGAGAACACATTTAGTCTCACCAAATATATGCCACGTCACTTGGTCTTCCTACTCCCAGAAACCAAATCACGCAGACCAACGAATGAACTGCAGCACGAACGAACGAAGACACCTCCGGTTGAAACTTCTTGCCCGAATTTCCACGATGCCACGGCCACCCTGGGACACCGCGTTGCCTCGCCTTCCCCCTACCCCACGGTCGCCACGCAGTCGCACCTCACCAGACAGCGATGAAACCCACTGCAGCCGCCAAAATTTATAACCCTAGTTTGAAATTTCACGTCGATCCAACCGTTAACTCGCCCCAAAACCTATATGGATGCGACCCCATCGGCTCTCTCTTCAAAACCCAGAAACAGTTTGACGATCCGACAAAGTTCATCGACGCGCGATGAACGACCGAGAATAAACGAGCCAATTCTGACTACACAGAAACTCAGATCCAAAAACGAACTACAGATCTGAGATGCGTACATCAAGAGCTTCGATATGTGATTTTTCTGAATTTTTTTGAGGAGATTGAATTTTTGACTTTGGATTGAAATTTGATTTGTGTTTGGATCTGCCATTGAGGAGGAGAGATAGTTGAAATATACGTATAGACAAATGAGAAATAGGAGTAGGCTAGGGTTTATAACCAGTTATTTATAGATAGGGTTGAAATAAAATAGATGGATCCGGTTGAATATTCGCGCTAACGACAAAGTGGCCCCAAAAGCCCGTTCTGACTCCGGAACGAAATTGGGTCAACCCATATATCAAAATAGATGTTTAAAAATATTTTAAACGCAATGGAAAAGGTTCCAAGTTCAAATTGCATCGTATGAAGAAGTTATGCTAAAAACAATAATTTCCAAATTGATTTCAATTGATTTCAATTGCATAAATTTCAAGGCGTTTCGAGTCCGTACGATCAAACGACAAGTCCGATCGATACGAAACTTGAAATCTTACAATAATTAACCATTACGGATCCGATGAAACTGGTTTCGTCGAAATCCGAGACAGTTGTAAAAATGGCTATTTCTACTGTTTAATTTCAATATAAAATTCCCAATTTTAAAGTATTAACTTTTAAACCAAATTTTAATTGTTCACAAATTTCATTTTTAATTTCACAGTAATTAACAATCTTTTACAATGCAGTTTTCTATTATAAATCCAGTATAAAAGATTACATTAGATTCAGCGTTCAATTATATTGTAATTCAATTCAAGTTATTCAATTCCAATTGAATTCTTTTATATCGATTTACACTTTCATTATTGAATCAACCATTTACTTATACATTATTATCAATAGTTTATAATGCATTTACTTTCATTTTCTTTAGCTATCATCTTATTTAAATTCACAGTAATATTAAATTACATTCATTTACGTTGATTTCCATATTATAACTTCAATATTAAATGTAACATTTTATTTATTTCGTTGCTTACAATCAAATTCAATTCAATTCAATTACTTGTTACATTCAAATTTAAATCTTTACTTACGTTCAATTACAAGTTAACATCTTTATTTAATTTACAAATAAGTTATTTCAGAATTCAGTTTTGTATTTTAACTTGTAATTCACATTTAACAACACAAAATTTTATTTCTTTCGGATTTTTATCAAAATTTTCATTTTAATTCGTATTTTTAAAGTGTTAAAAATACGGGTTGTTACATTCTCCCCCACTTAAAACTTTTCGTCCGCGAAAAGGAACGAGGTAATAGTTATTATCATCTTATATACCTATAAACCCTATTAACATTTAGAAAATAGATTATAGGTTTTAAAGTTTCAAAAATTTTCTAACACTCAGATTTACGGAAAATTTCGGCAGCATCTCCTTTGCGCGGTTCGATCGGGAAAATATTTCCCATACAAATATAATCGATATACATCTCATTCAAATAATGAGGCATCCCATATATGGGGAAAAACAATATATATATATATAACCCAAATACGATAAATAATCCGAATACGTACCTTTATTAGCGTTTACTAGCAAATTTTTTTACTTACATTTGCATTTAGCGCAGAAACGGGTTTCGGAAATGGAGCGCAACCCCTTTCTACCTATTAAAATACTCAATAACCAGGTTAGAACCATGCATATAATGATAGATCAATATACTTTCCATATACAACATATACATAACATATTAACTTCCAAACTGAAAATTTTGTGTTCAGGACAGCAAGTAGATTCTAGTTTTTAGCCAACCAAACGACAGAATTTTGCAAGCTAATCTAAACAAAAATTGTAGCATTTGTTTCAGGGTTTCCGGAATGTCCAAAATCGTCTAATTCGGACTATCCGTTCAAAAGTTACGGCCGTTTTACTACGGGAATACGTTTCTGGTCCGTGCAGGTCAGCGACCTTCACGCACACTTTCGACCTTCTAAACTTCAGCAAAATGCAAGGCTTATAAAACAAAAGTTGGAGCATAGGTTCTGAGGTTTCCACAAAGTACAAGATCATGAAAATCCGATAAACCAGTAAAAAGTTATGTCATAAATACTAAGGTCAAATGCTATTGGTTTTGCTTATTCTTACACAGGACAGCGATAGACATTTACATTTTTAACCTAGTAAACGAATGAATTTTCTGAAATACTTTAAACAAAAGTCGTGCTACAAATTCTAAGCTTTCCGAAAAGTCCAAGATCATCAAATTCCGATTATTCATTTAAAAGTTATGGTACTTTTAGTTTCAGCACATACCGGACAATTTTAGATTTCTACATTTGTTTGTTATTACAAATACAAACTATCCAATTTAAAGTTTCCGGAAAATCAAGCATTAACCCAAAGTTGTTAATTTCTTTTATGTTTTTATGAAATAAGTTTACATTAAATTCGTTTTCCGGTTTATTCACTTTATTACCTCCATATTTTAACTCAAGACAATTTTGCTTCACATTAAATTGAATTCAATTATATTCAACATCACCTTACTACAAATTGAATTTAATTACTTAAATTTTTATTCCATTTATTCAATTCCATTACATTATGAATCGTATTTACTCACCTAACATCCATCTACAACCAAAGCACAACAACATTAACGTCCATACCAAATTTACCACCAAGTCAATCAATTTCTTTTATTTGTCTCAATTGGTTTATTCATTTCCAAACAAATCAAGTTTACTCAATTCATTTACTTTGTTTGGATTATATCAAATTCCATAATTCACTTTACTTGTTTTCCTCATTGATTTAATTCAATAATTTTGCTTGTTCAAATTAAATTTCATACCATCAACTAAGTATATATTATTCATTTTTCAATTTGAATTTCTTTTATATTTGCAACTATCAATTTGATCTTCACATTTTATTTACACTATCATACTTGTATATTTTTTTACTTACTTATCAAAATATGCATTTTAAACTTTTAAATATTAGGTAAGTTATGGTTATGCAAATTTAGTGCAGTTGATAATATACAACTTATTTTCATTAAATTTTAGTGTTGAGCTTATTTAACAAATCTTCAATTTATTATTTATCACATTAAGGTTTACTATTACAATTTAAATTTTCATTTTAACCTTTAAATTCTATTACATATTTTAGAAAATTTTCAATTTCTAGTTTATTCGAAGAGTACAGAAAACATTTAGTGGTCTCCCCCACTCGGACTCTTGAAAAATAAACGTCGATAATGCGTGCACACATTACCGAAACTTATTTTCCAAACGTCAAGTGGGGCATACATCACTTATTTCATTTCAAAGTCATTTAAAATCTTTCCTATTCGAGTTTCTTTCATATAATATGTATATTTTTTTCAAACCATTTGCAACAAATTTCAAACATTGGAATTTATATTCTCAAATCCAAAATCATATTCATTTAATTCCATTTTCTTATATTTCCCAAATTCATTTTTTTTCATTTGTCAATAATTTAGAAATATTGACAAGTCAACCAATTGACGACGATAATCTAATATTATCATCTCCTACCAACCAATACAATCAAAATTTATATATTCATAATAATATTTATATAAAATATAATTCAAAACGATATTATGTCAGTTTGTCCTATTCGAGTGTTTAGAAATCCCTATCGATGCCATGGCGTCCCATGTACCGACCAGAATTTATAAATACTCAACGGAACAAATCAACACAATATAAAACCATTTTATAGCAAATAACAAGTACGCTCTCTCATATACACTCAAACTCATTCATAGGTTTCAACCCTATTTCAACGAGTTATTCCCCACTAGAGCTAAGGTAATCTAAACCAAAGCTCTGATACCAACTGTAACGACCCGCATTTTTGACCGTTCAAGTCGACAAAACATACACACATGCCGACTCAAACAATCCAAAATACAGATAGTTATTGGGGTTAAATAAGAAAAGAAAGGAAAGAAAAGAAACAAACTCAGAATCTCGCAGCGGAAGGAACAAGATATAATAATAAAATAACAGTTCATGAAGCTGTTAAATAAATAAATTTGATTATTATTATACATCATAAATCAGAGTTACATACACATCAGAGATAATACAACAATGCAGCAGAAAATAATACAGTAGTAGAATACAAATGATGTAATACCAGACTCCGTCTTCGTCCTCCAGAATAGATCTTCAACCTTATCTGAAATGCTCAGGCTGACCCGAGCGTAATGAAAGGACAAAACACTCGAGTCAGGACTAAAATATCTCATGTAAGTTAAATCGAATAAGTAAATATGAGTGTGACAGCGTCGGAGATGTTTACGGGTTTTAGACACCTCCTATCCAGTGTTTAACGTGCGTGCATTAACTTAAGAGATGTTCGGGATTTCCATCTCCTAAGGATCCATTAAACTATCTACTATATAATAGAATACGCTATATACAATAATGTCTATCATAAAGTAAAGTATCAAACTAGCGTTAAGCCATGGCCCATTCCACCCTTAACACATTTTTATTCCCAAGAGCATATACAAGACCGTAGTTTCCCCAAAACCGGAAGTCACCAGAGGGCAATCCATATACTAAAGGTACAAACCAAAACGTAGTGGTCGCGAATAGGATAATCAGTATGACAAGGTATATGAGGCGATACCAACTAGGATACTAGTAGTTGCGTGATCCGGACTGATGTTGGGCATAGCAGCTACTACCCCAACACCGCGAAACAACACTCCCAAAATCGAGGGGTGCACCCAAATCGAATCACAAATGTAATAGACATGGTATCGAAGAAGTGTGTCCGCTAGAGGTGGCGAACCTCAATGGCCCGGCGCGGCTCCTGTTTTAGTCATGTCAGGGGTCATCCAATATCGTTCTCTTTCTTCAATCAACGCGTTCATCAAACCATCCACTTCGTTCTGGATCAACACTCCGCGTATACTAGTTATTAAAGTGGTTTTCGGTATCGACAGAGAGTATGTCCATATCCGATCCCGGTCTCTTTAATAACTACGTATTACTACACCGATGGCTCTTTTACATTTTCAAAATCAATTCATAATTGATTATCAAAAATATCATATTCGCTTCAAAAATAAAAGCCATTTCAAAATCATCATATCTACTCAAAGTATACGATTTCATTTCAAAATCATTTCGCCTCAATATCTCATTTCGTTTTCAAAATCATTTCGAATTTCAATTTAGGTTGCAACTTCATTTAACCCAATTCGTATTTAAATTCGAGATTTAAACATAAACAATTCACCTTATTTACCAGCTTGAAAATTTTAGAAAATAGTTTTAAGTAGTTTAAAGTAGTTTAAATAATCAAAATAGTTAAAGTAGTTTAATAGAAAATATTTAAATAGTTAAAAATAGTTTAATAGAAAATATTTAAATAGTTTAATCGAAAATAATTTGAATATAAAAATGGTTTATATAGTAAAACAGTTTGAAAATCAAAATAATTTCAATATTTAAAGAATATAGATTTTAAATCATTCATACTAAAATATTCATTAAAATAATTCCAAAGTCAAACCGGTCAACTTCCCAATTTCCTACCCAAATCAATTCCAATTTCCATTTCGATTTAATCGATTCAATTCCGATTTCAACTCGAATAAATTTTGATTCCATATAAATTTTGATCCCAATAAACAAATTCCGTTCACCTTCAATTTCCAATTTCAAATCAATTTCCAATTCCAAATTAATTTCCACTTCCAATCCCAATTCCAAATGAATTTAAATTTCAATTCCAAATTAATTTAAATTCCAATTTCAAATTAATTTCCAATTTCAATTCCAATCCAATTTCAAAATATCGATTTAAGCATTAAATCAAATTTACTTTCAATACCAAATTTTTGAATCCAAATTTCAATTCTAAACTCAAACTTGAAATATCATTTCATATAAATTTTCCTAGAAATATTCAAAGTTCGAATAAAAGTCCAATCTTTAAAACAAATCAACTTCCGAAAATTTATGCCGTATTTCAATTTTTAATTAAAACTAAACTTCGATTAATTAAACAATTTCGTTTATCAAGTTTAAATTCCAACATTTCAAGCTCCAATTCAAAATAATTCAATTTCCATAATTTGGATTTTTTTCTTAAAATCAATTCATTTAAATAATTTCAAAACAACTTTTAAAACTAATTAATTTAGCCAACCCGGTGTCCGTATATAATTTTCTATCCTATGGCCAAGTGATTATTTATTTCAGTTAAATGTTAGGGATGAATATATATCACTTAACCGGTCACAGTGTCATATGTATCACAGGATATATATAAGAAAATAAACATGCAAACAATTAAATATCAACCAATAGCATCCATCGAAATAAATCATCCAATAGACAATACAATTCACAGCAATTTCATAGTTATCAATATCAGGTAATTTAATCGCAATTAAATTTTAATTTCAATTTGACTGTCAATTTTTAATTTCTAACATTAAATTCGATGATAATCTATATGACAATTAAATTTTATCAAACAGCGACAAATAAAATCGTAACACTTCATAATGTCAAATTTAACTAGCATAAAGATATTTAGTACGTTGTGAGCGTTATAAAACACTCACCTTTGATTCAAAGCCCGTTAATAAGGCCCAAAATTTCACAGTCTCGGATCTGAACGAAACCTGCGCCGAAATGTTCGGAATTCAGATACGATCCTAACAAAAGAAACCGCGCGTAAAATGGAGTTCGTATGTGGAAGTTATGATGAAAATTGCGATTGAATTTCAATTTAAAATAAAATGAAAAGAGAACACATTTAGTCTCACCAAATATATGCCACGTCACTTGGTCTTCCTACTCCCAGAAACCAAATCACGCAGACCAACGAATGAACTGCAGCACGAACGAACGAAGACACCTCCGGTTGAAACTTCTTGCCCGAATTTCCACGATGCCACGGCCACCCTGGGACACCGCGTTGCCTCGCCTTCCCCCTACCCCACGGTCGCCACGCAGTCGCACCTCACCAGACAGCGACGAAACCCACTGCAGCCGCCAAAATTTATAACCCTAGTTTGAAATTTCACGTCGATCCAACCGTTAACTCGCCCCAAAACCTATATGGATGCGACCCCATCGGCTCTCTCTTCAAAACCCAGAAACAGTTTGACGATCCGACAAAGTTCATCGACGCACGATGAACGACCGAGAATAAACGAGCCAATTCTGACTACACAGAAACTCAGATCCAAAAACGAACTGCAGATCTGAGATGCGTACATCAAGAGCTTCGATATGTGATTTTTCTGAATTTTTTTGAGGAGATTGAATTTTTGACTTTGGATTGAAATTTGATTTGTGTTTGGATCTGCCATTGAGGAGGAGAGATAGTTGAAATATACGTATAGACAAATGAGAAATAGGAGTAGGCTAGGGTTTATAACCAGTTATTTATAGATAGGGTTGAAATAAAATAGATGGATCCGGTTGAATATTCGCGCTAACGACAAAGTGGCCCCAAAAGCCCGTTCTGACTCCGGAACGAAATTGGGTCAACCCATATATCAAAATAGATGTTTAAAAATATTTTAAACGCAATGGAAAAGGTTCCAAGTTCAAATTGCATCGTATGAAGAAGTTATGCTAAAAACAATAATTTCCAAATTGATTTCAATTGATTTCAATTGCATAAATTTCAAGGCGTTTCGAGTCCGTACGATCAAACGACAAGTCCGATCGATACGAAACTTGAAATCTTACAATAATTCACCATTACGGATCCGATGAAACTGGTTTCGTCGAAATCCGAGACAGTTGTAAAAATGGCTATTTCTACTGTTTAATTTCAATATAAAATTCCCAATTTTAAACTATTAACTTTTAAACCAAATTTTAATTGTTCACAAATTTCATTTTTAATTTCACAGTAATTAACAATCTTTTACAATGCAGTTTTCTATTATAAATCTAGTATAAAAGATTACATTAGATTCAGCGTTCAATTATATTGTAATTCAATTCAAGTTATTCAATTCCAATTGAATTCTTTTATATCGATTTACACTTTCATTATTGAATCAACCATTTACTTATACATTATTATCAATAGTTTATAATGCATTTACTTTCATTTTCTTTAGCTATCATCTTATTTAAATTCACAGTAATATTAAATTACATTCATTTACGTTGATTTCCATATTATAACTTCAATATTAAATGTAACATTTTATTTATTTCGTTGCTTACAATCAAATTCAATTCAATTCAATTACTTGTTACATTCAAATTTAAATCTTTACTTACGTTCAATTACAAGTTAACATCTTTATTTAATTTACAAATAAGTTATTTCAGAATTCAGTTTTGTATTTTAACTTGTAATTCACATTTAACAACACAAAATTTTATTTCCTTCGGATTTTTATCAAAATTTTCATTTTAATTCGTATTTTTAAAGTGTTAAAAATACGGGTTGTTACACTCGCACTCCTCAACCTCGACTCGCAATTCACCTACGTGCCTTCACCTCGACCTGACACCATCGCCTGCTCTCGATTGAAGCCGAGCCCTTGAAAACGCGATCGATTCTTTTTTTTATTCGAACGATCGGCAGTTTTTTTTTATTTGCTCGATTTGAATCTGAAATGGGAGAAAGGATAGTGTAACGACCCACTATTTTGGACCATTCAAACCGACAATAATCCACACATGGCTGGCTTGAATAATTCAAAATAACAGATTGTAAATAAATTTGGAGCAAATGAAATCAAATACACAGAATCATAGACACAGAACATATCAGAATAACTCGCAGCGGAATATAAAAAAACCATAGTAGTTCATGAAGCTACTATAACAAACTCTCAAAACATAATACATAATATCTGCTTGAAAACATATACAATAGACATCTTAAATAAATAGAAGTTTATGAATACCAGAACTGAAATAGAACAACTGAACTGAAAGGAACAGATAACTAGACAAGCAGAATCTCCAGCGATTCCTAGCTCCAGAAAGAAATCCAAAGTTAAGCTGTAAATACTCAGGCTGACCCGAGCGTAAAGTAAAACACAAAACACTCGAGTCAGGACAATATATACTTATATAATGTAAACCAACTCAAGTGAGCTGTAGTAGAAATGCACAATAACTCAAAGGATGCTTGGGATCGCCCGTCCTTTAAGGATCAGTTAAACTATAAATTAAATACATCCCGTGGTTAAAATTTCAAAATGGTATTTTATACTTCGAAATCAAATATCATTTCAAAATTCAATATCCTTCAAAAATCCATTTCAAAATATCAAAATATCATATTTCAAAATAGTTTATATTTCGAAACAAATTACTTCATTTTAAATCACAAAAATGAAGTTAGTATATTTAATAATTAAAATTTTAAATTTCCAAAAATTTAAATTTTCAAAGTTCATTCGTTCACTTCAATTAATTAAAACAATGAAATTTCAACTTTCGCAGCATTTAGAAAATGCTACGGAAAGTCACATTTAAAACAGTTCAATTTAACAAAAGACAGCATTTAAAATGCTGTAATATGGTTACATTAGTTTCAAATAAACTTAGTTAAATTCAACCATTATAACATTTACAAAAATGCTATAATAGCCTTTAATTAAATTTAGCCATTTGGTTCATTATTATCAACTACAGGTTCATTATTATCAACTACAACATTTACAAATGTTGTATTATCATTTACATTAGAATTTAATAGCATTTCAGAAATGCAGTTAACTAACTTCAAATATTCAGTATAATTTCACAAACAATTATATTTTTATATAAATCATTTTTTTTACTTATAAAATCATATAATTTCACTTTTAAAACAATCATTCAAATACCCTTATATTCATGATTTTATAAAGTTAAAACTCCATTCAAAAATCAAAATTTAATAATAATTCACTTATTAAATTCCAATATTAAGTTATAAATTCATTAAATTAAATTAACTTAACACTTAAGTTTAAATTTCCAAATATAACTTAATTCCATTTTTATTTACTTAACTTAAAAGTTCACTTTTAAGCCAAATTCACAAATTTCCAATTTTAGTTATATTTCAAAATTTCAACTTAAATATTCATTCATTTCACATTTTAACTTTATTAAAAAAAACATTTAATATATTATAAAATCATTTAAATTCACCTTAATCCAAATTATCATGAATTTATCACATTTCATATTTAATTTAAATTCCAATTATCACCAAATTAAAATTTCCCAAAATAACTTACATTTCTAATTTTCTAATTTTACCATTAATTTATTTCACTTATAAATTTTCAGAAAATCAATAATGCTTTACAAAAATCATTTTTATTTAGTTTAAATTAAAATATTATAATATTTACATTTCTAAAATATTAAAAAAAAATTATAAAACATATTTTAACAACGGGTCTGTATTTCATTTTCTAGCCTAGGAAAAGTGATACGGGTAATTTATCATTTCAACCCGTATTTACAAAGATACCCAGGTTTGATCATTTCAAACCCGCAATCCCAAGTAAATGAAAATAATTGAAAATCATTCAGGCATATCATTTCAGCCCATAACGATTTTCTCCTATTCTAAAGTCCGTTCGGGTATGTATCATTTCAACCCATAGTGATTCTAATCTAAAGGGAACTTGCAGTGTGATAAACTGATAAAAATAAAAGAACAACATAATATAACAGTAACATATGATATAACAGGTGTTTAAGCATGGGTGAACATCATATAATCATAACATAGTAGTTATAACAGGATGCAATACATTTACAGATTCAAGTGGTGTCGGTTTATCAGTTATATAGGTACAGATTGTCTGGTGAGAATAACTCACCTGTTAAGCTGGAGATTTGCCAACAAGCACACAACACAAAGATTACGAAGGCACGACAACTCTAATACAATTTGAGTGTGGAGAGCAAATCCAATGATATAGATCTTGTGTTATAACCCAAACAAAAATCAAAGCAAACCATAAATTTCAATACACTAGAAATGAAATAACTTTTAAATAAAGAGAGATACGAATGCCAAATCTTTTGCCATGCTTTCTCTATTTGTTTGCATGGCCTAGGGGATCAATTATGTCAGGTTTGTACTTGGTTTGGATTAGGTATGGGTCTGGAAAAGGTAAGGCTACAAGCATGAACATGGAGAAGAGTTACAAGGTAGGAATGCAAATGGTCAAGGCAACAAAAGAGTGTTTGGGTGTAACAACAAGGCTTGGCCTTACATGGATTGGGCTCGGCCTTGACATGAGCAGGTCTGGTGGTGGCTGGAGCAGAGGCCAGAGGTGGTGGAGGAGCAGGTGGTGGCGGCTAAGGGGTGGCCAAGGTGAACTATGGTGGTGGTGAAGGTGCTAAGGTGGCTAGGCATTGGTTTAAGGAGTTTTGCAATGTTTGTGTGGATTTTTTGTGGTGCTACCTTCAAATGATGGTCACAACCTGGTCAAGACCAGTGGAGAGGAGGGTGATGTGGCTGTGGATGGTGGTGGTGCTGGTCGTGGAGGTGGTGGAGAGGCTATGGCCGATCAACACTATGAAGAAGCAAGGCAAATTTTAATAGAAAATTCAATAAAATGAAGGGAAAAAGTGGAAAAAGAAGAAGAAGACATTACTAATTTTTCTCAGATCTGAAGTGCTGTGAAAATGAAGTGAAAAGGATGTGTTTTCACGTGAAAATGAGTTAAGGAACTCACGGCTATCAATTAGAAAGGAACGGCCAATGATTTGAAAAGTCTAGCAACCCAAAAGTCATTGTTTTGAAACCTTTTGTCTCTTCAAATTTCCATTCTTTTTAATTAAATAAAAACCAATGATAATTTAGTAAAATGAGTTTTAATACTGAACCAAAGTAAAATAAAATGAAAATAAATAATTAAATTTAAATAAAATAGAAAAATAATTAAAGAAATTGCTTAAAAATTCAAAACAGGACTTAAAAATTACAAATAGAATATCACTAGTTTTAGAAAAATTACAACTTTACTTCTAACCAATAAAAGTCAAGAAAAAAAATAAAAATAAATTCTGAATAAAATGAAGTGTAAATTAAAATAAAATAAAGTCTTAAGAAAATAGAAAATAAACAAAAAATTTCTTTAATTAAATGAAACTGGAAACTGGAAATTAGAAATTATAAACAGAATACAACTGACTTTGGAAAATGTCAATTACATTTTGAAAAATGTTTTAAAACCAAAATATATACATAACATGTTATTTTACCCATATAAACAAAAATTAGAACATTACATGACCAAATAAAAATATTATTTATATAATTTAAAATAAACAATTTTGTTAAATACAACAAATTACGCTCAATATTGAAAAAGGCATAACTTTCACATTATAAATCAGATTTTAACGAAACGAAAAGCATTATTCTTAAAATTTTATTTAATTTCATAATAAAAGAAAAAAATTCAAATTTTCAAACTTTCAAATTTCTGAATTAAAAGTCAAAGTTTGACCATATTGACCAAAATTCACTTTTCTGGAAAATATTCTTTTTAGTCATGTTTGGAATTCTAATTCACATCAAAATCAAAATTTATATTTAAAATAACAAAATTTATTCATTTTAATAAATAAAATAAAGTTTTTAAATCAGGAAATTAAATTAAAGAAATTAATATATATATAATTAAAATAATCACAAAATACAGGGTTGTTACACTCTCCCCTACTCAAATCTTTTCGTCCTCGAAAAGGAAAAAATTTCGGAGAAACAACTAGCCAGAACAATAGGTTGGAAGACATCCCCGAAAAGAAGGTAGGGGAATAGGGATATCTAGGAGGGAAAATCGGTTGAAAGACAAGGATGAGCCATTAAATAAAATTGTTGGTTAAAGAGGTAAAATATTTAAAACACTTTAAAATCCTTTAGGAAGGAAAATAACTGATCAAAATATCCTTTATATAATATTTTATCAAAATACTTTTATAACTCGATGTTTCAACAAGTTTATCCTTGTTCCTGTAGACTCTGGTAGTGCGTTGATCAGGCGCAAAACTGGAATTCTTCAGGTACTTAGTAGACCTGTTTCAACACCTAGTGAAAATACTGGGAAAACCTTTAAAAACAGATATGGAAAGTACAATCCAAACAAAAACGAATCAAATCATGGATCGCAGATACACAATGGTTACGCCTGGATCCCCCAGGAAACATCCGTACCTTTTAAGCATTCACTGCCTTGCGAATTTCGCCATGCAACAAACCGGTGGACCGCAGGATACATAAAAATGGTTACGCCTGGATCCCCTAGGAAACATCCATACCCTTTAAGCAATCTCTGCCTTGCGGATTACGCCACTAACACGACCATAGATCGCAGATACACAATGGTTACACCTGGATCCCCCAGGAAACATCCGTACCTTTTAAGCAATCACTGCCTTACGAATTACGCTATGCAGTCGAGTTCGTAAGACCATGGGTAACGCCATGGAATTCGAAGGACACTCGAGTATCATATCCGGAAAACCAAAATCAGAGAGAATAATATCGATAGAATGAATCCAAGATGTGGCCACAAATCGGATATCAAGCAGAAGGCACTTTCCATATCTTTACTTCGAAAATATGTATCATATAGTACCTTTTCAAATCACTTTCAAATATCGTACTTATATAATATCCATTATATATAAGATTTCACTTTCAAATTGAGTACCTTTTCAAATCTATAGTTTTCGAATCAATTTCATACTCATACAAATCAATTTTATATAAGTTCGACAACTTCCAAATCAAGTGTTTAGTAACATAAGGTTCTCAAATTTCAATTTGTTTCAATATCAGTTCAATTTCAAAATCATATACAATTTCACCGAATTATTTCTTCTTAAATTAATTATCTTTAGTTTCAACGTTTCCAGAATAATAGATTTAGAAAATAAATCCAAATTTCCAAATCAATAATTTAAGTCAACCAATTCATTTCCAAAATCAAATGTTTTCAAAATCATCTTATACTTATGTAAGGTCCATCTTATATAAGGATCAAATTTTTCAAAATAAATTTCGCTCTATGAAGAGCCATATGGGATTTGAATATCTTTGCTTTTATGGGTTATATATCTTTGTAATTTAAATTGGAATTTTCTTTTAGTAAGAAAAGATATTCTAACTCGACAGCTTTCAATTTCAGCATCAAAATATATAAATGATATTAGGATATAAGATGTACATACATCATCATTTCGCACAACTACATTTGATCTGTAACGACCCCGAATTTTAATTTTATTTAAATTGATAATTTAATTTATTTTTGAATTAAATTTGTGAAAATAATCAAGGCAGTGATGCGAGTTTCCCCGATATCCAAATATATATTGTATAAATCATTTAATTTGAATTGTAAATAAATGGTTTAATAATAATAATAATAATAATGATAATAAATAATAAAAATAAAGTATTTAAATTTGAGATAGGAATAAGTATATACGAGATAAATTAGAAATCTAAAGTGATTACACTAGAATAATTCAAACAACATATAGAATAAAATAGAAATTGTTTATATTATAGAGTAGTATTACAAAGACTAAAGAAAAAGAAGTCAATGTTTTGTATAAAATAACATAACAAAGGAAGTAAGCTAGGCTAAGCTGGAAGTAATAAGAAGACAGTAAATATATATTTAACTAAAACAATGAAGTACAATAGCAGATCAAAGAAAAGGTATCAGCCACCAATATAGAGGAATAAACTTGCATAAACAAGACCAAGCTAATAAATGCAAACATATCTATCATCACAACTTCATACCAGCCCATACTTTCAAGTACAAACAAATGAAACCAGGCAAAGCAAAAAGAATTGATATAAAAGTGTAGCTTGCAAATGGAGAATAAAGAACAAAGTATAAGCTGTACAAAACAATATAACATCATCTTCAGCCGAAATAAATGTGCAAAGCAAAGCATGGGTTTAGTCAACAAAGAAAAAAAAAGAAAAGAAATATAAAATGCTAAGCAAAGAGTACTTGCCGATACCTCAACCTGTACACCTGCAAAATGAAGAAAACAAAAGTATATAAGAGTGTTTGCAAAAGAGACAAGCATTTAATGCTATATCACTAGTACACAATACATAATATATCAGCCACCAAACGATTACCTCTCAGCCTACAAACAAGAAATATCACTGGCTATAGTACAAGAAAAATATAATCACTTGTACAAATAATATCTTATCACCCTGTATAAAGTTTTTCACCTGTAAACTTATTTCTTCGTATCAGCCTTCCCATTTCATTTCGTTCATTCCATTTGTGTAAATTTAAAGCAATATTATTTCAAAACCTAAAACAAAATCTCAACTTAAAACAAACTTCCATCTAAAACTAAAGCAAATAAAACCAGAAACAAAAGATTGAAGAAAAAGATGATTCCAGCTAACACATCAAAGCCTGTTTCAAAAACAAAGCTCTGTTCTTCAAAATGAAAGGTGAGCAAACTCTCTTATATCTGCCTGTGTCTTTGATATTGTGATTTTTAAATTATGCTATGAATGGTGATATGCATGTTAATTTTATATCTAGGTATGTTGATATCTGTATATTTATCTGAGAACAGGCAAAAGAACATGCCTCTGTTCTTTTATTACAGGGATTTAAACCCTGTTTAAAATTTTGATTTTCTTCCTCCCTGTAGCTTCTTAGGCTTTGAAATTTAGACAAAGTTTGTAAGTATAAACATAACCTAAGCTTTAAAAATGAATTTAGGTAAAACAAATTCAAGCTTCTCCTGTAACATATGAAAATACTGTTAAAATGCAAAGTCATGTTAAATTTCAAACCTCGTAAATTTAAATTTCATATATACCGTCTGAAAACTTATTAAAATTCATGATTTTTGAAAGCAAATTCCTAATTTTTAATTCAGTATTCCCTGAGATAAGCTGAAATTGTCAAGTTTGGGGTTTATAGCCATTGCCGATCATTGATGCGATGGTTAGAGTTGGGGTTGCTCGTGAAGGTGGAGGAAGACTCAGGGATCAATGGAAAAATGCCCATCGATTTTAAAATCAGTTGGGGGTGGTTGTCGAGATCGAACTAGGGTTTTAGGTGGTGTTTCGTTCGTATGTTTTGTCGAGTCAATGTCGACGTGGGTGAAGGATCGGAGCGTATCGCGATCGTGGGGATGGAGGCTGGAAGGAGTGACGAAGCTTCAGTAATGATGGTCGGCGATCTCGAGGGCGGAGGCATTGGGAAAGAGGAGTTTTCTGGCCACGGTGGTTTTCAAGTATGGTCGAGAGGGTTCGATTTCGATTTGTGTGGGTGGCGTGTGATTTGGATGTTCGAATGTGGTCGCGTGAGTTTATGGGATGGTCGAACGTCGCCGCGATGATCACCGGAGGTGAAAGGCGCTGGTGTACGTGCACCACGTGCACGTGCTTATGTGTGTATCTGGGTTGAAGGGTTGGGGAAGAAGAAGGTACAGGAGCTCGAGTTGCTTGCGTGTTGCTTCGGGGAGAACGCGGGGGTTTGCTCGAATTTTCTGATTGCTTGCGTGAGTTACCTGTAGGTGTTTGTTCTTGTTCCTTTTGAGTTTTTACTTAAGATAATTTTAGCAAAGAAAATATGGGAAAGCAAGAGTGGATTCGGGGAAGATGGAGTGGGGACTCGAGCGTATACTCGAGTGTAATTGCGATCTCCTCGGGTTTAATTTTCAAGTGCTGACCACTTTTTAAATTTTGAAGTTAATCACCATTAAACCATTTTAAGTATGGATAAATAAATCAATGTTTGTCAATTTTGAGTTAAGAATATATTTTAAGTTTTATTGTTTTTTTTTAAATCTTAATTAACATTTTTATTTAAGCAGTTAATTTAAAATGAGTGTTAAATTTAATTAACATTAAAGCTTTTAAGTTAATAATAAATTTATTTCAAAGATTATAGATAAGGATGTTAAATGATAAATAAAGTGATAAATAAAAGATATAATGGGTTATCTTAAAATTAATTAGGTAATTAATGACTTTTTAATATTTGTAATTTATTAATAATTAATTAACCAGGATTAGTAATTCATAAGGAATTAATCTAATTTAAATTTATCAAACAATTAACTGACCTTACTTATGAATATTTGGATTCTGTCGAATGATATGAATTGTTTGATATCTCTGATTGTGATGCTTTGTGATACATCCCGATTTATATTGTGATCTGTGATTTCTGTTTCTGCGATATATTGTTATATGAATATGAAACCCTTGGCCCGTAAAACGGCACTTGAATTTCGATGCGACAGGGAGTCGGATTCCAGTTGGTTATCCGAAACCCACATCGAATTATAATAGTGAATCTTTGTGACTGATAAATTTATTTTATCTATGAATATGTGAATGAAGATAAGCGTTATCGATTATACCGCTTATCGATATATCTGTGATGATTGATGTTGCACTATTGTGTGTAAAACCCTGGACCACACTTATACACACACAAATATGGATTTCACGTGGAAATCGGTTAAGTCACAGATAATTTAAATCTGATGTTTTGAAATTGAAACTTTAATTTCAATTGATTTTGAAATTGGAAATTCGGGTTTAAAGTGAAAAGCTTTTGAAATGGAATTTCAAAGATGAAAGTTATTTTTGAGTAACTTGATTTAAATTCGAAATTTAAATTATTTGATTTAAATTTAAATTCAATATTTGAGATAAAATCCTATAATTTTGGAATTAGGGATTAAAGATGTTATAACCGTTATATATGGGTTAAACCGTTTTTAAAAGTATTGATTTTGAAATATGAATATAATTCAAGGACTTTAACCCATGCAAATAAAATTGGATTGTTCTTAAATGAAAACTGTTTGTTTTCAAATAATAAAAGCTTTCGTATGTATATAAGAAATGAAATTCCAATTTAAAGGAATTTCAGGTATGAATTGAAAGATGGTTTTCCAAGTTATAATGGAAATGTTTTTGAAAACTATGAATTGAATCTGTTATCTTTAACAGATTTAAAATGATGATTTGTTTAAACCATTCGAAATGAAATTGTTTTTGAAAACTATAAGTTGAATCTTTAATTTAAAGATTTAACGGGTTAATCCAATTGGAAATTGAAGTGTTTTGAAACCTATGAATAGATATTTATGAAACGAGGTGAACGGTGTGAAATAAATCTTTTTATTTAAAGATTTGAAATGATGATTGGTTTAAACTATTTTGGAAGAAGGGTTTGAATTATTAAGTTGTGACTTAATTGAAATCCCATATCCATATGTTTTAAAGATTTCGCTCGTTATTCGGGTTAGCCGGGAAAAGACATTTGTGTCATATAACCCATTCCGAATAATGATACGTCGTATATGGATAGCATTTGAAGACCGGTGTTGAAGACCGGATATTCACGAAAACGAAAGGACAACTCGTCGAATGTCTCTGCACCGACTGGTCCCCGGTATAGAGATTTTATCACCCTTTGTGATGGGAAGTCCGAACGGGATTGTGAATACCCGGAATTGCAAGGGCTTCGTAAGAAGTGCCTTCGGTTCTGTTCGAACCCGGAACAGACTTGTATGGATACATGTCTGACATTACACTTTGAGATATAAAGCCGATTTCTTTCAAATACATTTCTGTTGGTGGCGGAGAATTTATTCTCTTAGCTTAACACCCTTCTCTGAGACGTACGAGCTCAGAGGTTATGTAGTTGAAATTTATCAGCGATATATCCCAATTTGGTAATGTGGCATGCTGAGTGTTGCTGTGTGATGATCAGTGTTTGATCATTTGCGATATGATCAATTGTTTGATCTTATATCTTTGTGATCATAGGTTGATCATTTGTTTGACCCGAAGCATGGCTTTGTGAACAAAGCGTAGCTTTGTGGACGAGACTTCGTCGAGCCTCACACCCCGGAAATGGTCGAAACAGGACGAATGCGGCAAGGTTCTAGGGAGTAGCGCCCCTTAGTGTATGTCATTCCTTCTGGATAAAGGTGGTATCATGGTATGGAGCCCAGATACTTAACCTCTGTGGTTACTGCATTATTTTTCTATGTGGTTTGTTGCGAATCGGGGATCCTCGGGAAGATCGGTGACGATCGGGGGATGGCATACGCGTGTCAGTAGTTACCTATTTTTGCAGAGGTAACCCGGCCTTGTGTTGGCAGAGATCCGGTTAGGTTCTCGGGTCGTCTATTCCAGGGACGTACCCATCGTGGATAGGAAGTTCCTTAGCCTGACCATTTGTTGGAAATCCAAACTCCAATACGAACTTGTACGGTTTTAGTTGTAGAACCTATCATTCACTTATGGTGGCGCCCCACTGTTTGGATGGTAGCTATAGTAGGCATAGTTCGAAATGTCTATGCTGGCTAAGATTTATATTCTACTTTCGAAATGTTTTCCACTATGCACTAGTAATAATATCAAAATGATTTGATTTTGCGTAGTAAGCATCTTTGACTATCATAAGAAGAAATCTCCTCCAATTCTGCGTTTGCATTGTGTGTGTGGTGGGAGGTCTTATGGTAGTTTCATTTTCCAAAAGCATTGCGAATTGACTTTAAAATTCTTTGTTGTTCGTTTTAAAGATAAACTGTTTTTGTTGCTCACACCAGTCCCATGACTGACTCGGAGTTTATTGTTCATTTCCTAAACTCTGGGTGCTCATAATTTTCTACACGAGCAGTCTAGAGTTGGGTTTTTCAGATAGTCAGATTCAGTAGATTTTCTGGAGCTAGTTCAGTCTTTGGATTGGACTGCACTTGCTTATTCTTGGTGTATCGTTATTGGGAGTTCGAGCTACTGCTGGAGTTCTCTCTTGAAGACTATCTTAGAGTTATTTGTTCCGCTGCTGATATTAGTTATCTATTTTTCTTTTCCGCTGCTATTTGTTGTATCATATCTCTGATGTATATTGATATTCATTGTATCACTCTGTTGTATCAGATATTGTATATCAATGTATTATTCTTTTTATTCCGCTGTGTTATTTACTTAATGTTGTTATAAGCTCCGGAGAACCAGATTTGGCATTTGAATCTACGGCATTTTGAGTACAAGTGGAGTACGGGTGCCGATTTTCGAAGGCCAACTTTTGGGTCTTTACATTTGGTATCAGAGCTAAGGTTGAACTTTAGCTCAGGAGTATAACCCGTTAAGTAGCTCATTAGAGATAGAGTGAAGTAAACTCTAGAATGAGTAATTCTCAGATATCCGTCTGAATGTCTCAGTAAATTCTCTTACTATCCACTGATAGTGAGTATGAGTGCAAGAAGAAGACGAGATAGGGGACAGGGGAGTACGACTATAAAAGGTCCATACCCTGTAACAGTGGAAATAATCTTCTTGTCAATATTCTTTGATTCGTTTCCAAATTGCTTCGTATCAACTATAAGAAAGAAGTTTCGGTGTGATGATGGCTCTACGGATCATTGTCGAGGATCTTTACTTTGTATCTTCATCAGTTCTTATCAGCTTTTCGATTTAAACCTTAATGAATATAAATTGAAAATTTTAAATTGAATTTAATTGATTAATAGAATATGAAGCTAAAATTGAATTGTATCGATAAAACGATTTTGTTTAAAACCAAATTTGAAATTCTATTGTAATTTCTTGTGAATACCAAAGTCCGAAGAGGGACAAATTGGTATATATTTTGAGATACTCCGAATTGAGTTTGGAATTCATATCTTAAGTTTGAGGGATTATAGGAGATCGAATCTATCTATCTCTGCGTTATCTTCGTGCCTGCGAATTTCGAGGACGAAATTCTTTTAAGGGGGGAAGTTTGTAACGACCCCGAATTTTAATTTTATTTAAATTGATAATTTAATTTATTTTTGAATTAAATTTGTGAAAATAATCAAGGCAGTGATGCGAGTTTCCCCGATATCCAAATATATATTGTATAAATCATTTAATTTGAATTGTAAATAAATGGTTTAATAATAATAATAATAATAATGATAATAAATAATAAAAATAAAGTATTTAAATTTGAGATAGGAATAAGTATATACGAGATAAATTAGAAATCTAAAGTGATTACACTAGAATAATTCAAACAACATATAGAATAAAATAGAAATTGTTTATATTATAGAGTAGTATTACAAAGACTAAAGAAAAAGAAGTCAATGTTTTGTATAAAATAACATAACAAAGGAAGTAAGCTAGGCTAAGCTGGAAGTAATAAGAAGACAGTAAATATATATTTAACTAAAACAATGAAGTACAATAGCAGATCAAAGAAAAGGTATCAGCCACCAATATAGAGGAATAAACTTGCATAAACAAGACCAAGCTAATAAATGCAAACATATCTATCATCACAACTTCATACCAGCCCATACTTTCAAGTACAAACAAATGAAACCAGGCAAAGCAAAAAGAATTGATATAAAAGTGTAGCTTGCAAATGGAGAATAAAGAACAAAGTATAAGCTGTACAAAACAATATAACATCATCTTCAGCCGAAATAAATGTGCAAAGCAAAGCATGGGTTTAGTCAACAAAGAAAAAAAAAGAAAAGAAATATAAAATGCTAAGCAAAGAGTACTTGCCGATACCTCAACCTGTACACCTGCAAAATGAAGAAAACAAAAGTATATAAGAGTGTTTGCAAAAGAGACAAGCATTTAATGCTATATCACTAGTACACAATACATAATATATCAGCCACCAAACGATTACCTCTCAGCCTACAAACAAGAAATATCACTGGCTATAGTACAAGAAAAATATAATCACTTGTACAAATAATATCTTATCACCCTGTATAAAGTTTTTCACCTGTAAACTTATTTCTTCGTATCAGCCTTCCCATTTCATTTCGTTCATTCCATTTGTGTAAATTTAAAGCAATATTATTTCAAAACCTAAAACAAAATCTCAACTTAAAACAAACTTCCATCTAAAACTAAAGCAAATAAAACCAGAAACAAAAGATTGAAGAAAAAGATGATTCCAGCTAACACATCAAAGCCTGTTTCAAAAACAAAGCTCTGTTCTTCAAAATGAAAGGTGAGCAAACTCTCTTATATCTGCCTGTGTCTTTGATATTGTGATTTTTAAATTATGCTATGAATGGTGATATGCATGTTAATTTTATATCTAGGTATGTTGATATCTGTATATTTATCTGAGAACAGGCAAAAGAACATGCCTCTGTTCTTTTATTACAGGGATTTAAACCCTGTTTAAAATTTTGATTTTCTTCCTCCCTGTAGCTTCTTAGGCTTTGAAATTTAGACAAAGTTTGTAAGTATAAACATAACCTAAGCTTTAAAAATGAATTTAGGTAAAACAAATTCAAGCTTCTCCTGTAACATATGAAAATACTGTTAAAATGCAAAGTCATGTTAAATTTCAAACCTCGTAAATTTAAATTTCATATATACCGTCTGAAAACTTATTAAAATTCATGATTTTTGAAAGCAAATTCCTAATTTTTAATTCAGTATTCCCTGAGATAAGCTGAAATTATCAAGTTTGGGGTTTATAGCCATTGCCGATCATTGATGCGATGGTTAGAGTTGGGGTTGCTCGTGAAGGTGGAGGAAGACTCAGGGATCAATGGAAAAATGCCCATCGATTTTAAAATCAGTTGGGGGTGGTTGTCGAGATCGAACTAGGGTTTTAGGTGGTGTTTCGTTCGTCTGTTTTGTCGAGTCAATGTCGACGTGGGTGAAGGATCGGAGCGTATCGCGATCGTGGGGATGGAGGCTGGAAGGAGTGACGAAGCTTCAGTAATGATGGTCGGCGATCTCGAGGGCGGAGGCGTTGGGAAAGAGGAGTTTTCTGGCCACGGTGGTTTTCAAGTATGGTCGAGAGGGTTCGATTTCGATTTGTGTGGGTGGCGTGTGATTTGGATGTTCGAATGTGGTCGCGTGAGTTTATGGGATGGTCGAACGTCGCCGCGATGATCACCGGAGGTGAAAGGCGCTGGTGTACGTGCACCACGTGCACGTGCTTATGTGTGTATCTGGGTTGAAGGGTTGGGGAAGAAGAAGGTACAGGAGCTCGAGTTGCTTGCGTGTTGCTTTGGGGAGAACGCGGGGATTTGCTCGAATTTTCTGATTGCTTGCGTGAGTTACCTGTAGGTGTTTGTTCTTGTTCCTTTTGAGTTTTTACTTAAGATAATTTTAGCAAAGAAAATATGGGAAAGCAAGAGTGGATTCGGGGAAGATGGAGTGGGGACTCGAGCGTATACTCGAGTGTAATTGCGATCTCCTCGGGTTTAATTTTCAAGTGCTGACCACTTTTTAAATTTTGAAGTTAATCACCATTAAACCATTTTAAGTATGGATAAATAAATCAATGTTTGTCAATTTTGAGTTAAGAATATATTTTAAGTTTTAATGTTTTTTTTAAAATCTTAATTAACATTTTTATTTAAGCAGTTAATTTAAAATGAGTGTTAAATTTAATTAACATTAAAGCTTTTAAGTTAATAATAAATTTATTTCAAAGATTATAGATAAGGATGTTAAATGATAAATAAAGTGATAAATAAAAGATATAATGGGTTATCTTAAAATTAATTAGGTAATTAATGACTTTTTAATATTTGTAATTTATTAATAATTAATTAACCAGGATTAGTAATTCATAAGGAATTAATCTAATTTAAATTTATCAAACAATTAACTGACCTTACTTATGAATATTTGGATTCTGTCGAATGATATGAATTGTTTGATATCTCTGATTGTGATGCTTTGTGATACATCCCGATTTATATTGTGATCTGTGATTTCTGTTTCTGCGATATATTGTTATATGAATATGAAACCCTTGGCCCGTAAAACGGCACTTGAATTTCGATGCGACAGGGAGTCGGATTCCAGTTGGTTATCCGAAACCCACATCGAATTATAATAGTGAATCTTTGTGACTGATAAATTTATTTTATCTATGAATATGTGAATGAAGATAAGCGTTATCGATTATACCGCTTATCGATATATCTGTGATGATTGATGTTGCACTATTGTGTGTAAAACCCTGGACCACACTTATACACACACAAATATGGATTTCACGTGGAAATCGGTTAAGTCACAGATAATTTAAATCTGATGTTTTGAAATTGAAACTTTAATTTCAATTGATTTTGAAATTGGAAATTCGGGTTTAAAGTGAAAAGCTTTTGAAATGGAATTTCAAAGATGAAAGTTATTTTTGAGTAACTTGATTTAAATTCGAAATTTAAATTATTTGATTTAAATTTAAATTCAATATTTGAGATAAAATCCTATAATTTTGGAATTAGGGATTAAAGATGTTATAACCGTTATATATGGGTTAAACCGTTTTTAAAAGTATTGATTTTGAAATATGAATATAATTCAAGGACTTTAACCCATGCAAATAAAATTGGATTGTTCTTAAATGAAAACTGTTTGTTTTCAAATAATAAAAGCTTTCGTATGTATATAAGAAATGAAATTCCAATTTAAAGGAATTTCAGGTATGAATTGAAAGATGGTTTTCCAAGTTATAATGGAAATGTTTTTGAAAACTATGAATTGAATCTGTTATCTTTAACAGATTTAAAATGATGATTTGTTTAAACCATTCGAAATGAAATTGTTTTTGAAAACTATAAGTTGAATCTTTAATTTAAAGATTTAACGGGTTAATCCAATTGGAAATTGAAGTGTTTTGAAACCTATGAATAGATCTTTATGAAACGAGGTGAACGGTGTGAAATAAATCTTTTTATTTAAAGATTTGAAATGATGATTGGTTTAAACTATTTTGGAAGAAGGGTTTGAATTATTAAGTTGTGACTTAATTGAAATCCCATATCCATATGTTTTAAAGATTTCGCTCGTTATTCGGGTTAGCCGGGAAAAGACATTTGTGTCATATAACCCATTCCGAATAATGATACGTCGTATATGGATAGCATTTGAAGACCAGTGTTGAAGACCGGATATTCACGAAAACGAAAGGACAACTCGTCGAATGTCTCTGCACCGACTGGTCCCCGGTATAGAGATTTTATCACCCTTTGTGATGGGAAGTCCGAACGGGATTGTGAATACCCGGAATTGCAAGGGCTTCGTAAGAAGTGCCTTCGGTTCTGTTCGAACCCGGAACAGACTTGTATGGATACATGTCTGACATTACACTTTGAGATATAAAGCCGATTTCTTTCAAATACATTTCTGTTGGTGGCGGAGAATTTATTCTCTTAGCTTAACACCCTTCTCTGAGACGTACGAGCTCAGAGGTTATGTAGTTGAAATTTATCAGCGATATATCCCAATTTGGTAATGTGGCATGCTGAGTGTTGCTGTGTGATGATCAGTGTTTGATCATTTGCGATATGATCAATTGTTTGATCTTATATCTTTGTGATCATAGGTTGATCATTTGTTTGACCCGAAGCATGGCTTTGTGAACAAAGCGTAGCTTTGTGGACGAGACTTCGTCGAGCCTCACACCCCGGAAATGGTCGAAACAGGACGAATGCGGCAAGGTTCTAGGGAGTAGCGCCCCTTAGTGTATGTCATTCCTTCTGGATAAAGGTGGTATCATGGTATGGAGCCCAGATACTTAACCTCTGTGGTTACTGCATTATTTTTCTATGTGGTTTGTTGCGAATCGGGGATCCTCGGGAAGATCGGTGACGATCGGGGGATGGCATACGCGTGTCAGTAGTTACCTATTTTTGCAGAGGTAACCCGGCCTTGTGTTGGCAGAGATCCGGTTAGGTTCTCGGGTCGTCTATTCCAGGGACGTACCCATCGTGGATAGGAAGTTCCTTAGCCTGACCATTTGTTGGAAATCCAAACTCCAATACGAACTTGTACGGTTTTAGTTGTAGAACCTATCATTCACTTATGGTGGCGCCCCACTGTTTGGATGGTAGCTATAGTAGGCATAGTTCGAAATGTCTATGCTGGCTAAGATTTATATTCTACTTTCGAAATGTTTTCCACTATGCACTAGTAATAATATCAAAATGATTTGATTTTGCGTAGTAAGCATCTTTGACTATCATAAGAAGAAATCTCCTCCAATTCTGCGTTTGCATTGTGTGTGTGGTGGGAGGTCTTATGGTAGTTTCATTTTCCAAAAGCATTGCGAATTGACTTTAAAATTCTTTGTTGTTCGTTTTAAAGATAAACTGTTTTTGTTGCTCACACCAGTCCCATGACTGACTCGGAGTTTATTGTTCATTTCCTAAACTCTGGGTGCTCATAATTTTCTACACGAGCAGTCTAGAGTTGGGTTTTTCAGATAGTCAGATTCAGTAGATTTTCTGGAGCTAGTTCAGTCTTTGGATTGGACTGCACTTGCTTATTCTTGGTGTATCGTTATTGGGAGTTCGAGCTACTGCTGGAGTTCTCTCTTGAAGACTATCTTAGAGTTATTTGTTCCGCTGCTGATATTAGTTATCTATTTTTCTTTTCCGCTGCTATTTGTTGTATCATATCTCTGATGTATATTGATATTCATTGTATCACTCTGTTGTATCAGATATTGTATATCAATGTATTATTCTTTTTATTCCGCTGTGTTATTTACTTAATGTTGTTATAAGCTCCGGAGAACCAGATTTGGCATTTGAATCTACGGCATTTTGAGTACAAGTGGAGTACGGGTGCCGATTTTCGAAGGCCAACTTTTGGGTCTTTACATTTCGCTCGCTTGATCACACAAGTTCGCTTTCGAACTAGTATTGTCCATTCGACTTCCCTAATGCGGATTTCGATATGGTTTCTCGACTAGAAGCCATCAGTCTCCTTGCATAGCCATATACTACGATAGAGAATTCTAGAATCAAGCCCAAAATCCATATCAAATATTCGCCATCAAGAATCGAATGAAAATCCTAACACGAAATGGTGTAATCCACCTCGAACTTGTGTACCCAAACTTGGATCAAATTAATTATGCGAATAAAACACCATACGTACAACTTATATATTTATTCCAACTTGTTAAATATATAGTTTCATAAAGATGTTACTAAGTTAAACATTTAAACTAAATTTTATTCAAAATATTTTGAAGACCAAATTCTTTCAAAACATTTCAAATCTAAATTCCATATTTAGAAAAATTCAAAATAGCCTTATTCATTTACTTAACAAAACAGTTTCAACTTATTTAAATCATATTACTTCATACTTAAACATTCGAAACAAATTTATATACTTTATCAAATAATTCATACCTTTCAAAATTTCTTAGCTTTGAAAAGTTAACCTTGATTTGGAAGTGCTCGAACCTTCAAAATAGTTGAAGAAATCATTTTCAAATTCAGGAGTTGGAAATCGGCAACAAATCAGTAAATCAATTTTAATAGATAGGGTTATATCAAATCCGAAACTCGAGGACTGAACACCGGCTTACTTCAAATCATTTCAAATATATATATATATACATATATCTTTCGAATATCAAATCATACTTCAAAATTTTGAAATCAAAATTGGTTTCGCAAAATAACTCGCGTAGCAATGCTACTGAAGTGGCCTATCCCCCACTCTGAAACTCGAAAATCAATGTCGATGATGCGTGCACTCATCACCGAAATTATTTTCCAGCGACACAAGTGAGTTATGGACTTCCATTTACTTTGAAAACTTCTTTGAAATTCCTTCAAAATCATTAAAACTAATTAAAATCATTGAAACATTACTTATTCGGAAAAATAATTTCAATCATATTATTTATTATTTCAAAATCTTAAAACCAGTTCCAAAATGCCGGAGTTCAATCACTTAAATTCAGATTCAAAACCTTCAGTTATAAATCATTTTATATGAAAACATTTCTTATAAAATTTTCAAAATTTCAAATCCTTTCAAAACTTCAAATTCTCATTTTTTTTAAAAGGTACATAATCCTTATCAAAAACATTTCATCTTTATATAAAAATATGGCCATCCTTATCAAAATAAAAACTACGATGAATACACAATTTTCAAAAGACAATCAACCACAAACTTTCCAAGGGACGATTCAAGGATGGATTTCAAAGCAAAACAGAGATTCTAATTTAGAAGGACTCTAATCAAATAGAATTCTAATTCAAAGATAGGCTCAAACAAAGATAAGATAATTAAATTACCAAATAGAAGATGGATAAGCCTATATGAATCACGGGCTACCTTAACTGGTCAACCGTGACTTCAGGAATATAATCGATGCGAAAATCTAAGGCAAATCGACCTTCGATTGCCAGAGATAGAATCTAAATATAGCAGAAGATAGAAAACATCGTAAACCGAGGATACAGAAATCTCCGATGAATCAATGCCAATTATAATCATTCAAAGATTTGCGGAATCGCCACCCTATAAAGGTCATACAAAGTGGAGTGATGCAATGCTCCAAAATCAAAAGAATACAATTAGGGGAGACAGGAATGGATTTCAGAACAAGTGGGAGCGTTCCAAAATTCAAAGGAATCTTATTCGATAAGAATCCAAACGAAGATTAGAGATATATAACCTATATCGATACAGATAAATTCACATAAAATTTGGAAAGACTCGAATTCATAACATACGAAAACAGAAGCATAAATATCTTTAGTTGGACAACTTTAGCTAAGCAAAAGATACAACAGAGTTTACTCAAAGCATCCTAACAAACTACTGATTTTGCCATACCCAAAATAGATCCCTATCAACAATGGATCTAGATCAATCAAGAGAGAAGTTCAAAATTTTAGAGGATCCTAATCAAAGAAATTACTAACAAGGTGGATACGAAAGGAATGTAGTTTAAGAAATATTTTACTTTTAAAGCAAGGAAATTTATATCAAAATAATCTTTCAAAATTCTTTAAAAATCATTTGAAAATCATTTTATACTTCGAAAATACGTTCTCTCACAAAGAAATGATTCTGAGATTGATTTCACTCATTCTAGGGTATTTCTACCCTATCTCTAATGAGTTTTTGCTCCGCAGGCTAAGGTTTGCCTAAAACCAAAGCTCTGATACCAACTGTAATGACCCACTATTTTGGACCATTCAAATCGACAATAATCCACACATGGCTGGCTTGAATAATTCAAAATAACAGATTGTAAATAAATTTGGAGCAAATGAAATCAAATACACAGAATCATAGACACAGAACATATCAGAATAACTCGCAGCGGAATATAAAAAAACCATAGTAGTTCATGAAGCTACTATAACAAACTCTCAAAACATAATACATAATATCTGCTTGAAAACATATACAATAGACATCTTAAATAAATAGAAGTTTATGAATACCAGAACTGAAATAGAACAACTGAACTGAAAGGAACAGATAACTAGACAAGCAGAATCTCCAGCGATTCCTAGCTCCAGAAAGAAATCCAAAGTTAAGCTGTAAATACTCAGGCTGACCCGAGCGTAAAGTAAAACACAAAACACTCGAGTCAGGACAATATATACTTATATAATGTAAACCAACTCAAGTGAGCTGTAGTAGAAATGCACAATAACTCAAAGGATGCTTGGGATCGCCCGTCCTTTAAGGATCAGTTAAACTATAAATTAAATACATCCCGTGGTTAAAATTTCAAAATGGTATTTTATACTTCGAAATCAAATATCATTTCAAAATTCAATATCCTTCAAAAATCCATTTCAAAATATCAAAATATCATATTTCAAAATAGTTTATATTTCGAAACAAATTACTTCATTTTAAATCACAAAAATGAAGTTAGTATATTTAATAATTAAAATTTTAAATTTCCAAAAATTTAAATTTTCAAAGTTCATTCGTTCACTTCAATTAATTAAAACAATGAAATTTCAACTTTCGCAGCATTTAGAAAATGCTACGGAAAGTCACATTTAAAACAGTTCAATTTAACAAAAGACAGCATTTAAAATGCTGTAATATGGTTACATTAGTTTCAAATAAACTTAGTTAAATTCAACCATTATAACATTTACAAAAATGCTATAATAGCCTTTAATTAAATTTAGCCATTTGGTTCATTATTATCAACTACAGGTTCATTATTATCAACTACAACATTTACAAATGTTGTATTATCATTTACATTAGAATTTAATAGCATTTCAGAAATGCAGTTAACTAACTTCAAATATTCAGTATAATTTCACAAACAATTATATTTTTATATAAATCATTTTTTTTACTTATAAAATCATATAATTTCACTTTTAAAACAATCATTCAAATACCCTTATATTCATGATTTTATAAAGTTAAAACTCCATTCAAAAATCAAAATTTAATAATAATTCACTTATTAAATTCCAATATTAAGTTATAAATTCATTAAATTAAATTAACTTAACACTTAAGTTTAAATTTCCAAATATAACTTAATTCCATTTTTATTTACTTAACTTAAAAGTTCACTTTTAAGCCAAATTCACAAATTTCCAATTTTAGTTATATTTCAAAATTTCAACTTAAATATTCATTCATTTCACATTTTAACTTTATTAAAAAAAACATTTAATATATTATAAAATCATTTAAATTCACCTTAATCCAAATTATCATGAATTTATCACATTTCATATTTAATTTAAATTCCAATTATCACCAAATTAAAATTTCCCAAAATAACTTACATTTCTAATTTTCTAATTTTACCATTAATTTATTTCACTTATAAATTTTCAGAAAATCAATAATGCTTTACAAAAATCATTTTTATTTAGTTTAAATTAAAATATTATAATATTTACATTTCTAAAATATTAAAAAAAAATTATAAAACATATTTTAACAACGGGTCTGTATTTCATTTTCTAGCCTAGGAAAAGTGATACGGGTAATTTATCATTTCAACCCGTATTTACAAAGATACCCAGGTTTGATCATTTCAAACCCGCAATCCCAAGTAAATGAAAATAATTGAAAATCATTCAGGCATATCATTTCAGCCCATAACGATTTTCTCCTATTCTAAAGTCCGTTCGGGTATGTATCATTTCAACCCATAGTGATTCTAATCTAAAGGGAACTTGCAGTGTGATAAACTGATAAAAATAAAAGAACAACATAATATAACAGTAACATATGATATAACAGGTGTTTAAGCATGGGTGAACATCATATAATCATAACATAGTAGTTATAACAGGATGCAATACATTTACAGATTCAAGTGGTGTCGGTTTATCAGTTATATAGGTACAGATTGTCTGGTGAGAATAACTCACCTGTTAAGCTGGAGATTTGCCAACAAGCACACAACACAAAGATTACGAAGGCACGATAACTCTAATACAATTTGAGTGTGGAGAGCAAATCCAATGATATAGATCTTGTGTTATAACCCAAACAAAAATCAAAGCAAACCATAAATTTCAATACACTAGAAATGAAATAACTTTTAAATAAAGAGAGATACGAATGCCAAATCTTTTGCCATGCTTTCTCTATTTGTTTGCATGGCCTAGGGGATCAATTATGTCAGGTTTGTACTTGGTTTGGATTAGGTATGGGTCTGGAAAAGGTAAGGCTACAAGCATGAACATGGAGGGGAGTTACAAGGTAGGAATGCAAATGGTCAAGGCAACAAAAGAGTGTTTGGGTGTAACAACAAGGCTTGGCCTTACATGGATTGGGCTCGGCCTTGGCATGAGCAGGTCTGGTGGTGGCTGGAGCAGAGGCCAGAGGTGGTGGAGGAGCAGGTGGTGGCGGCTAAGGGGTGGCCAACGTGAACTATGGTGGTGGTGAAGGTGCTAAGGTGGCTAGGCATTGGTTTAAGGAGTTTTGCAATGTTTGTGTGGATTTTTTGTGGTGCTACCTTCAAATGATGGTCACAACCTGGTCAAGACCAGTGGAGAGGAGGGTGATGTGGCTGTGGATGGTGGTGGTGCTGGTCGTGGAGGTGGTGGAGAGGCTATGGCCGATCAACACTATGAAGAAGCAAGGCAAATTTTAATAGAAAATTCAATAAAATGAAGGGAAAAAGTGGAAAAAGAAGAAGAAGACATTACTAATTTTTCTCAGATCTGAAGTGCTGTGAAAATGAAGTGAAAAGGATGTGTTTTCACGTGAAAATGAGTTAAGGAACTCACGGCTATCAATTAGAAAGGAACGGCCAATGATTTGAAAAGTCTAGCAACCCAAAAGTCATTGTTTTGAAACCTTTTGTCTCTTCAAATTTCCATTCTTTTTAATTAAATAAAAACCAATGATAATTTAGTAAAATGAGTTTTAATACTGAACCAAAGTAAAATAAAATGAAAATAAATAATTAAATTTAAATAAAATAGAAAAATAATTAAAGAAATTGCTTAAAAATTCAAAACAGGACTTAAAAATTACAAATAGAATATCACTAGTTTTAGAAAAATTACAACTTTACTTCTAACCAATAAAAGTCAAGAAAAAAAATAAAAATAAATTCTGAATAAAATGAAGTGTAAATTAAAATAAAATAAAGTCTTAAGAAAATAGAAAATAAACAAAAAATTTCTTTAATTAAATGAAACTGGAAACTGGAAATTAGAAATTATAAACAGAATACAACTGACTTTGGAAAATGTCAATTACATTTTGAAAAATGTTTTAAAACCAAAATATATACATAACATGTTATTTTACCCATATAAACAAAAATTAGAACATTACATGACCAAATAAAAATATTATTTATATAATTTAAAATAAACAATTTTGTTAAATACAACAAATTACGCTGAATATTGAAAAAGGCATAACTTTCACATTATAAATCAGATTTTAACGAAACGAAAAGCATTATTCTTAAAATTTTATTTAATTTCATAATAAAAGAAAAAAATTCAAATTTTCAAACTTTCAAATTTCTGAATTAAAAGTCAAAGTTTGACCATATTGACCAAAATTCACTTTTCTGGAAAATATTCTTTTTAGTCATGTTTGGAATTCTAATTCACATCAAAATCAAAATTTATATTTAAAATAACAAAATTTATTCATTTTAATAAATAAAATAAAGTTTTTAAATCAGGAAATTAAATTAAAGAAATTAATATATATATAATTAAAATAATCACAAAATACAGGGTTGTTACAGATAGGGTAGAGGGACACAGATATATGCGGCCACGTATGAAAGTTGTTGAGAGGAATAGAAATATCTATTATTTAATTAGTAAATATCTCGCCCATGCGACCATGAAATCTCGAACTCCTAAAGAAGCGTGCCACCTTGCACCTCAAATGTTTTACCCCCATTTCAAACATAATAAAACTAGTCTCGAGGCCTAATTCGATTGTATGCAAAAAAAGCTTTTCAAATCGAATTATTTTAATTGAATTCTGAAAGTAATTTCTACGCGTTTCATGCTCGCACTACCAAACGACAAGTCTGACCGCTACTTGAAATTCTACAATAATTCACTATTACGGATCCGGTGAAACTAGTTTCGTCGAAATTTGAGATAGTAGGCAAAATGGTTATTTTTACTCGTTAATTTAAAAACGAGCAATTTCCAAAAATTATTTATTCACTTTAAATTCAATCTTAAAAGTTAAAAATCTTCATTGTCATTAAAATAGAATTTAATAAATTTTTGATATCATTTTCATTCATATTAAATCTAGAATTCCATTATTTAAATAATTGCAACATAAATTTAAACAATTTAAATACTTGATACATCAATACTAATAATTCATTAAATTTTATTTTTAACCATTTTTATTCAATAATTATGTCTAACCTTATAATTTAAAATAGTTAAAAATACGGGTCGTTACAATATACATCACAAATCCCTATATTTTGAATACTTGGAAAAATATTTGTATACATCTCAATGGCATAAGTATACTCACCAAACACTGAGCAAGATTTCCTTTATACACAATTCTAAATTATTTATAAACTCCGTTATAAATTTCTAAAACCGTTTATAACTATTTTATAAATCTAAGGAACTATTTATACAACTCCTCTATACATCCTAAAAATCAATTATGATCCCATTATAAGTCCATAAAACCTTTTATAAACTCCGTTTATAAATTTATAAACCCATTTCTAAAATACTTTTATAAACACCTAATCATTTATAAAGCTCTTTTACCCTTTAACAAATATTCCTTTCAATTTCCAAATCATGTTATATGATTCCTCTTATAAAAACCACATCTTTTTCTAAAACTCTATTTATAAATCACAAAAATAATTATAACTAAATTCTAATCAATTGCATTAAAACACGATTATATGATAATACACATTATAAATAATAATAATAATTTCAAAACATTTTAAAAATAATAATTAATAATCCAAAACATTCTTAATAAAACAATAATAATTTATCTTCAACATTATTATAAATAATAATAATTAATTTCCAAAACCTTATTGGTAATAATTATAATTAATTTCAAACCATGTCAATAATTTAAATAATTAACCTTACAAAATATTTAAATATTGATAAACAACTTTAACAATATTAATATAAATAAACAACTTTTAAAACATAAATATACTTCCTTGATAAAAATCCGTACTTAAACTTCAACTTAATCATTTTCATATTTATGAAACTACATTTATAATCTCCTTCTATTTTATAAACTTCTTTTTATAATCCCTTTATAAATCTCACTTATTCATAAAATTCCATTTTAAACATCAATTTCAATCTGTTTTTAACGTTGCTTCCATGTTTATGAATTTCTTTTATAAATTCCTTTCTATTTATAAAATATTGTTTAACATTTCCAATCTATCCTCATTTCCATTTTTCCGAAATAGAATCAACTATTTTCTAAACAACATTCCATATATTATCGTAAATCCACCGTTTTGATTTATTTCCAAATTTATCCAATGATAAAAGTTTTCCTTTATTTATAGACACTTTTATAAATCTATCCTTTTATTAATAAAATATGATTTTACAAACACTTTGTTCATAAAATGCCACATTGATACATTATCACATCTATAATTTCCACATTTATAAAATATCTTACTCTATGGATATATATCACTTTATATAAGATGGTTAATAAATATCTATACCAAAATATTCTTATTTTCTTTTTAAAACCATGCCCCTTTGTTATATAACGCGGACTTATTTTCAAGATTAAAAAAAATATTTATTCACGGTACAAAATATCCATTCAAAATATTAAAAAAAATCTATATCATCAAATAAGGCCCCCAACGAGTCATATGTCACTATATATATGATAAGTAAAAACAACTGTGTGAGGAATCTTGTTGGATCTCTCCAACTTTTCCTTCTGAATCACATATAGTATAAAATCAATAATATAAATCAACCACTTCGAGGTGGGATTTGTATACAAAGGGTCATCCGCTATTACACGGGAACATAATAGGGTCTCAACCGCTCTAGAGGCGGAAATATATCCAAACCAACAATATAAATTTAGTAAATTATCCAAATAGTCAACAATAAAATATTCATACATCCAATCAATAATTTTATCGACTAAAAATATTTCTAGCTAACCAAAAAATTGAGATTAAGTCACACTGATTTCAGTTTCATCAAAACGTTCCTGTTTTGAATTAAAATTGAATGGACGTTCAATTTTAACCCAAATTCCTACTAGCTCAGATTCCATCTAATCAAACTCCGTAGTGTAGTACTTGCTGATACGATTGCAACTCGTCACGTTCAATTTGGACCTCGTATGGAAAAGTTGTGAATTAATGACTGTTTGAAAAAATTAAACTAAAATTAACTTTTTAAATTAATAAACTTTAAACTAATTACCATTTCCTCCTTCTCCCTCTCGCTTGTGCACGTTTCCAACGTCATCGTACATTTTTTTTTCAATCGATCGCGATCCTTCGATTTGTCACCACCGCCGTCGCCTATGCCTACCGTCGCCGCTCCGCCTCGCCATCGTTACCCTCGCCGAACCTCCCCTGACCGCTATCGAGCCCCAAAAACCGAACCCATCTTCCCATGAATGCGACCCATTCATGGCCTCCACCCCTCGCCAAACAACGATCCAGCCATAAATCCCCTTCTATTCGTCGAGACGAACGTTTTTGTAGTTAGGGTCGTTGGCCAATTCGGCCTCTAGAGGCTCCATTGATTTTCGATCATTGGATGGAGCTATTGTTTTAATGGTGGCTGCAGCTAATTAGGGCTACGGTTTGGAAATGAAGGAAGTCAATGTCATAATATAGAAATTTTTAAACCATAGTTCATTTGTTAAATTTTCGAACTCCAAACGAGGCGTGCCACCAAGCGTTTTACATGTTATAGCCCTATTCCGAACACAATGGAACTAGACATGAGGCCTAATTCGATCATATGCAAAAGCTTGCTTTTGAAAATCAAATTTATTAATTTAAATTCCTAAATTAATTTCTACGCGTTTCTGTCTCGTATACCCAAACGATACGTCCAATCGTCACGAAATTCCACGGCATATAAATATTCACTATTACAGATCCAATGAAACTGGTTTTGTCGAAATTTGAGACAGTGCCTCGAAAGGCTATTTTCACTTGTTAATCTAAAACAAGGTACTTTCAACTTACTTTACACTACAAGAAATATAAATTTGATGGTAACATGGTACAGCGTTGGAAAGCTTCTTGCAATCTTTGACAACCAATGCTTGCAAAAATAGCGCGTTTAACATGCTATAACATGCGAGCCCTCTCCATTAAGACCAAAACATAAAAGAAAAGGCGGTAAATATTTTCCTTCCCTCCCATTTCCCTGACTCTACATTTTGCTCCCAAAACCTCTTTTCCCACTTTGCTCAGAAAGCCCTTACAACCTCCTTTCTTTCTCGATCTAATGTCTAAATCATTGGTTGAATTCAATCTGGAAGCCCTAACATCTCCTATTTCCACTGAAGGAAACCCTAACTCAGGTAAACTATTTTCATTTTCTTTTTTTTTACCTAATTCAATATGTTTAATTTGTTCGTTTTGCATTTTTTTGTTTAGTCCTTTTGATTTATTAATTTAACCTATTCAATTTAATTAGTTTGATTAATGATTAGGTTATATTTAAAGTATAAAGTATTGTGGGATTGAAAAGATTGTTGATACGAGACACATGTAATTTACTTCCAAGCTGAATTGTTCACTTTTACGTTTGGTCCCATAGATATATTTACAGCTTGTCACATGGGATACCAGATTATGTTTGATGTTCACATCAATATATGATGTCTTTAGGCCAAATATGGATATTTTTGGGTTGTCTTTAAACTATTTTCCATTATAGGGGAGGGGTTGCTAATTATTACTTGATTCGTAACCCATGTGTTTACTCTCTCATTTATGTGGGGATAAGAGATAGTGATGCAGAATCACCTAGTGCCTACCACTATGAGCTGTCTTGATTTACAGAATCTTTTGCCTGAACTCACAAGTGCTCTCATTTACAAGTTGGTTTTATAAAATTCTGCAATATCACTAAAGTATTGGAATATTATGTTTTACTGTGTTTCTTTTGTGTTAATTAACTTCTGTCTTTTTCTTAATGAGATAGGTAACTAAATTCTTATCTTTGATGAAATAATTCATGCAAGTCTAAATCATAACATTCATAGAAATATATTGATTGGGATTTTGTTAAAAGCCTACAGCCTTACTATGCAATCGCTAATAGCGACATGTCAACACTATCAAAAATGTATCCTCTGTTACACTTTATCAGTTGCAAGCTAGTTTTGATTTATACGGCATACGTTTTGGACTAGTCTAAACAGTTTTTTTAATCTAATTGTCTCCATCTCTTAAGATGGCAATATGCAAGCAACATTTGATTGCTGGTAGCTGGGTAGTAAATGGATGCTTCCAACTTTTGAATTAAAGTTGAATCTATCGACCTTGTCGAACTATTTATCACATATTGTACAAATGAAACAAAAGAGTAAATATATTAATAGGAGTGTTGTACCACTATATTAACGCTGTAAATAGTTTGATAAATGCTATAAATAGTTCTGTACCACTATACCACGAAAATGTTCTATTAATAGCAAGTGGGGATTGCACAAAAACTTACTTGCTATAGTTATGTATGTTAGCGTTTCTGGTAAATTTTGGAAAAGCTTTGAAGAAAACAACTTTGATGATTTTTGGAAATAAGAACTTTATTGGATAATAAGGCCGTGTTGATGTCTAATATTTCTCTACCTTTGATTTATAGGTGGTTGAGGATACTCTAATATTTCTCTACCTTTGATTTATAGGTGGTTGAGGATACTATAGCACACCAAGTCGGAACTACATTCTTTATTATTAAGACCGGTGCAAACATTGGGAAGTGAAGGTAAAAATAATGATTTGGTATCTGTAGTATATTTTAGTGCCATGAGCCATTGTATGCAAATGTATTAACTATGGTTTTGTACTTATTTTACTTGGTATAGTTGAATTCTTGTGCATAGAAATAGTTGCACTTCTCACTTTATACACTTTTCCCTTGTATAAAGGACATCCCCTTCACAATAAAACCATAGGCTGATCATTTTCTTCCAATTTTATGAAAGGTTAATTTTGACAGTATGTGGACTAATCATTTGAGTAATACTTGTATTTTGATATAAATGTCCAGTAAATAATTGGAGTTTTTACATCGCTGCTGCCTAGTGTTGCAACAATATAGCAATGTAGAATCTTGTCTATGATTAGCCTATCCCATTTGATGACTTATTTCATTAAAATATTTACAAATAATAAGTCATGATCCTAAAAATAAAGTAACTCTTCTTATCTTTCTAGTTATTTATTCATATTCTTTTATATTTTGTTAAATATTCATTTTTTTCTTCACATTCCAATCAAAATTTAAATATTTTATATTTAACAGATTAAAATTGAAAGAAATATTGTGAATCGTAAGAAGTTAAAGACGAGTCACACGGGTGGCGTCAATGCCTTTCACAAGACATATAACTTGTAAGTTCTCATACTTTAATTTTTTAATTGCACTTTCCCTCTAAGTATAATTTTTTACTTTCAAACGTTCCTTCTAATTTAGTCTATGTTTTTTCTTAAATAAAACACTTCATTTGAATATTATTGTTTAGCCTAATTTAGTCTAGGTTTATTCATCAAAGATTTCACGAGTCCTAAGCTTGGGGAGGGCAAGCCTGGAAATCAAAACATGATATAATATTCACTCATGTGATGCTATCCAGACCGTGGACATAAGTCAGGTTGTTTGCAGCTCAGCTCATTCTTTTTAACTTTTTACAGTTAATTTTTCTTGTTTTACAGTTTAGTTAAAGCTGTTATTGTTAATTTATATACCAAATACATTGACTTGGCTGACTATGCTTTGCTGCTAATATCATTATATACTTAAAACTTATTTGTAAGTTGGTTTGTAGCTCTCTTATTATGTTAGTAAGTACCAAAGGTATAAATTCTTATGGTACATAACATTTTGGTAGAAGGGCTAGGAAATCAATTAGTTTTATTGGACCACTTAAATTATTATATTTTTTAAGGACATAAAGTTTAACTTATTATTTCCTGACTTGTAATCAAAATTTATACAAACAAAATTATATATTTTTGTCCTTGATACTTAAAAAAAGCATTGTCCTTATTTTATATTATTTTATACGAGCTTAAAGTAATAATGTCTAAAATTTATAAAAAGTAAAATGTGATCTCTCATGGCTAAAGATAAAGACAATTAAACACTTCGAATTTCCATAGATATGGATTTGTTCGGCAAGTACAGATTAGCAAGTTTGAAATTGTTACCTGAGTTATAATTAGTGGGAAACTATGCTCTTTTCATTACCCGGTTATTTTTCAAAATAATAGGTATAGGAGTTGCGGAAAACCAAGAATCAGAATGTGGTTGGACTTTTAAGGACGTTAAAAATCTAAATTAGATGGTTTGGGAATTTAGAATCAAACATGTATTGAGGGTAAGTTACAAAACTTTTCTTTTGGACTTGGGTGTCATGGATATCAAACGGACGCTAAGTGGGTAATCAATATTCCAAAATTATACATGTAATCATATATCAAATTTAGACTGTTGCATTACAAATCTGGTCACGATTTGACTTATTCCTCATGTATAATGAAATTGCAACTTATCTTTTCCAACAGAGGTGATCCACTTTGTCATTTTTTAGTAATGTCTTTTGTATCACCCGATGACCATAAGAAAGTTGGCCCAATATTTCATAGGTAAATATTAACACAATAAAAAGCCCAATATCTCATAATCAGTTTTGCTTCTTAGTCAAAGTGTTACTGTAAATAGCATCTCTCTTCATTATCAGTTTTGCAACTGAATTGTAAAATAGAACTTAGTTGCAAAACTAACTCAGTTGCAAGACTGACAACATAGTTTAGCAAAAAAAATGCAATTGGTTTGCTAAACTAAGTTGCAGTTTGCGACTCAGTTTGTTGCAACTCAGTTGCAAACTGATTTGCAAACTACAACTCTGTTTTGCAAATTGAAATGCAACTCAGTTTTGCAAATTGAAATATAGCTTAGTTTGCGAAACTAAGTTGCAAACTGAAATGCAATTCAGTTTATAAAACTAAAATGCAGCTCAATTTGCAATTGCATACTGAAAATGCAGCTCAGTTTAGGAAACTGAATGCAACTCAGTTTTGCAACCTCCTTTCATCACCGATCCAACCTCCAGATAACCGAGCTTCACTTTCTTTGACTGGTCTAGGGAAACAGAATGACTGGGGGCAAAAAATAAACCAAAATTGCGAAAGATTTAAGTATCAATCTTCATTGTTGCTTACTTTCTTAGGCTTTCCAATGCCTATGCTTATCTGTCTTATGTATTAAAGCACTGCAGGAAAATTTATTTATAATAGCACCGAAGCTCAGCGTTTTTTAACCTACTGCAGTTGAAAATCCTTTTATAAATGAAAAAAAACAAAACATACAATGCTGTATTAAGCACAATGTCCAGTAAATTTCCAAGCCCGCCTAAGTTCTCTCCTTGTTTTCATTCACCGCTTAAAACATGTCCTCTTCTTCCCCGTAACAACAAACCCAAAATCTCAAATTCACCATTGGTCTCTGTAGATTTTGCCAAACATCTAGAGTAGCGATTTCATCAGAAATCCTTACCATGCCCTAACATCATGACTTCATTAAATTATTCCAATTTTAGGAATCAATCCCACACACCTCATCCCACTTCCGCAACATGATGAATTCGTGATTTAGACTTTAACACTTATAAAACCCTTGTATACCTCCCTTATATTTGATAAATTGAAACCCCGCATCGACAACCTAAATAACGCCTCCGACCTACATTAAATTATTCCAGTTTGCTGTTTGGTGCCCAGCCTCCAATGTCAACCCGCAATCACATCAAGTTGTGATTTTTCAAGCTAAAAGTTGATATTAGAGCCGTTGATTTTATTTGAGATTTGTTGAGGCATTATGTTATGGTAAAGTGAATTGAGATATTATTTGAATGACGTCCGTTGATTATCTAGATCAATATATGGTTAGCATGAGCATTTATTATGCTGCTTATTGAAAGGAGACTTCTTTATTGTTTGTTCAAACTTTTATTTAGCTTAATGATGGTCTGTAGCTGAAATAATTGATATCGATGCTTGAAATAGGTTACGCCTATAAATTTGTATGAATTTGTACCTGTAGGTTATCAAGTTGGATTGAGTTAACTTATGTTATTTGTTAGGTTAGGATTGACAAATGATGAAATTTGGATTTGGAAAAAGTGCCAGCTGAAATGATTAGATGTGCGTTGAAAACATATGAAACATGAAGTATATCTGTAACAACAGCATGAATAACAATTGTAAGCATGTAGTTGAATGGAAATGAAGTGCAAGTCAGCTAGAATATAATGTGGACATTATGCTTGACAGCAGGAAGTGCACAATGGTGGTAGTCAGATCTAATGCAGCAAAAGGCTTTACATGGACATCGACATTGATAATATCATCCTGATCGGTGAACTATTTGTGAGAATTACAACATCACTGATTATTTTCTTTTTTATATCTTCGTTAAATTCAAGTGATTATTTTCTCCATTATATACTTCTTACATGATTATTTTCTTTGATATCTATTTTTAAACTTATTATTTATTTTTAATTAAAACATAACGCATCTAATAAAATCTGTGAGTGCATATCTAAAGTAATGTTACTTTATTTTATGATGTTAACATATGCAAAAGGATTACGACTATACTGGACTTTAATTTTTTTCACTAAAGCTTTTCATCTAAAAATATTAGTTTAAGGGTTAGAAATGTAGACATAAGTGGTTAGAACTATACATAGAAATACTTTGCATACTATTTTCATTTGTTATTATGTCTTATCTATACCATGCAGGTTGATATATAAACTAAATTTTATGGTTGGGTATTTTCATATTATGATAATGTGGCATAAGGGACAAGAATAATGATGGATAAGAATGAGATAAAATGGTTCCAAATGGCTACGTCATTAAGCGTAAAAGACAGGACTGAAGGCAGAAAGACCACTAAGGTTAAGGCACATCAGAGTCCAAACCATCGCTAACCATGCAGGTACTCCTGATTTTGCATAAAAATGGAATTTATCCAATACCTTCTTGATATTTAAATGCATCAACTATTTATGACCCTATATATTTCACATTATACTTGTTTCATATATGAAAGCCATTATTGGTTCCAATGATGTGATAGATCATAAATAATTAGCCTTAGATTATGACTTCAAGGTTTCAATATTGCCTCATTATCAATATTGTTTGGCTTGAGACGTAGACATGGCTTACAATATTTCATTTTTCAAAGCTAACTTACAACAAACTTTTAGTTTTTTATATCATATGTTTATGTCACATATTATTGCTAATTTCAAAACTAGAGAAGAAATGATAGAGATGTACACACAACTTTGTGGAGGTACCCACTCGGGTGAAGTAGCAATGTTGAAGGGAAAAAAGGTTAAATTTGGAAAGAAGGTCGTTTCTTTGGAATAAAAACTCAAGTTGCAAAAGGAAAAGGCAATGAAGTCAAGTGGTTAAGTATGAAAACATTTGGTGTGGTTTGTTTAAAACTTTATGTTTCTTTAGACACCTCTACGACTACTTTGGTCCATCCCTGTCATCAACTTGGAGCCTGATTAATGTAAAAGCTGCCACTTTTCCAATGATTATTTTCAGGTGTCCCTGGTTGTGATTGAGTGTGCGAGAGGTAGTGGCTCTAAAGTAGTCAAACATCAATGTTCGCAAGTGGCTCCTATTCCTGTAAGCATTCATTCTGATTCTGGCATAGGTAGGGCTATTAAATCCTTTTCAAGGGGCAAGAGCTAGTCAAAGAAACTCTTTAATAGCAACTTGAGCATCTCAAGTTCTTCGTCAGGTTATAAATGCTAACTTAGATTTATTGTTCCACAAAATGTAGTTGCTAAAGTTCAGGCCTGCTGCTTTATTATCCTTAGAAAGTCCGCCTGATGGTCTTATGGTTGGAAAGTAAACCGGATTATATCAGCTTGTACATTACAGACGGATTATTTCATCTAAATGTTATTTATTTAAATATACATGTTGTGATGACTCTGAATTTTGGACATTTGAAATTGAAATATTTAATTGATTTTAAATATTTGAAAGATAGTTTAACTTGAATTTCAAATATAACCAATTATTTGGCAATTCAATTATTATATTTAATTATTGGAAATTGGGTAAAATGTCGAATCTAGAATTCTAAGCTTGTTAAAAATATTTTTAAGGTTTAGAAAATTCATATTGATAATACTGGAGATAATAGGATTTTTAAATTTTAATTTGAGTGATTTGTTAAGTTTTGAATTTATATCGTTTAAATCGATATTTAAAAATAGCCTTCCGAGGCACAGTCTCGGAATTCGACGAAACTAGTTCCATTGGATCCGTAATAGTGTATTATTATCGGATTTCAATTTTCGTAGTGTTTGGAGTGTTCGTGTGATCGTACGGATTGTAAACGCGCTGAAATTTAAATCGAAAATTTAATATAATAATTGGGTTCCAAAAAGCTATCTTTTCCATACGATCAAATTAGGCCTCGAAACCTCTTCCATTACGTTCGGAATAGGGATATAACCTTATGAACGCCTGGCGGCACGCCTCGATAGGAGGTCGAGATTTTGAGTTGCGGAATTGAAACGATTTAAAATTTAAATTAAAAATAATATAATATATATGTTTAATATAATAATATTTCACCAGGCAAATTCAACACGTTGTTTATCTCTTCAACCACGTGTTCCCTCTAATAGCACGCGTCCCCCTTCCACTTTTCAAAATCGAGTCAGTTAGAAATAAAAAGAAATCTCGTTCCCATTCGAAAACAACCGAAATCATTCGAACTAAAAATCGCGCTACTTCGTTCCTCTTCACATTCTCGTTTTTAAGCTGTTCGAAGAATAATGGTAGCCTTATTTTCAATTTAAAAATAAGCTGAGCTCTCTCTTTCTTCTCTTCTGGCGAAATCGCAAAACAAATTCGAAGCTTCGGTCGGCTCGACTTCGATCCAAGTAGAGACGGCGGCAGTAGATCGTGGGCGACGCTCGTGGATCGGAAATTGGTGGGCGGTTAGGCCGTAGGGATTGTCGAAGTTGTCAAGGAATGGAGATGAACGTGAGGGCAAGCTCGCATGTGATGGCATGGCCGTGATTTCATTTTAGGGTTTGGGAGCATCGCGATTGTTGGGTAGCCTGGGTTTCATTCGTCTGAAGGTATAGTGTTGTTTATTTTAATTGAATTTGACAAAAAATATATATATATACAGTGAAAATATATATGCAGTTTTAAATATATATATTTGAGTAGATAAGATTTTAAAATATTGAAGAGTTATTTAAAATTGGATTTTTGAATCTATATAAATTATTTTTTATAAGTTAGGTTTCAAAGGAAAAGAAAAGAAAAGAAAATATTTTTGTTTCAAATCAAATTTTAATTTTAAAATTAAATCATTAGTTAATTAAATTTATCCAATAGGAATTTAATTGTTCGATTTATTTGGATATTAATAAACTGTATAAATATTTATACAAGGTCTAAAATCGAGAAAACAAGCCGGGATGGAAAATGGATTGCATGCATAATAAAAGGTGAGATCTTCTCACTCAAATTTGGTTTGCTAGTTAATTTAAATGAATAATTTAAATTATTGGATGTGCTTTGATGAATTTGATAATTTATTTTTTGGATGATAGTATATATATATGTATATATATATATTTGGAGTGATTGATTTCCCGCATTATATAGCGGATGAGACCCTATGCGCCGCATAATAGCGGATGATATTTTATAAACCCATATACCACGATATTCCACCTCGAAGTGGAATTGGTATTTAATTGTGGTGCTAACAGCTGTGGATGTAGGGAAACAGGTTGGAGGGATCCAACTGGATTCCTCTAAATTCTTGAATTTATTTGTATACGTTGTGATGTGATAATCTGTGAATGATTATATTGGTGTGAATGATTATATTGGTAAATGGAATTTATTTGAAGGCTATAGTTTAGCCGAATATATTTTTGGTATCGTAGGATACCAGAAATAAATATAATTGGATTTTTGAAAATTAAAGTAAAGATTTATTTTAAAAGGTAACAAATTTTTGGAAATCAATTTGGAATTTGATTTGGTGTTTGAAAAAAATTTGGAAAAAAATTTGGAATTTGATTTGGTGTTTGAAATAAATTTGGAAATAAATTGGGAATTTGGTTTGGTGTTTGAAAGTGAATATTTGGAAATCGATTTGAAAATTGTATATCAATGGATATTTGGAAATGTAAATTCACAATGGGAATTTATAAAGGAAAGAGAAATTTGTTTTAAAAATAAATGTTGGTTTATTTTAAAAAGTGTGGAAAGAAATTACGGATTTGGAATGTAAATTGAAATAAGTCAAGAAGGATTTATTAATTGATTTAAAAGGACCATTTTGAAATGGAAAGTGTATTTTCACTGGAAAGCCGAGTATGTTTTCAAAGTAGCTGATAAATATAAATTGAAATTTTTAAGGATGGTTTTAAAAAGGATACTTTGGAGAAATTATTTTCTTAAGTTGTTTTTAAATCTTTAAAGTAAAGATTTATTTGGTTGATTATAGAAGTGATTATTTTAAAGATTAAATTGGTATTTGATTTAGAAAATGGATATTTTAATAATTACACTTTATCTAATAATTTTGTTCTTAAAATTATTTTGACTTGAGTTTTAATATGAGATATTGATATTAAATTTCATAACTAATGTTTTAGATAAAGTGTTTAAAAATAGATTTTATTTTTAATGTATCCAAGTACATATATTTTTGGATAAGTGATTTAAATCATTTTGAAGTATTCGGACTCGGCAAATTATCAGTGGAAGTAAATAAATATTTGGAAATTTATTCCGCAAAGGAAAAGCAATTTGAAATTTGTTTTCAAAGTATTGGAGTGTTAAAAATATATCTTGCGAAGATATTTTGAAAATAAATAATTGGGTAAAAATTATTTAAAATATGATGATTGTTGTGAATAGTGATTGATAGTTAAATAACCGACTATCAATATTTGCCTTTAAACGGCATTTGAATTTCGATGCGATAGGGGGTCGGATTCCAGATGGTTATCCGAAACCCACATCGAATCTTAATAGTGAATCTTTGTGACTTGTGTATCCATGTGTTTTTAAAATAAATGCTCATTATTCGGATTAGCCGGGAGAGGACTTTATGTCATAAAACCCATTCCGAATAATGATACGACGAAATGGGATCGCATTTGAAGATGGTGTTGAAGAATGTGTATTTTTGAAAATGAAAGGATTACCTGTCGAATGTCTCTGCACCGATTTGCTCCGGTATAGAGATTTTTATCACCCTTTGTGATGGGGAGTCCGGACGTGATTAGTGAATATCCGGATTGCAAGGGCTTCTTTGAAGTGCATTCGGTTTCGTTCAAACCCGGAATGGACTTTATGGATGTATGTCTCACGTTACACTTTGAGATGTAAAGCTTGGCGGAGAATTTATTCTCTTAGCTTAACACCCTTTTCTGAGACGTATGAGCTCAAAGGTTATGTAGTTGATGGTCACTAGTGATACATTCCCAAATTGGTAATGTGGCATGTTAAGTGTTGCTGATCATTTGTTGATCGAAGCATGGCTTTTGTGAAAAGCGTAGCTTTGTGGATGAGACTTCGTCGGACCTCACAACCCGAAATGGTCGAAACAGGAAGGATGCGGCAAGGTTGTTTTAGGGGTAGCGCCCTCAGGGTATGTCCATTTCCTTTTGGAAAAAGGTGGTTTCATGGTATGGAGCCCAGATACTTAACTTATGTGGTTGCTGCAAATTTATTACTTTTTGGTTGTTGGTGTTGAGGATCCTCGGATAAAGGTCGGTAACGACCGGGATGGCATACTCGTGTGTGGAGTTATCTAGTTACAGCTTCATTGCACCAGAAGCGTAAGATGACTCGGCCTTGTGTTGGTAGAGATCCGGTTAGGTTCTCGGGGCATCCCTTCAGAGGCATACCCATGTGGTGTAGGAAGTTCCTTAGCCTGACAATTTGTTGGAAATCCAAAGAAACAATACGCGCCCTGTACGGTTTTAGTTGTATAATCTGCCATTTACTTATGGTAGTTTCATTTTCCAAAAGCATAGCGGATTTCTTTTTATTCCTTTGTGCAAATAACTGTTTTAAGATCTCACACCGGTCTCATGACTGACTCGGAGTTTATTGTTCCCTTTCTAAACTCTGGGTGCCCATAATTTTCCACACGGGCAGCCTAGAGTCAGGTTATCAGTTTTCTGGAGCGAAGTCAGAAAAGTATGTTGTGGAGATTAGGAGGCAAGCTGGATGGCGAGACGTATCACTTATATTATGTAGTATCTGCTGCGTATAGGTTGATGCGAATTCTAATCCCATATGGGCAGGTTATTATAACTGCCTATTTGTGTGTTGTTGTTGTAAACTTTGATAATGTATTGTATGAACTGATATAGTTCTTTTGTTTAAAGATTATTCATTTATCTATTATATATTGTTCCGCTGTGAATGTGAAATTCTGTTATTGTTTCTGTTTCTTCTTCTACCTCTTTCTTCTTTAACCCTAATGATTCGGTTTTCCGGCATTCGATGGTTCGGCATTTGATACAGTGGGCGTATTGATGTCGACTTTCGGGCGCCGAAAAATTGGGTCGTTACACATGTCTTATCCAAGTTTTAGCCTTGTTCATATTTTTGCAGAAATATACATGTCTTATCAGTTTCAATGGAGACTCAGTTAACTGAGTATAAGTTAAACTGAGACTCAGTTTAGCCGAGTCTCAGTTTCAACTGAGACTCAATTTAACCAAGTCTTAGTTTCAAGAACCGAGCCCAACTTAAAAACCGAGTCTAATTTTTGAAAACTGATTACACCTATATTGGTATACTGAGAGGACCACTTAGTTAACAACATCGACAACTAGTTTATATGATTTGTAAACAGACCACTTCATACATCCATAATAAGCAACTTGATTTTACTCCAAGTAAATTACCGAGTTCGTTTATTATTTTTTACTCTACTTCACTTGTAAATGCTACTTGATTTTATGGCATGTTGTATACTTTGTATTAGTCAATCGCCTAATGAAGTAGTGTGATGAATATTTAGTGTTTGCAATATGAATCCGATTTAACTTTGTGTACACTTTTTTGATGAATTGATTCTCAAGCATTACTTTTGCTTTACAGGTAGATAGATGACTGTGATGCAAAAAAAGGTTGCAACGAGTTATGGATCGAAGTTATTTTTGCTGCTAGAACTACTTTTTGGTTTTAATGTATGTACTACTTGCTTTTGTTTTGCTATTGCTACTTGTTCTATATTTTGTTTTTGAACTATTCATGACAAACTATTTATGTTCGGTGTAAGAATATTGTGCATTTTGATTATGAAATTTCATACGTTGGTTATCAAATATGTGTCCAAAATATGGTATTCATACAATATGTTGATTTTGAAATGTGATATTGATATAATATGCTAATTTTGAAATGTGGTATATACACACATTGTGGCGGATGTTTACTAAAATGCAATTAAAACATTCCACAGCGTTTTTAAAATGCTGTTAAAACATTCCACAGCATACGCCGTTTAAATTTTTAACAACGTTTTAAAAATGCCGTTAAATTGTATCTAAAAACATAAAGCATGATTTATTGCAACAAGGAAACACTCTAAATAAATATCATAGCATTGAAAAAACGTATAAAATCTTATCTTAGCACGAAACAAACGCTAAGAAAGATCTCTAACTACACCCAACCAAACGTTGTTAAATGATTTCATGACACCAGGGAAACACTGTTAAAAAGGACATTTAACAGCGTTTATTTCTTGTCATTGTAGATCTCTGACATATAACTGCATGCGGAAATACAACGTATGTAAAAACGTTGTTAATAGCTTTTAAGCGTTTTTAAAATGCTGTTAAAGGTAATGGCAGTGTTACGAATTTTAAACTTAAACTAAAAGAAACTGCATCTAATACATTTCATGGCGTCCAGACCTGGAGACTAGGGTTTCTCCTAGTTTTCTCCTGTTTTCTTTCTTAATTTTATACTTTAATTCTTAATTTCTGTCTTCAATTCTTACTCCTCAAAACTAAGTCGTCATTGCTATATCATGGGCTCTCTGCGGGATGAAGAAGGCTGGGAGGAGGTGAGAAGGAAAAGGGGCAAGGCTCCACAGCCGACAGGATCTGAAGCTAGGTTAAATCTGGGAGGTTACAGAAATAACATATCAGGAGCAATTTCTGATCGGAATCTAGGCAAATCAGGAGTTAGTTTGGTTCGTAAACAGGGGGGAAGTGCTCAGGAGGCTAATGAAGGGCGGTTTTCATCCAGATTTTCGAAATCTACAAAGCAGAAAGCAAATCAATCAGGAAATAATTCGAAAATTAAATTCACTGTATCAGAGAACGCTAAAAAAATTCTTATAGTGAAGCAGTTAAAATAGGTGCTGTAGGTGACCTAGGAAACCTAGATCTTGAGTTTATTGAACCAAAAATAACTGACGGTAAAAGGATAGGTTCCCTTTCATCTTAAGCTATCAAAGAAGCAGAGGGTGGATGGTACTTATGCATATTATTGTATGTTGTTGGTTATAAACCTTGGCTTAAAACTTTTGAAGGGTATGCCAACAGAGTTTGGTCTACTTAGAAGCTGTTCTCTGTTCATTCAAGGAATAACGGTTTCTTTGTGGTAAGATTTGTTTCAGAGGAGGATTGCAATAAGATTCTGAAATCTGGTCCCTGGTTTATGGATCGGAACTTGATTATTATGAAACGCCTGTCCCCAGACATGAATACGGATAGGGATCTTCTTACATCATTGCCTATGTGGGTTAGACTCCCTGGTTTAAGCTTTAAACTGTAGGGCAATAAGGAAATCGGTGCATTAACAAGCACTATAGGACTCCCTATAAAGATGGACGAGGCCACGAAAACCAAATCTAGGCTAGCCTACGCCAGAGTTCTGATAGAGGTTAATGCTACCTATGGTATGCCTAACATCATTGAAGGCATGGACGAAAACGGGAGGAGTTTCGTTCAGACAGTGGAATACGAAAACCCTCCTCCCATATGTGGTAAGTGCGTGTGTTTCGGGCATGTAACTGATGAATGCCCTATGACTAAGACTTGGGTTCCTAAACTGACTCAAGTATATATTTCTGAGAAGGAAAATACTGCAGAACCAACTCTTGTTGGTTGTTTGGAAACAGTGAGGGAGGAAGGCGGAGATGGCATTACTAATATTTCTAGCAATCAAGCGACCAGTGGAAATATTCCAAATGATGACCTTCTAACGGTTGAAAATACTAGGAACAACGTGGGGGAGGTTTTATGCGGAGAAGTTCTTCCTCGGGAGACTCAAGAAAATGAAGTCTGCTCCTCTAATGACGGTTCTCAGAATAGAAATCAGATAGTTTCTAACTCGCTGGAGCAAGAGGTCCTCTCTGATTCAAGAAATAGAGAGAAGATCATAATTGCGAGTCAACCTATCCCGGGAGCTAGAGAATCGAGCCCACTTCCTCCGAAGTCACCTTCGATTCAAAAAACAATTCTCAAACGTCCTGCAACTCCAGCGGGCTCACAAACAATTCCTATTAATTTACTTTCTAATGATAATACGATTGATGATTGTATAATTAATAATGTTAATTTTAGGAGAGGTACTGATCTATGCTTTGATGTGCAGGTACAGGAAAACTTGGATCAGGACACAGGAACGACAAAAGCGTTAGGGGAACAGAATACATATGACAAGGTCGATCAAGCCCAGGAGGAGCAGGCTATTCTCCAGTCCCAGGTTACAGAATTTGAGAACATTCAGAAGGACAAGCTTGTTCGTAAGAATTCCAAATGGGTGCAGATGTTAGGCATCTCAGCGGAAGATAAAGGGGAGTCCTCAAGTAGTAGGTTGTAGAGGACTCATAACAACAAAACTTTTTAATGTCGTTTGCATGCTGGAACGTTAGAGGGTTTCATAACCCCAATAGAATGAAAGAAATGAGAAGACTCATTGATAAGTTCAAAATAAGTTGTTTTGGTGTTTTGGAAAATAAGATGTTGTTTTCGGAACTTATAGGATTGGAAAGAGGTTTGGCGGACGGATGGAAAGTAATCAGTAATGTTTCATGCTATTATAAATGCAGAATTTTCGTCCTAATTGACGGGAACTCTTGGGATTTCAATTACATTAGCATGAGTGACCAACATATTACTATTGAATTGATCAACAAATTGAAATTCAAATGCAATTTAACTTTTGTTTATGCTCAAAATTTTGTTCGTCTTAGGAAAAGTTTGTGGAAGAATTTACAGGAAGATGCGATTAATATTTATAGACCTTGGTTGGTTTTCGGGGACTTCAATTGTATTCGATGTCCATCAGAAAGAAAGGGAGGTAATCCAATGCCATTTGGAAACTTATTTGAACTAGATGATATGTCAAATGACACAGGCCTGAAAGAGATCAACATTAAAGGTTATGAACTTTCTTGGTGGTCTGGTCCTAGTCGAAACATATTTTCCAAAATTGACAGGGTTTTCGCTAACCTAGACTGGATCAATATATATCAAGATTTATTGGCCGAATATTTACCTCCTTCTGTGAGAGATCACAATGATGTTCTTGTCTCTCTTTTTCCTAAGCCTAGAGTAAAAAATAGACCTTTTAGATTCATGAATCACTGGCCCCTGTGTGAACAGTACTTTCCATTGGTTGAGAAATTATGGTCAGCTGATCAGAAAGATCGACCTCTATTTCAAATCGTATATATTCTCAAGAACATTAAGAAAGAGCTTAAGATTTGGAGTGCTAAAATTCGGAACACCAAAAGAGAGGTTAATGTCCAGAGAGAAAATTGTTCTAGACTTCAAAAGCTTCTGGAAAAATCAAAAGATCACAATTTAGTTATGGAATTTCAAAATGCCAGAATTAAATTGGAGATGGCACTCAACAAAGAATGTATGGACACCAAACAAAAGGCTAAATGTGATTGGTTGATGATGGGTGATGACGCTTCTGCTTTCTTTTATGCTAAAATGTCTAGTAGAAGAAGTAGAAAATGCTTGACCAACAGTACAGTTGATGACAAGTAGGTTTCAGAAGAACAATTTGATGAATCGGCCATTAAATTCTATAAACAAGTTTTCAATCTTCCTTTAAGTGATCAGTTTCCAGAAATTATTTGTAAATCGATAATTTCTGAATATAGTGCGAACTTCCTGAATGATGGTCTTTCATTGGAAGAAATTAAATTTGCTTTGTGGAACATTAAAGATACTTCTTCACCAGGCCCAGACGGTTTTAATTCAAAGTTTTTTCAAAACTCATTGGAATCTTTCGAAAGACTTAATTTTCAAAGCTTTGAATGATATTTTCCATAAGGGTTCAATAATAAAAGAGTGGAATCACAGTTTCTTGCATTTGATTCCTAAAAAAGATCATTCCACTAGAATTCAAGACTATAGACCGATTGCCTGCTGTAACACTTTATATAAGGTTTTTACTAAGACTCTTTGTAACAGACTGGCTCCTTTTTTGGATAAGTTGGTGTCCCCTAATCAGACGGCGTTTATAAAAGGTAGATCAATAGGGGACGGAATTTTGTTTGCTCACGAAATTATTAGGGGTCTTGGAAGAAAGGATAACAAATACATGTGTATTAAAGTAGATTTGAAAAAGGCTTATGATTCGATTAATCGAGCTTTTGTTATACACATGTTAATAAGCTTGGGTTTCCCAGACAAATGGGTGAAAATTATTGAAAACATCATATCCACTCCTGTGTTTTCCATTATTGCAAATGGGGAATCGCATTGTTATTTCAAGAGTTCAAATGGCCTTAGACAAGGTGACCCTCTTTCCCCTATTCTATTTTCTTTGGTTATGGAATATTTTACGTTACTGATGGACGGTAAAGTCAGGGATGGCCTTATTTCTCCTATCACTGACTTTAACTACAAGTTAACTCACATCATTTACGCTGATGATATTATAATTTTTACTAAAGCAAGTGCACTAAATGCTACTGCCATTAGTGATGTTTTTCAAAACATGAAGAGAGTTACCAGATTGGAACTAAGCTGTGAGAAATCTAATGTTTTCTTTGGTAAAGGGGTAATTAACTGTACTGATATTAGCTCTATACTTAATATCCAGCAATCGAATCTTCCAATAAGGTACCTAGGCATCCCCTTGTCTAGTACTAATCTGAGAGATAGGGATTGCGCTCTATTGATAGAGAAGATCAAGATAAGATTTGCAGGATGGGAAACTAGAATGCTCAGCCTAGCTGGGAGACTAGAACTTATCAAATATACCATTTACCCTATCATTCAATTTTGGATGCAAAGTTTTTGTCTCCCAAAAACAACGGTTCTTAAAATAGAACATCTGATTCTTAATTTTCTGTGGAAAAGCCGTAGCAGTAAGATCCCCTAGGAAATTTTGTGTAAGCAAAAAGAAGAAGGAGGAATGGGTCTGAGAAATTTAGAAGAGATGAATCAAGCGTTATACATTAAATTGATATGGAAAATCCTCAATGTAGAAGGAATTTGGGCAGATCTCATTCATTGTAAATACATTGGTAATAAAAGCTTTTGGGAAATCAATCAGAGATCGGACGACTCGGGAGTGTGGAAATATATTTTGAAGAACAGACACAAAGAACTGAAATGCCTTTCTCTTAATATTACTGACGGTAAAACTACTTCTCTTTGGTACGACCCATGGTTGAATGGAAGCTCTATCATGGAACGTATTGGATTAGATACAGCTTTTAGAACTGGTACGGAAAATTTGACTCTTAATAGGATTGTTAAAAATGGCGAGTGGAAGTGGGACACGTTTGGTTTTCTATTTCAAATCCATGCGGAAATTGAAGGTGTCAAGATTCATAAAGATAGAGAGCGGGACTATTGGATATGGAAATGTTCTAAAGACAGTCAATAGCAGTTTAAACAAGTTTGGAACTCGATTAGATCTAGTTTTGAAACAAAAAATTGGTCGTCATTGGTTTGGAATAAAATCCACGTTCCAAAAATGGCGGTATGCCTCTTTAAAGCCATTAACGACTATTTACTAACTAAAGAGAGATTACTATAGAAACAGATTCTTGTGGACCCCTCATGTATTTTTTGTAATAAGCACATTGAAAATATAGATCACCTATTTTTTCAATGTAATTTTACAGAAAAAGTTTGGCACTGGACCTGTAAAAAAATTTTCAGCTCGCCGAAAAGTATGTTCTCTTTCACTCTGAAGGAAGATTTGTAAAAAATTGTGTCTATCTCTAAATTAAAAAATCTAAACTCAGATTTGTTCCAACGTTCTATCTCTGTTTGTATTTGGCACTTATGGAAAGAAAGAAATGACAGGATTTTCCATAATAAATTCAATGATACTTCGCAGATATGCTCAAAAATATACCAGACTATGAATATTAGAATGGTAAAATCTGTACATTATAAGAACATCAATGGCATGACTGATATAATAGCAAAGAAATGGGGATTTACCTCCCTACGCTGAATTGGGGATTCATCGGCTTGATCATATGTATTGTTCCTTCTCTCTGTTTCCTTCTAGTTTCTTCGTGTCTCGATCCAGGTTACCTGTTTCTTGTATTATCTTTACATTTACCTCACATCCTCTCTTTTAACTCACATTTTAATTAACAATTAACAATATTTATTTGATCTAGTTTGTAAATGATAAGATTACAGAAACAATAGCAGATTGTTGTCTTCCGCTGCCCTCCTGACTGATGTCTTGACCTATTTTAATTCAAACCGAGTTAGTTTCTGAATTCAAAGATTCTAATAAATATCATTGGGGAGTCAGAGACTTAGCTTGTGAGGACTGGCTATATCTCAAGGTGGACCTGAAACTTTGTGACTTCAACTTTGAGTATCTATGAGTATAAAGACTTCAACTTTATGGAAGACAGTCAACTTTATGGAAGACAAAGACTTCTCTGGCTTAGATCTGTTAGATCTAAGGACAGTGTCTTCTGGATATCGAAGGATTAGAGACAATGATGCTTTCTTGCCTCCAAGTTCAGTATTGAGTCCTAAAACAAAGAGATTTGCTATTAGAATCTCTATAAAGCTAAAAGTTTTAATCTTTACGGGTTTAAGACTCTTATCTGTAGTTGCTTTTTCTCGTGGAGGATCTGATACAAGGAATAGAAGCTTTCTGGTTTGCTTCTTGTTTAGATTTGGTCCAGTAGATGAGACCGACTAGAGCTTCGTCTTTTAACTCCCTCGCCGCCATTATCGATTCTTTTATTTTCTTTCGTTCGAGAGGAGTAAATGAAGTAGGAGACAAGTGACGGCTTGCCTTTTTTAACTCCCGAGATGTCTTGAAGGTTCTTTTGGGTTTCGGGTGTATTAGTTAGTTAATCCAATTAATACAGTATTTGGGCCCTTTATTGAGTTATGTATTTGATAGGCCTGGTATGTTTGTATAAGGCTTTGTTTTTTTCCTGTTGGACATTGTACATTCTTCTGTTTCCTAGGTTTCTAATAGAAAGTTTGAACCCTTATTCAAAAAAAAATGCTGTTAAAGGTCCTGTTTGTTGTAGTGTTAATCACTTTATATTCAAACTTATAAGTTTACTATCTTCATTTCTATCCAAATAGAATTTAAATCAACTTTCAAAATCATTCATTCATTTCAATTTCAAGATTCAATTATTTTAAACATTACCAAAAATTATTTCTACGATTTAATTATCCAATAAATTGCTATATTTCAAATCCAAGTTATTCAACTTATAAAATTAACTTTTTAATATTTAAAATCAGTTAAATATTCCGAATTCAAATGACAGAAATTTTGGTTCATTATAGATCGGGTGGTGACAATACCCTAACGGGTGCGACCCACATAGCTCTGCCGCATATCTCCTGTTTTAGTCATTCCCGGTTGTGAGGCTTGAGACTACATTTTACCTTTTGGCAAATCCCACTTGGAATGCTAACACTGGCCTCCAAGCGACAATGAAACGTTATCATCCGTCTATACAAGTTGTTCTGGATATGAATAGACCAAAGGCACTACCTCTACTACATCATTTTTGGAATCGCCCTCGGAATTAGTAGAAGTAGCCCTTCCACTTCAAATATTTTCGACTTCGATTCCATCATCTTCAAGTTGTTTCCAATTCGAATGCTTACATTGGTTCGATGCGGTTTTCTGATAACTCATGCTTATCCGATCTTGGTCTATCCGAACAAACATTTGATAATTTAAAACTAGTCAAGTTATCGATAGTGGGCAAATCTACTATTTGGGATGAGTATAGATTTGCATATGAAAAATAAGACATCCTATACTTATCACCACTTTCTGATTTCAACACTACGCCATACTGCCCATTTTGCCACACCCCAATGCGGAAAAACTGCCACGGTCTTGAGCCGTGACAATTTTACCACGGTTTCTGGCCGTGGCAATTTAGCAACGGCCGTAAACCGTTCCAATGTTATCAATTTTTTTCCACCCCTTACGGTGTATACTTCTTAATCAAGCTCACATCCTTCTCAAAAAAAGAACGCCCCCTTCCAAAATTAACCCACGAACCCTAGCTAAATAATTTCCATCCCGCACCCTAACTCTCATCAATTTTCACCTAAATCCCCATTGCTCTGACGTAAACGTGAATAGCTCGTATTCTCAATCAAATCGCATAAATCTAGGTTCTCACTCAAATAGTTCTTCTTGCTTTCGAGGAATAGATGGTTATTGTATTGAATTCTGGTATTCGTTCAATGTCTCCTGTAGGAAGACAAACCAATCTTTTGAAAACGCACAGATCAGTTGAAGTGCAGAGAAGAGCAAAGCAACTTATCAAGTAAGGGGTTAAACAAATATGTAGCTTCAAACAATTCTTCCTTTTTTGTCTGTGTTTTGAGAATTTTAACTAAAACTGTGATATACGAACAGATTAACTGGTTTTGATTTGCGATTTGGGTTGTGGGTGCTTTTGCGAATTTGGTTTGCATCTACGATGGTGTTGATTGTATCTTACGCATTTGATGGGGAGAGAATTGTAGGGATGATGCAGTTCTTCGTCTATTACAATTATGATTTCTATACATTATTAGTTATTTACAGTAATCATTATATGCTAGTAGATTTACGTCTGTTAAAAATATCAGGAGACTTTTGTTTTGGTTAATGTATTGTGAATTGCAAATTGATGAAACAATGACCTAAACAATTTTATTAGCTTCGTTCCAATTGAGAATGCTGTTTTATTAAAAAAAATTAGATTTTATTTGATTGTGCTTTCTGTCAAACAAAAGTCAAAGATAAATTCAAAAAATATGGTACTAAATAGCAGCAGCGACAACAAAGCTGCATCAACTTCTTCATCTTCGTCGGCCTCCCCGTGTGTTGAACTCAAATCTGTTTATCACGATTGTTTCAATAGGTAACGCTTTGTTAGTTATTTTTCTGGTAAAAACAAGTATGTGAATATTAGAAATGACGCGTAGGTGGTATTCGAAAAAATTCTCAAAAGGGTAGTGGGACAAAGAAGAGTGCGTTGCTGAATGGAACAAGTATAGAGCTTGCCTTGCTGTGAGTTTTTAATCTCTTTTTCCCTATTTTGTGTGTTGTATGTTTACTAAAATTAAGTTGCTACTGAAATAATGAATTTGAAGCCAGAGATGGAGTGCCATTATTCACGTTTATCTAGTTTATCACTAAAATTTGACAATTTGTTACTCTTGAGTCTTGGCATTGGGCTTCATGTTTATACTTGTAACCGCATTGTTTAACCTTTTGAATGTTTGAAGTTTGCCAAGATTACACGAAAAGGTTTGAGCAGAAGAAAAATGACTGAAATTAATGCTACGGGTTGGAAAACAACTGAATTGGAAGAAGCCAAGAAGACCATATTTGTAGGACCTAGTCTGCATTTTACTAATTGAGAATGCTGTTTTATTAATAAAAATTAGATTTTATTTGATTGTGCAGCCTAGACTTCCTCAATGTAAGATTCCTTTCTATTTTTTTATTCATTTTATCTTATTTCATATTTGTAGGACCTAGTCTGCATTTTACATTCAAAATCTGTTTTTGTTCAACTAGAATCGAAGATTTTGAATCTCTATTGCTTCAGATAAAAATATGTAATATTTTTATTAATCTTTGCCTTTTGCCAGATATGTTTGTTCACATCAATCATATTGCCAATTACTCTGTGTAATTGCCTACCAATTTATTAGCTAAATTGGTGTTCGATTAAAAAGAATGATCCTTCAAGTGTAGATTTTGACTAACTTATCCACCATTTAAAATACAGAGACAAAAAAGAGGAAGTTGAGACATTCTAAGCAATTACATAGAAGAAAGCAACTGAGGAAAATGGCTGAAACAAACAAACACTTATCACCATCTCTTTTCAAGAAGACGGTAATACATTGATCGTTTAAGCTAATAACTTTAAACTCCCATATATCACTATCAAAAGAACCAAAATCATACACTTACAATTACATTACTAATGATCTTCCATTGACTATCAAACGTAATCTTCCAGTTATCAAATTCTTTACAGCGAAGTTTATTTTTCAAGCAGGCCTACACAACTTACTCTCAACTTAGATAATTTAGACACTCACTAAATCATTAACATCATTAATAGAGACATTATTCAACAAAAAATGGCATTTAGAAGATTGCAGAGTATCAAATCAAAAGCCTGAAGATGATTCATCTCTATTTACTGGAGGAACTGGTCTTTGGATTTTGGTATTAACAAAGACCCTTCTCAATTAACTTAGTGGTAAAATTGTTTTTTTTTTGCATTATTGCACCTCGTACAGTTTTGAACAGGTAGACTTTCTTCATTTTTCTATAATGACTATTGGCTACTGCATTGCTTGCACGTTTTTTATTTTCTAGAACAGCCATAGACTGACGTTGCTAGCTTTCATCGTTTGGGCTTATCTTTTACCAAACTTTGGGCATAAAGGATTATTTCTGTGATGGAGAACTGAAGTCTTCCTTTTTAAATTCCAAACAGACTCAAATTACACACATTTGTGTTTTTAGCATTCTCCGTGTAGCCAAATTGTCATTTTTAGAGGAAATAACAGAGACTACGAGCCGAAACTTATTTTGATTTTAATGCACCTAAGTTGTTTAACAAATTGAAATATTTTTCAGTTCACGAATTTAGTTGTAATGCCTTTTCTATCTACAAAACCCTTGCATGGCCATATAGAGGTAGAAACATATAGCCTGGAGTTTGATGTTTTTCTTTTTAGCCCAGATTACATTATTTAGATCAAACAGAAACTTACTCAGATCACGTTATCCAGATTGAACAAAAACCTTTTCATATTTCCATGCAAACTCCCAACACGGTACTACTATTTTCTATTTCTCTTTTGTTTCGTCTTTGTTATCACAGTTTTCCGATGTTTGTTTCTTCAAGGAAAGAAAAGGTCTAATTATTTGCTAATGTACATATTATTGTCTCCAATTTTGCTGATATTGTCATTTATTAACCAGAATACATGTTTCTCACATGATACGAATAATAACTATCTCTGGCTGAGATAGATGTTGACGATGTCATCAGAAAGATTTCAAAAGATCCAGAAGGAAGCTCTGGCTGAGTACAAACAGTACTTAGTTCAGGTTACCAAGTACCAGGCTGCACAAAATTGCAAGGTATGCATATACATTTTCTCAAGTTAATGAACAGAATGTAATAGATTAATGACATTTTGATGGGTGCATTTCATGTGTAGACATGGATAGTGGGTAAATGGATTACACCAAAAGAGCACTTATGGAGAGTTAGCTGCAATGAGGTTGCATGAAGATGTACAGGGTCTCAATATGTGTAAGGTACAATTTACTTCATCTCAAACCGTATCCTAAATGAAAGCAGTCGGAATAATGAACCATTTTAGGCATATGTACAAGTATGATTTTATGTTATGATGAATTACATATGATAATGTTATGATTTACAGTATACAATGGACAGAGGAGTGGTTCATGCATGCCATGCAGGAGGGGTGGTTCATTTCTTGGAAGGATACACAGATCACGAGGTCGAGGTGATCGATGTGGATAGAATTGATATGGTTTGGAAGGCTGTAGTTTTCTTTCGGACTTTCATATGAATCAATTAGTTGATGAACTTCTTTTAATCATAATGTATCTTTCAGTTAAACACTATAGTTTGTGACTCTACTTTAAACAAATATGTTTGTGAGTTCTACGGAATATGTTATTGTAGTAAATGTGTCTATAGTGTTTTAGTTGTACTGTAGTAATATTTGAAATGTAGCTTAGTGTTTTAGTTGACTAAAATATTTGAAAAATATGTTATGATATAAATTTGATTTTATTCTACAGTGATATTTCAATTTTTTATCAAGAGTTTTAAGATGTGTCGAATTATATCTTGGAATCGAAATTGATTTTTATTTTATTTTATGGTAAACTTGTCATTAGAACTTTGATTATAATTGAAATTCTAGTAAAAAAAATTATATTAGTATATGTATATTTTGCCACGGTTCTGGACCGTGGCTAAACAAAAATTAGCCACGGCCTAAAGCCGTGGCTAACCAGATATTTGCCACGGCTCTAAGCCGTGGCTAAACGCATATTTGCCATGGCCCAAAGCCGTGGCAAATATGTAAACAGCCACGGCTTAAGGCCGTGGAAAAATATTTGCCACTCTCCATTTTGCTGCCATGGCTCTGGGCCGTGGTAAAATTACTTAGCCACGGCCCAGAGCCGTGGCAAAATGGCTTTTCTGGTGTAGTGCAACTAGTACTATCCCTTGATTAACAATAAAGTCGAACAAAAGAAAACTATCATTGCCTCGACATTCATTCTTCCTTCTCAGGATAGAGACGAGTTTCTATACCTCAGAATTTGGTGTTCAGTATACAATGAAGTATCTTCCATATACTTAATTAATCTTGACCCATTTATCAAAATTAACCCACTCATACTTATCATGTTTTCGACTTTTCGACTTCTCTATCCCTCCCCTAAAAAATCTGGTATTAGATCTCACAAATAGAGGAAAGTCTACTCACAGCTTTTATTACTAAATACAAGATGACTCACTTTCCATAAAATGTGTCAACATTTTAGCACTACTTATTTTTTTTGGCTACTTAATGACACAGACAAAGAAACCTTCTATATATAAAAACATTCTTCAAAAGACAGTTGCTTTTAAACAAAACTGACCTTTGAAAAACAAGTGATTTAAAACTGAAACTTTTATTTAATTAATAAATAATAAATTAAAACCTTTTATTTAAATAATAATTAAATAATAATTTAACCTTTTATTTAAATAATAATTAAATCATTTATTTAAATAATAATTTTTGAAAATATTTTTTTTATTTTAAAATTCCTTTTTAATACTTATAATGAATTTTAAATGACTATTCAAAAATATTTAAGTAGAAACTCTTTTTATTACACAAAAAATATCGATTTATGAACTGCATTCGTAGCGACTATTGCTATATGGCCAATAACCTTTAAACTTGTTTTATACGTCAAAATAGCTTTTAAATCCTTTTCTTTTATATTAAACCCACTTTATAAACTTGTATAAAGGTTTGAAAACAAAAGGTAAACTTCGAAAAACACTTTTTTTGAAAACATTTAGAAAATAAGGAAGTAAACTAGTTTTAAAAGCACATGGGATCATGATGTCGAACATAAACAAATTTAAGAGTTAACTTTCTAATCAACATACACCCATCCATATACGCGAGCACATACATGTATACAAATGCAAATAACATCCATACAACAAGTAAAGATCATCACCTGCAAATAATTATTTAAACGCTTCGACTACATTTCAAGTCAACAACAAATCATCACATATATCATCTGCTTCAAGCGGGAACCAGAACAACTTTTTATGAAAAGGAAATTTGGTATTTGGAAAAAAAAGCCAACATTTTATGAGACATGTCGATATATAGTTTCACTGAACAAGCATATTTTGTCGTTAAAAATTGGGTTATCCATGATTTTACAAGAAAACACAACTATCTAAGTAGAAGTTCTACTGAGTTATGCGGAATTAGCGTGGATAACATCAACACAACCACTGTGATGCAATCTCATCAAATACATGACATAGCATTTAAATACGTGATAAGATCAAAGACACTTTGACTGCTATAGGACGACATTATTGTGCTAAATATTTGTATGCTCGTTATCACTAATTTGAACCTATATTTGAATTTGTAGCTGGCGTTTGAATTTTTATTTAAACTTGAATTTGAATTTCTATTATTGATTAATAAATACTATAAATGAAATATTTATTGATTAAAGTTATTAATTAACAATTAATAATTATTGCAAATTGCAAATTGCAGATAAGAAATAAGTAACTTTTGTAAATCACCCCATTTAAATTTCAAAATACATAGCCATCCTTCCGTAAAATCATGTTATTAAAAAGGCATACTTTTAACTTTAATAGAATTCTTAAAACTTAGATAATATTTGTAGGTAACTCAACAAATATCTGAGAGCTCTACGTAATTTTACAGAGTAATCTACTAATATACTTGCTAAGAAATCTGCAAATTTTAAAAATTTATGTACTACAAATATCTGTCATTTTTCAAAAATTAAAAAATAAAAATAATTGTTTTTATCGTAAAAACATACAATTTATGTTCAGACTTAATTTTTGAAAATTTTTTTTTAAAATATCAAGATTAAAAATAATGGTGTATTTTAAAACGTGTTTTTGGAATGTTTTTCATGTATCAAATTCGAAAATAAGGATGCCAAACAAATTCCCACTCAAAACTAACCGCTCTACATTACACAATTAATAAATGCTTTATATTTAATCTTTAAACTCTAATTCAATTTGTCTAAGACCTCTATCTTAATAGATTTGTCCGCGGATGCATTCTAAGATGTCAGTTGATAGATCCAAATATAAATGTGCAGGATGACCTGTATGTTGAAACATGTTAAATTGGTACGGTGGATTTTAGCTCCACGTTGGCATGAGAAGCCCACTAAACAAAATCAGTGGACATGATTTAACCACACAAATGCCCGGATCCGTCCTTCCAAACCCTTCACCAGCTATAAAATCGTCAAAAAAACGTTTGTTTATCCGCCGCCTTCTTCATTTTATGTTCGCATCTTTTCTTCGGTTTTATTCAGATCTAAATTTTCTATTCTAAATGGCTGGCGATGGCGATCGATATTGGTCTCGTTCGCTTGCCGACATTTCTGATATATCATCTCCCATATTCCGAGCCTTTTATTTTGTTTTTTTATAATCGATCTTAGTTTTTGATTAGTGTTAAACAAACCGATGATAAATGATCAGACAAGCATATGTCTGAAGATCAATTCGTGTTGATCAACTCTAATCTTCTCTATGAGGTCATTTTATTTCAATTCGTGAATTTAGCTGTTTTTTTATTTGGTAGGTTGTGTGATGATTAAATGCATAGTTCAAATGAAAAATATCATTTGGATAATTTGATTTATCATTTTGTCTTTCGTTCCTATCGAACGACCTATTCGCATATGTATTCTGAAAATTTTCATTGATTCTTTATTTATTTTTTCAATCGCTCCAGATTTGATTTTTAAATGTTAATTGATTAAACTGTTTGTAAACCGTTCTGTTGTGGGTTGAGATGCAGTCTGGGCCATTGGTCTCATATCAGTTTTGTTTAGAGCTTTCATTGTTTAAACTGTGAATCCACAAATATTGAATGTAGTTGTTGCTTTTAGCTTAGTTGCTTTTTGTTTGCTAATGCACAGACTTACGCCAATACGCCAATAGACAAATCATTTGGGGGATGAGATTGACGGCAAATGTATAAAGCTGGGCAAGGCAACATGTCAATTGGAATATAACAGGAAATTCCAAATTTAGAGAATTGATATTTTCTAGCAGCAAGTTAAATAGGTTAGCATGATTAGTAACCTGATTAATGATATTAATATGGTTATAGCTCGGATCTTTACTGAGATCAAAGTAGCATGCAATTTCCAGTGTAATTGCTGATTAGAGTAGTTATGTGACGACCCAACCTTCTACCACCAGAAAGTCGCATCATCTATAAGAAAGAAAGGGATAGAAAAGAGAAAAGGTAGAAAAGAAAGAACTAAACAACATCAGAATCTCACAGCGGAAACAAAACAAAATATAATACATCATATAACTATTACATAGTATCATATACATCAGAGATACACAGCTTATACATCACAAATTAGACAGTTATAAACACCAGTCTTTCATACAACTCACACATCACAGAGATACAACACATCAGAACGACAGATAAACACTAACACAGCGGAACCAATATATATCTATACGATGAAGCCTCTTGCTCCATTGTTCCTCCAGAATTCGTCAAAGCAAAACCTGACTCCCTTGGCTACTCGATTAATTTGAGTACCCGAGTGTTTAAGAAAAACAGAAATAAACTCCGGGTCAGACATGGGTCTGGTATGAGTAAACGGTTAAAGTTGCTTAACTTTAAAAATCCTTTGAAAACAAAAGGGATCACGTAAGACTCCCCACACATAAAAATGGGTAAGTTTTTACCTTACGCTAACCAAACATTCGATAGGAAATTCTATGATATTATAATAGGTCTAGGGTTTTCAAGTAAATATAATCATAGCTGAAATTGTTACATCTATTAAATTCCAGCATACTAGCCAACAAATGGGAAATACAATCAAATCCGAAGGCACTTATTGGAAAATGGATTCCATACAATGGCAGGGCTACTAGGGTACCGCCCATCATAGTACGTGGCCTAGATCACCGTACCGAGGACCCACCCTAAGTCCCCTGCAACACAAAGCCGGAACCATCCCTTACTGGACAGTCTCGAACAAGACAACCCTGCGGTTGTAGCTAGCAACCGCCCACACAGCTGAAATAAAAAGGGACTCTAGACAGGGGTATATCTCGCTCTCAAGTGGGTGCTACCCACGAAGCTTTGCTGCACCTCCCCTGTTTTAGCCATTCTCGGTTGATGAGGCTTGAGCCTACGATTACCTTATCAGAACACCTCACTTAGAATGCTCATCGTCCACCTGACGATGTGTTGAAAGCATTCAATCCATACAAGTTCGTTCCGGGTTCGAACGAAACCGATGGCATTATCTCGTTACACTCATTTTGGAATCACCCTCGGAGTTAATGACAATAACCCTTGCACTCTGAATCTTCATCTTCACTTGAGATTCATGACCTATCGTTAATTTGGATCGATGTGGTTTTCGGATATCCAAATCTGGAAACCCGACCCCGGTCTCATCGAAATCCAAACCGTATCTTTTAAGGCCAAGTTGTTTTAAAGTTAAAATAGTTCAATTCTATTATCTATATACACACAGATAGATAATTCATAATATCACAGATAGATAATTCACATATCATCATAGATAGATAATCTACATTATCATCACACTTCAACCAAACATCCATATCACACAGCATTATTACTTATCTCATATTTGAGATTTCAAACCACTTAAGGAAATCGATATCATCCATCATACATAAGCAAGGATTAATCAACACATTATTTATAATTAATTTAAAATGAATTAAATTAATTACCTTATTTCTAATTAATTTAAAGTAAATTAAATTAATTACTTCATTCTATAAATCCTGCTTACATAACTTTAATTAAATACAAATCATTTAATCATTCTCTAAGTTTCCATCTTAATTAATCATCCTGGATTAATTATCCTTTAATTACATTCAAGTAATTATCTTTTAATTAATTTCAGAAATTAATTATCTTATACCAAATATAGAAAGTAACCTTTCAATTACTAAAATTACTTCTTAAATAATTTAATTACTCCATAATTAATTATCTCTAATTAATCCCTTGATTAATTATACAAAGTAATTATACTCAAATCATTCTCAATTAATTACTTCCTTAAGTAATTATACTTATCACATCATCAAATGGTTATTTAAATTAATTAAACTTAATTAATTAGCTTAAACAATTCATATTAAACTTAATTAATTACAATGAGTAATTAATTTCTTAATTACTTTCATAAGAAATTATACTTAAATAATTAACAATTGATTATCTTAAATTAATTAATCTAATTAATTATCAAAATTAATCATATTAATTCATTATTAAATAATCCTAGTTAATGACTTTCATTAACTTATTAACAATTCTTTAATTACTTTTCTAAAGTAATTAATTAAGATTTATTATTAATTACAATTTAATTTTATCTTTAATAACTCAAATAATTAATCCTTAATTATCTAATTAATTAAGTATTAAATATAACTTAATTAATCCTTAATTATCTAATTAATTAAGTATTAAATATAACTTAATTAATCCTTAATTTCTTGATTAATTAATTACTAATCATTAATTAAAATTAAAATATTATTTAATTAATGATCCTTAATTACCAATTTAGTTATCCTAAATTAATTATCTTAAACCTTAATTAACTAATTTAAACTCTTAATTACTAAATTAATTAGTCCAAATCATTAATTAATTAAATTAGTTAATTATTCATTTTAATTAACTTAATAATTACAAATCCTTAAATCTTTATTTATTTAAGGATAAAACATTTTTCTTATTAATGATCGAATTATCATTAACAAGGTACTTAAACAATTTACCTTTAAAATACTTTTAAATTTCATTTCAAATTTAAGATTTAAAATGAAAACAAATTAACTTTAACAAAGTTAAAACAAATTTCAAAACCCTTCTTAATTTACAAGTTATAGAATTAATTATCTTATAATAGAAGTTAAGAGAATTCAAAATCCAATTTCATTTTAAATTCAAATCAATTAAAAATACACTTAATCATTCAAATTATTTAAAACATTTTTGTTAACGTTTTTAAGTGAACGCTAACACCCGGTGTGTGTAATAGAATCGTGAAAGCACCACCCGCGTGACAGGAACAAAATTTAAGCAGTAAAATAGCAGAAAAGCAGTAAAAGACAACAATTTATAGTGGTTCGGCTTGAGATTGAGCCTACGTCCACTTTGAATCTCTTTATTATTGAATCCGGTTACAAATCGATATAAATCACTTGTCAAATACAATGCAACTTGATCACACAACAATCTCGACTACTAGCTCAAACTTCGGTGATGAATCTTGCTAAATCCGTGTCGGATGAATGAAGTCCTTCACGAAGCTTGTTGTAGTGCCTTGAGTGTTGGAAGATCTTTACTTGTTGAATGAGTTGTGAGTGCAGCAGAGTATGGACGCTTGAAGAAATGATTTGCCAAAAAGTCCTCTCCATGTTGAAGGTAACGGGGTATTTATAGGAGCTGAACTCTGAACTGGCCATTTTTCCTAAGTCCTAAGTCGTCGAAGACTTAAGGTAAGTCGGTGACGAGGTAAAGGTGTATAAGGTGTTCTGAGATTGTACACGACTTAGTATAAGTCGTAGGTCGACGACGACTTAAGAGATAGGTTGTAGGTCTTAAGTTATCAACAATTGCCTTAGGTCCAAGACTCCCTTATCTCGTAGACTCTTAAGTCGTAGTACTTCTTAACTCGGAGCATTTCATAACTCGGTGTTGTTAGGTTGGAGCAGAGTTAACCCATAGGTTGTTAAGCTGTTGAGTCGGAAGCCCTTGTTAACTCGCAATTTGTTAAGTCGGTAGGCTTCCTTAAGTCGGTAGGCTCCTAGGTCGGCACACATCTTAAGTCGGCAGCTCTTCTCAGTAGTTAGATCGGCAACTGTTGGGTCAGAGCTTTCTTAGGTCGTAGCTTGTTAAGCCGGAGACCTTTTTAACTCGGAGCCTTCCTTAAGTCGGAGCGTATCTTAGCTCGAAGTCCTTCTTAGGTCGGAGCCGGCTTCTAAGTCGGCATGTGTTTAGATCGGAGGCTATTCTAGCTCGTACACTGTTAGGTCAGACCGTTCCTTAAGTCGTCTTCTGTTAAGTCGCGAATCAGAGGATTAACATTTGCCCCTCGAAGTGTGTGCCTAGGTCATTGGTCATATACTTCGATTTTCTTAACCTGCTCTTTGATTAGGTCGGAAGCGAATTAACAGAGGTCTTAGGTCGGCAGCGTGCAAGTCGACTCACCTTCCTGCGAATAAATAGTTGAGTCATCCTTCCTCTTCCTCACTCATTCTTCTTCTCGATTCAGCCATTGACGCAATTTAGAGCCCTCAGAAATAAATTCCATCCATCCAATCGTCGATCAACCTCCTGCTATACATCGTAAGTTAATCTGATCCGAGTTTACCCATGCCCACTGTCGAATCGATGACTCCCCAGTTTTCGACTTCCATTTGTTTGCCGCGGTTCATTATGAATAACCCTTCGACTGTTCCGCCATTGCCATCGATCACGTTGTAGTTGTGATAGGGCAATAATACGTCAGATTCGCAACAAACCCGAGGCGATTCGAATTGGCTTTTTTGGGCGATCCAATGGTGTGATGGAATTAGGATCGTCATTGACTGTGAGGTTATTGGGCTAACGAGTTAAAAGTTATGGAAGAAAGTGGGTTGATGTACTGACTCGGTCACGACTTAGTGATTTCATGTGTCCTAGGTTTTGAGTTGCTTCCGAGTTAGGACTTAGAGGATTTCTTGTTGCTTCGAACTAGTTTTTGCTTCTTAATCCGGCCAAGACTCGGGGACTACTAGCTTTGACCCATAGGGAATCTCTCTTAAGTCGTCACCGAGTTAGTACTTAAGTTTTCGGCGACTAAGCAGATGACTTTTGAACTTTGCCTGGACTTCGAACTGTTGAACTATGAACTGTGTTGCATGTATTTCTTTTTACAGATTGCTTCAATTTGCAAGTTAACAATCCTTCTTAACACAACATTCACAGAGTACTGGGACGAATATACTGTCACTGACTGCCCACATCGAATGACAGATTAGTTGGTAAAGAGAAAGTTAAATTGAATGAATATGAATGAGATGCTGTACAATAACTAATTCAAGTGAAGTATTAAAACAAAATTGTAATAGTCAAATGAAACTGATTTGTCTGCATTAACACTGCACTTGAACATTAACAAGTTCTGAAATTCTGTAATCGATTGATTGTCAACTAATTTAATTCCAGTTATGCTTGTCTTTTATTTTCATTAGTTTTGCACAGCACTCCACACTTTTTAGGAAACGTGCACCTTCACATTTGAACATTCAGCTGATTGTGTAGAATGTCTTCTCCACAAGAAGGAATAGAGCAAGTTGAAGATACATTTCCAGTTGCTGTCCCGCTAAATGATCCTCCAGAAAGGACTCCTACCACTCTGAGCCATAAAGCCTTTCGTCAATTATGCATCCAGTTTGGCATTGCCGAAGCTGACGCTTTGCTCCCTGGAAAAAATGATACTGCTGATAGGCCGCCTCATGGCTTTGTCGCTGTTAACCGCCAAATGTGTTTGAGTGGAGCTATCCCCCCATTTAACGACTGTCTTCGAGAACTTCTTCTCCGACTATCTATTTCCCCTTTTCAACTACACCCCAATGGCTACTCCATCCTGCTGGGACTGTGTGTGCTTTTTAGGAGAACGCTGGACCGTTTTCCCAGTTTTGGAGAAATTCGCTATCTGTGTACTTTTGCCAAAAACAAAGATCATCCCTCTATCACAGTCGTGAGGAGTGCTAGAAATCGTAAGTTGATCACCGGTCTCCCTGAAAGTGTTCATAGTTTCCTAAGCCCGTTTTTCTATGTTCGCTGTCCCCCGGGGTTTTACGCTATTTGGAGAGTAGGAAGTAAGATCACTTGCCTCTGTTTCTTATGTTCTTTCAAACTTACCGAAGTCCGAGTTATCAAGTGCTAACTTTGCGTTTTTTCCTTTTCAGCACTTCCTCCTCCATCTAGAGATCCCGGTCACAAAGTGACTTTTGAGAGGCTTATAGCGGTGCCGGTAGAGGAGAGGAGTATCCAGTTTCTATTAGATGATGAGCTTTTGCACCAATTTGGGCTTTTACATCCTTCCAGGTCGACTCGGATTCATGAAATCTCTAGTTCTGATGCAGAAACGTTAGCTGCTTCGGGCTCTCAAGCAGAGGCATCGAATGCCCCAGTTTCTGCAGAAGAAGTTGCATCAGAAACACCTGTCGTAGAGGCTGCTTTGATAAAATGTTCTACATCCACCGATGTTGTAGGGTCAGTCAGCAAGTCGGCACTTGCTCCAATTATTGAAGAGGAAGAAAATCCTCGAATTTCTGAAAAATCAATTGATGTGGAAGTTGAGAAGGAGAATTCTGCTGAGCATCATAATGATGACACCTTCGATGACTTGAGTGACATAATGATAACTTCTCAAGAGCTTTTCAAGGATAATATTCCAAAGGCGAACTCTCCTGTCGTTGAAGCGACTTCCTCTTTGAAACAGACCTCGACGCCTTCTACACCTGTCGTCTCCGTTCCCGCACCAAAGCGTGGTTTGTAGTTTGACGCACGTAGTTCGCACGCCGCACACACTTAGGATTTTTCTGCACTTATAAGCATTTACCCTTTCTTTCTGGAAATTTCTAAACTTTACTTCTTTTCCGTTTTCAGATTCTCCGATGGGGCGTTCCGGCTCATACTATGACTCATTCCAGCGCCATGGAGGCCGTGGATCTTATGACTTTAGGAAATATCTTGGTGACCAGAGAGACAGATGAGGAAAGGGCTCAAAGGAAGGCTCAAGAAAAATGGGATTATGAGCAGCGGCAGAGAAGAAGAGACACTGATCGATATGATTCTTCTTACAGAAGTTACGATTCTCATAAGCGAAAGTCTTATGATGACAAAGGAAAGACTCATATTACTGATGAATCAAGCAAACGGTCCAAGCCAAGTGACGCATCTGTAATTTCTGAGAAAACTGATGCTCCTATCCCTTCTGATACTCCGGCCGGCTCTCATCCTCTAAAGAAATCTGATATTCAAACAATCATTAACAGGCCACAATATCAAGTTAAAGACGGCCCTCCAACGCTTCAGAGCCGATTTCCGAATTGGTGTCTAAGAGGAGTCCGTTTTGACATAGATTTGGTTCCCATTGATAAGCAGGCAACGCTGAGAAATGTCGATGCTGTCAAGCTTGACATTGAAAGAATGTCTGGATGGCAGAAGCTGGTTGATGAACTTCAAAGGGTCAACCACATGAATCTTGAGGCGATGATGACCATGGAGAATGATAAATCAGAATGGGACAAATAGCGCAAGCAGCATGATGCGGAGATGACGAGCATTGCAGACGACAACGCAAAGCTTGGATCTAAAGTTAAGCAGATTAAGGAAAATCTCGCTTCTTCTTTTGCATCATATACTCAAAAAGAAGAAGTCTTTCAGAAGCAAGTGCGAGATGCACATGCTGCACAAAGAGATGTCGAAATGAAGCTTGCCGCCGAACAACACATTACTGAGAAATATCGCACAGAAAACACCGAACTGCGGGAAAAGGTCACCTCCCAGAACGTAGAGATTGAGTTACTAAAGTCTCGACTCGCTAAAGCTGAGACAGAGCGTGATGCGGCTATTGCTGGTCGGGTTGCTGCTGTTGCCAAAAAGGAAGCGGCTGAGCAATCACATGAGGCGACGAAAGCAAACATCAGCTCTACCTTATTCGACTTTTATTTACACAGTGTTCTGGGTCGTGGGAGTCTCGCTTTTCTGGGTCCTGATTATGAAATTACATTGGCTGAAGTGTGGGAAGTCGCAATTGACATGCTTGGTGGGGCCGACTATGATGAGTCGGAACTTGAGGAGCGCTATCTTGATGATGAGGCTCGTGCCGCTCTTGTTAAGGGGAAGGAGCAGCTTGCTAAAGTACGGGCTGAATCAACGGGAGAAGAGCTTCCAAAAGAGGAAGCTCCTTTAACTGCCCCTGCTCATACTTCAACTTCAGCCGATGTTAATATTACGGATTCCAGCTCTCATTCTTCACATCCAGCTAAAGTTGCCCAAGAAACTGTGCCACTCCTACAGAAGAAGAGGCAATGAAGGACTTTCAGGCTCGGGAATTTGAGATTGATCTCGCCAAACCGACTTCTCCAGGTAACTTTGACGAGACGAATTCAGTGAATTGCTTATTCGACTTAACCGAGTTCGACGAACTTCTTACTTATTACTTAAGCTTTGACGATCCACTGTCTTCTTTTTTCTCGGAGAATACTGATTTTGATTTCTTTTATTATGCAGCAGATGCGCCGGAAACTGCACCAATTTTTCCTTCTTCAGCTGTCGTTCCTCCTCCTTCTCAAGTTACTCCTCTTCCAGCTTCTCAACCAGGTTCACAGGAAGAACAGATAGCAGCCCTTCAAGGCTTGGACGAACCACCTGCTTCCAAGGAGCGGAAAGCAGAAGATCTGGAAGATAGTGAGAAGACCCCGGAGCAGTCTTTGGACTACGACACAAAGCTTTCTACATTTCTTACTCCGGGGAGTGAGTCTTCTTCCAAGAAGAAGGGGAAACGTGTGGTTTCGAAGAAAGGAAAGAAAAGTTCTTCTGCTGCTGGAGATGAAGCAGAAGTCGATCCGGCTGAGTCTCTTTCTCCTTCTTCTCCAATACGTCCTCCGAAACTAATTACCAGGCCGGGTAAAGGCTCCAAGGGTGGGAAGAAGGAGAAATGAGTTTGATTTTGACTTTTCTGCTTTTTGCATGTATTGACCGGAGATTGTGCGGATACTGGTCTCCGCTCCTTTTTGTAATCTGCACAATGTAAAAAGTTTCCATAGTATTGAATAAAATAGCTATTTTACTTGTACAAATTCTTGTGTATGTGAGAATGCATCTGTTTCTCTTTTTTGGTGTAGAATAAACGATTCCTTTTACTTGTACAAACTTTTTGTCTGTGTTTGGGAATACATTTATTCCACATCTATTTTTTGTGATATTGCAATGAACTTGTGGCATGTTGCTTTTATTAATACAATTAAATTATATAGTGTTGCCCCCATACCGCAAGTGCATTGCAACATTTCTAGCTTCTTCAAGACTGATATTCTTACTTCAGAGAATAACTACTTCACTTTTAAGGGAAGAATCATTCTGTTTTTAATAGAGTATATCTAGTCTTCAGAGAAGTTTTTACTTTCTCTTTCTTCCTGAAGAACACTTCAACTTTTGGGAATGATCACTTTTATTTGTTTTAAAAGTGAATTTTCCTGCACAGTGAAATGAGCTTCTGAAGAAGGTTTTGATTTTGTGCCCCAGTAAAGGGTTTATTTTTGGTACTTCAAGCAAGGTGAAGTACGCCTCTGAAGAGGTCTTTTGGTCTCTGAAGAGAAGCGATTTTGGTCTCCAAAGAGAAGCAATTTTGGTCTCCGAAGAGAAGCAATTTTGGTCTCCGAAGAGAAGCAATTTTGGTCTCCGAAGAGAAGCAATTTTGGTCTCCGAAGAGAAGCAATTTTGGTCTCCAAAGAGAAGCAATTTTGGCATTTCAGCTCTGGTGAAGTGGGTCTCCGAAGAGAAGCATTTTGCACTTCTACATGGGTGAAATGTGCCTCCGAAAAGGGCTTTTTAGCATTTCATCACTGGTGAAGTGGGCCTCCGAAGAGGAGCATTTTGCACTTCTACACGGGTGAAATGTGCCTCCGAAGAGGGCTTTTGCCTCCGAAGAGGTCTTGAAATTGCCTGGAAGTTACTTTCTCATGGTTGAGTGGATCCACGGGGCGGACGCAAGTTGCTTGATTGGATGTTCGTTTGCACAAACGATCGCAATCAATTAACAAGGGCCCTGTTCCTTCAGCTTGGGAAGGTGCCCCTCCGGTGGTTCCACCAATCTTGTTATTGAGAGAAGCACTTTCATTTATTGGCGTGCCTCGTTAGAGGGCTTTGTTGACCTTTGGGAAGGAGCATCGATTGGTTGGTGTGCCAGGAAGGTTGCTTCTCAGGGGCGAGTAGATCCATGGGACGGACGCAAGCTGCCTGATCGGATGCATCACGATCAGTTAGCAAGGGCCCTGTTCCTTCTACTTGGGAAGGTGTCCCTTCGGTGGTTCTACCGGCCCTTTTATTGAGGAGCAAAATTCCTTTTGGTTGCTTCCGTGCTTGCTTGGCCATGTTCTCCCATCATCTGCTCATTAGCGATCTTTTATTATCATTTCCAAGCGTATCTTCATTCCTTTTGTAAGTAAATTGCCTTATCCGAAGAAGTGGACTTCACTGTTGAATAACTTCACGGGACAAACGCGAGTTACCTAGCTGGACGTCTGTTCATATTGACAATCATAACCGGTTAACGAAGGCTTGCCCCAGTGAAGTTGCCAACTTTTTATGTGAAGTTCTTCTTGTATAGGATTTGAATATGGAATTTTTTTTTGCTTGGTATTTGCTTTAATAAATGATTTGTAAGGCTCGCTTTGCTTTGCGATGGGTGAGCTTTGCTTTAATGACCTGCAATATTAGATCGACATTTTAGCAATACATTTAGAGTATTTACACATCGAAATATAACAGGCATTTCGTAATAGAAAACACAGAATTCATAGTTTTTCATTATTCAGTCACACTGATTTCTCAGCGGTTTACAATTCAGAAGTCACACATCCATTATCATTTTTTACAAATTCAAGCAATGCTGTTAAGTAAAAAATGGATGCTAGTTATTGTTGTTTCAGAATCTCCGGACTGATTTTCCATTTGCGCTAGATTCGCAGCTTCGGATTTATATGCCAAAGAAAGTGAAAGATGTCCCAGTTGCAGTTTTGTGGACAATTAACAGTCGTCCCAACTTCTTCCTGCTGGGTATGGACCTCCTGTGACAACATTAATGACAAGCTTTTCTGAATCTTGCGCTGCAGTGTTGTGGTGAGAATCGGGTTGATGGGTAAGACATTGTTGATCCCGAGTGGATGAGGCTGGATCGACTCCGCTTATCTTAACGTATTGTTGGAGTTTACCCTGCTCCAGCAATTCTTCAATCACATTCTTTAATTGGCGACATTGGTCAGTGTCATGGCCAGGTTGATTGTGAAATTGGCAGAATTTTCCATTACGCTTTGCACCTCTCGTCATCTCAGGTGGCTTAGGATACCTGACAACATCCTTTGTTGCAAAAAAGATATTTCTTGGTGTATCAGTTAAAGGAGTAAAATCCGAAGGATTAAAGCGGCAGGGTTTCTTTTCATTTCCCTGGCTCTTTCCTCCTTCATTCTCCCTTTTCTGACTTTCAGATTCTCTTTTATTAGATGGGACATTGTTATTATTAGTTTGGGCAGCAACCACTTTCGATGTCGTAGAAAGGTTTTCAAGGCGAATGAACTCGTCGGCCTTTTTATAAAAATTTTCAAGTGAGTTCGGTTCCTTCATCTTTAGCCATATTCCAAATTTACTCGATTTATCAATGGCTCGCATCAAATAAGTCAGGATCATGCGTGGTTCCGCATTTTCTACTTCGGCTAAAGCTATATTGAAACGGCTCAAGAAAGATTTGATTGATTCTCCGGGCGTTTGTTCAAGGTTAGACAGTGACATTATATCCTTAGCTTTTGAAGCATATAATCTGAACTGTTCTTTGAACTTTTGCGTTAAGTCGGAGAACTTATCTACAGACCGAACTGGAAGCTTTGTGAACCAAAGTAAAGCCACACCTTCCAAGTATACTGGAAAGTATCGACACTTGATCTCGTCTGATGCTCTTGCACCGGTCATATGCCAATCGTATTTGTATAGGAAATGATTAGGGTCACTGGTTCCCCTATAGGCTTGGATAGTAGGAGGTGCAAATTTCCTTGGAAACTCCGCTCTCAGGATCCTTTCAGTAAACGGAGTTCTGCTTGGCGCGAATCCCCAGTCAGCCTCATCCTCTTCCCTTTGCATGCTCTCTTTCATGATGCGGCCAACCATTTCAGACAGGTACTCTTTATTGTTCAAAGACACCTCCGGGCAAGCATCAGTTCTTCCCTCGGAAGTTTGCCCGGGTATAGGTTCATGACAAGTTGGTTGCGGCATAGAACCATCAGCTCGGAAAGGTGGCATTTCAGGAAGGGTGGTTTGATGGTTTTCTGGTTGACGATTTGCCCCGAGCAGGGCAGTTATTCTATCCATCATCAAAGCGTTTTGAGTTTCAATTTGTTGGTATAATCCAGAAACTGCATCGTCCAATTCAGCCCTGGTGACTCCAAAGGTAGGAGTCGCTTGGTATGTTGTTTGGGAAGCGGGAGTCCCTTCGTGAGCATTTCTGGATCTGATAGGTCTACCTCTTCTTCCAGGAGCCATTATTTCGGATCTGGTTTTTAAGAGAGGTCCTTTTTATGAATCTTTGCGAAGCAACGGTGGATGATCGCCTGAGTTGGGTTCTCAGTGAAAGCACCAAAATGTTAAAGTTTTTAAGTGAACGCTAACACCCGGTGTGTGTAATAGAATCGTGAAAGCACCACCCGCGTGACCGGAACAGAATTTAAGCAGTAAAATAGCAGAAAAGCAGTAAAAGACAACAATTTATAGTGGTTCGGCTTGAGATTGAGCCTACGTCCACTTTGAATCTCTTTATTATTGAATCCGGTTACAAATCGATACAAATCACTTGTCAAATACAATGCAACTTGATCACACAACAATCTCGACTACTAGCTCAAACTTCGGTGATGAATCTTGCTAAATCCGTGTCGGATGAATGAAGTCCTTCACGAAGCTTGTTGTAGTGCCTTGAGTGTTGGAAGATCTTTACTTGTTGAATGAGTTGTGAGTGCAGCAGAGTATGGACGCTTGAAGAAATGATTTGACAAAAAGTCCTCTCCATGTTGAAGGTAACGGGATATTTATAGGAGCTGAACTCTGAACTGGCCATTTTTCCTAAGTCCTAAGTCGTCGAAGACTTAAGGTAAGTCGGTGACGAGGTAAAGGTGTATAAGGTGTTCTGAGATTGTACACAACTTAGTATAAGTCGTAGGTCGGCGACGACTTAAGAGATAGGTTGTAGGTCTTAAGTTATCAACAATTGCCTTAGGTCCAAGACTCCCTTATCTCGTAGACTCTTAAGTCGTAGTACTTCTTAACTCGGAGCATTTCATAACTCGGTGTTGTTAGGTCGGAGCAGAGTTAACCCATAGGTTGTTAAGCTTTTGAGTCGAAAGCCCTTGTTAACTCGCAATTTGTTAAGTCGGTAGGCTTCCTTAAGTCGGTAGGCTCCTAGGTCGGCACACATCTTAAGTCGGCAGCTCTTCTCAGTAGTTAGATCGGCAACTGTTGGGTCAAAGCTTTCTTAGGTCGTAGCTTGTTAAGCCGGAGACCTTTTTAACTCGGAGCCTTCCTTAAGTCGGAGCGTATCTTAGCTCGAAGTCCTTCTTAGGTCGGAGCCGGCTTCTAAGTCGGCATGTGTTTAGAACGGAGGCTATTCTAGCTCGTACACTGTTAGGTCAGACCGTTCCTTAAGTCGTCTTCTGTTAAGTCGCGAATCAGAGGATTAACAATTTTAAATTCAAAATCTTCTTTTATTTCAAAACTAAGGTTCAAACTTAGATTTGAATCCAGATTTACCACTTTTATTTAAACTTTGTTTAAATCATTTCTTTGCATTTCAAACTCCAATTTAAATTCAAATTCCATTTAAACGCTTTTTAAACAACTAACCATTTTAAGGTTATTTAACAAATTTGAATTCAAAAACATTATTTATATCCAGCTAAGATTCAAATTTAACTTGAATCATTTTAAAACTAGATTTAAAACTTATTTAAACCTTAACTTCATTTTTTTCAAATACAGATTAAACACAACAAGTTTTCTTTAAAAACTGTAACCCACAAAATTTAACCCGAGCACATCCTATCTACTACGAGACCAACGCCAATTCCTTCGAGTAAAACACTCAAGTTACTCGAGAAAACTTCGAGTTGCCTCTGCCCTTCCCCGACGACAACCCCTAGGTTGACACTATCAAACTCGTGCACGTGCATAGCTCCGATGAACATCTCCAGTCGACGTCACCTCGTCGAGCAAGTCAACTATCATCTACAACCCAATTCCCAACCACCTGAATCCCCATCCTCCTCTCGAAGACGAATTCGAGTACGAACTTGAAACCTGGAACACGAACAGGAAACGCCTCCAAAACCTGGCAATGCGTCACCTCCGCAACCTCAACCACCAGAAGGTCGGAAACTCCGGCCAAACACTCATCAACCTCCCCTCTTCCATCCCCTAGAACCACGTTGAACTCGATCGATCGAAGAAGACGAACGAATCAAAAAACCCAGCCTCTCCAAAATTAGGTTTACAAATGGAAAATGCCTGCCGCTGCCACCACGGTGAACGTGAGCACCTCCGATCATTTTTCCTACCATCGTCATAGGCCTCTCCACCTCCACGCGAAGCCTCGATCACCAACCTCACTCCGATCAAACTCAATTGATCAAAACCAATTTTCAAACAAATACGAGTTGCTCTCAAATCCTTGATCTAAAAATCATAATTTTTACTTCAAAAATCATATTTTAGTACAAGACTTCGGTTTATAACCCTGAATTCGAGAATTAAGAAATTTAAATTTCGACTTATCTTGAGTTTGCTCTGCTATTTTGTTTCCAGAGACAATTATAAGTTGTTTTAACTTAAATGAATTTTTAAACTTTAGTTCCAGATCAAACAAACAATGTTCGTTTATATTGTATAGTCTAACTGTTATTAAATCAAGAGAAATAAATTTGTTTGCATATTGGGTTTGAAGAAAACAAGAACAAAGGCAATTATAATCATACTGCACACAACCGTATTCACAGGGAACTCATATATACATATATAGATACAACCATACTTGTTCAAAGGTATATTCAAAACAAGTTCAAATATTACTCACAGCATAAATAAACAAACAAAATAGAGTGTGTTTTAGGTAGGAGTTTACTCACCTGGCATGCATGAAACAGAAGACAATGTACATGCTTTAAGCTAAAATCTGGGTTTTGATAAAGAACTTGAATTGCTTCTTTGTTCTAGATTTAAAAACTGTATATATGCTTTAGTTTGAAAAGATGCGAACTTCAGATTCCAGAGATGCACAGACTTGACTTCAGATTTTGAAAAGAAGATGCTCAAGCTTGATTCTTCTGTAAATCTTCTTGTTTTTGTTTAAATAAATGATGCTTCAGTTTGAAATAAAACTTTTCTGGAATGCTATGTCTTTTGTAAACGAAAGGAAATGGGAAAGATGGATAAATAGAAAAATGTTTACAAGATAGTTTATTTGTTTGGTACAAGCTTGTTCAAAGATTTTTCTCTACTAGGGGCTGATATGATCTATAAAATGTGCACTAGAGATATTAGCAATTAATGACAATGTCCTTTATGTCTACAACCTTATACTTTATTTCATTTCGTATGTACTTATAATTTTTCTATATATATATCTTCTTTGGTCAGAGGTTAGCAACACTGAAATGAATTTTATAACATTCGAATTGACTTAAGTTTTGCTGAGATGAAGACGTTTAATGCATATGTGTTCATAGATATTTCTTCTACTTGCCTTGCATATATATTTTACAGGCAACATACTTATTGTACTTGCCTAGCTTACTTTTATACTTTATGTACATAACATAAAGTTGTTTCAGTCATTGTATTGGTTTATTACTTAATTTATATCCATATACTACTATACTTGAAAAATATACAAATTTTATCTTTCTTTTATTTTGAAAACTTAACTATCAAATACTTAGTTTACTTATTACTTATTTTACACTTATCTTTAATATCAACAAGGTTTATTTTATTTTAAACTTACAAATCATAGCTTTCCAAAATACATCTATATATATATTCATAAGTTTAAAATAACAATTACATTATAAATATTGTTTAAAAATAACTCATTATTAAATCAAAATAATTTATAAAAGAAGTTATCTCTTTATTAATAAATTACTTATTAAATCAAACTACATTTAATAAGAACAAAACAACCTTTCTTGTTTAAATTTAAACTTAGGCTAAAATCATTTTAAACAAATTAAACTTTTACCTTGAGTATTTTAAAATCATATGGTTATTTATTTAATATTAAATTAAATCAATTTTACAAATTACCAAAAATATTAAAATTAGAAAACATGCCTTTATTTATTAAATTTAAAACAAAGCTTATCTATTATAATATATACAAATATATATATATACATTATAAATAGAAAACAATTTATTAGCTTTTAAAAGATAAATTATCAGTTAAATATTTATTTTAAATAAGATTATTAAAGCAATTCAAATCTTATTAACAAATATTATCAAATCAATTTAATTTTTAATGCAGATTATTCAATTGATATTGTCAAAAATTCTGGGATATCACAAGTTATATGTTGGAATCGTTAAGATTTGAGATTATGAGAATGTGCAACATAAGTACAAACCATTACTTGTTTAGCATGTCCCTTTTTTGGATGTTTTTGGGTGTATATGGTGTTCCAAAATCTTTACAATGGTGAATACCGATGCTTAATACCTGATTAATGATAATAATAAATGTAAATTAAACTGTAAGAAACTTATATAATACTTTAAAAAATTATTTTTTAATGGTATTAAATAGTAGATATCGAATGGTGATATTAAATATTGAATGAAAATCCAATTTTGGGCAAGTAAATGAATTGAAATTAATAAAAAGTGACCATAAGAATGAATAAGAATTAATTGAGTTAGGCAATTTACTGCCGAAGTGAATGGAATAAAATATGTTTATTGTGTCTAGATCATTGTACGAATAAAATGATTTACGCATAATACATATTTTATTCCATTAGCTTCTGCAACAAATTGTCTATCTTATTTTAATTCTTATTCATTTTTATAAGATCATCTTTTGTTAATTCCCATTTATTTACTTACATAGAATTATTTTTCATTCAATATTGAATATTTCCATTTAACATTTACTATTTAATACTATCAAAGAATAATTATTTAAAGTATTATATAAGTTTCTTGCATGTTAGTTTATATTTATTATTTACTTAAAAAAACTTGATTCCCATTTAATATTCAATAATGAATCATTTCATACTTAAGTTTCTCTATTCTTTGATTTATATTTATTACTTCATAATACGGTACCGTTCGATATTAAATATGTTTATAAATCATTTCAACATTTTCATAAGTTTATAACCATTTACTTAAATAGCATTCTCCTTCTTACTATTCAACTTAATTATTAAGCATTTTAAACATTAACTTAAGTTTATAATATTTCTTGTACATCTTAATTCTTTATTTGTAGACATATGTAAATTTTGAATAATTTTTATTACTTAGTTTTTATTTGCATAATATTCTATTATCCTTTTAGTTTACAAGTTACAAAACTTCAAAAAAATTTATATTTTCATTAAACACTTATATGTAATTTCAAATTTCAATTTGGAAGTTTTTAACCATTAAGATAACCTATTTTCCAGCGGCAGAAGAGGGACGTACATAACTTATTTTCTTATAGAATTCTATTAAAATATTTCTTTTTCATCTTATTAAAAATGTTTCTATCCCAAAAGCTTCTAAATAATACAAATATTATTTTTCTAAAATCTTATTTAATTTAATAATTTTAATTATCAATAATGCGGGTCGTTACAAGCTTTTTGGTTGGAAGATTCTATTGAATTATCTAGAAAGCAACGGACTATATATCATTGGTAAGGTTGTAGTGATAGGTATGTTACATTGAGGAACAAATCAGGCTCAATTGTCTTAGAGGTTCAATTGATAGCTTTTAGACCAATGTCCGTTCTCGTTTTGTGGTAATATTATTTTTTTGCTAAATAGTTATGTTAGATGCAATGTTATTCAAGACTTTTTAGTTGAGTATCTTGAAACATTGGATGGTTGGGATCAAAAGATCTCTTATGCTTACATTCCACGTTAGTTAATTTCAAATTCATTGTGCTTGTTTTGATTTCTTTAAATTTAATCAAGCCATCGTTATATTATATAAGTAATGATTTTGTTTTTAATTTTATTTTCTTTAATTTGCATTCACTTTTGAACCCTTTGTGATTAGTTGGTTTATGTTTTAGGTAATGTATTTTATTTTAGAATAAATGTAAGTTTAACTTTAAGAAAATTTATATAATATTTAAAAAAAATTATTTTTTAATGGTATTAAATAGTAGATATCGAATGGTGATATTAAATATTGAATGGAAAACAATTCTGTTAGTAAATGAACGAAAATTGATGAAAAACGACCATAAGAATAAATAAGAATTGAATATGGTAGGCGATTTGTTGTTGAACTGAATGGAACAAATATGTTTATTGTGTGTAGATCATTGTGCAAATAAACTAATTTACGCACAATACATATTTTATTCCATTTGCTTCTGCAACAAATTGTGTACCTTATTTCAATTCTTATTCATTTTTACAAGATCATCTTTATTAATTCCTATTTATTTACTTACATAGAATTATTTTTAATTCAATATTTACTATTTAATACTATCAAAGAATAATTATTTAAAGTATTATATAAGTTTCTTGCGGTTTAATTTACATTTATTATTTACTTAAAAAACTTGATTTCCATGTAATATTAATATTCAATAATGAATCTCTCTATTCTTTAATTCATATTTATTACTTCATATACGGTATCATGCGATATTAAATATATTTATGAATCATTTCAACATTTTGTAAAGTTTATAATCATTTACTTAAATAGTATTCTCCTTCTTATTATTCAACTTAATTATTAAGCATTTCAAACATTAACTTAAGTTTATAATATTTCTTGTACATCTTAATTTTATGTTTGTAGACATATTTTCATTTTAAATTATTTTTATTACTTAAGTTTTTATTTGCATAATATTCTATTATCATTTTAGTTTACAAGTTACAAAACTTCAATTTTTTTCGTATTTTCATTAAACGCTTCTATTTAATTTCAGATTTCAATTTGTAAGTTTTTAACCATTAAGAAAGTCAAAGATTCCATTTTATTACAATAATAGAAAATCTCTAATGATCAAAAACTTAAGAACTAATTATCGGGTTTCATTTTAAATAATCCTGAAATAATATATATTTATATCTTTTGTATATCAAATCATACTTAGGAAATTATAATTTAAAATTTGTTTCACCAGAACAACCATGTAGCAAAGCTACTATAGTGGTCTTCCCACTTTGAAACTCGAAAATGAAAGTCGATGATGTCGCGATCATTATCGAAATTATTTTCCAGCCGTAGAAGATGAGAGTACATAACTTATTTTCTTTTAGAATTGTTTTAAAACATTTCTTTTCAATCTTATTAAAAATATTTCTATTCCAAAACACTTTCAAATAATACTAATATTATATTTCCAATTTTTTTTTAATTTAATATATTTAATTATAAAAAATACGCGTTGTTACAAGTTTTTTGGTTGGAAGATTTCATTGACTTATCTAGAAAGCAACGGATTATCGTTGGTAAGGTTCTAGTGACATGTATGTTACATTGAGGAACAAATCAGGCTCAATTGTCTTAGAGGTTCAATTGATAGCTTTTAGACCAATGTCCATTCTTGTTTTGTGTTATTTTTTTCTTTTCGAAATACTTATGTTAGATGTGATATTATTCAAGACTTTTTAGTTTAGTATCTTGAAACATTGTAAGGTTGGGATCAAAAGATCTCTTATGCTTACATTCTACATTAGTTAATTTCAAATTCATTGTGCTTGTTTTGATTTCTTTAAATCTAATCAAGCCATCATTATAAGTAATGTAATTGTTTTTAATTTTATTATTGCATTCACTTTGTACCCTTTGTGATTGGTTGGTTTATGTTTTGGGTAGTGTATTTTGTTTTAGAATAAAGTTATAAAATAATCATAGCGTATAAACCAATTAATCCCATAAGTTTCAAATGCCATCAAATCCAATAAATGGAAATTAGGTTTAAGTTACCATCTGTAGTTGTGTATTAATCCAAGAGAACGGGTTAAGTAATTAAGTTTATATACAAATCCATGTTTGATATTAAACAAGCCTAGTACTGTATCTTTTGACCGCTTTTAAGGACAAATATAATTTTTTTCTTTGGACTTAAAGGCAATTTTTTTATTGTATCTCATCCATCTTAAATTAATTTTAGCTTATCAAAAGTGTAACGACCCGTAAATTTTCGATAATTTTTATCTGTTTTATTGATATATTTAATTGAAATTTTGAGAAATTGTAAACGATAAAATTTTGAAATAAAAATTTGATATTTGGAATACGTATATTAAAATATAGAAGATGGTAAATTTTCATATGATTTTATGAAAGTTTATTTCGTTGTGAAATTCTATTAAATTCAAGTCAGTTAACAATTGTTGATAATAAAATATTTTCCAAACCTGAATATTTTTATATAGAAAAATTATAAATCATCTTTTGACTGAGACGTCATTTTTCATTTTTCCAAACTCGGACTTCTTTAGCTCCGTCGATCTTATTTTTCTGCATTTTGCTGCATTTTTCGCTAGTAGAAAATACGAATTTTTATAATTCAATCGAACCACTGATATCTGTATGCCGTTTTGGTTGTCTCGTCGTGCTGATCTCAGTGGTATATTCACTTTTTGTTTTGAAGTCCGGTACGCCGAGGAAACTACGAAATGGTCGTTTGTATCGGTACCGTTTTGAACTTTTTGAATTATTTTGCCTGTTCGGTAACAACCGTGTAAAATTCCAATGGACATTAATGTTTAATATCCTTGAATGCAACTTTCGAGACCTTTTCTATTTCCACTTTTTCTCATTTTTTTGCCGGTTCATTGTTCGCTCGGATCTCTTCCTTTCCTTTACTCAATTGAAACAAAGTATTAAATCCTATAGCTGTTGGCTTTTAAAATTGCCAGATTTGCCTTGTGACTTTTATTTTTCCAAATTTAACTTGTGACATTCAATAAAGTGTGTCTGTTCAATTACTTTGGGAACGGGAAAAAAAAAGAAACTGATATGCAAAACTTTTCGTTCTCTTCCATAATTCTCTGCTACATTCTTCTTCCTCTCCCTCCTTCATTTGTTCACATGGCTTCCCTAACCCAAAACACCCTTCACCGCCATATCCTTCGCACTTTCCCAGCCCCACGTGAAGTCTCCAACCAAGCACCTCCGCCACTGGCCGAACCACCGTAACTGCCTTCCTTTTTCGCAGCCGAATCCACCACCGCACCCCTCCGAACTACCGCCTCACCCACCTTGCCTCCACCTATTCCATTTTCGGCTTCATCCTTCCATGGTTGCACTGCTCCCATCTCCACTCCACCGAGTCACCAATTCCATCACAACCTAACTCGTTTTCAGCCAACCCATTCTCTCCGTGCCTTGCATCTACCCTACTCTCCTCTGTTCTAGCATCCCCATCTTTCTTCTTGCAACTCACTCGCAACCCATGTCTTCATTGTAATAAGGTATTATATCTATACTGTATATATAAAGTCAAGATTGTATAAAAAAATATGTTATAAATATAGTTTAAATAGTAAGTTTATATGTAATTGTAGGTTTACAAATTTCGTCTCAATTATCATCCTTCTTACAGTTTACAGTTAGGATTATAAATTGTTTATATATATATGATATGTATAGTGTTGTCTAAAATTTTATCAATTCAAACCGGTTGTTTTAAAGCATATGTTATGTATGTAAGTAGTACGGTATGGATGTGTTGTTGACAAAATTTTGAGTAACATATTATATATATATTTGTTTATATTTAAAGTATATATAAGTTATATTAGTTCTTATTTTGTTTACAGTATATATATATATTAAAGATATTCATGTTAGTTATATATATATATATGTGTGTGTGTGTTTTCTTTGTTAGTCATGCAGTCTGCATTTATATTGTTATACAGCATGCGCATGTATTTGTTGCTCTAGACAAACAGATTTACTTTATATATAAAGTGTTATATTGTGTAGGTTATACTTAGTTATATAGCTGACAGTTTTTTTTATATAAATATATTTTAGTATAGGCTATAATTGATAACACGGAATTCATTTGACAGTTATACATTTGTATGTTGTAATATATATAGTGTCAGACTATATAAAATATACGTTATATTACAAGTTGGTTATGTATATTTACTGTTAGTATTGGTTTATTAATGTTTTGAGAAAAAATGAACTATGTACGAATAGTGTCAGTATGAAGGATCTTGGAGTATACCTCTGTATAATTTCGTATGTTATATTTTACAATCTGATAGTACATTTATTTTGTTATTTATTGTAAAGGCCGCAAATCCGTACCACTTTGAGCCCACACTATTCCATACCAATTCAACTCAAAGCAGGAAAAAATGCGAATCTTTAGTGTTGAAAAGAAGAGGTAGAAAAAGACCGAAGGAAAAAAACAGAAAAATAGAAACAGAAACAGAAACAATATCAGAATCTCACATTCGCAGCGGAACAATATATAATAGATAATCACTAGTCTTTTAAACAAAGGACTATATCAGTTTATACAATACAATAACGGGAGTCAATATACAACTCAATACAACAATGGACAGTTATATAACTTGTCCCCATACAGAATACATAGCGGAATAAATAAATAAGTACGAGTGTACATCTCGCCATCCAGCTCGTCTCTAAAGCTCCAGAATATCCAAAATATCCTGATAACATAACTCTAGGCTGCCCGTGTGGGAAATTATGGGCACCCAGAGTTTAGAAAGGGAACAATAAACTCCGAGTCAGTCATGGTGACTGGTGTGAGATCGTAAAACAGTTATTTTCACAAAGAAAATAAAAGAAATTCGTAATGCTTTTGGAAAATGAAACTACTATAAGGCCTCCCGCCACACACACAATGCAAACGCAGAATTGGAGGAGATTTCTCCTTATGATAGTCAAAGATGCTTACTACGAAAGACCAGTTGATATTATTATTAATGTCTAGTATGGAAAACATTTCGAAAGTATAATATTAATCTTAGCCAACATAGACATTCCAAACTATGCCTACTACAGGTACCATCTGAACAGTGGTGACCACCATAAGTAAATGGCAGGTTTTACAACTAAAACCGTACAGGGTTCGTATTGGGAATTGGATTTCCAACAAATGGTTAGGCTAAGGAACTTCCTATGCCACATGGAAACACCTCTGGGGGGATGTCCCAAGAGACTACTGCTCTCTGCCAACACAAGGCCGTGTTACCTCTTACTAGGTAACTACTACACGAATATGCCACCCCTCGGTCGTTTGCGACCTTTATCCGAGGCGCCTCGATCACAAAGCAACAATCACACAATAAATAAGATTGATGCCACCACACAGGTAAAGCATCTGGGCTCCATACCATGGTACCACCTTTTTCCAGAAGGAAATGACATACCCTAAAGGGAGCGACCCTCATAACCTTGCCGCATTTTCCTGTTTTGACCATTTCCGAGTGGTGAGGTCCGATGAGGTCTCGTCTACAAAGCTACGCTTTACACGAAAGCCATGCTTTGATCACAAATGATTAACAAATGATCAGCAACACACAGCAACACTTAGCATGCCACACTACCAAATTGAGAGTATATCACTGATAACCTTCAACTACATAACCTCTGAGCTCGTACGTCTCAAAGAAGGGTGTTAAGCTAAGAGAATAAATTCTCCACCACCAAACAGAAATGTATTTGAAAGAAATCAGCTTTATATCTCAAAGTGTAATGTCATACATACAACCATACAAGTCTATTACGGGTTCGAACAGAACCGAAGGCACTTCCAAAGAAGCCCTTGCAATCCGGGTATTCACAATCCCGATCGGACTTCCCATCACATAGGGAATCTCTATACCGTAGCTACTCGGTGCAGAGACAATCGATAGGTCATCCTATCCTTTTCATAAATACCCGGTCTTCAACACCGGTCTTCAAATACGATCCATTTCGACGTATCACTATTCGGAATGGGTTATATGACATAAAGTCCTCTCCCGGCTAAACCGAATAATGAGCGCTTATTTTAAAAATATGTGTTGCATTCAAATTTCAAGCAAATCACAACAAATACCCATTTAAAGGTCAATATTGATAGTCAGTTATTTAACTATCAATCGATATTCACAACATCACTAGGTTCCAAATAATTTCCCAAATTATTTATTTTCAAAATTATATTCTCAAGATATAATTTTCAACACTTCAACCATTTGAAACAAATTTCAAATCACTTTTCACCTTTCAACTTTTGAAAATCAATTTCATATCAATTTCCTTACGCGGAATATATTACCAAATATTTATTCATTCCCATTGGAAATCTGCCGAGTTCAAATATTTTAAAATGATTTATATCAATATCCAAAAATATATTTAGAAAACATTTTCTCCGAAATATTCCTTTAAAAACCAAATTTAGAACCTTTAATTTATATTTTAAAAGCTACTTTGGAAACATACTCGGCTTTATAGTGAGAATACACTTTCACTTCAAAATGGTCCATTTAAACCAATTAAATAATCCTTATCGATTCATTTTAAATTTACGTTCCAAATCCGTAAATTTATTTCCACACTTTAAAAATAAATCAGTGTTTATTTTTAAAACAAATTTCCCTTTCCTTTATAAATTCCCTTTTGAATTTACATTCCCAAATATTCACTTTTTATACGATTTCCAAATCGATTTCTCAAATATTCACTTTCAACTCCAAATCAACTCTCAAGTTGATTTCCAAATTTATTTCAAAACACCAAATAAATTTCCAAATGGATTTCCAGATTTCTTTCCCTTTTTAAATAAATCCCTTTTTAAGAAAACAAATTCTTTTATCCCTTCCAATCTATTTAAAAATCCATATTTTAAATAAATTCTTCAACTTATAAACAATATTATTCGAAATCCACTTATTAAACCTTTTTCCCATATTTGGAATTTTATTCAATATGATTCAAAAATAAAACTTTATCTTCTTCAAACTTCTTTTAAATTAAACCAATTCTCAAAAATAAATTTTTTTTTACTAAAAATCTTATAGCTTGAATTTTTAAAAATCCAATTTCATCTATTTCTGGTATCCTACGATGAAAAAAATATATTCGGCTAAATTATAGCCTTCAACAATTCAATCGTCAATAAAATCATTCACAGATTTTCAATAAATCATTACACAGCATATGAAACAAATTCATACAACATATGAAACAAATTCATATAATTTGAGGAATTCAGTTGGATCCCTCCAACCTGTTTCCTTGCATCCACAGATGTTAGAACAATAATTAAATACCCATTCCACTTCGAGGTGGAATATCGCGGTATATGAGATTTATAAAATATCATCCGCTATTATGCGGCGCATAGGGTCTCATCCGCTATATAATGCGGGAAATCAACAACTCCAAATATATATATATATATATATATACAACTATATATACTATGTAATGCCCCACCTCTATACCCATTCTAATCAAGAACACTACGATGTAGTGTTGTCAATTAGCACGGAGAATAAGGCTGTGGAGGAGCGACCATCCATGTAACTTCTTTATGCGAGCACCGATATGTCAGATAGAATAGAATGCACATCATTTAAGGAGGAGATCCGACATACCGATACAAACTCAAAGCTATCGCACGGTGGCTATATATAATCTTCGGAAACAAACATAGAAATAATCATAACATAAATCAGTCACAGACATCCATATCACAAAGGCGGAAGAAGATATGAACAAATGTATAACACATGAAAGTGTACATCAGAGAAGTGGTCAGAAAGATCCACGATAATACAAAAGAATAGCAACACGTGCTATACAAAAGAATAAGTACATAACATAGAGTCTATATCTCAAATGTGTACATCCAAAAACTACTAATCTATGTAGTTAGCCAAAAGTCAGAATAATCTTGAAGAGAAGTCAAGCAGAAGCACCTATAACATCTCGGTCTGACCCGAGTATTATTTATAAGAAAATAATAAACGGATCAGTCTAGCTATAAATATCAGATGATAAGGTATAGGATAAATAATATGGCATGAACATGTAACAACCATAACGGCATACTACTATAAGTATGTAAATGATAATCAACAAAAGATTATCAATATCACAAGAATCTTCCCAGAGATAAAATAGGGTATCATACCCTAAACTTGTATTCATAACAAGTCAATAACACATGAATTCACCAATGCACAAAAGCTGATATCATATCAATGAAAATCATGAAAATTGGTGAAGCACAAATTCCAGAAATCATCACAAGAAATCCAGAAAAACACATAAAAAGGGGGGAAGGCCTAACACATGAACGAGAGCATGAAAACTCACCAACGCGTAAAACACATGACGAGAAGCTATCTCATGGAAGCTATCTATTAAATTTTCACACAGGAATGGCCCGAAGACCATGGGGTGCTACCCCATATATGTGATGGCGAAACATCACAAAAGCGGGGTCTAGTCTCCCTCGCAGACAAAGAGACATCGCTCAATCGCTAGTCTAAATCACAAAAATGATCGTCATGATCATAAGGAAGTGTCAACCTCACCAAGCTAGTAAATATAGGAGTTTAGCTTCATGTCCCATAACCACTTGCTTAACTGAAATAATTACGAACAAGCTGTAGATCTTCACTAGAAAATTGTCACAAAAGGGGTTCAATCGAACAAGTCCAAGAGCTAACCGATGAAGTGAACGCGAGCGTTTCATACCACTCGTTTTACTAAGTCGTTTAATTCGATTTCTCATTCGAGTGAAGTAAAGGCTTGTATATACTAGTAGGTTAGAAAACGGTTTGAGAAAACGAACTTTATATTTTAAAATAGTGTTTGAAATCATTTGGAAGAATTACTACTAGTATTGAAGCCTTCATGTTTTTAAAGTGACAAACCACAAAAATTGATTGTAAAGTCAATAAGTCACAAAAGTTCACGTTCGAAGACGTAAATGAAATCCAAAGAAATCAACTCAAAATGCATCAAAGTAGAAGTTCTGATGAATGTTTTTCAGATAAGATCCCCTACAGAGGGGGGTCCAGGGGGGTGGCAACCCCCTAGGTGGGGGTGCGGGGGCAACGCCCCCGCTACGGTGTTCGACCTGCCCGGTCAGGTGGCAGGGGTCCAGGGGGCAGCGCCCCCGGCGGAGTGCGGGGCAGCGCCCCGTCCAAAACGGTACGTCTCAATAAACAGCCTAATAGGTTGCGAGCTAAGCCAGGCGACCTAACTTGGCCGACCTATCCATGGCGCGACCTAAGAATGATGCGACCCAGTATGCCCAATGACTTAACTAGGCGAGCGACCTAACAGGGTGAGCGACCTAAAGAGGGTAAGGACCTCGGGACCTAACGGTTTAAAGGGTACGCGACCTAACGAGGTGCGCGACCTAAACCCTGAACGACCTAGGGGTTAGAAGCACTAAAACAGGTGCGAGTTAAATAGGCCGAGCGACTTAGGGTAGGCAGCGACCTAACGATTTAAAAGCCAATGACCTACGACCTAAGGGTCATACGACCTACGACCTAAGGGCCATACGATCTACGACCTAAGGGTCATACGACCTACGACCTAAGGACCATACGACCTACGACCTAAAGACCATACGACCTACGACCTAAGGCCAGGAATGCGAATATGAAGGCCGTGACTTTTCCACACGCGCGAGCTAATGATGCCGAGCGACCTAACATGGACAGAATGACCTAGCAGCAGAAATTTTCCAATAATGCTAAAATTTGAAGTTTTTCGCCAATCTAATCCAAACCAATTGCAAATATGCATGCTAAAGTAATAGGAATTCACTTCCAATAGTCCAAGATAGATATAGTCAAGAATGTGAGATAAAAATCTCACTTTTTCACTAAAATGGATGAAGATGAAGCTTGAAAGCAAGAAGAAGCAATCCAAAATTTGAATCTAATATCTTTTACTTGAATCTGGAGTTGAATGTTGGATTTGCAATAGAATTTGAGTTTGTAGTTTTAATTTCCACTTCCCACCACCATTTTTGATGAAGCTTGAATGTTAAAACAAATGGTGAATGAAGTGAGGAAGAGGGTTGGGCTGAACTAAAGAAGGTGCAGTCCAAACCAAAGTCACAAGTGGGAAAAAGTAGCGAGAATTTCACTAACTCCAAACATATCGAAGTTTACACTCAAAAAGATCGCAAACATCATTTTGAACTCAATGGAAGTGGTCTCGAGTCCTAATTTGACCGTATGCAAAAAGTAGCTTTTCGGGCTAACATCCGACTAATGATAAAATATTTAAATAAAGTATTTAAATATAAAATCGACAAATATGCGGGTTATTACATACTACCACATCCAAACAGTCAATCAATAACTGCAATTACAATTTAATTTGAGTGAGAAGATCTCACCTTTGATTTTAATTTGCAGTCCATTTCCATCCCAGTTTGTTTCCTTCATTGTATTAGACCTTGTATAATTATTAGATGGTTTAATTAATATTCGAACAAATTGAACAACCAAATTATAATTAATAATTTCATTTAATCTAATAATAATTTTTTTCTAATTTTCTTTTGGTAATTTTTAGTAACTAAAATAATTTAATGCGTTAATTGAACGAGTAAATCACCATAACTCCTGATTTTTAAAATAACTTGAAAGTGAACATACGTATGTATAATTTTACATAGATATGTTTTACATTTATATTTCCTTTTCCCTATTGTATACATACATACATATATATATATATATATATATATATATATATATTTATTTATTTAGTAGGTAAAATAATTTCCAGTGTTCAACATTCAAAATTTCGAAACAAAAGGAAAAATAAATATCAATACCTTATTGTAACTTTTCTCTGTTGCCCAACCTTTATGTACATACATATCTCTATATGTATAAAATTAAATTACCTATTACAAATTTTCAGATTTTTATTTCAATAACTAACTGTAAAACTTTTCTTTCTCTACTGTATACATGTTTGTGAAAAAATGTAGTCTTTAAAATGTCTTTCTCTATATATATACACATGTATATATATACATTTGAATTGAAAATGAAGAATAGAAATAAACTGCCGAATATCTAAATACCTTACTGCCTCCAAATCGAGCGAACCCTAGCTGCGTCACTAAATCGAACGCCATCAATCGTTCACGAATGATTTGCAGCCACGACCCACAAAGCGTGAAGACCCACGACCATCGACAATCATTCTGCCAAAGACCAAATCCTCCTTGCCCAAAACTCACGTCACTAAGCCCTTCATCTTGCCAGTGATTTGCACCGACCTCGAAATCGCTGCTAACCTCAAATCGATGTTCGCGACCCAAAGCTTCACACCCTGATGCCCATGTCTCGAGTCGCGATCGCCCTGCGAACGGCTCAACAAAGTCGCAGCTTCGTTCGACTGCTTATCGAGGTCGGGTTTTGATTTTAAATCGAGAAAAGAAAAAGGGAATTTCTTTAATATGGTTCGATTGAGAGTGCATAATAGTGAGGGAGAAGGATCGATCTTATTGCGTCTGCCACATTGAATTTTCTTTTATTAACGAACAAATTTCGTTTAGGAATTATCAAATTCAAAGCTCGGCCATTTTTAATTTGAATTTAAAGAGAAACTACGGCCATTGCTTTGATTTAGAACTTTTGTTTTATCTCATTTAAAAAGTTTTAACTGAGGATAAGGGAGAAGGTTGCGTGAAAATGAAGGCTGCAGTGATTCTGAAAAAGCTGAGGAGAAAAGCCTTGATGGTGAAAGAATTACGGCTGATGACCAGAATATATAAATTTATATTTTTTTTTCAAATTCAAATTTAAATCGTCACGAATTTGAAACTCAAAAATCCCGACTTCCTATCAAAGCGTGCCGCTAGGCATTTATAATATTAAACCCCTATTTCGAACACAATGGAAAATGTTCTGAGTCCAAATTCGATCGTATGGAGGAGATAGCCTTTTGAACCAATTATAATATTAAATTTCTATATAATTTTAGCACATTTATATATCGTACGCTCACACAACAACTCCAAACCCTACGAAAATTGAAATCCGATAATAACATAATATTACGGATCCAATGGAACTGGTTTCGTCAAATTCCGAGACTGTGCCTCGGAAAGCTATTTTTAAATTCAATTTAAACGATAAAATTTCAAAACTGAACAAAACAGTTTCAAATTCAATTCTGAAAGTTCCATTACCTTCAGTATCATAAATATGAATTTTATAAGCCTTGAAAATATTTTTAATCAGCTTAAAACTGAATATTCAAATTTTTAACCCAACTTCATATAATTAAATTCAATAATTTAATTGCCAAATTCATTCTGATATTCGAATTTCAAATTAAACTAACTTCCAGATATTTAAAATCAATTAAATATTCTGATTTCCCATGTCAAAAATACAGGGTTGTTACATTCTTCCCCCCTTAAAAGAATTTCGTCACGAAATTACAAGTTTAGAAGAATGATCCTCAACCCGTTTATCATTTTCCCAAACCCAAACAGTTTTATCAACTTATCAACCCAAATCTTTTTTATTAAAGATCATCATTACTTTAACTAATTTTCCACAATCAACCATAAGTTCCAAATAATATGGTTTTCTTAACAATTCAAATTTAAATTCAAATTCAAATTTTTGAATTCAAAATTTTTCTAACTCTCTAAATTTCCGAGAAATTTTGCCAGCGACTCCTTTGCGTGGCTAGCTCGGCAAAATGTCCCTACGGACTCCCAAATTCCAATAGAAAACAAAATGCCAAGTGGCAAAACCAGAATCCCATCAAATTTCATACTGAAATTTTTAAATGCATACCTTATTGTCGAGCGAATTCAAATTTATCTTCGAAATCAAGATCCAATTCCATTTTCCTTTATCACCCCTGTATATTTTACTTAACAATAATGTCCCAATTTACTTAGTGTATTCCCAATACAAATTTACTTAAGAATTTTCTCCATTCATTTCTTAAGTTCAATATAAGTATTTACATACTTCATATATTTATTTTCACTTCACTAACAAGGTTATATATTCATTTCCATGCAGCTTTGTATCTTCAATTCCATTTGAATTCAATTTAAAATTTCAATTCTATTTGAATTCATTTTATCTTTAAACCCTATTGAATTCTATTTACCTTACCTCAAATTCAAATTTTAAATGAGTTGTCGTTAGTGAAAATTTCCAAAAATCTCAAAAAAATTTCTAACTCCCAAAATTTTCAAATTTTTTTGGCGGAGTCTCCTCTATACGGAGGAGCTTTTGCAATTTGACAAAAGATATAAATATATATACATCGACCCACAAGGTCGGAAAACAAAACAGTTCATATTTCCTATTTTGTATTGCATAGGCGTACCTTATTAGCATTTTTAAGCAAAGCGGCTTATTTATTTAGCTATTTTGCATGCTCAAATCCAGCCAAACGGCTTCCAAAAACCTGTACTTACTCAATTTAAACGCGTAAGTGACATATATAGGAAATCTATTAACATTTCATTTATTTTCAATAGCAAACACATAGTTTTCATATGCAAAACATTCAAAATAAATTCCATTAGCAATTTATATGGTTTCGATACAAATTAAATTGCTTTCAACTACCTCACACATCATTTCTATCCAAATCAAGTGATTTACAATGTAGTTCCTTACATTCTATTCATTTTTAAACAGAACAAACTCATATCTATTTCAATTGATACAAAAATCAATTTTATTGGCTTTCATTTGACTTATAGAATTTTATATAATCTCGTTTGCGTCAACGACAACCATTTCACAATTTTTTCTTCTTAAGTCATTTCAACTCAAAACTCAAGTTATAGTTTCCTTGTAAACAATTCCTAATTTAAATCTTTGATTTGATTTTTCATTTATCAAATCCATTCCATCTACTAATTTAATTCAATTAGTATATTCACTTATCCTTTTTAAATTCCAAATTTCCATATTCAATTCATCCTGAATTTACTTTATCAATAACAAGGAAATTTCAATTAATTTTTCTCTACTTACTTGAATTTATATGCAAATTCAAACCATTTCCAAATTTAGCTCACAACTCAACTTTAATTTAACTAATCCAACTTCCAATTCATTATTTCATGAATTAATAAATTATCAAGTTAGTTTACTTGAACTCAATCCACTTTATTTCCATGTTTGGATTTTTATTCAACTTGATTCAAATCAATCTCATTTCATTATTCAATTCCAATTCATTTATTTACAAATGTAACCTCATTTGTTCATTCACAAATTCATTCCTTTTCAATTTGAACCTTATTCCAATCAAATTTCAAATATTTTATAAGTTATCAAACTTATTTACATTCCATAACATTTTAAAGAACTTCCAGAGTCTTTTTAACAATTACTCACATTTCAAAACTAACTTTGAAATTTCAATCCAAATTCTTTAATTCGTATTTCAAAAATTACTCTGGCATCTCATTTCAATTTATAAAACTCATTTATAAATTCACATTACCAATTTCATTCCATTAATGAATTTATTTCAAATATTTTCCTGGAATTCTATTTCTAATTATAAATCACATTTTTACAATTTATATTTACAAATCCCATTCGTATATGAACTTTATTTCCTTATCTTTTCAATTCATATTTATAAATTTCATTTGTTAAATGAAATTACCTCCAAATCTTTGGTTATACCATTATTCCTTATTCCGTTTCCATATAACAATGATAATAATTCAATATCATCACTTTCTAACAACCAAGCAATCATATACTATAACAATTTATAGAAAATCATTTCTTTTCTACACAAAAATAGTTTTGGGCAAAATTATTTCATTTACCCTATTTAAAACAATAATGTGTCAGTTTATCTTGTTTAAGAGTTTAGAAATCCCAACCGATTTCAGTTGGCCAGACTGCACCGACCAGAATCTATAAACAATCAACCGATAAGTCAACACAATACAAAACAAATTTTTATATTCACTAACAAATACGCGCTCATATCTATTATTACACTCACACTCATTCTAGAGTACTACTGACTCTATCTCTAATGAGTAACACCCAACAGAGCCAGGGTTGTCGCTTAACCAATTGCTCTGATACCACATGTAAAGGCCCGAGGCAGTGGCGATCGGTAGGCTTTGCAACCATCCCAGACCCACCGTGGCATACATTGGTACCCTGCCCTTGATTTTACGGCCAGCCTTTCGACTGTCACACCTTACGGCTAGCCAACCCCTCGATACTAAATCTAAGGGACATGTAGGGGTAAGAGTCTCCCGTTCGCCACCAAACTACGAAGCGAGAACCCCCTATCACGTTGCACTAAGCTAAACAAGGTCAGTCATGGTGACTGGTGTGAGATCGTAAAACAATTATTTTCACAAAGAAAATAAAAGAAATTCGCAATGCTTTTGAAAAATGAAACTACCATAAGGCCTCCCACCTCACACACAATGCAAATGAAGAATTGGAGGAGATTTCTCCTTATGATAGTCAAAGATGCTTACTATGAAAGATCAGTTGATATTATTATTAATCTCTAGTGTGGAAAACATTTCGAAAGTATAATATTAATCTTAGCCAGCATAGACATTCCGAACTATGCCTACTATAGCTACCATCTAAACAGTGGTGACCACCATAAGTAAATGGCAGGTTTTACGACTAAAACCGTACATGGTTCGTATTGGGAATTGGATTTCCAACAAATGGTCAGGCTAAGGAACTTCCTATGCCATATGGAAATGCCTCTGGAGGGACGTCCCGAGAGGCAACTGCTCTCTGCCAATACAAGGCCGGGTAACCTTTTACTAGGTAACTACTACACGAATATGCCAGCCCCCGGTTGTTTGCGACCTTTATCCGAGGCGCCTTGATCACAAAGCAACAATCACACAGTAAATAAGATTGATGCCACCACACAGGTAAAGCATCTGGGCTCCATACCATGATAACAGCTTTTTCCAAAAGGAAATGACATACCCTAAAGGGAGCGATCCTCATAACCTTGCCGCATTTTCCTGTTTTGACCATTTTCGGGTGGTAAGGTCCGATGAGGTCTCATCCATAAAGCTACGCTTTGCACGAAAGCCATGCTTTGATCACAAATGATCAACAAATGATCATCAACACACAGCAACACTTAGCATGCCACACTACCAAATTGGGAGTATATCACTGATAACCTTCAACTACATAACCTCTGAGCTCGTACGTCTCAAAGAAGGGTGTTAAGCTAAGAGAATAAATTCTCCGCCACCAAACAGAAATGTATTTGAAAGAAATCAGGTTTATATCTCAAAGTGTAATGTCAGACATACAACCATACAAGTCTGTTCCGGGTTCGAACAGAACCGAAGGCACTTCCAAAGAAGCCCTTGCAATCCGAGTATTCACAATCCCGATCGGACTTCCCATCACATAGGGAATCTATATACCGTAGCTACTCGGTGTAGAGACAATCGATAGGTCATCCTATCGTTTTCATAAATACCCAATCTTCAACACCGGTCTTCAAATGCGATCCATTTCGACCTATCACTATTCGGAATGGGTTATATGACACAAAGTCCTCTCCAGGCCAAACCGAATAATGAGCGCTTATTTTAAAAATAAGTGTTGCATTCAAATTTCAAGCAAATCACAACAAATACCCATTTAAAGGTCAATATTGATAGTCAGTTATTTAACTATCAATCGATATTCACAACATCACCAGGTTCCAAATAATTTCCCAAATTATTTATTTTCAAAATTATATTCTCAAGATATAATTTTCAACACTTCAACCATTTTAAACAAATTTCAAATCACTTTTCACCTTTCAACTTTTAAAAATAAATTTCAAATCAATTTTCTTACGTAGAATATATTTCCAAATATTTATTCATTCCCACTGGAAATCTGCCGAGTTCAAATATTTTAAAATGATTTATATCACTATCCAAAAATATATTTGGAAAACATTTTCTCCGAAATATTCCTTTAAAAACCAACTTTAGAACCTTTAATTTATATTTTAAAAGCTACTTTGGAAACATACTCGGCTTTATAGTGAGAATACACTTTCACTTCAAAATGGTCCATTTAAACCAATTAAATAATACTTATCGATTCATTTTAAATTTACGTTCCAAATCCTTAAATTTATTTCCACACTTTAAAAATAAATCAGTGTTTATTTTTAAAACAAATTTCCCTTTCCTTTATAAATTCCCTTTTGAATTTACATTCCAAAATATTCACTTTTTATACGATTTCCAAATCGATTTCTCAAATATTCACTTTCAACTCCAAATCAATTCTCAAATTGATTTCCAAATTTATTTCAAAACACCAAATAAATTTCCAAATGGATTTCCAGATTTATTTCCCTTTTTAAAATAAATCCCTTTTTAAGAAAACAAATTCTTTTATCCCTTCCAATCTATTTAAAAACCCAAATTTTAAATAAATTCTTCAACTTATAAACAATATTATTCGAAATCCACTTATTAAACCTTTTTCCCATATTTGGAATTTTATTCAATATGATACAAAAATAAAACTTTATCTTCTTCAAACTTCTTTTAAATTAAACCAATTCTCAAAAATAATTTTTTTTAATAAAAATCTTCTAACTTGAATTTTTAAAAATCCAATTTCATCTATTTCTAGTATCCTACGATACCAAAAATATATTCGGCTAAATTATAGCCTTCAACAATTCAATTATCAATAAAATCATTCATAGATTTTCAATGAATCATCACACAGCATATGAAACAAATTCATACAACATATGAAACAAATTCATATAATTTGTGGAATCCAGTTGGATCCCTCCAACATATTTACCTGCATCCACAGATGTTAGAACAACAATTAAATACCCATTCCACTTCGAGGTGGAATATCGTGGTATATAGGATTTATAAAATATCATCCGCTATTATGCGGCGCATAGCGTCTCATCCGCTATATAATGCGGGAAATCAACAACTCCAAATATATATATATATATATACTACCACATCCAAACAGTCAATCAATAACTGCAATTCCAATTTAATTTGTGTGAGAAGATCTCACCTTTGATTTTAATTTGCAGTCCATTTCCATCCCAGTTTGTTTCCTTCATTGTATTAGACCTTGTATAAATATTAGATGGTTTAATTAATATTTGAACAAATCGAACAACCCAATTATCATTAATAATTTCATTTAATCTAATTATTTAATTTAATTTTTCTATTTTTCTTTTGGTAATTTTTAGTAACTAAAATAATTTAATGCGTTAATTGAACGAGTAAATCACCATAACTCCTGATTTTTAAAATAACTCGAAAGTGAACATACGTATGTATAATTTTACATAGATATGTTTTACATTTATATTTCCTTTTCCCTACTGTACACACACACACACACACACACACACACACATATATATATATATATATATATATATATATATATATATCTAGTAGGTAAAATAATTTCCAGTGATCAACCTTCAAAATTTCGAAACAAAAGGAAAAGTAAATATCAATACCTTACTGTAACTTTTCTCTTTTCCCAACCTTTGTGTACATACATATCTCTATATGTATAAAATTAAATTAGCTATTACAAATTTTCAGATTTTAATTTCAATAACTAATTGTAAAACTTTTCCTTCTCTACTGTATATATGTTTTTGAAAAAATCTAGTCTTTAAAATGTCTTTCTCTATATATATACACTCGTATATATATACATTTGAATTGAAAATGAAGAATAGAAATAAACTGCCGAATAGCTAAATACCTTATTGCTTCCAAATCGAGCGAACCCTAGCTGCGTCCCTAAACCGAACGCCATCAATCGTTCGCGAATGATTTGCAGCCACGACCCACAAAGCGTGAAGACCCACGACCATCGACCATCATTCTGCCAAAGACCAAATCCTCCTTGCCCAAAACTCACATCACTAAGCCCTTCATCTTGCAGTCCATTTCCATCCCAGTTTGTTTCCTTCATTGTATTAGACCTTGTATAATTATTAGATGGTTTAATTAATATTCGAACAAATCGAACAACCCAATTATCATTAATAATTTCATTTAATCTAATAATTTTTTTTTCTAATTTTCTTTTGGTAATTTTTAGTAACTAAAATAATTTTATGCGTTAATTGAACGAGTAAATCACCATAACTCCTCATTTTTAAAATAACTCGAAAGTGAACATACGTATGTATAATTTTACATAGATATGTTTTACATTTATATTTCCTTTTCCCTACTGTATACATACATATATATATATATATATATATTTAGTAGGTAAAATAATTTCCAGTGTTCAACATTCAAAATTTCGAAACAAAAGGAAAAATAAATATCAATACCTTATTGTAACTTTTCTCTGTTGCCCAACCTTTGTGTACATACATATCTCTATATGTATAAAATTAAATTAGCTATTACAAATTTTCAGATTTTTATTTCAATAACTAACTGTAAAACTTTTCTTTCTCTACTGCATACATGTTTGTGAAAAAATCTAGTCTTTAAAATGTCTTTCTCTATATATATACACACGTATATATATACATTTGAATTGAAAATGAAGAATAGAAATAAACTGCCAAATATCTAAATACCTTACTGCCTCCAAATCGAGCGAACCCTAGCTGCGTCCCTAAATCGAACGCCATCAATCGTTCACGAATGATTTGCAGCCACGACCCACAAAGCGTTAAGACCCACGACCATCGACCATCATTCTGCCAAAGACCAAATCCTCCTTGCCTAAAACTCACGTCACTAAGCCCTTCATCTTGCCAGTGATTTGCACCGACCTCGAAATCGCCGCTAACCTCAAATCGATGTTCGCGACCCAAAGCTTCACACCCTGATGCCCACGTCTCAAGTCGCGATCGCCCTGCGAACGGATCAACAAAGTCGCAGCTTCGTTCAACTGCTTATCGAGGTCGGGTTTTGATTTTAAATCGAGAAAAGGAAAAGGGAATTTCATTGATATGGTTCGATTGAGAGTGCATAATAGGGAGGGAGAAGGATAGATCTTATTGCGTCTGCCACTTTGAATTTTCTTTTATTAACGAACAAATTTCGTTAGGGAATTATCAAATTCAAAGCTCGGCCATTTTTAATTTGAATTTAAAGAGAAACTGCGGCCATTACTTTGATTTAGAACTTTTGTTTTATCTCGTTTAAAAAGTTTTAACTGAGGATAAGGGAGAAGGTTGCGTGAAAATGAAGGTTGCAGTGATTCTGAAAAAGCTGAGGAGAAAAGCCTTGATGGTGAAAGAATTACGGTTGATGACCAGAATATATAAATTTATATTTTTTTTTTCAAATTCAAATTTGAACCGTCACGAATTTGCAACTCAAAAATCTCGACTTCCTATCAAAGCGTGCCGCTATGCGTTTATAATGTTAAACCCCTATTTCGAACAGAATGGATATGGTTCCGTGTCCAAATTCGATCGTATGAAGGATGTAATGACCTGAAATTTTCGATCCCGAAAATTCCAAATAGTTAGGAAAAGAAGAAAGAGATAAAAGAAGACACAGAAAACAAATCGCAGAATCTCACATTCGCAGCGGATAAAATATAATATCAAATAATATTCTTTACACAAAGAATAACTGTATCAGTCAATTACATCAATACATCAGAGTTACATCCAATCACAAATAAACTGGACAGTTAAAATTAACTTGTCCCAGTCAATAACAATATGTCACAACGGAATACACTCCATACGTTCCTGCCATCCAGCTCGCCTCCTTGAGCTCCAGAACGACCTGACCTGAAAGTCTGTAATACTCGGTCTGACCCGAGCATTACATCAAAGTAACACCCGAGTCAGGCTGGAAACCAGCGTGAGTAAACCCATATAGCTTGAAATACTAAGTTATAAAACTCATTTGAAAGCCAGGGTAACTCGTACCTCACTACGAGTTCTTATCTTGTTATAGCCAAACACTTATTTCACAAAATAATATCTAAGTACCGTTTCTTAGTATCAATGGTCCAGTTACCTAATTTATTCCATTCCAGCCTATTTGATTTACAAATCAAATATAAAGAATTATAGATTTATAATCGAAGTGGTTCCGGATATCGCTGATATCCGATCCCGGTCTCTTCGAATCAAATGTCATCTTTTAAACAAAGTTGTTTAAATTAAATAATTCAATTAAACTTCAGAACAACATATTCACACAACAATTCATCATAGATAGATAACTTACATTATCACAGTTCAACCAAAGCATTTCATGTCACAGAACATCATAATTTATCAGACTAGAGATATTAATCAATCCAAACATTTAATATAATTTAATCATCCATAAGCAAGGTTAATTAGTCCATTTCTAATTAATTTAATTAACACAAAGTAAATTAATTACTTTTATAAATCCTGCTTAATTAACATTAATTAAACCATTTAATTAATTATTGAAATTAATTAATTATTCTTTAATCATTTAATCATTCACATTAATTAATTAAACTTTAATTACATACATTAATAAATGATTCTTTAATTAATCACATAAATAAATTAACCTTAAGTTAATTATAAAAATTAATTAACCCTTAATTAATTACATTAAAAATTATCCTTCAAATCATAAATTAATTAACTTTTAATTATTAATTAATAATCCTTAAGTTATTAAAGAATTACCTTTAATTAATTAACTCCTAATCAATAATTAAGCTCTAATTACTTTCATTAACTAATCTTTAATTATTAATTAATTAATCATTTATTTCATTTATTTATTAATTAATCTTTAATCACCAACCTTAATTAATTAAAAGATCAGTCAACTATCTTAATTAACTTCTCAATTATTTAAAATCTTATTTAACAAACTTGTTAACCTTTAACATTTCACTCGAGTAAAAACTGGTTATATTTACTTAAAACCTGAAACAAAGTTTCTTTTTAAAATTCAAAAACCTGATAGTTAAAATAAAATCCCGAGCCTACCCATAAAACACTCGAGTCATACCCGGAAAAATCCCCGAGCAACTCACAGTTTAATTTCTTCGAGACGAACCACCATCTTCTTCTCTACTACTTATCCCATCAGTAAAACTAACCGGACACACATATACATGTGCACATGCACACATGATCAACACCGTTCCAACCGATGCTGCCATTGTCTTCAGATCGCTGATGACACACTCGAACGACCCGACCACCCAGATCTTCGATCTAACCTGAAATTCGAAATCGATCAAATTGAACAACAACCAGAACCAAACCTGATCGCAACGTCACCCCGTACCGCCACCTTCGACCACCAGAGACCACGTCATCGTGCCTGGACCTTCTCCTTACTTCCATCTTTCCATTCCTCCACCTCCGGTCCACCTCAATGTCACCACGACGTCGAGAACACCCTGTAAACAACCCTGACCAAAAACACTGACAAAACCCTAAATCTGCCTCGCCGTGCCACCACGGCGAACTGAGAAACCTCCGGCCAATTTTTCAAAAACCCCTGATCCACGAGCATGCTCCAGCAACGACCCCGATATCCCCATAACCTCCAGTCGCCAGAAATCGATGAAATTCCATGTCTTGTTCAACCCAAAATTTCTCAACCAATACTTAATTAAAAATCTTGATATTTATATTAAAAATCATAACTTTTAATAACAAATCAGATTACAAAAATGAAACTTGAATTTAAAAGAATCGATTTTTTCTGTTATATTTCCTTCTAACTATAATTTCTTCATTACCAGATAATTACCTACTAATTCTACTTGAAAATATTTTTAAAATTTGTATTACATCATAATAAACAATTTTTCTTTAAACATCATATGCTATAATTGATTAGATGGAGAGATATGAATTTATTTATTATTATTTTTGAGGGGTTTTTAAGCCTGTTAAACAAAACAGAGTCATACATATATTCACACAAGCATGCACACCGTATTTCATACATATAAACATATAAAACATATTTATACTTCATGCAAACCATTTCACAACATTACATCAATTATTTATCACATGCATCAGAGAATAAGGTAGATTTGGTTTAAAAAGTGAATGTTTACTCACAAGCATGCATTTTCAAACATGTTTAAACATTAAAAGAGTAGCAGTTTACTCACTGATTTGATAAGCAAAGAACCAGTGCCTTTCTTTGATCTGGAACTTGAATTTGAATCTTGAATTGCTTAATCTTTTAAAAACTGAAATGCTTAGTTGTTACTTTGATTATGAACTGGAACTTTGAAATCTGAAGTTTAGTTGTTGTTGAATTTTTTTATCTATTGTTATACTTAGTTCAAGTGAAACAAATATAAGACAAGGCAGTGATACATATTAATAAAGAGTGGAAGTGTAAAGGGTGAGTATGTTTTGTACAATAAGTCAGAGATATTTTTCTTTGCTCTTTTGACTAAGCTGATTTTCTTCTCCTCTTTTAGGTGGCTGATATGATACATTTTGGGCTATCATTAATTTCCATTGTTTGTTATCTCAAGTCTACATACTTATCTTTATTTATTCGTTTGTACATACTTGAATATATTCCTGATAATGTTTAGTTCGAATGAAGGAAAATGATAGAGGAAGATATATAGATATATGAGTAGGGTCTGTTATAGTGGATTGCTATCTCATTTCATTTTATTTTATACATTTGTTTTTCCAAATCCTCGGGTCAGCAATTTGTGACCTGAAGTAACCTTGAAAATGAAGTGAAATAGAAGTGGTTTATATAAAGTTGAGCTATGACTTTTTATGTGCTTGATGGCATAGGCATTTAATGCATGTTCCCCCTTCATGTTTACATACATATCCATTGATATGTATATACACATATTTCTTTGACTGGTTTTGCATTTTCCCTAAGTGCTTACATATAAAGTTATCAATACTTAGTCTATCCTCATGTATATATATATACCCTATGATTTCTATTTCTATTTTAATGTGAATAAGATAGATTTTATTTTAAATATTTTTGAAAGACTTTATTTTGAATTTTCAAATCATAGTTTCTTTGCAAATACACACGTGTGTATATAAATAAATAAATAGTAAATGTCCCAAAAATCTTATTTGTTTTTAAAATGATAAATTGTATTTTAATTATCAGAGATTTATTTGTTTGACTGATTAATATTAATATTTCAATAATAAAATCAGTTAATTTCCCGACTAACAGACGTCCCAAAAATCCGGGTCGTCACACTCCTTCCCCCTTTAGAACTTTTCATCCTCGAAAAGGAACGAAACCAGAATTTATAAAAATGCTTAAAATCAGATAAATATTCTTTGATCACCTTTAAAACACTTTTAAATATCTATATAATATTATTTCAAAGTAGTTTTTATAAAAATACTTTTATAACTCGATGTTTTGACAAGTCCATCCTTGTTCTCATCGAAATTCGGTCTTACGTTGATCAGGCGTAGGACTGAAAATCTATAGGTACTTAGTAAACCCATTTCAACACCCAGTGAAATACTTGGAAAATAATTTTATTGAAAATATAGAAAACATGTTTGAAAATAGAGGAAATATCTTTGGTGAGAATGCTCTGGAAATCATCAACCCATACATGGTCGCAGTTACATCCTGGGTTACGTTGCCATCGCAGCAAAAGTCCATGTAACTATAGGCACTCCACGCCCCTCGATTACGCCATGGAACCCACAACAGATCGCAGTTACATTGCAGGGTTACGTTGCCATCACAACAAAAGTCCATGTAACTATAGGCATCAGCACCCTCGATTTTCGCTGTCAAAAATGAAACTTCTCCACTCTTACATAGGTCGCAGTCTACCGATATAAAATCAAATGTAGACTGTTGGCTCTCAGCGGCACACCCGACTTTCGCTATGTTACCGTAGTGTCGCAGTCTACCGATATAAAATCAAACGTAGACTGTTGGCTCTCAGCAGCACACATGACTTTCGCTATGGTCTGCAGTAGATCGCAGTGACATCGACCTACACTATCGTCACAGCATAACGCAAATGCCACTGTAGGCATCAGCTCCCTCGACTTTCGCTACACAATAATCCTTAGGAACTAGTTTTGTCCGGACTCCTCACAGGATCAACTTTAGAACCCCCCTTTGGGGCTCAAGGCAGTACCAACCTATGGTACTCCTGAGAAGTTCATTTCAAAGGAGTGCCTTTTTCCCCAGAGCCACTTCAAAACACTTTATACTATACACATATAGTATTTTTCAAATCATACACCGAGTATGAATTTCATATAAAGCTCCTTTACAAAATCGATTCCCAAAATCGATAATTCACAAACTAGGCATTCCAAATTCCAAATTTGATTTTCCACAAAATCAAAAGCCTTTTCAAATCCATAAGTTCCTAAAACCTTTTTCCAAAATCATTTTCACAAAATCCTTTATATATATGTATATATATGATGATAACCTTTGTAAATTTTTGAATCACTTTATACTTGTATAAATTCACTTTTATTCTTCAAATACTTTCGAAAATCCCTTTCTTCTGGCTATAGATTTAACAAGGGGAGATTGATCTTATATATAACAAAGATACATAACTTTGTTTATTCCAAATCAAATATTCAAATTTGATTTATCATTACTTTTCTTCATAGAGTGAATCTTTAATCGTAGAAATTTCCAATTTTCATTTTACTTCATCATATATTTCACAAAATATACTTTCAATTTCAAAAATCATATTACAGTCCTTATCTCCAATTCAAAATCAATTTCATTCAAACTTGTACGACGTCCACATATCATCCGTACGCAATATCAATCTGATCGCTCACTCGATCACACAATTTCACTTCCGAACTAGTATTTTCCACCCGACTTCCTAGTGCGAACTCAGATCTGGTTTCTTGATCAGAAACCGTCATTCTCCTTGCATAGGTCACAACTATGATAGAGAATATCCAAAACCAATCAAAAATCCATATCCAGGTTCGCCGTCGAAAATCGAGCGAAAAATCCCAACTCGGATCGATAATATTATCTCGAAATTCCGTGCTCGAATCTGGATCACACCACTATGCGAATAGAATAATATACGTACATCCTACGTATTTATCTTCATTGATTATCAGTTAAATTAATTTCCTTTCTATTCATCCTCACTTTGATTTTATTCACTTATTCACATTTGCCTTAATTCCCATTTGGATTATCACTTCAATTCTTATCTTAGTTGGGTATTTAATCAATAACAGTTTGAACTCCGACCAGTTTATATTTAGAAAATAGCTTGAAAATTTTAAAAATAGATAAATAGTTGAAAAATAATTATTAGTTTGTAAAATAGCTGTAAACAGTTAAGTAATTGTAAATAATTGAAAAATAGTAATTATTTATAAAATAATTGAAAAACAGTAATTAGTTTGTAAATCAGTTGTAAAATTGTTAAATAGTTCCAAAAGTAATTGTAAAACAAGCTTAAGATAGTTTTAGGTTTAAAAAGAAAAGTTGTATAGTAAATAGTTTGGAAAAATAGATTATATTAAACAATTTATTTTGAAAATAGTCCAGAGTCAAACTGTTCAATTCCCCATCAATTCAATTTAAATTTCCACTTCCATTTAAATTGACTCACTTCAAATTTGAATAACTTCAATTTCTCTTGAACTTGATTAATCCCCAATTCAAGTTGAATTAACCTCAATTTCTAATCATTTCAATTTCTATATGATTTAATCCCAATTTAAATCTCAATTTTAAACCATCTCGAATTATATAAATTCGAGTTAAATTTTTAAATGTTGATTTAACCCCTTAAATCAAATCTATTACTTATAAAGGAGAAGAAAAACCAGATCACTTATATGATGACATGTGTCCTCTTTCAGTTAGGGTATTTTCGGAAGCATAACATTATCAGTCGGCAAACGATGTGTTTTTTCCTAAATCCAGTGCTTTGAATTCCAGTCGGCACGATGTGTTTTTTCTTAAAACCGTTACTATGAATTCCAAAACCATATTCGTTTTCGTCCTCCTCACTTCTTTATCCATGCTCTACAAACCCTACTCCTTTCTTTCTTTTTTCTATCCACTAATCTTACCCCCAAAACAATCAACATTAGGGATGTTATACTGCTGGTGAAATCACGAAGTCAAATTGGGGATTTACTAGAATTAGGTCAGTTATTTGTTGATTTTTATTGCTCGAATTACGGATTTTATACATTTGAACACATATTGGTAGGATTTACAATAATACTTTATCTGATTATTTGTTACTCCAAATTTATGCTACATCCCTTATATTTATTTCAAATAAAAGGCTTTCATGTAACTAATTTGTTAATCCTTTTCGATGGAGTTGGGTATTATGCATATAACTGACCACACAGTCAGTGGGTTAGGTCATAAAACTTGATTTCATGATATTTGTTCTACTATATGGTACATATATCCTTTTCTCTACATACCCTTTTTAACAAAATTTATTCAGTATGTAATCTGGTAAATGCATGTAGTTCTTTTTTTTAAAATGGTTGTTTCAACCTTCATTCATTGTAGTTTTATTCCTTAACTCTCAACATGTATTTGCATATGCTCGCTGAAGATTTCTCACCATCCCGTATTTCTATGTTCTTTTAAATCACAATCAGAGGTGCACCTTATTATGTTTTTTTGTAACCTTTCCCAAATCAATCGAACTAAACTAAATTCACACTAATTGTATTACACATGTTTAGGGAGATGCTATCATGCTGGACAGGCATTATTTGTTAACCGTGTTGAAAAAAAAATTAATTCACCTCTAACTGATTACCGGTTTGTTAATTCTGATATTGAGCATTTGAATTTTAATTATTTTTACATGTTTTGTTGGTAGATATAATTCGATTATCTGTTGTACCTACTGTCTCCTACATGACATTTTTTTCTCAATCTCAGAATTGGTGATAAATATGAAACTTTACATATTATAATAATTTCTGACTTCCTTGCATTTTCAACATTAGTTAGGAAATGGTTGGTCCACCTTTTACAAGTCTGAAGAGTCTAATTTCGAGGAAAGATAAGAGAAACTTTGCTTTATTGGGTACAGGTCATGTTCAGTAGAAGATGAATCTATTTGGGTTGTGATTGCCTACTCGACTACTTCATCAAAGGTGAAAAGGTAAGAAACTATTTCTCTATTATTTTCATCTTTATTTTTTTTGGTCGAAAAAGAATGATTATGTTAGGAAGTGGGAATGAGATTCTTTTCAGGTATACCTATACTGGTGCAGCAACGGAAATAACAAAATGATGAATCTGTGAAAGTAGCAATCGACGGAATGAAGAATACTGAATGGCCCAAATTTGTTGATCCGAAGATACCGAATTCTAGCTATCTTCGTCACGTTGATAGCGCACTATACCGTGAAAGAAGATCTTCAATTCTTCAAGTGTTGATCAAGCGCACTTGATACCGTGAATCGGCTTCAGCAATCGTTGAATCGAGCGCACTCGATTAACCAAAAGTGGAGATAGGAGATTACACTCAACTACCAATTTGGTGAAAGCACAAAGCTAACAAAACAAGAATTTTATTCAAAAATCAACAACCATTACAACTGACATCACCCCGCTATTTATAGCTTTACAACACACGCCATAGAACAAAAACTTTACAACACATAGGTCGGTCACGACCTAAGACACACGACATACCATAGGTCGGCCAAGACCTAAAACATTACGACATAAAACAGTCCGTCCTAAAAATATACAACATAAGCAAATACAACACAACGCTTTACAACCCATAGGTCGGAAACGACCTAAAACTTCACGACTTAGCATTCGACCGACCTAACAACAAGGCGACGACTTAAAGAATAAGAGGCAGCGACTTAAGAATCAGCAGTGACTCAAACATTTACACAACAAATATTTACAACACTTAGGTCATATACGACCTAACTACTCACGACTTAAGAAATATACAACATATTACAACATATGACTTATACAACTCACACGACCGAGATACAACAAATAACGACCTAAAAATGAACGGCATCTGGAGCGAGCGACCTAAAAATGAACGGCATCCCCATCAGCGATCTAAAAGAAGCGGCTTCAGAAAACTTCGCGACTTAAGTCTTCACGACCTAAGGCTTCAACTCGTTAGCTCGTAAGTCGCTAGGTTGGTCCATCTGTTTATCCTTCTTGTTAGGTCGCATACGACTTATCAGTATGTTAGGTCGTTCCAGCGTCTTTCCCTTTAACTCGTGAACTCGTTCTTCGTTAGGTCGTTCATGCGCATGTTCCTTTAACTTGTCGACTCGTTTGCATGCCTTAACTTTGCAGTTGACTCATGAGCGACCTATAAGTTCCTTAGGTCGTGAGAGACCTATAAGTTCCTTAGGTCATGAACGACCTAAAATTCTGGGACGACTTAAATCTGAGGTAGATCGCGCTGCATCATCCTCCCCCTGTTGACAAAAATTCGACCTCGAATTTGCACTTTCTGCATCCACAACAGTCTCATCTTCATGATACGGAATCAAATATTTGACATTGAAAACATCAGACGTATGAACATCATCCGGCAATCTCAACTGATATGCATTCTCATTGATTTTCTTCAAAATTTCCACTGGACCAATCTTCCGTGCTTTCAATTTATTGTACGTTCCTACTGAAAAACGATCTTTTGTTAACACTGCATAAACCAAATAACCTTCATGAAATTCAACACTCCTTCGCTTCAGATCTGCAGATCGTTTATACTTCTCATTCGCTTTCTCCAATCGTTCCTGAACGATTTTATGATATTCAGTCAATCCATCAACAAAATCAACAGCTCTTTTTACCGTCCCCTTTGGTTGTGGTACTACCGTTAAGTCCAACGGTCCCCTTGGCAAACTTGAATATACAATCTGGAATGGACTGAAACCTGTGCTACGATTTACCGCATGATTATGAGCAAACTCTGCCTGGCATAACTTCATGTCCCAACTCTTCAGATTATCTTTCACCAGACATCGCAATAAATTCCCCAGCGATTTGTTAACCACCTCCGTTTGTCCATCAGTTTGTGGATGGTAAGCGCTACTAAAATTCAGCTTCGTTCCGACCATCTTCCACAAACTTAGCCAAAAGTGACTCAGAAATCTGGTATCCCGATCAGAAACAATGGATTCCGGCAAACCATGCAAACGATATATCTCTCTAAAGAATAATTGTGCCACATGAACTGCATCAGCCGTCTTCTTACAAGCAATAAAATGTGCCATTTTAGAAATCCTGTCCACCACAACAAATATAGAATCATTTCCCCTTTGAGTTCTAGGCAAACCCAAAACAAAATCCATGCTCACATCCACCCACGGCTTATCAGGCACAAGTAACGGCATATACAATCCTGCATTTGTCGCGGTTCCTTTCGAAACTTGACAGATATGACATCTCTCCACAAACCTCTCAACTTCTTTCCTCATCGATGGCCAAACATAAGATTGAGAAATCAGCTGTAATGTACGGTCCCTACCCACATGGCCTTCCTCATGCAATTCTTTCACAATATTCAACCGTAAACTGCAATCCGGTATACATAATCGATTTCCCTTGAACAGAAAACCATCCACCAATACAAACTCATCCGTCTTTCCCTCTTTGACTTTATCAACAATCTTTGCAAAGTAAGGATCATCGACAAATAACTCTGGTAACACATCAAACCCTGTCACTTCAACCTTCATTGTAGTTAACAAATGGTTTCTTCTGCTTAATGCATCCGCCACACGGTTTGTAACTCCAGATTTATGTTTCACAACAAACGTAAACTGTTGCAGGTACGCAATCCACGATGCATGTCTTGCTGAAATCTTGTCTTGCCCTTGTAAATGTTTCAATGCCTCATGATCAGTGTATAGCACAAACTCCTTGTGAAACAAGTAATGTCTCCAATGTTTAATGGCCTGCACAACAGCATAAAATTCCACATCATACGTACTATATCTCATCTTCGCTCCTGATAACTTCTCACTGAAATATGCAATAGGACGTCCCCTCTGACTCAACACCCCTCCAATGCCAACCTTGGATGCATCAGTATGTAGTTCAAACAATAACTGAAAATCTGGTAATGCTAACACTGGTGCTGTCGTCAGAAGCTCTTTGATCCGCTCAAAAGCAACCTCTGCTTCCTCTGACCATGCAAACTGTTTGCCCTTCATACAATCTGTAACCGGCGGCATCACACTACTAAAGTGTGGAATAAATCTTCTATAAAATGAAGCCAACCCATGAAAACTACGAACCTCCGTTATCGTCTTGGGTTGCGGCCAGTCTCTGATCGCTTCAACTTTACTTTGGTCTACCTGTATTCCTTCTTCTGACACAATATATCCCAAAAATAAGACACTCCGTGCCATTAACACACATTTCTTAGTTGCTGCATAGAATTGTTCTTCACGAAGGATAATTAACACTTTCCTCAAATGCTGAACATGCTCCTCTGTACTAGCACTGTAAATCAAAATATCATCAAAGTAAACTACCACAAATTTCCCAATGTACGGCCTGAAAATTTGATTCATCACCCTCATGAATGTACTTGGTGCATTCGATAGACCAAACAGCATCACCAGCCATTCATACAATCCTTCCCTCGTCTTGAATGCTGTCTTCCATTCGTCCCCTGGTCTAATTCGAATTTGATGATAACCACTCTTCAAGTCAATCTTAGAAAAGATTACAGACCCACTGACTTGATCTAATAAATCATCAAGCCTCGGCATCAGAAATCTGTATTTGACTATGATCTTATTCAATGCTCTACTATCTGTGCACATCCTCCACGTTCCATCCTTTTTGGGTACCAATAAAGCTGGTACAGCACAAGGACTTAAACTCTCCTGCACACGCCCCTGTTCAAGCAATTCTTCCACCCGCCTTTGCAACTCCTCATGCTCTTTTGGACTCATTCTGTAGTGTGGTCTGTGTGGTAACACAGCTCCTGGAACAAGATCAATTTGATGTTGAATGTCCCTCAACGGCGGTAACTCCGTTGGCAACTCCTCTGGAAATACATCGTCAAACTCTTCCAGTACTGGTTTTACTTCTTCTGGTATTTCCACCACTTCATGACTCTCCCGTCCGACCAATAAAAATACTTCAGGCTCCTCCTCAACCTCCTTGACAAACTCCTTCAAAGATAGCAAAGTTTTAAGCTCTTCAATTTCATCCAACTTACTTTCTTCTTGTTGTCGTTTCTTGGGGACCAAAGTAATTTTCGTGCCTTCAAACATAAAACTGTAACTGTTGGTACGCCCAGCATGTTGCACCGCCCTATCATACTGCCACGGTCTCCCCAACAACAAATGGCATACGTCCATGTCCACAACATCACACCAAATTTCGTCTTTGTATTTCTTTCCAATTGAAAAGTTAACACAAACCCTTCGACTAACGTTCACCTCCCCACCTTTCCTCAACCAAGCTAACTTGTAAGGCTTCAGATGCTTCTCTGTCTTCAATGATAACTTCTTCACAGCTTCGGTAGAGATAATATTATCACAGCTTCCCGCATCAATGACAAACTTGCAAACCCTTCCCAAGATAGTGTATGTTGATTGAAAGATGTTACTCCTCAACCAGCTAGTCTCTTCCTCCTCATCATTAATGTATATCCGTCATCTCCAGACAGTAAATCTTCCTCCTCATCGTGTGGTGAATTGGAATATTCAGCTTCTACATCCTCTTCCTCAACCTCAGCTATCATTACTCTCTTCTTTGGCTTTGGACATTCATTGCTCTTGTGACCAAGCTCCTGACAATTGAAACATTTAATACCACTATTGACCCTGGTCTTAGCAATTTTATTAACAACTGGTTTTGCAACAGCCTTCGAAACATTCACACTGCTACTAGCCCCTTCCATTGGATTGTTAGAATTTGTAAACACACCACCTCCTATCCTCCCTTGTTTCTTCCAAGCTAGAGCTTTCTGATGTGCTTCAGCGACAGATCTGGGATCAAACATATTCACTATATCCTGTATCTGCATTCTCAACCCTCCAACAAATCTAGCTGTCAGCTGCTCTTCTGTTTCCATAATATCATTCCATGCAATAAGCTGATAAAACTCATCCGCGTTATCATTAACAGTCTTTGTGCCCTGCCTCAAGTTCTGCAAACGTTGATACATCAGAGATTGATAATTGTAAGGTAAGAATGTTGCTTTCATCAATTTCTTCATCTTCTCCCAAGATTCAACCTTTGACTTCCCCATTCGTTCACGTGTAAGTTTGGTTTGCTGCCACCATGCCAAAGCTCTACCCCTCAACCTTGTAGCAACCAACTTCACTCTATGATGTTCTGGAACTTCCTTGAAGTCCAAAATTTCTTCAACATTAGCCACCCAATCCAAAAACTCCTCAGCTTGCATACCACCCTTGAATTCAGGAATTTCAGTTTTCATCCCCGATTCCCACTTGTGATCATACTCAGAGTAATTTCTTCCTTGACCTCGTCCTTGTCCTCGAACACTACCACCGTCATACTCCTCTTCAAAATCAGATGTATATCGATGTCGATCCTGACCACCAATATCTCTACTACCATCACGTCTTCCACCAACATCCCTTCTATCTACATTCCTTTCACGTCTTCGATCATCATCTCGATATGGGTCATACTCAAACTCACGTTGAGCTCTTCCTTCTTCATCTCTATACTCATGGTGCTCTCTTCTCATCAAAACGGATGATTCTCTTCTACCTCGATCAGAATGTGGCGATATTCTCCTTCCACCCGAAACCGATGGCGAAACCCTGTTTCCACCTTGGTTCGAAATTGGCGATGTTCTTCTTCGGGGTTGATTCATATCCAACATAAGCTTCTCTAGTCTCCCAATGCCTTCATCCAACTTTTCATTGAATTTGTTACTTATGCGTTGTTCCATTTGCTCAGCATCTTCCCTCTTGTACAAATCTTCAATATTTTGATGTCGATTAGCTCTTCTCGGCGGCATACTTGAATACTTCACAAACACTTTTCCAACTTTGATCTAAAATGAAATGGATCAAAATCTTCAACCTCGTTGCAATTTCGCGATGAACACTATGAACAACAAGCTTCTCCGAATGATACAAATTCGATCTCCAACACTTCTTCTTAGTTCGGCTCAACACTTCAAGCTCGGCTAACACTTCAAACTTCAAATTCTCGGCTCCAAGACGCGATTTAGCTATGATTGGCTAAAACAAGCTCTGATACAAAATGGTACAGCAGCGGAAATAACAAAATGATGAATCTATGAAAGTAGCAATCAATGGAATGAAGAATACTGAATGGCCCAAATTCGTTGATCCGAAGATACCGAATTCTAGCTATCTTCGTCACGTTGATAGCGCACTATACCATGAAAGAAGATCTTCAATTCTTCAAGCGTTGATCAAGCGCACTTGATACCGCGAATCGGCTTCAGCAATCGTTGAATCGAGCGCACTCGATTAACCGAAAGTGGAGATAGGAGATTACAATCAACTACCAATTTGGTGAAAGCACAAAGCTAACAAAACAAGAATTTTATTCAAAAATCAACAACCATTACAACTAACATCACCCCGCTATTTATAGCTTTACAACACACGCCATAGAACAAAAACTTTACAACACATAGGTCGGTCACGACCTAAGACACACGACTTACCATAGGTCGGCCACAACCTAAAACATCACGACCTAAAACAGTCCGTCCTAAAACAATACAACATAAGCAAATACAACACAACGCTTTACAACCCATAGGTCGGAAACGACCTAAAACTTCACGACTTAGCATTCGACCGACCTAACAACAAGGCGACGACTTAAAGAATAAGAGGCAGCGACTTAAGAATCAGCAGTGACTCAAACATTTACACAACAAATATTTACAACACTTAGGTCGTATACGACCTAACTACTCACGACTTAAGAAATATACAACATATTACAACATACGACTTATACAACTCACACGACCGAGATACAACAAATAACGACCTAAAAATGAACGGCATCTGGAGCGAGCGACCTAAAAATGAACGGCATCCCCATCAGCGATCTAAAAGAAGCGGCTTCAGAAAACTTCGCGACTTAAGTCTTCACAACCTAAGGCTTCAACTCGTTAGTTCGTAAGTCGCTAGGTTGGTCCATCTGTTTATCCTTCTTGTTAGGTCGCATACGACTTATCAGTATGTTAGGTCGTTCCAGCGTCTTTCCCTTTAACTCGTGAACTCGTTCTTCGTTAGGTCGTTCATGCGCATGTTCCTTTAACTTGTCGACTCGTTTGCATGCCTTAACTTTGCAGTTGACTCGTGAGTGACCTATAAGTTCCTTAGGTCGTGAGCGACCTATAAGTTCCTTAGGTCGTGAACGAACTAAAATTCTGGGACGACTTAAATCTGAGGTAGTTCGCGCTGCATCATATACAGATTTCAAAAAACACGTTAGAAGTTTTGAGAAATATTCCCGACGCGACCAATGATATAGGATGGTATACATGGATGGGGATTTTAAGTTTTTTCCCTTCAAAAAATTAACTTCGTTAGTTGTAAAAAAAATTGGTGTGTAAATAAAATATATAATTGATCTTACTGCTATAAACTATATTAATTAGTCCACCTAAATAACTGTACATACAAAGTCACTAAGGAAATAGCAAACTGGGCATGTAACAACCACTGGAAAGGTAATATGAATTGGAATTGAGAAAAAAAAAGAGTGAAGCTTATATGAAATCTAGAATGAATTAAAATTGCATATCTCAATATCATTAAATAGTCCAGTTTCTAAAGATTTTATGTCTCAAATTCCTGATGGAGATAATATTGAATTATCAATTAATGTTAATCCTCTAATTCGCGACTTAACAGAAGATGACTTAGGGAACGGTCTGACCTAACAATGTACGAGCTAGAATAGCCTCCGACCTAAACATATGCCGACTTAGAAGCCTGCTCCGACCTAAGAAAGACTTCGAGCTAAGATACGCTCCGACTTAAGTAAGGCTCCAAGTTAAAAAGGTCTCCGGCTTAACAAGCTACGACCTAAGAAAGCTCTGACCCAACAGTTGCCGATCTAACTACTGAGAAGAGCTGCCGACTTAAGATGTGTGCCGACCTAGGAGCCTACCGACTTAAGGAAGCCAACCGATTCAACAAACTGCGAGTTAGCAAGGGCTTCCGAGTTAAAAATCGCCGACTTAAGATTGCGAGTCAACTCTGCTCCGATCTAAGAAGGTCTTCGACTTAAAGACCTACGACCTATCTCTTAAGTCGTCGCCGACCTACGACTTATACTGAGTCGTATGTAATCTCAGAACACCTTACATCTTTACCTCGTCACCGACTTACCTTAAATCTTCGACGACTTAGGACTTAAGCATAAAACCAGAAAAGGAGGCGAACTACTATGGAAGTGTTGATGAGCCGGCTGCGACCTATCATAAGTCGACTGCGACTTATACTAAGTCGGCGATGACTTAGGACTTAGAGAAATTTCCAGAGTCCAAATCAGCTCCTATAAATACCCCACCAATTCTAACATGAAGGGGACTTTTGCCAAATCATTTCTTCAAGCGTCGTTACTCTGTCGAAGTCTCCATTCATCCAGCAATCAAAGATCCTCAAACATTCAAGACGCTACAACAATCTTCAAGAGATAATTCCCTACATCCAACATGGATTCATCGAATTTCATCGACGAAGATTGAGCTAGTAGTCAAGATTGTTTCTTTTGATCAAGTTGTACTGTTGTGATAAGAGATTTGTATTGATTTGTAACTGAATTCAGTAATAAAGAAGATTCAAAGTGGATGTAGGCTTAATCTCAAGCCGAACCACTATAAATTGCTGTCTTTTACTGCTTAAATTCTATTCCCGTCACACGGGTGGTGCTTTCACGATTCTATTACACACACCGGGTGTTAGCGTTCACCTTTTATCGTTAACATTTTGGTGCTTTCACTGAGAACCCAACTCAGGCTACCATTCACCATTGCTTCACACAAGTTTGTTGAAAAAGTTTCCTACAGAACCAGAAATCTATCAGACATAATGGCTCCTGGAAGGAAACGAAAGGCTGTCAGATCTGAAAATGTTCAAGATAATACCGCCACTTCTATTTCACCAAGTCACGCGGCTCCAAGCGTCGGGGTGACGCGAGAGGAGCTAGACGCTGCTGAATCTGGACTATACCAACAGATTGAAACTCAAAACAATCTGATGATGGAAAAACTGAACGCTCTGCTCGGCGCCAATCAAAGACCAGTGGGTAATGAAGAAAACATCGCTGATGCTCTTCGCAACTCCGAAGGAAAAAATATTCCTCAAGGAGGATCAGGTGCTGCTGAAGGGGCACCCCTCCAAGCTGAAGGATCTAGACCATCGCCGATTTTCCGCGAACATCTGCCCGGACAGACTTCTGAGAAAATGGCCGAGGTCTATTCCGCCAAATCTTTGAACAATGAGGAATATCTTTCTGGCATGATCAAGCAAATAATGAAGGAGAGCATGCAAAGGGATGAAGATGAGAGCGAATGGGGATTCGCACCGAGTAGAACTCCGTTTACCGAAAAGATTCTAAAGGCTGAATTTCCTAGAAAGTTTGTTCCCCCCACCATTCCTGCTTATCGGGGAACAAGTGATCCAAATCAGTTCTTGTATAAATACGACTGGCACATGACCGGCGCAAGAGCAACTGATGAAATTAAGTGTCGGTATTTCCCAGTATATTTGGAAGGAGTGGCACTCCTCTGGTTTACCAAGCTCCCTGTCCGATCAGTTGATCAGTTTTCCGATCTGACCCGAAAGTTCAAAGAGCAATTCAGGCTATACGCTTCAAAGGCAAAGGACATAATGTCATTGTCCAGTCTTGAACAGAATCCGGGAGAACCTATTAAATCATTCCTGAACCGTTTCAATATAGCTCTGGCAGAAGTTGATAATGCAGAGCCACGGATGATCTTGACCTATTTGATGCGTGCTATCGACAAATCGAGCGAATTTGGAAAATGGCTGAAGATGAAAGAGCCAAATTCTCTCGAGAAATTCTACAAGAAAGCTGATGAATTCATACGCCTGGAAAATCTTCCAGCATCGATGAAGGTGGTGGCAGCAAAGGTGGAAAATAATACTGCCGCTTCGGAAAAGAAAGATTCCGGAGATCAGAAAAGGGAAAATCACGAGGGGAAGAAGCAAAAGGATACAAAGAAACCTCGCTTCTTCAAACCCTCAGATTTCACTCCATTGACCGACACTCTGGAAAATATCTTCTTCGCCACCAAAGATGCTGTGGATTATCCCAAACCGGCTGAGATAAAACCGGGAAAGGGCGCTATGAGAAATGGAAAGTTCTGCCGTTTTCACAACCAACCCGGTCATGATACTAATGACTGTCGCCACTTAAAGAGCTTAATTGAAGAATTGTTAAGGGAAAACTAGCTGCAACAGTATGTCAAGAAGAACAGAAGTAACCCATCTTCGTCAACTCAGGGGCAGCAACTCCCTACTCAGCCATCAGGTTCAGGTAAAGGCACTGCAGCACAAGAATCTGAGAGGCCCGTTATCAATGTGATTACGGGGGGCCCACACCCAGCGGGCAGAAGCTGGGGTGAAATGGAACGATATGCTCATGCTTTAAAATACATCCCAGCAGAGGAAGATGTTTTTGCTGTAGAAAATGCTGCACCCCTGAAACAGCAAAAGATTTCAGATGATGATATTATGTTCAAAGCTAGGGATTCTATTGGTATTGAAGCTCCTACCATAGATCCCTTGGTTATCTCTGCAGGAATTGGACCGGCAATAGTAAGACGAGTGCTCATTGATTGTGGTGATTCCTGCAATATACTCTTCAAGAAAACATTTGACCAAATGAAGATCCCAATGACCGACGTTCAAGCTTCGTCACAAAAGATTGTTGGTTTCACTGGGGAACCACAGCAACCAATCGGAACTGTCGAGTTGTTCATAGAACTTGGAGAAGGGCAAAAAAGAGTAGTTCGCAAGCAAACCTTTGTAATTGTCGATGGATTTTCAGCCTACAATGCTTTCATAGGCAGGCCCACTCTAGCTGCATTCAAGGCCATTTTGGCCCCATGGTGCCTAACTATGAAGTTTCCTACAGAAAATGGTGTTGGTGTCATCAAGGGAGATCAAAATGCTGGACGCGAATGTTATCTTATAGAGCTTCGAGAAGCCAGAAAGAGAGAAATGGGTAAAGATGCGGCAGCTCCCCTCCGCATCAAAAACCCAACCTTGTAGCAAATACAGGGTGGTCCCTGCACTGGTGAGCATAGTGGCGCAAGACGAGAAATGGACCCCAGAAAATCCAGTGCAGAGGATAATAGGGTGATGCCCGTGGAAGTTACGATACCAATACCTGTCGACTCCAAAGACCCAAACAAAGTACTTAATGTGGGTTCGCAACTAAGTACAACAGTTCAAAACACACTGATATCATTTCTAAAAGCGAATCTGGACGTGTTCGCTTGGTGTCATGCTGATATGTGTGGAATCTCTCCGACAATTGCTGTCCACACTCTTTATGTTGATCCGAAATTCACACCAGTAAAACAGAAACGAAGAACTCAAGGCCCAGAAAGGTCAGCAGCTTTAAAGGAAGAAGTAGATCGTCTTATGGAGAATAATTTCATCAAAGAATCCACTTATCCAAATTGGGTTTCAAATCCAGTACTGGTTAAGAAGGCAAATGGAAAGTGGAGAGTATGCATTGATTTCTCAGATCTAAACAGAGCCTGCCCCAAAGACTGCTTCCCGTTGCCTAGAATCGATCAACTGGTAGATGGGACGGCTGGACATGAGTTGTTGTCTTTTATGGATGCCTACTCCGGATACAATTAGATTATGATGAATGAACCAGATCAGGAAGACACAAGCTTTATCACAGATGTGGGTCTCTACTGCTACAAAGTTATGCCTTTCGGATTGAAAAATGCTGGGGCAACCTACCAAAGACTCGTCAATGCAATGTTCAAGCCTCAGATTGGTAGAACCATGGAAGTTTATGTCGACGATATGTTGGTAAAATCAAAGAAAGCTGTAGATCACATGGGACACTTGGAGGAGATGTTTACAATTCTTCGAAAGTATGGAATGAAGCTCAACCCATTGAAATGTTCGTTCGGGGTAGAGTTTGGGAAATTCCTGGGTTACATCGTAAGCGCTAGGGGTATTGAGGCCAATCCTGCTGAAATCACAGCTCTGAGAGAAGTTAAAGCCTCTAGAACAAAGAGAGAACTGCAAAGTCTCAATGGAAAAGTTGCCGCTCTTAGTCGCTTCATCTCCAAGGCCACAGACAAATGCATTCCCTTCTTTGATGCTTTAAAGAAAGGAAAGAAATTTTTTGAATGGACTCCCGAATGTCAGAATGCTTTCGATCAACTGATTCATCATATGAGAACTCCTCCGGTCCTTTCCAAACCTAGTGATGGCAAAGACCTCTTCATCTATTTAGCAATTTCATCCCATGCTCTAAGTGCAGCACTTGTACGAGAAGATATGAAAATACAACGTCCAGTCTACTACATCAGCAAACGGTTCACTGGGGCAGAGATGAATTATTCAAAGATAGAAAAGCTTGCTTTTTGTTTGTTAATCGCTTCCAGGAAGTTGAGGCCCTATTTTCAATCTCATCCTATCAAGGTCCTGACTGATCAACCTCTAAAGCAAGTCCTGTATCGTCCTGAAACTTCGGGTCGTCTCTTGAAATGGAACATAGAATTCAGCCAATATGACATCACTTACCATCCCCGAAGAGCAATTAACGGACAAGCTTTAGCAGATTTCATTGCAGAGTCCACTGACAAAGGTGACATCAAGGAAGAAACAACTGACGGCATTCCGGTACAGTGGAAGTTGTATGTTGATGGCTCAAGAAATGATTATTGTTCTGGGGCAGGAGTTGTGCTTGAAACTCCCGAAGGACGATCATTATGTTATGCATTGAGACTAGAATTCCCTTCAACAAACAATGAAGCAGAGTATGAAGCCCTTATTGCCGGTTTAAAAATCGCCAAGGAACTAAACATCAAAGCGATACAGATTTTCAGCGATTCTCAGCTTATTGTTTGCCAGGTGAAGAAAGAATTTCAAGCCAAAGGAGGAAATTTGCCTGCATATTTGACAAAAGCTTCCGAACTCCTCAATGATTTCGATCACTATTCAATAAGCCACATACCCCGAGAGGAAAATATGAAGGCGGATTCTTTAGCAAAGTACTCATGTTCCGGAGAAGCTCAATTACTGGGATTAGTTCCTGTAGAAGTTCTGTCAGCTCCAAGCATTGATGAAATGGATGTTGATTGGATTATGACTACGTCTCAAGAGCATGAATCATGGATGACTCCAATCAAAGAATACTTACTCAGTGGTTCCCTGCCAGAAAGTTCTAAGGAATGTCGAAAATTATTGAGAAAAGCGTCGAGGTATATAATTCAAGATGGCCGATTATACAGACGGGGATTTTCAATCCCTCTACTCCGATGTGTAACTAAGGAAGAAGCCAAGACAATCTTAGCGGAGGTACACGGAGGAGAATGTGGAGACCATTCAGGTGGTCAAACTTTAGCCATGAAAGTTCTCCGATATGGGTATTTCTGGCCGGATATTAATCGAGATGCTGCAGCTTACTCCAGGAACTGCGACAAATGCCAAAGATTTGCAAAAATCCCAAGAGCACCCTCCACCGAACTCACACAAATGGTCAGCCCATGGCCATTTTCCATTTGGGGGATAGACCTAATTGGACCATTACCGATCGCCAAATCAGGGATTAAATATGCTATTGTTGCCGTTGATTATTTCACCAAATGGGCTGAAGCTGAACCTTTGGCCACCATCACTTCTAAAAAGATGATAAATTTTGTAACGAAGAATATCATTTGCAGATATGGTGTGCCACAGAAGATAATCACAGACAACGGTACTCAGTTTGAAAGTGAAGAATTCCAGGATTTTAGCAAACGGTTCAGAATTCGAAAAAGCTTCTCAGCAGTGGCTCATCCGCAGGCAAATGGGCAAGTGGAAGCAGTTAATAAGATCATCAAGTCAACTATCAAAAAGCAACTCGAAAAAGCAAAAGGTGGTTGGGTTGATAAGCTTCCATTAGCACTATGGGCATATAGAACTACTCACAAAACTGCGACTGGGCACACTCCATTTTCACTGGCATACGGATCAGAGGCAATGATTCCAGTGGAAGTAGAAGTTCCTTCACATAGAAGAGTTCATTTCAACGAAGCTGAAAATGAGAAACTGCAACTTGAAGCACTTGATTTTCTTGATGAGAAAAGAGAAGAAGCTAGGCTCAGAGTTTCAGCTCATCAGCAGAGAATTGCCAGGCATTTCAACTCTAAGGTTCGCCAACGCAGCTTTGAGATCGGAGACTTGGTTTTGAAAAGGATCATGAAAGCAACTGGTGTGTTTGGGCCAAATTGGGAAGGACCATATGTCATAGGCACTAAACTTCTTGATGGCACTTTCAAACTCATAACTGTTGAAGGAGATCCAATTCCAAGAGCCTGGAACAGCAACCACTTACGTCCTTATTTTACTTGAAAGAAAAAGCTTGGTTCAAAATTGTAAAATAATGATGAATGTATCAGTTGTATTGTAAAATATTGTAAATCAGTGTGAATGAATGAAAGCTATAAAGTGGATGTAGGCCCGATTCTTGGCCGAACCACTATAAATCTTGTGTTCTTTACTATTTCATAATGCCTGTTTTATTTCGATATGTAAATACTTTAAAATGTATTGCTAAAATGTCGATTCAAAATTGCAGGACATCAAAACAATGCTTGCTCGTCACAAAGCTAAGCGGCCTCTATAAATCAGCTATTACACGAAAACCAAGCAACAAATTTTTTTTTCCAAACTCAAATCCCAAGCAAGGAAAACTTCACATAAAAAGTTGGCGACTCCACTGTGACAAACCTTTGTTCACTAGTTGAGATTGTCGTTACGAATAGACATCCAACTAGATAACTTGCGTTTGTCTCGTGAAGTCATTCAACAGTGAAGTCCACTCCTTCGGATGAAGCAATTTACTTGTAAGAGGAAAAGAAGAAGATGTGCTTGGGAACGATAATAAGAGATCGCTAATGGGCAGATGATGAGAGAAAGTTGCCAAGCAAACAAAGAGGCAGACAAAGGGAGGTATGCATCTCAACAAGAAGGCCGGAAGATCCACTAAAGGGACACCTTCCCAAGCGGAAGGAACAGGACCCTCGCTAACTGGTCGTGATGCATCCGATCAGATAGCTTACGTCCGTCCCGTGGATCCACTCGCCCCTGAGACGCAACCTACCTGGCACACCAACCAACCAAAGCCCTCTAACGAGGCACGCCAATAAATGGAAGTGTTTTCCTCAATCAAAAAGATCGGTGGGACCACCGAAGGGGCACCTTGTTAATTGATTGCGGTCGTTTGTACAAACAAACATCCAATCAAGCAACTTACGCCTGCCCCGCGGACCCATCCGACCATGAGAAAGCAACTTCCAGGCACTCAAAAGCCCTTTTCGGAGGCACAAGCCCTCTTCGGAGGCACAAGCCCTCTTCGGAGGCACAAGCCATCTTTGGAGGCACGCTTCACCATGCTTGAAGCACAAAATCAAAAGCCCTTTTCGGAGGCACAAGCCCTCTTCGGAGGCACAGGCCATCTTCGGAGGCACGCTTCACCATGCTTGAAGCATAAAATAAAAAGCCCTCTTCGGAGGCACATTTCACCAGGGTAGAAGTGCAAAATGCTTCTCTTCGGAGACCCACTTCACCAGAGTTGAAATATCAAAATTGCTTCTCTTTGGAGACCAAAATCGCTTCTCTTCAAAAACCTCTTCAGAGGCGCACTTCACCTTGCTTGAAGTACCAAAAATAAGCCCCTTGCTGGGGCACAAAATCAAAACCTTCTTCGGAAGCTCATTTCACTGCGTAGGAAAATTCGCTTTTAACAAATAAGAGTGATCATCCCTAAAAGTTGAAGTGTTCTTCAGAAGGAAAGGAAAAGTATAAACTTCTCGAAAGACGAGATATACTTTATTAAAAGCAGAATGATTCTTCCCTTAAAAGTGGAATAGTTATTCTCTGGAATAAGAATATCCGTCTTAAAAAAAAAGCTAAGAATATTGCAATGCACTTGCAGTATGGGGGCAATACTGTACGATTCAGTTACATGAACAAAGTAATATACAAGCAACATACCGCGAGTTCATCACAATATCACGAAAAATAGATGATGTGGAATAAATGCATTCTCAAACGTAGACAAAAAGTTTGCACAAGTAAGAAGAATCGTTTGTTCTACACTAAAAATAAGAGACAGATCATTCTCACATACACAAGAGTTTGTACAAGTAAAATAATTGTTTTATTTAGTACTATGAAAATTCTTTACATGTGCAGATATCTCAAAAAGCAAAAGCAGGGACCGGTACCTGCACAATCCCCGGTCGATACATGCAAAAAGCAAAAGTAAGGAGTAAAAAATCTAGCTTGTTATCCCTTCTTCTCGCCACCTTTAGATCCTTTCCCCGGCCTAATGATTAGTTTTTGGAGCCGTTGTGGACGGGTCGGGGTAGAAGGAGAAAGAGGCGCGGCTGGATCAACTTCTGCTTCCTCCCCAGTTGAAGCACTTCTCTTTTTCTTCCTTATGCCACGCTTCCCCTTCCTCTTTGAAGAAGATTCGCTCCCCGGAGTAGCAAGCAGTGTTGAAAGCTTCGTGTCATCATCAAGGGACTGCTCCGGGGTCTTCTCGACATCTTCAAGGTCCTCCTCCTTCTGTTCCTGCGAAGCTGCCGGGTCATCCAGGCCTTGAAGGGCTTCGATTTTCTCTGCCTGTGATCCCGGCTGGGAAGCAGAAGGAGGAGTAACATGTAAAGATGAAGGGACAGCAACTGAAGGAGTGGAAACTTGTGCAGTGTTTAGTGCCTCCGCTGTAGAAGAAAAGAAGTTAAAATCAGCATCTTCCGAAAATAGAGAAGGTATCGGTTCACCAAAGTTCAAGTAACAAGTAAGAAGGTCATCAAACTCGGTTAAATCAAATAAATGGTTCATTAGACCCGGAACTTCGCCAAAGTTACCTGGAGGAGTTGGCTTCGCAAGTTCAATTTCATATTTATCAGCCTCGGTTTCTTCCTGGCTCTTCTCTTCAATTTGGGAAAGAGGAGTCTCGGAAGTATCGAGTTTAGCTTCAGCATCTTTTGCAGCAAGTGGAGAGTGAGAGCTAGAACCGATGATATCAACATCAGTCAAAGTTGAAGTATGGACAGGGGCAGGTAGTGATGTTGTCTTTTCTGGATATTCTTCTACCGCTGTCCCGGCTCTAGCTTCGGCAAGTTGCTTTTTGCCTCTAATAAGCGCATCACGTGCTTCATCGTCTAGATAAAGCGCTACAAGGTCTACTTCCACATAACTGGCAAATGTGTCAAGTATAGTCTCCCAAACTTCAGCAAGTGTGATCTCATATTTGGGACCCAAGAAGGAAAGGCTGCCACGGCCCAAAACGCTGTGCATATAGAAGTCAAATAGAGTAGAATCGATGCTAGCTTTAGTGGCGTCGTGAGACTTTTCGGCCGCAACTTGTCCAGCGACCGCGTCATCACGCTCCTTCTCAACTTTAAGAAGCTTAGCTTTCAGCATCTCAATCTCTGCATTTTGGGACACAATTGTTCCCCGCAGCTCAGTATTTTCTGTGTGATATTTCTCAGTAATATGCTGCTCAGCTGCAAGCTTCATTTCGACATCTCTTTGTGCAGCATGTGCGTCCCGCACTTGCTTCTGAAAGACTTCTTCCTTTTGAGTGTGCGATGCAGAAGATGAGGCTAGATCTTCCTTTAGTTGTTTGACTTCAGATGCAAGATTTGCGTTGTCATCTGCAATGCTTGTCATTTCCGCATCGTGTTGCTTGCACCATTTGTCCCATTCTGATTTATCATTCTCCATGGTCATCATCGCCTCAAGATTTATGTGGTTAACCCTTTGGAGTTCGTCGACAAGTTTCTGCCATTGCGACATCCTCTCGATATTAAGTCTGACCGCGTCAAAACTTTTAAGCATGTCTTGCTTATCAATTGGAATCAAATCCAAGTCAAAGCGCACTCCTTTTAGGCACCAATTTGGAAATCGGCTCTGGAGCATTGGAGGCCCGTCTTTAACTTGATATTGTGGCCTGTTAATGATTGTTTGAATATCAGACTTCTTTAGAGGAGGAGAGCCGGCCGGAATATCAGAAGGAATAGGAGCGTCAGCCTTTTCAGAAATTTCAGACGCGTTCTTCTCATCAAGTTTAACCCGTTTACTTGGGTCATCGGTAGCATGCTTCTTCCCATTGTCATCATGATATTTTCTTTTATGAGAGTCATCGTCTCTCCTTCTTTACTGCTCTTCGTAAGCGCGCCTTTCTTGAGCTTTTCTAGCTGCACGCTCTTCGTCAGATTCTTTGCGGGAGGGAAGATAACGTCCATAATCGTAAGAATCTCGTCCTCCGTAGCGCCGAAAGTTGTCGTAGTATGAACTGGTACGTCCCATCGGAGAATCTGAGAAATGGAAAAGAAGTAAAGTTTAGAGATTTCTAGAAAAAGAGGATAAATGCTTATAAGTGCTGAAAAATCCTAAGTGTGTGCGGCGTGCAAACTACATGCGTCAAACTACAGACCACGCTTTAGTGTGGAAACAGAGACGACTGGCGTAGTAGGCGTCAGGGTTTGTTTTAGGGTGGAAGTCGCTTCAACAACGGGAGAAGTCACTTTTGGATTATTATCCCCGAAAAGCTCTTGAGAAGTTATCATGATATCGCTCAAGCCATCAAAAGTGTCATCACCCTGGAACTCAGCAGATTTCTCCTTTTCAACTTCCGTATCGATTGATTTCTCAGAAACTCGAGGATTCTCTTCCTCCTCAATAATTGGGGCAAGTGCCGACTTGCTAGCTGACCCTACAACATCGATGTATGCGGAGCATTTTATCAAAGCAGCCTCTACAACAGGTGCTTTTGATGCAATTTCTTCTACAGAAGAGGGGGCATTCGAGGCCTCTGCTTGAGAGCCCGAAGCAACTAACGTTTCCACATCAGAACTAGAAATTTCATGAATTCGAGTCGATCTGGAAGGATGTAAAAGCCCAAATTGGTGCAAAAGCTCATCATTTAATAAAAACTGGATACTCCTCTCCTCTATCGGCACCGCCATGAGCCTTTCAAAAATCACTTTGTGACCAGGATCTTTAGAGGGAAGAGGAAGTGCTGAAAAGGAAAAAAGGCAAAGTTAGCACTTGATAACTCGGACTTCAGTAAGTTTGAAAGAACATAAGAAACAGAGGCAAGTGATCTTACTTCCTACTCTCCAAATAGCATAAAACCCCAGGGGATAGCGAACATAGAAAAACGGGCTCAGGAAACTATGAACACTTTCAGGGAGACCGGTGATCAACTTGCGATTTCTAGCACTCCTCACGACTATGATAGAGGGGTGATCTTTATTTTTGGCAAAAGTACACAGATAGCGAATTTCTCCAAAACTGGGAAAGCGGTCCAGAGTTCTCCTAAAAAGCACGCATAGTCCCAGCAGGATGGCGTAGCCATTGGGGTGTAATTGAAAAGGGGAGATAGTTAGTCGGAGAAGAAGTTCTCGAAGGCAGTCATTGAATGGGGGAATAGCTCCGCTCGAGAGCATTTGGCGGTTAACTGCGACAAAGCCATGAGGCGGCCTATCAGCAGTATCATTTATTTCAGGAAGCAAAGCGTCAGCTTCGGCAATGCCAAACTGGATGCATAATTGACGAAAGGCTTTATGGCTCAGGGTGGTAGGAGTCCTTTTTGGAGGATCATGTAGCGGGACAACAACTGGAAATGCATCTTCAACTTGCTCCGTTCCTTCTTGTGGAGAAGACATTCTACACAATCAGCTGAGTGTTCAAATGTGAAGGTGCACGTTTCCTAAAAAGTGTGAAGTGTTGTGCAAAACTAATGAAAATAAAAGACAAGCATAACTAGAATTAAATTAGTTGACAATCAATCGATTACAGAATTTCAGAACTTGTCAATGTTCAAGTGCAGTGTTAACAAATCAGTTTCATTTGACTATTACGATTTTGTTTTAATACTTCACTTGAATTGGTTATTGTACGGCATCTCATTCATATTCATACAATTTAACTTTCTCTTTACCAACTAATCTGTCATTCGATGTGGGCAGTCAGTGACAGTATATTCGTCCCAGTACTCTGTGAATGTTGTGTTAAACAGGATTGTTAACTTGCAAATTGAAGCAATCTGTAAAAAGAAATACATGCAACACAGTTCAAAGTTCAACAGTTCAAGGTCCAGGCAAAGTTCAAAAGTCATCTGCTTAGTCGCCGAAAACCTAAGTACTAACTCGGTGACGACTTAAGAGAAATTCCCTATGGGTCAAAGCTAGTAGTTCCCGAGTCTTGGCCGGATTAAGAAGCAAAACTAGTTCGAAGCAACAAGAAATCCTCTAAGTCCTAACTCGGAAGCGACTCAAAACCTAGGAAGCGTGAAATTGCTAAGTCGGTTCCGACTTAAATCAATGAAATCACTAAGTCGTGACCGAGTCAGTACATCAACCCATTTTCTTCCATAACTTTTAATTCGATAGCCCAATAACCTCACAATCAATGACGATCCTAATTCCATCACACCATTGGATCGCCCAAAAAAAGCCAATTCGAATCGCCTCGGGTTTGTTGCGAATCTGACGTATTTTTGCCCTATCACAACTGCAACGTGATCGATAGCAATGGCGGAACAGTCGAAGGGGTATTCATAATGAACCGCGGCAAACAAATGGAAGTCGAAAACTGGGGAGTCATCGATTCGACAGTGGGCATGGGTAAACTCGGATCAGAGTAACTTACGATGTATAACAGGAGGTTGATCGACGATTGGATGGAAGGAATTTATCTCTGAGGGCTCTAAATTGCGTCAATGGCTGAATCGAGAAGAAGAATGAGTGAGGAAGAGGAAGGATGACTCAACTATTTATTCGCAGGAAGGTAAGGCGACTTGCACGCTGCCGACCTAAGACCTCTGTTAACTCGCTTCCGACCTAATCAAAGAGCAGGTTAAGAAAATCGAAGTATATGACCTATGACCTAGGCACACACTTCGAGGGGCAAATGTTAATCCTCTAATTCGCGACTTAACAGAAGATGACTTAGGGAACGGTCTGACCTAACAATGTACGAGTTAGAATAGCCTCCGACCTAAACATATGCCGACTTAGAAGCCTGCTCCGACCTAAGAAAGACTTCGAGCTAAGATACGCTCCGACTTAAGTAAGGCTCCGAGTTAAAAAGGTCTCTGGCTTAACAAGCTACGACCTAAGAAAGCTCTGACCCAACAGTTGCCGATCTAACTACTGAGAAGAGCTGCCGACTTAAGATGTGTGCCGACCTAGGAGCCTACCGACTTAAGGAAGCCAACCGATTCAACAAACTGCGAGTTAGCAAGGGCTTCCGAGTTAAAAATCACCGACTTAAGATTGCGAGTCAACTCTGCTCCGATCTAAGAAGGTCTTCGACTTAAAGACCTACGACCTATCTCTTAAGTCGTCGCCGACCTACGACTTATACTGAGTCGTATGTAATCTCAGAACACCTTACATCTTTACCTCGTCACCGGCTTACCTTAAATCTTCGACGACTTAGGACTTAAGCATAAAACCAGAAAAGGAGGCGAACTACTATGGAAGTGTTGATGAGCCGGCTGCGACCTATCATAAGTCGGCCGCGACTTATACTAAGTCGGCGATGACTTAGGACTTAGAGAAATTTCCAGAGTCCAAATCAGCTCCTATAAATACCCCACCACCTCCAACATGAAGGGGACTTTTGCCAAATCATTTCTTCAAGTGTCGTTACTCTGTCGAAGTCTCCATTCATCCAGCAATCAAAGATCCTCAAACATTCAAGACGCTACAACAATCTTCAAGAGATAATTCCCTACATCCAACGTGGATTCATCGAATTTCATTGACGAAGATTGAGCTAGTAGTCAAGATTGTTTCTTTTGATCAAGTTGTACTGTTGTGATAAGAGATTTGTATTGATTTGTAACTGAATTCAGTAATAAAGAAGATTCAAAGTGGACGTAGGCTTAATCTCAAGCCGAACCACTATAAATTGCTGTCTTTTACTGCTTAAATTCTATTCCCGTCACACGGGTGGTGCTTTCACGATTCTATTACACACACCGGGTGTTAGCGTTCACCTTTTATCGTTAACAATTAATAAATAGAGTATTTTTGAAATGAAAATGGACATGCTAAAATATGATGACATTACTGAGGTGTTTAGGTTTTCAGTAGAAGTTTTCAACTAAAATGAACTGTTACGTAAAACATTTCATAATTTGATAACATTTTGTTCAAATGTGCTCCAATATACTATTAAAATGTTGATTTTGACTTTAGATTGCTTCAAAATGCTGTTAAAATATTGCTCCAATCATTAGGGAATTTAGCGATTGTTAAATTTATCTACTTTAGTTTAACTTTAAGATTTTTTTAAAATGTATATCAGGTTCACAGACACATAATTGTGAAACAAAATTGGTTTTGTTAATAAGAAATTCTTCCATAGATGATATTTTTGTCTTTCTTTCATAAGGGATATAATGGAGATGGAAAAAAAATTTGTAAACCCAATATAGTACCATCTCTATGAGTTTTTGGAAGTAATACACTGGCAATATGTGTACACAAAGTCTTAAAAAATGAATGGCTATCCAGACCTACCACATACTAAAATTTATTGGTATATATTTATGATAAAATAATACCTCTTTCACAGTTTGGAACTAAGGAATATATGTATACTTTGTTAAGACTAAACCATTATGTTAGAAAGCTTTTTAGTAATTTAAATTATTGGAATAACTTTTACCTGGTAAATTTAATGTAAAAATTTGTAAACAAAAATTAACATCGGTACATAGTTTATGACAATAAGTACCTACTTCTTTAGGTATGAAAAATGTTATTATTCTTAAACCTATCCTCTCAGATACACTTGCTCAATTTACTGTGATCTTTCAGCTAAGTTATGTTGCAAATAAATTATATATTTACCTATGTTATTTAAATAGGAAAGTAGAAACCAAACAACTATGCTGCTGACACGTGTTATGTAGATAAATTTTTTCATCGAATGTTCGTATCTTGTATTATTTCGTTCCTCTCTTTCCTTTCGTTGGTTACTCGAATCACTACTTCATTCTCTCCGCCCGGCGCCTTTAGTCCCAGTCATCTTCCTTAGCTTCATTTTTTTTCCTCATACTGTCTTTTTATTTCTCCCTGACTCCTTTGTCATTCTGCGGATCGCTTTTACACAACCTCAACTTTCATGAAATAGTGAGTAGATCTAAGGATTTCAAGATGGATCTTCACTTTGGTTGATTGGTCAAATTGATGTATGAATTTGATGTCCTGTCTATTATTTGAAGATATCTCTTATATTTTGTAGAAAACTTTTGTTTTTATCCTCTATTTTATGAAAACAACTGATTTTGACATTTGGGTTTTGATTACAGATTCTTAAATTGGAAGAACCCACTTCAAAATTGAGGGTTTTTCATGCAAACAGCAAATGCAAGAAGTGGATACATAGAATGGAAGAAAACATGATAACTTTAATTATTGTTATATATATATTCATGATTTAATTTTTCATAACTACTATGCAATTTGAGGTACTTTATTTCATTTTCACCCATATGGAGAATGTCGATGCTACTCATTTTATTCTTCTATTTTTTCGTACTCTTAACTGGGATGATCAACTGATCAATATTTAGCTACTTAGGTATCTATCTATTCTGTTATATATAAAACAGCATAACTGACCATTGGTATTCTTTCACCTTATTGCATCTCAAACCAAATACAAGTTTCTCCTTATTTTGTGTTCCTTTTTTGCATTTAGACCTTTGATTATTTGACTATTCACAATCTCTTCAATAATTGAAATATTTAATTATTGACCACTGGATATGTTTGTTGGGTTCGAACCTGACCTCATTTTATTCCAGTTCCATTCCATTTCTATCGTTCTTTGCTTTATTTGGAAAAAAATCTACATTACAAAAACTACTTCTCTAGACGTTATGACGATCATTGTGTCGTTGATCCTCCTTAAATTTCAACATGCTCTTTCACTCTCTAACAAACAAAACCGCACCATCTGAATAGTTCGTTTACCTTACTTTTGAATAGTACATTTTATTATCTTCTTGCATGGCTTCTAGCTTATTTTAAATTTCTGCATTTGTAATCTCAAGTCCATCCAAATACTTGGTTTTCCATTGAATTTGTTGTTATTCCTATTTATTCAAAACATATGTTGTTTAGTAGGTTGTGGTTATAGTTGTGTTTTTGACATTGGGATTGCTTTTACGTATTTGTTCTTCAATTTTCAATTTTACTCTTAATCCTAATTTTACTGTCGTTATCCAAGCTTTGTAATGTGCCATTATTTTATGAACCAAGTGAGTTTATTTATTTATTTTGGGATTAATGGGGTTTCTTCATTTTTCTTACCACAGAAAGTTTGATATTTTAAAAGAGATGATTTTGTTATATCATGTGGTTCTAATAAAAAAATTGATTGGGAAAAAGTTTGGTATTTTGATTCATCAAGGTTACCCGATGTATATTCAAATTAGATGTTGACTTCAAAAATCCTACTCTGTCGCTGCCATTATGCAGTAATTCTTCATTTCATTAATCGCTTCGACATTTCAGCGTATTCATTCTCTCTCCAACAACCAAATCTGCACCATCTCGAACTGTATGTTTACCCATACATTTTTTGCTCAATTGCTATTATCATCTTCGCATAGCTTCTAAATATATGTTATCACAAGTACGTCCAAATACAATGGTTTATGTGCATTTACTGTTATTCCTTTTTATTCAAAATATATGTTGTTAGTAGGTTATTTCATGGCCATGTCTTTGCCTCTGGGTTGGCTTTTACATATATTTTTTTTCCATTTAAAATTTTAGCCTAAACTTTTACTTTATTATTATTCAAGCATTGTAGTGTAAAAATAACTTATGAAATAAGAAAAAAATTTGAAATTTGTGATTATTAGGTTTCATAATCCAATGTTACCCAGTGTGCATAAGAATTAAAGTTCTGGGATTGTGAATTTAAATTTAATGTAAATAAGTTCAATGTTATGTATATAATATTCAATTCTATGATATATTGCTAATACAGTGTCTCTTTTAAAGCTAGAAACCTACTTATAATATATAAAGTTTTTTCTTTGTATTTAGTTATCTTTGCATTTAATATTTGTATTTAATAATTTGCTTTTGCACCCATCAATGATGATTAATTTTGTCATTTTCCATTAAATGATAAAGTACAAATTTTACCTTCTTTAAGGATGAAGATTATCAAATTTTAACTTCAAAACAATTTGGTTATGCATATCATCGAAAAACTAACTACGTAATAATAGCTTAAACTTAAACATAACTTTACCTCTGACCTTTTTTCCCTATACGGACAGAGTACAACAATTATAGTGAACTAAGACTTCTCCTCTTTTGCACTATTTAAATGAGACTTTTACATTAGTGTACAAGCTGATAGGCCTAATTTTTTAGTTTCCATGGATTGTTATTTAGACGGGTCTATACAATTACTTATTGGTTTGGGAATGAAATATATGCATGATCGAATAATCTCTCCTGCAATTGTCAAACCCTTTTGTTTTAATATGGAATTTTGTTATAACTTATAATTTATTTACTTAATTTTATTGTTTACTAGAGTTATTTATGAACATTGGAAGTATGAAACAGATAAAAATAAATTGTCTTATGATAATTTATCGTCACTGTCCTTTCATCGAAGCACCAGTTTGAAAAGAATATGTTATAAATTTCTTCCTTATATGTTTCTACATTTTTTTATTCTATATACGAGTTCTATTTTCATATATCATATTATAAGCTATTTTATATCAAACTATCACTGTCGATATAATTTTATACAATTAAATTTTTAGCCTTTTTTGAACAAGGTAGTTTTGAAAAACTTCAACTACACTTATAGAAATTTTATTAAGTGCTATAATTTATTTTCCTAACTGGACATAGAAGCATGATTAGAGAGGGCATGGTTCACAAAATAAACCAAGAATCATTTGAACTACTAGGTATTTGGTTTTCATGTTTTTTCCAATCATCAAGCATGCATTTGAGCAATAACTATGTAATGTATAGTCCATTCCACTTGAAATAATAAAATCTTTATAATGTGTGTGCTAAAAAATAAAACTCATTTATCTTTTTTGAATTTAGTTTCATTTTTTTTATTTTAGGGAGCAATGTGGTATGCATAGTTAGCTGATAGAGAAGACAACCATTTGAAGAATGGCAAGTATAGTTTGATGTTCCTGCATTTACTCACATTTAACCAATAAAGATGCAACTTAATAATTTCTTTGGCAATCAATATCTCAAGTGCATTTCACTGTCATAAGCCAAAGAAGAGAATTCCTTTGATGTATATGAACCCAACTCCTTTGAATCACATGAAACTGGCAAGGCTACAAGAGGTTTATGTAGTGCTAAGTATTATGAAAAACATGGTAGAATATGTCAAAAGCATAAACATAGTATAATAGATATACTGAGTATGAACATGAGTGTCCAAGTATACGTTTTTGTCATAATAGTATTATTATCAAGTTAAGAATGAGTATGAATACAAGTGTCCAAAGCATACAACATAGTACATGAACTTGATTGAAACCTTAATCATGGATATATTTGCATGATAGAACAAGTTAATTTGTTTATAGAATTTATATGTTTATTTCCATTGTAATAATATCTTTTACTCTGAATTTACTTAATCATTTGATTGAATTAGTTTTGACTTTTACTTATTTCCTATTGTAAAATATCATATTATTTTATTTGATATGTTAATTTATTTGGTATATGGAACCTGAATTTGTAATACTATTATCCTTCTAAGCAAACTATAATACAAGTTCAGCACAATAGTTTGTTTTAAGCAAACTATATTACAACTTTAGCACAATTATATGAGTTGACAACTTCAGCCTACATTTTTGCAGTAAAGTAGAAATAGTGAGGAAGAGCAGTGCACGTTATGGCCCGGTAGTTCTGTAGAAAAGCCTTGCCATGTGTTTAAGCTGAAGAGAGATCATGGGCTTTGTCAAGAAGGGTAGATTTTGAGTGAGCTGAAGCTTGCGATTAGTCCATGAAGAGAGCTAAAGCCAATGCGAAACTCTTCAGACTTGGGGCAATTGATGCATTAGTTTTGAGCTGTAGCTTGCGTTTGATACAAGTCAGAAACAAAGTATATGGATGTTCAAGCCTGGAGGGCAGCAATACACTACATTAGCAGCAGGAGCGATGGTGCTCTGATGGAACTCTAAAGTTGTGTATTGAAGGTTGTTGCAAGTCAGGTTCGATACGCTGAAGATGCGTGTTGATGGATCACTAGAGTTGAAAGTGTCAGGCTCTGCTGTGTGCATACTGGAACAGAGGTAGGGAGGATTGAAGGTGCAAGCCAATCAAGGATAAGGTTTAGTGAGCCTATTCTGTGGAGTAAGCTAGATGAGGTTGCTGGTAATCAGGTGCTGGTGAACCGATGATGACGGACTGATGTGGGATATTGGGCAAACTGGGGTGCATTGCTGGCCAATCTGAGGTGCCTACAGTGTGAAAAAACACTATTGCGAGTGTATTTATATGTATATACGCCTATATAGGTATAACTGGAGGTGTGACACAATTGGTTATGAGTTATATTAATTTTATGGCAGCTTATGAGTTAGGAAAATGTAAGCAACTGTATATATGCATGATTAGATCCATTGATTATGTGATATTTGATTTATGTACATAATGGGTTCTGATTTGTTTATAGAATTGTATAAAACTTTAGTTTATAATTCAGCATTTGAGTGTTTCCAATGTATATTTCAGCACCAAATACCTACATGATGCGATAAGTACCATAATATTATCCATGTATTTCTAATTCATTAATGCAACGTTATGACTATCATTTACCACTTGAGTATAGGATGTTCATGTTATTGTGCAATTCAAATATTCACAAAGTAAGAAAAAAATTAATTATTATGTGCAGTACACATATCTTTAAGAGAATGACATACGTAACTAAAAATAATTTTGCAATGATGTTAACTATGTTTACTTTTATCAGAGATATATTTCAAAATTTATATTCCTGGAAACTTATTATATCAATATAGTTACCAACATTGCCCGTATGCGTAGCCCGTGTACATAACATATATATATATAATTCCACTCTATACATATAAATATGAGAAATAACAATATAATCGTACAATAAGCACCCACAATTATCAACTTCACAACCGTCCGTGTGCGTAGCACGGGCCATTCACTATGATTGAAATATTCTATCTACAGCGGCTTCGGGCCAATCTCATCTATGTGAATTCATCATTAAAAAAGTAAACATTATAGTATGATGTTAACGTACAGAGCTTTACTATTTATGTTGCATATATATAACCAACCCACAAATTATATTTTCAAAACTAATATGTCTCATTTTATTTTCAATGATGGTTGTCAAGTAACATACATGTTTTCCTTTCGATAAAGCAAAAGAAGAAACAATTCTAATATTACTTTAGGATTGAAATTTTTCCAAAGATATATACAACTGTGCATGAATTTATAAACATTTTACAATCATATTATACCCTGCCTTAACAGTAATAACCATTTCAACGAAGAACAAAACTCTAACACAATCCTCTGAAATTGAAGTCATAATATACATAAATAATATATGTAGTTGTACTTAATAGAAATAGTTAATACAAGGAAGGGAGAAAAAGATTCACTACACTACACATGCTCATGAACTCCTGTCTAACTGATTTTATCCTACCATTTATATTAGCAATTATGTATTTTGTCTCCATGTGTGTAATATCCCGGAAATTTAGGGCAATATCAATTTAATAATTTGTTTAAATAATTAAATCGATTTGTTAATCTTTGATAATAAATATTTGAATTGGTTTAATAATCTAATTGAATAAATATTTACAGAGTGAATTTATCTTTTAAAAACCAATAAAATGATTTCTATTTATAATGTATATATTGTAAATAGATTTGGCTTTGGGTTGAAATTTAATAAATGAATAAAGTCTTATTTTAAATTTCTAATATATATTTTGATAATTGGAAATTATGATTTATTTAATATTAGCTTTTCAAAGTTATCTAAACAAATAATTATATGGTTTTAAGTAAGGTTAATAATAAGGTTTATTTAAATATTGTTAATAAATATGATTTAAGAATGTATATATGTTTAAAATACCATTTACATATGACATGTTAATTCATTTAATAAATAATAGTAATTTATAATCTCTTTTATAAATTATTTTAAAATAGATAAATGAGTTATTTTCAAACAATAGTAATAGTGTATTGTTATATATAGAAATAAATAGATTTTAATAAAATAAGAATGTTATTTCAAATTGAATATATGTTATAAATTGACTTTAATTGAATTTTAAAATATAATTTGAATTTAATTTTAGAATTCAAAAAGAGGTAATATTTAAATATTTGGATTTTAAAATATATGAATAAGCTTTTATTTATATATATAATTGGTTTTTATTTCTTTTAAAAATTATCTATATATATATATAAATAAATAATAAGTGTTTAAATAAATTAAGAAAAGGTTTATTTACATTTAAAATAAATATAAACTAAATAAAAAGACAAGTGTTAATATGTTAAGTAACCATTATAACATGTGTTGTAAAATTAGAGTATGAGAAAGACAAGTGTCAATTTCTTTTAATTTATATTTTTCTTTTATTTTTAAGAAATCATTTACACTTATATAAACTTATGTCCTTATCTTCATTCTCTTTTCTACTCTTCAAATTCAAAAGCTAAGAAGAAACTTCAGCCTATTTTCTCATAACAAAATCTGTAACTTAAATCCTCCTCAAACAAAACAAGAAAATCTGTAATCAACATTCCTCAAAACCAAATTCCTTAGACAAAGATCTGTAATGCATTTTCCAAATCAAAGTCTTTTAGTCTGCCGTAATTCATTTTCAAAAAAACAAGATCAAAGCCTGCAAATTTTCTTCTGTCTAAATTCAAAAGCAAGTACCTGTTCTAAAGCAATGGCCAGAATCAAAATCTTTTAAAATTAAAGCTGGAAGCTCTGTTCTCTGCTTTTAAAATAGTGAGTAACATTTATTTTAAAAACTTAAGTATATGATATCTGTTTGCATGCTATAAATTCTTGAATATATGATGAAATATGCCTGCATGTTGTTTAATATGTTTGGTATGTATGTATATTTTTGTATATATGGATGAATTGGTGTGCATGTCTGTTTCTTGTCCTGTTCCCAGTTTCAAGTGCAAAGTTTGATCAAACTTCTGTATCTCATGAACTAGACAATATTATGATGTAGGATATAAACAATAATTGGTTGTTATATCATATATTAGAGTTTAGAATTTTTATTTAAGTTAGAATAAAAAGAAAATTTCTCCGTAAATAAAAAAAGAACAGGGAAGTTTAAGTTTTGCAAAAATTCAAATATGATAAATTAGCATTCCAGGATTATAAATTGAAACCTTAAACCAAATTATGATTTTTAGAAGAAAAATCAAGATTTTTAGATTTTTAAATGATGAGATATATTTGTTTGAACGGAAATGGGAAAAAGATGAAATTCTAGCGATCGATGAAATCTGGAAGGTCGTGATTTTCTCTGGGGGTAGTGGGGTGATCGAAGACCTTGGGAAAAATGTCAGATTGGTGTTTAGTTTTCTCTGGCGGCGATGGATGATCAGAGAAATCTGTAGCCCTAGTTTTAGGCGTAGACAGAAATTTGTTTTCCCCGGCACCTCTGATGGATCGAGTTCCATAGAACTCTGGGAAATGGAAGCTTGGGGGATGGCGAAGGTGAGGCTGGAAGCGTAGGTGCTCTGGTGATCGGCGTTGCGAGTTCGAGGAGTTTTTCTGGTGGCACTTCTGGTTCCAGGTGAGGATAGTGATGCTCGAATTCGACTGCGATGTTTGTTCGTGGTTCTGGTGATTGGGATCGCGAGTGGTGGTCGTAGACGACATGGTGGCGATGGAGTCGATGGTTGAAGGCGATCATCTCGACTGTACATGTGCACGGTGCACGTTTGTTTTTCTGGCGAGTTGATTTTGGAGCAGAGGGAAGTCTCAAGTTGTCTCGAGTTATTCGCGGGTTTGATCGAAGCAGGGAAGGTTTCGACTCGAAGTAAATCGAGTGTCTCGGGTAGATTTAGTAATTGAAGTTTAAAGCCTGGCAGTGTTTTTAAAATTTAAATTGAGTTTTAAACTTTGAAAACAGGATTTAAAACCAGTTTTAAATCAAGTTTTCATTCGAGTTCAAGTTTAAAATTTGTATCCTAGAATTTGTGATAAATAAAGTTTTATAAAATTTATAATGTTTTAACAAAATGAAAAATGTTAAAAGTTTAATTTTATAAAGGTTTGAATTTAAAATCTTATAAATTATCTTTATAAATGTTAAATGTTCTTAACATTTGAATTTAAGAAGATTTTGTAAATTTGATTTCAAAATTTGTTAAAGTTAAATTGTAATTTATTTTAAATCCTTAAATTGAATTAAAAGAAAGATTTTTAAAGTAAAATGTTTCAAATTTTTATTAATAGTAATTAAAGTAGTTAAAGGATAAATACTTTAATTTAGTAATTAATTAAGATTTAATGATTAGGTTCATTAAATTAATAGGGTAATTAAAGAATAATTTGATAATTTAATTAATTAATGGTTTAGTGTTAATTAATTAAATAATTAAGATTATAAGTTAATTAATTAAGGTTAATTAATTTGGGATTAATCATTTATTTAGATAAGTATAAATTTTTAATAAATGATTAGATAATTTAATTAATCAAGTGATTTAAAGATTTATTTAAAATTAATTAAGTAATAGAGATTAATTAATTGGTAATTAAGAATCTATTTATTTGTAATTAATAATAGTTGGTTAAGCTTAATTACTTAAAGAAAGTAATTAAAGGATTGTTAATAATTAATGAGAGATCATTAATTAGGAAGTATTTAATAATTAATAAAGGGGATTAATTTTGATAATCAGTTAGATTAATTAATTAATGATAATCATTTATAAATTGGTTAAGTATAATTGCTAAATGGAAGTAATTAAAGAAATTAATTACTTAAGGTAATTAATTAAATAAATTTGATAAGTTTAAATTAATTTGTTTAATTAATTTAAGATAATCACTTGGTGATTTGATAATTACTTAAATGTAATTAGTGAAGTGTAAATTACTTAGGAAGTAAATAGAGGTAATTACTGGATGTAATTAAATGGGGATAATGAAAGTAATTTGAGTTTAATTACTTTTGAATAATTAATCAAGGGATTAATTAAAAGATAATTAATTAATGAATAATTAATTCATGGAAGAGTAATTAAGGGTAGTTACTTACTAAATGTGATTAATCAAAGGTGATTAATAAATATGAATAATTAAAGATTAATTATTAATTAATTATTAATTTAAATAAGATAATTAATTAAGAATAATTAAGGATCATTAATTAATATAATTAATGATGTAATTAAGAATTGATTTATTAAGATTAATTAATAAATAATAAGTGATTAAAGTAATTAATTAATTGTAATTAATTAAGGATTAATGTAATTAAATATAGTTAATTAATTAATGAAGTAATTAAAGATTAATTACTGAATGGTTTAAGATAATTAATTTGTGAAATTAATTAAGTATTAATTACTTAAAGTAATTAAAGGGTAATTAATCAGGAATGATTAATTAAGATGGATACTTAGAGTAATGATTAATTAATTGGTTTAATTAATAATTAAGTAAGCAGGATTTATAGGATGAAGTAATTAATTTAATTCACTTTAAATTAATTAGAGATGATAAATCATTACTTAAGAATGGATGAATGATATTGAATGCTTTGCATTGTTGATATCTCTGATAAGAGATGTGCTGATCTATGATATAGATGTTTGGTTGGATTGAAATGATAATATGAATTATCTGTTTGGATGATAATATGGAATATCTATTGTAAATTATCTATCTGTGTGTAGTATAGATAAGAATTGAATTGTTTTAACCTTAAAACAACTTGGCCCTTAAAAGATACGTTTTGGATTTCGATTAGACCGGGATCGGGTTTCCGTATACCGGGATACCAGGTCTGGAGACCCGAATACCACATCGATCCAAATTTACGATAGGTCGTGAATCTCAAGTAAAGATGAAGATTCAGAGTGCAAGGGTTATTGTCGTTAACTCTGAGGGTGATTCCAAAACGAGTGTAACGAGATAATGCCTTCGGTTTCGTTCGAACCCGGAACGAACTTGTATGGATTGAATGCTTTCAGAACATCGTCAGGTGGACGATGAGCATTCTAAGTGATGTGTTCTGATTTAAAGGTAAATCGTAACCTCAAGCCTCATCAACCAGGAATGGCTAAAACAGGGGAGGTGCAGCAAGGCTTCGTGGGTAGCACCCACTGAGAGTAAGGTCATCCCTGTCTAGAGAGTTCCTCCTTTTATTTCGGCTTAGTGGTGAAGTTGGCGACGGCCATCTGTGGGGTGATTTTATTCGGGATTATCCAGTAAGGGATGGTTCCGGCTTTGTGTTGCAGGGGATTGGGAGTGATCCTTGGTACGGTGATCTAGGCCCCGTACTGTGATGAGCGGTACCCCGGTAGCTCTGCCATTGTATGGAAATCCAAATTCCAATAAGTGATAACGGACTTGATTGTATACTTATGTATGCTGGAATTTAATAATGTAACAATTTCGGCTATTTCATATTTATTTGAAAACCCTAGACCCTATTATAATACAATCGAATTTCCTATCAAATGTTTTGGTTAGCGTAAGGAAAATCTTACCCATGTTTATTTGTGGGGAGTCTTACGTGATACCTTTTCTTTCAAAAGGTTTTGAAGTTAAACAAGTTTAACCTGTTACTCACACCAGACCCATGTCTGACCCAAGTGTTTATTTCTGTTTTATAAACTCTTGGGTACTCAAATTTTTACGAGTAGCCAAGGGATTCAGGTTTAGCTTTGACGAATTGTGGAGGAGCAATGGAGCAGGAGGCTTCAACGTTGTAGATATATATAGTAGTTCCGCTGTGTCTGTATCTCTGTAGTGTATTGAGTTGTAATGTCTAGACAGATGTTTATAACTGTCTAGTAAGTGATGTATATGCTGTGTAACTCTATAAAGTGTTGTATACTATGTAATAGTTTATGTTATTAATATAATTTATTCGTTCCTGACGCAGCGGATTAATCAAAACGATCTTCAATCGGTGAAAGTAGCAATCGATGGATTGATGGATACTGAAATGCCCGAATTCGTTGATCCGAAGATACCGAATTCTTAGCTATCTCTGACTCGTTGATCCGAAGATACCGGGAAAGAGATCTACGATTCTTCGACGTTGATCTTGCGCACAAGATACCGTGAATCGGCTTCAACAAACGATGATTCGAGCGCACTCGAATGTCGAAAGTGGAGATAGGAGATTACACTCAACTACCAATTGAGATGAAAGCACAAAGCAATCAAAAGAGAATTTTATTCAAAAATCAACAACCTTACAAAATGACTCAACTTGCCTATTTATAGGCTACAACAATTTCAACAGAAAAATGACAACACTTAGGTCGTGAGCGACCTACGACCTAAGCTCACGCGACCTAAAAACTTACGCGACTTAACATAGTTACAACACAAGACCCATTACAACATGCGGCTTAACAGACACGACTTAGTATAGGTCGGCAGCGACCTAAAATATTACAATATAAGAGAATACAACACATTACAATGTCTTACGTAGGTCGTACACGACCTAAAGTACACACTTAAAAAGACAGACGACATACGACTTAACAAATGAACGGCATCTGGAGCTTCGCGACCTAAGAGTGAATGGCATCCCTTCATTAGCGATCTAACAGAAGCGGCTTCAGAAAGTCTTCGCGACCTAAGGCCTCGCGACCTAAGTCTCCACGACCTAAGACTTTGTGACCTAAGCCTACGCGACCTAACTTAGCTCATTCCGTTTTCCTGCGACCTAACATAGGTCGTAACTCGTTAGGTCGTATCACCTTTCTCTTCAGACTGTTAGGTCGTTGGTGCGACTTAAATGATTCATTAGGTCGCTCGCGACCTAATACTTCAGCTCCCCGCCAATCTTCACACACTGCTAACTCGCTAGTCTCTTTGTTAGCTCTTAGTTCTTCGCTAGGTCATTGCCGGTCTTCAGTAGGTCGTTGGTATGACCTAAAGGTCTCGTTAGGTCGTTCGCGACCTAGCCCTTTACCAGTTTGTGCTTCAACAACCAATAACGACTTAGAGGTTTCGTTAGGTCGTATGCGACCTAACTCTTCATCATTCTGAGCATCCTTCTGGGCTGCATCATCCTTCCCAGGTTGAGAAAAATTCGACCTCGAATTTGTACTCTCTTCCTCCACAACAAATTCATCTCCGTGATATGGTATAAGATGTTTAATATTGAACACGTCAGAAGTATACACATCCTCCGGCAGCTTCAACTTATAGGCATTTTCATTAATTCGTTTCATAATTTCTACAGGACCAATTTTCCTGGCTTTCAACTTGTTGTAAGCACCCACTGGAAAACGATCTTTTGTTAACACTGCATAAACCAAATCACCTTCCTGAAATTCAACACTCCTTCGTTTCAAATCTGCAGAACGTTTATACTTCTCATTCGCTTTCTCCAATCGTTCCTGAACGATTTTATGGCATTCCGTCAGCCCTTCAACAAAATTAGCAGCTTTTTTAATTGTCCCTTTTGAGTGTGGTATTACCGTTAAATCCAACGGCCCTTTCGGTAAGCTTGAATATACTATCTGAAATGGACTGAACCCAGTACTTCGATTCACAGCATGATTATGAGCAAACTCTGCCTGGCATAATTTCACATCCCAACTCTTCAGATTATCTTGCACAAGACACCTCAGCAAATTTCCCAATGATCTGTTTACCACCTCAGTCTGTCCATCTGTCTGTGGATGATAAGCACTACTAAACTTCAGCTTCGTTCCCACCATCTTCCACAAACTTAGCCAAAAATGACTCAGAAAACGTGTATCTCTATCCGACACAATAGATTCTGGCAATCCATGAAGTCGATAGATCTCCTTGAAAAACAACTGAGCAACATGAACAGCATCCGCCGCCTTCTTACAAGCAATAAAATGTGCCATTTTTGAAAACCGATCAACCACCACATAAATGGAATCATTTCCACGCTGTGTCCTTGGCAACCCCAACACAAAATCCATACTCACATCAACCCAAGGTTTAGTTGGTACCGGTAACGGCATATATAAACCAGCATTAGTCGTAGTTCCTTTCGAAACCTGACAAATATGACAACGCTCCACAAACTTCTCTACCTCTTTCCTCATTGAAGGCCAAAAGTAAGACTGTGAAATCAACTGTAAAGTACGGTCTCTCCCAACATGTCCCTCTTCGTGTAACTCCTTGATAATCTTCATTCTCAGACTACCCTCCGGTATGCACAATCGATTTCCTTTGAACAGAAAACCATCTACCATCAAAAACTCACCCGTCTTTCCCTCCTTGACTTTATCAACCACCTTTGCAAAGTAAGGATCATCGACAAATAATTCTGGCAACACACCGAACCCTGTCACCTCAACTTTCAGTGTAGTCAACAAATGACTCCTTCTACTCAAAGCATCAGCCACCCGATTCGTCACCCCTGACTTGTGTTTAACAACAAAAGTAAACTGCTGCAGATATGCAATCCACGATGCATGTCTCGCTGAAATCTTATCTTGTCCTTGTAAATGCTTCAACGCCTCATGATCAGTGTAGAGAACAAACTCTTTCTGAAATAGATAGTGCCTCCAGTGTTTGATAGATTGCACAACAGCATAAAATTCCACATCATATGTACTGTATCTCATCTTTGCTCCAGATAACTTCTCACTGAAATAGGCAATCGGACGTCCCCTCTGACTCAACACTCCTCCAATTCCAACCTTCGACGCATCAGTGTGTAGCTCAAACAACAACTGAAAATCAGGTAATACAAGAATTGGTGCAGATGTCAGCAACTCTTTGATCTTTCCAAAAGCATTCCCTGCTTCCTCTGACCATGTAAATTGTTTACCCTTCATACAATCAGTCACAGGTGCCATCACACTACTAAAGTGTGGAATGAACCTTCGATAGAATGAAGCCAACCCGTGAAAACTACGAACTTCCGTTATCGTCTTGGGCTGCGGCCAATCTCTGATAGCTTCGATTTTACTTTGGTCAACCTGTATTCCTTCTTCCGACACAACATACCCCAAAAATAGAACACTCCTCGCCATAAAGACACACTTCTTTGTAGTAGCATAGAATTGTTCTTCACGAAGAATAATTAACACTTTCTTCAAATGTTGAACATGCTCTTCTTTACTAGCACTGTAGATTAAAATGTCATCGAAGTAAACCACCACAAATTTTCCAATGTACGGTCTGAAAATTTGGTTCATCACCCTCATGAATGTACTCGGTGCATTCGATAGACCAAACGGCATTACCAACCATTCATACAAGCCTTCCCTCGTCTTGAATGCTGTCTTCCATTCGTCCCCTGGTCTAATGCGAATCTGATGATAACCGCTCTTCAAGTCAATCTTAGAAAAGATTACGGACCCACTAATTTGATCCAATAAATCATCAAGCCTCGGCATCGGAAATCTGTATCTAACTGTGATCTTATTCAATGCTCTACTATCTGTGCACCTCCTCCATGTTCCATCCCTTTTGGGTACCAATAAAGCTGGTACAGCACAAGGACTTAAACTCTCCTGCACACGCCCCTGTTCAAGCAATTCCTCTACCTGCCTCCGTAACTCTTCATGTTCCTTCGGACTCATTCGATAATGTGGTCTGTGTGGCAAAACTGCTCCCGGAACAAGATCGATTTGATGTTGTATGTCTCTCAAAGGCGGTAACTCCTTTGGTAACCCATCTGGGAATACATCGTCAAATTCTTTCAAAACTGGTTTAACTTCTTCTGGAATTTCAACCTCTTCACTGCTCTCTCGTCCAATCAACAAGAATACTTCCGACTCTTTCTCAACTTCTTTAACAAACTCTTTCAAAGATAATAAAGTTTTCAGCTCTTCAATCTCTTCTGACTTACTTTCTCCTTGTGATCTCTTCTTCGGAACTAGGATAATTTTCGTGCCTTCAAACATAAAACTGTAGCTATTGGTCCGACCGTCATGTTGTACTGCTCGATCATACTGCCATGGTCTTCCCAATAATAAGTGGCAAACATCCATCTCTACTACATCACACCAGATTTCATCTTTGTATTTCTTCCCAATAGAGAATGGAACACGAACTCGTCTATCCACTTTCACTTCTCCTCCTTTTCTCAACCATGCTAACTTGTATGGACTCGGATGTTTCTCTGTCTTCAATTTCAACTTTGTCACAGCCTCGATTGAAATAATATTATCACAGCTTCCTGCGTCAATCACAAACTTACACACCTTCCCCAGAATAGTACATGTTGACTGAAAAATATTACTTCTCAACCAACTAGCTTCCTCCTGCTTCGGTGTTAAACACGATCTCCTCAGCATTAGATTACAACCTTCATCTCCTGACGCAATATCCTGTTCATCTTCCTCAACTGGACTAGAACACTCCCCATCAACATCCTCATCTTCAACTTCTACAATCATGGTTCGTTTCTTCGGCTTTGGACACTCATTGCTTTTATGACCCAATTCCTGACAATTGTAACATTTGAAACCATTGTTAACCCTTGCCTTCTCAGCCTCCTTCACCACCGGTTTACTGATAGGTTTAGACACATTAGAACTTCCACTAACACCCTTCATTTGATTGTTGGAACTAGTAAACACACCACCTCCTCGTCGTCCCTGCTTCTCCCAAGCCAACGCTTTCTGATGTGCCTCTGCTACAGATCTTGGATCGAACATATTAACCATATCCTGGATCTGCATTCGTAGTCCCCCAATAAATCTAGCTGTCAGTTGTTCTTCCGTCTCCATAATATCATTTCGAGCAATCAGTTGGTAAAATTCATCAGCATAGTCATTAACTGTCTTCGTGCCCTGCCTCAAGTTCTGCAAACGTTGATACATCAAAGATTGATAATTGTATGGTAAGAACGTTGCTTTCATCAATTTCTTCATCTTCTCCCAAGATTCAACTTTTGACTTTCCCATCCGATCACGTGTAAGTTTGGTCTGCTGCCACCATGCCAAAGCTCTACCCCTTAACCTTGTAGCAACCAACTTCACCCTATGATGTTCTGGAACTTCTTTAAAGTCAAAAATCTCTTCAACATTAGCCATCCAATCTAGAAACTCCTCTGCTTGCATACCACCTTTGAATTCAGGAATTTCAGTCTTCATTCCCGTCTCCCACTTGTGATCATACTCAGAGTAATTTCTTCCTTGTCCTCGTCCTTGTCCTCGAACACTACTACCATCATACTCCTCTTCAAAATCAGATGTATATCGTTGTCTATCTCGTCCACCCACATCTCGACTACCTTCACGCCTACCACCATCATCCCTTCTATCTACATTCCTCCGTTCACGATCATTCACGTTCCTCCCACGCCCTTGATCATTTTCAACACTTCTGTCTCGATTGGAATGTGGCGAGACTCTACTACCCCCATGGTTAGATTCTGGTGAAACCCTTCTCCGATTTTGATTCATCTCCGTCATAAGCTTCTCTAACCGGCCAATTCCTTCATTAAGCTTTTCACTAAAGTTTTCATTGATTCTTTGTTCCATCTCATCAGCTTCTTCTCATCGATACAAAGCTTCTACGTTTTGGTGGCGATTAGCTCTTCTTGGCGGCATACTTGAAATCTTCACAAACTCTTCAACACTTCAAATTTCAAACACTTTTCGGACTTTGATCCAAAATGAAACGGATCGAAAACTTCCACTTCGTAGCAAATCGCGATGAACACGATGGACAAAGTTTCGGTTTCCAATACAAATTCGATCAATCAACTTCGATCAATGATGAATACTTCACTCTCGATCACAGCTTAACACTCCAAGCTCGGCTATTCACTTCAACTTCTAAATGAATAGGCTCCAAGTCTCGATCTAGATATGATTGGCTAGAACAAGCTCTGATACCAAAACTGACGCAGCGGATTAATCAAAACGATCTTCAATCGGTGAAAGTAGCAATCGATGGATTGATGGATACTGAAATGCCCGAATTCGTTGATCCGAAGATACCGAATTCTTAGCTATCTCTGACTCGTTGATCCGAAGATACCGGGAAAGGGATCTACGATTCTTCGACGTTGATCTTGCGCACAAGATACCGTGAATCGGCTTCAACAAACGATGATTCGAGCGCACTCGAATGTCGAAAGTGGAGATAGGAGATTACACTAGACTACCAATTGAGATGAAAGGACAAAGCAATCAAAAGAGAATTTTATTCAAAAATCAACAACCTTACAAAATGACTCAACTTGCCTATTTATAGCCTACAACAATTTCAACAGAAAAATGACAACACTTAGGTCGTGAGCGACCTACGACCTAAGCTCACGCGACCTAAAAACTTACGCGACTTAACATAGTTACAACACAAGACCCATTACAACATGCGGCTTAACAGACACGACTTAGTATAGGTCGGCAGTGACCTAAAATATTACAATATAAGAGAATACAACACATTACAATGTCTTACATAGGTCGTACACGACCTAAAGTACACACTTAAAAAGACAGACGACATACGACTTAACAAATGAACGGCATCTGGAGCTTCGCGACCTAAGAGTGAACGACATCCCTTCATTAGCGATCTAACAGAAGCGGCTTCAGAAAGTCTTCGCGACCTAAGGCCTCGCGACCTAAGTCTCCATGACCTAAGACTTTGCGACCTAAGCCTTCGTGACCTAACTTAGCTCGTTCCGTTTTCCTGCGACCTAACATAGGTCGTAACTCGTTAGGTCGTATCACCTTTCTCTTCAGACTGTTAGGTCGTTGGTGCGACTTAAATGATTCGTTAGGTCGCTCGCGACCTAATACTTTAGCTCCCCGCCAATCTTCACACACTACTAACTCGCTAGTCTCTTTGTTAGCTCGTAGTTCTTCGCTAGGTCGTTGCCGGTCTTCAGTAGGTCGTTGGTATGACCTAAAGGTCTCGTTAGGTCGTTCGCGACCTAGCCCTTTACCAGTTTGTGCTTCAACAACCAATAACGACTTAGAGGTTTCGTTAGGTCGTATGCGACCTAACTCTTCATCATTCTGAGCATCCTTCTGGGCTGCATCAGTTCCGCTGTGAGATCGTTGTTGTTGTTTCTTTCTTTCTTCTCTTCTTTTCTATTTTCTACCCCTTTCTTTCTTATTAATGATACGTCATTCTGTAGAATGAGTGGCGGGTCATTACAATGTGGCTCAGTACAACAACTTTGTATCTACCCCTTTTTGTTAATGTTACCATTTTTTAAGCTGGAAAATTAGATTTATTATTAACATCTTTGTGTTCGGTCTCTCTGTGGTTTACTATAGCTACTCTATATCATCATGTTTACAATTAATGTAAAAATATTTTCTGCTTTACTGTTGATTTAGCAATTCAGATATACACTGCTTTATGTATGACCATTTACAGATAAACAGAAAGGTTATTTTCAGCCAGCTTACAACCTAAATTAAAGAATTTGCAGTAACATCAACTGTTTTTCTATCGCTCATGAAACTAAAATAATGGTTCTGTTTTACTACATTGACTGAAATATATGTAGCCTCAGTACATTTCAGTGTCCCATCCTTTAATTTTTTGATCCCTCTAAGTTAAATGTTCCATATTACACAACAATATGCATTTGGATCCCACATTTGTGCAGCATAAGATAAAAAAGTTCTATAAGCAAATGAACCTGCATTTTATTCTGGTATACAAAGGTGACGAAGCAGATAAAAGTTGTTTGGATAACAATTTGAATTAAAGAATCCCGTCCACCGTGCATACGAAAAAAATCCACAACTAAATAGAAACGAGAGTAATAAACTCCTAAGATCCAACCTTATGACTCATAAACATTATACTCCATACATTAGCATACCTTAACTAATTTAATTTACATAAACCAAAAACATTACCATTTTTCTACTTTAGCTCGAATGTATATAGGATTCTAATAAAAATATCCTCGCTTTTATCATAGTTAAAAGAAGAAAGAATTAAATATATGAACTCCAAAAATTATAAAAATTACTGATGTCCAACAAAATTAGCAAACAGATTGGCTATGGAAGTTACCTAACTAGAAACTTAGTACAACAACATTATCTCCTGGCATTACATAAGTCACAGATAAACAAATACAATGTGAGTATCAAATTCCAAATAGTATATCACATAAAATATAGACATGCAAGCAATAACAAATAACTAAAAAACTACATTATTTATTCTTACTTATCTACCCGTGTGCGTAGCAAACAGTTGTAATTTTTTAAATCATATCTTTGTAATTGTACTTATTCAACTAATCTGAAAGCCAATAATGAAAATACAAAGGATACTTGCTATATATTGGATTTCTTTGTAATTTTTCATTGGTTGTGCATATTCAGTTAATTAAACTATATCTAAAAGCCAATAATGAAAATACAAAGGATACTTGCTATATATTGGATTTCTCGAACAGTGTTCATGGTATGGCCTTTTGTTCATTTTACTAACATAGACAGATTAATTTTCATATTTAAAATATAAATAGTATTTAAATCATATACTGATAAAATTGTAAATGTCAAGCCAAAATTCTACTTTATTTCCCAAATTGTTTTCATTGAAGATTGTATAAGGTTATTTCAACTGGATAGAGAAGAGTGCTCACAACATAATGATTATGCAGCTTCATAAAGGTAACCAAATGGACGATATGATAATAGACTTAACGAAGCAACAGTGAGCCATGCATTAAAGAGAAACATGAGAAGCTCATCCAAATACGACTTGGGGAAAAACAATTAGGAAGACAGAACTACGAAGACAAAGTATATGGTGATGCGCGACTTACTTCAACCAACCTCCAACCCTTACACTATATATTCTATAATTTTGTACAGTCTATAATTTTATGTCAGTATGGTTCTCCCCTTTTGTACCGTTTGTCCTATTTGTGTTTCATAATGGTTTGTAAATTTATTTCAGTTTTGTTGACATTACTATAAAAAAAAGCAACTATAGCATACTTTCTTATTTCCATTTTACTTTTAGTTTGTTCAACATACATTTGTACATGACCTGTACGGCATAATACATTATTTCCTGCACAACCGAACCTATTACTCTATATTTCTATTGAAGGTTGTCTTATATGTCAAAATTCAATTCTCCTTTAGCAAGCTTTATCGGTACTTTTCTAATATTCATATTTTCTCATTTTCCATATTTCCTTGCAATTACTATTACATCCAGTAACATATCTGTCTTTATACCACACCGAATTGAGATGACTACCATACTCAATAAGATTGTTTTCTACGAAGAAATATTTACTGCCTTACAAATATTTAGTAACCAATCACTTTTCTTTCAATGAATGATTCAATCGGTAGTCTGGTTCATTATGTGCATGTATGTCAATTGCTTGCTCATTTCAGTCTAAGATCTATTTTTTGCCACCTTTGTGCTTTTGCAAAAATTATGTGCATATCAGCCATTTGAATTAAATATTATACAATAGTAATCATCGCATTTTTAAAAAATAATCTTTTTTATTATTCCTGGTATATACCTAGCCTTAAAGCTTAATGTCTTCCAAAATAACTTTTGACACGTTTACTGGTACAAACTTGCTAACTTGCTTTGATTACACAAAATGAAAAATCCTACAATACCTTGAGCAAATATAACTCAACAAAAATAACAATAATAATATTTACATATAAGTCTCATTGATGTAAGAATGAGATACATTAAACATGAACAAAAACTTCAAACTTTCGCATCTACCCGTGTGCATAGCACAGGCCACACACTAATGACAAAAGTCGACGTATTTATTAATGATAACATTCAGCTCTTTATTTTAATTACAATTGAAAAACAACGGTCATCATATTCTCCACTGCCTTTGTTTGACGGTGTGTCTTCCTTGGGTTTCAACGCACTAATAACTATTAACAATTCATTTTCAACTTCTTCAACGCCTTCTCTGATTTTCACTATCATTTACATAATGTATATTTATCCATCTTCACTCGGTTACAAAATGTAAACTTAGTTATTTTCAAAACCAACCACTTTTCTCACCGCTTTGTGTTTATCAAACGTTTTAATTTCCACAAACTTGAGACTAATATATTTTTTCAAAAACCAAACACTAAACAACTAAAGGCCCAACTTATTCGTACATATTTTTTCACTTTTCCAACATCAACTTTCAAAACAAACAGCATGGTATACCAAAGCGGCACGGTGGGAATAAAGGAAAGATAAGAGGATGAATAACGAGTTTCCAAAAACAAAATTTTATTACTCCTCACTTTTTCATGACTTAAAAAATCTCTCTCTAATGCATTCCACGTGCCTTACTCTCCAACCACTCTTCCACACCTAACTACAAAACATAAACTAATAACTTAATTACAACCAAAACAGGCCATAACAAATTATACCTTCACCACTTAACAACTAGACATAAACGGATTTAGACTAAATAAATTTAATTCAAAGAAGATAGGTTGATTTTCCTAAACAAGGTTTTCCCTTTTTCATTACAATACTCCGTGTGTGCAAATGAATAACTGGAGATACACTATTCTGCACTCTGGTTATGTCCCCACTTCAAATTTTTAACACTATTTTACTTTCTCACAACATTTTCCAACTACCTCAACACTGAACATAAAGCTGAAGAGGTTAAGAACCATCACCGCACATGACCTCTACATACTGCTTTAACATACAATCGGACTACATCCAATTGGACCTACATTTACCGGGAATTACCAGCACTGCCCGTGTGCGTAGCACGGGCCACGCACTAGTTAAGCTTTATTTTTAAATCAATAATCCAAATCTTTAAATAATTTAATTTTGAGTCCAATTCTCAAAATTCCATTTTATATTATCTTTACTTAACATATTTCAAGTTCAAATAAGAATTCAAAACAATTTTAATTTACAAATTCAATTATTTAAATAGTTCAGTTCAAAGTAATTCCATATCCTTAATTTCAAATTAAAGTTTAATTTCCTATTATCACAATAATGGATATATTACCACACTTCATTCCTTATTCATTTAAACAAATCCAATTCACAATTTAAAGATTATTAATAACAATAGGATGACATCAACCAATTAAATTTAAAACATCCATCCATTTCCAATTCCCACATCTCAAACCCATTTTGAGATCACACAAACTCCCAATTCAAATTAACCATTTAACCTTCCAGTTAAATCCTAATTTTATTTTGAAATTTCCAATTCAAGTTGCTTGTTAACTTATTTAAATTTCCCAAAGTTAAATTCAACTTACTTAATCCAGCAAACCTTACTCAATTTGGATTCCCATTTCAAATTTTAAACTTCACATTAATAATCTTATAAGTTCAAAAATTTATCACCTTAGGTTTCACATCTCATTCCAAATTTAAAACTCAACATTAAGAGTTTATTTCAAATCATCTTTGACATTATGTATATCCCTCATATATACATATTTTCTTTGCACACCAAGTTATACCTTAAATTTAAACCATTTTTGGTTTTAATTCAAATAAATTTCTTTTAATACTTTGAAACAAATTCCAAATTTTCTAGACTTAGATTTAAGACTTCACAATTTAAATTATCTTCAATTCCAATTTATAAGTCATACTTATCTAAAACATTTCATTATTATCTTATTCTTAAACTTTTCCCTAATTTCACGATTTAATTTCAGTTTGAATCCATTTAAAACATACCTTTATTTAATTTCAATTTGGTTGTATTACTATTACCACTTATATTTAAATCCAATAATTTAACAACCAATCACCTTAACATTTATTGGTTAAGGAGTATTGCTTTATATATCAAAATATATTCTTATATAAAATCATTTAAAATCTTTATATAAAAAAATAACAAGTACGCTCTCATATATATATACACTCAACTCATTGTAGGTTACTATTGACCCTATCCTTATGAGTACACCCACCAGAGCCAAGGTTCTCGCTTAACCTTTCAGCTCTGATACCAACTGTAACGACCCGAAATTTCGATCCCGAAAATTCCAGATAGTTAGGAAACGAAGAAAGAGATAGAAGAAGACACAGAAAACAAATAACAGAATATCACATTCGCAGCGGATAAAATATAATATCAAATAATATTCTTTACACAAAGAATAGCTAAATCAGTCAATTACATCAATACATCAGAGCTACATCCAATCACAAATAAACTGGACAGTTAAAATTAACTTGTCCCAGTCAATAATAATATATCACAGCGGAATACACTCCATACGTTCATGCCATCCAGCTCGCCTCCTTGAGCTCCAGAACCACCTGACCTGAAAGTATGTAATACTCGGTCTGACCCGAGCATTACACCAAAGTAACACCCGAGTCCGGCTGGAAACCAGCGTGAGTAAACCCATATAGCTTGAAATACTAAGTTATAAAACTCATTTGAAAACCAGGGTAACTCGTACCTCACTACGAGTTCTTATCTTGTTATAGCCAAACACTTATTTCACAAAATAATATCTAAGTACCGTTTCTTAGTTTCAATGGTCCAGCTACTTAATTTATTCCATTCCAGCCTATTTGATTTACAAATCAAATCTATAAAGAATTATAGATTTCTAATCGAAGTGGTTCCGGATATCGCTGATATCCGATCCCGGTCTCTTCGAATCAAATGTCATCTTTTAAATCAAGTTGTTTAAGTTAAATAATTCAATTAAACTTCAGAACAACATATTCACACAACAATTCATCACAGATAGATAACTTACATTATCATAGTTCAACCAAAGCATTTCATATCACAGAACATCATAATTTATCAGACTAGAGATATTAATCAATCCAAACATTTAATACAATTTAATCATCCATAAGCAAGGTTAATTAGTCCATTTCTAATTAATTTAATTAACACAAAGTAAATTAATTACTTTTATAAATCCTGCTTAATTAACATTAATTAAACCATTTAATTGATTATTGAAATTAATTAATTATTCTTTAATCATTTAATCATTCACATTAATTAATTAACCTTTAGTTACATACATTAATAAATGATTCTTTAATTAATCACATAAATAAATTAACCTTAAGTTAATTATAAAAATTAATTAACCCTTAATTAATTACATTAACAAATTATCCTTCAAATCATAAATTAATTAACTTTTAATTATTAATTAATTATCCTTAAGTTATTAATGAATTACCTTTAATTATTTAACTCGTAATCAATAATTAAGCTCTAATTACTTTCATTAACTAATATTTAATTATTAGTTAATTAATTAATTAATTAATTAATCTTTTATTTCATTTATTTATTAATTAATCTTTAATCACCAACCTTAATTAATTAAAAGATCAGTCAACTATCTTAATTAACTTCTCAATTATTTAAAATCTTATTTAACAAACTTGTTAACCTTTAACATTTCACTCGAGTAAAACCTGGTTATATTTACTTAAAACTTGAAACAAAGTTTCTTTTTAAAATTCAAAAACCTGATAGTTAAAATAAAAACCCGAGCCTACCCACAAAACACTCGAGTCATACACGGAAAAATCCCCGAGCAACTCACAGTTTAATTTCTTCGAGACGAACCACCATCTTCTTACCTACTACTTATCCCATCAGCAAAACTCACCGGACACACATATACATGTGCACATGCACACACGATCAACGCCGTTTCGAACGATGATGCCACTATCCTCAGATCGCTGATGACACACTCGAACGACCCGACCACCCAGATCTTCGATCGAACCTGAAATTCGAAATCGATCAAATTGAACAACAACCAGAACCAAACCTGATCGCAACGTCACCCCGTACCGCCACCTTCGACCACCAAAGAGCACGTCATCATGCCTGGATCTTCTCCTTACTTCCATCTTTCCATTCCTCAACCTCCGGTCCACCTCGATGTCACCACGACGTCGAGAACACCCTGTAAACAACCCTAACCAAAAACACTGACAAAATCCTAAATCTGCCTCGCCGTGCCACCACGGCGAACTGAGAAACCTCCGGCCAATTTTTCCAAAACCCCTGACCCACTAGCATGCTCCAGCAACGACCCCGACCTCCCCATAACCTCCAGTCGCCAGAAATCGACGAAATTCCATTTCTCGTTCAACCCAAAATTTCTCAACCAATACTTAATTAAAAATCTTGATATTTATATTAAAAATCATAACATTTAATAACAAATCAGATTACAAAGATGAAACTTGAATTTAAAAGAATCGATTTTTTCTGTTATATTTCCTTCTAACTGTAATTTCTTCATTACCAGATAATTACCTACTAATTCTGTAACGACCCGACTTTTCTCCACAGAAAGTCGCATCATTATGAAGAAAGAAAGGGATAGAAGAAGAAAAGAAAAGAAGAAAGAACAACAACACATCAGAGATCTCACAGCGGAACGAGAAATATATTATATCACATAAGATATAACATAGTATCATATACATCAGAGTATACAATTTATACAACATAGAATAGACAGTTATAAACTTCTGTCTATTATACATCACAAGTACATCAGTACAATACAACATACACAGCGGAAACTCTATATATCTACACGCTGAAGCCTCCTGCTCCTCAGCTCCTCCAGTATTCGTCAAGACTAACCTGAATCCCTCGACTACTCAATACAATATTGAGTACCCAAGAGTTTAATAAAACAGAAAATAAACACTTGGGTCAGACATGGGTCTGGTGTGAGTAAACGGTTTAAATTGCTTAACTTTGAAAACCTTTGAAAACAAAAGTATCACGTAAGACTCCCCACACATAAACATGGGTAAGTTTTTACCTTACGCTAACTAAAACATTTGATAGGAAATCCAGTTATATTATAATAGGGTCTAGGGTTTCCAAGTAAAATACAGAAATAGCTGAAATGCTTACATCTCACATTCCAACATAGTTGGGCACAACTAATACGTACGGCACTTATTGGAGTTTGGATTCCATACAATGGCAGGGCTACTGGGGTACCGCCCGTCACAGTACGTGGCCTAGATCACCGTACCGAGGAGTACGCCCGCTCCCCTACAACACAAAGCCGGAACCATCCCTTACTGGATAATCCCGAACAAGACAATCCCGTAGTTGGCGCGACCAACCACACACTAAGCCGAATAAAAGAAAAGGGACCTCTAGACAGGGATCTATCTTGCTCTCAGTGGGTGCTACCCACGAAACCTTGCTGCACCTCCCCTGTTTTAGCCATTCCCGGTTGATGAGGCTTGAGGTTACGATTACCTTTAATCAGAACATATCACTTAGTATGCTCATCGTCCACCTGACGATGTGCTGAAAGCATTCAATCCATACAAGTTCGTTCCGGGTTCGAACGAAACCGAAGGCATTATCTCGTTACACTCGTTTTGGAATCACCCTCAGAGTTAACGACAATAACCCTTGCACTCTGAATCTTCATCTTCACTTGAGATTCACGACCTATCGTAAATTTGGATCGATGTGGTATTCGGGTCTCCAGACCTGGAATTCCGGTATACGGAAACCCGATCCCGGTCTCATCGAAATCCAAAACGTATCTTTTAAGGCCAAGTTGTTTAAAGGTTTAAACATTTAAACTTATATTCTGAATGATATAAACAGACAGATAAATAACATTATCACAATAGATAATTCATATCAACATTCATCTCACAAAGCAGCATATATCATATATATATCAGAGACATACAAATCATCCAATATCAACCAATCACCCAATATCAAACATCCAGTATTAATCAATTATCTAAACAGAATTGATTTACTCTAATCAATTTAATTAACCTTTAATTAAATTAATTACTATCCTTTAATTACTTGGATTATCTTAATCCTGCTTATTATCATTAATTAATTACAAATTAATTAATTAAACATCTCTTAATGATCTTCTTTAATTAATCTTCCTTGATTAATTATACTTTAATTACATTCAAGTAATTATCCTTAACCATATTCAGTAATTAACATTTAATTACTATCATTAATTACAATAATTAATTAACCTTCATTAATCAATTAACTATAATTAATTTTATTAATCTTCAATTAATTACAATTAATTAATCATACTTAAATTAATTACTTTTATTAATCAACCTTGATTAATTCATTAATTAAATAATACTTATTTATTAATTAACCTTTTAATTAATTAAATAATTAATTTTAATCAACCACTTCATCCATTAATTAGTCTTAAAACAGTAATTAACAATTTGTAATTACTTATCTTAATTAATCTTAATTAATTATATTAACCTTGATTAATTAATCTAATTAATTAATCTTTAATTACTTCATTAAGTAATTATTAATCAATTTAAATTAACAAATAATCCTTAATTAATTACTTTATTAATTAATTACTCTTAGTAATTAATCTTAAATTAAACACATTTAATTAATCACATTTATTAATTAACTAAACTAAAATTAAGTAATTAATTCTTAATTACTTTCATAAGTAATTATCTTCTAATTACTTCCATTAAAAATCTTGATTGCTTTCTTAATTAATTACTTAACCAATAATTAATTCCATCATTAAATAATTCTTAATACTTTAATTAATTAATTATTCCATAATTAATTAACTTCAAACAATTAACTTAATTAATTCCTTAATTAATTACAACAAGTGATTACCCATTAATCACTTCAACTAATTATTTCCATGGGTAATTTACTCCTCCTAATTACTTTAAGTAATTATTCATTAATCACTTCATTTAAGAAATTTACTCACTTAATTATAAATTGATTATCTTAAATTAATTAGGCTAATTAATTAATCTAAAATTAATTAAATTAATTAATTAACTAATTAATCATCTCTTAATCTTTAATTAATTCATTAACTATCCACTAATTACTTTATTAAGTAATTATTCTTAATTACAAACATTAATTAAGCTTAAACTTATTTATTAATTAATTGTTCTTAATTAATCTCTACTTAACTAATTAAGAATAAACTTTACATTTATTAAACATTTACTCAAATCATTTACTTTATTAAAAGTAAATTAAAAATCAATTTTGAAATAAAATTTACTTTAACAAAAACAATTCAAACATTTAATTTTAATATACTTAAATCTTTGAAAGCCATTTTCAAACATGTTTAATCAAATTGAAAATTTATTTATTTAAAAACTTGTTTAATACTTAAAAACTTGTCCCTGTTTTAAATTTTAAAACTAAAAATATGTTTACTTTAAAATTTCAAACCTGGTTACTGGAATAAAACAACCCGAGTCTAAACAAATGAAAAACCCGAGTAATCCCACTAAAACCCTCGAGTCTACCCCGAGTCCTCCTGCAACCTCAACTGCTTCGAGTAAAACTCGATCGTTCCCGAAGAAAACTCGATCAAACCCCTTCGTTCCCAAACCATCGAAACACTCAGACATCCAAACGTGCATGTGCACGTGCACCATCGTCTCCGACCACCGTAGATCACCGCGACGATCCTCGATAATCAACTTCAGCCTCGCGAACCCATACGCGACTCCAGATCATCCATAACCTACACGAATCGAAAATGAACCATCTCGATCAAAACTGGAACCCATATCTCGATCAGAAAACAACCCAACGTTGACGAACTCTGCCTCGAGAAGCCTCGCCCACTTCGCCGCAACTTCGCCACGACTCCAGCAATCCTCTCCACCTATCGCGATCGTGTCTGATGATCCATTATTGTCGAACAAAGCTCGACATCCCTCACAACAAAATCCTGTCACTAAACCCTATCTCATCAAATTCCCATCGCCTCGAACGTTGATAAAATGCCTGGCCATTTTTCCTAGTATCTACAAACCACCAACCACCTCCGGTTACAAGCTCGACGACCATCATCGCCTTGATCATCGGAAATTGATAAAAGTACCCATAACGTTCATCTCGAAAATCCTCATTGATTAACAATCTAAAAATCATGATAAGTATTTTAAAATTCGTGATTTGCAAACACGAATTCACTTATGTAATTTAAATCAAGAATTAAGACTGTTGATTTTTAACATAAAATTGGGTTTCACTGTAATTTCCCTTTTTAAAATTTATTTGTTGAATTAAAAGTCTTAAAACTATTTTTAAAATCATCTTCATATCCTAACAAACAACTTCCATCTATATACCAAAATCTAATATTGAGTAGATTGAGATATTCGAATTTTTAAAGGCAAAAAGATCATAGATTGGAACACAGAGAACCTGATATATGTATAAACAGACATCCACATACACATGCATACAAATCCAGATAAATTCGAACTAAAGAATTCAATATAAACCAATACCATCACATGCATTTTTGGTTTAAAACCAGATTAAACTATTTTTAAAATTTGTTTACTCACCTTAAAATTAAAGAAGCAGAGAACAACAGAGTAGTGTTTCCAGGCTTTTGTTTTCAATTTGAATTCTTGAACTTGTATTTGATTTTGCTTGCTGTTGAAATCCCTTGCATGTTGTTTAATGTTGGAACTGAAACTGATGTTGATTCTTGTTTGATATTAATTTCTCCTCAGGTTGATCTTTGAAACAGTTGTTTGATTTACTTGTTGAGTTGCTAGCTTGCTTGATCTCAGGTTGAAGATGAAATCAGGCTATTTTATTTTCTTTGTTTCCAGTTTTTAGTTTATTAGAAAAGAGGAGAAAGAGTTTTGAAAGTGTTTTGAACTAAGAAAAATGTTTTGAACGAAAAAAAATAGAAGCCAGGTTTCTCTACAACTACATTTTATTTATAAATGTTAAATTCTTAAAGAAAACAAGATAATGCCACTTGTTATATTACTAATTAGACAAATGTTCATTGCATAAGTCCCTTAATTTACAAGTGTTAAAACAAGCAAAATTATGTTTAAAACCTTATTATAAAAGAAATTATATTTTAAAACCTTATTTACAAACTATTTTAGTTTAAGAGATATTTTAAAAAGGATAGTTTATTTAAAACCATATATACACACTTATAACCATTTTAATTTGAGCATTTTAAAAGAAGACAAAACAAAGCTTTTAAATTCACAATTCATACATATATATTAATCAATAGATTTAATTAAATTTCAAACAATCCAAATTATAACATATATCTATATATATATTACAATTTGAAAAATTCATCTTTTATTTAAACAAAAGATTTCTATTCACAATATATATAGCAAAATATATATTATAAATAGATTAAAACTTTATTAATTTTAACAATAAAATCTTATCAATATTGCCAGATTCAATATTTATTAACTTTTAAAAGATTAAATTATCAATTTAAATTAGAATTATAAGGGAAAATTATCAATCCAATTAAATTATTAATACAGATTATTAAATTTATATTACCCAAAAACCCGGGATATCACATTCCTCCCCCCTTAAAATAATTTCGTCCCCGAAATTAAAAGCAAAGTTAATAATAATCCAGCAAAGATTTTTATTTCAAACACAAACCTATCATCCAATTCCTATCAATCAAAGCAACCCATCCAACAATCAAACAAACCTAACTAACTATTCTGATATAAATCAGAATAGACTTCATAATACTATCTCGAGTTTCCCCGAGTATAAATCACCGGGAGACTCGCTTTACAGAAGCTAAACAAACTACACCACCATAATCCAGAGCTCCTCTCTTCTCTAGATTCACTAATCTGAACAAAATATCAGACTACTCTCAAGTCCAGCTCAACTTCTAAATCCATTTGAACTGCAGATTCAACAACTAATGATGGATCATATACGTACTCCCTCAGAGATACGTGAAATAGAATGGATTCCAGATATCCAAACTGGCCATTCAACCCTGTAGATCAAAGAAATACTCCTCTCGAGAACACAAGAAAACTCCAAAATATTTTGGAGCTAGCTTCCAGACTTACCAAATCTTATAGTTCTTATAATCGAGGAAAATTTTAAACAGTTTCCAATTTCCAACTCCGAATTCCAAACTCTGACTCATATCTGCATAGCTCACCAGACGATCCCGAGCTACCTCATCTCTTCCTGATCAACTTAACCTTTGCTGATGCTTCTTGAAACAACTGGACCAAGAACAAAATGATTTCCAGATCCTATCAACAAGATGATATTCCAAAATCTACTGAAATCCACAAACTCTACTCCACAAGCAATAGAAGACTGAACTTCCTTCTTCCAGATTCCAGAAAATTCTATACACACTTAGAAATTCACATAAACTTCTTGTAGAAATATGAGGTTACTTCCTTTCTTGCACAGCTACTACCTTTGCTTCCGCTGCACAACTCTGATTTTGAAATAGATGAGAATGTCGATGAACTCGAGCACAAACTAGATCCACAAACAAGCGGAAACATTGGTTATCTTAAAGACATAACCAACTTCTCAAAGAATAGACGAGTCCTCGGTCAAGGGTACTGTCTTCAGCTATCCTTGGCTAGAGGAAACTCGAAACTAGAAGCAGAAGAGAAAACACAGATACTCCATAAAATTCTAAGATACTTCACCAAATCCTTCTCTAGGAACCAAATCGATATAAACTAAATCTTTGACCTCTTAGATAACTTTTACTTCCTCTTGAGATGTCTCAATTTCATACAAAAGATTACTCAAGATGAACTCTCAAAATAATCGCAATTCACTTTTGCGATCCTACCTAGTTCGGATTCCAAAGAAACTGTTCTCTCTTTACTAATTAAAACAGCCTTAAACTTTTCCGAACAAGGTTAACCCTTCAAGAAAACATTCACCATCTTCCCGGACTGCTGATAGAAGAACCACAAAGATTCCGGAACCATCGAAGAAATGAACCACACTGCTGCTTCCAAACTTTATCTCGACAGCACACCGAACACTCCGAGCTGCACTGCTATCACAGCTAACCAAGAACTTCTAATCCAAAGGCTTCTCAAAACTAAAACCATCAACAAACCTCTCAACGAATCTCCGAGATGGCAGACATCCAAAAGAAACTCGGGCTCCAAACCAATCGCCAATAACTTACTCTTCTTAAGGGAACAATGAGACCATGTCCGAAGAACAACTAATTGACCTTAGTCCCATACTTCAAAATAGACAAAACTCTCTTACTTGATATCAGAGAATTCCTATACAGTCGAGTCTTTCCTGCGGTAGACATCAACTATTCCTCCAATACCTTCTTAATCTTGTTCCAAAAAGAAAATCTCCTTCGGAATCATCCATAGATACTGCGTCTTATCACACAACTGCTCCTTCCTGAAGTCGCCAAGCTACCATCACTTACTTCTGCACAACTGATAGATTCAACTCTAGAAAATCTGCTCACCCGAGCTCAACCAATCTTACATTCCAATAATGGACTCCGAATCTTGAAAAGGATTTTCTTCAGAGATCCGAGACATCCTTACTCCATACTGCCAACTTACTCGAGACGATATTGGGTTTACAGTCTCGATATATACTTCCAACCTCAAACATTCAAACTCCAACTATTGGTAATTGTGTTACACACACTACCACCTTATCTACCTTTATAACTTATATTGGAAAACCTGAACAGGTAACCCAATAAATAGGTAGAAATACATAAATATATATATTTAAAATGATTTTTTTTTATAGAAATTATTTCTGGGTAAAATTATTTCATCTACCTCTTTAAAACAATATTGTGTCTGTTGGCCTGGTTCAAGTGTTTAGAGATCCCTATCAATAACGTTAGCTACTCGTATTGACCAGAATCCATATACCACTCAACCGATCAATTAACACAATATAAAACCATTTTTATATAACTAACAATTACGCGCTCTCAAGATAGACACCACTTCAGAGCCTAGGTATTCACTCAAACCTACAGCTCTGATACCAACTGTAACGACCCGACTTTTCTCCACAGAAAGTCGCATCATTATGAAGAAAGAAAGGGATAGAAGAAGAAAAGAAAAGAAGAAAGAACAACAACACATCAGAGATCTCACAGCAGAACGAGAAATATATTATATCACATAAGATATTACATAGTATCATATACATCAGAGTATACAATTTATACAACATAGAATAGACAGTTATAAACTTCTGTCTATTATACATCACAAGTACATCAGTACAATACAACATACACAGCGGAAACTCTATATATCTACACGCTGAAGCCTCCTGCTCCTCAGCTCCTCCAGTATTCGTCAAGACTAACCTGAATCCCTCGACTACTCAATACAATATTGAGTACCCAAGAGTTTAATAAAACAGAAAATAAACACTTGGGTCAGACATGGGTCTGGTGTGAGTAAACGGTTTAAATTGCTTAACTTTGAAAACCTTTGAAAACAAAAGTATCACGTAAGACTCCCCACACATAAACATGGGTAAGTTTTTACCTTACGCTAACTAAAACATTTGATAGGAAATCCAGTTATATTATAATAGGGTCTAGGGTTTCCAAGTAAAATACAGAAATAGCTGAAATGCTTACATCTCACATTCCAACATAGTTGGGCACAACTAATACGTACGACACTTATTGGAGTTTGGATTCCATACAATGGCAGGGCTACTGGGGTACCGCCCGTCACAGTACGTGGCCTAGATCACCGTACCGAGGAGTACGCCCGCTCCCCTGCAACACAAAGCCGGAACCATCCCTTACTGGATAATCCCGAACAAGACAATCCCGTAGTTGGCGCGACCAACCACACACTAAGCCGAATAAAAGAAAAGGGACCTCTAGACAGGGATCTATCTTGCTCTCAGTGGGTGCTACCCACGAAACCTTGTTGCACCTCCCCTGTTTTAGCCATTCCCGGTTGATGAGGCTTGAGGTTACGATTACCTTTAATCAGAACATATCACTTAGAATGCTCATCGTCCGCCTGACGATGTGCTGAAAGCATTCAATCCATACAAGTTCGTTCCGGGTTCGAACGAAACCGAAGGCATTATCTCGTTACACTCGTTTTGGAATCACCCTCAGAGTTAACGACAATAACCCTTGCACTCTGAATCTTCATCTTCACTTGAGATTCACGACCTATCATAAATTTGGATCGATGTGGTATTCGGGTCTCCAGACCTGGAATTCCGGTATACGGAAACCCGATCCCGGTCTCATCGAAATCCAAAACGTATCTTTTAAGGCCAAGTTGTTTAAAGGTTTAAACATTTAAACTTATATTCTGAATGATATAAACAGATAGATAAATAACATTATCACAATAGATAATTCATATCAACATTCATCTCACAAAGCAGCATATATCATATATATATCAGAGACATACAAATCATCCAATATCAACCAATCACCCAATATCAAACATCCAGTATTAATCAATTATCTAAACAGAATTGATTTACTCTAATCAATTTAATTAACCTTTAATTAAATTAATTACTATCCTTTAATTACTTGGATTATCTTAATCCTGCTTATTATCATTAATTAATTACAAATTAATTAATTAAACATCTCTTAATGATCTTCTTTAATTAATCTTCCTTGATTAATTATACTTTAATTACATTCAAGTAATTATCCTTAACCATATTCAGTAATTAACATTTAATTACTATCATTAATTACAATAATTAATTAACCTTCATTAATCAATTAACTATAATTAATTTTATTAATCTTCAATTAATTACAATTAATTAATCATACTTAAATTAATTACTTTTATTAATCAACCTTGATTAATTCATTAATTAAATAATCCTTATTTATTAATTAACCTTTTAATTAATTAAATAATTAATTTTAATCAACCACTTCATCCATTAATTAGTCTTAAAACAGTAATTAACAATTTGTAATTACTTATCTTAATTAATCTTAATTAATTATATTAACCTTGATTAATTAATCTAATTAATTAATCTTTAATTACTTCATTAAGTAATTATTAATCAATTTAAATTAACAAATAATCCTTAATTAATTACTTTATTAATTAATTACTCTTAGTAATTAATCTTAAATTAAACACATTTAATTAATCACATTTATTAATTAACTAAACTAAAATTAAGTAATTAATTCTTAATTACTTTCATAAGTAATTATCTTCTAATTACTTCCATTAAAAATCTTGATTGCTTTCTTAATTAATTACTTAACCAATAATTAATTCCATCATTAAATAATTCTTAATACTTTAATTAATTAATTATTCCATAATTAATTAACTTCAAACAATTAACTTAATTAATTCCTTAATTAATTACAACAAGTGATTACCCATTAATCACTTCAACTAATTATTTCCATGGGTAATTTACTCCTCCTAATTACTTTAAGTAATTATTCATTAATCACTTCATTTAAGAAATTTACTCACTTAATTATAAATTGATTATCTTAAATTAATTAGGCTAATTAATTAATCTAAAATTAATTAAATTAATTAATTAACTAATTAATCATCTCTTAATCTTTAATTAATTCATTAACTATCCACTAATTACTTTATTAAGTAATTATTCTTAATTACAAACATTAATTAAGCTTAAACTTATTTATTAATTAATTGTTCTTAATTAATCTCTACTTAACTAATTAAGAATAAACTTTACATTTATTAAACATTTACTCAAATCATTTACTTTATTAAAAGTAAATTAAAAATCAATTTTGAAATAAAATTTACTTTAACAAAAACAATTCAAACATTTAATTTTAATATACTTAAATCTTTGAAAGCCATTTTCAAACATGTTTAATCAAATTGAAATTTTATTTATTTAAAAACTTGTTTAATACTTAAAAACTTGTCCCTGTTTTAAATTTTAAAACTAAAAATATGTTTACTTTAAAATTTCAAACCTGGTTACTGGAATAAAACAACCCGAGTCTAAACAAATGAAAAACCCGAGTAATCCCACTAAAACCCCCGAGTCTACCCCGAGTCCTCCTGCAACCTCAACTGCTTCGAGTAAAACTCGATCGTTCCCGAAGAAAACTCGATCAAACCCCTTCGTTCCCAAACCATCGAAACACTCAGACATCCAAACGTGCATGTGCACGTGCACCATCGTCTCCGACCACCGTAGATCACCGCGACGATCTTCGATAATCAACTTCAGCCTCGCGAACCCATACGCGACTCCAGATCATCCATAACCTACACGAATCGAAAACGAACCATCTCGATCAAAACTGGAACCCATATCTCGATCAGAAAACAACCCAACGTTGACGAACTCTGCCTCGAGAAGCCTCGCCCACTTCGCCGCAACTTCGCCACGACTCCAGCAATCCTCTCCACCTATCGCGATCGTGTCTGATGATCCATTATTGTCGAACAAAGCTCGACATCCCTCACAACAAAATCCTGTCACTAAACCCTATCTCATCAAATTCCCATCGCCTCGAACGTTGATAAAATGCCTGGCCATTTTTCCTAGTATCTACAAACCACCAACCACCTCCGGTTACAAGCTCGACGACCATCATCGCCTTGATCATCGGAAATTGATAAAAGTACCCATAACGTTCATCTCGAAAATCCTCATTGATTAACAATCTAAAAATCATGATAAGTATTTTAAAATTCGTGATTTGCAAACACGAATTCACTTATGTAATTTAAATCAAGAATTAAGACTGTTGATTTTTAACATAAAATTGGGTTTCACTGTAATTTCCCTTTTTAAAATTTATTTGTTGAATTAAAAGTCTTAAAACTATTTTTAAAATCATCTTCATATCCTAACAAACAACTTCCATCTATATACCAAAATCTAATATTGAGTAGATTGAGATATTCGAATTTTTAAAGGCAAAAAGATCATAGACTGGAACACAGAGAACCTGATATATGTATAAACAGACATCCACATACACATGCATACAAATCCAGATAAATTCGAACTAAAGAATTCAATATAAACCAATACCATCACATGCATTTTTGGTTTAAAACCAGATTAAACTGTTTTTAAAATTTGTTTACTCACCTTAAAATTAAAGAAGCAGAGAACAACAGAGTAGTGTTTCCAGGCTTTTGTTTTCAATTTGAATTCTTGAACTTGTATTTGATTTTGCTTGCTGTTGAAATCCCTTGCATGTTGTTTAATGTTGGAACTGAAACTGATGTTGATTCTTGTTTGATATTAATTTCTCCTCAGGTTGATCTTTGAAACAGTTGTTTGATTTACTTGTTGAGTTGCTAGCTTGCTTGATCTCAGGTTGAAGATGAAATCAGGCTATTTTATTTTCTTTGTTTCCAGTTTTTAGTTTATTAGAAAAGAGGAGAAAGAGTTTTGAAAGTGTTTTGAACTAAGAAAAATGTTTTGAACGAAAAAAAATAGAAGCCAGGTTTCTCTACAACTACATTTTATTTATAAATGTTAAATTCTTAAAGAAAACAAGATAATGCCACTTGTTATATTACTAATTAGACAAATGTTCATTGCATAAGTCCCTTAATTTACATGTGTTAAAACAAGCAAAATTATGTTTAAAACCTTATTATAAAAGAAATTATATTTTAAAACCTTATTTACAAACTATTTTAGTTTAAGAGATATTTTAAAAAGGAAAGTTTATTTAAAACCATATATACACACTTATAACCATTTTAATTTGATCATTTTAAAAGAAGACAAAACAAAGCTTTTAAATTCACAATTCATACATATATATTTATCAATAGATCTAATTAAATTTCAAACAATCCAAATTATAACATATATCTATATATATATTACAATTTGAAAAATTCATCTTTTATTTAAACAAAAGATTTCTATTCACAATATATATAGCAAAATATATATTATAAATAGATTAAAACTTTATTAATTTTAACAATAAAATCTTATCAATATTGCCAGATTCAATATTTATTAACTTTTAAAAGATTAAATTATCAATTTAAATTAGAATTATAAGGGAAGATTATCAATCCAATTAAATTATTAATACAGATTATTAAATTTATATTACCCAAAAACCCGGGATATCACAAATTCTACTTGAAAATATTTTTAAAATTTGTATTACATCATAACAAACAATTTTTCTTTAAACATCATATGCTATATAATTGATTAGATGGAGAGATATGAATTTATTTATTATTATTTTTAAGTGGTTTTTAAGCCTTTAAACAAAACAGAGTCATACATATATTCACACAAGCATGGACACAGTATTTCATACATATAAACATATAAAACATATTTATACTTCATGCAAACCATTTCACAACATTACATCCATTATTTATCACATGCATCCGAGAATAAGGTAGATTTAGTTTAAAAAGTGAATGTTTACTCACAAGCATGCATTTTCAAACATGTTTAAACATTAAAAGCGTAGCAGTTTACTCACTGATTTGATAAGCAATGAAACAGAGCCTTTCTTTGATCTAGAACTTGAATTTGAATCTTGAATTGCTTAATCTTTTAAAAATTGAAATGCTTAGTTGTTACTTTGATTAAGAACTGGAACTTTGAAATCTGAAGTTTAGTTGTTGTTCAAAAATTTTATCTGTTGTTATACTTAGTTCGAGTGAAACAAATATAAGACAAGGCAGTGATACATATTAATAAAGAGTGGAAGTGTACAGGGTGAGTATGTTTTGTACAATAAGTCAGAGATATTTTTCTTTGCTCTTTTGACTAAGCTGATTTTCTTCTCCTCTTTTAGGTGGCTGACATGATACATTTTGGGCTATCTTTAAATACCATTGTTTATTATCTCAAGTCTACATACTTATCTTTATTTATTCATTTGTACATACTTGAATATATTCCTGATATTGTTTAGTTCGAATGAAAGAAAATGGTAGAGGAAGATATATAGATATATGAGTAGGGTCTGTTACAGCGGATTTCTATCTCATTCATTTTATTTTATACATTTTTTTCCAAATCCTCGGGTCAGCAATTTGTGACCTGAAGTGACCTTGAAAATAAAGTGAAATAGAAGTGATTTATATAAAGTTGAGCTATGACTTTTTATGTGCTTGATGGCATAGGCATTTAATGCATGGTCCCCCTTCATGTTTACATACATATCCATTGATATGTATATACACATATTTCTTTGACTGGTTTTGCATTTTCCCTAAGTGCTTACATATAAAGTTATCAATACTTAATCTATCCTCTTGTATATATATATTAACCCTATGATTTCTATTTCTATTTTTATGTGAATAAGATATATTTTATTTTAAATATTTTTGAAAGACTTTATTTTGAATTTTCAAATCATAGTTTCTTTGCAAATACACAGGTGTGTATATATATAAATAAATAGTAAATGTCCCAAAAATCTTATGTGTTTTTAAAATGATAAATTGTATTTTAATTATCAGAGATTTATTTGTTTGACGGATAAATATTAATATTTCAATAATAAAATCAGTTAATTTCCCGACTAACAGACGTCCCAAAAATCCGGGTCGTCACAGAGGAAATAGCCTTTTGAACCAGTTATAACATTAAATTTTGATATATTTTTAGCGCGTTTATATATTGTACGCTCACACAACAACTCCAGACACTACGGAAATTGAAATCCGATAATAATACAATATTACAGATCCAATGGAACTAGTTTCGTCGAATTCAGAGACTGTGCCTCGGAAAACTATTTTTAAATTCAATTTAAACGATAAAATTTCAAAACTGAACAAAACAGTTTCAAATTCAATTCTGAAAGTTCCATTACATTCATTATCATAAATATGAATTTTATAAGCCTTGAAAATATTTTTAATCAGCTTAAAACTGAATATTCAATTTTTTTACCCAACTTCATATAATTAAATTCAATAATTTAATTGCCAAATTCATTCTGATATTCGAATTTCAAATTAAACTAACTTCCAGATATTTAAAATCAATTAAATATTCTGATTTCCAATGTCAAAAATTCAGGGTCGTTACATTTATGATACATAGGTATACATAAGTTTTGATTGTTGTTTTCTTCCATAGTTATTATATATATATATATAGTTATGTTGTATAAGTTGTTTATTTTATTGTTGTATCCTAAAATATTTCCACATACGTCATCGGTTATATATATGATAGTTATTTTGTGTTTTGTTGACGTATGGTTATGAACAGCAAGGGAAGGTATGTCAGATAAAATTGTTTCAGGTGTATAGATGTTAGTTGTACGTGTTAATTTATTTATGTTAATTTGTGTAAGTATATAGGTTGGATATCATATAGAAGAATATTTCAAAGTTATGTTTACAATTCACTGTTTAGCAATGATATAGTTAAGCCATTTGATTTCTAAATTTATATCATTTACAGTTTTATGTATATCCATGAATTCAATTTGGTTATGCATATTAAGTTTGGTATTAATATTTAAAATTTAATGTATATATACACATTTGATTTGGAAAAAGAGGTATAGGTGTTAGTTAAAGCAATGGTTTTATTTACATATATATAATTATTTTATTCTATTTGTCTTAAATTAAAATATATTGATTTCAAGGAGGAATAACAATATTTCTGTCAAACTGATCAGATTTGTTTCTATAAATTCCTATCTATCAGCTTTGTCCGTCAAATTCGTGCCCATCTCACTTTTCTTTGGAGTCCGTGCTTGGATCCGTAACTCATCCCGTTGTTTTCTTTCTAGCCTCGAAAGGTGAGCAATCACTCACGATTAACGTTCTTTTATTTATTAAATTTGATTTCAATTGAAACGACAATTGAAATATGCTACTGCTAGTTATTTACATTGCTATATATATAACATCATTTGTATCTGTTCACCTATGACATCTGACACCATTATCTATTATTTATATTGCTATATATATGCCATTATCTGTATCTGTTCACCTGTGACATCTGACACCATTATCTATTATTTATCACTGATGATATATGCCTGTTACTGTTGTTATATTTTTATCATATCTGTTATCACTCTGCAAGTTCCCTACTAATATAGAATTCACTATGGGTTGAAATGTACCCCAACGATCTGTAGAATAGGAGAAAATCGTTATGGGTTGAAATGATAAACCCAAGCGATTTTCATTGAATTAAATTTGGGATTACGGGTTGAAAAGATATATACCCATATATATATATATATAAATTACGGATTGAAATGATAAATATCCGTATCACTTGACCATTAGGTCGAAAATTTTATACAGACACCGTTGGTCTATATATATATAAATATTTTGAAAAATGATTTCTATGGTTTTGAAAAGAAATATATGGTTTTAATAAATATTGATTTTAAAGATTTATTAAAGTTGATTTGAATCAATATAAAAATATGTTTGAGTATTTATGTAAAATTTATATTTTCAAATATAGAGTTTATAATGTTTCAGGTTAAAAGATAAATTTGAAATTGATTTGGAATTCCAAATTATTTAAGAATTATACTTAAATAAGTTTGATTTGAAATCTATTAAATTTGAAATTTTAAGATATGTTTTATAACTTGAATTAGATTAAAAAGTGGCTTAAATGAATATTTCAAACTTATATAAATTTAGTTGGGATATTTTGTTTATATAAATTTGTAAATTGAAGTTGTATTTAGATGTATTGAAATGATTAAAGAAATATCTCAGAAACTAAATGAAATTAAATTAAATTGAGATATAAATGGAATTATCAAATTTAGTTTTTGAAATGTGGAATATTTAAAGCTTTGAAATTTATTGAAATTTAATGATTTATTTTGTGTTTCAAATCTGTATTTGAAATCGTTATAATTCGAAATGATTTATTGAGAAATTGAATTGAGTTGCAATTTATGAATTGAGATTGAATTAAGTTGAATTTGGAAGTCGATTTAATTTGAATCGATTTGTGAATTTGTGGAAGCTATTTTATTTTATAAAGTATTTTTAAACTATATCTACAACTATTTATATTTTACTTTATAAACTATTTTAAGATAAACTATTTTATATAAATAATTTCAATATATATTATTTTATTATAAACTATTTTAACTTATAACTATTTTATATAAACTATTTTTATTTTATAAACTATCTTATTTTATACACTAATTTTAATATCTAAACTGTTTAAGAGGAAAGTGTAATGGATTCCAAAATGTGATGATTTCAAGCTATGGTTTCAAAGTGTTATGAATTTCAAGGTTTTGATTTCCAAAGTGTTTTGATTTTAAAAGACTTACGATTTCGAAAGCGATATAACTTTGGAAAGTGATATGATTTTGGAAATGGATTTATTTGAAGTGAAAATGATAACATATGGATATGGTTTTGAAATGGCAATGATATTTTGGTTTTGAAATATAAACTATTTTGAAAGTTTATTAGACCAATTGGTATAATAATTACGTAGTTATTGAAGAGTCCGGGATCGGTTAGGGACATACTCTCTGTCCAAACCGAAAACCACTTTAATAACTATTATACGCGGAGTGTGATCCAGAATGAAGTGGTTGGAATGATGACGTTGCTGGATTTGAAGAAAAAGAACGATAATTAATGACCTTGACACTTGTGTCAAATTGGAAATGACTTAAACAGGAGCCGTGCCGGGCCAGTGGGGTTAGCTACCTCTAGTAGACACAATTCTTCGTAAACTACTCATTACTTGTTTTTGATTGGTGCGCACCCTTGATTTGGGAGTGTTGTTTCGCGGTGTTGCGATCGTTGGGGCGATGCGTTCTCACCAGTCCGGATCAGGCAAACGGTAGTTTCACTACCTTGGGTATTGCCTCATGTGCCTTGTCATACTCGTATCCCTATGCGCGACCATTACGATTTGTTTTGTGTTATACCTATGGAGTACTCCCTGATAGCCCACTAGTTTACGGTGGAGTTTACAGTGCTGTATAGACTATGACGCTTATATAAAATGTGTTAAGGGGGATAATGGTAACGCCTTAACGATTTTTGATACTTTATATTACTAATAGGCATTATCTACTTAGCGTACACTACTACATAGTAGATAGTTTAACGGATCCTTAGAGGATGGTTATCCCAAACATCCTTTGTGTTACTTGTATTTTCATTTGTTATTTCACTTGAGTTGGATTTATTGATATAAGAATGTTAATCCTGACTCGAGTGTTTTGTGTTTTGCTTTATGCTCGGGTCAGACTGAGTGTACCAGTATTCGAGACTCACCTTTGGAGTTGGAGCTTCGCTTGGAGATCCAGCTATTTATGAAGCTTTCAGATATTCAGTTGATTCCAGCAATGTATTCTGATCTTGTATTTGACTATTGTATTCAAGACTTCTGTTGTATCTTGTTTAACTCTGTTATATATATATAGTAGCTTCATGAACTAATATTCTTTTGTTTCTGCTGCATTACTGTGTTATTACTCTGTGTCTGTGATTCTATGATTATTTATTTACTGTATATGCTGAGTTTTGCCAAATTTAAATTAACAATCTGATATTTTGAGCAATTCAAGTTCGACATGTGCGGATGTGAAGGGTTGAAAATATCGGGTCGTTAAAGTTGGTATCAGAGCTCTGGTTTTAGGCAAAACTCAGCATATGTAGTAAGTTTGATTACAGAATCACTTTCGTTCGAACTTGAATCTCTTCCTCTTTGGCTCGGTTTCCTTTGAATTTTGGAACGTTCCCCTCGGTTCCAAAATCCATCCTTGTCTCCCTTATTCGTGCTTCTTGATTCTGGAGTATCCCATAACTCCACTTCGAATGATCTGTATAATAAATCGGCGGTCTCGGCAATCTTAGAATGGTTTGTAAAGGGGCGAAACTCCTTTACAACAAGCATTGATTCACCGAAGATTTCTGTATCCTCGGTTTACGATGCGTCTATCTTTTGTTAAAACCCAAATCCTATTTCTGGCAATCGAATGTCGATTTTCTCTAGAATTCTATATTGATCCTATCCTTGAAGTCACAGTCAATTCGGTTAAGGTTGCCCGTGATTTGTACAAGTTTACCATCTTCCAATTTGAAATTCAATCACCTTATCTCCCTATCGAGTCTATCTTTTAGTTGAATTCTATTGATTAGAGTTCCTCTACATTGAATCCCATCTTTGCTTTGAAATCCAATTTGAAATTCAATCACCTTATCTCCCTATCAAGTGAGGGAGTGTATTTGTAATTAACATTAAAAATGTTTTATATATTATGTTGTTTGAGTTGTTAATGTTGATTTGGGTTTTCGATCGATTCGTTTGATCAACGCTATCGATAGGATTTCCAAAACACTTGAACAGAGCAAACTGACACAATTTTATTTTCACATTTGGTAAATGAAATAAATTTGTATGATTATATTATAAATATATAGTAAAGTTTTGGAATTTAATAAGTTAATTAAATTGGTTGTTTGAAATGATAATATTTGATTATCATTTATTACTCTAAATGAATTTATAAACGTGGTTTATGAATTGATTTGGGAATTGAAATTAAATTCTCAAATTCTTAATTGGTTTATAAATTTATTTGGGAATTGAAATTAATTTAAATTAAGAATTTGAGAATTTAATTTTCGATGATTTCAAACTTTGGTTTTAAAGTTTTAAAGTGTATATTATTTAAAATATTTTCGAATAGAAATCATTTCAAAGAAAATTTTAAATGGTTTAAATCAATACTCTTCTCTTTTGTCGCTGGAAAATAATTTCGGTGATGACGGTCGCATCATCGACATTCATTTTCGAGTTTCGAAGTGGAGAGACCATTCAGTAGCCTTACTACTCTTTTGTTTGGAAAATAAATTTGATTTGAACTTCTTATGAATGACTTGATTTATAATATATTATACATATAAGTATATGATTATATATTTGATTTGATAAATATAGTATATGTATATTTATCTATAAAATGGTTTGAAGTTAATCGGAAATTTAAGCTTTGAAATTATGTTAAAGGATGATTTTAAATAAAGATAAAATTTTGAATAAATATTTAAACTTGAATTTTTTTTTTAAATAAGGAAATTTTACTTGTATAATACCCGATTATATTCCAATATAACTTACCTAAATCATTCAGAAGTTGAAAATGTAATTGAATAATTTACAATGTAGAATGATGATTGATTAATTTATAAATAAAAATTGAGTGGTTGTAATAAGTGTTATACACTTGACTTTTAATTATAAAAATGTTAACAGAGATAATTAGAATAATAAGTTAATAAAATAATAAATGAGATAAATAAAATAAATTCTGTTTTGAGGAAATTAATAAATTGAAATAAAATCAACTTAATGAGATATCCTGATATTAATTGAATTTAAATTGAATTTTGTTTTGAAAGAAACCTTTTTGTATCTAACATTAATAAATGTGAAATTAAATTAATTTAATGGAAACTTGAATTTAAAAAACCAATTGTTGAATATAAAAATTTAAATTTATATGGTTTAAATTAATAGTTTTGCTTTGTTTTCAATCTATTTTCTTTCTGGTTGTTCTATTCTCCTACCTCCTTCCTTTTCGGGGACGAAAATTTTTGAGTGGGGGAGACTGTAACGACCCGTAAATTTTCGATAATTTCTATCTGTTTTATTAATATATTTAGTTGAAATTTTGAGAAATTGTAAACGATAAAATTTTGAAATAAAAATTTAATATTTGGAATACGTATATTAAAATATAGAAGACGGTAAATTTTCATCTGATTTTATGAAAGTTTATTTCGTTGTGAAATTCTATTAAATTCAAGTCAGTTAACAATTGTTGATAATAAAATATTTTCCAAACCTGAATATTTTTATGTAGAAAAATTCGAAATCATCTTTTGACTGAGACGTCATTTTTCGTTTTTTCAAACTCGGACTTCTTTAGCTCTGTCGATCTTATTTTTCTGCGTTTTGCTGCATTTTCCGCTTGTAGAAAATACGAATTTTTATAATTCAATCGAACCACCAATATCTGTATACCGTTTTGATCGTCTCGTCGTGCTGATCTCAGTGGTATATTCACTTTGTGTTTTGAAGTCCAGTATGCCGAGGAAACTACGAAACGGTCATTTGTATCGGTACCGTTTTGAACTTTTTGAATTATTTTGCCTGTTCGGTAACAACCGTGTAAAATTCCAATGGACATTAATGTTTAATTTCCTTGAATGCAACTTTCGAGACCTTTTCTATTTCCACTTTTTCTCATTTTTTTGTCGGTTCATTGTTCGCTCGGATCTCTTCCTTTCCTTTACTCAATTGAAACAAAGTATTAAATCCTATAGCTGTTTGCTTTTAAAATTCCCAGATTTGCCTTGTGACTTTTATTTTTCCAACTTTAACTTGTGACATTCAATAAAGTGTGTCCGTTCATTTACTTTGGGAACGAAAAAAAAAGAAACCGTTATGCAAAACTTTTCGTTCTCTTCCATAATTCTCTGCTACATTCTTCTTCCTCTCCCTCCTTCATTTGTTCGCATGGCTTCCCTACCACAAAACACCCTTCACCGCCATATCCTTTGCACTTTCCCAGCCCCACGTGAAGTCTCCAACCGAGCACCTCCGTCAGTGGCCGAACCACCGTAACTGCCTTCCTTTTTCGCAGCCGAATCCACCACTGCACCACTCCGAACTACCGCCTCACCCACCTTGCCTCCACCTATTCCATTTTCGGCTTCATCCTTCCACGGTCGCACTACTCCCATCTCCACTCCACCGAGTCACCGACTCCATCACAACCTGACACATTTTCAGCCAACCCATTCTCTCCGTGCCTTGCAGCTACCCTGCTCTCCTCTGTTCTGGATTCCCCATCTTTCTTCTTTCAACTCACTCGCAACCCATGTCTTCATTGTAATAAGGTATTATATCTATACTGTATATATAAATTCAAGATTGTATAAAAAAATATGTTATAAATATAGTTTAAACAGTATTTTTATATGTAATTGCAGGTTTACAAATTTCGTCTCAATTATCATCCTTCTTATAGTTTACAGTTAGGATTATAAATTGTTTATATATATATATATATGATATGTATAGTGTTATCTAAAATTTTATCAATTCGGACCGGTTGTTTTAAAGCATATGTTATGTATGTAAGTAGTACGGTATGGATGTGCTGTGGACAAAATTTTGAGTTACATATTATATATATTTGTTTATATTTAAAGTATATATAAGTTATAGTAGTTCTTATTTTGTTTACAGTATATATATATTAAAGATATTCATGTTAGTTATAGATATATATATATATATATATATATGTGTGTGTGTGTGTGTTTTCTTTGTTAGTCATGTTGTCTGCATTTATATTGATATACAGCATGCGCATGTATTTGTTGCTCTATACAAATAGATTTACTTTATATATAAAATGTTATATTGTGTAGGTTATACTTAGTTATATAGCTGACAGTTTATTTATATAAATATATTTTAGTATAGGCTATAATTGATAACACGGAATTCATTTGACAGTTTTACATTCGTATGTTGTAATATATATAGTGTCAGACTATATAAAATATACGTTATATTACAAGTTGGTTATGTATATTTACTGTTAGTATTGGTTTATTAATGTTTTGAGAAAAAATGAACTATATACGAATAATGTCAGTATGAAGGATCTTAGAGTATACCTCTGTATAATTTCGTATGTTATATTTTACAATCTAAGAGTACATTTATTTTGTTATTTATGATACATAGGTATACATAAGTTTTGATTGTTGTTTTCTTCTATTGTTAGTATATATATATATATATATAGTTATGTTGTATAAGTTGTTTATTTTATTGTTGTTATCCTAAAATATTTCAACATACGTCATCAGTTATATATATGATAGTTATTTTGTGTTTTGTTGACGTATGGTTATGAACAGCAAGGGAAGGTATGTCAAATAAAATTGTTTCAGGTGTATAGATGTTAGTTGTATGTGTTAATTTATTTATGTTAATTTGTGTAAGTATATAGGTTGGATATCATATAGAAGAATATTTCAAAGTTATGTTTATAATTCATTGTTTAGCAATGATATAGTTAAGCCATTTGATTTCTAAATTTATTACATTTACAGTTTTATGTATATCCATGGATTCAATTTGGTTATGCATATTAAGTTAGGTATTAATATTTAAATTTTAATGTATATATACACATTTGATTTGGAAAAAGAGGTATAGGTGTTAGTTAAAGCAATGGTTTTATTTACATATATATAATTATTTTATTCTATTTGTCTTAAATTAAAATATATTGATTTCAAGGAGGTAATAATAATATTTCTGTCAAACTGATCCGATTTGTTTCTATAAATTCCTATCTATCAGCTTTGTCCGTCAAATTCATGCATATCTCACTTTTCTTTGGAGTCCGTGCTTGGATCCGTAACTCATCCCGTTGTTTTCTTTCTAGCCTCGAAAGGTGAGCAATCACTCACGATTAACGTTCTTTTATTTATTAAATTTGATTTCAATTGAAATGACAATTGAAATATGCTGCTGGTAGTTATTTACATTGCTATATATATGCCATCATCTGTATCTGTTCACCTATGACATCTGACACCATTATATGTTATTTGTATTGCTATATATATGCCATTATCTGTATCTGTTCACTTGTGACATCTGACACCATTATCTGTTATTTATCACTGATGATATATGCCTGTTACTATTGTTATTTTTATCATATTTGTTATCACTCTGCAAGTTCCTTGTTAATATAGAATTCAGTATGGGTTGAAATGATACATAGTCGAACGATCTGTAGAATAGGAGAAAATCGTTATGGGTTGAAATGATAAACCCAAGCGATTTTCATTGAATTAAATTTGGGATTACGGGTTGAAAAGATATATACTCGTATATATATAAATTATGGATTGAAATGATAAATATCTGTATCACTTAACCATAAGGTAGAAAATTTTATACAGACACCGTTGGTCTATATATAAAAATATTTTGAAAAATGATTTCTATGGTTTTGAAAAGAAATATATGGTTTTAATAAATATTTATTTTAATGATTTATTAAAGTTGATTTGAATCAATATAAATATATGTTTGAGTATTTATGTAAAATTTATATTTTCAAATATAGAGTTTATAATGTTTCAGGTTGAAAGATAAATTTGAAATTGATTTGGAATTCTGAATTATTTAATAATTATACTTAAATAAGTTTGATTTGAAATCTATTAAATTTGAAATTTTAAGATATGTTTTAACTTGAATTTGATTAAAAATTGGCTTAAATGAATATTTCATACTTATATAAATTTAATTGGGATATTTTGTTTATATAAATTTGTAAATTGGAGTTGTATTTAAATGTACTGAAATGATTAAAGAAATATCTCAAAAACTAAATGAAATGAAATTAAATTGAGATATAAATGGAATTATCAAATTTAATTTTTGAAATGTGGAATATTTAAAGCTTTCAAATATATTGAAATTTAATGATTTATTTTGTGTTTCAAATCTGTATTTGAAATCGTTATAATTCGAAATGATTTATTGAGAAATTGAATTGAGTTGCAATTTATGAATTGAGATTGAATTAAGTTGAATTTGGAAGTCGAGTTAATTTGAATCGATTTGTGAATTTGTGGAAGCTATTTTATTTTATAAAGTATTTTTAAACTATATCTACAACTATTTATATTTTACTTTATAAACTATTTTAAGATAAACTATTTTATATAAATCATTTCAATATATATTATTTTATTATAAACTATTTTAACTTATAACTATTTTATATAAACTATTTTTATTTTATAAACTATCTTATTTTATACACTAATTTTAATATCTAAACTATTTAAGAGGAAAGTGTTATGGATTCCAAAATGTGATGATTTCAAGCTATGGTTTCAAAGTGTTATGAATTTCAAGGTTTTGATTTCCAAAGTGTTTTGATTTTAAAAGACTTATGATTTCGAAAGCGATATAACTTTGGAAAGTGATATGATTTTGGAAATGGATTTATTTGAAGTGAAAATAATATCGTATGGATATGGTTTTGAAATGGCAATTATATTTTGGTTTTGAAATATAAACTATTTTGAAAGTTTATTAAATGACCAATCGGTGTAATAATTACGTAGTTATTGAAAAGTCCGGGATCGGTTAGGGACATACTCTCTGTCCAAACCGAAAACCACTTTAATAACTATTATACGCGGAGTGCGATCTAGAATGAAGTGGTTGGAATGATGACGTTGCTGGATTTGAAGAAAGAGAATGATAATGGATGACCTTGACACTTGTGTCAAATTGGAAATGACTTAAACAGGAGCCGTGCCGGGCCAGTGGGGATAGCTACCTCTAGCGGACACACTTCTTCATAAACTACTCATTACTTGTTTTTGATTGGTGCGCACCCTTGATTTGGGAGTGTTGTTTCACGGTGTTGCGATCGTTGCGACGATGCGTTCTCACCAGTCCGGATCAGGCAAACGGTAGTTTCACTACCTTGGATATTGCCTCATGTGCCTTGTCGTACTCATATCCCTATGCATGACCACTACGATTTGTTTTGTGTTATACCTATAGAGTACTCCCTGATAGCCCACTAGTTAACGTGAAGTTTACAGTGCTGTATAGACTATGGCGCTTATATAAAATGTGTTAAGGGGGATAATGGTAACGCCTTAACAATATTTTGATACTTTATATTAAAGATAGGCATTATCTACTTAGCGTACACTACTATATAGTAGATAGTTTAACGGATCCTTAGAGGATGGTTATCCCAAACATCCTTTGAGTTACTTGTATTTTCATTTGTTATTTCACTTGAGTTGGATTTATTGATATAAGAATGTTAATCCTGACTCGAGTATTTTGTGTTTTGCTTTACGCTCGGGTCAGACTGAGTGTACCAGTATTCGAGACTCACCTTTGGAGTTGGAGCTTCGCTTGGAGATCCAGCTATTTATCCAGCTTTTAGATATTCAGTTGATTCCAGCAATGTATTCTGATCTTGTATTTGACTATTGTATTCAAGACTTCTGTTGTATCTTGTTTAATTCTGTTATATATATAGTAGCTTCATGAACTACTATTCTTTTGTTTCCGCTGCATTATTGTTGTATTACTCTGTGTTTGTGATTCTATGATTATTTATTTACTGTATATGCTGAGTTTTGCCAAATTTAAATTAACAATCTGATATTTTGAGCAATTCAAGTCCGACATCTGTGGATGCGAAGGGTTGAATATATCGAGTCGTTACAAAAATCTCAAATATTTCCAATTAAATCTCAGTCATCTCGCTTTACCATTGTTGAGTTTTTTGTTGTCCTTCAACGTTTCTTCGTTTAATTGACCGTGATTAATCTTTTGTTAATTTATGTTCAAAGCTAAATTATGTTGAGTCTTCCATTAGTTTGAGTCAAAATGACTTTGTTTACGGTAAGTTTATTTTTAAATAAGATTTCCTTTATCTTTGCTGTCCTATGAATATGCACCTGAATTCAACTTCTGCATTTCATGTGTTTTAGCATATGTTTTTACTTACATTTTTAAGTAATATATCCGTTTGCTGTCGGAATAAATGCATTGTTTGTTATTATCAACATTGTCTAGCTTATGATCACATGGGAAAGACCTTATGCGCAGTTAATTATAATCGTATACAGATGTACAATTCTGTCTAGTTGACTAATAAATAAATCATATACTGTATGAGATAACAGGTGTAGTCACTAAAGTAGTAGGCAATGCGAGCAATTTTAAGGTAGGTGACCGAGTTTGAGTTGGATACATAATCGCTTGCTGCCTCAACTACTAGTTCTTCAATGGTTCTCAAGAAAATTATCATGACCAAAGGCAATCCACATATAATGGTATTTATTAGGATGGTAGCACCACTTATGGTGGCTACTCTGAAATGATAGTTGCTCACAAAGGGTTTTAACATCTAACTAAACAAAACATTGTGCCTAAAAATCTCACACATGTACATAATAATTTGACCTGATTATAATTAAATCTATCCCTTGGAAAAGTCAAACCTGAATTCATGTTTCTTTATTTATAACAAATTGAAATTTAGTTGAATAATAACCAGGTTTGTGGTCCACATACCCAATAACCTTCCTTTGCTCATCGGCTCCACTTCTATGAAAGAACACAAAATGCTTGAATCACTAGGCAAAAAACTTGGATTGGTCGGGCTTGGGGGACTTGGTCACCTTGCTTTTAAGTTTGGTAAAGCATTTGGACTTCATGTTACTATCATTAAAACATCTCCTTTTAAAGAAAAGGAAGCTAGAGAGCATTTAGGTGCTGATGATTTTCTACTTAGCACCGATCCTGAACAGATGAAGGTGTTATTATTTTTTAATGAAGAGATATGATCAGTTCGAAAAAACCTTATCAATGTACAAATAGTCATTGTCATCAAATATGATATTTGAATTTAATTGGTTTCTTAATAATGTGGCGATCTTTATTGCACCGTTATATCCATAATCTGCAGCAAAGCGTTTTGATTATGTTACTAACACAATCAGCAACATGCCGCGTTCACTTGGACCATTTCTTAAGTTGCTTAAAATTAGAGGTACATTGGTGTTTCTTGGTGCACTTGATGAATCCATTGAACTTCATTCTTTTCCTATGATATTTGGTAAGTAAATATTTCTTTTCTCGATATGATGTTCTCTTGTAAGACTAACTAATGAAATACATCATTTCATTTGCTATGATATTTTAGTTTTGGATTCTGATCCTTACCTACTCAATCCATACTATATAATACAAGGCAGGTTTCAACACTATAAAATACACTTTGAATGTAGTAGTACCTGACAGAATCTTTTTTATGGTTCAATGATTTGTAGGTAGAAGGATAATAAGCGGTAGCATACTAGGAGGGATATGTCTTCTTGATATATAATGTGGTGCTCAACAGGTTTTCACTGACAAAGGCCGAGTACTAATTGATGCAGCGCAATGTTCCAATTCCAGTCTTTTAGGTCGCACACGACCTAGTGAGATTTAAGGTCGCTCACGACCTAGCAAGGTAGCCGAGTTACGCAGTGATAATACAACCTAGGTTGATCAAGTGTTAGGTCACGAACGACCTAACGAGTCCTTTAAGTCGCGCCAACGACCTAGTGGAGACACACGAGTTAATGAGATAGGTCGCTCAAGCGAGCTACGACCTAACCAGAGACAAGAGGCGGAGGCTACAACACGGTATGATAAGTCGCTTGATTTAGGTCGCGAACGACCTAGCGACTTACGAGCTAATGAGTTAAAGAACAAGGTGCTACGACCTAATGAAGTACGACCTACTTTAGGTCGCGGAGATATGTTTCGACCTATGCTAGGTCGTGGGAAGATATGGGAAGATAGGTCGCTCACTTTAGGTCGCTCCGATGCCTCGAGTAAAGACTTTCTCGAGCTACGACCTACCTACGACCTAAGTTAGGTCGCGTGAACGACCTACGACCTAAGTTAGGTCGCGGGAAGCTTTAGGTCGCCAATTGCTATAAGTCGCTGAAGCTCATGCCGCCTGGATTTCTTGAGTCGCTACCTTACATTTTTAGGTTGTGATGTTTTTAGGTCGTGATGTTTTTAGGTCATGATGTTTTTTGGTCGTGATATTTTTAGGTCGTGATGTTAGGTCGTGACCGACCTATGTATTGTACAATTTTCTGTTGTGTGAGTTGTAAGCCTATAAATAGGCGGTTGGGTCATTTGTAAAGTTAGTTGATTTTTGGAATAAAATTCTTGTTTGAGAGCTTTGTGCCTCTTCTTAAATTGGTAGTTGAGTGTAATCTCCTATCTCCACTTTCGGTTAATTGAGTGCGCTCGATTCAACGACTGCTGAAGCCGATTCACAGAATCTAGTGCACTAGATCAACGTGCGAAGAATCGCAGATCTTTAAACACGGTATCGTGCGCGATCAACGTGTTTGGGATAGCTAGAATTCGGTATTTTCGGATCAACGAATTTGGGCATTTCGGTATCTTCTACTTCATCGATTGCTACTTTCATCATCACAATCATTTTTGTTATTCCGCTGTTGCGTCATTTTGGTATCAGAGCTAGACTTAGCCAATCATAGCTAAGCCGAGTCTTGGATCCAATTCTTATTGAAGAGTTTGAAGAGTTTGAAGCCGTATATCATTTTGAAGTTCATTTGGAGTTTGAAGCCGTACATCATTTGGTATCATCAATTTGTAAATCCAAGCCGAGAATTGAAGTATTTGTGAAGATTCAATCATGCCGCCGAGAAGAGCTAATCGCCATCAAAATATTGAAGCATTGTATAGACGAGAAGAAGCTGATGAGATGGAGCAAAGAATTAACGAAAACTTTAATGAGAAGCTTAATGAAGGGATTGGTCGAATAGAGAAGATGATGTTAGAGATGAATCAAAATCAGAGAAGGGTTTCACCTGAATCTAACCATGGGGGAAGTAGAGTTTTGCTACATTCCCATCGAGAGAGAAGCATTGATATTAATCATAGAAGTATGGATCGAGAATCTTATAGAAATGTTGATGATCGAAATGTGAATGGTCGAGAACGGAGGAATGTAGATCGAAGGGATGTGGGTGGAAGAAATTGTGGTAGTAGAGATGTTGGTGGTCAGGATCGACATCGATATACATCAGATTTTGAAGAGGAGTTTGATGGAGGTAGTGTTCGTGGACAAGGACGAGGTCAAGGAAGAAACTATTCAGAATATGATCATAGATGGGAGTCGGGGATGAAAACGGAAATTCCAGAATTCAAGGGTGGTATGCAAACAGAAGAGTTTTTAGATTGGATGTCTAATGTTGAAGAGATTTTTGACTTCAAGGAGGTTCCAGAACATCGTAGAGTGAAGTTGGTTGCTACAAGGTTGAGGGGTAGAGCTTTGGCGTGGTCGCAGCAAACCAAACTTACACATGAACGGATGGGGAAGTCAAAGGTTGAATCATGGGAGAAGATGAAGAAGTTGATGAAAGCTACATTCTTACCATATAATTATCAATCGCTTATGTATCAAAGATTGCAGAACTTGAGACAGGGTACGAAGTTTGTGAATGATTATGCTGATGAATTTTACCAACTTATTGCCCGGAATGATATTATGGAAACGAAAGAGCAGCTGACAGCTAGATTTGTTGGAGGGTTGAGAATGCAGATTCAAGGTATGGTGAACATGTTTGATCCCAGATCTGTTGCAGAAGCACACCAAAAGGCGTTAGCTTGGGAGAAGCAAGGTAGACGAGGTGGTGGTGTGTTTACAAATTCCAACAATCAAGTGAAAGGGACTAGTAGCAATGTGAATGTTTCAAAAGCTGATGCAAAACCAATTGTTAATGAAGTTGCTAAGGCCAGGGTCAACAACGGTATCAAATGTTTCAATTGTCAAGAGGTTGGTCACAAAAGCAATGAATGTCCTAAGCCGAAGAAGCGAGCAATGATAGCTGAGGTTGAGGATGAAGATGAGGAGGCTGAATGTTCTAATTCATTACCGGTTGAGGAGGAAGAATTATTGTCTGGAGATGATGGTTATACATTAATGATGAGGAGGAATTGTTTGACACCGAAGCTGGAGGAAGAGACTAGCTAGTTGAGGAGTAACATCTTTCAATCAACATGTACTATCTTGGGAAGGATTTGCTAATTTGTTATTGATGCGGGAAGCTATGATAATATTATTTCTACTGAAGCTGTGAAGAAATTGTCATTAAAGACTGAGAAGCATCCTAAGCCTTAAAAGTTAGCTTGGTTGAGGAAAGGTGGGGAGGTGAAAGTGTGTCGAAGAGCTTGTGTTAATTTTTCAATTGGGAAGAAATACAAGGATGAAATTTGGTGTGATGTTGTGGATATGGACGTATGTCATCTGTTGTTGGGGAGACCGTGGCAGTATGATAGAGCGGTACAACATGATGGGCGTACGAACAGTTATAGTTTCATGTTTGAAGGCACCAAGATTACTTTAGTTCCCAAGAAGCGACAACAAGAAGAAAGCAAGCTGGAGGAGATTGAAGAGCTTAAAACTTTGCTATCTTTGAAGGAGTTTGTTAAAGAAGTCGAAGAGGAGCCTGAAGTATACTTGTTGATTGGACGAGAGAGTAATGAAATGGTTGAAGTACCTGAAGAAGTAAAGCCAGTGCTGGAAGAATTTGAAGATGTATTCCATGAAGAGTTGCCAACGGAGTTACCGCCGTTTAGGGACATTCAACATCAAATTGATCTTGTTCTAGGAGTTGTGTTACCTCATAGACCACACTACAGAATGAGTCCAAGGGAGCACGAGGAGTTGCGAAGGCAGGTGGAAGAATTGCTTGAACAGGGGCGTGTGCAGGAAAGTTTGAGTCCATGTGTTGTACCAGCATTGTTAGTGCCGAAGAAGGATGGGACGTGGAGAATGTGTACTGATAGCAGGGCACTGAACAAGATAACTGTCAGATACAGATTTCCAATGCCGAGGCTTGATGATTTGTTGGATCAGTTGAGCGGGGCTATATTTTCGAAGATTGATTTAAAGAGTGGTTATCATCAAATTCGAATCAGACCAGGGGATGAATGGAAAACAACGTTCAAGACACGAGAGGGGTTGTACGAATGGTTGGTGATGCCGTTTGGTCTTTCGAATGCACCAAGTACATTTATGCGGGTGATGAATCAAATTTTTAGACCATTCATTGGGAAGTTTGTGGTGGTGTATTTCGATGATATTCTGATATAATGTGGAAGCGCAGAGGAACACTTGCAACATCTGAGAGAAGTGTTGATGGTACTACGACAAGAACAGTTTTATGCCGCAACGAAGAAATGCGTGTTCTTGACGCATAGTGTTTTATTTTTGGGATATGTTATATCGGGAGGAGGTATACAGGTGGATCAGAATAAAGTTGAAGCAGTCAGAAATTAGCCACAACCCAAGACGATAACAAAAGTTAGAAGTTTTCATGGTTTGGCATCATTCTAACGAAGGTTCATTCCAACTTCAGTAGCGTGATGGCACCAGTTACTGATTGTATGAAGGAGAAACAATTCTTATGGTCAGAAGAAGCAGGGGTTGCTTTTGAGCAAATCAAGGAGCTTTTCACGACAGCACCAATTCTAGTTTTACCAGATTTTCAGTTGTTGTTTGAATTACATACTGATGCATCAAAAGTTGGGATTGGAGGAGTGTTGAGTCAGAAAGGACGTCCTATTGCATATTTCAGTGAGAAGTTATCGGGAGCAAAAATGAGATATAACACATATGATGTCGAATTTTATGCTATCGTGCAAGCTGTGAAACACTGGAGACATTATTTGTTTCATAAAGAATTTGTTTTATATACTGATCATGAAGCGTTGAAGCATATGTAGGGACAAGACAAGATTGCAGCAAGGCATGCTTCGTGGATTGCATACTTACAACAATTTACATTTGTGGTGAAGCATAAATCGGGAATTACAAATCGAGTGGCAGATGCATTGAGCAGAAGGAATCATGTGTTGACTACAATGAAGGTAGAGGTGACAGGTTTTGATGTGTTGCCAGAATTATTTGTTGAAGATCCTTACTTTGGAAAGTTTGTGGATGAAGTCAAGGAGGGGAAAACGGATGAGTTTGTATTGGTGGATGGTTTTCTGTTTAAAGGAAATCGATTATGTGTACCAGATTACAGTTTACGGATGAAAATTGTCAAGGAGCTACATGAAGAAGGCCATGTGGGTAGAGACCGTACATTGCAGCTGATTTCTCAATCTTACTTTTGGCCGACGATGAGAAAAGAAGTGGCGAGATTTGTGGAGAGATGTCATGTTTGTCAAGTATCGAAAGGAACAGCTACAAATGCAGGATTATATATGCCTTTACCGGTTCCGACAAAACCATGGGTAGATGTGAGTATGGATTTCGTGTTGGGGTTACCAAGGACTCAACGGGGAAATGATTCTATATATGTTATAGTTGACCAGTTTTCGAAAATGGCACATTTTATTGCTTGTAAGAAGACGGCAGATGCAAGTCATGTGGCACAGTTGTTCTTTAGAGAGATCTATCGATTGCATAAGTTACCAGAGTCTATAGTTTTCGACAAGGATACCAGATTTCTGAGTCATTTTTGGCTAAGTTTGTGGAAGATGGTGGGAACGAAGCTGAATTTCAGTAGTGCTTATCATCTGCAGCCGGATGGACAGACTGAAGTTATAAACAGTTCATTGGGGAATTTGTTACGATGTCTTGTAAAGGACAATCTGAAGAGTTGGGATGTGAAGTTATGTCAAGCGGAGTTTGCTCATAATCATGCCGTGAACCGTAGTACGGGTTTCAGTCCATTTCAGGTTGTATATTCAAGCTTACCAAAGGGGCCGTTGGATTTAACGGTAGTACCACACCCGAAGGGGACAGTTAAGAAAGCTGTCGATTTTGTTGAAGGGCTAACAGAATGTCATAAAATCGTTCAGGAACGATTGGAGAAAGCGAATGAGAAGTATAAACAACTGGCAGATAAAAGGCGAAGATGTGTGAATTTCCAAGAAGGTGATTTGGTTTATGCCGTATTGACAAAAGATCGTTTTCCAGTAGGAACGTATAATAAGTTGAAAGCTCGAAAAATCGGTCCAGTGGAAGTCTTGAAGAAAATCAATGGGAATGCATATCAATTGAGATTGCCGGATGATGTTCATACTTCTGATGTTTTTAATGTTAAACATCTTATACTGTATCATGGGGATGAACTTGTTGTGGAAGAGGAAGGTGCAAATTCGAGGTCGAATTTTTGTCAACCGGAGGAGGATGATGCAGCGCAATGTTCAAATTCCAGTCTTTTAGGTCGCACATGACCTAGTGAGATTTTAGGTCGCTCACGACCTAGCAAGGTAGCCGAGTTACGCAGTGATAATACAACCCAGGTTGATCAAGTGTTAGGTCGCGAACGACTTAACGAGTCCTTTAAGTCGCGCCAACGACCTAGTAGAGACACACGAGTTAATGAGATAGGTTGCTCAAGCGAGCTACGACCTAACTAGAGACAAGAGGCGGAGGCTACAACACGCTGTGATAAGTCGCTTGATTTAGGTCGCGAACGACCTAGCGACTTACGAGCTACTGAGTTAAAGAACAAGGTGCTACGACCTAACGAAGTACGACCTACTTTAGGTCGCGGAGATATGTTTCGACCTATGTTAGGTCATAGGAAGATATGGGAAGATAGGTCGCTCACTTTAGGTCGCTCCGATGCCTCGAGTAAAGACTTTCTCGAGCTACGACCTACGATAGGTTGTGTGAACGACCTACGACCTAAGTTAGGTCGCGGGAAGCTTTAGGTCGCCGATTGTTATAAGTCACTGAAGCTCATGCCGCCTGGATTTCTTGAGTCGCTACCTTACATTTTTAGGTCGTGATGTTTTTAGGTCGTGATGTGTTTAGGTCGTGGTGTTTTTAGGTCGTGGTGTTTTTAGGTCGTGATATTTTTAGGTCGTGATGTTTAGGTCGTGACCGACCTATGTGTTGTACAATTTTCTATTGTGTGAGTTGTAACCTATAAATAGGCGGGTTGGGTCATTTGTAAAGTTAGTTGATTTTTGGAATAAAATTCTTGTTTGAGAGCTTTGTGCCCACTACGCCATAAATGGCCTACTGCAACACAAAAAAAATGTTGGCTCAGGCCCGAAAAATGTTGCCATAGGTCTATGGCAACACTTTTAGGGTGATGCAATTTTTGCCGTTGCCTTAGACCTCAAAGGCAACATTTTGACTATCTAAGGCAACATAAGTAATATTGTTGCAATAGAACCCTATTTGGGTCTATGGCAACACCCATAGGTATCTGTAGCAACATTCCAAAATGTTGCTATAGATATGAACTTTTTGAATTTGTGGGGCCCACAATGTAGAGCATATTTGATTTTTTAATAAAAATAAATATTTATTTAATAAAATGCTATTACACAGAATTTGATATTTAAACAGTAATTTATTTAAATAAATATTTTATTTCAACATTTGAAATTGTACAAATTCCTGACTCCACTATTTTACAATACAATGATATATAACACTGATATTCACATATACAGATATTCCTCACTACATCACTCAGTTCACTCATTACATATGCAGTTTCAATTTATACATACACCGACACTGACAAATATATGCCGAGCCGAAGGCGAGCCGAGAAGCGGGTCCGGGCGCAGCGCCGGCGGGGGTCCGGGGCACCGCAGTCCCGGCGGGGGTCCGGGGCACCGCCCGATTCATCCGATTTCGGAAGATCGAGCCTTCTTTGAAATGACGTAAAATGATGCACAAATGAAGACTGAGCTTAATTCCTATCCTCCATCTCCTCGCCTAAATCTGCTTGAATCCCCTACGGCCAAACACCAAAACTCTACTGCAAACTCTTCAATTTCCAATCACCACATTAGCTTCTCTCCGTAACCAATACACAACAGCACTCTACCATTGTCAAACTCCAAACTCCGTCTACATCTCTCTGCCAACATTCAGGCATCACACTGCCAACTAAAACTCCTCTGCATCACCAACTTCCACCATCACTTCCATAACTTACCAAACCAACCAACCAACCTTCAACCAATACAACTACATCCAGATTCAATGGTGAACCAACCAACCAGATTATGAACTTGCGATGGACTTGCGATGGAGGCACAGGGCATCCAGAAGCAGTACATACCCAGCCAGATTCTGAAACATTAACAAGTGTTAAAGGAGCATTTGCACAAACATATGGGGGGCATACTATCTTATTGAAATTACCAGTACCAAGTGAAGCAACCGCAATCATAGGGGAAAGTATGAAGAGATCAGCCTGGGATCTTCTCTGAACTTGCGATGGAAAGTACGAAGTGAACCAAAATCTCGAGGGCAGCAGTTCGGGTTTTGGGAGAAATTAAGGCGCTAAAAGGGTTTTCAGGTGAAGTGGTCTAAAGGAGAAAGGTAGAGGGGTTGGTGGCGAGCAGGTCTTCTGTTGGAGGCGAGAGCTGATGGCGACGACAGCGGTGGCAAAAGGGGTTTGAATGGAAAACTTTGTTTGGCTTCGGGTTTTGGTGTCGTGACAGGGCTCTGGTTGGAGCTAGATGGTCGCGATGGTTAGGGGGCAGCTGGGAGGAGGCGACTGGGAGGAGGCGACTGGGAGGAGGCGACTGGGAGGAGGCGAATGGGAGGAGGCGACTGGGAGGAGGCGACTGGGAGGAGGCGAATGGGAGCGACTGGGAGGAGGCGAATGGGAGGAGGCGAATGGGAGCGACTGGGAGGAGGCGAATTGGAGGAGACGAATTGAAATGAAAACCAAAAGGGGATCTGAACTAGTTTAGGCGGGAAAACGAAATTTTGGGCCAAATTGCAGTGGTGATCCATTTTAACAACCAGATTAAATGTAGATCGTTGGATCGTATTCACGCGGATTGCTAATTTTATTAATTTTTTAATCTGAATACATCTATTGCAACACTATATAAAAATGTTGCATCGTGTTACACTTGTTTAGCTAGAGCAACACATTTTTATGGCTAAGGTAACACCAAAAATGCAACGTTGCAGTAGGACCAAAATTTTATAGCTGTCGCAACATTTTAGCTGGCAACACCTTGCAAAAGTGTTGCAGAAGGTCATTTATGGCGTAGTGGCCTCTTCTTAAATTGGTAGTTGAGTGTAATCTCCTATCTCCACTTTCGGTTAATCGAGTGCGCTCGATTCAACGACTGCTGAAGCCGATTCACGGAATCTAGTGCGCTAGATCAACGTGCGAAGAATCGTAGATCTTTAAACACGGTATCGTGCACGATCAACGTGTTTGGGATAGCTAGAATTCGGTATCTTCGGATCAACGAATTTGGGCATTTCAGTATCTTCTACTTCATTGATTGCTACTTTCATCATCACAATCATTTTTGTTTTTCCGCTGCTGCGTCACTAATAGAATGTGCCGAGTAAACTTGGGCTTACTCTGGCAATGGCTGACCTGAACTTACAAGGCATGATTCATGATGCATTCATCACTACCAAGGACATGTCAGACTAAACTGAATGAACTCTATATGATGTCATGTGTAGTTTGAGAAGGGACCAAGTAAACTGAGTTAACTCCATAAGAACTCCATATGCTTATTAGTGTGATGCTATATTTCTTCAGTATGCATGTCTGCTTTTTCATTACACTATTCATTATACAAATTTTATATTTGGGTTGTCCATACATGATACAAGATTATGGTCAACTACATAGCCCACATTTACTAAATATTAGAGTAACATTATCAATTAGGTGCTCATTTTTGTCATATTTTAATGTGGTTGTATCAGGAACAAGTTCGTAGTGGTGATGACAATGCGACAGAGTTATTTGAACTTGGTGTTGTCATGTTACGAAGAAAATTTTACCTTGTAACTATAAAATACTTGTAACAAGCAATAGAAAAATAGGATAGGGATGATCAAGATTTAGCACAGGTTTATGCATTTTTCTTTATGAAATTTCTTTTGACTTTCTATCCCATTTTTATCCATTGTTAACCTTATTTGTTATAGTACCTAGTTGGATAACAATATTTCTATTAATATAGAACTGACATCTTCAATGAACCGAGTTTTTTGTACTGATTTTGGCTTTTTTATTTGCCCTATTTACGAAAGGTTTACTAAACCTGCGCTTTTGAGTTCTTGACATTCTTAAAAAAGTAGCAAACCTAGTATTTAGTGTGATTTTAGAGCAGACTATAATTGTACTATTTTTAAAAAAACTCCTAAAATCATTGCACAGTAAATTTATAAGCAGGGATCAAAAGATCTCAAAATATTTTTGTACTAATATTTCGAAACCCAACTCCTCACTAAAAACCAAAATAACTATTCTGACGAAAAGGCTCATAGATGTTACTGTAAAATACGAAAGCTAACCCTGAGAGTGGTGCATTCATAGTGACAAAATTGTGGTGGTGATTTAGCCTTTTAAGATGACATGCATGTTGTGGTAACTTGTTCATCCTAAACCCGCTAATAGTTAAAAGTTAAAACAAATTAACATGTGCATCCAGTTACTCCTTGTATGGAAACAAGTTTTTTTATTTAGCTTATCGTGGGGTAGTAGTATTGGATTAAGAAACATGTTGTCACTTTGCGCCTAGTACTTAGTGGTGGATTAATACTTATTTTAAGTGAATTAATAAATGTGTCATGCCTTGACAAACAAACACAAACATTGAGTATTTTTATTATTACGTTTCAAATGGTGTAAACAAGTGATCTAAATTTTAGTTTTCAAAGAAAAGAACAATAAGAACTATGCTAATAAAAATAATATGCTAATTAAACATTTAAAAATTGTATATTGTTATACCATAAGATATATCTTTGGACTATAACAAGCACAATTCAAACTTGTAGTAGAACGTGATAAAATATCTTTATAACAACGTCAATCCACACGTTAATAGTTGTAAATTTAATGTTATGTGAGCTGAATGAACGAGATATTTAACAATAAAGTTGAATTTCTTAATTTTCTTAAATGGGCTTCATTTAATTTTTCAAGTTGTTAATCCAAACCCTTTGAAAAACAATTTCCAAATTAATGGGTCTTAAATTCTCAAATTCCTTGTTTTAGACGCATTTTTATTTACAATTCATATTATAAATATACTTAGGCAATTTCATTTACTTTCCGTTTATGAATCACATTTAGAAATCATATTTATATAATCTCACTTCTTATGTAATATCATTCCGCAAATGTTTATTATTTTAACTATAATTAATACTCTATATTTCGTATTTATAAATTCACACTCTTATATAACTCAGTTTATAATTGATTATTTTTGTTCAGATTATAATAGTCGCAATTTTTATTAGAACAACAAACAACAAATGATAATAATTAGATATTATCATTTACTAACAACCAAACACACCATATATAGCTATAATAATTTCTGAAAAATTATTCCTTTATATATGAAATATAACTTTGGTAAAATTATTTCATTTACCAATTTCAAAACAATACTGTGTCGATTTGCCTTGTTTAAGTGTTTAGAAACCCCTATCGATATCATGGCATCCCACGAACCGACCAAAATTCATAAACCACTCAACAGATAAATTAACACAATATAAAACATTTTTATAATCACTAACAAATACATGCTCATATGTATACACACACTCAAAACTCATAATAAGGCATTCCATTACCTTATCTCTTAATGAGTTACCGCACCAAAGCCAAGGTCCTCGCTTAACCTTGCGCTTCGATACCAAGTGTAACAGCTGGGAATTTCAGACCCTCGAAAATCAACACTAATATTTTTACTATATTGTGTGCCGAGCAATCGAATTCCGAAAAACCCGATTGTTAGGGGAAAATAAGGAAGAAAGAAGAAGAGAAAGAAACTTAAAGCAACATGGAATTTCATAATCGTAGCGGAACAACATATAATATAATATCAATGATCTTTACAAAATAGAAACTGTTATATACATACATCCATTAGAGTACAACGACAAATCACAATCATCAGCCTAGATAGTTATAACAACCCATCCTCACAAATGCTGATGATTTCAACAACAAAACAACGGAAAATGAACATATATGTGAATATGACTTGAAGACCTCTAACTCATCTCCTGAGCTCCAATGCATCCAAAGAAATCTATAGGTATGCTCGTTCTGACCCGAGCATTATAATAAAATAACACCCTAGTCAGTTCAGAAAACCAGCGTGAGAAAACATGCCCAATTGAATTTAAAGTTATAGAAACCTTTGAAAATCAAAAGTATCTCGTAAGACCACACCACACATAAACACGGGCAGGTTTTTGCCTTATGATAACCCAAATATTACATATGAAATTCTCTGATATTATAATAGTGTCTAAGATACAAATACTTATTAACAATTAACAAAAGTGTTACATTAATTAAATTATAGCATAATAGGTATACAACTAAAACCGTAAAGGCTCGTATTAGAGAATGGATTCCATACAATGATTGGGCTATGGGGGTACCGCCCATCACGGTGCATCTCTAGATAAAATAAGACCGAGGACCTTGCCTGGATCACCTACCAACACAGAACCGACCTACCCCGTACAGGATAGTACCGAATATAATGACCTCTTCGTTAATGGGTCCCGAAGCTTACAAATGAGAGATAATATCGACTCTAGATAGGGATAATCATACCCTACTTGGGAGCGACCAATTTAGCCCTGCTGCATCTCCTATGTTTTAGTTATTCCCGGTTGATGAGGCTTGAGGCTATGTTTTACCTTTTATATAACAGTTCCCAAATGGAATGCTAACACCTCACTCCAGGAAGCCATACAATGCCAGCATTCATCCATACAAGTTCTTTCTAGGACTGAACGAAACACTTGACAGCTCCGTCTTCAATTTCCATCATCTTCAAGTTGTCTTCACTTCGAAACGCTCGACTTGGATCGAATTAGTTTTCAGATAACACACTTGATCTTGGTTTGTTTGAAAACAACTTTTCGATAATTCCTGGTAAACCAAACCTTGGTTCTTTCGGAAATAAACAGTCAAGGAGAAGAGTGGAGATCGCCTCCTAACCGTTAGTGGATAGATTTCCTTATCATTGTCCTAGGAAAACGAATCGATATTTATACGCATAGTACATCATTATCGGAAACGACTGTGCCATATAACTCACGTGTTTCTTATAGATATTTCCAAATTTACCTTTTGGGTACAAATTCAATAGTCGGTTAGTTAATTATCGAACAACAAACATTTAATCAGGGTTTTAATTCTGTAGGGAAAACCAACATTGGTTAAGCACATAAGCAACCACTAGCCTCTTTTAATAAATCATTTCATTTATTAATTTCATTTTGTAAATATTGTAGCAAAATACTTTTACAAAGATATATATATATATATATATGTGTGTGTGTGTGTGTTTGTGTGTGAGGACCCACATTTCAGAAGGTTTAAATCGACAATAATCCAGACACGTCCAACTTAAACAATCCGGAACGTAGATAATCTATGGGGTTAAAGAAAATAAGAAAAAAAGAAGAAAAAAATACAGAATCTCACAGTGGAAACGATAAAATATAACAATCAAATAACAGTTCATGAAGCTGTTACTATACATTTGATTATAATTTATACACATTTATCAGAGTTATATATACACACGCATCATGGATAAGTGATCAATATATAGGATAACATGAATAAGGAAATAATAATAGTAATAATATACCAAATTCATCTTCGTCCTCTAGAAACAGATCTTCAATGCACTGAAAAAAAACTCTGGATCGACCCGAGCGTAATGAAAAGACAAAACACTCGAGTCAGGAATAAAATACTCTTATGTAAGTCAAATCAATATCACAAATATGAGTGCAATAACTTAAGAGATGTCGCGGATTTTCCATCTCCTAAGGATCCGTTAAACTATTTATATATAATAGTATACGCTATAATAGATAATGTCTATCAGTAAAATAAATATCAAAATAGCGTTATGGCTCTACATTGATCCACCTTAACACATTTTTACAGATTCAAAACCAAATTCGTAATGGGCTCGTATAGGGATAAATATGACAAGGCACGTGAGGCAATGCTCAAGGTAGGATTCTACCAGTTTACGCTTTCTAGCTAGTCGTAATCCATTCGTGGCCGACCGTGACAACCAATCCAACCAACAAAAGGTGTACCCATCGAATACGAAATCACAATAGTAATACGAGGGATCAACGTCGTTGGAGGTAGCTAACCTCAATGGCCAGACATAGGCTCCTGTTTTAGTCATTTTAATTATGACACGAGTATCAAAGCTATCCATCATCGTTCTCTTACTTCATTCCAGTAAAACGTCACCAATTCAACCACTACATTCTGGACATAATCCACCGCGTACACGGTTGTCAAAGTGGTTCCAATATTGACAAAGAGTATGCCAATAAGAGGCCCCGGTCTCTTTAACCACAACCAATTGTAACGACCCGAAATTTTCGATCCCGAAAATTCCAGATAGTTATGAAAAGAAGAAAAAGATAGAAGAAGAAGAAACAGAAACACTACACAGATTCTCACATTCGCAGCGGATCAAAAGAAAATATCAATAATAACTGTTTACAAAAGAAGACTGTATCAGTAATTTACATTTTTATACATCAGAGTTACAACATTTCACAATCACTAGACTGTTAAAATAACTTATCACGGATAAATAACAATATCACAGCAGAATACACTCCATACGTTCTTGCCATCCAGCTCGCCTCCTGAGCTCTAGAACGTCCTTACTTGAAAATCTGTAATACTCGGTCTGACCCGAGCATTACATCAAAGTAACACCCGGGTCAGGCTGGAAACCAGCGTGAGTAAACCCATCTAACAAGGAATACAACAACATAGAACTACATAAAACCCGGGGTAACTCGCATCAATTTACAAATTCACAATTTGTTATAGACATCACTTATTCCACATATTAATTTCTAAGTACCCAAAACTTAGATTAAATGGTCCATTTCACTTAAACCATTCCATTTCAGTTTATTGATTTCATATATCAATCTATAAAGAATCGAAGTGGTTTCGGGTATTAACTAATACCCGACTCCGGTCTCTTCGGATCCAATGTCTTTTGAATCCAAGTTATTCAATTTAAACAATTCAACTTATATTTCCAGATAACATATTTACACAACGATTTATTCATTAATAGATAATCACATTATCACTGTCCATCTATCATATCATAAATCAATTCATAGCATAGATATCAACTAATCCATAACACTTATCATCATTTTATTATTCATAAGCAAGATTTGATCACTTCCATTAATTACATTAATTGATGATCCTCTAGTTACTTCCATTAGTTAAATTTCCTTTATTTACCTTCAACTTAATTATACTCATTAATCAACCTTTATTAATAATAATCAATAAATAACTTTCCTTACTTACTTCATAAATTAAATCAACTCCTTGATTAATTACATTAATTAACCCTTTAATTTCATGGAATAATTAAATACTTAATCACTTCCACTAAGTAATTTTCCTTTAATTACTATTCATCAAGTAATTTCTCCTAATTTATTACATCCAGTAATTATTCATTCACCCACTAAGTAATTATACTTTATAAATTAAGTAATTATTTTTAACCCATCCTCAAGTAATTCTTTTTAATTAATTAAACTTGATTAATCATCACATTACATAATTAATTACACTAAGAATTATTCCCTTTAATTTCTCCATTGGGTAATTTCTCTTAATAACTCTTTATTAGTAGGTAATCAACCTTTAGTTACATATTACTTAATTATTCATTAATTAACCACTTAATTACTCGATCCCTTATTTATTCACTAAGGAATAGATCCTTTGCCGATTTATCTTTAATTACTTATATTAAATATTAAGTAATTATTCTCCAATTACTTACATTAATAATCTTTAAATCCAATTAATTAATTACTAATCTCCCATTAACTAATCTTTAACTAATTTATGATATTAATCAAAAATTTTAACCTGGCTTTCTTTATCAGAAACAACCCGAGTTAAAACCCAATTTTCCCGAGCCAGCTACGACATCATCGAGACATTCAAATACTTCGAGTCGACCCTAAATTTTCTCGAGCTTGTCACCGAGAAACCCAGCCTCAAACCATAAGTAGACACCACTTCGTATACGTGCCCGTGCACGATGCACAACTTCCTGACCACCTCTGGCCAACTTCCCGACCATCAACAAATCGACGTTGATCTCGCCGACCCATTCAACCTCTTACTTCGACGAACATGCCAGCAAAACAAAATCGAGCTACTCGATTCACTGGAACCCAAACCAAACAAATTTCGACCCATCGCCGACGACTGTCCAGATCACTAGAATCTTTGCCACTACAACCAGAGCCACGTCAGGGGACCCAGTGACGATTCCCCTCTGACCCATCCAACTCGATGCACCTACGACGTCGAGATCATCTCGACAACCATCTCCACAAAACCATCACCCAAAACCCTACATCGCCATTCTCAGGCCACCACGGCCGATGATAAGCTTCACTTGAATTTTTCCTACATCGACATCCCATAGGCCACCTTCTGCCCAAACCTCGTCCCTCCATTCACCGCCGATCAACAATAATCATCCAAAATGCTCAAAATGTTAAATTTGATTATCCCAACGATTTAGCAAACTAAAAATCAAGTTATTACCTTTAAAATTCATCATTCCCCATCTTTAATAAGATAGACTAATTTAAACAGAGAATGAAAATGATTTATTTTCGACCCAAATTAAATTTTCCCTGAACTTTCCCAAATTTGAATTAATTACTAAACATAAGATCCTGAAACTATTTTCAAAAATAAATTTAGTTAGTTATAACCATTTTCTTTTAAATGATCAAGATTTAATAATGAATCTATGGAATGATATAAATTTTTGAAAGGGAAACTGGGACTGTGCATAACACAAAGCAGAGGTATTTGGATGCACACCCATACAGGCATATCACAGGCAAATCAGATGTTTATGCATACATACAATTCATATATACATATGCAAACGTCACTAATATAAAAGTTTACTCACCTGCAAATTCTTTTGAACAGAGAGCCTTTTGATGTTTAAGAAAACAGCAGTTGAATCTGCCTGAGTTCTTTCCTGTTTTTTTGAGCGACACGGTTGTGTTGCGTGGCACTACACAGCCGATTAGATATCATATAAATAAGTAAATATTGCGATCAACAAGCCTGATCACTGGCCAAAAAGTATTGAGAAGCAGTAAGCTAGTCATTGTGAGACAGAGTTTTATATACAAAATACATATAGCGAGCAACAGGAGTGAAAAGACCAGAGCTAAATTGCGGTTAATGGTGCCCACGATGCCTGTCAGGAGGAACTGCTGATGTGCTGCCCGAGGATTCAGCCTGTGGAGAGCTGGGGTGAGGTAGTCTCAGCCTGAACGGTGCGGAGAAGCTACGACCTGATACAGATGAGAAATAATGAATAATACGTCTACAAGTTCCTTCAAAGTTGGATGTGGGCTTGCAGAATATACGTGCATTGCGCTCGGCCCAGATCCACCAACTGAAAATAGCTACCATGAGATCTAAGTGATAGTTGGGGGGGTTGTTCTGCCAATGGTCAAAATATGAGGTGAACGTGGGAATATGTCCGAGAATGTGAGCAGTTGTCGCCGCCCAGACCCTGACAGCAAAATCACACTCGAAGAAGAGATGTTGTAAACTTTCTGTTGAGGTGGAACATAGGACGCAGCTGGGGTCTACTACGATGTTATGGCGGAGGAGTCTGTCTCTTGTGTTAATTCGCCCCTGAATGAGGCACCACTGTAGGAAAGCGAAGCGGGGCTGGATCCTGCACTTCCAAAGTCTGGGGAAGGTGAATAGGCGTCCAGGGTTGTTTAGGTGAGCATAGCAGGAGGCAACAGAGAAGCCGGATGAGGGGTTGGGGGCCCAAGTGAAGGAGTCTGGTCGGGGGTTGAGGTGGGTGTTGCGGAGAATTGAGGAGACAAGGTGGATCTCGGTGAGGGTGGAGAGGTCGAAGTAGGAAGCCAGGAGAAGCTGAACTGGGCCCGAAATGGAAATGTCTAAGATGGAGGTGCATATATTAGTTGTATGAGCGAAGAGGTTGGGAAGGATGGAAGAGAGGGGAAGCTGATTATGCCATGTGTCCAACCAGAAGAGGCAATTAGCCCCGTTGCCCAGGTTGACATGGAAGAGCCTTTTGACACGTGGTAGGGTTGAAACTACTCCAGACCAGAAGGGGGATGGTTTGATGCCGGTGGGGGCGTGGAGGACTAGGTGAGGGTTAGAGTGATAGTGTAGGGAGGTGATCCAAGATTTCCAAAGGGTGGGGCCAGGGGTTAGGAACCGCCAGAGCCATTTAGCGAGGAGCGCGATATTGAAGTCAAGTAGATTAATGATTCCAAGGCCGCCATTTTTCAGGGGTAGGCAGGCGGTCTGCCAGTTTACGAGCCTCTTTATATTACTACCGTTCCAAAGAAAGGAGCTTCTGATTGAGTCGATTTTTTTGATAACCCAGGAAGGGAGTTTGTACAGTGACATCCAGTAAGTGGGAATCGATGATAGAACAGATTTAACGAGGACTAGGCGCCCTGCTGAGGACAAGGAATGAGCTTTCCATGAATGAAGTCTATTTTCGATCTTGCCGATGAGGGGGAACCAATCAGATCTATGTAATTTGGTTGGACGGATAGGGACTCCGAGGTAGGAGATAGGGAAGTGTGCGATCTTACAGTTAAGCAGGCTGGAACAGGTTTGCCCGAGGTGGTCAGCTTTTCCGAGCATGATGATGGAACTTTTGCTAAAGTTGATGGACAAGCCCGATATGAGTTCGAATGAATATAGGGCTACTTTGAGGCAGTGGATGTGGTTGAACGTGGGTGATGCGAATAGAATGGTGTCGTCGGCGAATTGGAGGTTGGATATGACTAGGTTAGAATTGGGGAGGTTGATGCCCTGAAATATGTTGTTCGAAATTGCTAATTTGATCATGCGATTGAACACATCGGCCACCAGAACGAAAAGCAAGGGTGAAAGTGGGTCACCTTGTCGCAGTCCGCGGGCCGATTTGATTAGACCCCCCGAGGCCCCATTGATGACTATCGAGGACAAGCTTGAATTGAGTATAGAGGATATCCAGTTGCACCATTTTGTGGGGAAGCCTCTGTGTTCCATTAGCTCCACAATGAATTGCCAGTTAACTGAGTCAAACGCTTTTGAGTAGTCTAGTTTGAGAAGCATTCCTGGTGTTGAGGTAGAGTGGCAGAAGGAAATGATCTCCTGGGTCATTGCTACACAGTCCATGATGTTACGGCCCGAGATGAATGCAGATTGCTCGATTCCAATAAGGGGGGCTATGAAGCCCTGGAGGCGGTTGGCCAGGACCTTGGTTATGATCTTAAAGGTTGTGTTTAGGAGGCTAATGGGGCAAAAGGACGAGAGGGAGGTGGCGCATGGGGATTTTGGGAGAAGGATGATATTTGCGTAGTTGATGCGGTCCACAGATGTTGGATCAGTATGAAATTTAGAGCACATTTCGATGATGTCAAATTTGACGATTTCCCAGTAGTGTTTGAAGAAAAGGGGCCCGAAACCATCTGGGCCAGGAGCCTTATCATCAGACATGCTTTTAAGCGCTACCCAAATTTCTTCTTCAGTGAAGGGATGGTCAATGGGGATGTGGGGGTTAACCGGGTAGAGCAGTTCCCAATCGATTGGGGGAAGAGGAGGGAGGTGAAAGCCTAGAATGGATCGGTAATAGTCAGTGAAAAGTTTGAGGATGGCTGATTGATCCGAGGTAGTGATGTTTTCATGAGTGATTTCAGGGATGTGATTGGATCTACGTCTGCCATTGGCAAGACGGTGGAAGTAAGCCGTGTTCTTGTCTCCGTCTTCGATCCATTTCGCTTTGGACCGTTGTTTCCAGCCTATTTCTTCTTAAAGTGACAACCTGTCTAGGTCAGTTTCCAGCTCTCTCAGGCGAGAACGGTCCAATTCGGAGAGCGGGGAGGTTTCTTCCAGGATGTTTAGGTCTAGAATCTCATCTTGGATGGCTGAGATGCGCAAGCGAATGGAGCCCCAAACTGATTTGGCCCAAGGTTTGATGATTTTTCGGAGAGAACGGAGCTTGGAGACTACCCTGGCTGTGGCTGATTGGATGGGGGAAGGCTGAGTCCAGATTTCTCTGATGAAGTTATCGAAAGATGGCTCGAGGAGCCAGAGCTGTTATTGTCTTGAATTGAATGATCCTTTTAGTTTTAAAAAGATGAAGTTGCTTATTTCTTACTCTCTGGTTTCCTTATGTTTGCTGAACGAGCTGGAACTAAAGACATACACATATATATAAAAGAAAATAGATTTTAAAAGGGAAGGTTTTACTGGTCAGCTGTTTTCTTACCTTTTGAACAGATTTTATTACTGAAAATGAAAGGGTTTGTAAACATGTTGAATTGACAAAATTGAGGCTGAGATGATGGCATTAAATGCCTTGGTTTCTAAAGATGTTTACATACTATTATTATGTTTTTTTATATGATTCTCTGGTTCAAGAACGAAATGGAGAACATGAGATGATATATAAGCAATATGCAGGCTGAAGAGTACAGGTTAAAGTAGGGTATTTATGTAAGATTTTTACTTGTACTGGAGAGATTATTTGTATAGTTGGCAGAGATTTTTCTCTTCAATGGAGGCTGAAATGATATGTTGATGCTTGCATTAAAGGCCTTGTACAATTTATACTTATTCTATTTTTATTTGTATCTTTCTTCTCATACTTATCCAGTTTTGTTCATACTTGAATATATATCATTTTCTTCCTTTGTCTTATACTTCGTAGTATGAATACATTTCTATCTTTAACATGATGTTAGGATTTATTTTAATGTATTGACTTTTTATAGATAATTTATCTTATATATGTTTATTTTCTACTTCTAACTTAATACTAATTTCTAACCTAAATATCCATTGTCTCGTATTTCTACATATATATTTATATTTTATTTATTTCAATAATTTATATATTTATAGAATTATTTTATACGATCATTTCATATTTTACATAACTATAAATTTATTTGTTTTATTTCTTTTAAAAGTTAACCACACAAATTAATCCACTTATCTATTATTTAATATTTATGTTAACCTCATAGTTCCCAATGTTTATAGATTTAATTTATACTTCAAGTTTTAAATTGATAAGGTTCATTTTATTCCAACCATATAAATTGTTTAAATATTGATAAGACTATATTTTATCTTTTAAAACATTATTGTTAATAAGCTAGATTTTTATTTTATATTTCAAATCATAGTTATTTTTCCCCAAACCTTCACATATATACATTGATATATATATATATATATATATATATATATGTTTAACATAATAAGTAATATTTTAACTAATTCAATTAAATATTTGTTAAAATAATACTACCAAATCCCGGGATGTCATATCCCTCCCCCCTTTAAAACTTTTCGTCCTCGAAAAGGAACGAAGCCAGAATTTATGAAAATATTTACAATCAGATAAATATTCATTAATCATATTTAAAACACTTTTTAATATCTATATAATATTATTTCAAAATAGTTTTTATAAAAAATTACTTTTATAACTCGATGTTTCAACAAGTCCATCTTTGTTCTCATAGAAATTCGGTCATACATTGATCAGGCGTAGGACTGAAAATCTATAAGTACTCGGTAAACTCGTTTCCAACACCCAGTGAAAATACTTTGGGAAATAATTTTATTGAAAATATAGAAAAGAGTTTCGAAAATAAAGGAAATATCTTGGGTGAGAATGCTCTGGAAATCATCACACCCATCCATGGTCACAGTTACATCACGGGTTACGTTGCCATCGCAGCAAAAGTCCATGTAACTGATTACACCATGGAACCCACAACAGATCGCAGTTACATCCAGGGTTACGTTTCCATCACAGCAAAAGTCCATGTAACTGTTGGCTCTCAGCAGCACAAACGATTTTCGTTGTCAAAATGAAACTTCTCCACTCCTACATAGGTCTCAGTCTACCGATATAAAATCAAACGCAGACTGTTGGCTCTCAGCGGCACACATGACTTTCGCTATGTTACCATAGTGTCGCAGTCTACCGATGTAAAATCAAATATAGACTGTTGGCTCTCAGCGGCACACATGACTTACGCTATGGTCTGCAGTAGATCGCAGTGACATCGAGTTACACTATCGTCACAGCATAACCCAAATGCCTCTGTGGGCACCAGCCCCTCGACTTTCGCTACACAAATAATCCTCAGGAACTAGTTTTGTCCGGACTCCTCACAGGATCAACTTTAGAAACCCCCCTTGGGCCTCAAGGCAGTACCACCCAATGGCACTCCTGAGAAGTTCATTTCAAGGGAGCGCCTTTTTCCCCAGAGCTATTCTCAAAACACTTTATACTATACACATATAGTATTTTCCAAATCATACACCTAGTATGAATTCCATATAAATGCTTTTACACAAAATCGATTCTCAAAATTGATAATTCACAAATCAGGCTTTCCCAAATCCCAATATTGATTTTACCCAAAAATCAAAAGCCTTTTCCAAATCCAAAGGTTTCCAAAACCTTTTTCTCAAAACCATTTCCATAAAATCTTTTATATATAAACATATATATAATTTTCTTGGGGAAATCTTTAAATCACTTTATACTTATAAAAGTTTCCTTTGTATACTTCAAAAACTTCCAAAAACCTTTTTCTTCTGGTAATGGATTCAATAAGGGGAGTTTTATCATATATAACAAAGATACGTAACTTTGTTTATTCCAAATCAAATATTCAAATTTGATTACTTTATAAAGTCTCTTACCAAATTATTTACTTTGATAAAGTAAATTTTTATCATAAAGATATTCCATTTTCACTTTATTTATGGTATATTTCTCAAAATTTACTTCCATTTCAAAAACCATATTGCAGTTTTATCCACAAATTTCAATATCAATTTTATTCAAACCCGTACGATGTCCACATATCATCCGTACGCAATATCAATCTGATCGCTCACTCGATCACACAATTTCACTTCCGAACTAGTATCGTCCACCCGACTATCTAGTGCGGACTCAGATCTGGTTTCTTGATCATAAACCGTCATTCTCCTTGCATAGTCACAACTATGATAGAGAATATCCAAAACCAATCAAAAATCCATATCCAGGTTCGCCGTTGAAAATCGAGCGAAAAATCCCAACTCAGATCGATAATACTATCTCGAAATTCTGTGCTCGAATCTGGATCAAATCACTATGCGAATAGAATAATATACGTACATCCTATGTATTTAACTTCATTGATTATTAACCAAATCAATTTCCTTTCCATTCACATTCACTCAAATTTTATTCACTTATCCCCAATTGCCTTAATCCCCATTTGGATTATCACTTCAATTCTTATCTCAGTTGGTTATTTAATCAATAACAGTTTGAACTCCGACCAGCTTAAATTTAGAAATATAGCTTTAAAAATTTAAAAATAGATAAGTAGTTGAAAAATAATTATTAATTTGTAAAATAGCTGTAAACAGTTAAGTAATTGTAAAATAGTTGAAAAATAGTAATTGTTTATAAAACAGTTGAAAACAATAATTAGTTTATAAAGTAGTAGAAAAATAGTAATTAGTTTATAAAACAGTTGTAAAATAGTTAAATAGTTCCAAAAGTAATTGTAAAACAATCTTAAGATAGTTTTAGGTTTTAAAAAGAAAAGTTGTATGGTAAATAGTTTGGAACATTAGATTTATATTATAACAATTTATTTTGAAAATGGTCCAGAGTCAAACTGTTTAATACCCCATCTCCATTTCCATAAATTCAATTTAAATTTCCACTTACATTTAAATTGACTCAATCCCAATTTGAATAACTTCAATTTTCCTTAAACTTGATTTATTCCCAATTCAAGTTGAATTAGCCTCAATTCCTTTCCAAATTCAAATCAAATTCCATTTGATTTTTAAACATATTCACTTTAATTACAATTCCAAATTATTCAAATTAGTTTAGACTAATTTCAAATAATTTCAATTTCGATATGAATTAATCCCAATTCCCATTTTGAATTTGAACTCATTCAATCTTCAATTTTATTTCAAATTAATCCAATTCCAATTTTCCATTTGAATTTTATTCTTATCCATCTTCAATCACAATTCCCATTAACTCAAATCAAATTCAGTTTGAACTAATTCTATTTAAATCTCAATTTTAAACCATCTCGAGTTATATAAATTCAAGTTATTATTTCAAATGTTGATTTAACCCCTTAAAACAAATTAATCATTATTTTTAAATTAATACTCCCAATCCTTAAACAATTTAATTCTAAGTCGAATTCTCAAAATTCCATTTAAATCTTCTTTACTTAACTTATTTCAAAGTTCAAATAAGAGTTCGAAACAATTTTATCTTAAAAATTCAATTTATCACCCAAATTTTATCTTTCACTTTGAAACCAGTTCTTAAACAATTTTAATTTACACATTTAATTCTTAAGTTCAAAGCGATTCCATTAAATTTCTGCAATGGATGTATATTACCTCAATCCATATCTTAATTAAATTAGAATAATCCAATTCACAGTTTCATGGATTATTAATAACAAAAGGATGATATCGGGATAAGCCAAAGTAAATAAACATCCAGATTATTTAAAACAGCATCCATCAATAACACACATTTCCTATTTCCAGATCTCAAATCCGTTTGAGATCACACATAACTTCCATTTCTAAACAACCCATTTAACTTCACTAAGTAAATTTTTAATTTCATCTTGAAATTTCCAATTTAGGTTGTTCTTATTTAACTTCCCCTAAGTTAAATTTAATTCACTTGATCCAATCAATCTCACAAAATTTTAATTTCTCCATTTCAAATTCTTAAACTTCCTATCAATATCCCTTCTCCCTTATAAGCTCAAAAACTTATCACATATAAGGAAAATTCAAAACTGTACACCTAGTGTTTACTTCCAATTAACTTTGATCTTATGTATATCCCTTATACATATTATTTCCTTTACACACCAAGTTATCTTTAAATTTTAAACCACCCTTTGGTTCCAAACAAATTTCCAACAACCTTTGTTGAAATAGGACCCTTCCATTTAAATATATTAAATAACATTATTTATTATTTCTTTATCAATTTGAAACAATTTTCAAATTCTAGACCCAGATTTAAAACTTCATAATTTATCATCTTCAGTTCTAATTTCTAAGTCATACTTCCCTAAATGTTTTACTTCCCTAAAACATTACATCTTGCTTACTCATTAACAACAACCATTTATGATAATAACCAAGATTATCATATCTGGAAACCAATTTATTATTATCTTTATTCTGAAAACATTTCTACAAATTCAGGATTTTAATTTCAGTTTGGATCCTTTTCAAATTTATCTTCATTCAATTTCAATTTGGTTGTATTACTATTACCACTTAATTCTCATTATTTTATTTAAGTCCAATAATTTTTAACAACTAATTTCTTTAACATTTATTAGTAAGAAATATTGCTTTATATATATCAAAATATATTCTTACAAAAATCATTTAAAATCTTTATATAAGAAAATAACAAGTACGCTCTCTCATATATATATATATATATACTCAACTCATCCTGGGGTAGTACTAACCCTATCCTTGATGAATAAACCCACCAGAGCCAAAGTTCTCGCTTAACCTTTGCTCTGATACCAATTGTAACGACCCGAAATTTTCGATCCCGAAAATTCCAGATAGTTATGAAAAGAAGAAAAAGATAGTAGAAGAAGAAACAGAAACACTACACAGATTCTCACATTCGCAGCGGATCAAAATATAATATCAATAATAACTGTTTACAAAAGAAGACTGTATCAGTAAATTTACATTTTTATACATCAGAGTTACAACATTTCACAATCACTAGACTGTTAAAATAACTTGTCACAGATAAATAATAATATCACAGCGGAATACACTCCATACGTTCTTGCCATCCAGCTCGCCTCCTGAGCTCCAAAACGTCCTTACCTGAAAATCTGTAATACTCGGTCTGACCCGAGCATTACATCAAAGTAACACCCGGGTCAGGCTGGAAACCAGCGTGAGTAAACCCATCTAACAAGGAATACAACAACATAGAACTACATAAAACCCGGGGTAACTCGCATCAATTTACAAATTCACAATTTGTTATAGACATCACTTATTCCACATATCAATTTCTAAGTACCCAAAACTTAGATTAAATGGTCCATTTCACTTAAACCATTCCATTTCAGTTTATTGATTTCATATATCAATCTATAAAGAATCGAAGTGGTTTCGGGTATTAACTAATACTCGACTCCGGTCTCTTCGGATCCAATGTCTTTTGAATCCAAGTTATTCAATTTAAACAATTCAACTTATATTTCCAGATAACATATTTACACAACGATTTATTCATTAATAGATAATCACATTATCACTGTCCATCTATCATATCATAAATCAATTCATAGCATAGATATCAACTAATCCATAACACTTATCATCATTTTATTATTCATAAGCAAGATTTGATCACTTCCATTAATTACATTAATTGACGATCCTCTAGTTAAATCCATTAGTTAAATTTCCTTTATTTACCTTCAACTTAATTATACTCATTAATCAACCTTTATTAATAATAATCAGTAAATAACTTTCCTTACTTACTTCATAAATTAAATCAACTCCTTGATTAATTACATTAATTAACCCTTTAATTTCATGGAATAATTAAATACTTAATCACTTCCACTAAGTAATTTTCCTTTAATTACTATTCATCAAGTAATTTCTCCTAATTTATTACATCCAGTAATTATTCATTCACCCACTAAGTAATTATACTTTATAAATTAAGTAATTATTTTTAACCCATCCTCAAGTAATTCTTTTTAATTATTTAAACTTGATTAATCATCACATTACATAATTAATTACACTAAGAATTATTCCCTTTAATTTCTCCATTGGGTAATTTCTCTTAATAACTCTTTATTAGTAGGTAATCAACCTTTAGTTACATATTACTTAATTATTCATTAATTAACCACTTAATTACTCGATCCCTTATTTATTTACTATGGAATAGATCCTTTGCCAATTTATCTTTAATTACTTATATTAAATATTAAGTAATTATTCTCCAATTACTTACATTAATAATCTTTAAATCCAATTAATTAATTACTAATCTCCCATTAACTAATCATTAACTAATTTATGATATTAATCAATTCTCTTTAAAAAATTTAACCTGGCTTTCTTTATCAGAAACAACCCGAGTTAAAACCCAATTTTCCTGAGCCAGCTACGACATCATCGAGACATTCAAATACTTCGAGTCGACCCTAAATTTTCTCAAGCTTGTCATCGAGAAACCCAGCCTCATACCATACGCAGACACCACTTCGTATACGTGCTCGTGCACGATGCACGACGTCCCGACCACCTCTGGCCAACTTCCCGACCATCAACAAATCGACGTTGATCTCGCCGACCCATTCAACCTCTTACTTTGACGAACATGCCAGCAAAACAAAATCGAGCTACTCGATTCACTGGAACCCAAACCAAACAAATTTCGACCCATCGCCGACGACTGTCCAGATCACCTGAATCTTTGCCACTACAACCAGAGCCACGTCAGGGGACCCAGTGACGATTCCCCTCTGACCCATCCAACTCGATGCACCTACGATGTCGAGATCACCTCGGCAACCATCTCCACAAAACCATCACCTAAAACCCTACATCGCCATTCTCAGGCCACCAGGGCCGATGATAAGCTTCACTTGAATTTTTCCTACGATCGACATCCCCTAGGCCACCTTCAGCCCAAACCTCGTCCCTCCATTCACCGCCGATCAACGATAATCATCCAAAATGCTTAAAATGTTAAATTTGATTATCCCAACGATTTAGCAAACTAAAAATCAAGTTATTACCTTTAAAATTCATCATTCCCCATCACCAATAAGATAGACTAATTTAAACAGAGAATCAAAATGATTTATTTTCGACCTAAATTAAATTTTCCCTAAACTTTCCCAAATTTGAATTAATTACTAAACATAAGATCCTGAAACTATTTTCAAAAATAAATTTAGGTAGTTATAACCATTTTCTTTTAAATGATCAAGATTTAATAATGAATCTATGGAATGATATAAATTTTTGAAAGGGAAACTAGGACTGTGCATAACACAAAGCAGAGGTATTTGGATGCACACCCATACAGGCATATCACAGGCAAATCAGATGTTTATGCATACATACAATTCATATATACATATGAAAACTTCACTAATATAAAAGTTTACTCACCTGCAAATTCTTTTGAACAGAGAGCCTTTTGATGTTTAAGAAAACAGCAGTTGAATCTGCCTGAGTTCTTTCCTGTTATAGTCTTGAATTGAATGATCCTTTTAGTTTTAAAAAGATGAAGTTGCTTATTTCTTACTCTCTGGTTTCCTTATGTTTGCTGAACGAGCTGGAACTAAAGACATACACATATATATAAAAGAAAATAGATTGTAAAAGGGAAGGTTTTACTGGTCAGCTGTTTTCTTACCTTCTGAACAGATTTTATTACTGAAAATGAAAGGGTTTGTAAACATGTTGAATTGACAAAATTGAGGCTGAGATGATGGCATTAAATGCCATGGTTTCTAAAGATGTTTACATACTATTATTATGTTTTTTTATATGATTCTCTGGTTTAAGAACGAAATGGAGAACATGAGATGATATATAAGCACTATGCAGGCTGAAGAGTACAGGTTGAAGTAGGGTATTGATGTAAGATTTTACTTGTACTGGAGAGATTATTTGTATAGTTGGCAGAGATTTTTCTCTTCATTAGAGGCTGAAATGATATGTTGATGCTTGCATTAAAGGCCTTGTACAATTTATACTTATTCTATTTTGATTTGTGTCTTTCTTCTCATACTTATCCAGTTTTGTTCATACTTGAATATATATCATTGTCTTCCTTTGTCTTATACTTCGTAGTATGAATACATTTCTATCTTTAACTTGATGTTAGGATTTATTTTAATGTATTGACTTTTTATAGATAATTTATCTTATATATGTTTATTTTCTACTTCTAACTTAATACTAATTTCTAACCTAAATATCCATTGTCTCGTATTTCTACATATATATTTATATTTTATTTATTTCAATAATTTATAAATTTCTAGAATTATTTTATACGATCATTTCATATTTTACATAACTATAAATTTATTTGTTTTATTTCTTTTAAAAGTTAACCACCCAAATTAATCCACTTATCTATTATTTAATATTTATGTTAACCACATAGTTCCTAGTGTTTATAGATTTATTTTATACTTCAAGTTTTAAATTGATAAGGTTCATTTTATTCCAACCATATAAATTGTTTAAATATTGATAAGACTATATTTTATATTTTAAAACATTATTGTTAATAAGCTAGATTTTTATTTTATATTTCAGATCATAGTTATTTTTCCCCAAACCTTCACATATATACATTGATATATATGTTTAACATAATAAGTAATATTTTAACTAATTTAATTAAATATTTGTTAAAATAATACTACCAAAAATCCTGGGATGTCACACCAATCGTCATTTTACACACCGATCGGTACTTTTATATTTTGAAAACAATTCGTACGTGATATCAAAATATCATACTCGCTTAAAAAATCAAATCCATTCCAAAATCATCATATTCGCTTCAAAAAAATTCATAATTTACTTCAAAATGTCAATTCAATTCGATATATCGATTTCACTTCAAAATTTGATTTGAATTTCAATTTAGGTTATAACTTCACTTCAACCCAATTCGCATTTAAATCCAAGATTTAAATATAAACATTTCACCCTTTGACCAGTTTGAATTTTAGAAAATAATTTAAATAGTTTTAAAATAGTTAAAATAGTTAAATAGAAAATAGTTTGAGTAATAAAAATGGTTTATATAGTAAAATAGTTTGGAAGATCAAAATAATTTGAATATTTAGAATATAGATTTTAAACCGTTTATACTAAAATAATTCATTTAAAATTAGTTTCAAAGTCAAACCGGTTCAATTCCAAATTTCCCAATTCAAATTAGTTCTAATTTCCATTTCGATTTTAATCGATTCAATTTCAAGTCGAATTTTACGCGATTCCAAATTAATTTAAATTCCAATTTCAAATTAATTCCAATTCCAAATTAATTTCAACTCCAATTCCAAATTAATTTAAAATTCCAATTCTAAATTAATTTAAATTCCAATTCCAAATTAATTTAAATTCCAAATTTTAGACTATTCCGATTTATATCAATTCCGAGTCCATTTCCAAAATATCAATTCAAAACACTTACATCAACTTTTTCTCCAATATCCAATTAAAAATCCAAATCTTTAAATATAATTGAATTCCAAGCTCAATTTTGAAATATCATTTTATATCACTTTTATTTAGCAATATTCAAAGTTCGAATAATAATCCAATCTTTAAAACAAATTGATTTCTGAAATTCAAATCATATTTCAATTATAACTTCAAATTCCCAAATTCGATTGTTTAAACAATTTCATTTGCTAAATTTAAATTACAACATTTCAAGCTCCAACTCGAAAATAATTCGAATTCCATAAATTCAATTTTTATTCCTTAATATCAAATCATTAAAATAATTTCAAATCAATTTTTTGAAAATCATTTAATTTAACCAATCCTGTGTCCGTATATAATTCTCTATCCTATGGCCAAGTGAATCAATTATTCTAGTTTAATTCTAGGGATGGATATATTTTATTTCGATCCAAATAAATGTCATAGGTATATAAATTTCAACCTATTTCTCAATTTATTCGAAATAATTCAATTTATAGTTTTATATACTGTAAACAATATATAGGATGATAACATGATATATCAAAATAAATAAACATCCAAAATATCAACCAATAGCATGCATCACATCCAATCATCCAACAGTCAATAAAATTCTCAACAATTTCATAATTATCAATTTTGGGTATTTTATGGGCAATTAAATTCTAATTCAATTTAACTGTCAATTCAAATTCTATCAATTTTTTTTAGATTTCAACTTAAATGTCAATTAAACTTATCAAACTACAACCAATAAATTTCAAATCACTTCACGATATAATTTAACTAACATAAAATTATTTCAGTCAATTGTGAGTGTATAACACTCACCTTGTATTTGAAATTGAAAATATTTTCAGCTTCAAATAAATTCCAGTTCCATTCCAAGTCGAAGACAACTTCGATACGATCCCAAAGCAATTTTTCTCGCTCGAATCTGACCTCGTATGCATGAGGTATGATTTTATTAATATAACGATTAAATAAAAACTTAATTACTTAATTAAGAAAATCAATCAGAGCTTTACCTAATTCCCTTCTCCCATGCACGAAGTCGCGACCTCGTCTTCCTCATTCATCCGTTTGTTTTCTTTTACAATAAACCGCAGTCGACTTCCACACTATTGCCGCATCCAACACCATGGCATGCCGCCGCCAATCATCACCGCAGCCTCGCCAGCCATCGCGCAACGCTCTGCTACATCCAAATGACGTCACAGTCCTAACATCGCGCGCGAACCATGCCTGAGCACCATCATCGATCTCGCACTCCTCAACCTCGACTCGCAATTCACCTACGCGCCTTCGCCTCGACCTGACACCATCGCTTGCTCTCGATTGAAGCCGAGCCCTTGAAAACGCGATCGATTCTTTTTTTTATTCGAACGATCAGTAGTTTTTTTATTTGCTCGATTTGAATCTGAAATGGGAGAAAGGAAAGGGTAGAGGGACACAGATATATGCGACCACATATGAAAGTTGTTGAGAGGAATAGAAATATCTATTATTTAATTAGTAAATATCTCACCCACGCGACCACGAAATCTCGAACTCCTAACGAAGCATGCCACCTTGCACCTCTAATGTTTTACCCCCATTTCAAACACAATAAAACTAGTCTCGAGGCCTAATTCGATTGTATGCAAAAGATAGCTTTTCAAATCAAATTATTTTAATTGAATTCTAAAAGTAATTTCTACGCGTTTCATGCTCGCACTGCCAAAAGACAAGTCTGATCGCTACGAAACTTGAAATTCTACAATAATTCACTATTACGGATCCGATGAAACTGGTTTCATCGAAATTCGAGATAGTGGACAAAATGGCTATTTTTACTCGTTAATTTAAAAACGAGCAATTTCCAGAAATTATTTATTCACTTAAAATTCAATCTTAAAAGATAAAAATCTTCATTGTCATTAAAATAGAATTTAATAAATTTTTGATATCATTTTCATTCATATTAAATCCAGAATTCCACAATTTAAATAATTGCAACATAAATTTAAACAATTTAAATACCTGATACATCAATACTAATAATTCATTAAATTTTATGTTTAACCATTTTTATTCAATAATTATATCTAATCCTATAATTTAAAACAATTAAAAATACGGTCGTTACAATATACATGACAAATCCCTATATTTTTAATACTTGGAAAAATATTTGTATACTTATCTCAATGGCATAAGTATACTCACCAAACACTGAGGAAGATTTCCTTTTTACACAATTATAAATTATTTATAAACTCCGTTATAAATTTCTAAAACCTTTTATAACTATTTTATAAATCTCAGGAACTATTTATACAGCTCCTATATACATCCTAAAAATCATTTATGATCCCATTATAAGTCCATAAAACCTTTTATAAACTCTGTTTATAAATTTATAAACCCATTTCTAAAATTCTTTTATAAATACCTAATCATTTATAAAGCTCTTTTACCCTTTAACAAATCTTCCTTTCATTTTCCAAATCATGTTATATGATTCCTCTTATAAAAACCACATCTATTTCTTAAACTCTATTTATAAATCAAAAAAACAATTATAAATAAATTCTAATCTATTGCTTTAAAACACGATTATATGATAATAAACATTATAAATAATAATAATAATTTCAAAACATTTTAAAAATAATAATTAATAATTCAAAACATTCTTAATAAAACAATAATAATTTATCTTCAACATTATTATAAAGAATAATAATTAATTTCCAAAACCTTATTGATAATAATTATAATTAATTTCAAACCATATCAACAATTTAAATAATTAACCTTACAAAATATTTAAATATTGATAAACAACTTTAGCAATATTAATATAAATAAACAACCTTTAAAACATAAATATACTTCATTGATAAAAATTCGTACTTAAACTTCAACTTAATCATTTTCATATTTATGAAACTACATTTATAATCTCCTTCTATTTTATAAACTTCTTTTTATAATCCCTTTATAAATCTCACTTATTCATAAAATTCCATTTTAAACATCAATTTCAATATGTTTTTAACGTTGCTTCCATGTTTATGAATTTCTTCTATAAATTCCTTTCTATTTATAAAATATTGTTTAACATTTCCAATCTATCCTCATTTCCATTTTTTCCGAAATAGAATCAACTATTTTCTAAACAACATTCTATATATTATCGTAAATCCACCGTTTTGATTTATTTCCCAATTTATCCAATGATAAAAGTTTTCCTTTATTTATAGACACTTTTATAAATCTATCCTTTTATTAATAAAATATGATTTTACAAACACTTTGTTCATAAAATGCCACATTGATACATTATCACATCTATAATTTCCACATTTATAAAATATCTTACTCTATGGATATATATCACTTTATATAAGACGGTTAATAAATATCTATACCAAAATATTCTTATTTTCTTTTTAAAACCATACCCCTTTGTTATATAACGCGGACTTATTTTCAAGATTTAAAAAAATATTTATTCATGGTGCAAAATATCCATTCAAAATATTTTATAAAAGTCTAAATTTATAATCTCTAAAAATCATAATTTTTATTTACTTTAAATAAATTCCTTCTTTAAATGATTCAAGGATAATTATTAAACACATATAATTTCCAACAATCATTTTGAAATTCCTTTTTAAATAAAATAATTATTTTTATAGAATTTAAAAATGCCAAAAATAAGGCCCGGTGCTACTAAAGCACTAAATAAGCAAAAACATATCCACATCATCAAATAAGGCACCCAACGAGTCATATGTCACTATATATATGATAAGTAAAAACAACAGTGTGAGGAATCTTGTTGGATCTCTCCAACTTTTCCTTCTGAATCACATACAGTATAAAATCAATAATATAAATCAACCACTTCGAGGTGGGATTTGTATACAAAGGGTCATCCGCTATTACACGGGAGCATAATAGGGTCTCAACCGCTCTAGGGGCGGAAATATATCAAACCAACAATATAAATTTAGTAAATTATTCAAATAGTCAACAATAAAATATTCATACATCCAATCAATAATTTTATCGACTAAAAATATTTCTAGCTAACCAAAAAATTGAGATTAACTCACACTGATTTCAGTTTCATCAAAACGTTCCTATTTTGAATTAAAACTGAATGGACGTTCAATTTTAACCCAAATTCCTACTAGCTCATATTCCATCTAATCAAACACCATAGTGTAGTACTTGCTGATACGATTGCAACTCGTCGCGTTCAATTTGGACCTCGTATGGAAAAGTTGTGAATTAATGATTGTTTGAAATAATTAAACTAAAATTAACTTTATAAATTAATAAACTTTAAACTAATTACAATTTCCTCCTTCTCCCTCTCGCTTGTGCACGTTTCCAACGTCGTCGTACATTTTTTTCTTCAATCGATCGTGATCCTTCGATTTGTCGTCGTCGCCTACGCCTGCCGTCGCCGCTCCGCCTCGCCGTCGTTACCTTCGCCGAACCTCCCCTGACCGCTATCGAGCCCCAAAAACTGAACCCATCTGCCCATGAACGCGACCCATTCTTGGTCTCCACGCCTTGCCAAACAACGATCCAGCCGTCAATCCCCTTCTATTCGTCGAGACGAACGTTTTTGTAGTTAGGGTCGTTGGCCAATTCGACCTCTAGAAGCTCCATTGATTTTCGATCATTGGATGGAGCTATTGTTTTAATGGCGGCTGAAGCTAATTAGGGCTACAGTTTGCAAATGAAGCAAGTTAATGTCATTATATAGAAATTTTTAAACCATTGTTCATTTGTTAAATTTTCGAACTCCAAACGAGGCATGCCACCTAGCATTTTACATGTTATAGCCCTATTCCGAACACAATGGAACTAGACATGAGGCCTAATTTGATCATATGCAAAAGCTAGCTTTTGAAAATCAAATTTATTAATTTAAATTCCTGAATTAATTTCTACGCGTTTCTATCTCGTATACCCAAATGATACGTCCAATCGTCTCGAAATTCGACGGCATATAAATATTCACTATTACAAATCCAATGAAACTGGTTTTGTCGAAATTCGAGACAGTGCCTCGGAAGGCTATTTTCACTTGTTAATCTAAAACAAGTTACTTTCAACTTACTTTACAGTACAAGAAAATATAAATTTGATGGCAACATGGTACAGCGTTGGAAAGCTTCTTGCTATCTTTGACAACCTACGCTTGCAAAAGTAGCACGTTTAACATGCTATAACATGCGAGCCCTCTCCATTAAGACCAAAACATAAAAGAAAAGGCGGTAAATATTTTCCTTCCCTCCCATTTCCCTGACTCTACATTTTGCTCCCAAAACCTCTTTTCCCACTTTGCTCAGAAAGCCCTTACAACCTCCTTTCTTTCTTGATCTAACGTCTAAATCATCGGTTGAATTCGATCTGGAAGCCCTAACATCTCCTATTTACACTAAAGGAAACCCTAACTTAGGTAAACTATTTTCATTTTCTTTTTTTACCTAATTCGATATGTTCAATTTGTTCATTTTGCAGTTTTTTGTTTAGTCCTTTTGATTTATTAATTTAACCTATTCAATTTAATTAGTTTGATTAATGATTAGGTTATATTTAAAGTATAGAGTATTGTAATATTGAAAAGATTGTTGATACGAGACACATGTAATTTACTTCCAAGCTGAATTGTTCACTTTTACGTTTGGTCCCATAGATATATTTACCGCTTGTCACATGGGATCCCAGATTATGTTTGATGTTCACATCAATATATGATGTCTTCAGGACAAATATGGATATTTTTGGGTTATCTTTAAACTATTTTCCATTATAGAGGAGGGGTTGCTAATTATTACTTGTTTTGTAACCCATGTGTTCACTGTCTCATTTATGTGGGGATAAGAGATAGTGATGCAGAATCACGTAGTGCCTACCACTATGAGCTGCCTTGATTTATGGAATCTTTTGCCTGAACTCACAAGCGCTCTCATTTACAAGTTGGTTTTATAAAATTTTGCAATATCACTGAAGTATTGGAATATTATGTTTTACTGTGTTTCTTTTGTGTTAATTAACTTCTGTCTTTTTCTTAATGAGATAGGTAACTAAATTCTTATCTTTGATGAAATAATTCGTGCAAGTCTAAATCATAACATTCAAAGAAATATATTGATTGGGATTTTGTTAAAAGCCTACAGCCTTACTATGAAATCGCTAATAGTGACATGTCAACACTATCAAAAATGTATCATCTATTACACTTTATCAGTTGCAAGCTAGTTTTGATTTATACGGCATACGTTTTGGACTAGTCTAAATAGTTTATTTAATCTAATTGTCTCCATCTCTTAAGATGGCAATATGCAAGCAACATTTGATTATTGGTAGCTGGGTAGTAAATGGATGCTTCCAACTTTTGAATTAAAGTTGAATCTATCGACCTTGTCGAACTATTTATCACATATTGTACAAATGAAATAGAAGAGTAAATATATTAATAGGAGTGTTGTACCACTATATTAACGCTGTAAATAGTTTGATAAATGCTATAAATAGTTATGTACCACTATACCACAAAAATGTTCTATTAATAGCAAGTGGGGATTGCACAAAAACTTGCTTGTTATAGTTATGTATGTTAGCGTTTCTGGTAACTTTTGGAAAAGCTTTGAAGAAAACAACTTTGATGATTTTTGGAAATAAGAACTTTATTGGATAATAAGGCAGTGTTGATGTCTAATATTTCTCTACCTTTGATTTATAGGTGGCTGAGGATACTCTAATATTTCTCTACCTTTGATTTATAGGTGGTTGAGAATACTATAGCACACCAAGTCGGAACTACATTCTTTATTATTAAGACCGGTACAAACATTGGGAAGTGAAGGTAAAAATAATGATTTGATATCTGTAGTATATTTTAGTGCCATGAGCCATTGTATGCAAATGTATTAACTATGGTTTTGTACTTATTTTACTTGATATAGTTGAATTCTTGTGCATAGAAATAGTTGCACTTCTCACTTTATACACTTTTCCCTTGTATAAAGAACATCCCCTTCACAATAAGAGGTTGATCATTTTCTTCCAATTTTATGAAAGGTTAATTTTGACAGTATGTGGACTAATCATTTGAGTAATACTTGTATTTTGATATAGATGTCCAGCAAATAATTGGAGTTTTTACATCGCTGCTGCCCAGTGTTGCAACAATATAGCAGCGTAGAATCTTGTCTATGATCAGCCTGTCCCATTTGATGACTTATTTCATTAAAATATTTATAAATAATAAGTCATGATCCTAAAAATAAATTAACTCTTCTTATCTTTCTAGTTATTTATTCATATTCTTTTATATTTTGTTAAATATTCATTTTTTTCTTCACATTCCAATCAAAATTTAAATATTTTATATTTAACAGATTGAAATTGAAAGAAATATTGTGAATCGTAAGAAGTTAAAGACGAGTCACACGGGTGGCGTCAATGCCTTTCACAAGACATATAACTTGTAAGTTCTCATACTTTAATTTTTTAATTGCACTTTCCCTCTAGGTATAATTTTTTACTTTCAAACATTCCTTCTAATTTAGTCTATGTTTTTTCTTAGATAAAACACTTCATTTGAATATTATTATTTAGTCTAATTTAGTCTAGGTTTATTCATCAAAGATTTCACGAGTCCTAAGCTTGGGGAGGGCAAGCCTAGAAATCAAAACATGATATAATATCCACTCATGTGATGCTATCCAGACCATGGACATAAGTCAGGTTGTCTGCAGCTCAGCTCATCCTTTTTAACTTTTTACAGTTAATTTTTCTTGTTTTACAGTTTAGTCAAAGCTGTTATTGTTAATTTATATACCAAATACTTTGACTTGGCTGACTATGGTTTGCTGCTAATATCATTATATACTTTAAACTTATTTGTAAGTTGGTTTGTAGCTCTCTTATTCTGTTAGTATGTACCAAAGGTATAAATTCTTATGGTACAGAACATTTTGGTAGAAGGGCTAGGAAATCAATTAGTTTTATTGGACCACTTAAATTATTATATTTTTTAAGGACATAAAGTTTAACTTATTATTTCTTGACTTGTAATCAAAATTTATACAAACAAAGTTATGTATTTTTGTCCTTGATACTTAAAAAAAAGAATTGTCCTTATTTTATATTATTTTATATGATCTTAAAGTAATAATGTCTAAAATTTATAAAATTAAAATGTGATCTCTCATGGCTAAAGATAAAGATAATTAAACACTTGGAATTTCCGTAGATAAGGATTTGTTCGGCAAGTACAGATTAGCAAGTTTGAAATTGTTACCTGAGTTATAATTAATGGGAAACTATGCTCTTTTCATTACTTGGTTATTTTTCAAAATAATAGGTATAGGAGTTGCGGCAAACCAATAATCAGAATGTGGGTGGACTTTTAAGGACGTTAAAAACCTAAAATAGATGGTTTGGGAATTTAGAATCAAACATGTATTGAGCGTAAGTTACAGAACTTTTCTTTTGGACTTGGGTGTCATGGATATCAAACAGATTCTAAGTGGGTAATCAATATTCCAAAATTATACATGTAATCATATATCAAATTTAGACTGTTGCATTACAAATCTGGTCACGATTTGACTTATTCCTCATGTCTAATGAAATTGCAACTTATCTTTTCCAATAGAGGTGATCCACTTCGTCATTTTTTAGTAATGTCTTTTGTATCACCCGATGACCATAAGAAAGTTGGCCCAATATTTCATAGGTAAATACTAACACAATACAAAGCCCAATATCTCATAATCAGTTTTGCTTCTTAGTCAAAGTGTTACTGTAAATAACATCTCTCTTCATTATCAGTTTTGCAACTGAATTGTAAAATAGAACTTAGTTGCAAAACTAACTCAGTTGTAAGACTGACAACATAGTTTAGCAAACAAAAATGCAATTGGTTTGCTAAACTAAGTTGCAGTTTGCGACTCAGTTTGTTGCAACTCAGTTGCAAACTGAGTTGCAAACTGCAACTCTGTTTTGCAAATTGAAATGAAACTCAGTTTTGCAAATTGAAATACAGCTTAGTTTGCGAAACTAAGTTGCAAACTAAAATGTAATTCAGTTTGTAAAACTAAAATGCAGCTCAATTTGCAATCGCAAACTGAAAATGTAGCTCAGTTTAGGAAACTAAATGCAACTCAGTTTTGCAACCTCCTTTCATCACTGATCCAACCTCCAGATAACTGAGCTTCACTTTCTTTGGCTGGTCTAGGGAAACAGAATGACTGGGGGCAAAAAGTAAATCAAAATTGCGAAAGATTTAAGTATTCATCTTCATTGTTGCTTACTTTCTTAGGCTTTCCAATGCCTATGATTATCTGTCTCATGTATTAAAGCACTACAAGAAAATTTATTTATAACAGCACCGAAGCTCAGCGTTTTTTAACCTACTGCAGTTGAAAATCATTTTATAAATGAAGTAAAACAAAACATACAACGCTGTATTAAGCACACTGTCCAGTAAATTTCCAAGCACGCCTAAGTTCTCTCCTTGTTTTCATTCACCGCTTAAAACGTGTCCTCTTCTTCTCCATAACAACAAACCCAAAATTTCAAATTCACCATTGGTCTCTGTAGATTTTGCCAAACATCCAAAGTAGCGACTTCATCAGAAATCCTTACCATGCCCTAACATCACGACTTCATTAAATTATTCCAATTTTAGCAATTTTAGGAATCAATCCCACACACCTCATCCCACTTCCACAACATGATGAATTCGTGATTTAGACATTAACACTTTTAAAACCCCTGTATACCTCCCTTATATTCGATAAATTGAAACCCTGCATCAACAAACTAAATAACGCCTCCAACCTACATTAAATTATTCCAGTTTGCTGTTTGGTGCCCAGCCTCCAATGTCAACCTGCTATCACATCAAGTTGTGATTTTTCAAGGTAAAAGTTGATATTTGAGCCGTTGATTTTATTTGAGATTTGTTGAGGCATTATGTTATGGTAAAGTGAATTGACATATTATTTGAATGACGTCCGTTGATTATCTAGATCAATATATGGTTAGCATGAGCATTTATTATGCTGCTAATTGAAAGGAGGCTTCTTTATTGTTTGTTCAAACTTTTATTTAGCTTAATGATGGTATGTAGCTGAAATAATTGATATCGATGCTTGAAATAGGTTACGCGTATAAATTTGTATGAATTTGTACCTGCAGGTTATCAAGTTGGATTGAGTTAACTTATGTTATTTGTTAGGTTAGGATTGACAAATGATGAAATGTGTATTTGGAAAAAGTGCCAGCTGAAATGATTAGATGTGCGGTGAAAACATATGAAACATGAAGTATATCCGTAACAACAGCATGAATAACAATTGTAAGCATGTAGTTGAATGGAAGTGAAGTGCAAGTCAGCTAGAATATAATGTGGACATTATGCTCGATAGCAGGAAGTGCACAATGGTGGTAGTCTGATCTAATGCAGCAAAAGGCTTTACATGGACATCGACATTGATAATATCAGCCTGATCGGTGAACTATTTGTGAGAATTACAACATCACTGATTATTTTCTTTTTTATATCTACGTTAAATGCAAGCGATTATTTTCTCCATTATATAATTCTTACATGATTATTTTCTTTGATACATATTTTTAAACTTATTATTTAGTTTTAATTAAAACATAACGCATCTAATAAAATCTGTGAGTGCATATCTAAAGTAATGTTACTTTATTTTATGATGTTAACATATGCAAAAGGATTACGACTATACCGGACTTTAATTTTTTTCACTAAAGCTTTTCATCTAAAAATATTAGTTTAAGCGTTAGAAATGTAGACATAAGTGGTTAGAACTATACATAGAAATACTTTGCATACTATTTTCTTTTGTTATTATGTCTTATCTATACCATGCAGGTTGATATATAAACTAAATTTTACGGTTGGGTATTTTCATATTATGATAATGTGGCATAAGGGACAAGAATAATGATGGACAAGAATGAGATAAAATGGTTCCAAACGGCTACATCATTAAGCGTAAAAGACAGGACTGAAAGTAGAAAGACCACTAAGGTTAAGGCATATCAGAGTCCAAACCATCGCTGACCATGCAGGTACTCCTGATTTTGCATAAAAATGGAATTTATCCAATACCTTCTTGATATTTAAATGCAGCAACTATTTATGACCTTATATATTTCACATTATACTTGTTTCATAGATGCAAGCCATTCTTGGTTCCAATGATGTGATAGATCATAAATAATTAGCCTTAGATTATGACTTCAAGGTTTCAATATTGCCTCATTATCAATATTGTTTGGCTTGAGACGTAGAGATGGCTTACAATATTTCATTTTTCAAAGGTAACTTACAACAGACTTTTAGTTAAACATCAGTATTCCTCGCAAAGAGAGGAGATAGTGGAACGTCGAGGCTTAAGTATCGTCGAGCTCATGTGAAGCAAACGAGTAGTCCACTTGAGCTGGATCAGTGTTGAAGTTACCTAGAGAGCTTGGCTTTATCACGTCAATTTCAAAATCTTGGGCTTCGGTGCTTTCTTGGGCCTCGTCTTCGGCATGAGCAGTTGTATTTTCGATTTCGGCCTTGGCAGGAGGCGGAGAGTGGGAACTGGAGCTAATAATATCAATGTCGACCGAAGACGAAGGACGGGTTGGGTCGGTCAAAGGTGCCTTCCCTGGACGCTCTCCTTCCACTGCTTCGGCTCGCACCTTGGCAAGTTGTTCTTTCCCTCTGGCAAGGGCGGCACGACCCTCATCATCCAAATAATGAGCCTCAAAATCCTCCTCAGTGTAGCCAGCATCTCTAAGCACTTCAACTGCTGCCTCACACACTTCAGCCAGGGTAACCTCATACTTTGGGCCCAAAAGTGAAAGACTGCCATGCCCCAAGACGCTGAGAACATAAAACTCGAATAGTGTGGAGCTAATGTTGGCCTTAGTCGCCTCATGTGAGTGTTCAGCTGTTGCTTTTCCAGCGATGGCTTCGTCACGCTCCTTTTCAGCCTTAGAAAGCTGGGCCTTTAGCATTGTAATATCCAAATCTTGGGAGCTAGTCTTTTCCCGCAGCTGAGCAGCATCTTTGTGGTAGATTTCCACGATTTTCCGCTCCGCCTCAAGTTTAGCCTCAGCATATCGTTGAGTAGCGTGGGCGTCTCTTACTTTCTTTTGAAGAACCTCTTCCTTTTGAATATAAGAAGTGGAAGAGGTAGCAAGATCATCTTTAAGCTTCTTGATTTCAGCCTCAATATCCTCGTTGTAGGCGGTGATGCTTTTCATCTCCGTATCATGCTGATCAAGAACTTTTTGCCACTCAGACTTATCTCTCTCCATGGTCAGCATAGCCTCGAGATTTAGGCGATTTACTCTTTGAAGCTCATCTACTAGTTTTTACCAGCCGGACATTCTTTCAATATCAAGCTTGACAGCGTCGAGATTTTTTAGCATGGCCTGCTTATCAATTGGAACTAAGTCCAGATCGAAACGTACTCCATTCAAACACCAACGCGGAAATCGGCTTTGGAGTGCAGGCGGAGGCTTCTCAACTTGATAAGGAGGCCTATTAATGATTGCCTGAATGTCATCTCTTTTAAGGGCAGGAGAGCTAGAAGGGATGTCTAGAGAGATAGAAGTAGCGGGCACTTGAGAAATTTCAGATGTAAACTTATCGCTGAGCTTGGCTCGCTTGCTTGGATCTTCAGCTATATGACTCTTCCCCTTATCATCATGAGACTTTCTTTTATGGGAATCATCATCCCTCTGGTAAGAGTCATGTTGGTCGTCTCTCCTTCCATAGCGCTCCTCATAAGCCTGCCTTTCGCAAGCTTTCCTAGCTGCTCTTTCCTCATCAGTCTCCCTAGGGGCATGAAGATAGCGCCTGGGGTCATAAGAATCATGCCTCGCATAGTGTTGAAAGTCATCGTAATATGAGCCGCTGTGTCCCATGGGAGAACCTGAAAGTGAAGAAGAGACGAAATTTAGAAATCTTCAAAATAAAGAAGCTAAGTGCGCATAATTGCCAAAAATCCTAACTGTGTGTGTGGCGTGCGAACTACGCGCGTCAAGCTACAAACCACTCTTTGGCTTAGGAGTGATGTCGGCTTTTGCAGTAGGAGTCAACTCCTGGGTTGATGGAATTGATTGCAGGACGGATGTCGCTTCGATCGCGGGAGAAGAAAGTTTAGGAGTGGTGGTGTCATCTTTAAAGAGCTCATGGGAAGTCGCCATAAGGTCGCTCAGTCCTCCAAAGATATCATCACCATCATGCCCAGCAGAATGGGTCATATCAGTAATGCCCTCTTCAACACGTTTTGCACTCTCCGTAACGGACCTCTCTTTCTTAGCTCCCTCATCAGCTTCTCTAGTAGTCTTCCCAGAATGTTGAGAAAATTCCTCTTCTTCAATAACTGATGGAAGTTTAGATTTGCCGGACAACCCCACACCGTTAGCAGAGCTGGAGCATTTCACTAATGAAGTCTCTACAATAGGTTCCTTTGGTGCGAATTCCTCTACAGAGGCTGGGGCATCTGACACTCCTGCTTGAGAACTGGGGGCATCACGGGACTGAATGGATCGAGAAGAGTGCAAGAGTCCGAATTGGTGCAAAAATTCGTTCTTCTGTAGAAACTTAATACTTCTCTCATTGACAGCTACGGCACTCAATCTTTCGAAAGTCGATTTGTGACTAGAATCTTTAGAAGGAGCTGCAAAAGTAAAGAATGAAGTTAGCACTTGACGACTCGAATTTTGAAAGGCTCAAAAATGAAGTAAATGGAGAAAGGTAGTATTACTTCCTACTCTCCAAATACCATAGAATCTCGGGGGGCAACGGACAAAGAAGAATTGGTTTAAAAATACGTGAGCGCTCTCGGGCAGATCCGTAATTAGCTTGTGGTTCCTTACGCTCCTTACAAGAGTAATGGAAGGATGATCTTTGTTCCTCCCGAATGAACATAAATAGCAGATCTCCTCGAAGCTTGGGAGGTGGTTAAGTGTCCTCCTAAATTGCACGCACAACCCCATCAAAATGGCATAGCCATTAGGGTGCAACTGGAATGGAGAGATAGTTAGTCGAAGGAGGAGTGTTCTAAGAAAATCATTGAATGGGGGAATAGCTCCATTCAGACACATTTGACGATTGACTGCAATGAAGCCATGTGGCGGCCTATCGGCAGTGTCATTTACCCCAGGAAGCAAAGCATCCGCTTCAGCAATGCCGAATTGAATACATAGCTGGTTGAAAGCTTTTTGGTTCAACGTAGTTGAAACTCTTTCCGGAGGATTCTCTAGAGGGTCAGCAATTGGGAAAACCTCATCGGCACGCCCTACTATCTCTTCTTGTACTTGTTGAGAAGCCATTCTACACAAGGAACTGGATATTCAAATATGAAGGTGCATGTTTCCTAAAAGCGTGTGATGTGTTGTGCAAAGATACTGAAATAACAAGTAAATAAAGTAAAACTTGAAATAATACTGGTTGGCGCACGTCAATTCAGGAAGATTCAAGGCTTGTTATTGGATCAAAAATAAGTGTAGTATAAATGCAGATAATATTCAGTGATAAGCAGTTATAACTGTATGAATTTTGCGTTGATGCTTCATTTAAGTCAGTTGATTCATAGCATTTCACTTTTAATTAGATTCATAAGTATTTTACTTAAGTAAAATATTATCTCTTTGACCTAATCCATCACTCGATGTGGGCAGTCGATGATGAGTATATTCGTCCTATTCTTCTGCAAATGTTGTATTTAACAGGTTGATTAGCTTAAAAGTCAATATAATCTGTGAAAGAGTGCAACAAGTTCAAGCAGTTCATTCTGGCAGTTCAAATTGTAAATTCAATCAAGTTCTGTCAAAATTCTACAAGTGTTCAAGTCATGTTCATTCCTTAAGTCGTAGGAATGACTTAAGTTAGCTCGAGACTCTTTAGGTCGTCCAGATCATGTCCAAATGACTTAACATAGGTTGGGCTTCCCTAAATCGCTCTGTTCAAGTTATGGAGTTCATCAGTCATGTTCCTACGAGTTAAAGCTATGCTGCGGGTTAAATTAGGTCGTGATGATTCTATAAGTCGTTCTGCTTTAAGTCGTGTGCTATTCTGGCAAGATAAGTCACATGTCAAATGAGTCGCAGTCCCTTATGTCGTTCAGAGTTTGATGTTAAGTCGCTAAGTCGTTCACTAAGTTAAGTAGTGTGATTCATGTCCAAACTGCTAAGCCCTAGATCGTTCGAAGCTCCTAAGTCAGGCACTTCCTAACTCTCCTTAACCCGCTAACTCCTCTTCATTCAACAACTCGCCTAACTCACTAACTCGTTAACTCGTAACCCGATAACCCGTTAACATCTCCACAACAAAATCCATCATCTCTCCACACCGCCAAATCATCCAAAACCGAGTCGAATCGCCTCGGATCCATCATAAATCCGATGCACTGCTGTATTCTCATGAATTACAACGACAACATGTCCAATAACGATCAAAAACCGATTGTAACATGACTCGTGGTGAAATGCGCCATGTGAAATCAGATTAGGGTCGGAAAATGGGGGATTCTCGATTTGATGATGGTCGTGGTTGGATAATGATCGGATTCACTTACGTAGTGTGATGGTAAAGATGATTGACGACTGGTTAGTTTGAATTCTTCTTCGAGAGCTTGGAAATTCTTCAATGGCGGGTTAGAGTGTTAGAGCAGGTGAAGAGAAGAAGGAGTGATCTAAGCGACTTATATACAGGGGCAGTGGAACTCGAATCGGCACGAACGACCTATCTCTCTCATAAGTCGCTCATGACTTAGCGACTTAGGATGGCGTGAGTTAAGAGGTATCGAAGCACACGACCTAGCCCCTAGGCGTATACTTCGAGGGGCAAGTGTTAACCCTCTCTTATTCATGACTTAACGACCTATTCGACTCAACGACTTAAGGGAATAAGCGACTTAACTATCCAAGGAATAAGCGACTTAACGACTTAAGAAGCTCCAGTGACCTAACGACTTAAAGCACAAAGCGGCTCAATATGGCACGACTCAACAACTTAAGGAGCTCCAGCGACCTAGCGACCTATAGACTCCTGTGACTCAACGGATTAATGACCTAGCAACTCAGTGAAGGTAGCGACCTAACGAGTTAAAGAAAGAGCGACCTAACAAGCTTTAGAGTTAAGCCGCATGCGCACTGCCTCTTTCATTAGGTCGCTTACGACCTAAACAAGCCGAGATAACTAGTAAGCTACATATGCTAAGTCGCTCACGGCATATATCTCATCCAGGATGGCTCCATTAAGTCGCCAACAACTTACGCTACCTCGGGATCGCTCTTAGGTCGCAACTCCCTAGGTCGCTCACGACCTATGACATGACCAACCTAAGCCCAACTTCTCCTATAAGTACCCCGCCTACTCCGCACTAGAAATGTAGGATTTTTCTAGAATGCCAAGACTCTGCTATTTTCACTACTTCTACACTTGCTCCAACACTTCAAAGGAAAACGATACTTCAAAGAACCTTCAGAAAAGATCAAGTTCATTCAACATGAATTCAAAGAGCTTTTCTGCATCAGAGTTCTAACTACTTGTCTTAGTTGTGTTGTAATTGAAGAATTGTTGTAAAGTTTGTAATCAAATCAACAATAGAAGAGATTAAGTGGACGTAGGCTTGACTTTGAGCCAAACCACTATAAAAATTGTTGTCTATTTACTATTTTCTGCTATTATCTGCTTGTTTTTAGTTCCCGTACCAACGGGTGGTGCTTTCGCTATATCACAATTCACACCGGGGTGTTAGCATACATTTTTAGCATTAACACATAGGAAGTTCCTTAGCCTGACCATTTGTTGGAAAATCCAAAGAAACAATACAAACCTTGTACGGTTTTAGTTGTAGAACCTGCCATTTAAAATGGCAGCTATAACAGGCATAATATAATGGTACCTATGCTGGCTAAGATTAATATTATATTTTCGAAAGGATTTTCACACTATGCACTAGTAATAATATCAAAAGGATTTTGCGTAGTAAGCATGTTTGACTATCATAAGGAGAAATCTCCCCCATGTGTGCGATTGCATTGTGTGTGTGCCGGGAGGCCTTATGGTAGTTTCATTTTCCAAAAAGCATTGAGGATTTCAATGTTTAAAATCCTTTTGTTGTTTGTTTTAAAGATAAACTGTTTTTGTTACTCACACCATTCCCATGACTGACCTGGAGTTTATTGTTCCTTTCTTAAACTCTGGGTGCCCACAATTTTCCACACGGGCAGTCTAGAGTTGGGTTTTTCATATAGTCAGGTTTAGTAGATTATCGGGAGCTAGTTTAGTTTTTGGAAATCACGACCGTCCTTGCTTATCTTTGTGCATCGTGATGGTGGTTCGAGCTTGATGTTGGAGTTATTGGTCTCATTCTCTTTGTCGGATCACTTGGAGTATCACTTCTGTTTTCCGCTGTTGCATCTTTTTTTATCTCTGATATTCTTGTATCATATTGATATCATTGTTGTATTTCATTCTGGATATTGTATTCATTGGAGTTGTATATGATATCATTCATTTCTTTCTTCCGTTATGTTGTTATACTTACTGTGTTATAAGCTCCGGCACAACTCGAATTTCAACGATTGAATCTGCGGCATTCGAGTACAAGTGAAGTACGGGTGTCGATTTTCGAATGCTGAAATTTGGATTGTGATAATCCCTGTCATCAACTTCGAGCCTGATTAATGTAAAAGCTGCCACTTTTCCAATGATTATTTTCAGGTGCCCCCGGTTCTGATTGAGTGTGCGGGAGGTGGTGGCTCTAAAGTAGTCAAACATCAATGTTCGCAAGTGGCTCATGTTCCTGTAAGCATTCATTCTGATTCTGGCATAGATAGGGCTATCAAATCCTTTTCAAGGGGCAAGAGCTAGTCAAAGAAACTCTTTAACAGCAACTTGAGCATCTCAGGTTCATCGTCAGGTTATAAATGCTAACTTAAATTTATTGTTCCACAAAATGTAGTTGCTAAAGTTCAGGCCTGCTACTTTATTATCCTTAGAAAGTCCGCCTGATGGTCTTATGGTTGGAAAGTAAACCGGATTATATCAGCTTGTACACTACAGAAGGATTATTTCATCTAAATGTTATTTATTTAAATATACATGTTGTGACGACCCTGAATTTTGGACATTTGAAATTGAAATATTTAATTGATTTAAATATTTGAAAGATAGTTTAACTTGAATTTCAAGTATAACCATTTATTTGGCAATTCAATTATTAAATTTAATTATTGGAAATTGGGTAAAATGTTGAATCTAGAATTCTAAGCTTGTTAAAAATATTTTTAAGGTTTAGTAAATTCATATTGATAATACTGGAGATAATAGAAGTTTTAAATTTGAATTTGAGTGATTTGTTCAATTTTGAATTTATATCATTTAAATCGATATTTAAAAATAGCCTTCCGAGGCATAGTCTCGGAATTCGACGAAACTAGTTCCATTGGATCCGTAATAGTGTATTATTATCGGATATCAATTTTCGTAGTGTTTGGAGTGTTCGTGTGATCCTACGGATTGTAAACGCGCTGAAATTTAAATCGAAAATTTAATGTAATAACTGGGTTCCAAAAAGCTATCTTTTCCATACGATCGAATTAGGCCTCGAAACCTCTTCCATTACGTTCGGAATAGGGATATAACCTGATGAACGTCTGGTGGCACGCCTCGATAGGAGGTCGAGAATTTGAGTTGCGGAATTGAAACGATTTAAAATTCAAATTTTAAAAAATATAATATATATGTTGAATATAATAATATTTCACCAGGCAAATTCAACATGTTGTTTATCTCTTCAACCACGTGTTCCCTCTAATAGCACGCATCCCCCTTCCACTTTTCAAAATCGAGTCAGTTAGAAATAAAAAGAAATCTCGTTCCCATTCGAAAACAATCGAAATCATTCGAACTAAAAATTGCGCTGCTTCGTTCCTCTTCACATTCTCGTTTTTAAGCTGTTCGAAGAATAATGGTAGCCTCCTTTTCAATTTAAAAATAAGCCGAGCCCTCTCTTTCTTCTCTTCTGGTGAAATCGCGAAACAAATTCGAAGCTTCGGTCAGCTCGACTTCGATCCAAGCAGAGACAACGGCAGTAGATCGTGGGCGACGCTCGTGGATCGGAAGTTGGTGGACGGTTGGGCCATAGGGATTGTCGAAGTTGTCGAGGAATGGAGTGAACGCGAGGGCAAGCTCGCGCGTGATGGCATGGCTGCGATTTCGTTTTAGTGTTTGGGAGCATCGCGATTGCTGGGTAGCCTGGGTTTCAATCGTCTGAAGGTATATGGTTATTTATTTTAATTGAATTTGATAAATATATATATATATAGTGAAAATATATATTCAGTTTTAAATATATATATTTGTGTAGATAAGATTTTAAAATATTGAAGAGTTATTTAAAATTGGATTTTTGAATCTATATAAATTAATATTTATAAGTGAGGTTTCAAAGGAAAAGAAAAGAAAATATTTTTGTTTCAAATAAAATTTTAATTTTAAAATTAAATCATTAGTTAATTAAATTTATCCAATAGGAATTTAATTGTTTGATTTATTCGGATATTAATAAACTGTATAAATATTTATACAAGGTCTAAAATCGAGAAAACAAGCCGGGATGGAAAATGGATTGCATGCATAATAAAAGGTGAGATCTTCTCACTCAAATTTGATTTGCTAGTTAATTTAAATGAATAATTTAAATTATTGGATGTGCTTGGATGAATTTGATAATTTATTTGTTGGATGATAGTATATATGATAGTATGTATATATATATATATATATATATATATTTGGAGTGATTGATTTCCCGCATTATATAGCGGATGAGACACTATGCACCACATAATAGCGGATGATATTTTATAAACCCATATACCGCGATATTCCAATTCGAAGTGGAATTGGTATTTAATTATGGTGCTAACAGCTATGGATGCAGGGAAACAGGTTGGAGGGATCCAACTGGATTCCTCAAAATTGTTGAATTTATTTGTATATGTTGTGATGTGATAATCTGTGAATGATTATATTGGTGTGAATGATTATATTGGTAAATGGAATTTATTTGAAGGCTATAGTTTAGCCGAATATATTTTTGGTATCGTAGGATACCAGAAATAAATATAATTGGATTTTTGAAAATTAAAGTAAAGATTTATTTTAAAAGGTAACAAATTTTTGGAAATCAATTTGGAATTTGATTTGGTGTTTGAAAAAAAATTGGAAAAAAATTTGGAATTTGATTTGGTGTTTGAAATAAATTTGGAATTTGATTTGGTGTTTGAAAGTGAATATTTGGAAATCGATTTGAAAATTGTATATCAATGGATATTTGGAAATGTAAATTCACAATGGGAATTTATAAAGGAAAGAGAAATTTGTTTTAAAAATTAAACATTGGTTTATTTTAAAAAGTGTGGAAAGAAATTACCGATTTGGAATGTAAATTGAAATAAGTCAAGAAGGATTTATTAATTGATTTAAAAGGACCATTTTGAAATGGAAAGTGTATTTTCACTGGAAAGCCGAGTATGTTTTCAAAGTAGCTGATAAATATAAATTGAAAGTTTTAAGGATGGTTTTAAAAAGGATACTTTAGAGAAATTATTTTCTTAAGTTGTTTTTAAATCTTTAAAGTAAAGATTTATTTGGTTGATTATAGAAGTGATTATATTAAAGATTAAATTGGTATTTGATTTAGAAAATGGATATTTTAATAATTACACTTTATCTAATAATTTTATTCTTAAAATTATTTGGACTTGTGTTTTTATATGAGATATTGATATTAAATTTCATAACTAATGTTTTAAATAAAGTGTTTAAAAATAGTTTTTATTTTTAACGTATCCAGGTATGTACATATATTTTTGGATAAGTGATTTAAATCATTTTGAAGTATTCGGTCTCGGCAAATTTTCAGTGGAAGTAAAGAAATATTTGGAAATTTATTCCACAAAAGAAAAGCGATTTGAAATTTATTTTCAAATTGTTGGAGTGTTAAATATATATCTTGCGAAGATATTGTGAAAATAAATAATTAGGTAAAAATTATTTAAAATCTGATGATTGTTGTGAATAGTGATTGATAGTTAAATAACCGACTATCAATATTGGCCTTTAAATGGCATTTTAATTTTGATGCGACAGGGGGTCGGATTCCAAATGGTTATCCGAAAACCACATCGAATCTTAATAGTGAATCTTTGTGACTTGTGTATCCATCTGTTTTTAAAAATAAATGCTTATTATTCGGATTAACCGAGAGAGGACTTTATGTCATAAAACCCATTCCGAATAATGATACGATGAAATGGGATCGCATTTGAAGATGGTGTTGAAGACTGTGTATTTTCGAAAACGAAAGGATTACCTGTTGAATGTCTCTGCACCGATTTGCTCCGATATAGAGATTTTTATCACCCTTTGTGATGGGGAGTCCGGACGTGATTAGTGAATATCCGGATTGCAAGGGCTTCTTTGAAGTGCCTTCGGTTCCGTTCGAACCCGGAACGGACTTGTATGGATGTATGTTTGACGTTACACATTGAGATGTAAAGCTGGTTTCTATCAAATACATTTCTATTGGTGGCGGAGATTTTATTCTCTTAGCTTAACACCCTTCTCTGAGACGTATGAGCTCAGAGGTTATGCAGTTGATGGTTACTAGTGATACATTCCCAAATTGGTAATGTGGCATGTTAAGTGTTGCTGATCATTTGTTGATCGAAGCATGGCTTTTGTGAAAAGCGTAGCTTTGTGGATGAGACTTCGTCGAACCTCACAACCCGAAATGGTCGAAACAGGAAGGATGCGGCAAGGTTGTTTTGGGGGTAGTGCCCTTAGGGTATGTCCATTTCCTTCTGGAAAAAGGTGGTATCAGGGTATGGAGCCCAGATACTTAACTTATGTGGTTGCTGCAAATTTATAACTTTATGGTTATTTGTGTTGAGGATCCTCGGATAAAGGTCGGTAACGACCGGGATGGCAGACTCGTTTGTGGAGTTATCTAGTTACAACTTCATTGCACTAGAAGCGTGAGATAACTCGGCCTTGTGTTGGTAGAGATCCGGTTAGGTTCTCGGGGCGTCCTTTCAGAGGCGTACCCATGTGGTGTAGGATGTTCCTTAGCCTGACCATTTGTTGGAAATCCAAAGAAACAATACGCACCCTGTACGGTTTTAGTTGTATAATCTGCCATTTACTTATGGTAGTTTCATTTTCCAAAAGCATAGCGGATTTCTTTTTATTCCTTTGTGCAAATAACTGTTTGAAGATCTCACACTAGTCCCATGACTGACTCGGAGTTTATTGTTCCCTTTCTAAACTCTGGGTGCCCATAATTTTCCACACGAGCAGCCTAGAGTCAGGTTATCAGTTTTCTGGAGTGAAGTCAAAAAAGTATGTTGTGGAGATCAGTAGGCAAGCTGGATGGCGAGACGTATCACTTATATTATGTAGTATCTGCTGCGTATGGGTTGCTGCGAATTCTAATCCCATATGGGCAGGTTATTATAACTGCCTGTTTGTGTGTTGTTGTTGTAAACTTTGATAATGTATTGTATGAACTGATATAGTTCTTTTGTTTAAAGATTATTCATTTATCCATTATATATTGTTCCGCTGCGAATGTGAAATTCTGTTATTGTTTTTGTTTCTTCTTCTACCTCTTTCTTCTTTAACCCTAATGATTCGGTTTTCCGGCATTCGATGGTTCGGCATTTGATACAGTGGGTGTATTGATGTCTACTTTCGGGCGTCGAAAAATTGGGTTGTTACACATGTCTTATCCGAGTTTTTGCCTTGTTCATCTTTTTGAAGAAATATACATGTCTTATCAGTTTCAATGGAGACTCAGTTAACTGAGTATCAGTTAAATTGAGACTCAGTTTAGCCGGGTCTCAGTTTCAACCGAGACTCAATTTAACCGATTCTCAGTTTCAAGAACCGAGTCCAACTTAAAAACCGAGTCTAATTTTTGAAAACTGACTACACCTATATTGGTATACTGAGAGGACCATTTAGTTAACAACATCGACGACTAGTTTATATGATTTGTAAACAGACCACTTCATACGTCAATAATATGCAACTTGATTTTACTCCAAGTAAATTACCGAGTTCGTTTATTATTTTTTACTCTACTTCACTTGTAAATGCTACTTGATTTTATGGCATGTTGTATACTTTGTACTAGTCAATCGCCTAATGAAATAGTGTGATGAACATTTAGTGTTTGCATTATGAATCCGATTTAAGTGTACACTTTTTTGATGAATTGATTCTCAAGCATTACTTTTGCTTTACAGGTAGATAGATGACTATGATGCAAAAAAAGTTTGCAACGAGTTATGGATCGAAGTTATTTTTGCTGCTAGAACTACTTTTTGGTTTTAATGTATGTACTACTTGCTTTTGTTTTTCTATTGCTACTTGTTCTATATTTTGTTTTTGAACTATTGATGACAAACTATTTATGTTCGGTGTAAGAATATTGTGCATTTTGATTATGAAATTTCATACGTTGGTTATAAAATATGTGTCCAAAATGTGGTATTGATACAATATGTTGATTTTGAAATGTGATATTGATATAATATGCTAATTTTGAAATGTGGTATATACACACTGTAACGACCCAGAATTTTGGACCATTCGAATCCATTATAAGTGTATAGGTAGACACTCATGCCGGAGTTGAATTGCTCAAAATACCGCGCTGTTAATTTAAATTTGGCAAAACTGAACATATACAGTAAATAAATAATCACATATCACAGACACAGAGTAATAAGTGCAGCGGAAATAAAAGAGATAGTAGTTCATGAAGCTACTATATAAATGTATAAGTTACATCAGAGTTACCAAATACAACGGAAGAGTAATACGATACATCAGATACAAATCAGAATACAACACTGGAATCATCGAATACTGGAAGCAGAATAGATGGCTGGATCTTCAAGCAAAGCTCCAACTCCAAAGGTGAGTCTCAAATACTGGAACACTCAGTCTGACCCGAGCGTAAAGCAAAAACACAAGACACTCGAGTCAGGATTAACATTCTTATATTAATAAATCCAACTCAAGTGAAATAGCAATTGAAATACAAGTAACTTAAAGGATGTTTGGAATAACCATCCTTTAAGGATCCGTTAAACTATCTACTATGTAATAGTGTACGATAAGTAGATAATGTCTATCAGTAATATAAAGATATCAAAATAGTGTTAAGTCATGGCCCATTCCACCCTTAACACATTTTTATTCCCAAGAGCATATACAAGACCGTAGTTTCCCCAAAACCGGAAGTCACCAGAGGGCAATCCATATACTAAAGGTACAAACCAAAATCGTAGTGGTCGCGTATAAAGGAATACAAGTATGACAAGGCACATGAGGCAATACCCAAGGTAGTGATACTACCGTTCGCCTAATCCGGACTGGTGAGAACGCAACGCCGCAGCGCCCGCAACACCGTGAAACAACACTCCCAAAATCAAGGGTGCACCAATCGACAACAAGTAATGAGTAGTTTGAAGATGTGTGTTCACTTGAGGTAGCTAATCCTCCATTGGACCGGCACGGCTCCTGTTTTAGTCATTTCCAATTTGACACAAGTGTCAAGGCTATCCATTATCGTTCACTTTCTTCAGTCATCACGAACATCATTCCAACCACTTCATTCTGGATCACAACTCCGCGTATAGTTATTAAAGTGGTTTTCGTTTTAGATAGAGAGTATATCCACAACCGATCCCGGTCTCTTTAATAACTTTCGTAATTATTACACCGATTGGTCGTTTAATAAATTTCAAAAACCAAATCAATTTCAATTTCAATCAGAGTTTATAAATCAACATTTCATTTGTCTTTCTAAATCAATTTCCACAATTTACGTTTCAAAACTTCCAAATTATCATTTCAAAATCTTATAATTCAATTTCAATCTTTATTTAAAACACTTCAAATATTGATTCAAGTTTGTATGTAAGTTTCATTTCGAAACATTTTAAATACATTTAATTTAACACTCAAATCAATTTAAACTCATTTATCGATTTCATTCAATATTCGTTAAGTTACTTTATCATTCAAAACAATTTCTATTAAATTTCCAATTCATTAAATCAATTTCTTAAGTTCAACTTTATTAAATCAAAACTTACAATTTTGAATTAAATTAAATTCGTCAAATCAATTCTTTCAATTACAAGTCTTACATTAATTCCAAAAAATATCACATTTTCATTTCTTGTTAAAGAAATTCAATTTCACATATTTACTTACTTAAATAATTTTCCAAAAACTTACTTAATAAAGAAACTCAATTTCAATTATTTACGAAGTAAAATTCACTTATTCACAAATTCAATTTAATTTAATCATTAAATAATTCAATCTTATTTAATTGATAAATAATTCAAAACTTAATTATTAAATAATTTCAAAGTTTAATAATTTCAAACTTAATTATAATTTCAAACTTAATTATTTAATCATTTCAAACTTAATTCAATAATTTCTCAAATTAAACATCGTTCTTTCATCAATTTCATTTTTAATATTTTGTTTCAGATTTTTAAATATTAACATTTTCCTTTCATTAAAAATTCAAATTTCAACTTCATTTCAAAACCATATTATTTATTCAAATAAAATCTTCGTTTTATTTTTAAATCAAATTATTGACCAATCGGGTTTTATTTAATTCTCTATCCTAGGTCAAAGTTTAAGTTGGGTATTTATCATTTCAACCCGATTCCAATTCAATTCAAAAATCAAAGCATAACAAAGGGAACTTGTAGTGTGATAACTGGGATGGTGTCAAAGTAAATAAACAAGCAATAACAACAATCAATAACAATCCAATACTCAATTTCAAATAATCCCGAAATAACCGTATTAATTCGCATTGTTATTTGTACGAATTAATATAATTATTTCTAGAATATACACTATCATTTCATGTAGATTAAAGATTATCACACTAATATTAATACGGTTCTTCACTTGTCATTAAATTTCAATTTTACACTACAACAATTAATCCAATATACGTCGATGGTTCAAAGTGTAATTATCACTATTCTACATGTCAATTAATTTAACAATTAAAAGGGGTCATATTCAACTAATCAAATTCAACATATATGTCGATTTAAATTTTAATTATCCTACGTCAAATTTACTTGCATAATATTTATCACTTTATACATTTCAATTTAACATCCAATATAAACAACAAACAATCAATCAATTATCAATCAAACAGGATTATCATCGTATAATTAACAAATGATGGTGTCAGATGTCACAGGTGAACTGATACAGGTAATAGCATACATATAACAGTGAAAATAACTGACAGCAGCATATTTCAATTGTCGTTTCAATTGAAATCAAATTTAATAAATAAAAGAACGTTAATCGTGAGTGAGTGCTCACCTTTCGAGGCTAGAGAGAATAGAAGATGACACAGATACGCACACTGATATGGACCCTGAAATTTGAGTTACGAATCAAAGCAAAGAAAGGTAGAATTGGCTCGAATTTGACGACAAAGCTGGTAAAAGAAATTGACGAAATCAAATTAGAACTGGATGATGAAAATTGATACGCGTGAATGTATGTATATATATATATATATTGGATTAATTGTTGTGGTATCAATTTTCATCATCTAGTTCTAATTTGATTTCGTCAATTTCTTTTACCAGCTTTGTCGTCAAATTCGAGCCAATTCTACCTTTCTTTGCTTGGATTCGTAACTCAAATTTCAGGGTCCATATCAGTGTGCGTATCTGTGTCATCTTCTATTCTCTCTAGCCTCGAAAGGTGAGCACTCACACACGATTAACGTTCTTTTATTTATTAAATTTGATTTCAATTGAAACGACAATTGAAATATGCTGCTGTCAGTTATTTTCACTGTTATATGTATGCTATTACCTGTATCAGTTCACCTGTGACATCTGACACCATCATTTGTTAATTATACGATGATAATCCTGTTTGATTGATAATTGATTGATTATTTGTTGTTTATATTGGATGTTAAATTGAAATGTATAAAGTGATAAATATTATGCAAGTAAATTTGACGTAGGATAATTAAAATTTAAATCGACATATATGTTGAATTTGATTAGTTGAATATGACCCCTTTTAATTGTTAAATTAATTGACATGTAGAATAGTGATAATTACACTTTGAACCATCGACGTATATTGGATTAATTGTTGTAGTGTAAAATTGAAATTTAATGATAAGTGAAGAACCGTATTAATATTAGTGTGATAATCTTTAATCTACATGAAATGATAGTGTAGATTCTAGAAATAATTATATTAATTCGTACAAATAACAATGCGAATTAATACGGTTATTTCGGGATTATTTGAAATTGAGTATTGGATTGTTATTGATTATTGTTATTGCTTGTTTATTTACTTTGACACCATCCCAGTTATCACACTACAAGTTCCCTTTGTTTTGCTTTGATTTTTGAATTGAATTGGAATCGGGTTGAAATGATAAATACCAAAATTAAACTTTGACCTAGGATAGAGAATTAAATAAAACCCGATTGGTCAATAATTTGATTTAAAAATAAAACGAAGATTTTATTTGAATAAATAATATGGTTTTGAAATGAAGTTGAAATTTGAATTTTTAATGAAAGGAAAATGTTAATATTTAAAAATCTGAAACAAAATATTAAAAATGAAATTGATGAAAGAACGATGTTTAATTTGAGAAATTATTGAATTAAGTTTGAAATGATTAAAGAATTAAGTTTGAAATTATAATTAAGTTTGAAATTATTAAACTTTGAAATTATTTAATAATTAAGTTTTGAATTATTTATCAATTAAATAAGATTGAATTATATAATGATTAAATTAAATTGAATTTGTGAATAAGTGAATTTTACTTCGTAAATAATTGAAATTGAGTTTCTTTATTAAGTTTTTGGAAAATTATTTAAGTAAGTAAATATGTGAAATTGAATTTCTTTAACAAGAAATGAAAATGTGATATTTTTTGGAATTAATGTAAGACTTGTAATTGAAAGAATTGATTTGACGAATTTAATTTAATTCAAAATTGTAAGTTTTGATTTAATAAAGTTGAACTTAAGAAATTGATTTAATGAATTGGAAATTTAATAGAAATTGTTTTGAATGATAAAGTAACTTAACGAATATTGAATGAAATCGATAAATGAGTTTAAATTGATTTGAGTGTTAAATTAAATGTATTTAAAATGTTTCGAAATGAAACTTACATACGAACTTGAATCAATATTTGAAGTGTTTTAAATAAAGATTGAAATTGAATTATAAGATTTTGAAATGATAATTTGGAAGTTTTGAAATGTAAATTGTGGAAATTGATTTAGAAAGACAAATGAAATGTTGATTTATAAACTCTGATTGAAATTGAAATTGGTTTGGTTTTTGAAATTTATTAAACGACCAATCGGTGTAATAATTACGAAAGTTATTAAAGAGACCGGGATCGGTTATGGATATACTCTCTATCTAAACTGAAAACCACTTTAATAACTATACGCGGAGTTGTGATCCAGAATGAAGTGGTTGGAATGATGTTCGTGATGACTGAAGAAAGTGAACGATAATGGATAGCCTTGACACTTGTGTCAAATTGGAAATGACTAAAACAGGAGCCATGCCGGGCCAATGGAGGATTAGCTACCTCAAGTGAACACACTTCTTCGAACTACTCATTACTTGTTGTCGATTGGTGCACCCTTGATTTTTGGAGTGTTGTTTCACGGTGTTGCGGGCGCTGCGACGTTGCGTTCTCACCAGTCCGGATCAGGCGAACGGTAGTATCACTACCTTGGGTATTGCCTCATGTGCCTTGTCATACTTGTATTCCTTTATACGCGACCACTACGATTTTGGTTTGTACCTTTAGTATATGGATTGCCCTCTGGTGACTTCCGGTTTTGGGGAAACTACGGTCTTGTATATGCTCTTGGGAATAAAAATGTGTTAAGGGTGGAATGGGCCATGACTTAACACTATTTTGATATCTTTATATTACTGATAGACATTATCTACTTATCGTACACTATTACATAGTAGATAGTTTAACGGATCCTTAAAGGATGGTTATTCCAAACATCCTTTAAGTTACTTGTATTTCAATTGCTATTTCAGTTGAGTTGGATTTATTAATATAAGAATGTTAATCCTGACTCGAGTGTCTTGTGTTTTTGCTTTACGCTCGGGTCAGACTGAGTGTTCCAGTATTTGAGACTCACCTTTGGAGTTGGAGCTTTGCTTGAAGATCCAGCCATCTATTCTGCTTCCAGTATTCGATGATTCCAATGTAGTATTCTGATTTGTATCTGATGTATCGTATTACTCTTCCGTTGTATCTGGTAACTCTGATGTAACTTATACATTTATATAGTAGCTTCATGAACTACTATCTCTTTTATTTCCGCTGCACTTATTACTCTGTGTCTGTGATCTGTGATTATTTATTTACTGTATATGTTCAGTTTTGCCAAATTTAAATTAACAGCGCGGTATTTTGAGCAATTCAACTCCGGCATGAGTGTCTACCTATACACTTATAATGGATGCGAATGGTCCAAAATTCTGGGTCGTTACACACACATTGTGGCGGATGTTTATGAAATGCAATTAAAACATTCCACAGCGTTTTTAAAATGCTGTTAAAACATTCCACAGCGTACGCCGTTGAAGTTTTAACAACGTTTTAAAAATGCCGTTAAATTGTATCTAAAAACATAAAGCATGATTTATTGCAACAAGGAAACGCTGTAAATAAATATCACAGCATTGAAAAAACGCTATAAAATCTTATCTTAGCACGAAACAAACGCTAAGAAAGATCTCTAACTGCACCCAACCAAACGTTGTTAAATGAGTTCATGACACCAGGGAAACGCTGTTAAAAAGGACATTTAACAGCGTTTACTTCTTGTCATTATAGATCTCTGACATATAACTGCATATGGATATACAACATATGTAAAAACGTTGTTAATAGCTTTTATAGCGTTTTTAAAATGCTATTAAAGGTCCTGTTTGTTGTAGTGTTAATCACTTTATATTCAAACTTATAATTTTACTATCTTCATTTCTATACAAATAGAATTTAAATCAACTTTCAAAATCATTCATTCATTTCAATTTCAAGATTCAATTATTTTAAACATTACCAAATATTTATTTCAACGATTTAATTATCTAATAAATCGCTATATTTCAAATCCAAGTTATTCAACTTATAAAATAAACTTTTTAATATTTAAAATCAGTTAATTATTCCAAATTCAAATGACAGAAATTTTGGGTCATTACAGATCGGGTGGTGACCATACCCTAACGGGTGCGACCCACATAGCTCTGCCGCATATCTCCTGTTTTAGTCATTCCCGGTTGTGAGCTTGAGACTACATTTTACCTTTTGGCAAATCCCACTTGGAATGCTAACACTGGCCTCCAAGCGACAATGCAACGTTATCATCCATCTATACAAGTTGTTCTGGATATGAATGGACCAAAGGCACTACCTCTACTACATCATTTTTGGAATCGCCCTCGGGATTAGTAGAAGTAGGCCTCCACTTCAAAGATTTTCGACTTTGATTCCATCATCTTCAAGTTGTTTCCAATTAGAATGCTTACGTTGGTTCAATGCGGTTTTCTGATAACTCATGCTTATTCGATCTCGTTCTATCCGAACAAACATTTGATAATTTAAAACTAGTCAAGTTATCGATAGTGGGAAAATCTACTATTTGGGATGAGTATAGATTTGCATATGAAAAATAAGACATCCTATACTTATCACCACTTTCTGATTTCAACCAGTACTATCCCTTGATTAACAATAAAGTCGGACAAAAGAAAACTATCATCGACATTCATTCTTCCTTCTCGGGATAAAGACGAGTTTCTACCTCAGAATTTGGTGTTCAGTATACAATGAAGTATCTTCCATATACTTAATTAATCTTGGCCCATTTATCAAAATTAACCCTCTCATACTTATCATGTTTTCGACTTTTCGACTTCTCTATCCCTCGCCTAGAAAATCTAGTATTAGATCACACAAATAGAGGAAAGTCTACTCACGGATTTTATTGCTAAATACAAGATGACTCACTTTCCATAAAATGTGTCAACATTTTAGCACTACTTATCATATTTGTTTGGCTACTTAATGACACAGACAAAGAAACCCTCTATATATAAAATCATTCTTCAAAAGACAATTGCTTTTAAACCAAACCGACCTTTGAAAAACAAGTGATTTAAAATTGAAAATTTTATTTAATTAATTAATAATAAATTTAAACCTTTTATTTAAATAATAATTAAATAATAATTTAACCTTTTATTTAAATAATAATTAAACCATTTATTCAAATAATAATTTTTGAAAATATTTTTTTATTTTAAAATTCCTTTTTAATACTTATAATGAATTTTAAATGACTATTTAGAAATATTTAAAGTAGAAACTCTTTTTATTTCACAAAAAATTATTGATCTACGAACTGCATTCGTAGCGACTATTGCTATATGGACCATAACCTTTAAACTTGTTTTATACGTCAGAATAGCTTTTAAATCTTTTTCTTTTATATTTAACCCACTTTATAAACTTGTATAAAGGTTTGAAAACAAAAGGTAAACTTCGAAAAACACTTTTTTTGAAAACATTTAGAAAATAAGGAAGTAAACTAGTTTTAAAAGCACATGGGATCATGATGTCGAACATAAACAACTTTAAGAGTTAACTTTCTAATCAACATACACCCATCCATATACGCGAGCACATACATGTATACAAATGCAAATAACATCCATACAACAAGTAAAGATCATCACCTGCAAATAATTATTTAAACGCTTCGACTACATTTCAAGTCAACAACAAATCATCACATATATCATCCGCTTCAAGCGGGAACCAGAAAAACTTTTTATGAAAAGGAAATTTGGTATTTGGAAAAAAAGCCAACATTTTATGAGACATACCGATATATAGTTTCACCGAACAAGCATATTTTGTCGTTAAAAATTGGGTTATCCATGATTTTACAAGAAAACACAACTATCTAGGTGTTAACTCCTCTTTTTGGAGCGACCTAAAACTCTACGACCTAACACTCAGCGACCTAGCGACCTAACTTCTCCAACGACCTAGCGACCTAACTTCTCCAACGACCTAACGACCTATCACTACTCAACAACTCACGACTTCACAATCTAGCGACCTAACTCCAGAAAGATGGAGCGACCTATAGCTTCAGCGACCTAAAAGCTCTAGCGACCTAAAGCCACAGCGATCTAACGACTCAACAGGCTTCGAAGATAACCCGCATGAACATCACTTCCTTTAGGTCGCACGCAACCTAAAACCCACCTTAGGTCGCTCACGACCTACAACTTGTCACCTCGATTCAGACAGATCAAGTGCGTCCTGTTAAGCCGCAAACCATGCCTTTTAGGTCGCTCGCGACCTAAGACCTACCTTAAATCGTTCATGACCTATGACTTGTCACTATATTCGAATGACCCAGTGCAAAACTACTAAGTGGTAGCCTACACTCCTTAGGTCGCTGCCGACCTACGACCTATCTTAGGTCGTTCACGACTTAACACCTGTCCAGAATCCTCCTATAAATATAGCATTAGCTCCAACTTGAAGGGGGCTTTTGGCTCATTTCTGGAACACCTATACTCTGTTGTTTTCTTGACTCAACCGACACTTCAAACACAAAAGACGCTACAACGAACTTCAAAAAGAGATCTACACATCCGACATGGATTCAAAGAGCTCTCTTACATCAAAGTTCTAGCTACTCGTCTCAACTGTGTTGAAATCGGATTATAATCAAAGATATTGTATTAAAGTTGTAATTGAATCAGCAATAAAGAAGATAAAGTGGACGTAGGCTTAATTTCAAGCCGAACCACTATAAAACTGTTGTCTCTTTACTTTTCTGCTATTTCCTGCTTATATTTTGTTCCCGTACCAACGGGTGGTGCTTTCACATTACTAATACACACACCGGGGTGTTAGCGTTGATTTTTACGTTAACATTTTTGGTGCTTTCACTGAGAATTGAACTCAAGAGTGTTCTCACCATTGCTTCACAAAGATCTGCAGAAAGGATTTCCTTAAAAACCAGAAGTCTATCTGAAATCATGGCTCCTGGAAGAAAAAATAGACCTATCAGATCCGGAAATGCTCACGAGGGGACTTCCGTTTCCCCAGCATCAAACCAGACAACTCCTACCGTCGGAGTCACAAGGGCTGAATTGGAAGACGTAGTGTCTGGATTATACCAACAAATTGAAGCTCAAAACGCTTTGATGATGGGTAGATTAAACGCTCTACTTGGGGCAAATCGACAGCCAGAAAATAATGAAACAACCATTGCTGAAGATGCCCTAAACTCCCAAGAGGAGGGTATTCCTCAACGAGCAACTGACACCGCCGAAGCGCCACCTTTCCAAGCTGAAGGTTCAAGGCCGCAACCAACTTTTCGCGAACATTTGCCCAGGAAAACTTCCGAAAAAATAGCTGACATCTGCCCAGCGATGCCTTTGAACAATGAGGAGTACCTATCAGGGATGGTTCATCGAATCATGAAAGAGAGCATGCAAAGGGAAGAAAATGAGAGCGACTGGGGATTTGCACCAAGCAAAACTCCGTTTACTGAAAAGATCTTGAAAGCAGAATTTCCAAGGAAATTTGTACCTCCTACTATCTTGGCCTATAATGGGACAAGTGACACTAATCATTTCCTATATAAGTACGATTGGCATATGACCGGTGCAAGAGTATCCGATGAGATTAAATGCCGATACTTTCCAGTGTACTTGGAAGGAGTGACTCTACTGTGGTTCAAAAATCTACCGGTTCGGTCCGTAGATCAATTCTCTGACTTAACTCGAAAATTCAAGGAACAGTTCAGATTGTATGCTTCAAAAGCTAAGGATATAATGTCACTGTCTAGCCTTGAGCAAGTTCTCGGAGAATCTATCAAATCGTTCTTGAGCCGCTTTAACCTAGCCCTAGCCGAAGTGGATAACGCGTAACCCCATATGATCCTGACTTATTTGATGAGAGCCATCGACAAAACAAGTGAATTCGGAAGATGGTTAAAAATGAAAGAACCAAATTCACTTGAGAAGTTTTATAAAAAAGCCGACGAATTCATGCGCCTAGAAAGCCTTTCTGCACTAGTGAAAGTAGTTGTTGCCGAAGTCAAGAATAACGATGTTGCTTCTAACAAAAGAGAATCTGGAAACTAGAAAAGGGAAAATGACGAAGGAAAGAGGCAGAAGAATGAGAAGAAACCTCGCCGCTTTGATCCTTTAGATTTTACCCCCTTAACTGATACACCGGAAAATATCTCCTTCGCAACAAAGAATGTTGTCAACTATCCCAAACCACCTGAGATGGGGAGAGGTACAGTGCATAATGGGAAATTTTGTCGATTTTACAATCAACCTGGCCATGACACAAATCAATGTCGCCAGCTAAAGAATGTGATTGAAGAGTTGCTGAAACAGAATAAGCTGCAACAATATGTGAAGAAAAACAAAGTCGACCCAACCTCATCCACTCAGGGTCAACAACTTCCTGCCCATCAATCCGGATCTGGCGACAAAATTGCAGCGCAAGAATCCGAAAAGCTTTTCATTAATGTCGTCACAGGGGGTCCTCACCCAGCAAGCAGAAGTTGGGACGACTGCTAACTACCCACAAAACTGCAGCTGGGACATCTTTCATTCTCTCTGGCATATGAATCCAAAACTATGAATCCAGAAAAGATGGAAATTCAATCCAGAGATTCTGGAACAACAATCACTTGCATCCATTTTTTACTTAACAGCATTGCTTAAATTTGTAAAATGATGGTGGATGTATGACTTTTGTATTGTAAACCACTGAGAAATCAGTGTGAATCAATAATAAAAAACTATAAATCTTGTGTTCTTTAATGCTATAAGATGCCTGTCTCATTTCGATATGCACATATATTAAAAATATTGCTAAAACTTCGATTTAACATTGCAGGTTATCAAAGCAAAGCTTACCTATTAAACACATCACGAAGCCAAGCGATTCCTGCAAATCACTCAAGTCAAGCCACAAAAGTTCCAAAAATTCAACTCCTACAAAAGAAGTGCTATTCACAAACAATTGATGATTCCACCAAAGCGGGCACCTTCCTGACGAGAAGGTTCCAGACCCTTGCTAACTAATCGCGATCGTTTGTTCAAATGAACATCCGGTAAAGTAGCTTGCGTCTGCCCTGTTGATTCACTCAACAATAAAGTACACTCCTCTGGCAACAAGCAAACATCTTGCAAAAGAATGGAACATGTACTTGGAGTGATAAAGAGGAACCGCTAAGAAGCAGATGGTGGAAGGACACAAGCAACAAAGCCCTCTTCGGAGGCACAACTCTTCATCGGAGACCTCTTCGGGGGCAAAAAGACCTTTTCGGAGGCACATTTCATCGGAGTTGAAGTGCAAAATGCTTCTCTTTGAAGACCCACTTCACCAGAGCTGAAATGCCAAAAAGACCTTTTCGGAGGCACATTTCACCGGAGTTGAAGTGCAAAAACGCTTCTCTTCGAAGACCAAAAATGCTTCTCTTCGGAGACCAAAAATGCTTCTCTTCGGAGACCAAAAATGCTTCTCTTCGGAGACCAAAAATGCTTCTCTTCGGCGACTAAAATGCTTCTCTTCGGAGACCAAAATGCTACTCTTTGGAGGCACAAAGCCTTCTTCGAAAGCACTAAACAAATAAAGCCCTCTAACGAGGCACATCCAAAAATTTCGTCGATGGAACCACCAAAGGGGCACCTTCTAAAAAAGAAGGTTCCAGTAAAACAGCTAACGCCAGTCCCGTGGACCCATTCAACGATAAAATACAACTTTCTGACAAACAGATCAAAACATTCTTCAGAATCCTGCTTCACTGCATAGGGAAATCCACTTTTCAACAAGTAAAAGTGATCATCCCCGAAAGTTGAAGTGTTCTTTAGAAAGAAAGAGAAAGAAAAAGCTTCTCCAATACAAAGCATACTCTATTAAAAGCAGAAAATATTTCCTCAAAACGGAAGAATTATTCTCCAAAATAAGAGTCCAAGTCTTTTCAGAATATTGCAGTAAGCCGTGGTACGGGGGCATATAGCTAAATTAATAAAAACAACGCTCGAACATCATACCACGAGCTCACTGCAGTATCATATAAATTAAATAAAGAAACTTGCGCAAAAACAAGGAATAAACGCATTCACACATATACTGACAAGAAATTGTACAAGTAAAAAGAACCATTTTATTCCATACTATAAAGTTTTTGTACATATGCAGGTTTCAAGCGGGGACCGGTACCCGCACAATCTCCGGTCAATACATGCAAAAATCAAAAAGCAAAATAAGAAGCGTAAAGTCCAGCTCACTACTCCTTCTTCCCGCCACCTTTAGAGCTCTTGCCCGGCTTAATGACTAGTTTCGGAATCCGGCGTGGACGGGTCGGGGAAGAAGGAGAAGAAGGTGTAGCTGGATCTTCTTCTACTTTATCTTCATTAGCAGAAGAACTTTTCCTCTTCTTCTTCATAATTGCGCGCTTCCCCTTCTTCTTTGAAGAAGACTCACTGCCCGGAGTAATTAGCTAAGATAGCTTTGTGTCATCATGATAAGGCTCCGGAGTCTTCTCGCCTTCTTCAAGTTCCCCAACCTTCTGCTCTTGCGAAGCAAGTGGATCGTCCAAGCCTTGAAGGGCTCCTATTTGTTCTTCCTGCGATCCCGGCTGAGAAGCAGGAGTGACCAGAAGGGATGGAGGAGGAACAGCTGGAAGGGGAGAAGTTTGCGCAATGCTCGGTACTTTCGCTATAGAAGAAAAGAAGTTAAAATCAGTATTCTCCGAAAAAAGAGAAGATATTGGATCATCAAGACTTAAGTAATAAGCGAGAAATTCATTGAGCTCAGTTGAATCGAACGAGTAGTCTACTTGAGCTAGATCAGACTTGAAGTTACCTGGAGAAGTCGGCTTAATCGTGACGATTTCATAGTTTTCGGCTTCAGCGTCATCCTGGGTCTTCTCCTCGACTTGAACAGTGGGAGGCTCGGTAACGGCGGTTTTAACTTCGGCCTTTGCAAGAGGTGGAGAATAAAAACTTAAGCCAATAGTATCAGGATCGACCGAAGCCGGAAGATGAGCGGGGTCGGTTAAAGGCGCTTTCTCTAGACGCTCTTCTCCTGCTACTTCGGCTCGCTCCCTGGCAAGCTGCTCTTTTCCTCTGGCAAGAGCTGCGCGGGCCTCGTCATCTAGATAGCATGCTTCAAGTTCTTCTTCAGCATAGCCGGCACCGCCGAGCATGTCAATCACCGCCTCCCATACTTCAGCCAGAGTGATTTCGTATTTCGGTCCCAAAAATTAGAGGCTTCCGCGTCCCAAGACGCCGTGGACGTAAAAATCGAACAAAGAAGAGCTGATAGTGGCTTTGGTTCCCTCATGTGATTCTTCGGCTGCAACATGACCAACAACTGCCTCATCACGCTCTTTTTCAACTTTAGAAAGTCGAGCTTTTAACGTTGCAATCTCCAGGTCTTGGGAGTTAACTCTTTCCCGCAGCTGAACGGTATCTTTGCGGTATTTTTCAACTACATGCCGCTCTGCCTCAAGTTTTGTCTCAGCATCTCTTTGAGAAGCATGTGCATCTCCCACTTGTTTTTGAAAGACCTCTTCTTTTGGAGAATGCGAAGCGGAAGAAGTGGCAAGATCTTCCTTGAGTTTCTTAACTTCAGACTCAAGTCTTGCATTGTCAGCAATACTCGCCATTTCTGCATCATGTTGCTTACAAATTTTATCCCACTCCGACTTGTCATTCTCCATGGTCAACATGGCTTCGAGATTCATACGATTAACTCTTTGAAGCTCGTCGACAAGTTTCTGCCAGCCAGACATCCTCTCGATATCGAGTTTGACAGCATCAAGGTTTTTTAACATAGCTTGCTTATCAATCGGTACCAAGTCTAAGTCGAAACACACTCCTCTTAAGCACCAATTCGGGAATCGGCTTTGAAGTGTAGAAGGAGCATCTTTGACTTGATACCGAGGCCTATTGATAATTGTCTGAATGTCAGATTTCTTAAGAGCAGGAGAACCGGAGGGAATGTCAAGAGAGGTAGGAGCAGTGGTCTTTTCAGAAATTGCAGACGCGTCCCTTTCACTAAGTTTGGCCCGTTTGCTCGGATCTTCAGCAACGTGGCCTTTCCTATTAACATCATAAGATTTTCTCTTGTGGGAGTCATCATCCCTTCTTCTTTGCCATTCCTCATAAGTTTGTCTTTCATGGGCTTTTCTGGCAGCTCTTTCTTCATCGGTTTCCTTTGGGGCAGGAAGATAGCGCCTGGCATCGTAAGAATCGCATCCCCCATAGCGCGGGAAATCATCATAGTATGAGCTGCTGCGTCCCATCAGCGAACCTGAAAGTGAAAAAGACAAGTCTTAAAAATCTTCGAAGTAAAGAAGCTAAGTGCATATAAGTGCCAAAAATCCTAAGTGTGTGTGATGTGCAAGCTACGCGCGTCAGACTACAAACCACCCTTTGGTTGGGGAGTGATAACAGATTGCGAAGCAGGAGTCAACTTTTGAGCTGACGAAATTTGCTGCAAAGCAGATGTTACTTCAACTGCTGGAGATGTAACTTTGGTTGTATCGTCTTTGAAGAGCTCCTGTGAAGTAATCATCAGATCGCTCAACCCATCAAAAGTGTCGTCACCGTCTAACTTAGCGGGACTCTTTCTCTCAACTCCTTTATCATCAGCATTCCCGGAGTGTTGAGGAGGTTCTTCTTCTTCTATTACTGGGGAGAGTGTGAGTTTGCCAGATGACCCCGCAACGTCAACGGGAATAGAACACTTCACCAATGCGGCCTCTACAACAGGTTCTTTCGATGCAATTTCTTCTGCAGAAACTGGGGCATTTGATGTTTTAGCTTGAGAACCTGGGACAGCTGATGATTCGGTCTCAGAGTTAGAAATTTCGTGAATTTGGGTAGATCGAGAGGAGTGTAAGAGTCTGAAATGGTCCAAGAACTCGTCTTTCAGCAAAAATTTAGTGCTTCTCTCTTCAGCAGCCACAGCATTTAAAGTTTCTAAGGTTGGCTTGTGGCTGGGATCTCAAAGCGGAGGAGGAAGTGCTGCAAAAAGTAAAGAATGAAGTTAAGCATTTGACAATTCGAGTTTTGAGAAGTTTAGAAAATGAAGCGAGCGGAAATAAGCAATCTTACTTCCGGTTCTCCAGACGGCATAGAATCCTTGGGGACAGCGGACGAAGAAGAATTTACTTAAGAACCCGTGCGCACTCTCGGGCAAGTCCAGAATCAGTTTACGGTTTCTAGCACCTCTTACAAGTATAATTGAAGGGTGATCTTTGTTCTTCGCAAAGGTACACAGATAGCAAATCTCTTCAAAACTTGGAAGACGGTCAAGCGTCCTTCTGAACAGCACACACAACCCTATCAAGATGGCATAACCATTGGGGTGTAGTTGGAAGGGAGAGATAGCTAATCAAAGAAAAAGCTCTCGAAGAAAATCATTAAAGGGAGGAATAGCTCCACTTAAGCACATCTGACGATTAACTGCGACAAAACCAAGAGGTGGTCTGTCAGCAGTATCGTTTACTCCAGGAAATAAAGCGTCTGCTTCAGAAATACCGAACTGGATACACAATTGTTTGAAAGCTTTGTTGCTCAAGGTGGTCGAAGTTCTTTCAGGAGGATAAATCAATGGGTTAGCAATCGGAAAAGCCTCCCCAGCTTGTCTTGTTTCTTCTTGTTGAGAAGTCATTCTACACAAGGAATTGTATATTCAAATGTGAAGGTGCACGTTTCCTAAAAGTGTGAAGTGTTGTGTAAAACTAGTAAAATGACAAGCAAATATAACTGGAATCAAATTAGTTGACGTATGTCGATTATAGAATTTCAGGGCTTGTTATTTTAAGTCCAAGTACATTGTTGATGCAAACAAATCAGCTTTAGTTGATTATTCTTTAGCTTTGCTTTAATACTTCACTTGAATTTGTTGATTCACAGCATTTCATTCACAAAGTTCATTTAAGTTGATTATTCTTTTTCGACTAATATGTCATTCGATGTGGGCAGTCAATGGCAGTATATTCGCCCTAGTTTTCTACAAATGTTGTGTTTGACAGGTTGTCAGCTTTAAAAGTTAGTATAATTTGTAAAAAAGTTCAACAAAGTTCAAAGTTCAAACAGTTCAAGTCCAAGCAGTTCAATCAAGTTCTACCCAAATGTTACAAGTCTTAGGTCATCCAGCGACCTAGCATAGGTCAGAAGATCCTTAGGTCGCACTGTGCAAGTCAAAAGGTTCAAGGCAATGCAAATTTGTCCAAGTCCTAACACGGTCGCGACCTAAATCCTATACCGTAAAAAGTTAGGTCGTTGATATGTTAAGTCGCTCTGCAGTCATTCAGGAAAGTTAGGTCGTTGATGTGTTAAGTCGTTCTGCTTAGAATTCATGTGCAAATTTGTTAAGTCCTAGGTCGTTCGAATCTCAGCGCGACCTAACTCTTTGAAGGATCCTTAGGTCGCGAGAATTTGTTAGGTCGGTTGGTTTGTTAGGTCGGCCAGGTTTCTAAGTCGCTCATATCTGCTAACTCGCTAACTTCTTCTCCACTCAACAAATCGCCTAACTCGCAAGCCCAATAACCCATTATCATCCACTCAATGAAATCCATCATCTTCTCAGTGAAGTCTACGATCTCTCCATACCACTAAATCACCTAAAAACTAATTCGATACATCTTCGATCCATCATAGATCCAATACATTGATATGCTTTCATGAATCATAACAACAACATAACCAATAACGATCAAAAAAAGACCACAACATGACTCAAAAAATGTAGCACAGCATACCAAATTGGTATAGGGTTTGGAAGTTGGAATTCGTGGTTCAACGGTGATCATGGGATGGATAAAGATCGAGTGTACTTACGTAATTTGATAGCAAGGATGAATCGCTGAATGATTAACTCAAATTCGCCTTTGAAATCACAAAATTCTGTTAATGGCAAAGCGGGAAATCGAAGCAGTTGAGTGAGGAAGAAGCAACGACCTAGCAGCTTATATAGGGCAACGAGAAGAAGGCGAATAGTGTAGGACCTAGATTAACCCTAGAAGGGGGGTGAATAGGGTTATAGCAAATTTTCTTGAATTAAACACGTAATCAAACTGTAGATAAATAAATATGCTGAAAAGTAAATCACACACAAAATTTACCCAGCTTCGGCAACCCCTGCCTACTGCTGCATTCCCAGATTTCTATTACAATTAAACAATATCCCACTTACAAACACTCTAACAGACTCGCACACCCTGCTACCGCCTATAGAGTTTTGTAAACTCGCACACCCTGCTCACTGAACTAATTCTAACTAGACAATCTGACACTACCTAAACCCTAGGTGGTGATTTACCCTGACTTGATTCAAAAATTACAAATTTTAAAACAGAAAATAAGAAAAACAAGGGCAAATTTTAAATTGAGAACTTTAAATCAATTTTGCCCTAAAATTAACCCGGCCCAAAATAAAAACTAGAGAATTAAAAAAAAACAAAAGCCTTAATAATTTTAATAAGGCCGGCCCCCTTTATAATTTTCTTTTGCTCCGGCCCGCTTTCCTCCTTGAGATAATGGCGGCTCGATCTCCTGAATTAAATTAGGGCTTCGGCTCGTTCTTGTTGTTCCTCTGTGATTTGGCTTCGGCTTGATCTTGTTCCTCTGTGAAATAGGGCTTTTGCTCTTTTTCTTTTTGCTGGCGAATCTGGAATTGGAGCTTCGGCTCGATCTTGTTCCTCTGTTCAACTGAATTAGGGCTTTTGATTGTGCTCTGTCGATTGATGGATGTTTGCCTCAATACGATTGATTTCTTCGATCGTTCGTTGGCTTTTGTATGTAATTTCTGCTCTGTGCTTTTTAACTTGATTATTCTCTTTTGCTCTGCTCTGCACTTCCAGTCGATGATGATTTGGGTTGTTTATATAGGGTCTTCGAAACCCTTCAAATTGCCTGATTTAATTTTACTTGACCTTTACGTCGTTTGAAACTTTCCATTATTAAGTTTGCTGTGATATTTTTGGTATATTCAATTTTAACTTCACTTGGTACCCACGGCTTTGATTATACATCGTTCGATTCTTTCTTTGATTTATATGCCAGAATCTTTCCTAATTTTAACTCTGACTTTTTCAATTTGTAAATGTGATTAAAAATATATGACTCTGATTTTATGATTTTCTGGCTGCCTGTTCCTCATGACTTTGACTTGAATTTTCTTGACTTCGTCTTCACTGTTGATCACGGCTTGTCTCTGACCATTTGTGATTTCGTCATTCATACAGTTTCACTTTGTAGCTCTGTAGTTTATGATTCAGGTTGCATAGCATATCGATATTCATGTCTTGATCGAGATCATTGCTGTATACTTACTGTTGTGTTATTTGTTGCCAGTTGCTGAGTCTTGACATTCATGTCATTGGTGCATTTGTGTTCATATCACTGGTTGCATTTCTTTGGTCTTTGTTCATGTTGTTGTTGCCTTTAGGGTACATGCAGCTTGACCTTTCCAAATGCTCTCTGTTTATTGTTCATGTTGCTTGTATGTGGTCTTGTGCCATAGTGTATCAGTGATGGTTTGTCATTGTGTAGCTTTGACTTGATTTACTCTTTAGTCTGGATACTTTGTGTTGGTCTGGTTTCATTGTTGACATGTTTTGATTTTCAGTGCTTTGTGCACTTGTGTAGCCAGTTGTTATAGTGCTTCATCACTTTGCAATGTGGACTTGTTTGAATTTGTAGACTTCAGCCTTGTGATATTGAACTATGCTTGTGCACTTCTCTATTGTATTGAATTGTAGCTTGTGTTCACTTGGACTTGAGTTCATTGTGACAGCTTCACTGTCATATGTTTTTCCATGTGCTTGTAGTTTTTTCTAGTTGTACTTGATTATTTTGTATCTGCACTTTCAGTTGAGTAATTTCCACTGTTTTGGCCAATTGATTTTCTTTGTTGCAGTTGGATTCACTTCTGTAGTATCCAATTTTGATCTTAGTTGAGTCTGCACATTCACTTTGGCTTAGTCTGGTTTGATGTCACTGAGTTGATTTGTAGTTTTGCTTCCTTGACTCGTGTACATGCACAGTTTTATTGTTGCAGTAATACTTGATTTTTCCAATTTCACCTGAGTTGAATCTGATTTGGATTTGACCTTGTGTTTGGTTGACTATGCACACGAGTTGGCGAGGCAATGCACACGTGTATGAATGTACACGTGTGTATTGCAGCCACTTACTATTATCTGTCCCTGATATAAATACTGATATGCACAGATATTACATAATCAAAGATGATGACAATAACCCATATATTTGAGACATATAAAAACAAATTTTATATTATTGCAAATTCAAATTTGTTTATTTTTAGATTACTGTTGTAGTTGTTAATTATGTAGGTACACAGGAGACATGACAAATACTGGAGTTGGACAATGCAGATAGTCGCAGATTTGCAGAAGACAGAGTGTATGAGTGATGTAGTGAGGACAAAACTGTAATTATGAAATGCATGTATGAGATCATGAAATATATGTACTCAGTGTATGGGCTGAAAACATTGTACTGTATAAAATATTATATTGAAATAAAAATACTGTTTGAATTTGTTAAATTCTGTGCAATAGTATTATTACTTCAACATGAATATTTATTCCTGTATCTGCAAACACATCTATAATTCAATATATATTTTGTTATCATCAAACACTAAACACACATCAAACAATCTCCCCCTTTTGATGATGACAAACATATATATTAAAGATTTTGAAATTCTGATAAATGTGTTTGAGCATGAAATTTTTAGTTCCCCCTATATGAATGCTCCCCCTATAACTGAGACCACTCCCTATTTAGAAGATTTAGAAAATTACTGATGAATAAAAGAACTATAGAAAATTAACTAACAACATTTAACAAATTTGGTAAAATATTCCAGAAATACTTATTTCCTTATCAAAATTTCGTTCTTCTCCCCCTTTTGTTATCATCAAAAGACTGACAAAAAAATAATGGAACAGTAGGGGAAAAACAAACGTAAACCCAAGAAAAATCATAATATATCATAACAAGATAACAATTTCCACATTTTAGAGAATGGATTGATGATTTGGTTTTTATATAATGAGAAGAGAGATGTTTTATTTTATTTTTTCTTTAAAAATAATTTGAACATTTAAGCACAAAAATAAGCACTTACTAACCACGCATAACCATAAGGACTTTTAAATGGGATTAGCAGTTACTCATTAGCTATCAAGCTCCATCCATGCATAACCATAAGGACTTTTAAATGAGAATGGAGTAATGATAAACTAAAATTCACATGATCCATCCATACATAACCATAAGAACTTTTAAATGAGAATGGATGCATGATAAATATTTAAAAAAAATTCTTTATTTTTCCTTTTAATTTAAAAAGTAATTCACTCTTCTCATTTTTTAAAACCATTATGAGTGATAGAAAGGTGATAGAAATAGAAATGGTCGTGGAATAAGTTACCAAATTAATCATATTATGAAATTTCATAAGACAGAACAAACATATTTCCACTGCTGAATACCATATTTGAATCAGTCTTTGAATGATATCCAAAACAGGTTTGAATCCTAGAAATTGGAGTTGAAAATAAATATCCAAGAATATTTCAACCAAAAATTGAAAAATGATTAGTAAATTTCCATAATCCCCAAATCCAAACGTAATCTGGAAAATCTGTCTTCGGGGAGGGGTTTTGTGAAAATATCAGCAAGTTGAGCCTCAGTTGAAATGAATTCAATGCAAATGTCTTCCCTAGCAATGTGATCTCTAAGAAAGTGGTGTCTCACATCAATGTGTTTTGTGCGTGAATGATGAACAGGATTATTAGACAAGTCTATTGCACTTTTACTATCACATTTTAATGGAACTAGTTTATAAACTAAGCGAAAATAAAAAAGAGTTTGCATCATCCATAAAATTTGAGCACAACAACTTCCTAAAGCAATATATTCTGCTTCAGTGATGGATAATGCAACACAATTTTGTTTTTGACTTAACCATGACACTAATGAATGTCCTAGCATGAAACATGTCCCACTAGTGCTTTTCCTGTCTACCAATGAACCTGCATAATCAGCTTCAGAATAACCAACTAAATCAAAATTTTCACAAGTAGGATACCATAGTACAAATTTGTGTGTGTGTGAAAGATATCTTCAAATTCGTTTAGTGGCTTTCAAATGAGATTCTTTAGGGTTAGATTGAAAACGTGCAAACAAACACATAGAAAACATAATATCAGGTCTAGAAGCAGTAAGATAGAGAAGTGAACCGATTATCCCTCGATATTGCTTCTGATCAACAACAACTCCTTTCTCGTCTTTATCCAACTTTGTTGATGGGCTCATAGGAGTTTTCATTGGTTTGGAGTTCTCAACTCTAAATTTCTTCATTAGTTCCAATATATATTTGGATTGTGAAATAAAAATACCATCACTGCCTTGCTTGATTTGAAATCCAAGAAAATATTTCAATTCTCCAACCAAGCTCATCTTGAATTTAGCCTGCATGACTTATTCAGATTTCTTGCACATGAATTTATTAGTAGCATCATAAATGATATCATCCACATAAATCTGAACAATCAAAAATTCACTTCCTTTACGGACTAGAAACAGTGTCATATCATCACTACCATTTTTTAAAACCAAAAACCAGGGGGTTGTTTAATAAAAACTTCTTCTTTCAAATCACCATTTAGAAAGGCACTCTTTACATCCATTTGTTTTAAGTTTGAAACCTTTATACCATGCGAAACTTAGTAAAATCCTAATGGCTTCTAACTTAGTAACTGGAGCAAATGTTTTATCAAAATCTATGCCTTCCGTAGGATCACCAATAACCAATTCAGGAGGATGATTGGTCTTTAACTTCAACTATCAGCATCAACAATCCTATTTTCAGTTTTCTCACTAGATGTTCAAAGCCTTTATGATCACTTCTCAAAGTTTTAACAATTTCTAAAAATCCCTTTTATAGCATGAGTACTTAATAATCAATCAACCTCATAATTAAACAGATTAAGTTCAATGGAAAAAGATTATGGGTCAATTTTTAAGCACAAATCAAAGTCATAGATAAGAACAAGTCATATCAAGTAAGTTAGAATCTGTCAACCATCATAATTACTTCGAGTAATTCTATTTAAAGATGAAAAAATCAAAATCAATCATTTCACATAACTGACTGATTTAATTCAGATTATGGTGTAGATTTTCAAACTTTATCTATCGTTTGAAAATAAATACAATTACCTGTCTTACCTGTACGATAATATTTCGTTGTTTGCCCATTGTGAATCTATCACTTTTATACTAGGCTAACGAACATTGATTTGTCGCACGTTGTGTGTCTGGAGCAGCCAGAATCCAGATAACACTAATGTTGTTCCTTAGCCTACCACCACACCGACACGGTAAAAGGTTTTTGTGACCTATTTGTTTTTATAGGTCCATGGTTGTTAGTGGCAGAATAATTTGATGAATATATTTGAGTAGACTCAAAACTATTAATATATATTCCTTTTGGCACCCAAACTTGTTTTGTCCTTTTATTCTTGTTCCAATAGATATGAAATTTGTTTGTAGAATTCTTAGGAATCCAAATTTGTATAAATTTTGTGTTCTTGTTCCTATGACTACAATTTTCAACACGATGACCAATTATTTCACATCTAGCAAAGACACTCTTACCTTTTGCATTATCATCAACTTGTGTTTTTCCAAAACCTAGTCATTTTCTATTGTTAGCAAAAAGTTGATTTCCCAATAACATGTTGAATGAATTTTCTCCTTTTGAAAAGTTATTCAAAGTTTTCTCAAGATTTTGGACTTTGGTTTTTAGTGTTGTGTTTTCAGTCACAAGTGAGGTGCATCTATTTATAAAATCCTTTCTCCTAGTGTCAATGGTTTCCTTAAGACTCAAGTTTTCTTTTCTAAGATTTTCAAAGCTATTCTTAAGTTTTGATAATTCTGAATCTAAAATTTTACATTTTTTATAGTCTAGGTTTTGAATATTTTCAAGTTCAGTTTCTAACCTAAAATTTTCATGGGCAAGTACTTTTCTATCAGATTTCAGTTTTTCAATTTTAGATTCAAGAGCATCAACTGTTTTAGTAAGATCAAGGCACATAAAAACAGGATCTTTATAAGAATAGTCACCTACCTCACTAGATTCCTCTGAGCTTGCTTCTGAATCTGATTTTCCCATAAGACACAATTTAGCCTCCTCTGAGCTATTATCCGAGACTTCCTCTCCTTCTTCATCATCCCAAGTTGCTGTGAAGGCATTTTTCTTCTTTTTCTTTCCTTTGGTGTTTTTGAGAAGTGGGCAATTTTGTTTGAAGTGACCACGCTTGTTGCAGTTATAGCAGGTTAATTCATTTTCGGAATTGTCGGAATCTTTTGACCTATTACCACTCGTTTTCTTCTTGCGTGGCCTGAATCTCAATAATTTTCTAAGATTATTGACAAACATTGCAAGTTCTTTAATTGGATCTTCTGCTTCATCATCGCTCTCTTCTTTGCTTTTTAAGGCAATCGTCTTTTTCTTTGATTCGGAGTTGTTGCGTTCCTCCTTTGCTTTTAGCTCAAGCTCATATGTCATCAGGTTACCGATCAAATCTTCCATGCTCAGTTTACTCAGATCTTTCGATTCTTGTATAGCTGTGACTTTTGCCTCAAAGTTCAATGGTAAGACTCGTAGTATCTTCCTTACTAGATCTACCTCAGTGAATACCTTCCCAAGCGCTCTAGCATTGTACACCAAGGTTGAGAAGCGCCCAAACATATCCTTTATGCTCTCGCCTTTGTCCATCACGAAGTTCTCGTATTCATTGATGAATAGGGCTAGACGAGATTCCTTGACTTGAGAAGTTCCTTCGTGTGTCACCTCCAAGGTATGCCAAATTTCCTGTGCTATTTTACAATGAGAAATTCTATTAAATTCAGTCTTATCAAGAGCACAGATCAAAGCATTCATAGCTTTAGAATTTGTAGTTTTTAATTTCTTATCGTTAGCATCCCACTTATCCTTTGGTTTAGGAATCTCAGTATCACCAACAGTTATAGTGAGAGATTTATAGCCAGATTCAATAATATCCCAAACATCATAATCAACAGAACTAAGATAAATACCCATCCTAACTTTCCAGTAAGCATAATCATTCCCATTAAACATTGGTGGCCTAGCAATAGATTGCCCCTCAGAAAAAGCATTATTTGATGAATTCATGACTCTAGAGTTAAAGTAAAAATTACCAGCCTTTGATACCACTTGTAGGATCTAGATTAACCCTAGAGGGGGGGTGAATAGGGTTATAGCAAATTTTCTTGAATTAAACACGTAATCAAACTGCAGATAAATAAATATGATGAAAAGTAAATCACACACAAAATTTACCCAGCTTCGGCAACCCCTGCCTACTGCTGCATTCCCAGATTTCTATTAGAATTAAACAGTATCCCGCTTACAAACACTCTAACAGACTCGCACACCCTGCTACCGCCTATAGAGTTTTTTAAACTCACACATCCTGCTCACTGAACTAATTCTAACTAGACAATCTGACACTACCTAAACCCTAGGTGGTGATTTACCCTGGCTTGATTCAAAAATTACAAATTTTAAAACAGAAAATAAGAAAAACAAGGGCAAATTTTAAATTGAGAACTTTAAATCAATTTTTCCCTAAAATTAACCCGGCCCAAAATAAAAACTAGAGAATTAAAAAAAACTAAAGCCTTAATAATTTTAATAAGGCCGGCCCCCTTTATAATTTTATTTTTCTCCGGCCCGCTTTCTTCCTTGAGATAATGGCGGCTCGATCTCCTGAATGAAATTAGGGCTTCGGCTCGTTCTTCTTTTTCCTCTGTGATTTGGCTTCGGCTTGATCTTGTTCCTCTGTGAAATAGGGCTTTTGCTCTTTTTCTTTTTGTTGGCGAATCTGGAATTGGAGCTTCGGCTCGATCTCGTTCCTCTGTTCAACTGAATTAGGGCTTTTGATTGTGCTCTGTCGATTGATGGATGCTTGCCTCAATACGATTGATTTCTTCGATCGTTCGTTGGCTTTTGTATGTAATTTCTGCTCTGTGCTTTTTAACTTGATTATTCTCTTTTGCTCTGCTCTGCACTTCCAGTCGATGATGATTTGGGTTGTTTATATAGGGTCTTCGAAACCCTTAAAATTGCCTGATTTAATTTTACTTGACCTTTACATCGTTTGAAACTTTCCATTATTAAGTTTGCTGTGATATTTTTGGTATATTCGATTTTAACTTCACTTGGTACCCACGGCTTTGATTATACATGGTTCGATTCTTTCTTTGATTTATATGCCAGAATCTTTCCTAATTTTAACTCTGACTTTTTCAATTTGTAAATGTGATTAAAAATATACGACTCTGATTTTATGATTTTCTGGCTTCCTGTTCCTCATGACTTCGACTTGAATTTTCTTGACTTCATCTTCACTGTTGATCACGACTTGTCTCTGACCATCTGTGATTTCGTCATTCATACAGTTTCACTTTGTAGCTCTGTAGTTTATGATTCAGGTTGCATAGAATATTGATATTCATGTCTTGATCGAGATCATTGCTGTATACTTACTGTTGTATTATTTGTTGCCAGTTGCTGAGTCTTGACATTCATGTCATTGGTGCATTTGTGTTCATATCACTGGTTGCATTTCTTTGGTCTTTGGTCATGTTGTTGTTGCCTTTAGTGTACATGTAGCTTGACCTTTCCAAATGCTCTCTGTTTATTGTTCATGTTGCTTGTATGTGGTCTTGTGCCATAGTGTATCAGTGATGGTTTGTCATTGTGTAGCTTTGACTTGATTTACTCTTTAGTCTGGATACTTTTTGTTGGTCTGGTTTCACTGTTGACATGTTTTGATTTTCAGTGCTTTGTGCACTTGTGTAGCCAGTTGTTATAGTGCTTCATCACTTTGCAATGTGGACTTGTTTGAATTTGTAGACTTCAGCCTTGTGATATTGAACTATGCTTGTGCACTTCTCTATTGTATTGATTTGTAGCTTGTGTTCACTTGGACTTGAGTTCATTGTGATAGCTTCACTGTCATATGTTTTTCCATTTGCTTGTAGTTGTTTCTAGTTGTACTTGATCATTTTGTATCTGCACTTTCAGTTGTGTAATTTCCACTGTCTTAGCCAATTGATTTTCTTTGTTGTTGTTGGATTCACTTCTGTAGTATCCAATTTTGATCTTGGTTGAGTCTGCACATTCACTTTGGCTTAGTCTGGTTTGATGTCACTGAGTTGATTTGTGGTTTTGCTTCCTTGACTCGTGTACATGCACAGTTTTATTGTTGCAGTAATACTCGATTTTTCCAATTTCACCTGAGTTGAATCTGATTTGGATTTGACCTTGTGTTTGGTTGACTGTGCACACGAGTTGGCGAGGCAGTGCACACATGTATGAATGTACACGTGTGTATTGCAGCCACTCACTATTATCTGTCCCTGATATAAATACTGATATGCACAAATATTACACAATCAAAGATGATGACAATAACCCATATATCTGAGACATATAAAAACAAATTTTATATTATTGCAAATTCAAATTTGTTTATTTTCAGATTACTGCTGTAGTTGTTAATTATGCAGGTACACAGGAGATAGGACAAATACTGGAGCTGGACAATGCAGATAGACGCAGATGTGCAGAAGACTGAGTGTATGAGTGATGTAGTGAGGACAAAACTGTAATTATGAAATGTATGTATGAGATCATGAAATATATGTACTCAGTGTATGGGATGAAAACATTGTACTGTATAAAATATTATATTGAAATAAAAATACTGTTTGAATTTGTTAAATTCTGTGCAATAGTATTATTACTTCAACATGAATATTTATTCCTGTATCTTCAAACACATCTATAATTCGATATATATTTTGTTATCATCAAATACTAAACACACATCAAACAAATAGGCACGCGAGTTAGCACAGGTTTTAGGTCGCTCACGACCTAGCAGAGTTAGATCGAAGCACACGACCTATGACATAGGCCTTTACTTCGAGGGGCAAGTGTTAACTCCTCTTTTTGGAGCGACCTAAAACTCTGCGACCTAACACTCAGTGACCTAGGGACCTAACTTCTCCAACGACCTAGCGACCTAACTTCTCCAACGACCTAGCGACCTAACTTCTCCAACGACCTAAGGACCTATCACTACTCAACAACTCACGACTTAACAATCTAGCGACCTAACTCCAGATAGATGGAGCGACATATAGCTTCAGCGACCTAAAAGTTCTAGCGACCTAAAGCCACATCGATCTAACGACTCAGCAGGCTTCGAAGATAACCCGCATGAACATCACTTCCTTTAGGTCGCACGCGACCTAAAACCCACCTTAGGTCGCTCACGACCTACAACTTGTCACCTCGATTCAGACAGATCAAGTGCATCATGTTAAGCCGCAATCCATGCCTTTTAGGTCGCTCGCGACCAAAGACCTACCTTAAATCGTTCACGACCTATGACTTGTCACTATATTCGAATGACACAGTGCAAAACTACTAAGAGGTAGCTTACACTCCTTAGATCGCTGGCGACCTATGACCTATCTTAGGTCGTTCACGACTTAACACCTGTCCAGAATCCTCCTATAAATACAGCATTAGCTCCAACTTGAAGGGGACTTTTGGCTCATTTCTGGAACACCTATACTCTGCTGTTTTCTCGACTCAACCGACACTTCAAACAAAAAAGATGCTTCAACGAACTTCAAAAAGAGATCTACACATCCGACATGGATTCAAAGAGCTCTCTTACATCAAAGTTCTAGCTACTCGTCTCAACTGTGTTGAAATCAGATTGTAATCAAAGATATTGTATTAAAGTTGTAATTGAATCAGCAATAAAGAAGGTAAAGTGGACGTAGGATTAATTTCAAGCCGAACCACTATAAAACTGTTGTCTCTTTACTTTTCTGCTATTTTCTGCTTATATTTTATTCCCGTACCAACGGGTGGTGCTTTCACATTACTAATACACACACTGGGGTGTTAGCGTCGATTTTTACGTAAACACTAAGTAGAAGTTCTAGTGAGTTATATGGAATTAGCGTGGATAATGTCAACACAACCACTGTGATGCAATCTCATCAAATACATGACATAGCATTGAAACACGTGATCAGATTAGAGACAATTTGACTGCTATAGGACGACATTATTGTGCTAAATATTTGTATGTTTGTTATAACTAATTTGAATCTATATTTGAATTTGTAGCAGGCATTTGAATTTGCATTTAAACTTGAATTTGAATTTCTATTATTGATTAATAAATACTACAAATGAAATATTTATTGATTAAAGTTATTAATTAATAATTATTGCAAATTGCAAATAAGAAATATGTAACTTTTGTAAATCATCGTATTTAAATTTCAAAATACATAGCCGTCCTTCCGTAAAGTCATGTTATTAAAAAAACCATACTTTTAATTTTAAGAGAATTCTTAAAACTTAGATAATATTTGCAGATAACTCAACAAATATCTGAGAGCTCTACATAATTTTACAGAGTAATCTATTAATACTTGCTGAGAAATCTGCCAATTTTAAAAATTTATATACTATAAATATCTGTCATTTTTCAAAAAATTAAAAAGATGAAAATAATTGTTTTTATCGTAAAAACATACCATTTATGTTCAGACTTAATTTTTGAAAAAAACAAATTTTAAATATCAAGATAAAAAATAATAGGAAATTATTGTCAAGGACAAAATTTCTCAGCATTTTTGCCTCCAGGACAGACCTTCAGTATTTTAGCCTGAAGGACAACTTTCTTTACGTATCAGTTTTTAAGTTTTTAGGTATCAGTTTGTAGTTATTCGGTAGCAGTTTTTAGGTATCAGTTTTTAGTTCGGTAGCAGTTTTGGGAAAATGTTTGTCCTTATGAATAATTTTGAAAGAATGTTTGTCCTTATGAATAATTTTTAGATGAATGTTTGTCCTTGTAGTTAAAATATTGAGGTCATGTCCTTGAGACTAAAAATATACAATTTTTTGTCCTTTAAATTAATTTCCCCAAAAAATAATGGTGTAGTTTAAAATGTGTTTTTGGAATGTTTTTCAGGTATCAAATTCGAAAATAAGGAAAGCAAACAAATTCCCACCCAAAACTAACCGCTCTACATTACACAATTAATAAATGCTTTTATATTTAATCTCTAAACTCTAATTCAATTTGTCTAAGAGTTCTATGTTAATAAATTTGTCCGCGGACGCATTCTAAGATGTCTGTTGATAGATCCAAATATAAATGTATAGGCTGACCTATACATTGAAACATTTTAAACTGGTACGGTGGATTTCAGCTCGATGTTGGCATGAGAAGCCCACTAAACAAAATCAGTGGACATAATTTAACCACACAAATTCCTAGATCCGTCTTCCCAAGCCCTCCCACCAGCTATAAAATCGCGAAAATCACGTTTGTTTTTCCGCCGCCTTCTTCATTTAATCTCTTCGCATCTTTTCTTCGGTTTTATTCGGATCTGAATTTTCTATTCTAAATGGCTGGCGATGGCGATCGATATTGGTCTCGTTCATCGTAATGGTAATTTGATTAATTACCTTGCCGACCATTCTGATTTATTGCCACCCATATTCTGACCCTTTTATTTCGATTTTTTTATAATCTATTTTAGTTTTTCATTAGTGTTAAACAGACCGATGATTAAATGATCGGACAAGCATATGTCTGAAGATCAACCGTGTTGAACACCTCTAATCTTCTCTATGAGGTCATTTTATTTCAATTCGTGAATTTACCTTTTTTTTTCTTTGGTAGGCGTGTGATGATTAAATGCATAGTTCAAATGAAAAATATCTGTTAGATATTTTGATTAATCATTTTGTCTTTCACTCCTATCTGATGACCTATTCGCATATTTATTCTGAATATTCTCATTCATTCTTTGTTTATTTTTCAATCGCTCGAGATTTAATTTTAAATGGTAATTGAACAAACTGTTTGTAAACCGTTCTGTTGTGGTTTGAGATGTTGTCTGGGACATTGGTCTCATATCAGTTTTGTTTAGAGCTTTCGTTGTTTAAACCGTGAATCCACAAATATTGAATGTAGGGGCAACAGGTCTCTACATCTCCTATTGAAAACATCTATAGCATTGTTCAAAAGCTTCTGCATTTAGAAACACGGTTGTGACATCAAGCTTCTCTTTGTTGCTTTTAGCTTAGTCAGGTTTCTCAAATCATCATCCAATCTTATTTTCCTTTTTTCTAACTTTAATCTGTTCATTACCCACTCAATAAAACTCTTTTATTTATGGATTTCTCATTCGTACTCAATTTTTTTATTCCCAAAATGGATCCGGGTTCAGTTTTCACAAGATTTGACTTGTGTCATGTGTAATTGAATTAAATGTTGCTGCTTGGATTTGGGCAATTGGTTACAAAGATCGCTAACGGAAGTCTTGTTGTAGACGATGATGTGGTATTTTCATGATTTAAATATATGTTTATATTTTTATTGATTAAAGTAACGTTATAGAATTTTTTTTCCTTCAGATACGAGCAATCTGAGAAATAATGAAGTGACAAATGAAATTCAAAATGAAGGTAAACTCATCACTTTTAAATTTGGTTCAGTTATCTTTATTCAAAATAGTGCTTGAATTTCTATTTTGGTGCATATTTACCGATAATAAAGATAAAAAAAAACTTGACTTCACATGTGATTGGGAATCTTAATTGGTTTATCTTTTTTTGACCATAGGTGTTCTACCTTTTGTATGTGAATGTCTTACTCATCCAGTGGTATTTTTTACAATGATTGTATTACTTGGATTACACTACTATGAAGTACAGTACAATGCTGGGTAAGGGCAGCATCTCAATTGGAATATATAGCAGGCAATTCCAAATTTAGAGAATTGAGATTTTCTAGCAGCAAGTTATATAGGTTAGCATGATTAGTAACCTGATTAATGATATTAATATGGTTATAGCTCGGATCTTTACTGAGATCAAACTAGCATGCAATTTCTAGTGTAATTGCTGATTAGAGTAGTTATATGTTGGAGTCGTTAAGATTTGAGATTATGAGAATGTGCAACATCAGTACAAACCATTACTTGTTTAGCATGTCCCTTTGTTGGATGTGTTTGGGTGTATATGGTGTTCCAAAATCTTTAGAATGGTGAATACCGATGCTAAATACCTGATTAATGATAGTAATAAATGCAAATTAAACAGTAAGAAACTTATATAATAATTTAAATTATTGTTTAAAGGTATTAAATAGTAGATATCGAATGGTGATATTAAATGTTGAATAAAAAACAATTCTGTACAAGTTAATGAAGGGAAATTAATGAAAAATGACCGTAAGAATGAATAAGAATTAATTAAAGTAGGCAATTTGCTGTTGAAGTAAATGGAACAAAATATGTTTACTGTGTGTAGATCATTGTGTGAATAAAATGATTTACGCACAATACATATTTTATTCTGTTGGCTTCCGCAACAAATTGCGTGCCTTATTTCAATTCTTATTCATTTTTACAAGATCATCTTTTCTTAATTCCCATTCATTTACTTACATAGAATTATTTTTCATTCAACATTTAGTATCTGCATTTAAAATTTACTATTTAATACTATCAAAGAATAATTATTTAAAGTATTATATAAGTTTCTTGCAGGTTTAATTTACATTTATTATTTACTTAAAAACTTGATTTCCATTTAATATTTAATAATGAATCATTTCATACTTAAGTTTCTCTATTTTTTAATTTATATTTATTACTTCATATAAGTTACCATTCGATATTAAATATATTTATAAATCATTTCGACATTTCCTTAAAGTTTATAACCATTTACTTAAATAGTATTCTCCTTACTATTCAACTTAATTATTAAACATTTTAAATATTGACTTAAGTTTATAATATTTCTTGTGCATCTTAATTCTTTATTTGTAGACATATGTTAATTTTGAATAATTTTTATTACTTAAGTTTTTATTTGCATAATATTCTATTATCTTTTTAGTTTACAAGTTAAAAAACTTCAATTTTTTTTTATATTTTCATGAAACACTTATATTTAATTTCAGATTTCAATTTGGAAGTTTTTAACCATTAAGATAGTCAATGATTCCATTTTATTACAATAATTGAAAATCTCTAATTATCAAAAACTTAAGAACTAATTATCGGGTTTTATTTCAAATCATCCTGAAATAATATATACTTATATCTTTTGTAAATTAAATTGTACTTAGGAAATTACAATTTAAATTTTGTTTTACCAAAACAACTTTGTAGCAAAGCTATTATAATGGTCTTTCCACTTTGAAACTCGAAAATGAAAGTCGATGATGTCGCAATCACCATCGAAATTATTTTCCAGCGGTAGAAGAGGGAAGTACATAACTTATTTTCTTATAGAATTTTATTAAAACGTTTCTTTTAATCTTATTAAAAATGTTTCTATCCTAAAAACTTCTAAATAATACAAATATTATTTTTTTCAAAATTTTATTTAATTTAATATTTTTAATTATAATAAATACGGGTCGTTACAAGCTTTTTGATTGAAAGATTCCATTGAATTATCTAGAAAGCAATGGTAAGGTTGTAGTGATAGGTATGTTACATTGAGGAACAAATCAGGCTCAATTGTCTTAGAGCTTTAATTGATAGCTTGACCAATGTCCGTTCTCGTTTTGTGTTAATATATTTTTTTTGCTAAATACTTATGTTAGATGCGATGTTATTCAAGACTTTTAGTTGAGTATCTTGAAACATTGGAAGGTTGAGATCAAAAGATCTCTTATGCTTACATTCTACGTTAGTTAATTTCAAATTTATTGTGCTTGTTTTGATTTCTTTAAATCTAATCAAGCCATCATTATAAGTAATGTATTTGTTTTTAATTTTATTTTCTTTAATTTGCATTCACTTTGTACCCTTTGTGATTTGTTGGTTATGTTTTAGGTAGTGTATTTTGTTTTAGAATAAAGTTATAAATAATCATAGTGTATAAACCAATTAATCACATAAGTTTCATATACGAGCAAATCCAATAAATGGAAATTAGGTTCAAGTTACCGTATGTAGTTGTTTATTAATCCAAGAGAACGGGTTAAGTAATTAAGTTTATGTACAAATCCATGTTCGATATTAAAGAAGCCTAGTATTGTATCTTTTGATCGCTTTTAAGGACAAATATAATTCTTTTTTCTTTGGACTTAAAGACCAATTTTGTAATGTATCCCATCCATCTTAAAACTTAATTTTAGCTTATCAAAAGCTCAAATATTTCCAATTAAATCTCAATCATCTCGCTTTACCATTGTTGGGTTTTTTGCTGTCCTTCAACGTTTCTTTGTTTAATTGACCGTGATTTATGTTAATTTATGTTCAAAGCTAAATTGTATTGATTCTTCCATTAGTTCTAGTCAGAATGACTATTTTTATGGTAAGTTTATTTTTAAATATTATTTCCTTTATCTTTGTTGTTCTATGAATTTGCACTTGAATTCAACTTCCGCATTTCATGTTTTTTAGCATATGTTTTGACTTACATTTTATTTCCTTTTTTATTTTCTTGGTATTGCTATTGACGTCATTAATGTGAATAAAATATGACGTTTGTTGGAAATTTTCATTATAACAAAATATTACAAATATTTTATTGTAGTTAGATGAAAGATTTACATTTATATCGGTCTTCGATAAAAATAAAATTTAATTATTAACAAGCACCATTATCCTAGTGATTAAGTGATTTGACTTTGGTGCGAGAGGTCACAATTTCGGAACTTGCGTAGCGTGATTCGAACGTATATTGACATGTGATATGTTGTCCAGTAGTATGTTATATCTAAGTACTAATTCCAAAAAAGATAAAAAATAAAAATAAAAATAAAATTTGATTATTGTTTGATAACAATCTATATATAAAGTAGACTTGTATATAGAGAAAAATAAATTTGAAAGATAAACGTGAGGTAAATCATATTATTATAAGAATAACAGTGTTAAAAAATATAGAAACGTTTGTCATTTTTTACAAAATGATATATGCAAGTAGAGTTTGCATATACGTGATTTAGTAGAAAGAAAATTGAAAGATAGTTTTGATGAAAGGATGGACTTTTATTTATTTTTATTTAGAAACCGAATTTATTTATTTGTCTTGTGTTTAAAACATAAAAATAATAACTTTTTGAAAAATAAGTAGAGTTGGAAGGATTAAATCTAACTATTTATTTTCTAAACTAAATATGGATGGTAAAATATTGCATCAATGAAAAGGCAAATTTATTTATTTCGGGATGCCTCTGCGAGGGCCTTAATTAAGAAATGATGGGACGATGGCCGATCTTCTTACATCATTGGCTTATGAAAGTAGGTTTTCAAAAAAGAAAAGCTTAATTTATTAATATTTTTCTTTTAAATATAGTTTATTTATTTTACCTAAATTGCAGTTTTAACTAGAATTGAATAGGAATGTAAATCAAAGTGTGATCTGATCCAAAGCGGGATTTGAACTAAAAGATTTTTTATATCAGTGTTTTATTAGTTGCAGTTATATGCGTTTTTCTTAATTTTCTAGAAAAGAATAATTTTATTTTCTCTTTTGTATATTGATACATACACGACATTCATATGTAGAGATATGTTCCAAAGCTTTTAGAAGAGTGAATACCGATGTTAAAGGCAGTCAAGCTACTGAAGAGACCACTATTAAGATTAAATATAAATACAAACATTTGGAATGAGGAAACTACGTATTTGGAAATCATCGATGAATTGACAAAATTTTATTGAATTAGGAGCATTGTAAATGGAGGTAATGGTGGAAAATCAGCTCTTTTCATATTCCTCTATGGCTGTCTGTTCAGCCAATCATAACACGGATTTTTTTTAAATTTTATAAAATCACTTTCATTAGGGACTGTACTTCATTTTTTTTTAAATTATGTTTTTTGTTGCTTGGACACATCGAAAAAAGAAGAATGTGATATCAGGTAACTTTCTCTCTGAGTTAACATTTTGAGTACGGTTAATGCGAAGGTTAGTATTGATAGCTTTTTGGTGGAAGATTCCATTGACTTATCTAGAAAGCAACGGACTATCGTTGGTAAGGTTGTAGTGATGGGTATGCTACATTGAGGAACAAATCAGGTTCAATTGTCTAAGAGGTTCAATTGTCTCAGTTTTTTGTACCAAGATGTTTAAAAGATAGATTCTTCTAAACCAATGTTCGTTCTTTTTTTTGTGTTAATGTTTGTTTATTTTTGCAAAATACTTGTGTTAGATGCGATGTTATTGAAGACCTTTTAGTGGAGTACCTTGAAACATTGAAAGGTTGGGATCAAAAGATCTCATATTGTTACATTCTACAATAGTTAATTTTAAATACATTGTACTTGTTTTGATTTCTTTAAATCTGAGCAAGCCATCATTATAAGTAATGTATTTATTTTTAATTTTATTTTCTTTAATTTGCAGTTACTTTGGAACCTTCGTGATTGGTTGGTTCATACTTTAATTAGTGTATTTTGTTTTAGAATAAAGTTATAAATAATAATAATGTATGAACCAACTAATTCTTTTAGTTTCAAGTAGTAGCAAAACCAACAAATGAAAATTAGGTTCAACTGACCATCTAGTGTGCGGTATTAATTTCTAGGACTACGGATTAAGTGAATAAGTATTATATCTTTTGATCGTTTTTAAGGTCAAATATCTTTTTTTTTGGACTAAAAGGCACTCTTTGTATTTCATCTCATCCATCTTGAAACATAAATTAGCTTATTAAAAGTTCAAATATTTCCAACTAAATTTCGATCATCTCTGTAACAACCCGCATATTTTACGATTGTATATTTGAATGTTTTATTTAAATATAACATCGTTAGTCGGATTTAAGTCTGAAACGTCACTTTTTGCAAACAGTCGAATTAGGACTCGAGACAACTTCCATTGAGTCCAAAATGGCATTTGCGGATCTTTTGAGCATAGACATCGATATGTTTGGAGTTGAGTAGAATTTTGACATTTTCACTTAGGGCTTTGGGCTTGGGTTTGGGTTTCAGCCCACTAACCCAACTCATCTTATATCCTAACTCCACCCCCTCTCTTCTTTATTCATTCTATTATTTTCCTAACACTTCAAGCTTTAGTAAAAATGGGATAAGAGATTGGAAACTAAAATCCTAAGCCCTAGTTTCCTTTGCAAATTCAAGTTCTAGCTCCAAAATCGAAGAGAAGCTTAGGTTAGCATCCTCTTCTTCTTCTCCACCTCAATCTTCCTCCAATTTCAGAAATTCCTATGACCTAACTTAGGAAATTATTCGTTGTAATCTTAGATTGGAGCTTCTAGAGTTGAAGTTGAAGTGTGGTTGATCTTTCTTTTGATTTCAAAGCTTCTCATTTGTTGTTTTGGGTTGAAAAGGTGAGTTTTTGAACTCACATCTACGTCTATAGCTTTTGTTGTTGTTAGGTATGAATTCCTAACATCCATTCATGATCATTTGTTTTTTATTTGGATTGATTTGGTGAATTTTCCAATTTTTGGTGTTTTGAAATCAAAATCTTTAAAAATCCTAGTTTTGACGTTTGATGTTTTTGGTGGTGTATCGAAGAGCCTATATGGCTGGGTTGCCAATTTGCATAATCTCCTAGCGCCCATCGCTCGTCCGATCGCAATTTGTTTGGATTTTTTCCTTTGTAGGGCTAGGCTGAGAAGACTGAAGTTTGCAGATTAAGTCGACTGATTTCTGAGTTCAGTCGACCGAACTTGGAACCAGAAAATTCCTGGACCCTGTATCAGTCGACTGAACTCTGAGTTCAGTCGACTGAGCCTAGAAAAAGAGTGTTTCCAGGGATGTGTCAGTCGACTGAACTCTGAGTTCAGTCTACTGAGCCTGGAAACAGAGAGTTTCCAAGCGTTGAATCAGTCGACTAACTTCAGGGTCCAGTCGACTAAATCTGGGAAATTGCATTTTTGCCTAATTTAGGGAATTTTTGTGTGGATTTCGAATTTTTTATCGATTTTTGATGATCCGAAATTGGTGTTATCATTTGCCGACTTTGAAGACTTCTTTTTTGGGACTTTTGGAAATATCCATTTTTTGATGGATTCGGTATCGATTTTTGTGGTTTTAATTCACGTCGTCGAATGTGGATTTTGGTGATTGATTGTTTCTACAATCATTTCTGTGATTTGTCACTTTAAAATACAAAGGTTTTCCATACTAGTAGAAAATATTCAACTCTTTCACAAAGATGATTCCAACTCTATTTTTAATACAAATCTCGTTTATAGAAGCCGTTTTCCAATCTATTAGTATATAAAACCTTTACTCATTCGTATGAGAAATCTAATGTAACGACCCGATATTTTCAACCATTCGCATCCATTATAAGTGTATAGGTAGACACTCATGCCGGAGTTGAATTGCTCAAAATACCGCGTTGTAAATAAAATTTGGCAAATCTCAGAATATACAGTAAATAAATATAATCACAGATCACAGACACATAGTAAAATAATGCAGCGGAAGTAAAAGAAATAGTAGTTCATGAAGCTACTATGTAAATATATCAGAGTTACATAAGATACAACAGAAGAAATAGAGTACAACTGAAGTATCAATAAGATAACCAAGTACAAGCTGAACAGAGCAACATAACTGAAGTAGATAGAAGAAGACTAGCAGATAATCTCCAGCGATTCAAATCTCCAGAAGGTGGAAATCCAAATCTGTGAATAACTCAGGCTGACCCGAGCGTAAAGCAAAACACAAAACACTCGAGTCAGGACAATATATACTTATATAATGTAAACCAACTCAAGTGAACTGTAATAAAGGTACAAGTAACTTAGAAGATGTTTGGGACCGCCCATCCTCTAAGGATCCGTTAAACTATCTACTATGTAGTAATATTCGATATTATAATAGTGTCTAAATAAGTAAAGTATAATCATATAGAAAATAGCGTTAAGGGGATGGAGAACCTTAACGCGGTCGGATCTTAAAATCATAATCGTAGTAAAGCTCGATATGGTAGGTGACACGGCACAACTAGGCAATGCCAGGGTAGATATACCAATTACGCACACGGACTGATGGATACGCATAGCAGCCACTACCGTTCCACCTCGAACAACACTCCCAAATCGGAGGATGGCCATCTAATCAATCACAAGTAAGAGTATAATATCGAAGAAATGTGTCCGAGAAGAGGTGCTACCTCACTGGTCCGAGATCGCTCCTGTTTTAGCCACCTTATGCCAACTCACGGGAGTTGGGTCTACGTAACATACCTTAAGAACGTCGCCACCATCCTACTTCATTCTGGAATCTCCACCGCGTACACAGTTGCCAAAGTGGTTTTCGGTAAGACAGAGAGTATGTCCATATCCGATCCCGGTCTCTTTAACAACCCAACGTTATTATAACCCGTGGTTATAACTTTTAAAAACAATACTTTACTTCAAAATAAAATATCATTTCAAACCATATCTTTATCAAAATAAAGATTAAATCAATTCCAAACCATTTCCATATATTTAAATTTTCATATAATTTCAAAACTTCATTTCAAATCATTTTAATATAATAAAATATCATATCCTTACAAAACTTCATTTCAAATCATTTTAATAAAATAAAATATCCTATTAGTTCAAATCCAAATATTCAACTTTAAATACCTTTTAAATTCAAAGATATCGTTCATTTACTATCATTTCAAATCACCTTTAAATAGTTTATATTCCAATCAAAATAATTCATTTAAACCTTTTAAAAGTGTAATTATTATATTTTCAAATCAAGTATTCAATTTCCAAAGTTTCAAACCATTCTGAGTTCGTTTACTAAGTCAAAAACCCTAATTATTAAAATTTCAGCATTTTACAGCATTTAAAAACAACTGTTATAAGTTATATTTGAAAACATTTTAATTCAGCAAAGACAGCACTTAAAACTGCTGTTAAAACTCAGATTTAGTTGAATTATAGTTAAAAACAGAAAAGACAGCATTTCAGAAGTGCTGCGGTAGTTCAGATTTCAAAACAAGGGTTAAATTTGGTTTCAGCAAAGACTGCAGACCATTATAGCATTTCCAGATAATGCTATAATAGGCCTGAGTTCAATATTAGCCTATAAGTTCAACTACAGCAACTACAACATTCCAGAAATGCTGTAATAGCTCCTTTTTACACAATTTTAGTTCAAAACAGAATCTATAACATTTCTGAATGCTATTAAAAGTTAATTTCAGGTGTTAGTGTATTTCCAGCAATTAAATAACTTCAATTTAAAACACATAAACATTTAAAAAAAATCATATTTTAACGTTTAAAATGTTCATTTACATATCATTTAACATATATCTTTTTCACAATAAATTTCTTATAATTAAATCCAATTTTCAACAATTTACTTAATAAGTTTTAGTGTAAAAGTTCCAATTCTTCACATTTCAACAAATAGACTTAACACTTCAAATTTAAATTACCATTTCACAATTTAACAAAATTTCCAATTTTATTTAATTAACTTAAACCTTTAATTAAAACCAAATTTCACATTTCCTAGTCAAGTTATATTTTAAAAGATCACTTTTAAACATTCATTTATTTAACCACTTAAATTCATAGAAAAATCAATAATACTTTAATAAATCACTTAAATTCAAATTTAATCAAATTATCATATTTACCATTTCCAAATAAAATTTAATATCCATTTTATTTAAATAACTTAAATATCATTTTTAACCAAAATTCCAAATTTCCAACTTAAGTTATATTTCAAAAATCCAGTTAAACCATTCATTAATTACATTTTTAACACATAGAAAAAAATCATAATTTCTTTATTTTAAAACATTTTAAAATCTATTTAAATCAAATTTCATAAATTTATAATTTTTAAAATACTTAAAAATATCCAAAACACTTTATAAAATAACCACGGGCCTGTATATAATTTTCTAACTTAGGTCAAGTGATACGGATATGTATCATTTCAATCCGCAGTTAAAAAAAAGAAAAATCCGGGTTCTATCATTTCAAACCCGCAATCCCAAGTTAAAATAATTTTAAATAAAAATCGTTCAGGCGTATCATTTCAGCCCATAACGATTTTTCCCTATTCTAAAGTCCGTTCGGGTATGTATCATTTCAACCCATAGTGATTCTAATCTACAGGGAACTTGCAATGGTGATAACAGATATAAATAACAGAATAACATTAAATAACAGTAACATATGATATAACATGTATAATAACAGGTGTGAACATCATATGATAATAATATAAGCATATAAAACTTGATAATATATTTCTACAGATTCGCAGGGTGTCAATTTACTAGTTATATAGGTACATATTGTCTGGTGAGAATAACTCACCTTTTTATGCTGGAGATATCAATTAGAATGACACAACGGATCCAGAAGGCACGACCTTTGATTTGAGTGGAGAAAATAGCCAAGATATCATCTTGTAAACAATACCCAAACAAGACAAAACAATATAGCACATGAATATACTTAACATAAAACAATGTTGAACAAATTGAAATACAAAGCAATAAAGACAAGACTTTGCCTTTACCATTCAAATGCTTGACCATAGGGGATCAAGTGCTCAGCCATGATGTGTTTGGGCTCAGGTTAGCATCATATAGGTCAGGTTTAGCACACCTAAGCATGGCAACATGAAGTGATGTGAAGGGTAGGAGATGCAACATGAAGAATATCAATGGACAAGGCAAATAGGTGAAGTTTTGGTCACAACAAGGCTCGACTTGGTCATTGCTTGGCTCAGCCATGCATGGTACAGGTCTGGACAGTGGAGGGTGATGGTGCAGCAGCAGCCAAAGGTCATGTAGTTGCTGGTGGTGGTGGTTCTAGGGGTGGCCAAGGTGATAGATGAAGGTGGTGGTGAAGCATATGTGGTTTAGGCATTGTTTGGAAGGGTTTTTTTGCAATTTTGTGGTGCTAACTTAAATGGATGGGCATGGCTTGTCATGGTCAGTGGAGGAGGAGGAGGTGCTGCTGTAGATGGTGGTGGGGCTGAAGGTGGAGAGGATGGTGGAGATGAAGGTGGTAGAGGCCAAGCAAAGCTAGAAGAGGAGGAAGGCAAAATCAATGGAAATTGTGAAGTAAAGAAGAGATAAAGGAAGAAGATAAGAGGAGAATGGAAGCCATATTTTTTTTAGGGTTTAGGTGCTTTGGAATTTCGTGAATGAGAGAAAAAAAAAGTGGCGGCTGAAGAAATGAGGAGATGTTGCCAATTGAATGAAAAGTTAGGTTAAAAAGTAGAAGGGTTAGAAAATAAAAGGGCCTTAGGAAGATAGAAAGTTTAAGGCCTTTCAAATTTCTTTAATTCATTTTTATAAGTTTATATTTCTGATAATAACAGAAATTCCAGTTAAAAATTCGAAAATTTGATAAAATATAAAAATATATATAATATTTATTTATTATATAAAGTAGAATTAAGGAAAATAGTTAAAACAGTGAACTAGACTAGAAAATTTTGAAATTGAATAGAAAAAATTTTAGAAAATTCATATGAGCTTGCAATATATTTTTAAACATAAATAATATATAAAATAAAAATATATTCACAAAATAAATATTTAAAATTTAATTTACATATAATTTTTAATGAAGAAAATAGTAGAAAATAGGAAAACAGCCTTTAAAAATGAAAAATAAATACAGTAAATTTTGGAAAAATACTATTATCAATTTAAAAACATAAAAAGACAAAATATACATAAAAAACATATTAACAAATATTAAAACAAAATATAAGAAAGAAAATATGATTTAAAAAAATTTAAAATAGGCAAAATTGCACAAATAAACAAATTATACTAAAAATTGAAATGTACATAACTTTTACATTTTAACTCCGTTTTCAACGAAACGAAAAGTAGTGTTCAAGTTATTAAATCTATTTTCATAATAAAAGATAAAATTTATAATTTCAAACTATTAAAAATTTAAACTTAAAAGTCAAAGTTTGACTATTGACCAAAATTCACATTTTCAGGAAATATTAAATTTAGTCATATTTGGAATTCTAATCCACATCAAAGTCAAAGTTTATATTTAAAATAACAAAATTTATTATTTTCATAAATAAAGCTTTTGAATCTGGAAAAATCAATTAAAAAAAATATGTGAAAAATACAGGGTTGTTACACTCTCCCCCACTCAAAACTTTTCGTCCCCGAAAAGGAACGAGGTACGGGAAAGCACAGAAAAAGATAGAATGAAATAGAATTAAGACAAGATGATAAGACGATTGGAATTACACCTGATAATTATTGTTATAGGTAAGTTTAACAAGATGGAGGTGATCAAATCAAGAATATAAGCACGAAAAAGATCCTCTAGAGTCTGAATCTCCCTTTCACTTGACCGACAGTCTATGAATGGAAAAACAGTGTTCAGATCCAGATGAGTAACAAAGATTATCATAGATTACAGAAAGATTTCTAAATAGACTGGTATAAGCAATAGCCTTCCCATTCTGTAACAAGATAAGGGAAATAAGGACAACCAAAAGATAGTTTGGAAAAACAAAACCAGATAATAAATTTAAAACCATAATGCTTTGAAATCATAACAATTTAGGGATGTTTATCATTTGGAAATCACACTGCTAAAATCATAACACTTTGGACAAGTTATTCTTTTTTAAAAAAAAACATAATACTTATAAAATCATAACACCCTAAAAAAAGTAATCTTCATTTAAACCATTTTAATTCAAGGTCAAATAATATTCATTTTAAAGTTGTAACATTTCTAAGTTCATTTAATTATAAAAATTTCCAAAACATTGTATTTTCAAAATAGTAGTACTTATAAAATGCTACAGTAGATATATTATTATTTCAAATTAGTTCAATTCCAGAAATATTTATTTGGATATCATTTAACTTATGACTTATTAAACAAACTTTAATGAATGGAATATCCAAATTAAACTATACTTCGTTTATTAAGTCAAAAGCTCACTATTTTACTTAGCTCTTCATTTAACAAATAACCTAACACTTTATTTAAAATGCCCATTTCATAAATAGATATTCCTTCAATAAGTTACACTTAAAATTTCCATTTGAAAACCAAATTATCAATTATCAAATTTAGTGATGTTAAAATACATTATAACTATCATAATTATCCATTTTTCAAGACATATCAATTTCATAAATAAAATATTTATCATAGAAAATATAACAATCAAATTTCTTCACACATTTATTCATTTAGACATCAATTAAACTATGATTTAAAGTTAAATAAACTTTATTACAAAATGACCAATTCAAATGTATTTTATTTTATCTATTCAAAGATACATTATTTATTATACAACATATTCATTTCAGGAAATAACCATTATTAAAATTCCTAGGTTAGACTTAAGGTTCCATTTTAAATCAAATTGATTATTAAGTTATTTAAATAAAATCTCTTTAAATTCCTTTTTCACTATTTACCTCTGTTAATCTTTTATAACTAAAATTTAAGTGTATAACATTTATTATAACCACTCAAATTTTATTTATAAAATCATTTCTGTACTGCATATTATCCAATTACATTGTTAACTTCAAAAAAAATTTAAGGTAAGTTATATTTGAATGCAATTGTATTATACAAATAAAACTTTCCAATTCAATTATCTCAAGTTTGAATCATTTATCCAAATTTTTTATTTTTTTCTTCTTATAATTGAAATTATTCTTCAAGATAAAATTTAAGAATTTGAATCTTCGAACATCTTCAAACCATTTGGAGATAAGTAATTATATATACATAATATGTTAAATCAAATTTAAATCATATATCTATATATATATTATAATCCAGTCATATTTTAGAAATTCAAATCAATAAGATTTTCCAAAACAAAGCTGTAGCAAGACTACAGAATGGTTTCTTCACTTCGAAACTCGAAAATGAACGTCGATGATGCTGCAGTCATCACCGAAATTATTTTCCAGCGACAAAGAGAAGAGCACTAAATTTTTAAACTTTAAAATCCTTTAGAGACAAATTTTTATTCAAAATACTTTAAATAATATCCTTTTAAAAATTTTAAACACAAGGTTTGAAACCATCGGAAATTAAATTCTTTAACTTTCTTGTTTTAAATTCATTTCAGTTCCCAAATAAATTTATAAACAACTATTTATAAATTCATTTGTAGAACAATAAATGATAAATCAAGTATTATCATTTCAAATTATCAATTTAAATCAATTTATTAAGTTCCATAAAATTATATATCCAAATTTATTTCATAAACCAAATTTTAAAATAATATTGTGTCAGTTTGTTCTGTCAAAGTGTTTTAGAAATCCCATCGATAGCGTTGATCAGACGAATCGATCGGAAACCCAAATCAACATCAACAACTCAAACAACACAATATAAAACAAAACATTAATTTACAAGTACAGTTCAAAATGTTTGGAAGATAGATTGGAACAAAGACAAGATGATTAAACAGAGTAGAGAGATGGGTAAGCTTAGATAAATCGTGGACAACCTTAACCGGGTCAACCGTGACTTAATGGATAAGATCAAATGTGGATTTTCTGGGGTAAATCTACCTTCGATCTCAAGAGATAGAGTTTGGAATAACAAAAGATATTAGAATCTAAACCAAGGATAAATATAAATCTCTGGTTAATCGATGCTGATTGTAAAGGATTTTCACCCCTTTACAAGAAAATTAGAATATTGGCGAGACCGCCAATTTACTATAAAGATCATTCGAAGTGGGGTTATGTGATACTCCAAAATCAAAAGAAGATGAATAGTGAGGGACAAGAATGAATTTTGGAACCGCAGGGAACGTTCCAAAAATTCAAAGGAATTTTGAATCAAGAGGAAAAGATTCAAACTCGAACGAAAGTGATTCTGTAAATAAATCTACTCCATATGCTGAGTTTTGCCTCAAAGACAAAGCTCTGATACCAACTGTAACGACCCGATATTTTCAACCATTCGCATCCATTATAAGTGTATAGGTAGACACTCATGCCGGAGTTGAATTGCTGAAAATACCGCGTTGTAAATAACATTTGGCATATCTCAGAATATACAGTAAATAAATATAATCACAGATCACAGACACAGAGTAAAATAATGCAGCGGAAGTAAAAGAAATAGTAGTTCATGAAGCTACTATGTAAATATATCAGAGTTACATAAGATACAACAGAAGAAATAGAGTACAACTGAAGTATCAATAAGATAACCAAGTACAAGCTGAACAGAGCAACATAACTGAAGTAGATAGAAGAAGACTAGCAGATAATCTCCAGCGATTCAAATCTCCAGAAGGTGGAAATCCAAATCTGTGAATAACTCAGGCTGACCCGAGCGTAAAGCAAAACACAAAACACTCGAGTCAGGACAATATATACTTATATAATGTAAACCAACTCAAGTGAACTGTAATAAAGGTACAAGTAACTTAGAAGATGCTTGGGACCGCCCATCCTCTAAGGATCCGTTAAACTATCTACTATGTAGTAATATTCGATATTATAATAGTGTCTAAATAAGTAAAGTATAATCATATAGAAAATAGCGTTAAGAGGATGGAGAACCTTAACGCGGTCGGATCTTAAAATCATAATCGTAGTAAAGCTCGATATGGTAGGTGACACGGCACAACTAGGCAATGCCAGGGTAGATATACCAATTACGCACACGGACTGATGGATACGCATAGCAGCCACTACCGTTCCACCTCGAACAACACTCCCAAATCGGAGGATGGCCATCTAATCAATCACAAGTAAGAGTATAATATCGAAGAAATGTGTCCGAGAAGAGGTGCTACCTCACTGGTCCGAGATCGCTCCTGTTTTAGCCACCTTATGCCAACTCACGGGAGTTGGGTCTACGTAACATACCTTAAGAACGTCGCCACCATCCTACTTCATTCTGGAATCTCCACCGCGTACACAGTTGCCAAAGTGGTTTTCGGTAAGACAGAGAGTATGTCCATATCCGATCCCGGTCTCTTTAACAACCCAACGTTATTATAACCCGTGGTTATAACTTTTAAAAACAATACTTTACTTCAAAATAAAATATCATTTCAAACCATATCTTTATCAAAATAAAGATTAAATCAATTCCAAACCATTTCCATATATTTAAATTTTCATATAATTTCAAAACTTCATTTCAAATCATTTTAATATAATAAAATATCATATCCTTACAAAACTTCATTTCAAATCATTTTAATAAAATAAAATATCCTATTAGTTCAAATCCAAATATTCAACTTTAAATACCTTTTAAATTCAAAGATATCGTTCATTTACTATCATTTCAAATCACCTTTAAATAGTTTATATTCCAATCAAAATAATTCATTTAAACCTTTTAAAAGTGTAATTATTATATTTTCAAATCAAGTATTCAATTTCCAAAGTTTCAAACCATTCTGAGTTCGTTTACTAAGTCAAAAACCCTAATTATTAAAATTTCAGCATTTCACAGCATTTAAATACAACTGCTATAAGTTATATTTGAAAACATTTTAATTCAGCAAAGACAGCACTTAAAACTGCTGTTAAAACTCAGATTTAGTTGAATTATAGTTAAAAACAGAAAAGACAGCATTTCAGAAGTGCTGCGGTAGTTCAGATTTCAAAACAAGGGTTAAATTTGGTTTCAGCAAAGACTGCAGACCATTATAGCATTTCCAGAGAATGCTATAATAGGCCTGAGTTCAATATTAGCTATAAGTTCAACTACAGCAACTACAACATTCCAGAAATGCTGTAATAGCTCCTTTTTACACAATTTTAGTTCAAAACAGAATCTATAACATTTCTGAATGCTATTAAAAGTTAATTTCAGGTGTTAGTGTATTTCCAGCAATTAAATAACTTCAATTTAAAACACATAAACATTTAAAAAAATCATATTTTAACGTTTAAAATGTTCATTTACATATCATTTAACATATATCTTTTTCACAATAAATTTCTTATAATTAAATCCAATTTTCAACAATTTACTTAATAATTTTTAGTGTAAAAGTTCCAATTCTTCACATTTCAACAAATAGACTTAACACTTCAAATTTAAATTACCATTTCACAATTTAACAAAATTTCCAATTTTATTTAATTAACTTAAACCTTTAATTAAAACCAAATTTCACATTTCCTAGTCAAGTTATATTTTAAAAGATCACTTTTAAACATTCATTTATTTAACCACTTAAATTCATAGAAAAATCAATAATACTTTAATAAATCACTTAAATTCAAATTTAATCAAATTATCATATTTACCATTTCCAAATAAAATTTAATATCCATTTTATTTAAATAACTTAAATATCATTTTTAACCAAAATTCCAAATTTCCAACTTAAGTTATATTTCAAAAATCCAGTTAAACCATTCATTAATTACATTTTTAACACATAGAAAAAAAATCATAATTTCTTTATTTTAAAACATTTCAAAATCTATTTAAATCAAATTTCATAAATTTATAATTTTTAAAATACTTAAAAATATCCAAAACACTTTATAAAATAACCACGGGCCTGTATATAATTTTCTAACTTAGGTCAAGTGATACGGATATGTATCATTTCAATCCGCAGTTAAAAAAAAGAAAAATCCGGGTTCTATCATTGCAAACCCGCAATCCCAAGTTAAAATAATTTTAAATAAAAATCGTTCAGGCGTATCATTTCAGCCCATAACGATTTTTCCCTATTCTAAAGTCCGTTCGGGTATGTATCATTTCAACCCATAGTGATTCTAATCTACAGGGAACTTGCAATGGTGATAACAGATATAAATAACAGAATAACATTAAATAACAGTAACATATGATATAACAGGTATAATAACAGGCGTGAACATCATATGATAATAATATAAGCATATAAAACTTGATAATATATTTCTATAGATTCGCAGGGTGTCAATTTACTAGTTATATAGGTACATATTGTCTGGTGAGAATAACTCACCTTTTTATGCTGGAGATATCAATTAGAATGACACAACGGATCCAGAAGGCACGACCTTTGATTTGAGTGGAGAAAATAGCCAAGATATCATCTTGTAAACAATACCCAAACAAGACAAAACAATATAGCACATGAATATACTTAACATAAAACAATGTTGAACAAATTGAAATACAAAGCAATAAAGACAAGACTTTGCCTTTACCATTCAAATGCTTGACCATAGGGGATCAAGTGCTCAGCCATGATGTGTTTGGGCTCAGGTTAGCATCATATAGGTCAGGTTTAGCACACCTAAGCATGGCAACATGAAGTGATGTGAAGGGTAGGAGATGCAACATGAAGAATATCAATGGACAAGGCAAATAGGTGAAGTTTTGGTCACAACAAGGCTCGACTTGGTCATTGCTTGGCTCAGCCATGCATGGTATAGGTCTGGACAGTGGAGGGTGATGGTGCAGCAGCAGCCAAAGGTCATGTAGTTGCTGGTGGTGGTGGTTCTAGGGGTGGCCAAGGTGATAGATGAAGGTGGTGGTGAAGCATATGTGGTTTAGGCATTGTTTGGAAGGGTTTTTGTGCAATTTTGTGGTGCTAACTTAAATGGATGGGCATGGCTTGTCATGGTCAGTGGAGGAGGAGGAGGTGCTGCTGTAGATGGTGGTGGGGCTGAAGGTGGAGAGGATGGTGGAGATGAAGGTGGTAGAGGCCAAGCAAAGCTAGAAGAGGAGGAAGGCAAAATCAATGGAAATTGTGAAGTAAAGAAGAGATAAAGGAAGAAGATAAGAGGAGAATGGAAGCCATATTTTTTTTAGGGTTTAGGAGCTTTGGAATTTCGTGAATGAGAGAAAAAAAAAGTGGCGGCTGGAGAAATGAGGAGATGTTGCCAATTGAATGAAAAGTTAGGTTAAAAAGTAGAAGGGTTAGAAAATAAAAGGGCCTTAGGAAGATAGAAAGTTTAAGGCCTTTCAAATTTCTTTAATTCATTTTTATAAGTTTATATTTCTGATAATAACAGAAATTCCAGTTAAAAATTCGAAAATTTGATAAAATATAAAAATATATATAATATTTATTTATTATATAAAGTAGAATTAAGGAAAATAGTTAAAACAGTGAACTAGACTAGAAAATTTTGAAATTGAATAGAAAAAATTTTAGAAAATTCATATGAGCTTCCAATATATTTTTAAACATAAATAATATATAAAATAAAAATATATTCACAAAATAAATATTTAAAATTTAATTTACATATAATTTTTAATGAAGAAAATAGCAGAAAATAGGAAAACAGCCTTTAAAAATGAAAAATAAATACAGTAAATTTTGGAAAAATACTATTATCAATTTAAAAACATAAAAAGACAAAATATACATAAAAAACATATTAACACATATTAAAACAAAATATAAGAAAGAAAATATGATTTAAAAAAATTTAAAATAGGCAAAATTGCACAAATAAACAAATTATACTAAAAATTGAAATGTACATAACTTTTACATTTTAACTCCGTTTTCAACGAAATGAAAAGTAGTGTTCAAGTTATTAAATCTATTTTCATAATAAAAGATAAAATTTATAATTTCAAACTATTAAAAATTTAAACTTAAAAGTCAAAGTTTGACTATTGACCAAAATTCACATTTTCAGGAAATATTAAATTTAGTCATATTTGGAATTCTAATCCACATCAAAGTCAAAGTTTATATTTAAAATAACAAAATTTATTATTTTCATAAATAAAGCTTTTGAATCTGGAAAAATCAATTAAAAAAAATATTTGAAAAATACAGGGTTGTTACATCTAATTAGACGGCTTAGTAAAGCAAGTGGTATGAAACGATTGCGTTTACTTCGTCGGTTAATTCTTAGACTTGTTCGATTGAACTCTTGTGACAATTTTCGAGTGGAAGTCTACAATCTGTTCGTAAATATTTAAGTTAAGCCAGTGGTTATGGGACATGAAGCTAAACTTATCTATTTACTAGCTTAGTGTGATTCACACTTTTTATTGATCGATGGTGATAATTTTGTGATTTAGACTACGATGTGCGACATCTATTTGTTTGTATGGGGGTCAAACCCCGTTTGTGGAGTTTCAACTCAAAATTGGTGGGGTAGCGACCCATTGTCTTCGGGCCGTTTGTGGATCTTCGGCTCAAAATTGATGGTTAGCGACCATGGAATAGCGGTCCGTTTGTGATACACGTGTTGGTGAGTTTTCGTGCTCCCATTTGTGATAGGCCTTCCCCCCTTTGTGATTTCTGAATTTCTAATTGTGATTTCTAGAATATGTGTTTCACCAATTTTCGTGGTTTGCATTGGTAAGCTCTATCAATATTTGTGTTTTGGTGAATAATTTAAAGAATGTTATTCTTTTTGGTGTTTTGAGATGATTTGAGATATTGTATGATTTTCATTGTTAATTGATGCATACTTGACAAATTATGGCATTTTTGTTATCATACGTTTTGGTCATATCTCTTATCCTATATCATTTTATCTGATATTTATAGCTAGACTGATCCGTTTATTATTTTCTTCTTAACTAATACTTGGGTCAGACCGAGATATTTCATGTGCTCCTAATTGACTTTTTATCAGGGTCCGACATCTGACTTTTGGCTAACTACTTTAGTACAATAGTTTTTGTTAGTATACATTTATGATAGAGACTCCTTGTTGTATACTTATTCTTTTGTCTAGTACTTGTATCTATTCTTTTGTGATGTAGTGGATCTAGTTTGACCACTATTTTGATGTACATTTTTATGTGTTATATTCATATATGTTTCCGCCTTTGTGATATGAATATCTGTGACTGATTTGTGTTATGTTTATTTTTATATTTGTTTCCGAAGTCCACCTAGCCACTATGTGGTAGCTTTGAGTTTGTATTGGATATGTCGGATTTCAAATTTCTAGCATATTGGTACTTGCACAAAGCAATTACACAGATGGTCGCTCCTCAACAGCCTTATTCTTCGTGCTAGTCAACGACATTACCCCATAGTGTCCTTGGCTAGTGTGAGTATAGAGGTGGGACGTCACAGCTTGGTATCAGAGCCAAACTTCGGAACAATGTAGAATAATCTAGCAAGGATCATTGTCCTAAGTTTTTCTTAGGAATCGTGATATAGGATTTAATTCGAGTCTTCGTACCGTTCTATCCTATTTTCTTTTGTGATGCCTTGTTTTATCAATCAAGTTTGTTTGATATTCATTTTGTGAATAACCTTTTTCCTTTTCTTTCTTTCTTAAAAAAGGGAAATGGTTAGACCAGGCCATTCCAGCGCCGTCAATCCAGTGCTACTCCTCAGGATGGAGTATTTATGTCTGCTCAGCAACTTTTAATCTGGTGAAAAATTCTCAGGCTATCGGACCCATTCTAGAGCCCACTCATCCTAAATCTGGGTTTGCACGCTTGTGCAGTGATTACACCAACTTGGGTGGAAAGCCTTTCAAGGGTTCCGAAAGCATAATAGAAGTCCAAGCTTGGCTTAGAACATGCGATCGCATCTTTTCTCGCATGAATCTTATTGACCTTCATCGAGTTCAAGTGGCTTCTAGCATGCTCCAAGAAAGAGCATTAGATTGGTATGAGCTTCTGATTTCTGAAATTATTGAAGCGGATCTTACTTGGGAGCAATTCTGGAAAAGATTCGAGTTAAAATTTGTGCTAGAAGCTAAAAAAGTATCTCTAGCTCGACGCTTCATTGACCTTGTTCAAGGTGAATCTTCTATGACAGATTACGTTGCATTATTTGAATCTCTTTCTAAGTATGGGGTCGAGTATATTAATACCCCGTTAAAGAAAAACCAGAGATTTGTCTATGGGTTGAATAAGAATCTCAAGAAGCCATTACTTCTGAAATTAGAAGTTTATTTCGATCAGCTCGTTGATATCGCTCTTCGACTCAAAGAGGCCGATAAAGAAAGTGATGTCGAAGTCAAACAAAACATCAACAAGAAGAGTCCTTTTAAGTTCAAGCCTAATCCCAACAAGAAAGGGAAGCAAGCAACTTCGGTAGCAAATACTCCTACCTCTCATCGTAGAGAATGTTACAATTGTAGTTCTAAGGACCATTATGCAAACAAGTGCCCAAAGCCCCTTTCTTGCCGCTATTGCAAGAGTTTGGGTCATACTATATCTTTGTGTCCCAAACTTCAAAGCAAGAAGGAAGGTAAGCTAAATGTTGTACAAGCCCCTACTAACACTTCTCGTGGTCAAGGTATTTCTCATTCTATCCTTGATGGCATTATTATATTTCGTAATCTTCCTATTCAAGTTCTCTTTGATACAGGTGCATCTCACTCTTTTATATCAAAAGAACTTGTTGATGCTTTGTCTTTGAATGTTATTGGCTTGATGACTTCATTGAGGATTGCGAATCTTGTAATGGCCCGCCACTCATTCCACAGAATGACGCATCATTAATAAGAAAAAAAGGGGTAGAAAATAGAAAAGAAGAGAAGAAAGAAAGAAACAACAACAACGATCTCACAGCGGAACGAATAAATTATATTAATAACATAAAGAAACTATATTATACAACACTTATCAGAGTTTACACATCTATACAACACATACTAGACAGTTATAAACATCTGTCTAGATATTACAACTCAATTACAATACAAGACTCTAACACAGATATCAACACAGCGGAATTCTATATCTACGAACGTCGAAGCCTCCTGCTCCATTGCTCCTCCACAATTCGTCAAAGCTAAACCTGAATCCCTTGGCTACTCGTAAAAATTTGAGTACCCAAGAGTTTATAAAACAGAAATAAACACTTGGGTCAGACATGGGTCTGGTGTGAGTAACAGGTTAAACTTGCTTAACTTCAAAACCTTTAGAAAGAAAAGGTATCACGTAAGACTCCCCACAAATAAACATGGGTAAGTTTTTACCTTACGCTAACCAAAACATTTGATAGGAAATCCAGTTATATTATAATAGGGTCTAGGGTTTTCAAGTAAAATACAGAAATAGCTGAAATGCTTACATCTCACATTCCAACATAGTTGGGCACAACTAATACGTACGGCACTTATTGGAGTTTGGATTCCATACAATGGCAGGGCTACTGGGGTACCGCCCGTCACAGTACGTGGCCTAGATCACCGTACCGAGGAGTACGCCCGCTCCCCTGCAACACAAAGCCGGAACCATCCCTTACTGGATAATCCCGAACAAGATAACCCCGTAGTTGGCGCGACCAACCACACACTAAGCCGAATAAAAAGAAAAGGGACCTCTAGACAGGGATCTATCTTGCTCTCAGTGGGTGCTACCCACGAAGCCTTGCTGCACCTCCCTTGTTTTAGCCATTCCCGGTTGATGAGGCTTGAGGTTACGATTACCTTTAATCAGAACATATCACTTAGAATGCTCATCGTCCGCCTGACGATGTGCTGAAAGCATTCAATCCATACAAGTTCGTTCCGGGTTCGAACGAAACCGAAGGCATTATCTCGTTACACTCGTTTTGGAATCACCCTCAGAGTTAACGACAATAACCCTTGCACTCTGAATCTTCATCTTCACTTGAGATTCACGACCTATCGTTAATTTGGATCGATGTGGTATTCGAGTCTCCAGACCTGGAATCCCGGTATACGGAAACCCGATCCCGGTCTCATCGAAATCCAAAACGTATCTTTTAAGGGCCAAGTTGTTTTAAGGTTAAAACAATTCAATTCTTATCTATATACACAAAGATAGATAATTCAATAGATAATCTACATTATCATCCCAAACAGATAATTCACATTATCATTATAATTCAACCAAACATCCATATCATATCTCATCAGAGATATCAAACAATGAAATACATTCAATCTCATTCATCCATCCTTAAGCAATGATTTATATCATCTAATTAATTTAAAGTGAATTAAACTAATTACTTCATTCTATAAATCCTGCTTACTTAATTATTAATTAAACCAATTAATTAATCATTACTCTAAGTATCCATCTTAATTAATCATTCCTGATTAATAATCCTTTAATTACTTTAAGTAATTAATACTTAATTAATTTCACAAATTAATTATCTTAAACCATTCAGTAATTAATCTTTAATTACTTCATTAATTAATTAATTATACTTAATTATCTTAATCCTTAATTACATCATTAATTATATTAATTAATTAATGATCCTTAATTATTTCTTTAATGAATTGTTCCATTTAAATTAATTACATTTAATAATTAATCTTTAATTATTAACCACCTTTGATTAATCTCATTTAGTAATTAACTTTCCTTAATTACTTCTTCCATAAATTAATTACTCATTAATTAATTATCTTTAATTAATCCCTTGATTAATTATCCAATGTAATTAAACTTAAATTACTTTTATTAAACCATCTTTAGTTAATTATATCCACTAATTAACTTTAATTACTTTCCTTAGTAATTTATACCTTCACTAATTACATTTAAGTAATTATCAAATCACCAAGTGATTATCTTAAATTAATTAAACAAATTAATTTAAACTTATCAAATTTATTTAATTAATTACCTTAAGTAATTAATTTCTTTAATTACTTCCATTAAATAAATTATACTTAACCAATTTATAAATGATTACCATTAGTTAATTAATCTAATTGATTATTAAAATTAATCACATTAATTAATTATTTAATAATCTCTAATTAATGATCCCTCATTTATTATTAACAATTCTTATTTAAGTAATTAAACTTAAATCAACATTATTAATTACTAAATAAATAAATTCTTAATTACCATTTAACTTATTTCTAATTACTAAATTAATTACTTAATTAATCTTTAATCACTTGATAAATAAACTTCTAATCATTTATTAAAAGTCTATACTTATCTAAATAAATGATTCTTAATCCCAAATTAATTAACCCTTAATTAATTTACTTATAATTCTAATTATTTAATTAATTAACACTAAACCATTAATTAATTAAATTATCAAATTATTCTTTAATTATCCTATTAATTTAATGAACCTAAATCATTAAATCTTAATTAATTACTAAATTAAAGTATTTATCCTTCAACTACTTTAATTACTATTAATAAAGACTTTAAAAAAAATATACTTTAAAAATCTTTCTTTTAATTCATTTTAAATTAAAGATTTAAAATAAATTACAATTTAACTTTAACCAATTTAAATTAAATTTACAATTCCCCTTTTTAAATCCAAATGTTAAAGAACACTTAACATTTATAAAAGAAATTCAAGATTTTTATAAAGCTTTATTTATCTCAAATCTAGGATACAAATTTAAACTTGAACCCATATTTTAAACTTGATTTAAAAACTTAGTTTAAATCCTGCTTTAAAGTTTTAAACTCATTTTAAATTTTTAAAACACTGTCAGGTTTTAAAACTGCAACATCACAACTTACCCGAGCCATATATCAAAATACCCGAGCCAAAACCCTGTTTTCCCGAGTACTCCTTCGAGTTTTCTTCTTCCCCTTTTATTTTAAACTTTGTTGTAATAAAAACTTAAAAACAGTAATACTACACGAGTCCCCCTGAAAACAACTCGAGCCAGAACCTAACTATCACGAGCACGACTTCGAGCTAACTCATCAACTTACCCGAGTACAACTGAGACTTCATCTTCCCAAACCAAGAAAACGACCCAGACTCCAAAGTATCTCGTGTACGTGCACAGGCGAGTCAATCGCCTCCGACCATCGCTTCCATCACCAGCATGTCGACTTCGACCATCATCCACGATCGCGACCTCCAGAACCACGAACAAGCATCACCATCGAATTCGAGCAATTCTCGACCAAATCCTGGAACAACTCTTCAACCTGAAAGCAACTCGAATCCACTCCTCCGATCATCAGAACGTCTGCACTTCCAGCCACGACTTCGACAACGTCTACACTTACAAATCCCAGAAATTGATGACACTCGATCCACCATAGCAACCAAGAAAACCAAAATTCCGATCTACCTATAAACTAGGGTTATAAACTTCCCTGATTCATTTCCCAATGCCCCAGTGCTTAAACCACCCAACAGACATTTTTCCTGATCTCACCGCACATTCCTCCACCTCTAGATGAAACCCTGATCCCTCATCTCCCAATGATCACCAGAAATTGCCTCTAAACCACTTTCCAGTCATCTTAGAATTTCACGAAAAAGCCTAAACTAGAATTCCTGACTTTTATCTTAAAAATCATATTTTTCAAAGATGTTTTAAGTTATGTAATTGGATTATCAAATTATAATACTCGATTTAACATGTATTTTAAAACTGCAACTGTATTTCATGATTTCAGGACAAATTCAAATCCATATGGCTTTAAATAAATTTTAGACTTAAATTTATGATTAAACAAACATATAATGTTTGAATCTCTAAGCCTAATAAAGATTAGATGATTAGATTTTTGGATTTTAATCAAACTTCTATGTTCTGAACCAATAACAGAGATGTTTTAAATACAAACAGGCATGCACACTTATAAACATTCATAAACACAGAGATAGCTCCTATATATGCACAACAAAGCATCATTTATCTCAGACTTCACAAATGAACAGCCATATATACTTAGCTTTTAATTTAAATTATTTACTCACTTGATAAATAACAGAGAATAGGTTTTTATGTGTAAACTGACAGGCTCATACATATATTTATACTAATTCATATAAATTCAAATTAAAAACTACAATACCAGCCAATATTATCACATGCAAACATATATCATATACTTTAAGTTTTAAAAATGAAAGTTACTCACTTTTTACTGTTGAAAAGAGAAACTGGAAGCTCTGGAAAAATTGAAATGCTTGCTTTAAAAACTTGAAACCATGAATTCTGGAATTTGTTAGCTTTGAAAACATGCATGCACTTGGAAATGATGACAGGTCTTTTGAAGAACAATGATCACAGATCTTTGAAAGAGCATTGCAGATTGGTTTTGAAAGTGGCTCAGGCAGTTGAACCTTTGAAATGATTTTCAGTTTTGAGGAAATTGATTTCAGATTTTGGTTTTATGTTAGAGAAGATGTTTTCAGGTTGTTTCTGGTTGAAGAAATGAATTTGCAGGTTTGAGGAGATTTCAGATTACAGAGTTTTGAACTGGAAATGATTTTTTGGTTGTATTTGCTTTGATTCTTGGTTTGAGATGATTTCATTTTGGGTTTGAGAAAATTTCAGTTTTGTTTGGAGATGATTTCGGTTGTACATTTCCTGGTTTGGTTTTTCTTTGTTTTGAAAATTAGATTAGAAAAGGAAAGGAAATGGAGATGAAAGTTTATATAGTTAATTTAGTTTTTATTAAAAATTAAATAAAATAGAACAAATGGTTGACACTTGTCTTATACATTGTTTAATGATCTTACACATGTATTTTACTTGTCTAAAATTTTAACACTTGTAATTATATATTTTTATTTTATTTTTAATTGATTTTAAAGCATTTTGAATTAAATTCCCTAATTAATAAATACATACCTTATTTAATAAATACTTTCCTATATTATACATAAATGAAACCTTTAAAGAAAAAATAAAATAAAACTCATTTATATTCTAATAAAATCATATATGATATATTTAAATTCATGTTTAAGTGTAAATATAAAACTTTAATATTTATTTACTATTAAATAAGCACTTCCTAAATTTATATACAAAATCTCTTTAAGGAAACAAAATAAAACAAAAGTCTTATTTTAAATAAAAGTCTTGTTCATATATTTTATACCCAATTATATTAAAATAATTATCCTTTAAAGATTCCATTTTAAATCCAGATTCAAATTCAAATTTTACTTTTAAAATCCAATTTAAAAGTCAACTCAACATTTATATTTTTAAATAAACATTTTATTAAGTTTGAAATGATTATTTCATTTAAAAACAACTCAAGACAATATATATATATATTTAAACAATACTTATTAATTTTAGAAATGATAAATCTATTTAAAATCAAATTTATAATCACAACTTAAATAATTATTCTTATTAAAATCAATCTATACCATAATTAAAACATCATATTATTATTATTTGGTTATTTATATTTGAAATAACAATATTATCAATTTAAAATAATTTAAATTAAGAGATTATCACATTTTAAACTTCTCGAAATTCCGGGATATCACATTCCTTCCCCCTTAAAAGAATTTCGTCCTCGAAATTTAAAACAAAAGATAATCCAAAAGTTTTATTTTATTTCAATCCATTTTAAAACAATTCAAGTATACTTATCAGCCATACACTATCAAACAAACAACCATTCATCCAAACAAACAATTTTATCCAAACAAACAATTCATACAAACAACAATTCTAGCTATCCGAACATAGCTTCGGATAAACTACCTAATATTATCCCGAGTTTCCCCGATACAGATACTGGGTTACTCGCTCTATTAAATCCAAACTGGTAATTCAATACCGAAACCAAAACACAAATCCTCACAAAACTCAGAAAAATCCAATATACTCAGAGCTGTCTTCCTAGTCTTACCCAAACTCAATTGCTTCCTTTACCGAAGAAATAACAACGAAGTCTCCAACCTCGAATTCCAAATTCCTCCGTCTCTTATCTACAAAATCCTTCAGACGATCCTGTGCTGACTACAAATCCTTCCTGATCAACTCAACCTTCGTTGATGCTTCTTGAAACAAACAGGACCAAAGATAACTCAATAGAATGATCTCTCCAAAATCTACCCATAATCCAAAACACAAATCTACTCACAACATCAGAAGACCGAACTAACTTCTCCTATCTGGAAAAGACAAACAGATGCACTCGCCAAACTACTTCCGCTATACCATTCTGATCTGGAGTAGAATGAAAATACTGATGAAGAACACAAGCACAAACTGGACAACACATCCCAGAAAATCTCAGATAACTCAAGAGAACACTCAACAATCGCAAGTCACTTTTGCGATCAACTCAGCCAAATGAAAAGAAACTGTTCTCTCTTTACCAATTAGAACAGCTTACGCTTATTTATCCAATCCATTGAAGAAATGGATCTACTTTGCTGTTTCTGAACTCCACTTCAGAAAAAATGCTCAGTCAGAAAATTTCCTACCAACACAAAGAATACTCCCGAGCTGCACTGCTGCCACAGATGCCAAAGACTTCTCAATCCAAAGCTCTTCGAGAAACTCGGACCTCAAACAGAATCACCATGCTGAACTCAGCCACCACACCGAAGCAGACACACTTCCTTAAACTTGTTCCAAAGAAATCATCTTCGGGAACATCCATAGTCACTACATCTCATCACACAGCTACTATTACCTGAGATACCATCACTCGCTTCTGTTCTCCGACAGATCCAACTCTACTCATCCAACTCCTAAGATGAACTCCGAACCTTAACAGGTTTCCTTCAGAGATTGTGAAATCCTTACACAACTGTAAAGTTCACTCGAGACGATATTAGGTTTACAGTCTCGACAAATACACTTCCAACCTCAACACTCAGACTCCTAATCTTAGATGATAAATTATTATCATCTCAACCAATCATTACAAATACCATACATATTTAAAATGATACTTTTTATATATAGAAATTATATCTGGGTAAAATTATTTCATCTACCTTTTTTTTTAAAACAATATTGTGTCCGTTGGCCTGGTCAAGTGTTTAGAGATCCCTATCAATAACGTTAGCTACTCGTATTGACCAGAATCCATATACCACTCAACCGATCAATTAACACAATATAAAACCATTTTATATAACTAACAAATACGCGCTCTCGTATATATATATATATACTCAGACTCAAACAGGTTGCTACAGATCCTGTCTCTAATGAACAATCCTTCCGAACCTAGGTATTCACTCAACCTAGTGTTCTGATATTCACTTAACCAAAAGCTTAGGCATTCGCTCAACCTATGCTCTGATACCAAATGTAATGGCCCGCCACTCATTCCACAGAATGACGCATCATTAATAAGAAAAAAGGGGTAGAAAATAGAAAAGAAGAGAAGAAAGAAAGAAACAACAACAACGATCTCACAGCGGAACGAATAAATTATATTAATAACATAAAGAAACTATATTATACAACACTTATCAGAGTTTACACATCTATACAACACATACTAGGCAGTTATAAACATCTGTCTAGATATTACAACTCAATTACAATACAAGACTCTAACACAGATATCAACACAGCGGAATTCTATATCTACGAACGTCGAAGCCTCCTGCTCCATTGCTCCTCCACAATTCGTCAAAGCTAAACCTGAATCCCTTGGCTACTCGTAAAAATTTGAGTACCCAAGAGTTTATAAAACAGAAATAAACACTTGGGTCAGACATGGGTCTGGTGTGAGTAACAGGTTAAACTTGCTTAACTTCAAAACCTTTAGAAAGAAAAGGTATCACGTAAGACTCCCCACAAATAAACATGGGTAAGTTTTTACCTTACGCTAACCAAAACATTTGATAGGAAATCCAGTTATATTATAATAGGGTCTAGGGTTTTCAAGTAAAATACAGAAATAGCTGAAATGCTTACATCTCACATTCCAACATAGTTGGGCACAACTAATACGTACGGCACTTATTGGAGTTTGGATTCCATACAATGGCAGGGCTACTGGGGTACCGCCCGTCACAGTACGTGGCCTAGATCACCGTACCGAGGAGTACGCCCGCTCCCCTGCAGCACAAAGCCGGAACCATCCCTTACTGGATAATCCCGAACAAGATAACCCCGTAGTTGGTGCGACCAACCACACACTAAGCCGAATAAAAAGAAAAGGGACCTCTAGACAGGGATCTATCTTGCTCTCAGTGGGTGCTACCCACGAAGCCTTGCTGCACCTCCCCTGTTTTAGCCATTCCCGGTTGATGAGGCTTGAGGTTACGATTACCTTTAATCAGAACATATCACTTAGAATGCTCATCGTCCGCCTGACGATGTGCTAAAAGCATTCAATCCATACAAGTTCGTTCCGGGTTCGAACGAAACCGAAGGCATTATCTCGTTACACTCGTTTTGGAATCACCCTCAGAGTTAACGACAATAACCCTTGCACTCTGAATCTTCATCTTCACTTGAGATTCATGACCTATCGTTAATTTGGATCGATGTGGTATTCGGGTCTCCAGACCTGGAATCCCGGTATACGGAAACCCGATCCCGGTCTCATCGAAATCCAAAACGTATCTTTTAAGGGCCAAGTTGTTTTAAGGTTAAAACAATTCAATTCTTATCTATATACACAAAGATAGATAATTCAATAGATAATCTACATTATCATCCCAAACAGATAATTCACATTATCATTATAATTCAACCAAACATCCATATCATATCTCATCAGAGATATCAAACAATGAAATACATTCAATCTCATTCATCCATCCTTAAGCAATGATTTATATCATCTAATTAATTTAAAGTGAATTAAACTAATTACTTCATTCTATAAACCCTGCTTACTTAATTATTAATTAAACCAATTAATTAATCATTACTCTAAGTATCCATCTTAATTAATCATTCCTGATTAATAATCCTTTAATTACTTTAAGTAATTAATACTTAATTAATTTCACAAATTAATTATCTTAAACCATTCAGTAATTAATCTTTAATTACTTCATTAATTAATTAATTATACTTAATTATCTTAATCCTTAATTACATCATTAATTATATTAATTAATTAATGATCCTTAATTATTTCTTTAATGAATTGTTCCATTTAAATTAATTACATTTAATAATTAATCTTTAATTATTAACCACCTTTGATTAATCTCATTTAGTAATTAACTTTCCTTAATTACTTCTTCCATAAATTAATTACTCATTAATTAATTATCTTTAATTAATCCCTTGATTAATTATCCAAAGTAATTAAACTTAAATTACTTTTATTAAACCATCTTTAGTTAATTATATCCACTAATTAACTTTAATTACTTTCCTTAGTAATTTATACCTTCACTAATTACATTTAAGTAATTATCAAATCACCAAGTGATTATCTTAAATTAATTAAACAAATTAATTTAAACTTATCAAATTTATTTAATTAATTACCTTAAGTAATTAATTTCTTTAATTACTTCCATTAAATAAATTATACTTAACCAATTTATAAATGATTACCATTAGTTAATTAATCTAATTGATTATTAAAATTAATCACATTAATTAATTATTTAATAATCTCTAATTAATGATCCCTCATTTATTATTAACAATTCTTATTTAAGTAATTAAACTTAAATCAACATTATTAATTACTAAATAAATAAATTCTTAATTACCATTTAACTTATTTCTAATTACTAAATTAATTACTTAATTAATCTTTAATCACTTGATAAATAAACTTCTGATCATTTATTAAAAGTCTATACTTATCTAAATAAATGATTCTTAATCCCAAATTAATTAACCCTTAATTAATTTACTTATAATTCTAATTATTTAATTAATTAACACTAAACCATTAATTAATTAAATTATCAAATTATTCTTTAATTATCCTATTAATTTAATGAACCTAAATCATTAAATCTTAATTAATTACTAAATTAAAGTATTTATCCTTCAACTACTTTAATTACTATTAATAAAGACTTTAAAAAAAATTTACTTTAAAAATCTTTCTTTTAATTCATTTTAAATTAAAGATTTAAAATAAATTACAATTTAACTTTAACCAATTTAAATTAAATTTACAATTCCCCTTTTTAAATCCAAATGTTAAAGAACACTTAACATTTATAAAAGAAATTCAAGATTTTTATAAAGCTTTATTTATCTCAAATCTAGGATACAAATTTAAACTTGAACCCATATTTTAAACTTGATTTAAAAACTTAGTTTAAATCCTGCTTTAAAGTTTTAAACTCATTTTAAATTTTTAAAACACTGTCAGGTTTTAAAACTGCAACATCACAACTTACCCGAGCCATATATCAAAATACCCGAGCCAAAACCCTGTTTTCCCGAGTACTCCTTCGAGTTTTCTTCTTCCCCTTTTATTTTAAACTTTGTTGTAATAAAAACTTAAAAACAGTAATACTACACGAGTCCCCCTGAAAACAACTCGAGCCAGAACCTAACTATCACGAGCACGACTTCGAGCTAACTCATCAACTTACCCGAGTACAACTGAGACTTCATCTTCCCAAACCAAGAAAACGACCCAGACTCCAAAGTATCTCGTGTACGTGCACAGGCGAGTCAATCGCCTCCGACCATCGCTTCCATCACCAGCATGTCGACTTCGACCATCATCCACGATCGCGACCTCCAGAACCACGAACAAGCATCACCATCGAATTCGAGCAATTCTCGACCAAATCCTGGAACAACTCTTTAACCTGAAAGCAACTCGAATCCACTCCTCCGATCATCAGAACGTCTGCACTTCCTGCCACGACTTCGACAACGTCTACACTTACAAATCCCAGAAATTGATGACACTCGATCCACCATAGCAACCAAGAAAACCAAAATTCCGATCTACCTATAAACTAGGGTTATAAACTTCCCTGATTCATTTCCCAATGCCCCAGTGCTTAAACCACCCAACAGACATTTTTCCTGATCTCACCGCACATTCCTCCACCTCTAGATGAAACCCTGATCCCTCATCTCCCAATGATCACCAGAAATTGCCTCTAAACCACTTTCCAGTCATCTTAGAATTTCACGAAAAAGCCTAAACTAGAATTCCTGACTTTTATCTTAAAAATCATATTTTTCAAAGATGTTTTAAGTTATGTAATTAGATTATCAAATTATAATACTCGATTTAACATGTATTTTAAAACTGCAACTGTATTTCATGATTTCAGGACAAATTCAAATCCATATGGCTTTAAATAAATTTTAGACTTAAATTTATGATTAAACAAACATATAATGTTTGAATCTCTAAGCCTAATAAAGATTAGATGATTAGATTTTTGGATTTTAATCAAACTTCTATGTTCTGAACCAATAACAGAGATGTTTTAAATACAAACAGGCATGCACACTTATAAACATTCATAAACACAGAGATAGCTCCTATATATGCACAACAAAGCATCATTTATCTCAGACTTCACAAATGAACAGCCATATATACTTAGCTTTTAATTTAAATTATTTACTCACTTGATAAATAACAGAGAATAGGTTTTTATGTGTAAACTGACAGGCTCATACATATATTTATACTAATTCATATAAATTCAAATTAAAAACTACAATACCAGCCAATATTATCACATGCAAACATATATCATATACTTTAAGTTTTAAAAATGAAAGTTACTCACTTTTTACTGTTGAAAAGAGAAACTAGAAGCTCTGGAAAAATTGAAATGCTTGCTTTAAAAACTTGAAACCATGAATTCTGGAATTTGTTAGCTTTGAAAACATGCATGCACTTGGAAATGATGACAGGTCTTTTGAAGAACAATGATCACAGATCTTTGAAAGAGCATTGCAGATTGGTTTTGAAAGTGGCTCAGGCAGTTGAACCTTTGAAATGATTTTCAGTTTTGAGGAAATTGATTTCAGATTTTGGTTTTATGTTAGAGAAGATGTTTTCAGGTTGTTTCTGGTTGAAGAAATGAATTTGCAGGTTTGAGGAGATTTCAGATTACAGAGTTTTGAACTGGAAATGATTTTTAGGTTGTATTTGCTTTGATTCTTGGTTTGAGATGATTTCATTTTGGGTTTGAGAAAATTTCAGTTTTGTTTGGAGATGATTTCGGTTGTACATTTCCTGGTTTGGTTTTTCTTTGTTTTGAAAATTAGATTAGAAAAGGAAAGGAAATGGAGATGAAAGTTTATATAGTTAATTTAGTTTTTATTAAAAATTAAATAAAATAGAACAAATGGTTGACACTTGTCTTATACATTGTTTAATGATCTTACACATGTATTTTACTTGTCTAAAATTTTAACACTTGTAATTATATATTTTTATTTTATTTTTAATTGATTTTAAAGCATTTTGAATTAAATTCCCTAATTAATAAATACATACCTTATTTAATAAATACTTTCCTATATTATACATAAATGAAACCTTTAAAGAAAAAATAAAATAAAACTCATTTATATTCTAATAAAATCATATATGATATATTTAAATTCATGTTTAAGTGTAAATATAAAACTTTAATATTTATTTACTATTAAATAAGCACTTCCTAAATTTATATACAAAATCTCTTTAAGGAAACAAAATAAAACAAAAGTCTTATTTTAAATAAAAGTCTTGTTCATATATTTTATACCCAATTATATTAAAATAATTATCCTTTAAAGATTCCATTTTAAATCCAGATTCAAATTCAAATTTTACTTTTAAAATCCAATTTAAAAGTCAACTCAACATTTATATTTTTAAATAAACATTTTATTAAGTTTGAAATGATTATTTCATTTAAAAACAACTCAAGACAATATATATATATATTTAAACAATACTTATTAATTTTAGAAATGATAAATCTATTTAAAATCAAATTTATAATCACAACTTAAATAATTATTCTTATTAAAATCAATCTATACCATAATTAAAACATCATATTATTATTATTTGGTTATTTATATTTGAAATAACAATATTATCAATTTAAAATAATTTAAATTAAGAGATTATCACATTTTAAACTTCTCGAAATTCCGGGATATCACAAATCTGGTTGGTGGATCCGCAACACTCAGTTTACTTTGTAAAGATGTCGAAATTATTTTATGTAATTATGCTTTCCGAGCCGATTTGCATGTTATGCGTTACCTTGGTTTCGGAATGATTTTGGGAATGGATTGGCTTAACCGTGAAGCCTATGTCCTATGTCCTGAGCGGACTATATATCTTCGACATCCTCAATCTGTTAAGCAGATTTCCCTTGTTCTTAAAGATTCAGATTCCAATACGAACGCATCCTTGTATTCTCTAAATCCTCATGATGACGATAATGATGATGGGGAAGATGTTATTTCTCTCATTCACATTGTTCGTGAATTTCCCAACATATTTGAGCCCGTTTTAGGATTACCACCTAAGCGAGCAATTGAGTTCAGAATTAATCTAATCCCTGGAACTCTACCTATTACTCGTCCTCCTTATCGTATGTCTAATAAGGAAAATGAGGAGACGCGTAAACAATTATCCGAATTGGAAGCGAAGCAATTTATTCAATCTAGTTCCTCTCCATGGGGAGCTTCAGCTATTTTTGTGAAGAAATCCGATGGTACACTTAGGCTTTGCGTTGACTACCGCAAGCTTAACGATCTCACCATCAAGAATAAATATCCCTTGCCTCGGATTGATGATTTATTCGATCAACTTAGTGGTGCTAAAGTCTTTTCTTAGTTAGACTTAGCAAACGGTTTTCATCAGCTCCGTATTGCAGAGGATAGCATTCCTTTGACATCGTTCCGTACTCTTTATGGATCTTATGAATGGCTTGTTATGCCATTTGGTTTAACGAATGCTCTAGCTTATTTCATTAACCTTATGAATCGAGTTTTCAAAGACTTCCTCGATCGATTTGTTCTCATCTTTATAGATGATATTCTTATTTATTCTAAAACCGAGGAAGAGCACGAAAATCATCTTCGGATTGTGTTGGAAACTCTTAGGAGCAACCAATTGAAAGCAAAATTTTCTAAATGCCACTTTTGGCAATCTCGTGTGAAATTTTTGGGGCATATTATTTCTGAATCTGGAATTTCCGTGGATCCTTCAAAGATTGAAGCGATTCAAAATTGGAAGAGACCGGAGAGTGCGACGGAAATTCGTAGCTTTCTCGGATTGGCGGGCTATTACCGTCGGTTCATAAAAGACTTTTCTAAAATTTTTGTACCTCTTACTAGTTTGACAAAGAGGGGAGTTAAATACATATGGTCAGACAAATGTGAAGTTGCTTTTCAGAAACTAAAATAACTCCTTTCCGATGCTCTTATTCTTGTGATTCCCGAAGGGAACCAAGACTTTATTGCTTATACCGATGCTAGTCGTGCTGGTTTGGGTGTCGTTCTCATACAAAGGGAACATGTTATTGCTTATGCTTCTAGGCAATTAAAGCCTGCCGAGACTAGATGTAACGACCCAGTATTTTCAACCATTCGCATCCATTATAAGTGTATAGATAGACACTCATGCCGGAGTTGAATTGCTCAAAATACTGCGTTGTAAATAAAATTTGGCAAAACTCATCATATACAGTAAATAAAATAATTACAGATCACAGACACAGAGCAATATAACAATAATGCAGCGGAAACAAAAGGATAGTAGTTCATGAAGCTACTATATATATAACAGAGTTAAACAAGATACAACAGAGGTCTCGAATACAATAGATGTCTCAATACAATAATCAAATACCAGATCTGAATACATCACTGGAATCAACAGAATAACTGAAAGCAGGATCGATAGATTGCTGGATCTCCAAGCGAAGCTCCAACTCCAAAGGTGAGTCTCAAATGCTGTATCACTCAGTCTGACCCGAGCGTAAAGAAAAGCACAAAACACTCGAGTCAGGATTAACATTCTTATATAAATAAATCCAACTCAAGTGAAATATCAACTAAAATACAGTAACTTAAAGGATGTTTGGGATAACCATCCTCTAAGGGTCCGTTAAACTATTTACTATGTAGTAATATTCGCTATTATAATAGTGTCTAAATAAGTAAAGTATAATCATATCGGAAAATAGCGTTAAGGGGATGGAGAACCTTAACGCGGTCGGATCTTAAAATCATAATCGTAGTAAAGCTCGGTATGGTAGGTGACACGGCACAACTAGGCAATGCCAGGGTAGATATACCAATTACGCACACGGACTGATGGATACGCATAGCAGCCACTACCGTTCCACCTCGAACAACATTCCCAAATCGGAGGATGGCCATCTAGTCAAATCACAAGTAAGAGTATAATATCGAAGGAATGCATCCGAGAAGAGGTGCTACCTCACTGGTCCGAGATCGCTCCTGTTTTAGCCACCTTATTGCCAACTCACGGGAGTTGGGTCCACGTAACATACCTTAAGAACGTCGCCACCATCCTACTTCATTCTGGAATCTCCACCGCGTACACGGTTGTCAAAGTGGTTTTCGGTAAGACAGAGAGTATGTCCATATCCGATCCCGGTCTCTTTGCCAACCAATCGTTATTATAACACCGTGGTCATTTCACAATAGTTTATACTTTAAAACCAAAATATATCATTTCAAAACCCAAATTTAATACGATATCATTTCACTTCAAATATATCCATTTTTAAAATCATATTACTTTCCAAAGTTATAATACTTTCAAAATCATAGTCTGGAAATCATAGTATTTTGGAAATCATATCACTTTTCTTTTAAACAGTTTAGATATTAGAATTTCGTTATAAAATAAATTAATTTCCTCAAACTTCACAAATCGATTCAAATTAACTCGAATTCCAAAAATTTAATTTAATCAAATCTCAAATCATTAGTTTCAACTCGATTCAGCTTCTAAATATACCATTTCAATTTATCGATTTCAAATACATATCTGAACCATAAAATAAGTCATTTCAATTTGAATATATTTCAAGGCTTTAAATATTCAACATTTCAAAACTAAATTCACTAAATTTATATACATATCAGATTCACATTACAATTATTTAGTTTTAAAATATTAACTTAACATTTCCATAACATTTGAATTCAATTTCAATTTACAATTTAAATAAACAAATATCTCATTTAAATATTTATTCATTTGGAATATCCATTTAAGTCACCCTTTTCAAATTTCAAGTTGTGAATCAATTCTTTAAATTTCAAATTCAATACCTTTCAAATCTAACTTATTTAAGTATAATTCTTAAATAACTATAATTTCAATCAATTTCAAATCATTATAAATTCTATATTTGAAAATATAGAATTAAATAAATACTTAACATATTATTTATCAACTTTATTAAATCAACTTTAATAAATCTTAAAAATCAATATTTATCAAAACCATATATTTCTTTTAAAACCATAGAAATCATTTTCAAAACGTTTATATATATAGACCAACGGTGCCTGTATATAATTTTCTATCCTATGGTCAAGTGATACGGATATTTATCATTTCAATCCGCAATTTAAAACATATTCGGGTATATATCTTTTCAACCCGAAATCCCAAATTCAATTCAATGAAAATCGCTTGGGTTTATCATTTCAACCCATAACGATTTTCTCCTATTCTACAGATCGTTCGGGTATGTGTCATTTCAACCCATAGTGATTCTATGTTAACAGGGAACTTGCAGAGTGATAACAGGTATGAAAATAAAATAACAACAGTAACAGGCATATATCGACAATAATAAATAACAGATAATGGTGTCAGATGTCACAGGTGAACAGATATAGAAGATGACATATATAACAATGTAAACAACTAACATCAGCATATTTCAATTGACATTTCAATTGAAATCAAATTTAATAAATATAAAAACATTAATCGTGAGTGGTTGCTCACCTTCCGTGGTTAGAGACGAACAGGATGAGATGAGTTACGAATCCAAACACAAACCCCAAATCAAAGCTAGATTGGCACGAAGTTGGACGGACAAAGCTGATAGATCGGAATTGACGATGTCAAATCAGACTTGGATTGATAAGTTCAAGGGTATAAATGAACAAACATATATGACTATATCATGATTTAAATTCAAACACACTATTTTTTTTTTATTTAAATTTAATTAAATATGTATATCAAAATCAAATATTTATAAAGTCCAACATCTACAAAAATGTTTTCAACAATATTAAACACGTTATTTATATACCTATAAACGAAATTTTAAACATATAATATTATAAATCCAACATTTAAATATATACTTACATACACTATATACACGACAACCAAGTTACGCATAATTCCTATAGATTTTTCTATAACACAACATATCATATATAACCTAATATATATATAAGACGAAACAACAGCCTAAACTGAAAGTTGAAAATATAAAGTCAGATGCTTATATCTATGAACTACCAGTGTATATATATGTGGGTAAACACCAAATTAATTTTATATGCAAACTAATATACAACCCTTGATAAACGTATTGTATAACATAAAATCTATCTATGTATATTACAGTAGGACGATGAATCCAAATATACAAAACTGCAGTAAACTATACGTATGCAATTATCACGTATAAAACCACACGTACACCACTTTATAAAATAGCTAACATATGTATATCCCTGTAAATAAGTATACTACCTATGATAACATGTTATAAGTCTAAATATAGTAACATATACACTATATTAGAAAACTTTTAGAAACTGACTCTATGTATAGGTGTACAAAATATATATATAAGGCCATATATCCAAAACTGAACCCAGTTTTATAAATTTCGACATGAAATGTTTAACATACTATAGAACAAATATACTATATTATAAAATAAGCTTGTATAGACATACAGTATATAAAATATGTTGTTAGAAGAGAATTTATAGCAACACTAAATATAACATACGGTATGCGACTTAAACTAGACTCAAATATAAACTAAATATACAATATATAATAGCAGATCTATATATACAGAATATATATATTCGTATATCACTAAATATAGTTAATATATACTATCTAAAACTATAAGTGTTTTGAACTTAAAACCTTATTTTCTCTTAAACAATACACGTGCAGACCCCCTTTTTGATATGCAGACCAATATAATACCCACCTTTTAATATAACATATAATACTTCCTGTATAAAATGATGTATATATAAACTAACTTACATAAAATCTATATTAACTTATACATAGTAGACTGGAATGAATACCACATGTATAACCATGTATATATCTTATACACACCATTATAATAATATAAAATTTAGATATAATACCTTGCGAAGAAAGAAGAAGACATAAAGCGAGAAAGGTGGAGGACAAGAGGGATGGTCGGAGCTATTGCAAGATGAGGCCAAGGGGAAAAGGCGGAGCGAGGAGGGCTTGGGTGCTACACGTGGCCGAAGGTGAGGAGATGAGTGGAGGCGAAGCACGGGGTGGGCTTGGGAGTCGGAGGTAGGGTCGAAGGCAGACCTGCGTGGTTGAAGGCGGTCATGCAGGGTGGCCTTGCATGAAGGCAGAGGTGGTGACGTTTGTGGTGGTGGGTCTTCGAAGAGGCTGAGTGATGACGTGGTGGGAAGAGGAGTGGTAGATCTGTGGGTTTGGGTTGTCGCAGCAGTTAGGGTGGCGGTAGACTGCAAGGTGAAGAGTTGGGTTTTGGTGAAGATACGTGGGGTTTTCTGGGTTAAGAGGAAGCATCTGGAAGGGTTGAGAAAAAAATACAAAGGAACGAGGCAGAGAAGATTGCAAATGAGAGAGGGGTACAGGAAGAGTCACGAGATGGTGAAAAATATGAGAGTAAAAGGAGGGTGAATCGGTCTAAACTGAAATGGTGGAATTTGAAATAGCAATGGTCTAAAGCTTTGATTCCGGAGAAAATTTATTAAAGCAATTGATATTTGGTTTGGGTAGCACGTTTTATTTATTGAAACCGAAGGAACGGTAAAAGTCATAGCTAATGGTACCGCTACAGCGAACCGTTTTATTATTTCCGTCGCGTACGGGACCTCAAAATATAGAAATAAATATACCGCAGAGATCAGCACGACGAGATGATCAAAACGGTACACAGATATCAGTGATACGGTCATCCGATCAAAAGTCGATAACCGGTACCAGAAATGCTGTTATTCAGCCAGAATTAAGATAAACGGAGCAATAGATGTCCAAATTTGACGAAACGAAAGATGACGTCTCACTCAGAAGATGATTTACAAATTTTCTATGTAAAAATATTCAGGTTTGGAAACCATTTTATTATCACCTATTTTTAACTGATTAAATTGAAGTGAATTTACGCGCGAAATAAATTTTCATATTTTCGGACGAAAATTTACCAGTTGCTATGTTTAATCAGACGCATTCCAAATATCAAATTTATATTTCAAAATTTTACTGTTTAAAATTTCACAAAATTTAACTAATTACGTTATTTAACAGTTAAAATTTACGGGTCGTTACACTCTCCCCTACTCAAAACTTTTCGTCCCCGAAAAGGAAGGAGGTAGGAGAGTAGAAACAACTAGAAAGAAAAATAGATTAAAAGACTAGATAAGACAATTAATTTAAACCATATAATTTCAAATTAAACTAATTAATATTTAACAATTTGATTTAATCCACTGAGTTCACTTAAGTTAAATTAATTCATCTATTTCTGAATTCATTACCTTATGTCTAGTCATCCTGAATTAACAATTTCTAAATCAATCAATTTGTATAATTATTTATTTTCCTCATTTCTTTCAACCAATTTAATTCTTTTATTCTAAATTATTATTAACCTTATTCCACTTAATATATCTTATCACATATATTTAAACCATACAAATTAATTTAAACCATATAAATTACAACTTAAATTAATTTATATTTAATAATTGATTTTAAATTCAAGGTATTCCCATAAGTTGATCTAATTTCAATTTATTAGTTCTTGCAAACAAATTTTTTTTATTTGTCTCATCTATTATTCAATTAAATTATTATTCTATTTCTCTCTACTAACTTCTTTATAATAAAATTTCAGTATATAACATTTATTATAACCACTCAAATTTTACTTATAAATTTCTTTATATTGTATATTATCCAATTACAGTTTTAACTTCTGAAAATTTTAGGTAAGTTATGTTGAGATGTAATTGAGTATTATACAAATAAGATTTTACAATTCAGTTATTCCCAGTTAACTATTTATCCAAGAATTTTGACTTTAGTTTATAATTGAAATCATCTTTAATCTGAAATTTAAGAATTTAAATCTCCGATTTACTTCAAACAATTTAGAGATATATATAATATATTTATATCAAATCAAATTTAATTTTTAAAATCAGATACCTATATATATACATCAAATTATATTGAAGAAATTCAAATCGAATATTTTTTTTTTTTTCAAAACAAAACCGTAGCAAAGCTACAGAATGGTTTCTCCTCTTCGAAACTCGAAAATGAATGTCGATGATGCGGCCGCCATCACCGAAATTATTTTCTAGCGACAAAGAGAAGAGCACTGATTTAAACATTTAAAATTCTTTGAAAATCATTTTATTCGAAAATACTTTGAATAATATACATTTTAAGACTTTAAAACGAGGTTTGAAATCACCAGAAATTTAATTCTTAAATTTCTCAATTTAAATTCATTTCAATTCCAAATAAATTTATAAACTATAGTCCTTTTGCAATAGCCAATGACTTACAAACAATAAAATGATAATCAAATATTATCATTTTCAACAACCAAATTATTTAACTTTTAATTCCAGAAAATTTTCTTATATATTTATAATATAATCATACAAATTTATTTCATTTATCAAATTTGAAAATTATATTGTGTCAGTTTGCTCTGTTCAAGTGTTTTGGAAATCCTATCGATAGCGTTGATCATACGAATCGATCGAAAACCCAAATCAACATCAACAACTCAAACAACACAATATATAAAACATTTTAATATTAATATACAAATACCAATACACTCCCTCACACGATGATTTCAGAATTGGATTCCGACAAAAGGATAGAGATCCAAATATAGAGGGACTCTAATCAAAGAGAATTATAATCTAAAATAGATAGGCTCGAAACGAAGGTTAGATGATTGCATTTCAAACAGGAAGATGGATAAAGTTGTACAAATCGCGGGCAACCTTAACCGGGTCAACCGTGACTTCATAGATAAGATCGATGTAGAATTCTGAAGCAAATCGACATTCGATTACCAGAGGTAGAAGTCGGGTATAGCTTAAGATAGCAGCATCGTAAACCGAGGATACCGAAATCTCCGGTGAATCAATACCGATTGTAAAGGAGTTTCACCCCTGTACAATTTATTCAAAGATTGGCGAGATCGCCGATTTATTATAAAGATCCTTCGAAGTTGAGTTATGGGATACTCCAGAATCAAAAGACACGAATAGGGGAGACACGAATGGACTTTGGAACCGAGGTGAACGTTCCAAAATTCAAAGGAAACGAGTCAAAGAAAAAGGAATTCAAGCTCGAACGAACGTGATTCTGTAATTGAATTTACTCTATATGCTGAGTTTTGCCTAAAACCAGAGCTCTGATACCAACTGTAACGACCCAGTATTTTCAACCATTCGCATCCATTATAAGTGTATAGATAGACACTCATGCCGGAGTTGAATTGCTCAAAATACTGCGTTGTAAATAAAATTTGGCAAAACTCATCATATACAGTAAATAAAATAATTACAGATCACAGACACAGAGCAATATAACAATAATGCAGCGGAAACAAAAGGATAGTAGTTCATGAAGCTACTATATATATAACAGAGTTAAACAAGATACAACAGAGGTCTCGAATACAATAGATGTCTCAATACAATAATCAAATACCAGATCTGAATACATCACTGGAATCAACAGAATAACTGAAAGCAGGATCGATAGATTGCTGGATCTCCAAGCGAAGCTCCAACTCCAAAGGTGAGTCTCAAATGCTGTATCACTCAGTCTGACCCGAGCGTAAAGAAAAGCACAAAACACTCGAGTCAGGATTAACATTCTTATATAAATAAATCCAACTCAAGTGAAATATCAACTAAAATACAGTAACTTAAAGGATGTTTGGGATAACCATCCTCTAAGGGTCCGTTAAACTATTTACTATGTAGTAATATTCGCTATTATAATAGTGTCTAAATAAGTAAAGTATAATCATATCGGAAAATAGCGTTAAGGGGATGGAGAACCTTAACGCGGTCGGATCTTAAAATCATAATCGTAGTAAAGCTCGGTATGGTAGGTGACACGGCACAACTAGGCAATGCCAGGGTAGATATACCAATTACGCACACGGACTGATGGATACGCATAGCAGCCACTACCGTTCCACCTCGAACAACATTCCCAAATCGGAGGATGGCCATCTAGTCAAATCACAAGTAAGAGTATAATATCGAAGGAATGCATCCGAGAAGAGGTGCTACCTCACTGGTCCGAGATCGCTCCTGTTTTAGCCACCTTATTGCCAACTCACGGGAGTTGGGTCCACGTAACATACCTTAAGAACGTCGCCACCATCCTACTTCATTCTGGAATCTCCACCGCGTACACGGTTGTCAAAGTGGTTTTCGGTAAGACAGAGAGTATGTCCATATCCGATCCCGGTCTCTTTGCCAACCAATCGTTATTATAACACCGTGGTCATTTCACAATAGTTTATACTTTAAAACCAAAATATATCATTTCAAAACCCAAATTTAATACGATATCATTTCACTTCAAATATATCCATTTTTAAAATCATATTACTTTCCAAAGTTATAATACTTTCAAAATCATAGTCTGGAAATCATAGTATTTTGGAAATCATATCACTTTTCTTTTAAACAGTTTAGATATTAGAATTTCGTTATAAAATAAATTAATTTCCTCAAACTTCACAAATCGATTCAAATTAACTCGAATTCCAAAAATTTAATTTAATCAAATCTCAAATCATTAGTTTCAACTCGATTCAGCTTCTAAATATACCATTTCAATTTATCGATTTCAAATACATATCTGAACCATAAAATAAGTCATTTCAATTTGAATATATTTCAAGGCTTTAAATATTCAACATTTCAAAACTAAATTCACTAAATTTATATACATATCAGATTCACATTACAATTATTTAGTTTTAAAATATTAACTTAACATTTCCATAACATTTGAATTCAATTTCAATTTACAATTTAAATAAACAAATATCTCATTTAAATATTTATTCATTTGGAATATCCATTTAAGTCACCCTTTTCAAATTTCAAGTTGTGAATCAATTCTTTAAATTTCAAATTCAATACCTTTCAAATCTAACTTATTTAAGTATAATTCTTAAATAACTATAATTTCAATCAATTTCAAATCATTATAAATTCTATATTTGAAAATATAGAATTAAATAAATACTTAACATATTATTTATCAACTTTATTAAATCAACTTTAATAAATCTTAAAAATCAATATTTATCAAAACCATATATTTCTTTTAAAACCATAGAAATCATTTTCAAAACGTTTATATATATAGACCAACGGTGCCTGTATATAATTTTCTATCCTATGGTCAAGTGATACGGATATTTATCATTTCAATCCGCAATTTAAAACATATTCGGGTATATATCTTTTCAACCCGAAATCCCAAATTCAATTCAATGAAAATCGCTTGGGTTTATCATTTCAACCCATAACGATTTTCTCCTATTCTACAGATCGTTCGGGTATGTGTCATTTCAACCCATAGTGATTCTATGTTAACAGGGAACTTGCAGAGTGATAACAGGTATGAAAATAAAATAACAACAGTAACAGGCATATATCGACAATAATAAATAACAGATAATGGTGTCAGATGTCACAGGTGAACAGATATAGAAGATGACATATATAACAATGTAAACAACTAACATCAGCATATTTCAATTGACATTTCAATTGAAATCAAATTTAATAAATATAAAAACATTAATCGTGAGTGGTTGCTCACCTTCCGTGGTTAGAGACGAACAGGATGAGATGAGTTACGAATCCAAACACAAACCCCAAATCAAAGCTAGATTGGCACGAAGTTGGACGGACAAAGCTGATAGATCGGAATTGACGATGTCAAATCAGACTTGGATTGATAAGTTCAAGGGTATAAATGAACAAACATATATGACTATATCATGATTTAAATTCAAACACACTATTTTTTTTTTATTTAAATTTAATTAAATATGTATATCAAAATCAAATATTTATAAAGTCCAACATCTACAAAAATGTTTTCAACAATATTAAACACGTTATTTATATACCTATAAACGAAATTTTAAACATATAATATTATAAATCCAACATTTAAATATATACTTACATACACTATATACACGACAACCAAGTTACGCATAATTCCTATAGATTTTTCTATAACACAACATATCATATATAACCTAATATATATATAAGACGAAACAACAGCCTAAACTGAAAGTTGAAAATATAAAGTCAGATGCTTATATCTATGAACTACCAGTGTATATATATGTGGGTAAACACCAAATTAATTTTATATGCAAACTAATATACAACCCTTGATAAACGTATTGTATAACATAAAATCTATCTATGTATATTACAGTAGGACGATGAATCCAAATATACAAAACTGCAGTAAACTATACGTATGCAATTATCACGTATAAAACCACACGTACACCACTTTATAAAATAGCTAACATATGTATATCCCTGTAAATAAGTATACTACCTATGATAACATGTTATAAGTCTAAATATAGTAACATATACACTATATTAGAAAACTTTTAGAAACTGACTCTATGTATAGGTGTACAAAATATATATATAAGGCCATATATCCAAAACTGAACCCAGTTTTATAAATTTCGACATGAAATGTTTAACATACTATAGAACAAATATACTATATTATAAAATAAGCTTGTATAGACATACAGTATATAAAATATGTTGTTAGAAGAGAATTTATAGCAACACTAAATATAACATACGGTATGCGACTTAAACTAGACTCAAATATAAACTAAATATACAATATATAATAGCAGATCTATATATACAGAATATATATATTCGTATATCACTAAATATAGTTAATATATACTATCTAAAACTATAAGTGTTTTGAACTTAAAACCTTATTTTCTCTTAAACAATACACGTGCAGACCCCCTTTTTGATATGCAGACCAATATAATACCCACCTTTTAATATAACATATAATACTTCCTGTATAAAATGATGTATATATAAACTAACTTACATAAAATCTATATTAACTTATACATAGTAGACTGGAATGAATACCACATGTATAACCATGTATATATCTTATACACACCATTATAATAATATAAAATTTAGATATAATACCTTGCGAAGAAAGAAGAAGACATAAAGCGAGAAAGGTGGAGGACAAGAGGGATGGTCGGAGCTATTGCAAGATGAGGCCAAGGGGAAAAGGCGGAGCGAGGAGGGCTTGGGTGCTACACGTGGCCGAAGGTGAGGAGATGAGTGGAGGCGAAGCACGGGGTGGGCTTGGGAGTCGGAGGTAGGGTCGAAGGCAGACCTGCGTGGTTGAAGGCGGTCATGCAGGGTGGCCTTGCATGAAGGCAGAGGTGGTGACGTTTGTGGTGGTGGGTCTTCGAAGAGGCTGAGTGATGACGTGGTGGGAAGAGGAGTGGTAGATCTGTGGGTTTGGGTTGTCGCAGCAGTTAGGGTGGCGGTAGACTGCAAGGTGAAGAGTTGGGTTTTGGTGAAGATACGTGGGGTTTTCTGGGTTAAGAGGAAGCATCTGGAAGGGTTGAGAAAAAAATACAAAGGAACGAGGCAGAGAAGATTGCAAATGAGAGAGGGGTACAGGAAGAGTCACGAGATGGTGAAAAATATGAGAGTAAAAGGAGGGTGAATCGGTCTAAACTGAAATGGTGGAATTTGAAATAGCAATGGTCTAAAGCTTTGATTCCGGAGAAAATTTATTAAAGCAATTGATATTTGGTTTGGGTAGCACGTTTTATTTATTGAAACCGAAGGAACGGTAAAAGTCATAGCTAATGGTACCGCTACAGCGAACCGTTTTATTATTTCCGTCGCGTACGGGACCTCAAAATATAGAAATAAATATACCGCAGAGATCAGCACGACGAGATGATCAAAACGGTACACAGATATCAGTGATACGGTCATCCGATCAAAAGTCGATAACCGGTACCAGAAATGCTGTTATTCAGCCAGAATTAAGATAAACGGAGCAATAGATGTCCAAATTTGACGAAACGAAAGATGACGTCTCACTCAGAAGATGATTTACAAATTTTCTATGTAAAAATATTCAGGTTTGGAAACCATTTTATTATCACCTATTTTTAACTGATTAAATTGAAGTGAATTTACGCGCGAAATAAATTTTCATATTTTCGGACGAAAATTTACCAGTTGCTATGTTTAATCAGACGCATTCCAAATATCAAATTTATATTTCAAAATTTTACTGTTTAAAATTTCACAAAATTTAACTAATTACGTTATTTAACAGTTAAAATTTACGGGTCGTTACACTAGATATGCCACTCATGATTCAGAGCTCGTGGCTATTATTTTCGCCCTTAGAATTTGGCGTCATTATCTTTTGGGAGAGAAATTAGTTCTCTACACCGATCATAAATCTTTGAAGTATTTATTTTCTCAAAAGGAACTTAATTTGCATCAACAACGATGGCTCGAGTTCCTTGCATCTTATGATCTTGATATTCTTTATACTCCCAGAAAGGCAAATCGTGTTGCCGATGCTCTTAGTCGTAAGCAACAAGCGGTTGTTTCCATGATGATATCCGAATGGAATGATCTCGCGACTTTATCCACTTGTGAGATTCGAGATCGTGAATCCAATTCATGTTCATCTCTTGTTTTATGTAGCCTTGAGGCTCATCCTTCTCTTTTAGACCGCATTCTTGAAGCTCAAAAGCATGATCCCGAATTGATTCTTCTTAGCCAAAGTTGTAGGGATAAAATTGATATTGAAGTTTTGAAAGACTTTAATATTGATGCTCGTGGCGGTACTCGAAAATTTGGTAGACTTATCGTGCCAAATATTTGTGATCTTCGTAAAGATATTTTAGAAGATTCTCATCATTCTAAATTTACCATTCATCCCGGTAGTAGTAAAATGTACGCGGACATGAAGTGACTTTATTATTGGGATGGAATGAAATCTGATATTGCTAAATTTATTAAGCGTTGCATGACTTGCCAACTCGTGAAGGCCGAGCATCAAAGGCCCGGTGGGTTATTGCAACCTTTGGAAATTCCAATATGGATGTGGGATCAAATTTCCATGGACTTTATTGACGGTCTTCCCCGTTCTCGTTCGGGACATGATAGCATATGGGTGATAGTTGATAGACTTACAAAGTCCGCCCATTTTATTCCCGTTCGGTCCAATCGGACCGTACCTATTTTGGATAAACTCTTTGTCAAGGAAATTGTTAGATTGCATGGAGTTCCTACTTCTATTGTTAGCGATCGTGATCCATTGTTTACTAGTGGATTTTGGAAAGGTCTTCAAAAAGCTTTGGGAACGAAGCTTGATTTTAGCATTGCTTATCATCCTCAGTCCGATGGACAAACCGAGCGTGTGAATCAAATTCTTGAAGATCTTCTTCGTGCATGTGTTCTTGATTTTGGTGGAAGTTGGGAAGATCATATTTCTCTTGTTGAGTTTTCCTATAACAATATGTTCCAATCTATTATTGGTATGGCACCTTTCGAGGCACTATACGGAAGGCCATGCTGATCTCCTTCATGTTGGCTTAAAGCCGGTGAGAAGTTGGTTTTAGGTCCAGATTTTATTCGTGATGCTACATAAAAGATTGACCTTATTCGTCATAGGATGAAAGAAGCTCAAAGTAGAAAAAAATCCTGTGCCGATAATCGAAGAAGGAAATTAGAATTTTATGTGGGAGATTTTCTGTTTATTCGTGTTTCGCCTATGAAGGGTGTTGTGTGTTTCAGTCGATCAGGAAAATTAGCACCTCGATATATTGGGCCATTTCCCATCACCGAACGCATTGGTTCCATGGCTTATCGCCTTTTGTTACTGGCTCAATTTTCTGCTATTCATGACGTATTCCACGTCACTCAACTACGGAAATGCCTTCGAGATTCCGATTCTATTTTTGAGCCCCGTGTAATTGAAGAAATTGAAGTTTCACCAAATTTGACTTATGAGCAACATCCTATTCGAATCATAGCTTCAGAGGTTAAACGCCTTCGAAGTAAAGATGTTCCTCTTGTGAAAGTTCAATGGTCCTCAAATCCTAAGGATTGCTCTTGGGAATCAAGAGAATTCATCGAGTGAACACATCCGGACTTGCTCTCTCGTGCTCTTTAAAGGTGAACTTCTCATTTCAAAATTTCTTCTTTTGTGTTGTTATGCCTTAGTATGGTTGTTACTTTCTATCTTCCTCTTAATTATTGCGAGGATGCAATTTCTTTAAGGAGGGGAATCTGTAACAACTCGCATATTTTACGATTGTATATTTAAATGTTTTATTTAAATATAGCATCGTTAGTCGGATTTAAGTCCGAAATGTCACTTTTTGCAAATAGTCGAATTAGGACTCGAGACCACTTCCATTGAGTCCAAAATGGCGTTTGCGGCTTTTTTGAGTATAAACATCGATATGTTTGGAGTTGAGTAGAATTTTGACATTTTCACCTAGGGCTTTGGGTTTCAGCCCACTAACCCAACTCATCTTATATCCTAACTCCATCGCCTCTCCTCTTCATTCATTCTATTATTTTCCTAACACTTCAAGCTTTAGTAAAAACGGGGGAAGAGATTGGAAACTAAAATCCTAAGCCCTAGTTTCCTTTGCGAATTCAAGTTCTAGCTCCAAAATCAAAGAGAAGCTTAGGTAAGCATCCTCTTCTCCTTCTCCACCTCAATCTCTCTCCAATTTCAGAAATTTCCTATGATCTAACTTAGAAAATTATTCGTTGTAATCTTAGATTGGAGCTTCTAGAGTTAAAGTTGAAGTGCGGTTGATCTTTCTTTTGATTTCAAAGCTTCTCATTTGTTGTTTTGGGTTGAAAAGGTGAGTTTTTGAACTCACATCTACGTTTATAGCTTTTGTTGTTGTTAGGTATGAATTCCTAACATCTATTCATGATCATTTGTTTTTGATTTGGCTTGATTTGGTGAATTTTCCAATTTTTAGTGTTTTGAAGTCAAAATCTTTAAAAATCCTAGTTTTGACGTTTGAACATGTTTTTGGTGGTGTATCGAAGAGCCTATAGGGCTGGGTTGCCGATTGGCATAATCTCCTAGCGCCCATCGCTCGTCCGATCGCAATTTGTTTGGATTTTGCCCTTTGTAGGGCTAGGCTGAGAAGATTGAAGTTTGAAAATTCAGTCGACTGATTTCTGAGTTCAGTCGACTGAACCTGAACCAGAAAATTCCTGGTCCCTGTATCAGTCGACTGAACTCTGGGTTCAGTCGATTGAGCTTGGAAACCGAGTGTTTCCAGGCATGTGTCAGTCGACTGAACTCTGAGTTCAGTCGACTGAAACTGGAAACAGAGAGTTTCCAGGCATTGAATCAGTCGACTGACTTCAGGGTCCAGTCGACTGAATCTGGGAAATTGCATTTTTGCCTAATTTAGGCAATTTTTGTGTGGATTTCCAATTTTTTATCGATTTTTGATGATCCGAAATTGGTGTTATCATTTGCCGACTTTGAAGACTTCTTTTTTGGGACTTTTGGAAATATCCATTTTTTGATGGATTCGGTATCGATTTTTGTGGTTTTAATTCACGTCGTCGAATGTCGATTTTGGTGATTGATTGTTTCTACAATCATTTCTGTGCTTTGTCACTTTAAAATACAAAGGTTTTCTATACTAGTAGAAAATATTCAACTCTTTCACAAAGATGATTCCAACTCTATTTTTAATACAAATCTCGTTTATAGAAGCCGTTTTCCAATCTATTAGTATATACAAACCTTTACCTCATTCGTATGAGAAATCTAATTAAACGGCTTATTAAAACAAGTGGTATGAAACGCTTGTGTTTACTTTGTCGGTTATTTTGGTATGAAACCCAAGTGGCAGTTATTTGTGGATGGCGCCTCAAACGAACTAGGGGCCGAAGCAAGATATGTAATAATTACCATAGACGGACACAAACTTCATTATGCTATGAAATTAGGGTTTTCAGCAACTAACAATGTAGTAGAGTATGAATCCATGGTTTCAGGATTGACCCTTGCTCTACAACTCAAAATCGCAAGGATTCAAGTATTCAGTGATTCTTAATTAATGGTTAATCAAATCAAACAAGTATACCAAACTAAAGATCCCAAACTTAGTCAGTATGTAAAAAAGTTTCTAAAAATGCTCCCACTTTTTGAAGATTTCTCTGTACACCAAATACCAAGGGGAGACAATTCTTAAGTAGATTCACTAGCTAAATTAGCAAGTTCAAGAGGGGTCCCTGGGACTCAAATTATACCCATGGGAATTCAGGCTAATCCCATTATTGAGGAAAACATATAAGAGAAAACCAAGGAGCTATTAGTACTAACCCGATCACGAGCCTTAACCCAAGAAGCGGAATAAACAAATAAGGAAATACCAAATGAATAACCGGTAGCCCCTATAGCGGAAGAATATTGCGAAAACACTTAGATGGCCCCGATTATGAGTTATATTATCAACGAGAGACTACTTACAGAAAAAATGGAGGTGCGAAAGCTAAAGTGGAAAGCCCAAAATTTTACCATTATGGATGGAGTTCTATATAAGAAAGGATACGCCCTTCCATATTTGCGATGTGTAAAGCCAGAAATTGTATTGTGGATATTAAAAGAAGCCCATGAAGGACTCTGTGGAGATCACTCCTATGGAATCAAATTAGCCAAAAAGATAATGAGACAATGGTTTTATTGGCCACAGTTAACCAATCAAGCAATCAAGTACGTTAAAAGATGTAACGGCCCGAAAATTTCGAACCCGAAATTTCCAGATAGTTAGAAGAAAAAGAAAAGAGATAGAAGAAAGAACAGAACAAGGCACATATTCTCACATTCGCAGCGGATCAAAATACAATATCAAATAATATTATCAGTTATACAAAGAAAACTGTATCAGTCAATTACATTTTTATACATCAGAGTTACAACATTTCACAATCACTATACAGTTAAAATAACTCGTCCCAATAATTAACAATATATCACACTCCATACGTTCCTGCCATCCAGCTCGCCTCCTGAGCTCCAGAACGTCCTTACCTGAAATCTGTAATACTCGGTCTGACCCGAGCATTACATCAAAGTAACACCCGGGTCAGGCTGGAAACCAGCGTGAGTAAACTCATCTAACATGAAATTTCAATCCATAGATCTTATATAAAATCGGGATAACTCGTATCTTCTACGAGTTCTTACTTATTATATTCAAACAATTTATTTCACAAAATAATATCTAAGTATCGTTACTTAGTTCAAATGATCCAGATTACTCGATTTATTTCATTCCAGCCTATTCGATTTACAAAACAAATCTATAAAGAATTATAGATTACAAATCGAAGTGGTTTCGGGTATATTTCTGATACCCGACCCCGGTCTCTTCGAATCAAATGTCATCCTTTAAACCAAGATTTTTCAGTTAAACAATTTAATTTAAATTCAGGATATCATATTCATATAACAAATCTACCACAGATAGATAACTTACATTATCACAATTCATCCAAAACATCTCATATCACAATCACATATCAGATATATCAACTAATCCAAGGCATCTAATATCATTCAACCAATCCATAACAAGTCAATTCATTCTTAATTAATTTAATTAATCTCTAATTAAATTATTTACTAACCTTTAATTACTTGGATTACCTTAATCCATCTTACTTAACATTAATTAATTATAAATTAATTAATCATTTCTTAATTATTTATCTTAATTAATCTTCCTTGATTAATTATTCCTTAATTACAATAAGTAATTATTCTTTACTTACCCCTTTTTATTAATCATTCGTGATTAATTTCTTTTTAATTACATTAAGTAATTAGCCTTTAATTAATTATATAAAGGAATTAAGCTTAACCATTTAATATAATTAAACTTTAATCAATCCCATTAAGTAATTAATTAATAAATAAATGATCCTTTAATTACTTCCATTAATTAATTATTCTTTAATTAATTACCTCAATTAATCCATATTTAAATAAATTACACTTAAGTAATTAATCCTTAATTACTTCCATTTAATAACTTTCAAAAAGTAATTATCTTAATTAACTTCTTATTTATCATTAAAAATCATATTAAATAAACTTTAAATTAAATTATCATTAATCTAAAATTTAACTTTATTCTTAAGTTTAGTTAATGATTAAACACATTAAATCTTCTTAATTTAATCACGTTATTAATTAAGTTTTAAACAACTTAAAAAAATCAATTTAATTAACTAATATTCAAATAAACACCTTTATCTAAAATATTGATTTAAGTGAATTAATAAAAACTTAATCATGTTATCTTTTAACACTTTAAACATAATCATTTTACGTGAGAAAATCCTAGGGGTTACTCGAACTAAACCCGAGTTTCCTCATCCTTTTCCCGAGCTTCCTCTTCTTCCCTTTTTCCTTAAATTTAGTTTTAAATTTTACTGTGGAAATATACTTAAACCCATTCAACAATTACTCGAGCCATCCACCATTTTCTCGCGAACGAAACCGAGGGAACATACAAAATCTCGAGTCCAACCTTCTTCTTCCCTTCCTCCATTTCCAAGTAGTAAACCCAGACACATTTGTGCACCGTGCACGTGTACACGACACATCGGCCATCGACCACTTCGCCGACCACCCACGCAAGTCACACCCGATCTCCTCCCCATGCTCCACCGCCTGGAACATCGCCACGAGCCCTAAATCGAAATTCGAATCTCCACATTCTGGAACGAAAACTTCGTTCATCTGATCGACTCGCTTCGCCGCTCTTCCCAATGCCGATCATCAATTCACTTCACCCGAGAATGCGCCACCCTTCCCTCTTTCATTTCCATATCCACCGATAGTCCCCAGTTCAACTACGACGACGCAAAAGCCCAAATCTCGACATCGACCAAGCGAGCACCTAAACCCTACTCTGACCAAATGCCGCCGCCACGGTGGATAATAAATCCACTTGATATTTTTCCATGGATCCCCTGACTTCCAGCTACCTTCAGCCCCAAGCCCGACAACCATCACCCTGCCGATCGCCAGAAAATGCCCAAAGTAGGTTTTCCGTTCAACCCCAAAATTACACCCCAAATCAAAACTAAAAATTATGATTTTGTTATTAAAATTCATGGTATTTACATACGAATTTGATGATGTATATGAGTCCCGAAATCTTAACATTTGAATTTTTTACATGCATTGGGCTTTTACTGTAATTTCTAATTTTCTAGCAAATACTCAAACTAATTATACTTACAGTAATTTTAAAATCAAGATCTTGATAATTTAATCACATTTTGTTTGAACAACAAAGCTTAAAATAAATTAGGTGAAGAGAAATTGGAAATTGAACTTGCTTAAAGCTTGTAAAACTTTAAACAGAGGCATATTTGCTTGTTCACAGACATGCACTCAATTCAACATACATATATACAGACATGCATACTCAAAATTCATATATATAGGCATGAAATCTTATTTTATATCTATACAAACCATTTTCACAATCATACTTTCAAGTATTTATCCAAACATCAAAATATAATAAAAGTTCAAGATAGTTTACTCACTGTTCTGTAAAAGCAGAGATCGATACTTTATTCATCTGAAAACTTATTTGATGTTGAAGCTGATATTTGATCTGGTATTAGATGTAAAACTTAATCTTTGTTGAGTTGATCCTACTGCATGCTTTGATTCAGGTGGAAGATGAAATAGATGCTGAAGTTCAGTTGAAAATTTGAACATGCTGAAGCTTTTAAAAACTGATGAAGTTGTTTGATTTACTTTTAAATTTGATTTCAGATTTTTAGAAGAGGAAAGAAAGAATAGAGAGGTTTTGAAATTGAACGACCAGGTTTCTCTAAACATAGTTATTTAGTATAATTTTGTTTTTTAGATTAAATATTGTTTTGCCACTTGTTAAATTGAATTATACAAAGCTTCCACATGTTATTACCATATGTTAAGATATTAACACATGTCCTAAGTGTTTTAAATAAATTTATAAATAAAAATAAAGTTTTTATTAATTAATTTCCGAATAACTAAATACCCATTCTAATTTATATAAATGGAAACCTTTTTAAAGAAAATAAAATAAACCAATTAGATTTTAAATAATATCATATATAGTATATGTAATCCATTTTTAAATGATAATATTAAACTTTTGTATTTATTTACTATTAAATAAATACTTCCCAAATTTATATAAATAAAATTCTTTTAAGGAAAAATAATATAAAACAAATCTTATTTTAAATAAAAACCTTATCCATATATTTTATATCCAAAATATTTTTAAGATATATATCCTTTGAATTCAAGTTTAAATCTAAATTCAAATGCAATTTAAAAATCCAATTTAAAATCAATTCAGACATATATAAAATTAAATAAACACATTACTACTTTGAAAATAATAATTCTATTTTAAACCCACTTATATCTATATTTATAAACATCTCTTTACTATTATTTATTATTGTTTGAAAATAACAAACCTTACCAATATTCTTTAATTAATTTAAAAGATTATCACTTTTTAAATTCCTTAAAATTTCGGGATATCACAAAAGATGTGAAAAGTGCCAACGCTACTCAAAGATACCACGTCTTCCTTCAAGTCAACTAACCCTTATCACCAGCCCATGGCCATTCGGCGTTTGGGGAATCAAATTAAATGGACCTCTTCTAATCTCCAAAGGTGGAGCAAAGTATGATGTAGTTGCAATTGATTACTTCACAAAATGGGTCGAAGTAGAACCACTTCCAAAGATCACCTCTGGGAAAGTGCTAAATTTGTAATTAAGAACATTGTCACAAGGTTTGGGATACCCTATAAAATAATTTTCGATAATGGAACCCAATTTGAAAGTGCAGAAATTTCAAAATTTTGTCATAAGAATGGAATTATAAAAAGCTTCTCTTCTGTCTCTCACCCAAAAGCCAATGGAGCCATTGAATCTGCTAAGAAAAAATAAAGAAAATCTTGAAAAAGAGACTAAATAAGGCAAAAGGGAATTGGGTAGAAGAATTACCCCTAGTTTTGTGGGCTTATAGAAAAACCACTAGAACTGCAACAGGCCATACCCCATATTCTCTAACATATGGTTGTGAAGTAATGCTGCCAGTAGAAGTTGAAGTACCTTCTCATAAAAGGATTGCCAATGCCTTTAACCCAAATCAAGAACTTAGAAAGGAATCTATTGATTTAATTCACGAATTAAGAGATGAAGCAGTCTTAAGAACGGCTGAATATCAGAGGGGAATATCAAAGTAATATAACTCAAAGGTAAAAGCAAGGACATTTAGACAAGGAGATTTGGTACTTAGAAGAGTAATGACCAAAATGAGAAACCCATCAGATGGGCCATTGGGATCCAATTGGGAAGGCCCACTAATCATTTTCAAGGAAATTCCCCCAGGGGCTAACAAGTTATGCTATCCTAACGGTAATATGGTACCGAGAACCTGGAACGTAGAACATTTGAAAACATACTTTCTGGCTCTAAATGAATAAAAGATTTTCAAGAATGTCTCTGTTATGACTCGCTCAGAAAGTCTACATGGTCGGGAGTAAATTTTTCCTTAAACTTGGACTACCTAAAATGGTAGGCTACTAATAATGGTAGAAAGCCCTTGGTCGCACCAAGATGGCCAGGTCATGGCACCTCCTGGAGGGAGGGCGTAAGCCTTTATCCGCGCCAAAGTCAGAAATGGCCAGGTTAAAGCAGCACAATCCCTTATCCGCATCACGCTATGGCCAGGCTATGACACCTCCTGGAGGGAGGATGGGTAATCCCTTGGTCCTGCCACGCCATGGCCAGGCCAAGGTACCAAACAAGCCCTTAGCCACGTCACGCTATGACTAGGTTAAGGCGCCTCCTCGAGGGAGGTCTGGTAAATTATCTGGTCTTGCTTGAGAATAAACTAGCCGAGCGCATTGGAAACCTGGATGAAATATCCGACGGACTAAGAAAAGTCCATGTCTAAAATGAGAATAGCCAAAAATCGACACCGCCTAAAATGGAAACCACCAGAAAGCGGTAATGTCTAAAATGACAAACACCCTGAAATGGGCACTGCTTAAATAAGAAAAAAATTTGGACTAAAGAGTCCCCGCCTGAAATAGGCCAAAAGAAATTGATAAAGAAAACTCGGGCCCGAGAAAGAAAAAGTATGCAAGACACTATCAAAGCCTGAAGATGGCACATTCGACAAACGAATCGAAAAGAATTCTCTTACTTCTCTTCATGAACATCTACCCAATTGGTATTTTGGTCTTCTATTATTAATTACCTGAAATGGTATTCTGGTCTTCTATTATAAATTATCAGAAATGTTATTCTGGTCTTCTATTATTAATTACCAGAAATGGTATTCTAGTCCTCTATTATTAATTAAATGCCAGAAACGATGTTCTGGATTTCTAGTGCTGCTTGTCAAAAATGGTATTCTATAAATGGCATCTTGGGCTTCTATCATTAATCGCTTAATATCGTCCATTAGACTACTAACATTAAACACTCGAAATGGAAATTCTGGTCTTTCATTACTTATTACCAGAAATATTCTTTTGGACTTCTATTATCTGTCACCGGCTATGGGTTTCCGGCCTTCCATTACTTATTATCAGCTATGGATTCTTGATTGTCTACTGTTTATCGCCAACGATGATCTTATGATTAAACAAGACATCTTAACCTCAAATGTTTACAACCAAAGATAATCTATTGGATCATTATTATTAATTTCAAAACAGATGATCTAGTTGGCATTCTAGTCTTCTCTCAATATTATCAGATCAAGGTAAGATTTTGGTCTTCTATTATGGTAATCAAAACAATTCTGAACACCCTATTATTGTTTGATGAGGCATTTTTGGCCTTTTTTGACACAGGTCATGAACTTCTAAATTGTCTATGAACGAATTTCTATATGAATGAACTTCTAACATTCTATGGTTAAGACAAAATGGGAATTAATTACTATCCAGTAAGAAGTAGATAAATTCCAACCACCAAATGTTAACCATAAAATATGAATAGAGATAAAGAAGACCTTTCAGAAGATTTCCACCTAAATAGAGGACAGCATGTAGAGTCACCTTTTTACCATGTCGAAAGGGTTAGTCAATCTTAAAAAGAAAAGGCACATAAAAACTTCAGAGCAAAGCTTCCATAAATATGAAGGGAAGAATTATTGAAGAACAACGAAGCAGCTAAGTACAGAGTCTACAAGCACCTTTCGGCTATAATAAAAGAACAGTTCGAGAACCATTCATTATAAGACAAAGGCTAGAAGAAATAAGTTCAAATAAAACCTTTCGAAGGAATTGAATGGAGGCAGTCAACAATTCACAGCAGTCCCCGACCTTTTCAGCGGTTTCATTCCACAGTATTCAAGAAGTTCTTGCCTTCCAAAGAGGGTGAATAAGAAAAGTCAAGGGCATGCAACTCTATAACTACCTTTTCAAAAGCATAATAATCCTTTCAGACCGGTGCATGGGAACACATGGCAAATACCTTTCGATAGTGTCGAAAGGTTTATGATGAAGACAACATTCATAAGTTAGCAAGGAATAAAAGACAACCTTCCGACAACATTCAAGAAAAGCACGGCTCTCGATAACAATCAAGTGAAGAGCAACCTTTCAACAAGGTTGAAGGGTTCAAAACAATCAAGTAAAAGAGAAACCTTCTAACAAGGTCGAAATGTTCCTAACAGTCAAGTGAAAGAGAAACCTTCCCATAAGGTCGAAGTGTTAACAATATCATATAGAAGACAGACCCTTCGGCAAAGATGAAAGGTCCATGAAAGCATATAGAGGAGTAGACCCTCCGACAATGTTCAAAGATCAATGATGGCATGCGAAAAGGAAACCTTTCGACGAAGTCGAAAGGTTTGCAACTGCATATAAAAGAATGACCTTTCGACACAGCTGAAAGCATAAAGTCGGAAGGAGGGCCGCCTGCATCTATAAATAAGACCCAAGAGGTCTAGTTTTGGGGATCGGATTTTCTTCTCATTCTGCTCTCATTTGACTACTTTTTCTTCCGCTCATAACTTTGTAACCCTAATTTAGAAATTAAATTGGGGATTGGTTTCTTGTATTTTGTATCAAACTTCATCATGAGGAAATAAAGAGGGTTGTAGCTTTTGATCGACTCTTAATTTGGGAATGATCATGATTAGGCATTAATCCAATATTAATCGCTGATCATATATGATTTATTTCTTATCTTCTTTGTTTATTTCAAGTATAGGTCATGGAATTGTTTTTAAGCATTTTCATGAGCCTTGTTTTCCTTTCTTGGCTCCGGCCACAAAAAGGGAAATACAACTTGTAAATCGGTTTTAATATGGCTCCATGGCATATTAAATCAGTTCTTATTTTTATCTAAACATATTTGAATGATGCATTCTTTTCAAAAGGTTTTCACGAGAAGAATATCAACCTAAGAGGTCGAAAGCAATAAAGGAATATAAAACAGTGTAATATCTCCTTTCGACATCATCAAAAGGTCTATTACCTTCCGACGTGATCGAAAGGACATTGATTGATTGCTCTCGATCTCCAAGGGAGAAGGAATTCGATGAAATGACAAGTTCAAAAGTTATATAAATAAATTCAAAGGGGAAATTACAATTATAATAACCTATTCGAAAGGTTTAAAGAACTACTTAAACCCTTCGACCAAGGCAAAAGGTTTCATAATTCTACTATTCCAACCAAGCCGTAAGGTTTGAATGAAACCTCAACCTTTCGACATGGTTAATGAGTTATTTAATTTTCTATGCAATTTCATGGAGGGGATAAGCAACTTCTAAAACCTTTCGGCAGTATTCACCTTTGGCTAAGGTTAAACCCATGGCTTCAAACCCTTCAGGCTTTGTCATTTTATTCGAAAGATGTGAATCTACTCAACCACAGGGTTGAGCCCTTATAAAACAATCTTATAGACAACATTGGGGATGTTAACAAGATTTCTTGTTAACAGGTTTAATTCAATGATTTCGAAAGGTATAGTTCAAGGATTTTGAAAGGTTTTGTTCATTGATTTCGAAAGTTTAGTTCAAGGATTTTGAAAGGTTTTGTTCAATGATTTCGAAAGGTTTAAGTGGAAGGTTTTTCTAAGGCAATGTTTTATATTGACTTTTAAAGAAGGATGTCTAGAGTTTTATTGCTTTCGAAAGGTCTTCTATTCAATGGTTTCAAAAGGTTTGGAGGATGGTTTTGAAATGTTTAATGAATGATTTTGAAAGATAAGGTTTTGGCATATTGGCCTAGATAATTAAATGGTTTTCACTTGGTTTTGGAAAGAGGCACTTTCAAAAGATTTAGAAAGGAAAACTTTCAAATGGTTAAATGCTTTCACTAACTAAAGTTTAACTAATGAATATATATAACTTGGCAATGAGATTTTGTGTAACGTATAAAGTGTAACGACCCGTAATTTTCGATAATAATTTGTTAATTTAATAAGATTTTGGTAATTTAATATTGGAAGAAATAAAAAGTTATAATGTAATAATGAAATGAATACTAATATGAAATGTAACAATGGTAATGAAAGCTAATTATTGATAAATTGAATGAAATTACAATAAATGAAATAGTGTAAAATGTTATACTTGACTATAGATTGAATATAAGAAAACAAACGTAAATATTGAATCAATTAATGAATTAATATATAATAAGTGGTAATTGAATAAAATCAATGTTCTGTGAGTAATTATAATATTTGTTGGAAATGATAAACTTATAAAAGTGTGATTAAGAATGAATGACAACAATTATTATAAGTTACCTATATATTTAATCCGTTAAATTGAATTTGAAATCAATTGTAATAGAACTAATGTAAATATTATGTTAATGTAAATTAAGTTAATATTTGGAAATAATGTTAATTTTATTCATAATATGATAATTGGGAATAAAGAGAATGGAAATCAAGATTTATTAATTTATTAGAATTCAAATTTTAATAATTGGATCAATTGAAATTAAATGAAATTAAATATTTAAATATTACGTTAATTGAAATTAAGATGAAATTTGGGAAACATTAATGTGCTAAGAGATAAACCAATGTTAGTTATATCTTTATTGTAATAAAAGACTTGAATAACAATGATTAAAAAATTTAATAAATAGATTTTGGAATTTTAGTTCATAATTTCTGAATTAAATGAAATTGAAATTAAACACTGAAATTGATGGATTAATCAACTTTAAATTGACATCTAAATTTTTTTAAATTATTGTAAGTGATTAAGAAATCAAAAATGATAGAAGTTGTAAATTTTTGAAATTTAAACGGAAAAAGTTGTTGGAACCTACCTTCTTCGATTTTAATGTGACAACTATATATTTCAAACTATATACTATGATAACAAATATTCTTACAGGAATCTACAAAGAAAAGCTATTATCATATCGTCAACAAACAAAGCTCAAAGCTCTTAAGTATATTGATTATTATTTCCGGTTAGTTATTTTTGTACAATCTCTGATATGATGATAACACACACACACACAAATAATTTTTGGAAAACATGTTCTACAAATATAAAATATCTTTTTATAGACATAAAAGTATTTTCAAAAGTTTCTCAAGTTCAGAATCACTAAAATAAAGAAGAGGAACAAATCAGTACAAATTCAGACACCTGTCACTTTTATTTAGCCATCTGTCATAAAAACAGACGTCTGTCACTTTAATACAGACGTCTGTCATAAAAACAGACGTCTAAATTAAATGAACAGACGTCTAAATTCACAGAAATTTGTTTCTTCTGCCTATTTGACTGTTTGAACTTACTTAGCCATCTGTCACTTTTTCTCAGACATCTGAACTTGACGAACTGAAGCATCTCTTCATGAAAATTCAAATTTTGAAGAGTTGTCTTCTTCACCAACAGTTGCACTCCTTCTAATAGTTGCAACTATTGAATTAAAACTATTCAACACTATAAATAGAGATGAAAATTCACTATTTCAATAACCAATTCTTTCTATCTATTCTGATCTTATATTATTATAATATCAAGTGATTTTCAATTCTCTACTTCCTATCTTTGCACATTCAAATCATCATATCAAGAAGATTATAGGAAGGGTGTACTACATCGACTATATTCGTGTTATTCAAAGAACACAAAAAGTCGAGAAACAATTTACCAAATTGTATTTGAAGTCCTATTCGGTTGCTTAGGCGGAAAAGTCCTATTCGGTTGCTTAGGCGGAAAAGTCCTGTTCGGTTGCTCAGGCGGTGTAATACCTATTCCTCCGGGTTAAGTGAGGGTTATTCGAGAAATTCCAGAAGAAGTCTGGGACTGGACGTAGAACGGGAAGTTCGAACCAGTATAAAAATCCCTGGTGTCATTTTTATTACTGCTATTTACTAATATTTATAATTTCGCACTTGCTAGACTAATCCTACTGTATATTATCGATCCATATACACTTTCATTTGGTATCAGAGCAAGGTCATCACATAACTATAACACAGTTATCTGATATTTTTTAAAAAATATGGACAATAACACTAGCAACAGTTTTACTGAGGGACAAGCCACTACACGACCACCATTGTTTAACGGATTAAATTATAGTTATTGGTCAACTAGAATGAGAATTTTTATGCAAGCAAGTGGATTTGAAACTTGGAATATCATTCAAACTGAATATCATATTCCTACTACAGGATATGCTGCTTGGTCTAATACACAAAAACTAGATGCTACTGCAAACGCAAAAGCAATGAACATGTTATTTTGCGCATTAGACCAAAATGAATTTAATCGAGTTAGTATTTGTAAAACTGGTTATGAAATTTGGAATACTCTTAAGGTTACACACGAAGGAACAAATAAAGTAAAACAAAGCAAGATCTCTATGCTTAAAAATCAATTTCAAAATTTTAGGATGAAACAAGGAGAAAGTATTAGTGAAATGTATTCTAGATTCCAGGATATTTATCACTCTCTTTTAGCTTTAGAAGTCACTTTTACTGAATCTGATGTTGTATCAAAAATCCTTAACTCTTTAACTGATGAATGGGAACGAAAAGTCTTAGCTATCGAGGAAGCTAATGATATTTCAACCATAAAAACAGAAGAGTTAATAGGAAATCTAATGTCCTATGAAGTAAATTTGCAGGCAAGACGAGCACAAGCACAGGACAAGAAAACTATCGCTTTTCAAGCAGAAAAAGAAGACTCTGAATCAGAAGATGATATGGCATTTATAGCTAAGAATTTCAAAAAGTTTTTAAAATTCAAAAAGGGTAATAAATTTGGAAATAACAAGGGTTTTAATAAGCCATCAAGTTCATCTCTTGAATGCTACGAATGTCACAAGAAGGGCCACATAAAGAAAGATTGTCCTGATCGGAAGAAAGAAAATAATCTCAAAAAGGACAAATATAAAAAGAAACAAGCCTTCTCAGTTACATGGGATGATACAGAATCTTCTTCATCAGACAGTGAAAATGAAAGTGATTCAGAACAAGCCAACGTTTGTTTTATGGCAACAAATGATGAAGTAAGTGATCTAACTTTTGACGATTTAATAGAAATAAACTCTGAATTGTTAGATAAACTTAGAATTCTAAAGAGTAAATATAAAGATGCTTTAGGAAAATTAAATAGAACTGAAATAGAAACTGACATGTTAAAAGATGAAAAGAAAATATTAGAGGAAGAGTTAGTAAAATCTCAAGAATCTTATGTTAATATAACATCTCAATTGACTGATTTAAGCAGTGAAATAGAAAAACAGAAATATGATAATGTTAAATTAGCAAAAGAAAATTATGATTTAAACTCTAATATTAAAACACTTGATATAGAAGTATCAAATCTTAAAACAAAACTGGAAAATATTTCTAAAAATGTTTCTAAATTTAACAGTGGAAGAGAAAGTCTCTCTAAAATAATTGAGAATTCTCAAACTTGTTCAAATAAAAAGGGATTAGGATATAAAAAACCAATTCTTTCTATCTATACTTGCTTTGTATTATCATAATCACAAGCGATTTTCAATCTATACTTCCTATCTTTGCACATTCAAATCATCATATCAAGAAGATTATAGGAAGGGTGTACTACATCGACTATATTCGTGTTATTCAAAGAACACACAAAGTCGAGAAACAATTTACCAAATTGTATTTGAAGTCCTATTCGGTTGCTTAGGCGGAAAAGTCCTATTCGGTTGCTTAGGCGGAAAAGTCCTGTTCGGTTGCTCAGGCGGTGTAATACCTGTTCCTCCGGGTTAAGTGAGGGTTATTCGAGAAATTCTAGAAGCAGTCTGGGACTGGACGTAGAACGAGAAGTTCGAACCAGTATAAAAATCCCTGGTGTCATTTTTATTACTGCCATTTACTATTATTTATAATTCCGCACTTGCTAGACTAGTCTTACTGCATACTATCGATCCATATAGACTTTCATTTGGTATCAGAGCCTGGGATTCTAGAGATCGTAACAACATCCTAGAATAAATGGCTACAAAGAGATCTAGTCAAGGCAATAAGAAGAGGAAAAGCAATAAAGAAGAATCAAAGGAGCAAACAAACAAATGCTTCATAGCTAAACTCAGATCACAATCGGTATGTTCAGATTCTTTATATAAAGATCTTCTGTTAGCACATGACGAATTATTAAAAGATTGTAAAACTTTGAATAAAGTTAATACAATTGCTTTAGCTAAGTTAAAAGATTGTGAGCAAGAAATTTCAAATTTAAAAGAGGAAGATAAATTTTTGGTAAAACAAACTAAATGTTTTGAAAATACCGTCGAAGAACTTGTTTTACAAAAAGATTTCCTACAAAAAGAAAATGAGCAGTTAGAAGATAAAAACAATGATCTTTTGGAGGAAATCAATGTTTTGCAAAATAAAAATACTTTTTTGGAAAATTCTTTAAATAATTCTAGTTCTTTAATTTTGTCTCTTGAAAAAGAGAATGAAGCTTTAATTAAAAAGAATTTAGAATTATCTAAAGAATGTGAGATTTTAAAAGTTAATAATAATATTTTTCAAAAAAAAGTTTGTGATTCTAAAGCTAATTTTGAAAGATTAAATACAAAAATCATAAATTTTAACAAAGGTAAAGATATATTATCTTCCTTAGTTACAAATTCAAAAGCTCACAATGATAAAAGTGGTTTAAGTTATAATAAAATTGATCGTAGAAATAGCACTAGATATGCTTTCATGTATAGTAAAAATGTTAGTGCTAGTACTAAATTTCGAGTAAAGTCTAAATCCAATTTTTATAGAAATTCAAATATTGCTATGACCAATAATGTTTATAATTCTAGAAGTACAAAATCATTGACTGGAAATATGAACAAAAATTATCTAAGTATTTGGGTTCCTATTAATTGGAAAAATAGAGAAAAATACATTGATGATTATTTTGATATGGTAGTTAATAATGAAAATTATATTTATAAAGGATCAACCACACCTAAATGGGTATGGTTTCCTAAGACCTAACCCCCCGGACCCTAACATAATAAGTGGGTACCAAAAATGATTATTATTTTTTGCAGGTACTCAAAGAAACAAAAGGAAAAGGATAGATTTTGGAATTTTAAAGAATGTTCCATACGATTAATAGAATTACGTGCTTACAATGAAATATGGACTTCAACAAATATGGTAAAATCTATTTTATGTTTCCTTCATAATTAATAATGAGTTTATCTCGTTATTTACAAGATATTATACTTAGGGGGAGATGTTATACATAGGGGGACCTTTAAATTTATTCAAAAACTAAAAATTAGACAAACAGACGTCTAATAGTTATTAACAGACGTCTGTATACCTATTTTTTTGTTTGAGCCGTCTGAACATTTTGTCACAGACGTCTGTCATCAAATATAGACGTCTGCAACAAAAATTTAGACGTCTGAATTTAGTACAAAATGTTTTTTACTCTCTGTTTAAAATTAAGACCTCTGAGACGTCTGAACAAAATCTTGTGTATATGGATCGATAATATACAGTAGGATTAGTCTACCAAGTGCGGAATTATAAATATTAGTAAATAGCAGTAATAAAAATGACACCAGGGATTTTTATACTGGTTCGAACTTCCCGTTCTACGTCCAGTCCCAGACTTCTTCTGGAATTTCTCGAATAACCCTCACTTAACCCGGAGGAACAGGTATTACACCGCCTGAGCAACTGAACAGGACTTTTCCGCCTAAGCAACCGAATAGGACTTTTCCGCCTAAGCAACCGAATAGGACTTCAATTACAATTTGGTAAATTGTTTCTTGACTTGTGTGTTCTTTGAATAACACGAATATAGTCAATGTAGTACACCCTTCCTATAATCTTCTTGATATGATGATTTGAATGTGCAAAAGATAGGAAGTAGAGAATTGAAAATCACTTGATATTATAATAATATAAGATCAGAATAGATAGAAAGAATTGGTTATTGAAATAGTGAATTTTCATCTCTATTTATAGTGTTGAATAGTTTTAATTCAATAGTTGCAACTATTAGAAGGAGTGCAACTGTTGGTGAAGAAGACAACTCTTCAAAATTTGAATTTTCATGAAGAGATGCTTCAGTTCGTCAAGTTCAGATGTCTGAGAAAAATAGTCAGATGGCTAACTAAGTTTAAAAAGTCTAAATAGGCAGAGAAAACAAATTTCAGCAAAACAGATGGCTAAATAAAAGTGACAGATGTCTGAATTTGTACTGATTTGTTCCTCTTCTTTATTTTAGTGATTCTGAACTTGAGAAACTTTTGAAAATACTTTTATGTCTATAAAAAGATATTTTATATTTGTAGAACATGTTTTCCAAAAACTATTTGTGTGTGTGTTGTTATCATCATATCAGAGATTGTACAAAAATATCTAACCGGAAATAATAATCAGTATACTAGAAAGCTTGAGCTTAGTTTGTTGACGATATGATAATAGCTTTTCTTTGTAGATTCCTGCAAGAATATTTGACATCATAGTATATAGTTTGAAATATATAGTTGTCGCATTAAAATCGAAGAAGGCAGGTTCCAACATTCTCCCCCTTTTTGATGATGACAACTATATAATTCAACGATTAGTATAACCATACCTTTTGCTCCCCCTGTCAATATGACCATATTATATAGCAGAATGATTAATATTTCTCCCCCTTTGTCATTAACAAAAAGGAATTTGTAAGGGGTTAGAAATGTCATGATAAAACACATTTTTGAATAGCAATATGAACTTTGTTTAGAACATACCAATGATAAAATTTTGTTGTGGAAGAGTCAGAATATTTGTAGTATAAAAACAGATTTGAACATATGTTTGAACAGGTTCCACATCTTAATATACTAATCAAAGAGAAACCGTTGAATTATATAGTTGTCATCATCAAAAAGGGGGAGAATGTTGGAACCTGCCTTCTTCGATTTTAATGTGACAACTATATATTTCAAACTATATACTATGATAACAAATATTCTTACAGGAATCTACAAAGAAAAGCTATTATCATATCGTCAACAAACAAAGCTCAAAGCTCTTAAGTATATTGATTATTATTTCCGGTTAGTTATTTTTGTACAATCTCTGATATGATGATAACACACACACACACAAATAATTTTTGGAAAACATGTTCTACAAATATAAAATATCTTTTTATAGACATAAAAGTATTTTCAAAAGTTTCTCAAGTTCAGAATCACTAAAATAAAGAAGAGGAACAAATCAATACAAATTCAGACACCTGTCACTTTTATTTAGCCATCTGTCATAAAAACAGACGTCTGTCACTTTAATACAGACGTCTGTCATAAAAACAGACGTCTAAATTAAATGAACAGACGTCTAAATTCACAGAAATTTGTTTCTTCTACCTATTTGACTGTTTAAACTTACTTAGCAATCTGTCACTTTTTCTCAGACATCTGAACTTGACGAACTGAAGCATCTCTTCATGAAAATTCAAATTTTGAAGAGTTGTCTTCTTCACCAACAGTTGCACTCCTTCTAATAGTTGCAACTATTGAATTAAAACTATTCAACACTATAAATAGAGATGAAAATTCACTATTTCAATAACCAATTCTTTCTATCTATTCTGATCTTATATTATTATAATATCAAGTGATTTTCAATTCTCTACTTCCTATCTTTTGCACATTCAAATCATCATATCAAGAAGATTATAGGAAGGGTGTACTACATTGACTATATTCGTGTTATTCAAAGAACACACAAGTCAAGAAACAATTTACCAAATTGTAATTGAAGTCCTATTCGGTTGCTTAGGCGGAAAAGTCCTATTCGGTTGCTTAGGCGGAAAAGTCCTGTTCAGTTGCTCAGGCGGTGTAATACCTGTTCCTCCGGGTTAAGTGAGGGTTATTCGAGAAATTCCAGAAGAAGTCTGGGACTGGACGTAGAACGGGAAGTTCGAACCAGTATAAAAATCCCTGGTGTTATTTTTATTACTGCTATTTACTAATATTTATAATTCCGCACTTGCTAGACTAATCCTACTGTATATTATCGATCCATATACACTTTCCCGAATTGCAAACTTAATTCCAAATTCAATTCCAAAATCGAACTCCTCCAAAACCTATCGAACTATATATCAATTTGAAACTCTCGACGAGCGCAAGTCAATTCTGCAGTTTGCTTTTCGATTTGGACTTCTGTTTGGCCAAAAATCGACAATCTATCACCGGCCTTTCATTTTGAGTTGTCGGAGTTGACAATAGATCGTCAGCTATAGGACGATCGGAGGTTATGGGCTCGTGGAGAAGGCCGTGCAGCGTCGATCAGTACGGTTACATCACGCCGATGAGGTGAAGATTCGTCGGAATTTGGCGTTGTTTCCTGCGGAGGCGTACGATCATGGGATCACCGGGGTTGACACGGCAGCGGCCAGAGTGGCGCCTCGGCGAGGCTAGAACGCTGGTAGGGGTCAATCTGGTTGGTAGTGCGTCTAACGGCGTGCGATGAGGTTCAACGAGTTGCATTGTGGCGGCTGAGTCGATGCTTGGTGTTCGAACAATTAGGGTTGCATGATGATTTTCAAAGGGAACGTGGCTGTTGGTTAGTGGTCAATTCTTTCTTGTTTTATATTTATTTAATTTTCGATTTCAAACCGTTCTAACTTTAATAACTTTTGCATGAGAATTCGGATTTGGGCGCGGTTTCTTGCGTCGGGATCATATCGAAATTCCAGACATTTTGACGTTGGTTTGGACGAATTCTGAGAATGTTTGATTTTTGGGTTTAAATTGGATTTAAATTCAATTTAAATTCAAAGGTGAGTGTTTTAACCCACTCACAACTTCTAAAATTTCTTATGTTTGTTAAATTTAATTTATGATGTGATTAGGAATTTATTTATGACTATTTGTTATATTTTGAATTATCATCTCAGTTAATTTGAATTTAGGGACAGTTTAGCATAGGTCCATAATATGTTTCAAAATACACAAAAACCCTAGTAAAAAACAGTTTGTAAATTAGATCCCTAGAATTAAGTTACCGAATAATGGCATATGCTTATGCAATTATTCAATGAATAATTGCAGACATTTATGGAATTATATCAAAAAATTCCAGACATTTCCGCAATTATTCACCAAAAAATTTCGGAAAATTCCGCAATTATTCACCAAAAAATTGCGGAAATTTCCGCAATTATATACCAAAAAAATTTCAGAAATTTCCGCAATTATTCACCGAAAAAATTGCATAAATTTATGCAACTTTTGAATATAATTGCATAAATGTCTGCAATTATTCAGTGAATAATTGCATAACTATATACAATTACTTAGTAACTTAATTCTAGGGACCTAATTTACATACTTTTTTTTACTGGGGTTTTTGTGTATTTTGAAACTTACTAGAGACCTGAGCCTAATATTCACTTGAATTATTTGAATAAAATCGTTATTTAATTTATTATTGAATATAAATTGCCAGTTTAATACCAGTAATTGATTTTCAGTTCTATATTGATATTTATTGATTGATTTGGATGATGATTATGATGGATGTTGATTGTTGATATTGGATGAATGGATGTTGTATTATATATCGTTATAAACTGCAAGTTCACTATAGGTTGAAATTATACATGCCCGAATGATCAATAGATTAAGGAAAAATCGTTATGTGTTGAAATGATAGACTCGAGCAATTTTATGGATTTTATTATTATTTCGAGATTGCGGTTTGAAATGATATATAACCGTAACACTGTAAATTTTGGATTGAAATGATAAATATCCGTATCACTTGATCCTAGAGTAGAGAATTATATACGGACACCGGATTGGTTAAATTAAATGATTTTAAAGCTTTAAAATTTTGAATCCTTTTAAATGATATTTAGAAATAGAAATGGATTTATACGAATTGAATTATTATCGAAATTCAAGTTTATGATAAAATTGGAATTGGTTTAAAGGAATTATTAAAAGGATTTAATTGAAATTTCAAAGTTGAATTTGGAATAAAAAGTGAAATTTGTCAGAATTGAATTATTTTAAGTTGTTTGAAAAATAACTTTGAAATATGTTGAAGTTGGAGTAATCCGTATAGATATTTTTGAACATGGATTTAAACAATATGAAATTCGATAGTTTATTGAAATTTGGTTTGTCAATTTGGAAATTTGAAATGGTCCAAATATGTTGAAATGAAATGAGGAGTTTAAACTGATATAAATTCCAAACTCATATTTTTAATATAAACTGTTTTAAAATATATTTATAATTATTAAGATTTTCAAATTTATTAAACTATTTAACTAATATTTACTATATAAATTATTTGACTATTTTAAACCAATTTAATTTATTTTAAACTAATTAAACCATTATAATTTATTTTAAATCTAATTAATCTATCTTAAGCTATTTAATCTATTTTAATTATATTTATTCTAAATTAAATCTATTTAACTATCTTTAATCAATTTAAAGGTACTTTACCTAGAATTAAACTATTTTAACTATTTATAACTATTTAAACTACTTTCTTTCAAATTCCAAACTAAGTAAAGTGGATGGGTTTATATTCAAATTCTCGATTTTTAAAGTGAATATGACTTTGAAATTATTATGGTTTTGAGAATACGATAATTTGGTATAAATTGTGAATATGACTTTTGCAAGGAAATAAAATTATCGAACTATGATTTCAAATGCCATATGATTTCAAAGGTGAATATGATTTCGAAAGTAAGTAATGATTTCGAAAGTGATATGGGTTGAATTGAATATGATATTTTGATATCAAATTATGAAACGATTTTGGAAATGTAAAAGAACCATCCAGTGTGTAATAAGCGATTTGTTGTTAAAGAGACCGGGATCAGATGTTGTCATACTCTCTGCCAATACCGAAAACCACTTTGACAACTTGTACACGGTGGAGATTCCAGAATGAAGTAGGATGGAGGCAACGATCCTAAAGGTATATTTACGTGGACATAAATCCCGTGAGTTAGCATAAGGTAGCTAAAATAGGTGCGATTCCGAGCCAATTAGGTAGCTCCTCTGAGCGGACACATTCCATCGATACTATTTTCTGACTTGCGATTTATTTGGTGGCCACCCTTCGATATTACTCGGGAGTGTGTTTCGAGTTGGGCGGTAGTTGCGGCTATGCGTTACCAATAGTCCGGATGCGTAATTGGTATATCTACCCTGGCATTGCCTAGTTGTGCCGTGTCACCTACTCTAGCGCGCCTTCTACGAGTTTGGTTCGTACCATACCTATGGAGTGCCCTCTGACGACACCCAGTTTACGAGTGGGATTACGGTACTGTATAGACTATGGGAATATATAAAATGTGTTAAGGGGGATATAGGTAATGCCTTAACGGTATTTTATTAGTTTATCTTACTGTAGACATATTATAATAGCGTATTGTGCTACATAGTAGATAGTTTAACGGATCCTTAGGAGATGTGAATCCCGAACATCTTTTAAGTTACTACACTCACGTTAGACACTGGATAGGAGATGTCAAATACCGAAAACATCTTCGACGCCGTTTACACTCATATTTATTTACCGTTGATTTAACTCACATAAGATCTTTTAGTTCTGACTCGAGTGTTTTGTCTTTTCAATTCGCTCGGGTCAGCCTGAGCATTTCAAGATTTGAAGATCATATTTCCGGAGGACGAAGACGAAGATTGTATTATTATTATTTACTATATTATTCCACTACATTATACTGTTCCGCCACAATGTTATGTATTTATCTCTGATATGAGTAACTCTAATTTTTGTATTGGATAAGTATAATCAAATGTTTTGTATACAGCTTCATGAACTGTTATTTGATTATTATATTTTGTCGTTCCACTATGAGATTCTGTTTTGTTTTTATTTCTTTCTCTTTTCTTATTCACCCCAAATAACAATTCGCCCTTCTATATGGTTTGAGTCGGCATGTGTGTCTGCTTAAAGCGTACAAAAAGGAGGGATGTTACAGTTGGTATCAGAGCTTTGGTTTAGCGATAATGTTAGCTTTGTAGGGTCTGACTCTTTATTAATAGGGTAGTAATACCCTAGAATGAGTCATTGAGAGTATATATATATGAGAGAGCGTATTTTTTAGTGTTATAAAAGGTTTTTATTTTGTGTTAATTTGTTCCGTTTTGTATTTATAAATTCTGGTTGATGCATAGGATGATATAACATCGATAGGGATTTCTAAACACTTAATAGGACAAACCGACACAATATTTGTTTTGAAATATAGGTGAATGAAATAATTTTGCCTATTGTGTATTTTTATGTATAAAATAATGATTTATAAATTATATATTTGGTTGTAATATGTTGGTTGTTAGATAGTGAAATTTATAAATATTGGTTGTAAAATAAAATAATAAAATAAATATAAATTGGAAATTTTAAAACTAAAAGTTCAGGGATTTTGAAAATTTCTTTGAAAGGATTTTGGAATATATTAATATTATTTGGAAGTATTTTCCGATATAAATATTTCAATATAATTTGAAAGAATTGTTTTAATGAAATTTTGGAAAGGAAATAAGTTTTGTACTCCCCTCTCTGTCGCTGGGAAATAATTTCGGTGATGAGTGCACGCATCATCGACGTTTATTTTCGAGTTTCAAAGTAGGGAGGCTACTGTAGTAGTCTTACTACACAATGGTTTTGATAACGAATCTTAAATTTTCTAAACATAATTGGATATAAAAGTTATGAGTGTATATATATATATATATGTATATATTATTTTAAATGATTTGAAATGGAACCCGACATTTAGTTCTTAAATTTCTATGAATTAGAGATTTCAATTATTGAAATGGATAAAAAAATTAACTATTTAATAATTGGAACTTCTAAATGAAAATAAGAGATTATATGCTAAGTTATAATTGAAATATATATAAGGAATTTGAAATTTGTAACTTGTAAACGAAAGGGATATGAAAATAAGAAATGATGACTATTGAACCTTAAGTTAATTAAAAGAAATGAGTCAAACTTGTATAACTTTCAATTGCATTCCTAAAGACATATATATAACTTACCAATTATAAAAAGTTGAAATGTTAAAAGAATATGTAATGGAAATTTTTACAAGTAAAACTTATGTAATGGAAGTGTTCAATGAAATTTACTTTTATAAATAAGAAATTTGATATGAAATAGTTATAAACTTGAGTTAAAATTGTAATACTACTAATTAAATGAAATAGAAAATTAGTACTGTAAGTAAGGTATTTTGAACTTAAGATTAATATTGAAACTATTTATGATTAAAGTAAATAATAAAATGAATGTAATGCAATAAGAGAAATTGGCATTATATGGATGAATGAAAATGAATTTTTGTAAGTAATAAAGGAAAATAAATGAAATAAAGAATGAATGAATGAATGGGAATAAAATTTTGTAAGAGATAAATGTAAGTTGAAAAAATAATCCTTGTATGAATGAAAAGAAGAATAAATAAAAACTGTAAATGTTGTGAAAGAAATTTAATAAGAATAACTCAAGTACATTGTAAATTATTGTTTGTCTTGTTTTATGGGTTGTTTGGGATAGGATACTTCTAATTGTTTAAGATGTATGAATAATCTACTGAGTTCATCTAAGACTGTTGAGTAAATGGTGCACTAAGTAGTTTATTTGTCATTCTAGGCGGTTAAGAATTTCTAAACCCGAACAAACTATTTGTATGTTTGCTATGGATGGATAGTTGATTCTATTGATTTCATATGATGATTGTATGCTGTGGTTGCCAGTGATTGTTGTTTATATTGATTTGTTTGTTAGTGGTTGAAACAACTTTAAATATTTCATTTTATATAATTATTAACTCTTTTAGATTATATAAGTGAAATACAGGTTATGGAAGCAATTTCTACTGCTTTTGGTTTCATAAATTAAGCGTTGTTTGCCCGACAAATAGGTACGTTTTCGGATTACGGTTTTCTAGCGATATTATATTGTTTTCCCGCTGTTGGGATATATTATTTTGAAATTTATGAAATATATTATTATCGATATTATTATTTCTCCCGAGCCTCTCCATACAAAGGAGACTCTATCGAAATTTTCCGTAAATTATGGACTTAGAAAATTTTATGAAAGTGTTTTCCAAACTTTTGTTAATTTTAATGTAAAAAGATTTAATTGTTTATAAATTTATATATTTTGTTTAAACTATTTTATTTTGTAAATTTATTGTTTATAAATTTAATATTTTGAATAATATATATTGACTATTTAATTTTTCGTTTCCCTTCTTTTTCCTTTTCGGGGACAAAAAGTTTTGAGTGGAGGAGAGTGTGACGACCCGTAATTTTCGATAATTAAATTTGTTAATTTGATAAGGTTTTAGTAATTTAATATTGGAAGAAATAAAAAGTTGTAACGTAATAATGAAATGAATACTAAAATGAAATTTAACAATGGTAATTCAAGCTAATTATTGATAAATTGAATGAAATTACAATAAATGAAATAGTGTAAAATGGTATACTCAGCTATAGATTGAATATAAGAAAACAAACGTAAATATTGAATCGATTAATGAATTAATATATAATAAGTGGTAATTGAATAAAATTAATGTTCTATGAGTAATTATAATATTTGTTGGAAATGATAAACTTATAAAAGTGTGATTAAGAGTGAATGGCAACAATTATTATAAGTTACCTATATATTTAATCCATTAAATTGAATTTTAAATCAACTGTAATAGATCTAATGTAAATATTATGTTAAATTAAATTAAGTTAATATTTGGAAATAATTTTAATTTTATTCATAATATGATAATTAGGAATAAAGAGAATGGAAATCAAGATTTATTAATTTATTAGAATTCAAATTTTAATAATTGGATTAATTGCAAATAAATGAAATTAAATATTTAAATATTACGTTAATTGAAATTAAGATGAAATTTGGGAAACATTAATTCGCGAAGAGATAAATTAATGTTAGTTATACCCTTATTGTAATAAAAGACTTAAATAACAATGATTAAAAAATTTTAATAAATGGATTTTGGAATTTTAGTTTATAATTTCTGAATTGAATGAAATTGAAAATAAACATTGAAATTAATGGATTAATCAACTTTAAATTGACATCTAAATTTGTTTAAATTATTGTAAGTGTTTAAGAAATCAAAAATGATAGAAGTTGTAAATTTTTAAAATTTAAACGGAAAAGTGATTTGATTAATTAATTATTAATTTATTTAATTAACGTGAAAACAGCCATTTTGGCAACTGACTCGAATTTTGACGAAACCAGTTTCATCGGATCCGTAACAGTGAATTATTATAGGATTTCAAGTTTCGTAACGATCGGACTTGTCGTTTGATCGAACTGACTCGAACGTATAGAAATCAATTAAATTGAAATCAATTTGAAATAAGCTGATTTTAACATAACTTCTTCATACGATGGAATTAGGACTTGAAACCTATTCCATTGAGTTTAAAATATTTGAAAACATCTATTTTGACATATGGGATTACCCATTTTCGTTCCGAAGACAGAACGGGCTTTTCTGGTCGTTTATCGTTCAATCCAAATTAATTGTGTCCATTCATCTAAAATTTTGATCTGCCTATAAATACCTCGTTATAAACCCTAGCCACTCCTCAATCTCATTTGTCTGTACGTACATTTCTTTCTCATCTCCTATTTCCAATGGCAGACAAACAAAAACCGTAATTCCCGAATTGCAAACTTAATTTCAAATTCAATTCCAAAATCGAAATCCTCCAAAACCTATCGAATTATATATCAATTTGAAGCTCTCAATGAGCGCAAGTCAATTCTGCGTTTTTTTTTGATTTGGACTTCAGTTTGGCCGGAAATCGACAATCTATCACCGACCGTTCATTTTGAGTTGTCGTAGTTGACGGCAGATCGTCAGCTATAGGACGATCGGAGGTTATGGGCTCATGGAGAAGGCCGTGCAGCGTCGATCATTATGGTTACATCACGCCGAAGAGGTCAAGATTTGTCGGAATTTGGCATTGTTTCCTGCGGTTGCGTACGGTCGTGGGATGACCGGGGTTGACACGGCAGTGGCCAAAGGAGCGCCTCGGTGAGGCTAGAACGCTGGTAGGGGTCGATCTGGTTGGTAGTGCCTCTAACGGCGAGCGATGGGGGTCAACGAGTTGCGTTGTGACAGCTGAGTCAATGCCTGGTGTTCGAACAATTAGGGTTGCACGATGATTTTTAGTGGTGATGTGGCTATTGGTTAGTGGTCAATTCTCCCATGTTTTATATTTATTTAATTATCAATTTCAAACCATTCTAACTTTAATAACTTTTGCATGCAAACTCGGATTTGGGCGCAGTTTCTTGCGTCAGGATCGTATTGAAATTCCAGACATTTTGACACTGGTTTGGACGAATTCTGAGACTGTTTGAATTTTTGGTTTAAATTGGATTTAAATTCAATTTAAATTCAAAGGTGGGTGTTTTAACCCACTCACAACTTCTAAAATTTCTTATGTTTGTTAAATTTAATTTATGATGTGATTAGAAATTTATTTATGACTGTTTGGTATAATTTGAATCATCAACTCAGTTAATTTGAATTTATTTGAATAAAATCATTATCTAATTTATTATTGAATATAAATTGCCAGTTTAATACCTGTTATTGATTTTCAGTTATATATTGATATTTATTGATTGATTTGGATGATGATTGTGATGGATGTTGATTGTTGATATTGGATGAATAGATGTTGTATTTTATATCGTTATAAACTGCAAGTTCACTATGGGTTGAAATGATACATGCCCGAATGATCAACAGATTAAGGAAAAACCGTTATGGGTTGAAATGATAGACTCGAGCGGTTTTATGGATTTTATTATTATTTCGTGATTGCGGTTTGAAATGATATATAACCGTAACATTGTAAATTTCGGATTGAAATGATAAATATCTGTATCACTTGACCCTAGGGTAGAGAATTATATACGGACACCAGACTGGTTAAATTAAATGATTTTAAAGGTTTAAAATTTTGAATCCTTTTAAATGATATTTAGAAATAGAAATGGATTTGTACGAATTGAATTATTATCGAAATTCAAGTTTATGATAAAATTGGAATTGGTTTAAAGGAATTGTTAAAAGGATTTAATTGAAATTTCAAAGTTGAATTTTGAATAAAAAGTGAAATTTGTCAGAATTGAATTATTTTAAGTTGTTTGAAAAATAACTTTGAAATATGTTGAAGTTGGAGTAATCCATATTGATATTTTTGAACATGGATATAAATGATATGAAATACAATAGTTTATTGAAATTTGGTTTGTCGATTTGGAAATTTGAAATGGACCAAATATGTTGAAATGAAATGAGGAGTTTAAACATATATAAATTCCAAACTCATATTTTAATATAAACCGTTTTAAAATATATTTATAAAGATTTTCAAATTTATTAAACTATTTAACTAATATTAACTATATAAATTATTTGACTATTTTAAACCAATTTAATTTATTTTAAACTAATTAAACCATTATAATTTATTTTAAATCTAATTAATCTATCTTAAGCTATTTAATCTATTTTAATTATATTTAATCTAAATTAAATCTATTTAACTATCTTAAATCAATTTAAAAATACTTTACCTAGAATTAAACTATTTTGGAGTATTTTAACTATTTATAACTATTTAAACTACTTTCTTTCAAATTCCAAACTAAGTAAAGTGGATGGGTTTATATTTAAATTCCCGATTTTTAAAGTGAATATGACTTTGAAAATATTATGGTTTTGAAAATACGATAATTTGGTATAAATTGTGAATATGACTTTTGAAAGGAAATAAAATTATCGAACTATGATTTCAAATGCGATATGATTTCAAAGGTGAATATGATTTCGAAAGTAAGTAATGATTTCGAAATAAATATGGTTTGAATTGAATATGATATTTTGATATCAAATTATGAAACGATTTTGGAAATGTAAAAGAACCATCCGGTGTGTAATAAGCGATTGGTTGTTAAAGAGACCGGTATTGGATGTTGTCATACTCTCTGCCAATACCGAAACCCACTTTGACAACTGTGTATGCGGTGCAGATTCCAAATTGAAGTAGGATGGTGGCGACGATCCTAAAGTTATATTTACATGGACATAACTCCCGTGAGTTAGCATAAGGTGGCTAAAACAGGAGTGATTCTGGGCCATTGAGGTAGCTCCTCTGAGAGGACACATTCCATCTATACTATTTTCTAACTTGCGATTTATTTGGTGGCCACCCTTCGATTTTACTCGGGAGTGTGTTTCGAGTTGGGCGGTAGTTGCGGCTATGCGTTACCAACAGTCCGGATGCGTAATTGGTATATCTACCCTGGCATTGCCTAGTTGTGTTGTGTCACCTACCCTAGCGCGCCTTCTACGAGTTTCGTTTGTACCATACCTATGGAGTGCGCTCTGACGACACCCAGTTTACGGGTGGGATTACGGTACTGTATAGACTATGGGAATATATAAAATGTGTTAAGGAGGATATGGGTAACGCCTTAATGCTATTTTAATAGTTTATCTTACTGTAGACATATTATAATAGCATATTGTACTACATAGTAGATAGTTTAACGGATCCTTAGGAGATGTGAATCCCGAACATCTTTTAAGTTACTACACTCACGTTAGACACTGGATAAGAGATGTCAAAACCCGTAAACATCTCCGACGTCGTTTACACTCGTATTTATTTACCGTTGATTTAACTCACATACGATCTTTTAGTTCTGACTCGAGTGTTTTGTCTTTTCAATTCGCTCAGGTGAGCCTGAGCATTTCTGGATTTGAAGACCTTATTTTCGGAGGACGAAGACGAAGATTGTATTATTATTATTTACTATATTATTCCACTGCATCATACTGTTCCGTTGCAATGTTATGTATTTATCTCTGATATGTGTAACTCTGATTTTTGTATTGGATAAGTATAATCAATTGTTTTGTATACAACTTCATGAAATGTTATTTGATTATTATATTTTATCATTTCGTTGTGAGATTCTGTTTTGTTTTTATTTCTTTCTCTTTTCTTATTCACCCTAAATAACAATTCGCCCTTCTGTATGGTTTGAGTCAGCATGTGTGTCTGCTTAAAGCGTACATAAAGGCAGGATGTTACATAAAGATTTTATATTTTTCCTTGTATTAGTTTGATGTAAAGGTTTTAAATCATTTAAAATTTTTTTTTAAAGAAAATTATGGAAGGGGATCCTAAAATGAAAATGAATTAGATATTATAATACCAGATGGGACTAGTATGGAGTCGCACCCTACACATTAGTTAATTGCCCTAGCTAATTGTTGAACAAAATTCCAGTTTGTAGGGCTTTGTCATAGGTAGAATAAAGTTAGGATTACACACCTAAAGGAATTTATGTTTGCATACAGATATGTTTTTGGTGAGCCCGAAAAACCATTAGGATAAGGAGGACCTGAGAGATGATTAAGATAGGGACAAACCATCAAGAAGAGAAGTATTTAACAGATAGTTAGGGACAGACCGTCCAGAAGTGAAGTGTTTAACAGATAGTTAAGGATAGATAGTCTAGAAAAAGAATATCTAACATTAGTTAGGTTAATTTTGATTATATTGTCTGGTAGGCCCAGTCAGGCAAAGGTTAAAGTTATCCAAACAAAACTTATGTATGAACAAATAGTTCATTATTACCTGATATTTATGTATGTTTACATAATGATGTTTTGCATTGTTTAATCAGTTTTAATTGCAGGAAAAAGATTTTGCAAAGATATGTTTTAAAAGGATGTTTGTGAGGGGAAACCCGTTCCGCTAAGCGGTGTAGTCTTACTTAACATACTAAAATGGGATGTATAGTATTCTTCATACCAGGCTTTATGTCTGACTCGAAGTTTATGTTTTCCCTTGAACTCTTGGGTGCTCAAAATTAATTTGAGTAGGCTAAGGGGTTAAGGTCTTTTCTGGTTTAGTAGGGTGACGAATAAGGCTATCGGAGGCATGCAAGAAGAAAACTGATAGCTATCCAGGAATTGCAGTTCTTGTTTTATGTTTTAATGAATTTATGCTATGTTTGTATTAAGTCTATTATTACCATATGACTCTGATCATCCAAGTGAGTATCTTCATATACCGCTCTTGGCATAATTTGTAATATATATATTTTATCTCTGCTTGGGAACATATTTGGAATTGTGTAAGTTGAATACGGAACATCTTGTTCTTGAAATGTAATGATGAAAGTTGTTTTGAAATCCGTGTTTTTTTTCATATTCAAATTCTTCTGATATTATGGATACCATTAACATAGCCGTATTTAGTCCTCGGAAGCTAATACTATAGATGACTGCAACATCTGTAGCGCTTAGTTTTGGGCCTTTAGATACGGGTTGTTACAGCTTAGTATCAGAGCATGGTTTATGAAACACGTTAATTAAAAATAATTTTTCAAAACATAATCCTTAGTAAGTAGAGTTAAGATTGGAGGTATAAGATAATGCTTTAGTAACCTACGTTTATTTGATATATATTAGTATATGCTATATCTCTAGACTCCTATCTTAGTTAGGCTATTCATCTGTATCTCACGAGGCTTGAATACAGATTTGGAAGGAAGAAGAAGCAAAGTTAATCTTAGAGGAAATAGCACCACTGCAAATGTAAATGCCCAACTAAATGCTAGAAGAGGCCCAGGTCAGGCTCAAGCTAAAAATGTGGGTGCTGGGGTTCCTCAAGTGGGCATGAGAGTCATGTATCAATTCTTTGTAAGTATGATGCAAGCTGGAATTGCCGCTGGAGTTTTTGGAGGAAACCCTGCTGGAGGAGGAGTTTAGGAAGCCCCGATGGTTAACCAATATGCTAATTTGAGCAGAGATTATATCAGACTTGGAAGGAAGCCATTCATTGAAACTGAAGATGCGATTGAGTGGAAAATTGGCTGCTACATTTTGAGAATCTTTGTAGACTTAAGGTTGAATGACGAACAGAAGAGATTGGCATCAAGTCAGCTTTAGGGAGCTGCCTTATTTTGGTGGAATACCGTTGTTGCTGGTGTTGATGAGGAAACCATAACTTGGGAGGAGTTTAAGAGGAGGTTTCTAGAATTATTTATGTTGGTGATGGCACAGTCGACATTGGTGAGGAAGTTTGCAGAACTAGAACAATGGGAGATGTCTGTTCTGGAGTATGTAAGAAAATTTTAAGAGTTGACCTGGTATGGGTATGCTTTGGTTGATACAGTGATCAGGAGGAATGAGAAGTTTATAAGAGGCTTGAGGCCAGAGTTGATAAGTGCTACTTTGCTGCACTTGAGAGATCGCAGTGATGTAGTGGTGGAAATGGCCCTGAGACAGGAAGAGGAGTTAGCTTACTTGAGGAAGAAGAAGAAGGAGGCCCAGGTAGGACATGTGTATAAAAGAAAGTTTTTTCATAAGAAGAATGCTCAGAAAGGAGGAGCACAGAAGAGGGGAAAAGCTGAGGTGGTTTGTTATAAATGCGATAAGAAGGAACACTATGCTAATAAGTGTCGGACTGGAAAAGGAAAAGAGAAAGGAAAGGAGGTTATTGGGAAAAAGAACATGCGATGTATTAATTATGATCTGATTGGCCATTACAAGAACCAATGCAAAGAACTTGCTAAGAAGTAAAGGGACAAATATATGCATTGGAGCCTGCAATTTCAAGGCCCGTTGTGCAGGAGAAAGGAAAGGCTATTCTGAGAGGCTTGCTACAGGTTCACAGTACGTCTGTTAGCGTTCTGTTTAATACTATTGCATCACATTCCTTTAATTCTCGATGTTTAGTATATAAGCTTAACCTAGAGCCCTCGTATTTAGTTGCTTACTTAAAGGTTTCAAATCCGATAAGAGGGTACATAACACTTGGGATGAGGTGTGACCATTTAGAGTTTGTTTTGCTAGGTCATACTTTCGATTGTTGTTTACATGTATTTGATTTTGTGGGATTTTGGATTATCATTAGGATGGATTGGTTAAGCAAATACGATGCTACGATATTTTGCCATGATAGGAAAATATCATTTAGTCACCAGGATTGTAGTTATTGGATAGTTTATACTATAAAAAACCCTAGTTGTGAAGTGAATGCTTTATTGGGAATTATGGAGTTGGAGGAAAAGTTGCATCGAGTCTTTGTGGTTAGAGAATTTGCTGATGTATGTGAGCCGGTAAATGGATTACCACCGAAATGAGCCATTGAGTTTCATATTGATTTTCAGATTGAATCAATGTTTGAATGATTGTTTGTTTGATAGTTAAATAACCCACTATCAAAATCTGGATCAAAACATAACTTTGGGAATATCTAGGAGAAACACGGAAATTATATGATAAAGTTACCGTCGGTGGTGCTATACTGTACATGTAAATTTGTTTCGTTCTTCTAGGATAAATGATAAGGAAATCCGTCTACAAACAGTTAGGAGGTGAACTCCGCTCTTATCTTTATCTGCTTATTTCCGAAAGAACCGAGGTTGAGTTTACCGGGAACTATCGAAAGTTGTTTCGAAGAGACTGGGATCAGATCTGTTATCCGAATACCACTTCGATCCCACTCAAGCATTTCGAACTGAATAAATTTTAAAGAATATGGAATCAAAGACGGAGCATTGAAGTGCAAGGGCTGCTTGCTACTAGTCCGGAGGGTGATTCCAAAATGGATGTAGTAGATGTAGTGCCTTCGGTTTGTCCTTATCCTAGACAACTTGTATGGATGAATGCTGGCACTGCATTACTGCTTGGAAGGCAGTGTTGACATTCCAAGTGGGATTGCTATTCAAAAGGTAAGCGTAGCCTTATGCCTCATCAACTGGGAATGACTAAAATCAGGGAAGATGCGGCAAGGCTAAGTGGGTCGCTCCCATTAGGGTGTGTTATTACCTTTCGAGATACATCTACATATTAATGGATTGGTTGTGCATAAGATCTCAATAAAAAGGGTTGCAAAGCAACGGGGGTGATGAAATATTTGGTACTATCAAGTCAGGGGTAAGCCGGTCTTGTGTTGGCAAGGGATCCCGGTGTGGTCCTCGGTACATTTTCTAGACGTGTACCGTGATAGGTGGTACTCTGGTGCCTTGTCATAGTATGGAATCCAATCTTCAATACGTGCCTTTACGGTTTTGATTGTAGAGCCTAGTATGCTGGTGTAACATCTCGTAACTGGAGGCCAAAAGCTAAGCGCTAAGAATGCTGCAGTCATCTAAAGTATTAACTTCTGGTGATGAAATACGGCAATGTTAATGGTATCCATAATATCAGAAGCACTTGAATATGAACAAAATCACTGATTTCCAAAAAAAATAGTTTTAGTGATTATATTCCAAAAATATCATATCCAAGTTACAAAAATCTCAAACGTAATCCTAAGCATTGATCAAATAATATTTACAGCAATATGCCAAGAGCGACATATGAAGATGCCCCCTTGGATGATCAAAGAAATATAGACATAAATGTCTTAATACACAACGGAAACAATTTTAAAACAGAATCCCTAAATTAGCTATCTGTCAGCCACTTGCTCGTCTTCGGATGCTTTATTCACCAAAATCCGCTAAAACCTGAAAACCTAAACCCTTAGCCCACTCAAATCAAATTTTGAGCAACCGAGAGTTTAAGGGGAAACAAAAACTTCGAGTCAAACTTAAAGCTTGGTATGAATAACTTCTGTTACATCTCAGTTTATTGATAAATAGTGAGACCACGCCGCTTAGCGGAACGGGTTTCCCCTCACTAATATCTCTTTTCGAAACATATATTTTGCAAATCCTTTCCTGCAACCAAACTGGTTAATCAACTGATTATAATAATAATATAGCAATATCCATTATGCTAAAACAGGAAATGAAAGAGACTATCTGTCTAAAATCTAAATTATCTGTTTTAAATTCTGAGCTAGCTTCTCTTTTCTGGACCATCTGTCCTAAAATTGATTATAGCAATATCTTTTATGCTAGATAATGAGCTATCTGCCCAAAACAGGTAAAAAGGGTGGATTAACTGTCCTTAAAAATTTAACAAGATCCGTTATGCTAATAAATGAACTATCTGTTCATATCAGAGCTGACTGCTCTTTCTGGACTAACTGTCCTCTGGGTTGACTGCCCTCAAAATGGAATGACTGTCCGAATTTAAAATGAGCCGACTGCTCGAATTTTCTTTTAGGTTAACTACCCTTCAAAATATCTGAGCTAACTACTCTACAATATCTGAGCTAACTGCTCTTTAAATTTTTGCTTGAAACCTTTTCAAAATGATTTAATCCGTCAAATCATATATATACAAGGAAAATATATCTTTAGCTTTTACTCTACGCTATTTTTTCCATGTTATATATACTTTACTCAAAATAATGTTGATGATGTTTAATGAGGATTGTCTATCCTTTAAAATAAGTTAAGGTCCTTTATAACTTAAAGAACTTAGGCTATCTGCCTAATTCTTATATTCGAAACCTTTGTTTAAAACCCTTAAACAACCTTTCGAAAACATAGAAGGTATCTCCTTCAAAATCGTTCGTAAAACCCTTCGAAAGTATTAAAGGTAACTCCTTCATATCCTTTAATAAACCTTTCGAAATCATTGAAGGTAAATCCTTCTAAACCTTTTAAAAGCCTTCTTTTCTTAAGCTTTAAAACATATGACACCCGCCTTTAAATCCTTTAAACCTTAACCTTTTGAAGTCAAGCCTTTCGAAATCAAAACCTTTCAAAATCAAAACCTTTTAAAGACATTCGGTTCAATTTAAAATAGGGGGAAATTTTTTCGAAACCAATCAAAGGTAACTATTTTGAAACCTTTAAAACGTTTCGACTTAAACATTTGGATTATGCAAAAGGATCAGAAAAACATTGGAGTCGAAAGCAACTGCTTTGAAACCTTCATAAAACCTTTCGAAAACATTTGAAAACAATGAAGTGTTGGTGTTGGATCCAACCCTTCGAAATCAATGGAGAGAGGCAACAAGTTTTAGAAAACTAGAGATAACCTTTGACTCCATCTGTGTCGAAAGGTTAGGAAGCGGAAAATATGCTTCTGACTTGGCCGAAAGCTATACCTTTCGACTTTGCCGAAAGGTTTCAATTAAAACAAGAAAGCAAACCAACCAAAACCTTTTTCTTTTAAACTTTTTTGACAATTTCAAAAGCTCTTTGTCGAAAGCTAGCAGGTGTATTTTCTTTAAAACCAAAACAAAGTTTCATCTCCTTCGAAAGCTCTGACCTTTCGTCCCTAAATCTATTGACTTCATCCAATCCACTACATACCAGTTGCCTAATACCTTGTGCATTGGTATTTGACCTAGCCGAAAGGTTTGAAACCTTTCGACCTTGTCGGAAGGTCTGGAATGAAGGCAGAAGCTCTGCTGAAGGGTTGAAATAGAAGAAAAACTATTTATTTGTACTTTAAAACAGTTCTTTTGTACCCCATCTGCCTTGTTTGTCTAAATTTGATTGGTTGCTAGAATTTTATATTTAAAAATGCTGCCGACTTTCCTTATTTGGAAATTTGAATAATTTTGAAAAAGTCCATTTCTACTTTATAATTATATAAAATATTTAAGTCCCGTACCTTAAATAATTTTATATAACTACAAAACACGTTCAAAAATTCTGGAAAAAATCCAGAAAATCAAATAATATGTTCTCTTCAACATATAAAATTTTCGAATCCCAACTATAATTATTTTTCCCATAAATAATTTTATAATCCAAATTAACATTTTCTTCCTTAGAAAATTCATAACAATTCCACAAAAATTCAGAAAATTCTGAAAATCGAAACCCATCTCTAAAATAACTTTTTAGATCATCATATAAATTCGCAAGGCTAACAGATGTCTTTTAATAGGGTTTTTTTATCTTAAAACATCTTATAAAATGTATATGAACATACATAAATCATCAACATGTATATATAATCTTTTATCATTCAAAACATGGCAAACATTTGCAAAATCATTTGGAACTAACCTTAAAACCAAAACCAAAATATTTTGAGATGTAAACGTTATTCACATTTTTCTTTAACAATTAAGGAGCTTGAGATTTGAATGAGTTTGATTTGAAATTTCTTTCCTTAAGCCTCTCTTTTGTTTCCTCTTCCTATGTTAATGGTGGCCGACCAAGCTTTTAATTTTTGAAAATGAGAATGAACGTGTGTTTTGAAATACACGGCCTAAGGAAGATGATATAGGCATGGCCTCTTTCCCATAATACCCCTTCTCTAATTCATTTTTAAACCCTTCATTTAATTTATTAGTTAAAAAGGCACGTCTACCTTAATTAACTCAAATCTCAATCTCCTAATCAACACATTATTTTATTTCGTTTATCTAAATAAATCTCCTAAATAATGTTATCAAAAATCTAGGGTGTTACAATTGGAATTTAATAATGGTAACAATTTTGGCTATTTTCATATATTTATTTTGAACGCTTAGACATTATTATAATATCACTGGATTTTCTATAAAAAGTGTTTTGGCTCTCGTAAGGTGAAAACCCGTCCGTGTTTATGTGCAGTGTGGCCTTATGAGATACTTTGATTTTAAAAGGGTTTTAAACATAATAATTTAGTTGTTTGAGTTTACTCACACCAGACCCATATCTGACCCAGATTTTTATTTTCTTTTCCGAAAACTCTTGGGTGCTTAAAATTTTATAGGGAGACAAGTAGTTCAGGTTTCCCACGGATGCATCTTGGAGGAGCCTGGAGCTCGAGACCTCATTGATAGCTAGTTATTATCTTGTTTCTACTGTATTATATGTATCTTGTATAGTTAGGTAGGACAGGCTTTTATAACTGTCCTAAGGTAGTATTTGTATTAGTATGACTCTAATATATAATTTTTGAAATGACTTTGTGAAGTATTGTGTTGATTAATATATGTTATTCCGTTGCGTTGTGAGGTTCTGTGATTGTTTAGTTTCTTCTATCTTCTATCATCTTCTATCCCTTAACAATTGATTTTCCGGCACTTGAGTGCTCGGCATGCAATACAGTGGACATATTGGTGTCAATTTTTGAGGATCGAAAATCTGGTTCGTTACATAAACTGTAAGGTAATGGTAGTAACCCATCACCATAAATTATAACAAAGCTATAATTTCTAGCTCCCTATTCAAATAACATAGAGAGTAAATCCTTAAAAAATTTCTTTAAGCATATATAAAATAAAGTAATAAACTAGCGTGCACCATATGTGATGCATCCGGTAAAGTCATAAAATATAACGTTAATATTTTAAATATATTTTAGATATTTAACTGTTGTAGGTATGATTTATACATTCTTTATAAGAGAAAATAAATATAATGTTATTCGTAAGAGTTTGAATGGGAATTTCTATGTTTTGGAGGGTGTATATGAAAAATAATAATAAGGAATAAAGGGAAGCAAATGAAAAGCTTGAAGATGTTGTGGCCTTAAACAAAAATATAATGAAATAATAAGTAAAGATGAGAAAATATTTCTATTTTATTATTATATAGTAGGTATATACTTATTTAAACGAAAAGAACTACTTTATGACCATTAGATTCAAATTGAATGCAAAGTAAGGCCACCCAGCCTTTTAGCATCTAAGCTTGATGATAGTGGCTTGGATAAAAATTAGGTAGCACTTTAATTTTATATTTTTTACAAAGAATAACAGTGAACAAAAGTACATGATAAATATGCATTATGATTATATTTACTATAATACCTACCCTATTTTCTCAAACTTAAAAATAACAATAGGCTCGATAGCATAAAATTTCACCGCCTCGATTGTTTTCTATGTCAAATAAAATAAGAATGTTTAGACTAAAATTGAGCGTAATCTGATTTGTTATTTAGAACTTGATGCATAGATAAGTTCATACTTCTTTACTTCTATTTTTTCATCAATTAATGCAACAGCCTTTCTTCCCAGGTTATTTTTAAAGTAGGTAGTGCCATCGAAAGCACAACTATGATAATTACAAGTTTATTCAAATCAAGCGGCAATACTCCAAGCCTATTTATAACATTATAAAAAATGAACATGTAAATAGATATGTAAAGGATTTGATTGCAACTTTTAATTTTCAATTAGATGAACTATCTTGATCCAAATTCTAAAACATATGCCAAATGCTACTACTATGATGTGGTCACCCAATCATGCTTGAATATGGTATACATATTGTAAGACATGCCTTTTCGACCCTCGAATATCGACATTAATACATCCATGGTATTTGTGTGTCGAACATCCAAGTGATAGAAAGATAGATTGTTAGGGTAAAATAAAAAGAAAACAAAACAAAACAAGAAAGAAGGAACACAAAATTAGAATCTCACAACAGTCAGAAATGATAACATATAATATCAAAAGACAGTACAAGACTGTCAATCTAAGAAACATAGCATTTCAAAGCTACAATTCTAAATACTATCCTTAGCTTGGACAATAATATCAGTCTGCCATCACAAATGCTGATATATACATAATAATAATAAAATGAAAATAAGAATACTACGGTAGGTGAGACATGCAGCTCGTCTCCTTGAGCTCCAGCGAACGTCAATAAAAGCCTGTTTTTCTTAAACTACTCGAAAGAGCACATGTGGAATTTTGGGAAAAGCAAAAACATGATTCAAACATAAGTCAGGTATAGGAAACTCATGAAATATGCGGCCGATATATAAAGTACTTTTGAGACTATTCGGAAATGGTTATCCCTTCAAATGGACCACTATTTAATAAGTATATAAGGCGATATATTGGATAACGTCTAGGGTGTAGAATACAAATACATAACATACTCAGAATGGTTATATTAATAACATTCAACATCATATTTGGGTACAATCAAAACCAATAAGGTATGTGTTGACAAGATTTCTTGTTAACATCCCCGATGCTTTTCATAGGATTATTTTAAATGGGTTCAACCTTTCGGTTGAGTGGATTCACATTTTCAAATGAAAAGACAAAGTCTGAAGGTTTTAAGGTTTTGATTTTTATGCTGACAAGATGGGATTGATTCCAGAAGATTATAAGAGATTATTCATCTTAGATTAGGATTTGAATGAAGAATCATCTTACTTCCGATCCTATCGAAATGTCTAAGTATGGTTCAAGCATTACAGTTTAAAGTGATCAACAGAATTGCTCAACCTTTTGATTAGCCTGGAAGGTCTAAGAAGCCATTTAGCCTATACCGAAAGGTTTAGATATAGCTTAAACCTTGCGATTTGACTGGATCAATGGTCTTGTTAAACCTTTCGATAGGCAGGAGGGTTTAGGAAACCATTTGGACCCTTCGATCGACTTGTCATGATTGTATGACCTTCGTCCATATCATTTCATCAAGTTCTGTCTTCCTTGGAAACCAAAAGTAATCCACATTTCCTTTGAATCCCTTTGAAAGGTTATAAACCCTTCGATGGTATCAGATGGTGAGATTGCTTTATTTGTTATCCCCTTACACTTTTGGCTTCCTAGGATGATATCTCACTTGTGAAAACCTTTCGAAAAGATTGCATGATTCAAACATATTTAGATAATAATAAGAGTTGATTCAATATGCCACAAGACTGATATATGAGAATAATTCACAAGTTATATTCTCCCTTCTTGTAATTGATATTAGGTAGGGAAGTAGGAAACTTATGAGATTACCCAATGACAGTTTCATGGTATATTCTCAAAATAAACAAAGAATATAAGAAATAAATCATAAATGATTAGCTGTTAATATTAAATTAACGCCTAATCATGATTATCCCCAAATTCCGAGTCGATCGCAAGCCACAATTCTCTTTATTTATTCATAACGGAATCTGATACAAAATTTAAGAAGTTAGCCCCTAATCTGATTTCTAAATTAGGGTTACAATGTATCAAGCGAAAACAATAGTGATTGTTGAGTAGAAGAATGGGAAGAAAAATTGGTCCCTAGATTAGACCCCTTGGGTGTTATTTATAGATGCGGGCGGCCTTCCTTTCAGTCCTATGCTCTCATCAGGACGGAAGGTCCCTTCTTCTATGCAGTTGTAAACCTTTCGGTCTTAATGGAAGGTTTGATATTTACTCATCATCATGGGCCGCTGAATATCGTCGAAGGCTTTGTGTTTCCCCAATATATTTATGAACTCTTCATCTCCCCGAAGGATTGGTTTCTTATGAAGCATTATGAACCTTCCAGCTTATCAGAAGGTTGCTCCCTCATTCGATTACTGCCGAGAGCCGCGCTTTTCCCGAATGCTATCAGAAAGTGGTCTTTCGTTGAATTATGGATGCTGCCTTTGCTTAAACCTTTCGATACTGTCGAAGGAAGTCGCTCAATTGAGTTGCCTATTTTGACTCTATTCTTTCTACCTTTCCTGAAAGACGTCTGTTTGAATGACGAACAATGAATCCCTTCGCTTGCCTCGAAGGGTTCAGATTTGCAACAAACTTGTTTTCCGCGCCCATTCCTTATTATTTAAAGACTTGGGGCGCTCTTCTTTTCTTTAGTCTTTGTGTTACATTGGGCGGCCTTATAACCATCTACGTGCCAAAGCTCTTTCCTAAAGTTACCATGTGCCTCTTCTTCTCTGGTGTTATACAATCCTTTCTGTGTCATCGAATGGTAACTTCTTCTGATACTCTTTGCCTATGCGGAAGATCTCTGATGTGCTTTCTTTATCTTCATTTACATTTTATGGTTAACATTTAGCCCCCCTTGTATAAAAAAGTATTTTTTTTCTTTAGGAAAAAGATTCCAGGATCACCGAACGACCCCTACATTCTTCTTGCTGGTAATGGGTAATTGAAAACTAGAAAACCCGGTTTGACATTGATAACGGGAACCCCTGAAGCTCAAGATGCCACTTTCGGGACATCATTTTCTGACAATTAATAATAGAAGTTCCAAAATGCAATTTCTGATAATTGAGAATGAAAGACCAGAATATCTCCTTCGGTGGTTAATGATAGAAGTCCAAAATACCAATTTTGGGAATTAATAACAGTAGACCGAAATACCGACTTCAGTAATTAATAATAGAAGACCAGAATACCATAACTAGCAATTCATAATTGAAGATCGGAATACCATTACTGGTAATTAATAGAAAACCAGAATACCACCTTTAGTAATAGAAGACCAGAAAACTATTTCCAGTATCAAGTAATAGAAGATTAGGATACTATCTTTTATGATAGAATTCTAAAATACCAATATGGCAAATGTTCGTGAAAAGAAGTCAGTGACTTCCCTCTAATTTTCTCGTTGAATATGCCATCCTTTGGCTTTGTTAGTGTTTCGCATGCTTTTGCTTTCTCGGGCCCGAGTTTCTTTGTCCATTTATCATTTGTTATGGCCCATTTCAGGCAGGGACTCTTTCATCCAATTTTGTGCTTATTTAAGCAGAGCCTATTCTAGGCTGTTTGTCATATTTGATAGTACCGACCTTTTTGGTGGTTTCTATTTTAAGCTATGCCAATTTCTGGCAGTGCCTGTTTCAGGCATGGACTTTTCTTAGTCCGTCGAACATTTCATCCGGGTTTCCGGTACGCTTGGCTAGCTTTTTCTAAAGCAGGGCCCGAGGACTTACCCGACCTCCCTCCAGGAGGTGCCTTAACCTGGCCATAGCGTGACGCGGTTAAGGGCTTGTTCGGAACCTTGGCCAAGCCATAGCGTGGCGGGACCAAGGGATTACCCGTCCTCCCTCGGGAGGTACCTTATCATGGCCATACGTGACGCGGATAATGGCATGTGCTGCTTATTATGGTGCTGATAAAGGCTTCCGCCCTCCCTCCAGGAGGTGCCTTGACCTAGCCTTCTTGGCGCGACCAAGGGCTTTTTACCATTATTAGTAGCCTACCATCTAAGGTAGTCCAAGTTTTTAAGGAGAATTCCACTCCCGACCATGTAGATTTTCTTACTAAATCATATCATAGATGTTATTGGAAATGCTTTATTCAGTCAAAGTTGGAAAATATGGTCTTAAATGTTCCGCGTTCTAGGTTCTTGGTACCATATTCCCATTAGGGTAGCATAGCTTGTAGGCTCCTGGAGGAATTTCTTTGAAGACTATCAATGGACCTTCCTAATTAGGTCCCAATGGCCCATTTGATGGGTTTTGGGTATTGGCCATTACCCTTCGAAGTACTAAATCCTCTTGTCTGAATGACTTGGCTTTTACTTTTGAGTTGTAATATCTTGATATCCTCCTTTGATATTCAGCCATTCTCAAGGCTGCTTCATCTCTTAGTCTATGAATTAGGTCAAGTGATTCCTTTCACAATTCCTGGTTTGGATTAAAGGCGTTGGCGGTTCTTCTATGAGAAGGTACCTCATTCTCTATAGGTAGCATTGCTTCACATCCACATGTTTGAGAATATGGGGTATGACCCGTTGTAGTTCTAGTTGAAGTTTTATAAGCCCACAGAACTAGGGGCAATTCCTCTACCCAATTTCCTTTTTCCTTGTTCAGCCTCTTTTTCAAGATGGTCTTGATTGTTTTATTAGCTGCTTCGATGGCTCCATTGGCCTTTGGATGAGCGACCGAGGAGAAGCTTTTTATAATTCCATTCTTATGGCAAAACTGTGAAAACTCTTCACTCTCGAATTGGTTCCTATTGTCGGATATTATCTTATAAGGTATCCCAAATCTTGTGACAATGTTTTTGATGACAAATCTTAGCACTTTCCCAAAGGTAATTTTCGGGAGTGGTTCTGCTTCAACCCATTTCGTAAAGTAATATATTGCCACCACGGCATATTTTGCTCCTCCCTTGGAGATTGGAAGTGGTACAATTAAGTCAATTCCCCCTAAACATCAAATGGACATGGGGTAGCAATAGGGGTTAGTTGACTAGGTGGGAGATGTGGTATCTTTGAATAACGTTGACACTTCTCACACCTTTTAACATATTCCATCGGTTGGTTAGTCAAATGTGGCCAGTAAAACCCTTGACTCATTATCTTTTTGGCTAGTTTTATTCCATTAGAGTGATCCCTATAAAACCCTTCGTGTGCTTCCTTTATTTTTCTCAATCTGCTTTCAGGTTTCCCACATCGTAGATAGGGAAGGACATACCCTTTCTTAAAGAGAACTCCATCCATAATGGTGAAGCTCTAAGCTTGCCGTTTTAGCCTTCGTGCTTCTATTTTATCTGTAGGCAATGTTCCATTGATAGTATAATCCATGATTGGCGCCATCCAAGTGTTTTCATAACTTTCCTCCGCTATTGGAGCCACGGGTTCTTTATTTTGTATCTCTTGGTCTATCCCTTCCGATTTCGATGCCAAGGCTTGCGATCGGGTTAACACTAATATTTCTGTAGCTTTTTCTTGTTTGTTTTCCTTAATGCTGGGATTAGCCTAAAATCCTATAGGTACAATTCGAGTTTCAAGGGCTCCCCTTGAGCTTTCTAACTTAGCCAGTGAATCTGCTTGAGAGTTGTCTCCTCTTGGTATTTGATGTATGGAGAAATCTTCATAAAGTGCGAGCATCTTTAAAACTTCCTTCACATACCGACTAAGTTTAGGACCCTTGGTTTGGTATACCTGCTTGATTTGGTTAACCAGAGAATCGTTGAATACCTAGATTCTCGGGATTTTAAGTTGCAAAGCAAGGGTTAATCCTGAAACCATGGATTCACACTCTGCTACATTGTTAGTTGCTAAGAATCCCAACTTCATAGCATAGTGTAATTTGTGCCCATCTAGGGTAATTATTACATATCCTGCCTCCGCTCCTTGCTCATTCGAAGCGCCATCCATAAACAACTGCCACTTGGGTTTTGTATCTTTTTCCTTTTTGGATTGTTTTAAAATGAACCCCGTGCACTCGTTAATGAAATCGACTAAAGCTTGACCGTTTATAGCCGTTCTAGGATGATACGCTATATTGTACTGACTTAGCTCAATGCCCCACTTAATTAACCTTCCAGAAGTTTCGGTCTTGCCAAGACTTGCTTTAATGGGAATTTGGTTAGTACCTTTACTAGGTGAGCCTGAAAATAGGGCCTTAATTTTCGAGCTGTCAAAATTAAACAGTATGCTAGCTCTATGACTGGGTATCTAATTTTAGCGTCCTTTAACCTCATGCTTATATAATAAACTGGTAGTTGCAGTCCCTTGTCATTTCTAATCAGTACCGAGCTCACCGCGTGATCAGAAATTGCCATATATAAGAATAGATCCTCTCCCTCTTCGGGGCTAGATAATATTAATTGCTTTTCCAAGCTTCAGTTCTTGGAATGCCCTTTTGCATTCTTCATTCCATTCAAAGTTTTTCTTCTTCTTAATTACCTCAAAGAATGGTATGCATTTATCAGTGGCCTTTGATATAAACCTGCTTAGTGCCACCACTTTTCCATTCAGACTCATAACATCTTTATTCGTCCTAGGTTCTGCCATATCCTTAATGGCCTCGATCTGCTCTGGGCTAGCCTCGATCCCTTGTGCACTCGCAATATATCTAAGAAAATTTTCGGAATGGACTCCAAAGTTGCATTTCTAGGGGTTGAGTTTCATTTGATACTTGTGGAGCACTTTAAACATTTCGTTCAAATCTTCAAGGTGCTTTTTCGCTTCTTGAGACTTTACCAACATGTCGTCAACATAAACTTCCATATTACTCCCGATTTGTTCTTTAAACATTCGGTTAACCAACCATTGATAAGTTGCTCCTGCATTCTTCAATCCGAATGGCATTACCTTATAACAATAGGTCCCTTTGTCAGTAATGAAGCAAGTATGTTCCTCGTCGGGTTTAAACATAGGAATCTGATTGTACCCAGAGTATGCATCCATTAAGGAAAGCAGCTTATGTCCACTGGTGGAGTCAACCAACTATTCTATCCTTGGCAATGGTAACAATCCTTTGAACAAGCTTTATTCAAATCTGTATAATCTACACAAGTCCGCCACTTCTCGTTTGATTTCTTTACCAGAAGCAGATTTGCCAACCATTTGGGGTATCGGACTTCTCGGATTAACCCATTTTGTTGCAATTTCTTGACTTCTTCCTTCAAGGCATCGGTCCTAACATTATCAAATTTCCTTTTCTTTTGCCTGACCGAAGGAATGTCTAGATTAATATTCAGGGCATGGCTCATGACCATGGGGCTAACTCTAACCATGTCAGAGTGGGTCCCAGAAAAAACGTCCTTATTTTCTTTTAAAAATTATGTCAATCTTGACTTTAGTTGCACTTCAAGATTCTTTCCCACTCTAGTTATTTCAGTGGAATTGGCAGAATCTAGTAGAACCACTACGGTTTCTTCGATTGGCTTAACTCTTTCCACCTCTCCTCGACAATCCAATTCTGTAACGATCTCGCTTTCTTCGATTGAGTTGGAATCCATTCTCTTTCTCTTTCCATAAACTGCAAAACACCTTGGAGCAAAGTTTTATCATCTTTTTTCTTTGCTTCGAATGATGGATGTAAGAATCCATCTTCCGAAGGCTGTAAAGTATTGGAAGAATCAAAGTAACAAGTGAACTCCCTATTATATTGCTCTAGAGTTGCAAAATACATTCCTCAAGATGCGAATTGTTTGCCTCGAATAGTGCCCCAACCGCTTTTAGTGAGAAATTTAAGCATTAGATATTTTGGGGAGACAAATGCATCCACCTCATCCAGTGCCGGTCGTCCAAAGAAGGCATTATTGAATGAGGGTTGATCTATGACCATAAAGGTCGTTTCAAAGACTCATGAACATGGAGGAAGTACCAGTTGGACCAAAAGCTTCACCTACCCAAGCGAAGTTATCCCCTTATCATTGAACCTAAAGATTGGCTCGGGACTAGGTTCAAGTCTATCCTTGGAAATTCCCATCTGATCAAATGCATGGAGAAATATCACATTCACAGCACTCCCCGTATCAACCAGGATTTTCATGACCACTGAGGATCCTATTTGGGCTGTGATCATTAAGGGATCATTGTGGGGGTGATGGATCCCTCTTCTTAGTTCTTGTGGATTAATCACCAGTGTGTGCATATTGATGTTGTGTTTTGAACTTTTAAACGGCGGTTCCTCCTGTATAGAGAATACACCCTTCTTAGCCTCTTGAATGTATTAACTTCACGTGCTTTGACTTTTACCGGCGGGATGTGGTCCTCCATATATGACATCCATCATATTCTAAGGTGGACTTAAGCTTAGAGGGTCATCTTCCTCGATCACATTTACGGTATTACCAACAGGCTTCCTTGCATCAGCGTTTGACGGGAGTGTTTGCTGCGGGTTCTCTACGAATTCCTTCAATTGCCCTTCTCGAATCAATTTCTGAATTATTCCAGCCAGAACCTTGCACTCGTTGCTTCTTTGGCCAATTGCTTTGTGGTAGGTGCAATACTTTTCTCCTTTTTCCTACTTAGGGTAATTTTCGGCATTAAATGAAGTGGGGAAGTTGACCTTATCCTGGGTCATTGCGTAGATGTAGGAAATTGGTCGGTTTAACGCCACCGCGTTAGTATTGGTGTCTTCCCATCTAGCTCTCTTGGGAATTCTCTCTGGGCCGAATTCACCACCGCCCTTCTTGTGACCAAATTTCTCCTTTGAGTAATGCAATTCGTCCATTCGGATAAACTTATCGGCTTGGAAATGGAAATCCTGAAGATCTCGGCATCCATGAATAAACAACTCCTTCCAAAAAGGAGAATTAACTATGAGTCCCAAGTGGACAACGATGAGCTTATCTCTGTCATTCATGCCTTTGGCCTTTAAGGCTTCAGTATTAAATCTCTTTAAATAACCACCTAAGGACTCTCCATGGTTTTGCCTGATGTTAGCGAGCAGGGTATAATCAATGGAAGGAACTTTGCATATGCAGAATTGAGCAGAGAACTCTTATGAGAATTGCTTCCACGAATATATCGTATTCTCACGATATTGTCGATACCATTTAGCGGGGACCCCCAGTAATGTGACTGGAAAAAGTCTACACCTCACAGCACCGGAAGCGTTGTATAAATCCATCTGACTATCAAACGCCATCAAATGGTCATCCGGGTCGGTTGTCCCGTGATATTTCATGGTGGGGACCTTCACATGAGATGGTATTGGAGCTGACATGATTTCATCGATGAAGGGTGCAACCCTTTCGTTGTTGTTTACTCTTCCATCTTCAGTTCTCTTCCACTTAGCATTTAACAGGTCTTTCATAGCCTTTTCCGCCATGTCCTTGTGATAGGCTTCAATGTTCAGGTAATTCCTTTTATTAGGTTTGTAGCTATCTGAAGTTGAACTTGCAGAACAGTCTCTATCTTCCGCTTGAACTCTTCCTTGATAATTTGCCTTTAGTGGAAGACCCTATTTCTATTTTGATGGAGAAATATTAGCTTTACTTTTGGCAACATCTGTATTGATTTTCAGATTCCTTTTTGGAGATTCAACTTCTTCACCCGCCACGGTAGCTTTCATTAATGATTGATGAGATAACTTCTTCACCCGCCGCGTAATCAAGCAAGTGTCCGAAATCCCAGGTCGTTACAGTCTCCCCCATCGTCCTTGAAATTTCAACACAAGCAACCAAAGAAACAACCACGTAGAAATACTTAATAGTACTCAAAATCATTAGTTAATATAGCTCTCCAATTGTCTAGGTTCTGAAACCCTATCGTTTGACTAGGATGATAAACAATCTACTAAGCGCACCATAGACTCAACAACCTTAGGTTATTATATAGTCAACGATTCATAATACTTCGTAACAAATCAATGAGTCCTCAACCAAATTCTCCATAAGCCAACAAAACATAGTATGCAAATATACGAAAGCCCATATGACGCACATGGACCATCCATATGCAACATCTGATATGATCACTTGCTTGATTACATAAATTTCACTTCCAAACTAATATAGATCACATGATCTCTTTGTTGCGGACTCCGATCAGGTTCCTTAATTAAAAACCTTCATTCTCCTTAAATAGCTTTATACTATGATAGAAAACTTTAGAATCATATTGTTAGCACCAAAATGGGTCACTAACGTCGTTGAGAAAGATTGTGTAAAGAGATTAATGAAGAAAGAAAATTAGAATAGAGAATTGTATGCTAAGTAAAATGCGAAGACAAGAACACCGGATTTATTGTGGTTCGGCGTAACTGCCTACGTCCACTTTGAAGTTACTCTTTATTGCTTTGCTCAACAGTTGATTACAGATACAATCCGTCCATCCACTCCTTGAATACAATTGCTAAGTAAAAAGAGCGAGTCTTGAAAGCGGCAGAGTCTCCCCAGTGTTCTCGAAAAAAGATCCATTTCACGATGCCCCTGCCTCTCTATTTATAGACGAAGATGGGTTGGACTTCCCTGATGGGCGTAGCAGCAAGACCCCTCGGCCTAAAATGAGTAACTTCTGTGTGTCGAGCCATAAATGCCGAGCGACAAATGCCGAGCGATAGATGCCGAACGATGTCTCTAAGCCGAACGAGGCAGTACGTTGAGTGGAATGTGCAGGCCGAATGAGATCCGATGCCGTTCGAGGGGAGATGCCGAACGAGGCATGAATGTCGAACGAGGCGTGAATGCCAAATGGGGCATGAATGCCGGACGAGCCTGGAATGCCGAACGAGGTTCATGCCGGTCGAAGCATGAATGCCGAACGAGGTTCATGCCGGACGAGACTGAATGCCGATCTAGCCTGAATGCCGAACGGGGCATGGATCCCTGTCGAGGCTAAATGCCGAATGACCTTTGATTGACGAATTAGGCTGGATGCCAGACGAGATCTGAATGCCGGTTGACCTTTGAATGCCGAACGAGGTTGAATGCCGGACGATCTCTGAATGCCGGTCGATGCTTAATGCCGGTCGAGGATGAATGCCGAACGACCTTTGATTGACGAACGAGCCTGAATGTCGAACTAGGTTGAATGCCAACCGACTTATTTGCCGGGTCAAACCACCAGGTAACACTTGCCCCCCAAAGTGCATCATGTGGCCGATCGTGATGCGCTTTGAATCATGAGTTCTCCATGCTTCGCTTCGAGCCTTTGCTTCGTCTCCTTGATATTGTCTTCTTCTGGACGCCGAACGAGGCATCGTATGCTGAGCGACATGTTAATGCCGAATGACATACGAACACTGAACGACTTAATTGATGCCGAATGACATCAAAGCCGAACAAGATCAATGCCGAACGAGAGAGGTATTTTGACCGGTTCCACCGGTCGTTGTCCCTTCGACTTCCTTTATTTCCCCTATAAAGGCCGGCACTTCACTTCTTTTCCTCTTTTTTACTTTTACCTTTATCCTATTTACGAACTTGCCTCTTACTTCTGCGAATTACATACCCCTTCCTTCTCAAACATCACGCGCTGTCTCACTTCCTTCCCAGTCAATCGAATTCAATTAGAACCGCACTCCCTATTCCAAAATCTTCCCGAGCTTCGACTCGTTTTTCTTTAGGTGAGAACCTTTCCCTCTAACACCCCGCACCGATTAGGAAAACGAGCATAAAGTTCACATTCGTGAACCTCGGCAAAATCGAGGTTAGTGGTAATCGCGTGGAACAGGAGTTAAGGATGAGGCTTTGTTGTTGAGAGGAGTTTAAGGCCAGGCGGAGTGGAGGAAAGGAGTGGACGTTGGAGGTGCTTAAAGGAGCTATGGCTTTATGTGTCGAGCGATACAGCCCGGCACAGCTACGGCTCGGCATAATTTCTGTATGCCGACCGAGACTAGAGGGAAAAGCAGAAAAGAAGTAGTAATTAGGTAGAATGCCGAGTGGCGTGGCTTGATATGACTTGCCGAAGGACATGACCATGCCGGTCGACAGGGATGGAGGGAAGGAGCAAAAGTGGTGTTAAGTATAGAATGCCGAGCGATGCGGCTTGGCACGAGCATGGTTCGGCATGATTTGCCGCATTCCAAACGGTGAAGAGGAAGAGTTGGAAGAGTGGTGTGCTGAACGGTGCGGCTCGGCATGTTTGCGGTTCGACATGATTGTTAAATGCCGAACGATGAAGTGGTTAGGTAGGAAGATTGTGTACAATAGCGACACCAGCCGAATCTAATGCATAATTGACTAAACACCTACTTTATGTCTGAACATATGATAATGAACAAGGACAGACTCAAACAACAAAGCATATCGACCAATCCGGACTGATAACTCCAGTGTTAAATAACCGTAAACTTGGACTTAACCTGCTTAATAGTTAACAACCTTCCGAATGCAGTGATGACTTCGAGTTCAAAATATAAATCATCTTACGACAAACCTTCTTAGACGGTCAGCGATGACGGTCTTCGAAGATGACAATTTGAAGCTCAAACTTATTTTCTCAATCTAGTGTCTTTTTGTTCACTTGGAACTTACACTTGAATAATCACACTAGTTCACACACCACACGGGGGGAATACTTACGTTGTTAAGTCTAATGTTAATTGTTTTTCAAGTATAGTTCGAACAGTTGCTTTGTTGGATTCGATCTTCATTAGAGATGTCTAGAAAATCTAGCTCTACTAAGATCTCAAACAGACCTGGGCCATCCTCTAGACAAGAAGTTGTAGATACTTCGAATCCGTCAACTACCCTTGCTCAAAACTTACCGAGTGCCGCGATAGCATCCATCGACTTAGCTCCCGACGCTCTGGAGGCAGCTATTTTCTTAGACGACCCAGCCGATTCATAGTTCTCAAAGATTAACGAAAGTACACTCCATCGGATATGCTCTGTCCACGGAATCCATTTCGACGACGTGTTAGTTCCTTCGGGGAATGATCGTCCTCATTTGCCACCAGCCGGGTATACAGCCTGCAATAAGTTTATGTGATGGGTCGGCAGCGTTCCACCCTTCAACTCCTTCCTTCGCGACTTATTGCAATATATCGAGATCACTCCTTCACAACTGCCTCCGAACAGTCATGCTTTCTTATATGGCACTTGCATCCTCTTTATGAGTGTCAACTCTAGGCTTTCAACTCCAGGCGATATCCGTTATATTTATCGCTTCAAGAGACGGTCGGATAGCCCGTCTTTCATATTTCTGGAGCCATATAGTAAATGCCAATTCCTGACTAGGGCATGGAGCAAATTCACCCAGTACAAGCAAGAGTGGTTCTATGTTCGTTGTCCTTCCGGTTTCGCTAGGAGATGGGTGGAAGGGAGTAAGTTCGTTTTCTTCATCAACACTTGAATTTGGCGAAATCTACATCTTTTCTGACTCTTTATCCACATTTTCAGGTATCACTCCACGTCCCGAAGGCTCCAGATACTCTGAAGCAGTGGCAACTATCCGAGCTCTCCCCGTAGAAGATCGGGACATCAAATCCCTCATTTCAAATGAGTCACTTGCGAGATTCGGGCTGCTGGCGGAAGGTCGCCAAATAAACCTTCCCCAAGGTGTCACTCTATCCAGACCTGATTTAGGCAAGGGAAAAAGGTAGGCTGGGCCTTCAACACGTAATGCCCCTGACACGCCAGAAGAGGGAGAAATTAGAGAAGGCAAGACGCCCGAAGTACCGGGTGAAGATATTAGTCCCACTCAGGACCCGACGGTCGAAGTCCACGATATTGAGACTTCATCTTCCCCTTCAAAGGGAAAGAAGAAAATGACCTATAAGTTGAGGAGGAAGAAAGTAGGTGGAACTTCTAAAGTTACGCTTATTCCAGAGGAGAGGGAACCTTCCCCTCAACCCTTAGAAAGTTCACTGAAAGGTCTGTAGAACCTCACCATCCCTGACGATCTGCTCAATTATGGTTTCGACGACTCAGAGGTGCTTAAGCTTCATTCCACCGCCAGAGGCAATGCAGGCGCTCATGCCCATGTCTAGGGAGATAAAACTCCTATTAGCAAAGATAAAGAAACTGGTCCGTCGGGGGAACACTAGGACACACACGGACACATGCACTTCACCTTACACTTCAACTTTCGTCATCACCCCGATCTTTTCTAACATGTCGTTATTCTCATTCTATGCAGGTGACATGGGACGCTCCCACAGATTCGATCGTCTTCACGGCTCATCAATTTTTCATCATTCTGGCCGGGATTCAGGCACCGACAAGTGCCGGGACAGAGACGACTCTGGAGACCGAGACAACCGTCCCCGAGAGTCGACTTATCGAAAGAAATCACACAGCCAGTCTTCATACTCCCGCGATCTCCCTTCTCAAACAGAACAAGGTAGAGAGAAGTCTTCGCTGACGGGGTCTCAACCTGATGTTTTCTATGACCAACATTCCGGCTCATCTAGCACACGACAATCTCGGGAACATCGTAAGAGAACGGAGCTTTCAAAGCCACCTCCCCCTGTTCCTGCAGCAGACCCGACGATATCGGAAAAGCTGGCCGAGAAGCTAAATTCCCCAAAATCTGCTTTGATGGTCTGAAGTTCCTTCCAGCCATCCATCACATTTCGGGACATGTTAAGCATTGTGCCATTGCTTGCAACAACGACGTTTATGTTCAACATGACGAGTTTGTCCACCTAGTCGAAAAAGTCTCGGAAGTCTCTATCGAGCGTCAACAGGAAATCGACTGCCTGAAACTTGAAGCTATCTTCAATAAGGACATTATCAAAAATCAGGATGAAGTGCTCTCTTCGTATAAATCCCAGCTCGAGGCCGCCGAACAAAGTGCTAAGGATACTGTGGAGGCCATCGCTCGTCTAGAGACGACTCATAATAAGGAACATGATGACGCGGTCCAATGTTGTGGGGCCCTGGCTTTAGAAAATGATTCTGTTCAAAAAGATAGGGATGCACTTGCCCTGCAGGTTAAAGAATTGAAGGAGCTACTCTCGAAGGAGAAGGAAGAGAAGATAGCTGCTCAAGAGGAGTCCCAACGATACTGCAACGAGATTGTTGCTACACGGCTCCTGAAAGCAAAGCTCGATGATTAGCTTTCTAAGGTTGGGACAATGAAGGATGAAGCCCATGAAGAGGGAAAGAGAATGGCTTCCGCGGAGATTGACTCCCGCCTTGAGGCGGATGCAGTGGCTGCATGTTCGATCCGCTGATAGCTGAATACAATGCCCGTGTCCTCATGCATCGGGACTTGACTTTTCTTGGTGAGGGCTACCTCGAGTCTCTAGCCCAAGCATGGGAAACTTTAATAAAGATTAGAAAGGTGGAATCGGGTGTCGAGGAGGTCGATGAAGATTCTTTAGTGAAAGAATTTCTCAAGGGGAACGAGCCTTCAGACTTGTCTGCAGTAATGGCCCTCTTTGGCAAAGGTTCTTCCCCATCAAAGGAGAAAAATGACATAGCTGGTCCATCTGGAACCGAGGCTGTTGCTCCTGCTTCTACTCAATCGGCCGATCGGCCAACACTTGACCCATTCGAGCAACACGTTGGTTACGATCTGGAAGATCCCGGCCTCGGCATTCACGTGCTATCCCCCATTCTAGAGGGCGAGACTCCTCGCACGGCTGAAAGCCAGCAAGAAACCGGTACAAAACTCTTCTTCTTAAAGTTCAAGGAACCATCGCTTTCGGCGAGAGGTCATTGCGTTCTAATGTTCGTGTTTTGTGTTTTTATGCAGGCCGCTCCGATCCTGAACCGATTCCAAGGAGCAATGACGCCAAGGAGGAGATGGGGAAAGCGAGCGATGCTACTCACGTAGGAGTGACCCCCGGCCCTGATGCTCAGGTGATTGGGGCGCTTGATGATGATAAGTTTGAAACTCCGTCCCACATCGAAGGGAGTTATGAGATTGAAATTACAGGCGTCTCAGGACACACTTCGAAGGTGAGTGTGAAGGAGCAACTAGCGGAAGAGAAGAGGAAGAAAGTTGAGATCAATATCGAGTCCCAAGTAATAGAACATGACGACCCGTTGAATAGGCCTCTGAAAGTCATCCTTCCTGGCAAATCCAAACCACTGGATGTTCCTCCTCCCACTTCTGACACCGCTTCCTTGGCGAGAAACACGTCCAAGAGAAAGTGTGTGGGGGAAGGGTCGTCCGAGGAAACAAAGGAGGAAAAGAAATTAAAGAAATCGAAGAAGTAGCCACTACACTCGTTCAATGAGGGTTAGCTTAGATCATGTAATTACTTTCATTTATTTACCTTCGTAGTCAATGTAGACAGACTTTTGACTCCGAGTTTTGGAGGAGTGGTTGTATAACCCCATTTTGGATTAATAAATAAAGTTTAGTTTCTTCGTCTTTTAAATCACTCTTGTTTTTAGCTTTCTGTATAACTGTGGTCAAAACTCAAGTTCTTGTGAGTCACATGAGCCTCCAATCCATTTTCACATTGGTTGGAGATTCTTTGGAATTGTACATCTCTTATTTCACATCTTTGGTACTTAGAACATTTTTTAATCCGCGCTTTGAGAACTTAGAGTACTCCAGCCCGCATTCAGGGGACTTGGAGATTCTGAGTCGTTTATACTCTAGCCCGCACTTCGGGGATTTAGAGTACTCAGTCCGCATTCAGGGAACTTGGAGATTTAAGTCGTTTATACTCTAGTCCGCACTCAGGGGACTTAGAGTACTCCAGTCCGCATTCAGGGGACTTGGAGATTCAAGTCGTTTATACTCTAGTCCGCACTCCGGGGACTTAGAGTACTCCAGTCCGCATTCAGGGGACTTGGAGATTCAAGTCGTTTATACTCTAGTCCGCGCTCCGGGGACTTAGAGTACTCTAGTCTGCGTTCAGGGCACTTGGAGATTTAAGTCATTTATACTTTAATCCGCGCTCTGGGGACTTAGAGTACTCCAGTCCGCATTCAGGGGACTTGGAGATTCCGAGTCGTTTATACTCTAGCCCGCGCTTCGGGGATTTAGAGTACTCCAGTCCGCGTTCAGGGAACTTGGAGATTTAAGTCGTTTATACTCCAGTCCGCACTCCGGGGACATAGAGTACTCCAGTCCGCATTCAGGGGACTTGGAGATTCAAGTCGTTTATACTCTAGTCCGCGCTCCGGGGACTTAGAGTACTCCTGTCCGCGTTCAGGGGACTTGGAGATTTAAGTCGTTTATACTCTAGTCCGCACTTCGGGGACTTAGAGTACTCCAGTCCGCATTCAAGGGACTTGGAGATTCAATTCGTTTATATTCTAGTCCGCGCTCCAGGGACTTAGAGTACTCCAGTCCACGTTTAGGGGACTTGGAAATTTAAGTCGTTTATGCGAGTTCGTACGTCAGACAAAATAACGTAACTCCAATTGTTTGCCACCGGATTATAAGGCACAGAAACATCGGTAATTCATAGAAAAGATGGCTTCAAGCCTTTATTAATGAAAACAAACTAAATCATTTGACTACATGCTTAAAAGGAAACTAAGAATCAATGGAATAAAAACATACGGGAAATAATTGCACCTAAAACATGAAAGAAATAGGCTAAATATAATAACGTCGTAAATGTTCACTGTTCCACGCTCAAAGGAGTGTCACGCCATCAACGGTCGCTAGCTTGAAAGTTCCCTCTCCAAGCTTCCGTTCAACGACATATGGACCTTCCCAGTTGGTTTTCATACGTGATGGTACCGGGAAAACTCGTTTCAAAACGAGATCACCCACATCAAAGATTCTTGGGCGGACTTTTTCGTTGTAATATCGCTTGACTCGGTGCCTATATGATGCCGCCCTTAACTCGGCTTCTTCATGTTTTGCATCAACGAAGTCCAGTGATTCCAACAGGAGATCCTGATTCATCTTAGGATCATAATGTGTCACCCGATGTGAGGGAACTTCAAGCTCCACGGGTATAACAGCTTCCGAGCCGTATGCCAATGCGAATGGAGTGTGGCAGTCGCAGACTTGTGGGTAGTTCTATAAGCCCATAGCGCTGTTGGAAGTTCATCTACCCACTTGCCTCCAGCCTTTTCCAAACACTTCTTCAATATGGACTTGATTATTTTGTTCATGGCTTCAACTTGTCCATTTGCCTTCGGATGAGCAACGGCGGTGAACTTTTTCTCAATGCCGTACTTTAAACAGAAATCTTTGAATTCTCTACTTTCAAATTGAGTTCCGTTATCTGTAATGATGGTTCGCGGGAGGCCAAAGCGGGATATAATGTTTCGTACAACGAAGTTAATGACCTTCTTGGAGGTGATTGTGGCTAAAGGCTCTGCCTCGGCCAATTTTGTGAAGTAGTCGACCGCAACTATCGCGTATTTTGCACCACCTTTGGATATAGGCAAAGAACCGATTATGTCGATTCCCCAGATTGCAAACGGCCAGGGACTAACCATTTTCGTTAGTTTCGTTGGTGGAGCTCTCGGGATTTTTGCGTGCCTTAGACACTTGTCACATTTTCTTACATAGTCTGCAGCATCCCGATTCACAGTTGGCCAATAGTACCCATAGCGGGGGATCATTTTTGCTAGTGTCTGCCCCCCAGTATGGTTGCCACATTCTCCTTCGTGGACCTCCTCCAAGACCCGCTTTGTCTTATCATGGGCAATGCACCATAGTAAAGCGACCGAGAATCCCCTCTGATACATTACTCCACCCTGCATCACATATCGCGCGACTTTGCGAATGACCTGTCATCTTTCGCTTCTTCTTTTGGGTAAAGTCCCATTTAGCAGGTATTGCTTGAATGGGGTTATCCACGACTCCTTCTCGATTTCCGTTCCCAACACAAAATCAACTTCCATCACATCTATGCTTGGAGCATGTAAGGTTTCGACGGGAACCAATCCCATTTGCTGCGCATTGCCAGTGCTTGCGAATTTGGCCAATGAGTCGGCTTCCTTGTTTTGTTCACGTGGGACATGCGAAATGTCATAATGTTCGAAGTTCGCAAATAGTTCCTGAACCAAAGAAAGGTACAGAGCAAGCTTTTGCCCCATTGCTTGGTAGTCTCCTCGCACTTGGTGCACCACCAGCTGCGAGTCACAAAAGATTTCAACTGATTTTACCCCGAGTTCTCCAATGAGCTTTAAACAAGCAATCAATGCTTCATATTCTACTTCATTATTCATAGCCGGGAAATTGAGCTTCAAAGCATAATAAATCGATTGATTTTCTGGATTCACAAGGACTACACCATCCCCGGAGCAATGGTCATTTGATGCCCCATCGGTGTACAATTTCCATTGAATGGGGGGAATGACACCGTGACCATCTGGTTCGTCTGATACAGTAAACTCAGCGATGAAATCTGCTAATGCTTGCCCCTATATGGCTCTTCATGGCAGGTAGGTAATATCGAACTGAATCAATTCGATATTCCATTTTAACATCCTTCCAGAATTTTCTGGTCATTGGAGTACCTGTCGTAGGGGCTGATCGGTATAAATACTGACTGAGTGTGCTAGAAAGTATGGACGCAGCTTGCGTGATGCAACACCAAGCAATAGGCCAATTTCTCAATTTTAGGATAATTTCTTTCTACCCCCGTTAAACGTTTACTAACGTAATACACCGGCTTTTGAACTCGGTCCTCCTCACGGACCAAAGCCGCACTTATAGCATGCGGGGATACGGCCAAGTATACGTACAACATTTCGTGGTCTGCTGGTTTCGACAACACTGGAGGACTCTCCAAATGCCTCACCAGATCTCGGAACGCTTCCTCATAGTTGGATGTCCATTCGAAATATCTCTTTCCTTTCTTTATTATATCGAAGAAGGGAATGCACTTGTCTGTGGCTCTGGATATAAATCGACTCAGCGCAGCCACCTTTCCATTCAAGCTTTGTACCTGTTTTATAGTTTTGGGCACTTGTACATCTCGAATAGCTTGAATCTTTTCCGGGTTAGCTTCAATTCCCCGAGCATTAACAATGAATCCCAAAAACTTCCCCGACGCAACGCCGAAGGAACACTTCAGAGGGTTGATCTTCATCCCATAATATCTGAGTATGTCGAACATCGCTGCTAAGTCTCAAATGTGGTCGTTTGACAATCGTGACTTCATGAGCATGTCATCCATATAGACTTCCATCGTTCTACCAATCTGATCTTTGAACATTCGATTCACCAAACGTTGATAGGTCGCTCCCGCGTTTTTCAATCCAAAAGGCATTACTACATAACAATATAGCCCAACATCTGTGACGAAACTGGTGTGCTCCTAGTCCGAAATGTGCATCGGGATCTAATTGTATCCCGAGTACGCATCCATGAATGACAACAACTCGTGTCCTGCAGTGTAGTCGACTAACTGATCAATTCTAGGTAATGGGAAACTGTCCTTAGGGCACGCTTTGTTTAAATCGGAATAATCCACGTAAGTTCTCCACTTCCCATTTGCCTTTTTTACCAGCACGGGGTTTGATACCCATTCAGGGTAGAGGGCGTCGCGAACGAACCCATTCATTTTGTGCTTGTCCACCTCCTCTCTGAGAGCAGCGGACCTCTCCGGGTCCATTCCTCTCCTTTTCTGCTTAACTGGGACGTACTTCAGCTCTATGTTCAACATATGACTCGTAATAGCGGGAGAGATCCCGCACATGTCGGAATGTGTCCAAGCGAAAACATCGAGATTCGCTTGGAGGAAATCACTAAGGTCTTCGGTCATCGAGGGGCTGAGTTGTGATCCAATCTTCAGCACTCGCGATGGATCATCTCGGCTGACTGAAATGTCAATCATCAGTTCAGTTGGTGCTACTTTTTCTTCCCTGGGTTCCTCATCGTCGTCTCTCGGATCTATGTCTCTGAAGATCCGAGAATCATGCCCGAGCCAGGGCTCGGGCATTACTTGTCAATTGTCAGTATGTTGAATGCGGATGGAATTGTCCACAACCTTTCCTTTCTCCCTCTGCTGGGCCTCTCGAAGCTCAGCCACATAATATGCACGACCGGTCGCCTGGTCGCCATGAACAACACCTACTTCTTTGTCAGTCGGAAATTTTAAAGTCAAACACCATGGGGCCAATGCTGCCCTAAACTCAGCCAGGGCCGATCGACCCAAAAACACATTGTATGGAGAATCCACATCCAAAACTATGAAAGGTAGGATTCGCACTCTCCTACGCTCACCTTGTCCCAGTTCAACTGGCAACTCAACATACCCCACTGCATCAGTCGCTGCGCCATTAAAGCTATGTATACGAGCTTTAGATGGCTTCAAATCCTTTATCTCCATCTTCATTTGGTCATAATCCTTTTGAAGATGATATTGATAGAACTTCCACAATCAATCAAAATTCTTTTCACAAAAGCCGGCCCGATTGTCGCAGATATGACCATCGGGTCAATGGTAGGAGCCTCCACCTGGTCAGCATCTCTGCTCCTGAATACTATATCGTCTGTCATCATGCGCAGCTGTTTAGCAGGGGTCCCATCCTCTACGTTGGAACAACACTCAAAATCTGTATGCCTCAGGGAATTAGCATACCGCTCCATTTCTTTCCAGTTCTTATCTGCAGGGTGAGGTCTGCCGATGATCGTGTTTATGACTAGTCTGCCCACGGTCCGAGCAGACTCCTCGGGGTGACGTGGAGCTGGTGCACCACCGGGATTGGACGTTCCCTGTCCACCTTCTTGCGGATTCTTTACAAACTCCTGTAACTTTTTCTGCCTAATCAACTTCTCTATAGCGCCGTGTAGGTGTCTGCACTCTTCAGTATTGTGCCCATAAGTCTCATGAAAGCGGCAATACTTCCCGGTCCACTTTTGTTCTTCGGTTGACTCCTTTGGGCGTGGCTTTCTGTACTGAAAGGTATTGCAAGTTGATAGGTAAATATTTTCAAGAGATACATTCAGTGGGGTGTACTCGTTGTAGGTTGGAATTCTCGGCTTCCATTTCCTCGTTTCTCTCTTCTTCCCCTGATTTCTTCCTCCGGATTCCTTAGATTGCCCGGGCTTGTTCTAGACATTGACCTGAACTTTCCTCGAGTTGTCTCCGGATTGCTTCACAGCAATGTTTCTTTTCATGGTCTCCTGAACAGGCCCCGGTGCCTTATCTCGCCTTATCCACCTGGCTTCCTCTCTTCTTATGAACTGATGTGCCTTTGAGTAAAAACGCTCCAGCGTAGTTGGAGGTTTTCCTTTCGGTCAATCTCCAAACTCTGAATACGGATCCACACCTCGCATCACAGCCATAAGAATTGCGTGATCATTGGGATTACTGACTTCAGTAGCCGCAACGTGGAATCTCTGCAAATACTCCTTCAAGGACTCCCCAGGAGCTTGGATTACACTTGATAGAGACATCACGTCCTTTGGACGAGTAGTATGTATTCTGGACTGTTCTATAAATTTCATCGCCAACTTCCCGAAACTGGATACGGACCGCGGAGGAAGTCGGGTGAACCTCATGGTAGCGATCCCAGATAGAGTTATTGGAAAGCATCTGCACTTGGTTGCATCATTTGCTCTAGCTGAATCCATCATCCATTCATACCTCATCACATGCTGCCTGGGATAAGTCTTTCCATCGTAAGACGGGATAGTTGGCATGCTAAACTTTCTGGGGTACTCAGCCCGTAGGACAGTGTCTGTGAACAGAGTATGACTACTGGATACCCCTCAATCATTATTCGACAAGCCTTGATTCTCTTTCATCAACTGTCTAATCATAGCTGTTAGGTATGGGGTTTGTATGGAAGATGGAAGGTTGGAGTATGTCCTACGGGATTGATCAGGATGATGCCTCTTCTGCTGGCGATCTGCCAAACGTGCATCTTGAGGTTCGGCATCATTGGCATCTTGGTGTGTCGGGCGTCCATCCTCCACCTGCGCTCTGGCCCCTAAGTTTCCCATTCCTGCTTGGTTGTGGTCTCCGAGGTGTAACTGATCCCCAGTTGTTTGATCATCAGCGCCTGCCTGCTTAGTTTCAGTCTTGCGGCGTCTACGCCTAGGGGGTTCATCAGATGAAGTTGAGCTATCAGATGAAGAGTAAGGAGCTGGACTGCCCCCAGCATTCTGATGCTGTTGTTGAGTGAGATGTGCCATAAGGTTGGCGTTGGCCTGCATCTGCTCTCCAAGTTGTCTCCTGCTTTCCATGAGCTCTCTCATCAAGTCGTTGAACTCTGTTCTGGTGACAACTTGCATTTGGTCCTGGGCGGCAGTCCCTGCATCCAGATTTTCTTGCTGATTGCTAGGTCCTACTTGTTGTACGCTAGCAGTCTCATGGGTGTCTGCGTTATGAGAGGCTGATCTGGTGCGTGGTCTTCCCATTGTAGAGTTATTGGTAGGAACTCTGAGTAGAATCAACAGACATCTTATGAATGACTCGAATCTCCTTTAGGGGATTTATTCAATCCAGTAGCTTCAAAGCAGATCCTTGTGGCTTGAGAATTCGACTCTCAGTGAAAGCACCAAAGTGTTAGCACCAAAATTGGTCACTAACCTCGTTGAGAAAGATTGTGTAAAGAGATTAATGAAGAAAGTAAATTAGAACAGAGAATTGTATGCTAAGTTAAATGCGAAGACAAGAATACCGGATTTATAGTGGTTCGGCGTAACTGCCTACGTCCACTTTGAAGTTAATCTTTATTGCTTTGATCAACAGTTGATTATAGATACAATCCGTCCATCCACACCTTGAATACAATTGATAAGTAAAAAGAGCGAGTCTTGAAAGCGGCAGAGTCTCCCTAGTGTTCTCGAAAAAAGATCCATTTCACTGTGCCCCTGCCTCTCTATTTATAGACGAAGATGGGTTGGACTTCCCTGATGGGCCTAGGAGCAAGACACCTCAGCCCAAAATGAGTAACTTCTGTGTGCCGAGCCATAAATGCCGAGCGACAAATGCCGAGCGACAGATCCCGAACGATGTCTCCAAGCCGAACGAGGCAGTACGTTGAGTGGAATGTGCAGGCCGAATGAGATCTGATGCCGTTCCAAGGGAGATGCCGAATAAGGCATGAATGCCGAATGAGGTGTGAATGCCGAACGAGGCATGAATGCCGGACGAGCCTGGAATGCCGAACGAGGTTCATGCCGGTCGAAGCATGAATGCCGAACGAGGTTCATGCCGGACGAGACTGAATGCCGATCGAGCCTGAATGCCGAACGGGGAATGGATGTCGGTCGAGGCTGAATGCCGAACGACCTTTGATTGACGAACGAGTCTGGATGCTGGACGAGGTCTAAATGCTGGTTGACCTCTGAATGTCAAACGGGGTTGAATGCCGGACGGTCTCTGAATGCCAGTCGATGCTTAGTGTTGGTCGAGGATGAATGCCGAACGACCTTTGATTGACGAACAAGCCTGAATGCCAAACTAGGTTGAATGCTGACCGACTTAGTTGCTGGGTCAAACCACCAGGTAACACATATCAAGAATATATATCAAGTTTTCGTTAACAAAAATCGAGTAAAAGAACCTTGTTCGGACCGGTGCAAATCACCTCGAGACCATGTACTCGAATAATGGATCAAGAACAGTCATGCGAATAAAACGATATACGTACAACTTATGTATTTAATCTATTGGTTTCTTAACTACAACAATATCTTTTATATCACATTCGTTTATCCAAATAGTATGTCATTTAATACTAAAATTATTTATGAACCATTTCATAAAAACATAACTTCAAGTTATCAAATGTTTTATAACACAAGTTCATACTCGTATAATACTCCGATACATCCTAAAAGTATATACCCGACACCAAATTTAAAACTAGTTTAAATTCTATTATCTTCTAAGTTCAAGTGTTATTTAAACATCATCATTATATTTTTGCAAAACACTTAGTTTCAAGTTCTATATTGGTTCAGAAGTTTCCGACTGTCCAAAATCGTCGAAAATCCGATCATTTCAACAAATGAAAATTACCAATCAATATATCTTATCGTAATGCACAACCCATTAAATCTTAATCCATAGACTACATGTGTCCATAAAATATCTTAACAAAATTTCACTTCTATATTAAGCACACTTTGCTACAAAGGGAAAACGGTAAAGGTTTTCATAATTATTTGGGTTATGCCACTACCACTTGAGCACCCAACATAACATACATGCAAATCTTTTTTGCATAGAAAGCTTATTTCTAAATCTTTATTAAAATATTTTTTACCTTTTATCAAATTCTTTAAGGAAACTCTGGAACTAAACATTGGGTTTCATTTCAAATCAATTGAAATAACTAAGGCCACATTTGAGACTACAAGCTATTGTTATCCAACCTTATGACCGAGCCATATTCGGACGAATCTGATCAATCAATAGGTAGAATAACTAAGCAGGAATCCCAAGTGATAATTGCCAGGCTCAAATGTCAAGCGAAAACAAGAGGTGAAGTCACGAACTAGCCAAGAATCTTCAATAGAACCCTAAAAATCAACTCGCTCCAAGTACCAAACTCAATGGTCCAAGAATGAAATCAAGTCATGAATCAGTACCGATTCATGGCTAGGGATCGGTACCGATCCCTAACTTTAATCCAAATCCACCTCAAAGTTCATGCCATAGAAAGACTTAGTAATTATCAGTCGATGCACACCATAAATGATGGTTAGCTCGTCTTTAACCAAAATGATCAATATGAATAAGTCAAGCACTTTTGTCCAGCCTCCAAACTAATTAATGCATATAAGTTCAACCCCATATCAATGAAACCGAATGCCAAAGTTAAGGATACAAGTCAACCAAACGTCTATGAGAGATTGAAGAAGGTTCTCAGAGCAATCTTATGGATCGATACCGATCCATGGAGCATAGTTCGATACCGATTTTTGAACATTGATGAGTTGGCCATGATCTTCCGAGAGTGGTTCCTTTAGGATGTCGGGAATGTGAACAAGAATGCAGTGAGAGAATTTTGTCGACCTACAGCTATAAATTGAGGAGAAGGGGAATTATTTAAGGACTTTTGGCTTTTTTAATAAATTTCTGTACTTTCTCTATAATATCACGGACCATCACCGATCCATAGCTACTGATCCATAATATTAACTTTGTAAAACTCAGTAGTAGCATAAACAAAATTCAAGTGGACATAGATCTTTGATTAGTCGAACCACTATAATTATTGTGTGTTCATTTTTCCTTATTTTCCATTTATTTTCTTCATTTCATTCTCTACTATTAATCTATGGTTGTTTATGCCAACTTTTGGCATAAATAATTTGGTGCTTTCACTAAGAACATATCGATATCAGGCTATTTGGATTTTTATTCTAATTTTGGATGACTTTAGTCCAAGAGGTAGATTTGTCAGTGTCATTCCTATAATGTGTGACTATTCAAATTTCTGCAAAATCTACCATAGGATTAACGAAAGTAATGGTCCACGAAACACTAGAGAAAATCTGCCACCTCTAGGCCTGCTAACGATGCTGAGAACGCTGATTCTCAACATGTTAAAGAAGTTGCTCAACCCAATGCTGTTGAAATTCAAAGCCCATCAGATATTATCACTCTGGTTAAGATGGACATGATGATGAAAGATTTTAATGACAAGTTGCGTGAGAGTAAGGATGAGATGAGGAAACAGATGAGGGGAACTCTAGAATTGCTAAACAAATTATCCTATAGCCGTAGAAGGAACGGGAAGGAGTTAGCACCTCCCAACTCAAAAAAGGACAGTTCTTCATCATTCAGAGAAAACCACAGAGAGCGGAAGCAAAAAAATGAAGACAAAAGAAGTTTGGATTTCGAAAATCAAGTTGAACAGTGCTCAGAGTACAAGAGTAGGATCGGTACTGATCCATCCCCATAGGTCGGTATCGAATCCTGTCAATGTGTTGTTGGCACATGAGGTGGTGTTGGTTTAAATGATGATGTTGGTGGTGTAGATGGTCATGTTGTTGATGGCTAGAATATTGAGATTCAGACGGCTGCCCTTGATCCGTCGCATTGCAATCATAGAAATAAATCGGCTAGATGAATAGATCTCCTAGGGACAGGGGAACCTAGGTAATATGGAACTAACCGAGCTTGTTTGTAGAGCCAAACATTCGGGGTATGCCATGATCAATGTTGTCCTATAGATCAAATTGAGCCAGAATATTTAGTTGGTATGGTGAAGAAGTTAGTAAATGAAAACCAACATAGAAACAACAACGAATATTCTTCTCCCAATATGAACCCATTCACCGAAGAGATATTGTGTGAGGAATATCCCTAAAGGTTCACTATGCCAACAATGTTGTCCTATAGCAGGACGATGGATCCAAGATTGCATTTACTTAAAAACGAATGGTGAATGGGCATGAGGAGGGCAATGGATGCTATCAGGTGTTGGTTGTTTCATGGTCTTTCTAAAAGGTGTAGATATGATGTGATTAACCCGGCTTCCATCGAAATCCATATCGTTATTCGATTAGTTAGCAAGGAGATTTTTTGAATAGTTTCCCTTGCACACTACCCATCTAAAGGATGTTGTATAAGGAATATCCATGAAGGTTCATTATGCCAACGATGCTGGCCTATTACAGGATGATGGATCTGAGATAGCATTTGAAGAAATACAAATGGCGTATGGACAGGATGAGGGAAACATACGTTATGGGGGTATTGGTGTTGCTCAGTCTTTCTTGAAGGTGTAGCTACAATGTGGTTCAGTCGACTTCCACTGAAATCCTTGTCGTCATTTGATTGGTTGGCAAGGAGGTTTATCGAATAGTTTCACTTGCACACTACCCACCTAAAGGATGTGATGTTGTTATCGAATCAATTCCAGAGTATCGGGGAGTCATTGAAGGACTTTTTGAGTATATTCAATACGACCATGATGAAAGTGAGTAATGCTAAGGAGGACATAGTGCCGTTGGCTTTGATCAAGGGGTACATCCAGATACTAGTTTCGGAAGATGGTTGAAGATGAAACCTCTACTAACAATGGATGGTTTTATATAAAGGTGACTTAATTCTTACACTTGGAAGTGGCAAGTTCGAGCACTAGGAAAGTCAATGGTGGACAATCAACTGAAGTGATTCAAAGTAATGCGGTTGTGAAGCAATCCGTCGAAGGTTCTAGGAATGCTGCTATTAAAGTGGAAAATATAGGTAATAACCTTAAAAAATAATCAAGGTGATGGAGTTAGGAAGCCAAATTTCAAGAAACGTTTGAAACTTCCATAGTACGAAGATTATACACCACTAGATAATTTGATTAAGAATATATACCTTCCAATGCAAGGTATTGAGCATTACAAGAAGCCAAATTCGAGAGAGCCGACTAAGAGAAAAATGGTCTTGGATGTATTGCCGCTTCCACGAGACCCGTGGTCATAACATGAACAAATATAGGAATTTTCGAGATGTGATTGAGGAATTAATCTAGAAGAAGAAGCTTTGGCATTGTATAAAAGACTCATAGGATAGAGAGCCAGGGAATGTTCAACCCCGAGGGACACAGCTCCAACGCAGCCTGGTTGGACCTACAAGTGGCAAGCCTTAGCAACTTGAATAAAGACATGTTATCAACACAATAATTGGTGGACCTCATTCAATCGAAAAGAGTTGGAATGAGATGGAAAGATACATGAGTTCTTTAAAACATATGGTATAAGGGAGTTGCTTTTCCATCAAAGACGAGGCTCTAGTGAAGCAACTAAAAACCATGAAAGATGATATTCTATTCAGAAGTAATGACACGGATGGGGTCGAGGTCCCTATGCATGATCCCTTGGTGATAATGGTATAGGACAACAACTTTGAAGAAAGTGCTTGTTGATTATGGAAATTCAGTAAATATTCTATTTAAGAGAGTTTATGACCAAATGACAATGGATGGTCAGGATTCAAAGCTTGTAAATTTAAAATTTAGGGATTTATCGGAGAGGATGCAAAGCCTATAGGACTTGTAAACTTATTGACAGTTTCAAGAAAGGTGATTGCAAGAGATTGTAGTTTGTAACCTTCACAGTGATGGATATTTTTTCAGCTTATAATGCCTTTTTGGACTGACTAGCCGTTACTAGTTTCCAGGACTAAAGGCCCTAGCTCCATGGTTCCCAACGATGAAATTTCCCATGAGAAACGAAATGAGGGTCATTCAAGGTGATCAGAACCTTGGAAAAGAATGCTACGTCGCCGAGCTGGTGGAAGCAAAGCAACATTGAAAGGGAAAGGATGTAGAGAAGACTCTCTACGTTTAATCGATGGACGCATAACAACCACTGCCTAAGCCCTGACTTGGTTGGCATAGAAAGTTCCATAAAGCTATGGATCCGAGTAAGGATCCAGAGGACGCAAGGAGGCCCTAGCCGAGCGGACGATCACCATCTGATCTGTTAGGCCGATCCTACTCAGGTCCTGAAAATTAGATTTCAACTCAGCACGAGAATGAAGAAATAATTGGTGGGTTTTCTTTAGGCGAACCTAGATGTTTTTGCCTAGGCACATTCTAACATGTATGGAATATTGTTGGAGATAGCGTGCCATGCATTGAATGTGAACCCTAGATGTCTCCTTGTAAAACAGAAGTGGCATAGCCTAGGATCACACTGATCCTTGCGTTGAAGGAAGAAGTGGATAAGCTAAAAGCCAATGGCTTTGTCCGCAATGCTGTATACCCAAAGTGGGTATCCAATCCAATCCTAGTCAAGAAATCCATTGGGAAATGAAGGACATGGATCGGCTATTCAAACCTGAATAAGGCATGTCCGGAAGATATCTTCCCATTGCCAATGATCGACCAACGAGTGGATTCGACAGCCGGCCATGAATTGCTATCTTTCTTAGATGCTTATTTTGGCTATAATCAGATTCTAATGCACATCCAAAACCAAGAAAATTGGAGCAACATTTCTAGGGCAATATGCATGTTCTAATGGTGAATTGGAGCAACATTTACAGGAGATTTCAATAAGACTCTCTCGCAAGGGTAATGTATTATGTTGTAGGTACTAGGCAAGCGGGCTGGATAAGGGTCCATTCAACCTTCGAGGGGATGTCGTAGCCAAATTTATAGTCCCTTGAGTATCCTACTGCGAAGGCCATTCACATCCCGAGCAAGTTGTCTTACGCTAATCAATCAATTAATAATGCTGAGCTATATGTCATTTCATAGCCCAGTGTGGGACAGAAGGTGCCTGCTCCAATAGCTCCGTTCGTGTTACGATCATTGGAGTTATAAGGTTTGTTTTCACTAGGATTTGACATGGTGCAAAGGTGAAAAGAGTTTGTAAAGAAGTAGAGTGAACAAATAAAAGAGCTATTGGGGAGGGCACTCCTATCCCCAAACTATTGACTAAAATTATAGCTAACCTCAGAATTATGATTATGGGGTGATATAAACAAAGGAAACTTGCTAATACATTAATTAAAAATGTAAAATGAGGCGGTCGGTTGGAAAAAACGCAAAAGAATACAAGATTTGGAGTGGTTCAGCTAAGCTTGCCTACGTCTACTATGAAAAATTCTTACTACTTTGGTTCTCTTACAGTTTATGACTATAAGAGATAATAATAAGAAAATACAATGCTTGAGAGCTTATTTTGTTCAGTCTTTGTGAAAATGCAAGTCTTGATGTATTAATAATTGTTGCAAATTATATTAAATGGCTAAAATTGCATAGTTTAGGCTTGGAGGGATGGGTAGTTGATGTGCGTGCTAGTTAGGAGGCTAGCTGGACTGTATGGTTGAGATGATGATAATTATGTGGTCGTACCTTGAGCAAGCATTGTGCAAGGGCAGACAGCATGGGCTCAAGGAGTGGTTGTTGTAGAGGTACTTTGATGGTAGCAAAGGTAATGGTTATTGTACTTCTGTCAGATGAACGATGCCACTTATCAGACTTTGTATAGAAATGATACAAATAGAGCTCCTTTTTGTAAGGGTAGGAAGGCATCGGGGTTGGAGCTTGTCGAGACAAGGCGAGGATCCCTCAGAAGGTCCGGACAGTTGAAGAAGGGAGTGAGCGAGAGAATTTGCCGGGGAGTAGGTTATTAGCCAGGCCACTTACTAGGCTAGAGGCTTATTGCATATCAAGAAACTATATGCTGTCGTCGCCCGCTTGTGACCTTTAGGAGCTTTGCTTTGACTTAGGGGGACTTGACTGGTCGTTCAGATGTAGGCCAAGTTGGTTGATTGCTGAGGGGTGCATCACATGTCGAGCTGCTATTTGGCATTGCCTAACCCACTATTGTTTGAGTAGGCAATACTGTGACAATTTGTACTCGAGCCATGAGGTCCGCTCATAGGGTGAGCCTTGTTGCGTTTGAGTCGGTGTATGCAATCAAATGAGCTAGTTAGATTATGTCGGCTGGCCTAACTTGTACTTGCAAGAAATTTGAGTGGTAAGAAATTTCAAACATTTATAGGTAGAAAGAAGATTCTAACACATTTATAGAGAAATTTGAGCAATAGACGAGCTGCTGTTAATTTTTATTTGACATTTAGTTTTATAATGCCTAGTTGGAAAGCCTCTACCCATGACAATAGACTGTTAATTCATGCTATTGAAGAAGTTGAAATCTTCTCATGCTCGCCATTCGTTAATTATCTCGTAGATTCAATGTACAAGCTTAGAAATGGATAGCTACCAATTTATCATCATGAATCCTATCATGTTTGAGAGTTTCAACAAGCCTAGAATGTTCCAAAATCGTATAATGCAAAATAATTCTATGCAAGTAAATGAATGGAAATTAATGAAAAATGACTGTAAGAATGAATAAGAATTAAATAAGGTAGGCGATTTGCTGCTGAAGTCAATGGAATAAAATATGTTTATTGTGTGTAGATCATTGTGCGAATAAAATGATTTACGCACAATACATATTTTATTCCATTGGCTTCCGCAACAAATTGCCTACCTTATTTCAATTCTTATTCATTTTTACAAAATCATTTTTTGTTAATTCCCATTCATTTACTTTCATAGAATTATTTTTGATTCAATATCACCTTTTAACATTTACTATTAATATTATCAAAGAATATTTATTTAAAGTATTATATAAGTTTCTTGCAGGTTTAATTTACATTTATTATTTACTTAAAAAACTTGATTTCCATTTAATATTCAATAATGAATCATTTCACACTTAAGTTTCTCTATTCATTGATTTATATTTTACTTCATATACGGTACCATTCAATATTAAATATATTTATAAATCATTTCAACATTTTCTTAAGTTTATAACCATTTACTTGAATAGTATTCTCCTTCTTACTATTCAACTTAATTATTAAGCATTTTAAACATTAACTTAAGTTTATAATATTTCTTGTACATCTTAATTCTTTATTTGTAGACATGTGTTAATTTTGAATAATTTTTATTGCTTAAGTTTTTATTTACATAATATTCTATTATCTTTTTAGTTTACAAGTTACAAAACTTCAATTTTTTTTATATTTTCATTAAACACTTATATTTAATTTCATATTTCAATTTGGAAATTTTTAATCATTAAGATAGTCAATGATTCCATTTTATAATAATAATTGAAAATCTCTAATTATCAGAAACTTAAGAACTAATTATCGGGTTTCATTTCAAATCATCCTAAAATAATATATACTTATATCTTTTGTATATCAAATCACACTTAGGAAATCACAATTTAAAACTTGTTTCACCAAAACAACTGTGTAGCAAACCTACTATAATGGTCTTCCCACTTTGAAACTTGAAAATGAAAGTCGATGGTGTCACGATCATCACCGAAATGATTTTCCAGCGGTAGAAGAGGGGAGTACATAACTTATTATGTATATCTTTTGTATATCAAATCATACTTAGGAAATTACAATTTAAATTTTGTTTCACCAAAACAACTGTTTAGCAAAGCTATTATAGTGGTTTTTCCACTTTAAAACTCGAAAATGAAAGTCGATGATGTCGCGATCATCATCGAAGTTATTTTCCAGCAGCAGAAGAGGGAAGTACAGAACTTACTTTCTTATAGAATTCTATTAAAACATTTCTTTTCGATCTTATTAAAAATGTTTCTATCCCAAAAACTTCTAAATAATACTAATATTATTTTTCCAAAATCTTATTTAATTTAATATTTTAATTATAAAAAATACGGGTCGTTACTAGCTTTTTGGTTGGAAGATTCCATTGAATTATCTAGAAAGCAACGGACTATCGTCGGTAAGGTTGTAGTGATAGGTATGTTACATTGAAGAGCAAACCAGGCTCAATTGTCTTAGAGGTTCATTTGATAGGTTTTAGACCAATGTCCATTCTCGTTTTGTGTTAATATTTTTTTGCTAAATACTTATGTTAGATGCAATGTTATTCAAGACTTTTTAGTTGAGTATCTTAAAACATTGGAAGGTTGGGATCAAAAGATCTCTTATGCTTACATTCTACATTCGTTGATTTCAAATTCGTTGTGCTTGTTTTGATTTTTTTAAATCTAATCATGCCATCATTATAAGTAATGTATTTGTTTTTAATTTTATTTTCTTTAATTTGCATTCACTTTGTACCCTTTGTGATTGGTTGGTTTTTGTTTTAGATAGTGTATTTTGATTAAGAATAAAGTTATAAAATAATCAAAGCGTATAAACAAATTAATCACATAAGTTTCAAATACGAGCAAATCCAATAAATGGAAATTAGGTTCAAGTTACCATATGTAGTTGTGTATTAATCCAAGAGAACGGGTTAAGTAATTAAGTTTATATACAAATCCATGTTTGATATTAAACAAGCCTAGTACTGTATCTTTTGATCGCTTTTAAGGACAAATATAATTTGTTTTTCTTTGGACATAAAGGCCAATTTTGTATTGTGTCTCATCCATCTTAAAACTTAATTTTAGCTTATCAAAAGCTCAAATATTTCCAATTAAATCTCAATCATCTCGCTTTACCATTGTTGGGTTTTTTGCTGTCCTTCAACGTTTCTTCGTTTAATTGACCGTGATTAATCTTTTGTTAATTTATGTTCAAAGCTAAATTATGTTGATTCTTCCATTAGATCGAGTCAAAATGAATTTGTTTATGGTAAGTTCATTTTTAAGTATGATTTCCTTTATCTTTGTTGTTATATGAATATGCACCTGAATTCAACTTCTGCATTTTATGTTTTTTAGCATATGCTTTGACTTACATTTTATTTCCTTTTTTTATTTTCTTAGTATTAGTTATTGACGTCATTAATCTGAATAAAATATGATGTTTGCTGGATATTTTCATTATAACAAAATATTACAAATATTTTATTGTAGTTAGATGAAAGACTTACATTTATATCAATCTTTGATAAAAATAAAATTTAATTATTGACAAGCATCATTGTCCCAGTGGTTAAGTGATTTGACTTTGGTGCGAGAGGTCACAAGTTCGAAACTTGCGTAGCATGATTTGAACATATATTGACATGTGATATGTTGTCCAAGTGATATGTTATATCTAAGTACCAATTAAAAAAAATTATTATTGTGTGATAACAACTATATATAAAGTAGACTTGTATATAGAGAAAAAAAAATTTTGAATGATAAACATGAGGTAAATCATATATTATTATAAGAATAACGGTGTTAAAAAATATAGAAACGTTTGTCATTTTTTACAAAATGATATATGCAAGTAGATTTTGCATATACATGATTTAGTAAAAAGAAAATTGAAAGATAGTTTTGATGAAAGGATAGACTTTTATTTTCTTTTATTTAGAAACCAAATTTATTTATTTGTCTTGTGTTTAAAACATAAAAATAATAACTTTTTGAAAATAAGTAGAGCTGGAAGGATTAAATCTAACTATTTATTTTCTAAAATAAATATGGATGGTAAAATATTGCATCAATGAAAAGGCAAATTTATTTATTCCGGGATGCCTCTGCGAGAGCCTTAATTTAAAAAGGATGGGACGACGGCCGATCTTCTTACATCATTGGCTTATGAAAGTAGGTTTTCAAAAAATGAAAGCTTAATTTATTAATATTTTGCTTTTAAATATAGTTTATTTAATTTACCTAAATTGCAGTTTTAACTAGAATTGAATAGGAATGTAAATCAAAGTGTGATCTGATCCAAAGCTGGATTTGAATTGAAAGATTTTTGATATCAGTGTTTTATTAGTTGCAGTTATATGCGTTTTTCTTAATTTTCTGGAAAAGAATAATTTTCTTTTCTTTTTTGTATATTGATACATATACGACATTCATATGTAGAGATATGTTCCAAAGATTTTAGAAGGGTGAATACTTATGCTAAAGACAGTCAAGGTATTGAAGAGACCACTATTAAGATTAAATATAAATACAAACATTTGGAATGAGGAAACTACATAGTTTGGAAATCATCGATGAATTGGCAAAATTTTATTGAATTAGGAGCATTATAAATGGAGGTAATGGTGGGAAATCAGCTCTTTTCATATTCCTCTATGGTGATTTGTTCAGCCAATCATAACACAGTTTTTTTATAATTTTATAAAATCACTTTCACTAGGAAGTGTACTTAATTTTTTTTTTAAATTATGTTTTTTGTTGCTTGGACACATCGAAAAATAAAGAATATGATATGAGGTTAATTTCTCCCCGAGTTAACATTTTGAGTACGGTTAATGAGAAGGTTAGTACTGATAGCTTTTTGGTGGAAGATTCCATTGACTTATCTAGAAAGCAACGGATTATCGTTGGTAAGGTTGTAGTGATGGGTATGTTACATTGAGGAACAAACCAGGTTCAATTGTCTAAGAGGTTCAATTGTCTCAGTTTTGTGTACCAAGATGTTTAAAAGATAGATTCTTTTAAACCAATGTTCGTTCTCTTCTTCGTGTTAATGTTTGTTTATTTTTGAAAAATACTTGTGTTAGATGCGATGTTATTGAAGACCTTTTAGTGGAGTATCTTGAAACATTGAAAGGTTGGGATCAAAAGATCTCCGACTGTTACATTCTACAATAGTTGATTTTAAATACATTGTACTTGTTTTGATTTCTTTAAATCTGAGCAAGCCATCATTATAAGTAATGTATTTATTTTTAATTTTATTTTCTTTAATTTGCAGGTACTTTGGAACCTTCCTGATTGGTTGGTTTATACTTTAGTTAGTGTATTTTGTTTTAGAATAAAGTTATAAACAATCATAGCGTATGAACCAACTAATCCTTTTAGTTTCAAGTAGTAGCAAAACCGACAAATGAAAATTAGGTTCAAATGACCATCTAGTGTGCGGTATTAATTTCTAGGACTACGGATTAAGTGAATAAGTTTATAGGATGCAAACCCATGTTTGATATTAATTTATTAAACAAGCCAAGTATTATATCTTTTGATCGTTTTTAAGGTCAAATAACTTTTTTTTGGACTAAAAGGCACTCTTTGTATTGCATCTCATCCATCTTGAAACATAAATTAACTTATTAAAAGTTCGAATATTTCCAACTAAATTTCGATCATCTCGCTTTACCATTATTGTGTCTTTGCTGCTACTTCCGCCATCTCCAACGTTGTCGTCTTCCGTCTAATATACCGTGATTATAATCTTTTTGGGATTTAGTAACGCCTACTACCTTCAATGGTAAATTATCACTAAAAAAGGACCTTTCACTGCGTTTTAAAAGTGCTGCCATAATTATTAGCAGCATTTCGAAGAACGGTGCCTTGTATCATGCTGCAATAGAGTTAGGAAATTTTGCAGCGTTACTGAAACGTTGCTAAATAAAAGGCTATCGTTGCATTTAAAAAGCGCTGTAGTAAATTAATTTTCAGCGTTAATTAAAAGCTGCAAACTCATTTAGCAGCGTTTTGGCAACGCATTCTTAGTATCATTACTTAGGAGAACCAATAATATAGCAGCAGTTTTGAAACGCTGCAAAAGTAAGTTATCAACTTTTTTGAAACGATGCGATATATCAACGTTTTTGTACATTTTACAACTACTTCAGCAGTTTTAAAACAATTATATAAACCATGAATAATGTATTCAAAACATCCCAGTTTATAAAACACTAATATATATAATTCAATATTATAAGCAGATATAACGATTAAACATAATCAAAGCTACATTAATTTCATATACCATAAAAGTTAGTCGTATACAATGTTTCATGAACAATGTTTTAAGCACAAAAGTTAATGAAATAAAATCTTACAAAAAGATCTTGCTAAAAGAGAAAATATAAATCAAGGAAAGTCCAAGCTCGTCTCCTTCAAAAGTCTGATATGCCTATAGGAAAAAAAAGGCAATGGAGATCAGCAATAGAAGAGAACAAATATGAATTTATTATATAAAATCCAAAAAGGAAATAAGATACAGACATTGATCCATTATCATGTCAATTTTCACATATTCCGTTATCATTTCTCTTTCTACTTTTCGTTTACTACTAACTCAAAGAACCCAAGCATTTGATCCGATTAAAAAGAAAGTTGACTTAAAAAACTCAAATTCAAGTGTAAAATAGTGTGCAATCAGTTAAAAAGACAAGATTATCATTCACTTCACTATGTATTACCAATATAACATCCCAGTTTCACCTAAAGTTCTTATCCAAAGCAAAATACCCAAAATTTAGTTCGGCTTCATCAAGAGACCCATGTGGATATGGCCTAGCAAACTATGATGGCAGTAATTCTCCAGTAGTGTAGATGTATTCTATGTTCAAAAAATAGTTGATGTAAATATTCATCACAGTGTGACTACATACCAGCTAATTGTAATATTAAACATGTTGGTAATATTAATTAAGTATACTATCTAATTTGTATGTGTCATGGTTTATCTATAGATTAAATAATACATTTTCACATAATATATTTAAGATTACATCTAATAATTATCCTTAACATATTATATATTATTTATGATCATGAAATATATTTATCATATATCAATGTAATAAAAAATTTATTATCTTCATAAGAAAATAGTTCCACATCGAGTAAACTAATTCTTATATCACGAAAAAAACGTTCAAATGCTTTAACCAGATTGAAATTATTTGTCATAAACTTGTAATTGTTGAACTTAGATGATTTTTATAAAATTTAGTTAATTTATTATTATTATTTACGAAACTTAGTTAAATTATTATTCTTATTATTATAAATTTAGTTAATTTTTATAAAACTAAGTAAGCTTGGCTAATATTTTATAATTTATTATTATTGTAAGCTTAGTTAAATTTTTAAAAACTTAGTTAACTTATTATTATTATTTATAGAACTTAGTTAACTTAGTTTAACTATTATTATTATTATTCTTATTATTATTATAAATTTAGTTAATTTTCACAAAACTTAGTTAACTTTGTTAATATTTTATAATTATTATTGTTGTTGTTATTATTATTATTAACTTAGCTAATTTACTATTATTATTATTTATAAAACTTAATTGACTTAGTTAAATTATTATTATCATTATTATAAATTTAGTTAATTTTAATAAAACTTAGTTAACATGGCTAATATATTATAATTTATTATTATTAATAATAATTTATTATTATTATTATTTATAAAACTTAATTGACATAGTTAAATTATTATTATCATTATTATAAATTTAGTTAATTTTTAGAAAACTTAATTAACTTTGGTAATATTTTATAATTTATTATTATTATTATTATTCAAAATCTGACAGCACCTCCTTTGCACGGTTAGTGCTTTCCCGCACACCCCAATTCAATATATATAAGTTATCAAAAGAAGATCGGATTCTTATCGTATGTCACAATATATACTCTATGGTATCATACACACACATTTTAAAGCATAAAAACTTACCTTTTAATAGCAAATGTTAATGAGCAATCTTCTATATGCTTTGTGCATGTTCAGCTTTCCTACCTCCCAACACTAGGCTTTATTAATATAGCAAAGTATCCATTTCCCTGTAAATCTTGAGCATCCTGAAAGTGAATCACATTTAGAGCCGTATGGAAAAGTTTTGCTCTATTGCAATGAATGATGAATCAAACACAAAGGTGTAAATTAGAAATGTCAGAATCGATTATAATGTAAATTATCTAACCATTTAAGGACTAGGCAAAGATTGTGCAGCATTGAAAAAGCACTGTTGGCAGCAGAGCCAGCGAACTGATCCATATTCCTCAATTGATTTTCTTCATTAAGCTGATTCTGGGCCATGTTGAGCTGCATTACAGATTGCAACTGTATGTTTTGAAACTGCTGTTGTGATATTGGTTGATTATACTACATCTAGTGTTGGTTAGGTACCTTGAAAAACATGTTTATTTTAATCAAATGAGCAAAAACACGAATATGATACTCGTGCTCAAGAAAGAAATGATTGCATAGATACCAATTGAAATTTTGGTTGGGATTGGCTTTGTAAACTTAGTTATTTCTATAAACTTAGTTAATTTTTATAAAACTTATTTAACTTAGTTAATTTTTTAAAATTTATTTATTTCTTATAAAACTTAGTCAACTTTTTATAAAACTTCATTAATATATTTAATTTCTATAAAAATTAGTCAACTTATTCAATTTTATAAAACTTAGTTGCTTTGTTTAATTTTATAAAATTTATTCAACTTGGTTAAATTTTATGAACTTATTTAATTTTTTATATATAAAATGATTACTGCCATTTTAATTTATATTTTATTTTGAGTAAAGAATAATCCGATATGATATAAAATCCTAATGAACTATTCTCAAAATAAATTAAAAAAAAGCAACAGTACCTTTAAATATGTAGAGATTACCATTAACATCACTACATATACTTTGAACTCTACGTCTAGCAAATTGCATCATAACCCCTTCACGTTATTTCCATGTATATATATAATGCCCTCAATAGTTAAAGTAGACAGTTCATGCCTCAACTACCAATAAATAAAAATTGAACAACATTAAAAACTATTTACATCATCATCCAAGTCAATTCTGTAATAATGGTAGAGACGTGGCAAAAAAACATTTGATAAAATTACTTACAGTTTTAGCAAGAGTATAAGCGACAAGGGAAAGAGATGCGAGATAATCTGCTCGTCAAAGAATGCACACAACCTTCGAAATTTCTACTCCCAAATGTCACAGCTGCTTCAATGATATCTGAACATACACACATGTAAATGAGTTTATGTACATTTCAAAGTTTAAAACATTTTATATGCAATCATTTACCATTCTTAGAAATGGCACCTAACACTGACTCATCTTGGTCTCCAGTTGCTGATGCAAGTCGTGCAACCGTATCCAACTTTGTGGAAACCCAGTTGATTGAGTTACTGATGTTAATTTTTACCTTTTGTCCAAGTACGTATTGACAACTCCAGGTCCTGGAGCAAGACTTGTTTTGATCAATTGTTTTAGCTGATACAAGATGATAAAACTATTAGAAACTTAAATGATTAACATGCATGAATCATCCTTAGCATGCTGCAAGTTCCTAAATTGAAATGTACAAGCCTGAAAATAATTACTAGAACATACAACCTAGCTATAAGATAAGAGAGAAATGAAACTTATTCAAATGTCGAAGGGTAGAAGAGTGTAGGGCATCATCGGCGTGCTAATTATTATGTTCAAATATGATTGCTTACGATTCTACAAAACTTATGTAATATACACGTATGCTTTCAATGTAGTACTGAAAAGAAACACTTCCATTGTTATAAAGTCCCTTGCATCTGACTGCATAGAGGAAGTATTATATTATAACAGCAATGTAAATTTATATGTTTGAGTATATTAATTTACTCCATTTCAGGATCAAACCACTCCTAGAGATTGGAAATGTCGAAGACAATGATTATATAATCATAATCAAATTTCAGTTCTTAATGAATGGAAATTTCCATGATGGAATAGTCTAGGTATTGAAACTGGTAATAGGAGTCAAGTCAGCCTATTTGCTTTATGTTAGAACTAGGATGAGTCCCATGCTTCGCACATGGGCCACTGATTGTAATATTGTTTAGGTTGATATTTACTTAGCACCAAAAGTTTTGCACATTGGTTTCCATAAGGTCTGGCATGTAGAATTCTTTACCATCTCAATATACTCATAACACAATTTATTTTAGCACTGGAGAGCAGTTCCAAAATTATAAAAAACATTATTCCGAGTTGTTTTTCAAGAGTAAGAAGAGCACCATTTCAAAGCTTTAAATCGGCTACTAGCATGGAAAAAGGTTAGTGATTCGTCTGATTATTTATTGTAATTGCATAAAGATTAAAAAAATTAAGGTAGTTTTATGTAAAGAAAACTAACATATCAAATCTTAGTAACAAAATTTTATTCCTTCCTCTTTGCTTTAATTATTAATTATTAGTTACGTATTAACCGCTGATTAATAGTTACCAGTTGATAATCACAATTAATAGTAATTATCCTTTTAAATGGTTGCTTAAGTGATAATAATTGATTAAATTATTTCAATCTTGGTTCAATTAGTCAAAGCAAACTGTTGTCAAATGAGAGATAATGATCTAACTAACTCTTCCATTTACCTAAAGTGTGTGTTTGGGGATCAAAACAGTTTGTTCTTCAACATGTCTAAAAGTCTACATTCATTAAATCATGTTTACGCCTTATGTCCAAAGTACACCCGATCAATAATCTGATTGAGGATGTTTCTCCTTTACCCAAAAGCTTGTATGTAGAAGTCTGCCCATTGCGAGATAAAATTTGGAAGATCCCCAAATTTCAAATTTTGCTACACGAAAGCTATTTCTCTATTGTAGAATGACTCATAATCTATTGCCCCAACAAGCATATGGATGCCAACCTAGATGCTTGCTTATTATCTTGAGATGGAGATCTGAATTGCACTAGTGACACGTTAATAGAAAAAGCGAAACAACAGCTTATTAACCTAAGTTGTTCAAAAGTGAAATGAGCTTATTAGAGTGGCTCACAGTGACAAAAATGTTTTATTTTAATTTTAAAGTGAAAAAACAACAGCTGTTAGCAGGCAAGAATTCAAAATAAACAAAAGGGAAAAGACAACGTTGTTGGTTGAGCAGCACTAGATTGGCATTAAAAGCAAAGTAAAGGAAGGGTTTGGACCCAGTTTAAATATTTTTAACGCAAGTTATGCAACTAGCTACCCTAGTGGGTTGAAGAAAGCGACTGTAATCCTATTTCAGTACATAATCATTAGTCACTTTAGTAAATTATAATATCCATCACAACCGAAAATCCATATTACCTGGAAAGTCTATATTGGCATAATGGGTCTGCACAGCCAAATACATATGACTGGATCACATATTTAAAATGGTTCACTAATTCTAAATGCACAGGTAAAAGTAAGACTAACGCAGCGGATAATTCAAAACGATCTTCAATCGATGAAAGTAGCAGTCGATGGATTGATGAATGCTGAATTGCCCGAATTCGTTGATCCGAAGATACCGAACTCTAGCTATCTCTGACTCGTTGATCCGAAGATACCGGAAAGAGATCTACGATTCTTCGACGTTGATCTTGCGCACAAGATACCGTGAATCGGCTTCAACAAACGATGATCCGAGCGCACTCGAATGACGTTAGTGGAGATAGGAGATACACTCGACTACCAATTGAAATTGAAAGCAACAAGCTAACAAAAGAGAATTTTATTCAATATTCAACAACCTTTACAAAATGACCATACACGCCTATTTATAGGCACATTACAATTTACACCAAAGAAACAACGAAATTACACTAAGTCCTAACTCGGTTCCGAGTTAACAACATCTGCTTCGCGACTTAGGGATAGCTCGGCAACGACTTAATCTTCTTTTCGCGACTTAAGGGTAACTCGGCAACGATTTAATGGAAGCTTATCTCGGCAACGATTTAGGGTTAGGTCGGAGCTTGCGATGTGCTTCCGCGTCATGGGGTTTAGGTCGGTCGCGACTTTAGGTCGTAGCTCGGCATGGAAGGCTGGGGATAGGTCGTGGGTCGCGATTGAGGTGGGAGTTAGGTCGTAGGTCGGCATGAAGGTGGAAGTTAGGTCGGCAATTGGGGATAGGTCGGCAATTGGAGATAGGTCGGCAAATGGGGTGGGAATTAGGTCGTAGGTCGGCGTGAAGGTGGGAGTTAGGTCGGTAATGTCGATATGTCGTAGGTCGGCAATGGGAAGGGGTAGGTCGGCAGAGTAAGGTCGTCTACGACCTTGGGTAGGTCGGCCGCGACTCAAAAGGGTAAGTGCTCCATCATCCTCCCCTTGTTGGAAAGAATTCGTCCTCGAATTCACACCCTTGTCACCTTCGACAAATTCCTCCCCATAATATGGAACCAAATGTTTAACGTTGAAAACGTCTGCAGTGCGAATATGATCTGGCAACTTTAACTGATAAGCATTGTCATTGATTTTCTTCAAGATTTCTACTGGTCCAATCTTGCGAGCTTTCAGCTTGTTGTAAGTTCCAACTGGAAAACGATCTTTCGTCAATACCGCGTAAACAAAATCACCCTCTTTGAAGACTACACTCCTTCGTTTCTTATCCGCCATTTGTTTGTACTTCTCGTTTGTCTTTTCCAATCGTTCTTGAACGATTCTATGGCACTCCGTCAACCCTTCAACAAAATCAGCAGCTTTCTTAACTGTCTTCTTTGATTGTGGTATTACCGTTAAATCCAACGGGCCCTTCGGTAAGCTCGAATAAACAATCTGGAATGGACTGAACCCAGTACTTCGATTCACAGCATGATTATGGGCAAATTCTGCCTGACATAACTTCACATCCCAACTCTTTAGATTATCTTGAACAAGACACCTCAACAAGTTTCCCAACGATCGATTAACCACCTCAGTCTGTCCATCCGTTTGCGGATGATAAGCACTACTAAATTTCAGCTTCGTTCCCACCATTTTCCACAAACTCAACCAAAAGTGACTCAAAAATCGAGTATCTCGGTCAGAAACAATAGATTCGGGTAAACCATGTAAACGATATATTTCTTTAAAGAATAACTGTGCCACTCGAACTGCATCCGCTGTCTTCTTACAGGCTATAAAATGTGCCATCTTCGAAAACCGGTCCACCACAACAAATACAGAATCATTTCCCCTCTGAGTTCTCGGTAATCCCAACACGAAATCCATGCTGAGATCAACCCATGGTTTGGTAGGCACGGGTAACGGCATATATAAACCCGCATTAGTCGCAGTTCCTTTCGAAACTTGACAGATATGGCATCTCTCAACAAACCTCTCCACTTCTTTCCTCATCGAAGGCCAAAAGTAGGATTGTGAAATTAATTGTAAGGTACGGTCTCTTCCAACATGCCCTTCTTCATGTAATTCCTTGATAATCTTCATTCTCAAACTACCCTCCGGAATGCACAATCGATTTCCTTTGAAAAGAAAACCATCTATTATCACAAAATCATCCGTCTCTCCCTCCTTGATCTTTTCAACAAATTTTGCAAAGTATGGATCATCAGTGAATAACTCTGGCAATATTTCAAACCCCGTCACTTCAACTTTTAGCGTAGTCAACAAATGACTCCTCCTACTCAAAGCATCAGCCACACGATTTGTCACTCCTGACTTGTGTTTCACAACAAAAGTAAACTGTTGTAGATATGCAATCCACGATGCATGTCTCGCTGAAATCTTGTCTTGTCCTTGCAAATGCTTCAATGCTTCATGATCAGTGTAAAGAACAAACTCCTTCTGAAATAGATAGTGTCTCCAGTGTTTAATAGATTGTATAACAGCATAAAATTCCACATCATATGTACTGTATCGCATCTTCGCTCCTGACAACTTCTCACTGAAATATGCAACAGGACGCCCCTTCTGACTCAACACCCCTCCAATCCCAACCTTGGATGCATCAGTATGTAGTTCAAACACCAACTGAAAATCAGGTAGCACTAGAATTGGTGCAGAGGTCAAAAGATCTTTGATTCGTTCAAAAGCAATCCCTGCTTCCTCTGACCATGAAAACTGTTTGCCTTTCATACAATCTGTAACAGGCGCCATCACACTACTAAAGTGTGGAATAAACCTTCGATAAAATGAAGCCAACCCGTGAAAACTATGAACTTCCATTATCGTCTTGGGCTGCGTCCAATTTCTGATCGCCTCAACTTTACTTTGGTCAACCTGTATTCCTTTCTTTGAAACAACATACCCCAGAAATAAAACACTATGCGTCATGAACACGCATTTCTTCGTTGCAGCATAGAATTGTTCTTGTCGCAATACCATCAGCACTTCTCTAAGATGATTCAAATGTTCCTCTGGGCTCCCACTGTAGATAAGAATATCATCGAAATATACCACCACAAATTTCCCAATGAACGGTCGAAAAATCTGATTCATCACCCTCATGAAAGTACTTGGTGCATTGGATAAACCAAATGGCATAACTAACCATTCGTATAGACCCTCCCTAGTTTTAAAAGCAGTCTTCCACTCATCTCCTGGTCTGATACGAATTTGATGATATCCACTCTTCAAATCAATCTTCGAAAAGATAGTAGCTCCACTTATTTGATCCAACAAGTCATCTAACCTCGGCATTGGAAATCTATATCTCACGGTTATCTTATTCAATGCTCGACTGTCAGTGCACATTCTCCATGTCCCATCCTTCTTGGGTACCAATAAAGCTGGTACAGCACAAGGACTCAGACTCTCCTGCACACGCCCCTGTTCAAGCAATTCCTCTACCTGCCTCCGCAATTCTTCATGTTCCTTCGGACTCATTCGATAATGTGGTCTGTGTGGCAATACAGCACCTGGAACAAGATCTATCTGATGTTGTATATCCCTCAACGGTGGCAACTCCGTTGGTAACTCCTCTGGAAATACATCGTCAAATTCTTTCAGAACTGGTTTAATTTCTTCTGGGATTTCAACCTCTTCACTGCTTTCTCGTCCAATCAACAAGAATACTTCCGGCTCTTCTTCAACTTCTTTAACAAACTCCTTCAAAGTCAATAGAGTTTTCAGCTCTTCGATTTCCTCCACTTTGTTTTCTTCCTGTTGGCGTTTCTTCGGAACCAGAGTAATCTTTGTACCTTCGAACATGAAACTGTAACTGTTGGTCCGTCCATCATGTTGTACTGCTCTATCAAACTGCCATGGCCTGCCCAACAACAGATGACACACATCCATGTCTACTACGTCACACCAAACCTCATCCTTGTATTTCTTCCCAATTGAAAACTTCACACAAGCTCTACGTCCAACTTTCACTTCACCACCCTTCCTCAACCAAGCTAACTTGTACGGTTTAGGATGTTTCTCAGTTTTCAACTCCAACTTCTTCACTGCTTCTGTAGAGATAATATTATCGCAACTCCCAGCATCAATAACAAATTTACAAACTCTTCCCAGAATAGTGCATGTAGATTGAAAGATATTGTTTCTCAACCAACTACTTTCCTCCTCTTGCTTCGGTGTTAAACAACTTCTCCTCATCATCAATGCATACCCGTCATCTCCCGACAGTAAATCTTCCTCCTCAACTGGCAAAGAATTAGAGCATTCAGCTTCTTCCTCATCTTCCTCCTCAACTTCTGTCACCATGGTTCTCTTCTTCGGCTTCGGACATTCGTTGCTTTTATGACCCATCTCCTGACAGTTGTAACATTTGAAACCGTTGTTAACCCTTGCCTTCTCAACCTCCTTTACCACTGGTTTACTGATAGGTTTAGACACATTAGAACTTCCACCAACACCCTTCACTTGATTATTGGAATTTGTAAACACACCACCTCCTCGTCGTCCCTGCTTCTCCCAAGCCAACGCTTTCTGATGTGCTTCCGCCACAGATCTTGGATCGAACATATTAACCATATCCTGGATCTGCATTCTCAATCCCCCAATGAATCTAGATGTCAGCTGCTCTTCCGTTTCCATAATATCATTCCTCGCAATAAGCTGGTAAAACTCATCCGCATAATCATTAACAGTCTTTGTGCCCTGCCTCAAGTTCTGCAAACGTTGATACATCAAAGATTGATAATTGTAAGGTAAGAACGTTGCTTTCATCAATTTCTTCATCTTCTCCCAAGATTCAACTTTTGACTTTCCCATTCGTTCACGTGTAAGTTTGGTTTGCTGCCACCATGCCAAAGCTCGACCCCTCAACCTTGTAGCAACCAACTTCACTCTACGACGTTTTGGAACTTCTTTGAAATCAAAAATTTCTTCAACATTAGCCATCCAATCCAAAAATTCTTCGGCTTGCATACCACCTTTGAATTCAGGAATTTCAGTTTTCATCCCGGATTCCCACTTGTGATCGTATTCCGACTGATTCCTTCCTCGTCCACGTCCTCGTCCATGAATACTACCAGCATCATACTCTTCTTCACCATCTGATGTATATCGATGTCGATCCTGACCACCAACATCTCTACCACCACCATTTCTTCCACCAACATTCCTACGATCCACATTCCTTCGATCACGATCATTCACATTTCTATCACGATTTCGATCTTCAACATTTCGATCACAATCTCGATCCACGCTTCTATGATCACTATCGACACTTCTCTCCCGATTAGAATGTGGTGAAATTCTACTTCTTCCATGGCTCGATTCAGGTGAAACCCTTCTTTGATTTTGACTCATTTCCAACATCATCCTCTCTAATCGACCAATCCCTTCCGTAAGCTTCTCATTGAAATTCTCGTTGATTTGTTGCTCCATTTCGTCGGCCTCTTCTCTTCCGTACAAAGCATTAATATTGCGATGACGTTGAACTCGTCTTGGCGGCATGATTGAATACTTTACAAACACTTCAACAAATTCACACTTCAAGTTTTCAAACACCTTTCGAACTTTGATCCAAAATGAAATGGATCGAAACTCCAACTTGTTGCAAAATATGATGAACACGATGAACACAAATTCAACACTTCAAATTCTCTGCTCCAAGACTCGATTTAGCTATGATTGGCTAAAACAAGCTCTGATACCAAACTGACGCAGCGGATAATTCAAAACGATCTTCAATCGATGAAAGTAGCAGTCGATGGATTGATGAATGCTGAATTGCCCGAATTCGTTGATCCGAAGATACCGAACTCTAGCTATCTCTGACTCGTTGATCCGAAGATACCGGAAAGAGATCTACGATTCTTCGACGTTGATCTTGCGCACAAGATACCGTGAATCGGCTTCAACAAACGATGATCCAAGCGCACTCGAATGACGTTAGTGGAGATAGGAGATACACTCGACTACCAATTGAAATTGAAAGCAACAAGCTAACAAAAGAGAATTTTATTCAATATTCAACAACCTTTACAAAATGACCATACACGCCTATTTATAGGCACATTACAATTTACACCAAAGAAACAACGAAATTACACTAAGTCCTAACTCGGTTCCGAGTTAACAACATCTGCTTCGCGACTTAGGGATAGCTCGGCAACGACTTAATCTTCTTTTCACGACTTAAGGGTAACTCGGCAACGATTTAATGGAAGCTTATCTCGGCAACGATTTAGGGTTAGGTCGGAGCTTGCGATGTGCTTCCGCGTCATGGGGTTTAGGTCGGTCGCGACTTTAGGTCGTAGCTCGGCATGGAAGGCTGGGGATAGGTCGTGGGTCGCGATTGAGGTGGGAGTTAGGTCGTAGGTCGGCATGAAGGTGGAAGTTAGGTCGGCAATTGGGGATAGGTCGGTAATTGGAGATAGGTCGGCAAATGGGGTGGGAATTAGGTCGTAGGTCGGCGTGAAGGTGGGAGTTAGGTCGGTAATGTCGATATGTCGTAGGTCGGCAATGGGAAGGGGTAGGTCGGCAGAGTAAGGTCGTCTACGACCTTGGGTAGGTCGGCCGCGACTCAAAAGGGTAAGTGCTCCATCAAAGACTTTGTTCCTGCACGTATCACACGCCTTTACTACACGCGCACAATGTACATCAACATCTTATAGTAACAAAACATGTAAGGAAAAAGAAATCTTTTCCTTCAATTATGAAAAGAATCTGGTTGTTTTGGTAATAAACTAATCGACTTAGGATGCAAGACCGGAGATTGTTAAGAATTAAAAAATTAATACCTGATATGAAGGTAGACCTTCTGACCTACAGAAAAGAGCTATCATCAAGCAGTTTCACTGATAATGCAATCATCCAACGGTGGTTCTCTGAAATAGATGATATGTCAATCAGGATGAAACTCATTAAAAAATCACAGACCATAGCAGTTGTCTGTAAAAAAATAGCAATGATCCATCACTGTCCTGCGTGGTTGAATTAAAAAAGGTTTAAACACTATAGAAGAACCCAGCATCATGGTAATGAAATTTTGGCAACACCATTACCAGTTACAACAATAACAAAGACAGGGGAAAAACATATGGGAGCCATTGTTCAATACATTATTATTAGTAATTAACAGTATAAAGTGTAAATGAGAAAGGGTAAATTGGGCATACAATGAAATTCAACTTACCAACTACTTCTCACTACTCTATCACCATGTTACAGTAACCCGATCATGTGCTCGGTTATGGATCCAACGAAATTAGTATAATCTCTGAAAGTGTTATCATTAGAACAATGGACGAACAATGGTGGAATACAATATCAATCATATACCACGAAAGCATAACCAAGGATTAAAAAATTTAGCACCATTAAATTTATGAAACAGTTTCGAGGAAGAACAAAATTAAGGCATGGGGGAGAAAATTAGAAGTGGAAGAACGAAATTAGGGGTAGATGAAAATATTTGGCTAAGCGGTTGTAATTTGGGTAGTGAAGAAAATTCGTAACCTCTGAAATGGTTTGAGTAGAAAGAGTGGGAGAGGAAGTAAACAGGGAGGAAGATGGGGGGAACGATTGGAAGGGAAATAAAGGGAGAAAAAGAGATTACGTAAAAGAGGTATTATTTTGAAATGCTACAATCTCCGACTATCCAAGTCAGCAAGGCTGGCTGGTTTTCTGGTTTCTAGTATAAACAACGAGTATATATGCACGCCTAGATGGACATGCATTTAATCACAATGTGCATGCATTTATAGTTGTGCCCCTTGAAGTAGATTTGACAGTATGATTGCCAGCATAAACCGAACCTAAAGCACCGTCCGAGAAGACCGAAACAATTGAAGAACGATCATAGAACCAAATTTTTTATAATGCTAAAGTTTTATCATTTGTTTCTTTTATTTTAGTTTATTTTATACTACTAGAAATGGAAATAATACTTGTACTTATACTGCATATGCACTTTTAGCTAATGTGGGATGTGAGCAAAAATGTATCTAAATACATCATCACTTCACAACATGGCTTCATCTCTTTTATTTATTAATAGCGAGAATTCAATGAAAAGGATTTATAGCGTGGTTTTTGAAATTTCAAAGTTGAAAGGTATTCCAGATATACAACCATGTTTATATTTTTAAATTTGAAAGGTAGCTTCCAATAAATAATTATTATGATCAGTTTGGGATGCATCACTTGAAGATCCCATCGGAGTCGTTGGTAGTTTTTATGACTGCAAATGTCTATGAAAGATCCAAGTGGTAACTTCTGAAACAATGAAACTGTTCGTGACTTATTCTGACATTGTTTCCATAAGTATCTATCAATGTATTTTTAGGCCTCTAAATGTTCGGATATGGATTCAGATAGTGTCATATTTGTATATCCTAAACCATTTTCGAATATTAAATATCTATATCCGTGGATGCAGATGGATATCAGATATTTATCAGATATTTCTCGACTAATTCACAACTCATAAATCTAAACAAATAAATAGAAAATTTGACTCATTATAAATCCATTTCAGTACTTAAAATATAAAAAATAATAAATATACTAAGAATATTATTTTAAGCAGCAGATATTGATTTATATATATATATATATATTAATTTTTTTTACCTAGATAAAATGGTAAATGACGATCATTTTATGTACTAAAATACCCAAAAAATTACTATAATGTTGATAAACACCGGACGAATAATTATTGGATATGGATATGGCTCGTATCTATTTTCGAATATCGGATAATATTTCATATGTCAAATACAGATACGGATGGATTTCGAATTTTTGGGGTATTCATTGGCAAACCTCTTTAACCAAGCAAATCAATGGTACTGCTTTTATTTTGTTCTAAGTTATTAACATCAGTAGAATCATATCATTTATCTTTATTAAGGTTTTGGGTTCATTGTCTTGCACTTTATATGATAGATGATTGATAGCACTATAGCAGCAAGTAGATGGGTAAGGGGTGCATAACCATTAATCTGCTAACCATTAAAATTCACATAACATAATGATAAATTTATCAGGTTGTTTGCACGCACACCGATACATGTATTATTGTAATATATATCAATACTCAATTTAAACAAACAGAAGCATAAACATTATCCTATACAATTTGATGCCCAATCAAACAGTAATTTGCACTAAAACTAAAAATCAAGTTAACATGGAAAACAATGTAAGTTTGACGAAACAAACAACAATGGTAAAACTAAAAGACACATAATAATTGATGTAGCACTTTTAACTCAAAAAAAACATTTCAAAAGATGAAGCTATTATTGAAAGCAGTCATCTCTGGCAAGTCCATCTCCCACTTTTCATTTTCAGACATCATGAAGGACGAAGACATTGCTCCGGACCAATCGATTCCCATGCCAATTACACAGTTGCTTTAATTACTGCTGTTGTTATCTCCTTGATCACCATAGCTTATTTGTTGCACAGTATCGGGCATGTTCTCACTTTCATCAGTGGCATGAAATTGTGCTAAGCTCTGCGATATGTATTGCTAGCTTCCCATGTCTGATAGATGATGTTATATGCAATGGTTAATTGTGTAGGAAGCTCAAGGGTTGGAGCTGTGTTTTGGCGAGCAACGGCCATGGCCCTAGCTGAAAAAATCAAAAACTCACACAGTAAATTAGATTTGTGATAGTAGGCCCAAGTAAAAATATAATTTGGGCCATGGCAAGAAAATAATTTGGAGAAGGAAGCCCATGTTCGTAATTAAATTCCCTCCCTGTACTCCTTGTATCACGTTTGTCCTACGTCAAAATCTAGAATTTATATTCTCACTGCATATATTCAAATTCATTTATATTTTCTTTTCTCTTATTCCATTGCTACTTGTTGTTCATCATTATTTAGTGATCATATAGTAGAATATAGGTAAACCATAAAATCATGTTGTCATACAATATATTTAAAAGGGTAAAAGTTTTTGATCGGTTATCCTAGTATGAGTTTACATTAGAATCCAAGTGTGCAGTTACATAACAAAATGAAACCATTTCAATTAGCAAACCACAATTATCAGTTGGGCAACATCAAGTACATGCATTAATAATTAGTGGATACTATTTTATAAAATGGTTGAACATATCATTTTTATTAAAATAATTAGTACAGAAACACATAAATATTAACAAACGAATCGCAACATTTGCTTCTAAGAAGCATCTGTACATAACTCAAAACGGTTATTTATATCAAAAATCATAAATATTTTATCTTTTTTTCTATAAGTCATCTCATTAGATGAAAAACATCTGCAAACTTGCCATTACACCAGTACCAAAAAGAGCCAACCCATCACCATAAACGTCCACACACCCAAATGCATCGGACCCAGGAGGGCACTCAATAGTAGCCTCAAGAACCCGATGATGAACCACATGAGAATCGACCGAATACCCACCCTTATGAGCATGGCCAGAAATGCACACTTTCACACACTCATACCCATGTACCATCTCCATCACCTCTTCATAGTCCCACAGCAACACCATCCTGGAAGAAGCTACAGGATCCAAAGGACGTAGCTGCACACAACCACTTTCTCCATTTTCTTCTTACAATCCTTTACTGCATATCATATAGCCACTGTAGCTGCTCTTCTCCCACCACTCAACTGTGCATCAAAAACATGGTGTCGATACCCTCCATCCCTTCAGGACTGTTCTTGTTTTCGTTCGGGTTCCTCTCTTTTACCAGCCTTTCAACTTTGGCTCTCTTTGAATGATCTTCCAGTCATGCCAGGGCGCTGATGTCGTACATGTCAAGGACTATGAAACTATACTTGGGCATAGGTGAAAAGTCTTTGTAAGCATTTGTGCCCTTGTTGGGATTTTTAGTGATGAAATGACTTTGTCGCCAGGTAGGTTGTAGAGACAGTGGTTGCCGATGCACATGGCTATTGAATGTAACGACCCCGAAATTTAAATTTATTTAAATTAATAATTAAATGAATTTTTGAATTAAATTGAGTAATTAAATAAATTTTTGGATAAAAAATTTGTAAATTTAATTAGAAAATTGAAACGAGTTTCCCCACATTCAAATAAATTCTATGTTAAATCAATTAAAAATCTATATATTGTATATATATGTGATTTAGATTTAAATTTCAAGTAAAGGGTTAATAATAATTTGAGTTTATAAAAAAAATTATATAGTTTTATTTAATATAAAGTAAACAAGCCAACAAATATAAACTGTAAACAAAATAAGAAATAAAAATATAAAACAAGATGCAAAATAAAGTAAAAAACATCAATAAGTGCAAACATAATTAATGCAGCCAGGTTAAGCTTGTAAAAGCAAAGCAAAATAGTAAAACAAAGTATAGGCAGCCGAAAGAAAAATATTCAAATGTCTATAAACAAGACATAGAGGACTTGAACAATTAATGCAAGACATCTCTGGTACACCAAAGCCATGTTATCAGCTGAAGACAAGGAAGCATGCTTGCATTTAATGCTTTCACCTTAGTACACAGTATAATACTCATCAACCCAATGCAAGAATCACCAGCACATAACTCTCCTCTGTAAACTTCTCTTGTCTATATTTACTTCGTCTTAGTTTCTTCCATTCAAACAAAAGTAAATAAAACTGAAGTAATATCATCTACAAACTGAAACAAAACTTCAATTCAAAAAAAAAATAACTCAAACCTGAGATCAAGAAGGCTTTAGCAAGCAGTGTCTCAGGCTGGTTTCAAACATAGCAGTGTCACATGGAAGATAACATTTTGTTTCTTACTGACTCATCAACCTGGAAATCAAAAGCAATGCAATCAACTAAATTCAACATAGCAGTTCTATTTTCTGGAAAAATGACAGGTGAGCAAACTCTGTTCTTTCCTACTAAGTGAGTAAAAATCTGCTTTCAAAGTTAAAAAAAATTGTGTATTTGTTTTTGAACAATATAGGGTTGCTGTTTATAAATTAAACAAATAGCTTTGTGAACTCTCTGTTGCTCTGGAAATTTTTATAGCCTGTTATCCATATGTTTGGGCACAGAGCAAAGAACATTAGGAAATTAAATACTTCTTCTTGAAATATCTAAACTTAGGATATTTTTCTTTTTCGTATTTAACTTGTTTACACTTAAAACATGACCTGGAAACGATTCAAAGTATGACAGTATAATATGGTTTCTGTTATTTCAAGTTTACAGTGAAAAAATCAATAAATATGATAAAATGGAATCTCAGAATTAATTGATTCATATACGTTTTTGGGTTCGATGGGAAAATTCATGATTTTTGAAACAAAATTCAAGATTTTTAATTCACTAAATCATGGGAAATTGTGGGATGAACGAGATCGACATTTTCGTCAATCTCGGGTGATCGGCGTAACTAGAGGGGTCGAGCTCTCAGCCGAAGCAAGCTTTGTGATGGTTGGTGTTGGGAAAAATGTTCAATGATTTTTCCATTAAAGGAGATGATGGGACGAATCGATTTTAGGGTTTAATGCTCGAGTTTTGATGTGGTCGGAAACAAGGAGATTTCGTCTCCTCCGATTGATCGAGTGCTGCCGCACCGGGGGGGAAACGTTGTTGGGTCATCAGGGAAGTTCTGGTCGAAGGGGCGTGGTCGATGGTGGCCTAGATTGTCGGCACGAGGAAGAACTTTCGATCGAATGGGGTTCTAGCATTTCGCTGTTCAACTCGTTTTCGAATCATGGCAAACTTGAAGGTGTTGGCTGGTAGGTGTTGTCGAGGGGGTCGCTAGTGACGTATCGATGGTCTTCGCAATGATCGGAGTTACTCCGATCGAGTGTACACGTGCACCATGTATCTTCGGTGTCAGGTAGATAAAATTGTGGAAGAAGATGTTGCCTTAGGTTCCAGCTCGTGAAAATGATGGGTCGACTCGAAGCAGGCCTGGGATTTTATATTTCCAGATTTTAAAATTTTGAACTGATTTAAATCAATCAGATAATTTAATAATTAAAGGTTGATTAATTTTAATTGAAGGTTAATTAATTTATTATTTATGGTTAATTAACTTCTAAAGTTTAAAGTTAATTTATTTGTTGAAGGTAACTAACTACTTGAAGTGAATTTCTTAATAAAAGTAATTAAGGTAAATTTGTTAATAAATTAAGTTTGATTAACCAAGTAATTTAAAGAATAATTAATTTGAGGATAAGTAATTATGTGATTAATTAATAAAGGTTGATTAATTTATAAATAAATGTTGATTAATTTTAATTAATGGTTAATTAACTAATGTAATTAGTTAAGGATAATTGATTAAAGGATAATAAATAAATTAAGATTGATTAATTTATTAAGAATGGATGATTAATGATTTAAGCATCAGTTAATAAAGTGACTAAAAGATTAATAAAATTTTAAGGATTATTAATTAAAGTGTAATTAATTAAGGGTAATTAATTTAATAATAATTAATCAAATTTTAGGTTAATTAATTAATTAAAGATAATTTATTAAATGGTGAATTAAATAATTAAAGGATAATTATTTAATAATTAAAGGTTGATTAATTTTAAATGAAGGTTAATTAATTTATTATTAATGGTTAACAAATAAATGATTTAAAGAATAATTTATCAAAATGATTTGTAATATTAATTAACCAGGATTAGTAATTTATTCATAGAAGTTAATCTGATTCAAATCAATCAGATAATTTAATTTGATCCTACCTACGGATGTTTGAATTGTATTGAATGCGAATTGTTTGATATCCCTGATATATGATGCTTTGTGATACACCCTGATTTATGTTTTGATCTGTAGTTTACTTACCTGTGATATATATCTGTGATCTGTGAATGAACGATAAGCGTATAGTTTATATCGCTTATCAACTATATCCTGTATTTTGTTATGTGATGATTGATGTTGCACTATTGTATGTAAAACCCCTAGACTACACTGTTACACACACAAATATGGATTTCACGTGGAAATCGGTTAAGTCATAGATGATTTAAATTTGATGTTTTTGAAATTGAAATTTTAATTTCAATTGATTTTGAAATTAGAAATTTGGGTTTAAAATAAAAAGCTTTTGAAATGGAATTTCAAATATAAAAGTTATTTTGAATAACTTAATCGAGTTTTGAAATTTAAATAATTTGATTTAAATTTGAATTCAAGTTTGAAATTGAATCCTATGATTTGAAACTAGGGATTAAAAGATGATATAAATGTGTTCATATGAATTTAAACCATTTTAAAAGTATTGTTTGAAAATTTGAATTTAAACCAAGGATTTCAACTCGTATAAATGAATCAGATTTCCAAATTGAAAACTGTTGTTTTAAAAGGTTAAAAGCTTTCAGATAAGAAAAGAAATTCCAATTTAGTTAAAAGAATTTCAAGATTGAATTGAAAATGGATTTTCCAAGTTATGAATGAATTCTTTTTGAAAGCTATGAATCAAATCTGTTTGTTTTTAACAGATTTAAAATGATGATTTATTTAAACCATTCGAAATGAAATTGTTTTGAAAGCTATGAGTTAAATCTTTGATTTAAAGATTTAACGAATTAATCAAATTGAAAGGGAAATTGATTTGGAAAATCTGTGAATGAATCTTTGTGAAATTAAGTGAACTTTGTGAATTGAATCTTTTTTGTTTAAAAAGATTAAAATGGTAATTTGTTAAACCATTTGAAAAGAAAGTTTGGGTTTAAGTTGTGACTTAATTGCAATCCCAGTATCCATATGTTTTCAAATAATTGCGCTCACTATTCGGGTTAGCCGGAAAAAGACCTTTGGGTCATATAACCCATTCCGAATAGTGATACGTCGTATATGGATAGCATTTGAAGACCGGTGTTGAAGACCGGATATTTTTCGAAAATGAAAGGACAACCTGTCGAATGTCTCTGCACTGAGTCGCGCCGGTATAGAGATTTATATCACTCTTTTGTGACAGGAAGTCCGGACGTGATTTGAAATTATCCGGAATTGCAAGGGCTTCGTGAGAAGTGCCTTCGGTTCTGTTCGAACCCTGAACAGACTTGTATGGATACATGTCTAACATTACACTTTGAGATATAAAGCTGATTTCTTTCAAATACATTTCTGTTTGGTGGCGGAGAATTTATTCTCTTAGCTTAACACCCTTCTCTGAGACGTACGAGCTCAGCGGTTATGTAGCTGAAATTTATCAGCGATATATCCCAATTTGGTAATGTGGCATGCTGAGTGTTGCTGTGTGATGATCAGTGTTTGATCATTTGCGATATGATCATTTGTTTGATCTTATATCTCTGTGATCATAGGTTGATCATTTGTTTGACCCGAAGCATGGCTTTGTGAAAAAGCGTAGCTTTGTGGACGAGACTTCGTCGGACCTCAGACCCCGGAAATGGTCAAAACAGGAAAGATGCAGCAAGGTTCTAGGGAGTAGCGCCCCTTAGTGTATGTCATTCTTTCTGGATAGAGGTGGTATCATGGTATGGAGCCCAGATACTTAACCTATGTGGTTACTGCATTATTATTATATGGTTTGTTGGAAATCGAGGATCCTCGGGAAGATCGGTTACGATCGGGGGATGGCATACGCGTGTCAGTAGTTACCTATTTTTGCAGAGGTAACCCGGCCTTGTGTTGGCAGAGATCTAACCGTAATGTTAGGTTATTTCTCGGGTCGTCTATTCCAGGGACGTACCCATCGTGGAAAAGGAAGTTCCTTAGCCTGACCATTTGTTGGAAATCCAAACTCCAATACGAACTTTGTACGGTATTAGTTGTAGAACCTGCCATTTACGTACGGTGGTCACCACTATTTAGATGGTAGCTATAGTAGGCATACGATACTGGTCGTATGTTGGCTAAGATTAATATTATATTTTCGAAATGTTTTCTACACTATGCACTAATGATAATATCAAAAAGATTTGATTTTTTGCGTAGTAAGCATCTTTGACTATCATAAGAAGAAATCTCCTCCAATTCTGCGTTTGCATTGTGTGTGTGGTGGGAGGTCTTATGGTAGTTTCATTTTCCAAAAGCATTGCGAATTGACTTTAAATTCTCTGCTGTTTGTTTTAAAGATAAACTGTTTTTGTTGCTCACACAAGTCCCATGACTGATCTGGAGTTTATTGTTTCTTTCCTAAACTCTGGGTGTTCAAAATTTTTCTACACGAGCAGTTAAGAGTTGGGTTTTTCAGATATCCAGATTTGTAGATTTTCTGGAGCTAGTTCAGTCTTTGGATCGGACTGTACTTGCTTATCTTTGTGCATCATTATTGGGAGTTCGAGCTATATCTGGATTGTTGCTTTGAAGATGGAGATTATCCGCTGCTGATGTTATCGTTTTCTTTTCCGCTGCTATTTGTTGTATCATATCTCTGATGTATATTGATATTCATTGTATCACTCTGTTGTATCAGATATTGTATATCAATGTATTATTCATTTATTCCGCTGTGTTATTTACTTAATGTTGTTATAAGCTCCCGAGAACCAGATTCGGCATTTGAATCTACGGCATTTTGAGTACAAGTGAAGTACGGGTGCCGATTTTCGAAGGTCGATTTTTGGGTCTTGACAAGTGGTATCAGAGCTAAGGTTGAATTTTAGCTCAGGAGTGTAACACATTAAGTAGCTCATTAGAGATAGAGTGAAGTAAACTCTAGAATGAGTAATCTCTAAGATATCCGTCTGAACGTCTCAGCAAATTCTCTTGCTATCTACTGATAGTGAGTATGAGTACAAGAAGAAGACGAGATAGGGGACAAGGGAATACGACTATAAATGGTCAATACCCTGCGACAGTGGAAATAACTTTCTCTATCAAATTTCTTTGATTCGTTCCCAAAATTCTTTTGATTTCTTCGTACCAGCTACAAGAAGTTTCGGTGCGGTGATGGTAGTTCTACGAATCGTTGTAGGAGATTCTTATTTCGTATCTTCATCGACTTCTTATCAGCCTTTTGGATTTAAACCTTAATGAATTTTAAATTGGAATTTTAAATTGAGTTAAATTGATTAATAAAATATGAGGGTAAATTGAATTAAATCGATAAAACGATTTCGTTTGAAAACCAAATTTTGAAATTCTATTGAAATTTCTTGTGAATACCAAAGTCCGAAGAGGGATAAATTGGTATGTATTCTGAGATATTCCTACTTGTATTCGGAATCCGTATCTTGTGTTCGAGGAGTTATCGGAAATCGAATCTGTCTATCTCTATATTGTTTTCGTGCCTGCGAATTTCGAGGACGAAATTCTTTTAAGGGGGGAAGTTTGTAACGACCCCGAAATTTAAATTTATTTAAATTAATAATTAAATGAATTTTTGAATTAAATTGAGTAATTAAATAAATTTTTGGATAAAAAATTTGTAAATTTAATTAGAAAATTGAAACGAGTTTCCCCACATTCAAATAAATTCTATGTTAAATCAATTAAAAATCTGTATATTGTATATATATGTGATTTAGATTTAAATTTCAAGTAAAGGGTTAATAATAATTTGAGTTTATAAAAAAAATTATATAGTTTTATTTAATATAAAGTAAACAAGCCAACAAATATAAACTGTAAACAAAATAAGAAATAAAAATATAAAACAAGATGCAAAATAAAGTACAAAACATCAATAAGTGCAAACATAATTAATGCAGCCAGGTTAAGCTTGTAAAAGCAAAGCAAAATAGTAAAACAAAGTATAGGCAGCCGAAAGAAAAATATTCAAATGTCTATAAACAAGACATAGAGGACTTGAACAATTAATGCAAGACATCTCTGGTACACCAAAGCCATGTTATCAGCTGAAGACAAGGAAGCATGCTTGCATTTAATGCTTTCACCTTAGTACACAGTATAATACTCATCAACCCAATGCAAGAATCACCAGCACATAACTCTCCTCTGTAAACTTCTCTTGTCTATATTTACTTCGTCTTAGTTTCTTCCATTCAAACAAAAGTAAATAAAACTGAAGTAATATCATCTACAAACTGAAACAAAACTTCAATTCAAAAAAAAAATAACTCAAACCTGAGATCAAGAAGGCTTTAGCAAGCAGTGTCTCAGGCTGGTTTCAAACATAGCAGTGTCACATGGAAGATAACATTTTGTTTCTTACTGACTCATCAACCTGGAAATCAAAAGCAATGCAATCAACTAAATTCAACATAGCAGTTCTATTTTCTGGAAAAATGACAGGTGAGCAAACTCTGTTCTTTCCTACTAAGTGAGTAAAAATCTGCTTTCAAAGTTAAAAAAAATTGTGTATTTGTTTTTGAACAATATAGGGTTGCTGTTTATAAATTAAACAAATAGCTTTGTGAACTCTCTGTTGCTCTGGAAATTTTTATAGCCTGTTATCCATATGTTTGGGCACAGAGCAAAGAACATTAGGAAATTAAATACTTCTTCTTGAAATATCTAAACTTAGGATATTTTTCTTTTTCGTATTTAACTTGTTTACACTTAAAACATGACCTGGAAACGATTCAAAGTATGACAGTATAATATGGTTTCTGTTATTTCAAGTTTACAGTGAAAAAATCAATAAATATGATAAAATGTAATCTCAGAATTAATTGATTCATATACGTTTTTGGGTTCGATGGGAAAATTCATGATTTTTGAAACAAAATTCAAGATTTTTAATTCACTAAATCATGGGAAATTGTGGGATGAACGAGATCGACATTTTCATCAATCTCGGGTGATCGGCGTAACTAGAGGGGTCGAGCTCTCAGCCGAAGCAAGCTTTGTGATGGTTGGTGTTGGGAAAAATGTTCAATGATTTTTCAATTAAAGGAGATGATGGGAAGAATCGATTTTAGGGTTTAATGCTCGAGTTTTGATGTGGTCGGAAACAAGGAGATTTCGTCTCCTCCGATTGATCGAGTGCTGCCGCACCGGGGGGGAAACGTTGTTGGGTCATCAGGGAAGTTCTGGTCGAAGGGGCGTGGTCGATGGTGGCCTAGATTGTCGGCACGAGGAAGAACTTTCGATCGAATGGGGTTCTAGCATTTCGCTGTTCAACTCGTTTTCGAATCATGGCGAACTTGAAGGTGTTGGCTGGTAGGTGTTGTCGAGGGGGTCGCTAGTGACGTATCGATGGTCTTCGCGATGATCGGAGTTACTCCGATCGAGTGTACACGTGCACCATGTATCTTTGGTGTCAGGTAGATAAAATTGTGGAAGAAGATGTTGCCTTAGGTTCCAGCTCGTGAAAATGATGGGTCGACTCGAAGCAGGCCTGGGATTTTATATTTCCAGATTTTAAAATTTTGAACTGATTCAAATCAATCAGATAATTTAATAATTAAAGGTTGATTAATTTTAATTGAAGGTTAATTAATTTATTATTTATGGTTAATTAACTTCTAAAGTTTAAAGTTAATTTATTTGTTGAAGGAAACTAACTACTTGAAGTGAATTTCTTAATAAAAGTAATTAAGGTAAATTTGTTAATAAATTAAGTTTGATTAACCAAGTAATTTAAAGAATAATTAATTTGAGGATAAGTAATTATGTGATTAATTAATAAAGGTTGATTAATTTATAAATAAATGTTGATTAATTTTAATTAATGGTTAATTAACTAATGTAATTAGTTAAGGATAATTGATTAAAGGATAATAAATAAATTAAGATTGATTAATTTATTAAGAATGGATGATTAATGATTTAAGCATCAGTTAATAAAGTGACTAAAAGATTAATAAAATTTTAAGGATTATTAATTAAAGTGTAATTAATTAAGGGTAATTAATTTAATAATAATTAATCAAATTTTGGGTTAATTAATTAATTAAAGATAATTTATTAAATGGTGAATTAAATAATTAAAGGATAATTATTTAATAATTAAAGGTTGATTAATTTTAAATGAAGGTTAATTATTTTATTATTAATGGTTAACAAATAAATGATTTAAAGAATAATTTATCAAAATGATTTGTAATATTAATTAACCAGGATTAGTAATTTATTCATAGAAGTTAATCTGATTCAAATCAATCAGATAATTTAATTTGATCCTACCTACGGATGTTTGAATTGTATTGAATGCGAATTGTTTGATATCCCTGATATATGATGCTTTGTGATACACCCTGATTTATGTTTTGATCTGTAGTTTACTTACCTGTGATATATATCTGTGATCTGTGAATGAACGATAAGCGTATAGTTTATATCGCTTATTAACTATATCCTGTATTTTGTTATGTGATGATTGATGTTGCACTATTGTATGTAAAACCCCTAGACTACACTGTTACACACACAAATATGGATTTCACGTGGAAATCGGTTAAGTCACAGATGATTTAAATTTGATGTTTTTGAAATTGAAATTTTAATTTCAATTGATTTTGAAATTAGAAATTTGGGTTTAAAATAAAAAGCTTTTGAAATGGAATTTCAAATATAAAAGTTATTTTGAATAACTTAATCGAGTTTTGAAATTTAAATAATTTGATTTAAATTTGAATTCAAGTTTGAAATTGAATCCTATGATTTGAAACTAGGGATTAAAAGATGATATAAATGTGTTCATATGAATTTAAACCATTTTAAAAGTATTGTTTGAAAATTTGAATTTAAACCAAGGATTTCAACTCGTATAAATGAATCAGATTTCCAAATTGAAAACTGTTGTTTTATGATGCAGCTAAACCCAGAGATGAAGTCCTGAGTCGTCCACGAGATAAAACTAACACGGCAGATATAAGTCGTCTACGACTTAAGGGCAGTGCTATGAGTCGTCCACGACTCATAGAGACAGGCATGAATCGTATTCGACTTAAGGAAGCGGTGATGAGTCGTCCACGACTCATAGAGACAGGCATGAATCGTATTCGACTTAAGGAAGCGGTGATGAGTCGTCCACGACTCATAGAGACAGGCATGAATCGTATTCGACTTAAGGAAGCGGTGATGAGTCGTCCACGACTCATAGAGACAGGCATGAATCGTATGCGACTTAAGGAGGCGGTGATGAGTCGTCCACGACTCATCTGGAAAACCAAAGGGAAGGCATAAGTCATCTACGACTTAAGGAGGCGGTGATGAGTCGTCCACGACTCAATTGGAAGACCAAAGGGAAAGATGTGACGAGTTTACGACTTAACGAAGCAACTATAACTCGTCTACGACTTAACAGGGAGATGAGTCGCTCACGACTCAAGGGGAAGAATACATAAGTGATAAGTCGTCTACGACTCAAGGAAGGTGAGGAGATAAGCCATCCACGACTCAAGGGCGAGGCTGGTATAAGTCGTCCATGACTTATCAAAACTGGGTTAAGTCGTAGAGGCCTGGAGCTGTATATTCTGATGCCGCTTTAATCCCTGCCGTAGATTCTCCTGACGAGTTAATCTGAACCGATTGTTTTCTAAGTCGCATCTGTTATAAATCATAAGTCGTAGTGTGTTGTAATTTGATAAGTCGTAAACGACTTAAGATGAGTCGTCTGATTATGAGTCGTTTACTTTTGAGTCGTGTTGTATGTTGATAAGTCGTTGAAGATTAGTATTGTAACGTTTTGTATAAGTCGTAAGTCATGTTGTAATGTGATGAGTCGTATACGACTTATGATGAGTCGTAGAGCGTAGCTATGAGTCGGAAACGACTTAGGAGTTGGAGAAATTTCTGTTGTAAAATTGTTCGCCTATAAATAGGCCGTGAGTCTCATTTGTAAACGGTTGTTGAATATTTGAATAAAATTCTCTTTTGATTGCTTTGTGCTTTCATTCAAATTGGTAGTTGAGTGTAATCTCCTATCTCCTCTTTCGGATAATCGAGTGCGCTCGATTCAACGATTGTAGAAGCCGATTCGCGGAATCAAGTGCGCTTGATCAACGCTTGAAGAATTGAAGATCTTCGAACCCGGTATCGTGCGCGATCAACGAGTTCAGGATAGCTAGAATTCGGTATCTTCGGATCAACGAATTTGGGCATTTCAGCATCTTCCAATCCACCGATTGCTACATTCAACGATCTACATTGTTTTGTAATATCCGCTGCGCCATTTTAAATGGATAAAAGCTTTCAGATAAGAAAAGAAATTCCAATTTAGTTAAAAGAATTTCAAGATTGAATTGAAAATGGATTTTCCAAGTTATGAATGAATTCTTTTTGAAAGCTATGAATCAAATCTGTTTGTTTTTAACAGATTTAAAATGATGATTTATTTAAAACATTCGAAATGAAATTGTTTTGAAAGCTATGAGTTAAATCTTTGATTTAAAGATTTAACGAATTAATCAAATTGAAAGGGAAATTGATTTGGAAAATCTGTGATTGAATCTTTGTGAAATTAAGTGAACTTTGTGAATTGAATCTTTTTTGTTTAAAAAGATTAAAATGGTAATTTGTTAAACCATTTGAAAAGAAAGTTTGGGTTTAAGTTGTGACTTAATTGCAATCCCAGTATCCATATGTTTTGAAATAATTGCGCTCACTATTCGGGTTAGCCGGGAAAAGACCTTTGGGTCATATAACCCATTCCGAATAGTGATACGTCGTATATGGATAGCATTTGAAGACCGGTGTTGAAGACCGGATATTTTTCGAAAATGAAAGGACAACCTGTCGAATGTCTCTGCACTGAGTCGCGCCGGTATAGAGATTTATATCACTCTTTTGTGACGGGAAGTCCGGACGTGATTGGAAATTATCCGGAATTGCAAGGGCTACGTGAGAAGTGCCTTCGGTTCTGTTCGAACCCGGAACAGACTTGTATGGATACATGTCTGACATTACACTTTGAGATATAAAGCGATTTCTTTCAAATACATTTCTGTTTGGTGGCGGAGAATTTATTCTCTTAGCTTAACACCCTTCTCTAAGACGTACGAGCTCAATGGTTATGTAGTTGAAATTTATGAGCGATATATCCCAATTTGGTAATGTGGCATGCTGAGTGTTGCTGTGTGATGATCAGTGTTTGATCATTTGCGATATGATTATTTGTTTGATCTTATATCTCTGTGATCATAGGTTGATCATTTGTTTGACCCGAAGCATGGCTTTGTGAAAAAGCGTAGCTTTGTGGACGAGACTTCGTCGGACCTCACACCCCGGAAATGGTCAAAACAGGAAAGATGCAGCAAGGTTCTAGGGAGTAGCGCCCCTTAGTGTATGTCATTCTTTCTGGATAGAGGTGGTATCATGGTATGGAGCCCAGATACTTAACCTATGTGGTTACTGCATTATTATTATGTGGTTTGTTGGAAATCGAGGATCCTTGGGAAGATCGGTTACGATCGGGGGATGGCATACGCGTGTCAGTAGTTACCTATTTTTGCAGAGGTAACCCGGCCTTGTGTTGGCAGAGATCTAACCGTAATGTTAGGTTATTTCTCGGGTCGTCTATTCCAGGGACGTACCCATCATGGAAAAGGAAGTTCATTAGCCTGACCATTTGTTGGAAATCCAAACTCCAATACGAACTTTGTACGGTATTAGTTGTAGAACCTGCCATTTACGTACGGTGGTCACCACTGTTTAAATGGTAGTTATAGTAGGCATACGATACTGGTCGTATGTTGGCTAAGATTAATATTATATTTTCGAAATGTTTTCTACACTATGCACTAATGATAATATCAAAAAGATTTGATTTTTTGCGTAGTAAGCATCTTTGACTATCATAAGAAGAAATCTCCTCCAATTCTGCGTTTGCATTGTGTGTGTGGTGGGAGGTCTTATGGTAGTTTCATTTTCCAAAAGCATTGCGAATTGACTTTAAATTCTCTGCTGTTTGTTTTAAAGATAAACTGTTTTTGTTGCTCACACCAGTCCCATGACTGATCCGGAGTTTATTGTTTCTTTCCTAAACTCTGGGTGCTCAAAATTTTTCTACACGAGCAGTTTAGAGTTGGGTTTTTCAGATATCCAGATTTGTAGATTTTCTGGAGCTAGTTCAGTCTTTGGATCGGACTGTACTTGCTTATCTTTGTGCATCATTATTGGGAGTTCGAGCTATATCTGGATTGTTGCTTTGAAGATGGAGATTATCCGCTGCTGATGTTATCGTTTTCTTTTCCACTGCTATTTGTTGTATCATATCTCTGATGTATATTGATATTCATTGTATCACTCTGTTGTATCAGATATTGTATATCAATGTATTATTCATTTATTCCGCTGTGTTATTTACTTAATGTTGTTATAAGCTCCCGAGAACCAGATTCGGCATTTGAATCTACGGCATTTTGAGTACAAGTGAAGTACGGGTGCCGATTTTCGAAGGTCGATTTTTGGGTCTTGACATTGAATTTGTCCAATTCTGCAATTATGGTGTGTAATGCTTTTAATGATTGATCTTTAGGGAAGAAGCCATTAATAATGTCGCTGAAGTTGATGAGAAGGCGAGATTGTTGCGAACGTTCCAGTTAGAGAGCTCTTTGTAGGTCTTCAGGCACATCTTTATAATTATGAATGTTTCCATCAACAACATAACCCATACCATCTCCCTTTCACCAATATAAATGCCCTGTTAAAATTCCTAAATACTATAAAAAAAAAGAGAATAAACATTTCACAGTTTATCGAAACACTAAAATATCATAAAACTGGTACTTATAGTGATGAAAAAAGCAGTAGTTGAATGACAACATAAGCAGATGTTTTGACAGCGTAAGCCAAACAACTTTTGATGCAATTTTATGGGCCACTCACTCAACAATGTGATTGTATTCACTACCCTTGTAGATCCAAACTCTATAAACTCTGCTCATATATTCTACGAAAAAATAGAAAAATAAATGAATGAATACAATTGCAGACAAATGTCCAATATTGTTGTAGACAAATGATGTGTTATTTAATAATAAATCCCTTTCTTATAACTGATGAAAATAAGCGTTATTGATATGACATATGCCAGCGTAATGCATATATGTGGTTAATTTTTATTGAGGCATTCGAAAATTTATGAAAATATACTAATAGAGAACTACTAAAGAATATTTACATAACTACTGGAAAAATGATTGTATAGGTCTTCGCCGCGAGATATAATGTTTAGTTTTTTTAGGTTTCCCGTAGTATGTATGAACATTCAATTAGGAAATACATAGATGCACTGGTACATGGCCTAGTCAATAGCCATTGTCTAATTTTAGAATCAAGTACCATATATTTAACCATATGAATGTAAAATGGACGCCTATATATATGGTAAGCAAGGATACTGTTCCAAAAAATAATGAAGTAGTGTAAATGCAGCCTCCTTTTACAAATATTAATCAAATAAATTAATCCAAATATTTATAGAGAATTTTGCAATAACCATGAAAATATGTTTACCATAAGTAATAGTGGCCTATCTTTCCCTTTGTTAAGATACCTTAGTATGCCATTTGTCTGGATTCCTTGAAGAAGTTAATGATCAAACTATACCATGTTAAAAAAGCCAGATGCAAAAATGAATAGATTGATATAAAAAAATATTTTTGGGTCCTGATAGAATGTATTAACTGTTTAAGATACTCGATGCTATATCAAGTAATTAAACGTGTTAATCGATAACATCCAAATCTTAATTCCTGTATCAAACAATTAAATATTGAAATCATTAAAATACTAATATCAAAAAAGTAAACAATTTACATTTTCATACTACATTCTTATATATATATATATATAAGAAATGAATCTACAACAACCGATGAAGCAATAAGGGAGATAGACACAGGCATTAACTTTACATATGAATAAAGACATACCTATTCTAAAAAGGGAAAATAACATGCTGAAATCTCTCATTGCTCATGTGAAAGACAGGAAAGTTCGACTTTAGAAATTGTCCCAGAATCTGCTACTGAACCATTATAATAGTAAGAGCGTTCATGTGCAAAGATCAAGTTGATGCTTTGGATTCCCTTAACAAAGACCTGCCAACAGAAATTAAAAGGTAAAAAAATATATTACTGCCAATTATTAAATTGAAATTAGAAGGTAAAAATCAAATATCAAAGCATCAAAATAAAAAATATCAGCATTTATATGATAAATTAAATGTCGATGACTCATTTGTGTTCCAGTTAAATTGAAAATTTTACATTCTTTTAAGTAACAAAAATTAAAGGCCAAGATTTGAATTCAACTTTCAAACAGATAGCAGGTTGGATGTATATCATATATGTGTACCCTTGGATAAATCTCAAGTCCTAACAAAGCTTACTTTTATTTTAGCTCATATTGCTCGTATTTTAGTCTGTGCATAAAGCACTCATGTAAGTCTTTGTTGTATTCTCTATACAAGCAAGTCTGACACTTTAATTTGTCTACTTGGGCTAATATGCATTACATAATCATCTTAGAACAACTCAAGTGGTATTTATTGGCAAAAAGACAATGAATGTGACTGAAAGTAGGTTGATATTACAATATGTGAAGCCATGCACCATGTCTTAATTAATGTGAAAATGAAGCAGGCGTAAGCTGCAATGATAAACACAGTGGGTATGGTCCCTTTTCTATTTTACATGTAAATATAATTTGAAAGCCTAATAAACCAATTCAACAATGTACCAACCAAATTTGGGTTTATATTTGTGGACCGCCGATTTGCTTTAGCACGTGTTGATATCATTAGGATTTGGGAACCAATTCTAAAAAGTTTATTCAAATGAATAGAGCTATGAATATATCTATTTGTTTTCAAAATGAATAGGCAACCAGCAAATCATGAAAGTCAAGGTTAAAGTACACATCAATGATCAAATGCAGCAAATCATATATAATATTTAACAAATAATCAAATATAAAAACATAAATTAGACTATCGCATTCCTGAACATCTCTATGCCATAAAAGAACCTGATTTTCTCTTGAACTCGAACCGACAATGACTTAGCCTCATGTGTTTGCGCATCATTGTCATTGCATTCAGACTTGCAAATTTCTTTTTTCGGCTGTTTCCGCACCATCTTCTAATCCATTATACCAAACTTGATGACTCTTCTTCACCAAACCTCTCAGTTTTCTCTTTTCTTTTGCTGTCTAATTATGAAATGATTTTGTTGGAGTTTGCAGCAACAAAAAGTAAATTTGGCATTAACGCATCCCTACATTCACAACGATGGAGAAGATGGTGGAACGGGAGCCGTGCTGGACTAACTATCGGTCATTCATGGGAGATGGCATTGGAGAAGTGATGAAGGTTGAATCGACTTCGATGTGGAATCAGATCTAGGTTTTAATGGATTTTAGGGGAGAATTTATTTTAGGAGAGAATGATACCAAAAAAACAATGGATACGAAGAGAAGATGCGAAATGAACAACGCGGAAGGGTAATTTGGGTATTTCAAAAAGACACGGTTGAACTCAATTCATGGAATTCTCATTATTAGTAGTAAAGATAGATTAGTCATGGAAAAAACAATGATGAATGCATATTAGCATACATATATTTGTTTAGCTGTAAAATAAAAGGAAGACTGATTGAGTGCAGATTAGCATACATATATTTTGGCAGCTGTTAATATTTCTCACCCTTTCCTCACACCAGACCAGCGCACCATAGTCGGTGGACCAAAGTTATGAGAAGTGAACATTTTACCTACAACATGAAAACACACAGAATTATTATTTTTTCTTTCTCTTAAGGTTATTACTCAAATAGGAAATAAGTAATAATAATTATGACTGACGATAGTGTTAACCCAGGAAAAGTTCACATTTTGGAGGGGTATGACCACATTTTGTAGGGGATGACGATGCATCAATAGCTGTGTATGTTTCCAATAAAGCAGGACCAACAAAAATGAATCCCGTTGACAGGTCGGCTGCTATCCAATTCTTGCGACAAAAACCAACAGCAGTCAGTCGTATAAATTGTTATGATGAAAAATTATAAAATTACAGCTGATAGAAAAAGCATAAAAAATCAAAATAACAAGGAGGGACAAACAGTGTTTAACCTCCACATTTTTCTATGTTTCAAAAAGTGATGCCTGTAATGTCGTTTTAATTGGTAGACCGTGGAAGTAGGAAGAAAATATAACAGAGTTAAAATAAGATATTTGTTAAATAAGAAGTACTTGTATATAAACTAAACAACGAAGACCTCTTTTTTGATAATCATGAACAGTGGACAGTGCTTCATTAGCCTCATGCTCATGTTGTACACATAAAAATGAGGCCCTATCTTGAAGTGATAGATCAAAAAAATTACGACAACAATTTCGGCATCTCAACCATTTTGTAGGTAACAACGGTCTGCACTTTGCTCTTGCATGATGCCACAACTAGGATTTTAAATCATGTTAGAAAATAAATATGTCGGAACGTTTACTTGCAAAAATATCGTAGTAGGTAACAACTACTGATCCGGTTTAGGTTCGAATACAAAGCGGCTGATAAGCTCCCAAAGTCCAACCCATTTCACATATTTATGAAAAGAAAATTTCAACTTAAATCAAATTTTACAGCAGTGATTTTTTTGGGTTAATTAATAGAACCGAGTAACCACGTCACTCTGGTATACTGTCAATTAATCTATTAACTGATCAACTTCTAAACTATCTTCATACAGAACAAAATAAAAATAAAAAAAATAAAAATAAAGAGATCTTCCATTTGTGCATTTCAACTGGATAACACGGTAAAAAAAAATTAAAATAATCTGCCCTCTTTTTCCACAACAATTTTTTTTACCCTATGATATTACAAATGTACACATAAAGTATGTGTGGCACAACAATAACCAAAAGTTGGCATTCACGATAGTGGACATAACTGGTCGATTGTGATTTCATGCTATTAGTTTTAGCAATGCATTTTACCTCTACATAGAGGAGGAATTTTTTAATTTAAAATGGTAATCAAAGCAGTAACGTGTGTTATACTATGTGACAGGTAAATATTAATTACCTTTGATAAAGACCTAGTAACACCCCTTCTTGCCTGAAATGATGAATAGTTGCAGCAATATTCAACGCTTGTCATAGCATGATTAAAATAATCTCATCACATACACATAACGGAAGGGTGTATAATTTTTGTAAATCCAATTGCTTGAAGATGAAGAAAAAGGTATCAAAAGTAAAATTCTTTGAAAATATTCACTGAAGCACGGATGAAAACTAAATTAAGTAAACCAAATAGGCACCGCGGACAATAGAATAGCAGGGTATGGAATCTCCTGAATTTCATGTTAATAATAGAATTCGAACTCCTTAGCTTCTTCTACAGCCACCGGATTAGAATATTAGTACGATTTGGAATTATGGTTAGAGATTAATTTTTATTTGGGGTTATGGTGAAGGTACTAGACGGTGGGGGTGGTGGGCACAAACTCTAGACGAGGGTGGAGTCTACATGAATGTGGAGTTTAGAGGAGGGAGAGTTTGTAGAAGGGTAGAGGTAAATACGATAGGGAGAATATGAAGAAGACAAATAGAGTAAAATAAAAAACTTGGAAAAAGAGAGGGAAAGACAAGGATGAAAAGAAGAAGTCCCGCCTTCTATTTTACTTAAGCAGCGTTTTACTCTTTTACTTTCTATTTTAATTCAGGATAGGCAGCATATTCACTATAAACGCTGCACTATAGTGCTGCCTCTTGCAGATTTTCTTATAGTGTATGTTCCTTCTTCCATTAGTTTGGATTTAGATAACTTTGTTCATGGCTAGATTTTTTTATCGTGTATTTTTTTGTATTTTTACTATGACTAGTGTGTCAAAATTTTGAACATGATCTCCTTTATCTTTGTTTGTCGATTAGTATATGATTACTTGAATCCAACTTTTGCACATGATATTTTAGCATATGCTGTAACTTAATTTTTTCCCCTTTTTTCCTTGCTGTTAGTTATTGACACAAAACATTAAAATTGTAACTTAACATTATAATTATTATAATTAAGTTATAGCATATTCAGTATAACAATTAATTTATAGCATATTAAGTTTTAGCATATTAATTATAGCATATTAAGTTCCGTAAGAAAAACATTATAACTTAATTATTATAATTATAATGTTTTGTTATAATAAAGATGAGATGTTTGTTGAAATTTTTTAGTATAACAAAACATTATAATTTTTTTTCATAGTTAGGTGAAAGACCCGTCTTTATATCAATCTTTGATAAAAATAAAATTTGATTATTGTTCGGTAACAATTTGTCTACAAAGTACATTTCCATATAGAGGGGGGAAAACATTTTAAAAGATAAATATGAGGCAAATCATATTATTATAAGAATAACTGTATGAAAAAATATAGAAACTTCCATCATTTTCTATAAAATGATATATGCAAGTAGAATTTGGATATATACATGATTTAGCAAAAATAAAATTAGAAAATAATGTTGATGAATGGATAGACCTTTTTATTTTGTTTTATTTAGAAGTTGAATTTATTTATTTGTCTTAAGTTTAAAGAATAATGATAATTATTTTTAGAAAAATAAATAGAGCGGGAAGGATTAAATGTAGCATTTAATTGTTAAAACAAAAATAGATGGTAAAACATAGTATCAATAAAAAGGCAAGTTTATTTATCTTTTTTGAAAGGTTAAATATCATTTACTTTCTTTCAAAAGCTTAATTTAATAATATTTCACTTTAAGTGCAGTTTATTTAATTTTTGTAATTTGCAGTTTTAATCAAGGTTGAATAGGAATGTAAATCAAATTGTAAAGGGGAAGATCTGATTCAAATTGGGATTTGAATTGCAAGATTTTAAATATTTTAGTAATGGTGTTTTAGTTGATGTAACTACTAATTTCAACGTACATTAAAGTGATTATTCCACCTAGGTTTGTCTTTAATGTTGCAACCTTTGCTCTTTAGTTCTATGCTTATATCTACAAATTTCTGTACTTAATACAAGAAGAAGAAAAAATATGAATTATATGTACTTAAGATTTTGGGCTGCATACACTTTTGGTTTTAATGTAAGATGGAGAAAGATGTATGAATTACATATACTTGTGAATTTGAAAATAAGGGCGTTTTTCTCAAATATTTGTAAAAGGATAGTTTAATTTTCATTTTGGTATAATGATACAGATATGGCATTTGAATGCAAAGATGCATCAGTGGAATTTTTATAATTAAATCAATGCTTGACAAAGTTCCTTCTATTTTTTTAAGGTTTTGTAAAGAATCGGTATTTGTTTCCACAATACAAAACTTAATATAATCACTAAGAAAAATAAAATATTTAATATTGTTAATAAGAAAACTTGTCAACATCCCCGAAGCTATTTGGTTAGCAAGTAAAATTATTTATGTTACAATAGAAGATTATTGGAAGAGATTACTCCCTTTAAAACCTCCGGTTCGATCGGAATGAATTGGAAAAATTGCTTTTGGAGTAAGATTTATGAAAGTACTAATAGTGGTTAATTGATCCAATCAACCTCCTCAAGGTGAAGATTAAGGAGAAAGCATCCCATTCGAAACTTCTATTTCGGATGGGTCGAAAGTGGTTATGTATATCAGGCATTCATCCCCTTTCGACTATATTGAAAGGTCCACTCTGCCTTTAAAGAGAAGAATTTGCTTTCGACAGCATTGGTTTCGCTCCTTTAGGACGAACTCCTTCGAAAGGGTTATAAGTATTGTTGGATGTGTATACCTTTCAAAGGAATTCATTCCATATAGCGTTGCTTTTCATTTATATATCCGATCTTCCTCAGAACGCTCCTTTCGATCAAGTCGAAAGGGATCTAGCTCAACCGAAGTGGATCTGATGTATAATATGCAAAGTCTTATTTAATATATGCAATAGGAAATCATCTTAGATAACATAAGTTCCATGAACTTTTTAAATTTAAACATCATCATCATCTTTATTTTTCATTTTACATCATTAATAAGATTATAATGTGATTTGAATGTGTATTATGTAAGTTGATTACAAGGCATTGCATAAGACAAAATTGAATTAAGAAGATAAGCTAGCATCATGTGCAATTGATCATTAGACAAGCTAATGATCAAAATGATCTACCTTATGATCAAAATCTTATTGAATCCATGTGCTTCCTCTTTTAACATAAATCCGAATTGAGTTACAAGTAATAGAGCTTTTTCCTCAAATCAATTTAGGGTTAAAAAGACTTGATTTAGCTAAGAAATGGAGGAATGAGTTTGTGTCACGACCCGACTTTCTTTGCCCAGAAAGACGCATCGTTATGAAGAAAGAAAGGGATAGAAGAAGAAAAGAAAAGAAGAGAGAACAACAACACATCAGAAATCTCACAGCGGAACGAGAAATATATTATCACATAAGATATTACATAGTATCATATACATCAGAGTACACAATTTATACATCACAGAATAGACAGTTATAAACTTCTGTCTATTATACAATACAAGTACACCAGTACAATACAGACTAATACAAACACAGCGGAAACTCTATATATCTACTCGCTGAAGCCTCCTGCTTCACAGCTCCTCCAGAATTCGTCAAGATTATCCTGAATCCCTTGACTACTCAATACAATATTGAGTACCCAAGAGTTTAATAAAACAGAAAATAAACACTTGGGTCAGACATGGGTCTGGTGTGAGTAAACGGTTAGATTGCTTAACTTTGAAAACCTTTGAAAACAAAAGTATCACGTAAGACTTCCCACAAATAAACATGGGTAAGTTTTTACCTTACGCTAACTAAATCATTTGATAGGAAATCCGATTGTATTATAATAGGGTCTAGGGTTTTCAAGTAAAATACAGAAATAGCTGAAATGCTTACATCTCACATTCCAACATAGTTGGGCACAACTAATACGTACGGCACTTATTGGAGTTTGGATTCCATACAATGGCAGGGCTACTGGGGTACCGCCCGTCACAGTACGTGGCCTAGATCACCGTACCGAGGAGTACGCCCGCTCCCCTGCAACACAAAGCCGGAACCATCCCTTACTGGATAGTCCCGAACAAGACAATCCCGTAGTTGGCGTGACCAACCACACACTAAGCCGAATAAAAGAAAAGGGACCTCTAGACAGGGATCTATCTTGCTCTCAGTGGGTGCTACCCACGAAGCCTTGCTGCACCTCCCCCGTTTTAGCCATTCCCGGTTGATGAGGCTTGAGGTTACGATTACCTTTAATCAGAACATATCACTTAGAATGCTCATCGTCCGCCTGACGATGTGCTGAAAGCATTCAATCCATATAAGTTCGTTCCGGGTTCGAACGAAACCGAAGGCATTATCTCGTTACACTCATTTTGGAATCACCCTCAGAGTTAATGACAATAACCCTTGCACTCTAAATCTTCATCTTCACTTGAGATTCACGACCTATCGTTAATTTGGATCGATGTGGTATTCGGGTCTCCAGACCTGGAATACCGGTATACGGAAACCCGATGCCGGTCTCATCGAAAGCCAAAACGTATCTTTTAAGGCCAAGTTGTTTAAAGGTTTAAACATTTAAACTTATATTCTGAATGATATAAACAGATAGATAAATAACATTATCACAATAGATAATTCATATCAACATTCATCTCACAAAGCAGCATATATCATATATATATCAGAGACATACAAATCATCCAATATCAACCAATCACCCAATATCAATCATCATCCATAAGCAGAATTGATTAACCCTTTAATCAATTTAATTATCCTTTAATTAAATTAATTACTATTCTTTAATTACTTGGATTATCTTAATCCTGCTTCATTGATTTATTACATATCAATTTATTAATCATCTCTTAATGATCTTCCTTAATTAATTATACTTAAATTACATTCAAGTAATTATCCTTAACCATATACAGTAATTAACCTTTAATTACTATCATTAAATTATAATAATTAATGAACCTTCATTTGCTTCCATTAATTAATTAATTAACTATAATTAATTACACTCGATCCTTAATTAATTACAATTAATTAATCATGCTTTAATTAATTACTTTCATTAATCAGCTTGATTAATTTCATTAATTATATTAATTAAAAAATCCTCCAATTACTTCATTAATTAATTACCTTCTAGTTAATTAATCTTTAATTAACTACATTCATTAATTAGCCTTAATTAATCTTAAACAGTAATTAACCATCCTGTAATTACTTACCTTAATTAATTAATTCCTTAATTAATTATGTTAACTAATTACTCTTTAAATCAGTTATTATTGGTTAATTAATCTTAATTAATCAACCCTTAATTAATTAATTACTTCCTTAATTAATTACTCTCTTTTAATTAATTACCTTAACTATTAATTAATCACATTATTAATTAATCGTTAATCCTTAAATTAATTAATTATTCTTTAATTAATTAACTCCAAATCAATTATATTAATTAATCCTTTAATTAATAACATCAAGTGATTAACTCTTAATTACTTCCATTGAATTTACTTCCATAAGTAATTTCTCTTTTCTTAATTACATTCAATAATTATCCATTAATTACTTTACTAAGTAATTATACTTAATTAATCATAAATGATTTATCTTTAATTAATTATATTAATTACATTAATTAATTAATCAATAAATCATCCCTTAATCTTTAATTATCCATCCACTAATTACTTCATTAAGTAATTATCCTTAATTACAAATAGTAATTAAGCTTTAATTTAATTTATTTATTAATTCTCCTTAATTAAACTCAAATTATTTACTTTATTAAAACCCATTTAAAAATCAATTTTGAAATATGATTTTACTTTTAAACAAAACAATTCAAACAACTTAATTTAATACACTTAAAATCTTTGAATATCCTTTCAAACATGTTTGATTTAAATTAAATAAAATAATTATGTAACTTTGAAATCCCAAATTTCATATTCTTTATTCATTTAAATCTATTTTAAAATCAATTTAAACATTCCTTTTTAAAACATCTCACTTTAAATTCAGCTTAAAACTTAGTTAATCATTTATTTAAACTAAATTATTTCCAATATACATTTAAACTTGTTTAAACATTTTCCTTTGAAAACAAATTTTTTAAATAAGTCAAAAGCTTTTAAACATTTAAACTTGGTTTTATTTAATTTTTAAACTGAAACTAGACTCGCACACTCACCCAAGCCCCACACTCAAACACTCGAGACCTTCCCTGAGTCCACGCGAGGAAACTCACGAACGTCTTCTGCTTCGAGTTACACACGGCAACTACCCGAGAACGACCCTAAGTCCATGCTTCTTCCCCAACTTCAAATTCCCCAGTGTACAAAATGTACACGATAATGTGCACGTTCACGTGCACAGATGATCAAATCAACTCCGATCATCGTCAAGAGCCTCAACACATCACTGAACGTCTCTCCGACCATCACCACCCCTCAGAATCCATCAGTTCGTTGTTGATCAAAATCGAGTAACTCACTTGAAAACAGAAAGTCATAGATCAATGGAAAATCCCCTCGCCACCGACGATCCTACCACCAACGTTCACGTCGACTTCACCAAAGCTTCGCCTCGACCCCAGCAATGATTTCCCCCCAGTGCGATCGTCACCAGTATCTTCACGGCGGCAAAATTTCCTGGAGAAACTATCGACCAAAACTAACAGCTAAACCCTAGTTTGTTCTAATTCGAACAATTTAACAATTGGAAAAATTCAATTATATTTTTCCCATCATCTCCAATACTAAAGCAAGCTTCGATCAAGAAATTACCTCCGATCATCACGTTGATCAACTACAATTGACGAAAGTACCAAATTCACTCATCTCGATATATCTCACTAAATACTTGCTTAAAAATCTTGATTTGATTTCCAAAATTCATCAATTTCAGATATGAATCTAATTATATAACTGAAGCTAGAAATTGTATCACTTGAATTTTTGATGTAAATGTTTACCACTGTTATTTCCTTCTTTTTAAAATTATTTGTTGAATTTAAAATCCTTAATTATTTTTAAAATTCATCATCATGCCTTAACATCCAACTTTCCTTTAAGTATCAAAGTCTAATATTAACTCTATTTGGAGTTTTGAATTCTTTTCATAAAGAAATCAAATCCTGTAAGTAAAAATATAAAGGATATACACATACAGGAACTTAAATAAACTCAGACATTCCACAAATTTAACATGCATTCACAGATAATATTCATTTAAACATATATAACATCACAGAACAATCCATCACATATATCAAGTCAATTATCAGATTTAAAGACTGTTTTTAAAAAAATATTTACTCACCATTTTATAAGCAGAGAACAAACAGAGCAGATTATTTCCAGGCTTTTAAATTTTGATTTTGCTTGCTGTTGAAATCCCTTGCATGTTGTTTAATGTTGGAACTGAAACTGATGTTGATTCTTGTTTGATATTAATTTCTCCTCAGGTTGATCTTTGAAACAGTTGTTCGATTTACTTGTTGAGTTGCTAGCTTGCTTAATTTGAATTTCAGGTTGGAGTTTCTTGTTTTCAGCTTTTAGTTTAGGAAGAAGAAAATGTTTTAGAGAGGAAAAAGATTTGAACTGGAAAAAATTTTGAACGGGAAAGAAAAATGACCAGGTTTCTCTAACAACTACAATATTTATAAAATAAAATTTTAAATGAAGATAATGTTGCCACTTGTTTTATTGCATGCATATACAAATGTTAATGCATGTTTCATTATCTTACAAATGTTGTTAAGATGGCTAATATGGTTACACATGTTACTTAAGTATTTTTAATAAATTTTTATTTAATTTAAATGTAAAGATAAACTTACATACTTTAATTCTCTTAATAAATAAAATTTACATATGTATAAATAAATTACTTTTAAAAGAAATTATTCTAAAACTAATTATAATTCAAATATATCTTATACATGTATTTTTATAACCTTTTAAATTTAAACACTTTAAAGAATACAAAATAAAACTTTATTTAAACTATCATTTTTAAAATAAACAATTATCTTATATTTTGAAAACAATTGAATTAATCTAAACTAACCTTTGAAAAATATTAATTTTAAAACAAAGCTTTAAATCACAATTCATACATATATAAATTATCAATAGATTAAATTAAATTCAAAACAATCCAAATTATAACATATACATACATATATATTACAATTTGAAAATTCATCTTTTATTTAAACAAAAGATTCTCTATTCACAATATATATATCAATATATACATTATAAATAGAATCTATTTTTATTAGCTTTGAAAGATAAATTTTATCCATTTTAAATTATTAGAAAAGATCTAATATTACCAAATTAAATATTTATTAGCCTATAAAGGATTAAATTACCAAATTAAATTAAAATTAGAAAGAAAATTATCAATCCAATTAAATTATCAATACCGATTATTAAATTTATATTGCTCAAAAACCCGGGATATCACATTCCTCCCCCCTTAAAATAATTTCGTCCCCGAAATTAAAAACAAAGTTAATTTAATAATCCAGCAAAGATTTCAATCTCTAACAGCAAAGCATACCTATCATCCAATTACTAACAACCAAAGCAACCAATCAAACAATTAAACCTAACTAATTATCCTGATACAAATCAGAATAAATCTTACTAACACTATCTAGATTTTCCCCGGATATAAATCACCGGGAGACCCGCTCTACAGAATCTAAACAAACTACACCCCATAATCCAGAGCTTCCCTTATCTCTAGATCCACTAATCTGAATAGAATATCAGATCACACCCAAGTCCAGCTCAAACTTCCAAATCCATCTGAACTGCAGATCCTATAACCAGCGATGAATCATACACGTACTTCCTCAGAGATACGTGAAATACAATGAATTCCAGCTATCCAAACTGGCCATTCAATCCTGTAGATCAAAGAACTACTTCTCTCGAGAACACAGGAAAATCCAAAATACTTCAGTGCTAACTTCCAGACTTACTAAATCTTATAGCTCTTTAATTGGAGAAAAACTTAAACAATTTCCAATCTCCAACTCCGAATTCCAAACTCCTTGTCTCATATCTGCATAACTCACTAGACGATTCCTGGGCTACCTCATCTCTTCCTGATCAGCTTAACCTTCGCTGATGCTTCTTGAAACAATTATGAACCAAGCACAAAATGATCTTCAAATCTGCTGAAATCCACAAACTCTACTCCACAAGAAATAGAAGACTGAACTTCCTTCTCCCAGATTCCAGAAAATTCTATACACACTTAGAAATTCACATAAACTTCTTGTAGAAATCTGAGGTTACTTCCTTTCTTGCACAGCTACTACCTTTGCTTTCGCTGCACAACTCTGATTTTGAAATAGATGAGAATGTCGTTGAACTCGAGCACAAACTAGATCCACAAACAAGCGGAAACATTGGTTATCTTAAAGACATAACCAACTTCTCAAAGAATAGACGAGTCCTCGGTCAAGGGTACTGTCTTCAGCTATCCTTGGCTAGAGGAAACTCGAAACTAGAAGTAGAAGAGAAAACACAGATACTGCATAAAATTCTAAGATACTTCACCAAATCCTTCTCTAGGAACCAAATTGATATAAACTAAATCTTTGACCTCTTCGATAACTTTTACTTCCTCTTGAGATGTCTCAATTTCATACAAAAGATTACTCAAGATGAACTCTCAAAATAATCGCAATTCACTTTTGCGATCCTACCTAGTTCGGATTCCAAAGAAACTGTTCTCTCTTTACTAATTAAAACAGCTCATACTTAACTATCCAATCCATCGAAGAAATGGATCCACTCTGCTGCTTCTGAACTTCACCTTTAGAAAACTGCTCAGCCAGAAAACTTCCTGCCAATACAGAACACTCCAAGCTGCACTGCTGCCACGGATGCCAAAGACTTCCTATCCAAAGCTCTTCGAGAAACCCGAACTTCAAACCAAACAGAATCACCATGCTGAACTCAACCACAACACCGAAGCAGACACACTTCATTAACTTGTTCCAAAGAAAACATCTTTGGGAACATCCATAGTCACTGCATCTCATCACACAGCTACTATTACCTGAGATACCATCACTCGCTTCTGTTCTCCGACAGATCCAACTCTACTCATCCAACTTCAAAGATAAACTCCGAACCTTAACAGGTTTCCTTCAGAGATTGTGAAATCCTTACACAACTGTAAAGTTCACTCGAGACGGTATTAGGTCTATAGTCTCGACAAATACACTTCCAACCTCAACACTCAGACTCCTAATCCTAGATGATAAATTATTATCATCTCAACCAATCATTACAAATACCATATACATTTAAAATGATACTTTTTATATAGAAATTATATCTGGGTAGAATTATTTCATCTACCTCTTTAAAACAATATTGTGTCCGTTGGCCTGGTCAAGTGTTTAGAGATCCCTATCAATAACGTTAGCTACTCGTATTGACCAGAATCCATATACCACTCAACCGATCAATTAACACAATATAAAACCATTTTATATAACTAACAAATACGCGCTCTCGTATATATATACTCAGACTCAAACAGGTTGCTACAGATCCTATCTCTAATGAACAATCCTTCCGAACCTAGGTATTCACTCAACCTAGTGTTCTGATATTCACTTAACCAAAAGCTTAGGCATTCGCTCAACCTATGCTCCGATACCAACTGTCACGACCCGACTTTCTTTGCCCAGAAAGACGCATCGTTATGAAGAAAGAAAGGGATAGAAGAAGAAAAGAAAAGAAGAGAGAACAACAACACATCAGAAATCTCACAGCGGAACGAGAAATATATTATCACATAAGATATTACATAGTATCATATACATCAGAGTACACAATTTATACATCACAGAATAGACAGTTATAAACTTCTGTCTATTATACAATACAAGTACACCAGTACAATACAGACTAATACAAACACAGCGGAAACTCTATATATCTACTCGCTGAAGCCTCCTGCTTCACAGCTCCTCCAGAATTCGTCAAGATTATCCTGAATCCCTTGACTACTCAATACAATATTGAGTACCCAAGAGTTTAATAAAACAGAAAATAAACACTTGGGTCAGACATGGGTCTGGTGTGAGTAAACGGTTAGATTGCTTAACTTTGAAAACCTTTGAAAACAAAAGTATCACGTAAGACTTCCCACAAATAAACATGGGTAAGTTTTTACCTTACGCTAACTAAAACATTTGATAGGAAATCCGATTGTATTATAATAGGGTCTAGGGTTTTCAAGTAAAATACAGAAATAGCTGAAATGCTTACATCTCACATTCCAACATAGTTGGGCACAACTAATACGTACGGCACTTATTGGAGTTTGGATTCCATACAATGGCAGAGCTACTGGGGTACCGCCCGTCACAGTACGTGGCCTAGATCACCGTACCGAGGAGTACGCCCGCTCCCCTGCAACACAAAGCCGGAACCATCCCTTACTGGATAGTCCCGAACAAGACAATCCCGTAGTTGGCGCGACCAACCACACACTAAGCCGAATAAAAGAAAAGGGACCTCTAGACAGGGATCTATCTTGCTCTCAGTGGGTGCTACCCACGAAGCCTTGCTGCACCTCCCCTGTTTTAGCCATTCCCGGTTGATGAGGCTTGAGGTTACGATTACCTTTAATCAGAACATATCACTTAGAATGCTCATCGTCCGCCTGACGATGTGCTGAAAGCATTCAATCCATATAAGTTCGTTCCGGGTTCGAACGAAACCGAAGGCATTATCTCGTTACACTCATTTTGGAATCACCCTCAGAGTTAACGACAATAACCCTTGCACTCTAAATCTTCATCTTCACTTGAGATTCACGACCTATCGTTAATTTGGATCGATGTGGTATTTGGGTCTCCAGACCTGGAATACCGGTATACGGAAACCCGATCCCGGTCTCATCGAAATCCAAAACGTATCTTTTAAGGCCAAGTTGTTTAAAGGTTTAAACATTTAAACTTATATTCTGAATGATATAAACAGATAGATAAATAACATTATCACAATAGATAATTCATATCAACATTCATCTCACAAAGCAGCATATATCATATATATATCAGAGACATACAAATCATCCAATATCAACCAATCACCCAATATCAATCATCATCCATAAGCAGAATTGATTAACCCTTTAATCAATTTAATTATCCTTTAATTAAATTAATTACTATTCTTTAATTACTTGGATTATCTTAATCCTACTTCATTGATTTATTACATATCAATTTATTAATCATCTCTTAATGATCTTCCTTAATTAATTATACTTAAATTACATTCAAGTAATTATCCTTAACCATATACAGTAATTAACCTTTAATTACTATCATTAAATTATAATAATTAATGAACCTTCATTTGCTTCCATTAATTAATTAATTAATTAACTATAATTAATTACACTCGATCCTTAATTAATTACAATTAATTAATCATGCTTTAATTAATTACTTTCATTAATCAGCTTGATTAATTTCATTAATTATATTAATTAAAAAATCCTCCAATTACTTCATTAATTAATTACCTTCTAGTTAATTAATCTTTAATTAACTACATTCATTAATTAGCCTTAATTAATCTTAAACAGTAATTAACCATCCTGTAATTACTTACCTTAATTAATTAATTCCTTAATTAATTATGTTAACTAATTACTCTTTAAATCAGTTATTATTGATTAATTAATCTTAATTAATCAACCCTTAATTAATTAATTACTTCCTTAATTAATTACTCTCTTTTAATTAATTACCTTAACTATTAATTAATCACATTATTAATTAATCATTAATCCTTAAATTAATTAATTATTCTTTAATTAATTAACTCCAAATCAATTATATTAATTAATCCTTTAATTAATAACATCAAGTGATTAACTCTTAATTACTTCCATTGAATTTACTTCCATAAGTAATTTCTCTTTTCTTAATTACATTCAATAATTATCCATTAATTACTTTACTAAGTAATTATACTTAATTAATCATAAATGATTTATCTTTAATTAATTATATTAATTACATTAATTAATTAATCAATAAATCATCCCTTAATCTTTAATTATCCATCCACTAATTACTTCATTAAGTAATTATCCTTAATTACAAATAGTAATTAAGCTTTAATTTAATTTATTTATTAATTCTCCTTAATTAAACTCAAATTATTTACTTTATTAAAACCCATTTAAAAATCAATTTTGAAATATGATTTTACTTTTAAACAAAACAATTCAAACAACTTAATTTAATACACTTAAAATCTTTGAATATCCTTTCAAACATGTTTGATTTAAATTAAATAAAATAATTATGTAACTTTGAAATCCCAAATTTCATATTCTTTATTCATTTAAATCTATTTTAAAATCAATTTAAACATTCCTTTTTAAAACATCTCACTTTAAATTCAGCTTAAAACTTAGTTAATCATTTATTTAAACTAAATTATTTCCAATATACATTTAAACTTGTTTAAACATTTTCCTTTGAAAACAAATTTTTTAAATAAGTCAAAAGCTTTTAAACATTTAAACTTGGTTTTATTTAATTTTTAAACTGAAACTAGACTCGCACACTCACCCGAGCCCCACACTCAAACACTCGAGACCTTCCCTGAGTCCACGCGAGGAAACTCACGAACGTCTTCTGCTTCGAGTTACACACGGCAACTACCCGAGAACGACCCTAAGTCCATGCTTCTTCCCCAACTTCAAATTCCCCAGTGTACAAAATGTACACGATAATGTGCACGTTCACGTGCACAGATGATCAGATCAACTCCGATCATCGTCAAGAGCCTCAACACATCACTGAACGTCTCTCCGACCATCACCACCCCTCAGAATCCATCAGTTCGTTGTTGATCAAAATCGAGTAACTCACTTGAAAACAGAAAGTCATCGATCAATGGAAAATCCCCTCGCCACCGACGATCCTACCACCAGCGTTCACGTCGACTTCACCAAAGCTTCGCCTCGACCCCAGCAATGATTTCCCCCCAGTGCGATCGTCACCAGTATCTTCACGGCGGCGAAATTTCCTGGAGAAACTATCGACCAAAACTAACAGCTAAACCCTAGTTTGTTCTAATTCGAACAATTTAACAATTGGAAAAATTCAATTATATTTTTCCCATCATCTCCAATACTAAAGCAAGCTTCGATCAAGAAATTACCTCCGATCATCACGTTGATCAACTACAATTGATGAAAGTACCAAATTCACTCATCTCGATATATCTCACTAAATACTTGCTTAAAAATCTTGATTTGATTTCCAAAATTCATCAATTTCAGATATGAATCTAATTATATAACTGAAGCTAGAAATTGTATCACTTGAATTTTTGATGTAAATGTTTACCACTGTTATTTCCTTCTTTTTAAAATTATTTGTTGAATTTAAAATCCTTAATTATTTTTAAAATTCATCATCATGCCTTAACATCCAACTTTCCTTTAAGTATCAAAGTCTAATATTAACTCTATTTGGAGTTTTGAATTCTTTTCATAAAGAAATCAAATCCTGTAAGTAAAAATATAAAGGATATACACATACAGGAACTTAAATAAACTCAGACATTCCACAAATTTAACATGCATTCACAGATAATATTCATTTAAACATATATAACATCACAGAACAATCCATCACATATATCAAGTCAATTATCAGATTTAAAGACTGTTTTTAAAAAAATATTTACTCACCATTTTATAAGCAGAGAACAAACAGAGCAGATTATTTCCAGGCTTTTAAATTTTGATTTTGCTTGCTGTTGAAATCCCTTGCATGTTGTTTAATGTTGGAACTGAAACTGATGTTGATTCTTGTTTGATATTAATTTCTCCTCAGGTTGATCTTTGAAACAGTTGTTCGATTTACTTGTTGAGTTGCTAGCTTGCTTAATTTGAATTTCAGGTTGGAGTTTCTTGTTTTCAGCTTTTAGTTTAGGAAGAAGAAAATGTTTTAGAGAGGAAAAAGATTTGAACTGGAAAAAATTTTGAACGGGAAAGAAAAATGACCAGGTTTCTCTAACAACTACAATATTTATAAAATAAAATTTTAAATGAAGATAATGTTGCCACTTGTTTTATTGCATGCATATACAAATGTTAATGCATGTTTCATTATCTTACAAATGTTGTTAAGATGGCTAATATGGTTACACATGTTACTTAAGTATTTTTAATAAATTTTTATTTAATTTAAATGTAAAGATAAACTTACATACTTTAATTCTCTTAATAAATAAAATTTACATATGTATAAATAAATTACTTTTAAAAGAAATTATTCTAAAACTAATTATAATTCAAATATATCTTATACATGTATTTTTATAACCTTTTAAATTTAAACACTTTAAAGAATACAAAATAAAACTTTATTTAAACTATCATTTTTAAAATAAACAATTATCTTATATTTTGAAAACAATTGAATTAATCTAAACTAACCTTTGAAAAATATTAATTTTAAAACAAAGCTTTAAATCACAATTCATACATATATAAATTATCAATAGATTAAATTAAATTCAAAACAATCCAAATTATAACATATACATACATATATATTACAATTTGAAAATTCATCTTTTATTTAAACAAAAGATTCTCTATTCACAATATATATATCAATATATACATTATAAATAGAATCTATTTTTATTAGCTTTGAAAGATAAATTTTATCCATTTTAAATTATTAGAAAAGATCTAATATTACCAAATTAAATATTTATTAGCCTATAAAGGATTAAATTACCAAATTAAATTAAAATTAGAAAGAAAATTATCAATCCAATTAAATTATCAATACCGATTATTAAATTTATATTGCTCAAAAACCCGGGATATCACAGTTTGGATTCCAAAATTCGATCCCCAAAATCGAATCCCTAGGATCATATTTATAGATGCAGGTTGTCCCCTTTCACGCTCATTCTTTTGACTCAATCGAAAGTTCTTCCACTTATCTTTCGCTTTCATCCTTTCGACATGGTCGAAAGTCCTTCTTTCTATTTGCGGAGCTCCTGCTTTCGATCCTGTCGAAAGGCTTTTCTTTCGAGTTTTCTCACTTATTCTTGCACCTCACATCTTTTTATTCTAGACCTTTCGAACTAGCCGAAAGGATCTCCATGTCCACCTACCGTTTCCATCAAGGTCCAAGTGTCTCTTTTACCCGTTTTCTTCCAGGCTTCTTTCAACTTCGTCGAAAGGGTGGTAATCGCGCTCCTCGTTTTGTGTTGCTATAATGTTCCGAGTAAGAAATGGGTTGAGCTTTCACATTGCTTTGAATGGTATGAGAGTGATATCTGAGCCGAAAGGATTTTTGGCTTTCATGTAGGATTTTCGTCATGTTTTCTAAAGGTTCCAACCGATTCTAAAGGCTTGTCCTTTCTTTTGAAAGGTTTATCAGAATCAATTCTTCCTATGATAAACCGACAATGATGAAACCTTCTTGTAATGCCCCGCCTTTTTGTACACTTAAGCAGACACACGTGCCAACTTAAACCATAAAGAAGGGCGGATTGTTATGGGGTAAATAAGAAAAAGTGGAGAAATAAAAGAAACAAAATAGAATCTTGCAGCGAAACGATAAAATATAATAATCAAATAACAATTCATGAAGCTGTTTTACAAAACATTTGATTATACTTATAAAATACATATCAGAGTTACACATACCAGAGAATGATAATTAATGCAGCGGAACACAATGGTGTAGTGGAATATAATGAATAGTAGTAATAAAATCTTCGTCTTCGTCCTCCAAAAATAGAGCCTTCAAATCCTGAAATGCTCAGTCTGACCCGAGCGAATTGAAAAGACAAAACACTCGAGTCAGAACTAAAAGATCTTATGTAAGTTAGATCAATGAAATAAATATGAGTGTAAACGGCGTCAAAGATGTTTACGGGGTTTGACATCTTCTATCCAGTGTCTAACGTGAGTGCAGTAACTTAAGAAATGTTCGAGATTCACATCTCTTAAGGATCCGTTAAACTATCTACTATGTAGTAATATTCGCTATTATAATAATGTCTAATATAAAATAAACATACTTTTTAATAGCGTCAATGGGTTACCCATATAGCCCTTAACACGTAATAGTCCCAGTAATCTATCCAGTATTAGCATACTCCCAAAATGGGGGCTACCCTCGATACTCCACAGGCTACGGGAGAAATCACAAATCGTAGTAAAGCTCGATATGGTAGGTAACATGGCACACAAGGCAATGCCAGGGTAGATATACCAATTACGCACACGGACTGATGGAACGCATAGCAGTCACTACCGCTCCACCTCGAACAACACTCCCAAATCAAAGGTGGCCACCAAAAATCACAAAGTAATAGAATAGTATCGAAGAAGTGCGTCTGATAAGAGGTGCTACCTCACTGGTCCGAGATCGCTCCTGTTTTAGCCACCTTATGCCAACTCATGGGAGTTGGGTCCATGTATATACCTTAGGATCGCCGCCACCATCCTACTTCATTCTGGAAACTCCACCGCGTACACGGTTGTTAAAGTGGTTTTCGGGGTTGGTAGAGAGTATGACAACTTACGATCCCGGTCTCTTTAACAACCAACCATTATTATAACACCGCGGTCTTTTCAAAATAGTTTATACTTTAAAACCAGAATAAAATATCCATTTCAAAAACTATAAATACGATATCGTTTCTGTTTTAAAAACCCAAATCGATATGATATCATTTTTATTTCAAATTATATCTTTTTCAAAAAATCATAGCCCCTTTTAAATCTGTATACTTGAAACCCATAGCTTTGAAACATAACTTTTAATACTTAAAGGTTTAAATACTATATTGCTTTATATAATAAAATAGCTTCTTTGAATTTCACAAATAAATCCAAATATTGATTTAAACCTCAAATAAAACAATTCAATTCATATTTCAAAGTTTTAACTATTCCACCATTTCAAAACTAATTCTTTGATAATTCCATATGTATCAAATTCAATTACTATTATTTAGATTTGAAATGTTTACTTGATAAATCCAAATAAAAATTTAAGTAAAACTTTTATTTCGAACAACTGGATATTCTATAAATTTTATTTAACTTGATATATTCATTTGTCTCAACTTTATATTCATTTAAACCCTTTAAATCAAATCAAGTTATAAGAATCATGCCCTTTAAAAATCTCAACTTATATTTAAATTTCAAATCAAATTTATTCAAAAAAATTCCTTTGGATAATTAAATCTAAACCAATTTCATATTTATCTTCCAACTTAAATTTCATTTAAGTCATTAAAACTCTAAATATATATATATATAATACCTTAAATAGGTACTTACCCATATAATATAAACCACCAACTCCATTATTAAACTCATTTTTATTAAACAATTTTATACATAGCTTAAATTCAAGAATTTTACTATGTATATATAATAATATTTATATAACATCAAATAAATATTTCATAAACCGTATATTCCTTTCCAAAACCATAGAAATTATTTAAAAATATTTTATATGTAGACCGTGGTGTCTGTATAAAATTTTCTACCCTATGGTCAAGTGATACAGATATTTATCATTTCAATCCGTAATTTAAAAATAAAATTTACAGTTACATATCATTTCAAACCGCAATCCCGAATGAAATGAAAATGCATAATAACTTGCAGTTTATCACAATATAGAATACTGCATCCATTCACCCAATATCAATCATCAACCATTTATTACAACCATCATCCAAAACAAACCATAGCAATTATATAGCACAGATAATAATAATAGGTAATTACTGGCAGTTTATATTCAAAAAAAATAAATTAATTTAACTGGCAGATTTATATGCAATAATAATAAATTAATTAAATTCAATTTAACTGGAAAGATGACTGAAAATATGCCAAACAGTTAAGAATAAATTTCTAAACACATCAAAAATTTATTTAACAAACATAAAAAAATTTAGAAGTTGTGAGTGGGTTAAAACACTCACCTTTTGAATTTAAACTGAATTTAAATTCAATTTAAACCCAAAAATTTGACAGTCTCAGAATTCGTCCAAACCAGCGTCATCAGGTCCGGAATTTCAATACGATCCTAACAAAAGAAACCGTGCGTAAAACGGATATCGTATGCAAAAATTATGCGGTAAATGCGATTGAAATCATGTTTAAAAATAAAAGAAAATGGAACACATTTACCCGTTTTTAGTATGCCACGTCATCATCCCTGTTACCCATGCGCTCATGCCCAGCTACAGAGAAACGCGAAACAAACAAACCCATCTATACGCTGAAGCCGTCCTTTGACCCACCGTTGACCACGCCTACCTTCGTCCTTGCGCCGCCGCATGCTACGGCGTCACCACCCAAAACTCGCCCCAGTCTCTCTGCATGCCGACGTGAGTCCGACCTCCCCAGTGCTAGCCGCCACTGTTGATTTTAAACCCTAGATCAAAAAATCACGATGATCTGGCCGTCGAATCGACGAACGAACCATATAGATCGACTCCCCTCGGTCCCCTCTGCAAAACCCAGAAAAGGTTTGTCGATCCGATAACTTTCACCGACGCGTGATGGACGGCCGAGACTTCTTCGATTTTTATCGGTCAAACGACAAATTGAATCGAAAAATGAACAGTACCAGTGAATTACGCTAGTCGAGAGCTTCAACGTATATTTTTTCCAGATTTTTCTGAGGACATTGAATTTTTAGCTTTTGATTTGAAATTGTGTTTGGATCCAGAGTTTGTTTGTCTGCCATTGAGGAGGAGAAGGAATAGAATGAATTTACGTACAGACAAATGAGAATTAGGGAGGCTAGGGTTTATAACAGGATATTTATAGAGAAAGTTGAAATAGAATAAATGGATCGGGTTGAATACGCGCTAAACGATATATGGCCCGAAAAGCCCGTTTCGACTCCGGAACGAAATTGGGTTAACCCATTTATCAAAATAGGCGTTTAAAAATATTTTAAGCGCGATGGAAAAAGTTTCACGTCCAAATTCCATATGAAGAAGTTATGCTAAAAACAATATTTTCAAATTGATTTCAATTGATTTCAATTTATCGATTTTAAGGCATTTCGAGTCCGTACGATCAAACGACAGGTCTGATCGCCCCGAAACTTGAAATCCTACAATGATTCATCGTTACGGATCCGATGAAACTAGTTTCGTCAAAATCCGAGTCAGTGTCCAAAATGGCTATTTTTATATTAATTAAATAAATTAAAAATAAATTAATTAAATCAAATTTCCTATTTAAATTCTGAAATTGACAATCTTTATCACTTTTATTTTCTTAATCATTCAAATTAATTAAACCAAATCTAGATGTAAACTTTAGAGTTAATTAATTTATTCATTTCAACGTTAAATTTAAATTTCATTATATTCACAAATTATAAATTAAATTTGCAATAATTCCCTTTAATTGACTTTTCATTCAATTATTCAATCTATTAGTATCCAATAGATGAGACTACCATTGGATTCATACTCTATTACGTAAATATCTCCAAATTTCATCTAAATTTATAATTACATAATATCTAATTATTTAATTTCATTTTATTGCAATTAAATCCAATTATTATAGTTCGAATCTCAATAATTTATAAATCTTTATTTCCATTCTTGTATTCAACGTACTTCTTTATTACACCCGATGAAATCAACATTTGATTCAAAATCTATTATAACAATATCCTCCCATTCTATCTAGTTTCAATTAACGTAATAATAAATGTTGAATTTCATTTATTTGCAATAAATTCAATTTATTGAATTTTTACACTTCAATCCAAATAATAAATCTTGCTTCCAAATCTTTACATCAAACAATCTCATTAAATAAATAGGCTTAGCATAAATTACATCTTATAAATTATCCATTTCAACGACAAATCAAATATACCCTAACTGCATAATTTAAGTCAATTAATTGTAATTGATTCCACATTAAATGTTATTAATTATAAATTGAAACCTCAATAAATTCGTTTATTGATTTAAAATCTAGCTATTCAATAAATAGTCATTTTATGGGTATAAATAACATTGAATTATAATACATTTCATTAACGTATTTATTAAATTTATTTCCAATTAACGTACTACCTAATTTCCTTTAATTGCAATTTGATCTCCAACCTTTATTTAACATACTAAATAAAATAAATAACATATATAGATTGTTACCTATCTTCCCTTTCTTGCATTTATTTCCATTTACATTCACCTTTATTTGTATTAACCATTTTATTTCCACTTATTGTGTAATAACTACTATAATTCAATTACATTGAAATTTGTTAGTTTCACCCATAAATTTAGATTCTAAATCAAATAAATTAATTTACCTTGGCTCTATTTTCTATTACATCAATTGTTACTTAAATTTACGATTCTCAATCCCGTTATTATATTAATTATCATTAAGGTAACGCTTATTATCTACAACAGTCATTAAAATTACTTATCTACATTGATTGTATAAATTTTCCATTAATCACGTATTACTTCATCGGCTACTATAATATTGGATTTATTAAATTATCACTAATTATATCATTGCATTAGTTAATACAATATTCCCATTTGTTTTCTTGTATTAAATTTCTTAGCCTAGAATACCAATTCCCATTACTTCAATGCATCGTAGTTTCATTTTTATTTTTAATACTTAGTTTTAATTTCAAATGTTGCATTTCATTTCTACATTTTACTTCAGTATGAATTATATATATAAAAAATTTCTTCTTCCTAAATTTAATTACAAAATCCTTTAAATTTAACTAATTTAGTTATCAAATTTTCCAGGTCGTTACACTCTCCCCCGCTCAAAACTTTTCATCCCGAAAAGGAAAAAGAAGGGAAAAGGAAAGAATCAAGGAAATAATATATCTTATTCAAAAATATTAACTTTATACGAACAAACTTACAAAATTAATTATTTTATATACAATATACCAATTTATGACCATTAAATCTCTTTATACTCAAATTAATAAAGTTTGGAAAAACATTTCAAAATATTTTCTAAGTCCAAATTTTATGGAAAATTTTGGCAGAGTCCCCTTTGTACGGAGAGACTCGGGAGAAAATATAATATCAAATATAACAAAATATCACATATAATATCCAAAATATTATATCCCAACACGGGAAAATATATAAAATAGCGCTATAAACCGTAATCCGAGAACGTACCTATTTGTTGGGCAATTAAATGCTTATTTATTAAACCAACTGCAGTACAATTGCTTCCATAACCTTTATTTCACTTGTATAATCCAAGAGGTTAACAATTATATAAAATGAAATATTTGGATTTGCTTAAATCAGTAACAACAATCAACATAGCAACCATCACTTGCAACAAGCAAACAACCATCACATAAGTCAACACACATCAATCATTCATTCATATCAAACACAATAAATAGTTGTTCGGGTTCAAAACTTCAAATTGTACGGAATGAAAATAAACTACTAAGTGTACCCTTTTACTCAACAGTCTTAGGCGAACTAAATAGATTATTTATTCATCCAAACAATTGTAAAGTATCCTTGCCCAAACAACCATAAATTAAACAAACAACAAATTCAAACAATAGATCAAGTTCATTATTATTAATTTCATTCCATATATTATTGCTTGATTTCCTCTTCATTCAATTTATACTCATCTTCATTTAATTTATTCACATCATGTCAATTCTCTTCTTATTGTATTATATTTATTCATTCATGACTTGATTTCATTTATTTACATTCATTTATTAATAATATTCATGTTAAGTTCAGTTACTTGGCATAACAATTATAACCTTAATTCTTATTAATAAGTGCAATTTACTGAACATTTTCATTACATAAGTTTACTTGTACAATTTCCATTATATTTTCTTATTAAACATTTCACTTTTACAATTAGGTAAGTTATATATATGCTTTTAAAAATGTAATTAAAAGTTATACAAGTTTATTCTATTTCCTTTAATTAATTTAATGCTCAATAAACATATCTTAGGTTACATATTTTAGCTTTTCTTTTAATTTTATTTATAACCTAGCATTAAATCCTTATTTTAATTAGAGGTTCCACTTATTAATTAGTTCCATTCCATTTCACTACACTAATTGAAACTTATTAATTAACGGAAACTTAAGAACTAAATACCGGGTTAAATTTCAAATCATTTTAAAATAATAGATAAATGTATATACATACCGTTTATATATTCAATTATATTTAAAACAGTTTAAAATATTTATTTGTTTATCAAAATAAATCTGTAGTAAAACTACTACAGTGGCCTTCCCACTTCGAAACTCGAAAATGAATGTCGATGATGCGTGCAGTCATCACCGAAATTATTTTCCAGCGACAAAGAGGAAAGTACAGAACTTATTTTCCAAAAAATTTTACTTAAAACAATTCTTCCAATTTATATTGAAATATTTATATCAGAAACTACTTTATAAACAATATTATTATATTCCAAAATTATTCGAAAGAAATTTCCAAAAACCCGGAACTTAAGTTCTAAATTTCCAATTTTCACTTATTTTATTTTAAATCTTATTCAACTATTATTTATAAATTTCATTACCTAACAACCAATCTATTGCAACCAAATATATAACTTTTATAAAATATTTTACTTTATATATAGAAAATATAATAGGCAAAATTATTTCATTCACCTATATTAAAAACAAATATTATGTCGGTCTGTCCTATTAAGTGTTTAGAAATCCCTATTGATGTCATAGCGTCCCATGCACCAACCAGAATTTATAAATACAAAACGGAACAGATTAACACAATATTAAAACCTTTTTATAACACTAACAAATACCCTCTCTCATATATATACACTCAGCGACTCCCATAGGGTATTACTACCCTATTAATAAAGAGTCAGACCCCACAAAGCTAAGGTTTATCGCTAAACCAAAGCTCTGATACCAACTGTAACGCCCCGCCTTTTTGTACGCTTAAGCAGACACACGTGCCAACTTAAACCATACAGAAGGGCGGATTGTTATGGGGTAAATAAGAAAAAGTAGAGAAATAAAAGAAACAAAATAGAATCTTACAGCGGAACGATAAAATATAATAATCAAATAACAGTTCATGAAGCAGTTTTACAAAACATTTGATTATACTTATACAATACATATCAGAGTTACACATACCAGAGAATGATAATTAATGCAGCGGAATACAATGGTGTAGTGGAATATAATGAATAGTAGTAATAAAATCTTCGTCTTCGTCCTCCAAAAATAGAGCCTTCAAATCCTGAAATGCTCAGGCTGACCCGAGCGAATTGAAAAGACAAAACACTCGAGTCAGAACTAAAAGATCTTATGTAAGTTAAATTAATGAAATAAATATGAGAGTAAACGGTGTCAAAAATGTTTACGGGGTTTGACATCTTCTATCCAGTGTCTAACGTGAGTGCAGCAACTTAAGAAATGTTCGGGATTCACATCTCTTAAGGATCCGTTAAACTATCTACTATATAGTAATATTCGCTATTATAATAATGTCTAATATAAAATAAACATACTTTTTAATAGCGTCAATGGGTTACCCATATAGCCCTTAACACGTAATAGTCCCAGTAGTCTATCCAGTATTAGCATACTCCCAAAATGGGGGCTACCCTCGATACTCCACAGGCTACGGGAGAAATCACAAATCATAGTAAAGCTCGATATGGTAGGTGACACGGCACACAAGGCAATGCCAAGGTAGATATACCAATTACGCACACGGACAGATGGAACGCATAGCAGCCACTACCGCTCCACCTCGAACAACACTCCTAAATCAAGGGTGGCCACCAAAAATCACAAAGTAATAGAATGGTATCGAAGAAGTGCGTCTGATAAAAGGTGCTACCTCACTGGTCCGAGATCGCTCCTGTTTTAGCTACCTTATGCCAACTCACGGGAGTTGGGTCCACGTAAATACCTCAGGATCGACGCCACCATCCTACTTCTTTCTGGAAACTCCACCGCGTACATGGTTGTTAAAGTGGTTTTCGGGGTTGGCAGAGAGTATGACAACTTCCGATCCCGGTCTCTTTAACAACCAACCGTTATTATAACACCGCGGTCTTTTCAAAATAGTTTATACTTTAAAACCAGAATATAATATCCATTTCAAAAACTATAAATACGATATCGTTTCTGATTTAAAAACCAAAATCGATATGATATCATTTTTATTTCAAATTATTTCTTTTTCCAAAAATCATAGCCCCTTTTAAATCTGTATACTTGAAACCCATAGCTTTGAAACATAACTGTTAATACTTAAAGGTTTAAATACTATATTGCTTTATATAATAAAATAGCTTCTTTGAATTTATCAAATAAATCCAAATATTGAGTTAAACCTCAAATAAAACATTTCAATTCATATTTCAAAGTTTTAACTATTCCACTATTTCAAAACTAATTCTTTGATAATTCCATAAGTATCAAATTCAATTACTATTATTTAGATTTGAAATGTTTACTTAATAAATCCAAATAAAAATTTAAGTAAAACTTTTATTTCGAACAACTGGATATTCTTTAAATTTTATTTAACTTAATATATTCATTTGTCTCAAATTTATATTCATTTAAACCGTTTAAATCAAATCAAGTTATAAGAATCATGCCCTTTAAAAATCTCAACTTATATTTAAATTTCAAATCAAATTTATTCAAAAAAAATCCTTTGGATAATTAAATCTAAACCAATTTCATATTTATCTTCCAACTTAAATTTCATTTAAGTCATTAAAACTCTAAATATGTATATATATATATAATACCTTAAGTAGGTACTTACCAATATAATATAAACCACCAACTCCATTATTAAACTCATTTTTATTAAACAATTTTATACATAGCTTAAATTTAAGAATTTTACTATATATATATAAAATAATATTTATATAACATTAAATAAATATTTCATAAACCGTATATTCCTTTCCAAAACCATAGAAATTATTTAAAAATATTTTATATGTAGACCGCGGTGTCTGTATAAAATTTTCTACCCTATGGTCAAGTGATACAGATATTTATCATTTCAATCCGTAATTTAAAAATAAAATTTACGGTTATATATCATTTCAAACCGCAATCTCGAATGAAATGAAAATGCATAATAACTTGCAGTTTATCACAATATAGAATACGACATCCATTCACCCAATATCAATCATCAACCATTTATTACAATCATCATCCAAAACAAACCATAGCAATTATATAGCACAGATAATAATAATAGGTAATTACTGGCAGTTTATATTCAAAAAAAAATTAATTTAACTGGCAGATTTATATGCAATAATAATAAATTAATTAAATTCAATTTAACTGGAAATATGACTAAAAATATGCCAAACAGTTAAGAATAAATTTCTAAACACATCAAAAATTTATTTAACAAACATAAAAAATTTTAGAAGTTGTGAGTGGGTTAAAACACTCACCTTTTGAATTTAAATTCAATTTAAATTCAATTTAAACCCAAAAATTTGATAATCTCAGAATTTGTCCAAACCAGCGTCATCAGGTCAGGGATTTCAATACGATCCTAATAAAAGAAACCATGCGTAAAATGGATATCGTATGCAAAAATTATGCCGGTAAATGCGATTGAAATCATGTTTAAAAATAAAAGAAAATGGAACACATTTACCCCTTTTTAGTATGCCACGTCATCATCCATGTTACCCATGCGTTCATGCCCAACTATAGAGAAACGCGAAACAAACGAACCCATCTACACGTTGAAGCCGGCCTTTGACCCACCGTTGACCACGCCTACCTCCGTCTTTGCGCCGCCGCATGCTACGGCATCACCTCCTAAAACTCGCCCCAGTCTCCTCTGCATGCCGACGTGAGTCCGACCTCCCTAGTGCTAGCCGCCACCGTTGATTTTAAACCCTAGATCGAAAAATCACGACGATTTGGCCGTCGAATCGACGAACGAACCATATAGATCGACTCCCCTCGGTCCCCTCTGCAAAACCCAAAAATGGTTTGTCGATCCGATAACTTTCACCGACGCGTGATGGACAGCCGAGAAATCTTCGATTTTTACCGGTCAAACGACAAATTGAATCGAAAAACGAACACAACTAGTGAATTACGCTAGTCGAGAGCTTCAACATATATTTTTTCCTGATTTTTCTGAGGACATTGAATTTTTAGCTTTTGATTTGAAATTGTGTTTGGATCTAGAGTTTGTTTGTCTGCCATTGAGGAGGAGAAGGAATAGAATGAATTTACGTACAGACAAATGAGAATTAGGGAGGCTAGGGTTTATAACAGGATATTTATAGAGAAAGTTGAAATAGAATAAATGGATCGTGTAACGACCCGCTATTTTGGACCATTCGCATCCGCACATGTCGAACTTGAATGATTCAAGATACCGAATTGTTAATTTAAATTTGACAAAACTGAACATATATAGTAAATAAATTAATCATAGATCATAGACACAGAGTAATAAATGCAGCGGAAGCAAAAGATAGTAGTTCATGAAGCCACTATATACATATCAGAGTTAAATAAGGTACAACAGAAGTTTTGGATACAATAATCAAATACAATATCAGAATACATCACTAGAATCAATTGGATATGTGAAACTGGATAGATAGCTGGATCTCCAAGCGAAGCTCCAACTCCAAAGGTGAGTCTCGAATACTGGTACACTCATTCTGACCCGAGCGTAAAGCAAAACACAAAACACTCGAGTCAGGATTAACATTCTTATATCAATAAATCCAACTCAAGTGAAATAGCAATTGAAATACAAGTAACTCAAAGGATGTTTGGAATAACCATCCTTTAAGGATCCATTAAACTATCTACTATGCAGTAGTGTACGATAAGTAGACAATGCCTATCAGTAATATAAAGTATCAAAATAGCGTTAAGGCGTTACCATTATCCCCCTTAACACATTTTATATAAGCATTATAGTCTATACAGCACTGTAAACTCCACCGTAAACTAGTGGGATATCAAGGAGTACTCCATAGGTATAAGTAGTGGTCGCATATAGGGATACAAGTATGACAAGGCACATGAGGCAATACCCAAGGTAGTGAAACTACCGTTTGCCTGATCCGGACTGGTGAAAACGCATCGCCGCAGCGATCGCGACACCGCGAAACAACACTCCCAAATCAAGGGTGCACCAATCGACAACAATTAATGAGTAGTTTTCTAAGAAGTGTGTTCGCTCGAGGTAGCTGACCCCATTTGGCACGGCACGGCTCCTGTTTTAGACATTTCCAATTTGACACAAGTGTCAAGGCTATCCATTATCGTTCTCTTTCTTCAGTCATCACGTACATCATTCCAACCACTTCATTCTGGATCACACTCCGCTATAGTTATTAAAGTGGTTTTCGGTTTAGACAGAGAGTATGTCCATAACCGATTCCGATCTTTTTTATAACTTTCGTAATTATTACATCGATTGGTCGTTTAATAAATTTCAAAAACCAAATCAATTTCAATTTCAATTTAGAATTTATAAATCAACATTTCATTTCTCTTTCTAAATCAATTTCCCTAATTTACGTTTCAAAACTTCCAAATTCATAATTTCAATATCTTATAATTCAATTTCAAATTTTATTGAAACAACTCAAATATTGATTCAAGTTCGTATATAAGTTTCATTCCGAGATCATTTAAATTAATTTAATTTAACATTCAAATCAATTTAAATTCATTAATCGATTTCATTCAATATTCCTTAAGTAAATTTCATTCAAACAATTTCTATTTAACTTCCAATTCATTAAATCAATTACTTAAGTTCAACTTCATTATATCAAAGCTTCAAATTGAATTAAATTAGATTCGTCAAATCAAATTCTTTAGATTTACAAGTCTTACATTAATTTCAATAAATCACATTTTTATTTCTTGTTAAAGAAATTCAATTACACTTATTTATTTACTTAGTTACAAATTCAAAACTCAATTAATAAAGAAACTTAATTTCACTTATTAAAATGTTCAATTTCAATTATCAAAGAATTCAATTTTATTTAATTGTTAAATAATTCAATCTCATTAAATTTATTAAATAATTTTAAAACATAATTCAATCATTTCTTAAATTAAACAACATTCTTTCATCAATTACTTTATTAATATTATGTTTCGGATTATTAAATATTAACATTTAAATTCCACAAGAATTCAAATTCCAACTTCATTTTAAACCTTATTATTTAATCAAATAAAATCTATATTTTATCTTTAAATCAAATCATTGACCAATCGGGTTTTTATTTAATTCTCTATCCTAAGTCAAAGTTTTTATTTTGGGTATTTATAATTTCAACACGATTCCATTTCAATTCAAAAAAATCAAAGCATAGCAAAGGGAACTTGCAGTGTGATAACTAGGATGGTGTCAAAGTAAATAAACAAGCAATAGCAAACATCAATAACAAATCTACGCTATCATTTCATGTAGATTAAAGAATATTACACTAATATTAATACGGTTCTTCACTTGATATCTACTATTCAATTTCGTACAACATTGATTTAAACAACATACATTTAAATGGTTCAAGGTGTATTTTACCAAATTTCTACGTGTCAATTAATTCAACATTTAAAGGGTCATATTATGCAAATGTCATCTAATCAAATTTATCACATATATCAAATCTAACTATCCTACGTCAATTTCAAATTTATTTATCACTTACAACATTTACAATTTAACGTCCAATGTCAACATCAACAGTCAATCATTTATCAACCAAATTGGATTATCATCATATAAATAACAGATAATGGTGTTAGATGTCACAAGTGAACTGATACAGGTAATAACATATATAACAGTGTAATTAACTAACAGCAGCATATTTCAATTGTCGTTTCAATTGAAATCAAATTTAATAAATAAAAGAACATTAATCGTGAGTGATTGCTCACCTTTTGAGGCTAGAGAGATGAATAGACAACGAAGTCGAGTCACGGATCGCAAGCACGACTTCCGGAATAAACTAGATTGGCACGAATCGTCGAGCAAAGCTGTTAAATAGGAATTGCCGAAATCAAATCAAAACATTCAACATAGCAACAATTACAAAACATGTCCTGCGTCAAAGTTTAACAATAAAATTCTATGTGCTACCTAGATCGAAATGGTCTGAAATTTGGTATGAATAAAGATCAAAACTTGTATTTCAAACTGCAAAAGAATCACTTGATTTGGACAAGAGACGAGAAAAGTTACGATGTCACAAACATAGACTTAGGCCATGTTGCGACTGTCAAATGTTCAGGTCTGAAAACCCCTCTGGGTCTGACTTTCAGGTAAGAAACAGAGGACTGAACCACCTCGTATGAAGCTAAAATTTGATTTACTGAAAGTAGAAAACTTTATCTTTTAAACAAAAAGGGAATCACTGTATTCCGACGTAAGACGGAAGAGATACGATGCGTCAAACATGAACTCAGGTCGTGTTTGCAGCAGTGTAAAATAATTTTAAGTACAAAAGAATAGCTGCTTGGGTCTAACTCCCAGATCCTCGACCACTAATCAAACGATGTTGGATTTTGCTGGAATTTGACATGTATAAACTAGGTAACTTCGACTCTTTTTTAAAATAGAATCAACCCATTCCAATAAAACATGAGTGAGATATGATATCATGAACATGAAGTCTAACTGCTGTTCAGGAAAAAATAAATAAACATGCAAACAAGTACAAAATCAGTTTGGTTGCAACTTTCAGGTATAAAACAGAGGACCAAACGGCCTTGAATTGGACTGAAATTTTACATGCATAAACTAGAGAATCTCATCTTTCAATCAAAAAAAAGAATCGTTGAATTTCGATAGGAAATGAAAGAGATACGCTGCGTCAAACATGGACACTGGTCGTGTTTGTAACAGCGCGAATAATTCTAAGTACAGCTGAAAACATTCAACAGTCCAACTTTCAGACATCAAAACGGTGTAACAAATTACATCCAAATGAAATGAAACTTTACAGACATATACTAGCATTTTTATCGTTCAAATCCATCATAATAAAATACGAATACACTTCATGTTATAAGCTTTTAAAATATATGCTATTAAAAATATATCTATACTATATTGCATTCTCTTCTTCACAGTAAAGCAAACTAAAATGATACACTATATATAAATCTATATAAACTATATAAAGTGTAAAGATAACATATACTATATAATATGTATAAACCAATCCATATACTAATATAAGTTTCATACTATAACATATATATAACCATAGCCGAAATAATATACTTCATTTTCACAGCACCTTATAAACTTTTATATAAAAAAAATCTTATATATAACAGACCCAGCATCTCTATATTATGTATAATATCTAACATCCTTCATATATATGTACTTGTATAAACATTTGTTTATATATAAAAGAACAGAACACTAGTTTGAATAAACTTACGTTATGTATATAGATAGATATGTATGGTGCACACATCTGCACTTCCAAACCATGGATGTTTTGGGTCGCAAAGAGAGGTGGAAGCTAGTCGGAGAAGAAGAGATGGAGGCGAGGCCACGGGATGGAGTTGCTGGCCGTGGAAGATCGATAGAGCTTCGGGTGGTGGGTTCGAAGTGGTGGCGGTTAGTGTGGCGCGCAGAGGAGGTTGCTGGTGTATGCGGATCACATTGATGGGCTCGGACGGTGGCACGATGGCGGAGATACGTTTCCGGACTGTTGGGTGGCGACCATGGCCGCACGCGGAGGAGGAGAAGAAGGCCGGGACATGGTCAGAGGCGGTGGATCGGGAAGGTTGTGAGGCCGAGTTCAAGGCTGCGCGTTTTATGGTGGAATTGTATTGGAGGGAGAGGTGGTGGAGGGAAGGCCGAAAGCAAGGAGAAGAGGCAGATGAGTTTTGGGCAAAAGTATGTCTACTTCAGGTGAGGAGTGTCTTTCGATGGCTGACTTTGTTTGGAGGAAGAAAGAAATTTAGGAGGAAGGAAGAAATAAAGAAGAGAACAGGTGAAAAGCAGTAAATAAAAGTGAACGTGAAAGGTGGTCAAGCAAACGTTTGAGCGAAAATTTAGCAGCCCAAGAGAAACTTCTGAAGTAATGCAACGGGAGAAATGCACAATAAATGAAAGGTCACGCGTAAAATCCAGGAAATTATTAAAAGCAGGTGGCCATTTCAAAATTTGCATTAGGACAACAATCAAAGAGTTAAAAAGGATGCCGGTACTATAAATCGTTCCACAATTTCATTGCGTACCGGATTTTCAAAGTACACAAATGAATACACTATCGAGATCAGAACGACGAGACGGTCAAAACGTGATGCAGCGCAACCCAGAATTCTTCAAGACTTAAGTCGTACATGAATTAAGGATGTGGGTATAAGTCGTCCCCGACTTATGGAAGGAATTATAGGTCGTCCACGACTTATAATATCACGGGAGGAGGAGCTACGACTTAATTCCAGAGAGTTACGACTTAACCAAGTTTTGGAAAAAAGGCTCCGATCTAACAAAGCCTTTAAGTCGTTGGTACGACTTAGGGAAGATAAGCGAGATAGCAAGCAGTTAGATCGTGTAGACAAGGGACGACCTACTGGTGACGAGTTACGACCTAAAGAAGCCATGACCTACCATAGGTCGTTGAAGTTCTAACTCGTAAAGACTTTAAGTCGTAAGTCGTGTGAAGATGGTTATATCTTAAGTCGTCAGAATTTCTTAAGTCGGGAAGAAGTATCTCGTAAGTCGTAAGTCGCAGGAAGAGGCTGTTGTGTTGCTTTGTTAAGTCGGCATGCATGCTAAGTCGGCTAATCTGGTGGAGCTGTTGATAAGTCGTTACTGACTTATACTAAGTCGTAGGTCGCAACTTTTATAAGTCGTGAGTCGTTTGTAATATACGAGTCGTTTGTAATATACATGTATGTTGAGTCGCATTTGTTTTTAAATCGTCTGTAGCTTGTAAGTCGTGTGCTTCTGAGTCGTAGGTCGGAAGGAATCTTAAGTCGTAGGTCGAAAAGGGATTATAAGTCGGAGCCGACTTAGGACTTGTTGTAAATTTGTTGTTTTTTTCGTGTGAGTTGTAAAATACTATAAATAGGCCGGTGGTGCCATTTGTAAAGGGTTGTTGATTTTTGAATAAAATTCTTGTTTGATTGCTTTGTGCTTTCATCTAAATTGGTAGTTAAGTGTAATCTCCTATCTCCTCTCTTGGATAATCGAGTGCGCTCGATTCAACGATTGTAGAAGCCGATTCGCGGAATCTAGTGCGCTAGATCAACGCTTGAAGAATTGAAGATCTTTGAACCCGGTATCGTGCGCGATCAATGAGTTCGGGATAGTTAGAATTCGGTATCTTCGGATCAACGAATTCGGGCAGTTCAGTATCGTCCAATCCATCGATTGCTACTTTCAACGATCTACATTGTTGTTGATTAATCTGCTGCATCATTTTTGGTATCAGAGCTTGTTCTAGCCAATCATAGCTAGATCGAGACTTGGAGCCTAATCATTATTGGAGTTTTGAAGAATTTGAATTCGAAGGGTAGATTTGAACACGGCCGAGAATTTGAAGAAGTGGGTCGTGCATACTTTTGAAGTTTGGAGATCGGATCTTATCATTTGGTGAAGTTGTGTTCATCGTGTTCATCGCGATTTGCAACAAGTGTGGAGATTTCGATCCATTTCATTTTGGATCTAAGTTCGAATTGTGTTTGAATTTTGAAGTGTGGAAGAGTTTGTAGAAGATTCAAAACATGCCGCCAAGAAGAGCTAACCGTCATCAAAATGTTGAAGATTTGTATAAACGGGAAGATGCCGAGCAAATGGAGCAACGTATAAGTGACAAATTCAATGAGAAGTTGGATGAAGGCATTGGGAGATTAGAGAAGCTTATGACAGAGATGAATCAAAACCGGAGAAGGATTTCACCTGAATCTAATCACGAGAGAAGTAGAGTTTCACCACATTCCAACCAAGGGAGAAGTAATGATAATGACCATAGAAGTGTGAGCCGAGACAGTTATAGAAATGTTGATGACCGAGATCGAGTTCGGAGGAATGTAGATAGACGGGATGGTGGTAGACGTGAAGGGAGTAGAGATGTTGGTGGTCAGAATCGACATAGGTATGCATCTGATTTTGAAGAGGAGTATGATGGTGGTAGTATTCAAGGAAGAGGTCAAGGAAGAAATTACTCTGAGTATGATCACAAGTGGGAGTCGGGGATGAAGACTGAAATTCCTGAATTCAAGGGTGGTATGCAAGGGGAGGAGTTTCTAGATTGGGTGGCTAATGTTGAGGAGATTTTTGATTTCAAAGAAGTTTCAGAACATCGTACAGTGAAGTTGGTTGCTACAAGGTTGAGGGGTAGAGCTTTGGCATGGTGGCAGCAAACCAAACTCACACGTGAAAGGATGGGGAAGTCGAAAGTTGAATCTTGGGAGAAGATGAAGAAATTGATGAAAGCAACGTTCTTACCTTACAATTATCAATCTTTGATGTATCAACGTTTACAGAATTTGAGGCAGGGCACTAAGACTGTTAATGATTATGCGGATGAATTTTACCAACTTATTGCAAGGAATGATATTATGGAAACGGAAGAGCAGCTGACATCTAGATTCATTGGGGGATTGAGAATGCAGATTCAGGATATGGTTAATATGTTTGATCCAAGATCTGTGGCGGAAGCACATCAGAAAGCGTTGGCTTGGGAGAAACAGGGACGACGAGGAGGTGGTGTGTTTACTAATTCTAACAATCAAGTGAAGGGTGTTAGTGGAAGTTCAAATGTTTCTAAACCTATCAGTAGACCAGTGGTGAAGGAGGCTGAGAAGGTGAAGGTTAACAATGGTTTCAAATGTTACAATTGTCAGGAATTGGGTCATAAAAGCAATGAGTGTCCAAAGCCAAAGAAGAGAACCATGATTGTAGAAGTTGAAGATGAGGATGTTGATGGAGATTATTCTAGTCCAGTTGAGGAGGATGAACAGGATATTGCGTCAGGAGATGAGGGTTGTAACCTAATGCTAAGGAGATCGTGTTTGACACCGAAGTAGGAAGAAGCTAGTTGGTTGAGGAGTAATATCTTTCAGTCAACATGCACTATACTGGGGAAGGTGTGTAAATTTGTGATTGACACAGGAAGCTGTGACAATATCGTTTCAAACGAGGCTGTGACAAAGTTGAAGCTGAAGACAGAGAGACATCTGAATCCATATAAGTTAGCGTGGTTGAGAAAAGGAGGAGAAGTGAAAGTGGATAGACGAGTTCGTGTTCCATTCTCTATTGGGAAGAAATACAAAGATGAGATCTGGTGTGATGTAGTAGAGATGGATGTTTGTCATTTACTTTTGGGAAGACCATGGCAGTATGATCGAGCAGTACAACATGACGGTCGGACCAATAGCTTCAGTTTTATGTTTGAAGGTACGAAGATTATCCTAGTTCCAAAGAAGAGACAACAGGGAGACAATAAGTCAGAAGAGATTGAAGAGCTGAAAACCTTGTTATCTTTGAAAGAGTTTGTTAAAGAAGTTGAAGAGGAACCTGAAGTGTTTTTGTTGATTGGGCGAGAAAGCAGTGAAGAGGTTGAAATTCCAGAAGAAGCAAAACCAGTTTTGAAAGAATTTGAGGATGTATTTCCAGATGAATTACCAAAGGAGTTACCGCCTTTAAGAGACATTCAACATCAAATCGATCTTGTTCCGGGAGCAGTGTTGCCACATAGACCACATTATCGAATGAGTCCGAAGGAACATGAAGAGTTGCGGAGGCAGGTAGAGGAATTACTTGAACAGGGGCGTGTGCAGGAGAGTTTAAGTCCTTGTGTTGTACCAGCTTTATTGGTACCCAAAAAGGATGGAACGTGGAGGATGTGCACCGATAGTAGAGCATTGAATAAGATTACTGTGAGATACAGATTTCCGATGCCGAGGTTGGATGACTTGCTAGATCAAATAAGCGGAGCTACTATCTTTTCAAAGATTGATTTGAAGAGCGGATATCATCAAATTCGTATCAGACCAGGTGATGAGTGGAAGACTGCTTTTAAAACCAAGGAGGGTCTAAACGAATGGTTGGTAATGCCATTTGGCTTATCAAATGCGCCAAGTACATTTATGCGAGTGATGAATTAGATTTTTAGACCATTCATTGGAAAGTTTGTGGTGGTATATTTCGATGATATTCTGATCTATAGTGGAAGTCCAGAGGAACATTTGAATCATCTGAGAGAAGTGTTGATGATATTGCGACAAGAACAATTTTATGCTGCAACGAAGAAATGCGTGTTCATGACGCATAGTGTTCTATTTTTGGGATATGTTGTGTCGGAAAAAGGAATACAGGTTGACCAGAGTAAAGTTGAAGCGATTAGAGATTGGCCACATCCTAAGACGATAACGAAAGTTCATAGTTTTCACGGGTTGGCGTCATTCTATCGAAGGTTCATTCCACACTTTAGTAGTGTGATGGCACCTGTTACAGACTGTATGAAGGGTAAACAATTTTCATGGTCAGAGGAAGCAGGGAATGCTTTTGGGAAGATCAAGGAGTTGCTGACGACTGCACCAATTCTAGTTTTACCAGATTTTCAGTTGTTGTTTGAGCTACACACTGATGCGTCAAAGGTTGGGATTGGAGGAGTGTTGAGTCAGAGGGGACGTCCAATTGCATACTTTAGTGAGAAGTTGTCAGGAGCAAAGATGCGATACAGTACATATGATGTGGAATTCTATGCTGTGGTGCAAGCGATAAAACACTGGAGACACTATCTGTTTCAGAAGGAGTTTGTTCTGTATACTGATCATGAAGCTTTGAAGCACTTACAAGGGCAAGACAAGATTTCAGCAAGACATGCATCATGGATTGAATATCTGCAACAGTTTACATTTGTTGTGAAACATAAATCGGGAGTGACGAATCGTGTTGCGGATGCGTTGAGCAGAAGGAATCATTTGTTGACTACCATAAAGATTGAAGTGACGGGGTTTGATGTGTTGCCAAAATTATTTGTTGAAGATCCTTACTTTATGAAGTTTGTTGATAAAGTCAAGAATGGGGAGACGGATGAGTTTATGATGGTAGACGGTTTTCTGTTCAAAGGAAATCGATTGTGTATACCTGATTGTAGTTTGAGAATGAAGATTGTGAAGGAGTTGCATGAAGAAGGCCACGTGGGTAGAGACCATACTTTACAATTGATTTCGCAATCTTATTTTTGGCCATCAATGAGGAAAGAGGTGGAGAGGTTTGTGGAGCGTTGTCATATTTGTCAGGTTTCGAAAGGAACTGCGACTAATGCTGGTTTATATATGCCGTTACCTGTACCAGTTAAACCATGGGTTGATATCAGTATGGATTTTGTTTTGGGATTGCCGAGAACTCAGAGGGGGAATGATTCGATATATGTTGTAGTGGACAGGTTTTCGAAGATGGTACATTTCATCGCTTGTAAGAAGACAGCTGATGCTGTACGGGTTGCTGAGTTGTTCTTCAAAGAGGTATATCGTTTACATGGTTTACCGGAATCCATTGTTTCTGATCGGGATACCAGATTTTTGAGTCACTTTTGGCTAAGTTTGTGGAAAATGGTCGGAACGAAGTTGAAGTTTAGTAGTGCCTATCATCCGCAAACTGATGGGAAAACGGAGGTGGTTAATCGATCATTGGGAAACTTGTTGAGATGCCTTGTGAAAGATAACCTGAAGAGTTGGGACATGAAGTTATGCCAGGCAGAATTTGCTCATAATCATGCGATGAATCGTAGTACAGGGTTCAGTCCATTTCAGATAGTATATTCAAGCTTACCGAAGGGACCGTTGGATTTGACGGTATTACCCCAATCAAAGAAGACAGTTAAGAAAGCTGCTGATTTTGTTGATGGATTGACGGAATGTCATAAAATTGTTCAGGAACGATTGGAGAAAGCAAATGAGAAGTATAAACGATCTGCAGACTTGAAATGAAGGAATGTTGAATTTCATGAAGGTGATTTGGTTTATGCAGTGTTAACAAAAGATCATTTTCCGGTGGGAACGTACAATAAATTGAAAGCACGAAAGATTGGTCCAGTGGAAATTTTAAAGAGAATCAATGAAAATGCTTATAAATTGAAACTGCCAGATGATGTGTATACGTCTGACGTGTTCAATGTTAAGCATCTCGTACCATATCATAGGGATGAGTTTGTTGTGGAAGAAGAGAGTGCAAATTCGAGGACGAATTTTTCTCAACCTGGGGAGGATGATGCAGCGCAACCCAGAATTCTTCAAGACTTAAGTCGTACATGACTTAAGGATGTGGGTATAAGTCGTCCCCGACTTATGGAAGGAATTATAGGTCGTCCACGACTTATAATATCACGGGAGGAGGAGCTACGACTTAATTCCAAAGAGTTACGACTTAACCAAGTTTTGGAAAAAAAGGCTCCGATCTAACAAAGCCTATAAGTCATTGGTACGACTTAGGGAAGATAAGCGAGATAGCAAGCAGTTAGATCGTGTAGACAAGGGACGACCTACTGGTGACGAGTTACGACCTAAAGAAGCCACGACCTACCATAGGTCGCTGAAGTTCTAACTCGTAAAGACTTTAAGTCGTAAGTCGTGTGAAGATTGTTATATCTTAAGTCGTCAGAATTTCTTAAGTCGGGAAGAAGTATCTCGTAAGTCGTAAGTCGCAGGAAGAGGCTATTGTGTTGCTTTGTTAAGTCGGCATGCATGCTAAGTCGGCTGATCTGGTGGAGCTGTTGATAAGTCGTTACCGACTTATACTAAGTCGTAGGTCGCAACTTTTATAAGTCGTGAGTCATTTGTAATATACGAGTCGTTTGTAATATACATGTATGTTGAGTCGCATTTGTTTTTAAATCGTCTGTAGCTTGTAAGTCGTGTGCTTCTGAGTCGTAGGTCTTAAGGAGTCTTAAGTCGTAGGTCGAAAAGGGATTATAAGTCGGAGCCGACTTAGGACTTGTTGTAAATTTGTTGTTTTTTTCGTGTGAGTTGTAAAATACTATAAATAGGCCGGTGGTGCCATTTGTAAAGGGTTGTTGATTTTTGAATAAAATTCTTGTTTGATTGCTTTGTGCTTTCATCTAAATTGGTAGTTGAGTGTAATCTCCTATCTCCTCTCTCGGATAATCGAGTGCACTCGATTCAACGATTGTACAAGCCGATTCGCGGAATCTAGTGCGCTAGATCAACGCTTGAAGAATTGAAGATCTTTGAACCCGGTATCGTGCGCGATCAACGAGTTCGGGATAGCTAGAATTCGGTATCTTCGGATCAACGAATTCGGGCAGTTCAGTATCGTCCAATCCATCGATTGCTACTTTCAACGATCTACATTGTTGTTGATTAATCCGCTGCTTCAAAACGGTATACAGATATCAGGGGTATGATTGAATTAAAAACATTCGAATTTTCTAATACCGGAAAATGCAGCAAAAACGCTACAAAATAAGATCGACGGAGCTAAAGAAGTCCGAATTGGAAAAACGAAAAATGACGTCATGCTCAGAAGACGATTTAGAATTTTCCTATGTAAAAATATTTAGGTTTCGATAACATTTTATTTTCATTACTTTTTAACTGATTAAATTGAAGTAAATTTACGCGCGAAATAAACTTTTGTATTTTCGGACGAAAATTTACCAGTTGCTATATTTAACCAGACGCATTCCAAATATCAAATTTATATTTCAAAATTTTTTCGTTTAAAATTTTGCAAAATTTCAATTAATAACGTTATTGAAACCAGTTAAATTTACGGGTCGTTACAGATCGGGTTGAACACGCGCTAAACGATATATGGCCCGAAAATCCCGTTTCGACTCCGGAACGAAATTGGGTTAACCCATATATCAAAATAGGCGTTTAAAAATATTTTAAGCGCAATGGAAAAAGTTTCACGTCCAAATTCCATCGTATGAAGAAGTTATGCTAAAAACAATATTTTCAAATTGATTTCAATTTATCGATTTTAAGGCATTTCGAGTCCGTACGATCAAACGACAGGTCCGATCGCTACGACACTTGAAATCCTACAATGATTCACCGTTACAGATCCGATGAAACTGGTTTCGTCGGAATCCGAGTCAGTGTCCAAAATGGCTATTTTTATATTAATTAAATAAATTAAAAATAAATTAATTAAATCAAATTTCCTATTTAAATTCTGAAATCGACAATCTTTATCACTTTTATTTTCTTAATCATTCACATTAATTGAACCAAATCTAGATGTAAACTTTAGAGTTAATTAATTTATTCATTTCAGCGTTAAATTTAAATTTCATTATATTCACAAATTATAAATTAAATTTGCAATAATTCCCTTTGATTGACTTTTCATTGAATTATTCAATCTATTAGTATCCAATAGATGAGACTACCATTGGATTCATACTCTATTACGTAAATATCTCCAAATTTCATCTAAATTTTTAATTACATAATATCTAATTATTTAATTTCATTTTATTGCAATTAAATCCAATTATTATAGTTTGAATCTCAATAATTTATAAATCTTTATTTCCATTCTTGTATTCAACGTACTTCTTTATTACACCCGATGAAATCAACATTTGATTCAAAATCTATTATAACAATATCCTCCCATTCCATCTAGTTTCAATTAACGTAATAATAAATGTTGAATTTCATTTATTTGCTAAATTCAATTTATTGAATTTTTACACTTCAATCCAAATAATAAATCTTGCTTCCAAATCTTTACATCAAACAATCTCATTAAATAAATAGGCTAAGCACAAATTACATCTTATAAATTAACCATTTCAACGACAAATCAAATCTACCCTAACTGCATAATTTAAGTCAATTAATTGTAATTGATTCCACATTAAATGTTATTAATTATAAATTGAAACCTCAATAAATTCATTAATTGATTTAAAATCTAGCTATTCAATAAATAGTCATTCTATGGATATAAATAACATTGAATTATAATACATTTCATTAACGTATTTATTAAATTTATTTCCAATTAACGTACTACCTAATTTCCTTTAATTGCAATTTGATCTCCAACCTTTATTTAACATACTAAATAAAATAAATAACATATATAGATTGTTACCTATCTTCCCTTTCTTGCATTTATTACGCATTATTCCATTTACATTCACCTTTATTTGTATTAACCATTTTATTTCTACTTATTGTGTAACAACTACTATAATTCAATTACATTGAAATTTGTCAGTTTCACCCATAAATTTAGATTCTAAATCAAATAAATTAATTTACCTTGGCTCCATTTTCTATTACATCAATTGTTACTTAAATTTACAATTCTCACTCCCGTTATTATATTAATTATCATTAAGGTAACGCTTATTATCTACAACAGTCATTAAAATTACTTATCTACATTGATTGTATAAATTTTCCATTAATCACGTATTATTTCATCGGCTACTATAATATTGGATTTATTAAATTATCACTAATTATATCATTGCATTAGTTAATACAATATTCCTATTTGTTTTCTTGTATTAAATTTCTTAGCCTAGAATAACAATTCCCATTACTTCAATGCATCGTAGTTTCATTTTTATTTTTAATACTTAGCTTTAATTTCAAATGTTGCATTTCATTTCTACATTTTACTTCAGTATGAATTATATAAAAAAAATTCTTCTTAATAAATTTAATTACAAAATCCTTTAAATTTAACTAATTTAGTTATCAAATTTTCCGGGTCGTTACACTTCTATTTTGAAGGCATTGGTTCATTGCGCAAGCCTTTCATTCAGCACCTTTGAATAGTGTTCCAAATCCATTCCTACTTCTCTTATATATGCAAATTCATCTACATCTAAATGTTTCAATGAGGCGCAAGAGTAGCCTTGCCTTCTTTTTCTATCTTCTCGAAAGATTTTGTACTATTTACCATTTGTGACGATACCTGGTGCTTGCGACTCCCTCAAAAGCCATTTCAATGCCTTTGAAACACCCTTCCTAGATCTTTAATGAAACCCATATCTTTAATTCTAGTAGTGTAACGACTCGGAATTTCACCACATGAATTTCTGAATATTTAATTAATTTTAAATATTCAAATAATAGGTTTTATAATTAAAAGAAAAAAACTTTTAAATAATAAATATTAAAGACAAAATAGTTTTCAAATTTAGTTTACAACAATACTTAGTTCGATGAAAAACAGAAAATGTGACCGGAGACTGTTTTTTGAATTTTCGACATTTCATCATATAAAAGTTATTTGAAATGTTATGCACACTTTCTTATATATATGCCCACATAGACTAATTATATAATATAAGTTAGTATAATTAAGTTTAATTAAGTTAATTAACTTAAGATAATGATGATGTGATACTTTGACCACTAAATAAAAAAGGAAAAAAAAAATGTCACATCAAATGAAACATGTTTAAACATGATTTGATACTTTTGGCAACTTGAGTTTTAAATGCATGTTGGTAAGGAGGAGACAAGCATTGTCATATAACAACCGTGGATAGGAGGGTATATGTAACACCGCATATTTTTATAACATTATTTAGAATATTTAATTAACAAAATTATATGAAATAATGTGAGGATTAATAGGTTGGGATTTGATTAGACTAAGGGTACCCGTGCCATGTTAGTGTGTTAATTAAAATAAAATAACATAAATAAAGGTGTTAGGAATGAGTAAGGATAATATGGGAAATATGAAAGGCTTATGCCCTAAACCCTTAGGAATGAAACTCACGTTCATTTCATTTTCACTCTAACTAAAATTAAACCAAGGCCGGCCACCATTATTGTTCTTAAGAGAAGATAAGATAGGATTCAAGAGAAGAAAGATAATCTACTAAATCAACATCAAATCTCACATCTTAAAATCTCAAAGCTAAGGTGAATAATTACTACATCCCATTTTCGTATAGTTTTCAGGTTTTAGGTTAGATCCAAAATGTTTTTTCAAGTATATGCCATGTTTTGATGACTAAAATTGTATATATGCTTGTTGATGAATTATATATGTTCATGTTAGTTTTTATGATATGTTTGACATGAAAACCTATTAAATTACATCCAAATGCCCTGAAAAATTAAATTTAGGTTGGAAATGATATTTTAGTGAAGGATTTCAATTTTCATAATTTTCTGAATTAATGTGCATTTTATATTAATTTTCTAGTTAAGCAAATGATTTATTAGGTTATAAATTATTTTCGGCTAAAATTATAATTATTTGGGTTTGAAATTTTCATATGTTGGAAAACATATTAGAATTTCTAGGATTTTTCCTTAGTGATTTGATGAATATATAAAATTATTTAAGGTATGGGACTTAAATGTTTTATATATTTAATGAAGAAGAAGGGGCATTTTACAAAATAAAATGATTATTTAATTCTGAAAAATAGTAGCACCACTTTTCGGAAAAGTATTTATTTACCAATAAGGAATCTGACAAACAAAGGTAGGTTAGTTGAAAAGTTATCCTTTTTAAGTTAAAAACAAAGAAATCGTATTTTTAGCGTGTTTTTAAGCCAATTTTAGCATACTTCCGACCCAGACCTCTCGACTAAGTCGAAAGGTTATACCTTTTGACAAGGTCAAACCAATGCATATGGTATTAAGTATCTTGGTATGTAATGAATTGTATAGAGTCGAAGGATTCTTAGTCAAAAGGTTTGTTACCAAAGTGGTTGAAGTATGTGTGTTTTATAAGCCAAAGATCGCCTGCTTTGCTTTCAAATAAGAGCTTTCAATTTGGTTGCTTTCGACCAGGTTAAATATTTAAATAAAGGATTTTAAACATTTCGACAAGGTCGAAAGGTTACTGCCACCTTTTTATTTGATTTGTTTCGAACCTTCCGACAAAGTCAAAAGGTTTACTTGTTTTAAAATTAGTCGCTTCTCCATGCTTTCGAAGGAGAGATTTCGACTTAGGTGATACACCCTTATTTTCAAAATGAAGTATAACCAAAGCTTTTGAAGCAGAGCTTTCGACAAAATCGAAAGGTCGCTTCCAATGCTTTCGAAAGGCTTAGTTCAATGATTTCGAAAAGTTCAGTTCAACGATTTCAAAAGGTTTTGTTAAGCACAAAATATGAATAGTGATAAAGAAGACCTTTCAGAAGATTTCCGCCTGAATAGAGGACTACTGGTAGAGTCACCTTTTGACGGTGTCGAAAGGGTTAGTCAATTCTAACAAGAAAAGGCAATAAAAACTTTAGAGCAAAGCTTTTGTAAATATGAAGGGAAGAATTACTAAGGCACAAGGAAACAGCTAAGTACAGAGCCTATAAGCACCTTCCGGCTGGAATAAAAGAACAGTTCAGGAACCACTCATTATAAAACAAAGGCTAAAAGAAAGAAGTTCAAATAAAACCTTTCGAAGGAATCGAATGGAGGAAGTCAACAATTCATAGCACTCCTCGACCTTTTGAGGGGTTTCATTCCATAGTATTCAAGAAGTTCTTGTCTTCCAAAGAGGGTGTAGAAGTCAAGGCAAGGGCATGCAACTCTATAACTACATTTTCAAAAGCACAATAAGCCTTTCGGACCGATAGGATTGCACGCTTTTATGATGAAGGCAACATTCGTAAGTCAGCAAGGAAAGAAAGAAAACCTTCCGACAACATTCATGAAAAGCATGGCTCTCGATAACAATCAAGTGAAGAGCAACCTTTCGATAAGATCGAAGGGTTCACAACAATCAAGTAAAAGAGAAACCTTCTAACAAGGTCAAAGGGTTCTAACAATCAAGTGAAATAATGACCTTTCGACCCAGTCGGAAGGAGGGCCGCCTACATCTATAAATAAAACCAAAGGGGTCCAGTTTTGGACATCGGATTTTCTTCTCATCCTGCTCTCATTCGACTACTTTTTCTTCCGCTCACAACTTTGTAACCCTAATTTAGAAATTAAATTGGGGATTGATTTCTTGGATATTGTATCAAACTTCATCATGAGGAAATAAAGAGGATTATGGCTTGTAATCGACTCTAAATTTGGAGATGATCATGATTAGGCATCAATTCAATATTAACGGCTGATCATATATGATTTATTTCTTATCTTCTTTGCTTATTTCAAGTATATGTCATGGAATTTTTAAGCATTTTCACGAGCCTTGTTTTCCTTTCTTGGCTCCAGCCATAAAAAGGGAAATACTACTTGTAAATCAGTTTTAATACAGCTCCATGGCATATTAAATCAGTTCTTATTTTTATTTGAACATGTTTGAATGATGCATTCTTTTCAAAGGGTTTTCACGAGAAGAATATCAATCTAAGAGGTTGAAAGCAAAAAAGAAATATAAAACAGAGTAATATCTCCTTTCGACAGCATCGAAAGGTCTACTACCTTCCGATGTGATCGAAAGGAGACGAAAGACAGTGATTGAGTGCTCTTGATCTCCAGGGGACATGGAGTTCGATGAAATGAAAAGTTTAAAAGTTATATAAATGACTTCAAAAGGGAAATTACAATTATAACAACCTAGTCGAAAGCTTCAAAGGACTACTTAAACCTTTCGACTAAGGCGAAAGGTTTCATAACTCTACTATTCCAACCAAGCTATAAGGTTTGAATGAAACCTCAACCTTTCGTCATGGTTAATGAGTTAGTTTATTTTCTATGCAATTTCATGGAGGGGATAAGCAACTTTTTAAACCTTTCGGCATTATTCATCTTAGGCTAAGGTTAAACCCATGGCTTCAAACCCTTCTGGCCTAGTCATTTTATTCGAAGGATATGAATCTACTTAACCATAGAGTTGAGCACTTATAAAACAATCTTATACAGAGCATTGGGGATGTTAACAAGATTTCTTGTTAACATTTTTGGTGCTAGAAGGAGTTCTCGAACCTCCTACCTTGCTATTTTAATACAGCTAACCGTGGATTTTGATTTGCTTTAGGAAAATGAGATCAAAAAGGCTTTCCACCTTCAACAAAAGAGACAAACATATAACTTTTCTAGAGGAAAACGTATCGCCATCTTTCAATCCGGGGAACAAGGAACAAGGGCTGTCTTCTGCACCAGCTCAACCAACTTCACCGCCGGCTCAAACCCGATTGTCTCGGCAACAAGCTCCAACTTAGAATCTTCAACCAGAGGAGCATATTGCAAAAATCACACATTTAGAGCTGCAAATGGCAGAAATGGAAAATCTCCTAAATGAAGTTCTCTCACCGATCATCCATGAAGGCCACCACAGTGGGAGAAGAAGTTGTCACTAAAGTCAACGTGGATGTCGCGAAAAGTAAAGCTAATATTCCCTTGCCTAAAAAGAGGGATCGTCTCCCACTAAAAGGAAACTATCAAGGAAGAGTTCAAGAGGAAGACAAAAACTACTCTGCAAGTTCTACCTCGGATGGTTATAAACCGAGTAAGAAAGATTATTTGAACAATGAAGCTTACCTCAAAGACATGGTAGAGAAGGCCGTGAAGGATTTGTTAAATACAAGGGCAAAAGAACAGCAAACGAAAGAGTAAACGAAAATGAGAGGGTTTCCTCTTTCATTGATGAAATAATGTCAGCACCAATTCCCTCTCACGTGAAGGTCCGTACAATGAAATATCATGGCACATCTGATCCCGATGACCACTTGATGGCTTTTGATAGTCAAATGGATTTGTACAATGCTTCTGGTGTCGTTAGGTGCCGCCTTTTTCTAGTCACTCTTCAAGGAGCTGCTGCTAAATGGTGTAGGAAGTATCGCGAGAACATAATCTATTAATGAAAACAATTAGTTCTCGGCTCAGTTCTGCATTTGCAAAGACCCGTCAATCGACTACACAGTGCTAATATAAGACAGAATCATGGTGAGTCATTGGGAGATTACTTGAAGAGGTTCAACACTGAAGCCTTGAAAGCCAAAGGAATGAAAGATAGGGACAAGTTTATTGCAGTGCACTCAGGCCTTATGGTCAATTCTCCTTCCTGAAAGGAGTTATTCATCCATGGATGCCGAGATTTACAAGACTTCCACTTTCAAGCTGATAAATTCGTCCATATGGATAAATTGTACCGTTCTAAGAAAAAATTTAATCAAAGGAGGGACATTGGAAAATTCGACTTAGAAAGGATTCCTAAAAGATCCAGATAAGAGAACGCTACCGACCGATCTCTTACATCTATGCAATGACTCAAGACAAGGTCAATTTCACAATCTCATTCAAAGCCCGAAATTATCTAGAATAGAAGAAAGGAGATAAATATTGTGCTTACCACAAGGCGAATGGTCACAGGACCAACGAGTGTAAGGTGCTGGCAGGAATAATTCAAAAATTAATTCGAGAAGGACAGTCAAAGGAATTTGTAAAGAAACCACAACGGACTTTCCTGCCATAGGCTGAGGCAAGAAAACCCAATGGTAGTACTGTTAATATGATCGAAGATGAAGATCCACTAAGCATGAGTCCCCTTAAAATAGAATTGATGTTATATATGCTGGACTACATCCTACTGGTAGAAGTCAGAGTGCCAAGAGTAAATATATTCGTGAAGCCAGGAAGGGTGTGATTTCCATACAAGAAGATCCACCGCTCAAGAACCCAAAGATTATTATTAACAGGTACACTTTGGTGATCAGTCCCCAAGAGTTGAGAAGAGCAATCCATCATCCCCATATGGAACCATTGATGATCACGGCTCAGATAGGATCCTCGATGGTTACAAAAATCTTGGTCGACACTGAAAGCGCTGTAAATGTGATATTCTGACATGATATTGATTAGATGGGAATCTCCAAGGACAAACTTGAGCCTAGCCCCAAATCCATCTTCGGGTTCAACAACAAAGGAACAACCCCACTTGGACAAGTAAAGCTTTTGGTTTTGTTAGGACTCCCTCCTTGCTCCCATGTTTTTTAGACAACCTTTGTGATCATAGATCAGCCATCATTCTATAATGCTTTCTTCGGACGTCCAACACTGGATGAAGTGGACGCATTTGTCTCGCTAAAATATCTGATGTTCAGATTCCTTACTAAGACTAGTTGGGGAACTATCCAAGGCAAGCAATTTGCGTCAAGGGAAATGTATTTTGCAACTTTGGAGAAATATAACAGGGAGTTCACTTGTTACTTTGATTCTTCCATTACTTTACAGCCTTCAGACGATGGGTTTCTACATCCATCATTTGAAGCAAAGGAAAATTTTGACAAAACTAATAAGCCACGAAATGTTTTGTAGTTTATGGAAAGAGGAAGAGAATGGATACCAACTCCATAGAGGAAAGCAACATTGTTACTAAACTAGATTGTTGAAGAAAGGTCGAAAGAGTTAAGCTGGTTGCGGAAACCAAGGAAATTTTAATAGATAGTCGGAGTGGGAAAAGATCTAGAGGAGCACTTAAAATTAGGATTGGTAGAATTCTTAAAATCCAATAAGGATATTTTTGCCAGGACCCACTCTGATGTGATTGGAATTGACCCTACAATCATGAGTCATGCACTCAACATCAATCCTAACATCCCTCCGGTTAGGCAAAAGAAAAGGCAATTTGATAAAGTAAGGACCGACGCCCTAAGAGAAGAGGTTAATAAATTGCAACAAAATGGATTTATCCGGGAAGTATTCTACCCCGAGTGGTTGGAAAACCTAGTTTTGGTAAAGAAACCTAATGGAAAGTGGCGAACTTGCATGGATTATACGGATTTAAACAAAGCTTGTCCAAAGGATTGTTACCCACTTCCAAGAATAGATCGATTGGTCGACGCGACCAGTGGACGTAAGCTGCTTTCCTTGATGGACGCGTACTCTGGGTACAATCAAATCCCAATGTACAAACCTAATGAGGAGCATACTAGCTTCGTTACAGATCAGGGAACTTATTGTTACAAAGTCATGCCATTTGGGTTTAAAAATGCTGGAGAAACTTACCAAAGATTAGTTAACCGAATGTTTAAAGATCAAATCAGAAGAAATATGGAGGTTTACGTAGATGACATGTTGGTAAAATCACCATAAACGAAGGATCATCTTGAAGATCTGAATGAGATGTTCAAAGTGCTCCGAAAGTAGCAAATGAAGCTCAACACCCAAAAATGCAACTTTGGAGTTCATTCTGGAAAATTCTTAGTCTATGTTATTAGTGCGCAAGGAATCAAAGCCAGCCCGGAACAGATTGAGGCAATTAAAGATATGCAGAGCCTAAAACAATTAAAGATGTCATGGGTTTAAATGGAAAAGTAGCACCATTAAGCAGATTCATTTCAAAGGCCACCGATAAGTGTATCCCATTCTTTGAGGTAATAAAGAATTTTTTTTTGAATGGAACGAAGATTGCAAAAAGGCATTTCAAGAGTTGAAATCACATTTGGAAAAACCTCCGATCTTATCTAGCCCCGAAAATGGAGAGGATCGTTTTTGTATATGGCAATTTCTGAACATGTAGTGAGCTCAATATTGATCAGAAATGACAAGGAATTACAATTACCGGTTAATAATGTGAGCAAAAGGCTAAAGGATGCTGAAATCCGATACCCAGTTATTGAGAAACTAGCATACTGTTTGGTTTTGACAGCCAGAAAGTTAATGCCTTACTTCTAGGCACACCCGGTGAAGGTGTTGACCAACTTTCCATTAAAACAAGTCTTTGGTAGGCCTGAAACTTCTCGAAGATTAATTAAGTGAGGAATTGAGCTAAGTCAATATGATATAGTATACCAGCCCAGAATGGCTATAAAAGGACAAGCCCTAGCTAATTTCATTAACGAGTGTATGGGATTCATTTCAGAATAATCCAACAAAGAAAAGGATATGAAACCCAATTGGCAGTTATTTGTGGATGGCACCTCAAACGAACTAGGGGCCGGAGCAGGATATGTAATAATTACCACAGATGGACACAAACTTCATTATGCTATGAAATTGGGGTTTTTAGCAACTAACAATGTAGCAGAGTATGAATCCATGGTTGTAGGATTGACCCGTGCCCTACAACTCAAAATCCCAAGGATTCAAGTATTCAGTGATTCTCGATTAACGGTTAATCAAATCAAACAAGTACACCAAACCAAAGTTCCCAAACTTAGTCAGTATGTAAAAAAGGTTCTAAAAATGCTCCCACTTTTTGAAGATTTCTCTGTACACCAAATACCAAAGGGAGACAATTCTCAAGTAGATTCACTGGCTTAACTAGCAAGTTCAAGAGGGGTCCCTGGGACTTAAATTGTGCCCATGAGAATTCAGGCTAATCCCTGCAATGAGGAAAACAGATAAGAGAAAACCAAGGAGCTATTAGTACTAACCCAATCACGAGCCTTAATGCAAGAAGCGGAAGAAACAGATCAGGAAATACCAAGTAAATAACCTGTAGCCCCAATAGCGGAAGAATATTACGAAAACACTTGGATGGCCTCGATTATGAGTTATATTATCAACGGGAGACTACCTACAGAAAAAACGAAGGTGTGAAAGCTAAAGAGGCAAGCCCAGAATTTTACCATTATGGATGGAGTTCTATATAAGAAAGGATACGCCCTTCCATATTTGTGATGTGTAAATCCCAAAATCGGATTGAGGATATAAAAAGAAGCCCATGAAGGACTTTATGGAGATCACTCCAATGGAATCAAATTAGCCAGAAAGATAATGAGACAAGGGTTTTATTGGCCATAGTTAACCAATCAAGCAATCGAGTACGTTATAAGATGTGAAAAGTGCCAACGCTACTCAAAGATACCACGTCTTCCTTCAAGTCAACTAACCCTTATCACCAGCCCATGGCCATTTGACGTTTGGGGAATCGAATTAAGTGGACCTCTTCCAATCTCCAAAGGTGGGGCAAAGTATGTTGTAGTGGCAATTGATTACTTCACAAAATGTGTCGAAGCAGAATCTCTTCCAAAGATCACCTCTAGGAAAGTGCTAAGATTTTTTATTAAGAACATTGTCACAAGGTTCGGATACCCTATAAAATAATTTCTGATAATGGAACCCAATTTGAAAGTGTAGAATTTTCAAAATTTTGTCATAAGAATGGAATTGTAAAAAGCTTCTCTTTTGTCGCTCAGCCAAAAGCCAATGGAACCGTTGAGGCTGCTAAAAAAATAACGAAAATCTTGAAAAAGAGACTAAATAAGGAAAAAGGAAATTGGGTAGAAGAATTACCCCTAGTTTTGTGGGGTTATAGAACATCCACTAGAACTGCAACAGGCCATACCCCATATTCCCTAACATATGGTTGTGAAGCAATGCTGCCAGTAAAAGTTGAATTATCTTCTCATAGAAGGATTGCATATGCCTTTAACCCAAATCAAGAACTAAAAAAGGAATCTCTTGATTTAATTCATGAATTAAGAGATGAAGCAGCCTTAAGAACAGCTGGATATCAAAGTAGAATATCAAAGTAATATAACTCAAAGGTAAAAGCAAGGACATTTAGATAAGGAGATTTGGTACTTAGAAGAGTAATGACCAAAATGTGAAACCCATCAGATGGGCCATTGGGACCCAATTGGGAAGGCCCACTAATCATTTTCAAGGAAATTCCCCTAGGGGCTCACAATTTATGCCATCCTGACTGTAATATGGTACCGAGAACCTAGAACGTAAAACATTTTAAACCATACTTTCCGGCTCTGAATGAATAAAAGATTTTCAAGAATGTCTCTGCTATGACTCGCCAAGAAAGTCTACATGGTCGGGAGTAAATTTCTCCTTAAACTAGGACTACCTAAAATGGTAGGCTACCAATAATGGTAGAAAGCCATTGGTCGCGCCAAGATGGCTAGGTCATGGCACCTCCTGGAGGGAGGGCATAAGCCTTTATCCACGCCATAGTCAGAAATAGCCAGGTTAAAGCGGCACAATCCCTTATGCGCGTCACACTATGGCCAGGATAGGACACCTCCTGGAGGGAGGATGGGTAATCCTTTGGTTCCGCGGTGCTATGGCCAGGCTAAGGTATCGAACAAGCCCTTAGCCACGTCACGCTATGGCCAGGTTAAGGCACCTCCTTGAGGGAGGTCGAGTAAGTTCTCGGGCCCTGCTTGAGAATAAATTAGCCGAGCGCACTGAAAACTCGGATGAAATATCCGATGGACTAAGAAAAGTCCATGTGTGAAATGGGAATCGATAGAAATCGGCACCGCCTAAAATGGCAACCACCAGAAAGCGGCAATGTCTAAAATGACAAACACCCTGAAATGGGCACGACTTAAATAAGAAAAAAAAATTGGACTAAAGAGTCCCCGCTTGAAATAGGCCAAAAGAAATTGATAAAGAAAACATGGGCCCGAGAAAGAAAAAGCATGTAAGACACTATCAAAGCCTGAAGATGGCATATTCGACAAAAGAATCGAAAAGAATTCTCTTACTTCTCTTCATGAACATCTGCCCGATTGGTATTCTGGTCTTCTATTATTAATTATTTGAAATGGTATTCTGGTCTTCTATTATCAATTACCTGAAATGGTATTCTGGTCTTCTATTATCAATTATCAGAAATGGTATTCTGGTCTTCTATTATTAATTACCAGAAATGGTATTCTAGTCCTCTATTATTAATTTATTGCCAGAAACGATGTTCTGAATTTCTAGTGCTACTTGTCAAAAATGGTATTCTATAAATGGCATCTTGGGCTTCTATCATTAATCGCTTAATATCGTCAATTGGACAACTAACGTTAAACACTCAAAATGGGAATTCTGGTCTTTCATTACTTATTACCAAAAATATTCTTTCAGACTTTTATTATTTATCGCCAGCTATGGGTTTCCGGTCTCCCATTACTTAATATCAGCTATGGATTCTTGATTGTATACTGTTTATTGCCAACGATGATCTTATGATTAAATAAGACATCTGAACCTCAAACGTTTACAACCAAAGGTAATCTCTTGGATCATTATTATTAATTCAAAATATATGATCTAATTGGCATTCTAGTCCTCTCTCAATATTATCAGATCAAGGTAAGATTTTGGTCTTCTATTATGTGATCGGGATAATTCTGAACACCCTATTATCGTTTGATGAGGCATTTTTGGCCTTTATTGACACATGTCATGAACTTCTAAATTTTCTGTAAACGAACTTCTGTATGAATGAACTTCTAACATTCTATGGTTAAGACAAAATGGGAATTAATTACTATCCAGTAAGAAGCTGATAAATTCCAACCACCAAGACTCGAATCTAGAACTTCAAATACTTAAGATTGCTATTGGATCTGAATGTTTGAAAGACAAATCTTCCGCTACAATAAAATTGGAGTTAGAAGTCAATCGAATGGGAATGGTACATATAATACGCATTAACCAAGCTAATATTATTAAAAGTATTGTAGGAATACAGGGACAATTTGGCAATCCTGGAATTTTTGTTATAAAGAACAAAAACCTTCTTTATACAATGGGGGGCTAAATCTTAGCCATAAAATATGAATAGAGATAAAGAAGACCTTTCAGAAGATTTCCGCTTGAATAGAGGACAACAGGTAGAGTCACCTTTCGACCGTGTCGAATGGGTTAGTCAATGTTAAAAAGAAAAGGCACATAAAAAATTCAGAGCAAAGCTTCCATAAATATGAAGGAAAGAATTACCGAGGCACAATGAAGCAGCTAAGTACAATGGCTACAAGCACCTTTCGGCTAGAATAAAAGAACAGTTCAGGAACCATTCATTATAAAACAAAGGCTAGAAGAAAGAGGTTCAAATAAAACCTTTCGAATGAATCGAATGGAGGCAGTCAACAATTCATATCAATCCACGACCTTTCGAGGGGTTTCATTCCACAGTATTCAAGAAGTTCTTGCCTTCCGAAGAGGATGAATAAGCCAAGGCAAAGGCATTCAACTCTATAACTACCTTTTCGAAAGCATAATAAGCCTTTCGGACCGGTGGGAACACATGCCAAATACCTTTCGACGATGTCGAAAGGTTTATGATGAAGACATCATTCGTAAGTCAACAAGGAATAAAAGACAACCTTCCGACAACATTCAAGAAAAGCACAGCTCTTGATAACAATCAAGTGAAGAGCACCCTTTCAACAAGGTCCAACGTTTCACAACAATCAAGTATAAGAGAAACCTTCTAACGAGGTCGAAGGGTTCCTAACAGTCAAGTGAAAGAGAAACCTTTCGACAAGGTCGAAGGGTTCAAAATATCATATAGAAGACTGACCCTTCGGCAAAGACGAAAGGTCCATGAAAGCATATAGAGGGGTAGACCCTCCGACAATGTTCAAAGATCCATGATGGCATGCGAAAGGAAAACCTTTCGACGAAGTCGAAAGCTTTTCAACTGCATATAAAAGAGTGACCTTTCAACCCAGCCGAAAGCATAAAGTCGGAAGGAGGGCCGCCTGCATCTATAAATAAGACCTAATGGGTCTAGTTTTGGGGATTGGATTTTCTTCTCATTCTGCTCTCATTCGACTACTTTTGCTTCCGCTCATAACCTTGTAACCCTAATTTAGAAATTAAATTGGGGATGGGTTTCTTGAATTTTGTATCAAACTTCATCATGAGGAAATAAAGAGGGTTGTGGCTTGTGATCGGCTCTGAATTTGGGAATGATCATGATTAGGTGTTAATTCAATATTAATGGTTGATCATATATGATTTATTTCTTATCTTGTTTGTTTATTTCAAGTATATGTCATGGAAATTTTTTTAAGCATTTTCACGAGCCTTGTTTTCCTTTCTTGGCTCCGGCCACAAAAAGGGAAATACTACTTGTAAATCAGTTTTAATATGGCTCCATGGCATATTAAATCAGTTCTTATTTTTATCTAAACATGTTTGAATGATGCATTCTTTTCGAAAGGTTTTCACGAGAAGAATATCTCCTTTCGACAGCATCGAAAGGTCTATTACCTTCCAACGTGATTGAAAGGATACGAAAGACATTGATTGATTGCTCTCGATCTCTAAGGGAGAAGGAATTCGATGAAATGACAAGTTCAAAAGTTATATAAATGAATTCAAAGGGTAAATTACAATTATAACAACCTAGTCGAAAGGTTGAAAGGACTACTTAAACCCTTCGACCAAGGCAAAAGGTTTCATAATTCTACTACTCCAACCAAGCCATAAGGTTTAAATGAAACTTCAACGTTTCGACATGGTTAATGAGTTATTTAATCTTCTATGCAATTTCATGGAGGGGATAAGCAACTTCTAAAATCTTTCGGCATTATTCATCTTAGGCTAAGGTAAAACCCATGGCTTCAAACCCTTCTGGCCTTGTCATTTTATTCGAAAGATGTGAATCTACTCAACCACAGAGTTGAGCCCTTATATAACGATCTTATAGACAACATTGGGGATGTTAACAAGATTTCTTGTTAACAAGTTAAATTCAATGATTTCGAAAGATTTAGTTCAAGGATTTTGAAAGGTTTTGTTCATTGATTTCGAAAGTTTAGTTCAAGGATTTTGAAAGGTTTTGTTCAATGATTTCGAAAGGTTTAAGTGGAAGGTTTTCCAAGGTTTTTCTAAGGCAATGTTTTATAGTGACTTTTAAGGAAGGGTGTCTAGAGTTTTATTGCTTTTGAAAGGTCTGCTTTTCAATGGTTTCGAAAGGTTTGGAGGACGGTTTCGAAATGTTTAATGAATGGTTTTGAAAGATAAGGTTTTTGGCATATTGGCCTGGATAATTAAAAGGTTTTCACTTGGTTTTGGAAAGAGGCACTTTCAAAAGATTTTGAAAGGAAAACTTTCAAATGGTTAAATGCTTTCACCAACTAAAGTTTAAGTAATGAATATATATAACATGCAATGAGATTTTCTGTAAAGTATAAAGATTTTATATTTTTCCTCGTATAAGTTTGATTTAATAGGTTTTAAATCATTTGAAATTTTTTTTTAAGGAAAATTATGGGAGGGGTTCCTTAAATGAAAATGAATTAGATATTAGAATACCAAATGGGACTAGTATGGAGTCGCACCCTACACATTAGCTAATAGCCCAAGCTAATTGTTGTACAAAATTCCAGTATGTAGGGCTTTGTCATAGGTGGACTAAAGTTAGGATTACACACCGAAAGGAATTTATGTTTGTATACAAATAGGTTATTGGTGAGCCTGAAAAACCATTAGGATGAGAAAGACCTGAGAGATGATTAAGATAGGGACAAACCATCCAGAAGAGAGGTATTTAACAGATAGTTAGGGATAGACCGTCCAGAAGTGAAGTGTTTAACAGATAGTTAAGGATAGATAGTCTAGGAAAAGAATATCTAATAGGAGTTAGGTTAATTTTGATTATATTGTCTGGTAGGCCCTAGTCAGCCAAAGGTTAAAAGTTATCCAAACAAAACTTATTTATTTGAACATATAGTTCATTATTACCTGATATTTATGTATTTTTACATAATGATTTTTTGCATTTTTTAATCAGTTTTAATTGCAGGAAAAAGATTTTGCAAAGATATGTTTTAAAAGGATGTTAGTGAGGGGAAACCCGTTCCGCTAAGCAGCGTAGTCTCACTTAACATGCTAAAACGGAATGTATAGTATTATTCATACCAGGCTTTATGTCTGACTGGAATTTTATGTTTCCCTTTAAACTCTCGGGTGCTCAAAATTAAATTGAGTAGGCTAAGGGGTTAAGGTCTTTTCAGGTTTAGTAGGATGACGAATAAGGCTACCAGAGGCATGCAGGAGGAAAACGGATAGCTATCCAGGAATTGCAGCACTTGTTTTATGTTTTAATGAATTTATGTTATGTTTGTATTAAGTCTATTATTACCGTATGACTCTAATCATCCAAGTGGGTATCTCCATATACCCCTCTTGGCATAATTTGTAATATATATATTTTATCTCTGCTTGGGAACGTGTTTAGGATCTTGTAAGTTGAATACGGAACATCTTCTTTTTGAAATGTAATGATGAAAGTTGTTTTGAAATCCATGTTTTGTTTCATATTCAAATGCTTTTGATATTATGGATACCATTAACATAGCCGTATTTAGTCCTCGGAAGCTAATACTATAGATGACTACAACATTTGTAGCGCTTAGTTTTGGGACTATAGATACGGGATGTTACAGCTTGGTATCAGAGCATGGTTTATGAAACACTTTAATTAAAAATAATTTTTGAAAACATAATCCTTAGTAAGTAGAGTTAAGATTGGGGGCATATGATAACGCTATAGTAACGTACGTGTATTTGATATATATAGGTATACCCTATATCTCTAGACTCCTATCTTAGTTAGGCTATTCATCTGTATCTCACAAGACTTGAATACAGATATAGAAGGAAGAAGAAGCAGATTTAATCTTGGAGGAGATAGCACCACCACAAATGGAAATGCCCAACCAAATGCTAGAAGAGGTCCAGGTCAGGCTCGAGCTGAAAATGTGGGTGCTGGGGTTCCTCAAGTGGGCATGAGAGTCATGTATCAATTATTTGTAAGTATGATGCAAGCTGGAGTTGCCGCCGGAGTTTTTGAAGGAAACGCTGCTGGAGGAGAGTTTAGGAAGCCCCGATAGTTAACTAGTATGCTAATCTGAGCAGAGATTATATCGGACTTGGAAGGAAGCCAATCATTGGAACTGAAGATGCAATCGAGTGGAAAACTGGCTGCTACATTGTGAGAGTATCTTTGTAGACTTATGGTTAAATGACGAACAGAAGAGATTGGCATCAAGTCAGCTTTAGGGAGCTTCCTTATTTTGGTGGAATACTTTTTGTAGCTGGTGTTGAGGAGGAAACCATAACTTGGGAGAAGTTTATGAGGAGGTTTCAAGAAAGGTTTGTGTCGGTGATGGCGCAGTCGACATTGGTGAGGAATTTTGCAGAACTAGAACAAGGGGAGATGTCTGTTCTGGAGTATGCAAGAAAATTTAAAGAGTTGACCTGGTACGGGTATGCTTTGGTTGATACAGTGGTCAGGAGGAATGAGAAGTTTATAAGAGGCTTGAGGCCGAAGTTGATAAGTGCTACTTTGTTTCACTTAAGAGATCGCAGTGATGTAGTGGTGGAAATGGCCCTGAGACAGGAAGAGGAGTTAGCTTACTTGAGGAAGAAGATGAAGGAGGCCCAGGTAGGACATGGATAGAAAAGATAGTTTTTCCATAAGAAAAATGCTCAGAAAGGTGGAGCATAGAAGAGGGGAAAAGCTGAGGTGGTTTGTTATAAATGCGATAAGAAGGAACACTATGCTAATAAGTGTCGGACTGGAAAAGGAAAAGAGAAAGGAAAGGAGGTTATTGGTAAAAAGAACATCTGATGTATTAATTGTGATCTGATCGGCCATTACAAGAACCAATGCAAAGAACTTGGTAGAGAAGTAAAGGGACAGATGTATGCATTGGAGCCTGCAATTTTCAAGGCCCATTGTGCAGGAGAAAGGAAAGGCTATTCTGGGAGGCTTGCTACAGGTTCACGGTATGCCTGTTAGCATTCTGTTTAATACTAGTGCATCACATTCCTTTATTTCTCAATGTTTAGTATACAAGCTTAACCTAGAGCCCTCATATTTAGTTGCTTCCTTAAAGGTTTCAAGTCCAATAGGAGGGTACGCAACACTTGGGATGAGGTGTGACCATTTAGAGTTTGATTTGCTAGGTCATACTTTCGATTGCTATTTACATGTATTTGACTTTGTGGGATTTTGGATTATCCTTGGGATGGATTGGTTAAGCAAATATGATGCTAGGATATTTTGCCATGATAGGAAAATATCATTTAGTCACCTAGATTGTAGTGATCGGATAATTTATACTATAGAAAACCCTAGTTGTGAGGTGAATGCTTTATTGGGAATTATAGAGTTGGTGGATAAGTTGCATTGAGTCTTTATGGTTAGAGAATTTGCTAATGTATGTGAGCCGGTCAGTGGATTACCACCGAAACGAGCCATTGAGTTTCAGATTGAGTTTCAGATTGAATCAATGTTTGAATGATTGTTTGTTTGATAGTTAAATAACCGACTATCAAAATCGGGACCAAAACGTAACTTTGGAAATATATAGGAGAAACACGGAAATTATATGATACAGTTACTGTCGGTGGTGCTATACTTTACGTGTAAATTCGTTTCATTCTTCTAGGATAAATGATAAGGAAATCCGTCTACAAACAGTTAGGAGGTGAACTCCGCTCTTATCTTTATCTACTTATTTCCTAAAGAACCGAGGTTGAGTTTACCGTGAACTATCGAAAGTTGTTTCAAAGTGACTGGGATCGGACCTATTATCCGAATACCACTTCGATCTAACTCAAGCATTTCGAAATAAATAAATCTTAAAGAATATGGAATCAAAGATGGAGCATCGAAGTGCAAGGGCTGCTTGCTACTAGTCCTGAGGGTGATTCCAAAATGGATGTAGTAGAAGTAGTGCCTTCGGTTTGTCCTTATCCTCGACAACTTGTATGGATGAATGCTGGCACTGCATTACTGCTTGGAAGGCAGTGTTGGCATTCCAAGTGGGATTGCTATTCAAAAGGTAAGCGTAGCCTCATGCCTCATCAACTGGGAATGACTAAAATTTGGGGAGATGCAGCAAGGCTAAGTGGGTCGCTCCCATTAGGGTGTGTCATTACCTTTGTAGATTGATCTACTTATTTATTGATTGGTTGTGCACGAGATCTCAATAAAAAGGGTTGCAAAGCAACCGGGGTGATGACATATTCGGTACTATCTAGTCAAGGGTAGGCCGGTCTTGTATTGGCAGGGGATCCCAGTGAAGTCCTCGGTACATTTTCTAAACGTGTACCGTGATAGGTGGTTCCCCGGTGCCTTGTCATAGTATGGAATCCAATCTTCAATAAGTGCATTTACGGTTTTGATTGTAGAGCCTGGTATGCTGGTGTAACATCCCGTAACTGGAGGCCAAAAGCAAAGCGCTATGGATGCTATAGTCATCCACGGTATTAACTTCTGGTGATGAAATACGACAATGTTATTAGTAACCATAATATAAGAAGCACTTGAATATGAACAAAATCACTGATTTCCAAAAACAATAGTTTCAATGATTATATTTCAAAAATATCATATCCAAGTTACAAAAATCCCAAACGTAATCCCAAGCATTGATCAAATAATATTTACAACAATATGCCAAGAGCGACATATGAAGATGCCCCATTGGATGATCATAGCAATATAGACATAATTGTCTTAATACACAATGGAAACAATTTTAAAATAGAATCCCTAAATTTAAAATAGGTGGAAAACCTTTCGAAACCAATCAAAGTTAACTACTTTGAAACCTTTAAAACGTTTCGACTTAAACAATTAGATTATGCAAAAGGATCAGAAAAACATTGGAGTCGAAAGCAACTGCTTCGAAACCTTCATAAAACCTTTCGAAAACATTTGAAAACAATGAAGTGTTGGTGTTGGATCCAAACCTTTGAAATCAATGGAGAGAGGCAGAAAGTTTTAGAAAACAAAAGATAACTTTTGACTCCATCGGTGTCGAAAGGTTAGGAAGTGGCAAATATGCTTCCGACTTGGCCAAAAGCTATACCTTTCGACTTTGCCGAAAGGTTTCAATTAAGACAAGAAAGCAAACCAACCGAAACCTTTTTCTTTTAAACCTTTTTGACAATTTCAAAAGCTCTTTGTCGAAAGCTAGTAGGTGTATTTTCATTAAAACCAAAACAAGGTTTCATCTCCTTCGAAAGCTCTAACCTTTCGTCTCTAAATCCTTCGACTCCATCCAATCCACTACATAACAGTTGCCTGATACCTTATGCATTGGTAATTGACCTAACCGAAAGGTTAGAAAACTTTCGACCTTGTCGAAGGTCTGGAATGAAGGCGGAAGCTCTACTGAAGGTTTGAAATAGAAGAAAACCTATTTATTTGTACTTTAAAACAGTTCTTTTGTACCCCACATGCCTTGCTTGTCTAAATTTGATTGGTTGCTAGAATTTTATATTCAAAAATGCTGCCGACTTTCCTTATTTGGAAATTTGAATAATTTTGAAAAAGCCCCTTTCTACTTTATAATTATATAAAAAATTTAAGTTCCATATCTTAAATAATTTTATATAACTATAAAACACCTTCAGAAATTCTAGAAAAAATCTAGAAAATAAAATAATATGTTCTCTTCAAGATATAAAATTTTCGAATCCCAACTATAATTATTTTTCACATAAATAATTTTATAATCCAGATTAACATTTTCTTCCTTAGAAAATTCATAACAATTCCACAAAAATTCTGAAAATTCTGCAAATCGAAACCCATCTCTAAAATAACTTTTTAGATCATTATATAAATTTGCAAGGCTAACGAATGTCGTTTAATATGGTTTTTTATCTTAAAACATGTCATAAAATCTATATGAACATACATAAATCATCAACATGTATATATAATCTTTTATCATTCAAAACATGGCAAACATTTGCAAAATCATTTGGAATTAACCTTAAAACCAAAACCAAAATATTTTGAGATGTAAACGTTATTCACCTTTTGCTTTAACGATTAAGGAGCTTGAGATTTGAATGAGTTTGATTTGAAATTGCTTTCCTTAAGCTTCTCTTTTGTTTCCTCTTCCTCTTCCTACGTTAATGGTGGCCGACCAAGCTTTTAATTTTTGAAAATGAGAATGAATGTGTGTTTTGAAATACATGGCCTAAGGAAGATGATATAGGAATGGTCGCTTTCCCATAATACCCTTCTCTAATTCATTTTTAAACCCTTCATTTAATTTATTAGTTAAAAAGGCATGGCTACCTTAATTAAATCAAATCTCAATCTCCTAATCAACACATTATTTTATTTAGTTTATCTAAATAAATCTCCTAAAAAATGCTATCAAAAATCTGGGGTGTTATAGTTGGAATTTAATAATGGTAACAATTTTGGCTATTTTCATATATTTATTTTGAACGCTTAGACATTATTATAATATCACTTGATTTTCTGTAAAAAGTGTTTTGGTTCTCGTAAGGTGAAAACCCTTCCAAGTTTATGTGCAGCGTGGTCTTACGAGATACCTTTGATTTTAAAAGGGTTTTAAACATAATAATTTAGTTGTTTGAGTTTACTCACACCAGACCCGTATCTGACCCAGATTTTTATTTTCTTTTCCAAAAATTCTTGGGTGCTTAAAATTTTATGAGGAGCCAAGTAGTTCAGATTTCCCATGGACGCATCTTGGAGGAGCCTAGAGCTGGAGGCTTCCTCAATATTTAGTTATTATCTTGTTTCCACTGTATTATATGTATCTTGTATAGTTACGAAGGATAGGCTGTTATAACTGTTCTAAGGTAGTATTTGTATTAGTATGACTCTGATATATAATTTTTGAAATGACTTTGTAAAGTATTATGTTGATTAATATATGTTATTCCGTTGCGTTGTGAGGTTCTGTGATTGTTTAGTTTTTCTATCTTCTATCATCTTCCTTCCCTTAACGATTGGTTTTCCGGCACTTGAGTGCTCGACACGCAATACATTGGACATATTGGTGTCAATTTTTGAGGGTCGAAAATCTAGTTCGTTACATAAATTGCAAGCTAATGGTAGTAACTTATCACCATAATGTATAGTTAAGCTAGAATTTTTAGCTCCCTATTCAAATAACATTGAGAGTAAATTCTTAAACATTGTCTTTAAGCACATATAAAATAAAATAATAAACTAGCGTGCACCATATGTGATGCCTTTGGTAATGTCGTAAAATATAATGTTAATATTTTAAATATTGTTTTAGATATTAAATTGTTATAGGTATGATTTATACATTCTTTATAAGTGAAAATAAATATAATGTTATTCGTAAGAGATTGAATGGGAATTTCTAAGATTTGGAGGGTGTTAATAAAAAATAATAATAAGGAATAAAGGGAAGCAAATGAAAAGTTTAAAGATGTTGTGGCCTTAAACAAAAATATAATGAAACAATAAGTAAAGATGAGAAAATATTTCTATTTTATTATTATATAGTAGGTATATACTTATTTAAACTGAAAAGAATTACTTTACGACCACTAGATTCAAATCGAATGCAAAGTAAGGCCACCCAGCTTTTTAGTATTGTTTAACGGCAAATTTTCTATTGATTAGAAAAATGCCGATAAATTTTGAAATAAAATATAACCGCAAGCGCAAGGCGTACAATTTTAGTACGTGGCGAATACGGGTCGATCCGCAGGGAATTTTTAAGATTTTAAAAATTTCAATTCGATCAAATTAGACCAAAGTGAGAGGAAATTGTTAACTACAAAAAAGAAGCTAAAGCTAGAATTAAAATGTGATTTAAAAACTATTATACTGGAGAACAATTTAGAGGCAAATCCTCTCTCATATTTTTATAAATCAACAAACAAATAATTTATGATCTCTAGTATGACCAAGTGAAATAATTGTTGCATTTATCATAAGTATGGTTTGTTTATGTTATTAATTAACATAACTCAAACCATCAAACTATAATACAACAAATAAACCACTTATCAATTCTCATGAAAATAAAGCCAAAGCAAAAGCTATTTTAAGTATGATCTATTTTCTATTGTAACTAGAAATATAGATCATCAAATTTCATTTTTACTTTCATTTCAAAATCAAAAATTAATTAGCAAATGATGATGTAAATTATGTTTATGTTGAATAAGAATAGCTCATTTGCATAAGCAAGATAATCTATCAAACCCACTTATATAAACTTACATCAACATTTACTTTCATGAAGCACAAGCTAAAGAGATCATAAATCATAAAAATGTTGAAATTACATAATATTTGAGAGCTTCATTAGCCCTAAATTGAAGGGGTTTAGCTACTCATTTGTGTTATCATATCAACACATGTAATTTTCAACAGTAAAAGCAAAAGAAATAGAAACTAATCAAAGGAGGAAATGAGATTAACTATTAAGCCACTAGCATAAAAATTAAAGCTACACTACTTGCATTAATGTAAATCTAAGCTGTGAACATTAAAAGAAAGAGAGCATAAAAATAAAAATTAACATAAAAGCAAACAAAAGCATGTAGAAAAGAAAAGAGGAAGAGGCTTGGAAGCCATTTTTATTTCATGAAATATTGCCATTACAACTTGCTTTTTTAATTTCCTAACTAATGTGAAAGAGTAGAAGATATTTACATGTACATAAGAGGGCTATTTATATATGCATAAAACCCTAATTCTACTTTTAGGGAGCTTCTCAAAATGCCCTTTAGGAAGTGTGGCCACCAAGTAACCATTAGCTACTAATTAATCCATCATTTAATGTGCATGAAGCTTTAACCTCCACTTAGTTGTCTATTAGCTTCTAATTGAAGATTTAGGTAAGTGAGTGGGGTCCTCCATGTTCATGGTCTTGAATTATTTCCCTCTACTTTCCTTTGTATTCATTAGTGCATGCATGTATCTTCATATAAGCCTCTTCCATATGCATCTAAATTCCTATAAAAATCATCAAAAAATGTCCAAGTAGAAATTCTCAAATTTACACATGCACAAAAATGACCATTTTGCCCCTGAATGTAGATGAATATATGATGATTTGAAAATAATTGAACTATGGTTTTAAACATGTTAAAATGCCAAACATGACTTTTATTTAAATAAAAATAGATAAAATATGGATGTAAATATATGCACATTTACGTGCACATCAAATACCCCCACTCTTATCTTTTTATTCGTCCTCGAATAAAAGAAAACTAAGATAAATCCATTTTCGTAAGGAGCACGATTGCATTGAACGTATGCAAGAAGCCATTAAACCTCTGGGTGTCCCCAGTAGGACGAGTGTTGTCCCGTGAAGGTTTTCAGCGGATACTACCCACAAAATCCAAATGTAAAGTGAAAATATTTACAAAGCGCAAGATTTATTTACAATGAGATGAATGCGAGTCTTTGAAAATATTGACAATGAAGGATTTACTTTTAAGTTGGCACAAATAAGTTAAATATAAGTTTTGGTCGTTATCAAAATTTTTAAGTCATTTACTCGTCAAAATTTCCCATAAAAACGAAGTTATCGTAACCAATAGACTATAGTTTAACTCGTTGTTTCGGTTGATAGCATAATGCAACTATGAAATAGGTCCTTAGTTGATTATCAAAGTTTATCAAAGTGGTATTTTCATTTCTTTCCAATAACAAATCAAATCAAACAAGTTAAAATGGTGGTTAGATTTCAATTGCTTACTCTCTCTTATTTGAAAATTTTATTGATATTAATAATATTTACATATGCCTAACTCAAGTAAACTGAGGCCAGATATATTACCCGTACACTGCCTTGCGGACTGATGTGAGGGGAATACAGAGCGTGGCGAGTGAACACACAAGTGTGAACACTTATCGACTGTAGGCGTTATTACAAATAATTTTTATATACATACACCTAACTCAGACAAACTGAGGCCAGATATACCGACCATGCACTGCCTTTCGGGCTTACGTGAGAAGGGTACAGAGCATGACGAGTTAACACACGAGTGTGAACACATGACTCTAGGTGTTAAAAATATATACATATATACAAAAGTTTTATATATATATATATAATTTTTAGAAAGAGAGAGTGTTGCAAAATCATCTCAGCACCATTTAACTTGGAAGATAAAATTGTTATATCCTTTACTTTAAATTTACCACTTTTTTATACAAAGATTTTCAATTAGAACATACTTCATAATTAACACATATGAACCTTCCTATATACTAGTTAAACCATTGTTATTTGTAATCAAACTTCATTTTTATTTTTGTTAAGACAAATAAATTTACAAAAATTTCAATTTATTGACCAAAACTTATACTTATCCTATAGTGTTCCTTCAAAAATAAATCAAAATGCTAAAAAGAAAATGTTTTTGGGATTTAGAAATTTTGATTTCTTTTTTTAGATGAAAAATCAAAAATGCCATGAAACTTAAAAAATGAAAATGAGACTTCCCCACCCCTCCCCCCCACACTTAATTTTGACTGTGTCCCCATAGTCAATGTATGATATAATATGTGTAACGGGGAAAAATATGTACATATTTACCAAAGAGGGTTAACATTCTTACTAGACATAGCTTGGCTCATGAAGAATCATGAGCTCCTCCTCTTGGTTACCGGGCAATTCCAAGAAAGGTTTTAAACGATGACTGTTGACTTTGAAAATCGATCCATCCCTAGGGTTTTCTATTTCTACGGCACCCTATGGAAAAACAGTTCATACCACAAATGGTCCGGTCCATCTTGATTTAAGTTTCCCAGGGAATAAATGAAGCCTTGAGTCATATAAAAGAACTTTTTGGTTAGGCGAAAATGTTTTCCTTAGGATTGACTTGTCATGAAAAACTTTGGTTCTTTCTTTGTAAATTTTCTTGTTTTCATACGCGTCATTCCTAAGTTCTTCTAGTTCGTTGAGTTGTAGTTTTCGGTTTTCGCCAGCTTTCTCAAGATCAAAGTTTAAGTTCTTTATTGCCCACAACGCTTTGTTTTCGATTTCAACGGGTAAATGGCAAGCTTTACTATAAACTAAACGAAATGGGGACATCCCAAGGTTAGTTTTAAAAGCAGTACGGTAAGCCCAAAGTGCGTGGGTCAATTTCTAAGACCAATCTTTTCGATTTTTATTGACAGTTTTCTCCAAAATATGTTTTATTTGTCGATTTGAAACTTCAACTTGGCCACAAGTCTGAGGATGATATGGAGTGGATAACTTGTGGGTGATCGAGTATTTTTTCATTAAAATTTCAAAAGAACGATTGCAAAAATGGGTTCCGTTATCACTGATTATTGTGTGAGGTGTGGCGAACCTCGAAAAGATGTTTTGTTTGAGAAATTTCACAACAATTCTATGGTCGTTGGTTTTGCAAGGAACGGCTTCAACCCATTTTGAGATGTAATTGACGGCGAGAAGGATAACAAGTTTCCAAAGGAATTGGGAAAAGGTCCCATAAAGTTGATACCCCAAACATCAAAGATTTCGATTGTAAGAATGGGGTTTAGAGGCATCATATCTCGTCGAGAAATTCGTCCAAACATTTGAAAAGAGAAGACTAATAGAAACCACACTGAAGCACCTTTTCTGCAGTTTTTCAAGGACCAAAATGTCCACCGCACGCTTGAGCATTGCAAAATGAAAGAACACTCCTGATCTCATTATCTGGAATGCAACGTCGGATGATTTGATCGGGGCAATATTTGAACAAGTATGGATCATCCCAATTGAAATATTTCACTTGGGACATGAATTTGTATTTGTCCTATTTGGACCAAGATGAGGGAGTTTTTTTGGTGACTAAGTAATTCACTATATCAGCGTACCATGGATCGATAGAAACTGAAAGAAGTTGTTCATCGGGGAAGTTTTCATTGATTGGCAAAGAAGATGGTGCGTTTGGAAGACGAGACAAGTGATCGGCTATGACGTTATCAGATCCTTTTTTTTCTTTAATTGCAAGGTCAAATTCTTGAAGTAAAAGGATCCAATGAATCAAATGGGATTTAGCATCCATTTTAGCGAAGAGGTATCAAAGCGCAGAGTGGTCCATGTACACAGTAATGTGTGATCCTATCAAATATGGTTGGAATTTTTCAAGAGCAAAAACGACAGCTAGAAGCTCCTTTTCGGTTGTTGTGTAGTTGAGTTAAGCGCCGTTCAAAGTCATACTTGCGTAGTAAATGACATGAAGGATTTTGTTGATGCGTTGTCCTAAGGTAGCACCAACCGTAAAGTTAGAAGCGTCACACATTATTTCAAAAAGAAGATCCCAATTGGGTGCACAAATGATTTGAGCAGAAATGGGTTCGTTTTTGAGACGTTCAAAAGAAGAGATACACTCAGAGTTGAAATCGAATGGAACGTCTTTTCCAAGGAGAGTCGTCAAAGGATGAGCGATTTTGCTAAAGTCTTTCACAAAGCGTCGGTAAAAGCCAACATGTCCTAGAAATGATCGAATATCCTTAACAGTTTTGGTAATGGGTTGGTTTGCAATTACGTCGATTTTCGCTTTATCTACCTGAATGCCTTTATTTGAGATGATATGTCCAAGGACTATGCCTTGTTTGACCATGAAGTGGCATTTTTCCCAATTCAAAGTCAAACGATTTTCTTTACACCGATTTAGAACCAACTCGAGATGGTGTAAACATTGGGAAAAAGAATCGCCAAAGATTGACAAATCATCCATAAAAACTTCTAGAAAGCGTTCAATCATGTCAGAAAAGATTCCAACCATGCATCGTTGGAAAGTAGCAGGAGCGTTACAAAGTCCGAATGGCATACGTCGATAAGAAAATGTACCGAATGGACACGTGAAAGTCGTTTTCTCTTGATCTTCAGGAGCGATTGGAATTTGGTTATAGCCGGAATAACCATCATGGAAGCAGTAGAATTCGTGGCCGGCTAAACATTCTAGCATTTGGTCAATGAAAGGAAAAGGGAAGTTATCTTTACGTGTTGCGGCATTTAATTTTTGATAGTCAATGCAAACACGCCAACCAGTTTGAGTACGAGTTGTAATAAGTTCGTTTGAATCGTTCTTGACAACGGTTAGCCCAGACTTTTTCGGTACAACGTGAATTGGGTAACCCATAAACTATCAGAGATTGGGTAAATGAATCCGTTGTCGAGAAGTTTAAGAATTTCATCACGCACCGCATCTTTCATTTTTGGGTTAAGCCTTCGTTGTGCGTCACGAACAGGCTTGGCATTGTCGATTAAATGAATGCGATGTTGAACAAGAGCGTGACTAATTCCCTTTCTATCAGAGATCGACCATCCCATCGCTTCCTTATTTTTTGAAAGAATAGAGAGAAGTGAAGCTTCTTGGTCAAGGGAAAGATTGTTAAAAATGATGTCAGGACAAGTTTCGTTATCACCTAAGTATGCGTACTTAAGGTGATCGAGAAGTGGTTTGAGGTCCAACTTCAGGAGTTTTTCGATCAAAGAATTGGGTTGAGATACAGACTCAACTTGATGCAATTCAAAAGGAAGAGTATATTCAATCTCATTGGGGATTTCGTGAAACAATTTTTCGTACTCGGCTTCGCGTTCGTCGTTAAGGTCAAGTGTCTCGTTTTCGAAGTTTTCATGAAGCACTAACTTCCAATGTTTGGTCACGAGGTTCGTTCGATTGGCTTTCAAGACTGAAAATATTAAGAAACAAAGTCAAGTTTCCAAAAGAGATTTTCATCGAACCGTTACGACAATTGATTAAGGCATTTGAGGTGGCTAAGAATGGTCGGCCTAAAATCAATGGAATTTGACTCGTTGGATTTGACACGGGTTGTGTTTCGAGAACGATAAAATCAACGGGGAATATGAATTGTCCTACTCGGATGAGCACATCCTCGATTTCTCCCACGGGCTTCTTAATCAAGCGATCGAGAAATTGAAGCGAGACTTTTGTGGGTTTGAGCTCTCCTAAGCCTAATTGTTCATACACGGAGTATGGAATCAAGTTGACACTCGCGCCTAAGTCTATCAAAATTTGTTAATTGTCTTGTCTCCAACTTTACACGAAATCCTAGGGCATCCAGGATCTTTTTATTTAACGGGCATGGATTGGGACAAGACTTCACTCAAACTGGTAGCTAAGAAGACTTTTTTGGGCACTTGAGTGTGTCGCTTTTGGGTACACAAGTCTTTAAAAAAATTTGCGTACGTTGGGACTTACTGAACGATGTCAAGAAGCGGAATGTTAAATTTAACTTGTTTAAAAATTTCCAACATCTCTTCCATTTGGTCCGAGTATTTCTTGGGTTGAAGACGATGTGGATATGGAACACGATACTCGTTAGGTGGGTCTACTCGAGTAGAAGAAGAAGAATTTTGATTGGCATTCGATTCGACATTTGGCTCCATGTTCTGTTCAGATTCGTTCGTTGTTTTCGAAGTGTCGAGAGTGGTTTTCGGTAAATCGTTTGGGTTAACGACTTGATTATCAATTTGTTTATCGGAACGTAAAGTTGTGATAGCATTCAATTGGGTGACATTGCTATCTTGAACAACATGGGCCTGATTTGAATTTGCGTTTTGATTTCTAGGATATGAAATGGGTTGGCTTAGAAATGTTCCTCATTCGCGTTCACTTACAGACATGGCTAATTGACTCATTTGCATTTCGAGTTTGACAATTGATTGGTTTGTGTTTTTCATATATGAGGTCAATAAATTTTGTAAATTGCTGTTTGATTGAAGGCTATGAGTAGTTGCTTTAGCCAATGTTTCAAGAGTTTTCTCAAGTGAACTTAAACGTTTATTGTCTTGGGGAGGATGAGCAGAATTTGGTTGAAAATTTGATTGTTGCAGTAGATTATGAGACAGAATCGCAAAGTTGGTTGAAAATTGTTGGGCTGAAAGGGAGGATTCGAAGCATTGTTCGGAAATGCTTGAAATTGGGACGAACCGTATTCGTGTTTGGATTGTTTTGGTTCCAAGCAAAATTCGGATGATTTCTCCAACCAAGGTTGTACGTTGGAGAGAATGGGACATTTTTGGCTTTATTGAAAGCATTGATTTGTTCGATAGAAGTGGGACACTGATTGGCTATATGATTAGGATCGTTGCATTTATAACACATTGGTTGGGAAGCTTGGTTCATTTGATTCATGAGAAAACGTTATCGAATTTTTTAATCATTGCATCGATCTTAGCTTCCAAAGCAAAAGAAGATCCTATCGAGTGTGCAATCGATCGTGAGTAAATTGATTTTTCGTTCGAATGTTCCCAGTGGGACGACTTTTCAGTGAGGTTTTCAAGAAATTGCCCAGCATCGTCATGATGTTGGGCAAGAAACTTGCCTTGGCACATTGATTCGAGCTTGGTTCCTAAGCTATTTTTGAGTCCATCGTATAAGATTTGGAAAATCGTCCATTTTTCGAAGTTATGGTGTGGACATTTTATCAAAAGCTCTTTAAATCGTTCAAAATATTTTTTTAATGGTTCTCCCTTGAATTGATGAAAATTTACAATTTCGTTTCGGATTCTACTCGTTTTTTCCAAGGGGTAGAACTTTTTTAAGAAAGCTTTTACGAATTCTTCCCACGTTTTAATCGAGTTTGACGGTAAGCTATACAACCATTTTTTAGCGTAATCCGTAAGAGCGAATGGAATAAATCGAAGTTTGATTCCGTCATCGAAAAGTTGTTGGAGTTTAATGGTTGCACAAACTTGTTAGAATTTAGTCAAGAAAATGTATGGGTCATCGTGCTCGAAATTGCAAAATTTCGGAAGTGTGGCAATATGGTTCGAGTGAATTTTGAAATGGTTACCCGTAGAGGTGGGTAACGTGATGCAAGATGAAATAGAAACTCTATCGGGAAAGATTCTATCCATAAGAGTTTGAGGGACATTTTCGTTCGCCATTTCGGGAGGATCGTCTGTTCGAGTTAAACGATTAGTTGTTGAGTCGCGAGCCCAACGATTTGTTGTTGTGTCACGAGTCCAAGCACTCATGCACAAGTGAAAGTTGAGAAGAGAAAGAAGTTGGATTCGAGTTTAGAGAATGAAAGAAGATTTGAAAAATGAAGTGAAAATTTTGTTTTTTTTCTTTCTTTTTTTTTAAAAAAGGAAGAAAACTATTTACCAAGTGAAATTTATTTTCAAAAGAGAAGTTTAATTTTTGTTTTGATTTTGGTTTTTCAAAATTTTTTTATATGTTTTTTTTTTGTTTTTGTAATATTTTTTTTTTGAATTTTCAAATATTTACCAAAAGGATTTTTTCAATTTTTTTTTTGTTTTTAGAAAATGGAAATTTGATTTTTGTTTTTTTTTTGAATTTTCAAATTTTTTGTTTTTGAATTTTTAATGTTTTTTTTCTTTTTATAAAGATTTTTTTTTGATTGAAAATTTTCAAAGGAAAGGAAAGAAGGAATTTTTTTTGTGGGTTTTGAATTTTTTGATTTTTTTTAAATATGCATGAACTAATGTAACTAAATGAATGTAAAGGACTTAATTACAGTTTCTGTCCTTAGTAGCTCCTAACTCAAAATTGTACAATCACACTTTGTCTTAATTCAACAAAAATATTTCTCAGCCAGGTAACGGGCAGGGGTTATCGGTGCACCACGAATCACCGTAGCAATGCAGCTGAAGGTTTAAGTACCTTCTGAGGAACAACCAGTATAATATTACGAATCACCGTAATATTTATAAATGGTTATTACTCTACCGTAGCCTAGACACCAAGAATAAAATTGTTTAAAGAAAACAATTGTGAAGATACAATTAAGCCCTAGATGTGCTCGCAACACCCTTAAGTCAAATATCTAACATTTATTATTAGTCAAATTCTACGATGAAATGCGTTTGAGGGCTAAGGAAAAGGTGATGAAATCCCTCACCATATGTGAATTGGGGTACTGCCCTTAGAAAATAAAACAAGATGAGATGAATGCAAAACAAAAATTAAACGTGAATTTACAATGCAACTAAAATGAAGTTTGTTTTAGTTTTTGGATTTTCTGAAAAATAAATTATAAATGCAAATGCAAGCAACCAACAATGCAATTCAAATAAAAACAAGTGATGAGAGCACGATACCAAAGCGTGTAGATTATTAGCAATTTATTTTTAAAGCGACAAATTTTTTTTAAGCAAGCTAAGCAGCGAAGCAAGCAATTTTTGGCAAGCAATTCCTTTATGTCCTACAACCTGAAAATTAACATAAGATATATATATAATATTTTTTGGATATATCAAAGAAAAACCAAACAAAACAAACGAAATACAAATGAAAAAAAATTGAAATTTGTTATTTTTTTAAAATTAGGATGGAAATAAAACAATTTAAACAAAAAAATTCAAAGATATATTTTTTTATGTAAAAGAGAACTGAAACAAAAGAAAACAAAGTAAGAAAAATAATACACAAAACAAAGTAAGAGAAAAAAGTAAAAAAAAACTCTCTTTTTTTAGCTGAAACCCGGCCCAATCTGGTTCACAAAACAAAATACAGAAACACAAATCACTTTCCAAATTCGAAACTTGGTCGATGATTCGATTCGTCGGTCGCAACTGCAGTTGAGTCACGATGTCGTGGTTGTCGATGGGTTTGGATCAGAGGTAGGTGAAGGCGAGTGTTGCGTGGAGGCTGAGTTGTTCGTATAGTGTGGTTCGAGTTGTGTGATGGAGATTGGGTTGTGGGTTGGATTTCAAGCGAGTTCAAGGATGGTTTCAAGGAAGATAGAAAGGGGGGAATTTGTCGCGGTGGTCAAGGAACGAGTAGGAAGTCGCGATGTGGCTGCAGATTGGGTGGTGGTGATTGCGTGAAAGTTTGGATTTTTGTCCATTGGTGGTTGAGCAGTTCGTTGGGTAGTTGGAAGTTTGGAGTTTTGACTATTGGTAGGTGAGCTTGGTAGGTAGAGGTTGTTGTTGTTGTACTAGGCTGTTGTTATGGTCTGAAAGTTGTAATTGATGTTGTAGGGAAGAATTGTTGCAATGTTGACAGAGGGAGGTTGATGGTTTGAATGTTGAGGAGTGAACGCCTTGATGTGATTTGTGGTTAAAGGCAAGGTTGGAGATTGCAGAGGGGAGTATGTTGCTGTGATGATCAGGGTGGTGTGCAGGCTGGTTGTTGTTGAAGGAACGGGCAGTGGATATTCGGGCGATGAATTTTAGGGTGGGTATTTGCGGTTTCTGGAAGTATTTGCACTGAAATATGATGTGGGTAATAGTGTGGGTGGGCAGTTTGATGTCGAGGCAGGCAAAGGAAGGTGGAGGTAGAAGAGTATATTGCAGAAGTGATGAGATGACTGGTTTTGGTGATGTTTGAGGGTGCTGTATATGCAGGAGTGTTTTGGAGACATTGAGATGGTTGTATGGCGTGGTGTGTGTGAGTTGTTGCTGCAAGTTGCACTGGTAGGTGATGGTATGTTAGTAGTTTGGGTTGTGATGGAGTTCGATTGGTCGAAGTTGTAGTTTGGTTTGCCGTGCAATGGGATTTTTCAGGTCAAAAGCTTGGAAGAGGTGATTTGCAGCAATGTTCGGGTGATAACAACAAGTAGCGTGTTGTGGTTTGCTGTCAAAACTGTTACGACAGTTGTGCGATGACTAAAGTAGTTTGGTAGATGAGGTTTCTGTTGATAGCTGCACTTGATATGTATGAAGTTTTGATGTATGACTGAGTGGTTTTGAAGGTTTTGATATGGTTTTGATATGTTTAGTGGTGAACTGATGATGTCGAGGAGTGATTGTTTGCGTTGTAGTGGTACAGGGAGAGGAAGATAGTGTGTAAGGTGATTGTAGGACAGAGTTGCAGTGAGGAAGTATACTGAACAGTGTGTAAAAATGATGGCTATGAATTGATCAGTGAGTGTTGTGATAGTTTGGTGATGATGTGTGTTTGAAGACGAAGCAGGGAGGCTGTCAGGCAGTAGTATAGGAGTATGATGAGATGGAGGAAAGTGAAATGTTTGTGAAGTTGTATGGTATGTGAATGTGAGTGGTCTTTTGTGGAGGATGGTGCAAAAGTTTGCAGTTTTGAAGGCAAATGGTGGTTGAATTGATTGTTGATGTTTTACTGGTCGGGTTTGGGAAGATGGTTTCTTGTGAAGTTTGAAGTATGAAAGGGGATGTGGGCTGCTGTGTAGTGGATAGAAGTATGAAGGAGGAGGTTTTGTGATGAAAGAAAATGATGTGTAGTGAAATATGTGGGTATGTCAGAAGCAACAGTGAGGTATATTGAGATATGTATGTAACAGTGAGTTGTAAAAACAATGTGTATGTAAGATCAACACAGAAAATATAACTGTAATGCAAATAAAATATTTTTATTTTGAAATTGTGTATTTTTTTTAAAATATGCTAATGCAATTGCAACTAGAAGAACAACAAAAAGCAAACAAATCAAAATGAAAGAAAAATTCACAAAACAAAAACACAACAATTTTTTTTAAAATGCAAACACAAAAACAAACACACAAAAGAATCAAACGAAAATAATCCGAAGAATAGAAAATCAAAATCAAAGCAACTCCCCGGCAACGGCACCAAAAACTTGTTTAACGACAAATTTTCTATTGATTAGAAAAATGCAGATAAATTTTGAAATAAAATATAATCGCAAGCGCACAGTGTACAATTTTAGTACGTGGCTAGTACGGGTCGATCCGTAAGGAATTTTTAAGATTTTCAAATTTTCAATTCAATCAAATTAGACCAAAGTGAGAGGAAATTGTTAACTATAAAAAAGAAGCTAAAGCTAGAATTAAAATGTGATTTAATATTAGAGTAGAGAACAATTTAGAGGCAAATCCACTCTCATATTTTTGTAAATCAATAAACAAATAATTTACGATCTCTAGTATGAAATCAAGTGAAATAATTGTTGCATTTATCATAAGTATGGTTTGTTTATGTTATTAATTAACATAACTCAAACCATCAAACTATAATACAACAAATAAACCACTTATCAATTCTCATGAAATTGAAGCCAAATGAAAAGCTATTTTAAGTATGATCTATTTTACTATTGTAACTAGTAAATAGATCATCAAATTTCATTTTTACTTTCATTTCAAATTCAAAAATTTATTAGCAAATGATGACGTAAATTGTGTTTATGTTGAATAAGAATAGCTCATTTTCATAAGCAAAATAAACTATCAAACCCACTTGTATAAACTTACATCAACATCTACTTTCATGAAGCATAAGCTAAAGAGATCATAAATCATAAAAATGTTGAAATTACATAATATTGGAGAGCTACATTAGCTCTAAAATGAAGGGGTTTAGCTACTCATTTGTGTTATCATATCAACACATGTAATTTTCAACGTTAAAAGCAAAAGAAATAGAAACTAATCAAAGGAGGAAATGAGATTAACTATTAAGCCACTTGCATAAAAATTAAAGCTACACCACTTGCATTAATGTAAATATAAGCTATGAACATTAAAAGAAAGAGAGCATAAAAATAAACATTAACATAAAAGCAAAGAAAAGCATGTAGAAAAGAAAAGAGGAAGAGGCTTGGAAGACATTTTTATTTCTTGAAACATTGCCATTACAACTTGCTTTCTTAATTTCCAAACTAATGTGAAAGAGTATAAGATATTTATATGTACATAAGAGGGCTATTTATACATGCATAAAACCATAATTCTATATTTAGGGAGCTTTCCAAAATGCCCTTTAGGAAGTGTGGCCACCAAGTAACCATTAGCCACTAATTAATCCATCATTTAATGTGCATGAAGCTTTAACCTCCTTTTAGTTGTCCATTAGCTTCTAATTGAAGATTTAGGTAAGTGGGTGGGGTCCTCCATTTTCATGGTTTTGAATTATTTCCCTCTTCTTTCCTTTGTATTAATTTGTTCGTGCATGTATCTTCATATAAGCCTCTTCCATATGCATCCAAATTCCTATAAAAATATCAAAAAATGTCCAAGTAAAAATTCTCAAATTTACACAAGCACAAAAATGACCATTTTGCCCCTGAATGAAGATGAATATATGATGATTTAAAAATAATTGAATTATGGTTTTAAACATGTTAAAATTCCTAAATATGAATTTTATTTAAATAAAAATAGATAAAATATGGATGTAAATATATGCACATTTACGTGCACATCAAGTATCTAAGCTTCATGATAGTGGCTTGGATAAAAAATTAGCTAGCACTTTAATTTTATATTTTGTACAAAGAATAACAGTGAACAGAATTACATGATAAATATGCATTATGATTATATTTACTATAATACCTACTCTATTAAAAATAACAATAGGCTCGATAGCATCAAATTTCACCGCCTCGATTGTTTTCTATGTGAAACAAAATAAGAATGTTTAGACTGAAATTGAGTGTAATCTGATTTGTTATTTAGAACTTGATGCATAGATAAGTGCATACTTCTTTTACTTCTATTTTTTCATCGATTATTGCAGCAGCCTTTCTTCCCAGGTTATTTTGAAAGGAGTTAGTGCCATCGAAAGCACAACTATGATAATTACAAGTTTATTCTAATCAAGCGGTAGTACTCCAAGCCTGTTTATAACATTATAAAAGAATGAACATGTAAATAGATATGTAAAGGATTTGATTGCAACTTTGAATTTTCAATTAGATGAACTATCCTGTTTGCTGAAGAAATTACCAAATCCAAATTCTAAAACATATGCCAAACGCTACTACTATGATGTGATCACCCAATCATACTTGAATATGGTATACATATTATAAGACATGCCTTTTCGACCCTCGAATGTCGACACTAATACATCCATGGTATTTGTGTGCCGAACATTCAAGTGCTAGAAAGATAGATTGTTAGGGTAAAATAAAAAGAAAACGAAACAAAACAAGAAAGAAGGAACACAATATTAGAATCTCACAGCGGTCAGAAATGATAACATATAATATCAAAAGACAGTACAAGACTGTCACTCTAAGATACATAGCATTTCAAAGTTATAATTCTATATACTATCCTTAGCTTGGAAAATAATAACAGCCTGCCATCACAAATGCTGATATATACATAATAATAATACAATGGAAATAAGAATACTACGGTAGGTGAGATATGCAGGTCGTCTCCTTGAGCTCCAGCGAACGTCAATAAAACCCTATTTTTCTCAAACTACTCGAAAGAGCACATGTTGAATTTAGGGAAAACCAAAAACATGATTCAAACAAAAGTCCGGCATAGGAAACTCAAGAAATATGCGGCCGATATATAAAGTACTTTTGAGACTATTCAGAAATGGTTATCCTCTCAAAAGGACCATTATCTAATAAGTATATAAGGTGATATATTGGATAATGTCCAGGGTGTAGAATACAAATACATAACATACCCAGAGTGGTTATATTAATAACATTCAACATCATATTTGGGTACAATCAAAACCAACAAGGTATGTGTTAACAAGATTTCTTGTTAACATCCCTGATGCTTTTCATAGGATTATTTTATATGGGTTCAACCTTTCGGTTGAGTGGATTCAGATTTTCGAATGAAATGACAAAGTCGGAAGGTTTTAAGGTTTTAATTTTGATCCTGATGAGAGGCGATTGATTCCAAAAGGTTATAAGAGATTATTCATCTTAGATTAGGATTTGAATAAAGAATCATCTTACTTTCGATCTTATCGAAAGGTTTAAGTATGGTTCAAGCATTACAGTTTAAGGGGATCAACAGAATTGCTCAACCTTTTGATTAGCCTGGAAGGTCTAAGAAGCCATTTAGCCTATACCGAAAGGTTTAGATATAGCTTAAACCTTGCGATTTGACTGGATCAATGGTCTTGTTAAACCTTCTGATAGGCAGGAGGGTTTAGGAAACCATTTAGAACCTTCGATCGACTTGTCATGATTGTATGACCTTCATCCATATCATTTCATCAAGTTCTATCTTCCTAGGAAACCGAAAGTAATCCACATCTCCTTTGAATCCCTTCAGAAGGTTATAAACCCATCGATGGTATCAGATGGTGAGATTGCTTTATTTTTTATCCCCTTACACTTTCGGCTTCCTAGGATGATATCTCACTTGTGAAAACCTTTAGAAAAGAGTGCATGATTCAAACATATTTAGATAATAATAAGAGCTGATTCAATATGCCACGAGACTGATATCTGAGATTAATTCTCAGGTTATATTCTCCTTTCTTGTAATTAATATTAGGTAGGGAAGAACGAAACTTATGAGATTACCCAATGACAATTTCATGGTATATTCTCGAAATAAACAAAGAATATAAGAAATAAATCATAAATGATTTGCCGTTAATATTAAATTAACGCCTAATCATGATTATCCCCAAATTCCGAGTTGATCGGAAGCAACAATTCTCTTTATTTCTTCATAATGGAATCTGATACAAAATTTAAGAAGTTAGCCCCCAATTTGATTTCTAAATTATGGTTACAGTGTATCAAGCGGGAGCAATAGTGATTGTTGAGTAGAAGAATGGAAAGAAAAGTCGGTCCCTAGATTGGACCCCTTGGGACTTATTTATAGATGCAGGCGGCCTTCATTTCTGTCCTATGCTCTCATCAGGACGGAAGGTCTCTTCTTCTATCTAGTTGTAAACCTTTTGGTCTTAATGGAAGGTTTGATATTTACTCATCATTATGGGCCGCTGAATATCATCGAAGGCTTTGTGTTTCCCCAATATATTTATGAACTCTTCATCTCCCCGAAGGGTTGGTTTCTTATGAAGCATTATGAACCTTCCGGTCTTATTGAAAGGTTGCTCCCTCGGTCGATTACTACCGAGAGCCGTGCTTTTATGAATGCTTCCTTTGCTTAAACCTTTCGATACTGTCGAAGGATGTCGGCCAATTGAGTTGCCTATTCTGACCCTATCCTTTCTACCTTTCTTGGAAGATGTTTGTTTGAATGACGAACAATGAATCCCTTCGCTTGCCTCGAAGGGTTTAGATTTGCAACAAACTTGTTTCCCGTGCCCATTCCTTCTTATTTAAAAGACTTGGGGCGCTCTACTTTTCTTTAGTCTTTGTGTTACATTGGACGGCCTTATAACCATCTACGTGCGAAAGCTCTTCCCTGAAGTTACCATGTGCCACTTCTTCTCTACTGTTATACAATCCTTTCGGTGTCATCAAATGGTAACTTCTTCTGATACTCTTTGCCTATGAGAAAGGTCCCTGATGTGCCTTCTTTATCTTCATTTACATTTTATGGTTAACATTTAGCCCTCCCGTATAAAAAGGGCTTTTTTTTCTTTAGGACAAAGATTCCAGGATCACCGATCGGCCCCTACATTCTTCATGCTGGTAATGAGTAACTAAAAATAGAAAACCTGGTTTGACATTGATAACGGGAACCACTGAAGCTCAAGATGCCACTTTCGGGACACCATTTTCTGGCAATTAATAATAGAAGTTCCAAAATGCAATTTCTGATAATTGATAATGAAAGACCAGAATATCTCCTCCAGTGGTTAATGATAGAAGTTCAGAATACCAATTTTTGGGAATTAACAACAGTATACCGAAATACCGACTTTGGTAATTAATAATAGAAGACCAGAATACCATAGCTGGCAATTAATAATTGAAGACCAGAATACCATTACTGGTAATTAATAGAAAACCAGAATGCCATCTTTAGTAATAGAAGACCAGAATACTATTTCCAGTATCAAGTAATAGAAGATTAGGATACTATGTTTTATGATAGAAGTCTAAAATACCTATCTGGCAAATGTTCGCGAGAAGAAGTCAGTGACTTCCCTCTAATTTTCTCGTTGAATATGCCATCCTTTGGCTTTGTTAGTGTTTTGCATGCTTTGCTTTCTCGGGCCCGAGTTTTCTTTGTCCATTTATCATTTGTTCTGGCCTATTTCAAGCAGGGACTCTTTCGTTCGATTTTGTGCTTATTTAAGCAGAGCCTATTTCAGGTTGTTTGTTATATTTGACAATACCGACCTTTTTGGTGGTTGCTATTTTAAGATATGCCAATTTCTGGCAGTGCTTGTTTCAGGCATGGACTTTTCTTAGTCCGCCGAACATTTCATCCGGGTTTCCGGTACGCTCGGCTAGCTTTTTCTGAAGCAGGGCCCGAGGACTTACCCGACCTCCCTCCAGGAGGTGCCTTAACCTGGCCATAGCATGACGCAATTAAGGGCTTTTTCGAAACCTTGGCTAGGCCATAGCATGGCGGGACCAAGGGTTACCCGTCCTCCCTCCAGACAGTGCCCTATCCTGGCCATAGCGTGACACAGATAAGGGCTTGTGCCGCTTTAACCTGGCCATTTATGGTTTTGACACGAATAAAGGCTTATGCCCTCCCTCCAGGAGGTGCCTTGACCTGGCCTTCTTGGCGCGACCAAGGGCTTTCTACCATTATTAATAGCCTACCATCTTAGGTAGTCCAAGTTTTTAAGGAGAATTTCACTCCCAACCATGTAGATTTTCTTATTAAATCATATCAGAGATGTTCTTGGAAATGCTTTATTCATTCAAAGTTGGAAAATATGGTCTTAAATGTTCCATGTTCTAGGTTCTTGGTACCATATTCCCATTAGGGTAGCATAGCTTGTAGGCTCCTGGAGGAATTTCTTTGAAGACTATCAATGGACCTTCCTAATTAGGTCCCAATGGCCCATCTGATGGGTTTTTGGTATTGGCCATTACCCTTCGAAGTACTAAATCCCCTTGTCTAAATGACCTAGATTTTACTTTTGAGTTGTAATATTTTGATATCCTCTGTTGATATTTAGCCATTCTCAAGACTGCTTCATCTCTTAGTCTATGAATCAGGTCAAGTGGTTCCTTTCTCAATTCCTGGTTTGGATTAAAGGCATAGGCAATTCTTCTATGAGAAGGTACCTCATTCTCTACAAGTAGCATTGCTTCACATCCATATGTTAGAGAATATAGGGTATGACCTGTTGTAGTTCTAGTTGAAGTTCTATAAGCCCACAGAACTAGGGGCAATTCCTCTACCCAATTTCCTTTTTCCTTGTTCAGCTTCTTCTTCAAGATGGTCTTGATTGTTTTATTAGCTGCTTCGATGGCTCCATCGGCCTTTGGATGAGCGACCGAGGAGAAGCTTTTTATAATTCCATTCTTGTGGCAAAACTATGAAAACTCTTCACTCTCGAATTGGTTCCCATTGTCAGATATTATCTTATAAGGTATCCCAAATCTTGTGATAATGTTTTTGATGACAAATCTTAGCACTTTCGCAGAGGTAATTTTCGGGAGTGGTTCTGCTTCAACCCATTTTGTAAAGTAATATATTGCCACCACAGCATATTTTGCTCCTTCCTTGGAGATTGGAAGCGGTCCAATTAAGTCAATTCCCCCCAAACATCAAATGGCCATGGGGTAACAATAGGGGTTAGTTGACTAGGTGGGAGATGTGGTATCTTTGAATAACGCTGACACTTCTCACACCTTTTAACATATTCCATCGCTTGGTTAGTCAAATGTGGCCAGTAAAACCCTTGTCTCATTATCTTTTTGGCTAGTTTTATTCCATTAGAGTGATCCCCACAAAACCCTTCGTGTGCTTCCTTTATTATTCTCAATCCGCTTTCAGGTTTCACACATCGTAGATAGGGAAGGGCTAACCATTTCTTGTAGAGAACTCCATCCATAATGGTGAATCTCTAAGCTTGTCGTTTTAGCCTTCGCACTTCTATTTTATCTGCAGGCAATTTTCCATTAACAGTATAATCCATGATTGGCGCCATCCAAGTGTTTTCATAACTTTCCTCCGCTATTGGAGCCACGAGTTCTTTATTTGGTATCTCTTAGTCCATCCCTTCCGATTTCGATGTCAAGGCTTGCGATCGAGTTAACACTAATATTTCTGTAGCTTTTTCTTGCTTGTTTTCCTCAATGCTGGGATTAGCCTGAAATCCTATAGGTACAATTCGAGTTTCAGGGGCTCCTCTTAAGCTTGCCAACTTAGCCAGTGAATTTGCTTGAGAGTTGTCTCCTCTTGGTATTTGATGTACGGAGAAATCTTCAAAAAGTGCAAGCATCTTTAAAACTTTCTTCACATATAAGTTTAGGATCCTTGGTTTGGTATATCTGCTTTATTTGGTTAACCATCAATTGAGAATCGCTGAATACTTGGAATCTCGGGATTTCAAGTTTCAAAGCAAGGGTTAATCCTGCAACCTTGGATTCACACTCTGCTACATTATTAGTTACTAAGAATCCTAACTTCATAGCATAGTGTAATTTGTGCTTATCTGGGGTAATTATTACATATCCTGCCTCCGCTCCTTGCTCATTCGAAGCGCCATCCACAAATAGTTGCCACTTGGGTTTTGTATCTTTTTCCTTTTTGGATTGTTTTGAAATGAACCTCGTGCACTCGTTAATGAAATCGACTAAAGCTTGACCTTTTATAGTCGTTCTAGGCTGATACGCTATATCGTACTGACTTAGCTCAATGCCCCACTTGATTAACCTTCCAGAAGTTTTGGGCTTGCCAAGACTTGCTTTAACGGGAAGTTGGTTAGTACCTTTACTAGGTGAGCCTGAAATAGGGCCTTAATTTTCGGGCTGTCAAAATTAAACAATAGCTAGCTTTTCTATGACTGGGTATCAAATTTCAATGTCCTTTAACCTCCTTCTTACATAATAAACTGGTAGTTGCAGTCCCTTGTCATTTCTAATTAGTACCGAGCTCACCGCGTGATCAGAAATTGCCATATATAAGAATAGATCTTCTCCCTCTTCGAGGATAGATAAGATTGGTGGCTTTTCCAAATGCAGCTTCAGTTCTTGGAATGCTCTTTTGCATTCTTCATTTCATTCAAAGTTTTTCTTCTTCTTAATTACCTCAAAGAATGGTATGCATTTATCAGTGACCTTTGATATAAACCTGCTTAGTACCACCACCTTTCCATTTAGACTCATAACATCTTTATTCGTCCTAGGTTATGCCATATCCTTAATGGCCTCGATCTACTCTGGGCTAGCCTCAATCCCTTGTGCATTCGCAATATATCCAAGAAATTTTCCGGAATGGACTCCGAAGTTGCATTTCTGGGGGTTGAGTTTCATTTGATACTTATGGAGCACTTTAAACATTTCGTTCAAATCTTTAAGATGATTTTTTGCTTCTAGAGACTTTACCAACATGTCGTCAACATAAACTTACATATTCCTCCCGATTTGTTCTTTAAACATTCGGTTATCCAACCATTGATAAGTTGCTCCTGCATTTTTCAATCCGAATGGCATTACCTTACAACAATAGGTCATTTCGTCAGTAATGAAGCTAGTATGTTCCTCGTCGGGTTTAAGCATAGGAATCTGATTGTACCCAGAGTATGAATCCATTAAGGAAAGCAGCTTATGTCCATTGGTGGAGTCGACCAACTGATCTATCCTTGGCAACGGGTAACAATCCTTTTGATAAGCTTTATTCAAATTTGTATAATCTACACAAGTCCGCCACTTCCCGTTGGATTGCTTTACCAGAACCGGATTTGCCAACCATTTGGGGTATCGGACTTCTCGGATTAACCCATTTTGTTGCAATTTCTTGACTTCTTCCTTCAGGGCGTCGGTCCTAACCTTATCAAATTGCCTTTTCTTTTGCCTGATCGGAGGAATGTCTGGATTAATATTCAGGGCATAGCTCATGACCAGGGGGCTAATTCCAACCATGTCAAAGTGGGTCCAAGCAAAAAACGTCCTTATTTTCTTTTAAAATTTATGTCAATCTTGACTTTAGCTCCTCTTCAAGATTCTTTCCCTCTCTGGTTATTTCAGTAGAATTGGCAGAATCTAGTAGAACCTCTTCGATTTCTTCGACTGGCTTAACTCTTTCCACCTCTCCTCGACAATCCAATTCTGTAACGATCCAGCTTTCTTCGATTGAGTTGGAATCCATTCTCTTTATCTTTCCGTAAACTGCAAAACACCTTGCAGCAATACGTTTGTTAGTTTTATCATCTTTTTTCTTTACTTCGAATGATGGATGTAAGAATCCATCTTCTGAAGGCTATAAGTATTGGAAGAATCAAAGTAACAAGTGAACTCCCTGTTATATTGCTTTAGAGTTGCAAAATACATTTCTCGAGATGCGAATTGTTCGCCTCGAATAGTGCCCTAGCCGCTTTTAGTGAGAAATTTAAGCATTAGATATTTTGGGGAGATGAATGCATCTACCTCGTCCAATGTCGGTCGTCCAAAGAAGGCATTATAGAATGAGGGCTAGTCTATGATCACAAAGGTCGTTTATAAGACTCGGGAACATGGGGGAAGTCCCAATAGGGCCAAAAGCTTCACCTGCCCAAGCGGAGTTTTCCCCTTATTATTGAACCCAAAGATTGGCTCGGGACTAGGTTCAAGTCTATCCTTGGAAATTCCCATCTGATCAAACGCATGGCGAAATATCACATTCACAGCACTCCCCATATCAACCAGGATTTTCGTGACCACCGAGGATCCTATTTGGGCTATGATCATTAAGGGATAATTGTGGGGGTGATGGATCCCTCTCCTTAGTTCTTGTGGATTAATCACCAGTGTGTGCATATTGATGTTTTGTTTTGAACTTTTGAACGACGGTTCCTCCTGTATAGAGAATACACCCTTCTAAGCCTTTTGAATGTATTTACTTCGGGTGCTTTGACATCTACTGGCGAGATGTGGTCCTCCATATATGACATCCATCATATTCTGAGGTGGACTTAAGCTTAGTGGGTCATCTTCCTCAATCACATTTACGGTATTACCAACAGGCTTCCTTGCATCAATGTTTGACGGGAGTGTTTGCTGCGGGTTCTTCACGAATTCCTTCAACTGCCCTTCTCGAATAAATTTCTTAATTATTCCAGCCAGAACCTTGCACTCGTTGGTTCTATGGCCATTTGCCTTGTGGTAGGTGCAATATTTGTCTCCTTTTTCTGCTCAGGGTAATTTCAGGGCTTAAATGAAGTGGGGAAGTTGACCTTATTTTGGATCATTACGTAGATGTAGGAAATTGGTCGGTTTAACACCACCGTGTTAGTATTACTGTCTTCCTATCTAGCTCTCTTGGGAATTCTCTCCGGGTCGAATTTACCACCGTCCTCCTTATAACCAAATTTCTTCTTTGAGTAATACAATTCGTCCATTCGGATAAACTTATCGGCTTGGAAATGGAAATCCTGAAGATTCCAGCTTCCATGAATAAACAACTCCTTCCAGAAAGGCGAATTAACTATGAGTCCCAAGTGGACATCGATGAGCTTATCTCTATCATTCATGTCTTTGGCCTTCAAGGCTTCAGTATTGAATCTCTTTAAATAACCCCTTAAGGACTATTCATGGTTTTTCCTGATGTTAGCAAGCATGGTATAATCAATGGAAGGATCTTTGCATATGAAGAATTGAGCAGAGAACTCTTATGAGAATTGCTTCCAAGAATATATCCTATTCTCACGATATTGTCGATACCATTTAGCGGTGGCCCCCTATACTATGACTGGAAAAAGTCTACACCTCACAGTGCCGGAAGCGTTGTATAAATCCATCTGACTATCAAACGCCATCAAATGGTCATCCGGGTCGGTTGTCTCATGATATTTCATGGTAGGGACCTTCACATGAGAAGATATTGGAGCTGACATGATTTCATCGATGAAGGTGCAACCCTTTCATTGTTGTTTACTCTTCCATCTTCGGTTCTCTTGCACTTAGCATTTAACAGGACTTTCATAGCCTTTTCCGCCACGTCCTTGAGATATTCTTCATTATTCAGGTAATTCTTTTTATTAAGTTTGTAGTCGTCCGAAGTTGAACTTGCGGAACAGTCTCTATCTTCAGCTTGAACTCTTCCCAGATAATTTTCCTTCAGCGGAAGGCCCTCTTTCTATTTTGATGGAGAAATATTAGCTTTACTTTTTGCAGCATCTGTACTGATTTTCAGTTTCCTTTTTGGAGATTCAACTTCTTCACCCGCCGTGGTAGCTTTCATTAATGATCGGTGAGATAACACTTCGTTCAGAAGATCTTTCATTTCTGCCATTTGCCGTTCCAGATATGCGATTTTAGCCATATGTTCTTCTGGCTGAAGATCTTGAGTCAGAGCAAGTTGTGGTGATTACCGAAGTTGAGCTGGAAGTGGAGTTGATTGAGGTAGGGCGGAAGGTTGTCCCTGTTCACTATTCCCAAGGTTGAAAGAGGGTGATACGTTTTCCTTCAAAGAAGTAGCATGCTCATTCCTTTTGCTAACGGTAAGAGGTCTTCTTGATTTCATTTTCACCTATAACAAACCAAATTCCACAATCAATTATATTAATAAAGTAGGTCGGAGGTTCGAGCCCTCCTTCTACAACCAAAAATGTTAACAAGATTTCTTGTTAACATCCTCGATGCTTTTCATAGGATTATTTTATATGGGTTCAACCTTTCAGTTGAGTGGATTCACATTTTCGAATGAAATGACAAAGTCGGAAGGTTTTAAGGTTTTAATTTTGATCCTGACGAGATGGGATTGATTCCGGAAGGTTATAAGAGATTATTCATCTCAGATTAGGATTTGAATGAAGAATCATCTTACTTCTGATCTATCGAAAGGTTTAAGTATGGTTCAAGCATTACAGTTTAAAGGGATCAGCAAAATTGCTCAACCTTTTGATTAGCCCGGAAGGTCTAAGAAGCCATTTAGCCTATACTGAAAGGTTTATATATATCTTAAACCTTGCGATTTGACTAGATCAATGGTCTTGTTAAACCTTCCAATAGGCCGGAGGGTATAGGAAACCATGTAGACCCTTCGATCGACTTGTCATGATTGTACGACCTTCACCCATATCATTTCATCAAGTTCTATCTTCCTTGGAAACCGAAAGTAATCCACATTTCCTTTGAATCCCTTCGGAAGGTTATAAACCCTTCGATGGTATCAGATGGTGAGATTGCTTTATTTGTTATCCCCTTACACTTTCGGCTTCCTAGGATGATATCTCACTTGTGAAAACCTTTCGAAAGATTGCATGATTCAAACACATTTAGATAATAATAATGGCTGATTTAATATGCCATGAGACTGATATCTGAGATTAATTCAAAGGTTATATTCTCCCTTCTTGTAATTGGTATTAGGTAGGGAAGATGGTAACTTATGAGATTATCCAATAACAGTTTCATGGTATATTCTCGAAATAAACAAAGAATATTCTCGAAAGGCTTGTTATGCTTTTCAAAGGGTTGTCAATTGAGTTGCCTATTCTGACCCTATCCTTTCTACCCTTCTTGGAAGACATCTGTTGAATGACAAACAATGAATCCCTTCGCTTGCCTCGAAGGGTTCAGATTTGCAACAAACTTGTTTCCCGCACCCCTTCCTTTTTATTTAAAAGAGTTGGGGCACTCTTCTTTTCTTTAGTCTTTGTGTTACATTGGGCGGCCTTATAACCATCTACCTGAGAAAGCTCTTCCCTGAAGTTACCACGTGCCTCTTCTTCTCTGGTGTTATACAATCCTTTTGGTGTCATCGAAAGGTAACTTCTTCTAATACTCTTTGCCTATGCGGAAGGCTTCTGATGTGCCTTCTTTATCTTCATTTACATTTTATGGTTAACAGTATGTTAGCATACTGGACTTTTCAGGAGATCTCTTCGGTGAAGTTGAATCTGAACTTCATGCACAAGGGTCAGAAAGTACCTTTCGACCATCGTATTTCTCTAGATAAAATATACCATTGAGATAAACACAAGTGGCCCATCGTTCGAACATAAATAAGAACAATGTGAACTAAATATCATCAGTGCTAGTCAACAATCGATAAGTATCTATAAATATGAAGTTGATAATACTCTGATGCGGGTTAGCAAAACCCTAGGTTATGCATCCTGCTCTATTTTCTACCATTTCCGATGTCGAGGTAATATCATACATCTTTCATACGAGTCTTCGTCAATTGAACAAATCACAAATCCCTAATTAGATTCCCACGTCTCGAATAGATCTCAAAACCATACCTGGATTCCAGCATCTTGAACAGATCCACTTCCAAGAGATAGAATATGTATCTCAGTCTTGAAGTGGATTTCAATAAGTAAAACAGTTACGATCCTAGTCTCTTTAAGACTGAATCGATGAATTTGGTCATATTCAGTAATAATAACAACGATCACATATGAAAACTAAGTCTCGTATACTTATCACATTTTTGAACTTCTCAGTTCCACTTTCAGTGATAAGCACACGACTAAATACTTTCCATAAACGAGTAAACAAATAAAGCATGATCAAGTCATACAATGTACAATTAAGTCATATAAGCGACTTTTATTCCCCTTTTAATTCATACTTCTATTAGTAAAAACATCTTTTATTAGTGAAACTTGTTTTATCTGACAAAACATCATTTACCAATCACTACTATTCACTTTTACTCTTTCAATATTTCAATAATTATTCATGCACTTGCCTTAATTAGTATATGTATATTTATAAATTATTAACAGGATTTCTTACTTTAAACCTATATTTTTTCTATTTTCTCCAAAAGAACCCATACTTATAATTTCCTTCAAAAATCCATCTTAGGGATCTAAGTAGTTTCACAAATCCATTCAAAATGTTTAAGAGCAAGGTTACATAAACATTGTCACTAGAAACCGAAAACCATTTCACTTATGCTTATCCTTAAAACATTTTTTCAAAAATCTATTTACATTCATAAGTATAATCAAAAAGGGTTATATACTTACATTATCTTTAAAACCATTATTTGAAGGATCTAAGTTAATATTTAGTCAAGTTTGATGGCTGACAAGTCAACTACCCAATTAAAACGATCACTTATAGAAATTACAGTTCATATACTTAACTCATTTTTGACATTCCAACTTATACTTTCCCTCGTTCAAGAGTGAAGCTAGGTAAGTTAGAACATTAGTTGTATATAGATAAGTCTATCTAGTAGGCTTTTACTGTTAAGTATAATATTAATGACTTTCATAAACGAGTAAGAAATCAACACGACTAACATGTTTTCGACATTCCGAACTTAACTGTTCCTCGATCAAGAGGGAAGCCAGTAGGATAGAGCACTAGTGCTTTTATTCCTGCTAGAACATCATCTTAACTCGCACAAATAGATATGCCTATTTCATCGGTAGTTGGTGATAAGAATAGTTAATTTCCTTTTTCAAAACTTATATATACACACACATTTTAAAAATACTTATAAATAGGTTTTAAAAATCTATGTAAAATATTACTTAAAAATAACTAATTTGAAGAAAATAAAGTAAAAACATGTTTTATAATTTAAAACCCATTTACTTTCAAAATTCATAAATAAATGTTAAAAATATATTTAATCTTCAAACCAACTTTAACATACTGAAATGTATGTTAGAAATGTCGCTCAAAAGATCAGGGAAAATCACCAAATTCAGAAACCATTTTTGAACACTTAAACCATAAGCGACTTACTACAGCTTTTAGAAATGCTATTAAAAGTCCTTGTTAAAAAACAACATTGAAAAAACATAATCTTTGTGACCAGTTTTCACCACCTTAACAAGTGACTTAAGACTTGAAATTTTATAGTAAGTACTAAACTTAGGGTACTTATAAACCATGGAAAAATCTTAATTATAATCTTTAGTTTATTTATCAAATTTCTCGAAAACAAGGAATTTGCTAAAATGTTCGTTTAGCGACATTTTTACCCAAACTTTAGCCAATTTGTTTGACCAGTTCCAAAACCATTTACACTCCAATTTTTTTTTAAAAATTATATTAATTATTAAAGATGCAAAGAAGCTTCTAAAATATCTCTCAAATTTAACTTTGAAAATCACCAAATCTAAAGCAGTTTCAAAGTGCATCCATAGTGACCTTTTCCGCTTCTAACTTTCACAACTATGGTTCATAACTTTTATAACTTTCCCAACCATTTCTTTACTATTCCATTCACCAAAATATGTGTAGAGAATAATCAAACCAAATTATTCCAAGTTAAGATCATAAATCTTCCATTTATATAAGCTAAAGTTAAGGTATATCGAAATGCACTTATAGCGACTATTCCCGCTTCAAAACTTTAAAACGTACTTCAATTCAACACACATTTCGAACAACCATTAAACATCAGGTAAAGGTCACACCACATCTCTATAAGGGTAATATAAGTGAAGTTATACAATATAAAGTTGTCATTTCCTTTTAAAAGCATGGGGGTCCAAAGTTTATAACTTTAATTAGTTAATGTCACTTTAAATTTATATTTTTACTACACAACATATATGCATAATATATACAATCAAGATAGTGATATAATTTACTTGAATCTAAGCCAATCACATGCTCAAATGCTCACAAAGATAAGAACACTTCTAACTATCACCAAATTTCTAATGATCCAAGCTTTAGCACCTACAAACCAAGGCAAGACCTCCCCCTTCTCTTATGCTCATGGCCTCACCATGCCCCTCTATTTCGTCCATATTTTCCACTTTTGACTTTAAATCCTTGCTTGCTAAAGTGTTGTAAGGTTTAATGAAAGTTTGGTGAAGTTTGGAAGGGATTTGAGTTGAATAGTAATAGTTAGTGAAGAACAAAGCGGATTAATGTTGATCCACTTCCACCATTTTCTTAATTTTATTTAAGTGGTTAGTGAAAGCCTTAAGGATGTATTTATAGAATTTTTCAAGAGGTCATTACCACCTTCTACCTTCCATAAAAGGTCATAAAGGAGCCTCCCTCTCACATGCATCCTTTATAGTTTTACATCTCTTAATTAACACTTAAGACTTACCTTAAAGTTCATCTTCAAAGTATCTTATCTTCCCTTTCACATCTAATTAGTTAACTTTAAGAAGCTTCTTAAGAGTTTAGTGCAAAATATTTTTATTTCAAATTAATGTTCTCTCAAGAAAATAAGTGTATGTAAAAAAAATATGAACGACTTCTAATGGTTAAAAAGTTGTTTATGGGTAAAACGATTTTCGGTCACATTTTCAATATTTCTTCAAAGTATTTATTTTTGTAAACATTTTTACAAAACAAGTTTACCATCATTACTTATGATTTGTAAGGGGGATACCAAGGTTATTAAATCACTTTAATAACATTTAATCCAAGATTCATATATTTAAATAATTCAGATATTTAAATGCGAAGTGTTTGAAATCCCTGGTCGTTACATTCTCCCTCATCGCACTTGAAATTCCAACACAAGCAACCAAAGAAACAACCATGTAGAAATACTTAATAGTACTCAAAATCATTAGTTAATATAGCTCTCCAATTTACTAGGTTCTGAAACCCTCTCGTCGGACTAGGATGATAAACAATCTACTAAGCGCACCATAGACTCAACATTCTTAGGTTATTACATAGTCAACGATTCATAATACTTCATAACAAATCAATGAGTCCTCACCTAAATTCCCCATAAGCCAACAAAACATAGTATGTAAATATACGAAAGCCCATATGACGCACATGGACCATCCATGTGCAACATCTGATATGATCACTTGCTTGATCACATAAATTTCACTTCCAAACTAATATAGATCACATGATCTCTTTGTTGCGGACTCCGATCAGGTTCCTTGATTAAAAACCTTCATTTTCCTTACATAGCTATATACTATGATATAAAACTTTAGAATTGTATCAAGAATCTATATCAAGTTTTCGTTAACAAAAAATCGAGTGAAAGAACCTTGTTCAGACCGGTGCAAATCACCTCGAGACCATGTACTCGAATACTGGATCAAGAATAGTCATGCAAATAAAACGATATACGAACAACTTACGTATTTAATCTATTGGTTTCTTAACTACATCAATATCTTTTATATCACATTCATTTATCCAAATAGTATGTCATTTAATACTAAAATTATTTATGAACCATTTCATAAAAACATAACTTCTAGTTATCAAATGTTTTATAACACAAGTTCATACTCGTATAATACTCCGATACATCCTAAAAGTATATACCTGACACAAAATTTAAAACAAGTTTAAATTCTACTATTTTCTAAGTTCAAGTGTTATTTAAAAATCATCATTATATTTTATCAAAACACTTAGTTTCAAGTTCTATATTGATTTAGAAGTTCCGACTGTCCAAAATCATCGAAAATCCGTTCATTTCAACAAATGAAAATTACCAATCAATTTATCTTAACATAATGCACAAACCATTCCATCTTAATACATAGACTACATGTATCCATAAAATAGCTTAACAAAATTTCACTTCTTTATTAAGCACACTTTGCTACAAAGGGAAAACGGAAAAGGTTTTCATAATTATTTGGGTTATGCCACTACCACTTGAGCACCCAACATAGCATACTTGCAAATCTTTTTTCATAGAAAGCTTATTTCTAAATCTTTATTAAAATATTTTTTGTTCTTTATCAAATTCTTTAAGGAAAATCTAGAACTAAACATTGGGTTTCATTTCAAATCAATTGAAATAACTAATGCCACATTTGAGACTACAAATTATTGTTATCCAACCTTATGACCGAGCCATATTCGGAAGAATCTGATCAATCAATTGGTAGAATAACTAAGCATGAATCCCAAGCGATAATTGCCAGGCTCAGATGTTAAGCGAAAACAAGAGGTGGAGTCTCAAACTTGCCAAGGATCTTCAATAGAACACTAAAAATCAACTCACTCCAAGTACCAAGCCCAATGGTCCAAGAATGAAGTCAAGTCATGAATCGGTACCGATTCATGGTTAGGGATCGGTACCGATCCCAAACTTTAATCCAAATCCACCTCAAAGTTCATGCCATAGAAAGACTTAGTAATTATTAGTCGATGCACACCATAAATGATGGTTAGCTCGTCTTTAACCAAACCGATCAATATGAATAAGTCAAGCACTTTTGTCCAGCCTCCAAACCAAGAAATGCATATAAGTTCAACCCCATATCAATGCAACCGAATGCCAAAGTTAAGGATACAAGTCAACCAAACGTCTATAAGAGACTAAAGAAGGTTCTCAGAGCAATCTTATGGATCGATATCGATCCATGGAGCATAGTTCGATACCGACCCTTGAACATTGATGAGTTGGCCATGACCTTCCGAGAGTGGTTCCTTTAGGATGTTGGGAATATGAACAAGAAAGAAGTGGAGAGAATTTTGTCGACCTACAGCTATAAATAGAGGAGAAAATGAATTATTTAAGGACTTTTGGCTTGTTTAATAAATTTCTATACTTTCTCTAGAATATCATGGACCATCACCGATCCATAGCTACTGATCCATAAGATCAACTTTGTAAAACTCAGTAGTAGCATAAACAAAATTCAAGTGGACATAGATCTTTGATTAGTCGAACCACTATAATTATTGTGTGTTCATTTTTCATGATTTTCCATTTATTTTCTTCATTTCATTCTCTGCTATTAACCTATGGTTGTTTATGCCAACTTTTGGCATAAATATTTTGGTGCTTTCACTAAGAACATATCGATCTCAGGCTATTTGGATCTATATTCTAATTTTGGACGACTTTAGTCCAAGAGGTAGATTTGTCAGTTTCATTCCTATAATTTGTGACTATTCAAATTTCTGCAAAATCTACCATATGATTAACTAAAGTAATGGTCCACGAAACACTAGAGAAAATCTGCCACCTCTAGGCCTGCTAACGATGCTAAGTACGCTGATTCTCAACATGTTGAAGAATTTGCTCAACCCAATGCTATTGAAATTCAATTCCCATTAGATATGATCACTCAGGTTAAGATAGACATGATGATGAAAGAGTTGAATAACAAGTTGCGTGAGAGTAAGGCTGAGATGAGGAAACAGATGAGGGGAACTCTAGATTTACTAAACCAATTATCTTATAGTCGTAGAAGGAACAGGAAGGAGTTATCACCTCCCAACTCAAAAAAGGACAGTTCTTCATCATTCAGAGAAAACCACGGAGAGAGTAAGAAAAAAAATGAAGACAAAAGAAGCTTGGATTTCGAAAATTAAGTTGAACAATGCTCAGAGTGTAAGAGTAGGATCGGTACTGATCCATCCCCACGGATCGGTACCGAACCCTGTCAACGTGATGTTGGCACATGAGGCGGTGTTGGTTTAGATGATGATGTTTGTGGTGTAGATGGTCATGTTGTTGATGGCCAGAATATTAAGATTCAGACGGTTGCCCTTGATCCATCGCATTGCAATCATAGAAATAAATCGGCTAGACAAACAGTTCTCCCAGGGACAGGGGAACCTAGGTACCATGGAACTAACCGAGCTTGTTTGTAGAGCCAAACACTCGGGGTAGGCCATGATCATTGTCGTCCTATAGATCAAATTGAGCCAGAATATTTAGCTGGTATGGTGAAGAAGTTAGTAAATGAAAACCAACATAGAAACAACGACGAATATTCTTCTCCCAATATGAACCCATTCACCGAAGAGATATTGTGAGAGGAATATCCCTAAAGGTTCACTATGCCGACAATGTTGTCCTATAGCAGGACGATGGATCCGAGATAGCATTTACTGAAATACGAATGGTGAATGGGCACAAGGAGGGCAATGGATGCTATTAGGTGTTGGTTGTTTCTTGGTCTTTCTTATAGGTGTAGATATGATGTGATTCACCCGGCTTCCATCGAAATCCATATCTTTGTTCGATCAGTTGGCAAGGAGATTTTTCGAATAGTTTCCCTTGCACACTACCCATCCGAAGGATGTTGTATGGGGAATATCCATGAAGGTTCGTTATGCCAATGATGCTGGCTTATTACAGGATGATGGATCCGAGATAGCATTTGCTGAAATACGAATGGCGTATGGACAGGACGCGGGCAACATACGTTGCGGGGGTATTGGCGTTGTTCGGTCTTTCTTGAAGGTGTAGCTACGATGTGGTTCAGTCGACTTCCACTGAAATCCATGTCGTTATTTGATTGGTTGGCAAGGAGGTTTATCGAATAGTTTCATTTGCACACTACCCGCCTAAAGGATGTGATGTTGTTATCAAATCAATTCCAGAGTATCAAGGAGTCATTAAAGGACTTTTGAGTATATTCAATACGATCGTGATGAAAGTGGGTAATTCTAAGGAGGATAAAGTGCCGTTGGCTTTGATCAAGTGGTACATCCAGATACTAGTTTCGGAAGATGGTTGAAGATGAAACCTCTACTAACAATGGATGGTTTTATATAAAGGTGACTTATTTCTTGCACTTGGAAGAGGCAAGTTCGAGCACTAGGAAAGTGAATGGTGGACAATCAACTGAAGTGATTCAAATTAATGCGGCTGTGAAGCAATCCGTCGAAGGTTCTAATAATGCTGCTATTAAAATAAAAAATATAGGTAATAACGTGATATAAATAAACAAGGTGATGGAGGTAGGAAGCCAAATTTCAAGAAACGTTCGAAACTTCCATAGTACGAAGATTATACACCAATAGATAATTTGATTAAGAATATATACCTTCCAACGCAAGGTACTGAGCAATACAAGAAGCCAAATTCGAGAGAGCCGATTGAGAGAAAAATGGTCTTGGATGTATTGCCACTTCCACGAGACCCGTGGTCATAACATGAACAAATATAGGAATTTTCGAGATGTGATTGAGGAATTAATCTAAAAGAAGAAGCTTCGGCATTGTATAAAAGCCTCATATGATAGCGGGCCGGGGAATGTTCAACCCCAGGGGAAACAGCTCCAACGTAGCCTGGTTGTACCTATTGGTGGCAAGCCTTAGCAACTTGAATAAAGACATGTTATCAACAAAATAACTGGTGGACCTCATCCAATCGAAAAGAGTTGGAATGAGATGGAAAGATATATGAGTTCTTTAAAACATATGGTACACGGGAGTTGCTTTTCCATCAAAGACAAGGCTCTAGTGAAGCAACTAAAAACCACGAAAGATGACAATCTGTTCAGAAGTCATGATGCGGATGGGGTCGAGGTGCCTATGCTTGATCCCTTAGTGATAATGGTATAGGCCAAAAACTTTGAAGAAAGTGCTTGTTGATTATGGAAATTCAGTAAATATTCTATTTAAGAGAGTTTATGATCAAATGATGATGGATGGTCAGGATCCGAAGCTTGTAAATATAAAATTTAGGGATTTACCGGAGAGGCTACTAAGCTTGTAGGATTTGTAAACTTATTGACAGTTTCATGAAAGGTGATCGCAAGAGATTGTAGTTCGTAATCTTCACAGTGATGGATATTTTTTCAACTTATAATGCCTTTTTGGACTGACTGGCCGTTACTAGTTTCCAGGACTAAAGGCCCTAGCTCCATGGTTCCCAATGATGAAATTTCCCATGAAAAACGAAATGAGGGTCATTCAAGGTGATCAGAACCTTGGACAAGAATGCTACGTCGCCGAGCTGGAGGAAGCAAAGCGACATTGAAAGGGAAAGGACGTGCAGAAGATTCTCTACGTTTAATCGATGGACGCATAGAAACCACTGCCTAAGCCCTGACTTGGTTGGCATAGAAAGTTCCATAAAGCTATGGATCCGAGGAAGGATCCAGAGGACGCAATGCGGCCCTAGTTGAGCGGACGATCACCATCTCGATCTGTTAGGCCGATCCTACTCGGGTCCTGAAAATCAGATTTCAAATCAGCATGAGAATGAAGAAATAATTGGCGGGTTTTCTTTAGGCGAACCTAGATGTTTTTGCCTAGGCACAATCTGTGAACCCTAGATGTCATGCATTGAATGTGAACCCTAGATGTCTCACTGTGAAACAGAAGTGGCATAGCCTAGGTTCAGGCCGATCCTTGCGCTGAAGGAAGAAGTGGATAAGCTAAAAGCCAATGGCTTTGTCCACAATGTTGTATACCCAAAGTGGGTATCCAATCCAGTCCTAGTCAAGAAATCCAATGGGAAATGAAGGACATGGATCGACTATTCAAACCTTAATAAGGCATGTCCAAAAGATAGCTTCCCATTGCCAATGATCGACCAACGAGTGGATTCGACAGCCGACCATGAATTGCTATCTTTCTTAGATGCTTATTTTGGATATAATCAGATTCTAATGCACATCCCAAACCAAGAACATTGGAGCAACATTTCTAGGGCAATATGCATGTTCCAATGGTGAATTGGAGCAACATTTACAAGAGTTTTCAATAAGACTCTCTTGCAAGGGTAATGTATTATGTTGGAGGTACTAAGCAAGCGGGCTGGATAAAGGTCCATTCAACCTTCGAGGGGATGGCCTGGCCAAATTTATAGCCCCTTGAGTATCCTAGCGCGAAGGCCATTCACATCCCGAGTAAGTTGTCTTACGCTAATCAATCAATTAATAATGCTGAGCTATATGTCATTTCATAGCCTAGTTTGGGACAGAAGGTGCCTGCTCCAATAGCTTCGTTCGTGTTATGATCATTGGAGTTATAAGGTTTGTTTTCACTAGGATTTGACATGGTGCAAAGGTGAAAAGAGTTTGTAAAGAAGTGGAGGGAACAAAAAAATAGCTTTTGGCGAGGGCACTCCTATCGCCAAACTATTGACTAAAATTTTAGCTAACCTCAGAATTATGATTATGGGGTGATATAAACAAAGGAAACTTGCTAATACATTAATTAAAAATGTAAAATGAGGTGGTCGGTTGGAAAAAACATAAAAGAACACAAGATTTGAAGTGGTTCAGCTAAGCTTGCCTACGTCTACTATGAAAAATTCTTACTACTTTGGTTCTCTTACAATTTATGACTATAAGAGATAATAATAAGAAAATACAATGCTTGAGAGCTTATTTTGTTCAGTCTTTGTAAAAATGCAACTCTTGATGTATTAATAATTGTAGCAAATTATATTAAATGGCTAAAATTGCATAGTTTAGGCTTGAAGGGATGGGTAGTTGATGTGCGTGCTAGTTAGGAGGCTAGCTGGACTGTATGGTTGAGATGATGATAATTATGTGGTCGTACCTTGAGCAAGCATTGCGCAAGGGCAGACAGCACGAGCTCAAGGAGTGGTTGTTGTAGAGGTACTTTGATGGTAGCAAAGGTAATGGTTATTGTTCTTCTGTCAAATGAACGATGCCGCTTATCAGACTTTGTATAGAAATGATACAAACAGAGCTCCTTTTTGCAGGGGTAGGAAGGCATCGGGGTTGGAGCTTGTCGAGACAAGGCGAGGAACCCTCAGAAGGTCCGGACAGTTGAAGAAAGGAGTGAGCGAGAGAATTTACCGGGGAGTAGGTTATTAGCCATGCCACTCACTAGGCTGGAGGCTTATTGCACTTCGAGAAACTATATGCTGTCGTCGCCCGCTTGTGACCTTTAGGAGCTATGCTTTAACTTAAGGAGACTTGACTGGTCGTTAGGATGTATGCTAAGTTGGTTGATTGCTGAGGGGTGCATTACATGTCGAGCTGCTATTTGGCATTGCCCGACTCGCTATTGTTTGAGTGGGCAATACTGTGATAATTTGTACTCGAGCCAGGAGGTCCGCTCGTAGGGTGAGCCTTGTTGTGTTTGAGTCGGTGTATGCAATCAAATGAGCTAGTTAGATGATGTCGGCTGGCCCAATTTTTACTTGCAAGAAATTTGAGCGATAAGAAATTTCAAACATTTATAGGTAGAAAGAAGATTCTAACAGATTTATAGAGAAATTTGAGCGATAGACGATCTGCTGTTAATTTTGATTTGACATTTAGTTTTATAATGCCTAGTTGGAAAGCTCTACCCATGACAGTAGACTGTTAATTCATGCTATTGAAGAAGTTGAAATCTTCCCATGCTCGCCATTCGTTAATTATCTCGTAGATTCAATGTACAAGCTTAGAAATGGATAGCTACCAATTTATCATCATGAATCCTATCATGTTTGAGAGTTTCAAAAAACCTAGAATGTTCCAAAATTGTATAATGAAAATTTCAATTTATAACACTCTAGTTTATGCAAGGCCATGTGTTATCTAGAAAAAACATTCAACATTTTACAAGACATCCCGGCGTATAGTTTCACTAGGCAAGCATATTTTGTCATTGCAACTTCGCTATTCATAAATTTATAAGAAAATACAACTGTATGGATCCCGATTATAAACAAACCATTTAGGCAGAAGTTCCATCGAGTTATGAGGAAAATTGATGTGGACAACATCAATACAACCGTGCTGGTGCAAGTTCATCAAAATACAGCATGGTTTGTTGCAACACGTCATCGATCAGAGATGTTTTGGTTGCTGCAGGACGACGTTGATGTATTAAATATTTGTATGTTCTTCATCGTTAATTTGAACTTTTGCTAGAATTTTAGTATGCAATTGAATTTGTAGTTAAATTTGAATTTTAATTTAAATTTCTATCATTGATTAATAAATACCAAAAATAAAATATTTATTGATTAAAGTAAATAATTAATAATTATGGCAAACAAAAAATTAGAATTCGTTATAACTGAGCATCTTTAAGTTTCAAAATACACAACCGTTCCTTCTAAAAAACATATTATAAAAAAAACCTTACCATCAAGTTTTAGAAAATATGCCGAAAATTCAACAAATATTTGCTGAGAACTTTGTGAATATTTGCACAGTAATCCGCTAATATTTGTAGAGAAATCTACATATTTTTAAATTTTCAAAACTGCAAATATATGTAAATTTCCAAAAAAATTTAAGAAAATTCAAAAAATATGTTTTTATTATAAAAATATATAATTAATGTTAAAACATAATTTTCAAAACTTTTTTTACCGAAATAAGAAATAAATACGTAATTTAAAACATGTTTTTGGAAGAGTTTTTCACGTATCAAATTCGAAAGGATGGACGTAACCAAATTTCTACCGAAAAATATAAACACCAAACGTATCATAATTAACAAATTCTTCCGATGCAATCTTCATCCTCTGTTCTAATTTGCCAATCCAATTTGATCGTGAAAGAATCCTGCAATCGGTCATTGATAGATCCAAATATAAGTGCATAATTGAAACATGTTAAATGTCTGTTAATTCGGCTCGATGTTGGCTGGAAAAGCGCATTTAACAAAATCAGTGGACACGATATAACTACACAAATGCCTGGATCCGTCTTCCCAAACCCTCCCACCAGCTATAAAATCGCCAAAAACACGTTTGTTTTGCCGCCGCCTTCTTCATTTTATCTGTTCGCATCTTTTCTTCAGTTTTATTTGGATCTGAATTTTCTGTTCTTAAAGGCTGGCAAAGACGATCGATATTGGTCATCGTAATGGTAATTTGATTAATTACCTTGCCGACCATTCTGATATATCGCCGACTATGTTCTGAGCCTTTTATTTCGATTTTATTTTTTTTATAATCTATTTTAGTTTTTTATTAGTGTTAAACAGACCGATGATTAAATGATCGAACAAGCATATGTCTGAAGATCAATCCGTGTTTAACAACTCTAATCTTCTCTACGAGGTTATTTTTTTTTCAATTCGGAAATTTATCTGTTTTTTTCTTCGGTAGGTCGCGTGATGATTAAATGCATAGTTCAAATGAAAAATATCTGTTAGATATTTTGATTAATCATTTTGTCTTTCGCTCCTATCTGATGACCTATTCGCATATGTATTCTGAAAATTTTCATTGGTTCTTTATTTATTTTTTCAATCGCTCGAGATTTGATTTTAAATGTTAATTGAATAAACTGTTTGTAAACCGTTCTGTTGTGGTTTGAGATGCTGGCCATTGGCCTCTTCCGTATTCCTTATTAACCATGGTTCTCTCATCTTCATTCGAGCCAGTGAAGCATTGAGAGAAAGAGGGAGGAGAAACAAGCACTGAACTTTATATTGCAATCTTTCCCTCTCTTTTTCTAATTTGGTTCTTTGTTCTGCCTTTTGATACACACTTTTTATTGTGTTTATTTTGGAGATAATGGAAGGACCCAATGAGAATAGAGGTCATTTGAGGTCTGTAAACCATAAACAGAATGGGAATAGAAGAGCACTGATGGATATCAAGAATTTGGTTGGAGTTGCACCAAATCGACTCGTAGCAAAAAAGAGTCAATTAGCTCATAAGAATGCGGTTTTGCCTCCCAGGCCAATGACAAGAAAACATGCAGCTACATTAGCAAACAGATCAAGTTCTTTTGATGAGGAAGCTAAGAACAAAGATGAACATAGTGTAAAAGATCATATTATTGATGTGGACATACCAATAGTTGATGAAACACAACAAATGAAAGAATGTGAGCTGACAGAAGAAATTGTCATGGAGGATTTACTTGTGGAAAGCATAGTCGAGATTGATAGCTGCGATTCGAGCAACTCATTGGCAGTGGCTGAATATGTTGAAGACATCTACGAGTATTATAAGAGGATCGAATCAAATGGATGTGTGAGTCCAGATTACATGTCCGTCCAGTTTGATATTAATGAAAAAATGAGAAGCATCCTAGTGGATTGGCTTATAGAGGTTCACTGCAAATTCCAACTAATGGATGAGACTCTCTACCTCACTGTAAACATCATAGACAGATTCTTATCGAAGCAAACTGTAGTCAGAAGCAAACTACAATTGGTAGGTCTCGTTCGTCGTAATGGTAATTTGATTAATTACCTTGCCGACCATTCTAATATATCGCCACCCATATTCTGACAAGCATATGTCTGAATATCAACCCGGTTGAACAGCTCTAATCTTCTCTATGAGGTCATTTTATTTCAATTCGGGAATTTAGCTGTTTTATTTATTTGGTATTTGGTAGGTCGTGTGATGATTAAATGCATAGTTCAAATGAAAAATATCTTTTGGATATTTTGATTAATGTTGTTGTTTAAACCGTGAATCCACATATATTGAATGTAGTTGTTGCTTTTAGCTTAGTTGCTTTTTGTTTGTTAATGCATAGAGTTACGCCAGTAGACAAATCATTTGGGGGATGAGAGTGATAGCGAATGCATAATGCTGGGTAAGGGCAACGTCTCAATCTGTGCAGTTAAAGCGCTCGGCAGATTCAAAGCGGTGGAGGTGCAAAAAGTCATAGCGGGGATACAGCGAGGATATAGCGGGGTAATAGCGGGGTAATAGCGGGGCATTAACTGCACAGGTCTCAATTGGAATATATAGCAGGCAAGTTAACTAGTTTAGCATGATTAGTAACCTGATTACTGATATTAGTATGGTTATAGCTCGGATCTTTACTGAGATCAAAGTAACATGCAATTTCCAGTGTAATTGCTGATTAGAGTAGTTATATGTTGGAGTCGTTAAGATTTGAGATTATGAGAATGTGCAACACCAGTACAAATCATTACTTGTTTAGCATGTCCCTTTTTTGGATGTGTTTGGGTGTATATGGTGTTCCAAAATCTTTAGAATGGTGAATACCGATGCTAAATACCTGATTAATGATAATAATAAATGTAAATTAAACTGTAAGAAACTTATATAATACTTTAAAAAATTATTTTTTAATGGTATTAAATAGTAGATATCGAATGGTGATATTAAATATTGAATAAAAAACAATTCTATACAAGTTAATGAAGGAAAATTTATGAAAAATGACCGTAAGAATGAATAAGAATTAATTAAAGTAGGCAATTTGTTGTTGAAGTAAATGGAACAAAATATGTTTATTGTGTGTGAATAAAATGATTTACGCACAGTACATATTTTATTCATTTGCTTTCGCAACAAATTGCGTGCCTTATTTCAATTCTTATTCATTTTTTCAAGATCAACTTTTGTTATTTTCCATTCATTTACTTACATAGAATTATTTTTCATTCAATATTCAATAGCACCATTTTAGATTTACTATTTAATACTATCAAAAAATAATTATTTAAAGTATTATATAAGTTTTTTGCATGTTTAATTTACATTTATTATTTACTTAAAAAACTTGATTTCCATCTAATATTCAATAATGAATCATTTCATACTTAAGTTTCTCTATTCTTTGATTTATATTTATTACTTCATATATACGGTACCATTCGATATTAAATATATTTATAAATCATTTCAACATTTTCTTAAGTTTATAATCATTTACTTTAATAGTATTCTCCTTCTTACTATTCAACTTAATTATTAAGCATTTTAAACATTAACTTAAGTTTATAATATTTCTTGTACATCTTAATTCTTTATTTGTAGACATATGTTAATTTTGAATAATTTTTATTACTTAAGTTTTTATTTGCATAATATTTTATTATCCTTTTAGTTTACAAATTACAAAACTTCCATTTTTTTATATTTTCATTAAACACTTATATTTAATTTCAGATTTCAATTTGAAAGTTTTTAACCATTAAGATAACATATTTTCTAGCGGCAGAAGAGGGAAGCACATAACTTATTTTCTTATAGAATTCTATTAAAACATTTATTTTTAATCTTATTAAAAATGTTTCTATCCCAAAAACTTCTAAATAATACAAATATTATTTTCGCAAAATCTTATTTAATCTAATATTTTTAATTTTCAAAAATGTGGGTCGTTACAAGCTTTTTGGTCGGAAGATTCCATTGAATTATCTAGAAAGTAACGGACTATCGTTGGTAAGGTTGTAGTGGTAGGTATGTTACATTGAGGAACAAATAAGATTCAATTGTCTTAGAGTTCCAATTGATAGCTTTTAGACCAATGTCCGTTTTCGTTTTGTGTTGATATTTTTTTTTGCTAAATAGTTATGTTAGATGCGATGTTATTCAAGACTTTTTAGTTGAGTATCTTGAAACATTGGAAGGTTTGGATCAAAAGATCCCTTATGCTTATATTCTACGTTAGTTAATTTCAAATTCATTGTGCTTTTTTTTATTTCTTTAAATTTAATCAAGCCATCATTATAAGTAATGATTTTGTTTTTAATTTTATTTTCTTTAATTTGCATTCACTTTGTACCCTTTGTGATTGGTTGGTTAATGTTTTAGGTAGTGTATTTTGTTTTAGAATAAAGTTATAAAATAATCATAGCGTATAAACCAATTAATCACATAAGTTTCAAATACGAGCAAATCCAATAAATGGAAATTAGGTTCAAGTTACCATATGTAGTTGTTTGTGTATTAATCCAAGAGAACATGTTAAGTAATTAATTTTATATACAAATCCATGTTTGATATTAAACAAGCCCGGTACTGTACTTTTGATCGCTTTTAATGACAAATATAATTCTTTTTTCTTTGGACTTAATGGCCAATTTTGTATTGTATCTCATCCATCTTAAAACTAATTTTAGCTTATCAAAAGCTCAAATATTTCCAATTAAATCTTAATCATCTCGCTTTACTATTGTTGGGTTTTTTGCTGTCCTTCAACGTTTCTTCGTTTAACTGATCGTGATTAATCTTTTGTTAATTTATATTCAAAGCTAAATTATATTGATTCTTCCATTAGTTCGAGTCAAAATGACTTTGTTTATGGTAAGTTTATTTTTAAATATGATTTCCTTTATCTTTGTTGTTCTATGAATATGCACCTGAATTCAACTTCTGCATTTCATGTTTTTTAGCATATGCTTTGACTTACATTTTATTTCCTTTTTTATTTTCTTAGTATCAGTTATTGACGTCATTAATGTGAATAAAATACGATGTTTGCTGGAAATTTTCATTATAACAAAATATTACAAATATTTTATTGTAGTTAGATGAAAGACTTACATTTATATTAGTCTTTGATAAAAATAAAATTTAATTATTGACAAACACCATTTTTCCAGTGGTTAAGTGATTTGACTTTGGTACGAGAGGTCACGAGTTCGAAACTTGCATAGCGTGATTCGAACATATATTGACATTTGACATGTTGTCTCAGTGATGTTATATCTAAGTACCAATTCAAAAAAAAAATTGATTATTATTTGATAACAATCTGTATATAAAGTACTTGTATATAGAGAAAAAAATTTGAAAGATAAACGTGAGGTAAATCATATTATTATAAAAATAACAGTGTTAAAAAATATAGAAACGTTTGTCATTTAAAAAAAATGATATATGCAAGTAGAGTTTGCATATACGTGATTTAGTAAAAAGAAAAATTGAAAGATAGTTTTGATGAAAGGATAGAATTTTATTTTCTTTTATTTAGAAGTCGAATTTATTTACTTGTCGTGTTTAAAACATAAAAATAATAAATTTTTGAAAAATAAGTTGAGCGGCAAGGATTAAATCTAACTATTTATTTTCTAAAATAAATATGTATGGTAAAATATTGCATACATGAAAAGGCAAATATTTATTTCGGGATGTCTCTGTGAGAGCCTTAATTAAAAAATGATGGGACAATGGGCGACATCATTGGCTTATGAAAGTAGGTTTTCATAAAAGAAAAGCTTAATTTATTAATATTTTGCTTTTAAATATAGTTTATTTAATTTACCTAAATTGCAGTTTTAACTAGAATTGAATAGGAATGTAAATCAAAGTGTGATCTGATCCAAAGTGGGATTTGAACTGAAAGATTTTTGATATCAGTGTTCTATTAGTTGCAGTCATATGCGTTTTCCTTAATTTTCTGGAAAAGAGTAATTTTCTTTTCTTTTTGTATATTGATACATATACAACATTCATATGTAAAGATATGTTCTAAAACTTTTAGAAGGGCGAATACCGATGCTAAAGACAGTCAAGGTACCGAAGAGACCACTATTAAGATTAAATATAAATACAAACATTTGGAATGAGGAAACTACGTAGTTTGGAAATCATCGATGAATTAACAAAATTTTATTGAATTAGGAGCATTATAAATGGAGGTAATGGTGGGAAATCGACTTTTTTCATATTCCTTTATGGCTATCTGTTCAGCCAATCATAACACAGTTTTTTTTAAATTTTATGAAATCACTTTCACTAGGGAGTGTACTTTTTAAAAAAAAATATGTTTTTGTTGCCTGGACACATCGAAAAATGAAGAATATGATATGAGGTAAATTTCTCTCTGAGTTAACATTTTGAGCACGGTTAATGCGAAGGTTAGTATTGATAGCTTTTTGGTAGAAGATTCCATTGACTTATCTAGAAAGCAACGGACTATCGTTGGCAAGGTTGTAGTGATGGGTATGTTACATTGAGGAACAAATCAGGTTCAATTGTCTCAGTTTTGTGTACAAAGATGTTTAAAAGATAGATTCTTTTGTTGAATATGCTAGTATATGATTTTTGTTTGATGATAATAAATATATATATATATATTCATTTAAATGTATTTGTTATTGTAATATTTTATTTAATAAATAATTAAATAAATATTTGCTGGATAAAATAAATAACACAAAATTTAAATTCAAACAAATAATTTATTCAAACGAATATTTTATTACAATTTTTGAATAGTACAAATTTGAGCTCTCAGTATATATATACAATTAATATACAAATTCGATTACATCACAATTTATCATTTACATTAGCACTTCACTACATATCACTCAATTCACTCGTATTCGATCTTCAACTCTATTCCAGATTGAATGCAGCATCTGAGTTATCTGCAAAATACACACTGACGTAGTAAAATTGAAAAAGAAATAGTTTGTGCGGTGTAAAATAAAATGATTTTTGAAAATATTATTTGCCTCAGTTATTTGGGTTGTTCATGTTAGTCCTTGAGATGATGGTTTTGATGACAACAACCTTAGGACTTGTTATAAAATATAAATACTAACATTATGGTCTAGATATATATGTATATGCAGAATATAAACATGCAAGTACCAAGAATAAAGACTGTAAAGTATAGAGATACAAGACTGATGAATTTAAAGATCGAAGATGTAACGACCCCGAATTTTGTATATATTTAAATTGATAATTAAAATTAATTTTTGAATTAAAATTGTGAAATAAATTTATAAATTGATGCGAGTTTCCCCGAATTCAAATAAATTCTATATAAATCATTAAAAATTAAAAATATTATATATATATATGTGAATAGATATGTATTTGAGCATATATGAGCAAATTTGAAATAATATATAGATATATATTTGATTTGAATTTAAATCATAAATAAATGGTTTAAAAATAAAAATGAAATTATATAAGATATAGTTATGTATAGAATATTAAGTAAAACATATTAGAACAAATTCTAACATCATGTTAAAAATAAAATTCATTCATAATACAAAGTAATATGACTAAGGAAAGTGAACAACATATTCAAACATGAACAAATAAATAAAAGTAAAAAAATACGAAAATATATAAGGTAGATTATATAAACTATAAAAAGATGAAGTAACACTTAAATAAAATTTAACAACAATTAAAAGGGAAATTTATTTGTATTATGAAGTGGAATTACAAAAGAAAAGAAAATAATATACATTCAAATACAAATGAAAATAAATAAACTATATGGTTTTATACAATGTAAAGTAAAATATAAATCTTAATATCATATTAATAAATCAATACAAAATAATACGATTAAAATAGATACAAAAATAATAAAAGAAAAATAAAATAAAATAGAAGTTCATTTACATTATAAAGTAATGAAACAAGTTGTACATGAAATAAAACAAATTACAAATATCTAAGGATAAATAAATTAGATATGTATGCAAACAAATAAAGCTTGCAAGGGAAGCCACCAAACTATCTTCATATGTGTACAGCCGAACGAAAGAAAGAAATTTTGTAAATAAAAATATGAATTTGTACAGCTAAAATGAAGATACATTGGATAAGTATAATGGTACAACTAATTAATGCTATGATCCATCAGCAACCAAGAAAAAAAATATCCCTGCCTATTTTTGTACAAACAACTCATATCAACTTGTACAAAATGAATACCCTGTAAACTCATTTTTATCAAGTCTTCCTCATTTCAGTTCGTAAATCAAGTTGAGAAAATTTTAAAGTAATTATCAACTCAAACTAAAACAAAATTCAACTCAAACAACAAAACAACTTCCTATTAATCAGAGATGAAAGAAAAGAATTTCAACTTGCAACTGTAACTTTCACAAGCCTGGTTCAAATAGAAGTAGCTCTGTTCTTCTCCTCTGCAAATCTGTGAGTAACTTCTTCTTAAAACCTAAAGCTATGGGTCTATTGCAAGTTGAATATATATATATATATATATATATATGAATTCTCTGTAGGGATGGATATATTGTACATGCTGATGTTTATAATTGTTTCTGTGCTGAGTTGTAACCACTAGATTTTGATTCAAAGAAAATCATTCCCTCTTGAGATACTTATTGTTTGAGCTTAGTGTTAAGACGAAAATTGTCTGTTATATCATAAACTAAAGATTAAACATATATTTAAGTTAAAAACAAACTACTAATAGTTATGTAAATCAAAAGAATTGAGAAAACCTCATATATACAAAAATTAAAATTTCTTAATTCTCAAATTCAGTTATATAATCTGAATTCTTATACCTTAACTTGATTTTTAAAGTAAGAATTTTAATTTTTAGAGTTAGGATTCGAGAGCAGTTTGAAATTGTCTAAATTTAATTGTATTGGCGAATTCTGATGGTCTCATCTTTGGGGAAGGTCGAGGTTCTTAGGGGTGGTAGTGGAGGGAACGGAGTGTCGAGGAAAAATATAAGGTGGGTGGATAGATCATGGTGGTAGCGGCGGCGACTGGTTGAAGTTTCTAACCCTAGTTTTGTGTGGACGAGAACCTTGTTTCGTTCGTCACCATCGTTTGATCGAGTGATGCGTGATTGTGGGTGATGGTAGAGGGAGCATGGACGAAGGCTTGGCCGGAGGTCCATATTTTCTGGTGGTCGGGATCAGGAGGACGAGGTGATTCCCAGGTTTGGGTGATGTTCTCTGTTGGTGTTTCCTAGTTCGACATTGAGCTCAAATTGAATTCCAAGACGATGGCGGGGATTTTGATGGTCGGAGAGGAGTTTTGGAGTGGACGTCGACTTGTTCGACGGTGAAGCGTCGATTGGAGGAGCTCGTCGGCACCGTGCATGTGCACGGTGCACATAAACTTTGAAATATGGAAAATTTTATTTAGCAGGGGATGAAAACAGGATTTATTCGCATGATAATCTCGGGTAGTTACTCGAAGTCTTCCAGTGATTGACCCGAAGGAAATATAATTAGGCTCGGGTAGGTTTTTTTGTATGGGTTTGAAAACCTATTATGCTTTGGAAATTTGTAAATAATCAAAATTTTCAGTTTAAACAAGTTTAAATCTCAACAACTTTATTTATTCACAAACTAAAATTCTAGACATGGACGTAAATCTGAAATTTGAATTCCTAGACTTGGAAATAAAATAAAGTTTATAAAGTTTAAATGTTTAAATAAGTTTAATATTCAAGCATATTATAAAAATGTGAATTTAAAAGGAAACATGATTTAAACTCTTTTCAATTTCTTTTATAATAAAGTATTATTTCACATGTGAATTCATAGGTTTTAAAATTAGTTTTAAACTTTAAAGAAAATAAGGATTATTTTAAATCCTGGATTAAAAAATGAAATTTAAAAGATAAGTTTGAAACAAAAGTTTTCAAAACATGTTTGTAAATGATATTTAAATCATTTCTAAGAATGAGTTTTAACTTAAGTGATGAAGATATAATGGTGATCTGAGATTTGTTAATCATTTATGGATAATTTATTTATTTAATTAATTAATGATTTGGATTAATTAAATAAGTGATTAAAGGTTTAAATTACTTAATTAAGGTTTAAAGATTTATTAAGTTAATTTATTTCTAAATTAAGGATCATTAATTGGATAAGATTAAATACGTTAAGAGTATTAATTAATGATTAGAAATAAATCAATCAAGTAATTAAGAATTAATTTAGTTATTATTAGGTACTTAATTAACTAAATAATTAGGATTAATCAATGAGTGATTAATGGTTAATCAATTTCGATTGTTAATGAAGATCATTAACTAAGATTATTTAATAATTAATTAATGTGATTAATTTGTAATAATTAATTTAGATTAATTAATTTAATAATAATCATTTGTGTTGTGTAATTATTTAATGGAAATAATTAAGGAATAATTATCCAGTGTAATTAATTGAGTGTAATTAAGTGATTATTTATTTACCATAATTAGCAAATCCATTCATAGAAATTAATCTGACTTTAAATTAATCAGATAATTAAATTAATCCTACTTATGGATGTTTGGATTTTGTTGAATGGTTGAATTGTTTCGTATCCCTGATATATGATGCTTTGTGATATATTCTGGTTTATGTTGTGATCTGTTTCTCTGAGATGAATGTAATTAATTCCCTGTGATGTAATTTATTATATGTAATTTATATATCTGTGATCTGTGTACAAAAGATAAGCGTTATAGTTAATACCGCTTATCAATTATATTGCTGTATTTGAATCTGTGATGACTGAATGATGTTGCACTACTGTGTGAAACCCCTGGACCACACTTTTACACACAAATATGGATTTCACGTGGAAATCGGTTAAGTCACAGATGATTTAAATTTAATGTTTTTGAAATTGAAATTTTAGTTTCAATTGATTTTGAAATTGAAAATTTGGGTTTAAAGTGAAAAGCTTTTGAAATGGAATTTCAAAGATAAAACTTATTTTCGAATAACTTGATTAAGTTTTGAAATTTAAATAATTTGATTTAAATTTGAATTCAAGTTTGAAATTGAATCCTATGATTTGAAACTAGGGATTAAAGATGCTATACAAGTTATATATGGGTTAAATCATTTTAAAGGTATTAATTTGGGAATTTGAATTTAATTCAAGGGTATTAACTCGTGTAAATATAATTGGATTTTTTTGAAACGAAACTTTGTTTTCAAACAGTAAAAGCTTTCACATAAGTAATGAACTTCCAATTTGTGTTAAAGGGATTTCAAAATGATATTTCCAAGTTATGAATAAATCTTTGGAAACAGTTCGAAAGCTATAAGTTAAATCTTTGATTTAAAGATTGGATGAGTTAATCCTAATTGAAATGGAAATTGATTTGGAAAATCTGTGAATGAATCTTTGTGAAACTGGGTGAAGTTTGTGAGATGAATCTTTTTGTATAAAAGATTAATATGGTAATGTGTTTAAACCATTTGGAAAAAAAGTTTTGGGTAATAAGTGTGACTTAACTGAAATCCCAATATCCATATATTTTTAAATATTGCGCTCATTATTCGGTTTAGCCGGGAGAGGACCTTTGTGTCATATAACCCATTCCGAATAATGATACGTCGTATATGGATTGCATTTGAAGACCGGTGGTGAAGACCGGGTATTTGCGAGAACGATAGGATAACCTATCGATTGTCTCTGCACCGAGTAGCGCCCGGTATAGAGATTCCCTAAGTGATGGGAAGTCCGATCGGGATTGTGAATACCCGGATTGCAAGGGCTTCTTCGAAAGTGCCTTCGGTTCTGTTCGACCCGGAACAGACTTGTATGGTTACATGTCTGACATTACAATTTGAGATATAAAGCTGATTTCTTTCAAATACATTTCTGTTTGGTGGCGGAGAATTTAATCTCTTAGCTTAACACCCTTCTTTGAGACGTACGAGCTCAGAGGTTATGTAGTTGAAGGTTATCAGCGATATATTCCCAATTTGGTAATGTGACATGCTGAGTGCTGCCGTGTGTTGATCATTTATTGATCATTTGTGATCAAAGCACGGATTTGTGAAAAAGCGTAGCTTTGTGGACGAGACTGCATCAGGACCTCACAAACCGGAAACGGTCGAAACAGGAAAGATGCGGCAAGGTTATGAGGGTCGCGCCCTTTAGGGTATGTCATTTCCTTCTGGAAAAGGGTGGTATCAGATATGGAGCTCTGATATTTAACCTATATGGTTGCTCCAATCTCATTTACTCCGTGTGGTTGTTGCTTTGTGATCGAGGTCCCTCGGATAAAGGTCCCGAAGGACCGGGGGGTGGCATACTCGAGAAGTAGTTACCTAGTTACAGAGGTAACTCGGCCTTGTGTTGGCAGAGAGCCGGGTAGGTTCTTGGGACTTCCCGCTAGAGGCGATCCCATGTGGCAGTAGGAAGTTCCTTAGCTTGACCATTTGTTGGCAATCCATTTTCCAATACGAACCCTGTACGGTTTTAGTTGTAGAACCTGCCATTTACTTATGGTGGTCACCACTGTTTAGATGGTAGCTATAGTAGGCATAGTTCGGAATGTATATGCTGGCTAAGATTAATATTATACTTTCGAAATGTTTTCCACTATGCACTAATAGTAATAATATCCAATGATTTTGTGTAGTAAGCATGTTTGACTATCATAAGAAGAAATCTCCTCCAATTCTGCGTTTGCATTGTGTGTGTGGCGGGAGGTCTTATGGTAGTTTCATTTTCCAAAAGCATTGCGGATTTCAATGTTTAAAATTTTTTTGTTGTTGTTTAAAGATAAACTGTTTTTGTTGCTCACACCAGTCCCATGACTGACCCGAAGTTTATTGTTCTATTCCTAAACTCCGGGTGCCCATCATTTTCCACACGGGCGGTCTAGAGTTGGGATTCTTTTCAGATAATCAGGTTCAGTAGATTATCTGGAGCTAGTTCAGTTTTGGAGATCAGGACTGACGTTGCTTATCTTTGTGCATCGTGATGGTGGTTCGAGCTTGATGTTGGAGTTGTTGGACTCATTCTCTTTTTCAGATCATATGGAGTCATCACTTCTGTTTTCCCCTGCAGCAATGTATCATATCTCTGATATTGTTGTATCATATTGATATCATTGTTGTATATCATTCTGGATATTGTATTCATTGGAGTTGTATATGATATCATTGATTTCTTATTTCGTTGTGTTGTTATACTTACTGTGTTATAAGCTCCGAGAAGCCAGATTCGGCGTTTGAATCTACGGCATTTGAGTACAAGTGAAGTACGGATGCCGATTTTCGAAGGCTGAGTTTTTGGATTCTTACATTTGGTTCTTTGTGAAACTGGGTGAACTTTGTGAGATGAATCTTTTTGTATAAAAGATTAAAACGGTAATGTGTTTAAACCATTTGGAAAAAAAAATTTGGGTAATAAGTGTGACTTAACTGAAATCCAGTATCCATATATTTTTAAATATTGCACTCATTATTCGGTTTAGCCGGGAGAGGACCTTTGTGTCATATAACCCATTCCGAATAATGATACGTCGTATATGGATTGCATTTGAAGACCGGTGGTGAAGACCGGTTATTTGCGAGAACGATAGGATAACCTATCGATTGTCTCTGCACCGAGTAGCGCCCGGTATAGAGATTCCCTAAGTGATGGGAAGTCCGATCGGGATTGTGAATACCCGGATTGCAAGGGCTTCTTCGAAAGTGCCTTCGGTTCTGTTCGAACCCGGAATAGACTTGTATGGTTACATGTCTGACATTACAATTTGAGATATAAAGCTGATTTCTTTCAAATACAGTTCTGTTTGGTGGCGGAGAATTTATTCTCTTAGCTTAACACCCTTCTCTGAGACGTACGAGCTCAGAGGTTATGTAGTTGAAGGTTATCAGCGATATATTCCCAATTTGGTAATGTGACATGCTGAGTGCTGCTGTGTGTTGATCATTTATTGATCATTTGTGATCAAAGCACGGCTTTGTGAAAAAGCGTAGCTTTGTGGACGAGACTGCATCAGGACCTCACAAACCGGAAATGGTCGAAACAGGAAAGATGCGGCAAGGTTATGAGGGTCGCGCCCTTTAGGATATGTCATTTCCTTCTGGAAAAGGGTGGTATCGGATATGGAGCTATGATATTTAACCTATGTGGTTCCTCCAATCTCATTTACTCCGTGTGATTGTTGCTTTGTGATCGAGGGCCCTCGGATAAAGTTCCCAAAGGACCGGGGGGTGGCATACTCGAGAAGTAGTTACCAAGTTACAGAGGTAACCCGACCTTGTGTTGGCAGAGAGACGGTTAGGTTCTCGGGACATCCCGCCAGAGGCGATCCCATGTGGCAGTAGGAAGTTCCTTAGCCTGACCATTTGTTGGCAATCCATCTTCCAATACGAACCCTGTATGGTTTTAGTTGTAGAACCTGCCATTTACTTATGGTGGTCACCACTGTTTAGATGGTAGCTATAGTAGGCATAGTTCGGAATGTCTATGCTGGCTAAGATTAATATTATACTTTCGAAATGTTTTCCACTGTGCACTAATAGTAATAATATCCAATGATTTTGTCTAGTAGGCATGTTTGACTATCATAAGAAGAAATCTCCTCCAATTCTGCGTTTGCATTATGTGTGTGGCCGGAGGTCTTTTGGTAGTTTCATTTTCCAAAAGCATTGCGGATTTCAATGTTTAAAATTCTTTTGTTGTTGTTTAAAGATAAACTGTTTTTGTTGCTCACACCAGTCCCATGACTGACTCGGAGTTTATTGTTCCCTTCCTAAACTCTGGGTGCCCATCATTTTCCACACGGGCAGTCTAGAGTTGGGTTTCTTTTCAAATAATCGGGTTCGGTAGATTATATGGAGCTAGTTCCGTTTTGGAGATCAGGACTGACGTTGCTTATCTTTGTGCATCATGATGGTGGTTCGAGCTTGATGTTGGAGTTGTTGGACTCATTCTCTTTTTTAGATCATATAGAGTTATCACTTCTGTTTTCCGCTGTAGCATTGTATCATATCTATGATATTGTTGTATCATATTAATATCATTGTTGTATATCATTATGGATATTGTATTCATTGGAGTTGTATATGATATCATTGATGTCTTATTCCACTGTGTTGTTATACTTACTGTGTTATAAGCTCCGGGAAGCTAGATTCGGCGTTTGAATCTACAGCATTTGAGTACAAGTGAAGTACGGATGCCGATTTTCGAAGGCTGAGTTTTTGGATTCTTACATTTGGTATCAGAGCTGAGGGTTAAAACTTTAGCTCAGGAGTATAACACATTAAGTAGCTCATTAGAGATAGGGTGAAGTATACTCTAGAATGAGTAATTCTCAGATATCCGTCCGTATGCCTCAGTAAATTCCCTTGCTATCCACTGATAGTGAGTATGAGTGTAAGAAGAGGATGAGATAGAGGATAGGGGAATACGACTATAAATGGTCAATACCCTGTAACAACGAGGAAGCAATCTTTTCTCTATCAATCTCTTTTGTTCGTCATCTTTTCTCAATTCTTCGATAGTTTCCAGTAGATCCAGGAAGAAATTCGATATATTTGTATGGGACATAAACTCCGGATGGACCAAAATTGTTTGTTTGGATGAATTGGTTGCCTTGTTTGCTTTGGCTGCCATGGTTGATAGATATGCTTTAGTTCTAAATTAAAAAGTTTTGAAATTGTATCTATATATCTATACAATTTGGGCCCAGTATATTCTACGAATGGTTAGTTACCCTTCGGACTAACCGATGCCACTGCATATTTCGTAGATCTGGATGACCCGAGTATAGTGTGAAAAAATTAATAGATTCTTTCTTGTATCTATTGTTGATATTTTGATTTGGTAAGCCAAATGCAGAATAAATATTCAGTTTGAGTTGATGAAACATTCTTCATCTATCTTTGTGTCTCCTTGGCAATTTCGAGGACGAAATTCTTTTAAGGGGGAAGTCTGTAACGACCCCGAATTTTGTATATATTTAAATTGATAATTAAAATTAATTTTTGAATTAAAATTGTGCAAAAAATTTATAAATTGATGCAAGTTTCCCCGAATTCAAATAAATTCTGTATAAATCATTAAAAATTAAAAATATTATATATATATATGTATATATGTGAATAAATATGTATTTGAGCATATATGAACAAATTTGAAATAATATATAGATATATATTTGATTTGAATTTAAATCGTAAATAAATGGTTTAAAAATAAAAATGAAATTATATAAGATATAGTTATGTATAGAATATTAAGTAAAACATATTAGAACAAATTCTAACATGATGTTAAATGTAAAATTCATTCATAATACAAAGTAATACGACTAAGGAAAGGGAACAACATATTCAAACATGAACAAATAAATAAAAGTAAAAAATACCAATATATATAAGGTAGATTATATAAACTATAAAAAGATGAAGTAACACTTAAATAAAATTTAACAACAATTAAAAGGGAACTTTATTTGTATTTAAAGTGACACTACAAAAGAAAAGAAAATAATATACATTCAAATACAAATGAAAATAAATAAACTATATGGTTTTATACAATGTAAAGTAAAATATAAATCTTAATATCATATTAATAAATCAATACAAAATAATACGAATAAAATAGATACAAAAATAATAAAAGAAAAATAAAATAAAATAGAAGTTCATTTACATTATAAAGTAATGAAACAAGTTGTACATGAAATAAAACAAATTACAAATATCTAAGGATAAATAAATTAGATAAGTATGCAAACAAATGAAGCTTGCAAGGGAAGCCACCAAACTATCTTCATATGTGTACAGCCGAATGAAAGAAAGAAATTTTGTAAATAAAAATATGAATTTGTACAGCTGAAATGAAGATACATTGGATAAGTATAATGGTACAACTAATTAATGCTATGATCCATCAGCCACCAAGAAAAAAATATCCCTGCCTATTTTTGTACAAACAACTCATATCAACTTGTACAAAATGAATACCATGTAAACTCATTTTTATCAAGTCTTCCTCATTTCAGTTCGTAAATCAAGCTGAGAAAAATTTAAATTAATTATCAACTCAAACTAAAAAAAAATTCAACTCAAACAACAATACAACTTCATATTAACCAGAGATGAAAGAAAAGAACAACTTGCAACTGCAACTTTCACAAGCTTGGTTCAAATAGAAGTAGCTCTGTTCTTCTCCTCTGGAAATCTGTGAGTAACTTCTTCTTAAAACCTAAAGCTATGGGTCTATTGAAAGTTGAATATATATATATATATATATGAATTCTCTATAGGGATGGATATATTGTACAGGCTGATGTTTATAATTGTTTCTGTGCTGAGTTGTAACCACTAGATTTTGATTCAAAGAAAATCATTCCCTCTTGAGATACTTATTGTTTGAGCTTAGTGTTAAGACAAAAATTGTCTTTTATATTATAAACTAAAGATTAAACATATATTTAAGTTAAAAACAAATTGCTAATAGTTCTGAAAATCAAAAGAATTGAGAAAACCTCATATATACCAAAATTCAAATTTCTTAATTCTCAAATTCAGTTATATAATCTGAATTCTTATACCTTAACTTGATTTTTAAAGTAAGAATTTTAATTTTTAGAGTTAGGATTCGAGAGCAGTTTGAAATTGTCTAAATTTAATTGTATTGGCGAATTCTGATGATCTCATCGTTGGGGAAGGTCGAGGTTCTTAGGGGTGGTAGCAGAGGGAACAAAGTGTCGAGGAAAAATATAGGGAGGGTGGATAGATCATGGTGGTAGCGGCAGCGACTGGTTGAAGTTTCTAACCCTAGTTTTGTGTGGACGAGAACCTTGTTTCGTTCGTCACCATCGTTTGATCGAGTGATGCGTGATTGTGGGTGATGGTAGAGGGAGCGTGGACGAAGGCTTGGCCGAAGGTCCAGATTTTATGGTGGTCGGAATCAGGAGGACGAGGTGATTCCCAGGTTTGGGTGATGTTCTCTACTGGTGTTTCCTAGTTCGACATTAAGCTCGAATTGAATTCCAAGACGATGGCGGGGATTTTGATGGTCGGAGAGGAGTTTTGGGGTGGACGTCGACTTGTTCGACGGTGAAGCGTCGATTGGAGGAGCTCGCCGGCACCGTGCATGTGCACGGTGCACGTAAGCTCTGAAATCTGGAAAATGTTGTTTAACAGGGGATGAAAATAGGATTTATTCGCGTGATAATCTCGGGTAGTTACTCGAAGTCTTCCAGTGATTGACCCGAAGGAAATATAATTAGGCTTGGGTAGGTTTTTTTTGTATGGGTTTGAAAACCTGTTATGCTTTGGAAATTTGTAAAAAATCAAAATTTTCAGTTTAAACATGTTTAAATCTTAACAACTTTATTTATTCACAAACTAAAATTCTAGACTTAGACTTAAATCTGAAATTTGAATTCCTAGACTTGGAAATAAAATAAAGTTTATAAAGTTTAAATGTTTAAATAAGTATAATATTCAAGCATATTATAAAAATGTGAATTTAAAAGGAAACTTGATTTAAACTCTTTTCAATTTCTTTTATAATAAAGTATTATTTCACATGTGAATTCATAGGTTTTAAAATTAGTTTTAAACTTTAAAGAAAATAAGGATTATTTTAAATCTTGGATTAAAAAATGAAATTTAAAAGATAAGTTTGAAACAAAAGTTTTCAAAACATGTTTGTAAATGGTATTTAAATCACTTCTAAGAATGAGTTTTAACTTAAGTGATGAAGATATAATGGTGATCTGAGATTTATTAATCATTTATGGATAATTTAATTAATTAATTAATTAATGACTTGGATTAATTAAATAAGTGATTAAAGGTTTAAATTACTTAATTAAGGTTTAAAGATTTATTAAGTTAATTTATTTCTAAATTAAGGATCATTAATTGGATAAGATTAAATACGTTAAGATTATTAATTAATGATTAGAAATAAATCAATCAAGTAATTAAGAATTAATTTAGTTATTGTTAGGTACTTAATTAACTAAATAATTAGGATTAATCAATGAGTGATTAATGGTTAATCAATTTCAATTGTTATTGAAGATCATTAACTAAGATTATTTAATAATTAATTAATGTGATTAATTTGTAATAATTAATTTAGATTAATTAATTTAATAATAATCATTTGTGAAGTGTAATTATTTAATGGAAATAATTAAGGAATAATTATCCAGTGTAATTAATTGAGTGTAATTAAGTGATTATTTATTTACCATAATTAGCAAATCCATTCATAGAAATTAATCTGACTTTAAATTAATCAGATAATTAAATTAATCCTACTTATGGATGTTTGGATTTCGTTGACTGGTTGAATTGTTTGGTATCCCTGATATATGATGCTTTGTGATATATTCTGATTATGTTGTGATCTGTTTCTCTGAGATGAATGTAATTAATTCCATGTGATGTAATTTATTATCTATAATTTATATATCTATGATCTGTGTACAAAAGATAAGCGTTATGGTTAATACCGCTTATCAATTATATTGCTGTATTTGAATCTGTGATGACTGAATGATGTTGCACTACTGTGTGAAACCCCTGGACCACACTTTTACACACAAATATGGATTTCACATGGAAATCGGTTAAGTCACAGATGATTTAAATTTAATGTTTTTGAAATTGAAATTTTAGTTTCAATTGATTTTGAAATTGGAAATTTGGGTTTAAAGTGAAAAGCATTTGAAATGGAATTTCAAAGATAAAACTTATTTTCGAATAACTTGACTAAGTTTTGAAATTTAAATAATTTGATTTAAATTTGAATTCAAGTTTGAAATTGAATCCTATGATTTGAAACTAGGGATTAAAGATGTTGTACAAGTTATATATGGGTTAAACCATTTTAAAGGTATTAATTTGGGAATTTGAATTTAATTCAAGGGTTTAACTCGTGTAAATATAACTGGATTTTTTTGAAACGAAACTATTTGTTTTCAAATAGTAAAAGCTTTCACATAAGTAATGAACTTCCAATTTGTGTTAAAGGGATTTCAAAATGATATTTCCAAGTTATGAATAAATCGTTGGAAACAGTTTGAAAGCTATAAGTTAAATCTTTAATTTAAAGATTGGATGAGTTAATCCTAATTGAAATGGAAATTGATTTGGAAAATCTGTGAATGAATCTTTGTGAAACTGGGTGAACTTTGTGAGATGAATCTTTTTGTATAAAAGATTAAAATGGTAATGTGTTTAAACCATTTGGAAAAAAAGTTTTGGGTAATAAGTGTGACTTAACTGAAATCCCAATATCCATATATTTTTAAATATTGCGCTCATTATTCGGTTTAGCCGGGAGAGGACCTTTGTGTCATATAACCCATTCCGAATAATGATACGTAGTATATGGATTGCATTTGAAGACCGGTGGTGAAGACCGGGTATTTGCGAGAACGATAGGATAACCTATCGATTGTCTCTGCACCGAGTAGCGCCCGGTATAGAGATTCCCTAAGTGATGGGAAGTCCGATCGGGATTGCGAATACCCGGATTGCAAGGGTTTCTTCGGAAGTGCCTTCGGTTCTGTTCGAACCCGGAACAGACTTGTATGGTTACATGTCTGACATTACAATTTGAGATATAAAGCTGATTTCTTTCAAATACATTTCTGTTTGGTGGTGGAGAATTTATTCTCTTAGCTTAACACCCTTCTTTGAGACATACGAGCTCAGAGGTTATGTAGTTTAAGGTTATCAGCGATATATTACCAATTTGGTAATGTGACATGCTGAGTGCTGCTGTGTGTTGATCATTTATTGATCATTTGTGATCAAAGCACGACTTTGTGAAAAAGCTTAGCTTTGTGGACGAGACTGCATCAGGACCTCACAAACCGGAAATGGTCGAAACAGGAAAGAAGCGGCAAGGTTATGAGGGTCGCGCCCTTTTGGGTATGTCATTTCCTTCTGGAAAAGGGTGGTATCAAATATGGAGCTCTGATATTTAACCTATGTGGTTGCTCCAATCTCATTTACTCCGTGTGATTGTTGCTTTGTGATCGAGGGCCCTCGGATAAAGGTCCCAAAGGACCGGGGGATGGCATACTCGAGAAGTAGTATATTGCAGCACATAAAAATTAATCGAATGATCAATTAAGTAGAGGATTAATTATATAATTGGTGGGCTACATCTATTTAAGACAGAACGTAATGTATTCCTTCCATCAGCCGTCACTTTCTTCATCACTCTCTTACAGTAAACAATGGCTTCTTTCTTCATTCTTTTCTCCTATTTCTCACAAATCTTCACCAAATAAATCCAAATAAAATATATGTGAACAAAAGAGAGGAATTGCAACAAATTAAAGGAGAGAAGTTGTAGAACAGCGTAGTAATTTTAGAAGATAGAGATTTAAAGCTGAGGACGGTAGGTGAGTGGATTTAATTATATATCTTTTACGTTTATGATATATTATCGTTAGATTCCAGTTAAATAATTTTATTCAGTATTTATTTCAGTAATTAATTCTGTTAATTAGTTATGCTGAGACTGTAAATTGTATAAGAAAGCATATGTTTTATTAATATTAGGTTTGACAGTTAGAGAAAGGCATAAGCCTACAAGTAAGAAATTTACAGTTATTTACATCTATTTTAAAAGTTGAAATTTAGCCTGTAAATGTTAGCTTCCTTTTATTCCTTTTTACGCAAATAAATTAGTTGAAGAGAAAAATTTACAAATACGGACTAAAATAGAAAGGACACTAGATTTACAAAAATTAGATGTAAAATAATAAAAGCTGGAATAAAAAGAGAAAAATAGAAATTTTTAGTAAATTATGCTAAAACGGGGAAAAATAAATAAAAAGGGAAGATCTAATAACTTGATTTGGAAGTAAGTGATTGAGTAATTGGTTGACTTAGAAAAGAAAATACATTTATGTCGTTTAATATTTAAAAGATAACGATAAACGTAATTACGAGAATAAAAGAAAGAAAAAGAGAATTAGTGTAAAATAGAGAAACTATTGTATTTTACACTATCCAAAAAGTAAAGCAACAAAAAAAGAGATATCTTGCAGTTATGGATTATTGTTTATAGCATTATTTGGTATTAAAACGTGGAAATGGATTTTTAGCACAGTTTTTGGAACCAACCAAATAGAATAGAACTACTTCCTAGAATATAAGTAGTTAAAGTGAAGAATTAAAGGATTAAAGAATAAATCAAGTTAATTATTATACAAGTCTAGAAGCTCTGCATTTACTGCACAGATAATAGAATAAAAGTAAAGCAGTTATTATGATATGTAAATTTGTGACAGTTGGACCTAGTCCCAAGCCAAGATTGTCATATAACATAAGAGAATTAATGAGAATTCAATATCATAATAAAAGAAGACAGACTATAATAGAAAAGCGACACTTGTAATTACATTTATAATATATGGATTATAAAAGAGAATAAAAGAGACAATTACAAGTAAAATTATAACATAGGTTATAATTAAGTAGAAAGAACAGAAAAGGCTTATTTTAAGACTTAAATGAACTTAATATGGAAATAGAGCAGAAATAATAAAGAGGCTTATTTTAGTAAACTTTATTAAGTTAATAAGTAAGATAATAGAAGTGGAATATACCAACAGCATTCCCTTTCAGTTAGGAACCAATGGTCTCATAATAGTTAGGTGAGGCTGGGACAAGATTATGCTAATTAGGTTAAATAAGTAGCCAACAGAATAAGAAAAGTAAACTAAATGCAAAATAAAAGATTAGACTTAGGGTCTAATAAAAGAGTAAGATGCGTTCGGAGCAGCCTAAAGGATGAAGAGCCTAACAGAGCAGTTCATCACAGATTTCAGTACAGAAGAAGCACCTCCAACTTAGTTATATTGGGCTAGAAGAAAATACGAGAATTCAACCAGACGTGTTCCATCAAAAGAGTATGCCTTGATTTCTTTTTGCATGGCAGGACCATTGTAGGCGGTCAAAAGGGGTTGATGTTTGGAGTAGGATATTCGTATGTCCCCGTACTTGTAAGTAAGTTTTAGTGGGAAGGACCCAAAAGGATAGTCGCATATGGATATTGGGCCAGCATCAAAACTAAGAAGCGAGTTCGGGAAAGACTAGATTTAAACTAACAGTCCAATGGACCTTTCACTATCGAGACATTGGATGAGGGGCACCGCCAATTGGATGTTTAGATTATTTACATTAAGGCACAACCACTTAGCTCTTTAGAGGTCTTTCGATTAGTAGAGGGGTGGCTATGTGGGTCCATAGCCACGATAAGAAAAGAGACATACCAAATAGAATATTTGTATTGTAGGCCTAACAGGGCAACTCTTTACAGAAATAGAAAATCACCAACTGAGTTCCGTACAAGGTAGACCTGGTTATGCGGGATTCAGGGAGTAGACAGAACGATTACGTATAGTCCTCAAGGTACGCACTGGGTGGTACATTGTGGATGTCCGAGCATTAGTATAGACTAGTGCGGACGCAGTTTTATGTTTTCATAGTAGACGACGAAATATCTATACTATAGGCCTTACGAGGCAGTCCTTTATAGTTGAAGTCATAGAACGCCATAGAGGCAAGACGATGGAGTCCTTTTCGAGGAGAATACGGAAGGTACTATGGGTAGTACCTAGGACTGATGCGGTTATTGGGTATATAGCTACATATATATATATATATGAGTTATTAGGTTTTAATCCACTAGGGTGTAGATGGGTACGATTCACGCAAAGAGGCAAGAGTATTATAAACCCAATAAACCTAATATAACAATAAATAGAAATAAAATATGATATGTAGAATTAAGCTTAGAAGTGTATAATTTGTCCATTCACCAGATCTTTAGTTCTGACCCCATCCTCATAACATCCTATAGGTTAGGTAGATGCCAAGAGACTTTCCAACTTTGAGAAACTTGTTTGGAAAGTTTTGTTATATTGGTGAGTATTTACTTGTTATTATATTTTAGTCGGTTCCGCTGTGAGATATTTATCTCAGCTCTAGTTTATTTGTCTTTGCCTATTTGCAGGATACCAGATACCCAACTCGGGTTTCAATGAGCTTTGATTTTAGCATTTTTGCGAAAAATCCAGACTCACTGGAATTCGGTTTGTTACATTTGGTATTAGAGCCTAGGTTTAGGATTCCTAAGTAAATAGGGAGTGAACGTATTTGTATTTTTGAATAAAATATAAATATATTATGTACCAAAATCCAAATAGTCCTCAATTATAGATTTTAACATGTGGAAAGTTTTTAGATAGTTTGCTAGTTGGGTTTGGGATGACCTAAGTATGTTGAGCCCTATGTTAATTACCGATTTATAGCATACATATAAACCATGTTTTAAGAGAAGATTAGTGTCCATATGTTATAGGAAGTGGGGAAGTTCCCTAGGGAGAGTAGGGAGAGTGTTTTATTTTGGAAGGAAAAGAGGTTTTGGTAAGAAGAAAATCCACTTTATGTCTAACCCAATAAAATGAAACTTTTGCATTAAAAAGTTGAAAAATATAATTGTTAATATATTTGAGGAAGAAAATATTGGGCTTTTGAAAAAAAATAAGTGGTATGAAATTTATATTGGTTTTTATATGATGTAAATTTTGTTAAAAGTAAAATTCTTTTTGAAGAATTATAGAGCATGTATAGCTCGCTAGTTTCCTTGTAGGTGAACAAAGATTTTAAAATATGAAAACCTAGAGTGTGTTAAGTATCGAAAATGTAGGTTGCAACATTTAATGTTGTAATAGATATTTTCGGTAAATATAAACGAAGCATAGACAATGACACTATTGTTATAGTAGGTGACTCCTAAAGGAAATGATTTTACATAGCATATGTGATTTATTAATATTTATTTTAATTGAATCCATATATTAGTATTTTTGATTGTAGTAACGGTGTTTTACATGACATTTGTTTTGACCCAAATGAGTTTTGGAGATAATTTCTAAAGCGTTTTGTATGTACAATTACTATTTAAATAAGTATATGAAAATATTTTCTAATTATCAAAATATTAAAGCAGTTTTGAAAATGAGTTCTTCCAAAAAATAATGTACCTTAAATTAATAAATTTAGTAGGAAGTATCTTATGTAAGTGAATATAGAGTAAACATACTTTAATCTATTAGAATGAAATAAATAATGAAATAATTTTCTATGAATCAGAAATAAAGATGTTTGGTGTAAGTTATAAGGAATACGTGAAAGAGATGCACAAGGTATGGAAAGCACCATATTTTGTATAGCCTATTTCGATAAAATATAAAATAAATCCTTATAATTTCACATAAACATGAAATCCCCCTTTAAATGATTCATAAAAGGTTTTAGCGTTAGTGGTTTCTCATAAGAGAAAGTAATTCCAATACATTAAGGTATAAGACCATTAAGTGTAGTAAGTTAGAAACTCTTTCAAGGTTAAGCAGTTGGAAGAGTAGAAAACGTTAAGAGATTATTGATAAAATAAATATTCTTATATACTCCAGTTTTAGCGAATTTGAAAATCTATGAAAAGAAGATATTTTGAAAACATATGAGGACATTTTTTTAAGTCAAGAAAAAAGAAAAATGTTTTAAGAACAAGCAAGACATGTTTTAAAGAAAAATGGTTTGGTGGAAAAATAAATAAGTTTTTGAAAAGTTAAAATTTTAAGTAATCGAGTACCTTTGAATTTAACAGAAAACTTCAAAATAACACTTTCAAAGGCAAGAATTTTGGGATTTGATGTTTTAGAAATTTAGGAGTTTTAATTTTTGAAGAAAAATGATAAATACCAAAGCAAACCAGACTTTTATATATGGAGTAGGTAGGAATCATTTCCTAGTTGTAACGTGGAAAGTATAAGGCTATAGCAATAATTACTCCTAATAGTAATAATGAAATTTCCCGTAAGGTGTATAAGACACTAGTGAAAACCTAGAAATGTTGCTTCGTGTGTGTAGACTATAGAAGAATAGTGAAATGATATTAGTAAGATGATAAGACATGCGTGGTTGGGATAGGTAGACCTTAGTTAAGGAAAAATGAAAGCTAAAGGGAGAATTTCCCCAAGCTAAGTCGCTTTTTTAGATAGAGACTGCATAGATTGGAAACCTTATCAATTACAGTAAATGAGACTTAGTTATTCCTTTTTGAGCTTGGAATTGAAGAGATGAATAAATCTTATTCTTTATTAGTAACACAGCATAAGTTGGTAACAAGTAATAGGCAGCAGGAGGAGCATATGAGTTACTTGGATTCCTAGTGTAGGATCTTTCTATGTCAGAGTGGACATGGTCCTAGACCTCCTAGCCCTAGATAATAGCTGTGTTTAGTTGTTATATTAAAAGAAGAGTAAAAGCAGAAAAAAGGTAACTAAATGAAAACAGTAAAATCTAAAGAAAGCAATAGAAATATCAATAGAAATAAATGAGAATTGCAAAAGAAAAATACATCTTTCCCATAAAATAAGCTTGGGAAAAAGTTTGAAAAGAAAAATCTTTCTTATGTAAACTGTGCTTGGGAAAGAAAATAGAGATTTTATATTATAGTGGCGTAAGTTCCAAGTACGGAGAGAGAGTTACACAAAAGTAAAATGGAGAAATGTGAATTTTTTCTGTTTTCTACCTTCTTTCTGACATAAGAAAACAAGTTCGGAAAATTAGATTTTTCTGGAATTCGAATATTAAAAGTTGTGTGGTAGGATTTGGATGAAAAAATCGTTGAACTACACCCTTGTTCAGTAGGAGTGTGGGATAAATTGGATGAAAAATGTTTTGATTTTTCAAAAAATTGCATTCATATAGAAATTGCAAGTATATTTAGGATGTGTGCATCATATTTTAAAATAAAATTTTAAAGAAGGAAAGCATTCATATAGGAGGCACCGCTTAGAAATTCATGTACATGCATATATTTGTGTTGAATAACACTTTTGCACAAGAACATGGATGGTCGCAAAATTAGATGTACACAAAATGGATGTGATTAATGCGAGGAATTACATAATTTTACCCTTGTCGAATTTCGAGAACGAAATTTCCTAAAGGTTGGGAGAATGTAACACCCCGCATTTTTATATAATTAAAAATAAATTTAATTGATAACTATGAAAACAGTGAAAAATGAATTTTTGCTAATGTTGGAATTTGACCACGAAACTTATACCATCGTGTTCGTAGTAATTTTCTAATCAACAACCATATACAATATTTTCTGAATGGACTTCAAATGGAGAAGTTATAGCTGTTTGAAGTTTTAGCGTCAGAAACAATTACATATGCAAACATGGAAATTTTATCAAGTATAAACATTTGCAATTAATTCATAGGATATTTATAAAAGTAGTAACAGATTTATTATGTTTGTAATGAATGTAAATTATTAGGAGAATTAGATGTAAGAGGAATAATTAACATTGCAAACAGAATCAGCTAAAAAGTGCAAATAATTAATATGTGAATTTATATTGGAGATTAATATATAACGTGTGTGTGTATATATCAGATCTCTCAATTTAAAGAGGTTTACCCATAAATGTAACAAATAAATGTTCAAATTCAAATCTTGATAAAAGAAAAATATATATATTCATATTAAATATATATATGTTAATTGAATGGTGGAATTAATTGACATGCCAATTAATGAAATGTTACAATGTGTAAAATATTAATTAAGGAAATTAACTAATAGAGGTGACATGTTAATCTATTAATGGGACTATTAATTAAGATTGTAAAGTAATCAGTAGAACATGTCAATTAATAAGGAAAAGAAATAATAGCTGACCTAGATTTTAATCTCTACATATAGGCAGTATATTGTTGCACATAAAAAATAATTGAAGGATCGATTAAGTAGAGGATTAATTAGATAATTGGTGGGCTGGATCTATTTAAGAGAGAACATAATGCAATTCATTCCATCAACCGTCACTTTCCTCATCCCTCTCTTACAGTAAACAATGGCTTCTTTCTTCATTCTTTTCTACTATTTCTCACAAATCTTCACCAAATAAATCCAAATAAAATATATGTGAAAAAAATAGAGGAATTGCAACAAATTAAAAGAGAGAAGTTGTACAACGGCGTAGTAATTTTAGAAGATAGAGATTTAAAGCTAAGGACGATAGGTGAGTGGATTTAATTATATATCTTTTACGTTTATGATATACTAGTGCGAACCCGTGCTTCGCACACGGCATCGTATTTTCGATTTAGTGTAATAATAACATGATCAAGGATGATAACATTTATGCACCAACTTGATAAATGCTTTGAGACTACATATACAATTTTATATCGGATTAAACACGTATTCACTTTCACAGTTATGAAAGCATGCAATCAGATGCAAGAAAGTTTAAGTGTGTAATAAATAAACAGGCGAGTTCAAATGACGTCATAGTGCAAAATTAATTCAGCTACGTTACACTGTTACAAAGTAGTCCTCAATCTTCTTCACTGCCTACATGAGTAAGCAATGTGCCGCTAATATATAAGTCTGGAAAAAGGCTAAAAAAATGAACTTAAACAACCAAAAAAACATGTATTTATAATTTTTGTGTTTGAGTATGCCTAAAATTTTTTTTATGGCAGCAGCCAAAAAAGAGCATAGAACAATTTTAAGCAGTATATTGTGACATTTAAATATTCAGTAAGAATTAAATTGATATTTGCGATTTGGTAAAAAAAAGCTACTATCAGAATGAAGGATGTTAGCACAAAACAGTTTCCAAAATTTTAACCTAAAGTAACGTTCTTGTTTAGCTTTTTGAACCTACCACAGTCAACTTCAAATGCAATCCGGGTTCCATGCACTCCACTATAGCAGCACCAATTGTCTCATTCAGCCCTAGAAGCTCTCTTTAACTGCACTTCAGTTCTATCATATTACCTGCGTGAGTTACTCTTCAGCTCACTTCAGCGTTTCAGTCCACTTCACTTGCACTTCGGCTCATACCAGTTGCACTTCAGATTTCAGCTGCCAAGTACTATCTGCAACCGCCATAAGACTATCTCATTCAAACCACACAGCCACCAGTATAGTTCAACTATCTCTTTAAGACTGTCCTGAAGCTCAAGCTCATGAAGTTCAACCCAACATTCATGTTTTGTCTGCTCTTCAAGCCATGTAGTTAGCACTGTCAACTACCTCTACAAAGTTGTCCCAAAGTTCATGCTCAACACTATGCACGTACATTGGCCCAAAGTACATGCTCACCAAGTTTAGCTCGGCATGTACATGCTTCTGAAGTTCAACTGCCTATTCATGACCACTAAGGTCAGCTCATAATTCATGTGCGCAGCCACCTGTCAACAGCCGGTTCATGTCTCGAAGCACAACCACCAGTGCACTATGTTCAACAGACTCTACCAAGCTATCCCAAATCCCATGCTCACTTATCATTTTTTTACATGGATTTCGTGTCATGCAAAAGCTTTATTTTGTTGATTTCACAAAACATGAACCAATGATAAGTCATAGTGTATAATCATTTTGAAGGCAACATCTTTTGTGTTCTGCACAAATTGCAGTATCAAAGATATAAAGTTATCGAACGCCATAGTAAAAGAAGTTTTTGTAAATAATCATGTACATTATATTGTTAAACATGCTTTTTGTACTTGAACTTAATATCCTAGGAAGAAAACTATTACGGATATTATATGTATTACACTATTGACTTTGAACTTTTAGGACATCACATCGAAGAAAGCCTTCATAGGCTATACATACCATGGACTTGGGTTATAAACTCCAATGTTCACATGTGTCATTGATTGTGATTAGACGATGAGAGTTTTTATCACAATATTTGACTAATATTTAAATTATGTAAAGCGTTATGTAGGTATGGTCTAACTACCAATTATAATTACACAAATAAAAAAATATGGCATGGTAGTCATGTAACCATATACTCACTTTACCCAGTTTAATCATGTACAATAGGTATCTTATATAAGAGTCAAACAACTACAACATTTGCATTGGATATCGACTCCTATAGAAAAAGGGTTAACTGCATCATTTGTCTCCTTCGAATATATACATGAGGGTCTACACTTTGTACTCTGTAACTATTCCAAGCTTCATCATTTAGTTATTTTTTCTTCATATGCCAAAATACTTCTAAATACAGCTAAAATAAGTGTGTAACTAACTACTATATTATGAGTAGGATATACAAATTTTGTTTGCAAAAACATAGATCACATGTTAAAGAAAATTAGGTAATAATATTTTTTAATAGCCCCAAATTCATATCAGTTAAAAAGACCTTCCTTTTAGTTTCTGATAAAAGTATCAAACAACGCATATAATTTCAGAAATAATAGAATTAGCCAAGTTTCCTTTTATGTTCTACACCTTTATGACAACTCATCACATCATAGAGTTTAAATAATTTGTTCACCGTTTATGGAACAAACAAAAATAAATTTGGAACATGCATTATTTTCATGTAGAAAAGTCAGTGCGAAGAATTGTTTTTACCCCTTAAACATACAGTATAGTTTTCCATAACATACATACTGCATATATAATGGCCTCATGTACAACACATGTACATTACATTGAATAATTTATATATTGCTTACTTTTGACAGAAAGGAAAATTAATCATACTTTATTTATATAGTTCAATGTAATTTTATATAATCACATCACTTAAAATTAAACAGGCATACAATGCATGTCAAGAAAAATATTAAAAAGTATTTGAATGATAGTAGAAGTACATGACTCCAATTTGGATCCTTTTAGAACCTTTCAAAGTTAGAAGAAAAAATTAGACATTAGACAAACAAATTACAACCGTAGTTAATAAACTTGCAGTTAAATAGGTCTATATACAAAAATATTTGAATATTATATTAGAATAGATTAATATTAACGGAGTGGTTACATAAAAAATATCATCAATGTTGTGTTAGTATAAATTTTTTCATAAATATAAGCTATTATTTGATAGAAATATCACAACATTGGTAACATATAAAACTTAAATTTCAAACATGCTTAGTTTGTTCGGGAAATTTTTTCCTTCTATGTTCTCTTGTCTCACCGATACTACTGTAGAGCAATCAATATAGCAGTTTAACTACATTACTCATATCCTTAATGAAGCATAAAAGGAAAAAACTTACCCGACCATAACAGCTTAACAAATCAGTACTCCCTCTCATTGTGTGCAATATGCATTGCTCCTCTTGTGCATATTGGACACCATATTAAAAGTAAGTAGAAATTTTTTTTAAAAAAAATAATCTAAAACATTATTTTCCTATGAACTGCATTTATATACACACATGATAGATTAGGCATTAGAATAGTGTGATACCAAGCAAACCAGTGACTGCAAATGCAACTAAAAAGAATTACTTTACCAAAGGAATCTTGTTTAATAGCTTTTAACTAAGACAAATAATATCTCTAAAAGTGAAAATGAAGTTAAAACCCAAGCTGTTAGCAAGATAGAGCTCAAATTTACAACTAATTTTTTTAGAAAATAAATCAAAAGTCGTCTATTGTACCCAAAACATAAACACTACTTGAAATAATATATTTGAATCTTCTTTTCCTTCACATTTTGTTTGTCCAACTTTGTTTTCTTATATGCTTATATTTGAGAATGTAAAAAAGATCAACTTTACCATTAATAGAGTATATAGAAAAATCGAAAATTCTCTTGTACCTATATATATATATATTAATAAATAAATTATGCCTTACAAAACAAATGAATTAAAAATTTCATAATCGCAGTAGTTTAACAAAAAAAAGATGAAAATCAAATGAGATAAAAAAGTTAAGTATGAAAAAAAAAATGTCATTTTACATGTAATATATTTCACAAAACAGTTGATGATTTCATGCTACCAATGTATTAATAAATCCATATGTAATATTTCATGCTACTTACACGGGATTGAACCACTTCCCTGATATACAGATTATTTGGATAATATCTTAATACCAATTCGATAGTTGGTACCATTATTTTCTTAGTTGAAAGAATGATTGTTTTGAAAACCACAATATATTAAAGGATAACGATAAATCATGGTATAAAAATGTAGGAATCCAACTCCATTACTTGTTACATAGTTCACTCATGCATAACACGAAGACATTACATATATTCTTATAAGTTGATGCCAATCTTTTATGAGTTTTGTGAACATAACTTTGTTACACATCTGTATGAAACACAAATCCTGAAATTGGCACATGCAGATTAAATATTAATTTGCCTGAATCATATGCAGAAGTACACTTTATAGTGTTTGTAGTTTGGTGTAAGGAAGTAAATTTGAGTTTTTATGTTAGTTGGAAAATACTTATTTTCATAGTTTAAATTATCTTAAGGCTTTATTTTGAGTTGTTCTCTTGGGTTGTTAATGAGTATGACAATGCCTGACTTTTTTCTTTTAACAACATGTTGGTAGAAACCAAAGCATGCTAGACCCTGTATCCTAAAAAAACGCCATGCTGCTAGAAAGAAATATCTATAGCTAAATAGATACTAAGAATAATGTATTATACTTATCTTTTAGCATGACTTTAGTGATTTGATTATGATTTCCAACATCATTTTATTATGAGAACCTACCTACACATGCTTCTTTTTTGTGAAAAATTAAGCAAAACAGGATATCAAGATAAAGTTGATAAGAAGATTATTGGAACTGGCTTTCATGAGGGTAATCAAAATAAAGAAAATAAATAAAAGAAATAAATTTCGAGGCGACGTTGAATTCTATTTCTCATTCACAATGATTTGTTTAAAGTAGACATGAAATCAATTGATGTTGAAATAATCTACAATGATTTACTTTAGTAGAACGGTGATTTTTTTCCAAAAAAATTACTATTTAATGTAGAAGATGTAAAGATAATGAAAAATATATAATGATGTAAAATTAATATATTGTTATAAACTAAAATGAGATAAGAAGACATTAGAGAAAGAGGAGGAAAATATTTCATTCACTGTAGAGATTAATAATACATTTCCATTACATTAGCTCCTTTATATAAAGGCCTAGGAGTTTGGAATAGAACTTATCCCACGATGTGGGACTAAACAGAAAAACACAAAGCATATTCACTTATATATTTACATATATTATAACACTCCCCCTTGAATATGCGTCTTCAAAATCTTGGATGCTCATATGGTAGCTAAATATTATTCCTTTTGAAATGTCCATGATAATTGCTCCCCTCATTATTATCTTGCTTTCATACATCCATTCAGTCGTTATGAATATTGTCCGTTGCCTCATTAAAAACCTCTGTTAGGAAAACCTAATGGAAAAACCTTGAACGAGGAAAAGAGTGCAACTTGGAATCATAGATATCATAAAATGATATTCCTTTTAAAGAGGTTGATACTTCGGGATCAAAATAATGCCTCATTAAAACCTTACTAAGAAAAACCCAATGGGAAAAATCTTAGTGAAGGAAAAAGAGTATAATGACATATTTTATTTTCTTGTTTCTTCAAATGAAACTTGATACTTCAGGATCAAACTAATGCCTCGTTAAAAACCATACTAAGAAAAACCCTGTGGGAAAAATCTTAGTCAAGGATAAAAACACAATTTACTTAAATAACATATTTGAGATGTTATTTCTTGAAAAGACATTTGATTCTTCTAGATCAAGATAATGCCTCGTTAAAACCTTAGTAAGCAAAACCCAGTGGGAAAATCTTAAATAAGGAAAAAGAGTACATTATTACTTATTTTCAAATGTTATTGGGGAGTTGATACTTCTGGATCAAGATAATGCCTCATTAAAACCTTATTAATAAAAACCCAGTGGGAAAAATCTTAGTTAAGGAAAAAGAGTGCATTATAAAATACTTATGGATGCTCCCCCTTATTTTAAAATTTTCCTCTGAATTCATATTCGTCTTTCGATAACTCAAATTGGTTATAGATACTTCTAGATCCATAAATATGTATCTCATTAATAATACAATTTATTAATAGTTTCCTTCGATACAATCAAATTTTCTAAAAGATTGTTTCTTCCCATGTGGTTTGCATTTTATGCATTTTGTATGCTACTTTTATGAAAAACACTTCATGTGCTTTCATTTTTGTGCTTCAAATTAGTTTTGCATATTGCAACTATACATCTTTCATGAATATTAAAATTTTCATTACAACATTACTAAAAAGTAGGAAGTAATCTACTCATCTTGAAGTATATCAAGATTTTCATTACAACAATACTTAGAAGAAGGTTGTAATCTACACTTCATGTCTTCTGCATTCTTTATAACTATAAAAGTTATATATATTCTTCAGGAATTTGTATACTTTAATAAGTATTTGCATATCGCAACTACCAATTCAATGGATATTAAGAGTTTCATTACAATAATACTTAAAAATAGGAAGTAATCTACTCATCATGAATTATATCAAGATTTTCATTACAACAATATTTAAAAGAAATTTGTAATCTACACCCTTTATTCTTTGCATTCTTTATAAGCAGCAAAGTAATTTATATTCTTCAGGAACTAGTAGATTTTCATCATTTAGTATGATTTAACCAATATTCATACCTTCAGGGTATTTTAAGTGTTTCAAACACTTTCGCTACTTCAGAATTCAATTATTTATAAAAACATCATGCCTAGAGCATTTAACACGATGTAGCACTACATGTGCTTCAGTAATTTCAGTGTGTTTTTCTATTATATATATATATATAAAATTATATTTTGTGAACTACAGTTCACATTTCTTATTTAGGAGAATTTCATGATGGCCAATCATGTTTTTCTCTAATCCAGAATCTTTAATCCATTTATAAACATAAGCGCTTTATTTATCATATTAAATCATGTCAGTTCTAGATATGATTTATTGAGATCTCTTTATTTATCATATTTTAGGTACCTAAACCACTTCTAGGGTTATTTGACAATCATGTCATGGATCTCTTACAGAGCACCCTTAAGTGTTTCTTCAAGAACACTCACCTCCTTTATTTGGCATCTTTATTACATACTCCAAAAATATTTTGTACTGACTTTTGAACCACATTTCAGATGTGGTTTACACATTTTGATCCTTCAGGGATTCAAATCTATATTGGAGAAAGTCTACTAGGGATATTATTGATAATTTATTCGAGTTACTCAATATTTTGCATCATTGTATGTTTTAACAAATATTTAACACCGATGATCAAAATGAGCTTGTATCCCTTTATCCTCCCCCTCAATGTTGACAAACATTGTCACATTAAATAATAATCATTTTGGATTCTCATTTTGATCCATTATGATATTGCTACTAGCAAATACACCATACATATTAACAATAGGAGGATGATTCTTTTATCAGTTGATAAAATACAGTCAATTGATATTTCTTATTAGAGTTTGTTCTCATTCATTGATATAGCCAATTAGAGGAATTTACTTATTGTGTGGATCATTTGAATACATACATGACTTCAGGTCATTCAACATTTATGTTGACTGAATTTTAAATCACTAAATAATATCTATGCATAATCTATAAGATGAGCTTATAACAAACTTCAGGTTGTTAGCTGAATATTTACATATATGGATGTATACGTGCGTCCACGTATTACATATTATAGACTTGCACATTCTTTATCATTTGAGTTAGTGATTTTAGAACAAACTAATACACGGATCCAGAATATTAAATTTTGTTTATCACTCGATTTAAATGTGAATCCTTAAAGATTAAATGAAAGTTTCCAAAACGTCTGGTTTGAAAATACATATGTATCGAGTTTGACTTATCAGTAATAACTTCAGGTTATTTGATATGTTACAACTTTTAGTTATAGAATATATTGCAACTTCTAGTTACCTTTGGCTATCGATAATAAGAATTTCAAGATCTAAATCTTAAAATTTGTCAATGCTCTTGCTTTAGTATTAAAGTCAAACTTTTCTTAGTAATAATTATCAAAGCCTCTGGTTTGATAATTCATAAAAATTTGCAATATTTCATATAACCTCTTGCTTATTTCCATTATCAGACTCTGAACTTTATGTTTATTTTTGTTCACTTAAATGTATGAATCCATACAGATACAGAATATAATTAAGACTTTCGACATATGTTTTATTCATTCGAATATGCTAAAGAACAACGCCCTTTGAATCAATAATTCCAATGTAACTTAATGGTTTTATATTCCAACCATGTTGAACTTCTGGTTCAAATAAATTATTTATACAACTTCGAGTTGTTAAAATTTATTCTTCAATTATATTTCAAATATCTCTTTTGAACGTTATTTACAATTATATATCAGAGAATAATACATAGTTCGAATTATATATTGACATCTCTTCAGGAGAGTTCAAAAAAAAAATTTTACAACAGAAATAAGAATATCTTCTGGACACTTGATATGTTATAGAAATATGCAATTATATTTGTTACGGATCTTTACAAGACTATATTTATAGCTTTTGTGAAAATTATGACATGACATATGGATTATCATTTCAGGAGAATATCTAAAGATTTTTCTTCAAGAAAAGTTATGTATACGATATTCAATTCGTGGTATATTTTGAAAAGTAATAGATCACAGATCACTATTTACTCTTAAATTTGTCTAATGGAGCTACAGTTCCATGAAAATGGTAGTTACCTCGAACCTCTCACGAGTGATAATTTATAAACACTACTTTTGGAGTGTGATAGTAAAATTATTATATCAACAGTCTACTTAAGGATGGTAATACATATTTTATCCTTCAGGGATATTTCATAAACCTCTTCTAGAGATATTTTACCATCGCTACCTTTGGAATGTCATATCGATATACAATATCTTTTTCTACATAAATGACATAATTACTACTTTTAGAGTATCATAAAATATCCTTGCTGGAGATTTTTGTTGTAATTGCTTTTGAAATGGCATATCAAACTTTAAATACAGTAACAAAATTAGATTCACCAAATGAAAGTAAGATGCAAGAGATAGAAACACTACTTCTGGAGTGTAATATTGGTATACAATATCCCTTTTTTTTGGATAAATTATTGTCATTACTTCGAAACTTTTATATGATATTGCTTCAGGGAATATAATGTTCCCTTTTAAGGAATTGCAATATAACAAAAATAAAATTCCTATAACATCGCCTCTGGGATGTTGGATTTTGCAATATAAATATAAATAATCTCTAAAACATCTCTTTAGAAGATTAATATATACACAGACATATCCGTGTGTATAAATAGTATGGCATATGAATTATCTATTCATACCAAATAATAAACATCCCTTTCCAAGACTAAATTAATAGTTACTTTTTCAATCCGGTGATGTTTGAAATATCATATAACATAATATCTTCAGGATATTTGGTTAATATAATGTAAATTTGAAGATATAAGGTACGGTATAACTCATTTAGAGATTTTTGTAATCTCTTGAATGCAGCATCATTATCTCATATGATGATTTATTAATTTCCTTTAACTTCTTCAAGAAGTACAACCTTATCACTTTACACAATTTCAATACAGCTTCGGGCTTCTAATTCATGAACTTCGAGTTCATTAATTTGTTATGAACTTCAGGTTCTCAAATTTTGTGTAAACTTCTTGTTTAGAAGCTTATACATTTCGACTAATATAAAAAAAATAACTATAAGATTTCAAGTCATAGACTTTATCAACAAATCATTACATAATTCAAGACTTCAGGTCTCGACTTGAGTTATACAACTTCTGGTTGAAAAATATTCTTTGCACAACTTCAGGTTGTTGTTCAAACTTATTTCCATTTGACGGTTAAATTTTCTGATCCTCCTTTTTTTTCTAGTTAGAACTTCTGGTTCTTTATTTTGAGTAAACTTGTAATTCAACGATTTATGTAAACTTAGCCTTTTATCATTATAGAAACTGCAGGTTCTCAATTTTTATTTTCTGTTCCCCCTTTTTTTTAAGAAAATATATTAGAAGATATTAAGCTTATTGTGTAAGCTTTTATTAATGTTTCCATCCACTTCAGGTGTGCTAAATCAATATTAATATTGGATCTAAACTTAATACGATCTTCTAAATATGCATTATTCTTGTATATGTTTCTCTAAGAAACAATAAAATATTTCTTCTGGAAATATAAACTATATATATCAAAATCATTTCCAAAGTCAAAATCTAAATCAAAGAGTTTTCAAAATGAAAACTTCATTTACCAAACATGTATAGTTTACTTAGATCTATATCACAAAACAAAACGCATCAAGTTCAATAAATTTATTTGAACTAACAACAGAAAATTGTCGAATTCAAAACTTACTTTCCAAAATAATCTCAAAAAGCATGCAATAATAAGCAAGTTTGAAATCAATTCAAATCCAAATTCAAAAAATCACAACATTTTATTTTTAAACCATGTACAAATCTCAAAGATATATTATTTGAGTGTGATTTTGAGATCTACAATATAATGAGATCAGAAAAATAAGAGAAAAAAAATCAGATCTACAGTAGAATGAGATCTGAAATATAATGACAAAAAATACATGTATAGTGAAATAAGATCTATAAATTTAGATCTATGATAAAATAAGATCTTGAAATGATAAGATCTATTAAAACTTAAATCCAAATCTAAAAAATTAGGAAATAGATATAGAATTGTGAAACAAGAATACTTAAATCTAGATCTAAATTAATCGCAAAACAAATCTAGAAAAACAGATCTAGAAAATTTCAAACCTGATTCCATTAGTTGAATAAGGAAGAGACAGATCTGACTGATTAAGAGAAATAGATGTATCTATAAAAGAAAAAAAATGGATGTAATCTTCTAGATTATAATATTCAATACATTTGAGAAAGAGATTGTGCTGATAACGTGTTATAAACTAAAATGAGATAAGAAGACATTAGAGAAAGAGAAGGAAAATATTTCATTCACTGTAGAGATTAATAATACATTTCCATTACATTAGCTCCTTTATATAAAGGCCTAGGAGTTTGGGATAGAACTTATCCCACGATGTGGGACTAAACAGAAAAACACAAAAGTATATTCACTTATATATTTACATATATTATAACATATATAATATTTAATGTTTGATTTAGAGTAACAAGCAAAGATGACTTGGCACTTCCATACCCAATGAATTAAGGTATGCATATTGATTATTGCATATGATTGAAGGTTAATCTTGTAACAGTTTATATCAGACGTCATTAATTCCAACAAAGGAAAAAATATCTCTCTAAGCCAAATGGACATATTAAGCCACTAAAATATAATAATTATGTGGGCTATGTCAACATGGACCTAGTTGAATTATATGTAATAGGAATATTTCCTTGTATGTTATGGTAATCATGATCTAATACTGAGTTCAAATATGTATAGCCTAATCTCAATGTGATATAGACATTTTTCAATAATTTATTACCTATTTAGTAGGTTTGTCTTGTATGGCAAATCCATGACATCTAGTTTTCTAAACACTTGTTCTAAGCAGATCTGATTCCTCGTCTTTTTGCCTAAGATAAAAAAATGATTATGCAAATGTAAGATGTTATTTAGTGACATTGTATGAATTAAGTAAACTTCAGGTATATAAAAGTATTGACTAAAATTTACATCAGTTTTCTTAAAATAATCATACTAATAGATCATAATCAAAACCTCGATAATAAAATGAAGTAGGTTTTGTTGATAAAAAACCTTTCACCTTATGAAGTTGCATTGAAATTCAAATTTCTCTCTTCAAATAAGAGCATTGAAATATTGCATAAAGGCTCGAAAAGATAATGTACATGCATATTTGATCCTAGCTACGGGTAAAAGAAATTAAAGGAAATAATAAGCAATATAACCTTATAATGGGTTATTGTTTATCGGACTTTGAAGATTTAAAACCTTCACGCTATCATTTTATAAGGTTTGAATATTTTCACTCAACGATTTAGATCAAGGTAAGGGATCTCATCTGCTCGAGAGGATTATTATATGTGATTTCAAATTAAATTATTAATCAAACACAAAACGACAGCTTCTTCAAATTTATCCAAATACTTTTCCTTAAGGATTCAATTTATCATAAACGAAGTAAGGAAAATTATAACCTATCTTTTTATTGAACAAAATCCTATTTGAACTCCATGAAATACCAAGTCCTTAAACCAAAAAGAGTAAGTGTTTTTCCCTAAATAATAGGCATACAAATAACTACACATTAGCTACCATTATCCAATTAGAAATAAATAAAAACCAAAAGCCAATAAAAAACAATATAAGAATTAAGTCACCTTATAACTGCAAAAGAAGGAAAGAGTGGCTATGAGGAAAAGAAGTCATGGTTTTATAGATTATTTAAAGACATTATCTGCAATAATTGAAGAAACAAAAAATAGAAAAAATTATTATAATGTCAAAACAACATTAAAACCAAAACTTAGCAGAAAAGAATTGACGCCTCCGTCATGAAAAGAGAGGAAATTATGGGAAATAAAAGAATTAAATATAGTTTTATCACTTTTACCATCTTTTGAATGCAGCAAAAGCCATAACAGGGATTTGTTGACCAATTCTTTAAAGTAATTATATTTAGAAGATATCTTTACAATGTAACTATACTATACATTTGTTATCTCTTGTAACCAACTACACTTATGTCCCAACAGGGAAATCAAAATCTTTATATTGTTATTTGCCTATCTTAAAAGTGTACCTATATTCCTAAAGGTTCTCAAATTCTTTGCAATTGTGAGTAAAAAAAGATATTAAACATTTTTTCCTACCAAAAATGATAAATAGACTAAAAGTATCAATGAAATAACTTCTAGAAAATGATAGGAATTTACCATCAAAAATTGCAGAAGTAAATCAAATTGGCAACGACAGATGCATCTTTCATTTGTATCTAAATTGAAACCTAGGTATAAAAGAACCCAAATAAGACTTCATCAAAATTTTAGTTGAAACTTAAAAACATTAACAAAAATCAAACTGAAATTAGTATCGAAAGTAGGCCGAAGGAAGATCAACTCTGTACTCATGCCGATAGTAGCCACTACACCCGATGTCGATAGCTAAGCCATCTCTTGTGGGTAGCACTACGAAGGCAGATCCATGCTGTACTAAGGCTGATAGCTTCCTAGGATTATACTCAGGTAACCGTGTTAGAAGAAATCGAGCGGAAGAATCGCCTAAAACCTAATGCTTTTTATTATTAGTTTACGTAAAAAGGATAAAGCGGAGAGCAGGAAAGGAAAACAATCAAATATAAGAAACAGAGAATAGCCAAACATTGGAATTAACAAAAAAAAGAACAAACTTCAACAAATCAATGAATAAAGACGATAACAAAAAATTAATAAAGACGATAACAAAAAATTCATACCTTAGTAGAAGAAGATCTAGACGATTAGAGAGAGCAATGCCTTTTCATCCTAGGGAAAAATCGTCGTACATTAAGTGAAGAGCGATTGTTGCGGACGATGAGGGCGAGGAAGAATAATCAAAAGCAATTAGACGATAGTATGGTAGGGGTAAATTCGACCAATTCAGGAGTGTTAATTTGACAGCCATTGTTTAAGATTAAATTTAGGGTTACAGGATATTAAAGAGGGGGATAAATGAAGAAGGGAGAAGACACGATTGAAGAGGAGGAAAACCTAATATGGTTTGGAGTATAAGGAAGAAGCGGAGAGATAGAAACAAAGAGAACAAATTAAAAATGCGACTGTTCAGTTGCCAAATTTCAAGGGAGCCTGTGTGAGCTTGAAATTGAACTTACTAATAATAATATAGTATAGATTATCGTTAGATTCCCGTTAAATATTTTTATTCAGTTTTTATTTCAGTAATTAATTCTGTTAATTAGTTATGCTGAGACTGTAAATTTTATAAGAAAGCTTATATTTAATTAATATTGGGCTTAACAGTTAGAGAAAGGCATAAGCCTAAAAGTAAGAAATTTACAGTTATTTACATCTATTTTAAAAGTTGAAATTTAGCCTGTAAATGTTAGCTTCATTTTATTCCTTTTTACACGAATAAATTAGTTAAAGAAAAATTCGCAAATACGGACTAAAATAGAAAGAACACTAGATTTACAGAAATTAGATGTAAAATAAGAAAAACTGAAATAAAACGAGAAAAATAGAAATTTGCAGTAAATTATGCTAAAACGGGGAAAAATAAATAAAAAGGAAAAATCTAATAACTTGATTTGGAAGTAAGCGATAGATTAATTGGTTGGTTTAGAAAAAAGAATACATTTTTATAGTTTAATATTTAAAAGATAACGATAAACGTAATTGCAAAAATAAAAGAAAGAAAAAGGGAATTAGTGTAAAATAGAGAAACTATTGTATTTTACACAATCCAAAAAGTAAAGCAACAATAAAAGAGATATATTGCAGTTATGGATTATTATTTATAGCATTATTTGGTATTAAAATATGGAAATGGATTTTTAGCATAGTTTTTGTAACCAACCAAATAGATAGAACTACTTCCTAGAATATAAGAAGTTAAAATGAAGAATAAAGGAACTAAAGAAGGAATCAAGTTAATTTTTAGACAAGACTAGAAGCTCTGCATTTGCTGCGCAGATAATAGAATAAAAGTAAAGTAGAGATTGTCATATAACATAAGAAAATTAAAGAGAATTCAATATCATAATAAAAGAAGACAGACTATAATAGAAAAGCGACACTTGTAATTATATTTATAATATATAGATTATAAAAGAGAATAAAAGAGACAATTACAAGTAAAATTATAACATAGGTTATAATTAAGTAGAAAGAACAGAAAAGGCTTATTTTAAGACTTAAATGAAGTTAATAAGCAAATAAAGCAGAAATAATAGTAGAGGCTTATTTTAATAAACTTAGATCTTTGATTAAGTTAATAAGCAAGATAATAGAAGTGGCCCATACCAACAGCATTCCATTTTAGTCAAGAATCGATGGTCTCACAATATTTAGGTGAGGCTGGGACAAGATTATGCTAATTAGGGTAAATAAGTAGCCAACAGAATAAGAAAAGTAAACTAAACGCAAAATAAAAGATTAGACTTAGGGTCTAATAAAAGAGTAAGATGCGTTTGGAGCATCCCAAAGCATGAAGAGCCTAACAAAGCAGTTCATCATAGATTTCAGCATGGAAGAAGCACGTCCAACTTAGTTATTTTGGGCTAGAAGAAAGAACGAGACTTTAACGGGACATGACGGTACTCTAGGAATGCCCTCTGGGGTAGGCATAGCGAAGCAATCCTCTAGAGGCAGGTCTATAGGTGTTCCATCAAAAGAGTAAGCCTTGACTGCTTTTTGCATGGCAGGACCTTTGTAGGCAGTCAAAAGGGTTTGATGTTTGGAGTAGGATATTCGTATGTCCCCGTATTTGCAAGTATATTTTAGTGGGCAGGGCCCAAAAGGATAGTCGCATGCGGATATCGAGCCAACATCAAAACCAAGAAGTGAGTTCGGTAAAGACTAGAGTTAAACAAACAGTCCAATGAACCTTTCATTATCGAGACATTGGATGAGGGGCGCCGCCAATTGGATGTTTAGATTGTTTGCAGTAAGGCACAACCACTTAGCTCTTTAGAGGTCTTTCGATTAGTTGAGGGTGGTTGCGTATGGCCATAGCCACGATAAGAAAAGAGATAGACCAAATAGAATATCTATATTGTAGGCCTAATAAGGCAGTCCTTTACAGAAATAGAAAATCCCCGACTGAGTTTCGTATAAGGTAGACCTTGTTAAGCGGGATTCAAGGAGTAGACAGAACGATTACATATAGTCCTCAAGGTACGCACTGGGTGGTACATTATGGATGTCCAAGCATTAGTATAGCCTAGTGCGGACGCAGTTTTACGTTTTCATAGTAGACGACGGAATATCTGTATTGTAGGCCTTATGAGGCAGTCCTTTATAGATGAAGTCACAGAACGCCATAGAAGCAGGACGATAGAGTCCTTTTCGAGGAGAATACAGAAGGTACTATGGGTAGTACATAGGACTGATGCGTTTATTGGGTATATAGCTACATATATATATATATATGAGTTATTAGGTTTTAATCTACTATGCAGTATATGGATACGATTCACGCACAGAGGCGAGAGTATTATAAACCCAATAAACCTAATATAACAATAAATGGAAATAAAATGGTATATGTAGAATTAAGCTTAGAAGTGTATAATTTGTCTATTCACTAGAACTTTAGTTCTAACCCCATCCTTATAACATCCTATAGGTTAGATAGATGGTAGAGACTTTCCAACTTTGAGACAATTATTTGGAAGGTGTTGTTATATTGGTGAGTATTTACTTGCTATAATATTTTAGTCTGTTCCGTTGTGAGATGTTTATCTGAGCTCTGATATATTTGTCTTTGCCTATTTGTAGGATACCAGATACCCAACTCGGGTTTCAATGGGCTTGGATTTTAGCATTTTTGTGAAAAATCCAAACTCACTGGAATTCGGGTTGTTACAGATACTATATGACGCCAAGTCTTTGAGAGGTCGTGAAAAAAACTACAAAACTGATTTTTACTTATATTTTTTTACACGCATACTTACCGGGAACATCGAAGAATTATCCTTGAGGCTTAAGACGTCGCCAATATGAAAAACCCATTGTAGGCACATCAAATATGAGAGCAGCACCAGCAGCAACTCCACCAGCATATATACTGAATGATGTCTACTCAAATCCAGGGTACTTAACGCTTGCATGCATCTACCTAGTGATGGACTGTCTACAAAAATATTTTTGAAATTATTATGCTGGTAAACAATCTTTGTTCTGTATTTCTTTACTTTGCATGAGTTCTATAAAAAAAATATTATTATTATTATTACTATTATTACTATTTAGTTATATTTTTATAACACTTAGTTAATTTTTATAAACTGATTGAATTTTTATAAACTTAGTTGATTTATTATTATTATTATTATTATTATTATTATTATAGAATCGTTTAATTATTATTATACAACTTAGTTAACTTCTTATTATTATGAATCTTAGTTAATTTTTATAAAATTATTTATTTTTATTATTATTATACTTAGTTAATTTTTCATAAAATTTATTATTATTACTACTACTAATATTATTATTTAGTTCTATTTTTATAATATTTAGTTAATTTTTATAAACTTATTGAATTTTTATAAACTTATTGAATACTTAGTTAATTTTTATAATATTTAGTTTATGGGGTAGTGTAGAATGATGTGTCAACGCACATACTACTGATACATCAAAATTTTCGAAGTAAAGAAGCATGAAATTGTGACAAGAAATTGTAACAGTCCATCAATTTATCAAAAAAGCAATAAGAACTAACCATTTAAGGCTTGCCTACTAGCTATATGGGAATGCCGCAATGTACACTCCTACCTCAGAACCACACATCAACATCTCTTGCCAAACATGCTTCAACCAACCAAACTCATGCAATAACAGTTCGTAGGAGCACACATATCTCTGCCTTAGTCCTTGCAGCAGCTACGCTCCTCAATCGCCTTCATGAAGTCAGAATACAACCTCAGTTCATAACAGCAGCTAACCCCTATCCCACCTCAGTTGAGCTGCAACCCTAGTCTCCTCATGCTACCCACCATGAAGTCCATTTTCTCATAACTAAGGAGTAGATATTATATTAGCAAAGCATATTCTTCTTGTATTTTTATGTCTTGCAAAATATTGTTGTAACTCAAAACCTTTATACTTAATAAAATATAAAAGGCTGACTAATTTACATACCGGATGGCCAATCGGTTCAAAAATAAAATGCAGTATATGTAATGCGTGTGTAACAGAAGAAAACTTTCCATGTGAAGGGAACATAATCCACAATTTGAATGAATGATTTAATTATACTAGGGTTACGTGCTAAGATTCAGCTATGTATGTAAACATGACAGAGTCTTTGTAATTTCGATAAGAATAAATAAAAATTGCAAACCTAAATCGAAAGACAAATGCCATCAAAAAATTAGTAAAAATAGGAAGGAATGTCATTTTGTAATAGAAGATGATAAGATGATAAAATGAATAACATTTCCTTGTCCACCAATCTTTCCAGGCAATAATACATATCCACATGAAAATTAAACTGATAAGGTATGAACATTTGAGTCAACAGCAAGAAGTAATGTAGCAATGTCTGAGGGAAATTGATATCTGTGAGCTAAAATTAAGTTTCCACCCACAGATGCAGTGTTTCGCAAATTAAGAAGCGATTTTATTCATATGATTAGCTATTTTAGTAAACACCGTTCTCATATCAGGAAGGATAAAACCACTTTTTCCTTCTTTTAAAACAAAGATTGCTCTTGAAATTGTTATAGCGGCACTAACTTCAAGACCTTTGTTGTCCCATTTTATCACATAAAGCTCCAGAATAACTCTAAGATCTATTTATTGTAAATGTAGGTCTTGTTCTTTATAAACACCTGCTCTGGTGTTTCCAACAAACATTTTCACGCTGTTTTCGAAAAATTTGCTGGAATTTAACAAGTTATAAAGCTCCTCTATAGAAGTAGGAGTATACCGCTAATTCTCTGCCTAATCGGACTTGTAACATATTTTAAGAAATTAGGAAAAGTGCAATTTTCGTTGTGGTTATAAGATGGTAACTTCTTTATGTCAGCATTTCCTTTTCTCTAGAATACATTGAGGCTTCTACATCGACATCTGATGTGAAACTCATGCAAACATCAAGAATGGGTCGATACCCTGTGCACCTACATAAATTTCCAGATATTACCCTTTTTGCTTCGGATTAAGTAAGCTTTGAAAATCTTTCAGGCGGTTCGGGTCTTTCTGATTTATCTGCATTAATGATTGCTGAGAAAACAGACATGCACATGTCAAGGGTGCAAAAACCACATTGTGAAGCATGAAATCCAGAAAACCTTTGGTGGATTGAATGGATTCCTTCTTTAGTATTACCAAGTCCTTCAGTTGTAGTAATTGAGCACAGGTTTATACAACATAGAAGAGTTAGGCATGAACTAATTGTGAAATCTTTAACTTTACTAGTCTATGGATTGTATATTAATAAAAACACCACACAAGCTCCACATCCACCTATGTGAATAATATTGTAAAATAATGTTATGAACTAGTGCTATAGATGCAAGTGTATATGTATCATAATTTGGAAATATGATAACTTGCATTATTAAAACGATTTATTACAATAACCTACCGTAAGTCCTTATGTAATATAAAGCTTTGAATTCACTAGGGATCCTTGTATTGGATGTTGTCGTAGCTACATAAAGATACTGCAAAATTTCTATACAGAAAGCTTTGAAACGGTTCATTTTCATTTTTGAAGCAAAAATGTGAACTCTCAAACAGAACCGACTCCCGGGTATTTGCATGTTAACTTGATAATTAGTCTAACATCAGATATCCTCAGGTTTATTTAAAAACTACAAATATAAAGAAAATAATTTGAATTATATGCATGACAAATGACCAACATGGAGGAAATCATTGTTTCAGTGGGCAAATTTATCCAGAATTGCATCTACAAACTCAAGAACTTAGATTTCCCATAGCTTTCTTTTAGAACCCTGCCAACAATTATCTTTCCAATAATCATTGCATCGCCCATTGTATTTTTACATCCAAAATTTGTAATGTCGGGTTTGTTTTAATTTTTTCATTCAAAAATGAAATCTGTTGTATAGGACAAGTTCCAGTTTCCATATTTTTGAACCATTTAGCATTTAGCGTTAATAAATGAGCAGCTACAACTTAAAAAATAATAATTTAGCATTAAGAATCAAAAGAAGAGAAGAAATGGAGTAGCAGCAATACACAAATCAATATTTCTGTCAACAAATTGCCAAAGCAAAGTGTACTAGATTACATAGTAAATTACATAACAAGCATTATACTATGCTGTAAATTATAACATAAACAAGCAAAGTTCAAAAGCAGACACCTAGCTTTCATTATGTGTAGGAAATGTGATTAATCATGTTTTCATTTACATGCTTCCAAGCAAACGTTTTCTTCATCTTGTCAACATAATTAGTATATTACTACCACCATAGCCAACTCAAGATAAACTCCATCCATAACTCTAATGTGCTCCAAGTTACCTGTCCAATACATTTTATGAATTCAGGTCCAAGATGATATTACACAACATAGGAAGATAATAAATCTGGATCTATGTTTAGGTCAAAATATTACATATGCAGAATATATATAAACTTAAAAAAGCTCAGGTATGTTGTTGGACTCTTTAATTTTTCTTTATACGCTTGTTCTTTGTGCCAGAAGAATATATGATACCAGCACCGTTTTCATTTTAAAAATAACATTCCCAACTAAATAAATTGAACTACAGTCCTTTCATCATAATGTGTTTCCATTTGAAATATATGTTTAAGGTAATAATGAAGAAATCAGTTGGATTTCGTGGTTTTTATGGTGTATATATCATTTAGCATTAAGAATCATTTAAGTTATTCTACAAGACAATCAAACATTACCTAGATGTATGCCTAAAAATGCAGGTACAACATATGCTATTGAACCTAAAAAGGAAGAGAACAAAGAAGTGGATTGTCAAAAATTCACCCAAACTACTGAACAGTATGTTGAAGTACAACATTCTACTAACACTATTAGCCATAATGAAGAAGAAAAAACAATAAAAGGAAAGGCGTCCAATTTTCAAATTCAGGAAATCTAACAGTAGCAAAAAACACGAAATCCAAGGATACTTCTTCCAACCAGTAACAAAATGAAAGTAATAATTTAGAGGAAAATTGTAATGCCCCAAAATTTTGAGGAAAATTATTTTAATAAAATAATTCAGTTCTAAAAATATCTGTATTAAATGTTGAAGGATTTTGATGAAATGATGTGCAAGAGTATGTGTGCTCATGCACACTGGAAATGGCACAAGGAAAAGATATAAAAATCTCTGAAAAAAAATATATAATAATTATGTACTAAAATTAAAAATATGAAACATATGCATATGAATATTTTTACAAGAAGTAAGGAAGAATTAAATAAATATATATACACATGTTTATACACAGGTACATTTTTCTTTGAGCAGAAATATATTGGAACTAAGCAAGAAAAAAATAATAACACTAAAATGGTATGAGATATAATATAAGCAAGTATGTTATGTATAGGCAAAAATAGAAAGAGGGGGATTTCCAGAAATAAACAAATGAGTAAATTTAGTTAAGTCACACACTTTTAACATGACTTGAGTGAGTGGCCATTTTCTGAAAAAGTAAAGAAAAGAAAATGCAGCCTTAACTAATTGATATGGCCGGGGTAATCAAGGATGGAAATATGAAAACATAAAATGCAAAATATATGATGTTAGTCAGGACAAAAATGGAATTCTGCCTTGATAAAAACCCAAGTGAAAATGCTTATAAATAAGTAGTTATAGCCAGAGAAATCATTTTACCCGAGATACTTAGAAAAAAGAAGAGGGGAAGAAAACATTTTAAAGGAAGGGAAAATACTCTGGATTTTCTGCATCAACTAGAAGGGGATACTTAGGTGAGTGATCTCACTAGATTCATGGCATTAAGACCTGATATAAGGCAGCCAAATTTTTATGTTGCTATTTGCACTTCTTTTTTGGTTTTGTTTAACATAGTTTTATTAATATTTTTGAGTGGTCTTTTTTGATCTGGCATAACGTTTTATTATGAATGCTCTTTGGATAGTTTTGACCTGATGAGATGTTTTATTATGGATGTGCTAAATATTGTTTCATTACATTCTGAAAAGTTAAGGCATCAAGTCTTGAAATCATAAGAAAAATACTTATAACTGATATGGAATCATGGCATGGAAGTTCCAACAGAAAAAATAAATGATGAGCTGCATTATACAGTGTATAAGTGCTGAGGCTTTAGAGAAAAAGTATTAGGGGTGCAATAGAAATATCTATGTGTTGAATCCCTGATCACATAGCAAAAATCTACAAGTCAAAGATTATGATTCAGTTAGATCTTGGATCTAGCTCAATCATAGTTATTTGCAGATTACAATGACTTAATATGCCATGTTTCTATCATCAGTTGTAAATACTCTTGCATTTGATTTAAAGACAAGATATCTATTAGCAATATTCTTGTATCATTGCCTTTGAAAACATGTTTGCAGTATTACTGCGGTGTTTTAGTGAACACTGTGACAAGCTTACTTAGCTATCTGATGATAGGGTCAAACAAGTATAATTAATAAATTAAATTAGAAACGGTGAGCCAAGAAGGCTGCTGGAATGCTTGTCATATTTGAAGTATGCAAGTTGGCACATGGTTTGTTTAAGCCCTGAGATCTTTGTGCAACGTGTCCCTGTGATTCTTTGATAGCAGATGAGGCTAGGATTTAAATTGATATATATACATATAACCAACCTTTAAATGATGAGATAGGAACATGAGTATTTCTCGAGATTGGTTGAATGGAATCATGATTATTCCAGTGTGTGTATATATATATACTGATTGATTAATGAGTATGTTTACATGAACATGTATGAACTAATAGTAAGTTTATAAAGATACTAAGACTGCACAAAAGTCCATCTATAGCATAGAACAACAGTTGAATTAAGAGAATTGCTTAAGTAACTGGCTAGTGTTCATATATAATTTGTTTGCTTAATAACATGAATACATTGATATTGCTCATACCATATCATAGATCTGACCCCTGTTTTCTCATGGCATATGGGGGTGTCTCATTTTTGAAATGAGGCAGCCACCAATGCTTTTTCAAGGAATGCAGGAACTAAGTAGAAAATGAAGTTATGGCTAAAGAGAAGGAATGAATAAACATGCTTTCTAGTTCTAATAGGAATATAGAATGACATATTTGCATGTATTCATGAAAACAATGTTTAATTTCTCTGCTATGTATTGAAACATGTTTTGTTTGACTGAATTAGTGATACCTATTGAATCTTGCTATGTATTAAGATCTAAGAATTGAATGACATTTGAGTATATTTGAACAAATTATTATCTATGAAAAATCTGGGAAAAGAGATGTATTTATTTTGGAGCAAATTTTTTATACAAAACCTATATTATAATGGACAGGATAAACTATTTAAAAAGGCAGTGAGTTCTAAAGTGAAATCTGATTTTAATTTGATGTAATCTCTTGGTATTTAGTCACTCTTCTTTGAAATATCTTATGGAAGAATTTGAGTCTAGTTGTGAGCTGTTTTGTAAAGTATACATATATCTTAAACAGGACTTCAAGTATTTAGAAAGTGAAAGACATTTCAAAATTCACACAGCCACATGGTTCAACCAGCTTCAAAAGAATGGAGTTTGGGTTGATTATGTTGGTTGGTGATTTGATAAGCAAGTGCTCTTTAAAACTCCTTAGTTCATTTAGTAAAGATTTAAATTAAAAACTTTTCTTCAATTATTAAAGACCAATTTGCACAATTAACTGGCTTGCATTATCAAACCAGTAAGTATCATCTTGTTATAACCTGGTTCATTCAAAATAAAGTGATTGTTCACTTATGAATCATTTTCATATCAAGTACTTTTATCATCTCAAACTCAAAAGCAAATGCTTTAATTCCTAAGATAATTCCATCAAGACAAATTATTGAAATTCTTAGATAAAACAATTAAAATTACTATTTTAAACAAAATTTAAGCAGGATCTACTTATATAAATAATAAGTTTCAAATAAAAATATTTAAGTGGAGATTTATATTTAAGATTTAGATTTAAATTTAAATTCAATTCAAATCAAACAGAATATGCTCTTGTTTAGAAAAAAAATATATTACTCTGATTTAAACAAGATGGACACATACATCCTCATATGTATGTGCATATCTTTTTGAACATACTGATATATCTATATTAGTGGTAATTTTGCATCCGGGATAAATTGATTAAAAAGGAAAATGACTCTGAGAAATTAAACTAAGTTTAATTGAGCAAATGTATATGTATTAAAAAAAATCCTAGAAATATAGGTAAAATTAGGAGGGTCATTTCAAAAATAACTCACTCGAATTTTTTGACGTTGAATTACCTTTAGAGGTTCTTTCGAAAGATACTATTACTGCTATTATTCACCTCAGCAAGGACTCGATAACTGGCCAAATGAGAGAAGAATGAGGGTTTCCAAAGATCGTGTATTTTGGGGTCAACAGTGGAGAGAGAGAAAGAGATCGACAATGAATAGAGCAAAGAGAGATCGATAGTTCTAAGAGTGAGCGTGTTGGAGAGTTTTAGGGATAAGAATAGGAATATGTGCGGAGAGAGTGAGAGAGGTCGATGTTGAGTGGTGAACGAGCGCGACATATTTTTTCTTTCCCTCCTTTTTCACGTTGACCTAGAGCAGTGTTTTGGAGATTGTTTTTTTTTTGTTTTTTGAATAATCCATCCACGTAATAGCAACATTTTCAATTAAACGCTGCTTCATCGTGCTGCAAGAAAATAGATTTTGTTGAAGTGAGACCTGCTCCTTCTCTTTTGGCTCCTCAGTTCGAACGGAAGTAGGTTCATCCTCAAGTGGAGCAGAGGGTCTAGGGGATGAAGGTGGCATATCCTTATGAGAAGGTGGATCCTTTCAGAGAGTTCAGCTTTATCGCTACCATCTTTCTCTGAAGCATCGGAAGGCCCCACTATATCTCCACCATGGCCTTGACCTCTGGAGGGTCCATCGTTACTGTCATCGTCATCATTTTCGTTATCGCTATCCTCGTCGTCGTCGTCATCTTTTTCTTCTTTGGCATCATGAGTGTCATCCTCCTCCTTGGAATTAGATTCAATGTCAAAGGACGGAATATCAAAAGAAAGAGCTTCAGCTCTCCTCCTCGCCTCCAGGTCCGATACCCTGCCTAATCTGGTTGATTTTGTCCATACTCTTTCGGCTAAAGCTGGGTCGAGAAAGATGAAGCTAAATTCAAGACATTTCTTGTGATTATCGCCATATGCAAGCATGAGGGCATCTTCATAATTATTCAGCATCATAGGCCCTAGGGTGACATTAGCAAACTCGAAGACTTTCTTCTTGACATCGAAGAGGGTGCGAATAGACAGTTTGAGTGAAGCTTGGGTCCTATTGAATTTTTCTTTCAAGGTAGAATTCTTGGCAACCAAGCGAGCTTTTTCGTCTTCCGAGTCTTTCAGGGTTAACTCCATGGCAAATTTACCATTGGTGGTGAGTTAGTGAGCTTCCCTCTCCGCTTCAAGATCAGCTTCAACCCTGGTGAGGAAAGCCTTGACTCGCTCGAATTCAGTGGAAGCGTCATTTTGAGCGACAATCAAAGAAGATAATTGATTTTTGAGCTTGAAGTTCTCCTTCTACATCCTTGAAGTTTCTGTGGAAATTTCGAAACATAATCATTTAGAGATATCCTTTTCCTTGAAATCTGCAACAAGAAATGAAACATAAATTAGCAATTGGAGTAATCCAACAATGATAAGTTCAATTGGATGAAAGCTTGCCAAAAGTTGCTGATCTATAAGTGTTAACGTAAAAATTGACGCTAACACCTCGGCGTGAATATTAGTAATGTGAAAGCACCACTCGTTGGTACGGGAACTAGAAATAAGCAGAAAATAGCAGAAAAGTAAAGTGACAGCAGTTTTATAGTGGTTCGGCTCGAAATTAAGCCTACGTCCACTTTATCTTCTTTATTGCTAATTCGATTACAACTTTTACAACAATTCTTCGATTACAATATGATTTCAACACACTTGAGACGAGTAGCTAGAACTTTGATGTAAGAGAGCTCTTTGAATCCATGTTGGATGTGTTAGATCTTCTCTTGAAGTTCGTTGAAGCGTCTTTGGTGTTTGAAGTGTCGGATGAGTCGAGAAAACAGCAGAGTATAGGCGCTCCAGAAATGATCCAAAAGTCCCCTTCAAGTTGGAGTAGGTGGGGTATTTATAGGAGAATTCAGGAATTAGGTTGTAGGTCGTGAGCGACCTTGGATAGGTCGTAGGTCGCAAGCGACCTTAAGGAGCACGGGCTACAACTTAGTAGTTTTGCACTGGATCATTTGAACATAGTGACAAGTCATAGGTTGTGAACGGCTTAAGGTAGGTCGTAGGTCGCGTGCGACCTGGTGGGCATGGTTTGCGGCTTAATAGTGGTGCACTTGATCTTCTGAACGAGGTGACAAGTGGTAGGTCGTGAACGACCTAAGGTAGGTCGTAGGTCGTGAGCGACCTAGGGAGTAGTTGCTGAAGCTTTAGGTCGTTGAACTGTTCCATCTTTAGGTCACTAGGTTGCTTTGTGATGTTAGGTCGCTAGAGCTTTAGGTCGTTGAACTGTTCCATCTTTAGGTCGCTAGGTTGCTTTGTGATGTTAGGTCGCTAGAGCTTTAGGTCATAGGTCGCTTGAACTTTAGGTCGTTAAAGCTTTAGGTCATTAGGTCGCTTGATCTTATAATTCATTAGGACGCCGAGTTGCCAAAAGAGGGGTTAACACTTGCCCCTCGAAGTATATGCCTAGGGACTAGGTCGTGTGCTTCGATACTTGTTAACTCGCTCCTTACTGAGTCGCTAGGTCGTTAGCGACCTAACGGTGGAGTTAAGTCGTTCGCACCGTTTCAGGTTCCACTGTCCTCGCATATAAGTTGTTCATCTCCTTCCTCCTTCTCCTCACTTGCTCCATTATTCGAAACCACCATTGACGAATTCTTGAGCTTTCGAAGGCAAATTCCATCCAACTAGCCACCGATCATCTTCATCATCACATCGCGTAAGTGGATCTGCTCTTTATCTGATCCTCGATCACCATCAAATCACGAATTCTCCCATTTGCCGTCCCTAACCCAATTTCATATGTTGCGTTTCACCAAGAGTCGTACTACGATTGATTCTTGGTCGTCATTGGTTACATTACCATTGTAATTCTTGTGAATTACAGTAGTGTATTGGACTTGTGATGAATTTATGGCGATCTGATTTGGTTTCTGGCGATGTGGAGAGGGATGATGATGGGTTATTGGGTCTTAGGTTATCCAGTTTATGAGTCAAGCGAGTTATTGAGTGGAGAAGAATTAGCATATTAAGGAGGATTAGGGAATGTCTGGTTTAAGAGTTTCGAACGACCTAAGGCTTATTGGCTTGAACATGAATCACACGACCTAACTTTCTTGGGACCTAACTTCTTGGGGCATAGGTTTTAGGTCGCGGCCGAGCTAACACTTAGACAAATCTTGACCTGAAGCCTATGAACTCTTTGATTTGCACAGTGCGACCTAAGGAAGCACCGACCTACGCTAGGTCGCTTGAAAATAGTCTGGACGACCTAACTGTTCCGAGTTAACTTAACCCATTCTAGCGACTTGAACCACTTTACGACTTAAGCTCTCTACGAGTTAATTTTTTAGGTCGCACGTGCAATCAGGCGACCTAGGACTTAACATATTTGCACTGCCTTGTCTAGAATTCTTTAACTTGAACAATGTGACTTAAGAAAGTTTACCTGAACTTGTTTGAACTGTTTGAACTTCCTTACAGATTATACTAATCTTTTAATCTAACAACCTGTCAAACACAACATTTGTAGAAAACTAGGGCGAATATACTGCCATTGACTGCCCACAACGAATGACAGATTAGTCGATAAAGAATAATCAACTTAAATGAACTCTGTGAATGAAATGCTGTGAATCAACAAATTCAAGTGAAGTATTAAAGAAAAGCTAAAATAATCAACTAAAGCTGATTTGTTTGCATCAACATTGTACTTGGACTTAAAATAACAAGCCCTGAAACTCTATAATCGACACACGTCAACTAATTTGATTCCAGTTATATTTGCTTGTCATTTTACTGGTTTTGCACAACACTTCACACTTTTAGGAAACATGCACCATCATATTTGAATATCCAGTTCCTTGTGTAGAATGACTTCCCAACAAGAAGAAACAGGACAAGCTGAGGAGTTTTTTCCAATTGCTAATCCGTTGGATGATCCTCCGGAAAGAACTTCGACCACCTTGAACCACAGAGCTTTCAATCAATTGTGCATTCAGTTTGGTATTGCCGAAACAGACGCTTTGCTTCCTGGAGTAAACGATACTACTGACAGGCCACCTCTTGGTTTTGTTGCAGTTAATCATCAGATGTGCTTAAGTGGAGCTATTCCTCCCTTTAATGATTTTCTTCGACAGCTTCTTCTTCGATTGACTATCTCCCCCTTCCAGCTACACCCTAACGGTTAAGCCATCTTGATGGGGTTGTGTGTGCTATTCAGAAGGACGCACGACCGTCTTCCAAGTTTTGAAGAGATCTGCTATTTATGCACCTTTGCGAAGAACAAATATCAACCTTCAATTATACTTGTGAGAGGCGCAAGAAACCGTAAATTGATTCTAGACTTGCCCGAGAGTGCACACGGGTTTTTAAGTCAATTCTTCTTCGTCCGCTACCTCCCGGGATTCTATGCAGTCTGGAGAGTCGGAAGTAAGATTGCCTTTCTCTATTCACTTCATTTTTTGAACTTCTCGAAACTCGAATTGTTAAATGCTTAACTTCATTCTTTACTTTTTGCAGCACTTCCTCCTCTGCTTAGGGATCCCAGCCACAAGCCAACCTTCGAAACTTTAAGTGCTGTGGCTGCTGAAGAGAGAAGCACTAAATTTTTGCTGAAAGACAAGCTTTTGCACCAGTTCGGACTTTTACACTCCTCCCGATCTACTCAGATTCACGAAGTTTCAAGTTCCGAGACTGAAACATTGGTTGCCCCGGTTTCTACCGAGGAAGTTGTATCGAAGGAACCTGACACAGGGGCTTTGTTAGTAAAGTGTTCCACTCCTACCGATGACTTTGCGAGGTTATCCGACAAACTTGCACTTCTCCCGTAATCGAAGAAGAGGAACTTCCTCAACACTCCGGGAAGGCCGATGATAAAGGAGTTGAGAGAAAGAGTCCTGCTAAGCATGACGGTGATGATACTTTTGATGGATTGAGTGATTTAATGATTACTTCACAAGAGCTCTTCAAAGATGACAATTCCACAACTAAAGTTACATCTCCCGCAGTTGAAGTGACATCTGCCTTGCAGCAACATTCGTTAGCCCAAAAGTTGACTCCTACTTCAAAATCTGTCATCACTCCCCAACCAAAGAGTGGTTTGTAGTTTGACGCGCGTAGCTTGCACATCACACACACTTAGGATTTTTGGCACTTATACGTACTTAGCCTCTTTACTTCGGAGATTTTTTTTAAGACTTGTCTTTTCTTCAATTTCAGGTTCTCCGATGGGGCGAAGTGGCTCATACTATGACGATTTCTAGCATTATGGAAGGCGTGGCACTTATGATGCCAGACGCTATCTCCCTGCCCCGAGGGAAACCGATGAAGAAAGAGCTGCCAGAAAAGCTCATGAAAGACAAACTTACGAGGAGTGGCAAAGAAGAAAGGATGATGACTCCCACAAGAGAAAATCTTATGATGTTAAAGGGAAAGGTCATGTTGCTGAAGATCCGAGCAAACGGGCCAAACTTAGCGAAAAACCGACGTCTGCAATTTCTGAAAAGACCGCTGCTCCTAACCCTCTTGACATCCCCTCCAGTTCTCCTACTCTTAAGAAATCTGACAATCAGACAATTATCAACAGGCCTCAGTATCAAGTCAGGGATGCTCCTCCTACACTTCAAAGTCGATTCCCAAATTGGTGTTTAAAAGGAGTGCGCTTTGACTTGGATTTGGTTCCCATCGATAAGCAGGCCATGCTAAGGAATCTCGATGCTGTTAAGCTTGACATCGAGAGAATGTCTGGATGGCAAAAACTGGTTGACGAGCTTCAAAGAGTTAATCATATGAATCTCGAAGCCATGTTAACTATGGAAAACGATCATTCGGAGTGGAAGAAAATTCTTAAGCAACATGATGCAGAAATGACGAGCATCGCTAATGACAATGCGAGACTTGAGTCTGAAGTTAGGAAACTCAAGGAAGATCTTGCCACCTCTTCCTCTTCTTTTACTCAAAAGGAAAAGGTACTTCAAAGGCAAGTAAAAGATGCCCATGCTAGCCAAAGAGATGCCGAAACGAAACTTGAGGTAGAGCGGCATGTAATTGAAAAATACCACAAGGATACCATTCAGCTGCGGGAAAGAGTTAACTCCTAAGACATGGAGATTGAAGTGTTAAAGGCTCGACTTCTTAAAATTGAAAAAGAGCATGATGAGGCAGTTGCCGGCCAAATTACAGACGAAGAATCTCATGAGGCAACCAAAGCCAATATCAGCTCTACTTTATTCGATCTTTACTTGCACAACGTCCTAGGGCGTGGTAGTCTCTCATTTTTGGGCCCTAAATATGAGGTTACTTTGGCCGAAGTGTGGGAGGCCGTACTTGATATGTTTGGAGGTGCTGGCTATGCAGAGGCAGATCTTGAGGCGCTCTATCTAGATGATGAAGCGCATACTGCCCTTGCCAGGGGAAAAGAGCAGCTTGCTAGGGAGCGAGCCGAAGTAGCAGGAGGAGAGCGTTTGGAGAAAGCGCTTTTAACCGACCTTGCTCGTCCTCCGGCTTCGGTCGACCCTGATACCATTGGCTCTAGTTCTTATTCTCCACCTCCTGCAAAAACCAAAGTTAAAGCCGCAATTACCGAGCCTCCCACTATTCAAGCCGAGGAGAAGACCCAAGATGACACTGAAGCCGAAAACTTTGAAATCGAAGTGATTAAACCGACTTCTCCAGGTAACTTCGATGTTGATCCAAGTCGAGTAGACTACTCATTCGATTCAACTGAGCTCGATGATTTTCTCGCTTATTACTTAAGTCCTTACGAGCCAATACCTTCTCTTTTTATGGAAACTACTGATTTTAACTTTTCTTCTTCTGTAGCGGAAACAATGAATGCTGCACAAACTCCTCCTCTTCCAGCTGTTCCTCCTCCATCCCTTCAAATCACTCCTACTTCTCAACCGGGATCGTAGGAAGAACAAATAGGAGCCCTTCAAGGCTTGGACGATCCACTTGCTTCGCAAGAGCAGAAGGCTGGGGAACTTGAAGAAGGTGAAAAGACTCCGGAGTGAATTATTACTAATGACACAAAGTTGTCTGAACTCATCACTCCGGGCAGCGAATCTTCTTCAAGGAAGAAAGGGAAGCGCACAACTTCGAAGAAGGGAAGGAAAAGCACTTCTGCTACTGGAGAGGAAGCGAAAGTTGACCTAGCCATACCTCCTTCTCCTTCTTCCCCGACCCGTCAACGCCGGCTTCAGAAATTAATCATCAAGCCGGGCAAGAGCTCCAAAGGTGGCGGGAAGAAGGAGTGATGAACTTGACTTTACGCTTCTTGTTTTGCTTTTTTGCTTTTTGCATGTATTGATCGGAGATTGTGCGGGTACCGGTCCCCGCTTGAAACCTGCATATGTACAAAAACTTTATAGTATGGAATGAAATGGTTCTTTTTACTTGTACAATTTCTTGCCAGTATATGTGTGAATGCATTTATTCCTTGTTTTTGCACAAGTTTCTTTATTTACTTTATATGATACCGCGGTGAGCTCGGGGTATGATGTTTGAGCGTTGTTTTTATTAATTTAGCTATTTGCCCCCATACCACGGCTTACTGAAATATTCTGAAAAGACTTGTACTCTTATTTTAGAGAATAATTCATCTGTTTTGAGGAAATATTATTCTGCTTTTAATAGAATACGCTTTGTATCGGAGAAGTTTTTCTTTCTCTCTATTTTTAAAGAACACTTCTACTTTCGGGGATGATCACTTTTACTTGTTGAAAAGTGGATTCCCCTACGCAGTGAAGCAGGCTTCTGAAGAATACTTCAATTTGTTTGTCAGAAAGTTGTATTTCATCGTTGAATGGGTCCACGGGACAGGCGTCAGCTGTTTTATCGGATATTTGTTTATACAAATAATCATAAGTATTCAGCTGCGGCATGGAACCTTCTTTTTTGAGAAGGTGCCCCTTTGGTGGTTCCATCGATGAAGTTCTTGGATGTGCCTCGTTAGAGGGCTTTATTTATTTAGTGCTTCCGAAGAAGGCTTTGTGCCTCCGAAGAGAAGCATTTTGGTCTCCGAAGAGAAGCATTTTGGTCTCCAAAGAGAAGCATTTTGGTCTCCGAAGAGAAGCATTTTTGCTTGGGCCCTTCCACCATCTGCTTCTTAGTGATTCCTCGTTACCACTTCAAGTACATGTCCCCTTCTTTTGCAAGATGTTTTCTTTTTGCCAGAGAAGTGTACTTCATCGTTGAGTGAATCCACGGGGCAGACGCAAGCTACTTTACCGGATGTTCGTTTGCACAAACGATCGCGATTAGTTAGCAAGGGTCTGGAACCTTCTCGTTAGGAAGGTGCTCGCTTTGGTGGAATCATCAACTGTTTGTGAATAGCACTTCTTTTGTGGGGTTGACATTGTTGAGTGATTTGTAGGAATCGCTGAGCCTTGTGATGTGTTGAATAGGTAAGCTTTGCTTTGATAGCCTGCAATATTAAATCGACATTTTAGCAATATTTTAAAGATACTTGCATATCGAAATGAGACAGGCATTTTATAGCATTAGAGAACACAAGATTTATAGTTCTTTATTATTGATTCACACTAATTTCTCAGTGGTTTACAATAAAAAAGTTATACATCCACCATCATTTTACAAATTTAAGCAATGATGTTAAGTAAAAAATGGATGCAAGTGATTATTGTTCCAGAATCTCCGGATTGAATTTCCATTTCCACTGGATTCATAGTTTTGGATTCATATGCCAGAGAGAATGAAAGATGCCCCAGCTGTAGTTTTGTGGGTAGTTAGCAGTCGTCTCAACTTCTGCCTGTTGGGTGTGGACCCCCGGTGACAACATTAATGACAAGTTTTTCGGATTCTTGCACTACAATGTTGTCGCCAGAGCCAGATTGATGGGTTGGAAGTTGTTGCCCCTGAGTGGATGAGGTTGGGTCGACTCCGTTTTTCTTCACATATTGTTGCAGTTTACCTTGTTTCAGCAACTCGTCAATCACATTCTTTAACTGGCGACATTGGTTAGTGTCATGGCCAGGTTGATTGTGAAATCAACAGAATTTCCCATTATGCACTGCACTTCTCCCCATCTCAGGTGGTTTGGGATACTTGACAACATCTTTCGTTGCGAAGAAGATATTTTCCGGTGTGTCAGTTAAGGGAGTAAAATCTGAAGGATTAAAGCGGCGAGGTTTCTTCTCATTCCCCTGCTTCTTTCCTCCATCATTTTCCCTTCTCTGATTTCCAGATTCTCTTTTGTTAGGAGTAACATTGTTATTCTTGATTTTGGCAACAACCACTTTCGCTGGCGTAGAAAGGCTTTCTAGGCGCATGAATTCGTCGGCCTTTTTATAAAACTTCTCAAGTGAATTCGGTTCCTTCATTTTTAACCATCTACCGAATTCACTTGATTTGTCGATGGCTCGCATCAAGTAAGTCAGGATCATACAGGGTTCAGCATTATCTACTTCGGCCAGGGCTAGGTTAAAGCGGTTCAAGAAAGATTTGATAGATTCTCCGGGAACTTGTTTAAGGCTAGACAGTGACATTATATCCTTAGCCTTTGAAGCATACAATCTGAACTGATCTTTGAACTTTTGTGTTAAGTCTTAGAATTGATCTATGGACCGAACTGGTAGCTTTGTGAACCAAAGTAGAGCCACTCCTTCCAAGTACACTGGAAAGTATCGACACTTAATCTCATCTAATGCTCTTGCACCGGTCATATGCCAGTCGTACTTATATAGGAAGTGATTAGGGTCACTTGTTGTAACATCCCGAAAATTTTCGACTTTCGAAAATTCAACATCGATACTCACTTTATCGACTGCTGAGCGATCGAATGCCGGAAACCCGAAAAGTTATGGTTTTAAGAAAAAGAAAAAGGTAGAAGAAGAAGATAGAAGAAAAAGAAGAAAGAAGGAAAAAGAACAACAACAGAACAACATCAGAAACAGAAACAATATCAGAATCTTACACATCGCAGCGGAACAATATATAATAGATAAATGAATAATCTTTAAAACAAAGAACTATATCATTTTATACATACATCAATCATCAGTGTCAATATACAACTCAGTACAACAATGGACAGTTTTATAACTTGTCCTCATACAGAATACACAGCGGAATAAATACTATCAGATACAAATACTACGTCTCGTCATCCAGCTTATCTCCAAAGCTCCAGAATATCCAGAATATCCTGATAATATAACTCTAGGCTGCCCGTGTGGAAAATTTGTGGGCACCCAGAGTTTAGAAGGGAACAATAAACTCCGAGTCAGTCATGGTGACTGGTGTGAGATCGTAAAACAGTTATTTATCTTTAAAATAAACAACAGAAGAATTTTAAAGTCAATTCGCAATGCTTTTGGAAAATGAAACTACCATAAGACCTCCCACCACACACACAATGCAAACGCAGAATTGGAGGAGATTTCTTCTTATGATAGTCAAAGATGCTTACTACGCAAAATCAAATTCTTTTTGATATTATTATTAGTGCATAGTGTAGAAATCATTTCGAAAGTATAATATTAATCTTAGCCAACATACGACCAGTATCGTATGCCTACTATAGCTACCATCCAAACAGTGGGGCGCCACCATAAGTGAATGATAGGTTCTACAACTAATACCGTACAAGTCACGTATTGTTTCTTTGGATTTCCAACAAATGGTCAGGCAAAGGAACTTCCTATCCACGATGGGTACGTCCCTGGAATAGACGACCCGAGAACCTAACCGGATCTCTGCCAACACAAGGCCGGGTTACCTCTGCAAAAATAGGTAACTACTGACACGCGTATGCCATCCCCCGATCGTCACCGATCTTCCCGAGGATCCCCGATTTCCAACAAACCACAAAGTAATAATAACTGTGCAGCAACCACAGAGGTTAAGTATCTGGGCTCCATACCATGATACCACCTTTATCCAGAAGGAATGACATACACTAAGGGGCGCTACTCCCTAGAACCTTGCTGCATCCTTCCTGTTTCGACCATTTCCGGGGTGTGAGGCTCGACGAAGTCTCGTCCACAAAGCTACGCTTTCTCAAAAAGCCCTGCTTCGGGTCAAACAAAATGATCAACCTATGATCACAAAGATATAAGATCAAACAAATGATCATATCACAAATGATCAAACACTGATCATTTCACAGCAACACTCAGTATGCCACGTTACCAAATTGGATATATCACTGATAAATTTCAACTACATAACCTCTGAGCTCGTACGTCTCAGAGAAGGGTGTTAAGCTAAGAGAATAAATTCTCCGCCACCAACAGAAATGTATTTGAAAGAAATCAGCTTTATATCTCAAATTGTAACGTCAGACACACAATCCATACAAGTCTGTTCCGGGATCGAACAGAACCGAAGGCACTTCTCACGAAGCCCTTGCATTTCCGGATAATTTTCAATCACGTCAGGACTTCCCGTCACTAAGGGTGATAAAACCTCTAAATCGAAGATCAGTCGATGTAGAGTAACTCGACGGTAATCCTTCCGTTTTCAAAAATATCCGGTCTTCACACCGGTCTTCAAATGCAATTCATAACGACGTATCACATATTCGGAATAGGTTATACGACCCCATGGTCCTTTCCCGGTTAACCCGAACAGTGAGCGTTTAATTAAAAATAAGTGTGGCATTCAAATTCATCCAATTCACAACAAATACCTATCTAAAGGTAATTATTGATAGTCGGTTATTTAACTATCAATAAAGATGCGCAACATCATCAGATTCCAAATAATTTTCCAAATTATTTCATCTTCCAAAAATATCTTTACTAGATATATATAATTTTCACACTTAACCGTTTGAAAACAATTTCAAATCAATTTCCACATTTCATTTTATCTTTGAAGATAAAATCTCAAAAACAGTTCATTTCATATTGGAAAAGCAATTCCATACTTATTTAATAATAAGTATTTCACAAATCTTTTTATTTTCAACATTTGAAAATATTCGATATACTTAAATCAAAATTTAAGTATATATTTCATTCTTTAAGGAAATCAATAATTTTAACAACATCTATTTGAGTCAAAACGAATGTTACGTAAAACATCGTTACGACGACTCAAAATCACTAGTATAGGGATTCGAAATTTAGATAGATATATAAATCCCAATACTACATCAAAAACATTTCCTCTTGGAAATCATTTACTATAACAACAGTGTTATAGTCCACCATTTCCTTAAATTTCTCGAAAACGTCTATTTCAACAAGAACTGTTGAAATCTATGATTTCGATAGTTCACACGTTTTAAAACATCCTTTAAAACAATTACTTCATTTCGTAACATCACTTTTTCCAAAACATATCCATTTTATTTAATAATATATTCACTGTCCAAAATCGTGAATATAATCACTATCCCAATTTTAACAATTTCTACACATTTAACTTAAAGGATAATTCGCTGTCCAGAATCACGAATATATCTCCTTTAATAACTTCAATGTTAAATTTATCAAATTCTATTGATTTTGAATTTATAAAACAATGTTTATAAATCCCATTTTCTATTTATAAAACTTCGATTTCTAATTTATCCAATTCAACTTATATGACTCAATTATATACTGGAAGTCTATATTATAAGTTAAGAACTTATAATTCATTTATTTACAACATCTATTCATTTCTCATCTAAATGTCCACATCCGATTTAAAAGATAATTGCTTATAAATCCTTTTGTTTTACAAAACCTATTCATTTAATAACTTCACAATTTATAAATCTATAAATTTCTATCCACTTATGGAATCCATTTTATTTGACTGAAACACTTAATAAAACTCATTTCAAAATCCCAATATTTTTAATTCATAAAAATATCAATTTTTATAAATCTTTTTATATGAATTGTTTAAAATACTTCAACAATTCCAATTTAAACTATTTCATAATCCTTATCAATTGTTTATTTCAAAAATAACATTTTTGTCGTATTTCACAAAAATCACAATTTTACTAACATTTAAAATTTTAACATTTATTTATTTAAAATAAACCAATTCAAAAATTTCAATAAAACGTATATTTCTACAAATCACTTTAAAAATCCTTTTAAATTAAAAGTCGTTATTTTTACATTTCAAAACTGAATCCGATGATGCAACAACACCAATCAGTCCATCACAACAGTCAAATATCATATATCATCATATGATAACAGAATATATCAAAATATCTGTAAATAATCAATACGGTGAGGAATCCAGTTGGATCCCTCCAACCTGTTTCCCTGCATCCACAGATGTTAGCACAATACCAATTCCGCTCCAGTACGGAATTATCGCGGTATATAGGTTTTTATAAATCCGCTTACTAACGGCGCAATAGGGTCTCATCCGCTATACGAGGCGGGAAATCAATCAATCCAATATATACATATGCCAATATGTATATATTGCTATATATAGATATATCCTATCATATCTAATACCACATCCAATAGCAATCAAATCATCAATCAATAAATAACTGAAAATTCCACTTTTCAATCGAGTGAGAAAAATCTCACCTTGATTTTAAATTCTGTTCCAGCGTTTATTTCGAATAAAATTAAACGCGCGTTTAATTTTACCCGAAATTTTCATTAACTCCAAATGACTCCAAATCAGTTGCATCGCGAAGAGCTCGTCACAACGAAGCCAACGCAAAAAGTTTCGTCGTTTTCTGATAACGTATGAAAGAGATACATCATTTTAAAGTTACACGAATTATAAATAAATAAATTACAATTTCCTTTTATAATTTTATTTCTTTTTTACCCCAACCAATCACTGCCGTTCATTTCAAACTGAGAAGATCTGGCCCGCACTTCTCATCTTCCTCTCCCAGGCAAGTCGCACGCACCCTAAACCCAAAGGCCGCCCCAAAACCCTACACGTCGCGACCCCATAAACATCGTCGAACCCCATCATCTCGTCGTTGATCGAAGCGCCACCACCAGAGGCCCCCACGCTGGCCGACCGCACCCCCCCAGCGCCTCCACCTCGTTGAAAAACGTGACCAAAGCTGGCTCCTTCTAACCCATTTTCCCGTCAATCCATTCATCAATTTTCGATCATAGCCGTTCATATTGAAGCTCTCGACGAGCTCTACATTTTATTAGTTGGAGATTATTTGAATTGGTTGACGGATTGAGAGAACGGAGAGGAAGAACGTGGGTTGTTTTCGGCCATCGATTGCAAGTGGCGGCTGAAGATAGTTATTAGGGTTTTTGTTATTCTCTTCAAAAAGAAATGAATGAAATGCTATTTATAGAAATTTGAACGAACACTATTCATCCGGAATTTCCAAACTCCGATTTACGCGCAGTGACTGACGTTTCTGGGGTTTACCCCGCGTTCCGAACGCAATGGAACAGGTTTCGGAAGCTAATTCGATCGTATGTGTGAGATATGACAGTAAACGATCGATTTAAATTAAACCGATTTAAATTGATTTCGAGGCGTTTTGATTCGTACCAGACAAATGGTAAATCCAAAAATTACAAAATTTGAAATCTTAAAATAATATCACATTACGGATCCGATGAAACTGGTTTCGTCAAAATCCGAGACTTTCTGAAAAATGACTATTTTAACTCGACGATTTAAAATTAAAACGATATCGATGCGTTTCGAGCTGCCACGGTCAAACGATAACTCCGTTTGCTACGAAAATTGAAATCCGATAATAACTAACTATTACGGATCCAATGGAACTGGTCTCGTTCAATTCTGAGACTGTTCGAAAATTGACTATTTTTACAGTCGATAATTAAATACTAAAATATTAAATTTTCACAGATTAACTCCAAATTCAATTCTGAAAGTTCTATAACCTTTCTATAACTCTAGTATGATTAAATATAACTTTACAAATCATTTTCAATCACTTTCAATCCAGATTTCAATAAATTCTGGAATTTCACTATTAAATTATTGATTTAATTATCAAATTAAACCCAATATTCGAAAAATAAATCATTCGACTTCTTAAATTCATTTACTAATATTTAAAATCAATTAAATATTCGAATTTTAATTATCAAAAATTCTGGGTCGTTACAAACTTCCCCCCTTAAAAGAATTTCGTCCTCGAAATTACCAGTTAGGAAGAAAGGTCCTTAACTCGTCTACTATTTTTCACAATCTAATAGTTTTATCAATTCTTCAAAACAAATCTTTCTACTAAAGATTCGTTATCATTCAACTAAATTTCCAACTTCAACTATAAGTTCAAACAACATTGTTTAACTTCTCAATTCAAATTCGAGTTTAAATTCAAATTTTAAACTTTCAAAATTTTCACAAAAATTTGCTAACGCCCTAAATTTCCGAAAAATTTCGCCAGCGTCTCCTTTGCGCGGCTAATACGGCACTACTACAAAACGTCCCTACGGACTCTCAGATTTCAAAAAGAAAAAGAAAAAGCCAAGTGGCTAGAGAAATAAGTCATCAAATCTCATATTCGAATTCAAATACTTACCTTTTGTCGAGCCATTCAAATTTATCTTCGAAATTAAATTCCAATTCCTTTATACCTGTATATCCTACTAGCCATAATATCTAGTTGCATATATTCAAACCATTTCGTACATTCAATTACAAAATTTTCAATATAAACTACTTATACCTTTTTAGCTTACTATTGAAGTTGCATATTCAATTTCGTTCAATTTTGCATTTTCAAATTCATTTGAATTCAATTCACAATTTCAATCTAATTTGGATTCAGTTCGACTTCTGAATATTGAATTTTTTTATCAATTAACTTTAGTTCACTTCAAACTAATTTCAAAACTTCATTTTATTCCACACAATTCAAATTCGTTTTCAATATTCAGTTTTATCTCCAGTTTTATTCTTTTGTTCAATCATCAAATTTTACTTAAGAATTTCACACTTCATTTCTTAAGTTCAATGTAAATACTCCATATACACATTATATTTATTTTCAATTCACTATTATGGTTTATAACCACTCATATTAAACTGGATTTTCAAATTCCATATGAATTTTATTTCATCTCAAACCATATTAATTTGTCATTTCTTCAATTAGTTTCCGTTACTAATTTTATTTCAATACTTTACTTACAAATTTGAAATGAATTTTTTTTCAACATTCAATTTACTTTCATTAAGTTGATTAACATCCAATACATTTATTTATTCAATTGATAATTCACTTAACATTTCACTTACATTTTCTCATTTTATAAGTTATACAACTTATATTCAATCTTTCAAAACTGTTTTTGAAAACAATTCAAATTATCCTTTGAATTTCCAAAACAAAAATCCAAAATTTTCAAAACAACTTCTATTTAAACAATTTGGCAGCAATTCCTCTTTTGGAAACCCGAAAATGAACACCGGTGATGTCGCGATCATCATCGGAATTATTTTCCAGTGACCGAAAAGAGTTTAGAGCTTTTCATCTCTTCAAAATGCTTTTCAAAACCTTTGAAATCCATTTTCAAATCAAAAATGATTTAAACTTTTCAAATCTCCAAAATTTACCAATTCTTTTCAAAACCATTTCCAAAAACTTCTCTGGAATTTCGTTTTAAATTACAATTCACATTTATAATTTACATTCTTTAAATTCATTTATAGGTGAATTTATTTCTTAACTTTGGAGTTACGATTTGAATTTCTTATTCAATTTCAACATAACAATGATAATATTTCAATGTCATTACTTTCTAACATCCAAACATCCATATACTATGATAATGCATAGAAAAACATTTCTTTTATATACAAAAATAGTTTTGGGCAAAATTATCGCATTTACCCTATTTAAAACAATACTGTGCCGAATTGTTCTATACAAGTGTTTAGAGATCCCTATCGATAGAGTTGTACGGACAATACCGACCAGAATCCATATACCACTCAACAAACCAATCATCACAATATAAAACAATTTTATATTCACTAACAAATACGCACTCGTATCTATTATTACACTCAAACTCATTCTAGAGTACTACTGACTCTATCTCTAATGAGTAACACCCAACAGAGCAGGGTTGTCGCTTAACCATATGCTCTGATACCAAATGTAACATCCCGAAAATTTTCGACTTTCGAAAATTCAACATCGATACTCACTTTATCGACTGCTGAGCGATCGAATGCCGGAAACCCGAAAAGTTATGGTTTTAAGAAAAAGAAAAAGGTAGAAGAAGAAGATAGAAGAAAAAGAAGAAAGAAGGAAAAAGAACAACAACAGAACAACATCAGAAACAGAAACAATATCAGAATCTTACACATCGCAGCGGAACAATATATAATAGATAAATGAATAATCTTTAAAACAAAGAACTATATCATTTTATACATACATCAATCATCAGAGTCAATATACAACTCAGTACAACAATGGACAGTTTTATAACTTGTCCTCATACAGAATACACAGCGGAATAAATACTATCAGATACAAATACTACGTCTCGTCATCCAGCTTATCTCCAAAGCTCCAGAATATCCAGAATATCCTGATAATATAACTCTAGGCTGCCCGTGTGGAAAATTTGTGGGCACCCAGAGTTTAGAAGGGAACAATAAACTCCGAGTCAGTCATGGTGACTGGTGTGAGATCGTAAAACAGTTATTTATCTTTAAAATAAACAACAGAAGAATTTTAAAGTCAATTCGCAATGCTTTTGGAAAATGAAACTACCATAAGACCTCCCACCACACACACAATGCAAACGCAGAATTGGAGGAGATTTCTTCTTATGATAGTCAAAGATGCTTACTACGCAAAATCAAATTCTTTTTGATATTATTATTAGTGCATAGTGTAGAAATCATTTCGAAAGTATAATATTAATCTTAGCCAACATACGACCAGTATCGTATGCCTACTATAGCTACCATCCAAACAGTGGGGCGCCACCATAAGTGAATGATAGGTTCTACAACTAATACCGTACAAGTCACGTATTGTTTCTTTGGATTTCCAACAAATGGTCAGGCAAAGGAACTTCCTATCCACGATGGGTACGTCCCTGGAATAGACGACCCGAGAACCTAACCGGATCTCTGCCAACACAAGGCCGGGTTACCTCTGCAAAAATAGGTAACTACTGACACGCGTATGCCATCCCCCGATCGTCACCGATCTTCCCGAGGATCCCCGATTTCCAACAAACCACAAAGTAATAATAACTGTGCAGCAACCACAGAGGTTAAGTATCTGGGCTCCATACCATGATACCACCTTTATCCAGAAGGAATGACATACACTAAGGGGCGCTACTCCCTAGAACCTTGCTGCATCCTTCCTGTTTCGACCATTTCCGGGGTGTGAGGCTCGACGAAGTCTCGTCCACAAAGCTACGCTTTCTCAAAAAGCCCTGCTTCGGGTCAAACAAAATGATCAACCTATGATCACAAAGATATAAGATCAAACAAATGATCATATCACAAATGATCAAACACTGATCATTTCACAGCAACACTCAGTATGCCACGTTACCAAATTGGGATATATCGCTGATAAATTTCAACTACATAACCTCTGAGCTCGTACGTCTCAGAGAAGGGTGTTAAGCTAAGAGAATAAATTCTCCGCCACCAACAGAAATGTATTTGAAAGAAATCAGCTTTATATCTCAAATTGTAACGTCAGACACACAATCCATACAAGTCTGTTCCGGGATCGAACAGAACCGAAGGCACTTCTCACGAAGCCCTTGCATTTCCGGATAATTTTCAATCACGTCAGGACTTCCCGTCACTAAGGGTGATAAAACCTCTAAATCGAAGATCAGTCGATGTAGAGTAACTCGACGGTAATCCTTCCGTTTTCAAAAATATCCGGTCTTCACACCGGTCTTCAAATGCAATTCATAACGACGTATCACATATTCGGAATAGGTTATACGACCCCATGGTCCTTTCCCGGTTAACCCGAACAGTGAGCGTTTAATTAAAAATAAGTGTGGCATTCAAATTCATCCAATTCACAACAAATACCTATCTAAAGGTAATTATTGATAGTCGGTTATTTAACTATCAATAAAGATGCGCAACATCATCAGATTCCAAATAATTTTCCAAATTATTTCATCTTCCAAAAATATCTTTACTAGATATATATAATTTTCACACTTAACCGTTTGAAAACAATTTCAAATCAATTTCCACATTTCATTTTATCTTTGAAGATAAAATCTCAAAAACAGTTCATTTCATATTGGAAAAGCAATTCCATACTTATTTAATAATAAGTATTTCACAAATCTTTTTATTTTCAACATTTGAAAATATTCGATATACTTAAATCAAAATTTAAGTATATATTTCATTCTTTAAGGAAATCAATAATTTTAACAACATCTATTTGAGTCAAAACGAATGTTACGTAAAACATCGTTACGACGACTCAAAATCACTAGTATAGGGATTCGAAATTTAGATAGATATATAAATCCCAATACTACATCAAAAACATTTCCTCTTGGAAATCATTTACTATAACAAGAGTGTTATAGTCCACCATTTCCTTAAATTTCTCGAAAACGTCTATTTCAACAAGAACTGTTGAAATCTATGATTTCGATAGTTCACACGTTTTAAAACATCCTTTAAAACAATTACTTCATTTCGTAACATCACTTTTTCCAAAACATATCCATTTTATTTAATAATATATTCACTGTCCAAAATCGTGAATATAATCACTATCCCAATTTTAACAATTTCTACACATTTAACTTAAAGGATAATTCGCTGTCCAGAATCACGAATATATCTCCTTTAATAACTTCAATGTTAAATTTATCAAATTCTATTGATTTTGAATTTATAAAACAATGTTTATAAATCCCATTTTCTATTTATAAAACTTCGATTTCTAATTTATCCAATTCAACTTATATGACTCAATTATATACTGGAAGTCTATATTATAAGTTAAGAACTTATAATTCATTTATTTACAACATCTATTCATTTCTCATCTAAATGTCCACATCCGATTTAAAAGATAATTGCTTATAAATCCTTTTGTTTTACAAAACCTATTCATTTAATAACTTCACAATTTATAAATCTATAAATTTCTATCCACTTATGGAATCCATTTTATTTGACTGAAACACTTAATAAAACTCATTTCAAAATCCCAATATTTTTAATTCATAAAAATATCAATTTTTATAAATCTTTTTATATGAATTGTTTAAAATACTTCAACAATTCCAATTTAAACTATTTCATAATCCTTATCAATTGTTTATTTCAAAAATAACATTTTTGTCGTATTTCACAAAAATCACAATTTTACTAACATTTAAAATTTTAACATTTATTTATTTAAAATAAACCAATTCAAAAATTTCAATAAAACGTATATTTCTACAAATCACTTTAAAAATCCTTTTAAATTAAAAGTCGTTATTTTTACATTTCAAAACTGAATCCGATGATGCAACAACACCAATCAGTCCATCACAACAGTCAAATATCATATATCATCATATGATAACAGAATATATCAAAATATCTGTAAATAATCAATACGGTGAGGAATCCAGTTGGATCCCTCCAACCTGTTTCCCTGCATCCACAGATGTTAGCACAATACCAATTCCGCTCCAGTACGGAATTATCGCGGTATATAGGTTTTTATAAATCCGCTTACTAACGGCGCAATAGGGTCTCATCCGCTATACGAGGCGGGAAATCAATCAATCCAATATATACATATGCCAATATGTATATATTGCTATATATAGATATATCCTATCATATCTAATACCACATCCAATAGCAATCAAATCATCAATCAATAAATAACTGAAAATTCCACTTTTCAATCGAGTGAGAAAAATCTCACCTTGATTTTAAATTCTGTTCCAGCGTTTATTTCGAATAAAATTAAACGCGCGTTTAATTTTACCCGAAATTTTCATTAACTCCAAATGACTCCAAATCAGTTGCATCGCGAAGAGCTCGTCACAACGAAGCCAACGCAAAAAGTTTCGTCGTTTTCTGATAACGTATGAAAGAGATACATCATTTTAAAGTTACACGAATTATAAATAAATAAATTACAATTTCCTTTTATAATTTTATTTCTTTTTTATCCCAACCAATCACTGCCGTTCATTTCAAACTGAGAAGATCTGGCCCGCACTTCTCATCTTCCTCTCCCAGGCAAGTCGCACGCACCCTAAACCCAAAGGCCGCCCCAAAACCCTACACGTCGCGACCCCATAAACATCGTCGAACCCCATCATCTCGTCGTTGATCGAAGCGCCACCACCAGAGGCCCCCACGCTGGCCGACCGCACCCCCCCAGCGCCTCCACCTCGTTGAAAAACGTGACCAAAGCTGGCTCCTTCTAACCCATTTTCCCGTCAATCCATTCATCAATTTTCGATCATAGCCGTTCATATTGAAGCTCTCGACGAGCTCTACATTTTATTAGTTGGAGATTATTTGAATTGGTTGACGGATTGAGAGAACGGAGGGGAAGAACGTGGGTTGTTTTCGGCCATCGATTGCAAGTGGCGGCTGAAGATAGTTATTAGGGTTTTTGTTATTCTCTTCAAAAAGAAATGAATGAAATGCTATTTATAGAAATTTGAACGAACACTATTCATCCGGAATTTCCAAACTCCGATTTACGCGCAGTGACTGACGTTTCTGGGGTTTACCCCGCGTTCCGAACGCAATGGAACAGGTTTCGGAAGCTAATTCGATCGTATGTGTGAGATATGACAGTAAACGATCGATTTAAATTAAACCGATTTAAATTGATTTCGAGGCGTTTTGATTCGTACCAGACAAATGGTAAATCCAAAAATTACAAAATTTGAAATCTTAAAATAATATCACATTACGGATCCGATGAAACTGGTTTCGTCGAAATCCGAGACTTTCTGAAAAATGACTATTTTAACTCGAGGATTTAAAATTAAAACGATATCGATGCGTTTCGAGCTGCCACGGTCAAACGATAACTCCGTTTGCTACGAAAATTGAAATCCGATAATAACTAACTATTACGGATCCAATGGAACTGGTCTCGTTCAATTCTGAGACTGTTCGAAAATTGACTATTTTTACAGTCGATAATTAAATACTAAAATATTAAATTTTCACAGATTAACTCCAAATTCAATTCTGAAAGTTCTATAACCTTTCTATAACTCTAGTATGATTAAATATAACTTTACAAATCATTTTCAATCACTTTCAATCCAGATTTCAATAAATTCTGGAATTTCACTATTAAATTATTGATTTAATTATCAAATTAAACCCAATATTCGAAAAATAAATCATTCGACTTCTTAAATTCATTTACTAATATTTAAAATCAATTAAATATTCGAATTTTAATTATCAAAAATTCTGGGTCGTTACACTTGTCCCCTTATAGGCCGGGATAGTAGGAGGTACAAACTTCCTTGGAAATTCTGCTTTTACGATTCTTTCAGTAAACAGAGTTTTACTTAGAGAAAATCCCCAGTCGCTCTCATTTTCTTCCCTCAGCATGCTTTCTTTCATGATTCGTAGAACCATTCCTGACAGGTACTCCTCATTGTTCAGAGGCATTGTCGGGCAGACGTCAGCTATTCTTTCGAAAGTTTGCCTGGGCAAATGTTCGCGAAAAGTTGGCTGTGGCCACTAACCTTCAGCTTGGAAAGGCGGTGCTTCGACGGTGCCATTTGCTCTTTGAGGAATACTCTTCTCTTGGGAATTATGTGCATCTTCGGCAAAGGTTGTTTCATGGTTTTCTAGTTGTCGATTTGCCCCAAGCAGAGCGTTTAATCTGTCCATCATCAAAGCGTTTTGAGCTTCAATTTGTTGGTATAATCCAGAAACTACGTCGTCTAGTTCAGCCCTTGTGACTCCAACGGTAGGAGTTGGCTGGTTCTCTGTTGGGAAGCGGAGGTCCCCTCATGAGCATTTTCGGATCTGATAGATCTACCTTTTCTTCCAGGAGCCATGATTTCCGATAAACTTCTGGTTTTTAAGGAAAATCTTTCAACAAGTCTTTGCGAAGTAATGGTGAAAATATTCCTGAGTTTAGTTCTCAGTGAAAGCACCAAAAATGTTAACGTAAAAATCGACGCTAACACCTCGGCGTGAATATTAGTAATGTGAAAGCACCACCCGTTGGTACGGGAACTAGAAATAAGCAGAAAATAGCAGAAAAGTAAAGAGACAGTAGTTTTATAGTGGTTCGGCTCGAAATTAAGCCTACGTCCACTTTATCTTCTTTATTGCTAATTCAATTACAACTTTTACAACAATTCTTCGATTACAATATGATTTCAACACACTTGAGACGAGTAGCTAGAACTTTGATGTAAGAGAGCTCTTTGAATCCATGTCGGGTGTGTTAGATCTTCTCTTGAAGTTCGTTGAAGTGTCTTTGGTGTTTGAAGTGTCGGATGATTCGAGAAAACAGCAGAGTATAGGCGCTCCAGAAATGATCCAAAAGTCCCCTTCAAGTTGGAGTAGGTGGGGTATTTATAGGAGAATTCAGGAATTAGGTTGTAGGTCGTGAGCAACCTTGGATAGGTCGTAGGTCGCAAGCGACCTTAAGGAGCACGGGCTACAACTTAGTAGTTTTGCACTGGATCATTTGAACATAGTGACAAGTCATAGGTCGTGAACGGCTTAATGTAGGTCGTAGGTCGCGTGCGACCTGGTGGGCATGGTTTGCGGCTTAACAGTGGTGCACTTGATCTGTCTGAACGAGGTGACAAGTGGTAGGTCGTGAACGACCTAAGGTAGGTCGTATGTCATGAGCGACCTAGGGAGTAGTTGGTGAAGCTTTAGGTCGTTGAACTGCTCCATCTTTAGGTCGCTAGGTTGCTTTGTGATGTTAGATCGCTAGAGCTTTAGGTCGTTGAACTGTTCCATCTTTAGGTCGCTAGGTTGCTTTGTGATGTTAGGTCGCTAGAGCTTTAGGTCGTAGGTCGCTTGAACTTTAGGTCGTTAGGTCGCTTGACCTTATAATTCATTAGGTCGTCGAGTTGCCAAAAGAGGGGTTAACAATAAGAGAGCGATGATTTTGCGCCAAGTCCGGAGTGAATGACGGTAGAGAGGCAGAAGTAAAAGATTCGGAATGTAGAATGAGCTCAACAAGTTCGTCAAAGTGGGTAGTTGGTGGAGCAAAGGAAGACGACTCTAGAAGAGTATGCTTTATAGAAGGAGTCGCCAACAGGGCCAACTACATCTACTCGAGTGCATTGGGAGAACCGGAGATCAAAATGTGTGAGAAAGGATCGGGAACGGCTGGAGTTTGTGTTGATTTGTCCTTAGGGACTTCAATAGAGGGGATCTTTGAAACTTTTTCAAGAGATAGTCACTTTTCCTCTTCCTCCACATCAATGATTTTGGCTACTTTTCCTGGAGGAGAGTTTTCAAAAGGCTTTGTTACTTTTCTTTTAAAAGATCTTTTGAACTTAGTGAAAGCATCCAAGATTGATGTTACTCTAGAAGATGGTGGAGGAGGGACAACACTGCTCGAAGATACAATGGCCTAGAAAGAAGCTAAAACAAGTTCAAACAAATAAAAAGTTAGTCAAAGTAACTCAAAGAGTGCCAGAGACAAAAGAGGAAAATTTAAAACCATTGATTAACCTGAAGAATCAGCGCAAATAGGAGACATCGAAGTAAAGTGTTCGGCATTGACTAAGGAAAGGAATCTCTTGCCACGAGAAGTATGCATGATCATGGGAGGAATTCCTAGGACCCTCTGGCCAGGTAGAAGTAAAGAATGTTTTCTCAAGTTTGAAGGGGTTAGGAGCCTCTGCCTCCTCCCAATTTGTTTTGAAGCTTCAGTTAGAGAATCAACAGTTTTCTTATCTACATCACTAAGTGTCTTGGAAGATTCACCAGAAAAAGCAAGAGATTAGTCAATGGAAAATGGAAAGTTAAGGAAAGACGACATTAAAGTTGATTTACAAGGGGAGGCAAAAGTCCCGTGAACATCAGTGAAGCACTTGACGAAGAAAAACTGATCCTCCCAGTCCTTGAACTTATTGATACTATATGATATTAGCTTCTTATATACATTGACTTGGTAAATCGGCTTGTTAAGATTACTCAACCTGGCCAACATGGTCAAGGATATTGGAACTTTAGTGTTAAGCGAAGGAAGTCCAAAATCCAACGCCAACATTTCCAAAGATAGCAGATGGGTGTAGACATTTGGGTTCTATTGAATCGGAGCAACTCCAATATGAGAAAATTATGAGAACATGAATTCGGGTAAAGGAAGAAATCCTATGTGCCATACGTAAATTGCAGTGTAAGCGAAATATCCTTTTGGAGGGTTGTCGATGGTATCAGTTGGCTGAGGAGGGATAGCTTCAACCCCAGTAATACCAAAGTCTTTGAGAATGGCATCGACGTTGTCTTGAGATACAATGGAAGAGTGTTTAGCAATGCTTTAATTTTAAGAGAGCTCATGGTTCTGTCAAGTGAAAATGTTTTAGTTAAAACCCTTGATCATTTATAAATTTAGAAAGCAGTCAAGAATTAAAAGGAAATTTACTTATATAGCTTGGTATGAAAACAGACACAAAGTTTTAAAATGGTGTAAACAGTCTAAGTCAACAACTAAATAATTTGAGCTTTCGGCAGTGTCGAAAGGTCAACAGTTCAAGCATTCAACACTATCGAAAGGCTTATAGCACAAGCTTTCGACAATGTCGAAAGGTTAGCAAATCGAGCTTTCGACACCGTTGAAAGAATAATGACATTAACCTTAACCATCATACTTCAACATCATTGAAAAGCCTAAAAAGTAAATAATGGTATAAAATCCTTAAGCTATCGACAAAGTCGAAAGGAAGAGATGAAACATTAACCCATTCATCACCTTTTCGACAATGAGGTAAGCTCTATGGAAGCCTGGATACACTTTAAGTGTAACATAAAGCTAAGTGACAAGACCTTTCGACATGGTCGAAACCAAAACCTTAAAATTCCTGAGTTAAAAATACTTATGTTATTGATGCTGCCGAAAGGTCTGGTCAATGTTGCCAAAACATATTCTACCCATTTATGTCGAAAGGTTTCAGGTTCAACTCATATGTGCTTTAAACATTTTGACAAAGATGGGCAGAGACAACTCTAAGGTCGAAAATTTCAACCTAGTCGAAAGCTAACAGTCGAAAGGTTTGTAACCCTTCAACATTGTCGAGAGCTCGTTGTCAAAGGTTTAGCTTCTCTCCTTTTAGCTACCTATCCTTTCGACAACGATGGGAAAGTTAGCATCATAATGACTTTCAACCCCATCGAAAGGTGCTAAAAAAGCAGATCTAATGTTGCCATCTCAACCTCTTACGAAGGGGCAAAAAGGCCATTTTTATGTCGAAAATTTATCCATTGTACACGAGAGGGTTCTAGGTAATAAAATCGGGTATAGCCTACCCCAAACCCGATTATTAATCAAGTTTTCAAATTTTTCTTAGAGAACACGTAAATCAAACCTATTAACAAAATGGATTTAAATTGAAATTGCATCAATTAGATTTCAAGAGAAGCATAAAAAATTTGGCAAGTCGAAAACTTAGATTAGAAAAAAAAAAATTAAAATAAGAACTGCACCTAATTGGGGGATTTTCAATAACAATCACTATCGAATTCCAAAATCCAAAATGACAAATGAGTTATGTTTATATAGAAAATTTAATTAAGATAAAAAAATCAGCAAACCAAACCAAAATTGAGTTTCAATTTTGGAATCTGGAAACTTGAAATTCAATTAGGGTATGAATGGAATTCGAGCAAAAATTAAGGAAAAATAAAGTTAAATTTAAACTCACAGTTTGAATTCGAGAATTACCTTGGTATATAGAAAGAAAAGTTCAGGAGAATTTTTAGGATTTTTTTACTTTTGCTAGAAAATTTTAATTGCAGGTAAAAGAAGAAGGAGGAGGAGAAGAGTATTATATAAAAAAAGTCGGCTAAATTCTCGACCGTTAGATGAGATTTAAATGAATGTCCTAGATCTACGCGGGAAGGCCAAGAGGTAGGAAGTTTCTTAGCTTTCAACAATAATGACTTGGAAAGTCAAGAGCACCCCTTCAAATGGGTATGGGCAAATGTTATTAAAAAAATCCACTTTTCGACCGAGTCGAAAGGATATTCAACAAAAACTAAGAAAGAGAAGCTTAGACCAAACCTTTCGAAGAAGTCAAAGTGATGCAGTCATCAGAGTTTAACAGCTTCAAACCTTTCGAATGGCTCGAAAGGTTCCATCTCTTAGTATCCAGGGATTTCTTACCTTTCGAAGAAGATGAAGAAGTCAATGCAAATATTAGCAGCCCCATGGTAACATTTTCGAAAGCATAGCAAGCCTTGCGAACTGGTTAAGGCACATGTAGGATACCTTTCGCCAATGTTGAAAGGTTCTATAAAGGAAGCAACACTAACAAGTCAGCAGAATATGAAAGACATACCTTCGACGACATTGAAGGGAAGCACAGGTTTCCGCAAAATTCAAGTAAAGAGCAAACCTTCCGACAAAGTCGAAGGGTTCATAACATTCAAGTGAAGACAAACCTTTCAACACGGTTGAAGGGTTCACAACACTAAATAGAAGGCAAACCCTTCGAAGTCGAAATGTTCATGAAGGTATAATATAAGGCAAACCTTTCAACAATGTCGAAAGGTTCATGATGGTGTATAAAGGGCAAACCTTTCGACTAGGTCGAAAGGTTCATAACTGCATATATAAGGGGAACCTTCCGACCCTATCGAGAGAACGGAGTCGAGAAGGGCTCTGATTTCATCATATTCCTCCAAGAATTCAAAGATATATTGCCATTGGAGGTCTATAGGATCATTGTATCGAATCAACAAGAATCTGTATTGAAGATACGACTACTTGCCATAGTTTGTTGTTGGTGATAAGGAGAAGGTGTTCTTGTAGCCTGTAAAATCAAGAGGGTGTGTCTTGTAGCCCGTGAAACCAAGATTGTAAAGGTGTTCTTGCCACCTGTGGAAAGCAAGCGATTATAGTGGAATTTTGCACGATAGTGTGCGGGACTGGATGTAGGATTGGTTAATCCGAACCAGTATAAAAATCTAGGTGTTATTTACATTACTACATTTTACTTTATTACTTACTTATTCTCTGATTACTTCTTTCTATTTGCAATTTAAGTAAATACAGTTTTATATTCAAAAGTAAGTAGTTAATACACATTTCACCAGTTCTAGTGTCTGAATTGCCTTAAGATCCAACATTGTGTTGTAGACACTCTATTTTCCAACATTTGGTATCAGAGCATTGGTTTTCAGAAATTCGTAACTTGGTTTTTGAAAATAAAATGGCTAATGACACTAGTAAGACATTTTTTAACACTTTTGTAGAAGGGCAATCAACCACTAGACCCCCTCTATTTGATGGAAGTAGTTATGCATATTGGGCTTGTAGGATGAAATGTTATTTGCAGTATAGTGGTTTGGATTTTTGGAACATTGCCCAAATAGAGTACGTAGAGCCTCAAACTGAATATTCAAAATGGACACTAGACCAAAAGACACATGCACTTAATACTCTAAGGCCATGAACATTTTATTTTGCTCCTTAGATAGAAATGAATTTAATTGTGTGTCGATTTGTAATTCTACATATGAAATTTGGAGAACACTGCAAGTCACACATGAAGGCGCCAATAAAGTAAAACAAACAAAGATATATGTGCTAACTAACCAGTTTCAACTCTTTCAAATGAAACCAAATGAGTCTATTTCTAATATGTATTCTGTAACGACCCGCCATTTTTGACCGTTCAAGTCGACAATAATCCACACATGTCCAACTCAAACCGTTCAAAAAGGCAGATGGTTATTGGGGTTAAATAAGAAAAGGAAAGAAAGAACAGAAGCAAACTCAGAATCTTGCAGCGGAAGGAACAAGATATAATAATAAAATAACAGTTCATGAAGCTGTTAAATAAATAAATTTGATTATTATTATACATCATAACTCAGAGTTACATACATATCAGAGATAATACAATAATGCAGCGGAAAAATAATATGGTAGTAGAATACAAATGAAGTAATACCAAACTCCATCTTCGTCCTCCAAAATAGATCTTCAACCTTATCTGAAATGCTCAGGCTGACCCGAGCGTAATGAAAAGACAAAACACTCGAGTCAGGACTAAATATCTCATGTAAGTCAAATCGAATAAGAAAATATGAGTGTGACGGCGTCAGAGATGTTTACGGGGTTTGACATCTCCTATCCAGTGTCAACGTGAGTGCAATAACTTAAGAGATGTTACGGGATTTTCCATCTCTCAAGGATCCGTTAAACTATCTACTATGTAGTACAATACGCTATTATAATATGTCTACATTAAAGTAAAAGTATTAAAATAGCGTTAAGCCATGGCCCATTCCACCCTTAACACAGTTTATATTCCCAAAAGCATATACAAGACCGTAGTTTCCCCAAAACCGGAAGTCACCAGAGGGCAATACATATACTAAAGGTACAAACCAAAACGTAGTGGTCGCGAATAGGATAATCAGTATGACAAGGTACATGAGGCGATACCAACTAGGATACTAGTAGTTGCCTGATCCGGACTGATGTTGGGCATAGCAGCTACTACCCCAACACCGCAAAACAACACTCCCAAAATCGAGGGGTGCACCCAAATCGAATCACAAAAGTAATAGACATGGTAACGAAGGAGTGTGTCCGCTAGAGATGGCGATCCTCAATGGCCCGGCGCGGCTCCTGTTTTAGTCATGTCAGGGGTCATCCAAAATCATTCTCTTTCTTCAAATCAACACGTTCACCAAAACCATCCACTTCGTTCTGGATCAACACTCCGCGTATACTAGTTATTAAAGTGGTTTTCGGTATCGACAGAGAGTATGTCCATATCCGATCCCGGTCTCTTTAATAACTACGTATTATTACACTGATGGCTCTTTTACATTTCAAATCGATTCATAATTGATATCAAAATATCATATTTGCTTCAAAATCAAATCCATTTCAAAATCATCATATCTACTCAAAGTATACAATTTCATTTCAAAAATCATTTTCGCCTCAATATCTCATTTCGATTTCAAAATCATTTTTCGCCTCAAATTCCACAAAATGATTCACATAAACTCGAATTCCAAAATTTAAAATTTAATCAAATCTCAAATCATCAATTTCAACTCGATTCAGCTTCTCAATAAACCATTTCATATTATCAATTTCAAATACATATTTGAACCACAAAATAAATAATTTCACTTTCAATATATTTCGAAACTTTAAATATTTCACATTTCAAAACAGCTCATATATTTATATAAGAATATAAGATTCGCTTTAAAACCATTTCGTATTCAAATTAGAATATACTTCAAATTAAACATCCGTATTAAGTAATTTACTTAATTTCTGGAACAATTCCAATTCAATAAACTTAGATTAACATTCAGATTTCAAGAATTCATTTAAGTATTACATTCCAAATCAATTTCAGTTCAAATCCTATTCAAATCAATTTTATCTTCAAATTTAATTCAATAGTTTCAATTTAGTCCAATTCACAAATTTCTTTGAACTTCAATTAAATTCCAAATTAATTAAATCTCAATTTCAAATCAATTTTCAATTCCAAATTCAACTTGAAATATCATTTCATATAAATTTTCTTAGAAATATTCAGAGTTCGATTAAAAGTCCAATCTTTTAAAACAAATCAACTTTCGAAAATTTACGCCGTATTTCGATTTTTTTTCTTAAAAATCTAAACTTCGAGTAATTAAACAATTTCATTTACCAAGTTTAAATTCCAACATCTCGAGCTTCAATTCAAAATAATTCAATTTCCATAAATTGGATTTTATTCTTAAAATCAATTCATTTAAATAATTTCAAAACAACTTTTAAAATCATTTAATTTAACCAACCTGGTGTCCGTATATAATTTCCTATCCTATGGCCAAGTGATTATTTATTTCAATTAAATGTCAGGGATGAATATATATCACTTTAACCAAATCACAGTGTCATATGTATGTATAACAGGATATATATATAAGCAAATAAACATCCAAACATTTAAATATCAACCAATAGCATCCATCGAAATAAATTATCCAATAGTCAATACAATTCACGACAATTTCATAGTTATCAATATCGGGAAATTTGATTTTGATTAAATCCTAATTTCAATTTACTGTCAATTTAAATTTTCAACGGTGAATTCACATGACAATCTATATGACAATTAAATTTTTATCAAACAACGAAAAATAAATTCATATCACTTCATAATGTCAAATTTAACTACCATAAAGATATTCAGTACGTTGTGAGCGTTATAAAACACTCACCTTGGTTTTCAATTTCAAATCAAATCGAACGACGTTCGATTTAACCTGAAATTTTATTTAGCTTCAAACGTCTCCAAAACAATTCCGTGGTGTAGAGCTCGCCACCACGATTCCAACTCAAAAAGTTTCGTCCGATTCTGATAAAGTATGGATGAGATATGAGTTTTACAAGATTGCATATATCATAATAAAATTTTAAAACAAATTTTCTTTACTTTTTTTTTATTACCAAAACAAATCCTGGCCGCAAGATCTTGCTTCAGAGAATCGAAGGCGCACGCTACTTCTTCCCTCACCAGTTTCGTACGCAATTGCCTGGAACGAACGAACCCATACACGCAAAGAACTCCTCCATGCCGCGACCACCATCTTCGCCGGGACGTTGATCAGGCGGCTTCAAGTCGAAGCCCTTCGCACGTGACACCACCGCCTGGAACGCGGTTGAACTCGGCTGCCCCATTGCAAGGAAAAATGCGACCAAACGTGAGACACCCACGAGCAGATTTCTCCCACTACGAAGCTCCGATGATGATCTCGACCGTTGGATAGATAGAGCTTGTCAAGCTCTTCGATTTTGCAGTTGGAAGATTTTGAAATCAATGAGTGGATTTGAAGATAATCGAAGGAGAACGAAAGAGAATATCGGCCATTGGAAGATAAGAAAGGGCGGCCACGAGATAAGCTAGGGTTTCTCTAATACGAACGTGAATATATACGTATAGAGTATTATTAAAATATTATTTTCCAAAATTCAAGCTTTTTCAAACAAACTCCAAACGAGACGTGCCGCCTGGCGTTCGCAATGTTTTACCCGCATTCCGAACACAATGGAACGTGTTTTGGAAGCTAATTCGATCATCTGTGCGAGTTACGGCAATAAACGATCGATTTAAAATTAAATCGGTTAATCAAATTTCTGTGCGTTTGGGCTCGCCCCGGACAAACGGTAAATCCGACTGACACGAAATTTGAAACTCTACAATAATATGACATTACGGATCCGATGAAACTGGTTTCGTCGAAATCCGAGACTTTTTGAAAAATGACTATTTTCCAGTCGATAATTAAATATTAAAATATTCAATTTTCACAAATTAACTTTAAATTCAATTTTAAAAGTTCTATAACATTACTATAACTCCAATATGATAAGATAAAATTTTACAAATCATTTTCAATCATATTCCACTCGATTTTTAATTATTTATGAAATTTAACTTATTAAATTATCGATTTAATTGTCTAATTAAATCCAATATTCGAAAAATAAATTATTCGACTGTTTAATTTCAATATAAAATTCCTAGTTTTAAATTATTAACTTTTAAATCAAATTTCAATTGTTCACAAATTCCATTTTTTTATTTCACAGTAATTAACAATCTTTTACAATGCAATTTTCCATCTTAAATCCAATATAAAAGATTATATTAGGTTCCACGTTCAATTATATTATAATTCAAATTCAAGTTATTTAATTCCAAATGAATTCTTTTATTTCGATTTACACTTTCATTATTGAATCAACCATTTACTTGTACATTATTATCAATAGTTTATAATTCATTTACTTTCATTTTCTTCAGCTATCATCTTATTTAAATTCACAGTAATATTAAATTACATTCATTTACGTTGATTTCCATATTATAACTTCAATATTAAATGTAACATTTTATTTATTTCGTTGTTTACAATCGAATTCAATTTAATTCAATTACTTGTTACATTCAAATTTAAATCTTTACTTACGTTCAATTACAAGTTAACATCTTTATCGAATTACAGTTTCAGTTATTATCTGCTTTCAATCAACTGTAATATTAAGTTACATTTATTTATTTTAGTTTCAATAACATAAACTTCCATTATTAAATCTACCATTTTATTTATTCTTTGTTTACAATCATAACCAATTTGGTTTACAATCAAATTCAATTCATTATTTACATTCACTACAAGTTAACATCCATATTTAATTTACAATTAAGTTATTTCAGAATTCAGTTTTGTATTTTAACTTGTAATTCACATTTAACAACAGAAAATTTTATTTCCTTCGGATTTTTATCCAAAATTTTCATTTTAATTCGTATTTTTAAAGTGTTAAAAATACGGGTCGTTACATTCTCCCCCACTTAAAACTTTTCGTCCTCGAAAAGGAACGGAGAAGGGGAAACCATCATTTAGATATAATTCATTCAAAATATTCTACTTATTTGCAAAATTTAGTTATAGGATTTTTTTTTTCAAAATTTTCTAACTCCCGGATTTTGAAAAATTTCGGCAGCACCTCCTTTGCGCGGCTATGACCGAAAAATTTCACAGTAGTAATAATTGCATGATATACATCTCATTACAAGAATGAGGCATCCCAAAACATGGGGAACACAATAATATACCACAACATAAACTGTAATCCGAGAACATACCTTTTATTTAGCGTTTATTAGCATTTTAACTTACATTGTGCATTAAGCGCAGAAGCGAGCTCCACAAGTGAAGCGCAACCCCTTTGCTACCTACTAAAATGCTCAATAACCAAGTTAGAACCATGCATATAAAGATAGATCGATATACTTATCATAAACAACACACATATAACATGTTTTTTACTTCACAACTAAATTTTTAAATTCAGGACAGCGAACAAATCCTAGTTTTTAGCCAACCAAACGACATAATTTTGCGAGGGAATCTATATAAAATTTGTTGCATTTGTTTCAGGTTTTCCGGAATGTCCAAAATCATCGAATTCGGACCATCTGTTCAAAATTTACGGCCATTTTACTAAAATAATACGCTTCAGCCCCGAGCAATTAGCGCAGGCCTGAAATGTAATTTCAGATTTTCGACCTCCTAAATGACAGAAATAAGAAAATCTTATAAAACAAAAGTTGGAGCTTAGGCTCTAAGCTTTCTAGGAAGTGCAAGATCGTCAAAATCCGATACACCAGTAAAAAGTTATGGTGAAAATACTAAGGGTATGTGCTTCAGATTTTTACTTCGCCTAGGCCAGCGACTAATATTGGTGTTTTAAGCCTAGTGTATGAAGGTATTTATCAAAACATTCTAAACAAAAGATGTAGCACAGTTTCTAGGCTTTCCGAAAAGTCTAAGATCGTCTCATTTCGTCTAGCCATTTAAAAGTTATGGTTATTTTCGTTTCAGCATATATTGGACAATTTTGGGTTTTTCCAAAATTTGTTTTTATTATTTCAAAGTACAAACCATCAAACTTCAAATTTTCTAAAGAAACAATCATAAACACAAAGTCATTTATTTTCTTATATATCCATGAAATAAGTTTACATTCGATTTGTTTTCGATTTATTCAAGTTTGTTTCATTCATAATTTAAATTCAAGTCAATTTGCTTCAATTTAATTTGAATTCAATTATATTTAATTTCCCTATGCTTCAAATTTGAATTTAATTATTTTAAAATTTTATTCCGTTTATTCAATTCCATTAACACTAATGAATTATATTTAATCAATTATCATCCATCTAACAACCAATGCATATCAAACATTAACATCCATCCAAATCTATAATAAATCAATTATACATTTCCAAGTCAAAATTTTAATTTCATACACTTCCAAGTTTATTGACATTTAGTTTTATTCAAATTTAATTAGTTTCCATTTACTAGTTCTATATTTAATTAATTTTAAATTTAATTCATTTTACAACTTAAATTTCCTTTATATTTACAACTATCAATAGATCTTCACATTTTATTATTCACTCTCACACTGGTATATTATTCCTCTACTTATTCTTATTAGCATTTTAAACTTTTTAAGTATTTGGTAAGTTTTTGTTATGCAAATAGAATGTAGTTAAACAACATACAACCTCTTTTCATTCAAAGTTGAATTTTCAATTAATTAATTCTTAAGTCATTACTTAAATTTCACTATAATTTAATTTCACATTTACATTCACATATAGTATTTCCATTTTATATTAACATAATGGTGAATCACCTTTAAATGTTAATTTAAATTCCAATTATTTACTAATAATTTTATTTATATTTGCAAACCATTAATTAAATGCATATTTCATTATTCAAACCTACTTGTATATTATCCAATTAACAATTCATATAACATTTTTGAACTTCTTAAATATTTTGGTGAGTTATATTTATGCTATAGAATGAAATTTAATACTATGCGAGTTTTACAGTTTCAATTTTATTTTAAATTCATAATTTCCTAATTCTAAGGATTTCTACTTCAATTGATATTTTCACTTAGCTCTTAGGTTCATTTCTCATTTCACAATTTAGAAGTTCCGCAATGATTCAAGTATTTGTTTATCTCAATAGTTTGAAGTCATTAAATATTAAAGAACTTAAGAATTTCAATTCCGGTTTCAATTCAAATCAAGTTTGAAATAATATATACTTATATTAATATATATCAAGTCATACTATAGAGAATACAAAATAAAATTAAATTTTAATCAAAACAGGGTTTAGAAAAACTATTAAGTGATCTCCCCCACTTAGACTCTCGAAAATAAAGTCGATGATGCGTGCACTCATCACCGGAATCATTTTCTAGTGTCAAGAGGGGAGTATAACACTTACTTCATTTGAAAATCCTTCGAAAACAATTTCTAATCGAATATACTATCATATAATACTTATATTATACATTTCAAATTTTTGATAATAAATTTTCAAAACACCGGAATTTAAATTCTCCATCTTAATTTAAATTCATTTTTATTTTATTTTATTTACCATTTATATTCATTGTCAATCATATTTACAAGTTTCATTTCTTAAAATCATCCAATAGTCAATAGTTAGAAATATTGACTAATCAACAATAAACGATGATAATCTAATATTATCATCTCCTAACAACCAATACAATCAAAATTTATAAATTTTCAAGATAAGTCTTTTATATATAGAATATAATCCAAAACAATATTATGTCAATCTGTCCTATTCGAGTGTTTAGAAATTCCTATCGATGCCTTGGCGTCCCAAGTACTAACTAGAATTCATAAATACTCAACGGAACAAATTAACACAATATAAAATCATTTTTATATCAAAATTACAAATACGCTCTCTCATATACACTCAACTCATTCATATAGTGTACCTCTATTTCAATGAGTTATTCCCCACTAGAGCCAAGGTTTATCGCTAAACCAAAGCTCTGATACCAACTGTAACGACCCGCCATTTTTGACCGTTCAAGTCGACAATAATCCACACATGTCCAACTCAAACCGTTCAAAAAGGCAGATGGTTATTGGGGTTAAATAAGAAAAGGAAAGAAAGAACAGAAGCAAACTCAGAATCTTGCAGCGGAAGGAACAAGATATAATAATAAAATAACAGTTCATGAAGCTGTTAAATAAATAAATTTGATTATTATTATACATCATAAATCAGAGTTACATACATATCAGAGATAATACAATAATGCAGCGGAAAAATAATATGGTAGTATAATACAAATGAAGTAATACCAAACTCCGTCTTCGTCCTCCAAAATAGATCTTCAACCTTATCTGAAATGCTCAGGCTGACCCGAGCGTAATGAAAAGACAAAACACTCGAGTCAGGACTAAATATCTCATGTAAGTCAAATCGAATAAGAAAATATGAGTGTGACGGCGTCAGAGATGTTTACGGGGTTTGACATCTCCTATCCAGTGTCAACGTGAGTGCAATAACTTAAGAGATGTTACGGGATTTTCCATCTCTCAAGGATCCGTTAAACTATCTACTATGTAGTACAATAAGCTATTATAATATGTCTACATTAAAGTAAACGTATTAAAATAGCGTTAAGCCATGGCCCATTCCACCCTTAACACAGTTTATATTCTCAAAAGCATATACAAGACCGTAGTTTCCCCAAAACCGGAAGTCACCAGAGGGCAATACATATACTAAAGGTACAAACCAAAACGTAGTGGTCGCGAATAGGATAATCAGTATGACAAGGTACATGAGGCAATACCAACTAGGATACTAGTAGTTGCCTGATCCGGACTGATGTTGGGCATAGCAGCTACTACCCCAACACCGCAAAACAACACTCCCAAAATCGAGGGGTGCACCCAAATCGAATCACAAAAGTAATAGACATGGTAACGAAGGAGTGTGTCCGCTAGAGATGGCGATCCTCAATGGCCCGACGCGGCTCCTGTTTTAGTCATGTCAGGGGTCATCCAAAATCGTTCTCTTTCTTCAAATCAACACGTTCACCAAAACCATCCACTTCGTTCTGGATCAACACTCCGCGTATACTAGTTATTAAAGTGGTTTTCGGTATCGACAGAGAGTATGTCCATATCCGATCCCGGTCTCTTTAATAACTACGTATTATTACACCGATGGCTCTTTTACATTTCAAATCGATTCATAATTGATATCAAAATATCATATTTGCTTCAAAATCAAATCCATTTCAAAATCATCATATCTACTCAAAGTATACAATTTCATTTCAAAAATCATTTTCGCCTCAATATCTCATTTCGATTTCAGAATCATTTTTCGCCTCAAATTCCACAAAATGATTCACATAAACTCGAATTCCAAAATTTAAAATTTAATCAAATCTCAAATCATCAATTTCAACTCGATTCAGCTTCTCAATAAACCATTTCAAATTATCAATTTCAAATACATATTTGAACCACAAAATAAACAATTTCACTTTCAATATATTTCGAAACTTTAAATATTTCACATTTCAAAACAGCTCATATATTTATATAAGAATATAAGATTCGCTTTAAAACCATTTCGTATTCAAATTAGAATATACTTCAAATTAAACATCCGTATTAAGTAATTTACTTAATTTCTGGAACAATTCCAATTCAATAAACTTATATTAACATTCGGATTTCAAGAATTCATTTAAGTATTACATTCCAAATCAATTTCAGTTCAAATCCTATTCAAATCAATTTTATCTTCAAATTTAATTCAATAGTTTCAATTTAGTCCAATTCACAAATTTCTTTGAACTTCAATTAAATTCCAAATTAATTAAATCTCAATTTCAAATCAATTTTCAATTCCAAACTCAACTTGAAATATCATTTCATATAAATTTTCTTAGAAATATTCAGAGTTCGATTAAAAGTCCAATCTTTTAAAACAAATCAACTTTCGAAAATTTACGCCGTATTTCGATTTTTTTTTCTTAAAAATCTAAACTTCGAGTAATTAAACAATTTCATTTACCAAGTTTAAATTCCAACATCTCGAGCTTCAATTCAAAATAATTCAATTTCCATAAATTGGATTTTATTCTTAAAATCAATTCATTTAAATAATTTCAAAACAACTTTTAAAATCATTTAATTTAACCAACCTGGTGTCCGTATATAATTTCCTATCCTATGGCCAAGTGATTATTTATTTCAATTAAATGTCAGGGATGAATATATATCACTTTAACCAAATCACAGTGTCATATGTATGTATAACAGGATATATATATATATAAGCAAATAAACATCCAAACATTTAAATATCAACCAATAGCATCCATCGAAATAAATTATCCAATAGTCAATACAATTCACGACAATTTCATAGTTATCAATATCGGGAAATTTGATTTTGATTAAATCCTAATTTCAATTTACTGTCAATTTAAATTTTCAACGGTGAATTCACATGACAATCTATATGACAATTAAATTTTTATCAAACAACGACAAATAAATTCATATCACTTCATAATGTCAAATTTAACTACCATAAAGATATTCAGTACGTTGTGAGCGTTATAAAACACTCACCTTGGTTTTCAATTTCAAATCAAATCGAACGACGTTCGATTTAACCTGAAATTTTATTTAGCTTCAAACGTCTCCAAAACAATTTCGTGATGTAGAGCTCGCCACCACGATTCCAACGCAAAAGGTTTCGTCCGATTCTGATAAAGTATGGATGAGATATGAGTTTTACAAGATTGCATATATCATAATAAAATTTTAAAACAAATTTTCTTTACTTTTTTTTTATTACCAAAACAAATCCTGGCCGCAAGATCTTGCTTCAGAGAATCGAAGGCGCACGCTACTTCTTCCCTCACCAGTTTCGTACGCAATTGCCTGGAACGAACGAACCCATACACGCAAAGAACTCCTCCATGCCGCGACCACCATCTTCGCCGGGACGTTGATCAGGCGGCTTCAAGTCGAAGCCCTTCGCACGTGGCACCACCGCTTGGAACGCGGTTGAACTCGGCTGCCCCCATTGCAAGGAAAAACGTGACCAAACGTGAGACACCCACGAGCAGATTTCTCCCACTACGAAGCTCCGATGATGATCTCGACCGTTGGATAGATAGAGCTTGTCAAGCTCTTCGATTTTGCAGTTGGAAGATTTTGAAATCAATGAGTGGATTTGAAGATAATCGAAGGAGAACGAAAGAGAATATTGGCCATTGGAAGATAAGAAAGGGCGGCCACGAGATAAGCTAGGGTTTCTCTGATACGAACGTGAATATATACGTATAGAGTATTATTAAAATATTATTTTCCAAAATTCAAGCTTTTTCAAACAAACTCCAAACGAGACGTGCCGCCTGGCGTTCGCAATGTTTTACCCGCATTCCGAACACAATGGAACGTGTTTCGGAAGCTAATTCGATCATCTGTGCGAGTTACGGCAATAAACGATCGATTTAAAATTAAATCGGTTAATCAAATTTCTGTGCGTTTGGGCTCGCCCCGGACAAACGGTAAATCCGACTGACACGAATTTTGAAACCCTACAATAATATGACATTACGGATCCGATGAAACTGGTTTCGTCGAAATCCGAGACTTTTTGAAAAATGACTATTTTCCAATCGATAATTAAATATTAAAATATTCAATTTTCACAAATTAACTTTAAATTCAATTTTAAAAGTTCTATAACATTACTATAACTCCAATATGATAAGATAAAATTTTACAAATCATTTTCAATCATATTCCACTCGATTTTTAATTATTTATGAAATTTAACTTATTAAATTATCGATTTAATTGTCTAATTAAATCCAATATTCGAAAAATAAATTATTCGACTGTTTAATTTCAATATAAAATTCCTAGTTTTAAATTATTAACTTTTAAATCAAATTTCAATTGTTCACAAATTCCATTTTTTTATTTCACAGTAATTAACAATCTTTTACAATGCAATTTTCCATCATAAATCCAATATAAAAGATTATATTAGATTCCACGTTCAATTATATTATAATTCAAATTCAAGTTATTTAATTCCAAATGAATTCTTTTATTTCGATTTACACTTTCATTATTGAATCAACCATTTACTTGTACATTATTATCAATAGTTTATAATTCATTTACTTTCATTTTCTTCAGCTATCATCTTATTTAAATTCACAGTAATATTAAATTACATTCATTTACGTTGATTTCCATATTATAACTTCAATATTAAATGTAACATTTTATTTATTTCGTTGTTTACAATCGAATTCAATTCAATTCAATTACTTGTTACATTCAAATTTAAATCTTTACTTACGTTCAATTACAAGTTAACATCTTTATCGAATTACAGTTTCAGTTATTATCTGCTTTCAATCAACTGTAATATTAAGTTACATTTATTTATTTTAGTTTCAATAACATAAACTTCCATTATTAAATCTACCATTTTATTTATTCTTTGTTTATAATCATAACCAATTTGGTTTACAATCAAATTCAATTCATTATTTACATTCACTACAAGTTAACATCCATATTTAATTTACAATTAAGTTATTTCAGAATTCAGTTTTGTATTTTAACTTGTAATTCACATTTAACAACAGAAAATTTTATTTCCTTCGGATTTTTATCCAAAATTTTCATTTTAATTCGTATTTTTAAAGTGTTAAAAATACGGGTCGTTACATATTCTAGATTTCAAGATATAGTACATGCCTTAATATCATTAGGAAAGAAATTTACTAAAGAAGACCATGTTAGAAAGATCTTGAATTCATTTCCTAGTGAATGGTATCAGAAGACTCTAACAATCGAAGAAGCCAATGATATTAGTACTATGAAAATAGAAGATTTAATTGGTAACCTAATGTCGTATGAAGTAAAGTTGCAGATTAGAAAAGAGAATCAGGCAAATGAGAAGAAATCACTAGCACTCAATGCTATGATCGACAACGATCAACCAGATGATGATGCTGTTGATGATGATATCGAGTTTACAACCAAGAAGTTCAAGAAATTCTTGAAGTATTAGATAACAAACAACCTTCGAAAAACTAACAACAATAATTCTAGAAATGGAAATGTTGTTAAGTGTTTTGAATGTGATAAACCCGGTCATTTGAAAAGAGACCGTCCCAACCTGAAGAAATCAAAGTACTTTTCGAACACTTTCAATAATGAGAGGAAACATGCATTCAACGCAAAATAGGATGATTCAGATACATCATCAAGTGATAGTAATTCAGAAACAGCAAATGCCAACATGTGCTTCATGGAAAAGGTTGACCAGGTATGGAATTTTAATAAAGAAATTACTAATGTTTTGAATGATATGTATCAGGGATATAAAATACTTAGGAAAGAGTACAACAATAGTTTGGCAGAGATCGATAGATTAAAAATATTTAATGAAAGGTTAACCAAAGAAAAACAATGTCTAGAAGATGAAATTGAAAGACTTAATGTGTATAATGATGAAAAGGATTTTACACATAGAAGATTTGAAAAACTAAAAAGTGAAAATGGATCCTTAAATTCAAAAAATCTTTTTATGAAGTCACGGATCACGGATCTGAATGACAAAATAACATCTCTGGCCAATGTTATTCTTAACCGTAATAAGGATTTTGACAAAATGAAAACTGATATTGAAAAATTTAACCTAGTGTGACGCCCCAACCCAAGGCTCACATTAACAAAGAGTATTCCTAGGTAATACTGTCTTCTAATGCGGAGAAAAGGGCTGGTTAGGAGCGACCATCTATAGCTTTGTCTTAAACATCTATTAAATACGTTGATTAATGCTCAAATTTTCTTTCTATCTCAAGTGGATCGACATATTCAATAAATGCTTAATACTAAACTATAGGTGGCTAATGGATCTATCGGAACAAAATACAACAACTAAATGTTCAACAAATTACAAAATAGCAAACAACAGATATATATATATACACATACATATACATTAATACATCATAGTACAATAAAGAATGATACATCATAGTGGTTTGAAGACCACACTATATACAATGAGTCAAAATATACATATCAAAGTCAAACCAAAAAGACTACAACAACAAAAAGGTGATAAGCTGATATCCAAGCGGAAGCATCAAAGCGAAGCTAAGTCCAAAAGCAGGTATCTAACCTGAAACAACTCGGTCTAACCCGAGTATAAAATACACGGGCCAGTCTAGCTAAAACAATTAGTTTAGTAAGGATAAATGATAATATGAAGCATAGGGTAAAGGGTGATAATTCTTCTCGAGTGAGAAGAAGTAATAACATAAGTAAGAGCATGTCACTACTTCAAATAAAGTAATTCACTAAGCATATATAGTCTCGAAAAGATAACTCAATATTAAAAGCAATTAAGTATAAACATGTCTCGTATCATCGGCATAATCCCAAAAATAACAGTAATGGTTTAAAGCAACCATAACTCCTAAAAAGGAGAAATCCCAAAACTCGCTTTAAATGACAATCTCAAATATGTTCTCAATATAGAGAAACCCCAAAGCTCGAAATACGCCAATAATGGCTACACATATATATATATATATCTCCAAAAGGAGATTAGAAATCTCAAATAAACACCAAGTGTTGGCGAACTCAAATGTCAAATATAGAACTCGATAAGAGTTCAAAACTCCGAATGTAATAACCGTATAATCCATACGATAGCACTCAGGCTATATAAATAAGCCAACAAAGGTGGTAATGGTGAAAACATATATATACAGCATCAAAATTCTATAAATCGTAACAAAGAAATCTAGAAAACATTAATATAAGAAATAGGACCCAACAGTCCAATAGAAGCCCAACAGCTTAATGAATATAGGACCCAACAGTCCAATAAAAGCCCAACAGCTAAATGAATATAGGACCCAACAGTCCAATAAAATCCCAACAGTTATAAATAATTAGGACGTCCAATACATGGCCCAACAGCCTGCCTAGTACTTGTGCATAAGAGACACAACAGTTTCTATAGGATCCAATAGTCCATGGATAGCCCAACAGTTGTACATATATATATATATATATATATATATATATATATATATATATATGCACATAGGACCCAACAGTCCATAAGCGACCCAACAGTCCAAGTACTAGCAATCACTCGTGAATGTGTCACAAACTCCAAGAGAGGAACCCGAAAAGTGGTAACAGTGCGTCCCATACAAAACGTTCTCACTTAACGGTTTCCTAACAGCTAGCAAATGCCACACTAGAAAGGTGTAAAAATATTTGCCTCGTCTCATCGGCAAACACAACCCGAAGGTCAAAACATTCAAATGGACAAGTCAGGAATTAACCGATAAAGTAAACGCACATGTCCCATACCACGTGTTTTACTAAACCATTTAATTCTCCTCCTCATATGCTCGAACAGTGCAAAAACGTGTATTTTATATAGAAAATAATTTGTTTGAGAAAACAAGGTTTCGAAAACAATTTTCGAAATCGTTTTGGAAAACAAATCTTTGTAATTCTCTTATTACAGAGAATATATAATTTACTAGATTTAAAATAATTATTAATATTGTAAAATACTTATTTCGAAAGCTATCAAAAAAAATCTTTCTAAAACGGTTTAGAAAGCCCGTGCAAAGAAAAAAAATCAACAAAAATTCAGTGAAATTATTCATAAAATCGTCATACGAAAATCTCCTAAAAACTCGCCAATCTGAAATATGGATAAGTGGTAATATTGGCTCTTCCAACTTAGGATCAATCCGATCAAAAACAACATCGAAAGAAATCCATGTAAAACAATTTAGAAATTTTCAACAGGAGCAAAACATGCTCTGATTCAAAGTTCCTAGCAAATTTTCAACTAGTTACAGAGGTCTAAAAGCTTTGTAATTTTAGTGGCATAGAGTTCAACAACTCTACTTTGAATAGAAAGAAGAACGGATACAATCGAAGATGAAACGGGAGAGATATAATGTCACAAAGTTAAACCCACGGCCAGATTTTACCGTAAACGGCTAGAACAAAACATGCTCTGATTCAATGTTCCAGGCTAGTTTTCAACTAGTTACAAAGGTCTAAAAGCCTTGAAATTTTACAGGCATAGAGATCAACAACTCTAATTTAATTACAAAAAGAATGGATACAATCAAACAAGAAACGAGAGAGATATAATGTCACAAAGTTGAACTCAAAGCCAGATTTTACCGTAAACGGCTGGAGCAAAACATGCTCTGATTCAAAGTTTGGCAGCATGTTTCTATAGGCAAAAACGTCGAAATGACCTGAAATTTGACAGGCATAAACATCAACAACTATAATTTAAACTGGAAAAAGAATCATGCAATTTGGACAAGGTATGAGAAAGTTATGATGTCTAGAACTTGTACACAGGCAATGATTTCACTGCGAAAATCTGGAGCAAAACATGCTCCGAATCAAAGTTCGGCAGCATATTTCTATAAGCTACATAGGTCGTTGACCTGAAATTTAGCATGCATAAAGTTGAACACTCATACTTCAAACTTGAAAAAGAATCACACAATTTGGACAAGGAATGAGAAAGTTGTGATGTCTCAAAGTTGAACCTAGAACAGATTTATATTGTAAAAAAATCTGGAGCAAAACATGCTTCGAATCAAAGTTCGGCAGCAGATTTCTATAAGCTACAGAGGTCGAAATGACCTGAAATTTATTATGCATTATCTACAGAACATGGTCTACAAACAAGAGAATCCAGCAGCATTTCATTGCCAGAATAGATAGATACAATCAACCAAAGATGCTAGTCATAGAAGTTTTTCACAGAAATTCAAAACAACACACTGGTTACAGTAAACGAAATCTTGCACTACATTTTGCTATTTTTCCTTTGCTTAAGCTAGATTTTGTGAGATTAATACTCACCTTGCAATGAAGACCAAAAACATAGATTTCAGCTGAAAGATGGAGGCTTGGGGCTAGATTTGGCTTCAGCAAGCTGTAGAAACTCAATACACAAACATGCAAAGGAAAAGAAACATATTACAGACAAATCCAAACTCAAAATCGGAATTTGATGAAATATTGTAGTTCTGGAATAGATTACCTGACGGAAATCTCTTTAATTTGAGTAAAACAACAATTTAATTGAAGAGAAAATGAGATTGGAGCTTTAGATTTGAAAATAGGGTGAGCTTCTTTCTTTTCTTTCTGGTTGTTTACTATAAATGAAAGTGGTGAACGTACAGGAGAAGAGAGGAAGCTTTTCTCACTTTCAGGTTATGTTAATTAATGGGCTATGGACCCAAACTAAAGAAATTTGCCTAGGTAAATTAATTTTTACCACTAAATCACAAATGTACATATGCAATTAAATCAAAACAATGTGTTTTAGCAAAATTCCTTCATACAAAAATTATGCAAATACATTTCTATGTTAAATAAAATATTTCACACTTAATAAAAAGATAATTTTAGTTATAAAAATATTTTTTATTATTAAAATCCTATTTTTAAATAAATACCCAATTTATTCTAATATTTACATAAATCATCATTTTTAACTTCAAAAATTACACAAAAATAATTTTCTTGTGTAATAAAATATAACAAACCATTTTTCATCAACTTTATGACCAAAACTTATTTTTAAACCAAATTTCACCTTTTTATTTAAATACATTTTAAAAATCAAATGCTTCCTTTAAAAATTATTAAAAGAAGCATTTGGCAATAATTAGAAGAATTATTGCATTTTCACTAAATAAAATCATATTTCAGTCATATTTCACACAAATAATCAAGATAAAGTTTTTAAAACTTCATTTTCACATTTTATTTCCAAAATCCATTGTTTATTTAAAATGAACAATTTAAATCTCTAATTTATTTTTATTTCTCAATATCAAATTATAAACACCGTTATAATTTAATATTTACAGGCAATCACCAAAACCAGGGTTGTTAGAGACTCCCCACTTATAAAAACTGCGTCCTCGCAATTTCTAGAGAAGAGCTGTATTCAACACTATTTATTTTATCAAGCAAAGGAAGATAGACAAACTCGAGTTTAAGATTTCTTACCCCAACACAAGATGATAGAAAATCAAGATAAGATTGCTTGATTAATTCTATGGTTTTCCAAGTGTTATCATTGGGATTAGCGGACCATTGAACTTCTACGAGCACTACATCATGATTTCGAAGGCGTCTCACCTTCGAAACAAGAACACAGACAGGATGCCACATAAAAGATCAATCGAGTGAGATCGATTTCTCAGAAGCTTCTCGAATAGAGTCGGGATTTAACAAAATTTTATTCCGGGTCCAACCAACTAGAAATTCTCGACATGATCTTCCGTACATCACTACGGAAAGAGCCACACCGACATTAGATTAACAATAATTGAGGTAAGAAAACTCAATAAGAGGTAGGTGATTTCCTCAATACCACCAACCCAAACGACCGCGTAAATGCAAGTCGCTAGATAATTGCACAAAGGCAAGACAAACCCAAACAATGAATTTTTATATTCCTATTTTACTAAACAAATATTTTCAAGGGTTTCAAAACCCATTTTCTTCACAATCAAATTCTCAAATCTCAACATTTAGAAAATTCTCAAAGCCTCTTACAAACATCCAATTTAATCTCCAAACTCTTCTTTTAAAGTGAATAAAATGTTTCATTCTTAAATTCTACCAAAATATGTTCCAGTTTGAAACATATATTTATACTAAACATCAATTCAAGTACATTCACAAAATAGGCAGAATACACTTGACCACAAAGAAAACAAGTAAAATTCAATTTCAAACCTGCTGTAAAGAAAACAAATTTTGACCTAGCAAACAACAAAATCAGAGAACTCTTATAAAATAAAAGTTGTTCTACTAAGTCTATGCTTTCCAGCGATATAATGATCATCAAAATCGGATTCACGATTAGAAAGTTATGAAAAAATTACTTTTAGCTCAAATTTTAGAAACTTATAAGAAAGAAATGTTTATTCACTTTCAAACCTATTTCAGACAGAATAAAAAGAAAAATCTTCCAATATGGAAAAAGGAAAATTTATAGCTTTTTAAAAGCTCTTCCATTTGCAGAACGTTTGAACTCATTCGAGGTTATAAATCTCAAGTTATTGTTCTTTTAGCACAGCACTTTTCAAACCAAATTTCATCTTTCAAATCAATATAAATTTTGAAATTTTCCCAAACCATTTTAATTTCAAATTATATTTTCAAACAAGCTCTTTGCTAAATCATTTATTAAATGATCTTCTTTTTCCTTGGAAAGCTAAGGCATACCAAAATAAGATCAACTTTATGTAATCAACATAAAAGAAACAATTCATTAATTGGAAGAAAAAATTCATTACTTTCCAAAATTTGACATCAAAGCAATTAACTAAGAGTACCCATTTTGAAAGAGATAACTAATCTCTTTCATTATCAAGAAACTATTTTTGATTAACCATAAAATAAATTTTGGGATATATATAAAGTTTAAAATCATTCTCAAAATTTAAAAGATTATACTACATAAATGGTTCATTTATCAAAACAATTTAAATTCACTTTTCCACTTTGTCACAAAATTAAATTTCCAACTAATTATCAACATAAGACAAATTAAAGTTAATAATTAATTCAAACTTGTTTTCAAAAGAATTTTACAAATTCACCTCAACAAATTTTAACACAACAAAAGTTTAAACCAAAACTTGCTCACAAAATGCTTAAATTTAAAATTAGCATATACAATTTCAAAAGTTACAAATAATACAAGGGTATTGCCTCACTATTGATTTATAGCAAATATCCCCATCGATTGGCTATAGAGTTGACCTAACGATCAAAACTGCCTCGCCACTCATCCAACACTCACTAGGGTTTAATGGCTACATTACTCATTCAAAATAAATTTAATTCTCAAACTATATTAATTAATTTCCAAACTTTACTTATAAAAATTTAATTTACCGTGTCTGACTGTCTCATCACAGCGTTTAGGAAATTCCTATTGATAACGTTGTTCAGGCGTATCGACCAGAATTCTTAAAGTACTTGATGCATAACCCAACACAAAAAAACATTTTCTATAAAAAGAAATACCTCATATCTATTCTACAAAATATTCTTTGCTTATCTCGATAAACAAAAAATCCAATTTCACTTAAAACATATCTTTAATTTGGAAGATTTGGAAATTCATATAGTTGCTTATACACAAAATCAAAGAACACAAGAAGAAATCATCAAGATATTCCCAGAATACTCGATTCACAAGATTGACGAATAAGCTGGAGTGTTCACCAAATCGAACGGTATAACGAACCACTCACAAGAACCATACGAGTGCAGAATGCGGTAAGAGGAATGCTATTCTCCGCAACTCATAGCTGGTGAAAACCGGTGCAAGGTCAAGCTGAGGAAAAATCCTTACACCATTCAATAAATTGCATATGTCATCAATCATAAGCAATAGATACTTATTCTAATGGTTAACTTGTTAAGCTTGCGAAAATGGATGCAAAGCCTAAGAATACCATCAGATTTCCTTAACAAAGATGACTATGGCACCCTACGGTAAAGATTGGACTGAATGAATTGCTTAGCTTCACGCTTCAGCAATTACTTCTAGAGTTTCCCATTTCCCTTGGGGACACCCTCACAGAAGAATGAGTAATAGGTTAAGAACTAGGAATGAGGTCAACACAAAACTCAATTGGCCGATTGGGTAGCAAACCCGAAACGGACTCACATATATCAACACAACTGAAATTCGAGATACATTATCATCTCGAAACTCAAGAACAAATAAAACACCTCGGAATTATCATCTACATTCCAAAGAACTAGAGACACTAATCAGCCGAATTAAGATGCCTAACATATAGGATCCTTTTACAATATAAGATTGGGGTTTTATAACAAGCAAACCAATCCATCCCCAAATCATATTAACCCAAGGTGATGACTAATGTGTAGATTTTTACAGAAAGAAAATCTACAAAGAACAACCTCAATATTGTCAAACAAAATGCCAAGTATTGAAGATCCCCTTAATAGAATTTGCAATCCTCAAGAAATAACAAGATAAGAAACACCAATGATATCAACAAGCTCCTTCGATACGAATGTGTGTCAAGCACCCGTATCAAAGAGAACAAGAATATAATAATAACAATAAGGATTATTTATAGGATAAGATATCATTAATTCAATTATGGAATACTACGGAATAAAATATATTGCTAGACATATTCCAAACTTATATCTACCCCAAAGGACACGAAAAAGGCTAGTGACACAATGATTAAGGGAAATGTAACTCTTATATTGTACTTTGATGTATCATAATATATATGTTATGTTCTGTGTTTATCATATTTTGTTCTGAACTCTACTCTGATACCAAACTGTGACGCCCCAACCCGAGGCCCACATTAACAAAGAGTATTACTATGTAATACTATCTGCTAATGCGGAGAATAGGGCTGGTTAGGAGTGACCATTTATAGCTTTGTCTTAAACATCTATTAAATACGTTGACTAATGCTCAAATTTTCTTTCTATCTCAAGTGGATCGACATATTCAATAAATGCTTAATACGAAACTATAGGTGGCTAACGGATCTATCAGAACAAAATACAACAACTAAATGTTCAACAAATCATATAACAACAAACAACATATATATATATACACACACATACATATACACTGATACATCATAGTACAATAAAGAATGATACATCATAGTGGTTTGAAGACCACACTATATACAATGAGTCAAAATATACATATCAGAGTCAAACCAAAAAGACTACAACAACAAAAAGGTGATAAGCTGATATCCAAGCGGAAGCATCAAAGCGAAGCTAAGTCCAAAAGCAGGTATCTAACCTGAAACAACTCGGTCTAACCCGAGTATAAAATACACGGGTCAGTCTAGCTAAAACAATTAGTTTAGTAAGGATAAATGATAATATGAAGCATGGGGTAAAGGGTGATAATTCTTCTCGAATGAGAAGAAGTAATAACATAAGTAAGAGCATATCACTACTTCAAATGAAGTAATTCACTAAGCATGTATAGTCCAGAAGAGATAACTCAATATTAAAAGCAATTAAGTATAAACATGCCTCGTATCATCAGCATAATCCCAAAAATAACAATAATGGTTTAAAGAAACCATAATCCTCATATCATCGGCATAATCCCAAAAATAACAATAATGGTTTAAAGAAACCATAACTCCTAAAAAGGAGAAATCCCAAAACTCAAAACTGGCCATAAATGGCAATCTCAAATATGTTCTCAATATAGAGAAACCCCAAAACTCGAAATACGCCAATAATGGCTACATATTTATTTATATATATATACACATATATATATATATCCAAAAGGAGATTAGAAATCTCAAATAAACGCCGAGTGTTGGAGAACTCAAATCTCAAATATAGAACTTGATAAGAGTTCGAAAATTCGAATGTAATCACCATATAATCCATACGATGGCACTCAGGCTATATAAATAAGCCAACAAATGTGATAATGGTGAAAACATATATATACAGCATCGAAATTCTAGAAATCACCACGAAGAAATCTAAAAAACATCAATATAAGAAATAGAACCTAACAGTCCAATAAAAGCCCAACAGCTAAATGAATATAGGACCAACAGTCCAATAAAAGCCCAACACCTATAAATAATTAGGACATCCAATACATGGCCCAACAGCTTGCCAAGTACTTGTGCATAAGAGACCCAACAGTCTTTATAGGACCCAACAGCTGTATATATATGCACATAGGACCCAACAGTCCATAAGCGACCCAGTAGTCTAAGTGCTGGCAATACTCGTGAATGTGTCACAAACTCCCAAAGAGGAACCCGGAAAGTGGTAACAGTGCGTCCTATATCACACGTTCTCACTTAAAGGTTTCCTAACCGCTAGCCTATACCACACTAGAAACCAGTAAAAATATTTGCCTCATCACATTGGCAAACACGACTCGAAGGTCGTAACATTCAAACAGACAAGTCAGGAATTAAGCGATAAAGTAAACGCATACCATTTGTTTTACTAATACATTTAATTCTGCTTCTCATATGCTCGAATAGTGCAAAAACATGTATTTTATATAGAAAATAATTTGTTTGAGAAAACTAGCTTTTGAAAAAAAAAATCGAAACTGTTTTGGAAAACAAATCTTTGAAATTCTCTTATTATAGAGAATATATAATTTTAATAGCTTTAAAATAATTATTAATATTGTAAAATATTTATTTCGAAAGCTATCTAAAAAATCTTCCGAAAACGGTTTAGAAAGCCCGTGCAAAGAAAAAAAACTAAAATTCAATGAAATTATTCATAAAATTGTCATTCGAAAATCTTCTAAAAACACACCAATCCGAAATACGGATAAGTGGTAATATTGGCTCTTCCATCTTAGGATCAAGCCGATCAAAAACAACATCGAAAGAAGTCCATGCAAAATAATTTAAAAAATTTCAGCTCGAGCAAAACATGGTCCGATTCAAAGTACCAGGCAAATTTTCAACTAGTTACAATGGTCTAAAAGCATTGTAATTTTACTGGCATAAGGTTCAACAACTCTACTTTAAACAAAAAATGAACGGATACAATCGGACAAGAAAAGGGAGAGATATAATGTAACAAAGTTAGACTCAGAGCCAGATTTTACCGTAAACGGTTGGAGCAAAACATGCTCTAATTCAAAGTTCCAAGCAAGTTTTCAACTAGTTACAAAGGTCTAAAAGCCTTGAAATTTTACAGTCATACAGATCAACAACTCTAATTTAAATAGAAACAGAATGGATACAATCGAACAAGATACGGGAGAGATATAATGTCACAAAGTTGAACTCACAGCCATATTTTACCGTAAACAGCTGGAGCAAAACATGCTCTGATTCAATGTTTGACAGCATGTTTCTATAGCCTAATGAGCTGGGAATGACCTGAAATTCGACATTCATAAATATCAACAGCTATACTTCAAACTTGAAAAAGAATAATGCAATTTGGACAAGGTATAAGAAAGTTATGACGTCTCAAAGTTGTACCCAGGCAATGATTTCACTGCTAAAATCTGGAGCAAAAACATGCTTCGAATCAAAGTTCGGCGGCATATTTCTATGTTATAGGTCAAAATGACCTAAAATTTGGCTTGCATAAAGTTTAACACTCACACTTTATCACAGAATTTTGACAAAGAATGAGAAAGTTATAATGTCTCAAAATTGAACCCAGAATAGATTTATACTAAAAAAACCACAGCAAAACATGCTCCGGGTCAAAGTTCGGCAGCAGATTTCTATAAGTTATAGAGGTCAAAATGACCTGAAATTTGGCATGTATTATCTAAAGGACATGGTCTACAACGAGAGAAAATCCAGCAGTATTTTGTTGCAGGAATAGAGAGATACAATCAACTAAAGATGCGACTTAGAGCAGTTTTTCACAAAAATTCAAAACAACACAAACTGGTTACAGTAAAAGAAATTTTTCATTACAGCATGCAATTTTTGCTTTGCTTAAGCTAGATTTTGTGAGATTAATACCCACCTTGCAATGAAGATCAAAAACCCGGATTTTAGCTGAAAGATGGAAGCTTGGGGCTAGATTTTGCTTCAACAACCTGTAGAAACTCAATACACAGACATGCAAAGGAAAGGAAACATATTACAGACAAATCCAAACTCATAATTGGAATTTGATGAAATATTGTAGTTTTGGAATATATTACCTGATCGAAATCTTTTTAATTTGAGTAGAACAAAAATTTAATTGAAGAGAAAATGAGGTTGGAGCTTTAGATTTGAAAATAGGGTGAGCTTCTTTCTGTTCTTTCTGGTTGTTTACTGTAAATGAAAGTGGTGAACGTACAGTAGAAAGGAGGAAGCTTTTCCCACTTTCAGGTTTTGTTAATTAATGAGCTATGGATCCAAACTAAAGAAATTTGCCTAAGTAAATTAATTTTTACCACTAAAACACAAATGTACATATGTAATTAAATCAAAACAATTTGTTTTAACAAAATTTCTTCATACAAAAATTATGCAAACACTTTTCTATGTTAAATAAAATATTTCACACTTAATAAAAAGATAATTTTAGTTATAAAAATATTTTTATTATTAAAAATCCTATTTTTAAATAAATAACCAATTTACTCTAATATTTACATAAATCATCATTTTTAACTTCAAAAATTACACAAAAATAATTTTCTTGTGTAATAAAAAATAAAAAACCATTTTTCATCAATTATATGACGAAAACTTATTTTTAAACCAAATTTCACCTTTTTATTTAAAATAAACACATTTTAAAAATCAAATACTTCCTTTAAAATTTATTAATAGAAGCATTTTGCAATAATTACAAGAATTATTGCATTTTCACTAAATAAAATAATATTTTAGTCATAGTTCTCACAAACAATCAAGATAAAGTTTTTAAAACTTCATTTTCACATTTTATTTCCAAGATCCATTGTTTATTTAAAATAAACAATTTAAATCTCTAATTTATTTTTATTTCTCAATATCAAATTATAATCGCTTTTATAATTTAATATTTACAGGTAATCATCCAAACCAGGGTTGTTACACAAAGGGAATGATAATCTAGAAATATTATTATCTGCATCTAAACACACTAGGAATAAACATTGACTTGGATACACCCCGAAGGCTAAATCAATTAAAAATTTACTAAAAATACTAAGTTTGTTAAGGCTACCAAGTTCAAACCAAAACCTAGGAAATTAAAGTTAAAACCTTCAAATAGGTTCATTAATTCATGGGTTCCAAAAAGGTTGGATGATATTGAAAAAGAAAAATATATTGATAATTTTATTAATAAGGTTCATTCATTTAATGATTATATTTTGAAAGGACATTCAAACTCTTCATGGGTTTGGCATCCCAAAACCTAACCCCATGGACCCGAAAATATAAAGGGTACTAGTGTGCATATTTTATAATTTTTTTAGTACCAAACAATGTATACCAGATAGCGGATACTCAAAGCATATGACAAGAAATATATTGAACTTTGGATAAATATGAAAAGGATTTGTTATTGGCATCGGTAAAGTCGGTAACTCAGAAACTCATCTTATTATTTGATAAGTTTTTTCATGTTTTGAATTGATTTGGTTTCCCCTCTTGTGTTTTATTTACATGCATTTATCTCTATATACAAACTCTACATATTGTCTAGCAGTGATTTAACTGACTCTTCTTCACCCTTTTTGTTGATGACAAAAGGTGAGAAAAGGTATAAATATACTAGGCAAAATGATAAGGGGAATACATAGAGTTAGGGGGAGTCAAATATAGAGGTATTATATTTTATCTCTAAAATATTTATTTGGTTGTCATCATCGAAAAGGGGGAGATTCTTAATAACCTAGGTATTGATTTTGATGACAACAACCACATAAATATTACTACTAACGTATCACCGAGTTATGTAGTCATATCAGATATATTATGGAGACATATACAAAGATAACGAAGCATACAGTGGAAGCAAATGAATTATAGAAGAAGGTTAATTAGAACAATCGAAGAACAAAACCCAATTAGAGAAGAATGCTGAAGGATAAAGGTGTTTGAAGTGATGAGGAGTTGGTTGAACCTTAGAATATCTTGTTAAAGATCTCATGGCAATTATACTTGACCTCAACCAAATCACAAAAAATCCACAAATATAAGGTAATTTGAAATACTGAAAATTTGCAACACTTATTACTGTTGCTGTTCATTTTGCAACACACCCATGTCGGCATGGGGTACCTAGGATGTCGACATTCTAGTCTTTTTTCATAATTTCAAATATTAAATGAAGAGACATTTCCCTCCACCTCTTCACCAAAAGACGCATCCCTTCGACCACTATTTAAAGGCCTCTGAAAACGAATTTTAACATCAAGAATTCTCATTCTCTCTTACTCCTTCTTCTCCAAACATTTGCAAAAGAAATCAATTACATACTCTTCCAATCTCCTTGCAAATTGGTACTATTTCACTCCAATTCTTCACCGATTTGCAAACCACACAATATCATAGAGTTGTACTTGAATTCACATCATTCGCTCTCTGATTACATCCTATTCCTCAAAGAATTCAAAGATATATTTCCATTGAAGGTCTATAGAATCAATGTACCGAATCTGCAAGAATCTGTATTGAAGATATGACTACTTGCCATAGTTTGTTGTTGGTGATAAGGAGAAGGTGTTCTTGTAGCCTGTAAAATCAAGAGGGTGTGTCTTTACCCCGTGAAACCATGATTGTCAAGGTGTTCTTGCCACCTGTGGAAAGCAAGCGATTATAGTGGAATTCTGCACGATAGAGTGTAGGACTGGATGTAGGATTTGTTAATCCGAACCGGTATAAAAATCCAGGTGTTATTTACATTACTGGATTTTACTTTATTACTTACTTATTCTCTAATTACTTCTTTCTGCTTGCAATTTGAGTAAATACAGTTTTATATTCATAAGTAAGTAGTTAATACACATTTCACCACTTCTAGTGTCTGAGTAGCCTTAAGATCCAACATTGTGTTGTAGACACTCCAGTTTCCAACATGATCATATTTGGTACTACTAGTTAAGTGTTAGGCTGGTCCTATGTTGTAAAGGGATCCCGACAAGGTCCTCGGTGTTATTTTATATAGAGATGCATCGTGACAGATGGTACCCCAGTAGCCCAGTCATTATATGGAATCCATTCTCTAATGAATGTCGTATGGACTTAGTTGTGCCTAGCTATGCTGAAACGTGAGATACAAGCATTTTAGTTACATTCATATTTTATTTTGACCCCTAGATATTATTATAATATCAGTTGATTTTCGATAGAAAATGTTTTGAGTGTCGTATGGTAAAAACCCATCTGTGGTTATATGCGGTGTGGTCTTACGAGAAACCTTTATTTTGAAAGAGTTTGATAACTTTAAAAATCCAACTGGGTTTGCTTTCTCACGCTCGCTTGGCAGACTGACTCAGGTGTTATTATATTATAATGCTTGGGTCCGAACGAGCATATTATAGATTTAGTTTGGATCTTTGGAGCTTCAGGAGACGAGCTGGAGGCCCATAGACGTATTCATGTACATGTTTATTTTTCAGCTGCATTTAGTTGTTTATATATCAGCACTTGTGAGGACAGATTGTTATAACTTTCCAGGATTACTTTTAGTTAGTGAACTCTGATAGGATGTATGTATATTACAGTTATTTTATTCTTGTGTAAAGATTTGTTTCATATTATATATTACTTGTTCCACTGTGAGATTCTGTGTTGCTTAGTTTCTTCTTGTCCGCCTTCTTTCTTTCCTTAATAATCTACCTTTCTGTTGATTTTGAGTTTGACATGTGTAGTTTATCTACAGCCTAAATTGTGCGGGTTTGCAGGTCGTTAGAGTTGGCATGAGAGCTTAGATTGTGGAACACCTAGGCTTTGGTGGGGTACTCATGTTAGATAGGGTTATTAATACTCCAGAATGAGTTTGAGTGTATTAGAGATATGAAAGTGTGTTTGTTACTGATATAAAAATGTTTTATATTGTGTTAGTTTATCTATTGAGTGGCTTATGAATTCTGATTGGTAAATAGGACGCCATTGCATCGATACGGGCTAACAAACACTTAAATAAGGCAAATCGACATAGTGTCATTTTGAAAATTGGGTAAATAAAATAATTTCACCTTGATTATATTTTATATATAAAGGAATAATTTCTTAGAAAATACTATGGTATATATGGTGTGTTTGGATGTTAGTGAATGACAATAGTTTATTTTTATCATTTTTTGTTTAATGTTAATGTTCTAATAAAAATTATTACGATAATAATGTAAACAAAGATAAACAATTAAGGAATGGTTTAATATAACCAAAGTGAAATGATATTACATAAGAAGTGAGATTATATATATATGATTTATAAATGTGATTTATAATAGAAAGGAAATGAAATTGTATAAATTTGTTTATGAAAAAAAGAATTGTAAATAAAAATGGATTTAAAACAAGAAATTTGAGAATTTAAATCCTATTGATTTTGAAAATTGTTTTCCAAAGGTTTTGGAAAAATAATAATAGTATTATTTTGAAAATATTTTGGTTAGAAATATTTTAAAATAGGATTTAAAAGAAATAGAAAGCACTGGACTCATTTTGGTCACTGGAAAATAATTTTGATGATGACTACACCATCACCGATGTTTACTTTTGAGTTTCTAAGTGATGGATTCTACTATTGTATTTTTCTTTTTGTAAAAGTAGTTTTGATTAAAAAATTCAAAAGTATGATTTGAAATACAAAGAAATTATTTATGGTTTTGTTTCAAAATAATTTGAAATAAGAACTTGGTGTTTAAACTCTGAAAATTTTCAATTAAGTGCTTTGTGAAAATATGAGAAAATAAGTTTTATAACTTATAAATTTTTGAGAATTAGTAAGTTAAAACAAAAATTTTAAATTTGTTAAATATAAATGTTAAGAAAAGTAAATTTGAATTTGAACAATGAAATGAAATTTAACTTAAGTTAAGTTAAATAAAATTAATTTTGAGAAGAAATTTTACTTAAGTAAAGATAAAAGAAGTGAAATAGTGAAATGAGTAAATTGAAATTGAATGATTTGAAATGAATTTAATGAAACGAACAATTGAAATGAGTCAAATGAAATGAATTAGTGAAATTAATATGTTTTGGAATGTTTTTTGATAGAATTGAATATGAACTTATGTATTGAAGTGATAATAAACATTAAGGATGTTGTATAAAATGTTTATAATAGACTTAAGTAAAATTCTATGGAATAGTTCCTAGTGTTATCAGTATTAAAAGAAATATATTAAATTAATAGAATATAAATTAATTGAATGTGTAGTAATGGAATGAGAATAAAGAATTTGAGGAAAAAAAGAATGGTATATAATAAGAAACCAATTGAAATAAATGCGTAAGTTGTACGTATATTATTTTATTCGCATAACTGTTTGATCCAGATTTGGGTACATGATTTTGAGATGATCTACATTGGTCCAAGTTAGAATTTTTCTATCGATTCTTGACAACGAACACTAGATATGGATTTTTGGTTGTTTCTGGGATTCTCTGTCGCAGTATATGATCATGCAAGGAGAATGGCAGTTTCTAATCAAGGAACCGGATCGGAGTCCAGAATAGAATGGTCGTGTGAACGATACTAGTTCGGAAGAGAAATTGTGTGATCGAGCGAGCATCATGTATGTTTTTGCATACGGGTGATACATCTACATCGTACAGGCTTAATAAATTAAATGTTGACATTGGAAAATGTAAATTAATATGTTAATGAATTAATTGGATGGGTATTATTTATTGCATGGTTTCTCTTATTAAATTTGCTACATTTTCATATAGTTATTGTATTAGTCTATGTTATATATTGATATTAATTTTCTTATACTTGTTCTCATTGATTGTTGAGTGTATAGTAGGTGCAGAGGGTGTATGCTTCACATTTGGAGCTCGCTTTCGCATTATATTGGTTGTATATGCTTGCTAATACTAAGAAAAGGTAGACATCTCTAATTACATACCGTATTTTTATATTTCCCTTATGGGATGCCTCATCTTTGAAGGTAGATGTATATTTGTGATTATATATATTGTAAATTATTATGATTAGACTACACAAAGAAGATACTGGTGAAATTTTCCGTAAATTTAAGGCGTTAGAAATTTTTTGAAAATTTCGGAAAATATTTGAAAACAAAAATTTGATGTTTATGTTATGACTTTGAATGGTATTAGTTAGTATCTATAAATGAAATTTAAGGTTAGAAAGGGTGATGAAAAAGTTACAACAAATTGATTTTTTAAAGTTAAAGGCTTTGAAGAATTCTATGATCTATTTCAACTAATTGGTTTTGAAAAGTTAATGGTTTTGTGGCATTTTTCCTACCTTGGATATTTCGGAGACGCAATTCTTTTAAGTGGGGGGAATGTAATGACCCAAAATTTTGTTAATTGATTTTGAAATATTTTGATTTTAACTATTGAATTTGTTGACAAAAATACATGTCAACACTCCCAAGTGAAGTTTGAAGGATAAGTGATCCCCTCGAAACCTTCTTTCGAAATAGGTAAAGGTAGCTTATATTCTTCGATTAGGTAAAGATTGTTGAAAGTACCAATTTAATACCTTTTGATACAGTCGAAAGGCTAACCACCCTTTAGAAATTCCTTCCAAATTATTTTGTTAAAGACTTTGTCAGAACCAACTTTCGAAGTAGTCAAGGTGGCTTAAAGATGGGACTTAAAAATTTCAGGAAATTAGTTGAATTGAGTGGGTTTCGACCTCGTCGAAAAGATGAGCCCTTATTATATTATGATTTTGAGCGAAAAACTCTAAGGATTTATGTGTGCTTGGGGTTTCATCTTAGTCGAAGGCCAACTTTTCGATTAGGTCGACATCAGATGATCATAATTGTTTGCAATTATGATCTCAAAGTAGCTGCATAATTAAAATTATCATAATCGTCTTTTTTTATTGAAATAAGATGTACAGATTGTGCAAATCCCCAATTTGATTTTGAAATTAGCGTTTACAAACTTTATCAAGAACAAGTAAGAAATGAATTCAATCGGATCCCACAAAACAGACTCCTACGTTCTTATTTATAGGTGTAGGTCAGCATCTTTCGACCCCTTTCTTTCGACATGATCGGAAGGTTTGCTTTCTTACTTTCGTGTGCATCTCTTGAATCATAGCTTTCGACCTAGTCGAGAGGGTTATATGGCCGACCTTTCGCTGCCACTGAAGACTAGGCTTCCTTCTATTTTGCTTTATTTTATACTGCTTAATTACTTCCGACTTCATCGAAAGGTACTGCTTGATCGCCTTCGACTCCATCGAAATGTGTATAACTACGCTCTTCACTAAGCTGTTTATATGCTATGTAATCTATCATGGGTGTTGACCTTTGATACTATTGAAACATGTGCTTTGTGGGCTTCGCATGAGTTGAAACATATTTGTGAGATTAGCTATAGAAGAATCCATTCGAAAGCATTATATCTGACCGTCACGGAACCCTATCTCTTAATATATGAGGAAATTATGTAGAATTTCCACAGTCATTTCTTTCATAGGTGAAGATGGTTTTAGACTATTTGAAAGGCTGGCATATGATTTCGAAAGGGTTGCTTTAGCCAAATATTATTTTGATGAAGGTAGATGAAGACGAAACCAATCATTTCGAATGGCTTGGTGCGAAGTTGAAAACTTGCTATATGTTGCCTTCGAAAGGTACCTTTCGACCTCTTCGAAAACTCTTTATTTATCCCAAATGCTGCTGAAGCATCCTTTTGTCCTCTTCAAAAGGTTTTGTTGATGATGTCATCTTCTTGTCGAAAAACTTATCTAATGTTTACAGTAACCACTCTAATGCATTCTGATCTTCACCAATGCTCTTGCTGCTTCTTTCATACTTTCATTCTTGAGAATATTTTATGGATGACATTTAGCCCATCCTCCAGTATGAAAGAAGCTTTTGTTCTTTAGGACAAAAACACCAAAAAAAATTTCTTTGTTTCTTGAAAAATAGATAATAATTCCTATTAAGGTCATAACCTTGTTATGATACCTTGATGGGTGTTAACTCCTCTTTTGAAGCGACCTAGCGACCTAAATTCATAAGCGACCTAGCGACCTAAAGCTTACGCGACCTAGCGACCTAAAGCTTACGCGACTTAGCGACCTAAAGGATGGAACGACCCCAACAACCTAACTTCACAAGCGACTTAGCGACCTAAAGCTTCAGTGACCTAGCGACCTAAGGATAGTACGATTCAACGACCTAGAGGCCCAGCGACTTAACAACCAAGCAACCTAGCATAGGTCGAACCAACTCAGGTCGCTCCACCAGATGTCTTAACACAGTTAAGTCACGGACTACTCTCTAGGTCGCTCACGACCTACAACTTATCACCTCGTTCAGACAGATCAAGTGCTCCCTTGTTAAGCCGCAAACCATGCCCACTAGGTCGCCCAGGACCTACCCTTAGGTCACTCACGACCTACGACCTAACTCCAGATTCTCCCTATAGATACTACACCCATTCCAACTTCAAGAGGACTTTTGGGATCATTTCTGGAGCGCCTATACTCTGCTGTTTTCTCGTCTCATCCGACACTTCAAACACCAAAGACGCTTCAACGAACTTCAAGAGAAGATCTAACACATCTGACATGGATTCAAAGAGCTCTCTTACATCAAAGTTCTAGCTACTCGTCTCAATTGTGTTGAAATCATATTGTAATCGAAGAATTGTTGTAAAAGTTGTAATTGAATCAGCAATAAAGAAGATAAAGTGGACGTAGGCTTAATTTCGAGCCGAACCACTATAAAACTGATGTCTCTTTACTTTTCTGCTATTTTCTGCTTATATTCTGTTCCCGTACCAATGGGTGGTGCTTTCACATTACTAACTCTCACACCAGGGTGTTAGCGTCGATTTTTACGTTAACATTTTTGGTGCTTTCATTGAGAATTGAATTCAGGGATATTTTCACCATTGCTTCACGAAAGTTTGCTGAAAAAATATCCTTAAAAACTAGAAGTCTATCTGATATCATGGCTCCTGGAACAAAAGGTAGATCTACCAGATCCGGAAATGCTCATGAGGGGACCTCCACTTCCCCAACAGCAAATCAGGCAACTCCTACCACTGGAGTCACAAGGGCTGAACTAGATGACGTAGTTTCTGGATTATACCAACAAATTGAAGCTCAAAACGCTTTGATGATGGACAGATTAAACGCTCTGCTTGGGGCCAATCGATAACCAGAAAATAATGAAACAACCATTGCCGAAGATGCTCATAATTCCCAAGAGAAGAGTATTCCTGAAAGAGCAAATGGCACCGCCGAAGCGCCACCTTTCCAAGTTGAAGGTTCAAGGCTGCAGCCAACTTTTCGCGAACATTTGCCCAAGCAAACTTCCGAAAGAATAGCTGAGGTCTGCCCGGCGATGCCTCTGAACAATGAGGAATACCTATCAGGGATGGTTCGTCGAATCATGAAAGATAGCATGCAGAGGGAAGAAAATGAGAGCGATTGGGGGTTTGCTCCAAGCAAAACTCTGTTTACTGAGAAGATCCTGAAAGCAAAATTTCCAAGGAAATTTGTACCTCCTACTATCCCGGCCTACAGGGGGACAAGTGACCCTAATCATTTCCTATATAAGTACGACTGGCATATGACCGGTGCAAGATCATCAGATGAGATTAAATGCCGATACTTTCCAGTGTACTTAGAAGGAGTGGCTCTACTTTGGTTCACAAAGCTACCAGTTCGGTCCGTAGATCAATTCTCTGACTTAACTCGAAAATTTAAGGATCAGTTCAGGTTGTATGCTTCAAAAGCAAAAGATATAATGTCACTGTCTAGCCTTGAACAAGTTCCCAGAGAATCTATCAAATCTTTCTTGAACCGCTTTAACTTAGCCTTGGCTGAAGTGGATAATGCAGAACCCCGTATGATCCTGACTTACTTGATGCGAGCCATCGACAAATCAAGTGAATTCGGAAGATGGTTAAAAATGAAGGAACCGAATTCACTTGAGAAGTTTTATAAAAAGGCCGACGAATTCATGCGCCTAGAAAGCTTTTCTGCACCAGCGAAAGTGGTTGTTGCCGAAGTCAAGAATAAAAATGTTGCGTCTAACAAAAGAGAATCTGGAAACCGGAAAAGGGAAAATGACGGAGGACAGAAACAGGGGAATGAGAAGAAACCTCGCCACCTTAATCCTTTGGATTTCACTCCTTTAACTGATACACCGGAAAATATCTTCTTTGTACAAAGGATGTTGTCAAGTATCCCAAACCACCTGAGATGGGGAGAGGTGCAGTGCATAATGGGAAATTCTATCAATTTCACAATCAACCTGGCCATGACACCAACCAATGTCGCCAGTTAAAGAATGTGATTGAAGAGTTGCTGAAGCAGAATAAGCTGCAATAATATGTGAAGAAAAACAGAGTCGACCCAACCTCATCCACTCAGGGGCAACAACTTTCTACTCATCAATCCGGCTCAGATAACAAAACTGCAGCGCAAGAATCCGAAAGGCTTGTCATTAATGTTGTCACGGGGGGTCCTCACCCAGCTAGCAAAAGTTGGGACGACTGCTAACTACCCACAAAACTGCAACCGGGCACCTTTCATTCTCTCTGTCATATGGATCCAAAACTATGAATCCAGTGGAAATGGAAATTCAATCTCGAGATTCTGAAACAACAATCACTTGCATCCATTTTTTACTTAACAGCATTGCTTAAATTTGAAAAATGATGATGGATGTATAACTCTTGTATTGTAAACCACTGAGAAATCAGTGTGAATCAATAATAAAGAATTATAAATCTTGTGTTCTCTAATACTATAAAATGCCTGTCTCATTTCGATATGCAAGTATTTTTAAAATATTGCTAAAATGTCGATTTAATATTGCAGGCTATCAAAGCAAAGCTTACCTATTTAACACATCACAAGGCTCAGCGATTCCTACAAATCACTCAACAAACAAATGTCAAGCCACAAAGGTTCCAAAATTCAACTCCTACAAAAGAAATGCTATTCACAAACAGTTGATGATTCCACCAAAGCGGGCACCTTCCAGACGAGAAGGTTCCAGACCCTTGCAAACTAATCACGATCGTTTGTGCAAACGAACATCCGGTAAAGTAGCTTGCGTCTGCCCCGTGGATTCACTCAACGATAAAGTTCACTTCTCTGGCAAAAAGCAAACAACTTGCGAAAGACTGGGACATATACTTGAAGTGATAATGAGGAATCGCTAAGAAGCAGATGGTGGAAGGACACAAGCAAAAATGCTTCTCTTCGGAGACCAAAATGCTTCTCTTCGAAGACCAAAATGCTTCTCTTCGGAGTCTAAAATGCTTCTCTTCGAAGACCAAAATGCTCCTCTTCGGAGGCCAAATGCTCCTCTTCGGAGGCACAAAGCCTTCTTCGGAAGCACTAAACAAATAAAGCCCTCTAACGAGGCACATCCAAGAACTTCATCAATGTAACCACCAAAGGGGCACCTTCTCAAAAAAGAAGGTTCCAGGCCGCAGCTGAATACTTATGATTATTTGTATAAACAAATATCCGGTAAAACAGCTGAAGTCTGTCCCGTGGACCCATTCAACGATGAAATACAACTTTCTAACAAACAGATTGAAGTATTCTTCAGAAGCCCGCTTCACTGCATAGGGGAATCCACTTTCCAACAAGTAAAAGTGATCATCCCTGAAAGTAGAAGTGTTCTTTAAAAAGAGAGAGAAAGAAAAACTTCTCTGATACAAAGCGTATTCTATTAAAAGCAGAATAATATTTCCTCAGAACGGAAGAATTATTCTTTAAAATAAGAGTATAAGTCTTTTCAGAATATTGCAGTAAGCTATGGTATGGGGGCATATAGCTATATTAATAAAAACAACACTCAAACATCATACCACGAGCTCACTGCAGTATCATATAAAGTAAATAAAGAAACTTGTGCAAAAACAAGGAATAAATTCGTTCACACATATACTAACAAGAAATTGTACAAGTAAAAAGAACCATTTTATTCCATACAATGAAATTTTTGTGCATATGTAGGTTTCAACAAGCGGAGGCCGGTATCCGCACAATCTCCGGTCAGTACATGCAAAAAGCAAAAAAGCAAAACAATAAGCATGAAGTCAGTTCATCACTCCTTCTTCCCACCACCTTTGGAGCTCTTGCCCGACTTGATGATTAATTTCTGAAGCCGGCGTTGATGGGTCGGGGAAGAAGGAGAAGGAGGTATTGCTAGGTCAACTTCCGCTTCCTCTCCAGTAGCAGAAGTGCTTTTCCTTCTCTTCTTCGAAGTTGTATGCTTCCCTTTCTTCCTCGAAGAAGATTCGCTGCCCGGAGTGATGAGTTCGGACAACTTTGTGTCGTCAGTAATAATTTGCTCCGGAGTCTTTTCACCTTCTTCAAGTTCCCCAGCCTTCTTCTCTTGCGAAGCAAGTGGATCATCCAAGCCTTGAAGGGCTCCTATTTGTTCTTCCTGCGATCCCGGCTGAGAAGCAGGAGTGATTTGAAGGGATGGAGGAGGAACAGCTGGAAGAGGAGAAGTTTGTGCAGCATTCAGTGTTTTCGCTATAGAAGAAAAGAAGTTAAAATCAGTATTCTCCGAAAAAAGAGAAGATATTGGATCATCAGGACTTAAGTAATAAGCGAGAAAATCATCGAGCTCAGTTGAATCGAATGAGTAGTCTACTCGACTTGGATCAACATCGAAGTTACCTGGAGAAGTCGGTTTAATCACTTCGATTTCAAAATTTTCGGGTTCAATGTCGTCCTGAGTCTTCTCCTCGACTTGAACAGTGGGAGGCTCAGTAATTGCAATTTTAACTTCGGCTTTTGCAGGAGGTGGAGAATAAGAACTAGAGCCAATGGTATCAGGGTCGACCGAAGCCGAAGGACGAGCGGGGTCAGTTAAAGGCACTTTCTCCAAACGCTCTCCTCCTGCTACTTCGGCTCGCTACCTAGCAAGCTGCTCTTTTCCCTTGGCAAGGGCGGTACGTGCCTCATCATCCAGATAGTTCGCCTCAAGATCCGCTTCTGCATAGCCAGCACCTCCGAGCATATCAAGTATGGCTTCCCACACTTCGGCCAAAGTAATCTCATACTTAGGGCCCAAAAATGAGAGACTACCACGCCCCAGGACGCCGTGCAAGTAAAAATCGAATAAAGTAGAGCTGATATTGGCTTTAGTTGCCTCATTAGATTCTTCAGCTCCAACTTGGCCGGCAACTGCCTCATCACACTCTTTTTCTACTTTTGAAAGTCGAGGTTTTAACCTTTCAATTTCCATGTCTTGGGAGCTTGTTTTTTCTCGCAACCGAGCAACGTCAGTGCGGTAACTCTCTATAATTTTCTCCTGTGCCTCATATCTAGCCTCAGCGTCTCGATGACTAGCATGAGCATCCCGTACTTGCTTTTGAAGTACCTCTTCCTTTTGAGTAAAGGAGTTGGAAGAAGCGGCAAGATCGTTTTCAAGTTTCTTAACTTTAGCCTCGAGCTCCTCATTATGATCGGTAATGCTCTTCATCTCTGTATCGTGCTGTTTAAGAACTTTCTTCCATTCAGAGTGATCATTTTCCATAGTTATCATGGCTTCGAGATTCATATGATTAACCCTTTGAAGCTCGTCAACCAGCTTTTGCCATCCAGACATTCTCTCGATGTCAAGCTTAACAGCATCGAGATTCCTTAGCATGGCCTGCTTATCGATGGGAACCAAATCCAAGTCAAAGCGCACTCCTTTTAAACACCAATTTGGGAATCGACTTTGAAGTGTAGGTGGAGCATCCTTGAGTTGATACTGAGGCATGTTAATAATTGTTTGAATGTCAGTTTTCCCAAGAGTAGGAGAACTGGAGGGGATGTCAAGAGGGATAGAAGCAGCGGTCTTTTCAGAAATTGCAGACGTCGGTTTTTCGCTAAGTTTGGTCCGTTTGCTCGGATCTTCAGCAACATGACCTTTCCCTTTAACATCATAAGATTTTCTCTTGTGGGAGTCATCATCCCTTCTTCTTTGCCACTTCTCATAAGTTTGTCTTTCATGGGCTTTTCTGGCAGCTCTTTCTTCATCGGTTTCCCTCGGGGCAGGGAGATAGCGTCTGGCGTCATAAGTGCCATGCCTTCCATAATGTTGGAAATCGTCATAGTATGAGCCACTTCGCCCCATCGGAGAACCTGAAAGTGAAAAAGACAAGTCTTGAAAAATCTTCGAAGTAAGGAAGCTAAATGCGTATAAGTGCCAAAAATCCTAAGTGTGTGTGATGTGCAAACTACGCACGTTAAACTACAAACCACTCTTTGGTTGGGGAGTGACGACAGATTTTGAAGCAGGAATCAACTTCTGGGCTGACGAAATTTGCTGCAAGGCAGATGTCACTTCAACTGCAAGAGTGTAACTTTAGTTGTGGAAGTGTCGTCTTTGAAGAGCTCGTGTGAAGTAATCATTAAATCACTCAATCCCTCAAAAGTGTCGTCACCGTCAAGCTTAGCGGGACTCTTTCTCTCAACTCTTTTATCATCAGCCTTCCCAGAGTGTTGAGGAGGTTCCTCTTCTTCGATTACCGGGGAGAGTGTGAGCTTGCCAGATGACCCCGCGACATCAGCAGAGGTGGAACACTTTACTAACGAAGCCCTTACGTCAGGTTCCTTCGATACAATTTCCTCGGTAGAAACCGGGGCAACTAATGTTTCAATCTCGGAACTAGAAACTTCGTGAATCTGAGTAGATCGAGAGGAGTGTAAAAGTCCAAACTGGTGAAAAAACTCGTCTTTCAGCAAAAATTTAACGCTTCTCTCTTCAGCAGCCACATCACTTAATGTTTCGAAGGTCGGCTTGTGGCTGGGATCTCTAAGCGGAGGAGGAAGTGCTACAGAAGTAAAGAATGAAGTTCAGTACTTGACAATTCAAGTTTCAAGAAATTCAGATAAAATGAAGTGAGCGGAAATAAGCAATCTTACTTCCGATTCTCCAGACGGCATAGAACCCCAGGGGGCAGCGAACGAAGAATAATTGGCCTAAAAACCCGTGTGCACTCTCGGGCAAGTCTAGAATCAATTTACGGTTTCTTGCGCCTCTCACAAGTATAATTGAAGGGTGATCTTTGTTCTTTGAAAAAGTGCACAAATAGCAAATCTCTTCAAAACTTGGAAGACGGTCGAGCGTCCTCCTGAACAGCACACACAACCCCATCAAGATGGCATAACCATTAGGGTGTAGCTTGAAGGGAGAGATAGTTAATCGAAGAAGAAGCTATCGAAGAAAATCATTAAAGGGAGGAATATCTCCACTTAAGCACATTTGACGATTAACTTCGACAAAACCAAGAGGTGGCCTGTCAGCAGTATCGTTTACTCCAGGAAGCAGAGCTTTCGCTTCAGCAATACCAAACTGAATGCACAATTGGCTGAAAACTCGATGATTCAAGGAGGTCGGAGTTCTTTCCGGAGGATCAATCAACGGATTAGCAATTGGAAAGACTTCTCCAACTGGTCCTGTTTCTTCTTGTTGAGAAGTCATTCTACACAAGGAACTGGATATTCAAATATGAAGGTGCACATTTCCTAAAAGTGTGAAGTGTTGTGCAAAACTAGTAAAATGACAAGCAAATATAACTGGAATCAAATTAGTTGACATGTGTCAATTATAGAGTTTCAGGGCTTGTTATATTAAGTCCAAGTGCAGTGTTGGTGCAAACAAATCAGCTTTAGTTGATTATTTTAGCTTTGCTTTAATACTTCATTTGAACTTGTTAATTTACATCATTTCATTCACACAGTTTACTTAAGTTGATTATTTTTTATCGACTAATCTGTCATTCGATGTGGGCAATCAATGGTAGTATATTCGCCCTGGTTTTCTACAAATGTTGTGTTTAACAGGTTGTTAGCTTAAAGGTTAGTGTAATCTGTAAGGAAGTGCAACAAAGTTCAAACAGTTCCAAGTTCAAACAGTTCCAAGTTCAAACAGTTCCAAGTTCAAACAGTTCCAAGTTCAAACAGTTCCAAGTTCAAACAGTTCAAAGTTCAAGCAAGTTCTTTCAAAAACTGTACAAGTATTCCAATTTTGTTCATCTCTTAGGTCGTTCAGCGACCTAGCATAGATCAGGTTCTCCTTAGGTCGCACTGTGAAAGTCAAAAAGTATAAGGCTTCAGGTCAAGATAATGTAAATTTGTCCAAGTACTAGCTCGGCTGCGACCTAAAACCTATGTCGCACGAAAGTTAGGTTGTTAATTTGTTAAGTCGCATTGTTCAAGACAAAGCAGTGCATATTTGACTAAGTCCTAGGTCGTCTGAATACAAGCGTGACCTAAGAAGTTAAGTCGCAAATGGTTAAGGTCGCAGGTTGATAGGTCGGTCAGGTTTCTTAGGTCGCGAAGGTTTTAAATCGCTAACTTCTTCTCCACTCAGCAAATCGCCTAACTCGCAAGCCCGATAATCCGTTATCATCCTCTCAATGAAATCCATCATCCTCTTAGTGAAATCGATTATCTCTTCTTACCACCAAATCACCCGAAGATCGATTCAAAACATCTCTGATCCATCATAAATCCAACGCACTATTGTGCTTTCATGAATCACAACAACAACATAGCCCACGGCAATCAAAAATCGATCGCAACATGGCTTGAAAGTGGTACGTGACGTACAGAGTTGGACTGGGGTCAGAAGATGGGAATTCGCAATTTGGCGATGACCATGGTTGAATAGAGATCGAATTCACATACGCAATATGATGGTAAAGATGAATTGACGACTGAATAGGTTGAATTCGCCCTTGGAAGCTCGAAGATTCGTTAATGGCAGAGCGAGAAATCGAAGCAGTTAAGTAAAGAAGAAGCAGCGACCTAGCGATTTATATGGGGCAAAGAGAGTAAGGTGAATGGGCACGTGAGTTAGCACATGATTTAGATCGCTCACGACTTAGCAGAGTTAGATCGAAGCACACGACCTATGACATAGGCCTATACTTCGAGGGGCAAGTGTTAACTCGTCTTTTGAAGCGACCTAGCGACCTAAATTCATAAGCGACCGAGCGACCAAAAGTTTACGTGACCTAGCGACCTAAAGCTTACGCGACCTAGCGACCTAAATCTTACGCGACCTAGCGACCTAAAGCTTACATGACTTAGCGACCTAAAGGATGGAACGACCCTAACGACCTAACTTCACAAGCGACTTAGCGACCTAAAGCTTCAGTGACCTAGCGACCTAAGGATAGAACGATTCAACTACCTAGAGGCCCAACGACTTAACAACCAAGCGACCTAGCATAATTCGAACCAACTCAGGTCGCTCCACCAGATGTCTTTACACAGTTAGGTCGCCGACTACTCCCTAGGTCGCTCATGACCTACAACTTATCACCTCGTTCAGACAGATCAAGTGCTCCCTTGTTAAGCCGCAAACCATGCCCACTAGGTCGCCCACGACCTACGACCTACCCTTAGGTCGCTCACGACCTACGACCTAACTCTAGATTCTCCCTATAAATACTACACCCACTCCAACTTCAAGAGGACTTTTGGGATCATTTCTGGAGCGCCTATACTCTGTTGTTTTCTCATCTCATCTGACACTTCAAACACCAAAGACGCTTCAACAAACTTCAAGAGAAGATCTAACACATCCGACATGGATTCAAAGAGCTCTCTTACATCAAAGTTCTAGCTAATCGTCTCAATTGTGTTGAAATCATATTGTAATCGAAGAATTGTTGTAAAAGTTGTAATTGAATCAGCAATAAAGAAGATAAAGTGGACGTAGGCTTAATTTCGAGCCGAACCACTATAAAACTGCTGTCTCTTTACTTTTCTGCTATTTTCTGCTTATATTCTGTTCTCGTACCAACGGGTGGTGCTTTCACATTACTAACTCTCACATCGGGGTGTTAGCGTCGATTTTTACGTTAACAATGGGTAACTTTATAATTCAAAATACTATCTGGTAATTTTATTAGGTAGAGCATTCAAATAATTACATGAAAAAATCTTTTTAATACTAATAATAGAAATATGAAACAATATCATCTAGTCTACTATAGTTAATTTAAGTAAATAAACCTTCCCAAAAGGCCATTGCGTGCTCCAAATCCTCTGTTCTTGGATCAAGTTTTCTCCAGCCATTGGGGATTAATTCCTTTCTTCTGGGGGTTCTAACCCTGCTTCCTTGTTATGATTTTATTTTCATCCCTGCATTGTATTCATTAACAAATTAGAAGATAATTAAACATTGATGTTGTATGAAAATTAGTGGGCTCTTACTCCCTTTTACCATTAACAAAAAGAAAGAAAGTCTGCTTGATAAGAAACTCTTTTCCGGAATTGCTATCTAATATTGTTGTGGAAATGTTAAATTTTCAAATAAACCTTAATTCAAAATCTCATAATTTATCTTGAAAATTTATAAATCCAAAAATTCGATGGGAAATCCATAACACATGATGATAATTCATTAAAGAAATCAGGAATTCATAAAACTAGAAAACCATTATGAAAAGCGACTGAAAATCTAAAAATTCAGGAATATAACCAGAAACTTGCTAGGATTTCATTTATCAAATTAACTTCTTTAAACTTTTTCCAATATTAGTGCAAAGTCAAAAATTCAATAAAAAGTATATAGATCATCATGGAAATTCAATAAAGAAGTCAAGAAATCAAGAATTCATAAAAATAAGTGACCAACAAGAAATGATTATGAAAATCCCAAGGGAAAATTAAGTATACGAAATTCACAAATCATCATACAAGTCAATGAGGAAATTTTAGAATTCATGAAACCAGAAATTCAATAAGAAATTCATTATAAAAATTCAATAAGAAAACTATGAATATAAAATCCACAAACTATCATAAAATTTATTAAGGAAATTTTGAATTCACAAAAACAGAAATTCAACAAGAAATTCATTACAAAAATTCAATAAGGAAACTATGAATATGAAATCCATAGACCATCATAAAATAAATAAGGAAATTATGAATTCACAAAACTAGAAATTCAATAAGAAATTCATTATAAAAATTCAATAAAGAAACTATGAATATGAAATCCACAAACCATCATAAAAGTTAATAATGAAATTTTGAATTCACAAAACCCAATATGAGATCTTTACAAAAAGAAACTAAGGAAACTAAAAGTTCATGAAATCAAGAATTCAACAAAAATCTCGTCAGAATCTCATCTGATGAATAGACTACTTAAAATTTCTTTCAATATAAGTACAAATATAAGAACTATCTAGTAATCGTAGACTTAGTAGGTTTAAGCAAAATTTCCCTAAGCTTATATGGCCTTAATTCTAAAATTATTCCTAAAATGTTATGCCAGGGATTTATTTAAAACTTATGCCCTGAATAGTGATGAGGATTCTCGTTTTTCAAAGAATGGTACCCTATTAAAAGGTGTGTAACTCCTAAAGTGCCTATAAGTTAGTGGTGTTATTGTTATATTGGGACAGAGTAGTTCCATAAAGCCATGCTATTATTCGGAATAGTAGTTATGTATTACCAGTCAACCATTATTAGGAGTAGTTCCGTAAGACCAGTCAACCGTTCATTAGATAGTTTTGTTCGGTTGTTCAGCTTTGTAGTTGTTCAACCGTTTAGTAGGTAGTTCTGTTCAGTTGACTGGTCGTTCTTCACTGCAAGCTCCGTTTGACTAGTCGGTCGTTAAGTAGTGCAAGTTTCGTACCATTGCCTCACCGTTTAGTAGAACAATGGTCCAAATAATTCATTAATATATATATATAGTATAGAATCTTCTATCCTAAAGGGTTACCTTATTTTTAAGAATTGTTTTCCAAAGGTTTTGGAAAAATAATAATAGTATTATTTTGAAAATATTTTGGTTAGAAATATTTTAAAATAGGATTTAAAAGAAATAGAAAGCACTGGACTCATTTTGGTCACTGGAAAATAATTTTGATGATGACTACACCATCACCGATGTTTACTTTTGAGTTTCTAAGTGATGGATTCTACTATTGTATTTTTCTTTTTGTAAAAGTAGTTTTGATTAAAAAATTCAAAAGTATGATTTGAAATACAAAGAAATTATTTATGGTTTTGTTTCAAAATAATTTGAAATAAGAACTTGGTGTTTAAACTCTGAAAATTTTCAATTAAGTGCTTTGTGAAAATATGAGAAAATAAGTTTTATAACTTATAAATTTTTGAGAATTAGTAAGTTAAAACAAAAATTTTAAATTTGTTAAATATAAATGTTAAGAAAAGTAAATTTGAATTTGAACAATGAAATGAAATTTAACTTAAGTTAAGTTAAATAAAATTAATTTTGAGAAGAAATTTTACTTAAGTAAAGATAAAAGAAGTGAAATAGTGAAATGAGTAAATTGAAATTGAATGATTTGAAATGAATTTAATGAAACGAACAATTGAAATGAGTCAAATGAAATGAATTAGTGAAATTAATATGTTTTGGAATGTTTTTTGATAGAATTGAATATGAACTTATGTATTGAAGTGATAATAAACATTAAGGATGTTGTATAAAATGTTTATAATAGACTTAAGTAAAATTCTATGGAATAGTTCCTAGTGTTATCAGTATTAAAAGAAATATATTAAATTAATAGAATATAAATTAATTGAATGTGTAGTAATGGAATGAGAATAAAGAATTTGAGGAAAAAAAGAATGGTATATAATAAGAAACCAATTGAAATAAATGCGTAAGTTGTACGTATATTATTTTATTCGCATAACTGTTTGATCCAGATTTGGGTACATGATTTTGAGATGATCTACATTGGTCCAAGTTAGAATTTTTCTATCGATTCTTGACAACGAACACTAGATATGGATTTTTGGTTGTTTCTGGGATTCTCTGTCGCAGTATATGATCATGCAAGGAGAATGGCAGTTTCTAATCAAGGAACCGGATCGGAGTCCAGAATAGAATGGTCGTGTGAACGATACTAGTTCGGAAGAGAAATTGTGTGATCGAGCGAGCATCATGTATGTTTTTGCATACGGGTGATACATCTACATCGTACAGGCTTAATAAATTAAATGTTGACATTGGAAAATGTAAATTAATATGTTAATGAATTAATTGGATGGGTATTATTTATTGCATGGTTTCTCTTATTAAATTTGCTACATTTTCATATAGTTATTGTATTAGTCTATGTTATATATTGATATTAATTTTCTTATACTTGTTCTCATTGATTGTTGAGTGTATAGTAGGTGCAGAGGGTGTATGCTTCACATTTGGAGCTCGCTTTCGCATTATATTGGTTGTATATGCTTGCTAATACTAAGAAAAGGTAGACATCTCTAATTACATACCGTATTTTTATATTTCCCTTATGGGATGCCTCATCTTTGAAGGTAGATGTATATTTGTGATTATATATATTGTAAATTATTATGATTAGACTACACAAAGAAGATACTGGTGAAATTTTCCGTAAATTTAAGGCGTTAGAAATTTTTTGAAAATTTCGGAAAATATTTGAAAACAAAAATTTGATGTTTATGTTATGACTTTGAATGGTATTAGTTAGTATCTATAAATGAAATTTAAGGTTAGAAAGGGTGATGAAAAAGTTACAACAAATTGATTTTTTAAAGTTAAAGGCTTTGAAGAATTCTATGATCTATTTCAACTAATTGGTTTTGAAAAGTTAATGGTTTTGTGGCATTTTTCCTACCTTGGATATTTCGGAGACGCAATTCTTTTAAGTGGGGGGAATGTAATGACCCAAAATTTTGTTAATTGATTTTGAAATATTTTGATTTTAACTATTGAATTTGTTGACAAAAATACATGTCAACACTCCCAAGTGAAGTTTGAAGGATAAGTGATCCCCTCGAAACCTTCTTTCGAAATAGGTAAAGGTAGCTTATATTCTTCGATTAGGTAAAGATTGTTGAAAGTACCAATTTAATACCTTTTGATACAGTCGAAAGGCTAACCACCCTTTAGAAATTCCTTCCAAATTATTTTGTTAAAGACTTTGTCAGAACCAACTTTCGAAGTAGTCAAGGTGGCTTAAAGATGGGACTTAAAAATTTCAGGAAATTAGTTGAATTGAGTGGGTTTCGACCTCGTCGAAAAGATGAGCCCTTATTATATTATGATTTTGAGCGAAAAACTCTAAGGATTTATGTGTGCTTGGGGTTTCATCTTAGTCGAAGGCCAACTTTTCGATTAGGTCGACATCAGATGATCATAATTGTTTGCAATTATGATCTCAAAGTAGCTGCATAATTAAAATTATCATAATCGTCTTTTTTTATTGAAATAAGATGTACAGATTGTGCAAATCCCCAATTTGATTTTGAAATTAGCGTTTACAAACTTTATCAAGAACAAGTAAGAAATGAATTCAATCGGATCCCACAAAACAGACTCCTACGTTCTTATTTATAGGTGTAGGTCAGCATCTTTCGACCCCTTTCTTTCGACATGATCGGAAGGTTTGCTTTCTTACTTTCGTGTTCATCTCTTGAATCATAGCTTTCGACCTAGTCGAGAGGGTTATATGGCCGACCTTTCGCTGCCACTGAAGACTAGGCTTCCTTCTATTTTGCTTTATTTTATACTGCTTAATTACTTCCGACTTCATCGAAAGGTACTGCTTGATCGCCTTCGACTCCATCGAAATGTGTATAACTACGCTCTTCACTAAGCTGTTTATATGCTATGTAATCTATCATGGGTGTTGACCTTTGATACTATTGAAACATGTGCTTTGTGGGCTTCGCATGAGTTGAAACATATTTGTGAGATTAGCTATAGAAGAATCCATTCGAAAGCATTATATCTGACCGTCACGGAACCCTATCTCTTAATATATGAGGAAATTATGTAGAATTTCCACAGTCATTTCTTTCATAGGTGAAGATGGTTTTAGACTATTTGAAAGGCTGGCATATGATTTCGAAAGGGTTGCTTTAGCCAAATATTATTTTGATGAAGGTAGATGAAGACGAAACCAATCATTTCGAATGGCTTGGTGCGAAGTTGAAAACTTGCTATATGTTGCCTTCGAAAGGTACCTTTCGACCTCTTCGAAAACTCTTTATTTATCCCAAATGCTGCTGAAGCATCCTTTTGTCCTCTTCAAAAGGTTTTGTTGATGATGTCATCTTCTTGTCGAAAAACTTATCTAATGTTTACAGTAACCACTCTAATGCATTCTGATCTTCACCAATGCTCTTGCTGCTTCTTTCATACTTTCATTCTTGAGAATATTTTATGGATGACATTTAGCCCATCCTCCAGTATGAAAGAAGCTTTTGTTCTTTAGGACAAAAACACCAAAAAAAATTTCTTTGTTTCTTGAAAAATAGATAATAATTCCTATTAAGGTCATAACCTTGTTATGATACCTTGATGGGTGTTAACTCCTCTTTTGAAGCGACCTAGCGACCTAAATTCATAAGCGACCTAGCGACCTAAAGCTTACGCGACCTAGCGACCTAAAGCTTACGCGACTTAGCGACCTAAAGGATGGAACGACCCCAACAACCTAACTTCACAAGCGACTTAGCGACCTAAAGCTTCAGTGACCTAGCGACCTAAGGATAGTACGATTCAACGACCTAGAGGCCCAGCGACTTAACAACCAAGCAACCTAGCATAGGTCGAACCAACTCAGGTCGCTCCACCAGATGTCTTAACACAGTTAAGTCACGGACTACTCTCTAGGTCGCTCACGACCTACAACTTATCACCTCGTTCAGACAGATCAAGTGCTCCCTTGTTAAGCCGCAAACCATGCCCACTAGGTCGCCCAGGACCTACCCTTAGGTCACTCACGACCTACGACCTAACTCCAGATTCTCCCTATAAATACTACACCCATTCCAACTTCAAGAGGACTTTTGGGATCATTTCTGGAGCGCCTATACTCTGCTGTTTTCTCGTCTCATCCGACACTTCAAACACCAAAGACGCTTCAACGAACTTCAAGAGAAGATCTAACACATCTGACATGGATTCAAAGAGCTCTCTTACATCAAAGTTCTAGCTACTCGTCTCAATTGTGTTGAAATCATATTGTAATCGAAGAATTGTTGTAAAAGTTGTAATTGAATCAGCAATAAAGAAGATAAAGTGGACGTAGGCTTAATTTCGAGCCGAACCACTATAAAACTGATGTCTCTTTACTTTTCTGCTATTTTCTGCTTATATTCTGTTCCCGTACCAATGGGTGGTGCTTTCACATTACTAACTCTCACACCAGGGTGTTAGCGTCGATTTTTACGTTAACATTTTTGGTGCTTTCATTGAGAATTGAATTCAGGGATATTTTCACCATTGCTTCACGAAAGTTTGCTGAAAAAATATCCTTAAAAACTAGAAGTCTATCTGATATCATGGCTCCTGGAACAAAAGGTAGATCTACCAGATCCGGAAATGCTCATGAGGGGACCTCCACTTCCCCAACAGCAAATCAGGCAACTCCTACCACTGGAGTCACAAGGGCTGAACTAGATGACGTAGTTTCTGGATTATACCAACAAATTGAAGCTCAAAACGCTTTGATGATGGACAGATTAAACGCTCTGCTTGGGGCCAATCGATAACCAGAAAATAATGAAACAACCATTGCCGAAGATGCTCATAATTCCCAAGAGAAGAGTATTCCTGAAAGAGCAAATGGCACCGCCGAAGCGCCACCTTTCCAAGTTGAAGGTTCAAGGCTGCAGCCAACTTTTCGCGAACATTTGCCCAAGCAAACTTCCGAAAGAATAGCTGAGGTCTGCCCGGCGATGCCTCTGAACAATGAGGAATACCTATCAGGGATGGTTCGTCGAATCATGAAAGATAGCATGCAGAGGGAAGAAAATGAGAGCGATTGGGGGTTTGCTCCAAGCAAAACTCTGTTTACTGAGAAGATCCTGAAAGCAAAATTTCCAAGGAAATTTGTACCTCCTACTATCCCGGCCTACAGGGGGACAAGTGACCCTAATCATTTCCTATATAAGTACGACTGGCATATGACCGGTGCAAGATCATCAGATGAGATTAAATGCCGATACTTTCCAGTGTACTTAGAAGGAGTGGCTCTACTTTGGTTCACAAAGCTACCAGTTCGGTCCGTAGATCAATTCTCTGACTTAACTCGAAAATTTAAGGATCAGTTCAGGTTGTATGCTTCAAAAGCAAAAGATATAATGTCACTGTCTAGCCTTGAACAAGTTCCCAGAGAATCTATCAAATCTTTCTTGAACCGCTTTAACTTAGCCTTGGCTGAAGTGGATAATGCAGAACCCCGTATGATCCTGACTTACTTGATGCGAGCCATCGACAAATCAAGTGAATTCGGAAGATGGTTAAAAATGAAGGAACCGAATTCACTTGAGAAGTTTTATAAAAAGGCCGACGAATTCATGCGCCTAGAAAGCTTTTCTGCACCAGCGAAAGTGGTTGTTGCCGAAGTCAAGAATAAAAATGTTGCGTCTAACAAAAGAGAATCTGGAAACCGGAAAAGGGAAAATGACGGAGGACAGAAACAGGGGAATGAGAAGAAACCTCGCCACCTTAATCCTTTGGATTTCACTCCTTTAACTGATACACCGGAAAATATCTTCTTTGTACAAAGGATGTTGTCAAGTATCCCAAACCACCTGAGATGGGGAGAGGTGCAGTGCATAATGGGAAATTCTATCAATTTCACAATCAACCTGGCCATGACACCAACCAATGTCGCCAGTTAAAGAATGTGATTGAAGAGTTGCTGAAGCAGAATAAGCTGCAATAATATGTGAAGAAAAACAGAGTCGACCCAACCTCATCCACTCAGGGGCAACAACTTTCTACTCATCAATCCGGCTCAGATAACAAAACTGCAGCGCAAGAATCCGAAAGGCTTGTCATTAATGTTGTCACGGGGGGTCCTCACCCAGCTAGCAAAAGTTGGGACGACTGCTAACTACCCACAAAACTGCAACCGGGCACCTTTCATTCTCTCTGTCATATGGATCCAAAACTATGAATCCAGTGGAAATGGAAATTCAATCTCGAGATTCTGAAACAACAATCACTTGCATCCATTTTTTACTTAACAGCATTGCTTAAATTTGAAAAATGATGATGGATGTATAACTCTTGTATTGTAAACCACTGAGAAATCAGTGTGAATCAATAATAAAGAATTATAAATCTTGTGTTCTCTAATACTATAAAATGCCTGTCTCATTTCGATATGCAAGTATTTTTAAAATATTGCTAAAATGTCGATTTAATATTGCAGGCTATCAAAGCAAAGCTTACCTATTTAACACATCACAAGGCTCAGCGATTCCTACAAATCACTCAACAAACAAATGTCAAGCCACAAAGGTTCCAAAATTCAACTCCTACAAAAGAAATGCTATTCACAAACAGTTGATGATTCCACCAAAGCGGGCACCTTCCAGACGAGAAGGTTCCAGACCCTTGCAAACTAATCACGATCGTTTGTGCAAACGAACATCCGGTAAAGTAGCTTGCGTCTGCCCCGTGGATTCACTCAACGATAAAGTTCACTTCTCTGGCAAAAAGCAAACAACTTGCGAAAGACTGGGACATATACTTGAAGTGATAATGAGGAATCGCTAAGAAGCAGATGGTGGAAGGACACAAGCAAAAATGCTTCTCTTCGGAGACCAAAATGCTTCTCTTCGAAGACCAAAATGCTTCTCTTCGGAGTCTAAAATGCTTCTCTTCGAAGACCAAAATGCTCCTCTTCGGAGGCCAAATGCTCCTCTTCGGAGGCACAAAGCCTTCTTCGGAAGCACTAAACAAATAAAGCCCTCTAACGAGGCACATCCAAGAACTTCATCAATGTAACCACCAAAGGGGCACCTTCTCAAAAAAGAAGGTTCCAGGCCGCAGCTGAATACTTATGATTATTTGTATAAACAAATATCCGGTAAAACAGCTGAAGTCTGTCCCGTGGACCCATTCAACGATGAAATACAACTTTCTAACAAACAGATTGAAGTATTCTTCAGAAGCCCGCTTCACTGCATAGGGGAATCCACTTTCCAACAAGTAAAAGTGATCATCCCTGAAAGTAGAAGTGTTCTTTAAAAAGAGAGAGAAAGAAAAACTTCTCTGATACAAAGCGTATTCTATTAAAAGCAGAATAATATTTCCTCAGAACGGAAGAATTATTCTTTAAAATAAGAGTATAAGTCTTTTCAGAATATTGCAGTAAGCTATGGTATGGGGGCATATAGCTATATTAATAAAAACAACACTCAAACATCATACCACGAGCTCACTGCAGTATCATATAAAGTAAATAAAGAAACTTGTGCAAAAACAAGGAATAAATTCGTTCACACATATACTAACAAGAAATTGTACAAGTAAAAAGAACCATTTTATTCCATACAATGAAATTTTTGTGCATATGTAGGTTTCAACAAGCGGAGGCCGGTATCCGCACAATCTCCGGTCAGTACATGCAAAAAGCAAAAAAGCAAAACAATAAGCATGAAGTCAGTTCATCACTCCTTCTTCCCACCACCTTTGGAGCTCTTGCCCGACTTGATGATTAATTTCTGAAGCCGGCGTTGATGGGTCGGGGAAGAAGGAGAAGGAGGTATTGCTAGGTCAACTTCCGCTTCCTCTCCAGTAGCAGAAGTGCTTTTCCTTCTCTTCTTCGAAGTTGTATGCTTCCCTTTCTTCCTCGAAGAAGATTCGCTGCCCGGAGTGATGAGTTCGGACAACTTTGTGTCGTCAGTAATAATTTGCTCCGGAGTCTTTTCACCTTCTTCAAGTTCCCCAGCCTTCTTCTCTTGCGAAGCAAGTGGATCATCCAAGCCTTGAAGGGCTCCTATTTGTTCTTCCTGCGATCCCGGCTGAGAAGCAGGAGTGATTTGAAGGGATGGAGGAGGAACAGCTGGAAGAGGAGAAGTTTGTGCAGCATTCAGTGTTTTCGCTATAGAAGAAAAGAAGTTAAAATCAGTATTCTCCGAAAAAAGAGAAGATATTGGATCATCAGGACTTAAGTAATAAGCGAGAAAATCATCGAGCTCAGTTGAATCGAATGAGTAGTCTACTCGACTTGGATCAACATCGAAGTTACCTGGAGAAGTCGGTTTAATCACTTCGATTTCAAAATTTTCGGGTTCAATGTCGTCCTGAGTCTTCTCCTCGACTTGAACAGTGGGAGGCTCAGTAATTGCAATTTTAACTTCGGCTTTTGCAGGAGGTGGAGAATAAGAACTAGAGCCAATGGTATCAGGGTCGACCGAAGCCGAAGGACGAGCGGGGTCAGTTAAAGGCACTTTCTCCAAACGCTCTCCTCCTGCTACTTCGGCTCGCTACCTAGCAAGCTGCTCTTTTCCCTTGGCAAGGGCGGTACGTGCCTCATCATCCAGATAGTTCGCCTCAAGATCCGCTTCTGCATAGCCAGCACCTCCGAGCATATCAAGTATGGCTTCCCACACTTCGGCCAAAGTAATCTCATACTTAGGGCCCAAAAATGAGAGACTACCACGCCCCAGGACGCCGTGCAAGTAAAAATCGAATAAAGTAGAGCTGATATTGGCTTTAGTTGCCTCATTAGATTCTTCAGCTCCAACTTGGCCGGCAACTGCCTCATCACACTCTTTTTCTACTTTTGAAAGTCGAGGTTTTAACCTTTCAATTTCCATGTCTTGGGAGCTTGTTTTTTCTCGCAACCGAGCAACGTCAGTGCGGTAACTCTCTATAATTTTCTCCTGTGCCTCATATCTAGCCTCAGCGTCTCGATGACTAGCATGAGCATCCCGTACTTGCTTTTGAAGTACCTCTTCCTTTTGAGTAAAGGAGTTGGAAGAAGCGGCAAGATCGTTTTCAAGTTTCTTAACTTTAGCCTCGAGCTCCTCATTATGATCGGTAATGCTCTTCATCTCTGTATCGTGCTGTTTAAGAACTTTCTTCCATTCGGAGTGATCATTTTCCATAGTTATCATGGCTTCGAGATTCATATGATTAACCCTTTGAAGCTCGTCAACCAGCTTTTGCCATCCAGACATTCTCTCGATGTCAAGCTTAACAGCATCGAGATTCCTTAGCATGGCCTGCTTATCGATGGGAACCAAATCCAAGTCAAAGCGCACTCCTTTTAAACACCAATTTGGGAATCGACTTTGAAGTGTAGGTGGAGCATCCTTGAGTTGATACTGAGGCATGTTAATAATTGTTTGAATGTCAGTTTTCCCAAGAGTAGGAGAACTGGAGGGGATGTCAAGAGGGATAGAAGCAGCGGTCTTTTCAGAAATTGCAGACGTCGGTTTTTCGCTAAGTTTGGTCCGTTTGCTCGGATCTTCAGCAACATGACCTTTCCCTTTAACATCATAAGATTTTCTCTTGTGGGAGTCATCATCCCTTCTTCTTTGCCACTTCTCATAAGTTTGTCTTTCATGGGCTTTTCTGGCAGCTCTTTCTTCATCGGTTTCCCTCGGGGCAGGGAGATAGCGTCTGGCGTCATAAGTGCCATGCCTTCCATAATGTTGGAAATCGTCATAGTATGAGCCACTTCGCCCCATCGGAGAACCTGAAAGTGAAAAAGACAAGTCTTGAAAAATCTTCGAAGTAAGGAAGCTAAATGCGTATAAGTGCCAAAAATCCTAAGTGTGTGTGATGTGCAAACTACGCACGTTAAACTACAAACCACTCTTTGGTTGGGGAGTGACGACAGATTTTGAAGCAGGAATCAACTTCTGGGCTGACGAAATTTGCTGCAAGGCAGATGTCACTTCAACTGCTGGAGTGTAACTTTAGTTGTGGAAGTGTCGTCTTTGAAGAGCTCGTGTGAAGTAATCATTAAATCACTCAATCCCTCAAAAGTGTCGTCACCGTCAAGCTTAGCGGGACTCTTTCTCTCAACTCTTTTATCATCAGCCTTCCCAGAGTGTTGAGGAGGTTCCTCTTCTTCGATTACCGGGGAGAGTGTGAGCTTGCCAGATGACCCCGCGACATCAGCAGAGGTGGAACACTTTACTAACGAAGCCCTTACGTCAGGTTCCTTCGATACAATTTCCTCGGTAGAAACCGGGGCAACTAATGTTTCAATCTCGGAACTAGAAACTTCGTGAATCTGAGTAGATCGAGAGGAGTGTAAAAGTCCAAACTGGTGAAAAAACTCGTCTTTCAGCAAAAATTTAACGCTTCTCTCTTCAGCAGCCACATCACTTAATGTTTCGAAGGTCGGCTTGTGGCTGGGATCTCTAAGCGGAGGAGGAAGTGCTACAGAAGTAAAGAATGAAGTTCAGTACTTGACAATTCAAGTTTCAAGAAATTCAGATAAAATGAAGTGAGCGGAAATAAGCAATCTTACTTCCGATTCTCCAGACGGCATAGAACCCCAGGGGGAAGCGAACGAAGAATAATTGGCCTAAAAACCCGTGTGCACTCTCGGGCAAGTCTAGAATCAATTTACGGTTTCTTGCGCCTCTCACAAGTATAATTGAAGGGTGATCTTTGTTCTTTGAAAAAGTGCACAAATAGCAAATCTCTTCAAAACTTGGAAGACGGTCGAGCGTCCTCCTGAACAGCACACACAACCCCATCAAGATGGCATAACCATTAGGGTGTAGCTTGAAGGGAGAGATAGTTAATCGAAGAAGAAGCTATCGAAGAAAATCATTAAAGGGAGGAATATCTCCACTTAAGCACATTTGACGATTAACTTCGACAAAACCAAGAGGTGGCCTGTCAGCAGTATCGTTTACTCCAGGAAGCAGAGCTTTCGCTTCAGCAATACCAAACTGAATGCACAATTGGCTGAAAACTCGATGATTCAAGGAGGTCGGAGTTCTTTCCGGAGGATCAATCAACGGATTAGCAATTGGAAAGACTTCTCCAACTGGTCCTGTTTCTTCTTGTTGAGAAGTCATTCTACACAAGGAACTGGATATTCAAATATGAAGGTGCACATTTCCTAAAAGTGTGAAGTGTTGTGCAAAACTAGTAAAATGACAAGCAAATATAACTGGAATCAAATTAGTTGACATGTGTCAATTATAGAGTTTCAGGGCTTGTTATATTAAGTCCAAGTGCAGTGTTGGTGCAAACAAATCAGCTTTAGTTGATTATTTTAGCTTTGCTTTAATACTTCATTTGAACTTGTTAATTTACATCATTTCATTCACACAGTTTACTTAAGTTGATTATTTTTTATCGACTAATCTGTCATTCGATGTGGGCAATCAATGGTAGTATATTCGCCCTGGTTTTCTACAAATGTTGTGTTTAACAGGTTGTTAGCTTAAAGGTTAGTGTAATCTGTAAGGAAGTGCAACAAAGTTCAAACAGTTCCAAGTTCAAACAGTTCCAAGTTCAAACAGTTCCAAGTTCAAACAGTTCCAAGTTCAAACAGTTCCAAGTTCAAACAGTTCAAAGTTCAAGCAAGTTCTTTCAAAAACTGTACAAGTATTCCAATTTTGTTCATCTCTTAGGTCGTTCAGCGACCTAGCATAGATCGGGTTCTCCTTAGGTCGCACTGTGAAAGTCAAAAAGTATAAGGCTTCAGGTCAAGATAATGTAAATTTGTCCAAGTACTAGCTCGGCTGCGACCTAAAACCTATGTCGCACGAAAGTTAGGTTGTTAATTTGTTAAGTCGCATTGTTCAAGACAAAGCAGTGCATATTTGACTAAGTCCTAGGTCGTCTGAATACAAGCGTGACCTAAGAAGTTAAGTCGCAAATGGTTAAGGTCGCAGGTTGATAGGTCGGTCAGGTTTCTTAGGTCGCGAAGGTTTTAAATCGCTAACTTCTTCTCCACTCAGCAAATCGCCTAACTCGCAAGCCCGATAATCCGTTATCATCCTCTCAATGAAATCCATCATCCTCTTAGTGAAATCGATTATCTCTTCTTACCACCAAATCACCCGAAGATCGATTCAAAACATCTCTGATCCATCATAAATCCAACGCACTGTTGTGCTTTCATGAATCACAACAACAACATAGCCCACGGCAATCAAAAATCGATCGCAACATGGCTTGAAAGTGGTACGTGACGTACAGAGTTGGACTGGGGTCAGAAGATGGGAATTCGCAATTTGGCGATGACCATGGTTGAATAGAGATCGAATTCACATACGCAATATGATGGTAAAGATGAATTGACGACTGAATAGGTTGAATTCGCCCTTGGAAGCTCGAAGATTCGTTAATGGCAGAGCGAGAAATCGAAGCAGTTAAGTAAAGAAGAAGCAGCGACCTAGCGATTTATATGGGGCAAAGAGAGTAAGGTGAATGGGCACGTGAGTTAGCACATGATTTAGATCGCTCACGACTTAGCAGAGTTAGATCGAAGCACACGACCTATGACATAGGCCTATACTTCGAGGGGCAAGTGTTAACTCGTCTTTTGAAGCGACCTAGCGACCTAAATTCATAAGCGACCGAGCGACCAAAAGTTTACGTGACCTAGCGACCTAAAGCTTACGCGACCTAGCGACCTAAATCTTACGCGACCTAGCGACCTAAAGCTTACATGACTTAGCGACCTAAAGGATGGAACGACCCTAACGACCTAACTTCACAAGCGACTTAGCGACCTAAAGCTTCAGTGACCTAGCGACCTAAGGATAGAACGATTCAACTACCTAGAGGCCCAACGACTTAACAACCAAGCGACCTAGCATAATTCGAACCAACTCAGGTCGCTCCACCAGATGTCTTTACACAGTTAGGTCGCCGACTACTCCCTAGGTCGCTCATGACCTACAACTTATCACCTCGTTCAGACAGATCAAGTGCTCCCTTGTTAAGCCGCAAACCATGCCCACTAGGTCGCCCACGACCTACGACCTACCCTTAGGTCGCTCACGACCTACGACCTAACTCTAGATTCTCCCTATAAATACTACACCCACTCCAACTTCAAGAGGACTTTTGGGATCATTTCTGGAGCGCCTATACTCTGTTGTTTTCTCATCTCATCTGACACTTCAAACACCAAAGACGCTTCAACAAACTTCAAGAGAAGATCTAACACATCCGACATGGATTCAAAGAGCTCTCTTACATCAAAGTTCTAGCTAATCGTCTCAATTGTGTTGAAATCATATTGTAATCGAAGAATTGTTGTAAAAGTTGTAATTGAATCAGCAATAAAGAAGATAAAGTGGACGTAGGCTTAATTTCGAGCCGAACCACTATAAAACTGCTGTCTCTTTACTTTTCTGCTATTTTCTGCTTATATTCTGTTCTCGTACCAACGGGTGGTGCTTTCACATTACTAACTCTCACATCGGGGTGTTAGCGTCGATTTTTACGTTAACAATGGGTAACTTTATAATTCAAAATACTATCTGGTAATTTTATTAGGTAGAGCATTCAAATAATTACATGAAAAAATCTTTTTAATACTAATAATAGAAATATGAAACAATATCATCTAGTCTACTATAGTTAATTTAAGTAAATAAACCTTCCCAAAAGGCCATTGCGTGCTCCAAATCCTCTGTTCTTGGATCAAGTTTTCTCCAGCCATTGGGGATTAATTCCTTTCTTCTGGGGGTTCTAACCCTGCTTCCTTGTTATGATTTTATTTTCATCCCTGCATTGTATTCATTAACAAATTAGAAGATAATTAAACATTGATGTTGTATGAAAATTAGTGGGCTCTTACTCCCTTTTACCATTAACAAAAAGAAAGAAAGTCTGCTTGATAAGAAACTCTTTTCCGGAATTGCTATCTAATATTGTTGTGGAAATGTTAAATTTTCAAATAAACCTTAATTCAAAATCTCATAATTTATCTTGAAAATTTATAAATCCAAAAATTCGATGGGAAATCCATAACACATGATGATAATTCATTAAAGAAATCAGGAATTCATAAAACTAGAAAACCATTATGAAAAGCGACTGAAAATCTAAAAATTCAGGAATATAACCAGAAACTTGCTAGGATTTCATTTATCAAATTAACTTCTTTAAACTTTTTCCAATATTAGTGCAAAGTCAAAAATTCAATAAAAAGTATATAGATCATCATGGAAATTCAATAAAGAAGTCAAGAAATCAAGAATTCATAAAAATAAGTGACCAACAAGAAATGATTATGAAAATCCCAAGGGAAAATTAAGTATACGAAATTCACAAATCATCATACAAGTCAATGAGGAAATTTTAGAATTCATGAAACCAGAAATTCAATAAGAAATTCATTATAAAAATTCAATAAGAAAACTATGAATATAAAATCCACAAACTATCATAAAATTTATTAAGGAAATTTTGAATTCACAAAAACAGAAATTCAACAAGAAATTCATTACAAAAATTCAATAAGGAAACTATGAATATGAAATCCATAGACCATCATAAAATAAATAAGGAAATTATGAATTCACAAAACTAGAAATTCAATAAGAAATTCATTATAAAAATTCAATAAAGAAACTATGAATATGAAATCCACAAACCATCATAAAAGTTAATAATGAAATTTTGAATTCACAAAACCCAATATGAGATCTTTACAAAAAGAAACTAAGGAAACTAAAAGTTCATGAAATCAAGAATTCAACAAAAATCTCGTCAGAATCTCATCTGATGAATAGACTACTTAAAATTTCTTTCAATATAAGTACAAATATAAGAACTATCTAGTAATCGTAGACTTAGTAGGTTTAAGCAAAATTTCCCTAAGCTTATATGGCCTTAATTCTAAAATTATTCCTAAAATGTTATGCCAGGGATTTATTTAAAACTTATGCCCTGAATAGTGATGAGGATTCTCGTTTTTCAAAGAATGGTACCCTATTAAAAGGTGTGTAACTCCTAAAGTGCCTATAAGTTAGTGGTGTTATTGTTATATTGGGACAGAGTAGTTCCATAAAGCCATGCTATTATTCGGAATAGTAGTTATGTATTACCAGTCAACCATTATTAGGAGTAGTTCCGTAAGACCAGTCAACCGTTCATTAGATAGTTTTGTTCGGTTGTTCAGCTTTGTAGTTGTTCAACCGTTTAGTAGGTAGTTCTGTTCAGTTGACTGGTCGTTCTTCACTGCAAGCTCCGTTTGACTAGTCGGTCGTTAAGTAGTGCAAGTTTCGTACCATTGCCTCACCGTTTAGTAGAACAATGGTCCAAATAATTCATTAATATATATATATATAGTATAGAATCTTCTATCCTAAAGGGTTACCTTATTTTTAAGGATTCAGGAGTGGTTTACTTAATCTATTCTTCAACTGAAGTAACTTTTATCTTTGTAGTAAAAAATTTGTTATTCGTTCCATTCTTTAAGCCTCTATATAAATCTTTGCTTTCCATATCATGTTATGGATTTCTTATCCATTTTCTTGTCTCGTGTTTCCTTTTATGATGAAAGTTTCTTAATTCTTCGGTGTGGAAGCCCTTTTTCAGGCACCATATGTTTTGAAGGTTACTAGTGGACATTTTGTCTTTTCTGATTATGGTATTGGATTCCTTGTCTTTTCCGGGTTATAGTTTTGGTCATCTTTATCCTTTTACTTTTGTCTGTACCCCTTTTGCGAGTTTCATCTTTGTTTTAAATAATGGATAGATTCTTTCTTTAACCCTTTGTTTCTATGGGTTTTGGCTTCGTTTTGACTTGCAGACATCATTGTCTTTCTTTATCTACGTGGTTGCCCCCTCTGGGCTTCCCTTGATTCTAAAGGATATAGTGTATGTTAGGTTGACCTTTCTTCTAAAAGGTTGTTGGTGGGTGCTTGACCCAACCCTCCCTTTAAGAGGTGAAGTGGACATTAAAGGTTTTCACCCTCTCTCTAGGAGGTGCTACGGAAAAGCGTCGTAGGCTTTTGTCCCTCCCTCTAGGAGATGCTACGGAAAAACGTCGTAGGCTTTTGCCACTCCCTCTAGGAGGTGCTACGGAAGAACGTCATTAGCTTTTATCCCTCCCTCTAGGAGGTGTTAAACAATAGCATCTTAGGCTTTAAAATTTGTATATGGAAACCATTTTTGGCCAATTAAAATATTTGTAAACATCTTTTTGAATATCTGCTTTTTGTAATAGAGTTTTTTTCGAGAAAAAGAAGTCTTGTAAACAAACCATTCTAATATATTGAGGGACTACTTTTTATGAAAAAGAGTTTGGATATATGAATCCTTCTGATAAAAGAATCTTTTCTTAATGTTGCTTTTCGCAAGGTATTTCTTGTTGTTCTAATAGTAGAGTCATGGATCTCAAATAAGAGACTGGGAGGTCATGATTCACGAACCAATAGCCTTTTAGTCGAGAATAGAATTCTTTAATTATAGTTTTTTTGTCAAAAAACTTTTGATAACTTTAAAACTTTTCCTGAAAAAGCATGAATAATCTTCTTTTTTGCTAATGTTTTTTTTTGAAAACTTCGAAATATTGAAATTGCTTAATTGGAAGTTCTTGTTGTTCATTTACTAATGCTAAATAATATTCTTTGAAGATTATGCATGTTTATCTTTAAAATAAACAAATACTTAATCTCCCTTATTTACAGGGAAATTTGAGAGAATCCTTTATGACTTCTAAAACCAACTTTTTGCAAACATTGTTGGATCTTATGTTTTGATTAATGACAAGAAATTCAACCGACATGAAGATTCATGAATCCACGACAAAGAACTACGAATCTACGACAAAGAACTACGAAGACCAGACTCAACATTTTAAAGTATGGTTCATATATATATATATATATATATATATATCTGTATGTGTGTTGTTTAGATTATAAGTGTGGATTTAGCTTTGTTAAAATCTTTCCTCAAGTTGTTCATTCCTCACATATATATCAAAGTTTTCACGGCTTTTTAAATTAACTTCGAAACATGCCTTCAAAACCGAACTTCAGAAAATACTCAGTTCAGTCGACTGAACTCATGCACTCAGTCGACTGATCTTGTGCATATATTTTTTTATAAAATACACAGACTGGTCAATTAAGTTCATGAGTCAGTCGACTGAATCTGTGCACATTTGAATGCACTTGGACGATTTTGAATTCAGCCGATCGAATCTCTTATAGCAGTCGACTGAACTGTTTTTAACAGCCATATTTTATGAAAAGACGCTTCCCTTGCTGAAAGGTTTCCTTCCTCGCAAAGAATTGCGGCCATTGCTATTTGTTAAAACCTTTTCCCAGAAGTAGTAACTCTTTGTCTACTATATATGCATGAATTTCAAAGATCAAATCACTTACTTTCTTGCTCTTACTTGAATCATATTTCTTAATCTATTACTCACTTGAATTCAAATATCTATTGCTTATAAACATAACTCTATATTTCTTAAGCAATATGAAACTTCTCATTCTTCATATACACACATCTACACACATCATACATGAGGAAAAGATTATAGGAAGGGTATACTGCAATTGACAAATCTGTGCTGTTTAAAGAACACAAAAGGTCAAGACAATCAATCTACTTTGTAAATCAAGTCCTGTTCTATTGCTCAAGTGGTCAAGTCATGTTCGGTGCTTAGGCGGTCAAGTCCTATTCGGTTGCTCAGGCGGTGTAAACCTATTCCTCCGGGTTAAGTGAGGGCTGCTAGTTTAAAATCCAGAAAGTGTCTGGGACTGGACGTAGAACGGGAGTTCGAACTAGTATAAAAATCCCTGGTGTCATTTACTTTACTGCTTTATTTATTTACTTACTTATTTTACATTCCGCACAAGTAGTTTATAAATACATCCATATTACACAATCCATTAGTACAGTAACCTTCATTTGGTATCAGAGCCTGGTCATCTTATAACCGTAACATAGTTATCTCATATTTTATTATGGAAAACAACACTGGCACAAGTTTCCTTGAAGGTCAATCTACTGCATGACCACCACTATTTAATGGATTGAACTATAACTATTAGTCTACTAGAATGAGAATTTATATGCAAGCTAATAGTTATGAAACTTGGAATATTACTCAAGCAGAATATACCATACCTACTACAGAATATTCACAATGGTCTAACACAAAAAAACCGGATGCTACTACAAATGCCAAAGCCATGAATAAGTTATATTGTAAATTAGACAAAAATGAATTTAATAGAGTAAGCATGTGTAAAACAGCGAATGAAATTTGGCGTACACTTAAAATTACACATGAAGGTACTAACAAAGTAAAGTAGAGTAAGATTTCTATGCTCAAAAATTAGTTCCAAAATTTCAAAATGAAGCAAGATGAAACAATAAACGAAATGTACTCTAGATTCCAAGACATATATCATTCTCTTTTAGCATTAGGAAAAAAATATAAAGACTTTGATATTGTTTCAAAAATCCTCAACTCTCTAACGGATGAGTGGGAACGAAAGGTCTTAGCAATCGATGAAGCTAACTACATTTCAACCATCAAACCAGAGGAGTTGGTAGGAAATCTAATGTCTTATGAAGTTAATCTCCAGCAAAATGAGTACAGGCGCAAGATAAGAAGAATATAGCATTCCAATCAGAAAAGGATGAATCAGATTCAGATGAGGAAGATATGGCGTTCATTACTAAAAATTTCAAAATGTTTTTGAAATTCAAAACGAGCAACAAATTCAAAAACACCAAGAACAGCTTCAGCAGCAATAACAACAACAACAAACCATCATCTTCTGCTCTAGAATTTTATGAGTGTCACAAGAAAGGTCACATCAAGAAAGACTGTCCTGATCGAAAGAGAGACAAATTTAAGCACAAGAAGGACAGATTCATAACGAAAGCTTTTACTATTATATGGGATGATTCTGAATCATCTTCATCATCAGACAATGACTTGGACAGCAATTTTTAACAAGCCAATGTATGTTTTATGGCTACAAATGATGAGGTGAGTGATCTAACTTTTGATGATTTAATGGAAATAAACTCTGAATTACTTGACAAGCTAAGAAACATCAAAAGAAATTATAAAGAAACTCTAGAAAATTAAATAGGACTGAAATTGAGGTAAACATGTTAAGAGATGAGAAACAAATTATAGAAGAAGAACTTGAAACTACTCGAGAGTCTTGTTCTAATACAACATCTCAACTTTCTATGTTAAGTTAAGAAATAGAAACTCAAAAGGAAAAGAATGATGCTCTTTTAGTAGAAAATCATGATCTTAAAACTAATAATAAAATATTGGAAATAAATATTTCTATTCTTAAAACAAAATTAAATGATATTACTAAGAATGTCTCCAATTTTAACAAAGGAAGAGAGAATCTTTCTAGAAAATTCTCAGGTAGTTTCAAATAAAAAGGGACTGGGATATAAGCAAGAATTAAAAAGTATTCATAAGAAAAGGAATTCTTTATATAGTAATTTTAAAAAGAAAAATGATAACATTTCCAAATCGGTTTCAATAACCTTAAAATATTCTAAAACAATTAAGATATGGGTTCCTAAAACCAATAATTCATTAATTAGAAATAAATATATAAAATCTTTTTTAGAAATTGTTCACAAAGATAAAGATTTTGTTTTCAAAAGAAATTCTGAACCCTCTTGGGTTTGGTTTCCAAACACCTAACTTTTTAAGACCCTAACAAAAAAGGTGGGTACCAACGTTAATTCTATATTTTGCAGGTACCACTTAAAAAGAGAGGAAAATGAATATTAGATAGTGGTTGCTCCTAAAACACATGATAGGAAGCAAAGAAATGTTAACAAACATTTCCTACTCAGATGGAGGCTCTGTCACTTTTGGTGACAATTCCAAAGGATATATTATTGGCAAAGGCGATGTAAGCAATAACGGTATATCTAATTTACCTCTTATCACAAATGTTCTGTTAGTTAAAAATTTAAAACACAATTTACTTAGCATCAGCCAATTGTGTGATAAAGGATTCAATATATCTATTTCTAAAGATAAGTGTAGCATTTTTGATCAAAATAAAAATCTTATTTTTGAAGGTTTTAGAGATAAAAATATATATATGTATTAAATATGAATATAAATTACAATACTAACATGTGTTTAATAGCCAAAGAAAATGATCATTGGTTATGGCAAAAAAGATTTTGTCATATTAATTTCAAAGCTATAAACAAATTATCTAAAAATGAATTAGTAAAAGGTTTACCAAAAATGAATTTTAAAGTAAACAATAATTGTGATGCTTGTCAATTGGTTAAATTATCAAAATCATCCTTTAAATCAAAGAAAGATATTTCTACTATACAACCACTTGAACTATTACATTTGGATCTTTTTGGTCCAACTCAAGTTCAATCCATAAACCATAGCAAATATGTGTTTGTTATAGTAGATGATTTTTCAAGATATACTTGGACTATTTTTCTGAAAAATAAAAGCGACACTTTTGAAAATTTCAAAATCTTTGCTAAAAGAATTCAAAATTTCAAAACTTTAAAAATTAAGAATATTAGAAGTGATCATGGAGGTGAATTTGAAAATGAAGCTTTTAAACATTTTTGTAATACAAAGGGTATTTACCATAATTTTTCGTTTCCTAGAACACAACAACAAAATGGAGTTGTAGAAAGGAAAAATAGAACTTCACAAGAATGTGGAAGAACTTTATTAAATGGAAGCACTCTACCAAAACATTTTTGGGCGGAAGCTGTAGCAACTGCTTGTTATGTTTTGAATCGTGTTTCCATCCGACCACTAACAAAACACTCTCCATATGAACTGTTTTATGAAAGAAAACCAAATATTTCATGTTTTAAAGTTTTTGGTTCAAAATGTTTTATTTTAAACACAAAAGATCAGCTTGGAAAATTCGATCCAAAATCCGATGAAGGAATTTTCATAGGATATTCAGAACGAAGTAAGGCTTATCGAATTTTTAATAAAAGAACTAAAACAATCGAAGAAACACTTCATGTTTCCTTTGATGAAAATTTTAAGTTTAATAAGAATTTTGAGGATGATGAGATAATAACTAAGATGGTCACAAATACGATTACTCAAAATAATTTTGAAGAAGATGAAAACATTGTTTATAATTTTGAAGAAGATGAAAACATTGTTCATAATGAAAATGAATTAAGATCTCCTCCTAGGATTTTACGAGATCACCTAGTACAAAATGTCATTGGAGAAATTGATTCACATGTCAGAAGTAGAAATCAACTTAATCAAATGGGCTATGTAGCATTCCTTTCTAATATTGAACCTAAAAATGCTAAAGAAGCCTCTACTGATGACTATTGGATTATAGCTATGCAAGAAGAGGTAAACCAATTCGAACGAAATGAAGTTTGGGAATTAGTTCCTAGACCAAGTGATCAAACAGTCATTGGTACTAAGTGGGTTTTCAAAAATAAAGCTGATGAACAAGGAAATATAACTTGGAATAAAGCTAGATTAGTTGCACAAGGATATAATCAAAAAGAAGGAATTGACTATGAAGAAACGTTTGCTCCAATCGCACGACTAGAAGCAATTTGTGTCTTACTACCTTTGTATGTTTTCATAATTTTAAACTTCATCAAATGGATGTTAAAAGTGCATTTTAAATGGATATATAAAAGAAAATATTTATGTTGAACAACCTCCTCTATTTTTACATGAAAAATTTCCAAACCATGTCTACAAACTTAAGAAAGCTTTATACGGTCTAAAACAAGCACCCCGTGCTTGGTATGAACGTCTTAAAAGCTATCTTATAGATTCTGGTTTTGAAATTGGGGAGGTTGATCAAATTCTTTTGATTAAACAAACTAAAAAGGATGTTCTAATTATTCAAATTTATGTTGATGATATTATATTTGGTTCTACAAATAATAGGTTATGTCAGGAATTTTCTAACATAATGACCAAAGAATTTGAAATGTCACATATGGGAGAATTATCTTATTTTCTTGGATTACAGATTAAACAATTAGACAATGGAATTTTTATTAATCAAGAAAAATATTGTAATAATCTAATTAAACGCTTTGGTATGGAAAATACTTCAGCTAATCCAACTCCAATGAGTACAACAATACATCTCGATAGAGATGAAGATGGCAAAAGTGTTGACCAAAAATTATATCGAAGTATAATTGGAGCATTACTTTATCTAACTACTAGTAGACATGACATTATGATGAGTGTTTGTTTATGTGCTCGATTTCAAGCAAATCCTAAAGAATCACATATGCGAGCGGTGAAACGAATATTATGTTATCTAAGCAAAGCCAAAGATTTTGGACTTTTCTATCCGAAAGAATGTCCTTTCGAGTTAGTATCATACAATGTTGTTGATTTTGGAGGATGTCGGACAGATAGAAAAAGTACGAGTGGAACTTGTCATTTATTGGACAATCTCTAGTATCTTGGTTTAGCAAGAAACATAAATGTGTTTCCCTCTCGACTTGTGAAGTAGAATATATTTCAGCTGCTTTAGCTTGTGCTCAAGTCATCTACATGCAACAAACACTTCAAAATTTCGGAATATATTTATCTAAATCAACTATTTTTTGTGATAATGCAAGTGCTATAAACTTATCTAAAAATCCTGTAAATCATTCACAAACAAAACATATTGACATTCGTCATCATTTCCTTCGCGATAATATTAAAAAGGATATTCTCATATTGGAATTTGTGTCTTCTGAAAACCAGCTGGCTAATATATTTTCAAAATCATTAAATGAAAATATTTTTATAAAATTAAGAAGAGAACTAGGTTTTATCATTAAAAGATTTGTAACTCAGTTCCATATTTTATTTAAGATTTCTCATCAAAAATATATTTTTTTCAAAAGTAGAGCAAGCAAGACTCGATCTATGGTCTCTTACTTACTGGTCTCATGCATTTCCACTCTACTACATATTGTTTCACATCTGAACCTTCTTTTCAATTCCCTGTATATTTTTTATTTATTCTTATCTCAAATTTCAACCTTACGCTATTTCTTTCTTTTTGACCAACCATTTTTTCTGGTTGAAATTATTTTCACCACTAACCTACTTTCTATTTCTGAAACCTTTGTTATTATAAAATCCCTCATTTGTTAAATTTTATATACTATTTTTTCTAAAGTATTCTATCTAGCTCTCATAATTATGTCCTCCCATGAAACATCTGAACACTATTCCATCGATTACTCTTCTCCTAGTTCCAGCTCAATTAATTTACCCACACCTACACCGATCTACAAACCTATTCCAATTGTTCCCCCTGGTTATCACACTGGGTATACACCTTAATCAAAACGAGTTTGTAGGAATCTAGGCTTCAACTCTCCGTCTATTGCACGTCAAATAGATGATATACATCACTATCAACGAGAGTCGTTAAGTATTCAAAAGGAAATATACTATGAGCATAAGAATCACAGCAGGAGACTGAGCTTACTCAAGAAATTTGCTCTCGAATTTTGTGGTTCTCCTCCGTCAAATAACTATGTGCATCAACCATCTCCCCAGAGGCCTCCTTATTCTCTGAATTCATGGGATCGTTCTGCCATTCAACCGGCGTGAGAAATCACCAAAATAGAACCGAAAGAATGTATGACTCCCAAGTCTTCTTGGTCCTCTAAATGATTCTCCTACTTATTTCTACTGTTTTTATATTATTTTTTCAAATATATATTTGTATTAGATATTTCAGTGCTTAATAAAATTCATATATCTGCATTTTCATCAAATTCAGTCGACTAAATAATACAGTCAGTCGATTGAGTGTTGCTTTTCATTATAAAATTATCCTGTAATTCAGTCGACTGTCTACAGAATTAAGTCAACTGAAATCCCCAAAAATAAACTAAAAACTTTCAGGAATGATTCAGTCAACTGAATCATAAGGTCAGTTGGCTGAACCTTGTTATCTATTTTTTATTTTACCCATTCAGTCGACTGCTATTGAATTTCCAGCCAATTGAAATTGGAAACCGGGTAAGTTAAGGTCATTTCATTTTTCCATATAAACGTACATTATCACACAACTTTTCATTTCAATGGCTATTATTTCGTTCTCTCTGCAACTATTTCACCAAAAACCCATAAATTTCCACATCTATTTCATCAATTTCCTTCAAAACCAAAACCAAATATGCCTCCAAAAAGATCAAGGCCTTCATCTTCCACTGTTGGACCATCCGAATCTCATATTAAAGGTTGGCTACACAATGACAAAGCAGCACAGCGATTTGACAAAATAAAGACTTCAAGAATTTTCGAAGGCTCTTTCATCAAATATCCTGATTTCTCATCTTATGCAATCCAATATCTTGCAAGGAGAAGTGGTTTAGAATCTCTACTTGACTACAATGCTAATAGTTTGAAGATCAGTCATCTTCTTATTAAACTTTTCTACGCAAATCTAAACTTGGACCACCATAACATCCAAAATCTGAACGATTATGTATGGACCATTGTATGTGGAGTTAAAATATTTTTGCCTCTTGCTCGTCTTGGAAGGATTCTCCAGTGCCCAATCAAAGGAGAAGAATTGAGCGACATTGCAGTAAATATGGACTCTCGAGATAGAGTTAGCCATCGTTTTCTCTCCGATGACTTGACAGAACTCAAAACAGTAGCGCTTCGACCTAAACTGAGAATTATGTATCGAGCTCTAACTCACACTATTAATCCCCGAACCGGTAGCTATGAGAAGGTCTACTGGCGCGATTTTCAGCCGCTTTATGCTATTTGGGGATAGTGTTCTGTAAATTGGGCTATGGTAATTCTCGATGAATTCCAAACTTTTAACCAAGGCCATGAAGACTATTCACTACGATGCTTATATTATGAGAATTATCCGTCATTTTAATATTGCTCTCCTCGACTCGAACTTTTTGGAAATTGGTTCGCTAAACACCAAAATTCTTAGCCTCATGGGACTTCCGAAGCAATATCGAAGTCATACTATTATCACTTTCGAACATTGGCAAGAAAACCAAGCGTCCGGTCAACCTCAACCTTCTTCACAACAACAAGCTCCACAAGTCGAAGCAAAAACCTCTTCACAACCACAACCTTCATAGGAATTCAATGAAATTCAAGAAATCGGACCACAAGCTCAAACACGAGAGGCTTTGACAATCATCTCTAGAAATAAAAAGCTTTTAAACCAACGCCTAACTCGTGTTGAGACAAATGTTTCCCGTGTTGAGAAAACCATCACCAATGTAAATAAAAAGATCAATCACATTAAGGGATTCTTGAACAACATTTGGGACATGCTATCTTGTGGACAATCTTCCTCCATATCCATGCATATACCTACGGCTCTAGGAAAGCGTCCTCCATATCCATGCTTTCTTAGTTTTTAAGTTTTTAATATTTTGAAACATGATATGTTATTATCTGGGAAACAATGCTAGGTATTTTATATGATTTGTCTATGTAATATTGTCCGGTGTATGCTAGTATGATGATCCATCTTATGTGAATCTATATGTATGCTAGTATGTTGGTACAACTAATGTTTATGCCTATATTATGTATGTTATTTGTAACGACCCTGAAATTCCGACCCAATTTTAAAATTTTTAGAACCGTTATTTTCATATAAAATGTGAAACTTTCATACGATTTCAATCAACGTCCAAACTTTGTTTCTAAATTGCGCCTTGATGATTGTAGATATGGGTAAAGTTTCGTCGGAAAATACCGCAGTAAATTTCGTGCGCGTTTTACTGCACATCAGTTCATTTTAAAACGTGAAAATTTTTTATCTTCCGAACCTAAATATTTTTACATAGAAAAATTCTAAATCATTTTCTGACAAAGGCATCATTTTTCGTTTTTCAAAATTCGGACATCTTTAGCTCCGTCGATCTTATTCTTCGGTGTTTTGCTGCATTTCCCAGAATAGGAATTTCAAATATTCACAAACGATTTCCGTTACCATTCAAACTTCACATTTGGAATGCGCCTAGATAGACATAGGCGTACGTTAAATTTCGTCGAAAAATATTGTAGAAAATTTTGCTCGTCAAATTTACATTTTAGTTTTAATTTTATGTGTAAATTTTCTATCGTCCGAACTCAAATATTTTTCACAATGTTGCATAAGAAAAATATTCTGATCATGACGGCGCATTTCGTTTCGTCAAATTTCGCTTTTAATTGTTAGTTAAAATGTTCACTCGTGCAAATGGTTCAATAAGATTTACCACTTCGCAAACAACGTCAAACCATCAATATATTCATACCATTGTGTCCGCCTCGTCGCGCTGATCAAAACGGTATATTTGTTTGTGTCAATCGGAGTTCGGCGTTGCAAGCTATTAATTGGTTAACGGAGTACAAACTGGTCCGTTATGCCACACAAACCGGTACCCTATTTTTCCCGCTCAGAATTCAAATGACCCTTCAGAAGCCCAATAGCCACTGTGACAAATAATCATTTCATTTACATGGGGACTCTAAATTCTCTGTATAAATCTCTGCAACCCACTTCATTTATTACTCTGTACACAGTTGCATACCAACTCACTTCTAAAATTAATCTTCTCTGGTACGTCTGCATTCCTTCCTATTCTCTTCTGCATATTTCCTTCATTCCTTTCCTCCTCCTTCTCCTTTATTTATTTTATTTTGTTATGAAGAGAACTTATGAAAACTCTCCCTCCCCATGCGTGCCTACAGCCCACCTCCCCGCTTGCCACCCCGCCTACAGCCACCAACCCACTTCGCCCGCCACTGCAGCACTATCCGCCAACCGCAGCTCCCTCCGCCCTGCCAGCCTACCCCGCCGCTGTCCCCAGCCCGCCTGCCCCGTTGTCCCCAGCCCACTGTAGTCCCCAGCCTCCGCCTCCGCCCGTACCCACCAGCCACCATGTCCCGTTCCCTTCGCACCTACTGCCACCTCTCCACCTCCGCATCCCCAGCCTCGCCCAGCCCGCACTCACCCCAGCGCCCAGACCACCAACCCCGGCCCAGCCCCTCCCCTTGCCACACGCCAGCCCCGTCCCCAGCGCCCTCCCACCTGCGTCATCCCACTCCGCCCTTCGCCTCCGCCCCAGTCAGCTCCGCCCGGCCACTCCGCAGCTCCGCCTCCTCCGACACGCCCCACCAGCCGCCTCGCCCAGCCGTCCCCCCGACACGTCCGCCCAGCACGTGCCCGTGCCCCACCCAGCTCCACCCGTCCGCGTCCAGCTCCGACCCATGCCAGCCCGCCTGCCGAACCCCATTCCAGCCCGCCTGCCACCTTCGCCCGCCTAGCCCGCCTCGTCCACCTCCAACTCACCCGCGCCATGCGCGCTACCAACCCATGCACCACGTCCCGAAATACTGCTCTGTGCATCAGTTCTGTATATATCAGTAGAGATATATACATAACTGTTATATTATATAACAGTATATTTTTGAAATGTTGGGTTGCTCACATACTGTTGCTATGTTGTTTCAGCTCCTGCTATTGATCCGGAAGTATAAGTATTTCCATCCCGCTTGTCGAACCTATCTTGCTCGTCGATTGGTATGATTTTATATATATTCAATCGATATATATTGCAATAAATAAATTATTGATTAACTATTTGTTGATTGCAGTTTGTGTTCATTTTGCGTCGTGCCTATTAGGGTCTATTTTATCTATTCATCTTCGTGACGCGCCATCTTCTCCAACCACGAAAGGTGAATATTTTATATTCACGACTCAAATCTATTATGCTATGATAATCAAGTGATAATTATTGTTAATATTAATCTGGATATTAAATTGTTGATTGTTAAAATTTGGTTGAAATAAATTGTTAATTTCTAAAAATTTGACGCCATGTATTGTTTAAATTGATTAAACATGTTGAACTGTAATATGATGTTAATTATGGTAACTAATAGTGACATTAAAATTGATATGTACGATTGATGTTGGAATTTGATAATGGACACCAAGTAAAAATCATCCTGTAATAATCTTTAATCCGTTGGATTCTAGGAATAATTATATTAATTTGCATAATTAACTAATGTAAGTTAATATGGTTATTTCGGGATTATTTGAATAAATTGTCAATTTGTTATGTATGGTTGCTATTACTTGTTTATTTACTTTGACACCATCCCAGTTATCACACTTCAAGTTCCCGTTGTTATGATTTGTTTTATATTGAATGATATCGGGTTGAAATGATAAATACCCACTTAAATAACTTGGCCTAGGATAGACAATTAAAAATAAGAAACTCGATTTGTCAACAAAATTATTTTGAAATTGAAATCTATTTGAAATTAAGAAATGAACTTAATAAATTGTTTGGAAATCAAGTAACGACTTAATGGATTTAATTGAAATAAATTAATGGATTTAATTGAAATAAATTAATGGATTTAATTGAAATAAATTAATGGATTTAATTAAAATAAATTAATGGATTTATTGAAATAAATTAATGGATTTATTGAAATAAATTAATGGATTTAATTGAAATAAATTAATGGATTTATTTGAAATAAATTAATGGATTAAATTAAAATAAATTAATGGATTTATTGGAATAAATTAATGGATTAAATTGAAACGGATTAATAAATCTATTTAATTGAAGAAAAATGAATTGGAGAATTTGATTGAAATAAGATTTAAAACAAGTGAGTTTTAGAATTTAATAATTTAATTTATTAGATTGGTAGATTCAGATTTAAACTAAGTTTTAAATTAAATAGATTTGAACTTGTTATAAATAATAATTTAGATTTAGGAAATTTTGACGTAAAATGGAATACGAAACTAACTAAAGTTTTATGGATTAAATTTAGCGACAATTTAAAGGTAAATGATTTTAAATCTAATGAAATCGATTTAATCAAATTTATGATTAAATTTAATGTAACGATGAATGTAAACATGAATTGAGATAAATAGAATTTGATCTAACGATTCGAACTTAATTGACCGGTAAATTTGGATAAATTGATTTTGAACTAAATTTAATAAGAGAGTTATTAAATTGAACTTGAATACTTAACTGTATTGTTAATTAAATGTTGAACTACAGATTTCATTTGAAAATATGATTTTAAATATCCGAAATAAATTGAATCGTGAAATGTCAAATTTTGGAAGTCAAATTTGCACCTTGACTTTTGGACTTTGATTTGTTTAAACCTTAACTTAAATTGACCATCGGGTAATAAATACGTAGTTATTAAAGAGACCGGGATCGGATATGGACACACTCTCTATCGATACCGAAAACCACTTTAATAACTATTATACGCGAAGTGTTGATCCAGAATGAAGTGGATGGTTTGGTGAACGCGTTGACTGAAGAAAGAGAACGATATTTGGACGACCCCTGACATGACTAAAACAGGAGCCGCGCCGGGCCATTGAGGTTCGCCACCTCTAGCGGACACACTTCTTCGATACCATATCTATTACTTTTGTGATTCGATTTGGGTGCACCCCTTGATTTGGGAGTGTTGTTTCGCGGTGTTGAGATAGTAGCTGCTATGCTCAACATCAGTCCGGATCAGGCAACTACTAGTATCCTAGTTGGTATCGCCTCATGTACCTTGTCATACTGATTATCCTATTCGCGACCACTACGTTTTGTTTTGTACCTTTAGTATATGGATTGCCCTCTGGTGACTTCCGGTTTTGGGGAAACTACGGTCTTGTATATGCTCTTGGGAATAAAAATGTGTTAAGGGTGGTATGGGCCATGACTTAACACTATTTTAATATCGTACTTTACTGAATAGACATTATCTACCTATCGTATTCTATTGTATATATAGATAGTTTATCGGATCCTTAGAGATGTTATTTCACCCATCTTTAAGTTATGAACTATTACCTTGCACTTGATTTAATTGTATAAGATTTTGAGTCCTGACTCGAGTGTTTCTTTTGCATATGCTCGGGTCAGTCTGAAGCTATCCGGTTGCTGATCAAGGTTGGTTGAAGATGCTGAAGGCTTAGCATTTATCTTTATCAGTCTATTTATATTCCTGTATTGATGTCCTAGTCTGTTGGACATTTTGGTACTAGTCACTTGATGTTGAGACATTGTTGTATATTATATAGTGGCTTCATGAACTGCTATTATGACGATGTATTTTCCGCTGCATTATTCTGTGACTGTTCTGTGAGGTTGTATTGATTCTCATTTACATTTATGTATTTATAATCCCATAATGATTCGTGTTTTGTATTATTTAAGTTGACATGTGTGGATTATTGTCAATTTAAATGGTCCAAATATACGGGTTGTTACAGTTGGTATCAGAGCTTCGGTTTCCCTAAAAACCTTAGTTTGGGATTATATAAAAACTCATTAGAGATAGGGTAGTAATACCCTAGAATGAGGAGAATCGATTCAATATCCAAATCCTTTCATTTCAAACTTCTTTGATTCGTTGATTAACTCTATGATTTTCTATCCTTTGGTTTTAACAATCTCTTTGGTATTTCAGGATGGGTACCGGGGAAACCATAGGGGAGGAAGGGGCCATGGTCCTGCTCAGGCTGCACCTGTCGCTCCAGCTCCTGTCAAATTCACCATTCTTAGTAAGGAGTATACACAGCTGGGAGGTATTAAGTTTTCTGGATCCGAGAACATTATAGAGGCTCAGTAATGGCTTAAAGGCTTAGAGAAGATATTTTTTGGTCTGGAGATCACTGATGCTCAGAAGCGTCAGCTTGCTGCCTGGCAACTTCAGGATGCCGCGCAGGATTGGTGGGAATCAGTTACTTCTCGTATCGAGGAGAACACCATCACTTGGGCCCAGTTTAGGTATAAAATTATTTGGATTTCGTAGTCTAAATTCTTCTTTTAATCTTTATAATGTTATTCATCTTGTCTATCTTTTGATTAGGGATACTTTCTTGGCACAACGGATGCCCGCTGCTGGGAAAACCCAACTTTATAGAGCTTTCATGGACCTTAAGCAGGGCAGTATGACTTTTTCTGAGTACGAGAGGAAATTCAACGAACTCTCCAAGTTCGGCCCGGGATTGATTGATACACCGCTTCTAAAGAACGAGAAGTTCATTTTGGGAGCTAGACCAGAGTATTATGACTTGCTTACTGGCCACACTCACTGCACCTTCACAGAGCTTGTTGACTATGCTCTTAGATATGAGGCAAAGCCTAGGGGACCTACTGCCAAGGCTGCTCCTACTCAGCCCTCCTCTAGCCAGCCCGGGAAGAGGAAGATGAACTTTGATCAACAAAAGAAAGCTTGGCAGAAGACTACAGGATTGGGATATGCTCAGAAAAGCCCAATCGACCTTGCTAATATCACTTGCTTCAAATGCGATAAGAAGGGCCATTATGCTAATAGTTGTCCATCTACTGGGGCTGCTGTCCCACCACCTTCTTCGGCTAGGAAAGATTTATGCTATGTCTGCCTCCAGCCGGGTCATTTCAAGAAAGACTGCCCACTGTATAAGCGTGGCACACCGTCTGGAATATTTACTATCACCACACCTGCACCCTCTACACCACCCACCCAGGATGACCAAGGTACCTTACGAAGTATTTTTCATTTACATGCTACACCTGTTATGGTATTATTCGATACTGGTGCTTCACATAGCTTTATATCAGTTGACCTTTGTGATAAACTCAAATTAGAACCTACTCTCGCTACTACCTCCTTATGTGTCTCAAATCCTATCGGAGGACCCGCTAACCTCCGAAGTGTTTGCAAGGGAGTTGCACTTATGTACGATTTTTCTCGATTCACTTGGGATTTCTATGTACTTGGATTCCAAGCATTCGACTTTCTTTTAGGAGCTGATTGGTTAAGCAAATTTGATGCTGTTATTTCTTGCAAAACTCGTTCAGTTTCTTTGGTAAGCGACATGGATCAGCCACTTGTCATTGAATGCAAATCACCTCAGAAATATGTCGGAAGCTTCATATTTTCTCTTGATGTTCATCCGGATGATCTTAATACTACCCCTATTGTTCAGAAATTTCCTGATGTATTTGGAGAGGACAACTCTCTACCGCCTAAACGGGAAATCGATTTCCGTATTGATCTTATTCCAGGAGCTACTCCCGTAGTTCTCCCTCACAGAAGGATGGCTCCTAAAGAAAAAGCTGAACTTAAAACTCAAATTGATGATCTATTTGCTAGAGGTTTGATTAGGAGAAGTTGTTCTGAATGGGGCGCCGTAGTTGTATTTGTCACCAAATCGGATGGGTCTCTCCGCATGTGTGTTGATTATAGGGAACTGAACAAACGCACTCTCAAGAACCGCTATCCGATGCCTCGCATCAATGATTTATTCGATCAGCTCCATGGAGCTAAAGTTTTCTCCCAACTTGATCTCGCCACTGGGTTCCACCAACTCAGAGTAGCAGAAGATAGTATTCATAAGACAGCTTTCCGTACCGAGAATGGATTCTATGAATGGTTGGTTATGCCATTCGGTTTGACCAACGCACCTGCTTATTTCGTCGATTTGATGAATCGAGTCTTCCGTGATGTGCTTAACAAGTTTGTTCTTGTTTTCATTGATGATATTCTCGTTTTCTCCAAAGACGAGAAGGAGCACGAGACACATCTTGCTTATGTTCTGGAAACTCTCCGAAATCATCAACTTAGGGCAAAATTCTCTAAATGCCACTTCTGGCGAGACGAAGTGAGATTCCTGGGCCACATAGTTTCTGAAAATGGGATTTCGGTCGATCCAGCTAAGATTGCCGTAATCAATGTAAGTTCTATCCTATTCGTTATTTCTATTCAATTCATCTTATCCCTTTCTAAATTGGAATTTATCTACAGGATTGGGAGACTCCCAAAACTCCTACTGATATCCGCAGCTTCTTGGGCTTGGCCGGCTATTATCGTAGATTTATTGAGCACTTTGCCCGGATTTCTGCCCCACTCACTGCTTTAACCCGAAAGGATGTCAAGTTTATTTGGAGTGAGAAGTGCGAATCAGCTTTTAATGAATTGAAGCGTAAGTTAACTTCAGCCCCAGTTATTGCGGTAATCGATGGAAGTAAAGGATTAACTGTCTATACAGATGCCTGCCGAGAAGGTTTAGGCACTGTTCTTATGCAAAGCGGAAAGGTTATTGCTTATGCTGGCCGCCAGTTGAAGATCCATGAAGTAAACTATGCAACTCATGATCTAGAGCTTCTTGCAGTTGTATTTGCTTTGAAAATGTGGAGGCATCATCTTTTGGGAATTAAATTTGAATTATTCACCGATCATAAGTCCTTGAGATATATCTTTTCTCAGAAGGATTTGAACCAGAGACAAGTCCGATGGCTTGAATTCTTAGCTGCATATGATCTCGATATCAATTATACTCCTGGGAAAGCAAATGTTGTAGCTGATGCTTTGAGCCGTAGCAAAGCATTGTCATGCTGCAATCTTGTAGAAGGCATGCTATTTCAACTTGTTATCTCCCCATCTCTTGTGGATCGCATCAAGGACAAACAATATGAGGACACCTTGCTCTATCGCATGAAGGAGTTAGTTCTTGGTAGAGTTGGAAATACCGACAGTAAAGTGGGAGCACAGATAGATAGTAATGGAGTTCTGAGGATTGACAATCGTATTTGCGTCCCTAATGTCGATGGATTGAGACAAGAAGTGCTTAGAGAAAACCATCAGTCATCACTTTCATTTCATCCTGGTGTCACTAAGATGTACCGAAATATGAAGCGTTTATATTGGTGGAGTGGGATGAAGAGGGATATTTCTATATATGTCAGTAGATGCACCACTTGCCAACAAGTTAAGGCTGATCACCAGAAGACGGCAGGATTACTTCAACCCCTAGAGATTCCGTGTTGGAAATGGGATCAGATTTCAATGGACTTCATTGATGGATTACCGAGAACCAGAAAAGGTAACGAGAGTATATGGGTGATTGTTGATAGGTTGACAAAATCTACTCACTTTATTCCTGTTAAGACCACTCGTACTGCTTTGAGTTTGGCCGAGATATATATGAGAGAGATTGTTAGACTTCATGGAGTTCCATCTAGTATTGTGTGCGATAGAGACCCTTTATTCACTAGTAAATTCTGGAAGGCATTTCAGGACGTCTTGGGCAATAAACTGAATCTGAGCACAGCTTATCATCCTCAAACGGATGGCCAAACTGAAAGGGTGAATCAGATTTTAGAAGATCTGCTCCGAGCCTGCATTATTGATTTCGGGGGATCTTGGGAAGACCATCTCCATTTGGTTGAATGCACTTATAATAATAGTTATCAGGTAAATCAAAATTTCAATTTGAATAAGTAAATTTGAATTGAAATTTAACCACCTTTATATTCAGGCAAGTATCGACATGGCACCGTTCGAAGCTTTATATGGACGGCCATGCAAATCGCCAGCTTGTTGGATTGAGCCTGGTGATCGATTGATTCTTGGCCCAGATATGATTATAGAAGCATCCGAGAAGGTAAATGAAATCAGAAGAAAGATGAAGACCGCACAGGATAGACAGAAGAGCTATGCTGATAGGCGTAGAAGAGATTTAGAATTCTTGATTGGGGATAAGGTATTCCTTAAGGTATCACCCTTGAAGAATGTTATTCGATTTGGTCGTAGAGGGAAGCTCGCTCCTAGATTTGTTGGACCATTCACTATCATTGAGAGAATTGGTACACTAGCCTACAGAGTTGCACTACCGGAGAAATTTGAGGGCGTGCACAACGTCTTCCATGTTTCACATCTTCGGAAAGTGGTACACGATCCATCCATGACCATTCCTATTGCTCAGTTAGATGAGGTTGATATTGAGCCGGATTTGACTATAGAGAGGAGACCACTTCGTATTGTTGATAGGGATACAAAGCAACTTAGAAGGAAGTCGGTTAGCCTAGTCAAAGTCCAATGGAGTCCCGATGATCGTGATTGCACTTGGGAAACCGAGGAGAGTATCCGGGATTCTAATCCAGAATTGTTTGTTGAAGGTAAATTCCATTCTATACTCTTTACTATATTCAATGATCTATTCTGAATCCATTGTATCTTTGTTATCTGTTCTTCCACTCTTTACCTTGTTCCTTTTCGAGGATGAAAAGTCTTGAGTAGGGGAGAATGTAACGACCCTGAAATTCCGACCCAATTTTAAAAATTTTAGAACCGTTATTTTCATATAAAATGTGAAACTTTCATACGATTTCAATCAACGTCCAAACTTTGTTTCTAAATTGCGCCTTGATGATTGTAGATATGGGTAAAGTTTCATCGGAAAATACCGCAGTAAATTTCGTGCGCGTTTTACTGCACATCAGTTCATTTTAAAACGTGAAAAAATTTTATCTTCCGAACCTAAATATTTTTACATAGAAAAATTCTAAATCATTTTCTGACAAAGGCATCATTTTTCGTTTTTCAAAATTCAGACATCTTTAGCTCCGTCGATCTTATTCTTCGGTGTTTTGCTGCATTTCCCAGAATAGGAATTTCAAATATTCACAAACGATTTCCGTTACCATTCAAACTTCACATTTGGAATGCGCCTAGATAGACATAGGCGTACGTCAAATTTCGTCAAAAAATATTGTAGAAAATTTCGCTCGTCAAATTTACATTTTAGTTTTAATTTTATGTGTAAATTTTCTATCGTCCGAACTCAAATATTTTTCACAATGTTGCATAAGAAAAATATTCTGATCATGACGGCGCATTTCGTTTCGTCAAATTTCGCTTTTAATTGCTAGTTAAAATGTTCACTCGTGCAAATGGTTCAATAAGATTTACCACTTCGCAAACAACGTCAAACCATCAATATCTTCATACCATTGTGTCCGCCTCATCGCGCTGATCAAAACGGTATATTTGTTTGTGTCAATCGAAGTTCGGCGTTGCAAGCTATTAGTTGGTTAACGGAGTACAAACTGGTCCGTTACGCCACACAAACCGGTACCCTATTTTTCCCACTTAGAATTCAAATGACCCTTCAGAAGCCCAATAGCCACTGTGATAAATAATCATTTCATTTACACGGGGACTCTAAATTCTCTGTATAAATCTCTGCAACCCTCTTCATTTATTACTCTGTACACAGTTGCATACCAACTCACTTCTAAAATTAATCTTCTCTGGTACGTCTGCATTCCTTCCTATTCTCTTCTGCATATTTCCTTCATTCCTTTCCTCCTCCTTCTCCTTTATTTATTTTATTTTGTTATGAAGAGAACTTATGAAAACTCTCCCTCCCCATGCGTGCCTACAGCCCACCTCCCCGCTTGCCACCCCGCCTAAAGCCACCAACCCACTTCGCCCGCCACTGCAGCACTCTCCGCCAACCGCAGCTCCCTCCGCCCTGCCAGCCTACCCTGCCGCTGTCCCCAGCCCGCCTGCCCCGTTGTCCCCAGCCCACTGTAGTCCCCAGCCTCCGCCTCCGCCCGTACCCACCAGCCACCATGTCCCGTCCCCTTCGCACCTACTGCCACCTCTCCACCTCCGCATCCCCAGCCTCGCCCAGCCCGCACTCACCTCAGCGCCCAGACCACCAACCCCGGCCCAGCCCCTCCCCTTGCCACACGCCAGCCATGTCCCCAGCGCCCTCCCGCCTGCCTCATCCCACTCCGCCCTTCGCCTCCGCCCCAGTCAGCTCTGCCCGGCCACTCCCCAGCTCCGCCTCCTCCGACACGCCCCACCAGCCGCCTCGCCCAGCCGTCCCCCCCCCAACACGTCCGCCCAGCACGTGCCCGTGCCCCACCCAGCTCCACCCGTCCGCGTCCAGCTCCGACCCATGCTAGCCCGCCTGCCGAACCCCATGCCAGCCCGCCTGCCACCTTCGCCCGCCTAGCCCGCCTCGTCCACCTCCAACTCACCCGCGCCATGCGCGCTACCAACCCATGCACCACGTCCCGAAATACTGCTCTGTGCATCAGTTCTGTATATATCAGTAGAGATATATACATAATTGTTATATTATATAACAGTATATTTTTGAAATGTTAGGTTGCTCACATACTGTTGCTATGTTGTTTCAGCTCCTGCTATTGATCCGGAAGTATAAGTATTTCCATCCCGCTTGTCGAATCTATCTTGCTCGTCGATTGGTATGATTTTATATATATTCAATCGATATATATTGCAATAAATAAATTATTGATTAACTATTTGTTGATTGCAGTTTGTGTTCATTTTGCGTCGTGCCTATTAGGGTCTATTTTATCTATTCATCTTCGTGCTGCGCCATCTTCTCCAACCACGAAAGGTGAATATTTTATATTCACGACTCAAATCTATTATGCTATGATAATCAAGTGATAATTGTTGTTAATATTAATCTGGATATTAAATTGTTGATTGTTAAAATTTGGTTGAAATAAATTGTTAATTTCTAAAAATTTGACGCCATGTATTGTTTAAATTGATTAAACATGTTGAACTGTAATATGATGTTAATTATGGTAACTAATAGTGACATTAAAATTGATATGTACGATTGATGTAGGAATTTGATAACGGACACCAAGTAAAAATCATCCTGTAATAATCTTTAATCCGTTGGATTCTAGGAATAATTATATTAATTTGCATAATTAACTAATGTAAGTTAATATGGTTATTTCGGGATTATTTGAATAAATTGTTAATTTGTTATGTATGGTTGCTATTGCTTGTTTATTTACTTTGACACCATCCCAGTTATCACACTGCAAGTTCCCTTTGTTATGATTTGTTTTATATTGAATGATATCGGGTTGAAATGATAAATACCCACTTAAATAACTTGGCCTAGGATAGACAATTAAAAATAAGAAACCCGATTGGTCAACAAAATTATTTTGAAATTGAAATCTATTTGAAATTAAGAAATGAACTTAATAAATTATTTGGAAATCAAGTAACGACTTAATGGATTTAATTGAAATAAATTAATGGATTTAATTGAAATAAATTAATGGATTTAATTGAAATAAATTAATGGATTTATTGAAATAAATTAATGGATTTATTGAAATAAATTAATGGATTTAATTGAAATAAATTAATGGATTTATTTGAAATAAATTAATGGATTAAATTAAAATAAATTAATGGATTTATTGGAATAAATTAATGGATTAAATTGAAACGGATTAATAAATCTATTTAATTGAAGAAAAATGAATTGGAGAATTTGATTGAAATAAGATTTAAAACAAGTGAGTTTTAGAATTTAATAATTTAATTTATTAGATTGGTAGATTCAGATTTAAACTAAGTTTTAAATTAAATAGATTTGAACTTGTTATAAATAATAATTTAGATTTAGGAAATTTTGACGTAAAATGGAATACGAAACTAACTAAAGTTTTATGGATTAAATTTAGCGACAATTTAAAGGTAAATGATTTTAAATCTAATGAAATCGATTTAATCAAATTTATGATTATATTTAATGTAACGATGAATGTAAACATGAATTGAGATAAATAGAATTTGATCTAACGATTCGAACTTAATTGACCGGTAAATTTGGATAAATTGATTTTGAACTAAATTTAATAAGAGAGTTATTGAATTGAACTTGAATACTTAACTGTATTGTTAATTAAATGTTGAACTACAGATTTCATTTGAAAATATGATTTTAAATATCCGAAATAAATTGAATCGTGAAATGTCAAATTTTGGAAGTCAAATTTGCACCTTGACTTTTGGACTTTGATTTGTTTAAACCTTAACTTAAATTGACCATCGGGTAATAAATACGTAGTTATTAAAGAGACCGGGATCGGATATGGACACACTCTCTGTCGATACCGAAAACCACTTTAATAACTATTATACGCGAAGTGTTGATCCAGAATGAAGTGGATGGTTTGGTGAACGTGTTGACTGAAGAAAGAGAACGATATTTGGATGACCCCTGACATCACTAAAACAGGAGCCGCGCCGGGCCATTGAGGTTCGCCACCTCTAGCGGACACACTTCTTCAATACCATATCTATTACTTTTGTGATTCGATTTGGGTGCACCCCTTGATTTGGGAGTGTTGTTTCGCGGTGTTGAGATAGTAGCTGCTATGCTCAACATCAGTCCGGATCAGGCAACTACTAGTATCCTAGTTGGTATCGCCTCATGTACCTTATCATACTGATTATCCTATTCGCGACCACTACGTTTTGTTTTGTACCATTAGTATATGGATTGCCCTCTGGTGACTTCCGGTTTTGGGGAAACTACGGTCTTGTATATGCTCTTGGGAATAAAAATGTGTTAAGGGTGGTATGGGCCATGACTTAACACTATTTTAATATCGTACTTTACTGAATAGACATTATCTACCTATCGTATTCTATTGTATATATAGATAGTTTATCGGATCCTTAGAGATGTTATTTCACCCATCTTTAAGTTATGAACTATTACCTTGCACTTGATTTAATTGTATAAGATTTTGAGTCCTGACTCGAGTGTTTCTTTTGCATATGCTCGGGTCAGTCTGAAGCTATCCGGTTGCTGATCAAGGTTGGTTGAAGATTCTGAAGGCTTAGCATTTATCTTTATCAGTCTATTTATATTCCTGTATTGATGTCCTAGTCTGTTGGACATTTTGGTACTAGTCACTTGATGTTGAGACATTGTTGTATATTATATAGTGGCTTCATGAACTGCTATTATGACGATGTATTTTCCGCTGCATTATTCTGTGACTGTTCTGTGAGGTTGTATTGATTCTCATTTACATTTATGTATTTATAATCCCATAATGATTCGTGTTTTGTATTATTTAAGTTGACATGTGTGGATTATTGTCAATTTAAATGGTCCAAATATACGGGTTGTTACATTATTAGATTACAACTCTCCATTTTGTCAATGACAAAGGGGGAGAAAGATATTGCTCTATCACTATTTACAACAGGAATAAAAGCACAAATCCAGGGGGATAGAGAAACTGAAAGATAAGGCTCGCATTTATTCACGGGGAGATATAGAACAACAAAGCAATATTGTGGACATTCATTCATGGAGTTGTCATCATCAAAAAGAGGGAGAATGTTGGATCTTATGCTTTGATTAATGACAAGAAATTCAACCGACATGAAGATTCATGAATCTACGACAAAGAACTATGAATCTACGACAAAGTACTACGAAGATCGAACTCAACATTTTAAAGTATGGTTCATATATATATATATATACATATATATATATATGTTGTTTAGAGTCTAAGTCTAGTTCTAGCCATGTTAAAGTCTTTCCTCAAGTTGTTCACTCCTCAAAAATATCAAAGTATTCACGGCTTTTTAAATAAACTTCTAACCATGCCTTCAAAACTGAACTTCAGAAAATACTCAGTTCAGTCGACTGAACTCGTGCACTCAGTCGACTGATCCTGTGCATATATTTTTTATAAAATACACAGACCAGTCGACTGAGTTCATGAGTCAGTCGACTGAATCTGTTCACATTTGAATGCACATGGACGATTTTGAATTCAGTCGATTGAATCTCTAATAGCAGTCGACTGAACTGTTTCTAACTGCCATATTTTATGAAAAGACACTTCCCTTCCCAAAAGGTTTCCTTCCTCGCAAAGATTTGCGGCCATTGCTATTTGTTAAAACCTTTTTCACTAGAAGTAGTAACTCTCTGTCTACTATATATATGCATGAATTTCAAAGATCAAATCACTTACTTTCTTGCTCTTACTTGAATCATATTTTCTGAATCTATTGCTCTCTTGAATTCAAATATCTATTGCTTACAAACATAACACTGTATTTTTTAAGCAATCTGAAACATCCTATTCTTCATACACACACATCATACTTAAGGAAAATATTATAGGAATGGTGTACTGCAATTAACAAATCTGTATTGTTAAAAGAACACAAAAGGTTAAGACAATCAATCTACTTTGTCGATCAAGTCCTGTTCGGTTCCTCAAGCGGTCAAGTCTTGTTCGGTTGCTTAGGCGGTCAAGTCCTATTCGGTTTCTTAGGCGGTCAAGTCCTGTTCGGTTGCTTTGACAGTGTAAACCTGTTCCTCCGGGTTAAGTGAGGATTGCTAGTTTAAAATCCAGAAGGAGTCTGGGAAAGGACGTTGAACGGGAGTTCGAACCAATATAAAAATCCCTATTATAGTTTACTTTTCTGCTTTGTTTATTTACTTACTTATTTTATATTCCACGCAAGTAGTTTATAAATACATCCATATTACACGATCCTATAGTATAGTAACCTTCAAACATATTTAGGAAAACTCTTCCCAAACAGTAGAATAACCAATTGAAAATAGAACAATGTGTATAGTATATATGGTCATTCTTCCTTGGGTTTTGCTTAGCAAAAGAGATGTCTTGTTCGCGAGTTTGAAAATCCATGATACATGGACTAATAGACTTTCACGAATAAGAGCATGCTCTTTCCAGGAATCCCCTTTTTTGAGAGAGTTTTATATTTTTACACTTCTTAAGCCTACAGTAGAATTTTGACTATAATCCAGGGTTCCATGGAGTAGTTCTTTCCACCACATTGATTCAAGCTTTGAGATGAGGATGAGCTGTGTTGTTCCAGCATTTGAGTAGTCTTTCTCAAGTAGCTATAATTTTGTTGTACTTAAAGAGAATGTCAAATGCCATTGATTAGTTTTTTTTTCTTCAAAGACACTCGAATTTCATATTAATACATGAACAATTTCTAGCGCAAATCAAAGTATAAATCAAGTTAAGAAGTTGTGAAAGAAAAAATCCATTGTTGAACCAATGCCGCAAGGTTTCATGGTTTGATAAGGGTCCAATCTTGAGGTTGCTAAGCTTCTTCTTTCTCCTAGATATAATTATGCTTTTGAATACTTGAGCTATCCTCTTTTGAATGAAATATCCTTTAAACTTTCTTAATGAACCCCGTTAGGAATCCTGACCTAATCATGCCTTGAATTGCTTCTCCTAAAATGCGGCATTCGTCGGTTTCATGTGCATTTGCTTTATGGTAATTACAGTAACTAACTCCTTTATTTGGTTCAGGAAAGTTCCAGATCCTATATGGAATAGGAAAATTTCCATTTTCCTTAATCATGGCGAATATGTGGGAGAGGGGCATGTTTAGGACTACATAACTGGATATGGACATCTCTTTTCGAATCCCTTTCTAATATTCACTTTTTCTTGGTCTCTTGCCGAGATGTCTAAAGTCGGATTTTCTTTCTCTACATCCTCAATGAAATTCTCTCATAACATGATGCATTTCGCCCATTTGGATAAACTTTTCAGCTCGGAGGTAGAAAGGTTGTAGATCCTTACACCCATGAATATGAAGTTCCCTCCAAAAAGAAGTTTGTTTGATTAGCTCTCAGCGAACTACCATCAGTTTCTCTTGATCGGTCGCATGTTCGGCCTTCATTGCTTCCACGTTGAATTCTTTAATGTATTTTCTAAGTAAATTCCCTTTGTTTGATGTTAACCAACGTGTAAGAATCTATTACTGGATCTTTATATATGTGAAATTGTGCTATGAATTCATAGGGTAATTGTTCCTACTAATGGATAGTTACTTTCTGGTAATGCCTATACCATTTGATAGTTGATCCTTGAAAACTTACCTGGAAGAATTTGCAATGAACTGGCCAAAGAGCATTATACAGGTTCATTATTTCTTTTATAAAAAGGAGTCTTTTGGAAAAGGAGTCTTTTGCAGGATAACATATTTCTCTAGTTTATGGAGTACATCCTTTACAGCATCTATTGTGATTTGCTTGAGAATGTTGTGGTTATCTTCACTATCTTCCAGGGTTAAACTATTTGATTGCTCAATGGTTCTCTTAGCCTAACTTTCTTGATTCTTATATTGGTCTTCATTTGGAGATTTTGCTTTATCTTCTCCTTTCATAATCTTCAATTACCCTTGAGATGGTGCTCTTTCAAGAAGTTTTTGCATAGCTATCATTTGTTGTTGCAGATTCTGAACTTTAATCTCATTATTGTCCAATCTTATTAGGGTTGAAGGTTGTCCAATTTCTATATTCTCTAAGTTAAAGTTCGGGATGATATTATCTTATAAAGTCGACTGTGATGCAGCTTCCTCATTTGGGAAGTTGTTATTATTCCTTGTACTTACCATTCTCTCCTCTTGAATAAAGAACTCTATGCAACTAATCTGTGATAAAAGTTGTTGGGAATCGGAGGTTCAAATCCTCCTTCTAGCGCCAAAAATGTTGACAAGAAAACTTGTCAACACCCCAAGGTGATGTTTAAAGGATAAGTGATCCCCTCAAAACCTTCGTTCGAAACAGGTAAAGGTACCTTATATTCTTCGATTAGGTAAAGGTTATTGAAAGTACCACTTTAATACCTTTCAATACATTCGAAAGGCTAACCACCGTTTAGAAATTCCTTTCGAATTATTTGATAGAGACTCTGTCAGAACCACCTTTCGAAGTAGTCAAGGTGGCTTAAGGTTAGGACTAAACGGTTTTAGGAAATTAGTTAATTGAGTGGGTTTCGACCTCATCGAAAGGATGAGCCCTTATTATATTGTGGTTTTGAGTGAAAAACTCTATGGATATATGTGTGCTAGGGGTTTTGACTCAGTCGAAGGGTTACTTTTTTATTTGATCGACATCAGATGATCATAATTGTATGCAACTATGATCTCAAAGCAGCTGCATAATCAAAATTACCATAATCTTTCTTTTTATGAACTAAGATTTACAGATTGACCAAATCCCCAATTTGATTTTGAAATTAGGGTTTACAAGCTTTAGAAAGAACAAGTAAGAAATGAATTCAATCCGATCCCAAAAAACAGACCCTTAGGATCTTATTTATAGGTGGGGGACAGCACCTTTCGATACCTTGCTTTCGACACGATCGGAAGGTTTGCTTTCCCGCTTTTGTGCACATCTCTTGAATCATAGCTTTCGACCTAGTCAAGAAGGTAATATGGCCGACCTTTCGCTGCCGCTAAATACTGGGCTTCCTTCTATTTTGCTTTATTCATTTTGACTTCGTCGAAAGGTATACTGCTTGATTACTTCCGACTTCATCGAAAGGTATTTACTTGATCACCTTCGACTCCATCGAAAGGTGTATAAGTGCGCTCTTCATTCAGTTGTTTATATGCTATGTAAGCTATCATGGGTGTTACCCTTCGACACTATTGAAACATGTGCTTTGTGGACTTTGCACGAGTTGAAACACTGTTGAGAGATTAGCTACAGAAGACTCCATTCAAAAGCATTCTATCTGACTGGCGTGGAACTCTATGTCTTAATGTTTGAGGAAATTATGTATAATTCCCACAATCTTTTCCTTCATGGGTGAAGATGGTTTTAACCAATTCGAAAGACTGGTATATTCTTTCAAATGGGTTGCTTTAGCCATATATTTTTCTGATGAAGGTAGATAAAGACAAAACCAGTCGTTTCGAATGGCTTGGCGCAAAATTGAAAACTTGCTATTCGTTGCCTTCGAAAGGTACCTTTTGACCTCTTCGAAAGCTCTTTGTTTATCCATAATGCTGTTGAAGCATCTTTTTGTCCTTTTCGAAAAGATTTGCTGATGTTATAATCTTCTTGTGAAAACCTTTTCTTATGTTTACAGTAACCACTCTAATGCCTTCTGATCTTAACCAATGATGTTGCTCCTTCTTTCATACTTTCATACTTTCATTCTTGAGAATATTTTAATGGTAACAAAATTATTTATTTTTTATAAGTTAAATAGCTTAAATTTCAGACATTGGAATTATTTAATAATTGAATCTTGGATTTAGTTCAAATAATGATTTTGAGATCTTATTTAGATTTTGTTTAAACGAGGATAACAATAGTAACATTTTGTTTTCAATTAAAAGTTATTTAAACTGGTTTGGTAATAACTCGTTTTAATTAACGTGTGAAAATAACATTTTGATGCACTGTCTCGAAATTGGACGAAACCAGTTCCATTGGATCTATAATAATAAATTATTAAGATCCCATCTAGTTTGGTGGCATTCGGGCGTATTGTTCGGTCATGAGAACTCAAAACATTTATAAAACTAATTACAGAAATTAATATAGTATAACTGGGTTTTAAAGCTATCTTCTGTATATGATCTAATTAGGTCTCGAGACTAGTTCAATTAAGTTCAGAATAGGGGTATTTAATATAGAACGTCAGGCGACATGTTTTGATAGGAGTTCGAGATTTTCGGATGCTTTAAGCTGGATATTTTGAATATTATAATATGTACACCATACCCATACTTACATCAGACCATACTCCTACCTTTAGCCCATACCTTATAACCATACCCCCTCAACTATTTAAGTCGTCGCATTTCACCAGAGAAGTGTTCATTTGCATTTTTTATTTCAAATTAATCCTCCTCCAATCCAACGGTCGAGATCATCAACTCAACCAATGGCATTTTAAGCATTCGACTTCAACTAGCATTTTATTCGTGATGTCGAGATGTAGGAGTTAAACGATGGAGATTGTATTTTGTGAGGTGTGGCGGTGGAATTTCTTCGTTGAACGACATTCGGCGTTTTGGTTCGCCAGTGGCTATGGGTGGTTGGGGAGATCGAGACCGGGGGCGATGGGCAAGCCGAGGTTAAGGGAAGGATTGTTCTAGGCCTGGTGAACTCTAGTCATTTAGCGGTGCTGAATGTCGTAGCTGAAGTCGCGTTTCTTGCTCGACCTGGAGCTTGAAATCGTGATGGGGAAGATAGACGAATGGCCCAGATGGAGTTGGATTAGGTTAATTATAAAGTTAATTACTGTAATTAAAGAAATAATTATTTTAATTTAAATCGAACCCTTATAATATGTATAACCCTTTCATACGAGGTCGAAATTGGACGCGATGAGTTGCGTTGTGATCATATTAGTAAATACTACGATATAGAGTTAGTTTGGATGGATTTGGAGCTAGTGGGAACTTAGTTTAAATCGAATGCATGTTTGATTTTTATTTAAATCGAAACGCCTTAGCGAAAACCAGTGTTTCAGTGAGTTAAACTCATCTTTTTGGTTAACTAGTATTATTATATAGTTGATTAAAAAATTTATAATTGGATGTTTGGATGACTTACTATTTTATTAGTTGGTTTGGATTTATCCCCCCTCCTCGGAGCGGATGACCTTTTATATATACCCGGCTAGTAGCGGATGACCCATATTATATAATTATATCTATAAGTTGTGGTGTAGGGAGGAAATGTTGGAGGGATCCAACGGGATTCCTCGTTATAGGTGATTTATATCCAATAAAATTCATGTTATATGAATTATTTGATATGAAACTTGATTTATGGACACTAATGGTTAAGACATTATTTATGTTCAAAACTAAAAACCTATAGTAATAGAAAATCAATATCAATATTGGTTAACCATTTGGTAGCTATTGGCCTTGAATTAGTGGTGCAGCAGCGGAAATAACAAAATGATGATTCGGTGAAAGTAGCAATCGATGGAATGAAGAAATCTGAATGGCCCAAATTCGTTGATCCGAAGATACCGAATTCTAGCTATCTTTGACATGTTGATCGCGCACGATACCGTGAGGAGAGATCTACAATTCTTCGAGCGTTGATCAAGCGCACTTGATTCCGCGAATTGGCTTCAACGATCGAAGATTCGAGCGCACTCGAATGTCAAAGGTGGAGATAGGAGATTACACTCAACTACCAATTTGGTGAAAGCACAAAGCTAACAAAACAAAAGTTTTATTCAAATCAACTAAACTATTACAAATGGCACCACCGGCCTATTTATAGAAGTTACAACACACGCCACAGAAAACTGTACAACTCCTAGGTCGGCCACGACTTAACACATCACGACCGAAAACATCACGACTTAAAAAACAGCACGACTTAAAAATAGTACAACATAAGCCAATACAACACAATGCTTTACAACACATAGGTCGTATTCGACCTATCATAAGTCGTTAGCGACTTAACAGATACAAGTTACAACACATCATCACAACGACCTATACAAATGAACGGCATCTGGAGCGAGCGAGTTAAGAATGAATGGAATCCCCATCAGCGACCTAAAAGAAGCGGCTTCAGAAAATCTTCGCGACCTAAGTCTTCACGACCTAAGGCCTTACGACTTATAATGAGCGACCTATCTCTCCACATCTCCCCGCGACCTAACTTAGGTCATTCCTTTTCTCTGCGACCTAACATAGATCGTAACTCGTTAGGTCGTAGCACCACATTCTTCAACTCGTTAGGTCGTAGCAACCTGTTAGGTCGTTCCAGCGACCTATTTCCCAGATGAAGCTCGCTAGGTCGTTCCAGCGACCTATCCCTTAACTCGTTAGGTCGTACACGAGTTACTACTTCATTTTTTATCCCTTCCTCGCGAACTTCCTTGTTAGCTCCCATGTTCTTAGGTCGTAAACGACTCATCACTTCCGAACGACTTAAGGTTTTGTTAAGTCGGTCACGACCTAGCACTTGGCCTGCATCATCCTCCCCTGGTTGAGAGAAATTCGTCCTCGAATTTGCACCTTCCTCCTCCGCAACACACTCACCCCCATGATACGGAACTAAGTATTTGACGTTAAACACATCAGAAGTATGAACATTATCCGGCAATTTCAATTGATACGCATTCTCGTTGATTTTCTTCAAAAATTTTACTGGACCAATCTTCCGTGCTTTCAATTTATTGTACGTTCCCACCGGAAAACCATCTTTTGTTAGCACTGCATAAACCAAATCACCTTCATGAAATTCAACACTCCTTCGCTTCAGATCTGCAGATCGTTTGTACTTCTCATTCGCTTTCTTCAATCGTTCCTGAACGATTTTATGACATTCAGTCAATCCATTAACAAAATCAACAGCTTGTTTTACCGTCCCCTTTGGTTGTGGTACTACCGTTAAGTCCAACTGTCCCCTTGGCAAACTTGAATATACAATCTGGAATGGACTAAAACCTGTGCTACGATTTACCGCATGATTATGAGCAAACTCTGCCTGGCATAACTTCATGTCCCAACTCTTCAGATTATCTTTCACAAGACATCGCAATAAATTTCCCAGCGATCTGTTAACCACCTCCGTTTGTCCATCAGTTTATGGATGGTAAGCGCTACTAAAATTCAGCTTCGTTCCGACCATCTTCCACAAACTTAGCCAAAAATGACTCAGAAATCGAGTATCCCTATCCGACATAATAGATTCTGGAAATCCATGTAGTCGATATATCTCTTTGAAAAATAACTGAGCAACATGAATAGCATCTGCCGTCTTCTTACAAGCAATAAAATGTGCCATTTTCGAAAATTGGTCAACCACCACATAAATGGAATCGTTCCCCCTTTGAGTTCGCGGTAACCCCAAAACAAAATCCATACTCACATCAACCCAAGGCTTAGTTGGTACAGGTAACGGCATATATAATCCAGCATTGATCGCAGTTCCTTTCGAAACCTGAAAGATATGACATCGCTCCACAAACCTTTCCACTTCTTTCCTCATTGATGGCCAAAAATAAGATTGAGAAATCAGCTGTAATGTACGGTCTCTACCCACATGACCTTCCTCATGCAATTCCTTCACAATCTTCAACCGTAAACTGCAATCCGGTATACAAAATCGATTTCCCTTGAACAGAAAACCATCCACCATCATAAACTCATCCGTCTTTCCCTCCTTGACTTCATCGACAAATTTTGCAAAGTAAGGATCTTCAACACACAACTTCGGAAGTACGTCGAACCCCAATACTTCAACTTTCATTGTAGTTAATAAATGACTTCTTCTGCTCAACGCATCTGCAACACGATTCGTCACTCCCGATTTGTGTTTCACAACAAACGTAAACTGTTGCAGATATGCAATCCATGATGCATGTCTCGCTGAAATCTTGTCTTGCCCTTGTAAATGCTTCAACGCCTCATGATCAGTGTAAAGAACAAATTCTTTCTGAAATAGATAGTGTCTCCAGTGTTTAATAGCTTGCACAACAGCATAAAATTCCACATCGTATGTACTATATCTCATCTTTGCTCCCGATAGCTTTTCACTGAAATAGGCAATAGGACGTCCCCTCTGACTCAACGCCCCTCCAATTCCAACCTTCGATGCGTCAGTATGTAATTCAAACAACAACTGAAAATCAGGTAATGCTAGAATTGGTGCTATCGTCAACAATTTTTTGATCCGTTCAAACGCAACCTCTGCTTCCTCTGACCATGCAAACTGTTTGCCCTTCATACAATCTGTAACCGGTGCCATCACACTACTAAAGTGTGGAATAAACCTTCGATAAAATGAAGCCAACCCATGAAAACTACGAACCTCCGTTATCGTCTTGGGTTGCGGCCAATCTTTGATAGCTTCAACTTTACTTTGGTCTACCTGTATTCCTTCTTTCGATACAACATACCCCAGAAATAAGACACTCCGTGCCATAAACACACATTTCTTAGTTGCTGCATAAAATTGTTCTTCCCGATTAATAGTCAACACTTTCCTTAAATGTTGAACATGCTCCATTGTACTAGCACTGTAAATCAAAATATCATCAAAGTAAAATACCACAAATTTCCCAATGTACGGCCTGAAAACTTGATTCATCACCCTCATGAATGTACTTGGTGCATTCGATAGACCAAACGGCATTACCAGCCATTCATACAATCCTTCCCTCGTCTTGAATGTTGTCTTCCACTCGTCCCCTGGTCTAATTCGAATCTGATGATAACCACTCTTCAAGTCAATCTTAGAAAAGATTACGGACCCACTAATTTGATCCAATAAATCATCAAGCCTCGGCATCGAAAATCTATATCTGACTGTGATCTTATTCAATGCTCTACTATCTGTGCACATCCTCCACGTTCCATCCTTTTTGGGTACCAATAAAGCTGGTACAGCACAAGAACTTAAACTCTCCTGCACACGCCCCTATTCAAGCAATTCTTCCACCTGCCTTCGCAACTCCTCATGCTCTTTTGGACTCATTCTTTAGTGTGGTCTATATGGTAACATAGCTCGTGGAACAAGATCAATTTGATGTTGAATGTCCCTCAATGGCGGTAACTCCGTTGGCAAATCCTCAGGAAATACATCATCAAACTCTTCCAGTACTGGTTTTACTTCTTCTGGTATTTCCACCACTTCATGACTCTCCCGTCCGATCAATAAAAATACTTCAGGCTCCTCTTCAACTTCTTTAACAAACTCCTTCAAAGATAGCAAAGTTTTAAGCTCTTCAATCTCTTCCAACTTACTTTCTTCTTGTTGTCGTTTCTTGGGAACCAAAGTAATTTTTGTGCCTTCAAACATAAAACTGTAACTGTTTGTACGCCCATCATGTTGTACTGCCCTATCATACTGCCACGGTCTCCCCAACAACAAATGGCATACGTCCATGTCCACAACATCACACAAAATTTCATCTTTGTATTTCTTTCCAATTGAAAAATTAACACAAGCCCTTCGGCTTACTTTCACCACCCCACCTTTCCTCAACCAAGCTAACTTTTAAGGCTTCGGATGCTTCTCTGTCTTCAATGATAACTTCTTCACAGCTTCGGTAGAGATAATATTATCACAGCTTCCCGCATCTATGACAAATTTGCAAACCCTTCCCAAGATAGTGCACGTTGATTGAAAGATGTTACTCCTCAAGCAGCTAGTCTCTTCCTCCTGCTTCGGTGTAAAGCAATTCCTCCTCATCATTAATGTATCCGTCATCTCCCGACAATAACTCTTCCTCCTCAACTGGTAATGAATTAGAACATTCAGCCTCCTCATCTTCATCCTCAACCTCAGCAATCATTGCTCGCTTCTTTGGCTTAGGACATTCATTGCTTTTGTGACCAAACTCTTGACAATTGAAACATTTGATACCACTGTTGACTCTGGCCTTAGCAACTTCATTAACGACTGGTTTTGCAACAGCCTTAGAAACATTTGCACTGCTACTAGCCCCTTTCACTGGATTGTTGGGATTTGTAAACACACCACCACCTCGTCTACCCTGTTTTCCCAAGCTAACGCTTTCGGATGTGCTTCAGCAAAAGATCTGGGATCAAACATATTCACCATATCATGTATCTGCATTCTCAACCCTCCAACAAATCTAGCTGTTAGCTGCTCTTCTGTTTCCATAATATCATTCCTCGCAATAAGCTGATAAAACTCAACCACGTAATCATTAACAGTCTTTGTTCCTTGCCTCAAATTCTGCAAACGTTGATACATCAGAGATTGATAATTGTAAGGTAAGAACGTTGCTTTCATCAATTTCTTCATCTTCTCCCAAGATTCAACCTTTGACTTCCCCATTCGTTCACGTGTAAGTTTGGTCTGCTGCCACCATGCCAAAGCTCTACCCCTCAACCTTGTAGCAACCAACTTCACTCTACGATGTTCTGGAACTTCCTTGAAGTCAAAAATTTCTTCAACATTAGCCACCCAATCCAAAAACTCCTCAGCTTGCATACCACCCTTGAATTCAGGAATTTCAGTTTTCATCCCCGATTCCCACTTGTGATCATACTCAGAGTAATTTCTTCCTTGGCCTCGCCCTTGTCCTCGAACACTACCTCCATCATACTCCTCTTCAAAATCAGATGTATATCGATGTCGATCCTGACCACCAACATCTCTACTACCATCACGTCTTCGATCATCATCTCGATATGGATCATACTCAAACTCACGTTGAGCTCTTCCTTCTTCATCTCTATACTCATGGTGCTCTCTTCTCATCGAAACGGATGATTCTCTTCTACCTCGATTAGAATGTGGTGACATTCTCCTTCCACCCGAAACCGATGGCGAAACCCTGTTTCCACCTTGGTTTGAAATTGGCGATGTTCTTCTTCGGGGTTGATTCATATCCAACATAAGCTTCTCTAGCCTCCCAATGCCTTCATCTAACTTTTCATTGAATTTGTTACTTATGCGTTGTTCCATTTGCTCGGCATCTTCCCTCTTGTACAAATCTTCAATATTTTGATGTCGATTAGCTCTTCTTGGCGGCATGATTAGATCTTGATTAATCTTCACAAAAGATACCAAATGATGTACGGCCTCCACTTGATCTCGGCTCTACTTCAAACTTCAAGTTTTGGTGCGCAAACTCTCACGGCCAAATTCAAACACTTTTCTTCCTTAGATCCAAAATGCTATGGAAAGAAAACTCCAAGCTTGTTGTAACTTCGCGATGAACACGATGAACACAAACTTCTTCGATTTCAACTTGGCTTTGCTTGATGTAGCTCGGCCTCTCTAACTCTTCAAACTTCTTCAAAAGAATTGGCTCCAAGACTCGATTTAGCTATGATTGGCTAAAACAAGCTCTGATACCAAATGGTGCAGCAGCGGAAATAACAAAATGATGATTCGGTGAAAGTAGCAATCGATGGAATGAAGAATACTGAATGGCCCAAATTCGCTGATCCGAAGATACCGAATTCTAGCTATCTCTGACACGTTGATCGCGCACGATACCGTGAGGAGAGATCTACAATTCTTCGAGCGTTGATCAAGCGCACTTGATTCCGCGAATTTGCTTCAACGATCGAAGATTCGAGCGCACTCGAATGTCGAAGGTGGAGATAGGAGATTACACTCAACTACCAATTTGGTGAAAGCACAAAGCTAACAAAACAAAAGTTTTAATTCAAATCAACTAAACTATTACAAATGGCACCACCGGCCTATTTATAGAAGTTACAACACACGCCACAGAAAACTGTACAACTCCTAGGTCGGCCACGACTTAACACATCATGACCTAAAAGTACATGACCTAAAACATCACGACTTAAAAAACAGCATGACTTAAAAACAGTACAACATAAGCCAATACAACACAATGCTTTACAACACATAGGTCGTATTCGACCTATCATAAGTCGTTAGCGACTTAACAGATACAAGTTACAACACATCATCACAACGACCTATACAAATGAACGGCATCTGGAGCGAGCGACCTAAGAATGAACGGCATCCCCATCAGCGACCTAAAAGAAGCGGCTTTAGAAAATCTTCGCGACCTAAGTCTTCACGACCTAAGGCCTCACGACTTATAATGAGCGACCTATCTCTCCACATCTCCCCGCGACCTAACTTAGGTCATTCCTTTTCTCTGCGACCTAACATAGATCATAACTCGTTAGGTCGTAGCACCACATTCTTCAACTCGTTAGGTCGTAGCAACCTGTTAGGTCGTTCCAGCGACCTATTTCCTAGATGACGCTCGCTAGGTCGTTCCAGCGACCTATCCCTTAACTCGTTAGGTCGTACACGAGTTACTACTTCTTTTTGTATCCCTTCCTTGCGAACTTCCTTGTTAGCTCCCATGTTCTTAGGTCGTAAACGACTCATCACTTCCGAACAACTTAAGGTTTTGTTAAGTCGGTCACGACCTAGCACTTGGCCTGCATCAATTAGTATTTTAAAAATACTATAAATTTTCATTAGAGTTGGAGTTTAATTTTGAGACAGGAAATAATTTTAAAATTTGAATTTGGGTTTTGAAAAATATTTTATTTAAAATGATTAAATTCTATTTCACTCCAACCTTATTATCTGGATCTAAGTCGGTAGAAATATTTTTAAAAGTTATATTTAATACTACTTTTATAATTATTTATTTATATTTAATAATTTATTAATAATTTATTTATATATAATATCATTTTCAAGTTATTTATTTATATTTAATGTTGTTTAAAAGTTATTTATCAACATTTTAATATTTTGAAATGTTAGTTATTTTAAAAATAAATATGGCTTGAAATTAATAATAAGGATATATTAATAATGCTTTTGGTAATAAATTATTACTATTTATAATAATGGTAAAGATTAATTATTATTATTTATTTACTAACGTTTTGAAATTATTAATTATTATTTTTAATATTTTTTAAAGTCAATAATTAATAATTATTTATAATGGTTATTGTTAATAATTATTATTATATAATAGTATCTTTAAGTAAATGATTAGAACTTATTTATAAACGTTTTCGAGATTTATAAATTGAGTTTAATAAAACAGATTTGGTTTTATAAGAGAAATCTTATAACATGGTTTGGAAAAAAACTTAAAGGAAGAATTAATTAAATGGTAAAAGGAGTTCATAAACGGCTTATGGATTTATAAAGGGTTTAAAATGATTTTGGAGTGTATAAAAAGGAGTTTTAAATATAATTTTTGGAAATTAATGAATGAGGTTATAAATGGGAGAGATATATAAAGGAGTTTATAAATGATTTTTGAATCGTATGAGAAGGGGATACCTTTCTCAGTCTTGTGAATATACTTATATCATTGGGATAAGTATATGAATATTTTCAAAAGTATTGAATATATAAGGATTTGTGAATGTATCTTTGTAAAAGTAATTTGATACAAGTATTTACAAGATAAATTTAATTAATGAAATGATAAATTAAGGAGGCTTGCGGTCGCTTATGTGCTTAACCAATGTTGGTTTTCCTGTTTGAAATAAATCCCTGATTTGAATGTTTGGTTATTCAATAGTGAAATAACATACTATCGAATTTAGATCCAAAACGTAACTTTGGAAATATCTAAGAGAAACATGTGAGTTATATAGCATAGTCATCTCGGATGATGTTATACTGTGCATATAAATATCGTTATGTTCTCCTAGGACAAATGATAAGGAAATCCGTCCACTAACAGTTAGGAGGTGATCTCCGCTCTTATCTTTGATCATTTATTTCTTAAAGAATAGGGTTTAATTTTATGGGAAACTATCGAATATTGTTCTGAAGAGATCGGGTTCAAAAATGTTATCCAAAACTACTTTTATCCAACTTAAGCATTTCAAAGTGAAGACATCTTAAAGATGATGAAATTGAAGATGGAGCTCTCAAGCATTTCGTTCAGTCCTAGAATGAACTTGTATGGATGAATGTTGACATTGCATTGTTTCCTAGAAGAATGTTAGAATTCCAAGTGGGAAATGTTATACAAAGAGGTAAAACGTAGCCTCAACCCTCATTGATCAGAAGTGAACAAAACAAGGGAGATGCAACAGGGCTATGTGGGTCGCTCTCAAGTTGGAAATCATCATCCTTATCTAGAATCGACATTATCTCTCTTTTGTATGATTTGGGGCCCAATAATGGAGGGGTCATTATTTTTGGTACTACTAGTCAAGTGGTAGTTGGTACTTTTTTAACAAGGGATCCTAGCGATGTTCTCGGTGTTATTTTATCTAGAGATGCACCGTGACGGGCGATACCCCAATTGCTTAGTCATTATATGGAATCCATTCTCCAATAAGCACAATGGACTTAGTTGTTCTCAACTATGCTGAAACGTGAGATGCAAGCATTTCAGTTATATTCATATTTTACTTTGACCCCTAGATATTATAATAATATCAATTAATTTTCTATAAAAAATATTTTAGGTATCTTAAGGTAAAAACTTGTCTATGTTTATGTGCGGCGTGGTCTTACGAGATACCTTTATTTTGAAAAAGTTTGATAGCTTTAAAAATCTAACTGGGTGTGTTCTCTCATGCCGGTTTGCCAAATTAGTTAGGGTGTTATGTTATTATAATGTTCGGGTCATACCGAGCATAATACAGATTTAGTTTGAATGCTTTGGAGCTTCAGGAGATGAGCTGGAGGCCCGGAGATGTATTCACATACATAGTTATTATTTCGCTGCATTTAGCTGTTTATTTATCAGCACTTATGAAGATAGATTGATATAACTCTCTAGCTAACTGTTAGTTAGTGAAATCTGATTAGATGTATGTATACTACTGTTATATTCTTTTTGTGTAAAGATCTGTTTCATATTATATATTAATCGTTCCGCTGTGAGAATTTGTATTTTTTAGATTCTTCTTATCCTCTTTCTTTCCTTTAACAATCCGCCTTAGATTTGAGTTGGACATGTGTATTGCAGATTTGTGGGTCATTACACCATTTAATTTCCCGCCTCCTCTCCTTCTGCCTAAATTAATTTTATTGCCTTTATGTATTGATTCTAACTCTATTTTTATTATGCTAAATCACACAAACTTGCTTAGGGTTATATGTCCATAAAGCATTATTCCCTGATTTCATCTTATAGCTGTGTTCAAGGTAGACTGAAATCGAAATGCTTACCTAATACTAGAGCCGAAGAAGAAAATCTTCATGGACTCCTTTTCTTGTTGGCCTTCCCTTCCAGTCCACCTTTCCATCAATGATTTCTCCTTTATCCTACAAAGTTGATGAATGTACAACAATATTTCTTATAAACATGTTATAGGAAACATAAAGATACAGAAGTAAGGAAAAACTGTATAGTACCATATTTGAACTAGAAGAAGTTGTCATTCAAGATAGGTGAATTGACGAAGAGCTGTGCTATGGTATTATATAGGTACAAGTGGAATTTTGTAGGCTAAAATTATTATTTGAAGTAATTGGCACTCTGTGTAAATGTAAAACAAACAAGACACACACTATATTTAAACCACATGATCAACTAAGTAGGCCAAATCAGGCGTAGATTTGTGCCCCATATTCCATCAAAAAAATAAAGTATAATTTTCATAATGCCTAATGGCTAATTACAATAGTTAAGTCAATAACATGCAAAAAATTCCATAGTACATAATATATATTTCTACATGCATATAATGAAATGACCGGTAATGTCGAATCATATGTTGAATAAAATCCATTAGTTTCAAACTCTATCTTTATCTCAACTATTAGTTTCAATAATACACGGTTGAAACTAATGGATTGAATTCTCATTATTAAATAGTTATCTAAATATAGTTATCCACATTCTTGGTAGAAGAGGCGAACTATAGAGGAGAAAAATGTTAGTCCACCATGAAAAGAATTAAACAAGGTAAGTGAATGAAAAATTAACTACAACAAAGAACCCCTGAAGCAAGAAAGAAAAAATAATTAACATCTATATCAGTAATATCAAATATTGTAATCATCGAATATATTGTAATAAAAGAAGACAAGCGGCGAGCTCATCAAAAACAATAGTATAGATGTTACATATTAAGTTAAAATATCCAAGAAGATGGATGTTGGTCCTTATGGGCATGCATATATACTCATAAAATTACAATAGTTTATCTTGACATGCCTTGGAGTAGGACCAAATGGCAAGCGCATAGCCCTAGAACTTGCCACAATAGTTTGGATTTACCATCTCACCCTGATCAATGTCAGGTCTCACTTCAGTTGAGAGGGTTTGTGCATCTGATCCAAAGTCAGCTCTTGTATTACAAAAATTTGTTTAGGCGATGTAGCATTGATTATTTATTTATTTATTTACATTTTTGTATAAGAAAATAGGATTGGATTTCATCATATAATGTTTATAATTTGGTTTCTTTGTGAAAATTACAATTATGGTGCTTCTGATTATGCATGATAATGTGCAACACCACCTGGTACAAAGTTCATAATTTTAGATATCAATAGGATGGTAGCTGAGCAAGTTCATGATGGTAGCTGTGCAGGTTCACATATGCATTGACTCGGCTTCAAATGTGTGCATTTGGTAGAAGCCAGAAGGTACAGTTTTCAACTATAAACTTTAATATTGATACAAATTCAAATTTCTTTCATCTTAAAACAATTAACTCAAAGGAAAAAGTTTTCAACGAAAATGTTGAAGTTTAGTTTTCAAAATTAATTGCAGCCATACTCCAATACGTGATGTTTATTTACATACAAAACATATTTTATGTATTCTGATATGCCTTTCTTTAACATATAAATGATATTATTTGAACATCACTTTAATTAATATAATTGTCGCTCCTTGCTGACATGCATAGATGAAACCAAAAGGAACCCATGAATGTAAGTCTAATTAAACCAAGAATCAAATATCATATATTTGATGAATTATTAAAAAAAATTATTGAAAGAATGAACGTAGAATAAGTACAAAACAATACACATGTACAATATTGAAATAATAGTCGTTAGGAGTTGGGGACCGTAGATGCACTGTGATAACAGGAAAATAATCCCAAGGACATTTTTAAAGGAGTTTTAGAATTTAGGACATTTCAATAATAAGTTTGCTTGAAGGAAAACATCATTCAAATTTTGGTTCAAACCCTAACGGTCGCTCATCTATTTTATTTCTTCCAAGGTAACCTATCCTAAAATCAGCGAAGATTTCTACGGCAAAACTCTTTCTGGTGGCATAATGAAAATTATTTCATTGATTGCAATGTTCCTTCTTTTCATGTTCGAACTAAGTAGTTTTTCTCCCTTTCTATTTGGTTTTTTCATTAATATGTATTGAATTATGACATGGGAATTAACTAGAAACGTATTTTAATTTTTTGTCTATATCTTAATTTTTTGTCTGCATGGCTTCTTTTATATTTTGTTGTTGTTAACAAGGAAATTATGAGAAAAGGTTGAAATCATGTGCAATTGATCATTTGTCTAGCTAATGGTCTCAATGATCTTCCTCGTCATCAATATCCATCGTGAATAAGCCATCTCCATTTTTATTTATTATCCAAAATGAGTTACAAGAAATTGAGCTTTCTCCCCAATTTGATTTAAGGTTTATTCTAAGTACAATTATTGCTAAGAAAGTATAGAAAAGAGAATGAATTCAATCTCCTAGAATTCGGCCCTCAAAACTGGACCCCTTGGGTCTTATTTATAGATGCAAGTTGGCCTCCATCCAACGCCTTTTCTTTCGATTTGGTCGACAAGACCCCTTGCTTTCGATCGGTCGACAAGAACCCTTTTTCATATGCCGCTTCAAACCTTTCGACTTGATCAAAAGTCACGAACCTTTCGACGTCGTCGAAGGTATTTTCTTGTGCTTATTGTTTATCCCTTCGCCTCTTTGCTTTCGACCGGGTCGAACGGTCTTCTTCTTATGTGATGTTTTGAGCTTTCTGTTCTGGTTAAAAGATGTCTCCCCTTTCGATATTGTCAAGAGCTACGTTTCTTTTCAATATTGTAACGACCCAGAATTTGACCACTTTAAAATATACTATTTAAAGTGATTTTAAATATGAATTAAATAAGGTTATATAATTCAAACAAAATTAGATAGGGGTACGTAGGCAGTCACAAGTGGTAGTGATGCAGCCCCTAAAATAATATAACCCTTTCATGTCATTATTTTATAGTACGTTTTTTACATTGCATATAAAATACACATTTGAATTAAAAATCTACTATGTAAGATTCTGTATTGTTCATTTGAGATTCTAAAACTTTAATCAATTTTGAAAATTTTGAATTTTTCATTATAATTTGATGTAAATTAACAAAAGCACAACAACTTTTTTTATGAAACTATATGATTTCTTCTCTATTTATTTATTGTTCCGATTAATTTGTTTTCTTTTTTTTAATTACTATATGTTTATTGTATTTTTTAATTTTTTATAAAATTTTTTCAATATTTAAAAAGAAAATCTAGAATTTAGACCGGAACCTGAATTTTGACCGGATTCTGTTCCAGTTATGAGCAGAACCGGAACGAAACCATAGGAATAACTGGAATTCCATCGGAATTTTAAACCATGGTTGATACTCTTGACTATCATTCCTTGTGAATTTGGTATACATGGGTATTACAACGTTTGCATTCAGGTAATCAATTTTGAGCTGGTATTCCAATTTTAATGGCATCCTCTAGGGGTATACAATGTTACTAATTTTACATCTGAGATTCTGAGCTGCAAGTTAGTATGCCATTAGTTGTCTTACAAGGCTGAAGTGAAATCCTTAAATTTGAACACATACCAGCTGGTTATAGAAAGTGATTATCTTAGTTTCCTTGTTGCAGAACATGCAATATGAAAAATATGTAGTCACAAAATTTATTTTTAAGAGCGTTACGGAACGCGCTTCGCGCATGATAAAGAAATCCGAATTGTTTTTCTACAAATTGTATTTATTTAATACGACTCAAAATGAAATGATTTCCACATATATTTAGTTATACTTTTATGTTGAATCATACGTAGATAATTTAAAATTTTATTTCTAAGTTGCAATATCTAATTTCTCGTAAGTTTAAATTTTTACCGATATTATTAATTAAAAACAAATTTGTAAAGTAGTTTATTTGCTAGATCCTATTTTTAAGTGATATTAAGACTTAGTAAATATTTTTGGAGCAAATTTTGAATTTGTAAAAAAAGCTTATAGATCCTAATTTTAAGCAATGCTAAATTTTAATAATATCCGTAGAGAGCCATTTTTGGTATTTCATGCTAATACCAAAAAATTGTGATAGCAAATATATTAAAATTATTAATAAAGAATTACATATAAAGGGCAATTTTGAAAGTTCGCGGTCGGACCAAAAGTTTGCGCTTTCAAACAAATTATTAATAACGACCGTTACGACATGCGCTTCACGCGTGATTATGAGATGTGCTTTGCGCGTGAATTGTTCTTCTACAATTAACACATTTAAGAGAAAATGGTTTGGAAAAGTATTTAGTCGTATTTTTACGATGAAATCATGTATAGTTAATTTAAATTTTTATTTTCAGTTGCAATATTTAATTTTTTGTTAGTTTCAATTTTATTTATATTATTAATTAATAAATAACGAATTTGTAAATGATGTTTATTTGTTTGAATGATATTTTTTGTTAGATTTTATTTTTAAGCATAGATGGATAGTTTGAATTTGTAAAGAAATTTAATTGTTTTAACTTAGTTTGAGTAGTACCATTCTAGCCTAAAAATAATAGGTTAAAAATAATAGAAATAACATCTGCATCTTATTAGGATTTTAACGATTCCTTTTAGGTATTTATACGTTGAATAATAAATAATAATTAAATTGTATATGAGTAAAGGGTATTTTAAGAAGTTAACGGTCGGACAAAAACTTGCGCTTCCAAACAAACTATTAATAAAAATTATTTTTAATTATGTGTGTAATAAAAACATGGCTGTATGCATTGGTTTCTACCGCCATAAATTACGGATATATGTATCATCATTTTAAGTAGTATGTAACCAAAAATCATATTACACAACCTTGTCTACGAAGGTTTCTATGTTTTGTAAGGAAAATTGAAGAAGAATACTTTCACTTATGGTAAAACATATTAGAATTTTAAATTGCAGAAAATGGGGCCAAGTGTTTGTCCTTTGTGGTACGTATGTATATAGAGCCAGTGACGATGGAAAGATGACAGCAGCCTAGTGTCCGACGCTACGCATAGATGTTTCCAAAATAATTGCAATTTGACAAATGAAAGCCAAACATATTGAATCATATCTGTACGGTCATTCGACATAAATAGTAAAGCAAGAAAATCAATTATTGGTTATGGAAAATATGAATATCTTAACATAAACTTACAAAGAAAACAAAATGATATCTTTAATAATAGGTGTAATAACTTTGGTGTCATACTTTTTTGATATCAGCATGAATTACCAAAAATGCCCCTTACAAATATTATTAAATATTAATATCACTTAAAAATAAGGTCTAAAAGATAAGTTTTTTTATCAATTCAAAACGCTCCTCTACGGACATTATTGAAATCTTAATATCACTTAAAAATTAATAATATAAATAAAAATTCAAACTAACAAAAAATTAGACTTTGAAATTTTTAAAGAAAAATTAAAACTAACTGTATATCATTTCAACGCAAAAATATGTTTAAATATCTATGCAGATCATATTTTTTCGAACGAGTTAAAAATACAATTTGCAAAAAACACTTTACGCATTAAGTACGTGTCATCGTCAAGCTCGAAGCGCGTGTCATAATGCTCGTCCAGAAAAAAAAACACCATTAGTTTGCTTGCAAGTTATCTTTGTAGAAGAGATGATGCCACTGTCAATGAATCCGCTCTATACTACAGCAATTTTGCAGTAGATTCATCTTCTGTGACCATAACGATATAGAAGCATCATAAAACTTTCTCAAACCATCACAACCTAGTAACTTCCATGTATTTACTAGTTCCTTACTACTATTGGGAATTTTAGAAGGATCTTCAAGCTCCAATACCACCATTGGAAAATTTCTATAGGAAGAAGAAGGAGAGAGAAACTTTTGATTTACTAATGGAGATTGAGAGAATATTTTATAAAGGAGGAAATAGCTTTATTTTCTTTGCTCTTTTATTATTTTTGCTTGCTTACAAATACATTTGCTTGCTTACTTAGATACAAAAGGATAAACCATTCATATTTATAGTTGTACATTTCATATATGACTGGTAGAGATGAATTTAATCTTATGGATGATAAACACTCTCTAGAGTTTTCTTCAACTCTCCTGAAAAATCTATTCTCTAGGCTTATCTCAAATTCTTTATTAGAAAACTCTAGATCTTTCTTTCATGCTTGATTTGGCATATCTATTAATACCAAAATTAATATTATCCAGAATAATTTGTTTCCCAAAGTAATCAAGTAAATCCAAATCAAGTTTATTTCCAACATCCCCCCCTTAAACTTGATTTTGTAACTCCAAACAGAATTTCCAATCTTTGTATGTTATGTGTTTCGGTAGAAATAAGGATATTATCCAATCTTTCCTTATTGTGTTATTGATCTTCCCTATTGTCGAGATCTTCGATGCAATTTCGCGAATCTTCATGGTGCTCCATTCATTTCGTTCTCCTTCCTTATGATAGAATACTCCAAAAAGTAAACATTCTAACTTCCATCTTCGTCCAGTGTCATAAAACTTGAACGAGTCGTATATGTTATCTTTCCATCCTTTCTTAATTTCACTCTTACAATCTTTGACCAATCCAATATCTTCATGAAATTCATCGTTGGTCTCTTTGACTTTCTCTTTGATCTTTTCCTTTTTTACTTCTTTATTATTCTCTATTTTCATTGCTTCAAATTTCTGCATGTATTTTAAATCTTCTTTATGTTCTTGAATTTTTTCTTCTTAATTCACGACTTTTTCATTTTCTTCTCCTTTGCTTTTGCACTTTATATCACTTGCATCATCTTTGTTGACTTTATCTTCGTCTTTGTCTTCTTCATTCTTTTTCATATTTAATTCCTTGGCAGTCTCCTTCTTCACTTCATTGATTTTTGTATGCTCTTCAACTTTTATCATTTTGACTTTTCCTTTATTTGCTTCTTCGATCATCGATAGCTCTTTGTATTTTATTTCTTCAATTTTCTCTTTCATTACTCCTTTGATCTTTGACAGCTCTTTTGCAACTTTCTCATCCGCATCATTCTTCGTTGTCTCATTCTCTTCCTTCGCATCTTTCTTTCTCAACTCATAGTTCTCATTTTCGTCCTTCTCACTATTCTTCTTTTCCTCTTTTTCATCAATTAGATTGTCTTCTTCTATTATTTTTGCATCATTATCTGCCACGAGTTTGATTTGAAGTGCTTGATCTAATGGCTCTTCTTCGACTTTTCTATTTAATTTTTCTTCATGGACTTGAAGCATTTCCATGAGTTCATCAATGTTCATAGTTTTTACATCTTCGAAATCTTTAATTGTTACAACTATGGTATCAAATTTAGGATCCAAAAATTGTAAAATTTTCTCAAATATTCTAGAACTAGTTATTTTTTCTCCATATTTTTTCAATTGATTTACAATTGATAGAACTCGTGAAAAATAATCATCGTTTGTTTCTGATGATTCCATTAATAAAGATTCAAACTTACCTCGCATACTTTGTAATCGAATTTTCTTCACCTTATTAATTCTCATGAATGCATTCTCCAAATTCTCTCATGCTTCATTACTAGTAGACGCGTTTGCTACCTTCTCGAACATATCATCATCCAAACCTTGATGAATGATAACTGGGGCATGTAAACCCTTCTTCTTCAAACTTTTTAAATTGTCCCTTTTACTTTGGGATAAAGTGGTGACATCGAAGGGTTCTTCGTATCATTTTCTACGATATCCCACACACCTTGTGATTCAAGCACCGCCTTCATGAGAATTCTCCATTTATCATAAAACCCTTTTTTAAGTAAGGGAATTTTTATGAAACTCAATCCAGTTGATATTCTTCCTTGCTATCAAACTGAATTAGCAACCTGGCTCTGATACCACTGTTGGGAATTTTAGAAGGATCTTCAAGCTCTGATACCACTGTTGGGAAATTTCTATATGAGGAAGAAGAAGGAGAAAATTTTAATTTACTAATGGATATTGAGAGAATATTTTATAAATGAGGAAATATCTTTATTTTCTTTGCTCTTTTATTCTTTTTGCTTACTTACAAATACATTTTCTTGCTAGCTTAGATACAAAAGGATAAACCATTCATATTTCTAGTTGTACATTTCCTATATGAATGGTAGAGATGAATTTAATCCTATGGTTGATAAACACTCTTTAGAGTTTTCTTCAACTCTCTTTAAAAATCTGTTCTCTAGGCTTTTCTCAAATTCTTTATTAGAAAACTCTAGATCTTTCTTTCATGCTTTATTTGGCATATCCATTAATACCAAAATTAATATTATCCAGAATAATTTGTTTCCCAAAATAATCAAGTAAAACCAAAATCAAGTTTATTTCCAACAACTAGTCGCTTGCCTGAGTCCGTGTTCAAACATGCCTGCATACAATGTCTCACATGATGTATTCAGTGCTATTCCCTGTTCAAACTTGCTAACCTGTTGTAACCACCACAATAGCCTACAAAATCCACTCTTCATATTTATGCCCCTCTGCACGTGTACTGTTTTATCACCATGCACAACAATTGCCTCCATTGTATTTCACTTTGCACTTCGAAATTAGTTGCATCTCAGTGTTCAAGATTGCAGTTCAGTTCTACATGCAGTCAGCTCTACATTAATTGTACTTTGGCTTGTATTTGAGCTCAACAATTGATGGTTGATACTATTGACTATCATTCCTTGTAAATTTGGCATGCATGGGTGTTACAAAGTTTGCATTCAGGTTATGGATTTTTAGTTGGTATTCCAATTTTAATGACATCCTCTAGGGATATAAATGTTAATAATCTTGCATCCCTGATTTGAGCTGCAAGATAGCGTGGCATCAGTTATCTTACAAGGCTGCAGTGAACTCTTAAACTTTGAACATGTAACAGGTTTTCTGGTGCGGTAATACCAAGGTTCAAATTTCTATTTTCCGTTTTCGTTTCCGTTCCGACCATTGGTAATTTTAAAATTTCAGATTCCGTTCCGGAAATTTCGAAAGTTTCGCTTTAATTTCGGTTTTTTAATTTCGATACCTTTTTGCTTTAATTTGTTATATACGCTAATAGATATTCAATACTGTCATAAATTTATAGTACATTTTTTACATTACATATAAAATACACACTTTAATTAAAAATTCATTGTGTAAGATTCTATATTTTTCATTTGAGATTTTAAAACTTTGATCAATTTTGAAAATTTTGAATTTCTTACTATGACTCGATGTAAATTAGCAAAAGTATAACAACATTTTTTATGAAACTATATGATTTCTTCTCCATTTATTTATTGTCTTAATTAATTTGTTTTCTTTTTTAAATTATTATATATTTGTTGTATTTTTTTAATTTTTTATAAGTTTTTTTCAATATTTGAAAAACAAATCCAGAATTTAGACCGGAACTGAAATTTTGATCGGATTTCGTTTCGGTTATGTGCGGAACCTGAACGAAATCAACGGAATAACCGGAATTCCGTCGGAATTTCGAAACATGGGTAGTACAAAGTGATTATCTTTGGTTACTTACTGTAGAAGATGTTATATGGAAAATATGTAGTCAAAAGCTTTATCTTTAATCATGTGCCTGATAAAAGAATGGTTATAGGCATTGATTTATACAGTCATGATCTTTAAATTAAAGGAAATGCAGGTTGCTGAGCAGTGTATAGGCTTGAATTCCTCTGTTTGTTTATTACCTATCTCATGAGCTATGGACTCTCCTTACAAAATAATGAATTTGATGGACTCTCCATATCATCATATGAACGGATGATAATGAAAAATTAATAGTTAAGATGTGCGTGACATGCAAAACACAAATAAAGGGGACAATAAGATGGACAAAGGGGACATGAGATTTGAACTCTACTAAATATCACTTAGTTATGTGTTTAAGCTTTTTTAGTGCTTATACAGTTAGTTTGCTTGTTAAAAACAATAATATAAAATCACTTATAATCGGTGAGATAATAATCATCCAAATTTCTACGGTCTTTTTTAATCACTTATCATGAAATTTAATATGTACAAGATATAAATATGATTTATCACTTACTGGTTGACATGAGCACTATCTACGTATAGTCAGCGCATCCTCAACATCCTATCATCAGTTGGCCGCCTTTGTTTGCCTTACTGACACCATTTTTCAGTACATGTTAACAAGCCTTTGTTATAATATTAGCCTTAAAGTTTGCTGGTTTTAATGTATTATTGAGTCGACCGTTGATATTATGATCTATATTATTTAGCATCTTTGATACCTAACATAAATTCACATATGTATTGCTGGCCACTAAGCTTTGTCGTAGTTCTTTGCCTCGGTTATTTTGCGGTACAGTACCCACTGCATTAGCTTGCTGCATCGTATTTTAAATCCTAGCTACATATTTTTTCTTCCTTGGAACTCTTTTACTTACTTTGTAAATATTTTATATAACAATTATTAACATCTTGATTGCTTATTTGATATATATATAGGACCAATAATGCAGAGATGTCTGGAAGAAAATATCAAAAGCAAAACAAAATGAAACTAACTATTTGATTGGTCCATAAGTAGGTTGTCTATGCAAGTATGTATGAAATATTATGTATAGGTATGTGAAGTTGTATAAACCATATGTTTAAAATGTTTAAGTATGGGCGCGGGAAAAGTTGTTTGAACAATATATGAAATATTATGTATGGATCTAGGAAAATGTGTTTGAACAATATGTATGAAACATTGTGCTTTGATTTACATATTTCATGTTTGTAAAAATCTGCTCTATTTATATGCGAAGAAGAAACGGGTATATGAATATTACATATGTGAAAAGATTAAAGTAGCAATGAATAAACCTTGTAAATTGATATAGCACCAGGGCGAACCCATGCTACTGACATGGATTGTCCTCAAATTTGCTGATGGATACACAAAGAGTTGAATATTACTGACATGTTATTTTGTTAGTTCCATAAGATATGTAAAAGAACATTTTCGTGTGCCTAATCTAAATTGATAGGTTTCATAAACTTAACTATATATTTAAGAAGTACAGATTGAATATCATCGAAAGTTTCTTTTTTGGATCTAAAGGCTTGGTTTTATTAAATACTATAAATTCAAAGTACATATCATGGTTTGGACTCGAAAGATGGAAATGAACTGGTAATTTTCATAATCATCCCAGTACATAACAATAAGCAAACACCAGACAAAATTTGATTACTTCTACCACAGGGTATTACCAATAGATTCAACCACCAATTTAAATAGACTTAACCCTAGGTTTGTTAGCTTGTTCTTTCGGTACAATAATAGTAAGAACTCCATTCTCCATTGCAGTTTTCACTTAATCCATAACTGCATTTTCAGCTAACCTAAATCTCCTTGTGAACTTTCCACTGCGGCCTTCAATTCTATGCCATTGGTCATTTTTCTCCTCTGGTTCCTTGCTCTTTTGTATATTGATCTAAAGTAGAATGCCTTCTTCCACCTCTACTTTTGTTGGAATGGAATTCCAACTTGAGACCACTCAAATCAAAACCCAAAACATAGCGGAAGACGAGATCGTGGTAAGAAGTGTAAAAACAACCAATTAATATCTCAATTCCAATCAATCCAATCTAAAAGCAATCACAATCCCCAAACAAGCAATATATAAATCAAAGTAATAACAAAAAATAAATCACACGGCGATTTATAGTGGTTCCACTAACGTTGTGTAAGTGTACATCCACTTTATGAGAGAGCATTTATTAATATTGATGAGAAGAGTACAAGAAATTGATTACAATGATCAAAATTCTAATAGAATTAATTTATGGAGAAGAGAATTGAAGAAAATTAGGTATTGATAAACCATAATTAGTGGAGGCTAATCTCTTGTAGTCGCTTTTTGTTGCATCTAGATCTGGAACCTGAAGCTAGCTTATATAGGAGAATAGTAAACCTAGGCAAAGTTTCAAAATTGCCCCTGCAAATATCATAAATCTTCACGTCAAGCCAATGCCAAAAAACTGGTAGATGTCGCCATAGACGTCTGTCATAATGGGACGGACGTCTGTCGAAGGTCTCGGGAAATTTTTCCCTGAGACATCAGACGTCTGTCCAAAGTGACAGACTTCTGGTTATACTATCTGAAAAAATTCTGCACATACTCAGACGTCTGTCCAAAAAGGTCAGATGTCTGTACTAAGTCTCTGGAACAGGTCTGCTACAGGTTTGCTGAAGTGTCAGACGTCTTACCATTTCCTCAAACGTCAGTCGTTGTCATTTCACCACCACTCCACCTTTTTCTCCATAACTTCCACCTCCGAGTTTCGGTTTGCAAATCGTTTTCTCTGTTACCAAGCTACTTTCGATCTATACAATTCTTCATATAGTGTTGCCAAAATTTAACACTTTGCCTCGATGCTATATCCATCTTCAACTCCAATAGTATCATACCATCAACAACAACTGATAGCACCAACTATCACCACCCCTTCTACCTTCAATCAAAATGAATGATTTTCCAATGAGCTCTGACAAAGCCCACGCCTATTGCACTCCACCAACAAGCTCAGGCAAAGCTCCCGCCCGCTAATGAAGGGTTGAAAACATCCAAATCCTAAACCGTCTCAACAAAGACTAAAGTGCTGAGGAGTATAGACTAGCACTTACCAAGAAGATAGAATCTCAATCTCTCATCGATACTCTTCCTCATCCATAACCAAGCATCTCCCTCAACCATGCCACCCTATGGCACCTAGCATTTCTCCAAGCGAATCAAGTTCGAGCAGTGCTCGAACTTCCCAACCGGCGATATCTTAGTGAACATATCCACCACGTTATCCTTTGTGTGCACTTTCCAAAGATATACTTGCTTATCTTCATCCATGGCTACTAGAAATGACCCTCTCCTCTTAATATACTTAGTCCGTGAACTAAACGCCAAATTCTCTGCCAAGTGAATAGAACTTTGGCTATCACATCGAACATCAATGCTATCATTCCTGAATCCCAAGTCACACAACATTTGCCTTAAGTAAAGTGCCTCCTTTGCCCTCTCCACCGTGGCTATCAACTCCGCCTCCGTAGTGGATAAAGCAACCAAGGTCTGCAATCTCGATCTCCAACGTATGGTTGTACCCCCAAGTGTGAAGACATATCCGGAAGTTGATTTTCTCTGATCCCTATCACTGGCGTAATCCGAATCACAATAACTAACCAACTTACAATCCATTCTATCACTACCGCTAAAAACAAGATCATGAGATGATGTACCTCTAAGGTATCTCAATACGAGCTTCACAGCATCCCAATGCGATTTCCCCGGATTAGCCATATATCGACTAACCATTTCGATGGCATTTGCAATATCTGGTCTTGTACACACCATAGCATATATTAGACTTCCAACCGTACTAGCATATGGCACATTTGCCATATAAGCCTTGTCTTTCTCCAAGATATGTGATCCTTTACTCGAAAGCTTCATATGCAAAGGTAAAGGTGGATTTGATGCCTTTGCATTCTTCATGCTGAACCGGCAAAGCACTTTCTGTATGTACTCCTTTTGAGTCTGTTTCAACTCAAAATTCTTTCGGTCTCTTTCTATTTCCATGTCCAATATCCTTCTTACTTCTCCAAGATTCGAACTCCGATTTCAAACTCACTTTTAGTTTGTTGATTTCATTCTTATCCTTAGAAGCAATGAGCATGTCATCCACGTACAAGAGTAAATACGTCCAATAATCATTTTTCAACTTCTTGAAATATACATAAGCATGCTTCCATCAAAACCATTTTCAAGCATAAAATGATCAAATCTCTTATACCATTGTCTAGATGATTACTTTAAACCATATAGTGATTTCTTTAGCTTGCAAACCAAATTTAACTTACCATCCACAACAAAACCTTCTGGTTGCTCCATGTAGATTCTTTATCCAAGTCACCATGCAGGAAGGCGGTTTTCACATCAAGTTGCTCCAACTCCAAGTCGTGAATAGCAACTATAGCAAGTAATATCCGGATAGAAGTATGGCGCACAACCGGTGTGAATATCTCATCATACTCCTTTCCTTTGTGCAAACCCCTTAGCCACTAACCTAGCTATGTATCTCCCATCGTCCTTCACCTTGTATATTAATTTGCACCCAATTGCACGGTTTCTTTTAGGAAGTGGAACCAAATCCCAAGTTTGATTCTTCAATAATGATTGCATCTCTTCCTCCAAAGCACAAATCCATTTCGAGCTATTACTCGATTCCATGACGTCATCAAGGTTCATCGGCTCATCTTGGACGACATGAAGAGTATAGTCCAAATTATCACAAAAGCTAAGATTGTTTCAATCACCATATCTTTCGAGTGGTCTTATAGTACGACGACCAACCCGAGTAGCAATACCATCACCCAAACTTCCTTCGGCTCCACCTTGAACCGAATCTTCTCTAAAATCATGCACATCACCAACACTATTAGAGGAACCCTATGGACTATGTGATGTTACATCAACTGCTACCTCCTCCCAAGCATCTCCAACTACTCTACTCTCTCTACTCCTTAGACAAAATGTGGAAATAACTTCCTTCTACTTTGATTCACCATGAACCAAATCTGAAACATCCGATGAGCTTTTGTTCTCCTTGAACATCGTTGACTCGTCAAAAGTAACAAGACGAGAATTCACTACCTTCTTCGTTTCTGGATTTCAAATCTGATAGCCTTTTACTCCATCCGTATAGCCAAGCAAAATCCCCTTGAAAGTTCTAGGTTCAAGCTTATTATTTCCTAAATCATGCACATAAACGGGACTACCAAACACACGAAGATAGCTCATGTCAATGCTCTTTCCCTTCCATGATTCCTTTGGAATTTTGTTACCAATAGCTGAGCATGGAATTCGATTAATAATATGCACTGCGGTTGACAAAGCTTCAGCCCAAAATTCCTTAGCCAAACCCGACGTCAATATCAAGCATCGAGCTTTCTCAAGTAAAGTACGATTCATTCTCTCCGCAACACCATTCGATTGTGGATCTCTCAATATAGTAAAATTCCTCTGAATACCATGATGCTTGCAGGACTCCAAAAATTCTTCGAAAACATACTCTCTGCCATTGTCGGACCTCAAGATCTTCAAAGACTTGCCACTCTCATTTTCAACAAGTGCTTTTCATGCTCTGAACTTTGCAAATGCCTCCGACTTAGCCTTCATTACATACACTCATACTTTTCGAGAAAAGTCATCTAAGAAAGAAATATAATAGTGAGCTCCACCTAGAGAAGCTACCGGTGTCGGTCCCCAAACATCCATGTAAACATACTCAAGAATCCTTCTCGAATCATGTTTTTGCTCATCGAATGAAACTTTAGTTTGCTTCCTCATGATACATTCTTCGCAAAACTCTAATTTGTTGAAACTCTCTCCATTAATCATCTCCCACTTCCGAAGAATATCCAAACTCCTCTCCGAGACATGACCTAACCTCAAATGCCACAACCTAGTCGCATCCAAGCTACAAGAACTATCAACTCTTACACAAGTTTCACCTTCTACAGTCACTCCTTGAAGCAAATAAATACCATGAGTCCTAGAAACCTTCATCACCACAAGCGCACCCTTTGAAACCCGCAAGCTATCACTCTCAATAGTGATCTTACAACCCAAATAATCCAGCTGCTCCAAAGAGATAAGAGACTTCCTAAGTCCCGGAACATAGCACACATTAGTGAGAGTACGAACCACTCTATCAAACATCCCAATTTTCATGGAACCAATGCCTTTCGACTTAGCACCATTTTCCATAATAATTGAATTTCCTTCTTTGTCGGTGTAAGAAGAAAAACAATTTCTATTTGGCGTCATATGATAAGACGCCCCCGAATCGAGCATCCATTCGCTACCTGAATTATCCGATGCTACCGCCGACAACACATCTACATCTCCTTCACCAACTCCACTCTCCACCGCTACTAATGAAGATGCTACTTCCTTCTTTGCCTTCTCCTTGTCTGGACACTCATTCTTCCATTGACCGAGCTTCCTACAAATATAGCACTTGCCATTTCTTTCCTTCGAATTTCCTCTCCAACCGGGGTTCCTTGATTTAGAACGCCCCCGGTTCTCCTTCTTCACATACCTCTCATGCTCCACAAACAAACCATGACCATTACTAGCACCACTACTTCCATCACCTAACCCCTTTGTTTAATCCTACAACTTCTCACTAAGAAGACCTGTTTTGACATCATCTAGAGTCAATGTATCCCGGCTATAAATCAAACTATTTGAGATACCTATATAGCGGTCTGGCAACGAACACAACAATATCATCGCATTTTTCTCTTTCTTAATCTTCAAATCAACTGCCTTCATCTTTATTAGAAAATCATCAAAAGTGTTTTAAGTGCGTTTTTAGCAAAGTACCTTCCTTCATCTTATAGGTGAAGAACATTCGCAACAAAATCAAACGATTGGCCAGTGACTTCTTCATATACAACTCCTCCAACTTGTCCCAAATACCCTTAGCGATGGTCTCACCATGAATTTCAGAGATAACATTCTCTCTCATAGCAAGTTGAAGTGTAGTGAATGCACACTCTTCCATTTCCTCTCCCTCAACATACGAGATGTCCGCTGGCAACAAATGTGTGTCAAACTCTACCCGATGCACCCGATTTCTCCTTAGAACTGCTTTCATATTCCATTGCCATTTTTCAAAATCATTATCGCCATTACACTTGTCGATTACCAATTTTGATGCTGAAGCCGCATACGATCCACGTACATAAGGCGCTACACCATTTGGATTACCCTTTGAAGAACTACTTGAGGTATTATTTGATTTCGGCATTTCTACAACCACCTACTAACACCAAAGCTCTGATACCAAATGTTGGGACGAAATTCCAACTTGAGACCACTCAAATCAAAACCCAAAACATAGCGGAAGACAAGATCGTGGTAAGAAGTGTAAAAACAACCAATAATTAACTCATGCTCCAATCAATCCAATCCAAAAGCAATCACAATCCCCAAACAAGCAATGACGAAAAATAAATCACACGGCAATTTATAGTGGTTCCACTAACGTTGTGTTAGTGTACATCCACTTTAAGAGAGATTTTATTAATATTTATGAGAAGAGTATAGGAGATTGGTTACAATGATCAAAATTCTAATAGAATTAATTTGTGCAGAAGAAAATTGAAAAAAATTAGACTTTGATAAACCCTAATTAGTGGACGCTAATCTCTTGTATTTTCGTTTTGTTGCATCTAGATCTAGAACTTGAAGCTAGCTTATATAGGAGAATAGAAAACCTAGGAAAAGTTCCAAAATTGCCCCAGCAAATATCATGAAACTTCACGTTAAGCACATGTCAAAAAATTGGTAGAAGATGCCACAAACGTCTGTCATAATGGGACAGATGTCTGTCCAAGGTCACGAGAAAAAATTTCCTAAGACATCAGACGTCTGTCCAAAGTGACAGACGTTTGTTTATACTCTCTTGAAAATTCTGTACAGACTTAGACATCTGACCAAAAGGTCAAACGTCTGTCTTAAGACTCTACAACAGGTTTGCTATAGGTTTACTGAAGTGTCAGACGTTTGACCGTTTTCTTAGACGTCTATCGCTGTCATTTCAGCACCACTCTACCTTTTTTCATAACTTCCACCTTCGAGCTTCAATCTGCGAACCGTTTTCTCTGTTACCAAGCTAAATTCGACCTCTACAATTTTCCATATAGTGTCGCCAAAATTTAACAACTTTCACTTCTTTCTTCAATCCAGACATGTCAGCTTTGTAAGCAACAAAAGACACCTCACTGTTCATAGTAGTTGCAGGTTGAATTTCTTTATTGAAGGGGAATGCTTGGAATGGTTCCCACACATCTTGAGCAAATTGGTCGAAGACGTCGCTCCATTGCCCAAATTTATCAAGGATCGATTATATTTTCTAAATTCAACCTACCAGGAGTGGCTTCATTAATAGGTGGTTTGATTGTTTGATTTGTTTCTGTCTTATCACCAGAAGTACAATTGTAAACAAAATTTTAAAATAGCATAAAACCCAATATTTTCATGCAGATTTAGCCTGCAACCACAAATTGTCCTACATGAAAATCTCGGAAAACTAAACCCGAACAAATTATATCATAATATTAAATGAATGTATGTCAAAATCTTTGAAAGAAACAACTATTTCATTGGAACATTTTGGCTTACATATTTAGCTTAATTGCAACTGATTAATTTGAAAGTCGATGTTGCTCCTTAAACCTCAGACCAACATCTAGATTCTAGCTTCTAAAGAATGAAAAAGTTGATTTTTACACAAAATCCCAATTTGCATGTTAATAAAATTAGTTCAATAATAATTATATAAGCATGGTTTTATGTTGAAACAAATTTGAATAGGTTAGTAAATCTAACATAGTAAACACTTCCTATTCTTCAAAGCTGAAATGCACATCTAATCACAAATAACAGCGACATGACAAACGAATATTAATAAAGACATAAGCATTTTATGGTGCACGGTATATCGCTGGTTAAAGAAGAAATGTTTGAAGAAGTGTAATTTAAGAACAAAAGTGAACAAAATACTCTTTTAAACACAACACGGAGGAAAGAAAAAAGTTTATGCTAGAAGATGAATACAATATAATCTTTTCACTCGAATGAAGGATAAATGTTTGAGGTGAATTTTGGCTCACATCTCTTTTACAAAAAAAATTAGGTCCATATCCCTCTGGATTCAGCATTATAAATTTAATCTTTATAATCTATATCGTACCGCTCAACCAAAAATTTCTTATTATGAACCATATAAAAACGTGATATATTTCAGTAGATTTATCGGATTTCAGTTCCGTTTTCACCATTAAATCACAAATTTTATTTAATTTCTATTAATATCCATATATAATATGTTTTGGCAATCTTTTTTTAAAATTTTCAGTAGATAATATTCGACAGGCCAAACAACATGGTAAATATTTGCATGTTTGTTAGGAAACAAAATATTAATTTTTTATTTTCTGTAGTTACTAGGCGACTTGGTAAATATTTAATAGGTAACATGGCAAATATTTGTATATTTGCCAAGCAACACGGCAAATATTTCAAGCAACATGACAAATATTTGCATATTTACTAGGCAATAATATTTTTATTTTCACCAGTTGCTAGGTAACTTGGTAAATATTTGTCAGGCAACATGGCAAGGAAATAATTTTTTTTTTAATTTCAACAGTTGACAGACAATATGAAAAATATTTGTCAGGCAACGTGGCAACTATTTGCCCTTGAAAATAATTTTTTTCAACACATATCATATATAGATCTTAACAGGAAGATAGTAAAAAAAATTGCGATTTAAAGGTGAAAACAAAATTGTAATCTGATAAATCTGCTAAAAGATATCACGTTTGCAATATTGCAAATTAAACTCTCATTATAGCATATAGTTGCGTGGGTGGTAAAATACAAATGAATTATATGGACCAAATATATAATGCCGAATTCGAAGGGGAAAAACTTAATTTAATTTTGAAAAGTAGAGATGTGTTCCTAATTTCCACAATATTTAATACCGGTATATGGATATTTGATAAATTAAAAAAAGGTGTTTTATAAATTTGGAACATGGTAGTAGTGCTAGAATAGATAATGAATGAAACTAAAATCAAGCTAGAATAACAAGTATAAACATATTGATGTGTACACATAGTATGAACTTACATTAGCTGAACATGTTCAAAACCAAATATTACCAAAACTTTGCACTATCAAGTGTAATCAAGTGATTAGTTTTGAATCTTAAACTGTTGTTATCAAGATGATTTATTTAGTATAGTTAATAAATTGACTACTAATTTACAGACAAAATTCCAAAATTAATGGTTGTGATTGACTTATAACCAATTTCTGAATAACTTTCCAAGTACAATATTATTCAGTTGTATGTAAATACACAGGAGCATGGTAGGTGTTTATTACTTTCTTAATATCCTTTTTGATGATCGAAACCGAGTTAATCATGAAAAGATTCGATTGAGCCAAGGAGAAAAAAACTGGAACTATTTACTGCACCTTACATTGGGAATTTGTGCATGAACTGGATGATTTAACAGGCAAAATGAATTGCCTTTCAAACCTTATGGTTTATACAGGCCAAAGACTTCTGGAAATAGTGGAAGATCTCGTTGAGACACCTCATGAATGCAAATAAATGATTTTCAACACAATAATATCAAATAAGATCAGGAAACAAAAGAACAATATTCAGTTAGTCCAAACAGAAAATGCAAAAATGTGAAACAGATAAAATTCCATTGAACCGAATTTTATAAACATTATGCACAAGGTAACAATGCATTGTAAAGTGAAAGGCAGAGGTTTATAATCAAAAGGATTAGTTTATGAAGGTGAATATTGTTTGACTGAGAGCACAAATTTGTTTAGAAGACATATGCTCAATGATATTGCTGATGAGATATTAGTTTTTCTTTAAATTCTACATATTTTTGCTACGCACCCGACTATCAATTTAAATGCTACTAAAAATTGTTTGAATTTTTTCCATTTTGAAGTGAAACTCTCTATATGAAACTTTCTATATCGTATTTTTTCGCACTTAAGAAAATCTCTCTTTCGCAAGTTTTCATTTTACCCGTAAGTGACCATATGTGATACTTTAGAAGACAATGCTTGTTCTAATGCTCACGGCCCATCTTCATAGAGACAAAGGCATCTGATGATAAGTAATACTTTGCAAATAAAATGGCATCAATCATTTCTCTAGTATGCAATATCTTGCATTATGCTCTTTGAACTGTTTTGTATTATGCCAACTTATTCATATTTTAATGTTGTCATGTAAAAGAAATCATTGAGCATGAAGAGTTTGAAACAATTAGAAACAAACCATGTTTCAAATGTGTTATTAATGTGGTTTTGTGTTTCCAAGCTTTGTATCACATGACTGCAAAGATCAATACCATATGAAAAGAAATCATGATCTAATTTCTTGAAGACAAATTTCTAACATTAAAGAAAAATGTAGAAAAGGTTAAATGGAATGGAGAAATTGCGAAAGTTGACTTCCCTTTATCTTGTTGCTCCCTTTATTTTATTATCCCCTTTTAGAGTAGTCTTTAGATATTATGGTTTTTCTCAAAATCAATTTTTGACAAACCATGACATATGGCTATAAACAAGACAATGTTTGAAAACATTAATTTTGGAACTATATACAAAAATCAAATGATGTTTCCAATTGGGATGAAACTAAGATCCTCCGTTGGTGCATTATAGTTGACAAATTGATAATTATGTTTATCTAAAAATCTTAAAATTGTGCACAAAGGCATACAACTTCTATGTTCTAAAGCTTAATATATAATTGTTCGAATATAACTTCTCGTTAAAGCACATTATCGTGTAGAAAAGTGCAAATTACATTAAGGTATGTAGAAAATGCGCAACACATATGTTTGGGATATAAGGAAAATTAGATATTAAATACTGTAACGTACGAACATATTGGATGGTGGAAAGTGAAGAATGACTAATATCATAGTTGGGTGAATTATTTTCCACTTATAGATAAGTTAGGAAATGATGAGAAATGTATGCGGCTGTGTAAAATATACCCGTGTTTTGTATTATAAGGTATTGGATAGCGGCCTAAAGCCCACATAGCTGTCAAAATATGTTTAAATACAGCTGCTTGTATCCGATCATTTGCAATGTAATAATCAGAATATTCATTCAATAAAACATCATTTTTCTTCATCCTTTCTGTTCAATATCATAATTTCAAGAAATCAAGCATAAATTCTTTCATGGTATCATAGCCATATAAGACAAAACTGCATTAAAAACTTCAAAGGAAGAAGAAAAACTAATCTCCATCATAGAAACCTCATCATTTGGAGATTAGTTACCCATCAGTTAAATCTCATCATCTGGGCAGTGAGAAATTTGTCTCCAGAGACTGATGCCATGCCAAGAGAAGCTTGGCTTCACCCAATCTCCTTCATAAAGCAAATTCAGGCTTGAGAAAATCAGAAATCAATCAAGAAATCGAGAATCTCATCAAAATAGAAAAGAAGTAAGTGTCATACCATAAGTCTTGTATCCAAGAATCTTCATCATTTAGACCTGGTTACAACATACATGGTCACTACAAGGACAAGATTTCTTGTTGTTTCTGTATTGATATTTGACATTTCAAGTTCATTCTTGATTCAAGAAGTTTCATTATGGCTGAAGGTAGTTCAGCAACTTTTGACAGTTCTCCTAATCCAACCCAACAAACTTCTGCAATTCTAGAAAGCTTCCTGAAAACCATCATCAGCCCACAAACACAACTCATCACAGCACAATTCGAGGAAGACAACTATCTTCTCTGGAAAATACAAGTTGAAACCGTAGCCAGAGGTTATGGCTTGGAAAATTCATTCTTCGTACAATTGTTATTCCTCCTAGATTCATCACTGATCAAGAAAACATGACAATCAGTAATGAAGAATTTACAAAGTATCAAAGACAAGATAGTTTAATAAGTTCATGGTTTCTTTCATCAAGGAATGTGAAATTACTGCCTCAAGTTATTGGACGCAAAACTGCAAATGAAATTTTATTGATAGTTGAAAGAATATTTAATACACAATCTGCAGCTAGAGCAATGCTTTGCAAAACGCAACTACAAAATGCAAGGAAAGACAATCAATCAATGAGAGACTATCTTGCAAAAGTCAAGAATATATGTGGTATGCTTGAAGCTGCAGGGCATAAAGTTTCAAATACTGAGCAAGTGTTGACTATTTTAAGTGATGAATATGAGGCTGTGGTGGTAGTTATATCTTCTCAAGAAACTTTACCATCTCTTGATTATGTACATTTCATTCTCCTTGCATATGAAGGAAGACTGGATTTCAAGAAACCCATAGATACTGACATGTCAATTAATTTTGCATCAAATAATAAAACCAAAAATCAAAACTATGGCAGAGGAGATCAGCAATATCAAAGAGGAAATTTCTCTGTCAGGGGTAGAGGTAGAGGGAGACGGAGTGGCGGCAATAAACCAAAATGTCAAATATGTGAATAAGCAGGTCACACTACTTCAAAGTGTTACTTCAGTTTAATGTAAACTATGATCCAGGACAAAGTTCAAACCATCAAGGAATTGGCAGTTACAGTAAAAACCTAGCACAGGTTCGACAAGAACCAAACAAAAAACCCCAATGGTCTTAGTGCAATCTTATGGATCGATACCTATCCATGGAGCATAGTTCGATACCGATCTTTGAACATTGATGAGTTGGCCATGATCTTCTGAGAGTGGTTCCTTTAGGATGTAGGGAATGTGAATAAGAATGCAGTGGAGAGAATTTTGTCGACCTACAGCTATAAATAGAGGAGAAGGGGAATTATTTAAGGACTTTTGGCTTGTTTAATAAATTTCTATACTTTCTCTATAATGTCATGGACCATCACTGATCCATAGCTACTGATCCATAAGATCAACTTTGTAAAACTCAGTGTAGCATAAACAAAATTTAAGTGGACATAGATCTTTGATTAGAAGAACCACTATAATTATTGTGTGTTCATTTTTCCTTATTTTCCATTTATTTTCTTCATTTCATTCTCTGTTATTAATCTATGGTTGTTTATGCCAACTTTTGGCATAAATATTTTGGTGTTTTCACTAAGAACATAACGATCTCAGGCTATTTGGATTTATATTCTAATTTTTGATAACTTTAGTCCAATAGGTAGATTTGTCAGTTTCATTCCTATAATCTGTGACTATTCAAATTTCTGCAAAATCTACCATAGGATTAACTAAAATAATGGTCCACGAAGCACTATAGAAAATCTTTCACCTCTAGGCCTGCTAACGATGCTAAGAACGCTGATCCTCAACATGTTGAAGAAGTCTCTCAACCCAATGCTATTGAAATTTAAAGCCCATCAGATATGATCACTCAGGTTAAGATGGACACGATGATGAAAGGGTTGAATGACAAGTTGCGTGAGAGTAAGGATGAGATGAGGAAATAGATGAGGGGAACTCTAGATTTACTAAACCAATTATCCTATAGCCATAGAAGGAACAGGAAGGAGTTATCACCTCCCAAATCAAAAAAAGATAGTTCTTCATCATTTGGAGAAAACCACGGAGAGAGGAAGCAAAAAAATGAAGACAAAAGAAGCTTGGATTTTGAAAATCAAGTTGAACAATGCTCAGAGTGCAAGAGTAGGATCGGTACTGATCCATCCCCACGGATCGGTACCGAACCCTGTTAACGTGATGTTGGCACATGAGGCGGTGTTGGTTTAGATGATGATGTTAGTGGTGTAGATGGTCATGTTGCTGATGGCCAGAATATTGAGATTCAGACGGCTGCCCTTGATCCGTCGCATTGCAATCATAGAGATAAATCAACTAGACGAACAGTTCTCCCAGGGACAGGGGAACCTAGGTACCATGGAACTAACCGAACTTGTTTGTAGAGCCAAACACTTGGGGTAGACCATGATCATTGTCATCCTACAGATCAAATTGAGCCAAAATATTTAGTTAGTATGGTGAAGAAGTTAGTAAATGAAAACCAACATAGAAACAACGACGGATATTCTTCTCCCAATATGAACCCATTCACCGAAGAGATATTATGTGAGGAATATCCATGAAGGTTCACAATGTCGACAATGTTGTCCTATAGCAGGACGATGGATCCGAGATAGCATTTACTGAAAGACGAATGGTGAATGGGCACGAGGAGGGCAATGGATGCTATCAGGTGTTGGTTGTTTCTTGGTCTTTCTTAAAGGTGTAGATATGATGTGATTCACCCGGCTTCCATCGAAATCTATATCGTTGTTCGATCAGTTGGCAAGGAGATTTTTTAATAGTTTCCCTTGCACACTACCCATCCGAAGGATGTTGTATGTGGAATATCCATGAAGGTTTTTTATGCCAACGATGTTGACCTATTATAGGATGATGGATCCGAGATAGCATTTGCTAAAATACAAATGGTGTATGGACAAGACGAAGGCAACATAAATTGTGGGGGTATTGGTATTGCTCGGTCTTTCTTGAAGGTGTAGCTATGATGTGGTTCAGTCGACTTCCACCGAAATCCATGTCGTCATTTGATTGGTTGGCAAGGTTTATCGAATAGTTTCACTTGCACACTACCCACCTAAAGGATGTGATGTTGTTATCAAATCAATTCCAGAGTATCGAGGAGTCATTGAAGGACCTTTTAAGTATATTCAATACGACCGTGATGAAAGTGAGTAATGCTAAGGAGGACATATTGTTGTTGGCTTTGATCAAGGGGTACAACCAGATACTAGTTTCGAAAGATGGTTGAAGATGAAACCTCTACTAACAATGGATGATTTTATATAAAGGTGACTTAATTCTTGCACTTGGAAGAGGCAAGTTCGAGCATTAGGAAAGTCAATGATGGACAATCAACGGAAGTGATTCAAAGTAATGTGGCTGTGAAGCAATCTGTCAAAGGTTCTAGGAATGCTGCTATTAAAGTGGAAAATATAGGTAATAACCTAAAAAAATAATCAAGGTGATGGAGGTAGGAAGCCAAATTTCAAGAAACGTTCGAAACTTCCATAGTACGAAGATTATACACCACTGGATAATTTGATTAAGAATATATACCTTCCAACATAAGGTATTGAGCATTACAAGAAGCCAAATTCGAGAGAGCTGACTGAGAGAGAAATGGTCTTGGATGTATTGCCGCTTCCACGAGACCCGTGGTCATAACATGAACAAATATAGGAATTTTCGAGATGTGATTGAGGAATTAATCTAGAAGAAGAAGCTTCGGCATTGTATAAAGCGTCATAGGATAGCGGGCCAGGGAATGTTCAACCCCAGGGGAAACAACTCCAACGCAGCCTGGTTGGACCTACCGGTGGCAAGTCTTGGCAACTTGAATAAAGACTTGTTATCAATACAATAACTGGTGGACCTCATCCAATCGAAAAAAGTTGGAATGAGATGGAAAGATACAGGAGTTCTTTAAAACATATGGTACAAGGGAGTTGCTTTTCAGAAGTCATGACATTCTGTTCAGAAGTCATGACATGGATGGGGTCGAGGTGCCTATGCTTGATCCCTTGGTGATAATGGTATAGGCTAACAACTTTGAAGAAAGTGCTTGTTGATTATGGAAATTCAGTAAATATTCTATTTAAGAGAGTTTATAATATGATGATGAAGGATGGTCAGGATCTGAAGCTTGTAAATATAAAATTTAGGGATTTATCGGAGAGGCTGCAAAGCCTGTAGGATTTGTAAACTTATTGACGGTTTCAGGAAAGGTGATCGCAAGAGAGTGTAGTTTGTAACCTTTGCAGTGATGGATATTTTTTCAGCTTATAATGCCTTTTTGGACCGACTGGTCGTTTTCTAGTTTCCAGGACTAAAGGCCCTAGCTCCATGGTTCCCAACGATGAAATTTCCCATGAAAAACGAAATGAGGGTCATTTCAAGTTGATCAGAACCTTGGACAAGAATGCTACGTCACCGAGCCGGGGGAAGCAAAGCGACATTGAAAGGGAAAGGACGTGGAGAAGACTCTCTACGTCTAATATGGACACATAACAACAACTGCTTAAGCCCTGACTTGGTTGTCACAGAAAGTTCCATAAAGCTATGGATCCGAGGAAGGATCCAAAGGATGCAAGGCGGCCCTAGCCGAGCGGACGATCGCCATCTCGATCTGTTAGGCCGATCCTACTCAGGTCCTGAAAATTAGATTTCAACTCAGCATGAGAATGAAGAAAGAATTGGCGGGTTTTCGTTAGGCGAACCTAGATGTTTTTTCCTAGGCACATTCTGACATGTATGGAATATTGTTGGAGATAGCGTGCTATACATTGAATGTGAACCCTAGATGTCTCCCTGTGAAATAGAAGTGGCATAGCCTAGGTTCAGACTGATCCTTGCGCTGAAGGAAGAAGTGGAAAAGCTAAAAACCAATGGCTTTGTCCGCAATGTTGTATACCCAGAGTGGTATCCAATCCAGTCCTAGTCAAAAAATACAATGGGAAATGAAGGACATGGATCGACTATTCAAACCCGAATAATGCATGTCCAAAAGATAGCTTCCCATTGCCAATGATCGACCAACGAGTGGATTCGACAACCGGCCATGAATTGCTATCTTTCTTAGATGCTTATTTTGGCTATAATTAGATTCTAATGCATATCCCACACCAAGAATATTGGAGCAACATTTCTAGGGCGATATGCATGTTCCTATTGTGAAATGGAGTAACATTTACAGGAGATTTCAATAAGACTCTCTCGCAAGGGTAATGTATTATGCTATAGGTACTAAGCAAGCGGGCTGGATAAGGGTCCATTCAAACTTCGAGGGGATGGCCTTGCCAAATTTATAGTCCCTTGAGTATCCTAGCGCGAAGGCCATTCACATCATGAGCAAGTTGTCTTACGCTAATCAATTTAATTAATAATGCTGAGCTATATGTCATTTCATAGCCTAGTGTGGGATAGAAGGTGTTTTCTCCAATAGCTTTGTTAATGTTACGATCATTGGAGTTATAAGGTTTGTTTTCACTAGAATTTTACATGGTGCAAAGGTGAAAAGAGTTTGTAAAGAAGTAGAGTGAACAAAAAAAAGAGCTTTTGGGAAGGGCACTCCTATCGCCAAACTATTGACTAAAATTTTAGCTAACCTCGGAATTATGATAATGAGGTGATATAAACAAAGGAAACTTGCTAATACATTAATTAAAAATGTTAAATGAGGTGGTCGGTTGGAAAAAACGCAAAAGAATACAAGATTTGGAGTGGTTCCGCTAAGCTTGTCTATGTCTACTGTGAAAAATTCTTACTACTTTGGTTCTCTTACAATTTATGACTATAAGAGATAATAATAAGAAAATACAATGCTTGAGAGCTTATTTTGTTCAGTCTTTATAAAAATGCAAGTCTTGATGTATTAATAATTGTTGCAAATTATATTAAATGGCTAAAATTGCATAGTTTAGGCCTGGAGAGATGGGTAATTGATGTGCGTGCTAGTTAGGAGGCTAGCCGGACTGTATGGTTGAGATGATGATAATTGTATGGTCGTACCTTGAGCAAGCATTGTGCAAGGGCAGACAACATGGGCTCAAGGAGTGGTTGTTGTAGAGGTACTTTGATGGTAGCAAAGGTAATGGTTATTGTACTTCTGTCAGATGAACGATGTCGTTTATCAGACTTTGTATAGAAACGATACAAACAGACCTCCTTTTTGTAGGGGTAGGAAGGTGTCGGGGTTGGAGCTTGTCGAGACAAGGCGAGGAACACTCAGAAGGTCCGGGCAGTTGAAGAAGGGAATGAGCGAGAGAATTTGCCGGGGAGTAGGTTATTAGCCATGCCACTCACTAAGCTGGAGGCTTATTGCACATCGAGAAACTATATGCTGTCGTCGCCCGCTTGTGACCTTTAGGAGCTTTGCTTTAACATATGGAGACTTGACTGGTCGTTAGGATGTAGGCCAAGTTGGTTGATTACTGAGGGGTGCATCACATGTCGAGCTGCTATTTGGCATTGCCTGACCCACTATTGTTTGAGTAGGCAATATTGTGACAATTTGTACTCGAGCCAGGTGGTCCGCTCGTAGGGTGAGCCTTATTGCTTTTGAGTCGGTGTATGCAATCAAATGAGCTAGTTAGATGATGTCGGCTGGACCAATTTGTACTTGCAAGAAAGTTAAGCGATAAGAAATTTCAAAGATTTATAGGTAGAAAGAAGATTCTAACACATTTATAGAGAAATTTGAGCGATAGATGAGCTGCTGTTAATTTTAATTTGACATTTAGTTTTATAATGTCTAGTTGGAAAGGCTCTACCCATGACAGGAGACTGTTAATTCATGCTATTGAAGAAGTTGAAATCTTCCCATGCTCGCCATTCGTTAATTATCTCGTAGATTCAATGTACAAGCTTAGAAATGGATAGCTACCAATTTATCATCATGAATCCTATCATGTTTGAGAGTTTCAAAAAGCCTAGAATGTTCCAAAATTGTATAATGAAAATTTCAATTTATACCACTCTAGTTTATGTAAGGCCATGTGTTATTTAGAAAAAAACATTCAACATTTTACAAGACATCCCGGCGTATAGTTTCACTAGGCAAGCATATTTTGTCATTGCAACTTTGATATTTATAAATTTATAAGAAAATACAACTGTATGGATCCCGATTATAAACAAACCGTTTAGGCAGAAGTTCCATCGAGTTATGAGGAAAATTGATGTGGACAACATCAATACAACCATGCTGGTGCAAGTTCATCAAAATACAGCATAGTTTGTTGCAACACGTCATCGATCAGAGATGTTTTGGTTGTTGCAGGACGACGTTGATGTGTTAAATATTTGTATGTTAATCGTTAATTTGAACTTTTGCTAGAATTTGTAGTAGGCATTTGAATTTGTAGTTAAATCTGAATTTGAATTTAAATTTTTATCATTGATAAATTGTTTGTACAAAAATTGGGCACAACACTCTTCGAAAGTTTTTGAAGAGATAAAGTGAAGAAATTAAATGTAAAAAGAGGATTATCTAGCAAAAACTCCAAATCTCAGATATGAAACTAAGTAAAATGCAAGGAAACACAAGAATTTTGACTGGTTCGCGTATCGCCTACGTCCACTATGAAGTAGATAACTTTATTTATTTTTCTTTGAAGATTACAAGTGAATTCAATAAATTACAGCAGGTAATTATGATTTGCAGCAGTGAAATTCGTTGGTGGTAGCAGCAATGGAGTTCAGATCTAGATCCGGCAGAGTCTGGGCATTGGCTATCTCGAAGAAGAAGAAGAACCTCTTTTCTGTTGGCTTTGGGGGTCTATTTATAGGTGTAGGAGGCTGGTCTTTCGCTCAGATCTCGGGAGACCCTCTCTGGCACATGACCAGGCCAGCGCACCCAAGCCCGTGAAGATTCGGTCCGATCCGTGATCGATACGAACAGATTTCGTATCGATCAAGATTTCATCCAATGGTGTCGAAATTTGGCGTGGACATTCTTTAGCATGCACGTAGTCTTCTGTGAAAATTTCATAGCATTTGGACTTATAGATTAGGTGATATGATCGATACGAAATGGGATTCTTGGTTGGTTGTTTCGTTCGACTCGCTCTTATTCGACTCGCTTTTGTTCGACTTGGTGACGTGGCACTTGAATCTCTGGACCACTCCGCCTTTGATGCTATTTTGATCGAGTCGTTCTGGGACTTTCGCCTTGTTCGTATCGATGGTAGTAGCCTTTGTTCGCATTGATAAAAGATGTGCAGTTCGCATCGATGGAGGTAGAAGTCTTCGGATGGATGCGAAGCGGAGCGAGTCGAAATGTGGCTCTCTGATGGAGTCGAACTAGATGGAGTTGGACAATGGTTCTACGAAGGAGTCAAAATAGATGGAGTCGAACTGTGGCCTGAAGCGGAGCGAGTCGAACAAGTGCTTTCTGATGGAGGCGAGTGGAGCGAGTCGCACAAGGGTTCTCTGATGGAGTCGAACTATATGGAGTCGATCAGTGGTTCTACGATGGATGCGTAACGAGTCGATCTGAGCGAGTCGAAGTTGGCTTCTCTGATTGATTCGAGCTGAGCGAGTCGAAGTGTAGTTGGTTTTCATCCACTTTTGTATCGTTCGTAACTTGAACATACGAACTCGGATTGACCTAAAATTTGGAACTTTGACTCTCGTAGCTTCGCTTGTTATGTCATATCTATTTAAGCTCGATCCGGACTCGGACAAAATTTGTTGATATCCATAGTGGGCCTGCATACAACCGATTCTCTTAGACGAACTGTCTTTGGTTTCTAGTCAAGTTCTTGGTGTCACGGCCTTGCCAAAAGGCGGGATAACATTTGCCCCCCAAAGTACGTCTTGTGGGAACATGATGTGCTTTGAAATGCTTCGATATTCATTCTGAATAGTTATCGCCTTTTCGATGAAAGCTGTAACCTTCGACTGTTTTTCTTGATAATGTAAACTGTTGACTGTCAACTGCTGTGCCCTGCATTGTTGCAAGTGATTGTTGTATGCTAGTGATTAGCCGTTTGTTGTTTGTAATCGTTATTAAACGAGTTCTTAATTCCTGTGTATCTGGAATACTAAATATTAGTCCATCATATATGCATATATGTCAACCTGACTCTCGTTGACGTTTGTACGTTCACGAGTCGTTGTCAGTTTATTTTATATTGAATTCCGTATCGATCATATCTTGAACCGACGTGTAATTCATTGTAACAACGCCCGATGGTTGTTTTTGAATGTTCCTTCGTAACGATCCTCTCCTGAATCGATGTGAAGGGTTGAAACATTAAAGACGATTTTTCTTGAATTTATGGATGCGAAATGAGTATTTCGAATCGATGGAGTTGGCCTTTGGAAGCCAAGATTCGATGGATTCGAATTGACTGTTCGTATCGATGCTCTGGGGAAGGAGTTGGAAACTATCGATGCGAACAAGGATTTCGTATCGATGAACATAGGGTTCGATGGATACGAGGTGCTTGTTTGACTCGATAATGGACACGAAGCGCTTGTTCGACTCGGTGATGGATTCGAACTACTTGTTCGACTCGATCTGGTGGTGACACTTCGTAGCCAGTTGAACTTACTAGGGAGGCGAATCGTTTTTTACCTTTGTGCTCGAGTCCATATAAATACTCTGTACTTAACCATTTTTTCACTTTTCACTTTTCTATTCTGGCGGATAGTCTTCGTATCGCTCAAAAGACTTAGAAGCGAAAAAATGCTCGACTTGAATCGACTCCAATCCTTCAATCCCTTTAAACTAGTTATCGAACATAAGGTAATCAATCGAATAACACCAGCCCTAAAACGATGAGAATCGGATTCTTGTGCCATTCCATTTGAACTTCGCGCATGATCGTTGTTCGAGGAAGTAGGTCTTGTGCGAGGTCGAAGGTGGAGAAAGATGTTGTTCGAATCAGTCTAGGGAAGAAGGAGTGTGGAGATAAAATGATTATTTCGTATCGCTTTCGCATCGATCGGGAGGTAGGGTTTCGAGATGATGAGACGGAGGCCTTCGTATCGATCGATGGCTAAGCTGTGGCATCGAGTCGACCAGTATCGATGAGTGTCTTGAGCAGGTTGATCGATACGAAGGGGTTGTATTTGATGGAGTCGAAACCCAAGGTTTTCGATCGATTCGAATTAGGCGGCCGGGACCGATACGAAGACGACTTAATCTATGGATGTGAAATGAATGCTCCGAATCGATTCTAAGTATGCATTCTTTAGACCGAGTCGAACTCGCACATGGGTGAACGAAATCTCCAGTTTTAAGACTGAGTCGAATTTGCGCATGGATGAACATGATTTATCGATGCGAACAAGGCTCTTGGGACCGATACGAATTTGAATGTTAAAGAATTTGTAATTCCTTGCACACTTGAACAACGGACTCCGATGAGCTTCAAACTTGCATAACTGGACTTGACCGTTGAACTACATATTTGATTTCCCTCCGAAGCTCGTCGATGGAACTGCAACTCTAACAAAATTTTGACAAACTTTAACTCGGACCGATTGCTAATAACTAGATGGCCCAGTTGTGACGGTCAGCGATGACGGTCCTTCCGACCGAATTCCGAAGTCTCATCGTTTACATGCTTTTTCCGATTCTATAGAACTTCTTAACCGATATACAGTACCGCACTACACAACACGCTCACACACTTTTCACTGGATGATGCACGAGCGTTATTGTCTGTTTAACAATGATTTTTCATAAGCTAATTAGCCATGGAACCTTCAAGTTCTCAGCAGCAGGAACTCCCAAGTTCAATTCCTTCAACCATCGAAATACCGGTTATCAAAGCCGAAGTTATAGACCCAGCTCCGGACGAGCGTCTAGGGGCTCGGTTTATTTGTCGCCCACAAGAATCTGTGCCATCGTGTATCTCTGAGGATATGCTAGGACGGATTTGTTTAAGGCACGGTTTGTCGCTTGATGACGTGTTACTGCCTGGGCCAAATGACAGGCCACATGATTCCCCGGAGGGGTTTACTGCTTTCAACCGTCACGCTTGCGCAGCGGGGACACTTCCTCCCTTCAATCAATATATAAGGGAGATGTTATCATTCCTTGGAATAGCTCCATCCCAGCTGCACCCCAACGGGTATGCTTTGCTGAATAGCACCTTTATCCTGTTTATGGAGATCCTCTTTCGACCACCAAAGCCGATCGAGATAAGATATTTATTTAACGTTAAGAGCCGTGGGGACAACCCTTCTTTCACCTTCTTGGAAGCGGTCAGGAACTGTCACATTGTAATGGGCTCCTGGGGAAGGCTAAGTTACTTCAAGACCGAATGGTTCTACGTTCGGTGCCCCCTTAGATTTGCTAGGCGATGGTTGGATAGATGTAAGCGCTGAAATCTTTCTCTTGAGTTATTGAGATAATAATAACCGATTTCAAAACTGATACACTTCTCTTCTTTTACAGCCACAATCTCTCGACCTGACGGTGCATACTTCAGAGAGCTAGTTCGGATCCTCTAAGCATTTTCGGGCGAAGAGAGGCATATTGACTCGGTTCTGACCGACAGAAATTTGAGGACTGTCGGGCTGATAGAACGGAGGCAGAGCATACCGCTGGAAGGGACACTTAGAGCGGTCCCGAAGAAACGGGTGAAGCGCAAAGCGCCCGCAGTCGTGATAACCGAAGAAGTTGATCCGGAGAGAACGCCTACCGATACCGAGCTCCCAGCTGGGCCTTCTTCCGATGTCCAGGATTCAGGAGGAAAGAGAAAAGGCAAGGTTGTTGCTCACAAGCGTTCTAAGTCCGAGAGATTTAAATCCGTGGTTGTGTCCTTGCCCGTCCCGGGAATTAGAATTTCGGAGGCTCCTCCCCCGCAAGTAGAGAATCCTTTTGAAGGGCTTGCTGATATCCCGATTCCGGATTTTGTGTCATCTCAACACGACGCTGGGATGGAGGAACTTGATAGTGCTCTTGAACTGAGCGGGTTGCTTGCTATGAGTGCGGCCGACATTTCCAATTGGTCGGGGGGTTGCACATGCATACACTTCACTACACTACATGATTCACAACTGTAAATCGTCCAACTTAGGAAATCACTAACTCTTTCTTTGTTTCTCATTTTCAAGCACTATGTTTGGAAAAGGATCGATGCTCGGGAATCTTCGCTCTGCCCGAAAGGCTTCTTCATATTATGAGTCCCGTAGGAGAGACTCGAATAGAGATCGTGATCGTGAGTACTCTAACCAAGATAGGTATGGGCGTGATAGGGACAGAGAATACAAACATCGGTCTAGATCACGCTCTCCTCCTCCTAGACTTCCGTCTCCACCCCCTGTTTTCGTTCCACATCCGCCAGAGCCTCCTCGTCACAGGCCATCTTCTCATACTTCTAGATCTGAGACTCATCTTCAGAGAGTTGAGACCACGGCCTCCATAATTGCAGAGCAGGTCCCAGCCGAGCCCACAGGAGAAGGGGCCCTTAAATTGGCTCGGATGAGGAAGGATTTTCCGAATATTTGCTTCGACGGCTACGTCTTCCAACCACACTTAAAAAGAATTCCATCTGGGGTGGAAAACACGGTGCATGATTACGTTCATGACATATACACCCAGTACCGAGAGTGGGTAAAGCCCATGGAGAAAGCTTCCAAGGTGGCCTTTGAGCAAGCTAAAGCGCTTGAGAAACTGGAGACCGAATTCGCTCAAAGGGATCGGATCATTCAAGTGCTAACTGTTGAGGCCGAATCTTCTCGAAAATCGGAAATTGAGGCCACCAAAAAAGCTGACGAAGCGAAGGCGGCAATGAAGAGGTTGGGGTAGACACATGTTGCCCTGGTGGAGGAGATGGGCCACTGGAACACTACAGTCACCGCCGAGCGGGATGCGACGGTCAAGGAACTCAATGAACTCAAGGCCAAATTCGCCGACATGGCCAAGGAAAAAGATGATGCGAACAACGCAGCCCAAGAGGCGTGCGAACAAGCTATTCTGCTCAAAGGTGAACGGGATGCGGCTGTGGCAAAAGTCTACAAGGTGGAGACTGAGGTCGAGGAGAAAGTGAAGTCGGTCGAGTCTAGGCTAGAGGCTGACATCGAAGACCTTCTCGTTGTTTACAACGCTAACGTGCTGAGGCATAGGGGTCTAGCTTGGCTCGATGATTTTCCGACGCATCTTTACAATGCTTGGGGCCGACGGGTTGAGGAAGAGAAAGAGGCGCATCCGGGTTAGTCCGTGGATGAATTTGAACTCGAGAATCGTATTCTGAATGAGGAGGAAAGAAAGATTCTTCACGAGTCAATGATTCTGCATGAGAAAGAAAGACTTAGCGCCCAACACTTCGAGATAGGAGAGGGTTCAGGGGTTGACCACCATGAAGCGAGTCTTGAAGTCCCGGCGTTAACCCAGCCCGAATCCTTGTCTGCGGTCGATCCCCAAGCTGTTCCTGCCTATAATCCGGATCAGCCGCAGATGTCTCCAGTTGCAGCGCAAGTTACTGAAGCCGCCCCGTTGCTTACAAGTCAAATTGAGGAAGGTACTCTGAACATTCCACATATCTTTCTTAAGTCGAAATCTTTGATCGAGTTAAGTTCTAACAGTTCTCTTATTCTTTGTCCAATGATCGATGTTGCACATGCCGAGCCTCCTATTACCCAAGAATCACATCAGACACAAGAGGCTATCGTTACCGAAGTGATCACCATGACTATAACTGCCCCGCTTGACGATATGCAGGGGAGTACGATTGTGTTTGATGAGCAGTTGATGGATGAACTCTTTCGCCGTCACGGCGATCCTCTTGCTGACTTGTAATCTGTCATTAGTGGAACTGATCCTGCTACAAGTTCTTCAATGCCGACTGCTGATGCCCCCAGCGGGGCTCGAGCAGTAACTGAAGAGGAGATGTTAACTCAAATCGACGCTGAAATGGCAGCAGCGGCTCATGGTGGCAGTTTTGGAGGTGGGATGGTGATGTAGGCCAAGCTATAATTTTCCAAGGCTTAAGTCGTGACCGACTTAACAAAGTTCAAGGTATAAGTCGTGACCGACTTATAAAAATTAAAGGCATAGGTCGTATACGGGATACCATAAGGCGTCCACAAGATAAGGAAGTAGACTTACTTCGTCCACGACTCAAAGGAACGCCACGAGATAACAAAGGCAACGCGCGAGTTAATGTAGCGGCATTGAGTCGTCTTCGATCTAACGGTTCAGATGAAAATGAGCTACGACTCAACTGGGGAGAAGCCCTAACTCGTAACTGACCTAATAAAATGATAAGTCGTGACCGACTTAGTATAACTCGGCAACGACTTAGCGAAGACTGGCGAGTTAACGAGTCTCTTAAGTCGCCTAAACGACCTACTGAGTTACGCAGTGAAAAGGGCAGAACAAATTGGTGAAGTTTAACTCGTGAAACCCTTAAGTCGTAAGTCGCGTGAAGATGGAAACCGTTGATTCTTCTGCTGAGTTAATCTCTGCCGCTGATGGAAGCTGAATCTATTGATAAGTCGTGTACGACTTATACTAAGTCGTAGGTCGCAACTTTTATAAGTTGTGAGTAGTTTGTAATACATATATGTTGAGTCGCTTCTGTTATAAGTCGTAAGTCGTCTGTTTTCATATGTCGTCTGTTGTAAGTCGTATGGTATCTGTATTCTGTTGAGTCGTAAGTCCTGTACGACGTATGTTGAGTCGGAGACTTTGTTAAGTCGGAAACGACTTAGGAGTTAGTGAAATTTCTGTTGTAAAGTTGTTCGCCTATAAATAGGCCGTGAGTCTCATTTGTAAAGGTTGTTGATTTTTGAATAAAATTCTCTTTTGTTAGCTTTGTGCTTTCATTCAAATTGGTAGTTGAGTGTAATCTCCTATCTCCTCTTTCGGATAATCGAGTGCGCTCGATTCAACGATTGTAGAAGCCGATTCGCGGAATCAAGTGCGCTTGATCAACGCTCGAAGAATTGAAGATCTCTCCTCACGGTATCGTGCGCGATCAACGTGTTAGAGATAGCTAGAATTCGGCATCTTCGGATCAACGAATTTGGGCATTTCAGTATCTTCCAATCCACCAATTACTACATTCATCGATCTACATTGTTTTTGTAATATCCGCTGCGTCAGTTTGGTGTCAGAGCAAGTTCTAGCCAATCATAGCTAGATCGAGACTTGGAGCCAATCAATTGAAGAAATTTGAAGAAGTTTGAGACGGCCGAGCTAGTTGAGGGAATTTGCATTCATTTTTGAAGCTTGGAGGATCAGATTTGTGTTAGAGACCGAGAGTTGTGTTCGTCGAGTTCATCATCAAGTAGTAACATGAGTGGGAGTTTTGATCCATTCTATTTTGGATCTAAGTTCGAGAATTGTTTGAATTTGGGCCGTGAAGCTTGCGCGCGCCAAAGGAGAGATTTGAATTTTTGAAGTTGAGTTTGTTGAAGTTTGTACAATTTATAATCATGCCACCGAGAAGAGAAAATCGTCACCAAAACATAGAAGCTTTGTATCGAAGAGAAGAAGCTGATGAGATGGAACAAAGAATCAATGAAAACTTTAGTGAAAAGCTTAACGAAGGAATTGGCCGGTAAGAAAAGCTTATGACGGAGATGAATCAAAATCAGAGAAGGGTTTCACCTGAATCTAACCATGGGGGTAGTAGAGTCTCGCCACATTCCAATCGAGACAGAAGTGTTGAAAATGATCAAGGGCGTGGGAGGAACGTGAATGATCGTGAACGGAGGAATGTAGATAGAAGGGATGATGGTGGAAGACGTACTGGTAGTAGAGATGTGGGTGGACGAGATAAACAACGATATACATCTGATTTTGAAGAGGAGTATGATGGTGGTAGTGTTCGAGGACAAGGACGAGGACAAGGAAGAAATTACTCTGAGTATGATCACAAGTGGGAGACGGGGATGAAGACTGAAATTCCTGAATTCAAAGGTGGTATGCAAGCGGAGGAGTTTCTAGATTGGGTAGCTAATGTTGAGGAGATTTTTGACTTCAAAGAAGTTCCAGAAGATCGTAGAGTGAAGTTGGTTGCTACAAGGCTGAGGGGTAGAGCTTTGGCATGGTGGCAGCAAACCAAACTTACACGTGAGCGGATGGGGAAGTCAAAGGTTGAATCTTGGGAAAAGATGAAGAAATTGATGAAAGCGACATTCTTACCTTATAACTATCAGTCGCTTATGTATCAGAGATTGCAAAACTTGAGAAAAGGAACGAAATCTGTGAGTGACTTTGCTGACGAATTTTATCAACTTATTGCGAGAAATGATATTATGGAAATGGAAGAGCAGCTGACATCTAGATTCATTGGGGGATTGCGAATGCAGATTCAGGATATGGTTAACATGTTTGATCCCAGATCTGTAGCGGAAGCACATCAGGAAGCGTTGGCTTGGGAGAAGCAGGGACGACGAGGAGGTGTGTTTACAAATTCCAACAATCCAGTGAAGGGAGTTAGTGGGAGTTCCAATGTTTCAAAAGCTGTTGCGAAACCAGTTGTGAATGAGGTTGGGAAGGCGAAAGTCAATAATAGTTTCAAATGTTACAATTGCCAAGAGTTGGGCCACAAAAGTAATGAATGTCCAAAGACGAAGAAGAGAGCTATGATAGCGGAGGTTGAGAATGAGGATGAAGAAGCTGAATGTTCCAATTCACCACCTGAAGAGGAGGAAGAAGAAGTGTCGGGAGACGAAGGTTGTAATCTCATGATGAAGAGGTCCTGTTTAACACCAAAGCAAGAGGAGGATTGTAGTTGGTTGAGGAGCAATATTTTTCAGTCAACATGTACCATTCTGGGGAAGGTTTGCAAATTCGTTATTGATGCTGGAAGCTGTGATAATATAATTTCTTCAGAAGCTGTGAGGAAGTTGGCGTTGAAGACTGAGAAACATCCGAAACCGTACAAGCTAGCTTGGTTGAGGAAAGGCAGGGAGGTGAAGGTTGGACGAAGGGCTCGTGTGAATTTTTCAATTGGGAAGAAATATAAAGACGAAATCTAGTGCGATGTGGTAGATATGGATGTCTGTCATTTGTTGCTGGGGAGACCGTGGCAGTATGATAGGGCGGTGCAACATGATGGGCGAACCAACAGTTACAGTTTCATGTTTGAAGGCACAAAGATTACTCTAGTTCCAAAGAAGCGACAACAGGAGGAAAACAAGTTGGAGGAGATTGAAGAGCTCAAAACTTTGTTATCTTTGAAGGAGTTTGTGAAGGAAGTAGAGGAGGAGCCTGAAGTGTTTTCGTTGATTGGACGAGAAAGCAGTAAAGAGGTTGAAATACCAGAAGAAGTAAAACCGGTATTGAAAGAGTTTGACGATGTATTTCCAGAGGAGTTACCAACGGAGTTGCCACCGTTGAGGGATATTCAACATCAGATAGATCTTGTTCCAGGTGCTGTGTTGCCACACAGACCACATTATCGAATGAGTCCGAAGGAACATGAAGAGTTGCGGAGACAGGTAGAGGAATTGCTTGAACAGGGGCGTGTGCAGGAGAGTTTAAGTCCTTGTGCTGTACTAGCTTTATTGGTACCCAAAAAGGATGGAACGTGGAGGATGTGCACTGACAGTCGAGCATTGAATAAGATTACTGTGAGATATAGATTTCCGATGCCGAGGTTTGATGATTTATTGGATCAGATCAGTGGGTCCGTAATCTTTTCTAAGATTGACTTGAAGAGCGGTTATCATCAGATTCGCATTAGACCAGGGGACAAATGGAAGACAGCATTCAAGACGAGGGAAGGCTTGTATGAATGGCTGGTAATGCCGTTTGGTCTATCGAATGCACCGAGTACTTTCATGAGGGTGATGAATCAAATTTTTAGACCATTCATTGGGAAGTTTGTGGTGGTATATTTCGATGATATTCTGATATATAGTGGAAGTTCAGAGGAACATTTGAATCATCTGAGAGAAGTGCTGATGGTACTACGACAAGAACAGTTTTATGCTGCAACGAAGAAATGCGTGTTCATGACGCATAGTGTTTTATTTCTGGGATATGTTGTATCGAAAGAAGGAATACAGGTTGACCAAAGTAAAGTTGAAGCGATTAGAGATTGGCCACAGCCCAAGACGATAACGGAAGTTCGTAGTTTTCACGGGTTGGCTTCATTTTATCGGAGGTTTATTCCACACTTTAGTAGTGTGATGGCGCCTGTGACTGATTGTATGAAGGGTAAACAGTTTACATGGACGGAGGAAGCAGGAGTTGCTTTTGAACGAATCAAGGAGTTGTTGACGACGGCACCAATCCTAGCATTACCTGATTTTCAGTTGTTGTTTGAATTACACACTGATGCGTCAAAGGTTGGGATTGGAGGAGTGTTAAGTCAAAGGGGTCGTCCTATTGCATATTTCAGTGAGAAGTTGTCAGGAGCGAAGATGCGATACAGTACATATGATATGGAATTTTATGCTGTTGTACAAGCTATTAAACACTGGAGACATTATCTATTTCAAAAAGAGTTTGTTCTGTATACTGATCATGAAGCATTGAAGCATTTGCAAGGGCAAGACAAGATTTCAGCGAGACATGCATCGTGGATTGCATATCTGCAACAGTTTACTTTCGTTGTTAAACACAAGTCAGGGGTGACGAATCGAGTAGCTGATGCTTTAAGTAGGAGGAGTCATTTGTTGACGACAATGAAAGTTGAGGTGACTGGTTTTGAATTATTGCCGGAGCAGATTGCAGAAGACTCTTATTTTAAGAAATTTGTTGAAAGGGACAATGAAGGGAAGACTGTTGAGTTTATGATGGTTGATGGTTTTCTTTTTAAAGGAAATCGATTGTGCATACCGGAGGGTAGTCTGAGAATGAAGATTATCAAGGAGTTACACGAAGAGGGACATGTTGGGAGAGACTGTACCTTACAGTTGATTTCACAGTCTTACTTTTGGCCATCAATGAGGAAAGAGGTAGAGAAGTTTGTGGAGCGTTGTCATGTTTGTCAGGTTTCGAAAGGAACTGCGACTAATGCTGGTTTGTATATGCCGCTACATGTACCAACTAAACCATGGGTTGATGTGAGTATGGACTTTGTGTTGGGGTTGCCGAGAACACAGCGTGGTAATGATTCCATTTATGTGGTGGTTGACTGATTTTCGAAAATGGCACATTTTATTGCTTTTAAGAAGACAGCGGATGCTGTTCATGTTGCTCAATTGTTTTTCAAGGAGATCTATCGACTTCCTGGATTGCCAGAATCTATTGTGTCGGATAGAGATACTCGATTTCTAAGTCATTTTTGGTTGAGTTTGTGGAAAATGGTGGGAACGAAGCTGAAGTTTAGTAGTGCTTATCATCCACAAACGGATGGACAGACCGAAGTGGTTAATCGATCGTTGGGAAATTTGTTGAGGTGTCTTGTACAAGATAATCTGAAGAGTTGGGATGTGAAGTTATGCCAGGCAGAATTTGCTCATAATCATGCGGTAAATCGTAGCACAGGGTTCAGTCCATTTCAGATAGTATATTCAAGCTTACCGAAGGGTCCGTTGGATTTAATGATAGTACCACAATCAAAGAAGACAGTTAAGAAAGCTGCTGATTTTGTTGATGGATTGGCGGAATGTCATAAAATCGTTCAGGAACGATTGGAGCAAGCAAATGAGAAATATAAACGATCTGCAGATTTGAAACGGAGGAGTGTTGAATTTCATGAAGGTGATTTGGTTTATGCAGTATTAACAAAAGATCGTTTTCCAGTGGGCGCTTATAACAAGTTGAAAGCCAGGAAAATTGGTCCGGTGGAAGTCTTGAAACGAATTAATGAAAATGCTTATAAATTGAAGCTGCCAGAAGATGTGTATACGTCTGACGTATTCAATGTTAAGCATCTCGTACCATATCATGGGGATGAGTTTGTTGGGGATGAAGAGAAACACAAATTCGAGGTCGAATTTTTCTCAACCTGGGGAGGATGATGCAGGCCAAGCTATAATTTTCCAAGGCTTAAGTCGTGACCGACTTAAAAAAGTTCAAGGTATAAGTCGTGACCGACTTATAAAAATTAAAGGCATAGGTCGTATACGGGATACCATAAGTCGTCCACAAGATAAGGAAGTAGACTTACTTCGTTCACGACTCAAAGGAACGCCATGAGATAACAAAGGCAACGCGCGAGTTAATGTAGCGGCATTGAGTCGTCTTCGATCTAACGGTTCAGATGAAAAGGAGCTACGACTCAACTGGGGAGAAGCCCTAACTCGTAACCGACCTAATGAAATGATAAGTCATGACCGACTTAGTATAACTCGGCAACGACTTAGCGAAGACTGGCGAGTTAACGAGTCTCTTAAGTCGCCTAAACGACCTACTGAGTTACGCAGTGAAAAGGGCAGAACAAATTGGTGAAGTTTAACTCGTGAAACCCTTAAGTCGTAAGTCGCGTGAAGATGGAAACCGTTGATTCTTCTGCCGAGTTAATCTCTGCCGCTGATGGAAGCTGAATCTATTGATAAGTCGTGTACGACTTATACTAAGTCGTAGGTCGCAACTTTTATAAGTCGTGAGTAGTTTGTAATACATATATGTTGAGTCGCTTCTGTTATAAGTCGTAAGTCGTCTGTTTTCATATGTCGTCTGTTGTAAGTCGTATGGTGTCTGTATTCTGTTGAGTCGTAAGTCGTGTACGACTTATGTTGAGTCGGAGACTTTGTTAAGTCGGAAACGACATAGGAGTTAGTGAAATTTCTGTTGTAAAGTTGTTCGCCTATAAATAGGCCGTGAGTCTCATTTGTAAAGGTTGTTGATTTTTGAATAAAATTCTCTTTTGTTAGCTTTGTGCTTTCATTCAAATTGGTAGTTGAGTGTAATCTCCTCTTTCGGATAATTGAGTGCGCTCGATTCAACGATTGCAGAAGCCGATTCGCGGAATCAAGTGCGCTTGATCAACGCTCGAAGAATTGAAGATCTCTCCTCACGGTATCGTGCGCGATCAACGTGTCAGAGATAGCTAGAATTCGGCATCTTCGGATCAACGAATTTGGGCATTTCAGTATCTTCCAATCCACCGATTACTACATTCATCGATCTACATTGTTTTTGTAATATCCGCTGCGTCAGATGGCAGCACCAGGACCTGCTCTGCTTAGAATGATATCTCCTGGTGGTACTGTTTTCATCACCAGCGTGCCCATTCCACCTTCTGTACTTGATCCTATTCCTCCGACTCCGCCCGCAGGGAGCATTCCTATCCACTCGAGTTCGAAGGAGGATGTTGATATAATGCCCTCGCCTGAAGACCAACCGCCGAAAAGCAAAGGCTCGAAGAGGAAGATTAGCGGTGGCTCCAGCGGGTCTACACCAAGAAGGAAGCCAAGGAAGAAGATAGATTAAACATGCTTCCCCGGTTTATTTTGACTTGCATTTTGTTGGCCGTGTATAGATGCGGGTTCAGCCCCTACTAGTAGGAATTTTTGGAAACTTGTACACGAACTTCTTTTATAAACAATAGAAATGAAACTTCTCTTTTTTGACTTATTTTCTATCATTGTGTATTTGCCTAAGTGCTTCAATATCTGAAGTGTGCTTGTGAAGTTTCAGCTTCCGAATAAAGTTTGTTTTTGTTCGTCAAGTTCGGGTACTGTGGACATGGTTTACGGCCTGGAAGCGAGCTCGATTTTCTACGTCGCCTCGCTTCAGTCAATGGTCGATGCTTAAGTCCTCCCCCCCAGTCTTGGGGGTGAGTAGTTGAACATCAATCAGTGGTTTCTTCTTGCTTGCATCACGCTGAGTCTAGGGCCACAGAACGGATGCCTGAGTCAAGTGGAGACTGAGCGGCTCTTCCGCATTTGTCTGATTGTCGATGATCATATCTGCACTTTGGGGATTCTCATTTGTTTACCGGCGGTTGGTCGCGCCGTCTTAAGTTTTAACCATATGTCCGCGATCTGGGGACTTGGAATCGACATTTATACTTCAACTCGCACTCTGGGAGTACGGAGTTAATGAGCAGACGGTCAGTCACATATGCTATATGTTTTTTGGATTTTGTTCGCACTCTAGGAACGAAAGGTGTATCAGGATCGTGGACGGTCAGATCACATCCACCTTGAGTTAACAAGCGAGGTCGTTAGATGGACGGGTCCATCCTCCTCAAACTTGGTGCGGATACGGACGAAGTCGTTGGGCGGACGGATCCATCCTCTCCATAGACATATCTTTATACTCCAGTTCGCACTCTAGGAATCCGGAGTTGGTGTTTATACTCCGACTCGCACTCTGGGAGCTCGGAGTTGATGTTTATACTCCAATTCGCACTCTGGGAATCCAGAGTTGTCGTTTATTGTAACGACCAGTAAAAATTCGATAATTAAATTGGTTAAATTTATAAGATTTTTGTAATTAAATTTAGAAAGAAATAAAACCTTATAATTTATAATGAAGTGAAAGTTAGAAATGAATGTAGCATTGGAAATTAAAATTTATTTTGTAAAATTGAAGTGAAATCCCAATAATGAAATAGTGTCAATTGTTGCACTTGGTTATAAAATAGAAACAAGTAAATAAGAATAAGTATTGGATTAACCAAGAAATAATATATTGATTAATTGTAAATGAATGTAAGTTAATTGTTAATTACTTGAATGTCATTCCAATAAATGAAATAATGTAAATGTTATACTTGGTTATAAATGAAGTGTAAGAAAACAAATGTAAATAGTAAATTTACTAATGTGATAATGTGTTGTTAATGGTTTATGAATGAAATAATAATTAGAATAAAAGGTAATAATGTTAATATAAGTTGACTATCAACAACTTGAATGGAAATCCAAGCAATTGAAAGGGTTAAAGAGTTATCAGTGGCATAGGTTGTAAATAAATTTTATAAATATATGCATTTATTTGATAATTGAATTAAGAAGAAACTGATAATGTGAAGGATGTATTAATTAATTACGTAAAGTGCAATGAATAGAAATTGAATGGAGTTTGAATTGTATAGGTTGTTATAACACTTGGTTGTGAATAATGAATTTATTAGTGTGATTTAAAGTTAATGGTAATAATTAATATACGTTACCTATTTAATTAGCCTATTATATTAAAATATGAAACCAATAACAATAAATGTAATTAAGTATTACGTTAATGTAACTTTAGGTAATATTTGGTAATAATGTAAATTGTTTTCATAGAGTAATAATGGATTTAACAAAAAGAATGAAATCAAGATGAATAAATACATTAGGAGTATAAATTTTAATAAATGTGTGCATTGATTAATAGTAGGATATAAAAGGTAATTAATAATTTGAAGGTTGATTTATTAATAGAAATGTGCAATGGATGGAAATGGAATAAGTGTAGTGTAATGAGAGTTGTTGTAATAATTGTTTGTAAAGAATTAACTTACAAATATTATAAAATGTATAATGGTGACAGTTGGTGTTGTTACCAATTTAACTGATCAATTTCAAATAAATGTCAACAAAATGTTACATTAATGTGGAATAAGACCATAACTGTAATGTGAATGTAATAAAAAGAAATAGAAATGTTAATTGTATTCATAATGTAATGATTGCTTTAATAGTAGAAGTGTAAATCAAAATAAAAGAATAAAAATTGAATAAGTTTTGTAAAAGAGTAAACATATGTTTATTTATTTGAAATGTTTGTTAGCTGAAAGATTGATTGTAGAGATGAGAAAGTATTATTTAGTGAGAAATATGTAATTACTGTTTGTATCCAATAGTGTAAATATGTTTAAATTACTATAAGATAGAGAATACTAATAATAAATTAATAGGTGTAATTAAAAGCAACTTATGTTTTGTGAAAATATATGGAAAGTTTGATTTAATGAGAAGAACATTCACATCAAATAAAATGAATGTTTCATTTGTGACTGTAGGTTTAATTTCATTAAAAATAAAGAATAGAATGATTGATTTTAAAGGAAGAAATATATGTTTATTTGAACTTTGTTTTAGCTTACAGATTGATTACAAGAATAGGAAAATAATCTATTTCAGTAAGTTATTTATTACTCTTGTGTACAAACAACAAATTTATATACGTGTTTAAATAAACAATTGTTCTATTTTTTCATCTATTTTAGTTGTCTATTTTAAAATTTAACTTTGTAAGTAATTGCAATTAATGTAATTTAAATGTTTCAATTAAAAGGAAAGAAAACGGTGATTGCAATTAATAGATTTAATAAAAGAAACGCGCGTTTTGTGTTAAACAGAAATGGTGCTTTAAAGGAAATAAAAGAATTAAACGTTTTCATTTTTAAGGTAAGTATAATTTTATTAATTGTGCGTAGATAAAAAAATTATATGTGTACAAATTGAGTATTATTTGAGTGAATGAAATTAATTTGGTTATGTTTCGGAGAAATTGAATTTCAAAATGTGTATGTGGTCCCTTCATTTCTTTTTTTTATCACATGTACATTTTAAAATAGTTATCTCATTTTTTTATACTTGGTCCGTTCATTTCTCCTTCTATTTAACACCTAAGCCTATCCTTTAGGCTACATTTAATTCTTTCCATCTCATTTCTTTTCTCTCTTCACCTTCCTCCTTTCTTTTTCATTTTTTTTCTTCTTCTTCAAATCTTCTTCTTCTTTTTGAAAGCTTCTTTTCTTTTTCAATTCTTCATCTTCTTTAAATTTTCTTCTTCTTTTTCAAACATTCTTCTTTTTTTCCCAAATCTTCTTCTTCAAATCCAGGTCCATACAAACTTCTCCGTCTCTTCCAAAACATTCTTAAAAAAAGAGATTAAGGAAAAAAATCAAAATAAAATATTACGGAACAAGATAGCAATCAGGAAGGAGACTAAGGAAACATAGAGCGGAGCTATGGATTAGAAGTTTTTTTTTTATTCGTATAAAGGTGAGTGTTTTAACCCACTCACAACTTCTAAGATTTCCTATGTTTGTTAAATTCATGTATGATGTGTTTAGAAATTTATTTATAGCTGTTTGGCATATATTTCATCATTATCTCAGTTAATTGCATTCATCGTAATTAATTGTTAATTTATTTATTCATTGAATTTAAATTGCCAGTTAATTGTTAATTAATTTATTCATTGCATTTAAAACTGCCAATTAATTGTTAATTAATTTATTCGTTGCATATAAACTGCCAGTTGAAAGTTATTAATTTTTATTTAATATAAACTATTTGTTGATGCCTGTTATATTTTATATGCTTTATATTGATGCTTGTTTAAATTGGATGATGATTGTAATAAATGGTTGTTTATTGATATTTAGATGAATGGATGCTATATTTTATATAAACTGTAAGTTATTATGCAATTTCATTCCATTCGGGATTGCAGTTTGAAATGATACATAACCGTAAACTTTTATTTTTAAAATTACGGATTGAAATGATAAATATCTGTATCACTTGACCATAGGATAGAAAATTATATACAGGCACCGTGGTCTATATATAAAATATTTTAAAGTGATTTTCTATGGATTTTGGAAAATAAGGGTTTATATATATACTAATTTTGATATTATATAAATATATTTTTATATATGGTTAAATTCTAAAATTTAAGCTAAGTAAAATTTGATGATGTTTTTAAGTTTGATTTACGAATATTTCAAGTTTGAGCTTTATTTAAGTGATATTAATTTATTAAATAAATATTTCTAAACTAAATAATAGTAAATTGAATTAAGGTATATATAAGATTATCAGATTTGGTTGGGAATTTTGGAATATTTAAAGTCTTGAAATATATCAAAATTTGAAATGTTTTATTGAAATTAAGGTATTATTGTTTTCAAACTATTGGTTTTCGAAATTGTTATAACTTTGAAAGTAATATGGTTTGAAAAATGAATTTATTTGAAATAGAATTTATTTAAGAATTATCTGTGAATATATGGATTTGAAACCTATTGAAATTGAAAATTTCGAAATATGACTTCAAAATGTGGTTTGGGTTTAAGATGATTTAAAAGAATATTTCAAGTTATCTAAATTTGAGAAAGATTAGTGATTGGAAATTTGGTTTTATTTAAAGGATATGTTTTGAAATGGCAAAATATTTTGGTTTTAAAGTATATACTATTTTGTAGTAAAGGATATGTTTTGAAAGGGCAGTTATTGTATTTTTAAAAGTATATATATTTGTAAATGACCACGGTGTTATAATAACGATTGGTTGTTAAAGAGACCGGGATCGGATATGGACATACTCTCTGTCGATACCGAAAACCACTTTGACAATTGTGTACGCGGTGGAGTTTCCAGAATGAAGTAGGATGGTGGCGACGATCCTAAGGTATATACGTGGACCCAACTCCCATGAGTTGGCATAAGGTGGCTAAAACAGGAGCGATTGACGGACCAAGGAGGTAGCACCTCTTATCGGACACACTTCTTCGATACCATTCTATTACTTGTGATTGATTTGGTGGCCACCCTTGATTGGGAGTGTTGTTCGGGGTGGGCGGTAGTGGCTGCTATGCGTCACCACTAGTCTGGATGCGTAATTGGTATATCTACCCTGGCATTGCCTAGTTGTGCCGTGTCACCTACCATATCGAGCTTTATTACGATTATGATTTTAAGATCCGACCACGTTAAGGTTCTCCATCCCCTTAATGTTATTTTCTATATGATTATACTTTATTGATTAGACATTATTATAATAGCGAATATTACTACATAGTAGATAGTTTAACGGTCCTTAAGAGGTGTGAATCCCGAACATTTCTTAAGTTACTGCACTCACGTTAGACACTGGATAGGAGATGTCAAACCCCGTAAACATCTCTGATGCCGTTTACACTCATATTTATTTCATTGATTTAACTTACATAAGATCTTTTAGTTCTGACTCGAGTGTTTTGTCTTTTCAATTCGCTCGGGTCAGCCTGAGCATTTCAGGATTTGAAGGCCCTATTTCTGGAGGACGAAGACGAAGATTTTATTACTACTATTTATTATATTACACTACACCATTGTATTCCGCTGCATTTATTATCATTCTCTGGTATGTGTAACTCTGATATGTATTGTATAATTATAATCAAATGTTATGTAAAACAGCTTCATGAACTGTTATTTGATTATTATATTTCATCGTTCTGCTGCAAGATTCTATTTTGTTCTTTTATTCTCCACTTTTACTTATTTACCCCATAACAATCCACCCTTCTGTATGGTTTAAGTTGGCACGTGTGTCTGCTTAAAAGCATACAAAAGGGTGGGATGTTACATCTGGTATCAGAGCTTTAGTTTAGCGATAAACCTTGGCTTTGTGGGGTCTGACTCTGTATTAATAGGGTAGTAATACCCTATGGGAGTTGCCGAGTGTATATATATGAGAGAGCGTATTTTTTAGTGTTATAAAAAGGTTTTAATATTGTGTTAATCTATTCCGTTTTGTATTTATAAATTCTGGTTGGTGCATGGGAAGCTATGACATCAATAGGAATTTCTAAACACTTAATAGGACAGACCGACATAATATTTGTTTTTAATATAGGCGAATGAAATAACTTTGCCTATTATATTTTCTATATATAAAAATATTTTAAAAAGATATATATTTGGTTGCAATAGATTGGTTGTTAGGTAATGAAATTTATTAATAATAGTTGGAACTAAGTGAAAATAAAATAAATGAAAATTGGAAATTTAGAACTTAAGTTCCGAGGTTCTTTAAGATTTCTTTCAATTGATTTTGGAATATAATAATAATATTGTTAGAAGTATTTTCTGATATAAATATTTCTGTCGCTGGAAAATAATTTCGGTGATGAGTGCATGCATCATCGACGTTCATTTTCGAGTTTCGAAGCGGGAAGACCACTGTAGTAGTTTTACTACAGATTTATTTTGATAAACAAATATAAATTTTAAATTGTTTTAATATAATTAGATATATATATGTTGCAAGTATATACATTTATCTATTATTTTTAAATGATTTGAAGCAGAACCCGGTATCTAATTCTTGAGTTTCCATTAATTAATAGTTTCAATTATTTTTATTGAAATGGAACATAACTAATTAATAATTGGAACCTTTAATAAAATAAGAGATTTAATGCTGAGTTTTAAATGGAATTAAAAGAAATTTGGAATTTGTAACCTGTCAACCAAGGGATATTATGATTGAATATTAAGTTAATTTAAAAGAGATAAAATAAACTTGTGTAACTTTCAATTTCATTCTTAAAGTGTAACGACCCACCTTTTTGGACCGTTCAAGTGGACAAATCAACACATGTCCAACTCAAACCGTTCAAAAAGGCAGATGGTTATTGGGGTTAAAATAAGAAAAGAAAGGAAAGAACATAACAAACTCAGAATCTCGCAGCGGAAGGAACAAGATATAATAATAAAATAACAGTTCATGAAGCTGTTAAATAAATAAATTTGATTATTATTATACATTATAAATCAGAGTTACATACATATCAGAGATAATACAACAATGCAGCGGAAAAATAATATAGTAGTAGAATACAAATGATGTAATACCAAACTTCGTCTTCGTCCTCCAGAATAAATCTTCAACCTTATCTGAAATGCTCAGGCTGACCCGAGCGTAATGAAAAGACAAAACACTCGAGTCAGGACTAAAATATCTCATGTAAGTTAAATCGAATAAGTAAAAAAAAATGAGTGTGACGGCGTCGGAGATGTTTACGGGGTTTGACATCTCCTATCCAGTGTCAACGTGAGTGCAATAACTTAAGAGATGTTACGGGATTTTCCATCTCTCAAGGATCCGTTAAACTATCTACTATGTAGTACAATACGCTAAGTAGATAATGTCTATCAGTAATATAAAGATATCAAGGTAGGGTTAAGCAGGGCCCATACACCTCTTAACCTGTTTATTCCCAAAAGCATATACAAGACCGTAGTTTCCCCAAAACCGGAAGTCACCAGAGGGCAATCCATATACTAAAGGTACAAATCAAAATCGTAGTGGTCGCGAATAGGATAATCAGTATGACAAGGTACATGAGGCGATACCAACTAGGATACTAGTAGTTGCCTGATCCGGACTGATGTTGGGCATAGCAGCTACTACCCCAACACCGCGAAACAACACTCCCAAATCGCGGGGTGCACCCAAATCGAATCACAAAAGTAATAGACATGGTATCGAAGGAGTGTGTCCGCTAGAGATGGCGATCCTCAATGGCCCGGCGCGGCTCCTGTTTTAGTCATGTCAGGGGTCATCCAAAATCGTTCTCTTTCTTCAAATCAACACGTTCACCAAAACCATCCACTTCATTCTGGATCAACACTCCACGAATATAGTTATTAAAGTGGTTTTCGGTATCGACAGAGAGTATGTCCATATCCGATCCCGGTCTCTTTAATAACTACGTTATATTTTTCACACCGGTTGGATCTTTTACATTTCAAATCGATTCATAATTGATATCAAAATATCATATTCGCTTCAAAGTCAAACCCATTTCAAAAACATCATATCTATTCAAATATACGATTTCATTTCAAAATCATTTTCCGCCTCAATATCTCATTTCGATTTCAAAATCAATTTCGAATTTCAATTTAGGTTGCAACTTCATTTATCCCAATTCGTATTTAAATTCGAGATTTAAATATAAACAATTCACCTTATTGACCAGCTTGAAAATTTTAGAAAATAGTTTTTAAGTAGTTTAAAAGTAGTTTAAATAATTAAAATAGTTAAAATAGTTTAATAGAAAATATTTAAATAGTTTAATCGAAAATAATTTGGATATAGAAATGGTTTATATAGTAAAACAGTTTGAAAATCAAAATAATTTCAATATTTAAAGAATATAGATTTTTAAATCATTTATACTAAAATATTCATTTAAAACAAATTCCAAAGTCAAACCGGTCAACTTCCCAATTTCCTACCCAAATCAATTCAAATTTCCATTTCGATTTAATCGATTCAATTCTGATTTCAACTCGAATAAATTTTGATTCCAATAAACAAATTCCGTTCACTTTTAATTTCCAATTTCAAATTAATTACCAATTCCAAATTAATTTCCAATTCCACATTAATTTCCAATTTCAATCCCAAATCCAATTTCAAAATATCGATTTAAACATTAAATCAAATTTACTTTCAATACCAAATTTTTGAATCCAAATTTCAATTCTAAACTCAAACCTAAAATATCATTTCATATAAGTTTTCTTAGAAATAGTCAAAGTTCGAATAAAAGTCCAATCTTTCAAACAAATCAACTTCCGAAAATTTATGCCGTATTTCAATTTTTAATAAAAAAAAACTAAACTTCGATTAATTAAACAATTTCGATTATCAAGTTTAAATTCCAACATTTCAAGCTCCAATTCAAAATAATTCAATTTCCATAATTTGGATTTTATTCTTAAAATCAATTCATTTAAATAATTTCAAAACAACTTTTAAAATCCATTAATTTAGCCAATCCGGTGTCCGTATATAATTTTCTATCCTACGGCCAAGTGATTATTTATTTCAGTTAAATGTCAGAGATGAATATATATCACTTAAACCGATCACAATGTCATATGTATCACAGGATATATATAAGCAAATAAACATCCAAACAATTAAATATCAACCAATAGCATCCATCGAATAAATCATCCAATAGACAATACAATTCACAGCAATTTCATAGTTATCAATATCAGATAATTTAATCGCAATCAAATTCCTATTTAATTTAACTGTCAATTTTTAATTTCTAACATTAAATTCAACGACGATCTAGATGACAATTTAAATTTTTATCAACAACGACTAATAAAAATAATATCACTTCACAATATCAAATTTAACTAGCATCAGAATATTCTAGTACGTTGTGAGCGTTATAAAACACTCACCTTGAATTTCTGTTGTTGCCGAGACGTTCCGGTTTGGAACTAAAACTGGACGACGCCCAATTTTAGCCCAAATTTCCACCGTCTCCAAATCCATCCAAACCAATTTCATTTCGAAGCTCTCGTCATTACGATCGCAACGCAAAAAGTTTCGTTCCAATCGGACCTCGTATGAACAAGTTATAGTAGTTTAAAGTTACACGAATTTAAATACACATTAATTTACAAATTTAATTTATGTTTAATTTCTAACCCAAATCAATTGCAGGCTGCACGTGCTCTCTTCTCCTTCACGCGTCTCTCCCAGGTAGCGTACGCGAAACAAAACCCATCACGCCCGACTAGGGTTGCATATCGCGGCCTCCACGATTGTCGATATCACGATCAGGAAGCGCCATATCGAAGCTCCTCTCCCCCTCTACCTTCGGCCGCAACCATGGTGAACTCGGCCCCCTCTGCTGCACGCAAATCAAGGAAAAACGCGAATCTTAGAATGCAAATTCCCGTTGATTCGTTGCTCCGTTTTCGATCATCTCCGTATGGATTTGAAGAGCTCGCCGAGATCTACAACTTTGCTTTTGGAATTTTTCGATTTCGTTGAACGGATTGAGAGATATTAAGAGAACAAATTTCGAAAATTTTCAGCCCTTGAATTTGAAGGTGGCGGCTGAAGATGGAGGAGCTAGGGTTTTGCAAATGAATGGTGAAGGGGTCCTTTTATAGAAATTGCAAAACACTATTCACCCAAAATTTTCCAAACTCCAAACGAAGCGTGCCGGCAGGCGTTTCTAAGGTTTACCCCACGTTCCGAACACAATGGAACAGGTTTCGGAAGCTAATTCGATCGTCTGTGCGAGTTACGGAGAAAACGATCAGTTTTAAATTAAACCGATTTCGATGCGTTTTGGCTTGCCCCGGACAAATGGCAACTCCGATTGACACGAAATTTGAAACCATACAATAATATCACATTACGGATCCGATGAAACTAGTTTCGTCGAAATCCGAGACTTTTTTGAAAAAAGACTATTTTCTCTCGCCGAATTAATATTAAAAACAATTCGATGCGTTTCGAGCTGCCACGGTCAAATGATAACTCCGATTACTACAATAATTGAAATCCGACAATAACAAACTATTACGGATCCAATGGAACAAGTTTCGTTCAATTCTGAGACTGTTCGAAAAATGTCTATTTTTCAGTCGATAATTAAATATTAAAATATTCAATTTTCACAAATTAACTTTAAATTCAATTTTAAAAGTTCTATAACATTACTATAACTCCAATATGATAAGATAAAATTTTACAAATTATTTTCAATCATATTCAACTCGATTTCAATTATTTCTGAAATTTAACTTATTAAATTATCGATTTAATTGTCTAATTAAATCCAATATTCGAAAAATAAATTATTCGACTGTTTAATTTCAATCTAAAATTCCCAATTTTAAATTATTAACTTTTAAATCAAATTTCAATTGTTCACAAATTCCATTTTTAATTTCACAGTAATTAACAATCTTTTACAATGCAGTTTTCCATTATAAATCCAATATAAAAGATTATAGTAGATTCAGCGTTCAATTTTATTGTAATTCAAATTCAAGTTATTTAATCCCAAATGAATTCTTTTATTTCGATTTCCACTTTCATTATTGAATCAACCATTTACTTATTCTTTGTTTACAATCATAACCAATTTGGTTTACAATCAAATTCAATTCATTATTTACATTCACTACAAGTTAACATCCATATTTATTTTACAAATAAGTTATTTCAGAATTCAGTTTTGTATTTTAACTTTTAATTCACATTTAACAACACAAAATTTTATTTCCTTGGATTTTTATCCAAAATTTTCATTTTAATTCGTATTTTTAAAGTGTTAAAAAAATACGGGTCGTTACATTCTCCCCCACTTAAAACTTTTCGTCCTCGAAAAGGAACGGAGAAGGGGAAACCATCATTTAGATATAATTCATTCAAAATATTCTACTTATTTGCAAAATTTAGTTATAGGATTTTTTTTTTCACAAAATTTTCTAACTCCCGGATTTTTGAAAAATTTCGGCAGCACCTCCTTTGCGCGGCTAGGACCGAAAAATTTCACAGTGGTAATAATTGCATGATATACATCTCATTACAAGAATGAGGCATCCCAAAACATGGGGAACACAATAATATACCACAACATAAACCGTAATCCGAGAACGTACCTTTTATTTAGCGTTTATTAGCATTTTAACTTACATTTTGCATTAAGCGCAGAAGCGAGCTCCACAAGCGAAGCGCAACCCCTTTGCTACCTACTAAAATTCTCAATAACCAAGTTAGAACCATGCATATAAAGATAGATCGATATACTTATCATAAACAACATACATATAACATGTTTAGCTTAAAAACTGCAATTCCAATTCCAGGACAGCAAACGAATCTCAGTTTTTGGTTACCTGAACGATAAAATTTGGCAATGGAATCTAAACAAAAGTTGTTGCATTCATTTCAGGCTTTCCGGAATGTCCAAAATCATCGAATTCGGACCATCCGTTCAAAAGTTACGGCCGTTTTACTAAAAGGATACGCCTCAGCCTGGGCAATGAATTGCGCAGGTCAGCGACTTCCACTCACGTTTTCGACCCTCTAAATGACAGAAAACCACAAAACATTTAAAACAAAAGTTTTAGCGTAAGTTCTAAGCTTTCCAGAAAGGGCAAGATCATCAAAATCCGATAAACCAGTAAAAAGTTATGGCAAGAATACTAAGGTGCTTCAGATTCCTACTTCGCACAGGCCAGCGACTAATATTGGTGTTTTAAGCCTAGTGGATGAAGGTATTTATCAAAACATTCTAAACAAAACATGTAGCACAGTTTCTAGGCTTTCCGAAAAGTCCAAGATCGTCAAATTCCGTTCAACCATTTAAAAGTTATGGTTGTTTTCGTTTCAGCATATATTGGACAATTTTGGATTTTTCAAAAATTTGCTTTTATTATTTCAAAGTACAACCATCAACTTCAAATTTTCTAAAGAAACAATCATAAACACAAAGTCGTTTATTTTCTTATATATCCATGAAATAAGTTTACATTCGATTTGTTTCCAATTTATTCAAGTTTGTTTCATTCATAATTTAAATTCAAGTCAATTTGCTTCAATTTAATTTGAATTCAATTATATTTAATTTCACTTTGCTTCAAATTTGAATTTAATTATTTAAAATTTTTATTCCATTTATTCAATTCCATTTACACTAATGAATTCTATTTAATCAATTATCATCCATCTAACAACCAATGCATATCAAATATTAACATCCATCCATAATCTACACTAAATCAATTATACATTTCCAAGTCAAAATTTTAATTTCATACACTTCCAAGTTTATTGACATTTAGTTTTATTCAAATTTAATTAGTTTCCATTTACTAATCTTATATTTAATTAATTTTAAATTTAATTTTACAACTTAAATTTCCTTTATATTTACAACTATCAATAGATCTTCACATTTTTTATTATTTGCAATCACACTTGTATATTGTTCATTTACTTATCCTTATTAGCATTTTAAACTTTTTAAGTATTTGGTAAGTTATAACTATGCAAATAGAATGTAGTTAAACAATATACAACTTCTTTTCATTCAATTTGAGTGTTATACCTATTAAATAAATTTCCAATTTATTATTTTCCAAATTAAGGGTTACTACTACAATTAATTTTTTTTTTCACTTAAATTCAATTTCACCCTTTCAATTCATAAGTTTCTAACAATTCAAGATTTACTTTAGTTTAATAATTAAAATCATTCTTTATTAGAGAACTTAAGAATTTCAACTCCGGTTTCATTTCAAATCAAGTTTGAAATAATATATACTTATATTAATGTGTATCAAGTCATACTATAGAGAATACAAAATAAAATTCAATTTTTAATCAAACAGGGTTTAGAAAAACTATTAAGTGATCTCCCCCACTTGGACTCTCGAAAATAAAGTCGATGATGCGTGCACTCATCACCGGAATCATTTTCTAGTGTCAAGAGGGGAGTATAACACTTACTTCATTTGAAAATCCTTTGAAACAATTTCTAATCAAATATACTATCATATAATACTTATATTATACATTTCAAATTTTTGATAATAAATTTTCAAAACACCGGAATTTAAATTCTCCATCTTAATTTAAATTCATTTTTATTTTATTTTATTTACCATTTATATTCATTGTCAGTCATATTTACAAGTTTCATTCCTTAAAAATCATCCATTAGTCAATAGTTAGAAATATTGACTAATCAACAATAAACGATGATAATCTAATATTATCATCTCCTAACAACCAATACAATCAAAATTTATAAATTTTCAAGATAATTCTTTTATATATAAAATATAATCTAAAACAATATTATGTCAATCTGTCCTATTCGAGTGTTTAGAAATTCCTATCGATGCCTTGGCGTCCCAAGTACCAACCAGAATTCATAAATACTCAACGGACAAATTAACACAATATAAAATCATTTTTATATCAAAATTACAAATACGCTCTCTCATATACACTCAAACTCATTCGTAAGGTTTAACCCTATTTCAATGAGTTATTCCCCACTAGAGCCAAGGTAATCTAAACCAAAGCTCTGATACCAACTGTAACGACCCACCTTTTTGGACCGTTCAAGTGGACAAATCAACACATGTCCAACTCAAACCGTTCAAAAAGGCAGATGGTTATTGGGGTTAAAATAAGAAAAGAAAGGAAAGAACATAACAAACTCAGAATCTCGCAGCGGAAGGAACAAGATATAATAATAAAATAACAGTTCATGAAGCTGTTAAATAAATAAATTTGATTATTATTATACATTATAAATCAGAGTTACATACATATCAGAGATAATACAACAATGCAGCGGAAAAATAATATAGTAGTAGAATACAAATGATGTAATACCAAACTTCGTCTTCATCCTCCAGAATAAATCTTCAACCTTATCTGAAATGCTCAGGCTGACCCGAGCGTAATGAAAAGACAAAACACTCGAGTCAGGACTAAAATATCTCATGTAAGTTAAATCGAATAAGTAAAAAAAATGAGTGTGACGGCGTCGGAGATGTTTACGGGGTTTGACATCTCCTATCCAGTGTCAACGTGAGTGCAATAACTTAAGAGATGTTACGGGATTTTCCATCTCTCAAGGATCCGTTAAACTATCTACTATGTAGTACAATACGCTAAGTAGATAATGTCTATCAGTAATATAAAGATATCAAGGTAGGGTTAAGCAGGGCCCATACACCTCTTAACCTGTTTATTCCCAAAAGCATATACAAGACCGTAGTTTCCCCAAAACCGGAAGTCACCAGAGGGCAATCCATATACTAAAGGTACAAATCAAAATCGTAGTGGTCGCGAATAGGATAATCAGTATGACAAGGTACATGAGGCGATACCAACTAGGATACTAGTAGTTGCCTGATCCGGACTGATGTTGGGCATAGCAGCTACTACCCCAACACCGCGAAACAACACTCCCAAATCGCGGGGTGCACCCAAATCGAATCACAAAAGTAATAGACATGGTATCGAAGGAGTGTGTCCGCTAGAGATGGTGATCCTCAATGGCCCGGCGCGGCTCCTGTTTTAGTCATGTCAGGGGTCATCCAAAATCGTTCTCTTTCTTCAAATCAACACGTTCACCAAAACCATCCACTTCATTCTGGATCAACACTCCACGAATATAGTTATTAAAGTGGTTTTCGGTATCGACAGAGAGTATGTCCATATCCGATCCCGGTCTCTTTAATAACTACGTTATATTTTTCACACCGGTTGGATCTTTTACATTTCAAATCGATTCATAATTGATATCAAAATATCATATTCGCTTCAAAGTCAAACCCATTTCAAAAACATCATATCTATTCAAATATACGATTTCATTTCAAAATCATTTTCCGCCTCAATATCTCATTTCGATTTCAAAATCAATTTCGAATTTCAATTTAGGTTGCAACTTCATTTATCCCAATTCGTATTTAAATTCGAGATTTAAATATAAACAATTCACCTTATTGACCAGCTTGAAAATTTTAGAAAATAGTTTTTAAGTAGTTTAAAAGTAGTTTAAATAATTAAAATAGTTAAAATAGTTTAATAGAAAATATTTAAATAGTTTAATCGAAAATAATTTGGATATAGAAATGGTTTATATAGTAAAACAGTTTGAAAATCAAAATAATTTCAATATTTAAAGAATATAGATTTTTAAATCATTTATACTAAAATATTCATTTAAAACAAATTCCAAAGTCAAACCGGTCAACTTCCCAATTTCCTACCCAAATCAATTCAAATTTCCATTTCGATTTAATCGATTCAATTCTGATTTCAACTCGAATAAATTTTGATTCCAATAAACAAATTCCGTTCACTTTTAATTTCCAATTTCAAATTAATTACCAATTCCAAATTAATTTCCAATTCCACATTAATTTCCAATTTCAATCCCAAATCCAATTTCAAAATATCGATTTAAACATTAAATCAAATTTACTTTCAATACCAAATTTTTGAATCCAAATTTCAATTCTAAACTCAAACCTAAAATATCATTTCATATAAGTTTTCTTAGAAATAGTCAAAGTTCGAATAAAAGTCCAATCTTTCAAACAAATCAACTTCCGAAAATTTATGCCGTATTTCAATTTTTAATAAAAAAAAACTAAACTTCGATTAATTAAACAATTTCGATTATCAAGTTTAAATTCCAACATTTCAAGCTCCAATTCAAAATAATTCAATTTCCATAATTTGGATTTTATTCTTAAAATCAATTCATTTAAATAATTTCAAAACAACTTTTAAAATCCATTAATTTAGCCAATCCGGTGTCCGTATATAATTTTCTATCCTACGGCCAAGTGATTATTTATTTCAGTTAAATGTCAGAGATGAATATATATCACTTAAACCGATCACAATGTCATATGTATCACAGGATATATATAAGCAAATAAACATCCAAACAATTAAATATCAACCAATAGCATCCATCGAATAAATCATCCAATAGACAATACAATTCACAGCAATTTCATAGTTATCAATATCAGATAATTTAATCGCAATCAAATTCCTATTTAATTTAACTGTCAATTTTTAATTTCTAACATTAAATTCAACGACGATCTAGATGACAATTTAAATTTTTATCAACAACGACTAATAAAAATAATATCACTTCACAATATCAAATTTAACTAGCATCAGAATATTCTAGTACGTTGTGAGCGTTATAAAACACTCACCTTGAATTTCTGTTGTTGCCGAGACGTTCCGGTTTGGAACTAAAACTGGACGACGCCCAATTTTAGCCCAAATTTCCACCGTCTCCAAATCCATCCAAACCAATTTCATTTCGAAGCTCTCGTCATTACGATCGCAACGCAAAAAGTTTCGTTCCAATCGGACCTCGTATGAACAAGTTATAGTAGTTTAAAGTTACACGAATTTAAATACACATTAATTTACAAATTTAATTTATGTTTAATTTCTAACCCAAATCAATTGCAGGCTGCACGTGCTCTCTTCTCCTTCACGCGTCTCTCCCAGGTAGCGTACGCGAAACAAAACCCATCACGCCCGACTAGGGTTGCATATCGCGGCCTCCACGATTGTCGATATCACGATCAGGAAGCGCCATATCGAAGCTCCTCTCCCCCTCTACCTTCGGCCGCAACCATGGTGAACTCGGCCCCCTCTGCTGCACGCAAATCAAGGAAAAACGCGAATCTTAGAATGCAAATTCCCGTTGATTCGTTGCTCCGTTTTCGATCATCTCCGTATGGATTTGAAGAGCTCGCCGAGATCTACAACTTTGCTTTTGGAATTTTTCGATTTCGTTGAACGGATTGAGAGATATTAAGAGAACAAATTTCGAAAATTTTCAGCCCTTGAATTTGAAGGTGGCGGCTGAAGATGGAGGAGCTAGGGTTTTGCAAATGAATGGTGAAGGGGTCCTTTTATAGAAATTGCAAAACACTATTCACCCAAAATTTTCCGAACTCCAAACGAAGCGTGCCGGCAGGCGTTTCTAAGGTTTACCCCACGTTCCGAACACAATGGAACAGGTTTCGGAAGCTAATTCGATCGTTTGTGCGAGTTACGGAGAAAACGATCAGTTTTAAATTAAACCGATTTCGATGCGTTTTGGCTTGCCCCGGACAAATGGCAACTCCGATTGACACGAAATTTGAAACCATACAATAATATCACATTACGGATCCGATGAAACTAGTTTCGTCGAAATCCGAGACTTTTTTGAAAAAAGACTATTTTCTCTCGCCGAATTAATATTAAAAACAATTCGATGCGTTTCGAGCTGCCACGGTCAAATGATAACTCCGATTACTACAATAATTGAAATCCGACAATAACAAACTATTACGGATCCAATGGAACAAGTTTCGTTCAATTCTGAGACTGTTCGAAAAATGTCTATTTTTCAGTCGATAATTAAATATTAAAATATTCAATTTTCACAAATTAACTTTAAATTCAATTTTAAAAGTTCTATAACATTACTATAACTCCAATATGATAAGATAAAATTTTACAAATTATTTTCAATCATATTCAACTCGATTTCAATTATTTCTGAAATTTAACTTATTAAATTATCGATTTAATTGTCTAATTAAATCCAATATTCGAAAAATAAATTATTCGACTGTTTAATTTCAATCTAAAATTCCCAATTTTAAATTATTAACTTTTAAATCAAATTTCAATTGTTCACAAATTCCATTTTTAATTTCACAGTAATTAACAATCTTTTACAATGCAGTTTTCCATTATAAATCCAATATAAAAGATTATAGTAGATTCAGCGTTCAATTTTATTGTAATTCAAATTCAAGTTATTTAATCCCAAATGAATTCTTTTATTTCGATTTCCACTTTCATTATTGAATCAACCATTTACTTATTCTTTGTTTACAATCATAACCAATTTGGTTTACAATCAAATTCAATTCATTATTTACATTCACTACAAGTTAACATCCATATTTATTTTACAAATAAGTTATTTCAGAATTCAGTTTTGTATTTTAACTTTTAATTCACATTTAACAACACAAAATTTTATTTCCTTGGATTTTTATCCAAAATTTTCATTTTAATTCGTATTTTTAAAATGTTAAAAAAATACGGGTCGTTACATAAAGGCATAAATATAACTTACCAATTATAAAAGTTGAGATGTTAATAAGGAAGTGTAATGTAAAATTATACAAGTAAACCTAAAAGTAATGAAAGTATTCAATGCATTCTTTAATAGATAAGGATTTATTTGTTAGAGTTGTTATGAACTTAAGTATAATTGAAAATGTTATTAATTAAATAGAAATGTAAGTATTATAGGAAAATGAAAAAAAAAAACTTAAGTTAATTGATATGCGAAGAAATTTAATCAAACATGAAGACTATAAATAAATGAATGTTAATAAATGGAATTATGTAATAATAAATGAATGAATAAATATAATGCAAGAAATTAGTAGGAACTGATATGACAATAATAAATGAAATTGAACATTTGTAAGTAATAAATGAAATAAAATGAAATGGAATTAATAAGAATGAACTTAATTTATTGTTTGAAATTGTTGTTTGTTTTGGTTTATGAGTTGTTTAGGTAAAAGATATTTTTAATTGCTTAGATGTATGAATAATCTATTGAGTTATCTAAGGCTGTTGAGTAAATGAAATACTTCATAGTTATTTGTCATTCTATGTGATTTAAAGTGTCTTACCCCGAACAAACCAATTGTTTTATTTGCTTGAATGGTTGATGTGTATTTGATGTGTATGTTGTTGGTTGCAAGTGATTGTTGTTGTATTGATTTGTTGGTTAGAGGTTGAAACAACTTTAAATATTTCATTTTATATAAATATTAACTCTTTTCGGATTGTATAAGTGAAATACAGGTTATGGAAGCAATTGCTACTGCTTTTGGTTTCATAATTAAGCGTTGTTTGCCCGACAAATAGGTACGTTCTCGGATTACGGTTTTATAGCGTTATTATATTATTTTTCCCATGTTGGGATATATTATTTTGGAAAATATATGTTATATATTGTTATATTTGATATTATATTTTCTTCCGAGCCTCTCCATACAAAGGAGACTCTGCCAAAATTTTCTGTAAATTGTGGACTTAGAAATTTTTTGAAAATGTTTTCCAAACTTTATTAATTTGAGTATAAAATGATTTAATGGTTATAAATTTGTATATTTTATTTAAATAAATTACTTTTGTAAATTTCATTGTTTATAAAGTTAATATTTTTGAATAAGATATATCGATTTCTTAATTCTCCTTTCCCTTCTTCTTCCTTTTTGAGGACGAAAAGTTTTGAGTGGGGGAGAGTGTAACGACCCGTAAAAATTCGATAATTAAATTGGTTAAATTTATAAGATTTTTGTAATTAAATTTAGAAAGAAATAAAACCTTATAATTTATAATGAAGTGAAAGTTAGAAATGAATGTAGCATTGGAAATTAAAATTTATTTTGTAAAATTGAAGTGAAATCCCAATAATGAAATAGTGTCAATTGTTGCACTTGGTTATAAACTAGAAATAAGTAAATAAGAATAAGTATTGGATTAACCAAGAAATAATATATTGATTAATTGTAAATGAATGTAAGTTAATTGTTAATTACTTGAATGTCATTCCAATAAATGAAATAATGTAAATGTTATACTTGGTTATAAATGAAGTGTAAGAAAACAAATGTAAATAGTAAATTTACTAATGTGATAATGTGTTGTTAATGGTTTATGAATGAAATAATAATTAGAATAAAAGGTAATAATGTTAATATAAGTTGACTATCAACAACTTGAATGGAAATCCAAGCAATTGAAAGGGTTAAAGAGTTATCAGTGGCATAGGTTGTAAATAAATTTTATTAATATATGCATTTATTTGATAATTGAATTAAGAAGAAACTGATAATGTGAAGGATGTATTAATTAATTACGTAAAGTGCAATGAATAGAAATTGAATGGAGTTTGAATTGTATAGGTTGTTATAACACTTGGTTGTGAATACTGAATTTATTAGTGTGATTTAAAGTTAATGGTAATAATTAATATACGTTACCTATTTAATTAGCCTATTATATTAAAATATGAAACCAATAACAATAAATGTAATTAAGTATTACGTTAATGTAACTTTAGGTAATATTTGGTAATAATGTAAATTGTTTTCATAGAGTAATAATGGATTTAACAAAAAGAATGAAATCAAGATGAATAAATACATTGGGAGTATAAATTTTAATAAATGTGTGCATTGATTTATAGTAGGATATAAAAGGTAATTAATAATTTGAAGGTTGATTTATTAATAGAAATGTGCAATGGATGGAAATGGAATAAGTGTAGTGTAATGAGAGTTGTTGTAATAATTGTTTGTAAAGAATTAACTTACAAATATTATAAAATGTATAATGGTGACAGTTGGTGTTGTTACCAATTTAACTGATCAATTTCAAATAAATGTCAACAAAATGTTACATTAATGTGGAATAAGACCATAACTGTAGTGTGAATGTAATAAAAAGAAATAGAAATGTTAATTGTATTCATAATGTAATGATTGCTTTAATAGTAGAAGTGTAAATCAAAATAAAAGAATAAAAATTGAATAAGTTTTGTAAAAGAGTAAACATATGTTTATTTATTTGAAATGTTTGTTAGCTGAAAGATTGATTGTAGAGATGAGAAAGTATTATTTAGTGAGAAATATGTAATTACTGTTTGTATCCAATAGTGTAAATATGTTTAAATTACTATAAGATAGAGAATACTAATAATAAATTAATAGGTGTAATTAAAAGCAACTTATGTTTTGTGAAAATATATGGAAAGTTTGATTTAATGAGAAGAACATTCACATCAAATAAAATGAATGTTTCATTTGTGACTGTAGGTTTAATTTCATTAAAAATAAAGAATAGAATGATTGATTTTAAAGGAAAAAATATATGTTTATTTGAACTTTGTTTTAGCTTACAGATTGATTACAAGAATAGGAAAATAATCTATTTCAGTAAGTTATTTATTACTCTTGTGTACAAACAACAAATTTATATACGTGTTTAAATAAACAATTGTTCTATTTTTTTCATCTATTTTAGTTGTCTATTTTAAAATTTAACTTTGTAAGTAATTGTAATTAATGTAATTTAAATGTTTCAATTAAAAGGAAAGAAAACGGTGATTGCAATTAATAGATTTAATAAAAGAAACGCGCGTTTTGTGTTAAACAGAAATGGTGCTTTAATGGAAATAAAAGAATTGAACGTTTTCATTTTTAAGGTAAGTATAATTTTATTAATTGTGCGTAGATAAAAAAAGTTATATGTGTACAAATTGAGTATTATTTGAGTGAATGAAATTAATTTGGTTATGTTTCGGAGAAATTGAATTTCAAAATGTGTATGTGGTCCCTTCATTTCTTTTTTTTATCACATGTACATTTTAAAATAGTTATCTCATTTTTTTATACTTGGTCCGTTCATTTCTCCTTCTATTTAACACCTAAGCCTAGACCTTTAGGCTACATTTAATTCTTTCCATCTCATTTCTTTTCTCTCTTCACCTTCCTCCTTTCTTTTTCATTTTTTTCCTTCTTCTTCAAATCTTCTTCTTCTTCTTTTTGAAAGCTTCTTTTCTTTTTCAATTCTTCATCTTCTTTACATTTTCTTCTTCTTTTTCAAACATTCTTCTTTTTTTCCCAAATCTTCTTCTTCAAATCCAGGTCCATACAAACTTCTCCGCCTCTTCCAAAACATTCTTAAAAAAAGAGATTAAGGAAAAAAATCAAAATAAAATATTACGGAACAAGATAGCAATCAGGAAGGAGACTAAGGAAACATAGAGCGGAGCTATGGATTAGAAGTTTTTTTTTGATTCGTATAAAGGTGAGTGTTTTAACCCACTCACAACTTCTAAGATTTCTTATGTTTGTTAAATTCATGTATGATGTGTTTAGAAATTTATTTATAGCTGTTTGGCATATATTTCATCATTATCTCAGTTAATTGCATTCATCGTAATTAATTGTTAATTTATTTATTCATTGAATTTAAATTGCCAGTTAATTGTTAATTAATTTATTCATTGCATTTAAAACTGCCAATTAATTGTTAATTAATTTATTCGTTGCATATAAACTGCCAGTTGAAAGTTATTAATTTTTATTTAATATAAACTATTTGTTGATGCCTGTTATATTTTATATGCTTTATATTGATGCTTGTTTAAATTGGATGATGATTGTAATAAATGGTTGTTTATTGATATTTAGATGAATGGATGCTATATTTTATATAAACTGTAAGTTATTATGCAATTTCATTCCATTCGGGATTGCGGTTTGAAATGATACATAACCGTAAACTTTTATTTTTAAAATTACGGATTGAAATGATAAATATCTGTATCACTTGACCATAGGATAGAAAATTATATACAGGCACCGTGGTATATATATAAAATATTTTAAAGTGATTTTCTATGGATTTTGGAAAATAAGGGTTTATATATATACTAATTTTGATATTATATAAATATATTTTTATATATGGTTAAATTCTAAAATTTAAGCTAAGTAAAATTTGATGATGTTTTTAAGTTTGATTTACGAATATTTCAAGTTTGAGCTTTATTTAAGTGATATTGAATTTATTAAATAAATATTTCTAAACTAAATAATAGTAAATTGAATTAAGGTATATATAAGATTATCATATTTGGTTGGGAATTTTGGAATATTTAAAGTCTTGAAATATATCAAAATTTGAAATGTTTTATTGAAATTAAGGTATTATTGTTTTCAAAGTATTGGTTTTCGAAATTGTTATAACTTTGAAAGTAATATGGTTTGAAAAATGAATTTATTTGAAATAGAATTTATTTAAGAATTATCTGTGAATATATGGATCTGAAACCTATTGAAATTGAAAATTTCGAAATATGACTTCAAAATGTGGTTTGGGTTTAAGATGATTTAAAAGAATATTTCAAGTTATCTAAATTTGAGAAAGATTAGTGATTGGAAATTTGGTTTTATTTAAAGGATATGTTTTGAAATGGCAAAATATTTTGGTTTTAAAGTATATACTATTTTGTAGTAAAGGATATGTTTTGAAAGGGCAGTTATTGTATTTTTAAAAGTATATATATTTGTAAATGACCACGGTGTTATAATAACGATTGGTTGTTAAAGAGACCGGGATCGGATATGGACATACTCTCTGTCGATACCGAAAACCACTTTGACAATTGTGTACGCGGTGGAGTTTCCAGAATGAAGTAGGATGGTGGCGACGATCCTAAGGTATATACGTGGACCCAACTCCCGTGAGTTGGCATAAGGTGGCTAAAACAGGAGCGATTGACGGACCAAGGAGGTAGCACCTCTTATCAGACACACTTCTTCGATACCATTCTATTACTTGTGATTGATTTGGTGGCCACCCTTGATTGGGAGTGTTGTTCGAGGTGGGCGGTAGTGGCTGCTATGCGTCACCACTAGTCCGGATGCGTAATTGGTATATCTACCCTGGCATTGCCTAGTTGTGCCGTGTCACCTACCATATCGAGCTTTACTACGATTATGATTTTAAGATCCGACCGCGTTAAGGTTCTCCATCCCCTTAATGCTATTTTCTATATGATTATACTTTATTGATTAAACATTATTATAATAGCGAATATTACTACATAGTAGACAGTTTAACGGATCCTTAAGAGGTGTGAATCCCGAACATTTCTTAAGTTACTGCACTCACGTTAGACACTAGATAGGAGATGTCAAACCCCGTAAACATCTCTGATGCCGTTTACACTCATATTTATTTCATTGATTTAACTTACATAAGATCTTTTAGTTCTGACTCGAGTGTTTTGTCTTTTCAATTCGCTCGGGTCAGCCTGAGCATTTCAGGATTTGAAGGCCCTATTTCTGGAGGACGAAGACGAAGATTTTAGTACTACTATTTATTATATTACACTACACCATTGTATTCCGCTGCATTTATTATCATTCTCTGGTATGTGTAACTCTGATATGTATTGTATAAGTCTAATCAAATGTTTTGTAAAACAACTTCATGAACTGTTATTTGATTATTATATTTCATCGTTCCGCTGCAAGATTCTATTTTGTTCTTTTATTCTCCACTTTTACTTATTTACCCCATAACAATCCACCCTTCTGTATGGTTTAAGTTGGCACGTGTGTCTGCTTAAAAGCATACAAAAGGGTGGGATGTTACATCTTTATACTCCAATTCGCGCTCTGGGAATTTGGAGTTGATGTTTATACTCTGTTTCGCACTCTGGGAATTCGAAGTTGATGTTTATACTCTGGTTCGCACTCTGGGAACTCGGAGTTGATGTTTATACTCCGTTTCGCACTCTGGGAATCCGGAGTTGATGTTTATACTCCGGTTCGCACTCTGGGAACTCGGAGTTGATGTTTATACTCCAATTTGCGCTCTAGGAATTTGGAGTTGATGTTTATACTTCGACACGCACTCTGGGAGTTCGGAGTTGAATGAAGGATTGTCGTGTATCAATCCTTTCTTGACTTTAATGTGATGGCTGGAACCTGAGCTCGGGTTTCACTTAGCGAGTGATTGGTCGCATCTCAGTCACTCCCTATTTGAATAAATTCCACCATATGGTGGAACTTAGCTCTCCGTGCATAGTGATGATCATATGAAGCATTTCAAGTAAATCACAGCTCTGGCTCGAAGAGATTGCATTTTATTGCTGGAATAAGAAAATATGGCAAAGTCAGTTGCCTTATTACAAATTCTAATTTCGAAATGCACAAACAAATTGCAAAATGGAAAGTAATCTAAATGGGTAAAGATAGCATGTCATGTGTAATAGCGGCGAAGGCTCTCGCTATTCCAGGCTCTTGGCAGAGTAAGACCGCCGACGGTCGATAATTTGAATGTGCCATCTCCGAGCCTTCGTTCAATAACATACGGTCCTTCCCATATCGGCTTTATATGCGAAGGAACCGGATAGATTATTTTTAAGATGAGATCGCCTAGTTCGAAGGTTCGCGGATGGACCTTGGCGTTATACAATCGGCGACTCGACTTCGATGCGCAGCTACCCTCAAATCAGCTTCTTCACGCTTCTTATCTAATAGATCGAGAGATTCAGCAAGTAATATAGCATTTGTCTTCGGATCATAGTATGTCACACGATGAGAAGGTACTTCTAGCTCGACTGGAATAACAGCTTCTGAACCGTAATAGAGAGAGAATGGAGTGTGACCGGTCGCGGTCTTGTAGGTTGTTCGGTAAGCCCATAAAGCCATAGGAAGTTCATCGACCCACTTGTCCCCGACCTTTTCCAGTCTTTTTTTCAGAATGGATTTTATAACTTTATTAACTGCTTCAACCTGTCCGTTTGCCTGAGGGTGTGCAACTGTAGAGAATTTCTTTTGGATGTGAAATCGTTTATAGAAATCTTTAAATTCAGCACTGTCGAATTGGATTCCGTTGTCCGTAATAATGGTGTATGGGAGATCGAATCGACAGATGATGTTGCACACTACAAAGTTGATTACTTTCTCCGTTGTTATGGTTGCAAGAGCTTCGACTTCAGCCCACTTTGTAAAGTAATCAACTGCGACGATGGCGTATTTCGTACCACCTTTTGCCAGAGGTAAAGCACCAATGATGTCAGTGCCCTACATTGCAAACGGCCACGGGCTGACCATTTGCGTTATCTCGGTAGGAGGAGCTCTAGGAATTCGGGCATATTTCTGACACCTATTGCATTTCTTTGCATAATCCGATGCGTCACGATTCACAGTCGGCCAGTAATATCCGTATCGAAGTATTTTCTTGGCAAGTGCTTGCCCCCCGGTGTGATCGTCACATTCTCCCTCATGCACATCGTGCAATACTCGTTTAATTTCATTGTGAGCGATACACCGGAGTAGAGGGACTGAGTACCCTCTTCTATACATGATTCCATTCTGGATGGTAAAGCGTGAGGCCTTCCGAAGGACTTGTCTCTTTTCACTCCTGCGCTCCGGCAGGGTTCCGTGCTCAATGTAATTTCTGAGTGGAGTCATCCATGAATCCTTTTCGAGGATGGCTTTACATACCCTATCTATTTCTGCCCGGTCAATTCTTGGGGAGGATAGCGCTTCAACGAGTCCCATTTGCTGAGCTTCACCTGTGCTGGCCAGCTTCGCCAATGAATCGGCTTTTTGGTTGCGTTCTTGAGGTATACAATAAATGGCATAATAATCAAACTGATTTAGTACTTCCTGAACTCGAGCTAAGTAAGCAGCCAACCTTCGATCTCTTGCTTGATACTCTCCCCGTACTTGGCACACAACTAATTATGAATCACAATAAATTTCCACAGCAATAATTCTCAAATCTTTAGCAAGTTTCAAGACCGCTAAGAGGGCTTCATATTCAGCTTCATTATTAGTCGCATGAAAATCGAACTTCAGAGCATAACATATAGATCGGCCTTTGGGAGTTTCAAGTACAACACCGGCGCCCGAACACCGGTCATTTGATGCACCGTTGGTATAAAGCTTCCAGACGTATTCGGGGGATTCACTGGTTTTGGGCAAGTCCTTTGGAATGGTAAATTCAGCTATAAAATCGGCTAGGACTTGTCCTTGAATGGCTCGTCTTGGAGTGTAAGTAATGTCAAATTGGCTCAGTTCGATGTTCCACTTGAGTAACCTACCAGACGTCTCAGGCCGCGAAAGGACCTGTCATAACGGCTTGTCGGTGTAAACAATAATGGGATGTGCCTGGAAATATGGTCGGAGCTTCCTTGACGCAATAACCAGGCAATAAGCCAACTTTTCTAGCTTCGGATAATTCCTTTCGGCCCCAGTCAATCGCTTGCTGACGTAGTATACCGGTTTCTGTATCTTGTCTTCTTCTCGAATTAATGCAGCGTTGATAGCGTTTTCTATTATCGCCAAATATACGAAAAACATCAAATGATCAATGGGCTCCGACAGGATAGGTGGTGTGGATAGATGCTGAACTAGTGCTTGGAAAGCGCCCTCACACTCCGTGGTCCATTCAAAGTTTCGTTTCCCTTTTCGGATCAGATCGAAGAAGAGAATGCATTTGTCAGTGGACTTTGAAATGAACCTGCTCAATGATGCTACCTTTCCATTGAGACTCTGGACTTGTTTTATGGTTTTCGGAGTTTCGAGATTTCTGATTGCCCAAATCTTTTCAGGGTTAGCCTCGATTCCCCGAGCGTTAACAATGAATCCAAGGAATTTTCCAGATGCAACTCCAAAATGACATTTCAGTGGATTTAGCTTCATTTTGTGTTCCCGAAGTATGTTGAACATAGTTTCCAAGTCTTTAACATGGTCGGTGGAGAGTCATGACTTCATAAGCATGTTGTCTACATATACTTCCATTGTTTTCTTGATTTGGTTGGCAAACATCCGATTGACCAATCGTTGATAAGTAGCCTCGGCTTTCTTGAGTCCGAATGACATAACTTTGTAACAGTAAAGTCCCAGATTGGTTACAAAGCCGGTATGTTCTTGATCGGGTAAATGCATCGGTATCTGATTGTAGCCAGAATACGTGTCCATGAAGAATAAGAGTTCATTTCCAGCTGTCGAATCTACTAGTTGGTTAATTCTGGGAAGCGGGAAACTGTCTTTGGGACATGCTTTATTCAGATCGAAATAATCGACACATGTTCTCCACTTTCCGTTCGGCTTTCGGACGAGCACGGGATTTGACACCTATTCAGGATATAGCGCATCCCGAATGAACCCGTTCGCTTTAAGCTTTTCTACTTCTTCTTTAAGGGCGGCAGTTCTCTCTGGATCCATACCACGCTTTTTCTGTTTGACCGGGACATGCCGCGGGTCAATGTTCAGAGTGTGGCTTGCAATGTCCGGCGAGATCCCATACATATCAGAATGTGTCCAAGCAAATACGTCAAGATTTGCCTGCAGCAATTCAACCAATTCCTCTTGAGTTTGCTGGCTTAGCTGAGATCCAATCTTTAACATTTTCGAGTCATCGTCATTGTCAACTGGGACATCAATCGCCAGTTCGGTCGGGGATGCTTGACTTTCTTTAGATTCTCCGTCCTCTTCAGTTTCTCTTGGGTCAAGATCTTTGAGGAATTGGCTGGGGTGCCCGGGCCTGGGCTCGGGCGTTAATTGTCAATTGTTGGTAAAGCGGACGCAGAGAGATTCCTCCACGCCCTTTCCTTTCTCCTTTCGCTGCGCTTCCCGCAGCTCAGCGACATAACAGGCTCTGGCAGCAGCCTGATCTCCCTGAATGATTCCTACTACGTGATCATTGGGAAATTTTAAAGTCAAACACCACGGGGCAATGGCTACCCTGAATTCAACGAGGGTTGGTCGGCCCAGGAAAGCATTATAAGGGGAGTCTATGTCCAAAACAATGAACTGCAACATCCGTACTCTCCGACGTTCTCCATCTCCCAACTCTACTGGCAGTTCCACTATTCCAGTGGGTATAGTAGCACTTCCGTTGAAACCATGGACTCGGGATTGACAAGGCTTCAAGTCTGTGGCTTCCATTCTCATTTGATCATAAGCTCGCTTGAACAAAATATTCACAGAGCTCCCACTGTCAACTAAGATTCTCTTCATCCAAGTGGGACCTACTTGAGCTGAGATGACCAGTGGATCAATAGTGGGGGCTTCGACTTTATCAGCGTCTCTGTTCCTGAACACGATGTCATCCGTCATTGTCTTTTGTTGCTTGGCCAGAGCCCCTTCATTAAAACTACTATAACACTCGAAGTCCGCATGCCTGATAGAACTGGCATATGACTCCATTTCCTTCCAGATCTGTTGGATGAGGACAACCACTTATTGTATTGATAACCAACCTCCCTCCTATACGAGCGGGTTCCTCCTGTCTTTCCTGATTCGACGCACGATTCTGATTTGATGGGGCCGCACCACCAGACTGTGGTGCCTGCACATACTGATCCAACTTCCGTTCACGTATCAGTTTTTCGATGAGGTCTTGTAAATGACGACACTCATTGGTGTTGTGGCCATAACTCTCATGGAATCTACAAAACTTTCCTGTTTGGATTTGTCTTTTAGTTGGTGGCTTCGGGGCAGGTTTCTTGTATTGCATGATATTGCAGGTCTGCAAATACACATTTTCCAACGACGTGTTCAATGGAGTGTAATTTTCGTACATGGAAGCTCTACGTCGTGGACCATAATTCTGATCGCGTTTTTTGTTTTGATTTCCATTGTCCCTCTGCTGATTCTGTTTATTTTGTACGTTTAACTGAACTTTTCCAGAACTATCTCTGGATTGTTTAACAGCGATGTTACTTTGGATTCCTTCGATGTTGGGCCCTGCATCATCCTGCTTCCTAGACTGTTTCGCATCCTCCCTTCTCAAGAATTGGGCTGCCTTGGAATAGAAATGGTCCAACGACGCAGGTGGTTTTCCAACTAACCAATTTCCGAACTCGGAATCAGCATCAATCCCCTTGGTCAATGCCATCAGGATAGAGTTATCATTGGGATTGCTTATTTCTGCACACGCAGCATGGAATCGCTCCAAGTAGCGTCTAAGTGTTTCTCCGGGAGCTTGTGTAACACTAGACAGAGTGTTAATGTTTTTAGGCCTCGCCACATGCATACGGAATTGTTCAACAAACTTTGTGGCCATCTGATCAAAATTAGAAATGGATCGTGGTGGCAAACGAGTAAACCACATGGTTGCAATGCCCCCCAGGGAAATGGGGAAACTACGGCATTTTACTGCGTCATCAGCTCTCGCAGCATTCATCAGCCATTCGTACTTCAGGATGTGTTGATTGGGATCAGAACTCCCTTCATAGACTGGCAAAGCTGGCATCCTGAAGCGCCGAGGTGGTTCTGCATATAATATGTCATCGGTGAAAGGGGTATGACTTCGGGAGATTCCCCAGTCGTCATTACTGAGATCCTGACTTTCATGGATTATTTGACGAATCATCATTTGGTATATTCGGTATTCGGATACTTGGATCATGTTGTGCCAAGGTGTGGTCGGGTTCCACAGCGCGAGTCTGGACCGGACGCAGTCGACGATCCATGCCTCGCCTCCTTGGTTCAACATTTTTCTGGGACGTAAGGTTCTGGGGTTTGCTCTCGTGGGTTACGTTGAGGATTAGCTTGGTTTCTAGCATCAACCCCTTGTCCAGTAGTGGTGGTAGTAGCGATGTTGCCTGTGACATGATAAGGAGCAGCACCTCCTCGGGATGAAGGTCCTGTATGATGACTAGCGGATGGTCCAGTTCTGGGTTGTCCAAGATTCAAAGCAGGTTGGTGCCCTGTGGCTTGGGTGTAGCTTACATCCAACCGTGGGCGCGTGGATCGGTGATGACCATCAGATGAGGTTGAACTCTCTATAGAAGAATAAGAACCTTGGTCTCTTCTGGATCTTCTACGCCTTTGGCGATTTAGTTGGTTGGACAACTCTGTGTTAGCGCGGAGTTGTTCCGTTAGCTGTTGGCGACTCTGGGTCAACTCTTGAAGCAACATCTGGAATTCTTGTCTAGTGACCGGGACTGATGGATCTTAAGGTCCGGCAGCATCTTGGTTGGATGGAGGCAATTGCGCGGGATTCTGCCTGTCCCGTCCTCCCTGATCAGCAGCTATAGAAGTAGTCCGTGTACTTACCATGGTGAATTGATGAAAGTCCTTTCCTAGATCTGATGCAGATCTGAATAGAATGGAAGGGCTTTAAAGTTCTAGATCTAGATCTTCTTCTTGGATTTATGCAATCCGATATAGATAGGAGATCCAATGAGCAGGAGAAAAATTGGGTTTTTCTCAGTAAAAGCACCAAAGTGTTTGTACCAAAATTGGGCGCAACACTCTTCGGAAGTTTTTGAGGAGATAAAGTGAAGAAATTAAATGAAAAAGAGGATTATCTAACAAAAACTCCAAATCTCAAATATGAAACTAAGTAAAATGCAAGGAGACACAAGAATTTAGAGTGGTTCGGCGTATCGCCTATGTCCACTATGAAGTTGATAGATTTATTGATCTTTCTTTGAAGATTACAAGTGAATTCAATAAATTATAGCAGGTAATTATGATTTGCAGCAGTGAAATTCGTTGGTGGCAGCAGCAATGGAGTTCAGATCTGGATCCGGTAGAGTCTGGGCATTGGCTATCTCGAAGAAGATGAAGAACCTCATTTCTGTTGGCTTTGGGGGTCTATTTATAAGTGTATGAGGCTGGTCTTTCGCTCAGATCTCGGAAGACCCTCTCTGGCACGTGACCAGGCCTGCGCGCCCAAGCCCGTGAAGTTTCGGTCCGATCCGTGATCGATACGAACAGATTTCGTATCGATCAAGATTTCATCCAATGGAGTCGAAATTTGGCGTGGACATTCTTTAGCATGCACGTAGTCTTCTATGAAAATTTCATAGCATTTGGACTTGTTGATTAGGAGATATGATCGATACGAAATGGGATTCTCGGTTGGCTGTTTCATTCGACTCGCTCTTATTCGACTCGCTTTTGTTCGACTCGGTGACGTGGCACTTGAATCTTTGGACCACTCCGCCTTTGATGCTGTTTTGATCGAGTCGTTCTGGGACTTTCGCCTTGTTCGTATCGATGGTAGTAGCCTTTGTTCGCATTGATAAAAGATGTGCAGTTCGCATCGATGGAGGTAGAAGTCTTCGGATGGATGCGAAGCGGAGCGAGTCGAAATGTGGCTCTCTGATGGAGTCGAACTAGATGGAGTCGGACAATGGTTCTACGAAGGAGTCGAAATAGATGGAGTCGAACTGTGGCCTGAAGCGGAGCGAGTCGAACAAGTGCTTTCTGATGGAGGCGAAGTGGAGCGAGTCGCACAAGGGTTCTTTGATGGAGTCGAACTATATGGAGTCGATCAGTGGTTCTATGATGGATGCGGAGCGAGTTGATCTGAGCGAGTCAAAGTTGGCTTCTCTGATGGATTCGAGCTGAGCGAGTCGAAGTGTAGTTGGTTTTCATCCACTTTTGTATCGTTCGTAACTTGAACATACGAACTCGGATTGACCTGAAATTTGAAACGTTGACTCTCGTAGCTTCGCTTGTTGTGTCATGTCAATTTAAGCTCGATCCGGACTCGGATAAAATTTGTTGATATCCATAGTGGGCCTGCGTACAACCGATTCTCTTAGACGAACTGTCTTTGATTTCTAGTCAAGTTCTTGGTATCACGGCCTTGCCAAAAGGCGGGATAACATTAATAAATACCAAAAATAAAATATTTATTGATTAAAGTAAATAATTAATAATTATGGCAAACAAAAAATTGGAATTCTTTGTAATTGGGCACCTTTAAGTTTCAAAATACACAACCGTTTCTTCTAAAAAACATATTATGAAAAAAATCTTACCATCAAGTTTCATAAAATATGCATAAAATTCAACAAATATTTGCTGAGAACTTTGCAAATATTTGCACAGTAATCTGCTAATATTTGTAAAGAAATCTATATATTTTTAAAATTTCAAAACTGCAAATATATGCAGATTTTCAAAAAAAATTTAAGAAAATTCAAATAATATGTTTTTATCATAAAAACATATAATTAATATTCAAACATAATTTTCAATTTTTTTTTTACCGAAATAAATAATAAATACGTAATTTAAAACATGTTTTTAGAATAGTTTTTCACGTATCAAATTCGAAAAGATGGACGTAACCAAATTTTTACCGAAAAATATAAACACTATACATATCACAATTAACAAATTCTTCCTCCACAATCTTCAACCTCCGTTCTAATTTGTCTACAAACGCTACAACCTCTAATCTTTCAACGCCAATCCAATTTGACCTCGAAAGAATGGCCGTCGATAGCTCCAAATATAAATGCATAATTGAAACATGTTAAATTGTCCGTTAATTCGGATTGATCTCGGTTGGAAAAGTCCATTTAACAAAATCAGTGGACACGATTTAACTACACAAATTCCTAGATCCGTCTTCCCAAACCCTCCCACCAGCTATAAAATCGCCAAAAACACGTTTGTTTTTCCGCCGCCTTCTTCATTTTATCTGTTCGCATATTTTCTTCAGTTTTATTTGGATCTGGATTTTCTGTTCTTAAAGGCTGGCAGTGGCGATGACGATCGATATTGGTCATCGTAATGGTAATTTGATTAATTACCTTGCCGACCATTCTGATATATCGCCACCTATATTCTGACCCTTTTATTTCGATTTTTTTTTATAATCCGTTTTAGTTTTTGATTAGTGTTAAACAGACCGATGATTAAATGATCGGACAAGCATATGACTGAAGATCAATCCGTGTTTAACAACTCTAATCTTCTCTATGAGGTCATTTTTTTTTTCAATTCGTAAATTTATCAGTTTTTTTCTTCGGTAGGTCGCGTGATGATTAAATGCATAGTTCAAATGAAAAATATCTGTTAGATATTTTGATTAATCATTTTGTCTTTCGCTCCTATCTGATGACCTATTCGCATATGTATTGAAAATTTTCATTAATTCTTTATTTATTTTTTCAATCGCTCGAGATTTGATTTTAAATGCTAATTGATTAAACTGTTTCTAAACCGTTCTGTTGTGGTTTGAGAAGCAGTCTGGGCCATTGATCGAAGGTGCAAAGCACCTAATTACAATGATATTATATCAGTTTTGTTGAGTTCTTTCGTTCTTTAAACAATGAATCCACAAATATTGAATTAAGTTGTTTGCTTTTTGTTTGTTAATGCAGAGTTACGCCAATACGTCAATAGACAAATCATTTGGGGATGAGATTGATGGCGAATGTATAAAGCTGGGCAGGGCAACATGCCAATTGGAATATAACAGGCAATTTCAAATTTAAGAGAATTGAGATTTTCTAGCAGCAAGTCAAATAGGTTAGCATGATTAGTAACCTGATTAATGATATTATTGTGGTTATAGCTCGAATCTTTACTGAGATCAAAGTAACATGCAATTTCCAGTGTAATTGCTGATTAGAGTAGTTATATGTTGGAGTCGTTAAGATTTGAGATTATGAGAATGTGCAACACCAATACAAACCAGTACTTGTTTAGCATCTCCCTTATTGTATTCCAAAGCGTTTATAAGGGTGAATACCAATGCTAAATACCCCATTAATGATAATAATAAATGTAAATTAAACTGTAAGAAACTTATATAATATTTTAAAACATTATTTTTAATGGTATTAAATAGTAGATATTGAATAGTGATATTAAATATTGAATGAAAAACAATTCTGTACAAGTAAATGAATGGAAATTAATGAAAAATGACCGTAAGAATGAATAAGAATTAAATAAAGTAAGCAATTTGCTGTTGAAGGGAATAGAACAAAATATGTTTAATGTGTAGATCATTGTGTAAATAAAATGATTTACGCACAACACATATTTTATTCTATTGGCTTTCGCAACAAATTGTGTACCTTATTTCAATTCTTATAAATTTTTACAAGGTCATCTTTTGTTAATTCCCATTCATTTACTTACATAGAATTATTTTTCATTCAATATTCAATACCTCAATTTAACATTTACTATTTAATACTATCAAGAATAATTATTTAAAGTATTATATAAGTTTCTTGCAGGTTTAATTTACAATTATTATTTACTTAAAAAATTTGATTTCCATTTAATATTCAACAATGAATCATTTCATACTTAAGTTTCTCTATTTTTTGATTTATATTTATTACTTCATATAAGGTACCATTCGATATTAAATATATTTATAAATCATTTCAACATTTCCTTAAGTTATAACCATTTACTTAAATAGTATTCTCCTTCTTACTATTCAACTTAATTATTAAGCATTTTAAACGTTGACTTAAGTTTATAATATTTCTTGTACATTTTAATTCTTTATTTGTAGACATATGTTAATTTTGAATAATTTTTATTACTTAAGTTTTTATTTGCATAATATTCTATTATCTTTTTAGTTTACAAGTTACAAAACTTTAATTTTTTTATATTTTCATTAAACACTTATATTTAATTTCAGATTACAATTTAGAAGTTTTTAACCATTAAGATAGTCAATGATTCCATTTTATTACAATAATTGAAAATTTCTAATTATCAAAAACTTAAGAACTAATTATCGGGTTTCATTTCAAATCATCTTGAAATAATATATACATATCTTTTGTATATCAAATCATACTTAGGAAATTACAATTTAAATTTTATTTCATCAAAACAACTGTGTAGCAAAGCTATTATGGTGGTCTTTCCACTTTGAAACTCGAAAATGAAAGTCGATGATGTCGCGATCACCACCGAAATTATTTTCCAGCGACCGAAGAGGGAAATACATAACTTATTTTCTTATAGAATTCTACTAAAACGTTTCCTTTTAACCTTATTAAAAATGTTTCTATCCCAAAAACTTCTAAATAATACAAGTATTATTTTTCCAAAATCTTATTTAATTTATATTTTTAATTATCAAAAATACGGGTCGTTACAAGCTTTTTGGTTAGAATATTCCATTATATCTAGAAAGCAACAGACTATCGTTGGTAAGGTTGTAGTGATAGGTATGTTACATTGAGGAACAAATCAGACTCAATTGTCTTAGAGGTTCAATTAATAGCTTTTAGACCAATGTCCGTTCTCGTTTTGTGTTAATATTTTTTTTTGCTAAATACTTATATTAGATGCGATGTTATTCAAGACTTTTTAGTTGAGTATCTTGAAACAGTGGAAGGTTAGGATCAAAAGATCTCTTATGCTTACATTATAAGTTAGTTAATTTCAAATTCATTGTGCTTGTTTTGATTTCTTTAAATCTAATCAAGCCATCATTATAATGAATGATTTTGCTTTTAATTTTATTTTCTTTAATTTGCATTCACTTTGTACCCTTTGTGTTTTGTTGGTTTATGTTTTAGGTAGTGTATTTTGTTTTAGAATAAAGTTATAAAATAATCATCGCGTATAAACCAATTAATCACATAAGTTTCAAACACGAGCAAATCCAATAAATGGAAATTAGGTTCAAGTTACCATATGTAGTTGTGTATTAATCCAAGAGAACGGGTTAAGTAATTAAGTTTATATACAAATCCATGTTTGATATTAAACAAGCCTAGTACTGTATCTTTTGATCGCTTTTAAGGACAAATATAATTCTTTTTTCTTTGGACTTAAGCGCCAATTTTGCATTGTATCTCATCCATCTTAAAACTTAAATTTAGCTTATTAAAAGCTTAAACATTTCCAATTAAATCTCAATCATCTCGCTTTACCATTGTTGGGTTTTTTGCTGTCCTTCAACTTTTCTTCGTTTAATTGACCGTGATTAATCTTTTGTTAATTTATGTTCAAAGCTAAATTATATTGATTCTTCCATTAGTGCGAGTCAAAATGACTTTGTTTATGGTAAGTTTATTTTTAAATATGATTTTTTTTATCTTTGTTGTTCTATGAATATGCACCTGAATTCAACTTCTGCATTTCATGTTTTTTAGCATATGCTTTAACTTACATTTTATTTCCTTTTTTATTTTCTTAGTATTAGTTATTGACGTCATTAATGTGAATAAAATATTATGTTTGTTGGAAGTTTTCATTATAACAAAATATTAGAAATATTTTATTGTAGTGAGATGAAAGACTTACATTTATATCAGTCTTTGATAAAAATAAAATTTAATTATTGACAAGCACCATTGTTCAAGTGGTTAAGTGATTTGATTTTGGTGCGAGAGGTCACAAGTTCGAAACTTGCATAGCGTGATTTGAATATATATTGACATGTGATATGTTGTTCCGGTGAAATGTTATATCTAAGTACCAATTCAAAAAATAAATAAATAAAAATAAATTTTGATTATTGTTTGATAACAATCTATATATAAAGTAGACTTGTATATAGAGAAAAAAAATTGAAAGATAAACGTGAGGTAAATCATATTATTATAAGAATAACAGTGTTAAAAAATATAGAAACGTTTTCATTTTTTACAAAATGATATATGCAAGTAGAGTTTGCATATACGTGATTTAGTAAAAAGAAAATTGAAAGATAGTTTTGATGAAAGGATAGTCTTTTATTTTCTTTTATTTAGAGGTCGAATTATTTATTTGTCCTGTGTTTAAAACATAAAAATAATAACTTTTTGAAAAATAAGTTGAGCCGAAAGATTAAATCTAACTATTTATTTTCTAAAATAAATATGGATGGTAAAATATTGCACCAATGAAAAGACAAATTTATTTATTTCGGGATGCCTCTACGAGAGCCTTAATTAAAAAATGATGGGATGATGGTCGATCTTCTTACATCATTGGCTTATGAAGGTAGGTTTTCAAAAAAGAAAAGCTTAATTTATTAATATTTTGCTTTTAAATATAGTTTATTTAATTTACCTAAATTGCAGTTTTAACTAGAATTGAATAGGAATGTAAATCAAAGTGTGATCTGATCCAAAGCGGGATTTGAACTGAAAGATTTTTGATATCAGTGTTTTATTAGTTGCAGTTATATGCGTTTTTCATAATTTTCTGGAAAAGAATGATTTTCTTTTCTTTTTTGTATATTGATACATATACGACATTCATATGTAAAGATATGTTCCAAAGCTTTTAGAAGGGTGAATACCGATGCTAAAGACAGTCAAGGTACTGAAGAGACCACTATTAAAATTAAATATAAATAAAAACATTTGGAATGAGGAAACTACGTAGTTTGAAAATCATCGATGAATTGACAAAATTTTATTGAATTAGGAGCATTATAAATGGAGGTAATGGTGGGAAATCAGCTCTTTTCATATTCTTCTATGGCTGTCTGTTCAACCAATCATAACACAGTTTTTCTAAAATTTTATAAAATCTCTTTCATTAGGGAGTGAACTTTAATTTTTTTTAAATATGGTTTTTGTTGCTTGGACATGTCGAAAAATGAAGAATATGATATTGGGTAAATTTCTCCCTGAGTTAACATTTTTAGTACGGTTAATGCGAAGGTTAGTATTGATAGCTTTTTGGTGGAAGATTCCATTGACTTATCTAGAAAGCAACGGACTATCGTTGGTAAGGTTGTAGTGATGGGTATGTTACATTGAGGAACAAATCAGGTTCAATTGTCTAATAGGTTCAATTGTCTCAGTTTTGTGTACCAAGATGTTTAAAAGATAGATTCTTTTAAACCAATGTTCGTTCTCTTTTTTGTGTTAATGTTTGTTTATTTTTGCAAAATACTTGTGTTAGATGCGATGTTATTGAAGACCTTTTAGTGGAGTATCTTGAAACATTGAAAGGTTGAGATCAAATGATCTCATATTGTTACATTCTACAATAGTTAATTTTAAATACATTGTACTTGTTTTGATTTCTTTAAATCTAAGCAAGCCATCGTTATAAGTAATGTATTTATTTTTAATTTTTTTTTAATTTGCAGTTACTTCTGAACCTTCGTGATTGGTTAGTTTATACTTTAGTAAGTGTATTTTTTTAGAATAAAGTTATAAACAATCATAGCGTATGAACTAACTAACCCTTTTAGTTTCAAGTAGCAGCAAAACCAACAAATGAAAATTAGGTTCAGCTGACCATCTAGTGTGCAGTATTAATTTCTAGGACTACAGATTAAGTGAATAAGTTTATAGGATGCAAACCCATGTTTGATATTAATTTATTAAACAAGCCAAGTATTATATCTTTTGATCGTTTTTAAGGTCAAATATCTTTTTTTTGAACTAAAAGGAACTCTTTGTATTGCATCTCATCCATCTTGAAACATAAATTAGCTTATTAAAAGTTTTAATATTTCCAACTAAATTTCGATCATCTCTCTTTACCATTGTTGTGTCTTTGTTGCTGCTGCCGCCATCTCCAACGTTGTCGTCTTCCATCTAATATGTAATTATAATCTTTTTGGGATTTAGTAACGCCTACTACCTTCAATGATAAATTTTGTTTCTTCTTCCATTAGTTTGGATTCAGCTAACTTTGTTCATGGCTAGTCTTTTTTTATCGTGTATTTTTTGAACTTTTACTGTGACTAGTGTGTCAAAATTTTGAACATGATTTCCTTTATCTTTGTTCGTCTGTGAGTATGTGCTTACTTGAATCCAACTTTTGCACATGATATTTTAGCATATGCTGTAACTTAATTTTTTTTCCTTTTTTCCTTGCGGTTAGTTATGGACACAAAACATTATAATTAAAACTTAACATTATAATTATTATAATTAAGTTATAGCATATTCGGTATAACAATTAAGTTATAGCATATTGATTATAACATTTTAAGTTTCGTAAGAAAAACATTAGAACTTAATTATTATAATTATAATGTTTTGTTATACTGAAGATGAGATGTTTGTTGAAATTTTTCGGTATAACAAAACATTATAATTTTTTTTTTTCATAGTTAGATGAAAAAAAATTAAGTTACAACATATGCTAAAATATCATGTGCAAAAGTTGGATTCAAAATTAAGTATGTTTTCATTGTGTCTTTGTTGCTGCTGCCGCCATCTCCAATGTTGTTGTCTTCCGTCTAATATGCCGTGATTATAATCTTTTTGGGATTTAGTAACGCCTACTACCTTCAATGATAAATTTTGTTCCTTCTTCCATTAGTTTGGATTCAGATAACTTTGTTCATGGCTAGTCTTTTTTTATCGTGTATTTTTTTGAACTTTTACTGTGACTAGTGTGTCAAAATTTTGAACATGATCTCCTTTATCTTTGTTCGTCTGTGAGTATGTGCTTACTTGAATCCAACTTTTGCACATGATATTTTAGCTTAATTTTTTTCCCTTTTTTCCTTGCTGTTAGTTATGGACACAAAACATTATAATTAAAACTTAACATTATAATTATTATAATTAAGTTATTGCATATTCGGTATAACAATTAAGTTATAGCATATTGATTATAGCATTTTAAGTTCCGTAAGAAAAACATTAGAACTTAATTATTATAATTATAATGTTTTGTTATACTGAAGATGAGATGTTTGTTGAAATTTTTCGGTATAACAAAACATTATAATTTTTTTTCCATAGTTAGATGAAAGACTCGTCTTTATATCAATCTTTGATAAAAATAAAATTTGGTTATTGTTCGGTAACAATTTGTCTATAAAGTACATTTCCATATAAATGGGGAAAAACATTTTAAAAGATAAATATGAGGCAAAATCATATTATTATAAGAATAGCTGTATGAAAAAATATAGAAACTTCCATCATTTTCTATAAAATGATATATGCAAGTAGAATTTGGATATATACACGATTTAGCAAAAAGAAAATTAGAAAATAATGTTGATGAATGGATAGTCCTTTTTATTTTGTTTTATTTAGAAGCTGAATTTATTTATTTGTCTTAAGTTTAAAGAATAATGATAATTATTTTTAGAAAAATAAGTTGAGCGGGAAGGATTAAATGCATCATTTAATTTTTAAAACAAAAATAGATGGTAAAACATAGTATCAATAAAAAGGCAAGTTTATTTATCTTTTTTGAAAAGCTAAATATCATTTACTTTTTTTCAAAAGCTTAATTTAATAATATTTCACTTTAAGTGCAGTTTATTTAATTTTTGTAATTTGCAGTTTTAATCAAGGTTGAATAGGAATGTAAATCAAATCGTAAAGGGGAAGATCTGATCCAAAGTGGGATTTTAAATATTTTAGTGACAATGTTTTAGTTGATGTAATTACTAATTTCAACGTACGTTAAAGTGATTATTCCACCTAGGTTTGTCTTTAATGGTGCAACCTTTGCTCTTTAGTTCCATGCTTATATCTACAAATTTCTGTACTTAGTACAAGAAGAAGAAAAAAATATGAATTATATGTACTTATGATTTTGGACTGCATACACTTTTGGTTTTAATGTAAGATGGAGAAAGATGTATGAATTGCATATACTTGTTAATATTGTTAATAAGAAAACTTGTCAACATCCCCAAAGCTATTTGGTTAGCAAGTAAAATTATTTATCTTACAATAGAAGATTATTGGAAGAGATTACTCCCTTTGAAACACCCCTTTCGATCGGGATGACTTGGACAAATTGCTTGTGGAGGATGATTTATGAAAGTACTAATAGTGGTTAACTGATCCAATCAACCTTCTCAAGGTGAAGATTAAGGAGCAAGCATCCCATCCGAAACTTCTTTTTTGGATGGGTCGAAAGTGGTTATGTATATTAGGGGTTCATCCCCTTTCGACTATATTGAAAGGTCCACTCTGCCTTTAAAGAGAAGAATTTGCTTTTGACACCATTGGTTTCGCTCCTTTAGGATGAACTCCTTCGAAAGGGTTATAAGTATTGTTGGATGTGTATACCTTTCGAAGGAATTCATTTCATATAGTGTTGCTTTTCATTTACATATCTGATCTTCCTCAGAACGCTCCTTTCGATCAAGTCGAAAGGGATCTAGCTCAATCGAAGTGGATCTGATGTATAATATGCAAAGTCTTATTTAATATATGCAATGGAAAATCATCTCAGGAAACATAAGTTCCGTGAACTTATTAAAATCGAAACATCATCATCATCTTTATTTTTCATTATACATCATTAATAAGATTATAGTGTGATTTGAATGCGTATTATGTAAGTTGGCCGCATGGCATTGCATAAGACAAAATAGAATTAAGAAGTTAAGCTAGCATCATGTACAATTGATCATTAGACAAGCTAATGATCAAAATGGTCTCCCTCATGATCAAAATCGTATTGGATCCATGCGATTCCTCTTTTAACATAAATCCGAATTGAGTTACAAGTAATAGAGCTTTTTCCTCAAATCAATTTAGGGTTACAAAAACTTGATTTAGCTAAGAAATAGAAGAATGAGTTTGGATTTCAAAATTCGATCCCCAAAATCGAATCCCTAGGATCATATTTATAGATGCAGGTTGTCCCCTTTCATGCTCATTCTTTTGACTCAATCGAAAGGTCTTCCTCTTATCTTTCACTTTCATCCTTTCGACATGGTCGAAAGGCCTTTTTCTGTTTGCGGTGCACCTGCTTTCGATCCTATCGAAAGAATTTTCTTTCGAGTTTTCTCACTTATTCTGGCACCTCACATCTTTTTATTCTAGACCTTACGAACCAGCCGAAAGGATCTCCACGTCCACCTGTTGCTGCCTTCAAGGTCTAAGTGTCTTTTATCCATTTTCTTCCGGGCTGCTTTCAACTTCGTCGAAAGGGTGGTAATCGCCCTCCTCGCTTTGTATTGCTATAATGTTTCGAGTAAGAAATGGGTTGAGCTTTCACATTGCTTCGAAAGGTATGAGTGATATCTGAGTCGAAAGGATTTTTGGCTTTCATGTAGGATTTTCATCATGTTTTCGAAAGGTTCCAACCGTTTCGAAAGGCTTATCCTTGCTTTTGAAAGGTGTATCAGAATCAATTCTTCATATGGTAAACCGACAATGATGAAACCTTCTATTTTGAAGGCATTGATTCATTGCGCAAGCCTTTCGTTCAGCACCTTCGAATGAGGTTCCAAATCCATTCCTGCTTCTCTTATATATGCGAATCATCTGCATCTAAATGTTTCAATGAGGCGGAAGAGTAGCCTTGCCTTCTTTTTCTATCTTCTCGAAAGATTTTGTACTATTTATCATTTGTGACGACACCTGGTGCTTGCGACTCCCTCGAAAGTCATTTCAATGCCTTTGAAACACCCTTCCTTGATCTTAAATGAAACCCATATTTTTAAATGAAACACCACATGAATTTCTAAATATTTAATTAATTTTAAACATTCAAATAATAGGTTTTATAATTAAAATAAAAACACTTTTAAATAATAAATATTAAAGATAAAATAGTTTTCAAATTTAGTTTGCAAAAATATTTAGTTCGATGAAAAACAGAAAATGTGACCGAAAACTGTTTTTTGAATTTTCAACATTTTATCGTATAAAAGTTATTTGAAATGTTGTGTACACTTTCTTATATATATATGCACACATAGACTAATTATATAATATAAGTTAAGATGGTATAATTAGGTTTAATTAAGTTGATTAACATAAGATAACGATGATGTGATACTTTGACCACTAAATAAAAAAGGAAAAAAAATATCACATCAAATGAAACATATTTAAACATTATTTGATATTTTGGCAACTTGAGTTTTAAATGCATGTTAGTAAGGAGGAGACAAGCATTGTCATATGACAACCATGGATAGGAGGGTATATGTAACACCGCATATTTTTATAACATTATTTAGAATATTTAATTAACAAAATTAAATGAAATAATGTTCGAACTAAGTAGTTTTTCTCCCTTTCTATTTGGTTTTTTCATTAATATGTATTGAATTATGACATGAGAATTAACTAGAAACGTATTTTAATTTTTTGTCCGCATGGCTTCTTTTATATTTTGTTGTTGTTAACAAGGAATTTTGTCAACATCCCCAATGCTTATTATAAGATAATCCTATTTGTAAATGTTAATGTAATTGAGAGGATTCTCGCTTTCGAAAGTATATCTTTCGAGTTGAATGACTTAGTCATATGGAGTTTAAGGTGTTAGCCCTAGTTTTCAGCAAGGTCACCCTGGATGGAAGGAATAACTAATTGTCAAACCTCTCGACCTTGTCGAAAGAAATAACGTGGCCATTCTAACCTTTCGACCAAGTTAGAATAGTGGTGAATTGCCAAACCTTTCGACCTTGTCGAAAGGGATTACATGGCCACTCCATCCTTTCGACTCGGTTGGAATAGTCAAATTATCTCCAAGAGTTACTCACAGCATATAACGCTCAAAATCATCACTTTATCGAGTCTCATCTCCGTTGGGAATTGAAAGCAGTTAATCAACGTTGTCACTCACCCACTTTCGATCGCGTCGAAAGGATACATTTAAGACCTTTCGACCTTGTCGAAAGGGAGTGTTTACTCTATCTATATACCTTTATTTCTTTCAACCCCTTGAAGTCAATACTCTTCCATGGAATCCACTTGAAAAGATTTTTGATGTTTAAAAGAGTAGATTCCCTTCGAGTGAATTCCATCGTAAAAGGTTATTTGATATATATAAACTAAGATTCTTTTCAGAAGTACTCCTTTCAACTAGGTCGAAAGGAATTCCTCCTCTCGAAAGAGTCCTAGTTTAATATTCTTTAATTCATTTTATTTTCCTCATATAAGATCAATTTTGGATGTTCCCAAAACTCGTGCATTCAACCATAGTTAACACCTCATCATCACTTATATTTTCCTTATTAAGTAAAGGCTCTAATGATGATGTTTTGATTGGGAATGCCAAAGTTGATCTTTATATATAGCATAGACCAAAGAAAATTATGAGAAAATGTTGAAATCATGTGCAATTGATCATTAGTCTAGCTAATGGTCTCAATGATCTTCCTCGTCGTCAATATCCATCGTGAATAAGCCATCTTCATTTTTATTTATTATCCAAAATGAGTTACAAGAAATTGAGCTTTCTCCCCAATTTGATTTAAGGTTTATTCTAAGTACAATTATTGCTAAGAAAATATAGAAAAGAGAATGAATTCAATCTCCTAGAATTCGACCCTCAAAACTTGACCCCTTGGGTCTTGTTTATAGATGCAAGATGGCCTCCATCCAACGCCTTTGCTTTCGACTGGGTCGACAAGACCTCTTGCTTTCGATCGGGTCGACAAGACCCCTTTTTCATATGCCGCTTCAAACCTTTCGACTTGATCAAAAGTCACGAACCTTTCGACGTCGTCGAAAGGTATTTTCTTGTGCTTATTATTTATCCCTTCGCCACTTTGCTTTCGACCACGTCGAACGGTCTTCTTCTTATGTGCTGTTTTGAGCTTTCTGTTCTGGTCGAAAGATGTATCCCCTTTCGATATTGTCGAAAGCTACGTTTCTTTTCGATGTTGTCGGAAGTTGTGTTTTCCTTCAATGTTGTCGGAAGCTATGTTTCCCTTCGACGTTGTCGAAAGGTGTTCTTGTTCTTCTTGTCGTACTTTAGCGGTTTTTCATTCTTTCTTAATTTCTCGACCTGATCGACAACCATGCTTCCTTTCGACGTTGTCGGAAGGGTCTTTTCCCTTGCTGACTTCTTAGTATCGCTTTCCTCATAGCACCTTTCGACACGGTCAAAAGGTGTCTTGGATGGATCTTGACCGGTTCGGAAGGCTTGCTATGCTTTCAAAAAGGTTACTATAGGGGCGGAACCTTTGACTTCAGAAGGTTTGATGTGTAATTGGGAAAGCACTATCGATTGCATGTTTCCATCTAGATCGAAGGCCTTTGCACTGTATGAGTAGTTGGTGCCTACGACTCCTTCAATGCCTGCTCAATGCCTTTGAAACATCCTTTTTATGCCCTTCATGATGACTTGGACTGTTTCTTCATCTAAACCTCAACCTTATTAACTTTCTTTCATACTTCTGTTATCAAATAGATTTTATGGCTAACATTTGTATTGAGGCTGTTTATAGGCGTTTGGTTGCAACACTTGTTATGTAGATGCAAGTTCACGTCCAACGACTTTTGAAAAAGTTCATGTTGGACATAAGCTCCTACGTCATAAGCACTTTAAGTTAGGTTAAGTTAGACAACAAGTCCCAATTATGATTGTTTTATCTTGTGGAGTACAATTACTATATAGGCTCACTTCACTAGATGAGTATAGTGCACGTTCACCTAAAAAAAGAAACAGAAATAAGAAAGGTCAGAATTTTATGATCTTTTTTTCAATATATTGGTATCAATTTTGCAATATATTGGTATCAATTTTGTTATAGATGACAATGAAAATTTTTCTAAAATTACAAAGCGTCAACTCCAGTTAAACAGATAGTGGGTATCATTTTTGCGATATATTGGTATCAGTTTTGTTTATAATTGACAATGAAAAAATGATAAATTACAAATCATTAACTTCAATCAAACAGACAATGAACATCATTTTTGAAATACATTGGTTTCAGTTTTGTTACAAAGCACAATGAAAAAATTCTAAAATTATAAATCATCAACTCTAATCAAATAGACAGTGGGTATCATTTATGCACTAAATTGAAATTAGTTTTGTTACAAATGATAGTAAAAATAGTTTCTAAAATTAAAAGACATCAACTCCAATAAAAAAGTCGGTGGATGACATTTTTACAATATATTGACGTCAGTTTTGTTACAAATAACAGTGAAAATAATTTCCCAACTTACAAAGCGTCAACTCAAATCAAGCAAGTATCATTTTTGCAATATATTGGCATTGGTTTGTTCCAAAAGACGGTGAAAATAATTTTAAAATTACAAAGGATCAACTTCAATCAAACAGATAGCAGTTATCATTTTTGCAATACTTTGGTACTAGATTTGTTGCAAATTATAGTGAAAACAATTTCCAAAATTACAAAGCATCAACTTCAATTAAACAAACAATGGGTATCATTTTTGCAATATATTAGTATTGGTTTTGTTACAAATGGCAATGAAAATAATTTTTGAAATTACAAAGCATCAACTCTAATCAAACAAGTAGTGGACATCGTTTTTTCAATATATTGGTATCAGTTTTATTACAAATGACACTGAAAATTTTCTAAAATTACAAAATATCAATTCCAACCAAATAGGCAGTGGGTACCAATTTTGCAACAATTTGGTATAAATTTTGTTACAAATAATAGTGAAATCACCTTCGTAATACTTCAGTATCACTTTTGTTGCAAATGGTAGTGCAAACAATTTCTAAATTACAACGCATTAATTTCAATCAAACACACAGTGAGTATCATTTTCAAGTGAAAGTGTTTTTGTTAAGTGTGAAGGCATTTTCCTGATTAAATAATTTTTCTTGCTTTGTTAATCAAACCCGACCGTGTTTTTTTCAGCACGCAAAAATACACAGCCATAAATTCAATGGATACTTGTTTATGATTTTCTTTTCTCTATTGTATTTTTGGAAAAGAAAAAAAAAATCCAAGTATGCATATTACAGTTTTCTACATGATAAATATGGGACCATGTATTCAAGTCTCATTGCTTTCTAGCTATAGTACATCGATTGCATTAAAAATGAGAACGTGCATTGCATCTAATTAACATACCACTTTTGAATAGCTACCTCCTGAATCCTTTGTTGCAAGCTATATTTTAGTATTTATTGATCCTTTGTTGGTGGCCTTCCCTCTCTCTTCGAGCCTCCTCCTCTACTCCTCTTCGTCTCTCGGCTTGCATTCAATAACCACGACTTGAGCGCTATACTACCGTTGAATCATGAATATGAGTTGGTTTTAAATTTTAACTAAGCATATATATATATATATATATATATATATATATATATATATATATATATATATAATGGTAAAAAATTACCTACCAAGAAGGGTGGAGCAAGAGTGATATTTCAGGACTAGAGAAACACCGAAGTTGAGCTGTGTTATAGTAATCTGGAAGATGATGGAAAAGAAAAGTTTGAAATTTAAAGGGGAAGAAAGGAACAAAATAGACAAGTTTGTTTTTAGGTAGCCGGGGAATGATTTATTTTATAACCGGGCTTTGGACCAGTCCTTTAGCAAAAAAATTAGGTTTGTGTCTTTGTGCTTAAATTATTATGATAATTTGTTATTTAAAATATTTTCCCCATGTGATAATAAGTTATGCATGAATTTGCCTGTTTGTTCGCATGTTTGTAGCTTTAAGCTCTTCATTTTATTTTTCAATTACTAGATGATTGTCAGGGATTGTGAATTTGTTATAACTTTACTTCATAATTATTTTCTACTCCCATGAATAAAAATTTCAACACATCATCATTTGTTTACTTTCTAATCCACCCCATGCATACTACCATGAAACAGCATCATAGTAGTCGGTAGAAGAACGTTATTGGCTATTTATCTGCCCATTTACATTTAGTGCAGCAAGTGAAAAAAGTAGAAACTGAACGTATACTTGGTAAAATCATCAAATGAAACAAACTAAATAGAGAAAGAGGGACATACAAAAGAAGAAAGGAATAACCATTAAAACTACATTTTATTAACAACTGAATTTACTTAAACATAGTACATGGTTCTTATTTATAAATCCAAAAAATAAAGATCAATGAAAAAGCTAAGTGGTCGTTTGATTTATTTTGTATTTTATGTTTTGAGTTTTCAACATTAATTACAAAATATGGGAAGAATGAAGGGAGGTCGGAAGGGATGAACGGAAGATTGGAAGGGACCACGAAGTGGATGGAGGAACGACGGAATGATGAATTGTTGCTCGTGTTTCCGTTTTTCTCAAAACACGAAAAATGAAAAAAAGTTGTTTTCTATTTTGTGTGTTAAATTCGTTTTCTAAAATGGTAATTTTTCATAATATACATGCGTTGATCGTATTTTTGTATGGACGAAAACTCAAAACTAAAAACGGTAAACCAAATGTAGCCTAATCTACTTTAATACAATATAAACCATGATAATAGACAATATCCTAAAATAATATGAAATATTCTCTAACATTTCCCTAAAACATATCAAACAAACCTCAAACAACATATCGAACGTTTCGCAAACATACCAAACAAACAAATGTCAAATCCAAACATACTAAAACCAGATGAATGTCATCTCCGAACAACTCCGATTAGCAAGAAAAACCGTAAACATCTTAACTCATCCAATACAAAAGATTCCTCTAAGTGGGAACCCATGCTACACACACCGGTCTTAGCTAAAAGAACCAACAATGCATCTTTTTTGTAGTTTAATGATAACACGATTCGAATGGGCTATGCACAGGAAAACCATAAAAAAAAAAGAGATACTGAAAACGGCCAGTGTTGGTACATTCATTGCAACTGATCATGATTCTATTGTTAATCGTCACATATGGCCACTGTTATTATGAATAGCTTCCGATGTCTTCCTCTTTTATTGTGAATATATATAGTCGTATTAGAGCTAAAAATAGTGACCATGGAATATGAAACGCATATATTATTCAACACAAATAATAACCAAACCTACAAACTGTATATGCAGCCCATTTGTCATTGTACTGATCGTGTAAGGGACAGCCAGCAAATACTGCGATGTAAGTTATAGCCTGAAAGTGGAGCAGCAGATTAGCACTTACAACTAAAGTACACATCTGGAAAAACCAGAACAATGGACCGTGTTACAGAAGACGGTGGATATGCTGAAAGTAAAGCTAATGTGAGAAAAATATCTAAGTCGACATTGAGTACATTAAGTTTGGCTAATGATGAAGGGTAACATTAGTGCAGTAAAGCTGCTGGACTGCAAACAGTAAGGAACAATATAGAATTCATCCAGTGCTGGGGTTACGTACAACATTGTCGCTGAAAATTGTGCGTAGTTGGACAATTGACATGCAATCGTGAAGTTAATTTGCAACAAAGATAAAAGTCTGAAGCAACACAAACTGGAATTATTTTGAAAACTATGCAAAATTCGTTTGTAACAAACAGGAAACCAGTGCAAAATTCATTTGTAACAAACAGGCAACAGGTGAAACATTCTGTATGAAATTAATTGGTAATGAACTGAATATTAGATGGAACTGTTGCATTTCGGGAACTGGCAAGGTCCATGGGCAGAGGAAAACATGTAGCCATCACGTTTTGTGAAAGGAAATATGTGGAGATTTGAGATACCCAGGCCGAAGATTGCCCTGACAATGATGTGAGGGGAAGGGTTGCTGCGTCATGAGGGGCTTCAGTGACTGGCACGAAAATAAGAGGTTCGAATATTTGCAAAATATGCAAGTGTTAAAAGCTCATTTGTTATCCAAATGTAATGCATTAAATATATGGAAATTAAAGCTCATTTGTTATCCAAATATAGTGCATCAAATATATGGAAATTTGGAAATATTCCCAGGTGATATTGAAATGTAGTTCAGCTTGCAGGTTGTCGCACATCCTACCTTCCATTTACGTCCTCACTCCTGTATGTACATGCACCAATTTCAGTTTAGTTCTGTTTAGTTGTGCTTGCTTATGCAAAAAAATTTACCCTTTTCACTACCATGTACATCATCAAAATTCCTGTCTTCCTGTATATGCAGTTAGATTTTCTGTACACCTAACCATGTCTATATATACATGCACTTGCATTATTAGGATTATAGCCCTATTTTGCACTATCTGTACCTGGTCCTGCAAAATTCTAGTCTTCCTGCTTGATTGTTGACCTTTATATGTTGGAAAAGCACATGTCGTCACAATATGATCTAGATTACAGATATATGTAACATCATTTTAAGTAGTGTGTAACAAAAATCAAATGACACAACCTTATCTACATAGGTTTTTCTCCATTTTCTGTTCTGCAGGAAAAAATGAAGAAGAATACTTTGTCTTGATGGTAAAACATATTGGAGTATATTAAATTGCAGAAAATACGACCATTAGTTTATCATTTATGGTACGTATGTATATAGAGCCAGCGATGATGGAAAGATAACAGCAGCCTATTGTCGGACACTTGGCATAGATATTTCCATAATAATTGCAATTTGACAAATGAAAGCCCACACATACTGAATCGTATCCGTACGGTCATTCGACATAAATAGTAACGCAACCGGGCCAAATATTGGTTATGGCAACATGTGTGTGTTTTACAAGAACTTAGAGACAAAGAAAACAAAAGGGTATCCAGCAGAAAAGAAGGAGAAAACACCATTATTTTGCCTGTAAGTTATCGTTGCAGAAGAGATGATGCCGCTGTCAATGATTCGGCTCTGTACTACAGAAATTTTACAGTGGTATCATCTTATGCGACGATAACGATATAGACACATCATACCACTTTCTCAAACCTTTACAAACCAGTCCTTATTTAAACATACCTGCATACAATGTCTCACATGGTGTATTCAGCGCTATTCCCTATTCGAACTTGCTAAAATCATTTGTTGTAACCGCCACAAGAGCTTACAAGATCCATTATTGATTGTATGCCCCTCTGCACATCTTCTGTTTTACCATTGTGCATAACGATTGCCTCAATTGTATTTTAGTTTGCACTTCAGAATTACTTGCATCCCGGTGTTCATGGTTGCAGTTCAGTTCAACGTTGATACAGTCAGCTCTACACAGTAGTTTAGGCTGCATCCAGCTCAACAATTGGTAGTTGATACAAGGTTCAAATTTCCAATTTCCGTTTCCATTCCGGTATTGTTAATTTTAAAATTTTCGGTTCCGTCTCGGAAATTCCGGAAGTTCCGCTTTAATTTCAGTTTTTAATTCTCGTACTTTTTTTGCTTTAATTTGCTATATACGCTAATAAATATCCAACACTATCATAAATTTATAGTACATTTTTTACATTGGATATAAAATAAACATTTTAATTAAAAATCTATTGTGTAAGATTCTTTATTGTTCATTTGAGATTCTATAACTTTGATCAATTTTGAAAATTTTGAATTTTTCATTATAATTTGATGTAAATTAACAAAAGTATAACAACTTTTTTTATGAAACTATATGATTTCTTCTCTATTTATTTATTGTTCCGATTAATTTGTTTTTTTTGTTTTAATTACTATATGTTTGTTGCATTTTTTTAATTTTTTATAAGTTTTTTCAATATTTAAAAAGAAAATCCGAAATTTAGACCGGAACTGGAATTTTGATCGGATTCCGTTCCGGTTATGAGAGTAACCGGAACGGAACCACAAGAATAACTGGAATTCAGTCGGAATTTTAAACCATGGTTGATACTGTTGACTATCATTCCTTGTGAATTTGGTATACATGGGAATTACAACGTTTGCATTCAGGTTATCAATTTTGAGCTGGTATTCCAATTTTAATGACATCCTCTAGGGGTATACAATGTTACTAATTTTACATCCCAGATTCTGAGCTGCAAGTTAGCATGCCATTAGTTGTCTTACAAGGCTGCAGTGAAATCCTAAAATTTGAACACATACCAGCTGGTTATAGAAAGTGATTATCTTAGGTTCCTTGTTGCAGAACATGCTATATGAAAAATATGAAGTCACAAACTTTATTTTTAAGAGCGTTACGGCACGCGCTTTGCGCGTGATAAAGAAGCCCGAATTGTTTTTCTACAAATTGTATTTATTTAATACGACTCAAAATAAACTGATTTCCACATATATTTAGTTTTATTTTTGTGTTGAATCATACGTAGATAATTTAAAATTTTATTTCTAAGTTGCAATATCTAATTTCTCTTAAGTTTAAAATTTTACCGATATTATTAATTAAAAACAAATTTGTAAAGTAGTTTATTTACTAGATCCTATTTTTAAGTGATATTAAGACTTAGTAAATATTTGTGGAGCAAATTTTGAATTTGTGAAAAAAACTTACAGATCCTAATTTTAAGCAATGCTAAATTTTAATAATATCCGTAGAGAGCCATTTTTGGTATTTCATGCGAATACCAAAAAATTGTGATACCAAATATATTACAATTATTAAAAAAGAATTACATATAAAGGGCAATTTTGAAAGTTCGCGGTCGGATCAAAATTTTGTGCTTCCAAACAAACTATTAATAACGACCCTTGGGACATGCGCTTCACACGTGATTATGAGATGTGCTTTGCGCATGAATTATTCTTCTACAATTAACACATTTAAGAGAAAATGGTTTGCAAAAGTATTTAGCCGTATTTTTACGATGAAATCATGTACAGTTTATTTAAATTTTATTTTAAATTGCAATATTTTTTTTTAGTTTCAATTTTATTTATATTATTAATTAATAAATAACGAATTTGTAAATGATGTTTATTTGTTTGAATGATATTTTTTGTTAGATTTTATTCTTAAGCGTAGATGGATAGTTTGAATTTGTAAAGAAATTTAACTGTTTTAACTTAGTTTGAGTAGTACCAGTCTAGCCTAGAAATAATAGATTAAAAATAATAGAAATAACATCTGCATCTTATTAGGATTTTAACGATTCCTTTTAGGTATATGTACGTTGAATAATAAATAATAATTAAATTGTATATGAGTAAAGGGTATTTTGAGAAGTTTACTGTCGGACAAAAATTTGCGCTTCCAAACCAACTATTAATAAAAATTATTTTTAATCATGTGTGTAATAAAAACATGGCTGTATGCATTGGTTTCTACCACCATAAATTACGGATATATGTAACATCATTTTAAGTAGTATGTAACCAAAAATCATATTACACAACCTTATCTACAAAGGTTTTTCCGTTTTGTAGGTAAAATTGAAGAAGAATATATACTTTCATTTTGATGGTAAAACATATTAGAATTTTAAATTGCAGAAAATGGGACCAATAGGCAATAGTTTATCCTTTGTGGTACGTATGTATATAGAGCCGGTGGCGATGGAAAGATGACAACTGCCTAGTGTCCGACGATACGCATAGATGTTTCCAAAATAATTGCAATTTGACAAATGAAAGCCATACATATTGAATCATATTTGTACGGTCACTCGACATAAATAGTAAAGCAAGAAGATCGATTATTGGTTATGGAAAAATGTGAATGTCATAACATAAACTTACAAAGAAAACAAAATGATATCTTTAATAATAGGTGTAATAACTTTGGTGTCATACTTTTTTGATATCAACGTGAACTACCAAAAATGCCCCTTACAAATATTATTAAATATTAATATCACTTAAAAATAAGATCTAAAAGATAAGTTTTTTTTATGAATTCAAAACGCTCCTCTACGGACATTATCAAAATCTTAATATCACTTAAAAATAGGATCTAACAAATTATTATTTTTGTCAAAGTCGTTTTTTACTAATTAATAACAGAGATAAAATTAAAACTAATAAAAAATTAAATTCATTATTTAGTAATTAATAATAGAAATAAAAATTCAAAGTAACAAAAAATTAGACTTTGCAATTTTGAAAGAAAAATTAAAACTAACTGTATATCATTTCAACGCAAAAATATGGTTAAATATTTGTGCAGATCATATTTTTTCGAACGAGTTAAAAATACAATTTGCAAAAAAAAACACTTTACGCATGAAGTACGGGTCATCGTCAAGCTCGAAGCACGTGTCATAACACTCATCCAGAAAAAAAAACACCATTAGTTTGCTTGCAAGTTATCTTTGTAGGAGAGATGATGCCACTATCAATGAATCCACTCTATACTACAACAATTTTACAGTAGATTCATCTTCTGTGACCATAATGATATAGAAGCATCATAACACTTTCTCAAACCATCACAACCAAGTAACTTCCATGTATTTACTAGTTCCTTACTACTGTTGGGAATTTTAGAAGGATCTTAAAGCTCCAATACCACTGTTGGGAAATTTCTATAGAAAGATGAGGGTGGGAGAAACTTATAATTTACTAATGGTGACAGAGAGAATATTTTATAAAGGAGGAAATAGCTTTATTTTCTTTGCTCTTTTATTATTTTTGCTTGCTTACAAATACATTTGCTTTCCTACTTAGATACCAAAAGAATAAACCATTCATATTTATAGTTGTACATTCCCTATATGAATGGTAAAGATGAATTTAATCTTATGGATGATAAACACTCTCTAGAGTTTTCTTCAACTCTCCTGAAAAATTTGTTCTTTAAGCTTTTCTCAAATTCTTTATTAGAAAACTCTAGATCTTTCTTTCATGCTTGATTTGGCATATCTATTAATACCAAAATTAATATTATCCAGAATAATTTGTTTTCCAAAGTAATCAAGTAAAACCAAAATCAAGTTTATTTCCAACATCCCCCTTAAACTGGATTTTGTAACTCCAAACAGAATTTTCAATCTTTGTATTTTACGTGTTTCGGTAGAAATAACGATATTATCCAATCTTTCCTTATTGTGTTAATGATCTTCCCTATTGTCGAGATCTTCGATGCAATTTCGTGAATCTTTATGGTGCTCCATTCATTTCGTTCTCCTTCCTTATGATAGAATACTCCAAAAAGTAAACATTCTAACTTCCATTTTCGTCCAGTGTCATAAAACTTGAACGAGTCATATATGTTATCTTTCCATCCTTTCTTAATTTCACTCTTACAATCTTTGACCAATCCAATATCTTCGTGAAACTCATCGTTGGTCTTTTTGACTTTCTCTTCGATCTTTTCCTTTTTTACTTCTTTATTATTCTCCATTTTCATTGCTTCAAATTTCTGCATGTACTTTAAATCTTCTTTAAGTTCTTGAATTTTTTCTCCTTGATTAACGACTTTTTCATTTTCTTCTCCTTTGCTTTTGCACTTTATATCACTTGCATCATCTTTGTTGACTTTATGTTCGTCTTTGTCTTCTTCATTCTTTTTCATATTTAATTCTTTGGCAGTCGCCTTCTTCACTTCATTGATTTCTGTATGCTCTTCAACTTTTATCATTTTGAATTTTACTTTATTTGCTTCTTCGATCATCGATAGCTCTTTGTATTTTATTTCTTCAATTTTTCCTTTCATTGCTCCTTTGATCTTTGACAGCTCTTTTGCAACTTTCTCATCTGCATCATTCTTCGTTGTCTCATTCTCTTTCTTCGCATCTTTCTTTCTCAACTCATAGTTCTCATTTTCGTCCTTCTCACTATTCTTCTTTTCCTCTTTTTCATTAATTAGATTGTCTTCTTCTATTATTTTTGCATCATTATCCGCCACGAGTTTGATTTGAAGAGCTTGATCTAATGGCTCTTCGTCGGCTTTTCTATTTAATTTTTCTTCATAGACTTGAAGCATTTCCATAAGTTGATCAATGTTCATAGTTTTTAGATCTTCAGAATCTTTAATTATTACAGCTATGGTATCAAATTTATAATTCAGAGATTGTAAAATTTTCTCAAAAATTCTAGAACTAGTTATTTTTTCTCCATATTTTTTCAATTGATTTACAATTGATAAAACTCGTGAAAAATAATAGTCATTTTTTTCTGATGATTCCATTAATAAAGATTCAAACTTACCTCGCATATTTTGTAATCAAATTTTCTTCACCTTATTAATTCTCATGAATGCATTCTCCAAATTCTCCCATGCTTCCTTACTAGCAGACGTGTTTGCTACCTTCTCGAACATATCATCATCCAAACCTTGATGAATGATAACTAGGGCATGTAAATCCTTCTTCTTCAAACTTTTTAAATTATCCATTTTACTTTGGGATAAAGTGGTGACATCGACGGGTTCTTCATTTCCATTTTCTACGATATCCCACACACCTTGTGATTCAAGAACCGCCTTCATGCGAATTCTCCATTTATCATAAAACCCTTTTTTAAGTAAGGGAATTTTTATGAAACTCAATCCAGTTGACATTCTTCCTTGCTATCAAACTGAATTAGCAACCTGGCTCTGATACCACTATTGGGAATTTTAGAAGGACCTTCAAGCGCCGATACCACTGTTGGGAAATTTCTATACGAGAAAGAAATAGGGAGAAACTTTTAATTTACTAATGGATATTGAGAGAATATTTTATAAAGGAGGAAATATCTTTATTTTCTTTACTCTTTTATTCTTTTTTGCTTATATTTCCTATATGAATGGTAGAGATGAATTTAATCCTATGGTTGATAAACACTCTCTAAAGTTTTCTTCAACTCTCTTGAAAAATATGTTTTCCAGGCTTTTCTCAAATTCTTTATTAGAAAACTCTAGATCTTTGTTTCATGCTTGATTTGGCATATCCATTAATACCAAAATTAATATTATGCAGAATATTCCCAAAATAATCAAGTAAAACCAAAATCAAGTTTATCTCCAACAACTAGTCGCTTGCCTGAGACCGTGTTCAAACATTCCTGCATACAATATCTCACATGCTATATTCAGTGCTATTCCCTGTTCAAACTTGCTAACCTGTTTTAACCACCACAACAGCCTACAAAATCCACTCTTCATATTATGCCCCTCTGCACGTGTATTGTTTTGTCACCATGCACAACAATTGCCTCGATTGTATTTCACTTTGCACTTCGAAATTAGTAGCTTCTTAGTGTTCAAGATTGCAGTTCAGTTCTACATGCAGTCAACTCTACATTAATTTTATTTTGGCTTGTATTCCAGCTCAACAATTGATAGTTGATACCCTTGACTATGGTTCCTTGTAAATTTGGCATGCATGGGTGTTACAAAGTTTGCATTCAGGTTATGGATTTTTAGATTATATTCCAATTTTAATGACATCCTCTAGGAATATAAATGTTATTAATCTTACATCTCGGATTTGAGCTACAAGATAGCATGGCATCAGTTGTCTTACAAGGTTGCAGTGAACTCCTAAAATTTGAACACCTAACAGGTTTTCTGGTGTGGTAATACAAAGTGATTATCTTTGGTTACTTATTGTAGAATATGCTATATGGAAAATATGTAGTCAAAAACTTTACTTTTAATCATGTGTGTGATAAAAGAATGGTTATAGGCATTGATTTCTACAGTCATGATCTTTAAATTAAAGGAAATGCGGGTTGCTGAGCAGTGAATAGGCTTGAATTCCTCTGTTTGTTTATTACCTATTTCCTGAGCTATAGGAAATAACGGTCATTAATGGTAACAAAATAATAAATTTGCTGGACTCTCCGTATCATCATATGAATAGATGATAATGAAAAATTAATAGTTGAGATGTGCGTGGCACATAAAAAGACAAATAAAGGGGACAAAAAGACGGACAAAGGGGACATGAGATTTGAACACCGCTAAATATCTCTTAGTTATGTGCTTAAGCTTTTTGAGTGCTTATACAGTTAGTTTGCTTGTTAAAAACAATAATATAAAATCAATTATAATCGGTGAGATAATAATCGTCCAAATTTCTACAGTCTTCTTTAATCACTTACCATGAAATTTAATCTGTACAAGATATAAATATGATCTATCACTTAGTGGTTGACATGAGCACTATCTACATATAGTCAGCACATCCTCAAAATGCTGTCATCAGTTAGCCGCCTTTGTTTTCCATATTGACACCTTTTTTCAGTACATGTTAACAAGCTTTTGTTATAATATTAGCCTTAAAGTTTGCTGGTTTTAATGTATTATTGAGTCGACCATTGATATTATGATCTATATTATTTAGCATCTTTGACACCTAACATATATTCACATATGTATTGCTGGCCACTAAGCTTTGTTGTAGTTCTTTGCCTCGGTTATTTTGCAGGACACTACCCACTGCATTAGCTTGCTGCATCATATTTTAAATGCTAGCTACATATTTTTTCTTCTTGGAACTCTTTTACTTACTTTGTAAATATTTTATATAACAATTATTTGTTATTGAAACGTTACAGAAGTGTTACAAATCTGATATTAGTAACAGTACAAAAGCGTTTCAAAATAGTGCTATAAAAGCGTTGCAAATATGTGTTGCAAAAGCGTTGCTAATCTGTAGCAGATGTGTTGCTAATCTGTTGCAACAGAATCAAATATTAGAATATAATCAGTAAATAGATTACCAATATGTTTGTCCGAGTGCAGCGCTGGCTATTTCCTTGAAACAATATTGCTCCCTATATGCACCAAAGGATATGAGCAATTTGATTTCCCAGGATGAAACGGACGAACTCCGCGGTGCGGTGCTTGCAGGCGGAGCGACGGCGAACCAAAGAGAATACAGTAAAAGAACAGAGTTGTTGGGGAAGAGGATTGACAGGAAAAAGTAAGTTAATACTTCGTTTTCTGTCTGCCTATTTATAGGCTCGGGAAGATGCTTGAAACGGATGTGACTGTTGGAAAGGTTGCGACCCTTTACCAACAGACGCGACCGTTTTATAGCCGTTATATTTTGAACGGACAAAAATAAAACTGCTCTGATCGGAACAACCAACCAAGCCAAGCCAACCGCCAATTGCAAAGTTCTAAGTGCCTCTAATACGCCTCAAACGCCCATTCGCCCACGCCGTGGATGCGGGTGCGGGTTCGGGTTCGGGCACTGGCGCGGGCGCGCGCGTGCGGGGTGGTGCGTTGCACCACCCGCTAAGATGGCTAAGCTTTCAAGTCTTTCTTGTCTCATTGTAACTATAATAGTGTCCACATCTTAGTATATAAACACCAAATGTTTATTATATTTTAAGATGTGGGACTATTCATAGTCACACTTCCCAATGCATAATAATTGCATTTCTCTTTCTTCAGTAAATGCCTCTTTCTCATTCATTATTTCCAACAATCCCCCACATGAATGAGTACTTGTTCTTAATTTCACGAAACAATTTATCGTATCGGTAAAAGTAGCACATAGGCCTTGAACTTTCCTAGTGGTTACTTATTTAAATTACTAGCGAATCAGTGGATTAAGATTGTCCTTGAACTGTAAGCCATTTGTGTAATTCTAAAATAGATAGCACACAATAAATGTTTCTTATATTCCTTTGTTCTCTGTTTGTGTTCGTTTTTGCCATGAACACCTGCCTGGTCTCATGAGTGCTTAGAGAATTTGGCCTTATAATTCTCCTTGAAGCGGCGCCTTCACACTCACGTAGGTGATTCTATGAAGGGTAATTCATATTACCCCACTTTGGTCCTTTTATATTACCAAGTATAGACATCATTAAAAGTTTCAAAAAACTTATCCTATTCTCCGACGAGTAATGCACTGACTTATCTTAGGAATGGTTTGAATATATACCAGTTCCAGCAAGTTTATTTAAACTTAGTTGTCCCTTTGAACCTAGATCTTGGGATCTCCAGTCAACTAGGTGGGGTTTCCATTTAAAGAAACCTTTTAGTTTATGGGCCGTAACCCCATTCCCATCGATAAGATATTAGCCTTCTCTTTAGGTAAACCTTTTGTTAGTGGATCCGCAATGTTATCATTTGATCTTACATATTCAATTGTGATAACCCCATTGGAGAGAAGCTGCCTTACTGTTTTATGTTTTCGACGTATATGTCTAGACTTGCCATTGTAAAGCTTACTATTGGCCCTTCCAATAGCTGATTGGCTGTCGCAATGTATGCTTATTGGAGGTACAGGTTTTTCCCAATTAGGAATACCGTCTAAGAAACCTCGAAGCCAATCTGCTTCTTCTGCGGCTTTGTCTAAGGCAATGAATTCTGATTCCATGGTAGATCTTGCTATACAAGTTTGTTTAGAAGATCTCCAAGATATTGCCCCATTTGCTATGGTAAACACATATCCACTGGTGGATTTTGTATCTGTTGATCCAGTTATCCAGTTTGCATCACAATACCCTTCTATTACAGATGGGTACCTACCATAGTGTAGTCCATGACCTTGTGTATACCTTAGGTATCCTAGTACTCGAATTATTGCTTTCCAATGATTCTTTCCTGGATTACTCGTATATCTACTGAGTTTACTCACAGCATATGCTATATCAGGTCTAGTGCAGTTCATTACATACATAATGCTGCCTAGTATGCGAGAATACTCAAGTTGATAAATACTATCACCGGTATTTTTAACCCAATTTTGGTTCATATCAACGGGTGATTTTGCTGATATTATGTTGTGTTGTTTAAATTTTTCAAGTATTTTTCCAATATAGTGTGATTGGGACAACACATATCCTTGGTCAGTTTTATGTATTTTTACACCAAGTATTACATCAGCAATTCCTAGTTCTTTCATGTCAAATCTGGCGGAGAGCATATCTTTTGTAGATTTTATTACCTCCTTGTTACTACCAAATATTAGTAAATCATCTACATATAGGCATATAATGACATATCCCATATTCGTATGTTTAGAATAGACACATTTGTCACATTCATTTATATGAAATCCATTCGATATCATATTTTCATCAAATTTTTCATGCCATTGTTTAGGCGCTTGTTTAAGCCCGTACAATGATTTTCGTAATCTACAAACCTTACTATCATTCCCTGATTTTAGGAAACCTTCAGGTTGTTTCATGTATATTTCTTCTTCTAGTTCACCATTCAAAAATGCTGTCTTTACATCCATTTGATGTATTTCTAAATCAAGTGTGGATGCAATTGCTATTAGCATTCTAATTGACGTTATCCTAGTTACAGGAGAATAAGTGTCAAAATAGTCCAAGTCTTGTTTTTGTCTGAATCCTTGAACCACAAGTCGAGCTTTATACTTGTCTATTGAACCATCAGGTTTCAATTTTTTCTTAAATATCCATTTATTACCTAAGGTCTTACATCCCTTTGGTAAATCGACCAATTCCCATGTATGGTTAGACATGATGGATTCAATCTCATTGTAAACGGCCTCCTTCCAATAAGGGGCCTCTGCAGAGGACATAGCTTGTTTGTATGTTAATGGATCGTCTTCTAACATAAATGTAAAGAAATCTGGTCCAAAAGTTTTTGAGATTCTTGATCTTTTGCTTCTCCTTGGTTCTTCCTCTACTTGTTGATCAATATCAGTTTGTTGAATATTGTCAATGCTTTGTTCAGTATCCTCAAGTGAGTTAGGGACTTCGGTTTCCCTTGGTCTCTTTTGAGCATAAGTTTCAATATCCTGTTTTAAAGGATATATATGTTCGAAAAATCTAGCATTTCTCGACTCAATGATGGTATTTGTGTGGATATCATCAATTTCGGATTTGTGTACCAAGAAACGATAAGCAGCACTATTATGTGCATATCCAATGAATACACAATCAACTGTTTTTGGTCCTATTTTGACTTTCTTTGGTTTAGGTACCTCCACTTTCGCAAGACACCTCCACACTTTTAAGTATTTGTAGGAGGGTGGTCTATTTTTCCATAGTTCGTGGGGAGTTTTAGACGTCTTCTTTCGTGGTATCTTATTTGAAATGTGATTTGCAGAAAGAATAGCTTCTCCCCAGAAGTTATTTGGCAAGCCAGAACTGATCAGTAGGGCATTCATCATTTCTTTTAGAGTTCTATTTTTCCTTTCGGCTATGCCGTTGGATTGAGGTGAATATGGAGCCGTAGTTTGGTGTATAATACCATGTTCGGCGCAAAACTCCTCGAAGGGGAATTCATATTCTCCTCCTCTATCACTTCGTAAAGCTTTTATTTTCTTGTTGAGTTGGTTCTCAACTTCTGCTTTATACTGTTTAAACATGTCGAATGCCTCGTCCTTGCTTCTAAGGAGATACACATAACAGTACCTTGTACAATCATCAATAAAGGTAATAAAATACCTTTTTCCACCTCTAGTTTGACACATTTTTAAGTCGCATACATCTGTGTGTATTAGATCTAGAGGTTCAGTTTCTCGTTCAACATGGTGAAACGAGGTTCTTATCAATTTTGTTTCTGTACAAATTTGACATTTATAATTGGAGTCTATTTTACATTTTGGTATAAATTCTAGATTGATCAATTTCCATAATGAATCAAAATTTACATGACCTAATCTAGAATGCCATAAGTTAGAAGAGTCAACCAAATAAACAGAAGATTCAGTTTTATTCATATCATTGTTTGGTACAATAGTGGTTACATTTGCTTTAAATAAACCATCACACACATAACCTCTTCCCACATACACTCCATTCTTTGATAATACAAATTTATCAGCCACAAAGGTTAGTTTGAAGCCATGCTTGCTAAGCAACGACCCTGAAATTAGGTTCTTGTGGATTTCTGGAACGTGGAGAATGTCACTCAAAGTGAGTTCTTTTCCAGAAGTCAATTTTAGTACAACTTTTCCCTTGCCTTCAACCTTTGATGAGGATGAATTGCCCATGAATAGTTGTTCATCATCAATAGCGGTTTTGTAGGTTGTAAACATCCACTTATTAGCACATATGTGACGAGTGGCTCCGGTGTCTACAAACCATTCCTTTGAGTTACCAACAAGATTGCATTCCGATATTACTGCACATAAATCCATATCAGAAACACCGTCTGAGATTTTAGCCAAGTTTGCTTCTGATTTCTTCTTCTTAGGTGTGCGACATTCGGCTGCTTTGTGGCCTTTCTTTCCGCGGTTATGGCATGAACCCTGAAATTTCTTTGAATTCTTTGGGTTATGTTCACGTTTCCTCTTGTTGGGTTTCTCTGACTCGACTACATTTGCCTTGGCAACCATGGTGTTCGAAGTCTTCTTCTTGGAGTTTCTGTTGTCTTCCTCGATCCTTAATCGAACTATAAGTTCTTCCATTGTCATCTCCTTACGCTTATGCTTAAGGTAGTTCTTGAAGTCTTTCCATGAAGGAGGAAGCTTTTCTATTGCTGTGGCAACTTGAAATGATTCACTTAGGATCATTCGTTCATCATGCAATGCGTGAATGATGACTTGAAGTTCTTGAATCTGACTAATTACGGTCTTCGCATCTACCATTTTAAAGTCCAGAAACTTTCCTGCGATGAACTTCTTCATACCCACATCTTCGGTTTTATACTTCTTGTCCAATGCCATCCATAATTCTTTGGAAGTTTGAGCAGTACAATATACATTGTAAAGGCTGTTATCGAGTCCATTTAAAATGTAATTCTTGCACATGAAATCTGCACTTTTCCAAATATTCATGGCCTCCACTTTAGTGGCATCAGTTTCCAGCTCTTCCACTTTAGGAACATCTTCGGCAAGATACTTTGCAAGACCCAATGTTGTTAAATAAAACAACATCTTTTGCTGCCAACGTTTGAAATCTGCCCCATTGAACTTTTCTGGCCTTTCTCCATGAGATAGTGCCATCGTTGGAACCACTGGCGCAGGCAAGGTGTTGGTCACCGTTTGTGTTGGCGCTGAGTTATTGTTGTTGCTATTTTCAGACATCGCCGTCTACAAAGATAGCCAACAATCAATATTGTTTCAAGATTATTATTGAAACGTTACAGAAGTGTTACAAATCTGATATTAGTAACAGTACAAAAGCGTTTCAAAATAGTGCTATAAAAGCGTTGCAAATCTGTGTTGCAAAAGCGTTGCTAATCTGTAGCAGATGTGTTGCTAATCTGTTGCAACAGAATCAAATATTAGAATATAATCAGTAAATAGATTACCAATATGTTTGTCCGAGTGCAGTGGTGGCTGTTTCCTTGAAACAATATTGCTCCCTATATGCACCAAAGGATATGAGCAATTTGATTTCCCAGGATGAAACGGACGAACTCCGCGGTGCGGTGCTTGCAGGCGGAGCGACGGCGAACCAAAGAGAATACAGTAAAAGAACAGAGTTGTTGGGGAAGAGGATTGACAGGAAAAAGTAAGTTAATACTTTGTTTTCTGTCTGCCTATTTATAGGCTCGGGAAGATGCTTGAAACGGATGTGACTGTTGGAAAGGTTGCGACCCTTTACCAACAGACGCGACCGTTTTATAGCCGTTATATTTTAAACGGACAAAAATAAAACTGCTCTGATCGGAACAACCAACCAAGCCAAGCCAACCGCCAATTGCAAAGTGCCTCTAATACGCCTCAAACGCCCATTCACCCACGCCGCGGGTTCGGGTTCGGGCTCGGGCTCGGGCTCGGGCACGGTCACGGGCGCGGGCGCGCGCGTGCGGGGTGGTGCGTTGCACCACCCGCTAAGATGGCTAAGCTTTCAAGTCTTTCTTGTCTCATTGTAACTATAATAGTGTCCACATCTTAGTATATAAACACCAAATGTTTATTATATTTTAAGATGTGGGACTATTCATAGTCACACTTCCCAATGCATAATAATTGCATTTCTCTTTCTTCAATAAATGCCTCTTTCTCATTCATTATTTCTAACATTATTAACATCTTGATTGCTTATTTGACATAAACAGGACCAATGATGCAGATATCTGGGAGAAAATATCAAAAGCAAAACAAGATGAAACTAACTATTTGACTAGTCCATAAGTACATTATCTATGCAAGTATGTATGAAATATTATGTATAGGTATGAGAAGTTGTATAAACCATATGTTTAAAATGTTAAGTATGGGCGTTGGAAAAGTTGTTTGAATAATATATATGAAATATTATGTATGGATATAGGAAAATTTGTTTGAACAATATGTATGAAACATTGTGCTTTAATTTACCTATTTCATGTTGTAAAAATCTGCTATATTTATATTCGAAGAAGAAATGGGTATACGGATATTATATATGTGAAAAAATTAAAGTAGCAATGTAAAAGGCTTGTAAATTGATATTACATCACTGCGAACCCATGCTACCCACATCGATTGTCCTTAAATTTGTTGCTGGAAACACGAAGAGTTAATGCTATTGACCTGCTGTTTTGTTAGTTCCACAAAGCATTTAAAAGAACATTTTAGTGTGCTTAATCTAAATTGACAGGTTTCATAAACTTAACTATATATTTAAAGAGTACAGATTGAATATCATCGAAAGTTTCTTTTTTTGGGATCTCAAAGCTCAGTTTTATTAAATACCATAAATTCAAAGTACATATCATGGTTTGGACTCGAAACATAGAAATGCACTGGCAATTTTCATACATCATCCCAGTACATGACAATAAGCAAACACCAGACACAATTTGATTACTTCTACCACAGGGTATTACTAATAAATTCAACCACCAATTTAAATAGAATTAATCCAAGGTGTGTTAGCTTGTTCTTTCGGCACCGTAACAGTAAGAACATCATTCTCCATTGCAGTTTTCACTTGATCCATAACTGCATTTTCAAGTATCATAAATCTCCTTGTGAACTTTCCACTGCACGCTTCAATTCTATGCCATTGTCATTTTTCTCCTCTGTTTCCTTGCTCTTTTCTACATTGATCTGAAGCAGAATGCCTTCTTCCACCTCTACTTTCACTTCTTCCTTCAATGCAGACATGTCGGCTTTGTAAGCAACAAAAGACATCTCACTGTTCAAAGTAGTTGCAGGTTGAATTTCTTTGTTGAAGGGGAATTCTTGGAATGGTTCCCACACATCTTGAGCGAATTGGTCGAAGACGTCACTCCATTGCCCAAATTTATGAGGGATCGATTATGTTTTCTAAATTCAACCTGCCAGGAGTCGCTTCATTAATAGGTGGTTTGATTGCTTAATTTGTTTCTGTCTTATCACCATAAGTACAATTGAAAATAAAATTTTAAAATAGCAGAAAGCCCAATATTTTCATGCAAATTTAGCTTGCAACCACAAATTGTACTACATGAAAATCTCGGAAAACTAAACCCGAACTAGTTATATCATAATATTAAATGAATGTATATCAAAATCTTTGAAAGAAACAACTATTTTATTGGAACATTTTGGCTTACATATTTAGCTTAATTGCAACTGATTAATTTGAAAGTCCATGTTGATCCTTAAACCTCAGACCAACATCTAGATTCTAACTTCCAAAGAATGAAAAAGTTGATTTTTGCACCAAGTCTCAATTTGCATGTTAATAAAATTAGTTCAATAATAATTATATAAGCATGGTTTGATGTTGAAACAAATTTGAATAGGTTAGTAAATCTAACATAGTAAACACTTTCTATTCTTCAAAGCTGAAATGCACATCTAATCACAAAATAACAACGACATGACAAATGAATATTAATAAAGACATAAGCATTTTGTGGTGCACTGTATATCACTGGTTAAAGAAGAAATGTTTGAAGAAGTGTAATTTAAAAACAAAAGTGAACAAATACTCTTTTATACACAACACGGAGGGAAGAAAAAAGTTTATGCTTGAAGATGAATACACTATAATTAATCTTTTCAGTGAAGGATAAATATTTAAGGGGAACTTTGGCTCACTTCCCTCTTTACAGAAAAAATTAGGTCCATATCCCTCCGAATTCAGCATTATAAATTTAATCCCTATAATCTATATCATACCGCTCAGACAAAAATTTCTTATGATGAACCATTTAAATTGCAATATTAAAAACGTGATATATTTCAGTAGATTTATCGGATTTCAGTTTCGTTTTCACCATTAAATCACAAATTTTATTTAATTTCTATTAATATCCATATATAATATTTTTGACAATCTTTTTTTTTAAATTTGCATTGGCAAATATTCAACAGGCCAGACAACATGGTAAATATTTGCATGTTTGCTAGGCAATAAAATATTAATTTTTTATTTTCTACGGTTACTAGGTGACTTGGTAAATATTTGCATGGCAACATGTCAAATATTTGCCACGCAACATTGCAAATATTTCAGGCAACGTGACAAATATTTGCATATTTCCTAGGCAACAATTTTTTTTATTTTCAGCAGTTGCTAGGCAACCTGGTAAATATTTGCTAGGCAATATGGCAAATATTTGCATATTTGTCAGGAAACAATTTTTTTTTATTTCAACGGTTGACAGGCAATATGGAAAATATTTGTAAGGCAACATGACAACTATTTGCCCTTGAAAATAAATTTTTTATCAAAACATATCATATATAGATCTTAATAGAAAAAAAAAATTGTGATTTAAAGGTGAAAATAAAATTGTAATCTGATAAATCTGCTAAAAGATATCATGTTTGCAATATTGCAAATTAAACTCTCATTATAGCATATAGTTGCATGGGTGGTACAGTACAAATGAATTATATGGACCAAAATTATAATGCCGAATTCGAAGGGGAGAACTTAATTTAATTTTGAAAAGTAGAGATGTGTTCCTAATTTCCACAGTATTTAATACTAGTATATGGATATTTTGATAAATTAAAAAAAGGTGTTTTATAAATTTGGAACATGGTAGTAGTGCTAGAATAGATAATAAATGAAACTAAAATCAAGCTAGAATAACAAATATAAACATATTGATGTGTACCCATAGTATGAACTTACATGAGCTGAACATGTTCAAAACCAAATATTACCAAAACTTTGCACTATCAAGTGCAATGAAGTGATTAGTTTTGAATCTTAAACTGCTGTTATCAAGATGATTTAGTTAGTATAGTTATTAAATTGACTACTAATTTACAAACAAAATTCCAAAATTAATGGCTGTGATTGACTTATAACCAATTTTTGAATAACTTTTCAAGTACAATATTATTCAGTTGTATGTAAATACACAAGAGCATGGTAGGTGTTTATTACTTTCTTAATATCCTTTTTGATGATCGAAACCGAGTTAATCATGAAAAAATTCGAATGAGCCAAGGAGGAAAAAAACTGGAACTATTTACTGCACCGTACATTGGGAATTTGTGCATGAACTGGATGATTTAATTGGCAACATGAATCGCCTTTCAAACCTTATGGTTTATACAGGCCAAAGACTTCTGGAAATAGTGGAAGATTTCATTGAGACACCTCATGAATGCAAATAAACGATTTTCAACACAATAATATCAGATGTGATCAGGAAACAAAAGAACAATAATCAGTTAGTCCAAACAGAAAATGCAAAAATGTGAAACAGATAAAATTCCATTGAACCGAATTTTATAAACATTATGCACAAGGTAACAATGCATTGTAAAGTGTAAGGCAGAGGTTTATAATCAAAAGGATAAGTTTATGAAGGTGAATATTGTTTGAATGAGAGCACAAATTTGTTTAGAAGACATATACTCAATGATATTGTTGATGAGATATTGGTTTTTCTTTAAATTCTACATATTTTTGCTATGCACCCTACTATCAATTTAAATGCTACTAAAAATTATTTGAATTTTTGTCATTTGGAAGTGAAACTATCTATATGAAACTTTCTATATCGTATTTTTTTGGCACTTAAGAAAATCTTCTTTCCTATTACTGTTTCTCCGTCCTCTCCTATTACTCATTTGGTTGCTGCTGATGGTTATTGGAGTGGGGAAAGTGTAGCTCGTTCTCGAATTGAGGGTGTAAGGCTCTGTGCCGATCTTTTGTCCCCTGTTGTGAGTTGTATATCAGCCATCGATGAACACTGTGTTGTTTCAGTTCCTACTGTCTCTACAGTTATGCCAACAAGTGAGGTTGATCCTTCTGATGCAGCAATTATGCCAAATATTGAATCTCGAGTAGTTCCAGTTCCTAATATTTCGATTGTCCGTAGTGGCATTGATTGCGATCTATCTGTTGCTAGTGGTGGCCCTGTTAAGGACAAAGGAACATTCACTGCTATGAATTTTAACCCTCCCGAGTTGTGTGGTATTGATGCATCCCATCGGAATTATTCGATCCCTTCCAATGCTGGTGAAATTACAATGCAATCTATTACTGGCATCCCTCCTGATCCCACAGTTGTTTCCTGTGAATTACCAAATGTCAATCCTTCATCTAATACTGTTTACTCTCCAAATGTTAGTGTTGATGTAGATACTGTTGTTAGGCCTGCCTGGTCATCATTGTTTAAAAAACTGCCTCGTAACGCTGGTGCATTCGCCCCTCAGAAATTTTGCACTCAAGTAATTGATGGGATTAGTGTTCTCCCTCCAGAAGTTGTCCATGAAGCTGAAAATCAGTGGTCTGATCATCTTGTAGGTTTCTTTCTTGATTCTGCCGCTTCATATTCCATTGTTCGTGAGAGTTGTAGGCGCGCTTGGAAAATGAGAGGTACTCTACATGTTCAAGTTATTAACTCCTTTTTCTATTTTAAATTTGGGAACATCGAAGACAAGCTTATTGCCCTTGAGACGAGCCCTCTAATTATTGAAGGTAAACCATTTATTGTGACTCCTTGGAGTGTTGGTATCGACAAAGCTCGTGAACAGATTCTCTCTATTCCAGTTTGGGCCACGTTCACTAATATCCCGTCTGTCCTTCAACCCCTTCTTGGTCTGAATTGGCTTGCGAGCCTTATTGGTGATTTCAAATGTTTTGACGCTAATACTGTCGCTCGCAAGAATTTACTTTATGCTAGAGCATTGATTGAAATTACCCCTCTGAATCCGCTTCCGTCGTCTCTGAAAGATAGAATTAAAGATGGTCATGAGATGGAGATAGGAGTCAATTACACTTGGAAACCCGAAATATGCACTATTTGTCAGTCTTTTGGACATTCTGAGGATGGGTGCTCTTCGTCTGCTTCTCTTCCTCCTGCTCCCAAAGTCCCCCTCCTCCGGTCGGAATTGAAATGGGTCCCCAAGGTTAGTACTATTGCTGATATTGAGATTCCTGTATCTCCCTCTGTGGACTTAGTTTCTGAAGCAGTAGATAGTGATTCTGTTGATGAGATCATTTATTGGGAACCGGATGAGGGTGCTTGGGTTCACACGGACACGGAGATGAGGTATGACCCACGGTCACACAGTTATCACATGTTTCTTGGTGGCGATGATGAGTCTAGGTGGCTTATTTATCATGTTGAGGGCGATAGTCTATCTCTTACGTCCTCTGGTATTGATGGTGCTTCCAATTGGTGGCAACTCTTAGATTCTACTTGGGACATGATTTATCTTTACTCTGCACTCTCGAGATCTTTTGATCCATTATTGGCTACGTCCTTTTCTGCTGTTCATCATGTCATAGGGCCTGGTACTGATGCTGATATCAGTAACGACAAGGGGGATTCTGGTCCTTCCGTGTAGTCTAGACTCTCTGTCTAGCTCCAGTTCTTTATTATTTTTATTTCTGTATCAAGTGGTCTGCCCACTATAAAAACAATCATAGTTGCTTTGTGCATGTGCAGAGCACCTGTTATTCTCATTATACATAGTGGCACGGCCCACTATAAAGCCGGCTAGCTTTGCTAAAAAAAAGAAAATCTTCTTTCGCAAGTTTTCATTTTACCCGTGAGTGACCATATGTAATACTTTAGAAGACGATGCTTGTTGTAATGCTCATGGTCCATCTTCATGGAGACAAAGGCATCTGATGATAAGTAATACTTTGCAAATCAAATGGCGTCAATCATTTCTCTAGTATGCAATATCTTGTATTATGCTCTCTGAACTATTTTGTATTGTGCCACTTATTCATATTTTCATGCGGTCATGTAAAAGAAATCATTGAGCATGAAGAGTTTAAAACAAATAGAAACAAACCATGTTTCAAATGTGTTATCAATGTGGTTTTGTGTTTCCAAGCTTTGTATCTCATGACTGCAAAGATCAATACCGTATGAAAAGAAATCATGATCTAATTTCTCGAAGACAAATTTCTAACATTAAAGCAAAATGTAGAAAAGGTTAAATGGAATGGAGAAATTGTGAAAGTTGACTTCCCTTTATCTTGTTGCTCCCTTTATTTTATTATCCCCTTTTAGAGTAGTCTTTATCTTTTATGGTTTTTCTCAAAATCAATTTTTGACAAACCATGACATATGGCTATAAACAAGACAATGTTTGAAAACATTAATTTTGGAATTATATACAAAAATCAAATGATGTTACCAATTGGGATGAAACTAAGATCCTACGTTGGTGCGTTATAGCTGACAAACTGATAATCATGTTTATCTAAAAATCTTAAAATTGTGTACAAAGGCATACAACTTCTATGTTCTAAAGCTTAATATATAATTGTTCGAATATAACTTCTCATTAAAGCACATTTAGCGTGTAGAAAAGTGCAAATTGCAATAAGGTATGTAGGAAATGCGCAACACATATGTTTGGGATATAAGGAAAATTAGATATTAAATTTAAATTATAAACATCACAGAACTTTTCCTTGTACCCATATGTTCATTTGCAAATACTGAGACCAGTTAAGAACTTACCTCCTCTGACAACTTCTTTTTTCTCTATTCTCTTTATTTTATTTCTTTTGCATTCTATTATTACTTAGCCATGGTTCAAAGAAAATTGGTAGCAACAAATCTTCACGCCTCCTCCCTTGGCCTTCAACCCGCCCTGCTCCGGCCCTCCATCATTCGATCCACCCATTCACCAATAGCCACGTCCCTACCACAGTCCACGGCCCCTCCCCTGGCCTTGAACTGACGCTTAGCCGTACATCGCTACACCACAAGCGTGTCGTCACCGTCCCACTCTCCCCTGACCTCCCGCCTGCGACAGCACCCCGCCAGCCCTGCCGAAACCACTCCGCGCATTCGCTCGCGTACGTCCCCTCCTCCAGCCATCGTTCGGCCACAAGCGCCTCCGGCCTCCATCTCCTCCACCTGACACATCCACGAAAGCCAACATCACTTCGCAAGTTCCTCCTGCCACCGTGACCTTCCGCCACCTCCTTCACACGACTGCCACCACCCCGCGACCCTCCCAACCTCTCGGAACCGCACCACCTCCCAGTTCCGCCGCCCATCCACCGCGCGCACCACCACTTCCCCAGCCCACTTCCCTCAAGTACACTCCAGCTCGCCTCCTCTCCTCACATGCGCGCCACTGCAGCGCCATTCACCGCCCCACCCGAATCCCTCCACTAAGCGCACCATTCGCGCCACTACCCAGTCCCTAACCTCGCCCGCGTGCATGTCTATGTGTGCATGCTATGTGTACAAATGTGTGAGTGCGTGTGTGGAGGAAGTGCTGTGTGCATCAGGGGTGAGGAATATTGGGTTCCGTTCTAAAAAAGAAAAAGAATGGAAGGGATGAGTCACTGATCAAAAGTGTAGCAACAGTATGAGGAAAAAAAAGAGAAAAGGGGAAAGCAGATTTTGAAGTGAACAGTCTTGCTTTTAGTAGTAGAAGTGTTACTACGCTTAGTTTGCAAAAGTGAATTTGTGTGCAGTATAAATCTTGTTGCTAAACTTTTTCCCTGTTGTGTGCAGCAGCAACCGGTTGAAGTCCCGTTTGCAGCAATATTAAAATTTTCAACTTTCTTCTCTCTTCGTCGTTGGTAAGCACATATATGATTTTATAAATTATATATGAACATTCATTGAATTAATATCGTCTTTCTTTTGTCGATATTTGCAGTGTCCGTTGTTCGTATTGTACCAACTCTATTCGTGCTTCTTTTCGCTTCGCCGTCAATTTCTTTAGCCACGGAAGGTGAATTAATTTTCACGACTTATATTATACAAGTTGGTTGATAAATGATTGTTATGTGTTGTTGAAATTGGATGTTAATTAATTTTTTTTTTTTAAAAGTGATAAATAATATGTAATTGAATTTGATATAGGATATTTAACAATTTAAAATGGATTATTATGTTGAATATTGTTTTGTAAAACTTGACCCCTTCATATGTTGAAGATTGTTTAGTTAAATTTGACCCCTTTAACGTTAAATAAATCGACACGTAGAAGTAGTGTTAGTTACACCTTGAACCATTGAATGTATGATTGATGTAGTATAATTATTTGAATAATAGACATCAAGTGAAAAACCATAATGTAATAATCTTTAATCTACATAAAATGATAGTGTAGATTCTAGGAATAATTATATTAATTTGCATAAATAACAAATGTAAATTAATACGATTATTTCGGGATTATTTAAATAAATTGTTGAATTGTTATATATGATTGCTATTGCTTGTTTATTTACTTTGACACCATCCCAGTTATCACACTGCAAGTTCCCTTTGCTATGCTTTGATTTTTGAATTGAAATGGAATTAGATTGAAATGATAAATAACCAAATAAACTTGACTTTGGATAGAAATTTAATAAAACCCGATTGGTCAATAATCTGATTTGAAATAAAATAAGGATTTTATTTGAAAAATAAAGTTTTGAAATAAAACTGGAATTTAAATTTTGATGAAAGAACGTTGTGTAAAAAAAATTATTAATTAATAATTAAATTTGGAATTATTAATAATTAAAGTTTGAATTGTTAATAATTAAGTTTTGAAATTATTAATAATTAAGTTTTGAAATTACTTGATAATTGAATAAGATTGAATTATTTAATAAATTAAACTAAATTGAATTCTTTAATAAGTGAAATTGAACTTCTTGAATAAGTGGAATTAAGTTCCTTTATTAATTGAGTTTTGTAATTTGTAATTAAGTAAATGAATAAGTGGAATTGAATTTCTTTAACAAGAAATAAAAATGCGTTTTATTGAAACAAATGGAAGACTTGTAACTTAAAAATTTGATTTGACAAATTTAACTTAATTAAATGTGTAAGCTTCGATAAAATAAGTTGAACGTAAATAATAAACGAGTTTATATTTATTTTAAATGATTGTGGAATGAAACTTGTATTCGAGTTTTGAAATTGTTTAAAGTGATTATGGAATGATAAACGAGCATTGAACGTAAACTTGAATTGTTTTAAAACAAATTTTGAAATTGAATTATAGAGTTTTGAAATGGATTTTGAAGTTATGAAACGTAAAATTTTGGAAATTGTTTGGAAAGACAAATGAAATGTTGATTTCCAAATTCTTGAAATTGAATTTGATTTGGTTTTGAACTTTATTAAACGACCAATCGGTAAAATAATTACGAAGGTTATTAAAGAGACCGGAATCGGTTAGGGACATACTCACTGTCTAAACCGAAAACCACTTTAATAACTATGCGCGGAGTGTGATCCAGAATGAAGTGGTTGGAATGACGTACGTTGATGATTGAAGAAAGTGAACGATAAATGGATAGCCTTGACACTTGTGTCAAATTGGAAATGACTAAAACAGGAGCCGTGTCGGGCCAAATGGGTTAGCTACCTCGAGCGAACACACTTCTTCGTAAACTACTCATTACTGGTTATTGATTGGTGCACACCCTTGAATTGGGAGTGTTGTTTTGCGGTGTTGCGATCGTTGCGACGATGCGTTCTCACCAGTCCGGATCAGGAAAAAGGTAGTTTCACTACCTTGGGTATAGCCTCATGTGCCTTGTCATACTTGTATCCCTATACGCGACCACTACGAATTTGTTTCGTATTATACCTATGGAGTACTCCCTGATATCCCACTAGTTTACGGTGGAGTTTACAGTGCTGTATAGACTATGATGCTTATATAAAACGTGTTAAGGGGAAATGGTGACGCCTTAACACTATCTTGATATTTTACTTTACTGTTAGACATTATCTACTTATCGTACACTGCTATGTATAATAGTTAACGGATCCTGAAAGATGTTTATTCCAATCATCTTTGAGTTATTGTTATTTCCAATTCTGAATCATATTATCTGTATAAGAATATATGTCCTGATTCGAGTGTTTGTTTGTGCTTATGCTCAGATCAGACTGAGGATTGCTGTTGCTGTTCTACTTGGAGCTGAAGACCGAAGACTATCATTATCTTCACTTTATTTGTATTGCTCTTTCTATTTGGACACTATTGGGAATCTATGTTGTTCTATTTCATTTTATTTGGGACATTGTTGTATATATGGGTAGCTTCATGAACTACTCTTATGACTATGTTGTAATTCCACTACACTATTCTGTTATGTTGTATTTTCTGTGATTTTATGATGATTCTCATTTATATACATATACTCCATTAATGATTCGTGTTTTGTGCTATTTAAGTTGACATGTGTGGATTATTGGCAATTTAAATGGTCCAAATATACGGGTTGTTACAGTTGGTATCAGAGCTTTGGTTTCCGAAAACCTTAGCCTGTGGAGTTTTAAGCTCATTAGAGATAGTGTAACCAAACCCTAGAATGAGGAGAATCATTGTAGAATCCATATCCTTTGATTCCATCCTTCTCATTGAATTCGTTTGATTTGAATTTCCTTAATTCTATAAAAATTTCTACCTTTGATTCTAAATCACTTTTGGTATTCCAGGATGAGTACCAGAAGGAACGCTAGAGGTGGGGGTAGAGGAAATGCTCCCGAACCACGTGCCCCAGCTCCCGTCGCCAAGTTTTCTACTCTTAGCAAGGAATACACCCAGCTTGGAGGCATAAAATTCTCTGGATCCGAGAGCATCATTAGAGCACAACAGTGGTTGAAGAGCCTGGAAAGGATCTTCACTGGTCTTGAGATTACTGACGCGCAGAAGCATCAATTGGCCGCTTGGCAGCTTCAGGATGCGGCACAGGATTGGTGGGAGTCAGTCACCTCCCGTACTGACGAGGAAACTATCTCCTGGGCTCAGTTTAGGTAGAAACCTATCTGAATTACATCCTAATTTATTCCTTCTATCTCGTCAAATTTTGACTCATCTTATATCGCTTATAAATAGGGATTCCTTTATGGCCCAGTTGATGCCAGCTGCCGGAAAGGCTCAGCTCTATCGATCATTTATGGACCTCAAGCAGGGTAACATGACTTTCTACCAAGGTTGTAAATCTCCCCGAGATCAGCCGAGATGAAAATCCGAGATATTAGCCAAAATCCGAGATTTGGCAGCTTGGTTAGTTATAAGTCTTTTAAATATCGCCCGAGACAGCCGAGATATTTGCCCGAGATATTGGCCAAAATCCGAGATTTGAAACCTTGCTTTCTACGAGTATGAAAGAAAGTTTAATGAACTCTCTAAGTTCGGACCTGGCTTGATTGATACACCACTGCTTAAAAATGAGAAGTTCATCCATGGAGCACGTCCAGAGTATTATGATTTCCTCACAGCTCATGTCCATGGCACTTTCACCGAGTTGATGGATTTTGCTCTTAGGTATGAGGGAAAGCCGAAGGGAACATCAGCCACCAAGGCTCCAGTTACTCAGCCATCTTCTAGTCAGGCTGGGAAGAGGAAGCCAAACTTTGAGCAACAGAAGAAGAACTGGCAGAGACAACCAGGCTTGGCTATTCTCAGAAGAAGCCCATTGACTTATCCTCCATCACTTGTTTCAAGTGCGACCAGAAGGGTCACTATGCCAACAGTTGTCCTACACCTGTCAGTGTCGCCATTCCTCCACCTCAGGATACCAGGAACAACCTCTGCCATGTCTACTTGCAGCCTGGCCATTTCAAGAAGGATTGTCCCTTGTATCAAAAGGGCAAGACAACTGGAGTATTTGCTATGACTTCTTCCACCCGTGATCCACCTACCCCACCTTCTCCTAGTGATAACTAAGGTACATTACATAGTACTTTTATGTTGCATACTTTACCCGTTAAAGTTCTATTTGATACCGGAGCAACACATAGTTTCGTATCTATTGATTTATGTAATAAACTTGGATTGGAACCCATTCTTGCATCTACTTTCTTATATGTATCAAACCCGATTGGAGGACCCGCTAACCTCAAAAGGGTATGCAAATATGTCAAGCTTATGTATGGCATGCACCGTTTCACTTGGGATTTCTATGTCCTTGGATTCGAGGCATTCGATATCCTATTAGGTGTTGATTGGCTACAAAAATTCGAAGCCGTTATCTCTTGCAAAGCTCGAACCGTCTCTCTAATTGACGAAAAGAGTATACCTTTAGTTATTAAAGGTAAATCACCTCAAGAATGTGCTGGGAGTTTTATATTCTCTCTTGACTCTCATCCAAATGAACTAAGCTCTACTCCAGTTGTTCAAATCTTTTCTAATGTGTTTGGAGAAGTAAATTCTCTACCACCTCCGCGGGAAATCGAATTCCGCATTGATCTTATTCCTGGTGCTCGACCAGTAGTTCTCCCTCCCAGGAGAATGGCTCCTAAAGAAAAGGCAGAATTGAATGTTAAAATTGAAGATTTATTTGCCAAAGGCTTGATTCGGCGAAGTCATTCAGAATGGGGAGCTGCAGTTGTATTTGTCACAAAGTCAGACGGCTCTCTCAAAATTTGTGTGGACTATAGAGAGCTGAACAAGCTCACACACAAGAACAAATATCCAATGCCCCGCATTAATGATCTATTCGACCAGCTCCATGGGGCTAAAGTATTCTCCCAACTCGATCTGGCCATCGGCTTTCACCAACTCAGAATTGCTGAGGAGAGTATTCCTAAAACAACATTCCGCACTGAAAATGGTTTCTTTGAATGGCTGGTTATGCCGTTCGGTCTTACTAATGCTCCAGCTTATTTCGTCGACTTAATGAATAGAGTTTTCCGGGATGTTCTTAACAAGTTCGTTCTTGTTTTCATCGATGACATTCTCGTCTTCTCTAGGGATGAGAAAGAGCATAGGTCACATTTGGCTTTTGTTCTTGAAACGCTTCGCAGTCATCAGCTAAAAGCCAAGTTTTCGAAATGCCACTTTCGGAAAGATGAAGTTCGGTTCCTTGGCCATATTGTCTCGGAGAATGGGATTTCGATCGATCCCGCTAAGATCGCCGTAATCAATGTAAGCTCTATCCTTACTTGTCAATTCTATCCGAACATCTTATCTCTATCTTAATTCGAATCCTTTGAATTTGCAGGATTGGGAGACTCCCAAAACTCCTACAGATATTCGTAGCTTCTTGGGCTTGGCTGGCTATTATTGCAGATTTATAGAAAACTTTGCTCGTATTGCCGCACCACTTACCGCACTAACCAGAAAGAATGTAAAATTTATTTGGAGTGAAAAGTGTGAAGCAGCTTTCAATGAAATGAAATGAAAGTTGACCTCTGCCCCCAGTTCTTACAGTTATTGACGGAAGCGAAGGATTGACCATCTATACTGATGCCTGCCGTGATGGATTAGGAGCAGTTTTCATGCAGAAAGAAAAGGTTATTGCCTATGCTGGTCGCCAGTTAAAGACCCATGAAGCAAATTACGCAACGCACGATTTAGAGCTTCTTGCGGTTGTATTTTCTCTTAAGCTATGCAGGCACTATCTATTGGGAACCAAATTCGAGTTATTCACTGACCATAAGTCATTGAGATATATTTTCTCACAAAAGGATTTGAACCAGAGACAAGTCCGATGGATCGAATTCTTAGCCGCATATGATCTTGATATTAACTACACCCCGGGGAAAGCAAACGCCGTAGCCGATGCTTTGAGCAGAAACCAAGCTATGGTGTGTTGTAATCTTGTCGAGGGAATGTTATTCCAGCTTGTCGTCTCCCCAGCTCTTATGGATCGCATTATCGCCAAGCAATATGAGGACACGTTGCTCTATCGCATTAAAGAAATAGTTCTCGGAAGAGTTGGAAATGCTGATAATAAATTGGGTGCACAAGTTGATAGTAATGGAGTCTTGAGAATTGACAATCGTATTTGTGTTCCTAATGTTAATGGTCTAAGACAGGAAGTGCTGAGAGAAAACCATCAATCATCGCTTTCATTTCATCCAGGAGTCACCAAGATGTACCAAAATATGAAGAAGCTATATTGGTGGAGTGGGATGAAGCGCGATATTTCTACCTATGTTAGCAGATGCACAACTTGCCAATAAGTTAAAGCTGATCATAGAAAGATGGTAGGTTTGCTTCAACCTCTAGAGATTCCAGGTTGGAAGTGGGAGCAGATTTCTATGGACTTTATTGATGGGCTACCAAGGACTTGGAAAGGTAACGAAAGCATTTGGGTGATTGTCGATAGACTGACGAAATCCGCTCATTTTATTCCAGTCAAGACCACTCGTACTGCTTCGAGTTTGGCTGAGATATACATGAGAGAAGTGGTTAAACTTCATGGTTTAGCATCTAGTATTATATGCGACAGAGATCCTATTTTCACTAGTAAATTCTGGAAAGCATTTCAGGATACTTTGGACACCAAACTGAATCTGAGCATAGCTTATCATCCTTAGACAGATGGCCAAATGGAGAGGGTAAATCAGATTTTGGAAGACCTCCTCCGAGCTTGTATTATAAACTTTGGTGGATCTTGGGAAGACCATCTCCATTTGTTTGAATTCACTTATAATAATAGTTATCAGGTAAAGAAATCGAATTTCAAATTTGAATAAGTATATTTGAATTGGAATTAATTATCTTAAATTAATCAGGCAAGCATTGGTATGGCACCATTCGAAGCCTTATATGGATGGCCGTGCAAATCGCCAGCTTGTTGGATTGAGTCTGGAGACCGATTAGTGCTTGGTCCAGAAATGATTATGGAAGTGTTTCCTGGGGATTTGACCAGGCAACTAGTACTCGGCAATAAGTTCTCGGCATTAGAGAGCGACTGACATCCATGAGTGCTCGGCGACAAGTGTGCTCGGCATAGTACTCGGCATCCATTAGTGTCCGGCATCGAGACTGTTCGGCGTACCAGAGTACTCGGCGTCAAGGCTGCTCGGCATACAGGAGTACTCGGCATCCCATGGTGTTCGGCGAGGCACTTGACAGCCAGGAGTGTTCGGTGAGACACCCAACATCCAACGAGTGCTCGGCGACAAGTGTGCTCGGCATCAAGGCTGCTCGACATACGAGACTGGAGTACTCGGCGTAGTACCTGGTGGGATTAGGAGTACTCGGCGTAAGGGCACTCGGCGTCAAGAAGAGCGTTCGGCTTCAACTGACTAACATCCTACACTTCCCAAACATCAACCACCTCGTTCGGCATAGAAGGGATGGTTCGGCGCAGAGCGTTCGGCCTCAACAGACAACCATCCTACACTTCCCAAACATCAACCACCTCGTTCGGCATAGAAGGGATGGTTCGGCGTAGAGCGTTCGGCCTCAACAGACAACCATCCTACACTTCCCATGACACCAACATACCGTTCGGCATAGAAGGTATGGTTTGGCGCAGAGCGTTCAGCGAACCTTGCTCGACATGCGACGACCACTGTACTCGGGCTGGAGCGTTCGGCAATCAGCCCACTTGGGAAGTCCAGCCCATCTTTGCCTATAAATAGAGGGGTAGTGTCACAATGAAATGGATCCTTTTTTGGAGAGAAAACACCGGGGAGACTCTGCCATTTTCAAGACTCATCTTTTCTACTTAACAACTTCATTCAAGTATTTGATTCACGAATTGTATTTGTAATCAACTATAGAGAAGATCAATAAAGTTTAACCTCAAAGTGGACGTAGGCAATTACGCTGAACCACTATAAATTTGGTGTTCTTACTTTCTGTATTTAAATTAGCACTGTCTTCTCTGTTTAATTTGATTTCATCACTTATATCTCTTCACAATCTTCTTCTACGAGGTTAGTGACCAATTTTGGTGCTAACACTTTGGTGCTTTCACTGAGAATCGAGTTCTCAGACCTCAAGGATCTGCTTTGAAGCTACTGGATTGAACAAATCCCCCAAAGAAGATCCGACTTACTGATAGGACATCCGTTGATTCTACTCAGAGTTCATACCAATAACTCTACAATGGCGAGACCACGTACCAGGTCAGCTTCTCTTAATGCGGATGCCCGAGAGACTGCTAGCGTGCAACAAGCAGGACCTAGCAATCAACTTGCAATCCCGAGTGCAGGGATTGCCGCTCAAGAACAGACTCCAGTTGTCACCAGAGTAGAGTTCAATGACTTGATGAGAGAACTTAGGGAAAGCAGGAGACAACTGGGAGAACAGATGCAAGCTAATGCCAACCTGATGACACAACTCACTCAACAGCAGCAACAGAATGCTGGGGGCAATCCAGCTGCTTATTCCTCATCTGACAGCTCTACTTCTTCTAATGAACCACCCAGGCGTAGACGCCGTAAGACTGAAGCTGCAAGGGCGGATGCTGCTGTTCGAACAGCTGGAGACCGCGACCAAGCCAGAACTGGAAGCTTCCGAACCGGAATACAGATGGAGGATGGAGCTCCAGATCATCAAAATGCTAACAATGTTGAACCTCACGACGCACGATTGGCAGATCGCCAGGAAAGGAGGCATCAGCATGGACAGGCGCGTAGAACTGACTCCAACCTCCCAGCTTCCATACAGACACCCGATCTGACAGCCATGATCAGGCAACTGATGAAAGAAAATCAGGGCTTATCAAATGACGACTGGGGAGTGTCAAGAAGTCATACTCCGTTCACGGATGTTGTGCTGCAAGCGGCGTACCCCAAGAAGTTTAGCATGCCAACCATTCCTGCATACGAAGGAAAGACTGACCCCAGACAACATGTAATGAGGTATGAATGGATGATGGATTCAGCCAGAGCAAATGATCCCACCAAGTGTAGGTGCTTTCCGATTACTCTATCTGGGATCGCTACTATGTGGTTCACCCGACTTCCTCCGCGATCCGTATCAAATTTCGAGGAGTTGGTAAAGAAGTTTATTGAGCAATTCAGGATACACACTACACGCCCGAAGGACGTGATGTCTCTGTCGAGTGTAATCCAGAATCCCGAAGAGTCGCTGAAGGAGTACTTACAAAGATTCCACGTTGCGGCAACTGAAGTCAGTAATCCCAACGACCATGCAATCCTAATGGCTGTAATGAGAGGTGTAGATCCGGATTCTGAATTTGGAGACTGGCTGGCAGGAAAACCTCCGGCTACGCTAGAGCGTTTCTACTCCAAGGCACACCAGTTCATAAGAAGAGAGGAAGCTAGGTGGGTACGACGAGATAAGGCACCGGGACCTGCCCAAGAGTCAATCAAGAGCAACATTGCTGTGAAGCAATCTGGAGACAATTCGGGAAAGGTCCAAGTCAATGTCCAGAGTAAGCCTGTGCAGCCCAAAGAGTCCGGAGGAAGAAGTCAAGGAAAGAGGAAAGAAGCGGGAAAGTGGAAGTCGAGAATTCCAAGCTACAGCGAGTACACTCCGCTAAACGTCCCACTTGAGAACATTTACCTATCCACCTGCAATACTTTTCAGTACAGAAAACCACGTCCAAAAGAATCAACTGAAGAACAGAAGCGGACTGGGAAATATTGCCGCTTCCATGAAACTTATGGACACAACATGGAAGAATGCAGACACCTGCATGATGCTATCGAGAAATTGATCAGACAAAAGAAGTTGCAAGAATTCGTAAAGGATCCACAGGAAGGAGGACAGGCAACGTCCAACCCAGGTCGTGCACCAGCTCCACGTTATCCTGAGGAGCCTGCTCGGACTATTGGAAGACTGGTCATAAATACCATTATCGGTGGACCTCATCCCGCAGATAAGAACTGGCAAGAGATGGAACGATATGCAAGCTCCTTGAAGCATGCAGATTTTGAGTGCTGTTCGAACGTAGAGGACGGGGCCCCTGCTAAGCAGCAGCGCGTGATGACAGACGATATTGTGTTCAGGAACAGAGACGCTGATCAGGTAGAGGCTCCGACCGTCGATCCCATGGTCATATCTGCAACGATCGGACCAGCATATGTAAAAAGAATTTTGATTGATTGTGGAAGTTCAGTCAACATCATTTTCAAGAAGGCCTATGATCAGATGAAGCTAGAGACAAAATACTTGAAACCATCCAAAGCTCATATCCACGGCTTTAACGGCGCTGCGACTGATGCGGTAGGATATGTCGAGTTACCAGTTGAACTGGGACAAGGCGAGCGTCGGAGGGTACGAATTCTACCCTTTGTAGTTTTGGATGTGGACTCTCCGTATAATGTTTTCTTAGGTCGGCCGGCCCTGGCTGAATTTAGGGCGGCACTAGCCCTGTGGTGTTTAACTTTGAAGTTTCCGACTGACAAAGGAGTAGGCATTGTTCACGGTGACCAAGCAGCTGGTCGTTCTTGTTATGTGGCCGAGCTCCGAGAGGCCCACCGGAGGGAGAAAGGAAAGGTTGCGGACAATCCCGTCCGCATCCTCAATACGAATAATTGACAAGTAGTGCCCGAGCCCTGGCTCGGGCATAGTTCTCGGATCTACGGAGATATAGATCCGAGAGACGACGATGAGAAACCCAGGGAAGAGAAGGCGGCACCGGCTGAATTAACAATTGACATCTCAGTTAGCCGTGACGACCCTTCGCGAATACTAAAGATCGGATCACAGTTAGGCCCCGCAATGACTGAAGACCTTAGCGACTTCCTCCGGGCAAACCTTGATGTTTTTGCCTGGACGCATTCTGATATGTGTGGGATTTCTCCCGCCATCACGAGTCATATGTTGAACATAGACCCGAAATACGTCCCAGTCAAGCAAAAAAGGAGAGGAATGGATCCGGAGAGATCCGCCGCTCTTGGAGAGGAGGTGGACAAACTCAAAGCAAATGGGTTCGTCCGCGACGCCCTCTACCCGGAGTGGGTCTCCAACCCCGTGCTAGTAAAGAAGGCGAATGGGAAATGGAGGACTTGCGTAGATTATTCCGACTTGAACAAAGCATGCCCTAAGGACAATTTCCCGTTGCCTAGGATCGATCAGTTGGTCGATTCCACAGCAGGACACAAATTATTGTCATTCATGGATGCATACTCAGGATACAACCAAATCCCAATGCATATTCCGGACCAAGAACATACCAGCTTCGTTACAAATGTCGGGCTGTATTGCTATGTAGTGATGCCCTTTGGATTGAAGAATGCTGGAGCAACTTACCAACGTCTGCTGAATCGAATGTTCAAGGACCAGCTGGGCAAAACCATGGAAGTCTATGTGGATGACATGCTCGTGAAGTCACGACGGTCAAATGACCACATTCAAGACTTAGCTGAAATGTTTAACATACTCAGGTTCTATGGAATGAAGATCAACCCGCTGAAGTGTTCTTTCGGCGTTGCATCAGGGAAGTTTTTAGGATTCATCGTCAACGCTAGGGGAATCGAAGCCAACCCAGAAAAGATCCAAGCCATTCGAGATGTACAAGCGCCCAGGACTATAAAGCAGGTACAGAGCTTGAACGGAAAAGTAGCTGCGCTGAGTCGATTTATATCCAAGGCAACTGACAAGTGCATCCCGTTCTTTGACATAATAAAGAAAGGAAAGAGGAATTTTGAATGGACGTCTAGCTGCGAGGAAGCATTCCAGAACCTGGTAAGGCATCTGGAGAGCCCACCAATGCTATCTAAACCAGTTGACCATGAGATGCTGTACGTTTACTTGGCTATATCCCCTCATGCGATAAGCGCAGCTTTGGTTCGTGAGGAGGATCGAGTCCAGAAGCCGGTATATTATGTTAGCAAGCGTTTAACGGGGGCAGAGAAGAATTACCCTAAAATCGAGAAATTGGCTTATTGCTTGGTGATTGCATCACGCAAGCTGCGCCCATACTTTCAAGCGCATTCAATCGGTGTTTATACCGATCAACCCCTGAGGCAGGTACTTCAACGACCGGAAACTTCTGGAAGATTGCTAAAATGGAACATCGAGTTGAGCCAATTCGATATCGCGTACTTACCACGGAGGGCCATCCGAGGGCAAGCGTTAGCAGACTTCATCGCTGAATTTACCATACCCATCAAACCGGACGATCACGACATCATTCCCCCCATTCGACGGAAATTATACACTGACGGTGCGTCAAACGACCGTTGCTCCGGCGCGGGCGTAGTTCTTATAACTCCGGAAAACCGATCAATCTGTTATGCCCTGAAGCTTGATTTCCCGGCTACGAACAACGAAGCTGAATATGAAGCACTGATCGATGGCTTGAAGCTCATCAAAGAACTCGGGATCGAATCAGTCGAAATCTTTTGTGACTCGCAGTTAGTGGTTTACTAAGTACGAGGAGACTACCAAGCAAAAGGACGAAAGCTTGCTCCGTACCTCATTCAGGTCCAAGAACTACTATCAAATCTTGAGCGTTATGACATTTCACATATCCCACGAGAACAGAACAAAGAAGCCGACTTGTTGGCTAAGTTCGCAAGTACCGACGATGCTCAACAAATGGGATTGTATCTCGTTGAAGTCTTGCATGCCCCGAGCGTAGGCGAGATGAAAATCGATCGCGTGTTGGAAACAGAGATCGAGAAGGACTTGTGGATAACCCCATTCAAACTGTACCTGACAACCGGGGCTTTACCAAAAAAAAGAAGCGAAAGACGACAGGTCCTTCGAAAGGCTGCGCGGTACGTAATGCAGGGTGGATCCATGTACCGGAAAGGATTCTCAGTCCCATTGTTACGGTGCATCGCTCATGATGAAACAAAGCGAGTCTTGAGGGAAGTTCATGAAGGGGAATGTGGCGACCATACTGGGGGGCAAACGCTAGCAAAGAAGATCCTCCGCTATGGATATTACTGGCCCACCGTAAACCGGGATGCCGCGGACTACGCAAGAAAATGCGACAAGTGTCAAAGATATGCAAAAATCCCGAGGGCTCCGTCAACGGAACTCACACAAATGATCAGTCCTTGGCCATTTGCGATCTGGGGAATCGACATAATCGGCTCTTTGCCTCTATCCAAAGGTGGTGCGAAATACGCAATAGTTGCAGTCGACTATTTCACGAAATGGGCTGAGGCAGAACCTTTGGCCACTATCACCTCTAAGAAGGTCATTAACTTCGTTGTACGAAACATTATATGCCGCTTTGGCCTTCCATGCACCATCATTACAGACAACGGAATGCAATTCGAAAGTAGAGAGTTCAAAGAGTTTTGTTTAAAGTACGGCATCGAGAAAAAGTTCACCGCCGTTGCACACCCAAAAGCTAACGGACAAGTCGAGGCTGTTAACAGATTAATCAAGTCCATACTAAAGAAGCGTCTGGAGAAGGTTGGAGGCAAATGGGTAGATGAACTCCCGACAGTATTATGGGCGTATAGAACTACCCACAAGTCCGCGACCGGCCACACTCCGTTCGCCTTGGCATACGGCTCTGAATCCGTTATACCCGTGAACTTGAAGTTCCATCGCACCGAGTGACATACTACGATCCCAAGACGAACCAAAACCTCTTGCTGGAATCACTGGACTACATCGATGAAAAGCGGGAAGAAGCTGAATTAAGGGCGGCGGCACACAGACATCGAGTCAAGCGTTACTATGACGGCAGAGTCCGCCCAAGAATCTTTGATGTGGGAGATCTCGTTCTGAAACGAGTCTTCCCGGTACCATCACGCATGAATCCCAGCTGGGAAGGTCCATACGCCATTGAACGGAAGCTTGGAGAAGGAACATTCAAGCTAGCGACCGTTGATGGCGCGACACTCCCCCGAGCATGGAACAGTGAACATTTGCGGCACTATTACATTTAGCATGTTTCCCTTTCTTGTTATAGGCACTATTGTTTCCTGCATGTTTCCATTCAATAATGACTTAGTTTCCTTTTAAAGTTGTAATCGAGCAATTTAGTTGATTTTCATTAATAAAGGCTTGAAGCCCCATTTTCTATGAAGTTTCTATATCTCTTAATTGGATGATAAATTACATTATTCTGCGCGACACACAGGATCGTACGATCGATTCCAAATCTCTGAATCCCCAGAGCGCGGATCGGAGTACTCTAAGTCCCCAGAGCGCGGACTAGAGTATAAATGATTTCCAATCTCCAAATCCCCAGAGTGCGGAGCGGAGTACTCTAAGTCCCCAGAGCGCGGACTAGAGTATAAACGATTCCAAATCTCCGAATCCCCAGAGCGCGGATCGGAGTACTCTAAGTCCCCGGAGCGCGGACTAGAGTATAAACGATTCCAAATCTCCAAATCCCCAGAGCGCGGATCGGAGTACTCTAAGTCCCCGGAGCGCGGACTAGAGTATAAACGATTCCAATCTCCGAATCCCCAGAGCACGGATCGGAGTACTCTAAGTCCCCAGAGCGCGGACTAGAGTATAAACGATTTCCAATCTCCGAATCCCTAGAGTGCGGAGCGGAGTACTCTAAGTCCCCAGAGCGCGGACTAGAGTATAAACGATTCCAATCTCCGAATCCCCAGAGCGCGGATCGGAGTACTCTAAGTCCCCAGAGCGCGGACTAGAGTATAAACGATTTCCAATCTCCGAATCCCCAGAGTGCGGAGCGGAGTACTCTAAGTCCCCAGAGCGCGGACTAGAGTATAAACGATTCCAAATCTCCGAATCCCCGGAGCGCGGATCGGAGTACTCTAAGTCCCCCGAGCGCGGACTAGAGTATAAACGATTCCAATCTCCGAATCCCCAGAGCGCGGACTAGAGCATAAACTATTTCAAGCCTCCAAGTCCCCGGGACACAGAGTCTGCAAGAAGTCCAAGTACTCGAAAGATGTGGGACGAGAGGTACGCCACGTCCAAAAAATGTTTGAACAGCGCAAGAATGGGCTGGGAGATAATGCAACTCATAAGAACTTGAGTTATGGCTACAATTAGTCAGCAAACCAGATAAAGACAAGAGAAGCATTCAAACACAAAAGAAACTAAAACTTTATTCAATAAGTCCAAAATGGGGATACATGACCACTCCTACAAAACTCAGACCTCTCTATACAAACTACAAATCATGGGAGATAAAAACAATTACAAAGCTTAGTCAGGAAACTTGTTGAACAAGTGCGTCGATTATTTCTTCGACTTCTTCTTCTTGTCTGCCTTTGGTGTTTCCGACGACTCCTCTCCCTCATGTTTTTTCTTGGACTTTTTGCTTGCTAGAGAGACGGAGTCAGGAGTAGGAGACGGAACATCTAGTGGTTTGGACCTGCCCGGGAGAATGATTTTCAGAGGTCTGTTCCGCGGGTCAGTGAGTTCCAGGACTTCTGATTCAACTTTGACTTTGACCTTTCTCTTCTCCTCGTCGGCGAGACGGTCCTTCATGCTCATCTCTGAAGTATGTTCAGAGGCGCCAGTGATTTTAACTTCGTCGCTTCCTTCGGCAGGAGACGAAGTATCAAGTTTGTCATCATCAAGCGCCCCGATCACTTGAGCGTCTGGGCCGGGAGTTACCCCTGCGTGAGCAACGTCGCTTGTTTTCCCCTCTTCCTCCTTGGCGTCATCGCTCCTCGGAGTTAGCTCGGCGTCAGAACGACCTGCACGAAAATATAAGAAGTGGGCATTAGAACGAATAACCACTGCTGAAAAATGACGGGATCTCTTCGACTTCTAGAGAAAGAAGAATTTCCTACCAGGATCCGGTTGGCTATCGGTGGCGCGCGGGGTTTCACCCTCCAGGATAGGTGACAGCACATGAACGCCGAGCCCGGGATCTTCGGGATCATAACTGGCATGCTGCTCGAATGGATCAAGTGTCGACCGACCGGCCGATTGAGCAGCATAAGGAGCGGCGATGTGAGGAGTAGTAGCGTCGGCCTCTGACGGGCCAGCCTCGTCATTCTTCTCTTTCGAAGGGGAAGAGCCTTTGCCATAAAGAGCCAATGCTGCGGATAAATCCGATGGCTCATTCCCCCTCAGGAACTCCTTCACCAATGCATCCTCGTCGATTTCTTCGGAGCCCGACTCGACTTTCTTGATCTTTATCAGAGTTTCCCATGCCTCAGCCAGGGATTCGTGGTAGCCGTCGCCCAAGAATGTTAGGTCGCGGTGCATAGGGACGCGGGCTCCGTATTTGGCGATCAACGGGTCAAACATACTTTTGACCTCTTCCCTGCCGGCCTCTGCGGCCGCCTCAAGGCGAGAATCAAGCTCCTCCACAGCCATTCTTTTGCCCTCCTCACGGGCCTCACCCTTCATTTTCTCGACCCCGGCAAGTTCACCGTCGAGCTATGCCTTCAGGAGTCGGGTAGCAACAATCTCATCACAATACCGCTGTGATTCTTCCTGAGCGGCTATTTTGTCTTCTTTCTCCTTGGAGAGTTGTTCTTTCAGCTCTTTGACTTGAGTAGCGAGCGCGTCCCTTTCTTTTTGGACAGAGTCTTTTTCTAGGGCAAGGGCGCCGCTACGCTGAACTGCTTCATCAAGCTCCTTTTTGTGAGCCACCTCTAAGCGAGTAACTGCCTCAGCAGTATCTTTTGCACCTTGTTCAGCGGCTTATAGCTTTGACTTCTAAGAGGCGAGTTCTTCGTCTTGGAGTTTGATGATTTTCTTACCGCTGTCAGCCTCCAGATTCAGACGGTCAATCTCGTGTTGACGCTCGACAAATACTTCTGAGATCTTCTCCACCAAGTGCACGAATGCGTCATGTTGAACATAGACGTCATTGTTGCAGGCAATGGCACTTTGCTTCACGTGTCCAGGAATGTGATGGATGGCCGGAAGGAATTTCAAACCGTCAAAACAGATTTTCGGAAACTTGGCCTTAAGGTCGACCATCTTTTCCGCAATAGTTGGGTCCACGGCAGGAGTAGGAGGAGGAGGCTTAGAGAATTCCGTTCTTTTACGCGGCTCTCGAACTTTCCTCGTACTCGATGAACTGGAATGTTGTTCTCGAGCAGCATCAGACTGATAACCCTTCTGCAAAGACTTCTCTTTATCCGGCTCAGTTGTAGGAGGAAGATCGCGGGACTGGGAAGATTGATAGTGTGTTTTCTTGCGGTGAGACGACTCGCGCGGACGATTGTCCCTATCTTCATAAACACCTCGGTCCCGGCATCTGCCTGAACCGGAATCCCATCCGGAGTGATGGAATATAGAAGACCCCTGAAGGCGATCAAGTCCGTGTGAGCGGCCCATATCACCTGCAAAGAAGGGAGATAACAACGAGTTAAGGAGAATTCACGAATTAAAAAGACTTGAAGTATATTATGGAATGCGCATGTGCGTGTGTGTCCTAAGTGTTCCCCCCGACGGACCCGTTCGTTTATCTTTGCTAATCGGAGTATTGTCTCTTTGAGCCGGGAGTTGAACTCCTACATTGCCTCTAGCGGGCGAAGAGAATTTGAGAGCTTCAGGATCATCGAACCCGTAATTAAGTATGTCTTCGGGAATAGAAAGGTTCGATAGACCTCTCAAGGAACTTTCCAGATGCTGTGAAGAAGCCTCTTTCTCAGGAGGGGTAGGCGTAACTTTTGAGGTGCCACCAACTTTCTCCTTTTGAACTGTGTATTTCAACTTCTTCTTTCCCTTCGAAGGGGAGGATGATGTCTCAATATCCTGAACTTCGATTGCCGGATTCCAAGCGGGACCCACGTTCTCGCCCTGAGTTTCGGGGGCATCATCCTCTTTGCGCTCGCCTTCTTCATGCGCATCGGGAGCGCGACGCGACGACGGTCCGGCAAGTTTTTTCCCTTTACCAGATGAAGGTTTGGGAATTGTAACACCTTCTGGAAGGCTGATCCGACGACCAGGAGCTAGCAAGCCGAACCCCGACAGCGATTCATTTGAAATGATAGCTCGGATATCTCGATCCTCGGCCGGAAGAGCTCTAATCGCATCGACAGCATCAGAATATCCTCGGCCTTTCGGGCGTGGGCTGATACCTGAAAAGATGAAACGGAAAGTTAGGAAAGACATGCTCGGGTTAAATATGAATAGTAACTCGGCAGAGAGACTTACTGCCTTCAACCCATCTCCTAGCGAAACCGGAAGGGCAGCGCACATAGAACCATTCCTGTTTGTACAGGGCGAATTTGCTACAGGCCCCTGTCAAGATCTGGCACTTCTGGTATGGCTCGAGGAACATGAAGGAAGGGCTATCTTTCCGTCTCTTGAACATATAAATGTATCAGATATCGCCGGGGGTTGGAGGTCTGGAGAAGACGGCCATGAAAAGTAAATAAGTCCCATATAGAAACGCATGGTCGTTCGGGTGCAGCTGCGACGGAGCTATGTCTATATACTGCAGCACATCCCGGAGAAATAAATTGAACGGAGGCACGCTGCCCATCCAACACATGAACTTGTTGCAGGCTGTGTACCCGACTGGGGGCAGATGAGGGCGGTCGTGTCTCGAAGGAACTAACACGTCAGCAAAGGGAATCCCGTGAATGGAACATATCCGTCGCAGAGCGGCCTCGTTGATCTTCGAGGCTTGAGAATCGGTCGGATTGTCCAGTAAGATGGTTGACTCCAAAGCATCGGGCGCCAAGTTATGAGCGGGAGAGATTGACGGGTTGGAAGCATCTGCGGCTCCTTGCCTTGCTGACGGCCCAGGCCTGTCAGATATGGTGGCAGAACTAGATTTTCTCGACATCCCGAATAAATAATGAACCTGGCTAAATGCTTGAGAGAGCTATACTTAAAAAACGTTGAACGTTAGAATTAGCAACACGATTTTTCCCCCATGTGGTGTGTGAACTAGTGCAAGCAATTGTGTGCAGGCAATAAGAATCTAAAGGTTCTAAAGATGTAATATTTAGCTTCGAATCATCGCCTTCGAAGACCGTCATTGCTGACCGTCTCAGAAAGCTCGCCTTGAGGAGATTACAGTCCCAGATTCAGAAGACATATGATTTCTACAGTGAACGGCTTAAAGTGTAGTTAGACACCTATCCTGTTCGGCATTTTTAATGTTGTTCGGCATTTGTATTGACCGGCTAAAGACATTATCCGGTCCAAGAATTGTCCGGCAATTGCTTTGTTTGACTAAGGTAATGGTTCGACCTAAGGGTTGTTCGGCTGAAGTCAGTGTTCGGCATGTCAGTTATACTTTTCGGCTAAAGTCATCGTTCGGCATGTCAGTTATATTGTTCGGCTGAAGTCAGTGTTCGGCATGTCAGTTATACTGTTCGGCTAAAGTCATCGTTCGACATGTCAGTTATACTGTTCGGCTAAAGTCATCGTTCGGCATGTCAGTTATGTTGTTCAGCTAAAGTCATTGTTCGGCATGTCAATTATATTGTTCGGCTAAAGTCAGTGTTCGGCGTATCAATCGTATTGGTCGGCTAATGTCATCGTTCGGCTAAAAGTGGTGCTCCGCCACGATTTCAACTCTACCCTACACCTTCTCCATCCACGCCGAACGACAGAGACGGATCGCTCGGCAAAGACTACGCCGTTCAACACCCCATCTACCCTTCTATCGTTCGGCACGGAGGAGCTATCCCCAATTAGACAACTCAAAACGAGCAAACCATGATGAACCTAAAATGGAAGTAGTGCAATTGTTAGAGGAAGGATACCCAATTCGACGATCGAAGTTGAGAATGGATTATAAAGGCTTTATATCTGGTAGGATGGGAAGAGTTGAAAGTCTCTAAGGAATGGCTGAAGAGAAGGCGTAAAGGGAAAAGAGACGGTGAGGACCTGGTTATATAGAGGGAGGTAGAAGTTGAAGAGGCTATACCCGGTAGAACCGGTCAACACCGAAGGGTTCGGCATCGTAGCAGTGTGACGTTCGGCACACGAGGTACGTTCGGCTTCGAGCGTATCGTTCGGCATCTAAATCTCGTTCGTCTTGCACCTTCTTCGCTAGCATTCTCGAGAAGGTACCTCCGAGGTAGATTGTATCAGATTCAAAGCGCATCACGTTCGGCCACGCAATACACTTTGGGGGGCAAGTGTTTCCTGGGGATTTGACCAGGCAACTAGTACTCGGCAATAAGTGCTCGGCATCAGAGAGCGACTGACATCCATGAGTGCTCGGCGACAAGTGTGCTCGGCATAGTACTCGGCATCCATTAGTGTCCAGCATCGAGACTGTTCGGCGTACCAGAGTACTCGGCGTCAAGGCTGCTCGGCATACAGGAGTACTCGGCATCCCATGGTGTTCGGCGAGGCACTTGACAGCCAGGAGTGTTCGGCGAGACACCCAACATCCAACGAGTGCTCGGCGACAAGTGTGCTCGGCATCAAGGCTGCTCGGCATACGAGACTGTTCGGCGTACAGGAGTACTCGGCGTAGTACCTGGTGGGATTAGGAGTACTCGGCGTAAGGGCACTCGGCGTCAAGAAGAGCGTTCGGCTTCAACTGACTAACATCCTACACTTCCCAAACATCAACCACCTCGTTCGGCATAGAAGGGATGGTTCGGCGCAGAGCGTTCGGCCTCAACAGACAACCATCCTACACTTCCCAAACATCAACCACCTCGTTCGGCATAGAAGGGATGGTTCGGCGCAGAGCGTTCGGCCTCAACAGACAACCATCCTACACTTCCCACGACACCAACATACCGTTCGGCATAGAAGGGATGGTTCGGCGCAGAGCGTTCGGCGAACCTTGCTCGGCATGCGACGACCACTGTACTCGGGCTGGAGCATTCGGCAATCAGCCCACTTGGGAAGTCCAGCCCATCTTTGCCTATAAATAGAGGGGCAGGGTCACAATGAAATGGATCCTTTTTTGGAGAGAAAACACCGGGGAGACTCTGCCATTTTCAAGACTTATCTTTTCTACTTAACAACTTCATTCAAGCATTTGATTCACGAATTGTATTTGTAATCAACTATAGAGAAGATCAATAAAGTTTAACCTCAAAGTGGACGTAGGCAATTACGCTGAACCACTATAAATTTGGTGTTCTTACTTTCTGTATTTAAATTAGCACTGTCTTCTCTGTTTAATTTGATTTCATCACTTATATCTCTTCACAATCTTCTTCTACGAGGTTAGTGACCAATTTTGGTGCTAACAGGAAGCTTTCGAGAAAGTTGAAGAAATCAGGAAGAAGATAAAGACGGCACAGGATAGACAGAAGAGCTACGCTGACAAAAGGAGAAGAGAGCTCGAATTCAGTGTAGGAGACAAAGTATTTCTGAAAGTGTCGCCTCTGAAGAATATTGTTCGTTTTGGAAGGAAGGGGAAGCTAGCTCCCAGATTTGTTGGTCCGTTTGAGATTACGGAAAGAGTTGGAACCTTGGCCTATAGAATTGCATTACCAGAAAAGTTCGTCGGGGTACACAATGTGTTCCACGTCTCACATCTTCGCAAAGTTGCACACGATCCATCTATGACCATTCCCACTGCTTAGTTGGAAGATTTAGTTATTGAACCTGACTTGACTATTGAGCGAAAGCCACTTCGGATAGTCGATCGTGAGGCAAAGCAACTTAGAAGGAAGTCTGTAAATCTCGTCAAAGTCCAGTGGAGTGCAAATGAGCGAGACTTCACATGGGAAACTTTGGATAGTATCCGGGATTCAAACCCTGAATTACTGATTTTAGGTATAATTAAAATTTTCTTAAAATCTATCTTGACTTTTCTGCTTACTTCTTTCCTACTTCTCCCGTCTCGTTCCTTTTCGAGGACGAAATTTTTTGAGTGGGGGAGATTGTAACGACCCTGAATTTCCGACCCAATTTAAATCTTTAAATCCATTATTTTAATATAAAAATGTGAAATTTATATACGATTTCGATTAACGCCCAAACTTTGTTTATAAGATGCATCCAGTAAGTTATGGATATGGGTAAAGTTTCGTCGTAAAATATCGAAGTAAATTTCGTTCACGTTTTATTGCATATCAGTTCATTTTAAAGTGTGTAAAATTTTATCTTCCGAACCTGAATATTTTTACATAGAAAAATTCTAAATCATCTTCTGGTGGAGGCGTCATTTTCGTTTTTCCAAATTCGGACTTCTTTAGCTCCGTCGATATTATTTTTCTGCGTTTTTCCAGCATTTTCCCGCTGGTATAAAATTCGAATTTTTATAATTCAATCGTACCACAATTATCTGTGTACCGTTGGAAGCGCCTCGTCGCGCTTATCAAAACGGTATATTTATTCGTGCGAATCGGAGTCCGACGGAAATCGTCGCGTTAATTTAACCGTTCCAAAAGGACCGGTTAAACCATATTCAGCCCAAAAGAAAAATTGCAGCCCGTACCCATTCAAAATTGAAAATAAAGTATCAGCTGATAGGAATAAATGGGGTAGTTGGAAGATGGGGGTTAGCTTGGGAAATAGGTAAGGCGGTTCACTTTTCAAAACAACAGAGGCAAAATACAATTCTCAAAAATTTAAATTATAAACATCACAGAACTTTTCCTTGTACCCATACGTTCATTTGCAAATATTGAGACCAGGTAAGAACTTACCTCCTCTGACAACTTCTAGTTTCTCTATTCTCTTTATTTTATTTCTGTTGCATTCTATTATTATTTAGCCATGGTTCAAAGAAAACTGGTAGCAACAAATCTTCACGCCTCCTCCCTTGGCCTTCAACCCGCCCTGCTCCGGCCCTCCACCGTTCGATCCACCCATTCACCAATAGCCACGTCCCCACCACAGTCCACGCCTCCTCCCCTAGCCTTGAACTGATGCTTAGCCGCACATCGCCACACCACAACCGTGTCGTCACCGTCCCACTCTCCCCTGACCTCTCGCTTGCGACAGCACCCCGCCAGCCCTAACGAACCCACTCCACGCCTTTGCTCGCGTACGTCCCCTCCTCCAGCCATCGTTCGGCCACAAGCGCCTCCGGCCTCCATCTCCTCCACCTGATACATCCACGCAATCCAACATCACTTCGCCAGTTCCTCCTGCCACCGTGACCTTCCGCCACCTCCTTCACACGACTGCCACCACCCCACGACCCTCCCAGCCTCTCGGAACCGCACCACCTCCCAGTTCCGCCGCCCAACCACCGCGCGCACCACCACTTCCCTCAAGTACACTCCAGCTCGGCTCCTCTCCCCACACGCGCGCCGACCGAGCCTCGACCACTACAGCGCCATTCACCGCCCCACCTGAATCCCTCCACTAAGCGCACCATCCGCGCCACTACCCAATCCCTCCACTAAGCGCACCATGGCAGAGGAGATCAACAATATCTAAGAGGAAATTTCTCTATCAGGGGTAGAGGTAGAGGGAGATGGATTGGTGGCAATAAACCAAAATGTGAAATATGTGAAAAAGTAGGTCACACTGCTCCAAAGTGTTACTTCATTTTAATGCAAACTACGTTCCAAGACAAAGTTCAAACCATCAAAGAAATGGCAGTTACAGTGCAAACTTAGCACAGGTTCGACAAGAAGCAAACAAACAACCCAATGTTAACAAGAATCAGTACCTGGATGAGATCACAAAGCATGAACATATTCAGGATGAGGCATGGTACCCAGACTCGAGAGCAACCAATCATTTGACAAGCAATCTTGACAACTTAAATCTAGGCAACACAGAGTATAGAGGTAAACAGTCCATTTTCATAAGAAATGGTAAGTCAATTGATATAACTCATTATAGTAATGCCTATAATAAAGTGAAAGACAACTATATCTCAACAACTTACTGAGAGTACCAAGAATAAAGAAAAATCTTATGAGTTTTTCTCAATTTGCTCATGATAATAATGTACTTTGAATTTCATCCTAAATATTGCTTAGTTAAAGATGTACTAACTGGAGAAATACTTTTGCAAGGTGATGCGGTGAATGGGTTGTACAAGTTTACTTTGACTAATTGCAGAAACTCTGTTGAGAAAGTAAAGTGTTGTAATAACATTGAAATGTCATCTACTAAAAATAACAAAAATGTATTTAATTTATGACATTACAAGTTAGGTCATCCTAATGCAAATGTTGTGAAATGGGTTCTTCTAGAAAATAAAATCTCCATTGATGATTTTACTTTACCATATGTTTGCACTTATTTCCAAATGGGCAAAAGTCATAAATTGGCTTTTGCAGATTCCACAACCGAATACAAGATGCCTTTAGAATTGGTTGCAACTGAACTTTGGGGTCCAGCACCCATTAGTTCAGACTATGGCTATAAATATTATATATCTTTTGTTCATGCACACCCTAGATACACATGGATATATTTTCTGAAAACAAAGGCAGAAGCTTATAATGTTGTCATATATTTTATTACACAAGCTGAAAAGCAAATTTGCAAAAAGTCAAAATTATTCAAAGTGATGGTGGTACTGAATTAATCACTTGACAAGTTCTTTTTTGACAAGGGTATAATACATAGAACTACTTGTCCCTACACTTCTGAGCAAAATGGTCTCGTTGAGAGAAAACATAGACACATAGTTGAAACTGGCCTTATTTTACTTGCACATGCATCTCTACCCTTAAAATTTTGGCCAGACTCCTTCAGTACTTCAGTGTATTTAATCAACAGACTACTAGCAAAAGTACTAAAAGGAGTAAGTCCAATAGAGAAGCTCATAGGAACTAAACCTAACCATGATAGCTTAAGGGCATTTGGGTGTCTATGTTTTCCCTACTTAAGGCCATATAATAAACACAAATTTGATTTCATATCTTAACCATGTACATTTCTAGGTTATACAACTAAACAGAAAGGGTACAAGTGCTTAGATAGCACTAGGAAAATAATTATAAGTAGATACGTGGTCTTTAATGAAAAAATATTTCCTTTTGCCTGCACTAATGTTAAAACAACACACAAAGTATAAAATCCAATAGTATCTATATCTACTGTACATGTGTATTCTAGCACATGGAAGTAGACTGAGACTGAGAAGAAGCCAGAAGCCTCTGAACCACAACACAAAGTGTTATCTGAACCAGGTCATGGAACAGGAGAGCTGTTTGACATGCATGCTCAGTCACCTATTGGATCAAGCAATCAAAATCAAAGCATCAATGATAACAGTCATCAAAATCAATTACTAGACAACACGGATCAGGATAACAATTCACTATCGACAAATACTGAATTACCAGCCTGAATAGGTCATCATATGATAACAAGATCAAATAGTGGAATATTCAAGCCAATGATCTACACTGCAACACCTAATATTGATGAGCCTGAACCATTTGAGCAAGCTTTTAAAGATGAAAACTAGAAAGCAGCAATGGATGAGGAGTATCAAGCAGTTATGAAAAATAAAACATGGATTTTAGTATATCCACCGGCAAACAATAATATAATAGGATGTAAGTGGACCTACAAACTTAAGAAAAATCCAGATGGAACAATATCAAGGTACAAAGCAAGACTTATTGCTAAGGGATAAACTCAACAGTATTGATTTGACTTTAGTGAAACATTTTAACCAGTGGTGAATCCAACAACAATTAGGGTTGTTCTCACTATTGCTCTGAGCAAAACCTGGAATATAAGGCAATTGGATGTTAATAATGCATTTCTAAATGGCATATTACAGGAAGAAATCTATATGGAGCAGCCACAGGGATACAAACAAGAAGTTCATCATGTGTGCAAATTAAACCAAGCCACATATGGATTGAAACATGCACCAAGAGTCTGGTTTGATAGGCTGAAAGCCACATTGATTACTCTGGACTATTAGTCCACCAAATCAGATAACTCGTTATTTGTTAAAATTTATAACAGTCATATTATTTACATTCTAATATATGTTGATGACTTGACTATAACAAGTGATGATACAAATGATATCAAGAATATTATACAGTATCTCAACAAGCAATTTTCCATCAATGACCTTGGCAATCTTAACTATTTCTTGGGTATAGAAGCAAACAGAAAATCAAAGTCAGAAATATTGTTGAGCTAAAGGAAATATATCAAAGAAATACTTATTAGATCAAAGATGCATGAAGCAAAACCATAGCCTACACCTATGATCATTCATCAATAACTTTCCAAAAACAAGGGAGAATCCTATTAAATGTTAAACTATATAGAAGTATTGTCGGAGCACTACAATTCACTACCATAACTAGACCATATATCTCATTTGGTGTTATCAAGGTGTCTTAATTTATGCAGGAACCCCATGATGAACATTGGAAAGTAGTAAAAAGAATCCTTAGATATCTCAAAGGGACTACAAACTATGGGATCACTTTAAAGAGATGCAACAACTTAAATATTACTTCATATGCAGATGTAGATTAGATAACAGATATTGATGACAGAAAGTCTATAACTAGATATTATATTTACATTGGAGATAATCCTGTATCTTGGTGTTCAAAGAAACAAACTACTATTTCCAAATCAAGCACATAGGCCGAGTATAGGAGTGTAGCAAGTGCCATAGCAGAGATAATTTGGTTACAATCATTACTAAAAGAGTTACAGATCAATACAGAAACCAAACCAATATTATGGTGCGATAATCAGAGTACTGTATACATGACAGCAAATCTAATATTGCATGCTAGAACAAAACACATCAATATCGATCTGTATTTTGTCCGAGAAAAAATACAAAGATGAAATTTACAAGTCAGTCACATACCTTTAACTCACCAACGCGCTGACATTCTTACCAAAGCACTGTCAGCGAGAAACTTTTTGATGTTTCGAGCAGAGCTAAAGGTGGAACAAGGTGGAAAACATGTAGATCAAGCATCCAACAGAAGATTGGACAATGTGCCACAATCACTTTAAAATTGGTGAAGCAGATGTAGTCGATCTATGCCTTTGTACTCTCTGATGAAGTTTCGAGTAGAGCTTAAGGTCGAACAAGGTAGAAAACATGCAGATCTAGCATACAACAGAAGATTGGACACTCAGGCACAACCGCTTTAAAATTGGTGAAGTAGATGTAGCCGATTTATGCCTTTGTACTCTCTGATGAAGAATTTTTAAAGAGAATTGAAGGAGAAAAGCAAGAATTTTGGATCGCAGGCGAAGCCCTAAAATCGCCTCTGGAACCCTAAACCTAATATTGGTTTGAGGGAGGAGTTAGGAGATGAAGAAAAATGTATGCGGCTATGTAAAATATACCCATGTTTTGTATTATAGGGTACTAGACATCGGGTGTGTATTAAAGCCCAAAGCCCACATAGCTATCAAAATATGTTTAAACACAGTTGCTTGTATCCGATCATTTGCATTGTAATAATCAGCATATTCATTCAATAAAATATCATTTTTCTTCATCCTTTTTGTTCAATATCATAATTTCAATAAATCAAGCATAAATTCTTTCAAGATAAGTTAACGATGTAAAGTATAAAATGATTGAACATTTACATTTTAAAAGGATGGAAAATATACCAGAGTGTAACTGATAAATACAGATCAGTATTTTATCAATGATGATTCATAAAATTAGGTGTTTCATTCACTACTGAACAGGTTTGCTTTTAATTATTGATTTGATGCCCAATTTAATGAAGGGGCTAACACTTGTTGATTTAATTTGGTTTAGTCAAGTGTATTGTTTGGATGCTTAAAAAGAAATAATTGCCAAATAAGAATATAAAACTATGAATGTGCTTATGATAAGGTTAGTGAAATTGGTTTTCTGCTAGAATTCATAAAATCTTTTTTTATAGTGTTATAGTTTCTTTAGTTTACATATAAGCAAATCAAATATGCTAATGGATACGAATCAATCTGTAAAGGAAAAAGCACAAATTAATTTTTTTTTTGCACATTTATAGTTTTCTTTCTTTAGAAAAAGTGCAAACCGAAGGACATAATAAATGAGAAAAACCAACATTAGTTACTTTTTAGCGTTTTAGGATTTATGTACTGTTGCTAGAAAATGCATATGTATATATAACGATTATGTAAAATGTAAGACTAGAAATTAATTGAGGAAATGGAAATAGTAGGATCTTAAATTTTTAGGAAAAAAAGAAGAGAAACGTTTTGATTTATATTGTTAAATATAGTGCAAGTAGAAAGGAAAATATTTGAGTAAAAATAAGTAATAGCGATATGCAATTGTTGCAAAATCTAATGAATGAAATGAACTCTGAATTTTAGTAAAGCGATTATTATCTCTAGCAAATATGGAATCAAAACAAAAATTATTATGTTTTTTGAAACAACATATAAGGCAATCTATTGTCACATTTCCAGTAATAGCTTAAGTTAACATAATCTAACCCTCTTGCCCCTCAAGAATCCTAATAATAGTTAAAGTCATATGTGAAGGAGTATATATTTATGTCAAATAAAGAGTGCAGGTAAGTTTAGGCATGGAAATAATAGTCAGAATGCACCCATCTTATCTGGATAAGCATGCATTAGTCATTTGATTATCATGAACTGAAATTTTGACCTATACTTCTGCCATGTTGTAGCTAGAGGAAAAGTATCAATAAAAATTGGGATTAGAAATAGAGTACAAAACTATATAATATATTGTCACCTAAATCTGGATTTATTAGATTAACATATTGGTTCAATACAATATCAAAGGTACTAATCAATGGTGTATTGAAAAGTGACTTTCATGTATTAGGCGTACAAAGCAAAAATGCACAATTTGCCATAGGGGCTTTGCATAGAAGGTCCATATTTCTGAAGTTGTTATAAGAAAAGTCCCTGTAGCAATGAGTATGTAAATTAGGTCCTAGTTTTTTCTAAATCAGAAAGAGCAAACTAGCTTGCGCTTTTCTAGGTTTTCAAAATTTTCAGAAATTTCAAAAAATATTTTCAAAATCATAAAGCGCAAACTAGCTTGGCATTCCTGATAGAAAGTGTAAGTTAACTTGTTCTTTTCAAAATTTTCAAAAATTTCAAAAAAAATTCAAAATCAGAAAACGCAAACTAGCTTGCGGTTTCCTAATAGAAAGCGCAATTTAACTTGCGCTTCCAAAATTTCAAAAGTTTCAAAAATTTCAAAAAAAAATTCAAAATCAGAAAGTGCAAGTTACCTTACATTTTCTATCAGAAAAGTGCAAGGCACCCTACATTGTATATTTTTCAAAAATATGGACCAGGTTTACATATTTATTTCTACAGGGACTTTTCTTATAACAACGTCAAAAACAGGGACATGTAGCTCTTTTCTTGTTTACCTTAAGTATATATGAGAAGTTTGAAATATTTCAAATACCATTATGCGTTTCTTCCCATAAACTAACTGTCATCGAATGGATCATCGTTGTAGCACAGTTGTGTTTGCTTTATCTTATAGAATACCTAAACATGAAATAAATATTATATCGAGTCCAATATGTATTAACAAAAGTTACTGTATAAAATATAAATAAGAATATTTTCTAGAAAAATAAGGTAATTTTTGATTAGCCCTTTGATAAAAAGGGATTCATACATACCCATTAAGGCAGTAGACAAATTAGGCATTTACCATATGAAATATCTAAAATTTTAGTCATTTGGGATTTATCAATTTTTCATCCCAAGCTAGATTCACCAGGAATTCACACACATACAAACTCACACATATACATATATATATGTACATATATATATATATATATATATATCAATTTCAGAACCGAAATATTATTTAATGTGGACAAACAACTATTTTCACGAAAAATATAAGAACATTGCAACCAGCGCATCAAAACTAAGATATTTTAAAGAAATGGAAGTTGCTTCCCGGATGAAGAGGGCACGTCTCTACCATGACACGCACTTAGCGGAAAATGCAGAATTGATAACAATCTTCTAAATGTTGATTGACGATAGGAGTGCATTCGAGGAGTTTCTCTACAAGGCTTACTCTAGGGGTATATTTTTTGACTTCTCCTATTTAAGGAAAACTATGGTAGTTTGCTCAGACACTTTCATCAATGATACTTGGATGAGCATGGGTCCGATCCTCATCCTGGAGTATTTTGGAATCTTCCTTGAGTTGCATATATCCCTCTTTATTCTTGTTCTCTTCCCTTTGAAAAACTCAAATATAATAGGAAAAGATTTATATTCAAATTGTATAAGAAGTCAACTTTATATGAACCCGAGTGATTGTACGATTGTATTATATAGCTCAAGTAGCTTATAAGCTTTTCTCCCTTCGTTTTTCTTCTGTTTAGTCTAATTTTCATACTTTGCACAGATTAGGGAAAATTCGAGTAGTCCTATTTCTATGGAATTATTGAATAAGTTTGTCAAGCTAAAGAAGGATTTTAAAGAGAATTCTTCAATTCTTAGGACGTCTTAGTTAGCAAGACATTGTTTTCTTAGAGATCTTCAAGAAGTCTACATGTAATTCCCTCATTTCTTCATTGACTTCTTGGGTGATGAGAAAGACAAACTACTTAGAGAAATCCGAACTTATCATGCCAAATTAATATGTGATTGGGATAGCTCTCCGATTGGGGATTAGGATTACCATTGATTTCCTTTGGTTTATACTCCGGAAGGAATTAAAGCTTCCTTTGATTCCACCCCTACCTTTTGGTTGGGCCATTTGAAAGAGCAAAATTGTAGTTTCAAAACTTTGAATATCGGCCGAATGTTTAAACATAGAATTGTGATGTAACTTGATTTTATTTTTCATTTGTAACTTTGAATATCAGCTGAAAATTACATTTGTTTAGGTGCATAAATAACTCACATTTGATAGACCTTCCTCTAGAAGATTTGATTGATTTAAAGTGTTTTTCTGCTTGGATTATAATAGATCTTTCTCTAGAAGATTGATTGATTTGGAGCACTACTTGGTAAATATTTTGACAGATCTTCCCTTAGAAGATTAATTGATTTGGAGCACTACCTGGCTTGGATTTTGATAGATCTTTCTCCAGAAGATTGATTGATTTGGAGCACTACTTAGCTCGGACTCCTTATCACCATCTTAGGTGATGATTTAGGTCTACTGTCCAATACATTTAGTTAGCTATCTTGAACAGGACCAAAGACTTACCCGACCTGCCTCTAAAAGGTGGTTTAGTGAGGCCTTTGATGATGGCACTAAAGGCTGGTTCGGCGCTTTGGACAAGCCAAAGGCTTACCCGTACACCCTCTAGGAGGGGTTTTAGTGAGACCATTTGACGACGACACTGAAGGCTAGTTCCATGCTTTATTGAGGCCTTTGATGATGACACTAAAGTCTTACTCCATCCTCCCTCTAGGAGGTGCTTTATTGAGGCCTTTGATGGCGGCACTGAAGGCTTGTTTGGTGCTTTAGTGTGGCCTTTGATGGCGGCACTGAAGACCTACTCCGTCCTCCCACTAGGAGGTACTTTTTCTAGGCCATCTTAGTAGGGGACAAAGGCTTTAGCCCCTTACTACCATCTTAGACAGTGGTTTAGGCTTTCCATTATTTTTAGGAGAGTTTTACTCCTCAACCATGTAGAAACGCCTATTTTTTAAGAAACTATTTCTTATCCTATGAGATTGTTGATTATTCCCTCCAAGCTTTGGTAGTGATTGGCATCATACCCATTAGAGCAATGATAATGACAATATAATACTCAGAGATTCCTTTCATTCTTTGGTCGCTTCCTTACGAAGGCTAATAGTTGAGCTTGTCTTTAGTCAGAAGATATTTATTCCCATAGGATGCGGTAAGAGAGAAGTTCTTAGGAATTCGTAGTCTTTTGAAAGTTGATCCTTCAGAATTTCTTTTGGCTTTCTTATGCATGATAGGCTCCTTAACTTCCGTAACAAGCTTTCTTTTAAAGAATCTTGAGTTTTATCCATTTCTTGAGATGGTTAAGGACATTTTTCCACTTTCTAGTGAATCGACATAAGTCTCTTTCTGTTTCCTCTTCAAAAATGGTCCCCTTGGCCTTGAGTTGAATCTCCCTTTTCATTTTCAAGAAGATGTTATCCTTCTTGCACTGTCTTCCTAAGGCAAAGATTGGGGATGGCCCTAGATGGAACGGGCTTAAACTCCATTTGTCTGGGTTGTAAAATGCTACTTGTCTTCACTTATTTTCCATGATTTGTAGTGCTTTGACTCTTAATACATGTTCTTTGCGAAGCCGAGGATCATTTGTGACTGGGTAAGTGGGCCTAGTTGTTCAAGGCTAGGAGATCCTTGTTCTGACAGCTTAACACAATTAATTGGCATGACTAAGTAAAACAAAGTTGATGTAATCAAAGGTACGTTAGTTTGAAATGGGATACACTTGGTTGGGCAAGTCCTTTAAGCCCTAATATGCAGGCTAGGGTAGTTCCGCTTAGGGTTTTAAAAAAGTTGGAGGTTCAACCCTCCTAGCGCCAAAATGTTACAGAATAAATTCTGTTAATACCATAATTCACTTCAACCCTATCAAAGCCCAATAGATTATGAAAGATAGCTTTATGAAGAACAATAGTGATAGCATGGCCTTTCAAAAGAGTCGAAGGGATGGTTCTGCAAGTATTAAATGAATTATGAGCATCCAAAAGGGTCGAAATGGGTCAAGGCTAACCTTCCGCTTCAGTTGAAACCTTTCGCAAGAGATGAAAGTAAGGGCTTCCATTGACATTACACCTTCCGCACATATCAAACTTTTCGAAACAATTGGTTCCGCCATTGTCTACCTTCCACATGAGAAGATTCTACCAAAACATCCCTTTCGAAAACATGGTTTTGCAAAGACTAGCCTTTCGAATCGGTTGAACCCTTCCACAAGTGTTAGGGAGATTTCACATATGTCAGTATTGCTTCCACAAGCGTCAAAACATGGACTTCCGCATTAATCAAGGGGATTACCGTTGTAAGCTACATTCCGCACATGTTGGGACACCCTTTTGTGCTTATCCAAGGCGTTTATAGCAAAATAAGTACTACTTATATACCTACCGATGGAGTCGAAGGCTTCCAAATCTTATGTGAAAGCAACATTAGAGAGGCACTTAGGAGTCAACGGCGGTGGAAGGTCATAAAGGCATCCTTTCGACTAAGTTGAAAGGATGAATATGAAAGGTTCCGGCCTATGCCTATAAATAAGACCCTAGGGGTGTTGTTTGGGGTAACCGAATTCATTGCTTCCATGCTTGTACTTTTCTTAAGTCTATAAACCTTAATTTCTAAATCAAATTGGGGATTTTGCTTCATTGTAATACCTAAGCCCTTGTATTCATAAAAATTATCAATAAAGTAAATACATGGCACTTTCGAATGCATGGAGTCTGATTCGCTGCTTATATGTGGTTTCATCTAAGGAACGCACACACCTATACCTTTCGAAGGGGTTCCTTTCGAAGGAATTAGATCCTTTTGACTCAATTAATCCTTTTGTTCCCACTAAGTTACAACCTTAAATTACCTCAATCATTCGAAAGGGGTTTCGAATGGGTCAATCACTCCTCTAATCTTACTTTGGGCTGTTGACAATATTTCTTGTTAACACTTTTGACGCTAGAAGGAGGGCTCGAACCTCCGACCTCGTTGAATTACCAACACCACCTTTCCTCACCTCAAGCTATTCTACACCTACCCTTAGCCACTACAATGAACCTCGAATGGAAAAGGTCACAACAAGGGTATTCAAAACCATAAGTAGCAAGGTCAACTCATCAAATCAACAATGTATCCTGAAGTTATCAAGAGCAAGTGCTTAGGATGGAAGCACTAAGGATTGTAAATGAGAAAAAGCAAGCAGATTTATACGATCCCGGTAATTGGAGCATCAACTCATTTCATGTTGGGCCTATAGCCATCTTTAGTTTAGGGGAAACAAGATCTAGGGGTGATAATTTGCTTGTCCAGATGAAGAAGGCCATTCAATTATACGCTAAAGGAACTGTATTTGAAAAGGTAACATCCCCTATCTAGAGGCCTAAAGCTATGCGCAACAGATGTTGCAGTCATCTATAGTATTAACTTCCGGTGGCTAAATATGGCTATGTTAATGGTATCTATAATATCAAAAGCACTTCAATATGAAACAAATCACATATTTCAACATAAAAATTTTCATTACATTTCAAAATAGACGTTCCATATTCATATTACAAAATCCCAAACGTTTCCCAGGCAATGATAAAATATACTTATTACAAAATACACCAAGAGCGGCATATGAAGATGCCCCCTTGGATGATCAGAGTCATATAGTCATAATTGACTTAATACATTCACAGTAGAAATAAACACAAAACAAACAACTGCAACTCCAAAATAGCTATCCGTTAGCCTCCTACTCTCCTTCGATAGCTTTATTCGTCATCCTACTAAAAACTGAAAGAACCTCAACCCTCATCCCACTCAAATCAATTTTGAGCACCCGAGAGTTTAAGGGGAATATATAAACTTTGAGCCGGACATAAAGTCTGGTGTGAATAATACTATACATCCCGGTTATTAATGTTAAGTGAGACCACGCCACTTAGCGGAACAGATTTCCCCTTACTAACATTCATTTAAAACATATCTTTTGCAAATCATTTTCTACAACCAAAAGTGGTTAAAACTATAAAGCATCATTATATTATGTAAACATACATATCAGGTAACAAATGGACTATCTGTTCGAACACTATAGTTTTATTTAGCTTACTATTAACCTTTGGCTGACTCGGGCATACCAGACAATACAACAAAATAATCTAACATTTGTTAGACACCTCTTCCGGACGGTCTATCCTTAACTACCTCTTAAATACTTCTCTTCTAGACGGTCTGTCCCTAATTAAATATCTCCTAGGGTCACCAAATCCTAATGGTTTTGCAGGCTCACCAATAACCTATCTGTATACAAACATATATTCCTTTCTATGTGTAATCATAATTTTAGTCTTACCTGCGGCAAAGCCCTACACACTGGAATTTTGGACTAAATTAGCTGGGGCCAATAGCTAATGTATAGAGCGCGACCCTATACAAGTCCCATCTGGTATTCTAATATCTGAGTCATTTTTACTTAAGGATACCTTTCCATAATTTTCCTTGAAAACCCTTTCTTCTGAAATTGATTTAAAACCTTTTAAATCATACTTAAATAAGGAAAACATTTATATTCTATGCTTGACTCAAAATCACTTTGTCATGCTATATATACATTAATTAAATCTTTGTTGATGAAAACCTTTAAACATTTGAAAGTACCCCTTTCGATCTTATAGAAAGTACCCCTTTCGAAACCATGTAAAACCCTTTCTTTTATCTAGGCCGAAAGGCCAAATCTTCCTTTCGAAACCATTCATATGAACCCTTAGAAACCATTGAAATTCCTTTTCCTTCAAAAGCAAAAACCTTAGACATCCTTCATTAAAACCATTAAACATTTCCTTTAGAAACCATAGAAAAAAAACCTTTCCTTTTAAACTTATTCAAAACCATTGGAAAAACCCTTTCCTTTAGACCTTTCGAAACCATTGGGGAACTACCCCTTCGAAACCTTCTTTAAAACCTTTCGAAGGTATTAAAACCTCAAACATTTCGAAAGCACTTGGGTTCAATTTAAAACATGTGGAAAACACCTTTTGAAACCATTCAACACTAACTAGTCGAAACCTTTCTCTTTCGAAACCGTTGGGTTATTCTTTAAAAATCACTAAGGGTCACAAGCAACTGGGTCGAAAGCTTACCCTTTCAAAAGCTATAACTAAGTTGGGAAGTGATGGTGTCGAAACACCCCTTCTGAAAGTATTGGAGAAGCGGCAGGGTTTTTATAAAACAAAAGAACCCCTTCGAAAGCTTTGTTTCGAAAGGTAGAAGGCGGCAGTAAAGGCTTTGACATAGTCGAAAGCTATTATTTAAAAACAAAGGTGTAACTATTTCGAAACCAACCTTTAAAACCATTAACTTAGTCGAAAGCACTAAGTCAAAAGCTAATACTTAGAACAAAGGCACAACCTTAAAACCTTTCTCTAAATCATTTGACCTAGTCAAAAGCCAACTAAGTCGAAAGCGTCTTAGTCGAAAGCGAATAGGCGCTTATCTCATTTAAAACATAAAAGCGCTTCAACCCTTTCGAAACCCCTGGGTTTCGACTCTTACCTTCTGCTTTTGTCCAATTCACTGTGTACCAAAATTGATACTATGTGCATTCGTTTGAGGAAGGGGGCGGAGGGTTTTAGTCGAAAGCTACCTGGGCAGAACCAAAACAGGCCAAGCATACACTACAAGAAAAGTTATTATTAGTTTCACTAATTATCAGTGTTTCAAGCTATGTGCTACTACTAATTATTTATATCAATAGAATTAAATAAACAATAGCTACCAATGCAACCGCCAAAAAATTTGGTGAAACGATTTTACGACCCGCACATATCTCCCTTCTTCAACTTAACAAAAACATTTCTAACTTTTATTTCAGAAAAACCTACTCTTAGAATTCAAACGCCGCTATACTCTCTATGCTTCCCTATGTGATCCCTCCAATCTCCTCCATTCCTCAACCTCTCTCTCGTGTCTGACCCACTTCGATCTCATCCACTCTTCCTCTCAATCGATCCTTGACTTCTTTTTCAAAGCTCGGAAACCCTAGAATCGGCTTACTTCATCCCAACTTGCTTCTCGATTCGCTTCCAATGCCCCATCGCCACTCATACGATTTTGGATAGCGGATGTAACACCCCGCATACTTAGGTAATTAAATAATCAAATAACGATGAACAGTGAAAATAATTTTTTTTGGAATCGTCAGAATATGGCCTCGAAACTTATACCATTGTGTCCGTGGTGATTTTTTGATCAATTCTCATATATGACTTGTCGAAATCCGAGTTAATATGAAGAAGTTACGAATAGAACAAGATATCAGAATAACGAAAAAAGGGTAGGTCGATCTATAGGTCAACATATAGGTCGACCCAGAGCAATGTAAGGTCGACCCAAAAAGGCTTAAGGTCGTCCCTCATGGTGTATAGGTCGACCCGCAATGTTGTAGGCTCGACCGGCATTTTTTTGGAGCCGATGTTTGTTTTGGTGACGATTTTTGTTGATTTTATGCGATCGGAGCCGTACGTTGATAGATCTAATGGCTCTAAACGACCCTGTGACGTGGTGGCTCCAGATTCAATCCAAAAATCTGACAGTCTGAGATCTCAAACTCCACTATAAATAAGACCCTAGGCCTAGATATTTTCACACAATCAGATTTTCTCCCAATTGGGTTCATTGCCTGAGGCTGAACCCTAAATAGAAAATATTTCTATGGAGAAGATCTTCTTAATAAAAATATTAGACGCCTTAGAAGAGGATCCAGGAAGGGCATGGAGAAAAGCTAAGGACGATAGGTGAGTGGATTTAAATTATATATCTTTTACGTTTATGATATATTATCGTTAGATTCCCGTTAAATATTTTAATTCAGCATTTATTTCAGTAATTAATTCTGTTAATTAGTTATGCTAAGACTGTAAATTTTATATGAGAACTTATATTTAATTATTATTTATATGGAAAAGAAAGAAAGAAATCCAATTAAATATGAATAATATTAGGCTTAACAATTATAGAGAAAGACTTAAGCCTAAAAGCAAGAAATTACAAAAAATTATACTACAACGGGAGAAATAAATTAAAAAGGGGAAAATCTAATAAATTGATTTGGAAGTTAGTGATTGATTAGTTAGTTGGTTTAGGAAAGAGAAAACATTTCCATAGTTTAATATTGCAAAAATAACGATAAACGTAATTGCAAGAATAAAAGAAAGAAAAAGAGAATTACTGTAAAATCGAGACATTTATGTATTTTGCATTACCCAATAGTTAAAGAAACATTAAAAGAAATATCTTGCAATTTCGAGTTACTGTTTATAGCATTATTTAGTATTAAAATATGGAATTGGATTTTTAGCACAGTTTTTGTAACCAACCAAATAGAATAGAACTACTTCCTAGAATAAAAGAGAATAAAGTGAAGAGTTAAAGAAATTAAAGAAGAAATCAAGTTAATTATTTGACAAGGCTAGAAACAATAAACAGAAATGTGCCTAGATCTGCATTTACTATGCAGATAGTAGAATAAAAGCAAAGCGGTTATTATGATAAGTAAATTTGTGATAGGCGAACGTAGTCCCAAGCCAAGATTGTCATATAATATAAGAGAACTAAAGAGAATTCAATATCATAATAAAAGAAGACAGACTAGAATAGAAAAGAGACACTTGCAATTATATTTATAATTTGTAGATTATAAAAGAATATAGAAGTAACAATTGCAAGTATAATTATAGCATAGGTTATAATTAGAGATAACAGAAAAGGTTTATTTTAAAACTTACACTAAGTTAATAAGCAAACACAGAAGAAAGGCCCATACCAACAGCATTCCCTTTCAGTCAGGAACTGATGGTCTCACAATAGTTAGGTAAGACAGGGACACACTTATGCTGATTAGGGTAAATAAGTAGCCAACAGAATAAGGAAAGTAAACTAAACGCATAATAAAAGATTAGACGTAGGGTCTAATAAAATGATAAGATGCATTTGGAGCAGCCCAAAGGATGAAGAGCATAACGAAGCAATTCATCATAGATTTCAGCACAGAAAAAGCACGTCCAACTTAGTAATTTTGGGCTAGAAGGAAGTACGAGACTTCAACGGGATGTGAGGGTACTTTAGGATGGCCCTCTAGGGTAGGCCTAACGAAGTTGCACCCCCGGAGGAAAGTCTGTAGGTGTTCCATCAAGAGAGTATGCCTTTACTGCTTTTGCATTGCTGGCCTAACGAAGTGGACCTTTGTAGGAAGTAAAAAGGTTGATGAGTGGAGTAGGATATTCGTATGACACCTTACTCTGACTTGCGAGTAGGTTTTAGTGGGCAGGACCTATGGGCAGGACCCAAAAGGATAGTCACATGCGGAGATCAAGCCATCATCAACCAAGAGCGAGTTTGGGAAAGACTAGAGTTAAACCAACAGGCTAATGATTCTTTCACTATCGAGACATTGGATGAGGGGCGCAGCCAATTAGATGTTTAGATTGTTTGCAGTAGGGCACATCCACTTAGCTCTTTAGAGTTCTTTCAATTAGTTGAGGGGTGACTGTGTGGGGCCATAGCCACGATGAAAAAAGAGACAGACCAAGTAGAAAATCTGTATTGTAGGCCTAACGAAGCTGTCCTTTATAGATATAGAAATTCCCTGACCGAGTTCCGTACAAGGTAGACATTGTTAAGCGGGATTCAGGGAGTAGACATAACGATTACGTATAGTCCTCAAGGTATGCACTTGGTGGTATATTGTGGATGTCCGAGCATTAGTATAGGCTAATGCAGATGCAGTTTTACGTTTTCATAGTAGACGGCGGAACATCTGTATTGTAGGCCTCACGAAGCTGTCCTTTACAGATGTAGTCAGAGAACGCTTTAGGAGCAAGATGATGGAGTCCTTTTTGTGGAGGATACGGAAGGTACTATGGGTAGTACCTAGGACCGATGTGGTCATTGGGAATATAGCTACATATATATTAGTTATTAGGTTTTAATCTACTAGCGAGTAGATGGGTATGATTCACGCATAGAGGCGAGAGTACTATAAACCCAGTAAACCTAATATAACAGAAAAATGTAATAAAACAGTATATGTAGAATTAAGCTTTGAAGTGTATAATTTGTCCATTCACCAGAACTTTAGTTTTGACCCCCTCCTCATAACATCCTAAAGGTTAGATAGATGGCAGAGACTTTCCAGCTTTGAGACACCTGTTTAGAAAGTGTTATTATCTTGGTGAGTATTTGCTTACTATTATATTTTAATCAATTCTACTGTGAGATATTTATACGAGCTCTAATATATTTGAGCTCTGATATATTTGTCTTTGCCTATTTGCTGGATACCAGATACCCAACTCGGGCTTCAGTGAGCTTGGATTTTAGCATTTTTACGAAAAATCCAGACCTACTAGAATTCGGGTTGTTACAACGGATGGTGATATGGATACCTTAGTTGAATTTTGAATTGATTGTATGAAGAATGATTACAAACTTTTGGAGAAACGGGTGAGGTAAATTTTTTAATATATGTTTTTTCGCAACTTACAGTATTACTTTTAGAAGAGATAGGTTGCTTCCTACATGAAGTTATTTTAATGTTAATTTTTGAGAATTGTAATCAATGCATGGTTTCTAACTAAGAGAATTGAAAAGGCATGGTGGCAACATGCAGATAACAGAATTGAATCGAATTATGTGGTGAGCTGTGTAATCTTGAATTGTATCTGTTTCATCTTCATATGCCGTCCGGAAATCATCTTCAACTATTTCACTACTTTGTCCAGCATCAGCCATTTCAAAAACATCAGTAGAGCAATCTCCTGAACCAAAACTACAAATATTATAACTCCATGTTTTCTCCTTTATATTCATCTTATCACATATCAATCTGGATTGCAAATCATATGTATTAGTGTGTGCAGTCAAATCAAGATTCTTTCGTTTATTTTTATGTAGAACAAATTTTCATTCATTAATGCAAGGATAACAACAACCATATAATGCATTGGCTTGCTACAATCATAAGCCACCAAACTCGTATCATTAGAAATTCCCAAATCCAAATCTGAATTACTGTCTCTACCAATAATGCTTTCATCTCCAAATAATGATAAAGCATCAAATTTATTTTGGCATTTGATATCAAAATATTTTCTGTAAGTTGCCTTGGCATTGTGTGATTTTGAAATAGTGAACTCCCTGTCATCATTAACAAGAAACTCTACTGAATCTTGTCATCATCAATGACAAGATATTTCCGGAACTCGAAACTTTGATGGGTTTATATTCTGCTTTCTTGATAACTACATTAGTTTGACTAGCCAAAAATAAAGTTGTAGATTTAAACGAGGTATATGGGATTCTATTGATATTTAGGAATGAACTTAGCATGAATAAATATTTGAATGTTGTAATAATTGTGCTTCATATGCAATAACTTGTAGGAAGACTACTGAATGATGGAGTGTTGTGAAGGGACGATGCTGAAAAGTGGAGAACTGCTGAATAATGGAGTCATGTTGAGACTGCTAAAGAAATGCAACAGAGAACTGGGAAATGAGGGTTAATGCACATTGCATCCAGGCTGAACAGGAACATTTGTGACTTATAATGGAAAAGAGAACTACAATAGACCGCATTGGAGGATCAAGGTTGCTACAGTGGTTGGAGATTCAATGGCCAGCGCATTTGAATCTGAACCATGTATCAGGTGTGGAAACTAAAATAGAAATTGGGAAAGAGTGGCTTGTTGAATCTGAAATGTGTCCAGCGAAAGATCGTGGACCTGACCGAAACTCAACTAGGTTGCTTTTGCCACGTATTTTAATCACAATTATCTAATCTATTTTTACTTGCAATTGATAATTTAATTATCTACAACCAAACAACAAAACAAGAACCACCTCATATTTTCTAAATATAAATAGTGTTATGTTTTCTTTCATTATGCATATATGGAAAAAATTGTATTCATCAGTATTACCATCTTCTCTCATACTTTAGAGTTATTTTTATTTGTAATTTTATTTTGTGGAATTGTGAAACAAGTAAAATAAAAATCAAATGTGATTAATATCAGTGTCCCTGTCTTCACCAACTAACTCTGAATAGTACCCGACCATACATTAATCAAATGTATAGACAGAGTCTACCCTGTGCTCCTTGATTCATTTACAATAAAATCATTTTGGTCTATCTATTTATTCAACATTAACAAAATTAATTCTGTCACATAAAGTTTAACTTGAAGACTTATAGCAACAAATGATCACCATAACAATAGATTCAGATATTTTGTGTAGTTGATTGCTAGAGAATCTTGTAATTAATTATAGACATTATATACTACAAGTACTAAAATTTAAAGTTGTGAAGGAGAAAAAGAACCTTGTAGTATGCCAATCTATATACATAGTTCCGACTGCATGTCTTAAATAGGATGGTTGATGGACTGAGATCTAACATATTTCAATTTTTTTCTTGTAAAAAATATCCCAATCTTTTTAACTATCAACATTTTGCAATCTGGAAGAAAATATTATGTGTTTATATTTAATAAAGTGTGGAATATGATTAATGCTTACCTTTGTGAAATATTTTGAATGAGTGATAAAAATGATTGATGCTTACATTGATTCTCGTTTTGAATGTCTGTTGGGCAAATGAACGGTTAATTGAAAGTCTATTAGCATGCATAGATCCTTTATCTGGCATATACGTATGGTATGCTGTTTTCATGTTAGCATTTATATGTTTGCAAGCTTCTAAAGTGCATTCAGAAGGCTAATCTCCCATTGCTCTTAATGATACCCAAGTTAGTATAAGCAATAGGAATTAATATGCTTGATCATGATACTATATGAAGCTCATTGTTTATATATTTTCTTCTTCTTTTGCAGTTTTGATTTGTGTTGTTGTCTCTTGAATTGGGTGCTCATATTTTTGATGAGATGACTTCTCATGAAGATGAATTGGACTGATAAACGTAGTAGTGCAAATACATATATAGGTAACAAGAAGACAGAATAAATTCTCACAAAGCAAGCAAGATAATAAATTGTAAACACCAACGAAAACTTCTATTATCAAATAAAAAAGAAAGAGTGAAGGCATAATTGTAAATATATATCAAGGAATGGCGCAAAGGACAGAAATTGCAGTTATAATTAAGTAGAAAGAACAAAAAAGGCTTATTTTAAGACTTAAATTAAGTTAATAAGCAAATAGAGCAGAAATAACAGAAGAGGCTTATTTTAATAAACTTAAATCTTGGATTAAGTTAATAAGCAAGATAATAGAAGTGGCTCATACCAACATCATTCCCTTTAAGTCAGGAACTGATGGTCTCAAAATAGTTAGGTGAGGCTGGGACAAGATTATGCTAATTAGGGTAAATAAGTAGCCGACAGAATAAGAAAAGTAACTAAACGCAAAATAAAAGATTAGACTTAGGGTCTAATAAAAGAGTAAGATGCATTTGGAGTAGCCCAAAGGATGAAGAGCCTAACGAAGCAGTTTATCACAGATTTCATCACAGAAGAAGCACATCCAACTTAGTTATTTTGGGCTAGAAGGAAGTACGAGACTTCAACGGGACGTGAGCGTACTATAGGGTGGCCCACTGGGGTAGGCATAGCGAAGCAGTCCCCCGGAGGAAGCTCCATAGGTGTTCCATCAAGGGAGTATGCCTTGACTGCTTTTTGCATGGCAGGACCATTGTAGGCAGTCAAAATGGGTTGATGTTTGGAGTAGGATATTCATATGACACCGTACTTGACTTGCAAGTAGGTTTTAGTGGGCAGGACCCAAAAGGATAGTCGCATGTGGATATCAGACCAGCATCAAACCAAGAAGCGAAATCAGGAAAGACTAGAGTTAAACCAAAAGGCCAATGATTCTTTCACTATCGAGACATTTGATGAGGGGCGCAGCCAATTGGATGTTTAGATTGTTTTTAGTAGGGCACAACCACTTAGCTCTTTAGAGGTCTTTCGATTAGTTGAGGGGTGGCTACGTAGGGCCATAGCCACGATAAATAAAGAGACAGACCAAGTAGAACATCTGTATTGTAGGCCTAACAAGGCAGTCCTTTACAGACTTAGAAAATCCCTGACCGAGTTCCGTACAAGGTAGACCTTGTTAAGCGGGATTCAGGGAGTAGACAGAACGATTACGTATAGTCCTCAAGGTATGCACTGGGTGGTACATTGTGGATGTCCGAGCATTAGTATAGGCTAGTGCGGACACGGTTTTACGTTTTCATAATAGGCAACGGAACATCTGTATTGTAGGCCTTATGAGGCAGTCCTTTATAGATGTAGTCACAGAACGCTATAGGAGCAAGACGATGGAGTCCTTTGCGAGGAGGATACGGAAGGTACCATGGGTGGTAGGTAGGCCCAATGCGGTTATTGGGCATATAGCTACATATATATTAGTTATTAGGTTTTAATCTACTAGGGAGTAGAAGGGTACAATTCACGCACGGAGGCGAGAGTATTATGAACCCGATAAACCTAATATAACAGTAAATTGAAATAAAACGGTATATGTAGAATTAAGCTTAGAAGTGTAAAATTTATCCATTCACCAGAACGTTAGTTCTGACCCCTCCTCATAACATCCTACAGGTTAGGTAGATGGCAGAGACTTTCCAGCTTTGAGACACTTGTTTAGAAACTGTTATTATATTGGTAAGTATTTACTTACTATTATATTTTAGTTAGTTCCGCTATGAGATATTTATTTGAGCTCTGATATATTTATCTTTGCCTATTTGCAAGATACCAAATACCCAACTCAGGCTTCGGTGGGCTTGGGTTTTAGCATTTTTGCGAAAAATCCGAATCCATTGGAATTCAGGTTGTTACAGAGACCATATTGGACATAATGTGATCGTTTACACATAACTCTTCATATAAGAAGTTGTATATGTCTGTCTGAAAATGAGAGAAAAAAAATCCAAGTTTACATATGTAGAGTCCGATTTAAACTAATTCAAGCCTCCTTCACTGTTGAAACGTTTAATCAACAGAGAAAATGGAGTTGATGATGTGAGCATAAGGATACACTATTGCGGAATGTGCCATACTATTCTCAATTATGTCAAAAATGAGTGGGGTGTCACTAATTATCCCGTTGTTCCTAGGTATGTATATACTAACAAAATGTTATGAAGTATTTTCATTACAGTATATATTTTTATAATAAAATGAGGCGCAACACATGTTGCATATAATAATGTATCTGTTTGCTGTCGGAATAAATGCATTGTTTGTTATTATCAACATTGTCTAGCTTATGATCACATGGGGAAGACCTTATGCGTAGTTAATTATAATCGTATACAGATGTACAATTCTATCCAGTTGACTAATAAATAAATCATATACAGGTATGAGATAACAAGTGTAGTCACTAAAGTAGTAGGCAATGCGAGCAATTTCAAGGTAGGTGACCGAGTTGGAGTTGGACACATAATCGCTTGCTGCCTCAACTACTAGTTCTTCAATGGTTCTCAAGAAAATTACTGTGACCAAATGCAATCCACATATAATGGTATTTATTGGGATGGTAGCACCACTTATGGTGGCTACTCTGAAATGATAGTTGCTCACAAAGGGTTTTAACATCTAACTAAACTAAACATTGTCCCTAAAAATCTCACACATGTACACAATAATTTGACCTGATTATAATTAAATCTATCCCTTGGAAAAGTTAAAACTGAATTCATGTTTCTTTATTTATAACAAATTGAAATTTAGTTGAATAATAACCAGGTTTGTGGTCCACATACCCAATAACCTTCCTTTGCTTGTCGGCTCCACTTCTATGAAAGAACACAAAATGCTTGAATCACCAGGCAAAAAACTTGGATTGGTCGGGCTTGGGGGACTTGGTCACCTTGCTTTTAAGTTTGGTAAAGCATTTGGACTTTGTGTTACTATCATTAAAACATCTCCTTTTAAAGAAAAGGAAGCTAGAGAGCATTTAGGTGCTGATGATTTTCTACTTAGCATCGATCCTGAATATATGAAGGTGTTATCATTATTTTTTAATAAAGAGATATGATCAGTTCGAAAAAACCTTATCAATGTACAAATAGTCATTGTCATCAAATATGATATTTGAATTTAACTGGTTTCTTAATAATGTGGCGATCTTTATTGCACTTTTATATCCATAATCTGCAACAAAGCGTTTTGATTAGGTTACTGACACAATCAGCAACATACCGCATTCACTTGGACCATTTCTTAAGTTGCTTAAAATTAGAGGTACATTGGTGTTTCTTGGTGCACCTGATGAACCCATTGAACTTCATTCTTTTCCTATGATATTTGGTAAGTAAATATTTCTTTTCTCGATATGATGTGCTCTTGTAAGACTAACTTATGAAATACATCATTTTATTTGCTATGATATTTTAGTTTTGGATTCTGATCCTTACCTACTCAATCCATACTATATAATACAAGGCAGGTTTCAACACTATAAAATACACTTTGAACGTAAGAGTACCTGACTGATTCTTTTTTATGGTTCAATGATTTGTAGGTAGAAAGATAATAAGCGGTAGCATACTAGGAAGGATATGTCTTCTTGATATAGAATGTGGTGCTCAACAAAGGCCGAGCACTAATTGAATGTGCCGAGTAAACTTGGGCTTACTCTGGCAATGGCTGACCTGAACTTACAAGGCATGCTTCATGATGCATTCATCATTACCAAGGACATGGTAAACTGAACTGAGTGAACTCTATATGATGGCATTTGTAGTTTGAAAAGGGACCAAGTAAACTAAATGAACACCATACGAACTCCATATGCTTATTAGTGTGATGCTATATTTCTTCAGTATGCATGTCTACTTTTTCATTACACTATTCAATATACAAATTTTATATTTGGGTTGTCTATACATGATACAAGATTATGGTCAAATACATAGCCCACATTTACTAAATATTAGAGTAACATTATCAATTAGGTGCTCATTTTTGTCTTATTTTAATGTGGCTGTATAAGGAACAAGTTTGCAGTGGTGACGACAATGCGACAGAGTTATTTGAACTTGGTGATGTCATGTTACGGAGAAAATTTTACCCTGTAGCTATAAAATACTTGTAACAAGCAACAGAAAAATAGGATAAGGATGATCAAGATTTAGCACAGGTTTATGCATTTTTCTTTATGAAATTTCCTTTGACTTTCTATCCCATTTTTATCCATTGGAAACCGTATTTGTTATAGTACCTAATTGGATAACAATATTTCTGTTAATATATAACTGACATCTTCAATGAACCGAGTTTTTTGTACTGATTTTGGCTTTTTTTATTTGCTCCATTAACGAAAGGTTTACTAAACCTGCGCTTTTGAGTTCTTGACATTCTTAAAAAAATAGCAAACCTAGTATTTAGTGTGAATTTAGAGCAGACTATAATTGTACTATTTTTAAAAAACTCCCAAAATCATTGCATGGTAAATTTATAAGCAGGGATCAAAAGATCTCAAAATATTTTTCTACTAATATTTCAAAACCCAACTCCTCACTAACAACCAAAATCACTATTCTGAAGAAAAGGCTCGTAGATGTTACTATAAAATACGAAAGCTAACCCTGAGAGTGTTGCATTCATAGTGAGAAAATTGTGGTGGTGATTTAGCCTTTTCAAATTACATGCATGTTGTGGTAACTTGTTCATCCTAAACCTGCTAATAGTTTAAAGTTAAAACAAATTAACATGTGCATCCAGTTACTCCTTGTATGGAAACAGGTTTTTTTATTTGGCTTATCATGGGGTAGTAGTATTGGATTAAGAAACAGGTTGTCACTTTGCACCTAGTACTTAGTGGTGGATTAATACTTATTTAAAGTGAATTAATAAATGTGTCATGCTTTGACAAACTAACACAAACAATGAGAATTTTTATTATTACGTTTCAAATGGTGTAAACAAGTGATCTAAATTTTAGTTTTCAAAGAAAAGAACAGTAAGAACTATGCTAATAAAAATAATATGCTAATTAAACATTTAAAAATTGTATATTGCTATAACATAAGATATATCTTTAGACCATAACAAGTACAATTCAAACTTGTAGTAGAACGTGATAAAATATTTTTATAACAACGTCAATCCACACGTTGATAGTTGTAAATTTGATGTTATGTGAGCTGAATGATCGAGATATTTAACAATAAAGTTGAATTTCTTAATTTTCTTAAATGGACTTCATTTAATTTTTCAAGTTGTTAATCCAAACCCTTTGAAAAACAATTTCCAAATTAATGGGTCTTAAATTCCCAAATTCCTTGTTTTAAACCCATTTTTATTTACAATTCATATTATAAATATACTTAGGCAATTTCATTTACTTTCCATTTATAAATCATATTTATATAATCTCAATTCTTATGTAATACCATTCCACAAATGTTTATTATTTTAACTATAATTAATACTCTATATTTCATATTTATAAATTCACACTCTTATATAACTCAGTTTATAATTGTTTATCTTTGTTCAGATTATAATAGTCACAACTTTTATTAGAACAACAAACAACAAATGATAATAATCAAATACTATCATTTACTAACAACCAAACACACCATATATAGCTATAATAATTTCTAAAAAATTATTCCTTTATATATGAAATATAACTTTGGTAAAATTATTTCATTTACCAATTTCAAAACAATACTGTGTCGATTTGCCTTGTTTAAGTGTTTAGAAACCCCTATCGATATCATGGCATCCCACAAACCGACCAAAATTCATAAACCACTCAACAGATAAATTAACACAATATAAAACATTTTTATAATCACTAACAAATACGCGCTCATATGTATATACACACTCAAAACTCATAATAAGGCATTCCATTACCTTATCTCTTAATGAGTTACCCCACCAACGCCAAGGTCCCCGCTTAACCTTGCGCTCCGATACCAAGTGTAACAGCTGGGAATTTCAGACCCTCGAAAATCAGCACTAATACGTTTACTATATTGCGTGTCGAGCAATCGAATTCCGAAAAACCCAATTGTTAGGGGAAAATAAGGAAGAAAGAAGAAGAGAAAGAAACTTAAAACAACACGGAATTTCATAATCGTAGCGGAACAACATATAATATAATATCAATGATCTTTAGAAAAGAGAAACTGTTATAGACATACATCCATTAGAGTACAATGACAAATCACAATCATCAGCCTGGATAGTTATAACAACCCATCCTCACAAATGCTGATGATTTCAACAACAAAACAACGGAAAATGAACATATATGTGGATATGACTTGAAGACCTCTAACTCATCTCCTGAGCTCCAATGCATCCAAAGAAATCTGTAGGTATGCTCGGTCTGACCCGAGCATTATAATAAAATAACATCCGAGTCAGTTTAGAAAACCAGCGTGAGAAAACATGCCCAATTGAATTTAAAGTTATAGAAAACCTTTGAAAATCAAAAGTATCTCGTAAGACCGCACCGCACATAAACACGGGCAGGTTTTTACCTTATGATAACCCAAACATTTCATATGAAATTCTCTGATATTATAATAGTGTCTAAGATACAAATACTTATTAATCATTAACAAAAGTGTTACATTAATTAAATTCCAGCATAATAGGTATACAACTAAAACTGTAAAGGCTCGTATTGGAGAATGGATTCCATACAATGATTGGGCTACTGGGGTACCGCCCATCACGGTGCATCTCTAGATAAAATAACACCGAGGACCTTGCCTGGATCCCCTACCAACACAGAACCGACGTACCCCTTATAGGATAATACCGAATACGATCACCCCTTCGTTAATGGGTCCTGAAGCTTACAAATGAGAGATAATATCGACTCTAGATAGGGATAATCATACCCTACTTGGGAGCGACCCACTTAGCCCTGCTGCATCTCCCCTGTTTTAGTCATTCCCGGTTGATGAGGCTTGAGGCTATGTTTTACCTTTTATATAACACTTCCCAAATGGAATGCTAACACTGCACTCCAGGAAACCATACAATGCCAGCATTCATCCATACAAGTTCGTTCTAGGACTGAACGAAACACTTGACAGCTCCGTCTTCAATTTCCATCATCTTCAAGATGTCTTCACTTCGAAACGCTCGACTTGGATCGAATTGGTTTTCAGATAACACACATGATCTCGGTTTCTTTGAAAACAACTTTTCGATAATTCCCGTTAAACTTAACCTTGATTCTTTAGGAAATAAACAGTTAAGGAGAAGAGCGGAGATCACCTCCTAACCGTTAGTGGATGGATTTCCTTATCATTGTCCTAGGAGAACGAAACGATATTTATACTCATAGTACATCATTATCGGAAACGACTATGCCATATAACTCATGTGTTTCTTATTGATATTTCCAAATTTACGTTTTGGGTACAATTTCAATAGTCGGTTAGTTAATTATCGAATAGCAAACATTCAATTAGGGTTTTAATTCCATAGGGCAAACCAACATTGGTTAAGCACATAAGCAACCACTAGCCTCTTTTAATAAATCTTTTCATTTATTAATTTCATTTTGTAAATATTGTAGCAAAATACTTTTACAAAGGTATATATATATCTGTGTGTGTGTGTGACGACCCACATTTCGGAAGGTTTAAATCAACAATAATCCACACATGTCCAACTTAAACAATCCAGAACGTAGATAATCAATGGGGTTAAATAAGAAAAATAAGAAAAGAAGAAGAAAAAAAATACAGAATCTCACAGCGGAAATGATAAAATATAATAATCAAATAACAGTTCATGAAGCTGTTACTATACATTTGATTATAATTTATACACATTTATCAGAGTTATATATACACATATCAAGGATAAGTGATCAATATATGGGATAATATGAATAAGGAAATAATAATAGTAATAATATACCAACTTCATCTTCGTCCTCTAGAAACAGATCTTCAATGCACTGGAAAAAAAACTCTGGACTGACCCGAGCATAATGAAAAGACAAAACACTCGAGTTAGGACTAAAATACTCTTATGTAAGTCAAATCAATATCACAAATATGAATGCAATAACTTAAGAGATGTCACGGGATTTTCCATCTCCTAAGGATCCGTTAAACTATTTATATATAATAGTATATGCTATAATAGATAATGTCTATCAATAAAATAAATATCAAAATAGCGTTAAGGCTTTACATTGATCCACCTTAACACATTTTTACAGATTCAAAACCAAATTCGTAATGGGCTCGTATAGGGATAAATATGACAAGGCACGTGAGGCAATGCCCAAGGTAGGATTCTACCAGTTTACCCTTTCTGGCTAGTCGTAATCCATCCGTGGCCGACCGTAACAATCAATCTAACCGACAGAAGGTGTACCCATCGAATACGAAATCACAATAGTAATACGAGGGATCAACGTCGCTGGAGGTAGCTAACCTCAATGGCCAGACATAGGCTCCTGTTTTATTCATTTTAATTATGACACGAGTATCAAAGCTATCCATCATCGTTCTCTTACTTCATTCCAGTAAACGTCGCCAATTCAACCACTACATTCTAGATATCATCCACCGTGTACACGGTTGTCAAAGTGGTTCCAATATTGACAAAGAGTATGCCAATAAGAGGCCTCGGTCTCTTTAATAACCAATCATCATTTTACACACCGGTCGGTACTTTTATATTTCGAAAACAATTCGTACGTGATCAAAATATCATATTCGCTTCAAAAATCAAATCCATTTCGAAATCATCATATTCGCTTAAAAAAAATTCATAATTTACTTCAAAATGTCAATTCAATTCGATATATCGATTTCACTTCAAAATTTGATTCGAATTTCAATTTAGGTTATAACTTCACTTCAACCCAATTCGCATTTAAATCCAAGATTTAAATATAAACATTTCACCCTTTGACCAGTTTGAATTTTAGAAAATAATTTAAATAGTTTTAAAATAGTTAAAATAGTTAAATAGAAAATAGTTTGAGTAATAAAAATTGTTTATATAGTAAAATAGTTTGGAAAATCAAAATAACTTGAATATTTAAGAATATAGATTTTAAACCGTTTATACTAAAATAATTCATTTAAAAATAGTTTCAAAGTCAAACCGGTTCAATTCCAAATTTCCCAATTCAAATCAGTTCTAATTTCCATTTCGATTTTAATCGATTCAATTTCAATTTCAAGTCGAATTTTACTCGATTCCAAATTAATTTAAATTCCAATTTCAAATTAATTTCAATTCCAATTCCAAATTAATTTCAACTCCAATTCAAAATTAATTTAAAATTCCAATTCCAAATTAATTTAAATTCCAATTCCAAATTAATTTAAATTCCAAATTTTAGACTATTCTGATTTATATCAATTCCGAGTCCATTTCCAAAATATTGATTCAAAACACTTACATCAACTTTTTCTTCAATATCCAATTAAAAATCCAAATCTTTAAATATAATTGAATTCCGAGCTCAATTTTATAATATCATTTTATATCACTTTTACTTAGCAATATTCAAAGTTCGAATAAAAATCCAATCTTTAAAACAAATCGATTTCTGAAATTCAAATCATATTTTGATTATAACTTCAAAATCTCAAATTCGATTATTTAAACAATTTCATTTACCAAATATAAATTTCAACATTTCAAGCTCCAGCTCGAAAATAATTCGATTTCCATAAATTCGATTTTTATTCCTTAATATCAAATCATTAAAATAATTTCAAATATTTTTTTTTAAAATCATTTAATTTAACCAATCCGGTGTCCGTATATAATTCACTATCCTATGGCCAAGTGAATCAATTATTCTAATTTAATTCCAGGGATGGATATATATCATTTCAATCCAAATAAATGTCATAGGTATATATCATTTCAACCTATTTCTCAATTTATTCGAAATAATTCAATTTATAGTTTTACAAACTGTAAACAATATACAGGATGATAATATGATATATCAAAACAAATAAACATCCAAAATATCAACCAATAGCATCATCACATCCAATCATCCAACAGTCAATAAAATTCTTAACATATTCATAATTATCAATTTTGGGTATTTTACGGGCAATTAAATTCTAATTCAATTTAACCGTCAATTCAAATTCTATCAAATTTTTTTCAGATGTCAATTTAAATGTCAATTAAACTTATCAAACTACAACCAATAAATTTCAAACCACTTCACGATATAATTTAACTAACATAAAATTATTTCAGTCAATTGTGAGCGTATAACACTCAGCTTTTATTTGAAATTGAAAACATTTTCAGCTTCAAATAAATTCCAGTTCCATTCCAAGTCGAAGACAACTTCGATATGATCCCAACGCAATTTTCTCGCCAGAATCGGACCTCGTATGCATGAGATTCGATTTTATTAATGTAACGATTAAATAAAAACTTAATTACTTAGTTAAGAAAATCAATCAGAGCTTTACCTAATTCCCTTCTCCCAGGCACGAAGTCGCGACCTCGCCTTCCACCTTCATTCATTTGTTTTTTTTACAATAAACCGCAGTCGACTTCCACTCTACTACGCGTCGAACACCATGGCATGCCGCCGCCAATCATCACCGCAGCCTTGCCAGCCATCGCGCAACGCTCACATCGTGCGCGAACCATGCTTGAGCACCATCATCGATCTCGCACTCCTCAACCTCGACTCGCAATTCACATAGGCGCCTCCGCATCGACCTGACACCATCGCCTGCTCTCGATTAAAGCTGAGCCCTTGAAAACGCGATCGATTCTTTTTTTTGTTCGAACGATCGGCAGTTTTCTTTTATTTGCTCAATTTGAATCTGAAATGGGAGAAAGGAAGGGGTAGAGGGACACAGATATATGCGGCCACGTATGAAAAAGATAGCTTTTCAAATCGAATTATTTTAATTGAATTCTGAAAGTAATTTCTACACGTTTCATGCTCGCATGGCCAAACGACAAGTCTGATCGCTACGAAACTTGAAATTCTACAATAATTCACTATTATGGATCCGATGAAACTGGTTTCGTCGAAATTCGAGATAGCGGGCAAAATGGCTATTTTTACTCGTTAATTTAAAACGAGCAATTTCCAAAAATTATTTATTCACTTTAAATTCAATCTTAAAAGTTAAAAATCTTCATTGTCATTAAAATAGAATTTAAATAAATTTCCGATATCATTTTCATTCATATTAAATCCAGAATTCCATTATTTAAATAATTGCAACATAAATTTAAACAATTTAATTACCCGATACATCAATACTAATAATTCATTAAATTTTATTTTTAACCATTTTTATTCAATAATTATATCTAATCCTATAATTTAAAACAGTTAAAAATACGGGTCATTCAATATACATCACAAATCCCTATATTTTGAATACGTGGAAAAATATTTGTATACTTATCTCAATAGCATAAGTATACTCACTAAACACTGAGAAAGATTTCCTTTTTACACAATTCTAAATTATTTATAAACTCCGTTATAAATTTCTAAAACTATTTATAACTATTTTATAAATCTTAGGAACTATTTATACAACTCATCTATACATCCTAAAAATCATTTATGATCTTATTATAAGTCCATAAAACCTTTTATAAACTCCGTTTATAAATTTATAAATCCATTTCTAAAATTCTTTTATAAATACCTAATTATTTATAAATCTCTTTTACCCTTTAACAAATCTTCCTTTCATTTTCCAAATCATGTTATATGATTCCTCTTATAAAAACCACATCTATTTCTAAAACTCTATTTATAAATCACAAAAACAATTATAAAAAAATTCTAATCAATTGCTTTAAAACACGATTATATGATCATAAACATTATAAATAATAATAATAATTTCAAAACATTTTAAAAATAATAATTAATAATTCAAATCATTCTTAATAATTTTTTTTATCTTCAACGTTATTATAAATAATAATAATTAATTTCCAAAACCTTATTGATAATAATTATAATTAATTTCAAACCATATCAACAATTTAAATAATCAACCTTACAAAATATTTAAATATTGATAAACAACTTTAAACAATATTAATATAAATAAACAACCATTAAAACATAAATATACTTCCTTGATAAAAATCCGTACTTAAACTTCAACTTAATCATTTTCATATTTATGAAACTACATTTATAATCTCCTTCTATTTTATAAACTTCTTTTTATAATCCCTTTATAATTCTCACTTATTCATAAATCCCATTTTAAACATCAATTTCAATCTGTTTTTAACGTTGCTTCCATGTTTATGAATTTCTTTTATAAATTCCTTTCTATTTATAAAATATTGTTTAACATTTCCAATCTATCCTCATTTCCATTTTTTCCGAAATAGAATCAACTATTTTCTAAACAACATTCCATATATTATCGTAATTCCACCGTTTTGATTTATTTCCCAATTTATCCATTGATAAAAGTTTTCCTTTATTTATAGACACTTTTATAAATCTATCCTTTTATTAATAAAATACGATTTTACAAACACTTTGTTCATAAAATGCCACATTGATACATTATCACATCTATAATTTCCACATTTATAAAATATCTTACTCTATGTATATATATCACTTTATATAAGACGGTTAATAAATATTTATACCAAAATATTCTTATTTTCTTTTTAAAACCATATCCCTTTGTTATATAACGTGGACTTATTTTCAAGATTTAAAAAAAACTTTATTCACGGTACAAAATATCCTTTCAAATTTTTTTATAAAAGTATAAATTTATAATCTCTAAAAATCCTAATTTTTATTTACTTTAAATAATTTCCTTCTTTAAATAATTCAAGGATAATTATTAAACACATATAATTTCCAACAATCATTTTGAAATTCCTTTTTAAATAAAATAATTATTTTTATAGAATTTAAAAACGCCAAAAATAAGGCCCGGTGTTACCAAAGCACTAATTATTTCTACGCGTTTCTGTCTCATATACCCAAATGATACGTCCAATCGTCAGGAAATTCGACGGCATACAAATATTCACTATTACAGATCCAATGAAACTAGTTTCGTCGAAATTCGAGACAGTGCATCGGAAGGCTATTTTACCTTGTTAATCTAAAACAAGTTACTTTCAACTTACTTTAATCACTTTATATTCAAACTTATAAGTCTACTATCTTCATTTCTATCCAAATAGAATTTAAATCAACTTTCAAAATCATTCATTCATTTCAATTTCAAGATTCAATTATTTTAAACATTACCAAATATTTATTTCAACGATTTAATTATCCAATAAATTGCTATATTTCAAATCCAAGTTATTCAACTTATAAAATTAACTTTTCAATATTTAAAATCAGTTAAATATTCCAAATTCAAATGACAGAAATTTTGGGTCATTATAGATCAGGTGGTGACCATACCCTAACGGGTGCGACCCACATAGCTCTGTCGCATATCTCCTGTTTTAGTCATTCCCGGTTGTGAGGCTTGAGACTACATTTTACCTTTTGGCAAATCCCACTTAGAATGCTAACACTGGCCTCCAAGCGACAATGCAACCATATCTTCCGTCTATACAAGTTGTTCTGGATATGAATAGACCAAAGGCACTACCTCTACTACATCATTTTTGGAATCGCCATCGGGATTAGTAGAAGTAGCCCTTCCACTTCATAGATTTTCGACTTCGATTCCATCATCTTCAAGTTGTTTCCAATTTGAATGCTTACGTTGGTTCGATGCAGTTTTCTGATAACTTATGCTTATCCGATCTCGGTCTATCCGAACCAACATTTGATAATATAAAACTAGTTAAGTTATCGATAGTGGGCAAATCTACTATTTGGGATGAGTATAGATTTGCATATGAGAAATAAGACATCCTATACTTATCACCACTTTCTGATTTCAACCAGTACTATCCCTTGATTAACAATAAAGTCGGACAAAAGAAAACTATCATTGCCTCGACATTCATTCTTCCTTCTTGGGATAGAGACGAGTTTCTATACCTCGGAATTTGGTGTTAAGTATACAATGAAGTATCATCCATATACTTAATTAATCTTGACCCATTTATCAAAATTAACCCTCTCATACTTATCATGTTTTCGACTTCTCTATCCCTCGCATAGAAAATCTGGTAATAGATCTCTCAAATAAAGGAAAGTCTACTCACGACTTTTATTGCTAAATAAAAGATGACTCACTTTCCATAAAATGTGTCAACATTTTAGCAACTTATCATATTTGTTTGGCTACTTAATGACACAGACAAAGAAACCCTCTATATATAAAAACATTCTTCAAAAGACAATTGCTTTTAAACAAAACCGACCTTTGAAAAATAAGTGATTTAAAATTGAAACTTTTATTTAATTAATTAATAATAAATTAAAACCTTTTATTTAAATAATAATTAAACCATTTATTTAAATAATAATTTTTGAAAATATTTTTAATATTTTAAAATTCCTTTTTAATACTTATAATGAATTTTAAATGACTTTTCAGAAATATTTAAAGTAGAAACTCTTTTTATTTCACAAAAAAATTTCGATTTACGAACTGCATTCGTAGCGACTATTGCTATATGGACCATAACCTTTAAACCTATTTTATACGTCAAAATAGCTTTTAAATCTTTTTTTTTATATTTAACCCACTTTGTAAACTTGTATAAAGGTTTGAAAACAAAAGGTAAACTTCGAAAAACCCTTTTTTTGAAAACATTTAGAAAACAAGGAAGTAAACTAGTTTTAAAAGCACATGGGATCATGATGTCGAACATAAACAAATTTAAGTGTTAACTTTCTATCAACTTACACCCATCCATATATGCAAGCACATACATGTATACAAATGCAAATAACATCCATACAACAAGTAAAGATCATCACCTGCAAACAATTATTTAAACTCTTCGACTGCATTTCAAGTCAACAACAAATCATCACATATATCATTCGCTTCAAGCGTGAACCAAAACAATATTTTATGAAAAGGAAATTTGGTATTTGGAAAAAAAAGCCAACATTTCATGAGACATGCCGATATTAGTTTCACTGAACAAACATATTTTGTCGTTAAAAATTGGGTTATCCATGATTTTACAAGAAAACACAACTATCTAGGTAGAAGTTCTACTGAGTTATGCAGAATTAGCTTGGATAACGTCAACACAACCACTGTGATGCAATCTCATCAAATACAAGACAAAGCATTGAAACACGTGATCAGATCAGAGACACTTTGACTGCTATAGGATGACATTATTGTGCTAAATATTTGAATTCGTAGTAGGCATTTGAATTTGTATTTAAACTTGAATTTGAATTTCTATTATTGATTAATAAATACTAAAATGAAATATTTATCGATTAAAGTTATTAATTAATAATGAATAATTATTGCAAATTGCAAATAAGAAACAAGTAACTTTTGTAAATCACCCAATTTAAATTTCAATACATAGTCATCCTTTCGTAAAATCATGTTATTAAAAAAAAGCCATACTTTTAATTTTAAGAGAATTCCTAAAACTTAGATAATATTTGCAGATAACTCAACAAATATCTGAGAGCTCTACATAACTTTACAGAGTAATCTACTAATACTTGCTGAGAAATATGCAAATTTTAAAAATTTATGTACTGTAAATATCTGTCATTTTTCAAAAAATTAAAAAGAAGAAAATAATTGTTTTTATCGTAAAAACATACCATTTATGTTCAGACTTAATTTTTGAAAAAAACAAATTTTAAATATCAAGATTAAAAATAACGGTGTAGTTTAAAACGTGTTTTTTAATGTTTTCACGTATCAAATTCGAAAATAAGGAAAGCAAACAAATTCTCACTCAAAACTAACCGCTCTACATTACACAATTAATAAATGCTATATATTTAATCTCTAAACTCTAATTCAATTTGTCTAAGACCTCTAGCTTAATAGATTTGTCCGCGGATGCATTCTAAGACGTCAGTTGATAGATCCAAATATAAATTATGCGAGATGACCTGTATGTTGAAACATGTTAAATTGGTACGGTGGATTTTAGCTCCATGTTGGCATGAGAAGCCCACTAAACAAAATCAGTGGACATGATTTAACCACACAAATGCCAGGATCCGTCCTTCCAAACCCTTCCACCAGCAATAAAATCGCCAAAAAAACGTTTGTTTATCCGCCGCCTTCTTCATTTTATGTGTGCATCTTTTCATCGGTTTTATTCGGATCTAAATTTTCTATTCTAAAAGGCTGGCGATGGCGATCGATATTGGTCTCGTTCGTCGTAATGGTAGTTTGGTTAATTAGCTTGTCGACATTTCTGATATATCATCTCCCATGTTCCAAGCCTTTTATTTTGTTTTTTTATAATCGATCTTAGTTTTTGATTAGTGTTCAATAGACCGATGTTAATCCATTCGTCGTTCGTCGTAATGGATGTTTGGGTGTATATGGTATTCCAAAGCCTTTATAAGGGTGAATACCGATGCTAAAGACAGTCATGGTGCTGCAGAGACCGCTATTGATATTAAATATAAATACTAACATTTGGAATGAGGAAATTACATGAATTTTGGAAAGCATTGGTGAATTGGCAGAATTTTATTGAATTAGGAGCATCATAAATGGAAGTAATGGTGGGAAATCAGCCCTATTTTTTATACTTTTCTATTCCTGTGCGATCATCCAATCTAAAGACATTTATTTTAAATTTTAGCAAATAATTTCACAAGAGAGTATTTTATTAAAAAAAGAATGTATCTTTTATTGGTTGGACACATCGGAAACGAAAAATATGAGATCGGGTAAATTTCTCTCTGAGTTAACATTTTAGTACAGTTAATGTGACGGTAACTACTGATAGTTTTGTAACGACCTGTATTTTTGATAGTTAAAATATTAAATTAAATAAGATTTTGAAAAAATAACATTAGTATTTTTTTGGAAGTATTTTAGGATAGAAATATTTTTAATAAGATTGAAAAGAAATGTTTTAATTTTTTTTAAAGAAAATAAGTTCTTTACTTTCTTTTGTCGTTGGAAAATAAATTCGGTGATGATCGTGACATCATTGACTTTAATTTTTGAGTTTCAAATTGGGAATACCACTATAGTATAGCTTTGCTACATAATTGCGTTGGTAAAAAATAAATTAAAATTGTAATTTCCCAAGCATGATTTAATATTTATGCAAGTCGTATTTTTTCAACCGAGCTAAACATATACAATTTGTAAAAAAATAATTTCTACGTGCCGTAACACTCGTAATTCATAAATATATTTAATGGGGGAATTAATTTAAAGGACAAAAGTTTGTATATTTTTAGTCTCAAAGACACGACCTCAATATTTTAACCAAAAGGACAAACATTCTTTTAAAAATTATTCATAAGGACAAACATTCTTCCAAAATTATTCATAAGGACAAACATTCTTCCAAAACTGCTACCAAACTAAAAACTGATACATAAAAACTACTACCGATAACTACAAACTGATAGCTAAAAACTATTATCAATAACTAAAAACTGATACCTAAAGAAAGTTGTCCTTCAGGCTAAAATACTGAAGGTCTGTCCTTGAGGCTAAAATGTTGAGAAATTTTATCCTTGATAATAATTTCCTGTATATTTAATATTAAATGATACCATATATGAAGGAATAAATATGAATTAAAGAATAAAGAAACGTAAAGTGTGAAATGATTCATTAATGAATATTGATACTAAAAGGAAATCAAGTTATATAAATAGTAAATGTAAGTTAAACAGTAAGAAACTTATATAATATTTTAAAAAAAATTATTTTTTAATATTATTAGTTAGTAGATATCGAATGGTGATATTAAATATTGAATGGAAAACAATTCTGTAAATGAACGGAAATTGATGAAAAATGACCATAAGAATGAACAAGAATTGAATAAGGTAGGCGATTTGTTGCTGAAGTGAATGGAACAAATATGTTTATTGTGTGTAGATCATTGTGAAATAAAATGATTTACGCACAATACATTTTTTTTCCATTGCCCTCTGCAACAAATTGCGTACCTTATTTCAATTCTTATTCATTTTTACAAGATCTTCTTTATTAATTCCTATTTATTTACTTACATAGAATTATTTTTAATTCAATATTTACTATTTAATACTATCAAAGAATAATTATTTGAAGTATTATATAAGTTTCTTGCGTTTTAATTTACATTTATTATTTACTTAAAAAACTTGATTTCCATTTAATATTAATATTCAATAATGAATCATTTCACACTTAAATTTCTCTATTCTTTAATTCATATTTATTACTTCATATACGGTATCATTCGATATTAAATATATTTATGAATCATTTCAACATTTTCTTAAATTTATAATCATTTACTTAAATAGTATTCTCATTCTTATTATTCAACTTAATTATTAAGCATTTCAAACATTAACTTCAGTTTATAATATTTCTTGTACATCTTAATTTTTTGTTTGAAGACATAATTTCATTTTGAATCATTTTTATTACTTAAGTTTTTATTTGCATAATATTCTATTATCATTTTAGTTTACAAGTTACAAAACTTCAATTTTTTCATATTTTTCATTAAACACTTATATTTAATTTCAGATTTTAATTTGTAAGTTTTTAACCATTAAGATAGTTAAAGATTCCATTTTATTACAATAATAGAAAATCTCTAATTATCAAAAACTTATGAACTAATTACCGGGTTTCAATTCAAATAATCCTGAAATAATATATATTTATATCTTTTGTATATCAAATCATACTTAGGAAATTATAATTTAAAATTTGTTTTTCTCCAAAACAACTGTGCAGCAAAGCTACTATAATGGCCTTTCCACTTTGAAACTCGAAAAAGAAAGTCGATAATGTCGCGATCATTATCTGTTAGCGCCAAAATTGGTCACTGACACCCAAATCCAGTTGAAAGCACCAAATACCAGTCACAGCTTACAAACAGAACGTGTGTAGAGAGTGATGAAATGAAGAACAGTAAAAATTAAAATGAAAGCAGTAAAGAACAACAGATTTTATAGTGGTTCGGCTAACTCCGGCCTACGTCCGCTCCAGAAGTTTCCTTTTTATTGCTGTAATGATTGATTACAGTTACAAAATGGAATAGTAGCCTCAGCCTTAGAAAATAGAAAGTAAGAGAGCAGAAAAAAGATCCCTTTTCTGAACCCCCACATGCTGTATTTATAGGCAAAACCAGGTTGTTGGGCCTCCTGAATAGTTTGGGCCCACCAAGGCCATTGCCGAGCCATGTATACCCTTCGTCCCCGACCAAGCGGCATTTGCCGAGCCGCCTAGGCCGACCCGTATCCCATCAATGCCGAGCCACTTGATGCCGACCCAAGCATGCCAAACGAGGTTGGTCCAAACAGAGAATACCGAGCGAGGTTGCCATGCCGAACGAGGTTGCCATGCCGAACGAGGTTGCCATGCCGAACGACCCACGATGCCGAGCGATCAATGCCGAACGACCCACGATACCGAGCGACCAATGCCGAGCCACCCTCGCCGAGCGACCAATGCCGAGCCACCCATGCCGAGCGACCAATGCCGAACGACCCAGTGCATCCAGACCGAGTCGTGCAACTTCTCCATTTCTCGTCCGAACAACATTTCTAGGTGAACTTCATCCTTTTAAACCGAATCCATCATGTTCCTGCCCCGATTGTCGTGAAGTCGACTTGGTTAAATCCGCCTTCCTACAGCCTTGCCAAAAAGGCGGGTTAACACTTTGCCCCCTAAAACATGCCTTGCTGTTGGAAGGTGTGTTTGGAATAGCCTCACGTCCGATGTCCAAAGTATGTATGTTATCCACATCCATACTTTTCGATTCATAATCCAATCCTTCTTATCCAAGTGCCATCGCTGTATCCTTATCCAAATCTATGACTACTCTGAGTCGATATCCAATTCCGAATCCAGTAACCAAATCCTTAGCCAAATCCATATCCATCTGAACTCGACAACCGAGTTCCAATCCATCCATATCCAACGACCAATAACCACGTCCATGACCTCTCCGGGTCGATGTCCAAATCCGGGACTGTTCCGGGTCCATGCCCAAATCCTTAGCTGTTTATAGCCAATATCCAAATCTGTAACCTCTCCGGGTTCTTGCCAAGCGCGGTCCACACTTGACGACCTATGTTAAGTAATTCCATGGTGTTCCTGGTTCAGTGTCCCTGAATGTCGAATAATGTCGTGGCTTAAGTCCTAAGCCGAATCCCGGTCACTCCGGACCCTTGCCGAGCATAATCCATACTCGACGACCTGTAATAGTAACCGATAATATAGGGCCTAAGTCCTAGGCCGAATCCTTGTCTCTCCGGACCCTTGCCGAGCATAGTCCATACTCGACGACCTTTTAGCCAAAATCCAGAGAAAATCCAATCAAAATCCAATCCGAAATCCAAATCCAAACAGAAAACCAGAAATCCATATCAAAAATCCAAACCAAAAAACAAACATCCAAACCAGAATCCAAACCAGAAAACGAGCAAAACAGGGAGTTCAAACCAAACTCCAAAACCAAACCAGAAAAAGCAAATGTCCAAGTCAAAGGAAAAAACAGATTTTACAAACCAGGGCATCTCGGTAAGCCATCATCTCAGAGCATGCCTGAGGGTTATCTCCGACCCTGTACATGAGTAAGTAGTTTAACCATATGCCCAGGGTTTGTTACTTATTCCAAACCATCAAGATTAGTGGATGACCAATCGGCCACCATTCCTGGGCCTCGTGCCCTCGTCGTTCAAGGTAGGCGGTGGCTGCTCCTGTTCCACTGCCGCATTCCGAGTTCTGACATATTGTCGCAACTGACCATTCCTTATTTGCTCCTCGATTATGTCCTTCAAATGCCGGCAGCTGTTAGTTTCATGCCCGTCCAGGTCATGAAAAAGACAGTGCCTTCCTGACACCCTATCTCGTTTTGAGGGCTCCCTCCTTGCCGGCCTTCGATACGGAAGGTGATCTCGAGTATCCAAGAAAATCCGCTCCAACGTTGCATTCAATCCTATGTAAGTGGAGAACTTTGGTTCTCCCCAGCGCTTTCTTTTCCCTTTATCCTTGCCTCCACCCGAGCTTTCACCAGGTAGTCCTCCATCCTTAGTCATTTTACTTCCTTTGACCTCATGTCCACACATGCATCCTCTTGTCGAAGAAATCTTTCAGCTTCATGAAAGAATTCCGCAAGATCCAACTGTGGGTCCCGTACCAATGATACTTTGAAATCTGAATTATCTCTGACTCCTGATACCGCAGCCATGAGAACCATTGATAGATCCGGCCGATCCACCGAAGCAACTGCTGCATTAAATCGAGTTAAGAATGTCCTGAGTGATTCATCTGCCCCCTGTTTTACTGACGTTAGCGTCATCACGTTCTTTGGCCTTTTTATGTGAACTCGAAACTGAATTAAGAACTTGTCCACCAGTTCTGTCCATGTTCCAATGGATACATCCTCAAGCTGTCTGAACCACATAGCAGCAATATCAGTCAAGTACAGGGGGAAACATCGGGCCATAACCTCCTCCGTTACCCCCAGCACTTCCATATGCCTAGTGTACCTCATCAAGTGGTAGGTGGGATCCGTCTTCCCGTTGTATACTTCTAGAGTGGGTAGTTTGAAATTGGGCGGATTCCTAGCTATCCTGATGTTCCGGGTAAACGGACTTTTGTTAACTCCCTTTGAATCCCTGTTTGTCAAACCTCCACGAATAGTCTGCCTGATAATGTCAGCCAATTCAGTATTTCCAACCAAGGGTTGCCCCCAATCCATGTTTCCAGACTGCCCCCCAAGTCCCCGAGGAAATTCTGGCACATATTCCTCATCACGTACTCCTGTATTTCTATCGACGTCAGCCCACGTGGCGTCATCCGGTATCCCTCCATGAACTGGTCCAGCATTACCTGGTGGTGTGCCCCCGAGTCTAGGTCCATCTAGATTGTTAGCTGTTTGTTGATTGGGAGTTGCCCCCTGCTGAATCACTCCATCTGTCCGCTGGTTGAGTTTCCTTGGACCAGTTCCAAGAACTTGAGCACCTGCAGTTCCTGGTTGTCCAAATTGCCTAAGAAGAGCCTGCATCATCTCCTCTTGCCGTTTCATCATCTGCTCCTACATAAAATTCATCATCACCTGCATCTCGTCCCGAGTTATGTAGATGGATGCATGATCCTCTCCAACTCCAGAAGAGGCCGCTTGACTTCCTTCCTGATTGCTCCTTTCCGCTGCTTGCTTCCTTGTTGGTGGTCTAGCCATTGCTTTCTAAGATCCAAGTTCCTAACTCCAAAATTCCTGAGTTCAATTCTCATTGAAAGCAGCAAAGTGTTAGCGCCAAAATTGGTCACTGACACCCAAATCCAGTTGAAAGCACCAAATACCAGTCACAACTTACAAACAGAATGTGTGTAGAGAGTGATGAAGTGAAGAACAGTAAAAATTAAAATGAAAGCAGTAAATAACAACAGATTTTATAGTGGTTCGGCTAACTCCGTCCTACGTCCACTATAGAATTTTCCTTTTTATTGCTGTAATGATTGATTATAGTTACAAAATGGCAGAGTAGCCTCAGCCTTAGAAAATAGAAAGTAAGAGAGCAGAAAGAAGATCCCTTTTCTGAACCTCCACATGCTGTATTTATAGGTAAAACCAGGTTGTTGGGCCTCCTGAATAGTTTGGGCCCACCAAGGCCATTGCCAAGCCATGTATACCCTTCGTCCCCGACCGAGTGGCATTCGCCGAGCCTCCTAGGCCGAGCCGTATCCCATCAATGCTGAGCCACCTGATGCCGACCCACGCATGCTGAACGAGGTTGGTCCAAACAGAGAATACCGAGCGAGGTTGGTATGCCGAACGAGGTTGCCATGCCGAACGAGGTTGCCATGCCGAACAACCCACGATGTCGAGCGACCAATGCCGAGCCACCCATGATACCGAGCGACCAATGCCAAGCCACCCATGCCGAGCGACCAATGCCGAGCCACCCATGCCGAGCGACCAATGCCGAGCCACCCATGCCGAGCGACCAATGCCGAACGACCCAGTGCATCCAGACCGAGCCGTGCAACTTCTCCATTTCTCGTCCGAACGACATTTCCAGGTGAACTTCATCCTTTTAAACTAAATCCATCATGTTCCTGCCCCGATTATCGTGAAGTCGACTTGGTTAAATCCGCCTGCCTACAGCCTTGCCAAAAAGGCGGGTTAACATTATCAAAATTATTTTCCAATGGTAGAAGATGGGAGTACATAACTTATTTTCTTTTAGAATTCTTTTAAAACATTTCATTCCAATCTTATTAAAAATATTTCTATCCCAAAATGCTTTCAAATAATACTAATATTATTTTTCCAAAATTTTATTTAATTTAATATTTTTAATTATCAAAAATACGAGTTGTTACATGCTTTTTGGTTGGAAGATTTCATTAACTTATCTAGAAAGCAACGGATTATCGTTGGTAAGGTTGTAGTGACAAATATGTTACATTGACGAACAAATGAGGCTCAATTGTCTTAGAGGTTCAATTGATAGCATTTAGACAAATGTCCGTTCTCGTTTTGTGTTAATATTTTTTTTTGAAATACTTATGTTAGATGCGATATTATTCAAGACTTTTTAGTTGAGTATCTTGAAACATTGGAAGGTTGGGATCAAAAGATCTCCTATGCTTACATTCTACGTTAGTTAATTTCAAATTCATTGTGCTTGTTTTGATTTCTTTAAATCTAATCAAGCCATCATTATAAGTAATGTATTTGTTTTTAATTTTATTTTCTTTAATTTGCATTCACTTTGTACCCTTTGTGATTGGTTGGTTTATGTTTTGGGTAGTGTATTTTGTTTTAGAATAAAGTTATTAAATAATCATAGCGTATAAACCAATTAGTCCCATAAGTTTCAAATACGAGCAAATCCAATAAATGGAAATTAGGTTTAAGTTACCATCTGTAGTTGTGTATTAATCCAAGAGAACGGGTTAAGTAATTAAGTTTATATACAAATCCATGTTTGATATTAAACAAGCCTAGTACTGTGTCTTTTGATCGCTTTTAAGGACAAATATAATTCTTTTTTCTTTGGACTTAGAGGCAAATTTTTTATTGTATCTCATCCATCTTAAAACTTAATTTTAGCTTATCAAAAGCTCAAATATTTCCAATTAAATCTCAATCATCTCGCTTTACCATTGTTGGGTTTTTTGCTGTCCTTCAACGTTTCTTCGTTTAATTGACCGTGATTATTCTTTTGTTAATTTATGTTCAAATCTAAATTATGTTTATTCTTCCATTAGTTCGAGTCAAAATGACTTTGTTTATGGTAAGTTTATTTTTAAATATGATTTCCTTTATCTTTGTTGTTCTATGAATATGCACCTGAATTCAACTTCTGCATTTCATGTTTTTTAGCATATGCTTTAACTTACATTTTATTTCCATTTTTATTTTCGTAGTATTAGTTATTGACATCATTAATGTGAATAAAATATGATGTTTGCTGGAAATTTTCATTATAACAAAATATTACAAATATTTTAATTGTAGTTAGATAAAAGACTTACATTTATATCAGTCTTCGATAATAATAATATTTAATTATTGGCAAGCACCATTGTTCCAGTAGTTAAGTGATTTGATTTTGGTGCGAGAGGTCACAAGTTCGAAACTTACGTAATGTGATTCGAACATATATTAACATGTGATATGTTGTCCCAGTGATATGTTATATCTAAGTACCAATTCAAAAAAAATAAAAAAATAAAATTTGATTATTGTTTGATAACAATCTGTATATAAAGTAGACTTGTTTATAGAGAAAGTAATTTTTTTGAAAGATAAACGTAAGGTAAATCATATTATTATAAGAATAACGGTGTTAAAAAATATAAAAATGTTTGTATTTTTTACAAAATGATATATGCAAGTAGAGTTTGCATATACGTGATTTAGTTAAAAGAAAATTGAAAGATAGTTTTGATGAAAGGGTAGACTTTTATTTTCTTTTATTTAGAAACCGAATTTATTTATTTGTCTTGTGTTTAAAACATAAAAATAATAACTTTTTGAAAAATAAGTAGAGCTGGAATGATTAAATCTAACTATTTATTTTTTAAAATAAATATGGTTGGTAAAATATTGCATCAATGAAAAGGCATATTTATTTATTTCGGGATGCCTCTACGGGGGCCTAAATTAAAAAATGATGGGACGTTGGCCGATCTTCTTACATCTCTGGCTTATGAAAGTAGGTTTTCAAAAAAGGAAAGCTTAATTTGCTTTTAAATATAGTTTATTTAATTTACCTAAATTGCAGTTTTAATTAGAATTGAATAGGAATGTAAATCAAAGTCTGATCTGATCCAAAGCGGGATTTGAACAGAAAGATTTTTTATATCAGTGTTTTATTAGTTACAGTTATATACATTTTTTTTAATTTTCTGGAAAAGAATAATTTTGTTTTCTTTTTTGTATATTGATACATATACGACATTCATATGTAGAGATATGTTCCAAAGCTTTTAGAATGGTGAATACCGATGCTAAAGCCAGTAAGGTACTGAAGAGACCACTGTTAAGATTAAATATAAATACAAACATTTGGAATGAGGAAACTACGTAGTTTGGAAATCATCGATAAATTAGCAAAATTTTATTGAATTAGGAGCATTATAAATGGAGGTAATGGTGGGAAATCAGCTCTTTTCATATTCCTCTATGACGGTTTGTTCAGCCAATCATAACATAGTTATTTAAAAAATTTATAAAATCACTTTCATTAAGGAGCGTACTTTGTTCTTAAAAAAAATGCTTTTTGTTGCTTGGAAACATCGAAAAACGAAGAATATGAGATCAGGTAAATTTCTCTCTTAACATTTTAAGTACAGTTAATGCGAAGGTTAGTATTGATAGCTTTTTGGTGGAAGATTTCATTGAGTTATCTAGAAAGCAACAGACTATCGTTGGTAGGGTTGTAGTGATGGTTATGTTACATTGAGGAACAAATCAGGTTCAATTGTCTCAGTTCTATGTACCAAGATGTTTAAAAGATTGATTCTTTTAAACCAATGTGCGTTCTCTTTTTTGTGTTAATGTTTGTTTATTTTTGCAAAATACTTGTGTTAGATGCAATGTTATTGAAGATCTTTTAGTGGAGTATCTTGAAACATTGAAAGGTTGGGATAAAAAGATCTCCTATTGTTACATTCTACAATAGTTAATTTTAAATACATTGTACTTGTTTTGATTTCTTTAAATCTGAGCAAGCCATCATTATAAGTAATGCATTTATCTTTAATTTTATTTTATTTAATTTGTAGTTACTTTGGAAACTTCGTCATTGGTTGGTTTATACTTTAGGTAGTGTATTTTGTTTTAGAATAAAGTTATAAACAATCATAGCGTATGAACCAACTAATCCTTTTAGTTTCAAGTAGTAGCGAAACCAACAAATGAAAATTAGGTTCAAGTGACCATCTAGTGTGCGGTATTAATTTCCAGGACTACGGATTAAGTGAATAAGTTTATAGGATGCAAACCCATGTTTGATATTAATTTATTAAACAAGCCAAGTATTATATCTTTTGATCGCTTTTAAGGTCAAATATCTTTTTTTTTGGACTAAAAGTTACTCTTTGTATTGCATCTCATCCATCTTGAAACATAAATTAGCTTATTAAAAGTTTTAATATTTCCAGTTAAATTTGGATCATCTCACTTTACCATTGTTGTGTCTTTGCTGCTGCGGCCGCCGCCATCTCCAACGTTGTCTTCTTCCGTATAATATGCCGTGATTATAATCTTTTTGGGATTTAGTAACGCCTACTACCTTCAATGATAAATTATGTTCCGTCTTCCATTAGTTTGGATTCAGATAACTTTGTTTATGGCTAGTTTTTTTTATCGTGTATTTTTTCGTATTTTTACTATGACTAGTGTGTCAAAATTTTGAACATGATCTCCTTTATCTTTGTTCGTCTGTGAGTATGTGCTTACTTGAATCCAACTTTTGCACATGATATTTTAGCAGATGCTGTAACTTAATTTTTTTTCTTTTTTTCTTGCTGTTAGTTATGGACACAAAACATTATAACTATAACTTAACATTATAATTATTATAATTAAGTTATAGCATATTCAATATAACAATTAATCTATAGCATATTAAGTTTTAGCATCTTAATTATAGCATATTAAGTTCCGTAAGAAAAATGTTATAACTTAATTATTATAATTATCATGTTTTGTTATACTGAAGATGAGATGTTTGCTGAAATTTTTCAGTATAACAAAACATTATAATTATTATTTTTCATAGTTAGATGAAAGACTCGTCTTTATATCAATCTTTGATAAAAATAAAATTTGATTATTGTTCGGTAACAATTTGTCTACAAAGTACATTTCCATATAGAGGGGGAAAACATTTTAGAAGATAAATATGAGGCAAATCATATTATTATAAGAATAACTATATGAAAAAATATAAAAACTTCCATCATTTTCTATAAAATGATATATGCAAGTAGAATTTGGATATATACACGATTTAGCAAAAAGATAATTAGAAAATAATGTTAATGAATGGATGGACCTTTTTATTTTGTTTTATTTAGAAGCTGAATTTATTTATTTGTCTTAAGTTAAAAGAATAATGATAATTATTTTTAGAAAAATAAGTAGAGCGGAAAGGATTAAATGCAGCTATTTAATTTCTAAAACAAAAATAGATGGTAAAACATAGTATCAATAAAAAGGCAAGTTTATTTATCGTTTTTGAAAAGCTAAATATCATTTACATTTTTTCAAAAGCTTAATTTAATAATATTTCACTTTAAGTGCAGTTTATTTAATTTTTGTAACTTGCAGTTTTAATCAAGGTTGAATAGGAATGTAAATCGAATCGTAAAGGAGAAGATCTGATCCAAAGTGGGATTTGAATTGCAAGATTTTAAATATTTTAGTAACAGTGTTTTAGTTGATGTAACTACTAATTTCAACGTACATTAAAGTAATTATTCCACCTAGGTTTGTCTTTAATGTTGCAACCTTTGCTCTTTAGTTCCATGCTTATATCTACAAATTTCTGTACTTAATACAAGAAGAAGAAGAAATGTGAATTATTTGTACTTATGATTTTGGACTGCATACACTTTTGGTTTTAATGTAAGATGGAGAAAGTTGTATGAATTGCTTATATTTGTGCATTTGAAAATAAGTACGTTTTTCTCAAATATTTGTAAAAGGATAGTTTAATTTTCTTTTTGGTATAATGATATAGATATGGAATTTGAATGCAGAGATGCATCAGTGGAATTTTTATAATTAAATCAATGCTTAACAAAGTTCCTTCGATTTTTCTTTTAAAGTTTTGTAAAGAATCGGTATTTGTTTCCATAAATACTTACACATAATATAATCACTAAGAAAAATATGTATGTTTTAATATTTAATATTGTTAATAAGAAAACTTGTCAACATCCTCAAAGCTATTTGGTTAGCAAGTAAAATTATTTATGTTACAACAGAAGATTATTAGAAGAGATTACTCTCTTTGAAACCCCCCTTTCGATTGGGATGACTTGGACAAATTGCTTTTGGAGGATGATTTATGAAAGTACTAATAGTGGTTAATTGATCCAATCAACCTCCTTAAGGTGAAGATTAAGGAGAAAGCATCCCATCCAAAACTTCTATTTCGGATGGGTCGAAAGTGGTTATGTATATCAGGTGTTCATCCCCTTTCGACTATATTGAAAGGTCCACTCTGCCTTTAAAGAGAAGAATTTGCTTTTGACACCATTGGTTTCGCTCCTTTAGGATGAGCTCCTTCGAAAGGGTTATTAGTATTGTTGGATGTGTATACCTTTTGAAGTAATTCATTCCATATAGCATCGCTTTTCATTTACACATCTGATCTTCCTCGGAAAGCTCCTTTCGATCAAGTCGAAAGGGATCTAGCTCAGCCGAAGTGGATCTGATGTATAATATGCAAAGTCTTATTTAATATATGCAATGGGAAATCATCTCAGATAACCTAAGTTCTGTGAACTTATTAAAGTCAAAACATCATCATCATCTTCATTTTTCATTATACATCATTAATAAGATTATAATGTGATTTGAATGCGTATTATGTAATTTGATCGCATGGCATTGCATAAGACAAAATAGAATTAAGAAGGTAAGCTAGCATCATGTGCAATTGATCATTAGACAAGCTAATGATCAAAATGATCTCCCTCATGATTAAAATCTTATTGAATCCATGCGCTTCCTCTTTTAACATGAATCCGAATTGAGTTACAAGTAATAGAGCTTTTTCCTCAAATCAATTTAGGGTTACAAAGACTTGATTTAGCTAAGAAATGGAGGAATGAGTTTGGATTCCAAAATTCGATCCCCAAAATCGAATCTCTAGGATCATATTTATAGATGCAGGTTGTCCCATTTCATGCTCATTCTTTCGAATCAGTCGCAGGGTCTTCCTCTTATCTTTCGCTTTCATCCTTTCGACATGGTCGAAAGGCCTTTTTTCTATTTGCGGTGCGCCTACTTTCGATCCTATCGAAAGGCTTCTCTTTTGAGTTTTCTCACTTATTCTTGCACCTCACATCTTCTTATTCTAGACCTTATGAACTAGCGAAAGGATCTCCACGTCCACCTATCGCTGCCTTCAAGGTCCAAGTGTCTCTTTTATCTGTTTTCTTCCGGGCTGCTTTCAACTTCATCGAAAGGATGGTAATCGCGCTCCTCGCTTTGAGTTGCTATAATGTTCCGAGTAAGAAATGGATTGAGCTTTCAAATTGCTTCGAAAGGTATAAGAGTGATATCTGAGTCGAAAGGATTTTTGGCTCTCATGTAGGATTTTCATCATGTTTTCGAAAGGTTCCAACCGTTTCGAAAGGCTTGTCCTTGCTTTTGAAAGGTGTATCGGAATCAATTCTTCATGTTGTAAACCGAAAATGATGAAACCTTCTATTTTGATGGCATTGGTTCAGTGCGTAATCCTTTCGTTCAACACCTTCGAATGGGGTTCCAAATCCATTTATGCTTCTCTTATATATGCGAATTCATCTACATCTAAATGTTTCAATGAGGCGGAAGAGTAGCCCTGCCTTCCTTTTCTATCTTCTTGAAATATTTTGTATTATTTATCATTTATGATGACACCTGGTTCTTGTGACTCCCTCGAAAGCCATTTCAATGCCTTTGAATTGAAAGACCCTTCATTGATCATTAATAAAACCCATATCTTTAATTCTAGTAGTGTAACGACCAGGAATTTCACCACATGAATTTTTGAATATTTAATTAGTTTTAAATATTCAAATAATAGGTTTTATAATTAAAATAAAAAACTTTTAAATAATAAATATTAAAGATAAAATAGTTTTCAAATTTAGTTTACAAAAATATTTAGTTCGATGAAAAACAGAAAATGTGGCCAGAAACTGTTTTTCGAATTTTCGACATTTCATCATATAAAAGTTATTTGAAATGTTGTGCACACTTTCTTATATATATGCACACATATACTAATTATATAATATATAAGTTAAGATAGTATAATAAGGTTTAATTAAGTTAATTAACTTAAGATAACGATGATGTGATACTTTGACAACTAAATAAAAAAAGGAAAAAAAATGTCACATCAAATGAAACATGTTTAAACATGATTTGATATTTTGGCAACTTGAGTTTTAAATGAATATTGGTAAGGGGGAGACAAGCATTGTCATATGACAACCATGGATAGGAGGGTATATGTAACATCACATATTTTTATAACATTATTTAGAATATTTAATTAACAAAATTAAATGAAATAATGTGAAGATTAATAGGTTGAGATTTTATTAGACTAAGGGTAGCCGTGCCATGTTAGTGTGTTAATTAAAATTAAATAACATAAATAAAGGTGTTAGGAATGAGTAAGGACAATATGTGAAATAGGAAAGGCTTATGCCATAAACCCTTAGGAATGAAACTCACGTTCATTTCATTTTCACTCTAACTAAAATTAAACCAAGGCCGGCCACCATTATTGTTCTCAAGAGAAGATAAGCTAGGATTCAAGAGAAGGAAGATAATCTACTAAATCAACATCAAATCTCACATCTTAAAATATGAAAGCTAAGGTGAATAATTGCTACATCCCATTTTCTTATGGTTTTTGAGTTTTAGATTAGATCCAAAATGTTTTTGCAAGTATATGCCTTGTTTTGATGACTAAAATTGTATATATGCTTGTTGATGAATTATATATGTTCATGTTAGTTTTTATGATATGTTTGATATGAAAACCCTACTAAATGACATCCAAATGCCTTGAGAATTTAAATTTAGGTCAGAAATGATATTTTAGAGATGGATTTCAATTTTCATAATTTTCTGAATTAATGTAGATTTTATATTAATTTTCTAGTGTAGAAAATGATTTATTGGGTTATAAATTATTTTCGGCTAAAATTATAATTATTTGGGTTTGAAATTTTCATTTGTTGGAAAACATATTAGAATTTCTAGGATTTTTCCAGATTTTTCCTTAGTGATTTGATGAATATATAAAATTATTAAGGTATGAGACTTAAACGTTTTACATATTTAATTAAAAAGAAGGGGCATTTTACAAAATAAAATGATTATTTAATTCTGAAAAATAGTAGCAGCACTTTTCGGAAAAGTATTTATTAACCAATAAGAATCTGACAAACAAAAGTAGGTTAGTTGGAAAGTTATCCTTTTTAAGTTAAAAACAAAGAAATCATATTTTTAGCATGTTTTTAAGCCAATTTTAGCATTAGACCTTCCGACCCAGACCTCTCGACTAAGTCGAAAGGTTATACCTTTTGACAAGGTCAAATCAATGTATATGGTATCAAGTATCTTGGTATGTAATGAATTAGATAGAGTCGAAGGATTCCTAGTCCAAAGGTTTGTTGCCTAACGGTTGAAGTATGTGTGTTTCATAAGCCAAAGACCGCCTGCTTTTCTTTCAAATTCGACTTGGTTGCTTTCGACCAGGTCAAACATTTAAATAAAGGTTTTTAAACATTTCAACAAGTTCGAAAGTTTACTACTTCTTTATTATGAATCTTCCGACAAAGTCGAAAGGTTTACTTGTTTTAAAATCGCCGCTTCTCCATGCTTTCGAAGGAGAGCTTTTGACTTAGATGATTCACTATTGTTTTCAAAATGAAGTATAACCAAAACTTTCGAAGCGGAGCTTTCGACAAAATCGAAAGGTCGCTTCCAATGATTTTGAAAAGTTTAGTTCAATTATTTTGAAAAGTTTAGTTCAACGATTTCGAATGGTTTTGTTAACCACAAAATATGAATAGTGATAAAGAAGACCTTTCAGAAGATTTCCGATTGAATAGAGGACAACAGGTAGAGTCACCTTTCGACGGTGTTGAAATGGTTAGTCAATGCTAACAAGAAAAGGCAATAAAAACTTCAGAGCAAAGCTTCCGTAAATATGAAGGGAAGAATTACTGAGGCACAACAAAGCAGCTAAGTACAGAGCCTACAAGCACCTTCCGGTTGGAATAAAAGAACACTTCAGGAAACACTCATTATAAAAACAAAGGCTAAAAAAAAGAAGTTCAAATAAAACCATTCACAGGAATCGAACGGAGAAAGTCAACAATTCATAGCAGTCCCCGACCTTTCGAGGGGTTTTATTCCACAATATTCAAGAAGTTCTTGCCTTCCAAAGAGGATGAAGAAGTCAAGGGCATGCAACTCTATAACTACCTTTTCAAAAGCATAATAAGCCTTTCTGATCGGTGGGAACGCACGCCTTTATGATGAAGGCAAATTCGTAAGTCAGCAAGGAATGAAAGACAATCTTCCGACAACATTCAAGAAAAGCGCGACTCTCGATAACAATCAAGTGAAGAGCAACCTTTCGACAAGGTCGAAGGATTCACAACAATCAAGTAAAAGAGAAACCTTCTAACAAGGTTGAAGAGTTCCTAACAATCAAGTGAAAGAGAAACCCTCTGACAAGATCGAATGGTTCACAATATCATATAGAAAACAGACCCTTCGGCAAAGACAAAAGGTCCATGAAAGCATATAGAGGAGTAGACCCTTCGACAATGTTCAAAGATACTAATAGCATGCGAAAGGAAAACCTTTCGACAAAGTCGAGTGGTTTGCAACTGCATGTAAAAAGATGATCTTTTGACCCAGCCTAAAGCATGAAGTCGGAAAGAGGGCCACCTGCATCTGTAAATAAAACCCAAGGGGTCCAGTTTTGGAGATCGGATTTTCTTCTCATTCTGCTCTCATTCGAATACTATTTCTTCCGCTCACAACTTTGTAACCCTAATTTAGAAATTAAATTGGAGATTGATTTTTTGAATTTTGTATCAAACTTCATCATGAGGAAATAATGAGGATTGTGGCTTGTAATCGACTTTGAATTTGGGGATGATCATGATTAGGCGTCAATTCAATATTAACGGCTGATCATATATGATTTATTTCTTAACTTCTTTGTTTATTTCAAATATATGTCATGGAATTGTTTTTAAGCATTTTCACGAGCTTTGTTTTCCTTTCTTGGCTCCGTCCATAAAAAGGGAAATACTACTTGTAAATCAGTTTTAATACGGCTCCATGGCATATTAAATCAGTTCTTATTTTTATCTGAACATGTTTGAATAATGCATTCTTTTTGAAGGGTTTTCACGAGAAGAATATCAACCTAAGAGGTAGAATGCAACAAAGAAATATAGAACAGAGTAATATCTCCTTTCGACGGCATCGAAAGGTCTACTACCTTCCGACGTGATCGAAAGGAGATGAAAGACAATGACTGATTGCTCTCGATCTCCAGGGGAGATGGAATTCGATGAAATGACAAGTTCAAAAGTTATATAAATGACTTCAAAAGAGAAATTACAATTATAACAACCTAGTCGAAAGGTTCAAAGGACTACTTAAACCCTTCGACTAAGGCAAAAAGGTTTCATGATTCTACTATTCCAACTAAGCCGTAAGGTTTGAATTAAACCTCAACCTTTCATCATGGTTAATGAGTTAGTTTATTTTCTATGCAATTTCAAAGAGGGGATAAGCAACTTTTTAAACCTTTCGGCATTATTCATATTAGGCTAAGGTTAAACCCATGGCTTTAAACCCTTCTGGCCTAGTCATTTTATTCGAAAGATGTGAATTTACTAAACCACATAGTTGGGCCCTTATAAAAAAATCTTATACAGAGCATTGGGGACGTTAACAAGATTTCCTATTAACATTTTTTGTGCTAGAAGGAGGCCTCGAACCTCCGACCTTGTTATTTTAATATAGATTGCAAAATTTTGTTTTGCTTTAGGAAAATGAGATCAAAAAGGCTTTCCAGCTTCAATGAAAGGGACAAACATATAACTTCGCTAGAGGAAAATGTGTCGCCATCTTTCAACCTGGGGAACAAGGAACAAGGGCAGTCTTATGCACCAGCTCAACCAACTTCACCGCCGGCTCAAATCCGACTGTCTCCGCAACAAGCTCCAACTTAGAATCTTCATCCAGAAGAGCATATTTCTAAAATCACACATTTAGAGCAGCAAATGGCAGAAATGAAAATCTCCTAAATGAATTTCTATCTCACCGATCATCCATGAAGGCCGCCACAGCGGGAGAAGAAGTCGTCTCTCCAAGGAGAAATTTGAAAGTCAACATGGGTGCCGCGAAAAGTAAAGCTATTATTCCCTTGCCTAAAAAGAGGGATCATCTCCCACTAAAAGCAAACTATCAAGAAAGAGTTCAAGAGGAAGATAGAGACTGCTCTGCAAGTTCTACCTTGGATGGTTACAAACCGAGTAAGAAAGATTATTTGAACAATGAAGCTTACCTCAAAGACATGGCAGAGAAGGCCGTGAAGGATTTGTCAAATATCAAGGGCAAAGGAACAACAAACGAAAGAGTAAACGATAATGAGAGGGTTGCCCCTTTCATTGATGAAATAATGCCAGCACCAATTCCCTCTCACGTGAAGGTCCCTATAGTGAAATATCATGGCACATCTGATCCCGACGACCTGTTAATCGACTACACAGTGCTCTCCAATATAAGACAGAATCGTGGTGAGTCATTGGGAGATTACTTGAAGAGGTTCAACACTGAAGCCTTGAAAGCCAAAGGAATAATTGACAGGGACAAGCTTATTGTAGTGAACTCAGACCTTATAGTCAATTCTCCTTTCTAAAAGGAGTTATTCATCCATGGATGCCAATATTTACAAGACTTCCACTTTCAAGTTGACAAATTCATCCGGATGGATGAATTGTACCATTCTAAGAAAAAATTTAATCAAAGGAGGGACAGTGGAAAATTCAGCTCAGGAAGGACTCCTAAAAGATCTATATGGGAGGACGTTAATGCTAACGCGGTAGCATTAAACCGACCGATCTCTTACATCTATGCAATGACCCAAGACAAGGTCAATTTCCCAATCTCATTCAAAGCCCGAAATTATCCAGAACGGAAGAAAGGAGATAAATATTGTGCTTACCACAAGCAAATGGTCACAAGGCCAACGAGTGTAAGGTGCTGGTAGGAATAATTCAAAAATTAATTCGAGAAGGATAGTCAAAGGAATTTGTAAAGAATCCGCAACAGACTTTCCTGCCAGAGGCTGAGGCAAGAAAACTTGATGGTAATACTGTTAATATGATTGGAGATGAAGATCCACTAAGGAAGAGTCCACCCCAGAATAGAATTGATGTTATATACGATGGACCATATCCTGTGGGTAAAAGTCAGAGTGTCAGGAGTAAATACATTCATGAAGGCAAGAAGGGTGTGTTTTCCATACAAGAAGAACCACCGCTTAAGAACCCAAAGTATATTATTAACATGCACACTTTGGTGATCAGTCCCCAAGAGTTGAGAAGGGGAATCCATCATCCCCATAATGATCCATTGATGATCGCAGCTCAGATAGGATCCTCGGTGGTTACAAAAATCTTGGTCGATAGTGAAAGCACTATAAATGTGATATTCCAACATGATATTGATTAGATGGAAATCTCCAAGGACAAACTTGAGCCTAGCCCCAAATCCATCTTTGGGTTCAACAACAAAGGAACAACCCCACTTGGACAAGTAAAGCTTTTGGTTTTGCTAGGACTCCCTCCTTGCTCCCGTGCTTTTTAGACAACTTTTGTGACCATAGATCAGCCATCATTCTACAACGCTTTCTTCAGACGTCCAACACTGGATGAAGTGGATGCATTTGTCTCACCAAAATATCTGATGCTCAGATTCCTTACTGAGACTAGCTGGGGAACTATCCGAGGTAAGCAATTTGCATCAAGGGAAATGTATTTTGCAATTTTGGAGCAATATAACAGGGAGTTCACTTGTTACTTTGATTCTTCCATTACTTTACAGCCTTCGGACGATGGGTTTCTACATCCATCATTTGAAGCAAAGGAAAAATTTGACAAAACTAACAAGCCACAAAATGTTTTGTAGTTTATGGAAAGAGGAAGAGAATGGATACCAACTCCATAGAGGAAAGCGACACCATTACTGAACTAGATTGTTGAGGAAAGTTCAAAAGATTTAAGCCGGTTGAGGAAACCAAGGAAATTTTAATAGATCCTGCGATTCTACTAAGATAGTTGGAGTGGGAAAAGATCTAGAGGAGCACTTAAAATCAGGATTGGCAGAATTCTTAAAATCCAATAAGGATATTTTTGCCTGGACCCACTCTGACATGATTGGAATTGACCCTACAATCATAAGTCATGCACTAAACATCAATCCTAACATCCCTCCGGTTAGGTAAAAGAAGAGGCAATTTGATAAAGTAAGGACCGACACTCTAAGAGAAGAGGTCAATAAATTGCAACAAAATGGATTTATTCGGGAAGTCTTCTACCATGAGTGGTTGGCAAAGCCAGTTTTGGTAAAGAAACCTAATGGTAAGTGGTGAATTTGCATGCATTATACGGATTTAAACAAAGCTTGTCCAAAGGATTGTTACCCGCTGCCCAGAATAGATCAATAGGTCGACGCGACCAGTGGACATAAGCTTATTTCCTTGATCAATGCGTACTCTAGATACAATCAAATTCATATGTACAAACCTGATGAGGAGCATACTAGCTTCGTTACAGATCAGGGAACTTATTGTTACAAAGTCATGCCATTTGGGTTTAAAAATGCTGGAGCAACTTTCCAAAGATTGGTTAACCGAATGTTTAAAGATCAAATCGGAAGAAATATGGAGGTTAACGTAGATGACATGTTGGTAAAATCACTAGAAACGAAGGATCATCTTGAAGATCTGAATGAGATGTTCAAAGTGCTCCGAAAGTATCAAATGAAGCTCAACCCCCAAAAATGCAACTTTGGAGTTCATTCTAGAAAATTCTTAGGCTATGTTATTAGTGCATAAGGAATCAAAGCCAGCCCGGAACAGATTGAAGCTATTAAAGATACGTAGAGCCTAAAACAAGTAAAGATGCCATGAGTTTAAATGGAAAAGTAGCACCATTAAGCAGGTTCATTTCAAAGGCCACTGATAAGTGTATCCCGTTCTTTGAGGTAATAAAGAAAAAGAAATTTTTTGAATGGAATGAAGATTGCAAAATGGAATTTCAAGAGTTGAAATCACATTTGGAAAAACCTCTGATCTTATCTGGCCCCGAAAATGGAGAGGATCTTTTTGGTATATGGCAATTTTTGAACATGTAGTAAGCTCGGTATTGATCAGAAATGAAAAGGAATTGCAATTACCGATTAATAATGAAACACCCCACACCCCTTAATATACCCAAAAGGACACATTAAAAGGCGTGGTGCGTTGTAGGTATAACTAAAGCTAACAGAGACTAAGGTTCACAAGACAAATATAGATAAAAATAGCGGAAACTTAAAATAATATCTTAATTAAAACAAAGCTTCATAATTGCTTCATAAATAAGTCAAATACCAAATACCACATGCAAGTCTAAAATTCCAGTATGTCTCATGAAACAAAAACTCATAGTCTCAAAAATCAGAGTACATAATATCCCTCATAATAAGCCAGTACATAGAAAGAACAAAAGCTGAAAATAAAAGAAAAACATAGTAGAAAACTCCTCCAAAAAACCGCCAAGCAACAACAATCTACTGACTTCTTCCTTGATTTCCTATGGGGGAGGGAAGGGAAAAATAGAAAAGTTGGTCAAACTAAAAGTCTGGTGAATGATAGTAATTAATAAAGTCTTTAAGTAAGATAAAAGTAATAGACTCTACAACAGTTCTATCATAAATAAGGATAACAAAGGAAATAGGAAAGAGATAAACTGGAAATAAGTACGATTAAATATTTTTCAATTTATAAGATAGGTTAACTTTGATTGCTTGCACTTGTCCTTGATTTCTGCTTTAATTAGGCTAAATTCCTAATCCTATAATTAGGATGTAACCCTAATTCTACCCTTTTTGATCGGCCTGCTACTCCATAGACCTTACTACGGACCAGACGCAATATAACTCCCTACATAGCAGCCAATGGTATCTACGAAAGATGCAAAAAGCACCCACTGTGGATCCGGACGACATATATAGCTACCTACACAGAAGGCAATGGTATCTACGAAAGACACCCATACTAAGCGCTTGGAACTCATAGCGATTACTAAGCACCAGAATGGAAGTCGCACGCATAACTACCACCATGCCCATGCTACCTTTTGCTCCAACTATTGGGTCCTTTTATTACCTCAAACTCCAGCATAAGCGTGCCCCTTATCCCACTTCAGACTAACGTGAGATCACCATGTGTCCATAGAATCTATAGGGAAAATGCTGTTGGTACTGGTCCGTCATTAAAAAAATATCTAATTACGCCCCTTATCCAAATCTCTCGTGGTTTGAACTTCTATTTGACCAATTACTAACATTCTTAGTGTAAGCGTGCCCTCATCTCACTTCAGGCTAATGTGGGACCACCTTTTTGTCTAATAGGGAATGCTATTTGGTACAGGTCCAACTTTCATCTTTGCTTATTAACATAGATAAATTATTTTAAATAAGCCTTTATAATTTATCCCTACTATCTTTGCTTATTAATTTATCCTAAGTCTTGAAATAAGCATCATTCTGTTCTATTTCTTATTATAACCTACGTTATAATCATGCTTATTACTTAACCCAAGGTCTAAGTGTGAAAATAAGCTTCTTTCATCTCTTACTCTTTTTAGTTATAATTCTAAATTATATCTAGGCCAGTCTTTTTAATTCAGTCCAATTAACGTCATAATTAAGCGTAATTTCAGTCCAATTCCATTTATATTACAGTCTTTGAAATTTACATCTAATATTCCATTATTTCTGTTTTCTTACCATTTTATCCATATTCACGTTAATCCTATTCTAATCCATACGCGAAGAAGGAGGAATGAAAGAAAAATGAATATAGAAGAAAATCCAAAACGTAGAAAGAAGATGTAAATAACGTATAAATAACACTAAATAAACTAAAATACTGTAACTACACTTTAAACAAATGGAAAAGCTATAATTAACAGAAATAAACTAAAATTACTAAAAAGAATAGCTGAAAGGAAATAGATGAAAAATAATTCTAAAATCGATAAATAAACTACCGAAAAGGCTATTCCAAAAATCGTAGTAAAACTACAACTATTGGAAACCCTATTATTTTAAATTACTTAAAGAAATCTTAAAATAATTACAATCACCCACCTCCGGTACTAAGCTCTTCCTTTGGTCTTCCCGGATCCACTTGGAGTTGTAAAATAATTTAATTTATAACGATTTTTTCCTTTGGAAAAATTATTCCATTTAGGGTCCTTTCAATAAAGGTGAACCCAATTAGAGAAAACCTAGAATGAGAAAAAGTGTTAGGTCTAGGGGTCTATTTATAGAGGTAGAAGTGGATCTCGGAATGTTGGATTTGAGGATTGAATAGAATGCAACCACGTCATAGGCTGAATAGGAGCCATTGGATGTAAAAATAGATGGACCGGATTGGTCAGAAGAACGCAAAAAAATCACCAATAAGCTCTGGAACGTTCGAACGAACGAACGTTCGTTCATAAATAACAGAGGTGGGTCGACCTGCCTATATATATATGTATATATATTTGCTTATTTTGTTTATTTTATAACTTTGCCATTTTAGCTCAGTTTCTTACGTTCTATATATGTAAATTGACCAAAAAATTACCACGGACACAATGGTGCCATTCTCGTTGCTCAATTTCGATAATTTCACGAAGTTATTTTATTATTTAGTTAATTAACGAATTAATTATTACGGGTTAAATTTTGGGTGGTTACATTCTCCCCTCGTTAAGGGATTTCGTCCCCGAAATCTCTATGGATAAAAGAATGTACTAAATGTTTTTATCCAATTCTATAACCAACTACTCAATCATCAACCATTCATCCATTGTCCTTGAGTTTTTCTAATGCAATTTATGATACTTATGCAATTAATGATACTTATGCAATTAGTGTAGTGTAAATGTTCCTAACTAATGCAAAAGATTAGGTGGTCCACTGATTTAGTTAACCTCTTTTTTTGCAGTCATGTCCGTGCTATGTATCCAAATGAATGCATAAATTTCCTAATGATAACTGATAATTCTATATGCGTGCTACAAACATCATCCAAATGCAACAATCATGTGATAAACATCCATTTATAGCAACCATGGAAATAAAATAAAAATGCGCACACATCCATATGCATATGCTCTATGTCCTAATTAGGTCAATCCCTAAAGAATAATAGTGCCTAGTGTACCTATATGCATCCACTAGCAAACACTTGCAATCACTAGCATACATCATTCATAACATTTTCTATTAACATGTTTACATAAAATCCTACCATCCATAGGTTAAATCCTAAGTTCTACCCTCACAAAGGATAATAAAGGAAAGAACCTATTCAAATCTAAAGATGGAAAAAGGAATTCTAAAAATTACTATAAAATGATGAGGATATGAAGTACGAATCTTTTCTTCTGCTTCCCAAGTGGCATCTGCAACATCATCTCCCCATTGCACCTTCAACAGTGGAACCTCCTTAATCCTTAGTCGCTTAATGTCTCTTCCAACAATCTTCGTGGGGATACGCCGAACAGAAGCTTCCCATTCTACCTCCACCTCCTCCAACTGACTAGGCTCTACAACCTCCATAGAGTCATGTACGCACTTTCGCAAGTGCGAAACATGGAAAATGTCATGCACTCCTGCGAGCCTATCAGGTAGCCTTACTCGGTAAGCCATCTTCCCAACTCTCTCTGTGATAGGAAATGGTCTAACAAATCTAGGGTCTAACTTTGTTAACGCTGAAAATTGAACGCTAACACCCGGTGTGTGTAGTAATAACGTGAAAGCACCACCCGTTGGTACGGGAACAGAATATAAGCTGAAAATAGCAGAAAACGGTAAAGGGACAACAAATTTATAGTGGTTCGGCCCATGATTGAGCCTACGTCCACTTTATATTCTTTTATTGTTGATTTGGTTACAATTTGATACAATGCACTTCGAATACAATTCACTTCGATCACACAAACACTTCAGATTAGTAACTCAAACTTTGACGATGAGATTTGTTGAATCCATGTCGGATGTGTAGAATCTCGTTCAAAGCTTGTTGTAGTATCTTCAATGTTTGGAGTTCTTCAAGTCTTGGATGAGTTGAGAATTCGGCAGAGTAATGGCGCTTCGGAAAATGATTGGCCAAAAGTCCTTTTCACATTCGGGGTAGGTTGGTATTTATAGAGAATTTGACCCCTTAGGTCGTAAGTCGTGGTCGACTTAAGGTAAGTTGTGGTCGACTTAAGGTAAGTCATGGCCGACCTATTGAGTCCATCTCGTGGCTTGGTAGAAGTTTACTTACCCATCTGGATCCATGTTACAAGTCCTAAGTCATTTACGAGTCATCTTCCTTCGGCATAAGTATTGCGGCAGTGAACTACAACTCTGGCTTTAGGTCGTGGACGACCTAAACTAAGTCGTGAGTCGCGGCTTAACTGGTAAACGAGCTAGGAGGTAAGTCGTTGGCGACTTAGTGGGCTGGTAGGTTGTGAGCGACCTAAGGTAGGTCGTAGGTCGCACTTCCTTTTGAACCAGTTAGGTCGCTTGCTTCTTTAGGTAGTAGGTCCTTTACGAAGTTAGGTCGCGAAGTCCTTTGTGATGTTAGGTCGCCAGGACCATTATGTTGTTAGGTCGTTGAGACTATTATGTCGCAGATACCTTTAGGTCGCGGACTTTTAGGTCGTTGGAGAAGTTAGGTCGTGAAGTCCCTTCAGTAGTTAGGTTGTGAAGTCCTTAGGTCGTTAGGTCGTGAGGTTATAGGAGCCTTTACATCGCTAACTCTTTCGAACCAGTTAGGTCGCTCCATTCTCTAGGTTGCTAGGTCGCGAAGTCTTAGGTCATTAACTTCTTAGGTCGTGAGGTTCCTTAGATCGTGAAGTTTTAGGTCGTGGAGTTTTAGGTCATGGAGTTTTAGGTCGCTTAAAATAGGAGTTAACATTTGCCCCTCGAAGTACATGCCTAGGTCGTAGGTCGTGTGCTTCGATCTAACTTTGCTAGGTCGTGAGCGACCTAAAAACCGTGCTAACTCGCGTGCCTTTTCACCTTCCTCTCTCAGCCCCCTATAAACTTGTTAGGTCGCTGCTTCCTTCTCACTCACCTGCTTCGATTTCCCGCTCTGCCATTAATAGAATCCAGTGATCTCAAGGATAAATTCAAGTTAATCATTCAACGATTCATCCTCGCTATCAGATTACGTAAGTATCTTTGATTTCTATCCATTCCACGATCACCATCAAACTATGAACTCTAATCTCCGGGCCAATTTTTTACACCATGCTTCACTTTGAATTGCGGTGTGATCAATTTCTGATCATCATTGGTTATTGTTGTTGTTGTGATTCACGAGCATACAGTAGGGGACTGGATCTATGATAGATCGGAGACATGTTGAATCGGTTTTCGAATGATTTGGTGGAATGAAAAGATGATGAATTTTATGAAGAGGATGATGGATTTCGTTGTACTTGCGATAACGGGTTGTCGGGTCTGGTAAGGGATTGCGTGGAGAGGAAGTCAGCGAGCTATCAGATCTGAGTGACCTAAGATTTGCACGAACTAAGGATTGCACGACCTAAGAACTGCACGACTTGACTTTCTTGTGACATAGGCTTTAGGTCGCGGCCGAGCTAGGACTTGAATAAATCTGCATTGCCTTGAATCTCTTAACTTGCACAGTGCGACCTAAGGAGTATCCGACCTACGCTAGGTCGCTGGACGACCTAATACTTGTAAAATTTGGGCAGAACTTGTTTGAACTTTGAATTAATTTGAACTTGAACTGTGTTGCCCTTCTTTGCAAATTGTTTTGACTTTAATGTTAATAACCTATTAATCATAACATTTGCAGAAAAACGGGACAAATATACTGCCATTGACTGCCCACATCGAATGACAGATTAGCCAATAAAGAATAATCAACTTTAATGAACTGTGTGAACGAAATGTTGTGAACCAACCAATTCAAGTGAAGTATCAAAGCAAAACTAAAATAATCAACTAAAGCCGATTTGTTTGCATTAACACTGCACTTGAGTTTTAAATTAACAAGTCCTGAAATTTTGTAATCGACTAATTGTCAATTGTCGACTAGTTCAATTTCAGTTATGTTTGCTTTCTACTCTTATTAGTTCTGCACAATACTTCACACTTTTTAGGAAACGTGCACCTTCATATTTGAATATCCAGCTCCTTGTGTAGAATGGCATCTCAACAAGAAGATATAGGACCAGCTGGAGAAGCTTTTCCGATTGCTAACCCATTGATCGATCCTCCGGAAAGAACTCTGACCACTCTGAGCCACAAAGTTTTCAGACAACTGTGTATCCAGTTCGGTATTGCCGAATCAGATGCTATATTTCCTGGAGCAAACGACACTGCTGACAGGCCACCTCTTGGTTTTGTCGCAGTGAATCGTCAAATGTGCTTAAGCGGAGCTATCCCTCCCTTTAACGAATTTCTCCGAGAACGTTTTCTTCGATTAACTATCTCTCCCTTCTAGTTACACCCAAATGGTTATGCTGTTTTGATGGGATTGTGTGTTCTGTTCAGGAGGACGCTCAACCGTCTTCCAAGTTTCGATGAGATTTTCTATTTGTGCACCTTTGCTAAGAACAAAGATCACCCTTCAATTGTGCTTGTAAGAGGTGCCAGAAACCGGAAACTGATTTTGGATTTGCCCGATAGTGCTCACGGGTTTCTAAGTCAATTCTTCTTTGTCCGATGTCCTCTGGGATTCTACGCTGTCTGGAGAATCGGGAGTAAGATTGCTTTTCTCTGTTCATCTCATGAGCTTTTCGAAACCCGAATTACCAAATGCTTATCTTCATTTTTTCTCTTTTTTTTAGCACTTCCTCCCCCGCTTAGAAATCCCAGCCTCAAGTCAATCTTTGAAACTTTAAATGCTATGGCTATGGAAGAGAGAAATGCCAAATTCTTGTTGAAAGATGAACTTTTGCACCAGTTCGAACTTCTACATTCTTCCCGTTCTATCCAGCCTCATGAAGTTCCTGATTCTCTAGTAAAAACATCAGATGCCCCTGCCCCTGCCGAAGAATTTACACTGAAAGAACCCACCACTGAGATTTCAGTTGTGAAGTGTTCTACTTCAACTGACGTTGTGGGGTCATCCAGCAAGTTAACACTTTCTCCCGTTATTGAAGAGGAAGAAAATCCTCGAATTTCTGAAAAGACGGCTGATGTGGAAGTTGAAAAAGAGAGTTCTGCTGGGCATCACGGCGATGACACTTTTGATAATTTGAGCGATATAATGATAACTTCTCAGGAGCTTTTTAAAGACGACATTTCAAAAGCGATCTCTCCTGTTGTCGAAGCGACTTCTTCTTTGCAACAAACTACAACACCTTCTATACCAGCTATCTCCATTCCCACACCGCAGAGTGGTTTGTAGTTTGATGCGCATAGTTTGCACGCTGCACACACTTAGGATGCTTAACACTCTCATTCACTTAGATTCTTCAATTTGAAGATTTTTTTAAAACTTGTCATTTCTTCAATTTCAGGGTCTCTGATGGGGCGAAGTGGATCGTACTACGACAAATTTCAGCATCATGGAAGCCGCAAAACTTATGATTTCAGGCGCTATCTCACTGCTCCAAGGGAAACAGATGAAGAAAGAGCTGCTAGAAAAGCTCATGAAAGGTGAACTTATGAGGAGCAGCAAAGGAGGAGGGAAGAACGTCATGACTCCTCTCAAAGAGATAGTGTTTCCCATAAACGAAAGTCGCATGACGACAGAGGAAAGAGCAAAATTTCTGAGGATCCCAGTAAGCGGACTAGACTTAATGAAAAGGACGCGTCTGGAATTTCGGAAAAGACTGATGCTCCCATCTCTCCTAATATCCCATCCGGCTCTCCTGCTTTAAAGAAATCTGACATCCAGACGATCATCAGCAGGTCTCAGTATTAGGTCAAAGATGCCCCTCCTATTCTTCAAAGCCGATTTCTGAATTGGTGCTTAAAAGGGGTGCGTTTTGACCTTGACTTGGTTCTGATTGATAAATTGGCTTTGCTGCGTAACCTCGATGCCGTCAAACTTGATATCGAAAGGATGTATGGATGGCAAAAACTTGTCGACGAGCTGCAAAGGGTCAATCGCGTGAATCTCGAAGCCATGCTGACCATGGAGAACGATAAGACGGAATGGGATAAAATTTGCAAGCAGCATGATGCAGAAATGACAAGCATTGCTGAAGACAACGAGAGGCTTGAGACTGAAGTTAGAAAACTCAAAGACGAGCTTGTTACCTCTTTTACTTCCTTTACTCAAAAGGAAGAATTACTTCAAAAGCAAGTTCGCGATGCTCATGCTGCTCAATGAAATGCTGAGGCTCAACTTGAAGCTGAAAAGAAGATAACGGAAATCTATCGCACCGACATTGCCCAGCTACGAGAGAAGGCAAGTTCCCAGGATTTGGAAATTATGCGGTTACGAACTCAGCTGTCAAAAACTGAAAAAGAGCGCGATGAGGCCGTTGCCGGAAAAGAAGCGGCTGAGCAGTCGCACGAGGCGACGAAGGCCAAAATTAGTTCCACTTTGTTTGATTTCTATTTGCACAGCGTCCTGGGGCGTGGTAGTCTCTCCTTTCTGGGACCAACATATGAGACTACCTTAGCCGAAGTGTGGGAAGCAATAATGGACATGTTTGGATGTGCTGGATATGCCGAGGCGGATCTTGAGGCGACCTATCTGGATGATGAGGCGCGCACCGCCCTTGCCAGGGGAAAGGAGCAGCTTGCTAGGGAGCGAGCCGAAGCAGCGGGAGGAGAATGTTTAGAAAAAGTGACTGTAACTGACCCTGCTCGTCCTCCGGCTTCGGTCGATCCTGAAAACATTGGCTCTAGTTCCTATTCTCCACCTCCTGCAAAAGCCGAAGCTAAAACCACAGCTACCGATCCTTCCACTGTTCAGGACGAGGAGAAGACTCAAGACGACATCGAAGTTGAACAATTTGAAATCAATGCGATTAAACCAACTTCTCCAGGTAACTTCGATGTTGATCCAAGTCAAGTAGACTACTTATTTGCTTCAACCGAGTTCGATGAATTTCTCAATTGTTACTTAAGTGTCAATGAACCAATATCTTTACTTTTTTCGGAGAATACTGATTTTAACTTCTTTTCGCTGTAGCGGAAGCACCGAATACTGCACAAACTTCCACTCCTCTAGTTGTCGTTCCTCCATCTTCTCAAGTTACTCCTCCTTCTACTTCTCAACCGGGATCACAGGCAGAAAAAATTGAAGCTCTTCAAGGCCTGGATGATCCGGCTGCTTCCCAAGAGCAGAAGGCAGAAGATCTTGAGGACAGCGAGAAGACCCCAGAGCAGTCTCTTGACGATGACACAAAGCTTTCTACACTGCTTGTTACTCCGAGAAGTGAGTCTTCTTCAAAGAGGAAAGGGAAGCGCGTCATGAAGAAGAAGAAGAAAAGCATTTCCGCTGGAGAAGATAAAGCAGAGGAAGATCCGTCTATACCTTCTCCTCCTTCTTCTCCAACCCGCCCATGCCGGATTCCGAAACTAGTCATCAAACCGGGCAAGGGTACTAAAGGCGGCAAGAAGAAGGAGTGATAAGCTGGACTCTACTTTTCTTATTTTTCTTTTTGTATGTATCAACCGGAGATTGTGCGGGTACCGGTCCCTGCTTTTTTTGAGATCTGCACATGTAAAGAACTTTCACAGTATTGAATAAAACAATTCTTTTACTTGTCAAATTCTTATGTACGTAAGAATGTATGTTTCTCTTATTTTAGTGTAGAATAAATGATTCTTTTTATTTGTACAAACTTTTGTCCGTGTTTGAGAATTCATTTATTCCACATCTTTTTTACATGATATTGTAATGAACTTGTGGTATGTTGCTTGAATATTATTTTTATTGATGTAGCTGTATTGTATGATATTGATATTGCCCCTATACCACAAGTGCATTGCTGTTTGCACAAAAAATGGACAAACACCTCAAAGTTGTATGATTTAGTAGATCTTATGTTGTTCTTAGTGATTTGGATGCAAATATATGAAAAGCAGGGGCTAAACTGTAAAAAGACACGTAGATTTATAGTGGTTCAGCCAGAATGTGCCTACGTCCACTTTATATGTTATTTCTCTTCTCTTCTTTAGATTACAAGTACACAGCTTTGATACAAGTAAAAGAAAGTTGTTTGAAAGTTCTCTCCGTGCTTGAGCTCTCAAACTTGTCCCCCATTGTTGTACCCCTGCCCCTCTATTTATAGAGTGAGGCTGGGGGTAGGGGTCTTGGATGTAGATAGCTGCTAGTGGGCCTGGCCTGATGCAATCTGGCCTGGCAGTGTTGGTCCGGTACTCCTTGGTTCGATGGAGGTGACTCGGTGGAGGTGATTCGGTGGTTCATGGAGGTGCAGCTGGTTCGGCAGTGAGATGCCGAATGAACTTCTATATTTGGGAGCGCCGAATGAGCTATTGTACTGGGAATGCCGGATGAACCAAGGCATCTTGAATGCCGAATGATATTGGGAAGGTGAATGCCGAATGACCTTGGTGATGCTGATTACCGAATGAAACTTTAAACCTTTGATACCGAATGGACTTTTATACTTGAATCATGAGTGAAATCCCAGACTTATATACGCTTGCTGGCTGCTTCTTCTTGGTTCAGTCGTGGAGGAAATGCACCCAACACTGATATTCCAGTTTTGACCAAAAATGGGATAACACTTTGCCCCCCAAAACATGACTTGCAGTAGGAAGACGTGTTTTGTAATGCCATGAGCTGGATGTTCATATCCTATCAACAACCTGTAAAGAGCTTGATAATCTTTCCTAGCCACGAATGACGGTCATTCGCGACCGTGTGTCATTTGAGGTAATATGGGACCGTTCGAGGTCGGGTGCCGTTCGCGGCAAATATGGAAATGAGACCGTTCGCGGTCGGGTGCCGTTCGCGGCAACTTGTGATCGTTCGCGATCGTGTGCCGTTCGTGGCGAATTGTGACCGTTCGAGGTCGGGTGCCGTTCGAGGCGAATTGTGACCGTTCGAGGTCGGGTGCCGTTCGAGGCGAATTGTGACCGTTCGAGGTCGGGTGCCGTTCGAGGCGAATTATGACCGTTCGAGGTCGGGTGCCGTTCGAGGCGAATTGTGACCGTTCGAGGTCGGGTGCCGTTCGAGGCGAATTGTGACCGTTCGAGGTCGGGTGCCGTTCGAGGCGAATTGTGTGTGCCCGGGGAGGGACTTGGTATTATTGATACCAGGTTTACGTTCGAGTGAGTTCCTGGATCGTTTATCAGGGCGGCTTACTGCCATCTCAGAGCATGCCTAAGGACCATTCGCGACCCCGCACATGTGTAAGTAGCTTAGCCATTTTAGAATTATGAAAATCAAATATCCATTCAAATGATGAAATTTAAAATAGAAATGTTCAGCAAAGTCAAATCCAAATTTAAGAAATAAAGAACAAAAGCAAAGCAGTGACGTCGGAGTGCAAACGCCTATATCGATTTGGTTTATAGTTGTATCAGAGCATGCCTGAGGATCGTTCGTGGTCCTGTACATGTGTAAACAACTTAACTGTATCAGTGTGGAGTTTGCTGCTCATCCGTCGTTATTTCAATCAATGGATAACAAGCCGACGTCTTGATCCCGAGCCGTCTTCAGTTGGTGCGGGCGGTGGTCGTTCTTGTTCCACCGTCGTGGCCCTCCTTCTCACATATTGCGATAGCAAACCATTCCGGATATGCCCCTCGACTTCATCTTTTAAATGTCTGCAGTCGTTTGTGCGGTGACCATTCAACTCATGGAATGAACAGTATTGGTCTGACTCTCTCTCATTGCCAGTCGAATCTCTCCTTACCGGCTTTCGATAGGGAACCTGTCCCCTGGTGTCCTGGTAGATCCGCTCCAAAGTCTCATTCAGCTCCGTGTATGAGGTAAATCTTGGTCCTTTTCGTGGTCGTGTAGATCTATTATCATTATCCTCGGCCTTCCGCTTTCCCTTGCTAGTTTCTGTACCTTTCTCAGGAAGATTTCCAACCTTGACCGCATAAACGTCGATTCCTTCTCCTTCCTCTCTTTCGGCATTTGCATCCTCTAACCGTAAGAACCCTTCAGCCTCATGATAAAATTCCCCCAGATCCATAGGTGGATCCCTTGTTAGCGAGTTCTTGAACTCTGTGCCGTCGGCTATGCCTAACACAGCCGCCATCAAGACCATGGATGGATCAGGTCGATCCACTGATGCTGCAGCTGCATTGAATCGCGTCAAAAAGCTTCTTAAAGATTCTCCAGTTCTTTGCTTTAGTGCAGCCAAACTCATCACATTCTTGGGCCTTGAAATGTGGACCCTGAATTGCCTCATAAATCTTTGAGTCAAGTCATTCCATGTCCCGATTGATCCACTTTCCAGTTGTCTGAACCACAACGCCGCAATATCTGCCAAGTACAATGGAAAGCACCGGGCCATAACCTCCTCTGATGCCCCCAGCACTTCCATATGCCTTATATATTTTGTCAGATGAACCGTAGGGTCTGTCCTTCCATTATACACATCCAATGATGGTAGCTTAAAATCTGGTGGGTTCCTAGCTCGCCTGATTGTTGTGGTAAAAGGACTCCTATTCACATCCTCCAGGTCTCTATTCACTAGTCCGCCTCTCATGGCTCGTCCGACCATCTCCGCCAGCCTGTCACTATCTCCAAGTTGTAGTCCTGGTCCTTCGTTTCCGATTTGCCCCTCGAGTTCACGAGGGATTCCTGGAGTCTGCTCTCCTGAACGAGCATTTGCTTCTCTATTGACGCCGCGCTGCGCGGCTCCTCCTGGTACTGCTCCTGGGATCGGGTCAACATGATCCGGGTAAGTGCCCCCTAGCTCTGGCACTGCACCAGATGGTCCTGCCTCATTCTGAACTCCGGTTGCTCCTTGGTGATGAGCTCCGAGTTGCCCAATCTTTTGGAGTAAATTTTGGATCATCTCTTCTTGCCTTCTCATCATTGCCTCCATCTCCTCCCTTGTGATGAAGACTGAAGTTTGGTTCGCTCCGGAGGAAGCCTCTTGACTTCCTTCATGTTGACTTTTCTCTTGTCTCTGCCTTCTACTTGATTGTCTCGACATAGCTTTTTAAATTCGAACTCCTAAACCTTCAAATCCGACTTCCAAGTGGTAGAACGCCTGAGTTCAGCTCTCAATGAAAGCACCAAAAATGTTTGCACAAAAAATGGACAAACACCTCAAAGTTGTATGATTTAGTAGATCTTATGTTGTTCTTAGTGATTTGGATGCAAATATATGAAAAGCAGGGGCTAAACTGTAAAAAGACACGCAGATTTATAGTGGTTCAGCCAGAATGTGCCTACGTCCACTTTATATGTTATTTCTCTTCTCTTCTTTAGATTACAAGTACAGCTTTGATACAAGTAAAAGAAAGTTGTTTGAAAGTTCTCTCCGTGCTTGAGCTCTCAAACTTGTCCCCCATTGTTGTACCCCTGCCCCTCTATTTATAGAGTGAGGCTGGGGGTAGGGGTCTTGGATGTAGATAGCTGCTAGTGGGCCTGGCCTGATGCAATCTGGCCTGGCAGTGTTGGTCCGGTACTCCTTGGTTCGGTGGAGGTGACTCGGTGGAGGTGATTCGGTGGTTCATGGAGGTGCAGCTGGTTCGGCAGTGAGATGCCGAATGAACTTCTATATTTGGGAGTGCCGAATGAGCTATTGTACTGGGAATGCCGGATGAACCAAGGCATCTTGAATGCCGAATGATATTGGGAAGGTGAATGCCGAATGACCTTGGTGATGCTGATTACCGAATGAAACTTTAAACCTTTGATACCGAATGGACTTTTATACTTGAATCATGAGTGAAATCCCAGACTTATATACGCTTGCTGGCTGCTTCTTCTTGGTTCAGTCGTGGAGGAAACGCACCCAACACTGATATTCCAGTTTTGACCAAAAATGGGATAACAATTGCAATATCTTTTTGCTTTGACGACACTTGTACTCTTATTTTGGAGAATAACTATTCCATTTTTGAGGAAACAATTATCCTTCCTTAATGGAGCGTGTCTCGTTTTTTGGAGAAGTTTTTGCGCTTCATCCTTTGGAGATGGTCACTTCATATTTTTGAGAAGTGGATTCTCCTACGCGAAAAAGCGGGCCTCTGAAGAGTATTTTACTTCGCACTTCAATTTCTGGGGAAGAATCTTTCCAAGATAAACAAGTATATCTTCCTTGAGAGTTGAAGTGTGCCTTTGAGGAGGGCTTTCTTTGATATGCCTTTGTGAAGGGCTTGTGCCTCATTAGAGGGCTTTGGTTTGGCACTTTAACTTGGTGAAGTGTGCCTCCGAAGAGGGCTTTGTGCCTCCAAAGCAATTTCTTGCCTACGAAGAGGGCTTGTGCTTCCGAAGCAATTTCTTGCCTACGAAGAAGTCTTGTGCTTTCGAAGCAATTTCTTGCCTACGAAGAAGTCTTGTGCTTCCGAAGCAATTTCTTGCCTACGAAGAAGTCTTGTGCTTCCGAAGCAATTTCTTGCCTACGAAGAAGTCTTGTGCTTCCGAAGCAATTTCTTGCCTACGAAGAAGTCTTGTGCTTCTGAAGCAATTTCTTGCCTACGAAGAGGGCTTGTGGACTCCGAAGAGTTGCACGAGGACTCAAAGGAGTAGCCTTTGGACTTCGAAGAGTAGCAGTTGGACTCCAAAGAGTAGCACGAGCACTCAAAGGAGTAGCATTTGGACTCCAAAGAGTAGCACGAGGACTCGGTGGACTAGCATGGACTCCGAAGAGTAGCGCATGAACTCGGAGGAGTAGTATTGTTGCTTGTGTCCTTCTTCCATCTGCTTCCTAGCGATTCTTCGTTATCACTTCAAGTGCACGTTCCATCCTTTAGTAATTTAGAATTTTTGTGACTTGTCGTTTGTTCGTCGAGTGATTTGTAGGAATCGCTTGGCTTCGCAATGTGTTGAATGGGTAAGCTTTGCTTTGATATCCTGCAACATTAAATCGACATTTTAGCAATATTTTAACATATTTTCATATCGAAATGAGACAGGCATTTTAAAATAGTAAAAGACACAAGACTTATAATTCTTTATTATTGAATCACACTGATTTCCCAGTGGTTTACAATACAAGAGTTTATACATCCGTCCTCATTTTACAAATTTAAGCAAAGTTGTTAAGTAAAAATTGGATGCAAGTGATTATTGTTCCAGAATCTTCAGATTGAATTTCCATTTCTATTGGACTTGTAGTTTTGGATTTATATGCCAGAGAGATTGGAAGATGCCCCTGCTGTAGTGTTGTGGGTAGTCAGCAGTCGTCCCAATTCCTGCCTGCTGGGTGAGGACCCCCTGTGACAACATTAATGACAAGTTTTTCGGATTCTTGCACTGCAGTGTTGTTGCCAGAGCCAGGTCGATGGACAGGATATTGTTGCCCCTGAGTGGATGAGGTTGGGTCGACTCCATTTTTCTTCACATATTGCTGCAGTTTACCCTGTTTCAGCAACTCTTCAATCACATTTTTTAACTGGCGACATTGGTTAGTGTCATGGCCAGGTTGGTTGTGAAATTGATAGAATTTTCCATTATTCACTGCACCTCCCCTCATCTCAGGCGGTTTGGGATACTCGACGACATCTTTCGTTGTGAAAAAGATATTTTCCAATGTGTCAGTTAAGGGGGTGAAATCTGAAGGATTAAAGCGATGAGGTTTCTTCTCATTCCCCTGCTTCTTTTCTCCATTATTTTCCCTTTTCTGGTTTCCAGATTCTCTTTTGCTAGGAACAACATTATTATTCTTGACTTCGGTAACAATTGCTTTCGCTGGTACATGAAGGCTTTCTAGGCGCATGAATTCGTCGGCCTTTTTATAAAACTTCTCAAGCGAATTCGGTTCTTTCATTTTCAACCATCTTCCGAATTCACTCGATTTGTTGATGGCTCGCATCAGGTAAGTCAGGATCATACAGGATTCTGCATTATCCACTTCGGCTAGGGCTACATTGAAACGGTTCAAGAAAGATCTGATAGATTCTCCGGTCCCTTGTTCAAGGCTGGACAGCGACATTATATCCTTAGCTTTTGAAGCATATAACCTGAACTGATCCTTGAATTTTCGAGTTAAGTCAGATAATTGATCTACGGACCGAATTGGTAGCTTGGTGAACCAAAGTAGGGCCACTCCTTCCAAGTACACTGGAAAGTATCAGCATTTTATCTCATCTGATGCCCTTGCACCGGTCATATGCCAATCGTACTTGTATAGAAACTGGTTTGGGTCACTGGTGCCCCTGTAAGCCGGGATAGTAGGAGGTGAAAATTTCCTTGGAAATTCTGCTTTCAGGATCCTTTCAGTAAACGGAGTCTTGCTTGGAGCAAATCCCCAGTCGTTCTCATTTTCTTCCCTCTGCATGCTCTCTTTCATGATTTGGCGAATCATCCCTGATAGGTACTCCTCATTGTTCATAGGCATTGCCGGGTAGACGTCAGCCATTCTTTCATAAGTTTGCCTGGGCAAATGCTCGTGAAAAGTTGGCTGCGGCCTTGGACCTTCAGCTTGGAAAGGTGGCATTTCGACGGTGTCGGCTGTTCTTTGAGGAATACCACTTTCTTGGGGATTGTGGGCATTTTCGACAAAGGTAGTTTCGTTGTTTTCAGGCCGTTGATTTGCCCCAAGTAGAGCGTTTAACCTGTCCATCATCCGAGCGTTTTGAGTTTCAATTTGTTGGTATAGTCCCGACACTGCGTTGTCTAATTCGGCCCTTGTGACTCCAATGGTAGGAGTTGCCTCGTTTGCTGTTGGGGAAGCGGTGGTTCCCTCATCAGCATTTCCGGATCTGGCAGATCTACCTTTTCTTCAAGGAGCCAAGATCTCAGATAGATTTCTGGTCTTGAAAGAAACTTTTTCCACGAACTTTTGTGAAGCAATGGTGAATGTATTCCTGAGTTATGTTCTCAGTGAAAGCACCAAAATGTTAACGCTGAAAATTGAACGCTAACACCCGGTGTGTGTAGTACTAACGTGAAAGCACCACCCGTTGGTACGGGAACAGAATATAAGCTGAAAATAGCAGAAAACGGTAAAGGGATAATAGATTTATAGTGGTTCAGCCCGAGATTGAGCCTACGTCCACTTTATATTCTTTTATTGCAGATCTGGTTACAATTTGATACAATGCACTTCGAATACAATTCACTTCGATCACACAAACACTTCAGATTAGTAACTCAAACTTTGACGATGAGATTTGTTGAATCCATGTTGGATGTGTAGAATCTCGTTCAAAGCTTGTTGTAGTATCTTCAATGTTTGGAGTTCTTCAAGTCTTGAATGAGTTGAGAATTCGGCAGAGTAATGGCGCTTCGGAAAATGATTGTCCAAAAGTCCTTTTCACGTTCGGGGTAGGTTGGTATTTATAGAGAATTTGACCCCTTAGGTTGTAAGTCGTGGTCGACTTAAGGTAAGTCGTGGTCAACTTAAGGTAAGTCGTGGCCGACCTATTGAGTCCAGCTCGTGGCTTGGTAGAAGCTTACTTACCCATCTGGATCCATGTTACAAGTCCTAAGTCGTTTACGAGTCATCTTCCTCCGGCATAAGTATTGCGGCAGCGAACTACAACTCTGGCTTTAGGTCGTGGATGACCTAAACTAAGTCGTGAGTCGCGGCTTAACTGGTAAACGAGCTAGGAGGTAAGTCGTTGGCGACTTAGTGGGCTGGTAGGTTGTGAGCGACCTAAGGTAGGTCGTAGGTCGCACTTCCTTTTTAACCAGTTAGGTCGCTTGCTTCTTTAGGTAGTAGGTCCTTTACGAAGTTAGGTCGCGAAGTCCTTTGTGATGTTAGGTCGCCAGGACCATTATGTTGTTAGGTCGTTGAGACTATTATGTCGCAGATACCTTTAGGTCGCGGACTTTTAGGTCGTTGGAGAAGTTAGGTCGTGAAGTCCTTAGGTCGTTAGGTCGTTAGGTCATGAGGTTATAGGAGCCTTTAGATCGCTAACTCTTTCGAACCAGTTAGGTCGCTCCATTCTCTAGGTTGCTAGGTCGCGAAGTCTTAGGTCGTTAACTTCTTAGGTCGTGGAGTTTTAGGTCGTGGAGTTTTAGATCGCTTAAAATAGGAGTTAACAAACTTTCCATTTGATCCGGACCTTACCACCTTCCTAAGCGGGGATATTTTGATAAAAACTAAGTCTCCAACCTCAAACTCTAAGTCTCTCCTCCGCTTGTCTGCATACGACTTCTGTCTGTCTTGAGCCGTCTTCATCCTTCGCCGAATCTAATCCACCCTCTCAGAGTTCTAACCATATCGGGTCCAGGTAATAACTTCTCCGTAGACTCTACCCAACATGATGGGGACTTGCAGAGGTCTTCCATATAAAGACTCAAATGGTGCTATTCCTACACTTTTTTGGTAACTATTATTGTACGCAAACTCAACCAATGGAAGATGCTCCTCCCAAGTTCCTCCAAAGTCCAAAATGCCTAGCCGCATCAAATCCTCAAGCACCCTATTGATCCTTTCCGTTTGGGCATCTGTCTAGTGGTGATAGGCCGTACTCAACCTAAGTTATGTCCCTAGCGCCACCTGTAAGCTTCTCCAAAACTCACTAGTGAAAATGAGATCTCTATCACTAACAACGCTAGAAGGAACTCCGTGCAGACGGACTATCTATCGAAAATACAAGGATGCCAAATATGAAGTCGTACGCTTACTCTTAACTGGGATGAAGTGGGCAATCTTGGTCAATCTATCAACAATCACCCAAATGCTAGTGTTCCCCTTCCTAGAACGGGGTAAACCATCAATGAAATCCGTAGAAATACTATCCCACTTCCACTCCAGCACATCTAAGGGCTGAAGTAATCCATCGGGTTTCTGCTGCTCTTCTTTTACCCTTTGGCATATGAGAAACTTAGCTACGAATTCCGCCATGTCCTTCTTCATGCCGCCCCAATAGAACATCCTCTTCATATCCCAATACATTTTGTCACCACCCAGATGAATAGTCATACGGGAGTGGTGCGCCTCTTTCAAAATTGCTCTCAACAAGTCACTGGCACGTGGAACACAAAGCCTCCCATCTCTCCTATGCCACCCCCTGCTATCTATGGAATAACGTTGGAGATGCCTAGAGACCTCTCCTCGGCTAATCCTATCCATAATGTCCATGAGCTCCGAATCCTCTTGTTGCCTCGAGCTAATCTAATCTAGAAGGGTAGGCCTCACCTCTAATGTCGCCAATAATACAGGAGTAATGTCCGTAGAGGGATTAAAATCAAAAGTAGAAATAAACTCCAAGCTCCTTCACTCTACGAACAAAGGATTAAGGGTTGCTTTATTTCTACTCAATGCATCCACAACCACATTACCCTTGCCAGGGGTATAAGTTATCTCAAAATCATACGGGGATAAAAATTCCATCCACATCTGTTGCCTCAAGTTCAAGTCCTTCTGTGAGAATAGGTACTTCAAAGACTTATAGTCGGTAAAAAGCTCAAACCTCTCTCCAAGCAAATAGTGCCTCCAAGACTTAAGTGCAAAAACTATGGCAGCCAACTCCAAATCATGGGCAGGGTAGTTCTTCTCATGCGTCCTCAATTGCCTACTACCATAACACACTACTCTCCCTTCTTGCATCAACACCGCTCCTAGACCCGTTCTGCATGCATCAGTGTATACAGTGAAAAGCTTAGCTCCATCGGGTAAAACTAACACTGGTGCACTAGTAAGGGATCTCTTAAGCTTCTTGAAGAAATCCTCACAATCCACGTTCCACATGAAAGATTTATTCTTCTTAGTAAGGTGCGTGAGTGGTGCTGAAATCTTGGCAAAGTCTCTAATGAACTTCCTATAGTAGCCAGCCAATCCTAGTAAGCTCCTAACCTCAGTAACGTTCTTGGCGGCCTTCCAATCTTGCACTGCAATAACCTTGTTGGGGTCAACAGCCAAACCTTCCTTCGAGACTACGTGCCCCAAGAAACGAACTTCCTCTCTCCAAAAACGACACTTCGAAAACTTACCTCTCAAATGATGACTATGAAGTGTGCTAAGAACTTCTTCTAAATGAACAGCATGCTCCTCCATATTCTTGTAAAATACCAAGATATCATCTACGAATCCACCACAAACTTATTTAGGACATCCCTAAAGACGCGGCTCATTAAAATAGGGAGAAGCATTGGTTAGCCCAAAAGGCTTAACCAACCACTCGAAAAATCCGTCTGGTGTCCTAAAGGAAGTCTTATCTATGCTGTCATCAACGACACTAAGCTGATGGAATCCCATGCCTAAATCAAGCTGAGAGAAAACCGAAGAACCTACCAACTGGTCAAAAAGATCATCAATCCTCGGGAGTGGATATTTGTTCTTCTTGGTGAGCTTATTTAATTCTCTATAATCCATGCAAGGTCGGAGAGAACCATCCGCCTTAGTGGCGAAGACGACTAGCGCTCCCCACTCCGATATGCTCCTTCTTATGAATCCCTTCTCCAAAAGCTCATGAATCTACTTGCTTAATTCTTTCCTTTCCCTAGGTGCCATGTGTCTCATAGGTAACGCTACTGGCTTGGCATTCTCGGTCAAATAAATCCTGAAGTCAATTTCTCTCTTAGGGGGAAATCCCCTAACCTCCTCAAAGACGTCTGCAAAATCTCAAATGACAGGAACCGAATGCAACTGTGATGATAATGAATCGAGGGAATAGAGAAAACTCAACATGACTGGCCCTTACGGGTCGCAAGGTACCTCTAGAGTCCTACCACTGCAAGTCTTAAGTCTAACGACTCTCCTTTCGCAGTCTAATATAGCTCCATATGTGGATAGCCAATACATCCCTAAGCTCATCCCATACCCCGAGAATACCAAAACATAGGCGTCGCAGTCAAATTCTACTCCTAGGATAAAGATTTTCAAACCCCAACAAACCATAGATAAGTGTATCGATCCTCCTATGGGGTTTGAAACAATAATGTGGTCTACTACTAATGATATGTCCTAGTGTAAACAATCTACTAGAGAACTAGAGATAAAATAATGTGATGCTCCAGAATCAAATAAAGTCTGAATGGGAAAATCAGATATAGAAATCAAACCTTCAATTATGACTTTTCTACCTCTATCTGGAATGCTACTGGAAGGTGCTGCGTCTAACGCCTGAATCTATGCATTTGGGGCACTCGCTCCCTGACCAGCTCTCTAAGGACAACTCCTACTCATATGACCAGGCTTTCTGCAAACATAGCACTTACCCTTCATCTTATCCTTTCTGCAATCCTTGGCCAGATGTCCAACATTCACACAACTATGACACTTTACTCCTTTCTTAATCTGCTTCCGAGGACCATCACCTTTCTTCCTTTTCTTATTCTTTTCCCACCACTTCTTCTTTAAACCTTCTGACTTAACCTCCTCTTTAGACTCTCCCTCCTTGACTGTATCCAACATAAGTGCCATCTCGACTAAAGACTCATAAGTAGCTCCCATTGGTACATGAGTCAGCAATAATCCCTAAAGGGGTTGATTCAATCCCTTTGCAAACTTCATAGCTTTCTTGTGCGGCGTGTTCACCAAATCCATACCAAACCGTGACAACTCATTGAATTGATTGATGTATTCCTTAACAGACAAACTCCCTTGCTTTAAATTGATAAACCTCTCCAGTTGAACACTCTCTTTCGCCTAAGACAGAAACTTCCTATGCCTCCTCCTTTAGATGTCAAGTGGCTAGCTGAACTCGCTGTTGACCATCCAATCCCAAAAGACCAAAAATCCTCTCTGTATCCCTAAGCCATGCTCTCGCCTCCACATAAGTCTCCTTGCCAGAAAAAGTCTCCCCACCAAAATTCGCTAAATCTTTACAAAGCTTAGAGAAATTAATGGCGGCAGGTGGGTTGATGGGATTCCCACCCACTGGTGCTGGATTGGGCGCAGGCCCGTGCACCTCTGCAGTCGTGGCTTGTAAGTACCTACGAAACTGAGCTGGGACTGGAATGACCTCGGGAAGGTTCGGGGCATTACCCATTCTACAATAAGAAAAGAATAGTTTAGGAAAGGGTCAAAGGGAGATTGAACTGGACTTATGAGGGGTTTTTATAAAAATTATTTTATACTTATAAATCATTTCTAAAAGTTCCTTTTTGAAAAATACTTTTAAAACAAGTTATTTTGAAAAATACTTTACTTTTGAAATTTTTTTAGGAATCCTGTAACCTTAGGCTCTGATACCAAGTGAAACACCCCACACCCCTTAATATACCCAAAAGGCATGGTGCATTGTAGGTATAACTAAAGCTAACAAAGACTAAGATTCATAAGACAAATATAGATAAAAACAGTGGAAACTTAAAATAATAACTTAATTAAAACAAAGCTTCATAATTGCTTCATAAGTAAGTCAAATACTAAATACCACATGCATGTCAAAAAATCCAGTATGTCTCATGAAACAAAAACTCATAGTCTCAAAAATCAGAGTGCATAATATCCTTCATAATAAGCCAGTACATAGAAAGAACAAAAGCTGAAAATAAAAGAAATACATAGTAGAGAACTCCTCCAAGAAACTGCTAAGCAACAACAATCTACTGACTTCTCCTTTGTTGCCTAAAGAGGGGTGAAGGGGAAAATAGAGGAGTGGGTCAGACTAAAAGTCTGATGAATGATAGTAATTACTAGAGTCTTTAAGCAAGATAAAAGTAATAGACTCTACAACAGTTCTAGCATAAATAAGGATAACAATGGAAATAGGAAAGAGATAAACTGGAAATAAGTATGATTAAATATTGCTCAATTTATAAGATAGGATAACTTTGATTGCTTGCACTTGTCCTTGATTTCTTCTTTGATTAGGCTGAATTCCTAATCCTGTAATTAGGATGTAACCCTAATTCTACCCTTTTTGATCACCCTGCTACTCCATAGACCTTACTGCGGACCAGACGTTATATATCTTCCTACACAGCAGCCAATGGTATCTACAAAAGATGCACAAAGTGCCCACTATGGATTCGGACGACATATATAGCTCCCTACACAGAAGGCAATGGTGTCTACAAAAGACACCCACATAAAGCACTTGAAACTCATAGCGATTACTAAGCACCAGAATGGAAGTCGCACACGTAACTGTCACCATACCCATGCTACCTTTTGTTCCACCTATTAGGTCTTCTTATTACCTCAAATCCAGCATAAGCGTGCCCCTCATCCCACTTCAGGCTAACGTGAGATCATCGTGTGTCCATAGAATCTATAACGGAAATGATGTTGGTACTGGCCCGTCATCCAAACAATATATAGTTGCGCCCCTTATCCAAATCCCCTATGATTTGGACTTCTGTTTGACAAATTACTACCATTCTTAGCATAAGCATGCCCTCGTCTCACTTCAGGCTAATGTGGGACCATCATTTTGTCTAATAGGGAATGCTATTTGGTATAGGTCCTACTTTCATCTTTTCTTATTAACTTAGATAAATTATTTTAAATAAGCCTTTATAATTTATCCCTACTATCTTTGCTTATTAATTTATCCTAATTCTTGAAATAAGCCTCATTCTGTTTTATTTCTTATTATAACCTACGTTATAATCATGCTTATTACTTAACTCAAGGTCTAAGTGTGAAAATAAGCTTCTTTCATCTTTTACTCTTTTTAGCTTTAATTCTAAGTTATAACTAGGCCAACCTTTTTAATTCAGTCCAATTAACGTCATAATTAAGCGTAATTTCAGTCCAATTCCATTTATATTACAGTCTTTGAAATTTACTTCTTATATTCCATTATTTCAGTTCTCTTACAATTTAATCCATATTCGCGTTAATCCTATTCTAATCCATATGCGAAGTAGGAGGAATAAAAGAAAACTAAAAACCGAAGAAAATCCAAAGTGTAGAAAGAAGATGTAAATAACGTAGAAATAATAGTAAATAAACTAAAATACCATAAATACACTGTAAATAAACGGAAAAGCTATAATTAACAGAAATAAACCAAAATTACTGAAAAGAATAGCTGAAAGGAAATAGACTGAAAATAATTCTAAAAACTGCAAATAAACTACTGAAAAGGCTATTCCAAAAATCGTAGTAAAATTACAACCATTGGAAACATTATTATTTTAAATTACTTAAAGAAATCTTAAAATAATTACAATCACTCACCTCCGGTCCTAAGCACTTCCTTTGGTCTTCACGGATCCACTTGGAGTTGTAAAATAATTTAATTTATAACAATTTTCTCCTTTGGAAAAATTATTCCGTTTTGGGTCCTTCCTTGAAAGGTGAACCCAATTGGAGAAAACCTAGAATGAGAAAAAGTGTTAGGTCTAGGGGTATATTTATAGGGGTAGAAGTAGATCTAGGACCACTGAATTTGGGGATTGAATAGAATGCAACCACGTCATAGGCTGAATAGGAGCCAGCCGATGCAAAAATAGATGGACCGGATTGGTCGGAAGAATGCAAAACACGTCACCAATAGGCTCTGGAACGTTCGAATGAATGAACGTTCGTTCGTAAATAACAGAGGCGGGTCGACCGCCTTGGTGCCCAGGTCGACCGGCCGGTCGACTTGCCTATATATATATATATATATATATATATATATATATATATATATATATTTGCTTATTTTGTTTATTTGATAACTTGGTCATATTAGCTCAGTTTTTTATGTTCTATATATGGAAATTGACCAGAAAATTACCATGGACATAATGGTGCAATTCCCGTGACTCAATTCTGATAATTTCACAAAGTTATTTTATTATTTAGTTAATTAATGAATTAATTATTACAGTTTGAATTTCGAGTTGTTACAAATAATGTGAGCAAAAGGCTAAAGGATGCCGAAATCTGATACCCAGTTATTGAGAAACTAGCATACTGCTTGGTTTTGATAGCCACAAAGTTAAGGCCTTACTTCCAGGCACACCCGGTGAAGGTGTTGACCAACTTTCTATTAAAACAAGTCTTTGGTAGGCCTGAAACTTCTGGAAGATTGATTAAGCGGGGAATTGAGCTAAGTCAATATGATATAGTATACCAGCCTAGAATGGCTATCAAAAGGACAAGCCTTAACTGATTTCAATAACGAGTCTACGGGATTCATTTTAGAACAATCCGACAAATAAAAGGATATAAAACCCAAGTGGCAATTATGTGGATGGCGCCTCAAACGAACTAGGGGCCGGAGCAGGATATGTAATAATTACCCTAGATGGACACAAACTTCATTATGCTAGTTTTCAGCAACTAACTATGTAGCAGAGTTTGAATCCATGGTTGGAGGATTGACTCGTGCTCTACAACTCAAAATCCCAAGGATTCAAGTATTATGTGATTCTGAAATAATGGTTAATCAAATCAAACAAGTATACCAAACCAAAGATCCCAAACTTAGTTAGTATGTAAAAAAGGTTCTAAAATGCTCACACTTTTCGAAGATTTCTCTGTACACCAAATACCAAAGGGAGACAATTCTCAAGCAGATTCACTGGCTAATTTGGCAAGTTCAAGTGGGGCCTCTGGGACTTGAATTTTGCTCGTGGGAATTCAGGCTAATCCCAGCATTGAGGAAAACAGATAAGAGAAAACCAAGGAGCTATTAGTACTAACCCGATCACGAGTCTTAACAAAAGAAGTGGAAGAAACTGATCAAGAAATACCAAGTGAATAACATATATCCCCAATAGCGGAAGAATATTACGAAAACACTTGGATGGCCCCATTATGAGTTATATTATCAACGAGATACTACCTATAGAAAAAATGGAGGCACGAAAGCTAAAGAGGCAAGCCCAAAATTTTACCATTATGGATGGAGTTCTATATAAGAAAGGATACGCCCTTCCATATTTGCGATGTGTAAAGCCCGAAATCAGATTGAGGATATTAAAAGAAGCCCATGAAGGAATCTGTTGAGATCACTCCAGTGGAATCAAATTAGCCAAAAAGATAATGAGACAAGGGTTTAATTGGCCATAGTTAACCAATCAAGCAATCGAGTACGTTAAAAGATGTGAAAAGTGCCAACGCTACTCAAAGATAACATGTCTTCCTTCAAGTCAATTAACCCTTATCACCAGCCCATGGCCATTCGGCGTTTGGGGAATCGAATTAATTGGACCTCTTCCAATCTTCAAAGGTGGAGCAAAGTATGCTGTAGTGGCAATTGATTACTTCACAAAATGGGTCGAAGCAGAACCGCTTCTAAAGATCACCTCTGGGAAAGTGCTAAGATTTGTTATTAAGAACATTGTCACAAGGTTTGGGATACCCTATAAAATAATTTCGGACAATGGAACCCAATTTGAAAGTGTAGAATTTTCAAAATTTTGTCATAAGAATGGAATTATAAAAAGCTTCTCTTTTGTTGCTCACCCAAAAGCCAACTGAGTTGTTAAGGCTGCTAACAAAAAAATGAAGAAAATCTTGAAAAAGAGACTAAATAAGGCAAAAGGGAATTGGGTAGAAGAATTACCCCTAATTTTGTGGGCTTATAGAACATCCACTAGAACTGCAACAAGTCTTACCCCATATTCTCTAACATATGGTTATGAAGCAATGTTTGCCAGTAGAAGTTGAAGTACCTTCTCGTTGAAGGATTGCCTATGCCTTCAACCCAAACAAGAACTAAAAAAGGAATCTCCTGATTTAATTCATGAATTAAGAGATGAAGAAGCCTTAAGAACGGTTGAATATCAATGTAATATAACTCAAAGGTAAAAGCAAGTACATTTAGACAAGGAGATTTGGTACTTAGAAGAGTAATGACCAAAATGAGAAACCCATCAGATGGGCCATTGGGACCCAATTGGGAAGGCCCACTAATCATTTTCAAGGAAATTCCCCCAAGGGCTCACATGTTATGCCATCTTGACGGTAATATGGTACCGAGAACTTGGAACGCAGAACATTTGAAACCGTACTTTCCGACTCTGAATGAATAAAAGATTTTCAAGAATGTCTCTGCTATGACTCGCTAAGAAAGTCTACATGGTCGGGATTAAATTTCTCTTTAAACTTGGACTACCTAAAATGGTAGGCTACCAATAATGGTAGAAAGCCCTTGGTCACGCCAAGATGGCCATGTCATGGCACCTCCTGGAGGGAGGGCGTAAGCCTTTATTCGTGCCAAAGTCAGAAATGGCCAGGTTAAAGAAGCATAATCCTTTATCTGCGTCACGCTATGGCCAGGATAGGACACCTCCTGGAGGGAGGATGGGTAATCCTTTGGTCCTGCCACGCTATGACCAGGCCAAGGTAACGAACAAGCCCTTAGCCGGGTCATGCTATGGCCAGGTTAAGGCGCCTCCTAGAGGGAGGTCGGGTAAGTTCTTGGGCCCTGCTTGAGGATAAACTAGCCGAGTGCACCGGAAACCCGGATGAAATATCTAAGTCTAAATAGGAATCGCCCGAAATCGGAACCGCCTAAAATGGCAACCACCAGAAAGCGGCAATGTCTAAAATGACAAACACCCTGAAATGGGCACTGCTTAAATAATCAAAAAAAATAATTGGACTAAAGAGTCCCCTCATGAAATTGGCCAAAATAAATTGATAAATAAAACTCGGGCCCGAGAAATAAAATGCATGCAAGGCACTATCAAAGCCTGAAGATGGCACATTCAACAAAAGAATCGAAAAGAATTCTCTAACTTCTCTTAATGAACATCTGCCCGATTGGTATTCTGGTCTTCTATTATTAAATAGCAGAAATGGTATTCTGGTCTTCTATTAATAATTACCAGAAATTGTATTCTGGTCTTCTATTATTAATTACCAGAAATGGTATTCTAGTCCTCTATTATTAATTAAATGCCAGAAACGATGTTCTGGATTTCTAGTGTTGCCTGTCAAAAATGGTATTCTATAAATAGCATCCTTGGCTTCTATCATTAATCGCTTAATATGGTCCATTGGACTACTAACATTAAACACTCAGAATGGGAATTCTAGTCTTTCATTACTTATTATCGGAAATATTCTTTTGGACTTCTATTATCTATCGCTAGCTATGGGTTTCCGATCTCCCATTACTTATTATCAACTATGGATTCTTGATTGTCTACTGTTTATTGCCAACGATGATCTTATAATTAAACAAGACATCTGAACCTCAAACGTTTACAACCAAAGATGATCTCTTGGATCATTATTATTAATATCAAAACAGATGATCTAGTTGGTATTCTAGTCCTCTCTCAATATTATTAGATCAAGATAAGATTTTGGTCTTCTAGTATAGTGATCAAGATAATTCTGAACACCCTGTTATTGTTTGATGAGGTATTTTTGGCCTTTATTGCCACATGTCATGAACTTCTAAATTGTCTATGAACGAACTTCTATACGAATGAACTTCTAACATTCTATGGTTAAGACAAAATGGGAATTAATTACTATCCAGTAAGAAGCTAATAAATTCCAACCACCAAGACTCGAATAAAGAACTTCAAATACTTATGATTGCTATTGGATCGGAATGTTCGAAAGACGAATCTTTCGCTACAATAAAATTGGAGTTAAAAGTCAACTGAATGGGAAAGGTACATATAATACGAATTAACCAAGCTAATATTACTAAAAGTATTATAGGAATAAAGGGACAATTTGGCAATCATGGAATTTTTGTCCTAAAGAACAAAAATCTTCTTTATACAATGGGGGGCTAAATGTTAACCATAAAATATGAATAGAGATCAAGAAGACCTTTCAGAAGATTTCCGCCTGAATAGAGGACAACAGGTAGAGTCAACTTTCGACCGCGTCAAAAGGGTTGGTCAATGTTAAAAAGAAAAGGAACATAAAAACTTTAGAGAAAAGCTTCCATAAATATGAAGGGTAGAAATACTGAGGCACAACGAAGCAGCTAAGTATAGAGCCTACAAGCACCTTTCGGCTAGAATAAAGAAAAGTTTAGGAACCATTCATTATAAAACAAAGGCTAGAAGAAAGAAGTTCAAATAAAACCTTTCGAAGGAATCGAATGGAGACAGTCAACAATTCATAGTAGTCCCCGACCTTTCAAGGGGTTTCATTCCATAGTATTCAAGAAGTTCTTGCCTTCCAAAGAGGGTGAATAAGCCAAGGCAAGGGCATGCGACTCTATAACTAACTTTTCGAAAGCATAATAAGCCTTTCGGACCGGTGTGAACACACGCCAAATACCTTTTGACAGTGTCGAAAGGTTTATGATAAAGACAACATTCGTAAGTCAGCAAGGAATAAAAGACAACCTTCCGACAACATTCAAGAAGAGCACGGCTCTCGATAATAATCAAGTGAAGAGTAACCTTTCAACAAGGTCGAAGGGTTCACAACAATCAAGTAAAAGAGAAACCTTCTAACAAGGTAGAAGGGTTCCTAACAGTCAAGTGAAAGAGAAACCTTCCGACAAGGTCGAAGGGTTCACAATATCATATAGAAGACAGACCCTACGGTAAAGACGAAAGGTCCATGAAAGCATATAGAGGAGTAGACCCTCCGACAATGTTCAAAGATCCTTGATGGCATGCGAAAGGAAAACCATTCGACGAAGTCGAAAGGTTTGCAACTGCATATAAAAGAGTGACCTTTCGACCCTGCCGAAAGCATGAAGTCGGAATTTCAAAAACATCAGTAGAGCAATCTCCTGAACCACAACTACAAATATTATAACTCCATGTTTTCTCCTTTATATTCATCTTATCACATATCAATCTGGATTGCAAATCATATGTATTAGTGTGTGCAGTCAAATCAAGATTCTTTCGTTCATTTTTATACAGAACAAATTTTCATTCATTAATGCAAGGATAACAACAACCATATAATGCATTGGCTTGCTATAATCATAAGCCGCCAAACTCGTATCACTAGAAATTCCCAAATCTGAATCTGAATTACTGTCTCTACCAATAATTCTTTCATCTGCAAATAATGATAAAGCATCAAATTTATTTTGGCATTTGATATCAAAATATTTTCTATAAGTTGCCTTGGCGTTGTGTGATTTTGAAACAGTGAACTCCCTGTCATCATTAACAAGAAACTCTACTGAATCTTGTCATCATCAATGACAAGATATTTCCGGAACTCGAAACTTTGATGGGTTTATATTCTGCTTTCTTGATAACTACATTAGTTTGACTAGCCAAAAATAAAGTTGTAGATGATTTAAACAAGGTATATGGGATTCTATTGATATTTAGGAATGAAGTTAGCATGAATAAATATTTGAATGTTGTAATAATTGTGCTTCATATGCAATAACTTGTAGAAAGGCTACTGAATGATGGAGTGTTGTGAAGGGACGATGCTGAAATGTGGAGAACTACTGAATAATGGAGTCCTATTGAGACTGCTGAAGAAATGAAACAGAGAACTGGGAAATGAGGGTTAATGCATATTGCATCCAGGCTGAACAGGAACATTTGTGACTTGTGAAGGAAAAGTGAACTACAACAGACCGCATTGGAGGATCCAGGTTGCAACAGTGGTAGGAGATTCAATGGCCAACGCATTTGAAACTGAAACAAGTATCAGGTGTGGAAACTAAAATAGAAATTGGGAAAGAGTGGCTTGTTGAATCTGAAATGTGTCCAGCGAAAGAACGTGGACCTGACCGAAACTCAACCAGGTTGCTTTTGCCATGTATTTTAATCACAATTATCTAATCTATTTTTACTTGCAATTGATAATTTAATTATCTACAACAAAACAACAAAACAAGAACCACCTCATATTTCTATATATAAATAGCGTTATGTTTGTTTCTTTCATTATGCATATATGGAAAAAATTGTATTCATCGGTATTACCATCTTATAACATACTTTAGAGCTATTTTTATTTGTAATTTTATTTTGTGGAATTGTGAAACAAGTAAAATAAAAATCAAATGTGATTAATATCAGTGTCCCTGTCTTCACCAACTAACTCTGAATAGTACCCGACCATACATTAATCAAATGTATGGACAGAGTCTACCTTGCGCACCTTGATTCATTTACAATAAAATCATTTCGGTCTATCTATTTATTCAACATTAACAAAATTAATTCTGTCACATAAAGTTTAACTTGAAGACTTATAACAACAAATGATCACCATAACAATAGATTCGTATATTTTGTGTAGTTGATTGCTAGAGAACCTTGTAATTAATTATAGACATTATATACTACAAGTACTAAAATTTAAAGTTGTGAAGGAGAAAAAGAACCTTGTAATATGCCAATCCGTGTACATAGTGCCAACAGCATGTCTTAAATAGGATGGTTGATGGACTGAGATCTAACATATTTCAATTTTTTTCTTGTAAAAAATATCCCAATCTTTTTAACTATCAACATTTTGCAATCTGGAAGAAAATATTAAGTGTTTATATTTAATAAAGTGTGGAATATGATTAATGCTTACCTTTGTGAAATATTTTGAATGAGTGATAAAAATGATTGATGCTTACATTGATTCTCGTTTTGAATGTCTTTTGGGCAAATGAACGGTTAATTGAAGGTCTATTAGCATGCATATATCCTTTATCTGGCATATATTCATGGTATGTTGTTTTCATGTTAGCATTTATATGTTTGCAGGCTTCTAAAGTGCATTCAGAAGGCTAATCTCCCATTACTCTTAATGATACCCAAGTTATTATAAGCAACATGAATTAATATGCTTGATCACGATACTATATGAAGTTCATCGTTTATATCTTTTCTTCTTTTTTTGCAGTTTTGATTTATGTTGTTGTCTCTTGAATTGGGTGCTCGTATTTTTAATGAGATGACTTCTCATGAAGATGAATTGGACTGATAAACGTAGTAGTGCAAATACATATATAGGTAACAAGAAGACAGAATAAATTCTCACAAAGCAAGCAAGATAATAAATTGTAAACACCAACGAAAACTTCTATTATCAAATAAAAAAGAAAGAGAGAAGGCAAAATTGTAAATACATATCAAGGAATGGCGCAAAGGACATTTAACTACCGGGAGACAGTTAAGGGTGGGCTGCTATGGACTCGTTTGGGAAAATTGTCCCTTACGTTTTCAAAAGCAGGTAACTTTTCTTACATCAACTTTTTTTCTTGAAATTCCTTCCATTATCAAAGCCTTAAGCAGTTATAGATTAGAGTAGGAATACAACCTACATTATATTATGTACACGGAGCTATATATGTCAGTTATGGAACATCAACCGACACAACCAATCTTTTAGAAATCTACACGTTAACTCCATCTATATCATAACTTAATACCGGAGATTATCCATATTGGACCTATTGATGGCTATAGCTTTGGAATTATCTTCATTTTCACTAAATATAGGATTTATATGACAAAAAGGTGGACACAGTGGTAATCCAAATGTTAGTTGATTGAACCGCCTATTGTGTAGTTCTTTATATAGTTAGATTTAATTATGACTCTATAAAAAAACCCATAGCAGTAAAAGACGGTAGCATTTATTTTACCATGAGACTGTAACACCCCGCATTTTTCGATAATTAAATAATCAAATAACGATGAACGGTGAAAATATACATTTTTATAATTGTTAGAATATGGCCACGAAACTTATACCATTATGTTCGTGGTTATTTTCTAATGAATCCTATATATAACTTGTCGAAATCCGAGTTAATACGGAGAAATTACAGAAGAAACAAAAATCAAGAGAAACGAAAAAGAAAAATAAAAATAAATATGGGCCGACCCATAGGTCGACCCATAACGCTCAAAGTCGACCGCTAGGTCGACCCCAAGAGAGCACAGATCGACCCTAGGGTCGACCTGCGTTACTACCTGGACGCAATCTCATCCAGGTACGTGCCGAACCAAATAAAAATTGATTTTTGCGAGATCTGAGCCATACGTTCATAGATCCGATGGCTCCAAACGACCCTATGATGTGGTGGCTTCAGATTCAATCTAAAGATCCAACGGTCTGAGATCCCCAAACTCCACTATAAATAGGACCCTAGGCCCAGCTATTTTCTCACAATCAGATTTTCTCCCAAATGGGTTCATTGCTTGAGGTTGGACCCTAAAAAGAAAATATTTCTAGGGAGAAGATCTTCTCAATAAAAATATTTGACATCTAAGAAGGGGATCCAGGAGGACCATGGAGCCAAGCTAAGCACAAGCAAAGCTAAAGACAACAAGTGAGTGGATTTAATTATATATCTTTTACGTTTATGATATATTATCATTAGATTCCTGTTAAATAATTTTACTCAGTATTTATTTCAGCAATTAAATCTGTTAATTAGTTATGCTGAGACTGTAAAGTGTATAAGGGAGCTTATATGTAAGTATTATTTATATGGAAAATAGTAATCAAATTAAATATGAATAATATTAGGCTTAACAGTTAGAGAAAGGCAAAAGCCTAAAAATAAGAAATCTACAGTTATTTACATCTATTTTAAAAGTTGAAATTTAGCCTGTAAATGTTAGCTTCTTTTTATTCCTTTTTACGCGAATAAAATAGTAAAGAGAAGAATTCACAAATACGAACTAAAATAAAAGAACACTAGATTTACAGAAATTAGATGTAAATAAGAAAAGCTGACATAAAACGAGAAAAATAGAAATTTGCAGTAAATTATGCTAAAACGGGGAAAAATAAATTAAAAGGGAAAATTTAATAACTCGATATGGAAGTTGGTGTTGTATTAGTTGGTTGGCTTAGAAAAGAGAATACATATCCATAGTTTAATATTTAAAAGATAACGATAAACGTAATTGCAAGAATAAAAGAAAGATAAAGGGAATTAGTGTAAAATAGAGACACTACTGTATTTTGCACTATCCAAAAAAAGGTAAAGAAATAATAAAAGGAATATCTTGCAATTACGGATTATTGTTTATAGCTTCATTTAGTATTAAAATATGGAAATGGATTTTTAGCACAGTTTTCGTAACCAACCAAATAGAATAGAACTACTTCCTAGAATATAAGAAAATAAAGTGAAAAATTAAAGGAAGTGAAGAAGAAATCAAGTTAATAATTGAGACAAGACTAGAAGCAATTAACAGAAATGTATCTAGGTCTGCATTTACTACGTAGATAATAGAATAAAAGCAAAGCAGTTATTATGATAAGTAAATTTGTGATAGTCGGACGTAGTCCCAAGCCAAGATTGTCATATAATATAAGAGTATTAAAGAGAATTCGATATCATAATAAAAGAAGACAGATTAGAATAGAAAAGATACGCTTGTGATTATATTTATAATATATTGATTATAAAAGAATATAGTAGTGACAATTGTAAGTAAAATTATAACATAGGTTATAATTAAGTAGAAAGAACAGAAAAGGGTTATTTTAAGACTTAAATTAAGTTAATAAGCAAATAGAGCAGAATTAACAGAAGAGGCTTATTTTAATAAACTTTGATCTTGGATTAAATTACTAAGCAAGATAATAGAACTGGCCCATACCAACAGCATTCCCTTTTAGTCAGGAACTGATGGCCTCACAATAGTTAGGTGAGGCTGGGACAAGATTATGCTAATTACGGTAAATAAGTAGCTGACAGAATAAAAAAAGTAACTAAACACAAAATAAAAGATTAGACTTAGGGTCTAATAAAAGAGTAAGATGCATTTGGAGCAGCCCAAAGGATGAAGAGCTTAACGAAGCAGTTTATCAAAGATTTCAGCACAGAAGAAGCACATCCAACTTTGTTATTTTGGGCTAGAAGGTTGTACGAGACTTCAACGGGACGTGAGCGCACTCTAGGGTGGCCCTCTGGGGTAGGCATAGCGAAGCAGTCCCCCGGAGGAAGCTCCGTAGGTGTTCCATCAAGAGAGTATGCCTTGACTGCTTTTTGCATGGCAGGACTATTGTAGGCAGTCAAAAGGGGTTGATGTTTGGAGTAGGATATTCGTATGACACCGTACTTGACTTGCGAGTAGGTTTTAGTGGGCAGGACCCAAAAGGATAGTCCCATGTGGATATCAGGCCAGCATCAAACCAAGAAGCGAGATCGGGAAAGACTAGAGTGAAACCAAAAGGCCAATGATTCTTTCATTATCAAGACATTTGATGAGGGGCGCAACCAATTGGATGTTTAGATTGTTTTCAGTAGGGCACAACCACTTAGCTCTTTAAAGGTCTTTCGATTAGTTGAGGGGTCACTACGCCATAGATTGCATACTGCAACACCCAAGAAGTGATGCAGGAAGTGCCAAAAAATGTTGCTGTAGGCTAAAAAAGGGCAAAGGCAACACTTTCTCGGTGATGCATTTTGCCGCGTTGCCGCAGACCTCAAAGGCAACATTTTGACTATCTAAGGCAACATAAGAAATATTGTTGCAATAGAACCCTATTTGGGTCTATAGCAACATCCATAGGTGTCTGTAGCAACATTCCAAAATGTTGCTATAGATATTAACTTTCTGAATTTGTGGGACCCACAATGTAGAGCATATTTGATTTTTTAATAGAAATAAATATTTATTTAATAAAATGCTATTGCACAGAATTTGATATTCAAACAGTAATTTATTTAAATGAATATTTTATTTCAACATTTGAAATAGTACAAATTCCTGACTCCACTATTTTACAATTCAATGATATATAACACTGATATTCACATATACAGATATTCCTCACTACATCACTCAGGTCACTCATTACATATGCAGTTTCAATTTATACAGACACCGACACTGACAAATATATGATGAGCCGAGTGCCGAGCCGAAGGCGAGCCGAGAAGCGGGTCCGGGCGCAGCGCCGGCGGGGGTCCGGGGCACCGCCCGATTCATCCGATTTCGGAAGATCGAGCCTTCATTGAAACCTGTCTTCAAGCTCATGCACATTTGATTTGACTCTGTCTTCAAGCTTGTATCCAGTTGTCCAGTGTTCAATACCTGTCACATATAATTCAAAAGCAGTTCACAGATATTAGCACAATTCAAAAGCAGTTCACACATATAATTCAAAAGCAGTTCACAGATATAATTCAAAAGCTTGTATCCCTTCTTCTTTTTCCTCTATTTTATATAAATACTCTTTCAAGCTTCCTACCTTAACTTCTTTCCAAAAATTTCATAAAAATATTGATCTATATATAAATATAGTTTTCTTCCATATAACACAATGATCATTGATACATAGAAATTTGCTTTCATATGGAAATTTATATTTCCAGCAACCTCAAAATTTGAACTATTCAAATTTCATAATTTGATTCCAACTTAAAACATCTCCAAGGCCATGCTATTCTTATCAAGCAACAGTCAACAGTGAAGAACATAAAGTTCAAGAACCAAACAGTGAAGAAACGTAAGTTAAAAATGCAGAGGTGAGTAAAATTTACTCACATAATAATGTGATGAAGATGCAGTCGATCGCGGCCCCTTCTATATCGCGACCATTGCCTTGCGACTGTTGCCCACCGTCGACGCGACTACCCCCAACGACAACCATGACTCCTCAAGCTTGCCCCTTTCTATCATTCCCAGCAAGAAGATTGGGAGCATTAATTTCAATTTTAGCAGCATAGCGATATTTGGATATACCTCTTACTACTTTAATGGCTATAACACGTTGTTCATTTCCAAAACCAAAAGAGGGGACCCAAGCATTAAACATGCAATTGGTTCGCCTCAACATTATTATGCATGCGCCCAGCAATATCTGGATAGGCAAAATGTGAGCGTCAATTACACAAGCACCTTGCGTGCACTCAACTGATAAACAATCCTCAACCACCAATGCTCCAACAAGATTAGGAACAACGTGAACAGCCACATTGCCAAAATCAGCGTCAACACACGCATTATCAGTACCATGAACAGAAGCCAAATTTCCAATTTCAATACTAGCATTATCAACATGCCACTGCCCACCTTAACGACAAGATGCTAGCATAGGAGGAATATAAGAACCAAGGCCAAGAGCATCTGCAGGCAGGCCAAATAAGGAACAGTGTCTTCGAATCATTGCAAGGAGGATTCCAGGGCATGGAATGGATTCGACAGAAGGACAGACGATACCTGAGGCGGCAGGCGAGCAGGAGAAGCTCGTAACGGAGGAAAGTCAACTATAGAAACATCAAATGGCGGTAGTGACGAACTGGAGTGAAGAATTGGAAGAATAAGGCCTACCAGATCTCGTCGACGAAGGCGGAAGTAGAAGAGGGCGTAACCGAATAACCATGGCTTCACGATCCCAACATTCCAATACTCGACCAACGTACCTTCACCGATCTTGCCTTTTGAATCTGCATTTTTAATTTGATTTTGCGTTTCATCTGAGAGAAAAAGTGGAGAAGTCGATAATTTACCCAGAAAACTGAAAGGGGGATCGGCGGGAAAACGAAAATTTGGGACAAATTGCAGTGGTGATCCGTTTTAACAATCGGATTAAATGTGGATCGTTGGATCGTATTCACGCGGATTGCTAATTTTATTAATTTTTTAATTTGAATACATCTATAGCTACTGCAACATCTTGTTGATACCTATGCTAACACCTTGAAGCGAGTGTTGCAATAGACAAAAATCAGCATACCTATCGTTACATTATAGCTAGCAACACCTTGTAATTTCGTTGCAGTAGGCCATCTATGGCGTAATGGGTGGCTACGTGGGGCCATAGCCACGATAAGTAAAGAGACAGACCAAGTAGAACATCTGTATTGTAGCCTAACAAGGCAGTCCTTTATAGACTTAGAAAATCCCCGACCGAGTTCCGTACAAGGTAGACCTTGTTAAGCGGGATTCAGGGAGTAGACAGAACGATTATGTATAGTCCTCAAGGTACGCACTGGGTGGTACATTGTGGATGTCCGAGCATTAGTATAGGCTAGTGCGGACACAGTTTTACGTTTTCATAATAGACGAAGGAACATCTGTATTGTAGGCCTTATGAGGCAGTCCTTTATAGATGTAGTCACGGAACGCTATAGGAGCAAGACGATGGAGTCCTTTGCGAGGAGGATACGGAAGGTACCATGGGTGGTACCTAGGCCCAATGCGGTTATTGGGCATATAGCTACATATATATTAGTTATTAGGTTTTAATCTACTAGGGAGTAGAAGGGTACGATTCACTCACGAAGGCGAGAGTATTATGAATCCGATAAACCTAATATAACAGTAAATTGAAATAAAACGGTATATGTAGAATTAAGCTTAGAAGTCTAAAATTTATCCATTCACCAGAACGTTAGTTCTAACCACCTCCTCATAACATCCTACAGGTTATGTAGATGGCAGAGACTTTCCAGCTTTGAGGCACTTGTTTAGAAAGTGATATTATATTGGTAAGTATTTACTTACTATTATATTTTAGTTAGTTACGCTGTGAGATATTTATTTGAGCTCGGATATATTTATCTTTGCCTATTTGAAGGATACCAGATACCCAACTCAGGCTTCGGTGGGCTTGGGTTTTAGCTTTTTTGCGAAAAATCCGGATCCATTGGAATTCGGGTTGTTACAGAGACCATATTGGACATAATGTGATCGTTCACTCCTAACTCTTCATATAAGAAGTTGTATATGTCTATCTAAAAATGAGTCAGAAAAAATCCAAGTTCACATATGTAGAGTCTAATTTAAAATAATTCAAGCCTCCTCCACTGTCGAAACCTTTAATCAACAGAGAAAATGGAGTAGATGATGTGAGCATAAAGATACACTATTGCGGAATGTGCCATACTGTTCTCTATTATGTCAAAAATGAGTGGGGTGTCACTAATTATCCCGTTGTTCCTAGGTATGTATATACTCACAATATGTTATGAAGTATTTTCATTACAGTATATATTTTTATAATAAAATGAGGCGCAACACATGTTGCATATAATAATGTATCTGTTTGCTGTCGGAATAAATGCATTGTTTGTTATTATCAACATTGTCTATCTTATGATCACATGGGGAAGACCTTATGCGTAGTTAATTATAATCATATACAGATGTAAAATTCTATCCAGTTGACTAATAAATAAATCGTATACAGGTATGAGATAACAGTGTAGTCACTAAAGTAGTAGGCAATGCGAGCAATTTCAAGGTAGGTGACCGAGTTGGAGTTGGATACATAATCGCTTGCTGCCTCAACTACTAGTTCTTCAATGGTTCTCAATAAAATTACCGTGACCAAATGCAATCCACATATAATGGTATTTATTGGGACGGTAGCACCGCTTATGGTGGCTACTCTGAAATGATAGTTTCTCACAAAGGGTTTTAACATTTAACTAAACTAAACATTGTCCCTAAAAATCTCACACATGTACACAATAATTTGACCTAATTATAGTTAAATCTATCCCTTGGAAAATTTAAAACTGAATTCATGTTTCTTTATTTATAACAATTGAAATTTAGTTGAATAATAACCAGGTTTTTGGTCCATATACCCAATAACCTTCCTTTGCTTGTCGGCTCCACTTCTATGAAAGAACACAAAATGCTTGAATCACCGGGCAAAAAACTTGGATTGGTCGGGCTTGGGGGACTTGGTCACCTTGCTCTTATGTTCGGTAAAGCATTTGGACTTCATGTTACTATCATTAAAACATCCCCTTTTAAAGAAAAGGAAGCTAGAGAGCATTTAGGTGCTGATGATTTTCTACTTAGCACCGATCCTGAACAGATGAAGGTGTTATTATTATTTTTTAATGAAGAGATATGATCAGTTTGAAAAAACCTTATCAATGTACAAATAGTCATTGTCATCAAATATGATATTTGAATTTAACTGGTTTCTTAATAATGTGGCGATCTATATTGCACTGTTATATCAATAATCTGCAGCAAAGCGTTTTGAGATTATGTTACTGACACAATCAGCAACATGCCGCATTCACTTGGACCATTTCTTAAGTTGCTTAAAATTAGAGGTACATTGGTGTTTCTTGGTGCACCTGATGAACCAATTGAACTTCATTCTTTTCCTATTATATTTGATAAGTAAATATTTCTTTTCTCGATATGATGTACTCTTGTAAGACTAACTGATGAAATACATCATTCCATTTGCTATGATATTTTAGTTTTGGATTATGATCCTTACCTACTCAATCCATACTATATAATACAAGGTAGGTTTCAACACTATAAAATACACTTTGAACATAGGAGTACCTGACTGAATCTTTTTTATGGTTCAATGATTTGTAGGTAGAAGGGTAATAAGCGGTAGCATAGTAGGAGGGATATGTCTTCTTGATATAGAATGTAGTGCTCAACAGGTTTTCACTGACAAAGGCCGAGTACTAATAGAATGTTCCGAGTAAACTTGGGCTTACTCTAGCAATGGCTGACCTGAACTTACACGGCATGCTTCATGATGCATTCATCACTACCAAGGACATGGTAGACTGAACTAAATGAACTCTATATGATGGCATTTGTAGTTTGAGAAGGGACCAAGTAAACTGAATGAACACCATATGCTTATTAGTGCGATGCTATATTTCTTCAGTATGCATGTCTGCTTTTTCATTACACTATTCATTATACAAATTTTATATTTGGGTTGTCCATACATGATACAAGATTATGGTTAACTACATAGCCCACATTTACTAAATATTAGAGTAACATTATCAATTAGGTGCTCATTTTTGTCTTATTTTAATGTGGCTGTATCAGGAACAATTCGCAGTGGTGACGACAATGCGACAGAGTTATTTGAACTTGTTGCTATCATGTTACGGAAATTTTTTTACCATGTAGCTATAAAATACTTGTAACAAGCAATAGAAAAATAGGATAGGGATGATCATGATTTAGCACAGGTTTATGCATTTTTCTTTATGAAATTTCCTTTGACTTTCTATCCCATTTTTATCCATTGGAAACCGTATTTGTTATAGTACCTAATTGGATAACAATATTTCTGTTAATATAGAACTAACATCTTCAATGAACTGAGTTTTTTTTTACTGATTTTGGCTTTTTTTATTTGCTCCATTAACGAAAGGTTTACTAAACCTGCGCTTTTGAGTTCTTGACATTCTTAAAAAATAGCAAACCTGGTATTTAGTGTGAATTTAGAGCAGACTATAATTGTACTATTTTTAAAAAATTCCCAAAATCATTGCACAGTAAATTTATAAGCAGGGATCAGAAGATCTCAAAATATTTTTCTACTAATATTTCAAAACCCAACTCCTCACTAACAACCAAAATCACTATTCTGAAGAAAAGGCTTGTGGATGTTACTGTAAAATATGAAAGCTTACCCTGAGAGTGTTGCATTCATAGTGACAAAATTGTGGTGGTGATTTAGCCTTTTCAAATGACATGCTTGTTGTGGTAACTTGTTCATCCTAAACCTGCTAATAGTTAAAAGTTAAAACAAATTAACATGTGCATCCAGTTACACCTTGTATGGAAACAGGTTTTTTTATTTGGCTTATCGTGGGGTAGTAGTATTGGATTAAGAAACATGTTATCACTTTGCGCCTAGTACTTAGTGGTGGATTAATACTTATTTTAAGTGAATTAATAAATGTGGCATTCCTTGACAAACAAACACAAACAATGAGTATTTTTATTATTACGTTTCAAATAGTGTAAACAAGTGATCTAAATTTTAGTTTTCAAAGAAAAGAACAGTAAGAACTATGCTAATAAAAATAATATGCTAATTGAACATTAAAAAAATTTATATTGCTATACCATAAGATATATCTTTGGACTATAACAAGTACAATTCAAACTTGTAGTAGAACGTGATAAAATATCTTTATAACAACGTCAATCCACATGTTGATAGTTGTAAATTTGATGTTATGTGAGCTGAATGATCGAGATATTTAACAATAAAGTTGAATTTCTTAATTTTCTTAAATGGGCTTCATTTAATTTTTCAAGTTGTTAATCCAAACCCTTTGAAAAACAATTTCCAAATTAATGGATCTTAAATTCTCAAATTCCTTGTTTTAAACCCATTTTTATTTACAATTCATATTATAAATATACTTAGGCAATTTCATTTACTTTCCGTTTATAAATCACATTTATAAATCATATTTATATAATCTCACTTCTTATGTAATATCATTCCACAAATATTTATTATTTTAACTATAATTAATACTCTATATTTCATATTTATAAATTCACACTCTTATATAACTCAGTTTATAATTGTTTATCTTCGTTCAGATTATAATAGTCGCAACTTTTATTAGACCAACAAACAATAAATGATAATAATCAAATATTATCATTTACTAACAACCAAACACACCATATATAGCTATAATAATTTCTAAAAAATTATTCCTTTATATATGAAATATAACTTTGGTAAAATTATTTCATTTACCAATTTCAAAACAATACTGTGTAGATTTGCCTTGTTTAAGTGTTTAGAAACCCCTATCGATATCATGGCATCCCACGAACTGACCAAAATTCATAAACCACTCAACAGATAAACTAACACAATATAAAACATTTTTATAATCACTAACAAATAAGCGCTCATATGTATATACACACTCAAAACTCATAATAAGGCATTCCATTACCTTATCTCTTATTGAGTTACCCCACCAAAAGTCAAGGTCCTCGATTAACCTTGCGCTCCGATACCAAGTGTAACAACCGGGAATTTCAGACCCTCGAAAATCAGCACTAATACGTTTACTATATTACGTGCCGAGCAATCGAATTCCGAAAAACCTGATTGTTAGGGGAAAATAAGGAAGAAAGAAGAAGAGAAAGAAACTTAAAACAACATGGAATTTCATAATCGTAGCGGAACAACATATAATATAATATCAATGATCTTTACAAAAGAGAAACTGTTATATACATACATCCATTAGAGTACAACGACAAATCACAATCATCAGCCTGGATAGTTATAACAACCCATTCTCACAAATGCTGATGATTTCAACAACAAAACTGTAACAACCCGCATATTTTTACGATAATATATTTAAATGATTTATTTAAATATAGCATCGTTAGATGAATTTAAAAGTCCAAAACGTGACTTTTGTAAACAGTCGAATCCGGACTCGAGACCAGTTCCATTGAGTCCAAAATGGCATTTGCGACCTTTTTGAGTATAAACATTGATATGTTTGGAGTTGAGTAGAATTCTGCTATTTTTCTATTGGGCTATGGGTTTGGTTTTCAGCCCACTAACTCATCTAATACCCTAACTCTTCCTCCAACTCCTCATCGTTCGCTCTATTATTTCCTAACACTCAAGTTAAAGGAAAATGGGGGAAGGAAAGGGAAATTAAAATTCCTAAACCCTAGATTACTAGGAAATTCAAGATTCAAGCTCCAAAAATCAAAGAGAAGCTTAGGTAAGCATCCTCTTCTTCTCCACCTCAATCTCTCTCCAATTTCCAGAAAATCCAATAACCTAATTTAGGTAATATTTGCATTTGATCATAGATTGAGGGTTTTTGAAGTTAATTGGAGGAGAGATTGATCTTGCCTTGTTTTAAAGCTTCTCATTCGTTGTTTTTGGAATTAAAGGTGAGTTCTTGAACTCACATCTATGTGTATAGCCTTTATCGTTATTAGGTATGAATTCCTAACATCTATTGCATGTCCAATTGCTTTTGATTTGAATTGATTTGGTGAATTTTGCAATTTTTTGTATATTGAAGTCAAAATCTATGAAAATCCTAATATGGGTGTTTGGACATGTTGTTCGGAGTGTATTGGTGAGCCTATAGGGCTAGGTAGTCGCTTGGCGTAAATCCCTAGCCATCGTCACTCGTCCGATCGCTTTCGATATGATTTGGCCATCATTGGCCTAAGCTAAAACTTGCCCTGAGCTTCAGCTCAGACGTCTGGTAACATGCTTAGACGTCTGAAGCTACGGAATAAAAATTCCAGTCTTTCAGCTCAGACGTCTGAGTTTGTTTCCCAGACGTCTGGGTGATTTGGAATAAAATTTCCAACACTTCAGCTCAGACGTCTGGAGCTGGCAAATTCAGCCAACTTGCCTGTTTTTATGTGGGTTTCCATTTATATCGATTTTTGTTGATCCGGTTGGTTGTTGTCACTTATTACCGACTTTGATGACTTCTTTTCTGGATTTTTGGGAATATCCATTTGATGGATTTGACATCGATTTTTATGGGTTTTGATTCACGTCGTCGAATGTGAATTTTTGGTGATTGATTGTTTCCACAATCGTTTCTGTGATTTGTCACTTTAAAATACAAAGGTTTCTATACCAGTAGTATATACTCAAGCTCTTTCACAAAAACGATTTCAACACTACTTTTACCTACAAAGCTCGTTTTTAAAACCATTTTCCAACCTATTAGTATATATAAACCTTTACCTCATTCGTCCGAGAAATCCAATTAAATGACTTAGCAAAACAAGTGGCAAGAAACGCTTGCGATTACTTCGTCGGTTAATTCTTAGACTTGTTCGATTGAAATCTTATGACAATTTTTGAGTGGAAATCTACAATTTGTTTGTAAATATTTAAGTTAAGCCAGTGGTTATGGGACATGAATCTAAACTCATCTATTACTAGCTTGGTGTATTTTACACTTTTATTGATCTATGATGATCATTTTGAGGTTTAGACTAGCGATATGTGATGTCTCATTGTCTACGTAGGGGACTGTACCCCGCTTTGTGGAGCTTCGTCTCATTTTTATAAGCTAGCGACCTATGGGATTTATGGAGTTCGGTTCATCGGGCGTTCCGTTATTATACTACGTCGTTTTTCCGAATTATTTGAGTTTTAGGTTCATCGGGCGTACCGTTATGGTACTACGTCGTTGCACCGGCTCTATGGTTAGCGACCATGGGATAGCGTCCCGTTTGTGATACACGTGTTGGTGAGTTTTCATGCTCCCGTTTATGATAGGCCTTTTACCCCCTTTTTGTGATTTATGGATTTCTAATTGTTGATTTCTAGAATTTGTGTTTCACCAATTTTTGCAATTGACATTGATATGTTTTGTCAATATTTGGGGTTTGGTGAATAAGCTAAACAATGTGATATTCTTTTTGGATATTTGACGAGATTAGAGATATTATTTGATTTTTATTGTTATCGAACGTATACTTGCCACAGTATAGCATTATTGTTATCATACATTTTTATGGTATCTCTTATCCTTTCTCATCTTATATGATATTTATAGCTAGACTGATCCGTTTATTATTTTTCTTCTTAAATAATACTCGGGTCAGACCGAGGTGTTACAGGTGCTTCCACTTGACTTCTTAGCAGGGGCTAGCTTCTAACTTTTGGTAACTACTTTAGCTTAGTAGTTTTTGCTTTTATACATTTGAGTTAGAGACTCCTTGATGTATACATATTCTTTTGCTTAGCACTTGTACCCATTCTTCTGTGATGTAGTGGATCTTGTATGACCACTATTTTGATGTACGCTTTTATGTGTTATATTCATATCTGTTTCCGCCTTTATGATATGAATATCTGTTACTGATTTGTGTTATGCTTATTTCTATATTTGTTTCCGAAGCCCACATAGCCACTTTGTAGTAGCTTTGTGTTTGTATTTGATATGTCGGACTTACTCTTAAAATGAAATGCAAGTCATATTATCTGACATATCGGTACTCGTACAAAGCAATTAAACAGATGGTCGCTCCTCAACAGCCTTATTCTTCGTACTAATTGACGGCATTACCCAGTAGTGTCCATGGTTAGTGTGAGTATAGAGGTGGGGCGCCACAAAAAGAGCGGAAAATGAACATATATGTGAATATGACTTGAAGACCTCTAACTCATCTCCTGAGCTCCAATGCATCCAAAAAAATCTATAGGTATGCTCGGTCTGACCCGAGCATTATAATAAAATAACATCCGAGTCAGTTTAGAAAACCAGCATGAGAAAACATGCCCAATTGAATTTAAAGTTATAGAAAACCTTTGAAAATCAAAAGTATCTCGTAAGACCACACCGCACATAAACACGGGCAGGTTTTTACCTTATGATAACCCAAACATTTCATATGAAATTCTCTGATATTATAATAGTGTCTAAGATACAAATATTTATTAATCATTAACAAAAGTGTTACATTAATTAAATTCCAGCATAATAGGTATACAACTAAAACCGTAAAGGCTCGTATTGGAGAATGGATTCCATACAATGATTGGGTTACTGGGGTACCGCCCATCACGGTGCATCTCTAGATAAAATAACACCGAGGACCTTGCCTGGATCCCTTACCAACACAGAACCGACCTACCCCTTACAGGATAGTACCGAATATGATCACCCCTTCGTTAATGGGTCCCGAAGCTTACAAATGAGAGATAATATCGACTCTAGATAAGGATAATCATAACCTACTTGGGAGCGACCCACTTAGCCTTGCTGCATCTCCCATGTTTTAGTCATTCCCGGTTGATGAGGCTTGAGGCTATGTTTTACCTTTTATATAACACTTCCCAAATGGAATGCTAACACTGCACTCCAGGAAACCATATAATGCAAGCATTCATCCATACAAGTTCGTTCTAGGATTGAACGAAACACTTGACAGCTTCGTCTTCAATTTCCATCATCTTCAAGATGTCTTCACTTCGAAACGCTCGACTTGGATCGAATTGGTTTTCAGATAACACACCTGATCTCGGTTTCTTTGAAAAAAACTTTTCAATAATTCCCAGTAAACTTAACCTCGGTTCTTTAGGAAATAAACAGTCAAGGAGAAGAGCGGAGATCACCTCCTAACCGTTAGTGGATGGATTTCCTTATCATTGTCCTAGGAGAACGAAACGATATTTATACTCATAGTACATCATTATCGGAAATGACTGTGCCATATAACTCATGTGTTTCTTATAGATATTTCCAAATTTACGTTTTGGGTAAAATTTCAATAGTCGGTTAGTTGATTATCGAATAGCAAACATTCAATTAGGGTTTTAATTCCATAGGGAAAACCAACACTGGTTAAGCACATAAGCAACCACTAGCCTCTTTTAATAAATCTTTTCATTTATTAATCTCATTTTGTAAATATTGTAACAAAATACTTTTACAAAGATATATATATATATATATATATATATCTGTGTGTGTGTGACGACCCACATTTCGGAAGGTTTAAATCGATAATAATCCACACATGTCTAACTTAAACAATCCGGAACGTAGATAATCAATGGGGTTAAAAAAGAAAAATAAGAAAAGAAAAGGAAAAAAAATACAGAATCTCACAGCGGAAACGATAAAATATAATAATCAAATAATAGTTCATGAAGCTGTTACTATACAATTAATTATAATTTATACACATTTATCAGAGTTATATACACACACACATCAGGGATAAGTGATCAATATACAGGATAACATGAATAAGGAAATAATAATAGTAATAATATACCAACTTCATCTTCGTCCTCTAGAAACAGATCTACAATGCACTGGAGAAAAAAACACTGGACTGACCCGAGCGTAATGAAAAGACAAAACACTCGAGTCAGGACTAAAATACTCTTATGTAAGTCAAATCAATATCACAAATATGAGTGCAATAACTTAAGAGATGTCATGGGATTTTCCATTTCCTAAGGATCCGTTAAACTATTTGTATATAATAGTATACGCTATAATAGATAATGTTTATCAGTAAAATAAACATCAAAATAACGTTAAGGCTTTACATTGTCCCACCTTAACACATTTTTACAGATTCAAAACCAAATTTGTAATGGGCTCGTATAGGGATAAATATGACAAGGCACGTGAGGCAATGCCCAAGGTAGGATTCTGCCAGTTTACCCTTTCTGGCTGGTCGTAATCCATCTATGGCCGACCGCGACAATCAATCCAATCGACAAAAGGTGTACCCATCGAATACGAAATCACAATAGTAATACGAGGGATCAACGTTGCTGGAGGTAGCTAACCTCAATGGCTAAACATAGGCTCCTGTTTTAGTCATTTTAATTATGACACAAGCATCAAAGCTATCCATCATCGTTCTCTTACTTTATTCCAGTAAACGTCACCAATTCAACCACTATATTCTGGATATCATCCACTGCGTACACGGTTGTCAAAGTGGTTCCAATATTGACAAAGAGTATGCCAATAAGAGGCTCCTGTCTCTTTAACAACCAATCGTCATTTTACACACCGGTCGGTACTTTTATATTTCGAAAACAATTCGCACGTGATGTCAAAATATCATATTCGCTTCAAAAATCAAATCCATTTCGAAATCATCATATTCGCTTCAAAAAAAATCATAATTTACTTCAAAATGTCAATTCAATTCGATATATCGATTTCACTTCAAAATTTGATTCGAATTTCAATTTAGGTTATAACTTCACTTCAACCCAATTCGCATTTAAATCCAAGATTTAAATATAAACATTTCACCCTTTGACCAGTTTGAATTTTAGAAGATAATTTAAATAGTTTTAAAATAGTTAAAATAGTTAAATAGAAAATAGTTTGAGTAATAAAAATGGTTTATATAGTAAAATATTTTGGAAAATCAAAATAATTTGAATATTTAAGAATATAGATTTTAAACCGTTTATACCAAAATATCATTTAAAAATAGTTTAAAAGTCAAACCGGTTCAATTCCAAATTTCCCAATTCAAATCAGTTCTAATTTCCATTTCGATTTTAATCGATTCAATTTCAATTTCAAGTCGAATTTTACTCGATTCCAAATTAATTTAAATCCCAATTTCAAATTAATTTCAATTCCAAATTAATTTCAACTCCAATTCCAAATTAATTTAAATTCCAAATTTTAGACCATTTCGATTTATATCAATTCCGAGTCCATTTCCAAAATATCGATTCAAAACACTTACATCAACTTTTTCTTCAATATCCAATTAAAAATCCAAATCTTTAAATATAATTGAATTCCAAGCTTAATTTTGAAATATCATTTTATATCACTTTTACATAGCAATATTCAAAGTTCGAATAAAAATCCAATCATTAAAACAAATTGATTTCTGAAATTCAAATCATATTTCGATTATAACTTCAAAATCTCAAATTCGATTATTTAAACAATTTCATTTACCAAATTTAAATTTCAACATTTCAAGCTCCAGCTCGAAAATAATTTGATTTCCATAAATTCGATTTTTATTCCTAATATCAAATCATTAAATTGATTTCAAATAATTTTTTTTAAAATCATTTAATTTAACCAATCTGGTGTCCGTATATAATTCTATATCCTATGGTCAAGTGAATCAATTATTCTAATTTAATTCCAAGGATGGAGATATATCATTTCAATCCAAATAAATGTCATAGGTATATATCATTTCAACCTATTTCTCAATTTATTTGAAATAATTCAATCTATAGTTTTATATACTGTAAACAATATACAGGATGATAACATGATATATCAAAATAAATAAACATCCAAAATATCAACCAATAGCATCCATCACGTCCAATCATCCAATAGTCAATAAAATTCTCAACAATTTCATAATTATCAATTTTGGGTATTTTACGGGAAATTAAATTATAATTCAATTTAACTGTCAATTCAAATTCTATCAATTTTTTTTCAGATGTCAATTTAAATGTCAATTAAACTTATCAAACTACAACCAATAAAATTCAAATCACTTCACGATATAATTTATCTAACATAAAATTATTTCAGTCAATTGTGAGCGTATAACACTCTCCTTTTATTTGAAATTAAAAATATTTTCAGCATCAAATAAATTCCAGTTCCATTCCAAGTCGAAGACAACTTCGATACGATCCTAACGCAATTTTTCTCGCCCGAATCGGACCTCGTATGCATGAGATACGATTTTATTAATATAACGATTAAATAAAAACTTAATTACTTAGTTAAGAAAATCAACCAGAGCTTTACCTAATTCCCTTCTTCCAGGCACGAAGTCGAGACCTCGTCTTCCTCCTTCATCCGTTTGTTTTTTTTTACAATAAACCACAGTTGACTTCCACTCTATTGCCGCGTCCAACACCATGGCATGCCGCCGCCAATCATCACCGGAGCCTCGCCAGCCATCGCGCAATGCTCTACTACATCCAAACGACGCCGCAGTCCTAACATCGCGCGCGAACCATGCCTGAGCACCATCATCGATCTCGCACTCCTCAACCTCAACTTGCAATTCACCTACGAGCCTCCGCCTCGACCTGACACCATCGCCAGCTCTCGATTGAAGCCGAGCCCTTGAAAACGCGATCGATTCTTTTTTTTATTCGAACGATCGGCAGTTTTTTTTATTTGCTCGATTTGAATCTGAAATGGGAGAAAGGAAAGGGTAGAGGGACACAAATATATGCGGCCACGTATGAAAGTTGTTGAGAGGAATAGAAATATCTATTATTTAATTAGTAAATATCTCGCCCACGCGACCACAAAATCTCGAACTCCTAACGAGGCATGCCACCTTGCATCCCTAATGTTTTACCCCCATTTCGAACATAATAAAACTAGTCTCGAGGCCTAATTCAATTGTATGCAAAAGATAGCTTTTCAAATCGAATTATTTTAATTGAATTCTGAAAGTAATTTCTACACGTTTCATGCTCGCATGACCAAACGACAAGTCTGATCGCTACGAAACTTGAAATTCTACAATAATTCACTATTATGGATCCGATGAAACTGGTTTCGTCGAAATTCGAGATAGCGGGCAAAATGGCTATTTTTACTCGTTAATTTAAAACGAGCAATTTCCAAAAATTATTTATTCACTTTAAATTCAATCTTAAAAGTTAAAAATCTTCATTGTCATTAAAATAGAATTTAAATAAATTTCCGATATCATTTTCATTCATATTAAATCCAGAATTCCATTATTTAAATAATTGCAACATAAATTTAAACAACTTAATTACCCGATACATCAATACTAATAATTCATTAAATTTTATTTTTAACCATTTTTATTCAATAATTATATCTAATCCTATAATTTAAAACAGTTAAAAATACGGGTCGTTACAATATACATCACAAATCCCTATATTTTGAATACTTGGAAAAATATTTGTATACTTATCTCAATGGCATAAGTATACTCACCAAACACTGAGGAAGATTTCCTTTTTTACACGATTCTAAATTATTTATAAACTCCGTTATAAATTTCTAAAACCATTTATAACTATTTTATAAATCTGAGGAACTATTTATACAACTCCTCTATACATCCTAAAAATCATTTATGATCCCATTATAAGTCCATAAAACCTTTTATAAACTCCGTTTATAAATTTATAAACCCATTTCTAAAATTCTTTTATAAATACCTAATCATTTATAAAGCTCTTTTACCCTTTAACAAATCTTCCTTTCATTTTCCAAATCATATTATATGATTCCTCTTATAAAAACCACATCTATTTCTAAAACTCTATTTATAAATCACAAAAACAATTATAAATAAATTCTAATCAATTGCTTTAAAACACGAGTATATGATAATAAACATTATAAATAATAATAATAATTTCAAAACATTTTATAAATAATAATTAATAATAACATTCTTAATAAAACAATAATAATTTATCTTCAACATTATTATAAATAATAATAATTAATTTCCAAAACCTTATTTATAATAATTATAATTAATTTCAAACCATATCAACAATTTAAATAATTAACCTTACAAAATATTTAAATATTGATAAACAACTTTAAACAATATTAATATAAATAAACAACCTTTAAAACATAAATATACTTCTTTGATAAAAATCCGTACTTATACTTCAACTTAATCATTTTCATATTTATGAAACTACATTTATAATCTCCTTTTATTTTATAAACTTCTTTTTACAATCCCTTTATAAATATCACTTATTCATAAAATCCTATTTTAAACATCAGTTTCAATCTGTTTTCAACGTTGCTTCCATGTTTATGAATTTCTTTTATAAATTCCTTTCTATTTATAAAATATCGTTTAACATTTCCAATCTATCCTCATTTCCATTTTTTCCGAAATAGAATCAACTATTTTCTAAACAACATTCCATATATTATCGAAAATCCACCGTTTTGATTTATTTCCCAATTTATCCAATGATAAAAGTTTTCCTTTATTTATAGACACTTTTATAAATCTATCCTTTTATTAATAAAATACGATTTTACAAACACTTTGTTCATAAAATGCCACATTGATACATTATCACATCTATAATTTCCACATTTATAAAATATCTTACTCTATGTATATATCACTTTATATAAGACGGTTAATAAATATTTATACCAAAATATTCTTATTTTCTTTTTAAAACCATATCCCTTTGTTATATAACGCGGACTAATTTTTAAGATTTAAAAAAAATCTTTATTCACGGTACAAAATATCCATTCAAAATATTTTATAAAAGTATAAATTTATAATCTCTAAACCCATAATTTTTATTTACTTTAAATAAATTCCTTCTTTAAATAATTCAAGGATAATTATTAAACACATACAATTTCCAACAATCATTTTGAAATTCTTTTTTAAATAAAATAATTATTTTTATAGAATTTAAAAAAAGCCAAAAATAAGGCCCGGTGCTACTAAAGCACTAAATTAGCAAAAACATATCCATATCATCAAATATGGCACCCAACGAGTCATATGTCACTATATATATGAAAAGTAAAAACAATAGTGTGAGGAATCTTGTTGGATCTCTCCAACTTCTCCCTCTGAATCACATACAGTATAAAATCAATAATATAAATCAACCGCTTCGAGGTGGGATTCGTATACAAAGGGTCATCCGCTATTACACGGGAACATAATAGGATCTCCACCGCTCTAGGGCAGAAATATATCCAAACCAACAATATAAATTTAGTAAATTATCCAAATAGTCAACAATAAAATATTCATACATCCAATCAATAATTTTATCGACTAAAAATATTTCTAGCTAACCAAAAAATTGAGATTAACTCACACTGATTTCAGTTTCATCAAAACATTCCTGTTTTGAATTAAAATTGAATGGACTTTCAATTTTAACCTAAATTCCTACTAGCTCTGATTCCATTCAATCAAACTCCATAGTGCAGTACTCGCTGATACCATTGCAACTCGTCGCGTTCAATTTGGACCTCGTATAGAAAAGTTGTGAATTAATGATTGTTTGAAAAAATTAAACTAAAATTAACTTTTTAAATTAATAAACTTTAAACTAATTACCTTTTCCTCCTTCTTCCTCTCGCTCGTGTATGTTTCCAGCGTCGTCGTACATTTTTTTCTTCAATCGATCGCGATCCTTCGATTTTTCGCCGCCGCCGTCGCCTACGCCTGCCGTCGCCGCTCCGCCTCGCCGTCGTTACCCTCGCCGAACCTCCCCTGACCGCTATCGAGCCCCAAAAACCGAACCCATATGCCCATGAAGGCGGCCCTTTCTTGGCCTCCACGCCTCGCCAAACAACAATCCAGCGGTTGATCCCCTTCTATTCGTCGAGACGAACGTTTTTGTAGTTAGAGTCGTTGGCCAATTCGGCCTCTAGAGGCTCCGTTGATTTTCGATCATTGGATGGAGTTATTGTTTTAATGGCGGCTGAAGCCAATTAGGGCTAGGGTTTGCAAATGAAGGAAGTTAATGTCCTTATATAGAAATTTTTAAAGCACTGTTCATTTGTTAAATTTTCGAACTCCAAACGAGGCATGCCACCAAGCGTTTTACATATTATAGCCCTATTCCGAACACAATGGAACTAGCCATGAGGTCTAATTCGATCATATGCAAAAGCTAGCTTTTGAAAATCAAATTTATTAATTTAAATTCCTAAATTAATTTCTACACGTTTCTGTCTCGTATAACCAAACGATACGTCCAATCGTCACGAAATTCGACGGCATACAAATATTCACTATTACAGATCTAATGAAACTGGTTTCGTTGAAATTCGAGACAGTGCCTCGGAAGGCTATTTTCACTTGTTAATCTAAAACAAGTTACTTTCAACTTACTTTAATCACTTTATATTCAAGCTTATAAGTTTACTATCTTCATTTCTATCCAAATATATTTTAAATCACCTTTCAAAATCATTCATTCATTTCAATTTCAAGATTCAATTATTTTAAACATTACCAAATATTTATTTCAACGATTTAATTATCCAATAAATCGCTATATTTCAAATCTAAGTTATTCAACTTATAAAATTAACTTTTCAATATTAAAATTAGTTAAATATTCCAAATTCAAATGACAGAAATTTTGGGTCATTACAGATCGGGTGGTGACCATACCCTAACGGGTGCGACCCACATAGCTCTGCCGCATATCTCATGTTTTAGTCATTCCCGGTTGTGAGGCTTGAGACTACATTTTACCTTTTGGCAAATCCCCCTTGGAGTGCTAACACTGGCCTCCGGGCGACAATGCAACGCTATCATCCGTCTATACAAGTTGTTTTGGATATGGATAGACTAAAGGCACTACCTCTAGTACATCATTTTTGGAATCGCCCTCGGGATTAGTAGAAGTAGCCCTTCCACTTCAAAGATTTTCGACTTCGAATTCATCATCTTCAAGTTGTTTCCAATTCAAATGCTTACGTTGGTTCGATGCAGTTTTCTGATAACTCATGCTTATCTGATCTCGGTCTATTTGAACCAACATTTGATAATTTAAAACTAGTCAAGTTATCGATAGTGGGCAAATCTAATATTTGGGATGAGTATAGATTTGGATATGAAAAATAAGACATCCTATACTTATCACCACTTTCTGATTTCAACCAGTACTATCCCTTGATTAACAATAAAGTCGAACAAACGAAAACTATCATTGCCTCGAAATTTATTCTTCCTTCTCGGGATAGAGACGAGTTTCTATACCTTGGAATTTGGTGTTAAGTATACAATGAAGTTTCTTCCATATACTTAATTAATCTTAACCCATTTATCAAAATTAACCCTCTCATACTTATCATGTTTTCGACTTTTCGACTTCTTTATCACTTGTCTAGAAAATCTGGTATTAGATCTCACAAATAGAGGAAAGTCTACTCACGGCTTTTACTGCTAAATACAAGATGACTCACTTTCCATAAAATGTTTCAACATTTTAACACTACTTATCATATTTGTTTGACTACTTAATGACACAAACAAAGAAACCCTCTGTATATAAAAACATTCTTCAAAAGACAGTTGCTTTTAAACAAAACTGACCTTTGAAAAATAAGTGTTTTAAAATTGAAACTATTAATTAATTAATTAATAATAAATTTAAACCTTTTATTTAAATAATAATTAAATTATAATTTAACCTTTTATTTAAATAATAATTAAACCATTTATTTAAATAATAATTTTTGAAAATATTTTTAATATTTTAAAATTCCTTTTTAATACTTATAATGAATTTTAAATGACTTTTCAGAAATATTTAAAATAGAAACGCTTTTTATTTCACAAAATATTATCGATTTACGAACTGCATTCGTAGCGACTATTGCTATATGGACCATAACCTTTAAAATTGTTTTATACGTCAAAATAGCTTTTAAATATTTTTCTTTTATATTTAACCCACTTTATAAACTTGTATAAAGGTTTGAAAACAAAAGTTAAACTTCGAAAAACCCTTTTTGTGAAAACATTTAGAAAATAAGGAAGTAAACTAGTTTTAAAAGCACATGGGATCATGACGTCGAACATAAACAAATTTAAGTGTTAACTTTCTAATCAACATACACCCATCCATATACGCAAGCACATACATGTATACAAATGCAAATAACATCCATACAACAAGTAAAGATCATCACCTGCTTATAATGGTGGAGTATTATATATTTATTGTTAGTTATTGTATTGTTTGTTGCTTATAATTCATATGATTTCTTCTCGAATAAGTTATCGTTGATGATGTAAATAATTTAGAAATGCAACAAATATTATTATTTTCTTAAATGGTATATTTAGACGGTCGGTTTCCCCACACTTGTACGGTTATACTAGTTATTTAAACTCTTCGACTACATTTCAAGTCAACAACAAATCATCACATATATCATCCGCTTCAAGCGTGAACCAAAACAATATTTTATGAAAAGGAAATTTGGTATTTGGAAAAAAAAAAGCCAACATTTTATGAGACATGCCGATATATGGTTTCACTGAACAAACATGTTTTGTCGTTAAAAATTGGGTTATCCATGATTTTACAAGAAAACACAACTATCTAGGTAGAAGTTGTACCGAGTTATGCGGATTTCAGCTTGATGTTGGCATGAGAAGCCCACTAAACAAAATCAGTGGACATAATTTAACCACACAAATATCTAGATCCGTCTTCCCAAGCCCTCCCACCAGCTATAAAATGGCCAAAAACACGGTTGTTTTTCCGCCGCCTTCTTCATTTAATCTCTTCGCATCTTTTCTTCGGTTTTATTTGGATCTAAATTTTCTATTCTGAACGGCTGGCGATGACGATCGATATTGGTCTCGTTCGTCGTAATGGCAGTTTGGTTAATTAGCTTGCCGGCATTTCTGATATATCATCTCCCATATTCCGAGCCTTTTATTTTGTTTTTTTTATAATCGATCTTAGTTTTTGATTAGTGTTCAGTAGACCGATGATTAAATGATCGGACAAGCATACGTCTGAAGATCAACCGGACAAGTATGAGGTCATTTTATTTCAATTTGTGAATTTAGCTGTTTTTTTTTCTTTGGTAGGTCGTGTGATGATTGAATGCATAGTTCAAATGAAAAATATCTTTTGGATATTTTGATTAATCATTTTGTGTTTCGCTCCTATCTGATGACCTATTCGCATATGTATTCTGAAAATTTTAATTGATTCTTTGTTTATTTTTTCAATCGCTCGAGATTTGATTTTAAATGTTAATTGAATAAACTGTATCTAAACCGTTCTGTTGTGGTTTGAGATGCTGGCCATTGGTCTCATATCTGTTTTGTTTAGAGCTTCGTTGTTTAAACCGTGAATCCACAAATATTGAATGTAGTTGTTGCTTTTTGTTTGTTGATGCATAGAGTTACGCCAATACGCCAAAGCTGGGTAGGGGCAACATGTCAATTGGAATATAGCAGGCAATTCCAAATTTAGAGAAATGAGATTTTTTAGCAGCAAGTCCAAATAGGTTAGCATGATTAGTAACCTGATTAATGATATTAATATGGTTATAGCTCGGATCTTTACTCAGATCAAAATAACATGCAATTTCCAGTGTAATTGCTGATTAAGATTTGAGATTATGAGAATGTGCAACACCAGTACAAACCATTACTTGTTTAACATGTCCCTCTTTTGGATGTGTTTGGGTGTATATGCTGTTCCAAAATCTTTAGCAGGTAAATATGATGCTAAATACCTGATTAATGATAATAATAAATGTAATTTTATAACCGTAAGAAACTTATATAATACTTTAAAAAATTATTTTTAATGGTATTAAACAGTAGATATCGAAGGGTGATATTAAATATTGAATGAAAAACAAGTTTATGCAAGTAAATGAATGGAAATTAATGAAAAATAATCGTAAGAATGAATAAGAATTGTCGAGGTAGGTAATTTGCTGCTGAAGTGAATGGAATGAAATATGTTTATTGTGGGTAGATCATTGTGCGGATAAAATGATTTACGCACAATACATATTTTATTCCATTGCCTTCCGCACCAAATTGCCTATCTTATTTCAATTCTTATTAATTTTTACAAGATCGTCTTTTGTTAATTTCCATTCATTTACTTACGTAGAATTATTTTTCATTCAATATTCAATATCTGCATTTAAAATTTACTGTTTAATACTATCAAAGAATAATTATTTAAAGTATTATATAAGTTTCTTTTACGTTTAATTTACATTTATTATTTACTTAAAAAACTTAATTTCCATTTAATATTCAATAATGAATCATTTCATACTTAAATTTCTTTATTTTTTAATTAATATTTATTACTTCATAATTTATAAGCATTTTAAACATTGACTTAAATAGCTCCTTCTTACTATTCAACTTAATTATTAAGCATTTTAAACATTAACTTAAGTTTATAATATTTCTTGTACATCTTAATTCTTCATTTGTAGACATATGTTAATTTTAAATAATTTTTAATATTTAAGTTTTTATTTGCATAATATTCTATTATCTTTTTAGTTTACAAGTTAAAAAATTTCAATTTTTTATATATTTTTATTAAACACTTTTAACTTCAGATTTCAATTTGGAAGTTTTTAACCATTAAGATAGTCAAAGATATCATTTTATTACAATAATTGAAAATCTCTACTTATCAGAAACCTAAGAACTAATTACCGGGTTTCATTTCAAATCATCCTGAAATAATATATACTTATATATTTTGTATATCAAATCACAGTTAGGAAATTACAATTTAAATTTTGTTTCACCAAAACAACTGTGTATCAAAGCTATTATAGTGGTTTTCCCAGTTTAAAACTCAAAAATGAAAGTCGATAATGTCGCGATTATCACCGAAATTATTTTTCAACTGTAGAAGAGGGAATCACATAACTTATTTTGTTATATAATTCTATTAAAACATTTATTTTTAATCTTATTAAAAATGTTTCTATCCTAAAAACTTCTAAATAATACAAATATTATTTTTCCAAAATCTTATTTAATTTAATATTTTTAATTATCAAAAATAGGGGTCGTTACAAGCTTTTTGATTGGAAGATTTCATTGAATTATCTAGATAGCAACGGACTATCGTTGGTAAGGTTGTAGTGATAGGTATGTTACATTGAGAAACAAATCAGGCTCAATTGTCTTAGAGGTTCAATTGATAGCTTTTAGACCAATGTCCGTTCTCGTTTTGTGTTAATATTTTTTTTTTGCTAAATGCTTATGTTAGATGCGATGTTATTCAAGACTTTTTAGTTGAGTATCTTGAAACATTGTAAGGTTGGTATCAAAAGATCTCTTATGCTTACATTCTACGTTAGTTAATTTCAAATTCATTGTGTTTGTTTTGATTTCTTTAAATCTAATCAAGCCATCATTATGAGTAATGTATTTGTTTTTAATTTTATTTTCTTTAATTTGCATTCACTTTTTACCCTTTGTGATTGGTTGGTTTATGTTTTAGGTAGTGTATTTTGTTTTACAATAAAGTTATAAAATAATCATAGTGTATAAACCAATTAATCACATAAGTTTCAAATACGAGCAAATCCAATAAATGGAAATTAGGTTCAAGTTACCATATGTAGTTGTGTATTAATCCAATAGAACGAGTTAAGTAATTAAGTTTATATACAAATCCATGTTTGATATTAAACAAGCCTAATACATCTTTTGATCGCTTTTAAGGACAAATATAATTCTTTTTTCTTTGGATTTAAAGGCCAATTTTGTATTGTATTTCATCCTTCTTAAAAATTAATTTTAGCTTATCAAAAGCTCAAATATTTCCAACTAAATCTCAATCATCTCGCTTTACCATTGTTGGGATTTTTGCTGTCCTTCAACATTTCTTAGTTTAATTGACCGTGATTAATCTTTTGTTAATTTATGTTTAAAGCTTAAATTATATTGATTCTTCCATTAGTTCGAGTCAAAATGACTGTTTATGGTAAGTTTATTTTTAAATATGATTTCCTTTATCTTTGTTGTTATATGAATATGCACCTGAATTCAACTTCTGCATTTCATGTTTTTTAGCATATGTTTTGACTTACATTTTATTTTCTTTTTTATTTTCTTAGTATTAGTTATTGACGTTGTTAATGTGAATAAAATATGATGTTTGCTGGAAATTTTCATTATAACAAAATATTACAAATATTTTATTGTAGTTGGATGAAAGACTTACATTTATATTATTTTTTGATAAAAACAAAATTTAATTATTGACAAGTATTATTGTCCCGGTGGTTAAGTGATTTGTTTTGGTGCGAGAGGTCACAAGTTCGAAACTTGCGTAACGTGATTCGAACATATATTGGCATGTGATATGTTGTCCAATGATATGTTATATCTAAGTACCAATTCAAAAAAAAAATGATTATTGTTTGATAACAATTTGTATATAAAGTAGACTTGTATATAGAAAAAAAAAATTTTGAAAGATAAACGTGAGGTAAATCATATATTATTATAAGAATAACACTGTTAAAAAATATATAAACGTTTGTCATTTTCTACAAAATGATATATGCAAGTAGAGTTTGCATATACGTGATTTAGTAAAAAAGAAAATTGAAAGATAGTTTTAATGAAGGATAGACTTTTATTTTCTTTTATTTAGAAACCGAATTTTTTTATTTGTCTTGTGATTAAAACGTAAATATAATAACTTTTCGAAAAATAAGTAGAGCTAGAAGGATTAAATCTAACTATTTATTTTCTAAAATAAATATAGATGGTAAAATATTGCAACAATAAAATGACAATTTTATTATTTCGGGATGCCTCTGCGAGGGCCTTAATTAAAAAATGATGGGACAATGGTCGATCTTCTTACATCATTGGCTTATGAAAGTAGGTTTTCAAAAAAGGAAAGCTTAATTTATTAATATTTTGCTTTTAAATATAGTTTATTTAATTTACCTAAACTGCAGTTTTAACTAGAATTGAATAGGAATGTAAATCAAAGTGTGATCTGATCCAAAACGGGATTTGAACTGAAAGATTTTTGATATCAGCGTTTTATTAGTTATAGTTATTGATTTCAAAGTACATAAAGTGAATATTCCCTCAAGGTTCGTCTTTAGTATTTATACCTATGCTCTTTTGGTATGCACATATTTATAAATTTTTATATTTAATACAAGAAGAAAAAAAATATGAATTATATGTACTTATGGGGTATGGACTACACACACTTTTGGGTTTAATTAAAAAAAGAGAAAGAGGTATGAATTGCATACACTTGTGCATTTGAACGAAAATGATCAAATACTGAAAAATATACGTTTTTTCTTAATTTTCTAGAAAAGAATAATTTTCTTTTCTTTTTTGTATATTGATACATATACGAAATTCATATGTAGATATATGTTCCAAAGCTTTTAGAAGGGTGAATACTGATGCTAAAGACAGTCAAGGTACTGAAGAGACCACTATTAAGATTAAATATAAATACAAACATTTGAAATGAGGAAACTACGTAGTTTGGAAATCATCGATGAATTAACAAAATTTTATTGAATTAGGAGCATTATAAATGGAGGTAATGGTGGGAAATCATTTCTTTTCATGTTCTTCTACGGTGGTCTGTTTAGCTAATCATAACACAGTTTTTTTTTAATTTTATAAAATCACTTTCAATAGGGAGTGTACTTTATTTTTAAAAAAAATATGATTTTTGTTGGTTGGACACATCGAAAAACGAAGGATATGAGATCAGGTAAATTTCTCTCTGAGTTAACATTTTGAGTACAGTTAATGCGAAGTTTAGTATTGATAGCTGTTTGGTGGAAGATTCCACCGACTTATCTAGAAAGCAACGAACTATCGTTGGTAAGGTTGTAGTGATGGGTATGTTACATTGAGGAACAAATCAGGTTCAATTGTCTAAGAAGTTCAGTTGTCTCAGTTTTGTGTACGAAGATGTTTAAAAGATAGATTCTTTTAAACCAATGTTCGTTCTCTTTTTTATGTTAATGTTTGTTTATTTTTGCAAAATACTTGTGTTAGATGCGATGTTATTGAAGACCTTTTAGTGGAGTATCTTGAAACATTGAAAGGTTGGGATCAAAAGATTTCCTATTGTTACATTCTAAAATAGTTAATTTTGAATACATTGTACTTGTTTTGATTTCTTTAAATCTGAGTAAGCCATCATTATAAGTAATGTATTTATCTTTAATTTTATTTTCTTTAATTTGCAGTTACTTTGGAACCTTCGTGATTGGTTGGTTTATACTTTAGGTAGTGTATTTTGTTTTAGAATAAAGTTATAAACAATCATAGCATATGAACCAACTAATCCTTTTAGTTTCAAGTAGTAGCAAAACCAACAAATGAAAATTAGGTTCAAGTGACCATCTAGTGTGCGGTATTAATTTCTGGGACTACGGATCAAGTGAATAAGTTTATAAGATGCAAACCCATGTTTGATATTAATTTATTAACAAGCTAAGTATTATATCTTTTGATTGCTTTTAAGGTCAAATATCTTTTTTTTGGACTAAAAGGCACTCTTTGTATTGCATCTCATCCATCTTGAAACATAAATTAGCTTATTAAAAGTTCGAATATTTCCAACTAAATTTCGATCATCTCGCTTTAGCATTGTTGTGTCTTTGCTGATGTCGTTGCCATCTCCAACGTTGTCGTCTTCTGTCTAATATGTCGTGATTATAATGTTTTTGGGATTTAGTAACGCCTACTACCTTCAATGATAAATTATGTTCCTTATTCCATTAGTTTGGATTCAGATAACTTTGTTCATGGCTAGTTTTTTTTATCGTGATTTTTTTGTATTTTTACTATGACTAGTGTGTCAAAATTTTGAACATGATCTCCTTTATCTTTGTTCGTCTGTGAGTATGTGCTTACTTGAATCCAACTTTTGCACATGATATTTTAGCATATGCTGTAACTTGATTTTTTTTTCCTTTTTTCTTGCTGTTAGTTATGGACACAAAACATTATAATTATAACTTAACATTATAATTATTATAATTAAGTTATAGCATATTCAGTATAACAATTAAGTTATAGCATATTAAGTTCAGCAAGAAAAACATTATAACTTAATTATTATAATTATAACGAGTACATATGCACGTCCAGGTGGGCCTGCATTTAAGCACAATGTGCATGCATTTTTATTTGTACCCGTGCAAGTAGATTTGATAGTAGCATCCCCACATTTGAACGCCACCTAGGCAGAAACCGCTATTTTTTTGTTCTAACTGCAATAACTTCTTCATACTAACTCGGAATTAGGCAAAACTTCGACCGATGAACTCCTACCTAAATTACAGACAATATAGATCACTTGGATACTTTATCTTATGAACGCACACTATAGTTCTCCAAGGGGACTAACAGTTTACTTAGAAAATAACATGGCACAACATCCTCATATTTGAACTCCGCCTAGTGTAGAAGCCGCTATTTTTTTTATTCAGACTGCTATATTTTCTTCATACTAACTCGGAATCCGGCGAGACTTCGACAGATTAGCTCCCACCTAAATTACGGACAATATGAAACACTCGGATACTTCATCTTATGAACGCACACTGTAGTTCTCCATGGGGACTGACAATTATACTTAGAAAATAACAGGCTAACACATCCCTATATTTCAACTCCGCCTAGTGCAGAAGCCGCTATTTTTTTGTTCAGACTGCAATAACTTCTTCATACTAACTCGAAATTAGGCGATACTTCGACCGATGAACTCCCACTTAAATTACGGACAATACGGTATAGTTGGATACTTCATCTTGTGAACGCACACTATAGTTCTTCATGGTGACTAACAGTTGTACTTAGAAAATAACATGTTATATCCCCACTTCAATGCTCACTGTAGTTCTCCATGGTGACTAATAGTTGTACTTAGAAAATAACAGACTACATCCTCATATTTGAACTTTGCCTAGGAAAAAGCCGCTATTTTTTTTGTTCAGACCGCAATAACTTATTCATAATAACTCGGAATCAGACAAAACTTCGATCGATGAACTCCTATCTAAATTACGAACAATATAGTAACTCGGATACTTCATCTTGTGAACGCACACTGTAGTTCCTCATGGGGACTGATAATTTACTTAGAAAATAACATGGCACAACATCCTCATATTTGAACTCCGCGTGTAGAAGCCGCTATTTGTTTTGTTCAGTCTTTAATAACTTCTTCATACTAATTCGGAACCTAGTGAGACTTCGACCGATTAACTTAGACCTGTCAAAATATGACCCAACCCATTAACCCAACCCATTTACCCTACTTTTAAATGGGTTGGGTCAACCCATTTATGAATATTATTAAATGGGTTATGGGTTGGGTTGACCCATTTTTAAAAGGGTTATAAATGTGTAACCCATTTACCCATTTATTAAAAACATTAAATTTTAGTATAAATTTGAAAAATAAGAATTTTGAATATACATTGTAGTTGTTCATAGAGACTGACGGTTGTACTTAAAAAATAATAGGCTACTGCATACTCATATTTGAATTCCGCCTAGTGCAGAAGCCGCTATTTTTTGATTCAGACTGCAATAACTCCTTCGTTCTAACTCGGAATCAGGCGAGACTTCGACCGATGAACTCCCACCTAAATTACAGATAGTATGGAACACTTGGATACTTCATCATGTGAACGCACACTATAGTTCTCCAAGGGGACTGACAGTTGTTCTTAGAAAATAACAGGCTACCACATCCCCATATTTGAACTCCACCTAGTGCAGGAGCCACTATTTTTTTTTGTTCGGACTGAAATAACTCCTTCGTTCTAACTCGGAATCAGGCGGAATTTCGACCGATTAACTCCAACCTAAATTACGGACAGTTTGGAACACTCGGATACTTCATCGTGTGAACGCACACTGTAGTTCTCCAAGGGCACTGACAGTTGTACTTAAAAAATAATAGGCTACCACATCCCCATATATGAACTCCGCCTAGTGTAGAAGCCGCTATTTTTTTTGTTCGGACTGTAATAACTCCTTCGTTCTAACTCAGAATCAGGCGATACTTCGACCAATTAACTCCCACCTAAATTACAGATAGTATGGAACACTCGGATACTTCATCGTGTGAACACACACTGTAGTTCTCCAAGGGGCCTGACAGTTGTACTTAGAAAATAAAAGAATACCACATCCACATATTTGAACTCCGCCTAGTGTAGAAGCCGCTATTTTTTTTGTTCGGACTGTAATAACTCCTTCATTCTAACTCGGAATCAAGCGAGACTTCGACCGATTAACTCCCACCTAAATTACGGACAATATGGAACACTCGTATACTTCATCTTGTGAACGCACACTGTAGTTCTCCATGGGAACTGACAGTTGTACTTAGAAAATAAAAGGCTACCACATCCCCATATTTGAACTCTGTCTAGTGCAGAAGCCGCTATTTTTTTTGTTCAGACTGCAATAACTTCTTCATACTAATTTGGAATCCGGCGAGACTTCGACCGATTAACTCCCATCTAAATTACGGACAATATGGAACACTCGGATACTTCATCTTGTGAATGTACATTATAGTTCTCCATGGGGACTGACAATTGTACTTAGAAAATAACAGGCTACCACATCCCTGTATTTGAACTTCGCCTAGTGCAGAAGCCGCTATTTTTTTTGTTCAGACAGCTATATTTTCTTCATACTAACTCAGAATCCGACGAGACTTCGACATATTAACTCCCACCTAAATTACGGACAATATGGAACACTTGGATACTTCATCTTCTGAACGCACACTGTAGTTCTCCATGGGAACTAACAGTTGTACTTAGAAAATAACAGGCTACCACATCCCCATATTTGAACTCCGCCTAGTGCAGAAGCCGCTTTTTTTTGTTCAAACTGCAATAACTTCTTCATACTAATTCAGAATCCGGTGAGACTTCGACCAATTAACTCCCACCTAAATTACGGACAATATGGAACACTCGGATACTTCTTCTTGTGAACGCACACTGTAGTTCTCCATGTGCACTGACAGTTGTACTTAGAAAATAACAGGATACCACATCCCCATATTTGAACTCCACCTAGTGCAGAAGCCGCTATTTTTTTTGTTCAGACTGCAATATTTTCTTCACACTAACTCGTAATCCGGCGAGACTTCGACCGATTAACTTCCACCTAAATTACGAACAATATGAAATACTCGGATACTTCATCTTGTGAACGTACACTGTAGTTCTCCATGGGGACTGACAGTTATATTTAGAAAATAACAGGCTATCACATCCCAATATTTGAACACCGCCTATTGTAGAAGCCGCTATTTTTTTTGTTCAGACTGTAATAACTTCTTCATACTAACTTGGAATCTGACAAAACTTCGACCGATGAACTCCCACCTAAATTACGGACAATATAGCACACTCGGATACTTCATCTTGTGAACGCACACTGTAGTTCTCCATGGTGACTAACAGTTGTACTTAGAAATTAATAGGCTATATTCCCATATTTGAATACTTTTCTCTATGAGATGTAAAAGGGTATATTTGGAATTTCAAAAAGACATCGAGTAAATCTATTCAATGAATTCTCTTTATTAGTAGTAAAGATGTTTTGTTATACTGAAGATGATATGTTTGCTGAAATTTTTCAGTATAACAAAACATTATAATATTTTTTTCATAGTTAGATGAAAGACTTGTCTTTATATCAATCTTTGATAAAAATAAAATGTGATTATTGTTCGATAACAATTTGTTTACAAAGTACATTTCTATATAGAGGGGGAAAACATTTTAAAAGATAGATATGAGGCAAATCATATTATTATAAGAATAACCGTATGAAAAAATATAGAAACTTCCATCATTTTCTATAAAATGATATATGCAAGTAGAATTTGGATGTATACACGATTTAGCAAAAATAAAATTAGAAAATAATAATGATGAATGGATAGACCTTTTTATTTTGTTTTATTTAGAAGATGAATTTATTTATTTGTCTTATGTTTAAAGAATAATGATAATTATTTTTAGAAAAATAAGTAGAGCGATAAGGATTAAATGCAGCTATTTAATTTTTAAAACAAAAATAGATGGTAAAACATAGTATCAATAAAAAGGCAAGTTTATTTATCTTTTTTAAATAGCTAAATATCATTTACTTTTTTTCAAAAAGGTTAATTTAATTATATTTCACTTTAAGTGCTGTTTATTTAATCTTTGTAATTTATAGTTTTAACCAAGGTTGAATAGGAATGTAAATCGAATCGTAAAGGGGAAGATCTGATCCAAAGTGGGATTTGAATTGCAAGATTTTGAATATTTTAGTAAAAGTATTTTAGTTGATGTAACTACTAATTTCAACGTACATTTAAGTGATTATTCCACCTAGGTTTGTCTTTAATGTTGCAACCTTTGCTTTTTAGTTCCATGCTTATATCTACAAATTTCTGTACTTAATACAAGAAGAAGAAAAAATATGAATTATATGTACTTATAATTTTGGACTGCATACACTTTTGGTTTTAATGCAAGATGGAGAAAGATGCATGAATTTCATATACTTGTGCATTTGAAAATAAGTACGTTTTTATCAAATATTTGTAAAAGGATAGTTTAATTTTCTTTTCGGTATAATGATATAGATATGACATTTGAATGCAGAGATGCATCAGTGGAATTTTTATAATTAAATCAATGCTTAACAAAGTTCCTTCGATTTTTCTTTTAAGGTTTTGTAAAGTATCGGTATTTGTTTCCATAAATACTTAAACTTAATATAATCACTAAGAAAAATATGTATGTTTTAATATTTAATATTGTTAATAAGAAAACTTTTCAACATCCCAAAGCTATTTGGTTAACAATTAAAATTATTTATGTTACAATAGAAGATTATTAGAAGATATTACTCCCTTTGAAACCCCCCTTTCGATCGAGACGACTTGGACAAATTTCTTTTGGAGGATGATTTATGAAAGTACTAATAGTGTTTAATTGATCCAATCAATCTGTTCAAGGTGAAGATTAAGGAGAAAGCATCTCATTCGAAACTTCTATTTCGGATGGGTTGAAAGTGGTTATGTATATCAGGTGTTCATCCCCTTTCGACTATATTGAAAGGTCCACTCTGCCTTTAAAGAGCGGATTTTGCTTTCGACACCATTGGTTTTGCTCCTTTAGGATGAACTCCTTCGAAAGGGTTATAAGTATTATTGGATGTGTATACCTTTCGAAGGAATTCATTCCATATAGTGTTGCTTTTCATTTACACATCTAATCTTCCTCGGAGCGCTCCTTTCGATCAAGTCGAAAGGGATCTAGTTCAACCGAAGTGGATTTGATGTATAATATGCAAAGTCTTATTTAATATATGCAATGGGAAATCATCTCAAATAGCATAAGTTCCGTGAACTTATTAAGGTCGAAACATCATCGTCATCTTTATTTTTCATTATACATCATTAATAAGATTATAATGTGATTTGAATGGGTATTATGTAAGTTGATCGCATGGCATTGCATAAGACAAAATAGAATTAAGAAGATAAGCTAGCATCATGTGCAATTGATCATTAGACAAGCTAATGATCAAAAAGATCTACCTCGTGATCAAAATCTTATTGAATCCATGCGCTTCCTGTTTTAATATGAATCCGAATTGAGTTACAAGTAATAGAGCTTTTTCCTCAAATCAATTTAGGGTTACAAAGACTTGATTTAGCTAAGAAATGGAGGAATGAGTTTGGATTTCAAAATTCGATCCCTAAAATCGAATCCATAGGATCATATTTATAGATGCAGGTTGTCCCCTTTCACGCTCATTCTTTCGACTCAGTCGAATGGTCTTCCTCTTATCTTTCGCTTTCATCGTTTCGACATGGTCGAAAGGGCTTCTTTCTGTTTGCGGTGCGCCTGCTTTCGATCCTGTCGAAAGGCTTTTCTTTCGAGTTTTCTCACTTATTCTTGCACCTCACATCTTCTTATTCTAGACCTTTCGAACTAGTCGAAAGGATCTCCGTGTCCACCTATCGCTGCCATCAAGGTCCAAGTGTCTCTTTTATCCGTTTTCTTCTAGGCTGCTTTCAACTTCATCGAAAGGGTAGTAATCGCGCTCCTCGCTCTGTGTTGCTATAATGTTCCGAGTAAGAATTGGGTTGAGCCTTCACATTGCTTCGAAAGGCATGAGAGTGATATCTGATTCGAAAGGATTTTTGGCTTTCATGTAGGATTTTCATCATGCTTTCGAAAGGTTCCAACCGTTTCGAAAGGCTTGTCCTTGCTTTCGAAAGGTGTATCGAAATCAATTCTTCATGTGGTAAACCGATAATGATGAAACCTTCTATTTTTAAGGAATTGTTTCATTGCACAAGCCTTTCGTTCAACACCTTCAAATGGGGTTCCAAATCCATTCCTTCTTCTCTTATATATATGTGAATTCATCCGCATCTAAATGTTTCAATGAGGCGGAAGAGTAGCCTTGTCTTCTTTTTCTATCTTCTCGAAATATTTTGTACTATTTACCATTTATGATGATACCGGGTGCTTGCGACTTCTTCGAAAGCCATTTCAATGCCTTTGAAACACCCTTCCTTGACCTTTAATGAAACCCATATCTTTAATTCTATTAGTGTAACGACTTGGAATTTCACCACATGAATTTCTGAATATTTAATTAATTTTAAATATTCAAATAATAGGTTTTATAATTAAAATAAAAAAACTTTTAAACAACAAATATTAAAGATAAAATAGTATTCAAATTTAGTTTACAGAAATATTAGTTTGATGAAAAACATAAAATGTGACCGGAAATTGTTTTTCGAATTTTCGACGTTTCATCGTATAAAAGTTATTAGAAATATTGTTCACACTTTCTTATATATATGCACACAAAGACTAATTATATAATATGAGTTAAGATAGTAAATTAGGTTTAATTAAGTTAATTAACCTAAGATAATGATGATGTGATACTTTGACAACTAAATAAAAAAGGAAAAAAATGTCACATCAAATGAAACATGTTAGCATGATTTGATATTTTGGAACTTGAGTTTTAAATGTATGTTGGTAAGGGGGAGGAAAGCATTGTCATTCCGCTGCGAGATTATATTTTGTTTTTTTTCTTTCTCTGCTTTTTTCTTATTCACCCCAATAACAATCCGCCCTTCTGTATGGTTTGAGTTGACATGTGTGTCTACTTAAAACATACAAAAAGGCGGGATGTTACAGTTGGTATCAGAGCTTTGGTTTAGCGATAACCTTAGCTTTGTGGGGGTCTGACTCATATTAAATAGGGTAGTAATGCCCTAGAATGAGTCGCTGAGTATATATATATATGAGAGAGCGTATTTGTTAGTGTTATAAAAGGTTTTTATATTGTGTTAATTTGTTCCGTTTTGTATTTATAAATTCTGGTTGGTGCATAGGACGCTATGACATCGATAGGGATTTCAAAATCTTAATAGGACAGATCAACACAATATTGTTTGAATATAGGTGAATGAAATAATTTTGCCTATTATATTTTTGTATATAAAATAGTAAATTTTATAAATGATATATATTTGGTTGTAATATATTTGTTTGTTAGGCAGTGAAATTTATAATATTGGTTGTAAAATAAAATTTACAAGTAAATGAATATAAACTGAAAATTTGAGAACTTAATTTCCGGGATTTTGAAAATTTCTTTCAAAGGATTTTGGAAAATAATATTAATATTATTTGGAAGTATTTTCCGATATAAATAATATTTCAATATGATTTGGAAGAATAGTTTTAAAGAAATTTTGGAAAGAAATAAGTTATGTACTCCCCTCTCTGTAGTTGGAAAATAATTTCTGTGATGAGTGCTCGCATCATCGATGTTCATTTTCGAGTTTCAAAGTGGAAAGACTGTTGTAGTAGTTTTACTACACATTTGTTTTGATGAGCAAATCATAAATTTTAAATTCTAAATATGATTGTTACATACATATATATATATATATATATATATATATATATCTATAAAGATATGGTGTTATATATTATTTTAAATAATTTGAAATGAACTTGACATGTAAATTCTAAAATTTCTATAAATTAGAAATTTCAATTATTATAATAAAATGAAAATTAAACTATTTAATAATTGGAACTTTTAAAATGAAAATAAGGAAGTAAATGCTAATTATAAATGAAGCATATGAGAAATTTGAAACTGGTAACCTGTAAATAAATAGAATATAAAATACAAGAAATGGTAACTATTGAACGTGTGTTTACTAAAATGAAATAAGATAAACTTATGTAACATTCAATTGCATTCTTTAACATATATATAACTTACCAAAATATTAAAAGTTGCAATGTTTAATAATAAACTGTAATAGGATATTATACATGTAAACTTAAGTAATGAAACTTTCAATGGAATTACTTTTATTAATAAAATTTTTGATACTATAGTTGTTATAAACTTAAGTTAAAAATTGTAAGGCTACTAATTAAATGAAATAGAAAATTAGTACTGTAAGTAAAGGATTTTGAACTTAAGTTAATGTTTGAAGCTATTTATAATTAAAGTAAATAATAAAATGAATACTATACTAAATTAGATGATTATAACTTCAATTGTTAAGGGATTTAGAAAATTGATTTAATATTCAATGACACTATATAAGAAAATGAATGTAAATTCAAAAGTAAGAAACTTAAGTATGAACTTATGCACTAGTGAATATTAATATCTAATGGAAACCAGATATGTAAATTAATAAATGTGAACTAAACTGTAATAAGAGGTATATAGTACTTAAATAATGAATTCACTGGTTATTATATACAACTGAATGGAAACAACCTATGAAAGCAATGAATGTAATGAAATAAAAAGAAATTGATAAGATATGAATAAAGGAAAATAAATGAAATAAACACTGAATGAATGGGAATAAAATTTTGTAAGAGATAAATGTAAGTTAAAGAAATAATCGTTGTGTTTGTACCAAAATTGGGCACAACACTCTTCGGAAGTCTTTGAAGAGATAAAATGAAGAAAATAAATGTAAAAAGAGGAATTATCTAACAAAGACTTCAAATTTCAGAAATAAGAATAATTAAAATGCAGGGAGACACAAGAATTTAGAGTGGTTCGGCGTATTGCCTACATCCACTATAAAGTAGTTTGCTTTATTGATCTTTCTTTAATGTTTACAGTTGAATTCAATGAACTACAGTAGGTGATTGTGATTTGCAGCAGTAAAATTCGTAGGTAGCAGCAGCAATGGAGTTCAGATCTGGATCTGGCGGAGTCCAGGCGTTGGAGATCTCAAAGAGGAAGAAGAACCCCTTTTCTGTTGGCTTTGGGGGTCTATTTATAGGTGTAGGAGGCTAGTATTTTGCTTAGATCTTGGGAGACCCTCTCTGGCACGTGACCAGGCCCGCACATCCAAGCCCGCGAAGTTTCGGTCCGATCTGTGATCGATACAAACAGATTTCGTATCGATCAAGATTTCATCCAATGGAGTCGAAATTTGGCGTGGACATTCTTTAGCATGCACGTAGTCTTCTATGAATATTTCGTAGCATTTGGACTTGTAGATTAGGAGATATGATCGATACGAATTGGGATTCTCGATATGCTATTTGGTTCGACTCGCTCTGTTCGACTCGCTTCCATTCGACTCGGTGACGTGGCGCATGAATCTCGCTCTGCCCTTGATGTTGTTTTGACCGAGTCGAAGTGTGCACCAGTAGAGCGAGTCGAAGTGTGTGTTGGTTGAGCGAGTCGAAGTGGAGCGTTATAAGGGTTTCGAACAGTGGCCTCGCTAATGGAGTCGAACTCGATGGAGTCGAACAGTGGTTCGAGCGGAGCGAGTCGAAGCGTGCGCTTCCGATGGATTCGAACTGGAGCGAGTCGATGAGGGCAGTTCTGAGGGATGCGAAGCGGAGCGAGTCGAAGGAGCAATTTGATGGTTTGCGAAGCGAGTCGAATCTGAGCGATTCAAAGTTGGCTCTTGATGGTTGCGAAGCGAGTCGAACTAAGCAAGTCGACCGGTGGTTGACTTTTATCCAATTTTGCATCGTTTATAACTTGAGCATACGAACTCGGATTGACTTGAGATTTGGAACGTTGACTCTCATAGCTTAACTTGTCATGTCATACCAATTTTGGCCTGATCCAGACTCGGAAAAAATTTGTCGATATCCATAGTGAGCCTGTGCATAACCAATTTCTAGGACGGATCGTCATTGGTTACTAGTCAATTCCTTGGTGTCATGGCCTTGCCAAAAGCCAGGATAACATTTTCCCCCCAAAGTACGTCCCGTGGAAACATGATGTGCTTTGAAATGCTGCTATCTCTATTCCGAATAGTTATTGTCTTCTCGATGAAAGCTGTCATCTTCGACTGATTTTCTTGTTAATGCAAACTGTTGACTATCAACTGCTGTACCCTGTACTGTTGCAACCGATTGTTGTACGCTAGTGGTTAGCCGCTTGCTATTGTAATCGTTATTAGATGAGTTTCTAATTCCTGTAAATCTAGAATATTGAATATTAGTCTGACATACATGCATATATGTTAACCTGACTCTCGTTGACGTTTGTACGTTCTCGAGTCGTTGTCAGTTTATTTTATTTTTGAATTCTGTATCGATCCTCTCCTGAACCGATGTGAAATTCGTTGTGACAACACTTGACGGTTGCTTTTAAATGTTCCTTCGTAACGATCCTCTCCTGAATCGATGTGAAGGATTGAAACATTGAAGACGATTTTTATTGAATTTATAGATACTGAGTAAGTATTCCGATTCGATGGAGTTAGCCTCTGGAATCCATGATTTGATGGGTTCGATGGATGCGAAGCGCTTGTTCAACTTGATGATGGACTCGAACTGAGCGAGTCGAAGTGGAGCGAGTCGATGTAGACTTCCTGATGGATTCGAACTGCTCATTGAACTCGGTCTCGGATTCGAGCTGCATTGGAGTCGGAGTCGAAATGGGTGATCGATACGAAGGGTGGTCTCATATCGATGGAGTCGAACTGGACACGGGGATGGAGTTGAAGGCAAGCGATACGAAGGGGAGCTTCGCATCGATGCACCGGAGACGGAGTCGAAACGCGTGTTCGAATCCATCGGGATACGAATCGTCTATTCCTTTTATTTTCAAGTCCATATAAATACTTTGTACTTAGCCGTTTTTCACTTTTTACCTTTCGTTTCCCTTCCTTGCCTTCGTATCGCTCAGAGACTCGAGAAGAACGAACGAAACATTCCTGCCTTCGAAACGATTCCTACCTTCAATCATTTGAACTAACCGACAGATCTAGGTAATCCAATAAGCGAATCCACGCGTACGCGATGAGACTCGGGTTTTATTAACACCAAACCAATCAGAGTCATGATCGATCAAAAGTTCTCTGGCCTTAGCTTCGCATCAATCTGGAGTAGGGGTTTCGAGATGATGAGGCGAAGGCCTTCGTATCGATCGATGGTGGAGCTTCGCATCGAATCGAATGCTTTGAATACATGGATCGATAGAAGGGGTTGCGCCTGATGGACTCGAAACGATGGCCTTGGATCGAGTCTAAAAGGTTGGTTTTCGATGGAGTCGAAGTGTGTAGTCCTGGGAGCGAGTTGAACTTCGTGCTTTTGGGACCGAGTCGAACTCGATGGTTTTGGGAAGCGATTCGAATTGTGTAATCTTGGGAGCGAGTCAAACTTCGTGCTCTTAGGACCGAGTCGAACTCGATGGTCTTGGGGAGCGAGTCGAACTAGAGTCTTTTAATCGATTCGAAGTGTTGTGCTCTGATTGATTCGAAATCCCCAGCCTCTAGTCCGAGTCGAACTTGCATGCCAACCTTCTGACCGAGTCTGACTCATACGCACACCACCATGACTTATTGATGCGAACACAACTCTCGTGAGCGATACGAATTTGACCATTAAAAAGTTTGAAACTTCCCAGACACTTGAACAATTACCTCCGACGAGCTTCAAATTTGCATAACTGGACTTAACCGTTTCATCGCATATCTGATTGCCTATCGAAGCTCGTCGATGAAACTGAAACTTAGCAAAATGACAACAAACATTAACTTGGAATGATAGCTAATAGTTGGATGGTACGGTTGTGACGGTCAGCGATGACGGTCCTTCCGACTGAATTCCGAAGTCTCTTCGCTTACATGCTTCCTTCAATTCTGTTGATCTTCTCAAATAATATATACAGTACTGCACTGCACAACACACTCACACACTTTACACTGGGGGATGCACGAGCGTTATTTGTTAGTTTAACAATGATTTTTTATAAGCTAGCTAGCCATGGACCCTTCAAGTTCTCAACAGCCGGTATTCCCGAGTTCTACCCCTCCAACCTTAGAGATACCGGTTATTGAAGCCGAAGTTATAGAGCCAGCTCCGAACGAGCGTTTAGGGGCTCGGTTTATTTGTAATCCAACAGATTCTGTGCCGTTAGGTATCTCCGAAGATATGCTAGGACGGATTTGTTTAAGGCACGGTCTGTCACTTGACGATGTGTTATTACCTGGGCCAAATGATAGGCCGCACGATCCCCCGGAGGGGTTTACCGCTTTCAATCGTCAGGCTTGCACAGCGGGGACACTCCCTCCCTTCAACCAATATATAAGGGAGATGTTATCATTTCTTGGCATAGCTCCGTCTCAGCTACATCCCAATGGGTATGCCTTGTTGAATAGCACGTTCGTCCTGTTTATGGAGATCCTCTTTCGACCGCCGAAGCCGATCGAAATCAGATATTTATTTAATGTCAAAAGCCATAGAGACAACCCTTCTTTCACCTTCTTGGAAGCGGTCAGAAACTGCCACATCGTACTGGGCTCCTGGGGGAGGCTAACTTACTATAAAACTGAATGGTTCTACGTCCGGTGCCCCCCTAGATTTGCTCGGTGTTGGTTGGATAGACATAAGTGTTGCCATTTCTCTCTTGAATCATTGAGATACTAGTAAATGACTTCAAAACTGACATACTTTCCCTTTTTATAGCCGCAATCTCTCGCCCCGACGGCGCATACTTCAGAGAGCTTGTTCGGATTCCTCAATCGTTTCCGAGCGAAGAGAGGCACATTGACTTGGTCCTGACCGACAGGAATTTGAGGACCGTCGGGCTGATAGAACGGAGACAGAGCATACATCTGGAAGGGATACATAGGGTGGTCCCGAAGAAACGGGTGAAGCGCAAAGCGCCCGCAGTCGTGATCGCCGAAGAAGTTGACCCAAAAAGAATGCCTACCGATACCGAGCTTCCAGCTGGGCCTTCTGCCGACGTCCAGGATTCGGGAGGAAGAAGAAAAGGCAAGGCTGCTGCTCACAAATGCCCTAAATCTAAGAGATTTAAATCCGTGGTTGTGTCTTTACCTTTCCCGGGGATTAGAATTTCGGAGGCTCCTCCCTCACAAGTAGAGAGTCCTTTAACAGGGCTTGCTGATATTCCGATCCCGGATTTTGTGTCGTCTCCACACGACGCCGGGACAGAGGAGCTTGATAGCGCTCTTAAACTGAGCGGGTCGCTTGCTACGAGTGCGGCCGACATTTCCGGTTGGTCGGGGGGTTGCACATGCATACACTTCACTACACTACATGATTCACAACTGTACATCGTCTAACTTAGGAAGTTATTAACTCTTTCTTCGTTTATCATTTTCAGGTACTATATCTGGAAGAGGATCGATGCTTGGGAATCTTCGCTCAGCCCGAAAAACTTATGGTTACTATGATTCCCGCATGAGGGATTCAAACAGAGATCGCGATCGCGAATACTCTAACCAGGACAGGTATGGGCGGGATAGAGAGTATAGACATCGATCCAGATCACACTCTCCTCCTCCTAGACTTCCGTCTCCACCCCCTGTTTTTGTCTCACATCCGCCTGAACCTCCTCGTTACAGGCCTTCTTCTCATTCTTCTAGACCTGATACTCATCTTCAGAGAATCGAGACTACAGCCTCCATGATTACTGAGCAGGTCTCAGCTGAACCCACAGCAGAAGAGGCTCTTAAGTTGGCTCAGATGAGGAAGGATTTTCCGAATATCTGCTTCGACAGTTACATCTTCCCACCACACTTAAAGAGAATTCCATCAGGGGTGGAAAACACGGTGCACGATTATGTTCACGATATATACACCCAGTACCGAGAGTGGGGAAAGGCTGCCGAAAAAGCTTCCATAGTGGCCTTTGAGCGAGCCAAAGCGCTCGAGAAGATGGAGACCGAGCTCGCAAAAAGGGATCGGATTATTCCGGTACTCACTGCTGAGTCTGAGTCTTCTCGGAAGTCTGAGATTGAGGCCGTTAAAAAGGCTGACGAAGCGAAGGCGGCAATGGAGAGGTTGGGATAGACTCACGTTGCCCTGGTGGAGGAGATGGGCCACCGGAACACCAAAGTCACCGCTGAGCGATATGCGGCGGTCAAGGAGCTTAATGAACTCAAGGCCAAATTTGCTGATATGGCCAAGGAGAAAGATGACGCGAATAACACAGCCCAGGAGGCGTGCAAACAAGCTGTTCTGCTCAGGGGTGAACGGGATGCGGCTGTAGCTAAAGTCTAGAAGGTGGAGACTGAGGTCGAGGAGACGGTGAAGTTGGCCGAGTCCAGGCTAGAGGCTGACATCAAGGACCTTCTCGTCGTTTACAACGCTAATGTGTTAAGGCATAGGGGTCTAGCCTGGCTCGATGATTTTTCGACGCATCTCTATAATGCTTGGAGCCGACTGGTTGAGGAAGAGAAGGAGGCACACCAGGGCGAGTCTGTGGATGAATTCGAACTCGAGAACTGCATTCTGACTGATGATGAAAAGAAGATTCTCCATGAGTCGATGATTCTGCGCGAGAAGGAAAAACTTGGCGCCCAGCACTTTGAAGTGGGAGAGGGTTCTGGAGTTGACCATCATGAAGCAAGTCTTGAAGTCCCAGCGTCAACCCAGTCCGAGTCCTCATCTGCGGTCGATCCCCAGGCTATTCTTGCTTATAATCCAGATCAGCCGCAGATGTCACCGGCTGCAGCGCAAGTTATTGATGCCGCTCTACCGCCTACAAGCCAAATTGAGGAAGGTATTCTGAACATTCTTCATATCTTTCTTAAGTCGAAATCTTTGATCGAGCTAAGTTCTAACAGTTCTATTATTTTTCATCCAGTGATCGATGCTGCACATGTCGGGCCTCCTGCTACTCAAGAGTCACACCAAACACAGGAGGCTATCGTCATCGAAGCGATCACCGTGACTACTGTAGCGCCTCTTGACGATATTCAGGGAGGCACACTTGTTTTTGACGAGCAACTGATGGAGGAGCTCTTTCGCCGTCATGGCGACCCTTTGCCTGATCTTTGATTTGTCATGGGCGGAGACGTTCCCACCACGAGTTTTCCAATGCCGACTGCTGACGCTCCCAGCGAGGCTCGCTCGGCCGTTGAAGAAGAAATCTTGGCACTAATTGCTGCTGAAATGGATGTCATAACACATGGTGGCAGTCTTGGAGTTGGGACGGCTGCACTTGATCCAGCTCCGCTTAGAACGATATCGCCTGGCGGTACATTCTCCGATACTAGTGTGGCTATTCCATCTTCCACGTTTGATCCTATCCCTCCGAATCCTCCGGCGGGAAGCATCCCAGTTCCTTCGAGTTCGGAGGAAGACGTTGAAATTATGCCCTCGCTCGGAGACCGTCCACCGACAGGCAAAGGCTCGAAGAGGAAGGATATTGGTGGCTCCGGTGGGCCTGTGCCGAAAAGGAAGCTGCGGAAGAAGAAAGATTAGACACGCTTTCCCGGTTTATTTTGACTTGCATTTTGTTAGCCGTGTATAGATGCGGGTTTGGCCCCTACTAGTAAGAATTTTTTGAAACTTGTACACGAACTTCTTTTATAAACAATAGAAATGAAACTTTTCTTTTTTGGCTTCTTTTCTGTCATTGTGTATTTGTCCAAGTGTTTCAATATCTGAAGTGTACTTGCGAAGTTTTAGCTTCCGAATCAAGTTTGGTTTTGTCTACCAAGTTCGGAAACCGTGGACATGGTTTGCGACAGGGAAACGAGTTGAATTTTGACGTCGCATTGCTTCAGTCGATGGTTGACGCTTAAGTCTTGCCCCCCAGTCTTGGTGGTGTGTTGCAAAACATCAGTCGGCGATTGCTCTTTTCTTATAGCATGTCGAGTCTAGTGCAACTGAATGGGTGTTTGAGACAAATAGAGATTGAGCGGTTTATTTACGCTTGTCCAATCGTTGATGATCGTATCCGCACTTCCGGGGATTCTCATTTGTTTATCGATGGTTGGTCATGCCGGCTTAAGTTTCAACCATATGCCCGCGATTTGAGGACTTGGAATTGATAATATACTCTGACTCGCACCTTGGGAGTTTGGAGTTGATATTTATGCTTCGAGTCATGCTTTGGGAACTTGAAGTTGGTGTCCACCTCACGCTTTGGGAACTCGGAGTCGATGTCGACGCTTCGACTTGCACTCTTGGAGTTCGGAGTTGTCGTTTATACTCCAATTCATGCTCTGGGAATTTGGAGTCGATGTTTATACTTCGGTTCGCACTCTGGGAACTCGAAGTTGATGTTTATGCTTCGACTCGCGCTATGGGAGTTCGGAGTTGATGTTTATACTCCTCTTCACACTCTGGGAATACGGATGTTAACGTGAAAAATGTACGCTAACACCCCGGTGTGATTTGTGATATCGTGAAAGCACCACCCGTTGGTATGGGAACTAAAAGTAAGCAGAGAATAGCAGAAAATAGTAAATAAGACAACAGTTTTATAGTGGTTCGGCTCAAAGTCAAGCCTACGTCCACTTAATCTCTTCTATGACTGATTCAATTACAGATTTACAATCACTCTTCGATTACAACACAATCAAGACAAGTAATCAGAACTTTGATGCAGAAAAGCTCTTTCGATTCATGTTGAATGAACTTGATTCTTTTCGAAGATTCTTTGGAGTGTCCTTTGTCTTTGAAGTGTTGAAGTCAGTAGAGAAATCAGCATAGTCTTGGCGTTTCCCAAAAATTCATCCCCCTTTAAATGCGGAGTAGGCGGGGTATTTATAGGAGAAAACTGGGCTTAGGTCGTTAGTTTTTAGGTCGTGAGCGACCTAAGGGTCATCTCGAGTTAGCTTAAGTCGTTGGCGACTTAATGGAATCATTCTGGGTGAGGTATTGGCTGTGAGTGACCTAACATATATATAGAAGTTATCTCGGAAAGATTAGGTCGTGAGCGACCTAATAGAAGAGGCAGGTCGTGCGGCTTAGTTCTGGAGCATGTTAGGTCGTTGCCCTTCCTGAGTTGCTAGGTTGCTAAGTCGCTAACTCGTTAGGCCGCTCTTTCTTTATCTCGCTAGGTCGCAGGAGACTTTCTGGAGTTAGGTCGCAGGAGACTTTCTGGAGTTAGGTCGCAGGAGACTTTCTGGAGTTAGGTCGCAGGAGACTTTTTGGAGTTAGGTCGCATGAGACTTTCTGGAGTTAGGTCGCAGCCTTCTTTATCTCGTTAGGTCGCTAGCTTGTTATAGATTGTTAAGTCGTGAGCCTTAGGTTGCTAGGCCGTTAGGTTGTTAGGTCATTAGGTCACTAGGTCGTTAAATCATTAGGTCGCTAGGTCGCTAAATAAAAGAGGGTTAACACTTGCCCCTCGAAGTATACGCCTAGGAGTTATGTCGTGTGCTTCGATATCTCTTAACCCATGCTACTTTAGATCGTTAAGTCGTGAGCGACCTATGAGGGAGTTGGGTCGTTCGTGCCGATTCGTGTTCCTCTGCTCCTGTATATAAGTCGCTGAGACCATCTCTTCCTTTCTTTACCTACTCTAACACTCTAACCCGCTCTCAAAGGATTTTCAAGCTCTTAAAGAAGAAATTAAATCAATCAGTTGCCGATCATCTCTACAATCACACTATGTAAGTGAATTCCGATCATCCTCCAACCACGATCACCGTTGAATTGTGGATTCCCCATTTTTCGACCCTAACCCGATTTCACATGCCATATTTTGCTACAAATCATATTACGATCGATTTTTGACCGTTATTGGACATGTCGTCACTGTAATTCATGTGAGCACAGCAATGTATCGGGTTTATGATGGATCTGAGGCGTTTTGAATTGGTTTTGGATGATCTGGTGGTGTGGGGAGACGGCGGAGTTTATTGTAGAGAGGATAACGGGCTATTGGGTTAACGGGTTAGTGGGTTAGGCGATTTGTTGAAAGAAGAGGAGTTAGCGAGTTAAGGAGATTTAGGTCGTGCTCGACCTAAGAGCCTTGAATGACTTAGGGCTTTAGCAGTGTGGACATGAATCGCACGAATTAGCTCTGTGAACGACTTAGCGACTTAGTCATAAAACTCCAAACGACATAAGGGACATCGACTTAACTTGCCAAGATTGCATACGACCTAAAGAACCAGCGACCTAATTTACCAGAATAACACACGACTTAAAACTGGGCGACTTAAAGAACCAACGACCTAACTTAACTCGCAGCATAGCTTTAATTTGTAGGAAGATAACTGATAAACTTCATAACTTGAGTAGAGCGACCTAGGGAAGCCCGACCTATGCTAGGTCGTTTGGACATGAACTGGACGACCTAAAGGAGTCTCGAGCTAACTTAAGTCGTTCCCGCGACTTAAGGAATGAACTGCACATGAACACTTGCTTATTTATCCAGAACTTGATTGGACCTTCAATTTGAACTACCAGAACTGTTGCATTCTTTCACGGATTACATTGACTTTTAAGCTAACAACTTGTTAAATACAACATTTGCAGAAAACTAGGACGAATATACTCATCATTGACTTCCCACAACGAATGATGGATTAGATCAAGAGATAATATTCTACTTAAGTAAAATAACCTGAATTCAATCGAGTGTGAAATGCTGTGAATCAACTAACTTGAATGAAGTGTCAACGCAACATTATCACAGTTAGAACTGCTTACTATCGAATGTTATCTGCATTGACACTACTCTCAGTTTTAATTTAATAACAAGTCTTGAATTTTCCTGAATTGACGTATGCCAACCAATATTATTATTTTTATTTACTTGTTATTTTATTAGCTTCGCACAACACTTCACACGCTTTTAGGAAACATGCACCTTCATATTTGAACATCCAGTTCCTTGTGTAGAATGACTTCTCATCAAGCACGAGAAGAAACAATAGAACAGATTGAAGAAGTCTTCCCAATAGCTGATCCTCTGGAGAATCCTCCGGAAACAGTCTCAACCACTCTAACCCAACGGGTTTTCAGCCAACTTTGCGCCCAATTTGGCATTGCTGAGACCGAAGCTTTACTTCCTGGAGTAAATGATACTGCCGACAGGCCACCTCCTGGCTTTATTGCTGTCAACCGTCAGATGTGCTTGAGCGGAGCTATTCCTCCTTTCAGTGACTTTCTCAGAAAGCTTCTTCTTCGGTTGACTATTTCTCCATTCTAGTTGCACCCCAATGGCTATGCCATTCTGATGGGGTTGTGTGTGTTGTTCGAGAGAACACTTAATCTCCTTCCGAGCTTCAACAAAATTTGCTACTTGTGTTCGTTCGGGAGGAATAAAGATCATCCTTCCATCACACTTATAAGGAGCGCTAGAAATCGTAAATTGATTACAGACTTGCCCGACAGCGCTCACGGGTTCTTAAATCAGTTTTTCTTCGTTCGTTGCCCTCCAGGATTCTATGTCATCTGGAGAGTAGGAAGTAAGATTGTCTATCTCCATTCACTCCATTTTTGAGCCTTTCAGAATTCGGGTTGTCAAGTATTAACTTCATTTTTACTCTTGTAGCACTTCCTCCCCCTTCTAAATACTCCAGCCACAAGTCAACTTTTGAAAGGCTAAGTGCTGTAGCCGTCGAGGGAAGGAGTATCAAATTTCTTTTGAAAGATGAATTTCTACATCAATATGGCATTTTACATCCTTCTCGATCCCTTCAGCTTCGCGATGCCCCTGCTTCTCAACCGGAAACATCTGACGCCCCAGCCCCCGCAAAAGAACTTGTGCCGAAAGAACTTGTTGCAGAAGCTTCATTGATAAAATGCTCCAGTTCTGCTGAGGGTGTAGAGTTTTCCGGCAAGTCTAAATTTCTTCCGGTTATCGAAGAAAAGGAACTCCCTCAACATCCCGGGAAGGCCGCTACAGAAGTTGATGAGGGGACAGAGAAGGAAAGTTCTGCCACAAAAAGTGCTGAGCATGCTGAAGAAGGAATTGCTGGTGTGACTCACTCGGCTAGGCATGACGGTGACGACATCTTCGGGGGGTTAAGCGATTTTATGGTGACTTCTCAGGAGCTTTTTAAAGATGATACCACCGCTTCTAAGCTTGTCTCTCCATCGGTTGAAGCAACATCCGTCTTGCGACCACTTCCGTCAACCCAAGAGTTGACCCCTATTGCAAAATCCAACATCACTCCTAAGCTGAAGGGTGGTTTGTAGCTTGACGCGCGTAGTTTGCACGCCACACACACTTAGGATTTTTAGCAGTTACTTGCACTTAACTTCCTTTTTCTGGAGATTTCTAAATTCTATCTCTTTTTCATTTTCAGATTCTCCAATGGGACGAAGCGGCTCGTATTATGATGATTTTCAACGCTACGGAAGGCGTGACTTTTATGATCCCCGGCGCTATCTCTCTGCCCCCAGGGAAACTGATGAGGAACGAGCGGCTAGGAAAGCTCGTGAGAGGCAGGCTTACGAGGTGCGGTATGGAAGAAAAGATGACCGCCATGACTCCTCCCAAAGAGATGACGATTCTCACAAAAGAAAGTCTCACGATGATAGGGGAAAGAGTCACATAACCGAGGATCCAAGCAAGTGGGCCAAACTCGACGACAAGTCTTCATCTGAAATCTCTAAAGTGCCCACTGCTTCTATCTCTTTAGACATCCCTTCCAGCTCTCTTGCCCTCAAAAGAACTGATATCCAATCAATCATCAATAGGCCTCCCTATCAAGTCGAGAAGCCTCCGCCTACACTCCACAGCCGATTCCCGAACTGGTGTCTAAAAGGAGTGCGTTTTGATTTGGATTTGGTACCGATCGACAAACAAGCCATGCTGAGAAATCTTGATGCTGTAAATCTCGATATCGAAGGAATATCCAACTGGCAAAAACTAGTTGATGAGCTTCAAAGAATAAATCGCTTAAATCTTGAAGCCATGCTGATCATGGAGAACGATAAATCTGAATGGAAAAAAGTTCTCGATCAGCATGATACAGAGATGAAGAACATCGCTGCTGATAACGAGAGACTTGAGGCTGAAGTACAAAAACTTAAAGATGAGCTCGCCACCTCTTCCACTTCTTATACACAAAAAGAAGAGGTTCTCCAAAAGCAAGTTAGAGATGCCCACGCTGCTCAGCGTGATGTTGAGGCCAGACTTGAGGCAGAGCAGAAAATTGTTGAAAAGTACCGCAAAGATGCTGCTTAGTTGCGGGAAAAAACTATCTCTCAAGACGCGGAGATTGCGATGCTGAAGATCTAGCTTGCTAAAGCTGAAAAAGAACGTGACGACGCCATTTCTGGGAAAGTGGCAACTGAACATTCGCACGAGGCGACTAAAGCCAACATCAGCTCCACTCTATTTGAGTTTTATGTTCATAGCGTTTTGGGGAAAGGCAGTCTTTCTTTCTTGGGCCCGAAGTATGAAATTACATTGGCCGAAGTGTGTGAAGCAGCGGTTGAAGTGCTCAAAGATGCCGGTTACACCGAAGAGGATTTTGAGGTTAACTATTTGGACGACGAGGGTCGTGCCGCCCTCGCGAGAGGGAAAGAACAACTTGCTAATCAACGAGCCGAAGTAACGGAAGGAGAGCGTCCAGGGAAGGCACCTTTGACCAACCCAGCCCGTCCTTCGTCTTCAGTCGACGTTGATATTATTGGCTCAAGTTCCCATTCTCCGCCTCCTGCTAAAGCCGAAACTGAAACTAAAACTGCTCACACTGAAGAATAAGCCCAAGAAAGTACTGAAGCCCAGGATTATGAAATCGAAGTGATCAAGGCAAGCTCTCAAGGTAACTTCAATTCCGACCTAGCTCAAGTGGACTACTCGTTTGCTTCACATGAGCTTGATGAACGTTTTGCCTATTACTTAAGCCTTGATGTGCCACTATCTCCTCTCTTTGCGGGAAATACTGATGTTTCTAACTTTTCTTCTTCTGTAGTGAAAACAACACGAGCCGCACAGGCTTCGCCTCCCCTGGCTGCTGCTCCTCCACCTCTTCAAGTTACTCCTCCTTCTACTTCTCAACCGGGGTCGCAAGAAGAACAAATAGAAGCTCTTCAAGCTTTAGACGACCTGGCGGCTTCTCAAGAGCAAAAAGCCGAGGAACTTGAGGAGGGCGAGAGGACCCCGGAGAGATTCACTGTCGATGATACAAAGCTTTCTGATCTTATTTCTCTAGGCAGCGAATCTTCTTCAAAGAAGAGGGGAAAGCGCGGGGCTTCGAAGAAAAAGAAAGGCGCTTCTGCTGATGATGAAAAAGCGGACACTTCCGCCGGTGACCAGAAAACAGAAGAGGACCCAATTGCACCTCTTTCTCCTTCTTCCGCGACTCATCCAGGCCGGCTTGTGAAGTTAGCCATTAAGCCAGGTGAGTGCTCTAAAGGCGACGGGAGGAAGAAGAAATGAGTTTGGTTCTATCTTTCTTATTTTTCTATTTTGTCTTTTGTCTAGAGACTTGTATTGACCGGATATTTTGCGGGTACCGGCCCCTGCTTTTTGAAACCTGTACATGTATAAAAATTTTGATAGTATGGAATAAAAATGACTCTTTTTACTTGTACAATCTCTTGTCAGTATTTATGAATGCATTTATTCCTTGTTCTTGCACAAGTTTCTTTATTTTCTTTGTATGATACTGCAGTGAGCTCGTGGTATGCTGTTTGAGCGTTGTTTTTATTAAAATAGCTATATGACCCCATACCACGGCTCATTGCAATAAACTAAAAAGACTTGTACTCTTATTCTAGAGAATAATTCTTCCGTTTTGAGGAAATATTATTCTGCTTTTAGTAGAATGTGCCTTGCATCGGAGAAGTTTTTCTTTCTCCCTTTTTTTAAAAAAAAAACACTTCAACTTTCGGAGATGGTCACTTTTTATCTTTTGAAAAGTGGATTCCCCTACGCAGTGAAGCGAGCTTCCGAAGAAAGCTTTGATCTGTTTGTCAGAAAGTTATGTTTCATCGTTGAATGGGCCCACGGGACAGATGTCAGCTGTTTTATCGGATATTTGTCTGCACCAATGATCACAAGTATTTAGCTGCAGCCTAGAACCTTCTTTTTGAGAAGGTGCCCCATCGGTGGTTCCATCAACGAAGTTTTTGGATGTGCCTCGTTAGAGGGCTTTACTTGTTTAGTGCTTTCGAAGAAGGCTTTGTGCCTCCGAAGAGGGCTTCTTGATTTGTGCCTCTGGAGAGGGCTTGTTTGATATGCCTTTGGGAAGGGCTTTTTTGTTGTGCCTCTGGAGAGGGCTTTGTGCTGTTTTGCCTGAAAGTAACTTTCTCACAGTTGAATGGTCCCACGGAGCAGACGCAAGCTACCAGACTGGATGATCGTTTGCACAAACGATCGCAATCAAGTAACAAGGGCCTGGAACCTTCTATCTTGGGAAGGTGCCCCCTTGGGTGGTCCCACCAACATTCTTGGGTGAGAGAAGCATTTCGATTTGGGCATGCCTCGTTAGAGGGCTTGTGCCTCCGAAGAGGGCTTGTGCCTCCGAAGAGGGCTTTTGCCTCGTTGGAGGTCTTTGTTTGTGTGCCTCCGAAGAGGACTTGTGCCTCCGAAGAGGGCTTTTGCCTCATTGGAGGTCTTTGTTTGGTTTGTCAGGAAGGTTGCATCTCACAGTTAAGTGGGTCCACGGGGCAGACGCAAGCTACCCGACTGGTTGTTCGTTTGTATGAATGATCACAATCAAGTAACAATGGCATGGAACCTTCTATCTTGGGAAGGTGCCCCCTTGGGTGGTCCCACCAACATTCTTGGGTGAGAGACAAGATTCCATTTCGGTTGTTTTTGTCTGCTTGTCGATGTCTTTTCATCAACTGCCGCTTAGCGATTCCTCGTTATCATTCTCAAATACATTTTCCTTTCTTTGGTAAGCTGTTCGATTTTTCCAGAGAAGTGTACTTCATGGTTGAGTGAATCCACGGGGCAGACGCAAGCCACTTAACCAGATGTCTGTTTGCACAAACGATCGTAGTCAGTTAGCAAGGGCCTGGTGCTTTCTCTTTGGGAAGGTGCCCCTTTGGTGGAATCTCCAACCGTTTGTGTGAAGCCCTTCTTGTGTAGGAATTGAATCTGGAATTTTTTGAGGCTTGACATTTGTTTGTTGAGTGATTTATGGGAATCGCTTGGGTTTGTGACGTGTTGAATAGGTAAGCTTCGCTTTGATTGCCTGCAATATTAAATCGATATTTTAGCAACATATTTAAGATATTTACACATCGAAATGAGACAGACATTTTATAGTAGTAGAAGACACAAAATTTATAGTGGTTCGGCCAAAAATCGAGCCTACATCCACTTTATAGTTCTTATTGTTGAGTCACACTGATTTTACAATGGCTTACAATACAAGAATGATACATCCAGAATTATTTTACAAATTTAAGCATCGCTTTTAAGTAAAATATGGACGCAAGTGGTTGCTGTTCCAGGCTCTCGGGATTGGATCTCCTTCGACAGTTGTGAGTTTGAAAGTGCCATCAAGAAGTTTTTTGCCTATGACATACAGCCCTTCCCAGTTTAGCCCAAACACTCCTGTTGCTGTCATGATCCTTTTCAAGACTAGATCCCCAATTTCAAAGCTGCGTTGACGAACTTTAGAATTGAAGTGCCTGGCTATCCTTTGTTGTTGAGCTGCGACTCTGAGTTCAGCTTCTTTCCTTCTTTCATCAAGCAAGTCAAGTGCTTCAAGTTGCAGCTTTTCATTTTCAGCTTGGATAAAATGAATTCTCCTGTGTAAGGGGACCTCTATTTCCACTGGAATCATTGCTTCCGATCCATATGCTAATGAGAATGGAGTGTGCCCAGTGGCAGTTTTGTGGGTAGTCCTATATGCCCATAGTGCTAGTGGCAGCTTATCAACCCAACCACCTTTTGCTTTTTCCAGTTGCTTTTTGATGGTTGATTTGATGATTTTGTTCACTGCTTCCACTTGCCTGTTTGCCTGCGGATAAGCCACAGCTGAGAAGCTTTTTCGGATCTTGAATCGCTTGCAAAATTCCTGGAATTCTTCGCTTTCGAATTGGGTACCATTGTCTGTTATTATCTTTTGAGGCATACCATACCTGCAAATTTTATTTTTAGTCACAAAATTTATCATCTTTTTAGAGGTAATAGTAGCCAATGGTTCAGCTTCAGCCCATTTAGTGAAATAATCAACAACAACAATGGCATATTTGATTCCGCATCTGGAAATCGGCACGGGCCCAATAAGATCTATTCCCCAAATGGTGAATGGCCATGGACTGACCATCTGTGTTAGCACGGTGGAAGGTGCCCTTGGGATTTTTGCAAATCTCTGGCATCTGTCACACTTTTGGGAGTAGCTAGCAGCGTCTTGATTAATATCCGGCCAAAATACCCATAGCGGAGAATTTTCTTTGCAAGAGTTTGGCCACCTGAATGATCCCTACACTCTCCTCCGTGCACCTCAGCCAAAATTGTCTTAGCCTCTTCTTTGGTTACACATCGGAGTAATGGCATCGAGAATCCTTGTCTGTACAAATGGTCGCCTTGAATTACATATCTCGAGGCTTTTCTTAACAGCTTCTGGCGTTCTTTTGAGTTTTCTAGCAAGGAGCTGTTGAGTAGATATTCTTTGATCGGGGTCATCCATGACTCCTGTTCTTGAGATACAACCATGATCTAGTCAATATTCATCTCATCAATACTCGGAGCTGTCAAGACTTCTACAGGGACCAATCCCAATAATTGAGCTTCGCCAGAGCTTGAGTATTTCGCGAGAGAATCTGCCTTCATGTTCTCTTCCCGGGGTATATGGTTTACTGTATAATGATCAAAATCATCGAGAAGCTCGCAGGCTTTTGATAGGTAAGCAGGCAGATTTCCTCCTTTAGTTTGAAACTCTTTCTTGACTTGGCATACAATAAGCTGGGAATCACTGAAGATCTGCAATACTTTGATGCTAAGTTCTTTAGTAATCCTCAGACCAACAATAAGAGCTTCATATTCGGCTTCATTATTTGTCGAAGGAAATTCTAATCTCAATGCATAACACAATGACCGCCCTTCGGGGGTTTCAAGCACAACCCCAGCTCCGGAACAGTAGTCATTTCTTGCACCATCAACATATAATTTCCATCGGATCGGAATGTCATCAGTTACCTCTTCCTCACTGCCACCTTTATCTGTGTATTCTATAATGAAATCTGCTAAAGCTTGTCCATTGATTGCTCTTCGGGGATCGTAGGTGATATCGTATTGACTGAGTTCAATATTCCACTTCAGAAGACGACCCGAAGTTTCAGGGTGGAATAGGACTTGCTTTAGGGGTTGATCAGTGAGGACTTTACTAGGATGAGCCTGGAAGTATGGCCTCAACTTTCTGGATGCGATCAATAGACAATAGGCGAGCTTTTCTATCTTTGAATAATTCATCTCTGCCCTAGTGAATCTTTTGCTGATGTAATAAACCGGGTGCTGAACTTTTGCGTCTTCCCGTACCAATGCTGCACTGAGAGCATGAGATGAGACTGCCAAGTATATGAAAAGGTCTTCACCATTGCTGGGCTGAGAAAGTATTGGAGGCTTTTCCATTTGACGAATCAGTTCTTCAAAAGCTTTCTGACATTCGAGAGTCCACTCAAAGTTTTTCTTTCCTTTCTTTAGAGCATCAAAGAAGGGAATGCATTTATCAGTGACTCTAGAAATAAATCGACTCAAAGCAGCGACTTTCCCATTGAGGCTTTGCAATTCCTTCTTTGTTCTAGGAACTTTGACTTCTCTTAAGGCAGTATCTGAGCAGGATTAGCTTCGATGCCCCTAGCACTCACAATGAAACCCAAGAATTTTCCGGACTCTACTCCGAATGAACATTTCAGAGGATTTAGCTTCATCCCATACTTTCGGAGAATCGCGAACATTTCTGCCAAATGATCCATGTGGTCTACTGCCTATTTCGATTTCACCAACATATCATCAACATACACTTCCATAGTTTTCCCAATCTAGGGTTTGAACATGGCATTCACAAGTCTTTGATAAGTTGCCCCTGCATTCTTTAGTCCGAAGGGCATGACTTTATAATAGTAAAGACCAACATCAGTGATGAAGCTCATGTCCTCCTGATCTGGCTCATGCATCATGATTTGGTTATATCCTGAGTAAGCATCCATAAAAGACATTAATTCATGCCCGTCTGTTCCATCCACCAACTGATCAATTCTGGGCAATGGGAAACAGTCTTTGGGACATGCTTTATTCAAGTCTGAAAAGTCGATACATACTCTCCACTTCCCATTTTCTTTTTTAACCAACACTGGATTAGAAACCCAATTTGGATAAGTGGATTCTCTGATGAAGCCATTCTCCATGAGCCGATCTACTTCTTCTTTCAATGCTATTAACCTTTCAGGACCCTGGGTTCTTCTTTTCTGCTTTACGGGTGTGAATTTTGGATCGATATTCAAAGCACGCACTGCAATTTCTGGAGATATTCCACACATGTCGACATGACTCCAAGCGAAAACATTCAGGTTTGCTTTCAAGAATGCTATTAGTATATTCTGAACCGTCATACCAAGTTGTGAACCCACATTCAGCACCTTGTTTGGGTCATTCGGGTCAACATGTATTGGCACCGTTACTTCTACCGGCACCACTCTATTCTCCCCTGCACTGGTCTTTCTGGGATCAATTTCTTTTCGCGCACCACTATGCTCACCAGTGCAGGGTCCACCCCGTAATTGCTACAAGGTGGGTTCTTTGATGTGGAGCGGAACTGCCGCACCCTTTCCCATCTCTCTGTTTTTCGCCTCCCGCAACTCTGTGAGATAACATTCCCGCCCAGCATTCTGGTACCCCTTCAAAACACCAATGCCGTTATCAGTGGGGAATTTCATAGTTAGGCACCACGGGGTAAGAATAGCTTTGAATGCAGCAAGAGTTGGTCGTCCCAAGAAGGCGTTATAAGCAGAAAATTCATCAACAATAACAAAAGTTTGCTTACGGACCACTTTTCTTTCCCCTTCACCAAGTTCTACAAATAAGTCGACGATTCCGATGGGATGTTTTGGTTCCCCAATGAACCCAACAATTTTTGGCGAAGAAGCTTGAACATCGGCCATCAGAAGTTTCATTTGAATCAAATGTCTTTTTGAAGAGGATATTACAAGAAGCGCCGCAATCAACAAGCACTCTTCTCACAATAGCTGGTCCGATACCGGCGGATATTACCAAAGGATCCATGGTGGGAGCCTCAATTCCCACATAATCTCTAGCTCTGAATATGATGTCATCGTGAAAAGTTCTTTGTTGTTTTGAAGGCACAGCATCTTCCAAGACAAAAACAGTTTCTTCTTTCGGGGCATGTCTCAGAGCATGAGCATACCTCTCCATCTCTCCCCAACTTCTTCCTGCCGGGTGAGGACCCCCTGTGATTACATTAATAACAGGACTTTCAGATTCCTGCACCACAGCCTTTTCACCTGAGCCAGATTGACGATCAGGAAGTTGCTGCCCTTGAGTAGATGAGGCCGGATCACCTCTGTTTCTCTTGACATACTGTTGCAGTTTATTCTGTCGTAGCAGCTATTCAATTAAATTCTTCAAATGGCGACACTCATTAGTGTCATGGCCAAGCTGGTTGTGAAATCGACAGAATCTTCCATTAGGCACAAAAGTTTTCCCAAGCTTCATCTCAGGTGGCTTAGGGTACTCGATAGCATCCTTGGTTGCGAAGAAGATGTTCTCTGGAGTCTCAGTCAAAGGAGTAAAATCCGAAAAACGGCGAGGTTTCTTCATATCTTTCTGCCTTTTCCCACCGTTATTTTCCCTCTTATGACCACCAGATTCTTTCTTATCAGAAGCTTCAGCCACATTGTTGTTTTCAATTTCAGCCACAACCACCTTTGCTGGTGCAGGAAGATTCTCCAGACGCATAAATTCGTCAGCCTTCTTATAAAACTTCTCAAGTGAATTTGGTTCCTTCATCTTCAACCATTTTCCGAACTCACTTGTTTTATCGATGGCTCGCATCAAGTAAGTTAGAATCATTCGAGGCTCAGCATTATCCACTTCGGCCAAGGCTATATTGAAGCGGTTCAAGAAAGATTTGATAGATTCTCCGGGAGCTTGTTCGAGGCTGGATAGTGACATTATGTCCTTGGCCTTTGAAGCATACAACCTGAACTGATCCTTGAATTTACGAGTTAAGTCAGAGAATTGATCCATAGATCGGACTGGTAGCTTTGTGAACCAAAGTAGAGCCACCCTCTCCAAATAGACAGGAAAATATCTGCATTTAATCTCATCTATTGCCCTGGCACCTGTCATATGTCAGTCATACTTGTACAAGAACTGATTAGGGTCGCTTGTCACCCGATAGGCTGGGATAGTAGGGGGAACAAACTTCTTTGGAAATTTAGCTTTTAGAATTCTTTCGGTAAATGGAGTCTTGCTTGGAGCAAACCCCCAGTCGTTTTCATCTTCATCCCTTTGCATACTTTCTTTCATAATTTGATGAATCATTCCTGATAGGTATTCCTCATCGTTCAGAGGCCTTGCCGGGCAGACGTCGGCCACTTTTACGGAAGTTTGCCTGAACAAACGTTCACGAAGAGGTGGCTGCGGCCTTGAACCTCCAGCTTGGGGAGGTGCCTCTTCGGCGGTGCCAGCTGCCCTTTGAGGAATACTTCTCTCTTGGGAATCATGAGCATCTTCAGCAAATATTGGTTCATTATTTCCTGGTTGTTGGTTAACCCCAAGCAGAGCGTTTAACCTGTCCATCAACAAAGCATTTTGAGCTTCCATTTGTTGGAATAACCCAGACACAATGGCATCAAGTTCAGCCCTTGTGACTCCAACAGTAGGAGTCGCTTGATTTGGCGCTGGTGAAGTGGCGGTCCTGTCATAAGCATCTCCGGATCTAGTAGATCTACTCTTTCTTCCAGGAGCCATGATTTCAGATAGACTTCTGGTTTTCAAGGAGAGTCTTTCAACTAATCTTTGCGAAGCAATGGTGAGAACACACCTGAGTTCGATTTTCTCAATGAAAGCACCAAAAATGTTAACGTGAAAAATGTACGCTAACACCACGGTGTGATTTGTGATATCGTGAAAGCACCACCCGTTGGTACGGGAACTAAAAGTAAGTAGAGAATAGCAGAAAACAGTAAAAAAGACAACAGCTTTATAGTGGTTCAGCTCAAAGTCAAGCCTACGTCCACTTAATCTCTTCTATGACTGATTCAATTACATATTTTACAATCACTCTTCGATTACAACACAATCAAGACAAGTAATTAGAACTTTGATGCGGAAAAGCTCTTTCGATTCATGTTGAATGAACTTGATTCTTTTCGAAGATTCTTTGGATTGTCCTTTGTCTTTGAAGTGTTGAAGTCAGTAGAGAAATCAACAGAGTCTTGGTGTTTCCCAAAAATTCGTCCCCCTTTAAATGCGGAGTAGGCGGGGTATTTATAGGAGAAAACTGGGCTTAGGTCGTTATTTTTTAGGTCGTGAGCGACCTAAGGGTCATCCCGAGTTAGCTTAAGTCGTTGGCGACTTAATGGAATCATTCTGGGTGAGGTATTGGCTGTGAGCAACCTAACATATATAATACAGAAGTTATCTCGGCAAGGTTAGGTCGTGAGCGACCTAATAGAAGAGGCAGGTCGTGCGGCTTAGTTCTGGAGCAGGTTAGGTCATTGCCCTTCCTGAGTTGCTAGGTCGCTAAGTCGCTAACTCGTTAGGCCGCTGTTTCTTTATCTCGCTAGGTCGCAGGAGACCTTCTGGAGTTAGGTCGCAGGAGACTTTCTGGAGTTAGGTCGTAGGAGACTTTCTGGAGTTAGGTCGCAGGAGACTTTCTGGAGTTAGGTCGCAGCCTTCTTTATCTCGTTAGGTTGCTAGCTTGTTATAGATTTTTAAGTCGTGAGCCTTAGGTTGCTAGGCTGTTAGGCTGTTAGGTCGTTAGGTCATTAGGTCGTTAAATCATTAGGTCGCTAGGTCGCTAAATAAAAGAGGGTTAACAACAGAGTTGATGTTTATACTCCGACTCGTGCTTTGGGAGTTTGGAGTTGAGGTTTATACTCCGCTTCGCACTCTGGGAATACGGAGTTGATGTTTATACTCCGACTCGCGCTCTGGGAGTTCGGAGTTGATGTTTATACTCTGCTTCGCACTCTAGGAATACAGAGTTGATGTTTATACTCCGCTTCGCACTCTAGGAATACAGAGTTGATGTTTATACTCAGACTCGCGCTTTGGGAGTTCGGAGTTGAGGCTTATACTCCGCTTCGCACTCTGGGAATACGGAGTTGATGTTTATACTCCGACTCGCGCTCTAGGAGTTCAGAGTTGATGTTTATACTCCGCTTCACACTCTGGGAATACAGAGTTGATGTTTATACTCCGACTCGCGCTCTGGGAGTTCGGAGTTGATGTTTATACTCCGCTTCGCACTCTGGGAATCTAGAGTTGATGTTTATACTCCGCTTCGCACTCTGGGAATACAAAGTTGATGTTTATACTCCGACTCGTGCTCTGGGAGTTCGTAGTTGAGGTTTATACTCCGCTTCGCACTCTTGGAATACGGAGTTGATGTTATACTCTGAATCGCGTTCTGGGAGTTCGGAGATGATGTTTATACTCCGCTTCGCACTCTGGGAATACGGAGTTGATCTTTATACTCCGACTCGCGCTTTGGGAGTTCGGAGTTGATGTTTGTACTCCGACTCGCACTCTGGGAGTTCGGAGTTGAGGTTTATACTCCGCTTCGCACTATGGGAATACGGAGTTGATGTTTATACTTTGCTTCGCACTCTGGGAATACGGAGTTGATGTTTATACTCCGACTCGTGCTCTGGGAGTTTGGAGTTGATGTTTATGCTCCGACTCGCGCTCTAGGAGTTCGGAGTTGAGGTTTATACTCCGCTTCGCACTCTGGGAATACAGAGTTGATGTTTATACTCCGACTGACGCTCTGGGTGTTCGGAGTTGATGTTTATACTCCGCTTCGCACTCTGGGAATACGGAGTTGATGTTTATACTCCACTTCGTGCTCTGGCAGTTCAGAGTTGAGGTTTACACTCCGCTTTGCACTCTGGGAATACGGAGTTGATGAAGGATTGCCGTGTATCAATCCTTTTTTGACTTTGATGTGATGGCTTGCCCCCGAGCTCGGGTTTCACTTAGCGAGTGATTGGTCGCATTGCCTTCACTCTCTATTTGAATAAATCCCACCGTATGGTGAAACTTAGCTCTCCATGCATAGTGATGGTCATATGAAGTATTTCAAGTAAATCACAGCTCTGGCTCGAAGAGGTTGCATTTTATTGCTGAAATAAGAAAGTATGGCAAAGTCGGTTGCCTTATTACAAGTTCTAATTTCTAAATGCATAAACAAATTGCAGAAAAGGAAAGTAAACTAAATGGATAAAGATAGCCTGTCAGGTGTAATAGCGGCGGAGGCTCTCGCTATTCCAAGCTCTTGGTAGGGTAAGACCGTCGACAGTCGATAACTTGAATGTGCCATCTCCGAGCCTTCGTTCAATAACATACGGTCCTTCCCATGTCGGCTTCATATGCGAAGGAACCAGATAGATCTTTTTCAAAACGAGATCTCCTAGTTCGAAGGTTCACGGACGGACCTATGCGTTGTACAATTGGGCGACTCGACTTCGATGCGCAGCTGCCCTCAAGTCAGCTTCTTCACGCTTCTCATCTAGTAGATCGAGAGATTCAACAAGTAATATAGCATTTGTCTTTGGATCATAGTATGTCACACGATGAGAAGGTACTTCTAGCTCGACTGGAATAACGGCCTCTAAACCGTAAGAAAGAGAGAATGGAGTGTGGCCGGTCGCGGTCTTGTGGGTTGTTCGGTAGGCCCATAGAGCCATAGGAAGTTCATCGACCCACTTGCCCCCGACCTTTTCCAGTCGTTTTTTAGGATGGATTTTATAACTTTATTAACTGCTTCGACCTGTCCGTTTGCCTAAGGGTGTGCAACTGCGGAGAATTTCTTTTGGATGTGAAATCGTTTGCAGAAATCTTTAAATTCAGCACTGTCGAACTGGGTTCCGTTGTCCGTAATAATGGTGTGTGGGAGACCGAATCGACAGATGATATTACGAACCACAAAGTTGATCACTTTCTTCATTGTAATGGTAGCGAGAGCTTCGGCTTCAGCCCACTTTGTAAAGTAATCGACTGCGACGATGGCGTACTTCGCACCACCTTTTGCCAGAGGTAGAGCACCGATGATGTCAATGCCCCACATTGTAAACGACCATGGGCTGACCATTTGCGTTATCTCGGTAGGAGGAGCTCTAGGAATTCGGGCATATTTCTGGCACCTATCACATTCCTTTGCATAGTCCAGCGCATCACGATTCACGGTAGGCCAGTAATACCTATAGCGAAGTATTTTCTTGGCAAGGGCTTGCCCCTCGGTGTGATCGCCACATTCTCTCTCGTGCACATCGCGCAATACTTGTTTAATTTCATCATGAGCAATACACCGGAGTAGGGGAACTGAGTACCCCCTTCTGTACATGAGTCCATTCTGGATGGTAAATCTTGAGGCCTTCCGAAGGACTTGTCTCTTTTCACTCCTGCGCTCCGGCAGGGTTCCGTGCTCAATGTAATTTTTGAGTGGGGTCATCCATGAATCCTTTTCGAGAACGGTTTCGCATACCCGATTTATTTCTGTCCGGTCGATACTTGGGGAAGATTGCATTTCTATGGGAACGAGTCCCATTTGCTGAGCTTCACCTGTGCTGGCTAGCTTTGCCTATGAATCAGTCTTTTGGTTGCGCTCCCGAGGTATGCAATAGATGGCATAGTAATCGAAATGATCTAATGCTTCCTGAACTCGAGCTAAGTAAGCAGCCAACCTTCGATCCCTTGCCTGATACTCTCCCCATACTTGACACAACCAATTGTGAATCGCAATAAATTTCCACATCCATAATTTTCAAATCTCTGGCGAGTTTCAAGCCAGCTAAGAGGGCTTCGTATTCAGCTTCATTATTGGTTGCATGAAAGTCAAACCTCAAAGCGTAGCATATAGATCGTCCTTCGGTGGTTTCGAGCACAACACCAGCGCCCGAACACCGGTCGTTCGATGCACCATCAGTATACAGCTTCCAGACATATTCGGGGGATTTACTGGTTTCGGGCAAGTCCTCTAGAATGGTGAATTCAGCTATGAAATCAGCGAGGACTTGTCCTTGGATTGCTCGTCTTGGAGTGTAAGTAATATCAAACTGACTCAGTTCGATTTTCCACTTGAGTAGCCTACCAGACGTCTCAGGCCGTGAAAGGACCTGTCATAATGGCTGGTCGGTGTAAACAATTATGGGATGTGCTTGGAAATACGGTCGGAGTTTTCATGATGCGATTACAAGGCAATAAGCCAACTTTTATAGCTTTGGATAGTTCCTTTCAGCCCCAGTCAATCGTTTGCTGACGTAGTACACTGGCTTTTGGATCCCGTCTTCTTCTCGAACCAAGGCAGTGCTGATAGCGTTTTCTAATATCGCCAAGTATGCATACAACTTCTCATGATCAATAGGCTTTGACAGTATTAGCGGTGTGGATAGGTGTTGAACTAGTGCTTGGAACGCGCCCTCACACTCCGTGGTCCATTCAAAGTTTCGTTTCCCTTTTCGGATCAGACCGAAGAAGGGAATGCATTTGTCAGTGGATTTTGAAATGAACCTGCTCAATGCTACTACCTTTCCATTGAGACTCTGGACTTGCTTTATAGTCTTGGGAGTTTCAAGATTTCTGATTTCCCAAATCTTTTCAGGATTGGCTTCGACTCCCCGAGCGTTAACGATGAACCCAAGGAACTTTCCGGATGCAACTCCAAAGTGACATTTCAGTGGGTTGAGCTTCATCTTGTATTCCCGAAGTATGTTGAACATAGTTTCCAGGTCTTTAACATGGTTGGTGGAGAGTCGCGACTTTACAAGCATGTCGTCTATATATACTTCCATGGTTTTCCCGATTTTATTGGAAAATAGCCGATTGACCAATCGTTGATAAGTAGCCCCAGCATTCTTGAGTCCGAATGGCATAACCTTGTAATAGTAAAGTCCCAAATTGGTTACAAAGCTGGTATGTTCCTGATCGGGTAAATGCATTGGTATCTGATTGTAGCCTGGATACGCGTCCATGAAGGATAAGAGTTCATGCCCAGCTGTCGAATCTACTAGCTGATCAATTCTGGGAAGCGGGAAGCGGGAAGCTGTCTTTGGGACATGCTTTATTCAAATCGGAATAATCGACACACGTTCTCCACTTTCCATTTGGCTTTCGGACGAGCACGGGATTCGACACCCACTCAGGATATAGCGCGTCTCGAATGAATCTGTTCGCTTCAAGCTTTTCTACTTCTTCTTTAAGGGCGACAGATCTCTCTGGATCCATACCGCGCCTTTTTTGTTTGACCGGGACATGCCGCGGTTCAATGTTCAGAGCATAGCTCGCGATGTCCGGCGAGATCCCACACATATCAGAATGTGTCCAGGCAAATACGTCAAGGTTTGCCCGCAGAAATTCAACCAATTCCTCCTGAGCTTGCTGGCTTAGCTGAGATCCAATCTTTATCATTTTCGAATCATCGTCACTGTCAATTGGGACATCGATTGTCAGTTCGGCCGGTGATGCTTGATTTTCTTTAGATTCTCCTTCGTCTTCAGTTTCTCTTGGATCAAGGTCCTTGAGGAATTGGCTGGGTGCTCGGGCCTGAGCCCAGGCGTTAATTGTCAATTATCGGCGAAACAGACGCAGAGAGATTCCTCTACGCCCTTTCCTTTCTCCTTTCACTGTGCCTCCCGCAGCTCAGCAACATAACAGGCTCTGGCAGCAGCCTGATCTACTTGAATGATTCCTATTCCATGATCAGTGGGAAACTTTAAAGTCAAACACCATGGGGCAATGGCAACCCTGAATTCAGCGAGGGTCGATCGGCCCAAGAAAGCATTGTAAGGGGAGTCTATGTCCCAAACAATGAACTGCAACATCCGTACTCTCCGACGTTCTCCAACTCCCAACTCTACTGGCAGTTCCACCATTCCAGTGGGTATAGTGGCATTTCCGTTGAAACCATGGACTCGAGATTGACAAGGCTTCAAGTCCGCGGCTTCCATCATCATTTGATCATAAGCTCGCTTGAACAAAATATTCACAGAGCTTCCATTGTCAACTAAGATCCTTTTCATCCAAGCGGGACCTACTTGTGCTGAGATGACTAGTGGATCGATAGTGGGAGCTTCGACTTTATCAGCGTCTCTGTTCCTGAACACGATGTCGTCTGTCATCGTTTTTTGTTGCTTGGCCGGAGTCCCTTCATCAATATTACTACAACACTCGAAGTCCGCATGCATGGTAGAACTGGCATACGACTCCATTTCCTTCCAGCTTCGATCTGCTGGGTGAGGACCACCACTTATTGTATTGATAACCAACCTCCCGTCTGTACGAGCGGGTTCCTCCTGTCTTTCCTGATTTGGCGCACGATTCTGATTTGATGGGCCCGCACCATCGGATTGCGGCGCCCGCACATACTGATCCAACTTACGCTCACGTATCAGTTTTTCAATGAGGTCTTGTAAGTGATGACACTCATTGGTGTTGTTGCCATAACTCTCATTGAATCTACAGAATTTTCCTGTTTGGATTTGCCTCTTAGTTGGCGGTTTTGGGGCAGGGTTTCTGTATTGCATGGTATTGCAGGTTTGCAAATACACATTTTCTAACGATGTGTTCAACGGAGTATAATTATTGTACATGGAAGCTCTACGCCGTGGCCCACGATCCCGATCGCATTTTTTGTTCTGATTTCTATTGTCCCTCTGTTGATTCTGTTTATTTTGGACGTTCAACTGAATTTTTCCAGAACTATCTCCTGACTGTTTAACATCGACATCACTTTGGATTCCTTCGATGTTGGGCCCTGCGTCATCCTACTTCCTAGACTGTTTCGCATCCTCCCTTCTCAGGAATTGGGCTGCCTTGGAATAGAAACAGTCCAATGACGCAGGTGGTTTCCCAGCTAACCAATTTCCGAACTCGGAATCAACATCAATCCCCTTAGTTAGTGCCACCAGGATAGAGTTATCATTGGGGTTGCTTATTTCTGCACACGCAGCATGGAATCACTCCAAGTAACGTCTAAGTGTTTCTCTGGGAGCTTGTGTAACACTAGACAGAGTGTTAACGTTCTTAGGCCTCGCCATGTGCATACGGAATTGTTCGACAAACTTGGTGGCCATCTGGTCAAAGTTAGAGATGGATCGCGGTGGCAAACGAGTGAACCACATGTTAGCGATGCCCCTAGAAAAATGGGGAAACTACGACACTTTACTACATCATCAGCTCTAGCAGCATTCATCAGCCATTCATATTTCAGGATGTGTTGATTGGGATCAGAACTTCCTTCATAAACTGGCAAAGCTGGCATCCTGAAGTGCCGAGGTGGTTCAACATATAAAACATCATCGGTGAAAGGGGTATGACTTCGGGAGATTCCCCAGTCGTCATTAGAGAGACCCTGACTTTCACGGATCATTTGGCGGATCATCGCTGGTATATCCGGCGTTCGGATACTTGGAGCATGTTGTGCCAAGGTGTGGTCGGGTTCCACAGCGCGAGTTTGGACCGGACGCGGTCGACGGTCCGTGCCTCTCCTCCTTGGTTCAACATCCTCAGGGACATAAGGCTCAGGATTCTGCTCTCGTTGGTTACGTTGAGGATCAGCTTGATTTCTAGCATCACCTCCCCGTCCGGCAGTGGTGGTAGTAGCAATGTTGCCGGTAACATGGTAAGGAGTAGCTCCTCCTTGAGTTGAAGGTTCTGTACGGAGACTAGCGGATGGTCCAGCTCTAGGTTGCCCAAGGTTCGAAGTAGGTTGGTGTCCCATGGCTTGGGTGTAGCTTACACCTAGCCGTGGACTTGTGGATCTAGTTTGGCCATCAGAGGAGGCTGAACTTTCTGTGGAAGAATGAGAACCTTGGTCTCTTCTGGATCTTCTTCGCCTTTGGCGATTTAGCTGGTTAGTCAACTCTGCGTTGGCGCGTAGTTGTTCAGTTAGCTGCTGTCGACTTTGGGTCAACTCTTGAAGCAATGTCTGGAATTCTTGTCTAGTGATTGAACCTGATGGATCTGAAGGTCCTGCAACATTTTGGTTGGATGGAGGTGATTGCACAGGATTTTGTCAATCCCATGCTCCTTGTTCAGCAGCTGTAGAAGTGGTACGTGTGCTCACCATAATGAGTTAATGAAGTCCTTTCCTAGATCCGATTGCAAATCTGAGTAGAATGGGAGGGCTTCAAATTTCTAGATCTGGATCTTCTTCTTAGATTTATGTAATCCAATATAGATAAGAGATCCAAAGAGCAGGAGAAAAATTGGGTTTTCTCTCAGTGAAAGCACCAAAGTGCTTGTACCAAAATTGGGCACAACACTCTTCGGAAGTCTTTGAAGAGATAAAATGAAGAAAATAAATGTAAAAAGAGGAATTATCTAACAAAGACTTCAAATTTCAGAAATAAGAATAATTAAAATGCAGGGAGAAACGAGAATTTAGAGTGGTTCGACATATTGCCTACGTCCACTATGAAGTAGTTTGCTTTATCGATCTTTCTTTAATGTTTACAATTGAATTCAATGAACTAAATCAGGTGTATGTGATTTGCAGCAGTAAAATTCGTAGGTAGCAGCAGCAATGGAGTTCAGATCTGGATCTGGCGAAGTCCGGGCGTTAGAGATCTCAAAGAGGAAGAAGAACCCCTTTTCTGTTGGCTTCGGGGGTCTATTTATAGGTGTTGGAGGCTGGTATTTCGCTCAGATCTCGGGAGACCCTCTCTGGCATGTGACCAGGCCCGCACGCCCAAGCCCGCGAAGTTTCGGTCCGATCCGTGATCGATACGAACAGATTTCGTATCAATCAAGGTTTCATCCAATGGAGTCGAAATTTGGCGTGGACATTCTTTAGCATGCACGTAGTCTTCTGTGAAAATTTCGTAGCATTTGGACTTGTAGATTAGGAGATATGATCGATAAGAATTAGGATTCTCGGTAGGCTATTTGGTTCGACTCGCTCTGTTCGACTCGCTTCCATTCAACTCGGTGACGTGGCGCATGAATCTCGCTCTGCCCTTGATGTTGTTTTGACCGAGTCGAAGTGTGCACTAGTCGAGCGAGTCAAAGTGTGCGATGGTTGAGCGAGTCGAAGTGGAGCGTCCTGAGGGATTCGAACAGTGGCCTCGCCAATGTAGTCGAACTCGATGGAGTCGAACAGTGGTTCGAGCGGAGCGAGTTGAAGTGTGCGCTTCCGATGGATTCGAACTGGAGCGAGTCGAAGAGGGCAGTTTTGAGGGATGCGAAGCGGAGTGAGTCGAAGGAGGCATTTGATGGTTTGCGAAGCGAGTCGATTCTGAGTGATTCGAAGTTGGCTCTTGATGGTTGCGAAGCGAGTCGAACTGAGCGAGTCGACCGGTGGTTGACTTTTATCCAATTTTGCATCGTTCATAACTTGAGCATACGAACTCGGATTGACTTGAGATTTGGAACATTGACTCTCATAGCTTAGCTTGTCATGTCATACCAATTTTAACCTGATCCGGACTTGGACAAAATTCGTCGATATCCATACTGAGCCTGTGCATAACCGATCTACGGGACGGATCGTCATTGGTTACTAGTCAATTCCTTGGTGTCACGGCCTTGCCAAAAGGCGGGATAACACCTTGTATGAATGAAAAGAAAAAAAACTATAAATGTTGTAAAAGAAATTTAATTAGAATAACTCAAGTACGTTGTAAATTATTGTTTGTTTTGGTTTATGGGTTGTTTAGGATAGGATACTTCTAATTGTTTAAGATGTATGAATAATCTATTGAGTTCATCTAAGACTGTTGAGTAAATGGTGCACTCAGCAGTTTATTTGTCATTCTAGGCGGTTAAAAATTGCTGAACCCGAACAAACCATTTATTTGTTTGCTATGAATGGATGGTTGATTATATTGATTTCATATGATGATTGTACGCTGTGATTGCAAGTGATTGTTGTTTTATATTGATTTGTTTGTCAGTGGTTGGAAACAACTTTAAATATTTCATTTTATATAATTATTAACTCTGTTTGGATTATATAAGTGAAATACAGGTTATGGAAGCAATTGCTACTACTTTTGATTTCATAAAAATAAGCGTTAATTGCCCGACAAATAGGTACGTTCTCGGATTACAGTTTCCAAGCGACGTTATATTGTTTTTCCACTGTTGGGATATATTATTTTGAAATTTTTTGATATATGTTATTATTATTTGTATTATTATTTCTCCAAGACCTCTCCGTACAAAGGAAATTCTGTTGAAATTTTTCGAAAATTTTGGACTTGGGAAATTTTGAGAAATGTTTTCCAAATTTTATTAGTTTGAGTATAAAAGGATTTAATTGCTTATAAATTGATAAATTTTATTTAAATTATTTAATTTTGTAAAATTTATTTGTTTATAAGTATAAACATTTTGAATAAGATATTGATTTTCTTAATTCTTTCTTTTCCCTTCTTTTTCCTTTTCGGGGACAAAAAGTTTTGAGTGGGGAAGAGTGTAACGACCCATAAATTTTGACAATTAAAAATAGTTAATTTAATAAGATATTGTAAGTGAATGTTGGAAGAAATTAAAATTTGTGATTTATTAAGGAAAATAATAATTATAATGAAATGTTAACCATATTAATTTAAGTTAATTATTAACGACTTTCATGAAAACCCAATTATTTGAAATAAGTTAAATGTTACACTTGGTTATAAATTGAATATAAGAGAACTAATATAAATATTGAATAAATTATTGAAATAGTTTGTAATAAATGGTAATTGAGTAAAACCAGTGTTATGTAAGTAATTATAATATTGGTTTGTAAATAATAAACTTATAAAAGTGTGATTAATAGTTAATGGAAACAATTATTGTACATTACCTATTTTATTAGTTTGCTAAGTTTAATTTGGAATCAATTGCAATTAATTCACTTAATTATTACAGTTAATGTGGATTAAATTGGTAAGTGAAGAATGTTGATTCAATAAGATGTAACCAATGTAAATTCTATTCATAATATGATAATTGATGTAATAAAAAGAATGAAACCAAGAGGAAATAATTAATTGAGATTTTTAAATTTAATTAATGTGTAAAATTGACAAAATTCCAATATAATTGAAATATAGTAATTAATACAAATAAAAGGTGAAAATTGGAAGATATTAGTGTAATGAAATATAAAACAATGTTAACTATGTTAGTTGAGTAATAATTGATTGAATATTAAGTTTGGAATCAAATAAAATCAAATTTATTGGAATTAATTTGTAATTAATTGGATTAATATCAGTTGACATTTGAACACTGTATTTATTGAAATAATTAACACTAAATTGATATGTGAATTTGCTTTTAGTTATTATAAATATCCAAGGGATCAAAAATGATAAAAATCTGCTAGTTTATAAATATTGAATTAAAAGGTGATAAATTAATTTAATATTAATTTTTGGCAACTGTCTCGAATTTCAACGAAACCAGTTTCATCGAATCCGTAATGGTAAATTATTGTAGGATTTCAAGTTTTGTAGCGATCGGACTTGTCATTTGATCGTACGTGCTCGAAACGCCAAGAAATAAATTTAATTGAAATCAATTTGAAATAAGCTGATTTTAAGATAACTTCTTCATATGATAGAATTAGGACCTGAAACCAGTTCTATAGAGTTTAAAACCAACGAAAACATCTATTTTGATATATGGGATGATCTATTTTCGTTTCGTGGTCAGAACGGGCTTTTTGGGTCGCATAGTCGTTTCGATCCAACCCTGCCTATATATAGGCTGTTATAAACCCTAGTTGTTTCTCATATCATTATTTTTGTACGTACATCTTCCTCCTCCTTCATCAAACCTAATTCCCAAATTCCAAAATCTAATTTCAATTTTTTTTAAAAAAAAGAGAAAAAAAATGCGAATCTGTAGCAACTTCGGGTCGCGCTTCGGGTTTCAAAGGCAAAAAGCCTACAGCAACTTCGGGTCAGGAAGAAAATGACTCATGTCTCGGGTCATTTTGGCAAAAACTCAGAGCAAGCATCGGCAATTTGAGGCGGCGGACCGAAGTTGAACCTGAAGTCGACTCAGGACCAGAATTTTTCAATATTCTAATTATCATAACTTTTTCATACAAGCTCGGATTCACACGTGGTTTGTTTCGTTGGGATTGTATCAAAATTCCCAACATTTTGACGCTGGTTTAGGCGAATTCTGAGACATTTGAATTTTGTGTTTAAATTGGATTTAAATTCAAAGGTGAGTGTTTTTACCCACTCACGACTTCTAAAATTTCTTATGTTTTTTAAATTAAATTTATGATGTGATTGGAAATTTATTTATTAATGTTTGATATATTTTGAATAATGATCTCAGTTAATTTGAATTTATTGAATTAAATTGTTATTTAATTTATTATTGAATATAAACTGCCAGTTAAATACATGTTATTGATTATCAGTTCTATATTGATATTTATTGATTCATTTGGATGATGTTTGTAATGGATGTTGATTGTTGAAATAGGATGAATGGATGTTGTATTTTATACCGTTATAAACTGCAAGTTCACTATGGATTGAAATGATACATACCCGAATGATCCATAGATTAAGGAAAATCGTTATGGGTCGAAATGATAGACTTGAGCGATTTTATGGATTTTGTTATTAAATTCGAGGTTGCGGTTTGAAATGATATATATAACCGTATAATTTTAATTTGCAGATTGAAATGATAAATATCCGTATCACTTGACCCTAAGGTAGAGAATTATATACAGACACCGGATTGGTTAAATCAAATGATTTTAAAATCCTTAAATTTCGAATTTAATTAAATGATATTTTGAAATAAAATTTGATTTATATGAATTGAATTATTATTGAAAAATCAAGTTTTGTGTTGAAATGTAAATTGGTTTAAAAAGGAATTGCTTTAAGAAATAAAATTGGAAGTTTAAAGGTAAACTTTTAAGTATAAATGAAATTCTATCGAACTTAAGTTATTGAAGTTGTTTGAAAATAACTTTGAAATATTTTGAAATTGGAGTAATCCGAATTGATATTTGAACATGGATTGAAATGATTTGAAATTCAATAGTTTACTGAAATGTTAAATTGGAAGGTTTGGAATTTGGTTTGTTGACTTGGAAATTTAAAATGGTCCAAATGCATTGAAATGAAATGAATAGTTTAATTTGATTCAAATTCCAAATATAAACTGTTTTAAATATATATTATTTCATAATTTCTAATTATTAAGATTTCAAAGTTTAAACTATTTTAGCCTTTATTAATTATATTAAATCATTTTAACCTATTTTAAACCATTTAATTTATTTAAACTAATTAACCTATTTTAACTTATTTTAAATCTAATTAATCTATTTTAAAGCTATTTAATATATTTTAATTATATTTAATCTATTTTAAATCTATATTAACTATTTATAACTATTTAAAACTATTTTCTTCTAAATTCCAAACTAAGTAAAATGGTTGGGTTTATATTCAAATTCTCGATTTTTTTAAGTGAATATGGTTAATGATGTTATAACCTATGTTGGGAATTAAATAACATATTTGGTTTAATATGATATTTTGAAATGAGAGTTTAGCCTATTTTGGAAATATAACTTTTGAAAGGAAATATAATTTCGAACTACGATTTCAATGTGATATAATTTTGGAAGTAAGTAATGATTTCGAAAATGATATGATTTGAATTGAATATGATATTTTGATATCAATTATGAAATGATTTTGGAAATGTAAAAGAACCATTCGATGTGTAATAAGCGATTGGTTGTCAAAGAGACTGGGATCAGACATGGACATACTCTCTATCGATACCGAAAACCACTTTGACAACTGTGTACGCAGTGGAGATCCTAGAATGAAGTAGGATGGTTGGCGACGATCCTATATGAGGTATATACATGGACCTGACTCCAATGAGTTAGCTTAAGGTGGCTAAAACAGGAGCAATCGACGGGCTAAGTGAGGTCATTCCTCCGATCGGGCACACTCCTTCGATACTATATTCTGACTTTGTGATTATTTGGTGGCCACCTTCGATTTTTTATTTGGTAGTGTGTTCAGAGGTGGGCGGTAGTAGCTGCTATGTGTTACCACCAGTCCAGAAGTGTAATTGGTATATCTACCCTGGCATTGCCTAGTTGTGCCGTGTCACCTACCCTATCGAGACCACTACGAGTTTGTTTTGTACCATACCTATGGAGTGCCCTCTGACGGCGTCCTGTACGGGCAGGATTACGGTACTGTATAGACTATGTGAATATATAAAAATGTGTTAAGGGGGAAAATGTAATGCATTAACGCTATTTTAATAGTTTATCTTAATGTAGACATATTATAATAGCGTGTTGTACTATATAGTAGATAGTTTAACGGATCCTTAGGAGATGTGAATCCCGAACATCTCTTAAGTTACTGCACTCATGTTTGACACTACATAGGAGATGTCAAACCCCGTAAACATTTCCGACGCCATTCCACTCATATTTATTTATTTACCGTTGATTTTACTCACATAAGATCTTTTAGTTCTGACTCGAGTGTTTTGTCTTTTCAATTCGCTCGGGTCAGCCTGAGCATTTCAGGATTTGAAGACCTTATTTCCGAAGGACGAAGACAAAGATTTGTACTACTATTATTTACTATATTTATTCCACTACATTCATACTGCTCCACTGCATTATTTGTTTATCTCTGATATGTGTAACTCTGATTTTGTATTGTATAAGTATAATCAAATGTTTTGTATACAACTTCATGAACTATTATTTGATTATTATATTTTGTCATTCCACTATGAGATTTTGTTTTTTTCTTTCTCTGCTTTTTTCTTATTCACCCCAATAACAATCCGCCATTCTGTATGGTTTGAGGTGACATGTGTGTCTACTTAAAACGTACAAAAAGGCGGGATGTTACAGTAGGAGGGTATATGTAACATCCTATATTTTTATAACATTATTTAGAATATTTAATTAACAAAATTAAATGAAATAATGTGAAGATTAATAGGTTGAGATTTGATTAGACTAAGGATAGCCATGCCATGTTAGTGTGTTAATTAAATTAAAATAACATAAATAAAGGTGTTAGGAATGAGTAAGGACAATATGGGAAATAGGAAAGGCTTATGACCAAAACCCTTAGGAATGAAACTCATGTTCATTTCATTTTCATTGTAACTAAAATTAAACCAAAGCCTGCCACCATTATTGTTCTCAAGAGAAGATAAGCTAGGATTCAAGAGAAGGAAGATAATCTACTAAATCAACATCAAATCTCACATCTTAAGATCTCAAAATTAAGGTAAATAATTACTACATCCCATTTTCTTATGGTTTTCGGGTTTTAGATTAGGTCCAAAATGTTTTTGCAAGTATATGCCATGTTTTGATGACTAAAATTGTTTATATGCTTGTTGATGAATTATATATGTTCATGTTAGTTTTTATGATATGTTTGACATGAAAACCCTATTAAATAACATTCAAATGCCTTGAAAATTTAAATATAGGTCCAAAATGATATTTTAGAGATGGATTCTAATTTTCATAATTTTCTGAATTAATGTGGATTTTATATTAATTTTCTAGTGAAGAAAATGATTTATTGGGTTATAAATTATTTTCGGCTAAAATTGTAATTATTTGGGTTTGAAATTTCTATACGTTGGAAAACATATTAGAATTTCTAGGATTTTTCCAAATTCTTCCTTAGTGATTTGATGAATATATAAAATTATTTAAGGTATGGGACTAATTTTTTTTATATATTTAATTAAGAAGAAGGGGCAATTTACAAAATAAAATGATTATTTAATTCTAAAAAATAGTAGCAGCACTTTTTTGAAAAGTATTTATTAACCAATGAGAATCTGACAAACAAAGATAGGTTAGCTGAAAACTTATCATTTTTAAGTTAAAAACAAAGAAATCATATTTTTAGCATGTTTTCAAGTCAAATTTAGCATCGGACCTTCCGACCCAGACCTCTCGACTAAGTCGAAAGGTTATTCCTTTTGACAAGGTCAAACCAATGCATATGGTATCAAGTATCTAGGTATGTAATGAATTGGACAGAGTCAAAGGATTCTTAGTCGAAAGGTTTGTTGCCAAAGGGGTTGAAGTATGTGTGTTTTATAAGCCAAAGATCACATGCTTTGCTTTCAAATAAGAGATTTCAACTTGGTTGCTTTCGACTAGGTCAAATATTCAAATGAAGGTTTTTAAACATTTCGACAAGGTCGAAAGGTTACTACCGCTTTGTTATTTGTTTTATTCTGAACCTTTCAACAAAGTCGAAAGGTTTACTTGTTTCAAAATTAGCCGCTTCTCCATGCATTCGAAGGAGATCATTCGACTTAGGTGATTCACCCTTGTTTTCAAAATGAAGTATAACAAAGCATCCGAAGCAGAGATTTTGACAAAATCGAAAGGTCGCTTCAAATGACTTCAAAATGTTTAGTTCAATGATTTCAACAAGTTTAGTTCAACGATTTCGAATGGTTTTGTTAACCATAAAATATGAACAGTGATAAAGAAGACCTTTTAGAAGATTTCCGCCTGAATAGAGGACAATGGGTAGAGTCACCTTTCGACGGTGTCGAAAGGGTTAGTTAATGTTAACAAGAAAAGGCAATAAAAACTTCAGAGCAAAGCTTCCATAAATATGAAGGGAGGAATTACTGAGGCGCAACGAAGCAGCTAAGTACAGAGCCTACAAGCACCTTTCGGCTGGAATAAAAGAACAGTTCAAGAACCAGCCACTCATTATAAAATAGAGGCTGGAATGGAGGAAGTCAACAATTCATAGTAGTCCTCGACCTTTCGAGGGGTTTCATTCCATAGTATTCAAGAAGTTCTTGCCATCCAAAGAGGGTGAAGAAGTCAAGGCAAGGGCATGCAACTCTATAACTACCTTTTTGAAAGCATAATAAGCCTTTTGGACTGGTGGGAACACACGCCAAATACCTTTCAATAGTGTTGAAAGGTTTATGATGAAGGCAACATTCGTAAGTCAGTAAGGAATGAAAGACAACCTTCCGACAACATTCAAGAAAAGAACGGCTCTCGATAACAATCAAGTGAAGAACAACCTTTCGACAAGGTCGAAGGGTTCACAACAATCAAGTAAAAGAGAAACCTTCCGACAAGGTCGAAGGGTTCCTAACAATCAAGTGAAAGAGAAATCTTCCGATAAGGTTGAAGGGTTCACAATATCATATAGAAGACAGACACTTCGGCAAAGACGAAAGGTCCATGAAAGCATATAGAGGAGTAGACCCTTCGACAATGTTCAAAGATCTATGATGGCATGAAAGGAAAACCTTTCGACGAAGTCGAAATGTTTGCAACTTCATATAAAAGGGTGACCTTTCGACCCAGCCGAAAGCATGAAGTCAAAAGGAGGGGCGCCTGCATCTATAAATAAAACCCTAGGGGTCTAGTTTTAGGGATTGGATTTTCTTCTCATTCTGCTCTCATTCGACTACTTTTTCTTCCGCTCACAACTTTGTAACCCTAATTTAGAAATTAAATTGCGGATTGATTTCTTGAATTTTGTATCAAACTTCATCATGAGGAAATAAAGTGGATTTTGGCTTGTAATTGACTCTGAATTTGGGGATGATCATGATTAGGCGTCAATTCAATATTAACGGCTAACGTATATGATTTATTTCTTATCTTCTTTGTTTATTTCAAGTATATGTTATGTAGTTGTTTTTAAACATTTTGACGAGCCTTGTTTTCCTTTCTTGGCTTCGGCCATAAAAAGGGAAATACTACTTGTAAATTAGTTTTAATACGGCTCCATGGCATATTAAATCAGTTCTTATTTTTATCTAAACATGTTTGAATGATGCATTCTTTTGAAAGGATCTTCAACCAGAGGAGCATATTGCTAAAATCACACATTTAGAGCAGTGGATGGTAGAATTGAAAAATCTCCTACATGAAGTTTTATCTCACCGATCATCCATGAAGGCTGCCACAACGGGAGAAGAAGTTATCTCTCCAAGGAGAAATTTGAACGTCAACGTGGATGCCGCAAAAAGTAAAGCTAATATTCCCTTACCTAAAAAGAGGGATCATCTCCCACTAAAAGCAAACTATTAAGGAATAGTTTGAGAGGAAGACAAAGACTGCTCTGCAAGTTTTACCTCGGATGGTTACAAACTGAGTAAGAAAGATTATTTGAACAATGAAGTTTACCTCAAAGACATGGCAGAGAAGGCCATGAAGGATCTGTTAAATATCAAGGGCAAAAGAACAGCAGACGAAAGACTAAACGATAATGAGAGGGTTGCCCCTTTCATTGATGAAATAATGTCAGCACCAATTCCCTCTCACATGAAGGTCCCCATAATGAAATATCATGGCACATCTGTTCCCGATGACCACTTGATGGCTTTTGATAGTCACATGGATTTGTACAATACTTCTGGTGCTGTTAGGTGCCGCCTTTTTCCAGTCACTCTTCAAGGAGCTGCTGCTAAATAGGGCCGGAAGTATCGCGAGAACACAATCTATTCATGGAAAAAATTAGGTCTTGGCTCAGTTCTGCATTTGTAAAGACCCGTCAATCGACTACACAGTGCTCGCCAATATAAGACAGAAGCATGGTGAGTCATTGGGAGATTACTTGAAGAGGTTCAACACCGAAGCCTTGAAAGTCAAAGGAACGAATGATAGGGACAAGCTTATTGCAGTGCACTCATGCCTTATAGTCAATTCTCCTTTCTGGAAGGAGTTATTCATCCATGGATGCTGAGATTTACAAGACTTCCACTTTTAAGCTGACAAATTCGTCCGGATGGATGAATTATACCATTCTAAGAAAAAAAATTTAATCAAAGGAGGGACAGTGGAAAATTCGGCTCAGAAAGGTTTCTAAAAAGATCCAGATAGAAGGACACTAATGCTAACGCGGTGGCGTTAAACCGACCGATCTCTTACATCTATGCAATGACTCAAGACAAGGTCAATTTCACAATCTCGTTCAAAGCTCGAAATTATCCAAAACAGAAGAAAAGAGATAAATATTCTACTTACCACAAGGCGAATGGTCATAGAACCAACGAATGTAAGGTGTTGGCAGGAATAATTCAAAAATTAATTCGAAAAGGACAGTTAAAGGAATTTGTAAAGAATCCGCAACAAACTTTCCTGCCAGAGGCTGAGGCAAGAAAACCTGCCAATAATATTGTTAATATGATCGAAGATGAAGATCCACTAAGCATAAGTCTACCCCAAAATAGAATTGGTGTTACATACGGTGGACCACATCCTGCAGGTAGAAGTCAGAGTGCCAGGAGTAAATATATTCGTGAAGCCAGGAAGGGTGTGTTTTCTGTACAAGAAGAACCACCGCTCAAGGACCCAAAGTATATTATTAACATGCACACTTTGGTGATCAGTCCCCAAGAGTTGAGAAAGGGAATCCATCATCCCCACAATGATCCATTGATGATCACGGCTCAGGTAGGATCCTCGGTGGTTACAAAAATCTTGGTCGACAATGAAAGCACTGTAAATGTGATATTCCGACATGATATTGATCAGATAGAAATCTCCAAGGACAAACTTGAGCCTAGCCCCAAACCCATCTTTGGGTTCAACAATAAAGGAACAACCCCACTTAGACAAGTAAAGCTTTTGGTCTTGCTGGTACCCCCTCCTTGCTCCCATGTTTTTGAGACAACCTTTGTGATCATAGATCAGCCATCATTCTATAATGCTTTCTTCGGACGTCCAATACTTGATGAAGTGGACTCATTTGTCTCACCAAAATACCCGATGCTAAGATTTCTTACTAAGACTAGCTGGGGAACTATCCGAGGCAAGCAATTTGCATCAAAGGAAATGCATTTTGCTACTTTGGAGCAATATAACAAGGAGTTCACTTGTTACTTTGATTCTTCCATTACTTTACAACCTTCGGACGATGGGTTTCTACATCCATCATTCGAAGCAAGGAAAAATTTGACAAAACTAACAAGCCATAAAATGTTTTGCAGTTTATGGAAAGAGGAAGAGAATGGATACCAACTCCATAGAGGAAAGCGACATCATTACTGAACTAGATTGCTAAGGAAAGGTCGAAAGAGTTAAGCCGATTGAGGAAACCAAGGAAATTTTAATAGATCCTGCGATTCTACTAAGATAGTCGGAGTGGGAAAAGATCTAGATGAGCACTTAAAATCAGGATTGGCAGAATCCTTAAAATCCAATAAGGATATTTTTGCCTGGACCCATTCTAACATGTTTGGAATTGACCCTACAATCATGAGTCATGCACTAAACATCAATCCTAACATCCTTCCGGTTAGGCAAAAGAAGAGGTAATTTGATAAAGTAAGGACCGACACCCTAAGAGAAGAGGTCAATAAATTGCAATAAAATGGATTTATATGTGATGTCTTCTACCCTGAGTGTTTAGCAAACCCAGTTTTGGTAAACCTAATGGAAAGTGGCGAACTTGCATGGATTATATGTATTTAAACAAAGCTTGTCTAAAGGATTGTTACCCACTCCCAAGAATAGATCAATTGGTCGACACGACCAGTGGACATAAGCTGCTTTCCTTGATGGACGCGTACTTTGGATACAATCAAATCCTTATGTACAAACCTGATGAGGAGCATACTAGCTTCATTACAGATCAGGGAACTTATCATTACAAAGTCATGCCATTTGGGTTGAAAAATGCTGGAGCAACTTACCAAAGATTGGTTAACCGAATGTCTAAAGATCAAATCGAAAGAAATATGGAGGTTTACGTAGATGACATATTGGTAAAATCAGCATAAATGAAGGATCATCTCGAAGATCTGAATGAGATGTTCAAAATGCTCCGAAAGTATCAAATGAAGCTCAACCCCCAAAAATGCAACTTTGGAGTTCATTGTGGAAATTTTTTAGCCTAAGTTATCAGTGTGCAAGGAACCAAAGCCAGCCCGAAATAGACTGAGGCTATTAAAGATATGGCAGAGCCTAAAACAAGTAAAGATGTCATGAGTTTAAATGGAAAAGTAGCACCATTAAGCAGGTTCATTTCAAAGGCCACCGATAAGTGTATCCCATTCAGAAAAAGAATTTTTTTGAATGGAATGAAGATTGCAAAAATGCATTTCAAGAGTTGAAATCACATTTGGAAAAATCTTTGATCTTATCTTGCGCCGAAAATGGAGAGGATCTTTTTTTGTATATGGCAATTTCTGAACATGTAGTAAGCTCAGTATTGATAAAAAATGACAAGGAATTGCAATTACCGGTTAATTATGTGAACAAAAGGCTAAAGGATGCTGAAATCCGTTACTCGGTTATTGAGAAACTAGCATACTGTTTGGTTTTGACAGCTAGAAAGTTAAGGCCTTACTTCCAGGCACACCTAGTGAAGGTGTTGACCAACTTTCCATTAAAACAAGTGTTTAGTAGGCCTGAAACTTTCGAAAGATTGATTAATCGCGGAATTGAGCTAAGTCAATATGATACAGTATACCAACCCAGAACGTCTATAAAAGGACAAGCCTTAGCTGATTTCATTAACGAGTGTACGAGATTCATTTCAGAACAATTTGACAAAGAAAAGGATATGAAACTCAAGTGGCAGTTATTTATGGATGGCGCCTCAAACGCACTAGGGGCCAAGCATGATATGTAATAAATACCCCAGATGAACACAATCTTCATTATGCTATGAAATTGGGGTTTTTAGCAACTAACAATGTAGCAGATTATGAATCCATGGTTGCAGGATTGACCCTTTCTCTACAACTCAAAATCCCAAGGATTCAAGTATTAAGTGATTCTCAATTAATGGTTAATCAAATCAAACAAGTATACCAAACCAAAGATCTGAAACTTAGTCAGTATGTAAAAAAGGTTCTAAAAATGCTCGCACTTTTCAAAGATTTCTCTGAACACCAAATAACAAAGGGAGACAATTCTCAAGAAGATTCACCGGCTAAATTGGCAAGTTCAAAAGGGGCCCTTGGGACTCGAATTATGCCTATGGGATTTCAGGCAAATCCCAGTATTGAGTAATATAGATAAGAGAAAACCAAGGAGCTATTAGTACTAACTGTTAGTCCATGAGAAGTTGGTTTTGATGACAACAACCTTAGGATAAGATTATAAAATATAAATACTAACATTATTGTTTAGATATATATATGTATATGCAAGATATATATATACATGTACCAAAGAATGAAGACTGTACAGTATAGAGATTCAAGAACTGACGAACTCAAGATCGAAGATATCAAGATTCAAGACTCATGAGTATCAAGATTATCAAGAGTACAAGATTTCAAGATAAGTAATTTAGTTAGGAATTTTGTTAAAACACCTAGAATAGCACCGACATCTTAAAATCCATTTTATTCGTGGAATGGAATCCACTTCGAGCCCGTTAAAGGGATGGAACCCTAAGTAGGATGGAACCTACGAAAAATCTAGTGGAACATTGTTTTGTATCCACTAACTTTTATTCAAATGTTTTACAAAATTATATCTTGTTTTCAAAATGATTTCGAAATCTTCCTTTTTAAATCAAAAACATCTATCCTGGTTTTAAAATACTTTTAGCCTCAAAATAATCTTTATTTTCAATATCAAATTATCCTTGGTTTTAAACTATCTTTTAATTATAAAATATTTAACTTTTAATATTTATACTTCAATTTAAATATAAAATCATAGTAAAATTTTATATATACCAAAATATTATTCTCTATACTTACTTATGTATTTTAACTATAGTTAAGTATATTTATAAAGTTTAAAATAGTTTTAATACAAGATAGAAGTGATTTTCAAAGAAAAACAAATTACCAAAAATAACTTAGGCTGGCCGACAACCCCAAGGATCCCTTGTCGACAAGGTGACAGTTTATTTCAAAAGTTTGAATTTCAAAGGAAGTGTCTATTCGTCATATCCTTTCACGAATGGACATGGCTGTTGTTCTACTATAAATAGGGACTGTTTTAAACGAATTTACAATCATATTTTCCCTGATTTCACTCCTCTTCTTCTTCCACATTTCTGTATATACATTTTTACCATTACTCTATGGAAATCACCATTGAATCTAACTAGATCATCTCTGGTTTGATTCTCTATCACTATCTCAACAAGATCCTAGTGCTATTTAGAGTTATAGACTTCTTTGTATTCAATCGAGCGAGAAAAGGTGTGATTGTAGCCTGGAAAATCAATTGGGTGAACTTGTTGCCTGTAAAATCAAGTATCTCTACCCAGAGGATTGTGAATCTGGAGCGGTGTACCTCGTGGCCTTGAAATCGAGGGTGTAAGTGTAAGAATTGATTTTGAAAGGAAATCCGTACTTGTGTTGCGGGACTGGATGTAGGGTAACTTCGAACCAGTATAAAATCTGCTGTGTTCTTTCCTTTATTGCTTTTACTTTATATCTACATCTGTGTTTGATTCTGTGATCATATCTGTGTCTAAATATTGCATACATTTGTGTTCAAATTAATATAAACTCAAAAAGAATTAGTAATTCCTTAAAACACTATTCACCCCCCTCTATTGTTAATTCTAGCCTTAAGATCCGTAATCCGCATTTCTCACATTTTGTATCAAAGTAAGGTTTTCAAAGTTTCATAACCTGAATTTTGAAAAATTTCAAAATGTCCACCAACACTGGTACTATTACTACTACCAACACTGGTTCTATTACCTCTGTCACTAGTTCATTTGTAGAAGGTCAGTCTACTGTCAGACCACCACTTTTTAATGGCAGCAACTATGCATATTGTGCACGTAGGATGAAAATATATTTACAATCTATAGGACTAAACACTTGGAATATCACATAGACTGAATATTTTGAACCCACAACTGGTTTTGCACAGTGGATTGCTTAGCAAAAGACCGTCGCACAAAATAACTCTAAAGCTATGAATATTCTGTTTTGTTCACTTGATAGGAATGAATTTAATAGAGTGTCAGTTTGTAAGTCTGCATATGAAATCTGGAAAACTTTGCAAGTTACTCATGAAGGAACAAGCAAAGTTATACAGACCAAAATTTCCATGCTCACAAATCAGTTTCAATTGTTTAAAATGAATTCTAATGAGTCTATTCCAGATATGTATAGTATATTTCAGGATATTGTGCATTCTCAAATATCCTTGGGAAAGGTATTTTCGGAAGAAGATCTCAGAAAAATCTTAAATTCTCTTACTCCAGAATGGGATCAAAAGACACTTGCGACCGAAGAGACAAATGACATCAGTGCCTTAAAGATAGTAGAATTAATTGGAAATCTAATGTCATTTGAAGTCCAAATGCTTGGGAGAAGAGAAAGCAAAGCATCTGAAAATAAATCAATTGCATTCGATGCATTGACCGATGGATCAGACTCAAACAGCGATAATGATGAAGAGATAGCCTTTATGACCAAGAACTTTTGGAAATTCCTGAAATACAAAAAGGTGAATAATCTCAAGAGAAACAACTATAAGAACTCTGGTAATCAGAATGTAGTGCCATACTATATCAAATGTTTCAACTATGACAAACCATGCCATATCAAAAGAGACTATTTGCATCCAGATAAGCAAAATCTTCCTATAAACAATGATTCCGCAAAGAAACGAAAACGTGCATTTACCGCTACTCTAGATGACTCAGACTCGTCCTCAAGCGATGATGATCAGAAGACAGATAATTCAAATATGTGTTTCACGGCAGTTCACGACTCCGACGAATTCAGAGAAATGGACTAAGAAAAAGGTACACGTTTACAATACATTGGTTGAAATTGCAAGCTTAGGATTGGATGTTTGATTGGTTGATTTTGAATTGGAGTGTCGTTTGAATTTTAAAATTTTTATTATTATTTTATTATATTTTTACTATTTTTTTAAATAGTATCATAATATTTTATGGAATATACCAAAATTCTAGTAATATTCCAAATATTATATAGACATTAAAAATAATATATATATATATATATATATATATATTAGAATACTTAAGAGAAATAAATCATGAAAATTTAGAGACACCTGTCGACAATGGCCCCCCACGTTGTCGACAAGGGTACATAAATTTGAAATTCAAATTTGAATTCAAATGTTTGAATTTCCCTCCATCTTTTCACTTCATTCAAGTCTCTAAAAGTCACCTTTTGACCAGAGAACCTGTCCCTTGAGAATCTATTAATTACTATCTCTTATCACAACTTTTCACTTTCATTTTCAAATTCAAACTCTTATTTCAAAATATCAAGCTCTCTACTCTCTACTCTAATGGCTTCTTCAAGTAACCCTTCCACAATGAGACTTTCCAAAAATATAAAAGAGCAACTTTTCAATAATCCGGAGGCTATAAAAGCAATATCAACTATGCTAACTATGGAAAATTCCATCCCGGAAAGTTTGTTTTATTTCATGATTTCTCTACTTATGAAATCGATTCTCTTTTTGCAAACAAACAAGTTCTTAGTCTTGTTGATGCTTCACAAAATGACTTTGTTTGTTATCCAAATCTTGTTAAAATTTTCAATGCAAATCTCAACCGTGGATTTTATAATGGAAATGATGATGAAATTTGGAGTAGTGTCAAAGGCACTAGAATCATTTTAAATTGTGATGTTTTGGGTACCATTCTCAATTACAAGAGCATGGGAATGGATCTTTCTAGTTTTAATATCGATGAAAATGATCATGAGACATTTCATCACATTTTCGAAGGGGATGATAACTTTGAATTCATAAATCGAAACTTTCGCCCAAAAGCAAGAATTATTAATCTTCTTTTACAACATTCTTTGACCCCAAGATGGGGGAGTTTTAACAATCCAACTTCAAAAGTTTGTAAAGCACTTTTTGCTATTTTTGGAAATTATGATATTAATTGGGCGCAAGTTATTTTGGATGAACTTCGTCTCAAAATTTTTGAAGTGGGTGAAAACACTTTGTATCATGGAGTTTATCTCACTTGGATTTTTAATTATTTTGGAGAGGATTTCAAAGGATAAGAATTTGTTTCAAGAAAAGTTTTTAATCACTCAAACATTTCTCTTATGAAAATTCCATATGTTTTTCAACCATATGAGACTCTTGCCGAAAAGGAAGAGCGTTTGGCTCATGAGGAGATGGAAGAGGAGAAAGAAGAAGAAGAAGAAGGGGATGAAATGGAAATAGAAAAGCGAAAAGAAGGTGAAACATCCTTGGAAAGTATTGACTATCCCTCTAATCCAACCAACAAAACCTTACTCAAAAATCAAAAGACCATTGTTGAGAATCAATGGACTCTTAAACGGTCCGTTAGTAAGAAATTGGATAAAATGTCATCCAAGATGAACAAGTTTTTCTCCAAAGTCAGCAAGACGCTTGGATTATCTTCATCTTCGTCATCCTCTAACTAGTTCTACCTTTTCATGTCATGTTGTATTGATTTTAGTTTGTTTTGATTTGAATGTTCGTGTAGTTCTTAATGTTTAATCATTGTATCGTTCTATTATGAAATGAAATTGAATTACTTTTCTATTATCTAGCTTATCTTATCTCCAGAATAAAGGTTAGTATATTATATAAATATATATATATATACACATAATTATTCACAAAATCAAAACGAGTCATCAAAATTAACTGACCCCTGTCGACAACCCCTCAGAGACCCTGTCGACAAGTACTGGTCAGAAATGACTTTTCATTTTAAATTTGAAATTTGAATAACTACCTTGTGTCTATTCATTTCAAACGAATTTCTACACCTATAAATACATATTTCTTCCAGAATTCATCACTCAAAATCATTTCTTATCTACTCTATCTATATTTCTTCTCACAAACTCAAATATGGCCGATCCAATTCATAGTTTGACCGAGAATCTTGAAGAAACCCTTAATTCGTTCAAGAATATTCTTTCTTTCATTCTCCGTAATCAGCGACACTTAGAGTTGAGTCAAATGCAGATGATCAAGGAGCAAGAAAAACATTTCAATGCGATTCGATGGATGATTTCCTCCCTGCACATAAATGATAATGAAGCACATCCTCCAGTCTCTCTCACCAATGAAAATGAAAATTGGGATGCCATTAAAGCAGAGCCTATATTTGGAGAAGACGGATGGGTGGAAGTTCCTCATAATGTTTGATTTTATTTGATTACTTTGTTTGATTTGAATTGATTGCTTAGATTGATTTGATTTGATTTGGTTTGGTGTGGATTGATAATTGGTGTGCAAAACATAATATGTATAAATAAACATTGATATTTATACGATCTTTGATTAGTTATCATGAATATCAGTATAATTATATCTTAATCTATCTATTATATACTCCATTATATATTTTAATGCAGGTACTTTAGTACAAGAATAAGGGGGAGTTATATAGTTTGGAGTTAGTTTTTGTTAATGACAAAGGGGGAGAAGTATAAAATAAGATAGTTAGGCATAGATTAAGGGGGAGTTATTAGTTTTAGGGAGAGTTATTAGGATAGAAGTAATATTTTATAAAAAAGGTTGTCATCATCAAAAAAGGGGAGATTGTTAGTCCCTGAGAAGTTGGTTTTGATGACAACAACCTTAGAATAAGATTATAAAATATAAATACTAACATTATTATTTAGATATATATATGTATATGCAAGATATATATATATATATATACATGTACCAAAGAATGAAGACTATACAGTATAGAGATTCAAGAACTGACGAACTCAAGATCGAAGATATCAAGATTCAAGACTCATGAGTATCAAGATTATCAAGAGTACAAGATTTCAAGATAAGTAATTTAGTTAGGAATTTTGTTAAAACACCTAGAATAGCACTAACATCTTAAAATCCATTTTATTCGTGGAATGGAATCCACTTCGAGCCCGTTAAAGGGATGGAACCCTAAGTAGGATGGAACCTACGAAAAATCTAGTGGAACATTGTTTTGTATCCACTAACTTTTATTCAAATGTTTTACAAAATTATATCTTGTTTTCAAAATGATTTCGAAATCTTCCTTTTTAAATCAAAAACATCTATCCTGGTTTTAAAATACTTTTAGCCTCAAAATAATCTTTATTTTCAATATCAAATTATCCTTGGTTTTAAACTATCTTTTAATTATAAAATATTTAACTTTTAATATTTATACTTCAATTTAAATATAAAATCATAGTAAAATTTTATATATACCAAAATATTATTCTCTATACTTACTTATGTATTTTAACTATAGTTAAGTATATTTATAAAGTTTAAAATAGTTTTAATACAAGATAGAAGTGATTTTCAAAGAAAAACAAATTACCAAAAATAACTTAGGCTGGCCGACAACCCCAAGGACCCCTTGTCGACAAGGTGACAGTTTATTTCAAAAGTTTGAATTTCAAAGGAAGTGTCTATTCGTCATATCCTTTCACGAATGGACATGGCTGTTGTTCTACTATAAATAGGGGCTGTTTTAAATGAATTTACAATCATATTTTCCCTGATTTCACTCCTCTTCTTCTTCCACATTTCTTTATATACATTTTTACCATTACTCTACGGAAATCACTATTGAATCTAACTAGATCATCTCTGGTTTGATTCTCTATCACTATCTCAACAAGATCCCAGTGCTATTTAGAGTTATAGACTTCTTTGTATTCAATCGAGTGAGAAAATGTGTGATTGTAGTTTGGAAAATCAATCGGGTGAACTTGTTGCCCGTAAAATCAAGTATCTCTACCCAGAGGATTGTGAATTTGGAGCGGTGTACCTCGTGGACTAGAAATCGAGGGTATAATTGTAAGAATTGATTTTGAAAGGAAATCCGTACTTGTGTTGTGGGACTGGATGTAGAGTAACTCCGAACCAGTATAAAATCCTATGTGTTCTTTCCTTTATTGCTTTTACTTTATATCTGCATCTGTGTTTGATTCTGTGATCATGTCTGTGTCTGAATATTGCATACATTTTTGTTCAAATTAATATAAACTCAAAAAGAATTAGTAATTCCTTAAAATACTATTCACCCCCCCTCTAGTGTTAATTCTAGCCTTAAGATCCGTAATCCGCATTTCTTACACTAACCCGATCACGAGCCTTAACACAAGAAGCGGAAGAAACAGATCAGGAAATACCAAGTGAAGAACCTATAGCCCCAATAGCGGAAGAATATTACGAAAACACTTGGATGGCCCCCGATTATGAGTTATGTTATCAATAGGACACTACCTACAGAAAAAACGGAGGCTCTCAGGAGGCAAGCCCAAAAATTTACCGTTATGGATGGAGTTCTATATAAGAAAGGATACACCCTCCCATATTTGCGATGTGTAAAGCCCGAAATCAGATTGAGTATATTAAAAGAAGCCCACAAAGGACTCTGTGGAGATCACTCCAATGGAATCAAATTAGCCAAAAAGATAATGAGATAGGGGTTTTATTGGCCACAATTAACCAATCAAGCAATCGAGTGCGTTAAAAGATGTGAAAAGTGCCAACGCTACTCAAAGATACCACATCTTCCTTCAAGTCAACTAACCATTATCACCAGCACATGGCCATTCGGCATTTGGGGCATTGAATTAATTGGACCACTTCCAACCTCCAAAGGTGGAGCAAAGTATGCTGTAGTGGCAATTGATTACTTCAAAAAATGGGTCGAAGCAGAACCTCTTCCAAAGATCACCTCTGGGAAAGTGCTAAGATTTTTTATTAAGAACATTATCACAAGATTTGGGATACCCTATAAAATAATTTCCAGCAATGGAAGCCAATTTGAAAGTGCAGAATTTTCACAATTTTGTCATAAGAATGGAATTATAAAAAGCTTCTATTCTATCGCTCACCCAAAGGCCAATGGAGCTCTGTTGAGGCAGCTAACAAAACAATGAAGAAAATCTTGAAAAAGAGACTAAATAAGGCAAAAGGTAATTGGGTAGAAGAATTACCCCTAGTTTTGTGGGCTTATAGAGCATCCACCAGAACTGTAATAGGCCATACCCCATATTCTATAACATATGGTTGTGAAGAAATGCTACCAGTAGAAGTTGAAGTACCTTCTCATAGAAGGATTGCCTATGCCTTCAACCTAAATCAATAACAAAAAAAGGAATCTCTTGATTTGGTTCACGAATTAAGAGATGAAGCAGCCTTAAGAATGGCTGAATATCAAAGAAATATAACTCAAAGGTAAAAGCAAGGACATTTAGACAAGGAGATTTGGTACTTAGAAGAGTAATGGCCAAAATGAGAAACCCATGAGATGGGCCATTGGGACCCAATTGGGAAGGCCCACTAATCATTTTCAAGGAAATTCCTCCAAGGGTTCACAAGTTATGCCATCCTGACGGTAATATTGTACCGAGAACTTGGAATGCAGAACATTTGAAACCATACTTTCCGGCTCTGAATGTTAAAAGATTTTAAAGAATGTTCTACTATGACTCGCTAAGAAAGTCTACATGGTCGGGAGTAAATTTCTCCTTAAACTTGGACTACCTAAAATGGTAGGCTACCAATAATGGTAGAAATCCCTTGGTCGCGCTAAGATGGCCAGGTCAAGGCACTTCCTGGAGGGAGGGCGTAAGCCATTATCCATGCCAAAATTAGAAATGGCCTGGATAAAGCAGCACAATCCCTTATCCACGTCATGCTATGGCCAAGATAGGGCACCTCCTGGAGGGAGGACGGGTAATCCCTTGGTCCCACCACACTATGGCCAGGCCAAGGTATCGAACAAGCCCTTAGCCGCGTTATGCTATGGCCAGGTTAAGGCGCCTCCTGGAGGGAGGTCGGGTAAGTTCTCGGGCCTTGCTTGAGAATAAACTAGCCGAGCGCAACGAAAACTCGGACGAAATATCCGACGGACTAAGAAAAGTCAATGCCTGAAATGGGAATCGCCAAAAATTGGCAAAGCCTAAAACAGGAACCACCAGAAAGTGGCAATGTCTAAAATGACAAACACCCTTACATAGGCACTACATAAATAAGCAAAAAAAATTTGGACTAAAGAGTCCCTTCCTGAAATAGGCCAAAATAAATTGATAAAGAAAACTCGGGCCCGAGAAAGAAAAAGCATGCAAGACACTATCAAAGCCTGAAGATGGCACATTCGACAAAAGAATCGAAAAGAATCCTCTCACTTCACTTCATGAACATCTACCCAATTGGTATTTTGGTCTTCTATTATTAATTACCAGAAATGGTATTCTGGTCTTCTATTATCAATTACCAGAATGGTATTCTGGTCTTCTATTACTAATTACCAGAAATGTTGTTCTAGTCCTTTATTATTAATTAAATGCCAGAAACGATGTTCTGGATTTTTAGTGCTACTTGTCAAAAATGGTATTCTATAAATGGCATCCTGGGCTTCTATCATTAATCACTTAATATGGTCCATTGTACTACTAACATTAAACACTCAAAATGGTAATTCTGGTCTTTTATTACTCATCACCAGAAATATTCTTTTAGACTTCTATTATCTATCGCCAGCTATGGGTTTCCGGTTTCCCATTACCTATTATCAGCTATGGATTCTTGATTATCTACTGTTTATCGCCAACGATGATCTTATGATTAAACAAGACTTCCGAACCCCAAACATTTACGACCAAAGATAATCTCTTGGATCATTATTATTAATATAAAAACAGATGATCTAGTTGGCATTCCAGTCCTCTCTCAATATTATCAGATCAAGATATGATTTTGGTCTTCTATTATGGTGATCAAGATAATTCTGAACACCCTATTATTGTTTGATGAGGTATTTCTGGATTTTATTGACACAGGTCATGAACTTCTAAATTGTCTATGAATGAACTTCTGTACGAATGAACTTCTAACATTCTACGGTTAAGACAAAATGGGAATTAATTACTATCAAGTAAGAAGCTGATAAATTCCAACCACCAAGACTCGAATCTAGAACTTAAAATACTTATGATTGCTATTGGATCTGAATGTTTGAACGACGAATCTTCCACTACAATAAAATTGGAGTTAAAAGTCAATCGAATGGGAAAGGTACATATAATAAGAATTAACCAAGCTAATATTATTAAATGTATTGCAGGAATACAGGGACAATTTGGCAATCGTGGAATTTTTGTCCTAAAGAACAAAAACCTTTTTTATATAATGGGGGGCTAAATGTTAACCATAAAATATGAATAGAGATAAAGAAGACCTTTTAGAAGATTTCGCCTGAATAGAGGACATCATGAAGAGTCACCTTTCGATGGTGTCGAAAGGGTTAGTCAATGTTAACAAGAAAAGGCACATAAAAACTTCAGAGCAAAGCTTCCGTAAATATGAAGGGAAGAATTACTGAGGAACAACAAAGCAGCTAAGTATAGAGCCTACAAGCACCTTTCGGACAGTTCAAGAACCATTTATTATAAAACAAATGCCAGAAGAAAGAAGTTCAAATAAAACCTTTCGAAGGAATCGAATGGAGGCAGTCAACAATTCATAGCAGTCCCCAACCTTTCGAGGGGTTTCATTCCACAGTATTCAAGAAATTCTTGCCTTCCAAAGAAGGTGAATAAGCTAAGGTAAGGGCATGCAACTCTATAACTACCTTTCCGAAAGTATAATAAGCCTTTCGGATAGGTAGGAACACACGCCAAATACCTTTCGACGGTGTCGAAAGGTTTATGATGAAGACAACATTCGTAAGTCCGCAAGGAGTAAAAGACAACCTTCCGACAACATTCAAAAAAAGCACGACTCTCGATAATAATCAAGTGAAGAGCAACCTTTAGACAAGGTCGAAGGGTTCACAACAATTAAGTAAAAGAGAAACCTTCTGACAAGGTCGAAGGGTTCCTAACAGTCAAGTGAAAGAGAAAACTTCTGACAAGGTCAAAGGGTTCACAATATCATATAGAAGACAGAACCTTCGGCAAAGATGAAAGGTCCATGAAAGCATATAGAGGAGTAGACCCTCCGACAATGTTCAAAGATCCATGATGGCATGCGAAAGGAAAACCTTTCGACGAAGTTGAACGGTTTGCAACTGCATATAAAAGAGCGACCTTTCGACCTAGCCGAAAGCATGAAGTCGGAAGGAGGTCCGCCTGCATATATAAATAAGGCCCAAGGGATCCATTTTGGGGATCGGATTTTCTGCTCATTCTGCTCTCATTCGACTACTTTTTCTTCCGCTCACAACTTTATAACCCTAATTTAGAAATTAAATTGGGGATTGGTTTCTTGATTTTGTATCAAACTTCATCACGAGGAAATAAAGAGTGTGGCTTATGATCGACTCTAAATTTGTGGATGATCATGATTAAGCGTTAATTCAATACTAATGGCTGATCATATATTTATCTTTATTGTTTATTTCAAGTATATGTCATGGAATTGTTTTAAGCATTTTCATGAGCCTTGCTTTCCTTTCTTGGCTCCGGCCACAAAAAGGTAAATACTACTTGTAAATCAGTTTTAATATGGCTCCATGGCATATTAAATCAGTTCTTATTTTTATCTAAACATATTTGAATGATGCATTCTTTTCGAAGGGTTTTCACGAGAAGAATATCAACCTAAGAGGTCAAAAGAAACAAAGGAATATAAAGTAGAGTAATATCTCCTTTCGACAGCACCGAAAGGTCTACTACCTTCCGACATGATCGAAAGGAGACAAAAGACATTAATTGATTGCTCTCAATCTCTAGGGGAGAGGGAATTCGATGAAATGACAAGTTCAAAAGTTATATAAATGACTTCAAAGGGGAAATTACAATTATAACAACCTAGTTGAAAGGTTTAAAGGACTACTTTAACCCTTCGACCAAGGCGAAAGGTTTCATAATTCTACTATTCCAACCAAGCCATGAGGTTTGAATGAAACCTCAACCTTTCGACATGGTTAATGAGTTAGTTAATTTTCTATGCAATTTCATGGAGGGTATAAGAAACTTCTTAAACCTTTGGGCATTATTCATCTTAGGCTAAGGTTAAACCCATGGCTTCAAACCCTTCCGGCCTTGTCATTTTATTCGAAAGATGTGAATCTACTCAACCACAAAATTGAGCTCATATAAAACAATCTTATAGAGAGCATTGGGGATGTTAACAAGATTTCTTGTTAACCGTTTAATTCAATGACGATAGATTTAGTTTAAGGATTTCTAAATTTTTTGTTCAATGATTTTGAAAGGTTTAAGTGGAAGGTTTTTCAAAGGCAATGTTTTATAGTGACTTTTAAAGAAGAATGTCTAGAGTTTTATTGCTTTCGAAAGGTTTGCTTTTCAATAGTTTCGAAAGGTTTGGAGGATGGTTTCGAAATGTTTAATGAATAATTTTGAAAGATAAGGTTTTGGAATATTGGCCAAGATAATTAAAAGGTTTTCACTTGGTTTTGGAAAGAGGCACTTGATGTGCACGTTAATATGCATATTTTTACCACCATATTTAATCTATTTAAATTAAATAAATGATCATATCGGGCATTTTAACTTGTTTAAACCAAAATTCATATTATTTTCAATTCGTCATATATTCATCTTAATCCAAGGGCAAAATGGTCATTTTTATGCATTTATTAAATTGTGAAAATTTACTTGGAATTTTCTATGTTGTTTTGTAGGAAATTTATTGAATTTTACAAGTGGTTACATGATGATATTTGCATGCACAAGAGTGAAGAGAACAAATGAAGATGGAAATAATTCAAAGTGAAGATAATGGAGGACCCCATATACCCATCTACCTTAATGTACAAATTAGAGGCTAATACACATGCTTATGGAATTAATGGATTCATGTACACTTAAATGAGGATTATTTGAATCTAATGATTACTTGGCCTCCACACTTTCTAAGAGGGTTTTTTGGGCATTCCCCAAAAATATGAATTAGGGTTTAACACATGTATAAAATCCCCTTATGTTTCATGTAACCCCCTTCTTCTTCCTAGTCTCTCTTTTAGGCTCTCTCCCTTAGTCTCTCTTTAGTTAGTTTAGGCTCACAAATAAATCAAGTTCTCTTCTTTCTTTTCATGGCTACTTAGCCATTTCTTTTATGTAATTCTTTTATGCAATTTAATATATGTTCTTTTTGTTTTCTTGTTTATTTCCTTTCATGTTGTAGTGTAGATTTACTTTCATGCAAGTAGAATAATTCTAATTTTTGTTAATTAGTTTCTCTTTTTCATTAAGCTTTCATTTTCCTTTCATTTTGCTTTCATGTTGCTAGCTACATTTGTTTATATGATAACAAATATGAGAGGCTAATCCCTACAATTTAGGGGTAATGAAGCTCTCTAGTATGTAGATGCAACATTTTGATGTTTATGCTATCTTTTTGTGCTTAATGAATCATTTGAAGTGGTTTAACTTGTTGTTTTTGATGTGAATTTGATAGCGTATATTGTTGACACCAAATAGGCTATGCTTAAACAATCACAAACAATGATTACCTCTACATCTACATATGATGATGGTAATAAAGTGATTGGTTAAATTAAAATTTAATGGCCTAAATTTCTAGACAATAGTTAATAGGCCATGCTTAAAATAGATTTTGTTTTCAACTTTGTTGTCATATTTCATGAGATTTCAATGTGTATTAGTGGTTGTGTTATAGTTTGATGGTTTATATTGTGCTAATTAATAACACAAATACACTATACTTATGATAAACACATCAACTAATTACACTAATGACAAGAAAAGAGAGATCATAACTTTATTTTGTTGATTTATGTGATCTAGAGAGTGGAAATTGCCTCTAAATTGCCTTCAAACTCTTATATTTTTATCAATTTTCTTTTGCTAGTTTTCTACATTTTTAGCTAATCACATTTTCAACTTTGGTTAATTTGATTGAATATAATTTTAAAATCATCAATTCCCCGCAGATCAACCCTTATTCGCCACGTACTACAAGTGTACGCCGTGCGCTTGCGGTTATTTTATTTCTAAATTCGTTCGACGGTTTTCTAAACCGATAGAAATTCTGTCAACGAACATCACTTTCAAAAGATTTAGAAAGGAAAACTTTCAAATGGTTAAATGCTTTCATCAACTAAAGTTTAAGTAATGAATATATATAACATGGCAATGAGATTTTGAGTAAAGTATAAAGATTTTATATTTTTCCTTGTATAAGTTTGATTTAAAGGTTTTAAATCATTTTAAAATGTTTTCAACGAAAATTACGGGAGGAGATCCTTAAATGAAAATGAATCAGATATTAGAATACCAGATGGGAGTAGTATGTGGTCACGCCCTATATATTAGCTAATAGCCTCAACTAATTATTGTACAAAATTCCAGTACGTAGGGCTTCGTTACAAGTAGACTAAAGTTAGGATTACACACCAAAAGGAATATATGTTTGTATACAGATAGGTTATTGGTGAGTCCAAAAAACCATTAGGATCAGGAAGACCTAGGAGATGAGTAAGATAGAGACAGACCATCCAGAAGAAGTATTTAACAGATAGTTGGGGACTGACTATCCAGAAGTGAAGTGTTTAACAGATAGTTAAGGATAGACGGTCTAGAAAAAGAATATCTAACATGAGTTAGGTTAATTTTGGTTATATTGTCTGGTAGGCCCGAGTCAGCCAAAGGTTAAAAGTTATCCAAATAAAACTTATGTATTTGAAGAGATACTTCATTATTACTTTATATTTATGTTTGTTTACATAATGATGTTTTGTAGTGTTTAATCAGTTTTAGTTGCAGGAAAAAGCTTTTGCAAAGATATGTTATAAAAGGATGTTAGTAAGGGGAAACCCGTTCCGCTAAGCGGCGTGGTCTCACTTAACATACTAAACCGGGATGTATAGTATTATTCATACTAGACTTTATGTCTGGTTCAAAGTTTATGTTTTTCCCTTAAACTCTCGGGTGCTCAAAATTAATTTGAGTAGGCTAAGGGGTTAAGGTCTTTTTAGGTTTAGTAGGATGACGAATAAGGCTACCGGAGGCATGCAGGAGGAAAAAAGATAGCTATCTAGGAATTGCAGTTCTTGTTTTATGTTTTAATGAATTTTTGCTATGTTTGTATTAGGTCTATTATTACCGTATGACTCTGATCATCCAAGCTTGTATCTTCATATACCGCTCTTGGTGTAATTTGTAATAAATATATTTTATCTATGCTTGGGAACGTATTTGGGATTGTGTAAGTTGCATACGAAACATCTTGTTTTTGAAATGCAATGATGAAAGTTGTTTCGAAATCCGTGTTTTGTTTCATATTCAAATGCTTCTGATATTATGGATACCATTAACATAGCCGTATTTAGTCCCCGGAAGCAAATACTATAGATGACTGCAACATCTATAGCGCTTAGTTTTTGGGCCTCTAGATATGGGATGTTACAGCTTGGTATCAGAGCATGGTTTATGAAACACATTAATTAAAAATAATTTTTGAAAACATATTCCATAGTAAGTATAGTTAAGATTGGTGGTATAAGATAACGCTATAGTAATGTACGTGTATTTGATATATATAGGTATACGCTATATCTCTAGACTCCTTTCTTAGTTAGGCTATTCATTTGTATTTCATAAGACTTGAATACAGATATGGAAGGAAGAAGAAGCAAAGTTAATCTTGGAGGAGATATCACCACCACAAACGAAAATGCCCAACCAAATGCTAGAAAAGTTCTAGGTCAGGCTCAAGTTAAAAATGTGGGTGCTGGGGTTCCTCAAGTGGGTGTGGGAGTCATGTATCAATTCTTTGTAAGTATGATGCAAGCTAGAATTTCCGCTGAAGCTGTTGGAGGAAACGATGCTGGAGGAGGAGTTTAGGAAGTCCCGATGGTTAACCAGTATGCTAACCTAAGCAGAGATTATATTAGGCTAGGAAGGAAGTCGTTCACTAGAACTGAAGAGATTGGCATCAAGTCGACTTTAAGGATCTACCTTATTTTAGTGGAATACTATCCTAGTTGGTGTTGATGAGGAAACCATAACGTGGGAGGAGTTTAAGAGGAGGTTACAAGAAAGGTTTATGTCGGTGATGGCATAGTCGGCATTGGTGAGGAAGTTTGCAGAACTAGAACAAAGGGAAATGTCTGTTTTGGAGTATGCAAGATAATTTGAAGAGTTGACCCGGTATGTGTACGGTTTGGTTGATACGGTGATCAGGAGGAACAAGAAGTTTATAAGAGGCTTGTGGCCAGAGTTGATAAGTGCTACTTTGCTGCAATTAAGAGATCGTAGTGATGTAGTGGTGGAAATGGCCCTGAGGCAGGAAGAGGAGTTAGCTTACTTGAGGAAGAAGATGAAGGAGGCCCAGGTAGGACATGGACAGAAAAAAAAGTTTTTCCATAAGAAGAACGCTCAGAAAGGAGGAGCACAGAAGAGGGGAAAAGCTGAGGTGGTTTGTTATAAATGCAATAAAAAGGGACACTATGCTAATATAAGTGTCGGACTGGAAAAGGAAAAGAGAAAGGAAAGGAGGTTATTAGGAAAAATAACATCCGATGTATTAATTATGATCTTATCAGCCATTATAAGAACCAATGCAAAGAACCTGCTAGAGAAGGAAAGGGACATATGTATGCATTGGAGCCTGCAATTTCAAGGCCCATTGTGCAGGAGAAAGGAAAGGCTGTTCTGGGAGGCTCGCTATAGGTTTACGGTATGTTTATTAGCGTTCTGTTTGATACTAGTGCATCATATTCCTTTATTTCTCGATGTTTAGTATATAAGCTTAACTTAGTGCCCTCATATTTAGTTGCTTTCTTAAAGGTTGCAAATCTGATAGGAGGGTACACAACACTTGGGATGAGGTATGACCATTTAGAGTTTGTTTTGCTAGGTCATACTTTCGATTGCTGTTGACATGTATTTGATTTTATGGGATTTTGGATTATCCTTGGGATGGATTGGATAAGTAAATATGATGCTAGGATATTTTTCCATGATAGGAAAATATCATTTAGTCACAAGGATTGCAGTGATTGGATAGTTTATACTATAGAAAACCCTAGTTGTGAAGTGAATGCTTTATTGGGAATTATCAAGTTGAAGGATAAGTTGCATCGAGCCTTTGTGGTTAGAGAATTTGTTGATGAATGTGAGCCGGTAACTGGATTACCACCGAAACGAGCCATTGATTTTTAGATTGATTTAGTGCCTAGAGCAGAACCGGTGAGTAGGCCACCAAGCAGGATGAGATCTACAGAGACGAGAGAGTTGAAGATGCAGTTGGTGGATTTGGAAGGCAAGAGTTTTGTTTGACCGAGAAGTTCACCTTGGGGAGCTACCATAGTGTTTGCTAAGAAGCCGAACGGATTGTTGAGGCTATGTATCCATTATCGTAAGTTGAATGAGAAAATGACAAAGAACCAAAATCCATTGCTAAGAATTAACGATTTGTTTGATCAGTTAAGTGGAGCGAAGGTATTCTCTCAGCTGGATCTGGTGACGGGATTACATCAGCTTAGAGTGGCAGAGGATAGTATCCCTTTAACGACATTTAGGATAAGATATGGATCGTACGAATGGTTAGTTATGCTATTCGGACTAACAAATGCGCCTGCATTTTTTGTGGATTTGATGAACCAAATTTTCCGAGAGCACTTGGATAGATTTGTGTTGGTCTTCATAGATGATATTCTGATATACTCTATGGATGAGAAGGAGCATGAAGTTCATCTTAGAGTTGTGCTTGAGACATTGAGGGAGCATCAGTTGAAGGCTAAGTTTTCGAAGTGTCATTTTTGGAAGAAGGAAGTCAAGTTCCTTGGTCATTTAGTCTCAAAGAAAGGGTTGTCGATCCAACTAAGATCGAAGCAATGAATAGTTGGAAGAGACCCGAAACAGTGACCATGATAAAGAGCTTTCTTGGGTTAGCTGGATATTATCGAAGGTTCATAAAGGAATTTTCGCGGATAGCTGCACCGATGACTAAGCTTACGCGAAAAGATGTGAAGTTTGTATGGACTGATATGTGTGAGGATGCATTCCAAAATTTGAAACACTTATTGACCCATGCACCAGTGTTGGTCGTCCTCGGAGGGAATCAGGATTTAGTTGTTTATACTGAAGCATGTGGAACTGGATTGGGAGCTGTGTTGATGCAAAGAGGCAAAGTGATTGCTTATGTTTATAGACAGCTCAGACCACATGAAGTTAGGTATCCAATAAGATTTAGAGTTAGCTGCCGTTATATTTGCTTTGAAGGTGTGGAGGCATTACCTATTGGGAGAGCGATTTGAGCTGTACACAGATCATAAGTCGTTGAAGTACTTGTTCTCTCTCAAAAGGAGCTGAACATGAGACATCAAAGATGGTTAGAGTTTATTGCTGCTTATGATTTTGGAATTGAGTACACACCCAGAAAAGGAAACAAGGTAGTGGATGTATTTAGCAGGAAGCATCAGAATGGAGTATTAGCTATGATTGCCAAGTGGAAAGATTTGGAAGTGTTGTCAGTTTGTAGAGTGCAGTTTAGATCCAAGGTAGTTTAAGCGTAGAAAGTGTGCATTGTCTTGTTTAGAGGTTTGATTTGTAATGATTGAGAAGGTAACTTCTAAACAAGAGGAGGATCCATTTGGCTGAATGGATCTAAAAATTAAAGGATTTCAGTCTTGACCAAAATGGGTAGTTAAGAAAGAAAGGAAGGCTATGTGTTCCGAATGTAGGAAACATGAGGAAAGAAGTTTTGGATAAATGCCATCATTCGAAGTTTACTATCCATCCAGGAGGAACAAAGATGTATTAGGATATGAAGAGAAGTTTCTTCTGGGAAGGTATGAAATGGAATATTGGTTTATGTGTTAAGCAGTGCCTGAATTGTTAGCAGGCAAAGGTTGAACACCAGAAGCCAAGCGGATTGCTTCAACCGTTGGAAGTTCCGTTGTGGAAGTGGGATTCTATTTCTATGGATTTTATCGATGGGTTGCCAAGGTCTAGTAGAGAAAAGGAAACCATATGGTTCATAGTAGATATACTGACCAAGAGTGCTCATTTTTTTCCGGTAAAGTCAACCAGGATGACATCTATTTTGGCAAAGTTATTTTTGAAGAATGTGGTTAGACTAAACGGGATTGCTAGTAGTATTATCAGTGATAGAGATTCCTTATTTACTAGTGAGTACTATAAGAGTCTACAGGAAACTTTAGGAACCAAGCTCAATATAAGTACCGCTTACCATCCATAGACTGATGGGAAAACAGAAAGAGTTAATAAAATCTTGGAGGATTTGTTAAGAGCTTGTGTATTGGATTTCGGGGTATCGTGGGAAGACCATCTTCATTTAGTTGAGTTCTCATAGAACAATAGCTGTCATACTAGTATTGGGATGGCACTATTTGAAGCTTTGTACGGAAGGCCATGCAAATCTCCCGTATATTGGATAGAGATTGGGGATAGGTTAGTTCTTGGTTCAGATTTAGTGAAAGAAGCCGCAGAGAAGGCTGAGTTGATCCGAGCCAGGATGAAGGAAGGTCAGTCTAGGCAGAAAAGTTATGCTGATAGAAGAAGGATGGACTTGGAATTCTCCGTTGGAGACTATGTGTTTATTAAGGTTTCACCGATGAAGGGTGTGATTAGATTTGAGAATTCAGGAAAGTTAGTACTTTGGTTCGTTGGTCCTTTTCGTATTATTGAGAGAATCGACAAACTCACTTATAGTATAGAGTTACCAAATAGTTTGGCTGGGGTCCATGATGTTTTCCATGTTTCTCATCTTAGAAAATGTGTTAGAGACTTGGAGACTACTATAGCACCTACAGTGTTAGAAGATTTGGTAGTAGAACTAGATTTGACTATAGTTATAAAACCGATTTAGATTATGGCAAGAGATGAGAAGAAGTTAAGGAATAAGATAGTTGTTAACCATAAAATGCAAATAAGGATAAAGAAGGCCTTTCAGAAGGCTTCCGCATGAATAAAGAGTAGAAGGTAAAGCCACCTTTCGACGGTGTCGAAGGGATTGTTCAATGCAAGTAAAGAAAAGCACGTAAATACTTCATAGAAAAGCTTCCACAAGCATGAAGGAAAGAATTGTTGTGGCACAACGAAGCAGCTGGGTACAGAACCGACAAACACCTTCTGGTTGGGATAGAAGAATAGTTTCACAACCATTCATCATAAAACGAAGACTAAAGAAAAGGAGTTCAGATCAAATCTTTCGAAGAGTCGAAGGGATGCAGTCCACAATTTATAGCAGTCCCCAACCTTTTGGAAGGGCTGAAAGGTTTCATCTCTCAACATACAGAGAGTTCTTACCTTTCGAAGAGGGCGGAGAAGTCAAAGCAAGAGCAAGCAACTCTATAATGAACTTTTTGAAAGAATGGCAAGCCTTTCAAACCAGTTAGAACACATACAAAATAACTTTCGACAATATCGAAAGGTTTATGAAGAAATCAGCATTCATAAGTCAGCAAAGAATGAAAGACAACCTTTTGACAACATTGAAGGGAAGCACAGCTCTCGACAACAATCAAGTGAAGAGCAACCTTTCGACAAGATCGAAGGGTTTGCAACATTCAACTGAGTAACAACCTTCCAAAAAGGTCGAAAGGTTCACAATAACATATAGAAGGAAAACCCTTCAACAAAGACGAAAGGTTCATGAAGGCATAAAGAGGAGCAGACCCTTCGACAATGTCGAAAGGTCCATAACAGTAAAATGTAGGGAAAACCTTTCGAGAAGGTCGAAAGGTTTACAACTTCATATAAAAGGGTGATCTTTCGACTCATTTGAAAGCATAGAATCGAAAGGAGGGCCGCTAGCATCTATAATAAGACCCAAGGGGTCCAGTTTTGGGGATTCGATTTTCCCAGTCTGCTCTCATTCTACAACTTCTTCTGCTCCTGCTCACTATGTTTGTAACCCTAATTTTGAAATCAAATTGGGGATTTGTTTCTTAAACTTTGTATCAATCTTCATCATAAGAAAATACAGAGGATTATGGCTTGCGATCAACTTTAAATTTGGAGATGATCATAATCAGGCATTAGTTCAACATTAACAGCCAATCATATATGATTTATTTCTTATCTTCTTTGTTCATTCCAAGTATATGTCATGGAACCATCACGGGATATTTCCACGAGTTTTATTCCCTCATATATAAAATTCATGGTTTCAACCACATAAGGGGAATACAAATTGCGACTCAATAAATATACGATGTCCGATCCCTAATACGGTTCCATGGCATATTATATCAACTCTTATTTTTACCTAAACATGATCAATGATTCAAAGCATTGACTGGGGTGGTGACGATATTTATCATTGACAACCAAGATTATTGATTTCTGAAGCTAAATGATTAAAAGTTTCTTCAACCTAGTCGAAAGGTTGGAGGAGTCTTTTCACACCTTTCGACAAAATCAAAAGGTCTGACAACTTAATCTATTCCAACCTAGTCAAAAGGTTGAGTTAATCCTATTAATAACCTTTCGTCAAGGTCCAAAGGTTGAACTAATTCTTTCCACTTCAACTTAGACGAAGGGTTGGCATTGTCATGCCTGTAACCTTTCGACAAGGTCGAAAGGTCTGACAATCCAGTACATTGTCAACTTAGTTGAAGGGTTGTAGTAGCCACTTTAACCTTTTGACAAGGTCGAAAGGCATTACTATCCATTGTTCTCTTCTTCTAGATTAAATTTATTAGGATAATTTATTCAAGGATACACTTTCAGAATTGAGAATCATCTTAACTACATAGTTATGTCTAAGCAAAATTATCTTATCAAAGCATTAGGGATGTTAACAAGTTTTCTTAACATTTTTGGCGCTAGAAGGAGGGCTCAAACCTATGACCTTGTTATCTTAATACAACTAATTGTGGAAACTTGGTTTGCCGTAGGAAAATGAAATCGAAAAGGCTTACCTCCTTAAATGAAAGGGCCGAACATGCAACTTCACTAGAAGAAATTGTTTCACCATCTTTCAACCCTGAGAACAGGGAACAAGGGCAGTCTTCCGCACGGGCTCAACCAACTCCACCACCGGCTCAAATCCAACTGTCTCCGCAATTGGCTCAAGCTCAGAATCTTCAACTAGAGGATCATATTGCTAAAATCACACACTTAGAGGGGCAAATGGTGGAGATGAAGAATCTCCTAGATGAGGTTCTATACCACAAGTCATCCACGAATGCTGTCACAGCTGGAGAGGAAGTTGTCAGTCCTAGGAGAAATTTGAAACTCAACACTAATGCCGTGAAAAAAATTAACATTTCCTTGTCCAAGAAGAAAGATCGTCTCCCACTAAAGGCGAACTATCAAGGAAGGATCCAAGAGGAAGACTGTTCTGCAAGCTCTACCTCAAATGGCTACAAACTAAATAAGAAAGATTACTTGAACAATGAAGCTTGCCTCAAATACATAGTAGAGAGGCCATGAAGGATCTGTTGAATATTAAGCGTAAGAGAATAGCAGACGAAATAGTAAATGATAATGAGAGGGTTGCCCCTTTCATTGATGAAATAATGTCAGCACCTATTTCCTCTCATGCGAAGGTCCCTATAATGAAATATCATGGCACATCTGATCCCGACGACCATTTGATGGCATTTGACAGTTAAATGGATTTACATAATGCTTCTGGTACCGTTAGGTTCCGCCTTTTTCCAGTCACTCTCTAAGGAGCTGCTGCCAAGTGGTACAAATAGTATCACAAGAACATAATCTATTCTTGGAAACAATTCTCTTATGAATTCTCGGCTCAGTTCTACATATGAAATGAACCATCGATCGACTATACAATGCTCACCAATATAAAACAGAATCATGGTTAGTCATTGGGAGATTACTTGAAGAGGTTTAATGCTAAAGCTTTGAAAGCCAAGGGAATGAACAACAAGGACAATCTTATTGCAATTCATTCAGGCCTCATAGTCAATTCTCCTTTCTGGAAGGAATTATTCATCCATGGTTGTCAAGATTTACAAGACATTCATTTTCAGGTTGACAAATTCATCTGGATGGATGAATTATACTATTCTAAGAAAAAGCCTAATTCGAGGAGGGACAATGGAAAATTCAGCTCACAAAGGATTCAAAAAATGTTTAGATGGGAAGATGCTAATGTGGTAGCATTAAACAGATCGATCTCCTATATTTATGTGATGACTCAAGACAAGGTCAATTTTCTGACCTCGTTCAAAGCTCAAAACTATCCGGAGTAAAAGAAAGGGGATAACTACTGTGCTTATCACAAGGCAAATGGTTACAAGACCAATTAGTGTAAGGTGCTAATAGGGATAATTAAAAAATTAATTCGAGAAGGACAGCTGAAGGAGTTTATGAGAAACCCACAACAGATTTCCTTGCTAGAGACTGAGACAAGAAAAATTGCCAGTACCACTATCAATATGACTGAATACGAAGATCCACTGAACCTGAGTCCACCCCAAAACAAAATTGACGTTATACATTGTGGACCACATCTTGCGGGTAGAGGTCAAAGTGCCAGGAGAAAATACATTCGTGAAGCTAGGAAGGCAGTATTTTCTGTGCAAGAAGATCCACCGCTCAAGAACCCAAAGTATAATATCAACATGCACACTTTGGTGATCAATCCCCAGGAGTTGAGAAGAGGAATACATCACCCCCAAAACGACCCATTGATGATCACAGCTCAGATAGGATCCTCAGTGGTTGCAAAGATCCCGGTCGACACTGGAAGTGCTGTAAACGTGATATTCCGACATGCATTCGATCAAATGGGGATCTTTAAAGACAAACTTAAGCCTAGTCCTGAACCTGTCTTCGGGTTTAATAATAAGGGAACAACTCAACTAAGACAAGTGAAGCTCTTGGTACAGCCGGGACTCCCTCCGTGCTCTTATTTTTTTGAAACAACTTTTGCAATCATAAACCAGCTATCATTTTACAACACTTTCTTCGAACGTCCAGCGCTAGATGATGTGGACGCTTTTTTCTCACCTAAATATCTGATGCTCAAATTCCTTACTAAGAATGGCTGTGGAACTATCTGAGGTGAGCAATTTGCGTCAAGGGATATGTACTTTGCAACTTTAGGACAATATAGCAGGGAGTTTACTTTTTACTTTGATTCTTCCATTTCTTTACAGCCTTCGGATGATAGGTTTCTACATCCATCATTCGAAGTGGAGATAAAATCTAGTAGAACTAACAAGCTTATTACTAAAAGATGTTTTGCAGTTTACGGAAAAAGGAAGAGAATGGATACCAACTCAATAGACGAAAGCGAAATTATTACTGAGCTAGATTGTAGAGGAGAGGTTCAAAGAGTGAAGCCGGCTGAGAAAACCAAGGAGATTCCAATAGATTCTACCGATTCTACCAAAATAGTCAGAGTGGGAAAAGATCTCGAGGAGACTTAAAATCGAAATTCGTGGAATTATTAAAAGCCAATAAGGATATTTTTGCTTGGACCCACTCTGACATGATTGGAATTGACCTTACAATCACGAGTCATGCCCTAAATATTAATTCAAACACCCCTCCGGTCAGGCAAAAGAAGAGGCAATTTGATAAGGTAAGAACCGACGCCCTAAATGAAGAAGTCAAGAAATTGCAACAAAATGGGTTTATCTGGTAAGTCTTCTACCTCGAGTGGTTGGCAAATCCAGTTTTGGTAAAGAAATCTAATGGGAAGTGGCGAACTTGCATGGATTATACATATTTAAACAAAGCTTGTCCAAAGGATTATTATCCGCTGCCAAGGATAGACCAATTAGTCCACGCAACTAGTGGACATAAGCTACTCTCCTTGATGGATGCATACTCCAAATACAATCAAATCCCCATGTTTAAACCTGATTAGGAGCATACCAGCTTCACTATAGATTGGGGAACCTATTGTTACAAAGTTATGTCGTTCGGATTGAAAAATGCTGGGGCAACTTACCAAAGGTTGGTTAACCGGATGTCTGAAGATCAAATTGGAAGAAATATGGAAGTTTACGTTGATGACATGTTGGTAAAATCCCAAGAGGCAAAGGATCATCTTGAAGATTTAGATGAAATGTTCAAAGTACTACGAAAGTATCAAATGAAACTTAATCCCTAAAAATGCAACTTTAGTGTTCATTTAGGAAAATTCTTTAGCTATATTATTAGTGCACAAGGAATTGAGGCTAGTCCGAAACAGATTGAGGCCATTAAGGATATGGCAAAGCCTAAGACAAGTAAAGATGTTATGAGTTTGAATGGAAAAGTAGCAACACTAAGTAGGTTTATTTCAAAGGCCACCGATAAATGCATCCCATTCTTTGAGGTAATAAAGAAGAGGAAGAATTTCGAGTGGGGTGAAGATTGCAAAAAAGCATTTCAAAAGTTGAAATCGCATTTGGAAAAGCCTCCAATCTTATCTAGCCTCGAAGAAGGGGAGGATCTATTATTGTATATGGAAATCTCCGAGCATGGAGTGAGCTCAGTATTAATCAGGAAAACAAAGGAATTCCAATTGGCGGTTTATTATGTAAGCAGGAGCCTGAAGTATGCCAAAATCTGATATCAGGTTATTGAGAAACTAGCATACTGTTTAATTCTCAAGGCCCAAAAGTTAAGACCTTACTTTCAATCACACTCAGTGAAGGTATTGACCAACTTTCCATTGAAACAAGTTTTTAGTAAACCTGAAACCTCTAAAAACCGATTAAGCGGGGAATTGAGCTAAGTCAATATGATATAGAATATCAACCCAGAATGTCTATAAAAGTACAAGCATTGGCAGACTTCATTAATGAATGTACATGATTCATTTCAGAGCAATCCGAAAAGGAAAAGGACTTAAAACCCAAGTGGCAGTTATTTGTGGATGGTGCCTCAAATGAATAAGGTGCGGAAGTAGAATACGTAATAATTACCCCTGACGGACACAGACTTCATTATGCTATGAAATTGGGGCTTTCAGCAACTAACAACGTGGCAGAATATAAATCTATGGTCGTAGGATTGACCCTTGCTTTACAACTCCAAATCCCGAGGATTCAAGTATTTAGTGATTCCCAATTAATGGTCAATCAAATCAAACAAGTATGACAAAAGATCCCAAACCCAGTCAGTATGTGAAAAAAGTATTAAAAATGCTCACACTTTTCGAAGATTTCTCTACACACCAAATACTAAGGGGAGACAATTCCAAAACAGACTCATTGGCTAAGTTGGCAAATTTAAGAGGGGCTCTTGAGACTCAAATTGTGCTTACAGAATTTCAGGCCAATCGCATTATTTAGGAAAATAAACAAGAGAAAACAAATGAGCTACTTGTGTTAACTCGATCATGGGCTATAATACAAGAAGTGGGGGAAGCGAATCAGGAAATGCCAAGTGAAGAATCTACAGCTCTAATAATGGAAGAATACTATGAAAACACTTGGATGACCGCGATTATGAGTTATATTGTCAACGGGACACTATCTGCAGATAAAACAGAGGCACGAAAGCTAAAGAGGCAAGCCCAAATCTTTACCATTATGGATGGAGTTCTATACAAGAAAGGATATACCCTTCCCTATTTGCGATGTGTAAAATCCGAGAGCGGATTAAGGATATTAAAGGAAGCCCACGAAGGATTTTGTGGAGATCACTCCAATGGGATCAAATTGGCCAAAAAGATAATGATACAATGATTTTACTCGCCATAGTTAACCAACCATGCAATCGAGTATTTTAAAAGATGTGAAAAGTGCCAATGCTACTCGAAGATACCACATCTTCCTTCGAGTCAACTAACCCCCATCATTAGGCCATGGCCATTCAATGTTTGGGGAATCGATTTAATTGTACCACTTCCAATCTCAAAAGGTGGGGCGAAGTATGCTGTAGTGGCAATTGACTACTTCATAAAATGGGTCAAAGCAGAACCGCTTCCAAAGATCACCTCTGGGAAAGTGCTAAGATTTGTCATCAAGAACATGTCACAAGGTTTGGGATATCCTACAAGATAATCTCCGAAAATGGAACCCAATTTGACAGTGAAGAATTTTCACGATTTTGCCATAAGAATGGAATCGTAAAAAGCTTCTCTTTTATCGCTCACCCAAAGGCCAATAGAGCCATTGAGTCTACCAAAAAAATAATATAGACGATCTGAAAACGAGACTAAATAAGGCAAAGTGGAATTGGGTAGAGGAATTACCCTTAGTTTTGTTGGCTTATAGAACATCCACTAGAACTACAACGGGTCATACCCCATATTTGCTAACATATGGTTGTGAAGCAATGCTACCGGTAGAAATTGAAGAACATTCTCATCGAAGGATTAACTACGCCTTCAACTCAAATCAAGAACTAAAAAAGGAATCACTTGACTTGTGTTAACGTAAAAATCGAACGCTAACATCCCAGTGTGAGTATTAGTAAAGTGAAAGCACCACCCGTTGGTACGGGAACTAAAACAAGCAGATAATTGCAGTAAAAGTAAAGAGACAGCAGTTTTATAGTGGTTTGGCTCAAAATCAAGTCTACGTCCACTTTATCTTCTTTATCACAAGTTCGATTACAAGCTTTACAAAAATTCCTTCGATTACTCAACAATCGATACAAGTAATTAGCAATACAATGCAAAAGAGATTCTGGAATCCCTCTTGAATGTAGTTGATCTTCTCTTTAGGTCGTTTGGAATGTTTTTTGGTAGTAGAGGTGTTGTAGAAGTCGAGAATGCAGCAGAGTTTCGGCGCTTCAAAGTCTGGAAAAAGTCCCCTCATCAATGTGGAGTGGGCGGGGTATTTATAGGAAAAATCTGGAGGTAGGTCGTAGGTCGTAGGTCGTAGGTCATCTCAAGTTAGCTTAAGTCGTTGGCGACTTAGTGGAGCCATTCTAGGTGAGATACTGGGTGTGAGTGACTTAATGTTGTAAATGCAGAAGTTATCTCGGTCGGATTAGGTCGTGAGCGACCTAATAGAATAGGCAGGTCGTATGGCTTTATTCCGGAGCATGTTAAGTCATTCCCTTCTCCTGAATTGCTAGATCGCTAGGTTGCTAACTCATTAGGTCGCTAGGTCGCTAACTCGTTAGGTCGCTAGGTCGCTAACTCGTTAGGTTGCTAGGTTGCTTTCTGGAGTTAGGTCCCTAGGTCGCTTTCTGGAGTTAGGTCGCTAAGTCATGGAAAAACAGGTGTTAACACTTGCCCCTCGAAGTATACGCCTAGGGACTAGGTCGTGTGCTTTGACACCTTTTAACTCGTGTCATCTGAATTGCTGAGTCGTGAGTCGCTGGAGTTATTAGGTCGTGAGCCGCTCGAGTTGCTAAGTCATTTTAGGCCGATTCGAATTCCATTTTTCCCGCCTATAAATTATTTAACTCGCTTTGTCCTATTCACTCTATTGCTTACACCCTGCTGCCATTGCTGCATTCAAGCTCAAAGATTAACACAAAATCTTTACTTTTTCATCTCCAATTGTCGATTCCAACAGTAAATTTAGGTAATTCCGATCATCTATTCGCCGCATTTACCATCGATTCTTCCATATTCAGTTTCATACAATTTTCCTTATCATGTCATAAGATTATACTTTGATTCACCCTCTGATTCTCGTCAAATCGTTGGTGATTTCTTTGAGAATGAATAGCTTAGGGTTTCACATAGTTATATTTGAATTTGTGGAGTTAGTAACATTTTTTGGAAATTTGGAGGAGATGATGAGGTTTTATGCGTTTGGAGAAGACGAGGAGATGTGAGGTTAACGGGTTATTGGATAGCGGGTTACGCCATGGTACTTTGAGTGATGCAAAGGGTGGTGGACGTGTGGAAGAATGTGATTGGAGAATAGGACTTAGGTTTTTTAATGGGAGATAGCTTGATATCGCCGAGCTACTTCAGGAGCGACCTAGTGAATTGAACGACCTAAGAACATTCGTGACTTAAGGGAAGCCGAACGACTTAACAAATCAGCGACCTAACTCAAATCATCGACCTAACTCAAATCAGCGACCTAACTCATTTCAGCGACCTAACTCTTTGCGACATAAAGTTTAGGTCGCGGTTACACCTGAACGAGCTATTACTTAGACAAATTTGCACTGCCTTGACCTGAAGTTTCATGCCTTGAACTCTTTGACTTGGGCACTTTTTAACTCGTAGGAACATGAAATTGCTGAAATTTCTGACTTAAACAGTGCGACTTAAGGAAGCTTCAACCTATGCTAAGTCGCTTGAACTTGACTTCTTGCAAAAATTTACAGCACTTAATCTTGAACTTTCAACTTGAACTGCCGAGATAACCAGCCTGAACTTGTTGCACTTCTTTATAGATTACATTAACTTTAATGCTAATTAACCTTTTAAACACAATATTTGCAGACGAATGGGACGAATATACTCATCATCGACTATCCACATCGAGTGATGGATTAGATCAAAGAAACGATATTTTACTTAAGTAAAATAGTATGAATCTGATTAAAGATGAAGTGATGTGAATTGACTGATTTAAATGAAGCATCAACGCAAAATGCATACAGTTATAACTGCTTATTGCTAAATTTAATCTGCATTGATACTACACTTAACTTTGATCTAATAACAAGCCTTGAAACTTCCTGAATTGACGTACATCAATTAGTACTGTTTCAAGTTTTATTTTATTTACTTGTTATTTCAGTAGCTTTGCACAACACTCCACACGCTTTTAGGAAACGTGCACCTTCATATTTGAATGTCCAGTTCCTTGTGTGGAATGACTTCTCATCAAGAAGAGATAGTAGGGCAAGCTGGAGAGGTCTTCCCAATAGCTAATCCCTTGGATGATCCCCCAGAAAGAACTCCAACCACTCTGAATCAACGGGTGTTCAGTCAGCTATGTGTTCAGTTCGGTATTGCTGAAGCAGATGCTTTGCTTCCTGGGGTAAACGATATTGCTGACAGACCACCTCTTGGTTTTATCACAGTTAATTGTCAGATGTGCGTGAGTGGAGCTATTCCTCCCTTTAACGATTTCCTTCGACAGCTCCTTCTCCGATTAACTATCTCTCCTTTCCAGTTGCATCCTAATGGCTACGCCATCTTGATGGGACTGTGTGTACTGTTTAGGAGGACACTCGACCATCTTCTGAGCTTTGAAGAGATTTGCTATTTGTGCACGTTTGCGAAGAATAAAGATCATCCTTCTATTGTACTTGTGAGGAGCACCAGGAACCGTAAACTAATTGCTGATCTTCCTGAAAGCGTCCACGGGTTTTTGAATCAATTTTTCTTTGTTCGCTGTCCCCTAGGATTCTACGCCATTTGGAGAGTAGGAGGTAAGCTTGCCTATCTCTATACTTTCTGTTCTTGAGCTTTTTCAAAATCCGAGTTGTTAAGTACTAACTTCATCCTTTACTTTCACAGCACTTCCTCTTCTTTCTAAAGACTCTAGCCACAAGCCAACTTTTGAAAGGCTAAGCGCTGTTGCCACCGAAGAGAGGAGTATCAAATATCTTTTGAAAGATGAATTTCTACATCAATTTGGCCTTTTACCTCCTTCCCAATCCCTTCAGCTTCGCGATGCCCCCGCTTCTCAATCGGAAACGTCTGATGCCCCAGCCCCCGCAAAAGAACTTGCGTCGAAAGAACTTGTTGCAGAGGCTTCGTTGATAAAATGCTCCGGTTCTGCTGAGGGTGCAGAGTTTTCTGGCAAGTTTAAGCCTCTCCCGGTTATCGAAGAAGAGGAACTCCCTCAACATCCCGGGAAGGTCACCACGGAAGTTGATGAGGAGACGGAGAAGGAAAGTTCTGCCACAAAAATTGCTGAGCATGTTGAAGAAGGAACTACTGGCATGACTCACTTGACTGGGCATGATGGTGACGACATCTTCGAGGGGTTAAGCGATTTTATGGTGACCTCTCAAGAGCTTTTTAAAGACGATGTCACCACTCCTAAGCTTGTCTCTCCATCGGTTGAAGCAACATCTGTCTTACGACCACTTCCATCAACCCAAGAGTTGACCCATGTTGTTAAAGCCGACAACACTCCTAAGCAGAAGAGTGGTTTGTAGCTTGACGCGCGTAGTTTGCACGCCACACACACTTAGGATTTTAGTAGTTACTCGCATTTAACTTCCTTTTCCTGGAGATTTCTAAATTCTATTTCTTTTTCATTTTCAGATTCTCCAATGGGACGAAGTGGCTCGTATTATGATGATTTTATGCGCTACGGAAGGCGTGACTACTACTATGATCCCAAGCGCCATCTCCCTGCCCCTAGGGAGACCGATGAAGAAAGATCATCCAGAAAAGCTCAAGAAAGGAGAGCCCATGAGGAGCGCTACGGGAGAAGAGATGAGCGCTATGACTCCTCCCAGAAAGACGATGATTCCCACAAAATAAAATCTTATGACGATAAAGGGAAGGGTCATGTAGTTGAGGACCCAAGCAAGCGGGCCCGACTTAGCGAGAAATCTTCTTCTGAAGTTCCTAAAGCGCCTGCTTCTTCCGTTTCTTTAGACATCCCCTCCAGCTCTCCTGCTCTTCAAAGAACTGATATTCAATCAATAATTAATAGGCCTTCATATCAGGTCGGGAAGGCTCCGACTACTCTTTAAAGTTGATTTCCACACTGGTGCTTAAAAGGAGTGCATTTTGATCTTGATTTGGTCCCAATCGACAAACAAGCTATGTTGAGAAATCTTGATGCCGTTAAACTCGATATTGAGAGAATGTCTGGATGGCAAAAACTTGTCGATGAGCTTCAAAGAGTTAACCGCGCAAATCTCGAGGCCATGCTAACGATGGAAAACGACAAGTCGGAGTGGAATAAAGTTCTTGAGCAACATGATGCGGAAATGAAAAGCATCACTGCCTTCAATGAAAAGCTTGAGGTAGAAGTCAAGAAACTCAAAGAAGACCTTGCTACCTCTTCTGCTTCTCATTCTCAAAAGGAAGAGGTTTTTCAAAAGCAAGTGAGAGATGCACATGCTGCCCAGAGAGATGCCGAGACAAAACTTGAGGCAGAGCGACATGTTATTGAAAAATACAGCAACGATACCGTTCAGCTGCGGGAAAAGGTTAACTACCAAGACCTGGAGATTGCAACGTTAAAAGCTCAACTTTCAAAAGTAGAAAAGGAGCGTGATGATGCCATGGCTGGAAAAGTGGCTGCTGAGGAATCGCATGAAACCACCAAGGCCACCATCAGCTCCACTCTTTTTGAGTTTTACGTTCTTAGCGTCTTAGGGAAAGGCAGTCTCTCCTTCTTGGGCCCGAAGTATGAGATCACATTGGCTGAAGTGTGGGAGGCAGTAATTGAAATGTATAAAGATGCTGGCTATGTGGAGGAGGACCTGGAGGCTTGTTATTTGGACGACGAGGGTCGTGCTGCCCTTGCTAGAGGGAAAGAACAGCTTGCTAGGGAGCGAGCCGAAGCAGCAGGAGGAGAGCATCTGGAGAAGGCGCCTTTAGCCAACCCCACTCGTCCTTCGGCTTCGGTCGACCCTGATACCATTGGCTCTAGCTCTCATTCTCCACCTCCTGTAAAAGCCGAAATTCTAACTAAAACTGCTCACACTGAAGAAGAGGCCCAAGAAAGTATTGAAGCCCAGGATTATGATATCGAAGTGATCAAACCAAGCTCTCTAGGTAACTTCAATTCCGATCTGGCTCAAGTGGATTGCTCGTTTGCTTCACCTGAGCTTGATGAGCTTTTTGCCTATTACTTAAGCCTTGATGTGCCACCATCTCCTTTCTTTGCGGGAAATACTGATGTTTTTAACTTTTCTTCTTCTGTAGCGAAAACAACAAGTGCCGCACAGACTTCGCCTCCCCCAGCTGCTGTTCCTCCACCTCTTCAAGTTACTCCTCCTTCTGCTTCTCAACCGGGGTCGCAAGAGGAACAAATAGAAGCTCTCCAAGGTTTAGACGACCCAGCGGCTTCTCAAGAGCAAAAAGCCGAGGAACTTAAGGAGGGCGAGAGGAGCCCGGAGAGATTCACTGCTGATGATACAAAACTTTCTGATCTTATCTCTTTGGGCAGCGAATCTTCCTCGAAGAAGAGGGGAAAGCGCAGAGCTTCGAAGAAAAAGAAAAGCGCTTCTGCTAATGATGAAAAAGCGGACACTTCCGCCGACGATGAGAAAACAGAAGAGGACCCAATTGCACCACTCTCTCTTTCTTCCCCTAAGAGTTCAAGCCGACCTAAGAAGTTAATCATTAGGCCCGGTGAAGGCTCAAAACGCAGCGGGAGGAAGAAAAAATGAGTCCAGCTTTTATCCTTCTTGTTTTGCTATTTTGTCTTTTATCTAGAGACTTGTATCGACCGGGGATTGTACGAGTACCGGCCCCCGCTTTTTTGAATCTTGTACATGTGTAAAAAATTTGATAGTATGGAATAAAAATGACTTTTTTTATTTGTACAATCTCTTGTCAGTATTTGTGAATGCATTTATTCCTTGTTTTTGCACAAATTTATTTATTTTCTTTGTACGATACTGCAGTGAGCTCGTGGTATGCTGTTTGAGCGTTATTTTTATTAATATAGTTATATGCCCCCATACCACGGCTCATTGTAATATTCCGAAAAGACTTATACTCTTATTCTAGAGAATAATTCTTTCGTTTTGAGGAAATATTATTCTGCTTTAATAGAGTGTGCTTTGTATTGGAGAAGTTTTCTTCTTTTTCTTTTCTTTTTAGAAAGAGTTAACACACTTCAACTTTTGGAGATGGCCACTTTTATTTTCTGAGAAGTGGATTACTTTTTGTAGTGAAGCGGACTTTTGAAGAAAACTTTTATTTTTGGACGTGCCTCGTTAGAGGGCTTTAGTTGGCACTTCATCGTTGAGGGTAGGAATGTGCCTCCGAAGAGGGCTTGTGCCTCCGAAGAGGGCTTTTTTGTTGTGCCTCGGGAGAGGGCTTTTCTGTTGTGCCTCGGGAGAGGGCTTGTGCCTCCGAAGAGGGTTGCTCCGAAGAGTTGTGCCTCCGAAGAGGTCTTGTGCCTCCAAAGAGGGCTTTTGCCTCATTAGAGGTCTTTTGCCTCCGAAGAGGACTCCTCCAAAGAGTTGTGCCTCCGAAGAGGGCTTTTTTGTTGTGCCTCGGGAGAGGGCTTTTCTGTTGTGCATCGGGAGAGGGTTTATGCCTCCGAAGAGGCTCCTCCGAAGAGGCTCCTCCGAAGAGTTGTGCCTATGAAGAGGGCTTGTGCCTCCAAAGAGGGATTTTGCCTCATTAGAGGTCTTTTGCCTCCGAAGAGGACTCCTCCGAAGAGTTGTGCCTTCGAAGAGGGCTTGTGCCTCCGAAGAGGGCTTTTTTGTTGTGCCTCGGGAGAGGGCTTTTCTGTTGTGCCTCGGGAGAGGGCTTGTGCCTCCGAAGAGGGCTCCTCCGAAGAGTTGTGCCTCCGAAGAGGGCTTGTGCCTCCAAAGAGGGCTTTTGCCTCATTAGAGGTCTTTTGCCTCCGAAGAGGACTCCTCCGAAGAGTTGTGCCTCCGAAGAGGGCTTGTGCTTCCGAAGAGGGCTCTTTCCTCATTAGAGGTCTTTTGCCTCCAAAGAGGACTCCTCCAAAGAGTTGTGCCTCCGAAGAGGGCTTGTGCCTCGTTAGAGGGCTTTTGGTTTTGCCTGAAAGTTATTTCTCACAGTTAAATGGATCCACGGGGCGGACGCAAGCCAATTAATTGGATGTTTGTTTGCACAGACAATCATAATTAAGCAGCAAGGGCCCGGTGCCTTCACTTTGGGAAGGTGCCCATTCGGTGGTACCACCAACCTTTTTGGTTGAGAAAAACATTTCATTTTACAGCGTGCCTCGTTGGAGGGCTTTATTTTCCATTAGGCACAAAATTTTTCCCGAGCTTAATCATAGGTGGCTCAGGGTACTCGATGGCATCCTTGGTTGCGAAGAAGATGTTTTCTGGAGTATCAGTTAGAGGAGTAAAGTCTGAAGGCTTAAAGTAACGAGGTTTCTTCATATCTTTCTGTCCTTTCCTACTGTTATTTTCCCTCTTTTGACCACCAGATTCTTTCTTATTAGAAGCTTCAGCCACATTGTTGTTTTGAATTTCAGCCACAACCACCTTTGCTGGTGCAGGAAGATTCTCCAGACGCATAAATTCGTCAGCCTTCTTATAAAATTTCTCAAGTGAATTTGGTTCCTTCATCTTCAACCATTTTCCAAACTCACTTGTTTTATCGATGGCTCGCATCAAGTAAGTTAGAATCATTCGAGGTTCAGCATTATCCACTTCAGCCAAAGCTATATTGAAGCGGTTCAAGAAAGATTTGATAGATTCCCCAAGAGCTTGTTCAAGGGTGGACAATGACATTATGTCCTTAGCTTTTGAAGCATACAATCTGAATTGGTCCTTGAATTTACGAGTTAAGTCAGAGAATTGATCCACAGATCGAACCGGTAGCTTTGTGAACCAAAGTAAAGCTACTCCCTCCAAATAGATCGGAAAATATCTACATTTGATCTCATCTGTTGCCCTGGCACTTGTCTTATGCCAGTCATATTTGTACAAGAACTGATTAGGGTCGCTTGTCCCCCGATAGGCTGGGATAGTAGGGGGAACAAACTTCTTTAGAAATTCAGCTTTTAGAATTCTTTCGATAAACGGAGTCTTGCTTGGAGCAAACCCCCAGTCATTTTCATCTTTGTCCCTTTGCATACTTTCTTTCATAATCTGACGAACCATTCTTGATAGGTATTCCTCATCGTTTAGAGGCCTTGCCGGGCAAACGTCAGCCACTTTTTCGGAAGTTTGCCTGAACAAACGTTCGTGAAGAGGTGGCTGCGGCCTTGAACCTCCAGCTTGGGGAGGTGCCCCTTCGGCGGTGCTAGCTGCCCTTGGAGGAATACTTTTCTCTTGGGAATCATGAGCATCTTCAGCAAAGGTAGGTTCATGATTTTATGGTTGTTGGTTAGCCCCAAGCAGAGCGTTTAACCTGTCCATCATCAAAGCATTTTGAGCTTCCATTTGTTGGTATAACCTAGATACGACATCATCAAGTTCGGCCCTTGTGACTCCAACAGTAGGAGTCGGCTGATTTGGCGCTGGAGATGTGGCAGTCCTGTCATAAACATTTCCGGATCTCGTGGATCTACTCTTTCTTCCAGGAGCCATGATTTCAGATAGACTTCTGGTTTTTAAGAAGAGTCTTTCAACAAATCTTTGCGAAGCAATGGTGAGAACACTCCTGAGTTCAATTCTCAGTGAAAGCACAAAAATGTTAACGTAAAAATCGAACGCTAACACCCCGGTGTGAGTATTAGTAAAGTGAAAGCACCACCCGTTGGTACGGGAACTAAAACAAGCAGATAATTGCAGTAAAAGTAAAGAGACAGCAGTTTTATAGTGGTTCGGCTCAAAATCAAGCCTACGTCCACTTTATCTTCTTTATCACAAGTTCGATTACAAGCTTTACAAAAATGCCTTCGATTACTCAACAATCGATAAAAGTAATTAGCACTATAATGCAGAAGAGATTCTGGAATCCCTCTTGAATGTAGTTGATCTTCTCTTTAGGTCGTTTGGAATGTTTTTTGGTAGTAGAGGTGTTGTTGAAGTCGAGAATGCAGCAGAGTTTCGGCGCTTCAAAGTCTGGAAAAAGTCCCCTCATCAATGTGGAGTGGGCGGGGTATTTATAGGAAAAATCTGGAGGTAAGTCGTAGGTCGTAGGTCATCTCAAGTTAGCTTAAGTCGTTAGCGACTTAGTGGAGCCATTCTGGGTGAGATACTGGGTGTGAGCGACCTAATGTAGTAAATGCAGAAGTTATCTCGGTCGGATTAGGTCGTGAGCGACCTAATAGAAGAGGAAGGTCGTATGGCTTTATTCCGGAGCATGTTAAGTCGTTCCCTTCTCCTGAATTGCTAGATCGCTAGGTTGCTAACTCGTTAGGTCGCTAGGTCGATAACTCATTAGGTCGCTAGGTCGCTAACTCGTTAGGTCGCTAGGTCGCTAACTCGTTAGGTCGCTAGGTCGCTAACTCGTTAGGTCGCTAGGTCGCTAACTGGAGTTAGGTCCCTAGGTCGCTTTCTTGAGTTAGGTCGCTAAGTCATGGAAAAACAGGTTTTAACAACTTGATTCACGAATTAAGAGATGAAGCAGCCTTGAGGACGGCCGAATACCAAAGGAGAATATAAAAGTACTATAAATCAAAGGTAAAAATTAGGACATTCAAACAAGGAGACTTGGTACTTAGGAGAGTAACGGGCAATACAAGAAACCCATCAGATGGACCATTGGGACCAAATTGGGAAGGTCTACAAATTTTTTTCAAGGAAATCCCCTAAGGAGCCTACAAGTTATGCCATCCTGATGGTAATATGGTACTGAGAACTTTGAACACAAAACTTTTGAATCCTTATTTTCCGACTCTGGACGAATAAAGCATTTTCAAGAATGTCTCTATTATGATTCACTGAGAAAAGTCTACATGGGTTGGAGTAAAATTATCCTTAAACTTGGCTACCTAAAATGGTAGGCTACCAATAATGGTAGAAAGCCCTTGGCCGCGCCAAGATGGCCAGGTCAAGGCATCACCTGGAGGGAAGGCGTAAACCTTTAGTCACGCCAAAGTCAGAAATGGCCAGGTTAATGTAGCACAAGCCCTTATTCTCGTCACGCTATGGCTAGGATATGGCACCTCCTGGATGAAGGACGGGTAATCCCTTAGTCCTGCCATGCTATGGCCTGGCCAAGGTGTCGAACAAGCCCTTAGCCGCGTTATGCTATGGCCAGGTTAAGGCGCCTTCTGGAGGGAGGTCAGATAAGTCCTTGGGCCCTGCTTGAGAATAAGCTAGCCGAGTGCACCGAAAACCTGGATGAATGTTCTACGGACTAAGAAAAGTCCCTACCTAAAAAAGGCACTGCCAAGAATTGGTACCGCCTAAAATGGCAACCGCTAGAAATTGGCAACGTCTAAAATGGCAATTCTGGTCTTCTATTATTAATTACTAGAAATTGTATTCTGGTCTTCTATCATTAATTACCAGAAATGGTATTTGGGTTTTCTATTATTAATTATCAGAAATGGTATTCTGGAAGTGGCATCCTGGTCTTCTATCATTAATTATCTAGAGTGTTATTTTAGCCTTCTACTATTAAATACCAAGAATGGGTACTCTGGACTTCTATTACTTATTGCCAGAAATGGTTTTCTGGACTTCCATTATCAATGCCAAATTGGGTATCCTGGCCTTCTATTACTTATTACCAGCTATGAAATTTCTGGTCTTCCATTACTTATTATTAGATATTGTTTTATGGTCTTCTACTGCTTTTCGCCAAAATTAGTCTTATGATCTTCTTTTATTGAATGACAAAACAAGTCATCTAAACCTCTAACGATTATAACCAAAGATAATCTCCTGGACCTTCATTATTAATATCATAACGGATGATCTGATTGGTATTCTGGTCCTCTCTCATTATTGCCGGGTTGATATGAGATTTTAGCCTTATATTATGATGATCAAGATGTTTCTGGTCTCCCTATTATTATTTGATGTGGTATTTTTGGCCTTTATTGTCACAAGATATGAACTTCCAAATTGTCTATGTATGGTCTTCTAACATTATATTGTTAAGAGGAAAAAGGGGAAATAATTAATTTCTGACAATAAACTAGTAAGTTCTGACCATCAAGACCCAAATCTAGGGCTTTAAATATTTATGATCATTATAGGTTCTGAATGTTCAAAGAATGAATCTTCTGCTAAGACGGAATCAGAGATAAAGGTCAACCAAACGGAATAGGTACTTGTAGTATGAACTAATCATGCAAATATTATTAGATGTATTGCAGGAATACAGGGACTATTTGGTAATCTTGGAATTGTTTTCCTAAAGAACAAAAGCCTTCTTTATACAAGAAGGGCTAAATTTTAACCATAAAATACGAATAAGGATAAAGAAGGCCTTTCAGAAGGCTTCCGCATGAATAAAGAGTAGCAGGTAAAGCCACCTTTCCACGATGTCGAAGGGATTATGCAATGCTAGTAAAGAAAAGCACGTAAAGACTTCGGAGCAAGGCTTCCGCAAGCATGAAGGAAAGAATTGCTAAGGCACAACAAAGTAGCTGGGTATAAAACCGACAAGCACCTTCTGGCTGGGATAGAAGAATAGTTCCACAAACATTCATTATAAAACAAAGTCAAAGAAAAGGAGTTCATATCAAACTTTTCGAAGGAGTCGAAGGGATGCAACACATAGTTTATAGTAGTCCCCGACCTTTCGGAGGGGATGAAAGGTTTCATCTCGTAACATACAAAGAGTTCTTACCTTTCGAAGAGGGCGGAGAAGTCAAAGCAAGAGCAAGCAACACTATAATGACCTTTTCGAAAGCATGGCAAACCTTTCGAACCGGTTGGAACACATACAAAATACCTTTCGACAATGTCAAAAGGTTTATGAAGAAAGCAACATTCATAAGTCAGCAAAGAATGAAAGACAACCTTTTAACAACATTTAAGGGAAGCACAACTCTCGGCAACAATCACGTGAAGAGCAACCTACTAACAAGGTCGAAGGGTTCACAACAATTAAGTGAAGAGCAACCTTCTAACAAGGTCGAAAGGTTCACAATAGCGTATAGAAGGAAAACCCTTCGAAAAAGATGAAAGGTTCATGAAGGCATAAAGAGGAGTAGACCCTTCGACAATGTCAAAAGGTCCATAATAGCAAATGAGGGGAAAACCTTTCGACAAAGTCGAAAGGTTTACAACTGCATATAAAAGGGTGACCTCTCGACTCAGTTGAAAGCATGGTGTCGAAAAGAGGGCCGCCTGCATCTATAAATAAGACCTAAGGGGTCCAGTTTTGGGGATCCATTTTCCCATTCTGCTCTCATTCTACAGCTTCTTCTGCTCTTGCTCACTTCGTTTGTAACCTTAATTTTGAAACCAAATTGGGGATTTGTTTCTTAAACTTTATATCAAACTTCATTATGAGCAAATAAAGAGGATTATGGCTTGCGATCAATTTTGAATTTGGGAATGATCATGATCAAGCATCAATTCAACATTAATGGCCAATCATACATGATTTATTTCTTATCATCTTCGTTCATTTCGAATATATGTCATGGAATCATCACTGGATATTTCCACGAGTTTTATTCCCTTATAAATTGAATTCATGGTTTCGGCCACCTAAGGGGAATACAACTTGTGACTCAATAAATATACGATTTCTAATCCCTGATAAGGTTCTATGACATATTATATCAACTCTTATTTTTACCTAAACATGATCAATGATCCAAAGCATTGATTGGGGTGGTGACGATATTTATCGTTAACAACCAAGTTTATTGATGTCTAAAAGCTAAATAATTAAAAGTTACTTCAACCTAGTCGAAAGGTTGGAGGAGTCCTGTCACACCTTTCGACAAGGTCGAAAGGTCCGACAACTTACATATATTCCAACCTAGTTGAAAGGTTGAGTTAATCCTGTTAATAACCTTTCGCCAAAGTCGAAAGGTTGAACTAATTCTTTCCACTTCAACCTAGACAAAGGGTTGGGATGGTCATGCTTGTATCCTTTCGACAAGGTCGAAAGGTCTGACAATCCAATGCATTGTCAACTTAGTTGAAGGGTTGCAATAGCCTCATTAACCTTTTGACAAGGCCGGAAGGCATGAATATCCATTGTTTTCTTCTTCCAGATTAAATTGATTAGGACAATTTATTCAAGGATACACTTTCAGAAGGGAGAATCATCTTAACTACATAGTTATGTCCAAGCAAAATTATCTTATCAAAGCATTGGGGATGTAACAAGTTTTCTTATTAACAACAGTCAAATTAGTAAAGATCTAGTGGAGTGATGATGATAAAACTGTACTTGGGAGACTGAGAGCATGATTAGGGACACTTACCCTGAATTGTTTGATGGTATGTTTTATCTTTAATTATTTTGTTGTGCACCTTATCGTAATTTTGAGGACGAAATTCTTTAAGGTGGGGAGTCTGTAACATCCCATATTTTTATAACATTATTTAGAATATTTAATCAACAAAATTAAATGAAATAATATGAAGATTAATAGGTTGAGATTTGATTAGACTAAGGGTAGCCGTGCCATGTTAGTGTGTTAATTAAAATAAAATAACATTAAAAAGGTGTTAGGAATGAGTAAGGACAATATGGGAAATTGGAAAGGCTTATACCCTAAACCCTTAGGAATGAAACTCACGTTCATTTCATTTTCACTCTAACTAAAATTAAACCAAGGCCGACCACCATTATCGTTCTCAAGAGAAGATAAGCTAGGATTCAAGAAAAGTAAGATAATCAACTAAATCAACATCAAATCTCACATCTTAAAATCTCAAAGCTAAGGTGAATAATTATTGCATCCCATTTTCTTATGGTTTTTTGTTTTGAGATTAGATTCGAAATGCTTTTGCTAGTATATGCCATGTTTGGATGAATAAAGTTGTATATATGCTTGTTCATGAATTATATACGTTCATGTTAGTTTTTATGATATGTTTGAAATGAAAACCCTATTAAATGACATCCAAATACCTTAAAAATTTAAATATAGGTCAAAAATGATATTTTAGAGATGAGTTTCAATTTTCATAGTTTTCTGAAGTAATGTGTATTTTATATTAATTTTCTAGTGAAGAAAATGATTTATTGGGTTATAAATTATTTACGGCTAAAATTATAATTATTTGGGTTTGAAATTTTTATATGTTGGAAAACATATTAAAATAGATTTCTAGGATTTTTCTAGATTTTTCCTAAGTGGTTCGATGAATATATAAAATTATTTAAGGTATGGGGCTTAAATATTTTATATATTTAATTAAGAAGAAGGGCATTTTACAAAAAAAATGATTATTTAATTCTGAAAAATAGTGGCAGAAATTTTCTGAAAAGTATTTATTAACCAAAGGGAATTTGACAAACAAAGGCAGGTTAGTTGAAAAGTTATCATTTTTAAGTTAAAACAAAGAAATCATACTTTTAGCAAGTTTAAGCCAATTTTAGCATCACACCTTCCGACCCAGACCTCTCGACTAAGTCGAAAGGTTATACCTTTTGACCAGGTCAAACCAATGCATATGGTATCAATTATCTTGGTATGTAATGATTTGGACAGAGTCGAAAGGTTGGTTGCCAAAGGGGTTGAAGTACGTGTGTTTTATAAGCCAAAGATCGCCTGCTTTGCTTTCGAATAAGACCTTTCGACTTGGTTGCTTTCGACCAGGTCAAATATTTAAATAAAGGTTTTTAAACCTTTCGACAAGGTCGAAAGGTTACTACCGCTTTGTTATTTGTTTTGTTTTGAACTTTCCGACAAAGTCGAAAGGTTTATTTGTTTTAAAATTAGCCCCTTCTCCACGCTTTCAAAGGAGAGGTTTCGACTTCGGTGATTCATCCTGTTTTTCTAACTGAAGTATAACCAAATCTTTTGAAGCAGAGCTTTCGACAATGTGGAAAGGTCTCTTCCAATGTTTTTGAAAGGTTTAGTTCAATGATTTCGAAAGGTTTAGTTCAATGGTTCGAAAGGTTTAATTCAAGGATTTCGAAAGGTTTTGTTCAATGATTTCGAAAGATTAGATCAATGATTTCAAAAGGTTTAGTTCAAGGATTTTGAACGATTTTGTTCAATGATTTCGAAAGGTATAAGTGGAAGGTTTTCCATGGTTTCTCTAAGGCAATGTTTTATAGTGATTTTTAAAGAAGGATGTCTAGAGTTTTATTGCTTTCAAAAGGTCCGCTTTTCAATGGGTTTGAAAGGTTTGGATGATGGTTTTGAAAGGTTTAATGAATGGTTTTGAATGATAAGGTTTTGTCATATTAGCCTAGATAATTAAAAGGTTTTAACTTGGTTTCGGAAAGAGGCACTTTGAAAAGATTTAGAAAGGAAAACATTCAAATGGTTAAATTCTTTCATCAAATAAAGTTTAAGTAAAGAATATATATATATAACATGGTAATGAGATTTTGAGTAAAGTATAAAGATTTTATATTTTTCCTTGTATAAGTTTGATTTAAAGGTTTTAATTCATTTTGAAAATGTTTTCAAGGAAAATTATGGGTGCGGTTTCTTAAATGAAAATGACTCGGATATTAGAATATCGGATGGAACTAGTATGGGGTCGAGCCCTATACATTAGCTAATAGCCCTAGCTAATTGTTGTCCAAAATTCTAATATGTTGGGCTTTTTCACAGATAGACTAAAATTAGGATTGCACACCGAAAGGAATATATGTTTGTATATAGATAGATTATTGGTGAGCCCAAAAAACCATTAGGATCAGGAAGACCCGAGAGAGGATTAAGATAGGGACAGACCGTCCAAAAGAGAAGTATTTAACCGATAGTTAGAGACAGACCGTCCACAAATGAAGTATTTAACAAATAGTTAAGGATAGATAGTCCAGAAAAAGAATAGCTAACATGAGTTAGTTTAATTTTGATTATATTGTCTGGTAGGCCCGAGTCAGCCAAAGGTTAAAAGTTATCCAAACAAAACTTATGTGTTTGAAATGATAGTTCATTATTATCTGATATTTATATATGTTTACATAATGATGCTTTGTAGTGTTTAATCAGTTTTGATCGTAGGAAAACGGTTTTGCAAAGATATGTTTTAGAAGGATATTAGTTAGGGGAAACCCGTTCCGCTAAGCAGCATTGTCTCACTTAACATACTAAACTGGGATGTATAGTACTATTCATACCAGGCTTTATGTCTTTCTCGAAGTTTATGTTTTCCCCTTAAACTCTCGGGTGCTCAAGATTAATTTGAGTAGTTGAGGGGTTAAGGTCTTCTCAGGTTTAGTAAAATGAAGAATAAGTCTATCGGAGGCATGCAGATGGCAAACAGATAACTATCTAGGAATTGCAATTCTTTTTTTATGTTTTAATGAATTTTCGCTGTGTTAGTATTAGGTCTATTATGACCATATGACTATGATCATCCAAGGGGTATCTTCATGTACCGCTCTTGGCGTAATTTATAATAATTATATTTTATCCATGCCTCGGAACATATTTGGGATTGTGTAAGTTGATTATGGAACATCTACTTTTTGAAATGTAATGATGAAAGTTGTTTTGAAATCTATGTTTTGTTTCATATTCAATTGCTTCTGATATTATGGATACCATTAACATAGCCGTATTTCATCATCGAAAGCTAATACTGTCGGGACTGCAGCGTCCGCAGCGCTTAGTTTTGGGTCTCTAGATGGGGGATGTTATAGTATAAGTGGAATTAGCCACTTTGCATGTGATTATAAATAGCAACTCCATGCTCTCATTTTCATTTTCTTCCCAAAATTTTACCTTCTGATTTCACTGCCATAACTCCGTTAAAAATACTCCAAATAATTTTTTTTTTCAAATTCAAGAGAATCGAGTGCGCTACAACTTTCATTTATACCATTTCTTCGGTTTCTAGGCCAAAAATTCATTTCTTTTCCGAGTATTTTTGGACATGGATTTTCAAACTCGAAAATACCTCTTCTTCTTTGTACTATATCTTCCATAAATAAAACATAAATTGAGTAATAAAATTTTAGATTGTAGAGAAATGAATTTCCTAGAACATTCCTTTTAACCACTTTATCAAATTTCAAGTGCAAGATGTCTAAAACCGAGGAGAAGATCACTCTTTTCGAGTTGATTTTTGGTGGTTTCCAAGCTCTACAAGTTTAAAGTTTATTTCAAGTTTCTAAAAATATTTGGTGATTAAATTTTTTAACTTTTTTGGGGAAATATTTTATTTTAGTTACATTGTGATATATTTTGCTTCCTTGGTTTGGATATGATGTGAATTTTTTCATGTTTGGTTTGGAAATGTATATGTGTGATGGATGCTAACATGTTAAGTAAATGTTAGTTAGCAAACTAGTTAGTAAGTAAAATTTTACCCTCAAAAACCAGTGCTTTGAAACTATATTCATGTTCATATTTATTGCCTACGAATGCTTGTTGTATGCATGCTTAAACCATTGCTATACGATGTTTGGTTCTATTGATAATATTATAAACTTGTTTGCCGTACTACCTGTATAGCGATTCTCTTTGTATCGGCACTTTCGGAAAATCACTTCTTATTAAACCATTTGGTTTCATATTCATGCTCGGAATTATTTTACAAGTTAAGCAAGGTTTTTATTAATTATGTTTTCAAAAATAATTAATTATTTTAGTAATGATTATTTAATTTAATTAATTACTTAATTAATAAGGATTAAGGTTAGCTAATTAACTTATTAATGATGTGTTTTAAATTTAACTAATTACTTAGGTAACGATGTCTTAAATTTAATTAATCATTTTATTTAGTGATGTTTAAAGCTAATTAATCTTTTGAAAATGATGGATTAAAGTTAATAAATAAATTAATTAATGATGTTTTAAAATTAATTAATCTTTTTAATTAATGACTTTTAAAATGAAATCAACCCGTTTTAAATTTAATTAATATTTCCTTAATGATGATTTAAATTTTCTAATCATTTTAAAATAATGATATTTAATTATTAATTAAATAATTTAATTAATTATATTTAAATATAATTAATTATTTACATTAATGATGTTTTGGAGGTGATTTACCCTTTTTAATTAAAGGTTATTGGGGTTGATTAATCAACTTAATTTATGAAGTTTCAAAGTGAATTTACCAAAGTAACAGGTATGTTTTGACTTTGTTATTCATTTTAAATAATGATAATTAATTGTTGATTAATTTAATTAATTATATTTTACTAATTAATTGAATTAATAAGATTTAAATGTGGTTTACCCTTTTTATTATTTAAACACATTTGAAGTCCAAAATCAATTTGTGTAATGAAGTTTAAAGTTAATTAATCAAGGTAACAAGGATGTTTTAAGTTATTAAATCCTTTTTAAATTAATGTTTTGAAGTTAGTAAACTTTTTTAACAAGGTGTTTAAAGCTAATACTTTTAATGTGAGGCCAAGCATGAATTCGGGTTTTTAAAAAGAAAAAGTTTGATTCATTTATGGAAATGAATTAATTTCCATAAAGCGATTCACTTATATGAAAACGATTTATTTGTATACTTAGCACTAAATGTCGAAGAAGTAGACTCGTCACTATTTCGAAAGTTAAGAATAATCGTGAGACATGACTTTGAGGTAACACTACCTTGACTTGTCTGATATTATTGTTAACCAAGAAATTGTACGAGTTGGAATTTGATGGGTGGTGATAAGTACACAAGACTTAATTTCCATATACGATCGTTTTATGTCCTTGATAGTTGGTTTCTTAGCTATCGGTTACTTCGGCTACTTTATTATCATCATTCTAAGACAATGTGTTGCTTTATTAAGCTTTGATATCCTTTGTTGGAGATGACTAAAACCAAAGAGCGAGTGGGGGCCAAGCTATATGGAGTTGCTCCCATTAAGGTATTTTCACATCCACTCTTGATTGGATTCGGTATTGCGCAATGAGATGTGAAATATTCGGATACCTGGCAACAATTGGCGGGGTCCGGCTTGGAGGTTTCCGAGAGCTATCAGAGTTCTCAAGTATATTTCTAGAGGTATGCTTTCGGTAAGAGGGGCACACCCTCTTAGTTGTTGTTGGAAAATTTCCTTTTCTTATTTGATTCGAACCTTTGAATCTGTTTTCTTTAATTACAATGGGAAGAGTCAACCACTCTTCACGGTGTCCAGTTATTGTTTGTCCATTCTATTGACTTTGGATAGTTATCTTGTTTAGTCCATTCTATCGAGTTTGGACTGTTGTCTTGTTTTATCAATTCTATCTTGTTTGGATTTTTATTCAGACTATTTCCATTCTTTAAAGTCTGAATGTTATACTAATTGTACCAATCATCATTGTTTGGATTTGTTCTTTATTGTTCATTTCCATTTTTTATGTTTGGTTATTGTTTATGTGGGAGAATACCCATTTCGCGTTAGCGGCGTTGTCCCATGTATTATTGTTTAAATACACCCTAATTGTTTCATAGTTTTTCTCATACCAGGCAATTTTTCTGACCTGAGTTATTTATTTTCCCTAAACTCTCGGGTACTCAATTATATTTGGGTTGTCCAAGAATAATAGGTTTTCTTTGGAGCTCTTTGAAGATGGTGATCGAGCAGGCCGCTCCCTAGTTATCTAGTTATTTATTTATGCTGTATGATTATGTAGGTTTATTTTATATCTTAAAAATGTAAAGTCAGAATGTATAGCTATCAATCATTGAGATGTAGTTTTTTTATAACTCTGATAACTCCTTATAAGGAGTAACCTTTTGTACTATATCATTTTATATTATATGTAACCATTCCATTTTGAGGTTTATCTACTCTGTCTTGTTCTGTTCTTTATTTTACTCCAAGACAACTTTTCTTTCGGATGCTTGGGCAATGACACATGATTACCGAGGATGTATTAAGTGTCGTTCCCATGGATTAGAAAGGTGGGTCATCACAAGTAGAGCCTAGCACTTTTATTAACCTTCTTTCATACCTATATTCGTAAGTGATTTTTATGGTTAACATTTTTCCCCCTTTTCTGAAAGAAGCTTTTGTTCTTTAGGACAAAAATTTCGCCGCAACTTCATTCTTAACAACCTTATTTTCCAGCAAAATTCAAAGCGAGTAACATTTTTTCCCACTAGTTCATTACTTATCTAAATATATGCTTCATGATTTGGAAATAAAATCAACATAGTAGTACTTCTAAACCCAAATGATTATCTGGTCATAATCTTGAGTTAATAAAGCATACGAAATCCTCAATTGTAAACGATTGAGAACTAAGGACTTTTGTCTGGCAATATTATAAGTCACACCGTTCAACTTTTATTGTTAAAAATGTAATTCATAGTCGAACCTCCACGTAATTAATAGTAATCCAAGCGTATAATATTTGAAGTCAAAGAAATTTATGTTGGAGGCAACAAATGTTTGGAAATAGGAGGTCATGAGCTACTATCTGGAATTAAGCTATTGTGATCTATAAATCTTTATTTGGACAATAAGTAATATGTATTTAGAAACTCCTCTTGGAGACAAGAATGATCCAGGGCCTAAATTCAGATGTTGGTGAATGTTGTTTAGAGTTGTAAACTAATAACCTCGATTTGGGTATTAAGAAGACAAATTCAAAGTTTTTTTTAAAGATTTAAACGTCCATTGTAATTTCAATACCACTTCTTTAAAACTCAAATTCGGGGATGGATAGATGAAATCTAAAAATGACGATAAAAGACCCAAACCCAATTCAGGTATTAGAAAGTTCAGAAATCTAAAACCCAGATTTAGGCAGTAGTAAGTGCAGCTCAAAAGTTAATAGTAAGAAGTCCGGAAGCTGGATTTGGGTTTTGATAAGTGAATTCAAAAGTTAATAGTAAGATATCTGGAACCCAGATTCATATTTTAATAAGTGAAGTTCAAAAGTTAATAGTAAGATGTCCAGAACCCAGGTTTGGGTTTTAATAGGTGATAACTAGGAATGGTCTTCATAATAGAACTCTCAAACCTAGATTCGGTTATTAGTGGTGGATAATTAGAAATCCATAATAACTATCTTCATAATAGAAATATCAAGCCCAGATTAAGGTATTAATAAGTGAAGTCAGGCCATTAATAATAGTCTCGAAATCAAGATTCGGGTAATAATAAGTGAAGTTCTGTTCCGCTCCTTTGATTTTGTCTTCTTGGCAAACATAAACCCTTTAGGCCTTGTATGTAGTTGTGGTTTGATTGGCTGCTTCTCGAGTGTGGACGTCTTAGTCCATCATTTGATATGCCGCTTCTCTGGCTCAAATGTCTTATTCTGTTGTTTGATATGCTGCTTCTTGGGCATGGACGTCTTAGTCTGTTGTTTGAAATGCCACTTTGGGCTCGGACATCTTAGTTCATTGTTGATGTGCCCCTTCTTGGGCTTGAATGTCTTAGTCCATTGTTGATGTGCCGCTTCTTGGGCTTGGACGTTGTTAAAAAGAAAACTTGTTAACAACCCAAAGTGAAGTTTAGGAAAAAGGTTAATCTCTTTTGATCTCCTTTAACTAATTGAGGAGATTGGTAGGTTTGTATTCCCTTTGGTTCACCTTTCAAGTTAGATGATTTATTGAAGATTTTCTTGTATCAACCTTCTGACCCGATTGAAACACTTAATTTCCTTTCTTCTCAACCTTTCGAGCTCACTGGAGTAGTACGACTATATCTTCGAAAGCCTTCTTTCGAAGGAGTTGTGAGACATAAATGAATAGCTCTATGAATCCCAGGATAAGGTTTGACTTAGTGGGTTTCGACCTTGTCGAAAGCTAGGTTATTTGATGACTTAGGATTTTGGTTCTAGGAACTAAGGTCAATTAAGCTAGGATTGAGGTTTCAACCTTGTCGAAAGTGGGAGTCTTAAGCGTCTTGGGTTGGGATTGGGAATCAAAGGTAAAATTGGTTTGGATTATGGTTTCGATCCACTTGAAATTAAAAGTCCAATGAAAGGTGGCTATATGTCTATATCTGGAATTACTTGAGAATGCGGATGTTTCGACCCTATCGGGATAGACCTATCGATGTGGCCGGCACGTGTATCACACGATTAGGTCTAATAAAAACTAGTGAAACCACTAAGTGATGAAAGATATTGAAGACAACCCTTTCGTAACACAAAAAAGTCTTTATTGCTCAATTTCCCTAGTTCAATTTACAAATTAGGGTTACAAATTTTTAGAATTCGGAAAATACAAGTGTAGAATGACTGAGTTTGGATCTCCAAAACTAGACCCCTTAGGTCTTATTCATAGGTACGGGTCAGCATTTTTTGACCCTAATGCTTTCGAACTGATCCAAAGGTGGCTACCATATTGTCTTTAGAATGCTTTCAACTTTGTCGAAACGGACGGTTACGCCTTTCTTCCCTATGTTGCTTTGAAGGAGCTTTCGACTCTATCGATAGGCTGTATCCAAGGGTTTCGATGATGTTGCAATTCTGATGGTTTCAACTCAATTAGTTGCTCAGGAACTTTTGCTTATGACTTGATGTGGAAACTTCCTTGGATAGTAATGGCTTTGTAACGAAGCGGATTTTGCCCGCTCGAAAATCGACATCCATACTTTACATCGTACTCGAATGCCGTAGATTCGACCGTTCAAATCCGAGTCGCCGGAGCTTATAACACAATTAAGTAAACAACACAGCGGAAGAAAAAGAATAATACATTGATATACAATATCTGATACAACAGAGTGATATAATGAATATCAATATACATCAGAGATATGATACAAGAAATAGCAGCGGAAAGACAATAGATAACACCAGCAGTGGATAGAATATCTCCAATAGAATGCTCCAATCCATAGCTAGCGGAAAGCAAGGTCAGTCGTCCAAGGACTGACTAGCTCCAGATAATCTACTCAACCTGAATATCTGAGAAACCCAACTCTAGACTGCCCGTGTGGAAAATGGTGGGCACCCAGAGTTTAGGAAGGGAACAATAAACTCCGAGTCAGTCGTGGGACTGGTGTGAGCAACAAAAACAATTTATCTTTAAACAAACAACAAAGGCATTTTAAACATTGAATCCGCAGTGCTTTTGAAAAATGAAACTACCATAAGACCTCCCGCCACACACACAATGCAAACGCAGAATTGGAGGAGATTTCTTCTTATGATAGTCAAACATGCTTACTACGCAAAATTATTGGATTATTATTATTAGTGCATAGTGCAGAAAACATTTCGAAAGTATAATATAAATCTTAGCCAGCATAGACATTCCGAACTATGCCTACTATAGCTACCATCTAAACAGTGGTGACCACCATAAGTAAATGGCAGGTTCTACAACTAATACCGTACAAAGTTCGTATTTGGAAGATGGATTTCCAACAAATGGTCAGGCTAAGGAATTTCCTATGCCATGAAAGAAACGCCTCTAGCGGGATGCTCCGAGAGACAAACTGCTCTCTGCCAAACAAGGCCGGGTTACCCCTGTAACAGGTAACTCACGAATATGCCATCCCCCGGTCCTTTGGGACCTTTATCCGAGGCCTCGGTAACCAACATCACACATAATAAATAGAGTGTGTCCATATGAGTAAGTATCTGGGCTCCATACCATGATACCACCCTTTTCCAGAAGGAAATGACATACCCTAAAGGGCGCGACCCTCATAACCTTGCCGCAACATTCCTGTTTCGACCATTTCCGGGTTGTGAGGCCCTGACGAAGTCTCGTCCACAAAGCTACGCTTTGGTACAAAGTCATGCATTGGGTCAACAGATGATCAAGGTAATGATCACAAAGATAAATGATCAAAAATATGATCATATCACAAATGATCAAACAATGATCATCACACAACAACACTTAGCATGTCACATTACCAAATTGGGATATATCGCTGATAACTTCAACTACATAACCTCTAAGCTCGTACGTCTCAGAGAAGGGTGTTAAGCTAAGAGAATAAATTCTCCACCACCAACATAAATGTATTTGAAAGAAATCAGCTTTATATCTCAATTTGTAATGTCAGACATACAATCCATACAAGTCTATTCCGGGATCGAACAGAACCAAAGGCACTTCCAAAGAAGCCCTTGCAAATCCGGATAATTTTCTAATCATGTCCGGACTTCCCATCACAAAAAGAGTGATATAAATCTCTATACCGGAGCAACTCGGTGCAGAGACATTCGACAGGTTGTCCTTTCATTTTCGAAAATATCCGGTCTTCAGCACCGGTCTTCAAATGCCATCCATATACGACGTGTCACTATTCAGAATGGGTTATATGACCCAAAGGTCTTTTCCCGGCTAACCCGAATAGTGAGCGCAATATTTAAAAACATATGGATATTGGGATTTCAATTAAGTCACAACTTAATAATTCAACTTCCTTTTTAAATGGTTTCAATCGATTACCATTTCAAATCTTTTAAACAAAAAGATTTATTTTAACAACCTTCAATGGTTTAAATAATTTCCCCATTTAATCTTTTAAATAAAAGATTTAATTAATAAAGTTCACCCAGTTTCACAAAGATTCATTTACAGATTTTCCAAATCAATTTCCATTTCAATTTGATTAACTCGTTAAATCTTTAAATCAAAGATTTAACTCATAGCTTTCAAAACAATTTCATTTCGAATGGTTTAAACAAATCATCATTTTAAATCTGTTAAAAATAAACAGATTCAATTCATAGCTTTCAAAAAGATTCATTCATAACTTGGAAAACCATTTTTTCAATTCAATCTTGAAATTCCTTAAATTAAACTAGAATTTCATTTCTTATCTGAAAGTTTTTATTCCTTTAAAACAAACAGTTTTCATTTTGGAAATCTGATTTATTAATACAAGTTAAAGTCTTTGGGTTAAATACAAATTCTCAAAATTTTACTTTTAAATGGTTTAGATTCATACAAACACATTTATATCATCTTTAATCCCTAGTTTCAAATCATAGAATTCAATTTCAAACTTGAATTCAAATCTAAATCAAATTATTTAAATTTTCAAAACTCGATTAAGTTATTCAAAATAACTTTTATCTATGAAATTCTATTTCAAAAGCTTTTCACTTTAAACCCAAATTTCCAATTTCAAAATCAATTGAAATTAAAATTTCAATTTCAAAAACATCAAATTTAAATTATCTGTGACTTAACCGATTTCCACGTGAAATCCATATTTGTGTGTGTAAAGGTGTAGTCCAGGGGTTTCACACACAATAGTGCAACATCATACAATCATCATAGATCAGAATACAGAAATATAGTTGATAAGCGGTATTAACTATCACGCTTATCGTTCATTCATAGATCACAGATATATATCGTAGATAATCAATTACATTCATCTCAGATAAATAAATTATAGATCACAACATAAATCAGGATGTATCACAAAGCATCATATATCAGGGATATCAAACAATCAAATCATCCAATAGAATCCAAATATTCATAAGTAAGATCAGTTAATTGTCTAATTAATTTAAATCAGATTAATTTCTTATGAATAAATTACTCATCCTGGTAAATTAATTATTAATAATTTACAAACCATTTTGATAAATTATTCTTTAATCATTTATTAATTAACCATTAATAATAAATTAATTAACCTTTAATTATTATTATCAACCTTTAATTATTAAATAATTCACCTTTAATTTAAATTCACCATTTAATTAATTATCTTTAATTAATAATTTAAACCTTTGTTTATTAATTACCATTTACTTAATAAAATTCCAATAAGTGATCATCCCTAACCACTCACATAAATTAATTTATCTCTGATTAATTATCTTCAAATAAATTGCTTTAATTTATTAACTATATTAATTATCCTTTCACTAATCATTTGATAAATTAATCAACTTTAATTATTTAATCACTTTTAATTAAGTAATTACCTTCACGTAATTAATTACCTTTAACTACTTATATTAATTTATCTTACTTTAATTATTATTTAAACTTTTCTTTTCTTTTTTTTCTTTTTCTTTTCTTTTTTATAATCATTCCAATACCATTTTTTTTCAAACTCAAACCAAATTTAAACATACTTTAACTTAAAGATTAAATCTTTAAAATCTTGATTTAAACTGAAATTCGAAACTTGTTCAGATTTTTAAAATTTTCAAAACTGTTTCAACCCAACTTTCCAGACCCGAGTAAAACCATCAAAAACACCGAGACCCTCTTGGGTAATCACGCAAACCACCTGCTTCGAGTTGAATGCGATTCTACACTAACAAAACCCTGAGCGATCTCTTTCTTCTCCAAATCCACAACTACATCAGATATCATCACCTACGCGTGTGTTAACGCTGAAAAGTGAACGCTAACACCCGGTGTGTGTAGTAGAATTGTGAAAGCACCACCCGTGTGACGGGAATAAGAAGTAAGCAGTAAAATAGCGAAAAGGCGGTAAAAGATAGCAGTTTATAGTGGTTCGGCTTGAGATCGAGCCTACGTCCACTTTGAATCTCTTTATTACTGAATCCGGTTACAAGATGATACAATACACTTATGAAAACAATACACTTCGATCACAAAGACAATCTCGACTACTAGCTCAAACTTCGATGATGAAACTTGATGAATCTGTGTTGGATGTAGGAAATTCCTCTCGAAGCTTGTTGTAGTGTCTCGAATGTTTGAATATCTTCAATTGTCGAATGAGTTGAGAGTTCGGCAGAGTAACGACGCTTCAAGAAATAATCGGCCAAACGTCCCTTTTATGCTGGAGCTAGGGTGGTATTTATAGAGTAGAATCTGAACAAGGAATTTTTCCCAAGTTCTAAGTCGTAGCCGACTTATAGTAAGTCGTAGGTCCTAAGTCGACGACGGGATAGGAGCACTTGCATTAGTTACTCCTGAATATGTCCAGAACGAGTTGTTTGGTTCAAAGTCATAAGTCGGCAACGACTTAGTATAAGTCGTAGGTCGGCAACGACTTGCTTTGACTTGCTAAGTCATTCGTTCACTTAAGTTGTTAACTCCTTAGATCGGTAAGTCGTAAGACCATTTAAGTCGGTAAGCGTCTTAAGTCGGCCCTGTAGCTAAGTCGGAGCTCTTTTTAATAGTTAGGTCGGCAACCATTGAGTCGGTATGCCTTTTAGGTTGTAAGTCGCAGTTTGTTAAGTCGGCAACTGTTAGATCGGCATGGCTTTAGGTCGTAAGTCGCAGCTTGTTAAGTCGGCAACTGTTAGGTCGGCATGCCTTTTAGGTCATAAGTCGCAGCTTGTTAAGTCGCGAACAAAAGAGGATTAACATTTGCCCCTCGAAGTGTATGCCTAGGTCGTAGGTCATATGCTTCGATTCTTCTTAACTCGCTCTTTTGTTAGATCGTGAACGACATAAGATAAGTCGTAAGTCGTGGATCGTGGGTCGATTCACATTCCAATATTCCAGTGTATAAATATCTTAGGTCGTTTCCTCTTTCACCTCACCTGTCTTACTGTTCTGTTCAACCATTAGCAAGTACTCGAGCTCTCGGAGACGAATCTCATTACTCGATTATCAGTCATCCTCAGCATTACATTGCGTAAGTGAATTCAACTGATATCCAAATGTGATCATCATTGAATCGAGGGTCCGATTCTTGACATTACACTACGCCATAAATGGCCTACTGCAACACAAAAAAAATGTTGGCTCAGGCCCGAAAAATGTTGCCATAGGTCTATGGCAACACTTTTAGGGTGATGCAATTTTTGCCGTTGCCTTAGACCTCAAAGGCAACATTTTGACTATCTAAGGCAACATAAGTAATATTGTTGCAATAGAACCCTATTTGGGTCTATGGCAACACCCATAGGTATTTGTAGCAACATTCCAAAATGTTGCTATAGATATGAACTTTTTGAATTTGTGGGGCCCACAATGTAGAGCATATTTGATTTTTTAATAAAAATAAATATTTATTTAATAAAATGCTATTGCACAGAATTTGATATTTAAACAGTAATTTATTTAAATAAATATTTTATTTCAACATTTGAAATAGTACAAATTCCTGACTCCACTATTTTACAATTCAATGATATATAACACTGATATTCACATATACAGATATTCCTCACTACATCACTCAGTTCACTCATTACATATGCACTTTCAATTTATACAGACACCGACACTGACAAATATATGCCGAGCCGAAGGCGAGCCGAGTGCCGAGCCGAAGGCGAGCCGAGAAGCGGGTCCGGGCGCAGCGCCGGCGGGGGTCCGGGGCACCGCAGTCATCCGATTTCGGAAGGTCGAGCCTTCTTTGAAACGACGTAAAATGATGCACAAATGAATCAGCATGCACAAGTCCTATATGCACTGCTCCCTTGACTATAACTATGCCGAATAAAGGCAGCAAAATATAACGAACAGCTAGAACTCCAAATATGAGCGATAAGCAAAGGTTTGATCCCCTTAAACCTGAAAATCATATTATTAAAAACATAATTTTTATCACATCATTTTCTATAAAAAATAAACATTGCTTGACTAATAAAAACTTCACCTTTGATAGGGTTTCCTCCCATTATCAGAGTGGTAGCAGGAATTGCTCCATCACTGCATTGAATAATTTGGAAAATAATCAACACCAGCTAAGTAGAAAATGCCTTAATAATGAAGTAGAGTCTTGAATTACACGAACAAGAGCACCTTCACCAATCAATGTGTTTCTGATTTGAGCACTGCCTTCATACATCACCATTCAACACTTCCTTCATCCCACCTGAAACTACCCAAACCCTCAAACCACCTCACAGCATTCACGACACCTACATTCACGGTCTACCACCACAACAGCCTTCACTCTGTCTACATCGACCATCTTCTCAGCAATCCCGACCACCAATTCAAAAAAAACAAAAAAAACACAAAAAATCCAAACGACCTGAACCAGACTCCATTAGCGACTTCATTCAAACCACAAATCATCAAGCCACAAATCGCCGATTGCATTCGCGACCAGACCCAATTCACGATCTCCAAATCTAAAACCACCTTCGTGCCCCCTCTAATTCCAGAAACTCTTAAACTGCAACCTCAAATTCTTCGAACCCTAAACCTTAAATCACCTAAGTCGCCTGAATCAAACAATTTTATTTTGATTGAGAATTTTGTCTAGGTGCGAACAAGTTTGGATTGAGTGTTTTTTATTTCGATTTGAGAAATACACGTTCTTTTCGCGATTTGAGAAATTGGGCGGCAGAAGAAGAGGGTGTTGAAAGAGGAGAGGGCTACTGATTCCATGATTTGAACGGTGATGTTTGTGATTCAAATCGATGAACACAGTGCGAGTAATCAATTTAGGATTTTCGAAATTCCATTGAAGTATTCTATTTGCTTTTTGATTTGAGAAATGAAAACCGAAAGGGATCTAATGGAGTTCAGGCGGGAAAACGAAAATTTGGGGAAAATTGCAGCGGCGATCCATTTTTACAATCAGATTAAATATAGACCGTTGGATCGTTTTCACGCGGATTACTAATTTTATTAATTTTTTAATTTGAATACATCTATAGCAACACTTTATAAAAATGTTGCATCGTGTTACACTTGTTTAGCTAGAGCAACACATTTTTATGGCTAAGGTAACACCAAAAATACAACGTTGCAGTAGGACCAAAATTTTATATCTATCGCAACATTTTAGCTGGCAACACCTTGCAAAAATGTTGCAGAAGGTCATTTATGGCGTAGTGTTATGCTTTATCACGAGTTGTGTCGCGTCCGATTCTTGACTTTCTTTTAGTCGCGATGCCATTGGATCCTCGAATATATTACCGCATACCGGTTTCATAATGGATTTGGGATGATTTGATGATGTTGTGAGATGCGATTAGGAGGCATAACTTAGGGTTTTCGATAGGGGATAGTTCGAAGTTATTGGGTTTATGAATCTCAAGTTGGCTGACGAGTTACTGAACTTCTCAATGGAGAGGAAGGTAATCGGCAGAAGGAGGTGAGGTTTTGGTTCGGGCAAGAGACAGCTTGAATTTCCATCGGAGGCGACCCAAAAAATTCACGATCTAAAATATTCACGATTTAACACTTTGTTCGGTTCAAGAACCCCTGCGACCTAATTAGTTTGAGGCATAGACCTTAAGTCGCGGCCGAGCTTGGACTTAGGAAAAATAGTGCTGTTTAGACTCGAAGCCTTCATATGTATTACGACTTAGAGTCAACGACTTAACCTAACTCGTAGCATTTCCTTTTGGCCGTGGACGAGCTACTACTTGCATATTGTAACTTGAGGGATTTCCGACCCATACTAAGTCGTGAACGAGTTAGAACTTAGCATATTTTTCACTGCCTTGAACTTTAAGACTTGAATTGCCTGAACTTCTTTGCAGATTATTCCTAATGCTATCAACTTGTTAAACACAATATTCGCAGAAAACTGGGACGAATATACTGTCATTGACTGCCCACATCGAATGACAGATTAGTCGATAAAGAGAAAATCAACTTAAATGAACTGTATGAACGAAATGCTGTACAATAACCAATTCAAGTGGAGTATTAAAGCAAAATTGTAATAGTCAACTGAAACTGATTTATTTGCACTAACACTCCACTTGAATATTGACAAGTCCTGAAATCTTGTAATCGATTGATCATCAATGAGTTTAATTCCAGTTATGTTTGCTTTTTATTTTCATTAGTTTTGCACAACACTCCACACTTTTTAGGAAACGTGTACCTTCACATTTGAACATCCAGTTGATTGTGTAGAATGTCTTCTCCACAAGAAGAAATAGAGAAAGTTGAAGAGATTTTTCCAGTTGTTGTTCCGTTGAATGATCCTCCAGAAAGGGTCTCGACCACTTTGAACTACAGAGCCTTTAACCAGTTGTGTATTCAATTCGGAATTGCTGAAGCAGACGCACAACTACCCAGGAAGCCTGATAATGCTAATAGACCTCCTCATGGTTTTGTTGCGGTAAATCGACAAATGTGCCAGAATGGAGCTATCCCTCCTTTGAATGACTTCTTGCGAACACTTCTTCTACGATTAACCATCTCCCCTTTCCAGCTGCATCCCAATGGATATGCTATCTTAACGGGGTTATGTGTGCTCTTTAGGAGGACACTCGATCGTCTTCCAAGCTTCGACGAAATTTGTTATTTGTGCACTTTCGCTAAAAACAAAGACCATCCTTCCATCACAGTTGTGAGAAGTGCCAGAAACCGCAAACTTATCATTGGTCTCCATGAGAGCGTTCACGGGTTTTTAAGTCAATTTTTCTATGTTCGCTGTCCTCCAGGATTTTACACTATCTAGAGAGTAGGAAGTAAGATCACTTGTCACTGTTTCTTATGTTTTTTCGAACTTTCCGAAGTCCGAGTTGTCAAGTGTTAACTTTGCCCTTTTCTTTTCAGCACTTCCTCCTCCTTCTAGAGATCCCGGTCACAAAGAGACTTTTGAGAGGCTTATGGCGGTGCCAGTTGAGGAGAGGAGTATCCAATTTCTGTTGACAGACGAATTTTTACATCAATTCGAGCTTTTACACTCTTCCCTCTTTACTCAGCTTCATGAAGTTTCTAATTTTCCAGCACAGACATCAGATGCCCCAACTTCAACGGAAGAGATGGCTTTAAAGGAGCCAACTGCAGACACTGCATTAGTAAAGTGTTCTACTCCTATCGATGTTGCGGGGTCGTCCAACAAGTTAACGCTCTCTCCAGTTATCGAAGAGGAGGAAAATCCTCACATTTCTGAGAAGACGGCCGACGTGGAAGTCGAAAAAGAGAGTTCTGTTGGGCATCACGGCGATGATATTTTTGATAATTTGAGTGATATAATGATAACTTCTCAGGAGCTTTTTAAAGATAATGTTTTAAAAGCGATATCTCCCATTGTTGAAGCGACTTCTTCTTTAAAACAAGCCTCCACGCCTTCTACACCAGTCGTCTCCATCTCCACATTAAAGCGTGGTTTGTAGTTTGACGCGCGTAGTTTGCACGCCGCACACACTTAGGATTTTTTGGTACTTATACGCACTTATTCTCTTTTTATGGAGATTTCTAAACTTCACTTCTTTTTCATTTCCAGATTCTCCGATGGGGCGCACTGGCTCATATTACGACAAATTTCAGCACTATGGAGGCCGTGGAGCTTACGATTTCAGGCAATACCTCGATACCCCGAGAGAAACAGACGAAGAAAGAGCTATTAGGAAAGCTCGAGAGAGACGGGACTATGAGCGTCAACATAGGAGGAGGGATGAGCGGTATGACTCTTCTTAAAGAGGCGACGACTCTCACAAGCGAAAGTCTTATGACGATAAGGGGAAGACTCATATTGTTGATGAATCAAGAAAGCGGTCCAAGCCTAGTGACGCGTCTACAATTTCTGAGAAAACCGATGCTCCCATCTCTCCTAATATTCCATCCGGCTCTCCCGCTTTAAAGAAATCTGACATCCAGGCGATCATCAGCAGACCTCGGTATCAGGTCAAAGATGCCCCTCCTATTCTTCAAAGCCGATTTCCGAGTTGGTGCTTAAAAGGGGTGTGCTTTGACCTTGATTTGGTTCCGATTGATAAATCGGATATGCTGCGTAGCCTTGATGCCGTCAAACTTAATATTGAAAGGGTGTCCAGATGGCAAAAGCTTGTCGATGAGCTGCAAAGAGTCAATCGTGCGAACCTTGAAGCCATGCTGACCATGGAAAACGACAAGACGGAATGGGACAAAATTTGCAGACATCATGATGCCGAGATGACGAGCATTGCTGATGATAATGCAAGACTTGAGTCCAAGGTTAAAAAACTCAAGGAAGATCACACCGCTTCTTTCGCTTCGCAATCTCAGAAAGAAGAAGTATTTCAAAAACAAGTGCGGGATGCGCACGCTGCTCAGAGGGATGCTGAGATGAAATTTGCGGCTGAGCAGTTCGTCGTTGAAGAATACCGCAAAAATAATATTCAGTTGCGGGAAACAGTTAACTCCCAGAACGTGGAGATCGAATTGCTAAAGTCTCGACTTGCTAAAGCTGAGAAAGAGCGTGATGAGGCTGTTGCTGGTCGAGTTGCAGCCGTTGCCGAAAGAGAAGCGGCCGAGCAATCGCATGAGGCAACAAAAGCTAATGTCAGCTCTACCTTATTCGACTTTTATTTACACAGCGTTCTGGGTCGTGGTAGTCTCTCTTTTCTGGGCCCTGAATATGAGATTACCCTGGCTGAAGTGTGGGAAGCCGCAGTTGATATGCTTGGCGGTGCCAGGTATGATGAAGCAGAACTTGAGGCACGTTACCTTGACGATGAAGCTCGTGCCGCTCTTGCTAGAGGAAAAGAGCAACTTGCCAGAGCGCGAGCTGAGTCTACAGGAGATGAACTCCTGAAAGAGGAAGCTCCTTCAACTGCCCCTGTTCATACATCAACTTCAGTTGACGTCAATATTATAGATTCCAGTGCCCATTCTTTGCTTCCTGCTAAAGTTGGCACTGAAATTGTGACTACCTCTACTGAGGACGAAGCCCTGGAAGATATTGAGGCTGAGAAATTCGAGATTAATTTTACAAAACTTCTTCTCCAGGTAACTTTGGCGTCGACCCGGATCCAGTGAATCACTTATTCGATTTAACCGAGTTTGATGAACTAATAACTTCTCTTTTCTCAGAGAATACCGATTTTAACTTCTTTTCTTCTGCAGCGGAGGCACCTGGCGCTGCGCACACTTCCCCTCTTCCAGCTATTCCTCCTCCATCTCTTCAAGTCACTCCTGCTTCTCAACCAGGGTCGCAGGAAAAACAGATAGAAGCTCTCCAAGGCTTGGAGGATCCACTCGCTTCTCAAGAACAAAAAGCGGAGGGAACGGAGGACGGTGAGAAGACTCCGGAGCAGTCATTTGATGATGATACAAAACTTTCAAAGCTGTTGTCTCTGGGAAGCGAATCTTCTTCAGAGAGGAAAGGAAAGCGTGTACTAAAGAAGAAGAAGAGAAGTGCTTCAGCTGGGGAAGACAAAATAGAAGAAGATCCAACCACTCCTCCTTCTCCATCCCGCCCACGCCGGATTCCGAAATTAACCATCAAGCCAGGCAAAGGCTCCAAAGGTAGCGGGAAAAAGGAATGACAGGCTGGATTTCCTACTTCTTATTTTGCTTTTTTGCATGTACCGACCGGAGATTGTGCGGTTACCGGTCCCCGCTTCTTTTTGTGATCTGCACAATGTAAAAAGTTTTCATAGTATTGAATAAAATAGCTATTTTACTTGTGCAAATTCTTGTGTATGTGAGAATGCATTTATTTCCCATTGTAATGTAAAACAAATGATTCTTTATTTACTTTATACGATACCGTAGTGAGCTCGTGATATGATGGTTGAGCGTTGCCTCTATTAATATAGTCATATGCCCCCGTATCACGGCTCGCTGCGATATTCTGAAAAAACTTGTATTCTTACTTTAGAGAATAATTTTTCCGATTTAAGGAAATATTATTCTGCTTTTAATAGAATACGTTTCATACCGGGGAAATTTTTACTTTCTCTTTCTTTCCGAAGAACACTTCAACTTTCGGATATGATCACTTTTGTTAAAAAGTGGATTTTCCTACGAAGTGAAGTGATCTTCTGAATAAGGTTTTAATTTTGTGCCCCGGTAGAGAGCCTAAGTTTGGTACTTCAAGCATGGTGAAATGTGCCTCTGAGGAGGTTTTTTTTTGTAGCATTTCAACTTTTTTAGGAGGAACCTTTTGAGACGAATAAGTTAACCTTCCTTTGAGAGTTGAACTGTGCTTCCGAAGAAGGCTTTTTGTTTTGAATATTCTATTTTGGGACATGCCTCCGGAGAGGGCTCCTCTTAAAGAGTTGTGCCTCCGAAGAGGGCTTGTGCCTCCGAGGTGGGCTTGTGCCTCCGGAGAGGGCTTGCGGTGCCTCGGGAGAGGGCTTTTGCCTCCGAAGAGGGCATGTGCCTCCGAAGAGGGCTTATGGTGCCTTGGGGGAGGGCTTTTGCCTCCGAAGAGGGCATGTGCCTCCAAAGAGGGCTTGTGCCTCCGAAGAGGGCTTTTTTGATTGCCTGGAAGTTACTTTCTCATTGTTGGATGGATCCACGGGGCGGACGCAAGTTGTTTGATTGGATGTTCGTTTGCACAAATGATCGCAATCAATTAACAAGGGCCCTGTTCCTTCAGCTTGGGAAGGTGCCCCTCCGGTGGTTCTACCAATCTTTTTTGATTGAGAGAAGCACTTTCATTTTTTGGCATGCCTCGTTGGAGGGCTTTGTTGACCTTTGGGAAGGAGCATCAATTGGTTGGTGCGCTAGGAAGGTTGTGTCTCAGGGGCGAGTAGATCCACGGGACGGACGCAAGCTGCCTGATCGGATGCATCACGATCAGTTAGCAAGGGCCCTGTTCCTTCTACTTGGGAAGGTGTCCCTTCGGTGGTTCTACCGGCCCTTTTATTGAGGGGCATACCTCCTTTTGGCTGCTTCTGTGTTTGCTTAGCCATGTTTTCTCATCATCTGCTCATTAGCGATTTTTTATTATCATTTCCAAGCGCATCTTCTTTCCTTTTGCAAGTAAATTGCCTTATCCGAAGAAGTGGACTTCACTGTTGAATAACTTCACGGGACAAACGCGAGTTACCTAGTTGGATGTCTGTTCATATTGACAATCACAACCAGTTAACAAAGGCTTGCCACAGTGGAGTCGCCAACTTTTTATGTGAAGTTCTTCTTGTATAGGATTTGAATATGGAATTTTTGTCGCTTGGTATTTGCTTAATAGGTGATTTATAGAGGTCGCTTGGCTTTGTGACGAGCAAGCCTTATTTTAATGTCCTGCAATTTTGAATCGACATTTTAGCAATACATTTAAAGTATTTACATATTGAAATGAAACATGCATTATGAAATAGTAAAGAACACAAGATTTATAGTGGTTCGGCCAAGAATCGGGCCTACATCCACTTTATAGCTTTTATTAACTTGCACTGATTTACAATGTCTCTCAATACAACTGATACATTCATCACTATTTTACAATTTGGAGCAAAGCTTTTTTCAAGTAAAATAAGGACGTAAGTGGTTGCTGTTCCAGGCTCTCGGAATTGGATCTCCTTCAACAGTTATGAGTTTGAAAGTGCCATTAAGAAGTTTACTGCCTATGGCATATGGTCCTTCCCAGTTTGGCCCAAACACACCAGTTGCTGTCATGATCCTTTTCAAAACTAAGTCTCCGACCTCAAAGCTGCGTTGGCGAACTTTAGAGTTGAAGTGCCTGGCTATCCTTTGTTGATAAGCTGAAACTCTGAGCCTAGCTTCTTCTCTTTTTTCATCAAGAAAATCAAGTGCTTCAAGTTGCAGCTTTTCATTTTCAGCTTCATTGAAATGAATTCTCCTGTGTGAAGGAACTTCTACTTCCACTGGAATCATTGCTTCTGATCCGTATGCCAGTGAAAATGGAGTGTGCCCAGTCGCAGTTTTGTGAGTAGTTTTGTATGCCCATAGTGCTAATGGAAGCTTATCGACCCAACCACCTTTTGCTTTTTCGAGTTGCTTTTTGATGGTTGACTTGATAATTTTGTTCACTGCTTCCACTTGCCCGTTTGCCTGCGAATGAGCCACTGCTGAGAAGCTTTTTCGAATTCTGAATCGTTTGCAAAAATCCTGGAATTCTTCACTTTCAAACTGAGTGCCGTTGTCTGTGATTATCTTCTGCGGCACACCATACCTACAAATGATATTTTTAGATACGAAATTTATCATCTTTTTAGAGGTAATGGTGGCCAAATGTTCTGCTTCAGCCCACTTAGTGAAATAATCAACGGCAACAATAGCATATTTGATTCCTGATTTAGCGATCGGTAGTGGTCCAATCAAGTCTATTCCCCAAATGGCGAACGACCACGGGCTGATCATTTGTGTGAGCTCGGTGGAAGGCGCTTTTGGGATTTTTGCGAATCTTTGACATTTGTCGCACTTCCTGGAGTAGATAGCAGCATCTCGATTAATATCCGGCCAGAAATATCCATATCGGAGAACTTTCTTGGCTAGGGTTTGACCACCTGAATGTTCCCCGCATTCTCCTCCGTGTACCTCAGCTAGAATTGTCTTAGCTTCTTCCTTAGTTACACATCGAAGTAATGGCATTAAGAATCCCCGTCTATATAATCGGCCATCTTGAATTATGTATCTTGATGCTTTCCTCAATAGTTTTCGGCGTTCTTTAGAACTTTCTGGCAGGGAACCATTGAGTAGGTATTCTTTGATTGGAGTCATCCATGATTCATGGTCTTGAGACGCAGCCATAACCCAATCAACATCCATTTCATCAATGCTTGGAGCTGATAGAACTTCTACAGGAACTAATCCCAGTAATTGAGCCTCTCCAGAACTTGAGTATTTTGCTAGAGAATCCGCCTTCATGTTTTCTATCCGAGGAATGTGACTGTTAACCCTTAAGTTTCTTCGACTCATGGCCTTACGAGATAAGACCCGCACGACTCATGGTCTTACGAGATAAGAAGCTAATGACCTAGATGGTGAAGGGACCAACGAGTTGAGTCTGCTACGACTTAAGGGTTGCGCGACTCAAGATAGTTACACGACTCAATGGGTTAAGCCATCTACGACTCATGGTCCAGACGGTTCAACGAGTCAAGAAAACTTACGACTCATGAGGTCTTACGACTCACAAGGTCTGTATGACTCATCAGGCTTATGGCTTATGAAAACTTACGACTCATGAGGTCTTACGACTCATCAGTCTTACGACTCATCAGATTTACGACTCATGGAGATTTACGATTCATGAGGTCTTACGACTCATCAGTTTTACGACTCATGGAGATTTACGATTCATGAGGTCTTACGACTCATCAGGCTTACGACTTAAAGGCTATCAAGCTGGAATCCAAAGCCCTGGCCTGTGCTACTTTGATTTGATGAGTCGACTACGACTTAGCACTTGTCTTCCAACTGAGCCACAAGATGGACCAAATATGGCGCCCACGAGACATCTTAAGTCGAATACGAGTTACGACTTACCATGAGTTGGTCACGACTCATGACTTGGCCAAACCGAGAGTTCAGAAATCTGCTCCTATAAATAGGCCACCACTTCCAACATGGAAAGGACTTTTGGCAAATCATTTCTACAGCGCTGTTACTCCATCGAACTCTCCATTCATTCAGCAATCAAGGATCCTTCAAGCATTCGCGACACTACAACAACCTTCGAGAGAAATTCCTTACATCCGACATGGATTCATCGAGTTTCACCGTCGAAGATTGAGCTAGTAGTCAAGATTGTTTCTTGTGATCTAATTGTACTGTTTCCTGAAGAGATTTGTATCGATTTGTAACCAAATTCAATAATAAAGAGATTCAAAGTGGATGTAGGCTAAATCTCAAGCCGAACCACTATAAATTGCTGTCTTTTGCTGCATTTTCTGCTATTTTCCTGCTTGATTTCTGTTCCCGTCACACGGGTGGTGCTTTCACGATCTTATTACACACACCGGGTGTTAGCGTTCATATTTTAACGTTAACATTTTGGTGCTTTCACTGAGAACCCAACTCAGGCTACAACTCACCATTGCTTCACAGAAGTTTGCTGAAAGAATTTCCCACAAAACCAGAAGTTTATCAGACATAATGGCTCCTGGAAGGAAACGAAAGTCTGTCAGAACTGATGACGACCGTGATAATACTGCCACTTCTCTCTCTCCAAATCAGGCAGCTCCAAGCGTCGGTGTTACGCGACAGGAGTTAGATGCTGCTGTATCCGGACTGTACCAGCAGATTGAAACTCAAAATAACCTGATGATGGAAAGGCTGAATGCTCTATTTCGTACGAGTCAAAGACCAGTAAATAATGAGGGAAACTTTGCTAATTCTGCTCCCAATTCCGAGGGAAGAAATATTCCTCACGGGGGATCAGGTGCTGCCGAAGGGGCACCCCTCCAGGCCGAAGGATCCAGGCCATCACCAGTTCTTCATGAGCATTTACCTGGACAAACCCCCGAAAAGATGGCTGAGGTCTATTCTGCGAAATCTCTGAACAATGAGGAATATCTTTCTGGTATGATCAAGCAAATAATGAAAGAGAGCATGCAAAGAGATGAAGACGAAAGCGAATGGGGATTCGCACCAAGTAGAACTCCGTTTACCGAGAAGATTCTGAAGGCTGAATTTCCTAGAAAATTTGTTCCCCCCACCATTCCTGCTTATCGGGGAACAAGTGATCCAAATCAGTTCTTGTATAAATACGACTGGCATATGACCGGTGCGAGAGCAACCGACGAAATAAAGTGCCGATATTTCCCAGTTTATTTAGAAGGAGTGGCACTTCTCTGGTTTACCAAGCTTCCTGTCCGATCTGTAGATCAGTTTTCTGATCTGACCCGAAAATTCAAAGAGCAATTCAGGCTATACGCTTTAAAGGCAAAAGATATAATGTCACTGTCCAGTCTTGAACAGAATCCGGGAGAGCCTATTAAATCATTCTTGAACCGCTTCAACTTAGCTCTGGCAGAAGTCGATAACGCAGAGCCACGAATGATCTTGACCTATTTGATGCGTGCTATCGACAAATCGAGCGAATTTGGAAAATGGCTGAAGATGAAGGAGCCAAATTCGCTCGAGAAATTCTATAAAAAGGCTGACGAATTTATACGCTTAGAGAATCTTTCCGCACCAGCTAAAGTTGTGACAACGGTGGTGGAAAATAATGCTACTGTTCAAAGCAAGAAAGAACCTGCAGATCAGAAAAGGGAAAATAATAGTGGGAAAAGGCAGAAAGACTTCAAAAAGCCCCGCTTCCTCAAACCTTCAGACTTTACTCCTCTGACCGATACTCCGGAGAATATTTTCATCGCCACTAAAGATGCTGTTGAATTTCCAAAACCGTCGGCCGTGAAAGTTGGGAAGAATGCTGTTCAAAGCGGAAGATTTTGCAAGTTTCACAACCAACCAGGGCATGATACCAATGAGTGCCGCCATTTGAAAAGCCTAATTGAAGAATTGCTAAGAGAGAATAAGTTGCAGCAATACGTCAAGAGGAATAGAAAGGATCCATCCTCATCCAGCCAAGGGCAGTTACCTACAACTAATTCATCTGATTCAGGAGAGAGGCCTGCTGGAAAGGAAAGACCTGTTATCAATGTGATTACATGGGGACCTCACCCGGCTGGCAGGAGTTGAGGTGAAATGGAAAGGTATGCAAAAGCTTTGAAGTATGCACCAACCGAAGAAAGTGTCTTAATCTTGGAAGATGCTTCACCTCTAAAGCATCAGAAGACTTTTCATGATGATATTATGTTCAGAGGCAGGGATTCTATTAATGTGGAAACTCCTACCGAGGACCCTTTGGTTGTCTCAGTCGGTATTGGGCCGGCTATTGTCAGAAGAGTGTTGGTAGATAGTGGTGCCTCATGCAACATTCTCTTTAAAAGGACATTTGACCAAATGAAAATCCCGATGACTGATGTACAAGCTTCTTCACACAAGATTGCCGGGTTTACAGGGGAGCTGAAACAGCCTATTGGAACGGTGGACTTGTTTGTTGAAATGGGCGAAGGACACAAGAAGTTGGTTCGGAAGCAAACTTTTGTAATTGTTGATGGATTCTCCGCCTATAACGCTTTCTTGGGCCGGCCTACTCTTGCTGCTTTCAGGGCCGTCCTTGCTCCTTGGTGCTTAACAATGAAATTTCCTACTGATAATGGGATTGCTGTTGTTAAAGGAGATCAAAACGCAGGACGAGAATGTTATCTTGTAGAACTCCGAGAGGCCAAGAGAAAAGAAATGGGGAAAGATGCGGCAGCTCCGCTCCGCATCAAGGAACCGACCCTGTAGCAACTACGGAGCGGCCCCTGTACTGGCGAACACAGCAATGCAAGAAAAGAAATGGATCCCAGGAAAGCCAGTACAGGGGAGAATAGAGTGGTACCCGTGGAGGTAACGGTACCAGTATCTGTAGACTCGAGAGACCCGAACAAAGTACTCCATGTGGGTTCACAGCTAAGTACAACAGTTCAAAACACACTGATATCATTCTTAAAAGCCAATCTAGATGTGTTCGCTTGGTGTCACGCTGATGTGTGTGGGATCTCCCCGGAAGTTGCTGTGCACACTCTGAACATAGATCCGAAATTCACACCAGTAAAGCAAAAGAGAAGAACTCAAGGCCCAGAAAGATCGACGACACTAAAGGAAGAAGTTGATCGGCTCATGGAGAGCGGCTTTATCAGAAACTCCACTTATCCAAATTGGGTTTCAAATCCAGTATTGGTCAAGAAGGCCAATGGAAAGTGGAGCATAGATTTCTCAGATCTGAACAAAGCATGCCCCAAGGATTGCTTCCCGCTGCCCAGAATTGATCAATTGGTGGATGGAACAGCTGGGCATGAGTTATTATCATTTATGGATGCTTACTCCGGATACAATCAGATTATGATGCATGAGCCGGATCAGGAAGACACAAGCTTTATTACAGATGTGGGTCTCTACTGCTACAAAGTTATGCCTTTCGGGTTGAAAAATGCTGGGGCAACCTACCAAAGACTCGTCAACGCAATGTTCAAGCCTCAAATTGGTAGAACCATGGAAGTTTATGTCGACGATATGTTGGTAAAATCAAAGAAAGCTGTAGATCACATGGGGCACTTGGAGGAAATGTTCGCAATTCTTCGAAAGTACGGAATGAAGCTCAATCCATTGAAATGTTCATTCGGAGTGGAATCTGGGAAATTTTTGGGTTTCATTGTGAGCGCCAGGGGCATTGAAGCCAATCCTACTCAAATCACAGCTCTAAGGGAAGTCAAAGCCCCTAAAACAAAGAAAGAAATGCAAAGTCTCAATGGAAAAGTCGCTGCTCTGAGTCGCTTCATTTCCAAGGCCACAGACAAATGTATTCCCTTCTTTGACGCTTTAAAGAAAGGAAAGAAAAATTTTGAGTGGACTCCAGAATGCCAGAATGCTTTCGATGAACTAATTCATCACATGGAAACACCTCCGGTTCTTTCCAAGCCTAGTGATGGCGAAGACCTCTTCATCTATTTAGCAATTTCGTCCCATGCTCTAAGTGCAGCACTTGTACGAGAAGATATGAAAATACAACGTCCAGTCTACTACATCAGCAAACGGTTCACTGGGGCAGAGATGAATTATTCAAAGATAGAAAAGCTTGCTTTTTGTTTGTTAATCGCTTCCAGGAAGTTGAGGCCCTATTTTCAAGCTCATCCTATCAAAGTTCTTACTGATCAACCGCTAAAGCAAGTCCTGTTTCGTCCTGAAACTTCGGGTCGTCTTTTGAAATGGAACATTGAACTTAGCCAATATGACATCACTTATCACCCCCGAAGAGCAATCAATGGACAAGCTTTAGCAGATTTCATCGCAGAATCTACCGACAAAGGCGATAGTGAAAACGAAACAACTAACGGCATTCCAATCCAGTGGAAGTTGTATGTTGATGGATCAAGAAATGATTACTGTTCTGGGGCAGGGGTTGTGCTTGAAACCCCCGAAGGACGATCATTGTGTTATGCATTGAGACTGGAATTTCCTTCAATAAACAATGAAGCAGAATATGAAGCACTTATCGCCGGTTTAAAAATTGCCAAAGAACTAAACATCAAAGTGTTGCAAATTTTCAGCGATTCTCAACTCATCGTTTGCCAGGTAAAGAAAGAGTTTCAGGCTAAAGGTGGAAATCTGCCCGCATATTTGTCAAAGGCATGTGAACTACTCGAAGATTTCAATCACTACACGATAAGCCATATTCCTCGAGTAGAGAACATGAAAGCAGATTCTCTAGCAAAGTACTCAAGTTCTGGAGAAGCTCAATTACTGGGATTAGTTCCTGTAGAAGTTCTGTCAGCTCCAAGCATTGATGAAATGGATGTTGATTGGATTATGACTACGTCTCAAGAGCATGAATCATGGATGACTCCGATCAAAGAATACTTACTCAATGGTTCCCTGCCAGAAAATTCTAAGGAACGTCGAAAATTATTGAGAAAAGCATCGAGATATATAATTCAAGATGGCCGATTATACAGACGGGGATTTTCAATGCCTCTGCTTCGATGTGTAACTAAGGAAGAAGCCAAGACAATTCTAGCCGAGGTACACGGAGGAGAATGTGGAGATCATTCAGCTGGTCAAACTTTAGCCAAGAAAGTTCTCCGATATGGGTATTTCTGGCCTGACATTAACCGAGATGCTGCTATCTACTCTAGAAAGTGCGACAAGTGCCAGAGATTTGCGAAAATCCCAAGAGCACCTTCCACCGAACTCTCACAGATGGTCAGCCCATGGCCATTCGCCATTTGGGGTATAGATTTAATCGGACCATTACCAGTTGCAAAATCAGGAATCAAATATGCTATCGTAGCCATTGATTATTTCACCAAGTGGGCTGAGGCTGAACCTTTGGCCACCATTACTTCTAAAAAGATGATAAATTTTGTAACGAAAAATATCATTTGCAGATATGGTGTGCCACAGAAAATAACCACAGACAACGGTACTCAGTTTGAAAGTGAAGAGTTCCAAGATTTCTGCAAACGATTCAGAATTCGGAAAAGCTTCTCAGCAGTGGCTCATCCGCAGGCAAACGGGCAAGTAGAAGCAGTGAATAAAATCATCAAGTCAACCATCAAAAAGCAACTCGAAAGAGCAAAGGGTAGTTGGGTTGATAAGCTTCCATTAGCACTATGGGCATACAGGACTACTCACAAAACTGCAACTGGGCACACTCCATTTTCACTGGCATACGGATCAGAGGCAATGATTCCAGTGGAAGTAGAAGTTCCTTCACATAGAAGAGTTCATTTCAACGAAGCTGAAAATGAAAAGTTGCAACTTGAAGCACTTGATTTTCTTGATGAGAAAAGAGAAGAAGCTAGGCTCAGAGTTTCAGCTTATCAGCAAAGGATAGCCAGGCACTTCAACTCTAAAGTTCGCCAACGCAGCTTTGAGGTCGGGGACTTGGTTTTGAAAAGGATCATGACGGCAACTGGTGTGTTTGGACCAAACTGGGAGGGACCATATGCCATTGGTAGTAAACTTCTTGATGGCACTTTCAAACTCATAACTGTCGAAGGAGATCCAATTCCAAGAGCCTGGAACAGCAACCACTTACGTCCTTATTTTACTTGAAAGAAGAAGCTTTGTTCAAAATTGTGAAATAATGATGAATGTATCAGTTGTATTGTAAAACATTGTAAATCAGTGTGAATGAATGAAAGCTATAAAGTGGATGTAGGCCCGATTCTTGGCCGAACCACTATAAATCTTGTGTTCTTTATTATTTCATAATGCCTGTTTTATTTCGATATGTAAATACTTTAAATGTATTGCTAAAATGTCGATTCAAAATTGCAGGACATCAAAACAATGCTTGCTCATCACAAAACCAAGCGACTTCTATAAATCACCTGTTATGCAAATACCAAGCGACAAGAAATTCCAAATGCAAATCCTATACAAGGAGAACTTCACATAGAAAGTTGGCGACTCCACTGTGACAAACTTTTGTTAATTGGTTGAGATTGTCGATATAAACAAACATCCAACTAGATAACTTGCGTTTGTCCCGTGAAGTTGTTCAACAGTGAAGTCCACTTCTTCGAACATAGCAATGTAAGGAAAGAAGATGCGCTTGGAAACGATGATAAAAGATCGCTAATGATCAGATGATGAGAGAACATTGCCAAGCAAACAAAGGAGCAGCCGAAAGGAGGTGTGCTTCTCAATAAAAGGGCCAGTAAGAATCACCGAAGGGACACCTTCCCAAGCAGAAGGAACAGGGCCCTTGCTAACTGATCGTGATGCATCCGATCAGGCAGCTTGCGTCCGTCCCGTGGATCTACTTGCCCCTGAGACGCGACCTTCCTGGCACACCAACCCACCCAACGCTCCTTCTCAAAGTTCAACAAAGCCCTCTTCGGAGGCACAAGCCCTCTTCGGAGGCACATGACCTCTTCGGAGGCAAAAGCCCTTTCCCAAGGCACCACAAGCCCTCTTCGGAGGCACATGACCTCTTCGGAGGCAAAAGCCCTTTCCCAAGGCACCGCAAGTCCTCTTTGGAGGCACAAGCCCTCTTCGGAGGCACAAGCCCTTTTCGAAGGCACAAGACCTCTTCGGAGGCACAACTCTTTAAGAGGAGCCCTCTCCGGAGGCATGTCCCAAAATAAAATACTCGAACAAAAAGCATTCTCTAGAAGCACAATTCGACTCTCAAAGGGAGGATCAGCTTGTTCATCTCAAAAAGTTCCTCCTAAAAAAAGTTGAAATACTACATAATTCTTTCAGAAAAGTTCATTTCACTTCATAAGGAAATTCACTTCTTAATGAATAAAAGTGATTATCCCCGAAAGTTGAAGTGTTCTTCAGAAAGAGAAAATAAAAATTCTTCTAAAGACTGGATATACTCTATTAAAAACAGAATAATTCTCCCCTTAAAACGGAATAATTATCCTCTGGAATAAGAGTATTGGTCTTGAAAAAACTAGGAATATTGCAATGCACTTACGGCACGGGGGCAATACTATACAGTTCAATTATATTAATAAAAGCAACATGCCACAAGTGCGTTGCAATATCATGAAAAATAGATGTGGAATAAATGCATTCTCAAACACAGACAAAAAGTTTGTACAAGTAAAAGGAATCGTTTATCCTACACTAAAAAAAAAGAGAAACAGATGCGTTCTCACATACACAAGAGTTTGTACAAGTAAAATAATTGTTTTATTTAGTACTATGAAAATTCTTTACATATGCAGATATCTCGAACAAGCAAAAGCGGGGACCGGTACCCGCACAATCCCCGGTCAATACATGCAAAGAGCAAAAATAATAAGTAGAAAATCCAGCTTGATTATTCCTTCTTCTCACCACCTTTGGAGCCCTTTCCCGGCCTAATGATTAGCTTTTGAAGTCGTTGTGAACGGGTAGGGGCAGAAGGAGAAAGAGGTACGGCCAGATCAACTACTGCTTCCTCTTCAGCGGAAGTATTCTTCTTCTTCCTTACAGCACGCTTCCCCTTCCTCTTTGAAGAAGACTCGCTCCCCGGAGTAGCAAGCAATGTTGAAAGCTTCGTATCGTCATCAAGAGACCGCTCTGGGGTCTTCTCAATGTCTTCAAGATCCTCCGCCTTCTACTCCTGTGAAGCAGCCGGATCATCCAAGCCTTGAAGAGCTTCGATTTTCTCTGCCTGTGATCCCGGTTGGGAAGCAGAAGGAGGAGTAATTTGGGAAGATGGAGGAACGGCAACTGAAGGAGTGAAAGCTTGTGCAGTGCTTGGTGCCTCCACTGTAGAAGAAAAGAAGTTAAAATCAACATCCCCCGAAAATAAAGAAGGCATCGGTTCACCAAAGTTTAAGTAACAAGTAAGAAGGTCATCGAATTCGGCTAAGTCAAATGACTGGTTCATTGGGCCCCAGACGACGCTAAAATTACCTGGAGGAGTTGGCTTTGCAAGATCAACCTCAAACTTCTCGGCTTCAATATCATCCAGTGCCTCATCTTCAGTAGGAGTAGTTGCAGTTTCTTGGGCAACTTTAGCTAGATGTAAAGAATGAGAGCTGGAATCCATAATATTAACGTTGGCTGAAGTGGAAGTATGAACGGGGGCAGTTAAAGGAGCTTCTTCTTTTGGAGGCTCTTCACCCGTTGATTCAGCTCGTACTTTGGCAAGTTGTACCTTCCCCTTAACAAGAGCGGCACGAGCCTCATCATCGAGATAGCGCTCCTCAAGTTCCGACTCATCATAGCCGGCCCCGCCAAGCATATCCATTGCGACTTCCCACACTTCAGCCAATGTAATTTCATAATCGGGACCAAGAAAAGAGAGGCTCCCACGACCCAGAACGCTGTGTAAATAAAAGTCGAATAAGGTAGAGCTGATGTCCGCTTTCGTCGCCTCATGTGATTGCTCAGCCGCTTCCTTTTCGGCAACGGCAGCAACCCAACCAGCGGTAGCCACATCACGCTCTGTCTCAGCTTTAGCGAGTTGAGACTTTAGTAACTCAATCTCTACGTTCTGGGAGGTGACTTTTTCCCGCAGATCGGTGTTTTCTGTGCGGTATTTCTCAGTAATATGATGTTCAGCGGCAAGCTTCATTTCGACATCTCTCTGTGCAGCATGTGCATCCCGCACTTGTTTTTGAAAGACTTCTTCTTTTTGAGTATGAGATGCAGAAGAAGAGGCAAGATCTTCCTTAAGTTGTTTAACCTCGGACTCAAGTTTTGCATAACCATCAGCAATACTTGTCATCTCGACATTATGCTGTTTGCAAATTTTGTCCCACTCCGCCCTGTCGTTTTCCATGGTCAGCATCACTTCAAGGTTTGCACGATTGACTCTTTGGAGTTCGTCAACGAGCTTCTGCCACTGCGACATCCTCTCGATATTAAGCCTGACTGCGTCAAGACTGCTAAGCATGTCTTGCTTATCAATCGGAACTAAGTCCAAGTCAAAGCGCACCCCTTTTAGGCACCAATTCGGAAAACGGCTCTGAAGTGTTTGGGGGCCGTCTTTGACTTGATATTGTGGTCTGTTAATGATAGTATGAATGTCAGATTTCTTCAGAGGAGGAGAGCTGGCCAGAATATCGGAAGAAATGGGAGCGTCAGTCTTTTCAGAAATTTCAGACTCGTCAATCGGTTTAGATCGCTTGCTCGGTTCGTCAGCAATCTGAGTTTTTCCCTTATCATCGTAAGACTTCCGCTTATGAGAGTAGTCACTTCTATGCGAAGAGTCATATCGCTCGGCATCTTTCCTTCTTTGCCGCTGATCGTAATCCCGCTTCTCCTGGGCTTTCCTTCGAGCCCTCTCTTCATCTGTTTCTTTTGGGGTATCAAGGTACTTCCTAAAGTCATAGGAGCCGCGGCCTCCACGGTACTTGAATGAGTCATAATATGAACCTGTACGTCCCATTGGAGAACCTGAAAGCAGAAAAGGAGTAAAGTTTAGAAATTTCCAGGAGAAAGAGGATAAATGCTTATAAGTGCCGAAAAATCCTAAGTGTGTGTGGCGTGCAAGCTACATGCGTCAAACTACAGACCACGCTTTAGTGTGGAAACAGAGACGACTGGCGTAGTAGGCGTCTGGGTTTGTTTAAAGGTGGAAGTCGCCTCGACAACGGGAGAAGTTGCTTTTGGATTGTTATCCCCAAAAAGCTCTTGGGAAGTTATCATGATATCGCTCAAACCGTCAAAGGTGTCGTCACCACGGTATTCAGCAGACTTCTCCTTTTCAACTTCCGTATCAATTGATTTTTCGGAAACTCGAGGATTTTCTTCTTCCTCAATAATTGGGGCAAGTGCCGACTTGCTAACTGACCCTACGACATCGGTGAATGCAGAACATTTTATCAAAGCAGCTTCAACAACGGGTGCTTCTGATGCAATTTCTTCTACAGAAGCTGGGGCATTCGAGGTCTCTGCTCGAGAGTTCGAAGCAGCTAACGTTTCCGCATCAGAGCTAGAGATTTCATGGATCTGAGTTGATCTAGAAGGATGTAAGAGTCCAAACTGGTGAAGAACTCATCTTTCAACAGAAATTTCGCATCCCGTTCTTCAACTGGGACAGCCATGAGTCTTCCCAGAGTTTGCTTATGACTAGGGTCCCTAGAGGGAGAGAGGAGCGCTGAAATGAGAAAGCAAAGTTAACACTTAGTGATTCGGACTGCAAAATACTCAGAGAATAAGGAGAAGAAAGGATAGGCATTCTTACTTCCTTCTCTCCACACGGCGTAAAACCCAGGGGGACAGCGAACGTAAAAATACTGAGTCAAAAACCCATGAGCGGTATCAGGGAGGCCGACAACCAATTTGCGATTCCTGGCACTTCTTATAACAATGATCGAAGGATGATCTTTGATTCTGACGAAAGAGCATAGATAACAGATTTCGTCAACACTGGGGAGACGGTCAAGCGTTCTGCCGAATAGTACGCATAGCCCCATTAGAACAGCATAACCATTGGGGTGTAATTGGAATAGAGCGATTGCCAGTTGACGGAGAAGATGTTGAAGAAAATTGTTGAAAGGAGGAATGGCTCCGCTCGAGCACATTTGTCGGTTGACCGCCACAAAGCCAGGAGGTGCTACATCAGCAGTGTTGTTCTTTTCAGGAAGGATAGCGTCATCCTCAGCAATGCCAAATTGAGTACACAATTGCTGAAAAGTTTTGTACAATAAAGTGGAAGGGGCTCTCTCTGGGGGGTTGACTAAAGGAGCTGGAATGAGAATGGACTCTCCGGTCCGAACTGTTACATCTCCTTGTTGAGAAGCCATTCTACACAAGCAACTAGATATTCAAATATGAAGGTGCACGTTTCCTAAATAGTGTGAAGTGTTGTGCAAAATTAACAAAGATAACAAATAAATACAAACTGGAATTAAGCTAGTCGGTAACTGATCGATTATCAAATTCTAGGACTTGTTAATTTAAAAGTTCAGGTACGGTATTAAATGCAAACCGGACATTTTCAGTTGACTATTTCAATGTTGTTTTAATACTTTGCTTGAACTTGTTGATTTAAAGCACTTCATATACACAATCTGTTTATGTTGATTATCTGTTATTAACTAATCTGTCATTTGATATGGGCAGTCGGTGACAATATATTCGTCCCAATTTCTTTGTGGATATTGTATTAGACAGGTTATTAGTTTGCAAGTTAGAGTGATCTGTGGGAAAATGCAGCAGTTCATAGTTCAGCAGTTCAAAATGCAACAGTTCAAAGTTCATTCAAAGCCTAAGTCATGAGTCGCCAACGACTTATGTATTGACTCGTCCACGACTTATGTTCTGACTCGTCTACGACTTAAGGGTTACAAGGCAAGTCGGTCATACTTCAGGTCTTAAGTCATGTGAAAATAAAAGAGACTCCAGTCCAAAGCGGCATACAATCCAAGTCCTAAGTCGTCTACGACTCAAGAACTATGTCGCAAAAAACTAAGTCGTCTACGACTCAAGAAAAGGCTCTAGTCCAAAGCAGCATATAATCCTAAGTCCTAAGTCGTCTACGACTCAAGAATTATGTCACAGGAGGCTTGACTCGTGGGTCGTACGAAGCTGCTGAACTGTGGCCATGCTAGCATCTCATTCGTTTGAACCTGTTGACTTTTCTTCTAACCCATTACCCCCCAAACCCGATAACCTATCCATCGAATTACGATCCCCATCCTGATTCCACGACACCATTGAGCCATCCAAAGAGCTAAGTTCAGATCGCCAAAGCCTTGCCAACCTAATCAATTGAAACCTGAAGCACAGTAACCCTACATCTCCATCGCCCCATTCATCTGAAGATGAAATCTAGCAAAATCAGGCTCACGAGCTACCGGTATGGTGGAATTCGCGACAAAACATTGCACGAGGGGATGGATTAGGTATAGGGGGAGAATTCATGAATCAATGATGATTAAAGGTCGAGGATGGATCAGAAACACTTACGCAATGAAGAATCGAGAATCGAGTTGGTTGATTGATAAAAAAGGAAGAAATCGCCTTGAGAAAGCTCGGAGGAATGTTAATGGCGGATACGACTCAGGAGATAGGTAATGGGTAGAAGGAACGACTCAAGCATTTTATACCATTGGGCAGTGGAACACGAAGAGGCGTACACGAGTTAAGATTAGTCGAAGCACACGACCTACGACTTAGGCGTGTACTTCGAGGGGCAAATGTTAACCCTTAAGTTTCTTCGACTCATGGCCTTACGAGATAAGACCCGCACGACTCATGGTCTTACGAGATAAGAAGCTAACGACCTAGATGGTGAAGGGACCAACGAGTTGAGTCTGCTACGACTTAAGGGTTGCGTGACTCAAGATAGTTACACGACTCAATGGGTTAAGCCATCTACGACTCATGGTCCAGACGGTTCAACGAGTCAAGAAAACTTACGAGTCATGAGGTCTTACGACTCACAAGGTCTGTACGACTCATCAGGCTTATGGCTTATGAAAACTTACGACTCATGAGGTCTTACGACTCATCAGTCTTACGACTCATCAGATTTACGACTCATGGAGATTTACGATTCATGAGGTCTTACGACTCATCAGATTTACGACTCATGGAGATTTACGATTCATGAGGTCTTACGACTCATCAGGCTTACGACTTAAAGGCTATCAAGCTGGAATCCAAAGCCCTGGCCTGTGCTACTTTGATCTGATGAGTCGACTACGACTTAGCACTTGTCTTCCAACTGAGCCACAAGATGGACCAAATATGGTGTGACGACCCGACTTCCTATGCCCAGGAAATCGTATCGTTTTGAAGAAAAGAAAGAGGTGAGAAAGTAGAAAAGAAAAAGAAGAAGAAGAAGAAACAACATCAGAATCTCAACAGCGGAATGAATAAAATATAATATATCACATAAATATTACATAGAATCATATACATCAGAGTACACAGATAATACATCACATACTAGACAGTTATAAACACCTGTCTAGTTAATACAACTCGATACAACACAACAACACAGAGATACAACACAGCGGAAATACACATGAACACTAACACAGCGGAACCAATATGTATCTACACGCTGAAGCCTCCTGCTCCATTGCTCCTCCAGTATTCGTCAAAGCTAACCTGAATCCCTTGACTACCCGTAAAAATTTGGGTACCCGAGAGTTTATGAAAAACAGAAATAAACTTCGGGTCAGACATGGGTCTGGTATGAGTAACAGGTTAAAGTTGTTTAACTTTGAAAATCATTTGAAACAAAAGGTATCACGTAAGACTTCCCACACATAAACATGGAAAAGTTTTTACCTTACGCTAACCAAAACATTTCATAGGAAATCCAGTGATATTATAATAGTGTCTAGGGTTTTCAAGTAAATAGAAAATAGCTGAAATTGTTACATCTATTAAATTCCAGCATACTAGCCACAACGTGGGTAATACAATCAAAACCGTAAGATCTCGTAGGGAAAATGGGTTTCCATCAATGGCTGGGCTACTGGGGTACCGCCCGTCACAGTACGTGGCCTAGATCACCGTACCGAGGAGTACGCCCGCTCCCCTGCAACACAAGGCCGGACCCGTTCCTTACTGAACAGTTCCAAACGAGACAACCCCGGCAGTAGGACGTCAACAACTGCCCACACACCGAAATAAAAAGGGACATCTAGACAGGGGAAAATCTCGCTCTCAAGTGGGTGCTACCCACGAAGCCTTGCTGCACCTCCCCTGTTTTAGCCATTCCCGGTTGATGAGGCTTGAGGTCACGATTACCTTTATCAGAACTCATCACTTAGAATGCTCATCGTCCGCCTGACGATGTGCTGAAAGCATTCAATCCATACAAGTTCGTTCCGGGTTCGAACGAAACCGAAGGCATTATCTCGTTACACTCGTATTGGAATCACCCTCAGAGTTAACGACAATAACCCTTGCATTCTGAATCACCATCTCGAATCTATAAGTACTATCTCCGTCAAACTCATTACGGAATCACCCACAGAGTTATACTGACGAATAGTTCTTATACCTCGAGTCTTCACTTGCTCCACTTGAATTTCACGACCTAACGTTAATTTGGATCGATGTGGTATTCGGGTCTCCAGACCTGGAATCCCGGTATACGGAAACCCGATCTCGGTCTCATCGAAATCCAAAACGTGTCTTTTAAGGCCAAGTTGTTTTAAAGTTAAAACAATTCAATTCAATTATCTATATCAACACAGATAGATAAATTACCATATAACAATGGATATCACAACATCATCATAATAGATAATCAATATCATCTCAAACAAACATCCAAATCACAACAGATATCACTCGTCTCATAACTAAGATCACAATCAATCAATGGGATATCAATATCATTCATAAGCAATGATTTATTATTCACAACTATAATTAATTTAAAATGAATTAAATTAATTACTTCTGTCCCTAATTAATTTAAAGTAAATTAAATTAATTACTTATCTATAAATCCTGCTTATACAACCATTTTCTAATTACAATAAGTAATTAGTCTTAATTTAATTCCACAGATTAATTAATGTAAATCATTTATAGTAATTAATATTTAATTACTTCATTTATTAATTAAATATAATTAACTTCATTTATTCTTAATTAATTACATAAATTAATCACCTCATTATTAATTATTACTTATTTTGACAATTCATAATTATATCATTAACTATATAAATTAATGACCTCTAATTAATTTGTAAATTAAACTACTTTATTACTTCAAGTAATTTAATCTTTAAATCAAACAATTATTAATCACCCTGGATCAATAACACCAGTAATTAACTCTCCTTAATTACTTATCAAATAAATTAATTATTCCATAATTAATTATCTTCATTTATTAATCCCTTGATTAATTTCAAAAGTAATTTCCCATATTACTTATCTACTCATTAACTTGTATTAATCACATCCGGTGATTATTATCTAATTACTACTCAAAGTAATTCTGCTCCATTAATTACACCGAGTAATTTCACTTATCAGATCATTAGATGATTTATAAATTTGATTAAACTAAATTTATTCAATCTATCATATCTTCAAATTTAGTTTCAATAGATAATAACCCTTCAATTACCTTTGTTAAATATTCATTTAACAGTTCCAATGAATTATCCAAATTAATTCATCTAATTATTATCAATATTTATCACATCTATAAATCAATTTAAAATCCTTAGTTAATTGATTTATTAACTAAACCATTACTTGATTTCTTCCTTTAAAATTTCTTTTTAATTACAACTTAATATAAATAAGTCATTCTCTAATTAATTTATTAATTACTTCAATATCTAATTTATTTCTATAGTAGTTAATTCCTTAATAAATGACTTAATTAACATTTCCACATTCCAAATTCCTTTCTAAATTTAAGATTTAAAGTGATTAATGATTTAAACATTAATCTAGTGTAAATTCACTTTAAAATTTCTTTAAATAAATGTACATAACATTTATTACTTACCAATGAAGATTATATAAAGAAAAGGCTTTTAAAATTAGATTATGGAAAATCAATTCTTTTAAAAATATATTTTTAACTTGCAAATTCATTTCTTTCATTTCAAAATTTTATAAAAGAATTTCTTAAATCTAGTTAACATTTATTTAAACAAATTTCACACTTTTAAAAACTGTTTTATTTTAAACTATAATTACTTAAAACATTCAAAATCAAAAATTAATTTAAAATTTCAGATTTTGATTCAAAGTTAACTTGAATCCATCCACTCATCTTGAATTTAAACTACTATTAAAATCCTGTCTTGAATTTTTGAACTAAAACTTTAAACCTGGGAAAATCAAGTTATTAAAACTGGAAACATTCCTCTGTCTCGAGACTACCCAGTCTGCTCCGATATTCATCTCCTGCTTCGAGTCTATCTCGCGTATTACCCGAGAAACAACCCACGCGAACATTTAACATTTCCGATCTGAAGCATGCTAAACTACTTCGAGTTTCCTGACCCCTTGACTCGAGAAAATCATTCGCAAACTCGAGTGTACCCCGAGTATTCCAAACTGCTTCTTCCTAAAATCGACAGTCTCCACAATATATACGTGCACGTGCACAGTGCCTCCAGTCACTTCCGGCCACTCGCCAGCATCGCCACCCATCATCGATCGTCCCACGACTACCTTGCAACCCCAAAATCCCACGCAGCAGCTCGAAATAAAAATCGAGTAGTTTACTCGAACCTGGAAACTCAACACCAACCCATACGCAAATCCTGGCAACACCTCGTTTTCGAGATTCCGACCATCTTGGATGCTCAAACTCCGGTTATATCCTCGCCATGAACCCCACTAGCATTCCCCAACTCCCGGTCGAACTCGATGCCCTGTGGCATTCGAACGAGACCAATATAAAACCACGACAAAAATTAGGTTTACAGAAAAGATCACGTCGCCGTTGCCACCACGACGATCTACAGCGCCTTCCACCATTTTTCCCGGCCTCTCCATTCACTACTCCATCATCACAAGGAACGCCAAGCATTCCAGTCTACGTGATCACCCAAAAATCAACGAAAACCCATTTTCGTTCTACCTCAAACTGCACCTTACCTACTATCTTAAAAATGGTGATGTTTGTTTTAAAAATCATGTTATAGGGTAATGATTCAAGCTGCGATCCTGAAACAACGTTTTAAAATGTTCGAATTTACTCACTATTTTAGTTTGTCTGTTGTTTATAAAATCCCAGTGGCATTTAAACTTTAATTCAACTTAAATAAATTTTTAAAAACTAAACTATGATAAAACATACAAGTTTCGTTTGAATCTTAAACCATATCACAGACTAAATCGAGAGGTATGGGTTTTGAACTAAAACTAAAGTATGGAAACAAAACAGAGAGACTACAGATAACAATCATGTTCACATATATATATAGTCACTCATGGTAATCAAGTAAACATAACTATACCCAGATGTAAGCATACAACCCTCATATACTTAAGTAGTTTTTAAATAAAATGTTACTCACCTTAGCTTTGCAAAAGAACAGAGACTTGATTTAGAAATCTGTCTTGAATTTGAAACTGGAAACATGCTTCCCATTTTGATCATTCTGCCCACTGTTTTGTAGTAGTTGTTGAATATTGTTGCATGCTTGCTTAGATTTTAAAATGAAGTTTTATCTCATTATTACTTATCTCGAATAAAAATGGAAAGGTGATGGAAAGAATGGTGTACAGGCTGAAGACTGAAGTAGGCTATATGGTTTATATTTCTTTTCTTCTTTCTTTTAAGTGTTCAGGGATATTTTGTAAAGATGGAGGCTGAAGTGATTTAGAAGCCAGTTCGAATGACTTTTGTAGGCTGAAAAAATGAAGGCATTAAATGTTTGTAGTACTTGTGTTTCCTATTTTATTATTTATGTCATAGATATTTTACTTGCTAAATTTCTTTTGCCTTGAGTCTTCATTAACAAGTCACAACATTTTACATTCTCTTATATTTCATTTTGTTTTGTATGTTGTCAGGTCTGCATGCTAGAAAGATCCTATTCGAACATTGTTTTATTGCTTCAGCTCTTTCATTTGTTTAAGTTGCTTTTGTTATTTGCCTTGTTTTCTTTCATTTGTTTAAATTTACTTTAACTTGCCTGCAAACTTGTATTCTTTTGTTTTATTATTTACCTTGCTTGTTACTTAATTATCAAGTGTCGATTTGCTTACTTGTTTATATTTTAAAATATAGTTGAGATAGTATTTTAAATGTTTTAGTGTTTATTTTGTAATGTACCAATTTTCATAACTATGTATGCATGTATATAAAGTTGTTGCTTAAATGTTTAAACAATTAAACACTCGATTCATTTGTTATTTACTTTATTTTATACTTATGTTAATATCGTATATTAGATTTATGTTAAGTTAAATATTTATAAAGTTTACCTTATTTTAACACTTAACTATACAATATTATATTCACTTATTATTATTTTATTCTACACTATATAAATAAATTACTCATTATATCAATCTATATTTAAAAAGACAAAACAACCTTTGTTGAATTTAAATTTAAGTAAAAATCAATTTTAAACAATTTAACTTATCATGTATATATATCAAAATCAACTAACTATTTATTTAATAACTTTTAAAAAGATATATATATTAAATCAAACCAAAATTACCAAAATATCAAAATAAGAAAATATATCTTCATTTATTAACTTTCAAATCAGATCTTATCTATTTACAATATATACAGATTTATATATATATTATAAACATAAAACAATTTATTAGCCTTTAAAAATATAAATTATCAGTTAAACATCTATTCAGAAGAAAATTATCAATCAAATTCGAATTTTATTAACAATTATTATCATATCAATTTAATTCCTATCGCAGATTATTAAATTGATATTGTCAAAATTTCCGGGATGTCACATTCCTCCCCCCTTAAAAGAATTTCGTCCCCGAAATTTAAACAAAGGTAATTTAATAATCCAATTAAAGTTTTAATTTTAAAATACAAACATATATCAATCATATGTTAACAATCATAGCATCCAATCAAACAAATCTATCTATCTCTATAAAATTCTGGATAGAATTCTCACGAGTTTCCCCGAGTATAAATACCGGGTTACTCGCTCTATAGAATCCAAACCATCAATGCTACTAAACTACAGAGCTTCTACTCATCTAGATCTACTCAACTAGATAGGATATCAGACTGTAGACAAGTCCGACTCAACAATCAAAACTCCTGGACTGCAGGTTCTATAACCAGAGATAGATCTCACACGTACTCCCTCAAAGATACGTGAATTACAACAAATCCCAGTCATCCAAACTGACAATTCAAATCTGAAGACTCAACACTTATCCTCAGAAGAACAACAGAAAAGATCCAAAATATCTCAGAGTTGGCTTTCCACATCTTACCCAACTTATAGCTCCCTGAATCAGAGAAAACTTCAACAACAACGGAGTCTCCAACTTCGAATTCCAAATTTCCTCCATCTCTAATCCCCAAAATTCTTCGGACGATCCCGGGTCTCCTACATCCTTACTGATCAGCTCAACCCTTGCTGATACCTCTCGGAACAAACTGAACCAAAACAATCAAACAAAATGATCTTTCCAAGATCAACCAAACTCAGAACACAAACTCTACTCCAAAATCAAAAGACAGATCTCACTTCTCACATCCGGAAGAGATAAACAGATGCACTCCAATCTGGCCTCAGATCCTGAAAAATTTCCTGTAAAAATTCTCTAATCCAAACACTACAACTTCCATTTGCTTCCACTCTAAAACTGCTGCCACCATGCTTCCACTGCGCTACTCTGATATAGGTAGATGAAAACACAGATGATGTACACAAGCACAAACTTCCACTGATACCAATTGGGACGGACCTAGGCTTTGCAACCATCAGTCAGCAATCACAACCGGTAGCTTCTCAATTATTCGGAAAATATGGCTCAATAGATCCAAAATAAAATCCAGAAGTTTTCTCCAAACTGATCTGCTTCACCAAACTCAAAAATCATCCTACTACTAAGCTAAACTATCGGTATCACTTCTGAAATACAGTCGATACCAACTCAAACTCCAAATGCCAACAAAATTCTGACTTCCAGAAGACACCCAGCAAAAGAAGAATCTCTAAACACAAGAGAATACTCAAACCATCGCAAGTCACTTTTGCGATCCATCCTGCTTAATTCCAGAGAAAACTGCTCTCTCTTCACAAAGCAGAACAGCACACACTTCTATAGCCAATCCATCGAAGAAATGGATTCACTCTGCTGCTCCTGAAATTTACCTCAAGAAAACTGTTGAGCCAGAAAGCTTCCCTGACGGCATAAAGAACACTCCAAGCTACACTGCTGACGTTGATGCCCACAGACTCAAATTTTGAATCTCCTCAAGAAACTCGGACCACAAACCAACAGAAACATCCTGCTGAACACAGCCGCAATATCTAAGCAGACACACTTCTTTAGCTTGTTCCAAAGAAATATCTTCGGAAACATCCCTAGTCACTGCGTCTCATCACACAGCTACTATATTCTGAGATATCAAGATACCTTCACTAACTTCTGTCCATCCGATAGATCTCAACTCTAGTTCATCCAACTTACACTCCAAAGATAAACTCCAAACTTTAACAGATATCCTTCCAAAATCGATGAAAACCTTCATCACAACAAAACTAACTCGAGAAGGAAGTTGGGCCTACAATCCTGACATACACATTTCCAATCTCAACAAATTCAACTATCAGTGATCGTGTTACACAAATCACTACCCTATCTACCTTTATACTTATATTGGATAACCTGAACAGGTAACCCAACCGATAGGTAGAAATAAATATAAATATATATATATATAAAAATACAAATACGCTCTCTCGGGATAGACACCACTCCAGAGCCTAGGTATTCACTCAACCTAATGCTCTGATACCAACTGTGACGACCCGACTTCCTATGCCCAGGAAATCGTATCGTTTTGAAGAAAAGAAAGAGGTGAGAAAGTAGAAAAGAAAAAGAAGAAGAAGAAACAACATCAGAATCTCAACAGCGGAACGAATAAAATATAATATATCACATAAATATTACATAGAATCATATACATCAGAGTACACAGATAATACATCACATACTAGACAGTTATAAACACCTGTCTAGTTAATACAACTCGATACAACACAACAACACAGAGATACAACACAGCGGAAATACACATGAACACTAACACAGCGGAACCAATATGTATCTACACGCTGAAGCCTCCTGCTCCATTGCTCCTCCAGTATTCGTCAAAGCTAACCTGAATCCCTTGACTACCCGTAAAAATTTGGGTACCCGAGAGTTTATGAAAAACAGAAATAAACTTCGGGTCAGACATGGGTCTGGTATGAGTAACAGGTTAAAGTTGTTTAACTTTGAAAATCATTTGAAACAAAAGGTATCACGTAAGACTTCCCACACATAAACATGGAAAAGTTTTTACCTTACGCTAACCAAAACATTTCATAGGAAATCCAGTGATATTATAATAGTGTCTAGGGTTTTCAAGTAAATAGAAAATAGCTGAAATTGTTACATCTATTAAATTCCAGCATACTAGCCACAACGTGGGTAATACAATCAAAACCGTAAGATCTCGTAGGGAAAATGGGTTTCCATCAATGGCTGGGCTACTGGGGTACCGCCCGTCACAGTACGTGGCCTAGATCACCGTACCGAGGAGTACGCCCGCTCCCCTGCAACACAAGGCCGGACCCGTTCCTTACTGAACAGTTCCAAACGAGACAACCCCGGCAGTAGGACGTCAACAACTGCCCACACACCGAAATAAAAAGGGACATCTAGACAGGGGAAAATCTCGCTCTCAAGTGGGTGCTACCCACGAAGCCTTGCTGCACCTCCCCTGTTTTAGCCATTCCCGGTTGATGAGGCTTGAGGTCACGATTACCTTTATCAGAACTCATCACTTAGAATGCTCATCGTCCGCCTGACGATGTGCTGAAAGCATTCAATCCATACAAGTTCGTTCCGGGTTCGAACGAAACCGAAGGCATTATCTCGTTACACTCGTATTGGAATCACCCTCAGAGTTAACGACAATAACCCTTGCATTCTGAATCACCATCTCGAATCTATAAGTACTATCTCCGTCAAACTCATTACGGAATCACCCACAGAGTTATACTGACGAATAGTTCTTATACCTCGAGTCTTCACTTGCTCCACTTGAATTTCACGACCTAACGTTAATTTGGATCGATGTGGTATTCGGGTCTCCAGACCTGGAATCCCGGTATACGGAAACCCGATCTCGGTCTCATCGAAATCCAAAATGTGTCTTTTAAGGCCAAGTTGTTTTAAAGTTAAAACAATTCAATTCAATTATCTATATCAACACAGATAGATAAATTACCATATAACAATGGATATCACAACATCATCATAATAGATAATCAATATCATCTCAAACAAACATCCAAATCACAACAGATATCACTCGTCTCATAACTGAGATCACAATCAATCAATGGGATATCAATATCATTCATAAGCAATGATTTATTATTCACAACTATAATTAATTTAAAATGAATTAAATTAATTACTTCTGTCCCTAATTAATTTAAAGTAAATTAAATTAATTACTTATCTATAAATCCTGCTTATACAACCATTTTCTAATTACAATAAGTAATTAGTCTTAATTTAATTCCACAGATTAATTAATGTAAATCATTTATAGTAATTAATATTTAATTACTTCATTTATTAATTAAATATAATTAACTTCATTTATTCTTAATTAATTACATAAATTAATCACCTCATTATTAATTATTACTTATTTTGACAATTCATAATTATATCATTAACTATATAAATTAATGACCTCTAATTAATTTGTAAATTAAACTACTTTATTACTTCAAGTAATTTAATCTTTAAATCAAACAATTATTAATCACCCTGGATCAATAACACCAGTAATTAACTCTCCTTAATTACTTATCAAATAAATTAATTATTCCATAATTAATTATCTTCATTTATTAATCCCTTGATTAATTTCAAAAGTAATTTCCCATATTACTTATCTACTCATTAACTTGTATTAATCACATCCGGTGATTATTATCTAATTACTACTCAAAGTAATTCTGCTCCATTAATTACACCGAGTAATTTCACTTACCAGATCATTAGATGATTTATAAATTTGATTAAACTAAATTTATTCAATCTATCATATCTTCAAATTTAGTTTCAATAGATAATAACCCTTCAATTACCTTTGTTAAATATTCATTTAACAGTTCCAATGAATTATCCAAATTAATTCATCTAATTATTATCAATATTTATCACATCTATAAATCAATTTAAAATCCTTAGTTAATTGATTTATTAACTAAACCATTACTTGATTTCTTCCTTTAAAATTTCTTTTTAATTACAACTTAATATAAATAAGTCATTCTCTAATTAATTTATTAATTACTTCAATATCTAATTTATTTCTATAGTAGTTAATTCCTTAATAAATGACTTAATTAACATTTCCACATTCCAAATTCCTTTCTAAATTTAAGATTTAAAGTGATTAATGATTTAAACATTAATCTAGTGTAAATTCACTTTAAAATTTCTTTAAATAAATGTACATAACATTTATTACTTACCAATGAAGATTATATAAAGAAAAGGCTTTTAAAATTAGATTATGGAAAATCAATTCTTTTAAAAATATATTTTTAACTTGCAAATTCATTTCTTTCATTTCAAAATTTTATAAAAGAATTTCTTAAATCTAGTTAACATTTATTTAAACAAATTTCACACTTTTAAAAACTGTTTTATTTTAAACTATAATTACTTAAAACATTCAAAATCAAAAATTAATTTAAAATTTCAGATTTTGATTCAAAGTTAACTTGAATCCATCCACTCATCTTGAATTTAAACTACTATTAAAATCCTGTCTTGAATTTTTGAACTAAAACTTTAAACCTGGGAAAATCAAGTTATTAAAACTGGAAACATTCCTCTGTCTCGAGACTACCCAGTCTGCTCCGATATTCATCTCCTGCTTCGAGTCTATCTCGCGTATTACCCGAGAAACAACCCATGCGAACATTTAACATTTCCGATCTGAAGCATGCTAAACTACTTCGAGTTTCCTGACCCCTTGACTCGAGAAAATCATTCGCAAACTCGAGTGTACCCCGAGTATTCCAAACTGCTTCTTCCTAAAATCGATAGTCTCCACAATATATACGTGCACGTGCACAGTGCCTCCAGTCACTTCCGGCCACTCGCCAGCATCGCCACCCATCATCGATCGTCCCACGACTACCTTGCAACCCCAAAATCCCACGCAGCAGCTCGAAATAAAAATCGAGTAGTTTACTCGAACCTGGAAACTCAACACCAACCCATACGCAAATCCTGGAAACACCTCGTTTTCGAGATTCCGACCATCTTGGATGCTCAAACTCCGGTTATATCCTCGCCATGAACCCCACTAGCATTCCCCAACTCCCGGTCGAACTCGATGCCCTGTGGCATTCGAACGAGACCAATATAAAACCACGACAAAAATTAGGTTTACAGAAAAGATCACGTCGCCGTTGCCACCACGACGATCTACAGCGCCTTCCACCATTTTTCCCGGCCTCTCCATTCACTACTCCATCATCACAAGGAACGCCAAGCATTCCAGTCTACGTGATCACCCAAAAATCAACGAAAACCCATTTTCGTTCTACCTCAAACTGCACCTTACCTACTATCTTAAAAATGGTGATGTTTGTTTTAAAAATCATGTTATAGGGTAATGATTCAAGCTGCGATCCTGAAACAACGTTTTAAAATGTTCGAATTTACTCACTATTTTAGTTTGTCTGTTGTTTATAAAATCCCAGTGGCATTTAAACTTTAATTCAACTTAAATAAATTTTTAAAAACTAAACTATGATAAAACATACAAGTTTCGTTTGAATCTTAAACCATATCACAGACTAAATCGAGAGGTATGGGTTTTGAACTAAAACTAAAGTATGGAAACAAAACAGAGAGACTACAGATAACAATCATGTTCACATATATATATATAGTCACTCATGGTAATCAAGTAAACATAACTATACCCAGATGTAAGCATACAACCCTCATATACTTAAGTAGTTTTTAAATAAAATGTTACTCACCTTAGCTTTGCAAAAGAACAGAGACTTGATTTAGAAATCTGTCTTGAATTTGAAACTGGAAACATGCTTCCCATTTTGATCATTCTGCCCACTGTTTTGTAGTAGTTGTTGAATATTGTTGCATGCTTGCTTAGATTTTAAAATGAAGTTTTATCTCATTATTACTTATCTCGAATAAAAATGGAAAGGTGATGGAAAGAATGGTGTACAGGCTGAAGACTGAAGTATGCTATATGGTTTATATTTCTTTTCTTCTTTCTTTTAAGTGTTCAGGGATATTTTGTAAAGATGGAGGCTGAAGTGATTTAGAAGCCAGTTCGAATGACTTTTGTAGGCTAAAAAAATGAAGGCATTAAATGTTTGTAGTACTTGTGTTTCCTATTTTATTATTTATGTCATAGATATTTTACTTGCTAAATTTCTTTTGCCTTGAGTCTTCATTAACAAGTCACAACATTTTACATTCTCTTATATTTCATTTTGTTTTGTATGTTGTCAGGTCTGCATGCTAGAAAGATCCTATTCGAACATTGTTTTATTGCTTCAGCTCTTTCATTTGTTTAAGTTGCTTTTGTTATTTGCCTTGTTTTCTTTCATTTGTTTAAATTTACTTTAACTTGCCTGCAAACTTGTATTCTTTTGTTTTATTATTTACCTTGCTTGTTACTTAATTATCAAGTGTCGATTTGCTTACTTGTTTATATTTTAAAATATAGTTGAGATAGTATTTTAAATGTTTTAGTGTTTATTTTGTAATGTACCAATTTTCATAACTATGTATGCATGTATATAAAGTTGTTGCTTAAATGTTTAAACAATTAAACACTCGATTCATTTGTTATTTACTTTATTTTATACTTATGTTAATATCGTATATTAGATTTATGTTAAGTTAAATATTTATAAAGTTTACCTTATTTTAACACTTAACTATACAATATTATATTCACTTATTATTATTTTATTCTACACTATATAAATAAATTACTCATTATATCAATCTATATTTAAAAAGACAAAACAACCTTTGTTGAATTTAAATTTAAGTAAAAATCAATTTTAAACAATTTAACTTATCATGTATATATATCAAAATCAACTAACTATTTATTTAATAACTTTTAAAAAGATATATATATTAAATCAAACCAAAATTACCAAAATATCAAAATAAGAAAATATATCTTCATTTATTAACTTTCAAATCAGATCTTATCTATTTACAATATATACAGATTTATATATATATTATAAACATAAAACAATTTATTAGCCTTTAAAAATATAAATTATCAGTTAAACATCTATTCAGAAGAAAATTATCAATCAAATTCGAATTTTATTAACAATTATTATCATATCAATTTAATTCCTATCGCAGATTATTAAATTGATATTGTCAAAATTTCCGGGATGTCACATTCCTCCCCCCTTAAAAGAATTTCGTCCCCGAAATTTAAACAAAGGTAATTTAATAATCCAATTAAAGTTTTAATTTTAAAATACAAACATATATCAATCATATGTTAACAATCATAGCATCCAATCAAACAAATCTATCTATCTCTATAAAATTCTGGATAGAATTCTCACGAGTTTCCCCGAGTATAAATACCGGGTTACTCGCTCTATAGAATCCAAACCATCAATGCTACTAAACTACAGAGCTTCTACTCATCTAGATCTACTCAACTAGATAGGATATCAGACTGTAGACAAGTCCGACTCAACAATCAAAACTCCTGAACTGCAGGTTCTATAACTAGAGATAGATCTCACACGTACTCCCTCAAAGATACGTGAATTACAACAAATCCCAGTCATCCAAACTGACAATTCAAATCTGAAGACTCAACACTTATCCTCAGAAGAACAACAGAAAAGATCCAAAATATCTCAGAGTTGGCTTTCCACATCTTACCCAACTTATAGCTCCCTGAATCAGAGAAAACTTCAACAACAACGGAGTCTCCAACTTCGAATTCCAAATTTCCTCCATCTCTAATCCCCAAAATTCTTCGGACGATCCCGGGTCTCCTACATCCTTACTGATCAGCTCAACCCTTGCTGATACCTCTCGGAACAAACTGAACCAAAACAATCAAACAAAATGATCTTTCCAAGATCAACCAAACTCAGAACACAAACTCTACTCCAAAATCAAAAGACAGATCTCACTTCTCACATCCGGAAGAGATAAACAGATGCACTCCAATCTGGCCTCAGATCCTGAAAAATTTCCTGTAAAAATTCTCTAATCCAAACACTACAACTTCCATTTGCTTCCACTCTAAAACTGCTGCCACCATGCTTCCACTGCGCTACTCTGATATAGGTAGATGAAAACACAGATGATGTACACAAGCACAAACTTCCACTGATACCAATTGGGACGGACCTAGGCTTTGCAACCATCAGTCAGCAATCACAACCGGTAGCTTCTCAATTATTCGGAAAATATGGCTCAATAGATCCAAAATAAAATCCAGAAGTTTTCTCCAAACTGATCTGCTTCACCAAACTCAAAAATCATCCTACTACTAAGCTAAACTATCGGTATCACTTCTGAAATACAGTCGATACCAACTCAAACTCCAGATGCCAACAAAATTCTGACTTCCAGAAGACACCCAGCAAAAGAAGAATCTCTAAACACAAGAGAATACTCAAACCATCGCAAGTCACTTTTGCGATCCATCCTGCTTAATTCCAGAGAAAACTGCTCTCTCTTCACAAAGCAGAACAGCACACACTTCTATAGCCAATCCATCGAAGAAATGGATTCACTCTGCTGCTCCTGAAATTTACCTCAAGAAAACTGTTGAGCCAGAAAGCTTCCCTGACGGCATAAAGAACACTCCAAGCTACACTGCTGACGTTGATGCCCACAGACTCAAATTTTGAATCTCCTCAAGAAACTCGGACCACAAACCAACAGAAACATCCTGCTGAACACAGCCGCAATATCTAAGCAGACACACTTCTTTAGCTTGTTCCAAAGAAATATCTTCGGAAACATCCCTAGTCACTGCGTCTCATCACACAGCTACTATATTCTGAGATATCAAGATACCTTCACTAACTTCTGTCCATCCGATAGATCTCAACTCTAGTTCATCCAACTTACACTCCAAAGATAAACTCCAAACTTTAACAGATATCCTTCCAAAATCGATGAAAACCTTCATCACAACAAAACTAACTCGAGAAGGAAGTTGGGCCTACAATCCTGACATACACATTTCCAATCTCAACAAATTCAACTATCAGTGATCGTGTTACACAAATCACTACCCTATCTACCTTTATACTTATATTGGATAACCTGAACAGGTAACCCAACCGATAGGTAGAAATAAATATAAATATATATATATAAAAATACAAATACGCTCTCTCGGGATAGACACCACTCCAGAGCCTAGGTATTCACTCAACCTAATGCTCTGATACCAACTGTGACGACCCGACTTCCTATGCCCAGGAAATCGTATCGTTTTGAAGAAAAGAAAGAGGTGAGAAAGTAGAAAAGAAAAAGAAGAAGAAGAAACAACATCAGAATCTCAACAGCGGAACGAATAAAATATAATATATCACATAAATATTACATAGAATCATATACATCAGAGTACACAGATAATACATCACATACTAGACAGTTATAAACACCTGTCTAGTTAATACAACTCGATACAACACAACAACACAGAGATACAACACAGCGGAAATACACATGAACACTAACACAGCGGAACCAATATGTATCTACACGCTGAAGCCTCCTGCTCCATTGCTCCTCCAGTATTCGTCAAAGCTAACCTGAATCCCTTGACTACCCGTAAAAATTTGGGTACCCGAGAGTTTATGAAAAACAGAAATAAACTTCGGGTCAGACATGGGTCTGGTATGAGTAACAGGTTAAAGTTGTTTAACTTTGAAAATCATTTGAAACAAAAGGTATCACGTAAGACTTCCCACACATAAACATGGAAAAGTTTTTACCTTACGCTAACCAAAACATTTCATAGGAAGTTCACATGCCTTTGTCAAGTATGCAGGCAGATTTCCACCTTTAGCCTGAAACTCTTTCTTTACCTGGCAAACAATAAGCTGGGAATCGCTGAAGATCTGTAACACTTTGATGTTTTGTTTCTTGGCGATTTTTAAACCGGCGATAAGAGCTTCATACTCTGCTTCATTGTTTGTTGAAGGAAATTCCAGTCTCAATGCATAAAACAATGATCGTCCTTCGGGGGTTTCAAGCACAACCCCTGCCCCAGAACAATAATCATTTCTCGAGCCGTCAACATACAACTTCCACTGGATTGGAATGCAGTCAGTTGTTTCTTTCTCACTGTCACCTTTGTCAGTAGACTCCGCAATGAAATCTGCTAAAGCTTGTCCGTTGATTGCTCTTTGGGGATGGTAAGTGATATCATATTGGCTGAGTTCAATGTTCCATTTCAAAAGACGACCCGAAGTTTCAGGGTGAAACAGGACTTGCTTTAAAGGTTGATCAGTAAGAACCTTGATAGGATGAGCTTGGAAGTATGGTCTCAATTTCCTGGAAGCAATTAGCAAATAATAGGCGAGCTTTTCTATCTTTGAATAATTCATCTCTGCCCTAGTGAACCGTTTACTGATGTAATAGACTGGACGCTGTATTTTCATATCTTCCCTTACAAGTGCCGCACTGAGAGCATGAGATGAAATTGCTAAATAGATGAAAAGATCTTCACCATCACTAGGCTTGGAAAGAACTGGAGGCGTTTCCATATGACGAATTAGTTCATCGAAAGCATTCTGGCATTCGGGAGTCCATTCAAAATTTTTCTTTCCTTTCTTTAGAGCGTCAAAGAAGGGAATGCACTTGTTTGTGGCCTTCGAAATGAAACGATTCAGAGCAGCGACTTTCCCATTGAGGCTTTGCAATTCTTTCTTGGTTCTAGGAGCTTTGACCTCTCGTAGAGCTGTGATTTGAGCAGGATTGGCCTCAATGCCCCTAGCGCTCACAATGAAACCCAAGAACTTTCCAGATTCTACCCCGAATGAACATTTCAACGGATTGAGCTTCATTCCATACTTTCGAAGAATTGTGAACATTTCCGCCAAGTGATCCATGTGGTCTACTGCTTTCTTTGACTTTACCAACATATCATCAACATAAACTTCCATGGTTTTGCCAATCTGCGGTTTAAACATAGCATTGACAAGTCTTTGGTAGGTTGCCCCTGCATTCTTTAATCCGAAAGGCATAACTTTGTAGCAGTAGAGACCCACATCTGTGATAAAGCTTGTATCTTCCTGATCTGGCTCATGCATCATAATCTGATTGTACCCGGAGTAAGCGTCCATAAATGATAGAAACTCATGCCCAGCTGTTCCATCCACCAATTGATCGATTCTGGGCAGCGGGAAGCAATCTTTGGGGGCATGCTTTGTTTAGGTCTGAAAAGTCGATGCATACTCTCCACTTTCCATTTGCCTTCTTAACCAGTACTGGATTTGAAACCCAATTGGGATAAGTGGAGTTTCTGATGAAGCCGTTTTCCATGAGCCGATCGACTTCTTCCTTCAGCGCTGTCGACCTTTCTGGGCCTTGAGTTCTCCTTTTTTGTTTCACCGACGTGAATTTTGGATCAATATTCAGAGTATGTGCAGCAATTTCCGGAGAAATCCCACACATATCAGCATGACACCAGGCGAACACATCCAGATTGGCTTTTAAGAATGATATCAGCGTGTTTTAAACTGCTATGCTCAGTTGTGAACCCACATTGAGTACTTTGTTTGGGTCTTTCGAGTCAACAGATATTGGTACCGTTACTTCCATGGGTACTACTCTATTCTCCCCTGTACTGGCTTTCTTGGGATCCATTTCTTTCCTTGCATTGCTGTGTTCGCCAGTACAGGGGCCACTCCGTAGTTGCTACAGGGTTGGTTCCTTGATCCGGAGCGGAGCTGCCGCATCTTTCCCCATTTCTCTTTTCCTGGCTTCTCGGAGCTCTACAAGATAACACTCTCGCCCCGCGTTCTGATCTCCCTTAATGACAGCAACTCCATTATCAGTGGGAAATTTCATTGTTAAGCACCACGGAGCGAGGACGGCCCTGAAAGCAGCGAGGGTAGGCCAACCCAAGAAAGCATTATAGGCGGAGAACCCATCAACAATTACAAAAGTTTGCTTCCGAACCAACTTCTTACGCCCTTCGCCCATCTCAACAAATAAGTCAACTGTTCCAATTGGCTGTTTCAGCTCCCCTGTAAATCCAGCAATCTTGTGTGATGAAGCTTGTACGTCTGTCATTGGAATCCTCATTTGGTCAAATTTCTTTTTAAAGAGTATGTTGCACGAGGCACCACTATCAACCAGCACTCTTCTGACAATAGCCGGCCCAATACCGACAGAGACAACTAAAGGGTCCTCAGTAGGAGCCTCCACATCAATAGAATCCCTGGTTCTGAACATAATATCATCATGAAAACTCTTTTGTTGCTTTAGAGGTGCAACATCTTCCAAGACTAAGACACTTTCTTCAGCTGGGGCATACTTCAAAGCTCTTGCATACCTTTCCATCTCACCCCAACTCCTGCCAGCTGGATGAGGTCCTCCTGTGATCACATTGATAACAGGTCTTTCTTTTTCAGCAGGCCTCTCTCCTGAACCAGATGAATGAGCTGGGGGTTGTTGCCCCTAGTTAGACGAAGATGGGTCTTTCCTATTTCTTTTCACATACTGCTGCAACTTATTCTCTCTTAACAATTCTTCAATCAGGCTTTTCAAGTGGCGGCACTCGTTGGTATCATGGCCTGGTTGATTATGAAATTTGCAAAATCTTCCGCTTTGAACAGCATTTTTCCCAACTTTTACTGCCGATGGTTTTGGAAATTCAACAGCATCCTTAGTGGCGATGAAAATATTCTCTGGTGTATCAGTTAGAGGGGTAAAATCTGAAGGCTTGAGAAAGCGGGGCTTTTTGAGATCCTTCTGCTTCTTTCCACCATTACTCTCCCTTTTCTGATTTACAGATTCCTTTTTGTTCTGAACTGTAGCATTATTTTCGACCACTGTTGTCACAACTTTAGCTGACGCGGAGAGATTCTCTAGGCGCATGAACTCATCAGCCTTTTTGTAGAACTTTTCAAGCGAATTTGGTTCCTTCATTTTTAGCCATTTTCCAAACTCGCTTGACTTGTCAATAGCCCGCATTAAGTAGGTCAAGATCATTCGCGGTTCCGCGTTTTCAACTTCTGCTAGGGCTAAATTAAAGCGATTCAGAAAGGATTTGATGGGCTCTTCAGGATTCTATTCAAGACTTGAGGGAGACATTATATCCTTTGCTCTTGAAATGTACAACTTGAATTGTTCCTTAAATTTTCGGGTCAGATCGGAAAATTGGTCAACAGATCGCACAGGAAGCTTGGTAAACCAAAGTAGCGCCACTCCTTCCAAATACACCGGGAAATATCGGCACTTAATCTCATCGGTTGCTCTAGCGCCAGTCATGTGCCAATCATATTTGTACAAGAATTGATTTGGGTCACTTGTTCCTCGATAGGCAGGAATGGTAGGAGGAACGAATTTTCTGGGAAACTTAGCTTTTAGAATCCTCTCAGTAAATGGAGTTTTACTTGGAGCAAATCCTTAATCATTCTCATCTTCGTTTCTCTGCATGCTTTCCTTCATTATGTGCCGAATCATGCTGGAGAGATATTCCTCATTATTTAACGACTTTGCGGAGTAGACTTCTGCCATTTTCTCGGATGTTTGCCCGGGAAAATGTTCGTGGAAAACTGGCGTTAGCCTGGATCCTTCAGCTTGGAGGGGTGCCCCTTCAGCAGCACCTGATCCCCCTTGAGGAATATTCCCCCTTCGGAGTTGTGAAGAGCATCAACAATGTTTTCTTCATTGTTTACTGGTCTTTAATTAGCCCCGAGCAGAGCATTCAACTTTTCCATCATCAGATTATTCTGAGTTTAAATCCGCTGGTACAGTCCGGACACAATAGCATCTAACTCTTCTCGTGTCACCCCGACGCTTGGAGCTGCCTGATTTGGAGAAAGAGAAGTGGCAGTATTGTCGCGGTCATCATCAGATCTGACAGCCTTACGTTTTCTTCCAGGAGCCATTATGTCTGATAGACTTCTGGTTTTGTAGGAAATTCTTTCAACAAACTTCTGTAAAGCAATGGTGAATGATCGCCTGAGTTCAACTCTCAGTGAAAGCACCAAAATGTTAACGCTGAAAAGTGAACGCTAACACCCGGTGTGTGTAGTAGAATTGTGAAAGCACCACCCGTGTGACGGGAATAAGAAGTAAGTAGTAAAATAGCGAAAAGGCGGTAAAAGACAGCAGTTTATAGTGGTTCGGCTTGAGATCGAGCCTACGTCCACTTTGAATCTCTTTATTACTGAATCCGGTTACAAGACGATACAATACACTTATGAATACAATACACTTCGATCACAAAAACAATCTCGACTACTAGCTCAAACTTCGATGATGAAACTTGATGAATCCGTGTTGGATGTAGGAAATTCCTCTCGAAGCTTTTTGTAGTGTCTCGAATGTTTGAAGATCTTCAATTGTTGAATGAGTTGAGAGTTCGGCAGAGTAATGACGCTTCAAGAAATAATCGGCCAAAAGTCCCCTTTATGCTGGAGCTAGGGTGGTATTTATAGAGTAGAATCTGAACAGGGAATTTTTCCCAAGTTCTAAGTCGTAGCTGACTTATAGTAAGTCGTAGGTCCTAAGTCGGCGATGGGATAGGAGCACTTGCATTAGTTACTCCTGAATATGTCCAGAACGAGTTGTTTGGTTCAAAGTCATAAGTCAGCAGCGACTTAGTATAAGTTGTAGGTCGGCAACGACTTGCTTTGACTTGCTAAGTCATTCGTTCACTTAAGTTGTTAACTCCTTATATCGGTAAGTCGTAAGACCATTTAAGTCGGTAAGCGTCTTAAGTCGGCCCTGTAGCTAAGTCGGAGCTCTTTTTAATAGTTAGGTCGGCAACAATTGAGTCGGTATGCCTTTTAGGTTGTAAGTCGCAGTTTGTTAAGTCGGCAACTGTTAGATCGGCATGGCTTTAGGTCGTAAGTCGCAGCTTGTTAAGTCGGCAACTGTTAGGTCGGCATGCCTTTTAGGTCGTAAGTCGCAGCTTGTTAAGTCGCGAACAAAAGAGGATTAACAGCGTGCACGTGCACGAACATTCCGGCGATCCTTGGTCAACCACGCTACCTTCGACAAGTCGACAACATCATCACAGACCTACCCAAACAACCAGATCTTCGAAAACGTCCCCGATATTGAATTCGAACATGATGGGCAAATCTGAAGCAACTGCGATCACCAGAAACTAGCTCGTGCCGCCGCCTCCGGCCATCGTAGACCTTGCGACCACGTCCAGAGATTCGCCAGAACCCCCTCTCCTTATTCCCCTAGGTCGATGACCTGGATCAGCTTGACGGCGACACAGTTCCACTTCAAACCCATACGAGTAAAACTAGTGTTAAAACCCTAAATCCACATCGTTCCCCTTCCTCATTCACTTATAAATTCAAATTGTAATTTTCCATTGATCCTAGATGCTCGAACCCTCATCTGACCTAAGGGCGACGAATTTCACCTCGTTGTTCGACGGAATTTGACCAAAGTGTCATTCCCGTTCAACACAAAAATTCAAACGATTTTCAAATCTAAAAATCTTGAGACTATATTCTAAAATCATGATTTTCTGCCACGATTCTATCTATGCAATCCAAATTCGTGAATAAGATTACTGATTTTTATCATGAATATGAATTTACACTGTTATCTAAATTTTAGAATAATTTATTAAATTTTTAAACCCTAAAACTATTTTAAAATTTTCATCATTCCTTAACACAACTTTCATTTAAACTTCGAAGTCTAATGTTGATTAGATTTAGAGATTTGAAATTTCTTTTTAAACTTATCTTTAGCCTGGAAAAGAAACAGAGGTGTGTTCATACATATACAGGCATGCACATCTACATACATACATATGTTTTCAACATGTAAGCATATTTCACAACTAGACCACCCTAATTTATCTTTAAAATATTTAAGTTGTGATATTACTCACCTGGAAATATTTTGCAATGGACAGAGCTGCTTTATTTTTATTTTTTTGTTGAAACGGGCTGAGAACTTAATTGCTCTAACCATTTAGTTGCTTTGATTTTTGAATTCCCATTTGTTTTTGATCTGAAGTTTGAAAACTTGATGTTGATCTTTCTGGAATGCTTGAAAACAGAGCCTGCCTTGATTCTAGGTTTGCTGAGTTGATCATTCCAAGTTTTAAGATTTGGAGATTATCTTTGTTTTCAGTTGTTTGATTTTCCAGTTGAAGCTGAAACATGTTCTTGCATTTGTTTAAGTTTAAGATGGACGAAACTAAAAGGAAGGTGATAATATAGAAGAGTTTATAGGGTAATGTTTTTGTACAGAGTGATGTCTTTGTTTATTCAATAAGCATGGCTGCATATGCTTGCATTATGGGCTGCTTTAATTGCATGTGTACTTGTTTATGCATATGAGTGTATTTGTTTACTTCAACCATACTTGCTTGTCTCGGTTGATAAATATTGTGGTGGCTAAAAATATTTGTCTTGTTTGAATTTCTTTTACAAGCTTATACATATTGACTTCGGCTGATATGATATCCTTGCCTTTTGTTTTATTTGCATTTCATTTGTTATTATTTTATCACTTTGTTTAGTGTCTTCATATTTTATCTTGTTTTGTTTTCAAGTGTACATATATAAAGTTATTATGGTTATTGTTATACATTTTAAATTTAAGTATTTTAATTCTATTTCAAATACAATTGCACATTTTAAATTCCTCTTTTATTTTAAACTTAAACTATCAAATATTAAATTTACTTATTATTATTTTCATACTTATGTTACTTATTTGCATACTTGTATTTGTTTCTACATACTTATAGTTTTATTTATTTTGGCCTTGTTACTTTGAAACAAAAATGAATATCCATAATTAATATATTGTTAGAATTGTTGCCAATGTATTTACTTTATACTTTTAAACCATTTATTTACAATTTAAATTCAAAACAACATATATACATATTTTTACAATATTTTAAATAATTATTATTTATACAGAATTTATTCAAATTCGGGTAAACTCGCATCACTTTATTATTAATTTTACAAATTTTATTCAAAAATTCATTTAATTATCAATTTAAATAAATTAAAATCTAGGGTCGTTACAAACTTCCCCCCTTAAAAGAATTTCGTCCTCGAAATTCGCAGGCACGAAAGCAACAAAGATAGATAGATTCGATCTCCTATAATTCCTCAAACACAAGATATGGATTCCAAATTCAAGTCGGAATATCTCAGAATACATACCAATTTGTCCCTCTTCGGACTTTGGTATTCATAAGAAATTACAATAGATTTTCAAAATTGGGTTTCAAACGATATCGTTTTATTGATTTAATTCAATTTTATCCTCATATTCTATTAATCAATTTACCTCAAATTAAAATTTCCAATTTCAAATTCATTATGGTTTAAATCAAACAGCTGATAAGAAACCGATGAAATACGAAGTAAGGATTTTCTACAACGATTCGTAAAGCCATCATCATATCGAAACTTCTTCTTGTAGCTGATACGAAGCGATCAAAAGAATTTGGAAACGAATCAAAGGAGATTGATAAGAAAAAGATTATATCCACTGTTGCAGGGTATTGACCATTTATAGTCGTATTCCCCTGTCCCCTATCTCGTCCTCTTTTTGCACTCATACTCACTATCAGTGGATAGTAAGAGAATTTACTAAGGCGTTCAAACGGATATCTTAGGGATATACTCATTCTAGAGTTTACTTCACTCTATCTCTAATGAGCTACTTAACGTGTTATACTCCTGAGCTAAAGTTCAACCTTAGCTCTGATACCAAATGTAACGTTCCAGATTTTCGCGCTCGAAAATCGACATACATACTTTACATCATACTCGAATGCCGTAGATTCGACCATTCAAATCCGAGTCGCCGGAGCTTATAACACAATTTAGTAAACAACACAGCGGAAGAAAATGAATAATACATTGATATACAATATCTGATACAACAGAGTGATACAATGAATATCAATATACATCAGAGACATGATACAAGAAATAGCAGTGGAAAGACAATAGATAACACCAGCAGTGGATAGAATATCTCCAATAGAATGCTCCAATCCATAGCTAGCGGAAAGCAAGGTCATTCGTCCAAGGACTGACTAGCTCCAGATAATCTACTCAACCTGAATATCTGAGAAACCCAACTCTAGACTGCCCGTGTGGAAAATGGTGGGCACCCAGAGTTTAGGAAGGGAACAATAAACTCCGAGTCAGTCGTGGGACTGGTGTGAGCAACAAAAACAGTTTATCTTTAAACAAACAACAAAGGCATTTTAAACATTGAATCCGCAATGCTTTTGAAAAATGAAACTACCATAAGACCTCCCGCCACATACACAATGAAAACGCAGAATTGGAGGAGATTTCTTCTTATGATAGTCAAACATGCTTACTACGCAAAATTATTGGATTATTATTATTAGTGCATAGTGCAGAAAACATTTCGAAAGTATAATATAAATCTTAGCCAGCATAGACATTCCGAACTATGCCTACTATAGCTACCATCTAAACAGTGGTGACCACCATAAGTAAATGGCAGGTTCTACAACTAATACCGTACAAAGTTCGTATTTGGAAGATGGATTTCCAACAAATGGTCAGGCTAAGGAACTTCCTATGCCACGAAAGAAACGCCTCTGGCGGGACGCTCCGAGAGACAAACTTCTCTCTGCCAAACAAGGCCGGGTTACCCCTGTAACAGGTAACTCACGAATATGCCATCCTCCGGTCCTTTGGGACCTTTATCCGAGGCCTCGGTAACCAACATCACACATAATAAATAGAGTGTGTCCACATGAGTAAGTATCTGGGCTCCATACCATGATACCACCCTTTTCCAGAAGGAAATGACATACCCTAAAGGGCACGACCCTCATAACCTTGCCGCAACATTCCTGTTTCGACCATTTCCGGGTTGTGAGGCCCTGACGAAGTCTCGTCCACAAAGCAACACTTTGGTACAAAGCCATGCTTTGGGTCAATAGATGATCAAGGTAATGATCACAAAGATAAATGATCAAACAAATGATCATATCACAAATGATCAAACAATGATCATTACACAGCAACACTTAGCATGTCACATTACCAAATTGGGATATATCGCTGATAACTTCAACTACATAACCTCTGAGCTCGTACGTCTCAGAGAAGGGTGTTAAGCTAAGAGAATAAATTCTCCGCCACCAACAGAAATGTATTTGAAAGAAATCAGCTTTATATCTCAATTTGTAATGTCAGACATACATCCATATAAGTCTGTTCCGGGATCGAACAGAACCGAAGGCACTTCCAAAGAAGCCCTTGCAAATTCGGATAATTTTCTAATCATGTCCGGACTTCCCATCACAAAAAGAGTGATATAAATCTCTATACCGGAGCAACTCGGTGCAGAGACATTCGATAGGTTGTCCTCTCATTTTTGAAAATATCCGGTCTTCAGCACCGGTCTTCAGCACCGGTCTTCAAATGCCATCCATATATGACGTGTCACTATTCGGAATGGGTTATATGACCCAAAGGTCTTTTCCAGGCTAACCCGAATAGTGAGCGCAATATTTAAAAACATATGGATATTGGGATTTCAATTAAGTCACAACTTAATAATTCAACTTCCTTTTTAAATGGTTTCAATCGATTACCATTTCAAATCTTTTAAACAAAAAGATTTATTTTAACAACCTTCAACGGTTTAAATAATTTCCACATTTAATCTTTTAAATAAAAGATTTAATTAATAAAGTTCACCCAGTTTCACAAAGATTCATTTACAGATTTTCCAAATCAATTTCCATTTCAATTTGATTAACTCGTTAAATCTTTAAATCAAAGATTTAACTCATAGCTTTCAAAACAATTTCATTTCGAATGGTTTAAACAAATCATCATTTTAAATCTGTTAAAAATAAACAGATTCAATTCATAGCTTTCAAAAAGATTCATTCATAACTTGGAAAACCATTTTTTCAATTCAATCTTGAAATTCCTTAAATTAAACTGGAATTTCATTTCTTATCTGAAAGTTTGTATTCCTTTAAAACAAACAGTTTTCATTTAGGAAATCTGATTCATTAATACAAGTTAAAGTCTTTGGGTTAAATCCAAATTCTCAAAATTTTACTTTTAAATGGTTTAGATTCATACAAACACATTTATATCATCTTTAATCCCTAGTTTCAAATCATAGAATTCAATTTCAAACTTGAATTCGAATTCAATTTCAAACTTGAATTCAAATCTAAATCAAATTATTTAAATTTTCAAAACTCGATTAAGTTATTCAAAATAACTTTTATCTTTGAAATTCTATTTCAAAAGCTTTTCACTTTAAACCCAAATTTCCAATTTCAAAATCAATTGAAATTAAAATTTCAATTTCAAAAACATCAAATTTAAATTATCTATGACTTAACCGATTTCCACGTGAAATCCATATTTGTGTGTGTAAAGGTGTAGTCCAGGGGTTTCACACACAATAGTGCAACATCATACAATCATCATAGATCAGAATACAGAAATATAGTTGATAAGTGGTATTAACTATCACGCTTATCGTTCATTCACAGATCACAGATATATATATCGCAGATAATCATTACATTCATCTCAGATAAATAAATTACAGATCACAACATAAATCAGGATGTATCACAAAGCATCATATATCAGGGATATCAAACAATCAAATCATCCAATAGAATCAAAATATTCATAAGTAAGATCAGTTAATTGTCTGATTAATTTAAATCAGATTAATTTCTTATGAATAAATTACTCATCCTAGTAAATTAATTATTAATAATTTACAAACCATTTTGATAAATTATTCTTTAATCATTTATTAATTAACCATTAATAATAAATTAATTAACCTTTAATTATTATTATCAACCTTTAATTATTAAATAATTCACCTTTAATTAAAATTCACCATTTAATTAATTATCTTTAATTAATAATTTAACCCTTAGTTTATTAATTACCATTTACTTAATAAAATTCCAATAAGTGATCATCCCTAACCACTCACATAAATTAATTAATCTCTGATTAATTATCTTCAAATAAATTACTTTAATTTATTAACTATATTAATTATCCTTTCACTAATCATTTGATAAATTAATCAACTTTAATTATTTAATCACTTTTAATTAAGTAATTATCTTCACGTAATTAATTACCTTTAACTACTTATATTAATGTATCTTACTTTAATTATTATTTAAACTTTTCTTTTCTTTTTTTTCTTTTTCTTTTCTTTTTTATAATCATTCCAATACCATTTTTTTTCAAACTCAAACCAAATTTAAACATACTTTAACTTAAAGATTAAATCTTTAAAATCTTGATTTAAACTGAAATTCGAAACTTGTTCAGATTTTTAAAATTTTCAAAACTATTTCAACCCAACTTTCCAGACCCGAGTAAAACCATCAAAAACACCGAGACCCTCTCGGGTAATCACGCAACCCACCTGCTTCGAGTCGAACGCGATTCTACACTAACAAAACCCCGAGCCATCTCTTTCTTCTCCAAATCCACAACTACATCAGATATCATCACCTACGCGTGCACGTGCACGAACATTCCGGCGATCCTTGGTCAACCACGCTACCTTCGACAAGTCGACAACATCATCACTGACCTACCTAAACAACCAGATCTTCGAAAACGTCCTCGATATTGAATTCGAACATGATGGGCAAATCTGGAGCAACTGCGATCACCAGAAACTAGCTCGTGCCGCCGCCTCCGGCCATCGTAGACCTTACAACCACGTCCAGAGATTCGCCAGAACCCCCTCTCCTTATTCCCCCAGGTCCGATGACCTGGATCATCTTGACGGCGATGCAGTTCCACTTCAAACCCATACGAGTAAAACTAGTGTTAAAACCCTAAATCCACATCGTTCCCCTTCCTCGTTCACTTATAAATTCAAATTGTAATTTTCCATTGATCCTAGATGCTCGAACCCTCATCTGACCCAAGCGCGACGAATTTCACCTCGTTGTTTGACGAAATTTGACCAAAGTGTCTTTCCTGTTCAACACAAAAATTCAAACGATTTTCAAATCTAAAAATCTTGAGACTATATTCTAAAATCATGATTTTCTGCCACGATTCTATCTATGCAATCCAAATTCGTGAATAAGATTACTGATTTTTATCATAAATATGAATTTACACTGTTATCTAAATTTTAGAATAATTTATTAAATTTTTAAACCCTGAAACTATTTTAAAATTTTCATCATTCCTTAACAAACAACTTTCATTTAAACTTCGAAGTCTAATGTTGATTAGATTTAGAGATTTGAAATTTCTTTTTAAACTTATTTTTAGCCTGGAAAAGAAACAGAGGTGTGTTCATACATATACAGGCATGCACATCTACATACATACATATGTTTTCAACATGCAAGCATATTTCACAACTAGACCACCCCAATTTATCTTTAAATTATTTAAATTGTGATGTTACTCACCTGGAAATATTTTGCAATGGACAGAGCTGCTTTATTTTTATTTTTTTGTTGAAACAGGCTGAGAACTTAATTGCTCTAACCATTTAGTTGCTTTGATTTTTGAATTCCCATTTGTTTTTTATCTGAAGTTTGAAAACTTGATGTTGATCTTTCTGGAATGCTTGAAAACAGAGCCTGCCTTGATTCCAGGTTTGCTGAGTTGATCATTCCAAGTTTTAAGATTTGGAGATTATCTTTGTTTTTAGTTGTTTGATTTTCTAGTTGATGCTGAAACTTGTTCTTGCATTTGTTTAAGTTTAAGATGGATGAAACTGAAAGGAAGGTAATAATATAGAAGAGTTTATAGAGTAATGTTTTTGTACAGAGTGATGTCTTTGTTTATTCAATAAGCATGGCTGCATATGCTTGCATTATGGGCTGCTTTAATTGCATGTGTACTTGTTTATGCATATGAGTGTATTTGTTTACTTCAACCATACTTGCTTGTCTCGGTTGATAAATATTGTGGTGGCTAAAAATATTTGTCTTGTTTGAATTTCTTTTACAATCTTATACATATTGACTTCGGCTGATATGATATCCTTGCCTTTTGTTTTATTTGCATTTCATTTATTATTATTTTATCACTTTGTTTAGTGTCTTCATATTTTATCTTGTTTTGTTTTCAAGTGTACATATACAAAGTTGTTATGGTTATTGTTATACATTTTAAATTTAAGTATTTTAATTCTATTTCAAATACAATTGCACATTTTAAATTCCTCTTTTATTTTAAACTTAAACTATCAAATATTAAATTTACTTATTATTATTTTCATACTTATGTTACTTATTTGCATACTTGTATTTGTTTCTACATACTTATAGTTTTATTTATTTTGGCCTTGTTACTTTGAAACAAAAATGAATATCCATAATTAATATATTGTTAGAATTGTTGCCAATGTATTTACTTTATACTTTTAAACCATTTATTTACAATTTAAATTCAAAACAACATATATACATATTTTTACAATATTTTAAATAATTATTATTTATACAGAATTTATTCAAATTCGGGTAAACTCGCATCACTTTATAAGTAATTTTACAAATTTTATTAAAAAATTCATTTAATTATCAATTTAAATAAATTAAAATCTAGGGTCGTTACAGGCTTCGACCGGTTCAAAAGGATTGGCTAGGCTCTCGAAAAGGGTTGCTCTGATCAATGTATGTTCCTGAGTGGTTTGAGTGAAGGTGAAACCTTTGGTTTCAGGTTTGGCACGTCTATGAAGAGCTGTCCTTCTTGTCTTCGAAAGGTGCAGCTTTAACTCGTTCGAAACATCTTCATGCATATGGAATCTTCTGCTTCTAAAGGTGGTCACTGAAGCGGTAGGGTGCTTTCGACTCTTTCGACCCCTTCGAAAGGTTGTGATACTTCTGAACCTTTGTCGTAGCATCCCTTCGTCTCCTTCGAAAGGTCTTGCTAGAGCTTCTTCCTCTTGTTTTTCTATGTCTTCTGCTCAAACTGGTTTATACTTGGTCAAAAGGAATTTGAATAGTAACATTTGCCCTCTCTTGTGAAGGGATGCTCTTGACTTTCCAAGTCAACCATTTCAAAACCCTAAATGCTTCCCACGTTTTGGTATTCCATCGTAAATCTGGACCGCTCATTTAAATCTGATCAAAAGGTTTGCGGTCTTTGATGACTTTTCTTATAAATTGCATTCTCTTCCTCTTTCCTTTCACTTATCTGTAATTGAAACAAAATTCAAGCAAAAGTAAAAAAAATTTCAAACCCTCCAAATCATTCTTTCATCAATCAAAGAAGAAAACATATCTAACGTAAGTTAAATTCATTTTGTTCTTCAAATCACTTTCTCTCTTTTATTTCACGGTAAATTTCAATCTCTCAAAATTTTGCAATTAAGATTTCAAATTTTGGTTTCAGTTTGCTTTGAAACTGTTTATGTTTTTATTCGCTTGAGAGCATCTTTAAATCAATTTCATGGTTCGACTCGATTTTCTTCTTGTTAATTCTCGTTTTAAACCCGATTTCATATTTTATGGTTATTTCCTTTTTGAGAAGTTTTGAATTATTTATCTTGAAGATTTCGAAATTTAAATAATTATTTCTCATTTAAATCATCTTGTTTAATGGTTTTTAAGTTTCTGGGTTAAATCGGGTTTGGAGAAAAAGAAAACTTCGGTTAACTTCGCCCAGAAGTTATGAGATGTACGAACCAAAAATTTGGCACTAGAATTTTACCCTTTTACCCCATCAAAAAGGAACGAGGCAGCAATCTGCTGTTTTGATTTTTCAGCCCCTTTCGATGGGTTGAAAGGTAATCTAGCGCCTTATTTTATTGGCCTTGTCGAAAGATTATTTAGTTCATATGAAGATGACCTCTTCGAAAGTAACCTTATGCTTTCATCTCTAATACCTTTCGAAGATGTTGGTTATTGCATTGTAACCTACATTTTTGAAAGCATAAATCTTGTCTCATGAGTTTCGTAGCTATTCATATAAACTTGTTATAAATTTTTTTAAGTTAGGGATATATAAACTTTGTAAATTGGGTCGAAAAAAACATACTTTGTAAAATTCATGAATCAAGCTAAACGTTTCGACATAGTCGAAACCTATTACATTGATTGAAAATTTTCTTTTAGTATGCTTTCAAAACCATGAATCCCTTTCGATTCCGTCGATGCCTCTTGTTAGTAATGAGTCGAAACCTCCAATAAACATCTGCGGACTTAATCATCATCTTTCTCCAACATCGTCAAAGCGTCCCAAGTCCTTTATTTATACCAACATAGCTTTAATTTTGAACCTTTCGACTTAATTGGTATATAAGGTTTCGACAGCATTCATATTCCCTTTGAAAAACTTAGCTTCTGGGTTTCGACAGTGCCAAAGGGTTTCATTATCTTGTCTATTGAACATTATTAGTGTATTCTTTGTCCAAATTTTATGTTATTTTTAACTATTCCTTTCAAATAACTAAGTTTTTATTGAGCTTTCAACATTGTTGAAGAGTGTCGATCGAACACATACTTCAACCCTCCCTTTCGACCTTGTCGAAAGCTCAATAAATGCTTATATATGGGCTCTCGACATTGTCGAGCGGTATTTGTCAAGTATCAACTTTTTCGTTCTTTTCGACTCTATCGAAAGCTCAATAAATCCCATTCTTAACTTTAACATTCTTTCAAGAATTTAAAATTTCATGTTTTCTTTGATTTTTAAATTGTTGTAGTAGGTTTCTACTAATCTTTGAAAGAATGTTAACTTCTTAACATACTATAATTTCTAACTGAAACATTTTCACCTGGCAGAATCATGAGTTCTCTAAAGAAATTTGAAGCTACTTCAAAACGTTCTTTGATATCCACTCATGATAAAGTGGATGCAATCCTAAAAGACTTTGGAATCAGCCGGGTGGAAGCCATATCACCGTTTGAAAATGACATAATCAGCAGCCCTCCTGAAGGGTTCTTAATTTATACCGCTATACAAATATAGCATGGAGGGTTTCTTCCATTTTCGGAATTCTTATCTAGGTTCCTAGCTTACCATAGAATTTCTCAAACCAGCTATCTCTGATGTATACACTTATCTTCTATCTGTGGAGTTGATGGCATTAGATCTAGCTTCCCTTCTTTGAATGCTGAAGTATTGTATCACCTCGTCCGATTGGTTAAACTCAACAATCTTAACAACCAAATCTTCAGGGCGAACCCTCCTAAAAAGATGATATTAGAGAGAGTGAACAAATTTAGAGACTTGGAAAATCGGTTCTTCTCTGTCAGATGCCTCCCAAACATTAAAGGAATCTTCTCTACTCCATGTTAGCTCATATTTCACAATTTTCCTTCTATCCAGTTACTTCTCTTCACTGATCCATGCTTTTTGTCACGTGCACCTTCTAAAGAATCGAATGAGGCAGATAAGAGAATAGTGGCGTCTTTAGTTGCAGCTTCAAGTAAGATTGGAAATTGATTGATGTTATTGAATCCTACAAATTTAAAGAAGTACTCTCTCCTCCCCTCCGGTCAAAGGATTCTGGGGCAACCTCCTCTTATTCAACATACATCAAAAAGAGAATGCCTCCTTTCCCTAGGAGATCCTGCAAATTTCACTCCTCTGTCTCCCATTTTTCCTGACCACTTCAGTAAGCTATAAATGCTGCTCTTGTTATCTACTGTTGTTTTTTTTCAAATTATTTTGTTAACTTACAATCTGTTTGAATTCTTTTCAATTGTTCCTCAAGTGGAAATGTCTGCTAATGTTCCAGGTTCTCCTCCTTCGAATTCTCGTGCACCATCCTTTTCTTAATCCCTTGCCAAAAAAAGGCCGTGAATTGGAAAAATCAACTGTGGTAGAACCACCCCTCAAAATAGCAAAAATAGTTGAAGTTCCTGATTCTGAGGATGAGGAATCTTTAACTCCTGATAAAGCTTTGGAGAGTCCGATTGTTGAAGTTCCTCAAGACCAATCCAAGAAACTCCCACTGCGATCGATCCTCTTTCTTACATCTTTGTCTCGAGCTCTTGGGTGCACTTGAGAAGATGTGGAAAGCTCTGGAGTTGACCTGTTGGAACTAGGCCAGCCCGTAGAGGAAGAAATGGGTGAATTTTAAAAATATTTACCTTTTTTGGATCTTTAGCGAGCCTATGAAATCTAAATGTACATTAGATCCAATCTAATAAAACATTAAATAAAATCTTATTTTATTTAAGGTTGGTTAAAAGGAATTTTAAAATTAATTTAATTTAAAATTATACTACATCAAATACACTCAGCAATTGTTTATAGGAGTTAATTTAGGGAAGGAAACCTATCATTTCTTTCCATAAAAACAAGTAATTAATTGAGAGTATAATAAACATTATATGAAGAGATAAACCTTCCATTTTCTCTTTTGTTTTAATTAAATTGATAGGGTCATTAAGTAATTTTAATTGGCAATTTATTCATGGAATAAAATGTAACTATTGTCCAAATGTACATTACTGTAAATTATGCAAGTGCAACAAATCCAACAGTGCATAGAGATGGTATTTCCTACATATGTGTCTTTATTGTCCATAGTATTATTTAAAATACATATACATACATATATTTACATTTATATACATTAATGAGATAAAATTAAGTGTCGCTTTTATAACTCCAAAAGGTCAGCAATTTTGAACCTAGTTTTAAAACCGAAAGTTTTTAAGATTAAAAATTATGATTTTACAAAAAAATCCATCACATAAATTCAATTCAATTATATATATATATATATATATCTGTGTATGTATGTGTGCGTGTGTATGTATGTATGTATTTATACACATGCACATAAATCTATGTGTATATATATACACATAAAAAAATTCACTGCAAATGATGTTTTAACCTTAATACATCTTTATGTTAAAATTTATAATCTAGTATATGTTCGAATATGAAATAACAAATAAAGCCTAACTTTAATTTTAAAAGAAAATCCAAGTGTTTATGATATTTTGCAATAAAGTTTAATTATGTTTATAAATAATTTTTTATAATTTTAAACAGAAGTATGAAAAAACCAAAAGATTGAATTTGAAACATTGAACAGAAAACATACATGCAAACATGAAAAAATTACATATGTTTTCTATTTGAACCAATAATAGAAATATTTTATTAATTAAGATTTAGAATTTAATCAAAATTTGTTTTTTTTAAATAATAAACTTGAATGAACAACAAAATAGATAGGACAAATCAGACATATATGTATATGTTGCAAAGGTTATAGATCTAAATAATTAAGCAACATATATATAATTAAATGTGTGATCATATAATGTAGATCTAATAATGACAACATGAATTGGCAAAACAATCAAAATATATCTTAGAACATATTCAAATTAAAACAACATGGGAAACATATGTAATTAACTAAGATAAAGAAAAAGGGATCTAATCTATTTGATCGAATAAACAAATACATAGATGAGATGAAATAGTAGATGGATCTAAATTAAATAAACAAGTTAAATGATGAATATATATAAAATTAGGTTAATCACCTTGAGTTGTTTCCAAGAGAACGTACCTTGAATGATGAATCAAAGGCTCTTAGATTCCACAAATCAATCTCCGAATTTAGTAAGAATTAAGAGATTTGGAACCACTTTTTGTTATTAGTTTTATTTGATAATTTATTTTGGAAATATAGATGTTAGGAAGCCATGAAAATTTGAAATTTTCTAATAGAAGAGCAAGAGGGATGATAATGATAGACAAAAAATTAATCGTCTAAGAAAATAAAGGTAGATATGTGTTAATCCTCTGATTCGCGACTTAACAGAAGATGACTTAAGGAACGGTCTGACCTAACAGTATACGAGCTAGAATAGCCTCCGATCTAAACATATGCTGACTTAGAAGCTTGCTCCGACCTAAGAAAGACTTCGAGCTAAGATACGCTCCGACTTAAGTAAGGCTCTGAGTTAAAAAGGTCTCCGGCTTAACAAGCCACGACCTAAGAAAGCTCTGACCCAACAGTTGCCGATCTAACTACTGCGAAGAGCTGCCGACTTAAGATGTGTGCCGACCTAGGAGCCTACCGACTTAAGGAAGCCAACCGATTTAACAAACTGCGAGTTAGCAAGGGCTTCCGAGTTAAAAATTGCCGACTTAAGATTGCGAGTCAACTCTGCTCCGATCTAAGAAAGTCTTCGACTTAAAGACCTACGACCTATCTCTTAAGTCGTCGCCGACCTACGACTTATGCTGAGTCGTATGTAATCTCAGAACACCTTACATCTTTACCTCGTCACCGACTTACCTTAAGTCTTCGACGACTTAGGACTTGAGCATAAAACCAAAAAAAGGAGGCGAACTACTATGGAAGTGTTGATGAGCCGGCTGCGACCTATCATAAGTCGGCCGCGACTTATACTAAGTCGGCGATGACTTAGGACTTAGGGAAATTTCCAGAGTCCAAATCAGCTCCTATAAATACCCCACCACTTCCAACATGAAGAGGACTTTTGCCGAATCATTTCTTCAAGCGTCGTTACTCTGTCGAAGTCTCCATTCATCCAGCAATCAAAGATCCTCAAACATTCAAGATGCTACAACAATCTTCAAGAGATAATTCCCTACATCCAACATGGATTCATCGAATTTCATCGACGAAGATTGAGCTAGTAGTCAAGATTGTTTCTTTTGATCAAGTTGTACTGTTGTGATAAGAAATTTGTATTGATTTGTAACCGAATTCAGTAATAAAGAGATTCAAAGTGGACGTAGGCTTAATCTCAAGCCGAACCACTATAAATTGCTGTCTTTTACTGCTTAAATTCTATTCCCATCACACGGGTGGTGCTTTCACGATTCTATTACACACACCGGGTGTTAGCGTTCACCTTTTATCGTTAACATTTTGGTGCTTTCACTGAGAACCCGACTCAGGCTACCATTCACCATTGCTTCACACAAGTTTGCTGAAAAAGTTTCCTACAAAACCAGAAATCTATCAGACATAATGGCTCCTGGAAGGAAACGAAAGGCTGTCAGATCTGAAAATGTTCAAGATAATACCGCCACTTCTATTTCACCGAGTCATGCGGCTCCAAGCGTCGAGGTGACGCGAGAGGAGCTAGACGCTGCTGTATCTGGACTATACTAACAGATTGAAACTCAAAACAATCTGATGATGGAAAAACTGAACGCTCTGCTCGGCGCCAATCAAAGACCAGTGGGTAATGAAGAAAACATCGCTGATGCTCTTCGCAACTCCGAAGGAAAAAATATTCCTCAAGGAGGATTAGGTGCTGCTGAAGGGGCACCCCTCCAAGCTGAAGGATCTAGGCCATCGCCGATTTTCCGCGAACATCTGCCCGGACAGACTTCTAAGAAAATGGCTGAGGTCTATTCCGCCAAATCTTTGAACAACGAGGAATATCTTTCTGGCATGATCAAGCAAATAATGAAGGAGAGCATGCAGAGGGATGAAGATGAGAGCGAATGGGGATTCGCACCAAGTAGAACTCCATTTACCGAGAAGATTCTAAAGGCTGAATTTCCTAGAAAGTTTGTTCCCCCCACCATTCCTGCTTATCGGGGAACAAGTGATCCAAATCAGTTCTTGTATAAATACGACTGGCACATGACCGGTGCAAGAGCAATTGATGAAATTAAGTGCCGGTATTTCCCAGTATATTTGGAAGGAGTGGCACTCCTCTGGTTTACCAAGCTTCCTGTCCGATCAGTTGATCAGTTTTCCGATCTGACCCGAAAGTTCAAAGAGCAATTCAGGCTATACGCTTCAAAGGCAAAGGACATAATGTCATTATCCAGTCTTGAACAGAATCCGGGAGAACCTATTAAATCATTCCTGAACCGTTTCAATATAGCTCTGGCAGAAGTTGATAACGCAGAGCTACGGATGATCTTAACCTATTTGATGCGTGCTATCGACAAATCAAGTGAATTTGGAAAATGGCTGAAGATGAAAGAGCCAAATTCTCTCGAGAAATTCTACAAGAAAGCTGATGAATTCATACGCTTGGAAAATCTTCCAGCATTGATGAAGGTGGTGGCAGCAAAGGTGGACAATAATACTGCCGCTTCGGAAAAGAAAGATTCCGGAGGTCAGAAAAGGGAAAATCACGAGGGGAAGAAACAAAAGGAGACAAAGAAACCTCGCTTCTTCAAACCCTCAGATTTCACTCCATTGACCGACACTCTGGAAATTATCTTCTTCGCCACCAAAGATGCTGTGGATTATCCCAAACCGGCTGAGATAAAACCGGGAAAGGGCGCTATGAGAAATGGAAAGTTCTGCCGTTTTCACAACCAACCCGGTCATGATACCAATGACTGTCGTCACTTAAAGAGCTTAATTGAAGAATTGTTGAGGGAAAACAAGCTGCAACAGTATGTCAAGAAGAACAGAAGTGACCCATCTTCGTCAACTCAGGGGCAGCAACTCCCTACTCAGCCATCAGGTTCAGGTAAAGGCACTACGGCACAAGAATCTGAGAGGCCCGTTATCAATGTGATTACGGGGGGCCCACACCCAGCGGGCAGAAGCTGGGGTGAAATGGAACGATATGCTCATGCTTTAAAATACATCCCAGCAGAGGAAGATGTTTTTGCTGTAGAAAATGCTGCACCCCTGAAACAGCAAAAGATTTCAGACGATGATATTATGTTCAAAGCTAGGGATTCTATTGGTATTGAAGCTCCTACCATAGATCCCTTGGTTATCTCTGCAGGAATTGGACCGGCAATAGTAAGACGAGTGCTCATTGATTGCGGTGCTTCCTGCAATATACTCTTCAAGAAAACATTTGACCAGATGAAGATCCCAATGACTGACGTTCAAGCTTCGTCGCAAAAGATTGTTGGTTTCACTGGGGAACCACAGCAACCAATCGGAACTGTCGACTTGTTCGTGGAACTTGGAGAAGGGCAGAAAAGAGTAGTTCGCAAGCAAACCTTTGTAATTGTCGATGGATTTTCTGCCTATAATGCTTTCCTAGGTAGGCCCACTCTAGCTGCATTCAAGGCCATTTTGGCCCCATGGTGCCTAACTATGAAGTTTCCTACAGAAAATGGTGTTGGTGTCATCAAGGGAGATCAAAATGCTGGACGCGAATGTTATCTTATAGAGCTTCGAGAAGCCAGAAAGAGAGAAATGGGTAAGGATGCGGCAGCTCCCCTCCGCATCAAAAACCCAACCTTGTAGCAAATACAGGGTGGTCCCTGCATTGGTGAGCATAGTGGCGCAAGGCAAGAAATGGACCCCAGAAAATCCAGTGCAAAGGATGATAGGGTGATGCCCGTGGAAGTTACGATACCAATACCTTGTCGACTCCAAAGACCCAAACAAAGTACTTAACGTGGGTTCGCAACTAAGTACAGCAGTTCAAAACACACTGATATCATTTCTAAAAGCGAATCTGGACGTGTTCGCTTGGTGTCATGCTGATATGTGTGGAATCTCTCCAACAATTGTTGTTCACACTCTGAATGTTGATCCGAAATTCACACCAGTAAAACAGAAACGAAGAACTCAAGGCCCAGAAAGGTCAGCAGCTTTAAAGGAAGAAGTAGATCGTCTCATGGAGAATAATTTCATCAAAGAATCCACTTATCCAAATTGGGTTTCAAATCCAGTACTGGTTAAGAAGGCAAATGGAAAGTGGAGAGTATGCATTGATTTCTCAGATCTAAACAGAGCCTGCCCCAAAGACTGCTTCCCGTTGCCTAGAATCGATCAACTGGTAGATGGGACGGCTGGACATGAGTTGTTGTCTTTTATGGATGCCGACTCCGGATACAATCAGATTATGATGAATGAACCAGATCAGGAAGACACAAGCTTTATCACAGATGTGGGTCTCTACTGCTACAAAGTTATGCCTATCGGATTGAAAAATGCTGGGGCAACTTACCAAAGACTCGTCAATGCAATGTTCAAGCCTCAGATTGGTAAAACCATGGAAGTTTATGTCGACGATATGTTGGTAAAATCAAAGAAAGCTGTAGATCACATGGGACACTTGGAGGAGATGTTTACAATTCTTCGAAAGTATGGAATGAAGCTCAACCCATTGAAATGTTCGTTCGGGGTAGAGTCTGGGAAATTCCTGGGTTACATCGTAAGCGCTAGGGGTATTGAGGCCAATCCTGCTCAAATCACAGCTCTGAGAGAAGTTAAAGCCCCTAGAACAAAGAGAGAACTGCAAAGTCTCAATGGAAAAGTTGCCGCTCTTAGTCGCTTCATCTCCAAGGCCACAGACAAATGCATTCCCTTCTTTGATGCTTTAAAGAAAGGAAAGAAAAATTTTGAATGGACTCCCGAATGTCAGAATGCTTTCGATCAACTGATTCATCATATGAGAACTCCTCCGGTCCTTTCCAAGCCTAGTGATGGCGAAGACCTCTTCATCTATTTAGCAATTTCATCCCATGCTCTGAGTGCAGCACTTGTACGAGAAGATATGAAAATACAACGTCCAGTCTACTACATCAGCAAACGGTTCACTGGGGCAGAGATGAATTATTCAAAGATAGAAAAGCTTGCTTATTGTTTGATAATCGCTTCCAGGAAGTTGAGGCCCTATTTTCAATCTCATCCTATCAAGGTCCTGACTGATCAACCTCTAAAGCAAGTCCTGTATCGTCCTGAAACTTCGGGTCGTCTCTTAAAGTGGAACATAGAACTCAGCCAATATGACATCACTTACCATCCCCGAAGAGCAATTAACGGACAAGCTTTTGCAGATTTCATTGCAGAGTCCACTGACAAAGGTGACATCAAGGAAGAAACAACCGACTGCATTCCGGTATAGTGGAAGTTGTATGTTGATGGCTCAAGAAATGATTATTGTTCTGGGGCAGGAGTTGTGCTTGAAACTCCCGAAGGACGATCATTATGTTATGCATTGAGACTAGAATTCCCTTCGACAAACAATGAAGCAGAATATGAAGCCCTTATTGCCGGTTTAAAAATCGCCAAGGAACTAAACATTAAGGTGATACAGATTTTCAGCGATTCTCAGCTTATTGTTTGCCAGGTGAAGAAAGAATTTCAAGCCAAAGGAGGAAATTCGCCTGCATATTTGACAAAAACTTCCGAACTCCTCAATGATTTAGATCACTACTCAATAAGTCACATACCCCGAGAGGAAAATATGAAGGCAGATTCTTTAGCAAAGTACTCAAGTTCCGGAGAAGCTCAATTACTGGGATTAGTTCCTGTAGAAGTTCTGTCAGCTCCAAGCATTGATGAAATGGATGTTGATTGGATTATGACTACGTCTTAAGAGCATGAATCATGGATGACTCCAATCAAAGAATACTTACTCAATGATTCCCTGCCAGAAAGTTATAAGGAACGTCGAAAATTATTGAGAAAAGCGTCGAGATATATACTTCAAGATGGCCGATTATACAGATGAGGATTTTCAATGCCTCTGCTCCGATGTGTAACTAAGGAAGAAGCCAAGACAATTCTAGCCGAGGTACACGGAGGAGAGTGTGGAGATCATTCAGCTGGTCAAACTTTAGCCAAGAAAGTTCTCCGATATGGGTATTTCTGGCCGGATATTAATCGAGATGCTGCAGCTTATTCCAGGAAGTGCGACAAATGCCAAAGATTTGCAAAAATCCCAAGAGCGCCTTCCACCGAACTCACACAGATGGTCAACCCATGGTCATTCGCCATTTGGGGAATAGACCTAATTAGACCATTACCGATCGCCAAATCAGGGATTAAATATGCTATTGTTGCCGTTGATTATTTCACCAAATGGGCTGAAGCTGAACCTTTGGCCACCATCACTTCTAAAAAGATGATAAATTTTGTGACGAAAAATATCATTTGTAGATATGGTGTGCCACAGAAGATAATCACAGACAACGGTACTCAGTTTGAAAGTGAAAAATTCCAGGATTTCTGCAAACGGTTCAGAATTCGAAAAAGCTTCTCAGCAGTGGCTCATCCGCAAGCAAATGGGCAAGTGGAAGCAGTTAATAAGATCATCAAGTCAACTATCAAAAAGCAGCTCGAAAAAGCAAAAGGTGGTTGGGTTGATAAACTTCCATTGGCACTATGGGCGTACAGAACTACTCACAAAACTGCGACTGGGCACACTCCATTTTCACTGGCATACGGATCAGAGGCAATGATTCCAGTGGAAGTAGAAGTTCCTTCACATAGAAGAGTTTATTTCAACGAAGCTGAAAATGAGAAACTACAACTTGAAGCACTTGATTTTCTTGATGAGAAAAGAGAAGAAGCTAGGCTCAGAGTTTCAGCTCATCAACAGAGAATTGCCAGGCATTTCAACTCCAAGGTTCGCCAACGCAGCTTTGAGATTGGAGACTTGGTTTTGAAAAGGATCATGACAGCAACTGGTGTGTTTGGGCCAAACTGGGAAGGACCATATGTCATAGGCACTAAACTTCTTGATGGCACTTTCAAACTCATAACTGTTGAAGGAGATCCAATTCCAAGATCCTGGAACAGCAACCACTTACGTCCTTATTTTACTTGAAAGAAAAAGCTTGGTTCAAAATTGTAAAATAATGATGAATGTATCAGTTGTATTGTAAAATATTGTAAATCAGTGTGAATGAATGAAAGCTATAAAGTGGATGTAGGCCCGATTCTTGGCCGAACCACTATAAATCTTGTGTTCTTTACTATTTCATAATGCCTGTTTTATTTCGATATGTAAATACTTTAAAATGTATTGCTAAAATGTTGATTCAAAATTGCAGGACATCAAAACAATGCTTGCTCGTCGCAAAGCTAAGCGGCCTCTATAAATCAGCTATTACACGAAAACCAAGCAACAAATTTTTTTTTTCCAAACTCAAATCCCAAGCAAGGAAAACTTCACATAAAAAGTTAGCGACTCCACTGTGACAAACCTTTGTTCACTAGTTGAGATTGTCGTTATGAATAGACATCCAACTAGATAACTTGCGTTTGTCTCGTGAAGTCATTCAACAGTGAAATCCACTCCTTCGGATGAAGCAATTTACTTGTAAGAGGAAAAGAAGAAGATGTGCTTGGGAACGATAATAAGAGATCGCTAATGGGCAGATGATGAGAGAAAGTTGCCAAGCAAACAAAGAGGCAGACAAAGGGAGGTATGCATCTCAACAGGAAGGCCGGAAGATCCACTAAAGGGACACCTTCCCAGGCGGAAGGAACAGGACCCTCGCTAACTGGTCGTGATGCATCCGATCAGATAGCCTACGTCCGTCCCGTGGATCCACTCGCCCCTGAGACGCAACCTACCTGGCACACCAACCAACCAAAGCCCTCTAACGAGGCACGCCAATAAATGGGAGTGTTTTCCTCAATCAAAAAGATCGGTGGGACCACCGAAGGGGCACCTTGTTAATTGATTGCGGTCGTTTGTACAAACAAACATCCAATCAAGTAACTTACGCCTGCCCCGCGGACCCATCCGACCATGAGAAAGCAACTTCCAGGCACTCAAAAGCCCTTTTCGGAGGCAAAAGCCCTTTTCGGAGGCACAAGCCCTCTTCGGAGGCACAAGCCATCTTCGGAGGCACGCTTCACCATGCTTGAAGCACAAAATCAAAAGCCCTTTCCGGAGGCACAAGCCCTCTTCGGAGGCACAGGCCATCTTCGGAGGCACGCTTCACCATGCTTGAAGCATAAAATAAAAAGCCCTCTTTGGAGGCACATTTCACCAGGGTAGAAGTGCAAAATGCTTCTCTTCGGAGACCCACTTCACCAGAGTTGAAATACCAAAATCGCTTCTCTTCAAAAACCTCTTTAGAGGCGCACTTCACCTTGCTTGAAGTACCAAAAATAAGCCCCTTGCTGGGGCACAAAATCAAAACCTTCTTCGAAAGCTCATTTCACTGCGTAGGAAAATTCGCTTTTAACAAATAAGAGTGATCATCCCTAAAAGTTGAAGTGTTCTTCAGAAGGAAAGGAAAAGTAAAAACTTCTCGAAAGACGGGATATACTTTATTAAAAGCAGAATGATTCTTCCCTTAAAAGTGGAATAGTTATTCTCTAGAATAAGAATATCCGTCTTAAAAAAAAGCTAAGAATATTGCAATGCACTTGCGGTATGGGGGCAATACTATACGATTCAGTTACATGAACAAAGTAATATACAAGCAACATACCGCGAGTTCATCACAATATCATGAAAAATAGATGATGTGGAATAAATGCATTCTCAAATGCAGACAAAAAGTTTGCACAAGCAAGAAGAATCGTTTGTTCTACACTAAAAATAAAAGACAGATCATTCTCACATACACAAGAGTTTGTACAAGTAAAATAATTGTTTTATTTAGCACTATGAAAATTCTTTACATGTGCAGATATCTCAAAAAGCAAAAGCAGGGACCGGTACCTGCACAATCCTCGGTCGATACATGCAAAAAGCAAAAGTAAGGAGTAAAAAATCTAGCTTGTTATCCCTTCTTCTCGCCACCTTTGGATCCTTTCCCAGGCCTAATGATTAGTTTTTGGAGCCGTTGTGGACAGGTCGGGGCAGAAGGAGAAAGAGGCGCGGCTGGATCAACTTCTGCTTCCTCCCCAGTTGAAGCACTTCTCTTCTTCTTCCTTATGCCACACTTCCCCTTCCTCTTTGAAGAAGATTCGCTCCCCGGAGTAGCAAGCAGTGTTGAAAGCTTCGTGTCATCATCAAGGGACTGCTCCGGGGTCTTCTCGACGTCTTCAAGGTCCTCCGCCTTCTGTTCCTGCGAAGCTGCCGGGTCATCCAGGCCTTGAAGGGCTTCAATTTTCTCTGCCTGTGATCCCGGCTGGGAAGCAGAAGGAGGAGTAACCTGTAAAGATGAAGGGACGGCAACTGAAGGAGTGGAAACTTGTGCAGTGTTTGGTGCCTCCGCTGTAGAAGAAAAGAAGTTAAAATCAACATCTTCCGAAAATAGAGAAGGTATCGGTTCACCAAAGTTCAAGTAACAAGTAAGAAGGTCATCAAACTCGGTTAAATCAAATAACTGGTTCATTAGACCTAGAACTTCGCCAAAGTTACCTGGAGGAGTTGGCTTCGCAAGTTCAATTTCATATTTATCAGCCTCAGTTTCTTCCTGGCTCTTCTCTTCAATATGGGAAAGAGGAGTCTCGGAAGTATCGAGTTTAGCTTCAGCATCTTTTGCAGCAAGTGGAGATTGAGAGCTAGAACCGATGATATCAACATCAGTCAAAGTTGAAGTATGGACAGGGGCAGGTAGTGATGTTGTCTTTTTTGGATATTCTTCTACCGCTGTCCCGGCTCTAGCTTCGGCAAGTTGCTCTTTGCCTCTAATAAGCGCATCATGTGCTTCATCGTCTAGATAAAGCGCTACAAGGTCTGCTTCCGCATAACTAGCAAATGTGTCAAGTATAGTCTCCCAAACTTCAGCAAGTGTAATCTCATATTTGGGACCCAAGAAGGAAAGGCTGCCACGGCCCAAAACGCTGTGCATATAGAAGTCAAATAGAGTAGAATCGATGCTAGCTTTAGTGGCGTCGTGAGACTCTTCGGCCGCAACTTGTCCAGCGACCGCGTCATCTCGCTCCTTCTCAACTTTAAGAAGCTTAGCTTTCAGCATCTCAATCTCTGCATTTTGGGACACAATTGTTCCCCGCAGCTCAGTATTTTCTGTGCGATATTTCTCAGTAATATGCTGCTCAGCTGCAAGCTTCATTTCGACATCTCTTTGTGCAGCATGTGCGTCCCACACTTGCTTCTGAAAGACTTCTTCCTTTTGAGTGTGCGATGCAGAAGATGAGGCCAGATCTTCCTTTAGTCGTTTGACTTCAGATGCAAGCTTTGCGTTGTCATCTGCAATGCTTGTCATTTCCGCATCGTGTTGCTTGCACCATTTGTCCCATTCTGATTTATCATTCTCCATGGTCATCATCGCCTCAAGATTTATGTGGTTAACCCTTTGGAGTTCGTCGACAAGTTTCTGCCATTGCGACATCCTCTCGATATTAAGTCTGACCGCGTCAAGACTTTTAAGCATGTCTTGCTTATCAATTGGAATCAAATCCAAGTCAAAGCGCACTCCTTTTAGGCACCAATTTGGAAATCGGCTCTGGAGCGTTGGAGGGCCGTCTTTAACTTGATATTGTGGCCTGTTAATGATTGTTTGAATATCAGACTTCTTTAGAGGAGGAGAGCCGGCCGGAGTATTAGAAGGAATAGGAGCGTCAGCCTTTTAAGAAATTTCAGACGCGTTCTTCTCATCAAGTTTAACCCGTTTACTTGGGTCATCGGTAGCATGCTTCTTCCCTTTGTCATCATGATATTTTGTTTTATGAGAGTCATCGTCTCTCCTTCTTTGCTGCTCTTCGTAAGCACACCTTTCTTTAGCTTTTCTAGCTGCACGCTCTTCGTCAAATTCTTTGCGGGAGGGAAGATAACGTCCATAATCGTAAGAATCATGCCCTCCGTAGCGCCGAAAGTTGTCGTAGTATGAGCTGGTACGTCCCATCGGAGAATCTGAGAAATGGAAAAGAAGTAAAGTTTAGAGATTTCCAGAAAAAGAGGATAAATGCTTATAAGTGCTGAAAAATCCTAAGTGTGTGCGGCGTGCAAGCTACATGCGTCAAACTACAGACCACGCTTTAGTATGGAAACAGAGACGATTGGCGTAGTAGGCGTCAGGGTTTGTTTTAGGGTGGAAGTCGCTTCAACAACGGGAGAAGTCACTTTTGGATTATTATCCCCGAAAAGCTCTTGAGAAGTTATCATGATATCGCTCAAGCCATCAAAAGTGTCATCACCCTGGAGCTCAGCAGACTTCTCCTTTTCAACTTCCATATCAATGGATTTCTCAGAAACTCGAAGATTCTCTTCCTCCTCAATAATTGGGGCAAGCGCCGACTTGCTGACTGACCCTACAACATCGATGGATGCGGAACATTTTACCAAAGCAGCTTCTACAACGGGTGCTTTTGATGCGATTTCATCTACAGAAGTTGGGGCATTCGAGGCCTCTGCTTGAGAACCCGAAGCAACTAACGTTTCCGCATCAGAACTAGAAATTTCATGAATTCGAGTCGATCTGGAAAGATGTAAAAGCCCAAATTGGTGCAAAAGCTCATCATTTAATAAAAACTGGATACTCCTCTCCTCTATCGGCACCGCCATAAGCCTTTCAAAAATCACTTTGTGACCAGGATCTTTAGAGGGAAGAGGAAGTGCTGAAAAGGAAAAAAGGCAAAGTTATCACTTGATAACTCGGAGTTCAGTAAGTTTGAAAGAACATAAGAAACAGTGGCATGTGATCTTACTTCCTACTCTCCAAATAGCATAAAACCCCGGGGGACAGCGAACATAGAAAAACGGGCTCAGGAAACTATGAACACTTTCAGGGAGACCGGTGATCAACTTGCGATTTCTAGCACTCCTCACGACTATGATAGAGGGGTGATCTTTATTTTTGGAAAAAGTACATAGATAGCGAATTTCTCTAAAACTAGGAAAGCGGTCCAGAGTTCTCCTAAAAAGCACGCATAGTCCCAGCAGGATGGCGTAGCCATTGGGGTGTAATTGAAAAGGGGAGATAGTTAGTCGGAGAAGAAGTTCTCGAAGGCAGTCATTGAATGGGGGAATAGCTCCGCTCGAGAGCATTTGGCGGTTAACTGCGACAAAGCCATGAGGCGGCCTATCAGCAGTATCATTTATTTCAGGAAGCAAAGCATCAGCTTCGGCAATGCCAAACTGGATGCATAATTGACAAAAGGCTTTATGGCTCAGGGTGGTAGGAGTCCTTTTTGGAGGATCATTTAGCGGGACAGCAACTGGAAATGCATCTTCAACTTGCTCCATTCCTTCTTGTGGAGAAGACATTCTACACAATCAGCTGACTGTTCAAATGTGAAGGTGCACGTTTCCTAAAAAGTGTGAAGTGTTGTGCAAAACTAATGAGAATAAAAGACAAGCATAACTAGAATTAAATTAGTTGACAGTTAATCGATTACAGAATTTCAGAACTTGTCAATGTTCTAGTGTAGTGTTAACAAATCAGTTTCATTTGACTATTACGATTTTGTTTTAATACTTCACTTGAATTGGTTATTATACAGCATCTCATTCATATTCATTCAATTTAACTTTCTCTTTACCAACTAATCTGTCATTCGATGTGGGCAGTCAGTGACAGTATATTCATCCCAGTACTCTGTGAATGTTGTGTTAAACAGGATTGTTAACTTGCAAATTGAAGCAATCTGTAAAAAGAAATACATGCAACACAGTTCAAAGTTCAACAGTTCAAGGTCCAGGCAAAAGTTCAAAAGTCATCTGCTTAGTCGCCGAAAACCTAAGTGCTAACTCGGTGACGACTTAAGAGAAATTCCCTATGGGTCAAAGCTAGTAGTTCCCGAGTCTTGGCCGGATTAAGAAGCAAAACTAGTTCGAAGCAGCAAGAAATCCTCCAAGTCCTAACTCAGAAGCGACTCAAAACCTAGGAAACGTGAAATTGCTAAGTCGGTTCCGACTTAAATCAGTGAAATCACTAAGTCATGACCGAGTCAGTACATCAACTCACTTTCTTCCATAACTTTTAATTCGATAGCCCAATAACCTCACAATCAATGACGATCCTAATTCCATCACACCATTGGATCGCCTAAAAAAAAACCAATTCGAATCGCCTCGGGTTTGTTGCGAATCTGACGTATTGTTGCCCTATCACAACTGCAACGTGATCGATAGCAATGGCGGAACAGTCGAAGGGGTATTCATAATGAACCACGGCAAACAAATAAAAGTCGAAAACTGGGGAGTCATCGATTCGACAGTGGGCATGGGTAAACTCGGATCAGATTAACTTACGATGTATAACAGGAAGTTGATCGACGATTGGATGGATGGAATTTATCTCTGAGGGCTCTAAATTGCGTCAATGGCTGAATCGAGAAGAAGAATGAGTGAGGAAGAGGAAGGATGACTCAACTATTTATTCGCAGGAAGGTGAGGCGACTTGCACGCTGCCGACCTAAGACCTCTGTTAACTCGCTTCTGACCTAATCAAAGAGCAGGTTAAGAAAATCGAAGTATATGACCTATGACCTAGGCACACACTTCGAGGGGCAAATGTTAATCCTCTGATTCGCGACTTAACAGAAGATGACTTAAGGAACGGTCTGACCTAACAGTATACGAGCTAGAATAGCCTCCGATCTAAACATATGCCGACTTAGAAGCTTGCTCCGACCTAAGAAAAACTTCGAGCTAAGATACGCTCCGACTTAAGTAAGGCTCCGAGTTAAAAAGGTCTCCGGCTTAACAAGCCACGACCTAAGAAAGCTCTGACCCAACAATTGCCGATCTAACTACTGAGAAGAGCTGCCGACTTAAGATGTGTGCCGACCTAGGAGCCTACCGACTTAAGGAAGCCAACCGATTTAACAAACTGCGAGTTAGCAAGGGCTTCCGAGTTAAAAATTGCCGACTTAAGATTGCGAGTCAACTCTGCTCCGATCTAAGAAAGTCTTCGACTTAAAGACCTACGACCTATCTCTTAAGTCGTCGCCGACCTATGACTTATGCTGAGTCGTATGTAATCTCAGAACACCTTACATCTTTATCTCGTCACCGACTTACCTTAAGTCTTTGACGACTTAGGACTTGAGCATAAAACCAAAAAAAGGAGGCGAACTACTATGGAAGTGTTGATGAGCCGGCTGCGACCTATCATAAGTCGGCCGCGACTTATACTAAGTCGGCGATGACTTAGGACTTAGGGAAATTTCCAGAGTCCAAATCATCTCCTATAAATACCCCACCACTTCCAACATGAAGAGGACTTTTGCCAAATCATTTCTTCAAGCGTCGTTACTCTGTCGAAGTCTCCATTCATCCAGCAATCAAAGATCCTCAAACATTCAAGACGCTACAACAATCTTCAAGAGATAATTCCCTACATCCAACATGGATTCATCGAATTTCATCGACGAAGATTGAGCTAGTAGTCAAGATTGTTTCTTTTGATCAAGTTGTACTGTTGTGATAAGAAATTTGTATTGATTTGTAACCGAATTCAGTAATAAAAAGATTCAAAGTGGACGTAGGCTTAATCTCAAGCCGAACCACTATAAATTGCTGTCTTTTACTGCTTAAATTCTATTCCCGTCACATGGGTGGTGCTTTCACGATTCTATTACACACACCGGGTGTTAGCGTTCACCTTTTATCGTTAACAATATGTTTTAAGGGAATGATAGAAACCTTGTCTATTCCTTCTTTAAAACTTTCCCCTATTAATTCATTTTTAAATGTTAATCAAATCTTCTCTCTCTTCTACATGCATGGCTAGCCATAGATGGTGCCACATTGGCCCTCAAAATTTCCAAAATCTCATTAGCATCAAACCCATTTAAATTCAACTCAAATGTGCGCATGTCTATAACTTTTATATATGCACACCATTAAATGCTAATGTTATTCAAATAAATTAAAATAAAATTTTAATAATTAATATTTCACAAATGCTAATAATTTATTTATTTAAAGCCTTTTTTTAGTGTTTATCATGTTTAAATCAAATTTAAACAAGCTAAAGATACCATACATCAATATGCGCGTTTATAACTCATATATATATACGCACTTTACTAAATGCTAAGGGAATTCAAACAAATTAAATAAAAATTATTAAGTAATATTTCATAAATATTAATTAATTTGATTAATTTACGATAATTATAAATTAATTAAATCATGTGGTTCATTTAGAGCATTCAACATTTTGGTTGTGCGACTCAAAGGTGTAAATTTAATCAGCGACTAATATTGAACAATTAAAATATTAACGTTCACACATCACTTAGCAAGTGGTGTGACATTTTGGCTGAATTCATTTCTTACACATCTTTTGGTAGAATTCAATTTTACTTATTATAAGCGGTACCTAATAGTGACAATTATTTAAACCAATTCTCTTCATCAAAACTATATCACTTTGGATTCGTGGAATTTGGTAATGGTCAAAATTCCAATATCATCCACATTCAACTTTATAGTACAAACAAAAAGTCCTTGGTTCAATAACAACAATTATTATTAACCAAAATCCTCTGGCCATAGACTTTGACTTTGAGTTGACTTGAGTTAACCATGATACTAACCCCATATAACTGAGGAGACGAATCTTCTCTTGAATAATGCTTCACTTCCAATACTTCCACTCAACCCAACTATAGTCAGTCGATGGAATGCCATGCCATGATTTGACTATAATCAAAGCAAAACTTGCATATTAAAGATCTAAAGTATTCTCAAGTCGAGAGAACTGTGTAAATTAGTCACATCTATATTTTTTGTTTGATTTTAGTTAAATTAACCAATAGAAAACTATCAAGTTAGTCATTCCATAGTCGTCCAATAACTATCAGTATGTAACCTCTAGGTGCCCTTAGCAGTCATGAATAATATACTGCCCAACATTTGGAGAGCGTTATATACTCTCAACGGATACACGGGTATCCAGTTCCGATGCATCTTGACTAGGAACATTTAAAATGGCATATTTGTTTTATTGTGACAAATTACTCACGGTTACAACACTTTGTGACCACTATCACAAAATATGCCATTTATGGATTTTCTATTAAATATACTTTTGAATAAATAAATTAATTAATATAACCACATTATATGAAGTTTATAATAGAAAGAAACACCTTTATTATGAACAAGATTGCTCAACGAGTCAGATATATGTAACAAATTACATAATTACCCTTAGGGCATATCCCTAACTCTATCAATCTCCCACTTGCACTTGGGGTCAATTATGATATCTTTTTCCAACTTCTCCAATCGGTTTCCCAAAACCAGTTGGATTAGTCCCTTTGTGAATGAGTATGCTATTACATTTTAATTATCTACTCGGTCAATCAACTCTCTCCGATGGTGATAAACTGCTTTATCATGTTGAACAATCCAGAGTATGTCTCTCAACTTCAAGTGAGCTCTAAGTTCTATTACGAACTATATTACGAAATTGTTATCATATAACTCGGCCATGAGATTCTCAACATTTGGAATCGGCTTAGTTATAGATTTGTGCACTTATATGTTTATATATATTGTTTTGATTGCGGCGCTAGTCAAGGAGATGTACTTAGCCTATTTCATTGGATCGGCCATAGACTTTTATTTGGAACATTTCTAACTTAAAGATTTGTTATTGACATATTATACTCTTTATTACTTGTTGTTAACCATAAAATCTACTTGAAGGCAAGAGTATGAAAGAAGAATAACAGAATTGAAGTTTTGATTAAGAGACAAGCCAAGTAATCATGAAAGACTTAAAAAGGATGTTTTGAAAGTCCAATTATTCATACAATGCAAAAGCCTTCGACCCAGATGAAAGCAAACAGACCTTCCACCAAAAACAACCTTTTGACATAGATGAGAAAGTAGAGATGACTCCAGAGCCCATTTCGAAAGCAATCAATAGTGTTCCTCTCAACTACACATCAAACCTTTTGAACTGAAAGGTTTTTCCTAAACGTGACCGTTTTGAAAGCATAGCAAGCCTTTTGAAATTGTAAAGACACATCCAGGATACCTTTCGACAGCATCAAAAGGTGCTATGATGAAAACAATATTCATAAGTCAACAAGGGATGAAAGAAAACATTTCGATAACATTGAAGGAAAATGTAGCTTGGCAACAACACGTAAAAGCAAACCTTTCATCGAGGTCGAAGGGTTCATAAAGTTATTAACAAAGAAAAACTTTTGACAAAGTCGAAAGGTCCATTAATGCAAAAGAAAGTGAAATCTTTCGACAACGTCGAAAGGTTGAGAACAACATGTTGAAGACAAACCTTTTGACAATGTCGAAAGGCACAGAATAGCATAAGAAAGGTAAACCTTTCGATAATGTCGAAAGGTTAACAATAACCATGTGAAAAGCAACCTTTCGACAATGTCGGAGGGTTCATACCAACAATGTGAAAATCAGACCTTTCGATAATGTCGAAAGATCCATAATGGTATATGAAGGGCAAACCTTTCGACGAAGTCGAATGGTTCACAACTGCATATTAAAGGGAGACCTTCCGACCCAATTGAGAGTATGGAGCCTGCATATATAAATAAGACCCAAAGGGTCCAGTTTTTGGCATCGAATTCTGGAAACTGAATTTATCTTTACTCTCGTAGTTATAATTGTACTTAGAAACCCTAAATTGAATTTGGGAGAAAGCTCAATTACTTATAACTCATTTGATAATGAATAAAATGGAGATGGCACATTCATGATGGATTTTGGAAACGAGGAGAATCATTAAGATCATTAGCTAGACTAATGATCAATTGCACATGATTTCAACCTTTTTCTCATAATCTCTTTTGATCCATGCTATGTATAAGATCGACTTGGTCATTCCCCCATCGAAATACGTCATTATTGAAATTCATACTTAACGTGGGTATTGAAAGTGATGATGATGTGTCACATATGTTAAATGAACAGATGTGGGCATAACTAAATTGACCATATATAAGAAGATTAAAGGGGTTAAAGGTATAACTCGAGACTGCTTTGAAAGGAGGAAAACCTTTTGACTTGGTCGAAAGGTTTACTTCCTAATGGAATCCTAGGTTATATATATATATATATCTTATAATCACTCTTTATGGACTTCATTCCAAGGAAATCTACTTCCTTAAGCATTATCAAACGCTTTGAATCGATTCCATAGAGTGAAAATGGATGTAAAAGGGGATAAAAGCAGTTAGGGTTAGCAAACTAATCATGCATCTCCTTACAATAATGTTGAGAGGTTTCACACGCTACCTTTCGACATGATTCAAAAAGGAAGTGATAGTCTTCTACCATAACTGCTTTTGACTCCAAGAGGAGAGGGAACTTAACAAGTTACTGATTTCTGGTAGCCAAATGGTTAAGAATTACATCAACCAAATCGAAAGGTTGGAAAATCATTTTCTTACCATTCGACAAAGTCGAAAGGTTTGGTAATTCGCTTCTATTCCAACCTAGTCGTAAGGTTGGAGTAATATTTTAAACAACCTTTTGACAAGGTTGAAAGGTTGGGTTATTCCCTTCTACACAAACTTAGACGGAAGGTTGGAGTGGATATGCTAGTAACCTTTTGACAAGGTCGAAAGCTATGACAATCCAACACTTTACCAACCCGGTCGAGGGGTTGGAGTAGCCTCAATAATCTTTCGACAAGGTCGAAAGGTATGACAATCCAAAGATACACTTTCAGAGGGTAGAATCATTTCTACCGTATGATTATGTCCAAAACAAAATTAAATTATCAAGGTATTGGGGATGTTGACAAGTTTTCTTGTTAACATTTTTAATGCTACATGGAGGGGTCGAACCTCCGACTCTATCACTATGTATAGACTAATTGTGGTTCATTTCTCTTGCCTAGGAAAAATGAGATCAAAATGCTCAAGTGGACTCAATAAGGGAGTAGTTCACACTTCCAATCTGGAGGAGAATGTTGCTCCAACTTTCAACCTGATGGGGTCATCCCAGGATAAACCTCATCCCCAATGCAGTAGGATGAGAATACAAAGAAAATCAAGCGCTTGGAGTAGCAATTATAGGAAATGTAGGATCTGTTAAAGATGGCTTTATCCCAAAGGTCATCTAAAACTCCAAGGCAAACTCAAGGGGAGGAAGTAGTTTCTCCTAGAAGAAATTTGAACACCATTTCCAAGGAATGCAAAGATAAGATAGACTTGACTTTCTCATAGAATAAGGAGCTCCCACAAACAAAAACTAATCATCAAGGGAGAATTCTTGACAAGTCGTTAGAACATTTTGGTAGCTCAACTTCTAATGAATATCGTCCAAATCAAAAAAATTATGGAAATGTTGAAGCTTTCCTCAAAGTTGTTGATGAGAAGGCCATTAAGGATGCCATGAATTCAAAAGGCAAAAGAACCATGGATGCAAATGTAACTGACAATGAGTAAGTGACGCCATTTACTTATGAGATTCATGGCGACAGTAATTACTTCTTATGTCATGATCACGTCTATGAAATACCATGGGAATACAGATCCTGATGACCACCTTATGGCATTTGATAGCCAGATGGACCTATAACACACTTCTGGGGCAGTAAAATGCCGACTGTTCCCTGTTATGCTTCAAGGGGTGGCTGCCAAGTGGTACAGCCAGTATATAGAGAAAACCGTCTACTCTTGGAAACATTTTTTCTATGAATTCCCAACACAATTCTGTATTTGCAAGGATCCAACCATTAATTATAAAGTCCAGGCCAACATAAAGCAAAGGAAGGGTGAATCTTTGGGAGATTATCTGATGTGATTCAACGAAGAAGCCCTGAAGGATAAGGACATGAATGATCGAGACAAACTCAAAGCCGTCCATTCTAGTTTAATCGAGAACACTCCATTCTGAAAGCAGCTATCTGTCAATGGTTGCAAAGATCTCCAAGACATCCACTATGAGGCAGATAAATTCATCTGGATGGATAAACTTTACTATTCTAAAAGAAAGACACTACCCATAAAGGAGGGTGGGAAATTTGGCTTTGACCATAGCCATAAAAAGGGCTAGGTTGGAAGAACTAATCGCTAATGCAGTCGCTTTAAACAGGCCACTGTTTTACATATATGCTGCAACAAAGGAAAGAGTTAACTTTCTAGGCTCCTTCAAAGCTAAGAATAATCCGGAGCAGAAGAAGGGTGGAGATTACTACGCCTAGCATAAAGCAAACGACCATAAAATGGATGAATGTAGTGTGCTGGCCAGCATAATTCAAAAGCTGACCCGAGAAGGCTTTCTCTAGGAATTTAATCCAAGTTGAGCACAAAGTCCAAAGAACCGAAATTGCTCACCAAAAGCGTATGGGCAACATTGTAAATGTTCTAGAAGATGAAGATCCCCTCAGCTTAAGCCCGCCAACTAACAGAATTGATGTGGTCCACGGTGGGCCACATCCTGTAGGGAGTAGTAAAGGTGCTTGAGGCAGATATATCAAGGAAGCTAAAGAAGGAATCTATTATGTTCACGAAGAGCTTCCAGCAAAGAGCCCTCGACTTAATATTCATATGCCAAATTTAGTGGTCACTCCATAGGAGCTGCGTAAGGGAGTCCATCATCCACGTAACGACCCCCTTATGTTCACTACACAAATCGGGCTGTCAAAATTCTCCAAAATTTTGATTGATACAGGGAGCGCAGTCAATGTAATCTTCAATCATGCTTTTAATCAAATGAATATCCCAGAGAACAAGCTAGAACCAAGTTCCGTATCGATATTTAGGTTCAACAACAAGGGATCAACTCCGTTGGGGCAAATAAAGCTTCTAGTAAAAATGGGGGTGCCTCCTACATGCCGAACAATTGAAACCATCTTCGTGATAATTGATCAACCCTCATACTACAATAGTTTCTTTGGCAGGCTAGCCCTGGATGAAATTGATGCTTTCGTCTCGCCAAAATACCTCATGGTGAAGTTCTTAACAAAGCGAGGCTGGGGGACTGTACAAGGAGAACAATTCAGCTCCCATGAAATGTACTTTGCCACACTCGATCGATATAAAATGGAGTATTCTACTTATTTTGATTCTTCTGTTATTATACAACCATCGGACGATGGATCTTTATATCCAACATTAGAAGCAAAGATTAATGATAAAAGTCTAATAAGCGTATGTATCAAAAGTATATTTCTGCAGGAAACAGGAGAAAGAGGGCTAATACTAATTCAGTAGAAATAGATCCAATAGCAACATAGTCTGATTTTCGGGGCGAGATAGAAAAATAAGGCCTATAGAGGACCTTAAGGAAACCCATATAGATTCTGAAGATGTTTCTAAAGTGGTAAAGTAGGAAAAGATCTGATGTGGTTCCTCAAAAACAACAAGGATGTGTTTGCTTGGTCACATTCCAATAAGGTGGGGATTGACCTGAGCGTTATGTGTCATGCCCTTAACATCAACCCAGGAGTAACCCCTGTAAGGCAAAGAAAGAGGCAATTGTATAAAGTTCGAACAGATGCTCTAAAAGAGGGGGTTGATAGACTCCTTGAAAATGGTTTAATCCGTGAAGTATATTTCCCTAAATGGTTAGCCAACCCAATTCTAGTGAAAAAGTCAAATGGCAAGTGGAGAACATGTGTCTATTACACACATTAAACAAAGAATGCCTAAAAGACTGTTTCCCGTTGCCACGAATAGATTAGGTGGTAGGTGTAATGAGTGGACACAAGTTGTTACCTCTTATGGATGCTTATTCAGGGTACAATCAGATACCAATGTTCAAGGGAGATGAAGGTCATACCAGCTTCATAACAGAGTGGGAAATTTATTGTTACAGAGCCATGCATTTGGTCTAAAGAATGATGGGTTCACTTATCAGAGGTTGGTCAATCGAATTTTCAAAAAACAGATCGGCAGAAATATGGAGGTTTATGTTGATGACATGCTGGTAAAGTCAAACGAGCCTAAAAACTATCTCAAAGATCTAGAGGAAATGTTTGAGACATTATGAAAGTATCAAAATGAAGTTAAATCCACAAAAGTGCTCTTTTTGGGTCCATTTTGGAAAATTCTTAGGCTACTTGGTAAGTGCTCAAGGAATAGAGGCAAGTCCCGACCAAATTCAAGCTATAAGGGATGTGGCCAAACCAAAAACTAGTAAGGAAGTGATGAGCTTAAATGGAAGAGTAGTTGCCTTGAGCAGGTTTATTTCTAAAGCTACTGATAAATGCATACCATTCTTCGATGTGATTAAGAAAAGAAAGAACTTTGAGTGGGGAGAAGATTGCAGAAAATCTTTCTTGGAATTGAAAAGTCAAGAAACCACCGATACTCTCCGGACATGAGAGTCAGGAAACCCTGTATCTATATATGGTAGTACCTGAACATGCGATCAGTTCAGTACTCATTCGAGAAGACAAAGGAGCACAACTCCCGGTATATCTTGTAGCAGGCAGTTTAAAGGTGCAGAAGTCCGATACCCAGTTATAGAGAAATTAGCTTATTGCTTTATTTTTATAGCTCGAAAGCACAGAGCATATTTCCAAGCACCTTCGGTCAAAGTATTGACAAATTTTCCTCTTAAGCAAGTTTTCAGTAAGCTTGAGACTTCAGAGAGAATAATAAAATGGGGAATTGAACTCAGCCAATACGAAATAGAGTTTCAACCAAGGGCTGCAATCGAAGGCCAAGCACTAGTAGACTTCGTAAATGAATGCACGAGCTTTATAAGGAGTAATAAAAAAAGGAGAAAGATCAGAAGCCCATATGGCAACTATTCGTGGATGGGGCATCAAATGTGCAAGGTACCGGAGCAGGATATGTAATTATAACACCAAACGGACATCGATTGCATTATGCCATGAAATTGGAATTTCCTACAAACAACAATATGGAAGAATATGTGTTAATGGTAGCGGGACTACTGTTGGCATTAGAATGGAAAATTCCTCGAATACAGATTTTTAGTGTCTCACTGCTAATGATCAATCAAGTGAAAAAGATATATCAAACAAAGGATCCAAGGCTATCCTTATATGTATAGAAGATATTGCAAATGCTTGCCTTGTTTAAAGATTTTTCAGTAAATCAGGTACCAAGGACAGAGAATGCACATGCAAACTCTTTAGCCAAATCGGCCAGCTCAAGGGGAGCCTCAGAAACATGAATTATCCCAGTTGGATATCAGGAAAGGCCAAGCATTAAAAAAGAGATATCAGATGTTAACGTAAAAATCGACGCTAACACCCCGGTGTGAGTATTAGTAAAGTGAAAGCACCACCCGTTGGTACGGGAACTAGAAATAAGCAAAAAATAGCAGAAAAGTAAAGAGACAGCAGTTTTATAGTGGTTCGGCTTGAAATTAAGCCTACGTCCAGTTTATCTTTTTTTATCATGGGTTCGATTACAAGTTTACAAGGATTCCTTTAATTACTCAACAATCAATACAAGTGATTAGCACTACAATGCAAAATAGGTTCTCGAATTCATCTTGAATGTAGTTGATCTTCTTTTTAGGTAGTTTGGAATGTTTGTGGTAGTAGAAGTGTTGTAGAAGTCGTGAATGCAGTAGAGTTTTGGCACTCACAGTCTTGAAAAAAAAAGTCCCCTCTCAGTTAGAGCAGGTGCGGTATTTATAGGGAAAAAACTGTGCTGAGCCATAGGTCGTGAACGACCTAAAGTAGGTCGTAGGTCGCGAGCGTCCTAAGGTAGGTTGTGGGTCGCCAGCGACCTAGAAGACATGGCTTGATAGAGTTGCACTTGATCTGTCTGGATGGGTTGGTAAGTTATAGGTCGTGAGCGACCTGGGGGAGTAGTTGGCTACTTAACCACGTTGAGATACCTAGTGGAGCGACCTAAGTAAGTTGCGAGGGTAGCAGCGATTTAGCGACATAAGGATGTGATGCTTGTAAGTCATAGGTCGTACACTTGATAGGTCGTGATAACCTTAGGTCTCTAGGTCGCTTGTGACCTAAGGTCGCTAGGTCGCTGCATCTATCTGCTGTGGTATACTGTTGCCCCGTGTTGATAGTTAGGTCGCTAGGTCGTTCCATCCTTTAGGTCGCTAGCTCATTCTGGCTTGTGCTAGTTGCTAAGTCGTCATCTGTTTAGTTCGTTGGGTCATTAGGTCGCTGAGTCCATTAGGTCGCTAGGTCACTTTTAAAAGAGGAGTTACACTTGCCCCTCGAAGTACAGGCCTATGTCATAGGTCGTGTGCTTCGATCTAATTCTGCTAGGTCATGAGCGACCTAAAACATGTGCTAACTTGCGTTCCCATTTGCCTTCTTCTCTTTGCCCCATATAAACTGCTAGTTCGCTGCTTCTTCCATACTTAACTGCTTTGATACCCCGCTCTGCCATTAACGAAACTTCGTGATTTCAAAGTCGAATTCGAGCTAATCAGTCAACGATTCATCCTTGCTATCTTATTGCGTAATTAAACTTGATCTTTATCTATCCCACGATCACCGTCGAACCACGAATTCCAATATTCAGACCCCAGACCAACTTCATACGCCGTGCTTTACTTTTGAGTCATGTTGTAGTCGGTTTCAATCGCCATTACCTATGTTGCCATTGCGATTCACGAAAGCATAGCAGCACGCTAGATCTATGATGGATAAGAGATGACTTGAATCCACGTTGGACGATTTGATGGCGTGGATAGATAAATGGTCTTGCTGAGAAGATGATGAATTCCGTTGCTTAGGTGATAACGGGTTATCGGGTTACCAGTTAGTGAGCTGTTTAGTGGAGAAGAAGTTAGCGATTTATCTGAGCGACTTAGAAACTTTCGCGACCTAAGAAACTTGGCCGACTTATCATCCTGCGACTTAAATTCTTAGGTCACGCTTGTATTCAGGCGACCTAGGACTTAGTCAGATTTGCACTGCTTTGTCTTGAACAATGTGACTTAAAAGAGTTCAACTTATGTAACTCGCGACCTTGTTGTGTCTTAACTTGCCAGAATAGCATATGAATTCCAAGCAGGACGACTTAATAGAAACCCGACCTATGCTAGGTCGCTTGAGTATAGTCTGGACGACGTAGGAGATGAGCAAAACTGGAACACTTCTAAAATTTTGAAAAAACTTGATTGAACTGTTTGAACTTGAACTGTTTGAAATTTGTTGCACTTCCTTACAGATTATACTAACTTGTAGGCTAAAAACCTGCTAAAAGCATCATTTGCAGAAAACTAGGGCGAATATACTACCATTGACTGCCCACATCAAATGATAGATTAGCCAATAAAGAATAATCAACTTAAGTGAACTGTGTGAATGAAATGCTGTGAGTCTACAAGTTCAAGTAAAGTATTAAAGCAAAGCTAAAATAATCAACTAAAGCTGATCTGTTTGCATCAACACAGTACTTAGACTTTAAAATAATAAGCCCTGAAACTTTACAATTGATAAGTGTCAACTAGTTTGATTCCATTTATATTTGCTTGTCATTTTATTAGTTTTGCACAACACTTCACACTTTTATGAAACATGCACCTTCATATTTGAATGTCTAGTTCCTTGTGTAGAATGACTTCTCAACAAGAAGAGATAGTTGGACAAGCTGAAGAAGTTTTTCCAATTGCTAACCTGTTGAATGATCCTCCGGAAAGAGCTTCGACCACTTTGAACCACAGAGTTTTCAGTCAGTTGTGCATTCAGTTTGGCATTGCTGAAGCAGACGCTCGGCTTCCCGGGATAAATGATACTGCTAAAAGGCCACCTCACGGCTTCATTGTAGTTAACCAACAGATGTGCTTGAATGGAGATATTCCTCCTTTCAATGACTTTCTTCGAACGCTCCTTCTCTGATTAACCATCTCTCCTTTCCAACTACACCCCGATGGCTACGCCATCTTGATGGGGTTGTGTGTGCTATTCAGGAGAACACTTGACCGTCTTCCGAGCTTCGAAGAAGTCTGCTATTTGTGCACTTTCACAAAGAACAAAGATCATCCTTCAATTATTCTCGTGAGAGGCGCGAGAAACTATAAACTGATTTTAGACTTGCCCGAGAGTGCACATGGGTTTTTAAGTCAATTCTTCTATGTTCGTTGCCCCCTGGGGTTCTATGCCATCTGGAGAATAGGAAGTAAGATTGCCTATTTCCACTCACTTCATTTTTCTGAATTTCTTGGAACTCGAATTGCCAAGTACTTAACTTCAATCTTTACTTTTTGTAGCACTTCCTCCTCCGCTTAGAGATCCCAGCCACAAGCCAACCTTCGAAACATTAAGTGTCGTGGCGGCTGAGGAAAAAAGCATCAAGTTTTTGCTGAAAGACGAGTTTCTACACCAATTTGGGCTTTTACATCCCTCTCGATCTACTCAGCTTCATGAAGCTTCTAGTTCCGAGACTGAAACATTAGCTGCCCCGGTTTATACCGAAGAAGTCGTATCGAAGGAACCTATTGCAGGAGCTTCGTTAGTGAAATGTTCCACCCCTGCCGATGTCGTGGGGTCATCCGGCAAGCTTACACTTTCCCCGGTGATTGAAGAAGGAGTTGAAAAAGAAAGCTCCGCTGGGCACGACGGTGACGATATTTATGGTGAACTAAGTGACCTGATGATAACTTCACATGAGCTTTTTAAGGATGACCCCGTTACTACTAAAGTTATTTCTCCAGTAGTTGAGGCGACATCCACCCTGCAACAAGCTCCGTCAGCTCAAGAGTTGACACCGGTTGCAAAAGTCATCACCGCTCCTAAACCAAAGAGTGGTTTGTAGCTTGACGCGCGTAGTTTGCACATCACACACACTTAGGATTTTTGGCGATTATATGCACTTGGCTTCTTTACTTTGAAAATTTTTAAGACTTGTCTTTTTCACTTTCAGATTCTCCGATGGGGCGAAGTGGCTCGTACTATGATGACTTTATGCGCTACGGAAGGCGCAACTACTATTATGATCCCAAGCGCCATCTCTCTGCCCCTAGGGAAACCGACAAAGAAAGAGCGGCCAGAAAAGCTCAAGAAAGGAGGGCCCATTAGGAGCGCTACGAGAGGAGAGATGAGTGCTATCACTCTTCTCAGAAAGACGACGATTCTCACAAAAGAAAATCTTACGATGACAAAGGGAAGAGTCATGTTGGTGAAGTCTCAAGCAAGCGGGCCAAGCTTAGCGACAGGCCTGCGTCTGCAATTTCTGAAAAGCCCGCTGCTCCCCTCTCTTTAGAAACACCTTCCAGTTCTCCTGCCCTCAAAAGAACTGATATTCAGACGATCCTTAACAGGCCATCATATCAAGTTGAAAATGCTCCGCCTGCTCTTCAAAGTCGATTTCTGCACTGGTTCTTGAAAGGAGTGCGTTTTGATCTTGATTTGGTCCCAATCGACAAACAAGCTATGTTGAGGAATCTTGATGCCGTTAAACTCGATATTGAGAGAATATCTGGATGGAAAAAACTTGTCGATGAGCTTTAAAGAATCAATCGCATAAATCTTGAGGCTACGTTAACGATGGAAAACGACTAGTCGGAGTGGAAGAAAGTTCTTGAGCAACATGATGCAGAAATGAAGAGCATCGCCGATGAGAACGAGAGACTTGAGTCTGAAGTTAAGAAACTCAGGGAAGACCTTGCTACCTCTTTCGCTTCTCATTCTCAAAAGGAAGAGGTTTTTTAAAAGCACGTGAGAGATGAACATGCTGCCCAGGGAGATGCCGAGACGAAACTTGAGGCAGAGCGGCATGTAATTGAAAAATACCGCAAAGATACCGTTCAGCTGCGGGAAAAAGTTAACTCCCAAGACCTTGAGATTGCAGCGTTAAAAGCTCAACTTTCAAAAGTAGAAAAGGAGAGTGATGATGCTTTGGCTGGAAAAGTGGCTGCTGAAGAATCGCATGAAACCACCAAGGCCACCATCAGCTCCACTCTTTTTGATTTTTATGTTCTCAGTGTCTTGGGACGCGGAAGTCTTTCGTTCTTGGGCCCAAAATATGAAATTACTCTGGCCAAAGTGTGGGAGGCAATAATTGACATGTATAAAGATACAGGCTATGCGGAGGAGGACCTGGAAGATTGTCACTTGGATGACGATGGTCGTGCTGCCCTTGCTAGAGGGAAAGAACAACTTGCCAGGGTGCGGGCCGAAGCAACAGGAGTAGAGCGTTTGGAGAAGGCGCCTTTAACCGACCCCGCTCGTCCTTTGGCTTCAATCGACCCTGATACCATTGGCTCCAATTCTCATTCTCCACCTCCTGCAAAAGCCGAAGTTACAACCGCAATTACTGAGCCTCCCACTATTCAAGTCGATGAGAAGGCCCAGGACGACATTGAAGCCGAAAACTTTGAAATTGATGTGATTAAACTAGGCTCTCCAGGTAACTTCAATTCAGATCTGGCTCAAGTGGACTGCTCGTTTGCTTCACATGAGCTCAATGAACTTTTTGCCTATTACTTAAGTCTTGATGTGCCACTGTCTCCTCTCTTTGCGGGAGATACTGATGTTATTAACTTTTCTTCTTCTGTAGCAAAAACAACAAGTGTCGTACCAGCTTCGCCTCTCCCAACTGCTGCTCCTCTACCTCCTCAAGTTACTCCTCCTTCTGCTTCTCAACCGGGGTCGCAAGGGGAAAAAATAGAAGCTCTTCGAGGCTTGGATGATCCGACCGCTTCACAAGAGCAGAAGGCAGAAGAACTTGAGGAGGGCGAGAGGACCCCGGAGAAATCTTATGCTAATGAAACAAAGCTATCTGAACTTATTACTCCGGGCAGCGAATCTTCTTCAAAAAAGAAGGGGAAGCGCGCGGTTTCAAGGAAGAAGAAGAAAAGCACTTCTGAGAGTGAAGAGAAAGCGGAAGTAGAACCAATTGCACCTCTTTCTCCTTCTTCCGCAACTCGTCCAAGCCGGCTTGCAAAATTAGCCATCAAGCCAGGTGAGGGCTCCAAAGGCAGCGGGAAGAAGAAGACATGAGTTTGGTTCTATCTTTCTTGTCTTGTTATTTTGACTTTTTGTCTAAAGACTTGTATCGATCAGGGATTGTGCAGGTACCGGTCCCCGCTTTCTTTTTGAAACCTGCGCATGTATAAACAATTTTATAGTATGGAATAAAATGGCTATTTTTACTTGTACAATTTCTTGTCAGTATTTGTGAATGCATTTATCCCTTATTTTCGCACAAATTTCTTTACTTTCTTTGTACGATACTGCTGTGAGGTCGTGGTATGCTGTTTGAGCGTTATTTTTATTAATATTAGTTATATGCCCCCATACCATGGCTCATTGCAATATTCTGAAAAGATTTGTACTCTTATTTTAGAGAATAATTCTTCCGTTTTAAGGAAATATTATTCTGCTTTAATAGAGTATGCTTTGTATCAGAGAAGTTTTCTTCTTTTTCTCTTCTTTTAGAAAGTGTTAACACACTTCAACTTTTGGAGATGGCCACTTTTATTTTCTGAGAAGTGGATTACTTTTTGTAGTGAAGCGGACTTTTGAAGAAAACTTTTATTTTTGGACGTGCCTCGTTAGAGGGCTTTAGTTTAGCATTTCACCGTTGAGGGTAGGAATGTGCCTCTGAAGAGGGCTTGTGCCTCCGAGGAGGGCTTTTTTGTTGTGCCTCGGGAGAGGGCTTGTTTGTTAGGCCTCAGGAGAGGGCTTGTGCCTCCGAAGAGGGCTCCTCCGAAGAGTTGTGCCTCCGAAGAGGGCTTATGGTGCCTCGGGAGAGGTCTTATGCCTCCGAAGAGGGCTTGTGCCTCGTTAGAGGGCTTTGTTGGCCTCCGAAGAGGAGCTTTGGCCTCCGAATAGGGGCGTTTGGCCTCCGAAGAGGGGCTTTTGGCCTTCGAAGAGGAGCATTTGGCCTCCGAAGAGAAGCATTTGGCCTCCGAAGAGGGCTTTGTTGCTTGTGTCCTTCCACCATATGCTTCTTAGCGATTCCTCGTTATCACTTCAAGTATATGTCCCATTCTTTTGCAAGTTGTTCGATTTTTGCCAGAGAAGTGTACTTTATCGTTGAGTGAATCCACGGGGCAGACGCAAGCTACTTTACCGGATGTTCGTTTGCACAAACGATCGCGATTGGTTAGCAAGGGTCTTGAACCTTCTCGTAGGAAGGTTCCCGTTTTGGTGGAACCATCAACTGTTTGTGAATAGCCCTTCTTTTGTAGGAGTTGAATTTTGGAACTTTTGTGGCTTGTCATTTATTTATCGAGTGATTTGTAGGAATCGGTTGGCTTCGTGATGTGTTGAATAGGTAAGCTTTTCTTTGATAGCCTGCAATATTAAATCGAAATTTTAGCAATATTTTTAAAATATTTGCATATCGAAATGAGACAGGTATGTTATAGTATTAAAGAACACAAGATTTATAGTTCTTTATTATTGATTCGCACTGATTTCTCAGTGGTTTACAATATAAGAGTTATACATCCATCATCATTTTACAAATTTAAGCAATGCTTTTTAAGTAAAATATGGACGCAGTCATTACTATTCCCAGGTCACGGGATTAGACTCCTATTTCCACTGGATTCATAGTTTTGGATCCATATGCCAGACAGAATGAAAGGTGCCCAGTTGCAGTTTTGTGGGTAGTTAGCAGCACTTTGATTAACTTCATCTCAAAGCGTAAGCATATCTCTCCAACTCATCCCAACTTCTGCCTGCTAGGTGAGGACCCCCTGTGACAACATCAATGACAAGCCTCTCGGATTCCTGCACTGCAGTTTTGTCGCCTGAGTCGGATTGATGGGCAGGAAGTTGTTGCCCCTGAGTGGATGAGGTTGGGCCGACTCTGTTTTTCTTCAAATATTGTTGCAGTTTATTCTGTTTCAGCAACTCTTCAATCACATTCTTTAACTGGCGACATTGGTTAGTGTCATGGCCAGGTTGATTATGAAATCGACAGAATTTCCCATTATGCACTGCACCTCTCCCCATCTCAGGTGGTTTGGGATACTCGACAACATCCTTCGTTGCGAAGAAGATATTTTCCGGTGTATCAGTTAAGGGAGTAAAATCTGAAGGATTAAAGCGGTGAGGTTTCTTCTCATTCCTCTGCTTCTTTCCTCCATCATTTTCCCTTTTCTGGTTTCCAGATTCTCTTCTGTTAGAAGCAACATCGTTATTCTTGACTTCGGCAACAACTACTTTCGCTGGCGCAGAAAGGCTTTCTAGGCGCATGAATTCGTCGGCCTTTTTACAAAACTTCTCAAGTGAGTTCGGTTCCTTCATTTTTAACCATCTTCCAAATTCACTTGATTTGTCGATGGCTCGCATCAAGTAAGTCAGGATCATATGGGGTTCTGCATTATCCAGTTCGGCCAAGGCTATATTGAAACGGTTCAAGAAAGATTTGACAGATTCCCCGGGAGCTTGCTCAAGGCTGGATAGTGACATTATATCCCTACCCTTTGAAGCATACAACCTGAACCGATCCTTGAATTTTCGAGTTAAGACGGAGAATTGATCTACGGACTGAATTGGTAGCTTTGTGAACCAAAGTAGAGCCACTCCTTCCAAGTACACTGGAAAGTATCGGCATTTAATCTCATCTGATGCTCTTGCACCGGTCATATGCCAGTCATACTTATATAGGAAATGATTATGTCACTTGTCCCTCTATAGGACGAGATAGTAGGAGGTACAAATTTCCTTGGAAATTCTGCTTTCAGGATCCTTTCAGTAAACGGAGTTTTTCTTGGAGCAAATCCCCAGTCGCTCTTCTTTTCTTCTCTCTGCATGATCTCTTTCATGATTCGGCGAACCATCCCAGATAGGTACTCCTCATTGTTCAGAGGTATCGCCGGGCAGACGTCAGCTATTCTTTCGGAAGTTTGCCTGGGCAAATGTTCGCGAGAAGTTGGCTGCGGCCTTGAACCTTCAGCTTGGAAAGGTGGCGCTTCGGCGGTGCCAGTTGCTCTTTGAGGAATATCTTTCTCTTGGGAATTAAGGGCATCTACGGCAAAGGTTGTTTCATTGTTTTCTGGTTGTCGATTTGCCCCAAGCAGAGCATTTAATCTTTCCATCATCAAAGCATTTTGAGTTTCCATTTGTTGGTATAATCCAGACACTACATCGTCTAATTCAGCCCTTGTGACTCCAACAATAGGAGTTGCCTGGTTTACTGCTGGGGAAGCGGAGGTCCCCTCATAAGCATTTCCGGATCTGGTAGATCTGCTCTTTCTTTCTTTCTTTCAGGAGCCATGATTTCAGATAGACTTCTGGTCTTTAGAGAGATTCTTTCAACAAATCTTTGTAAAGCAATGGTGAGAACACCCCTGAGTTCAATTCTTAGTGAAAGCACCAAAAATGTTAACGTAAAAATCGACGCTAACACCCTGGTGTGAGTATTAGTAATGTGAAAGCACCACCCGTTGGAACGTGAACTAGAAATAAGAAAAAAATAGCAGAAAAGTAAAGAGACAGCCGTTTTATAGTGGTTCGGCTCGAAAATAAGCCTACGCCCACATTATCTTTTTTTATCACGGGTTCGATTACAAGTTTTACAAGAATTCCTTCAATTACTCAACAATCAATACAAGTGATTAGCACTACAATGCACAAGAGGTTCTCGAATTCATCTTGAATGTAGTTGATCTTCTCTTTAGGTAGTTTGGAATGTTTGTGGTAGTAGAAGTATTGTAGATGTCGTGAATGCAGCAGAGTTTTGGCGCTCAAAGTCTGTAAAAAAAAAGTCCCCTCTCAGTTGGAGCAGGTGCAGTATTTATAGGGAAAAAACTGTGCTGAGTCATAGGTCGTGAACGACCTAAGGTAGGTCGTAGGTCGTGAGCGACCTAAGGTAGGTTGTGGGTCGCCAACGACCTAGAAGACATGGCTTGATAGAGTTGCACTTGATCCGTCTGAATGGCTTGGTAAGTTATAGGTCGTGAGCGACCTAGAGGAGTAGTTGGCGACTTAACCACGTTGAGATACCTAGTGGAGCGACCTAAGTAAGTTGCGAGGGTAGCAGCGATTTAGCGACAAAAGGATGTGAAGCTTGTAAGTCATAGGTCGTACACTTGATAGGTCGTGATAACCTTAGGTCGCTAGGTCGCTTGTGACGTTAGGTCGCTAGGTCGCTGCATCTATCTGCTATGGTATACTCCTTGCCCCGTGTTGATAGTTAGGTCGCTAGGTCGTTCCATCCTTTAGGTCGCTAGCTCATTCTGGCTTGTGCTAGTTGCTAAGTCGTCATCTGTTTAGTTCGTTGGGTCATTAGGTCGCTGAGTCCATTAGGTCGCTAGGTCACTTTTGAAGTTAGGTCGCTAGGTCACTTTTAAAAGAGGAGTTAACATCAGAACAAGGAAATGAGTTGCTTGTGATGATGAGATCTCAGGTCAAATCTCAAAGGGGAGATGAAATAGGAAATGATCAAGAATTAGAAAATGGAAGGATGAAACAGCACAGTCCAAAAGGCACATATGATGGTACTTGGATGGCGCCCATTGTTGAGTATTTGATTAAAGGAACATTACCATTCGATAAAAGTGAAGCAAGAAAAGTCAGGAGGCAGGCTCCAACCTTTGTTATGATAAATGAAATCCTTTATAAGAAAGGATATGCTTTACCTTATCTTAAGTGTCTAAGCATGAATAATGGGATAAGTTTAATGGCTGAAGCACACGAGGGGTTGTGTGGCGATCATTCAAATCGAACGAAGCTTACAAAGAAAGTAATGAGGCTAGGATTTTATTGGCCACACATGGTGAGCCAAGCTATAGACTATGTAAAAAGATGCGAGAAATGCTAGATGTTTTCAAAGATACCTAGGTTGCCTCCAAGTCAATTAACTCCAATCACAAGTCCATGGCCCTTTGATGTTTGGGGAATAGATTTAATCGGCCCATTTTCAATTTCAAAAAGAGGAGCTAAATACGCCTTAGTTGCTATCGACTATTTTACTAAATGGGTTGAAGCTGAACCACATCCATAAATCACTTTGGGGAAAGTATTGAGATTTGTCATTAAGAATATCATAACAAGATTTTGAATTCCCTAGAAGATAATCTCTGCGAATAATTCTCTCGATTCTGCCCCAAAAATGGAATTATAAAAGTTTTTCATCTGTCGCACATCCAAAAGCTAATGGAGCAGTTTAAGCCGCAAATAAGACTACAAAAACCATTTTGAAAAGCGACTAAATAAAGCAAAATCAAATTGGGTAGAAGAACTACCGCTAGTTTTATGGGCCTACCGAACATCTACTAAGATGACAACGAGAAATACCTCTTATTCTTTGACATATGGGTGTGAACGATGCATCCAATTGAGAATGAAATACCTTCACACCGAAGGATTACCTATGCATCTGACAAGAATCAAGAATTGAAGAAAAAGTCACTGGACTTGATACATGGTCTAAGAGATGAAGCAGCGGTAAGAACCGCCGAATATTAGAGGAGGATCTCTAAATATTAAAACTCAAGTGTAAGAGCTCGATCATTTCAAGAGGGGAACTTGGTACTCCGTAGAGTAATGGCCAATACTAAGAATCCTACAGATGGACCACTGGGAGCAAACTGGGAGGGGCCATTAATCATATGCAAAGTAATCCCACCAGGAGCTTACAAGCAATGTCTCCCAGACAGCAATATGGTGCCCAAGACAAGGAATGCCGATCATTTAAGGCCATATTTTCCAAAAATGGATTAATAAAAAACTTCTTTCTAAAGAGAAAATCTACATGGTTGGGAGTGAAATACTCCTCAAATTTGGATACTACATAAGATGGTAGAAAAGCCTCTGTCCGCGTCAAGATGGCAAGGGCAGAGTGCCTCCTCGAGGGAGGACGGAGTAAGCCTCTATTCGTGCCTAAGATGGCCAGGATAGAGCACTGAATAAGCCCGTATCCATGCCACGCTATGGCCTGGTTAGGCAACTCATAGAGGGAGGACGGAGTAAGCCTCTATCCGTGTCTAAGATGGCCAAGGTAGATCATCGATCAAGGGCCATGGAAGGGCACCTCTTGGAGGGAGGTCGGGTAAGTCCTTGGTTCCAGTCTTTAAGATGAGCTAACCAAGAGCACTACACAATGGACTAAGATTTCCAGGCCCAAGAAGAGGCCCATCAGATAATGAACTACGATGTCGAGGCCAAAGAAGAGGCCTATCAAACAATGGACTAAGATGTCTAAGCCAAAGTGAGGCTCGTCCAGGCCCAAGAAGAGGCTCAAGTAATAATGGACTAAGACATCCAAGCCCGAGAGGAGGCACAATCAACTAAGGACTAAGATGTCCTAGCTCAGATAAAGGTGGCTTATCTAGTTATGGACTAAGATGTCGAAGCTCAAGAGGCAACTAATCAAATTATTTCTATGCAAAACCTAAAGGGTTCTTATATGTCAGAATGGATAAAAGCAGTGTAGTGAGACGAATCTCCATTGATTATTACCCGAATCTGGGTTTCGGGACTTACTTCACGTCATCTATTAATGTCCGAATATGGGCTTTGGGATTCTCATATATGAATTTCAAAATCTAATGCCAAAATCTTGGTTTCGGGACATTCACTTCGGAACTTCATTATATAATACCCGAATCTGGGTTTTGAGATTTTGATTTCTAAACATCAGCTATCAATACCTGAATTTGGGTTTTGGGTCTTTCATATAAGAATTTTGTCGTCTAAAGACTTAAAACTGGGTTTCGAGTCAGTGTCAATTACTAACTTATTATACTCAAATCTAGGTATAGAAGCTACTATTTATTTAAACCCTAATTTGCATATAAGATCTTTGGATTACTATCCATCTCAAATGCTCAAATGTGAGTTTCAGAATTCTCATATATGAATATCAACATCTAATATCCAAATCTGGGTTTCGAGTTTTTGTCACTCGCTATCTTTACTAAGCCGAAATCAGGGTATGAGAACATTATTTGTTACTCAATTCTTAATACTCGAGCTTGAATTTTGAAATTATTATCTGATTTTGCCTAAATACCCTAATCTGGTCCTATGACATCTATTGTGGGGACTATATTTGTGAGCTTCTAGTTATTCAAAATACGCACTAACGTGGGCAAGGAAATTCTATTTTAACAATCATCCACCTACACAAATATGTGCCTAAATTTGAGCCAAAGATTCTTTATGCAAATATGTCATGATTGACACTCGAAGTTTAATGTGAGAATCATACTACTAATTCTCATCGAGTAGGCCATAGAAACCTGAATCTAGGTTTAGAAGAGCCGCATATGAAACTATATGTGGGATATTGTCATCTAGATTCCGAATATCACGTTATCAATCTCTAAACTTCACAAATTAGTACACTGATCTGGGTTAGATAACATGGATGATATAATGTAATAAAATCTATTGCAGGCAACCAAAAATCTCAAACTACTTTTCTTGATGCCAAAATTAAAGGATGGTGTCTCTGAATTCCAAATGATGCTTATAAGGCGAATGAGGGCCTTAATATGATGATCAACTATTGAACATACATGTAAGCATGATAATAAAAATAGTACTTTAGATGTTGATTTTAGCAGGAAGAATGCGATTATGAAGAATAAGAAAGCTATGAAAACTTTGTCCTAAAGAACAAAAGCTTCTTTCATACAGGGGAAAAATGTTAACAATAAAATCTACTTGAAGGCAGAAGTATGAAAGAATAATAACAGAGTTGAAGTTTTGATAAAGAGACAAGCCAAGTAGTCATGAAAGACTTAAAAAGGATGTTCTGAAAGTCCAATTATTCATAAAATGCAAAAGCCTTTGACCCATATGAAAGCAAATATAACCTTCCGCCCGAAATAACTTTTTGACACAGATGAGAAAGTAAAGATGACTCCAGAGCCTCTTTCGAAAGAAATCAATAGTGTTCCTCTCAACTACACATCAAACCTTTCAAAGTCAAAGGTTTTGCCCAAAAGTGACCTTTTTGAAAGCATAACAAGCCTTTCGAAATTGTAAAGTCACATCAAGGATACCTTTCAAAAGCATCGAAAGGTGCTATGAAGAAAACAATATTCAAAAGTGAGGAAGGGATAAAAGAAAACCTTTCGATGACAATGAAGGAAAATGCAGTTCTAGGCAACAACAAGTAAAAGAAAACCTCTCGTCGAGGTCGAAGGGTTCATAAAGTTATTAACAAAGAAAACCTTTCGACAAAGTCGAAAGGTCCACAAAGGCAAAAGAAAGGGAAACCTTTCGCCAATCTCGAAAGGTTTAGAACAACATGTTGAAGACAAACCTTTCGACAACGTTGGAAGGTTAATAACAACCAAGTGAAAAGCAACCTTCCGACAATGTTGGAGGGTTCACAACAATCAAGTTAAAAGCAGACCTTTCAACAATGTATAGAGGTCCATAATGGCATATGAAAGGCAAACCTTTCGACAAAGTCGATAGGTTCATAGCTACATATAGAAGGGAGACCTTCCGACCCAGTCGATAGCATGGAGTCGAAAGGGAGCCGCTTGCATCTATAAATAAGACGCCAAATTCTGGAAATTGAATTCATCTTCTTTTCTCTACTCTCGTAGTGATAATTGTACTTAGAAACACTAAATTGAATTAGAGAGAAAGCTCAACTGATTATAACTCATTTTATTTTGAATAAAATGGAGATGGCTCATTCATGATGGATATTGGCAATGAGGAGAATCATTAAGATCATTAGCTAGACTAATGATCAATTGCAAATGATTTCAACCTTTTTCTTATAATCTCTTTTGATCTTTGCTATGTATAAGATCGACTTGGTCATTCCCCTATCGAAATACGTCATTATTGAAATTTATACTTAACATGGGTAGTTAAAGTGATGATGATGTGTCGCATATGTTAAATGAACATATGTGGGCACAACTAAATTGACCTTCTATAAGAAGAGTAAAGGGGTTAAATATAAAACCCGAGACTGCTTTAAAAGGAGGAAAACCTTTTGACTTAATTGAAAGGTTTACTTCCTAATGGAATCCTAGGTTATATATATATATATATATATCCTATAATCACTCTTTATGGACTTCATTCCAAGGGAATCTACTTCCTTAAGCATCAACAAACCCTTCGAATCGTTTCCATAGAATGAAAATGGACGTAAAAGGGGCTGAAGCAGTTAGGGTTAGCAAATGAATCATGCATCTCCTTACGACAATGTTGAGAGGTTTCACATGCTACCTTTCGACATGATTTAAAAAGGAAGTGATAGTCATCTACCATAACTGCTTTCGACACCAAGTGGAGAGGGAAATTAACATGTTACTGGTTTCTAGAAGCCAGATGGTTAAGAATTACATCAACCTAATCAAAAGGTTGGAAAATCATTGTCTTACCTTTCGACAAAGTCGAAAGGGGTTTGGTAATTCGCTTCTATTCCAAACTAGTCGAAAGGTTGGAGTAATCTTTAAAAAACCCTTTCGACAAGGTCGAAAGGTTGGATTATTCCCTTCTACACCAACTTAGACCGATGGTTGGAGTGGATATGCTAGTAACCTTTCGACAAGGTCGAAACGTATGACAATCCTATACTTTACCAACCTGGACGAGGGGTTGGATTAGCATCAATAACCTTTCGACAAGGACGAATGGTGTGACAATCCAATGATACACTTTAAGAGGTGGGAATCATTTCTACCGTATGATTATGTCCAGAACAAAATTAAATTATCAAGGCATTGGCGATGTTAACAAGTTTTCTTGTTAACACTTGTGAAAGTTTGAGTCTGAACATTCCTTTATAAGGAATTTATGTTTCTGTAAACAATTCTATAGTATTTAATAAATACATGAGAACACTTCAAACAACCATTTAGTAATATCAATTTGGATTTGATATTTTCTTCATGTATCAAATGCATAAACAAATCATGATATTGTAGAAAACATAACATGTATGATAATTCCTATTGTCAATGCCAAGGAACCAATCTTACATGTTTCATATTAAACATTTTAATAATGTTTCCTTGCATATCATTTGGGACATTCCCGACATCTTTTATAATTGCTATAAAAGACATCATTTATTAATCCAATGTTGAGTATTAAAACAGCTAAGGCTGATTTTGAACAAGTACATCGTTAAAATCAACAACGTGTTGTTTACTTATAGTTTAGAAATATCAGTGTACCTTTTATTGTTCTTTCTTACGAACACATGCTTCCTTTGCACTTTGATTGAAAATCAAGCTATTTGATATTCCTATCAAAGTACTTATTCAATCATGATGCTTACAAAATGATACTTTTGTATCATTTCTGGGATCATATCCAAAGACTCACAAACTCGATATCTCTTCCACCGACTTCGAGACATTTTGGTTATTATGTGTAAACAGTTTACTCTAAATCATTATATAGAATTTTATATTTCAATACTTACATACAAACATAAAGTCATATCAAGTGCTAATTTTTTGAGCAAATCCGAATTAACTTAAGCACGTTGAATACCGAAACTATTACGCTAATTTCAATAATTGAAATTTGCGATATTATTCTCATCAACGTTGCTCATTTAATTCCAAAAGCATTAGCCTTGCTCATAAAGACACAATCATAGCCGATGGATCACATCCCATAGGTTACGACTACTAAAATCATATTTCGGTAGCGTATTTGGAGTTCTTTCAGATTTGCAAATCATACAATATGATAGATCCAACACTCTTAGTGGTCCAATTAAACAATCGAGGTTATATATTTTTAACATTGACAAGATATTCACAGTTTCTCTTCAATGAGCGAGAAAAATACTTATTAGACATTCTAGTGCAATGTGTTCATTTAGGTCGGTCAATTTTATTTCATCTCATCTAATCAGTTCTATCATTGGATCATATCCAAATCCTTTTTACTACCAATAATTTCTCAAGGAAATTCCTTAACAATGAAGTTGGTATTTTTTGAAATGTTTCTCAGCACAATAGAATAGGTATTCATAAACATTTTATGAATATCCTTATTCATAAAACTGATTTGGTTTTAGTTTACAAATATTATGTTCGAAACATATATATGTCATCCAATGACAGTCTTTTCAAAATCCTTTTAGGAAGATTCATATAAGATCCCTCATAAACTATTATTACATCCAATCTTTTGACTCGCACAACCTGCCAACTCCTTAGCCTAGGATATTTTGGAGTTTCTTATAAACCCTTATCTTATAAAATTTTGTAAACTATTATTCAGATAAAATAATATTAACCTTATGTACTACCTTCAAGTACATTATCTTACAGAAAGAAACTGTTAACCAAATTTATGGTCAACACCCCAAAGAATCCAAGTAGTGGACTTAAGGCAATATGGTTGTAAGTAGGGCCTTCAAGAAGGATAGTAGATGTTTTGTCATCACCCCAAAGTCATTCAAACAGTGTGGCTAGTCTAATTTGAATGAAGGGATTGATATCCTTAGGGATTACCTTTGTATTTTCACTTGTAAACACCTTTCGAATCGGACCTTTTGACGCCGTCGAAAGGTTTAGGTGATTGGTTATGAAACCTTCCGAATTTATCGGGTTAGTATAAGATTCTCTTCAAGAGTTTCCTTCTTGGTTTAGATTGAATTCCCTTGAGTTTATCTTTAGGAGGTCGGATTTTATCATATTGAAAGGTTAAGATGATCGCCTTTCTTTTGGGTTTAAGTAGAGTATAAGACTCCTTTATAAATATGCAGAGGCTTTTGATCTTGTCAAAAGGTTAGATTAACTAAAAGGTATATTTTGGTCTATGTCGAAAGGTATGGGGAAGGCTCCTTGTGGAATGAACCATGTAAACCCAGATAATTATACTAAAAAGTCAACCTTTGATCTGGTCGAAAGGCTGGATCACATGGACTGTACCTCCGAAAGGTTATTGATAGCTTGCAGCACAAGCGCCTTTTACCTTGTCGAAAGGCTTAAGCTAAAGGTTGAAGGCTTAAAAAGGTTGCAATTTCTAATTGAATCAGAAGTGATGTCATCCTTATCGGTAAGTACCTTTCAATAGCATAGAACTTGAAATTAACAGTTAATCCAACAAAGTTTAAGTAAAACATTAAAGTAATTGATTGAACACAAGAGTTCCCTTTGTATTCATGACAAACTTTGTCTTTATTAATCCCCAAATTATTACCCAATCAGGGTTGCAATGTCTTGATTTAGAAAATACAAATTATTGTGAGAGAATTCGTAGCCCAAAACAGGACCCCTTTGGTATTACATATAGATGCAGGCGGCCCTCCTTTTGACTCCATGCTCTCGACCTAGTCGGAAGGTTTCTCCTTTATATGCAACTTTGAACCTTTCATCTTTGTCGAAATGTTCGCCTTTCAATTGCTGTCATAGACCTTTCGACTTAACCGAAAGGTATGCTCCACCTTTTGTCTTCATAGACTTTCGATTTTGTTGAAGGGTTTGCCCTCTTTACTGTTGTGAATCCTTCGACCTTCCCAAAAGGTTGCTCTTCTCTTGGTTGTTATCTTGCGAGTGCTGCTTTCTTCATAAACCTTTCGACATTGCCAGAAGGTATCTTGGATGTGTTCCAACCGGTTCGAAATGCTTGCTATGCTTTCGGAAAGGTCATTATAGAGTTGCTTGCACTTGCTTTGACTTCTCCACCTTCTTCGAAAGATAAGATTACCTAGGATACTAGAGATGGAACCCTTCGACTTCTTTAGAAAGTTTGACGCTAATGAATTCTAATGACTGCATCCCTTCGACTCCTTTGAAAGGTTTGGGCTGTGCTCCTTTTCCTTTGCTTTTGTTGATAGACTTTCTGTCTTAATCGAAAGGTCAATTCTTAGTGTAACATTTCCCCTCAATTCGAAGGGATGCCCTTGACTTTCCAAGTCATCTTTCTCGAAAGCTATAAAACTTCCCACCTCCTGCCCTTCATGCGTCGATCTGGGATGTCTATTTAAGTCCAATCCAATGGTTGAGAATTTGGGTGATTACTTTTAAATTGTATTTTGCTTCCCTTTCCTCCTCTTCATCCTGCAAACAAAATTATCAATACAAGTAAAAGAATTCTCTTGAACTTCTTAAACTTCGTTGTACAACAACAAGGTAACTTCTCACATTTGATTTAATACTTTAAATTAACCTCCTTTCCTACTTCTTCTTCAAGCTGGATTTGAAAACTACATTTATTATTGGATTTGGGTTTGTACAATTTTGGTAACCAAAACTGACCTTTCTAAACCTTCGAAGGAGGCTGAGGCGGCAACAATGGATTTGCCCTCTATGTACCTTTCGATGGGGTCGGAAGGTATTGTGACTCCAACTTTTTGTCGAAAGATTAGACAACTTAATTGCCCAACCTTTCGGCAACGAGCTTTCGACAAGGTTGAAGTGTTTTAAGCCTTAGAGCTTCTTCCGCCCATCTTTGTCGAAATGTCTTAAGTACGCATAAGTCAAACCTGAAACCTTTCGACTCCAATGGGCATGACATATTTTGATAAATTTGACCAGACCTTTCGACAACATCAAAAATATCAATATTTTCCATCTTAGGAATTTTGAGGTTTTGGGTTTGACCATGTCGAATGGACTTGCCACTTAACTTTATGTTAGACTGGTAGTAGATCCAGGTTTCCATGGAGCTTTCGACTAAGTCGAAAGGGCTTTTCTATGAACCTTTCGACTTTGTCGAAAGCTTTCTTTACAAACCTTTCGACTTCGTCGAAAGTTTTGACTATCAAGTTTTTTACTTAATTTTTTACATCATCATCATCATTTTTATATATGTTTTAGTACTCAGACTTTTTAAGTCAACTTTGTTTACTATTTTATTAGATGGGATCAACACGTTTAAGGGTTGCGAAAACCAATTTTTTCTTTAAAGTCAGCGACCCAAACCTTTTATTTATTTCCTATATAACAAAACATGATTCAACAAGACATTAATACATTAAGAGCATTTCTAGTTACATAACGCCATTCTAGAATAAACATTTAACGACAATTTAACCAACATGATACTTTAATTCATATACATCATGTGTTACGTCCCTCAAAATTTAACCTTGTGGAGCTATTATTAATAATCAACTAGCATATACACATTCAAAAGATATCACTATTTCAAAATCAAAATATCGGGGATGATTAGAAAAAATATAAGACAAACCCTCATTAATTGCTCATTTGGGAGAGGAGGATGGTCTGGAGCTAAATCCATAAAAAACGTGGCCATATTTAAGTCGTAAAGCATAAACCACGTAGCCATTACGTGGTGATTGAAGAAATTGGGTTGTTGATGAATTGTGTTGCTGGATTAAGCGCTTTGTACTTCCTCCGCCTTTTATGGTTTATTTAGTGGTCCTATCGCATAACATCATCAACAGTGTGGCACCTTCACGTTACAAAGTCGGGGTGAATTTGGTGAATGTTACAGGCTTCCATTAATGCCCCTTTTTTTGGTTTGTGGAGATGAATGATCTAAAATTATTATTATTATTATCTATACAAAAAAGGGGAGAAGGAGAATAGGTTTTAGATTGATATTTTGGTGGGAAAATTTATGCTTTCTCTTTCATATTCTTGAAAATATAATGGGGTTATTTTTTCATTTTGCATGATTATTTATTTAAAGATAAATAATGAATAGAAACTATTTGGCGAATTCGAGCATAAGCCAAGCTTTCTATATGAATTGCTTTGAATTCATGGACTATCGCGGAACCCTAAATTTTTAACAAGTTCTGCGCTAGTATCTTTTAAATATCAGAGGGATGCTTCTTTACTAAAGAAAGCGCGTCACCGATACGACGCCCTCTCGAAGGAAAATAGAGAGTTATCAACCCTATTCTGGATGACGGTGGTAGAGAGAGATATTTTAACTAATTTTTGTATAAAGTATATTGTTGAAACTTAACCATAGATTTTTCATACTTAGGTGAATTAAGTTAGGGTCTACTTATACGTTTCCATAAAAGACATTTAGATGAATTTGGATCTGACCCACATCCTGGGACATGCTGGGATTTGCCTCGGGTTAGATCTATTTCTCAAAATCTTCCCCCCGAAATGTTTAAGTATTATAAGAACAAATTTGTTTTTGAATTCTTTTCTAAGTCTATTTTGTATGATCCTGAAAAGTGATTGTAAATATGTAACAAGTAATCGACTTATGAATATATGTTTTTATTATATCTCCTATGCTTAGCTTTTTTTTACTATGCTATTTCATAATATTTGTTTCTTAGATCGTGTTGTCTCAAGGGACCACCTAAGTCAACATGCTAAATTAGGGAGGTTTTACTCTAAAAATGAATCAATGTTAAAGACTTCGAAGTTAGCGAGATGTTGCTTTCTTCAGGATTTAGAACAACTATACATAGAATACCCTCGTCTCAACTTTGACTTTCTTGATGAATAGAAGGAAACTGTCTTAAAAGAAATTTGAATATTTCATTCAGAGTTGATTTGTGGTCGGGATAGCCTATTAGCCGGGAAATGGGATTATAGTAAATGTCCACTGGTTATCACCCTCGAAGGAGTTACCATACCATTTGACTCAACAGTTGTGCTTTCTGCTTATACCTTAGAGAAAGTTAGGAATATTGTCGCTCAACCCTAGATGTGACGAATGTGGTTATTGTATCTCTTGACTCTTCTCCTATTTTGAGCTATATTCCATTACTACAGTAATAAAGGTATCTTTTATCTCAATTTTGATTTTATTTCATTTATTCTGATTTAAATAGGAGCAAGAGTCTGCTATGATCCATTGCCTTTAAAATTTACTTTCTCGCATCGAACCTATCATAGATAGATTACTAAGCCAAAGTGGGGATTGTAGCTCATGACGAAATCCTTCTCAAGCATCTCGATGGTAACACTGAAGCTATGAAGTGACATAAAAATCATCTCATCCAAAAGATCATAGCCACCAACCATAAGAATCGCATTGACTACCTTGAGACCGAGGTTAAGAGAAAAGATGAAGCGATTATTATACTTAAACGGCAAGTGAAGTCTAATTCTACAATTGACTTCGATAAAATATGTCCAAACTGATCCAACGAATAAGCAATTTAGAATTAAAATTGAGAGACAGTCAAGCTTAATGTGCCTCTTCCCGCCAACTCTCTTGGCAAGATTATCAAAAATAGTATCGAAATAGAACAGACTTTTAACTTAAAAATTTATAAGGGATTATTTCTTGTTAATGATAGCAAGTGATGACGAGGAATACATGTATTCTTATTGTTGAAATAAAGAAATTTGATTTTTTGTTTTGTTTGTTTATATAGGAGACTCAAGCAAGATTGGTTTCACTTTACAAAGCCACTACTTCGAGATTTGTAAAGATCAAGGATAGTTTAATAGCGGAGCATGAATAGAGTCAATAATACAAGGATTCTTTTATTTCTAAGTTTTCTGATAATCTTGTTGCAAAGGAGTGGAATAGAAAGTATTTATTTATTTAAGTTTATTTTAACGTCATATTATTCAAGAATTCTTCAAAGAAATTGAGAATTTAAAGTTAAAACTTAAGGAAAAGGGACCGAGATATTAAAGTCTTAAAGCATTCTGTTGGTGGAGATACTTGTATAAAACTCGACTTCGAAATGATCAAGCTTTATGAGAGAATTGATGGCTTGGAAGTAAAATTAAAAGATAGCCAAGCATCATGTAAATCTTTGGAATTTATACTTGGGAACCCAGCTTCTGGTACAGACCCTGTGGTATCTATGGTTTTGCAAAAGCAGCTAATTGAACTGCAATAATTTAAGTATATACGATATATCTTTCTATACCTTAGAAACGTAATGTAGCATAATGCAATGTATTATTTATAATGTTGCAAATACTACCTGTTTTTTCGTCTTTGTTTGCACCTTATTTGCCTTTTCATTTGAATGTGTTTCCCGAAGGCTTATACGCCTCTTGAACTTTCTGTCTTAGCTCATGACACCTCTCTTGATTAAGTAATTCTGCAAATCTTCTTGATACATATAAATCTCTGGAGGACTCATCATCAAAACAATTATTACAAATTTAAGGTTATGATTTTAACCTAACAAGATAGTGTAAAAGATTTACCAGTTATTTTATATTGACATTTATGTTGGAAACCTGCATGGTTTGATTTGTGGCCCAGGTTTGGGATATTTTGTTTTACCTGTAATTCATTCTCCAAATATATCAAGGGTTATAAACTTCATTCCTTTTTTAGTTTTCTTGTCATTTTGACTTTCCTGAGAATCATGTAACAAACAACAATTTTAATTTTTAGTTGGAAATTAACATATTCGTCTATGTATATCATTTGCCCGGATTAGCAAATCATCTTGCCAATTGTATATAAAGTAATTTATTCAAACTGTTAAGATCTCGTCATTGACCATGATGAGATATGATCGTGGATCTAACTCCTTCCACCTGTTCAAAATGCCTAAAATTAGTTAGTTGTGAGCTTCGCACACATATCAAAATATAGCCTTTACTTAATAAAGAATCTGATTAGATATCGATGCCTGAAATTTTGATGTAGTAGCTCTTCGACCCATTTCCCATTATCAATGAGATTTTAAAAAGTTAGAAGCCCGAAGTTCCTATTCGTAGGCTTTTAATAACGATCTTCTTTTTATAATATTTTTGACCCAGATTTAGGCACTTGAGATGAATAGAAATCCGAAGATTTGTACCTAGATTAGGGTTTTAAATATGCAGCAGTCTTGATGCCAAAATTCAAGTGTTAATGATAGATTTTTATGAGGTGTCAACGGACTCATATTCGGGTATTAGTAGATGGAAAATAAGTTGAAAGTCACCTTTTGGAATCCTCTGATAATAGGTAATGGAAGGTTAGAGTGCTGGTTTTAGTAAAATAATATTAGAATAACCTTCTCGGTAATAAGTAATAAGGGCCCAGAGTTTCATCTCCGGTAATGGATAATATTGGGTCAGAAACCGATATCTGTTAATAGGATACAAGGGTCCTCCATTAGAAATTAATAGTAGAAGTTCGAAAAACCATATTTGGTAATTAAGTAATAGAACTCCAGAATACCCTATATGGCATTAATAGTTGATAGAAGACCAAGAATCCAGCATGGCAGTAAGCAACAGAAGAGCAGAAATTCAACCTGGCAATAAGTATTAGAAGGTCAAACATTCAATCTGGCAATAAGTAATAGAAGACCATAATACCATTTCTGTTAATAAATAATAGAAGACCAAAGTACCATTTTTGATAAGTAATAATAGAAGAGCAGAAAACCAATCTGGCAATAAGTAACGGAGGACCAGAAAACCAATCTGGCAATAAGTAAAAGAAGACCAGAATACCATTTCTGGTAGATGTTCAAGAGAATAAGTTAGTGAATTCTTTCTGATTCTTTTGTCGAATGTGCCATCTTCAGGCTTTGATGATATTTCGCATGCTTTTTCTTTCTCCGGACCGAGTTTCTTTATTCATTTGTTTTGGTCTATTTCAGGCAGGGACTCTTTAGTCCTCTTTAGTCCAATTCTTGTGCTTATTTAAGCAGTGCCAATTTCAGGCTATTTGTCACTTTAGTCGTTGCTAATTTCTGACGGCTACAATTCTAGGCAGTGCCGATTTCTGGTGGTGCCCATTTTAGGCAGGGACTTTTCTTAGTCCGCCGGACATTTGATCCAAGTTTCCGGTGCACTCGGCTAGCTTATTCTCAAGCAGGTCTTGAGGACTTACCCGACCTCCCTATAGGAGGTGTCATAACCTGGCCATAGCGTGATGCGGCTAAGGGCTTGTTCGGCACCTTGGCTAGGCCATAGCATAGTGGGACCAAGGGATTACCAATCCCTCCTCCAGGAGGCGCCTTATTCTGGCCATAGCGTGATGCAGATAAGGGCTTATGCTGCTTTAACCTGGCCATTTCGGACTTTGGCACGGCTAAAGGCTTACACCCTCCCTTCAGGAGGTGCCTTGACCTGGACATCTTTGTGCGACCAAGTGCTTTTTACCATTATTGGTAGCCTACCATTTTAGGTAGTACAAGTTTAAGGATAATTTTACTCCCGACCATGTAGACTTCTCTTATTTTGAGAATAGAATTTTTATTCCATAACTTGTTCAATCCTTCACAAACTATTTAAGTTTTCCTTGTCTTAGATATTGTAGACCCATCTTTTCTAGTACCTTACATTGGTTTGTATCATATATGATTATCAGATGAAAGTTGCAATGTAACCCTTTAAGTTTCCTTTCAAATCCAAGCTTCTTTGTTTAGAAGGCCAATAATTCAGTTCTTCTTTGGTTCAGATATAGATGTCTTTAATCGAAGTAGTAAGCTTATATTCTCTAAAAAGTAATAATTTTTGAGCCGTTTTTGACTGGCGCCTAATTCTTTTATGGCTTGGTTCAAGTACTTCTTCTCGTGGAGTAGGTTTCCTTGTCGTTTCCCATTGATCCTCTTTCAAGGGCCTTTCCTTTCAATCTTTGGGTTTCGATCGGAAATTTATTAGTAATCTTTATGCTTCCACTTGGTAATTTCTTTATAATCCTTAGTTCTTCGGTTGTGGATTTTTCTATGCGTTTATGATTTTCCCTTGAATGGTGAGCCTCATTTATAATCTTACTCCATTTATGTGTAAAATAGTCATAATCCTTTATCATTTCCTTTTCAAAGATAGTCCCATGGGAATAAGACTAAATGGTCCTTCTCATTTGATTAAAGTGTTGTCACTTCCATTTGTTCTCCTTCCAAGCGCAAAGATTTGGGTAAGGCCAATATGAAAGGGGTTTAGACTCCATTTCTCAGGATTGTAAGATTCTGCTTTCTTTTTGTTTATAATCCATAAGGCTTCGAGCCTTAGTCTTTGCTCTTCATCTTGATTGGAGCTTTTGATATCATCTTAGGAGAATTTTGATAAGTGTAGCTCAGAGGACCCTTGTTCAGATCTTTTAAATCATCTAGCCATGATTAAACCAAAGTGAAATAACTTGGCATGGGATTAATCTAAAGGGTTGTTAAAGAATAGTGGTGTTAGGGGTTTAACCAAGTCGGTGGTTCGAGCCCACCTTCTAGCACCAAAATGTTAACCAAATTTATGGTCAACACTCTAAAGAATCCAAGTAGATGGACTTAGGGAGAAATGGTTATATGTCGGGCCTTTAAGAAAGATAGTAGATGTTTTGTCATCACCCCAATGTCATTCCAAACAGTGTGGTTAGTCTGATTTGAGCAAAGGGATTGATTTCCTTAGGAATTGCCTTTGTATTTTCATTGTATTTTCAGTTGTAAATACCTTTCGAATCGGACCTCTCGACGTCATCGAAAGGTTTAGGTGCTTGGTTATGAAACCTTTCAGCTTTATTGGGTTAGTATGAGATTCTCTTCATGAGTTTCCTTCTTGGTTTAGATTGAATGCCCTTGATTTTGTCTTTAGGAGGTCAGATTTTATCCTATTGGAAGGTTAAGATGGTCGCCTTTCTTTTGGGTTTAAGTAGAGTACCAGACTCCTTTATAAATATGAAGAGGCTTTCGATCATGTTGAAAGGTTAGATTACCTAAAAGGTATACTTTGGTCTATGTCAAAAGGTATGGGAATGGCTCCTTGTGGAATGAACCTTGTAAACCCAGATATTTATACTAAAAAGTCAGCCCTTGATCGAATCGAAAGGTTGGATCACATGAACCGTATCTCCAAAAGGTTATTGATATCTTGTAGCTCAAGCGCTTTTGACCTTGTCGAAAGGTTTAAGCTATATGGTTAAAGGCTTAGAAAGGTTGTAGTTTCTAATTGAATCAGAAGTGTTGTTGTCCTTGTCGGCAAGAACCTTTCGATGGTATAGAACATGAAATTAACAGTTAATCCAATAAAGTTTAAGTAAAACAGTAAAGTAATTGATTGAACACAAGACTTCCCTTTGTATTAATGACAAACTTTGTCTTTATTAAATCCCCAAATTATTATCCAATTAGGGTTACAATGTCTTTATTGAGAAAATAAAAGATTAGAATGAGTAAATTTGGATCCCAAAAATAGGATCCCTTGAGTCTTATTTCTAGATGCAAGCGGCCCCCCTTCGACTCCATGCTCTCAACCAGGTCAGAAGGTCTCCCTTTATGTGCAACTTTGAACTTTTCGTCTTTGTTGAAAGGTTTGCCTTTCAACTGCCCTCCTAGACCTTTCGACTTAACCAAAAGGTATGCTCCTCCCTTTGCCTTTATAGACCTTTCGATTTTGTTGAAAGGCTTGCCCTCTTTGTTGATTTGAATCCTTCGACCTTGCCGGAAGATTGCTCTTCTTTTGGTTGTTGACTTGCGAGTGCTGCTTTCTTCATAAACCTTTCGACATTGTCGGATGGTAACTTCGATATGTTCCAACTGGTTCGAAAGGCTTGCTATGCTTTTGAAAAGGTCATTATAAAGTTGCTTGCACTTGCTTTGACTTCTTCACCTTCTTCAAAAGGTAAGATCACCTTGGATACCAGAGATGGAACCCTTCGACTTCTTCGGAAGGTTTGATGCTAACGAATTCTAATCACTGCATCCTTTCGACTCCTTCGAATGGTTTGGGTTGTGCTTCTTTTCCTTTGCTTTTGTTGAAAGACCTTTTGTCTTAGTCGAAAGGTTGGTTCTTAGTGTAACAGAAACTAACTCAAGATCACTCACAATTAATCATACATTGTCCAACAAAGTTCGATTACTCCATATAGATGCATCATTATGTACCACATGGAGGAGTAATTTTGAGATTGAATCTTTTTTCCTTTTAGGTACGTTGGGAACATTTTCCAATATACCCACTCATTCGATCAAATCAAATCATTTCTATCAGATGTTATTTCATTTACTTATGTTTTATGTCCTAAAAGTTTACCATAGACATGCTACATGCTTATCAAATACACATGTCATGTTGACGATAACTCATCGGTGAATATGACGAAGTACATGGAATAGTTTTGGTATTTATAGAATTACAATTGCATACATCTATATGTATCAATCCAAAGAGTTCATCAACTCTTATGATATTCCCACTAAATGGGTGCATAGCCCATTATTGTTTGAGATATAATTCACAAGTATCATATGATTCAAAATCATACAATAAAATTATTTCTTAAAACTACAGCTTAGTCTATAATTCCAAAAAACCCATAAATAATATTAGATACTCTTGTATTTTCCAATGAATCGCTTTGGTTATAAAAAAGTTACCCTATTTTAGTTTTATTTCACAAAGATAATTCATAATATTCATACTGAAATTTAGCTATGTTTATTTTTTTCAGTCTATACCGAAAAATAATCATTATTTCATAAATAATGTATGGTAAGTTTTAAGAAAACAATTTTTGTACTATGATGCAATTAATAAGTGTTATATGGTGCCCTCCCACTATTTCCGCCATTACTATAATAGTGTATTAAATTTGGAGATCCGTCATTCACTTAATATAGTCTGTTTATTTCATACACTACAACTATTTACAATGTAGAGTTCGTTGATCAAATATCTTGAGTGTGACAACCCAATATTTTCAACCATTCGCATCCGCACGTGTCGGACTTGAATTGCTCAAAATATCAGATTGTTAATTTATATTTGGCAAAACTCAGCATATATAGTAAATAGAATCAATCACAGAATCACAGACATAGAGTAATATAATATAAGCAGCGGAATAGACAAATAGTAGTTCATGAAGCTACTACATAAACATTAGAGTTTGAAATAAAATACAACAGAATGTCTCAAATATAGTGAAGTCTCGAATGCAAATAGATGACATCTCGGAAGAAATCAACTGGAGAAGCTGAATAGATAAGACAAATCTTCAAGCAACGCTCAAATCTCCGAACGGTGAGTCTCAAATGCTGTGACACTCAGTCTGACCCGAGCGTAAAGCAAAACACAAAACACTCGAGTCAGGATTAACATTCTTATATCAATAAATCCAACTCAGGTGAAATATCAACTGAAATACAAGTAACTCAAAGGATGTTTGGGATAACCATCCTCTAAGGATCCGTGGAACTATCTACTATGTAATAATATACGCTATTATAATATGTCTATAGTAAAGTAAAAGTATTAAAATAGCGTTAAGGCATTACCCATATCCCCCTTAACACATTTTATATATTCCCATGGTCTATACAGTACCGTAACTCCCCCCGTAAACTGGAGGGCTATCAGAGGGCACTCCATAGGTATGGTACAAAACAAACTCGTAGAAGGTGCTCTAGGGCATGTGAACACGGCACATGAGGAAATGCCAGTGTAGATATACCGTTTGCGGATCCAGACTGGTGGTGACGCATAGCAGCTACTACCGCTCACCTCGGAACACACTCCCAAAACAAATCGAGGGGTGGCCACCAAAACAATCACAAAAGCAATAGAATGGTAATGAAGAAATGTGTCTGATCGGAGGAATGACCTCGCTTGGCCCGCCGTGGCTCCTGGTTTTAGTCACATCTAAGCTGACTATTGGGAGTCAGTGTCACGTCATACCATATAGAATCGTCGCCAAACCATCCTACTTCATTTCCGGAATCTCCACCATGTACATAGTTGTTAAAGTGGTTTTCGGTATTGGCAGAGAGTATGACAATATTCGATCCTGGTCTCTTTAACAACCAAACGTTATTATAACACCATGGTCATTTCAAAATATAATATTCATTTCAAAACCATATCAAATTCGATATCATTATTTTCTTTAAATAATATTCATTTCCAGAATCGTAACACTTTCAACAATTTTAACCATTTCGAAATCATAACATTTTTGAAATCATAACACTTTAGAAATCGTAACACTTTGGAAATTATAACACTTTGAAATCATACCCCTTTGAAATCATTACACTTTCCACTTAATAGTTTAGACATAGGAAATAGTATATGTAATAAAATAGATTTTTAAAATAAAATAGTTTATATAATAAAATAGTTTATATAAAAAAATAGTTTTAAATTAAAAATAGTTTATATTAAAATAATTAGTATATTAAAATAGTTTAAAATGAAATATATTCATAAAGTAAAATACTTTTATATATTAAAATACTTTATATAAAATAAAAATAGTTTCCTCAAATTTCATAACTCGATTCCGATCAACTTGAATTCCAAAAATTCAATTAAATTAAATCTCAATTCAGTTCAAAACCATTTAAAATTTATATCGATTTCAAATACATATATAAACCACAATTTAAACAATTCAGTTTTAATAGATTTCAAAGCTTAATTTCATTTATATTTCAAATTCAACTTTACCATTATTTTATATTGAAAAATTCACTTAGTCAATTCAATATTATTTAAATAAAACTTTAAATTTCAACTTATATAAACTAGATATTCCCTTTAATTTATTTACTTGAAATATTCATTTAATCACTTTAAATCAAAAATCAAGTTATAAATCATATCTATAAGATCTCAAATTTAATAAGTTCCAAATCGGATTTATTTAAGAAAATTTCAAATAAATTTCCATTTCTCTGTCCAACTCAATTTATTTAAAATTATCCTCAAACCTATATTAAAGATATAATATCTGAAAATCAATTTTTATAAAAACCACATATATTTCTTTTCAAAGCCTTGGAAATCTTTTTTTATCAAAATATATATATATATATATAGACCAACGGTGCCTGTATATAATTTTCTATCCTATGGTCAAGTGATACGGATATTTATCATTTCAATCTGCAATTTAAATATATACGGGTATATATCTTTTCAACCCGCAATCCCAAATTCAATTCAATGAAAATTGCTTGGGTTTATCATTTCAACCCATAATGATTTTCCCTTATTCTACAAAACCGTTTGGGTATGTATCATTTTGACCCATAAGGAATTCTATACTAACAGGGAACTTGCAGAGTGAAAGCAGTTATGATAATAATTTAATACATCAACAACAAGCATATAATATCAATAACAATCACATATAATATAAACAACAGGATATGGTGTCATATCCCACAAGTGAACAATTACAGATAATAGCATATCATATATAACAATTTAAACAATTAACAGTTCAAATTTGCAGCATATTTCAATTGTCGTTTCAATGGAAATCAAATTTAATAATATAAGAACGTTAATCGTGAGTGATTTCTCACCTTTCGAGGTTAGAGAGACAAGAATAAGAAGCGACTGACATGGATACGCACACAGATACAGGCACAATTACGACTAGCGGGACAACGACAAGCTAGGAATAGCTGCGTCAAATTCAATATTGGGAGAGTAAGTTAAGATGGGCTAAAGATCAATGAACAAGTATGTGTATACATATAGCTATATATTTTTATTTTTATTTTTAAGATCGTTACAACTCTAACACATATGTTTAAAATATATATATTACATTACATGTACCACACATGAAATCCTTTCTTAAAACTAATATATTATTGGTATACTAATATATAATAGTTACACGTACGAGATACATAACATATATATACAGCTTGGACTGGACTGAAAAAAAAGAGTAAAAGAACAAATATATTTTAACTTTTCTACCACAAGTACACATTGTACACATTGCAACAACAAGCTATATATCTATGTGTATAGGCTGTCATACATACTTTTGGTTTGATTAGAAATCAAACAAAGCACCTATCAAATCGATATCAAAAGATTACAGCCTATATATATTCAAGTAATGATATAAACTGATATAACAAAAACAAAAATCTGGTATACGATAGATTTTATATACATGCTAATATAAACTTATACAATCAGATAATTATATATATTTATATATATACAACTTTTAGAAATCAATACTAAATAAACGATTATTAAATTTTCCAAATTTTCCATATATATTCACACGGCCACTGTGTAATAAAAGTTAGAAAACATACGTATGAAGACATACTTTATTATTATTATTTCCATAGTCCCATATACATGTAAACTCAGCATAGAATCATAGATAAAAAATATATATACATATATCATAGACTTAATACATATATACACACGAGCATACACACTATATTTCAAGTTAATATTTATTATAAACCAACACATACTTACCTTATGTAATGTAAATATAAATCAATAGATTGTATATAACTAGTAAAGCTTATATACAACAACCCAGTTTTGCATACTCATATGAATAAAAGATATATGCGAATTTTTATATATATTATATATACACTATGTAATTGCAAAGCAGCTGGGCAGGTCACATCATATAAAACTATGTATACTGTGCTATATTATGAAATTATTTTAAAAATATATGTGTATTGACAAACATATTATACGAACTTACCTAAATTTTTTATATAAAGCAATATATAAAACATACGTATAAAATAATAAGATATATATATACTATTTATATACAAGGCTGACAAGGGGAGGAAGGCACGAACCGGGAGAGTCGGAGTGATGGCCACTACAGTGGGTTCGGCTGGAGAAATGGCAGCGTAGTATGGGTTGTTGCGGCCAGGCGAGGCACGCCGTCTGTGGGTGTGGAGTTGAACTCGGGTGGCTGCCAAAGCTAGAAGAAAGGTGAAAGGAAGGCGAGAGCAGGGGTTACACGCGGCACCGGTGAGAGCGGACCCGGAGGTGGAAGCCAATGGACTGGGAGGCGTGGATCACGGCTGCTACGGAGGAGGGGTGAGCGGTGATGGTGGGTGGTTTGGCGATAGGCAGGGGAGAGGGAAAAATGGGAAGAGGGCGGTTTCAAAGTGGTTGCGTGCTTATCACAAAGAAATGAAAACAACAGATATTCATTTTATTTCTCTTTGCATACACTTTATAATATATATAGATTAATTTCAAAATCAGGAATAGAACAACAGAAACAAAGAGAGATGAGGGGAACGGGTCAAATAAATATCAGAACCATGATAACATACAGAAGTGAAAGAAGAAAAGAAAAGAGTATAAGCTGTCCTTAAGTGATGTACATGCGTGTATACCTTGTATAATGCAAAGTCTTGCTGCTACAGCTAAGGAATGTACATACAACAATTTAATGCAAAGTCTCCAAAAGATCACTTCCAAGTCAAATGAAAAGATGTGGCAAAAAAAATGGAAAAGATACGGGTACCGATTTGGTTACCGCTTCGTAGGTTCCATTGCGTATCGGACTCCAAAAACACAAATGAATATACTATGGAGATCAACATGAAGAGACAATTAGAATGGTAAACAGATATGAGTGAGATGATCATCCTATCAAAAGTCGATATTCGGTGCCCCAAATGCTACAAATTTGCTGAAAATAAGATAAACGGAGCAACAGCTGTCCAAATTTGGAGAAACGAAAGATGACGTCTCATTCAGAAGATGATTTACAAATTTATTATGTTAAAATATTTAGGTTTGGAAAACATTTTATTATCATCAAATATTAACTGATTTAAATTTAAATAAAATTACATAATAAAATAAACTTCCATATTTTCTGATGAAAATTTACCATTTGCTATGTTTAAATAAACGCATCCCAAATATCAAAATTTTGTTTTCAAATTCAGTGATTTAAAAATTCACAAAATTCAGTTAATTATGTTAATAAAACTAATAAAATTTACGGGTCATTACACTCTCCCCCACTCAAAACTTTTCATCCTCGAAAAGGAAGGAGGTAGGAGAATAGGAACAAACAGAAAGAAAAATAGATTGAAATATAAAATACCAGATACAACAATTAATTCCAAACCATAAATTTCATTTATTTTAAAATTTGTTTATATTCAATTAATTGATTCCAATTCATTTATTTAATCAATCAAATATATTGTGTTCACATTTGATTGGTTTCATTACCATATATTCTTATTCAATTGATTTGTTTCCTATTTATTAACATATATTACAGAAATTTTCACAACAAAATTTGTTTTATTTTACTCATTTATTAAATCTATTTGATCAACCATAGTTAATTCTACCTCAACATTCAACTTCAACTATTCAAAACCATATAGATTTCAATTTTAAATAAATTAATATTCAACAGTTCGGTTTAACCCATTTTATTCAACTAATAAATAGTCATTCAATTTAAAATTGATTTCTTTCATTTTATCAACACTTCTTTCAAACAAATTCATTTTAAATTAACTCATTTATTTTATCCATTTATCTTCAGCTAAGTTGATTCCACCAAAATTCAAGTTCACTATTCATAAGTTCATATTTATCTGCTTAAATAGTCTTCTCTTCTATTTATTTAATTTACTTCACTAAACATATTTTGCAACGTATATTAGGTGTATACATTTTATAACCATATATTATCCAACACATAAATTTCCCTTTTATTATCCAGTTTATTATCCAATTTTTTCTCTGTAAATCCCCTTAACAAAATATCATTCTTTGATATCTTATTACTTATATCATAGTGTATACTATCCAATTACATTCTAATTACATTTAAACTTTTCTAGGTAAGTTATATTAATGTTTTAAAATGTAATTCAATACTATACAAATTTTCCTTTATCTACAACACTTATATTAAGCTAAATTTTGGTTTGAACAATTTATTACATAAGTTTTCTTTTTTGTATAACCTTTAATTCTACTCTAACTTTTTAACTTTTTGAATAATTTAGGTAAGTTATATATATTAGAATGCAATTGATTATTATACAAATAAGTTTTTATTCAAATTCAACTATTCCAAGTTGGTTAAATTTCATTTATCATTTTAGATATTCCAATTATTCAAACATTTCACTTTATTAAAATAATTGAAACCATTTCTTAATATAAACTTAAGATCCAAATTTTCCGGTTTCACTTCAAATTATTTTGAAATAATTTTAAACATATATATTATATAAATCAAATCATATTCAAGAATTTCAAATCAAATCCATTTTCCAAAACAAAAGTGTAGCAAAGCTACTAACTCATTTCTCCACTTTGAAACTCGAAAATGAATGTAGATGATACTGCAGTCATCATCGAAATTATTTTCCAGTGACTAAAGAAGAGACTACTAATTTAAACATTTTAAAAAAATTCTTTGGAAACGATTTCTATTCGAAAATACTTTCAGTTTTAAAACCTTAAAACCATAATTTGAAATCACCAGAAATTAAATTCTCAAATTCTTGATTTAAATTCATTTCAATTCCAAATCAATTTATAACCATATTTATAATTTCATTTATTTATATCAAAAGACAATAGTCAATGATTTATAGAGTAATAAATGAAGATCAAAACCAATTCAATTTACTTTTAATTCCAGAAAAATTTATACTAATATATATAATATAATCATAGAATTTATTGTGTCAGTTTGCTCTATTCAAGTGTTTTGGAAATCCTATCGATATCGCTGATCAGACGAATCGATCGAAATACCAAATCAACATTAACAACTCAAACAACACAACATATATATAAAAAAATATTAATAACAAATATACTCCCTCACTCGATGATATCAGAATGGATTTCAATGCAAGGAAGAGATTCAAATTTAGAGGGACCCTAATCAAAAGAATTCTAACTAGAAGATAGGCTCGGAAGGGAATAAGGTAGTTAAATAACAAAAGAGAAAGGATGGATAGACTTATATAAATCGCGGGCGACCTTAACCGGGTCATCCATGACTTCAAGAATAAGATCTATGCAAAATTCTGAAGTCACGTCAACATCCGATCACAAGAGAATAGGATTCGGGTGTAGCAAGAGATAGCAGCATCGTAAATCGAGGATATGGAAATCTCCGGTGAATCAATGCCTGTTGTAAAGGAGTTTTCACCCTTTTACAAATCAAATAGTGGAGCCATGGGATGCTTCCGAATCAAGGAAGCACGAATAAGAGGATAAGAAGGGATTTCAAGACAAAGGGGAGAGTCCCATAGTTTGAAAGAAATCAAGATCAAGGAGGAAGAAACTTAAGCTTTAACGAAGGTGATATGTAATTAAATTTACTATATATGCTAAGTTTTGCCTAAAACCACAGCTCTGATACCAACTGTGACGACCCGATATTTTCAACCATTCGCATCCGCACGTGTCGGACTTGAATTGCTCAAAATATCAGATTGTTAATTTATATTTGGCAAAACTCAGCATATATAGTAAATAGAATCAATCACAGAATCACAGACACAGAGTAATATAATATAAGCAGCGGAATAGATAAATAGTAGTTCATGAAGCTACTACATAAACACCAGAGTTTGAAATAAAATACAACAGAATATCTCAAATACAGTGAAGTCTCGAATGCAAACAGATGACATCTCTGAAGGAATCAACTGGAAAAGCTGAATAGATAAGACAGATCTTCAAGCAACGCTCAAATCTCCGAACGGTGAGTCTCAAATGCTGTGACACTCAGTCTGACTCGAGCGTAAAGCAAAACACAAAACACTCGAGTCAAGATTAACATTCTTATATCAATAAATCCAACTCAAGTGAAATATCAACTAAAATACATGTAACTCAAAGGATGTTTGGGATAACCATCCTCTAAGGATCCATGGAACTATCTACTATGTAATAATATACGCTATTATAATATGTCTATAGTAAAGTAAAAGTATTAAAATAGCGTTAAGGCGTTACCTGTAACGACCCAGAATTTTGAACAAATTAAATTGAGAATATTTATTTTATTTTAAATATTTGAACGATGATTTAATTTGAATCCCCGATATAACTTTGAATTTGGCAATTAGACTTTATAATTTAATCGATTGAATGCTGAATAAAAATTTGAATCTTCAATTTTAAGTTGAAGAAAAATATTTAGAAAGCTTGAAAAATTCATATTGATAATACCGAAGATAATCGAACTTTCAGAATTGAAATTTAAACTGTTTTGTTCAGTTTCGAAATTATATTGTTCGAATCGATATTTAAAAATAGTCAATTTTCACACCGTCTCGGAATTTGACGAAACCAGTTCCATTGGGTCCGTAATATTGTATTATTATCGGATTTCAAATTTCGTATTATTCGGAGTTGTTACGTGAGCATACGGTAAGCAAACGCGTTGAGATTTAAATCAAATTCAATTTGAATTTAAATATATATAATTGGTCAGCATCAGCCACCCTAGTTTCTTAGCAGACCTACTGTCTGTAAATCGCGTACCCTTGTCTCCCCTTCCTTCTCTGTTAAGATACACGAAAGGAAATCATTTCGTTCAAAGTTAAAAATCTCGTTCAAAAGGAAATAAAAATGGTGACACTCCTATTTCCAGAAGCAAAGGTTCTCGTTCAAAATTTAAAACCAAGGCCGCGTCTTCTCCCAAAATTCGAAGAAAAGTAGGGGCAGATCTTTGCGAGAGGGAGTTCTGTCTCGAGCTCGAATACTTCTATGAAATCGCGGCGGTAAGGGGAGGCTTGCGCACGCGAGCACGACGCTATTTTCGGCAAGGCACGACTGCTGAGGCGACGACTGCTAGGGTTTTGATCTGATGAAGGTGCTCAACCTCGAGGGTTGCGCAGTTTGAGGTTCGTGATGGCTCGCGTGGATGGTGGTTGCAAGATGGAATCTGGGGCGCGCGAGTCAGTGATGGCGCGTTCGCGATGGGCGATCTGGGCAGCGGCGATGAGTGCGGTGCTCGTGAACGTGGTGACGAGGAATGGCGAAGAGACGGAGGCGAATGAGGGCATGGCCGATGCCTATTGGGAGGTCACGATTTTCACCCTGAGGTATTCGAACATAATTCTCGAATTTAATTTACATGGATATGTATTTGAAATCTACAGATTGTTTGAAGAAAATTTATTAAAGGAAAAATTAGTTTTGAATTAAATTTTCTTGTTAAATCAGTTTATTAAAAAGAGATATTCCTGTTTCAGTTTAAAGATGTACAAATAAATAGATATATATCTAGACAGTTTTAAAAGAAATTAGTTTGAAAAGAAATCATTTGTTTAAATTTAAATTGTTAGTAAATTAAATTTTTCAAAGGGTTAAAAAATTAAATTTATTAAAGGAAATGTAGTTTTTCAATTTAATGTTTCGTTAAATAAATTATTAAAGGAGAAATTGGTTAATTAAAACTATCAAAACGGAAATCGATTTATTTAATTGGTTCGAATGTTAATTTATTTGTATAATATTTTTGCAAGGTCAATAAATCAGGAAAACAAGTCTGGGATATAAATGGATTGCAAATAAAAAGCTAAGGTGAGATCTTTCTCACTCAAAATAAATTTGGATTGCAGTTATTGATGATTGCTATTGGATGTGATATTAGATATAGTAGGATATATCTATATATATAGCAATATATACATATTGTCATATGTATATATTGGGTTGATTGATTTCCTGCCTCGTATAGCGGATGAGACCCTATTGTGCCGTTAGTAAGCGGATTATTTTTATAAAACCCATATACCGCGATATTCCACCTCGAAGTGGAATTGGTATTGTGCTAACGTCTTTGGATGCAGGGAAACAGGTTGGAGGGATCCAATTGGATTCCTCACCAGTATTTATTTATTTACAGATATTGATGTATATTCTGTTATCATATGTTGATATATGATGTTGTTGTTGTGATTGACTAATTGGTGCTGTTGCATCATCGGATTCAGTTTTGAAATGTAAAAATAACGACTTTTACTTTAAAAGGATTTTAAAGTGATTTTTTAAAATATACGTTTTATGGAATTTTTGAATTGATTTATAAACGTCTAGAATTTTAAAGTTATAAAAGTTAAGATCTTTGTGAAATATAACCGAAAAGTGATTTTTGGAATAAATAGTTGATTTATTTATAAAATGGTTTAAATTGAGATTTTTAAAGTATTATAAACGGTTTACTTAAAAGGTTTATAAAGTTGACATTTTATAAATTAAGACATTGGAATTATAAAACAAGTTTTTATAAGTGTTAAAAGTGAAGTGATAATAAAAATCATATGTGAACGAGGTTTATAGATTTATAAATTGTGAAGTATAAATTATATAGAAGTTGTAGAATAGAAGATTTATAAGGAATTTGCTTATAAATTAGATTTTTGCACTTAGATGAGATTTGAACAGAAATTGCTAACTGAAATGATTTTATAAGTTGAAATTGTTATGAACTATAAATGTGATTTATAAACGTTGTTTATAAATTCGAAATTACTTATTTTGATAAGTAATTTTAGAAGTTAATAAAAGGAGAATTTTATAAATCGAAGTTGTTAGAAAATATAAAGGTGAATTTAAAAACGTTGTTTTATAAATTCGAAATCAATCAAATTTGATGAATTTAATATAGAAGTTATTAAGGGAATTTTATCCACGATTTTGGATAGTGGATAATTCTTGAAATATAAATGTGTAGAAAAGATTGAAATTTGGTTAGTGAAGTATATTCACGATTTTGGACAGTGAATATATTATTAAGTAAAATGGATCTGTTTTGGGAAATTGTTACTGGAATAAGATGAAAATGATTTAACTATGTTTTAAAATGTGTTAAATATCGAAACCATAAATTTCAACATTTATTGTTGAAATAGACGTTTTCGAGGAAAATAAGGAAATGGTGGACTATAACACTGTTGTTATAGTAAATGATTTTCGAAAGGAAATGTTTTTGTTTTATATAGTATTGGGATTTATATATCTATCTAAATTTCAAATCCCTATACTAGTGATTTTGAGTTGTCGTAACGATGTTTTACGTAACATTCGTTTTGACTCAAATAAATGTTGTCAAAGTAAATGATTTCCTTAAAGAATGAAATATATACTTAATTTTGATTTAAGTATATCGAATATTTTCCAAGTGTTGAAAATAAATAGATTTGTGAAACACTTATTTTTAAATAAGTATGGAATTGCTTTTCCAATATGAAACGAACGTTTTGAGAATTTATCCTTGTAAAGATAAATTGAAATTGAATATTGAAATCGATTCGAAAATCGTATATCAGGGGATATTTTTGAAAATATGAATTCACTATGGAATTTATAAAGGAAATGGAAATTCGTTTTAAAAATAAACGTTGATTTATTTTTAAAGTGTGGAAATTTTATATCTAGTAAAGATATTTTGGAAAATAAATAATTTGGGAAAATTATTTGGAATCTGATGATGTTGCGCATCTTTATTGATAGTTAAATAACCGACTATCAATAATTACCTTGAATGGTATTTGTTGTGAATTGGATGAATTTGAATGCCACACTTATTTTTGAATAATCGCTCACTATTCGGGTTAGCCGGGAAAGGACCATGGGGTCGTATAACCCATTCCGAATATGTGATACGTCGTTATGAATTGCATTCGAAGACCGGTGTTGAAGACCGGATATTTTTGAAAACGGAAGGATTACCGTCGAGTTACTCTACATCGGCTGATCTCCGGTTTAGAGGTTTTATCACCCTTAGTGACGGGAAGTCCGGACGTGATTAGAAAATTATCCGGATATGCAAGGGCTTCATGAGAAGTGCCTTCGGTTCTGTTCGATCCCGGAACAGACTTGTATGGATTGTGTGTCTGACGTTACAATTTGAGATATAAAGCTGATTTCTTTCAAATACATATCTGTTGGTGGCGGAGAATTTATTCTCTTAGCTTAACACCCTTCTCTGAGACGTACGAGCTCAGAGGTTATGTAGTTGAAATTTATCAGCGATATACTCCCAATTTGGTAACGTGGCATACTAAGTGTTGTTGTGAAATGATCAGTGTTTGATCATTTGCGATATGATCATTTGTTTGATCTTATATCTTTGTGATCATAGGTTGATCATTTGTTTGACCCGAAGCATGGCTTTGTAGAAAGCGTAGCTTTGTGGATGAGACTTCATCGAGCCTCACACCCCGGAAATGGTCGAAACAGGAAGGATGCGGCAAGGTTCTAGGGAGTAGCGCCCCTTAGTGTATGTCATTCCTTCTGGATAGAGGTGGTATCATGGTATGGAGCCCAGATACTTAACCTATGTGGTTGCTGCATTATTATTTATGTGGTTTGTTGGAAATCAGGGATCCTCGGGAAGATCGGTTACGATCGGTGGATGACATACGCGTGTCAGTAGTTACCTATTTTTGCAGAGGTAACCCGGCCTTGTGTTGGCAGAGATCTAACCGTAATGTTAGGTTATTTCTCGGGTCGTCTATTCCAGGGACGTACCCATCGTGGATAGGAAGTTCCTTAGCCTGACCATTTATTGGAAATCCATCTTCCAATACGCACCTTGTACGGTTTTAGTTGTAGAACCTGCCATCTAATATGGCAGCTATAGTAAGCATACTATAATGGTACGTATGCTGGCTAAGATTTATATTGTACTTTCGAAATGTTTTCTACACTATGCACTAAAAATAATATCCAAAATGATTTGATTTTGCGTAGTAAGCATTTTTGACTATCATAAGAAGAAATCTCCTCCAATTCTACGTTTGCATTGTGTGTGTGGTGGGAGGTCTTATGGTAGTTTCATTTTCCAAAATCATTGCGAATTTGTTTTATTTTCTTTGTGAAAAATAACTGTTTTACGATCTCACACCAGTCACCATGACTGACTCGGAGTTTATTGTTTCCCTTCTAAACTCTAGGTGCCCACAAATTTCCACACGGGCAGTCTAGAGTTAGGTTATTAGGATATTCTGGATATTCTGGAGCTTTGGAGATAAGCTGGATGACGAGACGTAGTATCTGTATCTGATAGAATTTATTCCGCTGTGTATTCTGTATGAGGACAAGTTTATATAACTGTCCATTGTTGTATATTGACTCTGATTGATGTATGTATAAACTGATATAGTTCTTTGTTTTAAAAGACTAGTAATTATCTATTGTATATTGTTCCGCTGCGATATGTGAGATTCTGATATTGTTTCTGTTCTGATGTTGTTCTGTTGTTCTTCTCTTCTTTTTCTTCTATCTTTTCTTCTACCTCTTCTTTTAAACCATAATGGTTCGCTTTTTCGTTCACCTTGAGTAAATCGATGGAGATTAGCGTCTATTCAAGGGGTACGGAAAAGCGGGTTATTACATTACCCATATCCCCCTTAACACATTTTATATATTCCCATAGTCTATACAGTACCGTAACTCCCCCCATAAACTGGAGGGCTATCAGAGGGCACTCCATAGGTATGGTACAGAACAAACTCGTAGAAGGCGCTCTAGGGCATGTGAACACGGCACACGAGGAAATTCCAGGGTAGATATACCGTTTGTGGATCCGGACTGGTGGTGACGCGTAGCAGCTACTACCGCCCACCTCGGAACACACTCCCAAAACAAATCGAGGGGTGGCCACCAAAACAATCACAAAAGCAATAGAATGGTATCAAAGAAATGTGTTCGATCGGAGGAATGACCTCACTTGGCCCGGCGTGGCTCCTGGTTTTAGTCACATCTAAGCTGACTCATGGGAGTCAGTGTCACGTCATACCATATAGAATCATCGCCAAACCATCCTACTTCATTTCTGGAATCTCCACTACGTAAAAAGTTGTTAAAGTGGTTTTCGGTATTGGCAGAGAGTATGACAATATCTGATCCCGGTCTCTTTAACAACCAAACGTTATTATAACACCGTGGTCATTTCAAAAAATCATATTCATTTCAAAACCATATCAAATTCGATATCATTATTTGCTTTAAATAATATTCATTTCCAGAATCGTAACACTTTCAAAAATTTTAACCATTTCGAAATCATAACATTTTTGAAATCATAGCACTTTAGAAATCGGAACACTTTTGAAATTATAACACTTTGAAATCATACCCCTTTGAAATCATAACACTTTCCACTCAATAATTTAGACATAGGAAATAGTATATGTAATAAAATAGATTTTTAAAATAAAATATTTTATATAATAAAATAGTTTATATATAAAAAAATAGTTATAAATTAAAAATAGTTTATATTAAAATAATTAGTATATTAAAATAGTTTTATATTAAAATAGTTTAAAATGAAATATATTCATAAAGTAAAATACTTTTATATATTAAAATACTTTATATAAAATAAAAATAGTTTCCTCAAATTTCACAAATCGATTCCGATCAACTTGAATTCCAAAAATTCAATTAAATTAAATCTCAATTCAGTTCAAAACCATTTAAAATTTATATCGATTTCAAATACATATATAAATCATAATTTAAACAATTCAGTTTCAATAGATTTCAAAGCTTAATTTCATTTATATTTCAAATTCAACGTTACCATTATTTTATATTGAAAAATTCACTTAGTAAATTCAATATTATTTAAATAAAACTTTAAATTTCAACTTATATAAACTAGATATTCCCTTCAATTTATTTATTTGAAATATTCATTTAATCACTTTAAATCAAAAATCAAGTTATAAATCATATCTATATGATCTCAAATTTAATAAGTTCCAAATCGGATTTATTTAAGAAAATTTCAAATAAATTTCCATTTCTTTGTCCAACTCAATTTATTTAAAATTATCCTCAAATCTATATTAAAGATATAATATCTTAAAATCAATATTTATAAAAACACATATTTCTTTTCAAATCCTTGGAAATCTTTTTTTATCAATATATATATATATATATATATATATATATATATATATATATATATAAACCAACGGTGCCTGTATATAATTTACTATCCTATGGTCAAGTGATACGGATATTTATCATTTCAATCCGCAATTTAAATATATACGGGTATATATCTTTTCAACCTGCAATCCCAAATTCAATTCAATGAAAATTGCTTGGGTTTATCATTTCAACCCATAACGATTTTCCTCTATTCTACAAAACCGTTTGAGTATGTATCATTTCAACCCATAGGGAATTCTATACTAACAGGGAAATTGAAGAGTGAAAGAAGTTATGATAATAATTTAATACATCAACAACAAGCATATAATATCAATAACAATCACATATAATATAAACAACAGGATATGGTGTCATATCCCATAGGTGAACAATTGCAGATAATAACATATCATATATAACAATTTAAACAATTAACAGTTCAAATTTGCAGCATATTTCAATTGTCGTTTCAATTGAAATCAAATTTAATAATATAAGAACGTTAATCGTGAGTGATTGCTCACCTTTTGAGGTTAGAGAGACAAGAATGAGAAGCGACTGATATGGATACGCACACGGATACGGGCACAATTACGACTAGCGGGACAGCGAAAAGCTTGGAATAGCTGCGACAAATTCAATATTGGGAGAGTAAGTTAAGATGGGCTAGAGATCAATGAACAAGTATGTGTATATATATAGCTATGTATTTATATTTTTATTTTTAAGATCGTTACAACTCTAACACATATTTTTAAAATATATATATTACATTACATGTACCACACATGAAATCCTTTCTTAAAACTAATATATCATTGGTATACTAATATATAATAGTTACACGTACGAGATACATAACATATATATATAGCTTGGACTGGATTGAAAAAAAAAAGAGAAAAAAAACAAATATATTTTAACTTTTCTGCCACAAGTACACATTGTACACATTGCAATAGCAAGCTATATATATGTGTGTATAGGCTATCATACAAACTTTTGGTTTGATTAGAAATCAAACAAAGCACCTATCAAATCGATATTAAAAGCTTACAGCCCATATATATTCAAGCAATGATATAAACTGATATAACAAAAACAAAATCTGGTATACGATAGATTTTATATGGATGCTAATATAAACTTATACAATCAGATAATTATATATATTTATATATATACAACTTTTAGAAATCAATACTAAATAAACGATTATTAAATTTTCCAAATTTTCCATATATATTCACACGGCCACTGTGTAATAAAAGTTAGAAAACATACGTATGAAGACATACCTTATTATTATTATTTCCATAGTCCCATATACATGTAAACTCAGCATAGAATCATAGAAAAAATATATATATACATATATCATAGACTTAATACATATATATACACGAGCATACACACTATATTTCAAGTCAATATTTATTATAAACCAACACATACTTACCTTATGTAATGTAAATATAAATCAACAGATTGTATATAACTAGTAAAGCTTATATACAACAACCCAGTTTTGCATACTCATATGAATAAAAGATATATGCGAATTTTTTTATATATTATATATACACTATGTAATTGCAAAGCAGCTTGGCAGGCCACATCATATAAAACTATGTATATTGTACTATATTATGAACTTATTTTAAAAATATATGTGTACTGACAAACATATTATACGAACTTACACAAATTTTATATATAAAGCAATATATAAAACATACGTATAAAATAATACGATATATATATACTATTTATATACAAGGCTGACAAGGGGAGGAAGGCATGCACCGGGAGAGTCGGAGTGATGGCTGCTGTAGTGGGTTCGGCTGGAGAAATGGCAGCATAGTATGGGTTGTTGCGGCCAGGCGAGGCACGCCGTCAGTGCGTGTGGAGTTGAACTGGGGTCACTGCCGAATCTAAAAGAAAGGTGAAAGAAAGGCGAGAGCAGGGGTTACACGTGGCATCAGTGAGAGCGGACCCGGAGGTGGAAGCCGATGGAGTGGGAGGCGTGGATCACGGATGCTATGGAGGAGGGGCGAGCGGTGATGGTGGGTGGTTTGGCGATAGGTAGGGGAGAGGGAAAAATGGGAAGAGGGCGGTTTCAAAGTGGTTGCGTGCTTATCACAAAGAAATGAAAACATCAGATATTCATTTTATTTCTCTTTGCATACACTTTATAATATATGTAGATTAATTTCAAAATCAGGAATAGAACAACAGAAACAAAGAGAGATGAGGGGAACGGGTCAAATAAATATCAAAACCACGAAAACATACAGAAGTGAAAGAAGAAAAGAAAAGAGTATAAGTTGTCCTTAAATGATGTATGGATGTGTGTATACCTTGTATAATGCAAAGTCTTGCTGCTACAGCTAAGGAATGTACATACAACAATTTAATGCAAAGTCTCCAAAAGATCACTTCCAAGTCAAATGAAAAGATGTGGCAAAAAAAATGGAAAATATACGGGTACCGATTCGGTTACTGCTTCATAGGTTCCATTGCGTATCGGACTCCAAAAACATAATGAATATACTATAAAGATCAACACGATGAGACAATCAGAATGGTACACAGATATGAGTGAGATGATCATCCTATCAAAAGTCGATATTCGGTGCCCAAAATGCTACAAATTTGCGGAAAATAAGATAAACGGAGCAACAACAGTCCAAATTTGGAGAAACGAAAGATGACGTCTCACTCAGAAGATGATTTACAAATTTATTGTGTTAAAATATTTAGGTTTGGAAAACATTTTATTATCATCAAATATTAACTGATGTAAATTTAAATAAAATTACACAATAAAATAAACTTCCATATTTTCTGATGTAAATTTACCATTTGCTATGTTTAAATAGACGCATCCCAAATATCAAAATTATATTTTCAAATTCAGTGATTTAAAAATTCAGAAAAATTCAGTTAATTATGTTAATAAAACTAATAAAATTTACGGGTCATTACATTGAGCTCAAAGAAATAAATCTCAAAGAAAACAATTTTTAAACTGAAAATACATTTCAGAATAGAAATCATATTTCTTATTCCAATATTAAGTATCAATTAAATTACATATATTCTTATAAATTCATTTTGATTTCAAATGGTCAAACTGTTCAAAAGAAAACCATACTGAAGATCATAACAAACTCTTTACAAAAGCGCATTCGATTATCCTTAACATTTAAGGACATCAAATATGTTGCACTTTACGTAAACCGATCAAAATGACATTTCAACAATCGAGTACTTATATCTATCTTGTAGTTTTTGGTCTTCTTTTACATTAACACAATATGATCCCTTTTGTAATCAATCAGATTGAATATTCGATCTTGCACTAAGGTTTATTTGGTTTTTTGAATGAACTGAAATATTGTACATTACAAACTTTGTCCATTCACCATATAACATTTATATGCAATTGTATATGGATCAAATATCCATAGTCTTGTATTGCTTTTAGAGTTTGAAAATCATAGAATGCAATATATGGTCTTGACCAAATAAATGCGTAAGTGACCAAACCACGAATATATTCAGTACTGGTAAAATCAGGCACTTACGTGGGTGTTGATACATTAATATGCAATAGGAATTTAATAGTGGGTATTATAATTCCGTTTGTCAACTTTCAATTCAGTTTGTTTGTATATGTTAATTGATAAGCATTTTATCAATCGTATTAAATGCACAAATATATCATAGTAGATAACTATAACATTATTTAGCATATGTTTAAAATGGTTGGTAATTAGTTAATGTTAATTAACCAAGATTAGTAATTCATAAGTAAGTAATCTGATTTAAATTAATTAAAAAATTTATTGACCTTACTTATGGATGTTTGGATTATATTGGATCTCATTTGCTATATTACAGCATGATGGGGGGTTCTCGCTTCATGGTTTGGTGGCGAACGGGAGACTCTTACCCCTACATGTCCCTGAGAGGGATGGGTTGGTTATGCAGTCGAGAGGCTGGCCGTAAAAGCACTTGCGAGGTACCAGTGTAAGCCACGGTGGTGCTGGGATGGTTGCAAAGCCTACCAGTGTATGCCACTGTAGGGATGGTTGAAAAGCCTACCGATCGTTACATTTTGGAAATTTAAATTCACTATGGGATTTATAAAGGAAAGGGGAATTTGTTTAAAAATAAACATTGATTTATTTTTGAAGTGTGGAAAATTATATATCTTGTAAAGATATTTTAGAAAGATAAATAATTCGGAAAATTATTTGGAATCTGATGATGTGATGTAATGTATAAAGTGATATAGTTCTTTTGATTTAAAGATTATTCATTTATCTATTATATGTTGTTCCGCTGCGAATGTGAGATTCTGATATTGTCTCTGTTTCTGTTGCTTCTTCTTTCTTTTTCTTCTGTTTTCTTCTACCTCTTCTTTTTCTCCATAACAATTCGGTTTTCCGGCATTCGATTGCTCGACAGTTGATACAGTGAATGTATTAATGTCGATTTTCGAGCGACGAAAAATCGTAATCGTTACAGTTGTACAATATAAAAAAGGTTAAATGTTACCATTTCATCTTTCTAATAAGGCTCCCACTAGTCTTTTATGTTTCTCTAAACCCTAATATGAAACAAAGAAGTCTTTCGACTTAACTAGTGGGTGTTAGGATTCGTCTGTCTTGGTATTCTGACCTTGAGTTTGCTCAACGAATAATAGCCCCACAAACGATGGATATCTCCTTATCGGTTGTATTACATACAACTCCTAACCCATTTTTCCTTGTCCTAATCTCATTTCGACCTTGAGTTTGCTCAACAAATCGAAAGAGATTATTCACTCGTACCTACCATATCGTGATGGCCTAAGAATAATATATGTACCTTGAGTTTGCTCAACAAATACATATAGTTATCTTACCTTATATGTTCAATATATTAATAATACTATACATAACATCCCCAGTATGAGTATGCTCAACAACTAAGGAGTATGCAAGTAATTTATTAATATATATATGGTAGAGGAAAACATTATATTGAATGATATTGACTTATGGAGTAATGTATTTCTTATGAAATGCTATCGTGATTCAAGTGTCATACACATTAGAAGTCACAATATATGTACATTTTTGTATGTATTTATTCCTTAAGTCATTTTGGGCTTCTTTAATGTTCCACTTTTAGTTTATACATTCATATCATATAAATTTTTTTGTTAAATATGTTAACCATAAAATATAAGTGAAGATAAAAAAAGGCATTTCGAAAACCTTCCGTATTGGTAAAGAGCATCGGGAGGAATCAACTTCCGACTCTGCCGAAAGGGATGTATTACACTAGTAAAGAAGAAGCAAATGATAGCTTCAGGGTCTAGCTTTCACAAGCATGAAGGAAACAACTACTAAAGCACAACAAAACAACTAGATACAAAACCACTAAGCACCTCTGTAGAATATGCTAGTATATGATTTTTGTTTGATGATAATAAACATATATATATATATATATATTTGTTTAAATGTATTTGTTATTGTACTGTTTTAATTTTTCATATAATTAAATAAATATTTGTTGAATAAAATAAACAGCTCGGAATTCATATTCAAACAAATATTTTATTCAAACAAATATTTTATTACAAATTTAAATAGTACAAATTTGAGCTCTCATTAAATTTACATATTTTCAATACAATTTCAATTACAACACATTTTTCACTTTACAATTTTCACCTCACTACATAAGTCACTCAACATTCTATTTGATCTTCAACCTTATTCCAGCTTGAATCAAGCATCTGAGCTATTGGCAAAATAAACACTGACATAGTAAAATTGAAAAAGAAATTATTTTGCAGTGTACAATAAAATGTGTGTTGTGAAAATATTATTTGCCTCAGTTATTTGGGTTGTTCGTCATCATTTTCTTTTAATTCATCTTACACGAACAACTTGTGACATGCACAGTGTATCACTGTACATGCCACAGGGCCTTCCACATCAATATACACTTGCTTGTTAAAACTGTAGGGACAAGTGAGCACAAGGTCAAACCCAAGCAAAAGCTAGATTCAACTCAAGTGAAAATGCTCGACTAAAAATTTAACATGAAAGCATGACAATACATATGGCACCAGAGGCAAACACAAACACTCACAACATCAAAAGCAACCAGGACCATAACAAGATAACAAAGTTCTCTTGCAACAATGACTCAAATAACAAAGTCAGTGGGACACATATAAAAGCAGACTACAATAAAGAAATATAAGCAGTAATGACCACATACAAATCAGACCTTCCATTGTTATGAAGTCATGAACATAAGACAAATGCAAGACTAACCAGGAAACCAAACTACACAGTAGAACTCGAACTGATATAGGTCCAACCAAACAGAGTTCACTTCAGACCAAATCAGACATAATGCAAAACAAACAACACAGCCTCAGCACTCAAGTGCACAAGGACAGCAGCAAGCACATGAAACCAAGTGCAGACTTACTTATGAATGACCACATATGTTCAAAGTGCTCAAATGTACACATGACTTTAAAAGGAAACCAGATTGGAAATGTGCAATAGCAAGTTCACATACATACAACTCTGCATAAATAGAAAAGCCTCAACATACATATATACATGCATGTATACATGTATATACACAGTGACAAACTAATGCAACAGAGATTTATGCATGCACATGAAACCAGAGGGATGAAAAAGTCAACATGAATGCATAAAACATGGATTCAAACTAGTATCAGATCATTCAATGCACACAACAACAAACAAGCTCAGTTTTAACAATGTAACATGAACATGCTTAACAAACATGGTCTGGTGCAAAGAAACATGAAGACTCAATACAACTGAACCCAAACAAGTAGACCATAACAACCAGAGAGCATGCATATGAGATTCAAGTACAAACCAGTAATGACTCAAATCAGACCAGAGGCAATCAAGTGCATAAGCACACAAAACACACAACACACATATATACATGAGTGAATACACATTTATACATATATGTAGTGCACCAGACATAATCCAATGGAACGAAGACAGTGAAATCAGGTCAAAGATCATAGCACACATTCAATTACAAATTAACCCAAGAGGACCCAAACCAGAACAAGATAACACGGTAGAAGTTTGAATGAAGTAATCAAGTCAAAGTTGAAAAAGAATTGGACTTGCAGAAGAAACATGAATTTAAACGGCAAAAATTTTCTCAAAATTCAAAGGGCCGAAGTCAAAGGAGTAATGAATGGAACCAAAATTCAAATTATATCCAACCGACTCAAGCAAGTGCAAATTTATCGGTAATGTGTAATCAATTGAACCAGTCAGAATAAATCACCATCGTTCAAGCACAAAGCAACGCAAGAGATAAATTCATGAAGAATTTAAAGCAAATTATATGAACGTACATTTATGGTTTTCATCCCTATTTAAACCCAGTCATCATCATCGGCAGTGGGCATTGGAGTTCGAAACAAAAAATCCTGAGAGCATATTTAGAACAAAAACTAAAAACTCCAATCAAGTTCGAAAGAGAGTCGAGTTCAAGCATATCAAACAGAGAAATCAAAGCAAAATTTGCAAACCAATTTCTATTCAGTCGAACTCGAAAAATTGGAGCAGCCGCAATCAATAATCAGCAAAGGAATAGATTAACAAGCCATATCAAAGAGTATTCATCACTGTAATCGAACAATATCAAGTGGCGCTTCAATTTTACCAGAAACCGTAGCTTTTGAAAAGGAACGAAGGAACAAAAGGGACCGGCTGATAATACAGAAGAAAGGGAGAGGCACTTCATTTAATTATTAAGTGGGTCGATCCTATTTTATTTATATTGGGCCTAACTTTTAATCAAATTAGAAAATAGGGTTTTGTTTAATTTTTTATTTTCAATCGTAATTTTATTTTTTAAATTGTGTAACTTTCTAGTCATGTGACCATGTTACCAATTACAAAATTAAGTGGGCCGGTCCTATTTTATTTATATTGGGCCTAACTATTAATCACTCCCAGGGTGAAAATGATCCTACAAGTGGTATCAGAGCAAGGTTAATAACATAGATGTCTAACCCTAGTTGCAAATCTAGCAAGAGTCAGTCTAGTATTATTCCTCCTATTTTTGATGGAACATATTTTTAAAATTGGAAATTAAAAATGGAATTTTATTTAAAATCTGTTAATTCTAAATGTTGGGATATTATTGAAAATAGGTGTGATATAGTAGACGAGAAAAATACTTCGATTAATGCTCTTGCTATGCATATATTATATTCTCATATTAATCGAGATAATTTTAACCATATCTTTCATTGTGAAAGTGCATAGGAAATTTGGAATACTTTTAATGCAATATATGGTGCAAAAGTAAACAACGGTGAGAAATCCTCCACAATCGACTCAGTTGAAGAAACATGCTTGACAGGATTTGCAAAAGGCAGCAATAATGAAGATTCAATAGCCGATGAGATAAGTGATCTTTCATTTAATGATTTAGTTCTCTTGTGCTGAAAATTAATTGAAAATAATGAAGCTCTTGAGATGAAAAATAATAAGTTGAAAAGGGAACAATCTAAACCACGTTAGAAAAATAATGAATTGGAAAATGAACTTAAAAATATTTGGAAAAATAAAAATTCTAATTGCAAAAGGTATTTGGACTATGAAGAAGAATTTGCCTGTTTACATGAAAATTTTCAAAAGTTAGAAAACGAAATTTTAAATTGGGAAAAGAACAAAACTGAGTTGATTTGTAAAAATAATATTTTGCAAAAAGAGTTGGATAGTTTTAAGAAGTCGGAAAGTTCTAAATGTGCGATTTTTGAAAAGAAATTAAATGAGGTCAACGAAAATTTCAAAACCCTTGAAAAAGAAAACGTGACTTTGAGAAAATCTGAAATTATTCAATTATATCACGAGGTTGAAAAGGATTTTGAAAAAATTGAATTTAAAAACTCCAACTCTTTGAAATTGTGATGCTAGAAATTGAGACTAAAATTAGAGAACTTCAAAATGAAAATATAGGCTTGAAAATGAATAATTTTGAAAAAAGAGATGGTCCCATTATTTGTTGTTCGAAGCTAATAAATGAAAATAAACTTTTAAAATCCAAAGTTAATAAACTTGAGTTGATTACTTGGAAATCTTTTACAGGAGAAAAATCATTTAATATGCTCCTAGAAATCTACTCTTCGTGAATAAAAGGAAAGGATTTGGATTTGCAAAAGTGTCAAAATATGAATAAACGACTAATAACGCCGTTAAGGGGATAAGTGTGATACCCAAATACGTTAAGTGTGGAAATATTAGACATGGCAAGAATAATTGTCAAAATATATACAAACACAAAACAGTTAAACAAATATGGATTCCTAAAGGTAGGAATATAAATGGTTTGTAATTTAAACAAATTTGGATTCCCATGGGTACAATGTAGATGATAATGGTTTGTTATATAGACAAATTTGGGCACCAAAGATTTCAGTAGATAATAATAGTGGTCCTACATCCTTAGTTAGACTACTTGCCTTCTCCAAAGTTTAGACACATAAGTGGGCTAAGGAACAAATTTGATGGTGATAGATTTTGAGTTGTTCTAGGTGATTGATAAACTAAAATTTAAATGTTCCTTAGGCTATAACGATTAGATAGAGATCATCACATTTTGGATATCACAGAATCAAAGGAAAGTGAGGTATGATCTCCTAACTCAATTTTGTTCACATATTGTTAATTATGTTTTCATCGACATTGATGAAGTATTTCTACCATATCTTGAGCTTCTTAACTCTGATTTGTAAAATTCTTGAAGTTTTGGAAAGCTAACCGATAATGCTACAACCTTTCTGTTTTTTGTTTTTATCGATTCACTTTGGAATGTCATGAAAAGCTGCTTTGACGAATTTTTTGAATGTGTATTTTTGCTCAATATAGATTACTTTACTTGTGCATGATATAAATGGACATGCTAAAAAATTTCAAAAAACAATTCAAGTATTGTGGAGTACACGTTTTTCTTATATACCACTATATATCTCAAATACAAATGGTATCTGAATCATCTCATGTTGAAATCATTTTTGCAATTATTTATTTTGATTTTCAACTAGAAGTCATTCTCACAAAACCACCTTACACAAAATTGATTTTCACTTATTTTAATTTTTGAAACTTTGGTTTTCATCATGTTAGAAATACTCTAATTTATTTCGGTAAGAGATGTACTCTAGAAAAGATAATCATTGACTAATTGAATCATTTGGAACTCGTCAAAATTATTTTAGTGTCTAAAAAGTGATGAATAGTGATTAAATTATATTTTATAACAAGAGGAAGTATAATTTTATAATTTCATGAAAATTAAACAAATTTTATAATATTTTATAGATTAGTACTTATTCCATGATCATTTCTATCAGTTTTACCTTTCTGTCAATCCATACATCATAATATAGCGTGCACAATTTGGTATTTTAAAAATAGGGGAATATTTTTTTTGTAAACTAATTATATCCTAAAGTATTCACTCTCATTTAAAAGTCCTCACGGTTATGCATGGGTGAATTACTTGAATTTCTATATATGGGCTTCCATTCTTATTTAAAAGTCCTCACGGTTATGCATTGATGGGACGCACATAAGAAAGGGATAAATATCAAGTATATTCTAATCTCATTTAAAAGTCCTCACGGTAATGCATGGTTAGAAATAATTGACATATTTTTTTTAAAGAAAGGTAACTACTAACCTCATTTAAAAGTCCTAATGGTTATGCATGGTTAGTAAGTGCTTTACATTTTTTTGTATAATATTTGAAAAGAGAAAATGCACAAATTATTCCTTTATTGAAAATATCAAAATCTTGTCACAATATGAAATTTTCCATAATCCTACCATTTCTCTAAAGTGGAGTTTGTTTCTAGTTAATAAAATATTATGATTTTTGTTTGATTAATTAAAATTTGATATTAATATTTTCCTCTTGATTTGATTTTATATTTTTAATCAAAATCGTAGCTATTTCAATTACTACTATATTTTTTGATGATAACAAAACGGGGAGAGAGGTTAAGATTTTGATTTTTGAGCAATATTCTTACTAATATTCGAGAGTGTTTTTATTCAAAGTTATTTTTAATTAATTTTTCAGTTTTAACTACATGCATCTGTATAAGGGGAGCTTTGTTATAGGAGGAGCATTCAACTAGAGAGAGTCAATAGAATTCATCATGACCAAATACATTTAATAGAGTCAAAATCTTAATATATGTTTGTTATCATCAAAAGGGGGAGTTGTAGAATATGCTAGTATATTATTTTTGTTTGATGATAATAAACATATATATATAATCGTTTAAATGTATTTGTTATTATACTATTTTATTTTTTCACATAATTAAACAAATATTTGTTGAATAAAATAAACAACTCAGAATTTATATTCAAAAAATATGTTAACGTTGAAAAATCGACGCTAACACCCCGGTGTGTATATGAGTTATGTGAAAGCACCACCCGTTGGTACGGGAATAGAAATGAACAGAAAATAACAGAAAAGTAAAGAGACAACAGTTTAATAGTGGTTCAGCTTAAGATTTAGCCTACGTCCACTTTAATCTCCTTTATTGATGATTCAATTACAACTCTTTACAATACACTTCGATTACAACACACTATAAACGAGTAGCTAGAACTTTGATGTGAGAGGGCTCTTTGAATCCATGTCGGATGTGTAGATCTTCTCTTGAAGTTCGTTGAGCGTCTTCGGTGTTTGGAGTGCTTGAAGTGTTGGGTGAGTCGAGAAAACAGCAGAGTATCGGCCTTATAGAAATGAGCCAAAAGTCTTTTTGAAGTTGGAGTAGGCGACGTATTTATAGGGAGGGTTCGAAGTTAGGTCGTAGGTCGTGAACGACCTAGGGGTAGGTCGTAGGTCGTGGGCGACCTAGTAGGCATAGTTTACGACTTAACAATTGCACTTGTTCACTTGAATATGTTGACAAGTCATAGGTCGTGAACGACTTAAGGTAGGTCGTAGGTCGCTTGCAACCTAGTGGGCATGTTTTGCGGCTTAACAGGGTGCACATGATCTGTCTGAACAAAGTGGCAAGTTGTAGGTCGTAAGCGACCTTAGATAGGTCGTAGGTCGCTGTGATGTTAAGTCGTTGGAGCTTTAGGTCGTTGAACTGTTCCTTCTTTAGGTCGTTGGACTGCTTTGTGATGTTAGGTCACTCCATCCTTTAGGTCGCTAAGTCGTAATAACTTTTAGGTCGTTAGAGACTTTAGGTCGTTAGTACTCTTAGGTCGCTTCCTTCTTTAGGAGTTAGGTCGCTGGAGAAGTTAGGTCGTTAGTACTCTTAGGTCGCTTCCTTCTTTAGGAGTTAGGTCGCTGGAGAAGTTAGGTCGTTAGTACTCTTAGGTCGCTTCCTTCTTTAGGAGTTAGGTCGCTGGAGAAGTTAGGTCGTTAGTACTCTTAGGTCGCTTCCTTCTTTAGGAGTTAGGTCGCTGGAGAAGTTAGGTCGTTGAGTTGTAGCTCGCTCCGAAAAGAGGAGTTAACATTTGCCCCTCGAAGTACAGGCCTATGTCATAGATCGTGTGCTTCGATCTAACTCTACTAGGTCATGAGCGACCTAAAACTTATGCTAACTCGTGCGCCTATTCGCCTTCTCCTTTCTGCTCCATATAAATTTGTTAGGTCGCTGCTTCTTCCTCACTTGACTGCTTCGATTTCTCGCTTTGCCATTAACTGATTTCAAAGACGAATTTGAGTTAATCATTCAACGATTCATCCCTGCTAACACATTATGTAAGTAGACTCGATCTCTATCCATCCCACGATCACCATCGAACCACGAATTTCCATCTCCTAACCCCAGACCAATTTTATGCGTCGTGCTTCATTTTTTAAGTCACGTTGTGGTCGATTTTGATCGCCATTAGTTGCGATTCACGGAAGCACAGCAATGAGTTGAATCTATGATGGATCGGAGATGCTTTGAATCGATTTTTGGATGATTCGGTGGTATGTAAGAATGATGAATTTCACGAAGAGGATGATGAATTTCATCGTGAGTGATAACGGGTTACCGGGTCACAGTTTTAACGAGATGGTGAGCTATTGCGTGGAGAAGAAGTCAGCGATTTAAAGAATCTGAGCGACTTAGTAGCCTTCACGACCTAAGAAGCTTAGCCGACCTAAGAATTCTCGCGACCTAAGGATCTTCCGAATTTGCGACTTAACTTTTAGGTCGTGCTAGGATTCCAACGACCTAGGACTTGGTTAAATTTGCATATGAATTCCAATCAGAACGACTTAAACAAATTTACGATCTAACTATTAGGTCGTGCTGAGATTCAAACGACCTAGGACTTAACAGCTTGGACATGAATTGCATGACCTAACTTTTTGCGGCATAGGCTTTAGGTCGCGGCCGAGCTAGGACTTGAGCAAATTTGGACTGCCTTGAACCTTTTAACTTGCACAGTGCGACCTAAGAAAGCTTCGACCTACGCTAGGTCGCTGGACGACCTAAGACTTATAAAATTTGGGTAGAACTTGATTGAACTGCTTGGACTTTGTTACACTTTCTTACAGATTGCACTAACTTTTAATCTAACAACCTGTTAAACATAACATTTGCAGAAAACTAGGACGAATATACTGCCATTGACTGCCCACATCGAATGACAGATTAGTCGATAAAGAATAATCAATTTAAACGATCTCTGTGAATGAAATGCTGTGAATTAAAAAGTTCAAGTGAAGTATTAAAGCAAAGCTAAAATAATCAACTAAAACTGATTTGCTTGCATCAACACTGTACTTGATCTTGAAATAACAAGCCCTGAAACTTTGTAATTATCAAATGTCAATTAACATGATTTCAGTTATATCTGTTTGTTACTTTTATTAGTTTCGCACAACACTTCACACTTTTAGGAAACGTGCACCTTCATATTTGAATGTCCAGTTCCTTGTGTAGAATGACTTCTCAACAAGAAGAGACAGTCGGACAAGCTGAAGAAGTCTTCCCCATAGCTAATATCTTGGATGGTCCTCCAGAAAGAATTTCAACTACTCTAAATCTACGGGCATTCAACCAACTATGTACTCAGTTTGGTATTGCCGAAACGGATGCTTTGCTTCCTGGAGTAAACGATACTGCTGACAGGCCACCTCTCGGTTTTGTCGCAGTTAATCGTCAGATGTGCTTGAGTGGAGCTATTCCGCCTTTTAATGATTTCCTTCGACAGCTTCTTCTTTGATTAACTATCTCTCCCTTTCAGCTGCACCCTATTGGCTATGCCATCCTAATGGGATTGTGTGTATTGTTCAGGAGGACACTTAACCTTCTTTCGAGCTTCGAAGAGATTTGTTACTTGTGCACTTTTGCGAAAAACAAAGATCACCCTTCTATCACACTTGTGAGAAGTGCTCGGAATCGTAGACTGATCATTGATCTTCCCGATAGTGCCCATGGATTCTTGAACCAATTCTTCTTCGTACGCTGTCCCCTAGGATTCTACGCCATTTGGAGAGTAGGAAGTAAGAATGCTTATCTTCATTCTTTTCATTTAGTTCAAGTTGTCAAATACTTAACTTCATTTTTTACTTTTGTAGCACTTCCTCCTCCGCTTAGAGATCCCAGCCACAAGTCAACCTTCGAAACTTTAAGTGTTATGGCTGCCGAAGAGAGAAGCACTAAATTTTTGCTGCAAGATGAGTTTCTGCATCAGTTCGGACTTTTACACTCATCTCGATCTACTCAGATTCAAGAAATTTCCAGTTCTGATATCGAAACATTAGCTGCCCCAGGTTCTGAAGCAGAGACATCAAATGCCCCAGTTTCTGCAGAAGAAATTATATCGGAAGAACCTACTGTAGAGACTGCACTAGTGAAGTGTTCTACTTCCGTTGATATTGCGGGGTCATTTGGAAAACTCACACTCTCCCCAGTAATCGAAGAAGAAGAACTTCCTCAACACTCCGGGAATGCTGATGATAAAGGAGTTGAGAGAAAAAGTCCCGCTAAGTTTGACGGTGACGACACTTTTGAAGGATTGAGTGATCTAATGATTACTTCACAGGAGCTCTTCAAAGACGATATAACTAAAATTACATCTCCAGCAGCTGAAGTGACATCTGCTTTGCAGCAAATTTCATCAACTCAAAAGTTGACTCCTGCTTCACAACCTGTTATCACTCCCCAACCAAAGAGTGGTTTGTAGCATGACGTGCATAGTTTACACGCCACACACACTTAGAATTTTTTGGCACTTATACGCACTTAACTTCTTTATTCTGAACATTTTTAAGACTTGTCTTTTTTTTACTTTCAGATTCTCCGATGGGGCAATCTGGTTCGTACTATGACAATTTCCAGCTCCATGGGAGCCGCGAAACTTATGATTATAGGCGCTATCTCACTGCCCCGAGGGAAACAGATTTAGAAAGAGCTGCCAGAAAAGCTCATGAAAGACAAACTTATGAGGAGTGGCAAAGAAGAAGGGATGATGACTCCTATAAAAGAAAATCCTATGATGATAAAGGGAAAAGTCACGTCATTGGAGATCCCAGCAAGCGGACCAAGCTTAGTGACGCGTCTGCAATTTCTAAAAAGATTGCTGCTTCTATCCCTCTTGACATTCCCTCCTGTTCTCCTGCTGTTAAAAAATCTGACATTCAAACAATTATCAACAGGCCTCAGTATCAAGTCAAAGATGATCCTTCTATACTTCAAAGCCGATTCCCAAATTGGTGCTTAAGAGGAGTGCGTTTCGACTTAGATTTGGTACCGATTGATAAGCAAGCTATGTTAAAAAACCTTGATGCTGTCAAACTCGATATCGAGAGAATGTCTGGCTGGCAGAAACTTGTCGACGAGCTTCAAAGAGTTAATCGTATGAATCTCGAAGCCATGTTGACCATGGAGAATGACAAGTCGGAGTGGGATAAAATTTGTAAGCAACATGATGCAGAGATGGCGAGCATTGCTGATGATAACGCGAGAGTTGAGTCTGAAATTAAAAAACTCAAGGAAGATCTCGCTACTTCTTCCGCTTCGCATTCTTAAAAAGGAGAGGTCTTTCAAAAACAAGTGCGAGATGCGCGTGCTGCTCAAAGAGATGCTAAGACAAAACTTGAGGCAGAGCGGCATGTAGTTGAAAGATACCGCAAAGATACTGCTCAGCTGCGGGAAAGAGTTAACTCCCAAGACCTGGAGATTGCAGCGTTAAAAGCTCGACTTCTTAAAGTTGAAAAAGAGGGGGATGAGGCAGTTGCCGGCCAAGTTGCAGCCATTGCCGAAAAAGAAGCGGCTGAGCAGTCGCACGAGGCGACGAAGGCCAAAATCAGCTCTACTTTATTTGACTTTTATATCCATAGCGTCTTGGGGCGCGGGAGCCTCTCATTTCTGGGTCCAACATATGAAATTACATTGGCCGAAGTGTGGGAAGCAATAATTGATATGTTCGGAGGCGCTGGCTACGCAGAAGCGGATCTTTAAGCGACCTATCTGGATGATGAAGCATGTACCGCCCTTGCCAGGGGAAAAGAGCAGCTTGCTAGGGAGCGAGCCGAAGCAGCAGGAGGAGAGCGTTTAGAGAAAGTGACTTTAACTGACCCCACTCGTCCTCCGACTTTAGTCGACCCTGATACCATTGGCTCTAGTTCTTATTCTCCACCTCCTGCAAAAGCCGAAGTCAAATTCGCGACTGCTGAGCCTCCCACTGTTCAAGTTGAGGAGAAGACCCAGAACGATATTGAAGCTGAAAAATTTGAAATCGATGTGATTAAGCCGACTTCTCCAGGTAACTTCGATGTTGACCCAAGTCAAGCAGATTACTTGCTTGCTTCACCTGAGTTTGATGAATTTCTCGCTGATTACTTAAGTCTTGATGAACCAATATCTTCTCTTTTTTCATAGAATACTGATTTTAACTTCTTTTCTTCTGTAGCAGAAGTACCGAGAGCTGCGCAAACTTCTCCCCTTCCGGTTGTTCCTCCTCCATCCCTTCAAGTCTCTCCTGCTTCTTAGCCAGGGTCGCAAGAAGAACAAATAGGAGCCCTTCAAGGCTTGGACGATCCACTTGCTTCGCAAGAGCAGAAGGTTGGGGAACTTGAAGAAGGTGAGAAGACTCCGGAGCCTTAGGATGATGACACGAAGCTATCTGAGCTAATCACTCCGGGCAGTGAGTCTTCTTCAAAGAGGAAGGGGAAACGCGCAATTACAAAGAAGAAGAATAAAAGTGCTTCTACTGGTGAAGACAAAGTAGAAGAAGATCCGGCTACACCTTCTTCTCCTTCTTCCCCGACCCGTCCACGCCGGATTCCGAAACTAGTCATTAAGCCGGGCAAGGGCTCTAAAGGTGGCGGGAAGAAGGAGCAATGAGCTGGACTTTATGCTTCTTATTTTGCTTTTTGCATGTATTGACCGGAGATTGTGCGGGTACCGGTCCCCGCTTGAAACCCGCGTATGTACAAAAACTTTATAGTATGGAATAAAATGGTTCTTTTTACTTGTACAATTTCTTGTTAGTATATGTGTGAACGCATTTATTGCACAAGTTTCTTTATTTACTTTACATGATACTGCAGTGAGCTCGTGGTATGATGTTTGAGCGTTATTTTTACTAATATAGTTATATGCCCCCATACCACGGCTTACTGCAATATTCCGAAAAGACTTGTACTCTTATTTTAGAGAGTGATTCTTCCGTTTTAAGGAAATATTATTCTGCTTTTTAATAGAATACGCTTTGTATGGGAGAAGTTTTTCTTTCTCTCTCTTTTTAAAGAACACTTCTACTTTCGGGGATGATCATTTTATTTGTTGAGAAGCGGATTCCCCTACGCAGTGAAGTGAGCTTCTGAAGATTGTTTTGATCTGTTGGACGTGCCTCGTTAGAAGGCTTTGTTTAACACTTCACTGTTAAGAGTAAAAGTGTGCCTTTGAAGAGGGCCTGTTTGATATGCCTTGGGAGAGGACTCCTCCGAAGAGTTGTGCCTCCGAAGAGGGCTTGTGCCTCGTTAGAGGGCTTTTTGTTTGGCACTTCAACTTGGTGAAGTGTGCCTCCGAAGAGGGCTTTTTTGGCACTTCATCTTGGTGAAGTGTGCCTCCGAAGAGGGCTTTGTTTTTTTTGCCTGAAAGTTACTTTCTCATAGTTAAATGGTACCACGGAGCAGACGCAAGCTACCCGACTGGACATTCGTTTGGACAAACAATCGCAATCAAGTAATCAAGGGCCTGGAACCTTCTATCTTGGGAAGGTGCCCCCTTAGGTGGTCCTACCAACATTCTTGGGCGAGACAAGCATTTTGATTTGGGCCTGCCTCATTGGACGACTTTTCTGAAGAGTTGTGCCTCCGAAGAGGGCTTGTGCCTCGTTAAAGGGCTTTGTTTGTGTGTTAGGAAGTTTGCATCTCATAGTTTAGTAGGTCCACGGGGCAGACGCAAGCTACCCGACTGGATGTTCGTTTGCACAAACGATCGCAATCAAGTAATCAAGGGCCTGGAACCTTCTATCTTGGGAAGTTGCCCCCTTAGGTGGTCCTACCAACATTCTTGGGTGAGAGACAAGATTCCATTTCGGCTATTTTTGTCTGCTTATCCGTGCCTTTGCATCCACTGTCGACGAGCGATTCCTCGTTATCATTCTCAAGTTTACATTCTTTTCTTTGACAAGCTGTTTGATTTTTCAGGAAAAATGTTTTTCGAGGTCGAGTGAATCCATGGGCAGACGTAAGCCACTTAACTGGATGTCCGTTTTATATAAACGATCACAGTCAGTTAGCAAGGGCCTGGTGCCTTCCTTTTGGGAAGGTGCCCTTTTGGTGGAATCACCAACCGTTTGTAGGAATTAAGTCTGGAAGTTTTTGTGGCTTGACATTTGTTTGTTGAGTGATTTATGGGAATCGCTTGAGTTTGTGACGTGTTGGATAGGTAATTTTTGCTTTGATTGCCTGCAATAATAAATCGATATTTTAGCATCACTCTTAAAATATTTGCATATCGAAATAAGGTAGGCAATTTAAAATAATAAAAGACACAAGATTTATAGTGGTTCGGCCAAGAATTGGGCCTACATCCACTTTATAGTTTTTATTATTACTTTGCACTGCTTTTACAATGGCTTACAATACAAACACGATACATTCACAATCATTTTACAAATTTAAGCATTGCTTCTAAGTAAAATATGGGCGCAAGTGATTGTTGTTCCAGGCTCTCGGGATTGGATCTCCTTCAACAGTTGTGAGTTTGAAAGTGCCATCGAGAAGTTTTTTGCCTATGACATACGGCCCTTCCCAGTTTGGCCCAAACACTCCGGTTGCTGTCATGATCCTTTTCAAGACTAAATCTCCAATTTCAAAGCTGCGTTGGCGAACTTTAGAATTGAAGTGCCTGGCTATTCTTTGCTGTTGAGCTACAACTCTGAGTTCAGCTTCTTTCCTTCTTTCATCAAGCAAGTCAAGTGCTTCAAGTTGCAGCTTTTCATTTTCAGCTTGGTTGAAATGAACTCTCCTGTGTGAGGGTACTTCTATTTCCACTAGGATCATTGCTTCTGATCCGTATGCTAATGAGAATGGAGTGTGCCCAGTCGTAGTTTTGTGGGTAGTCCTATATGCCCATAGTGCTAGTGGCAGCTTATCAACCCAACCACCTTTTGCTTTTTCAAGTTGCTTTTTGATGGTCCATTTGATGATTTTGTTCACTGCTTCCACTTGCCCGTTCGCCTGCGGATGATTCACTGATGAGAAGCTTTTTTGGATTTTGAATCGTCTGCAAAATTCTTGGAATTCTTCGCTTTTGAATTGAGTACTATTGTCTATTATTATCTTCTGAGGCACACCATACTTGCAAATGATATTTTTTGTTACAAAATTTATCATCTTTTTAGAGGTTATAGTAGCTAATGGTTCTGCTTCAGCCCATTTAGTGAAATAATCAACAACAACGATGGCATATTTGATTCCGGATCTGGCAATCGGCATAGGCCCAATGTGATCTATTCCCCAAATTGCGAATGGCCATGGACTGACCATCTGTGTTAGCATGGTAGAAGGTGCTCTTGGGATTTTTGCAAATCTCTGGCATCTGTCACACTTTCGGGAGTAGCTAGCAGCATCTCGATTAATATCCAGCCAAAAATAACCATAGCGAAGAATTTTCTTTGCAAGAGTTTGACCACCTGAATGATCTCCACATTCTCCTCCGTGCACTTCAGCCAAAATTGTCTTAGCCTCTTCTTTAGTTACACATCAGAGTAATGGCATCGAGAACCCATGTCTATACAGATGGTCGCCTTGAATCACACATCTTGGAGCTTTTCTTAGAAGCTTTTGACGTTCTTTTGAGTCTTCTAGCAAGGAGCCGTTGAGCAGATATTCCTTGATTGGAGTCATCCATGATTCCTGTTCTTGAGATACAGCCATGATCCTGTCAATATCCATCTCATCAATACTTGGAGCCGTCAAGACTTCTACAAGGACCAATCCCAAAAATTGAGCTTCCCCAGAACTTGAATATTTCGCGAGAGAATCTGCCTTCATGTTTTCTTCCCGGGGGATGTGGTTTATTGTATAATGATCAAAATCATTGAGAAGTTCACAAGCTTTTGACAGGTAAGAAGGCAGATTTCCTCCTTTAGTCTGAAACTCTTTCTTGACTTGGCATACAATTAGTTGGGAATCACTGAAGATCTGCAGCACTTTGATGCTCAGTTCTTTAGCAATGCTTAGACCGGCAATAAGAGCTTCATATTCGGCTTTGTTATTTGTCGAAGTAAATTCTAATCTCAATGCATAACATAACGATCGTCCTTCGGGGGTTTCGAGCACAACCCCAGCTCCAGAACAGTAGTCGTTTCTTGCACCATCAACATACAATTTCCATTGGATCGGAATATCAGTCGTCAGTTCTCCATCACTGTCATCTTTATTTGTGCATTCTGTAATGAAGTCTGCTAAAGCTTGTCCATTAATTTCTTTTTGGGGATGGTAGGTGATATCATACTGACTGAGTTCAATATTCCATTTCAAAAGACGACCCGAAGTTTCTGAGCGGAATAGGACTTGTTTCAGAGGTTGATCAGTGAGGACTTTAATAGGATGAGCCAGGAAATATGGCCTCAACTTTCTGGAAGCGATCAATAGACAATAGGCGAGCTTTTCTGACTTTGAATAATTCATCTCTGCCCTAGTGAACCTTTTGCTGATGTAATAAACTGGACGCTGAACTTTTGCGTCTTCTCGTATCAACGCTGCACTTAGAGCATGGGATGAAACTGCTAAGTATATGAATAGATCTTCACCATTGTCAGGTTTAGAAAGTACTGGAGGAGTTTCCATATGATGAATCAACTCATCAAAAGCTTTTTGACACTCGGGAGTCCATTCGAAATTCTTCTTTCCTTTCTTTAGAGCATCAAAGAAGGGAATGCATTTATCTGTGGCCTTGGAAATAAATTGACTTAGAGCAGCGACTTTCCCATTGAGGCTTTGCAATTCTTTCTTTGTTCTAGGAGGTTTGACTTCTCTTAAGGCAGTGATCTGAGCAGGATTAGCTTCGATGCCCTTAGCACTCACAATGAAACCTAAGAATTTTCCGGACTAAACTCCAAATGAACATTTCAGAGGATTCAATTTCATTCCATACTTTCGGAGGATTGCGAACATTTCTTCCAGATGGTCCATATGGTCTACTGCCTTTTTTGACTTTACTAGCATATCATCAACGTATACTTCCATAGTCTTTCCAAGTTGAAGTTTGAACATGGCATTCACGAGTCTCTGATAAGTTGCCCCTGCATTCTTTAATCCAAAAGGCATAACTTTGTAGCAGTAAAGACCCACATCGGTGATGAAGCACGCGTCCTCCTGATCTGGCTCATGCATCATGATTTTATTGTATCCTGAGTAAGCATCCATAAAAGACAATAATTCATGCCCAGCTGTTCCATCCACCAACTGATCGATTCTGGGCAATGGAAAAAAATCTTTAGGACATGCCTTGTTCAAGTCTGAAAAATCGATGCATACTCTCCACTTTCCATTCGCCTTTTTAACCAACACCGGATTAGAACCCAATTTGGATAAGTGGATTCTCTAATGAAGCCATTCTCCATGAGCCGATCTACTTCTTCTTTCAATGCTGTTGACCTATCAGGACCTTGGGTTCTTCTTTTCTGCTTCACGGGTGTGAACTTCAGATAAATATTTAAGGCATGCACCGCAATTTCTAGAGATATTCCACACATGTCAGCATGACTCCAAGCGAATACATCCAGATTTGCTTTCAAAAATGATATCAGCATATTTTGAACTGTCGTACTGAGTTGTGAACCTATATTTAACACCTTGTTTGGGTCCTTCTGGTCAATAGGTACTGGTACCGTTACTTCTACCGGCACCACTCTATTCTCCCCTGCACTGGTTTTTCGGGGACCGATTTCTTTTCGTGCACCACTGTGCTCTCCAGTGTAGGGTCCACCCCGTATTTGCTACAAGGTGGGTTCTTTGATGCGGAACGGAGCTGCCGCACCCTTCCCCATTTCTCTCTTCTTTGCTTCCCGCAACTCTGTGAGATAACATTCTCGCCCAGCACCCTGATCTCCCTTCAAAACGCCAACGCCATTATCAGTGGGAAATTTCATAGTTAGACACCAAGGGGCGAGAATAACTTTGAATGCAGCAAGAGTTGGTCGTCCCAAGAAGGCGTTATAAGCAGAGAATTCATCAACAATAACAATGGTTTGCTTACGGACCACTTTTCTTTCCCCTTCACCAAGTTCTACAAATAAGTCAATGGTTCTGATGGGTTGTTTCGGTTCCCCAGTGAACCGAACAATCTTTTGTGAAGAAGCTTGAACATCAGCCATCGGAATCTTCATTTGATCAAAGGTCTTTTTGAAGAGGATATTGCAAGAAGCGCTGTAATCAACAAGCACTCTTCTCATAATAGCTGGTCCGATACCAGCGGTTATTACCAACGGATCCATGGTAGGAGCTTCAACTCCCATAGAATCTCTGGCTATGAATATGATGTCATCGTGACAAGTTCTTTGTTGTTTCGAAGGCACAACATCTTCCAAAACAAAGACAGTTTCCTCTTTTGGGGCATGTTTCAGAGCATGAGCATATCTTTCCATTTCTCCCCAACTTCTGCCTGCTGGATGTGGACCTCCTATGATTACATTAATTACAGGTCTTTCAGATTCTTGAACCACAACCTTTTCACCCGAACCAGACTAACGAGCAGGAAGTTGTTGCCCCAGAGAAGATGAGGCAGGATCATTCCTATTTCTCTTAACATACTGTTGCAGTTTATTCTCTCTCAACAGTCCTTCAATCAAGTTCTTTAGATGGCGACATTCGTTGGTGTCATGGCCATGCTGATTATGAAACCGACAGAACCTTCCATTAGGCATGAAGTTTTTTCCAATCTTTATCTTAGGTGGCTCAGGGTAGTTGATGGTATCCTTGGTTGCGAAGAAGATCTTCTCTGGAGTCTCAGTCAAAGGAGTAAAATCTGAAAAACAGCGTGGTTTCTTCATATCTTTTTGTTTTTTCCCACCATTATTTTCCCTTTTATGACCACCAGATTCCTTCCTGTTAGAAGTTTCAGCCACATTGTTGTTTTGAATTTCAGCAACAACCTCCTTTGCTGGTGTAGGAAGATTTTCCAGATGCATAAATTCATCAGCCTTCTTATAAAACTTTTCCAGTGAATTTGGTTCTTTCATTTTCAACCATTTTCCGAACTCACTCGTTTTATCAATGGCACGCATCAAGTATGTTAGGATCATTCGAGGCTAAGCGTTATCTACTTCGGCCAAGGCTATGTTAAAGCGATTCAAGAAGGATTTGATAGATTCGCCGGAAGCTTGTTCTAGCTGGACAGTGACATTATGTCCTTGGCCTTTGTAGCTACAATTTGAACTGATCTTTGAATTTACGGGTCAAATCAGAGAATTGGTCCACAGATCAAACCGGTAGTTTTGTAAACCAGAGTAGAGACACACCCTCTGGATAGACAGGGAAATATCTGCATTTAATTTCATCTGTTGCCCTGGCACCTGTCATGTGCCAGTCGTATTTGTACAAGAACTGATTCGGATCGCTCGTCCCCCGATAGGCTGGGATTGTGGGAGGAACAAACTTCTTTGGAAACTCCGCTTTTAGAATTCTTTTGGTAAACGGAGTCTTACTTGGAGCAAATCCCCAGTAATTTTCGTCTTTATTCCTTTGCATACTTTCTTTCATGATCTGGCGAACCATTCCTGATAGATATTCCTCGTCATTCAGAGGCCTTGCCGGGCAGACGTTAGCCACCTTTTCGGAAGTTTGTGTGAACAAACGTTCGCGAGTAGGCGGCTACAGCCTTGATCCTCCAGCTTGGGGAGGCACCCCTTCGTCGAAGCCAGCTGCTCTTTGAGGAATATCTTTGTCATGGGATCATGAGTTTGTTCAGCAAAAGTTGGTTCAGCATTTTCTGGTTGTCGATTTGCCCCGAGCATGGCGTTCAACCTTTCCATCATAATAGCATTTTGAGTTTCCATTTGCTGGTATAATCCTGACACAACATCGTCAAGTTCAGCTCTTGTGACTCCCACAGCAGGAGTTGCTTGACTTGGCGCTGGAGAGGAGGCAGCCTTGTCATTAATATCTCCGGACCTAGTAGATCTACCCTTTCTTCCTGGAGCCATGATTTCCGATAGACTTCTGGTTTTTAAGGACAATCTTTCAACAAGTCTTTGTGGAGCAATGGTGAAAAGATTCCTGAGTTGGGTTCTCAGTGAAAGCACCAAAATGTTAACGCTAAAAAATCGACGCTAACACCCCGATGTGTGTATGAGTTATGTGAAAGCACCACCCATTGGTACGGGAACAGAAATGAACAAAAAATAACAGAAAAGTAAAGAGACAACAGTTTTATAGTGGTTCAGCTTAAGATTTAGCCTACGTCCACTTTCATCTCCTTTATTGATGATTCAATTACAACTCTTTACAATACACTTCGATTACAACACACTATAAACGAGTAGCTAGAACTTTGATGTGAGAGGGCTCTTTGAATCCATGTCGGATGTGTAGATCTTCTCTTGAAGTTCGTTGAAGCATCTTCAGTGTTTGGAATGCTTGAAGTGTTGGGTGAGTCGAGAAAACAGCAGAGTATCGGCCTTCTAGAAATGAGCCAAAAGTCTTTTTGAAGTTCGAGTAGGCGGCGTATTTATAGGGAGGGTTCGGAGTTAGGTCGTAGGTCGTGAACGACCTAGGGGTAGGTCGTAGTTCGTGGGCGACCTAGTAGGCATAGTTTACGACTTAACAATTGCACTTGGTCACTTGAATATGTTGACAAGTCATAGGTCGTGAATGACTTAAGGTAGGTCGTAGGTCGCTTGCGACCTAGTGGGCATGTTTTGCGGCTTAACAGGGTGCACTTGATCTGTCTGAACGAAGTGGCAAGTTGTAGGTCATGAGCGGCCTAAGATAGGTCGTAGGTCGCTGTGATGTTAAGTCGCTGGAGCTTTAGGTCGTTGAACTGTTCCTTCTTTAGGTCGTTGGACTGCTTTGTGATGTTAGGTCGCTCCATCCTTTAGGTCGCTAAGTCGTAATAACTTTTAGGTCGTTAGAGACTTTAGGTCGTTAGTACTCTTAGGTCGCTTCCTTCTTTAGGAGTTAGGTCACTAGAGAAGTTAGGTCGTTAGTACTCTTAGGTCGCTTCCTTCTTTAGGAGTTAGGTCACTGGAGAAGTTAGGTCGTTAGTACTCTTAGGTCGCTTCCTTCTTTAGGAGTTAGGTCGCTGGAGAAGTTAGGTCGTTAGTACTCTTAGGTCACTTCCTTCTTTAGGAGTTAGGTCGCTGGAGAAGTTAGGTCGTTAGTACTCTTAGGTCGCTTCCTTCTTTAGGAGTTAGGTCGCTGGAGAAGTTAGGTCGTTGAGTTGTAGGTCGCTCCGAAAAGAGGAGTTAACAAAATATTTTATTCATACAAATATTTTATTACAAATTTAAATAGTACAAATTTGAGCTCTCACTATATTTACACATTGTCAATACAATTTCAATTACAACAAATTTTTCACTTTACAATTTTCACCTCACTACATAAGTCACTCAACACTCTATTTGAACTTCAACCTTGTTCCAGTCTGAATCCAGCATCTGAACTATCTGCAAAATAAACATAGACGTAGTAAAATTGAAAAGAAGTTATTTTGAAGTGTAAAATAAAATGCGTGTCGTAAAAATATTATTTGCCTCAGATATTTGGGTTGTTTGTCATCATTTTCTTTTAATTCATCTTACATGAAAAACTTGTGACATGCAAAGTGTATCACTGTACATGCCACAGGGCCGTGCACATCAATATACACTAGCTTGTTAAAACTGCAGGGACAGGTGAGCACAAGGTCAAACCTAAGCAAAAGCTGGATTCAACTCAAGCAACAATGCTCGACCAAAAATTTAACATGAAAGCATGACAATACATATGGCACCAGAGGTAAACACAAACACTCACAACATCAAAAGCAACCAGGACCATAACAACATAAAAAAGTTCTCATGCAACAATGACTCAAATAACAAAGTCGGTGGGACACATATAGAAGCATACTACAATGAACAAGAACAACAAGACTTAAGAACACATCAGGCTCAACCAAATATTAGTAGTAATGACCACATACAAATCAGGCCTTCCAATGTTATGAAGTCATGAACACAAGACAAATGCAAGGTTAACTAGGCAACCAAACTGCACAGTAGAACTCGAACTAATATAGGTCCAAACAAACAGAGTTCACTTCAGACCAAACCGGACATAATTCAACACAAACAACACAGCCACAACACTTAAGTTCATAGGGACAGCAACAAGCCCATGAAACCAAATGCAGACTTATTTATGAATGACTACACATGTTCAAAGTGCTCAAATGTACAAATGACTTCAAAAGGAAACCAGACTGAGAATGTGCAACAACAAGTAAACATACATACAACTCTTCATAAATAGAAAAGCCTCAACATACATATACACATGCATGTATACATGTATATACATAGGGACAAACTAATGCAACAGATATGTATGCATGCACATGAAACCAGAGGGATGAAAAAGTCAACATGAATGCATGCAACATGGATTCAAACTAGTATCGGAGCATTCAATGCACACAACAACAAACAAGCTCAGTTTTAACAATGTAACATGAACATGCTCAACAAACATGGTCTGGTGAAAAGAAACATGAAGACTCAGCACATGTGAACCTAGACAAACAGACCATCACAACCAGAGAGCATGCATATGAGATTCAAGTACAAATCAGTAATGACTCAAATCAGACTAGAGGCAATCAAGTGCATAAGCATACAAAACACACAACACACATATATACATGCGTGAATACACATGTGTACATATATGCAGTGCACTAGACATATTCTAATGGAACGAAGCCACTGAAGTCAAGTTAGAGATCACAACACACACTCAATTGCAAATCAACGCAAGAGGACCCAAACCAGAACAAGATAACAAGGTAGCAGTTTGAATGAAGTCATTAAGTCGAAGCCGGAAAAGAATTGAACTTGCAGAATAAACATGAATTAAAATGGAAAAATTATATCAAAATTATATGGGCGAAGTCAAAGGAGTAATGATCAGAACCAAAATTCAAATCATATCCAGCCGACTCAAGCAAGTGCAAATTTATTAGTAACGTGTAATCAATTGAACCAGTCAGAATAAATCACCATCGTTCAAGCATAAAGCAACGCAAGAGATAAATTCATGAAGGATTCAAAGCATATTATACGAATGAATATTTAGGGTTTTCATCCCTATTTAAACCCAATCATCATCATCGGTAGTGGGCATTGGAGTTTGAAACAAAAAATCCAAAGAGCATTCTTAGAACAAAAACCAAAAACTCCAATCAAGTTCGAAAGCGGGTCGAGTTCAAGCATATCAAACAGAGAAATAAAAGCAAAATTCACATACCAATTTCAATTCAGTCGAACTTAAAAAATTGGAGCAGTCGCAATCAATAATTAGCAAAAGAATCAATTAACAAGCCATATCAAAGAGTATTCATCACTGCAACCGACCAATATCAAGCGGCGCTTCAATTTTACCAGAAACCCTAGCTTTTGAAAAGGAACGAAGGAACAAAAGGGATCGGCTTATAATACAGAAGAAAGGGAGGGGCACCTCATTTAATTATTAAGTGGGCCAGTCCTACTTTATTTATATTGGGCCTAACTTTTAATTAAATTAGAAAATAGGGTTATGTTTAAGTTTTTATTTTCAGTTGTAATTTTATTTTTTAAAATGTGTAACTTTCTAGTCGTGTGAGTAGGTTACGAACTACGGTGGTGTAGTTCAAGAATTCGCAACTCAGTGGCTGAGTTGTGGCAGGGTTTTGAGCATAGAGTTAGGTTAGTCAAGTAGCGGGTGTCGCAAGTTTACGTGTGTAAGCGTTCGACTACTTAATTTCAAGTAGAAACCTTGGGGGCAACACGTAGGCTAAGTTTTGTCGAAGCTGTGTAAATTTGTATGTGATCTCTACTACATTATTATCTGTGATTGTTTTTATTTCTGCATTAATTTTTATTATTATTAGTATTAACTTATTCAACCCCCTTGTAGGGTGAAAATGATCCTACAAGTGGTATCAGAGCAAGGTTAATAGCATAGATGTCTAACCCTAGTTGCAAATCTAGCAGGAGTCGGTCCAGTATTATTCCTCCTATTTTTGATGGAACAGATTTTTTTAAATTAGAAATTAGAAATGGAATTTTATTTAAAATCTGTTAATTTTAAATGTTGGGATATTATTGAAAATGGGTGTGATATAGTAGACGAGAAAAATACTTCGATTAATGCTCTTGCTATGCATATATTATATTCTCATATTAATCGAGATAATTTTAACCATATCTCTCATTGTCAAAGTGCACATGAAATCTGGAATAGTTTTTATGAAATATATGGTGCAAAAGTCAACAATGGTGAGAAATTCTCCAGAATCGACTCAGTTGAAGAAACTTGCTTGACAGGATTTGCAAAAGACGGCAATGATGAAATGAAGATTCAATAGCCGATGAGATAAGTGATCTTTCATTCAATGATTTATTTCTCTTATGCCGAAAATTAATTGAAAACAATAAAGCTCTTGAGATGAAAAATAATATGTTGAAAATGGAACAATCTAAACTACATCAGAAAAATAATGATTTGAAAAATGAGCTTAAAAATATTAGGAAAAATAAAAAATTTAATTGCATAAGGTTTTGAACTATGAAAAAGAATTTGCCTGTTTTCAAGAAAATTTTCAAAAGTTAGAAAACGAAATTTTAATTAGGGAAAAGAAAAAAACTGAGTTGATTTGTAAAAATAATATTTTGAAAAAAGAGTTAGATAGTTTTAAGAAGTTGAAAAGTTCTAAAAGTGCGATTTTTGAAAAGAAATTAAATGAGGTCAACGAAAGTTTCAAAACCCTTTAAAAAGAAAGCATGACTTTGAGCTAATACGAAATTATTCGATTAAATCATGAGGTTGAAAAGGAGACTAAAGAAATCAAGGATTTTGAAAAAATTGAATTTAAAAAAGTCCAACTCTTTAAAACTAAGATGCTAGAAATTGAGACTAAAATTAGAGAACTTCAAAAGAAAAATATAGGCTTGAAAATGAATGATTTTGAAAAGAGAGATGGTACCATTAGTTGTTGTTCGAAGCTGATAAATTAAAATAAACTTTTAAAATCCAAAGTTAATAAACTTGAGTTGATTACTCGGAAATCTTTATAGGAGAAAAATCATTTAATACGCTCTTCGAAAATCAATTCTTCGTGAATAAAAGGAAAGGATTTGGATTTGCAAAATGGTCAAAATATGAAAAAACGACTAATAACACTGTTAAAGGGAAAAGTGTGATGCCTAAATGTGTAAGGTGTGGAAATATTGGACATGGCAAGGATAATTGGCAAAATATATACAAACACAAAACCGTTAAAAAAATATGGATTCCAAAAAGTACGAATATAAATGGTTAGAAATTTAAACAAATTTGGATTCCTAAGGGTACAATGTAGATGCTAACGGTTTGTTATATAGACAAATTTGGGTAACAAAGATTTCAATAGATAATAATAGTGGTCCTACATCCTTAGTTAGACCACTTGCCTTCTCCAAATTTTAGACACATAAGCGGGCTACGGAACAAATTTTATGGGGATAGATTTCGAGTTGTTCTAGGTGATTGATAAACTAAAATTTAAATGTTCCTTAGCCTATAAAGATTAGATAATGATCATCGCATTTCGGAGATTATAAAATCAAAGGAAAGTGAGGTATGATCTCTTAACTCAATTTTGTTCACATATTTTTAATTATGTTTTCATCGACATTGTTGAAGTATTTCTGCCATATCTTAAGCTTCTTAACTCTGATTTCTAAAATTCTTGAAGTTCTGGAAATCTAACCGATAATGCTACAACCTTTCTGTTTTTAGTTTTTATCGATTCACTTTGGAATGTCATGAAAAACTGCTTTGACAAATTTTTTGAATGTGTGTTTTTGTTTAATATAGATTACTCTACCTGTGCTTGATATAAATGGACGTGCTGAAAAATTTCAAAAAACAATTCAACGTTGAGGAGTACACGTTTCTCTTATATATCATTATTTACTTCAAATACAAGTGGTATCTGATATCATCTCATGTTGAAATCATTTTTGCAATTATTTAATTATTTATATTGATTTTCAACTAGAAGTCATTGTCACAAAACCCCCTTACACAAAATTTAATTTCACTTATTTTAATTTTTGAAACTTGAGTTTTCATCATGTTAAAAATACTCTATTTTATTTCGATAAGAGATGTTGTTTGCACAAAAAATGGACAAACACCTCAAAGTCGTATGATTTAGTAGATCTTATGTTATTCTTAGTGATTTGAGTGATTTATGCAAATATATGAAAAGCAGGGGCTAAAATGTAAAAAGACACACAGATTTATAGTGGTTCAGCCAGAATGTGCCTACGTCCACTTTATATGTTATTTCTCTTCTCTTGTTTAGATTACAAGTACAAAGCTTTGATACAAGTAAAAGAAAGTTGTTTGAAAGTTCCCTCCGTGCTTGAGCTTTCAAACTTGTCCCCCATTGTTGTACCCCTACCCCTCTATTTATAGAGTGAGGCTGGGGGCAGGGGTCTTGGAGGTATATAGCAGCTGGCGGGCCTGGGCTGACGTAATCTGGCCTGGTGGAGCTGGTCCGATTTACTTTGGTTCGATGGTAGGAGATGAGTGGTCCGGTGAAGCTTGGTTCGGCATTGAGGTGGGATGCATGTTGGTCCGGTGGTACTTGGTTCGGTGGAAGGAGGTGAGTGGTCCGGTGAAGCTTGGTTCGGCATTGAGGTGGGATGCATGTTGGTCCGGTGGTACTTGGTTCGGTGGAAGGAGGTGAGTGGTCCGATGAAGCTTGGTTCGACAGTGAGATGGATGCCGAATGGAGCTTAGGCAAGCCTGGATGAAGAAAGCTACTTGGTCTTGAGATCTTCTGGGTGAGAACATGCCCAACATTTGCCCCCCAAAGTGGGGCATATGCCGGTATATGTCGCGCTTTGTTTTAAAACCAATGATGTTAGCTTGGATGCTTTCGCCGAATCAACCGGTCCGGTCGTCTATGTTCGCCTATAAGTAAAGGCCTAGGGCCTCCGTTACCTTCTACCGAACGAGACAGCCGAGCCAAATCAGTCACATAGCCGAATCATATTTTACCCTACTGCCGAACCACTTTATCTTGCCGAATCAGGTACTTAATCTTCCCTTCGCCGAATGGCTTTGCGTTGTATTCACCGAATGAAGTTTGTGTGTCCTACGTACCGAATGAATTTTAGTTGAGAATGCCGAATGAGTTTTTTGAGATTGAGAATGCTGAATGGGCTTTTTGAGATGAGAATGCCAAATGGGCTTTTTGAGATGAGAATGCCGAATGAACGTGTACTCTGGGTGCCGAATGAACTTTGAACCTTTCATGTTTCGAATTACAAATGAAATTCTGGATTGTACGCACTTGCCTATTTATATTTCTACATCCTCTGTTTTTAACGGCGTACTTTTTCGTGTTGCAGATAAATGTCTCAAAGAGTGGAAACCCGATCAGAGAAAAAGAGATCTCATGACAGAGAAGAGCCTTCTGCCATGCCCCCAGCTCAGCCAGGACCTGTCCGTCACGGGCCCGCCCCGAGATCAGTAGTGGATGGATACGGTCCTCAGGAACTTCTTAACTCGCCTCCTGATTGCTTCCCTAGCTTACTCAAGGGCAAGCAACTCGATGTTATATCTCGCTCCTTCGAGATTGACCGAGCACGCATGTTATTGCCGGATGCGGGAGGGATGCCGTATGATCCTCCTGAAGGATATTTTGCCTACAGCAGATACCATTGCATGTGCGGGGCCATCCTGCCTCTGAACGCCTAGGTAGTCAGCTTTCTCACCTACCTAAAGGTAGCTCCTTTCCAGCTTCAGCCCAACTGTTATGCCATTCTGGTGAGTCTCTTCGTTATCTTCCAGAGGAGATATGGGCATCCTCCTTCCAACCGGGAGATCCGGTATTTATACAACTTGAGAGGCTACAAGAAGGGGTCTCCCTACATCAGTTTGGAATCGGCCGTAACCTTTAAGCCGGTCCTGGATCTATACTCCAAGTACAGCATGTTCAAGAAGGAATGGTTCTTTGTCAGGGATGATTCCATTTCTATTCAGCGCTTCATCTCTGGATGTAAGTCAAAGTTTCATTTTTAATTTCCGTGCTGGTTGCAATACTCTTTCTTATGTTTTTTTATTTTTTGCTAGCGACAGGTGGTTTTGCGGTCGTGGAGAATGACCGCCTGGTTCAGACGGCAGCGGAAATAGAAGCTATTACTGGGAGAGATAGGTCGGCTGCCTACCTGATCAGGAACGCCACACTCTTGGAGTACAACTTGATCCTTCCACAGCAGTCTGTGGTCAAGCAGAGGGAAACGGCTGAGGAGAAGGCTGCCCAAGCTAAAGAAGGGGCCGAGTTGAAGAGCAGTAAAAGGAGGCCTTTTCGAAACACCCGGTTGCTGGGGGGAAGAAGCTCAAAAAGTCTGACGGTCCCTCTCCCAGCTCATGTCCAGATATCCCGGAGGAGGGAGACGTGGAGAAGGAGCAAGGCGAAGATGGAGGAGAAGGCGCTGGAGGTGGCGACGTTGTTGGGGCCTTGTCTTCTGGGCAAGTAGGCGAGATGCAAGAGTGGACAGATGATGCTTTCCACCAAGCCTTTAAAGGTTTAGAGGGGACGGAGAAACCCAAGAAAGCCGATAATGTTGGGACCGGCGTAGATCTGTCTTCCGGGAGTGCCTCTACTGAAACAACTTCGGTGGTTCAAGGTGAATTTCACTTTACTCTTTTAATCCTTGAATGACGGTTTAATACATATTGGTGACACTTGGTTTTCATATCAGTAGCGGGTAAAACGGCCAAGTCCTCGGATCTTAGGCATAGGCTTGAACAATACAAGCTCTCCAAAGCTTCCGCTAAGCCGAAGCCCTCCACTAACCGCCCGGGAGGCATAGTCGGCTATCGTCCTCTTCTCGGAGTTATCGAAGAAGATATACAGAAGAGGAAGAGGAGTCGATCTTTGTCTGAACCTCTTCTTGAACCCCCGGCCCCACTCCAGCCTATTCACGACATTACAGAGGAGGATACCGAGCTTATGCCCTCTCCTCATCCGTCTGAGAACCCAACCGTCATCCCAATAGATCATCCGGGCTTAGCACGCAATCCATTTGCGGGTCATCCGGACCTGGACCCGGCGTCTCATGATATCTCTTTTGATGAGGTTACTGGTGAGCACCTTCTTCCTCGCAATCCTATGGTAAGGGTGCTCGATGTGGCCAAGTCCCTGGACCTTGATTTGCTTACTACTCGGGTTGTCGCTATTGGGAACGAAGCTAAGGCAAATATCGATCGGGTTGCTGAGGAGACCAGGAAGTTGATGGGGCATCACGCCCGATTGGTCAAGGCCGGGGAGGAAATTGAGTGCGCCAACATAATACTGCGGTTAGTGGTTTCCGATCAGGCCAAGCAACTCGCTGATCAGGCCATCCAGATCTCTCAGCATGAGGCCGCCTCCGGATGTCTAAAGAAAACTATGGAAGAGGCTAGCCGAGCCGAACTGCGGAAAATGGAGGCTACTTGCAAGGAACGGATCGATATGGACATTGCTACGGTGGATGAGGTTCGGAAAGCGGATCTTGAGCATATAGAGGAGTTATCTGGGAAGCTTGAGGTCGCATAGCTTGCTCAGGCTAAGCTGAAGGAGGAGATGGAGGCAATGCGGGAATCCCTTCAGGCTGACTGCTTGAGATACCGATTGGAGAGAGAAGCTGCCGTTGAAAGGCTGTCAGCTTCCGAGGCCCAGATGAGGGAGTTTGAGGAGAATGAGGGGATGATGGACGAGATGCTCCAGGACATGTACTTCCGTACTTGGAAGCAGGGCAACCTATCCTGGATGGATGATTATTCCAGGGTCATGGCTAGGATTTATCTCCGGGCTCTGGAGGAGGCTAAGGCTGATGCGGATAAAGAGGGTGGAACGGTCTTCAGCATGGATGTGGTCACTACCCAGTTTACCAAGGAGGAGAAAGTGGCGGTAAAGGAGGGTATGCGGTTGCTTGCTGCTGAGGAGGCAGGTGTGCAAGTAGAGGATGACGACCAGGATGGTCAAGAGGTAGGTGCTGGTAAGTCTTCCTTTCTAGTCTTTCTGTTAGCTTGGTTGCTTATCACTAACGAATTCTTTTTCTGACCGAACAGGTGGGCAACAGGACAAGGACAAGACTCCGACGCAGCCGGCTCCTTGATTAGGCCTGGAAAATTCTTTCTGTGGACTTGACATGGTTGTATATGTTAGTCTTAAACTAGTAAAGTAACTCTTAGGTGGTAATTTTTTGCTACTTGTAATAAATAGCTCTATTCTTGACGTGTAATTCTTTAACTTAAGCTGATTTTGTCGTCTTTTGAATGTTTGTTGCTATTTTGACATGTTGTATGAGAAAATATAGCTATGCACATTCTTGTAATCAAATTGTGTTTGATGTCAGGTTCTTGTTTAAAAAATAATTTTATGACTTGCAATGTTAGCGTGAGGCGTGAATAAATTATAGTCATGTGTTTACATATGAAAGAAGGAAATACCGCCCTTTATATCTTGCTTGTAGATGGCAGCTTTGAATATCCTGTGTGACCGAGTAAGGGATGCGGTCCGGTATCTTGCCGTGGGCATCTGCTTTCATTAGTGAATGTTTCCTGCCCTGTGTCCTGTACTTCAGGGATTGTTACAGAGGATAGGAGAAAAGTTGTTTAAGTAAAATTGAAATATGTGAAAAAGTAAAACTTCCAATCACGGAAGGCCTTCGATGTGCTTAAGTTCGTGGCAAACGGGCTTTGTAGTCACTTTCCCTAGCTGTGGGTCTTGGAGACATTTGTCACCCATCTTACGCCTCCGCGGGGAGTTAATTCTTTTTTACCACAGCCGCACTTAAGACACATCAGAGCCGAGATCGCGCACAGTAACTACCCGGGCCATTATGGCCCGTAATCGTGGGTATTATTCGATTCACTATGAACGGCTAGCGTGGGTGCCGATCGTCAACTGTGAACTGCCCCTGGCTGGCCACACCTTATGTTAGGGCTTATAGTCGGTTCACAGTTGCCGGCGAGCCGAACGCCGTAATGAGCTGCCTCAGCTATAGTCGCCCTTCTCGGTGGCTCATAATCGGCTCATTACAGTTGGCTTTAAGGGTCGTCGCGAGCTATGAGTTAACCCACAGCAGAGGGATGCCGGAGCAAAAGTGTCTCATTGGCGAGGGCATAGATTCGCATAGTACCTGTTAGGTCTTGTCCAGGTGAAGTTGTGCCGTGGAATGCTTTGAGTGGAATTGCTATACGCATAGGATTTTGTTCAACAGAAAAGGATAAAGTTAACAAGCAGCCAAGATATAAAGGAACAAGTTAAAAAAGAGACAAGGTTTTTTAAAGTGGTTCGACACGAAAAGGCCTACGTCCACTGATTCTCTTTGTTAATTCACTTCATATGGGCAGTACAAGTTAAGAAAAGTATCGATGGAGGTGTTGGATGTTCCATGCCCTCTGGAACACCTCTCCGTCCATTGTTGACAAAACATAAGCTCCATTGTGGAGATCTTTATGAATTACATATGGTCCATCCCAGATTGGGTCTAGTGCTCCGGGGCGAGGGAAGATTCGCTTGAGGACAAGATCCACTTCTTGTAAGGTACGATGCTTGACTTTGGAGTTGTATTGTGCTGCCACTTTTTGCTTGTGGGCTGCTGCTTTAAGGACTGCATCATTTCTTCTCTCCTCAACTAGATCCAAAGACATGTGAAGGAGTTCTTCATTCTCTTCTGGGTTATAGTGGATCCTTCGGTGGGAAGGCACAATGGTTTCAACTGGGAGCATAGCCTCCGATCCGTATGCCAAAGAGAAAGGAGTATGCCCCGTTGATGTTCTGAAGGATGTGCGATAGGCCCACAGTGCTGTAGGGAGTTCATCCACCCAAGCGCCCTTTGACTTTTCGAGCTTCTTTTTTATTAGAGTTTTCAGAATTTTGTTGACGGCTTCGACTTGTCCGTTTGCCTGGGGATACGCTACGGATGAGAAGCTTTTGTGAATTCCGTGCTCTCGGCACCAGTTGGCGAATTCCTCGGTGTCAAACTGGAGTCCATTGTCTGATACGATTTTGAATGGGACTCCGTACCTGCATAGAACATTTTTGATCAAGAAGTCAATGACTTTTGCTGAGGATACTTTATTCAGAGGTTCTGCTTCCACCCATTTGGTGAAATAGTCGACTGCCACTATAGCGTATTTGGCCCCGCCTTGGCCCATTGGTAGCTCGCCGATCAAGTCAATTCCCCATATTGCGAAGGGCCAAGGGCTGGTCATTTGAGTAATCTCAGTTGTTGGTAACCGCGGAATCTTAACAAACTTTTGGCATCTGTCATACTTTTTGACGAAATCTAAGGCGTCCTTGCTTAAGGTGGGCCAGAAATATCCATATCGGAGTATCTTTTTTGCTAATGTTTGCCCTCCGGTGTGATCTCCTCAGCTTCCCTAATGGATGTTGGATAAGATTTCCTTGGCTTCCCTCCCAGCGACACACCTTAATAACGGGTTAGAGAATCCGCGCCAATAGAGGATGTCTTCTTGAATTGTGTAGCAGGAAGCTTTCCTTAAGATTTTCTTGACTTTGTTACGTCCGTTGGGTAGTGTGCCCCTTTGTAGGTAGTCTCGGATGGGAGTCATCCAAGTTGCTTCTTCGGTTGCAGCTATCAGATTCACTTGCTCAAAACTTGGAGTCAGTTGCTTTAGGATGGTTAGTGCTCCAAAGATGGCGATGTTTCTCATACTTGCTTGCTTTGCCAATTCATCGGCCTCTTGGTTCTCTTCCCGAGGGATGTGTTTGACTAGGTAGTGGTCCAATCGGATGAGAAGTATCTTGGTTTTCTTTAAATATGCTATGAGTCATTCTTCTCGAGCTTTGAATTCTCCTAGTATTTGATTAACAATAAGTTGAGAATCGCTATGAAGACACAAAGAATTATCCTCGATTTCTATGGCAAGTTCTAGTCCAGCTATCATTGCTTCATATTCTGCATCGTTGTTTGTGGCAGCGAACTCCAACCTTATAGCATAGTGCAGTTTTTTTCCCCTGGGAGTGACTATTACCACACCTGCCCCCGAACCTTGTTCGTTCGATGCACCATCCACAAAGAGATTCCACTTGATGTCTTCTGCTGATTCCAATTGCTCCTTATCTTCGTTGGTAGTGAATTCTACGATTAAATCAGCCATGGCTTGTCCCTTGATGGCGGTGCGAGGGTGATAGGTGATATCATACTGACTTAGTTCAATGCACCATTTAAGTAGTCGCCCAGAAGTGTCGGGACGATGGAGTACCTGCCTCAGTGGCTGATCGGTCAGAACTTTGATGGAATGGGACTAGAAGTAGCGACGCAGTTTCCGTGATGTGATTAGTAAACAATATGCTAGCTTCTCAAGTTTAGGATATCTGACTTCTGCCCCCGTAAACCTCTTACTGACGAAGTAAACTGGCCGCTGCGTGCGGTTGTCTTCCCTTACCAAGGCAGCGCTCAGGGCGTGAGATGACACAGGAAGGTATAGGTATAATTCTTCGCCTTCGCTTGGAGTTGAGAGTACCGGTGGTTTCTGGAGGTGTTCGATTAAGTTAAGGAAAGCGGTTAAGCATTCGTCAGTCCATTCGAACTTTCCTTTGTCTTTCTTTAGAGCTTCGAAAAAAGGGACGCACTTGTCCGTTTCTTTGGAGATGAATCGTCTTAGGGCGGCCACTTTCCCATTCAGGCTTTGCATTTCCTTTCGAGTGGAAGGTATCTTGATATCCCTTAGCGGTCGGACTTGTTCAGGGTTTGCTTCAATCCCTCTGGCATGGACGATGAATCCTAAGAACTTTCCTGATGATACTCCGAAGGAGCATTTTAGAGGATTCAACTTCATTCCATACTGGCGGAGTACTTGAAACATCTCGCCTAGGTGGCTTACGTGATTATCGGCTTTCCTTGACTTTACCAGCATGTCATCCACTTATACTTCCATTGTTTGCCCTATTAGCCTGCAAACATCTTGTTGACGAGGCGCTGGTAGGTGGCCCCTGCATTCTTAAGTCCGAAAGGCATTACCTTGTAGCAGTATAAACCTCAGTCGGTGATGAAACTAGTATGGTCTTGGTCGGGGGCATGCATAGGAATTTGGTTATATCCTGAGTATGCCTCCATAAAGATAAGAGCTCGTGCCCGGCTGTGCTGTCTACAAGTTGGTCGATTCGGGGAAGTGGGAAGCAATCCTTTGGGCAGGCGTCGTTTAGGTTGGAAAAGTCAATGCACGTTCGCCATTTCCCATTAGCTTTCGTTACCAATACCGAGTTAGCGATCCATTCCGGGTAGATGGCTTCTCGTATGAAGTCATTGGCGAGCAGATTCTTTACTTCTTCATCGAGGGTTGTTGATCGCTCTACCCCCATACTTCTCTTTCTTTTTTTTACGGGTGCCTTGGTAGGATCAATGTTTAGTACGTGGCTTGCTACGTCGGGGGAGATTCCGGTCATGTCAGCGTGTGACCATGCGAATACATTCAATTTGTGGCGGAGAAAGTCGATGAGTTGCTCCTTCAACTTTGTTTTTAGTTGGGACCCAATTTTTAATAGTCTACTTGAGTCGTGCTTGTCTACAGATACAAACTCCATAGCCTCTGCAGGCTCGGCGGTGGCCTCCTCCTCTTTGTCCTTATGGTCTAATTCATTGAAAGGGTCGCTGGTATATCGAAGAGGAGGAGCTTTCTTTAGTTGCTATGCTTCTAGACTTTTTGTGCAGAGGGAAACCTCTACACCCTTCCCTTTATCCTTCCTGTGATTGTTGCGAAGTTCAGTCACATAGCAGTCTCGAGCAACATCCTGGTCTCCTTCTACTTCCCCTACTCCATTATCCGTTGGAAATTTCATCTTTAGGCACCATGGGGCTAGGAAAATTTGGAAGTCAGACAAGGCTGGCCTTCCTAAGAAGGCGTTGTAGGCCGAATGGTTTTCTATTAGCACAAACGTTTGTTTTCGTACAACAGAGCGGGGATGGCTTCCAATCTCGACGAAGAGGTCCAGTTGCCCGAGGGGCATCTTTGCATCTCTAGGGAAACCGTGTAGTGGCTTATCGCAGGGAGATACATCCTTCATTGATAGTGTCATTTTGTCGAATGCATGTTTGAACAGGATATTTACTGAGCTTCCAGTGTCCACTAGGATTCGGTAAACTTCGGCGGGACTGAGCCGGGCAGAGATAACCATGGGATCCATGTGAGGGTATTTCCTTCCTTCTAGGTCACGCTTACCGAATGTGATGTCATCACTTTCTTTCCTTTTCGGGTGGCGTTCTTCTATAACTGAATTGACACAGTCTTTATTGTCTCTGAGCGCCTTTCCATATCTTTCCATCTCTTTCCAGCTCCTATTTGCGATGTGCGGTCCTCCCGAGATGGTATGGACCACTATTTTCTCTTGACTAGAGCCGCTAGTGTTGCAGTTTCCTCTGCCGATCTCCGGTGAGGGTAGCCTTGGGTTCTCATTGGCAGGAGCTGGAGTCCTGTCTTGACCTTTTACAAAGCGTTCCAATTTCTTTCTTCTGATATGTTCCTCGATCAAGTCCCGGAGATGATGGCATTCATTGGTATCATGCCCATGAGATTCGTGGAAGCGGCAGAACTTTCCAGACTTCGGGGCGTTATCTGATTCCTTCTTGTATGGTGGGCGTTTGTACCTAACTTCGCCTTCGGTGGCAAGGAAGATATTTTCGACGGTCTCGTTCAAAGGATTGTAAGTGTCGAATCTCGGTCCGGGCCGATATAGACGCTTTTCTCCCTTCTTGCCCCCAGCATTGTCTCTGGAATCATTTCTTCGAACGTCCCTTGCCATAGCAGGGGCGTTGCTGTGAGTTGCCTTATTTTGCTGTCCTGACTGCCCCTCAACGGCAGCATCCTCAAGCCTCATATATTTCCCGGCTTCATGGAAGAAATCGGGTAAAGTAGCTGGTTTTTCTTTTGTCAACCTTCTAGCAAATTTAGTGTCCGGATGCACACCACTACAGAGGGCCATTAGAATAAGCTTCTCATCGGCATCTTGGACTGCGGCTGCTGCGGCATTGAATCGGGTTAGGTATTGCTGCAGTTTCTCTCTAGGCTTCTGTTTGATGCTGGATAAGGAATAAGCGTCCTTAGGTTGTTCCACATGAATGCGGAACTGACTGATAAACTTTTCTTTCAACATTTCCCACGAGCTGATGGATCCCTGAGGTAGATGACAGAACTAGGAGGTAGCGAGATCCGCTAAGAAGAGTGGAAAGCATTTGCACAGTACTCCCTCTGTCGCTCCACTCATGAGCATATGTTGTGTGTATCTCTGCAAGTGTACAACGGGGTCGGAGGTTCCTTTGTATGGTTCCATTGTTGGCATCTTCCATTCCCGGGGGGTGATAGTAATTTCGATGTTGCGGGCGAAAGGGCTGGTTACCCTAGCGCCTATCCATCGATCTCTTTGCTTCCATTCCCGGGGGGTGATTGCAATTTCGATGTTGTGGGCGAAAGGGCTGGTTACCCTGGCGCCTATCCATCGATCTCTTTGCTCCCGTTGGACGCACTCTCTGAATAAGCGTGCCATCCTTTCATCAGAATTTGGAGCAGATAGAAACGAATTTGGCTCTGTTCTGTGGGATTGATCCCGTCCAGATGATCTGTAGGGATGGTATCATCTATCATTCCTCATACTCTCCGGTGGCTGCCTTTGGTCTTCTGGGAGCATGCTAGGGTCAGCCATAGTTGGCCCTTGCCTTGATCTTCCCCTGCTGGGTTCTGATCTAAGCACTTCCTCGGGTCCAACTTCAGGCTGGACTCTAGCTCGGCCCCGTTCACTGGCATTTCCGTGGTTAGGCAGTATGACAGGCTCAGCTACAGTTGACCTTCGCCCTGTACCTCCCCCGTGGGGTTCGGTTCAAAGCGTTTCTTCAGGCCTAACTTCGGGCTGTGCTCGATCTCGATTCCTACCATGGCTGCTTTTGCCATTAGCTCCTTCGAAGAAGGAAGATCTTTGTTGTCTCCGAGACCCTCCAGACTGGGACTCGCCCCATGATTCAGTGTTGCGGTTGGACTCTTTAGCATCCCTTAAGCGTGACATGAGATGGTCCACCAAGGCTTCCTGCTGGGATGTGAAGCGATTAGTTACTTCAACCACAACCCTGTCTAGATCTGCCCTAGTAATTGCTGCGGGCTGTTCTACGGTAGGAGTGGTCGGATTAGCCTATCCTTCATTCGGTACTGCCGCTAGAGGAGGACGATTTACTTGATCCGTGACCGCTGGATCTGGAAGACTCCTGGAAACGATGTTTTTTCCTTTGTTAACACCTTTTTTCTGATTGGGAGGCATGTTTCCAGATGATGGATGATGTTGTTAGGAAAAAGGTTAAGTGGAAGAAGCTGAAGCTTCGAGCTTCAAGTTCTCAATGAAAGCACCAAAAATGTTTGCACAAAAAATGGACAAACACCTCAAAGTCGTATGATTTAGTAGATCTAATGTTATTCTTAGTGATTTGAGTGATTTATGCAAATATATGAAAAGCAGGGGCTAAACTGTAAAAAGACACGCAGATTTATAGTGGTTCATCCAGAATGTGCCTACGTCCACTTTATATGTTATTTCTCTTCTCTTGTTTAGATTACAAGTACAAAGCTTTGATACAAGTAAAAGAAAGTTGTTTGAAAGTTCCCTCCGTGCTTGAGCTTTCAAACTTGTCCCCCATTGTTGTACCCCTACCCCTCTATTTATAGAGTGAGGCTGGGGGTAGGGGTCTTGGAGGTATATAGCAGCTGGCGGGCCTGGGCTGACGTAATCTGGCCTGGTGGAGCTGGTCCGGTTTACTTTGGTTCGGTGGTAGGAGATGAGTGGTCCGGTGAAGCTTGGTTCGGCATTGAGGTGGGATGCATGTTGGTCCGGTGGTACTTGGTTCGGTGGAAGGAGGTGAGTGGTCCGGTGAAGCTTGGTTCGGCATTGAGGTGGGATGCATGTTGGTCCGGTGGTACTTGGTTCGGTGGAAGGAGGTGAGTGGTTCGGTGAAGCTTGGTTCGGCAATGAGATGGATGCCGAATGGAGCTTAGGCAAGCCTGGATGAATCAAGCTACTTGGTCTTGAGATCTTCTGGGTGAGAACACGCCCAACAGATGTACTCTAGAAAAGATAATCATTGACTAATTAAACTTTTGGAACTCATCAAATTTATTTTAGTGTTTGAAAAGTGATAGATAGTGATTAAATTATATTTCATAACAAGAGGAAGTATAATTTTATAATTTCATGAAAATTAAACAAATTTTTTAATATTTTTTAGATTAGTAATTATTCCATGATCATTTCTATCACTTTCACCTTTCTGTCAATCCATACATCATAATATAGTGTGCAGAATTTGGTATTTAAAAAATAAGGAAATATTTCTTTTGTAAAATAATTATATTCTAAAGTATTCACTCTCATTTAAAAGTCCTCTCGGTTATGCATGGGTGAATTACTTGAATTTCTGTAGATGGGCTTCCACTCTCATTTAAAAGTCCTCGCGGTTATGCATGGATGGGACGCATATAAGAAAGGAATAAATATCAAGTATATTCTAATCTCATTTAAAATTCCTTACGGTTATGCATGGTTAGAAAATACTAGACATTTTTAAAAAAAAGGTAACCACTAACCTCACTTAAAAGTCCGAACGGTTATGCATGGTTAGTAAGTGCTTTACATATTTTTCTATAATATTTGAAAAAAGAAAATGCACAAATTATTCCTTTATTGAAAATATCAAACTCTGGTCACAATATGAAATTTTCCATAATCCTCCCATTTCTCTACTGTGGAGTTTGTTTCTACTTAATAAAATATTATGATTTTTGTTTGATTAACTGAAATTTGAAATTAATATTTTCCTCTTGATTTGATTTTATATTTTTGATCAAAATCGTAGATATTTCAATTACTATTATTATTTTTGATGATAACAAAATGGGGAGAGAGAGGTTAGGATATTGATTTTTAAGCAATATTCTTACTAATATTCGAGAGTGTTTTTATACAAAGTTATTTTTAATCAATCTTTAAGTTTTAACTACACGCATCTGTGTAGGGGGAGCTTTGTTGTAGGGGGAGCATTCAACTAGAGGGAGTTAATAGATTCATCGTGACCAAATAAATTTAATAGAGTTAAAATCTTAATATATGTTTGTTATCATCAAAAGGGGGAGATTGTAGAATATGCTAGTATATGATTTTTGTTTGATGATAATAAACATATACATTTGTTTAAATGTATTTGTTATTGTACTATTTTAATTTTTCATATAATTAAATAAATATTTGTTGAATAAAATAAACAGCTCGGAATTCATATTCAAATAAATATTTTATTCAAACAAATATTTTATTGCAAATTTAAATAGTACAAATTTGGGCTCTCCCTACATTAACACAATTTCAATAATATTTCAAGTACAACACATTCTTCACTTTATAATTTTCACCTCACAAAATAAGTCACTCAACACTCTATTTGATCTTCAACCTTGTTCTAGCCTGAATACAGCATCTGAGCTATCTGCAAAATAAACACTAACGTAGTAAAATTGAAAAAGAAATTATTTTGTAGTGTACAATAAAGTGTGTGTTGTAAAAATATTATTAGCCTCAGTTATTTAGGTTGTTCGTCATCATTTTCTTTTAATTCATCTTACACGAACAACTTGTGAAATGCACAGTGTATCACTGTACATGCCACAAGGTTGTGCACATCGATATACACTTGCTTGTTAAAACTGCAGGGACAGGTGAGCACAAGGTCAAACCCAAGCAAAGTTGGATTCAACTCAAGTGAAAATGCTCGACCAAAAATTTAACATGAAAGCATGGCAATACATATGGCACCAAAGGCAAACACAAACACTCACAACATCAAAAGCAACCAGGACCATAACAACATAACATAGTTCTCATGCAACAATGACTCAAATAACAAAGTCAGTGGGACACATATTGAAGCAGACTACAATGAACAAGAACAATAAAACTCGAGAACACATCAGGCTCAAATAAATATAAGCAGTAATGACCACATACAAATCGGGCCTTCCAATGTTATGAAGTCATGAACACAAGACAAATGCAAGACTAACCAGGCAACCAAACTGCACAGTAGCACTCAAACTGATATAGGTCCAACCAAATAGAGTTCACTTTAGACCAAACCAGACATAATGCAACACAAACAACACAGCCTCAACACTCAATTGCACAAGGACAGCAGCAAGCACATGAAACCAAGTGCAGACTTATTTATGAATGACCACACATGTTCGAAGTGCTCAAACGTACACATGACTTCAAAAGGAAACCAGACTGGAAATGTTCAACAGCAAGTTCACATACATACAACTCTGCATAAATTGAAAAGCCTCAACATAAATATATACATGCATGTATACTTATATATACATAGTGACAAACTAATGCAATAGAGATGTATGCATGCACATGAAACCAAAGGGATGAAAAAGTCAACATGAATGCATACAACATGGATTCAAACTAGTATTAGAGCATTCAATGCACACAACAACAAACAAGCTCGGTTTTAACAATGTAACATGAACATGCTCAACAAACATGGTCTGGTGAAAAGAAACATGAATACTCAACACAAGTGAACCCAGATAAGCAGACCATAACAACCAGAGAGCATGCATATGATATTCAAGTACAAATCAGTAATGAATCAAATCAGACCAGAGGCAATCAAGTGCATAAGCACACAAAACACACAGCGCACAAATATAAATGCGTGAATACACATGTATACATATATGCAATGCACCATACATACTCCAATGGAACGAAGGTTGTGAAATCAAGTCAGAGATCACAACACACATTCAATTACAAATCAACGCAAGAGGACCCACACCAGAACAAGATGACAAGGTAGAAGTTTGAATGTAGTCATCAGGTCAAAGTCGAAAAAGAATTAGACTTGCAGAAGAAACACGAATTAAAATGGCAAAAATTATCTCAAAATTCAAAGGGCCGAAGTCAGAGGAGTAATGAACGAAACAAAAATTCAAATCATATCCAACTGACTCAAGCAAGTGCAAATTTATCAGTAACATGTAATCAATTAAACCAGTCAGAATAAATCACCATCGTTCAAGCACAAAGCAACGAAGGAGATGAATTTATGAAGAATTCAAAGCATATTATACGAACGTATATTTAGGGTTTTCATCCCTATTTAAACCCAATCATCATCATCGGTAGTGGGCATTAGAGTTAGAAACAAAAAATCCAGAGAACATACTTAGAACAAAAACCAAAAACTCCAATCAAGTTCGAAAGCGAGTCGAGTTCAAGTATATCAAACAGAGAAATCAAAGCAAAATTCACATACTAATTTCTATTCCATCAAACTCGAAAAATTGGAGCAACCGCAATCAGTAATCAGCAAAGGAATCGATTGACAAGCCATATCAAAGAGTATTCATCACTGCAATCGACCAATATCAAGCGATGCTTCAATTTTACCAGAAACCCTAGCTTTTGAAAAGGAACGAAGGAACAAAAGGGATCGGCTGATAATACAGAAGAAAGGGGGACGCACTTCATTTAATTATTAAGTAGGCTGGTCCTATTTTATTTATATTGGGCCTAACTTTTAATTAAATTAGAAAATAAGGTTTTGTTTAAATTTTTATTTTCAGTTGTAATTTTATTTTTTAAACTGTGTAACTTTCTAGTTGTGTGACTAGGTTATGAACTACGGTGGTGTAGTTCGAGAATTCGCCACTCATTGGCTGAGTTATGGCAGGGTTTTGAGTGTAGAATTAGGTTAGTCAAGTAGCGGGTGTCACGAGTTTATGTGTGTAAGCATCTGACTACTTAATTTCTTGTAGAAACCTTGGGGGCAACACGTAAGCAGGGTTTTGCTAAAGTTGGATAAATTTGTGTGTGATCTCTACTGCATTATTATCTGTGATTGTTTTTATTTCCACATTAATTATTATTATTATTTGTATCACACTATTCAGCCCACCTCTAGGGTGAAAACGATCGTACAACCTCCTGGACAAAATAGGAAAATGATTACGAAACCGTCCAACGTAACACAAAGACTAGGGAAAAGAAGGTCACCCTAAACCTTTCTAAAAAGTTGAAGGAATGCGAATAACAGTTTGTAGCAGTTTTAAACTTTCGGAGGGGACGGGGAGTTTCATTTCTCGTCATTCGAAGAGTCGTTACCTTCCGAAAATGATAGAGAAGTCCGCACATGGACATAAGACTCTATAATAACCCTTTCGAAAGCATAATAAGCCTTTCAGATCGGTTGGAACACATATTTGGTACCTTTTGATAGTATCGAAAGGTTTAAGGTAAAGGCAGTATCCATCAGTCAGTAGAAGACAACCTTCCGACAAGGTCGAATGGTTCAAAATCTATCTATTCCTTAAATAGGAAAACAGAAACCGTATTGTTTATACGACGACACCTGTCCTATTTTTGAAAACACCAAAATTTTCAACCATACCCATTCGTACATTACCATTGCTGTTAATTCCTTTATACTCCATCTATTTTACCCTCTTTTTTCCTTTTTCCCTTCTCTTCCCAATTTCATAATCGCAGATCAAGAAACCATATTACCGCCTCTATCTTGCTTACCGACTATTTCTAACTATCCACCGTCTGCATTAGCGGTCTCCGCCCACTGGTCAAGCCGCAAATCTGGCTAATTCGGAAACTAGGGTTTTCTCAAGTATGTAATTTGGTACATTTGTTACTAAAATCCGAGACTCTTTACAGATTTATATGCTTACTAAGTGGGGTATATTGTATCGCATAATTTTATGAGTTGTTGTTACCCCCTATTAGGTCATATATGGTTTTTTTACTTCAGATTTAATATCGTGCATAAATCAATAGACGTAGTTGATATCGTTTGTTTGCAGTTCTATTTCTGTTCGACAATTTAATTTCGACTATCAAAAATTTTACATTCAAAAGTAAATTTATATCAATCTATAATATATTATGCAAGTTATTAATTGGTTGGTATTATCTGTTCAATTTCTAATTATCTATCCAACTGCTAATTAGTTTTCTAATTTCTTACTGCTCCTTTTGGGTTGATTGGTTTTAGAAATTATTTATTTGGGCTTATATTGCTTTAACATTTACTTTACCGATTTACCAAAAAAATGTATGCAGATAATACGGAGAGCAAATCCCTTACGATTAAAATTGCAGATTATCCTGCTATATGATTGAAAATATTATCTTGAGGATTTTTTCCTGGTTATTTTGAACTGAAGATGTTGAACATAAAAATAATTTATGACAATTATATATTTCACTGCCATTTGCAGTAAGATGGTCATGTTTTCTTCTTCTTGCTTACAAAACACTTCTAAAAGTTTACTATATTTGCTTTCCAAGATTGCTGCTCTGAGTAAAATATAAAAAAAGTTTTCAGTTAACCACACTAAATTAAGAATCATCTTTTCCATAATAAACTATTCTGATATATCATTTGACTGCATTTAGTTCACTTTTAAAGCAATTTTTTCAAGAGCTGTTGTTATACAATATAATCTTTTTAACCCTTGTGAAATTTACTAATTAATAACTACTTCAGAAATTGTGATAGAGCTGAAATAAATATCAGATTCTTGCTTTATCTCTAATTTCAACAGTAGTTTAGTAAGTTTGAACAGAAAAAACAGAAACTCTAATACCACAGAGCAAATATGATATATGTTGTAATGAACCATGAACCTGACAACGGTATCTGTTTAATAAAAAGCATGAAGGGTTACATATGTTAAATTCTAGAAACCAATCTACGTACTTATCTAGAATGTACAAACATGTAATTTTTTATATATTCTAAAATCATGTTTTACTACACATTTATATGGAAATGATCCTTGCTTTTATCTTTAAGTACAATCTGTGAGTTGTGTTTGATCATAAATCAATGATATGATTTTATGAGGCAAAAAATTCAAAAAGTTAACCTTTCATTTGCTGAAAACATGACACCGTGTAAGTTGTAGTTGTTTGTGTCTGGTCATGCATGAAGTTATGTGTTTATTTTCCTTATTTATGTCCAATTATTCAGCAGTATATTGCAAGTTATATTTTTGTTACGGTATGTTAATCAATTGTTTGTATGTTGATTTTATTTCTCTTAATAAACAAATGCACCTTTCCTCCACTACATTTGTAGTGCCAGTTTTAACTTAGAACAAACATCGGGTATTATTTTGGAGTAAATGAGAAATGTTTGCTGATGTATTTTAAATTTTAAATTAGGATGTAAAGTAGGCATTCATATTTTTCATATAAATGTTATGGTTTTGCTGAACTCTGTGTTACAATTAATTTATTCACACACAAAACACAGTGTGTGTAATAAGGGTACTCTATTTTGATGCTTTTGAATTATCTAAAGTGCCCCTTAAAAATCTTGTTAGATCATAAGGATATTTTGGCCCTTTCTTTCATTCACGTTACTAACATAAATGATTCTTACGATATACTACTTCTTACTCTTTTCTTTCTCTTCTACGTATTAAAGTACTCATTTAGCACTGTTTAGCGACGGCTATTAGGCGTTGGCGGCCGTTGCTAGCCGTCGCTAAATGACATCGCTAATTATCTCGTTGCAACAAAAGAAAGCGACGGCAAAAGCGATGGCTCCGTCATTCTTTTTGCAACAGCTTGTAACGGTTAATTGTCCACGTCGAATCAACCGTTGGGGTTGTTGGTTTCCCGGGTTGTTGATGCAAAGCGTTGCAAAGCGATGCAACTTGGTCGTCGCTAGCCGTCGCTATATGCGACCATTTGTCCGTTGCGAGCCGTCGCAAGCCGTTACAAATCTGGAACAAAATTAGCTGCCACATTCCAGCACCTTCAACCCTCAATCCCAATCAATCCAAATAATATAATTCCATCATTCTGCACATATAATACCATTCCATCATACCATATAATCAATATCAACACAACGAAATCATCAAATATTGCATATTCCAACATATATTCACAAAATCATATAAGAAAATCAACATAACCAAATATGAAAATCCACCAAACCAACCCACATAACTAAATTAAACAACCAGTACATATCAAGTGCCAAAGTATCAATGACAACAACCAAAATATCAAATCTACCAAAACACTAAGTATTAATCACAACATCCAAATTACCAAATGTCAAACCCCTCATAATATGTACATATATGTATATAAAGCGTACCCGTCAAAACAAACCAACTAAGCATCATCATCATCTGCACCTCCTTCCCCGAGCATTGACCCATGCTCCTGATAGAAGGCAGCAATACGCTCATCTATCTGCGTCGCCAAATGACTCTTCCACCAATCATTGAGCTCATCCAATTGTGTTTGCATCCGAGCAATCTCTTCCTCGTTTATGGATCTCCTATATGCTCTTTGGAAATTAAGTGGCTGTGAAATAATTCAACTGAATAAGAAGTTCATGGCATACAATAACAATAAGAAAACTCAAGTTATCGCTAATAAACTCAAATGAATAAGAAGTTCATGGCATACAGGTTTCTACTATGTAAACGTTGAGTACATACCATATTGCCGAAACTGTAACGCCTGTTTCGACTTGCCGGTTCAATGATTGAGTCCCATATCCGATTAGACTCATTAACTGTAAGCGACTCCCGTCTACTCGCTTGTATCGCTCGATCATGCTCTGCATTATATCTCTCCTACAATTAGGAACAGATATTTGACACAATTGATATACAATTTACTTATTTACTGTGAAATAAACGAATATGAAATATTTTCATTACAGAAATAAACATATTTACCATTATAGAAGCAGCCTTGTCGTCAAACCAATCATATGAAACATTCCCACCCTTATCTATATGCTCCACTACATGTGTGACTCTGAAAACCTCAGCCGCTGTAGGCTCCCTTCCTTACTTTGCCCACTGAATATATACAAGAATACATTATATTGATAAATTTCATGAGTATATACAAGAATAGATTATATACAAGAATAGAATAGAATAGTTAATTTATTTACCAATTCCCTCCTATGTTGTTGGAAGGATTTCGAGCCACCACGATGTAAAGCAAGGTTTTTGTTCCTATTAGCCTTGTTTCTTGTCGATAATTCCTATTAATTTATACACACTATTAAGTAAAATAATTCAACACATTTAAATGTAAAAATATAGTGACAATATAACTTACTTTGAATGCTTCGGATTCCCAATATTGTTGGAATCCAGCCCAAATATCATCCCCTATCCAACTTGGCTTTTTCCCTGAAGCCTTGGCCCTTGAAAGAGTCTCTATGTAATTTTTCCGCATCTTTTTATTCCAATGATTCATAAAAACATCCATATCCTGCGGATCCATCCGTACAACTGCCTGCATATTGAATTATCATATGTGTTATGTAAAAGAGATTATATAATTAGAAAACAATGAGCAGAACAGAATACATAAAACTGATATCATAAGGCATGATGGCATATTGTTTTTTGTTTCATATAAGGAATAATTATATATTACAAAGTTGTACTTACCATAAGATCAGCCCATATTGCATTTTTTATATGTGTTGGGATGTTATCCTACTGAGGCCAACAACCAGACATCCTACTTTTGTATGCTTCTTTTGATACTTGTAAAATGAAATCGGACGGTTCCACCTCGAACCCTCTATAGAAATGTTGACGTATATATTCATTATATTTCATATAATATAATTGAAATAAGTTTGATACATACCCAGCACTTTTCGAAACTATCTCCGCAACTCGACGGAGATCTGGCTCAGAGCTTCTCGGACCTGCTCCAAGTGAAGGCGACTGAGATGTACTACTTCGATAACGGCGCCTATCAGACATAGCTCCAAGTGAAGGTGACTGAGATGTACTGCTTAGAAAAAAGTACTGATAACAGAAGAATCACATAATCATCAATCAATATCACATAATCATTAATCGTCGCATAATCATCACATAATTATTACTCAAGTGGTAATCATCACATAAACATACTCTGCACATAATCATCGAAAAAGCATACATAAAAAGAATAATTCATAACTCAGAATGATACAGATCATATATAGTCATTAGTATTATTACACATAGCTCAGAATATTACATAACATAGTCATTATTGTTAAAACATAGCTCAGAATTATACATGATCAGTCTTCATCGTATTCTGATTCAGACTCCGTCTCGTACACTATATCATTTTCTTCGGTACTTACAATGCATCTATTAAAACATTCGATTCATCAGTCAACAACCCTACATCAATGTCATCGGTTATCACTATTTCAGTATTTGGCTCGAGATCCGCTTGATACGCTGCTTCATCTGGAATATTATTTCCATCAAATGTATATCTTGCCTTCGTTTTAAAAACAACCCACCAATCTGATTTATCTTTTTTAAGGATGGATATGGAGCAAAATAAACTTGTAAAGCTTGCTTAGCTAATACAAAAGGATCATACTTATAGTAATGCGATGTATGCCTTATTTCAATTAGCTTATAATCTTTGTGCACATTAATTCCAGAGCCAGGAACATTACTAAACCAGTTGCATTTGAATAAAACAACTTTCTCTGCAGGTTGTACAACTGCTGTAAATGCAGCTTCTGTAAGATTAAATTTCGATTTCATAGTGATGTATTCGGCGGTTACAGATAATTCGGTTCCGCTTGTACATCCATCCCACAATGGCCTCTTAGCAGAATCCAATAAATCATAAATTTTTTTAGCTTCCGTGGTCTGCTCTTTGTCAACATTTTCGTTCCCATCATCACCCTTGTCAAAGGTAGGAAACATTGATCGTGCAGCATCTTGCACCATGTTTTCTATAGGATTGGTCATAGTATTATCGTCCTCTAACACTACAGGATTAGGTGTAGGTTGAACAAGTTCTCCATGACGATCCCATAAGTAATAATTCGGCAAAAAACCAAATTTGTACAAATGTACTTCTACTACATCTGGTTTCCAATGCTTCAGATGTTTGCACTTAATACACGGACAACGAATCTCTATGTTATTTCGATTATTAGACTGAGCAAATCTAATAAATACTTGTACACCGTTACAGAAACGTTCTTTTATTTATCCTTTCATACCTTTTCGAGGTTCATACATCCAACAATGATCGAGAAAATAATCGAACATATTTCCTGATTTTTAAAATGTGGGTTAGAAGATTGAATAACACACTTCATATTAAAGACTTGTAAAAATTCATATATAACCCTTTACTATTTTAACAAATTCAAATAAATATTGCATTCAAATTTTCAATTCTTAAGTTTATTGTTTTTTTACTTTGACGGCCGGTTATCCTACTTCCCATTACAAACACAATAACGTAATCATATTTTATAAATCATTTTAGGTTAAACGATTCTAAAAAATTTCGGCAGCACTTCCCTTTATTCCCTATATCATATACAAATGCGTGTACACAGGGAAAAAAGGAAGTGCCATCGAAATTTTCTGAACCGTTTAAACTAAAATGATTTATAAAATATGATTACTTTATTGTGTTTGTAACTTGTCCAAATACTAGGACAAATCCAACAAATGTTGTATTAGATGAATATAGATGTCCATTCTGTGGAAAAACGAATATCCATAAAACGATCATATACAACACTTGTCAGACGGGGCCAAAATATTCTCTAAGGGGTTCACATAAAAAAAGAACAAATAAAAAAAATATTAATATTGAAGTAATAGTGGTATGTAGCAAAACAGAATTCATTTAATTATGAATCAAAATCCATGCGAACTATCATTAACTCGGAAAATATGCCTTATCTCGCAAATGGGAACTATGAGTTACTATTTTAACAACTGCAAAAACTATTTTATAATTCATTTAACTACTTAAATATTTATTAATTAAATCTAAATTTTAAAAACATATTTTAACTTTTGTTTAACTACATAAATTTTAATTAACGATTTTGTGAACTAAAATAAGTAGTTAGCACTTACAACAGTATAACAAACATTCTCGTAAACTTATCAATAAACATATTATTCAATAATCATGGACTATTTTTTGGATTTTAAATTAGCCATAATTTTTAACAACATAGTAAACAATAAATTCACTAATTAATACCACCAAATCAACACTAATTATCATCACCTATTATGCAATAATCACCATTTTAAAACACATAATCAACTAATTTTCTAAATTAGGTTTACCATTATATACCCAATTCAAATAATAAACTATATACCATAAACTAATAACATATATTCATCAATTCCAAACCCCCAAATCATCCAATTCCAAATCCCTAAATCATCAACTAATTTAATTTAAACCGAAATTAAACAAAGATAATGCAAAATAGAAGATACCAGCAAGTTTGGAGAGGTTGAAATTAGCGACGGAAGGTTGCGACGACTCTTGGCGGCGAAGGGCGGCGGCTAGTGGCGGATCTGAGGTGATTTGGGAGTAGATTGGGGGAGAGAGTAATGAAACTGTGTTCTCTCGGCTGTAGGTTATGAAATCGAGATAAGCGACGGCTAGCGATGGCTAGCAACGGCCGCTTTTTTTAGCCGTCGCTAGGCTTTGTCGCATTTTGAGGCCTTTCTAGTAGTGTATTTCTCTTAATAAACAAATGCACCTTTCCTCCACTACATTTATAGTGCCAGTTTTAACTTAGAACAAACATCGGGTATTATTTTGGTGTAAATGAGAAATATTTGCTGATGTATTTTAAATTTTAAATTAGGATGTAAAGTAGGCATTCATATTTTTCGTATAAATGTTATGGTTTTGCTGAACTATGTGTTACAATTAATTTATTAACACACAAAACCCAGTGTGTGTAATAAGGGTACTCTATTTTGATGCTTTTGAATTATCTAAAGTGCCCCTTAAAAATCTTGTTAGATCATAGGGATATTTTGGCCCTTTCTTTCATTCACTTTACTGACATAAATGATTCTTACGATATACTACTTCTTACTCTTTTCTTTCTCTTCTACGTATTAAAGTACTTATTTTGCTAACAAATTTATTTCATTGATTCACGATCTTAATACTATGTTTTTACTTTGAATTTGTGAATCTATCACTGAATTTATGTCTCCCATTGATTTCACTAATTCATAGCTGCTCTGATTTGCAAATTCAATTCGTGATTGAGGTTTTTGTTATCCCGCCTTTTGGCAAGGCCGCGACACCAAGAACTTGATTAGAAACCGATGACAGTTTGTCTTGGAGATCGGTTAAACACAGGCTCACTATGGATATCGATGAATTTTGTCCGAGTCCGGATCGAGCCACAATTAATAGGACATAACAAGCAAAGTCAAGGAAGCTAACGTTCCAAGTTTCAAGTCGATCCGAGTTCGTATGCTCAACTTATGATCGATGCAAAATGAAGGATATAACCCCTGATTCGAATCCATAAGTGAAACTTATGTTCGAATCCATCAACATCTGTTTGCTCCGAATCGATCGTTACCTCCTTGTTCGAATCCATCAGGTGGTCAAGCTTCGTATCCATCGCCCGAATCCATGGAGTCATCCTACTTTGTATCTATCAGTTGGGAGTACTTCGAATCGATCAAGTTGCCCCACTTCGTATCCATCTGGGCCCGATGGTTCGTATCCCTCAAGATGGAGTGCTTCGAATCCATGAAGTTGCTCTACTTCGAATCCATCCTATTACAAGAGCTTCGTATCGATCGACCAAGGCTAACTATGATCGATACGAGCAGACTTCCATTCGAATCGATGTGTGGAGAAATCCCTCTAATCCACTAAGTCAAAGTAGCGAAAATGATGGAGTCAACCCAGTCGACTCGCAGTGAAAAGCGGATCGATGCGAGAAACGTGCGCCACGACAATACCTTCGCACGCTACACCATCGATTCGACCCTATCGATTCGAAGAGGATCGATTCGAACAGAGTGCAGCAACCGGAAATGCAATCTTGAATCGATCATAACTCGAGATCTTCAAATCCAAATGCTATGAAATTTTCACAGAAGCTTGAGCACATGTTGAAGAATGTCCACACCAAATTTCAGCTCGATTGGACAATTCCTTGATCGATTCGAATGGATTTCAAATCGATCCCAAAGTAGGCCCGGATTTTATGAAAGCGGGCATGTGGGCCCCCTCACGCGCCAGAACTGGTCTCCCGAAATTTAGGCGAAATATCAGCCTCCTACACCTATAAATAGAGCCCCTGGTCATTCAGAAAAGGGGTCGGACAATTTTAAGAGCTAAAGAGTGCCCAGACTCTGCCAGATTTACTCCAAATCACCACCGCTGCCTTATATTCAGACTTAGCTCATAAAATCAATTGTACTACCTTGTAAGAAATTGTAATCTTCAAGTATCGAGCAATAAAATCATCAAACTTCATAGTGGACGTAGGCAAAATGCCGAACCACTCTAAATCGCTTGTCTTTGCATTTTACTTTCTGCTATCTGGAGTTTTTGTTAGATAATCCACAGTTTTAATTTTCTTTCTTCACTTTTATCTCTTCAAAAACTTCCAAAGAGTGTTGTGCCCATTTTTGGTACAAACAGCTTGGTGCTTTCACTGAGAAAACCAGTTTTTCTCCTGCTCTTTGGATCTACCATCGATACCGGATTACATAAATCCAAGGGGAAGATCCAGATCTCTACTCCAGAATCCTTCCATTCTATTCAGATTTGCATAAAATCTAGGAAAGGAATCAACTGCTCAAGATGGTTAGTACAAGAACTACCTCTACGACCGCAGATCAAGAAGGTCGGGATAGACCGAATCCTACACAACAGCTACAATCCAATCAAGACAACACTGCTCACTCAGATCCGTCTGGGCCAGTCACCAGACAAGAGTTCCAAGTGTTGCTCCAGGAACTGACGCAAAGTCGGCAACAGCTTACTGAACAGTTGCACGCTAACGCGGAATTGACCAATCAACTAAATCGCCGAAGGCGCAGGAGGACCAGGAGAGATGATGCTTCCCACTCGTCCACTGAAAGTTCTGCTTCATCTGACTATCACGGCAGATCTGCACGTCCCCGATTGGAAGCAAATCACACACAAGCTACCGGATATCAACTTGCCTTGACTGTAGGACAATTGAGGGTTGGACCGTCAACTAGCTTCCAGACCGGGCCCTCGTCACGAGGAGGTGCTGTTCCACAATATACCACGAACAATCGCACTGCAACGGCCGCGGTAGAAACAAGGGTTGATACCCGGAATCCGTCAGATTCGAACAATCAGCAACGTGGGCATACTCTTGAACCGTACGTCCCAGAAGATGTCGAGCCAAGGAGGCGAGACATAGGCCGTCGATAGCGTCCGATCCAAACTCGCGCTGTGGAACCCGACCACACCTTAGCTCAGCATGCTCAAAATGTAGCGATGCCCGATATTTCAACCATGATATGTCAGATGATCCACGAGAGCCAAGGCCTTACCAATGACGATTGGGGAATTTCTTGTAGTCATACTCCTTTCACAGACGAGATATTATACGTTGATCCTCCTCGGCGATTCAGAATGCCAACTCTTCCTATGTATGAAGGAAATTCTGATCCCAATCAACACGTTTTGAAATATGAGTGGTCAATGAGCGCCGCAAGGGCTGACGATGCAGTGAAGTGCCGAAGTTTCCCCATCTCTCTGGGAGGAATCGCAACAATGTGGTATTCAAAGTTGCCACCTAGATCTATCTCTTCGTTCGATCAACTGGCTAAGAAATTTGTCGAACAGTTTCGTATGCATGTCGCTAGGCCTAAAGACGTTAACACCCTGTCCAATGTTACCCAAGCTCATGGAGAAACACTCAGGCGTTATTTGGAGAGATTCCATGCAGCATGTGTGGAAATTAGTAATCCCAACGATAACTCGATTTTGATGGTGTTAACCAAAGGGATCGATCCCGATTCCGAGTTTGGCAATTGGTTAGCCGGAAAACCACCCGCATCGTTGGACCGTTTCTACTCCAAAGCCGCTCAATTCTTACAACAAGAGGACGCGAAACAGTCTAGGAAACAGGACGATGCAATACCCAGAACTGAAGGAATACAAAGTAATGTAGCAGTTAAGCAGTCCGGTGAGAGTTCCGTAAAAGTTCAGTTGAATATACAGAACAAACAAACTCAGGCAAGAGTCAACAGTCGTCAGGACAAGAAAAGAGATCAGAATCGAGGCCCACAACATAGGACCCCAATGTTTGATAATTACACGCCATTGAATACATCGTTGGAAAATGTGTATCTGCAAACTTGCAACACTGTGCAATATAATAAACCTGCTCCGAAGCAATCGTCGGAGAGGCAGATTCAAACAGGGAAGTTTTGTAGATTTCACGAGAGTTATGGCCACAATACCAAAGAGTGTCGACATCTGTAGCACCTCATCGAAAAGTTGATCAAGGAGAAAAGGTTAGACCAGTTTATGCGGGCGCCGCAGTCTGGTGGTGCGGGCCCTTCAAATCAGAATCGTGCACAAAATCAGGAAAGACAAGAGGATCCCGCTCGTACGGGTGGAAGGCTAGTTATAAATACAATAAGTAGTGGTCCCCATCCAACAGACATAAGCTGGAGGGAAATGGAGTCATATGCCAGCTCTATCAGGTATGCGGACTTCGAATGCTACAGTAATTGTGAAGATGGAACTCCGGCTAAACAACAGAAAACAATGACTGATGATATCATATTTAGAAGCAGAGATGCTGATAAGATTGAAGCCCCAACAATCAACCCACTGGTCATATCTCCCTAGGTAGGTCCTGCTTGGATGAAGAGGATACTAGTTGACATTGGTAGCTCTGTAAACATCTTGCTTAAACGAGCCTATGATTTAATGAAAATGGAAGCAACGGACTTAAAACCTTGCCAATCTCGAGTTCACGGCTTCAATGGAAGTGCTACAATGCCCACCAGAGTAGTGGAACTGCCAGTGGAGTTGGGAGTTGGAGAACGCCGGAGAGTCCGGATGTTGTAGTTTGTCATTTTAGATATTGATTCACCTTACAATGCGTTTTTGGGCCGACTGTCCCTTGCTAAGTTCAGCGCAGCCATTGCCCCATGGTGTCTAACTCTGAAATTCCCCACTGATCATGGAATTGGAGTCATTCAAGGAGACCAGGCGGCAAGAAGAGCCTGTTATGTTATTGAACTGCGCGAGGCGCAGAGAAAAGAGAAAGGAAAGGGCGTAGAGGAATCTCTCTGCGTCTGTTTTGCTGATGATTGACAACTAGTGCCTGGGCCCCGGCCCGGGCACCACGACCAATTCCTTAAAGATCTTGACCCTAGAGACGACGAAGATAAAGATGAATCAAAAGAGAATCAAGCTTCCCCAGCCGAACTGACTAGGGACGTCCCAGTCAATGAGGATGACGATTCGAAAGTACTAAAAGTTGGATCTCAACTGGGAAAACAGACACAACAGAAATTGGTTGAATTTCTCCTGGCGAATCTCGACGTTTTCACCTGGGCACACTCTGATATGTGCGGGATCTCACCGGACATCGCAAGTCACTCCCTAAATATTGATCCGCGGCATGTCCCGGTCAAACAGAAAAGGCGTGGTATGGATCCAGAGAGATCTGCCGCCCTTAAAGAGGAGGTTAATAAGCTACAATCAAATGGTTTCATCCGAGATGCTTTGTATCCAGAATGGGTGCCAAATCCAGTATTGGTTCGAAAACCGAACGGGAAATGGAGAACTTGCATCGACTATTCTGACTTAAACAAGGCTTGTCCAAAGGATAGTTTTCCACTTCCTCGAATTGACCAGCTCGTAGACTCAATAGCTGGACACGAGTTGTTATCTTTCATGGATGCTTATTCTAGCTACAATCAAATACCTATGCATTTGTCTGATCAAGAACATACCAGTTTCATGACCAATCCGGGACTCTACTGCTAAAGAGTCATGCCCTTTGATTTAAAAAATGTCGGAGCAACATATCAACGCTTGGTCAACCGAATGTTCGCCAACCAGATCGGGAAGACCATGGAGGTTTATGTAGATGACATACTAGTAAAATCTCGATTCTCCACAGATCACGTTAGAGATTTAAATTTGATGTTCTGCATTCTTCAAGAATATGGAATGAAGCTCAATCCATAAAAATGTCACTTTGGTGCCGCCTCTGGAAAGTTCCTCGGATTTATCATTAACGCTCGAGAGATAGAAGCAAATCCCAAAAAGATCTGGGCAATAAGGAACTTACAAACTCCAAGAACCATAAAACAAGTCTAGAGCCTCAACGGGAAAGTAGCAGCATTGAGCAGGTTCATTTCAAAATCCACCGATAAATGCATTCCTTTCTTCGATCTGATCCGGAAAGGAAAGCGAAACTTTGAATGGACCATGGAGTGTGAAGACGCATTCCGATCGCTGGTTCAACATCTTTCCACACCACCGATCTTATCAAAACCAGTTGACCACGAACTATTATACCTTTATCTGGCGGTATCAGAGCATGCAATCAGCGCTGCTTTGGTTCGGGAAGAGGACCGAGTGCAAAAACCGGTCTACTATATTAGTAAACGGCTAATAGGAGCCGAGAGGAATTACCCAAGATTAGAGAAACTGGCTTATTGCCTGGTCATTGCCTCGAGAAAGCTTCACCCTTATTTCCAAGCTCATCCTCTTACTGTGTATACCAATCAGCCGTTACGATAGGTCCTCACGTGGCCTGAGACATCTGGTAGGTTGCTCAAGTGGAACATTGAACTAAGTCAATTTGACATCACTTATGCCCCACGGCGAGCCATTCAAGGACAAGTCCTAGCCGATTTCATAGCCGAATTTACTGTCCCAGAGGACTTACCCGAAACCAGTAAATCCCCCGAATACATCTGGAAGCTGTATACTGACGGTGCATCAAACGACCGGTGTTTGGGCGCTGGTGTTGTACTTGAAACTCCCGAAGGACGATCTATATGTTATGCTTTGAAGTTTGGTTTTCGTGCAACCAATAATGAAGCTGAATATGAAGCCCTCTTAGCGGGACTAAAACTTTCCAAAGATTTGAGAATTATCGCTGTAGAAATTTATTGTGATTCACAATTAGTCGTGTGTCAAGTACGGGGAGAGTATCAAGCAAGAGATCGAAGGCTGGCTGCTTACTTAGCTCGAGTTCAGGAAGTACTACATCAGTTTTATTATTATGCTATTTATTATATACCTTGGGAACGCAATCAAAAAGCAGATTCATTAGCGAAGTTAGCCAGCAAAGGTGAAGCACAGCAAGTGGGACTTGTCCCCGTCGAAACTTTGTCCTTCCCAAGCATCGATCAAATAGAGACGAGTTTTGTGTTTGAAACTGCTCCCAGTAGAGAATCGTGGATGACTCCATATCGAAATTACATCGAGAATGGGACATTTCCTGAGCATAGAAATGAGAAGAGACAAATTTTACAAAAGGCTTCACGGTTCGTCATTCAGAACAGAGTCAGGTATAGGAGGGGTTATTCTGTTCCTCTCCTCCGGTGTATCCCACACGATGAAATCAAACGAGTGTTACATGACGTACACGAAGGAGAGTGTGGCGATCACACCGGTGGCAAGCTATCGCCAAGAAAATACCCTGATATGGATACTACTGGCCGACGGTGAACCGGGATGCAGCAAACTATTCCAGAAAGTGTGATAGGTGCCAGAAACACGCCCGAATTCCAAGAGCCCCACCTACCAAGATAACTCAAATGGTTAGTCCCTGGCCATTCGCGATGTGGGGCATCGATATCATCGGCGCTCTACCTCTGGCAAAAGGTGGTGTGAAGTACGCCATCGTCGCCGTTGACTACTTTACAAAGTGGGCTGAAGCCGAAACTCTCGCAACAATTACGACAAAGAAAGTAATAAATTTCGTAGTTCGTAACATCATCTGTCGATTTGGACTCCCGCATACCATCATCATCGATAATGGAGCCCAATTCGAAAGTGCAGAATTCAAGGATTTCTGTCAACGGTTTCATATCCATAAAAAATTCTCGGCGGTTGCACATCCTTAGGCAAACGGTCAGGTTAAAGCTGTCAATAAAGTTATAAAATCCATTCTGAAAAAGCGACTGGAAAAGGCCGGGGGCAAATGGGTTGATGAACTCCCTATGGCATTATGGGCTTATCGAACGACTCACAAGACCGCAACCGGGCACACCACGTTTTCCTTATCTTATGGCTTAGAAGCCGTTATTCCAGTCGAGATAGAAGTGTTTTCCCATCGCGTGACTTATTATGATCCGAAAACAAACGCTATATTGCTTGCTGAATCTTTGGATCTACTAGATGAGAAACGGGAAGAGGCTGATTTGAGAGCGACCGCACATCGAAGTCGAGTCGCCCGACTGTACAATGCCAAAGTTCGACCTTGAACTTTTGAACTCGGGGATCTCGTTCTCAAGAGAATCTATCCGGTTCCTTCACACATGAAACCAAATTAGGAAGGACCATACGTGATTACACAAAGACTCGGAGATGGCACATTCAAACTATCGACCGTTGACGGTCTTGATTTTCCAAGAGCCTAGAATAGCGAGAGTCTCCGTCGCTATTACACATAACAGGCTTTATTTATTTCACTATATTTTTTCCATTTAGCAATCTACTTTTGCATTTCGAAATTGGAATTTGTAATAAGGCAACTGACTTTTCCATATTTTCTTATTTTAGCAATAAAATGCCATCTCTTCGAGCCAGAGCTATGATTCATTAAATACAACGCACAACATCACGATGCACGAAGAGCTGAATTCCATCACACAATGGAATTTATTCAAGTAAGGAGTGGCTGTGATACGACCGGCCACTCGCTATGTGAAACCCGAGCTCGAGGGCAAGCCATCACATCAAGGCTAAAAATGGGTTGATACACGACAATCCTTCATACAACTCCGTACTCCCAGAGTGCGAGACGGAGTATAAACATTCACTTAACTCCGTACTCCCAAAGTGCGAGACAGAGTATAAACATTCACTAAACTCCGTACTCCCAGAGTGCGAGACGGAGTATAAACATTCACTTAACTCCGTAATCCCAGAGTGCGAGACGGAGTATAAACATTAATCAACTCCGTACTCCCAGAGTGCGAGACAAAGTATAAACACTTACCAAACTCCGTACTCCCAGAGTGCGAGACGGAGTATAAACATTCACCAAACTCCTTAATCCCAGAGTGCGAGACGGAGTATAAACATTCACTCAACTCCGTACTCCTAGTGTGTGAGACGAAGTATAAACATTAATCAACTCCGTACTCCCAGAGTGCGAGACGGAGTATAAACATTCACTCAACTCCGTACTCCTAGTGTGTGAGACGAAGTATAAACATTAATCAACTCCGTACTCCCAGAGTGTGAGACGGAGTATAAACATTCACTTAACTCCGTACTCCCAAAGTGAGAGACGGAGTATAAACATTCACTCAACTCCGTACTCTCAGAGTGCGAGACGGAGTATAAACATTAATCAACTCCGTACTCCCAGAGTGCGAGACGGAGTATAAACATTTACTAAACTCCATACTCCCAGAGTATGAGACGGGGTATAAACATTAATCAACTCCGTACTCCCAGAGTGCGATACGGAGTATAAACATTCACTTAACTCCGTACTCCCAAAGTGCGAGACGGAGTATAAACATTCACTTAACTCCGTACTCCCAGAGTGCGAGACGGAGTATAAACATTCACTTAACTCCGTACTCCCAGAGTGCGAGACGGAGTATAAACATTAATCAACTCCGTACTCCCAGAATACGAGACGTAGTATAAACATTCACTTAACTCCGTACTCCTAGAGTGCGAGACGGAGTATAAACATTTACTAAACTCCGTACTCCTAGAGTGCGAGACGGATTATAAACATTAATCAACTCCGTACTCCCAGAGTGCGAGACAGAGTATAAACATTCACTTAACTCCGTACTCCCAGAGTGCGAGACAGAGTATAAACATTTATTAAACTCCGTACTCCCAGAATATGAGACGAAGTATAAACACACAACGGCTCCATACATATCCCCAAGACTGGGGGCAGAACCAAAGCAAATATTGAGTTGAAGACAAAAGAGAATGTGTTTTCATTTCCATTATCAACAAAAAGAGTCCGGTTACAAGATGGTTCAAAAAATTCCTACTAGTAGGAGCCGAGTCCACATCTATACACGGCTATATAAAAAGAAAAACCGAAGACAGGATAAAAACTTCAAAATTTATGAAGTTGGTTAAAGTGGCCGTCATTGCTGACCATCTTAAACCGTGTCGTCCAGAACTCATGTCGATTAGTTTGTGTTAATTTGTCAAAGTACAGTTCCATCGATGAGCTTCGAAGGATAAGTCAAGTGTGAAGTATAAAAGTTCAAGTCAAAAATGCAGAGATGAAGCTCGTCGGAATCATGCTGTTGGATCTCGTATCCATAAAGGTTTATTCGAATCGATCTAAACAGAGGTTTAGTTTCGAATCGAGCAGAAGGAGCCTGATTATCGTATCGATCCGGAACGAATCAACGCACTTCGTATCGATCGCATCAGAGCATTCGAAACCATTACTTCAAATCCATCAGTACTTGACCCGCAACAACAAGAACTCATCAACACGAATCAGAGTTTCATATCCATCGAAGATTTTTATGTCTATCAAAGCAAAGCACGCTAGTTGAACATTTGTCTAAGAGAAGATTGCAATGAAACGATTAAAAGACGACTGTCAAGCAATCAATCGAACAGAAATAATTCAGCATGAAAGACTGCAGTTTTTCAAAGAACGTCATGTTTACACAAGACGTACTTTGGGGGGCAAATGTTATCCCGCCTTTTGGCAAGGCCGCGACACCAAGAACTTGATTAGAAACCGATGACAGTTTGTCTTGGAGATCGGTTAAACGCAGGCTCATTATGGATATCGATGAATTTTGTCCGAGTCCGGATCGAGCCACAATTAACAGGACATAACAAGCAAAGCCAGGGAAGCTAACGTTCCAAGTTTCAAGTCGATCCGAGTTCATATGCTCAACTTATGATCGATGCAAAATGAAGGAGATAACCCCTGATTCGAATCCATAAGTGAAACTTCTGTTCGAATCCATCAACATATGTTTGCTCCGAATCGATCGTTACCTCCTTGTTCGAATCCATCAGGTGGTCAAGCTTCGTATCCATCGCCCGAATCCATGGAGTCGTCCTACTTCGTATCTATCAGCTGGGAGTACTTCGAATCGATCAAGGTGCCCCACTTCGTATCCATCTGGGCTCGGTGGTTCGTATCCCTCAAGATGGAGTGCTTCGAATCCATGAAGTTGCTCTACTTCGAATCCATCCTATTACAAGAGCTTCGTATCGATCGACCAAGGCTCACTATCATCGATACGAGCAGACCTCCATTCGAATCGATGTGTGGAGAAATCCCTCGAATCTACTAAGTCAAAGTAGCGAAAATGATGAAGTCGACCAAGTCGACTCGGAGTGAAAAGCAGATCGATGCGAGAAACGCGCGCCACGACAACACCTTCGCATGCTACACCATCGATTCGACCCTATCGATTTGAAGAGGATCGATTCGAACAGAGTGCAGCAACCGGAAATGCAATCTTGAATTGATCATAACTCGAGATCTACAAATCCAAATGCTATGAAATTTTCACAGAAGCTTGAGCACATGTTGAAGAATGTCCACACCAAATTTCAGCTCGATTGGACAATTCCTTGAACGATTCGAATAGATTTCGAATCGATCCCTAAGTGGGCCTGGATTTCCTGAAAGCGGGCATGTAGGCCCCCTCATGCACCAGAACTGGTCTCCCGAAATTTAGGCGAAATATCAGCCTCCTACAGCTATAAATAGAGCCCCTGGTCATTCAGAAAAGGGGTCGGACAATTTTAAGAGCTAAAGAACGCCCAGACTCTGCCAGATTTACTCCAAATCACCACCGCTGCCTTATATTCTTAGCTCATAAAATCAGTTGTACTACCTTGTAAGAATTTGTAATCTTCAAGTATCGAGCAATAAAATCATCAAACTTCATAGTGGACGTAGGCAAAACGCCGAACCACTCTAAATCGCTTGTCTTTGCATTTTACTTTCTGATATTTGGAGTTTTTGTTAGATAATCCACAGTTTTAATTTTCTTTCTTCACTTTTATCTCTTCAAAAACTTCCGAAGAGTGTTGTGCCCATTTTTGGTACAAACAGTTTCTATTTTGGTTTTTTGAATACCGATTCTCTTATTTTCGACGTCAAATCGCTGATTGTGTTGATTTGGTGAATATCCGTTGAATTTTGAATGATAGAAAATTTATGTTATAATTTTTTGAGTGCAAGTTTGGAGAATATTAACTTTCAACTACAGATTCAATCCGGGAGGTCAAGTTGAGGAGGTTATGACAAGTTCCTTACTACTAATTTGTTCAAATATATAAAATAATGGATAAATAATGATAAATTATTTTCAGGTGTGAGCTTCTAGAAAACTATTAAAGTTTATTGAGCTGAATCAGTACGTTCATTTTCTTCAGTTTGAGTGCCATCAGGTACAAGTTTCATTTTTCTACATAATGCTATTCTAATATATAACTATATTTTTAATTCAATTATTGCCAAATGATTTCAAGGGGATTAAGTAAACATAAGTTATTGACTGGGTAATTCAAGTGGAAAGCATTTTTAAGTATGACATTGGTTGTTTTGATGTTTGGTTGCCTTATTTTTTATCATCTTTCATTTTGAACTAATCATGGAATACCACACCATCACTATATTATATTTGTTTGTAACCATTATATGGTTAACAATTGAATGCTTTCCACTGATATTAAAATTTATTATATGAATTTTATGACACTGTCATAGGAGTAAACTTTTAGTGCAATCTTTTGTATCAGTATTTCTGTTGGGTGATCAGTGACAGAGAAAAGCCAGCTGAAGAAGTGGGCAAACTTTTTTTTATCAAGTATATATTTGATACACATGACTTTAATTTTGAATTTGAACAGATAATTGACCAATGGATTAAAATTGGAAACGATAACAAATTCTTTAAAAGGAAATTCAAGAGGTAAATAGAGAACATGCTAGCTGCATTCTCTCTTTAATTTCTATTATGTGGTGGGTATAATATAATGCAAATTTATCTATATTAGACGTTCTTTTCATATCATATATAATGCTTACTTCATAGGTTTGTTTCCAAACTTTTATCCTCATCACATTTTTTTTGATTTAGAAAATAACTTTTGTTATTGTCTAAATTGTTTATTTGTTGCACGGTATTTTCATCATCATTCGTTTCTTTTCATCTTCTCTTTCTTCATTTGAAATATTTTCAATCCCTATAAATTCATACAAAATTGCTATTGTCTCCAAACACTACAATTGAAATCCTATCTTATTAAATAATTAGTAGTAGTTTAACATTTGATATTTATGTATATGATAAGTCTTTTTGCATGCTTTAGCTAATATAAAGTAAGAATGCTTTAAAATACTGAAACGCTTTTTCTAAATATTGAACTGGGTTAGATTTAGAGTGTAATAAATGGTTTAGAATGTATTATTTTTTAGTTTTGGCATTCTACCCAAAAGAATTATGAATATGAGCTCCATATGGGTTATATTTGTAACGTGATACAAATATAAAAGGATTTTACCAATATTTCCTTTATTGTTTTATTGGGTTTCTTAGCAAAATTCGTCGACCATGTTATCGCTGAAATTAATTTTTATGGCAAGCAAAACTGATAACTGTTGGGAGCGTTTTCGCCCCTACCGAGCCAAGAGAAGGGAAGGCACAACCGGACCAACACACTCATTCCCCACCGAACAGAACAATTACCGAACCAACCCACCTTCATACCCTGCCGAACCATCACCAACCCCACACCGGTCCAAGTACCACCGGATCGAACCCAACACACCTCGCCGAACCAACCTCCCTCCAAAGCCCTACCGGTACAACACGCCTCACCGAACCAACCTCCACCGGTTCAACCTCTACCGGACCAATCCACCTCTTCATCCACTACCGAACCAACATCACCAGGCCAGATCACGTCAGCCCAGGCCCATCAACAGCTATATACTTCGAAGACCCCTACACCCAGCCTCACTCTATAAATAGAGGGGTAGGGGTACAACAATGGGGGACAAGTTTTGAGAGCTCAAGCACGGAAGGAACTTTCAAATAACTTTCTTTTACTTGTATCAAAGCTTTGTACTTGTAATCATAACAAGAGAAGAGAAATAACATATAAAGTGGACGTAGGCACATTCTGGCTGAACCACTATAAATTTGCGTGTCTTTTTACAGTTTAGCCCCTGCTTTTCATATATTTGCATAAATCACTCAAATCGCTAAGAACAACATAAGATCTACTAAATCATACAACTTTGAGGTGTTTGTCCATTTTTTGTGCAAACATTTTTGGTGCTTTCACTGAGAAGGGAGAAGCTCGAAGCTTCAGCTTCATCCACTTAACAGCTTTCCTAACAGCATCGTTCGCTACTTGGAAAACATGCCTCCCAAACAGAGAAAAGATGTTAACAAAGGAAAAAACATCGCATCCAGCAGTCTTCCAGCTCCAGCTGTCACGAATCAAGTAAATCGTCCTCCTCCAGCAACAGTAACAAATGAAGGACAGGCTAACCCAACCACTCCTGCCACAGAACAGCCTACAGCAATTACTAGGGCAGATTTGGACAGAGTTGTGGTTGAAGTAACTAACCGCTTCAAGTCCCAGCAGGAAGCCTTGGTGGACCATCTCATGTCACGCTTAAGGGACGCTGAAGAATCCAACCGCAACACTGAATCATGGGGCGAGTCCGAGTCTGGAGGATCTCAGAGACAACAAAGATCTTCCTTCTTCGAAGGAGCTAACGGCGGAAGTAGCCGTGGTAGGAGCCGAGACCGAGCACAGCCCAAAGTTAGGCCTGAGGAAACGTTTGGTACCAAACCCAACGGGGGAGGTACCGGGCGAAGGTCAACTGTAGCTGAGCCTGTCATGCTGCCTAACCACAGAAACGCCAATGAACGGGGCCGAGCTAGAGTCCAGCCCGAAGTTGGACCCGAGGAAGTGCTTAGATCAGAACCCAGCAGGGGGAGATCAAGGCAAGGGCCAACTGTAGCTGACCCGAGCATGCTCCTAGAAGATCAAAGGAAGCCACTGGAAAATATGTGGAATGATAGACGACACCATCCCTACAGGTCATCTGGATGGAATCAATCCCACAGAACAGAACCAAACTCATTTCTATCTACTCCAAGTTCTGATGAAAGGATGGCACGCTTATTCAAAGAGTGTGTCCAACGGGAGCAAAGAGATCGAGGGATAGGCGCTAGGGTAACCAGCCCTTTCGCCCGCAATATCGAAATTGCAATCACCCCCCGAGAATGGAAGATGCCAACAATGGAACCCTACAAAGGAACCTCCGATCCCGTTGTACACTTACAGAGGTACACGCAGCATATGCTCATGAGTGGGGCGATAGAGGGAGTACTGTGCAAATGCTTTCCGCTCTTCTTAGCAGATCTTGCTACCTCCTGGTTCTGTCATCTACCCCAGGGATCCATCAGCTCGTGGGAGATGTTGAAATAAAAATTTATCAGTCAGTTCCACATTCATGTGGAGCAACCTAAGGACGCTTATTCCCTATCCAGTGTCAAACAGAAACCTGGAGAGAAGCTGCAGCAATACCTAACCAGATTCAACGCCGCAGCAGCCGCAGTCCAAGATGCCGATGAGAAGCTTATCCTAATGGCCCTTTGTAGTGGTGTGCATCCAGACACTAAATTTGCTAGAAGGTTGATAAAAGAAAAACCAGCTACTTTACCCGATTTCTTCCATGAAGCCGGGAAATACATGAGGCTTGAGGATGCTGCCGTTGAGGGGCAGTCAGGACAGCAAAATAAGACAACCCATGGCAACGCCCCTACTGTGGCAAGGGACGTTCGAAGAAATGATTCCAGAGACAATGCTGGGGGCAAGAAGGGAGAAAAGCGCCTATATCGGTCAGGACCAAGATTCGACACTTACACTCCTTTGAACGAGACCGTCGAAAATATCTTCCTTGCTACCCAAGGAGAAGTTAGATACAAACGCCCACCATACAAGAAGCAATCAGATAACGCACAGAAGTCTGGAAAGTTCTGCCGATTCCACGAATCTCACGGGCATGATACCAACGAATGCCATCATCTCCGAGATCTGATTGAGGAACACATCAGAAGAAAGAAACTGGAACGTTATGTAAAAGGTCAGGACAGGACCCCAGCTCCTGCCAATGAAAACCCAAGGCTACCCTCACCAGGGGCCGACAGAGGAAACCACAACGCTAGCAGCTCTAGTCAAGAAAAGATAGTGGTCCATACCATCTCAGGAGGGCCACACATCGCAGACAGAAGCTGGAAAGAGATGGAAAGGTACGGAAAGTCGCTTAGAGACAATAAAGACTATGTCAATTCGGTTATAGAAGAACGCCACCCGAAGCGGAAAGAAAGTGATGACATCACATTCGGTAAGCGTGACCTGGAAGGAAGGCTGTACCCTCACATGGATTCCATGGTCATCTCTGCCCGACTTGGTCCCGCCGAAGTTTACCGAATCCTGGTAGACACTGGAAGCTCAGTAAACATCCTGTTCAAACACGCATTCGACAAAATGAAGCTATCAATGAAGGATGTATCTCCCTGCGATAAACCACTACACGGCTTCACTGGAGATGCGAAAATGCCCCTCGGTCAACTGGACCTCTTTGTTGAGATTGGAAGCCATCCCCGCTCCGCTGTACGGAAACAGACGTTTGTACTAATAGAAAACCAGTCGGCCTACAACGCCTTCTTAGGAAGGCCATCCTTGTCTGACTTCCAAATTGTCTTAGCCCCATGGTGCCTAAAGATGAAATTTCCAACAGACAATGGAGTAGGGGAAGTGGAAGGAGACCAGGACGTTGCTCGAGACTGCTATGTGACTGAACTTCGCAACAACCACAGGAAGGATAAAGGGAAGGGTGTAGAGATTGCCCTCTGCACAAAAAGTCTAGAAGCATAGCAACTAAAGAAACCCCCTCCTCTTCGATATACCAGCGACCCTTTCAATGAATTAGACCCTAGGGACAAAGAGGAGGAGGCCACCACCGAGCCTGCAGAGGCTATGGAGTTTATATCTGTAGACAAGCACGACTCAAGTAGACTATTGAAAATTGGGTCCCAACTAAAGGCCGAATTGAAGGAACAACTCATTGATTTTCTCCGCCACAACTTGGATGTATTCGCTTGGTCACACGCTGACATGACCGGAATCTCCCCCGACATAGCATGCTACGTATTAAACATTGATCCTACCAAGGCGCCTGTAAAACAAAGAAAGAAAAGTATGGGGGCAGAGCGATCAGCAGCCCTCGATGAAGAAGTAAAAAATCTACTCGCCAATGACTTCATACGAGAAGCTATCTACCCGGAATGGATCGCCAACCCGGTGCTGGTAAAAAAGGCTAATGGGAAGTGGCGGACCTGCATTGACTTTTCCAACCTAAACGACGCCTGCCCAAAGGATTGCTTCCCACTTCCCAGAATCGACCAACTAGTAGACAGCACAGCCGGGCACGAACTGCTATCTTTTATGGATGCATACTCAGGATATAACCAAATTCCTATGCATGCTCCCGACCAAGACCACACTAGTTTCATCACCGACCGAGGTTTATACTGCTATAAGGTAATGCCTTTCGGACTTAAAAATGCAGGAGCCACCTACCAGTGCCTCGTCAACAAGATGTTTGCAAGGCTAATAGGACAAACTATGGAAGTATATGTGGATGACATGCTGGTAAAGTCAAGGAAAGCCAAAGATCACGTAAGCCACCTAGGCAAGATGTTTCAAGTACTTCGACAATATGGAATGAAGTTGAATCCACTAAAATGCTCCTTCGGAGTGTCATTAGGAAAGTTCTTAGGATTCATCGTTCACGCCAGAGGGATAGAAGCAAACCCTGAACAAGTCCGAGCGCTAAGGGATATCAAGATACCTTCCACCCGAAAGGAAATGCAAAGCCTAAATGGAAAAGTGGCCGCCCTAAGCCGATTCATCTCCAAGGCAACGGACAAGTGCATCCCCTTTTTCGAAGCTCTGAAGAAAGACAAAGGAAAGTTCGAATGGACTGACGAATGCTTAACCGCTTTCCTTAACCTAATCGAACACCTCCAGAAACCACCGGTACTCTCGACTCCAAGCGAAGGCGAAGAATTATACATATACCTTGCTGTGTCATCTCACGCCCTAAGCGCTGTCTCGGTAAGGGAAGACAACCGCACGCAGCGGCCAGTTTACTTCGTCAGCAAAAGGTTTATTGGGGCAGAAGTCAGATATCCTAAACTTGAGAAGCTAGCATACTGTTTACTAATCACATCACGAAAGCTGCGTCACTACTTCCAGTCCCATTCCATCAAAGTTCTGACTGATCAACCACTGAGGCAGGTACTCCATCGTCCCGACACTTCTGGGCGACTACTTAAATGGTGCATTAAACTAAGTCAGTATGATATCACCTATCACCCTCGCACCGCCATCAAGGGACAAGCCATGGCTGATTTCATTGCAGAATTCACTACCAACGAAGATAAGGAGAAATTGGAAATAGCAGAAGGTATCAAGTGGAATCTCTTTGTGGATGGTGCATCAAACGAACAAGGCTCGGGGGCAGGTGTGGTAATAATCACTCCCAGGGGAAACAAACTGCACTACGCTATAAGGTTGGAGTTCGCTGCCACCAACAACGATGCAGAATATGAAGCAGTGATAGCTGGACTAGAAATTGCCATAGAAATCGGAGCCAATTCTTTGTGCCTTCACAGCGATTCTCAACTTATTGTTAATCAAATACTAGGAGAATTCCAAGCTCGAGAAGAACGACTCATAGCATATCTAAAGAAGACCAAGTTACTTCTCAGCCGATTGGACCACTACTTAGTCAAACACATCCCTCGGGAGGAGAACCGAGAGGCCGACGAATTAGCAAAGCAAGCAAGTGTGAGAGACATCATCATCTTCGGGGCAGTAACCATCTCAAAGCAACTGGCCCCAAGTTTTGAGCAAGTGAATCTGATAGCTGCAACCGAAGAAGCAACTTGGATGACTCCCATCCGAGACTACCTACAAAGTGGCACTCTACCCAACGGGTGTAACGAAGTCAAGAAAATCTTGAGGAAAGCATCCTGCTACACAATACAAGAAGACATCCTCTATCGGCGTAGATTCTCTAAACCGTTATTAAGGTGTGTCGCTGGGAGAGAAGCCAAGGAAATCTTATCCAACATCCATCAGGGGAGCTGCGGAGATCACACCGGAGGGCAAACATTAGCAAAAAAGATACTCCGATACGGATATTTCTGGCCCACCTTAAGCAAGGACGCCTTAGATTTCGTCAAGAAGTGTGACAGATGCCAAAAATTTGCTAAGATTCCACGGCTACCAACAACTGAAATTACTCAAATGACCAGCCCTTGGCCCTTCGCAATATGGGGAATTGACTTAATCGGCGAGCTACCGATGGGCCGAGGCGGGGCCAAATATGCTATAGTGGCAGTTGATTATTTCACCAAATGGGTGGAAGCGGAACCTCTGAATAAAGTATCTTCAGCAAAAGTTATTAACTTCTTGATCAAAAATGTTCTGTGCAGGTACGGAGTCCCACTCAAAATCATATCAGACAATGGACTTCAGTTTGACAGCGAGGAATTCGCCAACTGGTGCCGAGAGCACGGAATTCATAAAAGCTTATCATCCGTAGCATATCCCCAGGCAAACGGACAAGTCGAAGCAGTCAACAAAATTCTGAAAACTCTGATCAAAAAGAAGCTCGAAAAGTCAAAGGGCGCTTGGGTGGATGAACTCCCTATGGCACTGTGGGCCTACCGCACATCTTTCAAAACATCAACGGGGCACACTCCTTTCTCTTTGGCATACGGATCAGAGGCTATGCTCCCAGTTGAAACCATTGTGCCTTCCCACCGTAGTATCCACTATAACCAGGAAGAGAATGAAGAGCTCCTCCACATGTCTTTGGATCTAGTTGAGGAGAGAAGAAATGATGCAGTCCTTAAAACAGCAGCCCACAAGCAAAAAGTGGCAGCGCAATACAACTCCAAATTCAAGCATCGTACCTTACAAGAAGGGGATCTTGTCCTCAAGCGAATCTTCCCTCGCCCCGGAGCACTAGACCCCATCTGGGATGGACCATATGTAATTCATAAAGATCTCCACAATGGAGCTTATATTTTGTCAACAGTTGACGGAGTGGTGTTCCAGAGGGCATGGAACATCCAGCACCTCCGTCGATACTTTTCTTAACTTGTACTGCCCATATGAAGTGAATTAACAAAGAGAATCAGTGGACGTAGGCCTTTTCATGCCGAACCACTTTAAAAAAACATTGTCTCTTTTTTAACTTGTTCCTTTATATCTTGGCTACTTGTTAACTTTATCCTTTTCTGTTGAACAAAATCCTATGCGTATAGCATTTCCACTCAAAGCATTCCACGGTGCAACTTCACCTGGGAAAAACCTAACAGGTACTATACGATCTATGCCCTCGCCAATGAGACACTTTTGCTCCAGCATCCCTCTGCTGCGGGTTAACTCATTGCTTGCGACGGCCCTTAAAGCCAAATGTAATGAGCCGATTATAAGCCACCGAGAAGGCCGACTATAGTCGAAGAAGCTCATTACGGCGTTAGGCTCGCCGGCAACTGTGAACCGACTATAAGCCCCAACATAAGGTGTGGCCAGCCAGGGGCAGTTCACAGTTGACGATCGGCACCCACGCTAGCCGGCCACAGTAAATCGAAATACCCATGATTACGGGCCATAATGGCCCGGGAAGTTACTGTGCGCGATCTCGGCTCCGATGTGTCTTAAGTGCGGCTGTGGTAAAAAAGAATTAACTCCCCGCGGAGGCGTAAGATGGGTGACAAATGTCTCCAAGACCCACAGCTAGGGAAAGTGACTACAAAACCCGTTTGCCACGAACTTAAGCACATCGAAGGCCTTCCGTGATTGGAAGTTTTACTTTTTCACATATTTCAATTTTACTTAAAAAGCTTTTCTCCTATCCTCTATAACGGTCCCTAAAGTACAGGATGCAGAGTAGGAGATACTAGCCAATGGATGTAGGGACTCACGTTTGGATGGCAGGGCACTCGACTGCATTCCATGCTCGTTCATACAAGATATTCAAAACTACCATCTACGATTAAAACATGAAGGGCGGTATTTTCTTCTTTTGTGTACAAATACATGACTATAATTTGTTCACACCACACGCTAATATTACAAGTCATGAAATTATGTTTTAAAACCGGAACCTGACATCAAACACAATTTAATTACAAGAATATGCATAGCTATATTTCCCGTACGACATGTCAAAATAGCAACAAACATTCGGAAGACAACAAAATCAGCTTAAGTTAAAGAATTACACGTCAAAAATAAGGCTATTTATTACAAGTGGAAAAATATTACAACCTAAGAGTCACTTTACTGTTTTAAGATTAACATATACAACCCTGTCAAGTCCACAAAAAGAGTTTTTTCCAGGTCTAATCAAGGGGCCGGTTGCATTGAAGTTTTATCCTTGTCCTGTTGACCACCTGTCCAGTCAAAGAAAGGATTCATTAGTGATAAGCAACCAGGTTAATGGGGAGACTAAGAAAGGAAGACTTACCAGCACCTGCTTCTTGGCCATCCTGGTCATCATCCTCAACTTGCACACCTGCCTCCTCAGCAGCAAGCAACCGCATACCCTCCTTCACCGCCATCTTCTCCTCCTTGGCAAACTGGGCAGTAACCTAGTTAATCACGCTATGGAATCGAGGCCACATGTCATCATCAAGACTGAGTCACCTCCACTCTCGCCTCTTTCCTCCTCTATGTCTTCCTCCTCTTGGGTAAGTGGACAATTGCTAGGGGAGGGACCGTCTGACTTCTTAAGTTTCTTACCTCCGACGGCTGGAGGTTTTGTGAAAGGTTTCCTCTTGCTACTCTCTACCGTGACACCTCCCTTTGCCTGAGCAGCCGCCCTCTCCTCCGCCGTTTCCCTCAGCTTGACTACTGACTGCTGTGGAAGGATTAAGTTATACTCCAGAAGGGTGGCGTTTCTGATCAGATAGGCAGATGATCTATATTTCCCGAGAATAGCTTCTATCTCAGCTGCCGTCTGAACCAGGCGATCAGTCTCCACAACTGCAAAGCCACATGTCGCTAGCAAAAATGAAAATGTATGAGGAGAAGCATCGTAACCAGAATGGAAATTATAGATAAAGCATCGACTTACATCCAGAAGTAAAACGCCGAATAGAAACAGAGTCGTCCCTGACGAAGAACCACTCCTTCTTGAACATGCTGAATTTGGAATACAGATCCAAGACTGGCTTAAAAGTCACAGCTGACTCCAAGCTGATGTATGGGGACCCCTTCTTATAGCCCCTCAAATTATACAAGTACCGGATCTCCCAGTTAGAAGGAGCACGACCATACTTCCTCCAAAAGATGATGAAGAGGCTCACCAGTATAGCATAAGAGTTGGGTTGAAGCTGGAACGGGGCCACCTTTAGATATGTGAGGAAGCTGGCTACCCAAGCGTTAAGAGGAGGAATGGCACCACACATGCAGTGGTATCTGCTGTAGGCAAAGTACCCTTCAGGAGGGTCGTATGGCATAACCTCTCTCCCTGGCAACAACATTCGAGCCCTGTCAATTCCGAAAGAACGGGAGATGACATCAAGCTGCTCTTCCTTAAGGGAGCTAGGAAAGAAATCGGGCGGGGAGTTCAGAAGCTCCTGAGGGCCGTACCCGTCCACTAGTGATCTCGGGGTAGATCCATGACGTTCCGGACCTGGCTAAACAGTGGGCACTGAGGAAGTTTCTCCTTCGCCCTGGGACTTCTTTTTATCCGAGCGAGTTTCTGCTTTTCGAGACATTTATCTACAAACATATAGAAGAACATCGTTAGAACAGAGGATGTAAACAAGTATGTGTGTAATATGAAATTTCACTCATAAAATCAAAATGCTCAGACTCCCATTGACATTCGGTAAAGTAAATGTAAAATCCCATTCGGCAATCTCAACTAAATCCCATTCGGCAATCGTACTCCACCATTCATTCGGTGCTTGGAAACCTGAAGCTCATTCGGTAGTGCAGTATACAAGTTCATCCGGCAGTAAAAGGGTCTCACCTGGTTCGGCTAACGCAGCTGATTCGGCGAAGGGTAAAAGCTTTGGTTCGGCAATCAGTCGGTTCGGCAATCTCAAACGGTAAGGAGCAACGGTGGCATAACTCTGATATTTATAGGCAAGGAAGGAGCCACCGGACCGATCCATTCGGCACGCAGGACCGAACAACGACAGCCAGGCTTAAACAAAGTAAGCTATATACCAGCATATACCTCGCTTTGGGGGGCAAATGTTGGGAGCGTTTTCGCCCCTACCGAGCCAAGAGAAGGGAAGGCACAACCGGACCAACACACTCATTCCCCACCGAACAGAACAATTACCGAACCAACCCACCTTCATACCCTGCCGAACCATCACCAACCCCACACCGGTCCAAGTACCACCGGATCGAACCCAACACACCTCGCCGAACCAACCTCCCTCCAAAGCCCTACCGGTCCAACACGCCTCACCGAACCAACCTCCACCGGTTCAACCTCTACCGGACCAATCCACCTCTTCATCCACTACCGAACCAACATCACCAGGCCAGATCACGTCAGCCCAGGCCCATCAGCAGCTATATACTTCGAAGACCCCTACACCCAGTCTCACTCTATAAATAGAGGGGCAGGGGTACAACAATGGGGGATAAGTTTTGAGAGCTCAAGCAGGGAAGGAACTTTCAAACAACTTTCTTTTACTTGTATCAAAGCTTTGTACTTGTAATCATAACAAGAGAAGAGAAATAACATATAAAGTGGACGTAGGCACATTCTGGCTGAACCACTAGAAATTTGCTTGTCTTTTTGCAGTTTAGCCCCTGCTTTTCATATATTTGCATAAATCACTCAAATCGCTAAGAACAACATAAGATCTACTAAATCATACAACTTTGAGGTGTTTGTCCATTTTTTGTGCAAACAATAACCTTTTCATATCTTCTTCCACTGTCATGTGCTCCTAAATCTTGAACATAAACAAATGAGAACTTTGAAATTCCCGAACTTTTCCACCCTCTCTTCTATAGGATTGTCACACCATACAGAACAAAAATCGTAATAAAATTCCTAGATATGTAGTAAAAATTTACAGCCAAATGACAACGAATTTGGTTAGAAATGGAACAATGTGTGGAATACCTTGTTATTGTATGCTGACGTATCCATGTTCAGTTTTATTATGCGGCTAAGTTGTTTAAGATTTTTTGAAATACATATTATACCAATTAATTTCTTATGTAAGATCATATAGCTATGTTATGTTTTAACTTGGTTTGAAATTATTTTAGTTGTTTACATGATATTAGATATTTTAGTTTTAAAATTGGTAAATATTTTATATGAAACTGCAGGCTTATTCTAACTAAATAGATCCTCTTTTTTATGCGTGGAAATTTAGTAATTCAAATTTTGGAAGTTAAAATTTACATTTGGAGCTGAAAAAGATATTAATTAATTGTTGAAAGCACATCAATCTCCTGTTAGAATCTTAACTGGATGATGTGAAGATATGAAAACTAATTTAACAATGGAACCACCTCGCATTAGAAAAGGTGTTTTTTATTTTTAGGTGAAATAGATTTTTTTAACCAAAATATTTTCATTCATATCTTAGATAAGTTTTTATTACTATGTGTATTAGGAATTACTTATTGTTGGTTTTTTCAATAAGAATAGCATATAAGTTAGAAAAAGAGATGTTATACCCAGAATCCTTCACATAAACTGAGCAAATTGCAGGTAAAATTTAAAATAATACCTTTAAATCTTTCATATATGGTAATCTCAATTTCTTCATGCTAGGTTGAAATTCTATCAAATACTTCATTTATATATACTAATTAGGTTGGTGGCTATATGGGTAGGTATTTAAAGATTCTTTCTTTTGAAGAATTTTCGAAATAGTATGTTTGTTACTGCATAGGGAAAAGGAGAAAACGTAATGTTATGTACTTTTGCTGCAGTATCCATATAATTTTGGTCACATTTAGTATATTTCTTACATTTGCTATATTAAACCGTCTTAGCTGTTTTCTTTCCTGGTATTTAAATTAGCAAATGAATTTGAGATTATGTGATTATAAGTGAAGAGTCCTCCTTTGTTCCCCTCATTTTAAATTGTTTTTTTACTTAGAGTAATTCATCCACTTACAACTCGGTGACTGAGCGATAAACATTAGTTTGGAACTGACAAATATTGCTTCGGTCTACCTACTATGTAATTGGATTTTACATGTTAACCAAGTTTGTTTTTGGATTATACTTTTATCATGTGTACTAGAGATGAACAAAATCGAATATCTATTGATCTTTTAATAACGACTAGTAAGGTTTTTGATGTTCTAACTGTGTGAATAGTCTGTTTTTGACCAAAAATTTACAAAATAATATAATAGAGCTTTCAAATTTTGCTTGCATGCACCTTCTCAAATCAGTTTTAATTATTCCATATCCGTAAACTAGAGGTAATAAAATACCTAAATTGTTATTAATTTGAAATTATGTATTTGAAGTTGTAGTTTTGTAGATGTGTATTTATAAATAATACATATATTATTGTAACTGTTAAAAAAATGATGCCTTTATAATGCATGCAGACTGTGGTTGCAAATAACCAAGGATTGAAGGACTTCATCATGTTGTGGACAAAGATTTAATTAGAGAACAAAGCATTTAAGAGTTCCCAAGTTTTCACTATGACGTTTAATGAAGTCAAACAATTTAAGGTGTTAACCCTTAATTTTCTTCGACTCAAGAAGTATACGACTCATAGCCCAGACGACTTAACGAGTTAACACTATCAACGACTTATGAGATAAGAAGTGAACGACTTAAGTTATGTCACGACTTAGTGACTTAAAAGAGCTAACAACCTAATTTCTGAAGTCTTCTACGAGTTAAGCTTGTTACGACTTAAGGGCTATACTACTTAACGAGTTAAGTCTTCTACGACTTAAGGGCTTTACGACTCAACGAGTTAAGTCTTCTACGACTTAAGGGCTTTACGACTCAACGAGTTAAGTCTTTTACGACTTAAGGGCTTTACGACTCAAGGAGTTAATTCTTCTACGACTTAAGGGCTGCGCGACTCAAGGAGTTGAGCTTTCTACGAGTTAAGGACTTACGACTCAGGAGGATGCTACGACTTAAGGGTCTTACGACTTAAAGGTCTTACGACTTAAGGGTCTTACGACTTAAAGGTTTCAAGACTTAAAGGTCTTACGACTTAAAGGCTATCAGGGTAAAATCCAAAGCCCGTGCCTGTGCTACTTTTATCTGGTAAGCCGGCTACGACTTAGCACTTGTCTTCAACTGAGCCACAAGATGAACCCAGTATGGCGCCCACGAGATATCTTAAGTCAAATACGAGTTACGACTTACCATAAGTCGGTCCCGACTCATCACTTGGCCAGAAAGAGAGTTCAGAATTCAACTCCTATAAATAGGCCACTACTTCCAACATGAAAGGGACTTTTTGCAAATCATTTCTTCAAGCGCCGTTACTCTGTCGAAGACTCCATTCATCCAGCAATCAAAGATCCTCAAACATTCAAGACGCTACAACAATCTTCAAGAGATAATTCCTTACATCCAACATGGATTCATCGAATTTCATCGACGAAGATTGAGCTAGTAGTCAAGATTGTTTCTTTTGATCAAGTTGTACTGTTTTGATAAGAGATTTGTATCGATTTGTAACCGAATTCAGTAATAAAGAGATTCAAAGTGGACGTAGGCTTAATCTCAAGCCGAACCACTATAAATTGCTGTCTTTTACTGCTTTCCTGCCAGTTTACTGCTTAAATTCTATTCCCGTCACACGGGTGGTTCTTTCACGATTCTATTATACACACCGGGTGTTAGCGTTCACTTTTTAGCGTTAACATTTTGGTGCTTTCACTGAGAACCCAACTCAGGCTACCATTCACCATTGCTTCACACAAGTTTGTTGAAAAAATTTCCTACAAAACCAAAAGTCTATCAGACATAATGGCTCCTGGAAGGAAACGAAAGGCTGTCAGATCTGAAAATGTTCAAGATAATACCGCCACTTCTATGTCACCGAGCCAAGCGGCTCCAAGCGTCGGGGTGACGCGAGAGGAGCTAGACGCTGCTGTGTCTGGACTATACCAACAGATTGAAACTCAAAACAATCTAATGATGGAAAAACTGAATACTCTGCTCGGCGCCAACCAAAGACCAGTGGGTAATGAAGAGAACATCGTTGACGCTCTTCGCAACTCCGAAGGAAAAAATATTCCTCAAGGGGGATCAGGTGCTGCTGAAGGGGCACCCCTCCATGCTGAAGGATCTAGGCCATCGCCGATTTTCCACGAACATCTGCCTGGACAAACTTCTGAGAAAATGGACGAGGTCTATTCCGCCAAATCTTTAAACAATGAGGAATATCTTTCTGGCATGATCAAGCAAATAATGAAGGAGAGCATGCAGAGGGATGAAGATGAGAGCGAATGGGGATTCGCACCGAGTAGAACTCCGTTTACCGAGAAGATTCTAAAGGCTGAATTTCCTAGAAAATTTGTTCCCCCCACCATTCCTGCTTATCGGGGAACAAGTGATCCAAATCAATTCTTGTATAAATATGACTGGCACATGACCGGCGCAAGAGCAACTGATGAAATTAAGTGTCGGTATTTCCCAGTATATTTGGAAGGAGTGGCACTTCTCTGGTTTACCAAGCTTCCTGTCCGATCAGTAGATCAGTTTTCCGATCTGACCCGAAAGTTCAAAGAGCAATTCAGGCTATATGCTTCAAAGGCAAAAGACATAATGTCATTGTCCAGTCTTGAACAGAATCTGGGAGAACCTATTAAATCATTCCTGAACCGTTTCAATATAGCTCTGGCAGAAGTTGATAACGCAGAGCCACGAATGATCTTGACCTATTTGATGCGTGCTATCGACAAATCGAGCGAATTTGGAAAATGGCTGAAGATGAAAGAGCCAAATTCTCTCGAGAAATTCTATAAGAAAGCTGATGAATTCATACGCTTGGAAAATCTTCCAGCATCGATGAAGGTGGTGGCAGCAAAGGTGGAAAATAATACTGCCGCTTCGGAAAAGAAAGATTCCGGAGGCCAGAAAAGGGAAAATCACGAGGGGAAGAAACAAAAGGATAAAAAGAAACCTCGCTTCTTCAAACCCTCAGATTTCACTCCATTGACCGACACTTTGGAAAATATCTTCTTCGCCACCAAAGATGCTGTGGATTATCCCAAACCGGCTGAGATAAAACTAGGAAAGGGCGCTATGAGAAATGGGAAGTTCTGCCGTTTTCACAACCAACCCGGTCATGATACCAATGACTGTCGTCACTTAAAAAGCTTAATTGAAGAATTTTTGAGGGAAAACAAGCTGCAACAGTATGTCAAGAAAAACAAAAGTGACCCATCTTCGTCAACTCAGAGGCAGCAACTCCCTACTCAACCATCAGGTTTAGGTAAAGGTACTGCGGCACAAGAATCTGAGAGGCCCGTTATCAATGTGATTACGGGGGGCCCACACCCAGCGGGCAGAAGCTGGGGTGAAATGGAACGATATGCTCATGCTTTGAAACACATCCCGGTAGAGGAAGATGTTTTTGCTGTAGAAAATGCTGCACCACTGAAACAGCAAAAGATTTCAGATGATGATATTATGTTCAAAGCTAGGGATTCTATTGGTATTGAAGATCCCACCATAGATCCCTTGGTTATCTCTGTAGGAATTGGACCGGCAATAGTAAGACGAGTGCTCATTGATTGCGGTGCTTCCTGCAATATACTCTTCAAGAAAACATTTGACCAAATGAAGATCCCAATGACCGACGTTCAAGCTTCATCACAAAAGATCGTTGGTTTCACCGGGGAACCACAGCAACCAATCAGAACTGTCGAGTTGTTCGTGGAACTTGGGGAAGGGCAGAAAAGGGTAGTTCGCAAGCAAACCTTTGTAATTGTTGATGGATTTTCTGCCTACAATGCTTTCCTAGGCAGGCCAACTCTAGCTGCATTCAAGGCCATTTTGGCCCCGTGGTGCCTAACTATGAAGTTTCCTACAAAAAATGGTGTTGGTGTCATCAAGGGAGATCAAAATGCTGGACGCAAATGTTATCTTATAGAGCTTCGAGAAGCCAGAAAGAGAGAAATGGGTAAAAATGCGGCAGCTCCCCTCCGCATCAAAAACCCAACCTTATAGCAAATACAGGGTGGTCCCTGCACTGGTGAGCATAGTGGTGCAAGGCGAGAAATGGACCCCAGAAAATCCAGTGCAGAGGAGAATAGAGTGATGCCCGTGGAAGTTACAGTACCAATACCTGTCGACTCCAAAGACCCAAATAAAGTACTTAATGTGGGTTCGCAACTAAGTACAACAGTTCAAAACACACTGATATCATTTCTAAAAGCAAATCTGGACGTGTTCGCTTGGTGTCATGCTGATATGTGTGGAATCTCTCCAACAATTGCTGTTCATACTCTGAATGTCGATCCGAAATTCACACCAGTGAAACAGAAACGAAGAACTCAAGGTCCAGAAAAGTCAGCAGCTTTAAAGGAAGAAGTAGATCGTCTCATGGAGAATAATTTCATCAAAGAATCCACTTATCCAAATTGGGTTTCAAATCCAGTACTGGTTAAGAAGGCAAATGGAAAGTGGAGAGTATGCATTGATTTCTCAGATCTAAACAAAGCTTGCCCTAAAGACTGCTTCCCGTTGCCTAGAATCGATCAACTGGTAGATGGGACGGCTGGACATGAGTTGTTGTCCTTTATGGATGCCTACTCCGGATACAATCAGATTATGATGAATGAACTAGATCAGGAAGACACAAGCTTTATCACAGATGTGGGACTCTACTGTTACAAAGTCATGCCATTCGGATTGAAGAATGCAGAGGCAACTTACCAAAGACTTGTCAACGCTATGTTCAAACCTCAGATTGGCAAAACTATGGAAGTCTATGTTGACGATATGTTAGTAAAGTCAAAGAAAGCAGTAGACCACATGGATCATTTGGCGGAGATGTTTACAATTCTTCGAAAGTATGGAATGAAGCTCAACCCATTGAAGTGTTCATTCGGGGTAGAGTCTGGAAAATTCCTGGGTTACATCGTAAGCGCTAGGGGTATTGAGGCCAATCCTGCTCAAATCATAGCTCTAAGAGAAGTTAAAGCCCCTAGAACAAAGAGAGAACTTCAAAGCCTCAATGGAAAAGATGCCGCTCTTAGTCGCTTCATCTCCAAGGCCACAGACAAATGCATTCCCTTCTTTGATGCTTTAAAGAAAGGAAAGAAAATTTTTGAATGGACTCCCGAATGTCAGAATGCTTTCGATCAACTGATTCATCATATGAGAACTCCTCCGGTCCTTTCCAAGCCTAGTGATGGCGAAGACCTATTCATCTATTTAGCAATTTCATCCCATGCTCTAAGTGCAGCGCTCGTACGAGAAGATATGAGAATACAACGTCCAGTCTACTACATCAGCAAACGGTTCACTGGGGCAGAGATGAATTATCAAAGATAGAAAAGCTTGCTTATTGTTTGTTAATCGCTTCCAGGAAGTTGAGGCCCTATTTTCAATCTCATCATATCAAGGTCCTGACTGATCAACCTCTAAAGCAAGTCCTGTATCGTCCTGAAACTTCGGGTCGTCTCTTGAAGTGGAACATAGAACTCAGCCAATATGACATCACTTACCATCCCCGAAGAGCAATTAACGGACAAGCTTTGGCAGATTTCATTGTAGAGTCCACTGACAAAGGTGACCTCGAGGAAGAAACAACTGACTGCATTTCGATACAGTGGAAGTTGTATGTTGATGGCTCGAGAAATGATTATTGTTCTGGGGCAGGAGTTGTGCTTGAAACTCCCGAAGGACGATCACTATGTTATGCATTGAGACTAGAATTCCCTTCGACAAACAATAAAGCAGAATATGAAGCCCTTATTGCCGGTTTAAAAATCGCCAAGGAACTAAACATCAAAGTGATACAGATTTTCAGCGATTCTCATCTTATTGTTTGCCAGGTGAAGAAAGAATTTCAAGCCAAAGGAGGAAATTTGCCTGCATATTTGACAAAAACTTCCGAGCTCCTCAATGATTTCGATCACTACTCAATAAGCCACATACCCCAAGAGGAAAATATGAAAGCAGATTCTTTAGCAAAGTACTCAAGTTCCGGAGAAGCTCAATTACTGGGATTAGTTCCTGTAGAAGTTCTGTCAGCTCCAAGCATTGATGAAATGGATATTGAGTGGATTATGGCTACGTCTCAAGAGCATGAATCATGGATGACTCCAATCAAAGAATACTTACTCAGTGGTTCCTTGCCAGAAAGTTCTAAGGAACGTCGAAAATTATTGAGAAAAGCGTCGAGATATATAATTCAAGATGGCCGATTATACAGACGAGGATTTTCAATGCCACTACTCCGATGTGCAACTAAGGGAGAAGCCAAGACAATCTTAGCAGAGGTACACGGAGGAGAATGTGGAGACCATTCAGGTGGTCAAACACTTGCAAAGAAAATTCTTCGATATGGGTATTTCTGGCCGGATATTAATCGAGATGCTGCAGCTTACTCCAGGAAGTGTGACAAATGCCAAAGATTTGCAAAAATCCCAAGAGCACCTTCCACCGAACTCACACAGATGGTCAGCCCATGGCCATTTGCCATTTGGGGAATAGACCTGATTGGACCATTACCGATCGCCAAATCAGGAATTAAATATGCTATTGTTGCCGTTGATTATTTCACCAAATGGGCTGAAGCTGAACCTTTGGCCACCATCACTTCTAAAAAGATGATAAATTTTGTAACAAAGAATATCATTTGCAGATATGGTCTGCCACAGAAGATAATCACAGACAACGGTACTCAGTTTGAAAGTGAAGAATTCCAGGATTTTTGCAAACGGTTCAGAATTCGAAAAAGCTTCTCAGCAGTGGCTCATCCGCAGGCAAATGGGCAAGTGGAAGCAGTTAATAAGATCATCAAGTCAACTATCAAAAAGCAACTCGAAAAAGCAAAAGGTGGTTGGGTTGATAAGCTTCTATTAGCACTATGGGCGTACAGAACTACTCACAAAACTGCGACTGGGCACACTCCATTTTCACTGGCATACGGATCAGAGGCAATGATTCCAGTGGAAGTGGAAGTTCCTTCACATAGAAGAGTTCATTTCAACGAAGCTGAAAATGAGAAACTGCAACTTGATGCACTTGATTTTCTTGATGAGAAAAGAGAAGAAGCTAGGCTCAGAGTTTCAGCTCATCAGCAGAGAATTGCCAGGCATTTCAACTCTAAGGTTCGCCAACGCAGCTTTGAGATCGGAGACTTGGTTTTGAAAAGGATCATGACAGCAACTGGTGTGTTTGGACCAAACTGGGAAGGACCATATGCCATTGGCAGTAAACTTCTTGATGGCACTTTCAAACTCATAACTGTCGAAGGAGATCCAATTCCAAGAGCCTGGAACAGCAACCACTTACGTCCTTATTTTACTTGAAAGACAAAGCTTTGTTCAAAATTGTAAAATAATGATGAATGTATCAGTTGTATTGTGAAACTTTGTAAATCAGTGTAAATGAATGAAAGCTATAAAGTGGACGTAGGCCCGATTCTTGGCCGAACCACTATAAATCTTGTGTTCTTTACTATTTCATAATGCCTGTTTTATTTCGATATATAAATGCCTTAAAAGTATTGCTAAAATGTCGATTCAAAATTGCAGGACATTATAACAAGGCTTGCTCATCACAAAGCTAAGCGACCTCTATAAATCAGCTATTACACGAAAAACCAAGCGACAAAAAAAAATTCCATACTCAAATCCTATGCAAGGAAAACTTCACATAAAAAGTTGGCAACTCCACTGTGACAAACCTTTGTTCACTAGTTGAGATTGTCGTTATGAATAGACATCCAACTAAATAACTCGCTTTTGTCTCGTGAAGTCATTCAACAGTGAAGTCCACTCCTTCGGATGAAGCAATTTACTTGTAAAAGGAAAGAAGATGTGCTTGGGAACGATAATAAGAGATCGTTAATGGGCAGATGATGAGAGAAAGTTGCCAAGCAAACAAAGAAGCAGACAAAGGGAGGTATGCCTCTCAACAGGAAGGCCGGAAGATCCACTAAAGGGACACCTTCCCAAGCGGAAGGAACAGGACCCTCGCTAACTGGTCGTGATGCATCCGATCAGATAGCTTACGTCCGTCCCGTGGATCCACTCGCCCCTGAGACGCAACCTACCTGGCACACCAACCAACCAAAGCCCTCTAACGAGGCACGCCAATAAATGGGAGAACTTTCCTCAATCAAAAAGATCGGTGGGACTACCAAAGGGGCACTTTGTTAATTAATTGCGATCGTTTGTGTAAGCAAACATCCAATCAAGCAACTTGCGTTTTCCCCGTGGACCCCTCCGACCATGAGAAAGTAACTTCCAGGCAATCAAAAGCCCTTTTCGGAGGCACAAGCCCTCTTCGGAGGCACAAGCCATCTTCGGAGGCACGCTTCACCATGCTTGAAGCACAAAATCAAAAGCCCTTTTCGGAGGCACAAGCCCTCTTCGGAGGCGCAAGCCCTCTTCAGGGGCACAAGCCATCTTCGGAGGCACGCTTCACCATGCTTGAAGCACAAAATCAAAAGCCCTTTTCGGAGGCACAAGCCCTCTTCGGAGGCGCAAGCCCTCTTCGGAGGCACAAGCCATCTTCGGAGGCACGCTTCACCATGCTTGAAGCATCAAATAAAAAGCCCTCTTCGGAGGCACATTTCACCAGGGTAGAAGTGCAAGATGCTTCTCTTCGGAGACCCACTTCACCAGAGTTGAAATACCAAAAATGCTTCTCTTCGGAGACCAAAAATGCTTCTCTTCGGAGACCAAAAATGCTTCTCTTCGGAGACCAAAATTGCTTCTCTTCGGAGACCAAAAATGCTTCTCTTCGGAGACCAAAATCGCTTCTCTTCAAAAACCTCTTCAGAGGCGCACTTCACCTTGCTTGAAGTACCAAAAATAAGCCCCTTACTGGGGCACAAAATCAAAACCTTCTTTGGAAGCTCATTTCACTACGTAGGAAAATTCGCTTTTAACAAATAAAAGTGATCATCCCCAAAAGTTGAAGTGTTCTTCAGAAGGAAAGAGAAAGTAAAAAACTTCTCGAAAGACGATATATACTTTATTAAAAGCAGAATGATTCTTCCCTTAAAAGCGGAATAGTTATTCTCTGGAATAAGAGTATCAGTCTTGAAAAAACTAGGAATATTGCAATGCACTTGTGGTATGGGGGCAATACTATACGATTCAGTTACATGAACAAAGTAATATACAAGCAACATACCGCGAGTTCATCACAATATCATGAAAAATAGATGATGTGGAATAAATGCATTCTCAAACGCAGACAAAAAGTTTGCACAAGTAAAAAGAATCGTTTGTTCCACACCAAAAATAAAAAACAGATGCATTCTCACATACACAAGAGTTTGTACAAGTAAAATAATTGTTTTATTTAGTACTATGAAAATTCTTTACATGTGCAGATATCTCAAAAAGTAAAAGCAGGGACCGGTACCCGCACAATCCCCGGTCGATACATGCAAAAAGCAAAAGTAAGGAGTAGAAAATCTAGCTTGTTATTCCTTTTTCTCACCACCTTTGGAGCCTTTCCCCGGCCTAATGATTAGTTTTTGGAGCCGTTGTGAACGGGACAGGGCAGAAGGAGGAAAAGGCGCGGCTAGATCAACTTCTGCTTCGTCCCCAGTTGAAGCACTTCTCTTCTTCTTCCTTATGCCACGCTTCCCCTTCCTCTTTGAAGAAGATTTGCTCCCCGGAGTAGCAAGCAGTGTTGAAAGCTTTGTGTCATCATCAAGGGACTGCTCCGGGGTCCTCTCGACGTCTTGAAGGTCCTCCGCCTTCTGTTCCTGCGAAGCTGCCGGGTCATCCAGGTCTTGAAGGGCTTCGATTTTCTCTGCCTGTGATCCCGGCTGGGAAGCAGAAGGAGGAGTAATTTGTGAAGATGGAGGAACGGCAACTGAAGGAGTGGAAGCTTGTGCAGTGTTTGGTGCCTTCGCTGTAGAAGGAAAGAAGTTAAAATCAACATCTCCCGAAAATAGAGAAGGTACCGGTTCACCAAAGTTCAAGTAACAAGTAAGAAGGTCATCAAACTCGGTTAAATCAAATAACTGGTTCATTAGACCCGGAACTTCGCCAAAATTATCTGGAGGAGTTGGCTTCGTAAGTTCAATTTCATATTTATCAGCCTCAGTTTCTTCCTGGCTCTTCTCTTCAATTTGGGAAAGAGGAGTCTCGGAAGTATCGAGTTTAGCTTCAGCATCTTTTGCAGCAAGTGAAGATTGAGAGCTAGAACCGATGATGTCAACATCGGTCAAAGTCGAAGTATGGACGGGGGCAGCGAAAAGTATTGTTTCTTCTAAATGCTCCTCTGCCACTGTCCCGGCTCTAGCTTCGGCAAGTTGCTCTTTGCCCCTAGTAAGCGCATCACGTGCTTCATCATCCAGATAAAGCGCTACAAGGTCTGCCTCCGCATAGCCAGCATACGTATCAAGTATGGTCTCCCAAACTTCAGCAAGTGTAATCTCATATTTGGGACCCAAGAATGAGAGGCTGCCGCGGCCCAGAACGCTGTGCATGTAAAAGTCAAATAGAGTAGAATCGATGCTAGCTTTAGTGGCTTCGTGAGACTCTTCGGCCGCAACTTGTCCAGCAACCGCGTCATCTCGCTCCTTCTCAACTTTAAGAAGCTTAGCTTTCAGTATCTCAATCTCCGCATTTTGGGACACAATTGTTTCCCGCTGCTTAGCATTTTCTGTGCGATATTTCTCAGTAATATGCTGCTCGGCTGCAAGCTTCATTTCGACATCTCTTTGTGCGGCATGTGCATCCCGCACTTGCTTCTGAAAGACTTCTTCTTTTTGAGTATGTGATGCAGAAGAAGAGGCAAGGTTTTCCTTAAGCTGCTTAACTTCAGATGCAAGCTTTGCGTTGTCGTCTGCAATGCTTGTCATCTCCGCATCATGCTGCTTATGCCATTTGTCCCATTCTGATTTATCGTTCTCCATGGTCATCATCGCCTCAAGGTTCAAATGGTTGACCCTTTGAAGTTCGTCGACAAGTTTCTGCCATTGCGACATCCTCTCGACATTAAGCCTGACCGCGTCAAGACTTTTAAGCATGTCTTGCTTATCAATTGGAACCAAATCCAAGTCAAAGCGCACTCCTTTTAGGCACCAATTTGGAAATCGGCTCTGAAGCGTTGGAGGGCCGTCTTTAACTTGATATTGTGGCCTGTTAATGATTGTTTGAATATTAGACTTCTTTAGAGGAGGAGAGCCAGCCGGAGTATCAGAAGGGATAGGAGCGTCAGTTTTTTCAGAAATTTCAGACGCGTCCTTCTCATCAAGTTTAACCCGTTTACTTGGGTCATCAGTAGCATGCTTCTTCCCTTTGTCATCATGATATTTTCTTTTATGAGAGTCATCGTCTCTCCTTCTTTGCTGCTCTTCGTAAGCACGCCTTTCTTGAGCTTTTCTAGCTGCACGCTCTTCGTCCGATTCTTTGCGGGAGGGAAGATAACGTCCATAATCGTAAGAATCACGCCCTCCGTAGCGCCGAAAGTTGTCGTAGTATGAGCCGGTACGTCCCATCGGAGAATCTGAAAAAAAAACGGAAAAGAAGTAAAGTTTAGAAATTTCCAGAAAAAGAGGATAAATGCTTATAAGTGCTGAAAAATCCTAAGTGTGTGCGGCGTGCAAGCTACATGCGTCAAACTACAGACCACGCTTTAGTGTGGAAACAGAGACGACTGGCGTAGTAGGCGTCAGGGTTTGTTTTAGGGTGGAAGTCGCTTTAACAACGGGAGAAGTCACTTTTGGATTCTTATCCCCGAAAAGCTCTTGAGAAGTTATCATGATATCGCTCAAGCCATCAAAAGTGTCATCACCCTGGAGATCAGCAGACTTCTCCTTTTCAACTTCCATATCAATTGATTTCTCAGAAACTCAAGGATTCTCTTCCTCCTCAATAATTGGGGCAAGTGCCGACTTGCTGACTGACCCTACAACATCGATGGATGCGGAACATTTTATCAAAGTAGCCTCTACGACGGGTGCTTTTGATGCGATTTCTTCTACAGAAGCTGGGGTATTCGAGGCCTCTGCTCGAGCGCCCGAAGCAGCTAACGTTTCCGCATCAGAACTAGAGATTTCATGAATCTGAGTCGATCTAGAAGGATGTAAAATTCCAAACTGGTGAAGAAACTCATCTTTCAACAGAAATTTCGCATCTCGTTCTTCAATTGGAACAGCCATGAGCCTCTCCAGAGTTTGCTTGTGACTAGGGTCCCTAGAGGGAGAAAGGAGCGCTGAAATAAGAAAGCAAAGTTAACACTTAGTGATTCGGACTGCAAAATACTCAGGGAATAAGGAGAAGAAAGGATAGGCATTCTTACTTCCTTCCCTCCACACGGCGTGAAACCCAAGGGGACAGCGAACGTAAAAATACCGAGTCAAAAACCCATGAGCAGTATCAGGGAGGCCGACAACCAATTTGCGATTCCTGGCACTTCTTATAACAATGATCGAAGGATGATCTTTGACTCTGATAAAAGAGCATAGATAACAGATTTCATCAACACTGGGAAGACGGTCAAGCGTTCTGCCGAATAGTACGCACAGCCCCATTAGAACAGCATATCCTTTGGGGTGTAATTGGAATGGAGCGATTGCTAGTTAGCGAAGAAGATGTTGAAGAAAATTGTTGAAAGGAGGAATGGCCCCGCTCGAGCACATTTGTCGGTTGACCGCCACAAATCCAGGAGGTGCTACATAAGCAGTGTTATTCTTCTCAGGAAGGATAGCGTCAGCTTCAGCAATGCCAAATTGAATGCACAATTGCCGAAAAGTTTTGTACAATAGAGTGGTAGAGGCTCTCTCTGGGGGATTGACTAAAGGAGCTGGAATGAGAATAGACTCTCCGGTCTGAACTGTTACATCTCCTTGTTGAGAAGTCATTCTACACAAGCAACTGGATATTCAAATGTGAAGGTGCACGTTTCCTAAATAGTGTGAAGTGTTGTGCAAAACTAGTAAAAATAACAAATAAATACAAACTGGAATTAAGATAGTCGGTAATTGATCGATCATCAAATTTCAGGACTTAATTAATTTAAAGTTCAGGTACAGTATTAAGTATAAACCGATCATCTTCAACTGACTGTTTTAATGCTGCCTTAATACTTTGCTTGAATTTGTCGACTTAAAGCACTTCATTCACACGATCTATTTATGTTGATTGTCTGTTATTAACTAATCTGTTACTTGATGTGGGCAGTCGGTGACAGTATATTCGTCCCAATTTTCTGTGAATATTGTATTAAGCAGGTTATTAGTTTGCAAGTCAGGGTGATCTGTGGAAAAGTTCAACAGTTCAAAGTCCATGCAGAGCCTAAGTCATGAGTCGCCAACGGCTTACGTATTAACTCGTCTATGACTTAAGGGTTACAAGGCAAGTCAAGGCAGGTCGCTTCGGTTTTAGGTCATTAATGCTTTAAATCGGCGGTACTTTGAGTCTTAAGTCGTGTGAAAATAAAAAAGGCTTCAGTCCAAAGCGGTGTAAAATCCCAAGTCCTAAGTCGTCCACGACTCTTGGCTTATGTCGTAAGAGGCTAAGTCGTCCACGACCCAAGAACTATGTCGTAAGAGGCTTAAGTCGTGGGTCGTACAAAGCTGCTAAACCGTGGCCATTCTAGCATCTCACTCGTTTGAACCCATTGACTTTTCATCTAACCCGATAACCTCTCAATCAAACTACGATCCTTATCCTCATTCTACCACACCATGGAGTCATCCAAAAAGCCAAGTTCAGATCACCAAAGCCTCGCCAACCTAATCAATTAAACCTGAAATACAGTAACCCTCCATCTCCATCGCCCCATTCATCTAAAGATGAAATCAAGCAAAATCAGGTTCACGAACTACCGGTACGATGAAATTCGCAACAAAACATTGCACGAGGGGATGGATTAAGTGTAAGGAGGAGAATTCACGAATCAATGATGATTAAAGGTCGAGGAGGGAGCAGGAACACTTACGCAATGAAGAATCGAGAATCGAATTGGTTGATTGTTAGAAAAGGAAGAAATTGCCTTGAGAAAACTCGGAGGAATATTAATGGCGGATACGACTCAGGAGATAGGCAGTGGATAGAAGGAACGACTCAGGCTTTTTATACCTCTGGACAGTGGAACACGAAAAGGCATATGCGAGTTAAGATAAGTCGAAGCACACGACCTACGACTTAGGCGTGTACTTCGAGGGGCAAATGTTAACCCTTAATTTTCTTCGACTCAAGAAGTATACGACTCATAGCCCAAACGACTTAACGAGTTAACACTATCAACGACTTATGAGATAAGAAGTGAACGACTTAAGTTATGTCACGACTTAGTGACTTAAAAGAGCTAACAACCTAATTGCTGAAGTCTTCTACGAGTTAAGCTTGTTACGACTTAAGGGCTTTACGACTCAACGAGTTAAGTCTTCTACGACTTAAGGGCTTTACGACTCAAAGAGTTAAGTCTTCTACGACTTAAGGGCTTTACGACTCAACGAGTTAAGTCTTTTACGACTTAAGGGCTTTACGACTCAAGGAGTTAATTCTTCTACGACTTAAGGGCTGCGCGACTCAAGGAGTTGAGCTTTCTACGAGTTAAGGACTTACGACTCAGGAGGATGCTACGACTTAAGGGTCTTACGACTTAAAGGTCTTACGACTTAAGGGTCTTACGACTTAAAGGTTTCACGACTTAAAGGTCTTACGACTTAAAGGCTATCAGGGTAAAATCCAAAGCCCGTGCCTGTGCTACTTTTATCTGGTAAGCCGGCTACGACTTAGCACTTGTCTTCAACTGAGCCACAAGATGAACCCAGTATGGCGCCCATGAGATATCTTAAGTCAAATACGAGTTACGACTTACCATAAGTCAGTCATGACTCATGACTTGGCCAGAAAGAGAGTTCAGAATTCAACTCCTATAAATAGGCCACTACTTCCAACATGAAAGGGACTTTTTGCAAATCATTTCTTCAAGCGCCGTTACTCTGTCGAAGACTCCATTCATCCAGCAGTCAAAGATCCTCAAACATTCAAGACGCTACAACAATCTTCAAGAGATAATTCCTTACATCCAACATGGATTCATCGAATTTCATCGACGAAGATTGAGCTAGTAGTAAAGATTGTTTCTTTTGATCAAGTTGTACTGTTTTGATAAGAGATTTGTATCGATTTGTAACCGAATTCAGTAATAAAGAGATTCAAAGTGGACGTAGGCTTAATCTCAAGCCGAACCACTATAAATTGCTGTCTTTTACTGCTTTTCTGCCAGTTTACTGCTTAAATTCTGTTCCCGTCACACGGGTGGTGCTTTCACGATTCTATTATACACACCGGGTGTTAGCGTTCACTTTTTAGCGTTAACATAAGGGATATCTTGATATATTCTAAATTTATTTTCTTCTCCATTCCTCTATTTTCCATAAATTTCTACTGAGGTCATCTTCAACCTCAGTATTCGGGGAATAACATTAGTAGTTGTAACTTCAAATGATATGTAGTGATTTATGTTCGCAATGTTAACGTGCGATCATATATGTGATGACTTTCAGTTGGAATTTGACCATCTTTTTTCTGGGTACATAAATGATTTAATAAAACAATTTACTTAGGATAAAATTGCTATTTACTAAAACAATTTGTTTAGGATAAAATTTTTGTATATAATAGAAAGGATCTTTTTTGAAATTTTTTCTACAAAGTCATGCCATGTCTGTTATCTTCTATGTACATAAGCCATCTATTGGAGAAAAAAATATAAAAGGAAAGTCATGACAAAATAAAAGAACTACATAACAGAACTATAGTGAAAACGTTTTTATTATGTTGTCCATGTCTACTTATTTATATATCCATTATATGTACATCACACGTTTTTAAATTCATTGCTACTCAAATTGTATACATCTCTTCTACGCAACATCTCCTATATGCAGCACTGAGTAAAAGAGATGTTATAATATAAAAATAATTGATAAAGTTATACTTTATACATAGAAAATAGTAGGAAGAACCAAAAAATATTATGAGTAGGTTTGTGACCTGTTCTATAGTATAATTCCATTTTTATAAATAAGCGCCACTTTTTTTTACACTATACAAACTGAATTGATACTTCAGTCAACAAAATTTAAGTACCACTTAATATTACAATAAACAGTGCTTTTACTCTGTTCGTGATTATCTTAAAGAGGTATATTTGATCTTTTTTTACTTCACTCTACTATTACGTGGTATTCTATCGTTTATTATTAGGAGATGACTTGGTAATACTATTATCATACTAACAATAAGCCACTTTCTTCGACCATACATTATGACAGTTGGAACCCCGCTGTCGCATCTTTTAGCACATATCAACATGTTGAAACTTTAGGTGGTGAAAGACTGAATTACTAAAAAAATTCAATTTTACCAACTATCTACTTTCCATAATACATGCTCATATACCTACTTCCCTATTCACAATCCAATTTTCCATCTAAAACGATGATTCCAGATCTACCTCTAAATTACATTTAATTTTAACCAAAAACACCCGTGTGCGTAACACGGGCCACACACTAGTACATTATAAATGACCAACCCATCGGGGAAGACAAAGCGTTCATGAATACATTAGGAAATATAAGCCCTTCAACAACATTCAGTGGTCCATGATGATGTACAATGAACAAACCTTTCGAAAAGACCAAAAGGTTTACAACTACATATAAGAAGCAACCTTCCATCCCCGATGAAGGCATAAGGCCGAACGGATTCAATTTTCTCCTGATTCTACTCTCGTTCAACTATTATTGCTTCCACTCACTACATTATTACCCTAATTTAGAAATTGAATTGGGGATCGGTTTCTTTTATTATGTATCAAACTTCATCATGAAGAAATAAAGAGAATTGTGGCCTATGATCGACTCGGAATTTGGGGATAATCATAATTAGGCTTTAATTCAACATTAACGACTAATTATATATGATTTATTTCTTATCTTCTTTGTTCATTTCAAGTATGTGCCATGGAACTGTCATTAGACATCTTCACAAGTCTTGTTCCCTTTTCTTGGCGTTAGTCACAAAACGGGGAATACGACTTGTAAATCGGTCCTAAATACAGTTTCATGGCATATTAAATTAGTTCTTATCTTTTGTCTGAATGTGTTTGGATGATGCATTCTTTTCGAAGGGTATTCACAAGAAGAATGTCAACCTAGGAGGCCGAAAGCATTAGAAGGATGTAAAGTAGAGTAACATTACCTTTCGACAACATCGAAAGGTCTACTACCTTCCGACGAGGTCGGAATGAGATGTGAATCATTGAATGATTGCTTTCGGTTTCCAAGGAAGATGGAATACAATAAAGTGACAAGGTCAAAGGTTATGATTATAGCAACCTAATCGAAAGTTTTAGATGGTTTCTTAAACCCTTAGACCAAGGTGGAAGGTTAAACAGTTCCATCATCCTAACCAAACCGTAAGGTTTGAATGGAACCTTAACCCTTCGACATGGTTAAAAAGTAAGATTGCTCTTCACTCAAATCCATAGAAGAGGTAAACAACCTCTTAAAACCATTCGGTATTAGCCTCCTCATGTTAAACTAAGACCTTAAAACCTTCCAACTTAGCTATTTTATTCAAAAGATATGAATTCAATCAACCACAGAGTTAAACCCATGTAAAACTTTCTTATCCAAAGCATCAAGGATGTTAAAAAGAAATCTTGTTAACATTTTTGGCGCTAAAAGAAGGGCTCGGACCTCCAGCCTTGTGGTTAACACAACTAATTGCGGAAATTTGATTTGTTGTAGGAAAATGAAATCAAAAAGGCCTCTTACCGTCAGCAAAAGGAATAAGCATGTTACTTCACTGGAGGAAAACGTCTCACCGTCTGTTAACCCTGGGAACAAGGAACATTGGAGTCTTCCACCACAGCTCAACCAACTCCACATCTAGCTCAGATTCGACTCTCTCCACAACCAGCTCCGACTCAAAATCTTCAGCCAAAGGAACACATTGCTAAAATCACATATCTAGAATGGAAAATGGCAGAGATGAAGGATCTCTTGAATGAAGTGCTATCTCACCGATTATCCATGAAAGCTACTATGGTGGGAGAGGAAGGTGTCCTTCCAAGAAGAAATCTGAAAATCAACACGGAATCTGAAAATCAACACAGATGCCCGCAAAGAGTAAAGTTAATATTTCTTTATCTAAACAGAAGGATTGCCTTCCACTAAAGGCAAATTATCAAGAAAGAGTCCAAGCGGAAGATAAGGATTGTTCCACAAGCTCAACATCGGATGGTTACAAACCAAATAAAAGTAATTATTTGAGCAGTGAGGCCTTCCTCAAAGACGTAGCAGAAAAGTGACGCAGCGGATAATTCAAAAACCATGTAGATCGATGAAAATAGCAGTCGATGGATTAATGAATACTGAAATGCCCGAACTCGTTGATCCGAAGATACCGAATTCTAGCTATCCCGAACTCGTTGATCACGCATGATACCGGGTTCAAAGATCTGTGATTCTTCACGCGTTGATCAAGCGCACTTGATTCCGCGAATCGGCTTCAACAATCGAAGATTCGAGCGCACTCGAATGTCGAAGGTGGAGATAGGAGATACACTCGACTACCAATTGTAATTGAAAGCACAAAGCTAATAAAGAGAATTTTATTCAACAATCAACAACCTTTACAAATGTCTCAACCCTGCTATTTATAGCTTTACAACTCACACAACAAGAATTCGTACAACACTTAGGTCGTTTCCGACCTATAACCTTCGACCTAACAACAGTCGACCTAAACAGAAGACTTAAGAAAACTCAGCTTTCGACTTAACAAATGGTAATTACAACAACACTTAGGTCGTGAACGACCTACGACCTAAAAACAGACGCGACTTAACTTCAATACATCTGCTTCCTTCAGCGACTTAAGAATCAACGGCAGAGATCAATGCGGCGTAAGAATCAACGACATCCAGAGCTTTGCGACCTAAAAGATAAGCGGTTCCAGAAACTTCGCGACCTAAGCCCTCGCGACTTAACTTCCCAGTTCACCCAGCGACTTATCTTAAGTCGTACCTCATTTACGCGACCTAACTTAGGTCGAATCAAAACTCTGCGACCTAACTTAGGTCGTATTCTTCTAGCACGTTCGCACTCCTTCACACTGAATCCAGTAACTCGTGTACACACTTCCTTAGGTCGTGAGTGACCTTCACTCGGTCGTATACCATCCTCCTTAGGTCGTGAGCGACCTTCACTAGGTCGTGAACGACCTAAGACTTCATCAATTTTCCGCGACTTATTTCCAAGTCCTAGTTCGTTAATTCGGCCATCTCCACTAAGTCGTTGCCGACCTTCCCCAGTTTGTTGGAACGACTTACAAACCTCGTTAGGTCGCCCTCGACCTAAAACTTCAACTTCCCTTAGATGCCTTGACTCGTTAGTATCTTCTTTAAGTCGTACCCGACTTACTAGCTTGTTAAGTCGTAAACGACCTATCATTTGGTGTGCTGCATCATCCTCCCCTGGTTGAGAGAAATTCGTCCTCGAATTTGTAAATTCTACCACCTCAGCTCGTTCATCATCGTGATATGGTATGAGATGTTTAACATTGAACACGTCAGACGTATACACATCATCTGGCAGCCTCAATTTATAAGCATTTTCATTAATTCGTTTTACGACTTCTACCGGACCAATTTTTCTGGCTTTCAATTTGTTATACGCGCCCACTGGAAAACGATCCTTTGTTAACACTGCATAAACCCAATCACCTTCATTAAATTCAACATTTCTTCGCTTGAGATCTGCAGATTGTTTATACTTCTCATTTGCTTTCTCCAATCGTTCCTGAACGATTTTATGACATTCCGTCAACCCTTCAACAAAATCAGCAGCTTTCTTAACTGTCTTCTTTGATTGTGGCACTACTGTTAAATCCAACGGCCCCTTCGGTAAACTTGAATATACTATCTGAAATGGACTGAACCCAGTACTTCGATTTACAGCATGATTATGAGCAAATTCTGCCTGGCATAACTTCACATCCCAACTCTTCAGATTGTCTTGCACAAGACACCTCAACAAGTTTCCCAACGATCTGTTCACAACCTCGGTCTGTCCATCCGTTTGCGGATGATAAGCACTACTAAATTTCAGCTTCGTCCCCACCATTTTCCACAAACTCAACCAAAAGTGACTCAGAAATCGAGTATCTCTATCTGATACAATAGATTCTGGCAATCCATGAAGTCGATAGATCTCCTTGAAAAACAACTGAGCAACATGAACAGCATCCGCCGTCTTCTTACAAGCAATAAAATGTGCCATTTTCGAAAATATGTCTACCACAATGAATATAGAATCATTTCCCCTTTGAGTTCTAGGCAAACCCAAAACAAAATCCATACTGATATCCACCCATGGTTTTACAGGCACGGGTAACGGCTTATATAAACCAGCATTAGTCGCAGTTCCTTTCGAAACCTGACAAATATGACAACGCTCCACAAACCTCTCTACTTCTTTCCTCATTGATGGCCAAAAGTAAGACTGTGAAATCAACTGTAATGTACGGTCTCTGCCAACATGTCCTTCTTCATGTAGTTCTTTTACGATCTTCATTCTCAAACTACCCTCCGGAATGCACAAGCGACTTCCTTTGAACAGAAAACCATCTATCATTATAAACTCATCCGTCTCCCCATCCTTGACTTTATCAACAAACTTTGCAAAGTAAGGATCATTGTCAAATAATTCTGGTAACATTTCAAACCCCGTCACTTCAACCTTTAGTGTAGTCAACAAATGACTCCTCCTACTCAAAGCATCAGCCACACGATTCGTCACCCCTGACTTGTGTTTAACAACAAAAGTAAATTGTTGCAGATATGCAATCCACGATGCATGTCTCGCTGAAATCTTGTCTTGCCCTTGCAAATGCTTCAAGGCTTCATGATCAGTATACAGAACAAACTCTTTCTGAAATAGATAATGTCTCCATTGTTTAATAGATTGCACAACAGCATAAAATTCCACATCATATGTACTGTATCGCATCTTCGCTTCTGACAACTTCTCACTGAAATATGCAATAGGACGACCCCTTTGACTCAACACTCCTCCAATTCCAACCTTCGATGCATCAGTATGTAATTCAAACAACAACTGAAAATCAGGTAATGCTAGGATTGGTGCTGTCGTCAACAACTCCTTGATTCGTTCAGAAGCAACTCCTGCTTCCTCCGTCCATGCAAACTGTTTACCCTTCATACAATCAGTCACAGGTGCCATCACACTACTAAAGTGTGGAATAAACCTCCGATAAAATGAAGCCAACCCGTGAAAACTACGAACTTCCGTTATCGTCTTGGGCTGCGGCCAATCTCTGATCGCTTCGATTTTACTTTGGTCAACCTTTATCCCTTCTTCTGACACAACATATCCCAGAAACAAAACGCTATGCGTCATGAACACGCATTTCTTCGTTGCAGCATAAAATTGTTCTTGTCGTAATACCATCAGCACTTCTCTAAGATGATTCAAATGTTCCTTTGGACTCCCACTGTAAATCAAAATATCATCGAAATATACCACCACAAACTTCCCAATGAATGGTCGAAAAATCTGATTCATCACCCTCATGAAAGTACTCGGTGCATTTGATAAGCCAAATGGCATAACCAACCATTCATACAATCCTTCCCTCGTCTTGAATGCTGTCTTCCATTCATCCCCCGGTCTAATGCGAATCTGATGATAACCGCTCTTCAAGTCAATCTTAGAAAAGATTGTAGCTCCGCTTATTTGATCTAGCAAGTCATCCAACCTCGGCATTGGAAATCTATATCTCACAGTAATCTTATTCAATGCTCGACTGTCAGTGCACATCCTCCACGTTCCATCCTTTTTGGGTACCAATAAAGCTGGTACAGCACAAGGACTTAAACTCTCCTGCACACGCCCTTGTTCAAGCAATTCCTCTACCTGCCTCCGCAACTCTTCATGTTCCTTCGGACTCATTCGATAATGTGGTCTGTGTGGTAACACAGCACCTAGAACAAGATCTATCTGATGTTGAATATCCCTCAATGGTGGCAACTCCGTTGGTAACTCCTCTGGAAATACATCGTCAAATTCTTTCAGTACTGGTTTTACTTCTTCTGGGATTTCAACCACTTCCTGACTCTCCCGTCCGGTCAATAAAAATACTTCAGGCTCCTCCTCTACTTCCTTCACAAACTCCTTCAAAGATAACAAAGTTTTGAGTTCTTCAATCTCCTCCAACTTGCTTTCTTCCTGTTGTCGCTTCTTTGGAACTAGAGTAATCTTTATGCCTTCAAACATGAAACTGTAACTGTTGGTACGCCCATCATGTTGTACTGCTCTATCATACTGCCACGGTCTTCCCAGCAACAAATGATAAACGTCCATATCTACCACATCGCACCAGATTTCATCTTTGTATTTCTTTCCAATTGAAAAATTCACACGAGCCCTTCGTCCAACCTTCACCTCCCCGCCTTTCCTCAACCAAGCTAGCTTGTACGGTTTTGGATGTTTCTCAGTCTTCAATGCCAACTTCCTCACAGCCTCTGAAGAAATTATATTGTCACAGCTTCCAGCATCAATAACAAATTTGCAAACCTTCCCCAGAACAGTACATGTTGACTGAAAAATATTGCTCCTTAACCAACTACAATCCTCCTCTTGCTTTGGTGTTAAGCAGTACCTTTTCATCATTATATTATAACCTTCGTCTCCCGACACTTCTTTTTCCTCCTCATCAGGTGGTGAATTGGAACATTCAGCTTCTTCATCCTCATCCTCAACCTCCATTATCATCGCTCTCTTCTTCGGCTTTGGACATTCATTACTTTTGTGGCCCAACTCTTGGCAATTGTAACATTTGAAACCATTATTGACTTTCGCCTTCCCAACCTCATTCACAACTGGTTTCGCAACAGCTTTTGAAACGTTAGAACTCCCACTAACTCCCTTCACTAGATTGTTGGAATTTGTAAACATACCTCCTCCTCGTCTTCCCTGTTTCTCCCAAGCCAACGCTTTCTGGTGTGCTTCCGCTACAGATCTGGGATCAAACATATTAACCATATCCTGAATCTGCATTCGTAACCCTCCAACAAATCTAGCTGTTAACTGTTCTTCTGTCTCCATAATATCGTTCCTTGCAATCAGTTGATAGAATTCATCAGCATAGTCATTCACAGATTTCGTTCCTTGTCTCAAGTTTTGCAACCTCTGATACATAAGCGATTGATAATTATAAGGTAAGAATGTTGCTTTCATCAATTTCTTCATCTTCTCCCATGATTCAATCTTTGACTTCCCCATCCGTTCACGTGTAAGTTTGGTTTGCTGCCACCACGCCAAAGCTCTACCCCTCAACCTTGTAGCAACCAACTTCACTCTACGATGCTCTGGAACTTCCTTGAAGTCAAAAATCTCTTCTACATTAGCCATCCAATCTAGAAACTCCTCCGCTTGCATACCACCTTTGAATTCAGGAATTTCAGTCTTCATCCCCGACTCCCACTTGTGATCATACTCAGAGTAATTTCTTCCTTGTCCTCGTCCTTGTCCTCAAACACTACCACCATCATACTCCTCTTCAAATCAGATGTATATCGTTGTCTATCTCGTCCACCCGCATCTCTACTACCATTACGTCTTCCATCATCATCCCTTCTATCTACATTCCTCCATTCACGATCATTCACGTTCCTCCCACGCCCTTGGTCATTTTCAACACTTCTGTCTCGGTTGGAATGTGGCGAGACTCTACTACCCCCATGGTTAGATTCAGGTGAAACCCTTCTCCGATTTTGATTCATCTCCGTCATAAGCTTCTCTAACCGGCCAATTCCTTCGTTAAGCTTTTCACTAAAGTTTTCATTGATTCTTTGTTCCAACTCATCAGCTTCTTCTCTTCGATACAAAGCTTCTACGTTTTGGTGACGATTTGCTCTTCTCGGTGGCATGATTGTAAATTGTACAAACTTCAACAAACTCAACTTCAAAAATTCAAATCTCTCCTTTGGCGCGTGCAAGCTTCACGGCCCAAATTCAAACAATTCTCGAACTTAGATCCAAAATAGAATGGATCAAAACTCCTACTCGTGTTGCTACTCGATGATGAACTCGACGAACACAACTCTCGGCCTCTAACACAAATCCGATCCTCCAAGCTTCAAAAATGAATGCAAATTCCCTCAACTAGCTCGGCCATCTCAAACTTCTTCAAATTTCTTCAATTGATTGGCTCCAAGTCTCGATCTAGCTATGATTGGCTAGAACTTGCTCTGATACCAAACTGACGCAGCGGATAATTCAAAAACCATGTAGATCGATGAAAATAGCAGTCGATGGATTAATGAATACTGAAATGCCCGAACTCGTTGATCCGAAGATACCGAATTCTAGCTATCCCAAACTCGTTGATCATGCACGATACCGGGTTCAAAGATCTGCGATTCTTCACGCGTTGATCAAGCGCACTTGATTCCGCGAATCGGCTTCAACAATCGAAGATTCGAGCGCACTCGATTGTCGAAGGTGGAGATAGGAGATACACTCGACTACCAATTGTAATTGAAAGCACAAAGCTAACAAAGAGAATTTTATTCAACAATCAACAACCTTTACAAATGTCTCAACCCTGCTATTTATAGCTTTACAACTCACACAACAAGAATTCGTACAACACTTAGGTCGTTTCCGACCTATAACCTTCGACCTAACAACAGTCGACCTAAACAGACGACTTAAGAAAACTCGGCTTTCGACTTAACAAATGGTAATTACAACAACACTTAGGTCGTGAACGACCTACGACCTAAAAACAGACGCGACTTAACTTCAATACATATGCTTCCTTCAGCGACTTAAGAATCAACGGCAGAGATCAATGCGGCATAAGAATCAACGACATCCAGAGTTTTGCGACCTAAAAGATAAGCGGTTCCAGAAACTTCGCGACCTAAGCCCTCGCGACTTAACTTCCCAGTTCACCCAGCGACTTATCTTAAGTCGTAACTCATTTACGCGACCTAACTTAGGTCGAATCAAAACTCTGCGACCTAACTTAGGTCGTATTCTTCTAGCACGTTCGCACTCCTTCACACTGAATCCAGTAACTCGTGTACATACTTCCTTAGGTCGTGAGTGACCTTCACTCGGTCGTATACCATCCTCCTTAGGTCGTGAGCGACCTTCACTAGGTCGTGAACGACCTAAGACTTCATCAATTTTCCGCGACTTATTTCCAAGTCCTAGTTCGTTAATTCGGCCATCTCCACTAAGTCGTTGCCGACCTTCCCCAGTTTGTTGGAATGACTTACAAACCTCGTTAGGTCGCCCTCGACCTAAAACTTCAACTTCCCTCAGATGCCTTGACTCATTAGTATCTTCTTTAAGTCGTACCCGACTTACTAGCATGTTAAGTCGTAAACGACCTATCATTTGCTGTGCTGCATCAAAAAGGCTGTGAAGGACCTATTGAAAGTCAAGCGTAAGTGAACTAAAGATGAAAGAGTAAATGACAACGAAATTGCTGCCCATTTCATCGACGAAATCATGTCAGTGCCTATACCACCTCATGTAAAGGTCCCTACCATGAAATATCATAGGATAACTGACCCAGAAGACCATTTGATGGCATTTGATAGTCAGATGGATTTATACAATGCTTTCGGCATTGTTAGATGTCGGCTTTTTTTGATAACACTACAAGGAGCTGCTGCTAAATGGTACCAACAATATCGTGAGAACACAATATATTCTAGGAAGAAATTCTCCTATGAGTTCTCTGTTCAGTTTTGCATATGCAAGGATCCCTCTATTGACTATACCGTACTCGCTAACATCAAACAAAATCATGGAGAGTCATTAGGAGATTATTTGAAGAGATTCAACACCGAAGCCTTGAAGGCCAAAGGTATGAATGATATAGTCAATATCATTACTGTTTACTCGGGTCTTATAGTCAATTCTCCTTTTTGGAAGGAGTTGTTTATCCATGGATGTCGGGATCTACAAGACTTTCATTTTCAAGTTGATAAATTTATTCGACTAGACGAATTGTAAAACTCAAAGAAGAAATTCAATCAGAAGAAGGACAGTGGTAAATTCGGCCCAGAAAGGGTTCCTAAAAGAGCTAGATGGGAGGACGCTAGTACTAACGCGATGGCGTTAAATCGACCGATTTCTTACATCTATGCAATGACCCAAGATAAGGTCAATTTCCCTACTTCATTCAAAGCCCGAAATTACCGTAAACAGAAGAAAGGAGAGAAATATCGTGCTTACCACAAGGCAAATAGACACAGAACCAACGAGTGTAAGGTACTTGCTGGAATAATTCAGATGTTAATTCGAGAAGGGCAGTTAAAGGAGTTTGTAAAGAATCCGCAACAAACTTTCCCGTCAAACACTGATGCAAGGAAGCCTGCTCAGCCCTTCAATGACAATATCAGGGAAATCTTATCGTTTCGTGGCATAGCCCTGTCTCAGCTACATCTGAATGGATATGCCTTGCTGAACAGAACCTTCGTCTTGTTTATGGGGATCCTTTTTTGACCGCCGAAGCCGATCGAAATCAGATATTTATTCAATGTCAAAAGCCGTGGAGATAGCCCTTCCTTCACCTTCTTGGAGGTAGTCAGAAACTGTCACATTGTGCTAGGCTCCTAGGGGAGGCTAAGTTATTACAAATTCGAATGGTTCTACGTTCGGTGCCCCCATGAATTTGCTAAGTGGTGGTTAGATAGACGTAAGTGTCGCCATCCCCGCTTGAATTACCGAGATGTTAGTAACCGACTTCAAAAACTTACATACTTTACCTTTCTTATAGCTGCAATCTCTCGCCCCGATGGCGCGTACTTCAGGGAGCTTGTTCGGATTCTTCAAGCGTTTTCGGGAAAAGAGAGGCACATAGACTTAGTCCTGACTGACAGGAATTTAAGGGATGTCGGGATGATAGAACGAAGACAGAGCATACACCTGGATGTGATACGTATGGTGGCCCCGAAGAAATGCATGAAGCGCAAAGCGCCCGCAGTTGTGATCACCGAAGTAGTTGATCTAGAAAGAACGCCCACCGATACTGAGCTCCCGGCCGTGCCTCCTTCTGATGTTCAGGATTCCGATGGAAAAAGAAAAGGCAAGGCCCCTGCTTACAAATGCCCTAAATCTAAGAGATTTAAATCCGTGGTCGTGTCTTTACCTTTCCAGGGGATCAGAATTTCAGAAGCTCCTCCCCCGCAAATGGAGAGTCCTTTTGCAGGGCTTAATGATATCCCGATCCTGGATTTCGTGTCGTCTCCACACGACGCCAGGATGGAAGGGCTTGATAGTGCTTTTGAACCGAGCGGGTAGCTTGCTATGAGTGCGGCCGACATTTCCGGTTGGTCGGGGGATTGCACATGCATACACTTCACTATAGTACATGATCCACAACAGTACTTCGTCCATCTTAGGAAGTTGTTAACTCTTTCTTCGCTTCTCATTTTCAAGTACAATGTCTGGAATAGGATCAATGCTGAACATTCTTCGTTCAGCCCGAAAGGCATCTGGTTACTACGATTTCCACAGGAGGGATTCTGATAGGGATCGCGATCGCGAGCACTCTAGTCAGGATAGGTATGGGCGTGATAGGGATAGAGAATACCGACACCGGTCTAGATCACGTTCTCCTCCTCCTAGGCTTCCATCTCCTCCTCCCGTTCAAACTTCATATCCACCGGAGCCTCCTCATCACAGGCCTTCTTCTCACACTTCCAGATCTGAGACTCATCTCTAGAGAGTCGAGACTACATCTTCCAAGGTTACAGAGCAGGTCCCCGCTGATCCCATTGGAGAAGGGGCCCTTAAGTTAGCTCAAATGAAGAAGGATTTTCCTAATATTTGCTTCGACGGTTACGTCTTCCCTCCCCACTTGAAGAGAATTCCATCAGGTGTAGAAGGCACGATGCATGACTTTGTCCACGACATCTATACCCAATATCGAGAGTGGGCGAAGGCTGCCGAAAAAGCTTCCAAAGTGGCCTTCGAGTGGGCTAAAGAGATCGAGAAGATGGAGACCGAGCTCGCGAAAAGGGATCGTATTATTCAGGTACTCTCTGCTGAGTCCGAGTCTTCTCGGAAATCTGAGATTGAGGCCATTAAGAAGGCTAATGAAGCAAAGGCGGAGATGGAGAGGTTGGGGCAGACACACGTTGCCCTGGTGGAGGAGATGGGCCACCAGAATACCAAAGTTATCGCCGAGCGGGATGCTAATGTGCTTGGGGCCGATTGGTTAAGGAAGAGAAAGAGGCGCACCAGGGTGAGTCTGTGGATGAATTCGAGCTCGAGAATCGTCTATTAACTGATGACGAAAAGAAGATTCTCCATGATTCAATGATCTCTTATGAGAAGGAGAGGCTTGACACCCAGCACCTGGAGGTAGGAGAGTGCTCCGGGGTTGGACATCATGATGCAAGTCTTGACATTCTGGTGTCAACCCAGCCTGAATCTTTGCTTGCGGCTGATCCTCAAGCTGTTCCTGCCTATAATCCTAATCAGCCGCGGATGTCACCGACTACAGCGCCAGCGACTGAAGCCGCCCCGTCGCTTACAAGAAAAAATGAGGAAGGTACTCCGAACATTCCACATGTCTTTCGTGAGTCGAAGTCTTCGATCGAGTTTAAGTTCTAACAATTCTTTTATTCCTTGTCCAGTGATTGACGTGCCGCCGCACATGCCTCCTGCTACTCAAGGATTATATCAGATGCAGGAGGCTATCATGACCGAAGCAACCACTGTGAGCACAGCTGCCCTAATTGATGATATGTAGGGGGGTATGATCGTGTTCAATGAGCAGTTGATGGATGAACTTTTTCGCTGCCACGGCGATCCTCGTGTTGACTTGCTATCTGTTATGAGCGGAACTGATCCTGCTGCAAGCTCTTCAATGCCAACTGCTGATGCCCCCAGTGGGGCTCAAGCAGTGACCGAAGAGGAGATGTTTGCCAAAATTGACACTGAACTGGCAGCAGATGGTTATGGCGGCAGCTTTGGAGGTGGAATGGCGGCATTAGGACCTGCCCCGCTCGGAATGATGTCTCCTGGTGGTTCTGTCTTTCTCACTAGCCTGCCCATTCCACCTTCTGTAATTGACCCCATTCCTCCGACTCCGCCCGTAGGGAGCATTCTTATTCACACGAGTTCGGAGGAGGACATCGACATAATGCCCTCGCCTGAAGACCAACCGCCGCAAAGCAAAGGCTCGAAGAGGAAGACTGGCGATGGCTCCAGCGGGTCCACATCGAGGAGAAAGCTAAGGAAAAAGAAAGATTAGGCATGCTCTCCTGGTGTATTTTGGTTTGCATTTTGTTAGCCGTGTATAGATGCGGGTTCGGCCCCTGCTAGCAGAATTTTTTTTGGAAACCTTGTATACGAACTTCTTTTATAATTGATAGAAATGAAACTTTTCCTTTTTGACTTCTTTTTTGTCATTGTGTATTTGTCTAAGTGTTTCAGTGTTTGGACTGCACTTGTGAAGTTTCATTTTCCGAATGAAGTTTGTTCCTGTTCGCCAAGTTTGGGTATTGTGGACATGATTTGCGACCGGGAAATGAGTCGAACTTTGACGTCATATTGCATCGGTCAATGGTTGATGCTCAAGTCTTGCCCCCCAGCCTTGGTGGCATGTTGTAAAACATCAGTCAGCGATTACCCTTTTCTCCTAACACGCCGAGTCTAGTGCCGTTGGACGGGCGTTTAAGGCAAACGGGGATTGAGCGGTTTATCCGCGCTTGTCCGATCGTTGATGATCATATCCGCATTCCGGGGATCCTCATTTGTTTACTGGCGGTTGGTTACGCTGGCTTGAGTTTCAATCACATGCCCGCCGTCTGCGGACTTGGAATTGGTTTTTGTATTCCGACTCGCGCTCCGAGAGTTTGGAGTTGATAATTATACTTCGATCCATGCTTCGGGAACTAGAAGTTGGTGTTTAGGTTCCGTTCTGCATCCTGGGAATCCGAAGTTGATGTCTATGCTCCGACTTGTACTCTGGAAATTCGGAACCGATGTTTATACTCCACTTCGCACTCCGGGAATATGGAGTTGATTGTTTATACTCCGGTTCGCACTTTGGGAATACGGAGTTGAATGTTTATACTCCGACTCGCGCTCTGGGAGTACGGAGTTGAATGTTTATACTCCAGTTCGCGCTTTGGGAATTCGGAGTTGGATGTTTATACTCCACTTCGCACTCTGGAAATATGGAGTTGAATGTTTATACTCCGGTTTGCACTTTGGGAATTCAGAGTTAGATGTTTATACTCCACTTCGCACTCCGGGAATAGGGAGTTGAATGTTTATACTCCGGTTCGCGCTTTGGGAATCCGGAGTTGGATGTTTATACTCCACTTCGAACTCCGGGAATGTGGAGTTGAATGTTTATACTCCAGTTCGCGCTTTGGGAATTCGGAGTTGGATGTTTATACTCCACTTCGCACTCCGGGAATATGGAGTTGAATGTTTATACTTCGGTTCGCGCTTTGGGAATTCAAAGTTGGATGTTTATACTCCACTTCGCCCTACGGGAATATGGAGTTGAGGTTTATACTCCGACTCGCGTTCTAGGAGTACGGAGTTGAATGTTTATACTTCGACTCGCGCTATCGGAGTTCGAAGTTGAGGAAGGATTGTCGTGTACCAATCCCTTTTTTGACTTTGATGTGATGGCTTGCCCCCGAGCTCGGGTTTCACTTAGGGAGTGATTGGTTGCACCGCAGCCACTCTCTATTTGAATAAATCCCACCATATGATGAGACTTAGCTCTCCGTGCATAGTGATGGTCATATGAAGTATTTCAAGTAAATCACAGCTCTGGCTCGAAGAGGTTGCATTTTATTGCTGAAATAAGAAAGTATGGCAAAGTCAGTTGCCTTATTACAAGTCCTAATTTCGAAATGCATAAACAAATTGCAGAAAAGGAAAGTAAACTAAATGGATAAAGATAGCATGTCAGGTGTAATAGCGGCGAAGGCTCTCGCTATTCCAAGCTCTTGGCAGAGTAAGACCGTCGACGGTCGATAACTTGAATGTGCCATCTCCGAGCCTTCGTTCAATAACATACGGTCCTTCCCATGTCGGTTTCATGTGTGAAGGAACCGGATAGATTCTATTTAAGACGAGATCGCCTAGTTCGAAGGTTCACGGATGGACCTTGGCGTTTTACAATCGGGCGACTCGACTTCGATGCGCAATTGCCCTCAAATCAGCCTCTTCACGCTTCTCATCCAGTAGATCAAGAGATTCAGCAAGTAATATAGCATTTGTCTTTGGATCATAGTATGTCACACGATGAGAAGGTACTTCTAGCTCGACTGGAATAACGACCTCTGAACCGTAAGAAAGAGAGAACGGAGTGTGGCTGGTCGTGGTCTTGTGGGTTGTTCGGTAAGCCCATAGAGCCATAGGAAGTTCATCGACCCACTTGCCCCGACCTTTTCTAGTCGTTTCTTTAGGATGGACTTTATGACTTTATTAACTGCTTCGACCTGTCCGTTCGCTTGAGGGTGTGCAACTACGGAGAATTTCTTTTAGATGTGAAATCGTTTGCAGAAATCTTTGAATTCAGCACTGTCGAATTGGGTTCCGTTGTCCGTGATTATGGTGCGTGGGAGACCGAATCGACAGATGATGTTACAAACCACAAAGTTGATTACTTTCTTCGTTGTAATGGTAGCGAGAGCTTCGGTTTCAGCCCACTTCGTAAAGTAATCAACTGCGATGATAGCGTACTTCGCACCACCTTTTGCCAGAGGTAGAGCACCGATGATGTCGATGCCCCACATTGCGAACGGCCATGGGCTGACCATTTGCATTATCTCGGTAGGAGGAGCCATAGGGATTCAGGCGTATTTCTGGCACCTATCACATTTCTTTGCATAGTCTAACGCATCACGATTCACGGTGGGCCTATAATATCCATAACGAAGTATTTTCTTGGCAAGTGCTTGCCCCCCGGTGTGATCGCCACATTCTCCCTCATGCACGTCACGCAACACTTACTTAATCTCATCGTGAGCGATACATCGAAGTAGGGGAACAGAGCATCCCCTCATGTACATGAGTCCATCCTGGATGGTAAACCTTGAGGCCTTTCGAAGGACCTGTCTTTTATCACTTCTACGCTCCAGCAGGGTTCCGTGCTTAATGTAATTTCTGAGTGGAGTCATCCATGAATCCTTTTCGGGGGGCGGTTTCGCATAACCAATTTATTTCCGCCCGGTCGATACTTGGGGAAGATAGCGTTTCTACGGGAACGAGTCCCATTTGTTGCGCTTCACCTATGCTGGCTAGCTTCGCCAACAAATTGGCCTTTTGGTTGCGTTCTCGAGGTATAGTGTAGATGGCATAGTAATCGAAATGGTCTAGTACCTCCTTAACTCGAGCTAAGTAAGCAGCCAACCTTCGATCTCTTGCTTGATACTCTCCTCGTACTTGACACACAACTAATTGTGAATCACAATAAATTTCCACTTCGCTAATTCTCAAATCTCTAGCAAGTATCAAGCCAGCTAGGAGGGCTTCATATTCAGATTCATTATTAGTCGCATGGAAATTAAACTTTAAGGCATAACATATGGATCGACCCTCGGGAGTTTCAAGCACAATACCAGCGCCTGAACACTGGTTGTTTGATGTTCCGTCGATATAAAGTTTCCAGACGTATTCGGGGGATTCACTGGCTTCGGGCAAGTCCTCTGGGATGGTAAACTCAGCTATGAAATCGGCTAGGACTTGTCCTTGTATGGCCCATCTCGGAGCGTAAGTAAGGTCAAACTGGCGCAGTTCGATGTTCCACTTGAGTAACCTACCAGATGTCTCAGGCTGCGAAAGGACCTGTCGTAACGGTTGGTCAGTGTAAATAATAATGGAATGTGCCTGGAAGTATGGTCGGAGTTTTCTTGATGCAATGACAAGGCAATAAGCCAACTTTTCCAGCTTTGGATAATTTCTTTCAGCCCCAGTCAATCGTTTGCTGACATAGTATACTAGCCTCTGTATCTTGTCTTCTTCTCGGATTAATGCAGCGCTGATAGCGTTTTCTGATATCGCCAAATATACGAACCGCTTTTCATGATCGATAGGCTTTGACAGTATTAGTGGTGTGGATAGATGTTGAACTAGTGCTTGGAAACCGCCCTCGCATTCCATGGTCCATTCAAAGTTTTATTTCCCTTTTTGAATTAGATCGAAGACGGGAATGCATTTGTCAGTGGACTTTGAAATGAACCTGCTCAATGCTGCTACCTTTCCATTGAGACTCTGACTTGCTTTATAGTTTTGGGAGTTTCAAGATTTCTGATTGCCCAAATCTTTTCGGAATTGGCTTCGATTCCCCGGGCGTTAACGATGAACCCAAGGAACTTTCCGGATGCAACTCCAAAGTGACATTTCAGTGGGTTAAGCTTCATCTTGTACTCCTAAAGTATGTTGAACATAGTTTCCAGGTCTTTTACATGGTCGGTGGAGAGTCGTGACTTCACAAGCATGTCGTCTACATATACTTCCATTGTCTTCCCAATTTGATTAGCGAACATCCGATTGACCAACCGTTGGTAAGTAGCTCCGGCGTTCTTGAGTCCGAACGGCATAACCTTATAACACTAAAGTCCCAGATTGGTTACAAAGCCGATGTGTTCTTGATCGGGTAAATGCATCGGTATCTAATTGTAGCTTGATTACGCGTCCATGAAGGATAAGAGTTCATGTCCAACCGTCGAATCCACTAGCTGATCAATTCTAGGAAGCGGGAAACTGTCTTTGGGGCATGCTTTATTCAGATCAGAATAGTCGACACATGTTCTCCACTTCCTATTTGGCTTTCGGACGAGCACGGGATTTGACACCCATTCGGGATATATCGCATCTCAAATGAATCTGTTCGCTTCATGCTTTTCTACTTCCTCTTTTAGGGGCGGTAGATCTCTTTGGATCCATAACGCGCCTTTTTTGTTTAACCGTGACATGCCATGGGTCAATGTTCAGAATATGGCTCGTGATGTCTAGCGAGATCCCACACATATCAGAATGTGTCCAGGAAAATACATCAAGATTTGCCCGTAGAAATTCAGCCAATTCCTCTTGAGTTTGCTGGCTTAGCTGAGATCCAATCTTTATTATTTTTGAATCATCGTCATTGTCAATTGGGACATCAATCGTCAGTTCGGCTAGGGATGCTTGACTTTCTTTAGAATCTCCTTCGTCTTTAGTTTTTCTCGAGTCAAGGTCCTTGAGGAATTGGCTGGGGTACCCGGGCCTGGGCCCGGGCGTTAATTGTCAATTGTCGGCGAAATGGACGCAGAGAGATTCCTCTACGCCATTTCCCTTCTCCTTTCGTTGTGCCTCCCGTAGCTCAGCAACATAATAAGCTCTAGCAGTGGCCTGATCTCCATGAACGATTCCTATTCCATGATCAGTGGGAAATTTTAAGGTCAAACACCATGGGGCAATGGCTACTTTGAATTCAGCAAGGGCCGGTCGGCCCAAGAAAGCATTGTAAGGGAAGTCTATGTCCAGAATGATGAATTGCAACATCCGTACTCTCTGACGTTCTCCTACTCCCAACTCCACTAGCAGTTCCACCATCCTAGTGGAATTGTGGCACTTCCGTTGAAACCATGGACTCGAGACTGACAAGGCATCAAGTCTGCGTCTTCCATCTTCATTTGATCATAAGCTTGCTTGAACAAAATATTCACAGAGCTTCCACTGTCAACTAAGATCCTTTTTATCCAAGCGGGACCTACTTGTGCAGAGATGACAAGTGGGTCGATAGTTGGAGCTTTGATTTTATCTACGTCTCTGCTTCTAAACACGATGTCATCCGTCATCGTTTTCTGTTGCTTGGTCGGAGCCCCCTCGTCAAAACTACTACAACACTCGAAGTCCGCATGCCTGATAGAACTGGCATACGATTCCATTTCCTTCCAGCTTCGATCTGCTGGGTGAGGACCACCACTTATTGTATTGATGACCAACTTCCCATCTGCACGAGCGAGTTCTTCCTGTCTTTCCTGGTTCGGTGCACGATTCTGATTTGATGGGCCCGCACCACCGGATTGCGGCGCCCGTACATACTGATCCAACTTCTGCTCTCGTATCAGTTTTTCAATGAGGTCTTGTAAGTGACGACACTCATTGGTGTTGTGGCCATAACCCTCATGGAATCTACAAAACTTTCCTGTTTGGATTTGTCTTTCAGTTGGTGGTTTCGGGGCAGGCTTCTTATACTGCATGGTATTGCAGGTCAGCAAATACACATTTTCCAACGACGTGTTCAATGGAGTGTAGTTTTCGTACATGGAAGCTCTACGCCGTGGTCCACGTCCTGATCGCATTTTTTGTTCTGATTTCTATTGTCCCTCTGCTGATTCTGTTTATTTTGGACGTTCAAATGAACTTTTCCAGAACTATCTCCGGACTGTTTAACAGCGGCGTTACTTTGGATACCTTTGATGTTTGGTCCTGCATCATCCTGCTTCCTAGACTGTCTCGCATCCTCCTTTCTCAGGAATTAGGCAGCCTTGGAATAGAAACGGTCCAATGACGCAGGTGGTTTCCCAGCTAACCAACTTCCGAACTCGAAATCAGCATCAATCCCCTTAGTCAGAGCCATCAGGATATAGTTATTGTTGGGATTGCTTATTTCCGCACACGCGGCATGGAATCGCTCCAAGTAACATCTAAGCGTTTCTCCGGGAGCTTACGTAACACTAGACAGAGCGTTAACGTCCTTCGGCCTCTCCACATGCATACAGAATTGTTCGACAAACTTGGTGGCCATCTGGTCAAAGTTAGAGATGGATCGCGGTGGCAAACGAGCGAACCACATGGTAGCGATGCCCCTTAGGGAAATAGGGAAACTACGGCACTTTACTGCGTCATCAGCTCTAGCAGCATTCATCAGCCATTCATATTTCAGGTTGTGTTGATTAGGCTCAGAACTCCCTTCATAAAATGGCAAAGCTGGCATCCTGAAGTGCCGAGGTGGTTCAACATATAAAACATCATCGGTGAAAGGGGTATGACTTTGGGAGATTCACCAGTCGTCATTAGGTAGACCTTGACTTTCACGGATCATTTGGCGGATCATCGCTGGTATATCTGTCGTTTGGACACTTGGAGCATGTTGTGCCAAGGTGTGGTTGGGTTCCACAGCGCGAGTCTGGACCGGACGCGGTCGACGGTCCATGCCTCGCCTCCTTGGTTCAACATCCTTAGGGACATAAGGTTCAGGAGTCTTCTCTCGTCGGCTATGTTGAGGATCAGCTTGGTTCCTAACATCACCTCCTCGTCCAGCAGTGGCGGTAGTAGAAATGTTGCCGGTAACATGATAAGGAGCAGCTCCTCCCCAAGTTGTAGGTTTTGTGCGGAGGCTAACGGATGGTCCAGCTCTAGGTTGCCAAGGTTCGAAGCACGTGGGTGTCCCGTGGCCTGGGTGTAGCTTCCACCCAACCGTGGACGTGTGGATCTAGTTTGTCCATCGGAGGAGGCTGAGCTCTCTGTGGAGGAGTGAGAACCTTGGTCTCTTCTAGATCTTCTTCGCCTTTGGCGATTTAGCTGGTTAGTCAACTCCGTGTTGGCGCGTAGCTGCTCCGCTAGTTGCTGTCGACTTTGGGTCAACTCCTGAAGCAATGTTTGGAATTCTTGTCTAGTGATTGGACCTGATGGATCTGAAGGTCCTGCAGCATTTTGGTTGGAGGGAGGTGATTGCGCGGGATTTTGTCGGTCCCGCGCTCCTTGATTAGCAGTTGTAGAGGTGGTACGTGTGCTCAACTTAATGAATTGATGAAGTCCTTTCCTAGATCTGATTGCAAATCTGAGTAGAATGGAAGGGCTTCGAAGTTCTAGATCTGGATCTTCTTCTTAGATTTATGCAATCCAATATAGATAGGAGATCCAAAGAGTGGGAGAAAAATTGGGTTTTTTCTCAATGAAAGAACCAAAGTGTTTGTATCAAAATTGGGCACAACACTCTTCGGAAGTCTTTGAAGAGATAAAGTGAAGAAATTAAATGAAAAAGAGGAATTATCTAACAAAGACTCCAAATTTCAGAAATAAGAGTAATTAAAGTGCAAGGAGACACAAGAATTTAGAGTGGTTCGGCATATAGCCTACGTCCACTATGAAGTAGTTTGCTTTATTGATCTTTCTTTTGTGTTTACAAGTGAATTCAATGTTTTATAGCAGTCAATTGTGATTTACAGTAGTGAATCTTGTTTATGGCAGCAGCAATTGAGTTCAGATCTGGATCTGGCGGAGTTCGGGCATTGGAGGTCTCAAAGAGGAGGAAGAACCCCTTTTCTGTTGGCTTTGGGGGTCTATTTATAGGTGTAGGATGCTGATATTTCGCTCAGATCTTGGGAGACCCTCTTTGGCACGTGACCAGGCCCGTACGCCCAAGCCCGTGAAGTTTTGGTCCGATCCGTGATCGACACGAGCAGATTTCGACTCGCTCGAGATTTCATCCAATGGAGTCGAAATTTGGCGTCGAAATTCTTTAGCATGCACATAGTCTTCTGTGAAAATTTCATGGCATTTGGACTTGTAGATTGGGAGATATGATCGATACGAAATGGAGTTTTCGGTAGGCTGTTTCCTTCGACTCGCTTCCGTTTCAACTCGCTTCCGTTCGACTCGATGATGTGGCACTTGATTCTTACTTTGCCCTGGATGTCGTTTCGAGCGAGTCAAAGTAAGCACTTGGTTTGAGCGAGTCGAAGCAGGCTTTGGTCGAGCGAGACGAAGTTAGCTCTGGGAGAGCGAGTCGAAGCAGGCTTTGGTCAAGCGAGTCGAAGTTAGCTCTAGGAGAGCAAGTCGAAGCTAGCACTGGGAGAGCGAGTCGAAGTGGGGCGTTCTGGGAGGTTTGAGCAGTGGAGTCGAAGTTGATGGAGTCGAACAGTTGTTTCAGTGGAGCGAGTCAAAGAAGGTTGCTGAGCGAAGCGAGTCGAAATAGGTACTTCAGATGGCAGTGAAGCGAGTCGAATAGGAACAAGTCGAAGTTGGTATCTGAGGGAACCGGAGCGAGTCGAAGGAGCGAGTCGAATGACATCTGATCTTCGTCCAATTTTGCATCCTTCATAACTTGAGCATACGAACTCGGATTGACTTGAGATTTTGAACGTTGGCTCCCATGGCTTAGCTTGTCATGTCTTACCAATTTTGGCTCGATCCGGACTCAGACAAAATTCACCGATATCTGTAGTGAGCCTATGTATAACTGATTTCTAGGATGGGCCATCATTGGTTATTAGTCAATTCCTTGGTGTTACGGCCTTGCCAAAAGGCGGGATAACAATTTGAAATCATATTTTCCGACTTTAAATGAATAAAGCATTTTCAAGAATGTCTCTACTATGACTCATTAAGAAAAGTCTACATGGACGGGTGTAAAATTGTCATTAAAACTTGGACTACTTAAGATGGTAGGCTACTAATAATGGTAGAAAGCCCTTGGTAGCGCCAAGAAGGCTAGGTCAAGGTATCGCTTTGAGGGATGGCGTAGGCCTTTATCCGTGCCAAAACCAGAATTTCCAGGTTAAAGCAGCACAAGCCCTTATCCGCATTATGCTATGGCCAGGATAAGGCACCTCCTAGAGGGAGGATGCGTAATACCTTGGTCCCGCCACACTATGGCATGGCCAAGGTACTGAACAAGCCCTTAACTGCATCACGCTATGTCTAGGTTAAGGTGCCTCCTGGAGGAAGGTCGGGTAAGTCCTCGGGACCTGCTCCAAAATAAGCTAGCCGAGCGCATCGGAAACCCGGATGAAATGTCCGATGGACTAAGAAAAGTCCATGCCTAAAATTGGCACCGCCAGAAATCGGCATCGCTTAAAATAGCAACCACCAAAAGGTCAGTAATGTCTAAAATAACAAAAATCCTGAAATGGGCTCTGGTTAAATAAGCACAAAATTGGAAAAAAGAGTCCCTACATGAAATAGGCCAAAACAAATAACAAATGGATGAAGAAAACTCGGGCCCGAGAAAGCGAAAGCATGCAAGACATCCTCAAAGCCTGAAGATGGCGCATTCAACAAACAGAATCAGAAAAGAATTCTCTAACTTCTCTTCGAAAACATCTGCCAAATGGGTATTCTGGTCTTCTATTATTAATTACCAGAAATGGTATTCTTGTGTTCTATTATTAATTACCAGAAATGGTATTTTGGTATTCTATTATTAATTGCTAAAACACTATTCCGGTCTTCTATTACTAATTACTAAAAATGGTATTCTAGAACTTCTGTTATTAATTATCATAAAATGATGTCCTAAAAGTGGCATCGTGGACTTCTACCGTTAGTCATCTATAATAATATCTTAAACTTCAACTATTAAATATCAGAAATAGAGATCTTGATCGTCTATTACCCCTACTGTAACAACCCGCATTATTAGATAATTAAATAATCAAATAACGATGGACAGCGAAAATAAGCATTTTTTGAATTGTCAGAATATGGCCTCGAAACTTATACCATTGTGTTGGTGGCGATTTTCTAATCAATTTCCATATATAACTTATCAAAATCCGAGTTAATATGAAGAAGTTAAGAGAAGAATAAGAAATAAAAATTATATAAATGTATAAACAACTAAACAAAAATAAAAGAGTAGGACCCCACGGGTCGACCAGCAAAGCACACGGGTCGACCCACATTTTGCCCTAGACGTGAAATCATCGAGGGACATGCCAAAGTTTTATAATTTGATTTTTGTGCAATCTCGAGCTTTGTTTTCTGGATCCAATAATTCATAGCAACCCTATGATGTGGTTGCACCAGATTCAATCCTAAAATCTGATGGTCTAAGATTCCCAAACTCCAGTATAAATAGAGCCGTAGGCCTAGCTATTTTCTCACAATCAGATTTTCTCCTAAATGGGTTCATTTCCTGAGGCTGAATCCTAAATAAAAAATATTTCTGGGGAGAAGATCTTTTTAATAAAAATATCAGACGCCTTAGAAGCGGATCTAGAAAAGCAATGGATAAAAGCTAAGGACGACAGGTGAGTGCATTTAAATTATATATCTTTTATGTTGATGATATATAATATCGTTATATTACCATCAAATATTTTAATTCAGCATTTGAACAAATTTCAATAATTAGTTCTACTAGTTAGTTATGTTGAAACTGCAAATTTTATAAGAGAAGTGCACTTATATTTAAATGTTGTTTATATAGAAAAAGAAAGGAATCCAATTAAATATAAGTAATATTAGGCATAAAAATTATAGAGAAAGGCATAAGCCTAAAAATGAGAAATTTACAATAAATCATGTTAAAACTTGGGGAATGAAATAAAAGGTAAAATCTAATAACTTAATTTGGAAGTTAGTGATAGATTAGTTGGCTGGTTTAGAAAAGACAATACATTTCCATAGTTTAATATTGTTAGAAAAATGGTAAACGTAATTATAAGAATAAAAGCATGAAAAATGGAATTAGTGCAAAATAGAGACATTACAATATTTTGAATTATTCAACAATTGAAGAAATAACTAAAGAAATATCTTGCAGTTACGAGTTATTGTTTGTGACATTATTTAGTATTAAAATATGGAAATGGATTCTAGTACAGTTTTTGTAACAGAACAAATAGAATAGAACTACTTCCTAGAATAAAAGAGAATAACTTGAAACGTTAAAGAAATTAAAGAAGAGGAAATATTCAAGTTAAATATTTGACAAGACTAGAAATAATAAACAGAAAATATGACTAGATATGCATTTACCGCGCAGATAGTAGAATAAAAAGTAAAGCACTTATTATGATAAGTAATTTGTGACGGTTGGACGTAGTCCCAAGCTAAGACTTTCATATACTATAAGAGAACTAAAGAGAATTTAGTATCATAATAAAAGAAGACAGACTAGAATAGAAAAGAGACACTAGCAATTACATTTATAACCTGTAGGTTATTAAAGAAAGAAAATAATTTAAAAGTGACAATTGCAAGTATAGTCGTAACACGTAGGTAATAACTAGAAAGAAATATAAGAGGCTTACTTTATCAAACTTAGACCTTGGATTAAGTTAATAAGCAAAATTGATAATAGAGGCCCATACCGGTAGCATTCCCTTTCAGGTCTAGGACTGACGGTCTCACACATGGATGGGTCTGGGCATGCTGATTGGGGTAATTAAGTAGCCAACATAATAAGAAAAGTAAACTAAACGCATAATAAAAGATTAGACGTAGAGTCTAACAAAATGGTAAGGTGCATTTGGAGTAGCCCTAGTTCATCGCAGATTTCTAGTACTGAAAGAGCATGTCCAACTTAGTTATTTTGGGCCAGAAGGAAGTATGAGAATTCAACGGGATGTGAGGATACTCCAAGATGGCCCTCTGGGGTAGGCCTAACGAAGCTGAACCCTTGAAGGCAGGTCTGCAGGTGTTCCATCAAGAGAGTATGCCTTGACTACTTTTGCATTGTAGGCCTAACGAAGCGGACCTTTATAAGCTGTCAAAAGGCTGGTGATGGAGTAGAATATTCGTATGACACCGTACTCTAGTTTGCGAGTAGGTTACAGTAGGCAAGACCCATAAGGATAGTCGCATGCGGGTATCAGCTATCATCAGTCAGAGCGAGTTCAGGAAAGACTAGAGTTAAACCAACATGCCAATAATTCATTCACTATCGAGACATTGGATGAGGGGCACAGCCAATTGGGTGTTTAGATTGTTTGCAGTAGGCCACAGTCACTTAGTTCTTGAAAGGTCTTTCGATTAGATAAGGGGGGGCTGTGTGGGGCCATAGCCATGATCAGAAAAGAGACAGACCAAGTAGAATATCTGTATTGTAGGCCTAACGATGTGGACCTTTACAGATATAGAAAATCCTCGACCGAGTTCCGTACAATGTAGACCTTGTCGGCGAAATTCAGGGAGTAGATAGAGCGATTACGTGTAGTCCTCAAGGTACGCACTGAGTGGTACATTGTGGATGTCCGAGCACTCGTGTAAGCTAGTGCGGATGCAGTTTGACATTTTCATAGTAGACGACAGAACATCTGTATTGTAGGCCTCACGAAGCCGTCCTTTATAGATGTAGTTATAGTACGCTCTAGTAGCGAGATGATAGAGTCCTTTTCGAGGAGGATACGAAAGGTACTATGGGTAGTACATAGGACCGATGCGGTTTTTGGGCATGTAGCTACTTATATATATGGTTTAATTGGCCTTAATCTACTGGGGAGTAGATGGGTACGATTCATGTATAGAGGCGAGAGTTTTATAATCCCAATAAACCTACTATAACAGAAAATGAAAATAGAACGGTATATGTAGAATTATGCTTAGAAATGTATAATTTGTCCATTCACCAAAACTTTAGTTCTGACCCCCTCCTCATATCATCCCATAGGTTAGATAGATGGCAGAAATGTTCCACCTTTGTGGCACTTGTTTAGAAAGTGTTATTACCTTGGTGAGAATTTACTTACTATTATATTTGAGTCAGTTCCGTTGTAAGATATTTATTTAAGCTCTGATATATTTTTCTTTGCCTATTTGCAGGATACCAGATACCCAACTCGGGCTTCAATGGGCTTGGATTTTAGCATTTTTGTGAAAAATCCGGACCCACTGGAATTCGGGTTGTTACATTTGGTATCAGAGCTTAGGTTAGTAGATCCTAAGTAAACTAGGAAATATGAGTGAACGTGTTTGTATTTTTGAATAAAATATAAATACCAAATAATCCCCAATTATAGATTTTAACATATGGAAAGTTTCTAGAAGTATATTTATGCATAGTTTGCTTGTTGGGTTTGGGATGTGCCAAGGATGTTGAGCCCTATGTTATTGCTGATTTATAGTGTACAATAAGCTATGTTTTGAGAGAAGATTGGTATCCATATGTTATAGGAAGTGGGAAAGTTCCCTAGGGATAGTAGGGAGAGTATTTTTATTTTGAAGGAATAAGAGATTTTAGTAAGGAAATGAGATTCCCAAGGTTTAAGAAGGGTATCCCTAGGGTAGTACGAAGAAAATCCACTTTATGTCTAGCCCAATAAAATGAAACTTTTGGAATTGAAAAGTTGAAAATATAATTGTTAATATGTTTGAGGAAGTAAAAATTGGGTTCTTGAAAAAAAAAAGTGCTATGAAATTTAAATTGGTTTTTATATGATGTAAATTTTGTTAAAGGTGAATTTCTTTTTGAAGAATTATAGAGCATGTATAGCTCGCTAGTTTTTTTGTAGGTAAACAAAGATTTTAAATATAAAAACTTAGAATGTGTTAAGTATTAAAAACGTAAGTTACAAAATTTATTGTTGTAATAGATTTTTCGTGAAAAATAAAGAAAGTATAGACTATGATACTATTGTTATAGTAGGTGACTTCCAAAGGAAATGTTTTTACATAGCATATGAGATTTTTTAATATTTATTTTAATTGAATCCTTATACTAGTATTTTTGGGTTATAGTAACGGTGTTTTACGGAACATCTGTTTTGACCCAAACAAAAATATATTTTGAAGATAATTTCTAAGAATAGAAATAAAGTGTTTTGTATTACACTTATTATTTAAATAATTATATGGAAATGTTTTCTAGTTATGAAAATATTAAAAAAAATTGAAAATGAGTTCTTCTAAAAAAAGAGGATGTAAGTTAAATATTCGGAAATTAATAAATTTCGTTGGAAATGTCTATTGTAACTAAATATAGATTAAACATACTTTAATCTATTGGAATGAAATGAATAATGATATAATTTTCTATGAAACCAAATCACAAATAAAGATGTTTTGTGCAAGTTATAAGGAATACGTGAAGGAGATGTACAAGGTATGTAAAGTACCATATTTTTTTATAGCCTATTTCGACAAAATATAAAATAAGTTCCTTGTAATTTCTCATAAACGTGAAATTCTCTTTTAGAGGATTCATAGAAGGTTTTAGCGTTAATGGTTTCTCATAAGAGAAAGTAGTTCCAATACATTAAGGTATAAAACCATTAGGTGTAATAAGAAGTGTAATAGTTAGAGACAATGTTAGTTAGGAGAGATATATAGAGAGCCTTAGTCGGAAAGCTAAGCAATGGAAATTCCATATTTTTCCATTGATTATGTGCATTGGATGATTGCGTTTATAGAAAGTCCCCATTTGTAGTAAGTTATAAACTCCACCAAGGTTATGTAATTGGAAGAGTAGGAAAGTTAAGGGATTTCTGATAAAATAATTGTTCTTATCTACTTCAGTTTTTGTAAATTTGAAAATCTATGAAAAGAAGATGTTTTGAAAACATGTGAGTACATTTTTGGGCGTCAAAAAATTTTTTTATGGACAAGCAAGACATGTTTTAATGAAAAAAGGTTTGGTGAAAAAGTAAATAAGTTTTTGGAAGAGAAAAACTTAGTAAATAGTTAAATTTAAAAATCCAAATTTTTTTATGGAAAGCTGTAAAGGTCTTTAAAAGGAAAAGTGTAATAAGTTTTGAACTTAGAATTTGTATGTTTTCCCCTCAAGTTTGAGGAATAATTTAAATTCAAAGAGCTACTAAGATGCAAGTCTGGAAAGATAAAATGTTAAGTCACCAAGTACCTTTGGATATAATAGAAACTTCAAAGTAACACTTTTAAAGGCAAGGATTTTGGGATTTGATGTTTCAAAAAGTTGGGAGCTTTAATTTTTGAAATGAAATGATAAATATTAAACCAAACTTTTAAATATGGAGTAGATAGGAATCATTTCCTAGATGTGGTGGGAAAGTGTAAAGCTATGTAGGAGATACCAGTGATTACTTTTAGTAGTAATAATAAAGTTCTCATAAAGTGTATAGGACACCAGTGAGAACGTAGGAATGTTGCTTCATGTGTGTAGACTATAGAAGAATAGTGAAGTGATATTAGTAAGATAGTAAGACACACGTGGTTGGGACAGGTAGACCTTAGTTGGGGTAAAATGAAAGGTAAAGGTACAGAGAAAATTTCTCCAAGCTTAGTTGCCTTTTTAGATAGAGACTGCATAGATGGAAATCCTTATTCTTGCAGTAAATGAGACTTGGTTATTACATTTGAAGTATGGAATGGAAGGGATGAATAGATCTTATTCATTGTGAGTAATGCAGCGTAAGTTAGTAACGAGTAATAGGCAGTAGAAGGAGCATATGATTTACTTGGATTCCTAGACTAGGACCTATCTATGTCAAGGTGGACATGGTCCGAGGCCTCCTAGCCCTAGATGATAGTTGTGTTTAGCTGCTATATTTATTTATCTAGTATCGCTTTGTAGTAGGATTTGTTTTCTCTTTAAGTTATGAGAACGTACTCCTATATAAGCATTTTGTCTTTATTATAGCAAGTCAATACCGATTAGTATGATGCTCTTTTTTTGTGATGTTCACAAGAAGGGAATAAGGACATAGGACGTAAATAATAAAAGAAAAGTAAAAGCAGATAAAAGTAATTAAAACAAAAACAGTAAAATCTAAAGAAAGCGACAGAAACGTCAAAAAAAATAAATGAGAAATGCAAAAGAAAAATACATTTTTTTTCCAAAAATTAAGCTTGGGAAATTTTTTGGAAAGGAATTCTACTTAAGTAAACCGCGCTTGGAAAAAAACATAGATTATTATAGAATAGTGGCATAAGTTCCAAGTATGGAGAAAGTGGTGCGCAAAAGTAAAACGGTAAATGTGAGGTTTTCCATTTTCTACCTTCTTTCTGACATAAGAAATCGAGTTTGGAAAAAGTTAGATTTTTCTAAAATTCGAATATTAAAAGTTGTATGGTAGGATTTGGATGTAAAATTCGTTGAACTATGCCCCTATTCAGTAGGAGTGTGAGAAAAATGGGATGAAAAATGTTTTGAGTTTTCAAAATATTGCACTTATGACAAGCACCATTGTCCTAGTGGTTAAGTGCTTCGACTTTGGTGCGAGAGGCACAAGTTCGAAACTTGCATAGCGTGATTCGAACATATATTGACATGTGATTTGTGATATGTTATATCTAAGTACCATTTCAAAAAAAAATATTGCATTCATATAAAAATTTCAAGTATATTTAGGATGTGTGCATCATATTTTAAAAAGGAGTTTTTAAAGAAGAAAAGCATTCATATAGGAGGTACCGCTTAGAAATTCATGTGCATGCATATCGTTTTTTTAACAACAATTTGCACAAAGTCACGGATGGTCGCAAAATTGGATGTACACAAAATGGATGTGATAAATGCGAGGAATAAAATAGTTTTTCCATTGTCGAATTTAGGGGATGAAATTTCCTAAAGGATGGTAGAATGTAACACCCCGCATTTTAGATAATTAAATAATCAAATAACGATGAATAGTGAAAATAAGATTTTTTAGAATTTTTAGAATATGGCCTCGAAACTTATAACATTGTATTCGTGGTGATTTTTTGATTAATTTCTATATATAACTTGTCGAAATCCGAGTTAATATGAAGAAGTTACGAAAAGAATAAGAAAAAAGAATTATATAAATATATAAATAATTAAACAAAAAAAAGTGTTGGACCCCACAGGTCGACCCATAGGTCGACCAGTAAGTCAACCAGTAAAGCACTTGGGTCAACCCGGGTTTTCCCCTGGACGAGAAATCGTCTAGGGACATGCCGAAGTTTTATGATTTGATTTTCGTGCAATCTCGAGCTTTGTTTTCTGGATCCAACGATTCGCAGCAAGCCTTTGATGTGGTTGCACCAGATTGAATCCTAAAATCCGACGGTCCGAGATTCCAAAACTCCACTATAAATAGAACCCTAGGCCTAGCTATTTTCCTACAATCAGATTTTCTCCCGATTGGGTTCATTGCCTGAAGCTGAACCGTAAATAGAAAATATTTCTAGGCAGAAGATCTTTTTAATAAAAATATCAGACGCCTTAGAAGCGGATCTTGGAAAGCAATGGATAAAAGCTTAGGACGATAGGTAAGTGGATTTAAATTATATATCTTTTATGTTGATGATATATAATATCGTTAGATTCCCGTTAAATATTTTAGTTCAACATTTGAACTAATTTCAGTAATTAGTTCTACTAGTTAGTTATATTGAAACTGTAAATTTTATAAGAGAAGTGTTCTTATATTTAAATGTTATTTATATGGAAAAGGAAAGGAATCCAATTAAATATAACTAATATTAGGCTTAAAAATTATAAAGAAAGGCATAAGCCTAAAACTGAGAAATTTACAGTAAATTATGTTAAAAGTCAGGGAATGAAATAAAAAGGGGAAATCTAATAACATGATTTGAAAGTTAGTGATATATTAGTTGGCTGGTTTAGAAAAGGGAATAAATTTCCATAATTTAATATTGTAAGAAAAACAGTAAACGTAATTGCAAGAATAAATGCAAGAAAAATGGAATTAGTGCAAAATAGAGACATTACTGTATTTTCCATTATCCAACAATTAAAGAAATAATAAAAGAAATATCTTGCAGTTACGAGTTATTGTTTGTAGCACTATTTACTATTAAAATATGGAAATGGATTTTAGTATAGTTTTTGTAACCAACGAAACAGAATAGAAGTACTTCCTATAATAAAAGAGAATAACATGAAGCGTTAAAGAAATTAAAGAAGAGGAAATAATCAAGTTAAATATTTGACAAGACTAGAAATAATAAACAGAAAATGTGACTAGATCAACATTTAATGCGTAGATACTAGAATAAAAATTAAAGCAGTTATTATGATAAGTAATTTGTGACAGTTCGACGTAGTCCCGAGCTAAGACTGTCATATAATATGATAGAACTAAAGAAAATTTAGTATCATAATAAAAGAAGACAGACTAGAATAGAAAAGAGACATTTGCAATTACATTTATAACGTGTACGCTATAAAAGAAAGAAAAGAATATAATAGTGGCAGTTGCAAGTATAATTGTAACATGTAGGTTATAATTAAAAAGAAAGATATAGAAGAGGCTTAATTTATCAAACTTAGATCTTGGATTAAGTTAATAAGCACAAATAGTAACAGAGGCCCATACCAGCAGCATTCCCTTTCATGTCTAGGGCTGATGGTCTCACACAAGGGTAGGGCTGGGCTAGTTGATTAGGGTAAATAAGTAGCCAACAGAATAAGAAAAGTAAACTAAACACATAATAAAAGATTAAACGTAGGGTCTAATAAAATGGTAAGGTGCGTTTGGAGTAGTCCAAAGAGAATCTGGATAAAGAGCCTAACGAAGCAGTTCATCGCAGATTTTTAATATAGAAAGAGCATGTCCAACTTAGTTATTTTGAGCTAGAAGGAAGTACGAGACTTCAACGGGACGTGAGGATACTCTAGGATAGCCCTTTGGGGTAGGCCTAACGAAGCTGCACCCCCGGAGGTAGGTCTCTAGGTGTTACATCAAGAGAGTATGCCATGACTGATTTTGCATTGTTGGCCTAACGAAGTGGACCTTTGTAGGAAGTCAAAAGGCTGGTGATGGAGTAGGATATTCGTATGACGCCGTACTCTAGTTTGTCAGTAGTTTACAGTGGGCAGGACCCATAAGGATAGTCACATGCGGGTATCAGCCATCATCAGTTAGATAGAGTTTGGAAAATACTAGAGTTAAACCAACAATCCAATGATTCTTTCACTATCGAGAAATTGGATGAGGGGCACTGTAACACCCCACATTTGTATATAATTAAATAATCAAATAATTATAAACATTGAAAATGAGCCTTTTTGAAATTATCAGAATATGGCCTCGAAACTTATACCATTGTGTTCGTGGTCATTTTCTGATTAATTTACATATATAATATGCCTCGAACGGACTTCGTATGAAAAAGTTATTGGCGTTCGAAGTTCCCTATCGAAAAATAATTATACGTGTAAATGTGCGTAAATATATTTGTTTATAAATGTATGGGCATATAAATTCTAGAAATAATGCGCATTTGAATTTCAAAATAGATGCACGTCATAAAGGAAATTAATTGACATCAGCAATTAGATGTAATTAATTAACATTAGTATGTAATGTTAATCAAATCGGCAATTAAAGAAAATTAATTTACATTAATTAGCAGCGTTTGAATTTCAAAATAAACATGTGTTATAAAGGGTATTAAATTTGCAATTAATGGAAATTAATTAGAATGAATAGGCAACGGTTAAAAGTTAACATTTAATAATTTATAACGTTTAAAAGTAGAGGAAACAAATTAATACGTATTAAACAAAAAGGCTAGACACATCAAAACTGACGTGTTTTTCTTGATTTTAATGGCTAGGTTTCAATCGCTTTAAATGAACGGACGACGTTGCTTTGTATCCCTATTAATAAACATGTAGAGCTATCCTACAAACCCATATTTTTCTGAATGAGCGTGGAAGCCCTGTCACTTTTCTTTCTCCTCAAATTCTTCAGAAATCAAATATATTAGATTTAGGTTTTCTGATTTGCAATTTGGAGATAGAAACTGTAGTTATAGAGAAGAGATATCCCAATTAAGCCGTCCGTATGAGGTGAGTTTTCAGATTTGGTTTTCTAGTTTATACGTTTATTTTTCTTCAATCAGATCCAGATTTATAAATCCATAAAAATTCCGGTTTGTGGATCCAAATAGGGTTGGAAAAGAGAAGGCTATGTATAATAGAACTGGAATAAAAATCCGATCTGGAATTTGGAGTGTTTTCTTATTAGGTGAGTGGATTTAAATAATATATCTTTTGTGTTTATGATATATATAATATCGCTAGATTCTCGTTAAATATTTAATTGAGCATTTGGACTAATTTCAATAATTGGTTCTACTAGCTAGTTATGTTAAAACTGTAAATTTTGTAAGAAAAGTGTAATTATATTTAAATGTTATTTATATGGAAAAAAAAGAAAAGAAACCCAATTAAATATGAGTAATATTAGGATTAAAAGTTGAAGAGAAAGGCATAAGCCTAAAAGTGAGAAATTTACAATAAATTATGTTAAAACAGGAGAAATGAATAAAAAGGGGAAAATCTAATAACTTGATTTAGAAGTTAGTGATAGGTTAGTTGGTTGGTTTAGAAAAGGGAATACATTTCCATAGTTTAATATTGTAAGAATAACGATAAACGTAATGGCAAGAATAAAAGCAAGAAAAATGGAATTAGTGCAAAATAGAGACATTACTGTATTTTGCACTACCCAACCATTAAAGAAACAATAAAAAAATATCTTATAGTTACGAGTTATTGTTTATAGCATTATTTAGTATTAAAATATGGAAATGGATTTTTAGCACAGTTTTTGTAACCAACCAAATTGAATAGAACCACTTCCTAGAATAAAAGAGAATAATGCGAAGCGTTAAAGAAATTAAAGAAGAAGAAATAATCAAGTTAATTATTTGATAAGACTAGAAACAATAAACAGAAAATGTGACTAGATCTGCATTTATTGCGTAAATAGTAGAGTAAAAAGTAATGTAGTTATTATGATAAGTAATTTATGACAGTTGGACATAGTCCCAAGTTAAGACTGTTATATAATATAAGAGAACTAAAAAAAATTTAGTATCATAATAAAAGAAGACAGACTAGAATAAAAAAGAGACACTTGCAATTACATTTATAACATGTAGGTTATAAAAGAAAGAAAAGAATATAAAAGTGACAATGCAAGTATAATTGTAACATGTAGGTTATAATTAAAAAGAAAGAAATAAAGAGGCTTATTTTATCAAACTTAGACTTTGGATTAAGTTAATAAGAAAAATATAATAGTAGTGGCCCGTACCGGCAATATACCCTTTCAGGTCTAGTACTGATGGTCTCACACGTAGGTGGGTCTGGGCATGCTGATTAGAATAAATAAGTAGCCAATGGAATAAGAAAAGTAAACTAAATGCATAATAAAAGATTAGACGTAGGGTCTAATAAAATGGTAAGGTGCGTTTGGAGTAGCCCAAAGAGAATCTGGATAAAGAGCCTAACGAAGCAGTTCATCGTAGATTCTTAGTACAGAAAGAGCATGTCCAACTTAGTTATTTTGGGCTAGAAGGAAGTACGAGACTTCAATGGGACGTGAGGATACACTAGGATGGCCCTCTGGGGTTGGCCTAACAAATCTACACCACCAGAGGCAAGTCTGTAGGTTTCCATCAAGAGAGTATGCCTTGACTGCTTTTGCGTTGCAGGCTTAACGAAGCGGACCTTTGTAGGCAGTCAAAAGGTTGATGATGGAGTAGGTTATTCATATGACACCGTAATCTAGTTTGCGAGTAGGTTATAGTGGGCTGGACCCATAAGAATAGTCGCATATGGATATCAGCTATCATCAGTCAGAGCGACTTTTGGAAAACTAGAGTTAAACCAACAGGCCAATGATTCTTTCACTATCGAGACATTGGATGAGGGGCACAACAGATTGGATGTTTAGAATTTTTTGCAGTAGTGCACAACCACTTAGCTCTTGAAAGGTCTTTCGATTAGTTGAGGGGGGCTACATGAGGCCATAAGGACGATGAGAAAAGAGACAGACCAAGTAGATTAACTGTATTGTAGGCCTAATGAAGCGGACCTTTACAAATATAGAAAATCGCCGACAGAGTTCCGTACAAGGTAGACCTTGTTGGTGGAATTCCGAGAGTCGACATAACGATTATGTGTAGTTCTCAAGGTACGCACTGGGTGGTACATTGTGGATTTCCAAGCACTAGTGTAAGCTAGTGCGGATGCAGTTTAACGGTTTCATAGTAGACGACAGAACATTTGTATTGTAGGCCTCACGAAGCTGTGCTTTACAGATGTAGTTACAATACGCTCTAGTAGTGAGACGATGGAGTCCTTTTCGAGGAGGATACAGAAGAGACTATGTATAGTATCTAGGACCGATGCGGTCTTTGGGCATGTAGCTACATATATATATATATGGGTTATTAGGTCTTAATCTAATAGGGATAGATGGGTACGATTCACGCATAGAGGCGAGAATATTATAAGCCCAATAAACCTAATATAATAGAAAATGGAAATAGAACGGTATATGTAGAATTATGCTTAGAAGTGTATAAATTGTCCATTCACTAGAACTTTAGTTCCGACCCCCTCCTCGTATCATTCCACAGGTTAGATAGATCACAAAGATTTTCTGGCTTTGTGACACTTGTTTAAAAAGTGTTATTACCTTGGTGAGTATTTACTTACTATTTTATTTTTGTCAGTTCCGTTGTGAGATATTTATTTGAGCTCTGATATATTTATCTTTGCCTATTTGTAGGATACTAGATACCTAACTCGGGCTTTAGTGTGCTTGGATATTAGCATTTTTGCGGAAAATTCCAGACCCACTGGAATTCGGTTTGTTATACCTACCAGAGACAATTTTCTGGGTTTCCATTACCAATGCCAAATTGGGTTTTCTAGTCTTCAATTACTCATTATTAGATATGCCTTTCCATTCTTCTACTGCTTATCACCAGAAATAACTTTATGATCTTCCGTTATTGACTGATAAAACATGCATCTAAGCCTTTAACTTTTACAACCAAAAATAATTTATAGACCTTTATATCAAAACAGATGATCGGATGAGTATTCTGATCCTCTCTCATTACTGCAAGATTGATATGGAATTTTTAGCGTTTATTATCGCAAGACACAAACTTCTGAACTATCCATTCATGGTCTACTGACATTCTATTACTGAGAAACTTTCATCATTCATGGTAAAATGGGAAATGATTGCTACCTGGTTCAAGATGTTTAAAAATGAATCTTCTGCCAAAACTAAATCAACGTTAGGAGTCAACCAAAATGAAAAGATACTTATAGTATGAATTAACCATGAGAATATTATTAGATGAATTGCAGGAATGTAGGAACAGTCTGGTGATCCTGGAATCTTTTGTCCTAAAGAACAAAGGCCTTCTTTATACAAGGGGGGCTAAATGTTAACCATAAAATATAAGTGAAGTTAAAAAAGGCATTTCAGAAACCTTCTGCATAGGTAAAGAGCATCAGGAGGAATCACCTTCCGACAACGCCGAAAGGGATGTATAACACTAGTAAAGAAAAAGCACATGATAGCTTCAGAGTGAAACTTTCGCAAGCACGAAGGAAAGAATTACTAAAGCACAACAAAATAGCTAGATACAAAACCACTAAGCACCTCCTAGACAAAATAGGAAAATGATTACGAAACCGTCCAACGTAACACAAAGAATAGGGAAAAGAAGGTCACCCCAAACCTTTCAGAAAAGTTGAAGGAATGCGGATAACAGTTTATAGCTGTTTTAAAGCATTCGAAGGGGACGTGGTGTTTCATTTGTCATTATTCGAAGAGTCATTACCTTTCGAAAAGGATAGAGAAGTCAGGGCAAGGACATATGACTCTATAATAACCCTTTCGAATGCATAATAAGCCTTTCGGACCGGTTGGAACACATATTTAGTACCATTCGATAGTACCGAAAGATTTAAGGTAAAGGCAGTATCCATTAGTCAACAGAAGACAACCTTCTGACCACATTCAGGAAAAGCGCAGCTCTCGGCAATAATCGAGTTAGGGAGCAACCTTCCGACAAGGTCGAAGGGTTCACAATACCTTATAAAAGACCAACCCTTCAAGGAAGACGAAGGGTTCATGAATACATTAGGAAATACAAGCCCTTCGACAACATTCAGCGGTCCATGATGATGTACAATGAACAAACCTTTCGACAAGACAAAATGGTTTACAACTGCATATCGGAAGCAACCTTCCGTCCCAGATGAAGGCATGAGGCCAAAGGGAGGGCTGCTTACATCTATAAATAGGACCCAAGGGGTTCAGTTTCGGAATCCGATTTTCATCTGATTCTACTCTCGTTCAACTATTATTGCTTCCACTCACTACATTATAACCCTAATTTAGATATTGAATTGGGGATCATTTTCTTGAAATTTGTATCAAACTACATCATGAGGAAATAAAGAGAATTGTGGCTTGTGATCGACTTAGAATTTGGGGATAATCATGATTAGGCGTTAATTCAACATTAACGGCTAATCATATATGATTAATTTCTTATCTTTTCTGTTCATTTCGAGTATGTGCCATGGAACTGTCTTTTGACATCTTCATAAGTCTTGTTGCCTTTTCTTGGAGTCAGTCACAAAAAGAGGAATATGACATGTAAATCAATCCTAAATACAGTTTCATGGCATATTAAATAAGTTCTTATCTTTTGTCTGAATGTGTTTGGATGATGCATTCTTTTTGAAGGGTTTTCACAAGAGGAATGTCAACCTAGGAGGCCGAAAGCATCAGAAGAATGTAAAGTAGAGTAATATCACCTTTTGACAACATCGAAAGGTCTACTACCTTTCGGCGAGGTAGGAATGAGATGTGAATCATCGAATGATTGCTTTCGGTTTCCAAGGAAGATGGAATACAATAAAGTGACAAGGTTAAAGGTTATATGATTATTACAACCTAATCGAAAGGTTTAGATTGTTTCTTAAACCCTTCGACCAGGGTGGAAGGTTTAACAATTCCATCATCCTAACCAAACCGTAAGGTTTGAACGGAACCTTAACCCTTCGACATGGTTAAAAGTAAGATTGCTCTTCACTCAGATCCATAAAAGAGGTAAACAACCTCTTAAAACCTTTCGGTATTAGCCTCCTCATGTTAAGGGTAAAACTAAGAACTTAAAACCTTCCGACTTAGTTATTTTATTCAAAAGTTGTGAATTCACTCAACTACAGAGTTGAACCCATGTATAACATTCTTATGCAAAGGCATTGGGGATGTTAACAAGAAATCTTGTTAACAAAATAATTTTTATATTTCATATTACATATATGATAGTCTTATGTATAATATTTCATGAATTAAATCTTATTTAATTAATTAAAATTAATTAACTCTTTAATTAATTTTATATTAGTATTCCAATACAACTTTTACATTGGACATATCTACTATAACCTTTATAGTGTAACACATATATCTTATATATGTGTGTTTTTATTTAATTAATTAAAATTTAATTAATTTATTAACTAAACAATTTTAATTAAATTATAGTAATTTCAAAATTTTATCTTATATACATACATGTATGCTTATGTTATCTTAAATACTTTAAAATAACATAACATATATCAACATATATTATACATGCGTATAAGTAATGATTAATCAACTCATTTAATTAATTTATATTATTAATCTTATTAATAATTTTAAATTTCAAAATTAATATTTACGTACTTTCAAACATTTTGAACTTTTTCATTACATTTTCAAACATTTTGAAAATTTATGTTATATTATAATAATCATGTTTTTATTTTAAATTTAACTTTTAAATTTAAAATCATGTCTTAATTTTCAAAACTATTTGAAAATTAGCCAAAGGCCCAATTAAAATTGGGCCTTCTCTATTAGGGGTAACTTTTGGGCTCACATCACCTTTTAGGCCAGATAGGTAACCAGGTAGGACATGGTGCTTGATTACCCAATTCCAATTCTAGACATCACCTTTCTAGACACTGTACTAAGTGCACAAGCTTAATTAGTTAACCCTAGGATGACTAATTTAGACCGCATAGACTATTGGACTCAGATACCACTGTTGGAACTAGGCCAGCCTGCAGCGGAAGAAATGGGTGAATTTCAAAAATATTTACCATTTTGGATCTTTAATGAGCCTATAAAGTCTAAATGTACATGAGATCCAATCTAATAAAACATTAAATAAAATATTTTTTATTTTAAGTTGGTTAAAAGGAAGTTTAAAATTAATTTAGTTTAAAATTATAGGCATCAAATGCACTCAGCAATTGTTTATAAAAGTTAATTTAAAGAAGGAAACCTTTCATTTCTTTCCTTAAAAATAGGTAATTAATTAAGAGTATAATAAATATTATATGAAGAGAGAAACCTTCCATTTTCTCCCTCTTTCTAATTAAATTGATTGGGTAATTAAATGATATTAATTGGCAATTTATTCAGGGCATAAAATGTAACTATTGACCAAATGTACATTACTGTAAATTATGTAAGTGCAACAAATCAGACAGTTTATAAAGATGATACCTACATATGTGTCATTATTGTCTATAGTATTATTTAAAATATATATGCATACAATATACGTTTATATATATATATATGAGATAAAATTAAGTGTCACTTTTATAACTCCAAAAGGTTAGCAATTTTGAACCTAGTTTTAAAACTGAAAGTTTTAAGATTAAAAATTATGATTTTATAGAAAAGTCCATCACATAAATTCAATTCAATTATATATATATATATATGTGTGTGTGTGTGTGTGTGTGTGTGTGTGTGTGTTTATGTATGTATGTATATATACACACGCACATAAATTTATGTGTACATATATACACATATAAAATACATTGCAAAAGATGTTTTAAACTTAATACATATGTTAAAATTTGATTTAGTATATGTTCCAATATAAAATAACAACTAAAGCCTAACTTTAATTGTAAAAGGAAATCCAAGGGTTTGTGATATTTTCCAATAAAGTCCAGTTATGTTTATAAAGAATTTTTTTAACTTTAAACAAAAGTATGCAAAAACATAAAAGATTGAATTTGAAACATTGAACACAAAACATACATGCAAACATAAATAAATTACATATGTTTTCTATTTGAATCAATAATAGAAATATTTCATTAATTAAGACTCAGATTTCTTAAAAATGTGTTTTTTTAAATAACAGACTTGAAACAAAAACAAAATAGATAGGATAAACCAGACACATATGTATATGTTGCAAAGGTTTCAGATCTAAACAATTAAGCAATATAAAAATAATTAAAAATGGATCATATAATGTAGATCTAATAATGACAACATGAATTGGCAAAAAAATCAAAATATATCTTAGAATAGATTCAAATTAAAATAACGTGGGAAACATATGTAATTAATTAAGATAAAGAAAAAGGTATCTAATCTATTTGACCAAATAAACAAATACACAGATGAGATGAAATAGCAGGTGGATCTAAACTACATAAACAAGTTAAACGATTAATATATATAAAATTAGAATAATCACCCTGAGATGTTGCCAAGAGAACGCACCTTGAATGATGAATCAAAGGCTCTTAGATTCCACAAATCAATCTCCAAATTTTGGAAAAATTACGAGATTAGAACCATCTTTTGTTATTAATTTTATTTGGTAAATTTTTTTTGGAAATATAGAGATTAGGAAGCCATGAAAATTCGAAATTTTCTGATAGAAGCGCAAGAGGGATGATAATGACAGACAAAAAATTTATCGTCTAAGAAAATAAAGGCAGATATGTTTTAAAGGAATGATAGAAACCTTTTCTATTCCTTCCTTAAAACTTTCCCCTATTTATTCCTTTTTAAAAGTTAATCAAATCTTCTCTCTCTTCTACATGCATTACTAGCCATAGATAGTGCCACATGGGCCTTCAAAAATTTCCAAAATCTCATTGGCATCAATCCTATTTAAATCCAATTCAAATCTGTGCGCGTCTATAACTTTTATATATGCACACCAATAAATGCTAATGTTATTCAAATAAATTAAAATAAAATTTTAATAATAAATATTTCACAAATAATAATAAATTTAATTTATTTAAAGCCCCTTTTTTTAGTATTTATCATATTTAAATCAAATTTAAACACTCTAAAGATGCCATATATCAATTTGCGCCTTTATAACTCATATATATACGCACTTTACTAAATGTTTAGGTAATTCAAACAAATTAAATAAAAATTTAGTTATTAATATTTCATAATATTAATTAATTTAATTAATTTACAACAATTATAAATTATTTGAATCATTTGGTTCATTTAGAGCATTCATCATTACGATTGTGCGACTCAAAGGTGTAAATTCAATCACCGATTAATATTGAACAATTCAAATATTAACGTTTACACGTCACTTAGCAAGTGGTGCAACATTTTGGCTGAATTCATTGCTTACACATCTTTTGGTAAATTCCAATTTTACTTATTATAAGCGGTACCTAATGGTGACAATTATTTACACCAATTCTCTTCGTCAAAACTGTATCACTTTGGATTTACGGAATTTGGTAATGGTCAAAATTCCAATATCATCCACATTCAAATTTATAATCCAAACCCAAAGTCCTCAGTTTAATAATAACAATTATAATTAACCAAAATGCTCTGGACGAAGACTTTGACATTGAGTTGACTTGAGTTGACCATGATACTAACCCCATATAAATGAGGAGACGAATCCTCTCTTGAATAGTGCTTCATTTCCAATACTTCCACTCGACCCAACTATAGTCACTCGATGGAACGCCATGCTATGGTTTGACCATAATCAAAGTGGAACTTTCATATTGAAGATCCATGGTATTCTCAGGTTGATAGAATTGTGTAAGTCATTCACATTGATATTTTCTTGTTTGGATTTAGTTATATTAACCAACATAAAACTATCGAGTGAGTCGTTCCATTGTTATCCAATAACTATCAATACGTTACCTCTAGGTGCCCCCAGCATTCATAAGTAATACACTGCCCAACATTTAGAGAGCGCTACATACTCCGTCTCAATGGATACACCGATATCTAGTCTCGATGCATCTTCACTAGGAACATTAATAATGTATATTTGTTTTATTGTGATAAATTACTCATGGTTACTACACTTTATAACTACTATCACAAAATGTGCCATTTATTTCTATTAAATATACTTTTAACTAAATTAATTAATTAATATAACCATATTAAATCAAGTATATAATAGAAAGAAACAGCTTTATTATGAACAAGATTGTTTAACGAGTCAGATATATGGAACAAATTACATAATTGCCCCTAGGGCATATCCCTAACTCTATCAGACCCCTTCTCAAAAACACGTTCCTCCCAGGCCATCATCTCCTTCATCCCCCATTATTTTGAAGTAATAGTCTATTCTATCTTAAGCTCTACATCCTTTGTTTCCATCCACCCGCCTACCTTTATTACTGACTTGGCGACTCATTATTGTTCTCTAATAGAACAACAACCCTTGGTAAGCTTATCTTCACTTGACTTCATCGTTAGTGTTCTCCTTTGAGTTTCTTACTTATGCTATACTTTTCCTTTCAGATTTCCCAGAGTTAGTTATCTTTGCAAGAGCATGCATCTAAATCTTCTACCGAATCCTCCAAGCATTAGGAGGAAATTTCTGGCTTAAAGAATCAAATCTCTTCCTTGTCTAAAGAAAAAAGGCGATACTACATCCGAACTAGAGCAATTGAGAGTTTCTTTTACCTATTCGAAGTCCATTATCTAGAAGAAAGAAAATCCCGCCAACTCCTTGCCGATGAAAACTTGGCAATGCAAATGACTTTAAAATAATCCGATGAGGCGAAGGTCTAAATGATGGAAAAGCATGCCTCTTTGAAGGAGAAGTTAGAGAAGAACAAAGATTCTTTGAAACTGGCAGTGTTTAACAGCGAAATTTCTATCGATTAAGAAAACCACTAATAAATTTTGAACTATATTTATACCGCAAGCGCATGGCGTACAAAAGTTAGTACGCGGCGAGTACGGGTCGATCCGTAGGGAATTATTAGATTTTAAATTTCTAATCAATCAAATTAAACCAAGAGTGAAAATTGTTGTGAAAACTAGAAAGCTAAGCAAATGTTGAGATTAAAAGCTATGTGATTATATTTCAATTTAGAGGGAAATCCAATTTTTTATATTTTTTACATAAATCAACATAAAATCAAGTGATGATCTCTTTTTTTATCTAAGTAGGATTAGTTATGTATTTATCATAAGCATGGCATGTTTGAGTTATTAATTAACACAAATCAAACCATCAAACTATAATACAAATCTAGTCCTACTTTTCATATCACATGAAACTTAGCATAGAAAATGAAACCAAAATCTAGTTTAAGCATGATTTATTTACTATTAATTAGTAACATAGATCATCAAATTTTGATTAAAACTTCACTTCATTGCCATGATCATATTTTAGATGAATAGGAAATTTGTGATTATTGAGATAAGCATAGCCTATTTGTTATGAACAAAGTAGGCTATCAAATTCAACATAAAACACAAACAAATATAAACATCCATTTCTCATGAAGCACAAAAGAGATCATACATAGAAAATTATGTTGAATCTACTTGATAAAAGAAAGCTTCATTACCCATAAATTGTAGGGATTTAGCCTCTCATTTGTGTTATCATTTCAACATTGAAAATTAAATAAAGTAGAGAATAAACAAAGAAAAAGAAGATTAACTACTAGAAGGAAATTAACTAAACTAGTGCATAAATGTAAATCTAAACTATGAGCATGAAATAAAAGAGAGCATAAGAATAAAAATGAGCATAAAAGTAAATAAAAACAAGTAGAAAAGAGAAGAGAAAGTGGCTAAGAAGCCATTTTTATTTCATGAAACATGGAGCTTACAACTTGTACTTTAATTTCCTAACTAATGTGAAAAGGTAGAAGATATTTTACATGTACATAGAGGGCTATATATACATACATAAAACCCTAGTTAAATTTTTATGGTGCTTCCTAAAATGCCCTTTAGGAAGTGTTGCAACCAAGTAATCATTAGCCACTAATTAATCCATCATTTAATGTGCATGAAGCTTTAACCTCCACTTAGTTGTCCATTATCTTCTAATTGTAGATTTAGGTATGTGGGTGGGGTCATCCATGATCATGAAATTGAATTATTTCCTCTTCATTCCATAATATTCCCTTGTGCATGCATATATCTTCATGAATCCCTCTTCCATATGCATCAAAATTTCCTATAAAAATCATAAAAAATGTCCAAGTAAAAATTCTCAAATTGACACATGCACAAAAATGACCATTTTACCCCGGAATGAAGATGAATATATGATGATTTGAAAATAATTGAATTTTGGTTTTAAACATGTTAAAATGCCCAAATATGATATTTATTTAAATAAAATGAGATAAAATATTAATGTAAATATATGCACATTTATGTGCACATCAAATACCTCCACACTTATCTTTTTATTCGCCCTCGAATAAAGGAAAACTAAGATTAATCTGTTTTCGTAGGGAGCACGATTTTATTGAGCGTATGCAACTAGCCGTTTAACCTCTGGGCGTCCCCAGTAGGACGAGTTTGTCTCGTGAGGGTTTTCAGTGGATACTACCCACAAAATCCGATGCAAAGTGAAAATATTTACAAAATGAAAGATTTATTTACAATGGAATGAATGCAAGTTTTTGAAAGTTTTTACATATGAAGAATTTACTTTCAAATCAATACTAATAAGTTAAATATAAGTTCTGGTCATTATCAAGAAATTTAAGTCCTTTTACTTATCAAAATTTCCAACAAAAAGTAAGTTGTCATAATAGATAGACTATAGTTTGGCTAGTTGATTCGATGGATAACATAATGTAATTATGAAATGGACCCTTAGTTTATTATCAAAGTTGGTCAAAGTGGTATTCTCATTTATTTTCAATAACAAGTTAAATCAAACAAGTAAAAATAGTGCTTAGATTTCAATTGCTTACTCCCTCTTATTTGAAAATTTTATTGATATTAACAATATTTACATATGCCTAACTCAGGCAAACTGAGGGAAGATATATTAGCCGCGCACTACCTTGCGGACTGATGTTAGGGGAAAACAGAGCGTGGAGAGTGAACACACAAGTGTGAACACTTATCGACTGCAGGCGTTATTAAAAAGAATTTTTGTATACATACACCTAACTCGGATAAACTGAGGCCAGATATACCGATCGTGCACTACCTTTTGGGCTTATGTGAGAAGGGTACAGAGCATGGCGAGTGAACACACAAGTGAAAACACATGAATATAGGTGTTAAAAATATATACATATATACAAATGTTTTTATATAATTTTTTTTGTGTTTTTTTTGTTTATTTGTTTTTTGAAAGAGAGAGTTTTGCAAAATCATCTTAGCACCATTTACTTAGAAGATAAAAATGTTATATACTTTACTTTAAATTTACCACTTTTTTAAACAAAGATTTTCAATTAGAATATACTTCATAGTTAACACATATGAACCTTCCTATATACTATTTAAACCATTGTTATTTGTCATCAAACTTCTTTTTTAATTTTGTTAAAACAAATAAATCTTAAAAGTTTTAGTTTATTAAACAAAACTTACACTTATCCCATAGTGTTTCTTCAAAAATAAATCAAAATGCTAAAAAGAAAATGTTTTTGAGATTTAGAAATTTTGAGATTATTTTTTTGAGTTAAAAGAAAATGAAAATTCAAAAATGCCATGAACTAAAAAAAATTGAAAATGACACTCCCCCCCACACTTAATTTTGACAGTGTCTCCACAGTCAATGCATGATATAATGAGTGTAATGGGGAAAAATATGTACATATTTACAAAAGAGGGTTAACATTCTTGCTAGATGTAGCTTGGCTCGTGAAGGAATATGAGCTCCTCCTCTTGGTTATTTGACAATTCCAAGAAAGGTTTCAAACGATGACCATTGTCTTTGAAAATCAATCCATCCTTGGGTTTTCTATTTCTACGGCACCATGTGGAAAAACAGTTCGTACCACAAATGGTCCAGTCCATCTTGATTTAAGTTTCCCAGGGAATGAATGAAGTCTTGAGTCATATAAAATAACTTTCTGGCTAGGCAAAAATGTTTTCCTTAGGATTGACTTGTCATGAAAACCTTTGGTTCTTTCTTTGTAAATTTTCTCATTTTCATACGCGTCGTTCCTAAGTTCTTCTAGTTCGTTGAGTTGTAGTTTTCGGTTTTCACCAGCTATCTCAAAATCAACGTTTAAGTTCTTTATTGCCCACAACGCTTTGTGTTCGATTTCAATGGGTAAATGGAAAGCTTTACCATAAACTAAACGAAATGGGGACATCCCAAGTTTAATTTTAAAAGTAGTATGGTAAGCCCAAGCGCATCGGTCAATTTATGAGACCAATCTTTTCGATTTTTATTGACAATTTTCTCCAAGATTTGTTTTATTTGACGATTTGAAACTTCAACTTGCCCACAAGTTTGAGGATGATATGGAGTGGATAACTTGTGGGTTATCGAGTATTTCTTCATCAAAGTTTCAAAAGAACGGTTGCAAAAATGGGTTCCGTTATCACTGATTATTGTGCAAGGTGTGCCTAACCTCGAAAAGATGTTTTCTTTGAGAAATTTAACAACAATTCTTTGGTCGTTGGTTTTGCAAGGAATAGCTTCAAACCATTTTGAGACGTAATTGACAAAGAGAAGAACATACAAGTTTCCCAAAGAATTGGGAAAAGGTCCCATAAATTCGATACCCCAAACATCAAAGATTTCGATCGTAAGAATGGGGTTTAGAGGCATCATATCTCGTCGAGAAATTCATCCAAGCAATTAACATCGATCACAAGTTTTACAAAATTCAAACGAGTCTTTGAAAAGAGAAGGCTAATAGAAACCACACATAAGCACTTTTTCTGCAGTTTTTCATGGACTGAAAAGTTCACCGCACGCTTGATCGTGGCAAAACGAAAGAACACTCCTGATTTCATTATCTGGAATGCAACGTCGGATGATTTGGTCAGGACAATGTTTGAACAAGTATGGATCGTCCTAATAGAAATATTTCACTTGGGACATGAATTTTCATTTGTCCTGTTTGGACCAAGATGAGGGAGTTTTTTTAGTAACTAAGTAGTTCACTATATCAGCGTACCATGGATCGATAGAAATTGAAAGAAGTTGTTCATCAGGGAAGTTTTTGTTTATCGGCAAAGAAGATGGTGCGTTCGGAAGACGAGAAAAGTGATCGACTATGACATTATCGGATCCTTTTTGTCTTTGATTGTAAGGTCAAATTCTTGAAGTAAAAGGATCCAATGAATGAAACAGGATTTAGCACCCTTTTTGGCAAAAAAGTATCGAAGAGCAGTATGGTCAGTGTAGACCGTGATGTATGAACCTATCAAGTAAGGTCGAAACTTTTCAAGCGCAAAAATGATAACTTGAAGCTCTTTCTCGGTTGTTTTGTAGTTGAGTTGAGCGTCGTTCAAAGTCATACTTGTGTAGTAAATGACATGAAGGATTTTGTTGATGCATTCTCCTAAGACAGCACCAACCGCAAAGTTAGAAGCGTCACACATTATTTCAAAAGGAAGATCCCAATTTGGTGCGCAAATGATTAGAGCAGAAATGAGTTCCTTCTTAAGATGTTCAAAGGAGAGATACAATTAGAGTTAAAATCGAAAGCAACGTCTTTTCCGGGGAGAGTCGTCAAAGGACAAGCGATTTTGCTAAAGTCTTTCACAAAACGTCGGTAAAAACCAGCATGTCCTTGAAATGATCGAATGTCCTTCACAGATTTAGGAATGGGTAGGTTTGCAGTGACATCAATTTTTGCTTTATCTACCTCAATGCCTTTATTTGAGATGATATGTCCAAGGATTATGCCTTGTTTGACCATAAAGTGGCATTTTTCCTAATTCAAAGTCAAATGTTTTTCTTTGCATCGATTTAGAACCAACTCAAGATGATATAAACAATCGGAAAAAGAATCGCCAAAGATAGAGTAATCTTCCATAAAAACTTCTAGAAAGCGCTCAATCATGTCAGAAAAGATGCCAACCAAGCATCGTTGGAAGGTAGCAGGAGCGTTACAAAGTCCGAATGGCATACGTCGATAAGAAAAGGTACCAAATAGACACGTGAAAGTCGTTTTCTATTGATCTCCGGGAGATATTAGAATTTGGTTATAGCCGGAATAACCATCAAGGAAGTAGTAGAATTCGTGGCCGGCTAACCGTTCGAGCATTTGGTCAATAAATGGAAGAGGGAAGTGATCCTTACATGTTGCGACATTTAGTTTTCGATAGTCAATACAAACATGCCAACCCATTTGAGTACGAGTTGGAATTTGAATCGTTCTTGACAACGGTTAGCCAAGACTTTTTCGGTACATCGTGAATTAGGCTAACCCATGAACTATTAGAGATTGGGTAAATGATTCCATTGTCGAGAAGTTTAAGAATTTCAACATGCACCGCATCTTTCATTTTTGGTTTGACCTTCGTTAAGCGTCACGAACAGGCTTGGCATCTTCGATTAAATAGATGTGATGTTGAACAAGAGCGGGATTCCCTTTATCTAAGATCGACCATCCCATCGATTCCTTGTTTTTGGACAGGATTGAAAGTAAAGAAGTTTCTTGATTGAGAGAGAGAGTCGTAGAAATTATGATGGGAAATGTTTCGTTATCACCGAAGTATGCATACTTAAGGTGATCGGGAAGTTGTTTAAGGTCCAACTTTGGGAGTTCTTCAATCAATGATTTGGGTTGAGATTCAGACTCAACTGGAAGCGGTTCAAAGGGAAGAGTGTATTCAATTTCATTGGGAATTTCATGAAATAGTTTTTCGTACTTGGCTTCGCGTTCGTCGTTAAGGTCTAGTGTCTCGGTTTTGAAGTTTTCGCGAATGGCACTAACTTCCAATGTTTGGTCACGAGGTTCTTTCGATTGGTTTTCAAGATTGAAAATATTAAGATCCAAAGTCATGTTTCCAAAAGAGATTTTCATTGAACCGTTACGACAATTGATTAAGGCATTTGAGGTGGCTAAGAATGGTCGGCCAAAAATCAATGGAATTTGACTCGCGGGATTTATCACGGGTTGTGTTTCGAGAAAGATAAAATCAACGGGGAATATGAATTGCCCTACTCGAATGAGCACATCCTCGATTTCTCCCACGGGCTTCTTAATGGAACAATTGGAGAATTAACGCGTAACTTTTATGGGTTTGAGCTCACCTAAGCCTAATTGTTTGCACACGGAGTATGGAATCAAGTTGACATGTGCGCCTAGGTCAATCAAACATTTTTTAATCATCTTGTCTCCAATTGTACACGAAATCGTAGGGCAACCAGGATCTTTGTATTTGATAGGCATAGATTGGGACCGGACTTCACTCAAACCGGCAGCTAAAAAGACTTTTTTGGGCACTTGAGTGTGTCGCTTTTGGGTGCACAAGTCCTTAAGAAATTTCGCGTAAATGGGGACTTGTTAAACGATGTCAAGAAGTGGAATGTTAACTTTGACTTATTTAAAATTTTCCAATAACTTTTCCATTTGTTCCGAGTATTTCTTTAGTCAAAGACGATGTGGAAATGGAATACGATACTCGGTAGGCGGGTCTACTGGAGTAGAAGAAGAAGAATTTTGATTGGCATTCGATTCGACAATTGGCTCCCCGTTTTGTTCAGATTCGTTCGTCGTTTTAGAAGTTCGAGAGAGGTTTTCGGTAAATCGTTTGGGTTAACGACTTGATTATCGATTTGTTTACCGAAAAGTAAACTTGTGATATCATTCAATTGGGTGACATTGCTACCTTGAACAACATGGGCTTGATTCGAATTTGCATTTTGATTTCTGGGATTTGGAAAGGGCTAGCATGGGAATGGTCCTCGTTCGCGTTCACTTACAAACGTGGCTTATTTACTCATTTGCATTTCAAGTTTTGCAATCGATTGGTTTGTGTTTTGCATATATGAGGTTAATAAAATTTTCAAATTGCTATTTGATTGAAGGCTTTGATTAGTTGCTTTAGCCAACATTTCAAGACTTTTTTCAAGTGAACTTAAACGTTTATCGTCTTGGGGAGGAAGAGCGGAATTTGATTGAAAATTTGATTGTTGCGGTTGATTATGAGACGAACCCACAAAGTTTGGTTGAAAATTGTTGAGCTGAAAGGGAGGATTCGAAGCATTATTTGGAAACGCTTCAAAATTGGGACGAACCGTATTCGTGTTGGGATTGTTTTGGTTTAAAGAAAAATTCAAATGATTTCTCTAACCAGGATTGTACGTTGGAGAAAACGGGTCGTTCTTGGCTTTATTGAAAGCATTGATTTGTTCGACAGAATTAGGGCACTAATTGGCTATATGATTAGGATCGTTGCATTTATAACACATCGCTTGGGAAGCTTGGCTCATTTGATTTGATGAGAAAACGTTATCGAATTTTTTAATCATTGCATCGATCTTAGCTTCCAAAGCAAAAGAAGATCCTATCGAGTGTGCACTCGATCGTGAGTAAATTGATTTTTCGTTCGAACGTTCCCATTGGGACGATTTTTCGACGAGGTTTTCAAGAAATTACCAAGCATCGTCGTGATGTTGGGCAAGAAAGTTTCCTTGGCACATTGATTCGAGCATGAGCTGTTTTTGAGTCCATCGTATAAGATTTGGAAAATCGTCCATTTTTTGAAGTTATGGTATGGACATTTTATCAAAAGATCTTTGAATCTTTCAAAATAATTTCCGAATGGTTCTCCCTTGAATTGATGAAAATTTACAATTTCGTTTCGGATTCTACTCATTTTTTCCAAGGGGTAGAATTTTTTTAAGAAAGTTTTTACAAATTCTTCCCAAGTTTTAATCGAGTTTGATGGTAAGCTGTACAACAATTTTTTAGTGTAATCCGTAAGAGAAAATGAGATTAATCGAAGTTTGATTCCATCATCGGAAAGTTGTTGGAGTTTAATGGCTGCGCAAACTTGTTCGAATTTAGTCAAGAAAATGTATGGGTCATCATGCTTGAAATTGCCAAATTTCGGAAGTGTGGCAATATGGTTCGAGTGAATTTCGATATGGTTACCCGTAGGGGCGGGTAACGTGATTCACGATGGAATAGAAACTCTATCGGGAAAGATTCTATCCATAAGAGTTCGAGGGGCGTTCTCGTTCACCATTTCGGGAGGATCGTCTATTCGAGTTAAACAGTTAGTTGTTGAGTCGCGAGTCCAATGATTTGTTGTTGTGTCACGAGTCCAAGTACTCATGCACAAGTGAAAGTCGAGAAGTGAAAGAAGTTAGAAATGAGTTTAGAGAATGAAATAAGATTTGAAAAACGAAGCGAAAAATTTGGTTATGCTTTTGTTTCTTTTAAGGAAGAAAAATATTTACCAAGTGAAATTTATTTTCAAAAGAGAAGTTTGATTTTTGTTTTGTTTTTGGCTTTTCAAAATTTTTTTTATATGTTTTTGTATTTTTTTTGTTTTTGAATTTTCAAACTTTCAAATATTTACTAGAAGGATTTTTTTTGTTATTAGAAAATGGAAATTTGATTTTTTTTGTTTTTGAATTTTCAAATTTTTTTGTTTTGAAAAGATCTTATATATATATAATTTTTTTTTGATTCAAAATTTTCAAAATTTAAAAGGATTTATTTTGGATTAAAAACTAAGTTAAGTAAAATTTACAATTTTTTTTTGAATTTTGAATTTTTTGTTTTTTTAAATATGCATGAACTAATGCAACTAAATGAATGCAAAGGACTTAATTACAGTTTTCTGTGCTTAGTAGCTCCTAACCCAAAAATTGTATAATCACACTTTGTCTTAAATCAACAAAAATATTTTTCAGCCAGGTAATTGGCAGGAGATATCGGTGCGCCACGAATCACCATAGCAATGCAGCCGAAGGTTTAAGTACCTTTAGAGAAACAACCACTATAATATTTAAGAATCACCGTAATATTTATAAATGGCTATTACTCTGTCGTAGCCTAGACACTAAGAAATAAAATTGTTCAAAGAAAACAATTGTGAAGACAAATTAAGCCCTAAGTGAGCTCGCTACACCCTTAAGTCGAATGTTTAACCTTTATTATTAGTCAAATTCTACGATGAAATGCAATTTGTGGGCTAAGGAAAGGGTGATGAAATCCCTCACCTTATGTGAATTGAGGTATTGCCCTTAGAAAAGAAAAATAAGATGGGATGAATGCAAAACAGAAATTAAACGTTAATTTACAATGCAACTAAAATGATATTTGTTTTTGTTTTTGGATTTGAATTTTTTTATAAATGCAAATGCGAGCAACCAACAATGCAATTCAAACCAAAAACAAGGAAAACGGGCACGATACTAGAGCATGCAGAATTATTAGCAATTTTTTTAGCAAGCAAAGCAATTCCTTTTGATTTCTGCTTTGGCGACCTAAAACCAGAAGCAATATATATACAATTTTGTTTTTTTATATGAAGAAAGAAAACAAAGCAAAACATAATAACACAAAAGAAATGAAAACATCACAAAACAAAATAAAAGAAAACGATTGAAAACAAAACAAAACAAATGAAACTTGCTATATTATTTCCTTTTTTTTAAATGAATTGCACAAGAACAAAACAAACTAAGGTTTTTTTTCTTTTTTTTAATGGATAAAACAAAATAAAACTAAAGAAAGCAACCTTGTTTTTTTATAAAACAAAACCTCTTAATAAAAGAAAACAAAGCAAAACAATTTTTTTATATAAAAACTAGTTACATCCCAAAGTTAAATTTCAAAATGAAATTCATGCAGCAACCAGCCCGACCCAACTAAACTAATGAAAACCGCTTATCGTTCTCAAAATTCACGAATCGTTCAATTATAAATCACAACCCAAATTCAATCAATTTTCAAAAATTAATCTTCAATTTCGTAAAGCATTCCGTAAATTCTCAACCGCTTGGGTTGATTTGAAATTCACTCTTGTTTGGCCCGACTGTTGCGGAGGGTTCGAATTTGGTTTTGAAGTGAATGGTGAGTCTATGGTGACGATGGCAGACGAAGTTGATTGCAGTCGAGTTTCAAGTTCGTTGTTGGGGACTCGTGTTCGATTATCGAATTGGGTGAGGTGATTGATTTAGGGACTCGAGTTGATGATTTCAGTGATTGGGTTGTTCGAGTGGTGAAGGCAATGGAAGGATTCTGGAGTAGGGGCGGTCGTGGTGGTTTATTGGAACTAAGGTGAGGTTGTGGAGTTCGGGGTTGCGGCTGATTGGGTTAGCAGTGGAGGTTAGGGCAAAGGCTGCAGTGGGAGGTGATTTTGTTGGTCAGAGATGGTGGTTTGGAGGTGATAAGGCTGTAGAAGGAGGTATTGACAGTTTTTGTTTTGTTTTTTTTGTTTGTTTGAGGATATGTAGTTGTATGTAGTGGAGATATAGGGGATGTTGTAGGAGGTCGATGCTGAGGGTAGGAAGGGAAAGTGTGGTTTGCTGTGGTAGCAGTTGCAATGTGGAATGAGGCAGGAATATGGATGTAGAAGTGGTATGGCACAGTGCTTTGTAATGGCAATGAAATATAATAGAATGATGAGTTGAATTGCACTGTGATGGTGTTAATGTTTGATGGATGAAGTATAGAAGGTAGAGGGGGGTAGCAAGGCAGAAGTGATGTTTGTGAGTAGCAAATGGGGTGGTTTGTGATGTATGAGGCAAGTGGCAGTGTTCGTATGAAATGGAGCGGTCAGCAGTTTATGTGGCAGGAGGTTGCACAGCAGTGGCACTAGAAGGAAGGCAGTAGTCAGGTTGGATGATGTGGAGATATTTGTAAATGTGTGAGCAGTAAAGAGGATGTTTCAGTTTAACAGTGGATTGCAGAGAGGGGCAGTGAAGAAGTTTGACTGTAAATGGAGATGGTCACTGATGTAGTGGTATCGGTGTGGCAGATTGAGTATGTAGGCTTATGTTGTGAAGTTGACAGTAGCAACACGGCAGTTGAGTATGGATGTTGTGAAGAGTTTGGTTGTGTGCACAGTGGAGTGTAATGGTGGGAAGGTGGCTGGAAGAGGATATGTTGACAGAGTGATGATGATATGCAAGTAGAAGTTGATGGTTATTTTAGATGGAAAGGCAGTGTGGTTAAGGACTGATGGGTGAAGTTGCAGTAGTGTATTGGTTGTAACGACCCACTATTTTGGACCATTCAAATCGACAATAAAACCACACAAGTCGGACTTGAATAATTCAAAACAATAGATTGTAAATAATTTGGAGCAAATAAAATCAATCACAGAATCACAGACACGGAATATCAGAATAACTCGCAGCGGAAAATAAAATACATCGTAGTTCATAAAACTACTACAATACATAGTCTCAAAACAGATACAAAATACCATAGTCTGAAAAATAGATACAACAGAAGTCTGAATACATAAGTTCACTAATACATAAGTAAAGGCTGAATGGAAATAACTGAAATAGATAGACAACTAGATAGATAGATAAGTCTCCAGCAAATCTCTAGCTCCAAAGATGAATCCAAAGATGAATCCAAAGCTGTGATACTCAGGCTGACCCAAGCGTAAAGCAAATCACAAAACACTCGAGTCAGGACATACATACTTATAAAATGTAAATCAACTCAAGTGAACTGCAATAGAAATAGATTAATAACTTAAAGGATGCTTGGGATCGCCCATCCTTTAAGGATCCGTTAAACTATCTATTATGTAGTAATATACGCTATTATAATAAAGTCTAGAGTAAATTAAACTATTTAAAAATAGCGTTAAGACGTTACCCATATCCCCCTTAACACATTTTATAGTGCCAATAGTTTATACAATACTATAATACCCCGTAAACTGGAGCTACCAGAGGATACTCCATAGGTACGACACAAATCAAACTCGTAGTAAGGCGCGCTAGGGTAGGTGACACAGAACAACTAGGCAATGCCAGGGTAGATATACCAATTACACTTCCGGGCCGGTGGTAACGTAGAGCCGCATCAATCGTCCACCTCGAGCCACACTCCCGAATCAAGGGGTGCACCCAATCAATCACAAAGTAATAGAATGGTATACGATGGAATGTGTCTGATAAGAGGAGCTACCTCATTAGCCCGTCGATTGCTACTGGTTTAGCCACCTTATGCTAACTCACGGGAGTTAGGTCCACGTTTATACCTCAAAATAGAATCGTCGCCACCATCCTACTTCATTTTGGAATCTCCACCGCGTACATAGTTGTTAAAGTGGTTTTCGGTAACGACAGAGAGTATGTCCATATCCGATCCCGGTCTCTTCAACAACCAATCGTTATTATAACCCGTGGTTATAAATTTTAAAATGGTTTATATTTCAAATCAAAACATATTCATTTTAAACCATTTAAATTCGATGTCAATATCTTTCAAAAATAATATTCATTTCCAAAGTTGTAACATTCCCAAATTCATTCACTTAGTTGTAACATTTTTGAAAACATCATATTTTTAGCAATAGTAGCACTTTGAAAATGTGACAATTTATATAGTAGCATTTCGAAAATGTTACATTGTTGGAAACAGTAGCACTTTAAAAACTTAACCTTAAAACCATAGCATTTTGGAAATGCTACCAATTCTTTTATAATTTCAATTATAACATATTTAAAACATCATATCTTATATTTTTACCATAGTTATTATATAAGATCTATTTTACTTTTCAAACTTATTTATTTGGATATTAATTAAACTATGATTTCAGTAAAATAAAATTTAACACTAAAATATCCAATTAAAAACTGTATTTTCTCACATTACGTTAAAAATACATTTTTAAACCATTTATTAACTTATAAAACTTTAACTTAAAGAAAAATTCTATATATATATATATATATATATATATTTATTTATTTAAATCATTTAAATAAAATTTTAAGTTAAAATTTCATAATTTAAAAATTCCCAATACTTAAAATTTTCAGAATATATATATATTTTAAAAATTAACCACGGGTCTGTATAATATTTTCTAACCTAGGTCAAGTGATACAGATATATATCATTTCAATTCGAAATATAAAATCCCGGGTTTGATCATTTCAAACCCGCAATCCCAGGTCAAATAAAATTCGCTCGAGCCTATCATTTCAGCTCATAACGACTTTTCCCTATTCTAAAGTCCGTTCGGGTATGCATCATTTCAACCCATAGTGTGGGAACTTGAAGTGTGAGAAACAGAATATAAAATAAACAGTATAGCATGGCATATCATGTCAGGTGATGAAACAGGTATATCATCAGGTTATAACGTCATATAATATCATATCAGGTGATGAAACAGTTATATAATCAGGTTATAACATCATATAATATCATATCACAAGCAAATGTGAAACTACTATCAACATGGCATATTACTATTACAATTCACAAGTTATCGATTCACTATTTTATAAGTACAAAGTCGAGAGTGATAAACTCACCTTCTAAAGCTAGAGATGACAATTCAAAACACAGAATCAAACTCCGAAAAGCACGACAAAGCACGAACTAGATTTGAGTAGATGAAGAGCTAATATCCAAGTCTTGTAAACAAACAAATACAAAACATATATAAGTAGATATTTATGCAAAGAATATGAACCAAAACAAAACAAAAATGACTAAACCAAGTCAAGTGGGCTTGGCCACTTTGCAATTGGGCTTGATCACATGATAACATGGCTTGGCCATGATTGGTTTTGAAGCACATATGCTCGGCCATGGTAAGGTGAAGGGTACAGCTAGGGGTATGTGAAGAGATGGCAAGTCAAAAGTCATTTGGAAGGCAAAATGTCAAGGGATATGCCACTTTGGGTTCGGTCCTATGGCTAGTGTGTTCGTGTAACGACCCGATATTTTCAACCATTCACATCCGCACATGTCGGACTTGTATTGCTCAAAATACCGCGTTGTAAATAAAATTTGGCAAATATCAGAATATACAGTAAATAAATAATCACAGATCACAGACACAGAGTAAAATAATGCAGCGGAAGTAAAAGAAATAGTAGTTCATGAAGCTACTATATAAATATATCAGAGTTACATAAGATATAACAAAAGAAATAGAGTACAACAGACGTCTCAATAAAATAACCAAGTACAAGCCGAATAGAACAACAGAACTAAAATAGATAGGACAAGACAAGCAGATAATCTCCACCGATTCAAATCTCCAAGAGAGCGGAAATCCAAATCTGTGAATAACTTAGGCTGACCCGAGCGTAAAGCAAAACACAAAAGACTGGAGTCAGGACAATATATACTTATATAATGTAAACCAACTCAAGTGAACTGTAATAAAGGTACAAGTAACATAAAGAATGCTTGGGATCACCAATTCTTTAAGGATGCGTTAAACTATCTACTATGTAGTAATATTCGCTATTATTATAATGTCTAATATAAAATAAACATACTTTTAAATAGCATTAAGGCTTTACATTTTCCACCTTAACACATAATATGCCAATAGTCTACACAGTACCTGCATACCTCGCAAGGCTATGAGAAGATACTCCATAGGTACGACACAAATAGAAACTCGTAGTAAAGCTCGATATGGTAGGTGACAAGGCACAACTTGGCAATGCCAGGGTAGATATACCAATTACGCATCCGGACTGGTGGTGACGCATAGCAGCCACTACCGCCCACCTCGAACAACACTCCCAAATCAAGAGTGCGCACCAAATCAATCACATGTAATAGAATGGTATCGAAGATGTGTGTCCGATCAGAGCTGCTACCTCACCGGTCCGTCAATCGCTCCTGTTTTAGCCACCTTATGCCAACTCACGGGAGTTGGGTCCACGTATATACCTTAGGATCGTCATCACCATCCTACTTCATTTTGGAAACTCCACCGCGTACATAGTTGTTAAAGTGGTTTTCGGTATCGACAGAGAGTATGTCCACATCCGATCGCGGTCTCTTTAACAACCAATCGTTATTATAACCCGTGGTTATAAATTTAAAACAGTTTATACTTCAAAATAGAATATCATTTCAAATCCAAATCTTTATCAAAATAAAGATTAAATCAATTTCAAACCATTTTAGTATATTTAAAATATCATATCATTTCAAAACTTAATTTCAAATCATTTCATTGTATCAAAATATCATATCCTTTCAAAACTTCATTTCAATTCATTTTAATATATCAAAATATCATATCCTTCCAAAACTTCATTTCAAATCATCATTTGAGTTCAAATCCAAATATTCAACTTTAAGTACCTTTTAAATTCAAAGATATCATTCATTTATTATCATTTCAAGTCACCTTTTAAATAGTTTTATTTCAATCAAAATAATTCATCTAACCATTTAAAAGTGTAATTATTATACTTTCAAATCAAGTATTAAAATTTCCATAGTTTCAATTCAATTCAATCATTTATTTCAATTAAATTTCCATAGACCACTTCAAATCTTATAAATTTCAAATATAGATTTAATCCACAAAATAACTATTCAAATTATAAAATAAGTTCCAAAGCTTTAATATCCTATATTTCATAAGTCCAATATCTTTAAATAAATTCAAATTATAGGTAAACCAAATATTTTCATACTAATATAAACTTCAATTATTCATTCCAAGATTTAATATCATTTATTTAATTTAAATTTAAATACCATTTAATCACATTTCAAAATAGTTTTATTTCCCAAATCAACTATTCCATTTAAATCATTTAAAGTCAATTCACTATATTTAATAATTAAATATTTAATTTCCAAAATTAAATCCTTTTCAAAGATCATTTATTTATTTGAATTTATTAAACAAAGAAAATTCAACTTTCGCAGCACTTAAAAAATGCTACGAAATGTTATGATTAAAAACAATCCATTAACAAAAGACGGCATTTAAAATGATGTAATATCTTAATTTAGTTTCAATTAAAACTTTTAGTTAAATTTAATAACTATAGCACTAACAAAGTGCTATAATAACCCTTAGTTCAAATTTTCTATTAGGTTCATTTAAAACAACTACAACATTTTCCAATGCTGTAATATCTTTACATTACATTTCAAAAATGCTGTCAAATCAAATTCGGAGTTTTATTTACAATTTCACACATAATTAACTTTTAATATAAATCATTTTAACTTATAAAATCATATATTTTCACATTTAAAAACAATCATTTAAATACCTTTATTTCTATGAGTTTATAAAGTCAAATTTCCATACAAAAATCAAATTAAATAACAATTAAATTTTCATTTCTTTAATTAAATTCTTAACTTAACAACTAAGTTTAAATTTCCATAAAATAACTTATTTCCATTTATCTTACTTAAGTAAAATTTCACTTTTAACAAAATTCACAATTTCCCAATTTAAGTTATATTTCAAAAATTTCAACTTAAACATTCATTTATTCCATATTTTAATTTATACAAAATCATTAACACTATTTAAAAATTATTATTACTTAATAAAAATCATTAAATTCATCTTTTAAATCAAATTTGTCATATATTCTTACTTTACATAAATTCCATTTATAAACAAAATCATAAATTCCAAAATTAACTTATATTTCAAATTCTACTTCACCATCTGCTTAATTCACTTATTTAATTTGTAGAAAATCACTAATATTTTATAGAAATCATTTTAATAAAATTTAAATCAAAATATCATAATATTTACATTTTTAAAATATTTTAAAATTTTCAGAAAAATATATAAACCACTGGTCTGTATACAATTTTCTAGCCTAGGTCAAGTGATACGGATATGTATCATTTCAATCCGCAGTTTACAAAGAGAAACCGGGTTCTATCAATTCAAACCTGCAAATCCCAAGTTTAAATAAAATAAATAAAAAGTCGCTCAGGCTTATCATTTCAGCCCATAACGATCTTTACCTATTCTAAAGTCCGTTCAGTTATGTATCATTTCAACCCATAGTGATTTCTAATCTACAAGGAACTTGCAGTGTGATAAACTGATATAAATAACAGAATAGCATTATATAACAGTAAATGATGATATAACATGAGTAATAACAGGGGTGAGCATCATATGATTATAATATAACAGTTATAACAGGATGATATAATTTTACAGATTCAAATGGTGTCAGTTTACTAGTTATATAAGTACACATTGTCTGGTGAGAATTACTCACTTGTTCAAGCTGGAGATCGCCACCAAGCACACAACACACACACAATGAAGACACGATGACACAGATATGACTTGAAAGTGAAGAGCCAAAGCAAATTGACTTGAATACATTTATACAAAACAATGCAACAATACATAAGTTTCAACACAAATTTACACTAGATAACAAGAAAAATCATTATCCAAAACTAAGACAAATGCATTGCACTTGTTCTCAACTTCACATGGATTAGTTAGTGATGTAATAAGCTCAGCTATGGCAGGGACTAAGGGCTGGGTTTGGGTCAAAACAGGTCGGCCTAGCTTGGGTTTAAAGGTGCATAGAGATATAGGTGCACACAACTACAACTACAAGGCCATATACCATTTCTAGGCCACAATATGGTTCGGTCCTAGGTCCTATGGCCATGGCCAGGTGTCCAGATGGTGTTGGGTGATGTGGCAGAAGGTGGAGGTCAGGTTAGAGCTAGTGGTGGTGGAGGAAGTGGCGGCTAAAGGTGGTTGTAGGTGGTGGTGACAAAAGTGGCTCAGTTTGCAATGCTTGGTGATGGTTTGGTGGATTTTGGTGATGAAGCTTGCCTACTAGTGCTTGGCCTGGCCATGGTGTTTGACTAGGGAGGTAGGTGAACGGAATATGTGGTGGTGGAGGTCAGCCAAGGGCTGGAGGAGGAGGTAGCCGATCCAACAAAGGTGAGAACAAGATGCAAAATCAAGTGATAAAAGAGAAAACAAGAAAAGAAAGAAGAAGTTTTTACCCAAAATTTTTCTCAAGCAAGGGCTGAATTTTTTTCTTCAGTAAATGAGAATAAAGAGAGTACGTGAATGAGGAAAAAAGATGTGGTCGGCTGAAAGTGTGAGTAGTTAAGGCAAATTGATGAAAAAGTAAGTTACAAATATGAAAGGTTGGAAAATAAAGAGCCATTGGAAACCAAAAGTTAAAAATCTTTTCAAATTACCTTTAATTTATTTATATAAGTTTATATTACTAAAAATAATAATAATTTCAGTCACAAATTCGAAAATAAAACAAAATATAATATATATATAAATATTTATTAATTATATAAGGTTAAAATAAGAAAATAGCACAAAATTTCAAACTAGTCTAGAACATTTGAAAATAAACAGAATAAACTTTGGAAAAATTATATGGATTTGGGAAAATATTTACAAATAAAGATGCATTCACAAAATGAATAAATAAATTTTAATTAAATATAATTTAATTGAAGAAAATAGCAGAAAAATAGAAACTGGCCTTTAAAAATAGAAAATAAATTCAATAAGCTTTGGAAAAATTATATAATCACTTTAAATTATTAAAAGACAAAATTATATATAAAATAAAATATTAACACATATTAGAACAAAATATGACAAATAAAATATAATTTAAAATAGACAATATTGCTAAATACATCAGTTTACATACAATATTGAAATATACATAACTTTCACAATTTAACTCTGTTTCCAATGAAACGAAAAGCTGTATTCAAGTTATTAAATCTATTTTCATAATAAAATATAAAATTTAAGAATTTGAATATTTAAATTTAAAAGTTAAAAGTCAAAGTTTGACCAGTTTGAATAGAAATTCACTTTTCAGTGAAATATCCAATGTATACTAGTTTGAAGTTATAGTTCACATAATAATTAACATTTATTTTTAAAAATGAAATGTTTGAAATCAAACAAGTTTAAAATAGTTTCAAAATAAAAATAAAGTCAAATTTTAAAATACAGGCCAAAATCTAGGGTTGTTACACTCTCCCCCACTCAAAACATTTCGTCCCCGAAAAGGAATGAGGTACGGGAAAGCATAAGAAAAAGATAGAGTGAAATAAGATTTAGACAAGATGACAAGAATATTTGAATTATACCTGATAACTATTGTTATAGGTAGGTTTAACAAGGTGGAGGTGATCTTCCCAAGATCCTCCAGAATCAAGAATACAAGCACGAAAAGATCCTCTAAAATCCGATTCACTCTTTCCGCTTGACCGACGGTCTATGGATGAAAGCTATGCTCAGATTCAAAATGAGTAGCAAAGATTATTAAAGATTATAGAAAGATTTCTAAACAGAAAGATTATAGGAAGAGGCCTATACCAGTCTGTTTCAAGATAAGGAAAAATAAGAACAACCAAAAGATAGTTTGAAAAACAAAATTAGGTAATAAGTTTGAAAAACAAAATAAGATAATAGGTTTGAAATTTCTATGGTTTTAGCTTAAACTGATAATTAATTTTACATAAGTTAAATAAATCTTAACTACCTCTAATTACATTATCTTATCATCCAATTTTCTTAAACTAACAATTTCAGAAATCTTGGATTGGAAAAATCATTATTATACTCATAATGTACTTAATAAATTTAATTCCTCTTTATTCCTAATTAAAGTTAAATTTATTCCTCTCAATATATTTTATCATCTATGTTAAATATACTTACACTTATTATAACTATTTTAATTTATTTTTAGTTCCTTTAACATCATTTTGTATTGTAAGTTATTCAATTAACCTTTTAGTCTATTTACCTCTGTTAATCTTTTATAACTAAAATTTAAGTGTATAACATTTATTATAACCACTCAAATTTTATTTATAAAACTTTTTATATTGTATATTATCTAATTACATTGTTAACTTCTAAAAATTAAGGTAAGTTATATTTGAATGCAATTGAGTATTATACAAATAAAACTTTCCAATTCAGTCATTTCAAGTTTGAATCATCTATTCAAAATTTTGATTTTCTTTTTATACTTGAAGTTATTATTTAAGATAGAATTTAAGAATAAAATTTCGGATTCCTCTCAAACCATTTAGAGATAAATAAATGTATGTACATAATTTGTCAAATCATATATCTATATATCAAATCATATATCTATATATCAAATCATATATCTATATATCAAATCATATTTTAGAATTTCATATCAATCAAGTTTCCCAAAACAAAGCTGTAGCAAGACTACAGAATGGTTTCTTCACTTCGAAACTCGAAAATGAACGTCGATGATGCTGTAGTCATCACCGAAATTATTTTCCAGCGACAAAGAGAAGAGCACTAAAATTTTAAGACTTTAAAATTCTTTGGAAACAAATTTATATTCACAAGTACTTTAAATAATATATCCTTTTAAAACTTTAAACACAAGGTTTGAAACTATCGGAAATTAAATTCTCAAATTCTTGATTTAAATTCATTTCAGTTCCCAAATCAAATTTATAAACAACTATTTATAAATTCATTTATAGAATGATAAATCAAGTATTATCATTTCAAATAATCAATTTAAATCAATTTATTAAGTTCCATAATATTTACTTATATCAAAATTTATTTCATTAACCAAATTTTAAAATAATATTGTGTCAGTTTGTTCTGTCAAAGTGTTTTAGAAATCCTATCGATAGTGTTGATCAGACGAATCGATCGGAAGCCCAAATCAACATCAACAACTCGAACAACACAATATATAAAACAAACATAGATTTACAAGTAAAAATTCAAAAATGTTTGGAGATATTTTGGAAACAAAACAAGATGACTAATTATCAAAATATGAAGATGGATAAGCTTAGATAAATCGCGGGCAACCTTAACCGGGTCAACCGTGACTTAATGAATAAGATCAAATGTGTATTTTTTTTCTAGGGTAAATCTACATCCGATCTCAAGAGATAGAGTTTGGAATAACAAAAGATATTAGCATCTAAACCAAGGATAGATATAAATCTCTGGTGAATCGATGCTAATTGTAAAGGAGTTTTCCCCCTTTTACAAGTCATTAGAGTATTGGCGAGACCGCCAATTCACTATAAAGCTCATTCGAAGCGGAGTTATGGGATACTCCAGAATCAAAAGAATATGAATAGTGAGGGACAAGAATGGATTTTGGAACCGCAGGGAACGTTCCAAAAATTCAAAGGAAATTCGAATCAAGAGGAAAAGATTCAAACTCGAACGAAAGTGATTTTGTAAATAAATCTACTCCATAGGATGAGTTTTTCCTCAAAGCCAAAGCTCTGATACCAACTGTAACGACCCGATATTTTCAACCATTCGCATCCGCACATGTCTAACTTAAATTGCTCAAAATACCGCGTTGTAAATAAAATTTGGCAAATCTCAGAATATACAGTAAATAAATAATCACAGATCACAGACACAGAGTAAAATAATGCAGCAGAAGTAAAAGAAATAGTAGCTCATGAAGCTACTATATAAATATATTAGAGTTACATAAGATATAACAAAAGAAATAGAGTACAACAGAAGTCTCAATAAAATAACCAAGTACAAGCCGAATAGAACAACAGATTTGAAATAGATAGGACAAGACAAGCAGATAATCTCTAGCGATTCAAATCTCCAAGAGAGTGGAAATCCAAATCTGTGAATAACTCAGGCTGACCCGAGCGTAAAGAAAAACACAACACTCGAGTCAGGACAATATATACTTATATAATGTAAACCAACTCAAGTGAACTGTAATAAAGGTACAAGTAACTTAAAGAATGCTTGGGATCGCCGATTCTTTAAGGATCCATTAAACTATCTACTATGTAGTAATATTCGCTTTTATTATAATGTCTAATATAAAATAAACATACTTTTAAATAGCATTAAGGCTTTACATTTTCCACCTTAACACGTAATATGCCAATAGTCTACACAGTACCGTCATACCTCGCAAGGCTATGAGAAGATACTCCATAGGTACGACACAAATAGAAACTCGTAGTAAAGCTCGATATGGTAGGTGACACGACACAACTAGGCAATGCTAGGGTTGATATACCAATTACGCATCCGGACTAGTGGTGACGCATAGCAGCCACTACCGCCCACCTCGAACAACACTCCCAAATCAAGAGTGCGCACCAAATCAATTATAAGTAATAGAATGGTATCAAAGAAGTGTGTCCGATCAGAGGTGCTACCTCACTGGTCCGTCAATCGCTCTTGTTTTATCCACCTTATGCCAACTCACAGGAGTTGGGTCCACGTATATACCTTAGGATCATCGTCACCATCCTACTTCATTCTGGAAACTCCACCGCGTACATAGTTGTTAAAGTGGTTTTCGGTATCGACAGAGAGTATGTCCATATCCGATCCCGGTCTCTTTAACAATCAATCGTTATTATAACCCGTGGTTGTAAATTTAAAACAGTTTATACTTCAAAATAGAATATCATTTCAAATCCAAATCTTTATCAAAATAAAGATTAAATCAATTCCAAACCATTTCAGTATATTTAAAATATCATATCATTTCAAAACTTCATTTCAAATCATTTTATTGTATCAAAATATCATATCCTTTCAAAACTTCATTTCAATTCATTTTAATATATCAAAATATCATATCCTTCCAAAACTTCATTTCAAATCATCACTTGAGTTCAAATCCAAATATTCAACTTTAAGTACCTTTTAAATTCAAAGATATCATTCATTTATTATCATTTCAAGTCACCTTTTAAATAGTTTATATTTCAATCAAAATAATTCATCTAAACCATTTAAAAGTGTAATTATTATAGTTTCAAATCAAGTATTAAAATTTCCAAAGTTTCAATTCAATTCAATCATTTATTTCAATTAAATTTCCATAGACCACTTCAAATCTTATAAATTTCAAATACAGATTTAATCCACAAAATAACTATTCAAATTATAAAATAAGTTCCAAAGCTTTAATATCCTATATTTCATAAGTCCAATATCTTTAAATAAATTCAAATTACAGGTAAACCAAATATTTTCATACTAATATAAACTTCAATTATTCATTCTAAGATTTAATATCATTTATTTAATTTAAATTTAAATACCATTTAATCACATTTCAAAATAGTTGTATTTCCCAAATCAACTATTCCATTTAAATCATTTAAAGTCAATTCACTATATTTAATAATTAAATATTTAATTTCCAAAATTAAATCCTTTTCAAAGATCATTTATTCATTTGAATTTATTAAACAAAGAAAATTCAACTTTCACAGCACTTAGAAAATGCTACGAAATGTTATGATTAAAAATAGTCCATTAACAAAAGACGGCATTTAAAATGCTGTAATATCTTAATTTAGTTTCAATTAAAACTTTTAGTTAAATTTAACAACTATAGCACTAACAAAGTGCTATAATAACCCTTAGTTCAAATTTTCTATTAGGTTCATTTAAAACAACTACAACATTTTCCAATGCTGTAATATCTTTACATTACATTTCAAAAATGCTGTCAAATCAAATTCGGAGTTTTATTTACAATTTCACACATAATTAACTTTTAATATAAATGATTTTAACTTATAAAATCATATATTTTCACATTTAAAAACAATCATTTAAATACCTTTAGTTCTATGATTTTATAAAGTCAAATTTCCATACAAAAATCAAATTAAATAACAATTAAATTTTCATTCTTTAATTAAATTCTTAACTTAACAACTAAGTTTAAATTTCCAAAATATAACTTATTTCCATTTATCTTACTTAATTAAAATTTCACTTTTAACAAAATTCATAATTTCCCAATTTAAGTTATATTTCAAAAATTTCAACTTAAACATTCATTTATTCCATATTTTAATTTATACAAAATCATTAACACTTTTTAAAAATTATTATTACTTAATAAAAATAATTAAATTCATCCTTTAAATCAAATTTGTCATATATTCTTACTTTACATAAATTCCATTTATAAACAAAATCATAAATTCCAAAATTAACTTATATTTCAAATTCTACTTCACCATCTGCTTAATTCACTTATTTAATTTGTAGAAAATCACTAATATTTTGTAGAAATCATTTTAATAAAATTTAAATCAAAATATCATAATATTTACATTTTTAAAATATTTTAAAATTTTTAGAAAAATATATAAACCACGGGTCTGTATACAATTTTCTAGCCTAGGTCAAGTGATACGGATATGTATCATTTCAATCCGCAGTTTACAAAGAAAAACCGGGTTCTATCATTTCAAACCCGCAAATCCCAAGTTTAAATAAAATAAATAAAAAGTCACTCAAGCTTATCATTTCAGCCCATAACGATCTTTCCCTATTCTAAAGTCTGTTCGGGTATGTATCATTTCAACCCATAGTGATTTCTAATCTATATGGAACTTACAGTGTGATAAACTGTTATAAATAACAGAATAACATTATATAAAAGTAAATGATGATATAACATGAGTAATAACAGGGGTGAGCATTATATGATCATAATATAACAGCTATAACAGGATGATATAATTTTACAGATTCAAATGGTGTCAGTTTACTAGTTATATAAGTACACATTGTCTAGTGAGAATTACTCACTTGTTCAAGCTGGAGATCGCCACCAAGCACACAACACAAACACAATGAAGGCACGATGACACGGATATGACTTGAAAGTGAAGAGCCAAAGCAAATTGACTTGAATACATTTATACAAAACAATGCAACAATACATAAGTTTCAACACAAATTTACACTAGATAACAAGAGAAATCATTATCCAAAACTAAGACAAATGCATTGCACTTGTTCTCAACTTCACATGGATCAGTTAGTGATGTAATAAGCTCAGCTAAGGTATGGACTAAGGGCTAGGTTTGGGTCCAAACAGTTCGGCCTAGCTTGGGTTTAAAGGTGCATAGAGATATAGGTGCACACAACTACAACTACAAGGCCATATACCATTTCTAGGCCACAATAGGGTTCGGCCCTAGGTCCTATGGCCATGGCCAGGTGTCCAGAAGGTGTTGGGTGATGTGGAAGAGGGTGGAGGTTAGGTCAGAGCTGGTGGTGGTGGAGGAAGTGGCGGCTAAAGTTGTTTGTAGGTGGTGGTGACAAAAGTGGCTCGGTTTGCAATGTTTGGTGATGGTTTGGTGGATTTTGGTGATGAAGCTTGCCTACTAGGGCTCGTCCTGGCCATGGTGTTTGGCTAGGGAGGTAGGTGAATGGAAAATGTGGTGGTGGAGGTCAGCCAAGTGCTGGAGGAGGAGGTAGCCGATCCAATAAAGGTGAGAACAAGATGCAAAATCAAGTGATAAAAGAGAAAACAAGAAAAGAAAGAAGAAGTTTTCACCCAAAAATTTTCTCAAGCAAGGGCTGAATTTTTTTTCTTCAGGAAATGGGAAAAAAGAGAGTACATGAATGAGGAAAAAAGATGTGGTCGGCTGAAGGTGTTTGTAGTTAAGGCAAATTGATGAAAAAGTAAGTTACAAATATGAAAGGTTGGAAAATAAAGAGCCATTGGAAACCAAAAGTCAAAAATATTTTCAAATTACCTTTAATTCATTTATATAAGTTTATATTACTAAAAATAATAATAATTTCAGTCACAAATTCGAAAATATAACAAAATATAAAATATAAATAAATAATTATTAATTATATAAGGTTAAAATAAGAAAATAGCACAAAATTTCAAACTAGTCTAGAAAATTTGAAAATAAACAGAATAAACTTTGGAAAAATTATATGGATTTGGAAAAATATTTACAAATAAAGATAAGAACATAAAATAAAAATGCATTCACAAAATGAATAAATAAATTTAAATAAATATAATTTAATTGAAGAAAATAGCAGAAAAATAGAAACTAGCCTTTAAAAATAGAAAATAAATTCAATAAGCTTTGGAAAAATTATATAATCACTTTAAATTATTAAAAGACAAAATTATACATAAAATAAAATATTAACACATATTAGAACAAAATATGACAAATAAAATATAATTTAAAATAGACAATATTGCTAAATACATCAGTTTACATATAATATTGAAATATACATAACTTTCACAATTTAACTCCGTTTCCAACGAAACGAAAAGTTGTATTCAAGTTATTAAATCTATTTTCATAATAAAAGATAAAATTTAAGAATTTGAATATTTAAATTTAAAAGTTAAAAGTCAAAGTTTGACCAGTTTGAATAGAAATTCACTTTTCAGTGAAATATCCAATTTATACTAGTTTGAAGTTATAGTTCGCATAATAATTAACATTTATTTTTAAAAATGAAATGTTTGAAATCAAACAAGTTTAAAATAGTTTCAAAATAAAAATAAAGTCAAAATTTAAAATACAGGCCAAAATCTAAGGTTGTTACAGTTCGACCCTAGGTGCTAGGCTTGGGTCAAGTGGGTCATGGCACATGAAATGGCACGGCTATGGGCTGGGGTTGGTCACAGCTAGACAATGGCATGAGATGGCTGAGGCAAGGGAAAGAGGAGTGGTGATGTAGAGGAGATCGGCTAGGGTTTGGATGATGTTTTGGTGATGGGGTTTTGGATCATGATTACGGCAACAAGGGAAGATGGTGGAGGCCGAGCAAATGATGGTGGAAAGGAGGAGATGTGATGGAGAGGAGGTGTTGAGGTCGGCTAGAGGGATGAGCATCATGGCCGAACATGTAGAGGAGAACAAAAGAGAGAAAATAAAATGAAAAGAGGAAGAAGGGATAAACAACTTACTGTATTTGTTTTGTTCAGGAGATGAAATGAGAAAGAAAGGAAGAATGAGATGTTTTGTACGGCTATGGGAAATGGAAAGGCATCTCATAAATTTGAAAGGTCACAAAGTGTCTATTAGGAAAATCTTAAGCCCAATAGCAAAGCCCACTTCCAAAACAAGCCAAAAATTAAAACAAAATCAAAGCCCAAACCAAAATAAAATAGAAAATAAAATAAAATAGAAAATAGAGAATAGAAATACTGAAAATAATTGCGTGTAAAACGCTGAATTTTATCAGATTTACAAAGTATAAAACAGAATTTGATGAAACGAAAAGCAGAACGAATATCAAAATCAAATTCAGCTTAAAAGAAAAGGAATACAAATTTAAAATTCAAAATTTAAAATTTCAACTAAAAGTCAAAGTTTAACTAAAGTTGACCAAAATATAAAATTTTCAGAAAATAATTATTTTATTATATTTGGAAAAATAATTATAAACAGATCCCAAAATTACACTAGAAAATTACAAAATTTCAAATTTTAAATGATTTAAAATCAAAGTTTCAAATAAATTCAATTAAAAATATTTGTTAAAATTACGGGTTGTTACATTGGTATTCAGAAATGTAACAATGGTTGTTTGTTGTTGATAAGGAGAAGTTGAAATGATTGTAATGCGGTGTGAAGGTGGACAGTTTGTGGTGTTCTATGGGTGAGGAGGTGAACGGATAATTGTGATATGCACATCAGATGGTCTTAGGGGGTCTGGAGGTGGTGAGTTGTAAGGAGGAAGGGACAGCGGTATGGAGGAATGTTAGTGAGTATATGAAGATCAGTGAGAGGATGTTGCACGCTGTTGAATTGAATAGCAATGTTGTGGCAAGAATTGATGTTTGTGGCTGCTGTGGTCAGATTGTGAGCAGTGTTGTTTGGTATGTTGACAACTGTGGAAGTATGATGGTAAAGTCTAAAGTTGTATTTGTAGTTGAAGTATGGAGTTTGCAGGTTGATGATGGTCAGGGCTGGAATGTGGTGGATGGCTTGGTTTTAAATGCAGTTTTGAAGGCAGTTTTGACAGTGCTTGTATGTAGATAGTGGAGGTGTGGAATGTATGTGGTGATGGAGAATTGTTCTAGTATGTTGTAAGTGGCAAGAGGGGCAATCTGGTTGTTGCTCTGGTGAAGTCAGTGGGATGGATTGATGGAGGGGCAGTGGTATGGGTATTTGAGTGTTGTGAGTGTGTAAAAAGTGGTGATGACAGTGAGAAGGTTGTGCAGTAATAGTGACACAGTGGGGGGAATGCATAAAACAGTTTTTAGGAAATTAAGTTTGTAAAAGAAAGTGAGTTGTAAATTGAATTGTAAATTGTAATTGAAAATTGAAATGTAAATTGAAAAATGCAATGAATTTTTTTTCTTTTCGAATGAAACTGTGTTTTTTTTAGTTATGAAAATGCAAACGAACAAAACAACTAGAACAATATGCACACAAACAAACGCAAACAAAAACCACACGAACACATAATATTTCTTTTTTTTCAAAATGCACCCACAAAAAAAAAACAAAAACATACAAAAATCAAACAAACTAATTCGAAGAATAGAAAATCAAAATCAAAACAATTCCCCGGCAACGGCGCCAAAAACTTGTTTAACAGCGAAATTTCTATCGAGTTAGAAAACCGTCGATAAATTTTAAATTTATACCGCAAGCGCACAGCGTACAAAAGTTAGTACGTGGCGAGTACGGGTCGATCTGCAGGAAATTGTTAGATTTTTAATTTCTAATCAATCAAATTAACCAGAGTGGAAATTGTTGTGAAAACTAGAAAGCTAAGCAAATGTTGAGATTAAAAGCTATGTGATTAAAATTCAATTTAGAGACAAATCCACTTCTTATATTTTTCACATAAATCATCATAAAATCAAGTGATGATCTCTTATTTTTATCTAAGTAGGATTAGTTATGTATTTATCATAAGCATGACCTATTTGAGTTATTAATTAACATAAATCAAACCATCAAACTATAATACAAATCTAGTCCTACTTTTCATATCTCATGAAACATAGCATAGAAAAAGAAACCAAAATCTAGTATAAGCATGATCTATTTACTATTAATTAGTAACATAGATCATCAAATTATGATTAAAACTTCACTTCATTTCCATGATCATATTTTAGATGAAGAGGCAATTTGTGATTAATGAGATAAGCATAGCCTATTTATTATGAACAAAGTAGGCTATCAAATTCAACATAAAACACAAACAAACATAAACATCCATTTCTCATGAAGCACAAAATAGATCATATATAGAAAATTATGTTGAATCTACATGATAAAAGAAAGCTTCATTACCCCTAAATTGTAGGGATTTAGCCTCTCTTTGTGTTATCATTTCAACATTGAAAATAAAATAAAGTAGATAATAAACAAAGAAAAAGAAGATTAACTACTAGATGAAATGAACTAAACTAGTGCATAAATGTAAATCTAAACTATGAACATGAAATAAAAGAAAGCATAAGAATAAAAATGAGCATAAAAGTAAATAAAAATAAGTAGAAAAGAGAAGAGAAAGAGGCTAAGAAGCCATTTTTATTTCATGAAACATAGAGCTTACAACTTGTATTTTAATTTCCTAACTAATGAGAAAAAGTAGAAGAAATTTACATGTACATAAGAGGGCTATTTATACATGCATAAACCTCTAATTCAATTTTTAGGATGCTTCCTAAAATGCCCTTTAGGAAGTGTGGCCACCAAGTAATCATTAGCCACTAATTAATCCATCATTTAATGTGCATGCAGCTTTAACCTCCACTTAGTTGTCAATTAGCTTCTAATTGTAGATTTAGGTAAGTGGGTGGGGTCCTCCATGATCATGAAATTGAATTATTTCCTCTTCATTCCTTTATATTCCCTTGTGCATGCATATATCTTCATGAATCCCTCTTCCATATGCATCAAAATTTCCTATAAAAATCCTAAAAATGTCCAAGTAAAAATTCTCAAATTGACACATGCACAAAAATGACCATTCCCCCCCTGAATGAAGATGAATATATGACGATTTGAAAATAGTTGAATTTTGGTTTTAAACATGTTAAAATGCCCAAATATGATATTTATTTAAAAAAAGAGATAAAATATGGATGTAAACATATGCACATTTATGTGCACATGAGGCAGTCATCACTATCTCTGACATAAAACGGCGAGCATCACAGTTTCCTGGCACCACTCTTGATGAAATCATAATGAATTCTTTCGAGGAAGCTCTGATGCTTGTTTATACTAACAACATCGACAAATGCCCAGAACTAAGCTTCCCTTTGCTTGACCCTGCCCTTGTTTATAGAGTTACAGGCAAGACTAATCAGATGAAGTAGGGAATCGAAGCTACTGAAAAGGAGGAGATCGACGCCTCCAAGATTCTTTCTTTTGAAGTTCCTTCTTTCTAAGTCGAATCTAACTTCGAAGAAGAAGATGACAAAGATTAGGTTATCGAAGAGGAGGGGGGAGATAATGATGACGATAATGGCGATGACAGCGATGATAACGAGGATGATAACCTCAATTGTGGACAAGGATCAGGTGGCAACGATGGTGGCCATACTAAAGCTTTTGAGAAATATGGAGATGATAATACAAAGTCCTCTTAAAAAGATTTGTCTCCTAACGAAGCGATTCCACCTAAATCTCATGCACCTTTGGGCTCTTAATGGGAGCCCACTTCTATTTATGCTGATGTACCAAAAGAAAGGGAGCGGGCTTCTCAAGCACCGATCCCTGTATCTCAGGTATGAGATTCCCTGTTTAAACATCTTTTGCTTCAAAGATAATAATAGATAAGGAAAAAATCTGTGCACCCCTATAAAACCAAGCTTGGAAGGAAATAAGCAGAGATAAATAATTTATACAGGGAGTTGGACAAGTAATTAAAGGAGCAAAATATACTTTTTGATAAATATTATAGACTCAATAGAAGTGCGACAGTGTAGCTTCCTATAAGCATCAAGAAGCTGCTCCATGGTTGAAGAGAGCACCCCTCCGTTATGATGGTCTTCTTAAAGAAAATCGTGAATTAATCACTTTCTTTTTTATGTTGATCGAGGAAATAGATATTTTAGTTAATTTCATGTACAAGGCCTATTGTAGAAACGCAATCGTTGATTTCTCTTATTTAGGCGATTTTAGTGGGGTTTTACTTAGGCGTTTGCATAAAAGGTACTTGGATGAATTCGATCTGACCCGCATCCCAGAGCATGTTGAAACTTACCTCGAGTCAGATCAATTCCCCAAGACCTTCCTCCTAAAAACTCAAGTTTTATAAGGATAAATTTATTCTAGAATTATTTACAAAATAAATTTTGTATGAACCCGATGAATAATTGTAATTCTGCAATAATAATGATTTATGAATATTCATTTTGATTCTTCCTCTATGCTTAGCCATATCTTGTTGCTTTATTATATAGCAAATGTCCATCTGGCAACTTTGTTTCTAGGGATTATCTAAGTCAATATGTTAGATTAAGAAGAGATTACAGTCAGAAGATATCGATTATAAAATCTTAAAAATGAGTGAGATATTGTTTTCTTAGAGATTTACATTAACTTTACATGGAACACCCTCACCTTCGCTTTGACTTTCTTGGTGAAGAAAAGGAGAAAGTCCTCGAAAGGATTCAGACATTCCACACCAAACTAATATGTGGACGCGATAGTCCTCCTACTGGAGAGTGGGATTATAGTAAATATCTATCGGTAATTACTCCAGAAGGAGTCAATATTCCTTTTCACTCGATAGTTACCCTTTCCATTAATTTATTAAATAAGGCTAGAAATGCAGTTTCTCAACTTTAGATCTAAAGTAAGTATTACCTTTTCAGTTTCATTGTTACCTAAGTTGTAATCTTTTATTACAATAATAAAGAAATTGTTCATTTTGGTCTTGACTTCATTCTCTTTTTCCCCCCTTCAGTATTTAAATAGGAATTACAGCTATCTAGAATGCCTTACTCATTAGATTAAGCGTCTTGCTTTTTTTTGTCCTAAGGATAAGCCATTAACGGAACTGGAAAAGAGAAAACTTCTCGAAGATACTTTACTTGCTCGTTTTCATGGTAATGTCGAAGCTTTGAGGTGGCACAAAAGATTCTTACTTCAGAGAACTATTGTCAGAAATCTTAAGAATCAAATTTCCAGTTTAGAAGCTGATGTCAACAACAAAAATGAAACGATTTCTGCTTTAAAGCGTCAAGTAAAATCAAACTCTTCAATTGACTTCAATCAAAAAACTTCCGAGCTTCTCCAACAAACAAGCGGTATAGAGATGAAATTGAAAGAAATTCAAGCTCAGTGCGAGTCATTAGAATTTATTATAGGAGATAATATTTCGAGTATTGATTTATCCATTCCTCACGCTACTCCATTTGTTGCTAAAGCTACTTGATCTACTTCCCTTACAGCTCAGAAATTTCCCACTACAACAAACCTCCTCCGAGCTTAGATGGGAAGTTAGTGAGTGAGTGGTGTAGGAAAGTTAAACTCAAAATGATGAAATACCTTGATGAATAGCAGAAAGCTAAATATTCACAACACATAAACGAATATGCAACTAAAATTCAGAAACTTGAACGCGAGAATTATATCTTTTTGAAGCACGTTGCTGAATTAGAAAGAGAAAACAAGACCCTTAGAGGCGCAAATAGAGCTTTCAATCTCGCCTTGAAGACTAATATCGATGAGATTGATGATGCAGAGAGGATAACGAAGAAAGGGAAGAAACTTAAAAAGTTCTTTTTGTCGCTATCCGTCAGATCGTAGATCCCTCGATTGTTGAGAATTTGAGCAAGGCTGCTCAAGGTTTATGGAGAATTTATACTTTGAAAAATGTATATATTTGTTCTATGCACTTGTAAATAATTTCATTAGTTGTGTAAATCAAGTAAACTTTGTAAATATCACATGATTTGTGATTCTTTCCAGTAATGTTATCTCTGAAACATTTGTTTGATAGCTTGTACCACAATGTCTATATCTGCTGAATCTTTCATTTTTCTCTATTATTCTAATTTTCCTGAAAAGTACAAGCAAACAATATTTCCAATTGTTAGATAGAAATTGATATAAAAGCCTATCTATATCATTCGCGTAGATTAACAAATCATTCTTTCAATCGTATGGTAATAAATGAACAACAATCGTATTTGACTAAATGTCTTGAAAACCATCTTTGATCATGATGAGCAATAATTAATATTTTAACTTTATCCATATTGCTGGAATATCTGAAGTCCGTTGGCAGAAAATTTCATCCTTAACCATGAGTATAAATATTTTTAAAGATTCATCCTCCGGCAATAATCAATAGAGAGTTTAATTTGATCAACTAATGGAAATACAGAAATCATCATATGGAAATGTGTAGTAGAAATCCCTTGACCCATATTCGGGTATGAATAAAATCTGAAAGTTTGGAAACCCGAAATCCAAATTCAGGTATTAGTGGATAACGTTAGAAGTTAAGAAACATGAAACACAGATTCGGGTATTTTGTGGATGATAACCGAAAACTCATAATAATGACCTTTTTGATAGAAGTCTTTGACCCAGATTTGGGTATTAATAGTGGATAATCAGAAATCCGTAATAGAGATCTCAAGCACAAATTAAGGCATAATTAAGCATGATCAAATAATATTCTTGAAACCCAGATTCGGGTATGAGAAATTGATAGATCTGTAATCAAACCAGATTTGGGTATCAATAGATGAAGTTTAGAAATGAGAGACCCAAAACACGGATTCGGTTGATAAGTGGAGTTCTATTCTACTCCTTAGATTATGTCTTCTCCAACATGTTTAAACCTCTTAGGCATTGCATGAAGTTGTGGTTTGATTGGCTGCTTCTCGAGCTAGAATGTATTAATACATCATTTGATGTGCCACTTTTCGGGTTTGGACATCTTTGTCCACTGTAGATATGCCGCTTCTTGGGCTTGGACACCTTAGTCCCTTGTAGACATCCTGCTTCTCGGGCTTGAACGTCTTAGTATGTTGTTGTCTGGTGCTCTTGGTTAGCTCATTCTTCTGGGCTGGAACTAAGGAATTACCCAACCTTCTTCTAGAAGGCACCTTGACCTGACTAGAGACATTGCCATCGGCTTGTCCGATGCTTTAACCTGCCCATAGCGTGGTGTGGATAAAGGCTTACTCCGACCACCCTCCAGGAGGCGCCTTGTGTGGCCATAGCATGGCGCAGACAAGGGGCTTGTTCGGGGCTTTAACCTGGCAATAGCATGACGTGGGTAAAGGCTTACTAAGTCCTCCCTCTAGGAAGTGCCTTGACCTGACCAGAGGCATGGCCAAGGGCTTGTCAATGCTCTAACCTGGCTATAGCATGGCGCGATTAAACGCTTACACTCCTCCCTCTAGGAAGCTCTCTGCCCTGGCCAACTCAACGCAGAGAGAGGCTTTGACCGTTAAAGATAGTGTCCAAATTCAAGGAGTATTTCGCTTCCAACTTTGTAGATCTTCTTTAGAAAAATAGCACTTTATTGATCTCATTCAATTTTTCTTTACAAACTCATTAATTTTGCTTTGATGAAAAAAGCTAGTTATCATTCCTTCCAAGGCTTTGCAGTAGTTAGTCTTATGTCCATTCATCATATGGAAGTTACAATAGGATTCCCCCAAATTTCTGTCATATTTTGGCTTCTTTTTCTTCGATGGCCAATAATTGAGCTCATCCTTTGTTAGTAAGTAGATATTCTCGATGGATGTTGTTAGATTGCACTCTTTAGGAACATTGACTTGAAGTTTGTTTCTTAAGGATGGCCTCTAAATCTCTTATTACTTGGCTCTGGAATTTCCCCTTCAATAACTGGTTTTCTCTTTAAAACTCATTGGGGTTTCGATGCGGGTATTGTCCCACTTGTGACTTGACTCCATTTGTGTGCAAAGGCGTTGTACTCCGTCATCATTCCTTCTTCAAAGATTGTGCCTTTAGTATAGTGTTGAGTTGTCTTTCTTATAGAGTCAAATAAATCGTCACTTTTCTTTTTCTCTTTCCCTAAAGCAATGATTTGGTTGTGACCAACATGGAAAGGGCTTAACTCCATTTAAGTGGATCAGAGGCTTCATCGTTCTTTTCCCATATGGTTCTTAATGCATTCATTCTTAATAGTTGTTCTTCTTGGAGATTTCTATCATTAGCCGTCTCTTAGGAGAATCCAATTAAGTATGGTTCTGAGGATCCTTGCTAGGATCTTTGGATTCTACTGGCCATGATGAAGTAAGACCTTGAGTGGGAGAGCTTGGAAATAATTGGGTTAGAGGACTGTGGTGTTGGGTGTTCAACGGATTCGGAGGTTCAAGCCCTCCTTCTAGCGCCAAAATGTTAACAAGAAAACTTGTCAACACCCCAAAGTGAATTTGAGGAAAAAAGTTAATCTCTTTTGATCTGCTTTACCTAAGTTGAGGAGATTGGTAGGTGTGTATTCCCCTTGGTTAAACTTTCGAATTAGATGATTTTGTGAAGGTTTTCTTGTATCAACTCAACCTTTCGAGCTCACTGAGTAGTATGACTATTTTTTCGAAAGCCATCCTTTCAATGCAGTTTCGAGACATAAATAAATAGCTCTATGAATCCTAAGATATGGTTTTACTTAATGGGTTTCAACCTTGTCGACTACTAGGTTATTTGATGACCTAGGATTTTGGTTCTAAGAACTAAGGTCAATTCAGCTGGGTTTTAAGTTTCTACCTTGTCGAAAGTTTGAGTCTTAATTGTCTTGGGTTTGGATTGAAAATCAAAGGTAAAACTGGTTTGGATTAAGGTTTCGATCCACTCAAATGTAAAAGTCCAATGAAAGGTGGCCAGATATTTAAAACTGGAATTACTTGAGAATGCAGATGTTTCAACCCAGTTAGAATAGACCTTTTGATGTGGTCGACACCTGTAATACAAAATTAGATCTAATAAAAGCTTGTGAAACAACTAAGTAATGAAAGATATTGAAGACTTCCCTTTCGTAACACAACAAAGTCATTATTGCTCAATTCCCCAAGTTCAATTTACAAATTAGGATTACAGCCTTTTAGAATTAAGAAAATAAAAGTGCAGAATGACTGAGTTCAGATCCCCAAAACTAGAGCCCTTGGGTATTATTTATAGGTGCGGGTCAGCACCTTTCGACCACAATGCTTTCAACTTGATCAAAAGGTGGCTGTCGTATTGTCTTTTGAATGCTTCTGCCTTTGTCGAAAGAGATGGTCGCCTTTCTTAACTATGTTGCTTTGCAGGATCTTTTCACTCTATCGATAGGCAATATCCAGGGGTTTCGAAGGTGTTGCAATTCTGATGGTTTCGACTCTGTTAGTTGATCATAAACTTTTGCCTGTGACTTGATGCAGAACCTTTCTTGGATAGTATTGGCTTCGGCCAGTTCGAAAGGCTTGGCTAGGCTTTCGAAAGGGTTACACGGATCAATGTATGTTCCCGAGTGGTTTTAGCGAAGGCGAAACCTCTAGTTCCGAAAGTTTTTGCGCTTATATGAAGAGTTGTCCTTCTTTGTCTTCATAAGGTGCTTCTTTAAATCATTCGACAATTCTTCGTGCATATGGAATCAACTGCTTCGGAAGGTGGTCACTGAAGCGGAAGGGAGCTTTCGATCCTTTCAACCCCTTTGAAAGTTTATGATACTTTTTAACCTTTATCATAGCATCCTTTCGACTCCTTTGAAAGGTCTTGCTGGAGCTTCTTCCCCTTATTTTTCTTTGTCTTCTGCTCAGTCTGTTTCGACTAGGTTAAAAAGAACTATAGCAGTAACATACATTTTAGTCCATTATTGTTTGATGAGCTTGGTTAGCTTATTCTCAAGCTGGAACAAAGGACTTATCCAACCTCCCTCTAGGAGGTGCCTTGACCTGGCCATAGTGTGGCATTACCAAGGGCATTGATTCTTTAACCTAGCCATAATGTTGCACAGATGAAGGCTTACTCTTACCTCCCTCCAGGAGGTGCCTCGACCTGGCCATAGTGTGGCGCTACCATGGGATTGTCGATGCTTTAACCTGGCCATAGCATAGTGCAGATAAATGCTTACTCTAACCTCCCACCAGGAGGCGCCTTGACCTGGCAATAGCATGGCGTGACTAAGGGATTGTCGATGCTTTATCTTGGGTATCGTGGTATGGATAAAGGCTTACACTCCTCCTTCCAGAGGTGTATTGCCATAGCCAACTCAACGCGGATAAAGGCTTCGACCGTCAAATGTATTGTTCAAAAGCAAGGAGAATTCCTTTTCCAACCTTGTAGACATTTATTTTGAAGAAAGAGATGCTTTATTCATTCATTGTGGGAAAACATGGTCCTAGATGTTCTGCGTTCCGTGTTCTAGGAACCATATTGCCATCTAGTTGGCATAAATTTTAAGCTCCTAAGAGAATTACTTTGCATATTATTAGGGGACCTTCCCAATTTGGTCATAACGGTCCATCCGCGGGATATCTCATGTTTTCCATTAACCTTTGAAGTACTATGTCTCCTTCTCGAAATGATCTTGTTTTCACTTTTGAGTTGTAATATTTCAAAATGCTTCTTTGATATTTTGCTGTTCGAATTGCTGCTTCATCTCTCAACTCATGTAACAATTCCAACGATTCTCTCTTTAGCTCCTAGTTTAAATTGAATGCACATGCGATCCTTCGATGTGAGGGTATTTCATTTTCAACTTGTAACATCGCCTCACACCCATATATTAAAGAATAGGAAGTATGTCCCATTGTTGTTCTGGTAGAAGTTCCATAAGCCCATAGTACAAGTGGCAACTCTTCAACCCAATTTCCTTTGTCTTTGTTCAATTGTTTTTTCCAAATAGTCTTTGTAGTCTTATTTGCAGCTTCAACGGCCCCATTTGCCTTCGAATGTGCTATAGAGGAAAAGGCTTAATAATCCCATTCTTCTAACAAAACCGAGAGAATTCTTCATTGTCAAACTACATTCCACAATCTAAGATAATCTTATAAGGAATTCCAAATCTGGCTATAATGTTTTTAGTGAAAAATCTAAGCACTTTCCTAGAAGTGATCTTGGGGAGTGGTTCTGCTTTGACGCACTTAGTAAAGTAGTCTATGGCGACTATAATATATTTTGCTCCTCCTTTAGAAATTGGTAATGGGCCGACTAAGTCAATTCCCCATATATCAGAGGGCCATGGACTTGTAATCAAGGCTAACTGATTTGGTGGTAACTGGGGAATCTTTGAGTATTTCTGGTATTTCTTGCATCTCCTTACATATTCAATGGCTTAACTTACTATACAAGGCCAATAAAAATCCTATCTCATTATCTTTCTTGCCAACTTTGTCCCGTTAAGGTGATCTCCACAAAATCCTTCATGCGCTTCCACCAACAATTTCATCCCATCTTCAAAGCTTACACATCTTCAGTAAAGTAGTGCATATCCTTTCTTGTTAAGGATTCCATCCACTATTGTAAAGGTTGGAGCTTCTCACCAGATTTTTCTAGCCTCACCCTTATCGGATGGCAATGTTCCTTTAGAAGGATATTCGACAATAGATGACTTCCAAGTGTTATTATACCAATCATCTATCCTTGGCTGATTGACTCTCTCATTTGAGATTTCTCTAATAACTTCCCTTCCTTCTTTCTCTTGTACTATCATTTGGGATCTTATTAGGACTAACAGTTGCTTTCTGTTCAATGACAAAATTTCTACCGGATTAGAAATTTACCGAAAAATTTCAAATTTAAATTTCCGCAAGCGCACGCCGTACAATAGTTAGTACGTGGCGAGTACGGGTCGTTCCGCAGGGAATTAGTAGAGTTTAAAAAAATCTATTCAATCAAATTAGACCAAATGGAGGAGAAATTGTTAACTAGAAATAAAAGGAGGCTAAACTTAGAATTAAAATGAGATGTAAAAACTATAACACTAAAGAACAATTTAGAGGCAAATCCACTCTCATATTTTTGCAAATCAACAAACAAATAATTTATGATCTCTAACTTTGATATTAAGTGAAATAATCATTGCATTTATCATAAGTATGGTTTGTTTATGTTATTAATTAACATAACTCAAACCATCAAACTATAATACAACAATTATACCACTTATAATTCTCATGAAAATGAAGCCAAAGCAAAAGCTATTTTAAGTATGATCTATTTACTATTGTAACTAGTAATATAGATCATCAAATTTCATTTTTACTTTCATTTCAAAATCAAAAATTTATTAGCAAATGATGATGTAAATTGTGTTTATGTTGAATAATAATAGCACATCTCCATAAGCAATATAAGCTATCTAACCCACTTGTATAAACATACATCAAAATTCACATTCATGAAGCATAAACAAAGAGATCATAAATCATAAAAATGTTGAAATTACATAAAGTTATAGAGCTTTATCACCCCTAAATTGAAGGGGTTAGCTACTCGTTTGTGTTATCAAATCAACACATGTAAGTTTCAACATTGAAAATGAAAGAAAGTAGATAATAAACAAAGAAAAAGAAGATTAACTACTAGAAGGAAATGAATAAAACTAGTGCATAAATGTAATTCAAAGCTATGAACATAGAAAGAAAGAGAGCATAGAAATAAACATTAACAATAAAACAAAGAAAAGCGTGTGGAAAAGAGAGATGAAAGAGGCTTGGAAGCCATTTTTATTTCATTCAACATAGAGCTTACAACTTACTTTCTTAATTTCCTAACAAATATGAAAAAGTAGAAGATATGTTCGTGTACATAAGAGGGTTATTTATACATGCATAAAACCATAATTCTATTTTTAAGGTGCTTCCCAAAATGCCCTTTACGAAGAGTGGTCACCAAGTAACCATTAGCCACTAATTAATCCCTCATTAAAAGTGCATGAACTTTAATCTCCACTTAGTTGTCCATTAGCTTCTAATTGTACATTTAGGTAAGTGGGTGGGGTCCTCCATGATCTTGAACTATTTCCTCTTCATTCCTTTGTATTTCCTTGTGCTTGCATATATCATCATGAATCCCTCTTCCATATGCATCAAAATATCCTATAAAAATAATAAAATATGTCCAAGTAAAAATTCTCAGATGACACATGCACAAAAAATGTCCATTTTGCCCCTGAATGAAGATGAATATATGATGATTTGAAATTAATTGAATTTTTGTTTTAAACATGTTAAAATGCCCAAATATGATATTTATTTAAAAAAAAGAGATAAAATATGGATTTATATATATGAACATTTATGTGCACATTAAATACCCCCACACTTATCTTTTTATTCGTCCTCGAAAAAAGGAAAACTAAGATACATCCGTTTTCGTAGGGAGCACGATTGCATTGAGCATATGCAACAAGCCGTTAAACCTCTTGGTGTCCCCAATAGGACAAGTGTTGTCTCGTGAGGGTTTTCAGCGGATACTATCCACAAAATACAAATGCAAAGTGAAAATATTTACAAAGTGCAAGATTTATTTACAATCGGATGAATGCAAGTTTTTGAAAATATTTACAAATGAAGGATTCAATTTCAATTCGACACTCATAAGTTAAATATAGGTTTTGGTCATTGTTTTGAAAATTTAAGTCATTTACTCGTCAAAACTTCCAATAAAAACGAAGTTATCGTAACAAATAGACTATAGTTTAACTCGTTGTTTCGGTTGATAACATAGTGCAACTATGAAATAGATCCTTAGTTGATTAGCAAAGTTTATCAAAGTGGTATTTTCATTTCTTTTCAATAATTAGTCAAATCAAATAAGTAAAAATAGTGCTCGGATTTCAATTGCTTACACTCTCTTATTCAAAAATATTATTGATATCAACAATATTTACATATGTCTAACTCAGGTAAACTGAGGCCAGATATATTATCCGTGCACTGCCTTGCGGACTGATGTGAGGGGAATACAGAGCATGGCGAGTGAACACACAAGTGTGAACACTTACCGACCGTAGGCGTTATTAAAAAGAATTTTTATATACATACATCTAACTCAGATAAACTGAGGCCAGATATACCGATCATGCACTGCCTTTCGGGCTTACGTGAGAAGGGTACAGAGCATGGCGAGTGAACACATGACTCTAGGTGTTAAAAATATATACATATATACAAAAGTTTATTTTATATTTTTATATTTTTTTTATTACACATACATATATATATATATATATTAGAAAGAGAGAGTTTTGCAAAATCAACTTAGCACCTTTTAACTTAGAAGATAAAATTGTTATATCCTTTACTTTAAATTTACCTCTTTTTTAAACAAAGATTTCCAATTAGAACATACTTCATAATTAACACATATGAACCTTACTATATACTAGTTAAACCATTGTTATTTGTAATCAAACTTCATTTTTATTTTTGTTTAGACAAATAAATTTTCAAGATTTCAATTTATTAACCAAAACTTATACTTATCCCATAGTGTTTCTTCAAAAGTAAATCAAAATGCTAAAAAGAAAATGTTTTGAGATTTTTTTTCTTTTTTTTAAGTTAAAAGAAAATAAAAATTCATAAATGCCATGAAACTTAAAAAAATGAAAATGAGACTCCCCCACACTTAATTTTGACTATGTCCTCACAGTCAATGCATGATATAATTAGTGTAACGGGCAAAACTATGTACATATTTACAAAAGAGGGTTAACATTCTTAGTAGACGTAGCTTGGCTCATGAAGGACCATGAGCTCCTCCACTTAGTTACTTGAAAATTCCAAGAAAGGTTTCAAACGATGACCGTTGACTTTGAAAATCGATCCATCCCTGGGGTTTTTCTATTTCTACGGCACCATGTGGAAAAACAGTTCGTACCACAAATGGTCTGGTCCATCTTGATCTAAGTTTCCCAAGGAATAAATGAAGTCTAGAGTCATATAATAGAACTTTTTGGTTAGGCGAACGCGTTTTCCTTAGGATTGACTTGTCAATAAAAACTTTTGTTCTTTCTTTGTAAATTTTCTTGTTTTCATACGCGTCGTTCCTAAGTTCTTTTAGTTCATTAAGTTGTAGTTTTCGGTTTTCGCCAGCTTTCTCAATATCAAAGTTTAAGTTCTTTATTGCCCACAATGTTTTGTGTTCTATTTCAACGGGTAAATGGAAAGCTTTACCGTAAACTAAACGAAATGGGGACATCCCAAGGTTAGTTTTAAAAGTAGTCAGTAAGCCCAAAGCACGTCGGTCAATTTCTGAGACCAATCTTTTCAATTTTTGTTAACAGTTTTTTCCAAGATTTGTTTTAGTTATCGATTTGAAACTTCAACTTGTCCATAAGTCTGAGGATGATACAGAGTGGATAACTTGTGGGTTATCGAGTTTTTTTTCATTAAAATTTCGAAAGAACGATTACAAAAATGTGTTCCGGTATCACTGATTATTATGCGAGGCATGCCTAACCTCGAAAAGATGTTTTCTTTGAGAAATTTCACAACAATTCTATGGTCGTTGGTTTTGCAAGGAATGGCTTCAACCTATTTTGAGACGTAACTGACAGCTTGAAGGATATAAAAGTTTCCAAAAGAATTGGGAAAAGGTACCATAAAGTCGATACCCCAAACATCAAAGATTTCGATTGTAAGAATGGGGTTTAAAGGCACCATATCTCGTCGAGAAATTCGTCCATGCATTTGACATCAATCGCAAGTTTTAAAAAATTCAAATGAGTCTTTGAAGAGAGAAGGCCAATAGAAACCACACTGATGCACTTTTTCTGCAGTTTTTCGAGGATCGAAATGTCCACCACATGCTTGATCGTGACAAAATGAAAGAACACTCCTGATCTCTTTATCCAGAATGCAACGTCGAATGATTTGGTCGGAACAATATTTGAACAAGTATGTATCGTCCAAATGGAAATAATTCACTTGGGACATGAATTTGTATTTGTCCTGTTTTGACCAAGATGGGGAAGTTGCTTTAGTGACTAAGTAGTTCACTATACCAGCGTGCCATGGGTCGATAGAAATTGAAAGAAGTTGTTCATCGGGGAAGTTTTCATTGATTGGCAAAGAAGATGGTGCATTCGGAAGACGAGACAAGTGATCGGCAATGACGTTCTCAGATCCTTTTTTGTCTTTAATTGTAAGGTAAAATTCTTAAAGTAAAAGGATCCATCGAATCAAACGGGATTTAGCATCCTTTATAGCGAAGAGATATCGAAGCGCAAAGTGGTCCGTGTACATAGTAATGTGTGTACCTATCAGGTAAGGTCGAAACTTTTCAAGCGCAAAAGACAACTAGAAGCTCTTTTTCGGTTGTGGTGTAGTTGAGTTGAGTCTCATTCAAGGTCATGCTATCATAGTAGATAACGTGAAGGATCTTGTTGATGCGTTGTCCTAAGACAGCACCAACAGCAAAGTTCAAAGCATCACATATTATTTCGAAAGAAAGATCCTAATTGGGTGCGCAAATGATTAGAGCAGAAATGAGTTCCTTCTTAAGACGTTTGAAAGAAGAGATACAATCAGAGTTAAAATCGAAAGGAACATCTTTTCCGAGGAGAGTTGTCAAAGGACGAGCGATTTTGCTAAAGTATTTTACAACGCATCGGTAAAAGCCAGCGTGTCCTAGAAAATCAAATGTCCTTGAAAGATTTGGGAATGGGTAGATTTGCAATGACATCGATTTTCGCTTTATCTACCTCAATGCCTTTATTTGAGATGATATGTCCAAGGACTATGCCTTGTTTGACCATAAAGTTGCATTTTTCCCAATTCAAAGTCAAATGTTTTTCTTTACATCTGTTTAAAATCAACTCGAGATAATGTAAACAATCGGAAAAAGAATCGCCAAAGATTGAGAAATCGTCAATAAAAACTTCTAGAAAGCGTTCAATCATGTTGGAAAAGATGCCAACCATGCATCGTTGGAAAGTCGCAGGAGCGTTACAAAGCCCGAATGGCATATGTCGATAAGCAAATGTACCGAATGGACACGTGAAGGTCGTTTTCTCCTGATCTTTGGGAGCGATTGGAATTTGGTTATAGCCGGAATAACCATCAAGGAAGCAGTATAATTCATGGTCGGCTAAGCGTTCGAGCATTTGGTCAATGAAAGGAAGAGCGAAGTGATCTTTACGTGTTGCGGCATTTAGTTTTCGATAGTCGATGCAAACAGGGCAACCCGTTTGAGTTAGAGTTGGAATAAGTTCGTTTGAATCGTTCTTAACAACGGTTAGCCCAGACCTTTTCGGTACAACGTGAATTGGGCTAACCCATGAACTATCAAAGGTTGGGTAAATTATTCCGTTGTTGAGAAGTTTAAGAATTTCATCACGCACCGCATCTTTCATTTTTGGGTTAAGCCGTCGTTGCGCATCACGAACAGGCTTGGCATCGTCGATTATATGGATGCGATGTTGAACAATAGCAGGGATAATTCCCTTTACATCGGAGATCGACCATGCCATCGCTTCCTCGTTTTTCAAAAGAATAGAAAGTAAGGAAGTTTCTCGATCAAGAGAGAGAATTGCGGAAATTATGACGGGCAACGTTTCGTTATCACCTAAGTATGCGTACTTAAGGTGATCGGGAAGTGGTTTGAGGTCCAACTTTGGGAGTTTCACGATTAAAGAATTGGGTTCAGATTCGGACTCAATTGGAAGCGATTCAAAGGAAAGAGTGTATTCAATTTCGTTGGGGATTTTGTGAAACAATTTTTCGTACTCGGCCTCGCGTTCGTCGTTAAGGTCAAGTATCTCATTTTTGAAGTTTTCGTGAACGGCACTAACTTCCAACGTTTGGTCATGAGGTTCATTCGATTGGCTTTCAAGATTGAAAATGTTGAGATCCAAAGTCATGTTTCCAAAAGAGATTTTCATCGAACCGTTACGACAATTGATTAAGGCATTTGAGGTGGCTAAGAATGGTCGGCCTAAAATCAATGGAATTTGACTGGCGGGATTTGTCACGGGTTGTGTTTCGAGAACGATAAAATCAACGGGGAATATGAATTGCCCTATTCGAATGAGCCATCCTCAATTTCTCCTACGGGATTCTTAATCGAGCGATCGATAAATTGAAGCGTGACTTTTGTGGGTTTGAGCTCACCTAAGCCTAATTGTTCGTACATGGAGTATGGAATCAAGTTGACACTCGCCCCTAAGTCTATCAAACATTTGTTAATCGTCTTGTCTCCAATTGTACATGAAATCCTAGGGCAGTCAGGATCTTTGTATTTAACGGGCATGGATTGGGACAAGACTTCACTCAAACTAGTGGCTAAGAAGACTTTTTTAGGCACTTGATTGTGTTGCTTTTGGGTACACAAGTCCTTAAGAAAAACTTATTCAACGAAAAAATTTCTATCGGATTAGAAATTTTCCGAAAAATTTCAAATTAAAATTTCTACAAGCGCACGGCGTACAATAGTTAGTAAGTGGCCAGTACGGGTCGATCCGCAGGGAATCGTTAGAGTTTAAAAAAATCTATTCAATCAAATTAGACCAAATGGAGGAGAAATTGTTAACTAGAATTAAAATGTGATGTAAAAACAATAAGACTAAAGAACAATTTAGATGCAAATCCACTCTCATATTTTTGCAAATCAATAAACAAATAATTTATGATATCTAACTTTGATATTAAGTGAAATAATCATTGCATTTATCATAAGTATGCTTATGTTATTAATTAACATAACTCAAACCATCAAACTATAATACAACAATTATACCACTTATAATTCTCATGAAAATGAAGCCAAAGCAAAAGCTATTTTAAGTATGATTTATTTACTATTGTAACTAGTAATATAGATCATCAAATTTCATTTTTACCTTCATTTCAAATCAAAAATTAATTAGTAGATGATGATGTAAATTGTGTTTATGTTGAATAAGAATAGCTCATTTGCATAAGCAATATAAGCTATCAAAACCACTTGTATAAACTTACATCAAAATTCACATTCATGAAGTATAAACAAAGAGATCATAAATCATAAAAATGTTGAAACTACATAAAGTTAGAGAGCTTCATCACCCCTAAATTGAAGGTGTTTAGCTACTCATTTGTGTTATCAAATCAACACATGTAAGCTTCAACATTGAAAATGAAAGAAAGTAGAGAATAAACAAAGAAAAAAGAAGATTAACTACTAGAAGGAAATGAATAAAACTAGTGCATAAATGTAATTCTAGGCTATGAACATAAAAAGAAAGAGAGCATAGAAACAAACATTAACAATAAAACAAAGAAAAGCATGTAAAAAAGAGAGCATAAAGAGGCTTGGAAGCCATTTTTATTTCATTCAATATAGAGCTTACAATTTACTTTCCTAATTTCCTAACAAATATGAAAGAGTAGAAGATATGTTCATGTACATAAGAGGATTATTTATACATGCATAAAACCCTAATTCTATTTTTAGGGTGCTTTCCAAAATGCCCTTTAGGAAGTGTGGCCACCAAGTAACCATTAGCCACTAATTAATCCCTCATTAAAAGTGCATGAAGCTTTAATCTCTATTTAGTTGTCCATTAGCTTCTAATTGTACATTTAGGTAAGTGGGTGGGGTCCTCCATGATCTTGAGCTTGAATTATTTCCGCTTCATTCTTTTGTATTTTTCTTTCAAGGATAGAACAATCACGAAGACAAAATCAATTTTTTTATATATAAAAGGATGGAACTTAAAAACAAATTAAAACCAAACAAATTTACAACAAATTTTTTTTTGGGAATAAAACAAAAGGAAACTAATAGAATGCAAACCCCTTCTTTTTTTGTTTTTGTTTTGTTTTTTAAGGATTGAAGTATAGAAATTTAAACAAAATAAAATTAAAACAGAACAAAAAAGAAGTTCACTCAAGCCCACAAAATTCCACCTTCGATTTCTTTTTCTTTTTTTTGAAGGGAGAAAGTAAGAAGAAAGAAGTCCTAAAATAAGAGAAAAATACAACACACTAGAGCCAATTGAAAACAACTCGCTTTTTTTTAGAAATTTCAAAATATGAGTGAACTTAAAAGAGGAAAACTAAGCAAAAGTAAAACAAAATTATATACACTCGGCCTGTTTCACAGCCCAGCCCAGAATAAAATAAAATATTATTTTTTTATCAACTTTCTTAAGAACTTTGAATACCCTTTTTATTAATGCTCCCTTTATCAAATGCCTTAACCTCTGCAAACTACTTTCTTCTACGTTCAACCCGAAATAACAATCAAAGCTTCAAACCTTCTTTCAATTTTTTTTATTCAGAAATACATAATTCAAAATCGATGTTTGAGAGTGGTTCAGGGAGTTTGATTCTGGGGTCCGCGATGTTTCTCGTGGCGATTTTAGATGCCGATTTGGTCGCGGTGGTTTCGGTTGATAGAGGTGATGGTGGAGATGGTGAAGTCGATGGTTTTCGGTTACTGGATTGGGCGAGGCGGTTTGCGAAACGTGTTGAGGAATTTATGGGTTTGGAGATTGTCGCGTTTGGATTTTTGTTATTGGTAGATGGCAGAGGCGAACGTAGGTGGTCGTGGTTCAAGGCTGTCGTGATTGTTCGCGATTGGTGATGGATGTGGGAATAGACGTGCTAGTTTGCGATGGTTGTGGTCGCGCTGCTCTGATTTTGGGTGAAGGTTGATATAGGTTCGTTGGTTCATGAGTTTGTGGAATTGAGTTCGGTGAGGTGCTGGGATGAAGGCGGAGTTCGTGGAAAGGTAAAGCAACAGTTTTGAAGTTGATTGAACTATGTATTGGAAGGTGACGTTCAACTGTAGTGGCAAATTTGGAGAGATGTAAGTTGTATGGGTTATTTGGTGTGTATGAAGGAGTAATGGGGATGTATGTGATGTGACAATGTTGCTGGTGGATGGAAAATGAAATGGGGTGGTTGAGTTTGCAGTTTGGCTTATGGTTTGGTGTATGGTATGGCAAATAATTTTTTTATTTTTTTTGGTTGTGCTTGGCAATGGAGAATAGAAGATAATATATATGGGTTGTGAAGGTGTGAGATTGAGGGGAGTATGAGGTGGAAATGGGAGTTCGATGTGTTAGTTGTTGGGGAATTGCATTGATTAGGGTTGCAGAAGCTTGTTCTAGTTGTTCTGATGGTCAAGAATGTGGTTTTGAATTGTTGAAGAGGCGTGTGATGATAAGTTGAGAAGGCAATTGTTTGTTGATTGGGGTTGGCGAGGTGATTTGCGGCTAAGGTATGGAGACTATTGTGTGTGATGACAGTTTCTAGTGGAAGTGTTGCTGGGTGACACGACTTTTGTGGAGGTCTGTAGTGTGCGGTTTCTGATAGTGGCTGTTGAAAGTGGAGCAAGTGCAGTGTTTTACAATTGTGGAGCAGTGGGGATGATTTATGTTTGGGTTGAATGTGGTATATCTAATGCACATGAATGAAGTTAAATGAATGTGGTGAATGCAGCAGTTTTGGTGGTATATTGTCTTGATGGTTTAGAAGTTGAGTGGAGTGACTGAGGTGTTGGTTGTTGTTGTGCTTTGAGGGGATTGAATGCAAGGAGAGTGGAGTGGAATGTTGATGAATGTCGGTTATGATGTGAAGGGGTTGTTTTAGCTGTATGTTTGTGGAGGAGTTGATCAGTGTTGTTGGTAGTTTTTTGTGAAATGTTGAAGACTATTGAAGTAGATAAGTGATATTAGAGGCACCGTGGGGGGAAATGGCAATAGTGAAGAGGGTGGAGTCTGGAAATGGCAGCAGTTATTAATTTGATTCGAGAATTTTTAGCGTGTAATTGTGGGTGGTTGACTGAAGTGTGGAACTGAGAGTGAGGCCAAGCTGGGAATGCAGAGAACAGTGGGTTAAAGATATGTGCAAGGAGATATGCACTGTTTGCTTGAAGACAGTTTTTTTAATTTTTATCGAAAAGCAATGTAAAAAGAAAATTAAATGTAATTGAAAATTGCAAATGAAATAGAATATTCTTTTTAAAGATTGTGTATGCTCTTTTTTTTATAATGAAAATGCAAATGGAAAATGAAAAGAAAACAAGCACACAAAGAAAATGCAATCAAAAATCACACAACACACAATATTTTTCTTTTCTTTTTTTTAAATGCAAACACACACAACAAACACACAATAAAAATAAAAAAAATAATTCGAAGAATAGAAAATTAAAAATCAAAGCAATTCTCCGGCAACTGCGCCAAAAGCTTGTTCAACGACAAAATTTCTATCAGATTAGAAATTTGCCAAAAAATTCCAAATTAAAATTTCTGCAAGCGCACGGCGTACAATAGTTAGTACGTGGCGAGTACGGGTCGATCTTTAGGGAATTGTTAGAGTTTAAAAAAATCTATTCAATCAAATTAGACCAAATGGAGGAGAAATTGTTAACTAGAAATAAAATGAGGCTAAAACTAGAATTAAAATGTGATGTGAAAACTATAAGACTAAAGAACAATTTAGATGCAAATCCTCTCTCATATTTTTGCAAATCAACAAACAAATAATTTATGATCTCTAACTTTGATATTAAGTGAAATTGTTTGCACAAAAAATGGACAAACACCTCAAAGTCGTATGATTTAGTAGATCTTATGTTGTTCTTAGTGATTTGGGTGATTTATGCAAATATACGAAAAGCAAGGGCTAAACTGTAAAAAGACACGCAGATTTATAGTGGTTCAGCCAGAATGTGCCTACGTCCACTTTATATGTTGTTTCTCTTGTCTTGTTTAGATTACAAGTACAAAGCTTTGATACAAGTAAAAGAAAGTTGTTTGAAAGTTCTCTCCGTGCTTGAGCTCTCAAACTTGTCCCCATTGTTGTACCCCTGCCCCTCTATTTATAGAGTGAGGCTGGGGGTAGGGGTCCTGGATGTGTACAGCTGCTGATGGGCCTGGGTTGACGCGATCTGGCCTGGTAGTGTTGGTTCGGAATGTCTTGGTCCGGTAGTAGGTGGTCCGGTAGGAGCTTGGTTCGATGGCAGCTAGGAGACGGTTGGTCCGGCAGTGGTAGGAGAAGCTTGGTCCGGCAGTGGTAGGAGAAGCTTGGTCCAGCAGTTGGAGTTGGTTCGGCAACGAGGTAGGAGAAGCTTGGTCCGGCAGTTGGAGTTGGTTCGACAACGAGGTGGGAGACAAGTTAGTTCGGTAGATGCTCTGGTTTGGTGTTGCTTGGAAGTGGACCGGTGGAGCTTTAATTTGGAGGGTGGCTGGTCCGGTGGTGAGAATCTGCCCAACATTTGCCCCCCAAAGTGGGGCGTATGCTGGCATACGGCTTACTTTGTTTATTCGGTCCCTGAGTGCCGGTCCAGTTGGCCCGGTGTCTTTCATTTTCCTATAAGTAGAGGCGTTAAGCCTTCGTCATTCCTTACCGAGTGAGATAGCCGATCCACTAAGTGCAGAATCAAGCTTGACCGAATCGTCTGAGTACCGAATCTTTCTTCACTGCCGATCCAGGTGAGTTTGTTTCTGCCGAACGAACTTCTAGGGCTAGGCTACCAATGGACAAAAGGGGTTCGAATACCGAATGAGCTCGGGGCGTTTTAAACACCGAATGAACTTGGAAACTTTGGACTTCCGAATGAACTTTCATATTGGGATGCCGAATGAGCTTTTGGTTGGAATTTACTGAATGAATTTGGGGATTCCGAGTGTCGAATGGTTTTCGAGACTCCGACACCATATGAAATTTTATATTCACTTTACCGAATGACAGTGGGAGTTTGAGCGTTTTGATTTTATGAGTGAAATCTCACATTACACACTTACTTGTTTACATCCTCTGTTCTAACAATGTGTTTTTCCGGTGTTGTAGATAATGTCTCGCAAAGCGGAAACTCGATCAGATAAAAAGAAGCTCCAGGGCGAATGAGAATCTTCCGCAGTGCCCCCTGCTCAGCCAGGACCGGAACGTCACGGAACTGCCCTAGATCACTGGTGGACGGGTACGGCCCTCAGGAGCTTCTGAACTCCCCGCCCGATTGCTTTCCCAGCTCCCTCAAGGAGGAGCAGCTTGATGTCATCTCCCGTTCTTTTGGAATCAATAGAGCGCGCATGTTGTTGCCAGGGAGAGAAGTTATGCCATATGACCCTCCCAAAGGGTACTTTGCCTACAGCAGATACCACTGTATGTGTGGTGCCATTCCGCCTCTTAATGCTTGGGTAGCCAGCGTCCTTACATATCTAAAGGTGGCCCCATTCCAGCTTCAACCCAACTCCTATGCTATACTGGTGAGCCTCTTCGTCATCTTCCAGAGGAAGTATGGGCGTGCTCCTTCCAACCGGGAGATCCGGTACTTATATAATCTGAGGGGCTATAAGAAGGGGTCCCCATATATCAGCTTGGAGTCAGCTGTAACCTTCAAGCCGGTCTTGGATCTGTATTCTAAGTTCAGCATGTTCAAGAAGGAGTGGTTCTTCGTCAGAGACGACTCTGTTTCTATTCGGCGTTTCACCTCTGGATGTAAGTCGACGCTTTATTTATAATTTCCATTCTGGTTGCGATGCTTCTTCTCATACGTTTTCATTTTTGCTAGCGACAGGTGGCTTTGCGGTTGTTGAGACTGACCGCCTGGTTCAGATGGCTGCTGAGATAGAAGCTATCCCCGGGAGAGATAGATCAGCTGCCTACCTGATCAGAAATGCGACCCTTCTGGAGTATAACTTGATCCTTCCACAACAGTCAGTAGTCAAGCTGAGGGAAACGGCGGAGGAGAGGGCGGCTGCTCAAGCTAAGGGAGGTGTCACGGTAGAGAGTGGCAAGAGGAAACCTTTCACGAAACCTCCTGCTGTCGGAGGTAAGAAACTTAAGAAGTCGGACGGTCCTTCACCCAGCAATTGTCCACTTACCCAGGGGGAGGAAGACGTAGAGGAGGAGAGAGGTGAGGGTGGAGATGGTCGGGAAGGTGATGATGGTGGCGATGGCATCGGGGCCTTGCTTCCTGGGCAGGCAGGCGAGATTCAGGAGTGGACGGATGATGCATTTCGTCAGCCTTTCGAGGGGCTGGACGGAGAAACGGCTTTGGTATAGAAATCCGGGAAAGCTGACAAGGCTGAGATCGGTGCAAGCGTGTCTTCCCAGACTGTTCCAGCCAAGGTGGCTCCGACGACTCAAGGTGAATTTTTGACTTCTGCAGGCTCCATTTATGATAGGGACATAGGAATATTTTATGATCCGCTCCCGTCCTGGAATGAAATCCAGGACTTATTGCAGTATCCTACTTCTCCCCAGGGTTTGTATATCAGACGTGTTTCCTTTCTTCTTTTAACTTTTAATTTATCGCATTTCTTGAATTATGGATTAATGTAAGCTTGTGACACTAGTTCTTCATATCAGGAGCAGGTAAAACGGCCAAAGCCTCAGATCTTCGACACAGGCTTGAACAATACAAGCTTTCCAAAGCTTCCGCCAAGCCGAAGCCTTCGACCCACCGTTTCGGGGATGTAGTCGGCTACCGTCCTCTTCTCGGGGTTATTGAAGAGGGTATTCAAAAGAGAAAGAGGAGTCATCCCTCATCTGAACCTTCACTTGGTCCTCAGCCCCCAGTTCAGCCTCTTCATGATATCACGGAGGAGGATAGCGAGTTTGCACTCTCTCCGCACCCGTCCGAAAACCCTACCGTTATTCAGATTGATCGTCCTGACTTGGCTCGTAATCCATTTGCGGGTCATCCTGATCTGGATCCAAGTTCCCATGATATTACCTTTGACGAGGTTACTGGTGAGCACCTTCTTCCCCGCAATCCCATGGTACGGGTGCTCGATGAGGCTAAGTCCTTAGATCTCGATCTACTTACTACTCGGATAGTTACCATGGGAGACGAGGCCAAGGCTAATATTGATCGGGTGACGGAGGAGACTAGGAAGCTGATGGGGCATCATGCCCGGCTGGTTAAGGCTGGAGAGGAGATTGGGAGTGCCAACATCCGACTACGATTGATGGTTTCGGACCAGGCCAAACAGCTTGCTGATCAGGCCATTCAGATTTCTCAGCATGAGGCTGCCTCCGGGCGGTTGAGGAAGGCTATGGAGGAGGCTAGTAAGGCGGAACTGCGGAAGATGGAGGCTGCCTGCAAGGAGCAGATAAATATGGCCATCTCGACAGTGGATGAGGTTCGGAGGGCGGATCTTGAGCGGGTAGAGGAGCTGTCGGGGAAGCTTGAAGCCGCAGAGCTGGCTTAGGTTAGGCTGAAGGAGGAGATGGAGGCGATGCGGAAATCCCTTCAGGCTGACTGCTCGAGATACCGATTGGAGAGTGAAACTGCCGTTGGAAGGTTGTCGGCTTCTGAGGCCCGAATGAGGGAGTTTGAGGAGAATGAGGGGATGATGGATGAAATGCTTCAGGACATGTACTTCCGAACTTGGAAGCAGGGCAACCTATCCTGGATGGATGATTATCCTAGGGTCATGGCTAAGATTTATCTTCGGGCTCTGGAGGAGGCTAAGGCGGATGCGGATAAAGGGGGTGGCGTGGCCTTCATCATGGATGTGGTCACTGCCCAGTTTTCCAAGGAGGAGAAGGTGGCGGTGAAGGAGGGTATGCGGTTTCTTGCTGCTGAGGACGCAGGTGTGCAAGTAGAGGATGACGACCAGGATAGTCAAGAAGCAGGTGCTGCTAAGTCTTCCTTCTTAGTCTCTCCATTAACTTGGTTTCTTATCACTAATGAATCCTTTCTCTGACTGGACAGGTGGTCAACAGGACAAGGATAAAACTCCAATGCAGCCGGCCCCTTGATTAGACCTGGAAAAACTCTTTTGTGGACTTGACAGGGTTGTATATGTTAGTCTTAAAACAGTAAAGTGACTCTTAGGTTGTAATATTTTGCCACTTGTAATAAATAGACTTATTTTTGACGTGTAATTCTTTAACTTAAGCTGATTTTGTCGTCTTCTGAATGTTTGTTGCTATTTTGACTTGCCGTATGAGAAATATAGCCATGCATATTCTTGTAATCAAATTGTGTTTGATGTCAGGTTCTTGCTTAAAACATGATTTCACGACTTGCAATGTTAGCGCTAGGTGTGAATAAATTATGGTCATGTGTTTATATATGAAAGAAGGAAGTACCGCCCTTTAGATTTTGCTTGTAGATGGAAGCTTTGAATATCCTGCGCGACCGAGTAAGGGATGCGGTCCATTATCTTGCTGTGAGTATCCGCTTCTATTAGTGAGTGTCTCCTGTTTTGTGTCCTGTACTTCAGGAATTGTTACAGAGGATAGGAGAAAGGTTTCTTAAATAAAATTGAAACATGTGAAAAAGTAAAACTTCCAATCAAGGAAGGCCTTCGATGTGCTTAAGTTCGTGGCAAACGGGTTTTGTAGTCACTTTCCCTAGCTGTGGGTCTTGGAGACATTTGTCACCCATCTTACGCCCCCACGGGGAGTTAATTCTTTTTTACCACAGCCGCACTTAAGACACATCGGAGCCGAGATCGTGCACAGTAAGTAGTAACTACCCGGGCCATTATGGCCCGTAATCATGGGTATTATTCGATTTACTGTGGCCGGCTAGCGTGGGTGTCGATCGTCAACTGTGAACTACCCCTGGCTGGCCACACCTTATGTTGGGGCTTATAGTCGGTTCACAGTTGCCGGCGAGCCTAACGCCGTAATGAGCTGCCTCGGCTATAGTCGGCCTTCTCGGTGGCTTATAATCGGCTCATTACAGTTGGCTTTAAGGGCCGCCGCGAGCAATGAGTTAACCCGCAGCAGAGGGATGCCGGAGCAAATGTGTCTCATTGGCGAGGGCATAGATTCGCATAGTACCTGTTAGGTCTTGTCCAGGAGAGGTTGCGCTGTGGAGCGCCTTGAATGACAATGCTATTTGCATAGGATTTTGTTCAACAAAAAAGGATACAGTTAACAAGAAGCCAAGATATGAAGGAACAAGTTAAAAAGAGACAAGTTTTTTAAAGTGGTTCGGCACGAAAATGCCTGCGTCCAATGATTCTCTTTGTTAATTCACTTCATATGGGCAGTATGAGTTAAGAAAAGTATCGACGAAGGTGTTGGATGTTCCATGCCCTCTGGAACACCTCCCCGTCCACTGTTGACAAAATATAAGCTCCATTGCGAAGATCTTTATGAATTACATATGGTCCGTCCCAGATTGGATCTAGCGCTCCGGGGCACGGGAAGATTTGCTTGAGGATAAGATCTCCTTTCTGTAAGCTACGATGCTTGACTTTGGAGTTGTATTGCGTTGCCACTTTCTGCTTGTGGGCTGCTGTTTTAAGGACTGCATCATTTCTTCTCTCCTCCACTAGATCCAAAGACATGTGGAGGAGTTCTTCATTCTCTTCTGGGTTATAGTGGATCCTACGGTGGGAAGGCACTATAGTTTCAACTGGGAGCATAGCCTCCGATCCGTATGCCAAAGAGAAAAGGAGTATGCCCCGTTGATGTTCTGAAAGACGTGCGATTGGCCCATAGTGTCGTAGGAGGTTCATCCACCCAAGCGCCCTTCGACTTTTCGAGTTTCTTTTTTATTAGAGTTTTGAGAATTTTGTTGACGGCTTCGACTTTTCCGTTTGCCTGGGAATAAGCTACGGATGAGAAGCTTTTGTGAATTTCGTGCTCTTGGCACCAGTTGGCGAACTCCTCGCTGTCAAACTGAAGTCCATTGTCCGATATGATTTTGAATGGAACTCCGTACCTGCCTTAGTGGTTGATCGGTCAGAACTCTGATGGAATGAGATCGGAAATAGTGACACAGTTTCCGTGATGTGATTAGTAGGCAATAGGCTAGCTTCTCAAGTTTAGGATATCTGGTTTCTTCTTGTGCGCGGGGCGTTTGTATTTAACTTCGTCTTGAGTGGCCAGGGAGATGTTTTTGATCGTTTCATTTAAAGGAGTATAAGCGTCAAATCACGATTCTGGCCGATACAGGCACTTTTCTCCCTTCTTGCCCCCAGCATTGTCTCTAGAAGCATCCCTTCGAACGTCCTTTGCTACAGCGGACGTGCTGCCGTGAGCTACCTTATATTGTCGCCCTGACTGCCCTTTAGTGGCAGCATCTTCAAGCCTCATATATTTCTCGGCCTCATGGAAGAAATCGGGTAAAGTAGCTGGTTTTTTTTGTCAATCTTCTAGCAAATTTAGTATCCGGATGCACACCACTATAGAGGGCCATTAAGATAAGCTTCTCATTGGCATCTTGGACTGTGGCCGTTGCGGCATTGAATCGGGTTTGGTATTGCTGCAGCTTCTCTCCAGGTTTCTGCTTGATACTGGATAGGGAATAAGCATCCTTAGGTTGTTCCACATGAATGCGGAACTGGCTGATGAACTTTTCTTTCAACATTTCCCATGAGCTGATGGATCCCTGAGGTAGATGACAAAACCAGGAGGTAGCAAGGTCTGCTAAGAAGAGTGGAAAGCATTTGCAAAGTACTCCCTCTGTCGCTCCACTCATGAGCATATGTTGTGTGTATCTCTGCAAGTGTACAACGGGGTCGGAGGTTCCTTTGTAAGGTTCCATTGTTGGCATCTTCCATTCTCGGGGGGTGATAGCAATTTCGATGTTGCGGGCGAAAGGGCTGGTCACCCTAGCGCCTATCCCTCGATCTCTTTGCTCCCGTTGGACGCACTCTCTGAATAAGCATGCCATCCTTTCATCAGAATTTGGAGCAGATAGAAACGAATTTGGCTCTGTTCTGTGGGATTGATCCTGTCCAGATGATCTGTAGGGATGGTATCGTCTGTCATTCCTCATATTTTCGAGTGGCTGCCTTTGATCTTCTGGGAGCATGCTAGGGTCAGCTACAGTTGGCCTTTGCCTTGATCTTCCCCTGTCGGGTTCTGATCTAAGCACTTCCTCGGGTCCAACTTCGGGCTGGACTCTAGCTCGGCCCCATTCACTGGCATTTCCGTGGTTAGGTAGTATGACAGGCTCAGCTACAGTTGACCTCCATCCGGTACCTCCCCCGTTGGGTTCGGTACCAAACGTTTCCTCAGGCCTAACTTCGGGCTGTGCTCGATCTCGACTCCTACCATGGCTATTTCTGCCATTAGCTCCTTCGAAGAAGGAAGATCTTTGTTGTCTCTGAGATTCTCCAGACTGGGACTCGCCCCATGATTCAGTGTTGCGGTTGGATTCTTCAGCGTCCCTTAAGCGTGACATGAGATGGTCCACCAAGGCTTCCTGCTGGGACGTGAAGCGGTTAGTTACTTCAACCACAACTCTGTCCAAATCTGCCCTAGTAATTGCTGTAGGCTGTTCTGTGGCAGGAGTGGTTGGGTTAGCCTGTCCTTCATTTGTTACTGTTGCTGGAGGAGGACGATTTACTTGATTCGTGACAGCTGGATCTGGAAGACTACTAGATGCGATGTTTTTTCTTTTGTTAACATCTTTTCTCTGTTTGGGAGGCATGTTTTCCAAGTGGCGGACGATGCTGTTAGGAAAACTCGTTAAGTGGATGAACCTGAAGCTTCGAGCTTCTACCTCTCAGTGAAAGCACCAAAAATGTTTGCACAAAAAATGGACAAACACCTCAAAGTCGTATGATTTAGTAGATCTTATGTTGTTCTTAGTGATTTGGGTGATTTATGCAAATATACGAAAAGCAAGGGCTAAACTGTAAAAAGACACGTAGATTTATAGTGGTTCAGCCAGAATGTGCCTACGTCCACTTTATATGTTATTTCTCTTGTCTTGTTTAGATTACAAGTACAAAGCTTTGATACAAGTAAAAGAAAGTTGTTTGAAAGTTCTCTCCATGCTTGAGCTCTCAAACTTGTCCCCATTGTTGTACCCCTGCCCCTCTATTTATAGAGTGAGGCTGGGGGTAGGGGTCCTGGATGTGTACAGCTGCTGATGGGCCTGGGCTGACGCGATCTGGCCTGGTAGTGTTGGTTCGGAATGTCTTGGTCCGGTAGTAGGTGGTCCGGTAGGAGCTTGGTTCGATGGCAGCTAGGAGACGGTTGGTCCGGCAGTGGTAGGAGAAGCTTGGTCCGGCAGTGGTAGGAGAAGCTTGGTCCGGCAGTTGGAGTTGGTTCGGCAACGAGGTGGGAGAAGCTTGGTCCAGCAGTTGGAGTTGGTTCGGCAACGAGGTGGGAGACAAGTTAGTTCGGTAGATGCTCTGGTTTGGTGTTGCTTGGAAGTGGACCGGTGGAGCTTTAATTTGGAGGGTGGCTGGTCCGGTGGTGAGAATCCGCCCAACAGAAATAATCATTGCATTTATCATAAGTATGGTTTGTTTATTTTATTAATTAACATAACTGAAACCACCAAACTATAATACAACAATTATACCACTTATAATTCTCATGAAAATAAAGCCAAAGAAAAACCTATTTTAAGTATGATCTATTTACTATTGTAACTAGTAATATAGATCATCAAATTTCATTTTTACTTTCATTTCAAAATCAAAAATTAATTAGCAAATGATGATGTAAATTGTGTTTATGTTGAATAAGAATAGCTCATTTGCATAAGCAATATAACCTATCAAACCAACTTGTATAAACATACATCAAAATTCACATTCATGAAGTATAAACAAAGAGATCATAAATCATAAAAATGTTGAAACTACATAAAGTTAGAGAGCTTCATCATCCCTAAATTGAAGGGGTTTAGCTACTCATTTGTGTTATGAAATCAACACATGTAAGTTTCAACACTGAAAATGAAAGAAAGTAGAGAAAAAACAAAGAAAAAAGAAGATTGAATACTATAAGGAAATGAATAAAACTAGTGCACAAATGTAATTCTAAGCTATGAACATAAAAAGAAAGAGAGCATAGAAAAAAACATTAACAATAAAACAAAGAAAAGCATGTAGAAAAGAGAGAAGAAAGAGGCTTGGAAGCCATTTTTATTTCATTCAACATAGAGCTTACAACTTACTTTCTTAATTTCCTAACAAATATGAAAGAGTAGAAGATATGTTCATGTACATAAGAGGATTATTTATACATGCATAAAACCATAATTCTATTTTTAGGGTGCTTCCCAAAATGTCCTTTAGGAAGTGTGGCCACCAAGTAACCATTAGCCACTAATTAATCCCTCATTAAAAGTGCATGAAAGCTTTAATCTCTACTTAGTTGTCCATTAGATTCTAGTTGTACATTTAGGTAAATGGGTGGGGTCCTCCATGATCTTAAGCTTGAATTATTTCCTCTTCATTCCTTTGTATTTTTCTTTCAAGGATAGAATAAACACGAAGACAAAAACAATATTTTTTTATATATAAGGATGGAACTTAAAAACAAATTAAAACAAAACAAATTTACAACTAATTTTTTTAGGGAATAAAACAAAAGGAAACTAAAAGAATGCAAACCCCTTCTTTTTTTGTTTTTTTTTGTTTTTTAAGGATTGAAGTAAATATATTTAAACAAAACAAAGTTAAAACAAAAAAAAAGAAGTTCACTCAAACCCACAAAATTCCACCATCGATTTATTTTATTTTTTGAAGGGAGAAAGTAAGAAGAAAGAAGTCCTAAAACAAGAGAAAAATACAACACACTAGAGCCAATTGAAAACAACTCACTTTTTTTAGAAATTTAAAAATATACGCGAACTTAAAAGAGGAAAACTAAGCAAAAGTAAAAAAAATTATATACACTAGGCCTGTTTCACAGCCCGGCCCAGAATAAAATAAAATATTCTTCTTTTTATCAACTGTCTTAAGAACTTTGAATACCCTTTTTATTAATGCTCCCTTTATCAAATGCATTAACCTTTGCAAACTACTTTCTTCTACGTTCAACCGAAATAACAATCAAAGCTTCAAATCTTCTTTCAATTTTTTTATTCAGAAATACACAATTCAAAATCCCTGTTCGAGAGTGGTTCATGGAGGTTTATTCTGGGGTCTGTGATGTTGCTCGAGGCGATTTTAGATGCCGATTTTGGTCTTGGTGGTTTCGGTCGATACAGGTGATGGTGGAGATGGTGAAGTCGATGGTTTTCGATTACTGGATTGGGCGAGGCGGTTTGCGATACGTGTTGAGGAATTTTTGGGTTTGGAGATTGTCGCTTTTGGATTTTGGGTATTGGTAGATGGCAGAGGCGAACGTAGGTGGTCGCGGTTCAAGGCTGTCGTGATTGATCACGATTGGTGATGGATGTGGGAATGGTCGTGGTAGTTTGCGATGGTTGTGGTCGCGCTGCTCTGATTTTGGGTGAAGGTTGATTTGGGTTCGTGGGTTCGTGAGTTTGTGGAATTGAGTTCGGTGAAGTGCTGGGATGAAGTCGGAGTTCGTGGAAAGGTAAAGCGGCAGTTTTGAAGTTGATTGAACTATGTATTGGAAGGTGATGTTCAACTGTAGTGGCAAATTTAGAGAGATGTAAGTTGTATGGGTTGTTTAGTGTGTATGAAGGAGTAATGGGGATGTATGTGATGTGCCTGTGTTACTGGTGGATGGAAAATGAAATAGGGTGGTTGAGTTTGCAATTTGGCTTATGGTTTGGTGTATGGTATGGCAAATTTTTATTTTTATTTTTTTTGGTTGTGCTTGGCAATGGAGAATAGAAGATAGTATATATGGGTTGTGAAGGTGTGAGATTGAGGGGAGTTTGAGGTGGAAATGGGAGTTCGATGGGTTAGTCGTAGGGGAATTGCATTGATTAGGGTTGCAGAAGCTTGTTCTGGTTGTTCTGATGGTCAAGAATGTGGTTTTGAACTGTTGAAGAGGCGTGTGATGATAAGTTGAGAAGGAGACTGTTTGTTGATTGGGGTTGGCGAGGTGATTTGCGGCCGAGGTATGGAGACTACTGTGTGTGATGATAGTTTCTGGTGGAAGTGTTGCTTGGTGACACGACTTTTATGGAGGACTGTAGTGTGCGGTTTCTGATAGTGGCTGTTGTAAGTGGAGCAAGTGTAGTGTTTTGCAATTATGGAGCAGTGGGGATGATTTACGTTTGGGTTGAATGTGGTATATCTGATGCACATGAATGAAGTTAAATGAATGTGGTGAATGCAGCAGTTTTGATGGTATATTGTATTGATGGTTTAGAAGTTGAGTGGAGTGACTGAGGTGTTGGTTTTTGTTGTGCTTTGAGGGGATTGAATGCAAGGAGAGTGGAGTGGAATGTTGATTAATGTCGGTTATGATGTGAAGGGGATGTTTTAACTGTATGTTTATGGAGGAGTTGATCAGTGTTGCCCAGTGCTGCTGGCAGCTGTTTGTGAAATGTTGAAGACTGTTGAAGTAGATAACTGATGATAGAGGCACTGTGGGGGGGGGGAATGGCAGTAGTGAAGAGGGTGGAGTCTGGAAATGGCAGCAGTTATTAATTTGATTCGAGAATTTTTAGAGTGGAATTGTGGGTGGTTGACTGAAGTGTGGAACTGAGAGTGAGGCAAAGATGGGAATGCAGAGAACAATGGGTTAAAGATATGTGTAGGGAGATATGCACTGTTTGCTTGAAGACAATTTTTATTTTATTTTATCGAAAAGCAGTGTAAAAAGAAAAGTAAAATGTAATTGAAAAATTGCAAATTAAATAGAATATTCTTTTTACAGACTGTGTATGCTCTTTTTTTATAATGAAAATGCAAATGGAAAATGAAAAGCAAACAAGCACATAAAGAAAATACAATCAAAAATCACACAACACACAATATTTTTCTTTTTTTTCTTTTCTTTTTTTTAAATGCAAACACACACAACAAACACATAATAAAAATCAAACAAAAATAATTCGAAGAATAGAAAATTAAAAATCAAAGCAATTCCCCGGCAACGACGCCAAAAACTTGTTCAACGACAAAATTTCTATTTGATTAGAAATTTGCCGAAAAATTTCAAATTAAAATTTCTACAAGCGAACGGCGTATAATAGTTAGTACGTGGCGAGTACGGGTCGATCCGCAGGGAATTGTTAGAGTTTAAAAAAATCTATTCAATCAAATTAGACCAAATGTAGGAGAAATTGTTAACTAGAAATAAAATGAGGCTAAAATTAGAATTAAAATGTGATGTAAAAACTATAAGACTAAAGAACAATTTAGATGCAAATCCACTCTCATATTTTTGCAAATCAACAAACAAATAATTTATGATCTCTAACTTCGATATTAAGTGAAATAATCATTGCATTTATCGTAAGTATGGTTTTTTTATGTTATTAATTAACATAACTCAAACCATCAAACTATAATACAACAATTATACCACTTATAATTCTCATAAAAATGAAGCCAAAGCAAAAGTTATTTTAAGTGATCTATTTACTATTGTAACTAGTAATATAGATCATCAAATTTCATTTTTACTTTCATTTCAAAATCAAAAATTAATTAGCAAATGATGATGTAAATTGTGTTTATGTTGAATAAGAATAGCTCATTTGCATAAGCAATATAAGCTATCAAACCAACTTGTGTAAACTTACATCAAAATTCACATTCATGAAGTATAAACAAAGAGATCATAAGTCATAAAAATGTTGAATCTACATAAAGTTAGAGAGCTTCATCATCCCTAAATTGAAGGGGTTTAGCTACTCATTTATGTTATGAAATCAACACATGTAAGTTTCAACATTGAAAATGAAAGAAAGTAGAGAATAAACAAAGAAAAAAGAAGATTGAATACTAGAAGGAAATGAATAAAACTAGTGCATAAATATAATTCTAAGCTATGAACATAAAAAGAAAGAGAGCATAGAAATAAACATTAACAATAAAACAAAGAAAAGCTTGTAGAAAAGAGAGAAGAAAGAGGCTTGGAAGCCATTTTTATTTCATTCAACATAGAGCTTACAACTTACTTTCTTAATTTCCTAACAAATATGAAAGAGTAGAAGATATGTTCATGTACATAAGAGGATTATTTATACATGCATAAAACCCTAATTCTATTTTTAGGGTTCTTCCCAAAATGCCCTTTAGGAAGTGTGGCCACCAAGTAACCATTAGCCACTAATTAATCCCTCATTAAAAGTGCATGAAGCTTTAATCTCTACTTTGTTGTCCATTAGCTTCTAGTTGTACATTTAGGTAAGTGGGTGGGGTCCTCCATGATCTTGAGCTTGAATTATTTCCTCTTCATTTCTTTGTATTTTTCTTTCAAAGATAGAACAAACACGAAGACAAAAACAATTTTTTTTTGGTATATAAGGATGGAAGTTAAAAACAAATTAAAACAAAACTAATTTACAACTAATTTTTTTAGGGAATAAAACAAAAGGAAACTAAAAGAATGCAAACCCCTACTTTTTTTTGTTTTTTGTTTCTTAAGGATTTTAGTAAAGAAATTTAAACAAAACAAAGTTAAAACAAAAAAAAGTTCACTCAAGCCCTAAAATTCCACCTTCGATTTCTTTTTTTTTGAAGGGAGAAAGTAAAAAGGAAGAACTCCTAAAACAAGAGAAAAATACAACACACTAGAGCCAATTGAAAACAACTCACTTTTTTTAGAAATTTCAAAATATGAGTGAACTTAAAAGAGGAAAACTAAGCAAAAGTTAAAAAAATTATATACACTCGGCCTGTTTCACAGCCCAGCCCAGAATAAAATAAAATATTCTTTTTTTATCAAATGTCTTAAGAAATTCGAATACCCTTTTTATTAATGCTCCCTTTATCAAATGCCATAACCTCTGCATACTACTTTCTTCTACGTTCAACCCGAAATAACAATCAAAGCTTCTAACCTTCTTTCATTTTTTTATTTAGAAATAAACAATTTCAAATCGCTGTTCGAGAGTGGTTCAGGGAGGTTGATTCAAGGGTCCGCGAAGTTGCACGAGGCTATTTTAGATGTCGATGTTGGTCGCGGTGGTTTCAGTTGATAGAGGTGATGGTGGAGATGGTGAAGTCGATGGTTTTCGTTTACTGGATTGGGCGAGGCGGTTTGTGATACGTGTTGAGGAATTTTTGGGTTTGGAGATTGTCGCGTTTGGATTTTGGGTATTGGTAGATGGCAGAGGCGAACGTAGGTGGTCACGGTTCAAGGCTGTCGTGATTGATCGCGATTGGTGATGGATGTGGGAATGGTCATGGTAGTTTGCGATGGTTGTGGTCGCGCTGCTCTGATTTTGGGTGAAGGTTGATTTGGGTTCGTGGGTTCATGAGTTTGTGGAATTGAGTTCGGTGAGGTGTTGGGATGAAGGTGGAGTTCATGGAAAGGTAAAGCAGCAGTTTTGAAGTTGATTGAACAATCTATTGGAAGGTGATGTTCAACTATAGTGGCAAATTTGGAGAGATGTAAGTTGTATGGGTTGTTTGGTGTGTATGAATGAGTAAGGGGGATGTCTGTGATGTGACTGTGTTGCTGGTGGATGGAAAATGAAATGGGGTGGTTGAGTTTGTAGTTTGGCTTGTGGTTTGGTGTATGGTATGGCAAATTTTTTTTTTGGTTGTGCTTGGCAATGGAGAATAGAAGATAGTATATATGGGTTGCTAAGGTGTGAGATTGAGGGGAGTTTGAGGTGGAAATGGGAGTACGATGGGTTAGTCGTAGGGGAATTGCATTGATTAGGGTTGTAGAAGCTTGTTCTGGTTGTTCTGATGGTCAAGAATGTGGTTTTGAACTATTGTAGAGGCGTGTGATGATAAGTGTTATCCCGCCTTTTGGCAAGGCCAGGACACCAAGGAACCAACTAGAAAACAAGTATGGCTTATCATGAATGTCGCTGAATTTTGTCCAAGTCCGGATCAAGCTACAATTGATAGGACATGACTGGAAAATTGATGAAGCCAACGTCCCAAGTTTCAAGTCAATCCGAGTTCGTATGCTCGAGATGTGATGGATACAAGTTGGAAGGAGAAGCATGTTTTCGTATCCATCAGGAGTATCCATTTCGTATCCACCATGGGACGTCATCTCGTATCGATGGAGTTAGCCGCGTTTCGTACCCATCGAATTCGTGTCAACCAGACTCGTATCCCCCCAACAGATGGCGTGCCTCGCAACCATCATTCAGTGTCTACTTCGTATCCATCATTCAGTGTCTACTTCGTATCCATCAGTCAGTGCTTGCTTCGTATCCATCATTCAGTGTCTACTTCGTATCCATCTGAGAACCTTGCTTCGAATACGTGCCCAACAACTTGTTCGTATCCAGCGAGTCAACCAACTAGAATGACGTGTTGCCCATCGAAGTAAACGAGGCAAGATATGTGGAGTCGAAGCAGTCAATACGGCGCAGAGACCGGATCGAGGCGAAGCGCGCGCACCACGTCATCCCTCGATGCGAATGCGCCGAGATATATGGAGTCGACGCGGTCGACTCGGAGTAAAGACCGGATCGAGGCGAAGTGTGCGTTCCACGTCTTCACAGAGGCGCGTGGCACCATCGGTTCGAAGCTCTCAGTTCGGAGAGATGGATTCGAACCAGACAGCCTAGCAAAGAACATCGCCTCGTATCGATGATATCTCTCAATCCACTGATCCAAATACCATGAAATTTTAACTGAAGGTTGCACACATACCGAGGAACGTCTCCACCAAATTTGAGCTCAATTGGAGGTAATCTTGATCGATACGAAATGACTTCGTATAGATCGCAGATCGACTCGAAACTTTCTGGAAACGGTCGCGTGGGCCCCCTCACGTGCCAGACCAAGTCTCCCGGAGTTTGAGCGAATTCTGAGCCTCCTACGCCTATAAATAGAGCTCCAGAATCAACAAAAAGGGGATCTTTTTTCTCTGAAGCGTCCAGACTCTGCCGGATTGAGATTTGCATCCTACTTTTGCTGTCAATTTCGAATTCTAATCTGTAATCCGCTGTTCATTGCTGTAACCGCTTGTAATCATTGAAAGAGAATCAATAAAATCATCAAAACTTCATAGTGGACGTAGGTTATACGCCGAACCACTCTAAATTGCTTGTCTGTGCATTTTAAATTTCTGTTTGTTGGAGTTTTTGTTAGATAACCTCTGTTTTACATTTATAATCTTCATTTTATCTCTTCAAACAACTCCCGAAGAGTGTTGTGCCCATTTTTGGTACAAACACTTTGGTGCTTTCACTGAGAAAACCAGCTTTTTCTCCTGCTCATTGGATCTGCCGTCGATACCGGATTGCACAAATCCAAGAGGAAGATCCATATATCCAGTCCGGAATCCTTCCATTCTATTCAGATTTGCTCAAAATCTAGGAGAGGACTCCACCACCGAGAATGGTCAACACAAGAACTGGCGCTACCGCTGCAGAGCAAGAAGGCCGAGATAGGCAAAATCCCACACAGCCGCCTTCTTCCAATCAAGACAATACCACTCACTCGGACTCAACGGGGCTAGTCACCCGACAGGAGTTTCAAGTATTGCTCCAGGAGCTGACCCAAAGCCGTCAGCAGTTGGCGGAACAGTTGCGCACCAATATCGAGCTGACCAACCAGCTAAACCGCCGGGGGCACAGTTGGTCCAGGAGAGATGATGCCTCCAGAGCGTCTACCGAAAGCTCAGCTTCATCTGATTATCACCACCGAACTACTCATCCTCGGCTAGAGGGGAGTCGCGCTCAAGCTGCTGAACATCAGCCCGCCTTAACTGTTGGGCAACTGAGGGTAGGACCATCGACCAGCTTCCAAACGGGTCCCTCAACACGAGGAGGTACTGCCCCACAGTACACTACTGCCCCACAGTACACCACGGATAACCGCGCCACAACCGCCGCAGCAGAAACAAGGGTTGATACCCGAAATCAATCGGAGCCGATCAATCAACAGCGTGGACATACTCCTGAACCTTATGTCCCAGAAGATGCTGAGCCAAGGAGGCGAGATATGGATCGTCGACAGCGCCCGATCCAAACTCGCACCGTGGAACCCGACCACACCTTAGCTCATCAAGCTCAGAACCTGCCCGTGTCGGATATATCAACCATGATACGTTAGATGATCCGCGAGAGTCAGGGGCTCAATAATGATGATTGGGGGATTTCCCGTAGTCATACCCCTTTCACAGACGAAGTGTTACATGCTGAACCCCCTAGGCGATTCAGAATGCCGACTCTCCCGATGTATGAAGGAAATAGTGACCCCAACCAGCATATTCTGAAATATGAATGGTCGATGAGCGCTGCAAGGGCCGACGATGCAGTGAAGTGTCGAAGTTTCCCCATCTCTCTGGTGGGAATCGCGACATTGTGGTTTACACGCCTACCACCTAGATCAATTTCTTCGTTCGATCAATTGGCCAAGAGGTTTGTGGAGCAATTCTGTATGCATGTTGCTAGGCCAAAAGACGTCAACACCCTGTCCAGCGTCACTCAAGCTCCTGGAGAAATGCTCAGGCGTTACCTGGAGAGGTTCCACGCATCATGCGTCGAGATCACCAATCCTAACGATAATTCAATCTTGATGGCTCTGACCAAGGGGATTGATCCTGATTCTGAATTCGGAAACTGGCTAGCTGGAAAGCCGCCCGCATCGTTGGACCGTTTTTACTCCAAGGCCGCTCAATCCTGCGGCAGGAGGACGCAAAACAGTCTAGGAAGCAGGACGATGCGAGGCCCAGCATTGAGGTAATACAGAGCAGTGTGGCAGTTAAACAGTCCGGCGAGAGTTCCGGGAAAGTTCAACTGAATATACAAAACAAGCAAACCCAGCATAGAGGAAACAATGGCCAGAATAAGAAGAGAGACGAGAACCGAGGTCCACGACGTAGAGCTCAGATGTTTGACAGTTATACGCCGCTAAACACGTCATTGGAAAACGTATACTTACAGACTTGTAACACTGTACAGTATAAGAAGCCTGCTCCGAAGCCCTCGTCGGAGAGGCAGGTTCAGATAGGGAAATTCTGTAGGTTCCATGAAAGCTATGGACACAATACCAATGAGTGTCGGCACTTACAGGACCTCATCGAGAAGCTGATTAGAGAGAGGAAGCTAGATCAGTTTGTACGGGCGCCGCAGTCTGGCGGAGCGGGCCCCTCGAATCAAAATCGTTCACAAAATAAGGAAATTGAGGAGGAACCCGCCCGTGCGGGCGGGAGGTTGGTTATTAACACAATAAGTGGTGGTCCCCATCCGGCAGACAGAAGCTGGGGGGAAATGGAGTCATATGCCAGCTCTATCAGGCATGCGGACTTCGAGTGTTGTAGTAATTGTGAGGACGGAACCCCGGCGAAACAACAAAAGGTAATATCTGATGATATCGTGTTCAGAAGCTGAGACGCCGATAAGGTCGAAGCCCCTACTATTGATCCACTAGTCATATCTGCCCAGGTAGGTCTTGCTTGGATGAAGAGGATCCTGGTTGACAGTGGGAGTTCTGTGAATATCTTGCTTAAACGGGCTTACGATCTAATGAAGATGGAGACAAAGGATTTGAAACCCTGTTTATCCAGAATCCATGGTTTCAACGGAAGCGCCACGATACCCATCGGAATAACTGAACTCCCAGTCGAGTTAGGCGTTGGAGAACGCCGGACGGTCCGAATGTTACAATTTGTTGTGCTAGAAATTGATTCGCCATATAATGCATTTCTGGGTCGACCAGCCCTAGTTGAGTTCAGGGCGGCGATCGCCCCATGGTGTCTGACTTTGAAATTTCCCACTGATAATGGGATTGGAGTTGTTCAAGGAGATCAGGCCACAGGAAGGGCCTGTTATGTTGCTGAGCTGCGCGGGGAACAGCGTAAAGAGAAGGGAAAGGGCGTAGAGGAATCTCTCTGCGTCCGCTCTATTGATAATTGACAATTGATGCCTAGGTCTCGGCCCGGGCACCACGACCAGTTCTTGAAGGATCTGGACCCTAGGGACAACAAGGATAAAGACGAATCAACGGAGAGTCAAGCTTCTCCAGCCGAACTGACTGTGGACGTCCCAATCAGTGAGGATGATGATTCAAAGATGTTGAAAGTTGGGTCCCAACTGAACGAGCAGACACAGCAGGAGTTGGTCGAATTTCTTCGGGCGAATCTCGATGTCTTCGCCTGGACACACTCTGACATGTGCGGAATCTCGCCGAGCATTGCGAGTCACTCCCTGAATATAGATCCGTGACATGTCCCAGTAAAGCAGAAAAGGCGCGGTATGGATCCAGAGAGATCTGCCGCCCTTAAGGAGGAAGTTGATAAACTACAATCAAACGGGTTCATTCGAGATGCCTTGTATCCAGAATGGGTATCCAACCTTGTACTAGTTCGGAAACTAAACGGGAAGTGGAGAACCTGCATTGATTACTCTGACCTAAACAAGGCTTGTCCAAAAGATAGTTTCCCACTTCCGCGAATCGATCAGCTCGTAGATTCAACGGCCGGACATGAACTACTATCCTTTATGGACGCTTATTCCGGCTACAACCAAATACCCATGCATTTACCCGATCAGGAACATACCAGCTTCGTGACCGATCTGGCACTCTATTGTTACAAAGTCATGCCGTTTGGTCTAAAGAACGCTGGAGCAACATACCAACGCTTAGTCAACCGAATGTTCGCTGATCAGATCGGGAAGACCATGGAGGTTTACGTGGATGACATGCTGGTGAAGTCCCGATTCTCCACAGATCACGTCAGAGATTTGAATTCAATGTTCAGCATCCTCCGGGAGTACGGAATGAAGCTCAACCCACTCAAGTGTCACTTTGGCGTTGCATCCGGAAAGTTCCTTGGGTTCATCGTCAACGCTCGAGGAATAGAGGCGAATCCTGAGAAGATCTGGGCTATTAGAAATTTGCAAACTCCTAGAACTATAAAGCAAGTCCAGAGTCTTAACGGGAAGGTCGCAGCATTGAGCAGGTTCATTTCAAAGTCCACCGATAAATGCATTCCTTTCTTCGACCTTATCCGGAAGGGCAAACGGAACTTTGAATGGACCACGGAGTGTGAAGGCGCGTTCCGATCACTAGTTCAACATCTCTCCACACCTCCGATCTTATCAAAACCGGTTGACCACGAGCAACTATATCTCTACCTGGCAGTATCAGAACATGCGATTAGTGCTGCTCTAGTTCGGGAAGAAGACAAAGTGCAAAACCCGGTCTACTATGTTAGTAAGCGGCTAAAAGGAGCTGAAAGAAATTATCCGAGACTGGAGAAACTGGCCTATTGCTTGGTCATTGCCTCAAGAAAGCTCCGTCCTTACTTCCAAGCCCATCCGCTTACTGTGTACACCGACCAGCCGTTACGATAGGTCCTCACGCGGCCTGAGACGTCCGGTAGGTTACTCAAGTGGAACATTGAGCTAAGCCAATTTGATATCGCATACGCTCCGCGGAGAGCCATTTAAGGACAAGTCCTGGTAGATTTCATAGCTGAATTCACCATTCCAAAAGACTTGCCCGAGACCAGTAAATCTCCCGAATACATCTGGAAGCTGTATACTGATGGTGCATCAAATGACCGGTGTTCGGGCGTTGGGGTTGTACTTGAGACTCCCGAGGGCCGATCCGTATGTTATGCTCTTAAATTCGACTTTCGTGCAACTAATAATGAAGCCGAATATGAAGCCCTTCTAACTGGCTTAAGACTTGCCAGAGACTTGAGGATTATCGCTGTTGAAATTTATTGCGATTCACAAAAAGTAGTATGTCAAGTACGAGGAGAATATCAGGCAAGAGACCGAAGACTGGCTGCTTACTTGGCTCGAGTTCAGGAAATATTAAACCAGTTTGATTATTATGCCATCTATTATGTGCCTCGGGAGCACAATCAGAAAGCCGATTCACTGGCAAAGTTAGCTAGCACAGGTGAAGCGCAGCAAATGGGACTTGTCCCCGTTGAAACTTTGGCCTCCCCGAGCATCGATCGAATAGAAATGAACTCTGTGTTTGAAACCGCTCCCAGTAGAGAATCGTGGATGACTCCGTATCGGAATTACATTGAGAATGGGGCGCTGCCTGAACCTAGAAATGAGAAGAGACAAATTCAGCGAAAAGCTTCGCGGTTCGTCATCCAAAACGGAGTCATGTACAGGAGAGGTTATTTCGTTCCTCTCCTCAGGTGTATCGCCCACGAGGAAATCAAACGAGTGTTACATGACGTGCACGAAGGAGAGTGTGGCGATCATACCGGAGGACAAGCTCTCGCTAAGAAGATACTCCGATATGGGTACTACTGGCCGACAGTGAACCGAGATGCGGCGAAATATGCCCAGAAGTGCGATAAATGCCAAATACATGCCCGAATTCCGAGAGCTCCGCCTACTGAAATAACCCAAATGGTCAGTCCCTGGCCATTCGCAATGTGGGGCATCGACATCATCGGCGCTTTACCTTTAGCAAAAGGCGGTGCGAAGTACGCCATCGTCGCCGTTGACTACTTCACAAAGTGGGCTGAGGCCGAAGCCCTTGCAACCATTACGACAAAGAAAGTGATAAATTTCGTGGTTCGCAACATCATCTGTCGATTTGGACTCCCGCATACTATCATCACTGATAACGGAGCCCAATTCGAGAGTGCGGAATTCAAGAATTTCTGTCAACGGTTTCATATCCGCAAAAAGTTCTCGGCTGTCGCACACCCCCAAGCGAATGGACAGGTTGAAGCCGTCAATAAAGTTATAAAATCGATCCTGAAGAAACGATTGGAGAAGGCTGGGGGCAAGTGGGTCGATGAACTTCCTATGGCGTTATGGGCCTATCGAACGACCCACAAAACCGCGACCGGACACACTCTGTTTTCCCTATCTTATGGCTCAGAGGCTGTTATTCCGGTCGAGACAGAAGTGTTCTCTCATCGCGTGACTTATTATGATCCAAAAACAAACGCTATACTCCTGGCCGAATCTTTGGATCTATTGGATGAAAAACGGGAAGAGGCCGATTTGAGAGCAGCCGCACATCAAAGTCGGGTTGCCCGGCTGTACAACACCAAAGTTCGACCTCGAACATTTGAACTCGGCGACCTCGTGCTCAAGAGAATCTACCCAGTCCCTTCACACATGAAACCAAACTGGGGAGGACCGTATGTGATTACACGAAAGCTCGAAGATGGTACATTCAAGCTGTCGACTGTTGACGGTCTCGATTTACCAAGGGCTTGGAACAGCGAAAGTCTCCGCCGCTATTACATATGACAGGCTTTATTTATTTCATTCTATTTAGCAATTTGTTTCTGCATTTCGAAATTTGAATTTTGTAATAAGGCAACTGACTTTGCCACATTTTCTTATTTCAGCAATAAAATGCCACTTCTTCGAGCCAGAGCTGTGATTCATTAAGTACGATATACAACATCACGATGCACGAAGAGCTAAATCCCATCATGCAATGGGACTTATTCAAATGGAGAGTGGCTGCGATACGACCGGCCACTCACTAGGTGAAACCCGAGCTCGAGGACAAGCCATGACACCGATATTGATAGGGTTGACACACGACAATCCTGTAATAAACATTCGACTCCGTATTCCCAGAGTGTGAAGCGGAGTATAAACATTCGACTCCGTATTCCCAGAGTGCAAAGCGGAGTATAAACATCCAACTCCGTATTCCCAGAGTGCGAAGCGGAGTATAAACATTCAACTCTGTATTCCCAGAGTGCGAAGCGGAGTATAAACATCCAACTCCGTGTTCCCGGAGTGCGAAGCGGAGTATAAACATTCGACTCCGTATTCCTAGAGTGCGAAGCGGAGTATAAACATTCCAACTCCGTATTCCCAGAGTGCGAAGCGGAGTATAAACATCTAACTCCGTATTCCCAGAGTGCGAAGCGGAGTATAAACATCAGTCAACTCCGTGTTCCCAGAGTGCGAACAACCGCTTACGAGATGACATATATCCCCGGAGTGTGGATGAAATGAGTTGTGATAACCCTGATTTTTGTGAGTAATTTCATGATTTAATTTAGTTTGTATTTGTTTGAAATTGCATTGAAAAAAAATAGGAATAGGAAATTGATTTGCAGATACCAAGTATAAAACATGTACAGGTGCACAAGGCAGTGCACAAACATGTACACAGTTTTCTGTGTGATAAAATAAGCAACAATCAATAGAAATAATAGGATATATGAATTACAAGTATATATGCATGTAGGCAGAAATCATCAAGCCTTGAAAAAAAAAAGAGACTTAGGCCAGGGTAGGCATACATGTATTATACATGTGCACAAAATAATACTTGCAGAAATAAAAAGAAAAATTAACATTTGCATGAAAATGGTATGAGCTCTTGGACAAGTACTTTATCCATTTTTAGCAATTCCTTTTTACTTTAGAAAAAAAAAGAAAAGAGAAGAAATCATGCAAATAACATGACCGGGGCAATGAGGTATATTTTCTGGGAAATATACCATGACTATTTACCCATTTTCTCTAAAATGTTAGAATAAGAGGCAGATCATAGTTGGTAGGGTAAAATTGGCATTTGGTAATTTCCTAAAACCCTAGTAGCAGCCAGAGTTCATATAAGAAGACCTGGTGTGGTAAGGTTTTATGTTTGCTCTACCTCTTAAAAAGAAAATATACAAGGTATAAACCAGAGAAAATAGGAGAAGGCAGAAGACTAAAAAGGGGTTCATAAGGCATAGGAAGAAGAAGGATTAAGGTGAGTAATCTCACTGAAAACTTTGGCATTAAGACCTGAATATTGAGGCAGCCAGTTTGAACTAATTTTCTTTTACAAGTTATGTTTTATGATTGGATGACTTTGGCTTGTTAATGATTTGTTTAAGGGTAAAACCTCTATCTGATTTACCCAGGAAAAATAAGAGTCATGGATTTATGAACTAAAATGTTTGTCTGAGATATGGGTTAACTTTGAGATTGGGTGTTTTCTTTGATAAGTTTTCTTTGTAAGTTGTTTGTAACATCCCCGGATTCAAGTAGTGGGTATATGGTCTAAAGGTAGAAAGAAATATGGGCTGTGACATTGTGTTGTTGCTTATGCCTCATATTAATTAAAACAAAAGAAAATGTAGAAGTGCAATGTTGTACATGTGCTGAGCTTCTATGTTTTATGAAATACCCAAATCAATTATACTTGTGGTTTAGCCAGATCATGAATCTGATTGAACCAGAGGTAGGGAAGAATATATATATATCTGGAAAATTACTCAGGACCATATGCTTACATCTTGATCCAGTGAAACCCATAGGCAAAATAATGTGCTAAGAAGTCACCTCACTCTTTTATGATAAAATGGTTGCTTCTGAGAATTTAACTTACCAAACTCTGGATGAATATATGTTGCTTGCATCATTTATGTTTCTCTGATTAAGAAGTGAGATGCAGAAGGGATTAGCACTACTATGAAAAATATTAAAACACTTAGTAATTTAACTAAGGACTTGGGATCTTAGGGCTACCAAAGTATAGCTTGGCAATGGGAATATTGCAAGTTCACACATGGTATATTTATACCCAGGGGCCTGAGTGTGCTGGGTTAACAGAGAAAGGTCCCAGGAAGTGTGTGTTTAAAAAGAAGAAAGTAGCTAAAGACCCTGATAAATTTGATAATGAATTCTAGGAATAGATTCAGTAGAGGTCTGGGCAAAATCCCTGATGGCCAGTAAAGTTGAAAAGGAGATGACAACTGGATTGAAGTTTGTATTTGGTTGTTTTGATGCTTTATTGGTGAATCTTGTGGTTGTTTTCTATGGACTAAAACATTGTGATCATATATAATCTGTTTGGCACTAATATGAATGCACATGCTTCACAAAAACATGCACACAGAAGATATTGAGTTTCTTATTCTTGCAAAGTACAGGAATATAAATGGAATTGAAGTAAATCATGTTTTCAGTTAGATTATTCACACCAGACAAATAGTCTGACCCTTTTGTGTTCATGCACCATTGGGTGTCTCATATTTATATGGGGCAGTTCATGGTGATTTTGCAAGGAAATAGGGATTGCTTTGATCAGGCTTTGGATGTTAAACTGCTTAAGATTTGGATGCTATGTTTTTAAAAGTCTTTGCTGAAGCTAAATTAGATATTCATGTTGAACTATGTTAAGCTATTTGTTTAAGTTGCTTAGAAAAACCAATGTATTATTATTTGCTGTTTTGTAAGTGTTGAATTTATATGTATCAGTTGGAACTTATGTATTTTGTTTTGCAAAATGCTTTGTTAAGAAAATGAATTTCAAGTTTCAAGAACAGTTAGGCTAAAATGATAGAAAATCTGAGATTGAAAGAATTTGTGGTTTATATATATATCAAAAGATCTGGCATAAGAGAATCCTTGTTCAAGTCAAAAATAAAAATCTGATAAAAGGGTTTGAGTTGCTTTGAAAAGAAAATGTTATAGCAGATACTTTGTATCAGAATAGTGCAAACCAGAACAAGGCTAACATAGCCATTTTCTTAAGCCTGGGCTAAGACAGCACCCAAGTGTTTTTAATTAAGTTTTAGATCTGTTTCATAGCCAAATACAGGGTAGACTCAGGCAATTATGTAAACAAGGGAAAAATAAAAAGAGAAAAAAAAACAAAAATTGGGTTGAACCGACCAGCATAGCACTCGAACTTGTGACCTCTCATGTATAAGTTAGGCGCGTTTCCATTACGCCTAGATGTTGCTTGTGTTCACTTAGGATCCACTTTATTATAGCCTGAGTTTGAACACACCTGCACAGAAACATGCACACACACATGCACAAGTAAAAGCAAAGTTACCCAGTAAGAATGTCAGAAGAATTTATGTAAAATAAGGAGCCTTGAGTCATAGAATCAATAGTAATCATTAACCTAAGCCTTTGGGAAAACCTAGTTTTGAAAAAGAAACACTATTGCTATGTAGAGAGTATTTCTTTAAGCCATACTCAAACAGGTTTCTACCTTCAAAATTTCTATACTCTGATTTAGGTAGAAGATGACTTATATATCTTCATATATATAAGTTTAAGATAAAATGATCAAACCAATATTTATTGGCAGAAAGGTCCTGGATAGAAGAAAAATTGAATTAAATATTTTTCTTGATTAAATGGCCACTGAATTTTAAAAAAAAAAAATTTTAAGTGGGTCATTTCATTTGGTATCAGAGCTATGTTGTTAAATAACATAGCAAAATTTTGTATGAATTTGTTTGCATTGGATGTATAGAAGTATTTACTGCTTTGGATGTTTTGTTTTTATATATATTTACACTATTGATATCTATTATGACAGAATAGGTGATAAATTAAAATGAATTAATCTATAGAGCATTAGGCAAAACAGACTAACCTAAGTGTTATATCCATAGAGCTATGGTAGGACCCAGACATCAAAATGTAGGAACAAGTGAACCACCCATGGTGAATGTGTAAGAATTCATGAGGGCCATAAGAGATGGAGTAGGCAACAGGCAGGAAAATCCACACGAGGAACTTTCCAAACTACTCAAGACTTTTACTAATCTTGGAGGCAAAACCTTTGATGGCACAGAAGGAGTTATGGGGGTTCAAAATTGGCTTAGAATTCTGGAAAGAATCTTTGCAGACATGCAAGTTGAAGACCAAAGGAAGAGGCAAATTGCATCCAGGCAATTGAGAGGAGCAGCTTTGGATTGGTGGGAAGTTATCATAGCTGGAAGACCTGAAGGAGAAGTGACATGGGATCAGTTTAAAGCAATGTTGGAAGGCAGATTTATCCCTGCATCAGCTAAGGAATCTTTACTGGAGGAATTCATCAAATTGAGGCAAGGGACTATGAGTGTCACTGAGTACACTCAGAAGTTTGAATCATTGGCAAAGTATGGTGCAGTGCTCATTACTACTGAGGAAGCTAAGAATGGCAGATATATCCAAGGGTTGAACTCTAGCCTTAGTAGAGCCATGCTACCATATAAGGATAAAACTTTTGATCAAGTTTTGGATTTGACTCTGAGCATTGAACAACATGATAAAGCTAGAGAGAATTTCAGGGCATTCAAAATTAATCAGAACAAGAAGGGAAAGGGTAAATTTCACCCTTATGATAAAAAGAAAACAGACATAACTTCCACTAAGAAACCAGAAGAAGCTAGAACTGCTGAAGTTAAGAAGAGGATCACTTGTTACAACTGTGGACAAGAGGGACACATGAAAAATAGGTGCACCAATCCTAGACCAGCATCCTTCAATTGTCACCATTGTGGGAAGGAAGGTCACATAAAAAGGAACTGCCCAGATTTTAAGCAAGGAAAATTAGGGGCTTTGGAAGGGAAAGGCAAGGCAGCTGAGGGATCAAATGTTGAAAAGCATGGTCAAGTTGAAGGTACTTTGCTTGTCCATTCAATACCTTTAACAGTAGTATATGATACTGGGGCTACACACTCATTGATCTCTCATGATATTGCACAACAATTAAAATTGAATTGTATGATTGTTGATAAACCACTGCTAATTAGAAGCCCTATAGGTAGTTCATGTGTTATGGGTATGATGTGCATGCAACTGGGATTAAATATAGGAGGACATGAGTTTGAGTCAAACCTATATGTGTTGCAATATCCAGACTTAGGAATTATTTTGGGAGTTGATTGGTTGAGTAGATATAAAGCTATCATAAATATGGAGACATCCACCATATCATTGAAGGTTTCTGATGGACAAAGAATAACTGTTCTATATGAGGCAAACAAAAACAGAAGTATAGCCAACCTTTCTGCATTGTCAAATGAAAAACCCATGCCTGCATTAGAAGAGATCCCCATAGTTAATCAATATGATGATGTGTTTGGGGAAGTAAGAGGAGTTCCTAATCATAGGCCAGTTGAATTTTCAATTAGAATAATTCCAGGAGCTAGCCCAGTGGTTAAAAGACCAACCAGAATGGGGCCTAAGGAATTGATGGAGTTGAAAAAGCAATTAGTTGAACTAGAAGAAAAAGGTTTTATTAGACCCAGTAGCTCATCATGGGGAGCACCAGTAGTCTTTGTTAAGAAGCATGATGGATCTCTGAGATTATGTATTGATTATAGGGAATTAAATAAGGTCACAGTTAAAAATAAATACCCCTTACCAAGAATTGATGATCTCTTTGATCAATTGAGTGGTGCAAAAATATTTTCTAGACTTGATTTAGCTTCAGGCTTTCATCAGATGAAAGTGGAAGAGGAAAGTGTAAAATATACAGCCTTTAACACCAGATATGGACTTTATGAATTTTTGGTAATGCCATTTGGCTTAACAAATGCCCCTTCCTATTTTGTTGATTTGATGAATAGGATTTTTAGAGAATACTTGGATAAGTTTGTATTAATATTTATTGATGATATATTAATTTATTCTAAGTCAGTTAGAGAGCATGAAAACCATTTGCATTTGGTATTTGAGAAATTGAGACAGGAAGACTTGAAAGCAAAGTTTTCAAAATGCACTTTTTGGCAGAATGAAGTGAACTTTCTAGGCCATATTATATCAGAAAAAGGAATAGCTGTGGACTCCAATAAAGTCATTGCAGTGCAAGCTTGGAAAAGGCCTACTAATGTCACTGAAGTCAGATCATTCATGGGAATGGCTGGTTACTATAGAAGATTTATAAAAGATTTTGCAAAAATCTCAATTCCATTAACCAGATTGACTAGGAAGAATCAAGTGTTCAATTGGACTGAGGAATGTGAGAATGCCTTTGGGAAATTAAAAGAGGCACTGGTACAAGCTCCAATTCTTAAAGTACCTGAGGGAAATGAAAACTTGGTGGTATATACTGATGCAAGTGGACAAGGGCTTGGAGCAGTATTGATGCAACAACATCAGGTAATAGCTTATGCTTCTAGGCAGTTGAAATCAAGTGAAGTAAGGTATGCTACTCATGACCTTGAATTGGCTGCTATAGTGTATGCCCTTAAACTATGGAGACACTATTTGTTAGGAGCAAAATTTGAAGTATATACAGACCATAAATCCCTCAAATATTTGTTTTCACAAAAAGAATTAAACATGAGGCAGCAAAGATGGATTGAACTCTTAGCCTCATATGATTTTGAAATATTATACACACCAGGTAAGGCTAATAAGGTAGCAGATGCCCTAAGTAGACAACATGCTAAAGTGGCTAGATTAATGATAGAAGAGTTTAACACTTTATCATTATTAATTGATTCCGAGATAAAAAGTGATAACCTAGAAAACATGAGCTTATGCAGTGGGAAGGTAGAGATGGGAAAATTAAGTTTTATTACTCTGGGATCAGAATTGAAAAATAAAGTTGCAATGCTACAAAACCAAGATCCATTTTTATTTGGAAAGAAGACACAAATATTAAATGGTGAGACAGTGGAAGGTTTTCAGTTGGATGATCAGGGCCATCTGAGGAAAGGAGAAAGGATATGTGTTCCAGCAATGGATGAGTTGAAGCAAGAAATTTTGGATGCTTACCACAAAAGTAAATATACTATACACCCAGGAAACACAAGAATGTATCACAACCTCAAGAGAGATTATTGGTGGAGTGGTATGAAGAGTGCAGTGGCAACCTATGTATCAAAATGTATGGTTTGCCAGCAGGTGAAGGCTGAGTATCAAAAACCCTCAGGAATGCTTCAACCTTTACAAATACCACAGTGGAAATGGGAAGACATATCAATGGATTTTATTGATGGTTTGCCTAGAACTAGGAGGGGAAATGATAGTATTTGGGTAGTGGTTGATAGGTTAACTAAGTCAGCCCACTTTATACCAGTGAAATCAGAAAGAAATGCTAATACCCTAGCCCAGTTGTTTATTAAAGAAGTAGTCAGACTACATGGTGTACCAAAGACTATAGTAAGTGATAGAGATACCATCTTCACTTCAAGATTTTGGCAGAGCTTTCACAAGGCAATGGGGACTGATTTATGCTTGAGTACAGCATACCATCCTCAATCTGATGGCCAAACAGAAATTGTGAACAAATTGCTTGAAGACATGTTAAGAGCATGTCTATTGGATTGGGGAGGAAGCTGGGAAGATTACATATATCTAGTTGAGTTTGCATACAATAACACCCATCACAGTAGTATAGGCATGGCCCCCTTTGAAGCTCTCTATGGAAGGCCATGTTTATCACCTTCAAGTTGGCATGAGTCTGGAGAAAAAGTGGTCTTAGGACCAGAAAATGTGAAGGAGACTTCTGAAAAGGTAGCCATGATCAGAAAAAGAATTGCCTCTGCCCAAGATAGGCAAAAGAAATATGCAGATCAAAGGAGGAAAGCAGTACAATATGATGTTGGGGATTATGTGTTCATCAAGATATCACCCATGAAAAAGGTTCTAAGGTTTGGGAAACAAGGAAAGTTGATTCCTAGATATATAGGACCATATAAAATTCTAGAAAGAATAGGGACAGTAGCCTATAAATTAGAATTGCCAGAAGAAATGAGAGCAATGCATGATGTCTTTCATGTGTCTCAACTAAGGAGATGGGTTCATGATAAGGAAGCAATATTAGAATCCTCTAAAGATGTGCAGATTGATCCTAGAATGATCTATGAAAAGGAACCAGTGGGCATAGTTTCTAGAGAAACTAAGAAATTGAGAAACAAAGAAATTAAACTAGTAAAAGTACAATGGAGTCTAGACCCAAATGATTGCACGTGGGAAGTGGAGGATAAAATCAGAAATGATTATCCTCAGCTGTTTGATTGAAGAAAAGGTAAATCTATATATATATGTACATACTAATGAATGTGTTGGTTGAATATGCATTGTGATTTTTATCTTGTGTTGATATGCATAGTGCTTAATAGGTGATTGGTTTGAAAATGGTTTTGAAATCAGAAAAAAAAAATTTCTGAAGAAATGATACTTAAGTTAAGTATGAAAGAATTGTGGGACACAATTCCTAAAAGGAGGGGTATATGTGATAACCCTGATTTTTGTGAGTAATTTCATGATTTAATTTAGTTTGTATTTGTTTGAAATTGCATTGAAAAAAAATAGGAATAGGAAATTGATTTGCAGATACCAAGTATAAAACATGTACAGGTGCACAAGGCAGTGCACAAACATGTACACAGTTTTCTGTGTGATAAAATAAGCAACAATCAATAGAAATAATAGGATATATGAATTACAAGTATATATGCATGTAGGCAGAAATCATCAAGCCTTGAAAAAAAAAGAGACTTAGGCCAGGGTAGGCATACATGTATTATACATGTGCACAAAATAATACTTGCAGAAATAAAAAGAAAAATTAACATTTGCATGAAAATGGTATGAGCTCTTGGACAAGTACTTTATCCATTTTTAGCAATTCCTTTTTACTTTAGAAAAAAAAAGAAAAGAGAAGAAATCATGCAAATAACATGACCGGGGCAATGAGGTATATTTTCTGGGAAATATACCATGACTATTTACCCATTTTCTCTAAAATGTTAGAATAAGAGGCAGATCATAGTTGGTAGGGTAAAATTGGCATTTGGTAATTTCCTAAAACCCTAGTAGCAGCCAGAGTTCATATAAGAAGACCTGGTGTGGTAAGGTTTTATGTTTGCTCTACCTCTTAAAAAGAAAATATACAAGGTATAAACCAGAGAAAATAGGAGAAGGCAGAAGACTAAAAAGGGGTTCATAAGGCATAGGAAGAAGAAGGATTAAGATGAGTAATCTCACTGAAAACTTTGGCATTAAGACCTGAATATTGAGGCAGCCGGTTTGAACTAATTTTCTTTTACAAGTTATGTTTTATGATTGGATGACTTTGGCTTGTTAATGATTTGTTTAAGGGTAAAACCTCTATCTGATTTACCCAGGAAAAATAAGAGTCATGGATTTATGAACTAAAATGTTTGTCTGAGATATGGGTTAACTTTGAGATTGGGTGTTTTCTTTGATAAGTTTTCTTTGTAAGTTGTTTGTAACATCCCCGGATTCAAGTAGTGGGTATATGGTCTAAAGGTAGAAAGAAATATGGGCTGTGACATTGTGTTGTTGCTTATGCCTCATATTAATTAAAACAAAAGAAAATGTAGAAGTGCAATGTTGTACATGTGCTGAGCTTCTATGTTTTATGAAATACCCAAATCAATTATACTTGTGGTTTAGCCAGATCATGAATCTGATTGAACCAGAGGTAGGGAAGAATATATATATATCTGGAAAATTACTCAGGACCATATGCTTACATCTTGATCCAGTGAAACCCATAGGCAAAATAATGTGCTAAGAAGTCACCTCACTCTTTTATGATAAAATGGTTGCTTCTGAGAATTTAATTTACCAAACTCTGGATGAATATATGTTGCTTGCATCATTTATGTTTCTCTGATTAAGAAGTGAGATGCAGAAGGGATTAGCACTGCTATGAAAAATATTAAAACACTTAGTAATTTAACTAAGGACTTGGGATCTTAGGGCTACCAAAGTATAGCTTGGCAATGGGAATATTGCAAGTTCACACATGGTATATTTATACCCAGGGGCCTGAGTGTGCTGGGTTAACAGAGAAAGGTCCCAGGCAGTGTGTGTTTAAAAAGAAGAAAGTAGCTAAAGACCCTGGTAATTTTGATAATGAATTCTAGGAATAGATTCAGTAGAGGTCTGGGCAAAATCCCTGATGGCCAGTAAAGTTGAAAAGGAGATGACAACTGGATTGAAGTTTGTATTTGGTTGTTTTGATGCTTTATTGGTGAATCTTGTGGTTGTTTTCTATGGACTAAAACATTGTGATCATATATAATCTGTTTGGCACTAATATGAATGCACATGCTTCACAAAAACATGCACACAGAAGATATTGAGTTTCTTATTCTTGCAAAGTACAGGAATATAAATGGAATTGAAGTAAATCATGTTTTCAGTTAGATTATTCACACCAGACAAATAGTCTGACCCTTTTGTGTTCATGCACCATTGGGTGTCTCATATTTATATGGGGCAGTTCATGGTGATTTTGCAGGGAAATAGGGATTGCTTTGATCAGGCTTTGGATGTTAAACTGCTTAAGATTTGGATGCTATGTTTTTAAAAGTCTTTGCTGAAGCTAAATTTGATATTCATGTTGAACTATGTTAAGCTATTTGTTTAAGTTGCTTAGAAAAACCAATGTATTGTTATTTGCTGTTTTGTAAGTGTTGAATTTATATGTATCAGTTGGAACTTATGTATTTTGTTTTGCAAAATGCTTTGTTAAGAAAATGAATTTCAAGTTTCAAGAACAGTTAGGCTAAAATGATAGAAAATCTGAGATTGAAAGAATTTGTGGTTTATATATATATCAAAAGATCTGGCATAAGAGAATCCTTGTTCAAGTCAAAAATAAAAATCTGATAAAAGGGTTTGAGTTGCTTTGAAAAGAAAATGTTATAGCAGATACTTTGTATCAGAATAGTGCAAACCAGAACAAGGCTAACATAGCCATTTTCTTAAGCCTGGGCTAAGACAGCACCCAAGTGTTTTTAATTAAGTTTTAGATCTGTTTCATAGCCAAATACAGGGTAGACTCAGGCAATTATGTAAACAAGGGAAAAATAAAAAGAGAAAAAAAAACAAAAATTGGGTTGAACCGACCAGCATAGCACTCGAACTTGTGACCTCTCATGTATAAGTTAGGCGCGTTTCCATTACGCCTAGATGTTGCTTGTGTTCACTTAGGATCCACTTTATTATAGCCTGAGTTTGAACACACCTGCACAGAAACATGCACACACACATGCACAAGTAAAAGCAAAGTTACCCAGTAAGAATGTCAGAAGAATTTATGTAAAATAAGGAGCCTTGAGTCATAGAATCAATAGTAATCATTAACCTAAGCCTTTGGGAAAACCTAGTTTTGAAAAAGAAACACTATTGCTATGTAGAGAGTATTTCTTTAAGCAATACTCAAACAGGTTTCTACCTTCAAAATTTCTATACTCTGATTTAGGTAGAAGATGACTTATATATCTTCATATATATAAGTTTAAGATAAAATGATTAAACCAATATTTATTGGCAGAAAGGTCCTGGATAGAAGAAAAATTGAATTAAATATTTTTCTTGATTAAATGGCCACTGAATGTTAAAAAAAAAATTTTAAGTGGGTCATTTCACGATTCATAAGAGAACGAGTGTAGTTCGACCACTCGGTCCTCGCTTGATGCAATCACAAGCTGATTATCACAACTTAACCCTGGAACTGGGGGCAGAGGAAAATGTTAGTCATTACCCGAAACTATGCGATGCTCAGCTCCGATGCGATCCCCTATCACAACTCAAGTCCGAGATTTCCATACTTAACAAGTAAAGTGAGCTATTCTTGAAACAATAAGATAATGCAAGTACACCGGACCAAAGTTCGAACACTGCAATATTCAAGCATAGAAAGGAACATAAGCTGAAACTGGAAGACAAAATTTTATTTCAACTAACTCAAAAACAATGGTTCATACATGAGTTTTTTCCAAAATATTCCTACTAGCAGGGGCCGAACCCGCATCTAAACACGGCCTACAAAAGGGAAAAAAGAGAAAATAACAAAAATCCCTAACATGTCTTCCGAGATATTGGACGGGACAGAATCAGGTGGGCTATTGATGAAAGATGCGTTAGGTAACTCGTCCGGAGCTGGACCGATGACTTCAGCCTCGATGTCTGGGATCTCGAGTCTGGAAGTTTCTTGCTGCTGTGAACTTGAAGGTTCCATAACTAGCTAACTCATGAGAAATCATCGTTAGACGATAAACGGCCCGTGCATTCCCCAGTGTAGAGTGTGTGTTGTGCAGTACAAGTGTTATGCGTGACTTGAGCAAATTCTACAAAGTTAAAGAAAACATGTAAGCGACGAAATTCTGGAAATCAGACAGGCATGACCGTCATCGGTGACCGTCACGACCGCACCATCCAGATGACAGCGATCGATTCAAGATTAAAGAGTTCGTTGTATTTTTCTGTTAAATGGCAGTTCCATCAACGAGCTTCGAAAGTCAGTCAAATATGTAGTCCTGTGACCAAGTTCTATTATGCAAGGCAGAAGCTCGTCGGAGTCAAGTGTTCAAGTATTCGACATTTCTCTAAGTTCATCAAAAATTTGGGTTAAGGACCGGTCGCTGCACTCTGTTTTCATATCGAGCCAGGGGAGGTCACGCTACGCAGCCTGGCCATGTTCGAATCGATACGTTCGTATCGATCGTCTGGGAATGGAGGTGTTTCGCATCGATCAGGCTGGAGTAACACTGCTTCGTATCGGTCAGATTCGAATTGATACGTTCGTATCGATCGAGCTGGAGTGAGAGCGCTTCATATCGATCAAATTCGAATCGATACATATCGTATCGATCAGAGGCAAGCCAATCCGCATTGATCAGGGTTGCCGATTTCACATCGATCAGAGAACAATGGCTTCACATCCATCGCCGCTCTCATCCCCAAGCTGATACGAGCGTATGTCGTCTGCACCGATTCGAATGTTCCCAGTTCAAGTCGATACGAAATAAGGATAGAGTGATTTACTCCATCTCTCCTTCTTCCCAAAAGGACCTCAACTCCATGGCCACGCTTCGTATCCCCCAATCTTGTCTTCCATCATCCAGATATCAAATTTGTCGAAACTGGTTAAGAAGCTAAGGGAGTGGTAGAGATCTCGAGTTTCGTCATTATTAACAAGGATCTACCCATTAATTAACTGATTTTTGCGATTAACACTCAGAGGATCAGAGGTTTGGTTCGATTCGAAGACGATTATGTCTCTCAGTCTATCGATACGAGGGTAGAAAAAGAGAGCTGAGAGCAACAGTAGAAAGTAAAAGTGAAAAATGGGCTAAGTCCCAGGTATTTATATAAAGCATGGAGTCGAACCGGGACGATTCATCTCCCAGTCAACGTAACCGGTCGCAAGCGGTCAAGCGATGGATCTATGCAAGCGCCCTCTTCGAATCCGTCAGACTGTACTTTCATCGAGTCGAAATATTCACCGGATGCCATCGATTCGATACATCCTTTTCGCGAACCATCGATTCACAGCAAGTCAGGTTTATCGATACGAACTCGATAATCGCGTCTGTTAAAATCCATCGATGCGAAAAGTTATTTCGTATCCAACAAAGGTCGTCGGTGCGAATCAGAATTCACCACAAGATGCGACCCTCAAATACGGATGGACACTTCGTATCCATCAACGATGCCCCGCATCGATTCAAAGGAATACATCCTGGCCTTTTACCATGGCGCCATGAGCGAGTCACTACAAAATTCAACAACGACCTAAACCACAGACGGGTTGCGAACTTGCAGCTTTTCAAAGCACGTTGTGTTTTCACAAGACGTACTTTGGGGGGCAAATGTTATCCCGCCTTTTGGCAAGGCCAGGACACCAAGGAACCAACTAGAAAACAAGTATGGCTTGTCATGAATGTCGCTGAATTTTGTCCAAGTCCGGATCAAGCTACAATTGATAGGACATGACTGGAAAAATGAAGGAAGCCAACGTCCCAAGTTTCAAGTCAATCCGAGTTCGTATGCTCGAGATGTGATGGATACAAGTTGGAAGGAGAAGCATGTTTTCTTATCCATCAGGGGTATCCATTTCGTATCCACCATGGGACGTCGTCTCGTATCGATGGAGTTAGCCGCGTTTCGTACCCATCGAATTCGTGTCAACCAGACTCGTATCCCCCCAACAGATGGCGTGCCTCGCAACCATCATTCAGTGTCTACTTCGTATCCATCATTCAGTGTCTACTTCGTATCCATCAGTCAGTGCTTGCTTCGTATCCATCATTCAGTGTCTACTTCGTATTCATCTGAGAACCTTGCTTCGAATATGTGCCCAACAACTTGTTCGTATCCAGCGAGTCAACCAACTAGAATGACGTGTTGCCCATCGAAGTAAACGAGGCAAGATATGTGGAGTCGAAGCAGTCAATACGGCGCAGAGACCGGATCGAGGCGAAGCGCGCGCACCACGTCATCCCTCGATGCGAATGCGCCGAGATATATGGAGTCGACGCGGTCGACTCGGAGTAAAGACCGGATCGAGGCGAAGTGTGCGTTCCACGTCTTCACAGAGGCGTGTGACACCATCGGTTCGAAGCTCTCAGTTCGGAGAGATGGATTCGAACCAGACAGCCTAGCAAAGAACATCGCCTCGTATCGATGATATCTCTCAATCCACTGATCCAAATACCATGAAATTTTAACTGAAGGTTGCACACATACCGAGGAACGTCTCCACCAAATTTGAGCTCAATTGGAGGTAATCTTGATCGATACGAAATGACTTTGTATCGATCGCAGATCGACTCGAAACTTTCTGGAAACGGTCGCGTGGGCCCCCTCACGTGCCAGACCAAGTCTCCCGGAGTTTGAGCGAATTTTGAGCCTCCTACGCCTATAAATAGAGCCCCAGAATCAACACAAAGGGGATCTTTTTTCTCTGAAGTGTCCAGACTCTACCGGATTGAGATTTGCATCCTACTTTTGCTGTCAATTTCGAATTCTAATCTGTAATCCGTTGTTCATTGCTGTAACCGCTTGTAATCATTGAAAGAGAATCAATAAAATCATCAAAACTTCATAGTGGACGTAGGCTATACGCCGAACCACTCTAAATTTCTTGTCTGTGCATTTTACATTTCTGTTTGTTGGAGTTTTTGTTAGATAACCTCTGTTTTACATTTATAATCTTCATTTTATCTCTTCAAACAACTCCCGAAGAGTGTTGTGCCCATTTTTGGTACAAACAATAAGCTGAGAAGGCGACTGTTTTTTGATTGGGGTTGGCGAGGTGATTTGCGGCCGAGGTATGGAGACTGCTGTGTGTGATGAAAGTTTCTGGTGGAAGTGTTGCTTGGTGACACGACTTTTGTGGAGGAATGTAGTGTGCGGTTTTTTAATAGTGGCTGTTGAAAGTGGAGCAAGTGTAGTGCTTTGCAATTGTGGAGCAGTGCGGATGATTTACGTTTGGTTTGAATGTGGTATATCTAATGCACCAGAATGAAGTTAAATGAATGTGGTGAATGCATCAGTTTTGATGGTATATTGTTTTGATGGTTTAGAAGTTGAGTGGAGTGACTGAAGTGTTGGTTGTTGTTGTGCTTTGAGGGGATTGAATGCAAGGAGAGTGGAGTGGAATGTTGATGAATGTCGGTTATGATGTGAAGGGGATGTATTAGCTGTATGTTTGTGGAGGAGTTGATCAGTGTTGCCCAGTGCTGCTGGCAGTTGTTTGTGAAATGTTGAAGACTATTGAAGTAGATAAGTGAAGATAGAGGCACTACGGGGGGAAATGGAAGTAGTGAAGAGGGTGGAGTCTGGAAATGGCAGTAGATATTAATTTGATTCGAGAATTTTTAGAGTGGAATTGTGGGTGGTTGACTGAAGTGTGGAACTGAGAGTGAGGCAGAGATGAGAATGCAGAGAACAGTGGGTTAAAGATATGTGCAGGGAGATATACACAGTGATATGCACTGTTTGCTTGAAGACGGTTTATTTTTTATTTTTATTGAACAGCAATGTAAAAAGAAAAGTAAAATGTAATTGAAAAATTGCAAATGAAATAGAATATTCTTTTTAAAGATTATGTATGCCCTTTTTTTTAATGAAAATGCAAATGGAAAATGAATAGAAAACAAGCACACAAAGAAAATGCAATCAAAAATCACACAACACACAATATTTTTCTTTTTTTCTTTTCTTTTTTTAAAATGCAAACACAAACAACAAACACACAATAAAAATAAAAATAAAATAATTCGAAGAATAGAAAATTAAAAATCAAAGCAATTCCTCGACAATAGCGCCAAAAACTTGTTCAACAACAAAATTTCTATCGGATTAGAAATTTGCCAAAAAATTTCAAATTAAAATTTCAAATTAAAAATTAAAAATTAAAATTTCAAATTAAAATAAAAATTTCAAACATTAGAAATTCCCCGGCACGGCGTACAATAGTTAGTACGTGGCGAGTACAGGTCGATCCGCAGGGAATTGTAAGAGTTTAAAAAAATATATTCAATCAAATTTGACCAAATGGAGGAGAAACTATTAACTAGAAATAAAATGAGGCTAAAACTAGAATTAAAATGTGATGTAAAAACTATAAGACTAAAGAAAAATTTAGATGCAAATCCACTCTCATATTTTTGCAAATCAACAAATAAATAATTTATGATCTCTAACTTTGATATTAAGTGAAATAATCATTGCATTTATCATAACGATGGTTTGTTTATGTTATTAATTAACATAACTCAAACCATCAAACTATAATACAACAATTATACCACTTATAATTCTCATGAAAATGAAGCCAAAGCAAAAGCTATTTTAAGTATGATCTATTTACTATTGTAACTAGTATTATAGATCATCAAATATCATTTTTACTTTCATTTCAAAATCAAAAATTAATTAGCAAATGATGATGTAAATTGTGTTTATGTTGAATAAGAATAGCTCATTTGCATAAGCAATATAAGCTATCAAACCCACTTTTATAAACTTACATCAAAATTCACATTCATGAAGTATAAACAAAGAGATCATAAATCATAAAAATGTTGAAACTACATAATGTTAGAGAGCTTCATCACCCCTAAATTGAAGTGGTTTAACTACTCATTTGTGTTATCAAATCAACAAATGTAAGTTTCAACATTGAAAATGAAAGAAAGTAGAGAATAAACAAAGAAAAAAGAAGATTAACTACCAAAAGGAAATGAATAAAACTAGTGCATAAATGTAATTCTAAGCTATGAACATAAAAAGAATGAGAGCATAAAAATAAACATTAACAATAAAACAAAGAAAAGCATGTAGAAAAGAGAGAAGAAAGAGGCTTGGAAGCCATTTTTATTTCATTCATAGAGCTTACAACTTACTTTCTTAATTTCCTAACAAATATGAAAGTGTAGAAGATATGTTCATGTACATAAGAGGATTATTTATACATGCATAAAACCCTAATTCTATTTTTAGGGTGCTTCCCAAAATGCCCTTTAGGAAGTGTGGCCCTCAAGTAACCATTAGCCACTAATTAATCCCTCATTAAAAGTGCATGAAGCTTTAATCTCTACTTTGTTGTCCATTAGCTTCTAGTTGTACATTTAGGTAAGTGGGTGGGGTCCTCCATGATCTTGAGCTTGAATTATTTCCACTTCATTCCTTTGTATTTCCTTGTGCATGCATATATCATCATGAATCCCTCTTCCATATGCATCAAAATATCCTATAAAAATAATAAAAATTGTCCAAGTAAAAATTGTCAAATGACACATGCAAAAAATGACCATTTTGCCCCTGAATGAAGATGAATATATGATGATTTGAAATTAACTGAATTTTGGTTTTAAACATGTTAAAATGCCCAAATATGATACTTATTTAAAAAAGAGATAAAATATGGATGTATATATATGCACATTTACATGTACATCAAATGCCCCTAAACTTACCTTTTTATTCGTCCTCGAATAAAGGAAAAGTAAGATAAATCCATTTTCAAAGGGAGCACGATTGCATTGAGCATATGTGTTAGCACCAAAATTGGTCACTAACCTCGTAAAGAAAGATTGTGTAGAGATATAAGTGATGAAAGTAAATTAAACAGAGAAGACAATGCTAATCTAACTGCAGAAAGTAAGAACACCAAATTTATAGTGGTTCAGCGTAATTGCCTACGTCCACTTTGAGGTTAAACTTTATTGATCTTCTTTATAGTTGATTACAAATACAATTCGTGAATCAAATGCTTGCATGAAGTTGTTTAAGTAGAGAAGATGAGTCTCGAAAATGGCAGAGTCTCCCCAGTGTTCTCTCCCCCAAAAAAGGATCCCTTTCACTGTGACCCTGCCCCTCTATTTATAGGCAAATATGGGCTGGACTTCCCAAATGGGCTGGATGGCCGAACACTCTAGCCCCAGTACAGTGGTTGCTGCATGCCGAACCTGGTATGCCGAACGTTCTGATGCCGAACAGTCCTTCTATGCCAAACGGTACGCTGGATGTGTGGGAAGTGCAGGATGATTGTCAATTGAGGCCGAACGTGTCTCTATCTGAAGCCCTTGAACGAACAATGCATGCAGGCCGAACGACATTGTTACCTTGAGTAGTTGTGCATGTTGAATGTCTTCTGGATGCCGAGTACTACGCCGAGTACCTTGGGATGCCGAGTACTCCCGTTGCCGAGTACTACACCGAGTACCATGGGACGCCGAGTACTCTTGTTGCCAGGTTCAACTTGATGTCGTGCGCTCTCGTTGCCGAGTTCTCCTTGATGCCGAGCGCTCTTGTATGCCGAGCAGTCTTGTATGACGAGCACTCTTGTTGCCGAGTATTGGTTGACGCCGAGCGCTCTGTATTCCGAACACTATGGATGCTGTGTACTTCGCCGAGTACTCCTAGATGCCGGACATTCTATGACGCCGAGTTCCACTAGGAAGCCGGGTACTTCGCCGAACACTCCTAGATGCCGAGTACTCTCTGACGTCGAGTGCTACCTGATGCCGAGCACTTGTTGCCTGGTCAAATCTCCAGGAAACACTTGCCCCCCAAAGTGTATCATGTGACCGAACTTGATGCGCTTTGAATCTGGTTCAATTTCCCTTGATGATGCCTTCTCGAGAATGCCTGTGACGGAGGTGCGTGACGAGCGTGGTTTGGACGCCAAACAATACGTTCAAAGCCGGACAACCCTCATGTGCCGAACGACACTTCGTTTTGATGCCGTACACTTCTGGTATTGACCGGTTCTACCGGGTATAACCTTTTCAACTTCTACCTCCCTCTATATAACCAGGTCCTTCCCGTCCCTTCTCATTTACCTTTTCATTTCTGTCACTCTTCCAAGATTTGCAATTTTCTCTAGCCGAACAGATTTACAACTTGAACATTCCTTCTTAAGCTCCTAACTGCAATCTAGGTACTGCTCCTCGTATAACTCGAATAGGTTTCAAATGAGATGGTCAAGTGTGTCATGTAGAAAGCTTTCGAGTAGGTTGCCGTCATTGCCGAACGACAATGCGAGGCGAGGAGGAAGGATTTGAGGTGTTTGCACATGTGGCTATTGTATTTAGATCCATCGCGCCGAACCAAAGTCAAAAAAGAAGGAGAAGGAAAACGTTGGAGGTGGTAAGGGAGTTGGATGGCATAGCTATGGTTCGGCGTATGTTGTCATGCGCCGAATGATAGAGGCTGCCGACTAATATTTCGTCTGAATAAACTAAGGCCGAACACTCACTAGGACGCCGAACAACAACTTAGCCGAACGAACCAAAGCCGAACACAAATGCCGAACAATAATTTAGCCGAATCGAACTCAAGCCGAACACACTTAGACGCCGAACTGTATCAATGTCGAACGTCATAAATATTGAGCAACTGACATGCCGAACCATGTTTAGGCCGAACAATACAATTGCCGAACAGAACTTAGATCGAGCAAAACAAAACCGAACATTGTACTTAGGCCGAACATTCTGAATGTCGAACAGAACTTTTAACTGGACAATGACTTAACCGAACGAGGCCTTTAGCCGAACACAGACTTAGCCGAACAAGGCCTTTAGCCGAACACTGTGGCATGCCGAACAAACATACATGCTGACCCATACTTAGGATGAACAATACAATTGCCGAACAAGATTCAAATGCCGAACAGTATAAATGTCAAACTACAATTAGGCCGGTTACTTTATAAATCATATGTTTTCTGAATCTGGAACTGTAATCACCTCAAGGCGAGCTTTTTGAGACGGTCAGCGATGACGGTCTTCGAAGGCGACGATTCGAAGCTAATTTTTATATCTTTAAAATCTTTAGATTCTTATCGCTTGTACACAATTGCTTGCACTAGTTCACACACCATGTGGGGGGAAAACTCGTGTTGCTAATTCTAACGTTCAACGTTTTTTAAGTATAGTTTTCTCAAGCACTTAGCCAGGTTCGTTATTTATTGGGGATGTCGAGAAAATCTAGCTCTGCCACCATATCCAACAGGCCTGGGCCATCATCAAGGCAAGGAGCCGCTGATACTTCTAACCCGTCGACTTCTCCTGCTCATAACTTGGCGCCTGATGCTCTGGAGGCAACCATCCTACTAGACAATCCGATCGATTCACATACCTCGAAGATCAACGAAGCTGCTCTGCGACGGATATTCTCCATTCATGGGATTCCTTTTGCCAACGTGTTAGTTCCTTCGAGACACGATCGTCCTCATCTGCCCCCAGTCGGGTACACTACCTGCAACAAGTTCATGTGTTGGATGGGCAGCGTGCCTCCATTCAATTTATTTCTCTGGGATGTACTGCAGTATATAGACATTGCTCCGTCGCAGCTGCACCCGAACGGCCATGCATTTCTATATGGGACTTACTTACTTTTCATGGCTGTCTTCTCCAGACCTCCAACCGCCGGTGATATCAGATACATTTATATGTTCAAGAGACGGAAAGACAGTCCTTCCTTTATGTTCCTCGAGCCATACCACAAATGCCAGATCTTGACAGGGGCATGTAGTAAATTCGCCCTGTACAAATAGGAATGGTTCTATGTGCGCTGCCCTTCTGGTTTCGCTAGGAGATAGGTTGAAGGCAATAAGTCTCTCTACTGAGTCACTATTCGTATTTGATCGGAGTCATGCTTTTCCTAACTCTTCATTTCATCTTTTCAGGAATCAACCCGCGTCCGGAAGGCCGAGGATATTCTAAGGCTGTTGAAGCCATTAGAGCTCTTCGTGCTGAGGATCGAGACATCCGGACTATCATTTCAAATGAATCACTGTCGAGGTTTGGCTTGCTAGCCCCTGGTCGTCGGATCAGCCTTCCAGAAGGTGTCACCATTCCCAAATCTTCGTCCGGTAAAGGGAAAAAACAGGCCGGATCGTCGTCGGGCCGCACTCCCGATACGCACGGAGAAGGTGAGCGCAAAGAAGATGAAGCTCCTGAGACTCAGGGCGAGAACGTGGGTCCCGCTTGGAATCCGGCAATCGAAGTTCAGGATATTGAGACGTCATCCTCCCCTTCGAAGGGAAAGATGAAGTTAAAATATATAGTTCAAAAGGAGAAAGTTGGTGGCACTTCAAAAGTTACGCCTATCCCGCTTGAGAAAGAGGCTTCCTCACAGCATCTGGAAAGTTCTCTGAGGGGTCTGTCAAACCTTTCCATTCCCGATGATTTACTTAATTACGGGTTCGATGATCCTGAAGCTCTCAAATTTTCTTCGCCCGCTAGAGGCAATGCGGGAGTTCAACTCCCGGTCCAAGGAGACAACACCCCGATTAGTAAAGATAAACGAACTGGTCCGTCGGGGGGAACTCTAGGACACACACGCATATATGCATTCCATCATACACTTCATGTTTTTTCTCATCTCACGGACATTTCTTAACTCGTTGTTATCTCCATTCTTTGCAGGTGATATGGGGCGTTCTCACGGACTCGATCGTCTTCAGGGCTCTTCTGTATTTCATCACTCTGGACGGGATTCTGGTTCAGGCAGACGCTGGGACAGAGGCGATTATGAAGATAGGGACAATCGTCCCCACGAGTCGTCTCACCGCAAGAAGTCACATTCTCAATCTTCCCAGTCCCGTGATCTTCCTCCTACAACTGAGCCTGATAGGGAGAAGTCTTTACAGAAGGGTTATCAATCTGATGCTCCTCGAGAACAACATTCCAGTTCATTGAGTACAAGGCAAGTTCGAGAGCAACGGAAAAGAGCGGAATTCTCAAAGCCTCCTCCTCCTACTCCTACGGTGGACCCAACTGTTGTGGAAAAGATGGTCGATCTTAAGGCCAAGTTTCCAAAAATTTGCTTCGATGGTCTGAAGTTCCTCCCGGCCATTCGTCATATTCCCGGGCATGTGAAGCAGAGTGCCATTGCCTGCAATAACGACGTCTATGTTCAACATGACGCGTTTGTGCACTTGGTGGAGAAGATCTCGGAAGTATCCGTTGAGCGTCAACACGAGATTGATCGTCTGAATCTAGAGGCTGGCAGCGATAAGAAAATCATCAAACTCCAAGACGAAGAGCTTGCTTCGTATAATTCGAAGCTAGAAGCCGTTGAACAAAGCGCAAAAGATACTGCTGAGGCAGTTACTCATTTAGAGGTGGCTCACAAAAAAGAGCTTGACGAAGCAGTCCAGCGTAGCGGTGCCCTCGCCCTAGAAAAAGACTCTGTCCAAAAAGAAAGGGACGCGCTCGCCACACAAGTTAAAGAGCTGAAAGAATTACTCTCCGAGGAGAAGGAGGATAAGGTAGCTGCTCAAGAAGAATCACAACGATACTGTGATGAGATCGTTGCTACCCGACTCCTGAAAACAAAGCTCGATGACGAACTCGCTGGGGTTGAGAAAATGAAGGATGAGGCCCGTGAGGAGGGAAAAAGAGAGGCTGCGGAGGAGATTGATTCTCGCCTCAAGGCGGCCGCGGAAGCCGGCAGGGAAGAGGTCAAAAGCATGTTTGACTCGTTGATTGCTGAATATGGAGCCCGCGTCCTTATGCATCGCGACTTAACATTCTTGGGCGACGGCTACCTTGAGTCCCTAGCTGAGGCCTGGGAAACTTTGATAAGGATCAGGAAGATCGAGTCAGGCTCCGAAGAGGTCGATGAGGAGGCCTTAGTGAAGGAGTTCCTTAGGGGGAATGAGCCATCGGATTTATCCGCAGCATTGGCACTTTACAACAAAGGCTCTCCCCTTCCAAAAGAGAACGATGGTGAAGCTGGCCCGTCTGGGGTTAATATTACTGCTCTTCATACTGCTGCTCAATCCGCTGCCCAATCGGCCGGTCGGCCGACACTTGATCCATTCGAGCAGCATGTTGGTTATGACCCCGAAGACCCCGGGCTCAGTGCTCATGTGCTATCACCTATCCTGGAGGGTGAAACCCCACGCGCCACCGATAGCCAACCGGAACCCGGTAGGAAATTCTTCTTTCTCTAGAAGTTGAAAGATCCCGTTTTTTTTCAGCAGTGGCTACTCGTTCTAACGCTCATTCTTTATGTTTTCGTGCAGGTTGTTCTGACGCCGAGCAAAGTCCGAGGAGCGATGACGCCAAGGAGGAGGCAGGGAAAACAAGCGATGATGTCCACGCGGGAGTACTCCCTGGCCCCGATGCTCAGGTGATCGGGGCGCTGGATGATGATAAGCTCCACACTTCATCTCCTGCTGAAGGGGATGATGAAATTGAAATCACCGGCGCCTCTGAGCATACTTCACAGACAAGCATGAAGGACCGCCTCGCCGCAGAGGAGAAGAAAAAGGTCGAGGTCAAAATTGAACCTGGAATACTGGAAGTAACCGACCCACGGAACCGACCTTTGAAAATCATTCTCCCAGGCAAGTTCAAACCGCTGGACGTTCCGTCTCCTACTCCTGACTCCATTTCTTTAGCAAGCAAAAAGTCCAAGAAAAAGCGTGAGGGAGAGGAGTCGTCGGAAACAACGAAGGAATACAAGAAGAAGAAGTCGAATAAATAATCGATACACTCGTTCAACGAGTTTCTTGCTTAAATCTTGTAATTGCTTTTACCTTTCACAACTTGTAGTTTGTATAAACAGGTCTGAATTTTGTAGGAGTGATCATGTAACCCCATTTTGGACTTATCGAATAAAGTTTTTAGTTTCTTTTTTGTGTGAATGATTCTCTTGTCTTTCTTTGATTTGCTGACTAATTGTAGCCATAACGCGAGTTCTTATGAGTTGCATTATCTCCCGGTCCATCCTCGTGTTGTTCAGACATTTTTAGACATGGCGTGCTTCTCGTACCACATCTCTCGAGTACTTGGACTTTTCGCTGACTCTGTGCTCCGGGAACTCGGAGATTTGAAATCGTTTATACTCTAGTCCGCTCTCCGAGGACTTAGAGTACTCCGCTCCGCACTCTGGGGGTTCGGAGATTCGGAATCGTTTATACTCTAGTCCACGCTCTGGGGACTTAGAGTACTCCGCTCCGCATTCTGGGGATTTGGAGATTTGAAATCGTTTATACTCTAGTCCGCGTTCTGGGGACTTAGAGTACTCCGCTCCGCGCTCTGGGGGTTCGGAGATTTGAAATCGTTTATACTCTAGTCCGCGCTCTGGGGACTTAGAGTACTCCGCTCCACGCTCTGGGGATTCAGAGATTTGAAATCGTTTATACTCTAGTCCGCGCTCTGGGGACATAGAGTACTCCGCTCCGCGCTCTGGGGATTCGGAGATTTGAAATCGTTTATACTCTAGTCCGCGCTCTGGGGACTTAGAGTACTCCGCTCCGCGCTCTGGGGATTCGGAGATTAAAAATCGTTTATACTCTAGTCCGCGCTCTGGGGACTTAGAGTACTCCGCTCCGCGCTCTTGGGATTCGGAGATTTGAAATCGTTTATAATCTAGTCCGCGTTCTGGGGACTTAGAGTACTCCGCTCCACGTTCTGGGGATTCGGAGATTTGAAATCGTTTATACTCCAGTCCGCGCTCCGGGGACTTTGAGTACTCCGCTCCGCGCTCTGGGGATTCGGAGATTTGAAATCGTTTATACTATAGTCCACGCTCTGGGGACTTAGAGTACTCCGCTCCGCGCTCCGGGGATTCAGAGATTTGGAATCGTTTATACTCTAGTCCGCGCTCCGGGGATTTAGAGTACTCCGCTCCGCGCTCTAGGGATTCGGAGATTTGAAATCGTTTATACTCTAGTCCGCGCTCCGGGGACTTTGAGTACTCCGCTCCGCGCTCTGGGGATTCGGAGATTTGAAATCGTTTATACTCTAGTCCGCGCTCTGGGGACTTAGAGTACTCCACTCCACGCTCCGGGGATTCGGAGATTTGGAATCGTTTATACTCTAGTCCGCGCTCTAGGGACTTAGAGTACTCCGCTCCGCGCTCTGGGGATTCGGAGATTTGGAATAGTTTGCACGAGTCTGTGCGTCGTACAGGATAATGTATTTTGTCACCCAATTATGAGATATAGAAACTTCATAGAAAATACGGCTTCAAGCCTTTATTAATGAAGATCAACTAAACTGCTTGATTACAACTTTTGAAAAGAAACTAAGTTATGACTGAATGGAAACATACAGGAAATAACAGTGCCTAAAACAAGAAGGAAAACATGCTAGATGTAATAGTGCCGCAAATGTTCACTGTTCCATGCTCGGGGGAGTGTCGTGCCATCAACGGTCGCTAGCTTGAATGTTCCCTCTCCAAGCTTCCGTACAATGGCGTACGGACCTTCCTAGCTGGGATTCATACGTGATGGTACCGGGAAAACTCGTTTCAGAACGAGATCACCCACATCAAAAATCCTTGGACGGACTCTGCCGTCGTAGTAACGCTTGACTCGATGCCTATGCGCTGCCGCCCTTAATTCGGCTTCTTCACGCTTTTCATCGATGCAGTCCAGTGATTCCAGCAAAAGGTTCTGGTTAGTCTTGGGATCATAGTATGTCACTCGGTGCGATGGAACTTCAAGTTCCACGGGTATAACGGCTTCAGAACCGTATGCCAAGGCGAACGGAGTGTGGCCGGTCGCGGACTTGTGGGTAGTTCTATACGCCCATAATGCTGTCGGGAGTTCATCTACCCACTTGCCTCCAACCTTCTCCAAACGCTTCTTCAGTATGAACTTGATTATTTTGTTAACGGCCTCGACTTGTCCGTTAGCTTTCGGGTGTGCCACGGCGGCAAACTTCTTCTCGATGCCATACTTTAAACAGAACTCTGTGAACTCTCTGCTTTCAAATTGCATCCCGTTGACCGTAATGATGGTGCATGGAAGGCCAAAGCGACATATAATGTTTCGTACAACGAAGTTAATGACCTTCTTAGAGGTGATTGTGGCCAAAGGTTCCGCCTTAGCCCATTTTGTGAAATAGTCGACTGCAACTATCGCATATCTCGCGCCACCTTTGGATATAGGCAGAGAGCCGATTATGTTGATTCCCTAGATCGCAAATGGCCAGGGACTAATCATTTGTGTGAGTTCCGTTGATGGAGCCCTCGGGATTTTCGCATATCTTTGACACTTGTCACACTTTCTCGCGTAGTCTGCGGCGTCCCGGTTTACGGTTGGCCAGTAATATCCATAGCGGAGGATCTTCTTTGCTAGCGTTTGCCCCCCAGTATGGTCGCCACATTCCCCTTCGTGAACCTCTCTCAAGACCCGCTTTGTTTCATCATGAGCGATGCATCGTAATAATGGGACTGAGAATCCTTTTCGATACATTGACCCATCCTGCATTACGTATCGCGCGGCCTTTCGAAGGACCTACCGTCATTCGCTCCTTTTTCTGGTAAAGCCCCGGTCGTCAGGTACAGTTTGAATGGGGTTATCCATGATTCCTTCTCGATCTCCATTTCCAACACGCGATCGACTTTCATCTCGTCTATGCTCGGGGCATGCAAGACTTCGACGGGATACAATCCCATTTGCTGCGCGTCGCCGGTACTCGCAAACTTAGCCAGTAAGTCGGCTTCTTTGTTCTATTCACGCGGGATATGTGAAATGTCATAACGCTCAAGATTTGATAGTAGTTCTTGGACCTGAACGAGGTACGGAGCAAGCTTTCGTCCCTTTGCTTGGTAGTCCCCCCGTACTTGGTAAACCACCAACTGTGAGTCACAAAAGATTTCGACTGATTCGATCCCGAGTTCTCTGATGAGCTTCAAGCCAGCGATCAGTGCTTCATATTTGGCTTCGTTATTTTTAGCTGGGAAGTCAAGCATCAGGGCATAACAGATTGATCGGTTTTCCGGAGTTATAAGAACTACGCCCGCGCCGGAGCAACAGTCGTTTGATGCACCGTCAGTGTATAATTTCCATCGAACGGGGGGAATGATGTCGTCGTCATTCGGTTTGATGGGTATGGTAAACTCAGCGATGAAATCTGCTAATGCTTGCCCTCGGATGGCTCTCCGCGGTAAGTATGCGATATCGAATTGGCTCAACTCGATGTTCCATTTTAGCAACCTTCCAGAAGTTTCCGGCCGTTGGAGTACTTGCCTCAGGGTTTGATCGGTATAAACGCCGATTGAATGTGCTTGAAAGTATGGGCGCAGCTTACGTGATGCAATCACCAAGCAATAAGCCAATTTCTCGATTTTAGGGTAATTCCTCTCTGCCCCTGTTAAACGCTTGCTAACATAATACACCGGCTTCTGGACTCGATCCTCCTCACGAACCAAAGCCGCACTTATCGCATGCGGGGATACAGCCAAGTATACGTACAACGTTTCGTGGTCAACTGGTTTTGATAGCATTGGTGGACTCTCCAGATGCCTCACCAGACTCCGGAATGCTTCCTCACAACTAGATGTCCATTCAAAATTTCTCTTCTCTTTCTTTATTATATCGAAGAATGGGATGCACTTGTCAGTTGCCCTAGATATAAATCGACTTAGCGCAGCTACTTTTCCGTCCAAGCTCTGTACTTGCTTTATAGTCCTGGGCGCTCGCACATCTCGAATAGCTTGGATCTTTTCTGGGTTGGCTTCGATTCCCCTAGCATTGACGATGAATCCCAAAAACTTCCCTGATGCAACGCCGAAGGAACACTTCAAAGGGTTGATCTTCATCCCATAATACCTGAGTATGTCGAACATTTCAGCAAAGTCTCGAATGTGGTCGTTTGACCGTCGTGACTTCACAAGCATGTCATCCATATAGACTTCCATCGTTCTACCCAGCTGGTCCTTGAACATTCGATTCACTAAACGCTGGTAAGTTGCTCCTGCATTCTTCAATCCAAAGGGCATTACTACATAGCAATACAGTCCGACATTTGTAACGAAGCTGGTGTGTTCTTGGTCTGGAATATGCATCGAGATTTGGTTGTACCCTGAGTACGCGTCCATGAATGACAACAGCTCGTGTCCTGCGGTGGAGTCGACCAACTGATCGATCCTAGGCAACGGGAAACTATCCTTAGGGCACGCTTTGTTCAAGTCGGAATAATCTACGCAAGTTCTCCATTTCCCATTCGCCTTTTTTACGAGCACGGGGTTGGATACCCATTCAGGGTAAATGGCGTCGCGGACGAACCCATTTGCTTTGAGTTTGTCCACCTCCTCTCCAAGAGCGGCGGATCTCTCCGGATCCATTCCTCTCCTTTTTTGTTTAACTGGGACATATTTCGGGTCTATGTTCAACATATGACTCGTGATGGCGGGAGAAATCCCACACATATCAGAATGCGTCCAGGCGAAAACATCAAGATTCGCCCGGAGGAAGTCGCTAAGGTCTTCGGTCATCGCGGGACCAAGCTGTGATCCGATCTTCAGTATTCGCGAAGGGTCATCATGGCTAACTGAAATGTCAATTGTTAATTCAGCCGGTGCCACCTTCTCTTCCCTGGGTTTCTCATCGTCGGCTCTCGGATCTATATCTCCTAAGATCCGAGAAATATGCCCGAGCCAGGGCTCGGGCACTACTTGTCAATTGTCCGCATTAAGGATGCAGACGGGATTGTCCGCAACCTTTCCCTTCTCCCTCCGATGGGCTTCTCGGAGCTCAGCCACATAGCAGGAACGACCAGCTGCTTGATCGCCATGAACAATACCTACTCCTTTGTCAGTCGGGAACTTCAAAGTTAAACACCACGGGGCTAACGCTACCCTAAACTCAGCCAGGGCCGGCCGGCCCAAGAAAACGTTATATGGAGAATCCACATCCAGAACTATGAAGGGTAGAATTCGCACCCTCCGACGCTCGCCCTGTCCCAGTTCAACTGGTAACTCAACATACCCCACGGCATCGGTCGCTGCGCCGTTAAAGGCGTGTATACGAGCCTTGGACGGTTTCAAGTCCTTTGTTTCTAGTTTCATTTGATCGTAAGCCTTCTTAAAGATGATGTTGACTAAAATTCCACAATCAATCAGAATTCTTTTCACATATGCTGGTCCGATCGTTGCAGATATGACCATGGGGTCGATGGTCGGAGCCTCTATCTGATCAGCGTCTCTACTTCTGAACACAATATCGCCTGTCATTACGCGCTGCTGGTTAGCAGGGGCCCCGTCCTCCGTGTTCGAACAGCACTCAAAATCTGCATGCTTTAGGGAACTTTCATATCGCACCATCTCTTTCCAATTCTTATCTGCGGGGTGAGGTCCGCCGATAATTGTATTTATGACTAGTCTACCTACGGTTCGGGCATGCTCCTCAGGATGACGCGGAGCTGGTGCACGACCTGGGTTGGACGTTCCCTGTCCTCCTTCCTGTGGATCCTTCACAAATTCTTGCAACTTCTTCTGCCTGATCAACTTCTCGATAGCGTCATGCAGGTGTTTGCACTCTTCCATATTGTGCCCATAAGTTTCATGGAAGCGGCAATATTTCTCGGTCCGCTTCTGTTCCTCGGTTGATTCTTTCGGACGTGGCTTTCTGTATTGAAAAGTATTGCAGGTGGATAGGTAAATGTTCTCAAGTGGCGCGTTCAGCGGAGTATACTCGCTGTAGCTTGGAATTCTCGACTTCCACTTCCCCACTTCTTTCCTTTTACCTTGACTCCTTCCTCCAGACTCCTTGGGTTGCCCAGGCTTGTTCTGGACATTGACTTGGACCTTTCCCGAGCTATCTCAAGACTGCTTCACAGCAATGTTGCTCTTTATTGACTCTTGGACAGGCCCTGGCGCCTTATCTCGTCGTACCCACCTAGCTTCCTCTCTTCTTATGAACTGGTGTGCTTTTGAGTAGAAACGCTCTAGCGTAGCCGGAGGTTTTCCTGCTAGACAGTCTCCAAACTCAGAGTCTGGATCCACACCTCTCATTACAGCCATCAGAATTGCATGGTCGTTGGGATTACTGACTTCAGTTGCTGCAACGTGGAATCTTTGTAAATATTCCTTCAACGACTCCCCGGGATTTTGGATTACACTTGACAGAGACAACACGTCCTTTGGGCGCGTAGTGTGTATTCTGAACTGCTCAATAAACTTCTTTGCCAACTCCTCGAAATTTGATACGGATCGTGGAGGAAGTCGGGTGAACCACATAGTAGCGATCCCGGATAGAGTAATCGGAAAGCACCTACACTTGGTGGCATCATTCGCTCTAGCTGAATTCATCATCCATTCATACCTCATGACATGCTGTCTGGGGTCTGTCCTCCCTTCATACGCAGGGATAGTAGGCATACTAAACTTCCTGGGGTACGCCGCTTGCAACACAACATCCATGAATGGAGTATGACTTCTTGACACTCCCCAATCATCATTCGATAACCCCTGATTTTCTTTCATCAACTGCCTGATCATGGCTGTCAGATCTGGTGTCTGTATGGAAGGCGGAAGGTTAGTGTCTGTTCTACGCGCCTGACCATGCTGATGCCTCCTCTCCTGGCGGTCTGCCAATCGTGCGTCTTGAGGTTCGACATCGTTAGCATTTTGATGATCCGGGCCTCTATCCTCCATCTGTACCCCGGTCCTGAAGTTTCCAGCTCTTGCTTGGTCACGGTCTCCAGTTGTTTGAGCAGCAGCTTCTACTCGTGCAGCGTCAGTCTTGCGGCGTCTGCGCCTGGGAGGTTCATCAGAGGACGTTGAGCTGTCAGATGAAGAGTAAGGAGCGGGATTGCCCCCAGCATTCTGTTGCTGCTGTTGAGTGAGTTGTGCCATCAGGTTTGCGTTATCTTGCATCTGCTCTCCTAGTTGTCTCCTGCTTTCCCTGAGTTCTCTCATCAAGTCATTGAACTCTATTCTGGTGACAACTGGAGTTTGTTCTTGAGCGGCAATTCCTACACTCGGAATTGCTGGTTGATTGCTAGGTCCTGCTTGTTGCACGCTAGCAGTCTCGTGGGCATCCACATTATGAGAAGCTGACCTGGTACGTGGTCCTGCCATTGTAGAGTTATCGGTATGAACTCTGAGTAGAATCAATGGATGTCCTATCAGTGAGTCGGATCTTCCTTGGGGGATTGTTCAATCCAGTAGCTTCAAAGCAGATCCCTAAGTTCAATTCTCAGTGAAAGCACCAAAGTGTTAGCACCAAAATTGGTCACTAACCTCGTAGAGAAAGATTGTGTAGAGATATAAGTGATGAAAGTAAATTAAACAGAGAAGACAATGCTAATCTAACTGCAAAAAGTAAGAACACCAAATTTATAGTGGTTCAGCGTAATTGCCTACGTCCACTTTGAGGTTAAACTTTATTGATCTTCTTTATAGTTGATTACAAATACAATTCGTGAATCAAATGCTTGCATGAAGTTGTTTAAGTAGAGAAGATGAGTCTCGAAAATGGCAGAGTCTCCCCAGTGTTCTCTCCCCCAAAAAAGGATCCCTTTCACTGTGACCCTGCCCCTCTATTTATAGGCAAATATGGGCTGGACTTCCCAAATGGGCTGGATGGCAGAACACTCTAGCCCCAGTACAGTGGTCGCTGCATGCCGAACCTGGTATGTCGAACGCTCTGATGCCGAACAGTCCTTCTGTGCCGAACGGTACGCTGGATGTGTGGGAAGTGCAGGATGATTGTCAGTTGAGGTCGAACGTGTCTCTATCTGAAGCCCTTGAACGAACAATGCATGCAGGCCGAATGACATTGTTACCTTGAGTAGTTGTGCATGCTGAATGTCTTCTGGATGCCGAGTACTCCCGTTGCCGAGTACTACGCCGAGTACCTTGGGATGCCGAGTACTCCCGTTGCCGAGTACTATGCCGAGTACCATGTGACGCCGAGTACTCTTGTTGCAAGGTTCAAATTGATGCCGAGCGCTCTCGTTGCCGAGTTCTCCTTGATGCCGAGCGCTCTTGTATGCCGAGCAGTCTTGTATGCCGAGCACTCTTGTTGCCGAGTATTGGTTGACGCCGAGCGCTCTGTATGCCGAACATTATGGATGCTGTGTACATCGCCGAGTACTCCTAGATGCCGGACATTCTATGACGCCGAGTTCCACTAGGAAGCCGGGTACTTCGCCGAAAACTCCTAGATGCCGAGTACTCTCTGACGCCGAGTGCTACCTGATGCCGAGCACTGGTTGCCTGGTCAAATCTACAGGAAACAATATGCAACAAGTCGTTAAACCTCTGGGTGTCTCCAGTAGGACGAGTGTTGTTTAGTGAGGGTTTTCGCGGATACTACCCACAAAATCCAAATGCAAAGTGAAAATATTTACAAAGTGCAAGATTTATTTACAATGGGATGAATGCAAGTTTTTGAAAATATTTACAAATGAAGGATTCACTTTCAATTCGACACTTGTGACGACCCGACTTTTTCTCCACAGAAAGTCGTATCATCTTGAAGAAAGAAAGGGATAGAAAAGAGAAAAGATAGAGAAGAAAGAAAGAACAACACTAGAATCTCAACAGCGGAACGAATAAATTATATTAATAACATAAGTATTACATAATATACAACGACTATCAGAGTTACACAGATTATACAACACATACTAGACAGTTATAAACACCGGTCTAGTTATTACAACTTCAAATACAACTCAGACAAATGACTTAGAGATCAACACAGCGGAACCACTTATATATCTACAAACGTTGAAGCCTCCTGCTCCAAATCTCCTCTATAGATTCGTCAAAGCTAACCTGAATCCCTTGACTACTCATAAAAATTTGAGTACCCAAGAGTTTAATAAAACAGAAAATAAACACTTGGGTCAGACATGGGTCTGGTGTGAGTAAACGGTTAAAAGTTGTTTAACTTCAAAACCTTTTGAAAACAAAGGTATCACGTAAGACTTCCCACACATAAACATGGAAAAGTTTTTACCTTATGCTAACCAAAACTTTGATAGGAAATCGAGTTATATTATAATAGGGTCTAGGATTTCCAAGTAAAATAGAAAATAGCCGAAATTGTTACATTCATTAAATTCCAGCATACATAGGTATACAATCAAGTCCGATGGCACTTATTGGAAGTTGGATTTCCATACAATGGCAGGGCTACTGGGGTACCGCCCGTCACAGTACGTGGCCTAGATCAACGTACCGAGGAGTACGCCCGCTCCCCTGCAACACAAGGTCGGAACCATCCCTTACTGGATAATTCCCGAATAAGAAACCCCGCGATTGGAGCCAGCAACCGCCCACAAAGCCGAATAAAAAGGGACTCTAGACAGGGGAAATCTTATCCTACTTGGGTGCTACCCACTAACCTTGCTGCACCTCCCCTGTTTTAGCCATTCCCGATTGATGAGGCTTGAGGCTACGATTACCTTATCAGAACACCTCACTTAGAATGCTCATCGTCCACCTGACGATGTTCTGAAAGCATTCAATCCATACAAGTTCGTTCCGGGTTCGAACGAAACCGAAGGCATTATCTCGTTACACTCATTTTGGAATCACCCTCAGAGTTAACAACAATAACCCTTGCACTCTGAATCTTCATCTTCACTTGAGATTCACGACCTAACGTTTAACTTGGATCGATGTGGTATTCGGATATCCAAATCTGGAAACCCAATCCCGGTCTCATCGAAATCCAAACGTATTTTAAAGGCCAAGTTGTTTTAAAGGTTTAAACAATTCAATTCAATACTTGAATTCACACAGCATTTAACACAGATAAATATCACACATTTATCACAAATATATCCAATATCATATCATAGAATATCATAGCATATCATCCAATAGATATCATCCAATTCAGATATTCTACACAACAATCATCCATAAGCAACAATTATTAACCCTATGTTATAATTAATTTAATTATCTTAAATTAAATTAATTACTTAAGAATTAATTATCTAACCTTGCTTAATCAATCATTAATTAATTACAAACCTTTAATTAATTAATTACTCATTAAATACTACTCATCCTTGATTAATTATTCATTAATTACATAAAGTAATTATCCTTTAATTAATTTCACAAATTAATTATTCCTAATCATTAACAGTAATTAACCATTAATTACTTCATTAATTACATTAATTAATGATCCTTAATTAATTACTTCCATTAATCCACCTTAGTTAATCATAAATAGAAATTATCATCATGTAATTACTTACCTTAACTAATTAACTTCTTAATTAATTATATTAATCCTTTAATTAAATACACCAAATAATTAATCCTGTTTACAAAGTAATTATACTTCAATTATTTCCCATTAAGTAATTCCCTTTAATTAATTACATCCTGTAATTATACATTAATTACTTATACTAAGTAATTACACTTATCAAATCTCTTTAAGTAATTATACTTAATCAAATACCAAGTTACTATCTTTAATTGATTTACAAATTAATTAACTTAAATTAATCACATCCATTTATTATTTACAATTTAGTAATTTATTCCTTAATTACTCTTAAACAAATTAATTAACCTTAATTACAGATTAATTATTCTTTAATTATTAATTAATAAACCTTAATTATCAAATAATAAAACTTAATAACAATTAATCAATCCTTAATTATTAGTTAATTAATCCTTAATTACAAATTAATTATCTCTAATTACTTAATTAATTAGTCACTAATTACAACTTAATTACTTAATTAATTAATTTTATTAATTAATTATATCTAATTATCAAATTAATAATTCTTAATTTCAAATTAATTAACCTCTTAACTAATTAATTAATGCTTTCCTTAACCATTAACTAATTAATTCTTAATCAAAATTAATAAAATTTATTTCACTTTTATTACTTATTTAATTATCAAAATCTTAATTACTTTTAAGATAATCATCATCTTTATTAATTACTAAAATATTTAACCTTTAATTATTACTTAATTATTATAAAAATAATTAGGTTTAAAGTTTAATTTAACACTTAAATTTAACAAACATACAATTTCTTTAATTAAAGGTTTAAGAAACATTTAAAATGAAAAAGGAAATTATTTAAGAAAGGGTTTAGAACAAATTTCATTTAAAATTTTCAAAACTTTACATTTTAAAATATGTTTAAAATTTAACTCATCACCTACTTCGGGTTCAACCCGACACTTACCCTCAACCTACTTCGAGTTCTCCTCTTCTTTTACATTTTCTTTTAACTTAGTTAAAAAAAACTACTATACTACACTTACTCGAGCACGAACCATCCTCGAGCCAAACTACCATTTACTCGAATACCCCTTCGAGTTGCCTACGAATTCACCCCAAGATCCAACCTGAGAAACTTCCTTCTTTCCCAACATCGCAAACAACCCGTATCCACAGACGTGCACACGTGCACGTGCACATCCCTCCGGCCACCTGAGATCAATGCTCCGACCACCCTCAAGTCACCTACGTCCCTGCTGAAGCTTCTGACCACCCAGCTCGATGAAAAAAAGAGCAAATCCAACCTGAGAAACTTCCTTCTTTCCCAACATTGCTAACAACCCGTATCCACAGACGTGCACACGTGCACGTGCACATCCCTCCGGCCACCTGAGATCAACACTCCGACCACCCTCAAATCACCTATGTCCCTGCTGAAGCTTCTGACCACCCAGCTCGATGTAAAAAATAGCAAATCGAAATTGAGCTATTCGATTTCCACTGGAACCCAACATCTCGTCGACAATCGCCTCGCGCCACCAAATACGATCACTAGAAATCTTGCCACTCCACCCCGAGATGCGCCACAACATGATGAACCATCTCCCCACATGCGATCAAGTCCGGCCTCCCCACGATGGTGAAATCACCTCGAAACCACCCACGTCCAAAACTACCTTTCGAACCCTAGTTCGATCCACCGCCGATGCCACAACAATCTATCGTCACTTCCACCATTTTTCCTACGATCATCATCCCTTAGACCGTCTTCAGTCCAAACCCCGACTACCAGAAATTCGACGATCACCAGAAATTGCTCAAAACACAATTTCCAGTTAACTCTGAATTGCTTATTCGATCCCACACTAAAAATCGTGAATTAACCCTTAAAAATCATGATTCTAGATAGTGATTCAGATTGTATACCTAAATCAAAGAATTCAGATATTCGAAATTTAACATATCTTAAGTTTTCACTGTTTTTCTTGGTTTTCTTGCAAATTAAAAATTTAAATTACTTAAATAAAAATTTAAACCTTAATCTATGTTTAAACAAACAGATTTTGATTGGAAACCTAAAACCTAACAGAGAATAGATTAAGAGATTAAGAATTTAGATTAAAAATTTAGACTCTTTACTATAAAACAGGGATTACACAGATACACTAACATGCATATCTTTATACATTCATATACACAGAAGCTTTACTTATATACACACATGCAAAGCAATCTTCATCACATATTTCACATGTAATCAGATAATTGTCTACTTAAGCTTTTAATTTAAATGTTTACTCACAGGAAAATAACAGAGAAGCATGAACATCAATATGCACAAATATTTCATAACAAACTCTTATATAAACATCCATTCACATCCAACATTCAAGTAAGCATTGCATATCATGTTACTGTAACATTTATCAGGCATATCAAGACATAGTAACAGATTTTAAAACTGTTTTTAAAGTTAGATTTACTCACCAGGCATGAGCTTTTTGAAACAGTTTTGGATTAAGAAAACTTGAATGGAATTGAAGCTGAAGACTTTGAATTGCCTTAAAACTTTGAAAACTGAATTTGCTTGATTTCTGGAATTTGAAAAAAAACTAAAGCTTTGAATTCGAATCTGAAGTTGATTAGAAACTGAAGTTTGATTCTTGCTTTAGTGGAAACTTGAATTCTTTAAAACTTTTGATTTCAGGTTGTATTTTGAAACTTGTTACAGGCTTGAATGACAGTGCTTTGATGATTTCTTATTTGCATTTGCTTTAGAAGAGATTACAGGCTTTTGTTTTTGAGAATTGGTTATAGGGTTTTAGCTTTGAACTTGAGAAAATGTTACAGGCTTTTTATATTTGATTTTCTCTGGTTTGAAGTAGTTTACAGGTGAAGTTCTTATCTTTTGAAAAGAAGATAGAAAAAAAGAATGAAGAGGAAGATATATGTTTATATAAGTTTAAATTAGGATTTATTAAAATTAAAGAAAAATAAAATAAAAGGACACTTGTTCAATTTGTTTACATTTGTCAAATTCACACTTTAATTTACTTACACATGTATTTGTCTTGGATTTAAAGGCTTACACTTGTAATAGCAATTTCCTATATTATTTTTAAAAGATTTTAAAAGCTTTTTGTATTTATTTACTATTAAATAAATACTTTATAAATTCATATAAATAAATTCCTTTAAGGAAAATAATATAAAAGAAATCTTATTCAAATAAAAACTTTATTCATATATTTTATCCAAAATATTTTTAAGATATATATCTTTTAAAATCAAATTTAAAATCCAATTCAAAATCAATTCAAATAAATATAGATATCCATTTTAAACAAACACATTATTAATTGTCAATAATTATTCTACTTAAAAACAACTTAAATACATATATATATTTAAATAGACACCTTATTAACTTGAAAATAAAATTTTTATTTTAAAACCCACTTATATCTATATTTATAAACATCACATTATTATTATTATTGTTTGAAAACAACAACCTTTACCAATTTTAAATAATTAATTAAATGGTTATCACATTTTAAATTCTTTGAAATTCCGGGATATCACAACACTCATAAGTTAAATATAGGTTTTGGTCATTGTTTTGAAAATTTAAGTCATTTACTTGTCAAAACTTCCAATAAAAACGAAGTTATCGTAACAAATAGACTATAGTTTAACTTGTTGTTTCAGTTGATAACATAGTGCAACTATAAAATAGATCCTTAGTTGATTAGCAAAGTTTACCAAAGTGGTATTTTCATAACTAGTCAAATCAAATAAGTAAAAATAGTGCTCGGATTTCAATTGTTTACTCTCTCTTATTCGAAAATTTTATTGATATTAACAATATTTATGTATGCCTAACTCAGGTAAACCGAGGCCAGATATATTACCTGTGCACTGCCTTGCGGACTGATGTGAGGGGAAAACCGAGCGTGGCAAGTGAACACACAACCGTGAACACTTATCGACTGTAGGCGTTATTAACTTGCACCAACTCCTTGTTCATTCAATGCACCATTGCTACAAAGGTTTTTGATTCTTATCCTTTTCTGATTGTTTCTTAATGAAGTTGGTACACTCATTAATAAAATCTGCTAATGCTTTCCCTTTGATAGCTGCTTGTGGCTAAAACCCAATATCATATTGACTAAGCTAAATTCCCAATTTTACCAGCCCACCTGAAGTTTTCGACTTACTAAAAACCTATTTGAGGGGAAAATTGGTCAATAACCTGATTGGATGTGCTTGATAGTATGCTCTAAGTTTTTACGCTGTGAGCATCAAGCAACAAGCTAGTTTTTCTATTACCGGGCACAGAACCTCTCATCCTTTAATCGCCTGCTTACGTAATAGATTGAAAGTTGAATCCCACTTCCTTCTCTGATCAAGATCGAACTCAACATATGTTCTTAGACTGCCATGTATACGTACAAGATTTCACCATTATCGGGACTAGATAGTATTGGTGGTTTTTCCAAATGATTTTTTAACTCGTAAAATGCTTTCCTACAATCTTCTCCCCATTCAAAATTTTTCTTCTTCTCTATTACATCAAAGAAGGGGATGCACTTATCAGTCAGCTTGGAAATGAATCTACTTAAAGCGGCTATCCTTCTATTTAAACTCATAACCTCTTTTATTAGCCATAAAGTTTACTCAAGAGTAGAAGTATGAAAGAAGGTTAATATGAGCGAGATTTTGGGGAAGTAATGGGCATTGGTTTCGAAAAAGGTCATAGGAAGAAGTTTCGAAGGCATTAAGAAGGTTTTGAAAGAGTCAAAGGCACCAGCTGCTCTTATAGCATGAAGGCTTTCGATTCAAATTGAAACAAGAATACCACCCCGCTATTTTCAACCTTTCGACATAGATAAATAAGCAAAGACAACTTTAGAACCCTTTCAAAGGTAATGAATGACGATCCCCCTCTTACGCACTGAACCTTTTGGAACTAAAGGTTTCGCCCTTATCATAACCCTTTCGAAGGCAAATACAAGCCTTTCGATTTGGACAAGGCCAATAATATTAGAGGAAGGTTCCACCTCAATTCTCAATCATGCATTCGAAGGCTACTCAACATCATCGAAACCATTGGAACTTCAATATCTACGAAACCAATATGAACAACCTATCGATAGAGTTGAAGGATTATATCTTACTTACAGTAACAACAAGGAAACATGAAGAAAAAGGTGCATTAGAAAACCTTTTGACAGCATCGAACGGTGCTGTGAAGAAAGCAGTGCTCAAAGTTCAACAAAGGTGAAAGGTTGTCAAAGGACCCTTTCCACTCAATCGAAAGGTCTAGGAGAAGATGAAAGAAGCACAAGAGTAGATTAAAGAGCATAAAATTGATGCCTTTCGATAGCGTCGAAAGGAGTCATGGTTTTTCGACTAAGTCGAAAGGCTTTGAGCGGCATATAAAGAAGGGATCTTCGATTGAGTCGAAAGCATAGGTGCGGAAGGGGGTTGACCTGCATCTATAAATAAGACCCAAGGGGTCCGATTTTGGGGACCGAATTTTGGAATCACAAATTCATCTCTTCCACTCCACTTTCATAGTAGCAATTAAATTCTCTAACCATCCTAAATTAAATTGGGATAAAAGATCTATTACCTGTAACTCTGCTTGGATTATTAATAAAAGAGAGATGGCTTGTTCATTTAGATGATGAGGAAGATCATTTAGATTATTAGCTATAGTAATGATCCATTGCACATGATTCTAACCTATTCTCCTAACTTCTTTTTGGTCTATGCAATGTATAGGATCGACTTGTGAATATTTGGTCAAAACAGATCATCATCGGAACCTGCATTTGACCGTAGAAATAAAGATGATGATGGGGTTTCGACCGTGATGAATTAATGAAATCGGGAACGCCCAAGTCGATCTTATATAGGGAAATTAGAGTGAATCTTAGTTAATTATAAGCTACAACTATTTCGAAAGAGTGGAACCCCTTTCGACCTGGTGAAAGGTGCATTTCGAAGGGGATTCGAGTTTATAATTGACTAACAACTATTGGAAGAGGAACTCATTCGAAAGGGGGTTCTATCCCCAGATACATCTGCAACCCTTTCGAGGGGTTCCACATCAAAAGTAATGAAGCTGTATTATGGTAAGAAGGTGTATCATACTAATGAAATTTGCATACCTTTCGACATGATTGAAAGGATCAGGACAGTACCTTTCGACAAGATCGAAAAGAATGAAAAGCTAAAATGGACAATTAGTTTCGACCCACTCAAAGGGAAAGGTTCAAACGGATGCTATATTCCTAGACTAATTCCTTAAATCCTTTCAACTAAGCCAACCTAGTAGAAGGTGAGGATAACTCTTTAGACAATTTCAATAATTCCAATTAGGTCGAAAGGTAGAGCAACCCTTAGAAATCCTTTCGACTATGTCAATTTGGTCGAAAGGTATACTTTCGATCGAGAGGATCTTTTCAATAAACTTGGTTTCATCCAAGCTTAATTACCATTCATATAGTATCAGGGATGTTGACAAGTTTTCTTGTTAACATTTTTGGCGCTAGAAGGAGGGCTCGAACCTCTGACCTTGTCATTGTACTACAAACTAATTATGGCTCATTTCTTTTGCATAGTAAAAATGTGGTCAAAGCAATTAAGTGCAACCAAGGAAGGAGCAATACACACTTCCACTATGGAGCAGAATATTGCTTAATCTTTTAATCTAAATGGGGCCATCCTTGGACAGACTTCGTCACCAGCATAACAAGACGTGAATACATCTAAAATCAAATACCTAGAACAGCAGCTGTAGGAGCTACTTTAGATGGCCTTAACTTAAAAATCTTAGAAGACTCCATAACAAACTCATGGAGAAGAGGTGGCCTCCCCAGGTGGAATTTAAAAGCTAATTCAAATGAGTATAAAGGCAAGGTGGATCTAAAGTCCTCAAAGAAGAAGGAACTCCCCCAATCGAAAGCTAACCATCAGGGAAGATTTCTAGACAAATCACTTAAACAGTCTAGGAGTTCAACATCAAAAGAGTATTGCCCGAACCAAAAAAATTATGGCAATGTCGAAGCTTACCTAAAAGACGCCGCTGAAAAAGCAATGAAAGATGCTATGTGTTAGCACCAAAATTGGTCACTAACCTCGTTGAGAAAGATTGTGTAGAGATATAAGTGATGAAGATAAATTAAACAAGGAAGAATATGCTAATTTAAATGCAGAAAGTAAGAACACTGGATTTATAGTGGTTCAGCGTAATTGCCTACGTCCACTTTGAGGTTAAACTTTATTGCTCTTCTTAATGATTGATTACAGATACAATCTGTAGATCAAATGCTTGAATACAATTGTTAAGTAAAGAAATTGAGTCTCGAAAATGGCAGTCTCCCCAGTGTTCCAAAAAAAAGGTCCATTTCCATTGTGCCTCTGCCCCTCTATTTATAGACAAAGATGGGTTGGACTTCCTAGGTGGGCTTGGCAGCCGAACACCTTGGCCCAAATGGAATGGTTGCTGTATGCCGAACTAAATAGGCCGAACGGTTGGATGCCGAACCACACTCTCCATACCGAACGAGGCGCTTGTTGCGTGGGAAGAGTAGAACGAATATCAGTCGAAGCCGAACGTGCCTCTGGCGGAACGAAGCGTCTGGCCGAGCGATACCTTTGGCCGATTGAAGCTCTTAACCGATCGATGTCTCTGGCCGAACGATGGCTCTGGCCGAACGATAGCTTTAGCCGAACAATGCCTCTGGCCGAACGATGTCTCTGGCCGGACGAGGGCTCTGGCCGGACGTTGCCTTTAGCCGAGCAATGCCTTAGGCCGAATGATGAATCTGGCCGAACAATAGCTTTAGCCGAACAATGCAGCCATGCCGAGCAATTGTACACGCCGAACATCTTCTAATGCCGAGCGCTCACAGATGCCGAGTGCTACTGAATGCCGAGTGCTCCTGGATGCCGAGTACAACTAAATGCCGAGTACCTAGTTGCCTGGTCAGATCTCCAGGAAACACTTGCCCCCCAAAGTGTATTACGTGACTAACCGTGATACGCTTTGAGTTACATAACCTCCATGTTTCGTTTCAAATCCTTGACTAACTTCTAATTGAGATGCCTTTTTGAGAATATCAGTGGTTGTGGTGTGCGCCCGATGTGGTATAAATGCCGAACGATACGTTCAAAGCCGAATGTTCCTCATGTGCCGAGCAATTCTACGTTTTCAAGCCGAATGCTGCAACTTTGACCGGTTTTACCGGATATAGCCCCTTCGACTTCAACATTTTCCCTATAAAACCAGGCACCTCCCCTTTTCTCTCCTTTTACACTTTTACTTCTGTCACTCCATAAAGACTTGCAATCCTCGCCAGTCAATCAGACTTAAAGCCTAATCACTCCTTCCTAAGCTCCGATCTACAAACTAGGTATTACCCCTTATATGATTTAAATAGTTTCAACACGAGACAACGGGTCGTGTAGAAAACTTTCGATTAAGCCATTTTTATTGCTGAACGATGCAAGGCGTGGGGGAATGGCCAGGAGTGTTCGCACACATAGGATCATTGGGCGATTAGCTTCTTCATGCCGAATCGAAGCTAAAGGAGAAGGATGAAAAGTGGAAGCGTTGGAGGTGGTAAGGGTGTCGAACGGCGTAACTCTGGTTTGGCGTATGTTATCTTGCACCGGACAGTGAAATGGTAGACTAAGGTGAAGGCGTGAATTAGTGGGATGCCGAATGACTACGAATGCCGAACAATATCTTAGCCGAACAAACGTAAATGCCGACCCATGTTAAGGCCGAACACTACTACGAATGTCGAACAATATCTCAACCGAACAATATTTCCGCCGAACAATACCAAGGCCGAACTCTACTTAACTGCCGAACCAATATATGTCGAACAACATAAATGCCGAACAGTGCAAATGCCGAACAATACAAATGCTGAACAACATAAAAGCCGGAGAAAATAAATGCCAAACCACAGTCCACCGAACGATTGTGAATGCTGAAAACTACTCTGGCCGAACAAAACTTAGCCGTATGTGCCGAATGATACCTTTAGCCGAACATGAATTAGGTCGAACACTTATTAACCATGCATATTCGTATAGCAAAACAAGGACCAGGACCTAAGTATACTATCATATATGAAACTGACCCGGATCATCAACCTCCTAGCTTTAGCAAACATAAATCTGAACTTAGATTATCATACGTTTTCTGAATCTGGAACTGTAATCACCACAAGGTGGGCTTTTTGAGACGCTCAGCGATGACGGTCTTCGAAGGCGACGATTCGAAGTTCATTTTCATATCTTTGTAACCTTTAGACTCTTCAATGCTTATACACGATTGCTTGCACTAGTTTTCCACACCACGTGGGGGGAATACTCATGCTGTTGATTCTAATGTTGAATGTTTTTCAAGTATAGTTTTCACAGGTGCTTTGACGGATTCATTATTTATTGGGGATGTCTAAAAAGTCTAGCTCCGCCACTATATCTGATAGGCCTGGGCCGTCATCAAAGCAAGAAGTCGCTGATACTTCAAATCCGTCGACTTCCCCTGCCCATAACTTAGCTCCTGATGCCCTGGAGGCAACAATTCTCTTAGACAATCTGATCGACTGACAGGCTTCGAAGATTAATGAAGTCTCACTTCGGCGAATATGCTCCATCCATGGGATCCCCTTTGCCGATGTGTTGGTCCCGTCGCGACACGATCGTCTTCACCTGCCCCCAGTCGGATATACCGCTTATAACAAGTTCATGTGCTGGATGGGCAGAGTGCCTCCATTCAATTTATTCCTTCGGGACGTGTTGCAGTACATAGATATCGCCCCGACGCAACTGCACCCAAATGGTCACGCGTTCATATACGGGACCTACCTACTTTTCATGGCCGTCTTCTCTAGGCCTCCTACTTTTGGCGACATCAGATATATTTATATGATCAAGAAGCGGAAAGATAGCCCCTCTTTCATGTTCCTTGAGCCGTACCACAAGTGCCAGATCTTAACCGGAGCATGTAGTAAATTTTTCCTGTACAAACAGGAATGGTTCTATGTGCATTGCCCTCCTGGTTTCGCAAGGAGATCGGTCGAAGGCAGTAAGTCTCTTCGCTGAGTCATCATTCGTGTTCAATCGGAGTTATACTTTTTCTAACTCCTTGTTTCATCTTTTTAGGTATTAACCCGCGTTCGGAGGGCCGAGGATATTCTGAGGCCGTTGAAGCCATTATAGCTCTTCCTGCAGAGGAACGAGACATCCGAACCCTCCTTTCAAATGAATCACTATCGAGGTTCAGACTGTTAGCAATTGGTCGCCGGATTAGTCTCCCGGAGGATGTTTCCATTCCCAAGCCTGCAACCGGTAAAGGGAAAAAACAAGCTGGATCGTCATCACGCCATACTCCCGATGCACACGAAGAGGTTGAACACAAGGAGGATGAAGCTCCTGAGACTCAAGGCGAGAATGTGGGTCCCGCTTGGAATCCGGCGGTCGAAGTGCACGATATTGAAACGTCGTCCTCCCCTTCGAAGGAAAAGAAGAAATTGACGTACAAGATACGGAAGCAGAAAGTGGCGGAACTTCAAAAGTTACACTCATCCCGTCAGAGAAGGAGGCTTCTTCACAGCATACGGAAAGTTCTTTAAAGGTTCTGTCGAACCTTACCATCCCCGACGATATACACAATTATAGTTTCGATGACCCAGAATTCTTTAAGTTTTATTCGCCCGCTAGAGGCAACGTGGGAGTTCAACCCCCAGTCCAGGGAGACAACACTCCGATTAGTAAAGATAAAGGAACCGGTCCGTCGGGGGGAACACTAGGACACACACGCACACACGCACTTCATCATACACTTCAAGTTTTTCCATTACCCTAATTTCTCTTAACTCGTTGTTATTTTTATCCTTTGCAGGTGACATGGGGCGCTCCCACGGACTCGATCGCCTCCACGGCTCTTCTATATTTCACCATCCCGGACGGGATTCAGGCTCGGGTAGACGCAGGGACAGAGATGATTATGAGGATCGAGACAACCGTCCTCGCGATTTGTCTTATCGAAAGAAGACAAATTCCCAATCTTCACATTCCCGTGATCCTCTTCCTCAAACTGAGCCAGATAGAGAGAAGCTTTCACAGAAGGGGTCCCAACCCGATGTCTCTCGAGAACAACATTCCGGTTCGTCGAGCATAAGGCAAACTCGGGAGCATCGAAAAAGAGCAAAACTTTCGAAGCCTTCTCCCCTACTCTTGCGGCTGACCCAACTATAGCAGAGAAGATGGTCGACCTTAAGGCCAAATTCCCAAAAATCTACTTTGATGGCCTGAAATTCCTCCCAGCTATTCATCATATCCCAGGGCACGTGAAGCAGAGTGCAATTGCCTGCAACAACGACATCTATGTTCAACATGACGTGTTTGTGCACCTGGTCAAAAAGGTCTCGGAGGTATCTGTTGAGCGACAACATGAAATTGATCGTTTGAAATTGGAAGCTGGCTGTGACAAGGACATCATCAAGCATCAAGATGAAGAGCTCGCTTCGTATAAGTCGAAGCTTGAAGCCGCAGAGCAAAGTGCAAAAGACATTGCCGAGGCCGTCACTCGTTTAGAGGTGACCCATAAGAAGGAACTTGATGAAGCAGTCCAGCGCAGCGGAGCCCTAGCGTTAGAAAAAGATTCAATCCAGAAGGAAAGGGACGCGCTTGCCCTGCAAGTCAGAGAGTTGAAAGAATTGCTCTCTAAAGAGAAAGAGGAGAAAACAGCCGCTCAAGAAGAGTCCCAACGATACTGTGACGAAATCGTTGCTACACGGCTCTTGAAAACGAAGCTCGATGACGAACTTGCTAGGGTTGAGATAGTGAAAAACGAAGCCCGCGAGGAGGGCAAGAGAGAAGCTTCTAAGGAGATTGACTCTCGTCTCGAAGCAGCTGCAGTAGACGGCAGGGAAGAGGTCAAGTGCATGTTTGACCCGCTGATTGCCGAGTATGGCGCCCGCATCCTTATGCATCGCGACTTGACATTCCTAGGCGAGGGCTATCTTGAATCCCTAGCTGAGGCCTGGGAGAGTTTAGTGAAGATCAGGAAGATCGAGTTGGGTTCTGAGGAAGTTGATGAGGATGCCCTGGTGAAAGAATTTCTTAGGGGGAATGAACCAGCGGACTTATCTGCAGCTTTGGCTCTTTATAGCAAAGGATCCCCCCTACCAAAAGAGAAAAACGACGAAGCTGGTCCATCTGGGGCTAAGACTGCAGTTCCTCATGCTGCTGCTCCTTCCTCTGCTGAATCGGCCGGTCGGCCAACACTTGACCCATTCGAGCAGCATGCCGGCTACGATCCAGAAGATCTCGGGCTTGGCGTTCATGTGCTATCCCCTATTCTAGAGGGTGAAACTCCACGCGCAACCGATAGCCAGCTAGAACCCGGTACAAAATTCTTCTTTTAGGAGTTACAAGATCTGTCACTTTCTAGTAGTGGCTATTTGTCCTAATGTTCATTCTTTGTGTTTTCATGCAGGCTGCTCTTATCCTGAGCCAACTCCGAGGAGCGACGACGCCAAGGAGGAGGCAAAGAAAACAAGTGATGTTGCTCATGCGAGAGTAACTCCTGGCCCTGACGCTCAGGTGATCGGGGCGCTAGATGATGATAAGCTTGACACTTCATCTCCCGCCGAAGGGAGTGATGAAATTGAGATCACTGGCGCCTCCGAACATACTTTGAAGATGAGCATGAAAGAGCGTCTCGCCGAAGCGGAGAAGAAGAAAGTCGAGATCAAAGTTGAGCCTGAAATACTGGAACTTACCGACCCCCGGAACAGACCTTTGAAAATCATTGTCCCTGGCAAATCCAAACCGCTGGATGTTCCTTCTCCCACTCCTGACTCTACTTCTTTAGCAAGCAAGAAATCCAGGAAGAAGCGTGAGGGAGAGGAATCGTCTGAGAAAACAAAGGAAGACAAGAAGAAGAAACCAAAGAAATAGTCGCTATACTCGTTCAACGAGATTTTGTTTAAGTCTTGCAACTACTTTCTGTTTTTTCATTTCCGTAGTTTGTGTAGATAGATTTTTGACTCCAATTTTCGGAGGAATTAATTGTGTAACCCCATTTTGGACTATTAAACAAAGTTTAGTTTCTTTTTCACTCGAATGATTCTTTTGCTTTTTTGGTTTGCTGACTAACTGTGGTCTTAACTCAAGTTCTTACGAGTTGCAAAGTTTCTCAATCCATTCTTACGTCGTTCGAACGTTCTTTGGAGTGGCATATTTCTTGTCCCACATTTTTGAGTACTTAGAATTTTTTCTAAACCCACGCTCCAGGGATTTAGGGTAATTCCATCTGCATTCAGGGGATTCGGAGATTAAGATAGCTTATAATCTAGTCCGCGCTTCAGAGACTTAGAGTATTCTGGTCCGCACTCAGGGGACTCGGAGATTGAAATCGTTTATACTCTAGTCCGCGCTCTGGGGACTTAGAGTACTCCGGTCCGCACTCAGGGGACTCAGAGATTGAAATCGTTTATACTCTAGTCTGTGCTCTGGGGACTTAGAGTACTCCGGTCCGCACTCAGGGGACTCGGAGATTGAAATCGTTTATACTCTAGTCCGCGCTCTGGGGACTTAGAGTACTCCGGTCCGCACTCAGGGGACTCGGAGATTGAAATCGTTTATACTCTAGTCCGCGCTCTGGGGACTTAGAGTACTCCGGTCCACACTCAGGGGACTCGGAGATGGAAATCGTTTATACTCTAGTCCGCGCTCTGGGGACTTAGAGTACTCCGATCCGCACTCAGGGGACTCGGAGATGGAAATCGTTTATACTCTAGTCCGCGCTCTAGGGACTTAGAGTACTCCGGTCCGCACTCAGGGGACTCAGAGATGGAAATTGTTTATACTCTAGTCCGCGCTCTGGGGACTTAGAGTACTCCGGTTCGCACTCAGGGGACTCGGAGATGGAAATCGTTTATACTCTAGTCCGCGCTCTGGGGACTTAGAGTACTCCAGTCCGCACTCAGGGGACTCGGAGATTGAAGTCGTTTATACGAGTTCATACATCGTACAGAATAATGTAGTTCTAGTAATTCATCACCCGACTGTGGGATATGGAAACATTTGTAATTTATGGAAAGACGGCTTCAAGCCTTTATTAATGAAAACCAACTAAACTGCCTGATTACATGGTTAAAAGGAAACTAAGTGACGACTGAACGAAAACATACAGGAAATAACTATGCCTAAAATAGGAAAGAAACATACTAAATGTAATAATGTCGCAAATGTTCACTGTTCCACGCTCGGGGGAGTGTCACGGCATCAACAGTCGCTAGCTTGAATGTTCCCTCTCCAAGCTTCCGTTCAACGACGTATGGACCTTCCCAATTGGGATTCATATGTGATGGTACAGGGAAAACTCGTTTCAAAACGAGACCCCCCACATCAAAAATCCTTGGGCGGACTCTGCCGTTGTAGTAACGCTTGACTCGGTGCCTATGTGCTGCCGCCCTTAATTCGGCCCCTTCACGTTTTTCATCGATGCAGTCCAGCGATTCCAACAAGAGATCCTGATTCGTCTTGGGATCATAATATGTCACTCGATGCAATGGAACTTCAAGTTCTACGGGTATAACGGCTTCCGAGCCATATGCCAAGGCGAATGGAGTGTGGCCGGTCGCGGACTTGTGGGTAGTTCTATAAGCCCATAATGCTGTCGGGAGTTCATCTACCCACTTGCCTCCGACTTTCTCCAAACGCTTCTTCAGTATGGACTTGATTATTTTGTTTACGGCCTCGACTTGTCCGTTAGCTTTTGGATGCACAACGGCGGCGAACTTCTTCTCAATGCCATGCTTTAAACAGACCTCTTTGAACTCTCTGCTTTCAAACTGTGTCCCGTTGTCTGTAATGATGGTTCGAGGGAGGCCAAAGCGGCATATAATGTTTCGTACAACGAAGTTAATGACCTTCTTAGAGGTTATTATGGCCAAAGGTTCTGCCTCAGCCCATTTTGTGAAATAATCGACTGCAACTATCGCGTATTTCGCACCACCTTTGGATATGGGCAAAGAGCCGATTATGTCGATTCCCCGGATTGCAAATGGCCAGGGACTAACCATTTGTGTCAGTTCTGTTGGTGGAGTCCTCGGGATTTTCACATATCTCTGACACCTGTAACATTTCCTTGCGTAGTCCGCAGCGTCCCGATTTACGGTTGGCCAATAGTATCCATAGCGGAGGATCTTTTTTGCTAGTGTCTGCCCCCCAGTATGGTCGCCACATTCTCCTTCGTGAACCTCCCTCAAGACTCGCCTTGTCTCATCAGGAGCGATGCATCGTAATAAGGGGACCGAGAACCCCTTTCGATACATTAGTCCATCCTGCATCACATATCGCGTGGCCTTTCGAAGGACTTGTCGTCTTTCGCTCCTTTTTTCTGGTAAAGTCCCGGTCGTCAGGTATAGTTTGAATGGGGTTATCCACGACTCCCTCTCGATTCCTGTTTCCAACACAAAATCAACTTTCATCGCGTCTATGCTTGGAGCATGCAAGGCATCAACGAGGAACAATCCCATTTGCTGTGCATCGCCAGTGCTTGTGAATTTAGCCAACGAGTCGGCTTTCTTGTTCCGTTCACGTGGGACATGTGAAATGTCATAGTGCTCAAAGTTCGCCAATCATTTATGAACCAGAGCAAGGTACGCAGCAAGCTTCTGTCCCCTTGCTTGGTAATCTCCCCGCACTTGGTAAACCACTAGTTGTGAGTCACAAAAGATTTCGACTGATTTAACCCCAAGTTCTCCAACGAGTTTTAAGCCAGCAACCAACGCTTCATATTCTGCTTCATTATTCGTGGTCGGGAAATTGAGCTTCAGAGCGTAACAAATCGATCGATTTTCCGGAGTTACAAGAACTACGCCAGCGCCAGAGCAACGGTCGTTTGATGCCCCATCGGTGTACAATTTCCATCGAACAGGGGAAATGACATTGTAATTATCTGGTTCGTCAGATATAGTAAACTCAGCGATGAAATCTGCTAATGCTTGCCCTTGTATGGCTCTACGTGGGAAGTAGGCGATATCGAACTAGCTCAATTCAATATTCCATTTTAACAGTCTCCCAGAAGTTTCTGGTCGTTGGAGTACCTGCCGTAGGGGTTGATCGGTATAAACACTGACTGAGTGTGCTTGAAAGTATGGGCGCAGCTTACGTGATGCAATCACCAAGCAATAGGCCAATTTCTCGATCTTAGGGTAATTCCTTTCTGCCACCGTTAAACGCTTACTAACGTAATATACCAGCTTTTGGACTCAATCCTCCTCGCGGACCAAAGCTGCACTTATAGCATGTGGGGATACGGCCAAGTATACGTACAGCATCTCGTGGTCTACTGGTTTCGACAGCACTGGAGGACTCTCTAGATGCCTTACCAGATCCTGGAATGCTTCCTCACAGTTGGATGTCCACTCAAAATTCCTCTTCCCTTTCTTTATTATATCAAAGAAGGGGATGCACTTGTCCGTGGCTCTGGATATGAATCAACTCAGCGCAGCCACTTTTCCATTCAAGCTTTGCACCTGTTTTATAGTTCTGGGCACTTGCACATCTCGAATGGCTTGAATATTTTCTGGGTTAGCTTTAATTCCCCTAGCATTGACAATGAATCCCAAAAATTTCCCCAATGCAACACCGAAGGAACACTTCAGAGGGTTGATCTTCATCCCATAATATCTGAGTATATCGAACATCTCTGCCAAGTCTCGAATGTGGTCGTTTGACTGTCGTGACTTCACGAGCATGTCATCCACATAGACTTCCATCGTTCTACCAAGCTGGTCTTTGAACATTCGATTCACTAAACGTTGATAAGTTGCTCCTGCATTTTTCAATCCGAAGGGCATTACTACATAGCAATATAGCCCAACGTCTGTGACGAAACTAGTATGTTCTTGGTCCGGAATATGCATCAGGATTTGATTGTAGCCCGAGTATGCATCCATGAATGATAACAGCTCGTGTCCTGTAGTGGAATCAACCAATTGATCAATCCTAGGCAATGGAAAACTGTCATTGGGGCATGCCTTGTTCAAATCGGAATAGTCTACGCAAGTTCTCCATTTCCCATTCGCCTTTTTCACCAGCACAGGGTTCGATACCCATTCAGGGTAGAGGGCGTCGCGGACGAACCCATTGGTTTTGAGTTTTTCCACCTCCTCTCTGAGAGCAGGGGACCTCTCTGGGTCCATCCCTCTCCTTTTTTGTTTAACCGGGATGTATTTCGGGTCTATATTCAACATATGACTCGTAATGGTAGGAGAAATCCCGCACATATCAGAATGCATCCAGGCGAAGACATCAAGATTTGCTCGGAGGAAATACTAAGGTCTTCAGTCATTGCGGGACCGAGTTGCGATCCGATCTTCAGTACTCGCGATGGTTCATCCCGGTTGATCGAAATATCAACTGTTAATTCAGCCGGCGCTGCCTTTTCTTCCCTGGGTTTCTCATTATCATCTCTTGGATCTATGCCTCTGATTATCCGAGAATTATGCCCGAGCCAGGTCTCGGGCACTACTTGTCAATTATCAGATTTGTGGATGCAAACGGGATTGTCCACAACCTTTCCTTTCTCCCTTCGATGAGCCTCTCGGAGCTCAGCCACGTAACAGGCACGACCAGTTGCTTGGTCTCCATGAACAACACCTACTCCTTTATCAGTTGGGAACTTCAAAGTTAAGCACCACGGGGCCAATGCTACCCTAAACTCTACCAGGGCCGGTCGGCCCAAGAACACGTTGTACAGAGAATCCACATCCAAAACCACGAAGGGTAGGATTCGCACCATCCGACGTTCACCTTGTCCCAGTTCAACTGGTAACTCAACATACCCCACTACATCAGTCGCTGCGCCATTAAAGCCATGTATACGAGCTTTGGACGGTTTCAAGTCCTTCGTTTCCATTTTCATCTGGTCATAAGCCTTCTTGAAAATGATGTTGACAGAACTTCCATAATCAATCAGAATTCTTTTCACATAAGCCGGTCCGATCGTCGTAGATATAACCATCGGGTCGATGGTTCGGGCCTCCACTTGGTCAGCATCTCTGTTTCTGAACACTATATTGTCCATCACGCGCAGCTGCTTAGCAGGGGTCCCATCCTCCACGTTGGAACAACACTCGAAATCTGCATGCTTTAAGGAACTCGCATACCGCTCCATCTCTTGCCAATTCTTATCCGCGGGGTGAGGTCCGCCGATGACCGTGTTTATGACTAGTCTACCCACAGTTTGGGCAGGCTCCTCGGGATGACGCGGAGCTAGTGCACGACCTGGGTTGGATGTTCCCTGTCCTCCTTCCTATGGATCCTTCACAAACTCCTGTAACTTCTTTTGCCTGATCAACTTCTCTATAGCATCGTGTAGGTGTCTGCACTCTTCCGTATTGTGCCCATAAGTCTCATGGAAGCGGCATTATTTCCCAGTCCGCTTCTATTCCTCGGTTGACTCTTTTGGACGTGGCTTTCTGTATTGAAAGGTATTGCAGGTTGATAGGTAAATGTTCTCAAGAGACGCATTCAGCGGGGTATACTCGTTGTAACTTGGAATTCTCAGCTTCCACTTCCCCGCTTCTCTCTTCTTCCCTTGATTTCTTCCTCCGGACTCCTTAGGCTGCCCAGGCTTGTTCTGGACATTGACTTGGACTTTTCCCGAGTTGTCTCTAGACTGCTTCACAGCAATGTTGCTTTTTACGGACTCCTGGACTGGCCCCGGTGCCTTATCTCGCCTCACCCACCTGGCTTCCTCTCTTCTTATGAACTGGTGTGCCTTTGAGTAAAAACGCTCTAGCGTAGTTGGAGGTTTTCCTGCCAGCCAGTCTCCGAACTCAGAATCCGGATCCACACCTCGCATCACAGCCATTAGAATTGCATGATCATTGGGATTACTGACTTCAGTTGCCGCAACATGGAATCTTTGTAAATACTCCTTCAATGACTCCCAGGCGTTTGGATTACACTTGATAGAGACATCACGTCCTTCAGGCGAGTAGTGTGTATCCTGAACTGTTGTATAAACTTCTTAGCCAACTCCTCAAAACTGGATACGGACCGCGGAAGGAGTCGGGTGAACCACATAGTAGCGATCCCTGACAGAGTAATTGGAAAGCCTCTACACTTGGTTGCGTCATTTGCTCTAGTTGAATCCATCATCCACCCGTACCTCATGACATGCTATCTGGGATCAGTCTTTCCCTCATAAGCAGGGATAGTTGGCATTCTAAACTTTCTAGGGTATGCTGCCTGTAGAACAATGTTTGTGAATGGAGTATGACTTCTTGACACTCCCCAATCGTCATTCGATAAGCTTTGATTCTCTTTCATTAATTGCCTGATCATGGCTGTCAGGTCTGGTGTTTGTATAGAAGGTGGAAGGTTGGAGTCTGTTCTACGTGACTAATCATGCTGATGTCTCCCCTGTTGGCGTTCTGCCAAATGCGCATCTTGAGGTTTGACATCGTTAGCGTTTTGATGGTCTGGGCCTCCAGCCTCCACCTGCACTCCAGCTCCTAAGTTTCCAGCTCCGACTTGGTCACGGTCTCCAGTTGTTCGGACAGCGGCACATGCCCATGCAGTTTCAGTCTTACGGCGCCTACGCCTAGGAGGTTCATCGGATGAAGTTGAGCTGTCGGATGAGGAGTAAGGAGCGGGATTGCCCGCGGCATTCTGTTGCAGTTGTTGAGCGAGTTGTGCCATCAGGTTGGCGTTAGCTTGCATCTGCTCTCCTAGTTGTCTCCTGCTTTCCCTGAGTTCTCTCATCAAGTCGTTGAACTCTATTCTGGTGACAACCGGAGTCTAATCCTGGACGGTAGTTCCTACACCCGGAATTGCTGGCTGGTTGCTAGGTCATGCCTGTTGCACACTAGCAGTCTCGTGAGTGTCCGCATTATGAGAAGCTGACCTGGTACGTGGTCTCGCCATTATAGAGTTATTGGTATGAACTCTGAGTAGAATCAACAGACGTCCTATCAATGAGTCGGATCTTCTTTGGGGGATTTGTTCAATCCAGTAGCTTCAAAGTAGATCCTTTGAGGTCTGAGAATTCAACTCTCAATGAAAGCACCAAAGTGCTAGCACCAAAATTGGTCACTAACCTTGTTGAGAAAGATTGTGCAGAGATATAAGTGATGAAGATAAATTAAACAAGGAAGAATATGCTAATTTAAATGTAGAAAGTAAGAACACCGGATTTATAGTGGTTCAGCGTAATTGCCTACGTCCTCTTTGAGGTTAAACTTTATTGCTCTTCTTGATGATTGATTACAGGTACAATCCATAGATCAAATGCTTGAATACAATTGTTAAGTAAAGAAGATGAGTCTCGAAAATGGCAGAGTCTCCCCAGTGTTCCCGAAAAAAGGTCCCTTTTCACTGTGCCCCTGCCCCTCTATTTATAGACAAAGATGGGTTGGACTTCCTAGGTGGGCTTGGCAGCCGAACACCTTGGCCCAAATAGAGTGGTCGCTGTATGCCGAACTAAATATGCCGAATGGTTGGATGCTGAACCACACTCTCCATGCCGAACATGGCGCTTGTTGCGTGGGAAGAGTAGAACGAATATCAGTCAAAGTCGAATGTGCCTCTGGCCGAACGAAGCGTCTGGCCGAGCGCTACCTTTGGCCGAATGAAGCTCTTAACCGATCGATGTCTCTTGCCGAACGATGGCTCTGGCCGAATGATAGCTTTAGCCGAACAATGCCTCTGGCCGAACGATGTCTCTAGCCGAACGAGGGTTCTGGACGGACGTTGCCTTTAGCCGAGCAATGCCTTCGGCCGAATGATGGCTCTGGCCGAACGATAGCTTTAGCCGAACAATGCATCCATGCCGAGCAATTGTACACACCAAACGTCTTCTGATGCCGAGCGCTCACAGATGCCGAGTGCTACTGAATGCCGAGTGCTTCTGGATGCCGAGTACTACTAAATGCCGAGTACCTAGTTGCCTGGTCAGATCTCCAGGAAACACTATGAATTCAAAAGGGAAGAGAATGATGGATGAGAATGTTAATAACAATGAAAGAGTGTCTCCCTTCACTGATAAGATCATGGCACAGTTATCTCACCTTATTGCAAGATCCTATCAATAAAATATCATGGGGTTACAGCCTCGCACGATCATCTAATGGATTTTGACAAACAAATGGATCTGTACAATGTATCTGGGGCTGTCAGATGCCGATTGTTCCCCATCAACTCCTGGTAGTAGCAACAAAATGGTATAGGCAATACTGGGAGGTGACCATTTACTCATGAAAGCAGTTCTCTTATGGGTTATCTGCCCAATTTTGCATCTACAAAGATCCCACGATCGACTACACTATCCTGGCTAATATAAAACACATACAGGGAGAGTCCTTAGGAGATTACCTAAGAAGATTCAATGCTAAAGCTTTAAATGCCAAAGACATGAATGATCGAGAAAAGCTTATAGCGGTTAATTCTATCTTAATTGAAAACACCCACTTCTAGAAGCAGCTCTTTGTTAACAGCTGCAAAGATTTACAAGACTTCCATTTTCAAGCTGATAAATTCATCCGAGTGGACAAACTTTATTATGCCAGAGGAAAACTGTCCTTAGAAAAGACAGGGAAGATTTGGCCAAGACCGTGGCCACAAGAGAATAAGATGGGAAGAGCCGATTGCTAACACAGTTGCTATAAACAAGCGGTCGTCTTACATGTATGTCATAGCTTAGGAAAGAGTTAACTTTTCAACCTCCTTTAAAGCCAAGAACAACCCTGAATAGAAAAAGGGAGCAGACTATTGCTCTTATCATAGAGCCAATGGTCAAAAAAAAGACGAGTGTAGGGTTCTGGCTGGAATTTTTCAGAAATTGATCTGGGAGGGTCATTTGAGCAGTTTTTTCAAAATCATCAGAAAACTCAGTGTACAGAGAATGGTCCACAAAAATGCCCAGGAAATGCCATAAATGTGCTGGAAGATGGGGACCCCCTAAGCTTGAGTCCGCCCATCAACAGAATTGACGTGATCCACAATGGGTCGCATCTAGCAAGAATAGTAAGGTGGCCAGAACCAGGTACATTAAAGAAGCAAAAGAAGGGATTTACTCTGTCCATGAGGAACCCCCAATGAAGAATCCACGTCTCGGTATTCAGATGCCTACCTTGTTGTCACTCCACAAGAGCTAAGAAAAGAAGTTCACCATCCTCATAATGATCCTTTGATGATTACCGCATAGATTGGATTAGCTATCATCTCTAAAATTCTGGCTGACATGGGCAGTGCAGTCAATATAATATTCAAGCACGTCTTCGAATAGATGAACATTCTAGAAGACAAGCTGTAGCCAAGCAAGGAGCCCATATTTGGATTCAACAACAAAGGATCAACTCCAGTGGCACAGATTAAGTTGCTCGCACAAATGGGAGTGCCAACAACCTGCAGAACATTCGAAATAATTTTTGTGATAATTGATAAACCCTCCTACAACAACGCCTTCTATGGCAGGCCAGCTCTTGATGAGATTGGTGCTTTTGTCTCCCTGAAATATCTTATTGTAAAATTCCAGACAAAGCGAGGCCGGGAAACTGTCTGAGGAGTGCAATTGAGGAAATGTATTTTGCTACTCTTGACTAGTATAAAAGGAATATTCTGCGTACTTTGATTCTTCTACTATTTTACAGCCTTCGGATGATGGATTTTCACATCCAACATTCGAAGCAAATATTAAAATAATTAAATCTAACTAACATATGTATGAAAGGTACATTCCTTTCTGGGTAAGAGAAAGAGAGTTGATGCAAACTGAGTAGAAGAAAGCCTTATAATCACAGAATTTGATTGCCAAGGTGAAATGGAATGGATAAAACCCATAGTGGATCTTGAGGAAGCTTACATAGATTTAGATGATGTTACTAAAGTGGTCAAGGTCGGAAAGGATCTTAACGATGACTTAAAGAAGGATTTAATACAGTTTCTCTAGGTCAACAAAGATGTATTTTCCTAGTCACATTCTAATACTATGGGGATTAACCCAATGGTCATGTGTCATGCACTTAACATCATTCAAGAAGCAACCCCCATAAGGCAGAAAAAGTGGTAATTGGACAAGGTTTGATAAATGCTTTAAAAGAAGAGGTTGATAGATTCCTAGAAAATGGATCTATTTGGGAAATATACTATCCAAAGCGGTTTACCAACCCCGTCCTGGTGAAGAAATCAAACGGGTAATGGATAACTTGCATTGACTACACAGACTTAAACAAGGCATGCCTAAAGAATTGCTTCCCATTGCCGCGAATTGATCAGTCAGTGGATGCAACAAGCGGGCACAAGTTGTTGTCACTTATGGATGCCTATTTGGGATAAAACTAGATTCCAATGTTCAAGCCAAATAAGGGACATACCAGCTTTATAACTGAGTCGGTAATCTATTGCTACAGGGCAATGCCATTTGGGCTCAAGAATGTAGGGGCAACATATCAAAGATTGGTAAACCGAATGTTAAAAGAACAAATTGGCCGAAACATAGAGGGTTATATGGATGATATGTTAGTGCAATCCGTGAGCCTAAGGATTATCCTAATGATCTGGAGGAAATGTTTAGGATATTGCGGAAGTATCACATGACACCGAACCCGCAAAAGTGTTCTTTTGGAGTCCATTCTGGAATGTTTTTAGGCTACCTTGTAGCTGCCTAAGGAATTGAAGCAAGTCCTGATCAAATGTAAGCCATTAAGGACATGGCCAAACCCAAAACTAGCAAGGAAGTGATAAGTTTGAACGGCTGAGTAGCCGCCCTAAGTGATTCATTTCTAAAGCTGCTGATAAGTGTATACCCTTCTTTGATGTGATCAAGAAGAAGAAGAACTTTGAATGGGAAGAGGATTGCTGAAAAGCCTTCTAAGAATTAAAAAGCCATCTCAAAAAACCATCGATACTTTGTAGTCCCAAGAATGGGGGAATCTTATACCTATACATTGCAGTCTCAGAACATGCAATCAGCTCAGTACTGATTAGAAATGGGAGGAGGGAACAACTTCCAGTATATTATGTATGTAGACGGTTAAAGGATGCAGAGGTTCAATACCCCATTACAGAACAATCAGCCTATTGCTTAATTCTCACGGTTCGAAATCTTAGAGCATACTTTCAAGCACATCCAATAAGGATAATGACCAATTTTCCCCTATAGCAAGTCTTTAGTAAACCAAAAACTTCAGGGAGATTGGTAAAATGGGGGATCAAGCTCAATCAATATGACATAGAGTTTCAACCATGAGCCGCAATCAGGGGACAAGCATTAGCGAAATTTGTTAATGAGTGCACAAGCTTTATTGAGGAACAATAGGAAAAGGAGAAAGATCAGAAGCCCATATGGCAATTATTTATTGATTGAGCATCAAACGAGAAAGGGGCCGGTGCAGGATATATAATCATAAAACTAGATGGACACCATTTGCGTTATGACCATGAAATTGGGATTCCCCGCAACAAATAATGTGGCAGAATATTTTACCATATTGTAGCCGGATTAACCTTGGCAGTAGAACTCAATATTCCATGAATACAGATCTTTAGCGATTATCAATTAATGGTGAACCAAGTGATGTAGATATATCAATCAAAGGACCCAAAGTTATACTTATATGTAAAGAAAGTTTTAAGACTGCTTGCTTTGTTTGAAGATTTCTCAATACACCAAGTCCTAAGAGCAGAAAATTCACAGGCAGAATCCCTAGCAAAATTGTCAAGCTCAAGGGGAGCCTCAGAGGCTTGTATTTTCCCACTGAGGTATCAAGAAATTCCAAGTATTGAAAAAGATGCATCCAAACAAGGGAAGGAACTGATAGTCCTAACAAGATCTCAAGCTAAATCACAAGGGGAAGATAGAAGAGAAAGTGGTAGAGAAATATCAAATGAAAGGATTGACCAACCAAGATCAAGTAACATATATGATGACACATGGATGTTAACCATTGTTGAATACCATGTTAAAGGGAACTCTGATATGATAAAGGAGGGCGTGGAAAATAAGGAGACAAGCTCCAACCTTCATAATGATGGATGGAATTCTCAATAAAAAGGGATATGCTCTTCCCTATCTAAGATATGTTAGCATAAATGATGGAATAAATTTAATAGCTGAAGCACATGAAGGATTTTGCGGGATCATTCAAATGAAACAAATTTGGAAATGAAAAAAATGAGGTAGGGATTTTATTAGCTGCATATGGTAAGCCAAGCCATCGAATATGTGAAAAGATGCTAAAAGTGACAGAATTATTCAAAAATTCCCTGATTGCCCCCAATTCAGTTGACTCCTAAAACAAGTCCATAGCCCTTTGATGTGTGGGGAATAGATTTAATCGTCCCATTGCCAATTTGAAAAGGAAAGGAAAAATATGATGTAGTTGCCATAGACTATTTTACCAAATGGGTTGAAGCGGAGCCGCTTCCAAAGATTACTTCTAGGAAGGTGCTCAGATTCATTATCAAGAATATCGTAACCAGATTCGAAATCCTCCAAAAGATAATTTTTGACAATGGAATACAATTTGAGAGTGAAGAGTTCTCCCCTTTTCCACAAGAATGTAATCATTAAACTTTTTCATCGGTCGCACATCCATAAACGAATGTGCCAATTGAGGCTGCAAAAAAAACCATAAAGACAGTTCTGAAAATAACGGCTAAACAAGGAAAAAGGAAAATGGGTAGAAGAACTACCACTTGTGTTATGGGCTTATCAAACATCCACTAAAATGGTGATGGGACACACTCCTTACTCTTTGACATATGGGTGTGAGGCTATATTACCAATCGAGATTGAGATACCCTCACACCGAGGAATTGCCTATGCATTCAGTAAAAATCAAGAGTTGAAAAAAGAATCCTTGGACTTGATACATGAATTGAGGGATGAAGCAGTGGTAAGAAACGATGAGTATAAAAGAAGGATCTAAAAGTATTACAATTCAAGAGTAAGAACTTGGTCGTTTCACGAGGGGGATCTAGTAGTCCGAAGAGTGATAGCAAATACTAGAAATCCTTTAGATGGGCCCTTGGGACCAAACTTGGTAGGACCATTAATCATTTGTAAAATAATCCCCCCTAGAGCTTACAAATTGTGTCGACCAGACGGAAAAATGTTTCAAGAACATGGAATGCTGAACATTTGAGGCCATATTTTCCTAAAATGAAGCATCTCTTTCTTCAAAAAGAAAATCTACATGATTGGGAGTGAAATGCTTCTTATATTTGGATACTACCTAAGATGGTAGTCTACATAAAATGGTAGAAAAGCCTATGTCCGTGTCGAGATGGCCAAGGTAGAGCACCTCCAAGAGGGTGGGTGTGTAAGCCTTTAGCCGCACCATAAGATGGCCAGGTTAATGCACCGAACAAGCCCTTGGACGCACCTCTAGTCAGGTCAAGGCACCTCTTGGAGGGATGACGGAGTAAGCCTTTAGTTGCGCCATAAGATGACCGGTTTAAAGCACCAAATATGCCCTTATCCACGCCACGATATGGCCAGGGTAAGGCACCTCTTGGAAGGAGGACGGAGTAAGTCTTTATCCACGCCGTAAGATGGCCAGGGTAAAGCACCAAACAAGCTCCTGTCCGCACCGCACAATGGCCCGTGCAGTTTGCCTCCTGGAAGTAGGTCGGGTAAGTCCTTGATTCTAGCTTCTAAGGTGAGCTAAACGATAGCACTAGACAACCATGGACTAAGATGTCTAGGCCCAAGAAGAGGCCCATCAAATAATGGACAAAGACATCCAAGCCAAGGAAGATGCCCATCAAACAACGGACTAAGATGTCCAAGCTTGAAGAGAGGCACATTGAACAATGGACTGAGACATCCGAGCCTAAGAGGAGAAACTTTAAATAAAGGACTAAGATGTCCAAGCCTAGGAAAACGACATATCTAAAAGAGATTAAGATTTTCAAACCTGAGAAACGATTGATCCTATTATGGACTAAGACGTCCAAGCTCAAGAGGAAACTAATCATATAATTTACAAGTCCTGAAGGATTCGTGCATCAAAGGAGTAGAACAGAACTCCACTTATTAATACCCGAATCTAGGTTTTAGGACTTCCATTTCTAAACATCATTAATTAAATAGCCGAATTTGGGTTTCGGGTTTCTCATATCTGAATTTCATCAACTAATACCAGAATCTTGGTTACGAAACATTCATTTCAGGACTTCACTTACTAATCCCCGAATCTAGGTTTCGGGTCTTTATCAATCACTAACTATCTATATTATACTCGAATCTAGGAATTGCGACATTATTAGTCACTTATGGTTTTCATACTTGAATTTGGATTTCAAGACTATTATTTGATTTCCCCTTAATACCCTAATCTGGGTTTGTAGCACCTATTATAAAGTAAATTCCCATTGATTTCTGGTTGTCCAACATATTCCCTAATATGGGCAGAGGATTTCTATCTTGACAACAATTACTATCGATGTCTACTTGCACAACATATGCCCTAATCTGGGTCGAAGATTCCTTTACAAAGATAATTATCCAACAGATGCCCTGATCTGGGCTTAGATCTTGACATTAAGGTGATATTTACTAATTTCTATTTAATTTACCATAAAAACCCAAATCTAGCTTTGGAGAGGCCATGTAGAAGACTATTTTTGGATATTACCATCTGGATTCAGGATGTCTCCTTATCATCCACTAAACTTCGTAAGTTATATCCTAATCTGGGTTAAATTTCATTGATTCCTAATCTCTGCAATTCCCAAACCGGAGGTATAATGTAATTGTGTTGAGATTGCTACAGACAACAGAAAATTTCGAGCTGGTCTTTTTAATGCCTAAATAAGAATTGGTGTTTTATAAATCTAAATGATGCTGACAAACATATAAATAAAGGATTCTGGATCATTCAAATTTATGGGAAAGTTCCCAGATACATATTAGAGTGGATGAGCTACAACGGCTTATTTTCTGATAATAACTCATAGCCCCAATCTACAACTATTGGCTGTTTCCTACAGGGAGTTCATAAACCATATCTATTATATGCATTAGTAGCAATTCTTTACAAGTTTCATATTTGTTGAATCATGATTATGATCAACTAACGGTCCAAATGTGAAAGCATGAATATGCCAACCTATTACTAAACATGCATGTAAGTATGATGATGAGCTAACATCAACAAATGTCACTTACTTCGAGTTTTGCAGGAAACATAAAATTATGAAGAGTAACAAAGGTACTGAAATTCTTGACCTAGAAAACAAAAGCTTCTTTCATACGTGCTGGGGGGAATGTTAGCCAAAAGTTTACTCAAGAGCAGAAGTATGAAATAATGTTAATGGGAGTGATGTTTCGAGGAAGTAACTGGCACTGGGTTCGATAAAGGTCATATGAAGATGTTTCGAAGGCATTAAGAAGGTTTCGGAGGAGTCGAAGGCACCGGCTACTCTTACAATGTGAAGGCTTTCGATTCAGATGGAAATATGAATTCCCTTCCACTTTTTTCAACCATTCGACATATATAAATTAGAAAAGACCACATCAGAAACCCTTTTGAAGGTAATGGATTTTAATCCCTCACTTATGTGCCAAACCTTTTGGAATTAAAGGTTTTGCCGTTATCATATCCTTTTGGAAGGAAAATACAAGCCTTTCAAACCGGTCAAAGCCAATAATATTAGGTTATGGTACCGCCTCAATTGTCAAGCATGCATTCGAAGGCTACTCCACATCAACGAAACCATTGGAATTTCAATATCTTTGAAACAAATATGAACAACCTATCGACAGAGTTGGAGGCTTCTATCTTACTTCCAGTAACAATAAGGCAACATGAAGAAAAAGGCGCATTAGGAAACCTTTCGACAGCGTCGAAAGGTGCTGTGAAGAAAGTAGTGCTCAAAGTTCAACAAAGACAAAAGGTTGTCAAAGGACCCTCTTGACTTAGTGGAAAGGTCTGGGAGAAGATAAAAGTAGTGCAAGAGTAGATCAAAGAGCATAAAAAAGATGCCTTTCGACAGCATCGGAAGGAATCATGGCCTTTCGACCAAGTTGAAAGGCTTAGAGCGGCATATAAAGAGGGGACCCTTCGACCGAGTCTAAAGCATAGGTGCAAGAAGGGGCTGAACTACATCTATAAATAAGACCCAAGGGATCCGGTTTTGGGGACAAAATTTTGGAATCCCAAAATCATTTCTTCTACTCTACTTTCTTAGTTGCAATTAAATTCTTTACAAACCGAAAATCAAATTGGGGAAAAGGTCTATTACTTGTAAATCTTCTTGGATTATTAATAAAAGAGAGATGGCTTGTTCATTAAAGATTTTGATGACGACGGAGATCATTTAGATCATTAGATAGATTAATGAAACATTGCACATGATTCTAACCTATTCTCTTAACTTATTTTTGGTCTATGCAATGTAAAGGATCGACTTGGGAATATTTGATTGAAACACATCATCGTTGAAACCTACATTCGACCGAAGAAATAAGGATGATGATAGGGTTTCGACAATGATGAATTTATGAAGCTGGGTAACACCCATGTCTATCTTATACAAGGAAATTAGAGTATATCTTAGGCAATTCTAAGCTAGAAAATATTCCAAAAGTGTGGAACCCTTTTGACTTAGTCGAATGGGGCGTTTCAAAGGGGATTCCAGTTTACAATTGACTAATAACTTTTAGTAGAGGAACTCATTAGAAATGGGGGTCTATCCCCAGATACATCTGCAACACTTTCGGAGGGGTTCCACATCAAAAGTGATGAAGCTATGAGGTCGAAAGCAGCTGTATCATATTAATGAAATTTACATCCCTTTCAATATGATTGAAAGGATCAGGACAATACCTTTCGACTTGATCAAAAGGAATGAAAAGTTTAAATGGTCAATTGCTTTCGACCCGCTCAAATGAAAGGTTCAAACAGATGCTATATCCCTTGACTGATTCCTTGAATCCTTTAGACTAAGTCAACCTAGTCAAAAGGTGAGGATAGCTCTTTAGACCCTTTCTATAAATCCCATTAGGTCCAAAGGTAGAGAAAACCTCTAAAACCCTTCCGACTATGTCTGTTTGGTCGAAAGGTATGCTTTTGAAGAAGAGGATCTTTTTAATAAACTTGGTTTCGTCCAAGCTTAATTACCATTCATATAAAATTGGGGATGTTGACAAGTTTTCTTATTAACATCTTTGCTAGTTTTGGGCTCAACCATGTCCTTGATAGCTTGAATCTAGCCTGAGCTAGCTTAAATCCCTTGATCACTAAGGAGATAGCCTAACAACTTCGCAGATTGGACTCTAAAAGAAATTTTTTGGGGATTCGGTTTCATCCGATATTTCCCTAATATTTCAAACATTTCCCTAGATCTTCAAGATTACTTTAGCCTCATAAGACGTCACTAGCTTATCGTCAACATAAATTTTCATATTTCCTCCAATCTATTCTTTAAACATCCTATTAACTAACCTTCGATATGTGGCCCTGCATTCTTTAATCCGAAAGGCATCGCTTTGTAGTAGTAGATTCCCCAATCAGTAATGAAACTTGTATGTTCCTCAGTTGGCGTGAACATGGGTATCTGATTGTACCATGAGTATGCGTCCATAAGAGATAACAATCTGTGCCGACTATCTGCATCAACTAGCCGATCAATCCATGTCAATGGAAAATAGTCTTTTGGACAGGCCTTGTTAAAGTCAGTAAAATCGATGCAAGTCCTCTACTTACCATTCGACTTCTTTATTAATACTGGGTTTGCTAGCCATTTTGGGTAGTAAATTTCCTGAATAAATCCATTTTTGAGTAGCCTATTAACTTCCTCTTTTAAGGCGTCAGAACACACTTTATCCAGCTGTTTCTTTTTCTATCTAATGCTGGTTGCTTCTGAGTTGATGTTTAACGCATGATATAAAATCGATGGATCAATTCCCATCATACCTGAATAAGACCAAGCAAATACGTCTTTATTGGTTTAAGAAACCTATTCAAGTCCTTCTTTAAGTTGCTATCCAATTCCTTTCCCAAATTGACTACTTTAGCGGAATCATATGGGTCTATGCATGCCTCCTAAAGGTCTTCTATGGGATTTATTCTGTCCCTTCCTCGCAGTAATCAAATTCTGTGATGATTTGGCCTTCTTCTATAGAATTAGCATCAGGCCTTTTCCTTTTGCATCTAAGGGAAATCTGCCTTTCATACATACGTTTGTTACTCTTATTAGATCTAATGTTTGCTTCGAATCTTGAATGTAAAAATTCGTCCTCCGAAGTCTAAAAAACAGTAGAAGAGTCAAAATAAGCAAAAGACTCCCTTTTGCATTGATCAATTGTAGTAAAATACATTTTGCGAAAGCAGAATTGCTCTCCACAGACAGTTCCCCATCCCCTCTTGGTTAAGAATTTCACCATCAAATATTTCAATGGGACAAAAGCATTTATCTCATCGAGTCCTGGTTTGCCGAAGAAAGCATTGTAAGAGGATGGCTGGTTAATGATCACGAAGAGAGTTTCGAAAATTCGACAACATAGTGGTACCCACATCTATACTAGCAATTTTACCTGTCCTACTGGGGTTGATCCTTTGTTGTTGAACCTAATATTGGTTCAATTCCGGGCTCTAGCTTGTCTTTAGGGATGCCCATCTGACCAAAGGCATGCTTAAAAATGACATTGACCAAGCTACCAGCATCCACAAGAACTTTGGATTCTATAGACAGTCCAGTCTAAGCTGTGATCATCAGAGGATCATTGTTTGGGCAATGGACTCCCTTTTTCAGCTCTTGAGGAGAAATGATGAGATTTGGCATCGGGACGTTAAGTCGTGGATTTTTTAGCGTGGGTTCTTCTTTGATGGAGAACACTCCTTCTCTAGCCTCCTTGATGTACCTATTCCTTGCTCATTTGCTAGTCCCTACTGGATGTGGCCCTCCATGAATTGCATCGATCCTATTTAGCGGCAGACTCAAGCTTAAAGGATTTTCTTACTCCAAGATATTAATAGCATTACCAGGAAGCTTTGGCGGACCGTCTGCAGTTCGTGGAGCTTTCTGTTTGTCCTGGATGAACACATTCAAATGACCCTCATGAATTAACTTTTGAATGATTCCCGCCAAGACTCTGCATTCGTCAGTTTTGTGGACATTTGCTTTGTGGTAAACACAATAGTCATCCCCTTTCTTTCATTTTGGTTAATCCTTGGCCTTAAAGGAATTTGGGAAATTGACCTTCTCCTTTGACACAGTATAGATATAAGATAATGGCTTGTTCATTGCATTAGCATCAGGCTCTTTCCATCTTGTTCTCTTATGCCCTCGATCCAATCCAAACATTCCACTTTTCTTATTAGGAATTGCTTTATTTTTAGCATGATATTACTCATCCATATGAATGAATTTGTCAGCCTGAAAATGGAAGTTCTGTAGATCCTTGCATCCATCAATAAAGGGTGGTTTCCAGAACGACGTATTCTCTATTAATCCAGAATGTACCGCAATGGGATTACCACAGTCATTCATGTCTTTAGCCATTAATGCTTCCGTGTTGAACCTTTTGAGGTGATCTCCTAAAGACTCACCTTGTCCCTATTTAGTGTTAGCCAAAACTGTATAATTGATGGTTGGGTCCTTGCATATACAAAACCGAGCAGAGAACTCATAAAAAAATTGCTTCCATAAGTAGATATTCCTTTCACGGTATTGTCGATAACATTTAGCTGCGGCTCCTTGGAGAGACTCAGGAAACAATCTGCATCAAACGACTCAAGATGCATTATACAGATCCATTTGGCTATCGAAAGCCATCAAGTAACGGTCTGGATTTGTAGTTCCATAATACTTCATAGTTAGGATTTTGCACAGGATAGGATAGTTGTTACCATAATTTCATCCATGAAAGGTGTTACTCACTTGTTATCATTCACATTCTCGTAACATTCAACATATCTTTGATTACTTTTATACAACATCTTTCAAATAAGCTTTAGCGCGATGATAATTTTTCCGGTTTTTAATTGTATTCCTTCGAAGTTGAGCTAGCGGATTTTTCAAGAGATTTGTCTAATACTCTTCCTTGATGATCAAAATTAGTTAGAGGATGCTCTTTCTTTTTTGAAGATGTCAAATCAATTTTGCTCGTGTCTTCATTTGTATAAGCCTTCAAATTCCTTTTTGGAAAGATCACCTCATTTTCATTCGTTGGCTTTATTATCTTAGAAGATTTTTGACATAATGCTACCTTGAGAATTTCCTGCATCTCCAGCAATTGCTGTTTCAAGAACTTTATTTTGGTGGCATTATCGTCTGTTGTGCTGAGGTTGATGATTGCCCTGGTACAACACCCTCCATGTTCAAAGTTAGAGTTATGTTTTCTTCTAGATTTGTAGTGTGAATGACCTCCTCGTCCATTCTGCTAAGCCTTTTGGATTTCATTTTCCTATGCCATTTTAAACAATTCATAATTAGTCTATAAGGTAGGCACAAGGTCGGAGGTTTGACCCTGCCCTCTAGCATAACAAGAAAACTTGTCAACATCCCAAAAGCAATTCAGTTAGAAAGAAAAATTATTTACGCAAACAATAAAAGATTATTAGAAGAGATTACTCCCTTCAAAACCCCCCTTTCGATCGGGATGACTTGGATAAATTGTTTTTGGAGGATGATTTATGAAAGTACCAATAGTGGTTAATTAAGGAGAAAGCATCTCGTTCAAAACACTTATTTCGAGTGGCTTGAAAGTGGTTATGTATATCAGGTATTCATCCCCTTTAGGCAATAGTGAAAGGTCCACTTGCATCTAAAAGAAGAATTTACTTTCATAACCAATGGTTTTGCTCTTTTAGGAGGAACTCCTTTGAAAGGGTTATACGTATTATTGGATGTGTATACCTTTCGAAGGAATTCATTCCATATTGCGTTGTTTTTCATTTACATAATTGAACTTCCTCGAAACGCTCCTTTCGATCACGTCGAAAGGGATCTAGCTCTTTTAAAGTGGATTTGATGTATAATGTGCAAAGTCTTATTTAATATATGCAATGGGAAATATCTCAGATAACATAAGTTCCGTGAACTTATTAAAGTTGAAACACCATTATCATCTTTATTTTTCATTATACATCATTAAAAAAGATGATAATGTGATTCGAATGTGTATTATCTAAGTTGATCCCATGACATTGCATATGACCAAATAGAATTTAAGAAGATAAGCTAGCATTATGTGGAATTGATCACTAAGAAAGCTAATGATCGAAATGATCGCCCTCATGATCAAAATCTTATTGAATCGATGCACTTCCTATTTAAATATTAATCCGAGTTGAGTTACAACTAACAGAGCTTTTTCTCTAAATCAATTTAGGGTTACAAAGACTTGATTTAACTACGAAATGGAAGAATGAGTTTTGGATTCCAAATCTAGTACCTAGAATTGGAACCCTAGGGTCTTAGTTATAGATGTAGGTCGACCCCCTTTCGTGCCTAATCTTTCGACTTGGTCGAAAGGTCTTCCTCCTATCTTTCGCTTTCATCCTTTCGACATGGTCCAAAGGCCCTCTTTCTGTTTTCGTTGCGCCTGCTTTCGATGCTGTCGAAAGGCTTTCCTTTCAAGTTTTCTCATTTAGTATTGCGCCTCCCATCTTTATAATTTAGACCTTTTGACCCAGTCGAAAGGATCTCCTTGTCGAACTTTCGCTACCATCAAGGTCCAAGTGTCACTTTTCTCTATTTTCTTCTATGCCGCATTCGATTTTGTCGAAAGGGTAGTAGACGTGCGCTTCGCTATGTGTTACTATATTGTTGTGTAATATCCCCTATCTTGAGGACCAAAGCTAAGCGCTACAGATGCTACAATCATCTATAGTATTAACTTCCGACGACAAATATTGTAATGTTAATGGTATCCATAATATCAGAAGCACATGAATATGAAATAAAATCACAGATTCAAAAACGAATTTTCTAATTACATTTCAAAAAACATGTTTCGTATCCAATTACATAATTTCAAATGTTTCCCAGGTTTAGATTAAATATAATTATTACATACATATGCTAAGAGCGACATACGAAGATGAGCCCTTGGATGATCAGAGTACTAAATAGTCATATTAGAGTTAATACAACATAGTGGAGATAAAACATAACGACTCCTAAATAGCTAACTTAAGCCTCCTGCTCTTCTTCGGAAGATTGATTCGTCCACCTACTAGAACCTGTAAATCCTCAACCCTCAACCTACTCAAATCAATTTTGAGCACCCAAGAGTTTAAAGAGAAAAAACATAAAGTTCGAGTCAGACATAAAGCTTGGTGGGAATAATACTATACATCTCAGTTATATGATATTAAGTGAGACCACACCGCTTAGTGGAATGGGTTCCCTCTCACTAATATCCTTTTTAAAAATATATTTTTTGAGAACGAAAACCCGACAACCAAACTGGTTAAAACAATAATATCAATATCATGTAAGCATATAAATCTGGTAATCAATAGACTATATGTCTGAACTCTATTATTTTATTTGGCTAACTGCTAACCTATGGTTGACTTGGGCCTACCGGACAAAATAAACAAATAGTCTAACTTCAGTTAGATACTATTCTAGATGGTTTGTTTCGAACTTACTCCTCCCATGTTCAACTGATCCTAATGGTTTTGCAGGCTCTCCAATAACCTATTATCACTCTGTATATTTCTTTCTATGTGTAACATCATTTTAGATTTACGTGTGACAAAGCTCCACACACTAGAATTTTGGACTTATATTAGCCAGGGCTATTGACTAAAGTTAAGGCATGTCCCTATACCAGTCCCATCTGGTATTCTAATATCTGTGTCATTTTACATAGGGTCATACCCTTAATACTTTCCTTGAAAATGTTTCTTTCAATTTGATTTAACCCTTTAAATCATACTTCAACAAGAAAATATAATCTATGCTTTACTCAAAAAACATTGCCATGTTATATATACTTTACATAAAACATTGTTGGTGAAAACGTTCGAAACCTTTGAAAGTGTCCCTTTTGAAACCATCGAAAGTACCCTTTTCCGATAAAAGTAAGCTACTTTACTTTATAACCTAGGCCGAAGGCCAAAGCATAACTTTCGAAACCATTTACATTTCTCAAAAACATTGAAATCATCCCTTTCAAAAATTTTGTTAAACCATAGACACCTTTCTTTCAAAACACTTTAAACATGCCTCTCCAAACCATTGCAAACCTTCTATTTAAAAACTTTTGAAAACATTGGGGAACCACCTCTTCAAAACCTATATCTTAAACCTTTTGAAAGCATATAGTTCATACATAAATCAAACCTTTCGAAAGCATTTGGGTTCAAGTAAAACATGTGGAATAACCGTTCGAAACCATTCAAAACTATTCTTTTCAAAACCTTTGAGTTTAACTTTCAACAGAACAAAGGGTCTTAAAAACTAAGTCGAAAGCACTCTTTCGAAAACAATTTCCTAAGTAAAAGAAGTGGGTGGTTTCGAAACCAATCCCTTCGAAAGCATTGGAGAAGCGGCTTCGGTATTAAAAAAAAGAAACCCTTTCGAAAGCATTGCTTCAAAAGGTAAGGTGGGCAGCTAGGGATTTCTACCCTCTCGAAACGTCCTTTTATAACAAAAGCACAACCTATTTCGAAACCATTCTTTAAAACCATTTAACCTAGTTGAAAGCTAGCTAAGTTGAAAGAATTCTTCTCGAAAGAAAAGCAAGTACATTTCCTTATAAAAGCAAAGCAAGGTATTCACTCCTTCGGAAATCCCTGTTTTGACACAGTACCTTTTGCCTATATCCAATTCACTACATACTTAGTCTTTGATACCATGAGTATTGGTCGCGATGGAGATTAAGTTGGAAGTACTTAGCCGAAAGGTAAGTGCCTAAAGTGGCGAAACTTCAAAAGTGTGGTTAAAACTGATTTTTGACTTTAAAAAGTAATTCATTTCAACTAAACTTCTTTGTTTGTCAACATATGATTGGTTGATAATTACTTTTCCAATTCTTTTCTAAAAGTGCTGCCGAAATTTTAAAAGTAATTAATTTAAAATATTTACAAAATGCCCCTTCACCTTTTATATGTATATAAAATATTTAAGTCCCATACCTTAAATAATTTTATATACTTAATAAAACACTTAAGAAAATTTTACAAAAATTCCCATAAATCATTATGAATATATTTTCTAACATATATTAATTTCTAGCCCAAAACGAGTATAAATTAGCCATATTTAATTTTAAACCCAATTTAGTCATTTTCTTCACTAGAAAATTAATAATAAATTCACATTAATTCATAAAATTATGAAATTTGAAACCTATCTCTAAAATTTTATTTCTGACCTTATCTAAAAACAGCAAGGCATTTGTTGTCATCTAATACGGTTTTCACGTTAAACTTTATCATAAAATGCATATATATCCATTTTAACAATAAAAAAGGGCAAATCATTCGCAAAATAATTCAGATTTCAATCTAAAATCGATAATAATAAAACATGAGATGTAACCCTATTATTCACCTTAGTTTTGTGATTAAGGAGTTGAGATTTGATCTTGGATTTGACTAATCATCCTTTTGATCTTTAGCTTTCTTCTTCTAGCTTTGTCTAATGGTGGCTGGCTCTAATATTTGTTTTTTAACTTGAAAATGAATGTGACCGAGGGTTTATGGTATACGAGTATGTCTTATTCCTACATTGCCCCTTATCTATTCCATTGTTTCCTTTAGTTCATTTGGTTCCTTTGGTACAGCTACCCCTTAGATTCAAAAATCTCAATCCATTAACCATTTCATTATTTCATTTAATTTAACTAATTAAATGTCTTAGATAATATTAACCCAAATTAAGGTTGTTACAGACTCCCCTGCTTAAAGAATTTCGTTCTCGAAATTACGATAAGGTACACAACAATTCAATCATAAAGGTAAAACATACCATGAAAAAAATAAGTATAAGCGTCTCTAATCCTACTCTCAGTTTCCCAAGTATGCTCTCGCTCATCGTCGCTCCACTGAACCTTAATTAATCTGACTATCTTGTTCCCTAGCCTCTTCTCATATCTCACGACTACTTCCTATAGTTAAGTTTGTTTCTACTACTAAGTCCTCTAACATAGTCGGTTCTTTTGTATTCTTCAGATCTCAAATACACTTCCTTAGATGAGAAATACAAAAAACATCGTGGACTCCTGCCAAACTGTTCGATAACTCCACTCCATATGCGAGTTTCTCGATCCCCTCTACAATAGGAAATGGTCCTACAAATCTTGGTGCCAATTTCCTTGATTTCCCGAATCAAACTACACCTTTCATCGGTGATACTTGACGAAAACATGTTCACATACTAAGAACTCTAAGTCCTTCCATCTTCTATGAGAATAACACTTCTGCCTAGACCAAGCTTCCTTCGTTCTAGCTCGAATCAACTTAATCTTCTCTGCGGCTTCTCTAACTAAACTCGAACAAAGAACTAATCTATCCCAGTCTCTAACCAACAAACTGGATATTTGCACAGCCTTCCATACAAAGCTTCAAACGATGCCATCCCTATACTAGCCTGATAACTATGTTATATGAAAACTCAATTAATTGTATATGGTCTTCCCATGATCCTCCAAAATATAGCACACAAGCTCTTAACAAATCTTCCAAGACTTTGTTAACTCTTTCCATTTTCCCCTCAGTCTGTGGATGGTAAGCGGTACTCGTTTTGAGCTTGGTACCTAAAGTATCCTATAGGCTCTTAAAAAACTCGCTAATGAATAAGGAATCTCTATCACTTACTATAATACTAGGAATTCCATGCAGTCTAACTATATTCTTCATAAACAACTTAGCCAAAACTGGTGCCGTCCTAGTTGACCTAACTAGAATGAAATAGGCACACTTGGTTAACTTGTCCACAATGACCCATATGCTTTCATTTCCTCTATTAGATTTATGCAACGCATCTATAAAATCCATTGAGATTGAATCGCACTTCCATACTAAACTATCTAAAGGCTGAAGCAACCCACTTGATTTCCGATGTTCGGCTTTTACCTCTTGATAGTTCAGACAGTGCTTCACCCATAAGCCTACATTTCTCTTCATACCTTCCTAAAAGAAACTTCTCTTCATATCTTGATACATCTTAGCTCGTCCCAGATGGATGGTTAACTTCGAATGGTGGCATTCCTCAAGAACTTCCTTCCTAATGCTTCCAACATTCGGAACACATAACATTCCTTTCTTTCTAAACCACCTATTCGGGTCAAGACTAAATTTTTTCAAGTCATTGCTCTCTGTTCCATCCCTTAACTTCCTGATCTACTTAGTTAATCCTAGACCTCTCTTTTCTTAGAAGCAATCCTTTCAATTATCACTGGTCGAACTTTTAAGTATGACAACATAATAGTTTCCTTACTAGATCTAGCTCAGATCTCCACTATACTCTACATGTCGTAAACGCTTCCAAATCTTTCCACTCGGCTGTCATCGCCAATACTGCATTCTAATGTCTTCTGCAATGTGCATCCATAAACTTATTGACTTTTCCCGGTGTGTACTCCATACCAAAGTCATAAGCAGCTAAAAACTCTAACAACTTCTACTATCTCATATTTAGCTCCTTTTGAAAGAATAAATAGTTTAGCGATTTGTGATCCGTATATAGCTCAAATCTCTCACCATAAGGTAATGTCTCCACACCTTCAACGCAAAAATTACTGCAGCTAATTCCAAATCATGAGTTGGGTGCCTAACCTCATGCTGTCTAAGCTACCAAGATGCATAGGCAATCACTTTGCCTCTTTTTATTAACAAAGCCCTTAATCATGTTCCACAAGCATCTATCTACACCACTAAATCCTGATTCCCATTTGGAACAACCAACATTGATGCATTATTTAATAAGTGTTTCAACTTATGGAATTCCTCCTCACACTTATCGGTCCAAACAAACTTCACATCCTTCCGTGTATGCTTGGTCATCGGTGCTGCTATCTGCGAAAAATCTTTAATAAATCTCCGATAATAACTAGCTAATCCAAGAAATCTCTTTAACTCAGTCACTATCTCGGGTCTCTTCCAATTATTTACTACTCCGATCTTAGTTGGATCTACTTACAACCATTTTTCCGAGACTACATGACCAAGAAACATCACTTCCTTCTTCCAGAAATGGCACATCGAAAACTTCGCCTTTAGCAGATGCTACCCCAACGTCTCAAGCACCACTCTAAGATGAATTTCATGCTCCATTTCATCCTTAGAGTATATCAAAATATCATTTATGAAAACCAACACGAACTTATCCAAGTGCTCTCGGAAAACTCGGTTCATCAAATCTACAAAGAATGCTGGCACATTAGTTAGTTTAAAAGGCATTTCTAACCATTCATATGATCCATATCTGGTTCTAAATCTCATAAAAGGAATACTATCCTCTGCCACTCTAAGCCAATCGAACCCTGTCGCTAAATCCAAAAGGGAAAATATCTTAGCGCCACTCAACTGGTTGAATAAATTGTCGATTTTGGGTAATGTATATTGATTGTTTATCGTCTTCCCATTCAAATTACAATAATCAATAACAACCTTAATGATCTATCCAGCTTCTTTGCAAACACAATGGCTGCTCGTCATGGCAAACTACTAGGTATGAAAAAATTCTTGCTTTCCAAATCCAACAACAACACCTTTAGCTCCTTCATCTCGGTAGGTGTCGTTCTACTTGGCGGTCTACTTACTTGTTCTGCTCCTAGTACTAAATTTATCTGAAACTCAATAGCTCATTTCGATGGCAGTTCTACTACAGGTTCAAAGACATCTGCAAAATCTCAAACAACAAAAACTCGATTCAACTCGTCTTCTACCTCCGAAACACCCAACAAAGAATCAACCTCAAAATTAGAGATTTCTACGGTGTATATAATCCGATCACTATAATCAGAGTGTCTAAGCGATATTTTTATATCATGGCAAAATATCTTTGCATCATATTTACTTAACCGGTCCTTACCAAAATAATTTTGAACCCTACGAAATCAAATTCATGCAAACTGCAAACAAAGGTATGAAATAACAATTCAATCTCTAGACGGTCACACTTCAATCCAAGTGTCACATACCCTCCTATCAGATTTGCAACTCTTAAGGAAGTAACTAAGTATGCGGGTTCTAGGTTAAGCATATCTACCGAACAATGAGATATAAAAGAATGCGATGCACCGGTATCATAAAGAATGCTAACTGACATACCATGAATTATAGGCGTACCTCCCAACACAGCTTTTCCTTTTTCCTCTGGTGTTGGCTTTGAGGTAGTTAGCTCCAATGCAAACATTTTGCCTCTTCCATCCTTGGCTGGCTCCTTGCATGGTTCTTATAATATCCAATTTGATCGCAATTGAAGCATCTAATATTATTCTTCTCGATCACCTTCTTTCCATCTCTTGAGCGACATTCATTTGCCAAATTCCCTTTCTTGTCACACTAATAGCAACCAAACTCTGCCTTTCCCTTCTTGGAAGCTCCACCCTTCTGGGCTCCCTTCTTATGGAAATACTTTCTTTTCTGACTCTGCACTCCTTAAACTTCCTTTTCCTTATTCCATTCCAGAAAAGCAAGCATCACCTCATGTCTCAAAGGCATTTCCACTACAACATCACATGGGTCCTTCATATGTGGTAATGTGGCCTTAGAAGCTTAGGCTTCAACCCCCTGATGAACTTCTCATTCCTCTTAATCAAAGTATTCACCATAGCATAACCATATCTCGCTAGCTCCTCAAACCTTGTTGCATACTCCATCATAGTCATGTCTCCCTGCTCTAACTCAGCAAACTTCCACAACATAGTAGACTTAGCAATTTCGGACATAAACCTCTCCTCAAATCATCTTTTAAACTCAGCCCATGTCATTGTCTCCTCATTAACCCTGATCGTAACACTATTCCATCTGTATAGTGCTGCTCCTTGCAACTGTCTAGAAGCAAGTCTTCTCTTCTTCTCTTCATTGAACCCTATATCAGTGAAAATCCTCTCGTAATGAAGTAACTAGTTTTCCACTTCGATTGCATCTTCAGTGCCGATAGAGGACTTTCCACACAACCGAGCACAATCTATATTCAAAACAACATAATTGTTGACCACCAAAGCTTCTAGATTTCCTCCTCTAACTACTCCAGTAGCAACTCCCACTTGCATCATGTTGACAAAGAACTGATATATTGATCCCATGTCAACTTATGGGACTCCATCACCCACATTTCTAGCTTGTGGTTGACCTGGGATCCTCCTGGTATTTGGTTTGGAATTTCCATTAGTTGTGTTGCTTCCCTACCAAGGTTAACTCTTCAACTATTAGCGTCCATATCCACATTCGAGCCTTCGTAAGATACAGAAGAGTAGCTTAAGAGAGATAGAGAACAAAGCTAAAATGTATTCTTATATATAGGAAATACAAGTACATTACTATAGCGTTATTCCATACATTGATCTTTCCTCTAAGTCCTTAGGATTATATTTTCGAAATCATTTTAATTTTAAAGTTTTTCATAAAATTATGCTCTGATACCAAGTTGTAACACCTCCTATCTTGAGGCCCAAAGCTAAGCACTATAGATGTTGTAGTCATCTAGAGTATTAACTTCCGGCGATAAACTAAGGTAATGTTAATGGTATCCACATTAGAAGTACATGAATATGAAACAAAATCACAGATTCAAAAACAACCTTACTGAATACATTTCACAGAACATGTTTCATATCCTATTACATAAACCCAAACATTTTCCAAGTTCAGATCAACTATAAATATTAAATAAATTTGACAAGAGTATCATAAGAAGATGCCCCCTTGGATGACCTGATTACTAAACAGTCGTATCAGAATTAATACAACATAGCGAAAATAAAACATAACAACTCCTAAATAGTTAACTGCAGCCTCCTGCTCCTCTTCGAAACCTTTATTCGTCCACCTACTAAAACCTCTAAGTTATCACCCTTAGCCTACACAAATTAATTTTGATCACTCGAGAGTTTAAGGGGAAAAAATAAACTTCAACTTAGACATAAAGCCTGGTGTGAATTATACTATGCATCTAAGTTATATGATATTAAGTGGGACCACGCCGCTTAGCGGAACGGGTTTCCCCTCACTAATATCCCTTTTAAAAACACATATTTTGCAATCCAAAACCTTGCAACTGAACTTGTTAAAATAATAATATCAACATCATGTAAGCGTATAAATTAGGTAACCAATGGACTACCTATCCGAACATTATTGATTTTTTTAGCTAACTACTAACCTTTGGCTGATTCAGGCCTACCAGACAAAATAAACAAATATTCTAACTTCTGTTAGATACCCTTTTGGATGGTCTGTCCTTAACTTCCTCCTCCCAGGGCCAACTGATCCTAATGTTTTTACAGGCTCACCAATAACCTATCCTCACTCTATATATTCCTTTGTCTACGTAACATCATTTTAGTCTTACCAGTTACAAAGCCCTACACACTAGAAATTTGGACTTAGATTAGTTAGGTGCTACTAGATAATGTATAGGGCACGACACCATACCAGTCCCATCTGTAATCTAATATCTAAGTCTTTTAACTTAGGGTCATCTATCCTTAAAACTTTCCTTCAAAACGCTTCTTATAAATTAATTTAACACTTTAAACCATAATTAAACAACGAAAATATACTCTATGCTTTACTCAAATCACTTTGCAATGTTATATATACTTTACACAAAACATTGTTGATGAAAGCATTCAAAACCTTTGAAAGTACCCCTTTCGAAACCACTGAAAACACCCCTTTCGATAGAAGTAAGCTACTTTACTTTATAACCTAGGTCGAAAGCCAAAATATACCTTTCGAAACCATTTACATTTAACATCTCGAAAGCATTGAAATAATCCCTTTCGAAAGCTTTATAATACAATAGACAACTTCCTTTCAAAACACTTAAAACATGTCTTGTGAAACCATTGGAAACCTTCCATTTAAAACATTTTGAAAACATTAGGGTACTATCCCTTCGAAACCTTTATCTTAAACCGTTTGAAAGCACTAAGTTCTTACATAAATCAAACCTTTTGTAAGCATTGAGTTTCAAGTAAAACATGTAGAATAACCTGTTGAACTATTCCTTTCGAAACCTTTGGGTTTAACTTTCAATAGAACAAAAGATCTAAAAATAACTAAGTTGAAAGCACTCTTTCAAAAACAATTTCCGAAGTAAAAGAAGTGGATGGTGTCGAAACCAATGACTTCGAAAGCATGGGAGAAGCGGCTTCAGTTTTATAACAAAAATACCCCTTCGAAAGCATTGTTTCTAATGGTAAGAGGCAACCTCTAGGGGTTTCAACCCTTTCGAAACCTTTTTTATAAAACAAAAGCGCGATCTCTTTCGAAATCATTCTTTAAAACCATTTAACCTAGTCGAAAGCTACTTAAGTCAAAAACATTCTTCTCGAAAGCAAAGCAGGCGCATTTCCTTATATAAGCAAAGCTTGGTATCAACCCCTTCGGAACCCCCTATTTCGACACAATACCTTTCGCCTATGTCCAATTCACTACGTACTTAGTCTTTGATACCATGCGTTGGCTCGGTTTTTCGGCACGCAAGAGTAGAGGGGAAGCTAAAGAGAGGAAAAGGAAAATGAATGGCTAAGGAATGTGGTTTAGAAAGCTGGAATGCCGAACAAGATATTTTGTCCGACATTCCTTGAAATGCCGAAACATATATTTGGTCCGGCATCCCCTGAAATGCTGGACAAGGCATTTGATCTGCCATATCATCGAAACATCGGACCAAATATTTGGTCCGGTAACCAAGCTTTCCGGAACAAATATTTATTCCAGCAAATAAGCATCTCCAAGAAAGCCAAAGTTGATGTCGGATGAAATGATGGCTAAGTAGGCCAAGGCCTCTAACCAAGTGCCGAACCAAATCCTCCTGCCTAAATATTAGAATAGATTCAGAGAGCTATAACCCAACCTCCACACTTTACAACACCACGCTATGAATACCATAGCTTCTCAACAAAATGAGGACACCGAGAAAAGCTAAGGTTCTACTGAGATTTAATCACTCCAGCCATGCTTAGTTTTTGTGCTTTCCAATCATACTTGTATCTATAACCAAATCAAGGAGGAATAATAAGATGGACAGTGGATGTTGGGATGTTTTGGCTGAACCACTATAAAACTTCGTGTCTTTTACTGCTTATAAGTTATTTTCCCATTCCGAAACTGTGAATTGTCCTGGGAATGCAATAATCACTTGATAACACATTGAAACATACAAAATAACATATAAAATAACCTAAAGGCAACTTAATTGAATTCAGACTCGGAGGTGTTTGCCCAATTTTTGTGCGAACACTTTTGATGATTTCATTGAGAAACACAACTCTCTTACCCACTCTACTTCAAACCTTAACACATTGTTAGAACATGGATCCCTCTCGGATGAACGTTGACAAGGGTAAGAACGCAGCCACCACTAGTATGCCTAATCCCATCCTAAAGGATCAAGGAAACCGGGCAACCCATGCTCAGCTACCAGGTTCAGCTGTCACCTGGGAAGACTTAGTAGGGTTGTGAATGAGAAGACCAATCGCTTTGCTGCCCAACAACCAGCCCTAGTGGACCAGCTCATGACACACTTAAGGGGCACAGAGGAGTCCACTCACAACAAAGAATCTCAAAACGAATCTCAATGTGAAGAGTCTCGTAGGCCGAATAGGTCCCCTCCAAATGAGGAATTCAATCAAGAAGGTAAAATTGCCTGAAATTAGGCCAGGACTCAGTCCGAAGCCGAGCTCGAGAGAGTGCCAGGAGCTGGACACAGCCAAGGGGGCACTAGGCAAGGACCAGCTATAACTAACTCTGTCATGCTTCGAGCTAATCATCACCCATCCAATCTCAATCAAAGTTCGGGACGTCATCGGTACCAAAGGGAAGCCCCCGCTTCACCCAGGGCCACCCTAGAATCCGAGGAAAGAATGACATGTCGCTTCAAGGAATATCTCCGGTGGGAACAACACGAAAGAGGTGTAGGAGCAAGGGTGTTCAGCCCATTCACCAGGGACATAGATACAACAACCGCTCCTTGGGATTGGATGACGCCCACCATGGATCCTTACAAAGGAACAACCGACACAATCATCCACTTATAGCGTTACACTCAATATATGCTCATGAACGGAGCAACAAAGGGTGTGATGTGTAAATATTTCCATATTTTCTTTTTGTACCTAGCAACCACATGGTTTTTTCACCTACCCCATGGCTCTATTAGCTCTTGGGAAATGTTGAAGGAAAGATTCATAAGTCAATTCCGAATCCGCGTAGAGCAGCCCAAGGATGCCTATTCCTTAACAGACATGAAACAAAAGGCAGGTGAACCGCTACAATAGTATCTTACTCGCTTTAATGCTGTCGTAGCAGTAGTGCAGGATGTCGATAAGAGACTCACTCTGATGGCGCTGTGCGGAGGCGTCCACCTAGATTCCAAACTCGTAGGAAGATTGACAAAGGAGAAACCCCTAACCCTTCAGGAATTCTTCCATGAGGCTGGGATGTACATGAGATTGGAGGATGTGGCGGCCCACCGACATAGCGAGCAACTAGAAAAGGTGTCCAGCGTCTAAGGAAACGTGGATGCCTAGCCCTAAGGGGAAGGTAACAAGTAGAATAGCGAAGTAAAAAGTGGCAACCAAGGCAATACTGGAAGTGAAAAAGGCAATAAATGGCGATACTGACCAGGACAAAGATTTGACTCATACACACCCCTAAACGACATGGTAGAGAACATCTACATGGCTACTCAACATGATTTGAAATACAAAAACCCTCCATACAAAAAAGAATCAGAGGACGTAATTAGAATGGCGAAATATTATCGCTTCCATGAGTCTCATGGACATAATATCAAAGAATGCCGACATTTACGGGATCTCATTGAATAATATATCCGAAAAAAGAAGCAGGAACGATACGTGGACAAAAACCGCAACTCTCCTGCTCTAGCCTACGAAGGACCTGGACAACCTCCGCAAGGAAATAATGGATAAGGAACAGGTGCGAGCCGCTCTAACTAAGAAAAGATTACCGTCCACACCATATTTGGAGGCCCACATATAGCTGACAGAAGTTGGGGTGAGATGGAGAGAAACAGAAAGTCCTTAAAGGATAGAGAAGTGTATGTTCATTCCATAACCGAAGGTCGCCTCGCAAAGCAGAGAGAAAGAGTTGGCATAACCTTCAATGATGAAGACTTGCTTGGAAAACAGTATCCTCGCACTGACCCCTTGGTTATCTCCGCCTGGATCTGCCCGGCCGAGGTGTTTCGCATTTTGATCGATACAGGAAGCTTGGTGAATATTTTATTCAAACATGCATCAATAAAATGAAGTTTTCAATGAAGGATATATCTCCATGCTATAAACCTTTACATGGGTTCAACGGAGAGGCCACGATGCCACTCGGACAGCTGGACTTGTTTGTTAAACTTAGAAGTCACCCCCGGTCAGTTGTGCGAAAGCTAACGTACATATTGGTGGATAGGAACTCCACCTACAATGCCTTCTTAGGAAGACCTGCATTGTCAGACTTTCAGATAGTATTAGCACCATGGTGCTTGAAGATGAAATTCCCGACCGATAATAGAATTAGAGAAGTGGAAGGAGACCAAGACGTGGCTCGCGATTGTTATGTGATTGAACTTCGCCAAAATAAGAAAAGGGAAAAGGGAAAAAGCATGAGGATCGTCCACTACGCAAAAAACTCCGAAGCATAGCAATCAAAGATGGCCCTTCCTTTGGAATACACCTATGACCCAAACAACGATTTGAACCCTAGAGATAAAGAGGAGGAGGTGAACGCCGAGCCTGCTGAGGCTATGGAAAATGGGATAGTAGGCGAACACAAAAAAAACAAAGCTTTTGAAGATAGGTTATCAGCTAAATCTGGACCTCAAAGTTCAGCTGATAGGATTCCTACGAGAGAACTTAGACGTATTCGCATGGACGCATGAAGATATGGTGGGGATATCATTGGGATAACTTGCGTTCTCTCAATATTGTCCCAACCAAGGTCCCTGTCAAGCAAAAGAAAAGAAGCATGGAGCAGAGCGATCAACTGTTCTTAACAAAGAAGTGAAGAACCTACTCGCCAATAGTTTCCTTCATGGAGCCATTTATCCAAAGTGAATCTCCAGCCCAGTGATGATATAGAAACCTAATAGAAAGTGGCGAACATGCATTGACTTCTCTAACGTCAATGATGCTTGCCCAAAGGATTGTTTCCCTTTACCCTGAATTGACCGACTAGTGGATGGAACCGCGGGGCATGAATTATTGTCATTTATGGATGCGTATTCGGGATACAACAAGATCCCCATGCATGTGCCAGATCAAGAACACACTAGCTTCGCCACGGACCTAGGCATGTACTGTTACAAGGTCATGGCCTTCGGGCTTAAAAACGCCGGCGCTACCTATCAACGTTTGGTTAATAAAATATTCGAGCGGAAAATTGGTTAACTCCATGAAAGTCTACGTTGACGACATGCTTATCACATCAAGAAAAGCAGAGGATCATTTGAGCCACCTATACGAGATGTTCCAAGTGTTGCACAAATACCGAATGAAGCAAAACCGGCTAAAATGCTCTTTTATGGTGTCATCGGGTAAGTTCTTAGGTTTTATCGTACATGCTAGAGGGATAAAGGCGAATCCTAAAAGGTATATGCTTTGAAGGACTTCGAGATCCCATCAACACGAAGAGAAATGTAGAGCCTAAATGGAAAAGTAGTTGCTCTAAGCAGATTTGTATCCAAAGTAATGGAAAAGTGTGTCCTGTTCTTCGAAGCCCTCAAAAGAGACAAAGGGAAATTTGAATGGACTAACGAGTGATACTCCGCCTTCCAAAATCTACTCGAACATCTACAGAAGCCTGGTGTGAATTATACTATGCATCTCAGTTATATGATATTAAGTGGGACCATGCTGCTTAGCGGAACGGGTTTCCCCTCACTAATATCCCTTTTAAAAACACATCTTTTGCAATCCAAAACCTTGCAACTGAACTTGTTAAAATAATAATATCAACATCATGTAAGCATATAAATTAGGTAACCAATGGACTACCTATCCGAACATTATTGATTTTTTTAGCTAACTACTAACCTTTGTCTGATTCAGGCCTACCAGACAAAATAAACAAATATTCTAACTTCTGTTAGATACCCTTTTGGATGGTCTGTCCTTAACTTCCTCCTCCCATGGCCAACTGATCCTAATGTTTTTACAGGCTCACCAATAACCTATCCTCACTCTATATATTCCTTTGTCTACGTAACATCATTTTAGTCTTACCAGTTACAAAGCCCTACACACTAGAAATTTGGACTTAGATAGTTAGGTGCTACTAGATAATGTATAGGGCACGACACCATACCAGTCCCATCTGTAATCTAATATCTAAGTCTTTTTACTTAGGGTCATCTATCCTTAAAACTTTCCTTCAAAACGCTTCTTATAAATTGATTTAACACTTTAAACCATAATTAAACAACAAAAATATACTCTATGCTTTACTCAAATCACTTTGCAATGTTATATATACTTTACACAAAACATTGTTGATGAAAGCATTCAAAACCTTTGAAAGTACCCCTTTCGAAACCATTGAAAACACCCCTTTCAATAGAAGTAAGCTACTTTACTTTATAACCTAGGCCGAAAGCCAAAACATACCTTTCGAAACCATTTACATTTAACATCTTGAAAGCATTGAAATAATCCCTTTTGAAAGCTTTATAATACAATAGACAACTTCCTTTCAAAACACTTAAAACATGTCTTGTGAAACCATTGGAAACCTTCCATTTAAAACATTTTGAAAACATTAGGGTACTATCCCTTCGAAACCTTTATCTTAAACCGTTCGAAAGCACTAAGTTCTTACATAAATCAAACCTTTTGTAAGCATTGAGTTTCAAGTAAAACATGTGGAATAACCTGTTGAACTATTCCTTTCGAAACCTTTGGGTTTAACTTTCAATAGAACAAAAGATCTAAAAATAACTAAGTTGAAAGCACTCTTTCAAAAACAATTTCCGAAGTAAAAGAAGTGGATGGTGTCGAAACCAATGACTTCGAAAGCATGGGAGAAGCGGCTTCAGTTTTATAACAAAAATACCCCTTCGAAAGCATTGTTTAGAATGGTAAGATGCAACAGCTAGGGGTTTTAACCCTTCCGAAACCTTTTTTATAAAACAAAAGCGCGATCTCTTTCGAAACCATTCTTTAAAACCATTTAACCTAGTCGAAAGTTACTTAAGTCAAAAACATTCTTCTCGAAAGCAAAGCAGGCGCATTTCCTTATATAAGCAAAGCTTGGTATCAACCCCTTCGGAACCCCCTATTTCGACACAATACCTTTTGCCTATGTCCAATTCACTACGTACTTAGTCTTTGATACCATGTGTTGGCTCGGTTTTTCGGCACGCAAGAGTAGAGGGGAAGCTAAAGAGAGGAAAAGGAAAATGAATAGCTAAGGATTGTGGTTTAGAAAGCAGGAATGTCGGACAAGATATTTGGTCCGACATTCCTTGAAATGCCGAAACAGATATTTGGTCCAGCATCCCCTGAAATGCTGGACAAGGCATTTGATCGGCCATATCATCGAAACATCGGACCAAATATTTGGTCTGGTACCCAAGCTTTCCGGAACAAATATTTGGTCCAGCAAATAAGCATCTCCAAGCAAGCCAAAGTTGATGTCGGATGAAATGATGGCTAAGTAGGCCAAGGTCTCTAACCAAGTGCCGAACCAAATCCTCCTGCCTAAATATCGGACTAGATTCTGAGAGCTTTAACCCAACCTTCACACTATACAACTCCACGCTATGAATACCATAGCTTCTCAACAAAATGAGGACACCGAGAAAAGCTAAGGGAAATTCTGCTGAGATTTAATCACTCCAGCCATGCTTAGTTTTTGTGCTTTCCAATCATACTTTTATCTTTAACCAAATCATGGAGGAATAATAAGATGGACAGTGGATGTTGGCATGTTTTGGCCGAACCACTATAAAACTTCGTGTCTTTTACTACTTATATGTTATTTTCCCATTCCGAAACTATGAATTGTCATGGGAATGCAATAATCACTTGATAACACATTGAGACATACAAAATAACATATAAAATAACCTAAAGGCAACTTAATTGAATTCAGACTCGGAGGTGTTTGCCCAATTTTTATGCGAACACTTTTGGTGATTTCATTGAGAAACACAACTCTCTTACCCACTATACTTCCAACCTTAACACATTGTTAGAACATGGCTCCCTCCCGGAGGAATGCTGACAAGGGTAAGAACGCAGCCACCACTAGTATGCCTAATCCCATCTTAGAGGATCAAGGAAACTAGGAAACCCATGCTCAGCTACCAGGTTCAGCTGTCACCTGGGAAGACTTAGTAGGGTTGTGAATGAGATGACCAATCGCTTTGCTGTCCAACAACCAGCCCTAGTGGACCAGCTCATGACACACTTAAGGGGCACAGAGGAGTCCACTCACAACAAAGTATCTCAAAACAAATCTCAATGTTAAGAGTCTCGTAGGCCGAATAGGTCCCCTCCAAATGAGGAATTCAATCAAGAAGGTAAAATTCCCGAAATTAGGCCAGGACTCAGTCCGAAGCCGAGCCCGAGAGAGTGCCAGGAGCTGGACACAGCCAAGGGGGCACTAGGCAAGGACCAGCTATAACTAACTCTGTCATGCTTCAAGCTAATCATCGCTGATCCAATCTCAATCAAAGTTCGGGACGTCATCAGTACCAAAGGGAAGCCCCCGCTTCACCCACGGCCACCCTAGAATTCGAGGAAAGAATGACATGTCGCTTCAAGGAATATCTCCGCTGGGAACAACACGAAAGAGGTGTAGGAGCAAGGGTGTTCAGCCCATTCACCAGGGACATAGATACAACAACCGCTCCTTGGGATTGGATGACGCCCACCATGGATCCTTACAAAGGCACGACCGACACAATCATCCACTTATAGCGTTACACTCAACATATGCTCATGAACGGAGCAACAAAGGGTGTGCTGTGTAAATATTTCCATATTTTCTTTTTGGACCTAGCAACCACATGGTTTTTTCACCTACCCCATGGCTCTATTAGCTCTTGGGAAATGTTGAAGGAAAGATTCATAAGCCAATTCCAAATCCGCGTAGAGCAGCCCAAGGATGCCTATTCCTTATCAGACATGAAACAAAAGGCAGGTGAACCGCTACAATAGTATCTTACTCGCTTTAATGCTGTCGTAGCAGTAGTGCAGGATGTCGATAAGAGACTAACTCTGATGGCGCTGTGCGGAGGCGTCCACCTAGATTCCAAACTCGTAGGAAGATTGACAAAGGAGAAACCCCTAACCCTTTAGGAATTCTTCCATGAGGCTGGGATGTACATGAGATTGGAGGATGTGGCGGCCCACCGACATAGCGAGCAACTAGAAAAGGCGTCCAGCGTCTAAGGAAACGTGGATGCCTAGCCCTAAGGGGAAGGTAACAAGTAGAATAGCGAAGTAAAAAGTGGCAACCAAGGCAATACTGGAAGTGAAAAAGGCAATAAATGGCGATACTGACCAGGACAAAGATTTGACTCATACACACCCCTGAACGACACGGTAGAGAACATCTACATGGCTACTCAACACGATTTGAAATACAAACGCCCTCCATACAAAAAAGAATTAGAGGACGTAATTAGAACGGGGAAATATTATCGCTTCCATGAGTCTCATGGACATAATATCAAAGAATGCCAACATTTACGGGATCTCATTGAATAATATATCCAAAAAAAGAAGCCGGAACGATACGTGGAGAAAAACCGTAACTCTCCTGCTCTAGCCTACGAAGGACCTGGACAACCTCCGCAAGGAAATAATGGAGAAGGAACAGGTGCGAGCCGCTCTAACTAAGAAAAGATAACCGTCCACACCATATTTGGAGGCCCACATATAACTGACAGAAGTTGGGCTGAGATGGAGAGAAACAGAAAGTCCTTAAAAGATAGAGAATGGTACGTTCATTCCATAACCGAAGGTCGCCTCGCAAAGTAGAGAGAAAGAGTTGGCATAACCTTCAATGATGAAGACTTGCTTGGAAAACAGTATCCTCACACTGACCCCCTGGTTATCTCCGCCTGGATCTGCCCGGCCGAGGTGTTTCGCATTTTGATCGATACAGGAAGCTTGGTGAATATTTTATTCAAACATGCATCAATAAAATGAAGTTTTCAATGAAGGATATATCTCCGTGCTATAAACCTTTACATGGGTTCAATGGAGAGGCCACGATGCCACTCGGACAGCTGGACTTGTTTGTTAAACTTAGAAGTCACCCCCGGTCAGTTGTGCGAAAGCTAACGTACATATTGGTGGATAGGAACTCCACCTACAATGCCTTCTTGGGAAGACCTGCATTGTCAGACTTTCAGATAGTATTAGCACCATGGTGCTTGAAGATGAAATTCCCGACCGATAACAGAATTGGAGAAGTGGAAGGAGACCAAGACGTGGCTCGCGATTGTTATGTGATTGAACTTCGCCAAAATAAGAAAAAGGAAAAGGGAAAAAGCATAGGGGTCGTCCACTATGCAAATAACTCTGAAGCATAGCAATCAAAGATGGCCCCTCCTTTGGAATACACCAATGACCCAAACAACGATTTGAACCCTAGAGATAAAGAGGAGGAGGTGAACGCCGAGCCTGCTGAGGCTATGGAAAATGGGAAAGTAGGTGAACACAAAAAAAAAAGCTTTAAAAGATAGGTTATCAGCTAAATCTGGACCTCAAAGTTTAGCTGATAGGATTCCTACGAGAGAACTTAGACGTATTCGCATAGACGCATGAAGATATGGTGGGGATATCCTGGGGATAACTTGCGTTCTCTCAATGTTGTCCCAACCAAGGTCCCTGTCAAGCAAAAGAAAAGAAGCTTGGAGCAGAGCGATCAACTGTTCTTAACAAAGAAGTGAAGAACCTACTCGCCAATAGTTTCCTTCATGGAGCCATTTATCCAAAGTGAATCTCCAGCCCAGTGATGATAAAGAAACCTAATAGAAAGTGGCGAACATGCATTGACTTCTCCAACGTCAATGATGCTTGCCCCAAGGACTGTTTCCCTTTTCCCCGAATTGACCGACTGGTGGATGGAACCGCGGGGCATGAATTATTGTCATTTATGGATGCGTATTCGGGATACAACAAGATCCCCATGCATGTGCCAGATCAAGAACACACTAGCTTCGCCACGGACCTAGGCATGTACTGTTACAAGGTCATGCCCTTCGGGCTTAAAAACGCCGGCGCTACCTATCAACGTTTGGTTAATAAAATATTCGAGCGGAAAATTGGTTAACTCCATGAAAGTCTACGTTGACGACATGCTTATCACATCAAGAAAAGCAGAGGATCATTTGAGCCACCTATACGAGATGTTCCAAGTGTTGCACAAATACCGAATGAAGCTAAACCGGCTAAAATGCTCTTTTATGGTGTCATCGGGTAAGTTCTTAGGTTTTATCGTACATGCTAGAGGGATAAAGGCGAATCCTAAAAGGTATAAGCTTTGAAGGACATTGAGATCCCATCAACACGAAGAGAAATGTAGAGCCTAAATGGAAAAGTAGTTGATCTAAGCAGATTTGTATCCAAAGTAATGTAAAAGTGTGTCATGTTCTTCAAAGCCCTCAAAAGAGACAAAGGAAAAGTTGAATGGACTAACGAGTGATACTCTGCCTTCCAAAATCTACTCGAACATCTACAGAAGCCTCCAGTGCTCTCCACTCTGATGGATGGAGATAGTTTTACTTGTACCTGGCTGTATCCTCCCATACCCAAAGTGTAGCAGTAGTGTGTGAAGATGGTCATATCCCGAGATCGGTATACTTCATTAGCAAGAGATTCTTGGGCACAAAAGCTGGATAACCTAAAATCTAAAAATTGGTTTACTGTTTACTCATAGCATCAAGGAAGTTGCGGCCATACTTCCATCTCACTCGATTAAATTTTTGATGGATCAACCTCTGAGACAAGTTCTACATAAACCAGATAGGTCAGGGTATCTTCTGAAGTGGTGTATCCAGCTAAGCGAATACGACAACACCTACCATTCGTGCACCATGATTAAAGGACAGACCCGGGCCGATTACATAGCTGAATTTACAATACGCGATGATGAGATGGAAGTAAAATTTGAGGAAGTAGTCAAATGGAATTTGTTCGTTGACGGAGCATCAAACGAGCTTGGCATGGCGGTAGGAGTCATAATAGTCACGCTCTGAGGAAGGAAGTTGTACTGTGCACTAAGACCAGAGTTCAATGCAACCAATAATGAAGTTGAATACGAAGTAGTGATAGCTGACCTAGAGTTCATTAAAGAGATAGGAGTTAGGGCAGTATTTATCCACAGTGACTCTCAGTTGATTGTGAACCAGATCTATGGAGAATTCCAGACTCAGGGACAGAAGCCCACATCTTACCTCAGAAAAGGCAAAGCCCTCCTTAATTAGCTGGAATACCTTGCAATCAGACACTTCCCACTAGGAGAAAATAAAGAAGAAGATACCCTTGCCAAAGAGGTAAGCGTAAGGACCGAATCGATGCTGGGTGCGACCGCCGTCATGAGTCGAACCACACCAAGTTTCTACTATCTTCAAATCAAAGCAACCGCTAGCGGAGAAGAGACATGTATGACCCCCATCATCAGATACCTAAAAGACGAAACCTTACCCGTAGAACGGAATGAGTTCAGGGAGATCCTAAGGAAAGCATCCCTGTGCACCATTCAGAATGGCATATTGTACCATTGCAGTTTTTTTAATCCATTACTAAGGTGCGTTGCTGCGAATGAAGCAAAAGATATCCTTAATAACAGCCGTTAAGAAAGTTGTGGCGATTACACTAGAGGGCAAACTCTAGCCAAGAAAATTCTCCAACATGGATACTTTTGGCCCACACTAAACAAAGATGCGACAGAGTTTGCTAAAAAATTCCACAAGTGCCAAAGATTCGCCAAAATCCCAAGACAACCACCAACCAGTTTGACCCTAATTGTCAGCCACTAGCCCTTTGCAATTTGAGGGATTGATTTGATCGGGGAACTACCCATGAGTCAATGAGGGGCAAGGTATGTCATAATGGTAGTGGATTATTTCACCAAATGGTTGGAGGTGGAGCCCCTGAAGAAGATTTCATCTGCTAAAGTAATAAACTTCCTAATACGAAACATCCTGTGTAGGTATGGGGCTCCATTGAAGATGATATCAGACAACGGACTCCAATTCGATATCAAGGAATTCTCCAGCTGGTGCCAAGAACATGGGATTGCTCGAAGCTTCTCAGCTGTTGCATATCCCCAGGCCAACAGATAAGTTGAAGCGGTAAACAAGGTCTTAAAAACGCAGATAAAAAAGAAACTAGAGAAATCCAAGGGGGCATGGGTCGATGAACTACCTACTGCACTATGGGCCTACTAAACCTCCTACAAGACTGCAATATGGCATAAGCCGTTCGCATTAGCATATGGGGCCGAAGCCATGCTCCAAGTTCAAACGATTGTCCAATCACATCGAAGGATACATTATAATCTGGAATAAATCGCTAGATTTGATTGAAGAGAAAAGGAATGAAACCACCCTCAAAGCCGCCGCACATAGAAAAAAAGTAGAAAGGCAGTATAACTCCAAGGTGAAACTTCGGGCACTGCAAGAGGGAGACCTGGTACTCGAACGAGTCTTTCCATGTCTGGATTGCTAGAGCAAAACTAGAAAGGATAGTTTGTTGTTCATAAGGACTTTCGTAATAGAGCTTACATCCTGTCAACAGTCGACGAGGAGGAGTTTGGGAAAGCATGGAATCCCCAACACCTCCGCCGTTATTTCTCCTAAATTGTAACGAAGCATGTACCAACTGTTGTAATAAAAGAAAGACAGTGGACATAGGCATATTCAAGCCGAACCACTATAAAAATTGGTGTCTTTCGTTGTTTGTTCTATTTCAAATTTTTACAAAATTGTTTATCTGATGTTATTCCCATTGCGATCAACCGCAAGCACTCGCCAACAATAGTGAAAATAAGATAGCCATGACAAAAGGCACGAGACAAGCCTGGGTAGTTCACTTTTGATGATCGTCCCCAAGCCGGCAATGATGAACCGACTATAAGCCACAGATTAGGCACGATTTATAGCCTAGGCAGTTTATCATTAGCATTCGGCTCGCCGACAACTGCGAACCGATTATAAATCCAACGATTAAGGCATGGCTGCAGCCAGGAGTAGATCACAATTGACGATGGACACCCACTAACGTCGGCAATAATAAATCGAATAATACTCATGACATAGGAAATAGCCCAAGTAATTATTGTTCATGATCTGCCCTGAATATGGCAACAATTTTATGGTTTCTCACAGCTCAGAATACAATGGAAATTAACTGAGTTATAAGGAGTTCACAAGAAGGCAAGCCAAACTATAAAATCACATGTCGCAAAAATCATTTCAGATAAACATACAAAAGAAAAAAAGTCGAACGTTACAACACCAAGTCTCTATGTACAACATAAAAAATATATATAAAACAATCATGCATCCTATAAAATACATAGGACAGAAAAAAAGGAAACATTCTCGACTAAGCAAGATGGACAACCTTATCACTTGGCCCGCTCCCTTTGTCCATGTCCTTTGAAGACTCAAATCGCTCAAGGGACTCGGCCTATTTTTGCGATGCCCCATCACTACCAATCAAAGGTAATGGTGGCGCAGCTTGTCCTAAAGCCATCCCTACATGAAGCAAGCAAGAAAGGCTATGAGTCTTGCAGTCTGTGATAAGAGATAATGAAGCTAAGATAAAATACAAGATACTTGCGGTAATGTTTTGTGGATCACTGAACCTCTCATGAGAACCCTCTTCATCATCCTCATCTTCCGCCAAGAGCTCGTAACCCCTGGCAATGGCCTTAGACTCTTCTACCATGAACTGACAATTCAGCATCCCAACATCATGCATGGCTCCTTTTTCCCGAGCAACCACGGCCTTGGTCTTCTCGACGAGCCGAGTATGGATCCCAGCCATCACATGAGGGTAATCGTCCATCCATTGAAGATTCCCTTGCTTCCAGAACAAGAAATAAGTATCCTTCAGCATTTGATTTACGGTCTCATAGAAATCGCTAGACTTGTTGACTTCAGCTTGAAGGGACACCACCTTGTTCATGTACTATTCTTTTTCTTTCCTCAACTAGACCTACTCTGCCTTCATCGCGTCAATCTCCACCTTATAGGTATCTTTTTCCATGCACAACTGACCCTAAGACTCCTTCAGCTCAGCTAGGACTTCCCAAAACTCCCTCACCTTTCCCTTAAGAGACCAAATCCGCTCTAGGTCCTTCTACCTAGCCTCTAGCTCACAGCTTCATTGACCAACACTTTTCAAATTCGATGGCCTCCCTTATTGCCTCCTCCTTGCTTGTTTTCATCTCAGCCGCATGAGACACCTCGACCACCTCCAATTTCGCATCCTTTTCCCTGAGTGCCCTACAGAGATCCTCCACCTCAAGGCGCAATTTCACATTGAAACTCCCGTCTTCCTCAGTGGCTTTGGCCAAACGAGACTGATAATCAACAATTTTCCTGGTCTCATCAGTAATCTGGACCATTCTCATTATCAAGTTAGCAAAGTCGAGAATTTTACTATGATTCTTCTTCGACCTTGATTACTAATGAACTTATAACTCTTGAGTAGCACCATGTTCTTGGATTGAGTGAGAGAGATGAGAAAAATCAGAGAGTAGATGAAGAAGAATCAAACTAGTGATGATTGAATTTGATTCTGGTTGAATTTCGATATAGTTTGGGTATATATTGATTTGGAAAATGAAAGAGTGAAAGAAGGAGAGATGAATAAGAAAATGATAATTAAAAATTCATTTACAAGTCTGGTATTTACAGTGGAACAATGGTCATATCCATTTGTGAGGAGATATGAAGAAAAAACACTTCTTTTGAAATTTAATTTTTAAAAAAATCAGCCTATATGTCGACATACTAATATGTCGACATACATACATATAGTATATAGACATACTCTTTTTTATTAAAACATTATTTTTAAAATTATTGTTTTGTAAAATAGTTTGATACTTTGTAAAATCATTTAAGCATAGTTTATACATATCTTAATAATAGTAAAACTTAAAAAAAAATTATACAATAATTTTGAAATTTTAATATAATGTAAATAATATATATATAAAATAAATATAATTATAACTTATGAAAGTATAAACAAAAATTCAATATAAATATAAACTTAAAACTATAAAATAATGTCTTTATAATTATAAGAGATTGAAAACCATTTTGAGAAATATCTTTAAAAGATTATTTTAAAACCCGGATATATAAAAAAAATTAAAAACAAAATTAGAGTAGGAGAGAGAGACGAGGAAAGTGATACTAAGGTTTTAACAAGAATTCTACGACTCTATAACTTATCTGGAATATCTTGAAATCTTGAACCCTTCGATACTCATGAGTCTTCATTGTCCAACTCTTGAAACTCTATATCAACATCTTGAATCTAATCTTGATATCGTACAATCTTCTTAATCAACACTTTTCTAATATCCTACACTATATACTATATATAACTTGATAAAACATTAGAATTTATATTTTATATAATTTTTATAGTTTTTATCATCAAAACTAATATATTATTTTGTTCACTAGGTAGAAATGAATTTAATAGAGTATCTATATGTAAGTTTGCATTTGAAATTTGGAGAACTTTCCAAGCTACACAAGAAAGCACAAGTAAGGTCAAACGACCAAAATTTCCATGTTAACAAACCGGTTTCAATTATTCAAAATGAGTCCATATCTGATATATATAGTAGATTCAAAGGTATAATACACGCACTTATTGCACTGGGTAAAACTTTTCCAAGGAGGATCAAGTTAGAAAAATCCCCAATTCAATTACTCCTGAATGGTAATAAAAGACTCTTGTAATTAAAGAGGCTAATGACCTTAGCACTCTAAAAATTGAAGAGTTAATTGGCAAATTAATGCCTTTTGAAGTACTAACGCAAGGTAGGAGAGAAAACAAAACAATATTTAGAAAATTTAATTAGATAAATTAAATGAAATAATGTAAATGGTTAAGGGATTGAGATTTTTATCATCATAAGGTAAGCCTACCTAATTAATCTATAAGCCAAAGAGAATTACAATGAAGTAAGAGGAATAAGATGTGGGGAAAATAGTAATAAACTAAGTTCTTATACCCTAAACCCTTCTTACTTTCATTCCTTATCTATTTCAAACATTTGCAAAAAAACTAAAATTATTCAAAAGCTTAGTCGGCCAACATTAAGGGAAAACAAAAGGAAGATAAGCAAGGATCCAAGTAGAAAGCCTAAGCAAATCAATCCAAGAGCAAATCTTAACTCCCTTAACAACAAGCTAAGGTGAATAATAGGTTTACATCTCCTTTTTACTGAATTCGGGTTCTAGTTGAGATCCGAATTTATTTTTCAAGTGAAATGTTAGATTTTGATTGTTTAAATGGATATATATGCTTGTTGATGATTTATTTTGCTTCATAAAGATTTTATGATAAGTTTTGATTTGAAAATACTACTAAATGCATCCAAATGGCATGCGTTTTTGATATATGGTTAAAAACATTATTTAGAGATGGGTTTCATGTTTCATAATTTTCTAACTTATTGTGGATTTATTACGAATTTTTTACGAAAGAAAATGGCAAAATTCAATTTAAATTATTTTTGGTAGTTATATGTTAGTTTTGGGTCTGAAATTTAAATATGTTAGAAAACATATTAAAAGTGATTTATGGGAATTATCGAAGAATTTTCCTAAGTATTTTATTATGGATATAAAATTACTTGAGGTATGAGAATTTAATGTTTTATATGTTTCGAAAAGGTGAAGGGTTAATTTGTTAAAGTTTAAATTATTAATTACCGAATTCGGGAGCACTTTTAGAAAAAGATTTTTGAAGAAGAATTGGCAACCAATTATGTGTTGACAAATAAGGCAAGTTAGTTGGAAAGAAGTTGCTTTAAAAGGCTTTTAAGCAGATTTGCAAGAAATTATTACTTTGCCACTTACAGTAACTACCTTTTGACACCATACTTCCGCCCCAGACCAAATCTAAACCAATACACATGGTATCAACTCTTTAGTACATAGTGGATTGGATAAAGGCAGAAGGTATAGTGTCGAAACCATGGTTTCGAAGGGGTAGATGCTATGCCTATTAATTTTGAATAACTTATATTTATGAAGGATTCTTTTGAGGGTGTTATATTAGTTTTTGACTTAGTTAATATGCCACTGCTTACATAAAAAGAACTTTCGAAGGGGTTTCTACCTTTTTTTAAATAAAGCTTTCGAAAGGGTTCAAAACCTATGGTGTCGCATTCAACGCTTTGAATCAATGCTTTTGAAAGGGTATTTTTGCCCTTAAACTTTGAAGTCGCTTCTCTATGCCTTCGAAAGGGTTGATTTCAAAACCATCCACATTTTTTTACATAGGAATATAGCTTTCAAAGGAATTGCTTTCGCCCTAGTTCTTTTAATACCCTTTGTTTTACTAAAAGTTAAACCCAACGGTTACGAAAGGAATAGTTTTATATTGTTTTGAAGCCATGTTCCAAATTTTTTTACCTAAACCCAATACTTTTGAAAGGTATATAATGTAGGTTTCGAATGGGAGATTCCCAATGTTTTTGTAAGGTTTACTTTGAGTATTTGAATAGAAAGTTCCAATGCTTTCAAAAGGCATGTTTTAAAGGATTTTGAAAGAGGATGTCTAAGGTTTTTATAAAGCTTTCGCAAGAGTTGATTTAATTGATTTCAAAAGATATTGTTTAAGGCTTAAATAAAGGTTTCAAAGGTGATATCTTGGATTTAAAACATAATGTTCTGTTAGTTAAGAAGGATTTTAATTTGTTTTAAATGGATAGATAACCCTATTGATTTAGGTTTTTATCAATATTGTTGAGTATAAATCATATATCACGATAAAGGTATTTGAGTAAAGAAAAGAATACATTTTCCTTGTTTAAGTATGATCTAAAAGGGCTAAATCAATTTGGAAGAAATGTTTTCAAGAAAATTTTAATGAGCCAGTCAATCCAAAATAAATGATTCAGATATTAGACTACCAGAAGGGACCGGTGTAAGGTCATGCCCTATACTTCAGCTAATAGCCACTAGCTAATATACTTCCAAAATTCTAGTGTGTAGGGTGTCGTTACCGATAAGACTAAAATGATGTTACAAACATAAAGAAATATACAGATTAAAGGTAAGTTATTGGTGAGCCCGTAAAACCATTAAGATCAGTTGACCCAGGGAGAAGTAAGTTAAGGACGGACCATCTGGGAGTGTGTCTAATAGAAGTTAGATAATTTATTATGTCTGGTAGGCCTGAGTCAGCCAATGTTTAGTAGTTATCCAAAAAAACCTATATATTGTTCGGACAGATAATCCATTTTTTTCCTGATTTATGTGCATATATGATATTGCTACTATTGCTTTCATTAGTTTGATAGCAGGATTCTGATTTGCAAAAGATATATTTTCTAAAGGGACATTAGTGAGGGGAAACCCATTCTACTAAGCGACGTTATCTCACTAAATATCAATAAACCGAGAAGTAATAGTATTATTCACACCAGGCATTATGTCTGACTCGAAATATTTTTTCCTCATAAACTCTCGGGTGCTCAAAATTTAATTTGAGTAGATCGAGAGTTAAGGTTTTACAGGCTTAGTAGGTGCACAAGTATCCAGAGATGAGCAGGAGGCAAAATTAGCTATGTAGGAGCAATTAGTTTTACTTCCTCTGTGATGTATTTGAGATTGATGTGTCTATTTATTACTCTGATCATCCAAGCGGGCATCTTTTTATGTTGCGCTTGGCGTAAACTTTATTATTTATACTTGATCGAAACCTGGTAATTGGTTAGTGATTATGTAATGGAATATGAAACATGAATTTGAAATGTAATCGTTAAAATTATTTTTGGAATATGTAACATCCCGTATCTACAGGCCAAAAGCTATGCGCTACAGATGCCGCGGTCATCCATAATATTAACCTCTGGTTACATAATACGGTATTGATAATGGTATCCATAATATCAGAAGCATTTGAATATGAAAAAAAATCACAAATTTCCAAAAACAACATTTTACTGGTTATATTTAAGAACAAATTCATACCCAAGTTACATAATCCCATACCGTTTCCCAGGTAATGATTAATTATAATAATTATAAAAATACACCAAGAGCGACATATAACGATGCCCCCTTAGTTGATCAAAGGTATATAGTCATATCAAACTTAATATGCACAACGAAATCGAAAAAAAAATGAAACCGCAAATCCTAATTAGCTATCCATCAGCAACTTACTCGTCTTTGGATGCTTTATTCACCAAAAGACTGAAACCTGAAAACCTCAACCCTCAGCCTACTCAAATCAATGTTGAGCACCCGAGAGTTTAAGGGGAAACAAAATCTTTAAGTCAAACATAAAGCTTGGTGTCAATAATTGTGTTACTTCTTGGTTTACTGATATTATGTGACACCACTCCTCTTAGCGTAATGGGTTTCACCTCACTAATATCATCTTTAAAACATATGTTTTGCAAATCCTTTATTGCAACCAAACTTGTTAATCAAACTGATTATATCAATATAGCAATATCCTTTATGCTAATAAATGGACTATCTGTCCAAAAACCGGTAATAAGTAGACTATCTTTCCACAACATAATAGCAAGATCCGTTATACTACAACGAGACTATCTGTCCATACAATTGGGCTGATTGCTCGCAAACTGGACTAACCGTCCGAATCAAATGGACTAATTGTCCGAATTAATTTCTTAGGGTTAACTGCCCTATATGTTTTTCCTTGAATAACTTTTCAAAATGATTTAACCTTTTAAATCATACTTATAGAAGAAAATATTTTCTTAGATTTACTCTAAGCTATGTTGCCATGATATATATACTTCACTCAAAATAATGTTGATGGATTTTAATGAGGATTTACTATCCTTCCAAAACAAGTTATAACCAATTTTAACTTGAAAATACTTAGGCTATGTTTCCTATTTAATAAATTTTAAACTTTTGTTTAAAACCTTTAAACAACCCTTTCGAAACCATTGACGGTAACCCATTCGAAACCATTAAATATTGCATTTCAAAATCATTGGAAAACCATTTCCTTTATTTTTTTATGACAACTTCAAAATAACAAACATCTTCCTTTAAAACCTTTTAAATATTGCCTTTCAAAAATATAGGAAAATCCTTCCTTTCAATCCTTTCGAAACCTCGGGGAACCGCCCCTTTCGAAACCATTTATTAAAACCTTTCGAAACAGTCAAAATTCAAGCCTTTCGAAAGCATTTTGGGATTTACTTCAATCATTGCAAAAAGGGCCTTTAAAACATTTAAGTCGAAAGCATCATTTTTGAAACCATTTCCTACGTAAAGAAGTGATGGTGTCGAAACCATCCCTTTGAAAGTATTAGAGAGGTATCTAAATTGTTAGGAAACAAAACAACCCTTTCAAGACCATCTGGGCAAAAGGTAGGAAGCGACACCAAAAAGGCTTTGACTTAGTCGAAAGCAATCATTTAAAACAACAGCGCAACCCAATCGAAACCGTTCCTTTTAATACCATTTGACCTAGTCGAAAGCTAACCAAGTCGAAAGCATCTAAGTCAAAAGCAAGCAAGCATATTTTTATTTTAAAAACAAAGTATTGCCTTAACCCCTTCGAATCCCTTGGTTTCGACTCCCTACCTTCCACCTTCATCCAATTCACTACGTACCATTTCCCAGATACCATGTGCATTGGTTTTGACTGTGTCGGAAGCAAAGTTGAGGAGGCGGAACCTGGTGCCGACGGTGTCGAAATAGTGAAAAACATGTAGCAAATAGTTCTTTCCACCTAACCTACCTTATGTGTCTAATTGTGATTGGTTGCCTCTTTCTTTACCAATAAAATGTATTGCACTTTTCAAAAGTGCCGTCGACATTCCGGATTTAATAATTAAAAATATTTTAAAAAAAAACCCTTCTCCTCTCTTAATTATATAAAACAGTGACTCCCATACCTTAAATAATTTTATACAACTATTAAAATATTTACAAAAAATCTACAAAAATTCCAAAAAATCTTTTTTAATATGTTTTCCAACATTTAAAAATTTTAGACCCAAATCTTTTATTATCTAATCGAAAATAATTATTAACCCAATTTAATATTTTCTTTACTAGAAAATTCATATAAATTCCACATAATTTCAGAAAATTACAAAAATTGAAACCCATCTCTAAAATATTATTTATGATCTTCATAAAAATTCTCAAGGCATTTGGATGTCATTTTATTGCGTTGTCACCTTAAAACATATCATAAAATCAATATGCACATATATAAACCATCAACATGTATATATAATCCTTCCATCATTCAAAAACATGTCAAATCAATGCAAAATATTCGGCGTTCATCTAAAAACCGAAAATACAATCAAATATGAGATGTAAACATTATTCGCCTTAGCTTTAAAGATTAAAGAGATTGTGATGTGAATAGATTTGATTTGAATTAGCTTCTTCCCAGCTTTTTTTCCTCTTTTCCTTGTTAATGGTGGCCGGCCTCTTATTTTAAAATTTTGATGAAGTGAAATGGATGTGTAAGGGTATACGGCCAAAAGGTTTAGGGCATAAGAATGACCTCTTTCTAGTTTTCCCCTCCTGTATTTCAATTTAAACTCTTCTTTTAATTCATTGTTAAATGGCACATATATCCTTTTATTTAATATGAAATCTCAATCCCCTAATCAACGCATTATTTAATTTAATTTAATTAATTAATAGTCTTAATAATGTTACCAAAAATCTAGGGTGTTACAAACTTACCTCCTTAAAGAATTTCGTCCCCCAAAATACGATAAGGAACACAACAAATCAAACAAGAAGGTAAAACATACCATCAAACAAGTCAGGATAAGTATCTCTAATACTGCTCTCAATATCACAAGTACAGTTCCTGTCATCGTCACTCTACTGGATTTTGACTAATCTGTCCATATTGGTTCTAAACCTCTTCTCATCTCTCCCAACAATATGAATAGGCTTCCTCGCTATAGTCAAATCCGGTTCTACCACTAAGTCATCTAGCATAGTCGGCGCAATAGCAGTTTCCGGGTCTTTAACACACTTTCTAAGATGAGAAACATGGAAAACTTTGTGGAATCTTGCTAAATTGCTCAGTAACTCAACTCTATATGCAAGTTTCTCGATCCTCTCAACAATAGGAAAAGGTCCAACGAATCTCGGTGCTAACTTTCCTAATCTCCCAAACCTAATCAAACCCTTCATTGGTGATACTTTAACGAAAACCTGATCTTCAACTGAGAAGTCTAGATCTTTCCGTCTATTATCCGCATAACTTTTCTATCTAGACCCAGCCTCCTTCATTCTAGCTCGAATGAACTCAACCTTTTATGTAGCTTCTCTGACTAAATCTGGACCAAGAACCAACCTATCCCTAGTCTTTAGCTAACATACGGGAGATTTGCATGGCCTTCCATACAAAGCTTCAAACGATGCCATCCTAATACTAGTTTGATAACTATTGTTATATGAAAACTTGACTAAATTTAGATGATCTTCCCATGATCTCTCTGATGTACAAGCTCTTAAAAAATATTCCAAGATTTTGTTAATTCTTTCCGTTCGCCAATTTGTCCGTGGATGGTAAGCGGTACTCATCTTGAGCTTGGTCCCCAAAACCTCCTGTTACTCTTTCAAAACATGCTGGTAAATAAAGGATCACTATCACTAACTATGCTACTCAGAATCGCACGAGTCTAACTACATTCTACATAAACAATTTTGTCAAAACATGTGCTGTTCTGGTCGACCTAACTAGAATGAAATAGGAACTCTTGGTCAATCTATCCACTATGACCCATATTCTATCATTTCCCCTGTTCCACCTTGGCAACCTATCAATAAAATTCATGGAGATAGAACACCACTTTCATACGAGAATATCCAATGACTGAAGCAACCCACCTAGTTTATGGTTTTCGACCTTTGCCTGTTGGCAAATCATGCACTTCTTCACACACAACCCAATATCCAACTTCATGCCTTCCAAGAAGAAACTCCTTTTCTTATCCCGATACATCTTAGTACCTCCTAGGTGAATAGAGAATTTCGAACGATGGCATTCCTTTTAGACTTATTTCCTTATGTTTCCTACACATGAAACACATAACTTTCCTTTCTTTGTCAACCTCCCATTCTGTTCAAGACTAAAATATTTAAAAATCATCGCTTTTGGTTCCATCTCTTAGCTTCCTAATCCGTTCAACTAATACCGGATCCTCTTCTTATTTAAAAGAAATCCTCTCGATCATCACTGGTCGAACTTCCAAACAAGACAACACTGGGATCTCTCCTCTAGAACCAGCCTCAAATCTCCACTGCAACGTGCAATCTGCCAATGCATCCAAATATTTCCACTCAGCAATCACTACAAAATAGTGCATTCTGATGCTTCCTGCTAAGTGCATCAGCAACCTTGTTGCCTTTCCCCGGTGTGTACTCAATTCCAAAATCATAAGCAGCGATAAGCTCTCACCGCGTCTGTTATCTCATGTTCAACTCCTTTTGAGAGAACAAATATTTTAGAGACTTATGATCTGTATATAACTCAAACCTTTCTCCAAAAATGCAATGTCTCCACACCTTCAATGTAAAAATCACTGTAGCCAATTCTAAATCATGCATTAGATATCTGACTTCATGCAGTCTAAGCTGTCTAGAAGCATAGACAATCATTTTAATCCTCTACATCAGCACAGCTCCCAGTCCTGTTCCACATGCATACGTATAAACCACCAAATCCTGATTCCCATCTAGAATAACTAACACCAGTGCATAGGTCAATAAGTGTTTCAAACTCTAGAATGCTTCTTTGCACTTATCGATCCACATAAACTTTACATCCTTTCTCATTAGCTTGGTGATCAATGCCGCTATCCATGAAAAATCATTAATGAACCTCCGATAATAACCAACTAACCCAAGGAAGCTCATTATCTCCGTCATTGTCTTAGGTCTCTTCCAACTATTCACCGCTTCAATCTTAGTTGGATCTGCTAACAACCCTTCCTTTGGGACTACATGACCCAGAAACTTTAATTCCTTCTTCCAGAAATGACACAATGATAATTTCACCTTCAGCCGATGCTGTCTCAGTGTCTCAAGCACTACTCTAAGATGAACTTCGTGCTCTCATTTTTCCTTAGAGTATATCAAGAAATCATTTATGAAAACCAATACTAACCTATCCAAATGCTCTTGGAAAAGCCAGTTCGTCAAATCCACAATGAAAGCTGGCACATTAGTTAGTTTAAACGGTATAACTAACCATTCGTACGATCCATATCTAGTCCTAAAGGCCGTAAAAGGTATTCTATCCTCTACTACTTAGTGCTGATGGAAACCTATCACCAATTCCAACTCCGAGAATACCTTGGCTCCACTCAACCGGTCGAAAAAATCATCAATCCTCGGCAATTAATGTCGATTCTTTATCGTCCTCTCATTCAACTTAGATAATTGATATATAGCCTTAACGATCCATCCGGCTTCTTAGTAAACACTGCGGCTACTCTCCAAGTTAAACTACTCGGCCTGATAAAACCCTTGATTTCTAAATCCACCAACTGCACCTTTAAATCCCACATCTCTGTAGGGGTCATCCTACTTGGCGGTCTACTCACCGGTTCTGCTCTCGAAACCAAATCTATCCGAAATCCAATCGCTCATTTTAGCGACAATCCAACTACAGGCTCAAAAACATCTGCAAATTCTCTAACCATGAAAACTTGACTCAACTCATCATTCAATTCCATAGCACCCAACAAAGCATTCACTTCATCGCTAGAACCTTCAACGGCATAAACTATCCGATCACTACAATTTGGGTGTCTAAGCGATATTTTCCAATCTTGGCAAAATATCCTAGCATCGTACTTACTTAACCAATCCATCCCAAGAATAATCCTGAACCCCACAAAATCAAACACATCAAAATGCAAAAAAAAGTATGAGCTAACGGGTTAAATTCTAACGGGTCGCATCTCAACCCTAGAGTTGCATACCCTCCTATTGGATTCGCAACCCATATGCAAGTTACTAAATTTATGGGTTCTAGGTTAAGCTTATCTATCAAACACCTAGATATAAAAGAATGCGATGCTTCAGTATCAAATAGAACGCTTATAGACATTCCATGAATCTGAAGCGTACCTCCCAAAACTGCTTTCACCTTCTTCTGAGCTGTTAGCTTAGAAGCAGCAGGTTTCAATACCAACACCTTGCCCTTTTCATCCTTTGTGGGCTCCTTGCATTGTCTCTTATAATGGCCAATTTGGTCACAGTTGAAGCACCTAACATTCTTCTTTCTTGCTACCACCTTTGCCTTCCCAGCACGACAGTCATTAGCAAAGTGCCCCTTCTTATCGCACTTGAAGCAAACAAACTCACACTTCCCTTTGTTAGCTGCTCCACCCTTCTGAGCACCTTTCTTTGGAAAGAAATTCCGCTTCTAATTCGGCCCAACCTGGACTTCTTTAGCCTTGCTCTTCTCTAGAGAATCAAGAATCTCCTCATGCCTTAAGGCTATCTCCACTAAAAAGTTAGAAGGATCTCTAATATGAGGTAATGTGGCGCTAGCTAACTCAGGCTTCAACCCCCTGATAAACTTCTCTTTCCTCTTCATGACTGTATGAATTGAAGCATATCAATATTAGGACAACTCCTCGAGCTTTCTAGCATACTTTAGAACATACATCTCCCTCTACTCTAACTCAGCAAACTTCTTGATCAGAGCTGACTGTGCCATTGCAGACGTAAACCTCTCCTGGAACATTCCCTTGAAATCTGCCCATGACAAAGTTTCCTCGTCCACACCAGCTATCACACTATTCCACCAAAACAATGTAGCTCCCTGAAGCTGTCAAGATGCCAACCTCCTCTTCTGCTCATCATTGAGCCCCAAATCTGCAAAGATCATGTCATAGTGCAACAACCAATTTTCCACTTCTACAACATCTTATGTTCCCAAAAAGCCTTCCCTCTGAGCATAGCATAATCTCCGCTCAGCTTAGCATAATATTTAACTACCAGAACTTCCGTAACTCCTACACCTGCAGCACTCCTCCTACTATTCCAGCTGCAACTCCAGCTTGCATCATATTCACAGAAAACTGATACATAGCTCCCATGTCCACTTGAGCGACTCCAGCACCTACATTTTTTTCTTGTTCCTAACCTTAGGTCCTCTTTGTACTAGGTCTGGCATTTCCTTTGGTGCCCTCCCCTCCCGGGTTAACTCTTCCTCTTCTACCATCCATATATGTATTCAAACTTTATGAAATACAAAAAATAACCTAACAAGGATAGGAGGCTAGAGACAAAGCGTATACTTATATATAACAAATACAAGTACGTTACTATAGCGCTATCCCATACCCCAATATTACTCTATTTGTTTAGGATTTTGTTTTTAAATCCATTTTTAGTTTAAAGTTTTTCATAAACCATGCTTCGATACCAAGTTGTAACATCATGTATCTAGAGGCCAAAACCTAAGCGTTATAGACGCTGCAGTCATCAATAGTATTAACTTCTCGTGACATAATACGGTAATGATAATGGTATCCATAATATTAGATGCAGTTGAATATGAACAAAATCAAAGATTACCAGAAAATAACATTTTGTTGATTATATTTCAAAACAAATTCATATCCAAGTTAAATAATCCCATACCATTTCCTAAGTAAGATTAATAATAATCATTATAAGAATACGTCAAGAGTGGCATATGACTATGCCCTCTTGGTTGATCAAAGTAATATAGTCATAACAGACTTAATATACACAGCAAAATCAAAACAAAAATGAAACTGCAAATCCTAATTAGCTATCTATCAGCCACCTACTCATCTTTGGAAGTTTTATTCGACAAAAGACTGAATCCTGAAAACCTCAACCGCCAGCGTACTCCAAACAATTTTGTGCACTTGAGGGTTCAAGGGGAAACAAAAACATGAAGTTAGACATAAAGCATGGCATGAATAATTCTTTTACATCTCGATTTGCTGATATTAAGTGAGACCACGCCGCTTAGTGAATTGGGTTTCCCCTTACTAATATCTTCTTTAAAACATATATTTTACAAATCCTTTCCTCCAACCAAACTGGTTAATCAAACTAATTATATCAATATAGCAATATCCTTTATGCTAATAAATGGAATATCTGTCCAAAAACAGGTAATAAGTAGACTATCTGTCCATAACATAATAGCAAGGTCCGTTATGCTACAACTGGACTATTTGTCCATAAAACTAGGCTAAATGCCTGCAAACTAGACTAACTGTCCGAATCAAATGGACTAATTGTCCCCATTATTTTCTTATGGTTAACTACCATATATCATTTTCCTTGAAAACCTTTTCAAAATGATTTAACCATTTAAATCACAAATATACAAGGGAATTATTTTCTTATCTTTATTCTAAGCTAATTCGCCATGATATATACTAAAAATAAAAATTGATGGATTTTAACGAGGATTAACTAACCTTCCAAAACAAGTTAAAACCCTTTTTAACTTGGAAATACTATGGCTACTTTGCTTATTTAATACATTCGAAACCTTTGTTTAAAAGCTTTAAACAACCCATTCGAAATCGTTGAAGATAACTCCTTCAAAACCATTAAAAGACCCTTTCGAAACCAATAAATATTTCCTTTCAAAAACATTAGAAAAACCACTCCTTTTTATTCGCCGAAAGCTTTGAAATATCAAACATCCTCCTTTGAAGTCTTTTAAATATTGCAATTCTAAAACATAGGAAAAACCCCTCCTTTCAACCTTTTCGAAACCCTAGGGAACAACCCCTTTCGAAACCACTCATTGAAACCTTTCTAAACAGTCAAAACTCAATCCTTTCGAAAGCACGTTGGGTTTTACTTCAATCATAGAAAGAAGGCTCTTTAAAACATTTAAGTCGAAAGCATATGCTTCGAAAACATTTCCTAAGTAAAGAACTGAAGGTGTCGAAACCATCCCTTTGAAAGCATTGGAGAGGTGGCCAAATTTTTAGAAAACAAAACAAACCTTTTGAAACCATCTGGGTCGAAAGGTAGGAAGCGGCAGCAAAAAGGCTTCGACTCGGTCGAAAGCAATCATTTAAAACAAAAGCACAATCCAATCGAAACCATTCCTTCTAAAACCACTTGACCTAGTCGAAAGCTAACCAAGTCAAAAAGCATCGTATTCGAAAGCAAGCAAGCACATTTTTAATTTAAAAACAAGCCCTAACCCCTTTGGAACCCTTGGTTTTGACTCCCTACCTTCCACCCTTATCCAATGCAATATGCACCAGTTCCCTAATACCATATGGATTGGTTTCAACTATGTCGGAAGCGACGATAAGGAGGCGGAACCTGGTGCCGACGGTGTTTAAACAGTGAAAAACATATAGAAAATAGTTCTTTCCACCTAAACTACCTTGCGTGTCTAATTATGATTGGTCGCCACTTTTTTACCAATAAAAAGTACCGTACTTTTAAAAAGTGCTTCCGACTTTACAGATTTAATAATTTAAATTATTTTACAAAAATCCCCTTCTCCTTTCTTAATTATATAAACATTTTTGTCCCATACCTTAAATAATTTTATATAACCATTCAAACACTTAGGAAAATCTACAAAAACTCCAGAAAATCTCTTTTAATATGTATTACAACATATAAAAATTTCAGACCCAAATCTTTTATTATCTAAACGAAAATAATTATTGACTCAATTTAACATTTTCTTTACTAGAAAATTCATATAAATTCCACATAATTTCAAAAAATTCCGAAAATTGAAACCCATCTCTATGATATTATTTAAGATCTTTATCAAAATTCTCAAGGCACTTGGATGTCATTTTATAGGTTTTTCACTTTAAAACATATCATAAAAGCAATATGAACTTACATAAATATTCAACATGTTTATATAATCATTCCATCATTCAAAAGCATGGCAAATCAATGCAAAATATTCGACTTTCATCTGAAAATTGAAAATACAATCAAAAATGATATGTAAACATTAATTACCTTAGCTTTAGAGAATAAGGAGATTGAGATGTGAATAGATTTGATTTGAATTAGCTACTTCCTAGCTTTTCTTCCTCTTTTCCTTGTTAATGGTGGCCAACCTCCTATTTTAAATTTTGATGAAGTGAATTGGACGTGTAGAGGTACACGACCAAAAGGTTTAGGGTATAAGAATGGCCTCATTCCTATTTTACCCCTCATCTATTTCAATTTAAACTCTTCTTTTAAGTCATTGCTAAATGGCATGGCTACCTTTTTATTTAAAATCAAATCTCAATTCCCTAAGCAACACATTATTTTATTTTATTTAACTAATTTATTTTTCTAAATAATGTTACCAAAAATCTGGTGTGTTACATAATCTGTGATCTTGTTTCATATTCTTGTGCTTATGATATAATGGATACCCTCAACATTATCATATTTTATCACCAGAAGTTAATATTATAGATGACTATAGCATCAGTAGCGCTTAGCTTCGGGCCTCAAGATAGGGGATGTTATAACATGGTTTGGGAGCATGAGTTTATAGATAACTTAAATGAAATTTTAAACTTGAAATTGTTTTGAAAACGTAATCTTAAGGAATTAGAGAATAGATTGGGGCACATGATAATGCTATAGTAACGTACTTATATTTGTCGTGCATAAGAATACGATGTATCTATACTCTCCCAATATATATTCTTTTGTATCTTAAAAAGACTTGAATGCAGATTTTACAGACGTAAGATATAGATGCTAGAAGTGGAAGAGTTAACATTGGTGGGGGAAGCACCACAACTAATGGGAATGCCAGACCAAACACAAGAAGGAATCTAGATTAAGCTCAAGTTGCTAACGTGGGTGCTGGAATGCTGCAACTTGATATGGTAGCTATCTATTAGTTCTTCGTTAATATCTTCCAGGCTATGGTTGTTATGGTTTTAGTTGGAAGAAATGTTGAAGGAGGAAGTTAGGGAGCTCGATGGCCAATAACTATGCAGTACTAAGTACGGATTATGCCAGGCTGGAAGGAAAATCATCGGGACTGAAGATGCAATTAAAGTGGAGAACTGGTTACTTAATTGTGAGATGATGAGCAAAAATGGAGACTCGCTTCTAGGCAATTACAGGAGCAGCACTTTACTTGTGGAACAGTGTTACCATGGGAGTCAATAAGGAGACCATGACTTGGGCTGGGTTAAGATAGAGGTTTGAAGAAATATTTACGTTTGAGATTGTAAAGTCAACTCTGCTCGGGAAGTTCATTGAGTTGGGGCAAGGACAATTGACAGTGCTTGAGTATGCAACCAAGTTTGAGGAGCTATCGAGATACACATTTGCTACGGTTGTTACAGTTATTAAAAGGAATGACAAGTTCATTCATGGGTTGAAACTTGAGCTTGCTAAAGCCACACTATCATATACTAAATATCCATGCGATGTAGTTGTTGAGATGGCTTTGAGGCTGGAAGAGATGCTTGCTGTTCTTGAGGGTAATTAAGCAAGGGAGCTAAAGGACGGCAGAACCAAAAGAGAAAGTTTATCCATAAGAAAGGAGCTTAGAAGAGTGAGCTGCCAAGAAGGGAAAGATAGAATTTATATGATATAAATTTGACAAGAAATGTAATTTCGCAAATGAATGTCGCTCGGGAATTGAAAAGAAGGTGATCGGTGATGTGCACGTAAATGTACATTTATTCACATCCATATTTTATCTATTTTTATATAAATAAATGTCATATTTGGGTATTTTAACAAGTTTAAAACCAAAATTCAATTATTTTCAAATCATCATATATTCATCTACATACAGGGGCAAAATAGTCATTTTTGTGCATGTGTTAATTTGGGACTTTTTACTAGGACATTTTTCATAATTTTTATAGGAATTTGGATACATATGGAAGAGGGTTTCATGAAGATATACACATGCACAAGAGAATACAAAGAAATGAAGATAGAAATAATTTAAATACATGAATATGGAGGACCCCACCCACTTACATAAATCTTCAATTAGAAGCTAACAGACAACTAAGTAGAGGTTAAAGCTTCATGCATATTTACTAATGGATTAATTAGAGGCTAATGTTTACTTGGAGACCACACTTCCTAAAGGGCATTTTGGGAAGCACCCTAAAAATTGAATTAGGGTTTTATGCATGTATAAATAGCTTTCTTATGTACATGTAAATATCTTCTTACCTTTCACTTTACTTAGGAAATTAAGCAAGTAAGTTGTAAGCTCAATGTTACATGAAATAAAAATGGCTTCCTAGCCTCTTTCTTTTTTCTTTTCTACATGCTTTTATTTACTTTTATGCTCATTTTTATTCTTACGCTCTCTTTCATTTCATGTTCATAGGTTAGATTTACATTTATGCACTTAGTTTAGTTCATTTCCTTCTAGTAGTTAATCTTCTTTTTCTTTGTTTATTTTCTACTTTTTTATTTTCAATGTTGAAATATCTATGTGTTGAAATGATAACACAAATGAGAGGCTAAATCCCAACAATTTAGGCGTAATGAAGCTTTCTTTTGCATGTAGATTCAACATAATTTTCTATGTATGATCTCTTTTGTGCTTCATGAGAAAATTGATGTTTATGTTTGTTTGTGTTTTATGTTGAATTTGATAGCCTACTTTGTTCATAACAAATAGGCTATGCTTATCTTGTTAAACAAAAATTGCCTCTTCATCTAAATATGATCATGGCAATGAAGTGAAGTTTTAATCAAAATTTGATGATCTATGTTACTAATTAATAGTAAATAGATCATGCATAAACTAGATTTTAGTTTCATTTTCTATGCCATGTTTCACGAGATTTGACAAAGTAGGACTAGATTTATATTATAGTTTGATGGTTTGATTTATGTTAATTAATAACTGAAATAAGTCATGCATATGATAAATACATCACTAATCCTACTTAGATTAAAAAGAGATCATCATTTGATTTTATGTTGATTTATGTGAAAAAAAATAAGAATATGGATTTAATTCTAAATTGAATTTCAATCACATAGTTTTTAATCTCAACTTTTTCTTAGTTTTAGATTTCTAGTGTTCAAAACAATCTCTACTCCTGGATAATTTGATTGAATAGGAAATTTAAATCAACAATTCCCTATGGATTGATGTGTACTCGCCACGTACTATAATTGTACGCCATGGGCTTACAGTTATTTTTATTTAAAAATTTGTTGATGGTTTTCTAACTCGATAGAAATTCCGTTGTCAAACAAAAACAAAAACAATTTTTCGCTTCATTTTCCAACTCTTGTTTCATTCTCTAAACTTGTTTCTAACTTCTTTCTCATCTTGACTTTCACTTATGCATGAGTACTTGGACTCGTGACACAATAACAAATTGTCGGACTCGCGACTCAACAACTAATCGTTTAACTCGAACAAATGATCCTCCCGAAATGGCGAACGAGAACGCCCCTCGAACTCTTATGGATAGAAACTTTCCCGATAGAGTTTCTATATAACTTTCATCACATTACCTGCCTCTACGAGTAACCATTTTGAAATTCACATGAACCATATTGCCACACTTCCAAAATTTGGCAATTTCGAGCATGATGACCCATACATTTTCTTGACTAAATCCGAACAAGTTTGCACAACCATGAAACTCCAACAACTTTCCGATGACGGAATCAAATTTCGATTAATCCCATTCGCTCTTACGGATTACGCTAAAAAATGGTTGTACAGCTTACCGTCTAACTCGATTAAAACTTAGGAAGAATTCGTAAAAGCTTTCTTAAAAAAGTTCCACCCCTTGGAAAAAACGAGTAAAATCTGAAACGAAATCGTCAATTTTCATGAATTTAGGGGAGAACCATTTGGAAAATATTTTGAAATATTCAAAGAGCTTTTGATAAAATGTCCACAACATAACTTTGAAAAATGTACGATCTGCCAATTCTTATACGATGGACTCGGAAAAAGCTCACAAACCATGCTCGAAGCAATGTGCCAAGGCAACTTTCTTGCCCAACATCACGATGATGCTGGGCAATTTCTTGAAAACCTCATTGAAAAGTCGTCACAATGGGAACGTTCAAATGAAAAATCAATTTACTCACGATCAAGCGCACACTTGATAGGATCATCTTTGGCATTGGAAGCTAAAATCAACGCAATGATTAACAAATTCGATAACCTTTTCTCATCGAATCAAATGAGCCAAGCTTCCCAACCCATGTGGTATAAATGTAACGATCCTAATCATATAGCCGATCCGTGCCCTAATTTTGTCGAACAAATCGATGCTTTCAATAAAGCCAAAAATGACCCATTTTCTCCGACGTACGATCCTGGTTGGAGAAATCATCCGAATTTTTCTTGGAACCAAAACAATCCCAACACGAATATGATTTGTCCCAATTTTCAAGCATTTCCGAATAATGCTTCGAATCCTCCCTTTAAGTCCAACCATATTCAACCAAACTTTGCGGGTCCGTCTCATAATCAACCGCAACAATCAAATTTTCAACCAAACTTTACGGGTCCGTCTCATAATCAACCGCAACAATCAAATTTTCAATCAAATGCTGCTCACCCTCCCTAAGACGATAAACGTTTAACTTCGCTTGAGGAAACTCTTGAAATGTTGGCTAAAGCAACCACTCAAAGTCTTAAATCAAACAGAAATTTGCAAAATTTATTGACCTCATATATGTAAAACACAAACCAACCAATTGCAAAACTTGAAATGCAAATGAGTCAATTAGCCATGTCTGTGAGCGAACGTGAATGAGGAACATTCCCCAGCCAGCCAATTCCAAATCACAAAAATCAAAACGAAAATTCAAATCAAGCCTATGTTGTTCAAGATAGCAACGTCACCTAATTGAATGCTATCACAACTTTACGTTTTGGTAAACAAATCGATAATCGAGTCGTTAACCCAAAAAATTTACCAAAAACCTCTCTCGACGTTTCAGACAAATCAGAACAGAACGTGGAGCAAAATGTTGAATCAAATGCTGGTCAAAATTCTTCTTCTACTCGAGTAGACCCACCTACTGAGTATCGTGTTCCATTTCCACATCGTCTTCAACCGAAGAAACACTTGGACCAAATGGAAAAGATGTTGGAAACTTTTAAACAAGTGAAAGTGAAATTCCCGCTTCTTGACATCATTCAGCAGGTCACCGCTTACGCGAAATTTCTTAAGGACTTATGTACCCAGAAGCGACACACTCAAGTGCCAAAAAATGTCTTCTTAGTCGCCAGTTTGAGTGAAGTCTTGTCCCAATCCATGCCCATAAAATACAAAGATCCTGGCTGCCCTACGATTTCGTGTACAATTGGAGAAAAGACGATTAACAAATGTGTGATTAACTTAGGCACGATTGTCAACTTGATTCCATACTCCATGTATGAACAATTAGGCTTAGGTGTGCTCAAACCCACAAAAGTTACGCTTCAATTCACCGATCGTTCCATTAAGAAGCCTGTGGGAGAAATCGAGGACATGCTTATTCGAGTAGGGCAATTCATATTCCCCGTTGATTTTATCGTTCTCGAAACACAACCCATGAAAAATCCCATGAGTCAAATTCCATTGATTTTAGGCCGACCATTCTTAGCCACTTCAAATGCCTTAATCAATTATCATAACGGTTCGATGAAAATTATTTTGGAAACATGACTTTGGATCTCAATATTTTCAATCTTGAAAGCCAATCAAATGAACCTCATGACCAAACAATGGAAGTTAGTACCATTGACGAAAATTTTGAAAACGAGACACTTGACCTAAACGACGAATGCGAAGCTGAATACGAAAAAATGTTCCACGAAATCCCCAATGAGATTGAATATACTCTTCCCTTTGAATCGCTTCCAGTTGAGTCCGAATTTCAACCCAATTCTTTGATCGAGCAACTCCCTAAGTCAGACCTCAAACCACTTCCCGATCACCTTAAGTACGCTTAGTTTGGTGAAAACGAAACTTGTCCTGTCATCATTTCTAACGATCTTTCTCTTGACCAAGAAGCTTCTCTTCTCTTTATTCTTTCGAAATACAGAGAAGCAATTGGGTGGTCCATTACCGATATTAAGGGAACTAGCCCTGCTATTGTCCAACATTGCATTCACTTAATTAACGAAGTCAAACCCACTCGTGATGCACAATGGAGGCTTAACCCAAAAATGAAAAATGCGGTTCGTGACGAAATTCTTAAGCTCCTCGATAACGGTATCATATACCCCATCTCTGATAGCCCATAGGTTAGCCCAATTCATGTCGTGCCTAAAAAGTCCGGGACTTACCGTTATAACAAACGACGCTAACGAACTCATTCCTACTCGGACTCAAACTGGTTGGCATGTTTGCATTGATTATCGAAAATTATATGCTCCAACATGAAAAGATCACTTCCCTCTTCTGTTCATTAAGCAAATGCTTGAACATTTGGCTAGCCACGAATTCTACTACTTCCATGACGGTTATTTCGGCTATAACCAAATTCCAGTCGCTCCCGAAGATCAAGAGAAAACAACTTTCACGTTTCCATTCGGTACCTTTGCTTATCGACGTATGCCATTCGGACTTTGTAACGCTCCTGCTACTTTCCAACGATGCATGGTTGGCATCTTTTCTGACATGATTGAATGCTTTCTAGAAGTTTTTATGGATGATTTATCTACCTTTGGTGATTCTTTTTTCGATTGTTTACATGCTCTCGATTTGGTTCTAAATCGATGTAAAGAAAAACATTCGACTTTGAATTGGAAAAAATGCCACTTTATGGTCAAATAAGGCATAGTCCTGGGACATATCACCTCAAATAAAGGCATTGAGGTGATAAAGCGAAAGTTGACGTAATTGCAAACTTACCCAGTCCCAAATCTGTTAAGGACATTCGATCATTTCCAGGACACGCTGGCTTTTACCGACGCTTTGTGAAAGACTTTAGCAAAATCGCTCGTCCTTTGGCAATTCTTCTTGGAAAAGACGTTCCTTTCGATTTTAACTCTGATTCTATCTCTTCTTTCGAACGTCTCAAAAACGAACTCATTTCTTCTCCAATCATTTGCGCACCCAATTGGGATCTCCCATTTAAATTAATGTGTGACGCTTCTAACTTTGCAGTTGTTGCTATCTTAGGACAACGTATCAACAAAATCCTTCATGTCATTTACTATGCAAGTATGACTTTGAACGAGCTCAACTCAACTACACAATAACCGAAAAAGAGCTTCTAGCTGTCTTTTTGCGCTCGAAAAGTTTCGACCTTACTTGATAGGTTCACACATCATGGTCTACACTAACCATACTGCTCTTCGATACATTTTTTCCAAAAAGGATGCTAAATCTCGTTTGATTCGTTAGATCCTTTTACGTCAAGAATTTGACGTTACAATCAAAGACAAAAAAGGATCAAATAATGTCATAGCCGATCGCTTGTCTCATCTTCCAAACACACCATCTTCTTTGCCAATCAATGAAAACTTCCCTGATGAACAACTTCATTCTATTTCTATCGATCCATGGTACGCTGATATAGTGAACTAAGTACTAAAGAAACTCCCTCATCTTGGTCCAAACAGGACAAATGCAAATTCATGTCCCAAGTGAATATTTCTATTAGGACGATCCATACTTGTTCAATTATTGTCGCGACCAAATCATCCAACGTTGCATTCCGGATAATGAGATCAGGAGTGTTCTTTGGCTTTTCCACGATCAAGCGTGCGGTTGACATTTCTGTCCTCGAAAAAATGCGGAAAAGGTGCTTCAGTGCGGTTTTTATTGGCCTTCTCTTTACAAAGACTCATCCAAATTTTGCAAAACTTACGATCGATGTCAAATGCTTGGATGAATTTCTCGATGAAATATGATGCCTCTAAACCCCATTCTTTTTATCGAAATCTTTGATGTTTGGGGTATCCACTTTATGGGAACTTTTCCGAATTCTTTTGGAAATTTGTATATTCTTCTCGCAGTCGATTACGTCTCAAATGGGTTGAAGCCATTCCTTGTAAAACCAACGACCATAAAATTGTTGTGAAATTTCTCAAATAAAATATCTTTTTGAGGTTCTGCACACCTCGCACAATAATTAGTGATAACGGCACCTATTTTTGCAATCGTTCTTTTGAAACTTTAATGAAGAAATACTCGATAACCCACAAGTTATCCACTCCGTATCATACTTAAACTTGCGGCCAAGTTGAAGTTTCATATCGTCAAATAAAACAAATCTTGGAGAAAAATGTTAACATAAATCGAAAAGATTGGTCTCAGAAATTGACCGATGCGCTTTGGGCTTACTGTACCTTTTTTAAAACTAACCTTGGGACGTCCCCATTTCACTTAGTTTACGGGAAAGGTTGCCATTTACCTATTGTAATCGAACACAAAGCTTTGTGGGCATTAAAGAACTTAAACTTTGATCTCGAGAAAGTTGGTGAAAACCGAAAACTACAACTCAATGAACTAGAAGAACTTAGGAACGACGCATATGAAAACGAGAAAATTTACAAAGAATGAACAAAAGTTTTTCATGACAAGTTAATCCTAAGAAAAATGTTTTCACCTAACCAAAAAGTTCTTTTATATGACCCTAGACTTCATTTATTCCCTGGGAAACTTAAATTGAGATGGACAAGACCATTTGTGGTACGAACTGTTTTCCACACGGTGCCAAGAAATACAAAGCCTTAAGGATGGATCAATTTTCAAAGTCAACGGTCATCGTTTGAAACCTTTCTTGGAATCGCTAAGTAACCAAGAGGAGGAGCTCATGATTCTTCATGAGCCAAGCTACGTCTAGTAAGAATGTTAACCCTCTTTTGTAAATATGTACATATTTTTCCCGATTACACTGAATATATCATGCACTTAAAGTGGGGACACGATAAAAACTAAGTGTGGGGGTCTCATTTTCGTTTTTTATAAGTTTCATGGCATTTTTGAATTTTCATTTTCTTTTAAATTTATAAAAAAAATCTCAAAATTTCTGAATCTCAAAATATTTTCTTTTTAGCATTTTGATGGGATAAGTATAAGTTTTGGTTAATAAATTGAAATTTTTGAAAATTTATTTGTCTTAACAAAAATAAAAATGAAATTTGATTACAAATAACAATGGTTTAACTAGTATATAAGAAGGTTCATATGTGTTAATTATGAAGTATAATCTAATTGAAAATCTTTGTTTAAAAGTGGAAAATTTAAAGTAAAGGACATAACATTTTTATCGTCTAAGTTAAATGGTGCTAGGATGATTTTGCAAAACTCTCTCTTCTTAAAAAAACAATATATATATATATAAGTAAAAAAAAACATTTGTATATATGTATTTTTTTAACACCTAGAGTCATGTGTTCACACTTGTGTGTTCACTCGCCATGCTCTGTACCCTTCTCACATAAGCCCGAAAGGCAATCACAAACGGTATATCTGGCCTTAGTTTATCTGAGTTAGGTGTAAGTATAAAAAATTCTTTTACTAATAACGCCTATAGTCAATAAGTGTTCACGCTTGTGTGTTCACTCGCCATGCTCTGTATTCCCCTCACGTAACCCCGAAAGGCAGTGCACGGGTGATATATCTGGCCTCAGTTTATCTGAGTTAGGCATATGTAAATATTGTTAATATCAATTAAATTTTCAAATAAGAGAGAGTAAGAAATTGAAATCCAAACACTATTTTGACTTATTTGATTTAACTTGTTATTGAAAAGAAATGAAAATACCACTTTGACAGACTTTGATAATCAACTAAGGATCCATTTCATAATTACATTTTTTTATCAACCGAAACAACTAGCCAAACTATAGTCTATCTGTTGTGACAACTTAATTTTTGTTTGAAATTTTGACAAGTAAAAGGACTTAAATTTCTTAATAATGACCAAAACTTATATTTAACTTATTAGTGTCGATTTGAAAGTAAATCCTTCATTTGTAAATACTTTCAAAAACTTGATTCATTCCATTGTAAACAAATCTTGCATTTTGTAAATGTTTTCACTTTGTGTTTGGATTCTATGGGTAGTATCATTTTAAAACCCTCACGAGACAACACTCGTCCTACTAGGGACACCCAGAGGTTTAACGGCTTGTTGCATACGCTCAATGCAATCATGCTCCCTACGAAACAGATTTATCTTAGTTTTCCTTTTTTCAAGGATGAATAAAAAGATAAGTGTGGGGGTATTTGATGTTCACGTAAATGTGCATATATTTACATCCATATTTTATCTATTTTTATTTAAATAAATGTCATATTTGGGTATTTTAAAATGTTTAAAACCAAAATTAAATTATTTTCAAATCATCATATATTCATCTCCATATGGGCAAAATAGTCTTTTTTGTGCATGTGTTAATTTTGGACTTTTACTTGGACATTTTTCATAATTTTTATAGGAATTTGGATGCATATGGAAGAGGGTTTCAAGAAGTTATATGCGGGCACATGAGAATACAAAAAAAGAAAGATGGAAATAATTCAAATACATGATCATGGAGGACCCCACCCACTTACCTAAATCTTTAATTAGAAGCTAATGGATAACTAAGTGGAGGTTAAAGCTTCATGCATATTTAATGATGGATTAATTAGAGGCTAATAGTTACTTGGAGACCACACTTATTAAAGGGCATTTTGGGAAGCACCATAAAAATTTAATTAGGATTTATGCATGTATAAATAGCCCTCTTATGTACATTTAAATATCTTCTTACCTTTCATTTTACTTAGGAAATTAAGCAAGTAAATTGTAAGCTCAATGTTACATGAATTAAAAATGGCTTCCTAGCCTCTTACTCTTTTCTTTTCTACATGCTTTTATTTACTTTTATGCTCATTTTTGTTCTTATGCTCTCTTTCATTTCATGTTCATAACTTAGATTTACATTTATGCACTTAGTTTAGTTCATTTCCTTCTAGTTGTTAATCTTCTTTTTCTTTGTTTATTTTCTACTTTTTTTTATTTCAATGTTGAAACCTCTATGTGTTGAAATGATAACATAAAAGAGTGGCTAAATCCCTACAATTTAAGGGTAATGAAGCTTTCTTTTATCATGTAGATTCAACATAATTTTCTATGTATGATCTCTTTTGTGCTTTATGAGAAAATGGATGTTTATGTTTGTTTCTGTTTTATGTTGAATTTGATAGCCTACTTTGTTCATAACAAATAGGCTATGCTTATCTCATTAATCACAAATTGGCCCTTTATCTAAATATGATCATGGCAATGAAGTGAAGTTTTAATCAAAATTTGATGATCTACGTTACTAATTAATAGTAAATAGATCATGCTTAAACTAGTTTTTGGTTTCATTTTCTTTGCCATGTTTCATGAGATTTGAAAAAGTAGGACTAGATTTGTATTATAGTTTGATGGTTTGATTTGTGTTAATTAATAACTCAAATAGGCCATGCTTATGATAAATGCATCACTAATCCTACTTAGATTAAAAAGAGATCATCAGTTGATTTTATGTTGATTTATGTGAAAAAAATAAGAAAGTGGATTTTCCTCTAAATTGAATTTTAATCACATAGTTTTTAGTCTCAACTTTTTCTTAGTTTTAGTTTTCTAATGTTCAAAACGATATCTACTCTTGGTTAATTTTATTGAATAGGAAATTTAAATCAACAATTCCCTGCGGATCGTCCCGTACTCGCCACGTACTAAAATTGTACGCCGTGCACTTGCAGTTATTTTTATTTGAAAATTTTTCGACGGTTTTCTAACACGATAGAAATTCCGTTGTCAAACAATCGGGAAGAATAATATTAGATGCTTCAACTGCGATCAAATTGGACATTATATAAACCAGCGTAAGGAGCCAGCCAAGGATGGGAAAGGGAAAGTGTTTGCATTGGAGCCAACTATCTTGAGACCAACAACAAAGGAAAAAGGAAACGTTGTGTTGGGAGGTACTCTTTTGATTCGTGATGTATCGATCAGATTTCTGTTTGATACGGGTGCATCGCATTCTTTTATGTCTCATTGTTTCGTAGATAAGCTTAACCTAGAGAACTCATACCCAGTTACTTCCTTAAGGTTTTTGGACGTGATAGGAGGATATGCGACCCACTTAGGATGAAGTGTGACCAGTTAGAGTTTGAATTGTTAGGTCATGTATTTGCTTCTAGTTTCCATGTGTTTGATTTCATAGGGTTTAGAATTATTTAGAGGATGGGGATTGGTTAAGTAAATACGATCCTAGGATATTTAGTCATGATAGGAAAATATCACTTAGACAACTTGATTGTAGTGATCGGATTATATACTCTATAGAAAACCCAAGTTTGAGGTTAATGCTTTGTTGGGTGTTGTGGAGGCAGAAAACGAGTTGAACTGATTTTTCATTGCTAGAGAATTCCAAAACATCTTTGAGCCCCTAGAAGGTCTGCCGTCAAAATGAGCTATTGAGTTTCAAGTAGATTTATTTCTAGAAGCAGAACCTGTGAGTAAACCGCCAACCCGAATGACACATACCCAGATGAGGGACTAAAGGGGTAATTGGTGGATTTGGAAAGTAAGAATTATATCGAACCAAGCGGTTGGCCTTATGGAGCAGCCACGATGTTTGTAAAGAAACCGGACAGATCATTAGGTTATATCGATTATCATAAGTTGAATGAGAAGATGATAAAGCATTGATATTCGTTACCTAGAATTGATTATTTATTGGACCAATTGAGGGGAGCCAAAGTGTTTCACTAATTGGATTTAACAACAAGATTCCATCAGTTTAGAGTGGCTGAGGATAGTATTCATTTAACGACAACTAAATATGGATTATACAAATAGTTATTATTGCCGTTCGGACTAACTAATGCGCGATCTTATTTATAGATTTAATGAACCGAGTTTTTCAAGCGCACTTGTATAGGTTCATACTAGTATGCATAAATGACATTTTGATACACTCTAGAGACAAAAGAGAGCATGAAGTTCATCTTGGAGTGGTGCTTCAGAAGTAGCATCAACTAAAAGTGAAATTTTCGAAGTGTCGTTTCTAGAAGAAGAGGGTGAAGTTTCTTAGTCATGTAGTCTCAGAGAAATGGTTGTCACTTGATCCAGCTAAGATCGAAGCAGTGATTAATATAAAGAGACCCGAGATAGTGACTAAGATAAAGAGATTCCTTAGATTAGCTAGTTATTATCAGAGATTTATCAAGGATTTTTCATGGATAGCGGCACCGATCACTAAGCCAACGTGGAAGGTTGTGAAGTTTGTTTGGAGCGATAAGTGTGAGGAAGCATTCTAGAGACTGAAACACTTATTGACTAATGCACCAGCGTTAGTTGTTCAAGAAGGGAATCAGTACTTTGTAGTGTATAAAGATGCATGTTAAAAAGGTTAGGAGCTGTGTCAATGCAAATGGGTAAGGTGATTCCTATGCTTCTCGACAGCTTAGACCGCATGAAGTTAGATACCCAATTCACGATTTGGAATTAGCTGTGGTAATTTTTTCATTGAACGTGTGGAGGCATTACCTATTAGGAAAAAAATTAGAGTTGTATACGGATCATAAGTCACTGAGGTATTTATTCTCTTAGAAGGAGTTGAATATGAGACAACAAAGGTGTTTAGATTTTTTAGCCGCTTATGATTTCAGTATTGTATACACAGTAGGAAAAAGGCAATAAGGTTGCAGATGCCTTTAGCAGAAAACATTAGAATGCAATATTGTCAATGATAGTTAAGTGGAAAGATTTAGAAGCATTGACCACATGCAGAGTACAATGGAGATCCAGGATTAGCTCTAGCAAAGAAAATTCTATGTTGTCATGTTTATAAGTTTGACCGGTGATGATTGAAAGGTTGCTTCTAAGCAAGGGGAGGATCCATTATTGACTGAACGAACCAAAAAGTTAGGGAATGGAATGGAGAGCGATGACTTGAAAGATTTTGGTCTTGACCAGAATGGGTGGTTAAGGAAGAAAGGAAGACTGTTTGTTTCGAATGTAGGAAACATTAGGAAGGATGTTCTTAGAGAATTCCATCATCCAAAGTCCACCATTCATCTAGGAGGAACTAAGATGTATCAGGATATGAAAAATGTTTCTTCCGGGAAGGCATGAATAGAGATGTATGCTTATAGGAGAACCAGTTTTTGAATTGTCAACAGATATAAGTCGAGCATCATAAACCAAGTAGGTTACTTCATCCTTTAGGTGTTCCAGTTTGGAAATTGGATTCTATCTCAATGGATTATACATATGGGTTGCCGAGATCAAATTAGGGAAATGAAAGTATATTGGTTATAGTGGACAGGTTGAAGAAGAGTGCCTATTTAATTCCAGTTAAGTCAACGTAGACAACACCTATGTTGGCTAAATTATTCATGAAGGATATAGTTAAATTGCATGGAATTCCTAGTAGAATAGTAAGTGATAGAGATTCCTTATTCACTATCGAGCTCTGGAAGAGTCTACAGGAGAGCTTGGGTACTAAGGTCAAGATGAGTACCACTTACCATCGACAAACAAATGGGCAAACAGAGAGAGTTGGCAAAGTCTTAGAGGATTTGTTAAGAGCTTAGGTGCTAGACTTTGGGAGATCATAGGAAGACCATCTCAACTTATTCGAATTTTCGTATAACAATAGTTATCAGACTAGTATAAGGATGGCACCGTTTGAAGCTTTGTATTGAAGGCTATGAAAATCTCCCATTTGTTTGTTAGAGACCGGGGATAGGTTAGTTCCTGGTCCGGATTTGGTTAAAGAAGCTGCTGAAAAGATTGAGTTCATTCGAGCCAAAATGAAGGAAGCTCAGTCAAGGCAAAAGAGATATGCCGATAGAAGATGGAAAGACTTAGAGTTCTTAGTTGGAGATCTTTTTGTCAAGATATCACCGATGGAAGGTATAATCCGATTTGGAAAATCAGGAAAGTTAGTGCCAAGATTTGTTGGACCATTTCAAATTATAGAAAGAATTGGGAAACTCGCATATACGATAGAGTTACCAAAAATTTTTGCAGGGGTCCACAATGTTTTTGATACCTCTCATCTAGGGAAGTGTATTCGAGATCAAGGAACTATTATGGCACCAACCGCGTTAGATGATTTTGTAGTGGAATCAAATATGACTGCAGTTAGAAAATGAGTTCATATAGTCGCGAGGGATGAGAAGAGACTGTGGAACAAGACAGTAATGTTAGTTAAAGTCCGATGATGAGAGAGATTGTACTTGTGAAGCCGAGAGAAGGATTAGTGATACTTATCCTGACTTGACTCATGTGCGTTTTACCTTTATGATTGATTGTTATGAGTACCTTAACGTAATTTTATGGATGAAATCCTTTAAGGAAGAAAGTCTGTAATGACCCTAATTTTGACTAACAGTATTTAGGACATTTAATTAGATAAATGATATGAAATAATGTAAATGGTTAAGGGATTGAGATTTTTATGAAGGTAGGCATGCCTATTTAATATATAAGTGAAAGAGAATTAAAATGATGTAAGTAAGAGGAATAAGATGAGCGAAAAATAGGAATAAGCTAAGTTCATATACCCTAACCCTTCTTACTTTCATTGCCTACCTATTTGAAACATTTGCAAACAAAAAAAAATGTTCCAAAGCTTGGCCAGCCCACATTAAGGGAAAATAAAAGGAAGACAAGCAAGAATTGAGTAGGAAGCTTAAGCAAATCAATCCAAGAGAAAATCTCAACCTCCTTAAAAACAAGCTAAGGTGAATAGTAGGTTTACTCTCATTTTTATGGATTTTGGGTTCTAATTGAGATCCGAAATTTATTTTTCAAGTAAAATGCTAGGGTTTGATTGTTTAAATGGGTATATATGCTTGTTGATGAATTATGTTGCTTCATATAGATGTTATTATAAGTTTTAATTTGAAAAACCTATTAAATGACATCCAAATGGCTTGAGTTTTTGATATGTAGTCAAAAACATTATTTTAGAGATTGATTTCATGTTTCATAATTTTCTATGTTATCGAGGATTTTTTATGAAGTTTCTATGAAAGAAAATTGGTAAAATTTGGTTTAAATTATTTTTGGCATTTATATTTTAGCCCTGGGTCTGAAATTTAAATATATTAGAAAACATATTAAAAGTAATTTATGGGAATTTTGGAGAATTTTCTTAAGTATTTTATTATGGATATAAAATTATTTAAGGTATGCGACTTAAATGTTTTATATGTTTAGAAAAGGTGGAGGGTTAATTTTCTAAATGTTTTAAACTGTTAATTACTAAATTCGGTAGCGCTTTTAGAAAAAGATTCTTGAAAAAGGATTGGCAACTAATTATGTGCTGATAAATACGGCAAGTTAATTGGAAAGAAATTACTTTAAAAGGCTAGTAATCAGTTTTGCAAGAAATTACTGCTTCGCCACTTCAAGCGGCTACCTTTCAACCCCATACTTCCGCCCCTAACCAATTTGAAACAAATACACATGGTATCAACTCTTTGGTACGTAGTGGATTGGAGAAAGGGGGAAGGTATAGTGTTGAAACCATGCTTTCGAAGGGATTGATGCTACACCTATTGACTTTGAATTACTTTTGTTTATAAAGAATGCTTTCAAGGGTGTTATATTAGCTTTCGATTTAGTCAATTTGCCAGTGTTTACATAAAAAGGACTTTCAATGTGGTTTCTGCCTTTATTTTTAAAAATAAAGCTTTCGATAGGGTTCAAAACCCAGACTGCCGCATTCAACCCTTCAAATCAATGCTTTGAAATGCTGTTTTTTCCTTTAATCTTCGAAGCTGCTTCTCTATGCTTTTGAAAGGGTTAGTTTTGAAACCTTCCACTTTCTTTTACTTAGGAATAATGCTTTCGCCCTAATTCTTTTAAGTTACTTTTTTCTATTAAAAGTTAAACCTAATGGTTACAAAAGGAATGGTATTATATGGTTTCGAAGCTATGATCGTAAACTTTTACCTAAACCTAATACTTTCGAAAGATATATATTGTAGGTTTCGAAGGGGAGATTTTCCTATATTTTTTAAAGGTTTACTTTGAGTGTTTGAGTAGAAGGTTCCAATGCATTTCAAAGGCATGTTTTAAACGGTTTTGAAAGAGGATGTCTAAGGCTTCAAAAAAGCTTTCGCAAGAATTGATTTTACCGATTTCGAAAGGTATTGTTTAAGGCTTAAAACAAAGGTTTCGAAGGTGATATCTTGGATTTAAAACCAAATGTTTTCCAAGTTAAAGAAGGACTTTAACTTGTTGTAAAGGGATAGATAACCCTACTGATTTAGTTTTTCATCAACATTATTTTGTGTAAATCATATATCATGGCAAAAGTATTTGAGTAAAGCAAAGAGTACATTTTCCTTGTTTAAGTATGATTTAAAATGGCTGAATCATTTTGAAAGAAATGTTTTCAACGAAAATTTGATGGGGTAGTTAACCCTAAGTGAATTACTCAGATACTAGAATTCCTGATAGGACTGGTGTAGGGTCGCACCCTATACTTTAGCTAATAACCCCTAGCTAATATAAGTCCAAAATTCCAGTATGTAGGGCTTTGTCAAAGGCAAGACTAAAAATGATGTTACACATAGAAAAAAATATATGGAGTAAAGGTAGGTTATTGGAGAGCCCACAAAACCATTAGGATCGGTTGACCTTGGGGGAAGTAAGTTAAGGACATACTGTCCAGGAGTTTTCCTAATAGAAGTTAGATTATTTATTATGTCTGGTAGGTCTGAGTTAGCTAATGGTTAGTAGTTAGCCAAACAAAATGTATTGTTCGGATTGATAGTCCACTGATTGCCTGATTTATGTGAATATATGATATTGCTGCTATTAATTTAGTCAGTTTGATTTTAGGATTCTGAATTGCAAAAAAAATGTTTTAAAGGGATATTAGTGGAGGGAAACCTGTTCCACTAAGCGGTGTGTTCTCACTTAATATTTGTAAACCGAGATGTAATAGTACTATTCACACCATGCTTTGTGTCTGACTCAAAGTTTATCTTTTACCCTTAAAATCTCGAGTGCCCAAAATTTAATTTGAGTAGATCGAGAGTTAAGTTTTTACAGGCTTAGTAGGTGGACGAATAAGCTTCCGGAGATGAGCAGGAGAAAAGTTAGCTATGTTGGAGCAATTAGTTTTATTTCCAATATGATGTGTTTAAGACTGATCGGTCTATTTATTACTGTGATTATCCAAGTTGGCATTTTAATATGTTGTACTTGGTGTAAATTGTAATAATTATATTTGATCGAAACCTTGGAATATTTTAGGGATTGTGCAATGGAATATGAACCATGAAATCGGTAAAATTGTTTTTGGATTTTGTTATTTCGTTTCATATACTTGTGCTTATGATATTATGGATACCCTTAACATTACCATAATCTGTCATTAGAAGTTAATACTATAGATGACTCCTGCACCTGTAGCACTTAGCTACGGGCCTCAAGATAGGGGATGTTACAGTTTACATCTTTTAAAATTTATGATCAAAATCGTGAAGTATTTCAAAACACATTTGACGGTCATGATTTTGAATTCAAAAAGTGTAACTGTCATCCAAAAGCAAGAATTTTAAACCTTCTTTTACAACAAAATATCACTCCACGATCGGGAAATTTCAACAATCCAACTCAAAAAGAGTGCAAAGCACTTTTCACCATTTAATGTCAATATGACATAAATTGGGTTCAATTTATTATAGAAGAATTTTATCCCAAAAATCTTCAAATCATGAAAACACACTATTTCATGTGTGTATCTTAGTCGAATCTTCAATTACTTTAGTGTTGACTTTAAAGGAGAGGAATTTGTCACTTGTAAAGTCTTTAATCAAGTCAACATTGCTCTTATGAAAATTCCACCCTTTTTCGAGCCATATGAACTTTTGCGGAGAAAGATGAAAGGCTTATGAAGAGGTGGAAGAAATTAGAGAAGCAGCGAAAGATAATGAAGGAGAAGATATGGATATTAAAGAAGAAAAAGGGGGAGGAAGAGGAGAAAGAAACCTCCTTAGAGAGCATTGATTTTCCTCTTCGACCAACCAATGAAGACCTTCTCAATAATCAAAAGAAGGTTGTTAAATTCCAAAAGATTATCAAGCATTCCATTAGTAAGAAATTAACAACTATTTCCAACAAAATGGACAAATTCTTTGGAAAACGAAATGCAAGCTTGGGATATCTTCATCATCTTTTTGACTACATCTTTCTAGTTTACTATTTATTAACAAGAAAACTTGTCAACATCCCCAAAGCTATGTGGTTAACAAGAAATGTTGTTTTCGCTATAGAAGAAGGATACTAAAAGTGATCACTCCCTTCATAACCCCCTTTCGACTATGTTAATTTGGATAAATCGCTTTTGCAGGGTAATCTTATGAGAATATTAATGGGAGTTAATAATCCAATCAACCTTATTGAAACGAAGGTTAATGTGAAAGTACCTCTTTTGAAACCTCTTTTATAAGTGAGTTGAATGAGGTTATTTCTACCAGACATTCATTTCTTTCAACTGTGTTGAAAGGACCATTTTGCCTTTAAGTAGAAGTGACTACTTTCGACATCATCGATTATATTATTTTGAGGAAAAATTTCTCCGAAAGGATTGTATATATGGTAGTGCGCACACCTTTTGAAGGAATTCATCCATATAGTATTGCTTGCCATTTACACGTCGGATCCTTTTTGAAATGTCTCCTTCGACAAAGTTGAAAGGGGTTTCTCTCTTTTGAAGTAGATTTAATATGCATTATGTAAGCTCTATTTCATATATGCAATGTGATATCATCTCGGGTAAGGTAAATTCCATAAACTTATTTAGATCGAAGCATCATCATCATCATCTTTGTTTACCGTTAAATATCATTAAACACGATGATGATGTGATTCATATTAATATATCCAAGTTCATCCCATGGCATAATAAGATAAAAAGGTATTAAGAAGGTAAGCTAGCATCATGTGCAATTGATCATTAGAGAAGCTAATGGTCAACATGATCTCCCTCATGATCAAAATCTTATTGAATCCATGCGCTTCTTCTTTTAACATCAATCAAAATAGAGTTACAATTAAGAGTTTCTTCCACCAAATTGATTTAGGATTACAAAGATTTGATTTTGCTAAGAAATTGGATAATTAGTTTAGGATTCCAAAATCTGGTCCCCAAAATCGGACCGCTTGGGTCATATTTATAGATGCATGTCGGCCCTCTTTCACGCCGATCCTTTTGATTCATTTGAAAGGTCTTCCTCTAATCTTCTACATGCATCCTTTCGACATGGTCGAAAGGCCATCTTTTAGTTTTCTACGCACTTGCTTTCGATACGGTCAAAAGGCTTTCCTTTCGAGCTTTCTCCTCCATTCTTGTGCCTCCTATCTTTTTATTCCATACCTTTCGACCCAGTCGAAACGATTTCCTTGACAAACTTTTGCTGTCATTAAGGTCTGATTGCCTCTTTTTCTTTGCTTTTAGTGGATTGCTTTCGACTTCATCGAAAGGGTTGTAGAAGCTCTCTTCGCTTTGTGTTGCTATATTGTTGCAAATGAGAAATGAGTTGAGCTTCCACATTATTTCGAAAGCAATAGAGAGTGACATCTGAGTCTTAACGAAAGGACTTTTGGCCTTTGTGTAGGATTTTCATCATGCTTTCGAAAGATTCCAACTGTTTCGAAAGGCTTGTCCTTGCATTCGAAAAGTGTATTGGAATCAATTCTTTAAGTAATAAATTAACAATGACAAAACCTTCTATTTTGAGGGAATTGATTCACTATGCAAGCCATTCGTTCAATACCTTCGAAAAGTGTTTTGAACTCGTTCCCGCTTTCCTTATATATGTGAATTCATTCGCGTTGAAAGGTCTTTTAAGGAAGAAGGATAACTTTTCCTTTTTTTCCATCTTTTCGAATGCTTTTGTCTTATTTATCATTTGTAATGGCACCTGGTGCTTGCGACTTCTTCGAAAGCCATTTCAATGCCTTCAAAACACTCTCCTTTGAACCATAGCGAAACCCATGTCTTCAATTTTAGTAGTGTCTGGCACTTTTATAAGCCTTCTTTCATAACTTAGTTCTTAAGGGGATTTTATGGTTAACATTTTCCCCATACCCACATGAATGAAGCTTATGTTCCTTAGGACAAAAAAATTTAACAACTACTTTGTTCTTAATAACCTTATTTTCCAACAAAATTTAAAGCAAACAACATTTTCTAACGTTATATGAATATATGTTTCGTGATTTGGAAATGGACTCAATATGGTAAAGCTTCTAAATCCTAAAGTTTAACTGGTCATCATCTTGAGTTAATAAAGGATATGTACTCTACAACTGTAAAAGATTGGGAAACAGGGACTCATGTCTGGAAATATTATGAGTCCCACCATTCAACTTTTGTAGTTAAAAACGAAGTTCATAAATTGAACTCTCACAAGATTAATAGTTAACCAGATGTATAATGTATTAAATCCAAGAACTTTTCGATGGAGACAACAAATGTTTGGTAATTGAAGGTCATGAGCTACTTTATAGAAATAAGTTGTTGTGATCCATGAATACTTGTTTGGGAATAATATATAGGTATTTAGAATCTCCTTTTGATAATAATAATGATTCAGGGGCCAAGGTTCAGATGTTGATAAATGTTGTTCAGAGTAGCAAACTAATGACCCTGATTTGCTTATTAAGAAGACGAACTCAAAGTTTTGATTGAATACTAGATGTCCATTTTAATCTCAATATCAATTGCTTTAAAACCTAGATTCGGGAATTAACATATGAAATCCAAAAATTGATGGCAAAAGACTTTGAACTCAAACTAAGGTATTAGGAAGTTCAGAAACCTAAAACTCATATTCGGGCATCAATAAGCAAAGCTCAAAAGTCAATAGTAAGACACCAAGAACCCAAATTACGGTTTTAGAAACTGATAATCAGAGATGATCTTCATAATAGAACTCTCAAACCAACAGTCGAGTATTAGTGGCAGATAATCAAAAATCCATAACAATTTTCTTCATAGTGGAAATCATAAGCCCAGAATAAGGCATTAATAAGTGGAGTCTGGTAATTAATAATAACACCGAAACCCAGATTCGATTATGATGAAGACCATTAATTATTGGTAAAGACCCAAAACCCGTATTCCGATATTAATAAATAAAGTCCTGAATTTAATATTTAAAGACCCGAAAAACCCCGACTCGGGTATTAATAAGTGATGTGCAGAAATTCCACTTTGATGATTAGTTGGAGGCTATTGATTCTTATTTATGTTTTCTGCTCTGTTCCGATCGTTAGGTTTTCTCTCTTTCGACATGTGTCAACCTTTTAGGCCATATATGTTGTTCATGTTTGATTCGCCGCTTCTCAAGCTTGGACATCTTAGTCCATCATTTGATATGCCGCTTCTCGGGCTCGTACGTCTTAGTCGGTTGTTTGATATGCCGCTTCTCGGGCTTGGATGTCTTAGTCCATTTTTAGATATGTCGCTTCTGGGGATTGGACATCTTAGTCCATTATTTGATATGTCGCTTCTTGGGCTTGGATGTCTTAGTCCATTGTTGTCTTGTGTGCTTGGTTAGCTTATCCATAAGCTGGACCCAAGGACTACCTAACCTCCCTCCAGGACATGCCCTGCCTTGTCGATAGCATGGATTAGCCAAGGGCTTTTCGACGCTTTAACCTGGCCAAAGTGTGACACAAATAATGGCTTACTCTAAACATCCTCCAAGAGGCGCCTTGACCTGGCCATATTGTGGCACGACCAAGGGCGTGTCGATGCTTTAACTTGGCCATAGCGTGGCACATATAAAGGCTTACTCTAACCTCACTTTAGGAGGTGCCTTGCCTTGGCCATAGCGTGGCTCGGGCAAGGGCATTCTGATGCTTTAACCCGACCATAGCATGGCATGGATAAAGTCTTACTCTAACATCCCTCCAAGAGGTACTTTGACCTAGCTAACTTGGCACAGACAATGGCTTTGACCGTTAAAGGTAATGTCCAAGTCCAAGGAGAATTTTATTCCCAACCATATAGACTTCTCTTTTTGAGGAAGAGGGGTTTTATTCATTCTTTGTAGGAAAATATGGTTGCAAGTGTATGCATTCCATGTTCAAGGAACCATATCGTTGTCTGGTCGACACAACTTGTAAGTTACAAGTGGAATTACCTTGCATATAATTCGGGGACCTTCATAATTTGTTTTCAGCATTCCATTGGTAGGATTTCTTGTGTTTTCCATTGCCCATTAGAGTACTAAGTCTCACTCTTGAAATGATCTCGGCTTTACTTCCGAGTTGTAGTAATTTGAAATTCTTTTTTGATATTTTACAGTTCAGATAGCTGTTTCATCTCTTAATTCATGTATTAATTCTATCGATTATTTCTTCAATTCTTGATTTGGGTTAAAAGCATATGCAAGTCTCCGATGTGACGGTATCTCAATTTCAATTGGCAACATTGCTTCATACCCAAATGTTAGAGAGTAGGGATATGTCTCATTGCATTTTTAGCAGATGTTCAATAGGCCCAATGTATAAGTGGTAATTCATCTACCCAATTTCCTTTAACTTTATTTAATTGCTTTTCAAGATAGTCTTTATAGTCTTATTTACAGCTTTACTGGTTCCATTGGCCTTTGGATGCGCAGCGGATGAGAAAATTTTTATGATCCCATTCTTATGACAAAAAGAAGGAAACTCCTCACTTTCAAATTGTGTTCCGTTAGCCGATATAATCTTGTAGGGTACTCCAAATATGGTAATAACATTTTTAATTAGAAATCTACAGACTTTCCCAAAAGTGATTTTGGGGAGTGGTTCTGCTTCTACCCACTTAGTAAAGTTGTCTATGCCGACTACAACATACTTTTCTCTCCCTTTGGAAATGGGTAATGGCCCGATTAAGCCGATTCCCATATATCGAAGGGCCACGAACTTGAAATCAAAGTTAATGGGCTTGGTGGCAATCGAGGAATCTTTAAGTATATTTGGCATCTTTCACAATTCTTCACATATTCAATAGCTTGACTTGTCATTCGAGGCCAATAAAAACCTTGTCTTGTTATTCTCTTTGCCAACTTTGCCCCGTTGGAGTGTTCTCTGCAAAATCCTTCATGCGCTTCCACCAAAAATTTCATTCCATCTTCCAGACTCACACATCTTATGTAAGGTAATGCATATCCCTTCTTATAAAGAATTCTATTACTCAATAAATCAACCTTTCGACTAAGATGAAAGGTTTTTCAACAAAGACTAAAGAAAAGGAGTTCATATCAAACCTATCGAAGGAGTCGAAGGGATGCAGTCAGCAGTGTATAGCAGTCCCAGACCTTTCAAAGGAGTTGAAAGGTTTCATTTCTCAGCATTCAAAGAGTTCTTACCTTTCTAAGAAGGTGGAGAAGTCAAAGCGAGTGCAAGCAACTCTGTAATGACCTTTTTGAAAGCATATAAAGCCTTTCAAATAGGTTGGAACACATCCAAGATACCTATCGACAGTGTCGAAAGGTTTACGAAGAAAGCAGCACTCATACGTCACCAAAGAATGAAAGACAATCTTTCAACAATGTTTAAGGGAAGCATTGCTCTCGACAACAAGGAAATGAATAGCAACCTTCCGTCGAGGTCGAAGGGTTCACAGCAACCATGGAAAGAGCAACCTTCTGACAAGGTCGAAGGGTTCACAACAACTATGGAAATAGCAACCTTCCGACAAGGTCAAAGGGTTCACAGTAGTATAATGAAGGCAAACCCTTCGACAAAGTCGAAAGTTTCATGAAGACATAAAGAAAAGCAAACCTTTCAACAAAGTTGAAAGGTCCATAATAGCAGATGAAAGGCAAACCTTTCAACAGAGTCGAAAGTTTCACAACCGCATATAATAGGGAGACCTTCCGACCCAGTCGAGAGCATGAAGTCAAAAGGAGGGCCACCGGCATCTATAAATAAGACCCAAAGGGTCCCGTTTTAGGGATCCGATTTCTCTCATTCTAATCTTGTAACTTCTTAATCAGAGTATTATAAACCTAAATGGGTACTGCTTTGGGGATTTAATAAAAGTTGATCATGAATAAAGAGGGAAGTCTTGTGCTATATTAATTACTTTACTGTTTTGCTTAAACCTTTGTTGGATTAACTCATATTTTCAGGTTCAACCTCATTAGAAGGTTCTTGTTGACAAGGTCGATATCACTCCTGTACAAGTAATAACTACAACCCTTCGAAGTCTTCAACCCTACGTTCGAAACCTTTCGAAAAGGTCAATGACTTATTTTGATCAATACTAAATGTAACCTTTCGAAGTGATTAACTTCGAGGCTTTAACCATTCGACTAGGTCAAAATCTGCTCTTTGAGTATAGATAACCAGACTTACAAGGCTTAGCCCAAAAGAGATTGTTCTCAAACCCTTCGACAAGGATCAAACATATTTCATATAAGTGATCAAACCTTTTGACAAGGTTGAAAGTTCCTACATAACCATCCAAGAATACCCTACACTGTTTGAATCCAAGGAAAGCTATCATCCTAACCTTTCGACGGTATTAAAACCAATCTTTAAAGGACTGACTTACATGATTTATCTAGGCCAAGAAAGGGAACTTTTATAGGAAACCTCGTACCAGTTCAACTAAGACGAAAGGTTAACTACTTCAAGGACCAAACCTTTCGACGACGTCGAAAGATTAAGGCTAAGAATCGACAACAATTAAAGCTAATTATAAAAGCAATTCTTAGGGGTATCAAGTCCTTCATTCAAACTCGTCTTTCCATTCCTCTTGGAACAACCTTTTGGGTGTTGATAAAAAATCTTGTTAACATTTTTGGCGCTAGGAGGGCTTGAACCTCCGACTTGGTTAACCCCCTAACACTACTATTCTCTAACCCCATAGGATCAATCCTATGTCAAGTTTACCCATTTTGGTTTGAATATGGCTAGATGATTCAAAATATCTGAACGAGGGTCTTCTAAACCACACTTGACAAGATTCTCCCTAGTAGACATCAAAAGCTCCAAACAAGATAAAGAACAAAGACTAAGGCTCGAAGCCTTACGGGTTATAAACAAAAGGAAAGCAGAATCTTCTGATCCTGAGAAATGGAGTTTGAACCATTTCATGTTGGTCCTACCCTTATCTTTGCACTTGGAAAGAGAACAAATGGAAGTGAAAATATCTTTAATCAAATGAGAAGAAAAATTAAACATTATGCCAAGTGCAAAATTTTTAAGGAAGAGATAATGGATGATTACCAAGCCTTTGCGCACAAATGGCATCCAACTGCAACAAGAGCACTTCCAACTCAAGAGATTCAAAGGGTAGCAAATGGAAAGATAATCGAAGAGCATGAAATAATAAGGCCAAAAAGTAAAAAGTTAAAGAATCATCCTCAAGAGTCAAGTTTAAAGTCTAGACTTCCAAAGGAATGCAACTTAACCACATCAATGGAAAATGTCTAATTGCTTACGAAGGATGAACTTTACTATTGGCCATTACAAAAGATAAAGCCAAAACATGAAAGGAATTTTGGAGGATCCGTTTGTCACTATTATATGATGACTGGTCATGAAACCAACCATTGCAAAGCCTAGGAGGGGAAGATCATTAATTTCTTTAGACAAGGAAAGATCACTAAATTTGTAAAGAGAACTTGAGAAAAGATTAATAAAGATCAGCTTTTTGAAAAGAGAAAGTCTACATGGTTGGGAGTGAAATGCTCCTTGAATTTGGATACTGCCTAAGATGGTAGTACTATCTAACAAGGTAGAAAAGCCTCTGTCTGTGCCGAGATGGTCAGGGCAGAGCGTCTCCTGGAGGGAGGATGGAGTAAGCCTTTATCCGTGCCTAAGATGGCTACAGTAGAGCATGGTACAAGCCCTTATCCGCGCCACGCTATGGCCAGGTTAAGGCACCTCCTCGAGGGAGGACGGAGTAAGCCTCTATCCGCGCCTATGATGGCCAGGGTAGAGCACCGAACAAGCTCTCGTCTGTGCCGCAAAAGGGCCAGGGCAATGGATTAAGATGTCGAGGGAGGACGGATTAAGTCTTTGGTTCCCGCCTCTAAGATGAGCTAACCAAGAGCATTGGACAATGGACTAAGATGTCCAGCCCTAAGAAGAGGCCCAACGGACAATTGACTAAGACGTCCATGCCCAAGAAGAGGCCCAACAAAAAATGGAGTAAGTTGTCTAAGCTCAAGTGAGGCTCATTTAATAATGGACTAAGACTTCCAAGCCCAAGTGATGCTCATTCAATAATGGACTAAGATGTCCAAGCACAAGAGAGGCTCAATCAATTATGGGCTAAGATGTCCAAGCGCAAAAGGAGGCATAAACAACTAAGGACTAAGATGTACTTGCTCAGGTAAAGGTGGCTTATTTAATTACAGACTAACATGTCCAAGCTCAAGAGGTAGCTGATCAAATTATTTGTATAAAAAGCCCGTAGGATTCTTATATGTCGGAAAGGACAAAAACAAACGAGTGTGTTAACTCCTCTATTTCACGACTCAGCGACCTAAAGATAAGCGACCAAAGGAGTTTAAGTGTGAGCAAGCTAACAGGGACGAAGTTCTACAGCGACCTAACGTCATCTGCGAACTAGCGACCTAAGTATGTGACGACCTAGTAATCAGTAGTATGTCACAGTAGGGAAACTCAACGAGTTAACGAGCTAAAGACTCTAGAGACTCTATGACTTAACGACCTAATGGTTCCATAAAGGCAGCGACTTACTGCGCTAAAGGAAGAACGACCTAACGACCTAGTAACTAAGCGACCTAAGCAACCTAAGCGACCTAACGAGGTAACAAGTTAACGAGTTAGCGAGTTAAAGACTTAGCGAGCTACAAGCTTCGTATGATCATATCGCTCGGTTATAGGTCGAATAAGTACTAAGTCGCTGCTACTCCTACAATCGGCATAGGTCGCTCCACTGGGTACCTCACCATGATTAAGTTGCCTATCACTCTCCCATAGATTGTCGGCGACCTACTAACCCGCACAGACTGAGTGCAACCATGGTGAGTCGTAACTTGTGTCTTCTAGGTCGTTCGCGACCTACGACCTACTCTTAGGTCGTTCGCGACCTACGACTTAGCCCAGAAATACCCTATCAATACTACACCTGCTCCAACTGAGGGTGGACTTTTTTCCTGAATCATTTCTGGAACGCCGATACTCTGCTGTTTTCTCGACTCATCCAACACTTCAAGCACTCCAAACACCAAAGACGCTTCAACGAACTTTTGAAAGAGATCTAACACATTCAACATGGATTCAAAAAGCTCTCCTCCATCCAAGTTCTAGCTACTCGTCTTAAATGTGTTGTAATCAAAGTTCATTGTAAAGAGTTGTAATCGAATCAGCAAATAAAGAAACTATAAAGTGGACGTAGGCTTGACTTTTAAGCCGAACCACTATAAAACCCGTTGTCTTTTTACTACTTTTACATCATTTTCTGCTTATCTCTAGTTCCCGTACCAATGGGTGGTGCTTTCATTTAATATCTACTTACGCTGGGGTGTTAGCGTTCAAATTTTGACCTTAACATTTTTGGTGCTTTCATTGAGAGCTAAACTCAAGGGTGTTCTCACCATTGCTTCACAAAGATTTGTTGTTGAAAGAATCTCCTTAAAAACCAGAAGTCTGTTTGAAATCATGGCTCCTGGAAGAAAGAGTAGATCTACGAGATCCGGAAATGCTAATGATAGGGCTGCTTCTTCTCCAGCGCCAAATCAGGAGACTCCTACTGTTGGAGTCACGAGGGCCGAACTTGACGATGTTGTGTCTGGATTATACCAACAAATGGAAACTCAAAATGCTTTGATGATGGAAAGGTTAAACGCTCTGCTTGGGGTTCATCAACAACCAGAAAATAATGAACCAACCTTTGCTGAAGATACTCATGATTCCCAAGACAAAAGCATTCCTCAAAGGGCAGTTGGCACCGCCGAAGGGGCATCTCCCCAAGCTGGAGGTTCAAGGCCGCAGCCGCCTCTTCGCGAACGTTTGTTCAGGAAAACTTCCGAAAAAGTGGCTGACGTCTGCCCAGCAAGGCCTCTGAACAATGAGGAATACTTATCAGGAATGGTTCGTCAAATTATGAAAGAAAGTATGCAAAGGGATGAAGATGAAAATGACCAGGGATTTGCTCCAAGCAAGACTCCGTTTACCGAAAGAATTCTAAAAGCTGAATTTCCAAAGAAATTTGTTCCTCCTACTATCCCAGCCTATCGAGGAACAAGCGACCCAAATCAGTTCTTGTACAAATACGACTGGCATATAACAGGTGCCAGGGCAACAAATGAGAAAAATGCAGATATTTTCCTATCTATTTGGAGGGAGTAGCTCTACTTTGGTTTACAAAACTTCCGGTCCGATCTGTGGATCAATTCTCTAACTTAACTCGTAAATTCAAGGACCAATTCAGATTGTATGCTTCAAAAGCTAAGGACATAATGTCATTGTCCAGCCTTGAACAAGCTCCTGGGGAGTCTATCAAATCATTCTTGAACCGCTTCAATATAGCTTTGCCTGAAGTGGATAATGCTGAGCCTCGAATGATTCTAACTTACTTGATGCGAGCCATCGATAAAACAAGTGAGTTCGGAAAATGGTTGAAGATGAAGGAACCAAATTCACTTGAGATGTTTTATAAGAAGGCTGACGAATTTATGCGTCTGGAGAATCTTCCTGCAGCAGCAAAGGTGGTTGTGGCTGAAATTCAAAACAACAATGTGGCCGAAGCTTCTAATGAGAAAGAATCTGGTGGTCAGAAGAGGGAAAATAACAGTAGGAAAGGACAGAAAGATGTGAAGAAACCTCATTACTTTAAGCTTTCAGTCTTTACACCTCTAACTGATACTCCAGAAAAAATCTTCTTCGCAGCCAAGGATGCCGTCGAGTTCCCTGAGCCACCTAAGATTAAGCTCGGGAAGAATTTTGTGCCAAATGGAAGGTTCTGTCAATTCCACAACCAACCTGGCCATGACACCAACGAATGTCGTCATCTAAAGAACTTGATTGAAGAACTGTTGAGAGAGAATAAACTGCAACAGTATGTCAAGAGAAACAGAGGTGATCCATCTTCATCCACTAAGGGTCAGCAACTTCCTGCTCGTTAATCTGGCTCAGGAGAAAAGGCTGCGGCGAAGGAATCTGATAGGCCTATTAATAATGTAATCACAGGAGGTCCTCACCTAGCTGGCAGAAGTTGGAGAGAGATGGAGAGGTATGCTCATGCTTTGAGACATGCCCCGAAAGAAGAAACTGTTTTTGTTTTGGAAGATGTTGTGCCTTCAAAACATCAAAAAACTTGTCACGATGACATCATATTCAGAGTTAGAGATTCTGTGGGAATTGAAGCTCCCACCATGGATCCTTTGGTAATAACCGCCGGTATCGGGCCAGCTATTATGAGAAGAGTGCTTGTTGATTACGGCGCTTCTTGTAATATCCTCTTCAAAAAGACCTTTGAGCAAATGAAAATTCCGATGGCTGATGTTCAAGCTTCTTCATAAAAAATTGTTGGGTTCACTGGGGAACCAAAACAGCCCATCAGAACTGTCGACTTATTTGTAGAACTTGGTGAAGGGGAAAGAAAAGTGGTCCGTAAGCAAACTTTTGTTATTGTGGATGAATTTTCTGCTTATAACGCCTTCTTGGGACGACCAACTCTTGCTGCATTCAAAGCTATTCTCGCCCCGTGGTGCCTAACTATGAAATTCCCCACCGATAACGGCGTTGGTGTTTTGAAGGGGGACCAAAATGCTGGGCGGGAATGTTATCTCACAGAGTTGCAAGAGGCGAAGAAGAGAGAGATGGGAAAAGGTGCGGCAGCTCCGCTCCGCATCAAAGAACCTACCTTGTAGCAAGTACGGGGTGGACCCTGCACTGGTGAGCATAGTGGTGTGCGAAAGGAAATTGATCCCAGAAAAACCAGTGCATGGGAGAATAGAGTGGTGCCGATAGAAGTGACGGTACCAATACCTGTTGACCAGAAAGATCCAAACAAGGTACTAAATATTGGTTCACAACTCGGTGCGACAGTTCAGAATATGCTAATATCATTCTTGAAAGCAAACCTGGATGTATTCGCTTGGAGTCATGCTGACATGTGTGGAATATCTCCGGAAATCGCAGTACATGCTTTAAATATTGATCCGAAATTCACACCCGTAAAGTAGAAAAGAAGAACCCAAGGTCCTGAAAGGTCATAGCATTGAAAGAAGAAGTGGATAGGCTCATGGAGAATGGCTTCATCAAAGAATCCACTTATCCAAATTGGGTTTCTAATCCGGTGTTGGTTAAAAAAGCAAATGGAAAGTGGAGAGTATGCATCAACTTTTTAGACTTGAACAAAGCATATCCCAAAGACTGTTTCCCGTTACCCAGAATCGATCAATTGGTATATGGAACAGCCAGACACGAATTATTGTCTTTTATGGATGCTTACTCGGGATACAATCAAATCATGATGCATGACCCAGATCAGGAGGACACGAGCTTCATCACTGATTTTGGTCTTTGCTGTTATAAAGTCATGCCCTTCGGACTAAAGAACGCAGGGGCAACTTATCAGAGACTCGTTAATGCCATGTTCAAGCCTCAAATTTGCAAGACTATGGAACTGTACGTTGATGATATGTTAGTGAAATCAAAGAAGGCAGTAGACCACATGGATCATCTGGCAGAAATGTTCACAATCCTCCGAAAATATGGGATGAAGCTGAATCCTCCGAAATGTTCATTCGGGTTTGAGTCCGGAAAATTCTTAGGTTTCATTGTGAGTGCTAGGGGCATTGAAGCTAATCCTGCTCAGATCACTGCTTTAAGAGAAGTCAAACCCCCTAGAACAAAGAAGGAATTGCAAAGCCTCAATGGGAAAGTCGCTGCTTTGAGTCGATTTATTTCCAAAGCCACAGATAAATGCATTCCCTTCTTTGATGCTCTGAAGAAAGGAAAGAAGAATTTCGAATGGACTCCTGAGTGTCAAAAATCTTTTGAAGAGTTGATTCATCATATGGAAACGCCTCAAGTACTTTCTAAGCCCAACAATGGTGAAGATCTATTCATATACTTAGTAGTTTCATCTCATGCTCTCAGTGCAGCGTTGGTACGAGAAGACGCAAAAGTTCAGCGTCCAGTTTATTACATCAGCAAAAGATTCACTGGGAGAAATGAATTATTCGAAGTTAGAAAAGCTCGCCTATTGTCTATTGATCGCGTCTAGAAAGTTGAGGCCATTCTTCCAGGCTCATCTGATTAAAGTCCTCACTGATCAACCCCTAAAGCAAGTCCTATTCCGCCCTGAAACTTCAGGTCGTCTTCTGAAGTGGAATATTGAACTTAGTCAATACGATATCACATATCATCCCCGAAGAGCAATCAATGGACAAGCTTTAGCAGATTTCATTGCAGAATGCACAGATAAAGGTGGCAGTGAGGAAGAGGTAACTAAAGACACCTCGATCCGATGGAAATTATATGTTGATGGTGCAAGAAATGACTACTGTTCCGGAGCTGGGGTTGTGCTTGAAACCCCCGAAGGGCGGTCATTGTGTTATGCATTAAGATTAGAATTTCCTTCGACAAATAATGAAGCCGAATACGAAGCTCTTATTGCTGGTCTAAGGATTGCTAAAGAACTGAGCATCAAAGTATTGCAGATCTTCAGTGATTCCCAACTAATTGTATGCCAAGTCAAGAAAGAGTTTCAAACCAAGGGAGGAAATCTGCCTGCTTACTTATCAAAAGCCTGTGAACTTCTCGATGATTTTGATCATTATACAATAAACCATATACCCCGGGAAGAGAACATGAAGGCAGATTCTCTCATGAAATACTCAAGCTCTAGCAAAGCTCAATTATTGGGATTGGTCCCTGTAGAAGTCTTGACAGCTCCAAGTATTAATGAGATGGATATTGACTGGATCATGGCTGTATCTCAAGAACAGGAGTCATGGATAACCCCTATCAAGGAATATCTACTTAATGGCACCTTACCAGAGAACTCAAAAGAACGCCAAAAGCTGTTAAGAAAATCCCCGAGATATGTAATTCAAGGCGACCATTTGTACAGACGAGGATTCTCGATGCCATTACTCCGATGTGTAACCAAAGAAGAGGCTAAGACAATTTTAGCTGAAGTGAACGGAGGAGAGTGTGGGGATCATTCAGGTGGCCAAACTCTTGCAAAGAAAGTTCTCCGTTATGGGTATTTTTGGCCAAATATTAACAGAGATGCTGCTAGTTATTCCTGAAAGTGTGACAGATGCCAGAGATTTGCAAAAATCCCAAGAGCACCTTCCACCGTGCTAAAACAGATGGTCAGTCCATGGTCATTCACCATTTGGGGAATATATCTCATTGGGCCTATGCCAATTCCAGATCAGGAATCAAATACGCCATTGTTGTTGTTGATTATTTCACTAAATGGGCTGAAGCTGAACCATTGGCTACTATTACCTCTAAAAAGATGATAAATTTTGTGACTAAAAATATCATTTGCAGGTATGGTGTGCCTTAGAAGATAATTACAGACAATGGTACCCAATTCGAAAGTGAAGAATTCCAGGAATTTTGCAAGCGATTCAAGATCCAAAAAAGCTTATCAGCAGTGGCTCATCCACAGGCAAACGGGCAAGTGGAAGCAGTGAACAAAATCATCAAATCAACCATCAAAAAGCAACTGGAAAAAGCAAAAGGTGGTTGGGTTGATAAGCTGTCACTAGCACTATGGGCATATAGGATTACCCACAAAACAGCGATTGGGCACACTCCATTCTCATTAGCATGTGGATCGGAAGCAATGATTCCAGTGGAAATAGAGGTCCCCTCACACAGAAGAATTCATTTCAACCAAGTTGAAAATGAAAAGTTGCAACTTGAAGCACTTGACTTGCTTGATGAAAGAAGGAAAGAAGCTGAACTCAGAGTTACAGCTCAACAGCAGAGGATAGCCAGACAATTCTATTCTAAAGTTCGTCAATGCAGCTTTGAAATTGGGGATCTAGTCTTGAAAAGGATCATGACAGCAACAAGAGTGTTTGGGCCAAACTGGGAAGGGCCATATGTCATAGGCCAAAAACTTCTTGATGGCACTTACAAACTCACAACTGTCGAAGGAGATCCAATCCCAAGAGCCTGGAACAGCAACCACTTGCGTCCATATTTTACTTAAAAAGCTATGCTTCAATTTGTAAAATAATGCTGGATGTATCATTCTTGTATTGTAAGCCATTATAAAATCAGTGTGACTCAGCAATAAGAACTATAAAGTGGATGTAGGCCCAATTCTTGGCCGAACCACTATAAATCTTGTGTCTTTTACTGCTTTAAAAGGCCTGTATCATTTCAATGTGCAAATATCTTAAATATGTCGCTAAAATGTCGATTTAATATTGTAGGAAATCAAAGCAAAGCTTACCTATTCAACACATCACAAACCCAAGTGATTCCATAAATCACTCAACAAACAAATGTCAAGCCACAAAAATTCCAGATTCAATTCCTACATAAGAAGTACTTCTCACAAACAGTTGGAAATTCCACCGAAGGGGCACCTTCCCAAAGTGAAGGTTCCAGGCCTTTGCTAATTGATTGAAATCGTTTGTGCAAACAAACATCTGATCAAGTAGTTTGCGTCTGCCCCGTGGATCTACTTAACAAAGAAGTTCACTTCTCTGGAAGAATCAAACAACCTGCAAAAGGAAGGAACATGTATTCAAAATTGATAACAAGGGATCGCTGAGGAACAGATGATGAAAAGATATTGGCAAGCAGACAAAAAATAGCCAAAAAAGAATCTTGTCTCTCAACCAAAAAGGTTGGTGGAACCATCGGAGGGGCACCTTCCAAAAGTGAAGGCACCAGGCCCTTGTTACTTAATTGTGATCGTTTGTGCAAATGAACATCCAGTTAGGTGACTTGCGTCCGCCCCGTGGAACCACTTAACTATGAGACGCAACCTTCCTGGCACACAAAATAAAGCCCTCCAACGAGGCATGTTGTAAAATGAATTATTTTTCTCAACCAATAAGGTTAATGGAACCACCGGAGGGGCACCTTCCCAAAGGAAGGCACCGGGCCCTTGCTAGTTAATTGCGATCGTTTGTGCACGAACATCCAATTAAGTAGCTTGCGTCTGCCCCGTGGATCCATTTGACTGTGAGAAATAACTTTCAGGCAAACAAATAAAGCCCTCTTTAGAGGCACTCTTCTACCCTCATGGGAACGATCTTCCCCAAAAAAGTTGAAGTGCAAAATAAAGACATCCAACAAGGCATGCTGTAAAATGAAATGTTTTTCTCAACCAATAAGGTTGGTGGAACCACCAGAGGGGCACCTTCCCAAAGTGAAGGCACCGGGCCCTTGCTGCTTAATTAAGATTGTCTGTGCAAACAAACATCAAATTAAGTAGCTTGCGGCCGCCCCGTGGATCCATTTAACTGTGAGAAATAACTTTCAGGCAAAGCAAAAAGCCCTCTTCGGAGGAGCCCTCTTCGGAGGCAAAAGACCTCTAACGAGGGAAAATCCTTCTTCGGAGGCACAAGCCCTCTTCGGAGGCACAACTCTTCGGAGGAGCCCTCTTTGGATGCAAAAGACCTCTAACGAGGCAAAATCCCTCTTCGGAGGCACAAGCCCTCTTCGGAGGCACAACTCTTTGGAGGAGCCCTCTTCGGAGGCAAAAGACCTCTAACGAAACAAAAGCCCTCTTCGGAGGCACAAGCCCTCTTCGGAGGCACAACTCTTCGGAGGAGCCAACTTCGAAGGCACAAGCCCTCTGCCGAGGCACAACAAACAATCCCTCTCTCGAGGCATAACAAACAACTCCTCTTCGGAGGCACAAGCCCTCTTCAGAGGCACATCGCTACCCCCAACGGTAAATTACCAAATAAAGCCCTCTAACGAGGCATGTCCGAAAATAAAAGTTTTCTTCGAAAGTCCGCTTCACTACAAAATGTAATCCACTTCTCAGAAAATAAAAGTGGCCATCTTCAAAAGTTGAAGTGTGTTAACTCTTTCTAAAAAGAAGAGAAAACGAAGAAAATTTCTCCGATGCAAAGCACACTCTATTAAAGCAGAATAATATTTCCTCAATACGGAAGAATTATTCTCTGGAATAAGAGTACAAGTCTTTTCAGGATATTGCAATGAGCCATGGTATGGGGGCATATGGCTATATTAAGTAATAACGCTCAAACAGCATACCACGAGCTCACTGCAGTATCGTATAAAGAAAATAAAGAAATTTGTGCAAAAACAAGGAATAAATGCATTCAAAAATACTGACAAGGAATTGTATAAGTAAAAAGAGTCATTTTCATTCCATACTATCCAATTTTTTATATACTTGCACAGGTCTCAAAAAAGCGGGGACCGGTACCCGCACAAACTCCGGTCAATACAAATCTTTATGAACAGGCAAAAAGCAAAAAACCAGATCCATCACTTCTTCCTCCCACCACCTTTTAAGCCCTCGCCCGGCTTAATGGTTAACTTCTGAAGCCGGCCAGGATGAGTCAGGGAAGAAGGAGAAAGAGGTACAACTAGGTCCTCCTCTACTTGCTCACTGCCAGTAGGTGTGCCTTTCTTCTTCCTCGAAATTACACGCTTCTTCCTCCTCTTTGAAGAAGATTCGATGCTTGGAGAGATGAGATCAATCAGCTTTGTATCGTCATCAGAAGACTTCTCCGGGGACTTCTCACCCTCTTCAAGTCCTTCAGTCTTCTGCTCTTGACAAGCAGCCGGGTCGTCCAAGCCTTAGAGAGCTCCTATCTGTTCTTCTTGCGACCCTGGTTGAGAAGCAGGAGAAGGAGTAACTTGAAGAGGCGGGTGGACGTTGGCCGGAGGAGGCGAAGTTTGTGCAGCACTTGTCATTTTCTCTACAGAAGAAGAAAAGTTAAAAACATCAGTATACCCCGTAAAGAGAGGAGATAGTGGCACATCAAGGCTTAAGTAATAGGCGAAAAGTTCATCGATCTCATGCAAAGCAAACGAGCAGTCCACTTGAGCTAGGTCAGAACTGAAGTTACCTGGAGAAGTCGGCTTGATCACATCGATTTCAAAGTCTTGGGCTTCAATGTCATCCTGAGCCTTCTCCTCGACTTGAACAGTGGGGGGCTCGGTAATTGCGGTTTTAGTTTCGCCTTTGCAGGAGGTGGAGAATGAGAGCTAGAGCCAATGATATCAGGGTCGACCGAAGCTGAAGGACGAGTGGGGTCGGCTAAAGGCGCCTTCTCCAGATGCTCTCCTCCTGCTGCTTCGGCTCGCTCCCTGGCAAGCTGTTCTTTCCCTCTAGCAAGGGCAGCACGACCCTTGTCGTCCAAATAACACGCCTCCAAGTCCTCCTCCACATAGCCAGCATCTTTGTACATTTCAGTTACTGCCTCCCACACTTCAGCCAATGTGATCTCATATTTTGGGCCCAAGAAAGAGAGGTTACCTTTCCCTAAGACATCGAGAACGTAAAACTCAAAAAGAGTGCAGCTGATGGTGGCCTTGGTTGTTTCGTGCGACTCTTCAGCAGCCACTCTTCCAGCAACGGCCTCATCACACTCCTTTTCGGCTTTTAATAGTTGAGCTTTTAACATGGTAATCTCCAAGTCTTGGGAACTGAATTTTTCCCGCAACTGGACGGTATCGTTGCGGTATTTTTCAACAACATGCTATCCGCCTCAAGTTTGATCTCGGCATCTCTCACTTTCTTTTGAAAAACCTCTTCCTTTTGAGAATAGGAAGCGGAAGAGGTAGCAAGGTCCTCCTTGAGTTTCTTAACATCAGACTCAAGTCTCTCGTTCTCATCGGCGATGCTTTTTATTTCTGCATCATGTTGCTCAAGAACTTTCATCCACTCCGACTTGTCGTTTTCCATCGTTAGCATAGCTTCAAGATTTAAGCGATTTATTCTTTGAAGCTCATCGACAAGTTTTTGCCATCCAGATATTCTCTCAATATCAAGTTTTACGGCATCAAGGTTCCTCAACATAGCCTGTTTGTCGATTGGGACCAAATCAAGATCAAAACGCACTCCTTTCAAGCAACAGTGTGGAAATCGACTTTGAAGAGCAGGCGGGGCATTTTCAACTTGATATGATGGCCTGTTGAGGATCGTCTGAATATCAGTTCTTTTGAGGGCAGGAGAGCTGAAGGAGTTTCTAAAGAGAGGGGAGCAGCGGGCTTTTCAGAAATTGCAGACGCAGGCCTGTCGCTAAGCTTGGCCCGCTTGCTTGAATCTTCACCAACATGACTCTTCCCTTTGTCATCGTAAGATTTTCTTTTGTGAGAATCGTCGTCTTTCTGGGAAGACTCATAGCGCTCATCTCTTCTCTTGTAGCGCTCCTCATGGGCCCTCCTTTCTTGAGCTTGTCTGGCCGCCCGTTCCTCATCAGTTTCCCTGGGAGCAGAGATATGGCGCTTGGGATCATAGTAGTAGTCACGCCTTCCGTAGCGCATAAAATCATCATAATATGAGCCACTTCGTCCCATTATAGAATCTGAAAATGAAAAAGAAATAGAATTTAGAAATCTCCAGGAAAAGAAAGTTAAGTGCGAGGAACTACTAAAAATCCTAAGTGTGTGCGGCGTGCAAACTACGCGCGTCAAGCTACAAACCACTCTTCGGCTTAGGAGTGATGTCGGCTTTTACAATAAGGGTCAACTCTTGGGTTGACGGAAGTGATCGCAAAACAGACGTTGCTTCAACCGATGGAGAGACAAGTTTAGGAGCAGTGATATCATCTTTGAAAAGCTCTTGAGAAGTCACCATAAAATCGCTTAACTCCCCGAAGATGTCATCACCATTATGCACAGCCGAGTGAGTCACACCAGCAGCTCCTTCTTCAACATGTTCAGTACTTTTTATGGCAGAACTTTCTTTCTCCATCCCCTCGTCAACTTCTATGGCAATATTCCCGGGACATTGAGGTAGTTCCTCTTCTTCGATAACCGGAAGAAGTTTAGACTTCCCAGAAAATTCTGCACCCTTAGCAGAACCGGAGCATTTTACCAATGAAGGTTCTGCAACTAGTTCTATCAACGCAGGTTCTTTTGCGGGAGCAGGGGCAACAGATGTTTCCGGTTGAGAAGCAGGGGCATCGTGAAGTTGAAGGGATCGAGAAGAATGTAGAAGGCCAAATTGATGTAAAAATTCACCTTTCAAAAGATATTTGATACTCCTCTCTTTGGCGGCAACAACGCTTAGCCTTTCAAAAGTTGGCTTATGGTTGGAGTCTTTAGAAAGAAGAGGAAGTGCTGTAAAAGAAAAGGATGGAGTTAGTACTTAACAACTCGGATTTCGAAATCTCAGAAATGGATAGAATGAAGATAAGCAATCTTTCTTCCTACTCTCCAGATGGCATAGAATCCCGAGGGACAGCGGACGAAGAAGAATTAGTTCAAGAATCCATGGGCACTTTCGGGAAGATCAATGATCAATCTATGGTTCCGAGCGCTCCTCACAAGTGTGATAGAAGGGTGATCTTTGTTTTTCGCAAAAGTGCACAAGTAACAAATCTCTTCGAAGCTCGGAAGGCGGTCAAGTGTCCTCCTGAATAATACACACAATCCCATCAAGATGGTGTAACCATTGGGATGCAGTTGAAAGGGAGAGATAGTTAATCGAAGAAGAAGCTGTCGAAGAAAATCATTAAAGGGAGGAATAGCTCCACTCCAGCACATCTGACGGTTAACTGCGACAAAACCAAGAGGTGGCCTGTCAGCAGTATCGTTCACCCCAGGAAGCAAAGCATCCGTTTCGGCAATACCAAACTGAATACATAATTGACTGAACGTCCGTTGATTCAGAGTGGTTGAAATTCTTTCTGGAGGACTATCCAAGAGATTAGCTATGGGGAAGACTTCTTCAGCTTGTCCAACTGTCTCTTCTTGTTGAGAAGTCATTCTACACAAGGAACTGGACATTCAAATATGAAGGTGCACGTTTCCTAAAAGTGTGAAGTGTTGTGTGAAACTAATAAAATGACAAGCAAATATAACTGGAATCAAACTAGTTGATGCTAATCGATTGTAAAGTTTCAGGGCTTGTTATTTTAAATTCTAAGTACAGCGTTGATGCAAACAGATCAGCTTTAGTTTATTATTCTGGCTTTTCTTTAACACTTTACTTGAACTTTTTGACTCACAACATTTCATTCACACAGTTCACTTAAGTTGATTATTCTTTATTGGCTAATCTGTCATTCGATATGGGCAGTCAATGGCAGTATATTAGCCCTATTTTTCTGCAAATGTTGTATTTAACAGGTTGTTAGCTCAAAAGTTAATATAATCTATGAAAAAAAAAGTGCAACAAGTTCAAGCAGTTCGTTCTAGCTGTTCGAGTTGGCAATTCAGTCAAGTTCTGTCAAAGTTTTACAAGTGTTCAAGTCCAGTTCATTTCTTAGGATGAAGGAATGATTAAAGTTAACTTGGGATTCTTTAGGTCGCCCAGAGTGTGCTCAAACAACTTAACATAAGTCGAACCCTCTTAAGTCGCATTGATCAAATCAAAGAGTTCAAGATATGAGACTTCAGGACAAGGCAGCGCAAATTTGGCTATGTACTAGGTCGTTTGAGTGCACGTGCGACCTAAAGCTTAAGTCGCAGAAAGTTAAGTCATAGAGGGTAATGCCACAAGAAGTTAGGTCGCGAAGGTTGTTAGGTCGGCCAGATCTGTTAAGTCGTGAAGCTCTTTAGGTCGCTCAGATTCACTAGGTCGTTTCTGAAGTGACGCAGCGATTTCAAGCTATCTCCCACTAGAACCGCTATGCCCTATTCTCCAATAACGTTCTGCCACGTGTCCATCAACCCTTGCTTCATTCGAGACATCGCGGCCTAACCCGCTAACCCATTAACCACATACACCATCTCCTCCAATCGCTTAAGGCTTTGTTTACTCCTCTGAATCCCCAGAGAACATTGTCAAACCCCACAAATTCGAACACACACCACATAACTCCGAGAAATCGTAGGCCAATTTATTTTTAAAAAAAAATAGCAAATAGTTCAAAGGAAATTGGAGGGCGAGTCAGGAGGAAGTCTTACGGTGAGGAAACAAAAACCATGTGGGAGTAATTATGGGAGAACGATGGTAGATACGATTGAGGGGAGATCGATTTACCTAGAATTGCAGATTAGGAGTAATGATCGAAGCAACAGGAGGTTTCGCTTTAAAGATTCTCGAGCTCAGGAATAGCAATGGCGGCAGGAGAAAGCAACTAAATGAAGAGGAAGAAACGAGCTAATGGATTATATAGGGGGAAAAGAAGAAGGCGTATCGGCATGCGAGTTAGTTAGCTCGTAGGGTCATCCACGACCTAAGGTTGTTAGATCGAAGCACACGACCTATGACATAGGCGTATACTTCGAGGGGCAAATGTTAACTCCTCTATTTCACGACTCAGCGACCTAAAGATAAGCAACCAAAGGAGTTAAAGTGTGAGCAAGCTAACAGGGATGAAGTTCTACAGCGACCTAACATCATCTACGACCTAGCGACCTATGTATGTGACGACCTAGTAATCAGCAGTATGTCATAGTAGGGAGACTCAACGAGTTAACGAGCTAAAGACTCTAGAGACTCTACGACTTAACGACCTAATGGTTCCATGAAGGCAGCGACTTACTGCGCTAAAGGAAGAACGACCTAACGACCTAGGAACTAAGCAACCTAACCAACCTAAGCGACCTAACGAGCTAACAAGTTAACGAGTTAGCGAGTTAAAGACTTAGCGAGCTACAAGCTTCGTATGATCATATTGCTCGGTTATAGGTCGAACAAGTACTAAGTCGCTGCTACTCCTACAATCGGCCTAGGTCGCTCCACTGGGTACATTAGCATGATTAAGTTGCCTATCACTCTCCCATAGATCGCCGGCGACCTACTAACCCGCACAGACTGAGTGCAACCATGGTGAGTTGTAACTCGTGTCTTCTAGGTCATTCGCGACCTACGACCTACTCTTAGGTCGTTCGCGACCTACGACTTAGCCTAGAAATACCCTATAAATACTGCACCTGCTCCAACTGAGGGGGGACTTTTTTCCTGAATCATTTCTGGAACGCCAATACTATGCTGTTTTCTCGACTCATCCAACACTTCAAGCACTCCAAACACCAAAGACGCTACAACGAACTTTTGGAAGAGATCTAACACATTCAACATGGATTCAAAAAGCTCTCGTCCATCCAAGTTCTGGCTACTTGTCTTAAATGTGTTGTAATCAAAGTTCATTGTAAATAGTTGTAATCGAATCAGCAATAAAGAAACTATAAAGTGGACGTAGGCTTGACTTTAAGCCAAACCACTATAAAAACTGTTGTCTTTTTACTTCTTTTACATCATTTTCTGCTTATCTCTAGTTCCCGTACCAACGGGTGGTGCTTTCATTTAATATCTACTTACGTCGGGGTGTTAGCGTTCAAATTTTGATGTTAACAGAGTGAAAGAATCTCCATTGGTTAATACCTGAATCAGTGTTTCGGGACTTTCATGAACATCATCTATTATTACTTGACTCTAGCTTTTGGGATTTTCTTGACGTCATATATTAATGTTCGAATCTGGGCAGCGGGTTTCTCATACATAAATTTCACTATATAATACTCGAATATGGGTTTCGGGTCTTTATTAACTTATGATTATCTTAATATACCCGGATCTGGGTCTCGGGATTTTATTTCCAGACATCAGCTATCAATATCCGAATCTGGGTTCCAAATCATTATTAATCACTAACTTATTATACCTGAATCTCAGTATCAAAGACTGTTATTTATTTAAACCCTAATTTAGGTATGAGATCTTTGGATCTCTATTCATCTTAAATGCCCGAATCTGGGAAGAGAATATTATTAAAAGTTCGCTATTAAGAGCCTCCGAAGGGGAACTTCAGGCTTCTAACTTTTTAAATCCCATTAATATGGAGGAATGGGTGAGAGAGTTACTACTTCAAAGTTTTAGACATGAATTCTTGAACCAGGTTCTTAGTTGAATAAAATTTATATTCTAATATTCATGGCCTTATGATAAGGCGGAATTTATTACCAACAAGTATTACGCGTTCCAGAACGAGTTAAAAGGGTAAGATTTCAAATCATTTCTCATTAGGGTTAAAGATGAGATCTTAACTTTTTAATAAACTACTTTTCGTACAATTGGTAGGATGATTTGTTAATCTTGGCAAATGATATTCGTAGACGAATATATCAATTTCAAGCTAATAAATAAAAATATTCTTTGCTACATATTTCTCAAAGAAAGTGGGATGACAAAATATTCAACAAACACAAAATTTGCTTTGTTAGAAATTCAAAGGTACATCAAAAGTTACACTACAAAAAAGGATCACAAAATAGGTGATATTTACAAAATTTCTATATTACATGAGTTATGTAATTATTTACAAGCAATAAAAATCATGTACAAGATAGATTTACATGGTTCAAATACATAAATAAATTACAAATCTTGAGATGCTTTATTAAGAGTCTCCACCATTGAAGGACCTACGACATGATCGATCGCTACGCGGAGAACCTCCTTTAGCTTCTTTTCTTTTCTCCTTATATTGCTCTCATCATCGATTGTCTTAAAGTTAGTTTTTAGGGCACGATTAAAGGCCCTATTTGCAGCTTTAAGGGTTTTATTTTCCATTTCCAACTCGGCAGCACGCTTGCAAGTAATTATTATGCTCAAGCTTTTGATTCCTAGCAGCATAATCATTAATGGTTTGGTAGTACATGATTTTCTTCTGCTCATCAAAATACTTGGCAATTTCAAACTTCACCCTCCAGCACCAATTTCCAACTACGTTATCATCTAAACCCGGAGGAGGGTTTCGCATAGTTGGAAATTTCTGAGCTGCGAGAAGTTTTGACCTAGTAGGCTTGATAATTGGAGGGGTTGCTTGAGAGACCGAATGATCAATATTTGGAGTCTTTTCCCATATGAGGAGGCACATTGAGCTTAACTATCTCTCAGTTTTAACTCTAAATTGCTTATTCACTGGATGAGTTCGGACATTTTTTCATCCAAGTCGATTATAGGATTCGACTTCACTTGTCGTTTGAGCATAATAATCTCTTCATCTTTTCTCTTAATGTTAGCTCAAGATAGTCAATGTTATCCTTATGATTGTTGGCTATGGTTTTTTGGATAAGTTATCTTTTGTGCCACTTTATGGCTCCAACATTGCCACCAAAACGTTCTAATACTTCAACCTGAATCATAATTGTTCCACTCTCTGTCAATAATCTCTCTCTGATTACATCAACATGGGATATTAAGCTTTAGGCAAGATTGAAATAAAAGATATCTTTATTATTATAGTAACAGATTACAACTCAAATGGCCATAAAGTAAAAAGGGAAAACAAACACTTTCAACACATCTAGAGTTGAGAGACAACATTCCTAACTTTGTCTAAAGTGTTAGCTAAAAGCATGACTGTTGAGCCAAAAGGTATAGTGACTCCTATAGGAGTTATAACTGGTGGACATTTACTATAATCCTATTTTCCGATTGGTGGACTTTCGCGACCACAAATTAATTTGGAATGAAATGTTCTGATTTCTTTTAAGAAAGTTTCCTTTTCTTCGCCAAGGAAGTCAAATCAGAGATGAGGGTATTCCAAGTATAATTTTTGTAAATCCAGAAGAAAGCAATATCTCTCTAACTTTGAAGCCTTTAAAGTTGGTGCATTTTTAGAGTAAAACCTTGTTAAATTAACATATTTACTTGGGTGGTCTCTTGGGATGACACGTCCAAAGGATTGACATTATAAAATAGCACAGTAATGAAAAGATAAGAATAGAATACATAACAAAAACTATATTCATAAATCGATTACTTATGGCATATTTACAATCACTCATCCGGTTCATACACAATGGACTAAGAGAAAAACTTAGAAACAAATTTATCCTTATAGTACTTAAGCCTTTCAGAGGGAAGATCTTGAGGAATCGTTCTAACCCATGGTAAATTCCAGCATGCTCCAGGATGCGGGTCAGACCCTAATTCATCTAAGCATCTTTTATGAAAACGTCTTAGTAGACCCCCACTGAATTCACCTATGTATGAAAAATCTATGATAGAGTGTCTACAATATGTCTTATATAGAAAATTAATTGAAATGTCCCTCTCTTCCATCATCATCCTGGATAGAGTTATTAAATCTCTATTTTCCTTCAAGAGGGCGTCGTACTGTAGACACGCTTTCTTTAGTAAAGGAGCCGCCCTCTAATAGTTAAAAGATGCTAAGACAGAGGCACTCCTGTCCATATTGTGATACTTCTGGGATAGAGCATTGTGTTCCTTTATTAATTTGTCTATCTCCCAATATAACTTGTTATTTTCCACCCGTTTCCTCTTATGTTTTGTTCTATAGGAAAATTTTGACTTCTTCTTTATCTAAGAAAAATGATTTATCGCTAATTATTATTTTTGAAGTGTAAGACATTTAAACAGAGAAGCCCATACATGTGAAGCTGGAATGGAAGCCTGGGGGATTGTTCTTTCTTTTATGAACCCTCAGTATGGATAGGAGCAGTTTCCTTCTCTGGAAGGGCAGATGGTCCAGGGGGTGTTGGATGCATATCTTTATGAGGGGATGAATCCTTTTTAGACGATTTATTTGGATCATCGCCATCTTTTTCTGTGGCACCAGAGAGACCCCCTATATCTCCACCAAGGCAATGACCTCCATAGGGGTTCTCATCATTATCGCCGTCGTCGTCGCTGTCCCAGTTGATCTCATCATAATCATCGTCTTTTTCCTTAGGATCCTTATCTTTACCATCCTCCTCTTCAGAATTGGATTCAATGACAAAGGAGGGTATATCAAAAGAAAGAGTCTCCTTTATATTAACTATCTTCTCCTCACCTTCAGGCTCGGAACCCTGCCTAATTCGTTCAATCTTGTCCATGACTCTCTTGGCTAAAATTGGGTCGAGAGAAGGAAAGCCAAAGTCCGTACATTTGTCGCAATTGTCGACGTTGGCAAGCATGAGGGCATCTTCACAATCTTTCAGCATCATAGGCTCGAAGGAGGCATCAACAAACTCAGAGACATGCTTTTGGAAATCAGAGAGGGTTTAAACAGCTAGCTTTATTGAAGCTCTGGACCTCTTGAATTTATCTTTCAATCGAGTATTCTTGGAAATCAAACGAGCTTTCTCGTCTTTTGAGTCTTTTAAGGCAAGCTCCATTGTGAGCTTTCCATCACAGGTAAGCTGATGGTCTTGCCTCTCTACTTCTAGGTCATCTTCAGCCCTGGTAAGTGAAGCCTTGACTTGCTACAACTCAGAGGAGGAATTATTTTGAGCAGCAGTCAGTGAAGATATTTGACTTTTTGAGTTTAGCATTTTCCTCTTGTAGCTTGGAGGATCTAGCAGAGGACCTGGAGACATGTTCGTTTAAAGAAATACAGTTCTTGAAAATCTGCAACAAAAAGAAGAGAAACACAAGTTGACGAATAGAAAGTTCCAGCAATGATAGCATTAATTGGGTGAAAACTTAAAAAGAGTTGTTGTTCCATGAGAGAACGATGATTTTCTGCCAAATCAAGACCGAATTACAACAAGGAAGAAGAAGTAAATGACTTAGAGTGTAAGATCTACTTGATCAGTTCATCAAATTTAGTTGACAAAGGAACATAAGATGATGACTCCGGAAGAGCTTGCAACTTTGAAGGAGTCTCAAGAAGAGAAAGTTGCATTTGCGCATGTTCAGTGGGGAAGTCAGTAATGGTAATATGTGGAAAGGGTGCAAGTGTAGGTGGAGTTGGCTCCACTTTGTCTTTAGGAGTTTCAATAGTTGGGCTCTTTGAAGCTTTCTCTGGAGATGTGCGCTTTTCTTCCCCCTCCACATTAGTGACTTTTGTTATTTTCGTTGGAGGAGCATCTTCGCGAGGCACTATTAGTTTTGTTTTTTAGGATCTCTTCGATCTAGCAAAAGGCTCCAAGACTAACGTCACGTCCAAAGATGATGAATCAGGGGCAACACCACTTGAAGATACAGTGGCCTTTGAGGGAGCAGAAACAAACTCAAATGAGTATAAAATTAGTCAAAGTAATTCAAAGAATTCCAAAGACAAAAAAAAGAAATACTAAACTAACATTATATCTGAAATGTCAGAATGAATGGGCGACAGTGAAGTAAAATGTTCAGAATCACCTATGGAAAAGTAGAATTTCCCACGAGAATTGTGCATATTGGTGGGTAGAGTGCGTAGAATCCTTTGCCCAGTCGGTAGCAAAGAGTGTTTCCTTAGATTCGAAAGAGTTTGGAGCATGAACCTGCTCTTAAGTTGTTCTGGAGTTGCAGTTAAAGAATCGATAGTTCTCTGGTCTGCATCACCATATGTCTTGGGAGATTCACCTAAAAAAGATCAGAGATTAGTTAACAAAAAACATAGAGAAAAGCAAAGACGACTTTAAAATAGACTTAAGGGGAAAGGCTAAGGCCCCGCGAACATTCGCAAAACATTTGACGAAGAAAAATTGGTTTTCCCAATCCTTAAACCTATTGATTCCATCTAACATCATATTCTTATAAACATTAACTCTAAAGATCTCCTTGTTAGATTTGCTAAACCTTGCCAGTTTGTTCAAGGAGTTTAAAACTTCACGATTGAGCGAAGGAAGTCTGAATTCCAATGGCAGTATTTCAAGAGATAAAAGATGGGTATATACATTAGGAGAAAGTTGTATTAGAGAAACTCAAATATGAGACAGGTAGCAGTGCAAGAACTCTAGAAATGGAAGAAAGCCACCATGCCATATATGGATGGCCGTGTATGCAAAATACCCTTTTGGAGGGTTGTTTATGGTATCAGTTGGTTCAGAAGGGATGGCTTCTGTCTCGATGATGCCAAAATCATTAAGTATGCATCGAATTCAATTTGAAGAGCATTGCTTAGCAGTAGCTTCAATCTTTGAAGAGCTCAAGATTCTATCGGTTGAAAAAGTTTTAGTTAAAATCTTTGATCAATTAATTTAGAAAGCAATCAAGCATAAAGATAATAAACAAGTTTGCTTAGGTAGCTTAAGTATGAAAACATACACAATGTTTAAAAGATGGTACAAAAAGTTTGAATCAAAAACTTGATAATAAAAGCCATCGAAAAAGTCGAAAGATTTATAATAAAAGCTTTAGACAAAGTCGAATGGTTTATAAAAAAAGTTTTCGACAAATTTGAAGGGTTTATCGATCAAGTTTTCAACAATGTCAAAAATAATAATGACATCAACCCATTTATCACCTTTCAACAATGCCGAAAGCTCTATGAAAACCTAGTTCTTCTACAAGTGTAACATAAAGTAAAGTGGCAAGACCTTTTGACATGTTCAAAACCAAAACCTTTAAATTCCTAAGTGAGAAAATATTGATATTGTTGATGTTGTCGAAAGGTTTGGTCAAAGTTATCAAAATATGTAATATCCATTGAAGTCGAAAGGTTTCAAGTTTGACTCGTGTGCTTAAATCGTTTCGACAAAGACGGGCAGAAGCAACTCTAAAGTTAAAGAATTCCAACCTTGGGGAAAGCTAGCAATCGAAAGGTTTGAAATCCTTCAACCTTGTCGATAGCTTGTTGCCGAAAGGTTGACCCCTTGGCAATCTAACCTTTTGAGAACAATGGTAGTTTGGAATAACAATACCTTCCGACCCCACCGAAAGGTACAAAGAGGGCAAATCCATATTTGCCACCTCAATCTCTGTCGAATGGGTAGAAAGGTCATTTTGTGATATCAAATTATACACGAGAGGCTTCCAGTTTATCATATCAGGTCTAACCAAATCCAAACCCAATGATAAATGCAGTTTCAAATTCTTCTTGAAGAACAAGTAAAACAAACCCATTAGCAAACTGGTTTCATCTGGAATCGATCTAATTCGATTTCGGAGAAGAATAAAAATTATAAACAAGTAAAAAACCTAGGATTCAAAACAAGAAGCTAAATTTAGGGACTTTGGATTAAAAATTAAACCCGATATGGGGATTTTCCTTTATCGATCATCACTAGCTTAAAATCCAAAGCGACAAATGAATTTTGTTCGAAAACGATTTTAGAGAAAAAAAAATTCAAAAAACCAATATTACCTTGTGGTTAAAGACCGATAAGAGTGGAGATTAAACTAAGACTATGAATCAAATTCAAGAAATTACCTTGTGGTTACAAATCGAGATTAAGAAAATTTTGGGAAATTCTTTTACTTGTACACAATGATTTCAATTTTAGGTAAAAGAGGAAGAAAGAAAAGAAGAGTACTATAAAAGAAAAGTCACCAACATTCTCAATCATTAGATCAGATTTAAATGGACTTCCCAGATGTACGTGGGAAGGCCAAGAGGCAGGAAATTTTATAGCTTTCGTCAAAGATTACTTAGAAATTCATGAGCATCCCTTCAAATGGAGGGGCCAAATGTTACTTAGAAAATCCACCTTTAGACTAAACCAAAAGGTTTTTCAGCAAAGACTAAAGAAAAGGTATTCAGATCAAACCTTTCAAAGGAGTCAAAGGGATGCAGTCAACAGTGTATAGTGGTCCCAGACCTTTCGAAGGAGTCGAAAGGTTTCATCTCTCAACATCCAAAGAGTTCTTACCTTTCGAAGAAGGTGGAGAAGTCAAATTGAGTGCAAGAAACTGTATAATGACTTTTTCGAAAGCATAGCAAGCCTTTCGAACCAGTTGGAACACATCCAAGATACCTTTCGACGGTGTCGAAAGTTTTATGAAGAAAGCAGCACTCATAAGTCAGCAATGAATAAAAGACAACCTTTCGACAACGTTGAAGGGAAGCATAGCTCATTATAAAAATTAAATGAAGAGCAACCTTCCATCAAGGTTGAAGGGTTCGTAACAACCAGGAATAGAGAAACCTTCCAACAAGGTCGAAAGGTTCACGGCGGTATAATGAAGGCAAAACCTTCGATAAAGTCGAAAAGTACGTGAAGACATAAAGAGAAGCAAACCTTTTGACAAAGTCGAAAGGTCCATAATAGCATATGAAAGGCAACCGTTCGACAAAGTCGAAAGGTTCACGACTGCATATAAAAGGGAGACCTTCCACCCAGTCAAGAGCATGGAGTTAAAAGAAGGGCCACCGGCATCTATAAATAAGACCAAAGGGGTCCTGTTTTAAGGATCTGATTTCTCTCATTCTAATGTTGTAACTTCTTAATCAAAGTATTTAACCCTAATTTGGTATTGATTGGGGATTTAATAAAAGAGAGTTGATCATGAATAAAGAGGGAAGTCATGTGCTCTATTAATTACTTTACTATTTTGCTTAAAACTTTGTTGGATTAACTCATATTTTCAGGTTCAACCTCATCGAAAGGTTCTTGTCGACAATGTCGATATCACTCCTATATAAGTAATAACTACAACCCTTCAAAGTCTTCGACCCTAGAATCTAAAGCTTTCAACAAGGTCTTTCGATCAATACTATCTGTAACCTTCTGAAGTAATTAACTTTGTGGCTTTAACCTTTCGACTTGTTCAAAAATGTCTCATTGAGTATAGATAGCCATACTTACAAGGCTTAATCCAAAAGAGACTGTTCTCATACCCCTCGACAAGGATCAAACATATTTCATATAAGGGATCAAACCTTTCGACAAGGTCGAAATCTCTTACATAACCATCAAAGAATACCCTATTCTGTTTGAATCCAAGGAAAGTTATCATCCTAACCTTTCGACAAGATTAAAACCAATCTTTAAAGGACTAACTTAGAACATTTATCTACACCAAGAAAGGGAACTTTTATAGGAAACCTCATACTAGTTCAACTAAGATAAAAGGTTGTCTACTTCAAGGACCAAACCTTTAGACGGCGTCGAAAGGTACAAGCTAAGAATCGACAACAAGTAAACCTAAATATAAATGCAATTCTTAGGGGTATCAAGCCCTTCATTCAATCAAGTCTTTCCATTCCTCTTGGAATAACTTTTGGGGTGTTGATAAAAAATCTTGTTATCAAATTCCATTAACTGTCGTGAATGTTGGGGCTTGTCGTCTTATTTTCCTAGCTTCCCCCTTGTCAGATGGCAATATCCCTTCATAAAGATATTCGAAAATATGTGACATCCAAGTGTTATTATAATAGTCATCTGTCCTTGGTTGATTGATTCTCTCATTCGGGATTCGCTATTAGTTTCTTTTTCTTCCCTTTCTCTTGACATGGCTTGGGATCTAGTTAGGGATAATAGTTCCTTTCCTATTTTGGATGTCCCCTCTTTAATACTCGGGTTCGCTTGATATCCAACTAGCACAATCCGAGTTTTTAGGAATTCCCTTGAACTAGCCAACTTTGCTAGTGAATCTGCTTATGAGTTTTCTCCCCACGGAACTTGATTTATAAAAAATCTTCAAGTTAAGCGAGCATCTTCAATATCTTCTTTACATATAGAGATAGCTTGGCGTCTTTAGTTTGATATACTTGCTTCACCTGATTCACCATTAACAATGAATTACTAAAGATTTGAATCCATGGGATTTTGAGCTCTAAAGCCAGAGTCAATATTTCCACCATTGATTCGTATTCGGCTATATTATTTGTTGTGGGAAAACCCAAATTCATTGCATATTTTAGGCGGTGTCCGTCTGGGGTGATTATGAAATCCTGCTCCAACCCCTTGCTAATTTGATGCACCATCCATAAAACACTGCCACATAGGTTTTCTATAACATCCCATATCAAGAGGCCAAAAGCTAAGTGCTACAAATGTTATAGTCATCCATAATGTTAACTTCTGGTGATGAAATATGGTAATGCTAATGGTTTCCATAATATCAGAAGCACTTAAATATGAACAAAATCACAAACTAAAAAAAATTATAGTTATTACGTTTCAAACAAAGTCATATCAAGTTACAAAATCCCCAAAACGTATCCCATGCAATGATCAAATATAATTTACAATAATATGCAAAGAGCGACATATGACGATGCCACCTTGGATGATCAAATCAATATAGTCATATTTGACTTAATACACAACTGAAACAAAACAAATGAATTCCTAATATAGCTATCCATCAGCCTCCTTCTCGTCTCCGGAAGCTTTATTTAGGAAAATGCGAAAACCTAATAACCTAAACCCTTAGCCTACTCAAATCAATTTTGAGCATCCGAGAGTTTAAGGGGAAACAAAAACCTCAAGTCAGACAAAAAGTTAGGTGTGAATAATTCTGTTACAACTCAGTTTACTGATATTAAGTGAGACCATGCCACTTAGTAGAACGGGGTTCCCCTCACTAATATCCTTTATCAAAACATATATTTTGCAAATCCTTTCCTACAACCAAAATGGTTAATCAAATGATTATAATAATATAGGAAGATCCATTATGCTAAAAGCAGGAAAAGAATGGACTAACTATCTGAAATCTAGGCTAACTGCCCTTAAACTGATTATATCAAAAAAGCAATATCCTGTGTGCTAATAAATGGACTACAAATCCATAAAACAAGTAATAGGTGGACTATATGTTCGTAAGAAGCAGCAAGGTTCATTATGCTAATGATGAACCAACTGTTCAATACCTAGGTTGACTGATCTGAAATGGACTAACTGTCCTTTGGGCGATTGCCCTCAAAATGGACTAACTGTCTGAATTTAAATGGACCGACTGTACAAAATTTTCATTGGGTTAACTACCCTTTAAATTTTCCTTGAAAACCATTTTAAAATGATTTACTCCGTCAAATCATGCGTATAGGGTGCACAAGGATCGATAGAAATTTCCTAAACGCTTTAATGAGACATAGAGACACAATAAAAATATAAATTTATTATATATACTATTGAATGAAAAAAAAATTATGTAAGGTAATGTTTATCTTTGTTTCAATAGAAAAATGGTTAAATTATTGTACGGGAAAACTAAAGTGGATTTGAGTCATGAGATTGTGGAATAAAAAACATAGTTTAAGAATTATATTGAGAAAACTTGTAGTTTAAAATTTTTCCTTGAGATATATTAGAAAGTTTCAAATAAAACAAGTTATTGAAAGTTTCTTTAAACGTGTTGTACTTAAAATGCTATATCTTTTGATTAGTAAGTCCATTTTTGATGAATCTTTTTAGAGAAGAAAGAAAATTTCATAAGGAAGAACTTTTCTTTTGATCCTTTTCTAGAATTTGCAATTCTCTTGGTCAAATTCATGTTTTAGGCAAAGCTTCAAACTATGTCCTTTAGGAAAAAAATTGAGCTAAGCTTTGTTAGCAATTTGAACATATCTTTGTTATTTCTTGTTTGAATCTAATAATTTTTGATGTTATGGAAAGCTAAGACTCTATTCTATATGTTTTATGTTTTGAGCTTTTTAAATTCCACGGTTCAATATTTCTAGATTGCGCTACTTTATTGCGGTCCTAAGAATGAATGACAGGGATGTCGAATTTTGAACCTAAATTTGCTTTAATTATAGCTTTTGCAATGTTGATCCTATTGGAGTAAACTCACGCTTTCTAGAAAGCTATAATAGTAAGGAAAAACGTTTATTTTACTAGTTTTGTCAAATTATGCATTTTATTATTTGCTAAACACTGATTTGTTTAAAAGATATTTTAACAAAAAGTTATATTTGATGTTTTACAAAATTTTGGATAATAATTGTTATTATTGAAATTTTTTTATATCCATTTTCTTTTATGCGTAATAAAAGGATAGTGTATGATAGTTTGGATGATACTGTAAATCATTATGTGGTTGAACTGAAAATTAAAATTTATATTTAAATAAAGTATGAAGTGTAATAAGTTAGTGAAAGTTGGATACCTTGAATGATGAATAATAAGTAATTTCTCTCAAAATTATTGAGGGTTGAATAAATACTTTTATTAAGGGAGGTTAGAAGAGAAATTTTGTGAGAAGAATTTGGGGTATAATATTTTATTAGACTAGGTATGGAGTGAAACCTATTCAAGTAAACATGTATTTTAAACTATAGAAGAGTTAATATATTTTAGTTGTGAATTTGTGAAATTCATTTGAAAGATAGGATAAGATTGTTTAAATTTTGGGTATAATTTAGAAATCAATGTGTATTTCCCAAAATTTATTTCGGACAAATAATTACTTCTTGCATGTAACGGAGATTAGCTATCCCATTTAAAATGAGCTTTTATTAAATAGAAAGACTTGCTTATGTGATTTACGAAAGTATTCTTATTAAGTGAATTGATTCTGATAGTTAGTTGTATAAGGTAAATTTAAATTCTTGAAGTCTCTAGCTTTCCAAAGAGTGAATCATGCAATCAATTACTTAGTGTAAAGGTTTCTTAGAGAATATATGGTCTTGGATTTTAAAAATGGTTTGAGAGTAGCAGTTTTAAAATGGTCTAAGTACTAAAATTCTGATTAAAAATGCGCTATACCAAAACAGCGATAACATGAGATATATGGCTCCAAATAGGGTCAATCTTTTTGTATGAGAAATTGCATTCTGTAAGCTAACAGCTCTTCTTTTCCTATTTTGAAAATATAACAATTTTTTTGGTCTAAGATGAGTTTGAAAATGGATAGGCAGCTCTGTCATATTAGAAATTTCTAAGATTAAAAGACCAAATGGGCATAACATTCAAATTATAAATCCAATTTTGATGATCTATACCTTACCGTAAAGCATAGATTAAGTAGGAAAACTTCCATTTTTAAAGTTATGTCAAATTTTGAGTTTTACTATGTGGAAATTTGGCTTTTATACAATAGGCCTGAAGCTGAAAATGTATTTATGAATTTTTTTTATTTATTTTAAAAACTTGTGAAGGTAAATTAAAGATGTTAAGAGCAAAGGTATCTTTCATGAATGCATGTTGAAATTTTTGAAATATTCGGAATGTTGTAAATTTTCGAAACACGCTCCATACTATGAGGTTATTTCGGAGTATTACCGAAAATTTTGACATTTGAATTTGTATAGATGTAATATCTTCTACAAGAGTTTGTATAAAACTCGAAGTCCATAATAATAGAATATTTTTTGAAGTAGAATTGCGAAAGTGCAATTTTCTTCTAGAATGAGGGTATGTAATAACACTAATTTAAATTTACGTTAAATAAAAGTTAAAATGATTAAGTTAGAGGTTTAAATGAGGATTTTATTTTAATAAACCAATTTGTTATAAAAGAAGAGTTAAAAAGTGCTAAATTACATGTAACTATAGGTTACATTGAGATTTTATTTGTCAAACCGTTTTATTAGTCGTGATATGAGTTTATAGATGATTATTTCGTAAATAATCAAACCAGAGAACTTGGAATTTAAGTTAAAGATATATTTCTACAAGCACACAAGTTAAATGAGCCTTTCTTTTGTGTTTGTTATTGTTTGGGTGCATGGTTGTTACTAAATTCTTGTTATTTGTGAAATTAAGCAATAATTTGTTATGGAATTTCCCTTAGATTCAGATTGCGAGGATGTAACTTTTATTAGGTGTGGGGCTCTGTAACAACCCGATTGAGTTCATTTTGATTATTGTTTATTTGATTAAATTAGATATAATTGTGTAAGATTAAAAATGAAAAAAAATGAGAAAATAGATAATCGGATTTTTGGGTTCAAATTGAGTACTTATGTAAATTAGAGTATTAAAATCTTTGTAAAGATTGAATGTTGGTTTTAGAAATATTAAAGCTTATTTCTAGAATTTGTAATGAAGAGATTTGAGTGAAGTTAGTTAAAAAACATGGATTTTTCTATAATAAAGGAATTGGAGAAAATATTGAATAAATGGAATTTGAGTGCGCAAATTCTTGTTTACAACTTGTATAATATTGTGTTAGTGTTTTATAAAATATTTGTACGTTTGTTTTGAGTGAAAATGAGGTTTTGGTGTGGAAAATGATTTAAGTGTTGTATTGTCTTATTTTAGACAATCAACGTTTTCATGTTTTCAATAATAAAAATAAATGTTAAATAACTGTTATAAATATATTTTCATTATTTAATCATGAAGACTAGGTGGTGAACTTAATTTTAGCGTATTGACATGAATTTTTCTATGTTGAAATCAATGAGATATTAGTGTTTTAAATGGTAGAAAATGAGAAAGATGCATAACACCCCATTTTTTATAACATTATTTAGGATATCTAATTAGCCAAATTAAATAAAATCATGTGAAGATTAGTAGGTTGAGATTTCATTTAACAAAGGGTAGCCGGGCTATATTAAATTGAAATCAAAATGAAAACAACATGAATTAATGCATTAGGAAATAGGGAAAGGCAGAATAGGAAATAGGAGAGACTTACACCCTAAACCCTGAGTAAATGAACACACATTCATTCTCATTCTATCAAACTAAAATATAGCAAGGCCTGCCACCATTATCATTCTTAAGAGAAGATAAAGCTAGGATTCAAGAGAAAGAAGTTAATCAACAAATTCAACATCAAATCTCGCATTTTTTAATCTCAAAACTAAGGTGAATGAAAATCGCATCCCATTTTCATATGGTTTTCAGTTTTAAGATAGATCTGAAATGTTTTTGCAAGTTTATGTCATGTTATTGATGAATAGAATAATATATATGTCTGTTGATGAATTATACATGTTCATATTAGTTGTTATGATATGTTTGATATGAAAACCCTATTTAATGACATCTAAATGCCTTGAAAATTTAAATATAGGTAAAAAATGATATTTTAGAGATGGGTTTCAATTTTCATAATTTTCCAAATTAATATGGATTTTATATTAATTTTCTAGTGAAGAAAATGATTTATAGAGTAATAAATTATTTACAACTAAATAATTAATTATTTGGGTTTGAAATTTTTATATGTTGGAAAACATATTAAAATAGATTTTCTAGAATTTTTCCTAAGTTATTTGATAGATTAATAAAATTATTTAATGTATGGGACATAAGTGTTTTATATACTTAATTAATGAGAAGGGGCATTTTGTAAAGTAAAATCATTATTTATTTCTGAAAATATTAGCAGCACTTTTTTGAAAAGTATTTGCTAACCAATAAAAATTAGACAGACAAAGGCAGGTTAGTTGAAATGTTATCTCTTTTAAGTTAAAAACAAGAAAAACATACTTTTAGCATGTTTCAGCCACTTTTGGCATCAAACCTTCCGAACCAGATCTTTCGACAAGGTCGAAAGGTATCAAAGCTTTTGATAAGATCAAACCAATGCATATGGTATCAAGTTGCTTGGTATGTAATGAATTGGACAAGAACAAAAGGCACTTAGTCAAAAGGTTAATAGCCAAAGAGGTTGGAGTATGTTCGCTTTATAAGCCAAATGAATCGCCTGCTTTGCTTTTGAAAAGAAGCTTTCGACTTGGTTGCTTTCGGCCAGGTCAAACATTTAAAATGAAGGTTTAAACCTTCCGACAAATTCGAAAGGTTACTGCTGCCTTTCAACCTTACGAAGTCATTGCTTTCGACAAGTTTGAAGGGTTTACTTGTTTATAAAACCAAAAGCTTCTACAAGCTTTCAAAATAAAGCTTTCGAATTAGATGATTTACCCCTTTTTTTTAATTGAATGATAACCCAAGCTTTCAAAGGACATGTTTTAAAGGTTGAAGCTTATTGTTTTAAAAATTAAGTTTTAAGCTTTCGAAGGGATTGAAAGTTAAGCTTTCGGCAAAGTCAAAAGTTATAAAAGAGGATTTTCCACATGTTTTAAATTGAACCCAAAGAGCTTTCGAAAGGTTTATGTTTTATAGGGTTAATGCTTTCGAAAGGTTTTATTTTCTGAATGATCTCAAAGGGGTCAAAAGCTAAGTTTTCGAAGGGGTCGAAAGCAAAGCTTTCAATGGAGTCGAACGGTAGCTTTCGAAGGGGTCGTAAGGTAGCTTCCGAAAAAGTCGAAAAGGTTCTATTTTGATGGTTTCCTAAGGTTTTAAATGGAGGGTTTTCCAAAGGTTTTCCAAAGGTTTTCCAAGACAATGCTTTAAAGAGTTTAAAGAAGGACGTCTAAAGTTTTATTGCTTTCAATAGGGATGATTTCGATGGTTTTGAAAGGTTTTGAGTATGGTTTCGAAAGGTAAGCTTTTGGACTGTTCACCTAGACAATTAAAGGGTTTACTTGGTTTCGAAAAAGATGCTTTCAAAGGTTTAAAAAGGGGTGCTTTTAATGGAATCGAAAGGAGTACTTATAAATGTTTAAATGTCTTCATCAACTAAGGTTTGAGTAAAGAATATATATATAACATGACAATGTAATTTTGAATAAATAAAGATTTATATTTTCCTTGTACGAGTTTGATTTAAAGGTTTTAAATCATTTTGAAAAGAATTTTAAAGAAAATTATGCGAGCGGATCCCGAAGTGAAAATGACTAAGTTATTAGAATGCAAAATGGGACTGGTATAGGGTCGCGCTCTATACATTAGCTATTAGCCCCAGCTAATTGTTGTCCAAAATTCCAATGTGTAGGGGTTGATCACATGTACACTAAAATTATGATTACACACTGGAAGGAATATATGTTTCTATAAAGATAGGTTATTGGTGAGCCCGAAAACCATTAGGATCAGGAAGACAAAGGAGATGATTAAGTTAGGGACAGACCGCCCATAAGTGAAGTATTCAACAGACAATTAAGGATAGATTGTCCATAAGAGGAGTATTTAACAAAGACTAAATTAATTTTGTTTATATTGTGTGGTAGCCCTAGTCAGCCTAATGTTAAAAGTTAGCCAAACAAAAATTATGTGTTTGAAATGGTAGTTCCTGATTACCAGAAATTTATATATGTTTACATAATGATGTTTTGCAGTATCTAATCAGTTTTGGTTGCAGGAAAAGGTTTTGCCAAGGTATGTTTAAAAAGGATGTTGGTGAGGGGAAACCCCTTCCGCTAAGCGGCGTGGTCTCTCTTAAAATATTAAACTGGGATATATAGTATTATTCACACCCAGCTTTATGTCTAACTTGATGTTTATGTTTTTCCCTTAAACTCTCGGACGCTAAAAATTGATTTGTGTAGGCTAAGGGGTTAAGGTTTTTTAGGTTTTAGTAGGATGATGAACAAGGTTATTGGGGGCATGCATAAGACAAATGGATAGCTACTTAGGAATTTCAGTTATTGTTTTATGTTTTCTTGAATTTACGCTGTGTTTGTATTAGGTCTGTTATGACTCTATGACTCGAATCATTCAATGTGATATCTTCATATACCGCTTTTGGCGTGTTTTGTAATAAGTATATTTGATCTGTGACTGGGAACGTATTTGGGATTATGTGAAATGAATATGGAACATCTGTTCTGAATGTAACGAAGAAAAGTTTTTTTGAAATCTGTGTTTTGATTCATATTCAAGTGTTCTGATATTATAGATACCATAAAAATAGCCGCATTTAGTCGCCGGAAGCTAATACTATAGATGACTACAACATCTATAGCGCTTAGTTTCGGGCCTCCAGATAGGGGATGTTACAGCTTGGTATCAAAGCACGGTTTTTGAAATACATTAAATAACCGATTTATGAAAACAGAATCCTTAGTGATTAGAGTTAAGATTGGGTTATTGGATAATGCTATAGTAACGTACTTGTATTTGCCATATATAAGTATACACTATATCTCTAGACTCCTATCTTAGTTAGGCTATTCATTTGTTTCTCTCAAGGCTTGAATACAGTTATGGAAGGAATAAGAGGCAGAGTTAATCTTGGAGGAGATAGCACCACCACTAATGGAAATGCTCGACAAAATCCTAAAAGTGGTCCAGGTCAGGCTCAAGCTGAAAATGTTTGTTCTGGGGTTCCCTAAGAGGACATGGGAGCCATATATCAGTTCTTCGTAAACATAATGCAAGGTGGAATTTCAGCTGGAGTTGTTGGAGAGAATGCTGCTGGAGGAGGAAATCAGGAAGCTCCAATAGTTAACCATTATGCTAATTTGAGCAGAGACTATGCCAGGCTAAGAGCGAAGCCGTTCTTTGGAACTGAAGATGCGATTGAGGTAGAAAACTGGCTGCTACATTGTGAGAGAATTTTTACTAACTTAAGGTTGAATGACGAGCAAAAGAGAAGATTATCTTCAAGACAGCTTCAAGGAGCTGCTCTATTTTGGTGGAATACTATCGTAGATGGTGTTGATGAGGAAACCATGACTTGGGCGGAGTTTAAGAGAAGGTTTCAAGAAAGGTTTATGTTGGTGATGGCACAGTTAGCATTGGTTAGGAAGTTTGCTAAACTAGAACAAGGGGAGATGTCTGTTCTAGAGTATGTAAGAAGATTTGAAGAGTTAGCCAGGTACGGGTATGCCTTAGTTGATACGGTGATCAAGAGGAATGAGAAGTTTATAAGGGGATTAAAGCTGGAGTTGATAAGTGCTACCTTGCCGCACCTAAGAGATCCAAGTGACATAGTAGTAGAAGTGGCGCTGAGGCAAGAAGAGGCGTTAGCTTATTGGAAAAATAAAATGAAGGAAGTCCAGGTGGGATAAGGACAGAAAAGAGAGTTTTTCCATAAGAAGAATGCTCAGAAAGGAGGAGCACAGAAGAAGGGAAAAGCTGAAGTGGTTTGTTATAAATGTGATAAGAAAGGACACTATGCTAATGAGTGCCGAACCGGAAAAGGAAAAGGGAAAGAAACGGTTGGAAAGAAGAATATCTTATGCTTTAATTGTGATCAGATCGGCCATTATAAGAAAAAAATACCCAGAGCCTGCTAGAGATGGAAGGGGGCAAGTTTATGCAATGGAGCCTGCAATTTCTAGGCCAGTTGTGTAGGAGAAAGGGAAGGCCGTTTTAGCATTCCGTTTGATACTGATGCATCTCATTCTTTTATTTCTCGTTGTTTTGTAGATAACCTTAATCTAATACCCTCATATTTAGTTACTTCCTTAAAGGTTGCAATCCAATGGGAGGTTATCCGACACTTGGGATGAGGTGTGACCATTTAGAGGTTGATTTTCTAGGTCATGCTTTTTGTTACTGTTTACGTGTATTTGATTTTGTGGGGTTCGGGATTATCCTTGGGATGGATTGGTTAAGTAAATATGATTCTAGTATATTTTTCCATGATAGGAAAATATCACTTAAACATCCTAATTGTAGTGATCTGATAGTTTATACCGTAGAGAGCCCTAGTTGTGAAATGACTTATTTATTGGGTATCATGGAGATGGTGGATGAGTTGCATTGAGTCTTTGTGGCTAGAGAATTTGCAGATGTATTTGTGTCCGTAACTAGATTACTACCGAAATGAGCTAGTGAGTTTCAGATTGATTTAGTGCCTGGAGCAGAACCGGTGAGTAGGCCATCAAGCAGGATGACACCTATAGAGATGAGAGATTTTAAGGTCCAGTTGGTGGATTTGGAAGGTAAGAATTTTATTCGACTGAGTAGTTCGCCTTGGGGTGCAGCGGTAGTGTTTGCTAAGAAGCCGGACGAATCGTCAAGGCTATGTATCGATTATCGTACGTTTGATGAGAAGATGATAAAGAATCGATATCCATTGCAGAGAATTGAAGATTTGTTCGATCAGTTAAGTGGAGCCAAGGTATTTTCTCAACTGGATCTGGTGATGGGATTTCATTAACTTAGAGTTGTAGAGAATTGTATTCCTTTTACGGCATTGAGGACAAGGTATGGATCGTACGAATGGTTAGTCAAGCCGTTTGGACTGACAAATGCACCGACATTCTTTATGGATTTGATGAACCGAATTTTTCGAGAGCACTTGGATAGATTTGTGTTAGTCTTCATAGAAGACATTTTGATGTACTATAAGGATGAGAAGGAGCATTCAGTTCATCTTAGATTTGTACTTGAGATGTTGAGAGAGCATTAGTTAAAGGCTAAGTTTTCGAAGTGTCATTTTTGAAAAAAGGAAGTAAAGTTACATGGTCATGCAGTCCCAGAGAAAGGGTTGTTTGTAGTTCCGACTAAGATTGAGATGGTGAATAATTGGAAGAGACTCGATATGGCGACCGAAATAAAGAGCTTTCTTGGATTGGCTGGATATTATCGAAGGTTAATAAAGAATTTTTCGTGGATAGCTGCATCGATGACTAAGCTTACGCAAAGAGATGTGAAGTTTGTATGGACTGATGAGTGTGAGGATGCATTCCAGAGCCTAAACACTTATTGACCCATGCACAAGTGTTGGTGGTCCTGGAGGGGAATCAGGATTTAGTAGTTTATACTGATGCATGTGGAAACAGATTAGGAGCTCTGTTGATGCAAAGAGGTAAAGTTATGCTTATGCTTCTAGACAGCTCAGAGCATATCAAGTTCGGTATCCTATGCATGATTTGGAGTTAGCTATCGTTATATTTGCTTTGAAGGTGTGGAGACACTATCTATTGGGAGAGAAATTTGAGCTTTATACGGATCATAAGTCGTTGAAGTACTTGTTCTCTTAGAAAGAGCTAAACATGAGACAAAAGAGATGGTTGGAGTTTATTACTGCCTATGATTTTGGAATTGAGTACACACCCAGGAAAGGAAATAAGGTAGTAGATGCACTTTGCAGGAAACATCAAAATGTAGTATTGGCTATGATTGCTGAGTGGACAGATTTAGAAGCATTGTCAGCTTGTAGAATGCAGTTTAGATCTGAGGCAGGTTCTAGTGTAGGAAGTGTTGTACTGTATTGTTTAGAAGTTCGACCAGTAGTGCAAGATAGCTTCTAAACAGGAGGTGGATCCCATTTTGGCTGAACAGATCAAAAGGTTAAGGGAAGGAATAGACAGTGATGACTTAAGGGATTTCAGTCTTGATCAGAAAGGTTGGCTGAGAAAAAAAGGAAGGTTGTCTCTTCCAAATGTAGGAGACATGTGAAAGGATGTTTTGGATAAATGCCATCGTTTGAAGTTCACTATCCATCCAGAAGGATTGAAGGTGTATCAGGATATGAGGAGAAGTTTCTTCTACGAAGGTATGAAACTACGAAGGTATGAAACAGGCCGTTGGTTTATGGTTGAGCAGTGCTTAAGTTGCTTGTAGGCAAAGGATGAACACCATAAGCCAAGTGGATTGCTTCAACCGTTGGGAGTTCCATTGGGGAAGTGGGATTCTATCTCTATGGATTTTGTTGATGGGTTTCCAAGATCTAGTTGAGGGAATGAAAGTATATGGGACATAGTGGATAGATTGACTAAGAGTGCGAAGGGGGTTTTATAAAAGGAAAATTATATCATTCTGATAAATTGGAAAGAAAATCACATTTGTGAATTTATAGTGATATATAAAATGATCGTTTTATGAAAAAGTATTTAGACCTATTTTGAATCGAAGTTTTGAGACAAGTATATATGATTTAAATTTTGAGATTTATAAGAAGTAGTTTTATAGATGGAAATGAGTTTTATATTTGGAGATTTATAAAAGGAGTTTTATAACTGAATTTGGAGTTTTATAAAAAATGTTATAAATAAATTTGGAGATTCATAAAAGTTGTTTTGTGAATGGTATTTTATAAAAGGAGTATAAAAGAGTTTTATAAGTAGAATGGAGTTTTATAAAGGAATTTTAAAAAAGGGATTTATAAAAAAGAACTTTTACAAAAAGAATGAGTCCCGATCTCCATAAAGTATCGTTTTAAATTATGGTGGTATGGGATGTATTCCTTTCATGCTTAACACCAAAAAGAGAAGTGGTTTGGGTTTTATTGTCACTTACATTTTAAAGACATTTGTTTTAACCAAATTAAGTATGGTTTTTGAAATGAAATCATTCTTAAGATTTGTGGATATACTTATACTGTTGATGTAAGTAAATAGAAAAGTTTTCGAAGTATTGTAATTGAAATTTTTTGTGAATATACTTATACCATCGAGATAGGTATATGGATATTTCTCAAGTATTGAAAAGAAAAGAGAGGGTTCGTGAATAATCTTTTGAAAAAGGTATTTTAGTACGAATATTTGAAAAGAGATTTTACTTAATGAAAGGATTAATTATAGAGGTTAGTGGTTGCTTATGTGCTGAACCAGTGTTGGTTTCCATATGGAATTAAATCACTGGTTGAATTGTTTATTTATTTGATAGTTAAATAACCGAGTATAAGATGTTGGCCAGTTTTGAAACAATTGTTGTCGCTTCGGAGAGACTGGGATCAGATATATTTATCTGAAAACCACTTCGAACCGACATAAGCGTTCGAATTAGGACATCTTGAAGATGATGGAATCAAAGATGGAGTTCTTTGAAGTGCAAGGCCTACTTGCTACTAATCTCGAGGACAATTCCAAAATGGATCTAGTAGAAGTATTGTCTTCAGTTTGTTCATATCTTGAACAACTTGTATGAATAAATGCTAACATTGCATTGTTGCCTTGAGGGCAATGTTAGCATTACAAGTGGGATTTCTATATAAAAGGCAAAACGTGGTCACAACCTCACAACCTGGAATGGCAAAAATCAAGGTAGATGCAACAGGTCTATGTGGGTCACACCCATTAGGATATGTCATCACCCATCTTGATCACTATCTGATTTTATGTATGTTTCGAGCTTGAGGAAAAAGGTTGCAAACCAATGATGTGATGACATATTCGATACTATCTGTAATGGGGTAGGTCGGTTCTGTGTTGGTAGAGTTTCCCGGTGAGGCCCTCGGTACATTTTCTAAAGGTGTACTTGACAGGTGGTACCCTGGTTCCTTTTCATTGTATGGAATCCATTCTCCAATACGTGACTTTATGGACTTAGTTGTACACTAAATATGCTGGAATGTAATTAATGCAATCATTTCGGCTATGGTTCAATATTTATTTTAGACCCTAGACATTTGTTAACAAGAAAACTTGTCAACACCTCAAAGTAGGATTAAAAGTGAGAACGGCCACTTTGAAACCACCTTTCGAATCATTCAAGGTAATCTAAAACACTTTCAAAACCACCTTTCGATATGGTTGAGGTAAGTAGGATTAAAAGTGAGAACGACCTCTTCGAAACCACCTTTTGAATCAGTCAAGGTAATCTTAAACTCCTTCAAAACCACCTTTCGATATGGTTGAGGTAATCTAAGGTAGTGGCTTAATGGTATCTAAGGGTTTTAACTGTGTCGGTGGGCTTTTATTCCTTCAAAAGGTATCCCTTCAAATAGCATTGATGCGAGTACTCTATAGTTGAATCCATATATAAGCATTGTATCAGATTCTATATATTTGAGAATACCATGCACTTACTTTATTAATAACTTTCTTAAATACAAGAGGCCTAAGTATTACAGAGAAGTAAAATCCCCAATTTGATCTAAGGATTAGGGTTTACAAATTTAAGAAAAGAACAAGTATCGAATGAATGAATTCAGATCCCTAAAACAATACCCCTAGGGTCTTATTTATAGGTGCAGATTGGAACCTTTCGCATCGGTCCTTTCGACTTAGTCGAAAGGGTACCTTGAAGACCTTTCATCGCTGTTGAATTTAGGGCACCTTTCTAACTCCGCTTTTGAATAAAACTTGGGTTCTTTCGACTCCATCGAAAGGTGTAAAAGTGTCCTTCACCTTGTTGTTGATGTGTTGTGTAAGTAGGAAAGGATGTTGGCTTTTGACACTATCAAAAGGGGTATCTTCGGGGCTTTGAATGACTTAAGGCGTAGTAGAAAGCTTATTTGCGAAAGGTAGCTTTCGAAAGCATTTCCATTGATTAATGTGGAATGTCCATCTTCTGGTATTTGAGGAAGCAATATTGGTTATATGTGAGATCTTTTTTTATTCGTTGAAGGTTTCAACTAATTCAAAAGGCTGATCTATGTTTTTGAAGGGGTCACTTTGGCTAAATGTTCTTCTGCGGAGGGTAAACAATGGCGAAACCCACCGATTCGAAAGGTTTGGCGCATATGCGGAAGCTTGCTATCTGATACCTTCAAAAGGTGCTTTTAACTCATACAAAACCCCTTTATGCATGTGGAACAACTGTTTTGAAAGGGGTTAACTAAAGCGAAAAGGTAGTCTCGTTCCCTTTCGACCTCTTCGAAAGTCCATTGCTCATCCAATATTTTGCAGAAGCATCCCTTCGACTCTTTCGGTAAGTCTTGCTATTGCTACCATTCTTTATAAATCCTTCCTCTATATTCTATTAGGTTTCAAAAAAGTTGGAGCGGTTTCTGATGATAACACTTGCCCTCCCCCCTAGCGAAGGGATGCTCCTGACTTTTCAAGTCAACTGTTTCGACACCCATCATTATTTTAGCATATAATCTTCCTACCTTTTGATATTCCCAAATGAATCTTGGTCGTTCATTTAAATCTGATCAAATGTCTTTCCCTGCATTTGCTTTACTTATAAATCACGCTTCCTTCTTCCCCTTTTCATTTACCTACAACTAAAACCTTGAAGCAAGAATCATAAATTTCAACCTCTTACTAAATTCTTAATTTCAAGAGAAACAAATTCAGATTCAAGGTAAACATCCATCGTTTTATATTATAGATCGATTTATCACATTTAATTTCAATTTCAAATTCTTAGCGTTTGAATTTGTGTCACTATTTTAAATTTTGAAAATGATTTAAGTTTATCATTCGTATAAAATGATTTTTAGATTCATTTTTTATGCTGACATGGATTATTAATCCATGGCATCAATTAGATTTTGAGCTTGGATTTGCCAAATTTGGGGTTTTAGCTGCTATTGAATGCAAATTCAGGCTTCAATTCTGTTATGCTCAAATTCTTTTGGTTTTTTAAGTTAAAAATTAACGTCCCTTGCTATGAATTAAGAAAAATATACTTTTTATTACAGTCGAAAACCTTATCCAACCTTTCGACTTGATCAAAATCCCCAGAATTGAGACAAGCCTATCCTCGAAATTCTATCTTGCCCTTTCGACTTATTCGAAACCCATAATAGTCAATAGGAATATAACCATCATTTTCTCAATGTAAACATTGTCAAAATGTCTTAAGGCCCTTTCATTTGTATTAAAATTACCTTGCTCCGAGTCTTTCGGCTTAATGAGAGTACAGCGTTTTGGCAATATTCACATTTTTAAGTAGAATAAAATCTGAAAGGTATATTTGACGTGATCGGGGGATGTTGTTAATGGTTTCGACAATGTATATATCCAAATTGATATTGTGTGGATAGTTGCACTTATTAATAGCAAAAAAATTTCCTTCGGGCTTTCGACTTTGTCGAGGGGTGTGTTCAGGTGCCTATATTCCATCTTCCCTTTCGACACTGTCGAAAACTCAATGAATCTCATAATTCTCTTTAACTTTAACCCCCTTTCAAAGGCATGAAACTATATGTTTCGTTGGATATTTGAGCCATCGCAATAGGCTTTCGACACCTTCGAAAGGCGTTATAGTGAGATGAATTATAACTTTAATGAAACTATTTCACCTGCCAGGATCATTGGTTTAAAAAGAGCTTCCAATAAATCAACAAAGGTTATAGTTTCATAGCTAGAATCATCCCCAAAGAAGACTGAAGCAATTTCAAGGTATTTCCTTATATCTTCACAAGACGAAGTAGACGCAATCCTTAACGACTTCGGAATTACAGGAGTTGAGGCTATTACTCTTGGTGATACAATGATACCATCCAAAATCCTCCCGAATGATATTTCGCTTACACCACCATCCACAATTGGCATGGAGGTTTCATTCCATTTCCTGAGTTCTTGTCAATATTTCTGAGTTACCTTGGCATAGCTCCTATTCAGTTATCGCCAAATGTATATACATATCTCATCTCCTTAGAGCTCATGGCCTTAGAGTCGGGCATTCCTTCTCTAAGTGCTGAAGTTCTCAATTACTTGGTGCATCTTATCAAGCTTAGCAATTTGAACAACCAAATTTTCAGGGTTAACCCTTACAAGAAGTTTGTTTCAAAGGGAGTAAACAAATTCAAAGATTGGGATATGCAATTCTTTTATGTCAAATGCTTTCCAAGTTTCAGTGGAGCTTTCTCTTCTCCTCGTAAGTAGATCATTACAATTATTTTCATTAAATTACTTTTTTTTTCTGAATAACATTTCTTATTAGGCCCTGCTCCTAAGGATCTTGACGATGAAGGCAAGAAATTGTGAAGTTGTTAACCGCTACCTCAAACATTATCGGGAATGGGCTCACATTGCTGACCTACAACAACCTTCAGAAATATTCTCTCCTTCCAAAAGGCAAGAGGATTCTCAGAAAACCTCCTCTTGTCCAACATACTTCCAAAGCAAACGCTTCTTATCCCTATGTGACCCCAAAAACTTTTCATCTTTGTCTCCGATTTGTCTTGACCAGCCTGGTAAACTTGAGTGTACCGTTTGTAACTTACTGTTATATTACTCTTTATATTGCTTTACTAACCTATGCTTTTTAGTTTTACCAGCTGCTCCTTCGTCTGAACTATCCACAAGAGATCCACTTCTTCCACCTTCTGAATCTAGTGCTTTAGCTCTAACTCAGGCCATTGCTAGGTCAAAAATGATCGCTAAAAGAAAATTGAGTGGAGTGACTGTGGCAGGTCCTTCTAAGAAAATTAAAACTGCTGATGTCCAGTCTTCTCTTCCTCCAAAAGAGGGTGAACCAGTTGATGTAGGCAAAGCTCTAGAAGGACCTACTCTTGATTCCACTGCTGACCAACCCAGAATAATTCCTCAAAAGGACGACTTCATATCTCACATAGTTGTGTCCAATTCTCCAGCGTTATTGACAAGATGCAAAAGGATTTAGCCACTTCAACTCCCTTCCAAGAGTTGAATCCTTCTAGACTCCTATCACCGGTGTCTCCTAAGGTTTTTAAGGAGATTGTACAATCAATTATGAATTCTCTATCATTCTCTTCTATTTAACCGCCTTCCTCTATACCCGATCTGACAAGTCATTGTCGAACCCTCATCAAACAACAACTCCTGGTATGTTTCATACTACTTGATTTTCTTATTGCCATTTTATATTAAATCTTGACTTACGTTTTACTTTCCCTTTTAGATCTCCAAAATTTGGCACTCCCTCCAAGAACACATTTCAAAGTCTTCCGCTGAGACATCTAAGCTCAAAGAAGAAGTCTCAACTCTAAGTAACTTGATTACTTCCCTCGTTGCTGCTAAAGATAACGTAGTGAGGGAACAAGAATTATTGAATGCTTCTCTTTTTCAAGCAGAATCTACAATTTCGGAGGAGAGGACTGCAAAACAAATCTTAGCCGATGAGGTTTTGGCCTTGAAAATTACTCTAAAAGAGTTGGAGGAAGAAAAGGCCAGGATGAAAGCTAAACATTTTTCCCCCAGAAGAGATGTACATTTTTCAACAAGAAATTGGAAAAGAAAAGGAATTCTTTAAACATGGCCATCAAAACCACCTTCGAGGCTAAACAAAAGGCATCACAATTTCTGAGCACTTCTCTGAATGACATCATCGTAAATTCTTATGAGGATGCCTTCATGCTAGCTTACTCCGACAATATAGAGAAGTGTTCAGATTTAAGCTTTCCCTCACTCGATCCTATATTAGTTAAAAGATGCATAGACAAAATCAAGGAAATGAAGCAAGGGACTGAGGTCCCTGATAGAGAAGAAATTGATGCCTCAAAACTCCTATCTTTTGAAGTCCCTCATATAGGAGGAGATTCCGATTCAGATGAGGAGAGAGACAATGAGGATGATGAAGCCATTGTTGAAGAAGGCGACAATGACGATGACAATGATGATGATAGCCCAAATAAGGTGATAGACGTCAGGGTTTTGGTGATAATGGGTGCGATCATGATGACTCTCACGGAGGGGGTGACGATGACACTTTCAAGGTTTCACATAAAGCCCTCCCTTATCTTAGTGCCTGCGGAACGGGTCAAACTGAATTTCCTAAACCCTCTGATCTCCATGAAAAAGACTCCAATATTGATGCTTGAGAGCAAGAGGGGAAAAAGCAGACCCTTCAAACTTCAATTCCTGTTTCTCAAGTATGGAATTCTTTGTTAAAATGGCTCTCACTTTCAAGATAATATTGGCTAATATCTTTCCATTTTAGATAAGGAAGAAATCCATTCACTTTATAAAACAAAACCTGAAAGAAAACAGGCATAAATAAATAGCTTGCACTACACCAAAACGGAGAATTTCCAACCAGTATAACCGTCGCGAGTAATTTCAGTAACACTTATACGTGTTGCAATAGAGGCATGGGCATTCATTTGTAACACTTATACTCGTTACTAAATTCTAACTACCAACGGTATTAAACGTTGGAATATATTTTTTCCCAACGGTTAAAGCGTTGGAAAATATTTTTTCCCAACAGTTATAAACGTTATAATATGATACTTGCAACAGATATATCTGTCGCAAATTTCATGACACCAACATATATAAGCGTGAGCAATAACAAATTAGTAACATAAATAGATGTTGGTAATCTCTATTTCCTAACATTAATAACCATTGCAATAATTAATATGGTATGCATGATTATATTATAGACCATATTTAATATGAATTCAAAAATAATATTCTCAACTTAGCAAATTATAACCAAATCAATATCAAGAAACAACGTTCATAATCATGATCACAAAATAGAATATCAATTAACAAAAGACAAGTTCAATACATAATTAAGTTACCAAATTCAATGCATAACTACCAATTCCATATTAATATCAAATTGGAATAATAAAAGACATGACATAGTTCATAGTTAAAGTCTACAAATGTTGAATATGGAATTTCGATCATTTAACGAAGCCTCTATCTGAAAATTCACATAGCTTGTACATTCCATTTTGATGACCATCGTAAATTGATGCATCTGATTCTATAACATCAACCACCCAAGTAACTTTCTCCACAGTTTCAAGATCTTCTACTCCAATATTACCACTAGAACTACCATCCAATTTCCTCTTTTCCTCTGCTTCTTCTATAAGTGCCTACATGCATTCAATATTACATTAAATTAAAATTTATACTAAAAAGAATGACCATCAGTAATCAAGGTGATAACACATGATTTAACAATAAGAAGACATTAAATAAAAGGGAAAAATTACAAAAAAATTAAAATTAAAAAATAAACAAACCGAATACTAAGTTTTACAGTTTGTACTCGGTTTTTAAAACTGAGTACTCGGTTTTAAATCCAAGTACGAAGTGTTAAAACCTACTACATCTACATCTGAAGGCTTTAAATTCCATCTACCCAATTTCAGTTAAGTTAAACCTATCTATTTCTCTCTGATAATCAACAAAAAAAAATCAGTAAAACTTTATAAACACAACAGTACGCAGTAGGCATGAATGAATTGTACAAATTTGCACGCTACTGCTTTTTTGGTGGCGCACTTATAATGAATGACAAAAAGCACTGTATAACTCAAAAGAGATAAGTTAAAACCTGTTTTTTTGAATAATAAGCAGCCGTCGGATTCGCTTATAAATATGATTTAATGGTTACTCTTTATGAGCTGTATTTCAAATATAAATGAAAAATAAGTAGATAAATGGTTATTCAAATATTTTCGGTATTTCAACTTTTTATTTTTTTACTGACATTATTTTACTGACAGTGCAAAAAAATAAGTGTATGTAAACAGTTGAATGGTTGCCATTACATATAAGAAGATACAAAACAGTTTCACATGAAACAGGTTGCACAAATTATTGAAATTTTCAAAATTTTCATTTAACTTGGCAATATATGCGATAATTTGAAATAATATTCAAAGTGGCAATTTAACTTGGCAATTTGCAAGGTTCGAACCTAATATTCAAAGTGGATAGAATCAACTCCGATTCTATTGGAGATATAGCATACAAAATGGATAAAGCCCTATCAAATATGCCATGGATGTTGACAAATTCCCAAATTCCACTGCTCACAATAGACAGTATCAAAGGATGTAAAACCTTTTATAAAATACATGAAGCATTGACAGGGACAAATGATGCAATAACACTGATGTTGTAGTCAGGTTTACAACTTAATTTCAACCCAGAATGCATAGAAATTGAACTTAAAAGTTATGGTTATAGTATTTTCCTTATTACTTATCACATTAATTGTCATGTTTTATTTTTTTTTCCTTTCATGCTATAATGATTCTCTTCATCTCCTCCTTAATATTACATGCTGCCAGTTAATCATCATTACTCACCACTGTTTTAGGAATTTGGAAACCAATTCTCCTTTCAAATCCTTTCATTACCGTCATTCTCAAATTATTCTAACCTTGAGTCAACCATACCCAACCCAAGATCACAAATCTCTGTTCCTCAATTCTCATGAATCCATCTTCAAGCAAACGAGCTTCCATCCATTCTGCACACTCCGTAGGGTATATTTTTCTAAATCGTTTAAAATAAATAATTTTACTACATTTATCTTGATTCGCAGGTTTTGTTGTCTAAAATTCTCTTTTATTTCTTATTTGATTGTATGTTTAACGGTAAAAAATAATCACGTTTGAATTCTTTCTTCACATTGTTTCCCAGTTACTATTATGTACAAATAAGATAATTCAGATTTAGAATTTCGTTGATAAAGGCATAGGGTAAATTCTTTGCTTTATTTTTTCATACTATCATATAAGGTAAAGAACAGTTGAAGAAAACATAGGGCTTAATCAATGAAAATGAGCTGGGTATTGTAATGCAAAGGAACAAATTACATTCTGTATAAGAATTTTGTGTTTCTCGTCATTGTCATTTATTCTATGTATGTTTATGTAAACAACTAATCCAAATTAAACCTTTCTTTGTTGCAGGTTTCAAGATAAAATTTGATCTGTTGATTGAAATAAGTACGATTAACAAATATCACTAGACTAGAAAATACGCAGAAGTATAGCAAGTTATTGTAACTTTGTGGGAGATTTTTAAATGAGAATGACAAATAAACATGGATGATCCACTCATCGAAAGGAATTAATGTCAATGGGAAGGCTTTGGATGCTTAACCAAATAATGAAGAATTTTACCCTAATGATTTTTGTTTTTGAAATGGTACTTCATATAGAACATGTCACTGGGACAACATATCATTTGTCAATAAACGTTCGAATCACGCTATCCAGGTTTCAAACTTGTGACATCTCGCACCAAAGCCAAATCACCTTACCCTAATGATTTTATGGATGTAAGGTAAAGAAATTATTTTAGATATATTTTAATCATTGAATATTTTTCAATCCATACATAAACATTTTCAATCTACACAAAAATGTACTAAGTAGCATTACTGTTCCTGATGCTTAGGTCAAAAAAAGTGTATAATGCCATAAGTAATGCTATAAATGTAACAATCGTATTATGGAACTATATTGTGTTATGCTTTAATGTTATATGATATATTTATTGACAAATAGAAGCTGAAAATAAGATATGGTGAAGGAAAAAGAGCATTACAAGTATAGAGATACTAGAAAGCGGTTACTTGGAAGCATAGTTATCAAGGCAAGGCGTGCGCCTAGGCGCGCCTTGGCTCAAAAAAGCTCAGGCCCAACGTTGTGTGCCTTTTTGCACGTTGTGCGCTTTTTTGCAGTTTGAGTGCGCCTTTTGCAAAATTCAAATTTTAGTTTACAAAATAGTTAAATAAAAAATTTAAATGGTTAAATGAATTATAAAATTAGTTAAAATTTATTATTTAGATAATAAAATATTTAAATAGTTGAATGAATTATAAAATATGGTTTAAATTTTAATTTGTAGTTAGTAAAATAGTAGATCAAACTTGTATAAAAGGCACGCAAAAAAGCCCAAGGCTCAAAAAGCCCCAAGGCTCAAGGCTTGCGCCTTTTTGCGCCTTTACTACTATGCTTGGAAGTGAAAATTTGGTCTGTTATTCATACCATCCACTTCAAGTAATTCTTATATATTGCATAGTTATCATGTGTTTACTTATGCGTTTACATCAATTTTCTTTATCTGGATCAGTATTTCTTTGTACGATACCGATTACCAGTTTGAAGGTCCCTAACCCCCGTGATATATTAAACAAAATGGATGTTGAGGTTCAATTCAACACTGACAAGTTGAATAATAGGAGTAAAAATTAGGCGTTGAATATCAAAATATTCATATGTTTCTTTTTTCATTTTTTATCCAAGTTCTACTCTTAATTTAAAAATCCTTGCAAGTTTTATATTAAATAATTAAATGTTTTGGGAGCTTCACCATTTGAAATATGAATATATATTAAAAGAATGTTACCAGTAATTGAAGAGATTAATGTAGTGATCGGTTAAAAAAACCACTTACATGAGTCTCATCATGACCAGCCAGGAGAATCATTGACACCAAAAGCAATGGAAATTGTTGGAGGGTCCAACTCAATAGTAGGAAGAGCAGTCATGACCTAAACATGCAGTTGTTACAAAAACTAAATACTAATATTAAAAATCAAGTTCAGGAGACCTAAAAAAGACTTAAATCTGGAAACAGTTGGTGACAAGGATACAGCTTAAACCATTAATATAGGATGCTACCTGAATCATAGTGTAGGTGACAATTTTTATTATGTAACAGATTGGTGAATCGGATAACAGGAGCAACGGAAAATTTTACTAGTTAACTAAATTAACACTAAGCCACAAAGTAATTAGAGTATGATAATATTATAAAGTGTGATAAAATATATGAATTGCATGGTACCTCCATATTTGTTGTTGTGGGGCCAATTGATGGATTAGATAATCCTGTCATTGTGATAATATCACCAGCTCCTGCGCTGTCAATTACAATCATGCTTGTTCCTTTCTTTTTCATTATCTTAATTATATGGCATGTACAGTAACATCAATTAGAATGGCTTATGGGAAGAAATTTCACTTAATACTTATTGAAACATGACTGTAAAAATATAAGGATGACACATCCTTCCTTCCACTAATTTTTTGACTCCATTGTCTGTGACATGCAGAGCATGTAATTTGGCACCGATATGAACCACTACTGTAGATATACGTCCCATCAATATTCGTCCAAGGTAAAAATCACGCTCCATCATTGAGACATGCAAAAGCGTACAATATATGTTTTTTGCAAAGAACGATCTAAAGAAAATAGGACAGTGTTGGTACCGTGGGTATTATAGATGAAAACAACTCACACAACATTGATCTATGCCACTGATTTGGGAAAAATCTGATAACTACAATAGTACAATTTGTCTTCAACCTGGATAAAATTGTTGCATCTATCTTATGCAATAGAAAATATATTGCGGGCAGAATCACGGATGGCATTGGATCGATGTATTACTTGTGTTTCAATATTGTCACGCTATACTACAATTGTATTAGAGTGGCTTTTTCTTGGTTTTCTTGGATTTTGTTCGTGCTGAAAAATTTCGCAGACGCAATACTTCATAGTTTCTCCAGAAATATTGTCTAAAACATTAAGGATACAGGATGTGCTGTTTCTAAAAACCAATTTGTTTTTCCATAAAGAACAAAAAAGCTAACCCAAACACAATTTTTTACCCAAAATTCCAAGTCTTTGTTCGCTGTAATTGAAAAGATAGCTTTCTAGAGTAATTTTTAGAAACTAGCTTCTAAAAAACAAGTGTTCCTTGCTGAAAATGCCAAAAAAAAAGGGGTAAAAGTCTAAAAATCGTAGATCATTTGGATAGCCCTTTATTGTTAAATAGCAAATCCTCATTGCTCAACCTTCTCCAAAAAGTTTAAGTACTCAGTTTTATAGTTTGTACTCAGTTTTTAAAACTGAGTACTCAGTGTACTCAGTTTTTCAAATTGAGTACAAACTGAGTGCTCAGTTTTAAAACTGAGTACAAAGTGTTAAACCTACTACATCTGCATCTAAAGTCTTTAATTGTTCTCCAACTGATCCAACTACCCAATTTCTTTGATAATCAACAAAAAAAAAATAGTAAAACTTTATAAACACAACAGTACGCAGTTGAGGCATGAATGAGTTATATAAATTTGCACACTGCTGCTTTTTTGGTGGCACTTATAATGAACAAAAAGCACTGTATAACTCAAAAGAGATAAGTAAAAGCAGTTTTTTTTTAATAATAAGCAGCTGTCGATTCGATTATAAATATGATATCATGGTTACTCTTTATGAGCTGTATGTCAAATATAAATAAAAAATAAGTAAATAAATATTTATTCGAATATTTTCGGTATTTCAACTTTTTATATGTTTAAGGATAGTACAAAAAAATAAGTGTATGTAAACAGTTGAACAAAGTGTATAATGCCATAAGTAATGCTATAAATGTAACAATTGTATTATGGAACTATATTGTGTTATGCTTTAATGTTAGATACTATATTTATTGATAAATAGAAGCTGAAAATAAGATACGATGAAGGAAAAAAGAGCAATACAAGTACAGAGATACTACAAAGCGAGTTTAGTGATTACTTGGAAGTGAAAATTTGGTCTGTTATTCATACCGTCCACTTCAAGTAATGCTTATATATTGCATAATTATCATGTGTTTACTTATGTGTTTACATCAATTTTCTTTATTTGGATCAGTATTTCTTGTACAATACTGATTACTGGTTTGAAGGTTCCTAACCCACGATATATTAAACAAAAAGGATGTTAAGGTTCAGTTCAACACTAACAAGTTGAATAATAGGACAAAAAATTAGGCATTGAATATCAAAATATTCATATGTTTCTTTTTTCATTTTTTATCCAAGTTCTACACCCAATTTAAAAATCATTGCATGTTTTATATTAAATAATTAAACGTTTTGGGAGTTCCACCATTTTAAATATAAAGATCTATTTAAAAAATGTAACCAGCAATTGAAGAGATTAATGTAGTGATCAGTTCATGCATAGTATGCTTAGGTATTTACTTTTTTTTAATAATTATTAGAACACGGAAAAAAGAATCGACTAAATCCATTTTTTCTAATATAGCATTGGATACACTTAATTAATAGATTATCAGCCATGAATTTGTGTAGGTCAACACAAGCATAATTTGTTAAATATACGACGAATAAAAACTACAATGAAGCTACTACATCTAAGAAGTACTTGTTTTAAATTTCTTTTACATTTGAACATCACTATTTACTACATATAAACACACACAAACTATTTTTTTCTTCTTCTGTACAATCTTAAACTTTAGCAAATAACAACCACCATAGCTTTCATGGATTTTTGCATATAACTAGCAAGTTTTATTTTAGCATACAACCACCATACTTTATGGAAACTTTTCATATGAAACTCTACAAAAATAAGGTATGAGGTTATTTTTGATACAACTATTATATGATAAATTAGTTGATCGAAACAGAGATTATACCCGTTAAGATGTTTGGATGGCTGAGCGGTTTAAACCAACTTGTTGCGATGTTTGTCAGGTGCTTGATTTGTTTAAATCATAGCTCGTTGCTATTTCTTCCATGTCCTGATTAAAAGAATATTATGAGTTAATTTACTGACAGCATATACCCCCAGAGTCTAAACCATCTCAACATGACTTTTGCCATTATAATCTGGGAGAGAAGTTAGTAAAAAAATGAGCAGTAGTGTGGTAGGATGACAGTTGTACAAAATGAAAACTATCGAGATTTACTGAAAGCATTGTTACCATCACTCAGGTCATATGTTTACATACATATGTCAACTATCAAATGCAAAGCAAGGTGTGGGAAAGAAAAGGTGCAGACTGACATACCTTAAAACGAATTCATAAAACTGCAAAATGATTTTGGAAAATGACAAATTACAGAAATGAAGTTCAAACGTATACCGTCCACTACTGGGAACGGGAAAAAATATCAAAACCAAAGATTAATGAAAATTATATCATATCCATCGCAATTCCTTACTAGAAGTCGTGATAACATGGCTATTTTCAACATCACCAAGGAAATCAAAGCAATAGCCACGAGTACACGACAACAGTACTTTAAAATAGACATATGAAACGTTCCAAATTAAGTGAAATCGCAAATAGTAATCACCGCTGACCGTCAACCAATACTTGACTTTGTTATTCGAATTCCAAGAATAAAAATTCACCTTTAGATTCCTTGCATAGATTCCAAGAAATCGCAAGCCCTAGATATTTATTCCCTTTGGTTTCTGGGGGTAGCATGGAGAAGATGAAAATTGAAGCGTAGGTTCTGTTTGAGAAATAGAAATCTAGTATTACAACTTTACCCTTTTGTTTTACACGAATTTTCATTAGTACCAAGTTTTATAACGGGTACGAGCGTCATAAATAATTGAGGAGATTACTTAGAAAAGGCCTTGCTCATCCTCAAGATTGGCTGGATATTGTTTTGTTAGAGATATGTAGAAGCTTTGTATGCAGCATCCCCGCTTTCGCTTTGATTTTCTAGGCAAAGAAAAGGAGAAGCTCTTTAAGGAAATTCATGCATATCATACAAAATTGATTTGTGGTCGTGATAGTCCTCCGGCCGGAGAATGAGATTATAGCAATTGTCCCCCAGTTATTACCCTAGAAGGATTTAATACCACTTTTGAATCGACTATCACTCTTTCGGCTAACTCTTTAAATAAAGTTAATAATGTTGTTCATAGACTTTAAGTGTGATAGGACAAAGCAAGTATTTGACTATTTCATTGATATTGTACCCTTTGTTTTATTTCTTTTTGAGTTATAACCCCTACTATTGTAATAAAAGAAATTTGTTCTCTGGGTATTAATTTTTTTTATTTGAATAGAAATTACAGTTAGCTATCACACCACTCTCACTAGATCCGTTATCTCGTTTCACTAGTATTAGAGATAAGTTGGTGGAAGATCTTGAGAAGAGAAGCCTAATTAAAGATCTTTTGTCCATCCGACTTCAAGGTAATACTGAAGCGTTGGAATGGCATAGGAAATTTTTACTTCAAAAGGCAATTATTAGAGACCTTAATGATCAAATCAATAGTCTCGAAGCGGATATCAAGAATAAAGATGAAATAGTTTACCAAATTAAATTAAACCCTTCGATTGACTTTGACCATGAAATGTCTAAGCTTTTCCAACAGGTAAGCGATTTGGAGATAAAATTAAAAGATAGTCAAGCTCAACGTAAATCCTTGGAATTTATCATGGGAAGCGGTATTCCGAATATCAATTTACCAACTTCTCCAATCGCCTCATCTGTTGTAAAATTGACAAGGTCTTCGTCTTTAGCTATTCAAAAATTCACTACTACAACAAACCCTTCCCAGGTATGGACGAGAAGACGGTAGATGAATGGTGTAGAAATGTTAAATTTGAAATGATGATATATTTTGACGATCGATAGAAAGTGAGGTACTCGCAATGCATTAATGAATATGCAGCCAAAATCCAAAGGCTTGAATATGATAAATATCTTTGTCAAAAGCATATCACTGATTTAGAATGACAAAACAAGACCCTTAAAGGCGCTAATAACTCTTTCAATCGCGCTTTGAAGACTCGTATTGAATCTATTGATAGTGCCAACGAAATTAAGAAGAAGGAAAAGAAGCTCAAAGAAATTCTTTGCATAGCGATTCGCCACATTGTAGTTCCTCTAATTGTTGAGAATTTAGACAAAGTTGTCCAGGATCTTTGATGTATACACTAATGTCATATAATATTCTTGTAAATAATTTTGTAAATTATGTAAATATCACCTGGTTTGTTGTCCTTTCCTGTACTCGTAATGTTGTTTCTGAATTTGCCTTTTGATAGCTTTGACTACGGTTTTCTTTTGTGTTTGTTGAATCATTTGGTCTTCCTCATCAATCTTTGTTTCCTATAAAGTACAAGTAGGCAACATTTCTTATCATTTGTTTGAAGTTTATGCAAAAATATGTCCAGCAGTTTGTTCATAACATTGTTGGAAATAATATTAGAATTTTTGATAATTAAAATACCAGAATTCTAATTTCGGGAACAATGGAAATTAATAGATTATTATCTTCGGATAATAAGTGAGGAGAAAACCACAATTGGTAATGATATTGGACCGGAAATTCTCGTTCGACAATAAAAGAAGGACCTATATTCAACTTTGGTGATAATGAGAGAAGTCCAGAATTTCAACTTTGGCTACATTAATAGAAGACTAGAAATCTGATTACCAGAATAGAAGTTCATAAATATTCTTCTAGAAATAATAGAAAATCCAAAACTTAGATTTATGTAATGATTTAATAAGTGAAGTCCAGAAGTTAATAGCTGTAGACCCGAGACCCAGATTCGGGTATTAAGAGAGATTTAGAAATTATTATCTGAAAATTAATAGAAGACCAAAAGTCCATAACAGAAGACTTGAAATAAAATGAGACCCGAAACCCAGATTCGGATATTTGTGAGTGGAGTTCAGAAATCATCTTATGAATATATAATGGCAGCCCATGAGTTCACAAGAGAAGATCCGAAATCCATATTTGGGCATTAATGAGTGAAGTTCGGAAATCATCTTTTTGGAAATTAGCTGATGGTAGTGAATTTATATGTAGTCCGATAGTTATTATCCCGACATAATAGAAGATTAGATATCCGTTCTTGGAAATAAGAAGGAACATTTAGAAACTATATGAATAATGGAAGTTCAAAATCCTTATCTAAGCCTTTTGTTATGCATCACTCTTCTTTGATTATCTAAACCTTTAGCTTCTTGTTGCTTATTTGATTCATGGAACTTGATTCTTTTGATACACGCCATCACATAGGCTTCGTATATTATTGATGTTTTGTGTGCCATCTTTAGGGCTTGGACGTCTTAGTCTGTTGTTGTCCGGTGCGCTTGGTTAGCTTATCCACAAGCAGAACCCAAGGACTTACCCGACCTTCCTCCAGAAGGTGCTCCAGCCAGGCCTTGTAGGCGGGATTGAAATCTTGTTCGGTGTCTTGACTAGACCATATCGTGGGGGATCAAGGGCTTACTCCATCCTCCCTCCAGGAGGTGCTCCAGCCAGGCCTTATTGGCTGGACTGAAGGCTGGTTGGTGCCTTGACCTAGCCATAACGTGGTGCGTTCAAGGGCTTACTCCGTCCCCCTCATGGGGCGCCATGATATGGCCATAGCGTGGCGTGATCAATGGCTTGTAGATACTTTATCTTGGCCATAGCATGCGCGGATAAAGGTTTACTCTAGCCTCCCTCCAGGAGGCGCATTGATTGGCCAACTCCGCGTGGACAAAGGCTTATAACAGTTTAAGGAAGTCTCCAAGTTTTAGGAGAATTCTACTCCCGACCATGTAGATTTTTCTTTGAAAAAAGTTGCTTTATTGAATTCGACTAGGATTGCTTCAAAAATCTATTGATTAGTTTCATGCCCTTTCATCATATGGTAATGACAATAAGATCCTCACATATTCCTTTCATATTTGGGTTTTTTCTTTTTGGATGGCCAATAATCGAGTTCCTCCCTTGTTAATATGTAGATGTTCTCGATTGATGTAGTCAAGTTGTGTAACATCCCCTATCTAGAGGCCCAAAACTAAGCGCTACAGATGTTGTAGTCATCAATAGTATTAGATTTCGGCGACTAAATACGGCTATGTTAATGGTACTAATAATATCAGAAGCACTTGAATATGAAACAAAACACATATTTCAAAACAAATTTTAACTCCATTAGATTTCAAAACCAATTGTTTCACATTCACAACACATAATCCCAAATCGTTCCCAAGCACAAATCAAATATAATTACTACAAAATACGCCAAGAGCGGTATATGAAGATACCCCCTTGGTTGATTAGAGTTATATAGTCATAATAGACCTAATACAAAACAGCACAGCGGAAAATCCAACAAAACACAACAAGAACTGTAACTCCTAAATAGCTATCTGTTTGCCTCCTACATGCCTCTGGTAGCTTATTCGTCATCCTACTAAAACCTGAAAAAGACCTTAATCCCTCAGCCTACTCAAATTAATTTTGAGCACCGGAGAGTTTAAGGGGAAAACATAAATTTCGAGTCAGACATAAAGCCTGGTATGAATAATACTATACATCCCGGTTAAACATGTTAAGTGAGACCACGCGCTTAGCAGAACGGGTCCCCTCACTAACATCCTTTTAAAACATATCTTTTGCAAAACCTTTCATAAAACCATATACCGTGCCCCTGCATCCACAATGGTTAAAACATGTATTTATAAAACATTATGGTGATATGCATACTTGAAAACAACTAGGATTACCCCATCCTCAATTAGTGTTTAATTATATCAAAGAGGGAATACCTATTCCACATTCATTTTGCTTAAGTTAATGTAGACTATTCATCTCACATCACATAGTTTTCCTAGGACGACTATGAACCCATCAATTTTCCACTTGATTCATGCTAGCCCCACGAATCTAACTATTTCATGTTAGCCACATGAATTTAACGGTCTCATGTTAGGCCAATGAGTTTATTTATATCATGTTAGCCCCATGATTCTATTTGTATCATGTTAGCCCGATGATTTTAATTGAATTTTCCTTTTGACTCATGCTAGCCCCATGAATCTATTTATATCATGTTAGCCCCATGATTCCATATATATATATATATATATATATATATCACATTAACCCTATGGTTCTATTTATATCATGTTAGCCCCATGATTAACCTATTTCCATCAGTATCCCTAACTTAGGTCATATTCATTTATTGTATCCATTGGTACCCGTAAAACCCTTAGAACTCCAAAACCTTTCGAAACCATTGAAATTCAACCCTTGGAAACCATTGAACCTCAAACCTTTCGAACCCATTGAACTTCAAACCTTTCGAAAGCAATAAAACCTTAGACATCCTATTTTAAAATGACTTGAAACATTGCCTTAGAAAATCTTCGGGAATCCTTCCATTTAAAACCTTCCGAAATCATTCAGAAACTAAATCTTTTGACCTAGTCGGAGGCTACCTTTCGTCCCCTTCGAAAGCTTTGCTTTCGACCCCTTTTAAAACCATTCAGTAAACAAATCCATTTGAAAGCATTAACTCTTCTTTAACACAACCTTTCGAAAACTTTTCTGGGTTCAATTTAAAACCGGTGGAAAACCTTCTTTTAAACGACTCCATTGGAAGCAACCTTTCAACTAAGTCAAAAGCTCTACTTCGAAAGCTTTAAAGCATCTTTTAAAACAACTCTTTCGAAAGCTTTGGGTTATAGTTTAATTTATAAAACAATGGTAAATCACCTAAGTTGAAAGCTTCCTTTCGAAAACAAGGAGATGTAGCTAGTCTTTTAAACAAGTAAACCTTTCGAATTCAATCAAAGTAAACCCTTCGACTTTGCTGGAAGGTTAAAAACACAACATTTATATAAAGCGGCAGTAACCTTTCGACTATGTCGGAAGGTTTCAAAACAAAGTAGCAGTAACCTTTTGACTATGTCGAAAGGTTTAAAACCTTTCTTTTAACATTTTGACATGGTCGAAAGCAACCTAGTCGAAAGCTCTAATTAGAAAGCAAAGCAGGTGAAAGCTTTTGGTTTATAAAACAAACATACCCCAACCTCTTTGACCATCAACCTTTCGACTAAGAACCCTTCGACTCTGTCCAATTCATTACATACCAAGTAGCTTGATACCATATGCATTGGTTTGGCCTTGTCGAAAGCTTTGAACCATTCGACCTTGTCGGAAGGTCTAGGTCGGAAGGTTTACTGCTGTTATAGGCTGAAACATGCTAAAAGTATGATTTATTTGTTTTTAACTTATAAAGGATAACTTTTCAACTAACCTACCTTTGTTTGTCAAATTCTCATTGGCGAACAAATTCTTTTCAGAAATGTGATGCCACTATTTTCAAAATTAATAATCATTTTATTTTACAAAATGCCCCTTCTCCTTAATTAAATATATAAAACATTTAAGTCCCATACCTTAAATAATTTTATATATTCATCAAAATACTTAGAAAAAATCTGGAAAAATCCCAGAAAATCTATTTTAATATGTCGCATAACATATAAAAATTTCAACCCCAAATAATAATTATTTTAGCCGAAAATAATTTATAACACAATAAATAATTTCCTTCACTAGAAAATTAATATAAAATCCACCTTAATTCGAAAAATTATGAAAATTGAAATCCATCTCTAAAATATCATTTTCGACCTATATTTAAATTTTCAAGGCATTTGGATGTCATCAATTAGGGTTTTCATTTCAAACTTAATGTAAAATAAGTATGAACATGCATAATTCACCAACAAACATACCTATAACTTTCCTCAAAACATAGCAATTACTTGTAAAAATATTTCGGATCTTAGTCTTAAAACCGAAAACCAAAAGAATATGGGATGTAGTAATTATTCACCTTAGCTTTGAGATTATAGATGTGAGATTTAATGATGATTTAGTTGATTATTTCCCTTCTTTTGAATCCTTGCTTTAATATTCTTCTTGAGAGTAAAAATGGTGGTCGTCCTTAGTATTTTTAGTTTGATAGAAATGAGAATGAACGTAAGCATTCTATCTCCTAAGGGTTTAGGTTATAAGCTCCACCTATTTCCCATATTTCCCTTGTCATTTCCTAACACCTTTGTTTAGGTTATTTTATATTAATTAACACATTATCATGGCACGACTACCCTTAGCCAAAAAAATCTCAATCCATTAATCTCCACATTATTTTATTTAATTTTAGCTAATTAAATTCCCAAATAATGTTATAAAAATATGGGGTGTTACAGACTCCCCACCTTGAAGAATTTCATCCTCCAAATTACGACAAGGTACACATCAAAACAATCAAAGGTAAAACATACCATCAAACAAGTCAGGATAAGTATATCTAATCCTGCTCTCCGTTTCCCAAGTACAGTCTCTAGCATCGTCACTCCACTAAACCTTTATTAACTTGACTGTCTTGTTCCTCAACTTCTTCTCATCTTTGGCCACAATCTGAATCGGCTTCCTAACTATGGTCAAATTCGGTTCTAATGCTAAATCTTCTAAAACGGTAGGTTCTATAGTAGTCTCTGGGTCTCTAACACATTTCCTGAGATGAGAAACATGGAAAACATCATGGACTCCAGCCAAACTACTCGGTAACTCTACTCTATGAGCGAGTTTCCCGATCCTCTCAACAATACAAAAAGGACCAATGAATCTGGGTGCTAACTTTCTCGACTTCCCAAATCTAATCACACCCTTCATCGGTGAAACCTTAATAAACACATAGTCTTCGATAGAAAATTCCAAATCTTTCCTTCTTCTATCAGTATAACTTTTCTGCCTAGATTGAGCTTCCTTCATCCTAGCTCGGATTAACTCAATCTTCTCCGTAGCTTCCTTCACCAAATCTGGGCCAAGAACCAACCTATCCCCAGTCTCTAACCAACATACGGGAGACTTGCATGGTCTTTCATTCAAAGCTTCAAATGGTGCCATCCCAATACTAGTCAAAAAACTATTGTTATACAAGAACTCGACTAGATGAAGATGGTCCTCCCATGATCCCCCGAAATCCAATACACAGGCTCTTAACAAATCTTCCAAGATTTTGTTAACTCTTTCCATTTGCCCATCAGCCTGCGGATGATAAGCGGTACTCATGTTGAGCTTGGTTCCTAATGTTTCCTGTAGACTTTTCCAGAACTCGCTAGTAAATAAAGAATCTCTATCACCGACAATACTACTAGGAATCCCGTGCAATCTAACTACATTCTTCATAAATAACTTTGCCAAAATAGGTGTCGTCCTAGTTGACTTTACTGGAATGAAATGGGCACTCTTAGTCAATCTATCTAATATGATCCATATACTTTAATTCCCTCTATTAGATCTTGGTAACCCATCAATAAAATACATAGAGATAGAATCCTACTTCCACAATGGAACTTCCAACGGTTGAAGCAATCCGCTTGGTTTCTAGTGTTCAACCTTTGCCCGTTGGCAATTCAAACACTACTTAACACACAAACCAATGTTCCGTTTCATACCTTCCCAGAAGAAACTTCTCTTCATATCCTGATACATCTTTGTTCCTCCTGGATGGATAGTGAACTTTGATCGATGGAACTCATCCAAAACTTCATTCCTCATGTTTTCTACATTCAGAACACACAACCTTCCTTTCTTTCTCAACCACCCATTTTGGTCAAGACTGAAATCCTTTAGGTCATCGCTCTCCGTTCCTTCCCTTAGCCTTTTGATCCGTTCAACTAAAATTGGCCTCCTCTTGCTTAGAAGCTATCTTCTCAATCATTACCGGTCTAACTTTTAAACAAGACAATACAGGACTTTCGGTACTAGAACCTTCCCAGATCTAAACTGCGCTCTACAAGCTGATAATGCTTCCAAATCTTTCCACTCAGCAATCATAGCCAATACTACATTCTGATGTTTCCGGCTGAGTGCATCCGCCTCCCTATTTCCTTTTTCGGGTGTGTACTCAAATCCAAAATCATAAGCAGCAATAAACTCCAACCATCTCTACTCTCTCATTTTCAACTCCTTTTGAGAGAACAAGTACTTCAACGACTTATGATCAGTATAAAGCTCAAATCGCTCTCCCAAAACATAATGCCTCCACACCATCAAAGAAAATATAATGGCATCTAACTCCAAGTCATGTGTTGGATACCTAACTTCATGTGGTCTGAGCTGTCTGGAAGCATAAGCAATCACTTTACCTCTTTGCATCAACACATCTCCCAATCCAGTTCCACATACATTAGTATAAACAACCAAATCTTGATTCCCCTCCAGAACCACTAACACCGATGCATGGGTCAATAAGTGTTTCAAGGTCTGGAATGCTTCCTCACACTTATCAGTGCATACGAACTTCATATCTTTTCGCGTAAGCTTAGTCATCGATGCAGCTTTGCACAAGAAATCCTTGATAAATCATCGATAATATCTAGCCAATCCAAGAAACCTCTTAATCTCGGTCATCGTCTCGGGTCTGTTCCAATTATTCACTGCCTCAATCTTAGTTGGATCTACAGACAACCCTTTCTCTGAGATGACATGACCAAGGAACTTCACTTCCTTCTTCCAAAAATGACACTTCGAAAACTTAGCCTTCAACTGATGCTCCCTCAACGTTTCGAGCACAACTCTTAGATGAACTTCATACTCCTTCTCATCCTTAGAGTATATCAAAATGTCATCTATGAAGACCAATACAAATCTATCCAAGTGCTCTCGGAAAATCCTATTCATTAGATCCAAAAATAATGCCGGTGCATTAGTCGGTCGGAACGACATAACTAACCATTCATACGATCAATATCTTGTCCTAAACGCCATCAAAGGAATGCTTTCCTCTGCCACTATAAGCTGATGAAATCCCATTGCCAAATCCAGCTGAAAGAATACCTTGGCTCCACTTAACTGATCGAACAAATCGTCAATTCTCGGCAATGGATATCAGTTTTTTATCGTCTTCTCATTCAACTTACGATAATCGATACATAGCCTCAATGATCCGTCCGGCTTCTTAGCAAATACAGTGGCAGCTCCCCATGGAGAACTACTTGGTCAGATAAAACTCTTACCTTCCAAATCCACCAACTGCACCTCCAACTCTCTCATCTCGGTGGGAGTCATTCTACTTGGCGGTCTACTCACCGGTTCTGTTCCAGGCACTAAATCAATCAGAAACTCAATGACTCGTTTCGGTGGCAACCCAGTTACCGGCTCAAACACATCTACGAATTCTCTAACTACAAAGACTCAATGCAATTCATCCTCCAACTCCATAATACCCAATTAACCATTCATTTCACAACTAGGGTTCTCTATGGTATAAACTATCCGATCACTACAATCCGGGTGACTAAGTGATATTTTCCTATCATGGCAAAATATCCTAGCATCATATTTACTTAACCAATCCATCCCAATGATAATCCCAAATCCCCCAAAATCAAACACATGCAAACAACACTCAAAAGTATGGCCTAGCAAATCAAACTCTAAATGGTCACACCTCATCCCAAGCCTTGCATATCCTCCTATCGGATTTGCAACCCTTAAGGAAGTAACTAGATATGAGGGTTATAGGTTAAGCTTATCTACCAAACATCGAGAAATAAAAGAATGAGATGCTCCGGTATCAAACAATACCCTAACTGGTATGCCATGGATCAAAAGCGTACCATCCATCACAGACTTTCCTTTCTCAACAACAGTTGGTTTAGAGGATGATGGCTCGAAGGCAAAGACCTTTCCTTTTCTTGCCTTGGCAACTTTAGGACATTTGTTCTTGTTATGCCCCATCTGGTTGCAATTATAGCAATGCACATTCTGCTTCCCCACAACCGACTTTCCATCTCTCGAACGACACTCATTAGCGTAGTGACCCTTCTTATCACACTTGTACCAAACTATATCTGCTTTCCTTTTCTTGGTGGCTCCTTCTTTCCGAGCGCCCTTCTTCTTGAAGAACTTCCTCTTCTTCTTTGAGGACCATTGAATCCAACATGCTTCTCCCAAGCTAAAACAACAAGCATTTCCTCATGGCGAATGGCCATCTCTACTACCACATTAGAAGAATCTCGGATATGGGCCATAGTCATTTTGCCAAGCTCTGGCCTCAATCCTCTAATGAATCTCTCATTCCTTCTGACATCTGTGTCAACCAAAGCATAACCATATCGTGATAGCTCATCAAACCTAGCAGCATACTCGATCACAGACATTTGTCCTTAGACAAGATCCATAAACCTCCTCACTAATGCCGACTTGGCCACCTCACACAAGAATCCCTGCTCAAACCTCCTCCTGAAGTCAGCCCAAGTCAACTCTTCCTCTAGCACTATAGCCGTCACACTGTTCCACCAATGAAGCGCTAACCCTTGCAACTATCTTGAGGCTAGCCTTCTCTTTTACCCATCATTCAAGCCTAAATCTATAAAGATCCTTTCACAGTTCAACAACCAATTCTCTACTTCAACAGCATCTTCCGTTCCAGCAAACGACTTTCCTCCCAGACTAATATAGTCTCTACTCAGTTTAGCATAGTTATATCCAACAGGAACTACATGATTTGCCCCACCAATATTTCCAACAACTCCTGCTTGTAGAAGGTTTTCCAACAACCGATACAAGGCTCCCACATCCACTTGAGGAATCCCTACACCCACATTTTCAGCTTTAGCCGGACCGGAACCTCTTCTAGCATTTGGTCGGGAATTTCAATTCGTAGTGGTGCTATCGCCTCCAAGTTTTACTCTGCCTCTTCTTCCTTCCATATCTATATTCAAACGTCATGAGATACAGATGAATAGCCTAACTAAGATAGGAGTCTAGAGATATAGCGTATACTTATATATATAGCAAATACAATTACGTTACTATAGAGTTATCCCATACCCCGATCTTAACTCTAATTTCTAAGGATTATGTTTTCAAAACTCATTTTTAATTAAAGTATTTCATAGACCATGCTCTGATACCAAGTTGTAACATCCCCTATCTAGAGGCCCAAAACTAAGCGCTACAAATGCTGCAGTCATCTATAGTATTAGCATCCGACGACTAAATACGGCTATGTTAATGGTATCAATAATATCAGAAGCACTTGAATATGAAACAAAACACAGATTTCAAAATAAATTTTTACTTCATTACATTTCAAAACCAATTGTTTCACATTCACAACATATAATTCCAAATCGTTCCCAGGCACATAACAAATATAATTACTACAAAATACGCCAAGAGCGGTATATGAAGATACCCCCTTGGTTGATCAGAGTCATATGGTCATAATAGACCTAATACAAAACAACACAGCGGAAAATCCAACAAAACATAATAAGAACTGTAACTCCTAAATAGCTATCTGTATGCCTCCTCATGCCTCCGGTAGCTTATTCGTCATCCAACTAAAGCCTGAAAAAGACCTTAATCCCTCAGCCTACTCAAATTAATTTTGAGTATCCGAGAGTTTAAGGGGAAAACATAAACTTCGAGTCAGACATAAAGCCTGGTATGAATAATACTATACGTCCCAGTTAAACATGTTAAGTGAGACCGGGCACCGCTTAGCGGAACGGGTTTCCCTTCACTAACATCCTTTTAAAACATATCTTTTGCAAAACCTTTCATAAAACCATGTACCGTGCCCCTGCATCCACAATGGTTAAAACATGTATTTATAAAACATTATGGTGACATGCATACTTGAAAACAACTAGGATTTCCCCATCCCCAATTAGTGTTTAATTATATCAAAGAGGGAATACCTATTCCACATTCATTTTGCTTAAGTTGATGTAGACTATCCATCTCACATCACCTAGTTTTCCTAGGACGACTATGAACCCATCAATTTTCCACCTGATTCATGCTAGCTCCATGAATCTAATTATTTCATGTTAGCCCCATGAATGTAATGGTCTCATGTTAGCCCCATGAGTTTATTTATATCATGTTAGCCACATGATTCTATTTGTATCATGTTAGACCCATGATTCTATTTGTATCATGTTAGCCCCATGATTCTATTTGAATTTGCCTTTTGACTCATGCTAGCCTCATGAATCTATTTGTATCATGTTAGCCCCATGATTCCATGTATATATATATCATGTTAACCCCATGGTTCTATTTGTATCATGTTAGCCCCATGATTAATCTATTTCCATCAGTATCCCTAACTTAGGTCATATTCATTTATTGTTTCCATTGATACCCTCAAAACCCTTAGAAATCCAAAACCTTTCGAATCCATTGAAACTCAACCCTTCGAAACCATTTAACCTCAAACCTTTCAAACCCATTGAACTTCAAACCTTTTGAAAGCAATAAAACCTTAGACATCCTATTTTAAAACGACTTGAAACATTGCCTTAGAAAATCTTCTGAAATTCTTCCATTTAAATCCTTCCGAAATCATTTAGAAACTAAACCTTTCGACTTAGGTGGAAGCTACCTTTCGACCCTTTCAAAAGGCTACCTTTCGATTCCATCGAAAGCTTGGCTTTCGACCACTTTTAAAACCATTCAGTAAACATATCCTTTCGAAAGCATTAACTCTTCTTTTACACCACCTTTCAAAAACTTTTCTGAGTTCAATTTAAAACAGGTGGAAAACCTTCTTTTAAAACCTTACAACTCCATTGGAAGCAACGTTCCGGCTAAGTCAAAAGCTCTACTTTGAAAGCTTTAAAGCATCTTTTAAAACAATTCTTTCGAAAGCTTTGGGTTATAGTTCAATTTATAAAACAAGGGTAAATCACCAAAGTTGAAAGCTTCTTTTCGAAAGCATGGAGAAGCGGCTAGTCTTTCAAACAAATAAACCTTTTGAATTCAATCAAAGTAAACCATTCGACTTTGCCGGAAGGTTCAAAACACAACATTTATATAAAGTGGCGGTAACCTTTCGACTATGTCGGAAGGTTTCAAAACAAAGCAGCAGCAGTAAACTTTCGACTATGTCGAAAGGTTTAAAACCTTTCTTTTAAACATTTTGACCTGGTCGAAAGAAACCAAGTCGAAAGCTCTAATTCGAAAGCAAAGTAGGTGAAAGCTTTTGGTTTATAAAACAAACATACCCCAACCTCTTTAACCATCAACCTTTTGACTAAGAACCCTTCGACTCTGTCCAATTCATTACATACCAAGTAGCTTGATACCATATGCATTGGTTTGACCTTGTCGAAAGCTTAGAACCTTTCGACCTTTTCGGAAGGTCTGGGTTGGAAGGTTTACTGCTGTAATAGGTTGAAACATGCTGAAAGTATGATTTCTTTGGTTTTAACTTAAAAAGGATAACTTTTCAACTAACTTGCCTTTGTTTATCAAATTCTCATTGGTTAACAAATTCTTTTCAAAAATGTGATGCCACTATTTTCAAAATTAATAATCATTTATTTTACAAAATGCCTCTTCTCCTTAATTAAATATATAAAACATTTAAGTCCCATACCTTAAATAATTTTATATATTCATCAAAACACTTAGGAAAAATCTAGAAAAATCCCAGAAAATCTAATTAATGTGTCGCCTAACATAAAAAAAATTTCAACCCCAAATAATTATTATTTTAGTCGAAACTAATTTATAGCCCAATAAGCAATTTCCTTCATTAGAAAAATAATATAAAATCCACCTTGATTCGAAAAATTATGAAAATTTAAACCCATCTCTAAAATATCATTTCCTAACTATATTTAAATTTTCAAGGCATTTGGATGTCATCAATTAGGGTTTTCATTTCAAACATATCATTTAAAACAAGTATGAACATGCATAATTCACCAACAAACATTCATATAACTTTAATCCTCAAAACATAGCAATTACTTGCAAAAATATTTCGGATCTTAGTCTTAAAACCAAAAACCAAAAGAATATGGGATGTAGTAATTATTCACCTTAGCTTTGAGATTCTAAATGTGAGATTTGATGTTGATTTAGTTGATTATTTCCCTTCTCTTGAATCCTAACTTTAATCTTCTTCTTGAGAGTAAAAATGGTGGCCGACCTTAGTATTTTTGTTTGATAGAAATGAGAATGAACTTGAGCATTCTATCTCCTAAGGGTTTAGGGTATAAGCTCCACCTATTTCCCATATTACCCTTGTTATTTTTTAACTCCTTTGTTTAGGTTATTTTATATTAATTAACACACTATCATGGCATGACTACCCTTAGCTAAACCAAATCTCAATCCATTAGTCTCCACATTATTTTATTTAATTTTAGCTAATTAAATATCGCAAATAATGTTATAAAAATATGGGGTGTTACAAGTTGCACTCTATAGGGAGTCTTGATTTGAAGCTTGTCCTTTGAGGTTGATTTTTAGTTTTTTATTGCTTGATTCGGGAACTTCATTATCAATGACCAATTTCCTTTTTATAACCTTTCGAAGCTCGTTTGTAGGTAATGATCCACTTGTCGTTGGATGCCATTTTTGAGCAAAGGTGTAATAATCAACCATCATTCCTTCTTCAAAGCTAGTCCCTTTGGCATAGCATTGGATAGCCTTCTTTATTTGAACAAACAAATTATCGCCTTTACATCTTTATTTCCTAAAGCAAAGATGGGTGTAGGGCCAATGTGGAATGGGTTTAGGCTCCAATTGTTTGGATCATAAGATTCATCTCTCTTCTTTTTAATGATTCTTAAAGCTTCCAATCTTAACATATGTTCTTCATATAGCCTTGAATCTTCAACAATTTTATTAGAGGACCTAGCCAAGTGTGATTCTGAAGATCCTTGCTTGGATTTTTTGAGTTTACTAAGCATTATGGTATAGGATCTAAGGTTAACTTGGAATGAAATATGGATAAAGGAAAGTAAGGTTGGGAATTTAACAAGATCGGAGGTTCAAGCTCTCCTTCTAGCGTCAAAATGTTAACATGAAAACTTGTCAACACCCCAAAGCAGGATTAAAAGTGAGAACAACCACTTCGAAACCACCTTTCGATTCAGTCAAGGTAATCTAAAACTCTTTCGAAACCACCTTTCGATTCAGTCAAGGTAATCTAAAACTCTTTCGAAACCACCTTTTGATATGGTTCAGGTAAGTAGGATTAAAGTGAGAACGACCTCTTCGAAACTACCTAATCTAAAACTCCTTCAAAACCACCTTTCGATATGGTTGAGGTAATCTAAGGTTGTGGCTTAATAGTATCTAAGGGTTTTAACTATGTCAGCAGGATTTTATTCCTTCGAGAGGTATCCATTCAAATAGCATTAAAGCGAGTACTTTATATCTGAATCCATATATAAGAATTGAATTAGATTCTATATATTTGAGAATACCATGCACTTGCTTTATTAATAACTTTCTTGAATGCAAGAGGCCTAAGTATTATAGAGAAGTAAGATCCCCAATTTGATCTAAGGATTAGGGTTTACAAATTCAAGAAAAGAACAAGTATCAAATGAATGAATTCAGATCTCTAAAACAATACCCCTAGGGTCTTATTTATAGGCATAAGTTGGAACCTTTTCCATCGGCCCTTTCAAGTTAGTCAAAAGGGTACCTTGAAGATATTTCATCGCTGTTGAATTCAGGGTGCCTTTCTAACTCCGCTTTTGAATAAAACTTGGGTGCTTTCGACTCCATCGAAAGGTCTAAAAGCGTCATTCACCTTGTTGTTGATGTGCTGTGTAAGTAGGAAAGGATATTGGATTTCAACACCGTCGAAAAGGGTATCTTCAGGGCTTTGAATGACTTAAGGCATAGTAGAAAGCTTAGTTGCGAAAGATAGCTTTCGAAAGCATACGTATTGATTAATGCAGAACCTCCATATTCTGGTATTTGAGGAAGCAATATTGGTTATATGCGAGATCTTCTTCTTATTCGTGGAAGGTTTCAACCGATTTGAAAGGCTGATCTATGTTTTTGAAGGGGTCGCTTTGGCTAAATGTTCTTCTGCGAAAGGTAAACAATAGCGAAACCCACTAATTCAGAAGGTTTGGCGCATATGCAGAAGCTTGCTATCTGATTCCTTTGAAAGGTGCGTTTAACTCATACGAAACCCCTTTATGTATGCGGCACCAACTGTTTCGAAAGGGGTTAACTAAAGCGAAAGGGTAGCCTCGTTCTCTTTCGACCTCTTCGAAAGTCCATTGCTCATCCAATATTTTGCAGAAGCATTCCTTCGACTCTTTTGATAGGTCTTACTATTGCTATCATTCTTCATAAATCCTTCCTCTGTATTCTTTTAGGTTTCGACAAAGTTGGAGTGATTTCTAATGATAACAACATTATTACAATATCATAAGATTTCTAATAAAATGGTTTGGTTACCGTAAGGTAAAACCCGTCCGTTTTATGTGTGGCGTGATCTTACGAGATACCTTTATTATGAAACGTTTTATAACATTGAAATCCATATGATGTGTGTTTCTCATGCTTGTTTACCAGACTGATCTGTGTGTTATTCTCTTATAATGCTTGGTTAAGCCCAAGCATATTTCCAGATTTAGTTATGAATGCTTTGAAGCTCTAAGAGACGAGCCAGATGCCTTCAAGATGTATTTACATATATTTTATTTCCACTGCTTTTGTTGTTTGTATTTATCTGCATTTGTGAGGATAGGTTATTAAAACTGTCCTGGCTAATGATGAGTTTGGTTACTCTAATTGATGTATGTTTATAAAACTTTTATTTTGTAATGATCTATAGCGTATTATATATTACTCATCGTGATGTGAGATTCTATTCCGTCTTTTCTTTCTTTCACCTCAACAATATGTCTTTTTGCACTTGGATGCTCGGCACATGAATTCTGTGTATGTATTAGTGTTGACTTTTAACGATCGAAAAGGCTGGTCGTTACAGATGCCATAGGTATTTGACCCTTGAATAAACCACAAGTGTGGACATATCTAAGTGTAGCAACCAAACAAATAAAAAATAATGTGTCAACTAGTGTAAAATAAATGTAGATATCCATGCATAGGGAGACTAGTATATATGTAATATGTATGAATGAACTTAGATACCTATGTACCCTAGCGACCTAAGAAGTAAATATTAGCTTACCATTGAAAAGCTCAGGATGAGTTGTGCGAATTCTCTCTTCGACTCCCTAGTTGTATCATTTTGGTTTTCATTCCATTGAACTCAAACAAATTTGACAGTCTTGTTTCGAAGCTTTTTTTTTGGATTCAACAATACAATTCTGCCCTCTTTGCAGAGAAACGATCAGTTCAATGTCCACTTCATCTAGCTGTCTTGGTTGAATGATGGTGTTAGGATCATGCACACACTTGCAAAGATGGGATATATGGAACACATTATGAATGCCAGCCATCTATTTAGGGAGAGTTGCTAGATAAGTTAATTTTCCCACTCGAGCGACGATAGGGAATGGACCAACAAATCGAGGAGCAAGCTTCCTAAAATTGCCAAACAGCATAACTGTCTTCAAAGGAGAAATTTTCACGAATACCTTATCACCGATTGTGAATTCGGGATAAGAACGCCTCTTATCAATATAAGATATTTGCCGATCTTGAGCGATCTTCATTCACTTTAGGATGATCTCTACTTTATCATAAATTTCTCTAATCAAATCTGGCCGAAGAATAACTTTGTCTGTAGTATCCCACTAACAAGAAGGTGACTTGCAAGGTCTACCATAAAATGCTTCATATAGAGCCATCCCTATACTCGTTTGATAATTGTTGTATGTGAATTCAATGAGGGTTAAATGATCTTACCAAGAACCAGCAAAATCTAATATGCACGCACAAAGTAAATCTTCAAGAACACGATTTACTCACCGCTGCTTGACTATCGGTCTGTGGATGGTAAGCAGTACTTAAATTCAACTCAATACCAAGATTTAGTTGCAAGCTACCTAAAAGCTAGCTAGGGAAGAGAAGGTCTCTATTACTAAATACACTCGAGGATATACCATGCAGCCTAACAATTTCTTCATTGAACTTATGATAGTTAATCCATTAAATTTGTTAAGATATTACTAAATTTACACTCACTCCTATTTATTTTAATTAACTGCATTAATTAGCTTTAAATGCTAATTTTCAACTTTTTAACATAATTGCTCTACTAAGTACATTTTTATGCTCAATCAGATTTATCCTTTTATTATTATGTGCATATTTTTATATTGTAACGGCCGGCCTTTTCGACCCTCAAAAGTCGACACTAATACACCCATGGTATTCACGTGCCAAGCATCCGAGTACCGAAAAGATAGATTATTGGGGTGAAAGAAAAGAAAAGACAGAATAGAATCTCACATCGTGATGAGTAATATATAATATACACATGATCTTTATAGAAGCAAACTGTAATATACATACATCAATCAGAGTAAACTAACCTATCATAAGAATGACAGTTGTAACAGCCTATCCTCACAAATGCTTATAAATACAAAACAAGAAATGCAACATAAATAAAGAAATGTGAATATGTCTTCGAGCCATCCGACTCATCTCCTGAGGCTCCAAAGCATCCATGACTAAATCTGAAATATACTTGGGCTGACCCAAGCATCGGAAGAAAATAACGCCCAGATCAGTTTGATTAACCAACATGAGAAAAAAAACCTAATGGATTTTTAATGTTATAAAACGCTTCAAAAATAAAGGTACTACATAAGAGCACGCCGCATATAAACATGGACAGATTTTTACACTACGATAACCAAACCATTTTATTAGGCAATCCAGTAATATTATAATAATGTCTAGGGTTTAAAAGAAATATTTAACATAGCTGAAATGGTTACATTAGTTACATTCCAGTGTATTTAGTATACAACTAAGTCCATAAAGGCACGTATTAAAGAATGAATTCCACACAATGACAAGGCTACTGGGGTATCGCCTGTCACATTACATTTCTAGAAAAATGTACCGAGGGCCTCGTTGGGACTCCCTGCTAAAACTGGACCGACATACCCTTATTGGATAGTACCAAATATGGCATCACCCTGGTTGCGGCCAATAACCATACTGAGTTTGAAGCATACGTCAAAAGGAATAATATCGATCTTGATCTAGTGATGACAATACCCTAATGGTAGCAAACCACATATTCCTTCCGCATCTCTTCTGTTTTAGTCATTATCGGTTGTGAGGCTTGAGGCTACGTTTTGCCTTTTTAGCAAATTTCACTTGGAATACTAACACTGCCCTCCAAGCAACAATGCAATGCCAGCATTCATCCATAAAAGTTTTTTAGGATATGAACAAGCCGAAGGCACAACTTCTACTACAGTTGGAATCACCCTTAGGATTAGTAGCAAGCAACCCTTGCACTTCAAAGGACTCCATCTTCGATTCCATCATCTTCAAAATGTCTCAATTAGAAAGCTTATGTTGGTTGAAAGTGGTTTTTCGAATAACATGTATGATCCAGTCTCTCCGAACTGACAACGATAGTTTCAAAACTGGCCAAGGTTTGATAGTCGGTTATTTAACTATCAAATAAACAAACAATCCAATTAGAGATTTATTTCCATTTGGAAACCAAGTATGATTAAGCACATAAGCAACCACTAAGCCTTTTTAGTTAATCCTTTTATTACTTAAAACCACTTTTCAAATATTCATATTAATATGCCATTTCAAAAGTCACAAACCCTCTCTGCTCTTTTCAATACTTGAAAAATATTCATACACTTATCTTAACGGTATAAGTATATTCACAAACCATTTCACTTTCAATACTTGGAAAACATCTCCATGTACTTATATTAATGGTAAAAGTATATTCTCAATCTTAAGGAAGGTTTCCCATTTCCTAAAATCACATTCAATGGGTCAAAAACAAATGTCATTTAGAAACATTGTTTACTATAAACCCAAACCACTATCCTTTTGTTGTAAGTAAATAGGTTGTATGAAAATTAACCCAAATATACTTATCACCACTTCCCAATTTCAAACTTGTGCTATCTCTCGATCAACAATGAAGTCGGATAAGTTAGAAACTATCATTGCCTCGATATACATTCTTAATTCTCATGATAGGGATGAGTTTTCCTACCTTGGAATTTGGTGTTAAGTACGGAAAGAATATTTTCCATCCACCATAATTTTAACATGATCACTTATAAAAATCAAATCTCATTCGTTTTATAAAACTCCTTTTTACAAATCTCTTTCATATTTATAGAACTACTTTTATAAATACCCTTTCTATTTATAAAACTTCTTTCATAAATCTCTAGATTTAATTGTAAAATTTCCTTTTATAAATCTCATATACTTATCACAAATCTTCAGTTTTGAGATAGGACCAAATACTTTCCATATAACGATCATTCCATATATCATTATTAATTCACAAATGTGATTTATTTTCCATTTTATCAAAATGATATAATTTTTCCTTTTCATAAAACACAATTCTTTTATTTATAAATTATCATTTATAAATCTATTCTTTTATTGATAAAATACCATTAACAAATCTATTCTTTTATTTATAAAATACTATGGATAAATCTATCATTATATAAAACATTTTATATAAAGCATTTCGATATAAATTAGAAGAGATTAACAAAAAGGTCCGAGTAAAATAGAAAAATTCCAAAAACCGTTTCCAAATAAAACGCTATTGAATATCCTAAAATTAACATTTAAAATCATTCTTTAATCAAAACCATTTTCAAATAAAAAAACAATTAATAGTATTTCCAAAATACTATAACAAGGCCTTGAGCTACCATAGCATTTAACAAGTGCTACTACTACCTTTATCACCAAAAAGGTTCAACTTTTAACACGTATCAATGTCATATCCATTATGGCCAAACTACCAAACTTTGACATTCAACATATTATACAACAAGTATATAACTAAAATTTAAAATCCGCAATGGTGAGGAATCCGGATTCCTTTACAAGATTCCCTGTATTTCATGATGTCATTCACTTTTCAAAGTGGAATTCAACCAAACCAAACCAATAAATCATTCAAGCATGAAAGAATAACTTATATCAACCATATATCATATAGTATTCATTCAAAGGTGAGATAACTCGCCAAAATTCCAGTTGACGCTTAAACCTTCTTGTTTGATCTAAAATAAACCGGCATTCGATTTTAGCTTAAATTCCACTTGCTCCAAACTTGACAAAATCAATTCTATTGCGTAGATAACGCTCCTACGTGCACAACGCAAAAGGCCGCGTCTCGATTGGACCTCGTACGAAGAAGTTATTGACTTTGTAAGTTTTAAGATTAAACTATATTCATTAATTACATAATTAACTTGATTAATTACCCTTAACTCATCTTCCCCAATCACAAATTCACTTCCCTTGTGCATGAACCCATTCCAAACGTGCATGCGCACACACTGACATGGAGATCCAGACCACCAATCGACAAACGGACTTCGCCATTGACTTTCTCTTCGCGTGCTCAACTCGACCAACCCCACATCTTCTAGCTCGGTCCTCTCCCCTCAAACGTGACCTATAGCACCCCCTTCACTTAAATTGTTGTGTTTTGCATATGATGACCACACCTTCCCAAACTTGGCTACAAAACGCCATTTTGCTCTGTAAACCCACGTCAACCTCTGCTTCTCCAATCGTCGACTACAACTCCGGGGAAACCTAAACCTAGTGTAACCTTACTCATGTCAATCATTGCCAATCGACACTGCACACCAAACAACTCATATAGATTGGGAGCCCATCAACCCATGAGTGCAACGGATCCAATTTCATAGTTTATCATTAAGTGAATCATTTGATTTTGATTTTTTAAAAGAGGATTGATTTATTTCTTTTATAGGAAAATGATAAAAACGAAAAAGAGAAGAGGGAAAGTGAAAAGTAAAGAGGGAAAGTGGAAAATGAAGAATAGTCTTGTGTGGGATTTATTTAATTTTAAATTTTCCGACGCTTCGCTACTCATCTCCTTCGCGTACGAACCACGAATGACTGAAATGAAAATACGATCAAGCACAACAATGTGATACGATCACAAAATAATTGCAAAAGACACTAGTTATCTTATTCTGAGAAATTTCAAAAATCACAACGTTTGCCGAAAATACGTCAAACATAATTTAAAGATTTTCCAAATTAAAAATTATGGAAAAAACCCATAAATTCATTTAAAAATACGTCATATAAATAAAATCATTTTATTAGCAATTGATTTTATTATTATTTATTATATTTGAATCAAATTTGAATATTTAAATATAATAAATATTCTCATTCGAAACGTTAAAATTATGGGTCGTTATACTCTTCCCCTTAAAAGAATTTCGTCCCCGAAGAAAGAAAATGTCTCCAAACCCTTTGGCATTAAAATCAATTAATTAAAATGAGTTACTAAAATTTTAAAGTTCTTTATGTTATAGAAAATTTCGACAACAACTCCTTTGCGCAGCTAGGTCCGAAAAACTACAACTCGCTACAACTGGTCTAAATCAACAAAGAAAACAAAAGCCCTAAAGTGGCCTTCCGTAACTGGGGCATAAAATCATCAACTACGGCATATATGTATGATATACCTTATATAGTGTGTATGTCACATAGCAAACACACCCGTTAAGCATAAACATGTACCAATTTGCGAGCAATCAAACTCTACTCATGAAACCAAAAGCAACTAGCAAACCTTTGCTTCCATGAACCCGTATTTCACTTACATAACTCAAAAGAGAGTTAAACACAAAAATGAAACAATACAACAACTCATCCATCATATCATGAGTCTAAGCCTGCTAAATCATATATAGCAACCATCTCATATAAATAAGCCATTTCAAACCATGTTACTTGCATTTCTAATGTAATAATCATACAATTACATTCAAGCCCGTATGATGTACGTATGTCATCCGTATGCAATATCAAATCTGATCACTTGCTCGATCACATAGCTTCTCTTCTGAACTAGTATCGCTCCCTCGACTTCCCTAGTGTAGAATCTGATCAGGTTCCTTGATTAGAAACCTCTGTTATCCTTACATATCCATATACTATGATAGAAAACTTCAGAATCTTATCAAGAATCTGTATTAAGTGTTCCCCATTAAGAATCGAATACAAAATCCTTGTTTGGATCAGTGTAAATCACCTCTGTTTGTAACCAAATTGGCCACAAACACCTAAGAATAGGTTTAAGTAGTGAAATAAATGAAGAAATTAAATGAAAATAGAGGAATATCTCAAAATAACATGAAAAACACAGCATAAAGAAGAAACAACAGGATTTATAGTGGTTCGGCGTTGATTGCCTACGTCCACTTTGAATATTTTCTTTATTTCTTTTCAATTAACTTACAATTAGGAACAGTAAGAAACAACAAGAGAAAAGAAAGTAATGGAGGAAGTTGATTACAATAACGGGGCTATCTAACCAATAGCGTAAAAGTCCCCGAAATGGCCTCCTAGGCCTGTATTTATAGATGAAGGCGGCCTCCGATCTGACTAGAACTTCGATAACAGGACCTCTTCAACCATATGGGTCGACCATAGGAAGGGCTAGGCCCAACTCTCAATGGATGGGGATCGGTACAGATCCCTCTATGTGTTGATTTTTGGGTAGCGGTCCGTATGGTAGCTTCCTTATGCTCTAATATGACGGTGTTCCAAATATCAAGGTGTTTGGATGTTTGGTGCTCTAGGTTTGGTTGATCTTTGGTTCGAGTCTCATTCTAGTCAAGGAAATGCTGATCCCTCCAAATAATAGCGCCGAACCCTCTTGGTTTCTTAACGTATACCAATCTGTACTACTCAGAACATTATGCCGACTATCCTTCGTGAGCAACGCCGATCCCTCCGTTTGTTGCATAATATGCCGATCCATAATTCTAGAGAGATGTATGCCGAACCCTATGGCGACCCTTCACTATGCCGATCCCTTCGTGACTCAATCTACACTGACTATCCACCTAACTCATCATGCTGATCCATATGTTTATTGCATGCTATGCCGATCCCTCTAATGCCATTGAACCTCGCTGAGTTTGGTAACACATCTTACGCTGATCCCTCTGCATTTCCATCCAAGTTGATTATCTAATCAAGTAACCATTCTGATCCTTATAGTCTCTCCCTGCTATACCGACCCCGTTAGCATCTCATCCATATTGACAAACCACTATGCCGACCCCTATCTCACACAAGCTAATTTTCATCTTTCTAACATCCCGCGTTGTCCATCTATCAACTTTGTCCAATCTGGGCTTCGTATAACTGTCCGGACTTTATATCTAGGTCATGCAGCCCTTGCCACATGATCATTCTTCTCATCAACAGTAGAATCTGTCCTGCACCATCAGCCCAATATAGCCGGGTCAGGGCACTGGGTAACACTTACCCCCCGAAGTATATCTTGTTAGTAACATGACGTGCTTTGAATAGAAAAAGGTCTGAGTTGCCGGGAAGAAGTCTATCTAACTTCCTAATTGATTTCTGTTCCTTTATCGATCCTCAATAATGCAGGTCTGATATCGTATTCTGTTAGCATGTACAAATTTGGTCATGTGAGACTTATAGGCTTTCCTCTGATTCGATCTCAAACTTGATTGTTTCTGGCCAGGCTGCAATTTCAGTTGATTTCAAAAGGTTGAATTCTTAAATCATTTCTGTGCACATCCATATACATGTTTCTATTGTTGGCTCCTGGACGTGTTCGGACGTTCGCAGGTCATTGCCAAGTTTTTTTTATATTCTGTACGCTTACGTTTTGCAGCCTAACCTCCATGATGACGATCACCATTTGGTTTTCAGTTGCCTGCCATTTCCTTTTACTTTCATTCATTCTCATCATCATTCTCTTTTTCTCTCTTTTCTATTATTATTTTATTTTATTTTTCTTTTTTTTAAAATCCTCGTGGAGGGATCAGCACCTAATATGCTGATCCCTTGCTAGTTACATGCCACTAGGGGTCGGCAAATCCCAATGCCAACCCCTATTTGCTTCTAGACTTGGTCTACCCATGCTAACCGGTTGGACTTCCCTCTCCAATCGCTCATATATAAACTCACCTCCCATTCTTCCTCTCCTCACTTTTATACTTCATAGTTCTCAACCCTCTTTTCCTTCCCTTTGCACAAACACATAGCCGAACCTTCTCATCGACACCCCCCTTTTTCCGAACAATAGAAAAAAATAAATCTTCACCTTTAATACTAAATCCAAACATGAAACATCATCCTCAATCCAAATCGTCAGTAGTTCGCCTCTAATCCCACGTTCCAACCACTCGCTTATAAATTAATTCATATAGGTATGTTTCCCTCTTTTAATTGTGTTAGTCGAGTCGTTTTTAGGTGAATAGTTTGATTGGTTTCGCCAAGTCAGGCGAAAGAGGAGGAGGAGATGAAAAAGCTGGAGAAGGAGGAAGAAGGAAGAGGGTTCGGTTGGGTATTCCTGAAGGCTTGGAGGGAAGTTAAGGTTTTTTTGATGGTAAAGGAGATATAATAGCTTTTGGGTAGGTTAAGTGAGGGGTCGACAATGCGGTTGCATTGGACGAGGGATCAACACGGGTAGGTTTAGGAGCTGAAGTTGTTTGTCTAGTATAGGGATCAATAACGTTTGCGGACAGGAGTCAGTATTTGGTCTTGAGTTGAGGAGTCAGTGTCGGCAGGCGAAGTGTAGGGATCGACAAGGAAGCTAGGATGAGGGATCGATAGGAGTTAATCGTTTAAGGGATCAGTATAGAGGCTAGAATGTAGGGATCGGTATAGAGGTTGAAGGTAAGGGATCGACATAGGGAGTTGAGGGATTAGATTTGACAATGAATGCTAACTTAACTTAAGTCATTTAAACACTGAATTGCACTCTGCCTTGCCCGAACATAAAATGACTTGGACTGCTGGACTTAAGCTAAAATGGACATATTTCCGGACTTGTTGACATGGACTAAGTAAAAAATTGGATAAAAAACTTGGAAAAAAAATTCATAGCTCAATATGTCGATAACCGATCTTAAAGCTCTCGTTGTCGATCAACTTTCTTGTTGATTGAGACGGTCAGTGATGATGGTCTCTCTAGATGTAATTTTAAGTCTTGTCATTTAATTCTTGCTTTTACGATTCTGAACTGTTCATACTTGTTTCACACTACACTACACTAGTTCACATACGACACTAGGGAAATAAGTTATTATTTCTAATGTTGATTGTCTACTGAGTATAGCTGACATGGATCTCAAGTTGCATGAAGGGCTCAATCAAAATGTCTTCTGAATCAGCCGCAAGACACATCCGTTCTGAGGCAAGATCTCAAGTTTCGTCACCATATCTGAAAAACCTTCTTCGAGCCACCATACAGAACAAGTAGAGGTCTCTGACCCGCAAATGAGTTTCTTTTCCGATATTTTGGTACTACCTACGGAAACCATCAGTACGGCTCCCGATGCCATTGAGGGTGCTACCGTTTTAGGTAAACCTATCGATTCACAAGCTTCTAGAATTGACGAAGTTGCCCTTCGTCGATTGTGCTCCATCCATGGAATCCCATTTGAAGACGTTTTGGTTCCAACGAGGCATAATAGACCTCACTTGCCCTTAGCTGGATATACTACTTGCAACAAATTTATATGCTGGGCTAGATGCGTGCCACCCTTCAACTACTTCGTCCGAGAAATGTTGAGGTATTTGGGGATCGCTCCTAGATTCGTGGGACTTTCCTTCTCTTTATGAATGTTCTATTTCCTTCGCCGACCCCCGAAGACATCAGTTATATTTACTACTTCAAAACACGGTCAGGGAGTCCCTCATATGTCTTCCTTGAACCCTCGCATAAATGCCAAGTTTTGACTGGTGCATGGAACAAGCTTTACTTATTCAAGCACGAGTGGTTTTACGTATGATGTCCTCCTGACTTCACGAGGAGGTAGAAGGACATAAGTGTTATTTATGTTTTCATCTTAAGTTCGATGACTCAAGTCATAACTTCTCCTTTGAATATACTAACGTCTCAAGTTTTTTCTGGCGTTTGTCCTCAACTCGAAGGCGTTGAGTATTCCAGGGCCGTCACCGCCATTCGTGCCACTCCCATTGAGGATCGGGATATTAAACTTCTTGTTACTGGCGAGATGCTTTCACTATTCGGGCTGCTTGAAGACGGCCGCAAAATTGGATTCCCCGATAGCAAAACAGTCCAGAAAATTATAGCTGAAAGAAGAACAGAAGCAAACGACCCCGCTATGCCCCCTGCCGAGGGAACTTGGGAAGACACCGAAGAGGAGGAGATCAAAGAATTTCAAGATATTGGGCCAAGAAATGAAGATGCAGGCCTTGGAAAGGTGCCGGTGGTTGAACCGCCGCAGGTCGGTCAAATGCAAACACCCCTGAAGAGGAAGGAAAAGTTGGTGTACCGACCGCACAAAAGTAAGGCCAGAGAAAATCCAGAGTTCGTCATTACCCCAAATGAAAAGGAGTCATCCTCTCAATGGAAAGCTCATTGAAGGGATTCTCTGATCTTCCAATCCCAGATGATATAACGACCAACGATTTTTCTAACATCAACTTCAAAGGGCTCAACTCCCCCGCTAGAAGCGGCGAAGGCGTCCAACCTTCCAACAAAAGGGAGAATACTCCGATGAGTAAAGCCACCGTTACCGGTTCGTCGGGGGAGCACCAGGACACACACAAACACTTGCACTTCACTATACACTTGTTATTAATTCCGTGTGCGACAATTCTTGATATGCTCATATTTGGTTCCTTATTGGTGCAATGTCACAGTCCCGCACCTTCGACCGTCTTCAGGGTTCTTTTGCTTATTATCGCTCGAGCCGAGATTCCGAATCCGGTAGACATAGAGAAAAGGATGACGGGCGAGATAAAGATTACTATTCAAGGGAATCTTCTTCCTTATCCAAATGGAAGTCCCAACCACATGATTCTCGTCACAATGATCACTCTAACCTGCCCACTCACACTAGAGAGTGGTCTTCACATCACGGCTCTCATGTTGCCGCACCTTTTAACTAACATTCTAGGTCGTCTAGTTTAAGACAGTCATGTGAGCACCGCACCAGCAAGTATCCACTTGTTACTTCCGATTCGCTTCCGTCGGTTCCCGCTCCCGACTTTATGATAGCGGTGAAGTTAGCTGAACTTTAAGCTACCTTTTCAAAAATCTGCTTTGATGGACTTATTTCCTCCCTTTCGTACACGTCATTCCCGAAAGCGCCAAAGAGAGTTCACTAGCATGCATGAACGACGTGTACGTCTAGCATGAATCATTTATTCACTTGGCTGAGAAAGTCTCCGAAGTTTCCATCAAGAGCCAACATGAAATCGACTGCCTCAAGTTGGAGGCTATTCATGAAAAGGACATCATCAAGCATCATGACACTGAGCTGCTTGAGTATAAAACCCAACTTGCCGAAGCAAAGAAGAATGCAAAAGAAACAGTAGAGGCAGTAAATCGCCTGGAAACTTCGCATAAAAAAGAACTTGACATGACACTTCATCGCAGTGGCACTCTGGCTCTAGAAAAGGACTCCTTGCAAAAGGAGAAAGATACCCCAACTCACCGCGTTGAAGAGCTTGAAAAATTATGGAATAAAGAGAGGGAGGAAAAGATTGAGGCATAAGAAGAATCGCAGAGATACTGCGAGGAGATCATCGAGGAAAGAAGCTTAAGAAAAAAGCTTGACGAACAATTTGCCAAGATAAAAGCTCTAAAGGAAGAGGCCCACAAAGTGGGCAGAAAGGGAGTGCTTGAAGAAGCTAACTCCCGGGTAGAAGCTGCCACAGAGTTTGGCAGGAATGAGATCAAGGACTTGTTCGATCCACTTATCGTCGAATATAGTGTGAAAGTCCTTCACCACGACGACTTGACCTTTCTTGGCGAAGGTTATCTAGAATCTCTTACTGAAGCCTGGGAGCTCATTGTCAAGAAAAAGAAAGAAGAGTTGGGAGAAGCAGGATTCAATGAAAAGGAGCATATGAGACAAGTGCTTCGAGGTGATGAGCCATCTGATCTAACCACCGCCAAACTTCAATTCTCTAAAGCTCCTACACCGACTGTAAGGTGAGGATATTGCCGAGTCAGCTGGACCTGATCCTAAAAGTTCTTCTCCTATCCAAGTAGCCAGACCATCCTCTTCTCATGATACGGAGCAAACCCTTGGCTATGATTCAGACAGTCCCGGTTTTGGACCATAGATGCTGTCTCCCATTCTCGAAGGAAGCACTCCATTGACCATAGAGAGCCAACCAAATGTTGGTATCATGCTGAACTTCTCCGACTTTGAAAAGTTTTTCTTCTTTATGCACAATGGCTTTCAACTAATGTTCAAGCTTTAATAAATCTTTGTAGGTCATCTGGGTCCTGATCAAACTCAAAGGAGTAGTGCTACCACGGAGCAACAAGGAAAGACAGCCGAAGACACATGCACTGTTGATATCCCAGGGCCCGACGCTCAAGTCATTGGCGCCCTCAATGAAGATAAGCCCGAAGACTCACCCCCTACCGATGAATCGAAAGATGTAGTAATCATAGGTGCTGCGGGGCACCTTACCGAAACTAGCATGGAGGAGAACATCGAGGAGGAAGAGATATTAAAGCGTAAAGTGAAAGGTGAACCCGTCAAGGCGGAAACTGAAGATCTTGATCTTTTACCACTACAAGTCATTCCACCAGGTGGAATGATCCGAGGCGAAATCCCTCCTCCTTCTTTAAGCATTCCAGCCAAGGGCATCAAAGGGTTCCAGAAGAGAAGCTCGACCGACTCTACTCCTGAAAAGTCAAAAAGGGAGAGAAGGTCGAAGAAGTAGTCACTACATAATATCGTTGTACATAGTTTTAGTAGTTATTTCTTTCCACAGTCATGGGTATCCGGATACGAATCCCGTTCTTTTGGACTATCTTGTAACGGAATTTTGAGACTAGTGAATAAAAGTTTCTTGCTTTTGATTAATCATCATGTGAATCGTTACTTTGATAGTTGAATAATTACTTTCCATTCCATGTACTTGTAATTTTTTGATTGCAAATCCTGTCAATAACTCACCATCTCCATCTAAAGGCCTCTCTCTACAGTCGTTGCCTTAAGTTGTAAGGAATGTCAAGGCAGAACTGCAATGGGCTACCATATCCAGCCTTATGTAATTTGTATTTCCTCCGGTAATTTCAGGTTGGAATTCGAGGGATAGGAAATAGTCGAAATCTGTCTATCTGTCCATTGAATTTACGAGTCAGTCCGCCTCTGGGGTCGTAGAGTTATTTTGCGAGTGGTCGGTCCATGCTCGACTTATGCTGTTGCTTCAGTCCATATTCCTGGGACCTAGAATTCACTCATGGGTGATCAGTCACACCCGATTCGTTCATACTTCAGTCCACAATCTAGGGACTTAGATTTATTCTAGTGGGCAGTCGTGTTTCCGCCTGGGGCAGTCGTTTTTCCACCCGAATTATTTATACTCTAGTCCTCACTCTGGGGACTTAGAGTTCTTCTCGTGGGAAGTCGTGTTTCCGCCCGGGGCAGTCGTTTTTCCACCCGAATTGTTTATACTCCAGTCTGCACTATGGGGACTTAGAGTTTTTCTCGTGGGCAGTCGTGTTTCCGCCCGGGGTAGTCGTTTTTCCGCCCGAATTGTTTATACTCCAGTCCGCACTCCGGGGACTTAGAGTTTTTCTCGTGGGTAATCGTGTTTCCGACCGGGGCAGTCATTTTTCCGCCCAAATTTTTTATAGTCCAGTCCACACTCTGGGGACTTAGAGTTTTTCTCGTGGGCAGTCGTGCTTCCGCCTAGGGCAATCATTTTTCTGCCCGAATTGTTTATACTCCAGTCCGCACTCTAAGGACTTAGATTTTTTCTCGTGGGCAGTCGTGTTTTCGCCCGGGGCAGTCATTTTTCTGCACGAATTGTTTATACTCCAGTCCGAGCTCTGGGGCTTAAAGTTTTTCTCCTGGGTATTCATTTTTCTCTCGGGGCAGTCATTTGTTCGCCCGAATTGTTTATACTCCAGTCCGCACTCCGGGGACTTGGAGTTTTTCTCGTGGACAGTCGTGTTTCCGCCCGGGGCAATTGTTTTTCCTCCCGAATTGTTTATACTCCAGTCCGCACTTCGGGGAATTAGAGTTTTTCAACCTCCAATTTTTTTCCTTACTACGAGTACCGCCTTTTGGCTCATCTATGCGTGTCGTCAATCGAGCAAATTTACGGAGCTCATTTTTTCCGATCCCATCGGGGATCGGTATGATTGATCGATTTCAAACTTCGTGAATCTGTTCACACATCACACATATCGATATCAATCAGTTTCATTATGTACTTAGCATAAAATGAAATAATAATCACTTATGCAAAGGAAGTTCAAGATTTTATTCATCATATGAAAAGGAACAAACTAACTTGTCTTATTACACATCCAAAAGATCAAATACTAAAGCAAATGTCGAAAGTAACTAGTACTGAAATACAAAGGAAGTGTTCTAAATGAAATAGCGCCGTATGTGCTTGCTATTCCACACTCTTGGAAGTGTTGTGCCATCAACTGTTGCTAGCTTGAAAGTTCCTTCTCCAAGCCTCTGTTTAATAACATACGGTCCTTCCCATGTCAAACTCATGTGCGACGGGACCGGAAAAACCTATTTCAAGACGAGATTGCCAACTTCAAAGGTTATCAATCGCACTTTTGTGTTGTAGTATCGGGCGACTCGATGTCGGTGTGCAACTGCTCTCAAATCGACCTCCTCGCGTTTCTCATCGATAAAGTCCAAAGATTCGAAGAGAAGATCTTGGTTCATTCTGGGGTCGTAGTAAGCCACTCGATGAGAAGAGACTTCGAGTTCTACTAGGATAACTGCTTCGGCTCCATAAGCTAGAGCGAACGGAGTATGGCCAGTCGCGACCTTGTGAGTGGTCCTGTAGGCCCAAAGTGCCGTAGGAAGTTCATCCACCCACTTGCCTCTACCTTCTCCAAATGCTTTTTCAGAATAGACTTGATAATTTTGTTTACAGCTTCAAACTGTCCATTCGCCTAAGGGTGAGCGACCGCTACAAACCTCTTTTCAGTACGATATCTCCGACAAAATTCTTTAAATTCAGCACTATCGAACCGAGTTCCATTATCTGTTACGATAATTCATGGAAGCCCAAAGCGACATATGATATTCCGAACAACGAAGTTGATAACTTTCATGGTTGGGATCATGGCTAACGATTCCGCTTCGACCTATCTAGTGAAGTAGTCAACCGCGACAATTGCGTACTTCGCACCACCTTTGGAGATTGGTAAAGAGCCGATAATGTCGATACCCCACATAGCTAATGGATATGGACTGACTATTTGCATGATCTCTGTCGGTGGGGCTCTTAGGACTTTTGCATATATCTGGCCCTTGTCGTATCATCCCACATAATCAGCAGCATCTCGGTTTACAGTTGGCCAGTAGTATCCGTAACGGAGTATCTTCTTTGCTAAAGTTTGCCCCCTAGTGTGATCGCCACATTCCCCCTCATGAACTTCTTTCAAAACACGCTTTATCTCATCATGAGCGATTCACCGGAGTAAGGGAATGGAAAACCCCTCTCTATACATCGTTCCTTCTTCCATAATATATCGTGAAGCTTTACGAAGGACTTGTCGCTTTTCGTTTCTCCTCTCAGGTAAGATTCCATGCAACAAGTAATCTCTAAATGGAGACATCCATGATTCCCTTTCAGGCTCCACTTCCAGTACTTGATCAACTTCCATTGTATTTATGCTTGGGGTATGTAATGTCTCGACGGGAACCAATCCCATCTCTTGTGCATCTCCAGTACTAGTGAACTTTGCAAATGAATCGACTTCTTCGTTCTGCTCACGTGGGATATGTGAAATGTCATAGTGTTCGAAATCTGCCAACAACTCCTGAACTCGGGTAAGATACGAGGCAAATTGTTGTCCCTTTGCCTGATAGTCTCCTCTAACTTGGTACACCACTAGTTGTGAGTCGCAAAAGATTTCAAGAGACTTTACTCCAAGCTCTCTAGCAATTTTAAATCCTGCGATTAGCGCTTCATACTCGACTTCGTTGTTTGTAGTAGGAAAATCAAGCTTCAAAGCGTAGCAAATTGATTGGTTCTTAGGGGTTACAAAAACAATCCCAGCTCCGGAACAATGATCATTAGATGCTCCATCGGTGTACAACTTCCATCGCACAGTAGGGATTACGCTACTTTCTAGAGACTCGTCCTGCGCGGTGAATTCCGCTATGAAGTCGGCCAATGCTTGCCCCTGGATAACTCTTCACGGAAGATACATAATGTCGAACCGATTGAGCTCGATGTTCCATTTAAGCAACCTCCCAGACGTCTCAGGTTGTTGTAGGACCCGTCATAATGGCTGGTCGGTGTAAATGTTGATCGGATGTGCCTAGAAGTATAGGCGAAGTTTGCATGACGCGATTAGCAAGCACTACACCAATTTTTCTATCTTTGGGTAGTTTCTTTCTGCACCTATTAATCGCTTACTGACGTAATACACCAGTCTCTGAATCCGGTTCTTGTCGCGAATCAAGGCGGCACTTATAGCATGCGACGATACAACCAAGTAAACATATAACTCCTCATGATCAACCGACTTTGACAAGATAGGGGGTCTCTACAAATGATTTACCAGAGCTCGAAATGTGTCTTCATAATCTTGTGTCCACTCAAAATTCTTCTTTCCCTTCCTTATCAGGTCAAAGAAAGGAATGCATTTATCAGTTGCCCTGGAGATGAATCGAATGCAAGCCGCAACCTTCCCATTCAGATTCTGCACTTGTTTAATAGTTCTAGGCGCTTGTATATCTCAAATGGCTTGAATCTTTTCTGGATTAACTTCAATTCCCCAAGCATTGACAATAAAGCCCAAGAGCTTCCCTGACGCAACATAGAATGAGCACTTCAAAGGGTTGATTTTCATGTTATAGAATCAAAGGATGTCGAACATCTCCACCAAGTCTCGAATGTGGTCGTTTGATCTTCGTGACTTAACGAGCATATCATCCACATAGACTTTCATCGTCCTCCCAATTTGATCTTTAAACATCCGGTTAACCAACCGTTGATAGGTTTCTCTAGCATTCTTTACTCCGAACAGCATCACCACATAACAATATAATCCAACATTCGTCACAAAGGTGGTATGTTCCTAATCTGGGACATGCATTGGGATTTGGTTATATCCCAAGTATGCATCCATAAAGGACAATAATTCATGCCATGTAGTTGAATCAACTAGCTGATCAATTCTAGGAATAGGTAGGGCACGCCTTGTTCAAGTCCGAATAGTCAATGCAAGTTCTCCACTTCCCATTCGCTTTCTTCACCAACAAGGGATTAGATATCCATTCAGGATAGAGGGCATCACGAATAAACTGATTGATTTTAAGTTTATCCACCTTCTCTTTAAGAGTAACAGATCTCTTCGGATCCATGCCCCGCCTTCTCTGTTTTACTGGAATATACTTCGGATCAATGTTTAATGCATGGCTCGCGATGGATGGCAAGATCCAACACATGTCCGAATGAGTCCAAACAAATACATCCAAATTTGCTTGGAGAAAGTCAGTAAGTTCTCTCATCATCGAAAGGCTGAGCTACGATCTAATCTTTAAGACCCATGATGGGTAGTCGTGGCTGACTGTTATATCAATTGTCAGCTCAACCAGCGCTGCCTTGGTCTCCTTGGGGTCCTCCTCATCATCCCTCAGATCTATATCTCTATAGATCCGACTGTGGTGCCCAAGCCATAGCTTAGGCGTCATTTGTCAATCTTTAGTAACTTGGATGCAGACAGACTTGTCAACACCTTTCCCTTCTCTTTATGCCAAGCCTCTTTCAACTTAGCCACATAACAGGCATGTCCAGTTGCCTGATCACCATGCATAACACCTACTCCATTATCAGACGGAAATTTCAACATTAAATAGCACGGGGCAAGAGCTGCCCGAAATTCAGCCAGGGCCGAATGACCTAGAAAAACATTGTACGGTGATTCAACATCCAAAATAATGAACGGTAGGATCTGCACCCTCCTACGTTCACCTTCCCCCAACTCAACCAACAATCTGACATAACCAACTGCCTCAGTAGCCACACCATTGAAACGGTGTATACGAACTTTAGATGGTTTCAAATCCTTAGCCTCCATTCTCATTTGACCATAAGCCTTCTTAAAGATAATGTTTACAGAACTTCCACAATCAATTAAAAATCTTCTCACCAGAGCAGGGCCAATCATGGCAGAAATGACCATCGGGTCAATAGTAGGGACCTGCACTCTATTGGCATCCCTGCTCCTGAACACTATATCGTTAGTCATCGTACGTTGTTGCTTGGCCAGAGTTTCGTCCTCCATATTTGAACAACATTCAAAATCCACATGTCTGATCGCACTGGCATAGCACTCCATTTCCTGCCAACTTCTATCCGCAGGATGCAGTCCACCAACTATCCTGTTTACTACCAATCTTCCTCTGGCCCGCGCATGCTTCTCAGCCCTACGCAGAACTTGTCCTCGGTTGGGGTCAGATGTCCCCTATTCGCTGTCCTGTAGATTTTTAACAAAATGCTGCAACTTCTTCTCCCGAATCAATTACTCAATAACATCCGGAAGATGCCTACGCTCGTTCGTGTTGTGCCCGTAACATTCATGAAACATGCAATACTTTTCAGTTTGCTTTTGTGTCTCTATCGACTCCTACGGACGCGGCTTCTTATTTTGAAAAGTATTGCAGGTGGACAGATAAATATTCTCTAGGAAGGCATTTAAAGGTGTGTAGCTGTCATACATTGGAATCTTAGGCTACGACCTTCCAGGCTCCCTCTTTCGGTCTCGATTCCCTTCACCACTTCTTTTCTATTTATTCGTCTTATTTCGAACGTTGACCTGAATCTTCCCAGAACTTTCATCATACTGCTTTATCGCGATGTTTCTTTGGATCGCTTCCCCCTTGGCTCCACAGCATTGCTCTTTCTAGAGGACGTGGCCTCCTCCTTCCTCATAAACCGAGTTGGCTTTGAATAGAAGCGTTCTAGAGTGGCCGGCAGTTTTCCAGCTAGCCAATCGCCGAATTCGAATTCCGGGTCGACCCCCCTCATCATGACCATAAGTATAGCATGGTCATTTGGGTTACTTACTTCAGTGGCAACAACATAAAACCTTTGCAAGTAGTCTTTCAGTGATTCCCCTAGAGCCTGAATCACACTGGATAGCGACATCATGTCTTTTGGGGAGAAGCTTGGATCCGAAACTGCTCCACGAACTATTTTGCCAATTCGTCAAACCTTAAGATCGATCGTGGGGGTAATCTTGTAAACCACATTGTGGCGATCCTAGAGAGAGTTATAAGGAAGATCTATATTTGGTGGCATCATTCACTCTTGCTGAGTCCATCAACCATTTGTACCTCATGATGTGCTACCTAGGGTCAGTTATTCCCTCATATGCAAGCATTGTAGGCATGTTAAACCTTCTAGGATACTCCGCATGTAAAACATTGTCAGTAAATGTGGTATGACTCCTCGAGACTCCCAAATCATCATTTGTCAACCCCTGGTTCTCCCTCACCAGCTGTCCGACCATCGTCGATAAGTCCGGTGCCACCTTGGCCTATCATCTTCCTGATGTGCACCATGAGTATTCACCTCATCGTAATTCCGAAGAGGTAGTTGGTCAACATTCAAACGTACTCCAGCATCCAAGTTTCCGGACCCAGCTCCAGCACGGCTGCCCATTTGAATTTGAGGAACAACTCCTCTAGCTGAAGGATCGGTACCGATCTCTAAGGAGGGATCGACACCGATTCGCCTTGGTAGACCTTGTTGGTCTGCCAAGCATTGCTTTGATGCCCCTGCTTGCACCGCTTCGACCCTGCAATGCCTAAACCTATGATGCTCATCATCTAATGAGGCTGAACTCTCCAATGCCGAGTAAGAAGCAAGATCCCTTCTAGCACTCTGACACTGCTGTTGAGCAATCTGGTTCATTAGATTAGCATTAGTCTAGATCTGCTCGTTCAGCTGCCTATGGCTCTCCATCAACTCCCTCATCAGGTTGTTGAATTCATCTCTAGTTATGGAATCAGTGGGGTTCTGGACTTCAGCAGGCTCCGCATTGACATTAGGAGGTTGGTTACTTGGAGCTCCTTGTTGGATGCTGACAGTTTCGTTTGCATCAACATTCTGGGAAGTTGATCTGGTATGCCTCACCATTCTGTATTTCTTTGCTTAGATTCTAGTAAATATGAGTAGTATCTACAAACTTCAAACAATGAACCTGGATCTCCTTTGAGGGATTTCTTCAATCCAGTAGCAGTAAATGGGATCCTAACGAGATGAGAATCAAACTCTCGGTGAAAGCACCAAAATGTTTGCAACCAAATTGGCTATAAACACCCAAGAATAGGTTCAAGTAGTGAAATAAATGAAAACAAAGGAATATCTCAAAATAACAAGAAAACACAGTATAAAGAAGGAACAACAAGATTTATAGTGGTTCGGCGTTGATTGCTACATCCACTTTGAATATTCTCATTATTGCTTTTCAATTAACTTGGTTACAATTAGGAACAGTAAGAAACAACAAGAGATAAGAAAGTAATGGAGGAAATGATTACAATAATGGGGTTATCTAACCAACAACATAAAAGTACCCAGAATGGCCCCCTTAGGCCTGTATTTATAGATGAAGGCGGCCTACAAGCTGACTGGAACTTCGGCAACAGGACCTCCTCAACAGAATGGGCTCACCATAGGAAGGACTAGACCCAAATCTCAATGGATAGGGATCGGTACTGATCCCTCCATGTGTTGAGTTTAGGGCAGCGATCCCCATGGTAGCTTCCTTATGCTCTAATATGATGGTGTTCCAAATATCAGGGTGTTTGGATGTGTGTAACTCTAGGTTTGGTTGATCTTTGGTTCGTATCTCATTCTACTCAAGAAAACGCCGATCCCTCCAAATAATAGCACTGAACCCTCTTTGTTTCTTAAAGTATGCCGATCCGTACTACTTAGAACATTATGCCAACCCATCCTTCGTGAGCAATGCCGATCCCTCCGTTTGTTGCATACTATGCCGATCCATTATTCTTGAGAGATGTATGCCAAACCCTATGGCGACCCTTCAATATGCCGATCCTTTCTTGACTCCATCTACACTGACCATCCACCTAACTAATCATGTCGATCCATATGTTTGTTTCATGCTATGCCGATCCCTCTAGTGCCATTGAACCACGCTGAGTTTGGTATCACATCTTATGCCGATCCCTCTACATTTCAATCCAAGTTGATTATCCAATCAAGTAACCATGTCGATCCCTATAGTCTCTCCCTGCTATACCGAACCCTTTAGCATCTCGTCCATATTGACAAACCACTATGCCGAACCCTATCCCACACAAGCTAATTTCCATGTTTCTGACATCTCGCGTTATCCATCTATCAACTTTGTCCAATCCGGGCTTCGTATAACTGTCCGGACTTTAAATCCAGGTCATGCAGCCATTGCCTCATAATCATTCTTCTCATCAATAGTCGAACCTGTCCTGCGTGATCAGCCCAATATAGCCAGGTCAGGGCATCATGTAACAACCTCAAAATCATGTACTCGAATCCTGGATTAAGAACTATCATGCGAATAAAATGATCTATGTATAACTTACGTACTTATTTTAATTGGTTTCTTAACTACACCAACTACTTTCAACTTAACTCACATTCGTTTTCCATATATACTAAAATCATTTATTTTAAAACCATTACATACTAAGTTCATATTCAAATAATACTCCGCTGCATCCTAAGAGTGTATATACAATATTAGATTTATTTTACGTAACCAGGATGTTTAACAAATTTAAAACTTGTTTGTACTTACTATCTTTCCGTTCTAGAGTTTCAAAACACTACTTTAATATTTTCACAAACACTTAACTCCAAATTCTTAATTAATTCGGAAGTTTTCAACTGTCCAAAATCATCAAAATTTCCATTTCATTTCTACAAATGAGAACAACTAAACAACATATCATAATGAGATGCACAAACTAAAGTACCCTAATGCATATAGTACATGCATCCATAAAATAACTTAGTAGGAAACTTAAGAATTAAACACCGGGTTTTATGTCAACTCTATTGGAAAAAAAATATATACTTATAACTTTAGTATATCAAATCATCCTTTTCGGATTAAATCAAAATCTGTTTTACCAAAACAACCTATAACAAATTACTATGGTAGCATTTCCCACTTAGAAACTCGAAAATGAATGCCGATGATACCGCAGTCATCATCGGAATTATTTTCCAGCGATGGAAGTGTATTTAGTGCTTTCAATCCCATTTAAAATCCGTTTAAAACATTTCTATTGATAAATACTTTCAAATAATACTATTATTATCATCCCCAAAACTTTGGAAAACAATTTTCATAAACACTGGGATTTAAGTTCTCAAATTCTAAGTTTTAAATCCTATTTATTTATAAACTATATTTATAAACCAAACTTATACAATTTCACTTTCTTATATAAAATCATTTCACAAATGTTTATCTTTGTTTATATTATAATAAACAACTTTTATTAAAATTAAATTTAACCCAACATTATCACCGAACGCCTTATAATCAAACTATTAAAATTAATTCACGAGGTGTTCATTTCAATGTTTCCATCATTACTATCTACTCAACCCATGCAGTGAAACTATAAAACTGCTCGTAAACTGGTCGAGCACAATTAATCAAACAATAAATGATGATAAATTAATATTATCATCCCTTAACAAACAAACACGTCATAAATAACTATATCAAACTTTGAAAATTATTGTTTATATATAAAGTATAAAATCTAGATAAAATTGTTTCATTTACCAATTTTAAAAACAATACCATGTCGATTTGCCTTGTTCAAGTGTTTAGAAAAATTATCGATATCATAGCATCTCACATCTCAACCAAAATTCAGAATCACTCAACAAATCAATCAACACAATATAAAATGTTTTTATAGCACTAACAAATACGCGCTCTCATATACATACACTCAGACTCATTCTAGAGTGTTGCTAACCTATATCTCTAATGAGTTTACCACAATAAAGCCTAGGTGTTTGCTCAACCTAAGCTCTGATACCATGCTTTAACGACTGGCCATTTCAACCCTCAAAAGTTGACACTAATACATCCACGGTATTCACGAGACGATCATCCAAGTATCGAAAAGACAGATTGTTGGGGTGAAAGAAAAGAAAAGACAGAATAGAATCTCACATCATGACAAGTAATATATAATATACACATGATCTTTATAGAAGAAAACTACAATATACATACATCAATCAAAGTAAACTAACCTATCATCAGCCTGGACAGTTATAACAACTTATCCTCACAAATGCTGATAAATACAAAATAAGAAATGCAATGGAAATAAAGATATGTGAATACGTCTTAGAGGCATCCAACTTGTCTCTTGAAGCATCAAAGCATCCATAACTAAATCTAAAATATACTAGGGGCTCACCTGAGCATTATAAGAAAATAACGCCCAGATCAGTCTGGTCAACCAGCGTGAGAAACACAGACCAAATGGATTTTTAATGTTATAAACCCTTTCAAAAATAAACTTATGTCGTAAGACCATGGCACATATAAATACGGATGGGTTTTTACCATACAATAATCAAACCATTTTATTAGGAAATCTAGTGATATTATAATAATGTCTAGGGTTTAAATAAATATTTAACATAGCCGACATTAATGATATTCCAACATATTTAGTATACAACTAAGTCTGTAAAGGCATGTATTGAAGAATGGATTCCATAAAATGACAAGGCTACTGGGTACCGCCTGTCACAGTATACCCCTAGAAAAATGTACCGAGGCCTCGCTAGGACCCCTTGCTAACTAAGGACTGGCCTAACCCGGTACTGAATAGTACCAAATATGGCATCACCCCGGTTGCGGCCAACAACCATTCCGAGTCTGAAGCATACGTCAAAAGGAATAATATCGATCTAGATCCTGTGATGACCATACCCTAATGGAAGCAAACCACATAGCCCTCCCGTATCTCCCATGTTTTAGTTAGTACCGATTGTGAGGCTTGAGGCTATGTTTTATCTTTTTAGCAAGTCCCACTTGGAATGCTAATATTGCCTCCGGGCAATAGTGCATTGCCAGTGTTAATCCATACAAGTTGTTCAGGATATGAACAAGCTGAAGGCACTACTTCTACTACATTCATTTTGGAACCACCCTCAGGATTAATAGCAAGCAGCCCTTGCACTTCGAAGGACTTTATTTTCGATTCCTTCCACCAGTACCTTTGGCCGATACAACATAGCCGAAAAACTTCACTGTTCTTCTTCGCTACGGGAATAAATAAGAATATCATTGACGAAAACCACAACGAATTTATTTAACTATTTTCGGAAGACTCTACGAATCAAATCAACAAAGTAGGGGGACATATTAGTTAGCCCGAAGGCATCATTAGCCACTCATAAGAAGCATTAGGAGTTCGAAAAGTAGTTTTAAAAATACTATCTTTAGCAATTCCTAGTTCATGGAAACCATTCGCTAAATCAATTGGGAGAAAACCATTGAACCACCGAGCTGATCAAAGATGTCATCAATTCGGGGTAACAGATATTTATTTTCTTGAGTCAATTTATTCATTTCATGATAATTAACACACAATCTATGAGAGTCATCTACCTTAGTAGCAAAATCAATTGGAGCTCCCCATTCTGATGTGCTGAGACGTATAAAGCCTTTGCTTAATGAATTAGAGACTTGAAAATCTAACTCTCTACTTTCTTTTGGTGTCATTTGCCAAATAGGCAAAAAAACAGGTCTAGCACCTTCAAAAAGATCAATTCGAAATTCAATTTCCCTGTATAAAGGGAGAACTTTGACTTCATCAAATACATCAGGATAATAAAAAACGATGGAAACTAGAGTGAGTACCACTTTAGTAAGATCTTCTTATTAAGGGAGAAGCATTTGGGTTAGGTTATAAAATAATAAAAAAATTACAAAGTAATCTTCATTTTTCATAAAGCAAAACGATTAAAATATAATATAAAGTAGCAGAGCATATAGCAAAAACAAATATGTTCTGACAAAATATCAAAAGTGGGCAACACATGTGCCAACAATACATAAGCTGGAACAAATAGTTTAAATTATAATGCATGCATAGAAATATACCGCTAAATAATAATAATCTCCAGAGATACTCAGTGATCCCTCTAGAAATACCCATTCCTAAATTCTCACTATCCAGTTATGGGGAAAGGAAAGGGAGGAGTAGGATAAAAGACTGAGTGATATAGGGTCAACTTCATAATATATAATAAAATATGTATATGCATCATAATTGCATTAAAGTAAGGTAATACATACCTCCCCACCCATCAACTGCCTAGACTGAGTTAGAATAATAATAAGAAGATATATGACATGAGTAGATGTACAAAATAGTCGATATTAACATGGGAAGGTTAACCGACAAAAGGAATGACAAGTAATACCTAGCCTTGTCAGTATGCATAATCGTAGCTATAACACAGTTAACTAGTCCCTGTGATGAACAATTTCACATATCAGCACAATAGCTACAATGTCAACCATGGGAACACGAGTCCTTATTCACCATAGCGTATCTATATCTAAATCTATCTAAATCTAAACTAACACGATATAATTGCGTGCGTGATGATTGAATAAAGAGTAGGTGCCACATAGGTGGATGGTCTAGGACACACAACCTTAATACCAATCATGTGTGGTTTAAGAAAAGAATATGGGAAGGACTTATGCATGTGACTCAGTCTCATTACCTAAATATGACAATTCCTGAATAATGCTCTCCTTCATTTTTATCACCATCTTAATATTATGTTTCATTTTGGAAAAGATTTTATAACCAAAGGCTAAAAGATTTATTAAACACAATTTTTAGTTGAAGTATCAAACATCCATTTTGTTGGAACAATCGTTGCATACATGACAATCTCAAAGGAATACAACATACATATAATTATACCGAACCTTTTAATTTAGGCTGGTTATTACCCATAAAGGGATTTGTGTTTACCACTACAGCTTAATAATACTGATCTAAAAAGGTTAAGTCATTTGGAAAGGGCCAAACAACTAATTGGTTGAGAAAGACATCCCAACTAGCTACCATTGGCTGAATACGTCACCTTAGTACTTTGGGATGACATTTAAGGGAAATAGCATGGTGTCTTGCCTATTTAGGAAACTTGTCTTGTTTTGACACCCTTATATTATAGGTGTTTGGATAAGTAAGCTTTACATATTTATATCGACCCCAATCTTAATACTATTACATTAATTATGGTCCATGTCTAGTATTTATTTAATTCATTTTAAGTTAAAGTTGAAGATGAAACCTTATTACGTTTAACTAAAGGAGCCAACAAAAATATGGCAACTATTCATTAATTAAAAAACACGTAAGCATTAACAACCATCAATAAAAAACGTACAATCATAAATAAATTATTAAACAATAATAACTACATCATGATACATGAATATAGCTACATTCCTTAGTATTTTATTTATTACTAAAGAAAAACAATAATGAGGCAACATACAGGCATTGACATAATAGTAAATAAATAAGTGGAGTATCTTATAAGGTTAATTTATTAATGGACTAAGTTAATTAATTAACTTCTCTTATGAATCCATCATAACCTCACTTAATATCCAATCACAATATATGTACATATTTTATTATAAAAACAAAGTATCATACTCCACTCTCCTCGTGTGTATGAAGTAAAACAGAATAGGCCTCTAAAGAGGTTTCGATGACATTGTGAAAACAAGTCCTAATCATTGGGACAAAGTTAAACATTTCAAATAAATGCGTTGGTCAGTTCTCCATCTCTTTCCCATTTAACCTTTTCTTTTTAAAACAAAACTCCATGAATAATGCTAGATAATTTTCCATACATAGTTACATGCTATATATATAGCCTTGAACATAAGCAGTCGAAAGTCAGAACTTACTGCATTAATTGCAAAAATTGCATTAATGGACAAGATTGAATGTTATTAATTAACATTAAGTTTGTTCCTTAAATTTATCTTTTATTATTATTTTTGATATTCAATACAATTTATTTGTATTAATAAATAAGACTTTAACATTCAATCTATTATTTAAACTATACTTTGATATGGTATTAATTAGAATCAATATACGTTAATGAATTTACTATTATTAATTAACATTAAATCTCTTTCTTTTTTAATGTTTATATTATTTGCACTAATTTGCTTTTTGTGTATTCATATAACTTAAATGGAATTTATTCCCATTTATTTATGCATTGTAATTAATTCTCATTAATTAAATTCATTAATTCTTTTTATTTTAAAACAGAAGAATTTAAATTATTTGATTTGGTTCCATATATATAACTCACATTAGAAAGGATCAATGACAAATACTGGTAGCCACTCAAGGTGGGCATGCTTATATTGTGAATAATTACTGACCTTGCATATTTATATGGAATCAAATAATTTATCTCATTGCTTCATTTGAATTTATGATATTTTTGCGTTCAATGTTAATTTTCATCTTTTTGCACAATTTCCCTACTAAGCACATTTTTATGCTCAATTAATGAAATTTATCCCTTCATTATTTTTTGCAGATTTTTATACAATCTTCATTTTAAACTTATTTGTGTTTACACACAGAAGTACATTTTTATTTACACATACTAAATTATCTTTTTAATAATCTAATTGCATAAGTTTCTTTTCACTTACACCAATTAGTTTCACATGGATTTGTATACATTTAAAGTTAACCCACTAAAATTCATTTTTACATATATATATATCTATGTATGTATGTATGTATGTGTGTGTATTCTTAATACAATTAAATTAGCAATTAACTGAAGAGCCAATCTCTCTTATTCGAAACATGCTAACTTATGTCAATTTTTTATTGTCAAAATTCATTAACCATTTTTTGTACTAAATCCTATGTTTACTAATTTACATCTGCCAAATTCTCTTTTTAACACAACATATTTAAACATTATTTCTCTTCTGTTAATAAGAATTAAATATAAAAAATGCATAAAACATATTGTTTGAAATCATACATCTTTAATTCATGTTATTTGTTATAGTTTTAATACACAACACGTGTTGCTTATAACTTTAATAATAAAATTACAAAATGATACTCATTCTCTTAATAAACAAACATTATGACAATCTTTTCTGTAACGACCCGCCTTTTCGACCCTTAGAAATCGACACTAATACATCCATGGTATTCACGTGCCGAATATCCATGTGCGGGAAAGACAGATTGTTGGGGTTAAAGGAAATAGAAGACAAAACAGAATCTCGAATCGTGACGAGAAGATCTAAAATATATACAAGATCTTTACAAAAAGAAAATCGTCTTATTTATACATACATAACATAAATCAGAGCATACTAACCTATTTCAGTCTGGACAACTATAACAACCTGTCCTTACAATTGCCGAGGAATACCGATAGAATCATGAATAACAAAAATAAAGGAAAATATAAGATACATGAGTATGTCTTGGAGTATCCAGCTCGTTCCCTGAAAGCTCCAAAGTATCCAGCTAAATCTGGAAAATATGCTCGGGCTGACTCGAGCATTATAGAAAACAACGCCTGGGCCAGGCTGGTAAAACTAGCGTGAGAAACTCTAATCACAAGGAATTTTATTTATTATAACTTGTAAAATCCTTTAAAATCAAGGTTTCTCGTAAGACCACACCGCACATAAACATGGATGGGTTTTTGCCTTACGATAACCAAAGCATTTATATCAGATACTCCAGTGATATTATAATAATGTCTAAGGGTGAAAATAATAATAATCAAGTAGCTATGATGCTTGTGAGTGTACATTAAAACAATACTAGGTATATAATCAAAAACCAATAAGGCATGTTCACTAATTGTGTAGGATTCCACGGAGGTGCTCTCAGTACTTTGAGAAATGGTCCTCCTGTACAAGGATCAGAGATATCCTTTCGAAGCAGCATACATCCCTAGTGATGTACTATAGGAAAAACATAGCCGGTCTCGCTAAGACTAAGTACATCTCTCCATGCATGTACTATAGGTAACGTCTAGGTGGAGACGACTGCACCCTATGGGTTTGCCAGCCCTACTGGCCATGCCTCCTATCTCTGGTTTTAGTTGTTACCGTTGGTGAGGCTACGTCCAGCATTCTTGCTCACGCACCACAATTAAAACAGATCATGGAATCCCACATGGATTCTAATACCCCAATGGGTCTTGGAATCACATATGGATTCCCATATCTCAAATATAGTTTGGAATCACACATGGATTCCCATACCCCAACGGGTCTCGGAACCACACATGAATTTCAACATCTCAATATCACAATTCTCCTCCATAGAACGGTATATGGTTTTTGAAGTGGTTAAAGTACGAGTCATCTCTTACGAGTACACTCCCCCGCTTACTAGGCGCCCCAAAAACCAATCGTCGATTTTTCGAAATGCTCAATACCGGTCCTTGAGGAAATAACCAGACAATACATAAGAGCGGGATCACCCCCTAACTTTTTAAGTGGACGGGTCTCCTCATCATTTATCCTAGAAGAACTAAACGAGTTTATACGTATAATATAGCACCACCGATGGTAACTGTACCATACAATTCCCATGTTTTACCTAGATATTTCAGAGTTAAAATCCTTCGATGTTATGTAGGGAGTATTTCCATACCACCAAAATTAAGAAGGATTACATATTTAGGCCAAGATTTGATAGTCGGTTATTTAACTGTAAAATAATCAAACATTCAAACAGATATTACATTTCCCATGGCAACCACTAAGCCTCTTAGATTAATCTTTCATTAACTTAAAATCACCTTTAAAATATTTATTAAAATATTTATATACTTATCTCTCCGGTATAAGTATATTAACGAAACCGTTCACTTTCAAACTTAGAAAACTTTCGCATATACTTATACTATAATATAAGTATATTCACATAACATTTAACAAAGATTTCTTATTTCAAAATCATACTAAAATGATCAAATCCAAATGTCGTTAAAACCGAGATATTAATAACCCGAGATACTATTTCCTTTTTATAAATCTCTTTTATTTTTTGAATATCTCCTTTATAAATCTCCAATTCTCTTTATAAACTTTCTTTTATAAATCCTCAAGTTTATTTTATAAAACTCTATTTATAAATCTTGAATATCATTTCTAAAACTCTTTTTATAAATCTCAAATACCATTAAACCAAACTTCTACCCAATTTCGAAAATCTCTTTCCAAATTTTTTAAATTACTTAAATGAATTCTTTTCATTAAATAAAACAATTATACAAGTTTTCCTATTTAAAAATGATTCCTTTTTAAATAAACAGTTTATTATTTTTAAACACCATTTTAAAAAACAATTTATTATCTAAAAATATCTAAAATAAATAAATAATTATCTTTAAACTATATTTGAAACATCATTAAGTAACTTTAACAATGTTTAAAATATACTCAAATAAATTTAAAACTACATTAATATATTAATAGATTAACTTTTTAAACAATATTAACATAATAATAAATTAACTTAAAATGATATTATTTTTAATATTTTAAAATATTGATGATATAACAAATAACTTTGAAATAAAATAATCAAATTTAAAACATAAAATAATTAACTTTAAATATTTAATTTAAATAAATAATTTTAAATAAATAATTAAAATATAATTAAAACATTTTAAAACAATAATCAAATAACTTTTAAGAATCGTATTAATAAATTTTTTAAATCATTGTTAAAAACAATTATTAATTATCTTTAAAACATTTTTAATAATTAATTCTTACCTTTTAAATCTTATTAGGAAATAATGATTGTAACAACCCGATATTTCGCATCAATTAATTGTCGTCAATTGACGATTAAATTGGTTGCAAATTGCTGTTGGTGTTTTAATCGATTGAAATTCTTTTGAGGGATTGGTTAGGGGTTTGCGGGCTTTAAATGAAGTTTGGCCCACGATTTCTTTTGGTTGTGGAACCGGGTTATATTGGAGCAAACAACCGATTCCCACTCTATTCTTTCTCCAGCCCTAAATCAAAACATACGAAAAAAAATGTCGGCCCACTTCCTTGTGAGAAATGGTGGCTTTCTTCGTTGCTCGTTCGTTTCTACAAATTAGGGTTTCGATCGACTTCGTTTCGCCTCTGAACTGTTCGCCTTTGCTTTGAGCAAGGTGAGTGACATTCTTCACTCAAATCTAATTTAATCTCGTTTATTCATGAATGATTCGAGATCCTTGATGTTTCAGCCATTCGATTTGTTTCGATGTTGATGCTTTTGTGTTTTAATTAAATTAGTATACGTTGATACTTACTGTTTCAATTATATGGCTTTGGTGAATTTTTGAACTGTTTCGACCCCTAGGCCACTACGGCTTGAATTGCATCTGATTTCAGTATTGATTTAGTGTATGTGATTCCATGATTTTGTTCATTAGCTCACGGCTTAAGCTTGATTTTGTTATTACTAGGCTTTAACTTGATTTTTAATCATCGACTTCGAGTTTGGAAATTAAGTTGCTTTTGGTTTCGATGAATCTTTACTGATTAGTTCCAGTTTTCTCCATTTATGGTATTCAAGTCATTCTAGAGTGCCATGACATGTGTACTTGGATGGATCATAATACATTGTTGTTCATCCTTGTGACATCTTCAACTAGATGCATTTGCTGTTTGGACCTGTTTGCACTTGTGCACATCCTCTGTTGTCCTGTGATATCAAAGTTTGATATAATAATTGTTACTGCCTTTTTCTTAGTTTTGCAGTGTTTTTTTCTTGATCAATTGAGCATTGCTTTGTATTTAAATGGCCTGACCACTTTGATTGCCATTGTTGTTCTGTTGCTCCATTGTCGCTGGGTACTTGTGTGGTTTGGATTCACTGTTGCATTTCAGCTGTATCAGTTGCCTTCATGTACATGTAGTTGTTAATGGTGCCTTCTTTGGTATTGATGCATTACCTTAGTAGCCTCGAGCTCTGCATAGTGCTTATGCATTGAGTCATGTTGTTGTTGAGGTGTTGTATTGTTATATTTTGATAAAAATACCTGAGTCACATGTACATCTCTCTATTGCATAGTTCATCTACTTGTTGTATACCTTATGGTTCATGCTGCACTGTGACTCAAGCCTGCTTGCATCGGTAGTGATAATTTCATTGAGTCTGTTATACTTCATGTTGCCTTGAGTTGCATTGAAAATTTTGAAGTACTTGAGTATTGCCTCAGCTTTGCTTGAGCTTGAATCTTTGAATTTGATTTACTTGCAGTCTTGCCCTTGTGATCTTGTGGTGGCTGCAGTTTTGTTGCAGTTCTGCCCTTGTATTCTTGTGGTGGCTGTAGTTCAGATTGGGTCGTGCATTGCACAGACCATGGTATTCATTTGATTTTGGTTCGTTGATCTTTTGTGACGATTTCACGTACGGTAGTGGCGAGGCAGTGCACACATGCGTGTACTGCAGCCACACGGTATTGACGTTTTAATTGATATTTCAATTGTTTGAATTGTTTTGTGTTCAACTCAATATTTAGGAATTGTATTTGATTCATTTCGATTGATCGTTTTGTTGTGTCTAATTATCTATTCGATAATTAGATTTCTAGTTTCTAATTATTATTTAATAATTGGATTTTGTTGTTAATTGCCAATTAGGCAATTTTGATGTTTTCTAAATTATATTCATTGATATTCTTTTCACTTATCTTTGTTGATGATTTGAATCTGTTGATTTGTTGTTTAACACTGTTTAGTGTTATATCTGCCGTTATCCGATTCTCTTATCAAGGAGTCGGATATACGAGATTTCTGTGACCGTCGTCTATTTGATATTGATTATTATTGCTTCTGTGCATTAATAACTGAGTTTGAATTAGACTGACCCGTGTATTATTTTCTTTTGAATGTAATACTCGGGTCAGACCCGAGTTATTTCAGGTTGTAGATTTCCTGCTTTGAGTTACTGTTTGAGCTTTGAAGGCTTTTCACATCTTTTGAAGTAGTCGTGTCATAATATAGGTTGATATGTATTCATGTATATTAGTTGATAATGTACGTGTATATATAACTTCCAGAGTCGACAGTTGTAGTTGTATCATATGTATTGTGTCAAATGTATTGTAACTGACATCAGTTATATATATATATATGAGACTTTTGTTATCTGTATTCCACATTCTTTTTGTATCTGTGTTATTATTATATATATTGTCCTAAACTATTATGAACCATCGTAGTTCGTTTTATACTGGAATTGGGTATGTCGATGGGAGTAAATAAATAAGAGATCTTAAAATGAAAAATATATACCACTCCTATTGAGGTAACCAATACTAGTGTAAGGCCAACTACGGATGGCCGCTCCTATCCAGCCTTATTCTTCGTAATAACAGACAGTATTTCTTTTAATACTCTTTGTTATTGTGAGCATAAAGGTGGGGCGTTACAGTTGGTATCAGAGCTTGGGGTTTATGGACATAATATAAAACATAACTTAGATGGAACATGTGTTGCAACTATTTGTTGATGTTTTATTTGTGCTTTGAGTCAAAACTAAAGTTTTGAATTTTGATGAAATTTTTAAATATCTTTATTTAAAAATAATAGTGAAACTGTGTTTTGTTGGTTGACTGATTTGTGACTGTTTATCAGAGTGCGCAGCGGAAACAGTGAAACTGTCTTCGCTGAGTACAACTGATAATCTTTTTGATTTAAAAATCAAAATACGAAATTGAAATAAATTTCGTTTGTTGTTTACATAGCTGTATTTATTTTGTTTCTTTGAGAATTTCGAATCTGAATTGAGGATTCGAAACGATTGCAGTTATGTGATTTTGTTGAGATTTTGGCTGGTTCTCTTTTATGCTAATCATATATTGATTAGATTTTGCTGTTTTGAATTATCTTCATTAAAGATATATTCGAATGATTTCTTTGTCCATTTTGTAGTACGCGCAAATTTGAATTGCACGTTACTGCATTTATTTTACGTTGAACCGATGTTTGGTTTGAACGTTTTTTGTTGCCGTTATCTTCATAACGGGATTTTTACATCGGTGCTAAATTTTTGAAGCACGGTGTTTTGTTGACATTTTAATGAATGAAAATTCACTGGTATTACATTTTGAAGTAAATTATTTTGATGAGGTTTTGACGTTTAAAAATTACTGTCGCTTTGGCTTCAGTAACCGTCAAATTTTAAAAAGTGGATTTTCAAGCGGTTATTCCGCAATGCTGATTTTGAGATTCGTTTTACGATGTTTTGGGATGTACAATTTCCTCTTCGAAATTGTTACTAATATTGCTGCTTTAATCACACGATTGGAAAATCATTTTAAAATGAAAATTGTTTATAAATTTTTTAACAGTTTGCGCTTTCAAAAGAATGAGGAAGTGACTTAAACGAGTCAGCAAAATCGAGGACTATGAACCCTTTCTTTTACTGATTCGCTTAACCCTGGACTTGTTCAGTTGAGAATGTGAATTGTTATTTTTATAAAATAAATAAAATTGTTTTCAGGAATTTTACAGTTTGTGCTTTCAAAAGAATGAGTAAGCGATTTAAACGTTTCAGCAAAATCGAGGACTATGACCCCTTTCTTTTACTGATTCGCTTAATTCCGGACTTGTCCGTTTGAGAATGTAAGGTGTATTTTTACAAAATACAGAATTTTGCACTTTCAAGGAAATGATGAAGAGAATCAAACGATTAAGTAAAACACGTGGTATGGGACTTGTGCGTTTGCTATTTCGGTTAATTCCGGACTCGTTAATTGAAATATCTGCTGTTTTGATGATTTTGATGATTTTGCACTTTCAAGGAAACGATGAAGAGAATTAGACGATTTAGTAAAACTCATGGTTATGGGACATGTGCGTTTGCTATTTTGGTTAATTCCGGACTCGTTAATTGAAATATTTGATGATTTCGTGTGCTTTCGAGTCACTTTGTTGGACCTTCGGGTCATTTGTTGGACCTTCGGATCATTTGTTGGACCTTCGGGTCATTTGTTGGGCTTTCGGGCCACTCTGATGGACCTTCGGGTCACTCTGCGGACCTTCGGGTCATTTGTTGGGCGACAAAATTATGTTGAGTACTTGGTAGGCTTCGACCATTTGTTGATGCACGTGCGGCGAACTAAAAACTCGCTATCTGATGGGATCGATCCATGCTTTTATGTTGATTTTCTAGTCTTCTTAATTGATTTCTAGATATTTGTTGTTTCTAATTATCTGCAGGTAATTAGATATCTGATGTTATGAGATTTAATTGTCGTATCGATAATTAAATATTTGCTGTTATGAGATTTAATTATCGTATCGGTAATTAAATATTTGTTGTTTCTAATTATCGCTTGTGATAATTAGATATTTGTTGATTCTGATTATCGTTTTTGATAATCGGATATTTGTTGTTTCTAATTATCGCTTGTGATAATTAGATATTTGTTGATTCTGATTATCGTTTTTGATAATCGGATATTTGTTGTTTCTAATTATCGCTTGTGATAATTAGATATTTATTGATTCTGATTATCGTTTTTGATAATCGGATATTTGTTGTTTCTAGTTATCGCTTGTGATAATTAGATATTTGTTGATTTGAGATTTAATTATCGTTTTTGATAATTAAATATTTGTTGATTTGAGATTTAATTATCGTTTTTGATAATTAAATATTTGTTGATTTGAGATTTAATTATCGTTTTTGATAATTGAATATTTGTTGATTTGAGATTTAATTATCGTATCGGTAATTAAATATTTGTTGTTTCTAATTATCGCTTGTGATAATTAGATATTTGTTGATTCTGATTATCGTTTTTGATAATTAGATATTTTTTGATTCTGAATATCGTTTTAGATAATCAGATATTTGTTGTTTCTAATTATCGCTTGTGATAATTAGATATTTGTTGATTTTGATTATCGTTTTTGATAATCGGATATTTGTTGTTTCTAATTATCGCTTGTGATAATTAGATATTTGTTGATTCTGATTATCGTTTTTGATAATCGGATATTTGTTGTTTCTAATTATCGCTTGTGATAATTAGATATTTGTTGATTTGAGATTTGATTATCGTTTTTGATAATTAAATATTTGTTGATTTGAGATTTAATTATCATTTTTGATAATTAAATATTTGTTGATTTGAGATTTAATTATCATTTTTGATAATTGAGTATTTGTTGATTTGAGATTTAATTATCGTATCGGTAATTAAATATTTGTTGTTTCTAATTATCGCTTGTGATAATTAGATATTTGTTGTTTCTGATTATCGCTTGTGATAATTAGATATTTGTTGATTCAGATTATCGTTTTTGATAATCGGATATTTGTTGTTTCTAATTATCGCTTGTGATAATTAGATATTTGTTGATTCTGATTTTCGTTTTTGATAATCGGATATTTATTGTTTCTAATTATCGCTTGTGATAATTAGATATTTGTTGATTCTGATTATCGTTTTTGATAATCAGATATTTGTTGTATCTAATTATCGCTTGTGATAATTAAATATTTGTTGATTTGAGATTTGATTATCGTTTTTGATAAATAAATATTTGTTGATTTGAGATTTAATTATCGTCTTTGATAATTGAATATTTGTTGATTTGAAATTTGATTATCGTTTTTGATAATCGAATATTTGCTGATTTGAAATTTGATTATCGTATTTGATAATCGAATAATTGTTGATTTGAAATTTGATTATCGTATTTGATAATCGAATATTTGTTGATTTGAAATTTGATTATCGTTTTGATAATCGAATATTTGTTGATTTGAAATTTGATTATCGTATTTGATAATCGAATAATTGCTGATTTGAAATTTGATTATCGTATTTGATAATCGAATATTTGTTGATTTGAAATTTGATTACCATTTTGATGATTGGAGACTAGCCAGTTTTGATGATTTTGAGATTTCCTAGTCTCAAATTGATCCTAGAGTTTGCTAATTTTATTGAATCGCTGTTTTCTATCTATTTCTGTTAATAGTTAGAGTTTGTTGATTATGGAATTTGTGTTTTCTAATTAATTGTTGGATAACTAGATATTTGCAGTTTGCGATTTGTGATTTGTGTTTCATAATTATCTTTGTTGATAATTAGATTTTGTTGTTTTCTAATTATCGTATCGATAATTAGATATTGCCATTTTGTGTTTTCTGTATTTTTGATTATCTAATTGGTAATTGAATATTGCTGATGATTGCATTTATTCAGTTTTGTTGTCTTCTGATTATCTTTTGATAATTAGACTTTGTTGAGAATTTGTGAATTTCTTTTATGGAATTAAAAGATTTCTTGGGTGTTTGTGTTTTCGATCTTTATTTTTCTAGCTTAACCAGTTTAGGTTAGAAAAATAATTGTTATAGACAACTTTAATTATGAAAATTGCGGGGACGCAATTTTTATAAGGAGGGGAGTTTGTAATAACCCGATATTTCGCATCAATTAATTGTCATCAATTAACGATTAAATTGGTTGCAAATTGCTGTTGGCGTTTTAATCGATTGAAATTCTTTTAAGGGATTGGTTAGGTGTTTGCGGGCTTTAAATGAAGTTTGGCCCACGATTTCTTTTGGTTGTGGAACCGGGTTATATTGGAGCAAACAACCGATTCCCACTCTATTCTTTCTCCAGCCCTAAATCAAAACATACGAAAAAAAATGTCGGCCCGCTTCCTTGTGAGAAATGGTGGCTTTCTTCGTTGCTCGTTCGTTTCTACAAATTAGGGTTTCGATCGACTTCGCTTTGCCTCTGAACTGTTCGCCTTTGCTTTGAGCAAGGTGAGTGACATTCTTCACTCACATCTAATTTAATCTCGTTTATTCGTGAATGATTCGAGATCCTTGATGTTTCAGCCATTCGATTTGTTTCGATGTTGATGCTTTTGTGTTTTAATTAAATTAGAATACGTTGATACTTACTGTTTCAATTATATGGCTTTGGTGAATTTTTGAACTGTTTCGACCCCTAGGCCACTACGGCTTGAATTGCATCTAATTTCAGTATTGATTTAGTGTATGTGATTCCATGATTTTGTTCAGTAGCTCACGGCTTCAGCTTGATTTTGTTATTACTAGGCTTTAACTTGATTTTTAATCATCGACTTCGAGTTTGGAAATTAAGTTGCTTTTGGTTTCGATGAATCTTTACTGATTAGTTCCAGTTTTCTCCATTTGTGGTATTCAAGTCATTCTAGAGTGCCATGACATGTGTACTTGGATGGATCATAATACATTGTTGTTCATCCTTGTGACATCTTCAACTAGATGCATTTGCTGTTTGGACCTGTTTGCACTTGTGCACATCCTCTGTTGTCCTGTGATATCAAAGTTTGATATAATAGTTGTTACTGCCTTTTTCTTAGTTTTGCAGTGTTTTTTTTCTTGAGCAATTGAGCATTGCTTTGTATTTAAATGGCCTGACCACTTTGATTGCCATTGTTGTTCTGTTGCTCCATTGTCGCTGGGTACTTGTGTGGTTTGGATTCACTGTTGCATTTCAGCTGTATCAGTTGCCTTCATGTGCATGTAGTTGTTAATGGTGCCTTCTTTGGTATTGATGCATTACCTTAGTAGCCTCGAGCTCTGCATAGTGCTTATGCATTGAGTCATGTTGTTGTTGAGGTGTTGTATTGTTATATTTTGATAAAAATACCTGAGTCACGTGTACAGCTCCCTGTTGCATAGTTCATCTACTTGTTGTATACCTTATGGTTCATGCTGCACTGTGACTCGAGCCTGCTTGCATCGGCAGTGATAATTTCATTGAGTCTGTTATACTTCATGTTGCCTTGAGTTGTATTTGAAATTTTTGAAGTACTTGAGTATTGCCTCAGCTTTGCTTGAGCTTGAATCTTTGAATTTGATTTACTTGCAGTCTTGCCCTTGTGATCTTGTGGTGGCTGCAGTTTTGTTGCAGTTCTGCCTTTGTATTCTTGTGGTGGCTATAGTTCAGATTGGGTCGTGGATTGCACAGACCATGGTATTCATTTGATTTTGGTTCATTGATCTTTTGTGACGATTTCACGTACGGTAGTGGCGAGGCAGTGCACGCATGCGTGTACTGCAGCCACACGGTATTGACATTTTAATTGATATTTCAATTGTTTGAATTGTTTTGTCTTCAATTCAATATTTGGGAATTGTATTTGATTCATTTCGATTGATCGTTTTGTTGTGTCTAATTATCTATTCGATAATTAGATTCCGAGTTTCTAATTATTATTTAATAATTGGATTTTGTTGTTAACTGCCAATTAGGCAATTCTGATGATTTCTAAATTATCTTCATTGATATTCTTTTCACTTATCTTTGTGGATGATTAGAATCTGTTGATTTGTTGTTTAACACTGTTTAGTGTTATATATGCCGTTATCCGATTCTCTTATTGAGGAGTCGGATATACGAGATTTCTGTGACCGTCGTCTATTTGATATTGATTATTATTGCTTCTGTGCATTAATAACTGAGTTTGAATTAGACTGACCCGTGTATTATTTTCTTTTGAATGTAATACTCGGGTCAGACCCGAGTTATTTCAGGTTGTAGATTTCCTACTTTGAGTTGCTGTTTGAGCTATGAAGACTTTTCACATCTTTTGGAGTAGTCGTGTCATAGTATAGGTTGATATGTATTCATGTATATTAGTTGATAATGTACGTGTATATATAACTTCCAGAGTCGATAGTTGTAGTTGTATCATATGTATTGTGTCAAATGTATTGTAACTGACATTAGTTATATATATATATATATATATATGAGACTTTTGTTATCTGTGTTCCGCATTCTTTTTGTATTTGTGTTATTATAATATATATTGTCCTAAACTATTATGAACCATCGTAGTTCGTTTTATACTGGAATTGGGTATGTCGATGGGAGTAAATAAATAAGAGATCTTAAAATGAAAAATATATACCACTCCTATCAAGGTAACCAATACTAGTGTAAGGCCAACTACGGATGGCCGCTCCTATCCAGCCTTATTCTTCGTAATAACAAATAGTATTTCTTTTAATACTCTTTGTTATTGTGAGAATAAAGGTGGGGCGTTACAATGATTATCTTAGAAAAACTTATAATAAATAATAATTATTCTTAAATTAACTTTCAAATCAATAATTAAATTTTCAAATTTGAAAGAGGCGAAAGGATCACAATGGTACTTAAGCAATGTACCATATCATTTAATTAAACTTCCCATGCTAATTACTGGCATTTACATAATCAGTAACTATGCAAATAAATTCAAAACTTAATCGTCATTAGTTAACATGTCACTTATTCAAAGTGGCATATCAATTAACAATATATAATCAGATGTCCAAATATATAAGATAGCAGAATGGCGATTTACTCTGCTAATTAAATGTCAAATTAATTTAATTAGCGGAACGGTGTTTTATTCTGCTAACATGTGTTCAGATGACCATATTCAATTCATTTTAGCAGTACAGTGTTTATTCGGCCAAATAGATAACACCCATCGAGTATAATTAATTAAACTTCGTTACTATCCAAACTATCATAATCAAAATCAATCAATATTAATTTATCATTAAATTATACTTCACCAAAACAACCAACAACTTATACCATAGCGTAGCACTCGTTAATCGCAAAAATCTACGGGTCAAACAGATTTAGTATGAGTGAGATAATAAATTTCAAACTTTAAACTCTTAATTAATATTAAATAACCAAATTAAATAAACGAGCTTAACCAAAACAAATCTGCCCAAGGTCCATACTTGAACTTCACCCACGTCCATATTAAATAGTGCTCCATCTTCCGCTATCTATAATGAGTTTACCCCACTAAAGCCTAGGTGCACGCTCAACCTAAGCTCTAATACCACATTGCAACGACCCGCCTTTTTGACCCTTAGAAAAGACAGATTGTTGGGGTTAAAGAAAATAGAAGACAAAATAGAATCTCACATCGTGACGAGAAGATCTATAATATATACAGATCTTTACAAAAAGAAAATCATCTTATTTCTACATACATAACACAAATCAAAGCATACTAACCTATTTCAGCCTGGACAGTTATAATAACCTGTCCTTACAATTGCGGATGAATACAGACAGAATCGAGAACAGCAAAAACAACGAAAAATATAAGATGCGTAAGTATGTCTTGGAGAATCCAGCTCGTCCTCTGAAAGCTCCAAAGTATCCAACTAAATCTTTAAAATATGCTCTAGCTGACCCGAGCATTATAGAAAACAATGCCTAGGTCAGTCTGGTAAAACTAGCGTGAGAAACTCTAATCACAAGGAATTTTATTTATTATAACTTGTAATATCCTATAAAATTAAGGTATCTCGTAAGACCATACCGCACATAAACATGGATGGGTTTTTACCTTACGATAACCAAAGCATTTACATCAGAAAATCCAATAATATTATAATAATGTCTATGGGTGAAAATAATAATAATAATGAAGTAGATGTGATGCTTGTGAGTGTACATCACAATAATTCTAGGTATACAATCAACAACCGATAAGGCACATTCACTAATTGTGTAGGATTCAATGGAGGTGCTCTCGGTACTTTGAGAAACGGTCCTCCTACACAAGGATTTGAGATATCCTTTTGAAGCAGCACATCCCTAGTTATCTACCATAGAAAAAACATAGATGGTCTTGCTAAGACTGAGTGAATCTCTCCATGCATGTATAACAACGGTAGGTAACGTCTAGGTGTGATATATACATTATAATATAATACAAGTATCAATACCCAGACTAAGTCTATGGTAATATATCTGCAATAGGTCAAACATAATATACATGGACAGAATATATGATACCAAAGGGTAGCTAAAACATTTGCAAAGCATTACAGCAATTTTGGGACTACAATAAAAACTGTAAAGCTCATATTGGGATTGGATTTCCAACATGATAGGGAACTAGTGGCATTTTTCTTCGATCCACGCATAACAACTATAGTTCCTGCGGTGACCTTATCAGTTTTCTCAAGAAAGCCACTTGGAACTGCACTTGCTACACTATTATGAAATAGAGTATTACTCAATGGCTTTACACGATCTCCGTTAGCCTCAAATACCTGTCCATTCCACCATCTTAAGGCAACGGATGCCTTTTATTCCTCATAACTGATAGCCCGAAATTTGTTATGCAGACCACATAGTATCCCATATCAATCCTGGGATGTGAGGCTCGTGAGGCTACGCTTAACTTCTTCAAAGCCACGCTTTATTTCACACAAAGCCATGCTTTTCCTTTCTTATAACAGGTTCCTCTTTGAATTCCACATTGCCATTCCTTCGATCACTTTTGACTTCCATAAACATACAACCTCTGAGCTCGTACATCTCGGATAAGGGTATTAAGCTAAGAGAAGTTGCCTTCTCCACCACCAAACGATGTATGTTTGTAAAAGTCAATGCTGTGATCTTAGAAATGTAATGTCAGACATTTATCCATACAAGTTCATTCTAGGACTAACCGAAGGCACTCCTTCTACTACATCCTGTCGAGAATCACCCCCAGGATCAGTAGCGATTAGTCCATCTAATCTAAAGATTTCAAAACATGACAGGACCACTTCTATAATAAATGTCTCTATATTAGGAGCTACCCAAAGAATGTCAACAAGCAGTCCTTCAGCTATGAAGATCTTCAGTCTTCAAAAATCATCATCTTCAACATGTCTTCATTTCCGAACGTATACATTGGTTCGAAGTGGCTTTCAGATAGGAGTTACCTAAATCCGACCCTAGTTCCTTCGCACCATTCATCGATTAAAATGATGTTTAGTTCATATGTGATTATCGAACATCAATCAATTAAATTCATCCTTCATTCACAAATATCTTAGAGAGACATATTATTTTAAATTATTCCATTTATCTTCTTAAAAGCATATGGAATCATTAAGCCTCATTTATCAAATCCTTTTGGTTAATTAAAACCCCTTTTTAAATCTTGAAATAATTCTAAATCGTTTCCCTTTTGACTTAGGACAAACATTTCCAAATTATTTATTTAAATGTCATATTTGAAAGCATTATTTTAAAGCATCCGGGCTTTTCCTTCGACATGTTCTGTCCCTCGCCCAAGTCTCCTTGGATCTCGCAGACAAAACTCGTGTACTAGTCATTTCTGCATACTCCTATAAAACTTCCAAATCATTATTCAAAACACTTAATTATTCTTTTAAAAAAACCATTTATAAAAGATATGAAAAAGAATGGTTAAGTTTAAAATCATATTTCACAAGTTATTAAACTGTAGTGAAAAAGTGCTGCCAAATAGTGTATTAAAGCTTCTTTGGTCAAAACAATATTTTTACTTCACATATGTTCATTTTTCCAACTCAAACCCTTTTAAAAAACTTTAAACGATTTATTCCATATTTTTAAGCATTTTAAAAATATATATTTAGAACATTTGCTACTTTGGCCACCGAACTGCCAAAGCGAGATTTTATCGAAAACTTAATTTTCTCATATTTTAAAGTGTACTAAATGAAATCTCGATATTTATCTTTTATTTGAAAAATATAGCCATAAGAGTTTGGAAAATTCTTATTGTAAAGAAATCCAACTTCGATTCCATCCTATAGAAGGACTTAACTTTTACGGTGCGAAATCGCGAACTTCTATTACGCGATGCGCTTATTTTGACACCAAATTCATTATTTGTCAAAACTTCTCCAAATTGAATTTCAATGTTCATAAAATATTTATAAACCATTTTCAAACATTTAAACCAATATTTTCCATATTAAACCTGTTTTTCACTTTTAAATCATTTCATAATATTATATTATTATAATATTCATTTTCAACCTTCTTATATTCTTAAAATCATTAAGAGGCTAAATAACTTCATATACACATCCATATGGATTTATTTTTCATGAAATAACAATGGTTAATTACTTAACCATTTCAATTATGGTTTTTCTTTTTCATCATTCATCAACCAAGTTATCAACCAACTTAACACCCATATAATCAATCAAGTAATTATCCAAGAATTTAAATTTATAATTTAAACATTCATATAATTATTTTCTAAATTGAGTACCCACCTTTAACCAAATAGTTTCACTTCCTATCAACATTCATTTAATCCGACACTTCACTAAACTATCACCTAAAGACTCCTCCACCTTTTTCCAAGTGCTCGGCCAACACCCCATTCCATCTTTCCTTCGGCCATGCTTCTTCTCCCTCCCCTAGCCCAGGGCTAACCCTCGTTATCCACCTCCACTATCATGGCCTAAGGCTATAAATAAAGAAGAGATGAAAAAGAAGTTGATTAAGAAGAGGTTAAAGAGTAACAACTGGATTGGTGCTTAAGCACTCCACTATTTTTAACCCTCCTACCTCTCTTAAAGAAGAGAAGCCATTAATGAGCATAAGAAAGCTCAAAAAAAGAAGAAGAAGAATGAGAAGTGTGAAAAAATGAGTGAGTGGAAGATGGTATTTATAGAAAAAGTAAGAAGTCGTAAATTACCAAATCAACCCTTTTCCAAATTACCGAAACACCTTTAAACTTCACATCACCAAAAGTATACTTACCATCACACATCAAATCCTTGCTTTATGTCATAGTCACTTATGGCTTAAGAAATGTAAAGTGAAGATTTTATTAGATTTTTATGGAATTTGATTTGACTTTTTGACTTTTCTTGCTTACTTTTTTACTAATTATTTTTTAGAAGTTTCTAATCATGTTTAGTAAAAGTAAACTTTTTTGTTATTAAAATGTGTATATATATGTGTTAAAACATGTTAACAAAGGTACAACAACGTCGCGACAACTTATATTGAACAAAACATTGATCTTCGACAAAATGTTTTACAGTCAACTTTTGATGTTTTTGTTAAACTATTTATTTATGTAAATAAAACTTGAAAATAAGTTGCTTATCATCTTAAATAATTATAACAGGATAAATTGAGTTAAAAAACCATATTAAATAATATTAAAAACCAATTATAAAAATACGATGTCGATTTGTCAACGTGCGATGAAATTTGTCAATCTTTATAAAACAAATATATATGTTTATAAAACAATTATAAATAAAATTTCTATTATTATCATATCATTATATAACCCTTAAAAAGGGTTATTTACCATTTACAACAATTATTAAAATGTCTACCAAATTTTATTGAAACCGGCTTTTGTCAATTTTACGACGAAAATCCAAACTTCTTGATTTTGTAATTGTTACTCATAAAATTCACCTTCCTCCTAAGCTAGGAGGTCTCAAGCAAAGGATGAAAGGAAAAGAGTTCAGATCAGACCTTCCAAAGGAGTCGTAGGGATGCAATCGACAACATGAAGTAGCTCAAGACCTTTCGGAGGGGATGAAGGGTTTTATTCCATAGTATTCAAGAAGCTCTTACCCTCCGAAGAATGCAAAGAAGTTAGGACAAGGGCATGCGACTCTATAACAACCTTTTCGAAAGCATGATAAGCTTTTTTGGTTGGTTGGAACGCACGCTAAATACCTTTCGACAGTATCAAAAGGTTTATGATAAAGGCAACATTCATAAGTCATCAAAGAATGAAAGGAAACCTTTCGACAACATTCAACGAAAGCTCGGCTCTCGTCAACATTCTAGTAAAATGCAACCTTCTGACAAGTTCAAGGGGTTCACAATAACCGAATAAGATAGAAACCCTCCAACACAGCTGAAGGTTTCACATACCATAAAGATAACAGACCTTCCGACAAAGACAAAAGATCCCTAGAAGCAAATAGAAGAATAGACCCTTCGGCAACGCTCAAGGATCCACAATAGATTATGAAAGGGAAACCTTTCGACGAAGTCGAAAGGTTAACAACCACATATAAAAGGGAAAGCCTTCGACCCGGTCGAAGGAATGAGGATGAAATCACAGCCGCCGACGTCTATGAATAAGGCCCAAGGTGTCCTATTTTGGGGGCTGATTTTCTCTCATTCTAATCTTGTAACTTCTTAATCACAACTTTGTAACCCAAATTGTGTATTGATTTGGGGAATTTAATAGAGTGAAGTCTTTTCTTGGATAAGGAGGGAAGTCTTAAGCCTTGTGAATTACTTTACTATTTACTTAAATCTTTGCTGGTTAAACTCCTATTTTCAGGTTTAGTCCCTCCGAAAGGTTCTTGTCGACAAAGATGAGGACGAAAGCACATCCGCCGACGTCTATGAATAAGGCCCAAGGTGTCCTATTTTGGGGGCTGATTTTCTCTCATTCTAATCTTGTAACTTATTAATCACAACTTTGTAACCCTAATTGGGTATTGATTTGGGGAATTTAATAGAGTGAAGTCTTTTCTTGGATAAGGAGGGAAGTCTTAAGCCTTGTGAATTACTTTACTATTTACTTAAATCTTTGCTAGTTAAACTCCTATTTTCAGGTTGAGTCCCTCCAGAAGGTTCTTGTCGACAAAGATAATAGCATTCCTTTCCAAAAAAGCTTTATATCCCTTCGGAGGTCACTACACTACAATTTAAACCCTTCATTTGCAGGGGAAATTTTTTTGAGTCAACATCCTTAAAAACCTTTCGAAGTCATAGAGGCTGTGGATAAAACCTTTCGATAAGGTTCATAATCTACCATATTCCGACAACCTCAGAAACCCTTCGAATCCCAAGCAGTTATTTGCTTAACCTTCCGGGAAGAGCCAGTATCAACTCACCTTGTGGAACAAATTAAGGAAATTCCATCCTAATCGAGGAGATAACTTTCGTGGGAAATCTTATAAGGATTTAACCAAATCAGTGATCATTTTACATTAACCTAGCAGAGCCAAAAGGTTTCTTTAATCTTATGTGAAGGCCTTTTTTACCACGTTGAAAGGTAAAATTCGAAGTTTACTCCCAAGTAGAGATACAAAGATAATCTCGAGGGTTATCAACCCTTCGGTATATATTGGCCCAATCCAACATTTGGAGCGTCTCTGAAGCATCAACAAGACATTTTCTAATTTTCTTAAAGATTCTACTCCCACCACTTTCCAGTAACTTAACCTACTTGGATTCTTTGGGGTGTTGACCATAAATTTGGTTAACGTTTTTGGCGTTTGAAGGAGGGCTTGAATCTTCGACTTGATTGATTCCCTAACATTACAATTCTCTGATTCCCATTCGACCAATTTCACATCAAATTCACTTATTCTGGTTTGATCATGGCCAAAAGATTTCAGAGGTCTGAACAAGGGTCTTCTGAACCACACTTGCAAAATACCCCCTGGAAAATATTAAACTTTCTAACCAAGATAAGGAACAAAGATTAAGGCTCGAAGCCCTAAAGATCATAAAAAAAGAAGGCAGAATCTTATGATCCCGAGAAATGGATCTTAAACCCCTGGAAAAATCCACAATTGAAGAAATAAGGATAATAAAAGAACTACCCAGTGGAAACATAAAAATTACCAAGGAATTTCCAACCGAAACCTTAAGACAGAAAGAAGATCCCTTGAAAGAAGATCAATGGGCAACGAAAAGGAAACCTGCTCCTCAAAAAGAGGTTTTTGAACCAAGCTACAAAAATATTAGACGCTAGTCAAAGACAGCTCAAAAGTCGAGACTTCTTGGGGAATATAATATTAAAACATCAATCGAAAACATTTATATTAGGACCAAAGAGGAACTGAATTATTGGCTTTCTCAGAAGAAAAAGCCAAGGTTTGGAAGAAGATCTAAAGGATCGTATTGCAACTTTCATCTCATAAATGGACATGATACCAATCAATGTAAGGTACTTGGGAAAATGGTCCTACACTTTCTAAGATAGGGAAAACTGAAGCAATTTGTAAAGGGTTGAACAAATTATGGAATAAGTATTCTATTCACAAAATAAGAAGTTTACATGGTCGGGAGTAAAACTCTCCTTAAACTTGGACTACCTAAAATGGTAGGCTACCAATAATGGTAGAAAGCCCTTGGTCGCACCAAGATGGCCAGGTCAAGGCACTTCCTAGAGGGAGGGCGTAAGCCTTTATCCATGTCAAAATCAGAAATGGCCAGGTTAAAGCAGCATAAGCCCTTATCCGCATCACGCTATGGCCAAGATAAGGAACCTCCTGGAAGGAGGATGGGTAATCCATTGGTCTCACCACACTATGGCTTGGCCAAGATACCGAACAAGCCCTTAACCGCGTCACGCTATGGCCAGGTTAAGGCATCGCCTGAGGGAGGTCGGGTAAGTCCTGGGGCCCTGCTTTAGAATAAGCTAGCCGAACGCACCGAAAACTCGGATGAAATGTCCGGCGGACTAGGAAAAGTCCATGCCTGAAATGGGCACCGCCAGAAATCGGCATCGCCTAAAATGGCAACCGCCAAAAGATTGGCAATGTCCGAAATGACAAACAGCCTTAAATGGGCTCTGCTTAAATAAGCACAAAATTGGACTAAAAAGTCCCTGCTAGAAATAGGCTAAAACAAATGACAAAGAAAACTCGGGCCAAAGAAATCAAAAGCATGCAAAACATCCTCCAAAGCCTGAAGATGGCACATTCAACAAACAAAATAAGAAACAATTCTCTAGCTTCCTTTCACAAACATCTGCCAAAAGGGTATTCTGTTCTTCTATTATTAATTACCAGAAATGGTATTCTGGTCTTCTATTATTAATTACCAGAAATGCTATTCTGGTCTTCTATTATTAATTACCAGAAATTGTATTCTGGTCTTTTATTATTAATTACCCGAAACAGTATTCTGGTCTTCTATTATTAATTACTGGAAATGGTGTTCTAAGGCTTCTATTATTTATTATTAGAAATGATGTTCTGAAAGTGGCATACTGGATTTCTATCATAGGTTATCTAAAAAATGTTTTGGACTTCTACTACCAAATATCAGGAAAGGATATTCTGGTCATCTATTACACATTACCAGAAATGGTTTTCTGGATTTCCATTATCAATGCCAAATTGGATTTTTGGTCTTCTATTACTTATTATCAGAAATGGAATTCTGGGCCCCTATTACCAATTGCCAGAGCAGTGCTCTGGTCCTCCATTATTAATCATCGAAAAATGAGATTCTGATCCTCTATTGCTTAATTACCGCATGCGGCTTTCTAAATTTTTATTATTAATTCTAGATTAAAGATCCTGGTATCCTATCAGCAGATATGAATTTCTGTCCTTATGACTTCTATCATCGGAAATGATAAAGTGGGCTTTTATTGCTTATTAACAAGGAAAGGCATTTCGATATTCTAATATTCCTTTTTGCTAAAACAGCGGTTCTAACTCGACATCGCTTATTATCAGAAAGTACTGAAAAGTGATTTTCGACTTATCTTGATATTTTCTAATACCTAAATCCGGGTCCAGAGACACCTCGTAAAATTCTATCATTAATACCAAAGTTTTGATGTCAAGACTAATGTTTATTGAAAACCCTAATCTGGGTACAAAATCTTTGGCCTTCTATTCATCTCAAGTAATTTGACCTGAGTCAAAGAATATTATAAGGAGAAGATCGCGGCTATAAGAATCTCCAAATGAGAATTTTAGACTTTTTATTCTCAGATTCCCTTGATAATGAAGGATGGATCAGAGAACTACCATATCAAAATTTCAAACATTAATGTCACATCAGGTTCTATATTCAGTAGATGTTTAATTTCGATAGCTATGTGCAATTTATTACTAACTAATTTTAGGCACACCAAACAAGTGGAAGAAGCTAAATTTGCAATCGTCCCACATAAGGGACAAAGATAAGATCTTAATATTTTAGATGGATTACTTTTCTCACAACTGGCGAAATAATATGCTAATCTAGGCAAATGATATGTTTAGATTGATATGTCAATTTCGAGTTAACGATTAAGAGTACCGTGTGCTACATGTTTCCTAGAAAAGTTAGAATGACAAGGAATCTAGATTCACATAATCAAGAAAGGAGTCATGAACTAAAATGGAAATTCAAGAAATGAATCAATCTCCATGAGGCATATCCAAATCGAAGATAAACAAGGTGCAAACAAAAGCAATGAAACATATAGTATTTATAATATCATAAAATATTGCATTGCATCATGCTACATAGCATTACTGAGGTATGAAAAATATCCTATATATATTGAGATGCTTATGACTTGATCAACCGATCTTGCAAAACTGATAGATATTACAGGATCAACACTCGAAACTAGGTTCCCTAATATGGATTCTGAAGACTTGCATAGTTCCTGACTACCTTTTAATTTTATTTCCAAGACATTTATCCTCTCATAAAACTTGGTCATTTCGGGTCGAGATTGATACAAGTATCTTCACCAACGAAATGCTTTGAAACTTCAATACCTCAGTCCCCTTTATTAAAGTTTTAACTTTAAATTCTCAATTTCCTTGGAGAATTCCTGAATAATATAGTAGTGGAAGGGATACATTTTTATTCTACTCCTTTGCGACAAGGTTATCAAAGAGCTTAGAAATAAATGGATCTTTGTGAAATCAACTTTGTTTGAGCTCCACTCTTGATCTATCCATGATCGTTGCAAATTCCGGAAAAAGGGCTTCGGAAAGTAAAACTAGTCTTGCTTGAGTTTCCTAAATGAACAACCAAAACATAAAATCAAATTTCTTTATTTCAACAATAAGAATACATATTAAAGTGTGTTCCTTGTTAAGACTTGCTGTTGATGATAAGATATAATAACCCCATTCAAAATGATAACTAGTGCATATTTACTATAATTCCATTTCTCGGCTAGGAGGTTATCGTAACATAGCCATTAATCAATGTCAAATAAAATATTTTAACTTCTTTTAAAAGAAATTTTCCTTCTACTTTCTGAGGAAGCCGAATAAGGAGTGAGGGTTTTCTATGTATAAAAATCGTTAACCACAAGATCTTCAATATCGAGTCATCTTTGAAGAGAGCCTTCCTCTTTATAACATATTTGCTTAGTTGATCTCCTAGGATTGCACGTCTAAGAAACAGATAGTCTGGAATAACATAATACAGACAAGCTAAACATAAATATGTGACGAGAAATGTATACTCACAGTACAATTGCTTGTTACCTATTTGTGATCACTCCCCCAGTTCATATGGAACAGACTTAGAAAAAATTCAAAAAATAAATTTATACCTATAACACTTGAACCATTTAAGGAAATTTTTTGTCAATTTGATTCAAAGCGAATTACAACATGCACCAGGATTTAGGCCAGGTCCTAATTTACATCAATATAGAAACACTTAAGTAAACTCTCACTGAAGTTTACCCGAATATAAAAGTTCCAAGGCTGAGTGTCAAACGTAGGCTTTATACAAAATTAGTCAAAATGTCTCTCTATACCTATTAATCTAGAGAATAGTTAGGAATTCACCGTTCTTTTTCAAGAAGCGTCCTACCAAAGCCGTCTTACGCAAAACCTCACCAGATAATTCCTAGCCATTGTTTGCTTTCAAATCAAAACGGAAACTGTAATTATGCAAAATGACAAAAACATTTAATGACCATCTCTAGAAATATGGGAGAGAATGTCTCAATTTTCCCACCAAAATCCTGGTTAAAATCCATTGGTCTTCCCCCTCTCTCGCTTCCAATTATTATTATATAAACATTTATCTCTACCAAAAAAAGAAAAAAAACATCAATGGCAGCCTGTAACCTCCATCAAATTCACCTCGATTTTGTTGACGCCGAAGTGCCACATTGTTGCTGCAGCTTTGCATTAGGATTATTGAACCAACCGCAAGAAGAGGAGGAAATAAATAGTGCTCAGTCTAGCAACACGATTCATCTACAACCTAATCTCTTTAATCCTCACATAATAACAACATACTCCTTGCCTTTTGATTTGGCCACAAATACGTTCTGGATGGATTTGGCCATCCGGGATGCTTCCAGAGAGGACCTTGTGCTGATAACGTACTCACCTTATCAGCCAATTTGGGTTGAACCCATCATCCTCAACCCAGTCAATTTAGCCCCAAACCTACCACCTTTTCCAAATGAGCTATAAAAGGGGAAAATCGTCTTACCTTTTTTGCCAATCGCCTTTGATGTTTAATCCTAGAATGTTAGTGTCATTTTGAACATGTATATACTGACAAATCATTTTGGAAAATGTAACATGAAATAATATATAAGTAAATATTTTTGGAATGTAAGTTTGGTTAAATTTCTAAAGCGATGTTGTGCAGTTGAAAATGTGTTTGTTTATTGGCTACTTTGTTATATGATGTTTTGCTATATAGGAGGGAATCGAAAGGTTTGGAACTCTTTGACCTCAACGAGTGCCTGTTGTCGAAAGGTCTAACCACTAAATTATTTAGATCTTCCGACAATAAAGGAAAGTTGAAGTTAGAACAACTTCTGATCTTGCCAAGAGGTTTAAAAAGGGCAAATTCACCATTGCAGCCTTGATTCTCTTCAGAAGGATAGAAAGAACATTTTAAATTCCTAAAATAGTACTTAGATGGGTTCCAAGTTGCCCTATTAACATAATACTAAATGTAGTTTAAAATCCCACCTGAAAAATGAGTGAGTAGGAAAGCTAAATTAAAGCTCTAAATCGAACTTAAAAAGTGGCCTCTTTGTTTTAAAGAAGACAAATTGTTTGGGAGAATCCTTTTACTTGTACTTGATAATTATGTTTGCAGGAAAATGAATCTAGAACTTTATAGTTCTTGGAGAAGATCACTTGGAAAGTCAAGAGCATCCCTTCGCATGGGGTGGGCAAATGTTACTCAAAAAATTCACCTTCCGCCTAAGCTAGGAGGTCTCAAGCAAAGGATGAAAGGAAAAGAGTTCGGATCAGATCTTTTGAAGGAGTCGAAGGGATGCGGTCGACAATATGAAGCATTTAAAGACCTTTCGGAGGGGACATAGGGTTTTATTCCACAGTATTCAAGAAGCTCTTACTCTCCGAAGAAGGCAAAGAAGTCAGGACAAGGGCATTCGACTCTATAACAACCTTTTCGAAAGCATGATAAGCCTTTTTGGCCGGTTGGAACACCTGCTAAATACCTTTCGACAGTATTGAAAGGTTTATGATAAAGGAAACATTCATAAGTCAGCAAAGAATGAAAGGCAGCCTTCCGACAACATTTAAGGAAAGCTCGGCTCTCGCCAACAGTCAAGTAAAAAGAAACCTTCCGACAAGGTCGAAGGGTTCACAATAGATAGAAACCCTCCGACACAACTGAATGGTTCACATACCATAAAGATAACAGACCTTCCGATAAAGAAAAAAGATCCCTAGAAGAAAATAGAAGAATAGACCCTTCAGCAAGGCTCAAGGATCCAAAATAGATTATAAAAGGGAAACCTTTCGACGAAGTCGAAAGGTTAACAACCGCACATAAAAGGGAAAGCCTTCGACCCGTCGAAGGCACGAGGACAAAAGCACAACCGCCGATGTCTATAAATATGTCTCAAGGGGTTCTATTTTGGGGGCGGATTTTCTCTCATTCTAATCTTGTAACTTATTAATCACAGCTTTGTAACCCTAATTGGGTATTGATTTGGGGAATTTAATAGAGTGATATCTTTTCTTGGATAAAGAGAGAAGTCTTAAGTGTTGTGAATTACTTTACTGTTTCCATAAATCTTTGCTGGTTAAACTTCTATTTTCAGGTTTAGTCCGTCAGGAAGGTTCTTGCTGACGATGATAATAACATTCCTTTCTGGAAAATCTTTATATCACTTTAAAGGTCACTACGCTGCAATCTGAACCTTTCATTTACAGGGGGAATTTTTTTGGGTCAACATCCTTAAAACCTTCCAAAGTCATAGAGGATGTCAATAAAACCTTTCGATAAGGTTCATAATCTACCATATTCCGACAACCTCAGGAACCCTCCGAATCCCAAGCAGTTATTTGCCTAACCTTCCAGCAAGAGCCAATATCAACTCTCCTTGCAGAACAAACTAAGGAAATTCCATCCTAATCAAGGAGATAACTTTCGTAGGATATCTTATATGGATTCAACCAAATCAGTGATCATTTTACATTAACCCAGCAAAGTCGAAAGTTTTCTTTAATCATGTGCCAAGACCTTTTTTACCACATTTAAAGGTCAAATTCAAAGTTTACTCCCAAGTAGAGATACATAGATAATCCCGAAGGTTATCAACCCTTCGGTATAGATTGGCCCAATCCCACATTTGGAGCGACTCTAAAGTATCGACAAGACATTTTCTAATTTTCTTAGAGATTCTACTCTCCGCCACTTTCCAGTAACTTCACTTACTTGGATTCTTTGGGGTGTTGACCATAAATTTGGTTAACAGTAATCAAATCCTAAAAATAAGTTTATCATTTTTATTTATCATACAAAATATGATTATTTTAAGTTTGAAAATTCTATATTTGAATATTTAAATTGATTAAATATTCGATTTAAAAGTGGTAAAATTATAGGTATTTACAATAACATTTATATCAGAAAATCCAATGATATTATAATAATGCCTAAGGGTGAAAATAGTAATAATCAAGTAGTTGTGATGCTTGTGAGTGTGCATTACAACAATACTAGGTATATAATATAAAACAATTAAGGCATGATCACTAATTGTGTAGGATTCCACGGTGGTGCTCTCGGTACTTTGAAAAACAGTCCTCCTGTACAAGGATCAGAGGTATCCTTTCGAAGCAGCTTACATCCCTAGTGATGTATCATAGGAAAAACATAGCCGGTCTCGCTAAGATTGAGTGCATCTCATCATGCATGCACTATAGGTAACGTCTAGGTGGAGACGACTGCACCCTATGGGTTTGCCAGCCCTACTGGCCATGCCTCCTTTCTCTGGTTTTAGTCGTTACCATTGGTGAGGCTACGTCCAACATTCTGGCTCATGCACCACCATTAAAACAGACTATGGAATCCCACATGGATTCTAATACCCCAATGGGTCTTGGAATCACATATGGATTTCCATATCTCAAATAGAGTTTGGAATCACACATGGATTCCCATACCCCAACGGGTCTCGGAACCACACATGGATTTCAACATCTCAATAGCACAAAATTCCTCCATAGAACCGTATATGGTTTTTGAAGTGGTTACGGTATGAGTCATCTCTTACGAGTACACTCCCCCACTTACCGGGCGCCCCATAAACCGATCGTTGATTTTTTGGAATGCTCAATACTGGTTCTTTAGGAAATAATCAGACAATACATAAGAGCGGGGATCACCCCCTAACAGTTTAAGTGGACGGGCCTCCTCATCATTTGTCCTAGAAGAACTAAACGAGTTTATATGTACATTATAACATCACCGATGGTAACTGTACCATATAATTCCCGTGTTTTCCTAGATATTTCTAGAGTTAAAATCCTTCGATGTTAAGTAGGGAATATTTCCGTACCACCAAAATTAAGAAGGATTACATATTTAGGCCAAGATTTGATAGTCGGTTATTTAACTATCAAATAATCAAACATTCAAAAGAGATTACATTTCCCATGGCAACTACTATGCCTCTTAGTTAATCTTTCATTAACTTAAAATCATCTTTAAAATATTTATTAAAATATTCGTATACTTATCTCATCGGTATAAGTATATTAACGAAACCCTTCACTTTTACACTTGGAAAACTTTCACATATACTTATACAATAATATAAATATATTCACATAACATTTAAGAAAGATTTCTTATTTCAAAATCATATTAAAATGATCAAATCCAAATTTCGTTAAAATTGAGATGTTAATAACCCAAGACACTATTTCCTTTTTATAAATCTCTTTTATTTTATGAATATCTCCTTTATAACCAATTCTCATTATAAACTTTCTTTTATAAATCTTCAAGTTTATTTTATAAAACTCAATTTATAAATCTTCAAAATAATTTATAAAACTTTATTTATAAATCTCAAATACCATTAAACCAAACTTCTATCCAATTTCCAAAATCTCTTTCCAAATTTTATAAATTCCTTAAATGAATTGTTTTCATTAAATAAAACCTTTATACAAGTCTTCCCATTTAAAAATGATTCCTTTTTAAATAAAAAGTAAATTATTTTTAAACACCATTTTATAAAACAATTTATTATCTAAAAATATCAAAAATAAATAATTAATTATCTTTATACCTTATTTAAAACATCATTAAGTAACTTTAACAATGTTTAACTTAATAACTTTAAAACTGCATTAATATATTAATAAACTAACATTTTAAATAATATTAACATAATAATAAAAACCTTTAAAACGATATTATTCTTAATAATAAAAATAAACTTTTAAAATATTGATAATATAACAAATAACTTTGAAATAAAATAATCAACTTTAAAATATAAAATAATTAATTTAAATAAATAATTTTATATAAATAATTAAAATATAATTAAAACATTTTAAAACAATAATTAAATAACTCTATAATAATAATTTTAAATGGCAACTTTTCTAGAGTCCGCCACTTCTTTCGTCTGAGTTTTCCCTTGTTTTTTCGTCTTCTGCCTGCTCTTGCCCTACTCGCGTTCGTCTCGTCTCTCTCCATGCCTCAGAAGAAGAAGCCTACGCCATCCTCTTCCTTACCAGATCTAGTTTCCCTCACTCGGTCAGGCATTATGTTTAATGCCTCATCTTCTTCGGTCAGAGCTTCTGGAACTCCATCGTCCCTTCTGGAGCCGCCGGTTACTATTCCATTTGTGTTTGATAAAAGCGACTCATGTTACATCACTCAGCAGATCGTGATTGGACATGCCTTAAAAAATTCGAGCATTGGTAATCCTTTTGCCTCACTGCTAAATGATATGAACTCTCCCGTAATTGCCGCCTCTCAATTGCCTGCCTGTCCCTTGGTTGTTGATGAGCACTCTCTATCACCGCTTTTAGCAAACGCTGGTAATTCCTCTTGGACACAATCTGACATTGGTTTGCACGTTGGTTCTAATATTGGTGATGTTGAAATTGAGTACAACGTAGTTGTAAATGGATCCTTAGCTTTTGCCGTTGATGGAAGTGAAGTTAGTGTAGCTGTGTTTGAGACAGTAGGGTCCAAATCTACTGACAGTGGAAAGTTGCATGGCTGCACTCCAAGTGTTTGTGGAAATGTAGAACACGATATCTCCTTAATTAGTTCACCTCCTTGTCGTCCATCGCCTGTATTAATCTCGCTGCCCCTCTGGAACCTTCTCCTCCTACGACAGCACCTATGTGGTCATCTCATTTCACCAAAATGCTAAATAATGCAGGTATGCATTCTCCATGTTGTTTTGATAATGTTGAGATTGACGATGTTATGATTCCTCTGATGGAAGTGATTGAGGCCGGTGTTGTTTACTGGAAAGATTTTTTGGTGGGTTTTTCCCTTGACTCCAATCCATCTTATCGGCTTGTTAAGCCTATATGCAACTAGATTTGGAAGCCAAGAGGGGGCTTGAGTGTTCATTTCGATAATGAAAATGTTCTATTTTAATTTCTCGCGTAGTGGAGATAGTGCATACTAGAAGTCGACCCAATTCTCATTGAAGGGAAACCTTTTGTTATTACATCTTGGAGTCCGGCAGTGGATAGGGCAAGAGTTCTGGTTTTATCTATTCCTATCTAGGCCCATTTCTCTCACATTCTGTCTATTCTTCAGCCTCTTATCGGGATAGAATGGCTAGTAGGCCCTGTTGGTAAAGTGATTTGTTATGACACTAACACTGTAGCGAGAAATAGATTAGTTTATGCCATAGCTCTGATTGAATTAACCCCAGCCAAACCTTTGCCTTTGGTGTTAAAAGTCAGGATTGATGAGGGCCATTTTGTAGAGGTCAAAGTACGCTACAGTTGGAAACCGGAGATATGTACGGTCTGTCAGTCCTTTGGGCATCTTTCGAAGGTGTGTTCTGGATCAGCTTCTACTGGCAGTGTACCTCTATCTGGTCAGATTCCATTACCTCATCCTCCTATTAGGAAGTGGGTCTCGAAGGTTACTCCACCACCCTCTGTTTCCCCTTCTGTTGTGGCTCCTGCTGTTGTGGCTCCTATTATTGATGCTCCTATTGTTGATGCTCCTGTTGGTGGGGTCCAGAATGAGATTGCCACTTCTATTTTTTTCGATTCTATTACTTGGAATTTTGAGGAGCAGGCCTGGTGTAACATCCTTAATTTTAATGATGACATTATTCAGGAGATATAATTAGAATAAATTAAATAGAATAATGTAGATAAGGAGATTAAGGTTGATTAATAAAATTTAGTGGCCATGCTTATTTAACTAAATGAACTTATAAATGGTTAAGTAATTAAACATAAGGGCATTACGGTAAATAGCCGCCCATATTTCCCACCCTTATATTATTCTCCATAGCATACACGTTTATTTTATCTCAAAGAAAATTTATAAACATAAGAGGAAAGTAAGGCCGACCATTAGGAAGAAGAGAAGAGAAAAAAATCAAAGTAAAGCTTAAGATTCAAGCTATAAGGAATCAATCTTAATTAAACTTCAATTTCCTTATCCAATCTAAGGTGAATAATAATTTCTACATCTCTCTTCTGGTTTTATAATCATATGGTTTCAGATTTAAGGGTAAAGTTGTTTTTATGATATATTGAATGATGATAAGCTTGATTGATGATTTATATGGATTAAACAAGTTTGTTTAAAAGAAGATATACACAATTTTTGGGTAAAACCGAGATTTAATGATTTTTAAATGCCATGGGAAAATTTTATGTTATAGAAAACATGATTTTGGAGTTGGGTTTCAATTGTCATAATTTTCCAAGCCGTGGAGAAATAGTTATGAATTTTCAAAGGAAAATATGGTTATTTGGGTTTACAAAATTATTTTGAAAAATATATTAAGAATTTGGGTCTAAAATTTGATATGTTAGATAACATGGTTAAAGTGAATTTCTGAAATTTTTGGGGATTTTTACTAAGTGATCTAGTATGGAAATTAAATTATTTCGTAAGGAGGACTTAAATGATTTAATTGTTTTAAAAATAGGAAGGGCTTATTTGTTAAAAGTTAACTTTATTTTAGATATGAGAAAATGCGGCAAATATTATCCAAATTATTTAAAAGTTTATGAAAGCCAATCAAATGTCTACTAGTAGGCAAGTTTGTTACAAAAAGTTTACTTAATTTGATAAAAACAGCTTTTGTTCAAAAAAAGGGTGTTCCGCCACCTTTCGACCCTGACCTTTCAACTTTATTGAAACCAACAAGGTCGAAGCCAATGCACATGATATCATTTAGGTGGTATGTAGTGAATTAGACAAAGGTGGAAGGTAGGTTGTCGAAGGGGTGCTTTCGAAGGAGTTGGTTCCCTAGTTATTTTTTGTTTAAAAAGAAAATCACTTGCTTGTTTTTAAAGGAGCTTTTGACAAGGTCGAAAGCTATTCTTTCGACAAGGTCGAAGGCCACGGTTTTGAAAGGTTGGTTTTTAAAGTGCTTTTGACACAGTCGAAAGCTAAGCTTTCGACAAGATCGAAAGTTATGGTTTTGAAAGGATAGTTTATAAAGAGCTTTCAACACAGTCGAATGCTATGTTTGTGAAAGGGTATTTCAAAGAGGTTTTTGAATGAGATCTGCAGCCTTTGTTTTAAAGAAGTAGCTTCCGAAGGAGTTACTTAGTTTTTGTTTAAAGCTTTTGAAGGGGTAGTTTTTGACTAGGTCGAAACCCTTCTGAGATTACGTGACCTTCCGATGGAATCGAAGGCATCGATGTTGTCGAAAGGTTCAATTGTTTTTATAAATATAAGCTACTTCCCAAAGCTTTCGAAGGGGTCAAAAGAAGAAGCTTTCGACATCGTCGAAAGGTTCAAATTGTTTTCCCAGATGTTTTAATGCTTTCGAAAGGATGGTTTCGACACCATCAAACTTCCCCAATGTTTTATAAAATAAAGAGCGGTTTCGAAAGAGATACTTTCACCTATTTTCACTTTGACCCAAATTAAGGTTTTAAGTATAAACCCAATGCTTTCGAAAGGGTGGATCTTCAATGGTTTCGAAGGGTAACCTTCATTGGTTTCGAAAGGATACTTTCAAGTTGTTTCCAAGCTATTCTTCTACTCTTATATAATAATACTTTAACATGGTCGAAAGGTTTCGAAGAAGAGTTTTAAAGTATTAAAAAGGCTGGAGCCTATTGTTTTAAAGATACTATTTATGCTTTCGAAGGGGTCGAAAGCAGAAGCTTTCGACATTATCGAAAGTTTTTAAAACCCAAACTCGAAATTTTTAAAGGAAACCTCACGGCTTATATAAAGGAGTTCTGTAATGACATTAAGTATATAATTTTGAAGAAGTATTGCCTTGATAAAAATATAAGTTAAAGGGGTTAACTATGTTTTATATCAAAAGTATTTCAAGGATATTAAACCCACAGGAGTGGTATTGTTAAATTGTTGTTTTTCTTCTTCAAATATGAATATTCACATGATAACCCACAACTGTATTTTGGGGAAAAGAGGGTAGAAGAACCAGCTAGGTTAAATCTATAGTGAATATAAATTGCTTAAACTCTTAAATTAGTAGAATTACATCCAAGGGGTCAGGGTGACCAAAAATATAGGATGCTCAAACTTGGTAGTTATTGAAGGTAACCAAAAGGTTCATAGTAAACCCATGAAAAATATGATTATGTAGCTATTTGGAGGTAACCAACAGGTTCATAGTAAACCCATGAAAACCATGTATCAAGGATAGTTAGCAAGGGCTAATTGGTTTGTAGTTAACCCATGAAAACTATATCCGGATTAAGAATTGACATCAGTCAATAGGTTCCTAGTCAACCCATAAAACAAGGATAAGCAAGTGGCTCATGGAAGTATCAGTAGGTTCCTAGTCAACCCATGAATACTAGGATGTGAAGTGGGTTACTGGATAAATCCATAGGTTCCTAGTTAACCCATGAAAACTAGGATAAGGTGATTAGTTACTGTAATAGCTAATAGGTTCAAGGGAACCTATGAACTAATTTAGTTAACTGGCAGGAGCCTATAATTTCTTAGTGAACCCATGAAAAATATGAAAAGAACAGGATGTTCATTAATTGTACAAAGGTTATTAGTAAACCCATGAAAACTAAAAGGTTAATAGTGACCCTAGATACTATAATTATGACATGGAGACGGATTAAACTAGGGATGGGAAATCCTAATTGTTTTAAGTATGCATATCATCATAATATTTTGAAAATGTATGTTTTAACCATTGTGGATGCATGAGCATAGAATATGGTTTTAAAAAGATTTTAGGATACTAGTGAGGGGAAACCCATTCCGCTAAGCGGCATGGTCTCCCTAGATATCTAAAAGGATTGAGATGTTAGATTATTATTCATACTAGGCTTTACGTCTGACTCAAAGTTTTTGTTTTTCCCTTAAACTCTCGGATACTCAATTGATTTTGAGTAGTTTGAGATTTAAGGTTTTCAGATTTTCTTCTTTGACGAATAAAGCTTCCAGAGGTATGGAAGAGGCATATAGTTATTTAGAGATTGCTTTTTACGTCGTGTGTTTTGTTCATAAAGGTAGACTTGTTAGCCTTACTATATACTCTGATCAACCAAGGGGGCATCTTCATATGTCGCTCTTGGCGTATTTGTAATAATTATATTTTGCTGAATGTGGTTACGTTTTTCGGATTATGTAATGAACATCAAGTTTTTTTTATTTAAATGTGAAAATATGTTTTGAATTGTTAAATTTATTTTCATATTTCTATGTTCTATGTATTAATATATCTAGTACCGCCGTTTTTGGTCGCCGAGAATTAATAACCATGGATGACTGCAGCATCCGTAGCCGTTAGTTTTGGGCCTCCAAGTAGAGGGATGTTACAAGTTGGCATCGGAGCATAGGTTTATGAAACTTTAAAAGAAACGATAAACCTAAAAGCTTTTTTGAAATATAATCCAATGAATTTAAAACTATGGTCTGGGTTTGGGTAAACGCTATAGTAACGTACTTGTATTTGATATACATATTCCCCTCTCTCTTAGACCGTTCTTCTATATCTTACTAAGGCTCATATGCAGATTTACAGGAAAGAGGATATGGAAGCAGGAAACAGAAGAGGAAATCTAGATGGAGGAAGCACCACTACCAATGGAAATGCTCGACCTAATACTCAAAGAAACCAAGGTCGACAGGCAAATGTTAACCAAAATGCCGAGGCTAATGTTGGTGCTGGAAATCCGCTAGTAGATGCGGGGATGGTGTATCAGTTGTTGGCTAATCTTTTGCAAGCAGGAGCTGCTGTTAATTTTGGAGTTGCTAATCATGTAGTTCCAGCATGTTATAACTATGCCAAGCTAAGTAAAGACTATACCGGTCTAGGTGGGAAGCCATTTGTTGGAACAGAGGATGCAGTTGAAGTTGAGAACTGACTGTTGAATTGTGAAAGTGTCTTTACAGATTTAGGCTTGGTTGATGGGGAGAAGAGAAGGCTAGCCTCTAGGCAGATGCAAGGGTTAGCGCTTCAATGTTGGAATAGTGCGACGGTTGGAGTTTTGGAGGAAGAGCTGACATAGGCTGATTTTAGAAGGAGGTTCGAGCAGAGGTTCGTGTTTGTGGTTGCCAAATCGGCTTTGATGAGGAAGTCCATGGATCTTATCCAAGGAGGGATGTTTGTGATTGAGTACGCTGCTAAGTATAATAAGCTATCTCGATATAGTTATGCTTTAGTTGACACTAATATAAGAAGAAATGAGAGATTCATTAGAGGATTAAGGCCAGAGCTAGGGAGAATAAATATGACTCATATTAGAGAACCCTATCATGTGGTTGTGGAAATGGCCATCCGCCATGAGGAGATGCTTGATGTGTCTGATAGGGAGAAACCAGTTGAGTCCGAAGGACCTCAGGGAAAGAAAATGAAATTCTTTAAAAAGAAAGGAGCCCAAAAAGGGGAGGCTGCTAAGTAGGCAAAGGCTAATTTGGTATGTATAAGTGTGATAAGAAGGTCCATTATCCCTACGAGTGCAGAACTGGTAAAGGAAAGAAGCTTATAGAGAAGAAGAATGTGAAATGCTTCAACTATGACCAAGTTGGGCGTTATAAGAACCAGTGTCTAGAGCCAGTCAGGGCGGACAGAGGGAACGTAATTGCTATTGGACCACCGTCTTCTTCTAGACCTATTACAGCAGAGAAAGGGAAGACTGTGATGGAATGTATGCTTTTGATTCAGAGTATACCAGTTAGGGTACTTTTTGATACTGGTGCACCACGTTCATTTATATTATAGTATTTGGTTGATAGGTTATGTTTAGAACCCACATACCTTGTTACTTCCTTAAGGGTTGCAAATCCAATAGGAGGGCATGCAACTCTTAGGATGAGACATGACCAGTTAGAACTTGATTTGTTAGGTCATAAGTTTGCATGCAGTTTGTACATCTTTGATTTTGTAGATTTCAGTATCATTTTGGGTATGGATTGGTTGGGTAAGTATGAGGCTAGGATATTTTGCCAGAATCAGGAAAAATCATTGGGGCACCCAAATAGTCATAACCGAATCATTTTCTTAGTGGAGAATTCAAGTAAGAATGTTTGTGCTTTGTTGGTACCTTGGAGGTTGGAGATGAGCTTAATCAGGTTCGTGTAGCAAGAGAATTTGCAAATGTATTTGAGTCGGCCACTGGATTACCATCGAAACGAGCTATAGAGTTTCGGATGGACCTTGTACCGGGAGCTGAACCTGTCAGTAGACTACCTAGAAGAATGACACCGACAGAGATGAATGTATTGATGGTGGAGCTAGTGGATCTTGAGTGGAGGAATTTTATTAAACCTAGTAGTTCGCCTTGGAGAGCGGCTTCGGTGCTTGTGAAGAAACCAGATGGGACGTTAAGGATGTGCATCGACTATCGTAAGTTAAACAAAAGGACGATCAAGAATAGGTACCCGCTGTTGAGGATATATGATCTGTTTGATCAGTTGGGTGGAGCCAGAGTATTTTCCAAATTGGATTTGTCGAAGGGATTCCAGTAGTTGAGAGTAGCGGAGGATAGTATTCTTTAACGGCGTTTCAGGCTAGATATGGTTCGTATGAGTGGTTGGTGATACCATTTGGTTTGACAAATGCGCCTGTTCTCTTCATTGATTTGATGAATCGGGTTTTCCGAGAGCTCTTGGATTGGTTCGTATCGGTATTCATTGATGACATTTTGGTGTACTCTAAAGATTAAAGGGATCATGAGATTCATCTTAGAGTGGTGTTGGAGATATTGAGGCAGAATCAGCTAAAGGAAAATTTTTCCAAGTGTCATTTTCGGAAGAAAGAGGTTAAGTTTCTTGGTCATGTGGTTTCAGAGTAGGGACTGTCAGTCGATCCAGATAAGATCAAAGCTATGAACAATTGAAAGAGACCAGAGATGGTAACCTAGATCAAAAGTTTTCTTGGACTTGCTGGCTATTACCAGAGATTCATCAAGGATTCCTCACGGATAGCAGTGCCTTTGACTAAGTTGACTAGGAAAGATGTAATGTTTGTTTGGTCCGACAAATGCGAGGAAGGATACCTTAAGTTAAAGCATTTGTTAACCAATGCGCCAATGTTAGTAGTTCCAAATGGTAACCAAGGGTTGGTAGTATACACTGATGCATGTGGGACTGGATTGGGAACCGTATTGATGCAGAGGGGCAAGGTTATTGCTTACGCATTAAGGCAGCTTAGACCGCACGAAGTTAGATATCCTACTCATGACTTAGAGTTAGCTGCGGTGATATTTTCCTTGAAGATTTGCATGCATTATCTCTTAGGGGAGAGATTTGAGTTGTATACCGATCATAAGTCGTTAAAGTGTTTATTTTCTCAGAAGAAGTTGAATATGAGGCAGTAGAGATGGCTGGAGTTTTTGGCTGCTTAAGATTTCGGTATAGAGTATACTCCTGGGAAAGAAAATAAGGTAGCAGATGCTCTCAGTAGAAAACATCCGAATGTGGTGTTAGCAATGTTGGCAAAATGGAAGGATCAAGAAGCTTTAGCCAGTTGTGGTATGCAATTGAGATCTACTGCTAGTTCTAGTTAGGGTACTGCCATGTTATCTTGTTTAGAACTTCGGCTAGTGCTGATCGAGAGGATAGCTTCGAAGCAAAGAGAAGATCCAGTTTTAGTCAAGAGGATTAGAAGGCTTGAGGGAGGATCTGAGGCTGATGACCTAAAGGATTTTAGTCTTGACCAAAGTGAATGGTTGAGAAAGAAGGGACGATTATGCGTTCCGAATGTAGAGAATTTAAGGTGAGAAGTTCTAGAGGAATGTCATCGATCGAAGTTTAAGATTCATCCTGGAGGAACCAAGATGTATCGAAATATGAAGAGGAGCTTCTATTGGGAAGGCATGAAGAGGGATGTTGGCTTATGGGTTAGGTAGTGTGTTAACTGTCAACAAGTGAAGTCCGAACATCAGAAGCCAAGTGGTTTACTTCAGACTTTAGATATTCCAGTCAGGAAATGGGATTCGATATCGATGGACTTTATAGACGGGTTGCCAAGGTCAAATAGAGGAAAGGAAAGCATATGTGTTATAGTGGACATGTTGGCCAAGAGTGCCCATTTCATTTTGGTAAAGTAAACAAGAACGACATCTGCTTTGTCTAAGTTGTTCATGAAGAACATAGTTAGACTTCATGGGATTTCAAGTAGCATAGTCAGTGACAGAGATGCGTTATTCAATAGCGAATTTTAGAGAAGTCTACAAGTGGTACTAGGTACCAAGCTCAAGATGAGTACAACATATCAACCACAGACTGATGGGCAGACAGAGAGATCAATAAGGTACTCGAAGATTTATTGAGAGCATGTGTATTGGACTTTGGTGGATCTTGGTAAGATCACCTACATTTGATTGAGTTTTTCTATAATAATAGTTATCAGACTAGTATAGGAATGACGCCTTTTGAAGCATTGTATGGAAGGCCATGCAAATCGCGGGCTTGTTGGTTGGAGACTAGAGACAGATTAGTCTTAGGTCCGGATTTTTTTAAAGAGGTGTCGGAAAAGATTGAGTTAATCCAAGGACGGATGAAGGAAGCTCAATCTAGGCAGATGAGTTACGCAGATAATAGGCGTAAAGAACTAGAGTTCTCAGTGGGAGACAGGGTTTTCATTAAAGTATCACCTATGAAGGTTGTGGTACGATTTGGAAATTAGGGAAAGTTGGCCTCGAGATATGTTGGTCCATTCCAGATTATAGAAAGGATTGGAAAGCTTACGTAGAGAGTGGAGTTGCTGAGCAGTTTGGCAAGTGTCCATAGTGTGTTCTATGTGTCTCATCTTCGCAAGATTATGCATGATCCAAAGGCTAATATTCCTCAGATAGAGTTAGAGGATTTAGTAGTAGAGCCCGATTTGGCTTTGGGTAGACAACCAGTTAGGGTGTAGCGAAAGGTGAGAGGAGATTGAGGACCAAGGCAGTCAAGTTGGTGAAAGTTCAGTGGAGCGACAATAAGAAGGACTATACTTGGGAGACAGAGGATAGGATAAGAGAGGCTTATCCTGATCTTCTTTGATGGTATGTTTATATTAGATCTATATAGATTGGTTGCTAGTCAGGTAGGCTAGTATGGTTGTTAGGAGATGTTACAGATGATTGCTATGTTTGCTAGTTAGTCCTTACTGAATTTCAAGGACAAAATTCTTTAAGGAGTGGAGCCTTTAACACCCCTAATTTTAACGATGACATTATTCAGGTGATTTAATTAGAATAAATTAAATAAGATAAGGAGATTTAGGTTGATTAATAAAATTTAGTGGCCGTGCTGATTTAACTAAATGGACTTATAAATGGTTAAGTAATTAAACATAAGGGCATTAGGGTAAATAGCCGCCCATATTTCCCACCGTTATACTATTCTCCTTAGTCATACACGTTCATTTATCTCAAACAAAATTTATAAACATAAGAGGAAAGAAAAGCCGGCCATTAGGAAGAATGGAAGAGAAAAAAAATCAAAGTAAAGATTAGGATTCAAGCTAGAAGGAATCAATCTCATTCAAACTTCAATTTCCTTATCTAATCTAAGGTGAATAATAATTTCTACATCTCTATTTTGGTTTTATAATCAAAAGGTTTCAGATTTAAGGGTAAATCAGTTTTTATGATATATTGAATAATGATATGCTTAATTGATGATTTATATGGATTAAACAAGGTTGTTTCAAAGGAGATATACACGGTTTTAGGGTAAAACCGAGATTTAATGATTTTTAAATGCCATGGGAAAATTTTATGTTATGGAAAACATGATTTTGGAGTTGGATTTCAATTTTTATAATTTTCCAAGCCATGGAGAATTAGTTATGAATTTTCAAAGGAAAATATGGTTATTTGGGTTTATAAAATTATTTTGGAAAATATATTAAGAATTTGGGTATGAAATTTTAATATGTTAGGTGACATGATTAAAGTGAATTTCTGGAATTTTTGGGGATTTTTACTAAGTGATCTAGTGTGGAAATTAAATTATTTCGAAAGGAGGATCTAAATGATTTAATTGTTTTTATAATAGGAAGGGCTTATTTGTTAAAAGTTAACTTGATTTTAGATCTGAGAAAATGCGGAAAATATTATCCAAATTATTTGAAAGTTTATGAAAGGCAATCAAATGTCTACAAGTAGTCAAGTTTGTTAACAAAAGTTTACTTAATTTGATAAGAACAGCTTTTATTCAGAAAAAGGGTGTTCCGCCTTCTTTGGCAAACCATTCGACTTAGACCATTCGACTTAGACCTTTCGACCTTGACCTTTCAACTTCATTGAAACTAACATGGTCGAAGCCAATGCACATGATATCATTCCAGTGGTATGTAGTGAATTAGATAAAGGTGGAAGGTAGGTTGTCGAAGGGGTGCTTTCGAAGGAGTTGGTTCCCTAGGTATTTTTGGTTTGAAAAGAACATCACTTGCCTGTTTTTAAAAGAGCTTTTGACAAGGTCGATAGCTATGCTTTCGACAAGGTCAAAGGCTATGTTTTCAGAAGGTTGGTTTTTAAAGAGCTTTCGACAAGGTCTAAAGTTATGGTTTTGAAAGGATAGTTTATAAAGGACTTTCGACACAGTCGAAAGCTATGTTTGTGAAGGGGTATTTCAAAGAGGTTTTTGAAGGAGAGCTTCTGTCTTTATTTTAAGGAAGTAGCTTCCGAAGGAGTTACTTAATTTTTGTTTAAAGCTTTTGAAGGGGTAGTTGTCGACCATGTCGAAACCCTTTTGACATTACGTGACCTTCCGATGGCATCAAAGGCATCGATGTTGTCGAAAGGTTCAATTGTTTTTATAAATACAAGTCCCAATGCTTTCGAAGGGGTCGAAAGCAGGAGATTTCGACGTCGTCAAAAAGTTCAATTGATTTCCCAAGTGTTTTAATGCTTTTGAAAGGGTGGTTTCGACACCATCAAACTTCCCCAGTGTTTTATAAAATAAAGAGTGGTTTCGAATGAGATACTTTCACCTATTTTCCCTTTGACCCAAATTAAGGTTTTAAGTATAAACCCGATGCTTTCGAAAGGGTAGACCTTTAATGGTTTCGAAGGGTAACCTTCATCGGTTTCGAAAGGGAACTTTCAAGTGGTTTTGAAGCTATGCTTCTACTCTTATATAATAATACTTTATCATGGTCGAAAGCTTTCGAAGAAGAGTTTTAAAGTAATAAAAAGTCCGGAGCCTATGTTTTTAAAAGATATGATTTGTGCTTTCAAAGGGGTCGAAAGTAGAAGCTTTCGACGTTGTCGAAAGGTTTTAAAACCCAAACTCAAAATTTTTAAAGGAAAACCCACGGCTTATATAAAGGAGTTTTGTAAGGACTTTAAGTATTTAATTTTGAAGAAGTATTGCCTTGATAAAAATAAAAGTTAATTAAAGGGGTTAACTATGTTTTATATGAAAAGTATTTGATGGACCTTAATCCTGCAGGAGTGGTTGTTAAATTGTTGTTTTGCTTCTTCAAATATGAATATTCACATGATCACCCATAACTGTATTTTGGGGAAAAAGGGGTAAAAGAACCAGCTAGGTTAACTTTGTAGTGAATATAAATTGCTTGAACTCCTGAATGAGTTGAATTGCATCTAAGGAGTCAGGGTAACCAAAAATATAGGATGCTCAAACTTGGTAGTTATTGGAGGTAACAACCAGGTTCATAGTAAACCCATGAAAACTATGTATTAAGGATAGTTAGCAGCGACTGATTGGTTTGTTGTGAACCCATGAAAACTATATTCGGATTAAGAATTGACATCAGCCAATAGGTTCCTAGCCAGCCCATGAAAACTAAGATAAGAAAGTGGCTAATGGAAGTATCAGTAGGTTCCTAGTCAACCCATGAAAACTAGGATGTGAAGTGAGTTACTGGATAAATCCATAGGTTCCTAGTTAACCCATGAAAACTAGGATTAGGTGACTAGTTATTGGAATAGCTAATAGGTTTAGGGGAACCCATAAATTAATTAAGTTAACTGGCAGAAGCCTATAGGTTCTTAGTGATCCCATGAAAACTATGAATAGAATAGGATGTTCATTAAATATACAAAGGTTATTATTAAACCCATGAAATCTAAATGGTTAATAGTGACCCTAAAAACTATAATTATGAAAGGGAAACAGATTAAAATGGGGATGGGAAATCCTAATTTTTTTAAGTATGCATATCATCATAATATTTTGAAAATGTATGTTTTAACCATTGTGGATGCAGGAGCATAGAATATGGTTTTAAAAAGGTTTTAGGATACCAGTGAGGGGAAATCCCGTTCCGCTAAGCGACGTGGTCTCACTAGATATCTAAAAGGATTGAGATGTTAGATTATTATTCATACCAGGCTTTGTGTCTGACTCGAAGTTTTTGTTTTCCCCTTAAACTCTTGGGTACTCAATTGATTTTGAGTAGTTTGAGATTTAAGGTTTTTAGCTTTTCTTCTTTGACGAATAAAGCTTTCGGAGGCGTGCAGGAGGCATATAGTTATTTAGATATTGTCTTTTCCACCGTGTGTTTTGTTTGTAAAGGCAGACTTGTTAGCCTTACTATATACTTTGATCAACCAAGGGGGCATCTTCATATGTCGCTCTTGGCATATTTGTAATAATTATATTTTGCTGAACGTGGTTACATTTTTTGGATTATGTAATGATCATCAAGTGTTTTGATTTGAATGTGGAAATATGTTTTGAATTGTTAAATTTTTTCCATATTTCTATGATCTGTGATCAATGTATCTAGCACCGTCGTATTTGGTCGTCGAGAATTAATAACTATGGATGACTACAGCATCCGTAGCCGTTAGTTTTGGGCCTCCAAGCAGGGAGATGTTACAAGTTGGCATCAAAGCATAGGTTTATGAAAATTTAAAAGAAAAGATAAACCTAAAAGCTTTTTTGAAGCATAATCCAATGAATTTAAAAATATGGTCTGGGTTTGGGTTAACGCTATAGTAACGTACTTGTATTTGATATATAAATATATATCTAAGTATGTATTCCCCTCTCTCTTAGACCATTCTTCTGTATCTTACTAAGGCTCGTATGCAGATTTACGAGAAAGAGGACATGGAAGCAGGAAACGGAAGAGGAAATCTAGGTTGACAAAGCACCACTACCAATGGAAAAGCTCGACCTAATACTTGGAGAAACCAAGGTCGACAGGCTAATGCTAACCAAAATGCCGAGGCCAATGTTGGTGATGGAAATCCGCCACTAGATGCGGGGATGTTGTATCAGTTGTTGGCTAATATTTTGCAAGCAAGAGCTGCTGGTAATGTTGGGGGAGCTAATCCTGTAGTTCCAGCTGGTTATAACTATGCCAAGCTAAGCAAAGACTATACTAGTCTAGGTGGGAAGCCGTTTGTTGGAATGGAGGATGCAGTTGAAATTGAGAACTGGCTGTTGAACCGTGAAAGGATATTTACAAATTTAGGCTTGGTTGATGGAGATAAGAGAAGGCTAGCCTCTAGGAAATTGCAAGGGTTAGCGCTTCACTGTTGGAACAGTTTGACCGTCGAAGTTCCGAAGGAAGAGCTGACATGGGCTGATTTTAGAAGGAGGTTCGAGTAGAGGTTCTTGTTTGAGGTTGCCAAATCAGCTTTGATAAGGAAGTTCATGGATCTTTTCCAAGGAGGGATGTCTATGATCGAGTACGCTGCTAAGTTTGATGAGCTATCTCGATATGGTTATGCTTTGGTTGACACCGATATCAGAAGAAATTAGAGATTCATTAGAGGATTGAGGCCAGAGCTAGGCAGAATAGCTATGACTCATATTAGAGAACCTAATCATGTGGTGGTGGAAATGGCCATCCGCCATGAGGAGATGCTTGCTGTGTCTGTTAGGGAGAAGCCAGTTAAGTCCAAGGGTCCTTAGGGAAAGAAAATGAAATTCTTGAAGATGAAAGGAGCCCAGAAATGGGAGGCTGCTAAGAAGGTAAAGGCTGATTGGTGTGCTATAAGTGCGATAAGAAGGGCCATTATGCACACGAGTGTAGAACTAGTAAAGGAAAGAAGCCCACAGAGAAGAAGAATGTCAAGTTGGGCATTATAAGAACCAGTGTCCAGAGCCAGTCTGGGCGGATAGAGGGATGGTGTTTGCTATTGGACCACCGTCTTCTTCTAGACCTACTGCAATAGAGAAAGGGAAGACTGTGATGGAATGTATGCTTTTGATTCGGAGTATACCAGTTAGTGTACTTTTTGGTATCTGTGCATCACATTCATTTTTATTACAGTAGTTGGTTGATAGGTTATGTATAGAACCCACATACCTTCTTACTTCCTTAAGTGTTGCAAATCCTATAGGAGGGCATGCAACTCTTGGGATGAGATGTGACCAGTTAGAAATTTATTTGTTAGGTCATAAGTTTGCATATAGTTTGTATGTCTTTGATTTCATAGATTTCAGGAACATTTTGGGTATGGATTGGTTGGGTAAGTATGAGGCTAGGATATTTTTCTAGAATTGGGAAATATCATTGAAGCACCCAGATAGTCATAACCGAATCATTTTCTCAGTAGAGAATTCCAGTAAGAGTGTTTGTTCTTTGTTGGTACCCTTGAGGTTGGAGATGATCTTAGTTAGGTTCGTGTAGCAAGGGAATTTGTAGATGTATTTGAGCCAGTTACTGGATTACCACTGAAAAGAGCTGTAGAGTTTCGGATGGACCTTGTACTGGGAGCTGAACTTGTCAGTTGACTAACTAGCAGAATGACACCGACAGAGATGAAGGTATTGAAGTTGGAGCTAGTGGATCTTGAGGGGAGGAATTTTATTAGACCTAACAGTTCGCCTTAGGGAGCGGCTGCGGTGTTTGTGAAGAAACTAGATGGGACGTTAAGGATGTGCATTGACTATCGTAAGCTAAATCAAAGGACGATCAAGAATAGTTACCCTTCGCTGAGGATAGATGATCTATTTGAATAGTTGGGTGGAGCCAGAGTATTTTCCCAATTGGATTTGGCGACGGGGTTCCATCAGTTGAGAGTAGCGGAAGATAGTATTCCTTTGATGACGTTTCAGACTAGATATGTTCGTATGAGTGGTGGGTGATGCCATTTGGTTTGACAAATGCTCCTGCTTTCTTCGTTGATTTGATGAATCTGGTTTCCAAGAGCACTTGGATAGGTTCGTGTTGGTATTCATTAATGACATTTTGGTGTACTCTAAAGATGAAAGGGAGCATGAGATTCATCTTAGAGTGGTGCTGGAGATGCTGAGGCAGAATTAGCTAAAGGAAAATTTTTCCAAGTGTCATTTTTGGAAGAAAGAGGATAAGTTTCTTGGTCATGTGGTTTCAGAGAAGGGATTGTCAGTTGATCCTGATAAGATCGAAGCTGTGAACAATTGGAAGAGACCAGAGACGGTAACCGAGATCAGAAGTTTTCTTGGACTTGTTGGCTATTACCGAAGATTCATCAAGGATTTCTCACGGATAGCAGCACATTTGACTAAGTTGACCAGGAAAGATGTGATGTTTGTTTGGTCCGACAGATGTGAGGAAGGGTTCCTTAAGTTAAAACATTTGTTATCCAATGCGCCAGTGTTAGTAGGTCCAGATGGTAACCAAGGGTTGGCAGTTTACACTGATGCATGTGGGACTGGATTGGTAGTCGTATTGACGCAGAGGGGCAAGGTTATTGCTTACACATCAAGGCAGCTTAGGCCGCACAAAGTTAGATATCCTACTCATGACTTAGAGTTAGCTGCATTGATATTTTTCTCCAAGATTTGGAGGCATTATCTCTTAGGGGAGAGATTTGAGTTGTATAACAATCATAAGTCACTAAAGTATTTATTCTCTTAGAAGGAGTTGAATATGAGGCAGCAGAGATGGTTGGAGTTTATGGCTGCTTATGATTTTGGTATAGAGTATACTCCTGGGAAAGGAAATAAGGTAGCAGATGCTCTCAGTAGAAAACATTAGAATGTGGTGTTAGCAATGTTAGCAAAATGGAAGGATCAGGAAGCTTTAGCCAATTGTGGTGTCAATTGAGATCTACTGCTAGTTCTAGTCAGGGTACTGCCATGTTATCTTGTTTAGAACTTCGACCAGTGCTGATCGAGAGGATAACTTCTAAGCAGAGAGAAGATCCAGTTTTTGCCGAGAGGATTAGAAGGCTTGAGGGAGGATCTGAGGCTGATGACTTAAATGATTTTAGTCTTGACCAAAGAGGATGGTTGAGAAAGAAGGGACGATTATGCGTTCTGAATGTAGAGAACTTAAGGAGAGAAGTTCTAGAGTAATGTCATCGATCGAAGTTTACGATTCATCCTGGAGGAACCAAGATGTATTAAGATATGAAGAGAAGCTTCTATTGGGAAGGCATGAAGAGGAATTTTTGCTTATGGGTTAGGTAGCGTGTTAACTGTCGACAAGTGAAGGCCGAACATCAGAAGCGAAGTGGGTTACTCGGCCTTTAGATATTCCAGTCTGGAAATGGGATTCAGTTTCGATGGACTTTATAGTTGTTAACGCTGAAAATTGAACGCTAACACCCCGGTGTGTGTAGTAATGTTGTGAAAGCACCACCCGTGATACAGGAACAAGAAATAAGCAGTAAAATAGCAGAAAACAGCAAAAGGCAGCGATTTTATAGTGGTTCGGCTTTAGATCAAGCCTACGTCCACTTTGAATCCCTTTATTGCTGATTTTGATTACAAGTAGATACAATGCACTTCAAAATACAATACACTTTGATCACAAAAACACTCTAGACTAGTAGCTCAAACTTCGATGATGAAACTTGTTGAATCCGCATTGGATGTGCTAGATTTCTTTCGAAGCTTGTTGTAGTGTCTTGAATGTTTGGAGTTCTTCAAGTGTTGGATGAGTTCAGAATTCTGCAGAGTAATGGCGCTTTAGAGAATGATCGGCCCAAAGTCCACTTCACGTTCGGGGTAGGTTGGTATTTATAGAGAATTTTACCCCTTAGGTCGTAAGTCGTGGTCGACTTAAGGTAGGTCGTGGCCGACCTATTGAGTCCAGCTCGTGGCTTGGTAGAAGTTTACTTACCCATTTGGATCCATGTTACAAGTCCTAAGTCGTTTACGAGTCAACTTCCTCCGGCATAAGTATCGCAGCAGCGGACTATAACTCAGTGGCTTTAGGTCATGGACGACTTAAACTAAGTCGTGAGTCGCAGCTTAATTGGTAAGCTCGTTTATTTTAGATAATAACACAAGTCCTAACCTGCTGACGAGCTAGGAGGTCACCGTATTAAATAAGAAGCAGCGCTTCATTTGCTTAAGTCGTTCACGACACATGCTAGGTCGTAAGTCGTAGATAGCCTTAAGTCGTAGATCATCCACTTCCTTAAGTCGTCAACTCCTTTAAGTGGTTGAACCGTGGAACCCTTTCAAGCTGTTAGGTCGTTCAATCCTTAAGTAGTTAAGTCGACCAATCCTTAACTCGTTAAGGCGTCCAGTTCTTGACTCGTTAAGTCGCATAATCCTTAACTCGTTAGGTCGCATACCCTTCTTGAGTCCCATACCTTTCTTGAGTCGTGCAGTTCTTAAGTCGTAGAAAATTGAGGGTTAACATTTGCCGCTCGAAGTACACGCCTAAGTCGTAGGTCGTGTGCTTCGACTTATTTTAACTCGCGTGTGCCGATTCGAGTTCCACTGCTCCGAGATATAAAAGCTTGAGTCGTTCCTTTTACTTCCTTCTTCTCATTACCTAATCCCTAAGCCGCTTCTGCCATTAATACTTCCCCAAGCTTTCAAAGGTGATTTCGACTTAGATTCATCTCCGATCATCTCTAGCATCACACTGCGTAAGCAATTTTGCCTCTTTTCTAATCGTAGATCATCGTCGATCTTCGTCTCCGATTTACCCCCCTTGAGCCTTGCGAATATTGTTATATTGGACATCGATGGACTTAAGGCGGCTTGATCTGACTTGCAACGATTCATGATTTGTGGCGATTTAGAACTAGGGTTGATGATTGTGAGGTTATTGGGTTAGCGAGTTAGGAGTTAGATGGTTAACGGGTTAAGAGTTAGGTGGTAAGTTGGCCAAGTAGAGTGGAATATTGCCTCGGGTATGACTTGGCGATTCTGTGCAATCCAGCAATCTTAGCGACTTAAATATGAACCGAATTAACATACCTTACGACTTAAGCTTTGAGTCGTGGTCGAGTTAGGACTTGAGAGTTTCTCGTTGCTTTGAATTGAAGTTTCTTTTATCTTCCATGACTTACTACTTAGAGCACAGCCGACTTAAAGCTCCAACGACTCAAGATTGACACGACCTAACTTAACTTAACTTAACGACTTAGGTCGTGGACGAGTTAGCCAGAGAACTAACGACTCAACTTAACCCATAGGAAAATTTTCTTAAGTCGTTGGCGAGTTAGCGCTTAAGTCGTCGTCGAGTTAGCACTTGTACTTTTAAGCTTTGCTTGAACTTTGAATTATTGTTTGAACTTTGAACTGTTAAACTTTGCTTCATTCTTTCATAGATCACTTTGACTCGCAAGCTAACAACCTGTTTAATACAACATTTACAGAAAATTGGGACGAATTTACTGCCACTGACTGCCCACATCAAATGACAGATTAGTTAATAACAGATAATCAATCTTAAATAGATTGTGTGAATGAAGTGCTTTGAACCATCAAATTCAAGCAAAGTATTAAAGCAACATTGGAATAGTCAACTATAACTGACCTGTTTGCACTAATACTGTACCTGAACTTTAAATTAACAAGTTCTGAAATTTGATAATCGATCAATCGTCGACTAGCTTAATTCCAGTTATATTTACTTGTTATTTTTATTAGTTCTGCACAACACTTCACACTTTTAGGAAACGTGCACCTTCACATTTGAATATCCAGTTGCTTGTGTAGAATGACTTCTCAATAAGAAGATATAACAGTCCAGGCCGAAGAGGCCACTTTTATTCCAGCTCCATTAGTCAATCCTCCAGAAAGAGCCCCTACTACTTTATCGTACAAAGTTTTTCGTCAGTTGCGTGCTCAGTTTGGCATTGCTGAAGCAGATGCCATTCTTCCTGAGAAAAGTAACACCGCTGATGCAGCGCCTCCTGGCTTTGTAGCAGTTAATCGACAAATGTGCCTGAGCGGGGACATTCCACCTTTCAATAACTTTCTCCAGCATCTTCTTCGTCAACTGGCCATCTCCCCATTTTAGCTACATCCCAATAGCTATGCCATTCTAATGGGGTTGTGTGTATTATTCAGTAGAACGCTTGACCGTCTCCCTAGTTTTGACGAGATCTACTACTTATGTTCTTTTACCAGAACTAAAGATCATCCTTCGATCACTGTTGTGAGAAGCGCCAGAAATCGTAAATTGATTGTCGGCCTCCCTGACAGTGCCCACGGGTTCTCATTACTTTTACGTTCGCCTTCCCCTGAGGTTTTATGCAGTGTGGAGGGAAGGAAGTAAGATTATCTATCTTTACTTCTTCTATTCTCTGAGTTTTGTGAAGTCCAAATTGCCAAATGTTAATTTTTCTTTTTCATTTCAGCGCTCCCCCCTCCTTCTAGGGATCCCAGCCACAAACCACCTCTGGAGAGGCTCATAGCCGTACCAGCTGAAGAGCGGGACACGAAATTTTTGTTGAAAGACAAATTTCTTCACCAGTTTGGACTTCTTCACCCTTCTCGCTCCACTCATTCTTACGAAGTCCCCGACTCTCCTACGGAGGCACCAAATGCCCCAATTTCTATTGAGGAACTCACGCCGAAGGAGCCTGCTACTGAAACTTCATTGGTGAAGTACCCCATGCTTACTGATGTTGCGAGACCGTCTAGCAAACCTACGCTCTCTCCGGTTATCGAAGAGGAGGAGCCTCCTCAATGCCCTGAGAAGGCGTCCAATGAAGGGGTTGAGAAAGAGAGTTCCGCCCAGCACGACGGCGAAGACATTTTTGGGGATCTTAGTGACTTAATGGTGACTTCACAGGAGTTATTTAAAAATGACGCTCCAAAAGCTATTTCTCCTGCTGTCGAGGCGACTTCTTCTTTACAACAAGTTTCGACACCTTCTACACCAGTCGTTCCCATTCCCAAACCAAAGAGTGGTTTGTAGTTCGACGCGCGTAGTTTGCACGCCACACACACTTAGGATTTTTGACACTTATACGCACTTAGCTTCTTCACTTCAAAGATTTTTAAGATCTGTCTCTTTTTCATTTTCAGATTCTCCGATGGGGCGAAGCGATTCATACTATGATAAATTCCAGCACCACGGAAGCCGTGACGCTTATGATTTCAGGCGCTATCTTCCTATTCATAGAGAGACTGATGAAGAGAGAGCTGCTAGAAAAGCTCGTGAGAGGCGGGACTACGAGGAGCAGCAAAGGAGGAGGGAAGAACGTCACGATTCCTCTCAAAGAGATGACGCTTCCCATAAGAGAAAGTCGCATGACGACAGAGGAAAGAGCAAAATTTCTGAAGATCCCAGTAAACGGGCCAGGCTTAGCGAAAAGGACGCGTCTGCGATTTCTGAAAAGACTGACGCTCCTATCTCTTCTGATATCCCATCCGGCTCTCCTGCTTTAAAGAAATCTGACATCCAGGCGATTATCAATAGGCCTCTATATCAAGTTGGGGACGGTCCTCCTACACTTCAAGGCCGATTTCCAAATTGGTGTTTAAAGGGAGTGCGTTTCGACTTGGACTTAGTGCCGATTGATAAGCAAGCTATGTTAAGAAACGTTGACGCTGTCAAACTAGATATTGATAGGATGTCTGGCTGGCAGAAACTTGTTGATGAGCTTCAGAGAGTTAACCATATGAATCTTGAAGCCATGTTGACAATGAAGAATGACAAGACGGAATGGGATAAAATTTGCAAGCAGCACGATGCAGAGATGGCAAGCATTGCTGATGACAATGCGAGACTTGAGTCCAAGGTTAAAAAACTCAAGGAAGATCTCGCCGCTTCTTCCGCTTCGCACTCTCAAAAAGAAGAAGTGTTTCAAAAACAAGTGCTGGATGCGCATTCTACTCAAAGGGACGCTGAGATGAAACTTGTGGCTGAGCAGCATATTACTGAAGAATATCGCAAAGATACTGCTCAACTGCATGAAAAAGTTAGCTCATAAGATCTGGAGATTGCAGCGTTAAGAGCTCGACTTCTTAAAGTCGAAAAAGAGCAGGACGATGCAGTTATCGGCCAAGTTGCAGCCATTGCCGAAAAAGAAGCGGCTAAGCAGTCGCATGAGGCAACGAAGGCCAAAGTCAGCTCTACCTTATTTGACTTTTATATTCACAATGTCTTGGGGCGCGGAAGCCTCTCGTTTTTGGGGCCGGAATATGAAGTCACCTTGGCTGAAGTATGGGAGGCGATAATCGATATGTTTGGTGGTGCTGGTTATGCCGAGACAGATCTTGAAGCAACCTATTTAGCAGAAAATGACCGTGCTGCACTTGTTAAGGGAAAGGAGCAACTTGCCCAAGCGTGGACCGAAGCAATGAGGGAGAAGCGTTCCGAAAAAGAAGTACTTCCTACTTCCCCTGTTCGTACTTCGGTTTCAGCTGATGTCGATATTATTGGCTCCAGTTCACACTCTTCGCCTCCTGCTAAAGTCGACAAAGAAATTGTGACCACTCCCACCAGGGAAGAAGCCCTAGAAGATATTGAGGATCAGAAATTCGAGATTGATCTTGCAAATCCAACTTCTCCAGGTAACTCCAAGCCTGATCTAGCTCAAGTAGACTACTTGTTTGCTTCAACCGAGTTTGATGAATTCCTCGATTGTTACTTAAGTCTCGATGAACCAACATTTTCTCTTTTTCCGGAGAGTACTGATTTTAACTTCTTTTCTTCTGTAGCGGAGGCACCGAGCGTTGTTCACACTTCTCCTCTTCCAGCTGTTCCTCCTCCAACTCTTCAAGTCACTCCTGCTTCTCAGCCGGGTTCACAGGAAGAGCAAATAGAGGCCCTTCGAGGCTTGGAGGATCCGCCTGCTTCACAAGAGCAAAAGGCGGAAGATCTTGAGGACAGTGAGAAGACTCCGGAGCAGTCTCTTGATGATGATACAAAACTTTCTGCGCTGCTTACTCCGGGAAGTGAGTCTTCTTCGAAGAGAAAAGGGAAGCGCGCCATGAGGAAGAAGACGAAAAGCATTTCAGCTGGGGAAGGTTAAGCAGAAGAAGATCCTCCTGCACCTTCTTCTCCTTCTACTCTGACCCGTCCACACCGGATTCCGAAACTAGTCATCAAACCGGGCAAGGGTACCAAAGGTGGCAAGAAAAAGGAGTGATAAGCTGGACTCTACTTTTCTCATTTTGCTTTTTGCATGTATTGACCGGAGACTGTGCGGGTACCGGTCCCCTCTTTTTTGAGATCTGCACATGTAAAAATTCTCATAGTATTGAATAAAATAATTCTTTCACTTGTACAAATTCTTGTGTATGTGAGAATGCATTCATTTCTTGTTTTAGTGTAGAATAAACGATTCTTTTTAGTGTACAAATTTTTGTCTGTGTTTGAGAATGCATTTATTCCGCATCTTCTTTGCGCGATATTATAATGAACTTGTGGTATGTTGCTTGAATACTACTTTTATTAATGTAGTTACATTGTATGATATTGCCCCCATACCACAAGTGCATCGTAATATCTTTTGCTTCGACGAGACATATACCCTTATTTTGGAGAATAACTATTCCATTTTTGAGGAAACAATTATTCTACTTTAATGGAGCGTGTCTCGTTTTGGAGAAGTTTTTATGCTTCAACCTTCGGAGATGGTCACTTTATATTTTTGAGAAGTGAATTCTCCTTCGCGGTAGAATGGGCCTCCGAAGAGGATTTTATTTAGCACTTCAATTTCCGAGGAGGAATTTTTCAAGATGAACAAGTAAATCTTCCTTGAGAGTTGAAGTGTGCCTCTGAGGAGGGCTTTTTTTTTATTTCTCGTGTTTGCTTGAAATTACTCTCGCAGTTGAACGGAACTACGGAGCGGGCGCAAGTTACTTGATTGGATGTTCGTTTGCATAAGCGATCGCAGTCAATTATCAAGGGCCCTGCGCCTTCATGTTGTGAAGGTGCTTTTCCGGTGGTTCTGTTAACTTTGTTGTTTGAGAAGAGTATTTCATTCTAGGATGTGCCTCCGGAGAGGTCTTGTGCCTCTAGAGAGGTCTTGTGTGCCTTGGGGAAGGTCTTCTGCCTCCGAAGAGGGCAGTATGTGCCTTTGGGGAAGGCTTGTGCCTCGTAAGAGGGCTTGTGGTGCCTCGGGAGAGGTCTTATGCCTCCGAAGAGGTCTTATGCCTCCGGAGAGGTCTTGTGCCTCCGGAGAGGTCTTTATTTGATTGCCTGGAAGTTACTTTCTCATAGTTAAATGGATCTACAGGGCGGACACAAGTTATTTAATTGGATGTTCGTTTGCACAAACGATCGCAATTAGTTAACAAACGCCTTGTGCCACGGTGGTTCCACCAACCTTTTTGTTGAGAAGAACGTTTCCATTTATTGGCGTGCCTCTGAAGAGGGCTTGTGCCTCCGTAGAGGTCTTTATCCTCCGAAGAGTTGTGCCTCCGAAGAGGTCTTGTGCCTCCGAAGAGGGCTTTTGTTGATTAGCTCGCCCATGTCTCTTTGTTGTTTGCTCATTAATGGTCCCCTGTTATTGTCTCCGAGCCCGTGTTCCCTTCTTTTGCAAGAAGTTTGCTTTATCCAATGGGGTGTACTTCATTGTTAAGTGATTTCATGGGACAGGCGCAAGTTCTCTAATCAGATGTCTGTTTATAAAGACGATCGTAATTAGTTAACAAGTGTCTGGTTCCTTTTCTTTGGAAAAGTGTCCCTTCGGTGGAATCATCAACTTTTGGTGTAAAGTTCATCTTATGTTGGATTTGAATTTGGAACTTTTTATGGCTTGAAATTAGTTTATTGAGTGATTTACGGGGCTCACTTGGCATTGCGATGGGTAAGCTTTGTTTTAATGACCTGTAATATTAAATCGATATTTTAGCAATACATTTAGAGTATTTATACATCGAAATGAAACAGGCATTTTACAATAATAAAGAACACAGAATTTATAGTGGTTCGGCCAAGAACCGGGCCTATATCCACTTTATAACTCTTTTATTGATCATTACTGATTTTACAATGGTTTACAATACAATTGACGCATCCATTATCATTTTACAATTTCAAGGATTGCATTTAAGTAAAATATGGACGCAAGTGATTGCTGTTCCAGGCTCTCGGGATTGGATCTCCTTCAACAGTTGTGAGTTTGAAGGTGCCATCAAGAAGTTTATTGCCTATGACATATGGTCCTTCCCAATTTGGTCCGAACACCCCAGTCGCTGTCATGATCCTTTTCAAGACTAAGTCCCTGATTTCAAAGCTTCGTTGACGGACTTTAGAATTGAAGTGCCTTGCTATCCTTTGTTGATGGGCCGCAACTCTGAGCTTAGCTTCTTCCCTTCTTTCGTCAAGAAAGTCAAGTGCTTCGAGTTGCAATTTTTCATTTTCATCCTGATTGAAGTGAATTCTCCTGTGTGAAGGAACTTCTAGTTCTACTGGAACCATTGCCTCTAATCCATATGCCAATGAGAATGGAGTGTGCCCAGTCGCAGTTTTATGAGTCGTTTTGTATGCCCATAGTGCTAGTGGTAGCTTATCAACCCATCCACCTTTTTCTTTTTCAAGCTACTTTTTGATGGTTGACTTGATAATTTTGTTTACTACCTCTACTTGCCCGTTTGCCTGCGGATGGGCCCCTGCTGAGAAGCTTTTTCGGATTTTGAATCACTTGTAGAAGTTCTGGAACTCTTCGCTTTCGAATTGAGTACCATTGTCTGTGATTATCTTCTGTGGCACACCATACCTGCAAATGATATTTTTAGTCACAAAATTTATCATCTTCTTAGAGGTAATAGTAGCCAAAGGTTCAGCTTCAGCCCATTTAGTGAAATAATCCACATCAACAATAGCGTATTTGATTCCCGACTTGGCAATTGGTAAAGGTCCGATTAGATCTATTCTCTAAATGGCGAATGGCCATGGACTGACCATTTGTGTTAGTTCGGTGGAAGGTGCTCTTGGAATTTTTGCAAATCTCTGGCACTTGTCGCATTTTCGGGAGTAGATAGCAGCATCTCGATTAATATCTGGCCAAAAATACCCATATCGGAGAACTTTCTTGGCAAGAGTTTGGCCACCTGAATAATCCCCACATTCTCCTCCATGCACCTCTGCCAAAATTGTCTTGGCTTCTTCCTTAGTTACACATCGGAGTAATGGCATTGAGAATCCTCGTCTGTATAACCGGCCGTCTTGAATTACATATCTCGATGCTTTTCTTAACAGCTTTCGGCGTTCTTTAAAACTTTCTGGTAGGGAGCCGTTGAGTAGATACTCTTTGATCGGGGTCATCCATGACTCTTGTTCTTAAGAGACAGCCATGATCCAGTCGATATCCATTTCATCAGTGCTTGGAGCTGACAAGACCTCCACAGGAACCAATCCTAACAACTGAGCTTCTCCGGAACTTGAATACTTTGCAAGAGAATCTGCCTTCATATTTTCCTCTCGAGGTATGTGGCTTATCGAATAGTGATCGAAATCGTCAAGAAGCTCACAAGCCTTTGACAAGTAAGCAGGCAGATTTCCTCCTTTAGCTTGGAACTCCTTCTTGACTTGACATACAATAAGTTGAGAATCACTAAAGATCTATAATGCTTTAATGTTTAGTTCCTTTGCAATCTTTAATCCAGCAATTAGTGTTTCATATTCTGCCTCATTGTTTGTAGATGGGAATTCCAATCTTAATGCGTAACATAATGATCGTCCTTCAGGGGTTTCAAGCACAACCCCAGCTCCGGAACAGTAATCATTTCTTGAGCCATCAACATATAACTTCCATTTGGTTGGGATGTCAACTGTAATCTCTTCCTCACTATCACCCTTATCTGTGTACTCTGCGATGAAATCTGCTAGAGCTTGTCCGTTGATCGCTCTTCGGGGATGATAAGTGACATCATACTGGCTAAGTTCAATATTCCATTTCAGAAGATGGCCCAAAGTTTTAGGGCAAAATAGGACTTGCTTTAGGGGTTGATCAGTGAGAACTTTGATAGGATGGGCTTGAAAATACGGCCTTAACTTTCTAGAAGCAATCAATAAACAGTAGGCGAGCTTTTCTAGCTTTGAATAATTCATTTCTGCCCTAGTGAGTCTTTTGCTAATATAGTAGACCGGGCGCTGGACCTTCGCATCCTCTCGTACTAATGCTGCACTCAAGGCATGAGATGAAACTGCCAAGTATATGAAAAGGTCTTCGCCGTTGTTGGGCTTGGAAAGTATTGGAGGTGATTCCATGTGACGGATTAATTCATTGAAAGCTTTCTGGCATTCAGGAGTCCACTCGAAATTTTTCTTTCCTTTCTTTAAAGCGTCAAAGAAGGGGATGCATTAACAGTGGCTTTAGAAATGAACCGACTTAAGGCAGCGACTTTCCCATTGAGGCTCTGCAGTTCCTTCTTTGTCCTAGGGGCTTTGACTTCTCTCAAAGCAGTAATTTGAGAAGGATTAGCTTCAATGCCCCTAGCGCTTACAATAAATCCCTAGAATTTCCCGGACTCTACTCCAAATGAACATTTCAAAGGGTTGAGCTTCATTCCATATTTTCGGAGAATTGTGAACATCTCTACTAAATGATCCATATGGTCAACTGCTTTCTTTGATTTTACTAACATATCATCGCATAGACTTCCATTGTTTTTCCAAGCTGTGATTTGAACATCGCATTAACAAGCCTTTGATATGTTGCCCCTGCGTTCTTCAGTCCGAAGGGCATGACTTTGTAGCAGTAAAGACCAACATCTGTGACGAAGCTCGTATCCTCCTGATCCGACTCATGCATCATAATTTGGTTATACCACGATTAAGCATCCATAAAAGACAACAATTCATGCCCGGCTGTTCCATCTACCAATTGATCAATCCTTGGCAACGGGAAGCAGTCTTTGGGACAAGCTTTGTTTAAGTCTGAGAAATCAATGCATACTCTCCACTTTCCATTTGCTTTTTTAACCAGTACCAGATTTGAAACCCAATTTGGATAAGTGGACTCTTTAATGAAACCATTCTCCATGAGCTGATCTACTTCTTCCTTTAACGCTGCTGACCTTTCTAGACCCTGGGTTCTCCTTTTTTGTTTCACAGGCGTGAATTTCGGATCAATATTCAGAGTATGTACAACAATCTCTGGAGATATTCCACACATATCAGCGTGACTCCAAGCGAATACGTCCAGATTTGCTTTCAAAAATGATATTAGCATTTTTTGGACTGCCACACTGTATTGCGAACCCACATTTAGCACTTTGTTTGGGTCTTTGAGATCAACAGGTACTGGTACCGTTACTTCCATTGGCACCACTCTATTTTCCCCTGCACTGGCCTTTCTGGGGTCCATTTCTCTCCTTGCACCACTATGCTCGCCAGTGCAGGGACCATCCTGTACTTGCTACAAGGTTGGGTTTTTGATGCGGAGTGGAGCTACCGCATATTTTCCCATCTCTCTCTTCCTTGCCTCTCGAAGCTCTATAAGATAACATTCCCGCCCAGCATTTTGATCTCCTTTAATGACACCAACACCATTATCCGTGGGAAATTTCATAGTTAGGCAGTACAGGGCGAGAATGGCTTTGAATGCAGCTAAAGTTGGCCGGCCCAGGAAGGCATTGTAGGCGGAAAATCCATCAACAATTACAAAAGTCTGCTTCCGAACTACCTTTTTTGTCCCTCTCCAAGTTCCACAAACAAGTCAACAGTTCCAATCGGCTGCTGCGGTTCCCCAGTGAACCCTACAATCTTCTGCGATGAAGCCTGAACGTCAGCCATTGGAATCTTCATTTGATCGAATGTTTTCTTGAAGAGTATATTGCAGGAAGCACCACAATCAATAAGCACTCGTCTTACAATAGCTGGCCCAATTCCTGCAGAAATGACTAAGGGATCTATGGTTGGAGCTTCAATACCCATAGAATCCCTGGCTTTGAACACAACATCATCATTAGAAGTATTCTGCTGTTTCAAGGGTACAACGTCTTCTAAAACAAAAACATCTTCTCCTGCTGGGGTATATTTCAAAGCACGAGCATATCGTTCCATCTCACCCCAGCTTCTGCCCGCTGGATGTGGGCCTCCTGTAATCACATTGATAACAGGCCTTTCAGATTCGTGTGCGGTAGTGCCCTTACCTGAGCCAGATGGATGAGTAAGGGGTTGCTGCCTCTGAGTAGATGAAGTTGGGTCATTCCTGTTCTTCTTAACATACTGTTGCAGCTTGTTTTCCCTTAACAATTCTTCAATTAAGCTCTTCAAATGACGACATTCGTTAGTATCATGGCCGGGTTGGTTATGAAATCGACAGAATTTTCCATTTCGCATAGCACTTTTTCCAGGCTTTATCTCAGCTGGTTTAGGATACTCCACAGCATCTTTGGTGGCAAAGAAGATATTCTCCGGAGTGTCGGTTAACGGAGTGAAATCTGAGGGTTTGAAGAAGCGAGGTTTCTTTATATCCTTTTTTTTCTTCCCATCATTATTTTCCCTTTTCTGACCTCCGGAATCTTTCTTAGCTGAAGCAGCAATGTTATTCTCCACTCTTGTCGCCACCACTTTCATTGGTGCTGGAAGATTTTCAAAGCGTATGAACTCGTCAGCTTTCTTATAGAATTTCTCGAGTGAATTCGGTTCCTTCATTTTCAGCCATTTCCCAAATTCACTTGACTTATCGACAACACGCATCAAATAAGTCAAAACCATTCGTGGCTCTGTGTTGTCAACTTCAGCCAGAGCTATATTGAAGCGATTCAAGAAGGATTTAATTGACTGTCCCGGATTCTGCTCAAGACTAGACAATGACATTATGTCTTTCGCCTTTGAAGCGTACAGTCTGAATTGCTCTTTAAACTTCCAGGTTAAGTCGGAAAACTGGTCTACAGATCGAACGGGAAGCTTGGTAAACCAAAGAAGTTCCACTCCTTCCAAGTATACCGGGAAATACCGGCACTTAAACTCATCAGTCGCTCTGGCACCAGTCATGTGCCAATCATATTTGTACAAGAATTGATTCGGGTCACTTGTCCCCCGATAAGCAGGAATGGTAGGGGGAACAAATTTTTTGGGAAACTCAGCTTTTAGAATTCTCTCAGTAAACGGAGTCTTACTCGGAGCAAATCCCCATTCGCTCTCGTCTTCACTTCTTTGCATGCTTTCTTTCATTATTTGATGAATCATGCCGGAGAGATATTCCTCATTGTTTAATGACTTTGCGGAGTAGACTTCGGCCATTTTCTCGGAAGTTTGTCCGGGCAAGTGTTCGCGGAAAACTGGCGATGGCCTGGATCCTTCAGCTTGGAGAGGTACTCCTTCAGCGGCACCTGATCCCCCTTGAGGAATATTTCTTCCTTCGGAGTTGTGAAGAGCATCAGCAATGTTTTCTTCATTATTTACTGGCCTTTGACTAGCCTCGAGCAAAGCATTTAACTTTTCCATCATTAGAGTATTTTGAGTTTCAATTTGCTGATACAGCCCGGACACTGCAGCATCTAACTCTTCTCGCGTCACTCCAACGCCTGGAGCTGCCTGACTTGGAGATGGAGAAGTGGCAGTATTATCATGAGCATCTTCAGATCTGATTGACTTGCGTTTTCTTCCAGGAGACATTATATCCAGCAGACTTTTGGTCTTGAAAGAAACTTTTTCAACGAACTTTTGTGAAGCAATGGTGAATGTATTCCTGAGTTGGGTTCTCAATGAAAGCACCAAAATGTTAACGCTGAAAATTGAACGCTAACACCCTGGTGTGTGTAGTAATGTTGTGAAAGCACCACCCGTGATACGGGAACAAGAAATAAGCAGTAAAATAGCTGAAAACAGTAAAAGACAGCAATTTTATAGTGGTTCATCTTTAGATCAAGCCTACGTCCACTTTGAATTCCTTTATTGCCGATTTTGATTACAAGTTGATACAATGCACTTCAAAATACAATACACTTTGATCACAAAAACACTCTAGACCAGTAGCTCAAACTTCGATGATGAAACTTGTTGAATCCGCGTTGGATGTGCTAGATTTCTTTCGAAGCTTGTTGTAGTGTCTTGAATGTTTGGAGTTCTTCAAGTTTTGGATGAGTTCAGAATTCTGTAGAGTAATGGCGCTTCAGAGAATGATCAGCCCAAAGTCCACTTCACGTTCGGGGTAGGTTGGTATTTATAGAGAATTTTACCCCTTAGGTCGTAAGTCGTGGTCGACTTAAGGTAGGTCGTGGCCGACCTATTGAGTCCAACTCGTGGCTTGGTAGAAGTTTACTTACCCATTTGGATCCATGTTACAAGTCCTAAGTCGTTTACGAGTCAACTTCCTCCGGCATAAGTATCGCGGCAGCGGACTATAACTCAGTGGCTTTAGGTCGTGGATGACTTAAACTAAGTCGTGAGTCGCGGCTTAACTGGTAAGCTCGTTTATTTCAGATAATAACACAAGTCCTAACTAGCTGACGAGCTAGGAGGTCACCGTATTAAATAAGAAGCAGCGCTTCATTTGCTTAAGTCGTTCACGACACATGCTAGGTCGTAAGTCGTAGATAGCCTTAAGTCGTAGATCATCCACTTCCTTAAGTCGTCAACTCCTTTAAGTGGTTGAACCGTGGAACCCTTTCAAGTTGTTAGGTCGTTCAATCCTTAAGTAGTTAAGTCGACCAATCCTTAACTCGTTAAGGCATCCAGTTCTTGACTCGTTAAGTTGCATAATCCTTAACTCGTTAAGTCACATACCCTTCTTGAGTCGCATACCTTTCTTGAGTCGTGCAGTTCTTAAGTCGTAGAAAATTGAGGGTTAACAATAGTCGGGTTTCCAAGGTCAAATAGAGGAGATGAAAGCATATGGGTTATAGTGGGCAGGTTGACCAAAAGTGCTCATTTCTTTCCAGTAAAGTCAACCAGAACGACACCTGCTTTGGCTAAGTTGTTCATTAAGAACATAGTTAGACTTCATGGGATTCCTAGTAGCATAGTCAGTGACAGAGATGCGTTATTCACTAGCAAATTTCGGAGGAGTCTACAAGAGGTATTAGGTACCATGCTCAAGATGAGTACAACATATCTCCCTTAGACAGATGGGTAGACAAAGAGATACAATACGGTACTCGAAGATTTATTGAGTGCTTTTGTATTGGCCTTTGGTGGATCTTGGGACGATCACCAACATTTGATTGAGTTTTCCTATAATAATAGTTATCAAACTAGTATAGGAATGGCACCTTTTGAAGCTTTGTATGGAAGGCCATGAAAATTGCCGGCTTATTGGTTGGAGATTGGAGACAGATTAGTCTTAGGTCTGGATTAGGTTAGAGGTGTGTCAGAAAAGATTGAGTTAATCCGAGGACAGATGAAGGAAGTTCAATCTAGGTAAAAGAGTTACGTAGATAATAGGCGTAAAGACCAAGAGTTCTCAGTGGGAGATAGGGTTTTCAATAAAGTATCACCTATGAAGGGTATGATACGATTTTGAAAGTCGGGAAAGTTGGCCTTAAGATATATTGGTCCATTCCAAATTATAGAAATGATTGGAAAGCTCGCGTAGAGAGTGGAGTTGCCGGGCAGTTTGGAAGGCGTCCATAGTGTGTTCCATGTATCTCATCTTCGCAACTTTGTGCATGATCTAGAGGCTACTATTCCTCAAATAGAGTTAGAGGATTTAGTAGTAGAGCCTGATTTGACTTTGGTTAGACAACCAGTTAGGGTTGTAGCGAGAGATGAGAAGAGATTGAGGACCAATACAGTCAAGTTGGTGAAAGTTCAGTGGAGCGACAACGAGAAGGACTATACTTGGGAGATAGAGGATAGGATAAGAGAGGCTTATCCTGATCATTTTTGATGGTATGTCTATATTAGATCTATATAAATTGGTTGCTAGTCAGGTAGGCTAGTATGGTTGTTAGGAGATGTTACAGATGATTGTTATGTTTGCTAGTTAGTCCTTACTGAATTTTGAGGACGAAATTCTTTAAAGAGTGGAGCCTGTAACACCCCTAATTTTAATGATGACATTATTCAGGAGATTTAATTAGAATAAATTAAATAGAATAATGTAGATAATGAGATTGAGGTTGATTAATAAAATTTAGTGGCCATGCTTATTTAACTAAATGAACTTATAAATGGTTAAGTAATTAAACATGAGGGCATTAGGGTAAATAACCGCCCATATTTCCTACCCTTATACTATTCTCCTTAGTTATACACATCCATTTTATCTCAAACAAAATTTATAAACATAAGAGGAAAGCAAGGCCGGCCATTAGGAAGAAGAGAAGAGAAAAAAAATCAAAGTAAAGCTTAGGATTCAAGCTAGAAGGAATCTATCTCAATCAAACTTCAATTTCCTTATCCAATATAAGGTGAATAATAATTTCAACATCTCTATTTTGGTTTTATAATCATATGGTTTTAGATTTAAGGGTAAATCTGTTTTTATGATATATTGAATGATGATATGCTTGATTGATGATTTATATGGATTAAACAAGGTTGTTTAAAAGGAGATATACACAGTTTTAGGGTAAAACCAAGATTTAATGATTTTAAATGCCATGGTAAAATTTTATGTTATGGAAAACATGATTTTGGAGTTGGGTTTCAATTTTCATAATTTTCCAAGCTGTGGAGAATTAGTTATGAATTTTCAAATGAAAATATGGTTATTTGGGTTTATAAAATTATTTTGGAAAATATATTAAGAATTTGGGTCTGAAATTTTAATATGTTAGATAACATGATTAAAGTGAATTTCTGGAATTTTTGGGGATTTTTACTAAGTGATCTACTATGGAAATTAAATTATTTCGTAAGGAGGACCTAATTGATTTCCCAGGTGTTTTAATGCTTTTGAAAGGATGGTTTCGACACCATCAAACTTCCCCAATGTTTTATAAAATAAAGAGTGGTTTCGAAAGAGATATTTTCACCTATTTTCACTTTGACCCAAATTAAGGTTTTAAGTATAAACCTAATGCTTTCAAAAGGGTGGATCTTCAATGGTTTCGAAGGGTAACCTTCATTGGTTTCGAAAGGGTACTTTCTAGTGGTTTCGAAGCCATACTTCTACTCTTATATAATAATACTTTAACATGGTGGAAAGGTATCGAAGAAGAGTTTTAAAGTATTAAAAAGGCTCGAGCCTATTGTTTTGAAAGATATGATTTATGCTTTCGAAGGGGTCGGAAGTGGAAGCTTTTGACGTTGTCGAAAGGTTTTTAAAATCCAAACTCGAAATTTTTAAAGGAAAACCCACGGCTTATATAAAGGAGTTTTGTAATGAATTTAGTTATGCAATTTTGAAGAAGTATCGCCTTGATAAAAATATAAGTTAAAGGGGTTAACTATGTTTTATATGAAAAGTATTTCAAGGACCTTAAATCAACAGGAGTGGTATGGTTAAATTGTGGTTTCGCTTCTTCAAATATGAATATCCACATGATCACCCATAACTGTATTTTGGGGAAAATGGGGTAAAAGAACCAGCTAGGTTAACTCTATTGTGAATATAAATTGCTTCAACTCTTGAATGAGTAAAATTGCATCCAAGGAGTCAGGGTGACCAAAAATATAGGATGTTCAAACTTGGTAGTTATTGGAGGTAACCAAAAGGTTCATAGTAAACCCATGAAAACTATGATTATGTAGTTATTGGAGGTAACTGTAACGATACGATTTTTCAACGCTCGAAAGTCGACATTAATACGTCCATTGTATTAAATGTCGCGCAATCGAATGACGGAAAACTGAACCATTAAGATTAAAAAGAAGAGGTAGAAGAAGACAAAAGAAAAGAAAGAACAGAAAAACAGAAGCAGAAACAATATCAGAATCTCACATTCGCAGCGGAACAATATATAATAGATGAATCAATAATCTTTAAAACAAAAGACTATATCAGTTTATACATTACATCATATCATCAGAGTTTACAACAATACACATCATTGGACAGTTATATAAACTTGTCCATATATAGAATACACAGTGGAATAAATAACAAGTACGGTAGTACGCTTCGCCATCTAGCTCATCTCCAAAGCTCCAGAATATCCAGAATATCCTGATAACATAACTCTAGGCTGCCCGTGTGGAAAATTATGGCACCTAGAGTTTAGAAAGGGAACAATAAACTCCGAGTCAGTCATGGTGACTGGTGTGAGATCGTAAAACAGTTATTTTCGCAAAGAAAATAAAACAACTTTGCAATGCTTTTGGAAAATGAAACTACCATAAGGCCTCCCGCCACACACACAATGCAAACGCAGAATTGGAGGAGATTTCCCCTTATGATAGTCAAAAATGCTTACTACGCGAAATCAGTTGATATTATTATTAATGTCTAGTGTGGAAAACATTTCGAATGTATAATATCAATCTTAGCCAGCACACAACCATTGTTGTATGCCTACTATAGCTACCATCTAAACAGTGGTGACCACCATAAGTAAATGGAAGGTTCTACAACTAAAACCGTACAGGGTTCGTATTGTTTCTTTGGATTTCCAACAAATGGTCAAGCAAAGGAACTTCCTTACACCGAAATAGAAATGCCTCTGGAAAGACGCCCCGAGAGTCAACCTGCTCTCTGTAAACACAAGGCCGACGCTACCTCACGCTTTAACCAAGCTGTAACTAGGTAGCTAACACACGAGCTATGCCATCCCCCGATCGTTACCGACCTTTATCCGAGGATCCTCAATCACAAAACAACAACCAAAAAGTATAATAATTGTGCATCATCAACATAGGTAAAATATCCGGGCTCCATACCATGATATCACCTTTTAACCAGAAGGAAATGGCATACCCTAGGGGCGCTACCCCTAAAAACCTTTGTCGCAACATTCCTGTTTCGACCATTTATCGGGTTGTGAGGCTCAACGAAGTCTCGTCCACAAAGCCACGCTTTTTCACAAAGCAACGCTTTGACCAACAAATGATCAATCAGCACTTCGTATGCCACATTACCAAATTGGGAATGTATCACTAGTAACCATCTACTACATAACCTCTGAGCTCATACATCTCAGAGAAGGGTGTTAAGCTAAGAGAATAAAGTCTCCGCCACTAACAGAAATGTATTTGATAGAAACCAGCTTTACATCTCAAAGTGTAATGTCAGACACACATCCATACAAGTCCGTTCCGGGATCGAACGGAACCGAAGACACTTCCAAAGAAGCCCTTGCAATCCGGATATTCACTAATCACGTCCGGACTTCCCATCACAAAAAAGAGTGATATAAATCTCTATACCGGAGCAACTCGGTGCATAGACATTCGACAGGTTGTCCTTTCATTTTTGAAAATATCCGGTCTTCACCACCGGTCTTCAATACGATCCATATCGTCGTATCACTAATTCAGAATGGGTTATATGACACAAAAGTCTTTTCCCGGCTAACCCGAATAGTGAGCGTTTGTTTTAAAAAAACAAATCAAGTGCCATTTCAAAGGCAAATATAGATAGTCGGTTATTTAACTATCAACAACATTCACAACAAACATCCAATTTAAAAAATTTCTCCCAAATTATTTATTTTCAAAATATCTTCACAAGATATATATTTTTCCACACTTCACATTCGAAAACCAATTTCAAATCATATTTCACACTTCACATTTGAAAACCAATTTCAAATCATATTTCACACTTCACATTTGGAAACCAATTTCAAATCATATTTCACACTTCACATCAAAATGGTCCATTTAAACCAATTAAATAAATCCTTATCGATTTATTTCAAATTTACATTCCAAATTTGTAAATTTATTTCCACACTTTAAAAATAAATCAATGTTTATTTTTAAAACAATTTCCAATTTCCTTTATAAATTCTATTCTGAATTTACATTCCCAAATATTCACTTTTTATACGACTTTCAAATCGATTTCTCAAATATTCACTTTCAAACACCAAATCAATTACAAACTGATTTCTAAATTTATTTCAACACCAAATCAATTACAATTGATTTCAATTTTAATCCCAAATACCAAATCATTTTTACAAATCGATTTCCAAATTTATTCTCAACACAAAAATCAATTTTCATTCAAACACCAAATAAATTTTCATATTGATTTCCCAAAGATATATTTTCAAATAGCAAATTGATTTTAGAATGGATTTCCCAGGATTTATTTTTAAACACCAAATCAATTATCAATTGGATTTATGGAAATTAATCACCATTTTAAAATAAATTCCTTTATCTCTTCCAAACCATTTAAAATTCCATTTTAAATAAATTTTCCAACTTTCGAATAATATTATTCAAAATCCATTTATAAAAATATTTTCCCATAATTTGGAAATGATTCGATAAGATTACAAAAACCAACTTTTACGCTTTTAAATCCCTTTCTTTTAAATTCACCAAATTCTTTCAAAGAATTTACTTAAAATTTCCAATTTTAAATTTTCAAAAAAAATCCAATTTCATTTATTTCTGGTATCCAACGATACCAAAAATACATTCGGCTAAATTATAGCCTTCAACAAATACAATCACAGATATAATCATTCATAGATTATAAATAAATCATCATACAACATATGAAACAAATTCAAATGTTTTGAGGAATCATGTTGGATCCCTCCAACCTGTTTCCCTGCATCCACAGACGTTAGCACAATACCAATTCCACTTCGAGGTGGAATATCGCGGTATATGGGATTTATAAAATATCATCCGCTATTATGCGGCGCAATAGGGTCTCATCCGCTATATAATGCGGGAAATCACAACTCCAATATATACATATGCCAATATATATATTGCTATATATTACTATATATAGTATCACATCCAAACAGCAATCAATCAACACATTCAATAATTTTAAATATAACTATTTAAAATTAAACAAACCCCTTTGTTTGAGTGAGAAGATCTCACCTTTGATTTTAAATTTGCAATCCATTTTCTTTTCCAGCTTGTTTCTCCATTTTTTTAACCTTGTATAAATATTTATAAGGTTTTATCAATATTCGAATAATTCGGACAAATCAGCTTCTATTTAATAAATTTCATTTTACCTAATAAGTTAATTTCAAACTAATTTTCTTTTTATAAAATATTTTCCCGTTATCAAATAATTATATAAGTTAACTAAATAAATTGATTTCCATTTTTATAAATTTAATTTAATTAAATCTTTACTTAAACAAATAATTAAATTTTCCTAAACTAATTTTCCCCTTTCTTTTGAAATCTTTTGTAACTAAACAATTGAATAAGTTTGTCAATAGATTAATCCCCATAATGCATTATTTAAAATAACAAGTACTTTAAAATGTGTAAACTTATTTTATTTGGAAACTATACATGTATATAAATTGAAAAACTGCTTATAAAAATAATCTATGTAGATCTTAAAAATCTAGTTTTACCTACTGTTTAACTGTTAACTTATAATTTCTCTAACCTGTATATATATGTATGTATTTACTTAAATTCGAAAAATAAAATCATACCCCACTGACACGATCGACAACCACGACTCCTTGAGCCCATCATGACCACACTAGTCAAACTCGTCCCGGCCTCGAGTTCCAATCTGCTCCTTCCACCCCGACCCAGCAATCGAGCCCTAGGTCACTACACCCACACGAGTTCAAGCTATCTCCTCCGTCATCGAGAACAACGCAAGCCATCCCCCAGGACGATTTTCAGACCGCCTCCACGATCGAGTTCCCCCCTTTAAGTCGCACCCGCGAGTCCCATGCGCCTCCACCAAATCGCCGCTGCCACGATTGACAAGTCGCGGCCCACCAACTCACGACATCGCAATCGATTTCGATCGTAGTATTATTTTTATTTTCTTTGAACTTGATTTCGATTTTTGATTTCTTTCTGATATCGTGTTCGACCACTGAATTGAAGGAAGACTGCGGCTCAACTCTGCTAGGGTTTCGTTTGTGCGCGTGTATATGTATAACATATTAATTTAATTTAATATTAAATTCGTTTCTAACGAACATTCACAAACGAATTCCAAATCACACATGCCGCTAGGTGTTCGTAATGTTATACGCCTATTCCAAACATAATGGAAAAGGTTTCGGGTCCAAATTTGATTGTATGTAGAAGATAGCTTTTTGGACCAGTTAAAATATTAAATTTTCGATTTAATTTCAGCGCGTTTGCTTACCCTATGGCCAAACGATCACTCCAAACATTACGAAAATTGAAATCCGATAATAATACAATATTACGGATCCAATGGAACTCGTTTCGTCGAATTCCGAGACTGTGCCCCGAACGGCTATTTTATAAAATCAATTTAAACGATAAAATTCAAAACTGAACAAAACAGTTTCAAATTCAATTCTGAAGCTTCTATTATCTTCAGTATAATCAATATGAATTTTCCAAGACTTCATATTATTTTTAATCAGCTTAAAACCGAAGATTCAAATTTTTACCCAACTTCAGTAAATTAAATTCAATAAATAAATCGCCAAATTCACTCTAATATTTGAATTTCAAATTAAACTATCATTCGAATATTTAAACTCAATTAAATATTCACATTTCAAATGTCAAAAATTCAGGATCGTTACAGTAACCAACAGGTTCATAGTAAACCCATGAAAACTATGTATTAAGGATAGTTAGCTAGGGCTAATTGGTTTATAGTGAACCCATGAAAACTATATCCGGATTAAGAATTGACATCAGTCAATATGTTTTTAGTCAACCCAAGAAAACTAGGATAAGAAAGTGGCTAATGGAAGTATCAGTAGGTTCTTAATCAACCCATGAAATCTTGGATGTGAAGTGAGTTACTGGATAAATCCATTGGTTCCTAGTTAACCTATGAAAACTAGGATAAGATGATTAGTTATTGGAATAACTAATAGGTTCAGGGGAACCCATGAATTAATTATGTTAACTGGCAGGAGCCTATAGGTTCTTAGTGATCCCATGAAAACTATGAAAAGAACATGATGTTCATTAATTATACAAAGGTTATTAGTAAACCCATGAAAACTAAAAGGTTAATGGTGACCTTGGAAACTATAATTATGACAGGGAGACAGATTAAACTAGGGATGGGAAATCCTAATTATTTAAGTATGCATATCATCATAATATTTTGAAAATGTATGTTTTAAACATTGTGGATGTAGGAGCACAGAATATGGTTTTAAAAAGGTTTTATGATACTAGTGAGGGGAAAACCCGTTTCGCTAAGCAGCTTAGTCTCACTAGATATCTAAAAGGATTGAGATGTTAGATTATTATTCATACCGGGCTTTATGTCCGACTCGAATTTTTTGTTTTCTCCTTAAACTCTCGGGTACTCAATTGATTTTGAGTCGTTTGAGATTTAAGGTTTTTAGGATTTATTCTTTGACGAATAAAGCTTCCGGAGGCATGCATGAGGCATATAGTTATTTAGAGATTGTCTTTTCCACTATGTATTTTGTTTGTAAAGGCAGACTTGTTAGCCTTACTATATACTCTGATCAACCAAGAGGGCATCTTCATATGTCACTCTTGGCTTATTTGTAATAATTATATTTTGCTGAATATGGTTACGTTTTTGGGATTATTTAATGAACATCAAGCGTTTTGAATTTAATGTGTAAATATATTTTTAATTGTTAAATTTTTTCCATATTTCTGTGATCTGTGTATCAATGTATCTAGATCCGTCGTATTTGGTCACTGAGAATTAATAACTATGGATGACTACAGCATCCGTAGCCATTAGTTTTGGTCCTCCAAGTAAGGGGATGTTACAACTGGATTCATGTTCCATCTAATATGCGGCACTCGCCAGAAATTGACACTTACCATGCCTTTAACACTGATGTTGAGGGTGAGAGTCGTAGTCTTTTATATCACATCGATGGTGAGGGCTTTCTCTTACTAGGATTGGTGAGATTGGTGAGAAGAATAAAAGTAAGTTTTATGACGTCAATTAGGATAGAAAGTTTATTTACTCACCTACTTCTGAAGGTTATGATCCGAATTTGCCTGCTCTTTTCTCTGGGTTTGTTCATGTAATTGGTCCGTCATCTGACGTTGGTAGTGGCAGTTCCTCTTCGAAGGGTGCGTAGTCTTGTTGTTTAGTAGTCTAGGCTCCTTTTACCTAGCTCCTGTACATTATTTTTCATTATGGTGGGGCTGTTTGCTCCCATTTAGCCATTTTGTGCATGTGCAGAACACCTATTTACCCATTATTTATACAGTGGTATGGCCCACTATAAAGCCGGCTAGCTTTGCTAAAATAATAATAATAATAATAATAATTAAATATTCTTAAATAACTTTTAAGAATCATAATAATAAAATAACTAACTTTAAGTCATTGTTAAAAACAAATATTAATTATCTTTAAAACATTATTAATAAATAGTTATTACCTTTTAAATCTTATTACCAAATAATGATTATCTTAAAATAACTTATAATAGATAATAATTATTCTTAAATTAACTTTCAAATCAATAATTAACTTTCCAAATATGGAAGAGGCTTAACGATCACAATGGTACTTAAGCATGGTACCATATCATTCAGTTAAACTTCCTACACTAATTACTGGCATTCACATAAACAACGACTATGCAAATAAATTCAACACTTAATTGTTATTGGTTAACATGTCACTTATTAAAAGTGGCATATCAATTAATGATATATAATCATATGTCTAAATCTATAAGATAGCAGAATGGAGATTTATTCTACTAATTAAATGTCAAATTAATTTAATTAGCGGAACATGTTTTATTCTACCTATAGGTGTTCAGATTACCATATTCAATTCATTTTAGCAGTAAGGTGTTTATTTGGCCAAATATATAACACCCATTGAGTATAATTAATTAAACTTTGTTATTATCCAAACTATCATAATTAAAATCAGTTAGTATTAATTTATCATTAAATTATACTTACCAAAACAACCAAGAATTTATACCATAGTGTAGCACTTGTTAACTCGGGTCTAATGCAAATATCTACGGGTCAAACGGATTTAGTATGAGTGGGATATTAAATTTCAAGCTTTAAACTTTTAATTAATATTAAATAACCAATTTAAATAAACAAGCTCATCCAAAACAAATCGGCCCAAGGCACATTCTTGAATTTCACCCACATCCATATCGAAAAGTGCTCTGTCTTCCCCTTCTCTAAATCGAACATGCCTGAACCCAAAATCCCAATGTGCATGGTGCACGTGCACACGCACTTCCCTCCATCATTCGACGAACTACGGCCACTGACGAATCATGCTTCTCGACCCCATCGCGAAGCACCCTACCCCATCACCTCAGGTCGTCTCCTTCAAAATACGATTTCCCCCTCTCTCTCAAATTCATGCTACAAGGTTCGACAAAAATCTATGTCGTGACCACCTTTTCCACCACCATGCTTCACCAAACTTCGGCCGCATGTGCTCCTCTCCTTCATGAACACGCTCGAACCCTCCCAATCACCAACTGGTGGCCATAGATCGAGCAAAACAAAACCTTAGTTCTCAACCTCTGTCATCGACCATCATAAAACTCTACTGAATCCTCTACAAAAACACTACAACACCATGAGAACCCAATGATGCCTATGGCGTCAATCAAATCTAAGTGGATCATAAGAATTTGATTTTTGAAGTTTTAGAACAAACTTTCCCTCATACAATAAAATCGTGATATCTCACTCGATTCTCGATGAAAATTTGAGCAACCTATTTCTAGAAATACCAAAGACAGATATGAACAACTTTCATGTTGCTGCCTTAGGTTAATTGTGAGTTGATTGGAAGATTATGATTTTTAAATGAAGGTGGAGGTGTTGATTTTTATTTTGAAATTTACTGCCAATATAACGAACATCTCCAAGTCATGTCTTACCCAACATTTCCTTCTCCAAATAGAAGCCCTAACGACTATGATTTTAAAGAATTTGGTTTCATAATTTATGGTTGAGGAAATCAATAATTTTGATTTTTCAAAGGAGGAGGCTTGCTATGAAGTGATGAATAAAAGAAAGAAGGGAGGGAAAAAGAAGAGAACGTGAAGTAAAATGAAATCCAGGAGTATTAAGATGGAATAAAATATATTGTCCGAAATGTATATATGTCCCTAAACCACATTTTCAACTTTAACATCATGTCTAAGCCCCCAACATGTCTAATATGTCCCCTAAGTACCGAGCACCCATCAAATCAAGTTGTAAATTTGATTTTATACAAAAGTTTAGAAAAGAATTATTTGGGGTACTTCGCTATACAATATTCCGTTCGTGAATGGACCGTGAACGACAGAAATAAAAATACGATCTCGTGCAACTATGTGACACTATCCTAAAACAGTTATAAAATACACTGGTTATTAAACTGTTATATTTAAAAAATACCAAAATTTGGTGTAAAATGCATCAAACGAATATTTAAATATCCTTCCTATTAAAAATTATGGAACAATTCAATAAATTCATTTTATTAACAAATTGATTTTTTATATATTTTAAAATCACAAATCAAATATTTAAAATTAGTTGAATATTCCCAAAAATCAAAACGATAAAATTTCGGGTCGTTACATTTTCTATATGTATTCATCTATTTAACTCAACCATAAAAGTTGAATTTTAACAACTTATTCCAATTGGACCTATTCAATAATGTAAACTCTCAAATCTTCAAATTAGTGAAATAGAATTAATATAATTTTCACAATATTTCAAATGTCATGGGAGAGATATCCGCAATTCCTTTATTACCATAGTCAAACTCAAATAATACCACCTAAATCTCAACTTACTGTAATTTAAGTAACACATAAAATTGATTAGAAATACATTACTCAAAAAATCTGAATTAGAATTATATTGCTCAATTGATCCAAACTTGGATTCATTTAGTTTAACAATTTCAAAATAAAAATAAAATGAATATGATTCATACCTAAGGAGATAGAGAAGCTAATATGAATATGTATATAAAAGACAAAGTTTGGATTTACCTAAGCCTCTAAGCCTTGAAGAATCGTAATAGATCGAATTATATATATATATATATATAGAGTTAAGATTTTTAAAATGATACCTACTAGGTTTAGAATTCACATATATGAGAAATGGGGTGTTTAGGAGTGTGTTTATAGGCAACGGGGAGTTTGAACCATGTTCATGTACACAAATCACGCACGACCATTCGATTGATGGTACTGGGATTAGTCGACTGGTACGCATAATTGCACAAGGTTAAGGATAACAATGTTAGCCGTATGGGACCCTATTCAATTATTTAAAACCATATTATCTTATATTATTTAGGCCAGCGAATAATATTTGGTTAAAATTTTAATTTCATTGTTAACTTTTTCATACTTACTTGGATTGAGAGGAACCAAAAATAAAAATTGATTAGCTCGACTAGACGAACAAACTGATATAATTTTCATTGTCAAATTCCATCGTTTTTAGAATTCCATTTTTTACCCTTATGAAATTTTTAAATTTAAACCGAAATTACTGTTTTCACTCTTTGTCAGTATTGGGATTGTTATAGAGTAAATCTTCGAAAACGTGGTTAAATCTTTAGGTTTGACCATCAATCTGTAGATGGCAACTAGTATTTAAATTCAACTCAGTACCAAGTGCTAGTTGTAAGCTACCCTAAAATTGGCTAGTGTAAAGAAGGTCTCCATCACTAACTATACTCGAGGGTATACGATGCAGCTTAACAATTTTTTTCACAAACAATTTTTCCAAATACTCGGCGGTTCGCACAGCTTTGACCGGAATAAAGTGTGCACTTTTTGTCAACTTATCGACAATTACTGATGTACTTTCATTCTTCCTCTGACTTTTTGGCATACCATATGTAAAGTCCAAACCCACTTCCACATTGGAATCTCTAGCCATTGTAATACTTATGCGATTTCTTTTGTTCTACCTTTACTTTCTGATAGGAGAGACACTTCTCAATAAAGCTTGCAACTTGTTTCTTCATTCCCTTCTAACATAATGTTCACTTAATGCCTTTGTACTTTTGCTGTAGCTGGGACGAACAGTCATCTTTAAATGATGGCACTCTCGTAACATTCCTCAATAATTTCACCAATTTCTGGCGCACATAGTCTCCCATTTCTTCTTAGCCATCTTTCAACATCAATAGTCCAAGTGATTGGACCTTTCACCTGTTTGAAGTTGGGTGAAATTTCCACTAGATTTCTATCACACTTCTAGCATCCTCCAACGCGGTTTAATAAGTTAGGTTGGACTTCAAAGGTAGCTAACCAACTGAGAGTAATGTCGCAAGTGGGATGAAACTCAGAAAGAATCTCAAAGCTCTTCCATTCAACATAAATTGATCCAAGAACCGCATGCCTTCTACTTAAAGCTTATGCCACAAAATTTCCTTTATCAGACATATAGGCGATGTCGAAATCATAAGGGGCAAGAAATTCCATAAATCGCCGATGTTATAGGTTGAGATGTTTTTGCGAGAATATGTACTTTAGAGAATTATGATATGTAAATAATTCAAACTTCCCATGCAATAAATAGTGTCTCCACATCTTTAAAGCGAATATAATGTAACAATCCAGAATTTCAGTTACTCGAATTTGGGATATTTAATTAATTCTAAATATTGAAAAAATATAATTTTATAAGTTAAATAACTTATATTTCAAATATAGCGATTTATTTGATAATTGAATTGTTAAATTGAATATTTGAAATTCCTTAAATAATTAAATCTTGAATTTTGTGTGAATGAAAATGATTTTGGAAGTTGGTTAGAATTCTATTTGGATAAGAATGAATATAGTAAACTTTTGAATTTGAATTCAAAAGTGATTAAACTTGTTTTATAATAATCATTTTAATTAACATGTGCAAAAAGCCTTCCGAGGCATTGTCTCGGAATTGGACGAAACCAGTTTCATTGGATCCGTAATAGTGATTTATTGTATGCCGTTGAATTTCATAATGATTGGACGTATCATGTGGTCATGCGAGCTTAAAACTTGTAGAACTAATTACAAAAATTTATATAATATAATTGCGTTTGAAAAAGCTATCTTCGGTATATGATCAAATTTGGTCTCGAGACTAGTTCCATTGTGTTCTAAATAGGGGTATTTAGTATAGAATGCCAAGAGGAACTTCTCGATAGGAGTTTGAGATTTTTGGACGTTTAAAGCTTGTTTTTCTTAAAATTAAAATAACATATATCTCACCATACCCTGTCATTTCATCCATGCCCCATGCCCATAGCTCTGCTTATTCCCACACACCTAACCAATACCGTCCCCTTTTATTTAAAAACCGTGCTTATATCAGAAATGGTTCGTTTTCTCTTAATTCAAATGCTCTCAATCCTATGGCTCATATTCATCGGAGCCATTTTCGATGTTATCAGGCAAAGTCACCAACTAGTGGATTGAACGCGACGACAAGTGGAGCAACTTGAATGGTAGGATCGTGTTAAGAAGAGGCGAGGTGGTGGGGGAGCTCAGGAGAACGGCGACAGTTTTGAACGTCGATTGCGGCGTCGTGGGTGATCTAGAGGAGAGAGGTTCTAAAGCAAAAATGTAGGGGATGTGGATTCCTCGCCGTTGTTGAATTGTTTTCAGTAATATTCCTGTTATTTAATTATTGAATATGAAACCTAATTTATGGACACTATTGGTTATGACATTGTTATATGTTCAAAAACTTAAACTCTTTAGTGATAGGAAATCAATATCGAGATTGGTTAAGCATTGGGTAGCTATTGGCCTCAAATTAGTATTTAAAAATACTATAAATTTCCATTTGAGTTGGAGTTGGTTTTTGAGACAGGAAATGATTTTAAAATCCTAATTTAGGTTTCGTAAATATTTTGTTTTAAAGGATTTAACTTCTATTTTACTCCAACCTTTTTATCTGTCTTTTCTAAGTTATTTGTTTATATTAAATATTTTTTTAAGGTTATTTATATTTAATATCATTTTAAAGGTTATTTATTTTTATTTAATGTTGTTTTAAAATTGTTTATCAATATTTTAATATTTTGAAAAGTTAATTATTTAAAGAATTAATATTGTTTGAAATTAACACTAATGATTTATTAATATAGTTTTGGAAATTAGTTATTATTTATGTATAATATTTATTATCTTATAATAGTGTTTTAAAGTAAATTATTGGAATTTATTTATAAATATTTCGAGATTTATAAATAGAGTTTTATAAATGGACTTGGGTTTTATAAGAAAAGTTTTATAAAATATTTTGGAGACTTAAAGAGAAATTGTTTACAATGTATAAAGAGAGTTTTGTAAATGGTTTTAGATATTTATAAAGAAATTTTATAAATGGGTTATAGATTTATAAAAAAGAGTTTTACAAATAGTTGGATGGATTTATAAGGGTTTATAAATGACTTGAAAAATAATTTATAAATAGTTTATAAATGATTTTAGAGATTTATAAAGGAGTTTATAAATGATTTTAGAATTGTATAAAAAGGGAAAATCTTTCCCAGTTTTGTGAATATACTTATACCGTCAAGATAAGCATATAGATATTTTCCAAGTATTGAAAATATAAGGGTTTGTGAATGAATCTTAATAAAAGTATTTTGATACTAATATTACAAAGTGATTTTAATTAATGGAAAGATTAATTAAGGAGGCTAGTTGTTGCTTATGTCCTTAACCAATGTTGGTTTTCCCTTTAGAATTAAATCCCTGATATGAATTGTGTTTGTTGATAGTGAAATAATCGACTATCGATTATTAACCCAAAATGTAAGTTTGGAAATATCTAGGAGAAACACGTGAGTTATATGGCCAAGTCATCTCCGATGATCTTGTACTGTGCGTATAAATCTCATTTCGTTCTCCGAGGACAAATGATATGGAAATCCATCCACTAATGGTTTGGAGGCGATCTCTGCTCTTATCTTTGACTATTTATTTCCTAAAGAACCGGGGTTGAGTTTACCGAAAACAATTGAATGTTCTTTCGAAGTGACCGGGATTGGATATGTTATTCGAAAACCACTTTGATCCAACTCAAGCGTTTCGAAGTGAAGACAGCTTGAAGATGGTGGAATTGAAGGCAGAGCTTTTTGAAGTGCAAGGGCTACTTGCTACTAATCTCGAGGGTAATTCCCAAAATGGATGTAGTAAAAGTGGTGCCTTCGATTTTGTTCAATCCCAGAACAAATTTGTATGGAAGAATGCTGGCAATGCATTGTTGCCTAGAAGGCAGTGTTAGCATTCCAATTGGGAAGTGCTATATAAAAGGTATAACGTACCCTTAAGCCTCATCAATCGGGAAATGACAAAAATCGGGCATGTAGCAGGGACATGTGGGTCGCTCCCATCGGGGTATGGTCATTACAAATCTGGATCGATTACCATCTACTCATGTATGTTTCGGGGCCCGTTAATAAAAGGGGTGATCATATTTAGCACTACTAGTCAAGTAGTAGGCCAGTCCTCTATGGCAGGAGTACAAGATGTTCTTTTTAGACCCCGATGCATTTTATCTAGAGTTGTACCATCAGAAGGTACTTCCTTACCTTGTCATAGTATGGAATCCAATTTCCAATACGAGCCTTACGTGTTTTAGATGTGCCCAATTGTGTTGGAACGTGAAATGCAAGCATTCTAGCTATTTTAATATTTTATTTTCACACTTAGACATTATTTTAATATCACTGAATTTTTATAAAAAGTGTTTTCATTATTGCAAGGTAAAAACACGTCCATGTTTATGTGCGGTGTGGTCCTATGAGATACTTTTGATTTTAAAGGTTTTTTTATAACTATAAATTTTAGTTGGGTGTGTTTTTCTCACGCTGGTTTTCCAGACTGACTCGGGTGTTATTTTATTATCATGATCGGGTCAGACTGAGCATATTATAGATTTAGTTTGGATGCTTTGGAGCTTCAGGAGGTGAGCTGGAGGCCCAAAGATGTATTCACATACATGGTTATGTTTTCATTGCATTCATTGGTGTATTTATCAGCAATTGTGAGGATAGGTTGTTATAACTGTTCGGGCTAAAATAGGTTAGTATACTCTGATTGATGTTTGTATATACCTATTACAATTTTCTTTGTGTAAAGTTTTGTTGTATATTATAGATTATTCGCTCCGTTGTGAGATTCCATGTTGTTAGTTTTCTTTTTCTCTTCTTTCTTCTTTCTTCTCCCTTCTTTCTTTTCCTTAACTATTCGCCTTTCCGTTCAATTTGAGTGGGTCATGTGTGGTTGATTGTCCGCTTAAACTGTACGGAAAAGCGAGTCGTTAAAACATAGTATCAGAGTGCAGAGTTAAGCAAGAATCTTGGCTTTGATGGGGTACTCATTATAAATAGGGTTAGTAGCACCCTAGAATAAGTTTGAGTGTGTATGTGTGTATATGAGCACATATTTGTTAGTGATTGTTACTACCAAATACCCTTTCGGCCTTGTCGAAACATTAATGAGTAGAAGACAAAGAAGAATAAGAGATAATAGCTCAAGCAAGACCTTTCGAAAGAGTTGAAGGGATGCTACAGCCAAAGGCCTGGAATATTTCAACCTTTCGAAGGGGTCGAAAGGGTAAAGAGCACACTCCTACTTCAGTGATTCCCTTTCAAAGCAGATGCTTCTACATGCATAAAGGCCTTACGAATGAGTTAAAGAAACACCTTTCGAAGACAATGTAACAACCCTTCATATGCCTACCAAACCTTTTGAAACCAAAGGTTTATCCTTCATTCAAACTATTCAGAAAGATGCCTTGATCAGAACAACCCTTCCGAAAGCAGAATCAAGCCTTTCGAACTGGTCGAAGCCTTTAATATCAAGGGAAGGTCTCGCATCACTTCGCAAGCATACATTCGGAAACTACCTACCACGTCGGAACCATCAACACTTCAACAAATTCGAAACAATAGGAAAATACCTATCGACAGATTCAAAAGCTCGTAACTTTGCTTCTTATGACAACACAACAACATAAACAGAAAAGGCGCAACCGTCCCGTTCGACGAAGACGGAAGCATTCAAGCCCATTTGAAAGCATTGCAAAGGGATGCGTAAGTGTCAAAGGAGTCGGAAGGTATCTGAAACCACCTTTCGACCAGGTCAAAAACACCGGGTCAAAAGTTGCCAACCCGCATTTATAAATAAAACCCAAGGGGTCTAGTTTAGGGGATCCGAATTCATTCACTCTATACTTGTATTTTCTAAACTTTGCAAATTTGTAAACCTTAATTTTAAATCAAATTGGGGGAAATTGATCTATATAGACTTCATTGGATTTGTAAAGGAAAGATTTCAATATTTTGGATTATACTTGAAGGTTTTTATTGGATAAAACTATGTTTTACAGGTATCGACCTCATCGAAAGGTACCCTTCGTGTGTGTCGAAACCCCTGCTTTTCCAAATAATCCAAGCCCTTAACTCCAAACCACCATTCACCAAATTCTCACCTTTTAGTGAGTGGAAACTTTAATCCTAGCTAGTTTTACCTTAGATTTCAGAGTCAAACCCAAGTAACTTAAAAAACCGGCTTTTGACAAGGTCGAAACCCATCCATACAAACCGTACCCTTGAATCTTTAGACCCATCCTTTAGTGTTCCGCAACCGTTTCAAAAGGAAGGTTTCGAAGGTATAATCAAAAAACTTTAACAGGCTCGAAAGACCAGAAAGAAGGGAATATAAGTGTTTCGACTGGGTCGAAAGATCAATAAGGGAAAGTTTTCACAATTAAAACCTGTTCAAAAGGGTGAATCAAAGGAAGTATTAACATTATAACTTCTCCTACTAAACCAAGAGAGACTTCGAAGGACTATCCTTTTCCCTAAACTCCACTTTGGGGTGTTGACAAGTTTTCTTGTTAACATTTTGGCGGTAAAAGGAGGGCTTGAACCTCTAATCTTGTTAAACTTCCACATCATTTTCCTCCAACCCAATTCTATTCCAAACTTGCCCACATTGGACTTTACTTTATCATGATTGGAAAAATCAAAAGATCTAAGCAAGGTTCCTCAGAGCCACATCTAATTGGATTCTCCCATGAGACAATTAATGATAGGATTCTTCAAGAAAAACAATTGTTAAGGATGATGGCTTTAAGAATCATAAGGAAAAAGAAAGTTGAAGCCTATGATCCACTAAAATGGAGTTTAACCCTTTTCATATTGGCCCCATCCCAATCTTTTCCTTATGAGAAAAGAAAAAGGGGAGTGACAACTTGTTTGACCAAATGAGAAAAACAATTCAACATTATACCAAAGGCACGATCTTTGAAGAAGGAATGATGGCTAATTACAATGCCTTTGCACACAAATGGGGTCAAGTGGAAAGTGGGACAATACCTACACTGGAACCCTAAAGAGTTTTAAAGAGAAAACCAGTTATCAAAGGGGAACTCTAGAGGCAAGTAATAAATGATCTAGTCGCCATCCTCAAGAAACAAGCTTCAAATCAAGACTTCCTAAAGAATACAACCTAACAACAGCTATAGAGAACGTCTTCTTGCTAACCAAGGATGACCTCAACTATTGGCCATCAAAAAAGAAGAAACCAAAATATGAAAGGAATTTAGGAGGATCCTACTGCCATTTCCATATAATGAATAGTCACGAAACTAACCACTGTAGAGCCCTAGAAGGGATGATAATTGACTTTCTCCGTCAAGGCAAAATCAATGAATTTGTAAAGAGATCATGAATGAAGTCAATAAAGAACAACTTTTGTAACAACCCACATATTTTACGATTATATAATTAAATGTTGAATTTAAATATAGCATCGTTAGTTGAATTTGAAGTCCGAAATGTGACTTTTTGTAAACGGTCGAATCCGTACTCGAGACCACTTCCATTGAGTCCAAAATGATGTTTGCGACCTTTTTGAGTATAAACATCGATATGTTTCGAGTTGATTAGAATTTTGATATATTCATTTGGGGCTTTGGGTTTGGGTTTCAGCCCACTAACCTAACAAGGTAACCCCAACTCCTCTACCTAATAACTCCCACTCCACTCCTCTTCATTCATTCATAACATTTCCTAACACTCAAGCTAAAGGAAAGAATGGGGGAAAAGATGAGAAATTAAAATTCCTAAGCCCTAGTTTTCTTAGGAAATTCAAGTTCTAGTTCTAAAATCAAAGAGAAGCTTAGGCAAGCATCCTCTTCATCTTCTTCATCTCAATCCCTCTTCAATTTTCAGAATTTCCTATAACCTAACTTAGGAAAAACTTTGCATTTGATAATAGGTTGAAGACTCTAGTGGTGAAGTGAAGAGGAGTTGGTCTTGCTATGTTTTAGAGCTTCTCATTTCTTTGTTTTTGAGTTTAAAGGTGAGTTCTTGAACTCACATCTATGTCTATAGCTATCATTGGAGTTGGGTATGAATTCCTAACATCTATTTCATGTTCAATTGCTTTTGATTTGAATTGGTTTGGTGAATTTTCAATTTTGGTATTTTGAAGTCAAAAGCTTTAAAGATCCTATCTTGGATGTTTGGACATGTTTCCGGTGGTGTATTGAAGAGTCTATAGGGCTGGGTTGTCGATTGGCATAAATCCCTAGCATCCATCGCTCGTTCGATCGCTTCCGGTTTGAATTTTTGCCCTCTTTGGGCTAGGCTGATTTTTGCCTAGCAGGTAAATGCAGAAAAAAAATGGCTGAGACAAAATCCAGACGTCTGGTTAAATCCAACCGGACGTTTGGTCCTGTGCAATTTTGCTTATTTTGGCTGTTTTTGAGTGGATTTCCAATTTTAATCGATTTTTGTTGATCCGGTTAGTTGTTGTCAATTATTATCGACTTTGATGACTTCATTTATGGATTTTTGGGAATATCCATTTGATTGGGATTTGATATCGATTTTTGTGGTTTGAATTCACGTCGTCGAATGTGGATTTTTGGTGATAGATTGTTTTTACAATCATTTCTGTGATTTGTCACTTTTAAATACAAAGGTTTCTATACAAGTAGTAAATACTCAAACACTTTCACAAAACCGTTTTCCAATCTATTAGTATATACAAACCTTTATCTCATTCGTATGAGAAATCTAATTAAACGACTTAGCAAAACAAGTGGTATGAAACGCCTGCGTTTACTTCGTCGGTTAATTCTTGGACTTGTTCGATTGAAATCTCGTGACAATTTTCGAGTTGAAATCTACAATCTATTTGTAAATATTTAAGTTAAGCCAGTCGTTATGGGACATGAAGCTAAACTCATTTATTTACTAGCTTAGAGTAATTTACACTTATCGATCAATGATGATCATTTTGTGATTTAGACTAGCGATGTGCAATGTCTCTTTGTTTATGAGGGGGACTAAACCCCGTTTCAGTGGAGCTTCGACTCAAATTGGTGGGGTAGCGACCCATAGCCTACATGTCGTTTGTGGAGCCTCGGCTCAAACTTGATGGTTAACGACCATGGAATAACGTTCCATTTGTGATACACGTGTTGGTGAGTTTTCATGCTCTCGTTTGTGATAAGCCTCCCCCTTTGTGTTTTCTGGATTTCTAATTATGGATTTCTAGAATTTGCGTTTCACCAATTTTTGCGATTTGCATTGATATGTTTTGTTAATATTTGAGGTATGGTGAATAAGCAGAAGAATATGACATTCTTTTTGTTGTTTTTGAGAAAATTTGAGATATTATATGATTTTTGTTGTTATCATATACATTTGTCATATCTCTTATCCTATCTCATCTTGTATGATATTTATAGCTAGACTGATCCGTTTATTACTTTTCTTCTTAAATAATACTCGGGTAAGACCGAGGTGTTACAGGTGCTTCCACTTGACTTCTTAGCGGGGACTAGCTTCTGAATTTTGGCTAACCACTTTACCTTAGTAATTTTTTTGTTTTTTATACATTGGAGATAAAGACTCCTTGATGTATACATATTCTTTTGTCTAGCACTTGTACCTATTCTTTTGTGATGCAGTGGATCTTGTATGACCACTACTTTGATGTACACTTCTATGTGATATATTCATATCTGTTTCCGCCTTAGTGATATGAATATCTGTAACTAATTTGTGTTAAGCTTATTTTATATTTGTTTCCGAAGATCACATAGCCACTGTGTAGTAGTTTTGAGTTTGTAATTAATGTGTCAGATTTCCAATTGAAACGAAATGCATGTAATACTATCTGATATATCGATACTCGCACAAAGCAATTACACAGATGGTCGCTCCTCAACAGCCTTATTCTTCGTGCTAGTCGACAACATTACTTTATAGTGTTCTTGGCTAGTGTGAGTATAGAGGTGGGGCGTCACAAATTTACTAAGAAAAATCTACATGGTTAGGAGTGAATTACTCCTTTTATTTGGACACTACCTTTAATGGTCAAAGCCTCTGTTCGCGCCGAGTTGGCTAGGGCAGAGCACCTCATGGAGGGAGGAGTGTAAGCCTTTATCCACTCCACGCTCTGGCCAGGTTAAAGCATCGACAAACCCTTGTTCGCACCACACTATGGCCATGGCAAGGCACCTATTGGAGGGAGGAGTGTAACCCTTTATCCACACCATACTATGGCCAGGTTAAAGCATTGACAAGCCCTTGTCCACACCACACTATGGCTAGGGAAAGACACCTGTTGCAGGGAGGAGTGTAAGCCTTTGTCCACGCCATGCTATGGCCAGGTTAAAGCATCGACATGCCCTTGGCCGTGCCACGCTATGACCAGGTCAAGGCGCCATTTAGAGGGAGGTTGGGTAATCCTTGGTTCCAGCTTGAGAAAAAGCTAACCAAGCGCACCTGCCAACAATGGACTAAGACGTCCAAGCCCAAGAAGCGGCACATTAAACGATGGACTAAGACGTCTGAGCCTAAGAAGCGGCATATCAACAAAGAACTAAGAGGTCCAAGCCCAAGAAGTGGCATATCAAACTATGGACTAAGACGACCAAGCCTAAGAAGCGGCATATCAAACTACAGTGTAACGATCCCAAAATTTTAAACTATTTTAAATTAATAATTAAATTCATTTTCATTTAAAATTGTGAAGTGTTTGAAACTTTCAAGTTTAATATGAAGAACATATTTGAATTTAAAATTTGAGCTAGGGTTAAGTGGGCTTTGAAAATAATACTAACCATATTCTCTTTGATGTCGTGATTAAGTAAACCCGCCCCTTATTCGTATTCATTCACAAACCCTATACCCGTTCCCCTTTTTCTCATTCAAAACCCTAGTTCTAAAAATAACGAACGAGAAAATAAATGGCGGCCTAAAGAAGAAAAAAAATGGCGACTTAAAATTAGGGCGTTGGCTTCGTTCTGGCAATTCTGGACTTCGGCTCGATCTTCCTCATCTCGATAGCTAGGGCTTTAGATAAATCGAAGGCTTCGACTTCCGTTTCTCGCTCGCGACTGCTCCAATTAAAGGTGAGTGATTTTATATTCACTCACATCTAATTTAAATTTAGATGATTTCTGTCTTGTTTTAATTCGTGAGTTTCGTTGCTTAATTTATGGGCTATATTGGGCTTCAGCCATTCGATTGTTGTTGAATTTTTATCTCGGCCATTTGATTTTATTCGATGTTGATGTTTTTCTGACTTGAGTGATTTAAATTTCACTCACATCTAATTCGAGATTTTGGTGATTTTGAACTTGAGCTTTTGTGATTTGCTCGGTTGCTTGGATTTTCTGATGTTGATTTCGTTTTTCTTATTGTCTTCGACATTGTCTCTGGTAAGAAAATATATATATATATATACAGATTAAATTTTGTGATATTGTATATGTGATGATGCCTGACTTCGGTCGTGGTTGAACTTGCTACTGTTTTGGTTTTGCAGGTGATTTTTGTTTGTATGTTCATCCAGTAGCATAATTGACTTATTTGTTTTTTTTCTTATGTCTCTCTTGACTTCGGCATACTTTAATTACACTGCAGTTATCTTGGTTCAAAACTGATAATTGCTACTGGGCATTGTATTTTGCTTGTTACTGATTTGCCTTAGTTTGGGTATACATGCCTATTTCATTTTTTTAGTGGCAGTAGTGATGCAGTCAATAACTTGTACCACTTGCTGTTTCAATTTGGGATTGCACTGTTACTGTTTGGTGCACTTGTCATTCGAATTGATGATGTTCATTGAATTGTTGTATCGCTTACTCATGTATTTATGTGTTGTGGTGCCATATCTATGGTGCCCTCACCTCCATACTGCTGGTTCATGTAGTTTTATCCTTTTGTTGGCAATGCTTGAGATTTATCTGACTTTGTTTTGAATTTTTGTTCCTCGGCTCAGGCATTGATATTTGATATTTTTCATTAACCTATAACAAACTATTTCAATTGTGCATTCGACGTTGCTCTTTATCATGAGCTTGTTTCTGGTCTGGATGTTGCTTCTTGCTCATGTGTTCATTCACGTGTAAAACTAGATTGATTCACTCGATCACTGTCTTGCATTCACTCCAGTTCTCTGACTTAAACCCCTGGCCTGATTTAGTTGGATTCACTGTTAAATTCATTTGCATGATGTACTCGAGTTAGTGTTGTCCCATTTGTTCATCACTATATATGTAAATATATTTGGGCATTTTGTTGTTTATGAGTCTTGTGCTCGAGCTCCTTTGTTTCAACCAGTTTACTTCACTGTTGAGTTCATTGGTGCATTTAGTTGTTCGTATGACTTGCATTCATTGGTTCTTCATTGTTGTTGCTTATGTTTTCTTCCCCGACCTATGGCAGTGTAGCCTTCATGTATACTTCTGGTTTCATTGTATAACATAAGTTGGTCTGCATTGAGTAGTTGAGCCAATGTTGTGGACCGAGAATTTCATTTTGATGTTCACCTGTCATCACTGGTTCAAGTGTAGTAGTACTTCTTGTACTCTAATTTCTCTATCTTTGATGTTGAGGCTGCCTGTTTTATTTCTTTGAAATTTCCGTGCCCTTGCGATCTCGTGGTGGCTGCAGTATTTGTTGCAGTTTACCCTTGTATCCTTGTGGTGGCGGTAGTTCCATTTTTGTTGCATTTGTGTACTTCATACGCATACTTTGATCACATTTGCTATTTTGTCGTCTGTACCTCTGTAAGCTTGAGTTTGCATAGTTTCATACATGTGCCATTTCATTTTCTTCTCAGGTCTGTTGGCACTGTTGTATTATGATTTGTACATTGAGTTGAATCCAGCTGAAATGCTCGGGTTTGACCTTGTGCTCGGTTGTGAATTTTCATTTATCTTTTGGGTAATTTATCGCCGTATTGGCGAGGCAGTACACGCGTGCGTGTACTGCAGCCAATCAGTAATTGATGTTTTAAAGTGACTTTTCAATTGTTTAAATTGATTTTGTTTGATTTGATGATTTTGTTGTTTTCTAAATTATCTTCATTGATAATCTTTTCATTTATCTCAGTTGATAATTTGAAATTGCTAATAATTTGTTTAACATTGTTAAGTGTTAAAATTACCGTCATCCGATTTCTTTGTTAAAAGGGTCGGATAGACGAGGATTATTGTGACTGTCGTCTATTTGATTATTATTGCCTCTATGCACTAATAACTGAGTTTGAATTAGACTGACCTGTGTATTATTTTCTTTTGAATGTAATACTCGGGTCAGACCGAGTATTTTACATCTTGAAGATTTTCGAGCAGCGAAGTTAGAGAGAGGGGTTAAAACGCTATCTTTAGTTTTAGGGATTTTGTACTTAAAAAATATTCCGCTGTATAAATGTAATACATTGTATAAACTCTGATATTGTAGAAGAAGAAATAAAAATTCATTGTTTTTGAATATTATTATTATTCTGTGTTTCTGTGGCTGATTCTATTTAAACTCTATAAACTAAATAACAATCCGTCATTTTGAACGTTTCAAGTTGGTTTAATTACCGACTAGGGTCGGTCAGAAGGGCGGGATGTTACAAAGTGGTATCAGAGCTTTGGTTTACATAAAGCTTAGTTTATGGTGTTTAATATGAATAGTTACTAGAACCACTTTAAAGAAAGCGTTTTTCAAATCTAAAGAAGTATAAAATTGTTTTGAAAATAAAAAGTATTTTGAAAACCAATCCTTTTCGGAAATTCCCCTCTCTAAATGTAGGTTTGCGATAGTTTCTCTTCAGTAAGGTCTTCTTAGATTTGAGTCCCGATCATTCGAAAACCCATTATCAAATTTCTAAGATTTATGAAAAATAAAATATAAGTTAAGTAAATTAATGAATTGGTTTAGATCAAATATTTTAAATATCTCCAAAGTAATAATTGGGATTTATAAATAAATGTAAAGGAAATTTGTTTTGAAATTTTAAGTATAGAATCTTTGGATTTTAAAAATCAAGTTTAATATGAGAAATATTGTTGTTAAGAGTTGAATAAAACTTAATTTAAGAAGTTGTGAATATAGGGAATATTAGAATTCAATCTGATTTAGAATATAAACCAATTGAAATTAAATGTGTTAAACCAAATTGAATGTAAGCAAAGTGAATAAATTTGGTTATGTTGAATGTGCACTGGTTGTTAGATGGTTGCTAGTTGATTTTATAGAAATTCATTAAGTGTTAATGAAACTGAATTAATGGAAATTGAAAGCTAAGTAAGTGAATTCAAATTGAAAGATAAGTAAATCTAAATAGAATCAAATTTGATTCGAATTGAAAGCAAACTAACTTGAATATAAATTAGTACACTAATTGAATATGAACGAATGTTAGTAAAATCCAATGTGAATGAATCAAATGTGATTAAATTGAAAACCAAGTCGATGAATGATTTACTAAAGAACTAGTTGATTATTTTGGAAGTAGAAAGCAGATGCAAAGTTCAAATGGGATTTAGATTTGAAAATTTTGAAGTTGTCAACATGACAATCCATAATAAATTTAATAGATTCAGTGATAAATTTAAATTTGAACTTGCAGAGAATTAAGTTAAGTGAAAAACTTAATATTAGAAAATTTGAAGTTGGTCTAAAACCAATATTGTGAAAAGTATGCGGAATTCAAACTATAAATTGAAGTCTTTATAAATAGAAATGGAATTTATAAACGTTGTTTATAAATCCAAAAATGACTTATTTTGGATAAGTAAATCTTTATAGCTTGTTAAATGAAGTATATTAACGATTTTTGACAATGAATATATTATTGAATAAAATGGACATGTTTTGGGAAAGTGATATTTTAAAACGAAGTTAATTGTTTTAAAAAGATGTTTTAAAAGGCATTGAACATCGAAACCATAGATTTCAACATTCATTGTTGAAATAGACGTTTTCGAGAAATAAGGAAATGAGGGACTATAACACTATTGTTATAGTAAATGATTTCCGAAAGGAAATGTTTTGTATAGTATTGGGATTTATACATCTATCTAAATTTCGAACCCTTATACTAGTGATTTTGAGTTGTGGTAACGATGTTTTACGTAACATTCGTTTTAACTCAAATAAATGTGTGAAAGAGAATGATTTCCTTAAAAGATGAAATATATACTTAATTACGATTTAAGTATATCAAATATTTTCAAATGTTGAAAATAAATTAGATTTGTGAATTACTTATTATTAAATAAGTATGGAAATGTTTTTCCAATATGAAATGAAATGTTGTGAATATATTCCGTAAGTGATAAATGATTTGAAATTCATTTTCAAAGTAGAAATTGAAATGTTAAATGAGAAATTTGAACAACTAGTTCAATTTGAAATTTTTCAAAAAGATTGAATCGTTGAGTTAAATTGAGTTTAACTTCGACACCAAAGACAATATAAGTTGAGTTTTGAATTTCAGATGATCGGTTTGGATTGTATGTCAAACATTGTAAATTGATGACATAGCAATTGATCTCTATTAAATATATATCTATTGGTGGCGGAGAATTTATTCTCTTAGCTTAACACCCTTCTTTGAGACGTACGAGCTCAGAGGTTATATATCGGTAGACATCAATTCTGTGTTAAGAATTGACAAAGTAACGTGTGATCCAAATCGAATGTGAAGTCGATAATAAATGGAATTATAAATTGAATTGGGTTTGAGATAACCTTAAATTTCCAAATCAACTTAGAGGAAAATTTTGAAATCCTCTATTTTGTTATGGATATGGGATATGTAGGTTTTCGGAACTTATATATATATATGAATGCGGTAAATTTGAAACCCGTTAGTTTGGAAAGTAATTGTTATGGAAATCTTATGTAAGTTTACATAGATATGATATGTACGAAATGTGAAATGAAGTACTACATATATATGACATTATGTTTTCTAAACTGAGGATATGGAAAAGTACCTTCCATTTGTGAAGGTGTTGGAACTCGTTATGAGTGTCCATTTGAAATTCGTAGCTACGTAGAATTTCCATTAGTCGGAGTGACTATTTGAATTGAAATCCCTCGTAATGGGATCATGTTGATAGGATCATATTGATTGATCATGATGAAGGTTAGCGTAATCCAAGAGGTGTGATACCTACAGTTACAAGCGATTCCACTGGGATAATGGCGCAACCGCCAGGTAAACTACGATCTAAATGCCATAGCGAAATTTGAGGGGCGTGATGCCTACGGTTACAAGTGATTCTACTGGGATAGTAGCGTAACCGCCATGTGAACTGCGATCTATGGCAACAACCATGGCGAAATTCAAGAGATGAGAAATCTACAGATTACAAGCGATTCTACTGGGATAGTAGCGTAACCGCGGGGTAACTGTGATCCATGGGGGAACGTGCTTTCCATATCCATTTTTAAAAGAATTTTTAAGTATTTTCACTGGGAGTTGAAGCAAGTATATTTAGTACTTGGAGATTTTTAGTCCTGCGCCTGGCCAGCGTATGCCTAATGTCTGTAAGAACGACGATAGGCTTGTTAGACTTCGAGTTAGTAAGTATTTTCAAACTGTAAATAGCGAATCAATAGCCTGAAATTTAAAATTTCATAATTCCAACTTAATAAATTAAGAAAGAAGATCTTTGAAATGTCTTGAAAGTCCTCAGCTTTGGAAAAGAGAGAATATGCAAATCTCTGACATGAAGAATTTCAAGTTTAAATCTGAGTTTCGTAAGTCGAAAATTTTGGTAAAAGACTTTTGCGTTTTGATTGTAGAAATCAATGAACAAAAGGAGATAATGAACAAATCTAGTGAGATTAAACAAATGAAATGAATCCTATGTTTATTTATTTTTAATAAGTTTCGAGCTAGGTAAAAAAAAAATTGTGAAGGGTATGAATATTGGTGAAATTTTAACAACCTTTCCTTGTCGGGGACGAAAAGTTTTAAGGAGGAAAGATTGTAACGATCCCAAAATTTTAAACTATTTTAAATTAATAATTAAATTCATTTTGATTTAAAATTGTGAAGTGTTTGAAACTTTCAAGTTTAATATGAAGAACATATTTGAATTTAAAATTTGAACTAGGGTTAAGTGGGCTTTGAAAATAATACTGCCCATATTTTCTTTGATGTCGTGATTAAGTAAACCCGCCCCTTATTCGTATTCTTTCACAAACCCTATAACCGTTCCCATTTTTCTCATTCAAAACCCTAGTTCTAAAAATAACGAACGAGAAAATAAATGGCGGCCTAAAGAAGAAGAAAAAAACGGCGACTTAAAATTAGGGCGTTGGCTTCGTTCTGGCAATTCTGGACTTCGGCTCGATCTTCCTCATCTCGATAGCTAGGGTTTTAGATAAATCGAAGGCTTCGACTTCCGTTTCTCGCTCGCGACTGCTCCAATTAAAGGTGAGTGATTTTATATTCACTCACATCTAATTTAAATTTAGATGATTTCTGTCTTGTTTTAATTCGTGAGTTTCATTGCTTAATTTCTGGGCTATATTGGGCTTCAGCCGTTCGATTGTTGTTGAATTTTTATCTCGGCCATTTGATTTTATTCGATGTTGATGTTTTTCTAACTTGAGTGATTTAAATTTCACTCACATCTAATTCGAGATTTTGGTGATTTTGAACTTGAGCTTTTGTGATTTGCTCGGTTGCTTGGATTTTCTGATGTTGATTTTGTTTGTCTTGTTGTCTTCGACACTGTCTCTGGTAAGAAAATATATATATATATACAGATTAAATTTTGTGATATTGTATATGTGATGATGCTTGACTTCGGTCGTGGTTGAACTTGCTACTATTTTGGTTTTGCAGGTGATTTTTGTTTGTATGTTCATCCAGTAGCATAATTGACTTATTTGTTTTTTTTCTTATGTCTCTCTTGACTTCGACATACTTTAATTACACTGCAATTATCTTGGTTCAAAACTGATAATTGCTCCTGGGCATTGTATTTTGCTTGTTACTGATTTGCCTTAGTTTGGGTACACATGCCTATTTCATTTTTTTAGTGGCAGTAGTGATGCAGTCAATAACTTGTACCACTTGCTGTTTCAATTTGGGATTGCACTGTTACTGTTTGGTGCACTTGTCATTCGAATTGATGATGTTCATTGAATTGTTGTATCGCTTACTCATGTATTTATGTGTTGTGGTGCCATATCTATGGTGCCCTCACCTCCATACTGCTGGTTCATGTAGTTTTATCCTTTTGTTGGCAATGCTTGAGATTTATCTGACTTTGTTTTGAATTTTTGTTCCTCGGCTCAGGCATTGATATTTGATATTTTTCATTAACCTATAACAAACTGTTTCAATTGTGCATTCGACGTTGCTCTTTATTTTGAGCTAGTTTATGGTCTGGATGTTGCTTCTTGCTCATGTGTTCATTCACGTGTAAAACTAGATTGATTCACTCGATCACTGTCTTGCATTCACTCCAGTTCTCTGACTTAAACCCCTGGTCTGATTTAGTTGGATTCACTGTTAAATTCATTTGCATGATGTACTCGAGTTAGTGTTGTCCCATTTGTTCATCACTATATATGTAAATATATTTGGGCATTTTGTTGTTTATGAGTCTTGTGCTCGAGCTCCTTTGTTTCAACCAGTTTACTTCACTGTTGAGTTCATTGGTGCATTTAGTTGTTCGTATGACTTGCATTCATTGGTTCTTCATTGTTGTTGCTTATGTTTTCTTCCCCGACCTATGGCAGTGTAGCCTTCATGTATACTTCTGGTTTCATTGTATAACATAAGTTGGTTTGTATTGAGTAGTTGAGCCAATGTTGTGGACCGAGAATTTCATTTTGATGTTCACCTGTCATCACTGGTTCAAGTGTAGTAGTACTTCTTGTACTCTGATATCTCTATCTTTGATGTTGAGGCTGCTTGTTTTATTTCTTTGAAATTTCCATGCCCTTGCGATCTCGTGGTGGCTGCAGTATTTGTTGCAGTTTACCCTTGTATCCTTGTGGTGGCGACAGTTCCATTTTTGTTGCATTTGTGTACTTCATACGCATACTTTGATCACATTTGCTATTTTGTCATCTGTACCTCTGTAAGCTTGAGTTTGCATAGTTTCATACATGTGCCATTTCATTTTCTTCTCAGGTCTGTTGGCACTGTTGTATTATGATTGGTACATTGAGTTGAATCCAGCTGAAATGCTTGGGTTTGACCTTGTGCTCGGTTGTGAATTTTCATTTAGCTTTTGGGTAATTTATCGCCGTATTGGCGAGGCAGTACACGCGTGCGTGTACTGCAGCCAATCAGTAATTGATGTTTTAAAGTGACTTTTCAATTGTTTAAATTAATTTTGTTTGATTTGATGATTTTGTTGTTTTCTAAATTATCTTCATTGATAATCTTTTCATTTATCTCAGTTGATAATTTGAAATTGCTAATAATTTGTTTAACATTGTTAAGTGTTAAAATTACCGTCATCCGATTTCTTTGTTAAAAGGGTCGGATAGACGAGGATTATTGTGACTGTCGTCTATTTGATTATTATTGCCTCTATGCACTAATAACTGAGTTTGAATTAGACTGACCTATGTATTATTTTCTTTTGAATGTAATACTCGGGTCAGACCGAGTATTTTACAGCTTGAAGATTTTCGAGCAGCGAAGTTAGAGAGAGGGGGTAGAATGCTCACTTTAGTTTCAGGGATTTTGTACTTAAAAAATATTCCGCTGTATAAATGTAATACATTGTATAAACTCTGATATTGTAAAAGAAGAAATAAAAATTCATTGTTTTTGAATATTATTATTATTCTGTGTTTCGATGGCTGATTCTGTTTAAACTCTATAAACTAAATAACAATCCGTCATTTTGAACGTTTCAAGTTGGTTTAATTACCGACTAGGGGCGGTCAGAAGGGCGGGATGTTACATACAGACTAAGGTGTCCAAGCCCAAGAAGCGGCGTATCAGACAACGGACTAAGATGTCCAAGCCCGGGAAGCGGCATGCCAAATGATGGACTAAGACGTCCAAGCTCAAGAAGCAACTACAAAGAAGGCTTAAATAAGAATCTGATGCCTCCAACTAATCATCAAAGAAGAATTTTCAAACTTCACTTATTAATACTTGAATCTGTGTTTCGAGCCATTCATTGTTGAGATTCGAGACTTTACTATTTAATACCTGAATCTGGGTTTCTAGTCTTCAATTCATGGTATTCATCGTACTCGAATCTGGGTTTCGAAACTATAACTATTTACCGGACTTTAATCACTAAATGCGTGAATTTGGGCTAAAGATTTCTATTAAGAAGATTATTATTATGCATTTCTAGTTATCATCCACAAATACCCAAATCTGGGTTTTAGATCTTCTAACTTATAAATTTCATTCGTTAATGCCCAAATCTGGGTCGATGGACTTCTATTACACAATCATTATTGACTTACTATTGATTATCTCTGAATGTTGGATTTCTAAACATCTATAATTAAGTCTTTGGTTAAATATATGGTTTTCTACCATCGGACTTCTGATAATCCATAATATAATTAAAGTCGAATTCTTAGTTATCTCTCACAAAATATTGGTTTTAAAACATTTCATCAAAAACGATTACTTTTTCACTTATTGTCATATGTTGACATAATGATTTATTAATCTCTTTGAATGATATGGATAATTTTTTATATAGATTTCAAGCTAACGATAAGAAATATTTTTTGCTTTGTGCTTTTCAGGGAAAGCAGAACATAAAAAAGGATTGAAAGATCCAGTAAATATAGAAATTATGGTATGAGCTATCAAACAGATGTTTCAAAAAAAACATCACAAGAAAAGATCACAAGCCAGGTGATATTTACAAAATTTTCATAACTTACATAGTTTATGAAATTATTTACAAGTGTACAGAACAAGTATATACATTTCCTAAATATAAGTTGTTCATAGATCTTGAACAGCTTTATTTATACTCTCAACAGTTAAGGGATCAACGATATGATGAATAGCAATGCAAAGAACCACTTTAAGATTCTTCTCTTTCTTTCTCATCTTGTCTTCATCATCAATAGCCTCGATATTGGTCTTCAGAGCACGGTTAAAGGCTTTGTTCGCACCTTTAAGGGTTTTATTTTCCCATTCCAAATCAGCGATACGCTTCTAAAGAAGATGCCTCTCGCATTCAAGATTCTGAATTCTAGCAGCATAACCATTTATGCGTTGCGAGTATCTCATCTTCCGTTGCTCATCAAAATACTTCATCATTTCAAATTTGACTTTCCTACACCATTCTCTTACTACTTTTTCGTCTAAACCGGGAGGAGGATTATTCATAGTAGGGAAATTTTTATAACACCCGTAATTTTAGATAACATTATTCAAGAGACTAATTAGCTAAATTAAATAGAATAATGGTTAAGGGATTGAGATTTGTGAAAACATAAAGGGTAAGCCATGCCTAGTTAAACTACGGAAATAAATGGAATTAAAACAAAACAGGAATGAGGCGTATTCATATACCCTAAACCCTTCACGCGACATCATTGTCACGTTTACAAATAAAAACTAAAACCTAAGATGCTGGCCACCATTAAAAGGAGCAAAGGGGGAAATAACTATATCAAGGGGAAAGCTTAATTAAATTCAAACCCAATAATCAAATCTCAACACCTTAACACCAAAGCTAAAGTTAAATAATATGTTACATCTCATAGTTTTATGATTTCGGTTTCTAGAATCAGATTTGAAAGTTAGTGCAAGTATATTGCCATGTTTTGATTGATGTTTATATGTATATATGCTTGTTGATGAATTATGCTTGTTCATATTGATTTTATGACACGTTTTGGATTGAACCTATAATATTCCATCCAAATGCCTTGCGAATTTTAATTAAGGTCAGAAATGATATTTTGGAAATGGGTTCCAAGTTTCTTAATTTTCTGAATTATTGTGGAATTAATATTAATTTTATAATGACGAAAAAGGTTATTTGGGTTTAAAATTAATTTCGACAATTATTTATATGTTTTAGGTTTGAAATTTAAATATGTTAGAAAACATATTAAAAGAGATTTATGTGAATTTTTATAGAATTTTCCTAAGTGTTTTAATAGATATATAAAATTATTTAAGGTGTGGAACTTAAATAATTTATATATTTATAAAAGGAGAAAGGGCTATTTGCAAATGTTTATAAATTGTTATCTCTGAAATTTCAGCAGCACCTTTCAGAATATATTTTGGAAAAGTAAAGGCAACCAATTATAAAATGATAATTTAGTTGAAAAGAATTACCCTTTTAAGTTAAAAAATCAGGTTTTATAGGGTTACGCTGTCTCACCTTCTTCGGCAACCACCTTTCGACTCCATTCCACCTCCTCTAACCTCAGTTGAAGCCAATGCACATAGTATCAAGACTTGGTACAGAGTGAATTGGACTTAGGCGAAAGGTATAGTGTCGATACTAGGGATTTCGAAGGAGTCGAGGGTTTGCTTTGTTTTTTTAAAAAGAAATGCCCAACCGCTTTGCTTTCTAATAAGATGGCTTTCGACTTGGTTAGCTTTTGACTTGGTCAACGGTTTTAAAGAAAGAAAGCTTTTGAATAAGGTTATGCCTTTGTTTTATAGTAAGTGCTTTAGAGGGGATCGAAACCCCTAATTGCCGCTTTTTACCTTTCGACCCAGATTGGTTTCGAACGGTACCCTTTGTTTAAAAATTAGAGCCTCCTCTCTATTGCTTTCGAAGGGATGGGTTTCGACACCATCCACTTCTTTTACTTAGGAATTGTTTTCGAAAGAGTTGCTTTCGACTTGGTTGCAGGCGGGTTTTGGGTACATGTGTGAGCAAGTGAGGAAGAACAATAGATGAAGGGGAAGGGTGCAGGCGAGTTAGAGATAGAAACAAAATGGAGTTACTATTGTTTGTAAAGGTTTTTGCAAATTAGTCCAAGAGAATGTGTTCTTCTGCATTGAACATGAGGGAAGAGAGGTTTGTAGGCTTGTGATTGGGTAGTTGGTATTAAAGGTGGCTGGTGTAACATTGGAAGGAGGGTCGGGTTTGCAAGTACTTGGGCTGTGCTTTGAGTTGGGTGAGATTATTTATAGTTTAGTAATTTACTTTATTTAACTTAGTTAGTTTAAAAATGGTTTAAACTTTGAAATGGTATAACTTCTCCATACGGAATCCGTTTAACCCACAGATTTCGACGTTAGATTCGTATAAACGAATAGAACAAACTAGTGTAGTTTATTGACACTTTTAGAGCAGTATAAAATATTGTTCAAATACTAGCGACTTTTTATTAGTAGAACAAATCCACATTCTGCTATTATAAACTGTGTAGATTTATTATTATTCGACAATTGATCTATTTGATCTTGATTGTTAATTATATAATAGATGCATTGCTATTTATTATTGTTGTTGATTGATTTGTTTGGTTGTTTAGATTGCCCTCTGCCAGTTTATGAGCACTGATTATTACTTATTGATTATTGAATTTGCTCGACCAGTTTATGAGCAATTAATTATCCTTATGCATGGGCTGGGTAGAAAACAATTGTAGGCTAACACCTTGTGATTTATTTCACGATTTGACTAAAAGGTGTTTAACGATAATATTGGTTCTTTTAATTATTATAATTAGTTATAATAATTTGACGTCGGTGGAATTGTTTTCAAAGTTGGTTTTCCTAAATGTTTAAAGAAATAGAAATATTTGGAAATGAATATTTTGAAGTATATTAAATGAAAGTGATTTATATCAAGAATGGTTTTACAAAAATGTTTTATAAAACGGAAAGAATTTCAAGGACCAAACCTAATGGTTTTAAGATGATTTTTGAAAGGATTTGGAAATGCAAATTATTATATATTTGAAGTATTTATAGTTATTAGAGTAAATGATTTTTCCACTTCGGGATATAAAGTGGTTTGTTATGTAACCAACGATTTGGGTAACCCATAACTAAAAAGTGGGCAAGGGAGGTGTAGATGTTCTGTAGCCTCAGTATAGTCCGCTCTCGTTGTAGAGGAATATACATATCTATATTTGCTTTCAGAAGGCTGGGACCCAGTTGCCTTGTTATGGCTAGAAACCTCCTAATTAGGTAGCATATAGTTTTGTATGCTTGTATATTGGTATCGTTTCAAAAGGTGATTTGTTGTTAGATCCCAAAGTAAAGGACTAATTTGAATATAGAAGATATATATATATATATATATATATATATATATATATATATATATATATTTGAAAGATTTTGAAATAAGAATTCTGGAGTAAAGTCCAAAGAGATAATTTCTGTAAAGGTAATTAGATTTCAAAATCTAAATTTGAAGATTAAGCCTAAGTGGGTATTGTTGGGAATTGTATATCGTTTGTTGCATTGTAGGCTCCATGAGTCCTATTTGCAGTAGGAGAACTACATTGGCTTGATCTTGTTATCTAGTTGGGTACCCAATTAGATATGGGTACGTAGGCAGTCACAAGTGGTAGTGATGCAAACCCAATAATAGCATAACATTTTTTCTGTTTATTGGTTGCTATTTGTCTTGTGTTGTTATATATTTCTTGCTTACTATTTTCTTCTGCATTTACATTGTTTATTGAGTTTGTAGGTAAGGATATTGTTGTTTCTCATTAGAGTTGCGCAGCGATGTATTTAAAGTTTATTTGTATTATTTGATTTTGGGTTCGTATCAAAGCACACTGTAGAAAAAATGATTACTCTGATAAATTGTATAAATGAAAGTTGTATCATATACATTTAGTAATTTATAATATTGATCAAATATTGTGTATTAATTTGGTAGTTTTCATTCTTAGTTTTAGAATGTATGGGCTTTTCGGCGATTTTGATTGGTCCGAAAACTCGGTCGTTACAATAAAATTCATTGGATTAATGAAGGAAAGATTTCACTATTTTGGATTATAAAGCTGTTTGAAGGATTTTGTTGGATAAAACTGTGTTTTACAGATATCGACCTCATCGAATGGTACCCTCCGAGTGGGTTGAAACCCCTGCTTTTCCAAATAATCCAAGCGATAACAACAAACCACCATTCACCAAAACCCTTTGGTGAGTCAAAACCTTAATCCTAGCTGGTTTTACCTTAGATTTCAGAGTCAAACCCAAGTCACTTAAAATCTAGCTTTCGACAAGTTTGAAACCCATCTAGACAAACCGTACCCTTGAATCCTTAAACCCATCCTTTAGTGCTCCACAACCATTTCGAAAGGCAGATTTCAAAGGGATAATCAAAAAACTTCAACAGGCTCGAAAGACCAGAAAGAAGGGAGTATAAGTGTTTCGACTGGGTCAAAAGGTTAATAAGGGAATGTTTTCACAATGAAAACCTGTTTAAAAGGGTGAATCAAAGGAAGTATTAACATTATAACCTCTTCTACTTAACCAAGAGAGACTTCGAAGGACTAACCTTTTCCCTAAACTCTACTTTGGGATGTTGACAAGTTTTCTTATTAACAGTGATATACAAATATTTTATATTATGTTGATTGATCCATTGAGTGGCTTATGGATTCTGGTCAGTACTAGTAATTAACGTTATTGATAGGGATCTATAAACGCCTGAACAAAGTAATACGACATAGTATTGTTTTGAAATTGGGTAAACGAAATAATTTTACCTTGATTTTATTTTATATATAAAGGAATAATTTTTTAGAAATTATTATTGTATATATTGTGTGTTTGGGTGTTAATGAATGATAATATTTGATTATTATCATCTGTTGTTTGTTGTTGTGTTCTAATAAAAGTTGTTATTATTATAATGTAAATAAAAATAAAAAATAAAAAATGGTTTTATATATAGCCATAGTGAAAATATGTATAAGGGAAGTTATAAATATGATTTGTAAATAAAAGAATTTAAAAGCCAAGAATTTGAGAATTTAAATCCCATTGATTTTAAAAATTGTTTTTTCCAAAGTTTTGGAAAATAATAAAAGTATTATTTGGAAAATATTTTTGAATAGAAATATTTTGGAATTTAAAAGTGTTAAGAAATCACTGAACTCGCTTTAGTCGTTGGAAAATAATTAAGATAATGATTGCAGCATCATCGATGTTCATTTTTGGGTTTCAAAGAGAGGAATTACTACCATAGGAGATTCGTTTTGGTAAAACAAGTTTGATTTAAATCCAAAATATGATTTGTTAAACAAAATGAGATATATATTATATTATGTATTATTTCAAAACAGAGTTGAAATAAAATAGAGTGTTTAAACTCTGAATTTTTTTATCTAAGTATTTTATTGAAATTATATGGAAATAGTTTTTGTAGCTTATAAATTGAGGAATAATAAGTTAAAACAAAGTTTTAAATTATTGAATATGAATGTTAAGAAAAAAAAATTGAAATGAAATTTTACTGAAACTAAGTTAAATAAAATGATTTTTGGAATGAAATTTACTGCGATTTAAAAAAAATTAATGAAGTGAATTAATAAAATGGATATGAACTTGAGTTATAAAATGGAATTCAGCTTAAGTTGTAAAATGAGTTGAATATGTTTTGGAATGTTGTTTGATAGATGTTAACGTAAAAATTGACGCTAACACTCCGGTGTGAGTATTAGTAATGTGAAAGCACCACCCGTTGGTACGGGAACATAATATAAGCAGAAAATAGCAGAAAGTAAAGAAACATCAGTTTTATAGTGGTTCGGCTTAAGATTTAGCCTACGTCCACTTTAATCTTCTTTATTGATGATTCGATTACAATTCTTTACAATACACTTCGATTACAACACACTTTAGATGAGTAGCTATAACTTTGATGGAAGAGAGCTCTTTGAATCCATGTCGGATGTGTTAGATCTTCTCTTGAAGTTCTTTGAAGCGTCTTCGGTGTTTGGAGTGCTTGAAGTGTTTGATGAGTCGAGAAAACAGCAGAGTATTGGCATTTCGGAAATGAGCCAAAAGTCGTTTCCAAGTTGGAGTAGGTGGGGTATTTATAAGGAGAGTTTGGAGTTAGGCCGTAGGTCATGAACGACCTACGGGTAGATCGTAGGTCGTGGGCGACTTAGTAGGCACGGTTTACGAATTAACAGTTTTGCACTTGGTCATTTGAACATGTTGACAAGTCATAGGTCGTGAACGACTTAAGGTAGGTCGTAGGTCGCGTGCGAGTTATCTTCAAAGCTTGCTGAGTTGTTAGATCGTTGGATTGATCCATCCTTTAGGTCGCTAAGTCGCTTCATCCTTTAGGTCGCTAAGTCGCTTCATCCTTTAGGTCATTAAGATTCGCTGTGATGTTAGGTCGCTAGGTCGCTGTGATGTTAGGTCGCTTTAGCCTTTAGGTCGCTATCCATTTTCTGGAGTTAGGTCGCTAGCCTCTTTCTGGAGTTAGGTCGCTAGAGATTTTAGGTCGTTGGGTCGCTAGAGACTTTAGGTCGTTAGGTCACTGCATCCTTTAGGTCGCTAGGTCGCTTCAAAAAGAGGAGTTAACACTTGCCCCTCGAAGTACAGGCCTATGTCATAGGTCGTGTGTTTCGATCTAACTCTGCTAGGTCATAAGCGACCTAAAACATGTGCTAACTCGCGTGTCTATTCGCCTTCTTCTCTTTGCCCCATATAAACTGCTAGGTCACTGCTTCTTCCTCACTCAACCGCTTCGATTTCCCGCTTTACTATTAATAGAATTTTGTGATTTCAAAGGCGAATTCGAGATTCATCCTTGCTATCATATTACGTAAGTAAACCCGATCTTTATCCATCCAGAATTGCCGCCAAATCATGAATTCCCACCCTCTAACCCCAATCCAACTTCGTACGTTGCGTTTCCCTTTTGAATCATGTTGCGATCGATTTCCGATCGCCATTAGTTGTGTTGTTGTTGTGATTCATGAAAGCACATCAATGCGTTGAATCTATGATGGATCGGAGATGTTTTGAATCGATTTTCGGGTGATTTGGTGGTATGAAGAGAGAATGGATTTCACGAAGAGGATGATGGATTTCTTTGTGTAGGTGATAACGGGTTATCGGGTTAACCGTTAACGGGATAGCGAGTTGTTGAGTGGAGAAGAAGTTAGCGATTTAACAGATCTGAGCGACTTAAAAACCTGGTCGACCTAACGAACCAACCGACCTAACAAATTCTCGCGACCTAAGGATCCTTCGAATCTGCGACTTAACTTTTAGGTCGCGCTGGGATTTAATCGACCTAGGACTTAACAAATTTGCACATGAATTTCAAGCAGAACGACTTAACCAGTTAACGATCTAACTTTCTTGAATGACTGCAGAGCGACCTAATCAAATTAACGACCTAACTTTTTGCGGCATAGGCTTTAGGTCGCGGCCGAGCTAGGACTTGTAGGAATTTGCATTATCTGGTTCTGAAGCCTTATTCTTTAACTTGCACAGTACGACTTAAGGAGAACCCGATCTATGCTAGGTCGCTGAACGACCTAAGAGATGGACAGAATTGGAATACTTGTACATTTTTGAAAGAACTTGCTTGAACTTTGAACTGTTTGAACTTTGTTGCACTTCTTTACAGATTATGCTATCTTTTAAGCTAACAACCTGTTAAACATAACATTTGTAGAAAACTATGGCGAATATACTGCCATTGATTGCCCACATCGAATGACAGATTAGTCGATAAAAAATAATCAACTTAAATGAACTCTATGAATGAAATGCTATGAATTAACAAGTTCAAGTGAAGTATTAAAGCAAAGCTAAAATGATCAACTAAAGCTGATTTTCTTGCATCAACAATGTACTTGGACTTGAAATAACAAGCCCTGAAACTCTATAATTATCAAATGTCAATTAATTTGATTTCAGTTATATCTGCTTGTTATTTTTATTAGTTTCGCACAACACTTCACACTTTTAGGAAACGTGCACCTTCACATTTGAATATCCAGTTCCTTGTGTAGAATGACTTCTCAACAAGAAGAAACAGGACAAGCTAGGGAGGTTTTTCCAATTGCTAACCCATTGATCGATCCTCCCGAAAGAACTTTGACCACGTTGAACCACAAAGCTTTCAGGCAACTGTGTATCCAGTTCGGTATTGCCGAAGCGGATGCTTTATTTCCTGGAGTAAACGATACTGCTGACAGGCCACCTCTTGGTTTTGTCGCAGTTAATCGTCAGATGTGCTTAAGTGGAGCTATCCCTCCCTTTAATGATTTTCTTCGAGAGCTTCTTCTTCGTTTGGCTATTTCTCCCTTCCAGCTACACCCCAATGGTTATGCCATCCTGATGGGGTTGTGCGTGCTGTTCAGAAGGACGCTCGACCGTCTTCCAAGTTTTGAAGAGATTTGCTATTTATGCACCTTTGCGAAGAACAAAGATCACCCTTCAATTATACTTGTGAGAGGCGCAAGAAACCGTAAATTGATTCTAGACTTGCCCGAGAGTGCACATGGGTTATTAAGTCAATTCTTCTTCGCCCGCTGCCCCCCGGGATTCTATGCCATCTGGTGAGTTGGAAGTAAGATTCCATTTCTCCATTCACTTCATTTTCTGAACTTCTCGAAACTCGAATTGTCAAATGCTTAACTTCATTCTTTACTTTTTGCAACACTTCCTCCCCCGCTTAGGGATCCCAGCCACAAGCCTACCTTCGAAACTTTAAGTGCTGTGGCTGCTGAAGAGAGAAGCACTAAATTTTTGCTGAAAGACGAGTTTTTACACAAGTTTGGACTTTTACACTCCTCTCGATCTACTCAGATTCACGAAGTTTCGAGTTCTGAGACTGAAACATTAGTTGCCCCAGTTTCTACCGAGGAAGCTGTATCGAAGGAAACTGCTGTAGAAGCTGCATTGGTGAAGTGTTCTACTCCCGTCGAAATTGCGGGATCGTCTAGTAAATTTTCGCTTTCCCCGATAATTGAAGAAGGAGTTGAAAAAGAAGACTCCGCTGAGCATGACTGTGGAGATACTTTTGATGATCTAAGAGACTTAATGATAACTTCACAAGAGCTTTTTAAGGATGACCCTATTACTACTAAAGTTATTTCTTCAGCAATTGAGGCGACATCCGCCTTGCAGCAAACTCCATCAACCCAAGAGTTAATGCCAGCTGCAAAAGTTGACATTACCCTCAAGCCGAAGAGTGGTTTGTAGCTCGACGCGCATAGTTTACACGCCACACACACTTAGAATTTTTTGGCACTTATACGCACTTAACTTCTTTACTATGAATTTTTTTAAGACTTGTCTTTTTTTCACTTTTAGATTCTCTGATGGGGCGAAGTGGATCGTACTATGAAAATTTCCAGCGCCATGGAAGCCGTGACACTTATGATTATAGGCGCTATCTCCCTGCCCCGAGGGAAACTGATGAAGAAAGAGTTGCCAGGAAAGCTCATGAAAGACAAACTTATGAGGAGTGGCAAAAAAGAAGGGATGATGACTCCCATAAAAGAAAATCTTATGATGTTAAAGGGAAAGGTCATATTGCTGAAGATCCGAGCAAACGGGCCAAACTTAGTGAAAAACCGGCGTCTGCAATTTCTGAAAAGACCGCTGCTCCTACCTCTCTTGACATCCCCTTCGGTTCTCCTGCTCTTGGGAAAACTGACATTCAGACAATTATTAACAGGCCTCAATATCAAGTTAAGGATGCTCCACCTACACTTCAAAGCCGATTACCAAATTGGTGTTTAAAAGGAGTGCGCTTTGACTTGGATTTGGTTCCCATTGATAAGCAGGCTATGCTAAGGAATCTCGATGCTGTTAAGCTTGACATAGAGAGAATGTCTGGATGGAAAAAGCTAGTTGATGAGCTTCAAAGGGTTAATCATATGAATCTCGAGTCATGTTAACTATGCAGAACGATCATTCGGAGTGGAAGAAAATTCTTAAGCAACATGATGCAGAAATGACGAGCATCGTTGATGATAACGCGAGACTTGAGTCTGAAGTTAAGAAACTCAAGGAAGATCTTGCCACCTCTTCTACCTCTTTTACTCAAAAGGAAGAGGTACTTCAAAAGCATGTACGGGATGCTCATGCTAGTCAACGAGACACTGAGGCTAGATATGAGGCGTAGGAGAAAATTGTTGAGAGTTATCGCACTGATGTTGCTCGGTTGCGAGAAAAAACTAGCTCCCAAGACATGGAGATTGAAAGGTTAAAAGCTCGACTTCTTAAAGTTGAAAAAGAGTGGGATGAGGCAGTTGCCGGCCAAGTTGCAGCCATCGCCGGAAAAGAAGCGGCTGGGCAATCGCACGAGACGACGAAGGCCAAAACTAGCTCTACTTTATTTGACTTTTACATCCATAGCATTTTGGGGCGTGGGAGCCTCTCATTTTTGGGACCGACATACGAAATTACTTTGGCTAAAGTGTGGGATGCCGTACTTTATATGCTAGGAGGTGCCGGTTATGCTAAAGCGGACCTTGAAGCATGTTATTTAGATGACGAGGCCCGTGCATCTCTTGCTAAAGGAAAAGAGCAAATTGCTAAAGCGCGAGCTGAAGCGGCAGGAGAAGAGCATCCGGGACAGAAAGTACCTCCAACTGCCCCTGTCCATACTTCGGTATCAGCTGAAGTTGACATCATAGGTTCCAGTTCCCATTCCCCGCCTTCTTCTAAAGTCAAAACCGATAACTTAATTGCACAGGGCGGAGACGAAGGCGAAGAACACGCTGAAGTACAGGTTTATGAGATTGACATTATAAAGCCAACTTCTCCAGGTAACTTCAACGTTGAACCAGGTCAAGCGGATTACTTGTTTGCTTCACTTGAGCTTGATGAATTTCTCGCTTATTACTTAAGTCCCGATGAGCCAATATCTTCTCTTTTTTCGAAGAATACTGATTTTAACTTCTTTTCTTCTGTAGCGGAAACACTGAATGCTGCACAAACTTCTCCTCTCCCAGCTGTTCCTCCTCCATCCCTTCAATCACTCCTGCATCTCAGCCAGGGTCGCAGGAAGAGCAAATAGAAGCCCTTCGAGGCTTGGATGATCCACCTGCTTCGCAAGAGCAGAAGGCTGAGGAACTTGGAGAAGGTGAAAAGACCCCGGAGCAAACTCATGATGATGACACGAAGCTATCTGAGCTAACTACTCCGGGCAGTGAGTCTTCTTCGAAGAAGAAGGGGAAGCGCGCAATTACGAAGAAGAAGAAGAAAATCGCTCCTGCTGGTGAAGAAAAAGTAGAAGAAGATCCGGCTACACTTTCTTCTCCTTCTTCCCCGACCCGTCCACGCCAGATTCAGAAACTAATCATCAAGCCGGGCAAGAGCTCTAAAGGTGGCGGGAAGAAGGAGTAATGAGCTGGTCTTTACGCTTCTTATTTTGCTTTTTGCTTTTTGCACGTATTGACCGGAGATTGTGCGGATACCGGCCTCCGCTTGTTGAAACCTGCATATGTACAAAAATTTCATAGTATGGAATAAAATGGTTCTTTTTACTTGTACAATTTCTTGTTAATATATGTGTGAACGCATTTATTCTTTGTTTTTGCACAAGTTTCTTTATTTACTTTATATGATACTGCAGTGAGCTTGTGGTATGATGTTTGAGCGTTGTTTTTATTAATATAGCTATATGCCCCCATACCACGGCTTACTGTAATTTTCTGAAAAGACTTGTACTCTTATTTTAGAGAATAATTCTTCCGTTTTGAGGAAATATTATTCTGCTTTTAATAGAGTGCGCCTTGTATCGGAGAAGTTACTCTTTCTCTCTTTTTCCTTTTAAAAGAGCACTTCAACTTTCGGGGACGATCACTTTTATTTGTTGAAAAATGGATTCACCTACGCAGTAAAGCAGGCTTTCGAAGAATGTTTTAATCCGTTTGTCAGAAAGTTGTATTTCATCGTTGAATGGGTCCACAGGACTAGCGTTAGCTGTTTTACCGGATATTCGTTTGTACAAATAATCGTAAGTATTCAGCTGCGGCCTGGAGCCTTCTTTTCCGAGAAGGTGCCCCTTAGGTGGTTCCATCGATGAAGTTCTTGGATGTGCCTCGCTAGAGGGCTTTATTTGTTTAGTGCTTCCGAAGAAGGCTTTGTGCCTTCGAAGAGGAGCATTTGGTCTCTGAGGGTAAGCATTTTGGACTCCGAAGAGTAGCACGAGGACTTTGAGGAGTAGCATTTGGACTCCGAAGAGTAGCACGTGAACTCGGAGGAGTGGCATTTGGACTCCGAAGAGTAGCAGTTGGACTCCGAAGAGTAGCACGAGGACTCTGAGGAGTAGCATTTGGACTCCGAAGAGTAGCACGTGAACTCGGAGGAGTGGCATTTGTACTCCGAAGAGTAGCAGTTGAACTTCGAAGAGTAGCACGAGGACTCTGAGGAGTAGCATTTGGACTCCGAAGAGTAGCACGTGAACTCGGAGGAGTAGCATTTGGACTCCGAAGAGTAGCGTTTGGACTCTGAGGAGTAGCATTTGGACTCCGAAGAGTAGCACGTGAACTCGGAGGAGTAGCATTTGGACTCCGAAGAGTAGCACGTGAACTCGGAGGAGTAGCATTTGGACTACGAAGAGTAGCGTTTGGACTTAGAGGAGTAGCATTTGGACTCCGAAGAGTAGCACGTGAACTCGGAGGAGTAGCATTTGGACTCCGAAGAGTAGCACGTGAACTCGGAGGAGTAGCATTTGGACTCCAAAGAGTAGCGTTTGGACTCTGAGGAGTATCATTTGGACTCCGAAGAGTAGCACGTGAACTCGGAGGAGTAGTATTTGGACTCCGAAGAGTAGCGTTTGGACTCTGAGGAGTAGCATTTGGACTCCGAAGAGTAGCATGTGAACTCGGAGGAGTAGCATTTGGACTCCGAAGAGTAGCACGTGAACTCGGAGGAGTAGCATTTGGACTCCGAAGAGTAGCATTTGGACTATGAGGAGTAGCATTTGGACTCCGAAGAGTAGCACGTGAACTCGGAGGAGTAGCATTTGGACTCCGAAGAGTAGCACGTGAACTCGGAGGAGTAGCATTTGGACTCCGAAGAGTGGCATTTTGTTGCTTGTGTCCTTCCACCATCTGCTTCTTAGCAATTCCTCGTTATCACTTCAAGTACATGTCCCATTCTTTTGCAAGTTGTTTGCTTTTTGCCAGAGAAGTGTACTTTATCGTTGAGTGAATCCACGGGGCAGACGCAAGCTACTTTACCGGATGTTCGTTTCCACAAACAATCACGATTAGTTAGCAAGGGTTTGGAACCTTCTCGTTAGGAAGGTGCCCGCTTTGGTGGAATCATCAACTGTTTTAATAGCACTTCTTTTATAGGAGTTGAATTTTGGAACTTTTGTGGCTTGACATTGGTTTGTTGAGTGATTCATGGGAATCGCTTGGCTTCATGATGTGTTGAATAGGTAAGATTTGCTTTGATAGCCTGCAATATTAAATCGACATTTTAGCAATATTTTTAAAATATTTGCAGATCGAAATGATACAGGTCTTTTAAAGCAGTAAAAGACACAAGATTTATAGTTCTTTATTATTGATTCGCACGGATTTCACAGTGGTTTACAATACAAGAGTTATACATCCATCATCATTTTACAAATTTAAGCAATGCTGTTAAGTAAAAATTGGATGCAAGTGATTGTTGTTCCAGAATCTTGAGATTGAATTTCCATTTCCACTAGATTCATAGTTTTGGATCCATATGACAGAGAGAATGAAAAGTGCCCAGTTGCAGTTTTGTGGGTAGTTAGCAGTCGTCCCAACTTTTGCTTGCTGGGTGAGGACCCCCTGTGACAGCATTAATGACCAGCTTCTCGGATTCCTGCATTGCGGTTCTGTCGCCTAAGCCGGATTGATGGGCAGGAAGTTGTTGCCCCTGAGTGGATGAGGTTGGGTCGACTCTATTTTTCTTCACATATTGTTGCAGTTTATCCTGTTTCAGCAACTCTTCAATCACATTCTTTAGCTGGCGACATTGGTTAGTGTCATGGCTAGGTTGATTGTGGAATCGACAGAATCTCCCATTGTGTATTGCCCCTCTCCCCATCTTAGGTGGTTTGGGATACTCGACAACATCCTTCATTGTGAAGAAGATATTTTCCGGTGTATCAGTTAAGGGAGTAAAATTTGAAGGATTAAAGCGACGAGGTTTCTTCTCATTCCCCTGCTTCTTTCCTTCGTCATTTTCCCGTTTCTGGTTTCTAGATTCTCTTTTGTTAGAAGCAACATCGTTATTCTTGACTTCGGCAACAACCACTTTTGCTGGCGCAGAAAGGCTTTCTAGACGCATGAATTCGTCGGCCTTTTTATAAAACTTCTCAAGTGAATTTGGCTCTTTCATTTTTAACCATTTTCCAAATTCACTCAATTTATTGATAGCCCGCATCAAGTAAGTCAAAATCATCCGCGACTCTGTGTTGTCAACTTCGGCAAATGCTACATTGAAGCGGTTCAAAAAAGATCTAATAGACTCTCCAGGATTTTGTTCGAGGCTGGAGAGTGACATTATGTCTTTGGCCTTCGTAGCATACAACCTGAACTGGTCTTTGAATTTACGAGTTAATTCAGAAAATTGATCCACAGATCGGGCCTGAAGTTTTGTAAACCAAAGTAGAGCTACTCCTTTCAAGTACACTGGAAAGTATCGGCATTTAATCTCATCTGATGCCCTTGCACCGGTCATATGCCAGTCGTACTTATATAGGAAATGATTAGGGTCACTTGTCCCCCTGTAGGCTGGGATAGTAGGAGGTACAAATTTCCTTGGAAATTATGCATTCATGATCTTTTCAGTAAACAGAGTTTTTCTTGGAGCAAATCCCCAGTCGCTCTCATTTTCTTCCCTCTGCATGCTCTCTTTCATGATTCGACGAACCATCCCTGATAGGTATTCCTTATTGTTCAGAGGCATCGCCGGGCAGACATCAGCTATTCTTTCGGAAGTTTGCCTAGGCAAATGTTCGCGAAAAGTTGGCTGCGGCCTTGAACCTTCAGCTTGGAAAGGTGGCGCTTCGGTGGTGCCAACTGCTCTTTGAGGAATATCTTTCTCTTGGGAATTATGGGCACCTTCAACAAAGGTTGTTTCATTGTTTTCTGGTTGTCGATTTGCCCCAAGCAGAGCGTTTAATCTGTCCATCATCAAAGCGTTTTGAGCTTCAATTTGTTGGTATCATCCAGAAACTACGTCGTCCAGTTCAGCCCTTGTGACTCCAACGGTAGGAGTCTCTTGATTTGGCGCTGGAGAAGAAGCAGCCCTGTCATTATCATTTTCGGATCTCGTAGATCTACTCTTTCTTCCAGGAGCCATGATTTCTGATAGACTTCTAGTTTTTAAGGAAAATCTTTCAACAAGTCTTTGTGAAGCAATGGTGAAAATATTCCTGAGTTGGGTTCTCAGTGAAAGCACCAAAAATGTTAACGTAAAAATCGACGCTAACACCCCGGTGTGAGTATTAGTAATGTGAAAGCACCACCCGTTGGTACGGTAATAGAATATAAACAGAAAATAGCAGAAAAGTAAAGAAACAGCAGTTTTATAGTGGTTCGGCTTAAGATTTAGCCTACGTCCACTTTAATCTTCTCTATTGATGATTCGATTACAATTCTTTACAATACACTTCGATTACAACACACTTTAGATGAGTAGCTAGAACTTTGATGGAAGAGAGCTCTTTGAATCCATGTCGGATGTGTTAGATCTTCTCTTGAAGTTCTTTGAAGCATCTTCGGTGTTTGGAGTGCTTGAAGTGTTGGATGAGTCGAGAAAACAGCAGAGTATCGGCATTTCGGAAATGAGCCAAAAGTCCCTTCCAAGTTGGAGTAGGTGGGGTATTTATAGGGAGAGTTTGGAGTTAGGTCGTAGATCGTGAACGACCTAGGGGTAGGTCGTAGGTTGTGGGCGACTTAGTAGGCACAGTTTACGACTTAACAGTTTTGCACTTGGTCATTTGAACATGTTGACAAGTCATAGGTCGTGAACGACTTAAGGTAGGTCGTAGGTCGCGTGCGAGTTATCTTCGAAGCTTGCTGAGTTATTAGATCGCTGGATTGCTCCATCCTTTAGGTCGCTAAGTCGCTTCATCCTTTAGGTCGCTAAGTCGCTTCATCCTTTAGGTCGTTAAGATTCGTTATGATGTTAGGTCGCTAGTTCGCTGTGATGTTAGGTTGCTTTAGCCTTTAGGTTGTTAGGTCGCTATCCCTTTTCTGGAGTTAGGTCGCTAGCCTCTTTCTGGAGTTAGGTCGCTAGAGATTTTAGGTCGTTAGGTCGCTAGAGACTTTAGGTCGTTAGGTCGCTGCATCCTTTAGGTCGCTAGGTCGCTTCTGTTTTAGGTCGCTTCAAAAAGAGGAGTTAACAATAGAATTGAATGTGAACTTATGTTATGAAGTGATAATGAAAATGAGTTGTGTAAAAGTTATAATAAACTTAAGTAAAATTTGATGGAATGATTCTTAAGTGATATTAGTATTAAAGGAAATATACTAAATTGATTAAATAAAATGAATAAAAATGAAATGAATGTAAAGAATTTGAAAATAAAGAATGGGATATAATGAGAAACCCAATTGAAATAAATACTTAATTTGTACGTATATTATTTTATCCGCATAACTATTTGATCCAGATTCGAATATGCGATTTCGAGATGATTTACATCGGTCTGAGTTAGGATTTTTCACTCGATTCTTGACGGAAAACACCCGATATGGACTTTTGGTTGATTCTGAAATTCTCTATCATGTATATGGCTATGCAAGGAGAATGGTGGTTTCTAATCAAGGAACCGGATCTGAGTCTGCACTAGAGTGGTCATGTGAACAATACTAGTTCGGAAGTGAAATTATGTGATCGAGCGAGTGATCTGATTTGATATTGCATACACATGATATATGTATATTGTACGGGCTTTAATAAATTAAATGTTGACATTGGAAAATGCAAATTGATATGGTTATGAATTAATTGAATAAGTATTATTTGTTTGATGGTTTCTTCGGTTACATTTTCTACATTTGCCAATGGTTATTGAATAGTCTATGCTATATATTGATTTACTTTCTATATACTTGTTCTCATTGGTTGTTGAGTGATTAGTAGGTGCGGATAGCCTATGCCTCGCATTTGGAACCCACTTTCGCATTATATTGATTTTATATGCTTGTTAATACTAAGAAAAGGTACACATCTCGGATACATACCGTATTTTATATTTTTCCCTGCGGGATGCCTTATCTTTGAAGATGAGATGTATCTTTGTGATTATATTTCCGATCGAACCGCATAAAGGAGACGCTGGTGAAATTTTCCGTTAATTTAAGGCGTTAATTTTTTTTAGAATTTTGGAAAAAATTTATTACTAAAATTTGATGTTTACATTATAATTTGGAATGATATTAGTTGGTATCGGTGGATGAAGTTAAAGGCTTAAAAGAATTTTGTAATCTATTTAAACTAATTGGTTTTGAAAAGTTAAAAGGTTTTGTGGCATTTTCTTAACTTGGAAATTTCGACGATGAAATTCTTTTAAGGAGGAAGACTGTAACGACCTAAAATTTTAGTCACTCGAATTTGGGATATTTAATTAATTTTAAATATTGAAAAAATAAAATTTCATAAGTTAAATAAATTATATTTCAAATATAGCGATTTATTTGATAATTGAATTGTTAAATTGAATATTTAAAATTAATTAAATAATTAAATCTTGAATTTTGTGTGAATGAAAATGATTTCGGAAGTTGGTTTAAATTCTATTTGGATAAGAATAGTAAACTTTTGAATTTGAATTTTAAAGTGATTAAACTTGTTTTATAATAATTGTTTTAAATAGCATGTGAAAAAAGCCTTTCGGGGCACTATCTCAGAATTGGACGAAACCACTTTCATTGGATCTGTAATGGTGAGTTATTGTATGCCGTGAATTTCGTAATGATTCGACGTATCTTGTGGTCATGCGAGCTTGGAACTTGTAGAACTAATTACAGAAATCTATAAAATATAGCTAGGTTTGAAATAGTTATCTTCTTTATATGATCGAATTAGGTCTCGAGACTAGTTCCATTGTGTTCGGAATAAGGGTATTTAGTATAGAATGCCAAGTGGTACGTCTCGATAGGAGTTTGAGATTTTCGGACGTTTAAAGCTTGTTTTTTTAAATTAAAATAATATATATCTCACCATACCCTATCATTTCATTCATGCCCCACGGCCATATCTTTGCCTATTCCTACGCACCTAACCCATACCGTCCCCTTCTATTTAAAAGTCATGCCTATATCAAAAATGGTTTGTTTTCCTCTCAATTCAAATGCTCTCAATCCTATGGCTCGTATTAATTGGAGCCATTTTTGACGTTATCAGGCGAAGTCACCAACTAGTGGATTGATCGCGACGACAAGTGGAGCAACTTGAACGGTGGGATCATGATAAGATGAGGCGAGGTGGCGGTGGAGCTCAGTTGAACGGCGGCAGTTTTGGTTGCCGATTGCAGCGTCGTGGGTGATCTAAAAGCGAGGGGTTCTGATGGAAAAATGTAGGGGATGTAGAGGGCTAAGCTCGGTCGAAGTTTCATAACCAATGATCAACTATGGCAGCCCGAATCGTGAGATGAACATCAAAATAGTTAGGATCAGATTTCTTTAACGGCAGCGAGTTGGGTGACGAGGCCAACGACGGTGAGGTTCTTGAGGATGGGGAGCACATGGTGATAGTGTGACATCATATGGAGGCGCGTAGGTGAAGGTGGAGGTTAATGGAGTAGAATTCTGTGGCTGGAGCATTTGCGTTCGAGAGTAAATGTGGGAGAAAGGATTAGTGTATTTAAGGGTAATTAAGATTTAATCATGTAATTAAGGAATTTAAATTATTCAATCGTTGTAAACTAATTATCTCCTTCATACAAGGTCAGAATTTAATGCGACGAGTTACGTTTCGATCGTATTTGCGAATACTACATTATGGAGTTGGATTGGCGACAATTGGATCCAGTAGGAATTTGGGTTAAAATTGAACGCCTATTTAATTTTAATTCAAACTAGAACTTTTCGGCGCAAATTGAAATTTAGGTGAGTTAAACTCACCTTTTTGGCAAACAAGTAATATTGTATAGTTGATGAAAAATTCGTTGAGTGGATGTTTGGATGATTTACTATTTTATCAGTTGGTTTGGATTTATTCCCGCTCCAGGAGCGGATACTTGCCTAGTAGCGGATGACCCCAAATTATACGATTATATATTATTTGTGATGCGGGGGATAGGTTGGAGGGATCCAACAAGATTTCTCATTACTTTTTATTTTATTTACATATATACGTGCATATATATATATATATATATATATATAACTTGTGATGCAGGGGAACGGGTTAGAGGGATCCAATGGGATTCTTCGCGATTGTTGAATTGTTTTCAATAATGATCGTGTTATTTGATTATTGAATATGAAGCCTAATTTGGGGACACTATTGGTTATGACATTGTTATATGTTCAAAAAATAAACCCTGTAGTGATAGGAAATCAATATCGATATTGGTTAAGCGTTAGGTACCCATTGGACTCAAATTAGTATTTTAACAATACTATAAATTGCCATTTGAGTTGGAGTTGGTTTTTGAGACAGGAAATGGTTTTAAAATCCGAATTTGGGTTTTGGAAATATTTTGTTTTAAAGGATTTAACTTCTATTTTACTCTAGCCTTTTTATCTATCTTTTCTAAGTTATTTATTTATATTTAATATTGTTTTAAGATTATTTATATTTAATATTGTTTTAAAGGTTATTTATTTTATTAATGTTGTTTTAAAGTTGTTTATCAATATTTTAATATTTTGAAAATTTAATTATTTAAAAAATTAATATTATTTGAAATTAATACTATTTTAGAAATTAGTTATTATTTATGTATAATGTTTATTATCATATAATAGTGTTTTTAAGTAAATGATTGAAATTTATTTATAAATGTTTTTGAGATTTACAAATAGAGTTTTATAAATGGACTTGGATTTTATAAAAGAAGTTTTATAAAATGTTATGGAGATTAAAGAGAAATTTTTTACAATGCATAAAGAGAGTTTTGTAAATGGTTTTAGATATTTATAAAGAAATTTTATAAATGGGTTTATAGATTTATAAAAAAGAATTTTATAAATAGTTGCATGGATTTATAAGGGTTCATGACTTGAAAAATAATTTATAGATAGTTTATAAATGATTTTAGAATTATATAAAAAGGGATAATCTCTCTCAGTTTTGTGAATATACTTATACCGTTAAGATAAGCATATAGATATTTTCCAAGTATTGAAAATATAAGGATTTGTGAATGAATCTTTGTAAAAGTATTTTGATACAACTATTACAAAGTGATTTTAGTTAATGGAAAGATTAATTAAGGAGGCTAGTGGTTCCTTATGTCCTCAACCAATGTTGGTTTTCCCTTTGGAAGTAAATCTCTGATATGAATGTGTGTTTGTTGATTGTTAATCAACCGACTATCGATTATGAACCCAAAACGTAACTTTGGAAATATCAAGGAGAAACACGTGAGTTATATGGCACAGTCATCTCCGATAATGCTATACTATGCTTATAAATCTCATTTCATTCTCCTAGGACAAATGATAAGGAAATCTGTCCACTAACAGTTAAGAGTTGACCTCCACTCTTATCTTTGACTATTTATTTCCTAAAGAACTAGGGTTGACTTTATCGAAATCTATCGAATGTTGTTTCGAAGTGACCGAGATCAGATATGTTATACAAAAACCACTTGGATCCAACTCAAGCATTTAGAAGTGAAGACATCTTGAAGATGATGGAATTGAAGACGGAGCTTTTTGAAGTGCAAGGTCTACTTGCTACTAAATCCAAAGGGTGATTCCCAAAATGGATGTAGTAGAAGTGGTGCCTTCGGTTTCGTTCAGTCCCAGAATGAATTTGTATGGATGAATGCTCGCATTGCATTGTTGCCTGGACGGCAGTGTCAACATTCTAAGTGGGAAGTGCTATATAAAAGGTGAAACGTAGCCCCAGGCCTCATCAACCGTGAAATGAAAAAAATCGGGCATGCAACATGGCCATGTGGGTCGCACCCATCAGAGTATGGTCATTCTAAATCTAGATCGATTACTATCTACTCATGTATACTTTGGGGCCCGTTAACAAAAGGGGTGATCATATTCGGTACTACTAGTCAAGTGTTGGGCTAGTCCTATATGACAGGGTTACAAGATGTTCTTGTTAGACCCCTGGTGCATTTTATCTAGAGATGTACCATCGGAAGGTAGTTGTCACAGTAAGGAATCCAATCTCCAATATGAGCCTTACAGTTTTTAGTTGTCTCCAACTATGCTAGAATGTGAGATGCAAGCATTATAGCTATTTTAATATTTTATTTTCACATTTAGACATTATTTTAATATCACTGAATTTTCTAAAAAAGGGTTTTGGTTATCGTATGGTAAAAACCTATCCGTGTTTATGTGCGGTGTGGTCTTACGAGATACTTTTGATTTTAAAGATTTTTTTTATAACTTTAAAATCCAGTTGGGTGTGTTTTTCTCACACTGGTTTTCTAGGCCGACTTGGGTGTTATTAATATAATGCTCGGGTCAGACCCAGCAAATTACATATTTAGTTTGGATGCTTTGGAACTTAAGGAGATGAGCTGGAGGCCCGAAGACGTATTCACTTACAAAGTTATTTTTCCGCTGCATTCATTGGTGTATTTATCAGCAATTGTGAGGATATGTTGTTATAACTGTCTGGGATGAAATAGGTTCGTATACTCTAATTGATGTCTGTACATACATATTACATTTTTCTTTGTGTAAAATTTGTTGTGTATTGTAGATTATTCATTCCGCTTTGAGATTTTGTGTTGATAGTTTACTTTTTCTCTTCTTTCTTCTTTCTTCCCCCTTCTTTCTTTTCCCTACCTATCCACCTGTCCATTCAATTTGAGTAGGTCATGTGTGGTTGATTGTCCGCTTAAACTGTACTGAAAAGTGGGTCGTTATAACAGTTGCCAACTCAAGATCATGAGTTGGGTAATTTCTTTCATGGGTTTTCAACTGCCTACTAGCATAAGCGACAACCTTATTTTCTTGCATTAAGACAACATTGAGACCAATACCGCATGCATCAGTGTAAATGGTAAATGGTTTGGTTCCATCAACAATGAAAAGAACTAGAGCACTAGTCAAAAGTTCCTTCATGCATATGGAGGCACTTTCACACTTGGCACTCAAAATAAATGGTTTATTCTTCTTACTTAGTTGCGTTAGTGGAGCTTCAATTTCAGAAAAATCTTTGATAAATTTCAGATAATACTCATCAAAACCAAGAAAACTACAAAGTTCAGTGACAGTTGTTGGTGCCTTCAAATCTTGCACCACAATAACTTTTCCAAGATCTACTGCAATACCTTTGGCCGACACAACATGGCCAAGAAACTTCACTTCCTTCTGCCAAAAGTGGCATTTAGAAAACTTCACCTTCAACTGGTTCCTTCTTAGAACATCTAGAATAATTCTGAGGTAAACCCTATATTATTTTTTTCTATGGGAATAAATAAGAATATCATTGAAGAAAACGACAACGAGTTTATTTAACTGTTTCGGGAAGACTCTACTAATCAAATCAACAAAGTAAACAAGTGCATTAGTAAGCCCGAAAGACATCATTAGCCACTCATAAGTAGCATTAGGATTTCAAAAAGAAGTTTTAAAAATACTATCTTGAGTAACTCATAATTGATAGAAAGTAGTAGCCAAATCAAGCTGAGTTAACAGCTTTGCACCACCGAGCTGATGAAAGAGGTCATCAATTCGGGGTAACATATATTTATTTTTTCAAGTCAATTTATTTAGTTCACGATAATCAACACACAACCTAAGAGAGTTGTCTGCCTTAGTAGCAAAAACAACTGGAGCTCCCCATCCGTATGTGCTGAGACAAAAAAGTTCTTTGCTCATAAATCAAAGACTTGAGAATCTAACTCTCTACTTTCTTTAGATTCCATTTACCGAATAGGAAAACAAAAGGCTTAGCACCTTCAATAAGATCAATTCCAATTCGATTTCACTATGTGGAGGGACACCTTTGAATTCATTAAATACATAAGGATAATTAGAAATGAAAAACCCTCTAGTGAGTTCCTCTTTAGCAAGATCGGGAGAATAAATATAGCTTAACATAGCTTTGGGACTTTGTACGCAAGGGATAACCAAGTGCGTATTGCCAATTTTAAGAAAGATAATTCCTCTTTCATAATTAAGCATAAAGACATACTAAGACATCCAATCCATGCCAAGATTAATATCATAACTAAAAAACAAGAATGAAAGCATCACAATAGAAATAAATATGTCCATAGGAAAGTAGGATGTCTCTACACACCATAGATAAATACGTCGTTCCATTTGTGGGATTCGATACGACATAAGGGTCATTAACAATAAGTGTGGAAAGTGACAATGAATAAAGGAGATTACTGGAAATAAATAAATGAGACGCACCAGTATCAAATAGAACACATATAGGTAAATTTGATATAGAAATCGGACCTTCCATGATTACTACTTTTCGCTTCTCAAGCTGAGGTGGAGGAGGAGGAGCACTAGCTGTCAGAATAGCATTAAGAGCTTTAGCTTTGATAATCCATTTGTTTTTATTTTTAGGGCAAATGAAAGTAGTTATAAAAACCCTATCGTTAATTACCTAATTAATTTAAATTTAATTATGGATAATTAATTCCAATTTATGATTTATGAAATTTATGAGAATTAAATCAAGTTTTTGAGAGTAACTGATTTTATTTATTTAAGAAATGTGTTTTCATTTCTTAAAGAGGATTTCAATTTATATTTGAAATATTATTAAATCAATTATTTAAATTTGGCATTATGGATAAAATATTAATATTGTGATTTGTTGTTTAAATTGAGAAATTGTAATTAATAATTTATTTTTAATAATGAGAATTTTAACTTGTGGTTGGTTTTGGTAAAATATAGAAATCAATTTATATATAATAAAGCACTGTTTGGTGTAAATAAGTATGTTATAAGTGATAAAACCAAATATAAATTAGCAACACTTCTCTTAGAAATTAGTAACATTACCATACTAGGTTACATGGTATCCTCTTTGGCCCATATAAGTGAAAGTTAGTAAGGAGAAATAAAATTCACGTTCATTTTCTTTCTCTCCTAACTTCTATTCTAAAAGTCTGAAATTAGAAAACCACTTGCTCTCAAAACCCTAGCTCAATAATTCCCAAAATCAAGTTGCAAATCAAAGGGCTTTTGGTTAAATCTTGTAGAAGTCAAAAGTGGATAAGCTCCTATACCTTCAGTGAATCAATTAGGGTTAGTAATTTCAGTTTTCATCTTTTGGTTGTAATCTCCTCTTTGCAATTTCTAAAAGTAACCTAGGTAGTAATCAAGAGAAGCTAATCCGGGTTATAATCATCAATTCAAGTTAAAAGGTGAGTTTACCTCACACTACTATTTCTGAACTCGTTTGTATACGATTGTTGGTTGCTTTTGGATAAATTAGATGAATCTATAGTTGTATGTTTTATGTAAAGGCCCGTATCTCCGTACCCTTTGAGTCAACAATAAACCACACATGTCCAACTCAAATTGAACGGTAATACAAACCTTTAGGGGTAAATAAGAAAAGCAATAGAAGAAAATAGAAACAACAATACACGAAATCTCACAATCGCAGCAAAATAATATATAATAGATAAATACAGATCTTTATACAAAAAGAGACTGTAACTGTTAATATACATACAATCATCAGAGTACAACAGTCAACATAGCAATCTGGACAGTTATAATAACTTGTCCTCACAAGTACTGAATATACAGTTTGACAAACACAGTGGAAAATAACTAAGTACGTGTAATACGCCTGAAATCCTCCAGCTCGTCCCCTGAGCTCCATGGCATCCTAACCGGATCTGCAATACTCGGTCTGACCCAAGCATTATAATAAAATAACACCCGAGTCAGTTTGGAAACCAACATGAGAAAACACACTCAATTTGAATTAATATTGTTATCAAAATCCTTTGAAAACAAATGTATCTCGTAAGACCACGTCACACATAAACACGACGAGTTTTTACTATACGATTACCAAGACATTTTATATCAAAATCATCTGATATTATAATAGTGTCTATACAAAATAAACTATAAAATAACTGAAATGCTTGCATCTCAGATTTTAGCATATTTTGTATACAATTAAAATTGCATAGCGCTTATTGGAGAATAGATTCCATACAATGACTGGGCATTGGGGTATTGCCCATCACAGTACATCTCTACAAAAATGTGCCGAGATCGAACCTTCGACCCCTGCCAACACAAGACCGGCCTACCCCTTGCTGGATAGTAATGAATATGTTATCACCCCGGGTGTTCCCACCTTATCGAGTGCTCTCTTTTCCATGCACAACCATATCCATATTTATAATATATTCAAGGGTATCTAGAAAAGTGATAACATACCCTACTTGGGTGCGACCCACTTAGGCCTGCTGCATCTCCCCTGTTTTAGTCATTCACGGTTGATGAGGCTTGAGGCTACGTATTACCTTAGATTCAGCATTCATATACTTGGACTGCTAACACTGCCTTCCAGGCAACAATGCAATGATAGCATTCATCCATACAAGTTGTTCTGGGTCTGAACAAACCGAATCTCCAAAATCACCATCTTCATTATCTTCACGATATCACAATTCGTAGCGCACAAATCGGATCGAAGTGATTTTCGGATAATTAAATCTGATCCCAGTCTCTTCGAAACTATTAACAAAATTGGCCAGATTTGATAGTCGGTTATTTAACTATCAAATTACACACATAAGCAGTCACCATGTCTAATTTTATTAAATCTTTTTCAAATATTTATTAATAATATCTTTACAAAGATATATATTCAAATCTCTTCTAGTATACCAGCATTTGAAAACAATTTCAACACTTAGAAATATTTCCGAATTCAACTTATAAAACTTAGAAAACTATTTCTATATAAATCATTTCGCACTTAAAATACTTTCCAAAACCCTCTTTTCAATATTCATGAGAATATTTATAAGCAGATTCTCCCAAATCATTTTACTATCTAACTTAAGAAATATTTCATAACTTATCTCACAAATCTTAGAATTATTTATAAATTCTTTTTTACAATTTCCAAAACCTATTATACTGTTTTATAAAACCAACCAACAATTTATAACTTCTCTTATGAATTCAGATTCATTTTCGAAGTTTCCATATTTCAACATTTTGGAAATTCCATTTCCTCCCAAAATCCCTTATAAGATTCCTCTTATCAAAATAATATCCATTAAATAAACCCCGTTTACAAATCTCGAGAGTATTTATAAATAATTTCAATCATTTCCAAAACTCTCTATATATAATAAGTATTTTTAAAGAATAATAATTTATTTTTAGAACACGTTTAAGTAATTATTTAAAATATCAAAACCTTTAAATAATTCATCGAACACATTTCCAATTCATTTTTAAATAAAACTAATCGATTTACAAAGTTTATTATAAAAATTCGAATTCATTTCAATAAATATTAAATATTTGAATAATCCATTTTCCGAAATATTTTCCATACTAAAACAGTTTTAAAACTACGTAGTTTAATAATTAAAAAATCCCTTTCTAAAAACAAAACTTTACTTCTCTATAAAAAATTTATTTTTAAAATCCAATATAACTATTTTAGCATTTATAAATCTCTCTCGATTTATCACAAATCGACTTGCGTCTCCAATTTCACAACTATTTCCAAATTCAAAAATAGAATCCACTATTTCTTTCTAAACTGATTCTTTATCTCGTTATAAATTCTCACTGCGAATTTATATTTCCAATTTATTAAATGAAAATCATTTCACTTTATTCATAAACATCATTTATAAATTTATAACTCATTCGGGTTCACTTGTTTATAAAAATTTCTCATTTATAAACTTCATTTTTAAATTTATCACTTTATAATCCCATTTATTTTTCAAATCTGTTTTAAATATTGATTTCAACCTCTTATCCATATTTCAGAAATATCATTTAAAAATCCATTGTTAAAAGTCCCTTATATAAATTATTTTAAAATTACTATTTAAAACATTTTACGAATAGTCAAGTACCAACCCAAAATCAAATCATTGTTTTATCCAAATCAATTTTCCTTTAAAATAATCCAAATTTCGATATAAATTTTTTATATCCAAAATTCCTTTTTAATTCCTTCAAACTCAAAAATAATATTTATTGTATTTAAAATACCAAACTTAAGGCCAGTGCTACTATAACATCCAATAAATCAAATCACACAACAATTCATAATTGATTATTCAATCACCTCATATATCGCTATACATAAAATAAATCAATATATTTGAGGAATCTAGTTAGATCCCTCGAACCTGTTTCCCTACAACCATAGATGTTTTATAATATAAAATAATAATCCCACTTCGAGGCGGGATATCGCAATAATATAGGGTTATCCGCTATTATGCGGGGCGCATAGTGTCTCATCAGCTCCAATCGGCAGGAATATATCCAACTACTAATATATATACTAGTATATATAATATAACATCCAACTAATAATAATAATCAATCCATCCAATCAAACAATAAATAAACTTTAACACTTCTAAAATAAAACTAGTTATCCAAGATGAGTGAGATTTACTCACCAAAATTTATGTTGTTGTTTTCGCGTTCCGTTTGAATTAAAATTAAAAAAGCATTTAATTTTAATCCAATTTCATGCTAGCTCCAATCGACTCCAAACTAATTCCTATGTGTAGTATTCGATGCCACGAGCGTAACGCAACTTATTCCGTCTGATTTCGACCTCGTATGAAGAAGATATACATTTTTAAATATTCATGATTTATAATATAATTTATTACAATTTCTCTTCGTTTTTTAACCTATTCAATCATGGCCCGTTCATTTGCACGGATCCCATCTGGCTGCATGTCCTTCCTTCTTCATCGTTCGTTTCCTCCAGGCAATATAAGAAACCCATACACACGCCTACCTCCATCAACGCGCGAGCCACCTCTGGCCAACTGGACGATAATAAATCACCCCCACACGAGCGCCCCACTCCACCTCACCACCGCCTAAAGTCCGATCACCCAGCTCTCCCACTAGCATCGTGGAAACTCCTCCAAACGCGGCACAAATGTGACGACTAGCTCCCTCCTTGCTGCAAATCAGGCAATCTCCACCGTTGGTGATGAAGAGCTCGACGAGCACTACAAGTTTCATGTAGAAGTCTACGGCTAATTGTTAATGGATCGGTAGAAATCAAGGGAGAAAATGATTAAATTCTAGCCATTAAAATGGTTAGTGGGGGCTAGGTTTTAGATGGGCTAGGGTTTGGCAATTGAACGCCCTTTTATAGCAAATTCGTGACTCTATTCATCGCCAATTTTTTCCGAACTCCAAACGAAGGGTGCCGCCTGGTGTTCGTAATGTTTTACCCCTATTCCAAACATAATGGAATATGTATCAGAGGCTAATTCCAACGTATTTGGAAGATAGGTTTTCGAATCTATTAACCCGCCTTTCGGCAAGGCAATATACAGGCGGATTTAGCCCTATCGACTGTACAATTATCGAAGCTAAATTGTCACGGACTTGGTTCTGGTTTGAATGAATGGACGATCAATCACGGGTGATAAACATTATTATGAGGATGGGATTTGGCATTGTCGATGGACTAACTGCGCAGGATACTTGAGTATGGGCTTTTGACAAAGGTCGAGCTGCTACAGGATCATAATGAGTTTGCTTTGGGTTTTCAGGAGGATTACTTCGAGTCAAAGATTTATTTGCTTCGGGTCGCGATAGGGCATTCTTTGAAGGGGGTGGCATTGGACCTCCTTGGATCAACATCGTCTTACTTCGGGTCATCTCAGCATCCACTTCGAGTCACTGGAGGGGTCACTTCGAGTCAAGGAAGCAGCTACTTCAGGTCAGAGTCATGGATCGATCAATATCCACACGATCCACGTCAATTTCATATCCATCAAACTGAAAGTGACTACTGTGTGGCTAGTTATCACTTGGGATCGTGTAATATGGAGTGTATTATAATCTAAATGCGAAAACTGATAATAATAGTAAAGTAAATAAGAATAAGCACACTAGGAGTTTTTATATTGGTTCGAACTTCCCGTTCTACGTCCAGTCCCAGACTTCTCTCTGGAATTTCTCACAATAACCCCTCTCTTAACCCGAAGGAATAGGTATACTACACCTGAGCAACCGATCAGGATTTTTCTGCCTCTAACAACCGAAAGAGGACTTTACCCACCTGAACAACCGAACAGGACTTCAACAGTTTCAATAAAATTGCTTTGACACTTTGTGTTCTTGATAACACTGATTTGTCTTTGATAGTACAACTTTCCTATAATCTTTTCCTCAAGTATATATTGTGTGTGTAAAGATTTAGAAAGGAGAATATTTCTTTGAATCGAAGAATAAGTTAATTGATTCAGAGATTCAAGCAATATATGTAAGTAGTGATTGCTTTTTCAGAATGCAGAGATAGTAGAGAGTATGATCAGAAATTAAAATGAAATTCGGTGATTTGTGAAGTGAACTTTGTATGTTTATATAGTAGATAAAGAGCTGCAACCATTCACGAAGAGTTCTGATCAACAGAGGCATCCATACCTCTTCAATTTGGATCGTATCTCCTGACAAATGGAAGTGTCCATTCAGGAAAAATAGCTGTTGAAATAATTCAATCGACTGACCCAAAACGACCAGTCAACTGAATGTTGAAAGTTGTGTGAAAACAGAAAGCTTTTGTGCACCTGGGCAGATTCAGTCGACTAACCATATTTGGTCAGTCGACTGACCTGACAATCAGTGCACAGTTCTCTTATACATTAAAAGAGTTTAATGCTTAAAATAACTTTGGTTTAAGTGAACTACTTGAGGATAGATTTTAACAATTCTAAGACTAAAAACTTCAACAAATATACTATACTCAGTTTTGTAGCCTTGTCCCCTTTGTAGCTTTAACAGCATATTACTTTCTCTTTTTGTCGCTTGCTTATATAGTCTCATTTACTGAGTTGTGCTCTTTGTCATGAATCAAAACTTATGATTCAACATTCTCCCCCTTTTTGATTGATGACAAACCTGTATATATGATACTATATTTTGAGAAATATATACCGGGAGTTATATATATCTCCCCCTGAATATATGGCGATATATTAAATCCCTGCATAAAATGGTTAGTCATACAAATTTCTCCCCCTTTGTCATCGACAAAAAGGAAATAATAGTAAATCTGTTTTTGAACTGACTAAAATTGCAATCATAAAATTGTAAATTGTTGCTTATACAAACTCATAAAAGTTTTGAAATATAAATAAAGCTTACTACTACCAAGAAACAATCAACATCAATCAGAGGAAGACTCTGTTTCTTCTTCTTCAACTTGCATTGGTCCTTTTCCTCTAGGGGATCTTCGCACAAACTGTCAGCCACCACCATTGCCACTTGTGTCGAAACTAGTATGTTCTTCTGATGTTGACCAAGTGAAGTGAAGAGCTGGGCGTTTGCCCGGATCACGTTGAGAAGTCTCAGTAGTGGTGGAAGAGGAATAAGATATCGCATCCCATAAAATCCCAAAGAAACTCTTGATTTTGTCAAATTTTTTGTCAATTTTCTTATCGAGGTTTTTGATGCGAGAATCCAAAATAACTTGATTTCTTCCAATTAAATCAATAGATTCCCGAGTGCTTTGGGATGGATTCGGTGTTCGAACATTATCTCTGGATTGTTGATGCTATGGAGTAGAAGTTTCTTGACGTGGTCGAGATTGCCATTCTTGAAAAGTCATTAAAGATAGTGGTCTTGGTGGCAATTTCATAAGACTTATTGTGCGACTATTTAATGTTTTGGGAATAGAAGTATCGGATTCCGAAATAGGAACTTGGAGATTCATAAGTAACCGCATAATATATTCTCCAAAATAAATAATATTCATACGACCTTGGTTAAAAGACAAGAATTCATCTAGAAGTAGTTTAGGCCAATTTAATTGAACTTCTCCCCAAATAGCATACAATGCTCTATAGTTATTTGGATATACAAGCTCATAAGAGCCAGTACGGGGAAGAACTGTGTGTATTAAAGCTTGATGCATAATTTTAGCTGTAGGTCGTAGTCCAATAGACTTAAGTTCGGTCATGTCATCTTCTAGGAAACGATGACTTACTTCATCTCTTTCCCCGATAGGTATATTTAATTCGTCCAAAGCAATACCGTCAGTTGGATTATGAAGAATGTGACCAATTCTATCTAAGGAAAGAAAAACCCATTGACAGCATACCAAACTCCAAATGCAATTATCACGATTACGTGGGTTTTGATGGCCTAAATTTAAATTAGCATAGAAAAGTTTTACCAAGGTGTGATTTATCTTGATATTATTCGAATTGTGATCTATGAGAGACTCTAGATGGCTTCTCCTTGCTAGTTCTTGAATCCTATATGGAGCAAAATCAGGAAACACAGCAACAGAACCTTTAAAGAATCGTGCTTCTTTCATTTTATTCCATCTTTGAACTACTGTATCATCGTAGAGCCATTGAGCAATTTGAGAATCAATCGGCTCAGAATGTGAAGAAGAAGCATGTCTAGATCTTTTTGGTTGACGAGGAGCCATAGATTTTGATAACAAGTCAAGAAATTTGGAAAAAAAAATTTGGGGGCTAGGGTTTTAGAATTCTGAAAGGAGAAGGTAAATGTAAAAAGTGAAAGAGAAGATAGAGTGTTGAAGTGTTAAAAAGGTAGGTAAAAAGGTGAAAAAAATGCACAGTTTTCAATTCAGTCGACTGGTCGAATATGGTCAGTCGACTGAATCAGTATCTCGAAACTTTCTGTTTCAGATTCAGTCGACTGGCCATATTGTTTCAGTCGACTGAATATTGGTAGAATACTTTCTGTGTGTTGATTCAGTCGACTGGTTATTATCATTCAGTCGACTGAATGTGTCTTTGAAGTATTTTCAGTATTTCTGTAAACAAACAAATATTATATTCCATATAAAAAATGCGTACAAAGGAGAATAAAAAATATTAATTAGAAATTAGAGAAAAAAATTATTTGGAAGAAGAGGATGATGGAGACTTAGATTTTGTCAGTTCATCCTTCGTCTTTTCTACATATAGTTGCAGTGGTGACCAAAGGTTTCCATGCTCCCATGAATTCAGAGAGACAGGTGGAGCTTGTGGTGACCTATCCCATGGATTCCGAGAGGATGAAGGTGTAGGTTGATGAACTGCAGAGGAAGATGAACCACATAATTTACATCCGATCTGCTCTAGAAAACTTAGACGTCTTGAATTCATTTTCTGTTCATGGCACATCTCTCGCTCAAGCGTTAGAGATTCTCTCTGGTAATGATGCAAGTCATCAATTTTTTGTTTGGTTTGAGGAGAACCAAAGAATAGGAAACGTCTTGTTTTCTTTTTCTCGGGAGTATAACCCGTGTTATAATTCGACGGTCTGGCAGGTTCATGAGTAGGTGTAGGTGTAGGCAGACTAGTTGATCCAGATGATGGTGTAGAAAAATCGATAGAAGAGTAGGCTGAGCCATTTGATGATTCTTGTGAAGACATTTTTCTTTGAAAGAAGATAAGAAATTTTTGTAGAGAATAATAATTTAATGGAGACAAAAGATTTTGATGTTGAATGAAAATCTGAAGTCTGAGATAATATATATAGGAAAATTTTTAGTTATAAATTGATGGTTTTACATACAAGCTGAAAAAAATGAGGATGAAAAAAAAACCAAGACTTTGTGGCTGAAAATTCTTTATAAAAATAGCCAAAAGGCATAAATATGAGCTTATCAAACTCAAGGAGATGAGTTCGAGTATCAAGAAAAATATTTTAAATATTTTTGAAAAATTTATAATTCTTTTAAAGAAATTATACCTAGTTCTCTTCTTAATCTTATAAAACAATTTTCATTGAGAGGTTTAGTGAAAATATCAGCTAACTGATTTTCAGAATTTAAAAATTCTAAATTTATTATATCCTTTTCAATATTATCACGAAGAAAATGATGACGAATGTCTATATGTTTAGTTCGTGAATGATTGACAGGATTTTTAGATAAATTTATTGCACTAGAGTTATCACAATATATTATAGATTTATTTAATTTTATATTAAAATCTTGTAATGTTTGTTGCATGTAGATTACTTGAGCACATGCTAAAGCTGCAGATATATATTCTGCTTCACATGTCGATAGTGAAACGCAATTTTGTTTCTTACTAAACTAAGATACTAAGGATCGTCCAATGAAATGACAAGTTCCACTTGTACTTTTTCTATCTGTCCGACTTCCTCCAAAATCAGCATCACTATAAGATACTAATTCAAAAGGACATTCTTTTGGATAAAATAATCCTAAATCTTTGGTTTTGCTAAGATAACGAATTATACGTTTAACTACTCGCATATGTGATTCTTTAGGATTTGCTTGAATCGAGCACATAAACAAACACTCATCATAATGTCAGGTCGACTAGCAGTTAAGTAAAGTAATGATCCAATCATGCTACGATATAGTTTTTGGTCGACACTCTTACCATTTTCATCTCTGTCGAGATGTATAGTTGTACTCATAGGAGTCGGTTTGGTAGAAGTGTTTTCCATACCAAATCGTTTATTTAGATTATTACAATACTTTTCTTGATTAATAAAAATGCCATTTTGTAATTGTTTGATTTGAAGTCCGAGGAAATATGAAAGTTCTCCCATATGTGACATTTCAAATTCATTTTTCATGATAGTCGAAAATTCCTGACATAATTTTTCATTTGTTGAATCAAATATAATATCATCAACATATATTTGAATAATTAGAATATCTTGATTAGCTTTCTTAATAAATAATGTTTGATCAACTTTTCCAATCTTAAAACCAGATTCTAGTAGATAGCTTTTAAGTCGGTCATACCAAGCACGAGGTGCTTGTTTTAAATCGTATAAAGCTTTCTTAAGTTTATAAACGTGATCTGGAAATTTTTCATGAGTAAAAAGAGGAGGTTGTTCAACATACATTTTCTTTTATAAAACCATTAAAAAATGCACTTTTAACATCCATTTGATATAATTTAAAGTTATGAAAACATGCAATAGCCAATAGAATACGTATAGCTTGTGAGGCCCCACCTCTATACTCACGCTAGCCAAGGACACTACGGAGTAATGCCGTTAACTAGCGTGAAGAATAAGGCTGTTGAGGAGCGACCATCCGTGTAATTGCTTTGTGCGAGTACCGATATGTCAGATAGTATAACATGCATTTCATTTCAAGAGGAAATCCGACATACCGATACAAACTCAAAGCGACTACACAGTGGCTAAGTGGACCTCAGAAACAAATATAGAAATAAACATAACACAAATCAGTCACAAACATTCATATCGCAAAGGCGGAAACATATATGAATATATAACACCAAAAAGGTGTACATCAGAGTAGAGGTCATATAGATCCACAATATCACAAAAGAATAGATACAAGAGCTAGACAAAAGAATAAGTATACATCATGGAGTCTATATCTCGGATGTATAACAACATAAAACTACAAATGTAATGTAGTTAGACAAAAGTCAGAATGTGATCCCAGATAAGGAGTCAAGCAGAAGCACCTGTAATATCTCGGTCTGACCCGAGTATTATTTAATAAGAAAATAATAAACGGATCAGTCTAGCTATAAATATCAGAAAAAGGAATGAGATATAAGCAGAGACACAATAAGAACGTATGATAACAATAATGTCATAACAGAACAAATATGATATAAAATATCAAAAAATCATACACTCTCCAAAAATCTCAAAGCATCCAAAAAGAATATCATATTCTATATTTTATTCACCAAACTACAAATATTGACAAACATATCATTGCCAATCACATAAAGTGGTGAAACACAAATTCTAGAAATCATCAACTAGAAATCCAGAAATCACAAGGGGGGGGGGAGGCCTATCACAAACGGGAGCATGAAAACTCACCAACACGTGTATCACAAACGGAACGCTATTCCATGGTCGCTAACCATAAATATTGAGCTGAAGCTCCATAAATGGTTCGAAGACCACGGGTCGCTACCCCGCCAAATTGAACCGAAGTTCCACAGAAACGGGGTTTAGTCTCTCTCGCAGACAAATAAACATCGCACATCGCTAGTGTAAATCATAAAATGATCATCATCGATCAATAAAAAGTGTGAATTACACTAAGCTAGTAAATATAAGAGTTTAGCTTCATGTCCCAAAACCGCTAGCTTAACTTAAATATTTACGAACAAATTGTAGATTTCCACTCGAAAATTGTCACAAGATTTTCAATCGAACAAGTCCATAAATTAATCGATGAAGTAAGCGCAAGCGTTTCATACCACTTGTTTTGCTAAGCCGTTTAATTAGATTTTCTCATACGAATGAGGTAAAGATTTGTATATACTAATAGATTGGAAAACGATTTTATAAACGAGCTTTGTATTAAAAATAGAGTTGAAATCATTTTAGTAAAAGAGTTTGAATATTTACTACTAGTATAAAAAAAACCTTTGTATTTTAAAGTGACAAAGCACATAAATGATTGTAGAAACAATCAACCATCCAGAAATTCACATACGAAGACGTGAATCAAATCCAGAGAAATCGATGCCGGATCCATCAAAATGGATATCCAGAAAAATCCCGAAAAAGAAGTCATCAAAATCATAATAAATGATAACAACAAATAGGATCATCACGAATCGATTTAAATTGGAAATTTAATCCCAAAAAGGCAAATTGAGCAGAAACAACAAATTCAGTCGACTGACTCAGAGATTTCAGTCGACTGACTCAGGTCTTGGAAACTTTTTGTTTCCAGGTTCAGTCGACTGAACAGAGATTTCAGTCGACTGAATCATGCCTGGTGACATTCGGGTTCCAGGTTCAGTCGACTGAACAAAGATTTCAGTCGACTGATACTGGCCCAGGAAATTTCCTGACTTCAGCTCAGTCGACTGAACGCTCTGAGTCAGTCGACTGAACTGGGATTTCCAGTATTTTCAGCTTAAAAATGAAGAGGCAATCTCTTCGCAAATGCAACCGGACGAGCAATGGGCGCTAGGGGATTATGCCAATCGACGACCCGACCCTATAAGCTCTTCGATGCATTACCAAACCCTGTTCAAACATCCATAAAAGGATTTACACACAAATTTGACTTCAAACACCAAAAATTGAAATATTCACAAAACCAATCCAAATCAAGAGCAAATGCACATGAAGAAGTGTTAGGAATTCATACCTAACAACCAAAGATAATTATAAACATAGATGTGAGATAAAAATCTCACCTTTGAACCCAAAAACAATAAATTAGAAGCTTGAAGACAAGGGAAGATCAACCACACTTCAGTCTCAACACAAGAAGCTTGAATCTAAGCTTAAAAGAGAAACACTTCCCAAATTAGGTTTAGGAATTTTCTGAAATCAAAGAGAGAATGAGTTGGAGAAGAAGGAGATGATGCTTACCAATGCTTCTCTTTGAATTTGGAGCTAGAACTTGATTTGCAAATGGAAACTAGGGCTTAGGATTTTTAATTCTCTTTCTCTTCCACCATTATTCTCTTTAGAACTGAAAAGATAAGGAAGGAGGGATGAATGAAGAGAGGTGGTTTAGTTTTGGGTATTAAGTTGGCTAGTGGGCTGAACCCAAACCCATAGTGAAAAAGGTCAAATTTTTAGCTAGCTCCAAACATATCAATGTTTATTCTCAAAAAGATTGCAAACGGCATTTTGAACTCAATGGAAGGGGTCTCGAGTCCCAATTTGAATGTTTGCAAAAAGTAACTTTTTGGACTAAAATCCGACTAACGATACCATATTTAAATAAAACATTTAAATAGATAATTGTAAAATATACGGGTTGTTACAGACTCCCCTCCTTAAAGAAATTGTGTCCTCGCAATCATAAGAAATATTTGAACAAAAAGTAACAACCATAAAAGCATATCAACACAAAAGAAGAAATTTGAAATAAGAAGTTCACCTCAAAGAGCTCAAGAGAGTAAGTCCGGATGTATTCGCTCGATGAATTCTCTAGATTCCCAAGAGCAATCCTTAGGATTTGAGGACCATTGAACTTTCACAAGCGGGACATCTTTATTTCGAAGGCGTTTAACCTCCGAAGCAATAACACTAATAGGATGTTGCTCATATGTTAAATTAGGCAAAACTTCAATTTCTTCAACAACACCGGGCTCAAGAATAGTGTCGGAATCTCGAAGGCATTTCCGAAGTTGAGAGACGTGAAACACGTCATGAATAGCAGAAAACTGAGCCGGTAACGAAAGGCGATAAGCCATGGAACCAATGCATTCGGCGATGGGAAATGGGCCAATATATCAAGGTGCTAATTTTCCTGATCGACTGAAATGCACAACACCCTTCATAGGTGAAACACGAATGAACACAAAATCTCCCACATAGAATTCTAATTTCCTTCATCGGTTATCGGCATAGGATTTTTGCCTACTTTGAGCTTCTTTCATCCTTTGACGAATAAGGTCAATCTTTTCTGTGGAATCACGGATAAAATCTAGACCTAAAACCAGTTTCTCACCAACTTCAAGCCAACACGAAGGAGATCGGCATGGCCTTCCGTATAGTGCCTCGAAAGGTGCCATACCAATACTAGATTGGAAGCTATTATTATAGGAAAATTCAACAAGAGAAATATGATCTTCCCAACTTCCACCAAAATCAAGAACACATGCACGAAGAAGATCTTCAAGAGTTTGATTCACACGCTCGGTTTGTCCATCGAACTGAGGATGATAAGCGGTGCTAAAATTTAGCTTCGTCCCCAAAGCTTTTTGATGACCCTTCCAAAATCCACTATTAAACAATGGATCACGATCACTAACAATAGAAGTAGGAACTCCATGCAATTTAACAATTTCTTTAATAAAGAGTTTGGCCAAAAGAGGAACAGTTCGATTAGACCGAACGGGAATAAAATGGGCGGTTTTATTAAGTCTATCTACTATCACACACAAGCTATCATGACCCGAATGAGAACGGGGAAGGCCGTTAATAAAATCCATGGAAATTTGATCCCACTTCCATATTGGAATTTCCAATGGTTGCAATAACCCACCGGGCCTTTGATGCTCGGCCTTAACGAGTTGGCAAGTCATGCAACGCTTAACAAAGTTAGCAATATCAGATTTGATTCCCTCCCAGTAATAAAGTCGCTTCATATCCACGTACATTTTACTACTATCGAGATGAATGGTAAATTTAGAACGATGAGAATCTTCTAAAATATCTTTACGAAGATCAATAATATTTTGCACGATAAGTCTACCAAATTTTCGAATACCGTCACGAGCATCAATATCAAAGTCTTTCAAACCATCAATATCAATTTTATCCCTACAACTTTGGCCAAGAAGAACCAATTCGGGATCATGCTTTTGAGCTTCAAGAATGCGGTCTAAAAGAGAAGGATGAGCTTCAAGGCTACATAAAACAAGGGATGAGCATAAATCGGATTCACGATCTCGAACCTGACAAGTGGATAAAGTAGCGAGATCATTCCACTCGGATATCATCATGGAAACAACCGCTTGTCGCTTACGACTAAGGGCATCGGCAACAAGATTTCCTTTTCCGGGAGTATAAAGAATATCAAGATCATAAGATGCAAGGAACTCGAGCCAACGTTGTTGACGCAAATTAAGTTCCTTTTGAGAATATAAATACTTCAATGATTTATGATCGATATAGAGAACAAATTTCTCTCCCAAAAGATAATGGCGCCAAATTCTAAGGGCGAAAACAATAGCCGCGAGCTCTAAATCATGTGTGGCATATCTAGTCTCGGTAGGCTTTAATTGCCTAGAAGCATAAGCGATAACACGTTCCCGCTGCATAAGAACGGCTCCCAAACCAACACGACTAGCGTCGGTATAAATAATAAAGTCTTGGTTTCCATCGGGAATCACAAGAATAGGAGCATCGGAAAGGAGTTCTTTTAATTTTTGAAAAGCAGCTTCACATTTGTTAGACCAAATGTATTTAACTCCCTTCTTTGTCAAACTAGTGAGAGGCACAAAAATTTTAGAAAAGTCATTTATGAACCGACGGTAATAGCCCGCCTGTTAACTCCTCTATTCCACGACTAACGACCTAGAGAATGAACGGGCAAACATATGCGACCTAGCGACCTAGCGCATAAAGCAGATCCATGCGATATAACCTAGCGACCTAACTACCTAAAGGTTTCCGCGACTTAACGACCTAACCACTTAGTGAAATAACAAGGCCGAAGATTCAAAGCGACCTAACATATAATGACCTAAAGAATTAACAGGCAAGCGACCTAACAGGTTCGAAAGGCAAGCGACCTAACTGGTTCAAGCATTCAGCAACCTAACGAGGTAAGAGGGGAGCGACCTAGCGACTTAGCGTGTTAGAAGCAAAGAAGGATTGCATGCATTTTGTCTTTATAGGTCGCTAGCAACCTAAGCAAAACTGAGACCCCTAGGTCGCTCACGACCTATGACTTAGCGATATGATCAAGTGATGCAGTGCACTCTTGTTAAGCCGTTAACCATGTCTATTAGGTCGCCCATGACCTACGACCTACGACCTTCCCCTAGGTCGCTCACGACCTACGACCTAACTCCAAAAACTCCCTATAAATACTGCACCAACTCCAACTTGAAGGGGACTTTTGGATCATTTTCTGGAGCACCTATACTCTGTTGTTCTCTCGACTCAACCGACACTTCAAACACTCCAAACACTGAAGACGCTTCAAAGAACTTCAAGAGGAGATCAAACATATTCAACATGAATTCGAAAGAGTCTTCTACATCGAAGTTCTAGCTACTCGTCTAAAGTGTTGTAATCAAAGTATATTGTAAAGAGTTGTAACCGAATCATCAATAAAGAAGATAAAGTGGACGTAGGCTTAATTTTGAGCCAAACCACTATAAAATTGTTGTCTCTTTACTTTTCTGCTATTTTCGGCTTATTTCTAGTTCCCGTACCAACAGGTGGTGCTTTCACTTTTTCTTTACACACACCGAGGTGTTAGCGTTCAATTTTCAGCGTTAACATTTTGGTGCTTTCACTGAGAACACAACTCAGGAATATTGTCATCATTGCTTCACAAGAGTTTGTGGAAAAAGTTTCTTTGAAAACTAGCAGTTTGTCGAAAATAATGGCTCTCGGAAGAAAGCGCAAGTCTACCAGATCCGTCAATACTCATGATAACACCGCTACTTCTCCTTCATCAAGTCAAGCAGCTCTAACCAATGGAGTGACACGAGCGTAGTTAGATGCTGCTGTGTCTGGGTTATATCAGCAAATTGAAACCCAGAACACCATAATGCTAGAAAGGTTGAATGCTATGCTCGGAGCTAACCGTCAACCAGCGAATAATGAGGAAAATTTTGCTGATGCTGTTCACAACTCTGAAGGGAGGAACATTCCTCAAAGGGCAGCTGGCACTGCCGAAAGGGCACCTCCCCAAGCCAGAGTGACAAGGCCACAACCAACTCTCCACGAATGTTTGTTTAAGCAAACTTCCGAGAAAATGGCTGATGACTGCCCCGCAGAGCCTCTGAACAACGAGGAATACCTCTCCAAAATGATATGACAGATCATGAAAGAGAGCATGCAAAGAAATGAAGATGAGAACGACTGGTGGTTTGCTCCAAGTAAAACTCCGTTCACTGAGAAAATTCTAAAAGCTGAATTTCCAAGAAAGTTTGTTCCTCCTACCATTCCAGCTTACCAAGGGACAAGCGACCCTAATCAATTTTTGTACAAATACGACTGGCACATGACGGGTGCTAGGGCAACGGATGAAATTAAATGCCGGTAGTTTTCGGTGTACTTGGAAGGGGTGGCACTACTCTGGTTTACAAAGCTGCCGGCCCGATCTGTAGACCAGTTCTCCGATTTAACCCGGAAGTTTAAAGAACAATTCAGACTATACGCTTCAAAGGCAAAAGACATAATGTCATTGTCCAGCCTTGAGCAAAATCTGGGAGAGTCTATCAAGTCCTTCTTGAATCGCTTCAATATAGCTCTGGCTGAAGTCGACAACGCGGAGCCACGGATGGTTTTGACTTATCTGATGCGGGCTATCAATAAGTCAAGTTAATTTGGGAAATGGCTGAAAATGAAGGAGCCAAATTCACTCGAGAAATTTTATAAGAAAGCTGACGAGTTCATGCGCTTGGAAAATCTTCCTGCACCAGTGAAAGTGGTGGCGACAGGAGTGGAGAATAACATTGCTGCTTCAGCTAAGAAAGATTCCGGAGGTCAGAAGAGGGAGAATAATGATGGGAAGAAACAAAAGGATATAAAGAAACCTCGCTTCTTTAAACCCTCAGATTTCACCCCCTTAACCGACACTCCGGAGAATATCTTCTTTGCCACCAAAGATGCCGTGGAGTATCCTAAACCGGCTGAGATAAAGCCTGGAAAGAATGCTATGCGAAATGGAAAATTCTGTCGATTTCATAACAACCCGGCCATGATACCAACGAATGTCGTCATTTGAAGAGCTTGATTGAAGAATTGCTAAGACAAAACAAGCTGCAACAGTATGTTAAGAGGAACAGAAATGACACAACTTCGTCTGCTCAGGGGTAGCAACCCCCTACTAACCCATCTGGCTCGGGTGAGGACACTACCGCACATGAATCTGAAAGGCCTATTATCAATGTGATTACAGGAGGTCCACACCCAGCGGGCAAAAGCTGGGGTGAGATGGAAAGATACGCTCGTGCTTTGAAATATACCCCAGCGGAAGAAGATGTTTTTGTTTTAGAAGACGCTGCACCCCTGAAATAGCAGAGAACTTCTAATGATGACATTGTGTTTAAAGCTAGGGATTCTATGGGTGTTGAAGCTCCGACCATGGATCCCTTGGTCATTTCTGCAGGAATTGGGCCAGCAATTGTAAGGCGGGTGCTTGTTGATTGCGGCGCCCCTTGCAATATACTCTTCAAGAAGACATTTGATCAAATGAAGATTCCAATGATTGATGTTCAGGCTTCATCGCAGAAGGTTGTTGGGTTTACTGGGGAACCACAGCAGCCAATTAGAACTGTCGACTTGTTTGTAGAACTTGGAGAGCGACAGGAAAAGGTGGTTCGGAAACAGACTTTTGTAATTGTTGACGGATTTTCTACCTACAATGCCTTCCTGGGCCGGCCAACCCTAGCTGCATTCAAAGCCATTCTTGCCCCGTGGTGCCTAACTATGAAATTTCCCAGAGATAATGGTGTTGGTGTCATTAAAGGGGATCAAAATGCTGGGCGGGAATGTTATCTGATAGAGCTTCGAGAGGCAAGGAAGAGAGAGATGGGAAAAGATGCGGCAGCCTCGCTCCGCATCAAAGAGCCAACCTCGTAGCAAGTACAGGGTGGCCCCTGCACTGGTGAGCATAGTGGTGCAAGGAAAGAAATGGACCCCAGAAAGGGCAGTGCAAGGGAGAATAGAGTGGTGCCAGTGGAAATAACAGTATCAGTACCTGTTGACCTTAAAGACCCAAACAAAGTGCTAAATGTGGGTTCACAACTCAGTGTGGCGGTTCAAAATATGCTGATATCTTTTTTGAAAGCGAATCTGGATGTATTCGCATGGAGTCAAGCCGATATGTGCGGAATATCTCCGGAGATTGCTGTACATACTTTGAATATTGATTCAAAGTTCACACCCGTGAAGCAGAAAAGAAGAACCCAAGGTCCAGAGAGGTCAGCAGCGCTAAAGGAAGAAGTAGATCGGCTCATGGAGAATGGTTTCATCAAAGAGTCCACCTATCCAAATTGGGTTTCAAATCCAGTACTGGTTAAAAAAGCAAATGGAAAGTGGAGAGTATGCATTGATTTTTCAGACTTAAACAAAGCTTGCCCCAAAGACTGCTTCCCGTTGCCGAGGATTGATCAGTTGGTAGATGGAACAGCCGGGCACGAATTGTTGTCTTTTATGGATGCTTACTCCGGGTATAACCAGATTATGGTGCATGAGCCGGATCAGGAGGATACGAGCTTCATCACCGATGTTGGTCTTTACTGCTACAAAGTCATGCCCTTCGGACTGAAGAATGCAGGTGCAACATATCAAAGGCTTGTTAATGCAATGTTCAAATCACAGCTTGGGAAAACTATGGAAGTCTATGTTGATGATATGTTGGTGAAATCAAAGAAAGCAGTTGACCATATGGATCACTTAGCAGAAATGTTCGCAATTCTCCGAAAGTATGGAATGAAGCTCAATCCTTTGAAATGTTCATTCGGAGTAGAGTTCGGGAAATTCTTGGGATTTATCGTAAGCGCTAGGGGCATTGAAGCTAATCCTGCTCAAATTACTGCTCTGAGAGAAGTCAAAGCCCCTAGGACAAAGAAGGAACTGTAGAGCCTCAATGGGAAAGTTGCTGCTTTAAGTCGGTTTATTTCCAAAGCCACTGATAAATGCATCCCCTTCTTTGACGCTCTAAAGAAAGGAAAGAAAAACTTCGAATGGACTCCTGAATGCCAGAAAGCTTTCGATGAACTAATCCGTCACATGGAAGCGCCTCCAATACTTTCCAAGCCAAACAATAGCGAAGATCTTTTCATATACTTAGCAGTTTCGTCTCATGCCCAGTCTACAATATCAGCAAAAGATTCATTGTGGCAGAAATGAATTATTCAATGCTAGAAAAGCTCGCCTATTGTCTACTGATTGCTTCCAGATAGTTGAGGCCATATTTTCAAGCTCACCCTATCAAAGTTCTCACTGATCAGCCCCTAAAGCAAGTCCTATTTCGCCCTGAAACTTCAGGCCGTCTTATGAAGTGGAATATTGAACTTAGCCAATATGATATCGCTTACCATCCCCGAAGAGCAATCAATGGGCAAGCTTTAGCAGATTTCATTGCAGAATACACAGGTAAGGGTGAAAGTGAGGAAGAGGTTACAGTTGACATCCCAACCAGATGAAAGTTATAGGTTGATGGCGCAAGAAATGATTACTGTTCCGAAGCTAGGGTTGTGCTTGAAACCCCCGAAGGGCGATCATTATGTTACGCATTGAGATTGGAATTTCCTTCTACAAATAATGAAGAAGAATATGAAGCTCTAATTGTTGGATTAAAGATTGCAAAAGAACTGAACATCAAAGCATTGCAGATCTTCAGTGATTCTCAGCTTATTGTATGTCAAGTCAAGAAGGAGTTTCAAGCTAAAGGTGGAAATCTACATGCTTACTTGTCAAAGGCTTGTGAGCTTCTCGATGATTTCGTTCACTATTCGATAAGCCACATACCTCGAGAGGAAAATATGAAGGCGGATTCTCTCGCAAAGTATTCAAGTTCCGGAGAAGCTCAGTTATTGGGATTGGTTCCTGTGGAGGTCTTGTCAGCTCCAAGCACTGATGAGATGGATATCGACTGGATCATGGCTGTTTCTCAAGAACAAGAGTCATGGATGACCCCGATCAAAGAATATCTACTCAACAGCTCCCTGCCGGAGAATTCTAAAGAACGCCGAAAGCTGTTAAGAAAAGCATCGAGATATGTAATTCAAGACGGCCGGTTATAAAGGCGGGGATTCTCAATGCCATTACTCCGATGTGTAACTAAGGAAGAAGCCAAGACAATTCTAGCAGAGGTGCACGGAGGAGAATGTGGGGATCGTTCAAGTGGCCAAACTCTTGCCAAGAAAGTTCTCCGGTATGGGTATTTTTGGCCAGATATTAATCGAGATGTTGCTATCTACTCCCGAAAATGTGACAAGTGCCAGAGATTTGCAAAAATCCAAAGAGCACCTTCCACCGAACTAACACAGATGGTCAGTCCATGGCCATTCGCCATTTGGGGGATAGATCTAATCGGACCTTTACCAATTGCCAAGTCGGGAATCAAATATGCTATTGTTGCTGTTGATTATTTCACTAAATGGGATGAAGCTGAACCTTTGGCTACTATTACCTCTAAAAGGATGATAAATTTTGTGACTAAAAATATCATTTGCAGGTATGGTGTGCCGCAGAAGATAATCACAGACAATGGTACTCAATTTGAAAGCAAAGAGTTCTAGGACTTTTGCAAGCGATTCAAAATCCGAAAAAGCTTCTCAGCGGTGGCTCACCCGCAAGCAAACGGGCAAGTGGAGGCAGTAAACAAAATTATCAAGTCAACCATCAAAAAGCAGCTTGAAAAAGCAAAAGGTGGATGGGTTGATAAGCTACCACTAGCACTATGGGCATACAGAACAACCCATAAAACTACGACTGGGCACACTCCATTCTCATTGGCATACGGATCAGAAGCGATGATACCAGTAGAACTAGAAATCCCTTCACACAGGAGAATTCATTTCAACCAGACTGAAAACGAAAAATTACAACTCGAAGCACTTGACTTTCTTGATGAAAGAAGGGAAGAAGCAAGGCTCGGAGTTGCGGCCCATCAGCAAAGGATAGCCAGGCTCTTCAACTCTATAGTTCGTTAACGAAGCTTTGAGATCGGGGACTTAGTCTTGAAAAGGATCATGACATCAACTGGAGTGTTGGGACCGAATTGGGAAGGACCATATGTCATAGGCAATAAACTTCTTGATGGTACCTTCAAACTCACAACTGTCGAAGGAGATCCAATCCCGAGAGCCTGGAACAGCAACCATTTGCGTCCATATTTTATTTAAAAAGCTCTGCTTGAAATTGTAAAATGATTATGGATGTGTTAGTTGTATTGTAAACCATTGTAAAATCAGTGATAATCAATAAAAGAGCTATAAAGTGGATGTAGGCCCAATTCTTGGCCGAACCACTATAAATTTTGTGTTCTTTATTATTATAAAATGCATGTTTCATTTCGATGTGTAAATACTCTAAATGTATTGCTAAAATGTCGATTTAATATTGCAGGCCGTTAAAACAAAGCTTACCCATCACGAGGCCAAGTGAGCCCTGTAAATCACTCAATAAACAAATTTCAAGTCATAAAAGTTCCAGATTCAAATCCTGCATAAGGTGGATTTCACACAAAAAGTTAATGATTCCGCCGAAGGGACACCTTCCCAAAGCAAAGGAACCAGGGCCTTGTTAATTAGTTACGATCGTCTGTATAAACAGACATCTAATTAGATAACTTGCGCCTACCCCGTGGAATCACTTAATAGTGAAATACACTTCTTCAGATGGAACAAACCACTTGCAAAAGAAAGGAACACGTGCTTGGAAACGATAACAGGGAACCGCTGATGAGCAGACGATGAAGAGACATGGGCGAGCGGACACAAAAGCAGCCAAAAAGGAGTCTTCTCCAAAAAGGTTGGCGGAACCACCGAAGGGGAACCTTCTCCAAAATGAAGACACCAGGCCCTTGGTAACTAATTGCGATCGTTTGTGCAAACGAACGTCTAGTTGGATAGCTTGCGTCTGCCCCGTGGATCCGCTAAACCGAGAGACGCAACCTTCCTGACAAGCCAATCAACTAAAGACTTCTACGGAGGCACATGCCCTCTTCGGAGGCATGCCGAAAAATGAAAGTTCTCTTCTCAACAAAAAAGGTTGGTGGAACCACAGGAGGGGCACCTTCCCAAGTGGAAGGCACAGGGCCCTTGTTAACTAGTTGCGATTGTTTGTGAGAACAAACATCCAATTAAGTAACTTGCGTCTGCCCCGTGGATCCATTTAACTATGAGAAAGTAACTTCCAGGCAATCAAATAAAGACCTCTCCGGAGGCACAAGACCTCTTCGGAGGCGCAAGACCTCTCCGGAGGCACAAGATCTCTTCGGAGGCATAAGACCTCTCCCGAGGCACCACAAGCCCTCTTTAGAGGCACAAGCCTTCACCAAAGGCACACACTGCCCTCTTCGGAGGCAGAAGACCTTCCCCAAGGCACGCAAGACCTCTTCGGAGGCGCAAGACCTCTCCGGAGGCACAAGACCTCTCCAGAGGCACAAGACCTCTTCGGAAGCACAAGACCTCTTCGAAGGCACAAGACCTCTTCGGAGGAACGTCCCAGAATGAAATACTCTTCTCAAACAACAAAAGTTGAAGGAACCACCGAAGGGGCACCTTCACAACATAAAGGCACAGGGCGCTTAATAATTGGCTGCGATCGCTTGTGCAAACGATCATCCAATCAAGTAACTTGCGTCCGCCCCGTGGTTCCATTCGACTGTGATGAAAGTAATTTCAAGCAAGCAGAACAAAAAATACCTCCAACGAGGCACAATAAAAATATATAAAAAATAAAATAAAATAAAGCCCTCTTCAGAGGTCCGCTTTACTGCATAGGAGAGTCCACTTCTCAGAAATAAAAAGTGACCATCTCTGAAAGTTAAAGTGTAAAAACTTCCCCAAAACGAGGCGCATTCTATTAAAGTAGAATAATACTTCCACAAAAACGGAACAATTATTCTATAAAATAAGAATACGAGTGTCCTCGAAATGAAGAATATTACAATGAGCCGTGGTATGGGGGCAATATGATATAACATAGCTACATTAATAAAAGTGATACTCTAGAAACATACCACAAGCTCATTGCAATATTATGCAAAGTAAACAAAGGAACTTGTGCAAAAACAAGGAATAAATGCATTCACACATATACTAACAAGAAATTGTACAAGTAAAAAGTGTCATTTTTATTCCATACTACCAAATTTTTGTACATATGCAGGTTTCAAGCGGAGGCCTGTATCTGCACAATCTTTGGTCAGTACATACAAAAAGCAAAAAAGCAAAACAATAAGCATGAAGTCAGTTCATCACTCCTTCTTCCCGCTACCTTTGGAGCTCTTGCCCGGCTTGATAATTAATTTCTGAAGCCGGCGTTGACAGGTCGGGGAAGAAGGAGAAGGAGGTATGGCTGAGTCAACTTCCGCTTCCTCTCCAGTGGCAGAAGTGCTTTTCCTCCTCTTCTTCGTAATTGCGCGCTTCCCCTTCTTCTTTGAAGAAGACTCACTGCCCGGAGTAATTAGCTCAGATAGCTTCGTGTCATCATCATAAGTTTGCTTCGGTGTCTTTTCACCTTCTCCAAGTTCCTTGGCCTTCTGCTCTTGCAAAGCAGGTGGATCATCCCAGCCTCGAAGGGCTTCTATTTGCTCTTCCTGCGACCCTGGCTGAGAAGCAGGAGTGATTTGAAGGGACGGAGGAGGGACAGCTGGAAGGGAAGAAGTTTGCGCAGCGCTCAGAATTTCCGCTACAGAAGAAAATAAGTTAAAATCAGTATTCTCCGAAAAAAGAGAAGATATTGGCTCATTAGGACTTAAGTAATAAGCGAGAAATTCATCAAGCTCAGGTGAAGCAAACGAGTAATCCGCTTGACTTAGTTCAACGTTGAAGTTACCTGAAAAAGTTGGCTTTATAATGTCAATCTCATAGGCTTGTGCTTCGGCGCTTTCTTCACCTTTGTCTCCGCCCTGTGCAGTTGTAATATCGATTTCGGCTTTAGCAGGAGACTGAGAACGGGGACTGGAGCCTATGATATCAACGTCGGCCGAAGTTGAAGTATGGGCAGGGGCAGTCGGAGATACTTTCTGTCCCAGATGCTCCCCTGCCACTGCTTCTGCTCTCGCTCTAGCGAGTTGCTCCTTTCCTCTGGCAAGAACGGCACGAGTTTCATCATCAAAATAATATGCCTCAAGCTCTGCCTCATCATAGCCAGCACCTCCGAGCATATCAACCGCAGCCTCCCACACTTCAGCCAAGGTGATCTCGTACTTCGGGCCCAAGAATGAGAGGCTTCCGTGCCCCAAAACACTATAAAGATAAAAATCAAATAAAGTTGAGCTAATATTGGCCTTCGTTGCTTCGTGCGAGTGCTCGGCTGCTTCCTTTCCAACGATGGCCTCATCGCGCTCTTTTTCGGTCTTCAATAACTGAGCTTGCAACCTTGTAATTTCCAAATCTTGAGAGCTAACTTTTCCCACAGCTGGACGGTGTCATTGCGGTATTTTTCAACAACATGCTGCTCCGCTTCAAGTTTGGCTTCAGCATCTCACTGAGCAGCATGAGCATCTCGAACTTGCTTCTGGAGCATCTCTTCCTTTTGTGTATAGGAAGTGGAAGAAGCGGCAAGCTCATTCTTTAGTTTCTCAACTTCGGCCTCAAGTCTCCCATAGTCATCGGCAATGCTCTTCATTTCAGCGTCGTGCTGTTCGAGAATTTTTTGCCATTCAGACTTGTCATTTTCCATGGTCAACATAGCTTCGATGTTGGCGCGATTTACTCTTTGAAGTTCATCAACAAGCTTTTGCCATCTCGACATTCTCTCGATATCAAGTTTAACGGCGTCAAGATTTCATAACATGGCTTGTTTATCGATAGGGACCAAATCGAGATCAAAATGAACTCCCTTTAAGCACCAGTGCGGAAACCGGCTTTGGAGAGTTGTCGGGCCTTGTTCAACCTGATATCGAGGCCTGCTAATGATTGTCTGAATATCAGTTTTCTTGAGTGCAGGAGAACCAGATGGAATTTCTATAGAAATAGGAGCATCAGGCTTTTCAGAAATTGCAGACGCGTCACTAAGCTTGGCCCGTTTGCTTGGATCGCCGACAACGTGACTCTTCCCTTTATCATCATTAGATTTGCTTTTGTGAGAGTCATCATCTCTCTGGGATGAATCATGTCGTTCATCTCCTCTCCTATGGCGCTCCTCATAGTCCCGCCTTTCACGAGCTTTTCTAGCGGCTCTTTCTTCATCGGTTTCCCTATGAACTTGGAGATAGCGCCTGTGATCATAAGTGTCACACCCTCCATAGCGCCGGAAGTCGTCGTAGTATGAGCTACTACACCCCATTGAAGAATCTGAAAATGAAAAAGAGATAGAATTTAGAAATCTCCAGGAAAAGGGAGCTAAGTGCGTATAAGTGCCAAAAATCCTAAGTGTGTGTGATGTGCAAACTATGCGCGTCAAACTACAAACCGCTCTTCGGCTTAGGAATGATATCAGATTTTGCGGCAAGAGTCAACTCTCGGGTCAACGAAAGCGGTCGTAAAGCGGATGTCGCTTCGATCGCAGGAGAGGCAACTTTAGTGTTGACGGTATCGTCTTTTAAAAGCTCGCGTGAAGTCACCATTAAGTCACTTAGCTCACCAAAAATGTCTTCACCGTCGTGCCGAGCGGAACTTCCTATTTTAGTTTCTTCATCGGCTGCCTTCTCCGGGCATTGAGGAGTTTCCTCCTCTTCGATAACCAGAGAAAATGTAAGTTTGCTAGATGACCCCGCAACGTCAGTGGAAGTAGAACATTTTACCAATGAAGCCTCTGCAATAGGTTCCCTCGGTGCAAGTTCCTTTGCAGAAACCGAGGCATTTGACGTCTCTGTTGGGGAACCGGGGGCATCATGAAGCTGAGTGGATCGAGAGGAATGTAAAAGTCCGAATTGATGCAAAAATTCGTCCTTCAGCAAGAATTTGATGCTTCTCTCCTCAACCGCCACAGCGCTCAATCTTTCAAAAGTTGGCTTGTGAATGGGATCTCTAGAAGGAGGAGGAAGTGCTACAAAAGTAAAGAATGAAGTTAAGTATTTGACAGCTTTAATTTCGAAAAGCTCAGAAATGAAAGAATGAAGATAAGCATTCTTACTTCCTACTCTCCAAATGGCGTAGAATCCCGGAGGACAGCGGACGAAGAAGAATTGGTTCAAGAATCCATGGGCACTGTCGGGAAGATCAATGATCAGTCTACGGTTCCGAGCACTCCTCACAAGTGTGATAGAAGGGTGATCTTTGTTTTTCGCAAAAGTGCACAAGTAACAAATCTCTTCGAAGCTCGGAAGACGGTCAAGTGTCCTCCTGAACAATACACACAATCCCATTAAGATGGCGTAGCCATTGGGATGCAGTTGAAAGGGAGAGATAGTTTATCGAAGAAGAAGCTGTCGAAGAAAATCATTGAAGGGCGGAATAGCTCCATTCAAGCACATCTGACGATTAACTGCGACAAAACCAAGAGGTGGCCTGTCAACACTATCGTTTGCTCCGGGAAGCAAAGCGTCTGCTTCAGCAATACCAAACTGAGTACATAGTTGGTTGAACGCCCGATGATTCAAAGTAGTCGAAATTCTTTCTAGAGGACTATCCAAGAGATTAGCTATAGGGGAGACTTCTTCAGCTTGCCCAACTGTCTCTTCTTGTTGAGAATTCATTCTACACAAGGAACTGGACATTCAAATATAAAGGTGCACGTTTCCTAAAAGTGTGTGAAGTGTTGTGCAAAACAACTGAAATGACAAGTAAATAAAATTGAACTTGAAATAGTACTGATTGATGCACGTCAATTCAGAAAGTATCAAAGCTTGTTATTAAACCAAAGTTAAGTGTAGTATCAATGCAGATGATATTTAGCAATGTGTAAGTTGTAACTGTATGAATTTTGCATTGACACTTCATTTAATCAGTTGAATCGCAATACTTCATCTTTAACCAAATTCATGCTGTTTTGTTTAAATAAAATATCAGTTCTTTAATCTAATCCATCGCTCGATCTGGGTGGTCGATGATGAGTATATTCGTCCCATTTTTCTGCAAATGTTATGATTAACAGGTTATTACCATTAAAGTTAGTATAATCTATAAAAGAGTGCAGCGAAATTCAATCAGTTAAAGTTCAAACAGTTCATCTCGGCAGTTCAAATTGAAGATTCAAGATTGAGTTCCATCAAATTTTTACAAGTAATCAAGCTTAAGCAACTTAGCATAAGTTGAAGTTCCACCAAGTTATTCTGTTCAAGGCAACAAGTTCATTATTCATGCTCCTACAAGTTAAATTTATGCTTCAGGACAAGGCAGCGCATTTCTGTCTAAGTACTATGTAACGACCCACTATTTTGGACCATTCAAATCGAGAATAATCCACACATGTCTGACTTGAATAGTTCAAAATATCAGATTGTTAATTTAAATTTGGCAAAACTCAGCATATACGGTAAATAAATCAATCGCAGAATCACAGACACAGAGTAATACAATAATACGCAGCGGAATAGATAAAATAGTAGTTCATGAACCTACTATATACACATCAGAGTTAGAAATAAAATACAACAGAATATCTCAAGTACAGTGAAGTCTTCAGTACAATAGATGACTTCTCTGGACAAATCAACTAGAAGAGCTGAAAGCTGAGGCGATAGTTGGATCTCCAAAGGAAGCTCCAAACTCCAAAGGTGAGTCTCAAATGCTGTATCAGTCGGTCTGACCCGAGCGTAAAGCAAAACACAAAACACTCGAGTCAGGATTAACATTCTTATATCAATAAATCCAACTCAAGTGAAATATCAATTGAAATATAAGTAACTTAAAGGATGTTTGGGATAACCATCCTCTAAGGATCTGCAGAACTATCTACAATATAGAAATATACACTATAACACCGTGGTCATTTCAATTTAATTTATACTTCTAAACCCAATTATCATTTCAATTCAAATATATCTATTTTTCCAAAATATATATATATATATATAAAAAGGTTAAATAATTTATAAATTGAAGTATTTAAAATTTCCTCAAGTCTCACAAATCGATTCAAATCAACTCAAATTCCAAATTCAAATTTATTCAAAGCTTAATTCATCAATTCCATACAGTTCTCAATAGACCATTTAAATTTTCACTATATTTCAAAGCTTTAATATTCAACATTTCAAAGTTAAATTTAACAGTTTCATATAGCTCTTTATTTAACTTCATTATTATCTAATCAGGGAATAGTCACTTAATAAATTCAATATCATTTAACTAGCCTTAAGTTACATTTTTACTAAATATTTCCTTAAATTTATTTAAACAAGAAATATTCATTAATTTTTTTTAATCAAATCCAAGTTAAAAATCAGATCTTAAATCTCAATTTCAATAAGTTTCAAATCGGTTTAATTAAATAAAATTATCTTCCCAACCTTACTTATTCAAATCATTACCAAAATCTATTTTGAAATATAAATTTACATACTTAACCATATTATATGTATTAACTCAATCTTAATTAAATTAATTATTATTATTAAATCTATATACATCATTACCATTTATAGATAATTATTTAAGAATCAAGATTTATTAAAACCATGTATTTCTTTCCAAAACTATAGGATTTATTTTTCAAAAAATATATATATATGGACCAACAGTGTCTGTATATAATTCGATCATATGGTGAAGTGATACGGATATTTATCATTTCAATCCGTAATTTAAATATATACGGGTAGATATCCTTCAACCCGTAATCCCAATTCAGTTCAAATGAAAATCGCTTGGGTTTATCATTTCAACCCATAACGATTTTCTCCTATTCTAAAGTCCGTTCGGGTATGTATCATTTCAACCCATAGTGAATTCTATACTAACAGGGAACTTGCAGAGTGATAACAGATAAAAAAAATATAACAACAGGCATATCTCATCAGTATAAATAACAGATACGGGTGTCAGATGTCACAGGTGAACAGATACAAATAATAGTAATAACAGGCATATAATACTAGATACTGGTGTCAGATGTCACAGGTGAACAGATACAGATAATATCATATATACAACAATGAAATTAACTAACAACAGTAATATTTCAATTGTCGTTTCAATTGAAACTGAATTTAATAAATAAAAGAACGTTAATCGTGAGTGATTGCTCACCTTTCGAGGCTAGAGAAGATAGACAAAGAAATGAGCTACGAATTCCAAATCAACGCTAGATGGACACGACTCGATGGAGAAAAACAGACACAACGGACAAAGCTGATAATGGGAAATCGATGAGAATGACTCAAATCAGTTTGATAGAACTAATATAAAAATAAAAATAAATATTACTTCCTTGAAATCAAACATATGCAGATCTATCTATGAACACTTGTATGCAAATTTCATTTATAAACAAGTATATATTTATATAGACTTTTAATCAAAAGATATGCAAACAAAATATATTGTAAGCCTTTACTGCACGCGTATCTGACACGTGTTTGCATCTAGTATATATTTTCAAAAGCTAATATAAACCTTTATGCCAGCCGAAACTTATACAAACTTATTATAATTTACGAAAACAATATATATAAACATCAAATTGATTTATATACAAACTATATTACAAACGTATTTATATATAAGTCTAACTATAGAGAAACAAAACATACTTTATATATATACTTAAAAAATTGAAAAGAAGAAAAAAATAAATAATTAAATAAATACTTATATTATATTTCTTTCAAAACTTCATATCCAGATTTCCAAATAATAACATGACTTATCTAGAAAAACTGTTGCGACACAATATAAACAATTTCATGTAAAACTATATAGATGTAAAGACATGCGCATATATACGTATCCTAAAAATTATACTTTGTTTTGAACACAATATAAACAATTTCATGTAAAACTATATAGATGTAAAGACATGCGCATATATACATATCTTACTCTGCTAAAAAAAACAACAGCAATGTCACAATGCAAACTCCTCTTTGGAACAACTTATTTGTTATGTATAGATATGTATGTTGTATAAATAATATACCTTAAAGCAATATCAAACAAAGAAGCATGGAAAAATGGAGAGGGTCTAAGTCTCGGAGAGGAGGGCTGTCTGGAAGGCCGAAGGTGGTGGAGTGCATGGTGGTTGCACGTGGGTCTGGGCGGCGGAAAGGAAGGCCGGAACTTTGGGGACGGTGGTAGGGAGAGAAGGACTGGGTCGGAGAGTGTTCGGCAATCAAGGCAAAAGGGAGAGGGAGGTGATTTAGGCGGTCATGGCAGATGCTAGCCTGGGTTAGTTCGGAGGCCATGAGGTTGCTGGGTGGGGCTAGTCGAGTGGAAGCTTGGAGTCAAGGCAATTGCGGAAGGAGATGGCGGAGAAGAACGGCGGTGGTCGGGATGGATGAGAAGGCTATAAGGCTTTAGGAATTTGATTTCTCTTTTTTCATATGAATGGCCGAGGAAGAAGGTGAAAGGCAGGGGCAGGTGGATTTCAATCCAAACAAGCAAAGAGATGAACAGGAAAACAACTTTATATATTACTTATTAAACTGACATAGGAAGAATAGGAAAAGAGAGGAAATATAAAGGAGAGGAGAGCAAGCGGAAATGAGGAGGAATAGTGGAAATATTTATAAATATAGGTGAGCAGAGTAATAGTCAAGAATCAATACAGAGTGAATTGAATAGAAACGTTCCCCTCTGATTCAGCTGACTCATAAAAGCCAATTACTAATTAATAATGTGGTGAAGTCTGTACGCTTCAAATTTCGAAACCATAGGAAATAGTAAAGTCACGGACTGGTGCCGGTACGGTTACCGCTTTTCACGGATTACGCTGTTAACCGGACTTCAAAACACAAAAGTGAATATACTGAAGAGATCAGCACGACGAGACGATCAAAATGGTGTACAAATATTGGTGGTACGATCATCCGATCAAAAGTCGATAATCGGTACCAGAAAATGCTGCTATTTAGCCAGAATTAAGATAAATGGAGCAATAGAAGTCCAAATTTGGAAAAACGAAAGATGAGTCCCACTCAGAAGAGAATTTAGAAATTTTCTATAGAAAAATATTTAGGTTTGGAAAATATTTTATTACCATCAATTATTAACTGATTTAAATTGAAATAGAATTTTACAAGAAAATAAACTTTAATATTATCAGATGAAAATTTACCAGTTGCTATGATTAAATAGACTTATTCCAAATAATAAATTTTCTTTTCAAATTTTATTGTTTAAAATTTCACAAAATTTCAAATAAATACGTTATTAAAACAAATCAAAATTTATGGGTCGTTACATACTAGCTCGGCCGCGACCTAAAACTTATGTCACAAGGAGTCAAGTCGCTGAATTTGTTAAGTCGTTCGGCTTCTCTTAGGTCGTAAGGGTTTTTAGGCCGTTTGGTTTCTTAGGTCGCAAATTAGTAAGTCGTTCGATCCACTAGGTCGCATATGAAATAACTCAGCAATCCCGAGCTATTTCCCGCCAAAACCGCTCTGTCCTAATCTTCAATTACACCTCGCCACGCGTTCATCAACCATTATGCCGCCTGAAGCAGTATGATTAAACCCATTAACCCGATAGCATCATCTCCCCCATTGAATCTCCAGGAACCGCCACTAAACTTCTCGAATTCAAAGCGCTTATTAGCTTCGAAGCAATCGCCGGCGATTCGATAAAAATCGAAGATGAATCCAAGTGTGCTTTCGTGACGGGACAACGAAAATGGTGTGGAGAAGATTATGGGGATCGATGATAAACACGGAAAATAGGTGCTTAAAGTTACCTAAATTCGATGATCGAAGTTGACGATTAGGATGAGAAGAAGCGAATTCTGCAAGCTCGAGTACGTTAATGGCGACAGAAGTGGGTAATCAAGTGAAGAGGAAGAAGCGAGTTAATGGACTATATAGGAGGGAAAGAAGAAAGTGAATCGGCACGTGGTTTTGTTAATTTGTTAGGTCGCCCACGACCTAGAGCAGATATATCGAAACACACGACCTATGACATAGGCGTGTACTTCGAGGGGAAAATGTTTACTCCTCTATTCCACGACTAACGACCTAGAGAATGAACGGGCTAACAAATGCGACCTAGCGACCTAGCGCATAAAGCAGATCCATGCGATATAACCTAGCGACCTAACTACCTAAAGGTTTCTGCGACTTAACGACCTAACCACTTAGTGAAATAACAAGGCCGAAGATTCAAAGCGACCTAACATATAACGACCTAACGAGTTAACAGGCAAGCGACCTAACTGGTTCGAAAGGCTAGCGACCTAACTAGTTCAAGCATTCAGCGACCTAACGAGGTAAGAGGGGAGCGACCTAGCGACTTAGCGTGTTAGAAGCAAAGAAGGATCGCATGCATTCTTTCTTTATAGGTCGCTAGCAACCTAAGCAAAACCGAGACCCTTAGGTCGCTCACGACCTATGACTTAGCGATATGATCAAGTGATGCAGTGCACTCTTGTTAAGCCGTAAACCATGCCTATTAGGTCGCCCATGACCTACGACCTACGACCTTCCCCTAGGTCGCTCACGACCTACGACCTAACTCCAGAAACTCCCTATAAATACTGCACCAACTCCAACTTGAAGGGGACTTTTGGATCATTGTCTGGAGCGCCTATACTCTGCTGTTCTCTCGACTCAACCGACACTTCAAACACTCCAAACACCGAAGACACTTCAAAGAACTTCAAGAGGAGATCAAACATATTCAACATGAATTCGAAAGAGTATTCTACATCGAAGTTCTAGCTACTCGTCTAAAGTGTTGTAATCAAAGTGTATTGTAAAGAGTTGTAACCGAATCATCAATAAAGAAGATAAAGTGGACGTAGGCTTAATTTTGAGCCGAACCACTATAAAATTGCTATCTCTTTACTTTTCTGCTATTTTCTGCTTATTTCTAGTTCCCGTACCAACGGGTGGTGCTTTCACTTTTTCTTTACACACACCGAGGTGTTAGCGTTCAATTTTCAGCGTTAACACCGTTAATCCGAGAAAGCTACGAATTTCTGTCACACTCTCTGGTCTCTTCCAATTTTGAATCGCTTCAATCTTTGAAGGATCCACGGAAATTCCGGATTCAGAAATAATATGCCCCAAAAATTTCACACGAGATTGCCAAAAGTGGCATTTAGAAAATTTTGCTTTCAATTGTTTGCTTCTAAGAGTTTCCAACACAATCCGAAGATGATTTTCATGCTCCTCTTCAGTTTTAGAATAAATAGGAATATCATCGATAAAGGTGAGAACAAATCGATTGAGGATGTCTTTGAAAACTCGATTCATAAGGTCGACGAAATAAGCTGGAGTGTTCGTCAAACCAAATGGCATAACAAGCCATTCATAAGATCCATAACGTGTACGGAACGATGTCAAAGGAATGCTATCCTCTGCAATACGGAGCTGATGAAAACCGGTTGCTAAGTCTAATTGTGAAAAGACTTTAGCACCACTAAGCTGATCGAATAAATCATCAATCCACGGTAAGGGATATTTATTCTTGATGGTGAGATCGTTAAGTTTGCGGTAGTCAATGCAAAGCCTAAGTGTACCATCAGATTTCTTCACAAAAATAGCTGAATCTCCCCATGGAGAGGAACTAGATTGAATAAATTGCTTCACTTCCAATTCGGATAATTATTTGCGCATCTCCACATTTTCTTTATTGGACATACGATAAGGAGGACGAGTAATAGGTAGAGCTCCGGGGATTAAATTAATTCTGAACTCGATTGCTCGCTTAGGTGGTAATCCTAGAACGGGCTCGAATATGTCGGGAAATTCACGAACAATGTGAATGAGAGAAATGACATCTTCCTCATCATCATTATCGTCATCAAGAGGATTTAGAGAATACAAGGATGCTTTCGAATTGGAATCTGAATCTTTCAGAATGAGAGAAATCTGCTTAACAGATTGAGTATGCCGAAGATATATAGTCCGTTCAGGACATAGAATATGGGCTTCATAACGGTTAAGCCAATCCATTCCCAAAATCATTCCGAAGTCCAAGTAACGCATAACATGCAAATCGGCATGGAAAGAGTAATCACACAAAATAATTTCGACATCTTTATATAATAAACTGAGTGTTGCGGATCCACCAACCGGATTCACAATCCTCAAAGAAGTCATCAAGCCAATAACGTTCAAAGACAAAGCATCAACAAGTTCTTTTCATATAAAAGAGTGAGATGCACCCGTATCAAAAAGAACTCGAATAGGAAATTCATGATATATAATAATGCCATCAAGGATAGAATGAGAAATACCTTGACCACGAGAAGTGTTAGCAGGGGCTTGTACAACATTTAGCTTGCCTTCCTTCTTGCCTTGAAGTTTGGGACACAAAGATAAAGTATGACCCGAACTCTTGCAATGGCTGTAGAAAAGAGGGTTCAGGCACTTGTTTGCATAATGGTCCTTAGAACCACAATTGTAACACTCTCCACGGCGGGAGGTAGGAGTATTTACTACAGGTTTTGCTTGCTTTCCCTTCTTGTTGGGATTAGGCTTGAATTTAAAAGGTCTCTTCTTGTTGATGTTTGGTTTGGCCTCGGCCTCACTATCTCTATCTGCCACTTCGAGCCGAAGAGCAATATCAACAAGTTGATCAAAAGAAACTTCTAATTTCAGAAGTAATGGCTTTTTGAGGCTCTTGTTCAAGCCATACACAAATCTATGATTTTTCTTCAATGGGGTATTAATATATTCGACCCCATATTTTGAGAGAGATTCGAAAGATGCGACGTAGTCGGTCACGGAAGGTTCACCTTGAACAAGGTCTATGAAGCGTCGGGCTAAAGATACTTTTTTAGCTTCCGGTAGGAATTTCAACTCGAACCTTTCCCGGAATTGCTCCCAAGTAAGGTCCGCTTCAATAATTTCGGAGATAAAAAGCTCGTACCAGTCTAATGCTCTTTCTTGGAGCATACTAGAAGCCACTTGGACTCGGTGAAGATCGATAAGATTCATGCGAGAAAAGATACGGTCGCATGTTCGAAGCCAAGCCTGGACTTCTATAACACTCTCGGAACCCTTGAACGGCTTTCCACCCAAATTGGTGTAATCACTGCACAAGCGTGGAAACCCAGATTTAGGATGGGTGGGCTCAGGAATAGGTCCGACTGCTTGAGCATTTCTCACAAGATCAAGAAGTTGCTGAGCAGATATAAATACTCCATCATAGGGAGTAGCACTAGATTGACCGGTGCTGGGACGGCCAGGTCTAACCATTTCTTTTCTTTAAGAAAGAAAGAAAAGAGAAAAAGGTTAATCTCAGAATGAATATCAAATAAACTTGATTGATAAAACAAGGAATCATAAAAAGAAATAGGATAGAACGGTATGAAGACCCGAATTAAATCCAATGGCACGATTCCTAAGAAAGACTTAGAACAATGATCCTTCCTAGATTATTCTTCATTGTTCCGAAGTTTGGCTTTGATACCAAGCTGTGAAGCCCCACCTCTATACTCACGCTAGCCAAGGACACTACGGAGTAATGCCGTTTACTAGTGCGAAGAATAAGGCTGTTGAGGAGCGACCATCCGTGTAATTGCTTTGTGCGAGTACCGATATGTCAAATAGTATAACATGCATTTCATTTCAAGAGGAAATCTGACATACCGATACAAACTCAAAGAGACTACACAGTGGCCAAGTGGACCTCGGAAACAAATGTAGAAATAAACATAACACAAATCAGTCACAGACATTCATATCACAAAGGCGGAAACAGATATGAATATATAACACCAAAAAGGTGTACATCAGAGTAGAGGTCATATAGATCCACAATATCACAAAAGAATAGATACAAGATCTAGACAAAAGAATAAGTATACATCATGGAGTCTATATCTCGGATGTATAACAACAAAAAACTACAAATGTAATGTAGTTAGACAAAAGTCAGAAGGTGAACCCAAATAAGGAGTCAAGCAGAAGCACATGTAACATCTCGGTCTAACCCGAGTATTATTTAATAAGAAAATAATAAACGGATCAGTCTAGCTATAAATATCAGAAAAAGGAATGAGATATAAGCAGAGATACAATAAGAACGTATGATAACAATAATGTCATACCAGAACAAATATGATATAAAATATCAACAAATCATACACTATCTCCAAAAATCTCAAAGCATCCAAAAAGAATATCATATTCTATATTTTATTCACCAGACTACAAATATTGACAAACATATCATTGCCAATCACATAATGAGGTGAAAAACAAATTCTAGAAATCATCAACTAGAAATCCAGAAATCACAAAGGGGGGAGGCCTATCACAAACGGGAGCATGAAAACTCACCAACACGTGTATCACAAACGAAACGCTATTCCATGGTCACTAACCATAAATATTGAGTCGAAGCTCCACAAACGGTCCGAAGACCACGGGTCGCTACCCCGCCAAATTGAATCGAAGTTCCACAGAAACGTGGTTTAGTCTCCCTCGCAGACAAATAGACATCGCACATCGCTAGTCTAAATCACAAAATGATCATCATCCATCAATAAAAAGTGTGAATTACACTAAGCTAGTAAATATAAGAGTTTAGCTTCAGGTCCCATAACCACTAGCTTAACTTAAATATTTACGAACAAATTGTAGATTTCCGCTCGAAAATTGTCACAAGATTTTCAATCGAACAAGTCCATAAATTAACCGACGAAGTAAACGCAAGCGTTTCATACCACTTGTTTTGCTAAGCCATTTAATTAGATTTTCTCATACGAATGAGGTAAAGTTTGTATATACTAATAGATTGGAAAACGGTTTTATAAACGAGCTTTATATTAAAAATAGAGTTGAAATCATTTTAGTAAAAGAGTTTGAATATTTACTACTAGTATAAAACAAACCTTTGTATTTTAAAGTGACAAAGCACAGAAATGATTGTAGAAACAGTCAACCATCCAAAAATTCACATACGAAGACGTGAATCAAATCCAGAGAAATCGACGCCGAATCCATCAAAATGGATATCCACAGAAATCCCAAAAAAGAAGTCATCAAAATCATAATAAATGATAACAACAAATAGGATCATCACGAATCGATTTAAATTGGAAATTCAATCCCAAAAAGGCAAATTGGGCAGAAACAACCAATTCAGTCGACTGACTCAGAGATTTCAGTCGACTGACTCAGGTCTTGGAAACTTTCTGTTTCCAGGTTCAGTCGAATGAACAGAGATTTCAGTCGATTGAATCATGCCTGGGGACATTCGGGTTCCAGGTTCAGTCAACTGAACAGAGATTTCAGTCGACTGATACTGGCCCAGGAAATTTCCTGGCTTCAGCTCAGTCGATTGAACGCTCTGAGTCAGTCGACTGAACTTGGATTTTCAGTATTTTCAGCCTACTAATGAAGAGGCAATCTCTTCGCAAATGCAACCGAACGAGCAATGGGCGCTAGGGGATTATGCCAATCGACGACCCGACCCTATAAGCTCTTCGATGCATTACCAAACCATGATCAAATATCCATAAAAGGATTTACACACAAATTTGACTTCAAAAACCAAAAATTGAAATATTCACAAAACCAATCCAAATCAAGAGCAAATGCACATGAAGAAGTGTTAGGAATTCATACCTAACAACCAAAGATAATTATAAACATTGATGTTAGATAAAAATCTCACCTTTGAACCCAAAAACAATGAATGAGAAGCTTGAAGACAAGGGAAGATCAACCACACTTCAGTCTCAACACAAGAAGCTTGAATCTAAGCTTAAAAGAGAAACACTTCCCAAATTAGGTTTAGGAATTTTCTGAAATCAAAGAGAGAATGAGTTGGAGAAGAAGGAGATGATGCTTACCAATGCTTCTCTTTGAATTTGGAGCTAGAACTTGATTTGCAAATGGAAACTAGGGCTTATGACTTTTAATTATCTTTCTCTTCCCCCATTATTCTCTTTAGAACTGAAAAGATAAGGAAGAGGGGATGAATGAAGAGAGGTGGTTCATTTTTGGGTATTAAGTTGGCTAGTTGGCTGAACCCAAACCCAAACCCAAAGTGAAAAAGGTCAAATTTTTAGCTAGCTCCAAACATATCAATGTTTATACTCAAAAAGGTTGCAAACGACATTTTGAACTCAATGGAAGGGGTCCCGAGTCCCAATTCGACTGTTTGCAAAAAGTAACTTTTCGGACTAAAATCCGACTAACGATACCATATTTAAATAAAACATTTAAATAGATAATTGTAAAATATGCGGGTTGTTACATAGCTTCTAGTCTTGCAACTGGAGCAAACGTTTCTTCATAGTCTATTCCCTCTTCTTGATTGTAACCTTGTGCTACTAATCTAGCTTTATTTCTAGTAATATTATCTTGTTCATCAGCTTTGTTTTTGAAAACCCATTTTGTACCAATGACTGATTGATCACTTGGTCTAGGAACTAATTCCCAAACTTCGTTTCTTTCAAATTGATTTAGCTCTTCTTGCATAGCTATAATCCAATAGTCATCAGTTGAGGCTTCCATAATATTTTTAGGTTTTATATAAGAGAGAAAAGCTATATGACCCATTTGATTTAATTGATGTCTTGTTCTTACATTAGAATTTATTTCTCCCATTATATTTTGAAAAGGATGATTTCTAAGAATTCGTGGAGGAGATCTTACTATATTATCATTATTAATAGTATTTTTATTTTCTAAAGTAACATCAGAATTATCGTTATGAAAAATAATATCATCATCTTCTGAATTATATTTGACAGAATTTTATTTGAATTATTTTCCAAATTTGTAATTTTAGAAGAAATTTTTACATTTTCATCGAATGAAACATGAAGAGTTTCTTCGATTACTTTAGTTCTTGTATTAAAAACTCGATAAGCTTTGCTTCTTTCCGAATATCCTATGAATATTCCTTCATCGGATTTTGGATCAAATTTACCAAGCTGATCTTTAGTGTTAAGTACAAAACATTTTGAACCAAAAACATTGAAATAAGATATATTAGGTTTTCTACCATTTAAAAGTTCATATGGAGTATGTTTTGTTAATGATCGAATAGAAACACGATTCAAAACATAACATGCAGTTGCAACAGCTTCTGCCTAAAAATGCTTAGGTAAAGTGCTTCCATTTAATAAAGTTCGTGCACATTATTATAATGTTCTATTTTTCCTTTCTACCACTCCATTTTGTTGTGGTGTTCTAGGAAAGGAGAAATTATGATTAATTCCTTTCTTGTTACAAAAATTTTCGAAAACTTCATTTTCAAATTCACCTCCATGATCACTTCTAATATTTTTAACTTTAAAATTCATTATATTTTGAATTCTTTTTACAAAAATTTTAAAATTTTCAAAAGTATCACTTTTATGTTTCATAAAAATAGTCCATGTATATCTTGAAAAATCATCTACAATAACAAACACATATCTATTGTGATTAATAGATTGAACTTGAGTAGGTCCAAAAAGGTCCATATGTAATAGTTCAAGTGGTTGTGTTGTAGATATGATTTTCTTAGATTTAAAAGAAGATTTTGTTAATTTTCCTAACTGACATGCATCACAGATATTATTAGTTTTGAATTTCATATCACGTAGTCCTTTGACAAGTTTATTTTTAGCTATTTTATTAATAGTATTAATATTTATATGGCAAAATATTTTGTGCCATAGCCAAGAATCATTTTCTGTAGTTACTAAACACATATTTGTGTTATAATTTATATTCATATTTAAAATATAAATATTTCTATCTCTTATACCTTCAAAAATTAGATTTTGATTTTTATCAGAAATATTACATTTATTTTCTGAGAAAGATATATAAAAATCTTTATCACATAATTGACTTATGCTTAATAAATTATGTTTTAAGTTTTTAACTAATAAGACATTAGTAATGAGAGGTGAGTTGGAGATACCGTTATTGCTCACATTGCCTTTGCCGATGATGTATCCTTTTGAATTATCTCCAAAAGTGACTGATCCTCCATTTGAGTAGACTCTGTTTGTTAACATGTCTTTATTACCAGTCATGTGTTTTGAGCAACCGCTGTCTAAAATCCATTTTCCTCTCTTTTTAAGTGGTACCTACAAAAAATAAAGATTAAGATGGTACCTGTTAACGCTAAAAATTGAACGTTAACACCCGGTGTGTGTTGTGAAGTTGTGAAAGCACCACCCGTGATACGAGAACAGGATATAAGCAGTAAAATAGCTGAAAGTGGTAAAATACAACAGCTTTATAGTGGTTCGGCCCGTAATTGAGCCAACGTCCACTTTATACTCTTTTATTGCTGATTCTGGTTACAAAATGATACAATGCTCTTCAAAATACAATATATTTCGATTCCTAAACACTTTAGACTATTAGCTCAAGCTTCGATGTTGATGATCTCCTCGAATTCATGTTGAATGTAGTCGATTTCTCTCAAAGCTTGTTGTAATGTCTTGAGTGATTAGAGTTCTTCAAATGTCGGATGAGTTGAGAATTCGGCAGAGTAACAGTGCTTTAGAAAATGGTTGGCCAAAAGTCCTTTTGCCATTGGAGTTAGGGGGGTATTTATAGAAGTTAAATTCTGGACAGAAATTTTGCCCCAAGTCTTAGGTCGCGTACGACCTAAGTTAGGTCGTAGGTCGCGAGCGACCTAAGATAGGTCATGGTCCTCTCACGACTTAGGAAGCTGGACTAATGGAGTTGCACTCGGTTTCATCTGAAGTGGTAAGTTGTAAGCGACCTAAGATAGGTCGTAAATGACCTAAGATAGGTCCTGCCCCCCTTCTCTTCTTTTAGCTCGTTAAGCTGCTTTGTGAAGTTAGGTCGTGAAGCTTAAAGTCGTTTCTACAGTTAGGTCGTGAAGCTTTAAGTCGTTTCTGCAGTTAGGTCGTGAAGCTTTAAGTCGTGACATTCCTTAGGTCATGTCATTCTTTAGGTCGTGTCATTCTTTAGGTCGTGACACTTCTTAGGTCGTGGCATTCTTTAGGTCGTGTCATTCTTTAGGTCATGACACTTCTTAGGTCGTGAAGTCTGCTAGGTCGTTAGCTTCCTTAGGTCGCTAACTTAGTTAGGTCGTTAGCTTCCTTAGGTCGCTAACTTAGTTAGGTCGTTAGCTCCCTTAGGTCGCTAGGTCGTAGTTTGTTAAGTCGCGGAGTCATAGGTCGCCGAGTTTTAGGTCGTGACTAAAATACGAGTTAACATTTGCCCCTCGAAGTGCAGGCCTATGTCGTAGGTCGTGTGCTTCGACTTAACTTTGCTAGGTCGTAAACGACCTAAAACTCGTGCTAACTCGTATGCTTGTTCGCCTCCCTCTCTCAGACTCATATAAATTAGTTAGGTCGTGAGCTTCTTCCTCACTTGATTACTTTGATTTCCCGCTCTGCCATTGAAGAATTTCCGAGTTTTCAAAGGCGAATTCAACCCATTCTACTCACCGATTCATCCTCACCACTACATCTCGTAAGTGAATTTGATCTCCATCCCACCGTAATCATCGTCGAATCTCGAATCCTTATCTTTCGACCTTAGCCCCATTCTATGAGTTGTGCATCGTCTCGAGTGATTGTCGTAATTGACTTTTGATCGCTGCTTTAATCGATTCATGAAGGCATAGTAATGTGTTGAATCTGCGATGGATTGGGGATGTTTTGAATTGCTTTTGGGGTGATTCGGTGATATGGAGGAATGAAGAAGACGATGGATTTATATCTGTAGTTGATAACGGGTTATCGGGTCTGGTGGGTTGTGGCGTGGAGAGGAAGTTAGCATCATAGGGGTCTCAAGCGACTTAAGACAATTCGCGACCTAAGGATTCTTACGACCTAAGGATAGCTACAACCTGTGCTAGGTCGCTAAACGACCCAAGAGTTGCTTGAACTAAAAACTGCACGACCTAAGAATCGCACGACCTAAAAACTGCACAACCTAACTTTCCTGTGACATAGGCTTTAAGTCACGGCCGAGCTAGGACTTGAACAAATCTGCATTGCTTTGAACCTTTTAACTTGCATTGTGCGACCTATGAAGGTTCTGACCTATGCTAGGTCGGTGGAAGACCTAAAACTTGTTAAATTTGGACAGAACTTGGTTGACCTTTGAATTTAAACTGTGTTGCATTTTTTTTCCAGCTTGTCTTGACTTTAACGCTAATAACCTGTTTAAAAACAACATTTGCAGAAAAACAGGACAAATATACTGCCATTGACTGCCCACATCGCATGACAGATTAGCCGATAAAGAATAATCAACTTTAATGAACTGTGTGAATGAAATGTTACGAACCAACTTATTCAAGTGAAGTATCAAAGCAAAACCAGAAATTTGTTCGCCTTAACACTGCACTTGAGTTTTAAATTAACAAGTCCTAAAATTTTGTAATCGACTAATTTGTCAACTGTCAACTAGCTCAATTTCAGTTATCTTTGCTTTCTACTTTTTATTAGTTCTGCACAACACTTCACACTTTTTAGGAAACGTGCACCTTCATATTTGAATATCCAGTTGATTGTGTAGAATGACATCTCAACAAGAAGATTCAGGACCAACCGGAGAAGATTTCCCGATTGCTAATCCACTGATCGATCCTCCAGAAGGAACTCCGACCACTCTGAGTCGCAAAGTTTTCAGACAACTGTGTATCCAGTTCGGTATTGCCGAGTTAGATGCTATATTTCCTATAGCAAACGACACCGCTGACAGGCCACCTCTCGGTTTTATCGCAGTGAACCGCCAGATGTGCTTAAGCGGAGCTATTCCACCTTTCAACGAATTTCTCCGGGAACTCTTTCTTCGATTAGCCATCTCACCCTTCCAGCTTCACCCTAACGGTTATGCCGTTCTGATGGGGTTGTGTGTTCTATTTAGGAGGACGCTCGACCGCCTCCCGAGCTTCGATGAAATTTGCTATTTATGCACCTTTGCTAAGAATAAAGATCACCGTTCAATCGTGCTTGTAAGAGGCGCCAGAAACCGGAAGCTGATTTTGGATTTACCCGATAGTGCTCACGGGTTCCTAAGTCAATTCTTCTTTGTCCGATGTCCTCTGGGATTCTACTCTGTTTGGAGAATCGGGAGTAAGATTGCCTTTCTCTATTCATCTCATGAGCTTTTCGAATCCCGAATTTATCAAATACTTAACCTTATCCTTTTCTTTTTTCAGCACTTCCTCCCCCGCTTAGAAATCCAAGCCTCAAGTCGAATTTTGAAACTTTAAATGCTGTGGCTATGGAAGAGAGGAGCGCCAAATTCTTATTGAAAGATGAACTTTTGCACCAGTTCGAACTTCTACATGCTTCTCGTTCCATTCAGCCTCATGAAATTCCTGACTCTCCGGCCAAGACGCCGGATGCCCCAGTTCCTGCTAAAGAACTTTCACTGAAGGAACCCACCACTGAGACTTCACTGGTGAAGTGTTCTACTTCTACTGATGTTGCGGGACTGTCTAGCAAACCGTCACTTGCTCCAGTTATTGAAGAGGAAGAAAATCCTTGAATTTCTGAAAAGGCGGCCGTTGTGGAAGTTGAGAAAGAGAGTTCTGCTGGGCGTCATGGTGATGACACTTTTGATAACTTGAGCGATATAATGATAACCTCTCAAGAGCTTTTTAAAGACGATATTTCAAAAGTGATTTCTCCTGTTGTTGAAGAGACTTCCTTTTTGCAACAAACTACAACACCTTCTACACCTGTCGTCGTCGTTCCCACATTAAAGCGTGGTTTGTAGTTTGACGCGCATAGTTTGCACGCTGCGCACACTTAGGATTTTTCGGCACTTATACGCACTTATCCTCTTTTTCTGGAGATTTCTAAACTTTATTTCTTTTCCATTTTTCAGATTCTCCGATGGGGCGCTCTGGCTCATATTATGACAAATTTCAGCACTATGGAGGTCGCGGAACTTATGACTTTCGGCGATACCTCAATGCCCCGAGGGAGACGGATGAAGAAAGAGCTATTAGGAAAGCTCAAGAGAGGCGGGACTATGAGCAAGAGAAGCGGGACTATGAGCATCAATACGGGAGGAGAGATGACCGATACGACTCTTCCCACAGAGGCGATAGTTCTCATAAGCGAAAGTCTTATGACGATAAAGGGAAGACTCATATTGTTGACGATCTAAACAAGCGGGTCAAGCCCAATGACGCGTCTGCAATTTCTGAGAAGACCCCCGCTTCAATTCCTCTTGATATCCCCGCTGACTCTCCTGCTCTTGAGAAGTCTGATATCCAAACAATCATCAACAGACCCCAGTATCAAGTTGGACAGGGTCCGCCAATTCTCCAAAGTCGGTTCCCGCAATGGTGCTTAAAGGGGGTACGCTTCGACCTTGATTTGGTCCTGATCGATAAATCGGATATGCTACGTAGCCTTGATGCCGTCAAACTTAATATTGAAAGGGTGTCCGGATGGAAAAAGCTTGTTGATGAGCTGCAAAGGGTCAACCGCGCGAATCTCAAAGCCATGCTGACCATGGAGAATGATAAATCGGAGTAGGACAAAATTTGTAAGCAGCACAACGCTGAAATGAAGAGCATCTCTAATGGTTATGAGAGGCTTGAAGCTGAAGTTGGAAACTAAAGAACGAGCTTGCCACTTCCTCCACTTCTTATTCGCAAAGGGAGGAGATGCTCCAGAAGCAAGTTCGAGATGCTCACGCTGCTCAGCGAGATGCTGAAGCCAAACTTGAAGCAGAGCAACATCTTACTGGGAAATATCGTGATGATGTCGTTCAGCTTTGGGAGAAAATTAGCTCTCGAGATTTGGAAATTGTAAGACTGCAAGCTCAGTTACTGAAAACTGAAAAAGAGCGTGATGAAGCTATCGCTGGGAAAGTTGCAGCAGAAGAATCACATGTGGCTACTAAAGCCAACATCAGCTCTACTCTTTTTGACTTTAATTTGCACAGCGTTCTGGGTCATGGGAGCCCCTCCTTTCTGGGCCCTGAATATGAGATTACTCTGGCTGAAGTGTGGGAAGCCGCAGTTGATATGCTCGGCGGTGCCGGCTATGATGAGGCAGTGCTTGAGGCACGTTATCTTGACGATGAAGCTCGTGTCGCTCTTGCTAGAGGAAAAGAGCAACTTGCCAAAGCGCGAGCTGAGTCGACGGGAGATGAATACCCGAAAGAAGAAGCTCCTTCTACTGCCCCCGTTCATACTTCAACTTCGGCTGATGTCAACATTATAGACTCCAGTTCCCATTCTTCACTTCTTGCTAAAGTTGACACTGAAATTGTGACTACTCCAACTGAGGAAGAAGCTCTGGAAGACATTGAGGCTGAGAAATTCGAGATCGATATTGCAAAGCCGACTTCTCCAGGTATCTTTAACGTCGACCCGGACTCAGTGAATCACTTATTCGATTTAACCGAGCTTGACGAACTTCTTACTTATTACTTAAGCTTTGATGAACCAATATCTTCTCTTTTCTCGGAGAATACCGGTTTTAACTTCTTTTCTTCTGCAGCGGAAGTTCCGAAAGTTGCGCCAACTTCTCCTTCTCTGGCTGCTGTTCCTCCTCCTCCCCAAGTCACTCCTCTGTCTGCTTCTCAACCAGGATCACAAGAAGAGAAAATAGAAGCCCTCAAAGACTTGGATGATCCGGTTGTTTCACAAGAGCAAAAGACTGGGGGACTTGAAGAAGGCGAAAAGACCCCGGAGCAAACTTATGATGACAACACAAAACTTTCTGAGTTTTTTACTCCGGGAAGTGAGTCTTCTTCCAAGAGAAAAGGGAAGCGCGTGATGAAGAAGAAGAAAAAGAGCGCTTCGGCTGATGAGAAGAATGTTGAAGAAGATCCAGCTGCTCCTCCTTCTCCTCCATCCACGACTCATCCACAACGGCTTTCAAAACTGGTTATCAGGCCGGGAAAGAGTTCCAAGGGTGGTCGGAAGAAGGAATGATAAGCTAGACTCTATGCTTCTTGTTTTGCTTTTTTGGATGTATTGACCGGAGATTGTGCGAGTACCGGTCCCCGCTTTTTTGAGATCTGCACATGAAAAGAATTTTCACAGTATTGAATAAAATAATTCTGTTTCTTGTATGAATTCCTGTGTATGTAAGAATGCATCTATCTCTCATTTTAGTGTAAAATAAGCGATTCTTTTTATTTGTACAAACTTTATGTCTGTGTTTGAGAATGCTTTTATTCCACATCTTTTCCGCGTGATATTGTAATGTACTTGTGGTTTGTCGCTTGAATACTACTTTCATTGTTGTAGTTTTATTGTATGATATTGCCCCTATACCACAAGTGCATTGCAATATCTTCTTGCTTTGGCGAGACTTGTACTCTCATTTTTTGGAGAATAACTATTCCGTTTTTGAGGAAACAATTATTCTACTTAAATGGAGCGTGTCTCATTTTTGGAGAAGTTTTTATGCTTCAACCTTCGGAGATGGTCACTTCATGTTTTTGAGAAGTGAATTCTCCTATGCGGTAAAGCGGGCCTCTAAAGAGGATTTTACTTAGCACTTCAATTTCTAGGGAAGAATTTTTCAAGATGAACAAGTAGGTCTTCCTTGAGAGTTGAAGTGTGCCTTTGAGGAGGGATTTTTGGCATTTCTGAGGAATAGCATTTGGACTTCGAAGAGTAGCATTATGCTAAGTAGCGTTGTGCCCTCGGAGAGGTCTTGTGCTTCCGAAGAAGTCTTTTGTTTGTGCTTCCGGAGAAGTCTTGTGCTTCCAAAGCAATTTCTTGCTTACGAAGAAGTCTTGTGCTTCCGAAGAAATTTCTTGCTTACGAAGAAGTCTTGTGCTTCCGAAGCAATTTCTTGCTTACGAAGAAGTCTTGTGCTTCCGAAGCAATTTCTTGCTTACGAAGAAGTCTTGTGCTTCCGAAGCAATTTCTTGCTTACGAAGAAGTCTTGTGCTTCCGAAGCAATTTCTTGCTTACGAAGAAGTCTTGTGCTTCCAAAGCAATTTCTTGCTTACGAAGAAGTCTTGTGCTTCCGAAGCAATTTCTTGCTTACGAAGAAGTCTTGTGCTTCCAAAGCAATTTCTTGCTTACGAAGAAGTCTTTTTTGGACTCCGAAGAGTAGCAGTCATTGCTTGTGTCCTTTCACCATCTGCTCCTTAGCGATTCCTTGTCATCGTTTCAAGTACATGCCCCAGTTCTTTGCAAGTTGCTTGCTTTTTGCCAGAGAAATGTACTTTGTTGTTAAGTGATTTATGGGAATCGCTGAGTCTTGTGATGTGTTGAATAAGTAAGCTTTGCTTTGATAGCCTGCAATATTAAATCGATGTTTTAGCAATATATTTAAAATATTTGCATATCGAAATGAAACTGGCATTATATAGCATTAGAACACAAGATTTAAAATTCTTTATTATTTAATTCGCACTGATTTCTCAGTGATTTACAATACAAGAGTTATACATCCATCATCATTTTACAAATTTGAGCAATGCTGTTAAGTAAAAATTGGATGCAAGTGATTGTTGTCCCGGAATCTCGGGATTGAATTTTATTTTCGCTGGAATCATTGTTTCTGATCCGTATGCCGGTTAGAATGGAGCGTGGTCATCTGCAGTGTCAAGACCACCTGTCACAACATTAATGACAAGCCTCTTGGAATCTTGCACTTCAGTGCTGTTGCCAGAGCCAGATTGACGGATAGGATGTTGTGACCCCTGAGTAGATGAGGTTGGGTTGACTCTGTTTTTCTTTACATATTGTTGCAGTTTACCCTATTCCAACAACTCTTCAATCACATTCTTTAACTGGTGACATTGGTTAGTGTCATGGCCAGGTTGATTGTGAAATCGATAGAATTTCCCATTATTCACTGCACTTCCTCTCATCTCAGGCGGTTTGGGATACTTGACAACATCTTTCGTCGCATAAAAGTTATTTTCCGGTGTGTCAGTTAAGGGAGTAAAATCTGAAGGATTAAAGCGGCGAGGTTTTTTCTCATTCCCCTGCCTCTTTTTTCCGTCATTTTCCCTTTTCTGGTTTCCAGATTCTCTTTTGTTAGAAGCAACATCGTTATTCTTGACTTCGGCAACGACCACTTTTGCCGGCGCGGAGAGGTTTTCCAGACGCATAAATTCGTCGGCCTTTTTATAGAATTTCTCGAGTGAGTTTAGCTCCTTCATTTTTAACCATCTTCCGAATTCACTTGATTTGTTGATGGCCCGCATCAGGTAAGTCAGGATCATACGAGGTTCTGCATTATCCACTTCGGCTAGGGCTATATTGAAACAGTTCAAGAAAGATTTGATAGATTCTCCGGGCTCTTGTTCAAGGCTGGACAGTGACATTATATCCTTAGTTTTTGAAGCATACAACCTGAACTGATCCTTGAACTTTCGAGTTAAATCAGAGAATTGATCTACGGACCGAATTGGTAGCTTTGTGAACCAAAGTAGAGCCACTCCTTCCAAGTATACAGGAAAGTATCGACATTTAATCTCATCTGATGCCCTCGCGCCGGTCATATGCCAATCGTACTTGTATAGAAAATGATTAGGGTCACTTGTCCCTCTATAAGCCGGAATAGTAGGAGGTATACATTTTCTTGGAAACTCTTCTTTCAGGATCCTTTCAGTAAACAGAGTTCTACTTGGCACAAATCCCCAATCACTCTCGTTTTCTTCCCTCTGCATGCTCTCTTTCATGATTTGGCGAATCAACCCTGATAGGTACTCCTCATTGTTCAGAGGCATCGCCGGGTAGAAGTCACCTCTCCTTTCGGAATTTTGCCTGGGCAAATGCTCGCGAAAAGTTGGCTGCGGCCTTGGACCCTCAGCTTGGAAAGGTGGCATTTCGGCGGTGCCAGCGGCTCTTTGAGGAATATCTTTCTCCTGGGAATTACGAGCATCTTCAGTGAAGACTGTTTCATTGTTTTCTGACTGTTGATTTGGCCCAAGTAGAGCGTTTAATCTGTCCATCATTAAAGCGTTTTGAGCTTCAATTTGCTGATATAATCCCGACATTGCATCGTCTAATTCAGCCCTTGTGACTCCGACGGTAGGGGTTGCTTGATTTGCTATTGGGGAAGCGGAGGTTCCCTAATGAGCATTTCCGGATCTGGTAGATCTACCTTTTCTTCCAGGAGCCATGATTTCAGATAAACTTCTATTCATTAGAGAGATTCTTTCAACAAGCTCTTGCGGAGCAATGGTGAGAATATTCCTGAGTTGGATTCTCAGTGAAAGCACCAAAATGTTAACGCTAAAAATTGAACGTTAACACCCGGTGTGTGTTGTGAAGTTGTGAAAGCACCACCCGTGATACGGGAACAGGATATAAGCAGTAAAATATCTGAAAGTGGTAAAAGACAACAGATTTATAGTGGTTCGGTCCGTAATTGAGCCTACGTCCACTTTATACTCTTTTATTGCTGATTCTGGTTACAAAATGATACAATGCTCTTCAAAATACAATATATTTCGATTCCTAAACACTTTAGACTATTAGCTCAAGCTTCGGTGTTGTAGATCTCCTCGAATTCATGTTAAATGCAGTCGATTTCTCTCAAAGCTTGTTGTAATATCTTGAGTGATTAGAGTTCTTCAAATGTTGGATGAGTTGAGAATTCAGCAGAATAACAGTGCTTCAGAAAATGGTTGGCCAAAAGTCCTTTTTCCATTGGAGTTAGGGGGTATTTATAGAAGTTAAATTCTGGACAGAAATTTTGCCCCAAGTTTTAGGCCGCGTACGACCTAAGTTAGGTCGTAGGTCGCGAGCGACCTAAGATAGGTCGTGGTCCTCTCACGACTTAGGAAGCTGGACTGATGGAGTTGCACTCGGTTTCATCTGAAGTGGTAAGTCATAAGCGACCTAAGATAGATCGTAAACGACCTAAGATAGGTCGTGCCCCCCTTCTCTTCTTTTAGCTCGTTAAGCTGCTTGGTGAAGTTAGGTCGTGAAGCTTAAAGTCGTTTCTGCAGTTAGGTCGTGAAACTTTAAGTCGTTTCTGCAGTTAGGTCGTGAAGCTTTAAGTCGTGACATTCCTTAGGTCGTGTCATTCTTTAGGTCGTGTCATTCTTTAGGTCGTGACACTTCTTAGGTCATGGCATTCTTTAGGTCGTGTCATTCTTTAGGTCATGACACTTCTTAGGTCGTGAAGTCTGCTAGGTCGTTAGCTTCCTTAGGTCGCTAACTTAGTTAGGTCGTTAGCTTCCTTAGGTCGCTAACTTAGTTATTTTGTTAGCTCCCTTAGGTTGCTAGGTCGTAGTTTGTTAAGTCGCGGAGTCATAGGTCGCCGAGTTTTAGGTCGCGACTAAAATACGAGTTAACAGTTCCCACTTTTCTTTTTAGGGTCCTAAGAGTTAGGTCTTAGGAAGCCAAACCCAAGAAGGTTCAGAATTCCCTTTATAAATATAATTCTTATTTTTATGAAGAGTTTCCATAAATGTTTTGATATGTTTATTCCTAATTAAATTATTATTTGTTTTAGGAATCCATATTTTAATAGTTTTAAATCTTTAGAAACTGTTTTCTTTAAATCCTTCCTAATTTTGTTTTTAATTTTATTTTTAAACTTTCCAGATTTCTTTGCTTTTCAATTTTCTTATATCCTAATCCCATTCTATTTGAGGTAGTCTAAGAATTTTCTATTATTTTAGAAAGATTTTCTCGACCTTTATTAAAATTTGAGATATTTTTATTAATATTTTCTAACTTAGTTTTGAGACTAGATTTTTCAAATTCTAATACTTTAGTGTTAGACTTTAAATCAATGATTTCAACTGATAAACCATCATTTTTACTCTTCTGAATTTCTAACTGCTGAGTTATCATAGAAAGTTGAGATGTTAAATTAGAATTAGATTCTTTAGATTTTTCAAGTTCTTCTTCGAGAATTTTCTTTTCATCTCTTAGCATACTAATTTCTAATTCAGATCTATTCAGTTTTCCTTATAACTCCTTATTTTGCCTTTTTGTTTGTTTTGCAAAGTCCACTAGTTCTGAATTAAGTTCAACCAAATCATCAATACTTAGTTCACTTATATAATCATTTGTAGCCATGAAGCATACATTTGCTTGCTCTGTGTCACTGTCACTGTCACTTTCAGATGATGAAGAATCTGAATCATCCCATGTTACACAAAATGCTTTCTTCTTGAATTTGTTCTTCTTGAATTTATTTTTTGTTTCTCTGGACAATCTTTCTTCATATGACCCTTTTTATGACATTCATAACATTCAAGGATAGAAGATGATGGTTTATTGCTATTATTGTTGTTGCTAGAGTTATTTTTGTAACTCCTGAACTTGTTATTCTTTTTGAATTTAAAAAACTTTTTGAAATTCTTAGCAATAAATGCCATATCCTCTTCATCTGAGTCGGAGTCATTTTGTTCTGCTTGAAAAGCTAGATTCTTCTTATCCTGTGCTTGAACTTTCTTTGCCTGCAAATTTACTTCATATGACATTAGATTTCCTATTAACTCTTCTGGTTTCACAGTAGAAAGATCGTTGGCTTCTTCAATAGCTAAAACCTTTCTTTCCCATTCATCCGTTAAAGAGTTTAGGATTTTTGATACTATATCAAAGTCAGTAAATTTTTCTCCTAGTCCTAATAATGAATGATAAATATCCTAGAATCTAGAATACATATCATTAATGGACTCATTTTCTTTCATTTTAAAATTTTGAAATCGATTTTTAAGCACAGATATCCTGCTTTGTTTAACCTTGTTAGTACCTTCATGAGTTATCTTAAGTGTTCACCATATTTCATATCCAGTATTACACACACTAACACGATTAAACTCATTTTTGTCCAAGGCACAAAACAACATATTCATAGCTTTAGCATTTGCAGTAGCATCTAATTTTTGTGTGTTTGACCATGTAGAATATTCAGTTGTGGGTATATTATATTCAGATTGTGTGATATTCCATGAATCAAAACCATTTGCTTGCATATAAATTCTCATACGTGTAGCTTAATAAGTGTACTTCATGTCATTGAATAGTGGTGGTCATCTAGTGGATTGACCTTCAATAAAACTAGTGTTAGTGACAGTGCCTGTACTGGTATTGTTTTCCATATTTGCAAAAAATTTTTTTATCAAATAACTGTGTAACGGTTAGATGCCTTGCTCTGATACCAAATGAAAGTGACTACTGTGTGGCTAGTTATCACTTAGGATCGTGTAATATGGAGTGTATTAATATCTAAATGCGGAAACAGATAATAATAGTAAAGTAAATAAGAATAAGCACACCGGGAGTTTTTATACTGGTTCGAACTTCCCATTCTACGTCCAATCCTAGACTTCTCTCTGGAATTTCTCACAATTACCCCTCTCTTAACCCGGAGGAATAGGTATACCACACCTGAGCAACCGATCAGGATTTTTCCGCCTCTAACAACCGAAAGAAGACTTTACCCGCCTGAACAACCGAACAGGACTTCAACAGTTTCAATAAAATTGCTTTGACACTTTGTGTTCTTGATAACACTGATTTGTCTTTGATAGTACAACCTTCCTATAATCTTTTCCTCTAGTATATATTTTGTGTGTAAAGATTTAGAAAGGAGAATATTGCTTTGTATCGAAGAATAAGTTAATTGATTCAGAGATCCAAGCAATATATGTAAGTAGTGATTGCTTTTTCAGAATGCAGAGATAGTAGAGAGTATGATCAAAAATTAAAATGAAATTCGGTGATTTGTGAAGTGAACTTTGTATGTTTATATAGTAGATAAAGAGCTGCAACAAATCACGAAGAGTTCTGATCAACAGAGGCATCCATACTTCTTCAATTTGGATCGTATCTCTTGACAAATGGAAGTGTCCATTGAGGAAAAATAGCTGTTGAAATAATTCAGTCGACTGACCCAAAACGACCAGTCAACTGAATGTTGAAAGTTGTGTGAAAACAGAAAGCTTTTGTGCACTTGGACAGATTCAGTTGACTGACCATATTTGGTCAGTCGACTGACCTGACAGTCAGTGCACAGTTCTCTTATACATTAAAAGAGTTTAATGCTTAAAATAACTTTGGTTTAAGTGAACTACTTGAGGATAGATTTTAACAATTCTAAGAATAAAAACTTCGACAAATATACTATACTCAGTTTTGTAGCTGAAGCAACCCTCCCTAAGTTGTCATATTGTTTGAGTGACTCAATTTAGTTTATGCTAAATTCAGGGCTACTTACTTCCAAGGCCAACTATTTTCTTTGTTCTTATTGGATTTTTTTTTGTTTATTTTTCCCAAGATCCAATTCGATCAATATAGAAATATTGATATACTTCTTTGTACAACTAATTGTATGTACATATAAACATACAAATCATTTTTAATTCTTTTATCAGAGTTTTTTTTGAATAAAGAATAACTCAGTTTATTTTAAACAAAATAACTATGTTTTAGCCATAGTAAAAGGATTGGGAAAGACCCTCTCCCATTTGAATCTTTGTGCAATTTTTTCAAACTAATTCTTGTTTGTTTATTTGTGTTTCCCCCTGTATATTTAATGAAACATGTGAGTTGAGTCATAACACTTAGACTTTTGCAATATGGCTTTTCAAATAGCAAAGCAGGAGGTTCTGCATGCTTCTGTGCACCTGTGTGCACATAAACATGTACAACTGCTATTTACTACATCTTAGTTTGGAGATTGATCAACTTGATTAAGTTGGATCCCTATACTGTCTGGTTATAATTTACTTTCTTTGCTTATTCATTTAAAACCTCAAACTCATGAAAATCTAGGTTCATGCTTCTTATGTTTTTTTTTCTACCTATGAGTTTATCCTTATTTAATGATGTTACACTTAGTTTGTAAATAGGTTCTAGCCTCTAAACAATCTAATACATATGCGTACATTACTGGTTCACATATGGTTCAGATTTACTATTCAACTCACTACTTGATTCATGAAAATTTGCATACTTACAGGTTATGATATAAAGCTAAACACATTTATCTTTTCTACTAAAAATAGTTCCATCCCATAATAATCTTTTTAGACAATTCATTACATTGCAATCAAGGTTTCAGCATAATGCAAACATTAATACAGAGAAGTCTTTCAGTTAAAAAGAAACATAATGAGACATCCTTCTACAAAAGTCCTAGCTTAGTTAATTAGCATTTTTCTTCTTAGCATCACACATCTGCTCCTTAATTCCTAGCTTCCTCTTTTCCTGCAGACATCTCATGACCTGCTTCATAAGGCATATGAAGCACCCATTTGATGCAAGCAACAAACAGGTCAGACTTATGTCTGGTGTAAGTAGAATCACTTGTTAATGCATAAAGACTAATGAAATATGTTCCATTATTATAGTTTCTGTTCTCAGAGGCTAAATGTTTTATTCAAGGTAACAAGTCTCCTTCTCATGTTCAAATTTACAAAGTGTTTTTCCCAGTGGTGTGTGTGTGTTGTTAAATAACAGGTGTGTATTCTTAGACTAACTTGTCATCAAAAACATTGGTCCAGAAAACCTATCAACCATCATACATACACACAAGTTGGTGCTAACACCCAAAACATGCACAATCATACATAAACATGCACAGACCATATTCATGGTATTGAGCCAAAGTATCAAACCTGAGTCTACATGTTAGGACTCCCATATACTTCTAGCCTATTTACCCTTGCATGTATAATTAACATTCTAAAGTCCAGTATTACATTCATGGTTGCACTGGTGCACACTGCCTAGAACCACTACCTGGTTTCCAGTGCACTACAAGCTATTTGGGCATAAACATGCCATGTGCAAACTCACACCCCAGCCTTGATGCAAGCCAACCACTATGTCATACCCACTTCTCTCATACCCAACCTGATAGAGGTGACCCACATCCTTAGTTTAATTACTAAGTTCTTTCATATGACCGAATATTATATATGCAGTGTCATGCCCAAAACTGTGGTATGCTAACCAATATGTGCTAGCAGTTTTCATACATCCATCAATCATTCACCCATTCAACAATTTAATCAGTCACACTTGTAAAGTCAGTTTCATTCAGAGATATATCCTTAGCTAAAGCATAGGTCTGAGCATTTTAAGAAGTGAAATGCCACTGTGGTTCCCCAGTAATAAGGTTCTCACAATCAATCCACACATTAAATTGTGTTTGCTTGTTACTCAACCCTATTTCCAAAGAATACCTACTGATGGACTAAGACTCAGCACATGGAAATTCCATTGCACCCTAACCATCTTTTCAGTTCCAAGACATAAGCCAGAGAACCCCTTCCTCTTACTGCCTTGCATCCTACTTTCCTTATTAATTCATGCTTTAACTAAAAATATTTCTCAGGTTCATAAACATATAAATAAATCAGTTGTTATTCCTTCATTAAATTATCATATATAAACAAGCATAGGTTGAGTGTCAACAAAGCAATGAAAGTCACAAAATCTCAGGTGCAACAGAAAATTGCTAAATGAAAAAATGCAAGCAAAGCATCAAACATAAATTAAAATAACTATAGGTTAATGGCTGCCTTTCATAGGTCTTAATGCCTTGCCAAGTGAGGATTTACTCACGATAATTCTCCTTCCTAAGTCTTGGTTCAGGCCTGCCATTGATTTTCTAAACTGCTGCCTATTTTTTTCTAATTTTTGTTTTCTGGTTCTAACATGTAACCGTAGGAAATAATGATGTATATAAGGGAGTTACTAGGGTTTTAAGGTTAGTTAAGTAATTTATTTTTATCAAAAATCCCATCACCATTTCTGGTTTCACCCATAGTTCACCCTCTCCACTTTCCTTTCCCACCATTTCTTTTTTTTCCTTGTCTTGGCTACTTTTGACAAATTTCTCCACATATTATATGCATGGCTGTGGCTCGGGCATTGTTTGTCTTTTCTGGTTTTAATCATGTGTATAAACTTATTTGTATAACCAGCTATAAGTGTGTATCAATCAAATATTTTGCACATCTTATATATTCATGTATTTCCTATCTACTCAAGCAACTATGCTCCTATTTAGTCTATGGAAATTAAGACTAGAATCTGCCTAAGTTATTTATGTATTGTAGCTAGGCTAAGGTGTACACACTAACAAGTCATGTACTCATTTATTATTACTGTTATTTTGTATTTATTTATAAAGCCTTTGCTCACAAAAGGGCCTTGTTCATGTAGCTGACTAAAACAGTGTGCACATGCACAAGAGCATGCACACTCACACACACACAAGTATATTCAGAGAAAAAGTTTTATTTTAACTAATTGTCTTTCTTTTATAAAATATTCAAAATACATATATATATATATATATATATATTATATTTTTTTTATATGCTTGCCTAACTATGGGCTGTTACATACACCCGTTCTTTAAGAAATTATGTCCCACAATTTAACATCTTATTCCTGTGTTAGTCACATATCAACACCATCATAAACACATACTCTTAATTCAACCAAAGCACACATCAAGCAAGCACATTCAACACTGAATACTATGTTTAACTAACTGAATACAAGCATAAATGATAAATTACCTCTAATCTAATTGTCAGTTGCAAATAGTTGAGGGTACTGGACTTTTATCTTGTCCTCAACCTCCCATGTGCAATCATTAGGGTTTAGACTCCACTGCACCTTTACCAGTTTAATAGTTTTGTTCCTCAATTTCTTATCTTCTTTAGCTACAATCCCCACCGGCTTCTTCTCATACACCAAGTCTGGTCTGACTTCCACTTTGTTTTGTGACTGAATCACTGATGCTTCATCATGTACACATTTTCTCAATTGTGATACATGAAATACATTGTGTATTCTACTCATTTCTTCTGGCAACTTCAACTTGTAAGCCATCTTTCCTATTCTTGCAATGATCTCATATGGTCCTATATATCTTGGGGTTAGCTTCCCTGCCTTGCCAAATCTCAACACCTTCCTCATAGGTGAGACCTTCAAATACACAAAATCTCCTACTTCAAATTCAAGTGGTTTCCTTCTTCTATCTGCATATGATTTCATTCTGTCTTGTGCTGCCTTCATTCTCTATTTGATCAGTGAAATTTTAGCATTTGTCTCTTTCACATGATCTGGTCCTAATATCACCTTATCACCTACCTCTAACCAGCAAGCATGTGACAAACAAGGCCTCCCATATAGAGCTTCATAGGGAGCCATCCCTATACTACTCTGGTAGTTGTTGTTGTAAGCAAATTCTGCTAAATGAAGGTAGTCTTCCCAATTGCAACCATGGTCAAGTACACAGGCTCTAAGTAAATCCTCCAAAAATTTATTAACTACTTCTGTCTGGCCATCAGTTTGGGGATGGTAGGCTGTGATCAAGCATAACTCAACCCCCATTGCCTGTTGAAAGCTGCTCCAGAACTTTGATGTGAATATGGTGTCTCTTTCACTAATGATAGTGGTAGGAACTCCATGTAGTTTCACAATTTCTTTCATAAAAACTTGTGCCAATTTTGGTGCATTTCTATCACTCTTCACTGGTATGAAGTGTGATGATTTAGTTAATCTATCTACCACCACCCAAATACTGTCATTACCTCTCTCTGATCTTGGCAAGCCATCAATGAAATCCATTGATATGCTTTCCCATTTCCACCTTGGAACTTCCAGAGGTTGCAACAGTCCACTGGGTCTTTGGTACTCAGCCTTGACTTGTTGGCAAGTCATGCATTTTGCCACATATTCACCCACACTCCTCTTCATTCCTTTCCACCAATAGCTCCTCTTTAGATCATTGTACATTTTAGTACCACCTGGATGTATGGTGTACTTAGACTTATGATGGACATCCATGATTTTTCTTTGTAGTGCTTCTGTGCCCGGCACACACTGTCTTCCCTTGTATCTTAAAAATCCTTTTTCAACCAATTCAAACTTATCAAGCTTTGAACCATTCCTTAACAATTCCTTCTTCTCTCTTAGGAATGCATCCATGTCTTGAGACTAGTTCACTTCTTCCACTAAGTCTGATTTTATTGTGATGAGGCTGAGCTTGCCATAGTGCTCCATGTCCTCATCTATCACCATAGTTTGCTCTCCCACGCTTTCCACTTCTACATCAGTTAGTGCTAATAGCATTTTAAACTCCTCTATCATCAGTGTAGCCAACTTGGCATGTTGCCTACTCAATGCATGTGCCACTATATTTGCTTTCCCTGGTGTGTACATAATGTCCAAATCATAGGCAGCAAGGAATTTCACCCACCTATGTTGTCTCATGTTCACATCTTTTTGAGAAAATAAGTATTTCAAAGCTTTGTGGTCAATATAAAGCTCAAACTTTGCTCCAAATAGGTAGTGTCTCCAAAGCTTTAATGCATATACCACAGCTGCCAATTCCAAGTCATGTGTTGCATACTTGGTTTCACTTGGCTTCAGTTGCCTTGATGCATAGGCTATTACTCTACCATCTTGCATAAGAACAGCTCCTATACCTAACCCTCATACATCAGTGTACACTACCAGATTATCATTGCCTTCTGGAATTTTCAGCACTGGTGCCTCCATCAATGCCTTCTTCAATTGGTTGTATGCCCCTTCACACTTCTCAGTCCATAGGAAAGGCTGGTCTTTCCTTGTTAGCTTAGTTAATGGGGCTGCTATTTTAGCAAAGTCTTTTATAAATCTTCTGTAGTATCCAGCCAAGCCCATGAATGATCTTATCTCAGTAACATTGCTTGGTCTCTTCCATACTTGCACTGCCATGACCTTACTAGGGTCTATTGAAATTCCTTCTTGAGAAATTATATGGCCTAATAATTTTATTTCATTCTGCCAGAAAGAACACTTTGCAAACTTGGCTTTAAGGCCTTGTTGCCTTAATCTACTTAGTACCATGTGCAAATGTTCCTCATGTTCATTAGCTGATTTAGAGTATATTAATATATCATCAATGAAAATCAGTACAAATTTATCTAAATAGTCTCTAAAAATCCTATTCATTAAATCCACAAAATAGGATGGTGCGTTGGTCAAACCAAATGGCATTACTAAGTATTCATACAAGCCATACCTGGTGTTGAAAGCTGTATACTTGATACTTTCTTCTTCCACTTTCATTTGATGGAAGCCAGATGCTATGTCGAGTCTGGAAAATACCTTAGCACCATTTAATTGATCAAAAAGATCATCAATTCTAGGTAGGGGGTATTTGTTTTTGATGGTGACTGAGTATAGTTCCTTATAGTCTATGCACATTCTCAAGGAACTGTCATGCTTCTTAACAAATACTACTGGTGATCCCCAATTTGAACTACTAGGCCTAATGAAGCCTTTTTGTTCTAATTCTTCTAATTGTTTCTTCAACTCAATTAGTTCCTTAGGACCATTCTGTTTGGTTTCTTAATGACAGGGCTTGTTCCTGGCTTAAGTCTTATTTGAAATTCTACTGGTCTATTATGAGGAATGCCATTCACTTCAACAAACACATCAGTGTATTGGTTAACTATAGGTATCTTCTCTAGGATTGATTCAACTTCACCACTGTTCAAGTTGAACATCCTGCCCATACCCCTATCTTTGGTTGCCTCATACATGACCAAAACTCTTTTGCCATCAGGAAGTTGTAATGAGATTATGGAATTTTCCAAGTTAATGATAGCACAAAAACCTTTTAACCAATCCATTCCCAGTATAATATCCAACTTAGGGTAATTCAACACATATAATTCTGAAATAAAGGTGTGACCACCCATACATAATTCTACTTGCATGCATTTCATATTTGTAATGCAGGAATTACCTATAGGACTAGTAACATGCAAAGGCTTATCAACAAAAACACATGTTAACCCTAGTTTCTGAACTATGTCACATGAAATAAAAGAGTGTGTAGCTCCTGTGTCATAAATAACTGATATGGGTATGCCTTTAATGAGTAATATACCTTCCACTTGGCTAGGTGCTTCCATGGCCTTGCCCTTTCCTTCAAGTACAACCACCTTTGCTATTTCTGGACACTGCCTTTTCATGTGCCCCTCTTTACCATAGTTGTAGCACCTAAGAACAGTTGACTTGGGTGCTTGGCATTTGGTCTTTATATGGCCTTCCTTCCCACAGTTGTAACAGACCACTTTAGGTTTCTTATTGTCAGAGCTTGCCACCTTACTTCCTTCTTTGTTCATTGCTTCTCCCTTCTTCTTCTCATATGGGTGTGCTCTATTCTTCCCTTTCTTGTTATTCCTGAAATTCTTAAATTTTTCTCTGCCATTATCATGCTGCTCAAATGACAATGTCAAGTCCATAACTTGATCAAAGGTTTTGTCTTTGTATGGTAACATGGCTCTACTCAATCCAGCATTTAATCCTTGAATGTACCTTGCATTCCTTGAAACTTCATCTAGGATTAGTACTGCCCCATACTTGGACAGCCCTTCAAATTTCTGAGTGTATTCAGTGACACTCATAGATCCTTGCCTCAACTTGATAAACTCCTCAAGTAATGAAGCTTTTGCCGAGGCTGGGAAAAATCTGGCTTCTAGCATTTCTTTGAACTGATTCCATGTGATCTCTTGCTCTTGCCTGCCTGTAATGATCACTTCCCACCAATCCAAAGCAAGGCCTTTTAGTTGTCTTGAAGCTATTTGCCTTCTTCTCTGGTCATTAACCTGCATATCTGCAAAGATCCTCTCCACTGTTCTTAGCCATGTCTGGACGCCCATGACATTTTCTATGCCACCAAAGCTACTGCCTCCTAAGTATGTATATGTTTTAAGCAATTTGGACAGCTCCTCATGAGGATTATCTACCCTAGGTGCCATCCCATCCCTCAGTACTCTAACAAAATCTTACATGTTAATCATTGGGGGACCAGTGGCCATTCCAATTGCCTGTTCAGCATTATCAGAAGATTGATCGTTCTCCATTTCTCCAGCAGCCTAGGGATTGATCCTAACTGCTCTAGGCCTCTATTGAACATTTCTAGTATGGTTAGTTCTAATTCCTATTCACTACTTCACTTTTAAACTAGCAGTGAACTCATTCATACATAATAAGTAAAATAATCAATGCAAACAGTACAAACAATGCACACAGATTCAACCATGTATTTGTTTTGGCTAAGTATTTAATAACATAGCTCTGATACCAACTAAAGCAACCATACCTAAGTCTTCATAGTGTTTGAGTGACTCAATTTAGTTTATGCTAAATTCAGGGCTACTTACTTCCAAGACCAACTTTTTCTTTATTCTTATTGGATTTTTTTTGTTTATTTTTCCTAAGATCCAATCTGATCAATATAGAAATATTGATATACTTCTTTGTACAACTAATTGTATGTACATATAAACATACAAATCATTTTTAATTCTTTTATCAGAGTTTTTTTGAATAAAGAATAAATCAGTTTATTTTAAACAAAATAACTATGTTTTAGCCACAGTAAAAGGATTGGGAAAGACCCTCTCCCATTTGAATCTTTGTGCAATTTTTTTTCAAACTAATTCTTGTTTGTTTATTTGTGTTTACCTCTGTATATTTAATGAAACATGTGAGTTGAGTCATAACACCTAGACTTTTGCAATATGGCTTTTCAAATAGCAAGGTAGGAGGTTGTGCATGCTTCTATGCACCTGTGTGCACATAAACATGTACAATTGCTATTTACTACATCTTAGTTTGCAGATTGACCAACTTGATTAGGTTGGATCCCTATACTGTCTAGTTATAATTTACTTTCTTTGCTTATTCATTTAAAACCTCAAACTCATGAAAATCTAGGTTCATGCTTCTTATGTTTTTTTTTTCTACCTATGAGTTTATCCTTATTTAATAATGTTACACTTAGTTTGTAAATAGGTTCTAGCCTATAAACAATCTAATACATATGCGTACATTACTGGTTCACATATGCTTCAGATTTACTATTCAACTCACTACTTGATTCATGAAAATTTTCATACTTACAGGTTATGATATAAAGCTAAACACATTTATCTTTTCTACTGAAAACAGTTCCATCCCATAATAATCTTTTTAGACCATTCATTACATTGCAATCAAGGTTTTAGCATAATGCAAACATTAATACAGAGAAGTCTTTCAGTTAAAAAGAAACATAATGAGACATCCTTCTACAAAAGTCCTAGCTTAGATAATTAGCAGTTTTCTTCTTAGCATCACACATCTGCTCCTTAATTCCTAGCTTCCTCTTTTCCTGCAGACATCTCATGACCTGCTTCATAAGGCATATGAAGCACCCATTTGATGCAAGCAACAAACAGGTTAGACTTATGTCTGGTGTAAGTAGAATCACTTGTTAATGCATAAAGACTAATGAAATATGTTCCATTATTATAGTTTCTGTTCTCAGAGGCTAAATGTTTTATTCAAGGTAACAAGTCTCCTTCTCATGTTCAAATTTACAAAGTGTTTTTCCCAGTGGTGTGTGTGTGTTGTTAAATAACAGGTGTGTATTCTTAGACTAACTTGTCATCAAAAACATTGGTCCAGAAAACCTATCAACCATCATACATACACACAAGTTGGTGCTAACACCCAAAACATGCACAATCATACATAAACATGCACAGACCATATTCATGGTATTGAGCCAAAGTATCAAACCTGAGTCTACATGTTAGGACTCTCATATACTTCTAGCCTATTTACCCTTGCATGTATAATTAACATTCTAAAGTCCAGTATTACATTCATGGTTGCACTGGTGCACACTGCCTAGAACCACTACCTGGTTTCCAGTGCACTACAAGCTATTTGGGCATAAACATGCCATGTGCAAACTCACACCCCAGCCTTGATGCAAGCCAACCACTATGTCATACCCACTTCTCTCATACCCAACCTGATAGAGGTGACCCACATCCTTAGTTTAATTACTAAGTTCTTTCATATGACCGAATATTATATATGCAGTGTCATGCCCAAAACTGTGGTATGCTAACCAATATGTGCTAGCAGTTTTCATACATCCATCAATCATTCACCCATTCATCCATTCAACAATTTATTCAGTCACACTTGTAATTATTTCAAGTCAGTTTCATTCAGAGATATATCCATAGCTAAAGCATAGGTCTGAGCATTTTAAGAAGTGAAATGCCACTGTGGTTCCCTAGTAATAAGGTTCTCACAATCAATCCACACATTAAAGTGTGCTTGCTTGTTACTCAACCCTATTTCCAAAGAATACTTACTGATGGATTAAGACTCAGCACATGGAAATTCCATTGCACCCTAACCAACTTTTCAGTTGCAAGACATAAGCCAGAGAACTCCTTCCTCTTACTGCCTTGCATCCTACTTTCCTTATTAATTCATGCTTTAACTAAAAATATTTCTCAAGTTCATAAACATATAAATAAATCAGTTGTTATTCCTTCATTAAATTATCATATATAAACAGGCATAGGTTGAGTGTCAACAAAGCAATGAAAGTCACAAAATCTCAGGAGCAACAGAAAATTGCTAAACTAAAAAAAATGCAAGCAAAGCATCAAACATAAATTAAAATAACTAAAGGTTAATGGCTGCCTTTCATAGGTCTTAATGCCTTGCCAAGTGAGGATTTACTCACCATAGTTCTCCTTCCTAAGTCTTGGTTCAGGCCTGCCATTGATTTTCTAAACTGCTGCCTATTTTTTTTCTAATTTTTGTTTTCTGGTTCTAACATGTAACCGTAGGAAATAATGATGTATATAAGGGAGTTACTAGGGTTTTAAGGTTAGTTAAGTAATTTATTTTTATCAGAAATCCCATCACCATTTCTGGTTTCACCCATAGTTCACCCTCTCCACTTTCCTTTCCCACCATTTCTTTTTTTCTCCTTGTCTTGGCTACTTTTGGTAAATTTCTCCACATATTATATGCATGGTTGTGGCTCGGGCATTGTTTGTCTTTTCTTTTTTTAATCATGTGTATAAACTTATTTGTATAACCAGCTATAAGTGTGTATCAATCAAATATTTTGCACATCTTATATATTCATGTATTTCCTATCTACTCAAGCAACTATGCTCCTATTTCGTCTATGGAAATTAAGACTAGAATCTGCCTAAGTTATTTATGTATTGTAGCTAGGCTAAGGTGTACACACTAACAAGTCATGTACTCATTTATTATTACTGTTATTTTGTATTTATTTATAAGGCCTTTACTCACAAAAGTGCCTTGTTCATGTAGCTGACTAAAACAGTGTGCACATGCACAAGAGCATGCACACTCACACACACACAAGTATTTTCAGAGAAAAAGTTGTATTTTAACTAACTGTCTTTCTTTTATAAAATATTCAAAATACATATATATATTATATTTTTTTTATATGCTTGCCTTACTATGGGCTGTCACAGTAGCCTTGTCCCCTTTGTAGCTTTAACAGCATATTACTTTCTCTTTTTGTCGCTTACCCATATAGTCTCATTTACAGAGTTGTGCTCTTTGTCATGAATCAAAACTTATGATTCAACACAAACTTCATCTATCACTTCGTATCCATCCCCATCCATTTCATATTTATCGGCTCATAAGCATCAATTCATATCCATCCATTAAGGCCCTTCAGTTCGTATCCATCAAGCAATAGCGGCATGCTTCGTATCGATCACTTATTGATCGATACCAAGGAAAAGAGCCAGGTATCGATATGAAGGGAGGACTTTGGCATCGATATGAAATCATATGAGATGCATCGATACGAAGGAAGAAGGCAGGGATCGATATGAGGAGCTTGGCAACCGATGGATACGAAGGAATAGGTCTAATCAAAAGAAGCAGTCTACAAGCATGAAACATGGATCTCCATGGAATTCTTGCTCTACGTCATCGCTGCATAACTAGTCGATACGCAGCCCATCGATACGAAGGAGCATCGATACGCAGCCATCAGCTTACCTGCAAAATCAATCTTGGATCGATCATAACTCAAAAACTATATGTCCAAATGCTATGAAATTTTCACAGAAGCTTTCTTATTCACTAAAGAACTACCATGATCGATCGCACCTTTATTGGAGCAAATCTAGATCGATACAAAGAGAGTAGGGATCGATCAGGATCGATCCCAAACAACCCTAGATCGATCTGTTGGGCCCACCCATCTGTGAGAAGAAGTATTCCGAGATTTGAGGGAGATATTTCCTGATTTACACCTATAAACAACACCCCTACGCCTACAGAAAAAGGACTTTTTGGCTCTTCTAAACCTTAACTCTGCTGAAACTCCATTGTAGCTTGAGTGCTATTAATTGTACTGTTGTAAATCAGTTGAGAATCAATAATAAACAGCAAACTCTTCAAAGTGTACGTAGGCTACAACGCCGAACCACTATAAAATCTCATCATTTTACTGCTTTCTTTTTAATTTTTGTTGTTCTTCATATTTATATCCTCTTCATATATTATATATGTGAACTGTGACTGTGAATTGGTGCTTTCATCTGCGATTGGGTGTTTGTGACCAATTTTGGCTCAAACGTTTTGGTGCTTTCACTAAGAAAGTTAGCACTCAGGGATTCTGAAGCATGGATTTTGGATTTGAAGGCTTAGGAACTTGGATCTGGGAAGCCATGGCTAAGCAATCAACAAGGAGAGATAGAGCGGAGAGGAGCCATCATGAAGGAAGTCAGGAGGCTTCCTCAAGAGGTAATCAGACCTCAATTGTCATCACCAGAGATAAGATGGAGATGATATTGGGCGCTATGCAAGAAGAGATGCTGAAAAGGCAGGAGGAAATGTTGCAGAGCCTAGTCCGACAGGTCGGACAAGCTGGAGTGCAAAATCAAGAGAACGGAGCTACATGAATGCTGGAAATGTGGATCGCGAAGCTGGAGCAACAGGAGCAGAGGAAGTCCAGAACCAGAGTCAGGGGAATGGAGCAACTAGGAAACGAGATAGAGTAGGGCCATCGGGAACAACCCCTGAACTAGGAGCATGCCCCCGGATCATGTTGGCTCAATTCCAGGCAGGATATCAGCGAGTGCCGCGCTATTTGGCATCGATTAAGGAATGAATGCTCATCCAGGAGAGCAGATTTCAAGATTTCCTCGAGAACTTGGGGGGCAAGTCGGAGGTAACGAACAAAGACTACCGCTTGGTGATAATGACATATTGGCAGAAATGGTCAAATGGTCCATGAGAGGAGGATTGGTGAATAAGGATTTGGAGGATGTGAACATGAGTCCATTCGCTCCCACAATCAGGCAGGCTAGGAATCCACTTGAATTCAAGCTACCAACACCGGGGACGTATGATGGAAGGACGGATCATGTTGTTCATCTAGCAAGGTATATGTGGCACATGGAAGTACTGGAGGCATCGAAGGAGGTCATGGCCCGGTGTTTCCCTTTGTATTTGATGGATATAGTAGCACTGTGGTTCGGGCAACTGGAAAGCGGCTCTGTTGGAACGTGGACTGAATTGATTGAAAGGTTTATGAGGCAGTTCAGAGTTCACATCTCGACCCCAAAAATTGATGAGTTTGACAACACTGAAACAGAAGACTGGAGAGTCTCTAAGGAATTTTTTAAAGCGATTTAATGAAGCAGCATCAATGGATCGTCTAGATCCGTCCTTGGTTTTGATGGCAGCTATATCTGGCATAGCTGATGGCACAGAATTCAAGAATTCATTGACAAGGCATCCACCTATGGATCTAGGAGAGTTTTACCATAAGGCAGAAAGGTTTCTACGACAGGAAGACGTGAAGGCTAAAAGAGGGAAGGCGAGGAAGTTGATGTTTATGCGGTCAAAGGCAGAGATCCGCCCGAGAAAGATTCAAACAAGGAAAAAGGGAAGCGAAAAGTAGAGAATGGCTTTGATGAACCAAGGCGGCCACAAAAGGAACCGAGATTCACCTCTTATACGGAGTTGAGCAAGACTTTAGAACGAATATACCAAGACATTAGGGAGCAGGTTCCTTACTGAAGGCCAATCAGGAGGGAGCCAACCAATAATGAAAGGAAATCAGACAAATACTGCCTATTCCACGAGCTAGGGGGACATAGTACAAAAAATTACAGGCACTTGAGGGATGAGATTGAAGGACATATCCGAAACGGCATGCTGTTACAGTACGTGAAGAGGCGAACAACGACGGTGGAACATGAGCGACCACCATCCGCATCAAATGAAGACGACCCCGGATCATGGCGTCAGCTTATCATCAACTGATCGGGATAATGAAGAATAAGTAATAAACTCCATAATAAAACGGTTAAGTCACTTACACATGTACGGGATCACGAACGATCCTTAGGCATGCTCTGAGATGACTATAAACCGCTACAGTGGAGATGCTTCCTCTTTGATGTTTTAGTTTTGCTTTTGTTTCTCATCTTTGTATCTGGACTTGCTTTTATTAGTTGGATATTTCAATTATAAGACTCGCCTAAATGTAAAATCTGATATTTATAATTCCAAAACCCGACCACGAACGGTCACAATTCACCTCGAACAGCACCCGACCACGAACGATCACAATTCGCCTCGAACGGCACTAGACCTCGAATGGTCATAATTCGCTTCGAACGGCACCCGACCTTGAACGGTCGCAATTCGCCTCGAACGACACCCATCCATAAACAGTCACCTATCGACTCGAATAGCATACGATCTCGAGCGATCACTATTCATGATCAAGTAAGATCATCAATCTCTTCACAGGTCTTCAACAGGTTCGAAACATCAGGCTTATGGCGCTACAAAACACACCTTCCTATCGCAAGGCATGTTTGGCAAAGTGTTAACCCGCCTTTCGGCAAGGCAACATACAGGCGGATTTAACCCAATCGACTGTATAATCATCGAAGCTGTATTGTCATGGACTTGGTTCTATTTTGAATGAATGGACGATCAATCACGGGTGATAAACATGATTATGAGGCCGGGATTCGGCATAGTCGACGGACTAACTGCGCAGGATACTTGAGTATGGGCTTTTGACAAAGGTTGAGCTGCTCCGTGATCACAATGGGTTTTCTTCATTTTTTCATGAGGATTACTTCGAGTCAAAAAGGTATTTGCTTCGGGTCACGATAGGGCATTCTTTGAAGGGGGCATTGGGCCACCTTGAATCAGCATTATCTTGCTTCGGGTCATCTTAGCATCCACTTCGAGTCACTGGAGGGGTCACTTTGAGTGAAGGAAGCAGCTACCTCGGGTCAGAGTCATGAATCGATCAATATCGACATGATCCACGTCAATTTCGTATCTATCAAACTTCATCTATCACTTTGTATCCATCCCCATGCATTTCGTATCCATCGGCTCAAAAGCATCAATTCGTATCCTTCCATTAAGGCCCTTCGGTTCGTATTCATCAAGCAATAGCGGCATGCTTCGTATCAATCACTCACTAATCGGTACAAAGAAAAGAGCCAGGTATCGATACGAAGGGAGGACTTAGGCATCGATACGAAATCATACGAGAAGCATCGATACGAAGGAAGAAGGCAGGGATCGATACGAAGAACTTGGCAACCGATGGATATGAAGGAATAGGTCTAATCAAAAGAAGCGGCCTACAAGTATGAAACATGGATCTCCATGGAATTCTTGCTCCACGTCATTGTTGCATAACTGATAGATACGCAGCCTATCGATACGAAGGCATCGATATGCAACCCTCATCCTACCTGCAAAATCAATCTTGGATCGATCATAACTCAAAAAATATAAGTCCAAATGCTATGAAATTTTCGTAGACGTTTTCTTATCCACTAAAGAACCACCATGATCGATTGTACCTTCATTGGACCAAATCTTGATCGATACGAAGAGAGTAGGGATCGATCAGGATTGATCCCAAACAACCCCATATCAATCTAGTGGGCCCACCTATGTTTGAGAAGAAGTATTCCGAGCTTTGAGGAAGATATTTCCGGATCTACACCTATAAACAGGACCACTACGCCTGCAGAAAAAGGACGTTTTGGCTCTTCTGCTCCGTTACACCGCTGAAACTCCATTGTAGCTTGAGTGATATTGATTTTATTGTTGTAAATCGCTTGAGAATCATCAATAAACAACAAACTCTTCAAAGTGGACGTAGGGTACAACGCCGAACCACTATAAATCTCGTCTTTTTACTACATTATTTTTAATTTTTGTAGTTCTTCATATTTATATCCTCTTCATATATTCTATCTATGATCTGTGACTGTGAATTAGTGCTTTCATCTGCGATCGGGTGTTTGTGACCAATTTTGGTGCAAACAGAATCAAATTATTTTAATTAAATTTACTTAAATAAATTTCTATGCGTTTCAGCTTCGGACGACCAAACCGTAAGTCCGATTGACACGAAATTTAAAATCCTATAATAATATACTATTATGAATCCAGTGGAACTGGTTTCATCGAATTTCGAGGCTACGCCTCGAATCACTATTTTTACACGTCGATTAAATCGACGATTTAAAAGGTTGACGAAATCACATGAAATTCCAGTTTTAAAAACTTACTAACTCAATTCTAATTCAAATAGAATTTATATTAACATTGGAAATCGTTTCGATTCATATTCAATTCAAATTTCAATTATTCACCATTTCGTATTACGAAATCGCTATATTCGAAATTTAATTTCATTCTATAATTTCAACCAAAATCTTCATATTCAAAAATCAATTTATATTCCAAATCCAATATTTAAAACCTTTAAATATTCAAATTCAAATGACAAAAAATCCGGGTCGTTACATTCCTCCCCACTTAAAAGAATTTCGCCCCCGAAATTGCTAAAGTAGGAAAAATGCTCCAAACCCATTAACTTATCAAAACTCACTTAGTTAAAACTCGACATTTCACTTTTCTAAATCTTTTAGTTTCACCCAAAACAATTAGTTTCTATTTCTAATTCAAAACCCATTATTTCAATTACAATTCAAAATCAAATTTTGGTTAACAAAAATTTACAAAATTTTCTCTAACACCCTAAATTTTCGAATTTTTTTGGCTGAGTCTCCCTTGTACGGAGAGCCATTTTCAATTTCACAAATATTGTAAAAAGATATACATCGGCCCTCATGACCGGAAAACATAATTTAAATAATATTTTTATTTTTCACGTGCTTATTTCGTTAGCGTACCTTATTTTATCGTTATTAGGCGAGTTCGCTTAATTTATATGCAATTGCGTAACCAAAATCATGCCAAATATTCTTCTCGTACCTGTACTTACTCAAATAAAACCCATAAGTACCAAAAACATGAAATTTAACAGCATTCCATTTATTTAACTAGTTAATCATGCCATTTGCATAAACCAAACATGTTCTCTCTGCATTTATAAGCAATTACAAGGTTCTAGCATGAAATTACCCACTTTCAATCGATTTATTTACCATTTCATTCAATTCAAATAATCTACAAACTAATTTACTAGCATTCAATTCATATTCGCACTCAACATATTCATATCCACTCAAAATTGCTTCTAAATCAATTTATATGACTTTCCATTGATTCACAAAATTTGGTTTACTTCCGTTTACGTCAAACGACAAAAACAAAATTCATGCAAATTCAGTGATATTCATTTAATTAAATAACCACTTAAGCTTATAGCTATTTTAAATTGATTCTAAATCAATTTATCAATTTCCTATTGATTCACATTCAATTTATTCACAAAATCTTGTTCACTTCATTTTATATTAACGGCGTTTCATTCCATGTCAATTTATTTATGAATCATCTCATAAATTAGTTACTTAAGTTGAAATCCATTCTTATTAACAATATTTCCAACCATATTCAATTTATTTACACTTAAATTGAATTCATGTATAACTTTAGTTATCACCATTTCAATCCATTCTATATTATTCGACAACATTTTAAAATATATTTAATTCGCTTACATATCAGTCGAATTTCGTTTATAACTCAATTCTCACTTTCAACATTCAATTCACTAACTTATTTATCTAATTAGTTCACTTTCATTTTATACTTCACACTTAGATTTTTATCTCGAAAGCCACTCCATTTGGCTTGACTTGAGTTCAAATTCGTTCTATAATTCAAATTTGGATTTCCAATTCTTCACCAAAATATCAAACCATTGTTATTTTGGTTTTACCATTCCATTTTCCAACTTATAAGTTACGCAACTTATTTTTCACCTTTTCATAAATTCTATTCTTGATCTAATTCCATTCAAAATTTATAACTTATATTTATACAATCATTTTACAACTCAAATTAAAATAATTTGATATTATCTAACTTCCCATTTCAATTCTATTTATTCATTCAATCCATTTAAACTTACTCAAGTTAAATTTTAATTCAGTAATTCAATTTTTAACACTTTCTTCCCTTATTAATATCATTCTCAACTTACGATAACAAAAAAATCACTTGATATTATAATAGTGTCTATAGAAAATAAACTATAAAAAAGTTGAAATGCTCGCATCTCACATGTAAGCATATTTGGTATACAACTAAAACCGTATAGCGCTTATTGGAGAATGGATTCCATATAATGACTAGGCATTGGGGTACCGCCCATCACAGTACACCTTTAGAAAAATGTACCGAGATCGAACCTATCGATCCTTGCCAACACAGGACCGGCCTACCCCTTGCTGGATAGTACCGAATATGTTATCACTCCGGGTGTTCCCACCCTATTGAGCGCTCTCTTTTCCATGCACAACCATATCCATAATTATAATATATCCGAGGGTATCTAGAAAAGTGATAACATACCCTACTTGGGTGCGACCCACTTTGCCCTGCTACATCTCCCTTATGTTAGTCATTCTCGGTTGATGAGGCTTTAGGCTACGTATTACCAAAGATTTAGAATTCATATACTTGGAATGCTAACACCGCCTTCCAGGCAACAATGAAATGATAGCATTCATCCATATAAGTTGTTCTGGGTCTGAACAAACCGAATCTCCAAAATCACCATCTTCATTATCTTCACTATATCATAATTCATAGCGCACAAATAGGGTCGAAGTGGTTTTCGGATAATTAAATCCAATTCCAGTCTCTTCGAAATGATTAATGAAATTGGCCAGATTTGATAGTCGGTTTTTTAACTATCAAATTACACACATAAGTAGTCACTAGGGCCAATTTTCTTAAATATTTTTCAAATAATTATTAATAATATCTTTACAAAGATATATATTCAAATCTCTTCCAGTATTCCAACATTTGAAAACAATTTCTAATACTTAAATCCATAACAGGATATTTCAAAGCATATCAACACTTAGAAATATTTCTGAATTCATCTATTAAACTCAGAAAAATATTTCTATATAAATCATTTCGCACTTAAAATATTTTCCAAAACCCTCTTTTCAATAATCAGGAGAATATTTTTAGGCAGATTCTGCAAAATTATTTTAATACCAAAATTAGGAAATATTTCATAACTTATCTCATAAATCTCAAGAATTATTTATAAATTCTTTTTTCCAATTTCCAAAAACGATTATACTCTTTTATAAACCCAACAAACAATTTATAAATTCTTTTATGAATTCAAATTCATTTCGAAGTTCCCATATTTCAACATTTTGGAAATTCCATTTCCTCCCACAATCCCTTATAAGATTCCTCTTATCAAAATCATATTTGTTAAATAAACCCCGTTTACAAATCTCAAGAGTATTTATAAATAAATTTCAATCATTTCCAAAACTCTACATATATAATAAGTATTTTTAATGAATAATAATTTACTTTTAGAACACGTTTAAGTAATTATTTAGAATATCAAAACACTTTAAATAATTCATCGATAACCCATTTCCAATTCATTTTTAAATAAAACTAATCGATTTACAAAGTTTATTATAAAAATTTGAGTTCATTTCAATAAAGATTAAATATTAGAATAATCCACTTTCTGAAATATTTTCCATACTAAAACAGTTTTAAAACAACATAGTTTAATAAGTAAAAAATCCCTTTCTAAAAACAAAACTTAACTTCTTGATAAAAAATCTATTTTTAAAATCCAATATAACTATTTTAGCATTTATAAATCTCTCTCGATTTATCATAAATCGACTTGCGTCTCCAATTTCACAAATATTTCCAATTCAAAAATATAATCCACTATTTCTTTCTAAACCGATTTCTATATCTCATTATAAATTCTCACTGCGAATTTATATTTCCAATTTATCAAATGAAAATCATTTCACTATATTTATAAACATCGTTTATAAAATTATAACTCATTCGGGTTTCACTTGTTTATAAAACATTCTCATTTATAAGCTTCACTTTTAAATCTATCACTTTATAATCCCATTTATTATTAAAATCCATTTTAAATATTGATTTCAACTTCTTATCCGTATATCAGAAATATCATTTAAAAATCCATTGTTAAAAATCCCTTGTATAAATTATTTTAAAATATCTATTTAAAACATTTTACGAATAGTCAAGTACAAACCCAAAATCAAATTGTTTTATCCAAATCACTTTTCCTTTAAAATAATCCAAATTCCGATATAAATATTTTTATTTCCAAAAGCTCCTTTTAATTCCTTCAAATTCAAAAATAATATTTATGGTATTTAAAATAGCAAAATTAAGGCTAGTGCTACTATAGCATCCAATAAATCAAATCACACAACAATCCATAACAGATTATTCAATCACATCACATATCGTTACATATAAAATATTTTTTTTAAGGAATCCAGTTTGATCCCTCCAACTTGTTTCCCTGCAACCACAAATGTAATATAACATAAAATAATAATCCTGCTTCGAGGCAGCATATCGCAATAATATAGGGTCTTCCGCTATTATAATGGGCGCATAGTGTCTCATCAGCTCCAATCGGTGGTAATATACCCAACTACTAATATACATACTAATATATATAATATAACATTCAACTGAGAATTATAATAAACCCATCTAATCAACCAATAAATAATCCTTAGCACTTTTAAAGTAAAACTAGTTATCCAAGATGAGTGAGATTTACTCACCGAAATTTCTGTTGTTGCTTTCGCATTCCGTTTGAATTAAAATTAAACAAGTGTTTAATTTTAATCCAAATTCCTGTTAGCTCCAATCGACTCCAAACCAATTCCTATGCGTAGTATTCGATTCCACGAGCACAATGCAATTATTCTGTCTGATTTCGACCTCGTATGAAGAAGATATACATTTTTATAGATTCACGATTTATAATATAATTAATTTACAATTTCTCTTTTATTTAAACTATTCAATCGTAGCCGTTCATTTCCTTAGATCCCATCTGGCCGGACGTCCTTCCTTCTTCATTGTTCGTTTCCTCCAGGCAATATACGAAACCCATACACACGCCTAACTCCATCAACGCGCGCACCACCTCTGGCCAACTGGACGACAATCAATCACCTCCCACGCAAGCGCCTCACTCCACCTCACCGCCGCTTGAAATCCAATCACCCAGCTCTCCCCTTGCATCGTGGAAACTCCTCCAAACGCGGCACGAACGCGACGCCGTAGCTCTCTCCTCGCTGCAAATCAAGCGATCTCCACCTTTAATGATGAAGAGCTCGACGAGCTCCACAAGTTCATGTAGAAGTCTTCGACTAATTGTTAATGATTGGCTAGAAATTGAGGGAGAAAATGATTAAATTCTGGCCATTAAAATGGTTAGTGGCGGCTAAGTTTTAGATGGGGTAGGGTTTGGCAATTGAAGGCCCTTTTATAGCAAATTCGTGACACTATTCATCGCCAATTTTTTCCGAAATCCAAACGAAGCGTGTTGCCTTGCTTTTGTAATGTTTTACCCCTATTCCGAACACAATGGAATATGTACAGAGGTTAATTCCATCGTATTTGGAAGATAGGTTTTCGAATCAGTTAACCCGCCTTTCGGCAAGGGAACATACAGGTGATTTAACACAATCAACCATACAATTATCGAAGCTGGATTGTGAGGGACTTAGTTCTGGTTTGAATGAATGGATGATCAATCACGGGTGTTAAACATGATTATGAGGTAGGGATTCGGCTTAGTCGATGGACTAACTATGCAGGATACTTGAGTATGGGCTTTTGACAATGGTCGAGCTACTAAGGGATCAAAATGTGTTTGCTTCGGGTTTTAAGTACAATTACTTCGAGTCAAAGAGGTGTTTGCTTCGGGTCACGATAGAGCATTATTTGAAGGGGTTGGCATTGGACCTCCTTGGATCAGCATTGTCTTACTTCGGGTCATCTCAACATCCACTTAGAGTCATTGGAGGGGTGCATCAAGTCAAGGAAGCAGCTACTTCGGGTCAGTCATGGATCGATCAATATCCACATGATCCACGTCAATTTCATATCCATCAAACTTCAACTTTCACTTCGTATCCATCCCCATCCATTTCGTATCCATCAGCTCACAAGTATCAATTCGAATCCATCCATTAAGTCCCTTCGGTTCGTATCCATCAAGCAATAGCGGCATGCTTCGTATCGATCACTCACTGATCGATATGAAGAAAAGAGCCAGGTATCGATACGAAGGGAGGACTTAGGCATTGATGCGAAATCATATGAGAAGCATCGATACGAAGGAAGAAGGCAGGGATCGATACGAAAAGATTGGCAACTGATGGATATGAAGGAATAGGTCTAATCAAAAGAAGCGGTCTAAAAGCATGAAACATGAATCTCCACGGAATTCTCGCTCCACGTCGTCGTTACATAACTGATCGATATGAAGGAGCATCGATACGGAGGCATCGATACACAGCCATCAGCCTACCTGCAAAATCAATCTTGGATCGATCAAAACTCAAAAACTATAAGTCCAAATACTATGAAATTTTCATAGAAGCTTTCTTATCCACTGAAGAACCACCATGATCGATCACACCTTCATTGGACCAAATCTTGATCGATACGAAGAGAGTAGGATCGATCTGGATCGATCCCAAACAACCCCAGATCAATCTGGTAGGCCTACCAACGTATGAGAAGAAGTATTCCAAGCTTTGAGGGAGATATTTCCAGATCTACACCTATAAATAACACCCCTACACCTACAGAATAGGACTTTTGGGCTCTTCTGCATCGTTACTCTATTGAAACTCCATTGTAGCTTGAGTGCTATTGATTGTACTATTGTAAATCAGTTGAGAATCATCAATAAACATCAAACTCTTCAAAGTGGACGTAGGCTACAACGCAGAACCACTATAAATCTCATCTTTTTACTGCTTTCTTTTTAGTTTTTGTCGTTCTTCATATTTATATCCTCTTTATATATTCTATTTGTGATATGTGACTGTGGATTGGTGCTTTCATCTGCTGTCGTGTGTTTGTGACCAATTTTGGCGCAAACAGAATCGAATTATTTTAATTAAATTTACTTAAATAAATTTCAATGCATTTCAGCTTCGCATGACCAAACTATAAGTCTGATTGAAACAAAATTTGAAATCCTATCAGAATATACTGTTACGGATCTAATGTAACTAGTTTCATCAAATTCCAAGAATATGCCCCGGATCGCCATTTTTACGCGTTGACTAAATCGACGATTTCAAAAGTTAATGAAATCACTTGAAATTCTAGTTTTAAAAACTTACTAACTCAATTCTAATTCAAATAGAATTTATATCAACATTAGAAATCATTTCGATTCATGTTCAATTCAAATTTCAATTATTCACCATTTTCGTATTATGAAATCGCTATATTTGAAATTTAATTTCATTCTTTAATTTCAACCAAAATCTTCATATTCAAAAATCAATTTATATTCCAAATCCAATATTTAAAACCATTTAAATATTCAAAATCAAATGACAGAAAATCCGAGTCATTACATTCCTCCCCCCTTAAAAGAATTTCGTCCCCGAAATTGCTAAGGTAGGAAAAATGATCCAAACCCATTAACTTATCAAAACTCACTTAGTTAAAACTCAACATTTCACTTTTCTAAATCTTTTAGTTTCAACCAAAACAATTAGTTTCTATTTCTAATTCAGAACCCATTATTTCAATTACAATTCAAAATCAAATTATGGTTAACAAAAATTTACAAAATTTTTTCTAACACCCTAAATTTTCGAAATTTTTTGGCAGAGTCTCCCTTGTACAGAGAGCCATTTTCAATTTCACAAATATTGTAAAAAGATATACATCGACCCTCATGGCCGAAAAACATAATTTAAACAATATTTTTATTTTTCACGCGCTAATTTCGTTAGTGTACCTTATTTTATCGTTATTAAGCGAGTTCGCTTAATTTATATGCAATTGCGCAACCAAAATCAAGCCAAATAGTCTTCTTGTAGCTGTATTTACTCAAATAAAACCCATAAGTACCAAAAACATGAAATTTAGCAACATTCCATTTATTTAACTAGTTAATCATGCCAATTGCATAAACCAAACATGTTCTCTATGCATTTATAAAAAATTATAAGGGTCTAGCACGAAATTACCCACTTTCAATCGATTTATATACATTTCATTCAGTTCGAATAATCCAGAAACTAATTTACTAGCATTCAATTCATATTCACACTCAACATATTCATATCCACTCCAAATTGTGTCTAAACAATTTATATAATTTTCCATTGATTCAAAAAATTTGGTTTACTTTCGTTTACGTCAAACGACAAAAAAAATTTCATGCAAATTCATAGATATTCATTTAATTAAATAACCAGTTATGCTTATAGCTATTTTAAACTGATTCTAAATCAATTTATCAATTTTCTACTAATTCACATTCAAATTATTCACAAAATCTTGTTCACTTCATTTTCTATTAACGACGTTTCATTCCATGTCAATTTATTTATGAATCTTCTCATAAATTAGTTACTTAAGTTGAATTCCATTCTTATTAACAATATTTCCAACCATATTCAATTTATTTACACTTAAATTGAATTCATGCATAACTTGAGTTATCACCATTTCAATCCATTCTATTTTATTCGACAACATTTTATAATATATTCAATTCTCTTACATATTAGTCGAATTTCATTTATAACTCAATTCTCACTTTCAACATTCAATTCACTAATTTATTTATATAATTAGTTCACTTGCATTTTATACTTCACACTTAGATTTTTATCTCGAAAACCACTCCTTTTGGCTTGACTTGAGTTTAAGTTCGTTCTATAATTCAAATTTGGATTTCCATTTCTTCACTAAAATATCAAACCATTGTTCTTTTGGTTTTACCATTCCATTTTTCCAATTTATAAGTTACGCAACATATTTTTCACCTTTTCATAAATTTTATTCTTGAGCCGATTCCATTCAAAATTTATAACTTATATTTATACAATCATTTTATAACTCAAATTTATATATAATACAATTTGATACTATCTCACTTCCCATTTCAATTCTATTAAACTTATCTTAAGTTAAATCTCAATTCATTCAATCCTTTTAAACTTACTGAAGTTAAATTTTAATTCAAAAATACAATTTTTAACACTTTCTTCCCTTATTAATATCATTCTCAACTTATAAGTTCAAATTCTTATTTCCTGATATTTTTTCCTAAAATATTTAAATAAGGATTCAAGTATTCAAACACCCGATTTCATTTCAAATCATTTTGAAATCCCATATATAAGTATATATTCCTTTATGTATATCAAATCTTACTTTTGGAATTTTTAAATCAAAACCTAGTTTTACCAAAACAATTCTGAAACCAAATAATCACAGTAGCAACCTATCACTTAGAAACTCGAAAATGAACACCGATGATGTCGCGATCACCATCGGAATTATTTTCCAGTGACCGAAGTGATTTTTGTGCTATATCACATTCAAAATCCATTTAAAACCATTTTTATTCCAAAAATATTTCCAAATAAACTATTATTCTTTACAAACAATTTGAAAACGATTCCAAAATCTTCAGGGTTTAAATTTTCACATCCTGGTTTGAATCCATTTTTAGTTTAACTCATTCGTATAAACCATATTTATACAATTTATATTTGGTTATATAAACCATTTCAATTTTTATAATTTTTTTTAGATTATAGTAAACACAACCAACAAACCTATATACTATAATAATTTCAGAAAATTATTTCTTTTATATCAAAATATAATTGGGTATAAACAATACTATATCGAATTGCCTACTTTAATTGTTTAGAAACTCCTATCGATATTGTGGCGTCCCACTACTCGACAAGAATTCATAAGCCACTCAATAGATAAATCAACACAATATAAAAAAAATTATATTCACTAACAAATACACGCTCATATATATAATACACTCAAAATCATTCTAGGGTCTCCTTACCCTATCTCAAATGAGTAAATTCCCACCAAAGCCTAGGTATTCGCTCAACCTAAGCTCTGATACCAAATGTAAAGACCCATATCTCCATACCCTTTGAGTCGATAATAAACCACATGTGTCCAACTCAAATTGAACTGTAATACGGATCTTTAGGGGTGAAGAAGAAAAAGGATAGAAGAAAATAGAAATAACAATACACAGAATCTCACAATCGCAGTTGAACAATATATAATAGATAAATACAGATCTTTACACAAAAAGAAACTGTAACTGTTAATATACATACAATCCACAGAGTACAATAGTCAACATAGCAATCTGGATAGTTATGATAACTAGTCCACACAAGTACTGAATATACAGTTTGATAGACATAGCGGAAAATAAACAAGTACGTGTAATACGCCAGAAATCCTCCAGCTTGTCTCCTGAGCTCCATAGCATCCTAACCTAGATCTGCAATACTCGGTCTGAACCGAGCATTATAATAAAATAACACCCGAGTCAGTCTGGAAAACCAGCGTGAGAAAACACACTCAATTTGAATTATTACCGTTATCAAAATCCTTTGAAAACAAAGGTATCTCGTAAGACCACGTGACACATAAACACGATGGGTTTTTACCTTTCGATAACCAAATCATTTTATATCAAAATCATCTGATATTATAATAGTGTCTATTGAAAATAAACAATAAAATAGCTGAAATGCTTGCATCTCACATTTCAGCATATTTGGAATACAACTAAAACCATATAGTGCTTATTGGAGAATGGATTTCATACAATGACTGTAACGACCCGGAAATTTCGATCCCGAAAATTCCAGATAGTTATGAAAAGAAGAAGAGATAGAAGAAAAGAAACAGAAAACATAACACAGATGCTCACATTCGCAGCGAAACAAAATATAATATCAAATAATAACAGTTTACAAAAGAATACTGTATTTGTCAATTTACATTTATTTACATCAGAGTTATATTCCAATACACAACAATGATCATATATAAATCAAATATGTCTCAGATAATCAAAAATAATAGTCACAGCGGAATCACTCCATACGTCCTACCATCCAGTACTCCTCCTGAGCTCCAGAACGTCCTTACCTGAAAATCTGTAATACTCGGTCTGACCCGAGCATTACATCAAAGTAACACCCGGGTCAGGCTGGAAACCAGCGTGAGTAAACCCATCTAACTTGGAATACACAGCATAAAACTTACATAACCCGGGGTGACTCGTGTCAATTTACAATTTTACAATTTGTTAAAGACATCACTTATTTCACATATCAATTTCTAAGTACCAAACTTAGATTAAATGGTCCAATTCACTTAAATCATTCAATTCCAACTTATTGACTTCACATATCGATTTATAAAGAATCGAAGTGGTTTCGGGTATTAACCAATACCCGACTCCGGTCTCTTCGAATTCAGTCATCTTAACACATGTTATTCAAGTGAATTACCATTCAATTTTAAATAAAGGTGTCACCTTTACTCAGCAATCCATTATTAATACATAAACCCGTTATTAGTGCCCACCCAACACATCATATCACGAACCATTTCATATCTGGGGTATCCATCAATTCAGGGCATATAAATCATCATATCATACATAAGCAAGATAATCAATCACACCATCTCGAATAAATCTAATTAACCAAAATTTAGTTAAATCAATTACCTTTAAGTCCTGTTTATTAATTAATTACAACCCAACTGATTTCCCATCCCATCGTCATTCATCTTTAATTATATCAAGATTATCATCATTTCTAATCGCTTCCATAAAGTAATCATACTTAACCAACTCCATGAATGATTGTCCTTAATTAATTGTATCCATTCATTAAACCCAATTACTCATAAACAGTAATTATCCCTCCGAAATTTCTTACTTAAGAAATTAACCCCTTACTTAATTATTAATCCTTCTAGATTAATTACAAATAATTTATCCTTAATTACTTCTACTAAGTAATTACCCTTTTATTACTTCCCATTAAGTAATTCCCTTTGATTATTTACATCCTGTAATTATAAATCACATCACTAAAATCTCATCAAGTATTTATTATTTAATTAATCACCAAGAGATTACCTTTAATTAACAAATAAATTCCAATCGGTAATCCACCCCTTAATTACCCTTAAATTCAACTAATAAATCTTAATTGCAGATTAATTATCCTTTAACCATAAATTAATAACCCCTAATTATTTATTAACACAACTTAATTTCAAAGTAGGTAGCCTTAATCACGAGTTAATTAAATTACTTAATTTACTTCACTACCAATCATTCGTTAATTAACTTTAAGTAGTTATTTACAATTCATTTATCAATTGATCATTAATTAACCCAACTCTAATTACAAGTATGAAGTAATTATTCTTAATTTCATCAAAATAATTAATTGCTATTAAATATTCAACTTAACTTAACTTAAAATAATAATTTGGTGTTAAAACATTGTTATTAACTAAAATACTTAAAACTTGTATTAAGGACTTAGTTCAAATTATTGATCCTTTAGTAAGTTTAAAATGCTTATCTTGTTTGGAGAAAAAAACAAGCGGCTTACTTTATCTTTATATAATACTGCACTTTGGAAAAAAAACTCATGACTACCCCTTTTTTTTTAACTCGAGTTACACTTCGTGTGCCTCACGCATTTCCCCGAGAACTTCCCCGTACGCAACCCTTCTTCTTCCCCTGTAAAATTACTCAAGCCTATGCAAACGAAAACCCAAGCAAATTCCTAAAACCCCCGAGATTATCACTCGAATGCTTCGAGTCTTCCTCGTAAATCCTCGTCTTCTTCTCGATGCCTAAAATCGACAGACACACGAATAGAATCATGCACGTGCACAGTCGCACGGCGTCGCTCCGACCACCATCGAATCACCCATAGATCATCGATGACCCATACCAACATCGCAACCTTCCAGTTCTCCTCGAAATCTCCTGAAATAAAATTTGAACCATCGCCTTCACCTGGAAACGAACTCGAACCATGAATCCACCTCAAGGTAGCATCTCAGACCACCAGGCGACGATCGACTCCGGTCACTTCCTCCCCGCTTATCCACGAAGCTATCCCAAGAGTTTCGTCAAACTCGATGCTTACGAGAAGTAGCAGCGACCCATTTCCCAAGCTAGACCAAAACTAGGTTTACAACCTAGATCACCTCGCCGCTAACACCTCGGCGATCAGTAAACCTCTCTGCCATTTTTGCCAAACCCACCGTAGGCTCCTTCACGTTCATAAGGCACCCCAGCCTCTCCAATGCATCCGACCACCCCAGTTTGCCCAAAAACCATTTCCTGTTCATTGTCGAACTGCTCTTGAACCACATACTCAAAAGTTGTCAAACAAGGCTTAAAAATCCTACTTTTCTATAAGGATCCGAGTTATATGATTGAAGTAACAAATCGTTGCATTCGAAATTTATCAGGAATTGAAACTTCCCTGTAAAAATAGTTTTTCCGATGTTTAAAATACTAAACTGCTAGAAACTATTTCCAAATCTTAATCAAGTAAAACAAACTTGTTTTGTTTAAACTTCAGAGTCAAATGATGATTAAATTAAGTTTTGTTGAGTTTCTTAATGATTTTCTACCCTGAAACCAACAAGAACAGAGAAACAAGGATACACATATATGTTTGTATATGTAGACATAGTGAAGTTGAAGAGGACACTCAATCCAAACACTATTTGAATCATGAATCATACACACATATATAATTCAACTTAAATCTCGGAAACAGGTCATTTACTCACCTTTAAAATGTTGAACAGAGAATGGTTTGAAAAATCTGGAAATTTGATTCAAACTTGAAAATCTGGAACTTGATACTTGAATCTTGAATTGCTTGATTTCAAAGTGGAAGTTTGTATATTTTTCTTTAGTTCATTCGAACAAAAGATGAAGCAAAGCAAAGATATATATAAATATATGGAAGTGAGGTGTGTAGAGCAAGCTACAGGTTGTGATTTTTTCTTTTCAGGTTTGCTATGTTCGAACTAGTAGGAACTAGATGTATTTATAAAGAGAAAAGGTTTTACAAAAGCTTTGTATTGTACAAAAACAATCTTTATTTTGGTCAGAGATTTTCGTATGGAGGCTGAAATGATTCCTAGCAAAATTTGAAATGATAGCATTTAATGCCCTGGTTTCCTTTCATGTTTACACATATTAGTATTTCTTTCTTTCAGTACATCTTGTACCTATTTTATATTTTTGTTGTACATAGATATTTGTTTGAAAACATCACTTGCAGGCAAACACTTAGCTTAGGTATGAAGATAACTTGTTTATAAATATTTGTCTGGTACTATATTCTTTTTTTCTTTCTTTTTTCTTTTCTGGTTGCATAGTTTCTTTGAACGAACAGGGACTAGAAAGATGTACATATATATAGAGAACAGGATTTACAGTGTAGGTAATTGCTATACAAGACTTTCTTTTTTATTTTGGTTTGCTCAGATTTTTATATTACTGAAAGTAAGGATTTGTAAATATTTTGAATAGACTTATTTTAGGCTGAGGTGATGAAATTAAATGCCATGGTTTCCAAATTTGTTTACACATTATTATTATATTTTGGTTGTATATAGATATGTTGTAAGAAAATATCTACTTGCAGGTAGTCATTTGGTTTTTATGTATGAAGATGTTTTGTTTTGTTTTCTTCTAGCTTGAATAATTCACATACATATGTTTGTCTGATTTCATTTTACACTTTGTTCTTACAAATTTAACTAATGTTGTATGCATGCCTTAACTACTTAATCCTTGCTTTTATTTTTATTTCTATTTGTATTTTAACTATCAATATTTATGTTATATTCACAAGCGTACTTACTTATATATTTTATATTGATAGAATTTGATGTTATTTCAAATATTATCATTCATATATATTTTATACCAAATGTTAATAGGATAAAGCATTTTAATCTAATTATATAAGATAAGTTCTATGATAAATATTATTAAGAGATTTTATTTTAAATTCCCAAAATCAAATTCCTTTTCAAATACAAATTCTTATAAATGACAAATATTTCCAAAGATTAATTCATTTTACAATGGTGAGTTTACATTTTATTTGATTGGATTAAATATTTATTAAAATAAAATGGCCAAAATACCAGGTCGTCACATTCTTCCCCCCTTTGAATCTTTTCGTCCTCGAAAAGGAACGAAGCCAGATTTATTACAAAGCTTAAACTCATATAAATTTTCTTTGATCATTTTTTTGAACTACTTTAAAAATCTATATAATATTTCTAAATAGTTTTTATAAATATACTTTTATAACTCGATGTTTCGACAAGTCCATCCTCGTTCTCATAGAAATTCGGTCATACGTTGATCAGGCGTAGGACTGAAAATCTATAAGTACTTGGTAAACTCGTTTCCAACACCCAGTGAAAATACTTTGGAAAATAATTTTATTGAAAATATAGAAAACGGTTCGAAAATAGAGGAAATATCTTTGGTAAAAATGCTCTGGGAATCATCACCCCCATCCATGGTCACAGTTACATCCTGGGTTACGTTGCCGTCGCAGCAAAAGTCCATGTAACTGATTACACCATAGAACCCACAACAGATCGCAGTTACATCCAGGGTTACGTTGCCGTCGCAGCAAAAGTCCATGTAACTGTTGGCTCTCAGCGGCACACACGATTTTCGCTGTCAAAATGAAACTTCTCCACTCTAACATAGGTCGCAGTCTACCGATGTAAAATCAAACGCAGACTGTTGGCTCTCAGCGGCTCACACGACTTTCGCTATGTTACCATAGTGTCGCAGTCTACCGATATAAAATCAAACGTAGACTGTTGGCTCTCAGCGGCACACACGACTTTCGCTATGGTCTGCAGTAGATCGCAGTGACATTGAGTTACACTATCGTCACAGCATAACCCAAATGCCTCTGTGGGCACCAGCCCCTCGACTTTCGCTACACAAATAATCCTCAGGAACTAGTTTTGTCCGGACTCCTCACAGGATCAACTTTAGAAACCCCCCCCTTGGGGCTCAAGGCAGTACCACCCAGTGGCACTCCTGAGAAGTTCATTTCAAGGGAGCGCCTTTTTCCCCAGAGCAAATCTCAAAACACTTTATACTATACACATATAGTATTTTCCAAATCATACACCTAGTATGAATCTCATATAAATGCTTTTACACAAAATCGATTTTCAAAATCGATAATTCACAAATCAGGCTTTCCCAAATCCCAATATTGATTTTATCCAAAAATCAAAAGCCTTTTCCAAATCCAAAGGTTTCCAAAACCTTTTTCTCAAAACCATTTCCATAAAATCTTTTATATATATATTCATACATATAATTTTCTTGGGAAATATTTAAATCACTTTATACTTATATAAGTTTCCTTTGTATACTTCAAAACTTTCAAAAAAACCTTTTTCTTCTGGCAATGGATTCAATAAGGGGAGTTTTATCATATATAACAAAGATACGTAACTTTGTTTATTCCAAATCAAATATTCAAATTTGATTACTTTATAAAGTCACTTGCCAAATTTCTTACTTTTATTATAAAGTAAACTTTAACTCAGAAAAATATTCAATTTCCACTTTATTTCCATAAAGTTAATTTCTATCATAGAAATATAAATTTTAAATTTATTTTAGTTCCTCATATATTCACAAATATATTTTCCATTTCAGAAATCAGCTTATAACCTTTTATCTACAACTTCAAAATCAAATTTCCATCTTTATTCATTGTCAATTTCTCAAAATATACTTTCAATTTCAAAAATCCTTTCAGTTTTTATTCACAAATTTTCAATGCCAACTTCATTCAAACCCGTACGATGTCCACATATCATCCGTACGCAATATCAATCTGATCGCTCACTCGATCACACAATTTCACTTCCGAACTAGTATCGTCCACCCGACTATCTAGTGCGGACTCAGATCTGGTTTCTTGATCAGAAACCGTCATTCTCCTTGCATAGTCACAACTATGATAGAGAATATCCAGAACCAACCAAAAATCCATATCCAGGTTCGGCGTTGAAAATCGAGTGAAAAATCCCAACTCGGATCGATAATACTATCTCGAAATTCTATGCTCGAATCTGGATCAAATCACTGTGCGAATAGAATAATATACGTACATCCTACGTATTTAACTTCATTGATTACTAACCAAATCAATTTCCTTTCCATTCACATTCACTCAAATTTTATTCACTTATCCCCATTTGCCTTAATCCCCATTTGGATTATCACTTCAATTCTTATCTCAGTTGGGTATTTACTCAATAACAGTTTGAACTCCGACCAGTTTATATTTAGAAAATAGCTTGAAAATTTTAAAATAGATAAGTAGTTGAAAAATAATTAATTAGTTTGTAAATAGCTATAATATAGTTAAGAAATTGTAAAATAGTTGAAAAATAGTAATTATTTATAAAACATTTGAAAAACAGTAATTAGTTATAAAGTAGTAGAAAAATAGTAATTAGTTTATAAAACAGTTGTAAAATAGCTAAATAGTTCCAAAGTAATTGTAAAACAGGTTTAAGATAGTTTTAGGTTTAAAAAGAATAGTTGTGTAGTAAATAGTTTGGAAAAATAGGTTTGTATTAAACAATTTATTTTGAAAATAGTCTAGAGTCAAACTGTTTAATACCCCATCTCCATTTCCACAAATTCAATTTAGATTTCCACTTACATTTAAATTGACTCAATCCCAATTTGAATAACTTCAATTTTATTACAAATTAATCCAATTCAAATTTCTCATTTGAATTTTATACTTATCCATCATAAATCACAATTCCCATTAGTTCAAATCAAATTCAGTTTGAACTAATTCAATTTAAATCTCAATTTCAAACCATCTCGAATTATATAAATTCGAGTTAAATTTTCAAATGTTGATTTATTCCCTTAATCCAATTAACATTTATCTTCAAATCAATATCTTTAAACAATTTAATTTCTGAGTTCAATTCTTAAAATTCCATTTTAAATTATCTTCACTTAACTTATTCCAAAGTTCAAATAATAATTCAAACCCCTTTTTAAACAATTAAATCTTTGAATTTCAATTTATTACCCAAATTCAATCTTGGAACCAATCCTTAATCATTTCAGTTTACATGTTCATTTAAAATTTCAAATCTTAATGTTCAAAGTGATCCCATTTTCTCAAGTTTAATTTTTATCTTTAAAATCAAAATTACTTAAGTAATTTCAAATTAAAGTTTAATTCCATTTAATTCCAATATTGGGATAGATATTACCCAATCTATCATCCAATTTTATTTAAATCATCCATCAATACTCAATTCCAGATCTCAAACCCGTTTGAGATCACACATAATTCCCATTTCAAAACAACCCATTTTTACTTCACTAAGTAAAATTTTAATTTCATCTTGAAATTTCCAATTTAAGTTGTTCTTATTTAACTTTCCCTAAGTTAAATTCAATTCAATTGATCCAGTCAATCTCACAAAATTTGAATTTCTCCATTTCAAATTTTAACTTCACATAAAAAATCCTTAAAATTTAAACCACCTTTGGTTTTAAATTCAAAACATGTTCCCATAAATTTTCAAACAACTCTTGTTTGAATCAAGCTCTTTTATTCAAATAACACTATTTATTATTTCTTTTAAACACTTGGAACAAATTCTCATATTTTCTGGACTTAGATTTAATAATTAAACCCTTTCAATTTCAATTCATAAGTCATACTCATCTAAATGTTTACCTCCATAAACATTTTATTTTTGCTAAATCATCAACAGACATTCCATCATTTTAGGAAAATAACCAAGGTTATTGCAACTGGAAACCAATTCCAATTATTTATTTCTAAAAATTCTTCTTTGAATCCAAGTTTTTAATTTCAAATAAGTTATCAACCAATTATCTTAATTTTTTTATTAGAAAGAATTTTTTCTTTATATATATATATCAAAATATATTCTTATATAAAATCATTTAAAATCTTTTATATAAGAAAATAACAAGTACGCTCTCTCGTATATATATACGCTCAACTCATTTTAGGGTACCTTTGACCCTATCCTTATGAGTATTCCCCACCAGAGCCAAGGTTCTCGCTTAACCTTTGCTCTGATACCAACTGTAACGACCCGGAAATTTCGATCCCGAAAATTCCAGATAGTTATGAAAAGAAGAAGAGATAGAAGAAAAGAAACAGAAAACATAACACAGATGCTCACATTCGCAGCGAAACAAAATATAATATCAAATAATAACAGTTTACAAAAGAATACTGTATTTGTCAATTTACATTTATTTACATCAGAGTTATATTCCAATACACAACAATGATCATATATAAATCAAATATGTCTCAGATAATCAAAAATAATAGTCACAGCGGAATCACTCCATACGTCCTACCATCCAGTACTCCTCCTGAGCTCCAGAACGTCCTTACCTGAAAATCTGTAATACTCGGTCTGACCCGAGCATTACATCAAAGTAACACCCGGGTCAGGCTGGAAACCAGCGTGAGTAAACCCATCTAACTTGGAATACACAGCATAAAACTTACATAACCCGGGGTGACTCGTGTCAATTTACAATTTTACAATTTGTTAAAGACATCACTTATTTCACATATCAATTTCTAAGTACCAAACTTAGATTAAATGGTCCAATTCACTTAAATCATTCAATTCCAACTTATTGACTTCACATATCGATTTATAAAGAATCGAAGTGGTTTCGGGTATTAACCAATACCCGACTCCGGTCTCTTCGAATTCAGTCATCTTAACACATGTTATTCAAGTGAATTACCATTCAATTTTAAATAAAGGTGTCACCTTTACTCAGCAATCCATTATTAATACATAAACCCGTTATTAGTGCCCACCCAACACATCATATCACGAACCATTTCATATCTGGGGTATCCATCAATTCAGGGCATATAAATCATCATATCATACATAAGCAAGATAATCAATCACACCATCTCGAATAAATCTAATTAACCAAAATTTAGTTAAATCAATTACCTTTAAGTCCTGTTTATTAATTAATTACAACCCAACTGATTTCCCATCCCATCGTCATTCATCTTTAATTATATCAAGATTATCATCATTTCTAATCGCTTCCATAAAGTAATCATACTTAACCAACTCCATGAATGATTGTCCTTAATTAATTGTATCCATTCATTAAACCCAATTACTCATAAACAGTAATTATCCCTCCGAAATTTCTTACTTAAGAAATTAACCCCTTACTTAATTATTAATCCTTCTAGATTAATTACAAATAATTTATCCTTAATTACTTCTACTAAGTAATTACCCTTTTATTACTTCCCATTAAGTAATTCCCTTTGATTATTTACATCCTGTAATTATAAATCACATCACTAAAATCTCATCAAGTATTTATTATTTAATTAATCACCAAGAGATTACCTTTAATTAACAAATAAATTCCAATCGGTAATCCACCCCTTAATTACCCTTAAATTCAACTAATAAATCTTAATTGCAGATTAATTATCCTTTAACCATAAATTAATAACCCCTAATTATTTATTAACACAACTTAATTTCAAAGTAGGTAGCCTTAATCACGAGTTAATTAAATTACTTAATTTACTTCACTACCAATCATTCGTTAATTAACTTTAAGTAGTTATTTACAATTCATTTATCAATTGATCATTAATTAACCCAACTCTAATTACAAGTATGAAGTAATTATTCTTAATTTCATCAAAATAATTAATTGCTATTAAATATTCAACTTAACTTAACTTAAAATAATAATTTGGTGTTAAAACATTGTTATTAACTAAAATACTTAAAACTTGTATTAAGGACTTAGTTCAAATTATTGATCCTTTAGTAAGTTTAAAATGCTTATCTTGTTTGGAGAAAAAAACAAGCGGCTTACTTTATCTTTATATAATACTGCACTTTGGAAAAAAAACTCATGACTACCCCTTTTTTTTTAACTCGAGTTACACTTCGTGTGCCTCACGCATTTCCCCGAGAACTTCCCCGTACGCAACCCTTCTTCTTCCCCTGTAAAATTACTCAAGCCTATGCAAACGAAAACCCAAGCAAATTCCTAAAACCCCCGAGATTATCACTCGAATGCTTCGAGTCTTCCTCGTAAATCCTCGTCTTCTTCTCGATGCCTAAAATCGACAGACACACGAATAGAATCATGCACGTGCACAGTCGCACGGCGTCGCTCCGACCACCATCGAATCACCCATAGATCATCGATGACCCATACCAACATCGCAACCTTCCAGTTCTCCTCGAAATCTCCTGAAATAAAATTTGAACCATCGCCTTCACCTGGAAACGAACTCGAACCATGAATCCACCTCAAGGTAGCATCTCAGACCACCAGGCGACGATCGACTCCGGTCACTTCCTCCCCGCTTATCCACGAAGCTATCCCAAGAGTTTCGTCAAACTCGATGCTTACGAGAAGTAGCAGCGACCCATTTCCCAAGCTAGACCAAAACTAGGTTTACAACCTAGATCACCTCGCCGCTAACACCTCGGCGATCAGTAAACCTCTCTGCCATTTTTGCCAAACCCACCGTAGGCTCCTTCACGTTCATAAGGCACCCCAGCCTCTCCAATGCCTCCGACCACCCCAGTTTGCCCAAAAACCATTTCCTGTTCATTGTCGAACTGCTCTTGAACCACATACTCAAAAGTTGTCAAACAAGGCTTAAAAATCCTACTTTTCTATAAGGATCCGAGTTATATGATTGAAGTAACAAATCGTTGCATTCGAAATTTATCAGGAATTGAAACTTCCCTGTAAAAATAGTTTTTCCAATGTTTAAAATACTAAACTGCTAGAAACTATTTCCAAATCTTAATCAAGTAAAACAAACTTGTTTTGTTTAAACTTCAGAGTCAAATGATGATTAAATTAAGTTTTGTTGAGTTTCTTAATGATTTTCTACCCTGAAACCAACAAGAACAGAGAAACAAGGATACACATATATGTTTGTATATGTAGACATAGTGAAGTTGAAGAGGACACTCAATCCAAACACTATTTGAATCATGAATCATACACACATATATAATTCAACTTAAATCTCGGAAACAGGTCATTTACTCACCTTTAAAATGTTGAACAGAGAATGGTTTGAAAAATCTGGAAATTTGATTCAAACTTGAAAATCTGGAACTTGATACTTGAATCTTGAATTGCTTGATTTCAAAGTGGAAGTTTGTATATTTTTCTTTAGTTCATTCGAACAAAAGATGAAGCAAAGCAAAGATATATATAAATATATGGAAGTGAGGTGTGTAGAGCAAGCTACAGGTTGTGATTTTTTCTTTTCAGGTTTGCTATGTTCGAACTAGTAGGAACTAGATGTATTTATAAAGAGAAAAGGTTTTACAAAAGCTTTGTATTGTACAAAAACAATCTTTATTTTGGTCAGAGATTTTCGTATGGAGGCTGAAATGATTCCTAGCAAAATTTGAAATGATAGCATTTAATGCCCTGGTTTCCTTTCATGTTTACACATATTAGTATTTCTTTCTTTCAGTACATCTTGTACCTATTTTATATTTTTGTTGTACATAGATATTTGTTTGAAAACATCACTTGCAGGCAAACACTTAGCTTAGGTATGAAGATAACTTGTTTATAAATATTTGTCTGGTACTATATTCTTTTTTTCTTTTTTTTTTCTTTTCTGGTTGCATAGTTTCTTTGAACGAACAGGGACTAGAAAGATGTACATATATATAGAGAACAGGATTTACAGTGTAGGTAATTGCTATACAAGACTTTCTTTTTTATTTTGGTTTGCTCAGATTTTTATATTACTGAAAGTAAGGATTTGTAAATATTTTGAATAGACTTATTTTAGGCTGAGGTGATGAAATTAAATGCCATGGTTTCCAAATTTGTTTACACATTATTATTATATTTTGGTTGTATATAGATATGTTGTAAGAAAATATCTACTTGCAGGTAGTCATTTGGTTTTTATGTATGAAGATGTTTTGTTTTGTTTTCTTCTAGCTTGAATAATTCACATACATATGTTTGTCTGATTTCATTTTACACTTTGTTCTTACAAATTTAACTAATGTTGTATGCATGCCTTAACTACTTAATCCTTGCTTTTATTTTTATTTCTATTTGTATTTTAACTATCAATATTTATGTTATATTCACAAGCGTACTTACTTATATATTTTATATTGATAGAATTTGATGTTATTTCAAATATTATCATTCATATATATTTTATACCAAATGTTAATAGGATAAAGCATTTTAATCTAATTATATAAGATAAGTTCTATGATAAATATTATTAAGAGATTTTATTTTAAATTCCCAAAATCAAATTCCTTTTCAAATACAAATTCTTATAAATGACAAATATTTCCAAAGATTAATTCATTTTACAATGGTGAGTTTACATTTTATTTGATTGGATTAAATATTTATTAAAATAAAATGGCCAAAATACCAGGTCGTCACATTGACTGGGCACTTGGGTACTGCCCATCATAGTACAGCACTAGAAAAATATATCGAGATCGAACCTATCGATCCCTGCCAACACAAGACCGGCCTACCCCTTGCTGGATAGTACCAAATATGTTATCACCCCGGGTGTTCCCACCCTATCGAGCTCTCACTTTTCCATGCAACACCATATCCATAATTATAATATTTCCGAGGGTATCTAGAAAAGTGATAACATACCCTACTTGGGTGCAACCTACTTAGCCTTGCTGCATCTCCCTTGTTTTAGTCATTCCCGATTGATGAGGCTTGAGGCTATGTATTACCTTAGATTTAGCATTCATATACTTGGAATGCTAACACCGCCTTCCAGGCAACAATGCAATGATAACATTCATACATACAAGCCGTTCTGGGTTTGAACGAACCGAATCTCCAAAATCACCATCTTCATTATCTTCACGATATCACAATTCGTTGCACACAAATAGAATTGAAGTGGTTTTCGGATAATTAAATCCGATCCCGGTCTCTTCGAAATGATTAACGAAATTGGCCAGATTTGATAGTCGGTTATTTAACTATCAAATTACACACATAAGTAGTCACCGGGCCCAATTTTGTTAAATCTTTTTCAGATATTTATTAATAATATCTTTACAAAGATATATATTCAAATCTCTTCCAGTATACCAACATTTGAAAATAATTTCAAATACTTAAATCCGTAACAAAATATTTCAAACCATATCAACACTTAGAAATATTTTCGAATTCATTTTATAACACTTAGAAAAATATTTCTATATAAATCATTTAGCACTTAAAATATTTTCCAAAACCCTCTTTTCAATATTCAGGGGAATATTTATAGGCAGATTCTCCAAAATCATTTTACTATCAAACTTAGGAAATATTTCATAACTTATCTCATAAATCTCTGAAATTATTTATAAATTATTTTTTACAATTTCCAAAAGCGATTATGTAATATCCCGGAAATTTGGGGCAATATCAATTTAATAATCTGTTTAAATAATTAAATTGATTTGATAATTTTTGATAATAAATATTTGAATTTATTTAATAATCTAATTAAATGAATATTTAATTAGTGAATTTATCCTTTAAAAATTAATAAGATGATTTCTATTTATAATAAATATGTGTATAAGTATATATATAAATAGAAATCATCTTATTAATTTTTAAAGGATAAATTCACTAATTAAATATTCATTTAATTAGATTATTAAATAAATTCAAATATTTATTATCAAAAATTATCAAATCAATTTAATTATTTAAACAGATTATTAAATTGATATTGCCCCAAATTTCCAGGATATTACAGATTATACCCTTTTATAAACCCAACCAACAATTTATAACTTCTTTTGTGAATTCAGATTCATTTTCGAAGTTCCCATATTTCAACAGTTTGGAAATTCCATTTCCTCCCCAAATCCCGTATAAGATTCCTCTTATCAAAATCATATCCATTAAACAAACCCCGTTTACAATTCTCGAGAGTATTTATAAATAAATTTCAATCATTTCCAAAACTCTATATATATAATACGTATTTTTAAAGAATAATAATTTTTTTAGGACACGTTTAGGTAATTATTTAAAATATCAAAACACTTTAAATAATTCATTGATAACCCATTTCCAATTCATTTTTAAATAAACTAATCGATTTATAAAGTTTATTATAAAATTTTAATTAATTTCAATAAATATTAATATTTGAATAATCCACTTTCCAAATATTTTCCTTAATAAAACAGTTTTATAACTACATAGTTTAATTAGTAAAAAATCCCTTTCTAAAAACAAAACTTAACTTCTTGATAAGAATCTATTTTTAAAATCCAATATAAATATTTTAGCATTTATAAATCTCTCTCGATTTATCACAAATCGACTTGTGTCTCCAGTTTCACAACTATTTCCAAATTCGAAAATAGAATCCACTATTTCTTTCTAAATTGATTTCTATATCTCATTATAAATTCTCACTGCGAATTTATATTTCCAATTTATCAAATGAAAATCATTTACTTTATTTATATACATCGTTTATAAATTTATAGATCATTCGGGTTTCCCTTGTTTATAAAACATTCTCATTTATATAGTTCATTTTTAAATCTATCACTTTATAATCCCATTTATTTTTAAAATCTATTTCAAATATTGATTTCAACTTCTTAACATATTTCAGAAATATCATTTAAAAATCCATTGTTAAAGTCCCTTATATAAATTATATGAAAATCTCTATTTAAAACATTTTATGAATAGTGAAGTACAAAGCCAAAATCAAATCATTGTTTTATCCAAATCAATTTTCCTTTAAAATAATCCAAATTTTGATATAAATATTTTTATATCCAAAATCTCCTTTTAATTCCTTCAAATTCAAAAATAATATTTATGGTAATTAAAATACCAAAATTAAGGCCAGTGCTACTATAGCATCTAATAAATCAAATCACACAACAATCCATAACAGATTATTCAATCACATCATATATCGCTATATATAAAAACAATCAATATATTTAAGGAATCCAGTTGGGACCCTCCAACCTATTTTCCTACAACCACAGATGTTGTATAACATAAAATAATAATCCCGCTTCGTGGCGGGATAGCGCAATAATATAGGGTCATCCGCTATTATGCGGGGCGCATAGTGTCTCATCTGCTCCAATAGGCGAGAATATATGAAATTACTAATATATATACTAATATATATAATATAACATCCAACTGATAATAATAATAAACCCACCCAGTCAACCAATAAATAATCTTTAACACTTTTAAAATAAAACTAGTTATCCAAGATGAGTGAGATTTACTCATCGGAATTTCTGTTATTGCTTTCACATTCCGTTTGAATTAAAATTAAACAAGCGTTTAATTTTAATCCAAATTCCTGCTAGCTCCAATCGACTCCAAACCAATTCTTTTGTGTAGTATTCGATGCCACGAGTGCAACGCAACTTATTCCATCCGATTTCGACCTCTTATGAAGAAGATATACATTTTTAAAGATTCACGATTTAGAATATAACTAATTCACAATTTTTCTTTTTTTAACCTATTAAATCGTGGTTGTTCATTTCCTTGAATCCTATTTGGCCGCACGTCCTTCCTTCTTCATCGTTCGTTTCTTCCAGGCCATATACGAAACCCATACACATGCCTACCTCCATCAACGCGCGCACCACCTCTGGCCAACTGGATGACGATCCATCACCTCCCACATGAGCGCCTCACTCCACCTCACCACCGCCTGAAGTCCGGTCACCCAGCTCTCCCCTTAGCACCATGAAAACTCCTCCAAACATGGCACAAATGCGATGCCATAGCTCCCTCCTCGTTGCAAATCAGGCAAACTCCACTCTTGATGATAAGAGCTCGACGAGCTCTACAAGTTTCATGTAGAAGTCTTCGGCTAATTGTTAATGGATCAGCCAGAAATCAAGGGAGAAAATGATTAAATTCTGGCCATTAAAATGGTTAGTAGTGGCTAGGTTTTAGATGGGCCAGGGTTTGGCAATTGAAGGCCCTTTTATAGCAAATTCGTGACACTATTCATCGCCAATTTTTTCCAAACTCCAAACGAAGCATGCCGCCTGGCATTCATAATGTTTTACCCTTATTCCGAACATAATGGAATATGTATTGGAGGCTAATTTCATTTTATTTGGAAGATATGTTTTCGAATCGAATTATTTTAATTAAATTTATTTAAATAAATTTCTATGCGTTTCAGCTTCGCACGACCAAACCATAAGTCTGATTGACACGAAATTTGAAATCCAATAATAATATACTATTATGGATCCAATAGAACTGGTTTCATAAAATTCCAAGATTGTGTCCCGGATCGCTATTTTTACACGTCGATTAAATCGATGATTTCAGAAGTTGACGAAATCACTTGAATTTCCACTTTTAAAAACTTACTAACTCAATTTTCATTCAAATAGAATTTATATCATCATTAGAAATCATTTTGATTCATATTTAATTCAAATTTCAATTATTCAACATTTCTGTATTGCGAAATCACTATATTTGAAATTTAATTTCATTCTACAATTTCAACCAAAATCTTCATATTCAAAATTCAATTTATATTCCAAATCCAATATTTAAAACCATTTAAATTTTCAAAATCAAATGATGGAAAATCGTGGTCGTTGCATTTTATGTTGTTCAATTTCTAAACTACTGAAATGCTAGCCTTTTAATAATATTTAGTTGATAATTATGGTTGTTTAAATAGATGCATGCACTCTGAAAACACCCTAGAACATGTATTCGTGACTTAGGATGAAACCGCCACCACTAGAGCTTGGCCTGGAGACATTCTATAGCTGAAATAGCTCTAGAAATCGTCCTGACCGATCAACTAGTGGGCACCACCAGTGCACCAATGGGCGAAAATCTGGAGCTGTTTCAGCTCTAGATAAAAGCCATGGATATCTTGTTTGTTTCCACATTTTCCACCATGTTTTTTGTTGTTATTTCCAAGTGTTTTTCATGTTTGGTTGTGGTTCTTTTGGTGTCCATTTATATTGGTTAGCTAATGTATAAAATTGATCTGGAGGTGATATAAAGTTAGAACTCTATGGATTAATTTAGGGCTATAATCTTGTGATGATCTAGTATGTTGTCATAGTGAATTCTAGTGTGCTTTCTGGACTTTGGTTCACTTTGATATAACTGTTTAGAATATATTATAAACTTATATCTATCTATTTTCTAAATATGAGAATATATATTTTGACATAAAAGTGACTTTATAAAAAAGAGTTTATTTATATCTATAAATCTCAAACTTATTTCTATATTAATCTAATTGATATTATAAATGATTTTAATAAATTTTTTATATATTAATATTGTTAGTAAAATGGACATGGAATTTGGAAATATAAAACTAATCTATTCTAATAAAATGGTTATTTATATCAAAATGGATTTGGAAGAGTAATAAATATGGTTTTATAAGATAAACGAAATTATATATATATGTGTGTGCGTGTGTGTATGTAGGTTTTTAAAACATGGGTTTTTTACTAAATATCATGTATGGAAATTTGAAACAACTATATATATAAAAGTGAACTTTTGGAACAATTTGGAGTCATGGAAGATTTTCTTAAAAGAGGATATTTTTATAAAGTTAAATAATAAAGGTATTTGTGGAAAATTATATTATTCGACTTCTAAACTATAAACTCAAAAGAGAAAATTGTTCTGAAAGCCTTAGTTCTATAATTTGGGAAATACTAATAATCGACCTAGTGTTACCGGTTGGTTTAAATTCTCTCGATTAACGCTTCGTCAAATATTGTACAACTCATTGAATAGAATTTTTGAGTGGAACTTAATAGCCCATTAGCGAATACTCGAATTTCACCGAGTAGAATGGGATGCCTTGGTTAAGTTCTAGTGATTACTGAAAGAGATGGTTTTTGATACTTTAGAGTATATTCCTTTTAGGGTTTGGTGGGACCTATGAATCCTTTAGAGGTACACTCCTGGATTTCCTTCCAAAGTTAGATTTATAATAAACAAGTGTTTTCGAGTCATGGTTGCCCCGATCATTTTGATTAGTCGAGATTTGGGATTTCCCGATCCATGTGATCGGTCGGGATTCTTTATTACGGAATGGACAATCCTTAGGATCATATCAGTATGCGTGATACCAAAACACTTGCACGGTATGGATAATTGGTAAAATTAGCATGTACGATCGGATGGGTGATCGGTATGGAATTGATTTCTGTGTATTAGAGTTATTGTGTTTTATTATGTGAATCAGTATTTAGTGACTAATATATGTTTGTGACCAAATATATTTATATCTGTGTCATGAAGTAAATTCTAAGATAAATTAATTATGTGACTTGTTATATCCTGGACATCTGGATTTACTTATACGTTATTTGTTTTGGTGTTACATCTTGTTCTCACCCATTTGGATATTTAGAGATTGTCTGAGCCAAGTGTTATTTTAATGCTCGGTTTAAGCCAGGACTTTTCATGTTACAGGACAAGTAGACCTTTGGATGGTTGGGCTAGCTAGGAGATAAGCTATCTGACTTTTAGTTTATCTCATCTAGGATTTAGTGTGTGTGTGTCTGTGTCTATATATATATATATTTTGATATGTATATTTGAGATTAGGGAATTATACTGTATATTATATGAATATAGTATTTTATTTTGTAGGCTCATAATTTGTATATGTAAGACCTATTATTCTACTGTGATCTGTGATTTCCATTTTATATGATAAACTATCTCGATTCTAAGAAACCAATGTGTTTATCAATTTGAACTGAGAGCATACACATCAAACTTTTCCAAGAGATTCAGTGAAAAGGTAAGTATGACGTGTCGGTGTTAGTTTAAAGTCATATTCCCATTTAGTCACCCTTAACAAGCCGTATTCTCTGTATTATTAAACGACATTATTTATAATGTTCTTTGATAATATGGGTATCGTGGTGGGATCGTTACAATAGTGTGCCCAATTTTGCCACAAGGTTCACATTTCCTCTTCTCGAGATTGAATTTGCAGTTTTTGATTTTGTGACTAGTATAGCCACATCTAAAATAAGATGGTTTGGATTTGTTGTTATGATTGTTGTTCTTAAACTTCTGTTTGTCTTTCTTCGAGCCAAAGTTCTTCTTATTGTTATTAGGCTTTGAGTTATTCTCCTGTTAGTTCTTTCGAGTACCTTCTTGAATGATTGAGATTTCAATAATTTTCTCAAAAGATTTTCCAGTAGGAACATGAGTTGCAACAAATTATTGAATACAATCATTTAGACCTTTGACGAATTTAATAGACTTTGCAATTTTAGAGGAAATAAGATTCATGCCATATTACTAGTCTATTCAATTCGGTAGTGTATTCTTTCACAAACATATTCCCCTGCTTAAGGTTGATAAATTTCTCAAGCCGAGCTTGCCTTCCGATAGCAGAAACAAAATTATTCTCAAATCTTAGCTTAAAGTCTTCCCGTGTTATACTCGCCTCATCAGTCCCAACTAGAATGAATTCCAACAAATACAGGGCTTCACCTTTCAAGCTCCAAGCTGCCAATTATCTCTTTTTGATGGTATCCAGCTCCAGAAGAGTAAAGACTCTCCTACACGTTCTAAGCCATTTTTATGTCTATACTAAATTCTCCACACCTTCTTAAGTTTTAATGCTAAGGGCACGGTATTGGTTACAGAGTTTTGTCAAGTCCGAGGCTTGAAAAACTGGTAGATTAATAGGTGTAGTATAGGAGGATTAGTCGAGGTCCTGGAAGGGATAACAGATTCATAATTTTGTGTAGAGGTTGTACTAGAAATCTGGAAACCATTAGCCATTAACCATGCAACAACTTCTAGAGAAGCTATCGCAGTCGTAGGCTGAACAAGAACTTGATTTGATTGGATAGGATTTTGATTGTTACCCTGTGAAGCAGGAGGCTCACTATTAAGTACATGATCAAAGGATCTTAGGCACAGAAGTTCCAGTCTGAAAAGTCGTTGGGGTAGAATGAGGATTTCTTCCTCTAGCCATAGCGAAATCAACGATAGGGGATAGAACTTAGCTAACTAGAATATAAATTATTGTACCTTAGCTACTAATATGAGCGAAAGATAATTTTCCAAAATACTTTCATATATCAATATACAAGTATGCTCCCACATTCTAAAATCATTTGTTTATATATATTTAGGGAAAATTATTTAGAACAATGGTCTGATAGTGTAAACCGATGCTTTGATACTAACTATAACGACCTGCCCTTATAGTACTTGAAAATCTAGAACTGAAACAACATCCGATCGCAATAAGCGCTATTAAGGGAGAACGGTTGGGGGTAATGTTTTAATATAAAATAAAACTTACAGAGTATCTTCATTTCTCACATAGCGGACTAACTAAAATATAATATAAAATAACAGAGTATATAGCAGAAATAAGTATGTTTCGACAAAATACCTAAAATGGGAAACACATGTGCTAATAATAAAAAAGTTGGTACAAACTGTCCGAATGATAAATGCATGGATAAAATATACTGCTAAATAATAATAATCTTCAAAAATATGCAACGACTGTCTCTAGAAATACCCATAACAAAATTCTCACCATCTTGTTATGAGGAAAGGAAAGGAGAAGTCCAAGTGATACAGAGTCAACTTAATAATATATAATGGAACATTAAATGCATCATAATTGCATTAAAGTAAGGTAACACATAACTTCCTGCTTATGAACTACATAGAATGAGTTAGAACAATAATAAGAGATATATGACATGAGTAGATGTATGGAAGGATAGACGTTCCATCAAAACCGGAATAATAAGACAATGTACATCTATGAGTTTCATAGCGATCTGACGTTCCGTGTTATCGTACGAGCTCGAAACTTATGACGATTTATTTAAGAATTTGATTATAATATATATTTGATTATAAATAACCCCCTTACATGTTCACTCTCTCGTCACTTTTCCTTTTTTCCATTTCATTTCCTTTTTTCAATAAATAAAAGAGAGTTCAACTACCACCTAAAATTTATTAATTAAAAGCTACATGCCACTTCAAAGGGTAGATTGGACCGGTTAAGCTTGGGGAAGATGCGCTATAGGCTCGATATTGGGTGCAGCGACAATTGGACATGGTCGAGACTTAGAGGACAAACTTTGGTTAGCCTTTGTCGAAGCTTGAGGTAGAGTTAGGCCAAGGTGAGGGTGGCATTGTGTTTCTCTAGAGGAAATAAGTTGATGGTGGCCATATGGGATGGTGTAATAGTGTATACAAGGGCATGAATTTTGTTTATTGTGAGGTATGGAGTAGATCGCATTTCGTTAGGGAAGTCGAGCTCGACTTGAGGTGGTGCGTCGCGAAGAGGGCATGAAGAGGAGTCCATTGGAAGTGGTTGTGCGCGGTTTAGTGGTCGGTAGCTCGAGTTAGGTGTAAGGAAGTGCACGACAAGGTGTGTGTACATGTGTGCATGTATAGGGAAATCAATTTGGGAAAGGCGATGAGTGAGGTAATTAACTTTAATTAGTTAAGTTACTTAGTTAATTAATTAATATAATTAATCCCATTTCTTATCAAATCCATAACATTTGCATGTGAGCTCCAATCGAGACGCGGTCTTTGACATTGCACTCGTAGTAAGATTATCTACATCTTAGATTAGCTTAGGATTGTGTGAGTTAACTCACCATTTAATTTCTATAATGTTGTGTACATAATTCTTGTGTTAAAATATAAGTAAAAATAGATAATAATGCAAGTTTTTACTTTTGGAATCCTTCTTGCTTTGGAAAGCAAGTGATGGCATTATATGCAGTATAATCTCTCTTATAACCCTCTAAAATATGTAACTTGGCCAAGACTTGTTGTTTATATCTTTGATAAATTTCTATGTAAAGTTGAAGTGCATTGTGAATGTTTGAAGTGAAATAGTCGCTATAAACGCGCTTTGAAATCCATTGTATTTAACATATGTCAAATTAGTTAAAACGTTAATATATTATGAATATATTTATTGTTTGTTATTGCCTACACATTTTTAGATGTGTTTGACAGTAAGGAATTGTTTTGGAGAATTATAGAAATTGTGAAACAAAATTGTGAAAGTTAAAAGCAAAAAGATCGCAATGGATGCGCTTTGAAAATGCCTTGTGTTCGGCGATTTTATAGCTAACTTTGGAAGGCATCCTAAAGGCTTCTTTGCATTTTCAATAAGTACTATAGGTGTACTTATTGGTGGAAAAGTATAAAAAGTTTAAATATATTTTTAATAATTAGTTATAAATTTTTAAAGTAAAGAGTTTAAACTATAAAACCTGCTTTTTATAGTTTTTAAATAAATTATAAAATAAGTATTTTTTGGTAATATTTAAAATAAATGTTTTAAACGATAGTATATGTACTTATAAAGTATTTTGGAATATATATAGTTTTTAGAACATTCGTTAAAGATTTTATTAATGCATTAATAACCTAATGTAATATAATATTTTTTAAATTATTTTAGAATTTTATTAATTGTATTAGCTTATAAATAAATTAGTATACATATAAATATATACATTATTTTGAAAAGGCTTTTAGTAAATATATATGTTTTAAAGAGTAAGTTAAGTATTTCATAAATGTAGTAAAGGAATTTTGTATTCTTAGAACTTAAGTTAAAATAAATTATTTTGAGAAGTTAAATTAAAAATGTACTACCTTAATTAATAAATGTGGATATGATTTGCTCTTTAAAATGAATGTCCTAAAGTTGATGATAAGCATTAAAATGATTTTGGGTTGTAGTAAACAATGTTTTAGTAACATTTATTTTTAACATCTTTGTTAATTATACTTAGGAACATAATTAGATATTTAATAATGAATATTTTATAAGATAACTATAAGTTAATAATTTTGGGTTGTTGTGACAATGTTTAAGTAACACTTGTCTTAAACCCATATAAATATAATTAGATCTTTAAAAGATATTTTTGAAAATATATGTTCAAAGTATGAAATGTTTAGGGTTTGTAGTAGACATTTTTTTAATAATTTTTTTTTAAATCCTTAGCTTATATTTTAAAAGTGTAAAAATATATCATGAATATAGTTAGATCTTTAATAATAGAATTTTAATGATAATAATAACATTTATGGCATCTTTTAGAATACAGATAGAAAAAATATGTATTTAAAATATAAAAGAGAGAATGGATTTATAGTAACAATGTTTAAGTAACATTGGTTTTTAACCACTTTCAATTATATTTTAAAGTAAATAAATCTTGGTAACGAATTGTGAATATACTTATACCATTTGAGATAAGTATATGAATACTTTTGAAGTATGGAAAAGAATATAAATGAATAGTAAATACATGAATAGTAGAATATAAGTATGTATCTTTTATAAAGGAAATCAAATCTATATACAAGATTAATAAGTTAAGTTTTAATTTATAAAGGAAGATTAATTAATAGAGGAAGTTTTAATCAATGAAAGAAGTGTTGTTCGATAGAAAGAGTTTTTCCGACAAAAGAGGTTTTTATTAATGAAAGAGTAATAAACTGAAAAGGGGATTAAAAGTCGTTTATGTGACTTGATTGTGCTTTGTGTGAATTAATCGTGCTTTTTGTCTTACTCGTTTATGTAAAGTATTTAGTCGTGTACTCAGCAGTAAAATCGACAAAGTAGACATATTCGTGAGAGTTAAGAATGATGATTCGAGTATGGTATTGAAGCAATAGTGCTATAACCTACCGGACTTCACCCTTGACCGATGGATAGTGGATGTTGAGAAGGTTAGAAACATGATTAGTATATTAGACTTGGTTTCCATATGTGATCGTACTCATTGTTGTTGAATATGACCAAATTAAATTAGGAAGTATCAAGAAGAAACATGGGAATTATACAGTATGGTTATTCACTCGGTGATGATATAACCTACATATAAACTTGTATTGCTCTTCTAGGACAAATGATAAGGAAATCCATTTGGATAGGAGAGGATCTCCACCCTTAAGTATTGTCAGTTTATTTTTTTAAAAACCGGTATTGGGTTAACCGAAGAACTATTGATTGGTTTTGGAGCGCCCGGTAAGCAGGGGAGTGTGCTTATATGAGATGACTCGAAACCGTTACCACTTCAAGACCATATACGTGATCTATGCTTTGGAAGAGGTTTGTGGTCTATTCCAGATGTTGTAATCAATGTGGAGATTCGATATCTATTCGAGATTCTCGATCCAATGTAGAGGTTCGTGATCTGTTCGAGATGTTGGAATTAATCTTAGGATTCGTGATCTGTTTTACTTATGGCTTGTGTATTGGGATGCTGAACGTGACTTCACCATTGGTATATGACTAAAGACAGAGTAGGTTGCACAATCCTGGGTTCAGCTAGTATATCAACTCCATATCTATAGTATGCTTATTGATGTATTGCACGCAAGAGTTATTAATATTTGGTTCATGTGTTTGGGCATGGGTCAGTTGTCTTTTCCTTATGGTATATTCTATCAAAAGATATACGATGCTTAGAAGGTGTTTTCCGATCCTTGTTTGGGACATTGGTCTTGGTTTACTTTTGAGTCTTACTAGGGAGGTCTCTATGGAAAATACATATCTGAACATGCCTTAGCGGTTTTGATTGTGTACCTATTCAATATTGTTGTGGTGTGATTAATGGAAGCACCAACAACTATTTTTTGATTTATATTTTTTACCCTAGAAATTATGTGTTATATCTTAATATGTATTTATTAGATGGTTTTGCTCTTTTGAGAGGATAACCATTATGACGGTCTCAAATGGTGTTGTTACATGTTACACATATTTCTTGAGTTTCTCATATCAAACTTTTGTCCAACCCATGGTTTTTATTTTCCCTTATTTCCATGGCCACTCTTTCGAGTAGTCTGAGAAAGGCAGGTTTTCGTTGATGTTCATTGGGCTCTTGGGTAGGAGCTGGGTGTTTGCTTACCATAGTATTCTTATTTCCGCTGCATTACTTTATGTATATATCAGCAATTGTATGTACGAGCTATTATAACTGTTCAGGCTGATAATGGTACTCTAATTAGTTACCCTAAAATGCTATGTATATTAGAGTAGCACTATGGACTATCTTTTGATATTATATTTTATCATTCCGTTATGAGATTCTAATGTTTTTGTTATCCTTTTCCTTGTTTCTTTTCTTTTTTTCCTTTACCTTAACGTTCTGTCTTTCTGGCACATAAGTGTTCGGCACGTGAATACCGTGGATATATTAATACCGACTTTCGAGGGTCGAAAAGGCGTATCGTTGCAAGGCATGAGGGTCTTGAGTCAATGTATGTTGAGTGGAAGAGCTTTTAGTTGCTTTCTAATTTCAAGTTTCATCCCACATTAGACATTTCTACCGGTTGGTTAGCTACTCTTGAAGTCCAAGCCAACTTATCAAACTGTGTTTGAGGATGCTAGAAGTACCATAGAAATCTAGTGGAAATTTTCACCCGACTTCAAAGAGGTTAACCAACTACTTGGGTCAGTAAACTATTTATGATGAAGAATGGCTAGGAAGAAATGAGAGACTATGTATGCCAGAAATTGGAAAAATTATTGGTGAAGTGTTGCAAGAGTTCCATCATTTAAAGATGACTATTCATCCAGGTGGCAATAAAATGTACATAGACATTAAGAAAACTTTCCATTAGAAGGGAGTGAAGAAACATGTTGCGAATTTTATTGAGAAGGGTCTCACCAGACAGAAAGAAAAGGAAGAATAGAAGAAACCTCATGGATTATTACAACTGTTAGAGATTCTGATGTGGAAGTGGGAACATATTTCTATGGACTTTACAGATGGTCCACAGAAAAGTCAGAGGAAGCATGAAAGTATATGGATGATTGTCGATTGATTGATAAAAAGTGCACACTTTATTTTGGTCAAAGCTACACGAACTGCCAAATATTTGGTAAAATTATATGTGAAATAAGTTATTAGGCCGCATAGTATATCCTCGAATATAGTTAGCTATAATAAACTGCACCATAATGGGTCCAAATTTCGACCAATTCGAAACCCCAGTCCATTAGGGTACAAATCGTTGGTTGTAATAACCTGTAACAAACACTAGTATATCAGAGAGTGTTCAATATAAACTGACAGCATAATAAAAAATATATAATAGGACATACGTACTGACTAAGGCTACTACTTTGGAATCAATATGGTTCCTTAGATGTCGAATTGCCATGTTAGTGCTGAGAAAGAATAAGAAGACTCTCCATCTAGAGTTTCTGTCTTGCACCAGTAGCCTATTCCTCTAAATCTATCATGTTGGTTGTAATGAGGATGGGGTCAGAACAACGTTCTAGTGATTGTAAATTTACATACATTACCTGTAACATTATTTTATGCCGGTTGATTTACATTTAAGTGTTATGTCTATTACTTATGGCTAATTCATTAAATCCTATATATGCGTATGATATGCCTAACCTCCACTGAGGTATAACCATATATGTGTCTATATACATATATATATATATATCTGAACATAAACTATCCAAAAACTCTGGCCACTTAATACTTCTTAAATTTGGAAGATGCAGACCCTACGACCATTTACTACCTCAATCCCTAAAGTGGGCCCTCCATAACGTAAAATGCTAGTCAATCAGCCCTGGCTACAAAGACCGATGACCCTTATATACATCTTTATTATTTATAACTTGATTGTCACACTACTAACGCATCTCAATGACTCATCTAAGGGTTAAATAGCCCACCTTCGATAACAAACAAATGTCTAACTAACTAATTTTGAGGTCATGCGTATCCTATATGGATTCGACACTAGTAGTAAGCGAAATCTATTAGGGCATAACATGAGCCTTTGCTACAGATCGCTCAGGACCACTGGTTATAGCCTATATGTCAGCCCTACTACAAAAAACCGATCCAACAAAAATATTGACATAGCCTATCGACCTTCCTCAACAGATATCCCGTTTAGACTAACCTATTGTAAGTCAAGAAAAATGCCCATTTCAGTCACTTAATATCCCTTATTAGAAATGAAACAGAGCCCATTTCCTTAAAAGTACTATACCATTTAATACTTCAAATCTAAGGCGAACCCTTGGCATATTTTCCACTACTTATCCACAAATGCATATCCCTTCCCCATGGGTCCAATAGTTGAAGATGTCTCTCATCAGTAGTAAGTATACACAGCTGCTGGCAACCTCTAGGTGAAGGGCAGACTTCTGTTGTGTAACTCTACTGACCTTACATCCCAACCCACTAAACCAAACCAACCAATTATCCAAGGCCTAATTATTAGGATAAATGCACTAATTTGTTTATCCAAAGCGTATAATTAAGGCTATGTAATTTCCCATTATGAAAATTAAACTACCTTTTAGCATTTAATTCTTATCTTATCTACTTATTTACTATATTCCATAAATGTCAATTGTCTGCAATAAATGTTCGTTATTATCCTAATTAGACAATCTCTAGTTACATTTATTTAGTCGCTCTAATTCAACCTATTATGCGTGTTTCATTTCTCCATAAATTCGATATTAAATTCTTAATCAGTCCTCGTTTCTCTATTACCTACAAATTTATTGTCTATTAAATTTTTAGTTATTGTCCATAAATTTTGGAGTTACTATTTTTTACTTTTCAACCTCCTAGTCCTATAATTACTACGCTATTAATAACTAATACGAATATTATCGTAAATACGCAATATATATATATATATATATATATTTAATTGATAAGCACAGTTATATGCATATATATTTCCTATTTCTAACTATTAATTCCTAAACTAGAACATTCCTTTCCACGTTTTAATTTATCAGAGCTATCCTTCCAAAATGGATTACAGTTATAACTATCCATAAGTTAACCAAAACTGAGATTTTTGCTGCGTTTCAAATTACAACGAATTATCATTTTTTCTTCTTTTATTGAAATAGATAGTGCAAACTATGGAGAAGAATATCCATAATTTACACTTCTCTTTCATTTTTGGTATATTTCTTATTAATTCAAATGACACGCTTTTTTATTCATACTTTTAGACCTGATTAATTTATGAAAATTACACGGAAATAGATAAATTAAATTATAACCCGCTCCGAATGAATTGAAACATAGAAATTCACATTCCAATTCAACTAGGGCAACCTAATTTACTACCCAATTATAAATCAGGAATAAACTTTACAAACATTTTATAATAATAAATATTTGAGACTGATTTTAAATTTCCAGATTAGGTTGTACATACTATTCCTATTCCAATTACCTATTTTATAGAATATGTAGGTGATAATCCTATACTTTTGTTTTAAGCCTAAAACTCGTAAACATCGCACTACCAGTGTATACAAAATATCAAACACTAGAGACACTATATTAGCCAAGTGATGGGAATTTCACCTTGCTTAACAATGAGATGCTAAATTTTTACCTTGAAATTTCAGTTAATTTCAATTTGAAGGTTATTCTTATAGCATAATTAATGAATTAAGCAGAATATATAGAATATTTTCATGTTAATTGTCTAGCAGACTAATTGCAAGTGAATAAAGTATAATTAATACACTCAAAAACTATGTGCTACATAAGAGAATATTGGATGAATATTAAAATCAAACCTTGAAAAGCCTCCCAGTCAGCATCAAGAACTACAGGAGGAGGAGTCGGTGCTTCAATCCAATCTGCACCAGCAGATCCCCATTGGTCATTTGCTCCCATTCCTGTGTATTCAATGACGTTGTACTCTGGACCAGGCAAAACTGCTTCTGCCGCTTCTTGTTCCTTTGTCTCTTCTGGGTCTCTATAAAAGAAGAGATCAACCTACAAAACAACACAATATATTACCCATAATTTCACATTCAACCTGATACAGTATGCCAAAATTAATTGTACAGCTGCCATTTCAAGGAAACAACCTAAAGTTGAGAAAACAAAAGAACACTTGGTATGTGTGAATTCCCACATCGTCTCAATCATAGATAAAGTTGGTGAAGCAAATTCAACATACATAAACTGTTTATCCATATTTGCAAGTCTCAATCACAGATAATGGTGGTGAAGAAAATTCAACACACATAAACCGTTTATCCATGTTTGCAAGCAGTTGCAATTTCAACACAAGTTGAAACACACATCGGTCATAAAATATAACTACAGGTGAAATGTCACCGAAAAGCACTTCACATACAACAAATGTTTTGATGGGAATTTAGATTTAAACATTCAAAAATTTAATGGAGAACATTTTAATGGCATGAAATAAATTTGATCTACTAAATTCAAAATAAGAAGGCCAAAATATTAAGAAAACATCAAGGATGTTATTAGCTGTTTGTTAAGGTAAGACAATCATACACAGCTTGTACGAAGATAATCTCATACGATCAGTTGTAAGAGAAAATGAGACAGTGTAGTGAACAAATGAAACATACACCATCCCATCCCATTTGTGTCTAGGTGCAATGGTTCCTGGCATCCGAAGCGTCATTCTAGCCAACAACCAGAAAAGGCATCCAATACTGTGCTTGCCTTTGTTGTTTGCTGGAATGCCAATATGAACATGCCTTATTGATGAACTAGTCATGTTAAAGAAGGAAAAGTTGTAACTCATTTTTGTTTCATTAAAAGATCTAAGAATTAGTTGTTTTCAAAATCATCACAAAATGGATTTTATCATATTTTTCACCAATCTTGTGTTCCTTCCAATTATTTATAAAACCAAAAAAGGTTTTTGTGCAAAATTTTAACCATTGATGTTGTAGTTTATTTTGGTTCAAACAATCAATCTAGAATTCTATCTTGTCAAAGAAGTTGCACATAAGAAAAAAATTCAAACATACAATAGCTTTGAAGCTCTTATGACTTTTTGTTAGGCACCATCTGAATTATTTTTATGGGACAAACACTTTTTGCATAGGATAATATTCTTAATTCTTGAATACTTCACAAAAGATAATATTGAATATGGTATTTAAACGATAATTATAGTCACTTTTATTTTGAATTTAATCATACTCTACATACCCATATTAGTTTTATATCAAACTATTATCATGTAGTGATATTAAAGACACGTTAGCTTTACCCAAACTTTGAACAAATATTGTACTAAGTAATAATAAAGTTTCAATGAAATCATGGTAACAAAGGATTCCGAATTCAAAAAGATGTAAGAAAAGAAGTTGAAGTTATAGGATGAGATACTTGTAGAGTTTCAATACTGTGTTTGAGTTTTTGTATGTAACTAACATAGTGATGCTTGGTTTAGGTAATAAGTGTATGGATTTGTTATTGTTTTTATTCTAAATAGTGTGATTTCATACCTATTTGGAAGGCATTAAAGTTGCGTAGTGCCTAGATCTAAAGAGGATCATATGATCAACCATTACTTATTCTTACATTAGAATAAGAAATAAACTACAAATATTTAATAATATATAATAACTAAAGATTTTCTATGTTTCCTACAAGATTAAAAACAGTTGGATTTAATATAAGAGTATGGACACAAAAATCTAAATCAAATGATCTTTAAGGTAAAAGTTTGTTGATCCTATAATATAACTATTATAAAAGATATATCATGTTGTAGGTAATAATTGCATAAATGATTTTACAAATAAGGGTACGTATAAAACCATCATAGCTAAAAAAGTACATATTTTAGAGGTAAATGATTTTGGGAACTTAGTGTTGCACTACTGTTGAAAGTATTTTGATTTTTATAAATAAAAATGGTGTACTAAGTAGATTGAACTAGTTCGGTTAATTTGTTTTAATTTTTTTTATCAGTACGATCAAAAAAATAAATTAAAAGTATAAAATAACTCACATATTTTTTTCACGACTTGTTGTTGACAAACTCATAGGTCAACACAGAGGCACATTTTGCTTTTCCCTTTTCCTCTGTCTTTTCTCTTTTAGTATGCCAAGCTACGAAACTTTCTTAGAAATTCATCAGTTTACCCCATCTCAGTTACTTTATATAATTGATGAAATATCATATTACTATAAATATTATCCGAAAACATAAAGTAGTGTTGAAGTTGCAATAAAACAATAATAGACTATTTATTATAGTAATTTTCTATTTTTGTTTGGAATAAATAACATAATGCTGAATTTCTACATAGGACATGTGATATTCATGAATAGCTGGTAATTTAAATGTTGGACTGCTTTAAATCTTGTTGAAATTATGGTTGTTATCCCGCCTTTTGGCAAGGCCATGACACCAGAAAATTGACTTGAAACCAGAGGCAGTTCGTCCCGAAGATTAGTCATACACGGATTAGCTATGGACATCGATGAATTTTGTCCGAGTCCAGATTAAGCTACAATTGATATGACATGCCAAGCGAAGCTACGAGAGCCAACATTCCAAATTTCAAGTCAATCCGAGTTCGTATGCTCAAGTTACGATCAATGAAAATTTGGGTGAAAACTCGCTCCTCCGTGACTCGCTCCTCCATGACTCGCTCATCCGTGACTCGCTCCTCCATGACTCGCTCCTCCGTGACTTGCTCCTCCGTGACTCGCTCGGCCGTGACTCGCTCCACCGTGACTCGCTCCACCGTGAATCGCTCCGCCGTGAATCGCTCCTCCGTGAATCGCTCCTCCGTGACTCGCTCTGCCGTGACTCGCTACACGTTAGTGCCACGTAACCGAGTCAAACAAAACCGAGTCGAATGAAAAGCGAGTCAAAACAAAAGCGAGTCGAACCAAATAGCCTACCGAGAATCCCAATTCGTATCGATCATATCTCCCAATCTACAAGTCCAAATGCTATGAAATTTTCACAGCAGCTTAAGTACGACATGAAGAATGTTCCTGCCAAATTTCGACTCGATCAGAGCAAGTCTTGACCGAGTCGAAATTCATCCGTATCGATCGCGGATGAAAAAACTCCAACTTGCATCGATCATATCTCGAGATATACAAGTCCAAATGCCACCAAATTTTCACAGCAGCTTAAGTACAACATGAAGAGTGTTCCTGCCAAATTTCGACTCGATCGGAACAAGTCTTGACCGAGTCGAAATTCATTCGTATCGATCACGGATGGAAAAACTCCAACTTGCATCGATCATATCTCATGATTTACAAGTCCAAATGCTATGAAATTTTCACAGGAGACTACGTGCATGCTAAAGAATGTCCATGCAAAATTTCGACTCCATTGGATGAAATCTTGACCGATTCGAAATCTGTTCGTATCGATCACGGATCGGACTGAAACTTCACGAGCTTGGGCGCCCGGGCCTGGTCACATGCCAGAGAGGCTCTCCCGAGATCTGAGTGAAATATCAGCCTCCTACACCTATAAATAGACCCCCAAAGCCAACAGAAAAGGGGTTCTTCTTCTTCTTTGAGATCTCCAACGTCCAGACTCTGCCAGATCCAAACTCCATTGCCGCTGCTACCAATGAATTCCACTGCTGCAAATCATAATTATCTGCTGTAATTCATTGAATTCACTTGTAAACATCAAAGAAAGATCAATAAAGCAAACTACTTCAGAGTGGACGTAGGTAAGGTCGCCGAACCACTATAAATCTTGTGTCTCTATCTACTTCTTTCTGTTTTAAGTTTATTATTCTTCATTTTCTATCCTCTACAATATTTAGATCTGAGATCTGTGATTATATATTGTTGATTTGTGTTCATACACTGGTGCTTTCACGATATTTGGGGTTTGTGACCATTTTTGGCGCAAACACTTTGGTGCTTTCACTGAGAACTGAACTCAGGATTCTATCATTTGGAAATTGAATTTGAAGGTTTAGAGAATTCAGATCCGAAAAGCTATGACAAGGCAATCAAATAGAAGACAAAGGCTAGAGAGAGGTCAGCAGGAAGGGAGTCAAGGGGCTTCCTCAGGTGCAAATCAGACATCAATCTACATCAACAGGGATGAGATAGAGACAATAATGAAAAGACAAGAGGAAATGATCCAGAACTTTCTTCTTCAAATTGGGCAACTGTGAGCGCAAAATCAAGGAGCAACCAGAGTTTAGAACGGTGCAGGACCATCTGGCACAGCCCCAGAACTACGGGGCACTTACCCAGAGCGTGTTGACCCGATCCCAGGAGCAGTACCAGGAGGAGCTGCACAGCGCGGCGTTGATAGAGAAGAAAATGCTCGTTCAGGAGAGTAGACTCCAGGAATCCCTCGTGAACTCGGGGGGAAAATCGGAAACGACAGACCAGGACTACAACTTGGAGATAGTGACAGATTGGCAGAGATGGTCAGACGAGCCATGAGAGGCGGACTAGTGAATAGAGATCTGGAGGATGTGAATAGGAGTCCCTTTGCTCCTACGATCAGGCAAGCTAGGAATCCACCAGAATTCAAGCTACCAACATTGGAGACGTATGATGGAAGGACAGATCCTGCAGTGCATCTGACACGATACATGAGGCATATGGAGGTATTGGGGACATCGGAGGAGGTCATGGCCCGATGCTTCCCATTGTACTTGACAGAAATTGCAGCGCTTTGGTTTAGACAACTGGAAAGTGGCTCCATAGGAACATAGACCGATCTGACTGAGAGGTTTATGAGGCAATTCAGAGTTCACATTTCGAGACCTAAGAATGTAATGAGTTTGGCAACAATGAAGCAAAGAACCGGGGAGTCTTTGAGGAACTTTCTAACGCAATTCAATGCAGCGGCGGCGTCGGTGGATCGACCCGACCCGTCCATGGTCTTGATGGCAGCTGTATCTGGCATAGCTGATGGCATACAATTCAAGAATTCGTTAACAAGGGATCCACCTATGGATCTAGGAGAATTTTATCATGAAGCTGAAGGATTTTTATGATTAGAGGATGCAAATGATGAAAGAGAAGAAGGAGAAGGAGTTGATGTTTACGCCGTCATGGGTGAAAATCTTCCTAACGCAGATTCAGGAACTGACCGAGGGAAACGAAAGGCTGAGGACAATAGTGATGGACCGATGCGACCACGAAAGGAACCAAGATTCACCTCTTACATGGAGTTGAATGAGACCTTGGAGCGAATCTACCAGGATACTAGGGGGCAGATTCCCTACCCAAGGCCGATGAGAAGGGATCCAACCAACAATGAAAGAAGATCCGACAAATATTGCTTATTCCACGAGTTGAACGGTCATAACACGAATGACTGCAGACACTTAAAGGATGAGGTTGAGGGACATATCCGGAATGGTATGCTATCACAGTATGTAAGAAGGGGAACGACAATGGTGGAACGGGAGCGACCACAACCTGCACCTGCCGGGGATGGCTCAGGATCGCAGCGTCAGCTTGTCATCAATTGATTGGGGTAATGACGAATAAGTAGCAAAATCCACACCAACGTGGTTAAGTCATTTACACATGTACAGGACCGCGAAAGATCCTCAGGCATGCTCTGGTACGACTACTAATCGCAACGGTGTGAGCGTTTGCACTTTGACGTCCTTGTTTTCCTTTTACTTTCCATTTCTAATATTTGAACCTGATTTTGCTGAACATTTCTGTTGAAAAAATCGTTTTGAATAAAAGCATGCCATTTGTGATACCATGACGGCTAAGCCACTTACACATGTAAGGGATCGCGAACGGTCCTCAAGCATGCTTTGAGACGGCGATAAACCGCCACCACAAACAACTCAGAAACTCACTCGAACGTGAAATCTAACGTTGTTAACACTAAGTCCCCCCCGGGCACACAAAAATCGTCGCGAACGGCACCCGACCGCGAACGGTCACAAATCGCCTCGAACGGCACCCGACCGCAAACGGTCACAAATCGCCTTGAACGGCACCCGACCGCGAACGGTCACAAATCACCGCGAACGGCACCCGACCGCGAACGGTCACAAATCGCCGCGAACGGCACCCGACCGCGAACGGTCACAAATCGCCGCGAACGGCACCCGACCGCGAACGGTCACAAATCGCCGCGAACGGCACCCGACCGCGAACGGTCACAATTCGCCTCGAACGGCACCTGATCGCGAACGATCACAAATCGCCTCGAATAACACCCCGACTGCGAACGGTCATCATTCGCCGCGATTGGTATCCGACCGCGAACGGTCACATATCATCTCGAAAGACATACGATCCCAAACGATCGTCATTCATGGTCAAATAAAACAATCAATTTCTTTGTAGGTCATCAACAGGATATGAACATCCAGCTTATGGCATTACAAAACACACCTTCTTATCACAAGGCATGTTTTGGGGGGAAAATGTTATCCCGCCTTTTGGCAAGGCCGTGACACCAAAAAATTGACTTGAAACCAGAGGCAGTTCGTCCCAAAGATTGGTCATACATGGATTAGCTATGGACATCGATGAATTTTGTCCGAGTCCGGATCAAGCTACAATTGATATGACATGTCAAGCAAAGCTACGACAACCAACGTTCCAAATTTCAAGTCAATCCGAGTTCGTATGCTCAAGTTACGATCAATGCAAATTTGGGTGAAAACTCGCTCCTCCGTGACTCGCTCCGCCGTGACTCGATCCGCCGTGACTCGCTCCGCCGTGACTCGCTCCCCCGTGACTCGCTCCGCCGTGACTCGCTCCGCCATGACTCGCTCTGCCGTGACTCGCTCCACCGTGACTCGCTCCGCCGTGACTCGCTCCGCCATGACTCGCTCCTCCGTGACTCGCTCCTCCGTGACTCGCTCCGCCGTGACTCGCTCCGCCGTGACTCGCTCCTCCGTGAATCGCTCCTCCATGACTCGCTCCGCCGTGAATCGCTCCACCGTGAATCGCTCCTCTGTGACTCGCTCCGCCGTGACTCGCTACACGTTAGCGCCACGTCACCGAGTCAAACAGAACCGAGTCGAATGAAAAGCGAGTCGAAACAAAAGCGAGTCGAACCAAATAGCCTACCGAGAATCCCAATTCGTATCGATAATATCTCCCAATCTACAAGTCCAAATGCTATGAAATTTTCACAGCAGCTTAAGTACAACATGAAGAATGTTCCTGCCAAATTTCGACGCGATCGGAGCATGTCTTGACAGAGTCGAAATTCGTCTGTATCGATCGCGGATGAAAAAACTCCAACTTGCATCGATCATATCTCGAGATCTACAAGTCCAAATGCCACCAAATTTTCACACCAGCATAAGTACAACATGAAGAATGTTCCTGCCAAATTTCGACTCGATCAGAGCAAGTCCCGACCGAGTCGAAATTCGTTCGTATCGATCGCGAATGGAAAAAATCCAACTTGCATCGATCATATCTCATGATCTAAAAGTCCAAATGCTATGAAATTTTCACAGGAGACTATGTGCATGCTAAAGAATGTCCACGCCAAATTTCGACTTCATTGGATGATATCTTGACCGATGCAAAATCTGTTCGTATCGATCACGGATCGGACCGAAACTTCACGAGCTTGGGCGCGCGGGCCTGGTCACATGCCAGAGAGGCTCTCCCAAGATCTGAGCGAAATATCAGCCTCCTACACCTATAAATAGACCCCCAAAGCCAACAGAAAAGGGGTTCTTCTTCTTCTTCTTTGAGATCTCCAACGTCCAGACTCTACCAGATCCAGATCCAACTCCATTGCCGCTGCTACCAACGAATTCCACTGCTGCAAATCATAATTATCTGCTGTAATTCATTGAATTCACTTGTAAACATCAAAGAAAGATCAATAAAGCAAACTACTTCAGAGTGGACGTTGGCAAGATCGCCGAACTACTATAAATCTTGTGTCTCTGTCTACTTCTTTCTGTTTTAAGTTTATTATTCTTCATTTTCTATCCTCTACAATATTTAGATCTGAGATCTGTGATTATATATTGCTGGTTTGTGTTCATACACTGGTGCTTTCACGATATTTGGGGTTTGTGGCCATTTTTGGCGCAAACAATGGTCCACAAACTTAAAGATTACCGACTTTGGAAATTTTTTAGTTCGTTAGAGCGTCCATTTATCTGAATGTTGTTTATTTATCAACTTCACATGCATGATTTTACATCACAACCCATAGGGATGAAATGCTATTGTGATTACTGAATATTGATAATTTCTTCTAGTGCTAGGTAATTTTTACATCACAACACATGTATATTATTTTTATTTATCTGTATGCTTATTTATTATATATATATATATATATTATCTAATAATGCCAAGGATGATTACAGTAAGTAGATCGAGGCATTGAAGGAATTAACCCAAAAAAGTTTATATGTTTATCTGTTAACCCTCTTTTATTCAACGACCTAGCGACCTATTCAATTCAACAACTTAGCGAGCTAAGGGACATACGACTTAACAACCTAGCGACCTAAGGCTCATGACTTAACGATCTAGAATAGGGCAGCGACTTATAGCACAAAGCAACTGAGTAAAGGCAACGACCTAGCGATCTAACAAGGTAACGTGGCAGCGACCTAACGAGCTAAGGAATGGAGCGACCTAACAAGATAGAAAACACAAAGTGACTCAATACGGTGCGACCTAACGAGATAAGGAAGCAGCGACTTAGTAACCTAAAGACTCCTGCGACCTAACAGGTCAACGACCTAACGACCTAGCAATTCAATGAAGGCAGCGACCTAGCGAGCTAAAGAAAGAGCGACTTAACGACCTAAGTAACTCCAGAGTTAAGCCGCATGCCCTACCTCTTCTGTTTGGTCGCTCACGACCTAATCTTGCCAAGATAACTTTTGCACTACTCATACTAGGTCGCTCTCAGCCTTTATCACGCCCAGAATGGTTCCATTAAGTCGCCAACGACTTAAGCCACCTCGCAACCTCTTAGGTCGCTCACAACCTAAGACCTAATGACCTAAGCCCAGTTTTCTCCTATAAATACCCCGCCTACTCCACACTTGAAAGGGGAAGAATTTATGGAAACGCCAAGACTCTACTGATTTCACTACTGACTTCAACACTTCAAAGGAAAAGAATACTACAAAGAATCTTCGGAAAGAATCAAGTTCATTCAACATGAATCGAAAGAGCTTTTCTGCATTAGAGTTCTGATTACCTGTCTTGATTGTGTTGTAATCAAAGAGTTATTGTAAAATCTATAATCGAATCAGTCATAGAAGAGATTAAGTGGACGTAGGCTTGATTTTGAGCCGAACCACTATAAACTGTTGTCTTTTTACTGTTTTCTTCTATTCTCTGCTTACTTTTAGTTTCCGTACCAACGGGTGGTGCTTTCACAATATCACGAATCACACCAGGGTGTTAGCGTACATTTTTAACATTAACATTATCCAAACCTAGTCAAAACTAACCTTTCAAACATAATGGAAAAAAGTGCAGTAATTCCATGAAAGAGTGCAATCCATTTCAATGGTTTGCTCCATAAATGGTTCCCATGAAAGAGTGCAATCCATTATATGCATTGGCCTTCATTTAGTGTCATGACTAAAAGTGATGATGTTGCATCGATTGATGATTAGGTATCTGAGATAAAAAATTATGCCTCAAAACATATTAACAAAAAAAGTTATATTTCAAACTAATTATCAAAACAGACATCAATGGATATATAAGCAGACTATAATAATCTGCTCTTATGTAACCAATGTAAGTAATTTTTTAAGTTATTATACATGATTACTATGGGTAAATTTGTATAAAACAGTATAATAACCGACAAATACTATCATTATGAGCCCTAACATCCACTAAAGGGAAGTGCAAAGCAATCAAACCTACTAACCAACCCAATGTTCTTATGGACTTGATTTCAATTGCTTTAACCATATATTTCCTTATCAATACTAGATTCTAAAAGACAACTTCGTTTGTATAACTCTTTTTTCTATATTTCATGATCAAAGCTCTATGTGATTTATCATCTCATAATTTAATTTATCTCATGTTTCCTATGCCCAATCTTTTACTTATTGTTAACGGTAAAAAGTGAACGCTAACACCCGGTGTGTGTAATAGAATCGTGAAAGCACCACTCGTGTGACGGGAATAGAATTTAAGCAGTAAAAGACAGCAATTTATAGTGGTTCGGCTTGAGATTAAGCCTACGTCCACTTTGAATCTCTTTATTACTGAATTCGGTTACAAATCGGTACAACTCTCTTATCAAAACAGTACAACTTGATCGGAAGAAACAATCTTGACTACTAGCTCAATCTTCGTCGATGAAATTCGATGAATTCATGTCGAATGCAGGGAATTATCTCTTGAAGATCGTTGTAGCATCTTGAATGTTTGAGGATCTCTGATTGCTGGTTGAATGGAGACTTCGACGGAGTAACGACACTTGAAGAAATGATTTGGCCCAAGTCCTCTTCATGTTGGAAGTGGTGGGGTATTTATAGGAGCTGATTTGGACTCTGGAAATTTCCCTAAGTCCTAAGTCGTCGCCGACTTAGTATAAGTCGCGGCCGACTTATGGTAGGTCGCAGCCGGCTCATCAACACTTCCACAGTAGTTCGTCTCCTTTTCTGGTTTTATGCTCAAGTCCTAAGTCGTCGAAGATCTAAGGTAAGTCGGTGACGAGGTAAAGATGTAAGGTGTTCTGAGATTACATACGACTCAGTATAAGTTGTAGGTCGGCGGCGACTTAAGAGATAGGTCGTAGGTCTTTAAGTCGAGGACTTCTTTAGGTCGGAGCCCCTCCTTATCTCGCGAACTGCTAAGTCGGAGGCCTTCGTAACTTGCTAACCGGTTAAGTCAAACTACTCCTTAACTCGTACACTGTTATGTCGGAGCATTACTTAACTCGGAATCCTTCTTAACTCGGTCTCAGCTCTTGAGTCACAAATTACCTTAAGTCGTGACCTGTTGAGTCGGCACATGTCTTAAGTCGGCGTCTTTTTTCAGTAGTTGGATCGGCAACTGTTGGATCAGAGCTTTCTTAGGTCGTGGCTTGTTATACCGGAGACCTTTCTTAAGTCGGAGCCTTCCTTGAGTCGGCTACTGTTAAGTCGGTCCTGTAGCTTAGGTCGCATGTTGCTTTAAATCAGATTTGTTAGGTCGGTCTTTGTCTTGAGTCGGTGTCGCTTTTAACTCATTAGGTTATGAACTTAAAGAGGGTTAACACTTATTATTATAGAAAAAAAATCTCCCTTGAAAAAATTGTTTGGATAGACCAAGTAATGGAGGATTTGGTCCAAATTCATCCAACCATTGGTATAATCATACCTATATAGAATCGAAATTTTATATTTTATTCGATTTTGTCTATTTAACTTTACAGATATAAGATCAATTCCTAGGCCCAAAACCTGATTTTGAATAGATAAATCATCCGGTCCAAAGAACAAAGACATCTGATCGAAACAGTTACTCGCAACCTAGTCCTATATATATAGTAACCTCATCTCATCATCATTACTCATCAAATATCAATAACAATAAGTATTATGGGTATAGAGAACTTACTAGTTTCTTCACTCACGGTACTGATAATACTAATTAGCTTGACTAATGGCCAAGCAATTCCAATCATGACAGCTAGTAGCAGCTCAGAAATTGCAGCAACACAAGATGAAGCTGGTGGTGGCAGTGGATTTGGAGCAGCTCAGCAGAGTTCTAGTAGTAGCAGTGGCTCAGGTGGTAGCAGTGGCTCATCAGATTTAGTTATTTTTTTAACCTGGTTATTAACATGGTAGCCGTGGCTTAGTTTGATTTTATTAACTTGGTTATTTTTACATATTTAGTTTTTTTTCAAAACTTAATTAATTTTTTATAAAACTTAGTTAAATATTATAAAAATTAGTTAATTTTTATAAATTAGGTTAATTTTTATAAATTTAGTTTACTCTTATAAACTTGGTTAACTAAGTTAAATTTTTATTTAACTTCGTTAATTTTTGTCAAAGTTTGTTAATTTTTTGTCAAGTTATTATTGTGTTTAATTTTAATAAAAAATGCTTAACATGGTTATTTTTTGACCGAGTTAGTTAAAATGGTTGATTTTAATAACTTATCACATTTCATAAAATTCCACAGCACCTCCCTTACGTGCTTAGTGTTTTCCCGCGCACTCCAATTCAGTATACATTTACAAGATCAAAACAAGATCGAATTCGAATCATATATAACGAAATATACTCTATGATAACATACGCATTTAAATGCATAACAATATACCATTTATTTTCAATTTTAGCTAGCAATCTTTCATATGGTAAAGCAATGTTTTGTGTATCTATAGAGCAAAGTAAAGGAAATAATTAGGATGCAAAATAATGACACACTATATATGAATGAATTGCGCGCTTGGCATGTGTATTATTTTCAAAAAATGTCAATAAAGTATCGTAGCTTGTCGTAGGCGATGAAGTGGAACCTCATGCCCTACTCCAATGACACATTATACTGAGTTGCATTTGTTGAAAATATCTATTTTGTTTTCATAACTGGGAAATTCAATTTGACTACTGCTAACACTACTACTATCCACATCTTTTTCCAGTAAAACAAATAACAACAAATATTTGTTTAATTAAGGGGTTTTAACCTTTCAGAGTATCATGAGCATTTGATCCATTGAAGAATATATTATCATTAATACATCTCTTATTTCGAATTGCAAGTTGCACTCTCCTTTAGATCATGCATTTACTTTCCTAACGATAAGATGCAGAATGTGGTTAGAGCTTCTATTACCGGGTTAGTCAACTTCCCGTATATTCTGGCATCTAAATTGGTAAAGGTACAAATACTGTTTTAACCATTGTGGTTTATAATTAATCAATTTATCTTCTTCCAGGTTTGTTGCTCTGGTTCTAGGCTGGACAGTAGGACCCATAATAGTTCCTATGATACTATTTATTTTGATAAACCCGACATTAAAAAAAAACAATCACCCAGACCTCGGTTGCAGTTAATATAAACCAAACCATTCTCCATAGAATCCAACCTATTCACCTTCATAGCTATATGCATATCATTTGTATCAGTGTGCGCACCATAATCAACTTCATCCACTTCCTTCTCCGTTAAAGTCAAATAAAGTTATGCCTAACCCAATCTACAGTCCTAACTTGATATATAGTTTGCTAAGAGCCTCTATAAACAAGTCCATTTTCTTCATTGGATTTTGATTGAATGAGTTGTAAGAATTATACAGCACCATGCTTGTATAATTAGCTTCTCCCAACCCCTTTTGTGATCAAATACCTATATTATCCATTTCTCCAACACCAGACTTATTATTAGTATCCAATGCAAGAACATTGAACTGATTATTACATTCAATATCGAAACTTAGTTGCCTTAGTTTTATGAGAAATAGAAGTATTAAAACCCTTATCACCACTAACTACACTAATTGAATTATCCTTCAAGACAAGCTCTTCCTTCTTCAACTTATTTATATATTGGAAATCCCATTTAAAATCACCTTTTCGCAATTGATATTCTTTAAGGAATTCATATATTTTGAATTTTCAAAGGATAAAAACAACGTATTCATGGTATCAGCAACATTTATATCTTTTGATAAAGACTCGAAAAGTTTTTTCAAGACCGAGGACTTGACAACGTCCTCATTATTTTTCTAGAAAGTGGATACCCCTTCCTTAGAACTCAACTCATCACCATTGGAAACCTAGTCATTTTTTAAAGTAAAAGAAGATGCAATCACCCTTCCATTGAGATAAGCTTCACGAGATAATCCTTCTATAAATGATTGAAAGTACCAAAAGAGTTTATGGAAAAGATATATCCTTCCTCTTTTTAATCAAAGCAGTTCTCAATGTACAACTACCCTAATTTTGGATATTCCAAATTGAAGTAAGAAAACATTAAAACAATAGTTACCAGACTAAAACTTGCTCACATGGCATTTCTTAGTAAAAACAAATGAAACAATTGAAGTCAAAGTATATAATAGATAAAAGCATCAGATAATTCTCATTTAAAACAAATGAAAGAACTGAGAATGTTGTAACTGTTACACTCCATTAAAAAACAGAAATTTAAAAATATACCTAAAGTGCCAACTTCATGAAGTTGACAAATCGCTTTAGCTTCGTTGAGGAATCGAGCTTGGAGGAATCACGCTTAATCGAAGTGGAGGAATCAAGCTTCGTTGTGGAATCATGCTTAAGCGATGTAGAAGAATCACGCTTTAGCTTCGTTGAGGAATCGACTTCGTGCCGAGGAATTGCTTTTAAGTGGGGGAATCGAGTTTCAGCTCAAGTAAGGAGCGATTCGTCAGTGAAGAGGGGGACATGACGGTGAAGTTTGTAAGGTAGTCGGTCATGTAATTTTAAATTTTGGAAGTGAAGGTGAAAAGAGGGATTATTGGCGACATAGGAATAGGACGGATGGAAGTGTAAATTGTACCGCCAATTTTTCGTTTTTGTTAATAATAGCTTGAACACATGCTGCCTTTTGACCCTAAAGGACCACTAACTACCTAACCACAGCAAGTCATGTTTTCATGCTATCCCTGCTTGCTATTAATAGAACATTTTCTTGTAGTGTACACACATATATATTATTTCATAATTTTTAGAAGAGGAGAAGGGAAATGGATGATCTTCGCTGCTTGGATCAAAAAATATGAGAAGAGAAGTGAGAGGTTAGGCCTGTATCTATAGGCGCTCGAATCAACCATAACAGTTAGATTAAAATAATAAAATCCAAACCATTGGCCAAGGTTAAAACCTAGCCTCCACCGTACGACCAACCGATTGTTCCCTTATTGGCGATCGACCACTAGTGGTCAATCGACCTAAGAAGGGGGTCCATTGTTGGGTTCTGCATTTAATGTAATTTATTTCCTATTTTTTCAATATTTTGGCTCCGAAAACTAAAAACACTAATAACTTTTTCGTTTGAGCTCCGATCGCGAAACTCCAAATATGAAAGTTGCTTGGAATATCTCCTCGAATGCAACGGTACAAGTTTCATGGCCAAATTCCATCATTTTCTAAAATTCCATTTTTGGAGCCTTAATAATTATTTATTAATTATCATTAAATTTATAGGGTATTACATTCTCTCCCCCTTAAAAAAAATTGTACCCAAAATTACAAAGGGTATAATTACGTAATGTAGCGTGCATCCATATAAGCTATCCAACCATTAGTGTACAACCAATTTTGCAGCCAAACGTATGCAAGTGCATGATGTATCACAACATATGAGACATGTGTGTCGAATGATTCTAAATCGGAGCCTTATATATGAATGCATTCTTTTAAAAGCACTTTGAAAATATGATGCAAACAACCTAGATATATCTGCAGTTCTCTATGTATGCAAGTTATCAAAAAATCAACTATCCTTTTTCAAACAAAAATTTCCATACTCCTACAAGTTGGAGTATGGTTTAACCAATTTTTTATCCAATCCTACCATCCAAAACCCAGCACACAATTTCTATCATCCAAATATTTTGAAAATCTAGATTTCCAAATCTATACTCCTATGACCGAAAAGGAATTTAGATGGAAAATTTTACATTTCCACCATTCTTTTTGGATGCCCATTCTAATGTACCTTGGAACTTTCTTTATTTCCCCCAATTCTTATCTAATTTTTTTCCAAGCACAATATGCATAAGGAGGTTTAGTTTTGGATGTTAAAACGTAATAATCCTAAAAGCTTGTTTTAATTTCATTGCCAACAAGGTTAGAAGTAGAAATTCAGAAACTAAAACAACATTTCCCCTTGGTTTTATCTATGTTGTGTATACTACCACCCTTGTCGGACAGTAAAACTCATACTCGTTAACACATCGATGCTCCTTATGCTAAGCATGTGACATTTGAAAATAAGAAATTTTTGTATTTCAAAAGAAAACATCCCCCTTCAAATAAACTTGAAAAATAGTTCGAAAAATCGATTAAAATACATCATTTTTTCAAAACCACTTAAACAAAAATTTCCAAAATCTTTTGAACCCAACTTCTCAAAAGCATTTAAACCCAATTTTTCAAAAGCATTCGAACATAATTTTTCAAAACGATTGTCGCTCCATGCTTAAAACAAATTAAGCCACTTCTTAATGTAATCGGTTAGTTAATAAGTTAATACATATGATTGACCCTAGTAATGTGCAGTTAATTCTAGATTTGGGGAAACCTTTCCTTTAACGCCTAAACAACGACACACAAGCCTATTTATAAATTTTAGCTTTTAAGGCATAAGGACGGTACCCATGGTTTCGCAACAACGTTTCCCTGTCCTCCATTTGCTAAACTTTATTTCTCCAAAAGTTCAAAAGTTTTGGGATCTAAGAATACTTTATTTCTAGTTGCTAATTAAATTTCCTAAACTTCCAGCTTTAATAACATTTATCTCTAGTTAAGTGTCCTTATGAGATCTCCTTATTTCCACTATTTTCCAGTATATATTTATATAGCGATCAAAGCTCATCCAAACCATCAACATAATAACATAATAGGAACGTATCTCATATCATATCATATGCTTTTCCACTATCTAAAGGAAGGTAACTAGCGATTACAAACAAAAAATCTAAAAGATAATGATTGTTGGAAGCTGCCCTTCATCGTCAACTGGTGTTAATATTGTTGTAGTCCTGACACTCCTTGCTCAATTAAGATGGACATTTCTACAAATAAAATCCACATGTCTTAATTTACCACCTTGGATCCCAATAAATTAGTTCCATCCATTACTTCAATTATTACACCCGCTTATGGGATAAATTGTGCGTTCGCACAGCATAGTGCATCAAAAATATAAGCAATGCACATTAAGAATAACTCATCAGGAAATTGTTGGTGGAATAACTTTCCTCCCATCTATCCTGCCTTCTTTAACCTTGAGTCAACCAACATCCTTTATGCTTGTTTGCCATCTTATTACTCGCTTCTCCAATCATACGACAATCTTCATTAAATCTAAATCTCCTAATAGTATTCTCAAACTATGGTATTTCATCTCTTTCCTTGATCTTTCAAGCAAGTATATCTTAGGACTCACAAATGGGTACTTTAATGCCATTCCCCATTCCTTTAAGGGTTCATCCTATGACATTCACACATCTCTAATAAAATATTTCTGGGATCATACCAATATTCCTCATATTTAACGAGGATTCCTTATTGCTACTCTACGAGCATCCATAGGTATTTTATTCATAGCCTAAACCTTTACCAGGTCTTATTTAGGAACTCATCCCTATTTGCTCAATATAAAAAATGTTTTGGCTTTTCACAATTCTTTTTTTTTAAATCTTCACAGCCATGAAGTACTTGATCAAAACTTTCATCCTGTTATTTTTTCCTACTCATGCTATTCCCGCTTCCACCTTTGATGGAGATTTTAATAGCATGTGAGGGGGACTTCTAAAAGATATGTGCAATTGCTACATCCATCTAAGCATCTATCTAAAATATATGTGAAGTAACTACATATCTATGGAATTTATGCATTATTCCTATCCTATCCTTACTATGTCTCTCTTATATTATTTCTAACTAGATTACTAATCCTATTTTATATAAATTCCTAAAGCTATTTCTATATAAATTTCTAATACTACTACTATAAAAATTTCTCCTACCTAAATTTTCTTTAAGTGGCTATCAGTTTTTAAAAAATATATTCTTCCTATCTTAATTATCGAGCATTCTTACCCTGCCATTCTCTTTATCCTATTTTAATCAAGTACCATTTCCATTTATCCCCCCTTAGAGAAAGAATTTTGAAAACCTTCAAACTTACAAAAATAAAAAATATCATCAAGATAAACCTATGCTCTATTTTCCATTCATTTAAATACCAAAAAACCATTTTTATCCAAAGTCATTAAATTGAAAACTTTTGACTCTACTAATTTTAAGCTAAGAATTTCAAAATTTACTTATTATTCAAAACAACAACAACCCAATAAATCCTTTGAAAAATCCATTCAAAACATTTCAAGGAATTCTTAAAAATATTTTCGTCAAATTCTTTCGCATAAGGTCGGACCCAGAAATGAACTTTAATCATCTTTTCTTTTGAACTTTTCTCCTTTCTACTCACGTTCATAAAAATTCATTTATCATCCTGTAGTAATTGATGTACACCATCTTTCGAAACTTTCTCTACTCCTATTATACCTTATTTCCAAATTTTATAACATATAGGTTCTTAATTCCTATTTATTTGGGAGAAATGTACATCTTTAATTGGCAATCCATCGTAATCCATAATCATAAGGCAGCCTAGGCCCAACAAATGAGTTAAGTACCATCTGCCCTTCGGGATTCTTCTATATGTCGTGCTCATGCTCTTATTGGTCCACGGCTTGCAGTTTGGCCAACATTTCATGGGGTAATCGGGGTAGGATAATGATTTAACTCTATTTATTGGCCCAACTCATAGTTGCCTCATCTATCCTTTAAGAATATGATCACAATTACTTTAATAGTCGAAATTTATAGAGTTTGTCGTATAATACACACACACACACTTATTGGTAAAAATACAAATTCAATCTCTTAATGTATCCTAATTCCTATGATCAACTAACCTTAGCTCTGATACCAAATGCAACAACCCGCACCGTAATGGGCTCAAATTTTGACTAAATTGATACTCAAGTTCATTAGGGTACGGATCGTTGGTTTGGTAACCTGTAAGAAGTATATTAGAGTGTGATCAATATAAACTCACAATGAAATAAAAAAATAAAACAGGGCATACGTACTGGCTAAGGCTACTACCTTGGAATTAATATGGTTCCTTTGATTTCTAATTACCTTGTCAGCACCGAGCATGAATAAGAAGACTTCTCCCTCTACTGTTTCCATCTTGCACTAGTAGTATGTCCCTTAAAATCTATCATGTGGATTGTAATGAGGAGGGGGGTCGAAACAATGTCATGGTGTTTGGAAAATTACATACTTTACCTATAACACTAAGTTATGCCGATTGATTTCCATTTAAGTGTTATGTCTATAACTTATGACTAGTCCATTAAGTCCTATGTGTGCATACGATATGCCTAACCTCCTTCGAGGTATAATTATATATGTGTCCATATACATATATATCTAAACATAAACTAACCAAAAACCTTGGCCACTTAATACTTCTTAAATAGGGAGGAGGTAGACCCAATGATCATTTACTACCTCAATCCTCGAAGCGGGCCCTCCGTAATATAAATGCTAGTCAATCGGTCCTGGCTACAAAGACCGATGACCCATATATACAACTTTATAATTTATAATTTGATTATCGTACTACTAATACATCTCAAATACTCATCTAAGGGTTAATTAGCCCACTTTCAATAACAAACAAATGACTAACCAACTAACTTCGAGGTAAATGCGTATCTCGTACGAATTCTACACTAGTACGAAGTCGTCAAGGCATAACCTGAGCCTTTTCTCAAACGCTCAGGACCATTGGGGGTCATAGCCTATAGCCAGCCCTACTACAAAATTGTGATCCAAAAAAATACTGACATAGCTCACCGACCTTACTCAGATAACATCCCATTTTGACTAACCTAATGTAAATCAAGGAAAATGCCGCTTTCAGTTACTTAATACCTCTTATTAGAAATGAAGCAACCTCGTTTCTTAAAAGTATTAGACCATTTAATACTTAAAACCCAAGGCGAACCCTTGTATATTTTCCTCCACTTACTCGTAAACTCATATCCCTTCCCTACGGGTCCTACCGTTGGAGATGTATCGCATTAATAGTAAGTATACATGGTTGTTGGTAGCCTCTTGCGGAAGGGCGGACTTCTGTTGTGTAACTCTACGAACCTCTCATCTCAACCCACTAAACCAAACTAACCAATTATCCTAGGCCTAAATATTAGGCTAGACCCGCTAAGTCGTTTATTCCAAATGTGTAATTATGGCTATATAATTTCCCATTATGAAAATTAAACTGCCTTTTAGTGGGAATGGCAATGTGGTGGGCTGGGGTGGGTTTTACCCTTGTGATAACCAAACCATTTCAAATAGAAAATCCAATGATATTATAATAATGTCTAGGGTTAATTATAAAAATATAACATAGATGGAATGCTTGCATCTCACGTTCCAACATATTTGGGTACAACTAAGTCCATACAATACTTATTGGAGAATGGATTCCATCAATGATGAGGTTACTTGTGTACCACCTATCACAGCACACCTCTATAAAAATGTATCGTGTGCCTCGCATGGACCCCGCATCACAAGACCGGCTTATCCCTTCTTGGATAGTACCGAATATATCATCACCTCGGTTGCCAGCCAACAATCGTTTCGTGTCACTAGCATACATAAATGGGTCAATATTGATCTAGACCGGGTGATGCCCATACCTTAATGGTAGCAAACCACATGGCCCTACGGCGTATCCCTCGTTTTATTCATTCTCAGTTGAGAGGCTTGAGGCTACGATTTACCTTTTTAGCAAATCCCACTTGGAATGTTAACACTACCCTCCAGGCAACAATGCAATGCCAACATTCATCCATACTAGTTGTTTAGAATAAGGATAAACTAAAGGCATTACTTTTAATACATCTATTTTGTAATCACCATCATGATAAGTAGTAAGTAGCCACTGCACTTCAAAGAACTTCATCTTCGATCATCTTCAAGGTATCTCAATTCGAATGTTATGCCGGTTCGAAGTGGTTTTTCGATAACAAATCCGATCCCGGTCTTTCCGAACTCACAACGATAGTTTTCAAATGTAGCGACCTGAAAATTCGAACACTTCGTCTACGAATATCGATACATTTTGGGATACGTTTAAGTGTTATAAATATGATTTTATGACGTTGTTTAACATCATTTAATTAATGAGTAATGATAAGAAACTTGTTTTTGAAAAGTGTTTAAAAAATATATTCTTTTAATAAAAATCGATAATGTGACCGAAAATCAGTCTATCGATAAGTAGCTTTTCAATCGATAAAAGTTGTTTGAATTCTTATGAACTTAACTAATGATCAAATGAACAAATTAGCAACTAATTAACACACAAAACTTCATAAAGCTTGGAATGATCAAGAAGCTTCCATAAGGATAAGGGATATTACCATGACAGGGGCAAAATGGTAAAATGAATAAAGGAGAAGTGACATAAAGTTGTCATGATAAAAAGCAATTAATGTCATTAGGATTTTGAGCGGATTTTGGTCTTTTCACATCATCATTCCTAAGCCTATATAAGGAGGGGTACACCAGTTGGAAATATATCACAAAATTCCTAAGCTTTGAGCTAAAATTTCCATGTCTTCATCATCTTCTTTATCTTAAAATCCTAAAGCAAATAATTTGCAAACCATATACAAATCGCCTCAAACTGAAAGCCTCGCCATTACATAACCAAACCTTCTACCTAGTTAGAAGTTGAAAAGGCAAAGCCATACTCCCCCAACACCATTAGGCCGTGAGCTACTGAGAGGGAAAGGAGACAAAGGAGCAAGCATAAGCGAGGAAAGGAGGTTGCTAGCTTGGATTTGAACTTGAGTGCTTAGGCTTGGTTGTTTTTTGGATTTAAGGTGACCTAACTCACCACTTGGATCGATAATATAACTCATATATGCTTATATTTAGTTGTGTTAAAGTTGCTTGAATTAACTTGTACATATGTTGAAAACATTGATTTTAATTCTTGTTTTGAAAACAAGTGGCACATAGGGTCCATATATGGATGTGAGTGGACTAAAATGGACTTGTAGAACATATGAATAGACTTTGGAACAAAGCACATAGGTTGTAGTTGAACATAGGTTGGAATATGACTTGGGTTTAGAAATGCACTTACAGCGATAGTCGTTATAATGCAGTTTGGAATTACCTTATTTTTGGCAATTGTTATGGAACTTTGCAGAGAGATCCTTAGCGGTTTCTCACAATATTTATATTATTATATATATGTATGTTTGTTGCTATTAAAGGCTTGAATAGTAAAAGGTTAAGTAACATTTTTAAAATAGAAAAAACATCACTAGTGCAAAACTGCCCCGTTTAACCTTGATTTTTGGACTTCAGACGGCTTAAAAGGACTTTAAGTTTGAGAAATTTTTTTATTCTTTTAAAAGTATTTCCTAACTCTTATTCGAGTATTTTTAAAGTAGTTTGAGATTTATACGAATTTTTAAGAATTAGTTATGAATTTATATAAAAAGTGTGTTCTGTGAAAAACACGGTTTTCTATGTTTTCAAGTAAATTACAAAACAATTATTTTTCAGTAATATTTTGTATGAATGTTTTAAAACCTATTATAAGTAATTTAAGTAGAAAATATCTTTTATAGATTTCATGGAAAATATCTTATCTCGATTTAAAGTAATTTAAAAGTATAAACAAAAGGTTCAGAAAAAGGGTTAGAATTGCTAAATGGCTAAATAGTTGATTGTTTAAAATTACTTGTCAGAAAAGTAACTAACTATGCTTAACACTAATAAGCCAACGAAGTAAGGTTATCTATTTGTGAGAGTTAAGATTGATGTCGAGTAGGGATGAAGCAATAGAGCTCTAACCTACTGTGCTTTCCTCGTAATCGAGAAATAAGTAAGTGGAAAATGTTGAAAACGTATTAATCGTGTCGATTTCTTACTTGTTGTGGAAATCATTACTACTGCACTTAACACTAAAGTCAACGAGGCAGACTTATTTGTTTAGGTGATTCAAGATTGAAGTCTCTAGGCAAGGCTTGGAGCAATCAGTGCCCAAACTTACTTGGCTTCACTTTTGGGCGAGGAATATTCAAGTTGGAATGTCGGAAATGAGTTAAACATACGAATATTGATTTGTATAAACAAGTGTTTTTGACTGGATAGTCTATTAGTTGACTATCGAACTTGACCTAATATTAACGTAGAAAGTAATCGAAAGACTTCAAAATTTCATACGAATATGAACCCTCAAGGAGGAGTATTGGTACGAAACATCTCTAACTAGATTTGAGTTTACCAAAAATTCATCGATTGGTTTTGAAGAGTCGAGGATCGTTAATTGTTTTACTTACTAAATACCACTTCAAAACTAGCATACGAGTTCTATGTTTTGGTTGAAGAAACAGAATTTATGTGGAGATTTGAGATCTGTTTAAGATGCTCGAACACATGTAGATGTTTGTGATCTATTCAGGATGTGGGAATCCATTTTTGATTCCGAGATCAATTAAGCTAGAGGGATCCATGTTTGGTTTCGACATCTGCTTGAGATGCGAGAATCTAATTTGGGATTCATGTTCTGTTCGAGTAATGAAGACTCGCGTGGAAGATACCTAACATAATTTCGATATCAGAAATGGCTAAAGACGGAGTTGGATGCGTAATATAAGGTTAGTGACTTTTGTCAGGGTATTATCAACTCCATATCTACAGATGCATATCGATTGTTGGCCCGGAGGAATTGATGATATTTGGTTCACGTTTTTCATTTTTATGTTCGGACGCTACGCCGATTGTGCTTACCTTATGGTATATTTTATTTAGAAATATACGATGCTTGAAAGGTGGTTTCTGATCCTTGTGCATGGAGATTGGATTCAGCTCCCTGAAGAGATCTCCACGGAAAATCCATTATGCGAACGAACCTTAGCGGATTTTAGTGCAACATAATATGTTGTGGTGTGACCAATGTAAGCACCATAGCTATTTGGTATCATTATATCCTACACTATAGAAATTATCTATCATATCACTATAATAAACTTAATGAATGGTTTGTTTCATTTGAGGGGAAAAAATGTTACGGGAATTCGTACAGTCTTAATAATTACTGTTACATGTATTCATGTATCTCGAGTTTTCTCATACCAGACTTATATCTAGCACTTGGTTTTTGTTTTCCCTAAACTCCTCGCATACTCTTTCGAGTAGGCTGATTATCAGGTTTTACCTTGGGCACTTTAAAGTTCAGAAGATGAGCTGGAGGCTTCCATTATCTATCTATTTCTATTTCGGTTGTTCTGTTTTAGCTATGTTCGTATATCAACGTTGGGAGGATAGGTTGTTATAACTATCCAAGCTAATGAAAGTACTTAGGATTTGTAACTCTGAAATTAATGTATTTAGAGTAACCCTTTCTACTGTTCTTTGATATTATAAATTATCATTTTGCTATAAGATTCTGATGATGTGTTCTTTCTTTCTTATTTTGTTCTATTTTTTTATTTTACCCTAACTTTCTGTTTTTCTAGCACTTCGGTGCTCGACACACGAATACTGTGGATGTATTTTGTGTCGACGTTCAAGGGTCAAAAAGTCGGGACATCCCATTTAGTTTCAGAGCACAAGGTTGAGCAAACACCATGGCTTTGATTGGGTATGGCTCAATATAGATAGGGTAGCGACACCCTAGAAAGAGTCGAGTGTATACGAGAGCGTATATGTATTTTCTATAAACCTATAACCCCTATTTAGCTATCCTTAGGAATAATCTCTTTCTTTGAATAACTCTAGCCTTTCATATCATAAGTATATTCTGCTATGTTCAGGTTGTACATCATGAGCACTTGGCCTGCCAATGCTCGAAGAGGTAGAGGTGGTCAGGGTAGTACTGTCACAAATGGTGGAGATCGAGCACCAAGGAATGTTGATCCAGCCGAGGAACCGAGGTTGGATATTGTAGAGGAGGTCGTGCAGGTCAGGCCTTAGGTGAATTTTGCCTCGCTCTGCCGCGATTATGAGAGGTTGGATGGTAAGAGGTTTGGGGGTACAAAGACAATCATAGAAGTTTAGACTTGGATTAAGTTATGTGACCATATATTTTGGAATATGGAGTTAGATGATGCAATGAAGCATCGGTTAGCATCATGAAATCTGATGGATGCGGCCACGGATTGGTAGAGTACTACCACTGTAGATGTCCAAGTGAAAGAATTCTCCTAGGCCTAATTTAAAGAGGGTTTTGAGATGAAGTTCATCCTGTAAGCTAGGAAGACTTTGTTTTTTAGGAGCTTCCTTGACTTGAAGTAGGGGGCCACGACAGTGGCGGTGTATGATAACTGATTCACCGCCTTATCTATATTCGGGCATAGTTTGGTAGATATGCCCTCGAAAAGGAATGAGATGTTTATCACAGGGACGCATCCAAAGTTCATGGGTAATATGACCAATCACATCTTGGGGTCTTATATGAATCTGGTGAACATGGGGTTAAGGTTTGAGAGTTTGGCTCCGAGGCCGTCTATTTCTATACCAGTTGGGGCAACAAGCGAAAGTTTCAACTATCAAAGAATATTTCAGGTCCATAAGTATGGAAAGAAAGGGCAGTTTGCTGCAAATTGTTGGTTGGGTAGGGGAGGTGTAACATCCCCCACTTGGAGGCCAAAAACTAACAGCTACGGATGCTGCAGTCATTGATAGATAATGTTAGATACATTGATAGAATAGAAACACGTGGATTTGGAAAAAAAATTTGAAATCATTAAACAACTTTCACATTCCATTTCAAATCATTCCAAATTCATTACATAATCCGAGAATCGAGAACCACGTTTAGAGAAAACATAATTATTACAACATACGCCAAGAGCGACATATGAAGATGCCTCCTTGGATGATCAGAGTCAAAACATAGGAAATTAAATAAATTTTCCTTTTAATAAAACACAGCGGAATCAAAATAGAAAAGAACTCCTACTGGCTAGCTTGCCTCCTGCACATCTACGGAAGCTATTCGTCCAAGGAGAACCTAAAAACCTTAACTCTTAAACTACTCAAAATTAATTGAGCACCCGAAAATTATAGGGGAAAACATAAACTTCGAGTCAGACATAAATCCTGGTACAAATAATAACCTACCTTCTCAAACCATACAAATATCTAGTGAGACCACGCCGCCTAGCGTAACGGGTTTTCCCCTCACTAGTATCTTGTCAAAAAATTTATAATAACCATATACTGTGCTTCTGTATCCACAATGATTAAAGCATAGCAATTTAAAATATTATGATGATATACAAACAAACAAATTATTCTGGAATTCTGATCCCCATTTATTTGACTATCTGTCTTAGTTATAATTTCTAGGGTCACTATTAACCTATTAGTTTTCATGGGCTAACTAACAACCTATTTAATGCTAATGGACTATCTATCCGGTCTCATAGTTTTCATAGGATCACTAAGAACATATTGGCCCCAACCAATAACTGCATTAATTCATGGGTTCTTCCTGAACCTATTGTTATCTCTAATAACTTCTCTCATATCATAGTTTTCATGGGGTAACTAAGAACCTATTGACTTCTGTCAATTACTTTATCCGGATATAGATTTAATGGGTTCACTACAAATTTGTTAGCCCCTGCCAATAACACTCTTTAACCATAGTTTTCATGGGTTTACTAGGAACCTGTCTAAACTGACAACTTCTTAATTAGTCTTTGGGCATCCTAAGTTCTGGTCTATCTGACCTCCTAGATGCAATTCTACTCATACATGAGTTAATTCAATTTATATTCACTACTGGGTCAACCTAGCTGGTTATTCTGCCCTCTCTCCTCAAAATACAGTTATGGGTCCATTACACAGTGAATATAAATTTTGAAGAAGCAAACATAATAACATATCAATACTAACATTTATGGTTTAATATCCTTGAAATCATTTTCCACATGAAACATGGTTAATCGCTTTAACCTATTATTTTATCAAGGAAAACTTCTTTAAAAACCCCAAATTTAAAAGCCATTTAAAAGCTCTTTTATAGTGCCATGGGTTTTGCCTTTAAAAATGAGATTGGGTTCTTTATTTTGAAAACAAAGGCTTTCGAAACCTAAGACCTTTACAATCGAAACCATTGGAAAACCTCTTTTGAAATCATTTAAATCTTCTTTTCAAAACATTAATCCTATGCCTTCTAAAAAACTTTAAAACGTCTCTTTCGAAACTATCAAAACGTACCTTTCGGAATTGTTAAAGCATCACTTATTAACTCATAGAAGCATAGCTTCGAAACCATTGGGTTTAAACTTCAACATATCTTTTGGGTCAAAGTGAATATAAGCGAAAGTACCACTTTCGAACCCATTAACCTTTAAAATAAAAATGATTAGGGAAATATGATGGCTTCGAAACCATCCCTTCAAAAGCATTAATCATTTAAATAAAACATTTGAAAGGATAACTTCGTAACCCCTTTCGAAGCCATTGCCTTCGAAACCATTACTATAACTGGCTACTGGAGCCCTTTCAAAAGCATTGGAAGGTGGCTAATTACATTTATAAAACAAAAGCTACCTTTCGAACTCGTTGATGATCGACTTGAATCCATTCGATAGGCATAAAGGTGGCATCATGGTTTTGACTGGGTCCAATCTACCCTTTCGAAACCATTAATTTAAAAACAAGGCAACTCATTCGAAAGCTACCCTTTAAACAAAAAAGGCGACAACTTCTTCGAAAGCTATATTAAACCCTTTCGAAAGCACTCTTTTGAAAACAAGGCAAGTGGCATTTCTTTGGATAGTAAACTAAGGCCTAGACCCATTCAAAAGCTTTGTCTCGACTCTATACCTACCGCCATTCTCCAATCCACTACATACCAACGCATTGATACCTTGTGTATTGGTTTCGACTTGGTTAGGGTGGAAGTATAGGGTCGAAAGGTAGCTACTGGAAGTGGCGAAACAATAAACTTATGCAAAACTATTCATTGCCTTTTTAAGTAATACTTTTCAACTAACTTGCCTATTTGTAAAAATATGATTTGTTGTCACAAACTTTACCAGAATCTTTTCAAAAAGACTGCCGAATTTATTAAGAAATTAATTAAAGATAATTAACAAAGAAGCCTTTCCCTTTAACAAAACTTGAGACTTTTAAGTCCTCTATCTTAAATAAATTAATTTACCTAGTAAACTACTTAGAAAAAAATCGCCAAAAATCATCAATATTCACTTTTATTATGTTATCTAATATATATAAATTTCGAACCCAAATTCCTTTATATAATTACCGAAATTAATTTCTAAACCCAATTATTCATATTCTCCTTAGAAAATTGATAATAAATTATCCATTGCTTGGATAAATATGAAAAATTAAACCCACCTCCAAAATAATGTTTTATATAACATATTAAATCCTCATGGCATTCGAAGCATAATAGATACGATTTTAGCCCATAAAATTGAAATAATTATTCATAATTTGTTTTTGTTTAAATCGAACATATCATGAAATCCAAGCATATCATCATCAAAATCATCATGAAGGTTTTAAAAATAAAACCCAAAATCAAATGCTCTTTAAAGAGAAAATAAAGATAGTTTTGATTATTATTCACCTTGCTTAGGATAAGGAACTTGAGATTTGATCTTTTATTAATTCCCCTTGCTTGATTGCTTAGCTTTAATTGATTTTCCCCCTTTTCTTCCCCTAGGTTATGGCCGGCTTGAGCTTTCTAATTTACGTTTTAGAATTTTTGAATTGTGAATGTGTAGAGAAATGGGAACATGGGTTATAGGGATTATGGTGTTATGGTGACGGCTAATCGCCATAATGCCCTTGACTTGTTTCCTTATTAATTGTCTAATAAAACCGTTTCCATAACTCATTCTTTTTGTTTAATTAAACACAACCCTGATTAGATTTTCAAATCTCAATCCCCTTATCACCCTAATATTTACATTATTCTATTTAATTTATTTAATTAAATCACTTGAATAATGTTACTAAAAATTAGGGGTGTTACAGGCTCCCCTCCTTAAAGGATTTCATCCTCGAAATTCAGTAAGGACTAAATAATAAACATAGCAATCATATGTAACAGCTCCTAACTATCATACTAGCCTACCTGACTAGCAACAGTCTATATAAAGCAAATATAGAACATACCATCAGAACAGATCAGGATAAGTATCTCTAATCCTGTCTTCTTTCTCCCAAGTACAGTACTTCTCGCTGTCGCTCCACTGAACTTTCACCAACTTGACTGTCTTGTTCCTTAACCTTTTCTCATTCCTTGTTACAACCCGAACTAGTTATCTAACAAAACTCAAATTCGGCTCTACTACCAACTCTTCCAACTCTGTCGGAGGAATAGTAGCTTCCGGATCATGCACATACTTACGAAGATGAGACACACGAAACACATTATGGACGCCTGCCATATTGCTCGGCAACTCTACTATGTATGCGAGCTTTCCAGTCCTCTCTATAACTTGGAACGGACTAGCATATCTCGGTGTTGGTTTACCTGGCTTTCTGAATCATACCACACCCTTCATCGATGATACCTTAATGAAAACTCTATCTCCAACTGAGAATTCTAGTTCTTTATGCCTCTTATCTGCGTAACTCTTCTGCCAAGACTGAGCTTCCTTCATCCTTTCTCGGATCAACACAATCTTCTTTGTCGCCTCTCTAACCAGATCTAGACCCAAGACTAATCTAACTCCAAGTTTCAACCAACATGCTAGTGATTTGCATGGCCTTCCATAAAAAGCTTCAAAAGGCATCATTCCTATACTAGTCTGATAACTGTTATTATAAGAAAACTCTACTAAGTGTAGGTGACCTTCCGAAGATCCACCAAAGTCCAATACGCAAGCTCTTAATAAATACTCGAGTACTTTATTGACTCTCTTTGTCTGCCCATCCGTTTGAGGATGATAACCAGTACTCATCTTAATCTTGGTACCCAACACATCCTGTAGACACTTCCAAAATTTGCTCGTAATCAAAGCATCTCTATTACTGACTATACTACTAGGATTTCCATGTAGTCTAACTATGTTCTTCATGAACAACTTAGCTAAAACAGGTGCCGTCCTGGTTGACTTAACTGGAATGAAATGGGCACTCTCAGTCAACCTATCCACTATGACCCATGTACTTTCATTTCCTCTATTTGACATTGGCAACCTATCTATAAAATCCATGGATATCGAATCCCATTTCCAAACTGATATCTCCAAAGGTTGAAGCAATCCACCTTCATACCTCCCTAGAAGAAGCTCCTCTTCATATTTGATACATCTTGATTCCTCCAGGATTAATCGTAAATTTGGATCGATGACATTCCTTAACAACTTCTTTCCTTAAGTCCTCAACATTCGGAACACACAACTGCCCCTTCTTTCTCAACCATCCTCTTTAGTCAAGACTAAAATCCCTTTGATCATCAATCTCCGATCCCACCTCAAGCCTTCTAATCCTCTCGTCTAATACTGGATCCTCTTTATGTTTAGAAGAAATCCTTTCGATCAGTCGGACTTCCAAACAGGACAACATGGTGATGCCCTGACTAGAACTAGCAGTCGATCTTAACCGCACACTACAAGTAGTCAAAGCTTCTAAATCTTTCCATTCTGTCAACATGGCTAACACAACATTCTGATGTCTTCTGCTAAGAGCATCTGCTACCTTATTCCCTTTCCCAGGTGTATACTCTATACCAAAATCACAAGCTGCTAAAAACTCCAGCCACCTTTGCTGTCTCATATTCAACTCCTTTTGAGAGAATAAATATCTTAAGGACTTATGATTTGTGTATAGCTCAAATCTCTCCCGTAAGAGATAATGTCTCCATATCTTCAGCACGAAGATCACCACTGCCAAATCCAAATCATGAGTAGGATATCTTACTTCATGTGGTCTAAGCTATCGTGAAGCGTAGGCAAAGACTTCACCCTTCTGCATCAACGTAGCTTCTAATCCAGTCCCATATGCATCGGTATACACCACCAACCCTTGGTTTCCGTCTGGAACTACTAACACAGGTGCATTGGTCAACAAATGCTTTAACTCAAGGGATGCTTCCTCACATTTGTAGGACCAGATAAACTTCATGTCCTTTCTAGTTAACTTAGTCAAAGGCACTGCTATCCGCGAGAAATCCTTAATAATTCTCCGGTAATAGCCGACAAGTCCAAGAAAACTTCTAATCTCAATCACCGTATTTGGTCTCTTCTAGTTATTAATAGCTTCAATCTTATCTGGATCAACATAAAAACACATCTCTGAAACTACGTGACTAAGAAACTTAACCTCTTTCTTCCAAAAATGACACTTGGAAAACTTCGCTTTCAACCGATGCTGCCTCTGTGTCTCAAGCACTACTTTAAGATGATCTTCATGCACTCTTTTATTCTTAGAGTATACTAAAATGTCATTTATTAACACCAACACAAACCTATCCAAGTACTCACGGAAAACTTGGTTCATCAGATCCACGAAGAAAGATGCTACATACGTTAACTCAAATGGCATTACTTACCATTCATACGAACCATACCTAGTCCGAGATGCTGTCAATGGAACACTATTCTCTACCACTCTTAACTATTGGAAACCCGTCGCCAAATCCAAGTGGGAAAATAATTTGGCTTCACACAACTGATCAAAAGGTAATCAATTCTCAGCAAAGGATATTAATTCTTAATCCTCTGCTCATTCAACTTACGATAGTCGATACAGATCTTTAATGACCCATACAGTTTCTTGACGAACACCTCGACAGCTTCCCAAGGTGAACTGCATGGTCTAATAAAATTTCTCCCTTCTAGATCCACTAGCTACACCTTCAATTCATTCATCTCGGTTGGTGTCATCTTGATAGGTGGTCTACTGATAGGTTCAGCTTTTGGCACAAGATCTATCCAAAACTCAACAGCTCATTTTGGTGGTAGTCCTGTAACCAGCTCAAACACATCTGCAAATTCTCTGGCTACCCTAACCTAACTTAAGTCTTCTTCCACTTCCATAGCTTTCGACAAAGCACAAGCACTTTGGTCAGAATCCTCTACTCAGAATATAATTCAATTATGACTATCAGGGTGTCTCAGCGATATCTCCCTATCATGGCAAAATATCCTAGCCTCATACTTACCCAACCAATCCATACCCAAAATGATCCTGAAATCTACGAAATCAAAAACATACAAATTACATGCAAAATTATGACCTAACAAATCAAGTTCTAGCTGGTTACATCTCATCCCTAGAGTTGCATACCCTCCTATCGGTTTCGCAACCCTTAAGGAAGTAACTAGGTATGTGGGTTCTAAGCATAACCTATCAACCAAACACTGAGATATAAATGAATACGATACACCTGTATCAATTAGTATCCTAACTGATATACTCTGAAACAAAAGCATACCTTCCATCACAGTATTTCCTTTCTCAGCAGCAGTTAGCTTAGTGGATGATGGTCCAGCAACAAAAACCTTTCCCTTGTCTACCCTAACTGGTTCTGGACACTGATTCTTATAATGCCCAACCTGGTCGTAGTTAAAGCACTTCACACCCTTCTTCTCTATGACCTTCTTCCCCTTGCCTGTCCGACATTCGTGAGCATAATGACCCTTCTTAGCACACTTGAAATAAACCAAATCAGCCTTTGCCTTCTTCGCAGCTTCTCCCTTCTAGGACCCTTCTTCTTAAAGACTTTCCTCTTCTTTCCCTTAGAACCCTGGGTTTCAACTGGGTTTTACTTCCCATAAATAGCAAGCATTTCCTCATGTCAGATTGCCATCTCCATAAAAACATTACAAGGATCACAGAGATGTGGTAGGGTCACCCTAGCAATCTCGGGTCTCGATCCCCGAATAAACTTCTCATTCCTCTTGATGGCGGTGTCAATGGTAGCATACCCATATCGGGACAGATCATCAAACTTAGTAGCATACTCAATTACCGACATCTCTCCCTACACCAAATGCACAAACTTTCTCAATAATGCCGACTTAGCAACTTTAGACAAAAACCTCTGCTCGAATCTCCTTTGAAATTCGGCCCAAGTCAACTCTTCCTCGGGAACTCTGGTAGTAACACTATTTCACCAATGAAGTGTTGCTCCTTGCAACTGTTTGGAGGCTAGTCTCCTCTTTTTCTCATCATTCAATCCCAAGTCAACGAAGATTCTCTCACAATGCAATAGCCTATTCTCAACTTCTATGGCATCCACTGTTCCCACAAACAACTTCCCACAAAGACTGGTATAATCTTTGCTCAACTTAGCATAGTTATTCCTAATTGGAGCCTCAGGATTAGCTCCTCCAATGTTCCTGTCTACTCTAGCTGCTGCTCCAACTTGCATCAGATTGACAAGGAACTAATACATACATCATTCCTATATCTACTGGCGAATATCCAACACCTACATTGGCATCTGCATTTTGATTAGAATTTTCCTGTCAACCCGGGTTCCTCCTGGTGGGTCAAACATTTCCATTTGTTGTGGTGCTTCCTCCACCGAGATTTCCACTTTCGGTTCCTACCTTCATATTTTCTTTCTCGAAAATCTGCATACGGGCCTTAGTAAGATACAAAAGAATGGTCTAAGAGAGAGGGGAATATGTACTTATATATATATATATATCAAATACAAGTACGTTACTATAGCATTAACCCAAACCCCAATCTTTTTTTCTTATTCATTGGATTATGTTTTGAAAAATCTTTTAGACTCAAATTTCTTTTAAGTTTTCATAAACCTATGATCTGATACCAATTTGTAACATACCCCACATGGAGGACTAAAACTAACGGCTACGAATGCTGTAGTCATCCATAGTTATTAATCCTTGACGACCAAATATGGTAATGTTAGATGCATTAATATAACAGAAACACATGGATATGGAAAAAAATTAAATCATTAAACAACTTTCACATTCCATTTCAAATCATTCCAAATTCACTACATAATCGCAGAATCGAGAAACACATTCAAAGAAAATATAATTATTATAACATACGCCAAGAGCGACATATGAAGATGCCCCCTTGGATGATCAGAGTCTAAAAATTGGCAATTAAACAACTTTTCCTTTTCAACAAAACACAGCGGAATCAAAATAGAAAAGAACTGCTATTAGCTAGCTTGCCTCCTGCATGATTTCGAAAGCTTATTTGTCTAAGGAGAACCTGAAAATCTTAACTCTCAAACTACTCAAAATTAATTGAGCACCCGAGAGTTTAAGAGGGGAACATAAACTTCGAGTCAAACATAAAGCCTGGTATGAATAATAATGTGATATCCCGGGAATTTGGACAGTATCAATTTAATAATCTGCATTGGAAATTAACTTGGTTTGATGATCTTTGTTAATAAAATTGAATAAATTTAATAATCTAATTAAATAAATATTTAATTAGTGATTTATCTTTTAAAAGTTTAATAAAATATTTTCTATTTATAATATATATGTATAATTGTATATATTGTAAATAGATGAGTTGGTTTGAATTTAACAAATGAAATTATGTTTTCAAATTCTAATATATTTTGGGTAATTTGGAAATCATGATTTAATTTAATATTTAGCTTTTCAAAGATATTTGATAAATAACTATATAGTTTTAAATACATAAGATAAATGTTTAATTGTTTAAAAATAGATTTTAGCTTAAGTTTAAATTTAAATTGAATATGAATTTGGATTTATAATAAAAATTCAAAAGAGAAATATTTTAAAATATTTTGGATTTAAAATATAGATATAAGATTTTATTTATATATATATATTGGTTATTTACATTTTCTTTAAAGTAATTTATATACATATACATATTAGGTAAGTATTTATAAATAGTAAACTAGTGTAAAAAGCTTTTATTCACATTTTAAAAATAAATAAAGTTATGTATTAAATACTTATAAGACAAATGTCATTATATTAAGACACCTAAATAACATGTGTTAACTAATTAATAATACTACATGACAAATGTCAAGATATTGTAACAAGTGTCTTTTTATTTATTTTGATTTTCTTTTATTTTTAAAACCACATTCTAACTTATAAATACATATGCTTCCCATCTTCATTTTCTTTTCTATCTTTTTCTATTCAAAGCCAAGAAGAAATTCAGTCCTATTCTCAAACACTCCTCAAAACAAAAATGCAAATCAAAACCTGGAAACCATTTTCTTCAATCTGAAACAAATCTGTAATCCATAACTCCACAAACCAAATTAAAATTCAAAACCTGTAATATCATCTTCAAAGTATCAGTTTCAGAAAAATCAAAGCCAGAGATCATCAAAATAATCCTCTCTGTTTTGAAAGAATATCTGTAACTAAGTTTCTTTTTAACCTGAAATCAAGAGCCTGTAACCTCTCTTCAATCTGAATGCATTTCAAAACCTGGAAACAAGCAAACCTGCATCTTCTTCGAAGATTGAAAGCAAGTTCAAAAGAAAATTAAAGCAAATCAACTATATTTCAACATGCAAGATCCAATAACAGCAAGCAATTCAAGTTTTAATAGCTAAGGCTTTTCAAATGCAGTTTCAAAGAGCTCTGTTCTCTGCTTTTAAAATAAAAAGGTGAGTAACTTTATTTTTGAAGTTAAAGTATAAAGATTGGTTGCATGCTAATGTTGTCAAAATGAATATGTATTATGAAGTATGTTATACATATGAATGGTTGGTATGCATGTTTAATACCATAGGATTACTTTCTGTTTATAGTTCCAGTTTTTTTACTGTTTTGATTTAAATTCATTTATTCTGGAACCAATGGTTGTTAGGACTAAATTAACAAACAAAAGTTGTTTGATGTAACGTAGGTTAATGTTTAAAAATTTAAGTAAGTTAAAAATAAAACCTATTTATCTCTGGAATTTAAAAACATCAGTGCATGCTCAATATAAAGCAAAACTCAAACTGTGAAATTTATAAATTCATTATTATAAATCGAATATATATACAAAAACTTGATTTTTAAAACAAGAATCAAAATTTTTAGTGGAGTATTGAGGGTGCAGTTTGGGTTTGAATGAAAATGGGAAATTAGGGTTTTTCTGATCATCTGGGTAACTGGAGAGGTCGGGGTTCTTCTGGTGGATGGAGGAATGAGTGTAGATGCTAGGAAAAATAGATGGTGGTGATGGAATTCAACAAGGAAGATGCGGTAGTGGTTTTTCTTCGGGAAACCTAGATTTTGCTGTGGTTTTAGTTTGGTCTCGTTCGATGACCAGAGGCGATCGAGTGCAGCGAGCTTCAGGGAGGAAGGAGTTGACTTGAAGAAGTAGGTGATGCCGGAGTTTCAGAACTGACGATGGACGGAGTCTCGAGCACGAGATGATTCCAGGTTAGAGTTTTTGAGGGGTTCAGTGTTCCAGGTTTGGGGGTTTGAACTCGAATTCGATTTCGAGTTTTGGTGGTGATTCTTTTGATCCTGTTTGGCTGTGAAGGAGGTTGCCAATGTGGGACGACCATCGAAGATGGTCGGAGGTGATCAAAGTCACCGTGCATGTGCACGGTGTACCTCGTTTCTGGTGAGGTAGTTTGTATAATGAGGTTTAGGTAAAGGAAGAGGAGGACACACGAGTTTTACTCGTGATTTTGGGGAGTTTTCTCGGAGTTTTTAGCATGGTGACTCGAAGCAGAATTTGGGTATGGTGGGTTTAGTATGGTAACAGGTTTAAACAGAAACCTGTTACTCTATTTAATAAAAAAAAAAATGAAGTTTAAATTGTAAATAGGCTTCTAAATTTAAAGATTAATCTGGAATCAAAGTAAGTATGCATTTCAATTTGGAAATAAAAAGAAGTTTTTAAATTTGAAATGTTTTAAACAATTTGAATGTTAAAGTGTATTTTAAATTGATTTGAATTTAAAATGAATTTGGTTTTAAAGTATTTCTTTAACATGTGTTTTTAAAGGGATTTAAATGGTTTTAAAAACTTTGTTAAAGTTAAATTTGAATTCATTTTAAATCTTAAAGTTTAAAATGAAAGTTAAAAGTAAATTTAAAAGTAAATTGTTTAAAAGTAATATTAATGATAATTTAATCATTAATAAGAATGAAATTTATCTTAAAGTAAATTGAGATTTAATAATTTAGGATAAAATAAATTATTAAGGAAATTAAAAGTTAATTAATCAATTTAATTAATTTATGACTTGGGTTAATAAATTAGTAATTAAGGGTTTAAAATTGATTGATGAAGGATTAATTAAATTAATTTAAAGGTTAATTAATTTGAATTAAGGATCATTAATTTTATAAGTTAATGGTTAGAAATAAAATTATTAAGGTAATTAAGGTTTAATTAAGTTATTGTTAAGAACTTAATTAATTAAGTAATTAGAGATTAATTTATTGATAATTAGAATTAATTAAGTTGTAATTAATAATGGTTAATTAAAGTTTAATTATTTAAGAAAAATAATTAAAGAATAATTAATAGTTAATGTAGATCATTAACTTGGGTTTAATAATTAATGTGATTAATTTTGATAATTAAATAGATTAATTAATTAAGGTTAATCATTTGTGAAATTGTTTAATTACTTAATTGAAGTAATTAAGAAATTTATTACTCATTGTAATTAATTGAGTTTAAATTAATTAGTTAAGTTAATTAATTAAGTTTAATTAATTTAAGAATAAATCACTTAATGATTTGTGAAGTATAATTACTTAATGTAATTTAATAAAGAATAATTACTTAGGAAAGTAATTAATGGATAATTACTGATGTAATTAATAAAGTAATTAAGGGTAGTTAATTACTTAATGGAAATTAATCAAGGGATTAATTAAGAAATTAATTAAGGAATAATTAATTTATTTTAAGAAGTAATTAAGGTTAGTTAATTACTGAATGTGATTAATCAATAGTGATTAATAATTATGGTTTAATTAAAGATTAATTACTCAATGTAATTAATTTTAATAAAGTAATTAATGATAAAATGTAATTAAGGATCATTAATTTATATAATTATCATGTAATTAAGAATTGATTAATTAAGTAATAATTATAAATGAAGTGAATAATTAATGTAATTAATTAAGGAGTAATGTAATTAATTATAGTTAATTAATAAAGGAATTAATTAAAGGTTAATTACTATAAGTGGTTAAGAATAATTAATTTGTATAATTAATTTAATACTAATTACTTGAATGTAATTAAATAATTAATCAAGGATGATTAATTAAATTGAATAATTGGATGATGATTGATTAATTGATTGATAATTAATTAATAATGATTTAAGCAAGATTTTAATGATGGAAGTAATTAATTTAATTTACTTTAAATTAATTTGAGATGAAATATTTAATTTAATTCATTTTAAATTAACTATATATGGTGATTAATAAATCATTGCTTATGAATGGATGATATTATGTACCTTGAATGGTTTGAAATCTCAGATATGAGATAATTGATACTGTATGATTTGGATGCTTTGGTTGCATAGTGATGATGATATGGATTATCTGCTTATAATGATAATGTTGATTATCTATTGTGAATCTATGAATTATCTATCTGTGTGTAAATAGATAGTAGAATTGAATTGTTTTAACTTTAAAACAACTTGGCCTTAAAAGATACGTTTTGGATTTCGATGAGACCGGGATCGGGTTTCCGTATACCGGTATTCCAGGTCTAGAGACCCGAATACCACATCGATCCAAATTAACGATAGGTCGTGAATCTCAAGTGAAGATGAAGATTTAGAGTGCAAGGGTTATTGTCGTTAACTCTGAGGGTCATTCCAAAACGAGTGTAACGAGATAATGCCTTCGGTTTCGTTCGAACCCGGAACGAACTTGTATGGATTGAATGCTTTCAGCACATCGTCAGGTGGACGATGAGCATTCTAAGTGATGTGTTCTGATTAAAGGTAATCGTAGCCTCAAGCCTCATCAAACCGGGAATGGCTAAAACAGGGGAGGTGCAGCAAGGTTAGTGGGTAGCACCCAAGTAGTATAAGATTCCCCTGTCTAGAGTCCCTTTTTATTTCGGCTGTGTGGGCGGTTGCTGGCTCCAACCGCGGGGTTTCTTATGCGGGAATTATCCAGTAAGGGATGTTCCGGCCTTGTGTTGCAGGGGATTGGGAGTGATCCTCGGTACGTTGATCTAGGCCACGTACTGTGACGGGCGGTACCCCAGTAGCCCTGCCATTGTATGGAATCCAAAATCCAATAAGTGCCGTACGTATTAGTTGTGCCCAACTATGTTGGAACGTGAGATGTAAGCATTCCAGCTATTTCTGTATTTTACTTGAAAACCCTAGACCCTATAATAATATAACTGGATTTCCTATCAAATGTTTTGGTTAGCGTAAGGTAAAAACTTACCCATGTTTATTTGTGGGGAGTCTTACGTGATACCTTTGTTTCAAAAGGTTTTGAAGTTAAGCAACTTTAACCTGTTACTCACACCAGACCCATGTCTGACCCAAGTGTTTATTTCTGTTTTATAAACTCTTGGGTACTCAAATTTTTACGAGTAGCCAAGGGATTCAGGTTAGCTTTGACGAGTTATCTGGAGGAGCAATGGAGCAGGAGGCTTCGACGTTGTAGATATAGATAGTAGTTCCGCTGTGTTAATCTCTGATTAGAGTTTTATGTTGAGTTGTAATAACTAGACAGATGTTTATAACTGTCTAGTATATGTGGTATAATCTGTGTAACTCTGATAGTCATTGTATATGATGTAATACTTTTGTTATTAATATAATTTATTCGTTCCGCTGTTGAGATTCTATTATTGTTCTTTCTTTCTTCTATTCTTTTCTACTTTCTCACCTCTTCTTTTCTTCAAAACGATGCGTCTTCCTGGACGTAGGATGGCGGGTCGTTACAAATAACCTACCATCTCAAACCATTTAGATATCTAGTGAGACAATGCCGCCAAGCGGAATGGGTTTTCCCCTCACTAGTATCTTATCCAAAAAATTATAATAACCACAAATTGTGCCACTGCATCCATAATGGTTAATGTTTGCGCAAAAATGGGCAAATACCTCCAAGTCGTATGATTTAGTTGATTTTATGTTGTTTTTAGTGATCTGGGTGATTTATGCAAATATATGAAAAGCAGGGACTAAACTGTAAAAGACACACAGATTTATAGTGGTTCGGCCAGAATGTTCCTACGTCCACTTTATATGTTATTCTCCTTTACTATTCAGATTACAAGTACAAAGCTTTGATACAAGTATATGAAAGTTGTTTGAAAGTCCTATCCGTGCTTGAGCTCTCAAACTTGTCCCCCGTTGTTGTACCCCTACCCCTCTATTTATAGAGTGAGGCTGGGGGTAGGGGTCTTAGATGTATGTAGCTGCTGGTGGGCATAGGCTGATGTAATCTGGCCTGGCAACGTTGGTTCGGTGATCCCCTGGTTCGGTGGAGAGCGGAGAAAAGGGATGGTTCAGTGATTGGTTGGTCCAGTAGTGGTTGGGATTGGTTATGGTTCGGTAGTGATACTTTGGGTTTGGTTCGGCAGGTAGCAGAGTGGCTGGTTCGGTAGGCATGGGAAAAGGGTTGGTTCGGCAGGGTCTTAGAGATAGATGGTTCGGTAGGCATGGGAAGGGAGTTGGTTCGACAGGGTCTTGGAGATAGCTGGTTCGGTAGGCATGGGAAGGGAGTTGGTTCGGCAGGGTCTTTCCTAGTCTTGATTCGGCATCAATGATCTGATGGTCTTGGTCCAGTGGAAACTTGGCCAACATTTTCCCCCCAAAGTGGGGCATATGCCTGCATATGTCGCGCTTTGTTTATTCGGACACCCTTGTTTGGCCCGAGAACCAAACCGGTTGGTCCAGCTATCTTACTTTTTTCTATAAGTATGGGCTCCATGCATCCATCATTCCTTACCGACTGAAAGAGCCGAACCAAATTCTTAAATACCGAATCAATTATTGTGCCGAATTAGACTTGTTTGCCGGATCAGGTGAGGCCTTCTTTCGCCGAATGACTACACTACAAGAAAAACTATTTTTAGTTGCATTAATTGGTGGCGTTTTAAATTTTGTGCAACTGTTGTTAATTTTACAATATAAAAATAAACAAAGAAACGCAGCTAATTCTCCCGCTAGTGATTCCTGAAATTTTTCGCTAAATTTTTCTGTGGCCGCTCAAATTTCCTTTACCACGTTTTTTCTTCTCAAACTACTCCACCTAAAAAATTTTATTCGTCTCTTCCAATTTACTCCACACGGCGATTTTATAAGCAGAATTCGGAGTTTCGCGAATCAAAATCCCAATTACCAAAATCAATACCCCCAACCCAGACTTCGAACTGGATTTAGGTGATTTGATTTTCACGTGATTCCATTTCGGTCGCCGCCTCGACTTCAACTTCAGGGGAATCTCAGCATCTCAACTTCAGGCATCGACCTCGACTTCGATTTCGCCCTGGCGATTTGATTTTCACCCTCGACTTCAGGTAATGGCCTCGACTTGGATTTCGGCCTGGCAATTTGATTTTCGCCCTTGACTTCAGGTGATTCAATTTTGCCCTCTCCAGGTTTAGTTATTTTCTCTATGCTTTTTGCCATTAATTGATTCTGTATTGTGTATTAAACATGTATTAATCAACGATGGATTCTAGTTGTTCAGGGGTTTGATATTACTGCAAAATTGTTATTTAGATCATGGATAGAAAATCGTAAATAATTAAAATTGGATGTTTCTAAGTTGCATTGAACATAGACATAGAACTACATTTATATGTACAAGAAAATTTATTGATCGCAACTTAGTTTTAACTGGTAAATTTTTGGAAAGAGTGTATTGTATGACTGACACATACTTTAGGTAAACGAACGATGCTACAAGGCCCGTCTCTGTTGCATAAATTATCATGTATTTGGACACAAATTTTCCGATGGAAATTGTGGAACTCAAAGGTGCATTCGGTTTTTTCTCCCATGCCCAGTTAAAAATACTTCACTTTATTTTAAAAATAATTTGAAAAACTCGGTTGAACAAGTCCTGTTTCATTACTACGGTTTGCATTTTTGGTACTTCTAAGTGCGTCCGGTTTTGTTGTAATGTATATTTCTGGTTTGTGCTGAGTTAAGCTGAAGTGATTGCTTTTGGTTCAGTATAGTGTGCATGTCCCATATCGAGAACTTCTTTTTTCTTTTTTTGAATCTGCCCATATCGAGAACTTACTGGTGTAGGAGTTCCAAAATGCAATTTATGTGCTGGTTTATGATCAATATATTATATACTTGACTGCTTTTGTTACATGGTAATTAGTGTCTTTAGCATCAAGCCTTCTTAAGAATATCATACCAGTATAGATAAAGATGGCTAAGTCAACCACTGATAGAGATTAAGTTAAAACAGTATAGTTTGCTTAGCGTAACCAATTATGGCTATTATGAGAAAGATAATTATCCATTTAAAACATCGAAACTTGTAGTGCAATTACAGAGCAAACAAAGACACGGTTGCAAACAATTAAGGGAACTTGGAGTTCAAGTACATACTGGACAAAGAAAGTAACAATAGATAAGAATAAAAAAAAAGGGGCAATATGGATTTACATTGAATGGGTGACATGAACCGTTACAATTCGATCCCCTTCTTCCCAGACATAGTTATTCATTGTTAGTGATTTTCCTAATGGATCTCACAGTTAGGAGTTAACACATGATACAATTAAAATGGAAACCAGTACATCGGTCACTACTATAACTACTTGCTTAGGAATTGTGTGTAAACTTATATCTATAAAATAAAGTGAAGTATTTAAACTTATATCTATAAAAGAGAAGAATGGATGTAATTCAATAGAGATATGGTTAGTCCAATAGTAGTCAGGACATCTATTTTATGTTGTTTTTTAGATTCTACACGGTTCTTTAGTCCTTACTAGTAAAATCTTTTGAAATCAGCCAAACCTGTCTGAAATTTAACAGTTTCATGTAAATAAAACAGCACAAGCTTTAAATGTGGAGAAAGCATAAATTTTCTTAAATAAAAATATTAATAGAGAGAATGATCTACCTGCTTCTATTGAGAATTAATGAAGCACTAGACGAACAAGGACAGAAGAAGTATGCTTTTGATCATGTTTGCATGAAATTTCCATCATTAAATTTGATTGCTTTCATGCTTAATTTAGTTTATTAACAAGAAGATTAGATGTCGTTCATACTGCATATGCTTTTACAAAACATCATAATAGTTTCAACAGACGCACGCTAAAATTGAATAATAAAGTATTTCATAACTTACCTTTTTGCATGTATTCCCATAGGCTAATATTGAAATTTTGAATCACTCGACCATCGACCATTGTCTTCTTTTATGTAAGCCAATTTATATTTTAGTTTTGCTAAATTTCCGTAGCTTTTGCATCCAATAAGGACTGCAGCATTAGTAAATTTGACTTATATGCCTGTACTAGCTCTTCGCTATGGGGATTTTCAATCTGTTGGAGGTAAACATAGTTGTTCAATTCTCTGATATCGTGACATTGTTTTTTATTCTCTGTTGTTATTATTCCAGATTTTGAAGTAACTTTTGATTAGTTTGAGATTTTGAGTAAAACTGTAGACTGGACTCCCTTGTATACTAGCAGTAAAACAATTTCTAATGCTGTGTAAATACCAATTTGGAAATGCATTATTAAATTTAAAGGGTTTATTCTTGTCCTGTTTCAAGAGATTAGTAAAACTGATGTGCAATGGTGAATGATCACTGGATGAGTGGTTTAAAACCGAAACAGTTAGTGTAGGGACTTGTGTAAATAATTCAAGACTTTCAGGTACCCTATCTATTTTACTATGAATAGAAAAATTCATATGTCCTCTCCACGTGAAGAAATTACCAATATACTTTACTTCCTTTAAGCCTGTATTGTCAATAAAGGCTTGAAAATCATTGTATATACTTAATGAATTATTTACTGTTATTCTCTCACTATTATTAAGTATGAAGTTGAAGTCCCCAACAAGGATCCATGCTAGGGAAATATTAGTGGCTTCTTCAGATAAGTTTCTCCACATTTGTTCTCTTTCTATAGTTTAGTGTTTTGTAGATATTATCGTAAGTAGGCACTTGAAACCCCCTCCATATGTTTTTATTCCACAAGACTAATATTCTACCTCTGATATCAAATTGATTATTATATATTACTTCCCACTCGTAAATAATGGAATTACAGAATCTGAGAACATTCTCATTAGATAACTCTGATATCAAATGTTTTGTATGAAAGTTTTTGGCTTATTGCGTGCCGACTATTAACTTTCGTCCGACATTACAAATTTGTAATTTTTTTAGCATGTCTAGTGTCGACAGACTATTTACGGAATGTATTTAACTTTTATTTTTGGGTACAACTGTAAGAGTTACATAATCAGTGGTTAGAATTCAGAAAACTGGTTACTGATATGACTACCGGGATCATTTTGTGGATCATGCAAGTTTATTTACCATTATAAGCATTATTTGATAAATTTAGTTCGCCTTTTATCGGTATCTGAAAGTTGTTTGTTTCCTGTAACTTATAACATGACATCCCTCTCATTTGAAACGTTCAGCACTGAGTAAAGAGGCTGATAAGACTATCTTAGTTTTACAGACAGAAATTTTTTTGTTTTGTACAACGGGTTTGATGCTTTGGTAGAAGTAGTACTATCAAAGTTATCTAATTGCCAGAGGACAGTATGCAAATTTGATATCACTTGAGTTACTTCTTAAAGGTATATTTAAAGTACATGATTTAGACCTATACATTTATTTCAGTTTATATTTTCTGTACGGTTGACCATATTTAATCCAAATACCGGTAAACTGTGAGATCAAAACCATGTAAATGTTAATGTTGATAATTGGGGGTAAAAAGGTTCAAGGTATAAATAAGGGAAAAGGTAAGAAGAAATTGCTCAAATTTTTTCCTACAACCCTGTTAACACTTTTAAAATAAGCTTGTATAAATTTTATTCATGCAGGAGGTCAAGCTAAAGGCATCAAGAATGAATATTTTGTTCGAAGAGGGGGTCCAAATTATCAAACTGGTCTAGCAAAAATGAGGGCTTTGGGTAAGGAACTTGGCGTTCCTCTTGAGGTGAGTAATTAATTGTGTTAAATATTTGAATCTTATATGTAACATGCTCAAATTTTTCTTATTAAATTGTGTGGTTTAAAGTCTACGGTACAACTTAATCTATCGAAATTTTGATACATAGAACCATGTAATATTGAGTTATGTGCAACTTTCTTCATATTAATTTCGAAATATACCAACCCTACTCTGCCTACGTTTTTTTCAAACATTACCTTGTTAACAAAGTAATTGATATAAGATACAGTATGACATGCAGTGGCATATGTATCATGCACATGTTAGCAGCTTGATATGTATCCTGATAAGATATACCCAGTATTTTATTTGACAGCTACTCTTTATCCTTCTTATTCTCGTTTTATGTCAATTTTAAAGGATCTGTTTCTGATTGCAGGTGTATGGACCTGAGGCCACGATGACTGGAATCTGCAAGCAAGCTATTGATTGTATCATGTCAGCTGCATGATCCAAGTAATTTGTTTCTTTTTTGTATATCAAGTGTGAGAATGTAAACTTATAATTATCTGTACAATAGGAATAAGAATCCCAATTCAATCACAATAAGAATTAAGAATCATGTGTTACATTTATCTCGAAAAGAATAAGAATGTATTGAAATGGTTATGGATATTATATTTGATTATATGGTTAATGTGTTTTTTAACTTATTTGAATATGAAGATTATGTGAGTGATTGTTGATTGATATAATAGAATCAAAATAGATCATTAACATGAAATAATAGCATGAAAAAATGGTGTAAAATAATAAACAACTTTTAGCAGCGTTTCAAAAACGCTACCGAAATATATATAGTGGCGTTGAGTAAATGCAACCGTAAAACAAGAGTAAAGTTGGAAATTCTATTAGTAGCGTCAAAAAATCTTTTGGTGGCGTTTTTTAAACGCTACAGAAAGATTTATGGTGGCGTTTGAAAAACGCTGCCAAAAATGCATTTATAGTGGCGTTAAAATAAATGCAACAAAAAATCATGGATTTTTAGTAGCATTGTTATCCCACTTTTTGGCAAAGCTGAGATACCCAAAACTGACTAAAAACCGATAATAACTAGTCATGAATTTTCAGCTATGCGTTGAAGGGTAACCATGGATATCGATGAATTTTGTCCGAGTCCGGATCGGGCCGCAATTGACAAGACATGACAAGCAAAGCCATGGAAGCCAGCGTTTCAGATTTCAGGATAATCGGAGTTTGTGTGAATGAGATATGATCGATACAAGTTGGATACAAGGTGTTGTTCGTATCCATCAGAAAACCAAAGTGTCGACCTGTTCGAATCCATCAGATTCGTATCCATCAGAGAGTCTTCGAATCGATCAGGTACGAGTCAGTCCGCGGTCATGAAGCTCGAATCCATCAATGGGCCTCATTTCGTATCCATCAATATCTTAACGATCAGAGCAGCCTCTCATTCGAATCCATCCGTTCGTATCCATCACTAGGCCGCACTTCGTATCGATGGACTTCGTGTCGATCAACCTTTGGCCAGAGAGACTTATTCGAGTCCATCGGCATGGCTCCTTGTTCGAATCCATCAGTAAGTAGTCCGCTTCGTAACAGTCACCTAACGTCAACTTCGCATCCATCAGAGAGTCGCTGCTTCGTATCCATCATGGGACCATGCTCGAATCCATGAGCAGAGACTTGTTCGTATCCATCAGGTCAACGAGCCTGGGTGACGTGTTATTCTTCGATACGAGCAAGGCGAAATTCATGGAGTCGACACGGTCATCTCTGAGCAAAGGGCGGATCGATGCGAGGAGTGCGCGCCACGTTGCCGCGTTATCACGTGCAACCATCGATTCGAAGGCATGGATTCGAAGTGAGGGACTCGAAGCGAACAGCCAACCGAGAAACTTCAACTCGTATCGATCATATCTCCCAAGCCACAAGGCAAAATGTAATGAAATTTTCACAGTAGCTTCCACACAAGGTAAAGAGCAATCCTGCCAAGTTTCAGCTCGATTGGAGCATTTCTTGATCGATACGAAGTTGATTCGAATCGATCACAAATTGAGTTGAAACTTGGTGGGACCGGTCGCGTGGGCCCACTCACGTGCCATAAGAAGTCTCCCGAAGTTTGAGCGCGATCTCAGCCTCCTACGCCTATAAATAGCCCCCTGAAGCCTATAGGAAAAGGGATCTTTTGGCCATTCAACGTCCAGACTCTGCCGGATTCAACTCTACTCCTTTCCATTGCTGTCATATTCAGATTCATTCATTGTATTTGCTGTAATCATCTGTAATCAGCGAAGAACATCAATAAAAGATAAAAATCCTTGAAGTGGACGTAGGCCGGAGATAGCCGAACCACTATAAATTGCGTGTCACTGTTCATTATTTCTGGATTGTTGTTTGTTGCTTGCTTAGATCTGATATTTGTGTTTGAATATTGCTGATTTGTATTCATACACTGGTGCTTTCACAACACTTGGGGTTTGTGACCATTTTTGGTGCAAACACTTTGGTGCTTTCATTGAGAGCTGAAACTCAGGACCCGCTACGCAAGATTTGAAGTTCAGATTTGAAAGCTTGAAGATTTGAAAGACAATGACTCGGCAAACAAGTAGAAGGCAAAGGGCTGAAAGAAGCCAACAAGGAGGAAGTCAAGAGGCATCCTCTGGTGCTGGAGAGGAGCCAGCTTCGATCTACATCACTAGAGACGAAATGGAGACCATGGCCAATCAGATGCACGAGCGAATGATCAAGAGCCAACAAGAGATGCTGCAGAATTTTTTTGAGCAAATGAGAGAAGCAAATGTGCAAAACGTTGGGCCAACTACAGCAGCCGCAGGTGCAGGACAAGGAGTCAGGATTGCGGAAATCAATGAAGGTCAAACTGCAGATCCAGAAGTCAATCAACAAGGACTTGGGGGCAGACCCTCAGGATCTGATGCTGGAAGGCCTACAGATGGAGCTCAGCAGGCTGGAGCCAACGCCGATGCTAACGGGCCACACGAAGAATATGTACCAAAATACCCTTCGGGACCAAGAGGGCAACCCCAGGATGGAGATGAAAGGATGGCTGGATTAGTGCGACGACTCATGAGAGGAGGATTGTCTAGCGGAGGGTTGGAAGAAGTCAGTCGGAGTCCGTTCACTCCGAATATCAGGAATGCAAGGAACCCTCCAAAGTTCAAACTTCCTGCGCTGAATCCGTATGACGGGAAGTCGGATCCGACCATGCACATTACCAGATACATTAGACACATGGAAATACTGGGAGCATCCGAGGAAGTGATGGCACGATGTTTCCCTTTATTTTTGTCAGACTTGGCTGCACTTTGGTTCAGGCAATTAAAGACTGGATCGATCAGGACATGGGGCGAGCTTGTAGATTGCTTCATGGAACAATTTAGGGTCCATGTTACAAGACCCAAGAGTGTGATGACTTTATCTTCGATAAAGCAAAGGACCGGAGAGTCCATAAAAGGTTTTCTGCTACGATTCAATGCAACGGTGGCTTCGGTAGATCGCTCGGATCCATCGATGATTTTGATGGCGGCGGTGGCAGGAGTTGGAGAAGGCACCGAATTCAAAGATTCGTTGACAAGAGATCCACCACAATATCTTGGAGAATTTTACCATGAAGCCGAGAAATTCATTCGATTAGAAGAATCACGAGCCGAGAGGCAGGAAGTAAATGCTGCACAAGGCGAAGGAACCGCCACGGAACAGTCCAGGGCAGACAAAGGAAAAAGAAAGCAGGATGACGCACATGATGGTCCTGATAAACGGAAGAAATTCCGAGAGCCTAGATTCAGGAAATACACAGATTTGACGGCAAGCCTAGAAAGGATTTACACTGAAACTTGGGGGCAACTCCCCTATCGAAAACCACCAAGGAGAGATCCCACAGAGCGGGAGCGTAGAACCGGAAAATATTGCCTCTTCCATGAGCTAGATGGGCACGCAACCGACGAATGTCGCCACCTGAAGGATGAGGTGGAAGAGTATGCCAGGAGTGGTAAACTGCCACAATATGTCAGAGAACGAGCAACGACGGTAAGGCCTGAACAACTATCGCCTCCCCTTAACAGAAACGATCCTGGATCAGGATCACGACTCATCATCAACTGATTAAGATGGCAAGGGCCAAGTTCGAGATTTGGACTTCGGCCAAATAATTTCATTAGATTTGCTTTTAGAATAAACGGCTATCCCACTTACTCATGTACGGGAACCGGAGAGATCCCTAGGCATGCTCTGAGATGGAGATAGACCGATCTGCCCGGAGAGGCAATGTCTAGATTTCCTGGTGTTTGAGATTGAACATCTAGGACCTGAATTTAATAAATAAATTTGAATTTCTTGAAATAAACATTTGACCGGAGAGTTAAAAGGATAAACATAAAATATCAATATAAAAATGATCGCTCTATGATCCTACCTAGAGAGGCGGGGTCCGGAGTGCAAGAAGTGAGTTGCTTCGCCAGAGAGCGACAGGATCGACTCACTTAAGCATCGTTTCCTATTCACCGGAGAGTGATTTGATTGGGATTCGATAAGAGCCCGGATAGGCTATGATCGGCCGACGATTCAGGTCAAGACATCGCTTAGTGTTCAGATACACTGAACCGGAGTTCAAGAAGTGGGTCGCTTCGCCAGAGAGCGACAGGATCGACCCACTTAACGTTGTTTCCCCTTCACCGGAGAGTGACAGGATGGGATCCAGCAGGAGCCTGGAGAGGCTATGATCGGCCGACGATTCAGGTCAAGACATCGCTTAGTGTTCAGATACACTGAACCGGAGTGCAAGAAGTGGGTCGCTTCGCCAGAGAGCGACAGGATCGACCCACTTAACGTTGTTTCCCCTTCATTGGAGAGTGACAGGATGGGATCCAGCAGGAGCCCGGAGAGGCTATGATCGGCCCAGAACGGCCAAGACATCGCTTCACGCCCTAACTAGGGCCAGAGTGCAAGGGATAGAAAGCAACGCCGGAGTGCAATAGGATCTTTCTATTCGACCGCTAAGTCTGGAATGGGCTTCGCAAGGGTCCGGAGCGATCGTCAACAGTCCGGAGAGACTGTGGAATTTCATTCTTAAACTTCCACTGGTAGAAATTGATAACGATTCGGCTTCGAACAGCCATGGACTTAAATGAAAATGCTATAAGCTCTGAATAAAACATGAACTCACTGCATTCAATTTGAGACTAATCAAAACACACCTTTTACCAAAAGGCATGTTTTGGGGGGCAAAGTGTTATCCCACTTTTTGGCAAAGCTGAGATACCCAAAACTGACTAAAAACCGATAATAACTAGTCATGAATTTTCAGCTATGCGTTGAAGGGTAACCATGGATATCGATGAATTTTGTCCGAGTCCGGATCGGGCCGCAATTGACAAGACATGACAAGCAAAGCCATGGAAGCCAGCATTTCAGATTTCAGGATAATCGGAGTTTGTATGAATGAGATATGATCGATACAAGTTGGATACAAGGTGTTGTTCGTATCCATCAGAAAACCAAAGTGTCGACCTGTTCGAATCCATCAGATTCGTATCCATCAAAGAGTCTTCGAATCGATCAGGTACGAGTCAGTCCGCGGTCATGAAGCTCGAATCCATCAATGGGCCTCATTTCGTATCCATCAATATCTTAACGATCAGAGCAGCCTCTCATTCGAATCCATCCGTTCGTATCCATCAGTAGGCCGCACTTCGTATCGATGGACTTCGTGTCGATCAACCTTTGGCCAGAGAGACTTATTCGAGTCCATCGGCATGGCTCCTTGTTCGAATCCATTAGTAAGTAGTCCGCTTCGTAACAGTCACCTAACGTCAACTTCGCATCCATCAGAGAGTCGCTGCTTCGTATCCATCATGGGACCATGCTCGAATCCATGAGCAGAGACTTGTTCGTATCCATCAGGTCAACGAGCCTGGGTGACGTGTTATTCTTCGATACGAGCAAGGCGAAATTCATGGAGTCGATACGGTCATCTCGGAGCAAAGGGCGGATCGATGCGAGGAGTGCGCGCCATGTTGCCGCGTTATCACGTGCAACCATCGATTCGAAGTCATGGATTCGAAGTGAGGGACTCGAAGCGAACAGCCAACCGAGAAACTTCAACTCGTATCGATCATATCTCCCAAGCCACAAGGCCAAATGTAATGAAATTTTCACAGTAGCTTCCACACAAGGTAAAGAGCAATCCTGCCAAGTTTCAGCTCGATTGGAGCATTTCCTGATCAATACGAAGTTGATTCGAATCGATCACAGATTGAGTTGAAACTTGGTGGGACCGGTCGCGTGGGCCCACTCACGTGCCATAAGAAGTCTCCCGAAGTTTGAGCGCGATCTCAGCCTCCTACGCCTATAAATAGCCCCCTGAAGCCTACAGGAAAAGGGATCTTTTGGCCATTCAACGTCTAGACTCTGCCGGGTTCAACTCTACTCCTTTCCATTGCTGTCATATTCAGATTCATTCATTGTATTTGCTGTAATCATCTGTAATCAGTGAAGAACATCAATAAAAGATAAAAATCCTTGAAGTGGACGTAGGCCGGAGATAGCCGAACCACTATAAATTGCGTGTCACTGTTCATTATTTCTGGATTGTTGTTTGTTGCTTGCTTAGATCTGATATTTGTGTTTGAATATTGCTGATTTGTATTCATACACTGGTGCTTTCACAACACTTGGGGTTTGTGACCATTTTTGGTGCAAACAGGCATGTTTTCTAGTAACGATTATCAAAGCGCCACCAAAAGTTTTTGTAGCGTTTTTTGAGCGCTACAAAAAATAAAATTTCTTGTAGTGCTATTACACTTTGAATTACCGAATGAGCTTGATGTCTTTGGACTACCGAATGAGTTCGAAGTCTTTGGACTACCGAATGAACTCGAGGATTCCAAGTACCGAATTAACTCAAAGACCTGTTTTATCAAGTGAACTCGGGGACCTTAAGTACCGAATGGACTTGAAGACATGTCTTACCGAATGAACTCGGGGACCTTAAGTACCGAATGAGTTTATATTTTGAATTACAAGTGAAACTCCAGACAGCATACACTTGCTTGTTTATATCTCTACATCCCTTGTTCTAACAATGTGCTTTCTCGTGTTTGCAGATAATGTCTCATAAAGTTGAAACTCGCTCTGACAAGAAGAAGTCCAAGGACCGAGGAGATCCTTCCGTAGTGCCCCCGGTTCAGGCAGCACCAGAACGACAGGGACCAACTCCGAGATCGCTAGTTGACGGGTACGGTCCTCAAGAGCTTCTGAACTCATTGCCCGACTACTTTCCTAGCTCCCTCAAAGATGAGTAGCTTGATGTTATTTCTCGCTCTTTCGGGATTGATAGGGCGCGTATGCTGTTGCCGGGGGAAGGAGTGATGCCATATAATCCCCCCGAAGGATATTTCGCTTATAGTAGGTACCATTGTATGTGTGGGGCCATTCCCTCGATCAGCGCTTGGATAGTCAGCTTCATCACCTACTTGAAGGTGGCTCCATTCCAGCTTTAGCCTAACTCCTACGCCATCCTGGTGAGCCTGTTTGTTATCTTCCAGAGGAGACACGGGTGTCCTCCTTCCAACCGGGAAATCCGGTATCTGTACAACTTAAGAGGCTACAACAGGGGGTCATCGTATATTAGCTTGGAGTCGGCCGTGTCCTTCAAGCCAGTCCTGGATTTATATTCAAAGTTCAGCATGTTCAAGAAGGAATGGTTTTTCGTCAAGGATGACTCTGTTTCTATCCGTCGCTTCACCTCCGGCTGTAAGTTGAAGCTTATTTATAATTTCCGTTTTGACTGTAATGCTTCTTCTTATGTGTTTTTATTTCTTGCTAGCGACAAGTGGATTTGCGGTCGTGGAGAACGATCGCCTGGTTCAGATGGCTGCGGAAATATAAGCCATTTCGGGAAGGGATAGGTCGGCTTCTTACTTGATTAGGAACGCTACACTTCTGGGGCACAACCTGATTCTACCACATCAGTCCGTGGTCAAGCAGAGAGACACGGCGGAGGAGAGGGCTGCCAACGCTAAAGGAGGGGCTACGACGAAGAGCAGCAAAAGGAGACCCTTCTCGATACATCTAGTCGCTAGGGGGAAGAAACTCAAGAAGTCCGATGGACCCTCCCCCAGCACATGTCCAGATGTTCCGGAGGAGGAAAATGTGGAGGAGGAAAGAGACGAGGATGAAGGAGTTGAGGCGGAGAGCAGAAGTGGCAGAGAAGGTGACGGTGATCGTCACGGCGATGATGGTGGCGAAGGACAGAGCGGTGATGGCACCAGGGCTTTACCTCCTGGGCAAGCAGGCGTGATTCAAGAGTGGACAGATGACGCTCTCCGCCAAGCCTTCGAAGGGTTGGAGGAAGGACCGGCTTTGGCGGAGAAGCCCAAGAAAGCTGGTAAGGCCGGGACTGGCGTCGATTTATCTTCCAGGAGTGCTTTAGCTGAGGCAACTTCTGCGATTCAAGGTGAATTTTTGACTCCTGCAGACTTTTTTACTCTTCTTAACTTGATATATTTCTTGAATTACGGTTCAATGCATGCTTGTGACACTTGGTTTACATTCCAAGAGCGGGCAAAGCAGCCAAGACCTCAGATGTTCGGCACCGCCTCAAACAATATAAGTTCCTCAAAGCTTCTACTAAACCGAAGCCTCCGACCAACCGCTCCGGGGATGTAGTCGGCTACCGTCCTCTTCTTAGGGTCATTGAAGAGGGTATTCAGAAGAAGAACAGGAGCCGCTCCTTGTTCGAATCTTCACCTGGTCCTCAGCCCCCACTCCAGCCTCTTCACGATATCACGGAGGGGGATACTAAGTTCATACCTTCTCTGCATCCGTTTGAAAATCCTACCGTTACCCCGATAGATCATCCTGGCTTGGCTCGTAATCCGTTTGCGGGTCATCCAGATCTGGACCTGGCCTCTCATGATATCTCCTTCGACGAGGCTACTGGTGAACACCTTCTCCCTCGCAATCCTATGGTACGGGTGCTTGATGAGGCTAAGTCCCTGGACCTTGATTTGCTTACCACTCGGGTTGTAACTCTGGGGAATGAAGCTAAGGCGAACATAGACCGGGTCGCTGAGGAAACCAAGAAGCTGATGGGGCATCATGCCCGATTGGTCAAGGCTAGGGAGGAAATCGGGAGCGCCAATATTCGACTGCGGTTAATGGTTTCTGACCAGGCTAAACAACTTGCTGATCAAGCCATCCAAATTTCTCAGAATGAGGCTGCATCTAGGCAATTAAAGAAGACTATGGAAGAGGTCAGCAGTGCAGAGTTGCGGAAAATGGAAGCCGCCTGTAAGGAATGGATTGACATGGCTATAACAACAGTGGATGAGGTTCGGAAAGCGGATCTCGAGCGGGTAGAGGAGTTATCCAGGAGGCTTGAAGCTGCAGAGCTGGCTCAAACCAAGCTAAAGGATGAGATGGAGGTGATGAGGAAATCCCTTCAGGCTGACCGCTCGCGATATCGATCGGAGAGGGATGCTGCCGTTGTAAAGCTATTGGCTTCTGAGGTCCGAATGAGGGAGTTCGAGGAGAACGAGGGGATGATGGATGAGATGCTCCAGGATATGTACTTCCATACTTGGAAACAGGGTAACTTATCATGGATGGATGATTATCTTCGAGTCATGGCCAGGATTTATCTCAGGGCTCTGGAGGAGGCCAAGGCTGATGCGGATAAGGAGGGTGGCGAGGTCTTCAGAATGGATGTGGTTACAGCCTAGTTGACCAAGGAGGAGAAAGTGGCGGTGAAGGAGGGTATGCGGCTGCTTACTGCTGAGGAGGTAGGTGTGCAGGTAGAGGATGATGATTAAGATGATCAAGGAGCAGATGCTGGTAAGTCTTCCCTTTTAGTCTTTCCGTTAACTTGGTTGCTTATCATTAATGAATTCTTTCCTTGATCGGACAGGTGGTCAGCAGGACAAGGGTAAAGCTCCGATGCAGCCGCCTCCTTGACTTGACCTGGATATCTTTTTGTTTACTTGACATGGTTGTATATGTTAGTCTCAAAATAGTGACGTTACTTTTAGGTTGTAATTATGTTACTTGTAATAAACGACTTTATTCTTGGCGTGTAACTTCTTTTTTTTTTAACTTAAGCTGATCCTGTCGTATTTGAATGCTTTTGTTATTTTGACATGTTGTATAAGAAATATAGCTATGCATATTTTTGTGATTCAATGGTGTTTGATGTCAAGTTCTTGCTTAAAACATAATTTCATATCTTGCAATGTTATTGTGATGTGTGAATAAATTATAGCCACATATTTATACATAAAAGAAGAAAATACCGCCCTTCATGTTTTAGTTGTAGATGGCAGCATTGAATGTCTTGTGTGACCGAGTATGGAATGCAGCCGAGTGTCCAGTTGTGACCTCCTATTCCCATTAGCGAGTGTCTCCTATTCTATGTCCTGTACTTTAAGGATCGTTATAGAGGATAGGGGAAGTTCTTTAAATAAAATTAACATATGAGAAACAATAAAACTTCCAATCACGGAAGGCCTTCGATGTGCTTAAGTTCATGGCAAACGGGTTTTGTTGTCACTTTCCCTAGCTGTGGGTCCTGGAGACATTTGTCACCCATCTTACGCCTCTGCGGGGAGTATATCTTTTTTACCACAGCCGTACTTAAGACGCATCGGAGCCGAGATCGCCAATAGTAACTACCCGGGCCATTATGGCCCGTAATCGTGGGTATTATTTGATTTACTGTGGCCGGCTAGCGTGGGTGCCGATCGTCAACCGTGAACTAGCCCTGGCTGGCCACACCTTATGTTGGGGCTTAAAGTAGGTTCACAGTTGCCGGCGAGCCGAACGCCGTAATGAGCTACCTTGGCTATAGTCGGCCTTCTCGGTGGCTTATAATCGGCTCATTACAGTTGGCTTTGAGGGCCGTCACGAGCAATGAGTTAACCCGCAGCAAAGGGATGCCAAGGCAAAAGTGTCTCATTGGCGAGTGCATAGATTCGTATAGTACCTGTTAGGTCATGTCCAGGAGAAGTCGCGCTGTGGAGCGCCTTGAATGGAAATTCTATTTGCATAGGATTTTGTTCAACAGAAAAGGATAAAGTTAACAAGCAGCCAAGATATAAAGGAACAAGTTAAAAAAGAGACAAGGTTTTTAAAGTGGTTCGGCACGAAAACGCCTACGTCCACTAATTCTCTTTGTTAATTCACTTCATATGGGCAGTACAAGTTAAGAAAAGTATCGACGAAGGTGTTGGATGTTCCATGCCCTCTGGAACACCTCCCCGTCCACTGTTGACAAAATATAAGCTCCATTGTGGAGATCTTTATGGATTACATATGGCCCATCCCAGACTGGATCTAGCGCTCCGGGGCGCGGGAAGATTCGCTTGAGGACAAGATCTCCTTCTTGTAAGCTATGATGCTTGACTTTGGAGTTGTATTGCGCTGCTACTTTTTGCTTGTGGGCTGCTGCTTTGAGTGCTGCATCATTTCTTCTCTCTTCAATTAGATCCAAAGACATATGGAGGAGCTCTTCGTTCTCTTTTGGGTTATAGTGGATCCTACGGTGGGAAGGCACTATAGTTTCAACTGGGAGCATAGCCTCCGATCCGTATGCCAAAGAGAAAGGAGTATGCCCCGTTGATGTTCTGAAAGATGTGCGATAGGCCCACAGTGCCGTAGGGAGTTCATCCACCCAAGCGCCTTTTGACTTTTCGAGTTTCTTTTTGTTAGAGTTTTGAGAATTTTTTTGACGGCTTCGACTTGTCCATTTGCCTGGGGATAAGCTATGGATGAGAAGCTTTTGTGAATTCCATGCTCTTGGCATCAGTTGGCGAACTCCTCGCTGTCAAACTGAAGTCCATTGTCCGATATGATTTTGAATGGGACTCCATACCTGGATAGAACATTTTTGATCAAGATGTTAATAACTTTTGCTGAAGATACTTTATTTAGGGGTTCTGCTGCCACCCATTTGGTGAAATAGTCGACTACCACTATAGCATATTTGGCCCCGCCTCGGCCCATTGGCAGTTCGCTAATCAAGTCAATTCCCCATATTGCAAAGGGCCAAGGACTGGTCATTTGAGTAATCTCAGTTGTTGGTAGTCGCGGAATCTTAGCAAACTTCTGACATCTGTCACATTTTTTGACGAAATCTATGGCGTCCTTGCTTAAGGTGGGCCAGAAATATCCATATCGGAGTATCTTTTTTGCCAAAGTCTGCCCTCTAGTGTGATCTCCGCAGCTTCCTTAATGGATGTTGGATAAGATTTCCTTGGCTTCCATTCCCGCGACACACCTTAATAAGGGGTTAGAGAAGCCGCGCCGATAGAGGGTGCCCTCTTGTATTGTGTAGCGGGAAGCTTTCCTCAAGATTTTCTTGACTTCGTTACGCCCGTTGGGCAGTGTGCCACTTTGTAAGTAGTCTCGGATGGGAGTCATCCAAGTTGCTTCTTCAGTTGCAGCTATCAGATTCACTTGCTCAAAACTTGGGGTCAGTTGCTTTGAGATGGCTACTGCTTCGGAAATAGCACCGTCTCTCATGCTAGCTTGCTTCGCCAATTCGTCGGCCTCTCGGTTCTCTTCCCGAGGGATGTGTTTGATTAAATAGTGATCCAATCGATTGAGAAGCAACTTGGTCTTCTTTAGATATGCTATGAGTCATTCTCCTCGAGCCTGGAATTCTCCTAGTATTTGATTTACAATAAGTTGAGAATCGCTATGAAGACACAAAAAATTGGCTCCGATTTTAAGGCAAGTTCTAATCCAGCTATCACTGCTTCATACTCTGCATCGTTGTTGGTGGCAGCGAATTCCAACCTTATAGCATAGTGTAGCTTATTTCCCCTGGGAGTGATTATTACCACACCTACCCCCGAGCCTTGTTAGTTTGACGCAGCATCCACAAAGAGATTCCACTTGATGTCTTCTGCTATTTCTGATTGCTCCTTACCTTCGTTGGTAGTGAATTCGGCAATGAAATCGGCCATGGCTTGTCCCTTGATGGCGGTGCGAGGATGGTAGGTGATATCATATTGACCTAGTTCAATGCACCATTTAAGTAGTCACCCAGAAGTGTCGGGATGATGGAGTACCTGCCTTAGTGGTTGATCGGTCAGAACTCTGATGGAATAGGACTGGAAATAGTGACGCAGTTTCCGTGATGTGATTAGTAAACAGCACGCTAGTTTCTCAAGTTTAGCATATCTGGCTTCCGCCCCTGTAAACCTCCTTCTTACAAAGTATACTGGCCGTTGTGTGCGTTTGTCTTCTCTCACCAATGAGGCGCTTAGAGCATGAGATGACACAGCAAGGTATAGGTATAGCTCTTCGCCTTTGTTCGAAGTTGAGAGTACCGGTGGTCTCTGGAGGTGTTCGATTAAGTTAAGGAAAGCTGTTAAGCATTCGTCAGTCCATTCGAATTTTCCTTTCTCTTTCTTTAGAGCTTCGAAGAAGGGGATGCGTTTGTCGATCACTTTAGAGATGAATCTGCTCAGGGCGGCCACCTTCCCATTTAGGCTTTGCATTTCCTTTCGAGTAGAAGGTATCCAGATATCTTTCAGAGCTCGGACTTGTTCAGGGTTTGCTTCAATTCCTCTGGCATGGACGATGAATCCTAGAAACTTTCCTAATGATACTCCGAAGGAGCACTTTAGAGGATTCAGCTTCATTCCATATTGGTGAAGTACTTGAAACATTTCATCCAGGTGGCTTACGTGATCGTCGGCTTCCCTTTAGTTTATCAGCATGTCATCCACATAAACTTCCATAGTTTGTCCTATTAGCCCCGCAAACATCTTGTTGACGAGGCGCTAATAGGTGGCTCCTGCGTTTTTAAGTCCGAAAGGCTTTACCTTGTAGCAGTACAATCCCCGGTCAGTGATGAAACTAGTGTGGTCTTGATCGGGAGCATGCATAGGAATTTGGTTATATCCTGAGTATGCGTCCATAAAAGATAAGAGTTCGTGCCCGGCAGTGCTGTCCACAAGCTGATTGATTCGGGGAAGTGGGAAGCAATCCTTCGGGCAGGCGTCATTTAAGTTGGAGAAGTCAATGCATGTTCGCCACTTCCCATTAGCCTTCTTTACCAGCACCGGGTTGGCGATCCACTCTGGGTAGATGGCTTCTCGTATGAAGTCATTGGCAAGTAGGTTCTTTACTTCTTCATCGAGGGCTGCTGATCGTTCTGCCCCTATACTTCTCTTTTTCTGTTTTACTGGCGCCTTGGTAGGATCAATGTTTAGTACGTGGCATGTTATGTCAGGGGAGATTCCGGTCATGTCAGCGTGTGACCATGCAAATACATCCAAGTTGTGGCGGAGAAAATCAATGAGTTGTTCCTTCAACTCTGCTTTTAGTTGGGACCCGACTTTCAATAGTCTACTCGAGTCATGTCTGTCTACAGATACAAATTCCATAGCCTCTGTAGGCTCGGCGGTGGCCTCCTCCCTTTTGTCCCTGGGGTCTAGTTCATTGAAAGGGTCGCTGGTATATCGAAGAGGAGGGGCTTTCTTTAGTTGCTACGCTTCCAAACTTTTTGTGCAGAGGGCAATTTCTACACTCTTCCCTTTATCCTTCCTGTGGTTGTTGCGAAGTTCAGTTACATAGCAATCTCGAGCAATGTCCCGGTCTCCCTCTACTTCCCCTACTCCATTGTCCGTTGGAAATTTCATCTTCGGGCACCATGGGCCCAGGACAATTTGGAAGTCAGACAAGGCTGGCCTTCCTAAGAAGGCATTGTAGGCCGAGTGGTTTTCTATTAGCACAAATGTCTGTTTTCGCACAACGGAGCGGGGATGACTTCCAATTTCAACAAAGAGGTCCAGTCGTCCGAGGGGCATCTTCGCATTTCCTGTGAAACCGTGTAGTGGTTTATTGCAGGGAAGAACATCCTATAATGACAGCTTCATTTTGTCAAAGGCATGCTTGAATAGGATATTCACCGAGCTTCCAGTGTCTACTAGAATCCGGAAAACCTCGGTTGGACCGAGCCGGGCAGAGATAACCATGGGATCCGTGTGAGGGTACTGCCTTCCCTCCAGGTCACGCCTACTGAATGTGATGTCACCATTCTCTATCCGCTTCGGGTGGCGTTCTTCTATAATAGAATTGACGCATTCTTCATTGTTTCTAAGTGACTTTCCGTACCTTTCCATCTCTGCCCAACTTCCGTCGGCGATGTGTGGCCCTCCCGAGATGGTATGGACCACTATCTTCTCTTGACTGGAGCCGCTGGTGTTGTGATTTCCTCTGCCTATTTCTAGGGAGGGTAGCCTTGGGTTCTCATTGGCAGGAACTGGAGTCCTGTTCTGGCCTTTTACATAGCGTTCTAGTCTTCTTCTTATGATGTGTTCTTCAATCAAGTCCCGGATATGATGGCATTTGTTGGTATCATGCCCATGGGATTCGTGGAAGCGGCAGAATTTTCCAGACTTAATTGCGTTATCTGATTCCTTCTTGTGCGGGGGGCATTTGTATTTAACTTCGTCTTGAGTGGCCAGGAAGATGTTTTCGATCGTTTCATTCAACGGGGTGTAAGCGTCAAATCTCGATCCTGGCCGATATAGATGCTTTTTCCCTTCTTGCCCCCAGCGTTGTCTCTAGAATCATTTCTTCGAACGTCCTTTGCTACAGCGGGCGTGTTGCCGTGAGCTGCCTTATTTTGTTTCCCTGTCTGCCTCTCAGTGGCAGCGTCTTCAAGCCTCATATATTTCCTAGCTTCATGGAAGAAATCGGGTAAAGTAGTTGGTTTTTCTTTGGTCAATCTTCTAGCAAATTTAGTATCCGAATGCACACCACTACAGAGTGCCATTAAGATAAGCTTCTCATCGGCATCTTGGACTGCGGCCGCTGCGGCATGGAATCGGGTTAGATATTGCTGCACTTTCTCTCCAGGTTTCTGTTTGATACCAGATAAGGAATAAGCTTCCTTGGGTTGCTCCACATGAATGCGGAACTGGCTGATGAACTTTTCTTTCAACATCTCCCATGAGCTGATGGATCCTTGGGGTAGATGGCAGAACCAGGAGGTAGCTAGATCTGCTAAGAATAGCGGAAAGCATTTGCACAGCACTCCTTCTATTGCTCCACTCATGAGCATATGCTGTGTGTATCTCTGTAAGTGTATAACGGGGTCAGAGGTTCCTTTGTAAGGTTCCATTGTTGGCATTTTCCATTCTCGGGGGGGTGATGGCAATTTCGATATTGCGTGCGAAAGGGCTGGTTACCCTAGCGCCTATTCCTCGGTCTCTTTGATCCCGTTGGACGCACTCTCTGAACAAGCGTGCCATCCTTTCATCAGAATTTGGAGCAGATAAAAATGAGTTCGCTTCTTCTCTGTGGGATTGATTCCGTCCAGATGACCTGTATGGATGGTATCGTCTATTATTCCTAATATTTTCCAGTGGCTGTCTTTGGTCTTCTGGGAGCATGCTAGGGTCAGCTACAGTTGGCCCTTGCCTTGATCTTCCCCTGCTAGGTTCTGATCTAAGCACTTCCTCGGGTCCAACTTCGGGCTGGACTCTAGCTCGGCCCCGTTCATTAGCGTTTCCGTGGTTGGGTAGCATGACAGGTTCGACTATAGTTGACCTCCGCCTGGTACCTCCCTCGTTGGGTTCGGTTCCAAGTGTTTCCTCGGGTTGGCGTTCGGACTGAGTTCGGTCTCGGCTCTTACCACGGCTGCTTCTACCGTTAGCTTCTTCGAAGAAGGAAGATCTTTGCTGCCTCTGAGATCCTCCAGACTGGGACTCGCCCCATGATTCAGTGTTGCGGTTGGACTCTTCAGCATCCCTTAAGCGTGACATGAGTTGGTCCACCAAGGCTTCCTGCTGGGATGTAAAGCGGTTAGTCACTTCAGCCACAACCCTGTCTAGATCTGCCCTAGTAATTGCTACCGGCTGTCCCGTGGCAGGGGTTGTTGGATTTGCCTGACCTTCATTTGGTACTACTGTTGGAATGGGACAATTTACTTGATCTGTGACCACTGGATCTGGAATACTGCTAGTTGCGATGTTATTTCCTTTGTTAACATCTTTCTTCTGCTTGGGAGGCATGTCTTCCAAGCAATGAGCGATGCTGCTAGGAAGAAGGTCAAGTGGGAGAAGCTGAAGTCTTGTGTTTAGCTCTCAGTGAAAGCACCAAAAATGTTTGCGCAAAAAATGGGCAAACACCTCCAAGTCGTATGATTTAGTTGATTTTATGTTGTTTTTAATGATCTGGGTGATTTATGCAAATATATGAAAAGCAGGGACTAAACTGTAAAAGACACACAGATTTATAGTGGTTCGGCCAGAATGTGCCTACGTCCACTTTATATGTTATTCTCCTTTACTGTTCAGATTACAAGTACAAAGCTTTGATACAAGTATATGAAAGTTGTTTGAAAGTCCTATCCGTGCTTGAGCTCTCAAACTTGTCCGCCATTGTTGTACCCCTACCCCTCTATTTATAGAGTGAGGCTGGGGGTAGGGGTCTTGGATGTATGTAGCTGCTGGTGGGCCTGGGCTGATGTAATCTGGCCTGGCAACGTTGGTTCGGTGATCCCCTGGTCCGGTGGAGAGCGGAGAAAAGGGATGGTTCGGTGATTGGTTGGTTCGGTAGTGGTTGGGATTGGTTCTGGTTCGGTAGTGATACTTTGGGTTTGGTTCAGTAGGTAGCAGAGTGGCTGGTTCGGTAGGCATGGGAAGGGGGTTGGTTCGGCAGGGTCTTGGAGATAGCTGGTTCGGTAGGCATGGGAAGGGGGTTGGTTCGGCAGGGTCTTGGAGATAGCTGGTTCGGTAGGCATGGGAAGGGAGTTGGTTCGGCAGGGTCTTTCCTAGTCTTGATTCGGCATCAATGATCTGATGGTCTTGGTCCGGTGGAAACTTGGCCAACAGTTAAAACATTGCAATTTAAAATATTATGATGATATGCAAACAAACAAATTATTCTTGATTTCCTATCCCCATTCATTTGACTATCTATCTTAGTTATAGTTTCCAAGGTCACTATTAACCTAATAGTTTTCATGGGCCAACTAACAACCTGTTTAAAGCTAATGGACTATCTGTCCAGTCTCATAGTTTTTATGGGATCACTAAGAACCTATTGGCCCCTGCCAATAACTTCATTAATTTATAGGTTCTCCCTGAATCTATTAGTACCTCTAATAACTTCTCTCATATCATAGTTTTAATTTCTTGACTAAGAACCTATTGACTTCTATCAATAAATTTATCCAGAAATATTTTTCATAGGTATACTACAAACCTGTTGGCCCCTGCCAATAACACTCTTTAACCATAGTTTTCATGAATTTACAAGGAACCTGTCTAAACTGAAAACTACTTAATTAGTCTTTAGGAATCCTAAGTTCTGGTCTATCTGACCTCCTAGATACAATTCTACTCATACATGAGTTAATTCAATTTATATACACTACTGGGTCAACTTAGCTGGTTATTTTGCCCTTTCTCCCTAAAATACAGTTATGGGTCCATTACATAGTAATATGTATTTATAAGAAGCAAACATTATAACATATCAAAACCAACATTTATGGTTTAATATCCTTGAAATCATTTTCCACATGAAACATGGTTAATCCCTTTAATATATTATTTTATCAAGGAAAGCTTCTTCAAAAACTCCAAATTTAAAAGCCATTTAAAAGCTATTTTTTAGTGTCATGAGTTTTTCCATTAAAAATGAGATTGGGTTCTTTGTTTTGAAAACAAAGGCTTTCGAAACCTTAGACCTTTACTTTCAAAACCATTGGAAAACCTCTTTCGAAAGCATTCAAATCTTATTTTCAAAACACTAAGCATATGTCTTTCGAAATACTTTAAAACATCTCTTTTGAAACTATCAAAACATACCTTTCGAAAGTATTAAAGCATCACTTATTAACTCATAGAAGCATAGCTTTGAAACCATTTGAAATTACCTCTTTCGAAACCATTGGGTTTAATCTTCAACATATCTTTCGGGTCTTAGTGGATATAAGCGAAAGTACCACTTTCGAAACCATTAACCTTTAAAATGAAAATGATTGGGGAAAACTGATGGCGGAACCATCCCTTCGAAAACATTAATCATTTAAGTAAAACATTTTGATGGATAGCTTTGTAACCCCTTTCGAAGCCATTGCCTTCAAAACCTTTAGTATAAGTGGCTACTGGAACCCTTTCGAAAGCATTGGGAGGTGGCTTATTAAATTTATAAAACAAAAGCTACCTTTCGAACTCGTTGATGACTTCAATCCATTCGAAAGGCATAAAGGTGGCAGCATGGTTTCGAATGGGTTCAATCTACCCTTTCGAAAGCATTAATTTAAAAACAAGGCAACTCATTCAAAAGCTACCCTTCAAACAAAAAAGGCGGCAACTACTTCGAAAGCTATATTAAACCCTTTCAAAAGCACTCGTTTGAAAACAAGGCAAGTGGCATTTCTTTGGATAGTAAACTAAGGCCTCAATCCCTTCAAAAGCTTGGTCTCGACTCCATATCTGCCACCATTCTTCAATCCACTACGTACCAATGCATGGATACCTTGTGAATTTTTTTCGACTTGGTTGGGGCGGAAGTATAGGGTCAAAAGGTACCTATTGGAAGTTGCGAAACAATAAACTTATGAAAAACTGTTTTCATTGCCTTTTTAAGTAATACTTTTCAAATAACTTGACTATTTGTAAAAATATGATTGGTTGTCATAAACTTCACCAAAATCTTTTCTAAAAGACTGTCGGATTTATTCAGAAATTAATTAAAGATAATTAACAAAGAAGCCCTTCCCTTTAACAAAACTTGAGACTTTTAAGTCCTCTATCTTAAATAAATTAATTTACCTAGTAAATTACTTAGAAAAAAATCCCCAAAATCATTAATATTCAGTTTTAATATGTTATCTAATATATATAAATTTCGGACCCAAATTCCTTTATATAATTACCGAAATTAATTTCTAAACCCAATTATTCATATTCTCCTTTGAAAATTCATAATAAATTATCCATAGTTTTGATAATTATGAAAAATTAAACCCATCTCCAAAATAATGTTTTACATAACATATTAAATCCTAATGGCATTCAAAAACACAATAGATATAATTTTAGCCCTTAAAATCGAAATAAACATTCATAATTCGTGCTTGTTTAAATCAAACATATCATGAAATCTAAGCATATCATCATCTAATCATCATAAATATTTTAAACATAAAACCCGAAATCAAATGCTCTTTAAGACGAAAATAGAGATGGTTTTTATTATTATTCACCATGCTTAGGATAAGGAACTTGAGATTTGATATTTGATTAATTCCCCTTGCTTGATTGCTTGGCTTTAATTGATTTTTCCCCTTTTCTTTCCCTAGGTTATGGATGGCTTTAGCTTTCTAATTTACGTTTTAGAAATTTTGAATTGTGAACTTGTAGAGAAATGGGAACATGGGTTATGGGGTTATGGTGTTATGGTGACACCTAATCCCCATAATGCCCTTGACTCATTTCCTTATTGATTATCTAATAAAACAATTTCCATAATTCTTTTTTTTAATTAAGCATGGCCCTAATTAGATTTTCAAATCTCAATCCTTTTATCACCCATCATATTATTTCAAATTCAAAAAATTCAATTTTCAGTATTCCTATTTATGGCAACAATGAATAAAAGTATCACTATATTAATTCCTTTTCTGACTTCTTCTTCCAAGCGTAGGATAACCCCAAGGAGTTATGGGTTTTTCTACCGATTAGGGCTTTCCCTCTAATTAAATCTCCTAAATAATGTTATTAAAAATTAGGGGTTTTACAGGAGGGCAAGTGGCGAAAGCACCATTGGTAAAAGCACCGATTGATAAGGTTTCGAAGATTGAACCAGATATGGATAAGGCACATCTTGCACCAAGGAGCTGCTATAACTACCATATGCTAGGTCATTTTGCTAGGGAGTGTCCGATGCTTCAAAGGTGGGAACATCCTCGAGCTTTCGCACTAGCTTCAACACCTTCTATTTCCATCGTAACAAAGGGAAAGCAAGTTTTAGAAGGTATTCTATCTATTTTTGGCATTCCTATTCATGTATTATTTGATACTAATGCTTCTTTAAGTTTTATTTCTCGTACTCTCGTTGATAGATTGAAACTTGAGCCAATTATGACTTTGGACTCTATTTGTGCATCAGACCCTGTTGGAGGTTCAGCTAGTCTTAGAATGGTTTGTTTAGGAGTTCCGATTTCTATCTTTGACCAACTCTTCCCTATTAATATGTATATTTTGGGCTTTATGGGTTGTATTGTTTTGCTTGGGATAGATTGGTTATCGTGAAATAATGCAGTCTTGGTGTTAACCCTCTCTTATTCATGACTTGGCGACCTATTCGACTCAACGACCTAAGGGAATAAGCGACTTAACTATCCAAGGATAAGCGACTTAACGACCTATAGCAGGGCACAACCTAACGACCTAAAGCACAAAGCGGCTCAATATGACACAACTCAACGAATTAAGGAGCTCCAGCAACCTGGCGACCTAGAGACTCCTGCGACCCAACGGGTTAACGACCTAGCAACTCAATGAAGGCAACGACCTAACGACTTAAGGAGAGAGCGACCTAACAACCTAACAAGCTTCAGAGTTAAGCCGCATGCACACCGCTTCTTCCATTAGGTCGCTAACGACCTAAGCAAGCCAAGACAACTCCTGTGCTACACATGCTAAGTCACTCACAACATATATCTCGTCCAGGTTGATTCCATTAAGTGGCCAACGACCTATGCTACCTCATGATCATTCTTAGGTCGCAACTCCCTAGGTCGCTCACGACCTATGACATGGCCGACCTAAGCCCAGCTTCTCCTTTTAATACCCCGGCTACTCCGCATTACAATAGGGAGGAATTTTCTGGAGTGCCAAGACTTTGCTGTTTTCATGACTTCTACACTTGTTCCCACACTTGAAACGCAAAAGACACTTCAAAGAACCTTCGGAAAAGATCAAGTTCATTCAAGATGAATTCAAAGAGCTTTTTTGCATCAAAGTTCTAACTATCTGTCTCAATTGTGTTGTAATTGAAGAATTACTGTCTAATTTGTAATAAATCAGTAATAGAAGAGATTGAGTGGACGTAGGCTTGACTTTGAGCCGAACCACTATAAAAACTGTTGCCTCTTTACTATTTTCTGCTTTTTTCTGCTTGCTTTTAGTTCCCGTATCAACGGGTGGTGCTTTCGCTATATCACAACTCACACCGGGGTGTTAGCGTACATTTTTAGCGTTAACATTTTTGGTGCTTTCATTGAGAGTTGAACTCAGGAGTGCTCTCATCATTGCTTCACAAAGATTTGTGGAAAGACTCTCCCTCAGAACCAGAAGTCTATCCGAAATTATGGCTCCTGGAAGGAGAAGTAAATCTACTAGATCTGGAAATGCTTATGACAACACCGCCACTTCTCCCACATCAAATCAAGCGGCTCCTAGTGTTGGAGTCACAAGGGCGGAATTGGATGCTGTAGTGCCTGGGTTGTATCAACAAATGGAAGCCTAGAACATTTTGATGTTGGATAAGTTGAATGCTTTGCTTGGAGTTAACCAGCCACCAGAAAATAATGAAGAAACCTCTACTGAGGATGTTCATGATTCCCAAGGGAAAAGTATTCCTTAGAGGGCAACTGGCACCACCGAAGGTGCACCTCCCCAAGCTGGGGGTTCAAGGCCGCAGCCAACTCTTCGTGAACGTTTGTCCAGGCAAACTTCCAAAAAAGTAGCTGACGTCTGTCCCGCGGAGCCTCTAAACGATGAGGAGTACATCTTGGGAATGATTCGACAAATTATGAAAGAGAGCATGCAAAGGGAGGAATATGAAAGTGACTGGGGATTTGCTCCAAGCAAAACTCCTTTTACTGAAAGAATTCTGAAGGCTAAATTTCTGAAGAAGTTTGTTCCCCCCACTATTACAGCTTATCGGGGGACAAGCGATCCTAACCAGTTCTTATACAAGTATGACTGGCATATGACAGGTGCCAGAGCAACGGACGAGATCAAGTGTAGATACTTTCCTGTGTACTTGGAGGGAGTGGCCCTGCTTTGGTTCACGAAGCTGCCTGTTCGATCCGTGGATCAGTTCTCCAATCTAACTCGGAAATTAAAAGATCAGTTCAGGTTATATGCTTCGAAGGCCAAGGACATAATGTCACTATCCAGCCTCGAACAAAGCCCCGGAGAGTCTATCAAATCTTTCTTAAACCGCTTCAATATAGCCTTGGCCGAAGTTGATAATGCAGAGCCTCGGATGATTCTGACTTACTTGATGTGAGCTATTGACAAATCAAGTGAATTCGGAAAATTGCTAAAGATGAAAGAGCCAAATTCACTTGAGAAGTCCTACAAGAAGGCCGATGAATTCATGTGCTTAGAAAGCCGTCCTGTGTCAGCAAAAGTAGACGTGGCTGAGGTTAAGAATAACAATGTTGCTTCTAACAAAAAGGAATCTGGTGGCCAGAAGAGGGAGAATGACTTAGGAAAGAGTAGAGAGATGTGAAGAAAAATCGCCGCTTTCAACCTTTATATTTTACTCCCTTGACTGATACTCCAGAAATTATTTTTTTCGCAACCAAGGATGCTATCGAATACCCCAAACCACCTGAGATGAAGCCTGGTAAAATTGTTGTGCATAATGGGAGATTCTGTCGGTTCCACAATCAACCTAGCCACGACACTAATGAATGTCACCATTTAAAGAATTTGATTGAAGAGCTGTTGAGACAGAATAAACTACAACAATATGTGAAGAGAAACAGAAGTAACCCGACCTCATCTACTCAGGGGCAGCAAGTTCCTGCTCATTAATCCAACTCAGGTGAGAGGACTGCAGCGAAGGAATCTGAAAGGCCTGTCATTAATGTTATCACAGGGTGTCCTCACCCAGCTGGCAGAAGTTGGGGTGGGATGGAAAGAAATGCTCACGCTTTGAGATATGCCCCGGCGAAAGAAAATGTTTTTGTCTTGGAAGATGCTGCACCTTTAAAACAGCAAAGAACTTTTAACGATGACATCATATTCCGGGCTAAAGACTCTGTTGGAGTTGAGGCTCCCACCATGGATCCTTTGGTAATATCTGCAGGCATCAAATCAGCCATTGTAAGAAGGGTGCTTATTGACTGCGGTGCCTCTTGCAATATCCTCTTCAGAAAGACATTTGATCAGATGAAAATTCATATGGATGATGTCCAAGCTTCCTCACAGAAGATTGTTGGGTTCACTGGAGAACCAAAACAGCCTATTGGGACTATTGACTTATTTGTAGAACTTTGAGAAGGGGAAAAGAAGGTGGTCCGAAAGAAAACTTTTGTGATTGTTGATGAATTCTCCACTTACAATGCCTTCTTGGGTCGACCAACTCTTGCCGCATTCAAGGCCATTCTCGCCCCATGGTGCCTGATTATGAAGTTCCCCACTGATAATGGTGTCGGTGTTGTGAAAGGAGACCAAAATGTCGGGCGAGAATGCTATTTCATAGAGTTACGGGAAAGAAAGAAAAGATAAATGGGTAAGGGTGCGGTAGCTCTGCTCCACATCAAAGAGCCCACCTTGTAGCAATTATGGGGTGGACCCTGCACTGGTGAGCATAGTGGTGCACGTAAAGAGATTGACCCCAAAAAAACCAGTGCAGGGGATAGTAGAGTGGTGCCGGTGGAAGTGATGGTGCCAATACCTGTTGACCCGAACGATCCAAACAAGGTGCTGAATGTGGGTTCACAACTTGGTGTGACAATTTAGAATATGCTGATATCATTCTTGAAAGCAAACCTGGATGTATTCGCTTGGAGTCATGCCGACATGTGTGGAATATCTCCAGAAATCGCAGTGCATGCTTTGAATATTGATCCAAAATTCACACCCATAAAGCAGAAAAGAAGAACACAGGGTCTTGAGAGGTCAACAGCATTAAAAGAAGAAGTAGATCGGCTCATGGAAAATGGCTTCATCAGAGAATCCACTTATCCAAATTGGGTTTCTAATCCGGTGTTGGTTAAAAAAGCAAATGGGAAGTGGAGAGTATGCATCGAATTTTCAGAGTTGAACAAAGCATGCCCCAAAGACTGTTTCCAGTTGCCCAGAATTGATCAGTTGGTGGATGGAACAACCGGGCATGAATTATTGTCTTTTATGGATGCTTACTCAGGATACAATAAAATCATGATGCATGAGCCAGATCAGGAGGACACGAGCTTCATCACTGATGTTGGTCTTTACTGTTATAAAGTCATGCCCTTCGGACTAAAGAACGTGGGGGCAACTTATCAAAGACTTGTTAATGCCATGTTCAAACCCCAGATTGGGAATACTATGGAAGTATATGTTGATGATATGTTGGTAAAATTGAAGAAGGCAGTAGACCACATGGATCATTTGGCAGAAATGTTCGCGGTCCTCCGTAAGTATGGGATGAAGCTAAATCCTCTGAAATGTTCATTCGGAGTAGAGTCAAAGCCCCTAGAACAAAGAAGGAATTGCAAAGCCTCAACGAGAAAGGCACTGCTTTGAGTCGATTTATTTCCAGGGTCACTGATAAATGCATTCCCTTCTTTGACGCTCTGAAGAAAGGAAAGAAAAACTTTGAATGGACTCCTGAATGTCAGAAAGCTTTTGATGAACTGAATCGTCACATGGAAATGCCTCCAATACTTTCTCAGCCCAGCAATGGTGAAGATCTCTTCATATACTTAGTGGTTTCATCTCATGCTCTCAGTGCAGCATTGGTATGGGAAGACGCAAAAGTTCAGCGCCCGGTTTATTACATCAGCAAAAGATTCACTAGGGCGGAGATGAATTATTCAAAGCTGGAAAAGCTCGCATATTGTCTGTTAATTGCGTCCAGAAAGTTGAGGCCATATTTCCAGGCTCATCCTATTAAAGTCCTCACTGATCAACCTCTAAAGCAAGTCCTATTTCGCCTTGAAACTTTGGGTCGTCTTCTGAAGTGGAATATTGAACTCAGCCAATACGATATCACCTACCATCCCCGAAGAGCAATCAATGGACAAGCTTTAGCAGATTTTATTGCAGAATACACAGATAAAGGTGTTAGTGAGGAAGAGGTGGCTGATGACATCCTGATCCGATGGAAATTTTATGTTGATGGTGCAAGAAATGACTATTGTTCCAGAGCTGGGGTTGTGCTTGAAACCCCCGAAGGGCGGTCATTGTGTTATGCATTGAGATTAGAATTTCCTTCGATAAATAATGAAGCCGAATATGAAGCTCTTATTGCCGGCTTGAAGATTGCTAAAGAACCGAACATCAAAGTATTGCAGATCTTCGGTGATTCCTAGCTTATTGTATGCCAAGTCAAGAAAGAGTTTCAAACTAAAGGAGGAAATCTGCCTGCTTACCTGTCAAAGTCCTGGGAGCTTCTCGATGATTTTGATCATTATACAATATGCCATATACCCCGGGAAGAGAACATGAAGGCAGATTCTCTCGCAAAATATTCAAGCTCTGGCAAAGCTCAATTATTAGGATTGGTCCCTATGGAAGTCTTGACAGCTCCAAGTACTGATGAGATTGATATTGACTGGATCATGGCTGTATCTCAAGAGCAGGAGTCGTGGATGACCCCGATCAAGGATTATCTACTCAACGGCTCCCTGCCAGAAAACTCAAAAGAGCGCCAGAAGCTGTTAAGAAAAGCCCTGAGATATGTAATTCAAGACGGCCATTTGTACAGATGAGGATTCTCGATGCCATTACTCCGATGTGTAACCAAAGAAGAGGCTAAGAAAATTTTAGCTGAGGTGCACGGAGGAGAGTGTGGGGATCATTCAGGTGGCCAAACTCTTGCAAAGAAAATTCTCCGCTATAGGTATTTATGGCCAGATATTAATCAAGATGCTGCTAGCTACTCCCGAAAGTGTGACAGATGCCAGAGATTTGCAAAAATCCTAAGAGCACCTTCCACTGAGCTAACACAGATGGTCAGTCCATGGCCATTCGCCATTTGGGGGATAGATCTCATTGGGCCTTTGCCGATTGCCAAGTCCAGAATCAGATATGCTATTGTTGCTGTTGATTATTTCACTAAATGGGCCGAAGCTGAACCATTGGCTACTATTACCTCTAAAAAGATGATAAATTTTGTGACTAAAAATATCATTTGCAGGTATGGTGTGCCTGAGAAGATAATCACAGACAATTGTACCCAATTCGATAGCGAAGAATTCCAGGACTTTTGCAGGCGATTCAAGATCCGAAAAGGCTTCTCAGCAGTGGCTCATCCGTAGGCAAACGGGCAAGTGGTAGCAGTAAACAAAATTATCAAATCAACCATCAAAAAATAGCTGGAAAAAGCAAAAGGTGGTTGGGTCGATAAGCTGCCACTAGCACTTTGGGCATATAGAACTACCCACAAAACTGCGACTGGGAACACTCCATTCTCATTAGCATATGGATCAGAAGCAATGTTTCCCGTGGAAATAGAGGTCCCATCACACAGGAGAATTCATTTCAACCAAGCTGAAAATGAAAAGCTGCAACTTGAAGCACTTGACTTGCTTGATGAAAGAAGGAAAGAAGCTGAGCTCAGAGTTGCAGCTCATCAGCAAAGGATAGCCAGGCACTTCAATTCTAAAGTTCGCCAACGCAACTTTGAAATTGGGGATCTAGTCTTGAAAAGGGTCATGACAGCAACAAGAGTGTTTGGGCTAAACTGGGAAGGGCCATATGTCATAGGCAAAAAAAATTTTGATGGAACTTTCAAGCTCACAACTGTCGAAGGAGACCCAATTCCGAAAGCCTGGAACAGCAATCACTTGCGTCCATATTTTACTTAGAAGCTATGCTTAAATTTGTAAAATGATTATGGATGTATCATTCTTGTATTGCAATCCATTGTAAAATCGGTGTGAATCAATAATAAGAACTATAAAGTGGATGTAGGCCCAATACTTGGCCGAACCACTATAAACCTTATGTTCTCTACTACTATAAAATGCCTGTCTCATTTCGATGTGCAAATATCTTAAATATGTTGCTAAAATGTCGATTTAATATTGAAGGCTATCAAAGCAAAGCTTACCTATTCAACACATCGTAAGGCCAAGCGATTCCTACAAATCACTCGACAAACAAATGTTAGTCCACAAAAATTCCAGATTCAATTCCTACATAAGAAGTGCTTCTCACAAACAGTTGATGATTCCACCGAAAGGGGCACCTTCCCAAAGTGAAGGTTCCAGGCCCTTGCTAATTGATTGCGATCGTTTGTGCAAATAGACATCCAGTTAAGTAGCATGCGCCTGCCCCGTGGATTCACTTAACAATGAAGTACACTTCTCTGGAAGAATCAAACAACCTGAAAAATAAAGGAACATGTGCTTGGAGGTGATAACGAGGAATCGCTGAGGGACAGATGGGAAAAGACATGGGCAAGCACACAAAAACAGCCAAAATGGAATCTTGTCTCTCAACAAAAAAGGTTGGTGGAACCACCGAAGGGGCACCTTCCCAAAGTGAAGATTCCAGGCCCTTGCTAGTTAATTGTGATTGTTTGTGCAAACAAACATCCAGTTAGGTAGCTTGCGTCTGCTCCGTGGAACCACTTAACTGTGAGATGCAACCTTCCTGCCAAATAAAGCCCTCTTCGGAGGCACACTTCTACTCTCAAGGGAAGATCAATTTCTCCAAAATGAGAACATTCTTCCCCAAAAAAGTTGAAGTGCCAAAGAAAGCCCTCCAACGAGGCACGCTGAAAAATGAAAATGCTTTCCTCAAACAAAAAGGTTGGTGGAACCAACGAAGGGACACCTTCCCAAAGTGAAGGCACCAGGCCCTTGCTAACAAATTGTGATCGTCCGTACAAACGAACATCCAATTAGGTAGCTTGCGTCTGCCCCGTGGATCCATTTAACTGTGATAAGTAACTTTCAGGCGAACAAATAAAGCCCTCTTCGAAGGCACACTTCAAAGCCCTCTTCGGAGGCACACTTCAAAGCCCTCTTTGGAGGCACACTTCTACTCTCAAGGGAAGATCAATTTCTCCAAAATGAGAACATTCTTCCCCAAAAAAGTTGAAGTGCCAAATAAAGCCCTCTAACGAGGCACGCCCAAAAAAGAAATGTTATCTCTTGAGAAAGTCTTTGATGGAACCATCGAAGGGGCACCTTCTCAAAAAGAAGGTTCTAGACCGCAGCTAACTGCTCGCGATCGTTTGTGCAAACCAAATATCTGATAAAGCAATTGACGCCTGTCCCGTGGGCCCACTTAGCGATGAGAAATAACTTTCTGGCAAACAAATCAAAGCCCTCTTCGGAGGCCCGCTTCACCGCGTAGGGGAATCCACTTTTCAAAAATAAAACTGACCATCTCCGAAAGTTGAAGTGTAAAAAAAAACTTCTTTTATACAAGGCACTCTACTAGAGCAGAATAATGTTTCCTTAAAATGGAAAAATTATTCTCCAGAGTAAGAGTACAAGTCTTTTCAAAATGGAGAAGATTGCAATAAGCCGTGGTATGGGGGCAATATAGCTACATTAATAAAAGCAATGCTCAAGCAGCATACCACGAGCTCACTGCAGTATCATACAAAGAAAATAAAGAAACTTGTGCTGAAATAGGGAATAAATGCATTCACAAATACAGAAAAAAGATTGTACAAGTAAGAAGAGTCATTTTATTCCATACTATAAAAGATTTGTACACATGTGCAGGTTTCAAAAAGTGGGGGCCGGTACCCGCACAATCTCCAGTCAATACAAGTCTTTAGATACAAGCAAAAAGCAGGACAAGAAGGATAAAACCAGACTCATTACTTCTTCTTCCCGCCGCCTTTGGAGCCCTCGCCTGGCCTAATTTTTAACTTCTTGAGTCGGCCTAAACGAGTCATGGAAGTAGGAGAAAGAGGTGCAATTGGGTCCTCTTCCGCTTTCTCATCGCTAGCAGAAGCGTCCTTAGCAGAAGCATCCTTCTTTTTCTTTGAAACTCCATGCTTTCCCCTCTTCCTTGAAGAAGATTCGCTGCCCGGAGTGACCAGATCAATCAGCTTTGTATCATCAACAGTAAATTTCTCCGGGGTCCTCTCACCCTCCTCAAGTTCTCCGGCTTTCTGCTCTTGTGAAGCGGCTGAGTCATCTAAGCCTTGAAGTGCTCCTATTTGTTCTTCTTGCGACCCCGGTTGAGAAGCAGAAGGAGGAGTAACTTGAAGAGGTGGAGGGGCAACAGTTGGAGGAGGCGAAGCCTGTACAACACTTGTTGTTTTCACTACGGAAGAAGAAAAGTTAAACATCAGTATTCCTCGCAAAGAGAGGAGATAGTGGCACGTCGAGGCTTAAGTAAAAAGCAAGAAGTTCATCGAGCTCATGTGAAGCAAACGAGTAGTCCATTTGAGCTGGATCAGTGTTGAAGTTACCTGGAGAGCTTGGCTTCATCACGTCAATTTCAAAATCTTGGGCTTCGGTGCTTTCTTGGGCCTCATCTTCAGCATGAGCAGTTGTAATTTCGGTTTCGGCTTTCGTAGGAGGCGGAGAGTGGGAACTGGATCCAATAATATCAATGTCGACCGAAGCCGAAGGACGAGTTAGGTCAGTCAAAGGTACCTTCCCTAGATGCTCTCCTCCCACCGCTCCGGCTCGTTCCTTGGCAAGTTGTTCTTTCCCTCTCGCAAGGGCGGCACGACCCTCATCATCCAAATAATGAGCCTCAAAATCCTCCTCAGTGTAGCCAGCATCTCTAAGCACTTCAACTGCTTCCTCACACACTTCAGCCAGGGTAACCTCATACTTTTGGCCCAAAAATGAAAGACTGCCACGCCCCAAGACGCTGAGAACATAAAACTCGAATAGAGTGGAGCTAATGTTGGCCTTAGTCGCCTTATGCGAGTGTTCAGCTGCTGCTTTTCCAGCAATGGCCTCGTCACGCTCTTTTTCAGCCTTAGAAAGCTGGGCCTTTAACATTGTAATCTCCAAATCTTGGGAGCTAGTCTTTTCCCGTAGCTGAGCAGCATCTTTGCGGTAAATTTCTACGATTTTCCGCTCCGCCTCAAGTTTAGCCTTAGCATCTCGTTGAGTAGCGTGTGCGTCTCTTACTTGCTTTTGGAGAACCTCTTCCTTTTGAGTATAAGAAGTGGAAGAGGTGGCAAGATCATCTTTAAGCTTCTTGATTTCAGCCTCAAGTTCCTCGTTGTGGGCGGTGATGCTTTTCATCTCCGTATCATGCTGATCAAGAACTTTTTCCCACTCAGACTTATCACTCTCCATGGTCAGCATAGCCTCGAGATTTAAGCGATTTACTCTCTGAAGCTCATCAACTAGTTTTTGCCAGCCGGACATTCTTTCAATATCAAGCTTGACAGCGTTAAGATTTCTCAGCATGGCCTGTTTATCAATTGGAACCAAGTCTAGAACGAAACGTACTCCTTTCAAACACCAATGCGGAAATCAGCTTTGGAGTGCAGGCGGAGGCTTCTCAACATGATAAGAAGGCCTATTAATGATTGCTTGAATATCAGCTCTTTTAAGGGCAGTAGAGCTGGAAGGGATGTCTAAAGAGATAGAAGCAGCGGGCACTTGAGAAATTTCAGATGTAAACTTTTCGCTGAGCTTGGCTCGCTTGCTTGGATATTCAGCTATATGACTCTTCCCCTTATCACCATGAGACTTTCTTTTATGGGAGTCATCATCCCTTTGGTAAGAGTCATGACGGTCGTCTCTTCTTCCATACCACTCCTCATAAGCCTGCCTTTCACGAGCTTTCCTAGCTGCTCTTTCCTCATCAGTCTCCCTAGGTGCTGGAAGATAGCGCCTGGGATCATAAGAATCACGCCTCGCATAGCGTTGAAAGTCATCATAATATGAGCCGCTGCGTCCCATGGGAGAACCTGAAAGTGAAAAAGAGACAAATTTAGAAATCTCCGAAATAAAGAAGCTAAGTGCGCATAATTTCCAAAAATCCTAAGTGTGTGTGGCGTGCGAACTACGCACGTCAAGCTACAAACCACTCTTTGGCTTAGGAGTGAAGTCGGCTTTTGCAGCAGGAGTCAACTCCTGGGTTGATGGAATTGATCGCAGGATGGATGTCGCTTCGATCATGGGAGAAGCAAGTTTAGGAGTGGTGGTGTCATCTTTAAAGAGCTCATGGGAAGTCACCATAAGATCGCTTAGTCCCCCAAAGATATCATCACCATCATGCCCAACAGAATGGGTTATATCAGCAGTGCCCTCTTCAGCACGTTTTGCACTCTCCGTAACGGAGCTTTCTTTCTCCGCTCCCTCATCAGCTTCTCCAGTAGCCTTCCCAGAATGTTGAGAAAATTCCTCTTCTTCAATAACTGGGGGAAGTTTAGATTTGCTAGATAACCCCACACCGTCAGTAGTACTGGAGCATTTCACTAATGAAGTCTCTACAATAAGTTCCTTCGGTGCAAGTTCCTCTACGGAGGCTGGGGCATTTGACGCTTTGATGTGCACGTAAATGTGTATATTTTTACCACCATATTTAATCTATTTAAATTAAATAAATGATCATATCGGGTATTTTAACTTGTTTAAACCAGGCTCTATCGATTTAGAAAACCGTCAAACGAATTTAGAAATAAAAATAACCGCAAGCGCACGACGTACACTTGTAGTACATGGCGAATACGGGTCGATCCGTAGGGAATTGATGATTTTAAAATTCTATTCAATCAAATTAGCCAAAGTTGAAGGTGTGGTTAGCTAAAAATGTAAGAAACTAACAAAAACTAGCAAAAGAAAAATAGATAAAAATATGAGAGTTAAATGACAATTTAGAGATAAATCCACTATCTAGATCATATAATTCAACAATTAATGAAATCATGATCTCTTTTTTGGTCATAAGTGAGTTTAAATGATGTGTTTATCATAAGTATGGCTCATTTGTGCTATTAGCTCAACATAAGCCATCAAACTATAACACAACCTTTAAACCACTTACTAATTCTCATGAAAATGACAACAAAGTTGAAAACGAAATCTATTTTAAGTATGGCCTATTAACTATTAATTAGAAATATAGACCATCAAATTTGAATTTCAAATCACTTTCTTATGCCATAATCATATTTTGATGAAGAGGCATTTGTGTTAGTGATTGTCTAAGCATAGCCTATTTGGTGTCAACAATATAGACTATCAAATTCAAAACAAAAACAACAAATTAAACCACTTCAAGCATTGTCATTAAGCACAAAAAGAGAGCTATAATTATCAAAATGTTGAAGCTACATGATTAGAGGCTTCATTAACCCTAAATTGAAGGGATTAGCCTCTCATATTTGTTATAAAAACAACAAATATAGCTTGCAACATGAAAGACAAAGAAAAGGAAAAAGAGAGCAAAGTAAAGAAAAAAAACTATTCTACTTGCATGAAAAATAAATCTACACTACTAACATGAAAGTAAATAAACAAAAGAAGCATGAAAAAGAAAGAGAGCACTAATTAACATTGCAAAGAAAAAATGAAAGTTACATGAAAATAAAAATGGCTAAGTAGCCATGGAAAAGAGAAAGAGAACTTGTCTTTTATTTTGAGCCTAAACTAAACTAAAGAGAGACTAAGGGAGAGAGTTACATGAAACATAAGGGGATTTTTATACATGTGTTAAACCCTAATTCATATTTTTGGGAATGCCAAAAATACCCACTTAGGAAGTGTGGAGGCCAAGTAATCATTAGCTTCAAATAATCCTCATTTAAGTGTACATGAAGCCATTAATTCCATAAGCATGTGCATTAGCCTCTAATTTGTACATTAAGGTAGGTGGGTAAGTGGGGTCCTCCATTATCTTCACTTTGAATTATTTCCACCTTCATTTGTTCTATTCACTCTTGTACATGCATGTATCATCATGAAACCACTTGTATATGAAGCCAAATTCCTTTAAAAAATATATAAATTTCTAATTAAATTTTCTCAAATTAATATACGCACAAAAATGACCATTTTGCCCTTGGATGAAGATGAATATGTGACGATTTGAAAATAATATGAATTTTGGTTTAAACAAGTTAAAATATCCGATATGATCATTTATTTAATTTAAATAGATTAAATATGGTGGTAAAAATATACACATTTACGTGCACATCACGCTTCTTCTTGAGAACTGGGGGCATCACGGGACTGAATGGATCGAGAAGAGTGCAAGAGTCCGAATTGGTGCAAAAATTCGTTCTTCTGTAGAAACTTAATACTTCTCTCGTTGACAGCTACGTCACTCAATCTCTCGAAAGTTGATTTGTGAGCAGAATCTTTAGAGGGAGGAGGAAGTGCTGCAAAAGTAAAGAATGAAGTTAGCACTTGACGACTCGAATTTTGAAAGGCTTAGAAATGAAGAAAACAAAGATAGGTAGTCTTACTTCCTATTCTCCAGATACCGTAGAATCCCGGAGGGCAACGAACAAAGAAGAACTGGTTTAAAAACCCATGAGCGCTCTCGGGCAGATCCGTAATTAGTTTGTGGTTCCTTGTGCTCCTTACAAGAGTAATGGAAGGGTGATCTTTGTTCCTCCTGAATGAACACAAATAGCAGATTTCCTCGAAGCTTGGGAGGCGATTGAGCGTCCTCCTAAATAGTGCACATAACCCCATCAAAATTGCATAGCCATTAGGGTGCAACTGGAATGGAGAAATAGTTAATCGAAGGAGAAGTGTTCTAAGAAAGTCGTTGAAGGGGGGAATAGCTCCATTCAGACACATTTGACGATTGACTGCAACGAAGCCAGGTGGTGACCTATCGGCAGTGTCATTTACACCTGGGAGCAGAGCATCCGCTTCAGCAATGCCAAATTGAATACATAGCTGGTTGAAGGTCCGTTGGTTCAATGAAGTTGGAACTCTTTCTGGAGGATTCTCCAAAGGGTCAGCCATTGGGAAAAATTCATCGGTCTGATCTACTATTTCTTCTTGCACTTGTTAAGAAGCCATTCTACACAAGGAACTAGATATTCAAATATGAAGGTGCATGTTTCCTAAAAGCATGTGAAGTGTTGTGCAAAGCTACTGAAATAACAAGTAAATAAAGTAAAACTTGAAATAATACTGGTTGGCGCACGTTAATTCAGGAAGATTCAAGGCTTGTTATTGTATCAAAACTAAGTGTAGTATCAATGCAGATAATATTCAGTGATAAGCAGTTATAACTATCTGAATTTTGCGTTGATGCTTCATTTAAGTCAGTTGATTCATAGCATTTCACTTTTTATCAGATTCATATTATTTTACTTAAGCAAAATATTATCTCTTTGACATAATCCATCACTCGATGTGGGCAGTTGATGGTGAGTATATTTGTCCTAGTTTTCTGCAAATGTTGTATTTAATAGGTTGTTAGCTTAAAAGGTAATACAATCTGTGAAAGAGTGCAATAAGTTCAAGCAGATCATTCTGGCAGTTCAAGTTGGAAACTCAATCAAGTTCTGTAAAATTCTACAAGTGTTCAAACGACTTAACATAGGTCGTCCAGATCATGTCCAAACGACTTAGCATAGGTCGGGCTTCCCTAACTCACTTTGCTCGAGTTATGGAGTTCATCAGTCATGTTCCTACGAGTTAAAGCTATGCTGCGGGTTAAATTAGGTCGTGATGATTCTATAAGTCGTTCTGCTTTAAGTCGTGTGCTATTCTGGCAAGATAAGTCACATGTCAAATGAGTCGCAGTCCCTTATGTCGTTCAGAGTTTGATGTTAAGTCGCTAAGTCGTTCACTAAGTTAAGACGTGCGATTCATGTCCAAACTACTAAGCCCAAGGTCGTTCGAAGCTCCTAAGTCAAGCACTTCCTAACTCTCCTTAACCCACTAACTCCTCTTCATTCAACAACTCACTTAACTCACTAACTCGTTAACTCGTAACCAGATAACCCGTTAACATCTCTACAACAAAATCCATCATCTCTCCACACCACCAAATCATCCAAAACCGAGTGGAATCGCCTCAGATCCATCATAGATCCGATGCACTGCTGCGTTCTCATGAATTACAATGGCAACATGTCCAATGACGATCAAAAAACGATCGTAACATGACTCGTGGTGAAATACGGCACATGAAATTGGATTAGGGTCGGAAAATGGGGGATTCACGATTCGGTGATGGTCGTGGTTGGATAATGATCAGATTCACTTACGTAGTGTGATGTTGAAGATGATCGACGACTGGTTAGTTTGAATTCTTCTTCGAGAGCTCGGAAATTCTTCAATGGTAGGTTAGAGTGTTAGAGCAGGTGAAGAGAAGAAGGAGTGACCTAAGCAACTTATATACAGGGGCAGTGGAACTCGAATCGGCACGAACGACCTAGCTCTCTCATAAGTCGCTCACGACTTAGCGACTCAGGATGGCACGAGTTAAAAGGCATCGAAGCACACGACCTAGCCTCTAGGCGTATACTTCGAGGGGCAAGTGTTAACCTTCTCTTATTCACGACTTGGCAACCTATTCGACTCAACGACCTAAGGGAATAAGCGACTTAACTATCCAAGGCATAAGCGACTTAACGACCTATAGCAGGGCACGACCTAACGACCTAAAGCACAAAGCCGCTCAATATGACACAACTCAAGGACTTAAGGAGCTCCAACGACCTAGCGACCTAGAGACTCCTGCAACCCTCTGGGTTAATGACCTTGCAACTCAATGAAGGCAACGACCTAATGACTTAAGGAGAGAGCGACCTAACAACCTAACAACCTTCAAAGTTAAGCCGCATGCACACCGCTTCTTCCATTAGGTCGCTAACGAACTAAGCATGCCAAGATAAATCCTGTGCTACACATGCTAAGTCGCTCACAACATATATCTCGTCCAGGATGACTCCATTAAGTCGCCAACGACCTATGCTACCTCGTGATCATTCTTAGGTCGCAACTCCCTAGGTCGCTCACGACGTATGACATGGCCGACCTAAGCCCAGCTTCTCCTATAAATACCCCGCCTACTCCGCATTGCAAGGGGGAGGAATTTTCTGGAGCGCTAAGACTTTGTTGTTTTCACGACTTCTACACTTGTTCCAACACTCGAAACGCAAAAGACACTTCAAAGAACCTTCGGAAAAGATCAAGTTCATTCAAGATGAATTCAAAGAGCTTTTCTGCATTAAAGTTCTAACTATCTGTCTCTATTTTGTTGTAATTGAAGAATTACCGTCTAATTTGTAATCAAATCAGTAATAGAAGAGATTAAGTGGACGTAGGCTTGACTTTGAGCCGAACCACTATAAAAATTGTTGCCTCTTTACTATTTTCTGCTTTTTTCTGCTTGCTTTTAGTTCCCGTATCAATGGGTGGTGCTTTCGCTATATCACAACTCACACCGGTGTGTTTGCGTACATTTTTAGCGTTAACACTTGGATTGTGATAAGCGAACAGTTTTATTGAAGAAGGGGATCGAGCTATGATTACAGATTGTAATGGACCTTGCTCACTTATGACTAATTTCCTTTATTCTCTTAAAGTGGCGAAAGAGGAGTTAGTTTTAATCCCTATTGTTTAGCAATTTAGGGATATCTTCAAAGAGGTGTTAGGTTTACCACCTCACGGGGAGATAGAATTTCACATTGATTTCGTAAAGGATGTAAAGCCTATCGTATTGCATGTTCGCAGACTTGCACCAAAGGAGAGGACGGAGCTAACAGATCGGGTTAGTGATTTGTTGTAGAAGGGCTTGATTTGACTTAGTCGTTCGAGTTAGGGAGCGCCTATCATATTTGCTACAAAGACGGATGGTTCCTTAAAATTGTGTGTAGATTATAGCGAGTTCAATAAGAGGACTGTTAGGAAAAAGTATACTTTGCCTAGGATAGATGGCTAGTTCGATAAACTCGATGGGGCTCGAATGTTTTCTCAGCTTCACCTTGCTATGGGGTTTCATCGGTTTAGGGTGGCAGAGAAGAGTGTACCCTTGACCGCGTTTATATCCGACCAGTATTATGAGTGGTTAGTTATGCCATTCGGCCTAACTAATGCTCTAGCATATTTCGTAGACTTAATGAATCGGGTTTTTCAAGATGCATTGAATAAGTTTGTCCTTATTTTTATCGATTATATTCTGGTATATTCCAAGACCGAGGAGGAACATTCGTACCATCTTTGGATTGTTCTAGGAGCACTACGGGAGCATGTGTTAAAGGCTATGTTCTTGAAGTGTCATTTTTAGCATTTGGAAGATAGGTTCTTAGGTCATGTCGTTTCAGCATAGAGTATTTCTATGGATCCCACGAAGGTTGCGGCCGTTCAGGACTAGAAGAGGCTAGAAAGCAAATGGATATAGAAGCTTTCTTCGTCTAGTAGGTTATTATAGAAGATTTATACAAGAATTCTCAAAATTTGCCTCTCGCATAAAAATTTTGACCAAGAAAGATGTCAAATTTGTATGTATAGCTAAATGAGAGCAAGCATTTTTAGAGCTAAAGGAAAAGTTAATTAGTGCTCCTATTCTTACTGTGCCAGATGGAGGTGAGGGTTTGACTGTTAACACTAATGCGTGTGGAACAGGTCTAGGTGCTATGTTGATGCAGAATGGGAGGGTTATCGCTTATGTGAGTCGGTAGCTCAAACTGCATAAAGCGAAGTATGCGACTCATGACTTGGAGTTGTTAGCGGTGGTATTTACATTAAAGATGTGGAGACATCATTTTCTAAGTGAGAGGTTCGAGTTATATATGGACCATAAGTCTTTAAAGTATCTTTTTATGTAAAAGGACTTAAAAATGAGGCATCAAAGGTGGTTGGAATTTCTTGTGGCCTATGGTCTGGATATTTTGTATACTCTGGGGAAGGCTAATGTCATAGCAGATGCACTCAATAAGAGGTATGCAGTTATGGCGAATGTTGAGGTTCGTTCGACTTTGATTAGTCGTATTGAGAGGAATCAGCCTAGAGATCTTCGTTTTGCTAGAATAGATAATAATGTAAGCGAGAACAAGGCACCAGAGAGGTGGCCAGGATTCGAGGTAGATATCCGTGGCTTTTTAGAATGAACGGTAGGTTATGTATCCCAAATGTTGATGGAATTAGGCAAGAAGTCTTAGTAGAGGGTCACCATTCTAGGCTGAAGATATTTCCTGGGGTCACTAAGATGTATCAAGACATGTGGAGGATGTTATAGTGGGAGGGCATGAATAAAGATGTTTCTATCTTTGTGAGCAGGTGTGCTAACTAGCGACAGGTAAAGGTATCATCAGAAGATGGTCAGGCTGCTTCGGCCACTTGAGATTCCTATGTGGAAGCTAGAGAATATTTTTATGGATTTCATCGACGGATTGACTAGGTCAAGGAGGGGTAATGAAGGTTTGCGCGTTATTGTGGATCAGTTGACCAAGAGTGCGCACTTCTTACCTTCTAAGACTACGAGGACAACTTCTAGTTTGGTTAAGTTATATGTCAAGGTCACCGTAAGATTACACGGTGTTCCTTGTGATATAGTGAATGATAGAGATCAGATATTCACAAGCCAATTCTGGATGGATTTGCATAAAGCATTATGGACAGAGCTTAGTTTGAGTACCGCTTACCATCCATAGATAGATGAGCAAACAGAGAGGTTAAACTGAGTACTGGAGGACTTGCTTCGAGCATGCATTTTAGATTTTACGGGTTCATGGGAAGAGCGCTTACCACTTGTTGAGTTTTCATACAACAATGCTTATCAAGCCAGTATCGGAATGGCACCTTTTGAAGCTTTGCATGGAAGGCCTTGCAAATCTCCATCGTGTCGGGTAGAACTTGGAGATTGTCTAGTGCTTAGACTAGATATGATCCGAGACGCATCGGATAAGGTTATAGAGATTCGAAAGTGAATCAAAAAAGCGTAAAATCGACATAAGAGTTATGTAGAAGAGAGACGTAGAGACTTAGAGTTCTCGGTTGGAGACTTTGTATTTGTAAAGGTTTCTCCGATAAGAAGTGTAGTTTGGTTTGGAAGGGATGGGAAGTTGGCTCCTCGTTATGTAGGGCTATTCCCGATTCTTGAGAGGATTGGTACACTTGCATGTAGAGTTGAGTTACCGATCAGCCTATCGGGTATGCATAATGTATTTCATGTATCACATTTTCGTAAGTTTGTGCATGATCCTTCGATGATGGTGGAAGCGTCGCAGCAAGAGGAGTTGGAGATTGAGCCAAATTTGACTGTATTGAGATAGCCTATTTGTATTGTTGATAGAGATACAAAGCAATTGAGGACTACGGTTGTAAAGTCAGTCAAGGTACAATGGAGCGGGGATGCTCGGGATTGTACGTGTGAGACTAAGGATAGTTTAAGTGAGCCCTATCCGGATTTGTTCTCAGACTAGAGTTTCTTATTTTTGTTCATATTTGGGTTGCAGTTTAGTTTGTATATAGTTTCAGTAGTGCTATATATATATGTGTGTGTGTGTGTGTGTATCTTGTTCTTCAATTTCCTTTGATTATTGTTCTTGTTTGAATTTTGAGGACGAAATGTGCTAAGTATGGGAGAATATAGCAACCTAGAAATTTGAACATCATCTTTAAATATCAATACATTTCAGGATATGTTTAAGTGTTATAAATGTGATTAATAAATAATGACAAGAAACTTGTTTATGAAAAGTTTATACAAAAATATATTCTTTACAGAAAAATCGATAATTTGACTAAAAATCGGTTTATCGATAAACAACTTTTTGATCGATATAAATTGTTTGAATTCTTATAAACTTAACTAATGATCAAATGACACATTAGCAACTAATTGACATATAATACTCTTTATAAAGCTTGGAATGACCTAGAAGCTTCCTTAAGGAAAAGGGATATTATCATGAGAGGGGTAAAATGGTAAAATAAATAAAGGAGAAGTGACATAAAGTTGTCATGATAAGGAGCAATTGATGTCAATAGGATTTTGAGGTGTTTTTGTTCTTTTTCCATCATCATTCCTAAGCCTATATAAGGAGGGGTACACCCTTAAGAAATATATCACAAAATTCCTAAGCCTTTGAGCTAAAATTTCCATGTCTTCATCTTCTTCTTCATCTTAAATTCCTAAAGCAAATAATTTGCAAACCATCTCCAAATTGCATCAAACTTTGAGGAAAGCATTGCCACCACATAACTCGACCTTCTGCCAAGTTAGAATTTGAAAAAGCAAAACTATACTCCCCCTACACCATTAGGCTGTGAGCTATTGAGAGGGAAAGGAGGCAAAGGAGCAAGCATAAGCGAGGAAAGGAAGGGAGGAAAGGAGGTTGCTAGCTTGGCGCTTAGGTTTGGTTGTTTGTTGGGTTTAAAGTGAGCTAACTCACCACTTGGATTGATAATATAACTCATATATGCTAATTTTTGTTGTGTTAAAGTTGTTTGAATTAACTTGGACATATGTTGAAAACATCAATTTTGATTATTGTTTTGAAAACAAGTGGCACATATGTTGTTATCCCGCTTTTGTGAATAGCGACTCAACTACTAAAGAAGAAGCCACAACTCATCACTCAACAAAACAACAAGTTAATTACCCTGAATAATCCGAGCGACTTAACCATCTACAGCCCCCAGTGACCTACGACCTATGGCATTCAACGAGCTAACATTGCTATGGGTTAGCGACTTAACTTTCCGACAACCTTCAACGAGCTACGCGACTTAACGACCTAAAGCATAAAGTGGCTCAACATGGCACGACCTAACTTCCTAGTGACCTAACTTCCTAATGACCTAACGACTTAGCGAGTTAGAGCGGCAGCGACCTAAACGAGTCAGCGACCTAACAACCTAACGAGCTAAAGACAAAGCGACCTAACGACCCAGCAGACTCCAGAGTTAAGCCAACAGCTCCACTATGTCGCAACACCTTAGGTCGTTGACGACATACGACTTAACTCCTACGACCTACGACCTAACTCCAGATTTTCCCTATAAATAACCACCTGCTCCACAATTGGAGGGGACTTTTTGAGACTTTAACATGCCGACACTCTGCTGTTTTCTCGACTCTTTCTTCACTTGCTTCAATGAACTTATGGGGAGAAGATGGAGATCATTCAACATGAAGAAAAAAGAGTGTTTAGATCGATGTTCTGGCGACCGGTCTTAATGGTGTTGTAATTGTTGTAATCAAAGAGTGATTGTAAAATTTGTAATCGAAGAGTGATTGTAAAGTTTGTAATCGAGTCAGTGATAGAGGATGTAAAGTGGACGTAGGCTTGACTTTGAGTCGAACCACTATAAAAATTACTGTCTTTTTACTTTTTCTGCGATTTTCTATTTACTTTTAGTTCCCGTGCAAACGGGTGGTGCTTTCACTTCATTACCACTTACACCGGGGTGTTAGCGTTCACAATTTTAGCATTAACACTTTGGTGCTTTCACTGAGAACTGAACTCAGGGATTCTACTACTTAGAAGTTGGGTTTGAAGGTTTAAGAGTTTAGATCTGGAAAACTATGACAAGGCAATCAAACAGACGACAAAGACCGGAAAGAAGTCAACACGAGGGGAGTCAAGAGGCTTCCTTAGGAGCAAACCAAACCTCAGTCTTCTTCACAAGGAATGAGATAGAGAGAATGATGAGAAGACAAGAAGAAATGATCGAGAATTTGTTTCAATAGATCGCAAACTTGGAGCGCAAAATCATAAACCAGATAGAGCGGGACCATCAGGGGTAGCCCCTGAGCTAGGGGGCACACCCCAGGGGCATGTTGATCCAACCTTAGGCAGGACACCAACTGACACTAGGCCATTGAGAGCTAACAGAGGAACGAAAGCCTAGCTAGAAGAACATATTCCGGAATTCCCCCATGAGCTTGGGGGGCAGGTCGAAAGCAATGAACGAGAACTGCGGGTCAGAGATAATGACAGGTTAGCAGAGATGGTCAGACGTGCTATGAGAGGCGGACTGGTAAACAAAGACCTAGAGGATATGAATAAGACTCCATTTATTACAGCAATCAGGCGAGCTAGGAACCCACCGGATTTTAAGTTACCATCATTGGATATGTATAATAAGAGGACAGATCCTACGGTTCATCTGACAAAGTATATGAGGCATATGGAAGTGCTGGGGGCATCAGAGGAGGTCATGGCTCGGTGCTTTCCATTATACCTAGCAGATATTGCAACATTATGGTTTAGACAACTTGAGAGTGAGTCTATTGGAACATGGAATGATTTGACTGAAAGGTTTATGAGACAATACAGGGTCCACATTTCGAGGCCCAAGAATGTGATGAGTTTGGCGGCACTGAAGAAAAGAAAGGGAGAATCTTTGAGAAGCTTTTTGACGCGGTTTAACGTGGCCGCGGCATCGGTGGATCGGCCAGATCCATCCATGGTTTTAATGGTAGCTGTATCGGGCATAGCTGATGGAACAGAGTTCAAAAATTCACTGACAAGAGATCCCCCTATGGATCTAGGGGAGTTTTATCATGAGGCTGAAGGATTCTTACGATTAGAAGACGCAAATGCTGAAAGAGAGGAAGGAGAAGGGAAAGAAGTTTATGCACTCAAGGCGGAAAACCTTTTGAAAAAGATTTTGCACAGACAAAGGAAAGCGGAAAACGGAGGAAAATGATGATAGGTCGAAGCGAGTGCGGAGGGATCCGCGTTTCACCACTTATTCGGAATTGAATGGAAGTTTGGAACGAATTTACCAAGATACTAGAGAGCAAGTTTCTTATCGCAAACCAATAAGGAGGGATCCGACTAGCAATGAAAGAAAGTCAGACAAGTACTACTTATTCCACGAGTTAAATGGTCATAACACAAATGATTGCAGACACTTGAAGGATGAAGTTGAATGGCAGATCCGGAATGGTCTACTATCATGGTATGTGAAAAGGAGAGCAACAACGATGGAGCGGCCACCACCTGCATCTACTGATGACGCCTAAGGATCGAGACAACAACTTGTCATCAATTGATTGGTGTAATGACGAATAAGTAGCAAACTCCACACCAACGCGGATAAGTCTTTTACACATGTACAGGACCGCGAACGATCCTCAGGCATGCTCTGATATGACTTCTAATCGCGTCATTGTAGGTGTTTGCACTTGGACGTCCCTGTTTTGCTTTTGTTTTCTGTTTCTCATGCTTAGACTTGATTCTGTTTGACATTTCTTCCAAAAACCTATTTTCAATGAAAAAATGCTACTTGTGATTCCATAACGGCTAGGCCACTTACACATGTGTGGGGTCGCGAACGGTCCCTAGGCATGCTCTGAGTTGGTGATGAACCGTCGCAACAAACAATCCAGAAATTCACCCGAACATGAAATCTGGTATTGATGATGCTAAGTCCCCCCGGGGCACATATAAACTTGCCTCGAACGGCACTCGACCACGAACGGTCACAACTCGCCTCGAACGGCACCCCTGACGTCGAATGGCTTGATCGCGAACGGTCGTCATTTGAGGTCATACAAAAATGCTAGATCACGAACGGTCGCATTCCACCTCAAATGGCTCGATCGTGAACGGTCGTCATTTGAGTCCATACAAAAATGCTAGATCGCGAACGGTCGCATTCCACCTCAAATGGCTCGATCGCGAACGGTCGTCATTTGAGTCCATACAAAAATGCTAGATAGCGAACGGTCGCATTCCACCTCAAATGACTTGATCGCGAACGGTCGTCATTTGAGTCCGTACAAAAATGCTAGATCGCGAACGGTCGCATTCCACCTCAAATGGCTCGATCGCGAACGGTCGTCATTTGAGGTCATATAAAACTATCAATTCTTCTTTGCAGGTCATCAATGGGATATGAACATCTGACTTATAGCTTTACAAAACACACTTTCCTACCGCAAGGCATGTTTTGGGGAGCAAGTGTTATCCCGCTTTTGTGAATAGCGACTCAACTACTAAAGAAGGAGCCACGACTCAGCACTCAACAAAACAACAAGTTAATTACCCTGAATAATCCGAGTGACTCAACCATCTACAGCCCCCAGCGACCTACGACCTATGGCATTCAACGAGCTAACATTGCTATGGGTTAGCGACTTAACTTTCCGACAACCTTCAACGAGCTAAGCGACTTAACGACCTAAAGCATAAAGCGGCTCAACATGGCATGACCTAACTTCCTAGCGACCTAACTTCCTAGCGACCTAACTTCCTAGCGACCTAACTTCCTAATGACCTAACGACTTAGCGAGTTAGAGCGGTAGCGACCTAAACGAGTTAGCGACCTAACAACCTAACGAGCTAAAGACAAAGCGACCTAACGACCCAGCAGACTCCAGAGTTAAGCCAACAGCTCCACTAAGTGGCAACACCTTAGGTCGCTGACGACCTACGACCTACGACTTAACTCCTACGACCTACGACCTAACTCCAGATTTTCCCTATAAATAACCACCTTCTCCACAATTGGAGGGGACTTTTTGAGACTTTAACACGTCGACACTCTGCTGTTTTCTCGACTCCTTCTTCACTTGCTTCAACGAACTTATGGGGAGAAGATGGAGATCATTCAACATGAAGAAAAAAGAGTCTGTCTAGATCGATGTTCTAGCGACCATTCTTAATGGTATTGTAATTGTTGTAATCAAAGAGTGATTGTAAAATTTGTAATCGAAGAGTGATTGTAAAGTTTGTAATCGAGTCAGTGATAGAGGATGTAAAGTGGACGTAGGCTTGACTTTGAGCCAAACCTATCTGCCTTTCTTACACCTAAAGACGACACTTAATACATCCTCAGTATTCATGTATCGATCGTTTAAGTGTCCGAAAGATAGGTCATTTGGGGTGAAGAAAGAAAAGGACAGAACATAATCTCACATCGTGATGAGAAATATATAATATACACAAGATCTTTACAAAAAGAGAAGAACTTTATTATATACACGACATCAGAATACACTAACCTATTATCAGCCTGGACCGTTATAATAGTCTGTCCTTACAATTTCTGGTAAATACAGATAGATAACAAAGCAACAAAACCGCAAAAAAAAAGATACGTGAATACGTCTTAGAGAATCCATCTCATCACTTGAAAGCTCCATAGGATCAGCTAAATCTAGAAAATACGCTCAGGCTGACCCGAGCATTATAGGAAAACAACGCCCGGTTCAGTCTAATAAAACCAGCATGAGAAAGCTCGAAACAAATCATATAGACTACTATATTTGAAAACCTTTCAATATAAAAAATGTCTAATAAGACCAGGCCACACATAAACACAGATGGGTTTTTACCCTATGATAATCAAAACATTTTCTATAGAAAATCCAGTGATATTATAATAATGTCTAGGGTTAAAGTAAATATTTAATCATAGTCGAAATTGTTACATTAATTAAATTCCAGCATAATAGATATACAATCAAGTGAGAAGGCTCGTATTGGAAAATGGATTCCAACTATGGCTAGGTAAGGGACTACCTTCGATGGTACACCTCTAGAAAATGTACCTGAAGGCTATAGACGCATTAGCTGCTCTGCTATACAGAGTCGGCTGCCCCTTTAACATGACAGGCCCGATTACCTCATCACTTTACATCGAGGCTGCAAACATTGTCCTCGATGCCTGCGCGCAAAATAACTCTAAGGGGACAATCTAGAATGGGATGATGGCTCCTAATGGTATCTAACCACATAACTCTACTACATACCCTGTTTTAGCCATTTTTCCAGGTTGTTAGGCCTAGGCTACGCTTTTGCCCTTTTTCCAAGCAGACTATCTTATAATGCTAACACTGCCCTCCAAGTAGAGATGCAATACCATCATTCATCCATACAAGTTGTTCCTGGGTCGAACAAACATTCAAAATTTACTATCTTCCATTTTGGAATCACCCCTAGGAAGAATAGTATTGCTCCGTAGCATACTTCATCACGAACGTTATTAGTTTTGAGTGGTTCGGATAAATCTGGAAAACCAATATCTCCAAACTAAGCGATAATTTTTGGCTAACTCAATTTCGGTTCTTTGGAAGTATGAAAAAAGTATTCGGGTCCTCATTGGGGAACTCGAATATACCCAACATACTTCTTGAGTTAAAATAGGTTCAGATTTGATAGTCGGTTATTTAACCATCAAATAAACAAACGGAGATTTAATTACCCATAACAACCACTAAGCCTCAAAACAATTCTTTCATTTATTAAAATCTCTTTTCAAAAGTGTTTATCAAAAACATCCATATACTTATCTCACTGACATAAGTATATTCACAAAACATTTTTGATGGATTTCACATTTACAAATCATATCAAAGGATCAAAACAAAATGTTATTTAAGTTAGAGATAATGATAACCTCAAAAAACATTCCTTCGGTTTTAAGTGTGGAACAAATGTCTAAACGACTAGAATTAAGAAGGTCGATTAAAGGAAATCAAATCTAAAATTCTTTTATAAATTTCCTTCAATAAATCCTTTTAACAAATCTCTTTTGTATATAATATTTCCTTTACCCAAAAGTCCAAATCATTTTATACAAATGTTCAAAACCATTTATAACACTCTTTATAAATCTCCAAAATCATTTATAAAACTTATTTATTTAAAACAAAATTCCTTTAATAAAACTTAATCCATAAAGTTTCCTTAATAAAATCACTTATTTAAAACACCTTTAAATAAAAAAAGTTATTATTTAAAACATTCTTCAATTAATTATTTTTAAACCATATTAACAAAACACTGATTTTAAGCAATCATTTAAAAGATTAAATTAACTTACAACATCTAATAAAATAATTGTTTAACTATCTTTTAAATATCATATTTAAAATAAAATAAACTTTAAACCATTTCATAAAGGATAAAATAAAATATTAAAATTTGCAAAATCAGAAGGAGGCTTAGTGACCACCATGGTTCATTTAGTTGGGTTTAACTTATCCAAGTTATAACATGAGTATTACACAGGCAAAAGTAAGGGAAGCACAGGACAGAGAAGAAGAGACGTAGATCTTACCTCTTTTGTTTTTTTTTTCAAAATGAACAGGAAAATGAAAGAGAAAGAGACGAGAGCAAATATATATCAAAATCAAAGGAATATAAAGTGTCAAATGTTGGTTTTAGAAATTTATTAAAGCAATGACTGTTGAGTTTATATGGCTGAAATTTTAAAAAGGCAAAAGAAACAAAAAGCTCAAATACGGAACCGATACGGCCAATCGTTACATTGATTTCGCCGTGTACTGGACGCCGAAATACAGGAATGAATATACCGCGGAGATCAGCACGACGAGGTGGATAGAATGGTACATAGATATCAACGATACAACCGTCCTATCAAAAGTCGATATTCGCTACCAAAACTACTGCTAAACCACCGGACATTAGATAATCGGGCTAGAGCAGTCCAAATTTGGCGAAACGAAATACGACATCTCACTCAGAAATGATTTACATTTTTATTATATAAAAATATTCAGGTTTCAAAAACATATTATTTTCATCAAATTAACTGATTTTAAATTGAAATTGAAAATTACACAACAGAAATAACTTTCATATTTTCCAACGAAAATCCGATACTTGCTATTTAAATAGATGTATTACAAATATCAAATTTCATTGTTAAATTTTAATTATTTATTTTCAAGAAAAATTCAGTTAATTACGTCATAAAAATTGTTAAATTTTTGGGTCGTTACACTCTCCACCACTCAAAACTTTTCGTCCCCGAAAAGGAATGAGATAGAAGAATAGAAGCAACATGAAGGATAAGATAAATTCAAAATACAAAATACAACAAATAATTTAAAAGCATATAAATTTCATTAGTTTTAAATTGATTTATATTCAACTAATTTGGTTTCAATCCATTCTATTCAGTCAATAAATATTCATTGAATTCACATTTGGTTGATTTCAATTCAAGGTATTTTTATTCAATAGATTTGTTTTCAATTTATTAACATTTTACAAAAAAATTCTTTCAAAACAAATTTTTTTATTTAGCTCATTTATTAAATCCATTTGACTTTACTTAGGTTAATTCCACATCGAAATTTTAATTTCAACCGTTCTTAGTAATTTATTTTTGTATCTCAAACAGTTTACAAAATATAAATTTATTTATTACCTGTTTATTTTCTTAAAATCATAATCATTTGCTTAAATAGTATTCTTTTTTTTAAATATTTAATTTATTTCACTTAACATATTTTGCAACATATATTAAGTGTATAAACATTTATTATAACTACTGAATTTTTATTTTATTTATAAATTCCCTTAACAAGATTTCATTTTTTGGGGACATCTTAATACTTCCATTTTATATTTTATTTTATACATTATTCAATTACATGTTTTCATTACATTCAAACTTTTCCAAGGTAAGTTTTATTAATGTTTCTGTGTGTAATTGAATATTATACAAATTTACCTTTTATTTATAACATTACTATTGAACAAAATGTAGTTTGAACACTTTTATTACTTAAGATTTCTCTTGTATAACTTTCAGTTACAAATTCACATTACATTTTTAACTTTTTAAAAATTCAGGTAAGTTATATATATGTTTTAGAATGCAATTCAGTATTATACAAATTAATTTATCCTAGTTCAACTGTTTCTATTTGTTTCAATTCCATTTTTATTTAAATACTCCAATTATTCAAAAATTTACTTCATTTCAATAACTGAAAACCATCACTTAATATAGAACTTAAGAGTTAAATTTTCGGTTTCACTTCAAACCATTTTGAAATAAATACATACATACATACATATATTTTATACATCAAATCATACTTATGAAATTCTAATCGACTCTATTTTCCAAGATGAAAGTGTAGCAAAGCTACTAAGTGGTCTCTCCACTTTTAGACTCAAAAATGAATATCGATGATGCTGTAGTCATCACTGAAATTATTTTCCAGCGACAAAAGAGGAGAGTACTGACTTACTTCTTTAAAAATTCTTTGGAAACAAATTTCATCCAAAAATATTTTCAAGTAGCATATTTTCTTAAAACTTTGAAAACCAAATTTTGAAAAGCACTGGAAGTTTAAATTCTCAAATATAAATTCATTTCATTAGCAAATCAGATTTATAAACAATTTTTTTTCATCTTCTTATAACATACAATAATAGTTAATGATTTACAAATGTTGACAAAATAATAAATGATAATCTAGTATTATCATTTCTAACAACCAATTCATTTAACTATCTAATTAAGAAAGTTATACTTTTATATATAAAATAAAATAAAATCATACATAAATTATATTTCATTTACAAATTTCGAAAACAATATTTTGTTAGTTTACTCCATTCAAGTGTTTTGGAATTCCTAGCAATAGTGTTTGCCAAACGAATCGATCGAAACCCAAAATCAAACTTAACAACTCAAACAACAGAATATAAAACATTTTATATTAATTACAAATACACTCCCTCATAGGATGATTCAAGAATAGATTTTAGAACAAGGATAGAGATTCAAATTTAGAGGGACCCAAATCAAAGAAAATTCTAACCGCGGTGACCTTAACCGGGTCAACCAGAACTTAGAAAAGACGAGAATATCATTAACGAAAACTTGGACAAATTGTTGAGAATATCGCGGAAAACGCGATTCATGAGATCAACGAAGACAGCAGGAGCATTGGTTAATCCAAAGGGTAAGATTTACCATTTATAGTAACCATTCGTCTAGGAGGGAAGACAACAGTTGAGCTCTAGGAATACGATCGACGTGGAATTCAATTTCCCACTCATGAAGTGGAGGAGAAATGACTTCACCAAAACATCAGGATAATCCCTGACCATCGGGGAAGTCAAGATCACTAGGTTGAGAATAAAGTGAAAAGATGAAACTTCCTATATAATCATGAGGCAATCGACATCTAATCACAAGAGAATTACCCGGGCCGTCTACTAAAGAAACGGTTCGGGCTTTGCAAGAGATAATAGCATCAAAACCGAGGACATAGAAATCTCTGGTGAATCGATGCCTGTTGTAAAGGAGTTTCACCCCTTTACAAATCATACTAAGGTTGGCGGGACCGCCAATGAGATTAGTCATAGACAAGGATGAAGTTGCCAATTGTGGTTGCAAGATGTGCTCAAACTTATTATAGAGATCAACAGAAATGAAGCTAAAGTTCCAAAATTAAAATGAATTCCAAATCTAGGAAGATCCAAATGAAGAAATTCAAGCTCGAACGAAGATGATTCTGTAATTAATTCTACTCATTCTAGGGTATTACCACCCTATCCCTAATGAGTTTTATTCCATATGCTAAGTTTGCCTAAACCTTGCTCTGATACCACTAGTAACGACCTGGCATTTCGAACCGTTCAAATCGACAATCATCCACACATGTCAAACTTGAATTGCTCAAAACAATAGATTATTAATTTATATTTGGCAAAACTCAGCATACATAGTAAATAAATCAATCACAGAATCACAGACACAGAGTATTACAATAATAAATAGTGAAGTAGATAAATAGTAGTTCATGAAGCTGCTATAGAACATCAGAGTTAAAACAAAATACAATAGAAATCTCAAATATAGAGTAGTTTCAAATACAAAAGTATCTGACAAGACTGAACAGAAATAACTGGAAATAATTGAAAGCTGAATAGATAAAGATAGATCTTCAAGCAAAGCTCCAAGCTCCAAAGGTGAGTCTCAAATGCTATGACACTCAGTCTGACACAAGCATAAAACAAAACACAAAACACTCGAGTCAGGATTAACATTCTTATGCTAGTAAATAAACTCAAGTGAAATGTCAAGTGAAATACAAAGTAACTCAAAGGATGTTTGGGATTCCCATCCTTTAAGGATCCGTTAAACTATCTACATACATAGTACAATACGCTACATAGATAATGTCTATAGTAAAGTAAACTATTAAAATAGCATTAAGGCGTTACCCATACCCCCTTAACACATTATTATATATTCCTGCAGTCTATACAGTACCATAATTCCTCCATAAACTGGAGATCTATTAGAGGGCACTCCATAGGTACGGTACAAACCAAACTCGTAGAAGGCGCGATAAGGCATGTGATAAGGCACGCGAGGCAATGCTTCGGGTAGGATTTTGCCGTTTTACAGAACCGTGCTAGTGGTAATGCATAGCAGCTACTACCACCTACCTTGAGACACACTCCTAAATCAAAGGTGCACCCAATCAAATCACAAAGTAATAAAACGGTATCGAATAAGAATGGTCGATCGGAGGTGCGGCCTCACTTGGCCCAGTTATAGCTCATGTTTTAGCCACATCAAGCTTACTCGCGGGAGTCAGGGCTAAGTTAGTACCTCATACAGAATCATCGCCAAACCATCCTACTTCGTTTTGGAATCTCCACCACGTACACAGTTGTTAAAGTGGTTTTCGGTATTGGTAAAGAGTATGACAATATCTGATCCCGGTCTCTTTAACAACCAAATGCTTATTTCACACCGTGGTCATTTTCATTTCAAACCAGTTCATACTTCATATCAAAATATCATATTCATTTCAAATTCATATCACTTTAGAAATCATATTCACTTTCGAAATCATATCACTTTCGAAATCATATTACTTTTAAAATCATATCACTTTCAAAATCATTATTCACTTTAAATCATTTTCATTTCCAATAATCATAATCACACAATAGTTTATATATTAAAATAGGTTATAGATTAAAATAGTTTATATTAAAATAGTATGTATATATATATTAAAATAGTTTATATATTCAAATAGTTTATATTAAAATAGTATATATATATATTAAAATAGTTTCAAATTAGAATTCTTTCTTCCAATTTTACAAATCAATTCGAATCAACATTTAGTTCTAAATTCAAATTAAATCAATCTCAGTTCAACCATTTCAATTGAAAAGGTTGAAGGTTCAATTCAAATTCTCATTAAAAAACATTATAATTTATATCGCTTTCAAATCAAGGTTTGAACTACAAATTTAACTACTTTCAATTCAATAGGTTTCAAAGCTTAAATATTCAAACATTTTACAATAACACAATATGATAAATTTCATTTATATTTCAAAATTCAACTTTTAGTTTTATTTAACTTTGAAAAATATTCACTTAATCACTTTTAATAACATTTAAATAAAACTTCCAATTACAAATTTAAATCAAAAATTAAATATTCAATATTATTTAAATTTGAAAAATATTCATTTCATCACCTTTAATTAAATCAAGTTATAAAGTCATACCTTTCAAAATCTCAAAATCAATAAGTTCCAAATCAATCCTTATTTAAATTCAATTCTCAAACATATTAAATTACAAATTAATTTAATTTATCTTCCCAACCTTTATTTTATTAAATTTATTACAAAAATCTATTTAAAAATATTAATATAAATTTTAAAATAAATAGTTTAAAACATATTATATATATATTAGTTAAATTAAATTTTTATTAAACCTATTTTATTAAATTCTATTATTTAATTAAATCTTATTTTACTAAATATATTGTATAAAATCTTATTTTATATATTTAAAAATTATAAAATTATAAGTAAAATCTAAAAATTATATTTTTCAAAACTTAACTTATAAATTTAAAATTTCCAAATATATAATTTAAAAACCAAAATTTTACACATATATTAAAATAAAATCTTTATATTATATTTAAAAATCAATGTTTATTAAACCCAGATATTTTCTTTTCAACATTCTGGAAATCATTTAAAATAGACCAACGGTGTCCGTATATAATTTCTATCCTATGGTCAAGTGATACGGGTATTTATCATTTCAATCCGCAATTATTTAAATTTACGGGTATATATCATTTCAACCGGCAATCCCAAAATTTGAAAATCAATAAAATCGCTTGGGTTTATCATTTCAACCTATAACAATTTTTCCCTAATCTTAATATACTTCGGGTATGTATCATTTCAACCCATAGGGAATTTCCAACTATCAGAGAACTTATAGAGGGAGAACAATATAATAATAATATAACATATCAACAAAAGGCATATATCTTAATTGACAATATAACATATATCTATAACAGGTTATTGGTGTCAATACTGTTAATTAGCATAGGTGAACAAATGCAAATAATAACATATCATATTTAATGATTAAATAACTAACAATTTAAATTTAACAACATATTTCAATCGTCATTTCATGTGAATTGAATTTACTAAATATAAGAATGTTAATCGTGAGTGATCGCTCACCTTTCGAGGCTAGAGAACACGGAATGAGAAGAAATTGACATAGATACGCACACGGATACAGGCATGACACGGGACACGATAAGTCAAATATCCGCGACAAGCACAAAAGCAGATTTAGCTTGAGAATTTGATGATAACAAATATATATACATATGCGATATATATACATTTGTTTTATAGATATTAGAAGGAACAAAGATATATGTACAACGTATATATATCAATATATACATACAACTCTCTAACATGATATATATACAACAAATATATGAAATGTATATATATACAACCTATATGAGCCTCCAAATATTTTTGCACACATATATATATTTCGAGCAATATAAATAACGTATACATATGCAACATATACTTGGCAATATATATACACGGTACATAGATATACTAGCAATTGGATGTACTGTGCCACTTATATATATCAATATATAACTCTCAGCCAAAGTATACATAACATATACATATATATAACTTTGCATATATATATATTTCCCATATAAACAAACAAAGGGCTGCTTCGGCTAGAAATATGATATGCACGCGTAGTGCTCGAGCAAAACAAAGGAGCAGGTGGGGACGGTCTGTGCTTGGGTCAATGGGTGAGCGGCTTCGGGTTTGAGGTGTTCTGGCTCCGGTATGAGGAACTCAGGGTGAGGAAGGGTGTGGATGGAGCAGTGGTGATGGTGGGCATGGGTCTGCTTCGGGTCAGAAGGGAAAAGGCACGAGTATGGCTTCGGATTTGTGCTTGGGAAAGGCATGGCAGTTGCGTAGCATGGCTGCAGCCATGGGAGTCGAGGTCTAGTTGGTCGAAGATGTGTGGGGACGGCCAGGGCGGAGGGAGCTGCTATGGTTGTGTGGTGGGCGGCAGCATGGGTGATGGACGGTGGCGGTTGCGGCAAAGGAAGAAGGTGGTGGTCATGGCGTTTAGGTCAGGGAATGGAGGTGGTGCTTGGGGTCAGCTTTGGGTCAAAGGAGGGGGAACACGACAGATCTGGCTGGCGCATCGGGTTTGAGGAAGGGAAGGCCAGGGGTGGTTTGGAGATGGCGAAGTATAGGATGAGGTTGAAATTTTCTTCGGGCCCGAAGAAGGAAAATACGGGCAAAAGTAAGGGAAGCACAGGATAGAGAAGAACAGACGCATATCTTTTTTTTTGAAGAAGGGTTCAAACTTTCTATTAATAACCAAGAAAACAAAAGAATATACAAATCCGACATAACCCAAACAACCAACAAAACCAGGCCTAATATCTTATATTAGCTAAAAAAAACAAGACCCAAAACCAAAATAAGCAAAACAAAACAAACACCCAAACCGGAAAATGAAAGGGGAAGAGGCGGGAGCAAATATATATCAAAATCAAAGGAATATAAAGTGTTAAACGTTGGTTTCAGAAATTTATTAAAGCAATGACTGTTGATTTTATGCGGCTGAAATTTTGAAAAGGCAAAGGAAACCAAAAGCTCAAATACGGAACCGATACGGCCGATCATTACACCGATTTTGCCGTGTACTGGACGCCGAAATACAGGAATGAATATACTGCGAAGATCAGCACGACGAGATAGATAGAATGGTACATAGATATCAACGATACGACCGTCCTATCAAAAGTCGATATTCGCTGCCAAAACTGCAGCTAAACCAGCTGAAATGAGATAAACGGGGCCAGAGCAGTCCAAATTTGGCGAAACGAAATACGACGTCTCACTCAGAAATGATTTACATTTTTATTTTATAAAAATATTCAGGTTTCGAAAAAAAATTATTTTCATCAAATTAACCAATTTTAAATTGAAATTGAAAATTACACAACAGAACTAACTTTCATATTTTCCAACAAAAATCTGATGCTTGCTATGATTAAATAGACGTACTACAAATATCAAATTTTCATTGTTAAATTTTAATTATTTATTTCAAGAAAAATTTAGTTAATTCCGTTATAAAAATTTTCCGGGTCGTTACACTTTCGCTCCTCCGCCAACCAATTTTGACGAACTCGTCAAGCTTGTTCTTCATTCAAAATCTTTTACCTCTTCCTCTCTGCCGTTATTTACCCTCGACTTGGCAGAAAATCACCGTTCTCTCATGGAGCAACAACTCTTGGTAAGCCCTTATCCAATTAATTCTATTATCACTAGATCTTTCTAATTGCTAACCTGTGTTTCTTTTCTTGTTGCTGATTCCCGGAATTGGATTTCTCTTAACGAACATGTTTTTAGGCTCTCCTCTGGATTATCCAAGCTATAGGAGGAGAATGTTGAATTGAAAAGTCAGCTAGCCTCATTGATGGCTACTCAAAATACCACTTCCACTGAACTAGAGAGAATTAGAGCTTCCCTTGCTAGGGTCGAGATTGTTCTTGAAGCAGAAAGGCGAGCCCATCAACTTACCTTTGATGGGAAATTCGCAATGGAGCTTGCCTTAGAAGACTTAGAAGACGAGAAAGCTCGTTTGATTTCCAAAAATACTTTGTTGAAAGATAAATTCAAAAGGTCCAGAGCTTCACTTAGGCTAGTTTTTCAAACCCTTTCTGACTTCCAAAAACATGTCTCTGATTTTATCGACACTACCTTGGGGCCCATGATGCTAAATCATTACGAAGATGCCATCATGCTTGCCTATGCCGATAACCGTGACAAATGTCCTGACTTTGATTTTCCTTCACTTGACCCAATTTTATCCAAAAGAGTTATGGACAAAATTGAGCGAGTTAGGCAGGGTTCCGAGCCCGAAGGTGAAAAGGGGACTGCTAATTTCAAGAAAGCTCTTTCTTTTGATAACCCCTCTTTTGACATTGAATCTGATTCTGAAGAAGAGGATGATAATGGTAAAGATCTTAAGGAGAAGTAAAATGGTGATGAACTTAATTGGGACAGTGACTCTGATAATGATAATATCGATAATCCCTTTGGGGGCCAAGGCCATGGTGGAGATAAGGGAGGCCCTTCCGGTGCTTCAGGGATGGATAGTGGAGATCAAGATGATGCTCCCAAACCAGAGAAATCCCCCCCAAAACATATTCCACCAACATCTCCTGCTTCACTGCTCCTCGAAAGGGGGAAGCTGCTCCCACACATCCCAAAGATCTACAAGAGAAGGAACAAGCTCCCCCGGCTTCCGTTCCAGTTTCGCAAGTTGGAAATTCCCTATTTAAATGTCTTATACCTTGAAGATAATAATTCGTGGTAAATCATCTATCTTAGATAAAGAAGAAGTCAAATATTCCCTATAGAACAAAACTTGAGAGCAAACAGGTGGAAATTAACAAGTTACATAGGGAGTTGGACAAATTAATAAACGAACACAATGCTCTATCTCAAAAATATCATAGTCTGGACAAGAGCACTTCCATTCTAGCATCTTTTAAATGTCAAAGGGCGGCTCCTTTATTAAAGAAACACGTCACCGGTATGACGCCTTCTTAAAAGAAAATAGAGAATTAATAACTCTATTCTAGATGATGATGGAAGAGAGAGACATTTTAGTCAATTTTTTGTATAAAGCATATTGTAGACATTCTATCATAGATTTTTCATACTTAGGTGAATTCAGTGGGGGTCTACTTAGACATTTCCATAAAAGATATTTAGATGAATTTAGTTCTTGCCCGCATCATAGAGCTTGCAAGAACTTACCGTGGGTCAAACCAATTCCTTAAGATCTCCATGCTGAAAAGCTTAAGTATTATAAGAACAAATTCATTTCTGAATTCTTTTCTAAATCTATTCTGTATGTACCAGATGAATGACTGTAAATATGTAACAAGTAATTGACTTTTGAATATATGTTTTTATTATGCTTTCTATGCTTAGGTTATTCTTACCATGCTATTTCAGAATACCAGTTCTTTAGGTCGGTTGTCCCAAGAGACCACTTAAGTCAGTACGTTAACCTGAGAAGAGTTTACTCTAAAAATGGACCAATTTTAAGGACCTCGAAGTAAGCAAGGTATTGTTTTCTTCTGGATTTGCAATAATTATACTTGGAATACCCTCGTCTTTCCTTCGACTTCCTCGGTGAAGAAAAGGAATTATTCTAAAAGGAAATCGGAACATTTCGTTCCAAATTAATTTGTGTTCGTGATAGTTAACCAGCCGAAAAATGGGATTACAGTAAATGTTCGCCGGTTATAACTCCTGAAGGAGTCACTTTACCTTTTGACTCAACGGTCATACTTTCAATAAATACTTTAAGCAAAGTTAGGAACGTTGTCTCTCAACTTTAGATGTGATGATTGTTGTATCCCTTGACTTTGCTTCTATTTTGAGTTGTAATCCATTACTACAGTAATAAAGATATATTATTTTTCCTATCTCAATTTTGGTTATTATTTATTTTCTTTCTTTAATAGGAGACATAGTCGTCTACAACTTCTCTTGCTCAAAGCTTAGTATCCTATGTTGACGTAATCAGAGAGAGATTATTGAAAGAGATTGGAGCAATCGTGATTCGAGATGAAATATTATTGTAACGTTTTGGTGGTAATGTTGGAGTCGTAAAATGGCACAAAAGATACCTTACACAAAAATCCATAGCCAACAATCATAAGGATCGTACTGACTATCTGGAGGTTGAGATTAAGAGAAAAGATAAAGCAATTATTATGCTTAAACGACAAGTGAAATCGAATCCTACAACCGACTTCGATAAAAGGATGTCCGAACTTATCCAACGGATAAGCGATTTAGAGCTAAAATTGAAAGATATTCAAGCTCAATGTGCCTCTTTAGAATTCCTCATAGGGGAAAAGTGTCCAAACATTTATCCTCCGGTCCCTCGAACAACCCCTTCAATTGTCAAGCCTACTTGGTCAAAACTTCTCGCGGCTCAGAAATTTCCAACCATGTTGAACCCTCCTCCGGGTTTAGACGATAATGTAGTTGGAAACTGGTGCCGGAGGGTGCGGTTTGAAATTGCCAAATATTTTGATAAGTAGTAGAAGTTAAGGTATTCTCAGACTATCAATGACCATGCCGCCAAGAATCAAAAGCTTGAGCGTAATATTTATTTCCTCCAAAAACATGATGTTGAGTTAGAAAGGGAAAACAAGACCCTTAGAGCTGCAAACAAGGCCTTAACCATGCTTTGAAAACCAACATCAAGGCAATTGATGATGAGAATACAATTAGAAGAAAGGAGAAAAAGCTTAAAGAAGTTCTCCATGCAGCAATTAACCATGTAGTTAATCCTTCCGTGGCAGAGACCCTTAATAAAGCATCCCAAGATTTGTATATTGTTTCTGTATTTGGGCTATGTAAATATATCTAGTACATAACTTTGTTGTTTGTAAATGGCTACATAACTCACATAAATTATGGAAATTTTGTAAATATTACTTGATTTGTGATCCTTTTCTGTGATGTAACCTTTGTTATACTTTTTAATTGCTCATTCAGCGACATTTGTGCTTGCTATTCCGACTTACCTGTGGAACACGTAGCAAACAATGCTTCTAATTGTTAGCTTTTAAATTGACATATTTGTCTATGTATATCATTCACTTAGATTAGTAACTCATCTTGCCAATTGTATGAAAAGTAATTTATTCAAAATGTTAAGATCTCATCTTTAACCATGATGAAAAATGATAATGGATTTAGCTCTTTCCACTTGTCCGGAATGCATAAGACTTGTTGGAAGTTAATCCTACCTAATCGTACGGTAACGAATGCTAGAGTTATAACTTTCATTAAATGAAGAACCCGATTCAGGGATTCATGTCTGAAATTTTCGAAGTAGTAACTTTCTCACCCATTATTTTGACATAGTTAGAACCCCGCATTCCCCATTCAGGGAGTCTTAACAGTATTCTCTTTGATAATATTCTTTAGCCCAGATTCGAGCACTAGAGACGAATAGAAGTCCAAAAATCTTGTCCTTAGACTAGGACTTAATTAAACAACAGTCTTGATATCCAAATCAAGATATTAAAGATTGATAATGACTCAAAACCAAGATTCGGGTATTTATATGATGAGAATATATAGAAGACCCGAACTCATGTTCGAGTTTTAATAGTGAAGTTCTTAAATGAGCATCACGAAACCCAGATTTGGGTATTATATTTTGAAGTTCATATATGTGAGAATCTTGAAGCCTAGAGTACCCTTCTTGGTAATGAGTGATAAGAGGTTATAAATCCATATCTACTAATCTGGTATTAATAACAGAAAACCAGAAGACCATTTTCGGCCATAAGTAATAGAAGGCCAGAGAATCACTCTGGGAATAAGTAATAGCAAATCAGAATACCATTTCCGGTAATAAGTAATAGAAGACCAGAATACCATTCTGGTAATAAGTAATAGAAGACCAGAATACCATTTCCGTAAGTAATAGAAGATTAGAATAAAAATTCCGGTAATAAGTAATAGAAGACCAGAATACCATTTTTGTAAGTAATAGAAGGCCATAATAGAAGACCATAATACCATTCTTGGAAATAAGTAATAAAAGACCAGAATACCATTTCCGGTAATAAGTAATAGAAGACCAGAATACCATTTTCGGTAATAAGTAATAGAAGACCAGAATAGCATTTCCGTAAGTAATAGAAGACCAGAATACCATTTCCTTCCATAAGTAATAGAAGACGAGAATACCATTTCTGGTAATAAGTAATATAAGAACCGAATAGCATTTCCGGTAATAAGTAATGGAAGACCATAATACCATTTTCGGCAATAAATAATGGAAGACCAGAATACCATTTTCGGTAATAAGTAATGGAAGACCAGAATACCATTTCTGGTAATAAGTAATTGAAGAACAGAAAACCATTTCTGGTAATAAGTAATAGAAGATCAGAATACCATTTCTGGCAATAATTAATACAAGACCAGAATACCACTTATGGTAATAAGTAATAGAAGACCAGAATACCAATCTGGCAGATGAAGTCAGTGAATTCTTTTCGATTCTCTTGTGGAATGAGCCATCTTTAGGCTTTGATGATATTTTGCATGTTTTTCCTTTCTCGGGCCCGAGTTTCTTTACTCATTTGTTTTGGCCTATTTCAGGCAGGGACTCTTTCATCCAATTCTTGTGCTTATTTAAGCAGTTGCCATTTTAGGCTGTGCCAATTTCTGGCAGTTGCCCATTTCAGGTAGGGACTTTTCTTAGTCCATTGGACATTTCATTCGGGTTTCCCGTGCACTCGGCTAGCTTATTCTGAAGCAAGGCCCAAGGACTTACCCGACCTCCCTCCAGGAAGTGCCTTAACCTGGCTATAGCGTGATGTGGCTAAGAGGTTGCCGGTACCCTGGCCATGCCATAACGTGCCGGGACCAAGGGATTACCCGTCCTCCCTCCAGTAGGATCCTTATCCTTGCCATAGCGTGACGCAGATAAGGGCTTATCCTGCTTTAACTTGGCCATTTCTGACTTTGGTGCGGCAAAAGGCTTATGCCCTCCCTCTAGCAAGTGCCTTGACCTGGCCATCTTGGTGCGACCAAGGGCTTTCTACCATTATTGGTAGCCTACCATTTTAGGTGGTCCAAGTTTAAGGAAAATTTTACTCCTAACCATGTGGACTTCTCTTATTTTGGGAATAGAAATTTTATTCCATGACTTGTTCAATCCTTTGCAAACACTTTAAGTTTTCCTTGTCTTAGGAAGTGTAGGACCATCTTTTCAAGCACCTTGCATTGATTTGTATCATGCCCATTTATTAGATGAAAGTTGCAATATAATCCCTTGAGTTTCCTTTTAAATCCCGACTTCTTTTTCTAAGAAGGCCAATAATTCAGTTCTTCTTTGGTTCGGATATATATGTCTTCGATCGAGGTAGTAAGATTATATTCTTTAAGAAGTCATGAATTTTGAGCCATCTTTGACTGGCGTCTAATTCTTTTGTGACTTGGTTCAAGTACTTCTTCTTGAGAAGTAGGTTTCCTTTTCATTGTTCGTTGATCCTCTTTCATGGGCCTTTCTTTCAATCTTAAGGTTTCGGTCGGAAACTTGTTGGTGATCTTTATATTTCCACTTGGTAATTCCTTTACTGTCCTCAACTGTTCGGTTGTGGATTTTCCTATATGTTCATGGTTTACCCTTGAATGGTGTGCCTCATTTATAATCCTACTCCATTTATATGCAAAACTGTCATAATCCTTTATCATTTCCTTTTCAAAGATAGCCCCATGGGAATATGACTGAATGGTCCTTCTCATTTGTAGAAATAGGTCTTCCTTCCTCGATTTCTCCTTTTCGAGAGCAAAGATTGGGGTTGATCCCAAATGAAATGGGTTGATACTCCATTTTAAAGGGTCATAGGGCATAACTTGTCTTTTCCTCTTAATGACTTGTAGAGCTTGAAGCCGGAGGGTTTGCTCTTTAAGTAAGTGCAAGTTATAATCCACCTGACAGTTAGACCTTACTTTCAAAGGTTCTATGGACCCTTGAATCGATTTTTCCTTTGCAAAAACTTTCCCTTGTTTCGAACATTGAATCTATTCCTTATCCTTTGAATGCAGTTAGAAGAATTGTGAGTCTTTTATCCAAAATAGATCCTTTCTTGTTCAAAAAGGAGGAGATGATAAGCTTTAAGAAATTTATCCAAGTAGAGGAGTAGGTGGGGAACTCAATAAGGTCGGAGGTTCGGGCCCTCCTTCTAGCGCCAAAATGTTAACCAAATTTATTGTCAACACCCCAAAACTATTCTAGCTAATGTGATTAGTCCGGTTTGAATGAAGGGCTTAACAACTTTAAGAATTGCCTTTGTGATTCGCTTGTATATATCTTTCAAATTAGGCCTTTCGACATCGTCGAAAGGTTAGGTATTTGCTTAAGTTTGATCCTTTTTGTCCTAGTTAAACTTGTATGTGGACTCCTTTCGGACTAAATTGGATTCCTCTGAGTTTATCCTTTTAAGGGTGGAAGCTACCTTAAGGTTTAAGCTGGTTATCAAATTCTTTGTTGAATAGGCAATAGCTTTCGACCTTGTCAAAAGGTTTGTTATCTTGTATGAAGCTGGATTCAACCTAGTCGAAAGGTTTGTGAATGATCTCCTTCAACTTTGACCTTGCCGAAAGGTTTGATGGCTAGGATTATAATGTCGAAATGTTATTGCGATTGTTATAGTAAAAGAGCAATCGGCCTAGTCTGAAGGTTATGGGCTCCAAGTTAATCACTCTGGAAGGTTGAAGCTAGTATTTGGACTAGATGCATTATTAATCTCATCGATAGGTTTAGTCCTTTGGTTCAATGATTTTGGAAAGTTTAATGACTGTTGAACTGATTTGGTCCTTAACTCGGTCAAAAGGTTCTGATTGGAGATTTGGAGTCTTCGAAGGGTTGAAATAGTTACTAATGACAGAAGTGTTGTTGATCCTATCGACAAGAACCTTCCACAGGGGTTTAACTTGAAAATATGAGTTAATCCAACAAAGAATCAAGTAAATAGAAAAGTAATTAACCAAGTTTAAGGCTTCCCTCTTTATCCAAGAAAAAGCTTTATTTTTTAAATTCCCCAAATCAACATTCAATTAGGGTTACAATGCTCTCATTAAGAAGATACAATACTAGAATGGAAAAAAATCGACCCCCCGGCTGGATCCCCTTAGGTTTTATTTATAGTGCAGGCGTCCCTCCTTTTGACTTCATGCTCTCAACTGGGTCGGAAAGGTCTCCCTTTTATATGCCGCCTTAAACCCTTTCTCTTCATCCAAAGGTTTGCCTTTTCATTTGCTATTATGAACCTTCCACCTTTGTCGAAAGGTTTGTTACACTTATGTCTCCATGATCCATATACCTTTACCGAAGAGTCTTGTCTCCTTTTATGCTGTTTATTGTGAACCTTTCGACCTTGTCGGAAGGTTGCTCTTCTCTTGTTTACCGTAAACCTTTCGACGTTATCGAAAGGTTGTTCTTCTATTGTTTATTGTGAACCTTTCGACGTTTTCGGAAGGTTGCTCTTCTTTAATGATGTTGAATGTTTATCTTTCATCCTTTGTTAGCTTGTGAGTGCTAATTTCTTCATAAACCTTTCGTTGTTGTTGGAAGGTACCCTAGACATGCTTCAACTGGTTCGAAAGGCTTATTATGCTTTCGAAAAGGTCATTAAGTACTTGCTCACACTTGCTTTGACTTCTTCATCCCCTTCAGAAGATACGAACACTTTGAATGTTGAGTAATGAAACCTTTTGACTCCTTCGAAAGGTTTGGGACTACTATTCACTATTGACTGCATCCCTTTGACTCTTTCAAAAGGTTTGAACTTAACTTCTTTTCTTTAATATTTATTGAGATACCTTTCACCTTAGACGAAAGGTTGATTTTTAGTGTAACAAATTTGATCATCAAGTTTGGTTATTTACTGTAGTTATTTAATGGTGTTAACAGGTCATGTTAAATACACGTCGAATATCACAAAGGATATCAATTTTCTTTATCGGATGAAATGGTGTATATGAGCTTGTTAGTCCTCTTTAAAAGGTTTAAAATGATTTAGAAACTTTTTATAAACATTTAAAAGTATTTCTACAAAGTTTGAAAAGAAAATGAAATTTAAGTTAAAATAGGCGTGTCGTGTAACGTTAGTTCGTGGTTTCGCACCACAGAAAGTTAAATCCATTTATACACTGGATTTGGAGTCGGAATTATTTGGAATCAGAATTTTCCAAACTCTTATAATCATAGTTCTCAAACAACATTGAAGGATCGATATTTCATTTAGTAGATTTTGAAATATTAGCAAATTAAGTTTTCAAAATAGTTACAATTTTGTAGTTCGGAAACCAAAAGGAAAAATTCTTTAAATTTGATATTATAAATCATTTAAAAATATGGAATAAATCCTATAAATATGTTAAAAGGTTTTAAAAAGGATTTGAGTTGTAAAAATAGAATTTTAAATAATTGAAAAGTCGTTTTGATTTGAATACGCTTTAAAAAACACTATTCGCAGCACTTTTTGCAACAGTCTTTACTAACCTTTGAAATATGGATTTAAACAAAACAATTAATTCCCGAACCATTTATAAATGTTTTCAAATGAAAATTTAAGTTATATAATGTTGATTTGGAGGTTTTATAATTTAGTTAAAAGAGTTTAAGTAAATGATTTAAAGAAAAGCCGTTATAGAAAGTGATTTAATCTTGGCTCTAAAAGCCGATGAGTAGACTAGATTTTTCTCTTAATGAGATTCGGATGTGTGGTGCTTAAACTAAGGGGATGTTCAAGAGAAATCAATACACTGGCTCACCTGGGCTCTTTCCTGGGCGAGTGATATATAAGGTCAAAATGTCGAAAATGAGACAAGTATAAAAGATTTACTTTTTATAATTAATTAATTGCAACTAGGATTGAATAGAGATAATCTTCTTATACTTAGTGTAAATTCCAAGGAGGGAACTCATACTAATCATATGAATCTAAAAGGTGATTTCACTGTTATTCGATGAATAGTACAAGTTGAATACGGAAGTTAGTATCGAGTAAAATCAGTAAAATTTCCATAGACTGTTTTGCTTGAATACTAACTAATTTGGATTTACCATCTTAGATAACATGGTTTCAACCTATTAAAAAGACATGTGTTGGAAATAAGAAATCTTTGTTAAAGATTTAAATAAATGATTTGGAAATATTTTTCTAAGTAATTGATGGAATGATTTGAAATTATTCCAAGATTTAAAAAGGTTTTAAGTAACCAAAGGATTTGATAAGAGAGGTTTATTGATCCCGTATATAATGAAAAGAAATGGTTTAAAAAGATATATATATACACACACATATATATATATATGTCTAAGAAGATATTCCGGATAAAAGGATACACATTAATCGAATATTAATCACCCACATAACATCTTTTTACCAATAATTGGTTTGGAAAAACTGGGGTTGGATATGGGCGATTCCAATCTGTAAACACTTTGGACCAATTTACGAGTTTAAAAGTGAAGATATGTTGAAGAAAATGAAGTTAAAGGCGGGGATCATCATAATAGAAGGACTGCTTGTTGATAATTTTGGAGTAGCTCCTGAGATAAATAAATAGCAGTGGTCCCTTCGTTCTAGGATCATTTTATGCAAGGACTACTCATTGCTAATCCTAGGGGTGATGCCCAATATGATGTGGTAGGAAAGTGCCTTTGGTTTGTCTTGTTACTGGATAACTTGTATGGATGGATGTCTGACATTGCATCTCTAAGATCACAATGCACTGATCTCTACAAATATACATATGTTGGTGGTGTAGGAGGTAAGCCCTCCTATATTTAACACCCTTCTCTGAGACGTATGAGCTAAGAGGTTGTACTTTTTGTTAAATCAATAGTGTGTTGCTGGAAATGGCAATGTGGAATTTTAAGTGAAAATGTTCTAAGAAAGGTAAACATTACCTCTAGCCTTACACCAGAGGGATTGTGAAATAGGGGTTGCTTTAAAGCTATGTGGTTCGTGAGCATTAGAGTGCGATATCACCTTTCCAGATTTATTTTGCGCCCGCTATGACGTTGGGTAAAAAAATTGGTGTATGGTATGGGCACCACGGATAGGACAGGAACCGCTGGGATGATATCATATTCGGTGCTATCCGTAACATCTGTTGGTCTTGGGATGATATCACCGGATTTCGCGTAGAAATATTTTGGTTATCATACGGTGAAAAACCATTTCATGCTTATATGCAGCGTGATCTTGTGACATACCCATTGTTCTAAAAAAACTCATATTTTTAGTTTCACACACCAGTCCCATGATTGTCCCAGATTTTATTTTCTTTCCCTTAAACTCTGGGTGCCCTATTTTTTTGGGCAGCATAGTGGTCAAGTTTGTTTGGAGCATTTTGGAGGAGCTTGGAGCATGGAGTTAGAATATCCTTCTGAAGATTGTTATCCATTTCCACCACACTCATGTACTATTGTATTCCCCATTTGTAAGAATAGATATTTATAACTGTCCATGTTAATGTTAAATTAAACTCTGATAAATGTATTTAAAATTTTCTATTGTAAAGATTATATATTGAAATAATATAAGCTATTCCATTCGTGTAAGATTCTGTTTTGATCTTTTCTTCTTTCCACCCTTGACCATCCGCCTCTACGGCGCTTGGATTTGTGGCACGTGAATACTGAGGATGTATTAGTGTCGATTTCCGAGGGTCGAAAAGGCGGGTCATCACATTTGGTATCAGAGCTTTGGTTGAGCGAGCACCTAAGCCTGATAGGGGTAAAGTCTCATCAGAAATAGGATTAGTAATATCCTAGGATGAGTAGCTCGTTAGAAATAGGGTTAGTTACACCCTAGAATGAGTTGAGAGTATATTATATAAGAGCGCGTATTTGTTAATGATATACAAATGATTTTCGTTTTTGAAAAATATGGTAAATGAAATAATTTTATCTAGGATTATATTTTGAATATAAATAATATATAATGAATAAATATATAGTTAGATATGTTATAACTAGAATGATAGTTTGAAATCAAGATTAGTAAAATCTAAGTATAAACATCTTGTAATTAGAATTTCACAGTTTGACTATAAAATGTTTAATAATAACATTGAAAAGAATAAGAGTATTACTTTGGAAAAGGATTTGGATAATTAGAACTTTTATCTAGAAATGGTTTTTGGGATGAGAATTTTCAAAGGATTTTACTTGAAATATTCTAAGTATTGGTTTGGGAGAAACAATATCATGTGCTTAGCAGACTATCACCCTTAACATTGTACGGGTAAAATAGATTTATGCTGGGATAAACTTAGATTTATAATCTAACATTAGATTTAGTTAAGGCAATTAAAATGCTTAGTATCTAAGTTTTTGTTTTTGATAATTGTAGAAACCCTCAAGCTACAGGAGAAAGTATTAGAAGGGAAAGACCTCAAGGGCAAATTGGGGTGAGAAGAATGTTCTAATCATTCTCTCAAGTGATGAGGAAGAACCTGGTAAATGGCCACTCAGCAATATTATGCCCATTATTAAAGGAAAAATATATCATACACCTGACTAGATAAAGACGATTATCCTATGGCCGAAATGCCTATATCACCCCTGACTCCAAAAATTATTATAGTGACTAGTGAAAAAGAGACCACTCAAGACTCGGAAGGAATGTGGATCACTGACCCAGTAAGTTTGGAACTCAAACTGAAAGAAGAAATTCCTGAAGAGGAATTGATGGAAGAAGGATCTAAACCTAAAGAGGACCTGAACACTATGACATCCCATCAATAAAACAACAATAATAGCGACATTCAGGTCACATAGGAGATGAACGGTGACCATATTATTTGGCCTAAGGAGTCGTTAGATTCCCTCATTCATTGGGACAACATGGAGGGCGATGAGGAAGTATTTATGGATACCAAGGAAGAAGAAGCGCAATGTTTAGAAGAGCTAGAAGAAGGAGAATTTATACAACAAGTGTCAGCTGGACTTAGGCATGTGCCAGAGAACTACCCTGGCTACCATATGAAGTGGATATGATACCACAGATTGAGGATGGAAACAAAGACGATAACAGACAAGATGATAGTGATGACGATGGAGAAGTCTTATTTGATTTTGGATACGGAAATGAATCGTCAGCATCAGACTCAAATGGTTGATTATGATGTGAGATTGGAAGATCTGGAAACACCTATCTAGTATTAATATTATGTGATAGTATATATATATATATATGTGTGGATTATATGGTAGTTATGTTTGTATCAGTATTGTGAAAACCCAAGTAGTTTTAGAAGGAATTAAGAATAGTTTAAGTGTGTAAGGAGAAATGATGTGTGTAAGATAAGGATGAATGTAAAATATTAAGCATGTATAATATGATTATGTCCATTGTTTATGACTCTGTTCAAATGTAAATGCATAAATCACTTAAGAAAATTTCATAAGAATAAAACTATATCTTTATGAAATGTTTAAAAACTTAAACCAGAATTTTATAAATATTTTGGAAAAGGTAAAAAATATATGCATTTTACACAAATTATTTCATAACACAAATGGCCTAAAGATTTGAATATAGGATTTTGATATCTTAAAATTATTTATCACTCGATGCTTTAGGGCAAACATTGATGAGGATTTGTAGTTGGATCCTTACATTTTCTATCATGGTTGTAAGCAATGCAAGGAAATAGAAGTTTCTGGGCCTGATCAAAGTCCACACTAGAGAATCGAAGGATTAATACTAGTTGGAAGAAAAGTGGTATATTAGAATTAAAGGATCGAATAAGATAGTGTACACAGATAATGTGTTAGCACCACCCGAATTTATATTTGAAATTTCAAATTTTGTTTTGAATAAGTACTACCAATTTTGCGTTGTAATTTCAAGGACGAATTTCTTTTAAAGAGGGGAGTCTGTAATGACCTACAAATTGATCACTTTGATAAATGAAATTGTTAACAAGAAATCTTTTCAACACCCAAAGCAAGGTTAGAGGAGTGAAAGACCCCCTCGAAACCCCTTTCGAACTAGTTGGAGGAATCTAACGTCATAAACTTGTAGGAACCAAAAGGGTTTTAACTGAGTCGGAAAGGTCATACTCCTTCGAAAGTAAACCCTTCGAAAGGCATTTACGTCCGTGTTCCATAAACGAAATCATATTAAGCAACGAATAAAAATTCATGCATTCAAGAATACCATGTGTTCACTTTATTGATAATTATTATGATTACAAGGGCTTAGGTATTAATATGAAGTGAAATCCCTAATTCGATTTAGAAATTTACTTCTTTTAATAATTTTTAAAAAGAAGTATGTGATTTTTAAAGGTTTTTATTTAAATAACAACCTTTAAAGGTAATACTGTCTGCTATTGCGGAGAATAGGGCTGGTTAGGAGTGACCATCTATAGCCTTGTCTTAAATATCTACTGAATACGTCGATAAATGCTCTGTATTTTTTTTCTAACTCAAGTGGATCGACATATCCAATAAATACTTAATACAAAGCCATAGGTGGCTATAGGATCTATCGGAACAAAATACAACAACTCAAATGCAAAACACATCAAAGAACAGTAGATACATATATATACACACACACACATATACAGATACATCACACAGTATACAAAATGGTACATCACATATGTGGTTTGATGACCACAATACGTACACGAGTCAAAAGAATATACATCAGAGTAGCAAGAAAAGGACTACAACAAAAAGCTACAATAAAAAGGCTAGCAGAAAAGTCCATACGGAAGCAGAATAGGCTAAGTCCAAAGGTACCTAACTTGAAACACCTCGGTCTGACCCGAGTATAAAATACACGGGTCATTCTACCTAAACAAATCAGTTTACAAGGATAAGCGATAATATGAGCATAAGGATAATGTGATAATATTCTCAAGTGAGAAGGGACAATTCAAAGTGTATGGTTACATCAAGTGATAATATGGTATCACTACACAAACATACAATCTCAAAAGAGATAAAACAATTCATAAAACGCTAAATATAACAAGCCTCATATCATCGGCATATCATAAATCATCAATAATGGTTTAGGGAAAATTATAGCTCCTAAAAAGGAGAAATCCCAAAACCCGCCATATCGGCAATCTCAAAAGCAACTCAAAGAAATCACCATCTCATTTTATTTTCAAAATTCATTGTTTATTCCAAATAAACAATATAAAATTCCAATTTTAATTTAATTCATAATATTAAATTATAATTATTGGTGTATCGCAAAACATCAAATATGGTTTAGGAGAAAAATATAACTCCAAAGAGGAGAAATCCCAAACCCGCCATATCGGCAAACTCAAAACAATCTCAAAGAAATCCCCATCTCAAAATATGCCATAACACAGTCAAATATAAATCTCCAACATAGGAGAATATAATCCCAAATAAATGCCAAAAGACAAATCTCATGTAATAATGCCAATAGGCAAATCTCAAATAATACGCCAAAAGGCAAATCTCATATAACACCAGTGTAGGAAACTCAAATTCCCATAAGGTAATCGCCACACACACACACACACACACACACATATACATACATATATATACAGATACATACATACATACATATATATACATATATATACATACATATATATATATATATAACGGCTCGAATGTCCAACCATGAAAAAGGCGATACACTCGGGAAATCACAATAATCAATGAAACCATCTCAAAAGTTTTTCACGTGCTTTTGGCCGAAGCCTGCCAAGTACTGATCTTTAAAAATAGGTACCTTGCCCGAAGGTAAATACGTCACAATAACAAATACGCCGCAATGGAAAATACGCCGCAATGGTCAACGCTGTAATGGAAAACGTCTCGAAGACAATATGCCGCAATGGCAATGACCCGAAGGTCCAATACTGGCAATACGCCGCAATGGCAAATGTGTCACAAACTCTCGGATAGGAACCCGAACAGTGTTAACATGCGTCCCACACCACACGTTTGCACTAAACGGTTAACTAATCGCTAGTAAATTTCACACTCAGAGCAGTAAAAAGTTTACCTCATCTCATCGGTAAACTAGACCCGAAGGTCAAAACGACCAAACGGAATAGTCAGGAATTAACCGATAAGATAAACGCATGTGTCCCAAACCACGTGTTTTACCAAACTATTTAATTCTCCTTCTCATTCGCTCAAATAGTGCAAAAATGTGTATTTTATGTAAAAATAATTTTCTTTGAAAAACAAGCTTTAAATACCCTTTTCGAAATCAATTTTGAAAGGCATATCTGAAAATTCCCATATTATAGAGAATAAATAGATTTTATATTTGAAATGCCCATTTGTTTTGAAAATTATTTCAAAAAGGTTTGGGAAAATCTGTGCTCGAAAACGAATAAAAACCCAAGAAATCACTCAAACCGATATTCGAATTCAATTCAAATTAAATTTAAATTTAATCCGGAATTTGAATTTAAAATTCTCCAAAATTTGGCTAGTCAATTGATAGAATATGGCCTTTGAATACGATCAAAAACATCACAAATATAGCAAGAAAAACAAGCAAAATAGGCTGGAAAATACAAAATATACAAGAGAAGTGGGCTGGAAATGGCCCAGAAGCCAGGTCGACCTGGTCCTCCTTAGGTCGACCGGACAGTCTACCTAGGAGACCACTAGGTCGACATGCTGGTCGACCCAGAGAAGGAGGCGGTCGACCCCTTGTACGCACTTGTTTAAAATATTTTCCTAAGCTCCGTATTGATTTTCTAGCACAGATTTGAAAATTCAATGACATTATTTTTCAACCAAAATTTGCAGAGACCAAGATCAACATGAAAACTACCAAATGAAAGAAATCTGGCAGCATTTCGTCGCCGGAATCAAAAGTTACAGGCTTTCAAAGTCGCAATATGAAACTGATTTCGAACAGAGAAAAACAACTGCAGAAATATACGAACAGAAGCTAAATTTATACAGTTTCTTGCAATTTTAAGCTTGGCTCAGCTAGAATTTGTGAGTATTACAACTCACCTTTCTGTGGTTGAAAATACCCGGATGAAGAAAGATTGGAGCGTTTTGTTAGATTGAAGCCTCAAGAACCTGTAGGAAACAAATACAGTACATGCAAAAGCAAAACATATAGTAAATTAGAGAAACATCAACTGTAATTAGAAACTTGATGAAATAATATGGTTTGGAGTTTGATTACCTTTGTATTATCACTCTAGATTGAAAAAGACTTTAATTTGCTAAGTAAATTTGAAGAAATTTTCTTGAATTTTCAATTTGGTGCAGTGGGTTCTATTTTCTTATTATCAGGATGAAGAGGAAGTTGAGAAAGTGAGAAATGAATTATAAGCTCAAGAAAAGTACAAGCAAGGAAGCAATGAATTCGGATCCCCAAAAATGACACCCCTAGGGTCTTATTTATAGCCGCGTGTTGGACCCCTTCGCGTCAGTCCTTTTGACTTAGTCGAAAGGATGCCTTCATGACTTTCCACCATTGTTGAATTCAGAGCACCTCTCTAATGTTACTTTCGAATAAGACTTGGATACCTTCGACTCCATCGAAAGGTATAGGAGCGATTCTCATGCTGTTGTACATGTGTTGTATAAGCATGAAAGGATATATCGATGTGTGCGGAAGGTACATAACCAATACTTGCGAAAAGGTGATGATGTTTTTTAATGCTTTCATTTTGATGTTGTTGAAGCATTCATTGAGGATGGTATGGAAAGTGGTGGTGACTCCTTCGTAAGGGTCAACTTCTTCGGAAGTACATACTTGGTTGGTTACGAAAGGCATTCTTGTTGACTCCTTCGGAAGCATTAGACTCCCTTAATACTTGCGGAAGGTAGCTTTCCCTGAAATAGTTGTCTCTCATGAAATCCTTTTAATGTATGTGGAACCAACTATTATGGAAGGGGTCAAATGAAGTGGAGGGATAGTTTTGACTCCTCTTGACCCCTTCGGTAGCCCATAGTTCATTTAATACTTGCGGAAGAATCCTTTCAACTCTTTCGAAGGGCCTTGCTATCTCTACTATTCTTTATGAAGCTCTCCTTCGTAGTCCTTTCGGCTTCGACATGGTTGAATTGATTTTTATCTAAAACATTTTCCCCTCAGCAAAAGGATGCTCTTGACTTTGCAAGTCTACCATTTCAACACTCACCTTTATTTTGGCACAAAACTTTCCCACCAATTGGTATTCCTAAGTGAATCTTGGCCATTTATTTCGATCCGATCGAATGGTTGTCCTTTCTTTCGTCTTTCTTATAAATTACGTTCCCTCTTCTTCTTTTTCCTTTACCTGCAACCAAAAATCTAGAGCAAGAATCAAAATTTTCATACTTTTATTAAATTTTCGATTTCAAGAGACAAAAATTTAAATCTAAGGTGAGTATCCATTGCTCGATATTAGAAATCAGTTTTTCATGTTCAATTTCGACTTCAAATTTCTAGGTTCTAGGTCCGCGTTACTGTTTTGAATTTTGAAAAGGATTCAAGTTTGTCGACCCTGTAAGATGATTCTAAACTCGATCTTGCTGATTTTGATTAATCCATGGCATCAAATCGGGTTCGAACGTGAATTGTCTAATTTGGGGTTATTTGCTGCTGTTGGATGCAGACTCAAACTCGAAAACCATTATGTCCAATTCTAATTTATCTGGAAGGATACTAAGAGTTAAAAATTAACGACCGTCACTGTAAATTTAGTTAAGAAAAATATAATTTCTGTCATCGTCGAAACCATTAATTAACCTTTCAACTTAGTCGAAATGCTAAAACTAAGATAAGCACAACGGTTTGCATTATCTCAATTTAGTGTTGACACTTTCGAAACACTATTATGCCTTTTTGACTTATTCAAAACCTGTAATAGTCAATAGGAATGTAGCGATCATCACTTTCCCAACACAGACATTATCAAAACGTCTCAAGTTCTTTCGTTGGTGTCAACGTTATTTTGTATCGAGTCTTTTGACTAAATAGGAGTATGGCATTTCAACAATGTATGTTTTTAAATAGAGTAAAATATGTGGGCTTCGACGTTGTCAGAGGGCAAGTCCATGTGAATATATGCTATAAAATTGGTGACGTTGATAATGGTTTGGCACTGTCGAAAGCTCTATGATTCACACAGTTCTAATTATTTTTTACCCTTTCGAAGGCATAGAACCAAGCACTACAGCAGGTATATGTGCCACTATAATTGGTTTCTAAGACCTTCGAAAGGTACTAGAAGTTGAATAAATCATAACTTTGATGAAATTATATCTCCTGGCAGGATCATGGGTATTAAAAAACCTCTAGGAAATCTAACAAGGATATTGTTTCGGAATCAGAATCTTCTCCAAAAAAAAACGTTGAGGTAGTTTTAAAGCACTCTTTCATAACTTCTCAGTTTGAAGTGGATGCTATCCTCAAAGAGTTTGGGATTACAGGGGCTGAAGTTATCCCTCCTAGTGGTAACGACACTATCCAAAATCCTCCAGAGGGATACTTTGCTTATTCCTCCATTCATATTTGGCATGGGGGTTTCATCCCATTTTCAGAGTTCTGGTCGAGATTCTTAAGTCATCTCGACATTGCTCCTATCCAGTTATCACCCAATATATACACATACCTTGTCTCTATGGAGCTCATGGCCCTAGAATCGGGGATTCCTTCTTTGAGTGCTGAGGTTCTTAACTATTTGGCACGCCTTGTCAAACTCAGTAACTTGAACTGCTAGATTTTATGGAATAATCGCCCTAAAAAGTTTGTTTCAAAAGGAATAAACAGATTTAAGGATTGGGAAACATAGTTCTTCTATGTCAAATGTTGTCCAAACATTAGTGGAACCTTTTCTTCTCTCCATAGTATACCATTTCCATTATTTCCATTAACTTGTTTTATTTTGTTGAATAGTGTTTTCTTATTAGGCCCTGCTCCTAAGGATCTTGATGAAGAAGGCAAGAGGATCGTAAAGTTGATTAGTGCTGCTTCAAACCGTATTGGGAATAGACTTACTTTGCTAACTCCAAGCAACCTTCGGAATTATTCCCTCATTCTAGATGGCCAAAAAATTCTTGCACAACCTCCTCTTGTTCAACATACTTTGGAAGTCAAATGCTTTTTAGCTTTGGGAGACCCTAAAAAAATTTTACCATGTCTCCTATTTGTCCAGATCTACCTGGTAAACTTAAGTATATTATTCGTAACTTACCATCATGTTATTCCTTATATTGTTTTGCTAATCTATGCCTTTTGGTTTCAATAGCCGCTCCTCCAGATGAATTAATTACAAATGATCCACTCCCTTAGTTTTCAAAATCCGATGCTCTAGCTCTGACACAAGCTATTGCTAGGTCTACAATGATTGCAAAAAGGAAATTAAGCGGAGTAACTGCTGCAGGCTCTGGTCCTAAGAAAACTAAGATTACTGGTATCCAGCCTTCACTTACCCCCAAAAGAGGGTGAATTTGTTGGTGCTAACAAGGCTTTAGAGGGTCCTAACCCTAATCCTGCTTCTTCTATGGATGACTTACCTTCTGTAACTGCTAATCAAACTAAAATGGTTCCTTCAAAGGGTGACTTTATACCTCATATTGTTGTATCTGATTCTCTCAGCGTTATTGATCAAATGCAGAAGGATCTAGGCACTTCAACTCCTTTTAAGGATTTGAGTCCCTCAAAACCCTTATCACTAGTGCTTCATACTAAATTTTAGAATGTTGTGTAGTCGATTATTCACTCTTCATCATTTTCTGCTATTTAGCCACCCACCTCTGTACCAGATTCATCGAGTCATTATCGATCTCTTATCGAATAGCAACTTCTGGTATATTCTATATTGGCTGATTTTCTTATCACTATTCTTCGTACTGAATCCTGACTCATGGCTTACTTTTTCTCTTAGATCACCAAAATCAGGTACTCTCTTTAGGAAGATGTTTCTAAGTCCTTTGATGAAACATCAAAGCTCAAGAAAGAAGTCTCAACTTAAAATAATCAGATCACTACCCTGACTACTGCCAAAGATAACGCGGTGAGGAAACAAGAAAGGTTAAGTAATTCTCTTGATCAGGCATAGTCTATAGTTTCTGATGATAGGAAGGCTAAACAAAATTTTAGCTAATGAAGTTTTGGCTTTAAAAATGGCTTTGAAAGAGTCCGAGGATGAAAACGCCAGGGTTAATGCTAGACATGTTTCACTTAAGAAGGAGTGTACTTCTCTTAAAAAGAGGTTAGAGAAGAAAAAAGGATTCTTTATCCAAAGCTATCAACACTATTTCTAAGGCTAAGAAAAAAGTGTCTCGGTTTCTGAGCACTTCTTTTAATGATATTATTGTAAATTCTTATGAGGATGCGCTCATGATAGCATATTCTGATAACATAGAAAAGTGCCAGGATTTAAGTTTTCCTTCTCTTGACCTTGTGCTAATCAAAAGATTTATGGCTAAGATTAAGAAAATGGTGCAAGGGATTATGACAGTGAGGAAACTAATGCCACCCAACTCCTATCTTTTGAGGTTCCTCATGTGGAAGAGGATTCTAACTCAGATGAGGAGGAAGACAAAGAGGGAGATGAAGCCGTCGTTTATGAAGATGACAACGAAAATGATAATGATGGTGATAACCATAATAATGATGACAAAGGTCAGGGTGCTGGCGACAACAAGGGCGATCGTGATGATACACCTGGAGAGGATGGCGGTGACACTTCTATGGCTCCAAATAATGAAGATGGATCAAGAAAAGTTAACCCTGATCCTTCTGTCCGCAAAGTGGACCAGACTGAATTCTCGACTGCTCTGATCCCCAAAGAAAAGATGTTGGTTTTTGTGTTGGAGAAAAAGAGAAGAAGCAAACTTTACAAATCTCGATTCCGGTTTCTCAGGTATGGAATTCTTCATCAAAATGGCTCTTATTTTCAAGATAACCCTAACTAGTATCTTACCATTTTACATGAGGAAGAAAACCATACACCTTTACAAGACAAAGCTTGAAAATAAACAGGCAGAAATAAATGGCCTATATAGGGAGTTAGATAAATAGTTAAAAGAACACAACGCACTATTTAATAAGTACTATAAGCTTAATAAAAGTGTTGTGGTGTTAATGTCTTTCAAAGACAAGGAAGCAGCCCCTCGACTGAAAGGAGAAAGACTTCGCTATGACAAGCTTTTTGGAGGAAAATAAAGAATTGATGAAACTCTTTTGGATGTTAATCGAAGACAGAGATATCCTGGTAGAATTTTTGTATAAAGCTTATTGCAGATATATAATTGTGGTTTACTCATACTTAGGTGATTCAGTGGGGGCCTACTTAGATACCTACATAAGAGATACTCGGGCAAACATGAGTCTGATCCTCACCTGGGGGCTTGTTGGAACTTACCACCGGTCTACTCAATTCCTCGCACATTGCCTCTAGAAAAACTCAAATATTATAAGGATAAGCTCATTTTTGAGTTATTTAAAAGATCAATCTTGTATAAACCGAAAGAAAATATATAATCATGTAATTATATTGATCTATGGACCTTACTGTGTCAATCTTTTTATCCTTAGTTTTATTTTATTACATTATTATAGAGTAAACATCTCTCAGGCAGCGCTATTACTAGGGATTACTTACGAAAATTTGTCAAGTTAAGAAGAGATTACTTAGAAAAGTCCTCGCTCTTGAAATCCTCAAGATTGGCCAAATATTGCTTTCTTAGAGATCTACAAAAGCTTTACATGCAACACCCCGAATTCACTTTGGTTTTCTAGGCGAAGAAAAGAAAAAGATTCTTAGGGAAATTCGAACATTTCATACAAAATTAATTTGTGCTCGTGATAGTCCCACACTTAGAGAATGGGATTATAGCAAATGCCCTCCAATTGTTACCCCAGAAGGATTTAATTCCATTTTTGAACAATAATTATTCTTTCGATAAACACTTTAGAAAAAGTTAAAAATTTCTGTTTCTAGACATTAAGTGTGATAGGGCAAAGAGAAAACTTGAGTGTAACAATGATGTTGTACCCTCTGTCTCATTTCTTCCTGAGTTGTAACCCCTAATATGGTAATAAAAGAAATTTGTTCTTTCGGTATTGATTTCTTTTTCATTTGTTTGAATAGGAAACACAGCCAGTGCCTATGTCACTTTTGTCAGATCCTTCATCTCGTTTCACTAGTCTTAGGGATAGATTGATTACGAATCTTGAAAAGAGGAGATTATCTAAAGATCCTTTGTCTACCAAACTCCAAATCAATACTCAAGTGCTGGAATGGCATAGGAAATTTTTTCTTCAAAATGCGATCACCAAAGGCCTTAAAGATCAAATTACTTGTCTCAAAGCGGATATTAAAAAGAAAGATGAGATGGTTTCTCAATTGAAACGTCAAATTAAATCAAATCTGTAACGTTTCGATTTTTCGTTTCTCGAAAATCGACATTTATACATTCACTGTATCAACTGTCGAGCAATCGAATGGCGGAAAATCGAATTGTTATGGAGAAAAAGAAGAGGTAGAAGAAACCAGAAGAAAACGAAAGAAGAAACAACAGAAAACACATAAACCAAAAACAATATCAGAATCTCACATTCGCAGCGGAACAACATATAATAGATAAATGAATAATCTTTAAATCAAAGAACTATATCATTTTATACATCACATCATCATCAGAGTTTACACAACAATATACAACACAACACCACTGGACAGTTATATGAACTTGTCCATATACAGAATACACAGCGGAATAAAATAATATCATATACAAGTGGTACGTCTAGCCATCCAGCTCTCCAATGAGCTCCACAACATCTCCTGAATCCAGAATGACCTAATAACCTGACTCTAGACTGCCCGTGTGGAAATTGATGGGCACCCAGAGTTTAGGAAGGAAACAATAAACTCCAGGTCAGTCATGGTGACTGGTGTGAGAACTAAAACAGTTTTATCTTTAAAACACAACAACAAAGCAAGTGGAAAATATTCGCAATGCTTTTGGAAAATGAAACTACCATAAGACCTCCCACCACACACAAAATGCAAACGCAGAATTGGAGGAGATTTCTTCTTATGATAGTTAAACATGCTTACTACGCAAAATCATTAGATTATTATTATTAGTGCATAGTGCAGAAAAACATTTCGAAAGTATAATATTAAGCTTAGTCAGCGTAGGCATTTAACGTTATGCCTACTATAGCTACTATGTTCAATAGCAGGTTACCGCCACATTCCATAGCAGGTTATACAATCGCAATCGTAAAGGGTTTGTATTGTTTCTTTGGATTTTCCAACAAATGATCAGGCTAAGGAAGTTCCTTTCCTACTGTCGAATGGGATCGCCTCTGGCTGGACGTCCCGAGAGACAAACTGCCCTTTGCCAACAAGGCCGGGTTACCCCTGTAACTAGGTAACTCACGAATATGCCATCCCCCGGTCCTTTGGGACCTTTATCTGAGCACTCGGTAACAACATCACACATAATAAATAAAGTGTGTCCACAAGAGTAAGTATCTGGGCTCCATACCATGATACCACCCCTTTCCAGAAGGAAATGACATACCCTAAAGGGCACGACCCTCATAACCTTGCCGCAACATTCCTGTTTCGACCATTTCTGGGTTGTGAGGCCCTGACGAAGTCTCGTCCACAAAGCTACGCTTTATACAGAAGCTATGCTTTGGGTCAAACAAATGATCAAAGTAATGATCTCAAAGATAAATGATCAAGCAAATGATCATATCACAAATGATCAAACAATGATCATTTCACAGCAACACTCAGCATGTCACATTACCAAATTGGGAATATATCGCTGATAAATTTCAACTACATAACCTCTGAGCTCGTACGTCTCAGAGAAGGGTGTTAAGCTAAGAGAATAAATTCTCTGCCACCAACAGAAATGTATTTGAAAGAAATCAGCTTTACATCTCAAAATGTAATGTCAGACATGTAACCATACAAGTCTGTTCCGGGTTCGAACAGAACCGAAGGCACTTCCAAAGAATTCATTGTAATCCGGATATTCACAATCGCGATAAAACTTCCCATCACAAAGGAAATCTCAATACCGTAGCTAACGGTGCAGAGACAATCGATAGGTCATCCTATCGTTTTCACAAATACCCGGTCTTCACCACCGGTCTTCAATACGATCCATATCGTCGTATCACAAATTCAGAATGGGTTAGACGACACAAAGGTCCTTTCCCGGCTAACCCGAATAGTGAGCGCTTATTCAAAAATAAGTGTGGCATTCAAATTCAAGCAAATCACAACAAATACCTATTCAAGGTAATTATTTATAGTCAGTTATTTAACTATCAATAGATCTGCACAGCATCATCAGATTCCAAATAATTTTCTAAATTATTTATCTTTCAAAAATATCTTTACAAGATATATAATTTCCGCACTTCAATTATTTGAAAACAATTTCAAATCAATTTCCACATTTCAATTTATCTTTAAAGATAAAATCTCAAAACATTCCACTTCATATTGGAAAAACATTTCCATACCTATTTAATAATAGGTAATTCACAAATCCATTTATTTTCAACATTTGAAAATATTCAATATACTTAAATCAAAATTAAGTATATATTTCAATTCTTTAAGGAAATCATTTCCTTTCACAAATTTTATTTGAGTCAAAACGAATGTTACGTAAAACATCGTTACGACAACCCAAAATCACTAGTATAGGGATTCGAAATTTAGATAGATATATATAAATCCCAATACTATATAAAACATTTCCTTTCAGAAACCATTTACTATAACAACAGTGTTATAGTCCACAATTTCCTTATTCCTCGAAACGTCTATTTCAACAATGAATGTTGAAATCTATGTTTTCGATACTTAACACGTTTTAAAACATCTTTTTAAAACAATTACTTCATTTCGTAATATCACTTCTCCAAACATATCCATTTTATTTAATAATATATTCACTATCCAAAATCATGAATATACTTCGTTATCCAAATTCAACATTTCTACACATTTTATTTAAAGGATTATCCACTGTCCAAAATCGTGAATGTACTTCCTTTAAAAAGCTATAAAAATTTAACTTATCAAAATAGGTCGTTTCTCGGATTTACAAATCTATTTATAAAACTTCGATTTATAAATCTCCTTTATTATCCAATTCAAATTATATAACTCAATTATATACCGGAAGTCCATAATATAAGTTAAATACTTATAATTCATTTATTTGCAAAAATCATTCTTTTAAAACTTCACAAGTTATATATCTTATTACTTATAAGATTTACTTATACTTCATTTTAACACTTTAAAAACTCCTTTATAACTCAATTATTTTGATCTATAAAATATCAATTTTATAAATCTTATATATATATATATATATATAAACCATTTTAAAATAAATCAAAAAATCTCAATCTAAATAAACCAATTCTTTTAAAAATTTACAAATCCTTATTTTTAAACTTCCAAAAATGGATCCGATGATGCAACAGCACCAATCATCAATCACGATATCCAAACATCATATATCATCATATGATAACAGAATATACAACAATATCTGTAAATAAAACAATACGGTGAGGAATCCAGTCGGATCCCTCCAACCTGTTTCCCTGCATCCACAGATGTTGGCACAATACCAATCCCGCTCTAGTATGGAATATCGCGGTATATGGGTTTAATAAATATTATCCGCTATTATACGGCGCAATAGGGTCTCATTCGCTATACAATGCGGGAAATCAACTCCAATATATACATATTCCAATATATATATATTGTTATATACATATATAATACCAATTTCACTTCAATGTGAAATTATCGCGGTATATGTTTTTAACAATTAACCTCCGCTTAATAACGGCGTATAATGTCTATTTATCACAATAAATAGCAATCATCATTCAATCATCACAATCAGGCAATTTTAAATCTAACTATTTAAAATTTAAATCGAAACAAAACATTCGATTGAGTGAGGAGTTCTCACCTTTGCTTTCAATTCCGTTCTAGCTTTTTATTTCGAATAAAATTAAACGCGCGTTCAATTTTATCCAAAAATTTCACTAGCTCCAAACGATTCCAATCCAGTTCCATTGCGTAGTGCTCGACCATACAATTCCAATGCAACTGGTTTCGTCCAAAACGGACCTCGTATGAAGAAGTTATGATAGTTTAAAGTTTGAACGAATTTAAAATAAACAATTTCAGCTTTTAATTTTATTTTTTCTAACCCTACAACTTCTCTGGCCGTCTATTCCCTTCCCACCAGATCTGGCCATTCCTTATCATCATCTTCCTCACGTTACTTTTCACGTAACAACAACCCATAGCCGCCAAACTTCCCGCAATTTTCACGATCAACTCACTCGACTTGAAGACGATCGGAGACCACCGTTGTGAAGCCCCGCTCGAGTGCCACCATCGGCTGCCACCATGTTGACCTCAGCCTCCCCTATCACCTCGATTTGCCTGAAAAACGAAGCAGCTTCGAGCTCGATTTCCCATTGATTTGTTGCTCCGTTTTCGATCATCTCCGTATGGATTTGAAGCTCTCATCGTCCTCTACAACATTGTAGTTGTCGACTTTTGCTAATTGTCGACGGATTTGGAGAAAATGAGGGAGGAAGTTTCGAATTTTCATGGCCATTAGAACTGTAGGTGGCGGCTGAAGAAGAGGGGGTTAGGGTTTACTCTTGTGAACGTATATATATACGTATATAAATGATATTAAATTTATTTTAAAACGACTTTTTCAAACGATCTGCAAATCACACGTGTCGCCTGGCGTTTGTAAGGTTTACCCCACGTTCTGAACACAATGGAACGTGTTTCGGGAGCTAATTCGATCGTATGTGAGAGTTACGGAAATAAACGATCGATTTTAAATTAAACCGATTTAAACCCATTTCGATGCGTTTTGGCTTGCCCCGGACAAACCATACATCCGATTGATACAAAATTTGAAACCTTACAATAATAACATATTACGGATCCAATGAAACTTGTTTCGTCGAAATCTGAGACTTTTAGAAAAATGACTATTTTAACTCGCCAAATAAATATTAAAACAATTTCGATGCGTTTCGAGCTACCACGGTCAAACGACAACTCCGATTGCTACGAAAATTGAAATCCGTTAATAACAAACTATTACGGATCCGATGGAACTAATTTCGTCCAATTCTGAGACTGTCCCAAAAATGGCTAATTTCACTAGTCGATTAAATACTAAAATATTCAATTTTCACAGATTAACTCTAAATTCAATTTTAAAAGTTCTATAACATCACTATAACTTCAACATGATTTAATATAACTTTATAAAATATTTTCAATCACATTTAAATCCAGATTTCAATTATTTCTGGAATTTCAACTATTAAATTATCCATTTAATTACCCAATTAAATCCAGTTATTCGAATTTTAAATTATTCGACTTAATTAATTCCACTTGTTAATATTTAAAATCAATTAAATATATGAATTTTAATTATCAAAAATTCTGGGTCGTTACAAACTTCCCCCTTAAAAGAATTTCGTCCTCGAAATTACCAAGTAAGAAAAATGCCCAAATCCATTAACTTTTTAGAAATCCATTTAGTGAAAATTTTATATTCACCTTTTTCAAAACCTTTAACTTCAACCAAAACAATGGTTTCCATTTTCTAGTTCAATTCCTATATTTTCATTACAATTTAGAAATCAACTTTTCATTAACAAAAATTTCCAAAATTTCCCGAAAATTTTCTAACGCCTTAAATTTCCAGAAAAATTCGTCAGCGTCTCCTTTGCGCGGTTCGATTGTAGTAGGATCACAATTGACATAAATATGTATACATCGACCCACCCGGTCGGAAAAGCAGAAAAACAGTTCATATTTCCTATTTTTATTGCGTAGGCGTACCTTTTTAGCATTTTTAAGCAAAGCAGTTATTTATTTAGCATTTTTGCACAACCAAACCAACCGAACGGTAGCCACCGCACCTGTACTTACTCAATTTAAATATGTAAGTAACATATATATAGAGTTATTAACATTTTACTCTTTTAAACAATTACAACATATGCATATTAAGGGAAATGCATATTAAGCAAGTTTTATAAGCAACTTATAAAATTTCAACATTACCTACAATTGTTTACAACCAATTCATATATAATGACATTCAATTATTCATTTTTTTTAATTAGTTTATATTTACTAATTCACATTCGAGTTGGTTCACTTTCAATTCAAATCAATTTCTATTTAAATTTACTTCACTTTCAATTTGGATTCAATTAGATAGCTTTCAATTTTCATCAATATTAAATGAATTTATAATATACAACCAACTAACAACCATCTAACAATCAAATCATAACCAACAATCCAATAACAACCAATGTCATCCAACACAACCAAATTTATTAATTTACATTCAATTTGGTTCAATACTTTTAAATTTCCAATTGGTTTATTATTAAATTGACTTCCATTCAATTTATTCAATTAGCTTTTAATGAATTAACACTTATATCCATTATTCCATATCAATTTATTCACATTCGATTGATTAACATTCAATCCATTTATTAATTCAATTGCTAATTCATTTTATAAATAAAGTTGAATTTCATTTATATAACTCAAATTCATATTCATTTTATAAATTCACTTTATTAATTTACTTTGATATCAAAATCAAGTTCATTCAACATTACTTAAGTTATTTTCCATTTCAAATTTTCACTTATAATTCCAATTCAGATTCAAATTCTATTTAACTTTTACCAAAGTCAAAATTTATTATCTCATATTATAAGTTCAAAACTTGATTACTTATATTCAACAATTACATCTTGGATTTAATTGATTCACTTATACTTACTTTAATTTAACTCCATCCTTTAAGTTAAATTTATTATATCAAAATTCAAATTATATAAGTATCAACTCATTTATCATTCCCATAAATATTTTAAATAGGATTCCAGAGTCTTTTCAACCTTTCAAAACCATTTTGAAATCAATTAAATTTATCCTTTGAATTTCTAAAACCAAATCCAAATTTTCCAACCAACTTTCATTTAAAATAATCTGGCAGCAATTCCTCTTTTGGAAACCCGAAAATGAATACCAATGATGTCGCGGTCATCATCGGAATTATTTTCCAGCGACCTGAAAAGAGTTTAGAGCTTTCATCTCTCCAAAACAATTTTCCAAAGTATCAAATCCTTTCAAAACACTTCTCTAGAATTTTATTTTAGATTATAATTCACATTTACAAATCTTTTACTTATAAAATTTCACTTCTTATATATAAGATTATTTTACCATTGTAAATCATTTTAATTATAACTTCATACTTATAATTCTTACTTATAAAATTTTCTCTTTCACAATTGTTGTTTTATTTAACTTATTTAAACAACTTAACAATCAATTCATATACAATTTAATAATTTTTGAAAAATTATTTCTTTATATACAAAATATAATCGAGGTAAAATTATTTCATTTACCCAATTTTAAACAATATCATGCCGAATTGTTCTGAACAAGTGTTTAGAGATCTCTATCGATAGAGTTCTACGGACTATACCGACCAGAATCCATATACCACTCAACAAACCAATCATCACAATATAAAATAATTTTATATTCACTAACAAATACACGCTCATATCTATTATTACACTCAACTCATTCTAGAGTACTACTGACTCTATCTCTAATGAGTAACACCCAACAAAGCAGGGTTGTCGCTTAACCATATGCTCTGATACCAAATGTAACGTTTTGATTTTTCGTCGCTCGAAAATCGACATTTATACATTCACTGTATCAACTGCCGAGCAATCGAATGGCGGAAAATCGAATTGTTATGGAGAAAAAGAAGAGGTAGAAGAAAACAGAAGAAAACGAAAGAAGAAACAACAGAAAACACAGAAACCAAAAACAATATCAGAATCTCACATTCGCAACGGAACAACATATAATAGATAAATGAATAATCTTTAAATCAAAGAACTATATCATTTTATACATCACATCATCATCAGAGTTTACACAACAATATACAACACAACACAACTGGACAGTTATATGAACTTGTCCATATACAGAATACACAGCGGAATAAAATAATATCATATACAAGTGGTACGTCTTGCCATCCAGCTCTCCAATGAGCTCCACAGCATCTCCTGAATCAAGAATGACCTAATAACCTAACTCTAGACTGCCCGTGTGGAAATTGATGGGCACCCAGAGTTTAGGAAGGAAACAATAAAATCTAGGTCAGTCATGGTGACTGGTGTGAGAACTAAAACAGTTTTATCTTTAAAACACAACAACAAAGCAAGTGGAAAATATTCGCAATGCTTTTGGAAAATGAAACTACCATAAGACCTCCTGCCACACACACAATGCAAACGCAGAATTGGAGGAGATTTCTTCTTATGATAGTTAAACATGCTTACTACGCAAAATCATTGGATTATTATTATTAGTGCATAGTGCAGAAAAACATTTCGAAAGTATAATATTAATCTTAGCGAGCATAGGCATTTCACGTTATGCCTACTATAGCTACTATGTTCAATAGCAGGTTACCGCCACATTCCATAGCAGGTTATACAATTGCAATCGTAAAGGGTTTGTATTGTTTCTTTGGATTTTCCAACAAATGATCAGGCTAAGGAACTTCCTTTCCTACTGTCGAATGGGATCGCCTCTGGCTGGACGTCCCGAGAGACAAACTGCTCTCTGCCAACAAGGCCGGGTTACCCTTGTAACTAGGTAACTCACGAATATGCCATCCCCGGTCCTTTGGGACCTTTATCCGAGCGCTCGGTAACAACATCACACATAATAAATAAAGTGTGTCCACATGATTAAGTATCTGGGCTCCATACCATGATACCACCCCTTTCCAGAAGGAAATGACATACCCTAAAGGGCGCGATCCTCATAACCTTACCGCAACATTCCTGTTTCGACCATTTCCGGGTTGTGAGGCCCTGACGAAGTCTCGTCCACAAAGCTACGCTTTATACAAAAGCTATTCTTTGGGTCAAACAAATTTTCAAAGTAATGATCACAAAGATAAATGATCAAGCAAATGATCATATCACAAATGATCAAACAATGATCATTTCATAGCAACACTCAGCATGTCACATTACCAAATTGGGAATATATCGCTGATAAATTTCAACTACATAACCTCTGAGCTCGTACGTCTCAGAGAAGGGTGTTAAGCTAAGAGAATAAATTCTCTGCCACCAACAGAAATGTATTTGAAAGAAATCAGCTTTACATCTCAAAATGTAATGTCAGACATGTAACCATACAAGTCTGTTCCGGGTTCGAACAGAACCGAAGGCACTTCCAAAGAAGTCCTTGTAATCCGGATATTCACAATCGCGATAAAACTTCCCATCACAAAGGAAATCTCAATACCGTAGCTAACGGTGCAGAGACAATCGATAGGTCATCCTATCGTTTTCACAAATACCCGGTCTTCACCACCGGTCTTCAATACGATCCATATCGTCGTATCACAAATTCGGAATGGGTTATACGACACAAAGGTCCTTTCCCGGCTAACCCGAATAGTGAGCGCTTATTCAAAAATAATTGTGGCATTCAAATTCAAGCAAATCACAACAAATACCTATTCAAGGTAATTATTGGTAGTCGGTTATTTAACTATCAATTGATCTGCACAGCATCATCAGATTCCAAATTATTTTCCAAATTATTTATCTTTCAAAAATATCTTTACAAGATATATAATTTCCACACTTCAATTATTTGAAAACAATTTCAAATCAATTTCCACATTTCAATTTATCTTTAAAGATAAAATCTCAAAGCATTCCACTTCATATTGGAAAAACATTTCCATACCTATTTAATAATAGGTAATTCACAAATCCATTTATTTTCAACATTTGAAAATATTCAATATACTTAAATCAAAATTAAGTATATATTTCAATTCTTTAAGGAAATCATTTTCTTTCACAAATTTTATTTGAGTCAAAACGAATGTTACGTAAAACATCGTTACGACAACCCAAAATCACTAGTATAGGGATTCGAAATTTAGATAGATATATATAAATCCCAATACTATATAAAACATTTCCTTTCGGAAACCATTTACTATAACAACAGTGTTATAGTCCACAATTTCCTTATTCCTCGGAACGTCTATTTCAACAATGAATGTTGAAGTCTATGTTTTCGATACTTAACACGTTTTAAAACATCTTTTTAAAACAATTACTTAATTTCGTAATATCACTTCTCCAAAACATATCCATTTTATTTAATAATATATTCACTATCCAAAATCGTGAATATACTTCGTTATCCAAATTCAACATTTCTACACATTTTATTTAAAGGATTATCCATTGTCCAAAATCGTGAATATACTTCCTTTAATAAGCTATAAAAATTTAACTTATCAAAATAGGTCGTTTCTCGGATTTACAAATCTATTTATAAAACTTCGATTTATAAATCTCCTTTATTAACCAATTCAAATTATATAACTCAATTATATACCGGAAGTCCATATTATAAGTTAAATACTTATAATTCATTTATTTGCAAAAATCATTCTTTTAAAACTTCACAAGTTATAAATCTTATTACTTATAAGATTTACTTATACTTCATTTTAACACTTTAAAAACTCCTTTATAACTCAATTATTTTGATCTATAAAATATCAATTTTAAAAATCTTATATATATATATATAAACCATTTTAAAATAAATCAAAAAATCTCAATCTAAATAAACCAATCCTTTTAATAATTTTACAAATCCTTATTTTTAAACTTCCAAAAATGGATCCGATGATGCAACAGCACCAATCATCAATCACGACATCCAAACATCATATATCATCATATGATAACAGAATATCCAACAATATCTGTAAATAAAACAATACGGTGAGGAATCCAGTCGGATCCCTCCAACCTATTTCCCTGCATCCACAGATGTTGGCACAATACCAATCCCGTTCTAGTACGGAATATCGCGGTATATGGGTTTAATAAATATTATCCGCTATTATGCGGCGCAATAGGGTCTCATCCGCTATACAATGCGGGAAATCAACTCCAATATATACATATTCCAATATATATATATATTGCTATATACATATATAATACCAATTTCACTTCAATGTGAAATTATCGCGGTATATGTTTTTAATAATTAACCTCCGCTTAATAACGGCGTATAATGTCTATTTATCACAATAAATAGCAATCATCATTCAATCATCACAATAAGGCAATTTTAAATCTAACTATTTAAAATTTAAATCGAAACAAAACATTCGATTGAGTGAGGAGTTCTCACCTTTGCTTTCAATTCTGTTCCATCTTTTTATTTCGAATACAATTAAATGCGCGTTCAATTTTATCCAAAAATTTCACTAGCTCCAAACTATTCCAATCCAGTTCCATTGCGTAGTGCTCGACCATACAATTCCAATGCAACTGGTTTCGTCCAAAACGGACCTCGTATGAAGAAGTTATGATAGTTTAAAGTTTGAACGAATTTAAAATAAACAATTTCAGCTTTTAATTTTATTTTTTCTAACCCTACAACTAAATCTGGCCGTCCATTCCCTTCCCACCAGATCTGGCCATTCCTTATCATCATCTTCCTCACGTTACTTTTCACGTAACAACAACCCATAGCCGCCAAACTTCCCGCAATTTTCACGACCAACTCACTCGACTTGAAGACGATCGGAGACCACCGTTGCGAAGCCCCGCTCGAGAGCCACCATCGGCTGCCACCATGTTGAAATCGGCCTCCCCTATCACCTCGATTTGCGTGAAAAACGCAGCAGCTTCGAGCTCGATTTCCTGTTGATTCGTTGCTCCGTTTTCGATCATCTTCGTATGGATTTGAAGCTCTCATCGTCCTCTACAACTTTGTAGTTGACGACTTTTGCTAATTGTCGACGGATTTGGAGAAAATGAGGGAGGAAGTTTCGAATTTTCATGGCCATTAGAACTGTAGGTGGCGGCTGAAGAAGAGAGGGTTAGGGTTTACTCTTGTGAACGTGTATATATACGTATATAAATGATATTAAATTTATTTTAAAACGACTTTTTCAAACGATCTCCAAATCACACGTGCCGCCTGGCGTTCGTAAGGTTTACCACACGTTCCGAACACAATGGAACGTGTTTCAGGAGCTAATTTGATCGTATGTGAGAGTTACGGAAATAAACGATCGATTTTAAATTAAACCGATTTAAACCGATTTCGATGCATTTTGGCTTGCCCCGGACAAACCGTACATCCGATTGATACGAAATTTGAAACCTTACAATAATATCACATTACGGATCCGATGAAACTAGTTTCGTCGAAATCCGAGACTTTTTGAAAAATGACTATTTTAACTCGCCAAATAAATATTAAAACAATTTCGATGCGTTTCGAGCTACCACGGTCAAACGACAACTCTGATTGCTACGAAAATTGAAATCCGACAATAACAAACTATTACGGATCCAATGGAACTAATTTCGTCCAATTCTGAGACTGTCCCAAAAATGGCTAATTTCACTAGTCGATTAAATATTAAAATATTCAATTTTCACAGATTAACTCTAAATTCAATTTTAAAAGTTCTATAACATCACTATAACTTCAACATGATTTAATATAACTTTATAAATTATTTTCAATCACATTTAAATCCAGATTTCAATTATTTCTGGAATTTCAACTATTAAATTATCGATTTAATTACCCAATTAAATCCAGTTATTCGAATTTTAAATTATTCGACTTAATTAATGCCACTTGTTAATATTTAAAATCAATTAAATATACGAATTTTAATTATCAGAAATTCTGGGTCGTTACAAAATCCTTCGATCAACTTCGATCATAAGATGTCCAAGCTTTACCAACAAGTATATGATTTGGAAATAAAACTGAAGGATAGTCAAGAATAGTGTAAATCTTTGCAATTTATCATGTGAGGTGATATTCCGAATATTAATTTACCAATTTCTCTAATCATCCCAACTGTTGGGAAATCAACAAGGCCTTGTTCCTTAGCAATTCAAAACTTCCCTGCTATAGCAAACCCTCCTCTATGTTTGGATGAAAAAGTGGAGGGCGAATGGTGCAAAAAAGTCAAACTTGAAATGATGAAATATTTCGACAATCAACAAAAAGAAAGATACTCACAACATATCAATGAGTATGCAGCTAAAACTCTAAAACTTGAACATGAAAGATATCTTCTTCTAAAACATATTCTGAATTGGAAAGACAGAAAATAGCCTTTTTAGGAGCAAATGACGCTTTCAAGCGCGTACTATAGACTCATATCTAGTTTATCGATGTTGCTGATGAGATTAGGAAGAATGAAAAGAAACTTAAAGAAACTCTTTGTGTGGCAATATGCCACATTGTTGATCCCTTAACTTCTCAAAATCTAGATAAGATTGCACAAGCCTTTGAGGTACAAACTTGTTTTTGATCTTTCGTTACCAATATCATAATGTATTGTATAATATACTTTGTAAATAAGTTTGTAGATTATGTAAATATCACCTGGCTTGTAGCCCTTATCTGTATTGGTACTATTATTTTCGAATATGCTTCTTCATAACTTTGGCTATGGTTTTTTGTATTTGTTGAATCATTTGGTCTTCCTTATCAATCTTATTTTCCTGCAAAGTACAAAGTGGGCAACATTTCTTATCATTAATTTGAGATTTATGTAAGAATATGTTCAGTAGTTTGTCCATATTATCGGAGATAGTATTAGAATTCCTGATAATAGAATTCCAAAAATCTAAATCTGGGAATACTAGAAATTAATAATACATCCTTATTTGAAGATAAAAAGTGATGAGAAATCCATATTTGGGAACGATAAAAAATTGGAAATCTGTGTCTAACAATAATAGAAATCCCGAGGTCCAACTTTGGTAATGATGAGAGAAGAACAGAAATTCAACTCTGGTTATAGAAGACCAGAAATCAAACTATAGAATTAATAATAGAGGGCCAGAAATCCAAATCTAGCATTAATTAATAGTAGTTTAGAAACCCTCTTCTAGATAATTGATAGAAGAACAAGGTCAATTGTCTGATAATAATAAAAGCCCAGAAATTATTATCTGGAAATAAATCATAGAAGACCAGGAATCCTCATTTGGAGTCAAATAATTGGAGTCCAAAAATCCTTATCTGGAAATAATAGAAAATCTAAAACCCTGACTCAGGTATTGGTAAGTATAGTCTAGAAGTTAATAGTAGAAGATCCAAGACCCAGATTTGAATATTAGAAAGAGAGATATAGAAATTATCATCTCGAAGTTAGTAGAAGATCAGAGATTTATAATAACAAAAGACCCAAAACCCAAATTCGAGCAGTAATGAGTGAAGTTTAGAAATCAATAGTAGAAGACCTGAAACCAAAATTCAGGTATTGATAAGTGAAGTCCAGAAATCATCTTCTGGATATTAGCAAAGGCCATAAATTCATATCTAATAATGAATATAATTCAGGAATTATTGTCCGGAAATAATAGAAGATTAGAAATCTGTTCCTGGCAATAAGAAGGAAAGTATAGAAATCATTATTTGAGTAATGGACGTTCAGAAATTCTCATCTGAGCCTTTTGTTCTACACCACTCTTTGGACATTGATTGTTCGAATCTTTTTCTTTGTATTACCTCTCTGGTTCCAGGTACCTGATTCTTTCGATATGCACCATCCTTTAGGCTTTGTATACTGTTAATCCTTTGTGTGCCACTCCTTAGGCTTGGACGTCTTAGTTTGTTGTTGTCCAATGCGCTTGGTTAGCTTATCCACAAGCAGGACCCAAGGACTTACCTAACCTCCCTCCAGGAGACGCTCCAGCCAGGCCTTATAGGCATGACTGAAGGATTATTCGGTGGTTTGACCAGGCCATGGCATGCCAGGATCAAGGGCTTACTCCATCCTCCCTCCAGGAGGTGCTCTAGGCAGGCCTTATAGGCAGGACTGAAGGCTGGTCGGTGCCTTGAACTGGCCGTAGCGTGGTGCATTCAAGGGCTTACTCCATCCCTCCTCTAGGGGTGCCTTGATCTAGCAATAGCATGACGCGATCAAGGGCTTGAATATAATTTAACCTATATATAGCGTAGTATGGATAAAGAATCACTCTGACCTCCCTCTAGGAGGTGCTTTGACCTGGCCATCTTGGCGGACGAAGGCTTATGACCGTTTAAGGTAGTTTCCAATCATAAGGAGAATCTTACTCCTAACCATACAGATTTACTCATTCGAATGAGTCTTTATTGAATTTATCTAGGATTGCTTTAAAATTCTATTGGTCTTTCCTTGTTTGAAAAAGTTGATGATCTTCTCTTCAAGAGCTTTGCATTGATTTGTTTCGTATTCATTCATCACGTGATAATGAAAGTAAGGTCCGCCCAAATTTCTTTCATACTTGGGCTCTTTCTTTTTAGATGGACAGTAATTGAGTTCCTCTTTTGTTAGTAGGTAGATGTTCTCGATTGATGTAGTCAAGTTGCATTCTTTAAGCATTCTTGATTTGAAACCTGTGTTTTGAGGTTGATTTTGAGATCATTTTTTGCTTGATTCAGGTACTTCACCCTCTATGACCAATTTCCTTTTTAGAATCCTTCAAAGCTCGTATGGAGGTAATGGTCCACTTGTTGCTGTACACTATTTCTGAGAAAATGTGTAGTAATCGGCTATCATCCCCTTCTCAAATATAGTTCCTTTTGCGTAGAATTGAATGGCCTTCTTCATCTGAACAAACAAATTATTACCTTAGACCTTCTTGCCCGTAAAGCAACGATGGGTGTAGGCCCAACATGAAATGGGTTGATGCTCCAATTATAGGGATCATATAAATCCGCTTGCTTTTTCTCATTTACAATCCTTAGTGCTTCCATCCTAAACATTTTCTCTTTATAACTCGGGAGTCATTGCTGATTTGACAAGTTGACCTTCCTACTCGTGGTTTTGAAGACCCTTGTTGTGATCTTTTCAACGCACGGTTCATCGTAGTGGCCAAGGGAAGGTGTAGAATAGCTTGAGGTGGGGAAAGGTGATGTTGTGAATTCAACGAAGGAAAAGGTTCGAGTCCTCCTTCTAGCGCCAAAAATGTTAACTAGAAAACTTGTTAACATTCCAAAGCAAGGTTAGAGGAGTGAAAGACCCCCTCAAAACCATTTTCGAACTGGTTGGAGTAATCTAACGTCGTAACCTTATAGGGACCAAAAGGGTTTTAACCGAGTCGAAAGGGTCCTACTCCTTCAAAAGGAACCCTCAAAAGGCATTGATGTGTGTGTTCCATAAACAAAATCATATGTAAGCAACATATAAAAATTCATGCATTCAAGAATGCCATGTATTCACTTTATTGATAATTTTAATGATTACAAGGGCTTAGGTATTAATATGAAGTGAAATCCCTAATTTTACTTAGAAATTAGGGTTTACAAGCTCAAGAAAAGTACAATCATGGAAGCAATGAATTCAGATCCCCAAAAATGGCACGTCTACGGTCTTATTTATAGGCGCAGGTTGGACCCCTTCGCATCAGTCCTTTCAACTTAGTCGAAAGGATGCCTTCATGACCTTCCACCGCTGTTGAATCCAGAGCGCCTCTTTAATGTTTCTTTCAAATAAGAGTTGGATACCATCGACTCCATCAGAAGGAATAGGAGCGACTCTTATGCTGCGGTAGATGTGCTAGATAAGCATGAAAGGAAGTCCCAACGTATGCAGAAGGTACATGTTACCACCAATTCTCACCTTAGCCTTATTGACACCAAAATGAATAGAAGGAAAAAGGAACGAGAGATGACAGCACCAACAAAGCCTTTCGAAGGAGTCGAAGGGATGCTACAGCCAAAAGCCAGATATATTACAAGCTTTCGAAGGGGTCAAAGTGGTCGAAAGCTCACTTTTGCTTCAATGTCTTCCTTTTGAAATAGATGCTTTCACCTACATGAAGACGTTTCAAATAATTGGAGGAATACCTTTCGAACGCAGCGAATAACAACCCCTCCATGCACGCCAAACCATTCAAAACCAATGGTTTCGCCTTCATTCAAACTACACAGAAAGATGCCTTGATTAGAACAACCCTTTCGAAGCATAACCAAGCCTTTCAAAATGGTCGAAGCCTTTAACAACCAGGGAAGGTGCCACATCAATTCGCAAGTATGTATTCGGAAGCTACCTTCCGCGTCGAATCCATCAACATTTCAACACCTTCGAAACCCCAGGGATCTACCTATCGACAGAGTTAGAAGTTCATACCTCTCCTTCTTGCGACAATAAAGCAACACAAGGAAAAAAAGCGCATCTACCCATTTCAATGAAGACGGAAGCATTCAAACCCATTCGAATGCAATGCAAAGGGATGTGCAACTATCAATGAAGACGAAAGGTCTATAAAGCTACCTTCCGACCAGGTCGAAAGCACTGAGTCAAAAGGTACCAACCCTCATCTATAAATAAGACTAGGGGTCTGGTTTAAGGGATCTAAATTCATTCACTCTATTCTTGTATTTTCTTAACTTTGTAAATTGGTTAACACTAATTTGGAAATCAAATTGGGAAAATTGATCAGTTTGTACATCATTGGTTTAATAAAGGCAAGATTTTGATATTGTTGATTATACAACTATTTGATAACTTTTACTGGATTCGATTGTATTCTGCTTGTGTCGACTTCATCGAAAGGATACCTTCTGAGTGAGTCGAAACCTTTTACTTTACCAAAACCCACAGGTTCTTAGCTCCAAACCACAACCCTTCAAAAGCTCACCTTTCTGATGAGGCGAAACCTCAAACTCGGCCAAAATCCCGAGGCCTATAGATCCAAACCACAACCCTCCAAAAGCTCACCATTCTATTGAGTTGAAACCCATCATTTAGTCAATTACCCAACAACATTAGAGCCAACCATTAGGTTACCACTATTGTTTCAATATGGTGTTTCGAATCGATTGATAAGCCAACTAGGCTGGTTCGAAAGATTTAAAAAAGAAAGGGATATAAGTGTTTCAACTAGTTCGAAAGGTCGGACAAGGAAGAGTTTTCATAATAAAGACCTATTCGAAAGGTTAATCAAAGGAAGCAATAAGATCCTAACTTTCTCTACTTAATCAAAAAGGGTTTATAAGGACATACCTGCACTTTCAACTCCACTTTGGGATGTTGGCAAGTTTTCTTATTAACAGTACATAACCGATACTTGTGAAAGGTAATGATGCTTTTGAATGCTTTCATTCTAATGGTTGTTGAAGCATTCATTGAAGATGGTATATCAAGTGGTGTTGACTCCTGCGGAAGGGTCAACTACTTTGGAAGTACTTACTTGGTTGGTTACGGAAGGCATTCTTGTTGACTCCTTCGGAAACACTGGACTCCTTCAGTACTTGCGGAAGGTAGATTTCACTAAAGTAGTTGTCTCTTGTGAAATCCTTTTAATGTATGCGAAATTGACTATTGCAGAAGGGTTCAACTGAAGTGGAGCTTAGTTTTGACTCCTTTCGACCCTTCAGCGGCCTATAGTTCATTTAATACTTGCGGAAGCATCCCTTCGACTCTTTTGAAAGGCCCTGTTATCACTATTGTTCTTCATGAAGCTCTCTTCATAATCTTTTGGGCTTCGACAAGGTTGAAGTGATTTTTGATGATAAAAGATATCTAATTTTAAAATATTCAAATATAAGGTTTTATGACACCAATTGTAAAGATCTAAACCCTAAAATTATGATAAGAAACTTATTTTAACATATAATTGTAGAATATAGTTTCATAAATAAAGTACGTGCTTCGTACACAAATTTTCATCGATAAATTGATTTTCAATTGAAAGGAGATTTTCTTAGTATTTGAGTGCACGAGACTGGAAACATATGATAGGGTTAGGGGTTAGGGGAAATTATTTAATTTGTTACAAATATATAACTCACTGACCAATCTTGTTCGAAATATAGGTATTTTCTTTCTATTATATACTTGATATAATGTGGTTATATTATTTAATCAATTTTATTAAAGTATATTTAATAGAAAATCCATAAATGTTATGGTTTGTAATAGTAGTTGCAAAGTGTTGTAACCGTGATTAATTTATCATAATGAAACAAATATACCATTTTAAATGTTCCTAGTCAAGATGCATCGAGACTAGATATTGATGTATCCGTTGACCGTAGAGTACGTAATGCTATCCAAATGTAGGGCAGTGTATTACTAATCACTGTTGGAGGCACCAAGAGGTTACGTACTGATAGTTATTTGATAATTATGGAATGACTCACTCGATAGTTTTCTATTGATTAATATAATTAAGGTCATGCAGAGAATATCGATGTGACTAATTTACACAATTCCCTCGATTTGAGAATACTGTTGATCTTCAATATGGAAGCTTCGTTTGATTATAGTTATATCGTGGCACGGCGTCCATCGAACGACTATACTTGGGTTGAGTGGAAGCATTGGAAGTGAAGCACTATTTAAGAGAGGATTCGTCTCCTTAGTTATATGAGGTTAGTATCACCATCAACTGAAGTCAACTCAAAGTTAAAGTCTCTAGCCAGAGCATTTGGGCTAATAATAATTGTTATTATTGAACCAAGGACTTTGTGTTTGGACTATAAAGTTGAATATGGATGATGATATTGGAATTTTGACTATTACGAAATTCCATAAATCCAAAGTGATATAGTTTTGATAAAGAGAATTGGTGTAAATAATTGTCACTATTAGGTACCGCTTATAATAAGTAAAATTGGATTTTACCAAAAGATGTGTAGGCAATAAATTCGGCCTAAATGTCACACCACCTGCTAAGTGACCTGTGAATGTCAATATTCGAATAGTTCGATATTAATCGCTGACTGAATTTACTCCTTTGAGTCGCACAACCGTAATGATGAATTCCCTTAAAAAACCACATGATTTAATTAATTTATAAAATGTTGTAAATTGATTAAATGAATTGTTATTTGAAAAATATTAATTATTATTTATTTGATGTATGGAAGTTTTTTGTAATTAGTTTAACGCATTTATAAAGTTATATTTGCACACATTGATATATGATATTGATGTAATTTAAAGATAATTGCATGAAATGATTATAGAAATTTTACGTCATTTGATGACATGATTTGTGGAACATACATGTAAAGAAAGGATTGGAGAGAGAGACAATCATGGGAATTAATTACGGAAGTTTTAATTAAATAATGAGAAAAGTTTCGTTCTTTGAAATAAAACATATTCTCTAATTCATTCTATATGTACAATTCATTGTTTCTTATACAGTCTATTTCTTTCTTTCCTCTTAACTTTTCATGAAAGAAACAAAACAAAATTTCCAAAAATCTTTCAACTCTAAATAAAAACATTAAATAGAATAAAACAAAAGTGGTTCATCTATCTCTTGCAAGGATAGGATGGGGATCTTGAAGATCTGAGGAGATATCATCATTCAAGGCGTGACTTCTAGGCAACATCCTAAGGGTACTTCATTTTCAAGATGTGTTTCAAGGCTTTAGATAATATGATCCTTGCAAAATTCAGAGGCTAATTTCTAAATCTGGGAGTTTTGATTCATGATTCAAGGTGTGATTTATTGGCTACATCTAAAGGTAATCTTTAAATAAATTCATCTATATATTCATATGGTTAATATAATTAGATTCCTATGATTCACTTCATGTTTCAATTTTTCATCTTGCAACGTGTAAATTAAATATGCCTTATGCTTAGTTTGATTAAATCATGTTTATTGTATTATTATTTTTAGATATATGTGTTTTCATCAATTCCTTATAATGTACGTTTATGATAAATTGACATGTTTTGATTCTCATATTACTACCGATAAATTATCTTCATTCTCGGTATTGTTTAGATCTGTAAGTTCTTATCACAACTATACACATGTCTACCTTGTTCAAATCTCTTCTATTTTATTTTGAAAACTTATGAAATTGAAAATTAACATTGGATGAGATTTTATGTATACAATGACACAACATTCACTTATTCGGTTGCTAATGAATTGCATATATGTTAAGTTGTCTACCATTCCATGAAATTGATCATATTCATATGTTAAATTTGTGTGTACAATTATTTAAATCTATTTTTTTTTAAAATGGGGGAACTTTGATATAAGACTATTGAATGGACTTTAATGAAAATTATAGTTCTTTGTTGTTTTCATATTTAAAGTTTCATATAAAATTTAAAGTATTGCGTCATTCCTTAATTAAAAGTTTAATGAAAGTTGCTAACTTTAAAACCGAAAACCTTTTATAAAATGTATATACAAAAATATCATATGCTACAGTACTTGCAAATGTATATTGTTCAGATCTGAATTATTGAATTGTAATTATCGCATATATAGAATATAAATGTTAGTCTAATTCAAACTTGTACAAAGATTATGAGCAATAATGTAACATTTTTGTTTTTAAACCTTTCTTAATTGAAATCATATGTATTAATGTTAATTTTGGACTTCAAATTATTTAAAACAACTTATAGTTTTTCACTTTATATGTATGTATGTATGTATCTACAATTATAATGAATGTATGCATACATTTCATTAATAAAATTAAGATAACATAGACGTGTGTAAATTTAATTGAGAAGTAATAAATATTATTTAATATTTTACTTGTTAAAATTAAATAGGGCAAGAAATGAATGGTTTCCTTCCTTTTATATTCTACAATACCTTCTCTCTGTTAATTGAATAAGGTAAGGGAGGGAAAGAAATCAAATGTTTTGCTCCTTTTATATTCTATCATTATCTTCTCATTACTAATTCAATAAAGTAAGAGAGAGAATTAAATGGTCTCTTTCTCTTAATTCATTTGTACATATTTCATTTATACATCATTGTATACTGGACCTACTCTTCACACAAATTAATGTATTCGATACATTCATTATAATACGTATATGTTGAAATTAAATTTGAAATTCCTTTTTGCCAAATAAAATAAAATATTGATTTTATATAAAAGAATCTTAGAAAAATTCTAAGTATATTTAGACTTCGTAGGCCCATTAAAGATCCATACTGGTAAAAATTTTGAAATTCACCCATTTCTTCCATTGCGGGCCGGCCTAGTTCCAATAATGGTATCAGAGCGAGGTTGGTTGAGGCGTTCACGTGTTACATTGGATCTCCTACGTTCGATCCCTACAACTAGCTTGATAGGGGGTTTTCACATTGTGATTTGTGATGAAGCATTGCCTCTTGCCCCTACATTTCCTGTCATGGTTATGCTAGTCGAGAGGCTGCATGTAAAACTCACCCATGAGGTAGCTAGTTGTGTCACCCCAATGGAGTTTGGGTCGGTCCAACAATAGTATCAGAGCCCAATAGCCTATGTGGTCTAACTTAGTCGTGTTAGGGCTAACTAATTAAGCTTTCCCACTTAGTATGGTGTCTAGAAAGGTAATGTCTAGGATTGGAATTGGGTAATCAAGCGCTCTGTCCTACCTGGTTACTAGCCCAGCCTGAAAGGTAAAGTGAGCCCAAAGGTTACCCCTGATAGAAAAGGCCTAATTCGTATTGGGCCTTAGGCTAATTTTCAAAATAGTTTTGAAAATTAAGGCAAGATTTTAAATTTAAAAGTTAAATTTTAAAATAAAACATGTTTATTATAAAAGGTTATAATATAACATAAGTTCAAAATGTAATGAAAAGTTCAAAATGTTTGGAACTATTTAAATATTAATTTCAAAATTTAGAATTTATTAATAAGATTAATTAAGTAAGTTAATTAAATGAGTTAATTAATTAAAACTTGTATGCATGTATTAAATATGTTGATATATGTTATGTTATTTTAAAGTTTTAAGATAACATAAGTATACATGTATGTATATAAGATAAACTTTTGAAATTAATATAATTTAATTAAAATTGTTTCATTAAATAAAGTAATTAAAGGTTAATTAATTAAATAAAAATACACATATACAAGATGTATGTGGTATACTATAAAGGTTATAGTATACCCTATAAAGGTTACAGTAGATATGTCCAATATAAACGTTGTCTTGGGATTCTAATATAAAATTAATTAAAGAGTTAATTAATTAAAGAGTTAATTAATTAAATTAATTAAATAAGATTTAATTAATAAAATATTATACATAAGACTATCATATAAGTAATATGAAATATAAAAGTTATGTAACAACAAACTTATATGATATGAATGTATAAATTAAAAGTGAACATTAAAGAAACCCAAATAGACTTAAGGAATAAATACGTACATAAACGTATGTATACCGTGATTTCTGATGTGTTTGACACTTGAATCCCGATGGTATTTCATAAGAAATACATTAGTCCATAAGTCGATATCACTTAATATAATATATTAAGGATTATGAATCTTCAATATAATATTGTCCTCTACCATATATATATATATATATTAATAAATTACTTACATACTCCTTAGTTGTTGAGCAAACTCAAGCTAGGGATGTTATGTGTAGTATTATTAATATATTAAATAGACAAGGTAAGATTACTATATGTATTTTTGAGCAAACTCAAGGTACGTATACTATAATTAGGCCGTCGCCTTATGGTAGGTTCGAGTAAATAATCTCTTATGATTTGTTGAAAAAATTCAAGGTCAAAATGAGATTAGGACAATGAAACATGGGTTAGGAGTTGTATGTGATACAACCGATAAGGAGTTGTCCATCGTTTGTGGAGCTATGATTTATTAAGAAAACTCTAGGTTAGAATACCAAGGCAATTGAGTCCTAACACCCACTAGTGAAGTCGAAAGACTTCTATGTTTCATCTTAGGGTTTGGAGCAACATAAAAGACAAGTGGGAGCCTTATTAGGAAAATGAAATGATAACATTTAACCTTTCTAATATTGTAAAAACATATGCTTATCTAAATTTTTGCATTTACTAAGATGGTAAAATGTTTATAATTCAGATATACAAATGAATTAAAGATTAACAAATAGAAATATAATATATACTTACCAATAAAAGATTATTGCATGTTAACGTTTCAACACCCATGCAAGTGCATGATTTTACAACTACTAAACACATTCGTGGTTCACTTACGCATTTATTTGGTCAACACCATGTATTGTATTCTATGAATTTCAAACTCTAAAAGCAATACAAGACTATAGATATTTGATCCATATACAATTGCAAATAAGTGTTATATGGTGAACGATTAAAGTTTGTAATGTACAATATTTTGATGAAATTAGTTCATCAGAAAAACCAAATAAACCTTAGTGTGAGATCGAATATCCAATATGACTGATTACAAAAGGTTTGTATTGTGTTAAACGTAACACTAGACCAAAACTATGATATAAATCTAAGAACTCGATCGGTCAAATATGATCATTTTACTTAAAGCGAAACATATCTAGTGTCCTTAAAAGCGAAGGATAATTGAATGGCCTTTGGTAAAGAGTTTGTTATGATACTATAGTGAGGGTTTTACCATTTAGAAACAATAGCGAATGTACAAGAGTAGCTACGATTTAAGGTACAGTTGGGATAAAGAGAGCGAATAGTCATGATTGCTTCATAAAGAAACAACATAAACGATAATTGTAATAATAGCGATTGATAGAATAAGAAATGTGATTACTATTCCGAAATGTATTTTCATATAGAAAATTGTTTTTTATGAAATTTATTTCTTCGAGTTCAGGATAATTGATCAAAGAACATTCCACTATAAATTAGGTACAATATATGAAATAATAAAACTATGTTAAGTGAATTATGGACCTCCAAATTTGGTACGCTATTATAGTAATGACGAAAAGAGTGGGGGCATGCCATATAGCACTTACTAATTGCATCATATTATGAAAATTGTTTTCATAAAATGTGACGAACTTTATTTATGAAATAATGACTATTTTTCGGTATCGATTGAGAAATAGACATAGCTATATTTCATTATGAATATTCGTTATGAAATAAAACCATAAAGTTGTGGTATTTATTTCATAACAAAAGTGATGCATTGGAAAATACAAAAGTATCTAATATTATTTACAATTATTTTGGAATTATAGACTAAGCCATAGTTTTAGGAAAATAATTTATTATATGATTTTGAATCATATGATACTGGTTAATTATATCTCAAACAATTAAGGGCCATGCAACCATTTAGTGGGAGCATCATAAGAGTGGACAAACTCTTCGGATTGATACATATAGATGTATGAAATCGTAAGTCTATTAATACCAAAATGGTTCCACGTACTTTTCCATATTCACCAATGAGTTATCACCGACAAGGACATGAGTATTTGATATACATGTAGTATGTCTATGGTAAACTTGTAGGGTATAAAAAAGAAGTAAATAAAATAACATGCAATAAAAATGATTCAATTTAATCGAATGAGTGAGTATATTAGAAAAAGTTCCGAACATACCAAAAAATGAATAAAGATTCAATCTCAAAAGTCACTCCTCCATGCGATACATAATGATGCATCGATAAGGAGTAATCAAACTATGTCAAATAATGTACGATTAATGTGAGTGAAGTTGAGTTAGTTTCTTTCTATAAGGTCATGTACTTAAGAGTAGTACACAAGTTTAATATTATTTCATCTAAATAACAGTTTATAAAATCACACAAGATGAGGGTTATGAAAATCCCCAACATATCCTATGCCAAGGAGTTGGCGGGTTGCAGCAGTCGAAAGATTGCACGTAATAATTGTTCGTAAGGGATCTTATATGAATCTCCCTAAAAAATTTTGGAAGACTGTCATTGGATGACATATTTATGGTTTGAACATAAGTTTTGTAAACTAAAACCAAATCAATTTTATAAATAACGAAATTCATAAAACGTTTATGAATACCTATTCCATTGCACTGAGAAACAATTGTTGTTTCAAGAAATACCAACTTCATTGTGAAGAAATTTCTTTGAGGAATTATTGGTAGTAAAATAGAATTAGATACGATCCAAGATAGAACTAATTAGATGAGATGAAATGAAATTAACTAGCCTAAATGAACACAAAGCATTGGAGTGTATAATAATTACTCTTGCACATTAAACAGAAACTATGAGTTTCTTATCAATGTCGATAATATATAATCCTCGATTGTTTAAACCATTAAGAGTGTTGACTCTATATTATGGTATGATGCGAAAATCCAAAATAATTACAAGTATGCTATCAAAATATGATTTTGGTATTCGTAACCTAAGGGATATGATCCATCGGTTATGATTGTATCTTTATGAGCAAGACTAATGCAGATGGAATTAAATGAGCAATGTTGATAAGAATAATATTGCAAATTTCAATTGTTGAAATTAGCGTAATAGATTTGGTATTCAACGTGCTCAAGTTAATTCAGATTTATTCAAAAAATTTCCACTTGATATGACTTTATGTTTGGTATGTATGAATTGAAACAGAAAATTCTAAATAATGATTTAGAGTAAACTGTTTACACATAATAACCGAAATGTCTCGAAGTCAGTAGGAGCGATATTGAGTTTGTGAGTCTGTGGATATGATCCAAGAAATGATAGAAAGTATTATTTTATAAACATCAAAATTGAAAAAATATTTTGATAGAAATATCAAATTGTTTTATTTTTAATCAAAATGGAGAGGAAGCTTGTGTTCATAAGAAAAAACGTTAAAAGGTACATTGATATTTCTAAACTATAACTAAACAACACGTTGTTGCTTTTAAACCAGGTACATGTGTTAAAATCAACCTTAGTTATTTTAATGCTGAATATTGGATTGTAAATGATATCTTTTATAGTGAGTATTAAAGATATTGGGAATGTCCTAAATCGATATGCAAAGACACCTTATCAAATTGTTTAATATGGAACACGTGAGACGATTTCCTTGTGCACTAGCAATAGGAATTACCATACATCTTATGTTGTCTACGAGATTGTGATTTTTTGTGTGTATTTGAAACATGAAACAAATGTCAAATCCAAAATGATATCACTAAATGGTTGTCTGAAGTGTTCTCGGGTATTTATGAAATACTAGAGAATTATTTACAGAAACAGAAACACCTTATGAAGGAGTGTTCAGACTCAAACTTCATAAGTGATATGATTATAGTATGTCAATAATTAATTCAATTGAAGAATATTTAGTTGAAAATGTTCCAGACAAAAGACCATGGCTGATTCAATGAAAAAGGCTAAGTACATCGCCTTGAATAATGCCACAATAAATAAATGTATATAAAAATATAAGTGCACAAATTTATAACTGAGCTGATTCCAAATGTTGAGAATCTCATACACTATTGTATGATAACAACTTCGCGATATAGTTTGTAATAGAATTTAGAGATCACTTGAAGTCAAGAAACATACTCTGAATTGTTCCACATGATAAAACAGTTTATCACTGTTGGAGAGAGTTGATTGACAGAATAGATAATTAAGACATAATATCATACCCGTTCACAAAGGGACTGACCCAATTGGTTTTGAGAAAACCGATTAGAGAAGTTGGAATAAGATTCCGTAATTGGTCCGAAGTGCAAGTGGGAGATTGATAGAGTTAAGGGTATGTCATAGAGGAAATTATGTAATTTGTTACATATATCTAACTTGTTGACCAAACTTGTTCGAAATAAAGGTGTTTTCTTTCTATTACATACATGATATAATGTGATTATATTAATTAATCAATTTAATTAAAAATATATTTCATAGAAAAACCATAAATGGTATGTTTTGTGATAGTAGTTACAAAGTATTTTAACCGTAAGTAATTTATCACAAACAAATATACCATTTTAAATGTTCCTAGTCAAGATACATCGAGACTGGATATCGATGTATCTGTTGAGACTAGAGTATGTAACACTCTCCAAATGTTGGGCAGTGTATTACTCATGACCGTTGGAGGTACTAAGAGTTGCGTACTAATAGTTGTTGGATAATTATGGAATGACTCACTCGATAGTTTTCTGTTAATATAACTAAGATCAAGTAGAGAATATCAATGTGACTAATTTACACAGTTCTCTCGACTTGATAATATTGTTAACCTTCAATGTGGAAACTCCACTTTGATTATAGTTAAGTTGTGGCATGCTATCTATCGAACGACTATAGTCGGGCCGAGTGGAAGCATTGGAAGGGAACACTATTCAAGAGCGTATTCGTCTCCTCAATTAATGAGTTTAGTATCACGGTCAACTGAATTTAACTCAAAGTCGAAGTCTCTAGCCAGAGCATTTCAGTTAATAATAACGTTATTGTTGAACCAAGGACTTTGTATTTGGACTATAACGTTGAATGTGGATGCTATTGGAATTTCGACCATTACGAAATTCCATAAATCCAATGTGATATAGTTTTGACGAAGAGAATTGGTGTAAATAATTATCAGTATTAGGTACCGCTTACAATAAGTAAAATTGGATTTTACCTAAAGATATGTAAGCGATAAATTTTGCCAAAATGTCACACCACATGCAAACTGACGTGTGAACGTTAATTTTCGAATAGTTCGATATTAATCGCTGACTGAATTTACACCTTTGAGTCGCACAACTGTAATGATGAATTCCTTGAAAAACCACATGATTTAATTAATTTATAAAATGTTGTAAATTGGTTAAATTAATTGATATTTAAGAAATATTAATTAGTATATATTTGATGTTTTAAATTTTTTGTAATTATTTTGTGCATTTATAGAAGTTATATTTACGCGCATTGATATACGATGTTGATGTAATTTAAAGATAATTGCATGAAATGATTTATGGAAATTTTATGTCATTTGATGACATGATTTATGGAAATTTTATTTCATTTGAGGATGTAATTTGAGGAAATTTTATGGCATTTGATGACAAACATGTAAAGAAAGGATTGGAGAGAGAGACAATCAAGGGAATTAATTTTGGAAGTTTTAATTAAAGAATGAGAAAAGTTTCACTCTTTCAAATAAAACATATTCTCTAATTCATTCTGTATGTACAATTCATTGTTTCTTATTCAGTATGTTTTTTCTCTCCTCTTAACTTTTCATGGCAGAAAACAAAAAATAAATATATAAAATTTCTAAAAAATTTCAAATCCAAATAAAAGCATCAAATAGCATAAAACAAAAGTGGTTCATCCATCTTTTACAAAGATAGGATGGGTAGGATGGGGATCTTGAATATCTAAGGAGATATCATCATTCAAGGTGTGACTTCTAGGCAACATCCTAAGGGGAATTCATTTTCAAGGTGTATTTCAAGGCTTTGGCTAATATTATCCTTGAAAAATCCAGAGGCTTATTTCTAAATCTGGGTGTTTTGATTCATCATTCATGGTGTGATTTATTGGCTACATCTAAAGGTAATCATTACTTAAATTCATCCATATATTCATATGATTACTATAATTAGATTGCTATGATTCACTTCATGCTTCAATTTTTCATCTTGCAAAGTGTAAATTCAATATGCCTTATGCTTAGTTTGATTAAATCATGTTTATTGTTTTATTATTTTTAGATCCATGTTTGTTCATCAATTCCTTTTAATGTATGTTTATGATAAATTGATATGTTTTGATTCTCGTATTACTGCTGATAAATTATCTTCATTCTCTGTATTGTTTAGATCTGTAAATTCTTATCACTACTACACACATGTCTGCCTTGTTCAAATATCTTCTATTTTATTTTGGAAACTTATGAAATTGAAAAATAACATTGGATGAGATTCTATGTATACAATGACATAACGTTCACTTATTTAATGAATTACATATATGTTAAGTTGTCTACCATTCCTTGAAATTGATCTTATTTATATGTTAAATTCGTGTGTACAATTATTTCAATCTTTGTTTTTTTAAGGGAAACTTTGATTTAAGATTATTGAGTGGACTCTAGTGCAAATTATAATTCTTTGTTGTTTTCTATATTTAAAGTTTCATGTAAAATTAAAGGTATCGTTTCATTCCTATATTAAAAGTTTAATGAAAACTCTTAACTTTAAAACCAAATACCTTTTATGTAATGTATATATAAAATATCATATCCTACAATACTTGTAAATGTATGTTGTTCAAATCTGAATTATTGAATTGTAATTATCATATATATAGAATATAAATGTTAAGTTTAATTCAAACTTGTACAAAGATTATGAGCAATAATGTAACATTTTTGTTTTTAAACCTTTCTTAATTGAAATCATATCTATTAATGTTAATTTTGGACTTCAAATTATTTAAAACAACTAATAGTGTTTCACTTTATATGTATGTATGTATGTTTGTGTCTATAATTGTTATGGATGTATGCACACATTTCATTAATAAAATTTAGGTAACATAAGCGTGTGTAAATTTGGTTGATAAGTAATAAATGTTATTTAATATATTAATTGTTACAATTAAATAGGCTAAGAAATGAATGGTTTCCTTCCTTTTATATTCTACCATATCTTCTCTCTATTAATTGAATAAGGTAAGAGAGGGAAAGAAATGAAATGTTTCCCTCCTTTTATATTCTGTCATTATCTTCTCATTATTAGTTCAATAGAGTAAGAGAGAGATAAACAAATGGTTCCTTTCTCTTATTTCATCTATACATATTTCATTTATACACCACTTGTATACTACACTTACTCTTCACATAAATGAATGTATTCGATGCATTCATTATACTACCTATAAGTTGAAATTAATTTAAAATTCCATTTTTCCAAATAAAATAAAATATTGATTTTATTTAAAAGAAACTTAGAAAATTTCTAAGTATATTTAGACTTCATACGCCCATTAAAGTTCCAAAATGGTAAATTTTTTGAAATTCACTCATTTCTTCCACTGTGAGTTGGCCTAGTTTCAACAACATACACTAATATGTCTATTTGAACAAGATTATGAAGTAAAATTATTTATTTTACTTTCTAAATTAAAATTTATTTATGACATCACCAGATATGTCATAACTTTTATATATTTCTTCGGAAATTCAAGTCAAGTTTAAATAATCCAATAATTATTTTAATATACTAATAATTCCTTTTGAGTAGTTATAAAGGGATAATAAATCATATATAATAGTATTGTGAAGTTATATAATTGATTTAAAAATATAAGGAAAATTGATATCTCTTTATCCACACGGTAGAACTTTTGTAAACATTTATTTAATATCAATATATATGGTTTTATAATTAAAGTGAGATCCTTTTAATTAAATTTAAAATGATAAGAAATATATTCTCAAGTTTTGTTTATTAATATATATAGTTTAACTAAAAACTGGAAATATGACAGGGAATCGAAATCATAATTCATAACGGTTTAATATGTAGAAGTTAAACAACGTTGTTTATGTCACTTAAACACATATCTAACATACACATGCACACATTAACACACACATATATAATTAACACATGTAGAAAAGTAAAAATATACTAGCATTTACACTAGGAGGCGTAATTAACATATGTTCAGGAGCAACTAGTGGCATGGCTCACCTGGCCTCTTTTCTGGGCGAGGGATAGATAAGGTCGAAATGTCAAAAACGAGACAAGTATACAAGATTTACTTTTTATAATTATTTAATTGCAACTTGGGTTGAATAAAAATAATCTTCTTATATTGGTGTTAAATTCCAATGAGGGAACTCGTACTAAATGTTATCCCGCCTTTTGGCAAGGCCGTGATACCAAGGAATTGACTAGTAAACCAATGACGGTCCGTCCTAGAGATCAGTCATACACAGGCTCACTATGGATATCGATGAATTTTGTCGGAGTCCGGATCGAGCCAAAATTGGTAGGACATGACAAGCTAATCCATGAGAGTCAACGTTCCAAGTTTCGAGTTAATCCGAGTTCGTACACTCAAGATATCATTGATACAAGTTGTAGGAAATGGCCCTAAGTTCGACTCCATCAAGATTGACTCCATCCACTTCGTATCCACCGAAGAGCACTCTGTTCGAATCCATCGATTCGACTCCACATGGTTCGTATCCACCAGACAAACATTCACTCAAATCGATCAAGATGAGTTGCTTCGAAACCATAAAGCTACAGACCGGTGTCCTTCGAGTCCATCAGACCCAGCCTTAGGTTCAAATCCATCATCCCTGCACTAGTTCGAACCCATGAGAAGTAATCTTGCTTCGACTCCGTCGAACAAGCCATGCTTCGAATCCACCAGGAGCGAGCAATAGTTCGAATTCATCCTCATATGCCTTGGTTCGAATCCATCGAAGCCTTTCTTGCTTCGAGTCCATCAAAGGAACACCCTTCAAATCCATGAAGTGGAAGGAGCTTCGATTCCGTCCTATAATCGTCTTCGAATCCATTACCTCGAATCCATTGGAGCATTCCCATCTTCGAATCCATTCAGCAGTAAAGTCTTCATATCGATCGACTATGGAGTGCCCTGATCGATACGAAGGGAACGTACGTTCTATCGATTCGAAGGAGCAAACCTTTGAATCCACTACTTCGAATCCACCAAGTCACAACAGCTAAAAACAAGGATTCGACCTAGTAAATTCGGAGAAAAAGATGGATCAACCCGAGGAACACGCACCACGTCATCATTCTCGCTCAAAGGCATATGGATTCGAACTTATCGATTCGAACCATATCGATTCGAACGAATCCATATGACAGAAAACACAATCTTGAATCGATCATAACTCGAGATCTACAAGTCCAAATGCTATGAAATTTTCACAGTGGCTTACTGGCATCCTAAGGAATGTTCATGCCAAATTTCATCTCGATCGGAGGAAATCTTGATCGATTCGAAGTTGAGTTCGAATCAATCCCGAAGTGGGCCCGGATTTCCTGAAAGCGGGCATGTGGGCCCCCTCACGTACCAGAACTGGTCTCCCCGAATTTTAGGTGAAATATCAGCCTCCTACACCTATAAATAGAGCCCCTGGTCATTCAGAAAAGGGGTCGGATAATTCTAAGAGCTAAAGAGCGCCCAGACTCTGCCAGATTTACTCAAAATCACCACGGTTGCCTTAGATTCAGATCTAGCTCATAAAATCAGTTGTATTACACTATAAGAAATTGTAATCTTCAAGTATCGAGCAATAAAATCATCAAACTTCATAGTGGACGTAGGCAAAACGCCGAACCACTCTAAATCGCTTGTCTTTGCAGTTTACTTTCTATTATTTTGGAGTTTTTGTTAGATAATCCACAGTTTTAATTCTCATTCTTCACTTTTATCTCTTCATAAACTTCCGAAGAGTGTTGTGCCCATTTTTGGTACAAACACTTTGGTGCTTTCACTGAGAAAAACCAGCTTTTTCTCCTGCTCCTTGGATCTACCATCGATACCGGATTGCATAAATCCAAGAGAAAGATCCATATCTCTACTCCAGAATCCTTCCACTCTATTCAGATTTGCATAAAATCTAGGAAAGGAATTCACTACTCAAGAGGGTTAGTACAAGAACTACCTCTACAGCTGCTAATCAAGAAGGTCGGGACGGACAAAATCCTACACAGCAGCTACAATCCAATCAAGACACTGCTCACTCAGATCCGTCTGGACCAGTCACCAGACAAGAATTCCAAGCGTTGCTTCAAGAACTGACTCAAAGTCGGCAACAGCTGGCCGAACAGTTGCGTGCTAATACTGAATTGACTAATCAATTAAACTGCCGAAGGCGTAGGAGGACTAGGAGGGATGATGCTTCCCACTCGTCCACTAAAAGTTTTGCTTCATCTGACTATCATGGCAGATCCACGCATCCCCGATTGGATGCGAATCGCACACAAACTATCAGATATCAACCTGCCTTAACTATAGGACAATTGAGAGTTGGACCATCAACTAGCCTCTAGACCAGCCCTCATCACAAGGAGGTGTCGTTCCACCATATAACGCGGACAATCGCACCGCAACTGCCGCAGTGGAAACAAGGGTTGATACCCGGAATCTATCAGATCTGAATAACCATCAGCGTGGACATACTCCTGAACCATATGTCCCAGAAGACGCTGAGCAAAGGAGGCGAAACTTGGACCGTCGACAACGCCTGGTCCGAACTCGCACTGTGGAACCCGACCACACCTTAGCTCAGCATGCACAAAATGTGGCTATGCCCGATATTTCAAACATGATACGTCAGATGATCCGCGAGAACCAAGGCCTTACCAATGACGATTGGGGAATTTCTCGTAGTCATACTCCTTTCACAAACGAGATATTATACGCCGATCCTCCTCAGCGATTCAGAATGCCAACTCTCCCTATGTACGAAGGAAATTCTGATCCCAATCAACACATTTTGAAATATGAGTGGTCAATGAGCACCGCAAGGGCTGATGATGCAGTGAAATGCCGAAGTTTTCCCATCTCTTTAGGAGGGATCGCAACAATGTGGTTTACAAGGCTGCCACCTAGATCCATCTCTTCGTTTGATCAACTAGCTAAGAAATTTGTCGAACAGTTTTGTATGCACGTCACTAGACCTAAAGACGTTAACACCCTGTCTAGTGTTACCCAAGCCCGTGGAGAGACACTCAGACGTTATTTGGAGAGATTCCATGCAGCATGTGTGGAAATCAGTAATCCCAACGATAACTCGATTTTGATGGCATTAACCAAAGGGATCGATCCCGACTCTGAATTTGGAAATTGGCTAGCTGGGAAACCACCCGCATCGTTGGACCGTTTCTATTCCAAAGCCGCACAGTTCTTACGACAAGAGGACGCGAAACAGTCTAGGAAACAGGATGATGTGATACCCAGAACCAAAGGAATACAAAGTAATATAGCGGTTAAGCAGTCCGGTGAGAGTTCCGGAAAGGTTCAATTGAATGTACAGAACAAACAAGCTCAGCCGAGAGTCAACAGTGGTCAGGATAAGAAAAGAGACCAGAATCAAGGCCCACAACGTAGGACCCCAATGTTTTATAATTACACGCCATTGAATACGTCGTTGGAGAATGTGTATCTGCAAACTTGCAACACTGTGCAATATAATAAACCTGCTCCGAAACAGTCATCAGAGAGGCAGATTCAAACAGGAAAGTTTTGCAGATTTCACGAAAGTTACGGCCACAATACCAATGAGTGTCGACATTTGCAGGACCTCATCGAAAAGCTGACCAGGGAGAGAAAGTTAGACAATTTGTGCGGGCACCACAGTCTTGTGGAGCGGGCCCCTCAAATTAGAATCGTGCACAAAATGAGGAAAGACAAGAGGAACCCGCCTGTGCGGGCGGAAGGCTAGTTATCAACATGATAAGTGGTGGTCCCCATCCAGCGGACAGAAGCTGGGGGGAAATGGAGTCGTATGCTAGTTCGATCAGGCATGCGGACTTCGAATGTTGTAGTAATTGTGAGGATGGAACTCCGGCTAAACAACAAAAGATAATGTCTGACGATATCATATTCAGGAGCCGAGACGCTGATAAAGTCAAAGTCCCTACAATCGACCCACTAGTCATATCTGCCCAGATAGGTCCTGCTTGGATGAAGAGGATCCTGGTTGATAGTGGGAGTTCTGTGAATATCTTGCTTAAACAGGCTTACGATTTAATGAAGATGGAAGCAAAGGATTTAAAACCATGCCAATCCCGAATCCACGGTTTCAACGGGAGTGCTACGATACCCATTGGAGTAACAGAACTACCGATGGAATTGGGAGTGGGAGAACGCCGGAGAGTCCGGATGTTGCAGTTTGTCGTTTTAGATATTGATTCACCTTACAATGCATTTTTGGGCCGACCGGCCCTTGCTGAGTTCAGGGCAGCCATTGCCCCATGGTGTCTAACACTGAAGTTCCCTACTGATCATGGAATTGGAGTCGTTCAAGGAGACCAGGCAGCCGGAAGGGCCTGTTATGTTGCTGAACTGCGCGGGGCGCAAAAAAAAGAGAAAGGAAAGGGCGTAGAGGAATCTCTCTGTGTCCGTTTTGCTGATGATTGACAATTAATGCCTGGGCCCCAGCCCGGGCACCACGACCAATTCCTTAAAGATCTTGACCCTAGAGACAACAAAGATAAAGATGAATCTAAAGAGAACCAAGCTTCCCCAGCCGAGCGGACTGTGGACGTCCCAGTCAGTGAAGATGACGATTCAAAAGTGCTAAAAGTTGGATCTCAACTGGGAAAACAGATACAACAGGAATTGGTTGAATTTCTCCGAGCGAATCTCGACGTTTTCGCCTGGACACACTCTGACATGTGCGGAATCTCACCAGACATCGCGAGTCACTCCCTGAATATTGATCCGCGACATGTTCCGGTCAAGCAGAAAAGGCGTGGTATGGATCCAGAGAGATCTGCTGGCCTTATAGAAGAAGTTGATAAGTTGCAATCGAATGGATTCATCCGAGATGCTTTGTATCCGGAGTGGGTGTAAAATCCCGTACTGGTTCGAAAACCAAATGGAAAATGGAGAACTTGCATCGACTATTCTGACTTAAACAAGGCTTGTCCCAAGGATAGTTTTCCATTCCCTTGAATCGACCAGCTCGTAGATTCAACGGCTGGACATGAGTTATTATCTTTCATGGATGCTTACTCTGGCTACAATCAAATACATATGCACTTACCTGATCAAGAACATACCAGTTTCGTGACTGATTTGGGACTCTATTGCTACAGAGTCATGCCTTTTGGTCTAAAAAATGCTGGAGCAACGTACCAGCGCTTGATCAACCGGATGTTTGCCGACCAGATCGGGAAGACCATGGAGGTCTATGTGGATGACATGTTGGTAAAGTCCCGATTTTCCACAGATCACGTCAGAGATTTAGATGCGATGTTCCACATTCTTCGAAAATATAGAATGAAGCTCAACCCATTAAAGTGTCATTTCGGTGTCGCCTCCGGAAAATTCATCGGGTTTATCGTTAATGCTCGAGGGATAGAAGCAAACCCCAAAAAAATTTGGGCAATAAGTAACCTACAAACTCCAAGAACCATAAAAGAAGTTCAGAGTCTCAACGGGAAGGTAGCAGCACTAAGCAGGTTCATTTCAAAATCCACTGATAAATGCATCCCTCTCTTCGATCTGATCCGGAAAGGAAAGCGAAACTTTGAATGGACCCTGGAATGTGAAGACGCATTCCGATCAATGGTTCAACATCTTTCCACACCACCGATCCTGTCAAAGCCAGTTGACCACGAACACTTATATCTTTACCTGGCAGTATCAGAACATGCAATCAGCGCCGCTTTGGTTCGGGAGGAAGACCGAGTGCAGAAACCGGTCTACTATGTTAGTAAACGGCTAACAGGAGCCGAGAGGAATTACCCAAGATTAGATAAACTAGCTTACTGCCTGGTCATTGCCTCAAGAAAGCTTCACCCTTATTTCCAAGCTCATCCTCTTACGGTGTATACCGATCAGCCGTTACGACAGGTCCTCACGCGGCCTGAGATGTCTGATAGGTTGCTCAAGTGGAACATTGAACTAAGTCAATTCGATATCACTTATGCTCCACGACGGGCCATTCAAGGACAAGTCCTAGCCGATTTCATAGCCGAATTTACTGTCCCAGAGGACTTACCCAAAACCAATGAATCCCCCGAATACATCTGGAAGCTGTATACTGATATTGCGTCAAACGACCAATGTTCGGGCGCTGGTGTTATGCTTGAAACTCCCGAAGGCCGATCTATATGTTATGCTTTGAAGTTTGGTTTTCGTGCAACCAATAATGAAGCTGAATATGAAGCCCTCTTAGCTGGACTAAGACTTGCCAGAGATTTGAGAATCATCGCCGTGGAAATTTATTGTGATTCACAATTAGTCGTGTGTCAAGTACGGGGAGAATATCAAGCAAGAGATCGAAGGCTGGCTGCTTACTTAGCTCGGGTTCAGGAAGTACTGAATCAGTTTGATTATTATGCTATTTATTATATACCTCGAGAACGCAATCAAAAAGCCGATTCATTGGCAAAATTAGCCAGCACAGGTGAAGCACAGCAAGTGGGACATGTCCCCGTCGAAACTTTATCCTTCCCAAGCATCGATCAAATAGAGATGAATTTTTTGTTTGAAACCGCTCCCAACAGGGAATCGTGGATGACTCCATATCAAAACTACATCGAAAATGGGACATTGCCTGAGCACAAAAATGAGAAGAGACAAATTCTACGAAAAGCTTCACGGTTCGCCATTCAAGAAGGAGTCATGTATAGAAGGGGTTATTCTGTTCCTCTCCTCAGGTGTATCGCGCATGATGAAATTAAACGGGTATTACATGACGTGCACGAGGGAGAGTGTGGCGATCACACTGGTGGACAAGCTCTCGCCAAGAAATTACTCCGGTATGGATACTACTGGCCGACAGTAAACCGAGATGCAGCAAACTATGCCAGAAAGTGTGATAGATGCCAGAAACACGCCCGAATTCCAAGAGCCCCACCTACCGAGATAACTCAAATGGTCAGTCCCTGGCCATTCGCGGTGTGGGGCATCGATATCATCGGCGCTCTACCTCTGGCAAAGGGAGGTGCGAAGTACGCCATCGTCGCCATTGACTACTTTACAAAATGGGCTGAAGCAGAAGATCTCGCAACAATTACGACAAAGAAAGTAATAAATTTCGTAGTTCACAATATCATCTGTCGATTTGGACTCCCGCATACCATCATCACCGATAATGGAGCCCAATTCGAAAGTGCAGAGTTCAAGACTTTCTGTCAACGATTTCATATCCATAAAAAATTCTCGGCAGTTGCACATCCTTAGGAAAACGGTCAGGTTGAAGCTGTCAATAAAGTTATAAAATCCATTCTGAAAAAGCGATTGGAAAAGGCCAGGGGCAAATGGGTTGATGAACTCCCTATGGCATTATGGGCTTATCGAACGACTCACAAGACCGTAACCGGACACACCCCGTTTTCCTTATCTTATGGCTCAGAAGCCGTTATTCCAGTCGAGACAGAAGTTTTTTCCCATCGCGTGACTTATTATGATCCGAAAACAAATGCTATATTGCTTGCTGAATCTTTGGATCTACTAGATGAGAAGCGGGAAGAGGCCGATTTGAGAGCGGCCGCACATCGGGGTCGAGTCGCCCGATTGTACAACGCCAAAGTTCGACCTCGAACTTTTGAACTCGGCGATCTCGTTCTCAAGAGAATCTATCCGGTTCCTTCACACATGAAACCAAATTGGGAAGGACCATACGCGATTACACAAAGACTCGGAGATGGCACATTCAAACTATCGACCGTTGACGGTCTTGATTTACCAAGAGCCTGGAACAGCGAGAGTCTCCGTCGCTATTACACATAACAGGCTCTATTTATTTCATTATATTTTTCCATTTAGCAATTTGCTTTTGCATTTCGAAATTATAATTTGTAATAAGGCAACTGACTTTGCCATATTTTCTTATTTCAACAATAAAATGCCATCTCTTTGTGCCAGAGCTGTGATTCATTAAATACAATGTACAACATCACGATGCACGAAGAGCTAAATTCCATCACACAATGGGATTTATTCAAGAAAGGAGTGGCTATGATACGACCGGCCACTCGCTAAGTGAAACCCGAGCTCGGGGGCAAGCCATCACATCAAGGCTAGAAATGGGTTGATACACGACAATCCCTCACTTAACTCCGTACTCCCAGAGTGCGAGACGGAGTATAAACATTTCTTAACTCCGTACTCCCAGAGTGCGAGGCAGAGTATAAACATTCCTTAACTCTGTACTCCCAGAGTGCGAGACGGAGTATAAACATTCCTTAAACTCCGTACTCCCAGAGTACGAGGCGAAGTATAAACATTCCTTAACTCCGTACTCCCAGAGTGCGAGCCGGAGTATAAACATTCCTTAACTCCGTACTCCCAGAGTGCGAGACGGAGTATAAACATTCCTTAAACTCCGTACTCCCAGAGTGCGAGACGGAGTATAAACATTCCGTAACTCCGTACTCCCAGAGTGCGAGACGGAGTATAAACATTCCCTAACTCCGTACTCCCAGAGTGCGAGACGGAGTATAAACATTCCTTAAACTCCGTACTCCCAGAGTGCGAGATGGAGTATAAACATTCCTTAACTCCGTACTCCCAGATTGTGAGACGGAGTATAAACATTCCTTAACCCCGTACTCCCAGAGTGCGAGACGGAGTATAAACATTCATCAACTCCCTACTCATCCCCAAGACTGGTGGCAAGACCAAAGCTACGCACGCTAGTTGAACATTTGTCTAAGAGAAGATTGCAACGAAACGAATGAAAGACGACTGTCGAGCAATCAACTGAACGGATATATTCAGCATGAAAGACTGCAGTTCTTCAAAGCACGTCATGTTTTCACAAGACGTACTTTGGGGGGCAAATGTTATCCCGCCTTTTGGCAAAGCTGTGATACCAAGGAATTGACTAGTAAACCAATGATGGTCCGTCCTAGAGATCATTCATACACAGGCTCACTATGGATATCGACGAATTTTGTCAGAGTCCAGATCGAGCCAAAATTGGTAGGACATGACAAGCTAAGCCATGAGAGTCAACGTTCCAAGTTTCGAGTCAATTCGAGTTCGTACCTCAAGATATCATTGATACAAGTTGGAGGAAATGGCCCTAAGTTCGACTCCATCAAGATTGACTCCATCCACTTCGTGTCCACCGAAGAGCACTCTGTTCGAATCCATCGATTCGACTCCACATGGTTCATATCCACCAGACAAACATTCACTCAAATCGATCTAGATGAGTTGCTTCGAAACCATAAAGCTACATACCGGTGTCCTTCGAGTCCATCTGACCCAGCCTTAGGTTCAAATCCATCATCCCTGCACTAGTTCGAACCAATGAGAAGTAATCTTGCTTCGACTCTGTCGAACAAGCCATGCTTCGAATCCACCAGGAGCGAGCCATAGTTCGAATTCATCCTCATATGCCTTGGTTCGAATCCATCGAAGCCTTTCTTGCTTCAAGTCCATCAAAGGAACACCCTTCGAATCCATGAAGTGGAAGGAGCTTCGATTCCGTCCTATAATCGTCTTCGAATCCATTACCTCGAATCCATTGGAGCATTCCCATCTTCGAATCCATTCAGTAGTAAAGTCTTCATATCGATTGACTATGGAGTGCCCTGATCGATACGAAGGGAACGTACGTTCTATCGATTCAAAGGAGCATACCTTCGAATCCACTACTTCGAATCCACCAAGTCACAACAGCTAAAAACAAGGATTCGACCCAGTAAATTCGGAGAAAAAGATGGATCAACCCGAGGAACACGCACCACGTCATCATTCTCGCGCGAAGGCATATGGATTCGAACCTATCGATTCGAACCATATCGATTCGAACGAATCCATATGACGGAAAACACAATATTGAATCAATCATAACTCGAGATCTACAAGTCCAAATGCTCTGAAATTTTCATAGTAGCTTACTGGCATCCTAAGGAATGTTCAAGCCAAATTTCATCTCAGTCGGAGCAAATCTTGATCGATTCGAAGTTGAGTTCGAATCGATCCCGAAGTGGGCCCGGATTTCCTGAAAGCGGGCATGTGGGCCCCCTCACGTACCAGAACTGGTCTCCCCGAATTTTAGGTGAAATATCAGCCTCCTACACCTATAAATAGAGCCCCTGGTCATTCAGAAAAGGGGTCGGATAATTCTAAGAGCTAAAGAGCGCCCAGACTCTGCCAGATTTACTCAAAATCACCACGGTTGCCTTAGATTCAGATCTAGCTCATAAAATCAGTTGTATTACACTATAAGAAATTGCAATCTTCAAGTATCGAGCAATAAAATCATCAAACTTCATAGTGGACGTAGGCAAAACGCCGAACCACTCTGAATCGCTTGTCTTTGCAGTTTACTTTCTATTATTTTGGAGTTTTTGTTAGATAATCCACAGTTTTAATTCTCATTCTTCACTTTTATCTCTTCAAAAACTTCCGAAGAGTGTTGTGCCCATTTTTGGTACAAACACTAATCATATGAATTTAAAAGGTGATTCCACCATTATTCGATGAATAGTACAAGTTGAATACGGAAGTTAGTATCGAGTAAAATTACTATAATTTCCATGGATCTGTTTTACTTGAATACTAACTAATTTGGATTTACCATCTTTGGTAACATAGTTTCAACCTATTAAAAAGATATGTGTTGGAAATAAGAAATCTTTGTTAAAGATTTAAATAAATGATATGGAAATATTTTCCTAAGTAAAGGATGAAACGATTTGGAATTATTCTAAGATTTAAAAAGGTTTTAAGTAACCAAAGGATTTGATAATGGAGGTTTATTGATCCCTTATATACTAAAAAGAAATGGTAAAAGATGTATATCTCTAAGAAGATATTTTGGATAAAAGAATACAAACTAATGGACTATTAATAACCCACTTAACATCTTTTTTTCGATAATTGGTTCGGAGAAACCGGGGTCAGATTTAGGTGATTCCTATCTGAAAACCACTTCGAACCAACTTGCGAGTTCGAAAGTGAAGATATGTTAAAGACAATGAAGTTGAAGGCGGGGATCATCATATGAAAGGTCTGCTTGTTGATAATTTTGGAGTAACACCCGAGATAAATAAATAGCAGTGGTTCCTACATTCTGGGATCTTCATATGCAACGACTACTTGCTACTAATCCTAGGGGTGATGTCTAACAGGATGTGGTAGGAGAGTGCCTTCGGTTTGTCCTGTTCCTGGACAACTTGTATGAATGAATGTCTGACATTGCATTTCTAAGATCACGGTGCATTGATCTCTACAAATGTACATCTGTTGGTGGTGTAAGAGGTAACCCATCTTATACTTAACACCCCTTATCTGAGATGTGTGAGCTTAGTGGTTGTACTTTTGTTGAAATCAGTATTGTGTTGTTGGAAATGGCAATGTGGCATTTTAAGTGAAATTGTTCTAAGAAAGGTAAACGTTACCTCTAGCCTCACACCCGAGGAATCGTGAAATGGGGGTTGCTTTGACGCTGTGTGGTTCGCAACCATTATGGTGTGATATCATCTTTCTAGATTTATTTTGCGCTCACTATGACGTCGGGTTAAAAAATTATATGGTGTATGGTATGAGAGCTGTAACAACCCGCCATTTTTGACCGTTCAAGTCGACAATAATCCACACATGTCCAACTCAAACCGTTCAAAAAGGCAGATGGTTATTGGGGTTAAATATGAAAAGGAAAGAAAGAACAGAAGCAAAATCTGAATCTTGCAGCGGAAGGAACAAGATATAATAATAAAATAACAATTCATTAAGCTGTTAAATAAATAAATTTGATTATTATTATACATCATAAATCAGAGTTACATACATATCAGAGATAATACAATAATGCAGCGGAAAAATAATACAGTAGTAGAATACAAATGATGTAATACCAAACTCCGTCTTCGTCCTCTAGAATATACCTTCAACCTAATCTGAAATGCTCAGGCTGACCCGAGCGTAATGAAAAGACAAAACACTCGAGTCAGGACTAAAATATCTCATGTAAGTCAAATCGAATAAGAAATATGAGTGTGACGGCGTCAGAGGTGTTTACGGGGTTTGACATCTCCTATCCAATGTCAACGTGAGTGCAATAACTTAAGAGATGTTACGGGATTTTCCATCTCTCAAGGATCCGTTAAACTATCTACTATGTAGTACAATACGCTATTATAATATGTCTATATTAAAGTAAAAGTATTAAAATAGCGTTAAGCCATGGCCCATTCCACCCTTAACACATTTTTATTCCCAAGAGTATATACAAGACCTAGTTTCCCCAAAACCGGAAGTCACCAGAGAGCAATCCATATACTAAAGGTACAAACCAAAACGTAGTGGTCGCGAATAGGATAATCAGTATGACAAGGTACATGAGGCGATACCAACTAGGATACTAGTAGTTGCGTCATCCGGACTGATGTTGGGCATAGCAGCTACTACCCCAACACCGCGAAACAACACTCCCATAATCGAGGGGTGCACCCAAATCGAATCACAAAAGTAATAGATATGGTAACGAAGAAGTGTGTCCGCTAGAGGTGGCGAACCTCAATGGCCCGGCAGGGCACCTGTTTTAGTCATGTCAGGGGTCATCCAAAATCGTTCTCTTTCTTCAGTCAACGCGTTCACCAAAACCATCCACTTCATTCTGGATCAACACTCCGCGTGTATTAGTTATTAAAGTGGTTTTCGGTATCGACAGAGAGTATGTCCATATCCGATCCCGGTCTCTTTAATAACTACGTATTATTACACCGGTGGCTCTTTTACATTTCAAATCGATTCATAATTGATATCAAAATATCATATTCGCTTCAAAATCAAATCCATTCAAATATCATCATATCTATTCAAGATGTAAGATTCCGTTTCAAAATCATTTTTCGCCTCAATTTAGCTTCTCAATAAACCATTTCAAATTATCAATTTCAAATACATATTTGAACCACAAAATAAACAATTTCACTTTCAATATATTTCGAAACTTTAAATATTTCACATTTCAAAACAGCTCATATATTTATATAAGAATATAAGATTCGCTTTAAAACCATTTCGTATTCAAATTAGAATATACTTCAAATTAAACATCTGTATTAAGTAGTTAACTTAATTTCTGGAACAATTCCAATTCAATAACTTAGATTAACATTCGGATTTCAAGAATTCATTTAAGTATTACATTCCAAATCAATTTTAGTTCAAATCCTATTCAAATCAATTTTATCTTCAAATTTAATTCAACAGTTTCAATTTAGTCCAATTCACAAATTTCTTTGAATTTCAATTAAATTCCAAATTAATTAAATCTCAATTTCAAATCAATTTTCAATTCCAAACTCAAACTTGAAATATCATTTCATATAAATTTTCTTAGAAATATTCAGAGTTTGATTAAAAGTCCAATCTTTTAAAACAAATCAACTTTCGAAAATTTACGTCGTATTTCAATCTTTTTCTTAAAAATCTAAACTTCGAATAATTAAACAATTTCATCTACCAAGTTTAAATTCCAACATCTCGAGCTTCAATTCAAAATAATTCAATTTCCATAAATTGGATTTTATTCTTAAAATCAATTCATTTAAATAATTTCAAAACAACTTTTAAAATCATTTAATTTAACCAACCCGGTGTCCGTATATAATTTTCTAACTTATGGCCAAGTGGATAATTATTTCAATTTTAATTTCAAGGATGAATATATATCATTTCAATCCAAATATATGTCATAGGTATATCATTTCAAACTATTCCTTAATTTATTCGAAATGATTCAGTTTACAGTTTTATATGCAATAAACAATATACATGATGATAGCATGATATATCAAAATAAATAAACAACCAATATCGACCAATAGCATCCATCACAACCAATCAACCATAAAGCCAACAACATTCACCACAATTTTATAATTATCAATATCGAATAATATACTGCCAATTTAAATTTAAATTTATTTTAACGGTCAATTTAAATTCTATCAATTAATTCACATATCAAGACAAATGATAATTAAACCTACCAAACAACAGCCAATAAATTTCATATCACTTCAGAATATAAATTTAACTAACAAAAATTATTTTAGTCAATTGTGAGCGTATAAACACTCACCTTGATTTTCTGTTGTCGTCGAGACGTTCCGGTTTGGAACTAAAACTGGACGACGCCCAACTTTAGCCCAAATTTCCACCATCTCCAAATCCATCCAAACCAGTTTCATTTCGAGGCTCTCATCATTACGATCGCAACGCAAAAAATTTCGTTCCAATCGGACCTCGTATGAAAAAGTTATGCATTTTAGAAATTTGTACACATTAATAATATAAACAATTTACATTTTATTTATATATATATATATATATATATATATTTACCTAGAACGATCCAGGCCGTCGATTTCCACCCCATCAGATCTGGCCACACCCCCCTTCTTCCTTCTCTCGTTCAAAGCCGTGAGTATGAAACCCATAGCCGCCTCTCTTCTTTGAATTTTCACGACCAAAATACACGACTTGAAGACGATCGGCCACCTCCATCGCGAAGCCCTCGGCGAACTCTACCTACACCGTGAATAGCATGGAACTCGGCTGCCCCTTTGGCCTCGAAAAATGTGAAAAATGCAGCAGCTTCGAGCTCGATTTTCCATTGATTCGTTGCTCCGTTTTCGATCATCTCCGTATGGATTTGAAGCTCTCATCGTCCTCTACAACTTTGTAGTTGACGACTTTTGCTAATTGTTGATGGATTGAGAGGAAAATGAGGAAGAAGTTTCGAAATTTTCTGGCCATTGAATTAAAAGTGGCGGCTTAGGGCTGAAACCCTAGGGTTTTTGAAAAATAGAGAAAGTGAGGGGCTTTTATAGAAAAATACGCGACACTATTCATCCCGGATTTTCCGAACTCCAAACGAAGCGTGCCGGCTGACGTTTCTAAGGTTTACCCCGCGTTCCGAACGCAATGGAATATGTTTCGGAGGCTAATTCGGTCATCTGTGTGAGTTACGGCAATAAACGATCGATTTAAAATTAAATCGGTTAATCAAATTTCTGTGCGTTTGGGCTCGCCCCGGACAAACGGTAAATCCGATTGACACGAAATTTGAAACCCTACAATAATATGACATTACGGATCCGATGAAACTAGTTTCGTTGAAATCCGAGATTTTTGAAAAATGACTATTTTCTCTCGCCGAATTAATATTAAAAACAATTCGATGCGTTTCGAGCTTCCACGGTCAAACGATAACTCCGATTGGTACGAAAATTGAAATCCGACAATAACAAACTATTACGGATCCAATGGAACAAGTTTCGTTCAATTCTGAGACTGTTCGAAAAATGGCTATTTTTCAGTCGATAATTAAATATTAAAATATTCAATTTTCACAAATTAACTTTAAATTCAATTTTAAAAGTTCTATAACATTACTATAACTCCAATATTATAAGATAAAATTTTACAAACCATTTTCAATCATATTCAACTCGATTTTCAATTATTTCTGAAATTTAACTTATTAAATTATCGATTTAACTGTCTAATTAAATCCAATATTCGAAAAATAAATTATTCGACTGTTTAATTTCAATATAAAATTCCCAATTTTAAATTATTAACTTTTAAATCAAATTTCAATTGTTCACAAATTCCATTTTTAATTTCATAGTAATTAACAATCTTTTACAACGCAATTTTCCATTATAAATCCAATATAAAAGATTATATTAGATTCCACGTTCAATTATATTGTAATTCAAATTCAAGTTATTTAATTCCAAATGAATTCTTTTATTTCGATTTACACTTTCATTATTGAATCAACCATTTACTTATACATTATTATCAATAGTTTATAATTCATTTACTTTCATTTTCTTCAGCTATCATCTTATTTAAATTCACAGTAATATTAAATTACATTCATTTACGTTGATTTCCATATTATACTTCAATATTAAATGTAACATTTTATTTATTTCATTGTTTACAATCAAATTCAATTCATTATTTACATTCACTACAAGTTAACATCCATATTTAATTTATAAATAAGTTATTTCAGAATTCAGTTTTGTATTTTAACTTGTAATTCACATTTAACAACACAAAATTTTATTTCCTTCGGATTTTTATCCAAAATTTTTATTTTAATTCATATTTTTAAAGTGTTAAAAATACGGATCGTTACAAGAGCTCTCAGATAGGTTGGGAACGGTCGAGGTGATATCATATTTGGTGCTATCTGTACCATCTGTTGGTCTCGGGTAGGTCAATCTTAATTCGCAAAGGACCATTTGCGTGTGGCCATGGTGCATTCCTCTAAAGATGCACCGTACAGGAGGTAATCCCTTACCTCGCTATTCATTAGAAATCCAAGTCACTAGTAAGTGTCTTCGGTTTTAGTTGTGAACCTATATGCCATCAAATTTAACCAATGTAACAATTTCAGCTAATTGAATATGTTTATTTGAAAAGTGCTTTCAAAAGAATGTCATTAAAAATAATATCACTAGATTTTGCGTAGAAATGTTTTGGTTATCATAACATAAAAACCCGTTCCATTTTTTTGTGCGGCGTGATCTTATGAGATACCATTTATCTTCAAAAAAAATTGTAATTTGAGTTTCTCACACCAGTCCCATAATTGATTCAGAGTTTATTTTCTTTCCCTTAAACTCTGGGTGCCCTATTTTTCCAAGCATCCTAGTAGTCAGATTTTGTTTGGAGCAATTTGGAAGAGCTCGGAGCATGGAGTAAGAAGATTCTTTTAAAGATTGTTAGCCATTTCCACCACACTCACGTACTATTGTATTCTGCATAGGGATGGATATTTATAACTGTCCATGTTAATGTTAAGTTAAACTCTGACAAATGTATTTAAAAATTTCCGCTGTAAAGAATATATGTTGAAATAATATATGTTATTCCATTCATGTAGGATTCTGTTCTATTCTTTTCTTCTTTCTACACTTGACCATCCGCCTCTTTTGCACTTGGATCTGCAGTATGTTAATACCGAGGATGTATTAGTATCGATTTCCTAGGATCGAAAAGGCGGGTCGTCACAGTTTTGTAGCATGCTGACACTGCTGTAAACTCTCGGGCTTCATAGCATTAATAATGTGTTGTTAAATATACTAGAACTATTACTACATTTCATATAACAGCTTTTCAAAATACATTGTTAAAGGATATAATAGTGTTATTTTTGTGTTGTTAAAAGATGTTTTTGGTGTAATGTTATATATTAAATTTAAAAGGGAAATCTTGTTAGTTCTGAAAAACATATAAAAGTTAATGTGACAACAATTAAACTATAGGTACCAAAAACAAATGACAGTAATATTAAAAACAAGTATATAAAGGATATCTTAAATGATGTTCATAATAATAATGATTTTATTTTTAAAGAAAATAAGAAGCCCTCTTTGGTATGGTTTCCTAAAATCTAACTCTTAGGACCCTAACATAGGAAGTGGGTAACAATTCAAACTCTAATATTTTATAGGTACGCAACAAGGAAAAGGAGACTTGGATTCTTGATAGCGGATGCTCTAAATACATGATGGGAAATCAACACATGCTTTCAAATGTCAAATGTGTGGAAGGTGGCACCATCACCTTTGGAGATAACTCTAAAGGATATGTCATTGGCATGGGGACCTCAATGACAAGGGTATATCTAATTCCCCTTTAATTACTAATGTCCTACTAGTAGAAAATTTAAAACATAATCAACTAAGCATAAGTTAACTTTACAATAACGAATTTACAATTTCTTTCGAAAAGGATAAATGTGACATTTTTTATCAAAACAAAAATCTAATTTCTGAAGGAATAAGAAAAAAAATTCTATGTTTTAAATGTGAATAAATAATAATAATAACATGTGTCTCTTAGCCAATAATCGTGATCCATAGCTATGGCACAAAAGATTTTATTATATAAACTTTAAATATGTTACCATGCTTTTAAAAATATAATCCGGTAAAAGGTTTACCTAAAATGAGCTTCAAAGTTAATAATCTATCTGATCCATTTCAACTAGGAAAATTGACAAAATCATCTTTTATGTCTAAGAAAATTATTTCGACACTTCAACCTTTAGAACTACATCATTTAGATCTTTTTAGACCTACTCAAGTTAGGTCTCATAACCATAACAAATATGTATTTTTCATTGTAGCCGATTTTTCTAGAAACACATGGACTTTATTTTTGAAACATAAAAGTGAAACTTTTGAAGTCATTGAATTTTTTGCAAAATAATTCAAAACTTAAAGAATTTGAAAACAAAAAATATTAGAAGTGATTGTGGTGGTGAGTTTAATAATGAAAAATTTAATAACTTTTGCAATAAAAAATGTATAAGTAATAATTTTTCCTTCCCTAGAACGCCTCAACAAATGGTGTTGTAAATTGAAAAATAGAACATTACAAGAATGTGCAAGAACATTATTGAGCAGTAGCCAATTACTAAAGATCTTTTAGGAAAAAGCTTTGGCTACGGCTTGTTATGTTTTAAATCGTATGTCTATAAGACCGTTAACTGAACATACACGATATGAATTACTCAGTGGTAGAAAACCAAATGTCTCTTATTTTATAATTAATTCGAATTTTTTTATACTTAATACAAAAGACAATTTGGGAAACTTTGCCTCAAAAGCCGATAAAGGTGTTTTTATCGGATATTTGGAGAAAAGTAAAGAATACAAAATATTTAGAGAAATGGATGTTAATAGTGTGTTTATAAATGGATTTATAAAAGAAAATGTCTTTGTTGAAGAACCATCGTTAATCGAATATGAAAATTTTCCAAACCATATATTTAAATATAAGAAAGCTCTCTATTGTTTTAAACAAGCACCACATGCTTGGTATGATAGACTAAGAAATTATCTCCTAAAATCAGATTTTAAAATTCGAAAAGTTGATCCTACTTTATTTATTAAAAAGTAAGATAATGATAATTTGATAGTTCAAATATATGTAGATTATATTATATTTGGTTTCACAATTGAAACATTATGTAATGAATTTTCAAATATTACGAAACAGAAATTTGAAATGTCACATATGATTGAGTTAAACTATTTTCTGGGTTTACAAATTAAACAACTAAATAATGGAATTTTTATCTATCAAGAAAAATATTGTAACGATTTTTTTTAAAGATTTGGAATGGAAAACTTCTCTAGTAAACTAACTCCGATGAGCACCAGTCTTCGTATCGAAAAAGATGAGAATGGTAAAGGCGTAGATCAAAAACATTATAGAAGTATGATCGGATCCTTATTATATTTGACAACAAGCCGACCCGATTTAGTGATGAGTGTTTTTTATGTACAAGACTTCAAGCAAATCCCAAAGAATTGCATTTCAAGCTGTAATATAAATTTTGTGTTACTTAACTAATACAAGAGATTATGGACTTTTTTATCAAAATGGTTGTCACTTTGAACCCGTATCATATAGCAATGTGGAATTCAGAGGATGCTAAATGGATTGAAAAAGCACTGTTGGCACATGTCACTTCATTAGTGAATCTCTTGTATCATGGTTTAGTAAAAAGAAAAATTATGTTTCACTCTCGAGATTGAAGAAAAATATATTTTCCCTCCTTTGGCGTGTGCATAAGTCATTTATATGCAACAAGCGCTTCAAGACTATAGTGTCCTTCTTAAGAACTCACCAACATACTGTGTTAACCCTTAAGTTTCTTCGACTCAAGAAATGTATGACTCATGGTCTTACGAGATAAGAGGTGTACGACTCATAGTCTTACGAGATAAGAAATGTACGACTCATGGTCTTACGAGATAAGAGGTGTACGACTCATAGTCTTACGAGATAAGAAGTGAACAACTTAAGTTATGTGACGACTTAGTGATTTAAAAGAGTCGACGACCTAATTGCTAAAGGGACCTACGAGTTAGCAGGCCTACGACTTAAGAGCTTCATGACTCAACGAGACAAGCTTCTTACGACTCAAGAGGCCTTACGACTTAAAGGCTCTACGACTCATGAGGTCTTACGACTCATGAGGCCTTACGACTTAAAGGCTCTATGACTCATGAGGTCTTACGACTCATGAGGTCTTACGACTTAAAGGCTCTACGACTCATGAGGTCTTACGACTCAAGAGGCCTTACGACTTAAAGCCCGTGCTTATGCTACCTTTATCTGGTAAGTCAGCTACGAGTTATCACTTGTCTTCAACTGAGCCACAAGAAGAACCCAGTATGGCGCCCATGAGTTATCTTAAGTCGGCTACGAGTTATTGCTTACCTTAAGTCGGTCACGACTCATGACTTAGCCAATTTTCTGTCCAGAATTCAGAGCTGCTCCTATAAATACCCCATCACTTCCAACTTGAAGAGGACTTTTGGGCCATTCATTTCTTCAAGCGCCGTTACTTTGTCGAAGTCTCCATTCATCCAGCAATCAAAGATCCTCAAACATTCAAGACGCTACAACAATCTTCAATAGATAATTCCTTACATCCAACATGGATTCATCGGATTTCATCGACGAAGATTGAGCTAGTAGTCAAGATTGTTTCTTTTGATCAAGTTGTACTGATTTGATAAGAGATTTGTATCGATTTGTAACCAAATTCAGTAATAAAGAGATTCAAAGTGGACGTAGGCTTAATCTCAAGCCGAACCACTATAAATTGCTGTCTTTTACTGCTTTTCTGCCAGTTTACTGCTTAAATTCTATTCCCGTCACACGGGTGGTGCTTTCACGATTCTATTACACACACCAGGTGTTAGCGTTCACTTTTTAGCGTTAACATTTTGGTGCTTTTCACTGAGAACCCAACTCAGGCTACCATTCACCATTGCTTCTCAGAAGTTTGCTGAAAGAATTTCCTACAAAACCAGAAATTTATCAGACATAATGGCTCCTGGAAGGAAATGAAAGGCTGTCAGATCTGAAAATGTTCAAGATAATACCGCCACTTCTATTTCACCGAGTCAAGCGGCTCCAAGCGTCGGGGTGACGCGAGAGGAGCTAGACGCTGCTGTGTCTGGACTATACCAACAGATTGAAAATCAAAACAATCTGATGATGGAAAAACTGAACGCTCTGCTCGGCGCCAACCAAAGACCAGTGGGTAATGAAGAAAACATCGCTGATGCTCTTCGCAACTCCGAAGGAAAAAATATTCCTCAAGGGGGATCAGGTGCTGCTGAAGGGGCACCCCTCCAAGCTGAAGGATCTAGGCCATCGCCGATTTTCCACGAACATCTGCCTGGACAAACTTCTGAGAAAATGGCCGAAGTCTATTCCGCCAAATCTTTGAACAACGAGGAATATCTTTATGGCATGATCAAGCAAATAATGAAGGAGAGCATGCAGAGGGATGAAGATGAGAGCGAATGGGGATTCGCACCAAGTAGAACTCCGTTTACCGAGAAGATTCTAAAGGCTGAATTTCCTAGAAAGTTTGTTCCCCCCACCATTCCTGCTTATCGGGGAACAAGTGATCCAAATCTGTTCTTGTATAAATACGACTGGCACATGACCGGCGCTAGAGCAACTGATGAAATTAAGTGCCGGTATTTCCTAGTATATTTGGAAGGAGTGGCACTCCTCTGGTTTACCAAGCTTCCTGTCCGATCAGTTGATCAGTTTTCCGATCTGACCCGAAAGTTCAAAGAGCAATTCAGGTTATACGCTTCAAAGGCAAAAGACATAATGTCATTGTCCAGTCTTGAACAGAATCCGGGAGAACCAATTAAATCATTCCTGAACCGTTTCAATATAGCTCTGGCAGAAGTTGATAACGCAGAGCCACGAATGATCTTGACCTATTTGATGCGTGCTATCGACAAATCGAGCGAATTTGGAAAATGGCTGAAGATGAAAGAGCCAAATTCTCTCGAGAAATTCTACAAGAAAGCTGATGAATTCATACGCTTGGAAAATCTTCCAGCATCGATGAAGGTGGTGGCAGCAAAGGTGGAAAATAATACTGCCGCTTCGGAAAAGAAAGAGTCCGGAGGTCAGAAAAGGGAAAATCACGAGGGGAAGAAACAAAAGGATACAAAGAAACCTCGCTTCTTCAAACCCTCAGATTTCACTCCATTGACCGACACTCTGGAAAATATCTTCTTCGCCACCAAAGATGCTGTGGATTATCCCAAACCGGCTGAGATAAAACCGGGAAAGGGCGCTATGAGAAATGGAAAGTTCTGCCGTTTTCACAACCAACCCGGTCATGATACCAATGACTGTCGTCACTTAAAGAGCTTAATTGAAGAATTGTTGAGGGAAAACAAGCTGTAACAATATGTCAAGAAAAACAAAAGTGATCCATCTTCGTCAACTCAGAGGCAGCAACTCCCTACTCAACCATCAGGTTCAGGTAAAGGTACTGCGGCACAAGAATCTGAGAGGCCCGTTATCAATGTGATTACGGGGGGCCCACACCCAGCGGGCAGAAGCTGGGGTGAAATGGAACGATATGCTCATGCTTTGAAACACATCCCATCAGAAGAAGATGTTTTTGCTGTAGAAAATGCTGCACCCCTTAAACAGCAAAAGATTTCAGATGATGATATTATGTTCAAAGCTAGGGATTCTATTGGTATTGAAGCTCCCACCATAGATCCCTTGGTTATCTCTACAGGAATTGGACCGGCAATATACTCTTCAAGAAAACATTTGACCAGATGAAGATCCCAATGACCAACGTTCAAGCTTCATCACAAAAGATCGTTGGTTTCACTGGGGAACCACAGCAACCAATCGGAACTATCGAGTTGTTCGTGGAACTTGGGGAAGGGCAGAAAAGGGTAGTTCGCAAGCAAACCTTTGTAATTGTCGATGGATTTTCTGCCTACAATGCTTTCCTAGGCAGGCCAACTCTAGCTGCATTCAAGGCCATTTTGGCCCCGTGGTGCCTAACTATGAAATTTCCTACAGAAAATGGTGTTGGTGTCATCAAGGGAGATCAAAATGCTGGACGCGAATGTTATCTTATAGAGCTTCGAGAAGCCAGAAAGAGAGAGATGGGCAAAAATGCGGCAGCTCCCCTCCGCATCAAAAACCCAACCTTATAGAAAATACAGGGTGGTCCCTGCACTGGTGAGCATAGTGGTGCAAGGCGAGAAATGGACCCCAGAAAATCCAGTGCAGAGGAGAATAGAGTGGTGCCCGTGGAAGTTACGGTACTGATACCTGTCGACTCCAAAGACCCAAACAAAGTACTTAATGTGGGTTCGCAACTAAGTACAACAGTTCAAAACACACTGATATCATTTCTAAAAGCAAATCTGGACGTGTTCGCTTGGTGTCATGTTGATATGTGTGGAATCTCTCCAACAATTGTTGTTCACACTCTGAATGTCGATCCAAAATTCACACCAGTAAAACAGAAACGAAGAACTCAAGGTCCAGAAAGGTCAACAGCTTTAAAGGAAGAAGTAGATCGTCTTATGGAGAATAATTTCATCAAAGAATCCACTTATCCAAATTAGGTTTCAAATCCAGTACTGGTTAAGAAGGAAAATGGAAAGTGGAGAGTATGCATTGATTTCTCAGATCTAAACAGAGCCTGCCCCAAAGACTGCTTCCCGTTGCCTAGAATCGATCAACTGGTAGATGGGACGGCTGGACATGAGTTGTTGTCTTTTATGGATGCCTACTCCGGATACAATCAGATTATGATGAATGAACCAGATCAGGAAGACACAAGCTTTATCACAGATGTGGGTCTCTACTGCTACAAAGTTATGCCTTTCGGATTGAAAAATGCTGGGGCAACCTACCAAAGACTCGTCAATGCAATGTTCAAGCCTCAGATTGGTAGAACCATGGAAGTTTATGTCGACGATATGTTGGTAAAATCAAAGAAAGCTGTAGATCACATGGGACACTTGGAGGAAATGTTTGCAATTCTTCGAAAGTACGGAATGAAGCTCAATCCATTGAAATGTTCATTCGGGGTAGAGTCTGGGAAATTCCTGGGATACATCGTAAGCGCTAGGGGTATTGAGGCCAATCCTGCTCAAATCACAGCTCTAAGAGAAGTTAAAGCCCCTAGAACAAAGAGAGAACTGCAAAGTCTCAATGGAAAAGTTGCCGCTCTTAGTCGCTTCATCTCCAAGGCCACAGACAAATGCATTCCCTTCTTTGATTCTTTAAAGAAAGGAAAGAAAAATTTTGAATGGACTCCCGAATGCCAGAATGCTTTCGATGAACTAATTCATCACATGGAAACACCTCCAGTTCTTTCCAAGCCTACTGACGGTGAAGATCTTTTCATCTACTTAGCAATTTCATCTCACGCCCTCAGCGCAGCACTTGTACGGGAAGATATGAAAATACAGCGTCCAGTCTATTACATCAGTAAACGGTTCACTGGGGCAGAGATGAATTATTCAATGATAGAAAAGCTTGCTTATTGTTTGTTAATCGCTTCCAGGAAGTTGAGGCCCTATTTTCAATCTCATCCTATCAAGGTCCTGACTGATCAACCTCAAAAGCAAGTCCTGTATCGTCCTGAAACTTCGGGTCGTCTCTTGAAGTGGAACATAGAACTCAGCCAATATGACATCACTTACCATCCCCGAAGGGCAATTAACGGACAAGCTTTAGCAGATTTCATTGCAGAGTCCACTGACAAAGGTGACATCAAGGAAGAAACAACTGACTGCATTCCGATACAGTGGAAGTTGTATGTTGATGGCTCGAGAAATGATTATTGTTCTGGGGCAGGAGTTGTGCTTGAAACTCCCGAAGGACGATCACTATGTTATGCATTGAGACTAGAATTCCCTTCGACAAACAATGAAGCAGAATATGAAGCCCTTATTGCCGGTTTAAAAATCGCCAAGGAACTAAACATCAAAGTGTTACAGATTTTCAGCGATTCTCAGCTTATTGTTTGCCAGGTGAAGAAAGAATTTCAAGCCAAAGGAGGAAATTTGCCTGCATATTTGACAAAAACTTCCGAACTCCTCAATGATTTCGATCACTACTCAATAAGCCACATACCACGAGAGGAAAATATGAAGGCAGATTCTTTAGCAAAGTACTCAAGTTCCGGAGAAGCTCAATTACTGGGATTAGTTCCTGTAGAAGTTCTGTCAGCTCCAAGCATTGATGAAATGGATATTGATTGGATTATGGCTACGTCTCAAGAGCATGAATCATGGATGACTCCAATCAAAGAATACTTACTCAGTGGTTCCCTGCCAGAAAGTTCCAAGGAACGTCGGAAATTATTGAGAAAAGCGTCGAGATATATACTTCAAGATGGCCGATTATACAGACGGGGATTTTCAATGCCTCTGCTCCGATGTGTAACTAAGGAAGAAGCCAAGACAATTCTAGCCGAGGTACACGGAGGAGAATGTGGAGATCATTCAGGTGGTCAAACACTTGCAAAGAAAATTCTCCGATATGGGTATTTCTGGCCGGATATTAATCGAGATGCTGCAGCTTATTCAGGAAGTGCGACAAATGCCAAAGATTTGCAAAAATCCCAAGAGCGCCTTCCACCGAGCTCACACAGATGGTCAGCCCATGGCCATTCGCCATTTGGGGAATAGACCTAATTGGACCATTACCGACCGCTAAATCAGGAATTAAATATGCTATTGTTGCCGTTGATTATTTCACCAAATGGGCTGAAGCTGAACCTTTGGCCACCATCACTTCTAAAAAGATGATAAATTTTGTAACGAAGAATATCATTTGCAGATATGGTGTGCCACAGAAGATAATCACAGACAACGATACTCAGTTTGAAAGTGAAGAATTCCAGGATTTTTGCAAACGGTTCAGAATTCGAAAAAGCTTCTCAGTAGTGGCTCATCCGCAGGCAAATGGGCAAGTGGAAGCAGTTAATAAGATCATCAAGTCAACTATCAAAAAGCAACTCGAAAAAGCAAAAGGTGGTTGGGTTGATAAGCTTCCATTGGCACTATGGGCGTACAGAACTACTCACAAAACTGCGACTGGGCACACTCCATTTTCACTGGCATACGGATCAGAGGCAATGATTCCGGTGGAAGTAGAAGTCCCTTCACATAGAAGAGTTCATTTCAATGAAGCTGAAAATGAGAAACTACAACTTGAAGCACTTGATTTTCTTGATGAGAAAAGAGAAGAAGCTAGGCTCAGAGTTTCAGCTCATCAGTAGAGAATTGCCAGGCATTTCAACTCTAAGGTTCGCCAACGCAGCTTTGAGATCGGAGACTTGGTTTTGAAAAGGATCATGACAGCAACTGGTGTGTTTGGGCCAAACTGGGAAGGACCATATGTCATAGGCACTAAACTTCTTGATGGCACATTCAAACTCATAACTGTTGAAGGAGATCCAATTCCAAGAGCCTGGAACAGCAACCACTTACGTCCTTATTTTACTTGAAAGAAAAAGCTTGATTCAAAATTGTAAAATAATGATGAATGTATCAGTTGTACTGTAAAATATTGTAAATCAGTGTGAATGAATGAAAGCTATAAAGTGGATGTAGGCCCGATTCTTGGCCGAACCACTATAAATCTTGTGTTCTTTACTATTTCATAATGCCTGTTTTATTTCGATATATAAATACTTTAAATGTATTGCTAAAATGTCGATTCAAAATTGTAGGACATCAAAACAATGCTTGCTCGTCACAAAGCTAAGCGACCTCTATAAATCAGCTATTACACGAAAACCAAGCGACAAAAATTCCAAACTCAAATCCTATGCAAGGAAAACTTCACATAAAAAGTTGATAACTCCGATGTGACAAACCTTTGTTCACTAGTTGAGATTGTCGTTATGAATAGACATCCAACTAGATAACTCGCGTTTGTCTCGTTAAGTCATTCAACAGTGAAGTCCACTCTTTCGGATGAAGCAATTTACTTGTAAAAGGAAAGAAGATGTGCTTGGAAACGATAATGAGAAATCGCTAATGGGCAGATGATGAAAGAAAGTTGCCAAGCAAACAAAGAAGCAGACAAAGGGAGGTATGCCTCTCAACAGGAAGGCCGGAAGATCCACTAAAGGGACGCCTTCCCAAGCGGAAGGAACAGGACCCTCGCTAACTGGTCGTGATGCATCCGATCAGATAGCTTACGTCCGTCCCGTGGATCCACTCGCCCCTGAGACGCAACCTACCTGGCACACCAACCAACCAAAGCCCTCTAACGAGGCACACCAATAAATGGGAGAGCTTTCCTCAATCAACAAGATCGGTGGGACTACCAAAGGGGCACTTTGTTAGTTAATTGCGATCGTTTGTGCAAACAAACATCCAATCAAGCAACTTGCATTCGCCCCGTGGACCCCTCCGACCATGAGAAAGTAACTTCCAGGCAATCAAAAGCCCTTTTCGGAGGCACAAGCCCTCTTCGGAGGCACAAGCCATCTTCGGAGGCACGCTTCACCATGCTTGAAGCACAAAATCAAAAGCCCTTTTCGAAGGCACAAGCCCTCTTCGGAGGCACAAGCCATCTTCGGAGGCACGCTTCACCATGCTTGAAGCAGAAAATCAAAAGCCCTTTTCGGAGGCACAAGCCCTCTTCGGAGGCACAAGCCATCTTCGGAGGCACGCTTCACCATGCTTGAAGCATAAAATAAAAAGCCCTCTTCGGAGGCACATTTCACCAGGGTAGAAGTGTAAAATGCTTCTCTTCGGAGACCCACTTCACCAGAGTTGAAATACCAAAATTGCTTCTCTTCGGAGACCAAAATTGCTTCTCTTCGGAGACCCAAATTGCTTCTCTTCGGAGACCAAAATTGCTTCTCTTCGGAGACCAAAATCGCTTCTCTTCAAAAACCTCTTCAGAGGCGCGCTTCACCTTGCTTGAAGTACCAAAAATAAGCCCCTTACTGGGGCACAAAATCAAAACCTTCTTCGGAATCTCATTTCACTGCGTAGGAAAATTCGCTTTTAACAAATAAAAGTGATCATCCCCAAAAGTTGAAGTGTTCTTCAGAAGAAAAGAGAAAGTAAAAACTTCTCGAAAGACGAGATATACTTCATTAAAAAGCAGAATGATTCTTCCCTTAAAAGTGGAATAGTTATTCTCTGGAATAAGAGTATTAGTCTTGAAAAAGCTAGGAATATTGCAATGCACTTGCGGTATGGGGGCAATACTATACGATTCAGTTACATGAACAAAGTAATATATAAGCAACATACCGCGAGTTCATCACAATGTCATGAAAAATAGATGATGTGGAATGATGTGGAATAAATGCATTCTCAAACGCAGACAAAAAGTTTGCACAAATAAAAAGAATCGTTTGTTCCACACCAAAAATAAAAAACAGATGCATTCTCACATACACAAGAGTTTGTACAAGTAAAATAATTGTTTTATTTAGTACTATGAAAATTCTTTACATGTGCAGATATCTCGAAAAGTAAAAGCAGGGACCGGTACCCGCACAATCCCCGGTCGATACATGCGAAAAGCAAAAGTAAGGAGTAGAAAATCTAGCTTGTTATTCCTTCTTCTCGCCACCTTTGGAGCCTTTCCCCGGCCTAATGATTAGTTTTTGGAGCCGTTGTGGACGGGTCGGGGAAGGAGGAGGAAAAGGCACGGCTGGATCAACTTCTGCTTCGTCCCCAGTTGAAGCACTTCTCTTTTTCTTCCTTATGCCACGCTTCCCCTTCCTCTTTGAAGAAGATTCGCTCCCTGGAGTAGCAAGCAGTGTTGAAAGCTTCGTGTCATCATCAAGGGACTGCTCCGGGGTCTTCTCGACGTCTTCAAGGTCCTCCGCCTTCTGTTCCTGCGAAGCTGCCGGGTCATCCAGGCCTTGATGGGCTTCGATTTTCTCTGCCTGTGATCCCGGCTGGGAAGCAGAAGGAGGAGTAACCTGTAAAGATGGAGGGACGGCAACTGAAGGAGTGGAAACTTGTGCAGTGTTTGGTGCCTCCGCTGTAGAAGAAAAGAAGTTAAAATCAACATCTTCCGAAAATAGAGAAGGTATCGGTTCACCAAAGTTCAAGTAACAAGTAAGAAGGTCGTCAAACTCGGTTAAATCAAATAACTGGTTCATTAGACCCGGAACTTCGCCAAAGTTACCTGGAGGAGTTGTCTTCGCAAGTTCAATTTCATATTTATCAGCCTCAGTTTCTTCCTGGCTCTTCTCTTCAATTTGGGAAAGAGGAGTCTCGGAAGTATCGAGTTTAGCTTCAGCATCTTTTGCAGCAAGTGGAGATTGAGAGCTAGAACCGATGATATCAACATCAGTCAAAGTTGAAGTATGGACAGGGGCAGGTAGTGATGTTGTCTTTTCTGGATGTTCCTCTACCACTGTCCCGGCTCTAGCTTCGGCAAGTTGCTCTTTGCCTCTAATAAGCGCATCACGTGCTTCATCGTCTAGATAAAGCGCTACAAGGTCTGCTTCCGCATAACCGGCAAATGTATCAAGTATGGTCTCCCAAACTTCAGCAAGTGTAATCTCATATTTGGGACCCAAGAATGAAAGGCTGCCGCGGCCCAAAACGCTGTGCATATAGAAGTCAAATAGAGTAGAATCGATGCTAGCTTTAGTGGCATCGTGAGACTCTTCGGCCGCAACTTGTCCAGCGACCGCGTCATCACGCTCCTTCTCAACTTTAAGAAGCTTAGCTTTCAGCATCTCAATTTCTGCATTTTGGGACGCAATTGTTCCCCGCAGCTCAGTATTTTCTGTGCGATATTTCTCAGTTATGTGCCGCTCAGCTGCAAGCTTCATTTCGGCGTCCCTTTGCGCAGCATGTGCGTCCCGCACTTGCTTCTGAAAAACTTCTTCCTTTTGAGTGTGCGATGCAGAAGATGAGGCCAGATCTTCCTTTAGTCGCTTGACTTCAGATGCAAGCTTTGCGTTGTCATCTGCAATGCTTGTCATCTCCGCATCATGTTGCTTACACCATTTGTCCCATTCTGATTTGTCATTCTCCATGGTCATCATCGCCTCAAGATTTATGTGGTTAACCCTTTGGAGTTCGTCGACAAGTTTCTGCCATTGCGACATCCTCTCGACATTAAGCCTGACCGCGTCAAGACTTTTAAGCATGTCTTGCTTATCAATCGGAACCAAATCCAAGTCAAAGCGCACTCCTTTTAGGCACCAATTTGGAAATCGGCTCTGAAGCGTTGGAGGGCCGTCTTTAACTTGATATTGTGGCCTGTTAATGATTGTTTGAATATCAGACTTCTTTAGAGGAGGAGAGCCGGCCGGAATATCAGAAGGGATAGGAGCGTCAGTTTTTTCAGAAATTTCAAACGCGTCCTTCTCATCAAGTTTAACCCGTTTACTTGGGTCATCGGTGGCATGCTTCTTCCCTTTGTCATCATGATATTTTCTTTTATGAGAGTCATCGTCTCTCCTTCTTTGCTGCTCTTCGTAAGCACGCCTTTCTTGAGCTTTTCTAGCTGCACGCTCTTCGTCAGATTCTTTGCGGGAGGGAAGATAACGTCCATAATCGTAAGAATCACGCCCTCCGTAGCGCCGAAAGTTGTCGTAGTACGAGCCGGTACGTCCCATCGGAGAATCTGAAAAAACGGAAAAGAAGTAAAGTTTAGAAATTTCCAGAAAAAGAGGATAAATGCTTATAAGTGCTGGAAAATCCTAAGTGTGTGCGGCGTGCAAGCTACATGCGTCAAACTACAGACCACGCTTTAGTGTGGAAACAGAGACGACTGGCGTAGTAGGCGTCAGGGTTTGTTTTAGGTTGGAAGTCGCTTCAACAACAGGAGAAGTCACTTTTGGATTATTATCCCCGAAAAGCTCTTGAGAAGTTATCATGATATCGCTTAAACCATCAAAAGTGTCATCACCCTGGAACTCGGCAGACTTCTCCTTTTCAACCTCCATATCAATTGACTTTTCAGAAACTCGAGGATTTTCTTCTTCCTCAATAATTGGGGCAAGTGCCGACTTGCAAACTGACCCTACAACATCGGTGAATGCGGAACATTTTATCAAAGCAACTTCAACAACGGGTACTTCTGATGCAATTTCTTCTACAGAAGCTGGGGCATTCGAGGTCTCTGCTCGAGAGTCCGAAGCAACTAACGTTTCCGCATCAGAGTTAGAGATTTCATGGATCTGGGTTGATCTAGAAGGATGTAAAAGTCCAAACTGGTTAAGAAACTCATCTTTCAACAGAAATTTCGCATCCCGTTCTTCAACTGGAACAGCCATGAGTCTTTCCAGAGTTTGCTTATGACTAGGGTCCCTAGAGGGAGAAAGGAGCGCTGAAATGAGAAAGCAAAGTTAACACTTAGTGATTCGGACTGCAAAATACTCAGAGAACAAGGAGAAGAAAGGATAGACATTCTTACTTCCTTCTCTCCACACGGCGTAAAACCCAGGGGACAGCGAACGTAAAAATACTGAGTCAAAAACCCATGAGCAGTATCAGGGAGGCCGACAACCAATTTGCGATTCCTGGCACTTCTTATAACAATGATCGAAGGATGATCTTTGATTCTGACAAAAGAGCATAGGTAACAGATTTCGTCAACACTGGGAAGACGGTTAAGCGTTCTGCCGAATAGTACGCATAGCCCCATTAGAACAGCATAACCATTGGGGTGTAATTGGAATGGAGCGATTGCCAGTTGGCGGAGAAGATGTTGAAGAAAATTGTTGAAAGGAGGAATGGCTCCGCTCAAGCACATTTGTCGGTTGACCGCCACAAAGCCAGGAGGTGCTACATCAGCAGTGTTGTTCTTCTCAGGAAGGATAGCGTCATCCTCAGCAATGCCAAATTGAGTACACAATTGCCGAAAAGTTTTGTACAATAAAGTGGAAGAGGCTCTCTCTGGGGGATTGACTAAAGGAGCTGGAATGAGAATGGACTCTCCGGTCTGAACTGTTACATCTCCTTGTTGAGAAGCCATTCTACACAAGCAACTGGATATTCAAATATGAAGGTGCATGTTTCCTAAATAGTGTGAAGTGTTGTGCAAAACTAATAAAGATAACAAATGAATACAAACTGGAATTAAGCTAGTCGGTAACTGATCGATTATCAAATTTCAGGACTTGTTAATTTAAAAGTTCAGGTACGGTATTAAGTGCAAACCGGACATTTTCAGTTGACTATTTCAATGTTGCTTTAATACTTTGCTTGAACTTGTTGATTTAAAGCACTTCATTCACACAATCTATTTATGTTGATTATCTGTTATTAACTAATCTGTCATTTGATGTGGGCAGTCGGTGACAGTATATTCGTCCCAATTTTCTGTGGATATTGTATTAGACAGGTTATTAGTTTGCAAGTTAGAGTGATCTGTGGGAAAATGCAGCGGTTCATAGTTCAGCAGTTCATAGTTCAAAATGCAGCAGTTCAAAGTTCATTCAGAGCCTAAGTCATGAGTCGCCAACGACTTATGTATTAACTCGTCCACGGCCTAAGGGTTACAAGGCATGTCAGCAGTACTTCATGTCTTAGGTCGTGTGAAAAAAAAAAGGGGCTTCAGTTCAAAGCGGTGTACAATCCCAAGTCATAAGTCGTCCACGACTCAGAACTATGTCGTAAGAGGCTAAGTCATCTACGACTCAAGAACTATGTCGTAAGAGGCTAAGTCGTCTAAGACTCAAGAACTATGTCGTAGGAGGTTCGAGTCGTGGGTCGTACAAAGCTGCTAAAACGTGGCCATGCTAGCATCTCACTCGTTTGAACCCATTGACTTTTCTCCTAACCCATTATCCACCAAACCCGATAACCTCTCAATCAAACTACGATCCTCATCCTCATTCCACCACACCATGGAGTCATCCAAAGTTCAGATCGCCAAAACCTCGCCAATCTAATCAATGAAAATATGAAACACAGTAATCCTCCATCTCCATCGCCCCATTCATCTAAAGATGAAATCAAGCAAAATCAGGCTCACAAACTACCGGTACGGTGGAATTCGCAACAAAACATTGCACGAGGGGATGGATTAAGTATAGGGAGGAGAACTCACGAATCAGTGATGATTAAAGGTCGAGGAGGGAGCAGAAACACTTACGCAATGGAGAATCAAAAATCGAATTGGTTGATTGTTAGAAAAGGAAGAAATTGCCTTGAGAAAGCTCGGAGGAATATTAATGGCGGATACGACTCAGGAGATAGGTAATGGATAGAAGGAACGACTCAAGCTTTTTATACCTTTGGGCAGTGGAACACGAAAAGGCATACACGAGTTAAGATGAGTCGAAGCACACGACCTACGACTTAGGCGTGTACTTCGAGGGGCAAATGTTAACCCTTAAGTTTCTTTGACTCAAGAAATGTACGACTCATGGTCTTACGAGATAAGAGGTGTACGACTCATAGTCTTACGAGATAAGAAATGTACGACTCATGGTCTTACGAGATAAGAGGTGTACGACTCATAGTCTTACGAGATAAGAAGTGAACAACTTAAGTTATGTGATGACTTAGTGATTTAAAAGAGTCGACGACCTAATTGCTAAAGGGACCAACGAGTTAGCAGGCCTACGACTTAAGAGCTTCATGACTCAACGAGACAAGCTTCTTACGACTCAAGAGGCCTTACGACTTAAAGGCTCTACGACTCATGAGGTCTTACGACTCATGAGGCCTTACGACTTAAAGGCTCTACGACTCATGAGGTCTTACGACTCATGAGGTCTTACGACTTAAAGACTCTACGACTCATGAGGTCTTACGACTCAAGAGGCCTTACGACTTAAAGCCCGTGCTTATGCTACCTTTATCTGGTAAGTCGGCTACGAGTTAGCACTTGTCTTCAACTGAGCCACAAGAAGAACCCAGTATGGCACCCATGAGTTATCTTAAGTCGGCTACGAGTTATTGCTTACCTTAAGTCGGTCACGACTCATGACTTAGCCAATTTTCTGTCCAGAATTCAGAGCTGCTCCTATAAATACCCCATCACTTCCAACATGAAGAGGACTTTTGGGCCATTCATTTCTTCAAGCGCCGTTACTTTGTCGAAGTCTCCATTCATCCAGCAATCAAAAATCCTCAAACATTCAAGACGCTACAACAATCTTCAATAGATAATTCCTTACATCCAACATGGATTCATCGGATTTCATCGACGAAGATTGAGCTAGTAGTCAAGATTGTTTCTTTTGATCAAGTTGTACTGATTTGATAAGAGATTTGTATCGATTTGTAACCAAATTCAGTAATAAAGAGATTCAAAGTGGACGTAGGCTTAATCTCAAGCCGAACCACTATAAATTGCTGTCTTTTACTGCTTTTCTGCCAGTTTACTGCTTAAATTCTATTCCCGTCACACGGGTGGTGCTTTCACGATTCTATTACACACACCGGGTGTTAGCGTTCACTTTTTAGCGTTAACATACTGTGATAATAAAAGTGCTATTAACTTATCAAAAAAATCCTATTAATCATTCGTGAATAAAACATATTGATATTAGACATTATTTTTTATGTGATAATGTAGAAAAATGTACTGTTTCTCTAGAATTTTTAATTCATAAAATCAAATAGCTGATATTCTTACTAAGCCGATTATAGAAAATACTTTAATAAATTTACAACGAAAATTTGGAATATGTCCTCCAAATGAAATAATATAACAACAACCTAAATTTGGCAAGCTTATCTAATTTATGGTCTTAATTCAACCAGGTTTAATATCCTTAAAAACTTAAGTAATTATTTATTTTTGACATACTTAAAAAATTCCTATTTAAAGTAAGAAAATTTATCACTAATCTACATACTCTTTGGAAAACAATAAATAGCTTATAAAGAAAGTTAATCCTCCTCTATTCGAATAACTTCATGTTCTTCATCATCGGAAGTGTCGAAAGATTATTCTCTTAGAGGAAAGAAATTTAAAGAAGCTTTAACCTTTGACGACTACTTGATTCATCATAATGAAAAGAATGAGAATATAAAAAATACTCATCGAAAATTAAAACATCAAAATAATGCCATCATGAAGGACCAAAGAAGGATAAGATCATAGCAACAACAACGGGTTGAAAATTAAAATGCCATTGACTTAAGTTTGATAGTTTTTTTTAGAAGTATTTAAACAAGAAATAGTATTAGTAGTCATCATTTCGTGAATTGAAGATCGTTAAGTATATATAATCCATAAAAACTGCTATTGTCCAATTCTGACCCAACGACCCCGTATGGATGTCATGATTGGAGGAGGTCATATGACTAGTGATATTTTAAATATTCCCATCATCATATTGTATATAATGCTTATAAAAAAATTTAGCATATATTTTATTCCTTAAAATAAACAGACGGATGAATAAACCATACGTTTGAGATAACATCAGACATCTTACTAGATAACTCAGACATACGATGCATTACAAAATTTTTTTATATAATTTTTAAATTTATTTCCTCGTTCATAGTGCTAACCACCACCATTAACTCCTCAACCCTTCACTTAAAACAACCATCTTCCTTTATTTTTTATTCACTTCACCCAATTTTAATTTTTCACGAACCCTAAAATCACTGCCATGGCACCCAAAGGTCCTCTAAGATCAATGATCTCTAAGGAAAGGAAGATCGAGGAGTCCTCTTCCGAACATCTTCCTATTGTAACTCAAGAACAATTAAAGATATGGCTTCATCATGATTCTGAAAGCATGAGAAGGTAAATTTTTTAACTAATATGAAGTTCTTCCGTGGTTTCTTCTACAAAGTTGACGATTTTCCATCGTACAATCTAAGAGCTCTTACGGATAAAGCACATATTACATCCTTGATAGAATATGATTCTAATCATGTTCAAATTGATACCCTAGCTTAAAACTCTTTTATTTTAACATAGGTGGAAAGTTTGTTAAAATACATAATGTTGAAGTCTACTTATGAACTAGTGTATATGGCAAAATTATAAAACTCCACTATAACCATATCGGTCAAATATTGAAAATTGGTTATAAAGGTATTAAACTAAAAGACGTAGACATCGAACACCATAGGAGAATCCAAATTGGATATAATTTATGGGGAAACCATGTAAGTAAAAAATTTCTAAGGATTTGCGCCATAGGCCTCGTTTATTAGAATGAATGATAATCAACACCCTTATTCCTCGTACCAGAGGCCATGAACAAATATATGAAAAGGATTATAAGGCATTTAGGATACTATTGGGAATACCAATGTGAATTGGGAAAAATTCCTTCAAGATGAGTTGTTATCCTTCTTCGAGCACTCTTGAAAGACCATTTTCCATGGGCCTTACATAACCCGTCTTATGGTGTCCGAAAACGTTCCGCTTATGCTTAACTATTTAGAAAGCATTAATTACACCGATAAAAAAATATTTTTCGTCATGCACCTACCCTTAACGGATCCTTAATATATATCTAATGATGAGTGTTTGTAATTACTCCAACAACAAGCCTCGCCAGCAAGTGCTACCATGTAACGCCCCATCTCTATAATCGTACCAACAAATTAATATTTTCTTCTAATACAGAGAATAAGGCTGGATAGGAGCGACCAACCATGAATATTCCCTTATGTCAACACCGACACATTTAGTTTTACCTAAAGAATAATATATGAAGTGTACGGTATTGGTACAAAAAATAACCATATTGGCTAACTAGAATAGAACGATATATAACATATCATAAGAACACATAATCACAAAACATATTGGAATATATAATATAGACATCAAAATACTTACATAAGTAAGTCTACAAACAGAAGTACTAGTAGCATAACATAATACAGATATAAGTATATATATATACTAGAACATGTCTCAAAATATACATGACATAAAAAGTCAGTAGCTTATACAAAGTATACAATAAGCATAAATGTCTAGGATCTAAATGACACACACACACATAAATATATATATATATGTATGTATGTCATTAACATCCTAGATCCTATATATATTGTTATCCCACTTTTTGGTCAAAGCCGGAATATCAAACAAATCGACAAGAAAGGATGGGTATCAGGATTGGAAGTCGATTAGAGACAAGGTTGTGATCGATGTCGTCAAAATTTGACCGAGTTCCGATCGGGACGAAATCGATTGGAGATGATGATAAGGACTAGGAGAGGCTATATTTCAAGTTTCAGGTTGATCGGAGTTCATATGAAGGAAATATGGATGGATTACGATGTGCAGGGAATGGTTCGAATCGATGCACTTCGCATCGATCAAGAGGATGGTGGTTCGAATCGATATGTATCGTGTCGACCATAAAGTAAGGACTTCGAATCGATACCGTTCGTATCGATCGACATGGGTTCGGTTTAGTGAAGTTCGAATCGATCAGGTTCTAGTTCGACTCGATGACTTCGTATCGATAGGATGGTGAAGGATGACAACATGTTCGTATCGATCAGGATTTACTTCGAATCGATCCTGCTCGTATCAATCGAGAAGGATTCACGCTACAGGTTTCGAATCGATACGTTTTGTATCGATAGGCATGCGAGGATTGAAGATGCAATTCGTATCGATCGAGGCTGGAATCGATACGAAGGACTCACGTATAGATTGATTCGAAGAAGGTCGAAGGCATTGGTAGATAGATGGATGGATACGAAGGAAGCAGTCAAAACAGCGAGATTCAAGGAGTGACTCGATCAAACCGGAGTGAAAGGCGGATCGACCCGAAGATTGCGCGCCACGTCACCACGAGAGCACGTGCAGGCTATCGATTCGAAGGAATCGATTCGAAGGAAGTTGAGTCGAAGCAAACATCCACCGAAGAACACGATTTCGTATCCATGATATCTCGAGATCTACAAGTCCAAATGTTATGAAATTTTCACAGAAGCTTGCACACATGATGGAGGATGTTCACACCAAATTTCAACTTGATTGGACGATTTCTTGATCGATTCGAACATAGCTTCGAATCGATCCCAAAGTGGGCCCGGATTTCCAGAAAGCGGGCATGTGGGCCCCCTGACGTGCCAGAACTGGTCTCCCTTCAGTTTAGGCGAAATATCAGCCTCCTACACCTATAAATAGAGCCCCTGGTCATTCAGAAAAGGGGTCGGACAATTTTGAGAGCTAAAGAGCGCCCGGACTCTGCCAGATTTACTCCAGATCACCATTGCTGCCTTAGATTCAGATCATAATCATAAAATCCGTTGTACTACGCGATAGGAAATTGTAATCTTCAAGCATCGATCAATAAAAGATAAAAACTTTAGAGTGGACGTAGGCCGGAGATAGCCGAACCACTATAAATCTCGTGTTTTTGTTCATTATTTCTGGATTGCTGTTTGTTGTTTGTTTAGATCTGAGATTTGTGTTTGAATATTGCTGATTTGTATTCATACACTGGTGCTTTCACAACATTCGGGGTTTGTGACCATTTTTGGCGCAAACACTTTGGTGGTTTTACTGAGAAGGACTAGCACCCGCTACATCGAATTGAAGTTGAGATTTGAAAGTTTGAAGGATTCAGATTGACTCGGCAATGACTCGACAAACAAGACAAAGAGCTGAGAGAAGCCAACAGGGAGGAAGTCAAGAGGCATCCTCCGGAGCTGGAGAAGGACAAGCTTCGATTTACATTACGAGAGACGAAATGGAAGCTATGGAAAATTCATCGCATGAGAGGTTGCTGAAGAGTCAACAGGATATGATGCAGACTTTCTTCGAGCAGATGAGAGCTGCAGGAACACAGAACCTTGGACCAACTACAGCGACTGAAAATGTGGAACAAGGAACTAGGGTTGCGGAACCCAATGGAGGACAGAATACAGAACCGGAAGGCAATCAACAAGGGCTTGGGGGCAGGCCCACAGGATCCAACGCAGAAGGACCTTTGGAAGGAGTTCAGCAGGCTAGAGCCAACGTTGCGGCTAATGAGCCACATGAAGAATATGTGCCGGAGTTCCCTCGTAAGCATGGGGGGCAACACCTAACAGGCAATGCTGGATTAATGGAAATCATTAGGAAGACTATGCGTGGAGGTTCGATCAATAGAGACTTGGAAGGAGTGAACAGGAGTCCGTTCGCTCGGGAAATCAGGATGGCTCAGAATCCACCTAAGTTCAAGTTACCTAGCGTGGAAGTATATAATGGAAAGGCTGACCCGACTGATCATTTGATGAGATACACTAGACACATGGAAGTGCTGGGGGCATCGGAGGAAGTGATGGCCAGATGTTTCCCTTTATACTTGACAGACCTAGCGGCAATGTGGTTTAGGCAGCTAGAGGAAGGATCTATCAGGAATTGGAGGGAATTGGTGGACAGGTTTTTGGGACAGTTTCGGGTTCATATCAAAAGACCTAAGAACGTGATGACGTCAACATCGGTAAAGCAAAGAACGGATGAATTGCTTAGAGCATTTTTAACTCGATTTAATGCGGCGGTTTCTTCGGTGGATCGGCCGGATCCATCGATGGTTTTGATGGCGGTAGTGTCGGGAGTCAAAGAGGATTCAGATTTTAAGGTATCTTTAGTACGAGACCCACCACTGGATCTCGGGGAATTCTTTCACGAAGCTGAAAGATTTCTTCGGCAAGAAGATGCATGTATGGACTTAAAGCTAAAAGAGGTGAATGTGACCGGGGGTGGAGGACCATCCGACGGAAGCTCGGATAAAGATAAAGGAAAAAGGAAGCTGGACGAAGATTCTTAAAAAGCTAGGAAGCGATGGAAAGATCCAAAGTTCTCCACATACACAGAATTGAATGAGACGCTGGAGCGGATTTACTTGGAAACTCGGAATCGCCTTCCTTTCCGAAGGCCGGCTAGAAGAGAGCCATCTGAACGGGAAAGGGCATCAGGAAGGCACTGTGTCTTCCACGATCTGGACGGGCATGATACCAACAGCTGCAGGCATTTAAAGGACATAATTGAGGAGCATGTGAGGAATGGACAGTTGAGGCAGTATGTTGGGGTGCGGAATGCAGCGGTGGAGCAGGAGCAACCACCGCCTACCTCGAGCCATGATGGTGCGAGGCCCAGGAATGATGGTCGATTGATCATCCATTGACCAGGATAATATGGAATAAGTAACAAACCGTTGGCAAGCAATCGAGTCATTTACACATGTATGGGGACGGAGATAGCCCCTAGGCATGCTCTGAATGATGATAAAATGCGAAGCCATGGTTTGCGAAATCTGTTTTCTTTTGTTTTTGGATTGGACACTTATTTTTCTAGTTTGGTTTTTGGAGTTTGGATTGAACTCCTGATTTTGCTCGTTTCTCTGGTTTTGGCATTCATTCGGATGATTGTTCTCCGTTTTGGATGATGATTTTGATTTTTGGTATGAATTTCTGGTTTTCTGATTTGATTCGGATTTTGGATTGGATTTTGATTGGATTCTTTTTGGTTTTCGATAAACGGTCGTCAGGTGTGGATTACGCCTGGCAAGGGGTGAGTATTTTTGCCCGAACGTGGTAAATTGACTCATTCAGGTCGTCGAGTATGGACTATGCTCGACAAGGGTCCGAAGCGACCAGGATTCGGCTTAGGACTTAAGCCATGGCATTACTTACGTCCAGGGACACTGGACCACGGTCGTCAGGTGTGGATTGCGCTTGGCAAGAACCCGGAGAGGTTAGCTCCACGTCCAGGGACACTGGACCACGGTCGTCAGGTGTGGATTGCGCTTGGAAAGAACCCAGAGAGGTTAGCTCAATGTCCAGGGACACTGGACCACGGTCGTCGAGTGTGGATTGCGCTTGGCAAGAGCCCAGAGAGGTTACAGATTTGGATATCGACCCGGAGAGGTCTTGGATTTGGTTGTTGGATAAGGATGGATTAATAACTCAGTCTACGAGTTCGGATGGGCATGGAATTTGCTATGGACTTTGGATATCGGATACAAAATTATTCAAAACACGCCTTCTTATCACAAGGCATGTTTTGGTGGGCAAATGTTATCCCGCTTTTTGGTCAAAGCCGGAATATCAAACAAATCGACAAGAAAGGGTGGGTATCAGGATTGGAAGTCGATTAGAGACAAGGTTGTGATCGATGTCGTCAAAATTTGACTGGGTTCCGATCGGGACGAAATCGATTGGAGATGATGATAAGGACTAGGAGAGGCTATATTTCAAGTTTCAGGTTGATCGGAGTTCATATGAAGGAAATATGGATGGATTACGATGTGCAGGGAATGGTTCGAATCGATGCACTTCGCATCGATCAAGAGGATGGCGGTTCAAATCGATACGTATCGTGTCGACCATAAAGTAAGGACTTCGAATCGATACCTTTCGTATCGATCGACATGGGTTCGGTTTAGTGAAGTTCGAATCGATCAGGTTCTAGTTCGACTCGATGGCTTCGTATCGATAGGATGGTGAAGGATGACAACATGTTCGTATCGATCAGGATTTACTTCGAATCGATCCTGCTCGTATCGATCGAGAAGGATTCAGGCTACAGGTTTCGAATCGATACGTTTTGTATCGATAGGCATGTGAGGATTGAAGATGCAATTCGTATCGATCGAGGCTGGAATCGATACGAAGGACTCACGTATAGATTGATTCGAAGAAGGTCGAAGGCATTGGTAGATAGATGGATGGATACGAAGGAAGCAGTCAAAACAGCGAGATTCAAGGAGCGACTCGATCAAACCGAAGTGAAAGGCGGATCGAGCCGAAGATTGCGCACCACGTCACCACGAGAGCACGTGCAGGCTATCGATTCGAAGGAATCGATTCGAAGGAAGTTGAGTCGAAGCAAACATCCACCGAAGAACACGATTTCGTATCCATGATATCTCGAGATCTACAAGTCCAAATGTTATGAAATTTTCACAGAAGCTTGCACACATGATGGAGGATGTTCACCCCAAATTTCAACTTGATTGGACGATTTCTTGATCGATTCGAACATAGCTTCGAATCGATCCCAAAGTGGGCCCGGATTTCCAAAAAGCGGGCATGTGGGCCCCCTGACGTGCCAGAACTGGTCTCCCTTCAGTTTAGGCGAAATATCAGCCTCCTACACCTATAAATAGAGCCCCTGGTCATTCAGAAAAGGGGTCGGACAATTTTGAGAGCTAACGAGCGCCCGGACTCTGCCAGATTTACTCCAGATCACCATTGCTGCCTTAGATTCAGATCATAATCATAAAATCCGTTGTACTACGCGATAGGAAATTGTAATCTTCAAGCATCGATCAATAAAAGATAAAAACTTTGGAGTGGACGTAGGCCGGAGATAGCCGAACCACTATAAATCTCGTGTTTTTGTTCATTATTTCTGGATTGCTGTTTGTTGTTTGTTTAGATCTGAGATTTGTGTTTGAATATTGCTGATTTGTATTCATACACTGGTGCTTTCACAACATTTGGGGTTTGTGACCATTTTTGGCGCAAACATATATATATACACACACACACACATAAGCAAGCTTAACATCCACAGTCAATGAGTCCCTCTACCTGAAATGTCTTGGCCTTACCTGAGGATTAATAAATATTAAATGGGTTAAACTACCTCCAATTCAACTGTAACGACCCATATTTTTATCTATTTTAAATTATTAAATTTAATGTAATTATTAAATAAAAATGGTTATAAATAAAAATTTAATGATTTTGAATGTAAGTTATTGGATATGAACTTGAATAAAATTTTGAAATAAACTAATTTCGAAAATTTAAGTAATAATAAGTATTGAAAGGTAATGCTATGTATTGAATATGTTTACAATCAATAGTCGGATTAAATAATAAATGTTGAATTCATTAAACATAAATAAAGTAATTGATTGATAACTAAAATTCATTTAAAATCTTATATTGAAATTTGTTGAATATTGAACAATTAAATTATTTAAATTTAATATTGGAGATTATTTGAATAATTGAATTCTAAATTTAATATGATTGAAAATGATATCGGAAGTTGATGTAAATTTTATTTAAATAACAATGAAGATTGTTAACATTTAAAATAGGATTTAAAAGTGAATAATTTGAAATTTGAAATTTAATATTATAATCGAGACGTTAAAATAGCGATCTGGGGCACTGTGTCGGTTTTCGACGAAACTAGTTCCATTAGATCCGTAATAGTGTGTTATTATCGGATTTCAAATTTCGTAGCTTTTGGAGTTACTGTTTGGTCGTACGAGATAGAAATGCGTTGAATTAAATATCAAAAATTTAATATTTTAATTGGGTTCAAAAAGCTATCTTCCACATACGATCGAATTAGGCTTCGAAACATGTTCCATTGTGTTCGAAATAGGGGTAAAACATTATAAATGCCTAGTAGCATGCATCATTTGGAGTTCGTATGGAAAAGTACGTGAATAGTGGAAAATAATAAGAAAATATTACGTATACACCTATATATATATATATATGCGTGCACAGTAAAAAAAACCTTAGCCTTAACTATTGCCATCGCCGTTCATATTATAAGTGGCCGAAAATCATTGACTTCCGCCTCAAATCTCTCCCAATCCATCGACTTTTAACAAAATCTCCCAACTGCAAAATCGAAGAGCTTGACAAGCTCTATCAATCCAATGGTCGAGATCTGAATCGAAGCTTTATGGTAGCCTAGATTTGGACTTGAGTGTCGTGCGTTCATGCGTGATTTCTGAGAGATATAGGGGGCCGAGTTCAACATGGTTGGGGCCGATGGAAGAGCTCGGCTAGGGCTTCACAGTGATGGCCTCTGATCGATGTCTCGACGATTATGGAGGGCGCAGCTATCAAGGAGGCGATCATGTTTTGGGTTTATGGTGTGCATGCTTTGCCTGGAACTAACGCAATTGGAGAAGAAGCTTATTGCGGTCAGGATTCTCAGATCTGGAAATGGACGGTCACGATTAACCTAGGTTATATTAAATAGAAATTTGTAGGTTAATTATATATTAAATTGTGAATCTTTAAAAATGCGTATCTTATTCATACGTTGTCAGAATTGAACGAAATAAGTGGCAACGGGATTGCGGTGATGAGCACATCATTCTAGGACTGATTTGGAGATGGTTGGAATTAGTTAAAATTTTAAGTTAAATCAAACATCGTTCGATTTGATTTAAAATTGAAAACTCAAGGCTAGTGTTTTATAACGCTCACAAGTACTAGAATATTTTTATGCTAGTCAAATTCGAAATTATGAAGTGATATAAAATTATTGATCGTTGTTTGATAGGTTAATTGTCATTCGAATTAACTATAAAAATTAAAGTTGACAGGTTAAATTAGGAATTTGTATTTAATTGCTAGTAAAACACCCAATTTTAGTAACAATGAAATTGCTGTGAATTATATTGACTATTTGGATGATTGACTGCGATGGATGCTATTGGTTGATATTTTGGATGATTTGGATGTTTATTTATTCTGATATATCCTATTATCACCCTGTATATTATTTGTAGTATATAAACTGTAAATTTAATTATCTCGAATGAATTAAGAAATAGGTTGAAATGATATACACCTATGACTCTGTGATTTGGATTGAAATGATATGTATCCATCCCTGAAATTAAATTGAAATACCTATTCACTTGGCTATATGATAGAATATTATATACGAACAACGGATTGGTCAAATTAAATGATTTTAAATTTTTGATTTGAAATTATTAAAATGATTTGGATTTAAAGTAATAAAATCGTGTTTATGGAAATCAAATTATTATCGAACTTGAACTCAAATCGTGGAATTAAGTTTTGGTAATCGAAATTGTCTAAATAATCGAAGTTGAGATTTTGAAGTTATAACCGAAATAAGATTAGAAATTCGGAAATGGATTGTTTTTAAAAGATTGGATTTTTATTCGAACTTTGAATATTCCTAAGTAAAAGTGATATAAAATGATATTTCGAAAGTGAGCTCGAAATTGAATTATATTTGAAAATTTGATTCTAAATTGAATATGGAAGGTAAATTTGATTAAGTGTTTTAAATCGATATTTTGGAAATCGAGCTTGGAATTGATGTAAATCGTAATGGTTTTAAATTGAGAATTGAATTGAAATGGTTTCAAATTAGAATTGAATTTAAATTAATTGGAGTTGAAATTGAAATTGAATTATTAGGAATCGAAATTGAAATTGATTTGAATTAAAATCGAAATTGAATCGATTGAATCGAAATTGGAATTGACTTGAATTGGAAAGTTGGAATTGAATCGGTTGGACTTTGAAACTATTTTCATATAAATTATTTTGGTATAAACTATTTAAAATCTATATTCTTTAAATATTTAAATTATTTTGGTTTCCAAATTATTTTACGATGTAAACCATTTTAATATTTAAACCATTTTATATTAAACTGTTTTAACCATTTAAACTATTTTTAACTATTTTAACCATTTAAACTATTTTTAACTATTTTAACTATTTACACTACTTTTAACTATTTTAATTATTTTAAAACTATTCAAACTATTTTTCAAAAAATTCAAACTGGTCAAAGGTTGGAAGGTTTATTTTATATCAAGGATTTCAAATTGGATTAAAATGAAGTTATAACCTAAATGGAAATTCGAAACAAATTTTGCAATCGAAATCGAGATATTAAAGCAAAAATGATTGTGAATTGAAATAGTATATTTTGAGTAAATATGATGATTTCAAATGGATTTGATTGTGGAGCGAATATTTTATTTTGATATCAAGTATGAACTGTTTTCGAAATGTAAAAGTACCAACCGGTATGAAAAATGACATTTGGTTGTTTAAGAAACCGGGGTCGGATATGGGCATACTCTCTGTCGATACCGGAACCACTTTAACAACTGTGTACATGGAGGAGATTCCAGAATGAAGTGGTTGGATTTGGCATCGTTTGCTGGATTTGAAGAAAGAGAACAATGATGGATAGACCCCGACACTTGTGCCAATTTGAAATGACTAAAACAGGATGGCTTGACAGGGCCAGGTGGGCTAATTATCCCGAGCGGACATTCGTTCTTCGATTTTCTTAGACTCAGTCCATATTATTACTGTTGTTGTTGGTCTCGATTGGTGCACCTTGACTTAGGATAGCCTCCCTTTTGACTCGATATGGGATGGATGGACGCGGTGGGCGGTCATGGCTACGATGCGTTACCACCAGCCCTGCGACCCGAACTAGTAGTATCCTACCTTGGGCATTGCCTCACGTGCCTTGTCATACTTTTATCCCTATACGAGACCCATACGAATTTGGTTTAGTGATGTCGTATCACGGCGCATCCCTGAATACCGACGTGCTGGTGGTGGTGTCAAATGAAAACTATACGCCAATGCTTAAAAATGCGTTAAGGGGGATTAATGTAAAGCCTTAACGCTAAGATAAATATTTATTTTACTGACTAGAAATTATATATGTAGCGTATTCTACTACATATAAATATTTTGATGGATCCTTAAGAGATGGAAAATCCTGTAACATCTCTTGAGTTATTGCACGCACGTTATACACTGGATAGGAGATGTGAAATCCCGTAAACATCTCTGATGTCGTTACACTCATGTTATATGCGATATCGGTTTGACTTACATAAGGATATTTTAGTCCTGACTCGAGTGTTTTGTCTTTTCATTATGCTCGGGTCAGTCCTGAGTTTTTCAACTTATTGAAGATCTATTCTGGAGGACGAAGACGAAGATTTGGTATATTATTACTATTAGTATTCATGCATCATGTTGTTTGCTACATTATTTATTTATCTTCGATGTATATGTAACTCTGATAAATGTTGTATAGATTATAATCAAATGTATTGTATAAATAGCTTCATGAACTGTTATTTGATTAATATATTTTATCGTTCCGCTGCGAGATTCTGTGTTTGTTCCTTCTTCTCTTCTTATTTTTCTTAATTAACCCCATTGGTTATCTGTGTTCCAGATTTTTTAAGTTGGACATGTGTGGATAATTGTCAATATTAAACCTTCCAAAATGTGGTCGCCATATCAACAAATTGAGATCATATGTGAACATAAGTAAATTTCCATAATATAGTCATAACTATACAATATGCTAACATCAAAACAAAAAAGGCATAATCACAGTACTTCACCTTGTCATAAAAACATATCGTGTTTATTACAAGCAATCATCTCAAATATGGTGAATCAAAAAATCAAACAAATCAAAATCAGAATACAAGCATGAAAGCAACTCAAAACCATAAGACGAGCATGAAGCGATTCTAAACCAAAAGATGAGTATGAAGACAAGTCAAATCCAAAAGGCGAGCATGAATGCAAATCAAAACCAAATGACGAGCATGAAAGAAAGTCAAAATCAAAAGACAAGCATGAAAGCAAGTCTAAACCAAAAGACAAGCATGAAACCGAGTCATGCATAAGACGGCCACAAAGGCTGCACCGACCATAAGACGAGCATGAAGGCATCACTGACCGAAAGCCAATACGTAGTCTACGCCGAACATAAGACGAGCCCGAAAGCCACACCGACCAGAAGACGAGTCCGAAAGCTATGACGAAGTGATCATGGCTGATCAAAAGTGTCAAAAACTTTCAATTAGTAATCAAACGAGTATCACCCCAATGTCCCATAACCCCTAGGTGATACTTGAATATCTACCAAAGATCGTATATTCCACTCAAGTAAAATATTATATCAAACGAGTCAAAGAATTAAGCGATAAAGTGATATAAGTGTTTAATACTACTTGTACTACAAAATCGTTTAATTAGAGTTCTAATTTTATAGAAGTAACATTTTTATATAGAAACTGCTTCTTTTAAAAGCATTTAAAGATTGGTTTAATGTCCATAAAATTGATATAATGATAAATACTACTATATATATATACAGAAATCTATTATATACATATATTTATAGTTTTGTTATCATCTTTTTGAATACTATTATTATTAAAAGCTCTATAATAATCTTTGTTCATCAAAATACATAAAATCTAATATGTAAATCAATATTTTGAAACCGGAATTTTGAAATCAATAATATTTTTTTATTCTGAAAGTGATTTTTAAAGGATATATTTTAATATAATAGTTAAAGGCAATTTTCATACTATATAAATATATGTATTTAATATATATATATATCATTATAAATAAAGTATAATAATTAAATTCCCTAAATATATAAAGCCATCAAAATTCTACAAATCACAGAAATCAAGATAGCGGAAGAAGTAGAAGAATGGAAGAAAGTAGGAGAAAATAGGGGAATCGATTAAAAGTTAAATGGCTAGGAGCTTTCAGGCTCCAGGATACTCGATCGGTTGACCATAGACCACCTTTGGTTGACCGTTAGTAGTCCACCGGTGGAACCGACTGGTTAGGTCACTTGGAGCCTGATAGCTCTTGGTATCATCTCTGACGTGGATTACACCGATTCTGGTGACTGAAACTAGAATATCTGAACTATAATTTACATCAAATCAAGCATGCAACATATATTCATTAATTAAGCACATAAGTATTATATTTTAGTGTATTGTAGGAGGTTTAACAGTTTTTCAAGCGTCGGATTTTTTCTCTAATAGTTTAATAGTCAATAATTCAAACAATAGTCATCCAAAATTCACCACAATAATCACAACCAACAACATGCAACTAGAATTAGGGATGGTGGTGAGAATTATTCACCTTTCTTCTTAGATTAGAAATCAAAACACCCACTCCAGCTTATTTCCTCTCAACTAAAAACTGTAATATTACTCTGTCAAACTAACAGCAAAACACAATTCAACATACCATAAAATTGGAAATACTATCTCTAATAAGATGTATATATGTATGAGACTGCTACTGAGATTATTAGTTGTTGGAAGATTTTTAATTTGACCTAATTTGTAGAAATTGAGAGTTAAATTCTAGGTTCTGGAAGAGGGAAGAAAAGAGTTGCGCCTCTCTCGATTTACTATAAGCTTTAAAATGAACATACACTACTACCCTTAGCATAATTTTCCTTTAGTAAATTATTTTTGGGTTTGGTTTCAATTATCAATCCAACAAAAAATAAAATCTAATTATTATAATTTATTTCACCAACTAAGTTTGGGTTGTGAATAGACCCAATAAGAAAAGAATTATTTTTATTTCTTTCTATTTAAATCCTTTTCCTTTTCAAATTCACTTTCAATCGAGCTTTTCAGCTAAATTTCAAATTGTACTTTTTAATAATTATTACAAATCAATTCTTCCATATATCTTCTTTTCATGATATATAAAATCAAAAGTTTTATTACAACAGTTTAAGTCTAACATCGGTATTTCTTTTAGAATTAATTACTTCTAATTTAACACTTCGTAACTCCTCTTTATAATAGGTAAAAAGAGTTGACCAAAATAAAATCTCTATTCTTCTTATAAAAACAGATTAATTTATAAATTCGAGAATATTAGATCAACATCTTAAACTTCCCAATATCAACAAAATCTGAAATTCTCATTCTTAAAGAATTTTTCATATTTCATAAAAGGATACAAATTCAAATTTCTCTATATTTCAATACTTGAAAATTTCAATTTCTCATATAAATTTGCAATTTAAGTCATTTTTTTATTTTATAAGAGTAATTCAAAAATCAAGGTTGTTACAGACTCCCCCATTAATTAAATTATGTCCCCATAACTCTACTTCAGAGAAAAGACTATAATATATATATATATTTATATATATATATAATTAGCAATACATTCATTTTAAAATATACAATACACACAACAGTCGATCATTTAAAACAATCACACAATACAGTCATTCATCAATAAATTGAAACTCTACATTTGCTATCTCGGTTTAGCACGTATCGGGATCTACATCGACCCATCAGGTATTAAGTAAGGAAATCCAAAATAACTTGTTAGACCCAGTATCAATAACTTCCTTAGACTCAAATTTAACGTCCCTTCAAATAGTTTATTATCATGGACTATGAGTTTTACACAAAGTCTTGTAGGAGTTCCTGCAACTTGCACAAACAACTAAAACTTTTTTTCCAACTGTCGAAATTTTTAGAAAGCTTTGGAGTTGTTAACGAAATGCTCCGTCAACCCCAAAAAGTGTAAGGAAAGAGGAACGTGGTTGTAAAAAGGATCATATGTCCCTTGTAAACCTCAATGAGTGTTGGCAAAAGCGACACTTGGTTATGAAAAGGCTCGAGTAAGTAGGCTAGGCATGTTCAAGTTTACGATGACGTCGTAAGCATGACCATGTGGAAGCTATGTCAATCCACGTAGAACGGTCTTATGTAAGCAAAAATCTAGAGTATGAGTCCATTAGGAATTCGAATCAAGTTATGATTAAAAATCACAAGTGCTTTGGAAATTGAAAACAAGTCATAATTCAAGTCCCCTTTATTTGTATGTTATGTAATTGTTGAATGTACACGGTCCTATATGAAAAATTACAGTTGGCACTAAATTCCCCCAATCATTTTAGGATTACAAAATTTAAAATGTAAGAGACAAGAAAAGAATGATTCGCCTCTTTCTTCATGCCTTAGGTCCGTATTTATACAAATTTAGGGATACGATTGGCTGCCACGTGTCTATGCAACATGCTTGACCTCCGGCATTAAACATATTAATGGTGTATGGTGTTATGCCTTGGTTAATCTTCAGCATCCACTTTCACAATAGTGAACTTTGGTGCTTAGCATTCATCTCGCCTTGACAGCCTTCATTGATAACATTCGATATCAACATTGTATTGAGGACATGCGACATCAATAGGGTTAATGTGGGAGGACAAATATGCTGCATGGGCACATGGCAGCCATGCCGCATCCATCAATACCCATAATTATGAACATAGAGGCAAGAAGAAAGCGGTGAATAATTCTTTTCATGTCTCTTATATTTTAAACTTTGTAACCCTAGATTTATTTTGGGATCTTAGTGCCGATTGGAGTTTTGCATATATGACCTTGTACATTCAACAATTACATAACATATGAATAAAGAGGACTTGAATTATTGATTGTTTTTGGGTTCCAAAGCACTTGTGATTTTTAATCATAACTTGCTTCAAATTCCAAAAGCACTCGTAATCTAGAATTTTGCTTGCACAAGATGGTTTTATATGGATTGACATAGCTTCAACATGGTCATGCTTATGACATCATGATGAACTTGAACATGCCAAACCTAATTACCCAAACCTTTTCATAACCAAGTGTTGCTTCTGCCAACAATCGTTAAGGTTTACAAGGGACATCTGATCCTTCTTATGTCCACGTTCCTCTTTCCTTACACATTTTGGGGTTGACGGAGAAATTCTTTAACATTTTATCCCTAGAAGGAGGGCTCAAACCTCCGCTTCTCTATAACTCTCCCCCAAACTAATTAAATGAAGTTTCATTTTATTCCAAGAATATGGGGAAATCAAGGCGAATCAATATTCCAAACGAAGACGTCATACAAACAGTGATATTGGAAAAAATTGCTGCCCCCAACTTTAACTTAGGGAATCTAGAATCTGGACAGCCAGTAGAGCCAATAAAGCCTACCAGTAGCGAAGCTCTGATTAAAGATCTAACACAGCAGGCGGCAATGATGCAAGATTTATTAGAGAAGATCCTTGCACAGAAATCTTCCTAAACTTCCAAGTTCACTGAAGAGGTGGAAGTTGAATCTCCAAGAAGAAATCTGGATGCTTCTTTAATTAGGAATAGAGGCAAAGACAAGTTCACTATGACTCCACAAAAGAGGAAAGGAAATCAAGAAGCTAAACCAACAAAACTTTCACCTAAATCAATGGCAGGCAATAAGGATAAAGAAAATTACCAAGGAAGATTATTGGATAAGTCCAATGAGCAATTTGAAAGTTCAACCTCCATGGAATATAAACCTGATAGAAGCAATTACCATAGCGAGGAGTCTTATCTAAGAGACATGGCTGAAAAAATGGCAAAGGATATGCTTAATCTTAAAGGAAAAAGAACACGTGATGAAAGAGTAGATTGATGTGACATGGGAAATGGTTGTGGTGCCACGTACATGAAATAAGCACCGGGCGTGATGTTCGGTGCTCGGTGCAAGGTCCCGGATGAGGTTTGTAATTTTGAAATTTGTCCAATGAAAATGGCAGTATTTGAAGCTGGCTGAAGGCCAGTCCTGGCCTAGATGGTTGGTATCATTACGGTTGAGATGCGGAACTTTTGGGCTTCGGCTTTGAGTCAAGTTGGAAAATACATCAAGCGTACTTTTAGTCAAGCTGGTTATTGTTTGGGCTTTTTAAATGTTGGATTTGTTCGGTAAATTGGTTTTTTCGTGCTCGGTGGATCATCCTGTTTATTTTAACCACCGAGAAGCTCCCTTAACGGATGAAATCATGTCTACAAGAATCCTGTCCTACATCAAAATTCCTTCCTTAGATACAACGGAACTACTGACCCAGCTGATCATCGTATGGCATTCGAAAGCTAGATGGACCTTTACAACGCGTCTGGAGTAGTGCGTTGCAGGCTTTTCCCTACTACATTCTAGGGAGCAACAACTAAGTGTTACAGACATTATTGTGAGAAGACCATCTACTCCTGGAAATAATTCTCCTATGAGTTCTCAACGTAGTTTTTTATTTGCAAAGATCCCACAATTGACTTCAACATGTAGGCTAATGTCAAGCAAAAGTTGGAGGAATTATTGGGTGATTATGTTAAGAGGTTTAATGTAGAGACGTTGAAGGCTGAAGATATGACCGACGGAGGCAAGTTGATGGTTGTGCGCTCAGGACCAATCGAACAGACACCATTCTGGCAGGAGCTCTATATTCATGGAAGCAGAGATTTACAAGATTTCCACTTTCAAGCTGATAAATTTATCCATGTAGATGAAATGTATCATGCCAAGAAGAAATTTTAGACAAAGAAAGAAATGTGAAAAGCTGGCTATAACCACAACAATAGGAAGCCGAGATGGGTGGAGCCCTGAAAACTAGTCATGTTGCTTTGACATATTCGCTAGGGTGAAAGAAAGTGGCAATATTCTATTTCTTACAAAGCTAAAACCAATCCTGAACCAAGAAGAGAGGAGGACTACTATGCCTATCATAAGGCGAATGGACATAAAACATATGAATGTCGAGTGTTGGCAAGCATAATTCAACTCGTTCTGTACACCTGAAGGAGAGTCAAAGAAAATCAGAAAGCTGCTCATTCTGAAAATCGCAACCAAAGACTCCAAAACAACTCTGCAAATTTAGTAGAAGGTGACATTTAATCAGATTTCATTCCACCTGTTAACAAAATTAATGTTATCCATGGAGGCCACACCTAGTTGGAAGTAGTAGAGGAACTAGAAATCGCTACATTAGTGAATCAAAAGATGTGATTTTCTCTATTTAGGAAGAGGTGTCACTCAAAAATCCTAGGTTCCAAATCTAGATGCATAACTTAACCATCACTCTGTAAGAGCTAAGAGGAGTTTGTCATCTGCATAACGATTCGCTTATGGTCACTGCGCAAATTTGACTCTCTATGGTTAATAAAAAATTTAGTGGATACTAGAAGTCTAGTCAATGTGATCTTTAACATGCATTCGACCAAATCGAAATTCTGTAGGAGAAATTAGAGCCTAGCTTTGAGCCTATTTGTGGATCCAATAACAAAGGATCAACTTCTATTAGGCAGATAAGACTTCTCGGGCAAATGGGTATTCTGCCACATTTTAGGACCTTTGAAGCTCTCTTCATCATCATAGATCATCTTTCTTATTATAATGCCTTCTTTGGTAGGGCAGCTTTAGATGAGGTTGATGGTTTTGTCTCACTAAAATATCTGATGGTAAAGTTCCTGACTAAAAGAGGATGAGGAATCGTGAGTGGAGAGAAATTTAGCTCTCGTGAAATGTATTTGCCACTCTTGAACAATACAAACAAGACAAGCTTTCTTGTTATGACATAGAGAAAAATGAATTAATCAGAATTGATATTAAAAAGCCTTTGGCTGATGATTCTTCAAGCCTTTCATCCAAAGCAAAAACAAAGCCTATTGAGAAAACTAAGCATGCATTGGGGAAATTTGACTACTCTGAAAAGAAAAGAAATAGAAAAGAAACAAACCTAGTGGAAGATGAAATAGAAGGCGAGGAGATCCTCACTTGATTAGATTGTAAATATGAACAAGAAAAAATGAAGCCCACAGAAGACCTTAAGGAGATATGCTTAGATACAGTTGATCTAACGAAGACTGTAAAAATTGGAAAAGAAGATTGCAAACTTAAAGGAGAACTAATTCAATTTCTTCAATCCAACAAAGATATATTCTCCTAAACCTATTCAGATATGGTTGGAATAGATCCGACCATTATGTGTCATGCTTTGAATATAGACTCGAGTATCACACCTATTTAGTAGAAGAAATGACAGTTTGATAAAGTTTGATCTGTCGCTTTGAAAGAAGAATCAAGAGATTGCTTGAGAACGGATTCATCGGAGAAGTAGTTTGCTCGAAATGGTTAGCCAATCTGGTACTAGTCAAAAAATATAATGGAAAATGGAGGATATGTGTCCATTATACTGATTTGAATAAGGCATGCACGAAGGACTGCTACCCCCTTACAAGGATAAATCAATTAGTTGATGCAAAAAGTAGGCACAAACTATTATCTTTCATGGAAGCTTGTTATGGATACAACCACATTCCAATGTTCAACCGGGTAGGAGAATACTAGTTTCATAGTAGATTGGGGAACATACTGTTATAAAGTAATGCCTTTCGAATTAAAGAACGTTGAAGTGACATACCAAAGATTGGTGAATAGGATGTTTAGGAAGAAAATTGGCTTAAACATGGAAGTATATGTAGACGATATGCTAGTTAAATCTCAAGAGGGAAGCAACCATCTGAGAGATCTTGAAGAAATGTTTGTGGTGTTAAAGAAGTATTGGATGAAAATCAACTTACATACATGTTATTTTTGGCATTCGGTATGGAAAGTTCTTTGGATATATTGTCAGTGCTAAGGGAATTGAAGCCAACCCTGGCAAAATTATTAAGGATATGGCAGAACCTGAGATAAGCAAAGATATGATGAGATTAAACGAAAGAGTAGCGGCAATAAATAAATTCATATCTAAGGCCAATGACAAATTCACCCCGTTCTTTGATGTGATTAAGAAGAAGAAAAATTTTTAATGGGGGGAAGATTATCAAAAAGCCTTCAAGGAATTGAAAGACCATCTTGAGAAACCACTAATTCTATCCAGTCCCATAGACGACGACAATCTTTACCTTTACACTGGTTTTTGAACATGTCATTAGTTCTGTTCTGGTAAGAGAAGATAAGGGAACTCAAATTCCAATTCCTTGAACATTTCTTAGTTATACGAACAGAAGGCTCAAAAATGCAGAAACTGGATATCTTGTTATACAAAAATTGGCATACTACTTGATGCTCACTGCTCGAAAACTAAGAGCTTACTTCCAAGAAAATCCAATCAAGGTCTTAACCAACTTCCTACTTAAGCAAGTTTTTAGTAAACCCGAAACTTTAGGAAAACTAGTAAAATGTAGAGTAAAGCTCAACCAATATGATATTGAATTTCTACCCTGAGTGGTAATCAAAGGACAAGCCTAGCTAATTTTATTAACAAATGTACGAGGTTTATTAAAGAACAATCATAAAAGGAGAAGGATTTAATGCCTAAATGGAAATTGTATGTGGATGGAGCTTCAAATAAGCAAGGTGTTGGAGTGGGATATGTGATTATTTCCCTCGACGGACATCGTTTATATTATTCAATGAAATTGGGATTTTCAGCCACTGATAACGTAGTCAAATATGAACCAATGGTGGCAGGACTCACTTTGGTCCTATAAATAAAGGTCCCTAGGAGTGAAATTTTTAGTTATTCCCAACTAATGGTAATTCAGTTGAACCAAATATATCGGACAAAGGATGCCAAGTATAACGACCTAGAATTTTGATCACTTAATATATGGATATTTAATTATATTTTTAAGAATTAATTAATGGAATTTATAACTAAAATAAACTCTTTTTAAATAGTAATAAATGATGGTGAAATCATTTTCAAATTTGGTTTAAAAAAATAATCAGTTCAAAGAAAGATTGAAAATGTGACAGGAATTCGTTTTCCAAATTTTTGATTTTTTGTTAGCTAAATGTTGTCGGAAATGTTGTGACACTTTGATATACACATACATACATTTACAAATATTTTTGATATGGAAATGCATTTTTTTACATGTATGTACACTTAAGTATGCGAGTATATATATAAGATAAGATTTTATTATAAAAAGTATATATATTATGTACTATAAAGATGCTACTTTAGACGTAAGTACAAAACAAGTACTAAGGCATGTTGGCTTGGAAAAATGGAATGGGGACAAGGGGAAAAACGTTAGAAAAGGGGGAGAGAAGGGGGTGAGGTCGAAACATGTGAGAGAGGGGTAAAGTACAAGGTCGTTTTGGTAATTTCACATATGCATTTTATATAAAAACTAATTTTTCTAATTTTTATTCCATTTTTCTCATTTCTTTTCTTCATTTTGCAAATTTCCTAAGTGTAGGAGAATATTCCATGGTTTTCAAAAGTATTTATAATTATAAAAAATCATAGCTTTCTACTTTAAATCCTCGTTGAAACTTGCTAGAATATTTTTGCATCCACTTCTTCACCTTATCTTCCAAATACAAGCACACGTCTACCAAAAAATTCAAGGCTATACCCATAGTCCCCTATAGCCTAGTCATATAGTGCTTAGGCTAAGCACATTTCCAAAGTTTCAAAGTAAGATCAAGTCTTTTCCATAAGATTCAAAAATCCTAAGCATTTTGCAAAAGGTTTAAAAAGATTTCGTTGAATTCGGTGAGTAAACTTTTAACTTTTTTTGGAAAGGTTTCACCATTGTATTTATGTTGGTTATGTGATTATTCATATATGATGTTGGTGTTGAATTATGGTTTGATTTGGATGTATATGTATATGTTAACATATGGTTTAGCATTAGACTTTAGATCAGAAGTTAAATTAATGTGTTCAGCTGTAAAGTAAAGATCTTGTGATGTTATGGTGATGCTATGGCGATATTAGGATTTGGTTTATTTATATATGCTTGGATAATGGTTAAATGGTTTGAAATTTAGAATTTGAAATATTAAAAAGGGACTTGAGACCCATTTCCAAAAATCAAATGGTTTACTAGTTTGATTTATAAAGTATTTCCATTTGTGTTTTCTAACCTTGTTTTAAGGTTTCAAAATACTTTCTTTTTATATGTAAAAAGAAGAAAAGGTTAAAAAGGATGAAGTTTGGATGGTAACTTAGATAAGTAAATACTAAGTTACTGCACCCATAGCGATAGTCGGTATCGATATGGATGCAGTTCGGGAAATTTAACGATTTCAAGTTTTAAAAGTGGTTCTTTAAATATTTTCAAAAAACATTTTCAAACTTAATTAGTAAGAATAAAAGTTAATTATTTCTTACTTAAGTATGTTTTTGAAGTTAATTAATTTATTTATTAATTAGTAATTAAGATAAGAAATTAGCGATTATTAGCATAAATTAAGTAAGTTAATTATAAATTAATTAAGAAGTTTTTAATTGATGATTAATTAAATTGAAAGGTAATTAAGTATTAATCTCTATTTAATCAAGTTATTTATTTTAAATTAATTTTTATTTAATTGAAGGTTAATTATTTATCATCTAATTCGAGTTAAATATACATAGATGTTATTTAGTTGAAGATACATTATTAATTAATTTTAAAAATTAATTAAGGTTTAATTATGAATAATTAAGATTTAATTAAGCTTTAACTTATGATTTATTTGTGATTTATTTTAAAAAGTTATTTAAACTCTATCAACTATTTTTTTTAAATCAACCTTCTTCTTGAAGGGAATTGTTTTTAAACCAAAGGAACTCTTGTCCATGCCATTAAGTAGCCAAACAAATTAAAGTAATTAGAATAAAATGTTGACACATTATATTGGAAGGAAGTCAACTTGTACTTATCACAAATGCCACATTTCAGAAAGGTGATGAATTCAAGAGGGTTAATTTCGATAAGCGGGTCTTGATAATTTAAGCATATGGAATATATTTCCATGTGTAAATCATACACTCTGATAGTGGAGTTATCCATTATAAAAACTTGACCCTTTAAATTATCGAATGTTGGTTTGGGGAGACCGGGATCAAATAGCAATGGTTATCCTAAAACCACTTCGAACCAACATAAGCGTTCGAATTCGAAATAGTGAGGGCAAGGTTCAAGATGAAGACTTGAAGTGTAAGGGTTATTTGCGACTAACCCTGAGGGTGATTCCAAAATCGGTGTAGTGGAAGTAGTGCCTTAGGTTTGTTCATCTCCTGAGTGACTTGTTGGATGAGTGCTGACATTGTGTCAACATATGGAAGGCAATGTTAGCATTCCAAGTGGCAGTGCTATAATAAAGGTAAATGTAGCCTCATGCCTCATCATCCAGAAATGACTAAAATAAGGGATATGCAACAAGGCTAAGTGGGTCGTTCCCATTAGTGTAAGTTTACTCCTATCTAGAGTCCCTACTATCAACTCATGTATGCTTCAGTACGGTTGTTGATCCCAACCGAGGGGTGATCGTAATAGGTACTATCTAGCAAGGGGTAGGCCGACCTTGTGTTGGCAGGGCATCCTGGTGAGGTCCTCGGTGATATTTTATCTATAGATACACTATGATGGGCGGTACACCAGTAGCCCAGTCATTATATGGAATTCATTCTCCAATAAATATCGTATGGATTTAGTTGTACCCAAATATGTTGAAATGTGATATGCAAGCATTTCAGCTATGTTCTATTTTACTTGAAAACCCTAGACATGATCCAAATATCACTGGATTTCTATATAAAGTGTTTTGGTTATCGTAAGGAAAAAGCCCATCCATTTTTATATGCGGCGTTTTCTTACGAGGCACCTTTGATTTTAAAAGTGTTTTACAAATAATAATTCAATTGTTCGAGTTTACTCACACCAGACCCGTGTCGGACCTAGAGTTTTATTTTCTTTCCCTAAAACTCTTGGGTACTCAAACATTTTGAGTAGCCAAGTGATCTGAGTTTCTTACGATTACATTTTGGAGGAGCTGGAGCAGATGGGTTCAATGTTAGCTAGCTACTATCTTATTCCGTTGTGTATTTATGTATGTATTTAGTATTAGTGATGTAAGGACTGGTAGTTATAACTGTCCTAGTTTGGAGCTTGAATCATTATACTCTATGTAATATTATAGCGGTGACTATGTAATATCCTACGTTATCTATTATATATTGTTCTGATTCATGGTGAGATTCTGCGATTGTTGAGTTCTTCTTATCTTTCATTTTCTTCTACCTCTAATGGCTAGTCATTCGGTGTAAAAAAGGCAGTTCGTTAAATTTGGTATCAGAGCCTAGGTTGAGCGAACTCATAGGCTTTGGGATGGAATTAACTTCGAAAGAGCGTGTTTGTAAGTCTTTATTTTATACCTTTATATATATTTCTGATATTTAGATCAACTTGATAAGTTTGATTAGTAACTTTCTTTCAAGGTTTATCTCATCCAAGCATTCTAAGAATTATCTTACTATGTTCAGGTAGTAAGACATGAGTAACAGAGGCAGACGAGGTAGGGGAGCACGTAGCACTACGACTACAAATGGTCGAACCCCAAATCCTGGAAGAGTTCGGATTGTCGAAGATGCAACAACAGAGCAGCTAAGAGTGAATTTCGCAACCTTATGCAAGGATTACACCAATCTAGGAGAAAACCAATTTAAAGGAACTGAGTCTATCATGGAAGTGCAAGCTTGGTTGCGATCTTGCGAATTTTTTTTAAAGTTCTTGGCTTATCAGATGAACAAATAACATTCTTAGCAGCGTGGAAACTGCAAGAGGGGGCAGCAGCTTGGTAGGACTCCCTTACTGCAAATGTTCCTGAAGAAGAGTTTTCATGGGCCGAATTTAAAGAAGTTTTTGAAGAGCAGTTCTTGCCAACAGCAAGAAAGACCAGGATGTACAGGAACTTCATGGACTTGAAGCAGTGGAGTCTATCTGTAGCAGAATATAAGAAGAAGTTCAATGAGCTATCTTGTTTTGGATGGGAATTTATCAACACCCCGTTAAAGAAAAATGAGATGTTTTGGGTATGCGAGAAGAGTACCATGAGAGAATGACTACTCAGGTTAAGAGTACCTTTGTGGATTTGGTTGATATGGCTTTAAGGTATGAGGCTTTGGAAAAGAAGAAGCCTACTCCAATAGAACCTGGTGGAAATACCAGTGGAAATGGTTCTAACAAGAGAAATTTTAATCCAAATTGGAAGAAGTAAGGAAAAGGGAAATAAGATGATGGTCAAGAAGGCAAGCCTAAGGATAGTGGTTGTTATATTTGCAAGCAGAAAGGACATATTGCCAGGTACTATCTGAATCATGAAGCTCCAAAGCAACAAAGTGGACCCATCTCTCTAATGGTTCAGAAGACTCTCTGTTTTAATTGCCATCAGCCTGACCATATGTTGAAGGACTGCCCACTCAAGAAGAAGGTGCAGCAGCCTAAGGTGTATGCTAGTAAGAATGAACCGTCGACTTCAACGGATGTGAAGGGGAAAGTCATCCTTGAAGGCACCTTATTGATTAATGGTATTTTTGTTCGAGCTTTTTTTGATACCAGCGCCTCACATAGCTTTATCTCATTAGAATCGGTAAGAAAATTTCTTCTTATTCTTAGTGTTGTAGAAAACCCTCTGTGTGAGTCTAACCCCATAGGTGGTGTAACTCATTTGAGTATGATTTGTAAGGATGTGCGAAATTCCTACCTCTTTCACCACTTTTCTTATGGCCCTTAGTCTTAGACTTTAAAGGATTTGATATTATTCTGAATATAGATTGGTTATCAAAGTATGGTGCTATCTTAGACTGTAGCGAAATAAATCTATATCATTAGTAACCAAAAAGGGAAGAAATACTAAAGTATCGTGTAAGGAACCCAGTATTCATATGTGTAGTTTCTTAAATGTCCTGGAAGCATCCCAAGAAAATTTAGGGTCTATTGAAGTTGCTAAGAATTTTCTCGATATATTCGAAGAGGTTAAAAGTTTACCCCTTCACAAGGAGATAAAATTCACATTGATTTGGTCCCTGGTGCAAGGTTTGTGGTTCAACCTAAGCGAAGGATAGCTCTAAGGGAGAGAGAGGAGTTGGTAAGTCAAACCCATGACCTGTTAAGGAGAGGATTGATTAGGCCCAGTCGTTTGAGTTAGGGATCGGTTGTGGTGTTTGCGGCTAAGTCTGATGGATCTTTAAGACTGTGCGTAGATTGTAGGGAGTTGAGTAAGTTGACCATTAGGAACAAGTATCCCTTACCCCTCATCCATGATCTTTTTGACCAACTTCATGGAGCTACAATATTTTCTCAGATGGACATGGCTACTTGATTTCATCAGTTGAGGGTTGCTGAAGATAGTATACCCTTAACTACGTTTAGGGGCCCTAACTGTTTCTTTGAGTTGTTGGTTATGCCTTTTGGCCTAACCAATGCGCCAACTTATTTTGTTGACCTAACGAATCATGTTTTCAGAGATGTTCTTAATAAGTTCATGCTAGTTTTTATCGACAGCATTCTTATATATTCTAAGTCTGAGGAGTCATTTGGAAGTGGTATTAGAAACATTAAGGAGGCATGTTCTGAAGGAAAAGTTCTTTAAGTGCCATTTTTGGTAATCAAAATTATGGTACTTAGAGCATAGTGTGTCGGGAGATGGCATTTCCATAGACCTAGTGAAAGTGGAGGCTGCACAAGAATCGAAGCGACCGCGGACTCCTACTGAAGTTCGTAGTTTTTTAGGTTTGGCAAGGTACTGCAGGAGGTTCATTTAGGATTATTCTAAGATTTCCTCATATTTGAATAAGCTGACTAAAAAGAGGGAGAAGTTTATATTGACTCCAAAGTGTAAAGAAGCATTTCTGGAACTGAAGAAGAGATTGACTAGTGCACCAGTTTTGGCTGTTCCAGATGGAAATAGTTAATTCATGGTTTACACAGATGCTTACAGAGTGGGACTAGGCGTGGTTTTGATGCAGCATGGTAAAATGATTGCCTATGTAAGTAGACAGTTGAACCCTCACGAGAAGAACTATGCTACACATGACCTAGAGTTGCTGGCTGTTTTCTTTGCATTGAAAATATGGAGGCACTACTTGCTGGGTAAGGATCCTTCTATTCTTCTTAGTTTCCTTCTAATCTATATAGATTTTAGGAGTATGTTTCTTTCTTTAATTAGGTGAAAAATTCAAGCTCTTCATGGATCATAAGTGTTAACGCTAAAAATGTATGCTAACACCCCGGTGTGAGTTGTGATATAGCGAAAGCACCACCCGTTGGTACGAGAACTAAAAGCAAGCAGAAAATAGCAGAAAACAGTAAAAGAGACAACAATTTTTATAGTGGTTCGGCTCAAAATCAAGCCTACATCCACTTAATCTCTTCTATCGCTGATTTGATTACAGATTTTACAATGATCCTTCAATTACAACACAATTAGGACAAATTGTTAGAACTTTGATGCAGAACAGCTCTTTGAATTCATGTTGAATGAACTTTATCTTTTCCGAAGGTTCTTTTAAGTGTCTTTTGCATTTGAAGTGTTGGAGCAAGTCGTGAAAACAGAAAAGTCTTGGCGTTCCAGAAAAATCCTCCCCCCTGAAGTGCGGAGTAGGCGGGGTATTTATAGGAGAAGCTGGGCTTAGGTCGGCCATGTCATAGGTCGTGAATGACCTAGGGAGTTGCGACCTAAGAATGATCCCGAGGTAGTATAGGTCGTTGGCAACTTAATGGAGTCATCATGGATGAGATATAAGTTGTGAGCAACTTAGCATGTGTAGCACAGGAGTTATCTCGGCTTGCTTAGGTTGTTAGCGACCTAATGGAAGAAGCGGTGTGCATCCGGCTTAACTTTGAAGCTTGTTAGGTTGTTAGGTCGCTCTCTCCTTAAGTCGTTAGGTCGTTGCCTTCATTGAGTTACTAGGTCGTTAACCCGTTGGGTCGCAGGAGTCTCTAGGTCGCTAGGTCACTGGAGCTCCTTAAGTCGTTGAGTTGTGTCATATTGAGCCGCTTTGTGCTTTAGGTCATTAAATCGCTTATGCCTTGGATAGTTAAGTCGCTTTTTCCCTTAGGTCGTTGAGTCGAATAGGTCGCCAAGTCGTGAATAAGAGAGGGTTAACAATAAGTCCCTGAAGTATCTTTTCACTCAGAAGGATCTGAACCTGAGGCAACAGAGGTGGTTAGAGTTTCTAGCGTCCTATGACTTGGATATTCTCTATACGCCAGGAAGGCTAATGTTGTGGCAGATGCTTTAAGGAGGAATACAGTCTTTGCTCTTTTAGAGGTTACACCGACTCTTTGGAAAAAGATTGTGAGCAATCAAAGGAAGGATAAAATTCCCGAAGTATTAATTTAAGGAGTCGAGAAGGGTCGATGTTCGGATTTTGAGATAGATAGTCAAGGCGCTTTAAGGATGAATAAACGATTGTGCGCCCCAGATGTTGATGAACCAAGATAAGAAGTTTTGTTAGAGTGCCACAAATCTGAGTTAAGTATACATCTCGGAGTTCATAAGATGTTCAAGGATATGAAAAGAGTATTCCGCTGGCCAGGAATAAAGAAGGATATCTCTATCTTTGTATGCAGGTGTGCGAGCTGTCAGCAAATCAAAAGGGATCATCAGAAAACTGTTGTATTACTTCAACTTTTAGAAATCCCAAATTGGAAATGGGAGATGATATCGATTGATTTCATCACAGGTTTACCTAGAACGAGAAAAGGAAATGAAGGAGTATGGGTTATTGTGGACTGGTTAACTAGGAGTGCTCATTTTATTCCAATCAAGCCAACTAGAACTACAGCTTCATTAGTAGAGATTTATATGAGGGAGATAGTTCGCCTACATGGAGTCTCATTGAGTATAGTAAGCGATCAAGACCCCATATTTACTAGTTGGGAAGCATTGCGAAAAATTCTTGGAACAAAGTTGAGCTTAAGCACAGCATACCACTCTCAAACCGATGGAAAAAATGAGAAGGTTAACCGCATCTTGGAGGATATGTTGAGGGCCTGCATCTTGTACTTCGGAGGATCTTGGGAAAATCATCTGCATCTAATGGAATTCTCATACAACAACAGCTTTTAAGCAAGCATCGGTACGGTACCTTATGAAGCCCTATATGGAAGACCGTGCAAGTCACCAGCATGTTGGGTTAAGATGGGAGATAGACTAGTACTTTGGTCGGACCTGATCCGAGAGGCTACCGAAAAATTTGAAGTGATTAAGAAAAGAATGAAGGAAGCCCAAGATCGCCAGAAGAGTTATGCTGATAGGAGGCGAAGAGATTTGGAATTTGATGTTGGAGACCTTGTGTTCGTTAAGATTTCACCAATTAAAGGAGCTATTAGATTTGGGAAAGCTAGGAAGTTAGGTCCAAGGTATATTGGTCCTTTTTGTATTCTTGAAAGCATTTCGTCTCTTGCTTATAAGGTTGAGTTTCCGGAGAGAATGGCAGGTGTTCAAAATGTGTTCCACGTGTCTCATTTGAGAAAGTATGTTCATGATCCACCGTTGATTATGGAGCCGTCGGTTCAAGAGGATTTGGAAATAGAACTGAACATGATAGTGGTTAGACATCTAGTTCATACTGTAGATCAGGATGAGAAGATGCTACGCAATAAGGTGGTGAAGTTAGGTAAGATTCAGTGGAGCGAGATCCTAAGGACTACACTTGGGAGACTGTGGAGCGTATGAGGGAAGCCTATCTTGGATTGATGTTAGGAAAGTTGTTTGTTAGTTTATGTGTACAGTGTATTCCTCGTTTCTATGGTTACTTTGCATATGTCTTTTGTATGTACATTATGATATAAATATATGGCTTTTTTGTAGTTTAGTTATCTCCTTGTTCGCTAGTTTCAGGATGAAATTCTTTTAAGGAGAAGAATGTAACGACTCAAAATTTTAATCACTTAATATATGGGTATTTAATTATATTTTTAAGAATTAATTAATGAAATTTATAACTAAAATAAACTCTTTTTATATAGGAATAAATAATGGTGAAATCATTTTCAATTTTTATAGACATAATCAGTTCAAAAAAAGATTTAAAATGTGACCGGAATTCGTTTTTCGATTTTTCGATTTTTCGCCGGTTAAAAGTTGTCGGAAATGTCGTGACACTTTAGTATACACACATACATGCATTTAAAAATATTTTGACATGAAATGCATATGTGTACATGTATGTACACTTAAGTATGTGTGTGCGTATATTTAAGATAAGATTTTATTATAAAAAGTACATATATTATATAATATATAGATGCTACTTTAGACATAAGTACAAAACAAGTGCTAAGGCACGTTGGCTTCGAAAAATGGAATGGCGACAAGGGGAAACACCTTAGCAAAGGGGGAGACAAGGGGGTGAGGTGGCGACATGTGAGAGGGGGGTAAAGTACAAGGTCGCTTTGGTAATTTCACATATGCATTTTATATAAAAACTAGTTTTTCTAATTTTTATACTATTTTTCTCATTCCTTTTCTTCATTTGCAAACTTCCTAACCTCTTGGAAAATATTCCATGGTTTCCTAAAGTATTTCTAAGTATAAAAAATCATACCTTTCTACTTTAAATCCTCTTCGAAACTTGCTAGAATACTTCTGCATCCACTTCTTCACCTTATCTTCCAAATACAAGCACACATCTATCAAAAACCTTCAAGGCCGTACCTATAGTCCCCTATAGCCGAGCTATATAGTGCTTAGACTAAGCACATTTCTAAATTTTCAAATCAAGATTAAGACTATTCCATATGAATCAAAAATCCTAAGCATTTTGCAATAGGTTTAAAAGATTTTGTTGAATTCGGTGAGTAAACTTATAACAATTTTTTGGTAAGGTTTCACCTTTATATTTACATGGAATTCATATATTATATTGATGTTGAATTACGGTTTGATTTGGATGTATATGTATGTGTTATTGTATGGTTTAGCATTAGACTTTAGATCGGAAGTTAATGTGATGTGTTTGGTTGAATAGTTAAGATGTTGTGCTGTTATAGTAATGCTATGGCGATATTATGATTTGGTTTATGTATATATGCTTGGATGATGGTTAATTTGCTTGGAAGTTAGAACTTGAAATGTCAAAAGGTGACTTGAGACCCATTTCCAAAAATCAAATGGTTTACTAGTTTGATTTATAAAGTGTTTCCATTTTAGTTTTCTAACCTTGTTTTAAGATTTCAACATTCTTTCTTTTTATCTGTAAAAAGAAGAAAAATGTAAAAAGAATGATGTTACCACCAATTCTCACTTCAAACTTGTCGAAACTAAGAAGAGTAAATGAGAAGAATTTACAAAAGATGATAGCATCAACAAAGCCTTTTGAAGGAGTCGAAGGGTTGCTAAAGTAAAGATTAAGTGTGTTATTAGCTTTCGAATTGGTCGAAAGGGAATGAAAGAATCCTTTCGCTTTAAGTACTTCCTTTCGGAACAGATGCTTCCACCGACATGAAGATGTTTCGAATAAGTTGAGGAGCACCTTTTGAAGGTAGCAAATTACAGCCACTCACATGTGCGCTAAACCTTTCAAAACTGAAGGTTTTGCTTTCATTCACATACCACAGAAAGATGTTTTGTTAGAGCAACCCCTTCGAAAGCATAACTAAGCCTTTTGAACCGGTCGAAAGCTTTCACAACTAAGAAAGAAAAGCATGCTAAAGTTCAATATGGCAATCTCCTATACCAGAAGAAGGGGTTCCACATCAATCAGCAAGTATGTCTTCGAAAGTTACCTTCCGCTTTAAAACCTTCAGCATTTCAACACCTTCGAAACCCCAAAGATCTACATATTGACAGAGTCAAAAGCTCATGCCTCTTCTTACTTGCAACAACATAGCAACACAAGGTGAAGAAGCATACTCACCCCTTTCGATGAAGTCGAAAGCACTCAACTACATTTGAAAGCAATGCGGAAGGATGCGTTAATGTGAACAGGAACGAAAGGTCTCTAGTGCTGCCTTTCGACCAAGTCGAAAGGACTGATTCGAGAGGTGCAAACCTGCACCTCTAAATAAGAACTTAAGGATCTGATTTAAGGGATCTGAATTCATTCACTTCATTCTTTTTACTTTCTTAAATTTGTAAACCCTAATTTTGAAATTAGATTGGGGACTAGAAAAATTTGTATAGCATTAGCTTAACGAAAGAAAGATTATGATATTTTTGGATATGCCATTAATCGAAACAACTTATTTCGAAAGGTGGTTTTAAGAGAGAAATAAGGTTTTAACTATCTCTATCTGATCAAAATGGAGTTTCGAAGGAGACATCTACACTTTAGACTCTACTTTGGGGTGTTGACAAGTTTTCTGGTTAACTTTTCGGTGCTAGAAGGAGGGCCTAAACCTCCAATCTTGTTGAACTTACAACTCCACTTTCCTCTAACCCAATTCTATTCCAAGCTTACCTATTTTGGACTTTACATCATCATGTTTAGCAAGATCAAAAGGTTCGAACAAGGATCCTCGGAGCAACATCCAATTGGATTCTCCCCAAGAATAGTTAATGATTCTAAACTACATGAAGAACAAATGTTGAGATTGGAAGCTTTAAGGATCATAAAGAAAAAGAAATCTGAATCTTATGATCTAGTTAAATGGAGTTTAAACCCTTTTCACATTAGCCCCACACCTATCTTAGTCTTAGGGGAAACAAAAAATGAAAGCAATAACTTGTTTGACCAAATGAGGACAATTCAACTCTACATCAAAGGAACAATTTTTGAAAAGGGAATGATGGCTGATTGTAACGCCTTTGCAAATAAATGGCATCAAGAAATAAGTGGGGCATTGCCTACATGTGAACTTCAAAGGGTTTTGAAAAGAAAACTGGTCGTTGAGGGTGAAACTTCAGAACCAAGTAATAAAAGATCTAGAAACCATCCTCAAAAGACAAACTTCAAGCCAAGACTCCCCAAGAAATGCAATTTGACAACATCAATCGAGAATGTTTATTTGCTAACCAAGGAAGAGCTCTACTAACGGCCATCACAGAATAAAACACCTAAATATGAAAAGAATCGGGGAGGATCCTATTGTCACTACCACATGATGAATTGACATGAGACAAATCAATGTAGGGCATTGGAAGGAATGGTGATCAGTTTCTTCAGACAAGGCAAAATCAATTAATTTGTAAAGAGATCCTAGTTGAATTAAATAAAGAACCACTTTACTAAGAAAAATCTACATAGTCAGCAGTAGAATTCTCCATGCACTTGGACATTACCTTAAACGGTCAAAACCTTTGTCCGTGCCGAGTTGGCTAGGTCAAAGCACCTCCTGGAGGGAGGTTAGAGTAAGCCTTTATATGTGCCATGCTATGGCCAGGTTAAAGCATCGACAAGCCCTTGGCCGCACCACGCTATGGCCAAGTCAAGGCGCCTCCTGGAGGGAGGTTAGAGTAATCCTTTATCCGCACCATGCTATGGTCAAGTTAAAGCATCAACAAGCCCTTGATCGCACCACGCTATGGCCAGGTCAAGGCCACTCCTAGAGGGAGGAGGGAGTAAGCCCTAGGTCCCGCCACGCTTTGGCCTGGCCAAGGCACCAAACAAATCTTTGGTCCCGCCTATATGGCCTAGCTGGAGCGCCGCCTAGAGGGAGGTTGGGTAAGTTCTTGGGTCATGCTTGTGGATAAGCTAACCAAGTGCACCAGACAACAACGGACTAAGACGTCCGAGCCCGAGAAGCGGCATATCAAAGAACATACTAAGATGTCCATGTTCAAGTAGCACCATATCAAACTAAGATGTCCGAGCCTGAGAAGCGGCGAATCAAACAGAGACAACATACAAGGCCTAAAGGGTGACTCATGTCAAGAGAGTCAAAATCCAAGGAGCGGTATAGAACATAAGGCTTAAATAAGAATCTACAGCCTCCGACTAATTATCAAAGAAGAATTTCTGAACATCACTTATTAATACCTGAATCTGGGTTTTAGGTCTTTCATTATTAAGTTCGGAACTTAACTTATTAATACCCGAATCAGGGTTTCAGGTCTTTACTAATAATCTATGGTCTACATCATAACCGAATCTGGGCTTCCGCGCTATTAGTGGACTATACTCATTAATGCTCGAATTTGGGCTCTAAGTGTCTATTATAGAGATTATTATTATGGATTTCTAGTTATCATTCACTAATACCCGAATCTGGGTTTCGGATCTTTTGACTTTTAAATTTCATTCGTTAATGCCTGAATCTGGGTCCCTGAGCAAATGATATTGAGATTTCTATGAATTCCTAATCTTCAGTTAAACTCAAGATCTATTTTACTAATGCCCAAATCAGGGTCACTGGACTGTGAGAAATGCGGATTAAGGATCTTAAGGTTAGAATTAACACTAGAGGGGGGTGAATAGTGTTTTAAGAAATTTGTTAATCTTTTTGAGTTTATCTTAATTTGTTAACAATGTATGCACTAATCAGACACAGATATGAACATAGAATCAAGCACAGATGCAAATATAAAGTAAAAGCAGTAAAGGAAAGAACACACCAGATTTTATACTATTTCGGAGTTACCCTACATCCAGTCCGGCACAACTAAGTACAGATTTCCTTTCAAAATCAATTCAACAATTACAACCCTCGGTTTCAAGGCTATGAGGTACACCCTCAAGAATCACAATCCTCTGGGTAGAGATACTTGATTTCCGGGGCAACAAGTTCACCCAATTGATTTCCAGGGCTACAATCACACCTTCTCTCGCTCAATTGATTACAAAAGTCTATAACTCAAATTAGCACTTTGATCTTGTAGAGATAGTGGAGAGAATCAAAACCAGATATTATCTAGTTAGATTCGATATTGATTTCGACAGAGTAATGGTGTAATTTCTAAATAAGAAAGTGGAGAAGAAGAAGAGAAGTTAAATCAGAGAAAAGTGTTATAAAATTCATTGAAACTGACCCCTATTTATAGAAGACCAACAGCCATGACCATTCATGAAAAGTTATGGCGAATAGACACTTCTTTTGAAATTTGAATTTTGAATTAAACTGTCACCATGTCGACATGGTGCCTATGGGCATGTCGACATCCCTCAGCCAGATTTGATGTTTTGAATTTCTATAAAAATAATATTTATCTTATATTAAAACTTTATAAATATACTTGAATATAGTTGAAATTCATAAGTAAATATAAGGAACAATATATATATATATATATTATTTAACTATAATTTAAATCAAAGTATAAATAATTTAAAAGTTAAATATATTATTTGAAAAGATAGTTTAAAATCAGGAGAAATTTTGACTTTGAAAATAAAGATGTTTTGAGGCTAAAATTATTTTAAAAACAGAATCGAGGGTTTTGAATCTTTTTAAAAGGAAAGTTTTGAAATCATTTCGAAAACAAGATAATTTTGAAAAATCATTTGAATTAAGCTTAGTGGATACAAAACAATGACCCACTAGATTTTCGTAGGTTCCATCCTACTTAGGGTTCCATCCCTTTAACGGGCTCGAAGTGGATTCCATTCCACGAATAAATTGGATATTAAGATGCCAGTGCTTTTCTACGAGTTTTAACAAATATTTCTAATAAAACAAACTTAACCTTGAAATCTTGAACTCTTGATAATCTTGGTACTCATGAGTTTTCTATCTCTATATCTTGAATCTCTATACTGTACAGTCTTCATTCTTGATACCTGCATGGTTAGATCCTGCATATACATATATATTTAAACTTGTAATGTTAGTATTTATATTTAATAATCTATTCTAAGGTTGTTGTCATCAAAACCATCATCTCATGGACTAACAATCTCCCCCTTTTTGACGATGACAACCTTTGTTTATAAAACATTCCTTCTATCCTAATAACTCCCCCTAAAACTAACAACTCCCCCTTAATCTATGCCAAACTATCCTATTTTATATTTCTCCCCCTTTGTCATCAACAAAAAACTTACTCCCCCTTATTCTTGGACTTCAGTACCTGCATTGATAAACTATACAACGGAATATATAATATATAGATTTAAGTAATAATGATACTTATGAGCATAATAACTTAATTAAAGACTATATTTATTTCAGTGTATATATATATATGTTTCACACACCAAACTTCAAACCAAATAAAATCAATCCGCACAAAGTATCAATTAAAACCAAATTAAATCAAACAAATTAATTCAAACAAATCAAACAAAGACAGAAAATTAAACGTTACGGGGAACATCTACCCATCCATCTTCTCCAAATATAGGGTCTGCTTCAATTGCATCCCAATTCTCATTTTCATTGGTGAGAGAGACTGGAGGATGTGCTTCATTATCATCCTTGTGTAGAGAGGAGATCATCCATCGTATTGCATCGAAGTGTCTCTCTTGTTCCTTGATCATCTGTATTTGACTCAATTCTAAGTGACGCTAGTTTCGTAGAATAAAAGAGAGAATATTCTTGAATGAATTGAGTGTTTCTTCAAGATTTTCAGATAGATTGTGAATAGGATTGGCCATAATTGAATTAGAGAAAGAAATAAAGGATATAGATAATGAGAAATAAATTTCAGTGAAGATTTTTGGAAGAAAAAAGGTATATATAAGTGCAGATATTCGTTTGAAATGAATAGACATTTGGTAGTTACTCAAATTTCAAATTCAAAATCAATAATCACTTCTGACCAGTGCATGTCGACATGGTCTTCTAGGGGATGTCGACATGGGTTAGTGAAAATTTATGACAACTTTGATTTTGTGAATAATTGTGTATATGTATATATTTATATAATATACTAACATTTATTCTGGAGATAAGATAAGATAGATAACAGAAAGGAAATTTCATTTCATTACGATAATACAAAGATTAAGCATAATGAACTACATGAACATTCAGAAAAACAAACTAAGACAAATACAATAAGATACTAAAAGATAAAACTAGTTAGAAGATGAAGATGATGAAGATAGTCCAAGTTTCTTGCTGACTTTTGAAAAGAACTTGTTCATCTTCGAAGAAATGTTATCCAACTTCTTACTAACGGATCATTTTAAAATCCGTTGATTCTCCACAATTATCTTTTGGTTTTTGAGAAGGGTTTTGTTGGATGGATTGGAAGGATATTCGATGCTTTCCAAAGAGGTTTCACCTTCTTCTTCTTCTTCAATTTCCATTTCATCCCTTTCTTCTTCTTCTTCCTCTTCCATTTCTTCATGAGCCAAACGCTCTTCCTTTTCAGCAAGAGTCTCATAAGGTTGAAAATCATATGGGATTTTCATGAGAGAAATGTTTGAGATATTAAAAACTTTTCTTGAAATAAATTCTTCTCCTTTGAAATTTACTCCAAAATAGTTGACAATCCGAGTAAGGTAAATTCCATGATATAAAGTGTTTTCTCCCATTTCAAAATTTTCAGGACGAAGTTCATCCAAAATAACTTGCGCCCAATTGATATCATAATTTCCAAAAATAGCAAAAAGTGCTTTGCACACCTTTGAAGTAGGATTGTTAAAATTTCCCGATCTTGGGGTCAAAGTATGTTGTAAAAGAAGATTGACAATTCTTGCTTTAGGACGAAAGTTTCGGTTTTTAAATTCAAAGTTTTCATCTCCTTCAAAAATATGATGAAATGTCTCACGATCATGTTCATCGATTTGAAAACTAGAAAGATCCATTCCCGTGCTATTGCAATTGAGAATGGTACCCAAAAGATTACAATTTGAGTGCCTTTGACGCTACTCCAAATTTCATTCTCATTTCCAATAAAAAAAACACGGTTTAAATTAGCATAGAAGATTTTGACAAGATTAGGATAGCAAACAAAATCATTTTGAGAAGAGTCAATAAGACTTAAAACACCATTGTTTGCAAAAAGAGAATCAATTTCATAAGAAGAAAAATCTTGAAAAATAGCAAATTTTCCGGAATGGACTTTAGCATAATTAGCATAATTGATGTATGCTTTAATTGCCTCCGGATCATTGAATAATTGCTCTTTGATTTTTCTGGAAATTCTCATGGTTGAGGGGTTGCTTGAAGAAGCCATTAGAGTAGAGAGTAGAGAGCTTGAAGATATGAAGAGAGAGTTTGAATTTGAAAATGAAAGTGAAAAGATATGATAAAAGATAGTGAATAAATAGACTTTCAAAGGACATATTCTCTGGTCAAAAGGTATCTTTTCAGAGAAATAAATGAAGTGAAAAGGTGGAGGGAAATTCAAACATTTGAGTTCAAAATTTGAAATTCAAATTCAGGTAGGCATGTCGACATCATGGTAGGGGCCATGTCGACATGTGGCTTAGAATTTTCATGACATGATTTTTCCTAAGTTATCTAATATACATTGTTGGGCGAATTCTCACCACCAGACCAGAATAACTGGACCAGCCACCCTCCATCTTAAAACTTCACCGGTCCACTTCAAAGCAACACGAACCGGAGTGTCTACCGAACCAACTCCAACCGCCGAACCACCTCATTGCCGAACCAACTCCAACCGCCGAACCACCTCGTTGCCGAACCAACTCCAACTGCCGAACCACCTCGTTGCCGAACCAACTCCAACCGCCGAACCACCTCGTTGCCGAACCAACTCCAACCTCCGAACCACCTCGTTCCTGAACCAACTCTTCACCGAACCAGCTCTTCACCGGACTAGAACCCCCGAACCAACTCTTACCCCAACCATCTCCGAACCAAGTAATGACAAACCAAAGCGATGCCGAACCAATGCTACCAAGCCCAACCACACCAGCCCAGGCCCACCAGCAGCTATATACATCCAAGGCCCCTGCCCCCAACCTCACTCTATAAATAGAGGGGCAGGGGTATAACAATGGGGATAAGTTTTGAGAGCTCAAGCACGGAGAGAACTTTCAAACAACTTTCTTTTACTTGTATCAAAGCTTTGTACTTGTAATCAAAACAAGAGAAGAGAAATAACATATAAAGTGGACGTAGGCACATTCTGGCTGAACCACTATAAACTTGCATGTCTTTTTACAGTTTAGTCCCTGCTTTTCATATATTTGCATAAATCACCCAAATCACTAAGAACAACATAAGATCTACTAAATCATACAACTTTGAGGTGTTTGTCCATTTTTTGTGCAAACATTTTTGGTGCTTTCACTGAGAGCTAGAAGCTCGAAGCTTCAGCTTTACCCACTTAACAAGTTTTCCTAACAGCATCGTCCGCCACTTGGAAAACATGCCTCCCAAACAGAGAAAAGATGTTAACAAAGAAAAAAACATCGCATCCAGCAGTCTTCCAGATCCAACTGTCACGAATCAAGTAAATCGTCCTCCTCCAGCAGCAGTAACAAATGAAGGACAGTCTAACCCAACCACTCCTGCCACAGAACAGCCTGCGGCAATTACTAGGGCAGATTTGGACAGAGTTGTGGTTGAAGTAACTAACCGCTTCACGTCTCAGCGGGAAGCCTTGGTGGACCATCTCATGTCACGCTTAAGGGATGCTGAAGAATCCAACCGCAACACTGAATCATGGGGCGAGTCCCAGTCTGGAGGATCTCAGAGACAACAAAGATCTTCCTTCTTCGAAGGAGCTAACGGCAGAAGTAGCCATGGTAGGAGCCGAGACCGAGCACAGCCTGTAGTTAGGCCTGAGGAAACGTTTGGTACCGAACCCAACGGGGGAGGTACCGGACGGAGGTCAACTGTAGCTGAGCCTGTCATACTGCCTAACCACGGAAACGCCGGTGAACGGGGCCGAGCTAGAGTCCAGCCCGAAGTTGGACCCGAGGAAGTGCTTAGATCAGAACCCAGCAGGGGAAGATCAAGGCAAGGGCCAACTGTAGCTGACCCTAGCATGCCCCCAGAAGATCAAAGGCAGCCGCTGGAAAATATGAGGAACGATAGACGATACCATCCCTACAGGTCATCTGGACGGAATCAATCCCACAGAACAGAACCAAACTCATTTCTATCTGCTCCAAATTCTGATGAAAGGATGGCACGCTTATTCAGAGAGTGTGTCCAACGGGAGCAAAGAGATCGAGGGATAGGCGCTAGGGTAACCAGCCCTTTCGCTCGCAATATCGAAATTGCTATCACTCCCCGAGAATGGAAGATGCCGACAATGGAACCTTACAAAGGAACCTCCGACCCCGTTGTACACTTACAGAGGTACACGCAACATATGCTCATGAGTGGAGCAACAGAGGGAGTACTATGCAAATGCTTTCCGCACTTCTTAGCAGATCTCGCTACCTCCTGGTTCTGTCATCTACCCCAGGGATCCATCAGCACATGGGAAATGTTGAAAGAAAAGTTTATCAGTCAGTTCCGCATCCATGTGGAACAACCTAAGGACGCTTATTCCTTATCCAGCGTCAAACAGAAACCTGAAGAAAAACTGCAGCAATACCTAACCCGATTCAATGCCGCAGCAGCCGCAGTCCAAGATGCCGATGAGAAGCTTATCCTAATGGCCCTCTGTAGTGGTGTGCATCCGGACACTAAATTTGCTAGAAGATTGACGAAAGAAAAACCAGCTACTTTACCCGATTTCTTCCATGAAGCCGAGAAATACATGAGGCTTGAGGATGCTGCCATTGAGGGGCAGTCAAGACAGCAAAATAAGGCAACTCACAGCAACGCCACCGCTGTGGCAAGGGACGTTCGAAGAAATGATTCCAGAGACAATGCTGGGGGCAAGAAGGGAGAAAAGCGCCTATATCGGCCTGGGCCGAGATTCGACACTTACACTACTTTGAACGAGACCGTCAAAAATATCTTCCTTGCCACCCAAGGCAAAGTTAGATACAAACGCCCACCATACAAAAAGGAATCAGATAACGCGCAGAAATCTGGAAAGTTCTGCCGCTTCCACGAATCTCACGGGCATGATACCAATGAATGCCATCATCTCCGGGATCTGATTGAGGAACACATCAGAAGGAAGAAACTGGAACGTTATGTAAAAAGTCAGGACAGGACTCCAGCTCCTGCCAATGAAAACCCAAGGCTACCCTCACCGGACACCGGCAGAGGAAACCGCAACACTAGCAGCTCTAGTCAAGAGAAAATAGTGGTCCATACCATCTCAGGAGGACCGCACATCGCGGACAGAAGCTGGAAAGAGATGGAAAGGTATGGAAAGTCGCTTAGAGACAATACAGACTGTGTCAATTCGATTATAGAAGAGCGCCACCCGAAGCGGAAAGAAAGTAATGACATCACATTTGGTAAGTGTGACCTAGAAGGAAGGCAGTACCCTCACATGGATCCCATGGTCATCTCTGCCCGACTCGGTCCCGCCAAAGTTTACCGAATCCTGGTAGACACTGGAAGCTCAGTAAACATCCTGTTCAAACACGCATTCGACAAAATGAAGCTATCAATGAAGGATGTATCTCCCTGCGATAAACCACTACACGGTTTCACTGGGGATGCTAAGATGCCCCTCGGGCAACTGGATCTCTTTGTTGAGATTGGAAGCCATCCCCGCTCCATTGTACGGAAGCAGACGTTCATGCTAATAGAAAACCATTCGGCCTACAACGCCTTCTTAGGAAGACCAGCCTTGTCTGACTTCCAAATTGTCCTAGCCCCATGGTGCCTAAAGATGAAATTTCCAACAGACAATGGAGTAGGGGAAGTGGAAGGAGACCAGGACGTTGCTCGAGACTACTATGTGACTGAACTTCGCAACAACCACAGGAAAGACAAAGGAAAGTTCGAATGGACTGACGAATGCTTAACCGCTTTCCTTAACCTAATAGAACACCTCCAGAAACCACCGGTACTCTCGACTCCAAGCGAAGGCGAAGAATTATACCTATACCTTGCTGTGTCATCTCACGCCCTAAGCGTTGCCTTGGTAAGGGAAGACAACCGCACACAATGGCCAGTTTACTTCGTCAGCAAAAGGTTTACTGGGGCAGAAGTCAGATATCCTAAACTTGAGAAGCTAGCATACTGTTTACTAATCACATCATGGAAACTGTGTCACTACTTCCAGTCCCATTCCATCAAAGTTCTGACCGATCAACCACTGAGGCAGGTACTCCATCGTCCCGACACTTCTGGGCGACTACTTAAATGGTGCATTGAACTAAGTCAGTATGATATCACCTATCACCCTCGCACCGCCATCAAGGGACAAGCCATGGCTGATTTCATTGCAGAATTCACTACCAACGAAGATAAGGAGCAATTGGAAATAGCAGAAGATATCAAGTGGAATCTCTTTGTGGATGGTGCATCGAACGAACAAGGCTCGGGGGCAGGTGTGGTAATAATCACTCCCAGGGGAAACAAACTACACTCTGCTATAAGGTTAGAGTTCCCTACCACCAACAACGATGCAGAGTATGAAGCAGTGATAGCCGGACTAGAAATTGCCATAGAAATCGGAGCCAATTCTTTGTGTCTTCACAGCGATTCTCAACTTATTGTTAATCAAATACTAGGAGAATTCCAAGCTCGAGAAGAACGACTCATAGCATATTTAAAGAAGACCAAGTTACTTCTCAGCCGATTAGACCACTACTTAGTCAAACACATCCCTCGGGAAGAGAACCAAGAGGCCGAGGAATTGGCGAAGCAAGCAAGTGTGAGAGACATCACCATCTTCGGGGCAGTAACCATCTCAAAGCAACTGGCCCCAAGTTTTGAGCAAGTGAATCTGATAGCTGCAACCGAGGAAGCAACTTGGATGACTCCCATCCGAGACTACCTACAAAGTGGCACACTACCCAACGGGCGTAACGAAGTCAAGAAAATCTTGAGGAAAGCATCCCGCTACACAATACAAGAAGACATCCTCTATCGGTGTGGATTCTCTAACCCGTTATTAAGGTGTGTCGCTGGGAGGGAAGCCAAGGAAATCTTATCCAACATCCATAAGGGAAGCTGCGGAGATCACACCGGAGGGCAAACATTAGCAAAAAAGATACTTCGATATGGAAATTTCTGGCCCACCTTAAGCAAGGACGCCTTAGATTTCGTCAAAAAGTGCGACAGATGCCAGAAGTTTGCTAAGATTCCGCGGCTACCAACAACTGAGATTACTCAAATGACCAGCCCTTGGCCCTTCGCGATATGGGGAAATGACTTAATCGGCGAGCTACCAATGGGCCGAGGCGGGGCCAAATATGCTATAGTGGCAGTCGACTATTTCACCAAATGGGTGGAAGCGGAACCTCTGAATAAAGTATCTTCAGCCAAAGTTATTAACTTCTTGATCAAAAATGTTCTGTGCAGGTACGGAGTCCAACTCAAAATCATATCAGACAATGGACTTCAGTTTGACAGCGAGGAATTCGCCAACTGGTGCCAAGAGCACGGAATTCACAAAAGCTTCTCATCCGTGGCGTATCCCCAGGCAAACGGACAAGTCGAAGCCGTCAACAAAATTCTGAAAACTCTAATAAAAAAGAAGCTCGAAAAGTCAAAGGGCGCTTGGGTGGATGAACTTCCTACGGAACTATGGGCCTATCGCACATCTTTCAGAACATCAACGGGGCACACTCCTTTCTCTTTGGCATACGGATCAGAGGCTATGCTCCCAGTTGAAACCATTGTGCCTTCCCACCATAGGATCCACTATAACCCAGAAGAGAACGAAGAACTCCTTCACATGTCTTTGGATCTAGTTGAGGAGAGAAGAAATGATGCAATCCTTAAAGCAGCAGCCCACAAACAAAAAGTAGCGGCACAATACAACTCCAAAGTCAAGCATCGTACCTTACAAGAAGGGGATCTTGTCCTCAAGCGAATCTTCCCTCGCCCCGGAGCACTAGACCCAATCTGGGATGGGCCATATGTAATTCATAAAGATATCCACAATGGAGCTTATATTTTGTCGACAGTGGACGGAGAGGTGTTCCAGAGGGCATGGAACATCCAGCACCTCCGTCGATACTTTTCTTAACTTGTACTGCCCATATGAAGTGAATTAACAAAGAGAATCAGTGGACGTAGGCCTTTTCATGCCGAACCACTTTAAAAAACCATGTCTCTTTTTTAACTAGTTCCTTTATATCTTGGCTGCTTGTTAACATTATCCTTTTCTGTTGAACAAAATCCTATGCATGTAACATTTTCACTCGATGCACTCCACAGCGCAACTTCACCTGGACAAGACCTAACAGGTACTACGCGAATCTATGCCCTCACCAATGAGACACTTTTGCTCCGGCATCCCTCTGCTGCGGGTTAACTCGTTGCTCGCGATGGCCCTTAAAGCCAACTGTAATGAGCCGATTATAAGCCACCGAGAAGGCCGACTATAGCCGAGGCAGCTCATTACGGCGTTCGGCTCGCCGGCAACTGTGACCCGACTATAAGCCCCAACATAAGGTGTGGCCAGCCAGGGCAGTTCACAGTTGACGATCGGCACCCACGCTAGCCGGCCATAGTAAATCGAATAATACCCACGATTACGGGCCATAATGGCCCGGGTAGTTACTGTGCGCGATCTCGGCTCCGATGTGTCTTAAGTGCGGTTGTGGTAAAAAAGAATTAACTCCCCGCGGAGGCGTAAGATGGGTGACAAATGTCTCCAAGACCCACAGCTAGGGAAAGTGACTACAAAGCCCGTTTGCCATGAACTTGAGCACATCGAAGGCCTTCCGTGATTGGAAGTTTTACTATTTCACATATTTCAATTTTACTTAAAAATCTTTCCTCCTATCCTCTATAACAATCCCTAAAGTACAGGATACAGAGTAGGAGATACTCGCCAATGGGTGTAGGGACTCACAATTGGATGGCAGGGCATTCAACTGCGTTCCATGCTCGGTCATACAAGATATTCAAAACTGCCATGTACGATTAGAACATGAAAGGCGGTATTTTCTTCTTTTGTGTACAAATACATGACTATAATTTGTTCACACCACACGCTAACATTGCAAGTCATGAAATTATGTTTTAAACCAGAACCTGACATCAAACACAATTCAATTACAAGAATATACATAGCTATATTTCTCATACGACATGTCAAAATAGCAACAAACATTCAGAAGACGACAAAATCAGCTTAAGTTAAAGAATTACACTTCAAGAATAGAGCTATTTATTACAAGTAGCAAAATATTACAACCTAAAAGCTACTTTACTGTTTTAAGACTAACATCTACAACCCTGTCAAGTCCACAAAAAGAGTTTTTCCAGGTATAATTAAGGGGCCGGCTGCATTGGAGTTTTTTCCTTGTCCTGTTGCCCACCTGTCCAGACAGAGAAAGGATTCATTAGTGAGAAGCAACCAAGTTAATGGGGAAACTAAAAAGGACGACTTACCAACACCTGCTTCTTGGCCATACTGGTCGTCATCCTCTACTTGCACACCTGCCTCCTCAGCAGCAAGCAACCACATACCCTCCTTCACTGCCACCTTCTCCTCCTTGGCAAACTGGGCAGTGACCACATCCATGCTGAAGGCCACGCCCCCATCTTTATCCGCATCGGCCTTGGCCTCCTCCAGAGCCCGAAGATAAATCTTAGCCATGACCCTAGGATAATCATCCATCCAGGATAGGTTGCCCTGCTTCCAGGTTCGGAAGTACATGTCCTGAAGCATTTCGTCCATCATCCCCTCATTCTCCTCAAACTCCCTCATCCGGGTCTCGGAAGCCGACAACCTTTCAACGGTAGCATCTCTCTCCGATCGGTATCTCGAGTAGTCAACCAGAAGGGATTTCTGCATTGCCTCCATCTCCTACCTCAACTTGGCTTGAGCAAGCTCTGCAGCCTCAAGTTTCTCGAACAACTCCTCTATCTGCTCAAGATCCGCTTTCCGAACCTCGTCCACCATGGCAATAGCTATGTCGATCCATTCCTTGCAAGTAGCTTCCATTTTCCACAGTTCGGCCCGGCTGGCCTCTTCCATGGTTTTCTTTAGTCGTCCAGAAGCAGCCTCATGCTGAGAAATCTGAATGGCCTGATCAGCAAGCTGTTTGGCCTGATCCGAAACCACCAATCGTAGTCGGATGTTGGCACTCCCAATCTCCTCTCCAGCCTTAACCAGCCGGGCATGATGCCCCATCAGCTTCCTAGTCTCCTCCGCCACCCGATCAATATTAGCCTTGGCCTCGTCTCCTATGGTAATTATCCGAGTAGTAAGTAAATCGAGATCTAAGGACTTAGCCTCGTCAAGCACCCGTACCATGGGATTGCGGGGAAGAAGGTGCTCACTGGTAACCTCGTCAAAAGTAATATCATGGGAACTTGGATCCAGGTCAGGACGACCTGCAAATGGATTCCGAACCAAGTCAGGACGATCAATCTGAGTGACGGTAGGATTTTCAGACGGGTGCGGAGAGAGTGCGAACTCAGTATCCTCCTCCGTGATATCATGAAGAGGCTGAACTGGAGGCTGAGGACCAAGTGAAGGTTCAGATAAGGGTTGACTCCTCTTTCTCTTCTGAATGCCCTCTTCAATAACCCCGAGAAGAGGACGGTAGCCGACTACATCCCCGGAACGGTGGGTTGAAGGCTTCGGCTTGGCGGAAGCTTTGGAGAGCTTGTATTGTTCAAGCCTGTGCCGAAGATCTGAGGCCTTAGCCGTTTTACCTACTCCTGATATGAAGAACAAGTGTCACAAGCTTACATTGATCCATAATTCGAGAAACGCGGCAAATTAAAAGTTAAAAGAAAAAAGGAAACACATCTGTTATACAAACCCTGGGGAGGAGTAGGATACTGCAATAAGTCCTGGATTTCATTCCAGGACGGGAGCGGATCATAAAATATTCCTAAGTCCCTATCATAAATGGAGCCTGCAGGAGTCAAAAGTTCACCTTGAGTCATCGAAGCCACCTTGGCTGGAACAATCTGAGAAGACTCGCTTGCACCGGTCCGGGCCTTGTCAGCTTTCTCGGATTTCTCTACCAAAGTCGGCTCTCCGTCCAGCCCCTCGAAAGCTTGGTGGAATGCATCATCCGTCCACTCCTGTATCTCGCCTGCTTGCCCGGGAAGCAAGGCCCCGATACCATCGCCACCATCACCACCTTCCCGGTCCTCTCCACCCTCACCTCTCTCCTCCTCCACATCTTCCTTCCCCGGAGTAAGTGGACAAGTGCTGGAGGAAGGACCATCCGACTTCTTAAGCTTCTTACCTCCGACCACTGGAGATTTTGAGAAAGGTTTCCTCTTGCCACTCTCTGCTGGGACACCTCCCTTAGCCTGAGCAGCTGCCCTCTCCTCCGCCGTTTCCCTCAGCTTGACTACTGACTGCTGTGGAAGGATCAAGTTATACTCCAGAAGGGTCGCATTTCTGATCAGGTAGGCAGCTAATCTATCTCTCCCAGGGATAGCTTCTATCTCAGCCGCCGTCTGAACCAGGTGATCAGTCTCCACAACCGCAAAGCCACCTGTCGCTAGCAAAAATGAAAACGTATGAGAAGAAGCATCGTAACCAGAATGGAAATTATAAATAAAGCGTCAACTTACATCCAGAGGTGAAACGCCGAATAGAAACAGAGTCGTCCCTGACGAAGAACCACTCCTTCTTGAACATGCTGAACTTAGAATACAGATCCAAGACCGGCTTGAAGGTTACTGTTGACTCCAAGCTGATATATGGGGACCCCTTCTTATAGCCCCTCAGATTATATAAGTACCGGATCTCCCGGTTGGAAGGAGCACGCCCATACTTCCTCTGGAAGATGACGAAGAGGCTCACCAGTATAGCATAGGAGTTGGGTTGAAGCTGGAATGGGGCCACCTTTAGATATGTAAGGAAGCTGGCTACCCAAGCATTAAGAGGTGGAATGGCACCACACATGCAGTGGTATCTGCTATAGGCAAAGTACCCTTCGGGAGGATCATATGGCACAACGTCTCTCCCTGGCAACCGCATGCGCGCCCTATCAATTCCGAATGAACGAGAGATGACATCGAGCTGCTCCTCCTTGAGGGAGCTGGGAAAGCAATCTGGGCGGGGAGTTCAGAAGCTCCTGAGGACCGTACCCGTCCACTAGTGATCTCGGGGCAGGTCCGTGACGTTCTGATCCTGACTGAGCAGGGGGCACTGCAGAAGATTCTCCTTCGCCTTGGGATTTCTTTTTATCCGATCGAGTTTCTGCTTTGCGAGACATTATCTTGAACATCAAAAAACATGTTGTTAAAATAGAGGATATAAACAAGCAAGTCTATATAAAGTCCATCCAATACAAAAGTCCGTCAAATAAAACAAGTTCATTCGACATCCCCATACTATAATTCATTCGGCATCCCCATACTATAATTCATTCGGCATCCCCATACTATGATTCATTCGGCATCCCCAATATCAGAACTCATTCTACACTTAAGTACTTATGGCGTAGATTCATTCGGTATTAAAACTTCGAGCCCATTCGGTAAAAAAAATAGAAAGTCTTTCATTCGGCGGCAAGGAATTATCACCTGGTTCGGCTGGCACTTTGGTTAGGCGAAAACAAGAGCTTGATTCGGCAAATGATTTGGCTCGGTTAGTGAAGAATGGCGAAGGCCTAACACCTCTACTTATAGGCAAATAAAGGACACCGGACCAACTGGACCGGCATTCAAGGACCGAATGAAGATGACCAAGAAACAAAGCGAGCCGTATGCCAGCATACGCCCCACTTTGGGGGGCAAATGTTGGGCGAATTCTCACCACCAGACCAGAATAACTGGACCAGCCACCCTCCATCTTAAAACTTCACCGGTCCACTTCAAAGCAACACGAACCGGAGTGTCTACCGAACCAACTCCAACTGCCGAACCACCTCGTTGCCGAACCAACTCCAACTGCCGAACCACCTCGTTGCCGAACCAACTCCAACCGCCGAACCACCTCGTTGCCGAACCAACTCCAACCGCCGAACCACCTCGTTGCCGAACCAACTCTTCACCGAACCAGCTCTTCACCGGACTAGAACCTCTGAACCAACTCTTACCCCAACCATCTCCGAACCAAGTAATGACGAACCAAAGCGATGCCGAACCAATGCTACCAGGCCCAACCACACCAGCCAAGGCCCACCAGCAGCTATATACATCCAAGGCCCCTGCCCCCAACCTCACTCTATAAATAGAGAGGCAGGGGTACAACAATGGGGACAAGTTTTGAGAGCTCAAGCACGGAGAGAACTTTCAAACAACTTTCTTTTACTTGTATCAAAGCTTTGTACTTGTAATCAAAACAAGAGAAGAGAAATAACATATAAACTGGACGTAGGCACATTCTGGCTGAACCACTATAAACTTGCGTGTCTTTTTACAGTTTAGTCCCTACTTTTCATATATTTGCATAAATCACCCAAATCACTAAGAACAACATAAGATCTACTAAATCATACAACTTTGAGGTGTTTGTCCATTTTTTGTGCAAACATACATATATATAAATATTATTATTAATGTCTATATTTCTGAAATATTATTGTACTTATAATATATTTCATAATGTGTCAAAAATAATAATAAAATAATAGTAAAAAATAGAAATTAAATTTTAAAATTCAAACAACATATCAATTCAAAATCAATCAATCAATCAATCAATTCAAAAACAACCAATCAATCCATCAATTCAAGCATGCAATTTCAGCCAATGTATTGTAAACGTGTACCTTTTTCAAAGTCCGTGTCTTTGGTATCGACTAAATCGGGAATTACTGTGAAACATGGATTTGAATTATCTTTCTTCTGTTCATCGTCGCTGGAGGATGAGTCAGAGTCATCTAGAGTAGCAGTGAATGCACGTTTCCGTTTCTTTGCAGAATCATTGTTTGTAGGAGGGTTTTTCTTATCCGGATGCGGACAGTCCCTTTTGATATGACCTGGTTCGTCACAATTGAAGCATTTGATAAAGTTTGGTACTGTAGTCTGATTACCGGAATTCTTAAAGTTGTTTCTCTTGGAACTATTCAATTTTCTATACTTCAGGAATTTCCAAAAATTCCTGGTCATAAATGCTATCTCTTCATCATTATCACTGTTTGAGTCTAATCCGTCGATTAATGCATTGAATGCCATTGATTTCTTTTCAGATGCTTTGCTTTCTCTTCTCCCGATCATTTGAACTTCAAACGACATTAGATTTCCAATCAATTCTTCTATCTTTAAAGTACTGATGTCATTTGTCTCTTCAATTGCAAGTGTCTTTTGATCCCATTCTGGAGTGAGAGAATTTAAAAATATTCTGACTTGATCTTCTTCCGAAAATTCCTTTCCCAAAGATATTAAAGAATGCACAATATCTTGAAATTGACTATACATATCTGAAATAGACTCATTAGTATTCATTTTAAATAACTGAAACTGATTTGTGAGCATGGAAATTTTGGTCTGTTTAACTTTGCTTGTTCCTTCGTGAGTTACTTGCAAAGTTTTCCAGATTTCATATGCAGACTTACAAACTGACACTCTATTAAATTCATTTCTTTCAAGTGAACAAAACAGAATATTCATTGCTTTGGAATTATTTTGTGCAACAGTCTTTTGCTCAATGGTCCACTGTGCAAAATTAGTTGTGGGTTCAGAATATTCAGTTTGTGTGATATTCCAAGTATCTAATCCTACAGATTGTAAATATATTTTCATCCTACATGCCCAATATCCATAGTTACTGCCATTAAAAAGTGGTGGTCTGGCAGTAGACTGACCTTTTACAAATGAACTAGTGTTGGTGGTAATAGTAGTACTAGTGTTAGTAGCCATTTTGAAATTTTTCAAAATACAGATAATGAAACTTTTGAAAACAAGGCTCTGATACCAAATGTGAGAAATGCGGATTAAGGATCTTAAGGCTAGAATTAACACTAGAGAGGGGATGAATAGTGTTTTAAGAAATTTGTTAATCTTTTTGAGTTTATCTTAATTTGTTAACAATACATGCACTAATCAGACACAGATATGAACACAGAATCAAACACAGATGCAAATATAAAGTAAAAGTAGTAAAGGAAAGAACACACCGAATTTTATACTAGTTTGGAGTTACCCTACATCCAGTCCCGCACAACTAAGTACGGATTTCCTTTCAAAATCAATTCAACAATTACAACCCTTGGTTTCAAGGCTACGAGGTACACCCTCAAGAATCACAATCCTCTGGGTAGAGATACTTGATTTCCGGGGCAACAAGTTCACCCAATTGATTTCCAGGGCTACAATCACACCTTCTCTCGCTCAATTGATTACAAAAAGTCTATAACTCAAATTAGCACTTTGATCTTGTAGAGATAGTGGAGAGAATCAAAACCAGAAATTATCTAGTTAGATTCGATATTGATTTCGACAGAGTAATGGTGTAATTTGTAAATAAGAAAGTGGAGAAGAAGAAGAGAAGTTAAATCAGAGAAAAGTGTTCTAAATTTCGTTGAAACTGACCCCTATTTATAGAAGACCAACAGCCATGACCATTCATGAAAAGTTATGGCGAATAGACACTTCTTTTGAAATTTGAATTTTGAATTAAACTGTCACCATGTCGACATGGTGCCTATGGGCATGTCGACATCCCTCAGCCAGATTTGATGTTTTGAATTTCTATAAAAATAATATTTATCTTATATTAAAACTTTATAAATATACTTGAATATAGTTGAAATTCATAAGTAAATATAAAGAACAATATATATATATATATTATTTAACTATAATTTAAATCAAAGTATAAATAATTTAAAAGTTAAATATATTATTTGAAAAGATAGTTTAAAATCAGAAGAAATTTTGACTCTGAAAATAAAGATGTTTTGAGGCTAAAATTATTTTAAAAACGGAATCGAGGGTTTTGAATCTTTTTAAAAGGAAAGTTTTGAAATCATTTCGAAAACAAGATAATTTTGAAAAATCATTTGAATTAAGCTTAGTGGATACAAAACAATGTTCCACTAGATTTTCGTAGGTTCCATCCTACTTAGGGTTTCATCCCTTTAACGGGCTCGAAGTGGATTCCATTCCACGAATAAATTGGATATTAAGATGTTAGTGCTTTTCTACGAGTTTTAACAAATATTCCTAATAAAACAAACTTAACCTTCAAATCTTGAACTCTTGATACTCATGAGTTTTCTATCTCTATATCTTGAATCTCTATATTGTACAGTCTTCATTCTTGATACCTGCATGGTTAGATCCTGCATATACATATATATTTAAACTTGTAATGTTAGTATTTATATTTTATAATCTATTCTAAGGTTGTTGTCATCAAAACCATCATCTCATGGACTAACATGGACTTCTACTACAAACTTTCAGACAATTATTTATGGACTTCTATTACACGATTATTATTGGCATTCTACTAGCTATCTCCAGAAGATGAATTTCTAAACATCTATAATTGAATCCAGAATTGAATTTCTGGTTCTCTATCATTGGATTTCTAGTATTCTATCAACATAGTTGAAGTTGAATTCCAGGCTCTCTCTCATCATTACCAAAGATGGGTTTTAAGACATTCAACCGTATTATATTATAGAATTACTTTTCACTTATTATCATAAGTTTACATAATGATCTGTTAACCTCCACTAATAATGTAGATAAACTTCTATATATATTTCAAGTTAATGATAAAGAACATTGTTAAATTCGAACTTTTCAGGGAAATGAGATCAGTAAGGAAGACTGAGTAGGCCAGCAAATATAAAGCCATAGTTCAAGTTATCAAAAAGCAGATTCAGAGACAACATTGTAAGAAAGGACTACAGACCAGGTGATATTTACATAATTTACATAACCTACTAAATTATTTACAAGTGTACAACACAAGTGTATGTTTTATAAGTCATGAGTAGTCTTATTTGGATTTTCAACAATCAAAGGATCAACAATATGTTGAATTGATATACAAAGAATTTCATTAAGCTTCTTTTCCTTTTTCCTTATTTCATCAGCATCATCGATAGAATCAATGTGAGCCTTTGAAGCACGATTGAAAATTTTATTAGCACCTTTGAGGGTTATGTTTGCCTTTCTAAATCTGCAATGTACTTTCGAAGAAGACATTTATCACGTTCAAGTTTCTGAATCGTAGCCGCATACTCATTTATGCGCTGTGAGTACCTTACTTTCTATTGATCGTCAAAATATCTCATCATTTCGAATTTGACCTTTCTGCACCATTCTTCTACTACACTCTTGTCTAAGCCAAGCGGAGGGTTAGTCATAGCTGGAAATTTTTGAATAGCTAAAGATGTGGACCTTGTCGATTTCACAGTAGACAAGGCAATCGGAGAAATTGGCAAATTGATATTTTGAATGTTGTTTCCCATCATAAACTCCAGGGATTTACATTGGGCTTGACTGTATTTTAATTTTATCTCTAAATCACTTATCTGTTGAAGGAGCTTAGACATATCTTGATCAAGGTCAATCAAGGGTTTGATTTAACTTAACGCTTTAATTAAGAAATTATTTCGTCTTTGTTCTTGATGTCTGCTTCAAGACTTGTAATCTGATCGTTAAGGCCTCTAATGATCTTCTTCTGAAGAAAAAATCTCCTATGCCATTTTAATGCTTCAGTGTTACCTTAAAGACGAGTAGACAAAGGATCGTTGAGGAGCCTCCTCTTTTCAATATCTGCTAACAACCTATCTCTGATGCTGATAAAACGAGATGTTGAATCTAATGAGAGTGGGGTTGTAGATAAATGTAACTCCTATTTAAATAAAAAAAATAAAAAAAAGTCAAGACTCAAATAACCAATCTCTTTTATTATAATAATAAAAGATTACGACTTAAGTAGAAATGAAACAAAAAGTACAATTTCATTGGACGCTTCTTTTACAGTTAAAGTTGAGAAACCATGTTTTTGACTTTATTCAAGAAATTAGCTAAAAGAGTAATCGTTGAATCAAAAGAAGCATTACATCCTTCCAGGGTAATCACTGGAGGATATTTTCTATAATCCCATTCCCCTGCATGAGGACTATCACGACCACATATTAATCTGGTATGATATGTTCGAATTTCCTTAAGAAGTTTTTCTTCATCTTCGCCAAGAAAATCGAAACGAAGGCGAGGATTTCCATGTAAAGTCTCTGCAAGTCACTAAGAAAGTAGTATCTGGCTAATTTTGAAGATTTCAAAAGCAAATCCTTTTCTAGATAATTTCTTCTTATTTTAACATATTTGCTTAAATAGTCTCTAGAAACAAGACTGCCTGGGAGACATTTATTCTATGATAATGTAATAAAATACAGCTAAGTATAAAAGGAAGCTAGAACAAAAAATTTACAAATCAATGTTACTCCATAATTATAAGTGTTCATCCGGCTCATACAAAATTGACATTTTGAATAACTCAGAAACAAATTTGTCCTTATAATGTTTAAGTTTTTTAGGAGGCAACTCATGAGGAATTGATTTGACCTGCGGTAAATTCCAGCAAGCCCCCGGATGTGGATCAGATCCAAATTCATCCAAATATCTCCTATGTAAACGCCTAAGTAGACCCCCACTAAAATCACGTAAGTACGAAAAATCCACAATTGGATGTCTACAATAGGCATTGTATAAGAAGTCTACAAGGATGTCCATCTCTTCTACCAACATCCAGAAGAGTGTAATTAATTACCAATTCTCTTCCAAAAGTTTATCATATCGAAGGCGTGGCCTCCTCAGTCGTGGGGCAGCTTCTTGATATTTGAAAGACGCAAACATTGTTGCACTTTTGTTAAGCCTATGATATTTGTCAAAGAGGGTATTGTGTTCTTTTGAATGCTTATCTAACTCTCTATACAAACTATTTATTTCTGCTTGTTTTCTTTCATGCTTTGTTTTATAAAGTTGGATGGATTTCCTCCTTATCTAAAATAAAAGATGTCTACTATTACTATCTTGGAATTGAAAGCCATTTAGACAAGGAATCCCCTTGAGAAACAGGAACTGAAGTTTGAGAGACCTTCTTTTTCTCTCTTTGTTCTTCAACGTTGATGTTAGCAGTCCCTTCTTGAAGGTCTGAAGGCTCAGGGGGGTTCATGTGGGCTTGCTTCACGGATACTTGGATTGGGATTGACCTTTTCTAATGCCCCGGTGATGTCATCACCATCTTTTTCATAAACATCAGCGTGACCACTTCCGTCGCCACCTGAACCCTGGCGTCTATCTTCAATATCGTTATCATCATCCTCATCATCATTGTTGCCAACGTCATCGGCATCATTACTGCCTTTTCAGTGGTGGCTTCATCTTCATCACTTTCTTCTTCGGAATCGGTGTCCACTTCGATAGAAGCGACTTCAAAAGATAAAATTTTGCAAGCATCAGTCTCCTCTATCTTAGGGACTTCAACTCCCTGCTCCCTTTCTTATATTTTGTCCATAAATCTATTGACAAGAGCAGGATCGAGTGAAGAAAAGCTCACCACTTTTGATTTCTTTGATTTCACCAACATAATCGAAAGGCCACCTTTCGAGGGTAAACGGAACCTCTCAACTCAACTAAAAACCCTTAGATCGTTAGGCTCTTACCTCAATCAACCTTGACCACTTCGAACGGAGGTTTCGACAATGTCCTAAACTAACTGAACTAGTTCGAAAGGTATTTCTGAAGAGGGTTTCTGGTGTTTCGATCGTGTCGAAAGGTATTAAAAAGAAATTTTAAATGCCTTAATCTTTTCTGAAGGAGGTCTTAAAGGAGGTCCAAGTCATTTAGATTGTTTTGGTAAAGGGATCAAAAGGTTTTAACTATCACCTTCTGCTCGAAAGGTGTAAACTGCCTTTAACTGTTAAAAGGGATCACTTCTACTTTAAACTCTATTTTGGAGTGTTGAAAAGTTTTCTTGTTAACATTTTTGGCGCTAGAAGGAGGGCTCGAACCTTCGACATTGTTGAACTTCCAACTTAACTTTCCTCTAACCCAGTTCTATTCCAAGCTTACCAACTTTAGACTTTACATCACCATGTTCAGTAAAATCAAATGGTCCGAACAAGGATCCTCAGAGCCGCGTCCAACTTGATTCTCCCATGGAACAGTTAACGATTCTAAACTACATGAAGAGAAAATGTTGAGATTGGAAGCTTGAAGGATCATAAAGAAAAAGAGATCTGAATCTTATGACCCAGATAAATGGAGTTTAAACCCTTTCCAAATTGGCCCCACACCTATCTTTGCCTTAGGTGGAACAAAATACAAAAGTGATAACTCGTTTGACCAAATGAGAACGAAAATTAAACTTTATACCAAAGGCATAATTTTTGAAGAAGGAATGATGGCTAATTACAATGCCTTTGCACGAAAGTGGCATCAAGCAACAAGTGGGACATTGCCTACATATGAGCTTGAAAAGGTTTTGAAAAGGGAATTGGTCGTTGAGGGTGAAGCTTCAGAACCAAGTAATAAAAGTTCTAGGAGCCATCCTCAAAAGACAAGTTTCAAGTCGAGACTCCCTAAGGAATACAATCTGACTACATCAATTGAGAATGTCTACTTGTTAACCAAGGAGGAACTCAACTATTGGCCATCCTAGAAGAAAAAGCCTAAATATGAAAAGGATCGGGGAGGGTCCTACTGCCACTGTCATATGATGAATGGGCATGAAACAAATCAATGTAGAGCACTCGAAGGAATGGTGATCAACTTTTTCGAATGAGGAAAAATCAATAGAATTGTAAAGAGATCCTAATCAAAGGAAATACAACTTTTTCAAAGGATTCGATTTGATTTGGCGCTTCAATATGGAAATTGTCTCATCCTTATTCTTGATGTCCACTTCAAGATTGGCGATATGATCATTATGGTTTCTAACAATTGTCTTTTGGAGCGAATACCTTCTGTGCCATTCCAATGCTTCAGCATTGCCTTGAAAACGAGCAGATAGAGGATCCTTCAATCAATGCCTCTTTTCAACATCTGCAATCAATCTGTCACTAATGCTAGTGAAACAGCATAAGGAATCCAATGAGAGTGGCTCAATAGCTAGCCGTGAGTCCTATTTTAAAAAAAGTTAAGACTCAAATAACCGATCTCTTTTATTAGAACAAAACGAAATTACAACTCAAGGAGAAATAAAAAAAAAGTACAATCTCACTCTTTTAATCAAATACTTGTTTTATTGCACTTAAAGTTAAGAAACGGCATTTTTGACTTTGTTCAAGGAATTAGCTAAAAGGGTAACTGTCGAATCGAAAGGGGCATTAAATCCTTTCGAGGTAATAACTGGAGGATATTTGATATAGTCCCAACCCCCGGCAGGTGGACCATCAAGACCGCATATTAATTTGGTATGATATGTTCGAATTTCCTTGAGGAGTTTTTCTTTTTCTTCACCAAGAAAATTGAAACAAAGGCAGGGATGTTCCATAAAAAGTCTCTGTAGGTCTCTAAGAAAGAAGTATCTAGCTAATTTTGAGGACTTCAAGAGCAAAGCCTTTTCTAAGTAAACGAAAAAGAGAAGAAGAAAGCAAAATTTATAGAAGTAGCTGACGCTGGGAAAGCCATCCAATCAAATTTAAAGGAACAGCCAAGATCTATCCAGGAATATCAAAAGGCTAGAAATTTTATGGGTTCGAAATGGTTGACTTGGAAAGTCAAGGGAATCCCTTCGCAAGGGAGGGCAAGTGTTACAATCAGTATTCACTTCAAACTTGTCGAAACCATGAAGAACATAAAAGAGGAGTTCAACATAATGATAGCATAAACAAAACCTTTCGAAAGAGTCGAAGGGATGCTTCTATAAAAGTTGGATGTATTATGAGCTTTCGAAAAGTGTCGAGAGGAGACAAAAGCATCCTTTTTCTTCAATTGTTTCCTTTTGAAATAATAGCTTACGCATGCATGAAGACGTTTCGAATGAGTTGAGGAACATCTTTCAAAGGCAACATATTATAAGCTTTCATGTGCACGCCAAACCTATCGAACAATAGGTTTCGCCTTCATTCATATCCCACAGAAGGGCACTTGGACAAAGCTACCCCTTCGAAAGCAAAATTAGCCTTTCAAACCGTTCAAGACTATTCATGTAACATCACCGACATGGAGGCCCAAAACTAACGGCTACCGATGCTGCAGTCACCCATAGTTATTAATCCTCGACGACCAAATACGGTAATGTAGGTACATTGATATAACATAAACACATGAATATGGAAAAATTCTAAAATCAATAAACAATTTTCTCATTCTATTTCAAGTCATTTCAAATTCATTACATAATCCCAAATCCAAGAACTACGTTCAAAGAAATATAATTATTACAACATACGCCAAGAGCGATATATGAAGATGCCCCATTGAATGATTAGAGTCTAAACATAGGTAATTAATCAACTTTGCCTTTACAACAAAACACAGCAAAATCAAAAAGAAAATAACTCCTAATAGCTATCCTACCTCCTGCACATCAACAGAAGCTTATTCGTCTAAAGAGGTACCTGAAAACCTCAACTCTTAAACTACTCAAAATTAATTGAGCACCCGAGAGTTTAAGGGAAACACATAAACTTCGAGTCAGACATAAAGCCTGGTATGAATAATAACCTACCCTCTTAAACCATTTAGATATCTAGTGAGACCATGTCGCTTAGTGGAACGAGTTTTCCCACCGCTAGTATCTTATCCAAAAATCTTTATATAACCATATAATGTGCTTCTGCATCCACAAAGGTTAAAACATAGTAATTTAAAATATTATGATGATATGCAAACAAGTAAATTATTCTGGATTCCCCATCCCCATTCATTTGACTATCTGTCTTAGTTATAGTTTCTAGGGTCACTATTAACCTATTAGTTTTCATGGGCTGACTAATAACCTATTTACAGTTTATGGACTATTTGTCTGGTCTCATAGTTTTCATGGTATGACTTAGAACATATTGGCCTCTATCAATAACTTTATTAATTCATGGGTTCTCCCTAACCTATTGGTATCTCCAATAACTTCTCTCATATCATAGTTCTCATGGACTGACTAAGAACCTATTAACTTCTGTCAATAACTTAATCCGGATATAGTTTTCATGGGTTTATTACAAACCTTTTGGACCCTGCCAATAATTCTCTTTAAACATAGTTTTCATGTGTTCACTATGAACCTATATAAACTGACTTCTTAATTAGTCGTTGGGCATCCTATATTCTGGTCTACCTGACCTCGTGGATGCAACTCTATTCATTTAGGAGTTACTTAACTTATATTCACTACTGGGTCAACCTACCTGGTTATTCTGCCCTTACTCCCCAAAATACAGTTATGGGTCCATTACTTAGTGAATATATTTATAGAAGAGGCATATACACAAAAATAATACCAGCATTTGTGGTTTAATATTCTTGAAATAATTTTTAACTTGAAACATGGTTAATCCCTTTAACCTATTACTTTATCAATGAAAGATTCTTCAAAAACTCCAAATTTAAAAGTCATTTAAAAGCTCTTTTATATTTCCATGGGTTTTACCATTAAAAATTGAGACTGAGTTCTTTGTTTTGAAAACTAAGGCTTACGAAACCTTAGACCTTTACTTTCGAAACCATTGAAAAACCTCTTTCGAAAGCATTCAAATCTTCTTTTCAAAACACTAAGCATATGCCTTTCGAAACACTTTAAAGCATATCTTTTGAAACCTTCAAAACATACTTTTTGGAAGTATTAAAGCATCACTTGCTTTTTTATAAAAGCATAGCTTCGAAACCAATTGAAAGTAACCCTTTCGAAACCATTGGGTTTAATCTTAAACGTATCTTTTGGGTCAAAGTGAATATAAACAAAAGTACCCATTTCAAAACCATTAAACTTTAAGTAAAAGTGATTGGGGAAACTGATGGCTTCGGAACCATTCTTTCGAAAGCATTAATCATTTAAGTAAAATATTTAGAAGGATAGCTTCAAAACACCTTTCGAAGCCATTTCCTTCGAAAACTTTATGTGGCTACTGGAGCCCTCTTGAAAGCTTTGGGAAGTGGCTTATTACATTAAAAAAAATCTACCTATCGAACTGGTTGATGACTTCAATCCCTTCGAAAGGCGTAGAGATGGCAGTAGGGTTTCGATTGGGTTCAAACTACCCTTTCGAAAGCACTGATTTAAAAACAAGGCAACTCTTTCAAAAACTACCCTTTCCAAACAAAAAGTGGCAACTTCTCTGAAAGTTATGTTAAACCGTTTCAAAAGTATTCTTTTAAAACAAGGCAAGTGGCATTTCTTTGGATAGTAAAACAAAGGACCTTCGAAAGATATTTAAAGTGGTCTCAACCCCTTCGAAAGCTTGGTTTCGACTCCATACCTTACGCCTTTCTCCAATCCACTGCGTATCAAGGCATTGATACCATGCATATTTGTTTCGACCTTGATGGGGGCGAAGGTATGTGGTCGAAAGGATACTATTGGAAGTGGCGAAATAATAAACTTATGCAAAACTATTTTTCTTGCCTTTTTAAGTATTACTTTTAAACTAACTTGCCCATTTGTAAAAATATAATTGGTTGCCATAAATTTTATCAAAAACTTTTATAAAAGACTGTCGAATTTATTCACAAATTAATTAAGGATAATTAACAAAATAGCCCTTCCTTTAACAAAACAATTAAGTCATTTAAGTCCTCCATCTTAAATAATTTAATTTATATAATAAATTACTTAGGAAAAATCCCTAAAAATTATCAATATTCACTTTTATTATGTTACCTAACATATATAAATTTCGGACCTATACTCCTTTATATAATTACCGAAATTAATTTCTAAACCCAATTATTCATATTCTCCTTTGAAAATTCATAATAAATTATCCATGGCTTGGATAATTAAGAAAAAATAAACTCATCTCCAAAATAATGTTTTACATAACATATTAAATGCTCATGGCATATAAAATCCAATATATACGATTTTTACCTAAAATCGAACCAAATATTTATCAAACAATCTTGTTTGAATCAAACATATCATAAAATCCATGCATATCATCATCAAAGATCGTCATAATAGGTTTAAACTTAAACCCGAAATCAAATACCCTTTTAAAACGAAAATAGAGATGGTTTTGATTATTATTCACCTTGATTATGGTAAGGAACTTGAGATTTGATCTTTGGTTAATTCCTCTTGCTTGATTGCTTAGCTTTAATTGATTTTTCCCCTTTTCTTTCCTTAGGTTATGGTCGGCTTGAGCTTTCTAATTTACATTTTAGAATTTTTGAAATGTGAACGTGTAAAGAAATGGGAACATGGGTTTAGGGTTTATGGGGTCATGGTGACGGCTAATCACCATAATTCCCTTTCCTTATTAATTATCTAAAGAAACCATTTCCATAATTCATTCTTTTTGTTTAATTAAGCACAGTCCTAATTAGACTTTCAAATCTCAATCCCCTTATCACTCTAATATTTACATTATTCTATTTGATTTATCTAACTAAATCTCCTAAATAATGTTATTAAAAATTAGGGGTGTTACATGCTCCCCTCCTTAAAGAATTTCGTCGTCGAAATTCAGTAAGGACTAAATACTAAACATAACAATCATCTGTAACAGCTCCTAATTACCATATTAGCCTACCTGACTAGCAATAGTCTATATAAAGCAAATATAGAACATACCCTCATAGCAGATTGGGATAAGTATCTCTAATCCTATCTTCTGTCTCCTAAGTATAGTCCTTCTCATTGTCACTCCACTGAACTTTCACCAACTTGAACGTCTTGTTCCTTAACCTTTTATCATCTCTCGCAACAACCCAAACTAGTTATCTAAAAAAATTCAAATTCGGCTCTACTATCAACTCTTCCAACCCTATCGGAGTAATGGTGGTCTCTGGATCATGCACATACTTGCAAAGATGAGATACATGAAACACATTATGGACACCTGTCATACTGCTCGGTAACTCTACTATGTATGCGAGCTTCTCGATCCTCTCTATAATTAGGAACAGACCTACATATCTTGGTGCCAGTTTCCCTAACTTTCCAAACCGTAAGACACCCTTCATTGGTGATACCTTAATGAAAGCACTATCTCCAACTGAGAATTCTAGGTTTTTACGCCTCTTATTTGCGTAACTCTTTTGTCTGGATGGAGCTTCCTACATCCTTTCTCGGATCAACTTAATCTTCTCTGTCGCCTCTCTAACCAGATCTGGACCCAAGACTAATCTGTCTCCGGTTTCCAACTAACATGATAGTGATTTGCATGGCCTTCTATACAAAGCTTCAAAAGGTGCCATTCCTATACTAGTATGATAACCATTATTATAGGAAAACTCCAATAAGTGTAGATGTTCTTCCTAAGATCCAACAAAGTACAATACACAAGCTTTTAACAAATCATCGAGTACCTTATTGACTCTCTCGGTCTGCCCATCCGTATGAGTGTGATACGTAGTACTCATCTTAAGCTTGGTGCCTAACACATCCTGTTGACTCTTCCAGAATTCACTAGTAAACAAAGCATCTCTATCACTGACTATACTACTAGGAATTCCATGCAGTCTAACTATGTTCTTCATGAACAACTTAGCTAAAACAGGTGTTGTCCTTGTTGATCTAACTGGAATGAAATAGGCACTCTTGGTCAACCTGTCCACTATGACCCATATACTTTCATTTCCTCTATTCAACCTTGGAAACCTGTTTGTAAAATCCATGGATATCGAATCCCACTTCCAAACTGGTATCTCCAAAGGTTGAAGCAATCCACTCGGCTTCTGATGTTCGGCCTTCACTTGTTGACAGTTTGCATACTGCCTAACCCACAAGCCAACATCCTTCTTCATACCACCCAAGTAGAAGCTCCTCTTCATATCTTGATACATCTTGGTTTCTCCAGGATGAATCGTAAATTTGGATTGATGACACTCCTTAAAAACTTCTTTCCTTATGTCATCCACATTCAGAACACACAACCGTCCTTTTTTTCTTAACCATCCTCTCTTGTCAAGACTAAAATCCCTTAGATCATCGATCTCTGATCCCACCACAAGCCTTCTAATCCTCTCGACTAATACTGGATCCTCTTTCTGTTTAGTAGCAATCCTTTCGATAAACACTAGTCAAACTTCAAAATAGGACAACATGGTGGTGCTCTGACTAGAACTAGCAGTCGATCTTAATTGCACACTACAAGTAGTCAAAGTTTCTAAATATTTCCATTCTGTCAACATAGATAACACCACATTCTGATGTCTTCGGCTAAGAGCATCCGCTACCTTATTTCCTTTCCTAGGTGTATACTCTATACCAAAATCATAAGCAGCTAAAAACTCCAGCCACCTTTGGTGTCTCATACTCAACTCCTTCCGAGAGAATAAATATCTTAAGGACTTATGATCTGTGTATAGCTCAAATATCTCCCCTAAGAGATAATGTCTCCATATCTTCAATGTGAAGATCACCGCCGCCAACTCCAAGTCATGAGTAGGATATCTCACTTCATGTGGTCTAACCTATCGTGAAGCATAGGTAATGACTTTACCCTTCAGCATCAACACAGCTTCTAATCTAGTCTCACATGCGTCGGTATACAACACCAACCCTTGGTTTCCATTTGGAACTACTAACATAGGTGCATTGGTCAACAAATGCTTTATCTTAAGGAATGCTTCCTCATATTTGTCAGACAAGACAAACTTCACGTCCTTTTTGTTTAACTTAGTCAATGGCGCTGCTATCCGTGAGAAATCCTTAATGAATCTCTGATAATAGCCAGCGATTCCAAGAAAACTTCTAATCTCGGTTACCGTCTCTGGTCTCTTCCAATTATTAAAAACTCAATCTTATCTAGAACGACTAACAGCCTTTTCTCTGAAACCACGTAACCAAGAAACTTAACCTCTTTCTTCCAAAAATGACACTGGGAAAACTTCGCTTTCAGCTGATGCTACCTCAGCGTCTCACGCACTACTCTAAGATGATCTTCATGCTCTCTTTCATCCTTAGATTATACTAAAATGTCATCTATAAACACCAACACAAAACTATCCATGTACTCTCGGAAAACTCGGTTCATTTGATCCATAAAGAAAGCTAGTGCGTTCGTTAAACCGAATGGCATTACTAACCACTCGTACGAACCATACCTAGTATGAAATGCTGTCAATGGAACACTGTCCTCTGCCACCCTTAACTGATGGAAACATGTCACCAAATTTAATTGGGAACATACTCTGGCTCCACACAATAGATCAAATAGATCGTCAATTCTCGGCAAAGGACACTTATTCTTATTCATCTTCTCGTTCAACTTATGATAGTCGATACACATCCTCAAGGACCCGTCCAGTTTCTTCACGAACACCACGGCCGCACCCCAAGGCGAACTGCTTGGTCTAATAAAATTTCTTCCTTCTAGATCCACTTGCTGCACCTTCAATTCCTTTATCTCGGTCGGTGTCATCGTGCTAAGTAGTTTACTAAAAGGTTCGGCTCCTAGCACAAGGTCTATCTGAAACTCAACGACTCGTTTCTATGGTAGTCCTGTAACCAGCTCAAAAACATCTACAAACTCTCTTGCTACTCGAACCTGACTTAAGCCTTCTGCTACTTACATAGCTCTCAACAAAGCACAAGCACACCAGTCAGAATTCTCCACTGAGAATATGATTCAGTTATGCCTATCAGGGTGTCTCAACGATATTTTCCTATCCTGGAAAAATATCCTAGCCTCATATTTACCCAACCAATCCATACCCAAGATGATTCGGAAATCTACGAAATAATAAACATACAGACTACATGCAAACTTATGACCTAACAAATCAAGTTTCACGTCTCATCCCCAAAGTTGCATACCCTCCTATCGAATTCGCAACCCCTAAGAAAGTAACAAGGTATGTGGGTTCTAAACATAACCTATCAACCAAACTCTGAGATATAAATGAATGTGATACACCAGTATCAAATAGTATCCTAACTAGTATACTCTGAATCAAAAGCGTACCTTCCATCACAGTCTTTCCTTTCTCAATAGCAGTTAGCCTACCAGATGATGGTCCAATAGCAAAGACTTTTCCCCTGGCCACCCTGACTGGTTCTGGACACTGGTTCTTATAATGCCTAACCTGTCATAGTTAAAGCACTTCACGCTCTTCTTTTCTACAGCCTTCTTCCACTTACCTGCCCGGCATTTATGTGCATAATGACCCTTCTTATCACACTAGAAACAGAGCAGATCAGCCTTTGCCTTCTTGGCAGCCTCTCCCTTCTAGGATCCCTTCTTCATAAAGAACTTCATCTTCTTTCCCTGAGAACCCTGGGTTCAACTAGCTTTTCGTTCCCACAGATGGCTAGCATTTCCTCATGGCGGATTGCCATCTCCACAACATCATTACAAGGATCATCGAGATGTGGCAGGGTCGCCCTAGTAATCTCGGGTTTCAATCCCCGAATAAATTTCTCATTCCTCTTGATGATGGTGTCAATAGTGCCATACTCATATCTGGATAGCTCATCAAACTTAGTAGCATACTCAATTACTAACATCTCTCCCTACACCAAATCCTTAAACTTTCTCGACAATGTGAACTTAGCAACTTCGGACAAAACTCTCTTCTCGAATCTCTTTCGAAACTCGGCCCAAGTCAACTCTACCTCAGGAACTGCGGCAGTAACACTAATCCACCAATGGAGCGCTGCTCCCTGCAACTACTTAGAGGCTAGTCTCCTCTTCTCCTCATCATTCAATCCTAAGTCAGCGAAAATTCTCACACAATGCAACAGCCAATTCTCAACTTCTATGGCATTCTCCGTTCGCACAATTGGCTTCCCACCAAAATTGGTGTAATCTGTGCTCAACTTATCATAATTATTCCTAATTTGAGCCATAGGATTAGCTCCCCCAACGTTCCTAGCAACTCCAGCAGTTATTTCTGCTTACATAAGATTAACGAAGAACTGATACATTATCCTCATATCCACTGGGGGATTTCCTGCACCTACATTGGCATCTGCATTTTGATTAGCATTTTCCGGTCGACCTAGGTTCCTCCTAGTGAGTCGAGCATTTCCGTTTGTTGTGGTGCTTCCTCCACCGAGGTTTCCTCTTCTGTTTCCTGCCTCCAAATCTTCCTTTCTCGTAAATCTGCATACGAGCCTTAGTAAGATATAGAAGAACGGTCTAAGAGAGAGGGGAATACGTACTTATATATATCAAATACAGGTACGTTACTATAGTGTTAACCCAAAATCTCCGATCTTATTTTCTGATTCATTGGATTATGTTTTGAAAAAACTTTTAGGCTTAAATTTCTTTTAAGTTTTCATAAACTTATGCTCTGATACTAACTTGTAACATCCCCCACTTAGAGGCCCAAAACTAAAGGCTACGGATGTTGCAGTCATCCATAGTTATTAATCCTCGGCGACTATATACGGTAATGTTATATACATTGATAAAGCAGAAATACGTGAATATGGAAAAAAATTAAAATCATTAAACAATACTCTTATTCCATTTCAAGTCATTTCAAATTCGTTACATAATCCCAGATCCGAGAACTATGTTTAGAGAAAATATAATCATTAAACAAACGTCAAGAGCGACATATGAAAATGCCCCCTTGGATGATCAGAGTCTAATCATAGGCAATTAATCAACTTTTCCTTTACAACAAAACACATCGAAATCAAAAAGAAAAGAACTCCTAATAGCTAACCTGCCTCATGCACGTCTCTAGAAGCTTATTCGTCTAAAGAGGTACCTGAAAACCTCAACTTTAAAACTACTTAAAATTAATTGAGCACCCGAGAGTTTAAAGGGAAACACAAACTTCGATTCAGACATAAAGCTTGGTATGAATAATAACCTACCATCTCAAACCATTTAGATATTTAGTGAGACCACTCCACTTAGCATAACGGGTTTTCCCCTCACTAGTACTTTTCCAAAAATCTTTATAATAACCATATATTGTGCTCCTGCATCCACAATGGCTAAAATATAGCAATTTAAAATATTATGGTAATATGCAAACAAATAAGTTATTTTGGATTTCCCATCCCCATTCATTTGACTATCTATCTTAGTTATAGTTTCTAGGATCACTATTAACCTATTAGTTTTCATTAGGCTGACTAATAACTTGTTTACAGTTTATGGACTATCTATATGGTTTAATAGTTTTCATGAGATCTATAAGAACCTATCGGCCCCTGCCAATAACTCCATTAATTCATGGATTCTCCCTTAACCTATTGGTTTCTCCAATAACTTCTCTCATATCATAGTTTTCATGGGTTGACTAAGAAACTATTGACTTCTGTAAATAACTTAATCTGGATATAGTTTTCATGGGTTCGCTACAAACCTGTTGGCCCTTGGCAATAACTCTCATTAAACATAGTTTTCATGGGTTCATTATGAACCTGTCTAAACTGACAATTTCTTAATTAGTCTTTGGGCATCCTATATTCTGGTCTACCTGTCCTCTTGGATGAAACTCTATTCATTCAGGAGTTACTTAACTTATATTCACTACTAGGTCAACCAACCTGGTTATTTTTCCATTACTCCCCAAAATAAAGTTATGGGTCCATTACTTAGTGAATATATTTATAGAAGAAGCATATACACAAAAATAATACCAACATTTATGGTTTGATATCCTTGAAATCATTTTTTACTTGAAACATGGTTAATCCCTTTAACCTATTACTTTATCAAGGAAAGCTTCTTCAGAAACTCCAAATTTAAAAGCTGTTTAAAAGCTCTTTTATAGTGCCAAGGGTTTTACCTTCAAAAATTGAGATTGGTTTCATTGTTTGAAAACTAAGTCTTACGAAACCTTAGACCTTTACTTTCGAAACCATTGAAAAACCTCTTTTGAAAGAATTCAAATCTTCTTTTCAAAACACTAAGCATATGCCTTTCGAAAAACTTTAAAACATATCTTTCGAAACCATCAAATCATACCTATCGACAGTATTAAAGCATCACTTGCTTATTTATAAAAGCATAGCCTCGAAACCAATTGAAAGTAAGCCTTTCGAAACCATTGGGTTTAATCTTAAACATATCTTTTAGGTCAAACTGAATATAAATGAAAGTACCCTTTTCGAAACCATTAACCTTTAAGTAAAAGTGATTGGGAAAACTGATGGCTTCAGAACCATCCTTTCCAAAACATTAATCATTTATGTAAAATATTTGGAAGGATAGCTTCGAAACCCCTTTCAAAGCCATTTCCTTCGAAACCTTTATGTGGCTACTAGAGCCCCCTCGGAAGCTTTGGGAAGTGGCTTATTACATTTAAAAAAAAGCTACCTTTTGAACTCGTTGATGATTTCAATCCCTTCGAACGGCATAGAGAAGGTAGTAGGGTTTCGACTGGGTTCGAACTACCCTTTCAAAAGCATTGATTTAAAAACAAGGCAACTCATTCAAAAGCTACCCTTTCGAATAAAAAGATGGCAACTTCTTTGAAATCTATATTAAACCCTTTTGAAAGCATTCTTTTAAAACAAGGCAAGTGGCATTTCTTTGGATAGTAAAACAAAGATCCTTCGAAAGCTATTTAAAGTGGTCTCAACCCCTTTAAAACCTTGGTTTCGACTCCATACCTTCCGCCTTTCTCCAATCCACTACATATCTAGGCATTGATACCATGTGTATTAGTTTTGACTTAGATGGGGGCGGAGGTATGTAGTCGAAAGGATACTACTGGATGTGGCGAAACAATAAGCTTATGCAAAACTGTTTTTCTTGAATTTTTAAGTATTGCTTTTCAACTAACTTGCCCGTTTGTAAAAATATGATTGGTTGCGATAAACTTTATCAAAATCATTTATAAAAGACTACTGAATTTATTCAAAAATTAATTAAGGATAATTAACAAAATAGCCCTTCCCTTTAACAAAACAATTAAGACATTTAAGCCTCCATCTTAAATAATTTAACTTACCTAGTAAATTACTTTGGAAAAATTCGCAAAAATTATCAATATTCACTTTTATTATGTTATCTAACATATATAAGTTTTGGACCCAAATTCCTTCATATTATTATCTAAATTAATTTCTCAACCCAATTATTCATATTCTCCTTTGAAAATTCATAATAAATTATCCATAGCTTGGATAATTAAGAAAAATTAAACCCATCTCCAAAATAATGTTTTACATAACATATTAAATCCTCACGGCATACATAATCCAGTAAATACGATTTTTACCTAAAATCGAACCAAATATTTATCAAAAATCTTGTTTAAATCAGACATATCATAAAATCCATACATATCGTTATCAAAAACCATTATAATGGATTTAAACTTAAACCTGAAATCAAATACCCTTTTAAAATGAAAATAGAGATGGTTTTGATTGTTATTCACCTTGATTAGGACAAGGAACTTGAGATTTGATCTTTGATTAATTCCCCTTGCATGATTGCTTAGCTTTAATTGATTTTTCCCCTTTTCTTTCCTTAGGTTATGGCGGCTTGATCTTTCTAATTTACATTTTAGAATTTTTGAAATGTGGACATGTAAAGAAATGGGAACATGGCTCTAGGGGTTATGGGGTCATGGTGACGGCTAATCACCATAATGCCCTTTCCTTATTAATTATCTAAAGAAACCATTTCCATAATTCATTCTTTTTGTTTAATTAAGCACGGCCCTAATTAGACTTTCAAATCTCAATCCCTTTATCACTCTAATATTTACATTATTCTATTTTATTTATCTAATTAAATCTCTTGAATAATGTTATTAAAAATTAGGGGTGTTACATTTCACATTGGTAAAGTAAAGCTCATTCAAGCTCAATAAGGCACACATACACCAGAGGATGGGGTTCCGCAACAATCAACGAGTATCCTTTCGAAAGATACCTTCCACATTTAAACCTTTTACGTTTCAACTCTTTTAAAGCCCTAAAGATTCACCTATCGACAGAGTCGAAAGCCCATGTCCAATCCTAATTGCAACAGTGCATCAACAATAAAGTGGAGAGCGCATCTACATCTTTCAACCAGCTCGAAAGCAATCAACTTATATTTTAAAGCAAAGTGAAGAACGCCTTAACATTAGCGATTGCGAAAGGTCATCAATGTACTCCTTTCGACTACGTCGAAAGATCTAATTCAAAAGGTTTAGCCAGCTCCTATAAAAAAGACCCTAGGTGTACTGTTTTAGGGATTCAAATTCATTCACTTCATTCTTGTATTTTTTTGAATTTTTAAACCCTAATTCTAAAATTAGATTGGGGATTCAACTACTTTGTATACTTAAATTTCAAATAGTAAAGGAATATATTGCTCAAAGCAAGTTTATGTTATTCTTGGGTATGTTAACTGATTCAAAGTTTTTATATGATTTCGATTATAATCTGCTTGTATCAACATAATCAAAAGGCCACCTTTCAAGGGAAGACAGAAACTCTCAACTAAACTAAAACCATTAGATCATTAGGTTCTTACCTCAATCCACCTTGACCACTTTGAAAGGAGGTTTCTACAGGGTCCTAAATTAACTGAACTAGTTCGAATGGTATTTCTGAAGAGGGGTTCAGTGATTCGACCATGTCAAAAGGTATTAAAAAGGAATTTTAACTGCCTTAACCTTTTCAGAAGGTGGTATTAAAGGAGGTCCAAGTCATTTAGATTTTTAAGTAAAGGGATCGAAAGGTTTTAACTATCACCATCTGTACGAAAGGTGTAAACTGCCTTTAACTGTTCAAAGGAAGGTTTCGATGGGAGCACTTCTACTTTAAACTCTATTTTGGGGTGTTGACAAGTTTTCATGTTAACAATAATCAAATACCCCATATAGGTTTATTCTTTATCAAAGAGATTTTTACTTTAAATAGATGTTTGCTTTTATTAAACAACTACCTATAAATCTTAATATTTTCATACAAATAATAATTATCGAATAACACAACAATTCATCTATGCATACATCAAGCAACCATCTAATTTTCAAATTCATGCTAACATTTAATTGGCCATAAATCTCTGAAACAATATTCTACTTTATACAAAAATCAAGCTTTCAATATCCCTTGCAGTAACTACACTACCGAAGACATCGAAGGGTCTTGTTGTTATTATCGAGTAGGTTTCAAACTCTCAAGTGTTAATTCCTACCCAATATAAATTTTTCATTGTTAATAAAAATTTCAAAATCACAAAGAAATCATTAACCAATTAAACCAAAAAATACAAGACAAACAAATTATTGTGCTCAGTGCAAGGCAGTCTATTAGTTTCAGCTACACAACTCAGAAGACTAATGGATCAGGACACAACAATTCAGTCCTAAGCCATTTGAGGTCTAATCCACACTATCTATTAAATCTCACTCTTGACAAAAAGCAAGTGCTAAATTTTAGCAACAATTTCATAACAATAGTTTGTATAGTAATTCAAAAAATTTAAAAATGTGTCCAGATGTTTATTCGCAATAACCATTTATGTTTTATCCTAAATATGAAATAATTTCTAAATTCTACCCTGCAGCCTAAAGGACAAGACTCTATGTCTGTCTAGGAAAAGATTCATATCTCAAATATCTTATATTGTTTTGATCCTTAGCTCCGATACTAAGCTATAACGCCCCATCTCTATACCCATACTAACAAAGAAAATTACATACTAATATTATCCACTAATATGAAGAATAAGGATGGATAGGAGCGACCAACCATGAATATTCCCTTATGTCAACATTGACACGTTTAATTCTACCTTATGAATCATATATGACATCTATGGTAGCGGCGCAAAGCAATAAACACATTGGCTAATAATAATAGAACAATATATAATATATCACAGAGGTCACATAATCAAAATATGATGGAATACATAATATAGACATGAATATGCATACATAAGTAAGTCTACAATCAAAAGTAATAGACTCACATAATACAAATATATATTTACACACACACGCTGTTAACGTAAAAATCGACGCTAACACCCCGGTGTGAGTATTAGTAATGTGAAAGCACCACCCGTTGGTACGGGAACTAGAAATAAGCAGAAAATATCAGAAAAGTAAAGAGACAACAGTTTTATAGTGGTTCGGCTCGAAATTAAGCCTACGTCCACTTTATCTTCTTTATTGATGATTCGGTTACAACACTTTACAATACACTTTGATTACAACACACTTTAGACGAGTAGCTAGAACTTTGATGGAAGAGAGCTCTTTGAATCCATGTCGGATGTATTAGATCTTCTCTTGAAGTTCGTTGAAGCGTCTTCGGTGTTTGGAGTGCTTGAAGTGTTGGATGAGTCGAAAAAACAGCAGAGTATCGACGTTTTAGAAATGAGCCAAAAGTCCTCTTGAAGTTGGAGTAGGTGGAGTATTTATAGGTGAAGTCCGGACAGGTGTTAGGTCGTGAACGACCTAAGATAGGTCGTAGGTCGCCAGTGACCTAAGGAGCACAGGCTACGACTTAGTAGTTTTGCACTGGATCATTTGATGGAGGTTGACAAGTCATAGGTCGTGAACGACTTAAGGTAGGTCATAGGTCGTAGGTCGTAGGTCGCGTGCGACCTAGTGGGCATGTTTTGCGGCTTAACAGGGTGCACTTGATTTGTCTGAATGAAGTGGCAAGTTGTAGGTCGTGAGCGACCTAAGATAGGTCGTAGGTCGCTGTGATGTCAAGTTGCTAGAGCTTTAGGTCGTTGAACTGTTCCATCTTTAGGTCGTTGGGCTGCTTTGTGATGTTAGGTCACTCGATCCTTTAGGTCGTTGGAGAAGTTAGGTCGCTAGGTCGTTGGAGAAGTTAGGTTGCTAGGTTGTTGGAGAAGTTAGGTCGCTAGGTCGTTGGAGAAGTTAGGTCGCTAGGTCGTGAGAAGTTAGGTCGCTAGGTCGTGAGAAGTTAGGTCGCTCCATCCTTTAGGTCGTTGGAGAAGTTAGGTCGCTAGGTCACTGAGTGTTAGGTCGCAAAGTTTTAGGTCGCCCCAAAAAGAGGAGTTAACACACTCGCACACACACACACACACATAGGTCGTTTAGATCCTAGATCTTTATGCCTATTGTATACTTTGTATGAGGTATTGACCTTTATGCTATTGTATGTAAGTTAGTATGTATGTATGTATCTCCATAAGCTAGCTCAACATCGACGGTCAATGAGTCCCAGCACCCAAAATGTCTCGACATGACCTAAGTATTAATAAATAATAAATTGGTCAGGCTATCTCCAAATCAACAAATGTGAGATCATGGGTGATAGTAAGTAAATTTCAATAATATAGTCATAACTATATAATATGCCTACGCCAAATAAAAAATGCCATAATCACAATAAATCACCATGTATTAAAAATGTATCATGCTGATTACAAGCAATCATCTCAAATATGAAGAATCAAAATATCACATAAATCCAAATCAAAAGACAAGCATGAAAGTAAGTCAAAACCATAAGACAAGCATAAAGCGAGTATAAACTGAAAAATGAGTATGAAAAATTCCAAAATCAAAAGACGAGCATGAAAGCAAGTAAAAACCAAATGACTAGCATGAAAGCAAGTCAAAATCAAGTGATAAGCATGAAACCGAGTTAAAACCAAAAGATAAGCTTTAAAGCGAGTCATTGATAAGAAGAACACAAAGGCAACGCCGATCGAAAGATGAGCACGAAGGCTACGCCTACCATATGACGAGCCCGTAAGCCAAGCCAACCAGTAGACGAGCACGAAAGCTACGTCGAAGTGATCATTGCTGATCAAAAGTGTCAAATACATTCAATTAGTAATCAGACGAGTATCGCCCCCAATGTCCCATAATCACTCGGTGATACTTGAATATCTACTAAAAGATCGTAGATTCCACTCAAGTAAAATATTCTATCAAACGGGTCAACGAATTAAGTGATAAAGTGATATATGTTCCATTTCACTTGTACTACTAAACCTTCAATTAGAGTTCTCATTTTATAGAAGTAATATTTTTATATAGAAATTATATATATATACATATATATATTGTGTTATGCCACAAAGTGAATCAAACAATAGTGATCACACAACATAAGGTAGATGTTCTGTTATCTTACTTTTCACACAACACATAAAAAATCACCTGTTGTCTGAAGAGCCTCCGAAATCTTTCAACTGTTGTCTGAATAGCCCATGAAATCTTTATGAAAATGCTTGTCGTCCAGACAACATTTTATCCATTGTCTGATTTAAGTTATCAAATTTTTTACTTTTGGCTCCATCTTTTCCCTCTCAATTATTTCATGGCCGTTTTTTATTCTTGTTTCCCTTCTTATATTTTTTTTACCCCTTTATATTTTTGTTTAGTCCATATCTCGATACAATGCAAATGCCCGTCTCCTTCTCATCTTCAACTTAGGGTTTTATGAAATTGATGTTGTCTCCTTCTCGTCTTCTCGTCTTTTTGCAAATCCGATACTCTCTCACTCTCAATTTGGGTTCTATCACATCTTCTAGAACTAGGGTTCCTAATTGAACTCGATTGCTACTGATTGGTACGTGATTTTTATTATCTTTTGATTTTGTTGGAACTCGATCTATAATTATGTCGATGATGATATGGGTACTTATATAGGTTTTGGTTTCCTAAATTTTAATTTTTAGATTTTTATATGAAATGGCTCTTATGATTTACTAACTTGTTCTTTGTATATATGCTTCAAAACTTAACTTGGAGTACACTTTGGTTATTGATATGTGTACTGATCTTTACTTCAACTATGGATTTCTCTACTGTTTTAATTTTCTTATTCATCTTGGTATGATTTGTGGCACTGCCTTGTTTTAATTTATGGCACCGCCTTGTTCAATTTTTGGCATTTGCTATTTTAATTTGTGGTACTTGCTTGTTTTAATTTATGACAAGCCAGTGCACAACACTACCTTGTCAACGTAGTGCACACTAGTGATGCCTTGTTTATGTACTTTGATAGTCCATGTTGCTTTTGCTATGATGGTCTATGTTGCGTTTGCTGTTGCTTTTGCTGGTTCATGTAGCTTTTGCTGGTTTCTTCTTATGCTATCTTGGTTCATCCATACATGTTGTTGGTTTGTGAGTTGTTTGTATATACTTGTATAGACTTGTATATACTTGAGCTTGAACTAATTCAGTTCTGAACCATTTTGAGTTTCTGAACTATGCTGTTGAGTTGCCTTTCTACTCATTATGCACATATATACATGTATATACATATGTGTATATATGTATATTAGTGTGCCTAGTTATTCGTTTGTATATTTCACTTTGAAAAATTAAATCTTTTCTCTTGATCTGCCACATACTTAAACTATTTTGAGATACATATATGTGCATATAGTACATATATGTACTTCATTTGATAGTTCATGTGTACACTTGAGTTCCACTTGCATTACCACGTCCGAGTTCATGTGTACACTTGAGTTTATGTCCGAGTTAGTGTACACTTAACCTCATGTGTACACTTGTCCCTGCCTTATACTTGTTGTATTCTCGATGGTTTCAACTTCCACTTATATACATACATACACATGTATGTATATATGTGTGAATGTTTGTGGCACTGCCTTGTTTTAATTTGTGGTGCTTGCTTGTTTTAATTTGTGACAAGCCAATGCACTACCTTGACAAGGCAATGCACATCACTGCCTTGTCAAGGCAATGCACACTAGTGATGCCTTGTTTGTGCACTTTGATTGTCCATGTTGCTTTTGCTATGATGGTCCATGTTGCTTTTGCTAGTCCATGTTGCTTTTGCTGGTCCAGTTGCTTTTGCTAATTTCTTGTTAAGTTGTCTTGGTTCATCCATACATGATGTTGGCTTGTGAGTTATTTGTATATACTTGTATACACTTGTATATGCTTGAGCTTGAACCAATTTGAGTTTCTGAACCATTTGAGTTTTTTTGCTTTGCTGGTCCAGTTCCGTATACACTTGTATATACTTGAACTTGTATATTACACTGGTCCATGTTGCTTTTGCTAGTGCACTTCCGAACCATTTTGAGTTTTCTGAACCATTTTATGTGCATTTGCAGTTGTTTTGCCTGAGCTTGTTTATGTGCACCATCTTGAATTCAATTCTGAACCATTTTGAGTTTCTGAACCATTTTATGAGCATTTGCACTTGTTTTTTTGCCCAAGTTTGTTTATGTGCACTATCTTGAATTCAGTTCTGAACCATTTTGAGTTTCTGAACCATTTTATATGCATTTTCACTTGTTGTTTTGCCTGAGCTTGTTTATGTGCACTATCTTGAATTCTTGCCTAGTTGTCTTGATTGCATTTCCTGGTGCAAGTGTGCATTTTCATGTATATACACACATACATATATATGTATATATGTGTGTGTGAGAATGTTTGCTAATTCGATTGCTATGTGTGTGTGCACTGTTGGTTGAATCCATTACGACTGGTTTGTACTTGTACTTGTATATGTGCCTGGTTTGTTTTGATTGTTTTGCTGCCTGGTTCAAGGTAGTGTTCAGATACTTTTGATTGTTTTGCTACCTAGTTTGTACTTGTATATATGTGCACCTGAGTTGAGCACGAGGAGGTTTGGGCTTGACCTGGTGAACATTTGCACTGTGTTGAGCCTTCAGGCTTGACCTTTGCAACAGTTTGTGAGACTTAATCGATGCCCGACCTTGTGATATTCATAGTGATGCACTGTGCATATCATAAGTTGTCCATGCACAAATATATTTTGTCCTTGTCTAAAACATGAAGAGAAAACAAACCCATAAACTGAGGCAGTATTAAAATTCAAATTCAGTTTTATTTTTGCAATTTAGGTTTTTTTTCCTTTTTCATTTTACTGCATTGGTTATTTGTTAGGTATAGGGGATGGCTGGACACAAGTTGGAACAAACAAATCAAGATCAACATCAAAAAGAAAATCGAGTGTGTATGAGTAAAAAATGTTATATATGAGAGTGTAGAGAAATTTTGTATACATGAGAGTGATATTGAAAGTGGTATTGTATTTGAAAATGTAAGTAGAGCGATAGTGAAAGTGGTATTGTATTTGAAAATGTAAGTAGAGCGATAGTGAAAGTGGTAATGTATATGAATTTGATTTGAAATAAAATATTTGTTTAAATAAAATTGAGATTCATTTATTTCATTTTGCAAATATTTATTTCATTATGTGAACAATTATTCATATCAGTCAATATTTATATGTTGTCTAATAGGAATTTCTAGAAATGATACTATAACATCAGACAACATATTGGTTTTTTGTTACGTTAGTGCATATCAGACGATGGGGCATATCTGTTGTCTGATGTGCAATGAGACGGTGCGGGATTTAACGACAGATAGATATGCAATCAAACAACGGAGCATATCTGTCGTCTGATGTGTTTTCACAAAGTGTTATCATCTTTCGACCACTATTATTATTAAAAGATTTATAATATTCTTTGTTCATTGAAATGCTTTTAAATCTAAGATTTAAATCAATATTTTGAAACCCGAATTTTGAAATCAATAATATTATATATATATATATATATATTCTAAAAGTGATTTTAAAATGATATATTTTAATATAACAGTTTATAGATAATTTTCATACTATATATACATATACTTAATATATATATATAAATCATTCTAAATAGATTAGAGTAATGAAATTCCCCAAAAATATGAAGCCATTAAAATTTTAAAAATCAAAGAAATCAAGAAAGAAGAAGAAACATAAGAAAACAGGAGAAAATAGGGAAACATATTTGAAGTTGAACGACCTGGAGCTTTCACGCTCCATGATACTCGATCGGATGACTATGGACTCCTACCGATCAGCCATTGACGGTCGAACGGTTAGGTTTCCAAGATCCTAAAAGCTCCAAGCATCATCTCTAGCAATGAATACACAAATTTCGGCAACTGAAACTATAATATATGTAATATAATTTACACCAAGTTCAGCATGCAACATGTATTCATCAATTAACCACACAAGTATTATATTTTAAGGTACTATAAGAGGTTTAACAATGTTTCAAGCATCAGATTTTTACATTAATATTTTAACAAATAATGATTAGAACAATAATCATCCAATAATCACAACCAACAACATGCAACTAGAATTAGGGATAGTATTGAGAATTACTCACCTTTCTTATTTTGATTAGTAGTCAAAATACCCACTACAGCTTATTTCCTCTTAACCAAACACTCTAATATTACTCAGTCAAAATAACAGAAAAACACATTTCAACATACTGTAAAATTGGAAATACTGTTTCCAATAAGATGTATACATGTATGAGATTACTACTTGAGATTATTAGTTTTCGAAAGGTTTTTAATTTGACTTGATCTATAGAATTGAAAGTTTTGTTCTACGTTTAGGAAGAAGCAAGAAAAAAGTTTTGCCTCTCTCTATTTACTATAAGTTTTGAAATGAATGTACACTACTAGCCTTAGCATAATTTTCCTTTGGAAAATTATTTTTGGCCTTTGGGTTTCAATTATCAATCCAACAAGAAATATAATCTACTTATTTTAATTTGTTTCACTAACTGGGCTTGGGTCGTGAATGAACCCAATAAGAAAAGAATTGTTTCTATTTCTCTAATGACCTGTCCTCTCGACCACCGAATGTCGATGCTAATACATCTACAGTATTCGTGTGTCGAGCATCCAAGTGCCGAAAGGGCGAATTGTTAGGATGAAATAAAAAGAAAAAGAAACAGAACAACGAAGAAGGAACATGATATTAGAATCTCACAGCTGAATGATAATATATAATATCAAAAGAACAGTACAAAAGGGTTACATAAATACAGAAATTTCAAAGTTACAAAACCTAGTACTATCATCAGCTTAGACAGTTATAATAACCTGTCGTCACAAACGTCGATATATACAATAGTATTGCAGCGGAAATAGGAATACTAAGTGTTTGCACAAAAAATGGGCAAACACCTCCAAGACGTTGTAATAGGGCTGTGATTACTGCTTGTAGTATACAGCTATTGTTTGATGAATTTTAGTTGTGGGTGTATGTGGTAGAAAATCAGTAGTTTGCAATAAAGAATAAATAAAGGACTGAAATGTAAAAAGACATAGAATTTATAGTTGTTGGGTATAAATGTGCCTACATCCACTGCTCCTCCTTTATTATCTCTTTCATATCCGATTACAAGTACAAGCTTTGTATATGAATAAACTTGTTGTTGGAGCTAAGGGTTTTCCCTCTCAAATTTGTCTGCCATTGTTGATGGAAGCTTCATTATTTGTCTCTCCATCCCTTTTTATGATGCCATATGCCTAGTATTTATAGAGTGCGGTTGTGAGGAGAGGCAGCTGAGTACATGGCTTCTAGGCTTTGATTAACCTTCCTTCACTTGAAATTTGGTTCAACCTTGTTGTTGTTCCACTGCTTTGGGATGCTAGTTGAATACTATCTTGATAGCTCCCTTTAGTCGCCCATCCCAACCTTGGAATCCAGAATGTTGGATCGAGTAGGTTCAGCCCCGGGAGGACAGAAACGGGTGGATCCAGCCCTAGAAGGGCTGGACCAGGTAGGTCTGGTGGGTCCGGCCCTAGAAGTGCTGGACCAAGTGGGTCCGGGCCAGGCGGAACCGGCCTGCGGTAGGACCAGATGGGTCCGGCACTAGGTTGCCGGAGTAGGGGTTGATCCGGTAGTGCCGAACCAGTTGGTCCCTGGTCCGGCACTGTGTCGGACCAGGGGGGTCCGACCAAGTGTCGGACAAGTGTCCAGTCCCAGACGGCCGGAAATATGCGGGTCCGGCCGTCATAGGCCGGACCAGGCTGTTCGGCCTTGCGAGGCCGAACCTGTGCGGGTCCGGCCCTGCTGGGCCAGACTCAACAGAGCTGGACCCATGCGGGTCCGGCCTGGGCTGTTTTGGCCCTGCGTGGCCGAACATGTGCGAGTCCGGCCCTGCTGGGCTGGATCTAGCTGGTCCGTCACTGCTGGGCCGGACCTATGCGGACCTGGCCTTGTTGGGCTGGATATGCGGTTCGGCCTTGCTGGGATGGACCTTTGCGGACCTAGCTATGCAGGGCAGGTCCTTTGCTAGTCTAGGCGGGGCCGGGCCTTGGCAAGAGGTGGTCTCGAAGGCTTTACAGTCAGACCTTGTTAGGCAAATCTTAAAATGATCATATCTTACAAACCGTTAGTCGGATTGAGACACAGTTCGGACCTATGCTCACATCTTGACCTTGCGAATATTTCTAAGCAGCTCTGAGTCTATTCCAGGACTTTGAAAAAAAATTCTTTGACTTTTTATATTAACTATGCGGTGGGCGAGAATGCCCACAACATTTTCCCCCCGAAAGTATACTTTCACAAATGCAAAGTATGCTTTGTTTGATCTAGGGTTGCCTTACTAGTATTGTAGGTGTCATCCTGATGTTTGACTATCCACATCTCATCTTCGTCCCCAAGATGAGTTTCCTTTCGTTAACCGGATGTGATGCTTCGTTTGTCTGTTCGTCACTTGACGCCGTTTTTAATTATCCTTCATTTGGCAGGGTGGTATTTTCCTTAGCCTTCCTATTTCCGGCTTCAAGGCCTTGAGTAGTATGTGGACCCGGTGATATTCCCTTCGTATTATTTGAATTGGGACCTATGATGTGGAATTTCTGGTTCCGACCATCGTATGGCCAGGTTGAGTGAGCACGGCTTTACCATCTGATTGCTAAGTTTGCATATTTCTTCATTAATTTTTTTCATGCTTGGTCAAGGTTAATTATTGATGGAGTAATGATTTTCCATTGGAGGGTATTTGTAAGTAAAATATTATGCATAGCGTTATTGAGTGGATGTTGGCTACGTCTAACCAAGCTGGGCTAATAGGCTTATGTTCCATCTAATCTAATAAAGTGATAATATTTAGAGTAATTCCTTGCTCCTCTATTAGCTCTTCCAGGACTTGCCCCCAGGCACATTTTATAAGATTATCTTAGCCAATTTCCTTGGTAGTTTGCCTGCTGTTATCTCGTGTATCAGTTTGAAGTTGACTACTGGCGAGCGTTAATAGGGTAGGTGTCGGGTCTAAGCGAGTGGTCCTGGCTCCTTTAAGCAGAGCTTAAAGAAATTTGTCGGCATTGTGAATTAGGAGTTATATTATCAGTCCGATTTATGCCGAGTATCGCAATCAGATGCCTCCGGCGTGGGGTATTTATTGGTGACTTCGGCTTGCTATCCCTGCATTGATCAGGTGGAATCAATCTTTCAACTCAAATGTCCCGTTGGCTTTGGCGGTAAAGGATCGTCCTATTCTATTGACTTTACCTACAAGTTTAGGGTCCATTCAGGCCTAGTGTGGTTAAGGACTTTCATCCTTGCCTTAAAATTAGTTACAAACTATTAGTACATTTTTAATTGGAATTTTACCATAGATGTGTTAGAGTCATCCCACGTGTCCTCGGGATTGATTTATTAGGTAAAGGTATCAAGCTATTTGTGTTAAAATAGACTTTGATATGAATTAATTACATTCGGAAGTTTAGAAATCGAATCACTTCTGTTTAGAGAGGTCCTTATCATTCGAAGTGATTCCCTATTATTAAAGTTTAGAGAGTAATTTGGGGGATGTGGCAGTCCACAAATACTCATCGCATCCTCTAGGGCACCCTCTAGCGACATTGTCAAAAGTCGGCAGGGAGCGCTCATTATTTGTCTGGGTTTGCCCGAGTATAATGCACTTGGTTGCTTCTCACAACATGTTGCCTTGTATCATCAATAGGTTTTAAACTTACGAACTTAAGGTCATGATTCCAATGTGCTATTACCAAGCCGAGTGGTTGTGTATGTGTATATCAAGGGGTGAGGTGGTGCTATGCCCCCAAGTATTTGTTATCGAATTTAGCTTATCTTACAAAAGTTAATCTTACCTTTGCACTGAGGTTTTCTCAGGTTCCATAAGTGTGCTCAGCTTTAGGAGAATACATATAGTTTCTTGAGCGAAGATGGTTGGAAGGGATATTCTAATTCTTGTGGCAATGTTGGATTGATGTTCCGCTATCTCTGACGGAGTTGAGTCGATGCTCCGTTTCCTCTGGTGGAATAGAAGCGAATGAATATCCTGTTGTGGTTGGCACAGTGGAATTCATATTTCTACTATCTGTATGTAATTCCACAAGACTAAAAGAAATTGTTAGAAGCTTCTAGTTTAAGTACAATGAACTATATTCTCCATCATGATAGTCCTTCTAAACTTAAGATTCGTGTCACGTAAGTTACTTGCCCTGATTATGGATTTTGATGACATATGGTTTGTCAGCCCAACCTATGTTCCAAAGGAGTGTAACTTTTGCGACTGCCGTACTTAAGATTTAGAGCCGAGATTCGCACACAGTAACTACCAAGGCCATTATGGCCTGTATCGTGAGTATTATTCGATTTACCATGGCCCGGCTAGCATGGATGTCGATCGTCAACTACGAACTATCCCTGGCTATAGCCATTCCTTAATCGTAGGATTTATTATCGGTTTGCAGTTGCCGACGAGCCAAACACCAATGATAAACTGCCTAGGCTATAATCGTGCTTAATCCGTGCCTTATAGTCGGTTTATCATTGCTGGCTGGGAGGGACGATTGTCAACAGTGAACTACCCAGGCTATTTTCGTACCCTTAGTCATTGTTATCTTGCTTTCACTACTACTGGCGAGAGCTTGCGATTGATCACAATAGGAAAAATATCAGACAAACAATCGAGCAAAACATCAATTTTTGCAGTGGTTTGGATAAAATATGCCTACGTCCACTGTCTTTCTTTTATTGTTTCAAGTGATACATGCTTTTTACAAGCTAAGAGAAGTAATGGTGGAGATGCTGGAGATTCCTTCCTTTCCCCAACACCTTTTATGTCAACTGTCGACGGAATGTAAGCTCCGTTATGGAGATCCTTATGAACAACAACTGGTCCTTCCCAAACTGGATCTAGTGCGCCTGGACGGGGAAAGACTTGCTTGAGAACAATATCTCCCTCTTGTAACTCTTGGGGTTTCACCTTATATTTGTATTGTTTTGCCACTTTCCGTCTGCGGTCTTGAGAGCGGTGTTATTCCTTCTTTCTTCAATTAGGTCTAAGGACATGTTGAGGAGCTCCTCGTTTCCAGATTATAATGTGTCTTACGATGTGAAGGGACAACTATTTCGACCGGAAGCATGGCCTCAGCCCCGTATGCTTAGAGCAAATAGAATATGTCATGTTGCTGTTTTGTAGGAAGCTTGGTAGGCCCATTAGTGTCGTGGTGTAACAACCCAAAATTTAACCAGTAATAATTAATTTTTTAATTAACTAAATAATAAAATAACTTTGTGAAATTATCAGAATTGACCCACATGAGTTGCACCATTGTGTCCGTGGTAATTTTCTGGTCAATTTCCATATATAGAATGTTAGAAACCGAGCTAATATGAACAAGTTATATGATAAAAAAAATCCAAAAAAAATTAAAAAAACATAAAATAAAATATATTGGCTAAGTCGACCACCAGGTCGACCTAACCTTACCCTAGGTCGACCGACTGGTTGACCTGGGTATAGGGGCGGTCGACCTGGCGGTCGACCCGCCTTAGAAATTAGACAAAGGAAAATTCCTTCGTTTAGTAACGTTTATTAGCGTATTTTCTATGTGTTTTGCATTCTTTAACTCAATCTAGTCCTTCCATTCTTGCACCCAATGGCTCCTATTCAGCCTATGACGTGGTTGCATCCTATTCAGTCCCCAAATCCAACGGTCTGAGATCTACTTCTACCCCTATAAATAGAACCCTAGACCTAACACTTTTTCTCATTCTAGATTTTCTCCGCCTGGGTTCACCTTTTCAGGAGGGACCCTAAAAGGAATAATTTTCCAAGGAGAGAATCTTTTCAATAAAAATATTTTAACAACCCCAAGTGGATCCGTGAAGGCCTAAAGGGAAAAGCTAAGGACCAGAAGTGAGTGATTATAATTATTTTAAGATTTATTTAAGTAATTTAAAATAATAGGGTTTCCAATAGTTGTAGTTTTACTACGATTTTTGGAATAGCCTTTTCAGTAGTTTATTTATAGTTTTTAGAATTATTTTTAGTCTATTTCCTTTCAGCTATTCTTTACGGTAATTTTAGTTTATTTCTATTTATAATTTATTACTGTTAAGCATAGTTTTTATAGATTTACAGTTTATTTATAGTATTTAGGTTTATTTACTATTATTTATTTCATATTTACATCTTTTTCGACGTTTTGGAATTTATACAAGCGTCTATTCTCTTCATCCCCCATTTCTTCGCGTATGGACTAGAATAAATTAAACGCGAATATGGATTATATAAGTAAGAGTATTGAATGAAGAAAATAAGATGTAAATTATAAATACTATAATAAATAATGGAATCGGACTGCAATAAATAATGGAATTAGACTGTAATAAATAATGGAATTGGACTGTAATAGATAATGGAATTGGACTGAAATTATGCCTAATTATAAGTAGAATTGGACTAATTAAAGATAATTGGCATAGTTATAATTTAGAACTATAACTAAATAGAGTAAAAGATGAAAGAAGCTTATTTTCACACTTAGACCTTGGGTTAAGTAATAAGCATGATTATAACGTAGGTTATAATAAGAAAAAGAACATAATACGGCTTATTTTAAGACTTAGGATAAATTGATAAGCACATATAGAGTAGAGAAAAGTGTAAATGCTTATTTAAATAATTTACTTAAGCTAATAAGCATAGATGAGAATAGGACCTGTACCAAATATGTAACGACCCACTATTTTGGACCATTCAAATCGACAATAAAACCACACATGTCTGACTTGAATAATTAAAAATACCGAATTGTTAATTTATATTTGGCAAAACTCAGAATATACAGTAAATAAAAATAATCACAGATCACAGACACAGAGTAATATAATAATGCAGCGGAAACAAAGAAATAGTAGTTCATGATGCTACTATATAAATACATCAGAGTTAAGTGAGATACAATAGGAATACCAAGATACAACGGGAGAAATAGTATGATAATCGGGAACAACTCAGAATACAACTGGAACCAACTAGAGGAATAGATATCAGGTTCTTCTAAGCAAAACTCCAGCTCCAAAGGTGAGTCTCAAATGTTGTATCACTCAGTCTGACCCGAGCGTAAAGCAAAACACAAAACACTCGAGTCAGGACATACATAATTATACAAATGTAAACCAACTCAAGTGAACTGTAATAAAGGTACAAGTAACTTAAAGAATGCTTGGGATCGCCCATTTTTTAAGGATCCGTTAAACTATCTACTATGCAGTAATATTCGCTATTATAATAATGTCTAATCATAAAATAAACATACTTTTAAATAGCGTTAAGGCTTTACATTTTCCACCTTAACACGTAAAAAGAAAATAGTCTACACAGTACCTGCATATCTCGAAAGGCTATGAGAAGATACTCCATAGGTACGACACAAATAGAAACTCGTAGTAAAGCTCGATATGGTAGGTGACATGGCACACAAGGCAATGCCAAGGTAGATATACCAACTACGCACACGGACTGATGGAAACGCATAGCAGCCACTACCGCTCCACCTCGGACAACACTCCCAAATCAAGGGGTGCACCAAAACAATCACAAAGTAATAGAATGGTATCGAAGAAGTGTGTCCGATCAGAGGTGCTACCTCATTGGCCTGAGATCGCTCCTGTTTTAGCCACCTTATGCCAACTCACGGGAGTTGGGTCCACGCATATACCTTAGGATCGTCGCCACCATCCTACTTCATTCTGGAAACTCCACCGCATACACAGTTGTTAAAGTGGTTTTCGGTATCGACAGAGAGTATGTCCATATCCGATCCCGGTCTCTTTAACAACCAATCGTTATTATAACTCGTGGTTATAAATTTTAAAATAGTTTATGTTCCAAATCAAAATACATCCTTTAAACCATTTCAAAATCATATCATTTATATAAAAATAATACATACTTCCAAACCCAAAACATATCCATTTCAAAACCAATTCAACAATATATCATTTCCATTTCAAAAATCAAAGCAATAATATATCATTTAAATTCCAAACTAAATCAATATATTTCTTTCAATTTATTTAACTTGAAATATTCTTTTAAACCATCTTAATTCAAACCACCTTATAAAGTCATATCCTTAAATCTTTAATTTCAACAAGTTCAAATTAATATATATTTAAAGACAATTCTTAATTAAATACAATTCCAATTAATTTCATTTCCAAACCATAGTACTTTCAAAGTCATAACACTTCTGAAACCAACTTTTTGAAACCAAAATACTTGGAAATCATAACACTTGAAATATTGTCATTAGGACCTCATAATACTTAGAAAAATCATAATACTTCTAAATTAATATTCATTACCAAAGTTATAACACTTTTAGTTCATTCATTCAATTATACCAATTTCAAACATTGTATTAACTCATAAATTTCAAAGTGGTTTATATTCAAATCAAAATAATTCATTTACACCATTTAAATATGAAGTCATTATACTTACAAATCAAATATTTAATTCTCAAAAATTTAACCTTTTCTGAGCTCCTTTATTCACTTAAATACTTCAAACAGTTTAAATTTCAGCTTTCGCAGCACTTAGAAAATGCTCCGGTAAGTTACATTTGAAAATAATTCAAATCAGCAAAGACAGCATTTAAAAGCTGTTGTAATAGTTCAGTTTGAGTTGAAAAATGTTCAATTTAGAAAAGACAGCATTCACAAATCTGTTGTAATAGTTCAGGGTTCTGTTTAAAGATTTTAGTTCAATTCAGCAAATACAGCACTTGCAAAGTGCTGTGATAGCCCTTAGTTAAATTTCCCTTTAGTTTATTTCTGTAACTACAGCACTTACAAAGTGCTGCAGATTTTATTTAGTTCAGATTTTAGTTCATTTCCAGAAACGATTGCATTTCTGAAGTGCTACTAAATGAATTTCCAGATTTTAAATAGAATTCCAGCCATAAATAAACTTCAATTTAAATCATTTAAACTTATAAAAATCATATTTTTTTCACATCAAAATGTTCATTTAAATACCTCTAACTTATGATTTTTATAAAGTGAATTTTTACAAAAAAATCCAATTTTACAAAAAATAATTCAAGTGTACCATTTTCTTATTCTTTTCATTTTTAACAATTTCTCTTTACACTTAAATTTAAATTTCATTTCATAAATAAAACTTAATTTCTATTTTTATTTTCCTTACTTAAACTTCCATTTTAAACCAAATCACAAATTTCCATTCATTTATTTAACATTTTTAATACATAGAAAATCATTTTCACTTTATTAAATCATTATAAAAACCAAATTTAAATCAAAATATCAAAAATTTACATTTTTTTTAAAATACTTAAACCTTCCAGAAAAATATATAAAATAACCACGGGTCTGTATAATATTTTCTAACCTAGGTCAAGTGATACGGATAATATATCATTTCAATCCGTAATTTACAAAGAAAAGTCTTTGTTCAATCATTTCAAACCCGCAATCCAAAGTTAAATAAAAATAAATAAAAGTCGCTCAGGCTTATCATTTCAGCCCATAACGATCTTTCCCTATTCTAAATTCTGTTTGGGTTTGTATCATTTCAACCCATAGTGATTCTATTCTACAGGGAACTTGCAGTGTGAGAACAGAATATAAATAAATAGTAAAATAAAATAAATTATAACAGATGATATGACAGGGTTATAAATAGGGTTAACATCATGTAGTTTATAACATAGGCAGGTATAACATAATGTAATTATTTCTACACTTTCACTTGCTATCAATTCACAGTTATATAAGTATAAATGTCAAGTGTGATTACTCACCTTTTCAAGCTGGAGTTTGCGAATACAAGGAGTTAAGGCACTAAGGTGGAGTTTTGGTGAACTTTTTGGGCTCGGCTACATGGGTCAATGGCTCGGCCATGGCTTGTACAGGTCAGATCAGATCCGGACAGAGGCTTAAGTGATGGGTACGGTTGGTATCTAGGTGGTGGTGGAGCAATAGGGGCAGCCAAGGTGATGTATGTTGGTGGTGAAGAAGACTAGGCTCGGTTAGGCATGTTTTAAGGAGTTTTGGACATTATTTTGTGATGTTTGGATCAAGGGGAGGTCACGGCCTGAATTGGGCAGAGGTGATGGAGGGGTTATTGCCGTGGATCATACATAGGAGGAGGAGTGGTGGTTGGTGGTGGTGGTGAAGGGGATGGCCGAGCAAAGCTATGAAGAAGGCAAGGCAAAAACATAGAAAACAATGGAAAAAAGTGAAGAGAAAAAGTAGAAAAGAGGAGAGAAGACATTACCAATTTTCAGATCTGAAATGATGGCCACAAATTTGTGAATGAGAAAGTGATTTCACGTGAAAAAAAGGGATAAATTTCACGGCAGCAAATAAGAAAGGAACGGCCAAAATTGGAGAAGTTATGGTAGGAAATAAAGGGGTGGAAAGATAAAGAGGTAATAAATCAAAACGTAATGTATGCCTCCACTTAAAAATAGATAACGTATCCTAATTGATGTGTTACCTATATATTAAAGAAAGGTGTATACAAGAAGCTTTCACAAACCAATAAATACAATAACGTTAAATAAATACCATTTAAAGATATGCTTTTAAAATCAAAAACGTATATATTTTGAAACTAGACTTAAAATTTCAAACAAAAATGCAATTAACTTTGGAAAATTATAACAACCCTTCTAAATAAATAAAAAGTCAAGTAAATAAAATAAATGCTGAACAAAATAAAGTGGAAATGAAAATAAAATAAGGTTTTAAGAAAATAGAATAATAAATAAAGAATTACTTTAATTAATTGAAACTAGAAATTAAAAATTGTAAACAAATAGAACTGACATTAGAAAATTTCAATTACACTTTTTAAAATGTTTTAAAACTAAAATATATATACATAAAATCATGATACACATGTAAACATAAATTAGAACATGACATGACAACAAAATTTTATTTATATAAAATTAAAAATAACAATTTTGTTAAATACAACAAATTACATCCAATAGTGTAAAAGGCATAACTTTCACAATATTAATCAGATTTCAACGAAACAAAAAGTAGTATACCTGAAATTTTATTTACTTTCATAATAAAAGATAAAATTCAAAAATTCAAACTTTAAAATTTTTAAATTAAAATTCAAAGTTTGACCATATAGACAAAAATTCACAGTTCTGGAAAATACTCTATTTATTCATGTTTGGGATTATAATTCACATACAAATCATAATTAATATTTAAAATAACAAAATTTTCCATTTAATAAATAAAATAAAGTATTTAAATCAGGAAATTCAAATTAAAATAATTACAAAATACAGGTTGTTACACTCTCCCCCACTCAAAACTTTTCGTCCCCGAAAAGGAATGAGGTACGGGAAAACACAGAAAAAGATAGAATGAAATAGGATTAAGACAAGATGATAAGAAGATTGAAATTATACCTGATAATTGTTGTTATAGGTAAGTTTAACAAGGTGGAGATGATCTTCCCAAGATCCTCCAGAATCAAGAACACAAGCACGAAAAAGATCATCGAGAATTTGATTCACCCTTTCCGTTTGACCGTCGGTCTGTGGATGGTAAGCAGTGCTCAGATTCAGAATAGGGAGAAGTAAGAACAACAGAAGAGGTAGAAAAGTAAAATGATGAAGGAAAAAGAGAAAGAAAGAAAGACTAGAACAAACTTATTTAAGCAAAATACGGAAAACACGATTCATCAAATCAACAAAGAGAGCAGGAGCATTAGTCAAACCAAAAGGCATGACTAATTATTCATAGAAAACCATTCTCGGTACGGATAGCAGTCTCGGGAATACTTTCCTCAGCAACCCTGAGTTGGTGAGAATCAGAGGCAAGATCAAGCTGAAAGAGAACAGTAGCCCCAAGGCTAACCAATTCGAATTCGATTTCCTACTTAGAAGGTAGGAGAATGGAAACAACCAGAAAGAAAATAGATTGGAAAACTGAATAAGATAATAAATTTAAAACCATGAAAAGTTCAACTTCCATTAATAATTAATTTCATTCATTTGATTTCACTTAAGTCAAATAAATCTTTATTATTTTTAAATCCCATTATCTCAACATCAAATCAACAATTTATAAAGTCATGAATTTGAACAATCGTTTATTATATTTCATCTTTATTCATTAAATTTCATTATTCTTTATTCCAATTTATTCTTAAATTTATTCCACTTAATATATCAAATCCTATATATATTAAGTTTATTTCACTTATTATAACTATTTCAATTTATTTATAATTTCTTTTAAATATCATTATATTGTAAACTATTCAACTAACCTCTATTGATCTTTTATAATTAAAATTTAAGTGTATAACATTTATTATAACCACTCAAATTTTATTTATAAAATCCCCTTTATATTGTATGTTCTCCAATTACATACTTAACTTTTAATAATTTAGGTAAGTTATATTAGAATGTAATTGAGTATTATACAAATAAATTCTTTCTAATTCAATTATACAAGTTTACATATTTATTCAAACTTTTATAATTGAAATTATCCTTTAAGACAAAATTTAAGAATTAAATTTCCGATTATCTTCAAACTATTTTAGAGAAAATTAAATATACACAATATATATCAAATCAACTCTTCAATTACATATATTATAAATCAAGTCATATTTTAGAAATCCAAATAAATTTATTTTCAAAACAAAACTATAGCAAAACTACAGAATGGTCTCTTCGCTTCGAAACTTGTTAACGCTAAAAATGAACGCTAACACCCCGGTGTAAGTAGTAATAAAGTGAAAGCACCACCCGTTGATACGGGAACTGATAATAAGCAGAAGATCACCAAAAAACAGTAAAGAGACAACAGTTTTTATAGTGGTTCGGCTCAAAGTCAAGCCTACGTCCACTTAATCTTTTTTATTGTTGATTTGATTACAACTTTTTCAATGATTTTTCGATTACAACACGATTAAGACGAGTAGCTAGAACTTCGATGTAGAAAAGCTCCTTGAATTCATGTTGAATGATTTAGATCTTTTCCCAAAGTTCGTTGAAGCGTCTTCGGTGTTTGAAGTATTGAAGGGGTCGAGAAAACAGCAGAGTACTGGTGTTCCAGAAATGATCCAAAAAGTCCCCCCAAAGTTGGAGCAGGCGGTGTATTTATAGGGAAAATCTGGAGATAGGTCGTAGGTCGCGAGCGACCTAGGGTTAGGTCGTAGGTCGTGAGCGACCTAAGAGACACAGGCTACGGCTTATAGTGGCTATGCTTGATCAACTGCTTCTGCTGGTAGGTTGTAGCGATTCGCTGGAGGCTTTAGATCGTTAGGTCGCTTCCCCTTAATTCATTAGGTCGTGTCACATTGAACTGCGCCATGCTTTAACTCGCGTATGCTAAGTCGCTGAGTCGCTTTTATGCTTTTATGTTAGGCCGCTAAGCCGTGGGAATTGCTTAGGTCGTTAGGTCGCTAAGCCGTGGAATTGCTTAAGTCATTAGGTCGCTAAGATGTGGAATTGCTTAGGTCGTTAGGTCGCTAAGCCGTGGAATTGCTTAGGTCGTTAGGTCGTAGTCAAGTTAGCTCGCCCGTTATTCTTATGTAGTTGAGTCGCTATCCAGAAAAGGATTAACACTTACCCCTCGAAGTACATTCCTAGTTTATAGGTCGTGTGCTTCGATCTAACTCTTCTAGGTCATGGGCGACTCAAGAAGCTCGATAACTCGCGTGCTGATTCGTCTTCTCCTCTTTCCCCTATATAAGTTATTTAACTCGCTTCGTCCTATTCACTTTATTGCTTACACCCTGCTGCCATTGCTGCATTCAAGCTCAAAGATTAACACGAAATCTTCACTTTTTCATCTCCAATCGTCGATTCCAACAGTGAATTTAGGTAATTCTGATCATCTATTCGCCGCGTTTACCATCGATTCCTCCATATTCAGCTCCATACAATTTTCGTTATCATGTCGTAAGACTATACTTTGATTCACCCTCTAATTTTCGTCGAATCGTTGGTGATTACGTTGAGAATGAATCAGCTTAGGGTTTCACATAGTATATTTGAATTTGTGGAGTTAGTAATGATTTCTGGAAATTTGGAGGAGATGATGGGGTTTTAGGTGTTTGGAGAAGACGAGGAGATGTGAGGTTAACGGGTTAGTGGATAGCGGGTTACGCCGTGGTACTTTGAGTGATGCAAAGGGTGGTGGACGTGTGGAAGAATGTGATTGGAGAATAGGACTTAGGTTTTTTAATGGGAGTTAGCTTGATATCGCCGAGCTGCTTCAGGAGCGACCTAGTGAATCGAACGACCTAAGAATCCTCGTGACTTAAGGGAAGCCGAATGAATTAACAAATCAGCGACCTAACCCTTTGCGACATAAAGTTTAGGTCGCGGCTACACCTGAACGAGCTATTACTTAGATAAATTTACACTGCCTTGACCTGAAGTTTCATGCCTTGAACTCTTTGAATTGGGCACTTTTTAACTCGTAGGAACATGATATTGCTGAACTTTCTAACTTAAACGGTGCGACTTAAGGAAGCTTCGACCTATGCTAAGTCGCTTGAGCTTGACTACTTGCAAAAATTTACAGCACTTAACTTGAATTTTCAACTTGAACTACCGAGATGACCTGCCTGAACTTGTTTCACTTCTTTACAGATTACATTAACTTTAATGCTAATTAACCTATTAAACACAACATTTGCAGACGAATGGGACGAATATACTCATCATCGACTGTCCACATCGAGTGATGGATTAGATCAAAGAAATGATATTTTACTTAAGTAAAATAGTATGAATCTGATTAAAGATGAAGTGATGTGAATCGACTGATTTGAATGAAGCATCAACGCAAAATGCATACAGTTATAATTGCTTATTGCTAAATATTATCTGCATTGATACTACACTTAACTTTGATCTAATAACAAGCCTTGAAACTTCCTGAATTGACGTACATCAATCAGTACTATTTCAAGTTTTATTTTATTTACTTGTTATTTCAGTAGCTTTGCACAAAACTTCACAGGCTTTTAGGAAACATGCACCTTCATATTTGAATGTCCAGTTCCTTGTGTAGAATGACTTCTCAACAAGAAGAGATAGTAGGGCAAGCTGGAGAGGTCTTCCCAATAGCTAATCCCTTGGATGATCCCCCAGAAAGAACTTCAACCACTCTGAATCAACGGGTGTTCAGTCAATTATGTGTTCAGTTCGGTATTGCCGAAGCGGACGCTTTGCTTCCTGGGGTAAACGATACTGCTGACAGACCACCTCTTGGTTTTACCACAGTTAATCGTCAGATGTGCGCGAGTGGAGCTATTCCTCCCTTTAACGATTTTCTTCGACAGCTCTTTCTTCGATTAACCATCTCTCCTTTCCAATTACACCCCAATGGTTATGCCACCTTGATGGGACTGTGTGTACTGTTTAGGAGGACACTTGACCGTCTTCCGAGCTTTGAAGAGATTTGCTATTTGTGCACGTTTGCGAAGAATAAAGATCATCCTTCTATTGTACTCGTGAGGAGCGCCAGGAACTGTAAACTAATCGCTGATCTTCCTGAAAGCGCCCACGGGTTTTGGAATCAGTTTTTCTTCGTTCGTTGCCCTCCAGAATTCTACGACATCTGGAGAATAGGAAGTAAGATTGTCTATCTTCATTCACTCCATTTTTGAGCCTTTCAGAATTCAAGTTGTCAAGTATTAACTTCATTTTTACACTTGTAGCACTTCCTCCCCCTTCTAAAGACTCCAGTCACAAGCCAACTTTTGAAAGGTTAAGTGTTGTAGCCGTCGAAGAGAGGAGTATCAAATTTCTTTTGAAAGATGAATTTCTAAATCAATTTGGCCTTTTACATCCTACCAGATCCCTTCAGCTTCGCGATGCCCTTGCTTCTCAACCGGAAACATCTGATGCCCCAGCTCCTGCAAAAGAACTTGAGTCGAAAGAACTAGTTGCAGATGCTTTATTGATAAAATGCTCCGGTTCTGCTGAGGGTGCAGAGTTTTCCGGCAAGTCTAAACTTCTTCCGGTTATCGAGGAAGAGGAACTCCCTCAATGTCCCGGGAAGGCCGCTACGGAAGTTGATGAAGGGATGAAGAAGGAAAGTTCTGCCACAAAAAGTGCTGAAAATGCTGAAGAAGGAACTGCTAGTGTGACTCACTCGGCTGGGCATAACGGCGATGACATCTTTGGGGGGTTAAGCGATTTTTTGGTGACTTCTCAAGAGCTTTTTAAAGATAATATCACCGCTCCTAAGCTTGTCTCTCCATCGGTCGAAGCAACATCTGTCTTACGACCACTTCCGTCAACCCAAGAGTTGACCCCTATTGCAAAAGCCAACATCACTCCTAAGCTGAAGAGTGGTTTGTAGCTTGACGCGCGTAGTTTGCACGCCACACACACTTGGGATTTTTAGCAGTTACTCGCACTTAACTTCCTTTTTCTGGAGATTTCTAAATTCTATCTCTTTTTCATTTTCAGATTCTCCAATGGGACGAAGCGGCTCGTATTATGATGATTTTCAACGCTATGGAAGGCGTGACTTTTATGATCACCGGCGCTATCTCTCTGCCCCCAGGGAAACTGATGAGGACCGAGCGGCCAGGAAAGCTCATGAGAGGCAGGCTTACGAGGAGCGATATGGAAGAAAAGATGACCGCCATGACTCCTCTCAAAGAGATGATGATTCTCATAAAATAAAATCTCACGATGACAGGGGAAAGAGTCACATAACAGAGGATCCAAGCAAGCGGGCCAAACTTGACGACAAGTCTTCATCTGAACTGCCCGCTGCTTTTGTCTCTTTAGATATTCCTTCCCGCTCTCCTGCGGTCAAAAGAACTGATATTCAGTCAATCATCAACAGGCCTCCTTATCAGGTCGAGAAGCCTCCGACTGCACTCCAAAGCCGGTTTCCGAACTGGTGTTTGAAAGGAGTGCGTTTTGATTTGGATTTGGTACCGATTGACAAACAAGCCATGTTGAGAAATCTTGATGCTGTAAAGCTCGATATCGAAAGAATGTCCAGCTGGCAAAAACTGGTCGATGAACTTCAAAGAATAAATCGCTTAAATCTTGAAGCTATGCTGACTATGGAAAATGATAAATATGAGTGGCAGAAAATTCTTGACCAACACGATGCGGAGATGAAGAGTATCGCTGCTTTCAATAAGGAGCTTGAGGCTGAAGTTAAGAAACTTAAAGATGAGCTCGCCACCTCTTCCACTTCCTATACACAAAAGGAAGAGGTGCTCCAGAAGCAAGTTCGAGATGCTCACGCTACTCAGCGAGATGTTGAAGCCAAACTTGAGGCGGAACAGCATGTTGTTGAAAAATACCGCAACGATACCATCCAGCTGCGGGAAAAAGTCAGCTCTCAGGATGCGGAGATTCCGATGCAGAAGATCCAGCTTGCTAAAGCTGAAAAAGAACGTGACGACGCCATTTCTGGAAAAGTGGCAGCTGAACATTCGCACGAGGCGACTAAAGCCAACATCAGCTCCACTTTATTTGAGTTTTACGTCCTCGGCGTCTTGGGGAAAGGCAGTCTTTCTTTCTTGGGCCTGAAGTATGAAATTACATTGGCTGAAGTATGTGAAGCAGCAGTTGAAGTGCTCAAAGATGCCGGTTACACCGAAGAAGATTTTGAGGCTAACTATTTGGACGAAGAGGGTCGTGCCGCCCTTGCGAGAGGGAAAGAACAACTTGCTAATCAACGAGCCGAAGTAGCAGAAGGAGAGCATCCAGGGAAGGCACCTTTGACCGACCCAGCCCGTCCTTCGTCTTCGGTCGATGTTGACATTATTGGCTCAAGTTCCCATTCTCCGCCTCCTGTTAAAGCCGTAACTGAAACTAAAACTGCTCACACTGAAGAAAAGGCCCAAGAAAGTACTGAAGCCCAAGACTATGAAATCGAAGCGATCAAACCAAGCTCTCCAGGTAACTTCAATTCCGATCTGGCTCAAGTGGACTGCTCGTTTGCTTCACATGAGCTTGATGAACTTTTTGCCTATTACTTAAGCCTTGATGAGCCACTATCTCCTCTCTTTGCGGGAAATACTGATGTTTTTAACTTTTCTTCTTCTGTAGCAAAAATAACAAGTGTTATACCAGCTTCGCCTCCTCCCGCCGTTGTCCCTCCACCTCTTCAAGTTACTCCTCCTTCTGCTTCTCAACCGGGATCTCAAGAAGAAAAAATAGAAGCTCTTCAAGGTTTAGATGACCCGGCGGCTTCACAAGAGCATAAGGCCGAAGAACTTGAGGAGGGTGAGAAGACCCCAGAGAGATTCACTGCCGATGATACAAAGCTTTCTGATCTTATTTCTCTGGGCAGCAAATCTTCTTCGAAAAAGAGGGGAAAACGCGGCATTTCAAAGAAAAAGAAGGACGCTCCTGTTGATGATGAGAAAGCAGAAGAAGTCCCAGTTGCACCTCTTTCTCCTTCTTCCCGAAGAGTTCAAATCGACCTAAGAAATTAACCATCAGGCCAAGTGAGGGCTCAAAAGGCGGCGAGAGGAAGAAGAAATGAGTTTTGGTTCTAGCCCTCTTGTTTTGCTATTATGTCTTTTGTCTAGAGACTTGTATCGACCGGATATTGTGCAGGTATCGGCCCCCGCTTTTTGAAACCTGTGCATGTATAAAAAAATTGATAGTATGGAATAAAAATGACTCCTTTTTCTTGTACAATCTCTTGTCAGTATTTGTGAATGCATTTATTCCTTATTTTTGCACAAATTCCTTTATTTTCTTTGTACGATACTGTAGTGGGCTCGTGGTATGCTATTTGAGCGTTGTTTTTATTAACATAGCTATATTGCCCCCATACCATGGCTCATTGCAATATTCTGAAAAGACTTGTACTCTTATTCTAGAGAATAATTCTTCCGTTTTGAGGAAATATTATTCTGCTTTTAGTAGAGTGTGCTTTGCATCGGAGAAGTTTTTCTTTCTCCTCTCTTTTTTTAAAACACTTCAACTTTCGGAGATGGTCACTTTTTATCTTTTGAAAAGTGGATTCCCCTACGCAGTGAAGTGAGCTTCCGAAGAAAGCTTTGATCTGTTTGTCAGAAAGTTATGTTTCATCGTTGGATGGGCCCACGGGACAGACGTTAGCTGTTTTATCGGATATTTGTCTGCACAAATGATCACGAGTATTTAGCCACAGCCTAGAACCTTCTTTTTGAGAAGGTTCCCCTTCGGTGGTTCCATCAACGAAGTTTTTGGATGTGCCTCGTTAGAGGCCTTTACTTGTTTATTGCTTCCGAAGAAGGCTTTGTGCCTCCGAAGAGGGCTTCTTGATTTGTGCCTCTGGAGAGGGCTTGTTTGATATGCCTTTGAGAAGGGCTTTTTTGATATGCCTTTGGGAAGGGCTTTGTGCCTCCGAAGAGGGCTTTTGCCTCATTGGAGGTCTTTGTTTGTGTGCCTCGTTGGAGGGCTTGTGCCTCCGAAGAGGGCATTGTTTGTGCCTCCGAAGAGGGCTTTGTTTGTGTGCCTCGTTGGAGGGCTTGTGCCTCGTTGGAGGGCTTTGTTTGTGCCTCGTTGGAGGTCTTTGTTTGTGTGCCTCGTTGGAGGGCTTGTGCCTCCGAAGAGGGCTTTGTTTGTGCCTCATCGGAGGGCTTGTGCCTCGTTAGAGGGCTTTGTTTGTGCCTCGTTGGAGGGCTTTGTTTGGTTTGCCAGGTAGGTTGCATCTCACAGTTAAGTGGGTCCACGGGGCAGACGCAAGCTACCCGACTGGATATTCGTTTGCACGAACGATCACAATCAAGTAACAAGGGCCTGGAACCATCTATCTTGGGAAGGTGTCCCCTTGGGTGGTCCCACCAACATTCTTGGGTGAGAGACAAGATTCCATTTTGGCTGTTTTTGTCTGCTTGTCCTTGTCTTTTCATCAACTGCCGCTTAGCGATTCCTCGTTATCATTCTCAAATGCATGTTCCTTTATTTGGTAAGCTGTTTGATTTTTCCAGGGAAGTGTACTTCATGGTTGAGTGAATCCATGGGCAGACGCAAGCCACTTAACCGGATATCTGTTTGCACAAACGATCATAGTCAGTTAGCAAGGGGCTGGTGCCTTCCTTTGGGAAGGTGCCCCTTTGGTGGAATCACCAACCGTTTGTGTAAAGTCCTTGTGTAGGAATTGAGTCTGGAATTTTTGTGGCTTGATATTTGTTTGTTCAGTGATTTATGGGAATCACTTGGATTTGTGACGTGTTGAATGGGTAAGCTTTGCTTTGACATCCTGCAATATTAAATCGACATTTCAGCAACATATTTAAGATATTTTCACATCGAAATGATATAGGCATTTTAAAGTAGTAGAAGACACAAGATTTATAGTGGTTCGGCCAAGAATTGGGCCTACATCCACTTTATAGTTCTTATTTCTGAGTCACACTGATTTTACAATGGCTTACAATACAAGAATGATTCATCCAGCATTATTTTACAAATCTAAGTATAGCTTTTAAGTAAAATATGGACGCAAGTGATTACTGTTCCAGGCTCTCGGGATTGGATCTCCTTCGACAATTATGAGTTTGAAAGTGCCATCAAGAAGTTTTTTGCCTATGACATATGGCCCTTCCCAGTTTGGCCCAAACACTCCTGTTGCTGTCATGATCCTTTTCAAGACTAGATCCCCAATTTCAAAGCTGCGTTGACGAACTTTAGAATTGAAGTGCCTGGCTATCCTTTGCTGTTGAGCTGCAACTCTGAGTTCAGCTTCTTTCCTTCTTTCATCAAGCAAGTCAAGTGCTTCAAGTTGTAGCTTTTCATTTTCAGCTTGGTTGAAATGAATGCTCCTATGTGAGGGGACCTCTATTTCCACTGGAATCATTGCTTCCGATCCATATGCTAATGAGAATGGAGTGTGCCCAGTCGCAATTTTGTGGGCAGTTCTATAAGCCCATAGTGCTAGTGGCAGCTTATCAACCCAACCACCTTTTTCTTTTTCCAGTTGCTTTTTGATGGTTGATTTGATGATTTTGTTCACTGCTTCCACTTGCCCGTTTGCCTGTGGATGAGCCACTGCTGAGAAGCTTTTTCGGATCTTGAATCGCCTGCAAAATTCCTGGAATTCTTCGCTTTCGAATTGGGTACCATTGTCTGTTATTATCTTCTGAGGCACACCATACCTGCAAATGATATTTTTAGTCACAAAATTTATCATCTTTTTAGAGGTAATAGTAGCCAATGGTTCAGCTTCAGCCCATTTAGTGAAATAATCAACAGCAACAATGGCATATTTGATTCCGGATCTGGCAATCGGCATAGGCCCAATAAGATCTATTCCCCAAACGGCGAATGGCCATGGACTGACCATCTGTGTTAGCACGGTGGAAGGTGCTCTTGGGATTTTTGCAAATCTCTGGCATCTGTCACACTTTCGGGAGTAGCTAGCAGCATCTCGATTAATATCCTGCCAAAAATACCTATAGCGGAGAATTTTCTTTGCAAGATTTTGGCCACCTGAATGATCCCCACACTCTCCTCCGTGCACCTCAGCCAAAATTGTCTTAGCCTCTTCTTTGGTTACACATCGGAGTAATGGCATCGAGAATCCTTGTTTGTACAAATGGTCGCCTTGAATTACATATCTCGGGGCTTTTCTTAACAGCTTCTGGCGTTCTTTTGAGTTTTCTGGCAAGGAGCCGTTGAGTAGATATTCCTTGATCGGGGTCATCCATGACTCCTGTTCTTGAGATACAGCCATGATCCAGTCAATATCCATCTTATCAATACTCAGAGCTGTCAAGACTTCTACAGGGACCAATCCCAATAATTGAGCTTCGCCAGAGCTTGAGTATTTCGCGAGAGAATCTGCCTTCATATTCTCTTCCCGGGGTATATGGTTTATTGTATAATGATCAAAATCATCGAGAAGCTCACAGGCTTTTGATAAGTAAGCAGGAAGATTTCCTCCTTTAGTTTGAAACATCTTCTTTGACCTGGCATACAATAAGCTGGGAATCACTGAAGATCTGCAATACTTTAATGTTCAGTTCCTTAGCAATCCTCAAATCGGCAATAAGAGCTTCATATTCGGTTTCATTATTTGTCGAAGGAAATTCTAATCTCAATGCATAACACAACGACCACCCTTCGGGGGTTTCAAGCACAACCCCAGCTCCGGAACAGTAGTCATTTCTTGCACCATCAACATATAATTTCCATCAGACCGGAATGTCCTCGGTTACCTCTTCCTCACTGCCACCTTTATCTTTGCATTCTGTAATGAAATCTGCTAAAGCTTGTCCATTGATTGCTCTTCAGGGGTGGTAGGTGATATCGTATTGACTGAGTTCAATATTCCACTTCAGAAGACGACCCGAAGTTTCAGGGCAGAATAGGAATTGCTTTAGAGGTTGATCAGTGAGGACTTTAATAGGATGAGCTTGGAAGTACGGCCTCAACTTTCTGGACGCGATCAATAGACAATAGGCGAGCTTTTCTAACTTCGAATAATTCATCTCTGCCCTAGTGAATCTTTTGCTGATGTAATAAATCGGACGTTGAACTATTGCGTCTTCTCGTACCAACGCTGCACTGAGAGCATGAGATGAAACTGCTAAGTATATAAATAGATCTTCACCATTGTTGGGCTTAGAAAGTACTGGAGGCGTTTCCATCCGATGAATCAGCTCATCAAAAGCTTTTTGACACTCAGGAGTCCATTCGAAATTCTTCTTTCCTTTCTTCAGAGCATCAAAGAAGGGAATGCATTTATCTATGGCTTTGGAAATAAATCGACTCAAAGCAGCGACTTTCCCATTGAGGCTTTGCAATTCCTTCTTTGTTTTGGGGGGTTTGACTTCCCTTAAGGCAGTGATCTGAGCAGGATTAGCTTCAATGCCCCTAGCACTCACAATGAAACCTAAGAATTTTCTGGACTCAACCCCGAATGAACATTTTAGAGGATTCAACTTCATCCCATACTTTCGGAGGATCGTGAACATTTCTGCCAGATGGTCCATGTGGTCTACTGCCTTCTTTGATTTCACTAACATATCATCAACGTACACTTCCATAGTCTTGCCAATTTGAGGCTTGAACATGGCATTAACGAGTCTCTGATAAGTTGCCCCCGCGTTCTTTAGTCCAAAGGGCATGACTTTATAGCAGTAAAGACCAACATCAGTGATGAAGCTCGTGTCCTACTGATCCGGCTCATGCATCATGATTTGATTGTAACCTGAGTAATCATCCATTAAAGACAATAATTCATGCCAGGCTGTTCCATCCACCAACTGGTCAATCTTGGGTAACGAGAAACAATCCTTAGGGCATCTTTGTTCAAGTCTGAAAAGTCGATGCATACTCTCCACTTTCCATTTGCTTTTTTAACCAACATCGGGTTAGAAACCCAATTTGGATAAGTGGATTCTCTGATGAAGCCATTCTCCATGAGCCGATCTACTTCTTCTTTCAATGTTGTTGACCTTTCAGGACCCTGGGTTCTTCTTTTCTGCTTTATGGGTGTGAATTTTGGATCAATATTTAAGGCATGTACTGCGATTTCTGGAGATATTCCACACATGTCAGCATGACTCCAAGCGAATACATCCAGGTTTGCTTTCAAGAATGATATTAGCATATTTTGACCTGTCGCAGCGAATTGTGAACCCACATTTAGTACCTTGTTTGGATCTTTCTAGTCAACAGGTATTCGCACCGTTACTTCTACCGGCACCACTCTATTCTCCCCTGCACTGGTCTTTCTGGGATCAATTTCCTTTCGCGCACCACTACGCTCACCAGTGCAGGGTCCACCCTTTAATTGCTACAAGGTGGGTTCTTTGATGCGGAGCGGAGCTGCCGCACCCTTTCCTATCTCTCTCTTCTTCGCCTCCCGTAACTCTATGAGATAACATTCCCGCCCAGCATTCTGGTCCCCCTTCAAAACACCAACGCCGTTATCAGTGGGGAATTTCATAGTTAGGCACCACGGGGCGAGAATAGCTTTGAATGCAGCCAGAGTTGGTCGTCCGAAGAAGGCGTTATAAGCAGAAAATTCGTCAACAATAACAAAAGTTTGCTTACGGACCACTTTTCTTTCCCCTTCACCAAGTTCTACAAATAAGTCGACGGTTCCGATGGGCTGTTTTGGTTCCCCAGTGATCCCAACAATTTTTTGCGAAGAAGCTTGAACATCAGCCATCGGAATTTTCATTTGGTCAAATGTCTTTTTGAAAAGGATATTACAAGAAGCACCGCAATCAACAAGCACTCTTCTCACAATAGCTGGTCCGATACCGATGGATATTACCAAAGGATCCATGGTGGGAGCCTCAATTCCCACAGAATCTCTAACTCTGAATATGATGTCATCGTGACAAGTTCTTTGCTATTTTGAAGGCACAACATCTTCCAAGACAAAAACAGTTTCTTCTTTCGGGGCATGTCTCAAAGCATGAGCATACCTCTCCATCTCTCCCCAACTTCTGCCTGCTGGGCGAGGACCCCCTGTGATTACATGAATAACAGGCCTTTCAGATTCCTACACCACAGCCTTTTCACCTGAGCCAGATTGACGAGCAGGGAGTTGTTGCCCCTTAGTAGATGAGGCCGGATCACCTTTATTGCTCTTGACATACTATTGCAGCTTATTCTGTCGCAGCTGCTCTTCAATTAAATTCTTCAAATGGCGACCATCATTAGTGTCATGGCCAGGCTGATTGTGAAATCGACAGAATTTTCCGTTAGGCACAAAATTTTTTCCAAGCTTTATCTTAGGTGGATGAGGGTACTCGATAGCATCCTTGGTTGCGAAGAAGATGTTCTCTGGAGTCTCAGTCAATGGAGTAAAATCTGAAAAACGGCGAGGTTTCTTCATATCTTTCTGCCTTTTCCCACCGTTATTTTCCCTCTTCTGACCACCAGATTCTTTCTTATTAGAAGTTTCAGCCACATTGTTGTTTGCAATTTCAGCCACAACCACCTTTGCTAGTGTAGGAAGATTCTCCAGATTATAGAACTTCTCAAGTGAATTTGGTTCCTTCATCTTCAACCATTTTCCGAACTCACTTGTTTTATCGATGGCTCGCATCAAGTAAGTTAAAATCATTCAAGGCTCAGCATTATCCACTTTGGCCAAAGCTATATTTAAGCGGTTCAAGAAAGATTTGATAGATTCTCCAGGAGCTTGTTCAAGGCTGGACAGTGACATTATGTCTTTGGCCTTTGAAGCATACAACCTGAACTGATCCTTGAATTTACGAGTTAAGTCAGATAATTGATCCACAGATCGGACTGGTAGCTTTGTGAACCAAAGTAGAGCCACCCCCTCCAAATAGACAGGAAAATATCTGCATTTAATCTCATCTGTTGCCCTAGCACCTGTCATATGCCAGTCATATTTGTACAAGAACTGATTAGGGTCGCTTGTCCCCCGATAGGCTGGGATAGTAGGGGGAACAAACTTCTTTGGAAATTCAGCTTTCAGAATTCTTTCAGTAAACGGAGTCTTGCTTGGAGCAAACCCCCAGTCATTTTCATCTTCATCCCTTTGCATACTTTCTTTCATAATTTGGCGAATCATTCCTGATAGGTATTCCTCATCGTTCAGAGGCCTTGTCGGGCAGACGTCAGCCACTCTTTCGGAAGTTTGCCTGAATAAACGTTCGCGAAGAGGTTGCTGCGGCCTTGAACCTCTAGCTTGGGGAGGTGCCTCTTCGGCGGTGCCAGCTGCTCTTTGAGGAATACTTTTCTCTTGGGAATCATGAGCATCTTCAGCAAAGGTTGGTTCATTATTTTCTGGTTGTCGGTGAACCCCAAGCAGAGCGTTTAACCTGTCCATCATCAAAGCATTTTGAGCTTCCATTTGTTGGTATAACCCAGACACAACATCATCAAGTTTAGCTCTTGTGACTCCAACAGTAGGAGTCGCTTGATTTGGCGCTGCAGAAGTGGCAGCCCTGTCATAAGCATCTCCGGATCTAGTAGATCTACTCTTTCTTCCAGGAGCCATGATTTCAGATAGACTTCTAGTTTTCAAGGAGAGTCTTTCAACAAATCTTTGCGAAGCAATGGTGAGAACGCCCCTGAGTTCAATTCTCAGTGAAACCACCAAAAATGTTAACGCTAAAAATGAACGCTAACACCCCGGTGAAAGTAGTAATAAAGTGAAAGCACCACCCGTTGATACGGGAACTGATAATAAGCAAAAGATCACCAAAAAATAGTAAAGAGATAACAGTTTTTATAGTGGTTCGGCTCAAAGTCAAGCCTACGTCCACTTAATCTTTTTTATTGCGGATTTGATTACAACTTTTTCAATGATTCTTCGATTACAACACGATTAAGACGAGTAGCTAGAACTTCGATGTAGAAAAGCTCCTTGAATTCATGTTGAATGATTTAGATCTTTTCTCAAAGTTCGTTGAAGCGTCTTCGGTGTTTGAAGTGTTGAAGGAGTCAAGAAAATAGCAAAGTATTGGTGTTCCAGAAATGATCCAAAAAGTCCCCCCAAAGTTGGAGCAGGCGGGGTATTTATATGGAAAATCTGGAGATAGGTCGTAGGTCGCGAGTGACCTAGGATTAGGTCGTAGGTTGTGAGCGACCTAAGGGACACAGGCTACGGCTTATAGTGGCTGTGCTTGATCAACTGCTTCTACTGGTAAGTTGTAGCGATTCGCTGGAGGCTTTAGATCGTTAGGTCGCTTCCACTTAATTCATTAGGTCGTGTCACATTGAACTGCGCCATGCTTTAACTAGAGTATGCTAAGTCGTTGAGTCGCTTTTATGCTTTTATGTTAGGCCGCTAAGCCATGGGAATTGCTTAGGTCGTTAGGTCGCTAAGCCGTGGAATTGCTTAGGTCGTTAAGTCGCTAAGCCGTGGAATTGCTTAGGTCGTTAGGTCGCTAAGCCGTGGAATTGCTTAGGTCTTTAGGTCGCTAAGCCGTGGAATTGCTTAGGCCGTTAGGTCGTAGTCATGTTAGCTCGCTCGTTATTCTTATGTAGTTGAGTCGCTATCCAGAAAGGGATTAACAAAACTCGAAAATGAATGTTGATGATGCTGAAGTAATCACCGAAATTATTTTCCAGCGAAAAAGAAAAGAGCACTGATTTACAAATTAAAAATCCTTTGAAACAATTTCTACTAGAAATACTTTTAAATAATATATCCTTTTAAAACTTTCAAAACAAAGCTCGAAATCATCGGAAATTAAATTCTCACATTCTTGATTTAAATCCATTTAAATTTTCAAATTAATTTATACCCATGTTTAATTATTTAGATATGAAACTAAAGCTAATGATTATAAAATACATGCAAAGTTAAATATTATTTCTTAACACCCAATTCCATTAATTATAAAAATTCAGAAAATTAACTTTATACATATTATAATTATACAAAATTTATCCATCTACTAAATTTAAAAACCATATTGTGTCAGTTGGCTCTGTTCAAGTGTTTTGGAGATCCTATCAATAGCGTTGATCAGACGAACCGATCAAAAACCCAAATCAACATCAACAACTCAAACAACACAATATAAAAACATCTTTAAAATATAAAAAAATTCAAATACAAGATAAATTTTCAAAATAAGGATAGGGATTCAGATTTTAATGGACTCAAATCAAAGAGAACTTCTGATTTGAATATAAGTTGGAGACAAAAGATAAGATGGTTAAGCAACAGAATAGGGAGTATGGATAAGCCTATATATATATATATATATATATATATATCGCGGGCAACCTTAACCAGGTTAACTGTGACTTAATGAATAAGATCGATGTGGATTTTTTGGGGTAAATCTACATTCGATCTCAAGAGATAGAATTCAGGCATAGCAAGAGATAGTAGAATCGTAAACCAAGGATACAGAAGTCTTCGGTGAATCAATGCTTTTTGTAAAGAAGTTTAACCCCTTTACAAATTATTAGAATATTGGCGGGACTGCCAATTCATTAGAAAGATTATTCGGAGTGGAGTTATGGGATACTCCAGAATCAAGAAGACACGAATAGGGGAGGACATGAATGGACATGGAACCAAAGGGAACGTTCCAAAATTCAAAGGAAACCGAATCGAAGAAGAAGGAATTCAAGTTCGAACGAAAGTGATTCTGTAATTAAATTTACCCTATATGCTGAGTTTGCCTAAAACCTGGCTCTGATACCAACTGCAATGACCCGCTATTTTGGACCATTCAAATCGACAATAAAACCACACATGTCTGACTTGAATAATTCAAAATACCGAATTGTTAATTTATATTTGGCAAAACTCAGAATATACGGTAAATAAAAATAATCACAAATCACAGACATAGAGTAATATAATAATGCAGCGGAAACAAAGAAATAGTAGTTCATGAAGCTACTATATAAATACATCAGAGTTAAGTAAGATACAATAGGAATACCAAGATACAACGGGAGAAATAGTATGATAATCGGGAACAACTCAGAATACAACATGAACCAACTAGAGGAATAGATATGAGGTTCTTCAAAGCAAAACTCCAGCTCCAAAGGTGGGTCTCAAATGTTGTATCACTTAGTCTGACTCGAGCGTAAAGCAAAACACAAAACACTCGAGTCAGAACATACATACTTATACAAATGTAAACCAACTTAAGTGAACTGTAATAAAGGTACAAGTAACTTAAAGAATGCTTGGGATCGCCCATTCTTTAAGGATCCGTTAAACTATCTACTATGCAGTAATATTCGCTATTATAATAATGTCTAATCATAAATTAAACATACTTTTAAATAGCGTTAAGGCTTTACATTTTCCACCTTAACACGTAAAATGCCAATAGTCTACACAGTACCTGCATACCTCGAAAGGCTATGAGAAGATACTCCATAGGTATGACACAAATAGAAACTCGTAGTAAAGCTCGATATGGTAGGTGACACGGCACACAAGGAAATGCCAAGGTAGATATACCAATTACGCACATGGACTGATGGAAACGCATAGCAGCCACAACCGCTCCACCTCGGACAACACTCCCAAATCAAGGGGTGCACCCAAACAATCACAAAGTAATAGAATGGTATCGAAGAAGTGCGTTCGATCAGAGGTGCTACCTCATTGGCCCAAGATCGCTCCTGTTTTAGCCACCTTATGCCAACTCACGGAAGTTGGGTCCACGCATATACCTTAGGATCGTCGCCACCATCCTACTTCATTCTGGAAACTCCACCGCGTACACAGTTGTTAAAGTGGTTTTCGGTATCGACAGAGAGTATGTCCATATCCGATCCCGGTCTCTTTAACAACCAATCGTTATTATAACCCGTGATTATAAATTTCAAAATAGTTTATGTTCCAAATCAAAATACATCCTTTAAACCATTTCAAAATCATATCATTTATTTAAAAATAATACATACTTCTAAACCCAAAACATATCCATTTCAAAACCAATTCAACAATATATCATTTCCATTTCAAAAATCAAAGCAATAATATATCATTTAAATCCCAAACTAAATCAATATATTGCTTTCAGTTTATTTAACTTGAAATATTCTTTTAAACCATCTTAAGTAAAACCAACTTATAAAGTCATATCCTTAAATCTTTAATTTCAACAAGTTCAAATTAATATATATTTAAAGACAAATCTTAATTAAATACAATTACAATTAATTTCATTTCCAAACCATAGTACTTTCAAAGTCATAACAATTCTGAAACCAACTTTCTGAAACCAACTTTTTGAAACCAAAATACTTGGAAATCATAACACTTGAAATATTGTCATAAGGACCTCATAATACTTAGAAAAATCATAATACTTCTAAATTAATATTCATTACCAAAGTTATAACACTTTAAGTTCATTCAATTATACCAATTTCAAACATTGTATTAACTCATAAATTTCAAAGTGGTTTATATTCAAATCAAAATAATTCATTTACACCATTTAAATATGAAGTCATTATACTTACAAATCAAATATTCAATTCCCAAAAATTTAGCCTTTTCTGAACTCCTTTATTCACTTAAATATTTCAAACAATTTAAATTTCAACTTTCGCATCACTTAGAAAATGCTCCGGTAAGTTACATTTGAAAACAATTCAAATCAGCAAAGACAACATTTAAAAGCTGCTGTAATAGTTCAGTTTTATTTGAAAAATAGTTCAATTCAGAAAAGACAGCATTCACAAAACTGCTGTAATAGTTCAGGGTTCTATTTAAAGATTTTAGTTCAATTCAGCAAATACAGCACTTGCAAAGTGCTGTGATAGCCCTTAGTTAAATTTCCTTTTAGTTTACTTCTATAACTACAGCACTTACAAAGTGCTGCATATTTTATTTAGTTCATATTTTAGTTCATTTCCAGAAACGATAGCATTTCTGAAGTGCTACTAAATGAATTTCCAGATTTTAAATAGAATTCCAACCATAAATAAACTTCAATTTAAATCATTTAAACTTATAAAAATCATATTTTTTTTCACATCAAAATGTTCATTTAAATACCTCTAACTTATGGTTTTTTATAAAGTGAATTTTTACAATAAAATCCAATTTTACAAAAATTAATTCAAGTGTACCATTTTCTTATTCTTTTCATTTTTAACAATTTCTCTTTACACTTAAATTTAAATTTCATTTCATAAATAAAACTTAATTTCTATTTTTATTTTCCTTACTTGAACTTCCATTTTAAACCAAATCACAAATTTCCATTCATTTATTTAACATTTTTAATACATAGAAAATCATTTTCACTTTATTAAATCATTTTAAAAACCAAATTTAAATCAAAATTTCAAAAATTTACATTTTTTTAAAATACATAAACCTTCCAGAAAAATATATAATATAACCACGGGTCTGTATAATATTTTCTAACCTAGGTCAAGTGATACGGATAATATATCATTTCAATCCGTAATTTACAAAGAAAGATCCTTATTCTATCATTTCAAACCCACAATCCCAAGTTAAATAAAAATAAATAAAAGTCGCTCAGGCTTATCATTTCAGCCCATAACGATCTTTCCCTATTCTAAAGTCCATTTGGGTATGTATCATTTCAACCCATAGTGATTCTATTATACAGGGAACTTGCAGTGTGAGAACAGAATATAAATAAACAGTAAAATAAAATATAACAGATGATATGAAAGGGTTATAAACAGGGTTAACATCATTTAGTTTATAACATAGGCAGGTATAGCATAATGTAATTATTTCTACACTTTCACTTGCTATCAATTCACAATTATATAAGTATAAATGTCAGGTGTGATTACTCACCTTTTCAAGCTGGAGTTTGCGAATCAAGATATACAGAAAAATTCCGAAAATCACAATACGACTCTAGATTCAAGTGGAGAGAGTGCCAAGATATAAATCTTGTATTCAACAACAAAACAAAGCCAAAATAAAATATAGATTAATACAAAGATTAATTGAAACAAGATTGGAAATAAAGTATACAAGAACATCACCAAGCTTTCGAACAAGTTTTGCTTGATCTCTACCCAACTTTGCTCGACCATACATGTTATGGGTTCGGCCACAACATGTTTTAGATTGAAATAGGGTCTAGTTTGGATCAATAAAGGCATGTTACAAGGAGAATAGGAAGTGGTAGAGGTTACATAACATGAATACAAGGAGTTAAGGCACTAAGGTGGAGTTTTGGTGAACTTTTTGGGCTCGGCTACATGGATCTATGGCTCGGCCATGGCTTGTACAGGTCAGGTCAGATCTAGACAGAGGCTAAAGTGATGGGTAGTGGTGGTATCTAGGTGGTGGTGGAGCAATAGAGGCAGCCAAGGTGATGTATGTTGGTGGTGAAGAAGACTAGGCTCGGTTAGGCATGTTTTAAGGAGTTTTGGACATTATTTTGTGATGTTTGGATCAAGGGGAGGTCACGGCCTGAATTGGGCAGAGGTGATGGAGAGCTTATTGCCGTGGATCATGGGGAGGAGGAGGAGTGGTGGTTGGTTGTGGTGGTGGAGGGGATGGCCGAGCAAAGCTATGAAGAAGGCAAGGCAAAAACATAGAAAATAATGGAAAAAAGTGAAGAGAAAAAGTAGAAAAGAGGAGAGAAGACATTACCAATTTTCAGATCTGAAATGATGGCTACAAATTTGTGAATGAGAAAGTGATTTCACGTGGAAAAAAGGGATAAAAGTCATGGCAATAAATAAGAATGGAACGGCCAAAATTGGAGAAGTTATGGTAGGAAATAAAGGGGTGGAAAGATAAAGAAGTAATAAATCAAAACGTAACATATGCCTCCACTTAAAAATAGATAACGTATCCAAATTGATGTGTTACCTATATATTAAAGAAATATGTATACAAGAAGCTTTCACAAACCAATAAATACAGTAATGTTAAATATATACCTTTTAAAGATATGCCTTTAAAATCAAAAACGTATATATATTGAAACTAGACTTAAAATTTCAAACAAAAATGCAATTAACTTTGGAAAATTATAACAACCCTTCTAAACAAATAAAAATTCAAGTAAATAAAATAAATTTCTGAACAAAATAAAGTGGAAATGAAAATAAAATAAGGTTTTAAGAAAATAGAAAAATAAATAAAGAATTACTTTAATTAATTGAAACTAGAAATTGAAAATTGTAAACAAATACAACTAACATTAGAAAATTTCAATTACACTTTTTAAAATGTTTTAAAACTAAAATATACATACATAACATCATTATACACATGTAAAAATAAATTAGAACATGACATGACAACAAAATTTTATTTATTTAAAATTAAAAATAACAATTTTGTTAAATACAACAAATTACATCCAATAGTGTAAAAGGCATAACTTTCACAATATTAATCAAATTTCAACGAAATGAAAAGCAGTATACCTGAAATTTTATTTACTTTCATAATAAAGGATAAAATTCAAAAATTCAAACTTTTAAATTTTTAAATTAAAAGTCAAAGTTTGACCATATTGACAAAAATTCACAGTCCTGGAAAATACTCTATTTATTCATGTTTAGGATTATAATTCACATACAAATCATAATTAATATTTAAAATAACAAAATTTTCCATTTAATAAATAAAATAAAGTTTTTAAATCAGGAAATTCAAATTAAAATAATTACAAAATACAGGGTTGTTACAAAATAGCATTCCCTATTACAAAACGGCGATCCCACTTTAACCTGAAGTGAAACGAGGGCACACTTATGCTAAAAATGGTAGTAATTGGTCAATTAGATGTCCAAATCACGGGGGATTTGGATAAGGGGCGCAACTAGATATTATTTGGATAAAGGGCCAGTACCAACAGCATTTACCCTATTTTCTATGGACCCATGGTGATCTCACATTAGCCTGAAGTGAGATGAGGGGAACGCTTATGCTTGAAGTTTGAATTAATAAGAAGACCCAATAGGTGGAGCAAAAGGTAGCATGGGCATGGTGGCAGTTATGTGTGCGACTTCCATTCGGGTGCTCAGTAATAGCTATGAGTTCCAAGCGCTTAGTATGTGTGTCTTTCGTGGACACCATTGCCTTCTGTGTAAGGAGCTATATATGTCATTCGGATCCACAGTGGTTGCTCTGTGCATCTTTCGTAGATACTATTGGCTGCTGTGTATGGAGTTATACAGCAGCTGGTCCGCAATAAGGTATATGGAGTAGCAGGCCGATCAAAAAGGGTAGAATTTGGGTTACATCCTAATTAGAGGATTAGGAATTTAGCCTAATCAAAGCAGAACTCAAGGACAAGTGCAAGCAATCAAAGTTAATCTATCTTATAAATTGAGCAATATTTAATCGTACTTATTTCCAGTTTATTCCTTTCCTATTTCCTTTGTTATCCTTATTTAAGCTAGAACTGTTGCAAAGTATATTACTTTTATCTTGCTTAAAGGCTCTAGTAATTACTATCATTCACCAGACTTTTAGTCTAACCCATTCCTCTATTTTCCCCTTTTCTCCCCATAGGAAATCAAGGGAGAGAGCAGTAGATTGCAGTTGCTTGGCGGTTTCTTGGAGGAGTTGTCTACTATGTATTTCTTTTGTTTTCAGCTTTTGTTCTTTCTATGTACTGGCTTATTATGAGGGATATTATGTACTCTGATTTTGAGACCATGTGTTTTTGTTTCATGAGACATATTGGATTTTTAGACATGTATGTGGTATTTGGTATTTGACTTATTTATGAAGCAATTATGAAGCTTTGTTTCAATTAAGTTATTATTTTAAGTTTCCGCTGTTTTTATCCATTTTTATCTTGTGAATCTTAGTCTTTGTTAGTTTCAGTTATACCTACAACTCACCATGCTTTTAATGTGTCCTTTTGGGTATATTAAGGGGTGTGGGGGTGTTTACCTTGGTATCTGATTTTCCCATTCGGACTTTATTTGATTCTAGAGCATCACATTCTTTTATCTCTGTTCTCTAGTAGATTGTTTGCACTTGGACATATCATTAGTAGTAGACCTCACTATTGTTTCTAACCCCATAGGAGGATCAGCACACTTGTCTATGGTTTGTAGGGGTTTGAATATCTTTATCCTAAGCGTAGAATTTGACTGCGATGCCTATGTTTTGGGATTCTTGGGGTATGGGATGATCTTATGGATGGATTGGCTATCTACGTACGGAGCTATCTCAGACTGCGAGAGGAGAGTCGTTAGACTGGAAGTGGTAGGATTCTAGAGGTATCTTGCGATCCGCAAGGGTTAGTCATGTTGAGTATTCTCTATTCCCTCGATTCATCGTCATCAGAGTTGCATTCAGTTCCTATCGTAAGAGATTTTGCAGACGTCTTTGAGGAGGTTAGGGGACTGCCCCCTAAGAGAGAGATTGACTTCAGGATTTATTTGACCGAGGATGCCAAGCCAGTAGCATTACCTGTAAGGCACATGGCACCTAGGAAGAGGAAAGAATTAAGCAAGCATATTTGTGAGCTTTTGGAGAAGGGATTCATAAGAAGGAGCATATCGAAGTGGGGAGTGCCAGTCGTCTTCTCTCCAACTTTGCGTGGATTATAGAAAATTAAATAAGCTCATCAAGAAGAACCGATATCAACTCCTTAGGATTGATGATGTTTCTGACTATTTGGTAGGTTCTTCGGTTTTCTCCCAGCTTGATTTAGCCACTGGGTTTCATCTTCTTAGGGCTGATGATAACATTGATAAGACCGCATTTAGGACACCAGATGGATTCTTTGAGTGGTTAGTCATGACTTTTGGGCTAACCAATGTCCCAGCCTATTCTATAGATTTGATGAACCATGTTTTTAAAGATATCCTAAAATAAAATATGTGGTGGTATTCGTGGTCATTTTTGTGTTTTCCAAGAAGTAAGGAAGAGCATGTTATTCATCTAAAGGATGTTCTTTGTATGATTCGTGTTCGTCAGTTGAGAGCAGAGTTCTTGAAGTATCACTTTTGAAGTGCGTTTATTAGGGCACAGAGAATGTCTACACATGATAGGGATTTAAGAGACGGTTTTGTACATTTAGGATTGGGATTATGAAAATCCAAAGAGAGGTAGGCAAAGGTTAGATATGTACAATAAAATTCAGTAGAGAAGTAGAGAAGAAAGTCCATATGTGGGTAATTGCAGAAATTATAATTGTCTCGACAAGTGGATTTGACGGAGATGTCTTAGAATAAATATGACAGGAGGAATAGGAGTAAAAGCCTTTAGTTTAGGAAAAGTACTCTGAGGGTAGTAAGTAGGAAGACCCACTTTATGCTAAGCCCAATAAAATGAAATTTTCCAAATTTAAAAAGTTGAAAAAAAAATTGTAATTGTTAGAATTGAAAATTTTCATTGTTAATATTTTATTTTAGAAAATAAACATGGGGTTTTTGAAGAATAGTGTGAAATTTAAGTTGGTTTTTATATCATGAAAAATTGGAATTATTTTTTTTTGAAGAATTATAGGGTATATATATAAAACTCACTAGTTTCATTGTAAGTAAACAAAGAATTTAAACATAAAAACCTAGAGTGTATCAAGTATCGAAAACAAAGATTACAACTCTTATTGTTGTAATAAATGTTTTCATGCAAAATAAGTGGAGCATAAGCTATAACATTATTGTTATAGTAAGTGGCTCTCAAGAGAAATATCTTGACATAGGTATATGAGATTTATTTGTATTTATTTAATTAAATCCATACACTAGTATTTTTTGGGTTGTAGTAATGGTGTTTTACGCAACATCCGTTTTAACCCAAATAAAAATGTATTTTAAAAGGTAATTTCTAAGTATAGAAACAAAATGGTTTATAAAGTACACTTATTATTAATAAGTATAAGGATGTGTTTTTGTAGTTATGGAAATATTAAAACAGTTTTGAAGATTAGTTTTTCTGGAAGGAAAATTTGTAAGTTAGATATTAGAAAATATTTATCATGGAAGAATATAATTTAAACATATTTTAATCTATTGGAGTGAAAAGAATAATGGTATGATTTTCTATGAAACCAATAAAAATGTTTTGTGCAAGTTACAAGGAATACATGAAAGAGATATACAAGGTATGAAAAGCACCATATTTTGTATAGCCTATTTCGAAAAATATAAAATAAGTTCCTTGTAATTTCACATAAACATGAAATTCTCTTTTAAAAGGTTCGTGGGGGATTTTAGCGTTAATAATTTCTCATTTGAGAAAGTAATTCCAATATATTAACGTATGAGACTGTAAGGTATAATAAGAAGATGTTTTGAAACATATAAAAACAGTTAAAGGATATTTTATATATATTTTAAAAGAAATGGTTTAGTGAAAAAATAAATAAGTTTTTGAAATGAAAAACTTAATAAAAGTAAAACTTGAAAATTAAAATTTTTTTTATATAGAAAACTGTAAAAGTCTTTAAAAGAAAGAGAGATATAAGTTTTAGACTTAAAAATTTGGATGTTTTTTCCTCTAGGTTTGGGAAATAATATAAAGTGACCAAGTATTTTTGAAATTAATAGAAACTGAAAAGATAACACTTTTAAAGACAAAGATTTTGGGATTGGATGTTTTAAAAATTTTAGAAACCTTAGTTTTCAAAACAAGGTGATAAATACCAAACCAAGCCAAACCTTAGTTAGGAACATTTACAATACACTATTGCATAAGTGTCATAAATTGCATTAGAAAAAAACTTAAGGACAATGGATGAATGGTTGATGATTGAGTAGTTGGTCGTAGAATTGGATGAAAACATTTAGTACATTCTTTTATCCATAGATATTTCGGGGACGAAATCCCTTAAGGTGGGGAGAATGTAACAATCCGAAATTTAACCCATAATAATTAATTCGTTAATTAACTAAATAATAAAATAACTTTGTGAAATTTTCAAAATTGAGCCACAGGAGTTGCACCATTGTGTCCGTGGTAATTTGCTGGTCAATTTCCATATACAGAACGTCAGAAACCGAGCTAATATGAAGAAGTTATATGATAAACAAAAATCAAAAAAAATATTGGCTAGGTCGACCTAACCTCACCTAGTTCGACCAGTCGGTCGACTTAGGTATAGGGGCGATCGACCTAGCGGTCAATCCGCCTTAGAAATTGGATGAAGGAAAATTCCTTCGCCCAGTAACGTTTATTAGCCTATTTTCTACGTGTTTTGCATTCTTTAACTCAATCTGGTCCTTCCATTCTTACATCTGATGGCTCTTATTCAGCCTATGACGTGGTTGCATCCGATTCAGTCTCCAAATCCAACTGTCTGAGATCCACTTCTACCCATATAAATAAACCCTAGGCCTAACACTTTTTCTCATTCTAGATTTTCTCCACTTGGGTTCACCTTTTCAGGAAGGTCTCTAAAAGGAATAATTTTCCAAGGAGAGAATCTTTTTAATAAAAATATTTTAACAACCCCAAGTGGATCCGTGAAGGCCTAAAGGGAAGAGCTAAGGACCATAGGTGAGTGATTGTAATTATTTTAAGTTTTCTTTAAGTAATTTAAAATAATAGGGTTTCCAATAGTTGTAGTTTTACTACGATTTTTGGAATAATCTTTTCAGTAGTTTATTTACAGTTTTTAGAATTATTTTCAGTTTATTACCTTTCAGCTATTCTTTTCGGTAATTTTAGTTTATTTCCGTTAATTATAATTTATTACCGTTAAGCATAGATTTTTATTGATTTACATTTTATTCATAGTATTTAAGTTTATTTACTGTTATTTATTTCTTATTTACATCTTTTTCGATGTTTTGGATTTTATGCAAGCGTCAATTATCTTCAACCCCCTTTTCTTCGTGTATGGATTAGAATAAATTAAATGGGAATATGGATTATATAAGTAAGAGTATTGAATGAAGAAAATAAGATGTAAATTATAAAGACTGTAATAAATAATGGAATTGGACTACAATGAATAATGGAATTGGATTGTAATAAATAATGGAATTGGACTGTAATAGATAATGGAATTCGACTGAAATTACGCCTAATTATAATTAGAATTGGACTAATTAAAGATAATTGGCATAGTTATAACTTAGAATTATAACTAAATAGAGTAAAAGATGAAAGAAGCTTATTTTCACACTTAAAACTTCGGTTAAGTAATAAGAATGATTATAACGTAGGTTATAATAAGAAAAAGAACATAATAAGGCTTATCTTAAGACTTAGGATAAATTGATAAGCACGGATAGTAGAGAAAAGTGTAAAGGCTTATTTAAATAATTTACCTAAGCTAATAAGCAAAGATAAAAGTAAGTCATGTACCAAATAGCATTCCCTATTAGATAAAACGGTGGTCCCACATTAGCCTGAAGTGAGACGAGGGCATGCTTATGCTAAAAATGGTAGTAATTGGTCAACTAGAAGTCCAAATCACGGAGGATTTGGATAAGAGGCACACCAAGTTATTGTTTGGATGAAGGGCATGTACCAACAGCATTTCCCCTATTTTCTATGGACACGCGGTGATCTCACATTAGCCTGAAGTGAGATGAGGGGCACGATTATGTTGGAAGTTTGATGTAATAAGATGACCCAATAGGTGGAGCAAAAGGTAGCATGGGCATGGTGGCAGTTACGCGTGCGACTTCCATTCGGGTGCTCAGTGATAGCTATGAGTTCCAAGCGCTTAGTATGTGTGTCTTTCGTAGACACCATTGCCTTCTGTGTAAGGAGCTATATATGTCGTCCGGATCCATAGTGGTTGCTCTATGCATCTTTTTTAGATACCATTGGCTGTTGTGTAGGGAGTTATATAGCGGCTGGTCTGCGGTAAGGTCTATGGAGTAGCAGGCCGATCAAAAAGGGTAGAATTAGGGTTACATCCTAATTACAGGATTGGGAATTTAGCCTAATCAAAGCAGAACTCAAGGACAAGTGCAAGCAATCAAAGTTAACCTATCTTATAATTGAGCAATATTTAATCGTACTTATTTCCAATTTATTCCTTTCTTGTTTCCTTTGTTATCCTTATTTATGCTAGAACTGTTGTAGAGTATATTACTTTTATCTTGCTTAAAGACTCTAGTAATTACTATCATTCACCAGACTTTTAGTCTGACCCACTCCTCTATTTTCACATTTTCCGCCCATAAGCAATCAAGGGAGAGGGCAGTAGATTACAGTTGCTTGGCGATTTCTTGGAGGATTTCTCTACTATGTATTTCTTTTACTTTCAGCTTTTGTTCTTTCTATGTACTGGCTTATTATGGGGGACATTATGTACTCTGATTTTGAGACTGAGTTTTTGTTTCATGAAACATATTGGATTTTTAGACATGTATGTGGTATTTGGTATTTGACTTATTTATGAAGCAATTATGAAGCTTTGTTTTAATTATGTTATTATTTTAAGTTTCTGTTGTTTTTATCCATTTTTGTCTTGTGAATCTTAGTCTCTGTTAGTTTCAGTTATATCTAAAACTCACCACGCCTTTCAATGTGTCCTTTTGGGTATATTAAGGGGTGTGGGGTGTTTCACTTGGGTAGTTCTTCAACCCACGCTCCTTTGAATTTATCTAGTTTTTTCTTAATTAGCGTTTTCAAGACTTTGTTGACAGCTTCAACCTGCTCATCGGCTTAGGGCTTCTCCTGTTATGAGTCAATCCACGCTAGGCTTCGAATGCTTTTATTCTTTAAGTTACTCAAGCTAGATTTGTGCCTAGATGCCTGACTGGTATGTCATTGCTAGGAAAAGGGGCGGTCGTCAGTAGTGAATTGCCCAGGCTAGTGCCCTTAGTCATGGATATCTTATTTTCACTACTGCCAACACATGCTTGTGATCTGGGTTGCTAATCACAAAAGAAGTAGTGGTTATAACAACATAGGTGTTGAGTGAATGTAACTGCATATGTGTTAAGTGAATATAACTGCATATGTGTTAAGTGAATCCAATAGTCTCTTGTCTCGGTCAATGGGAAAGAGTAGTTTAGACCAAACCTGCCGCTTCAAAAGAACCGCAATGTACCAAGTTGTGTAGTATGCCTCGTTTAAGATGTTCTCTTGGATAGGAATTCCCGCTTCGTATTTTTGTAAGACTCTGTGGAACCAAGGAGCCGAAGGCATTGTCCTGAAATGACAACAACCGAGTTAGATAAAAACAAAAGAAGAGGTTTGTTATGTTACCTCCTTTGTAGGACCATCTGTTGTCATGTGTATGACATGTTTATGCGAGCATATTGTGTGATTAGAGAGTTCCTCATAAGGATTTTCTGCAAGTACTCTATTTGATAATGGGGGTTTTACAAGGCTTAGATTGCCAAGATTCTTGTTTGGCGCTTTAGTGCTGCCTCATAGCGGTCGTTGGTGTAGTCATTTTTTCAGGTTGACACCGGCTAGTTTGGTGGACTTATAGTGGATGTCCCCATTGTGCATCCTTATATCCTTAGTTCTTAATCAATTTGAATTGTGTTTCTTGATTATTGGATCATGATGGAGTGATGAAGCTAGTATCTTAATTGGTGATTGCAATGTCCTAGCGGTTAACTATATATATATTGCTAATTCAGGTTGAATTGTGATATGAGGAGTAGTGGTGGTGGTTCTGGATATCTATCGCCTTTCTGCTGCGGGTCAAATATGTTGGAATTGCTGGAGCTCAGTCTTTCAAAGCCACTCTGTATAAACTATTATGTTATACAAGTTCTCAACAGATGTCATTTCCATCGTGTCCTCTTCCTTACCCTTTGAGGTAACACATACTCAAATGGATGGCTTCTCTCTGATCATTGATCATTCGAGCTCCGGAGGCAGAGAGTTGTATCTCTTCCATTTTGCTATAGCATTTGTACTACAAGTTGTGCTGGCTTCCCTGGGTAACCATCTATCTGAACACCTGACAGTGATGTTTTCTCATTTTTATGTGCCTTGTGACCCAATGGAGAGGTCATGCATAGTTGTAGGGGCTAGTTTGATTTTTTTTCTTTACTTCGTGTAGCGTGTAAGCACCCTCGGGTCGATCAGCAGATGCAATGGATTTACGAATCCTTCCTTCACCTTTTTCCAAGGATGGAGATCCAAGAGAAGATTGTATAGCACTGCAATAGCTTAAGATTGATTAGAATGAAAGAAAAGTAATTATATAGTACCTCCTTTGTGCCCCCCGTTTATCAGCAAGTGTGGAGATCTTGGCAAGTGTCTAGGGGGCCGGGTTAGCCCCTTATAATGGTTTGTAGTGGGCACTCAAAATTTTTTGTTTTCCTGGAGGGTGGACTAGTAACTCTTGGTCTTATCTCCTTCTCTTTTCATATTTTTTGAACATATCCCTAGGTAAGGAGAGCTATTGACATTATTTGAATCATGTCCTGTATGCATAGGATTGGTGATGCCTTCGTGCATGATGGGAGTGACAAAGTGTCATGCTTGTCAATCCAGACTTTGAGTATTCAATCATCATGACTTCGGTCTTCAAGTTGTGATATTTCAATCCATCAGTGGGATCCCAATTGTAGTACTTTGATTTGATGCTGGATGGAAAAAGGGACGTGCTTGGGGTTCATTTGGTTATGTGGAATGCACCCTATGTTCTCTAGACTGGGACTTTCCTTGTATTATGATGTTGAGGTCGAATACATCTGTCTTCCCTAAGCGTGTCAAGAGTTTATCCACCAAAGCTTTACGTTAAGCAATGAAGTGTTTACTGATTTCATTCCCAACCATTTCGAATTTACGTCCGACAATTTTTAGCACCGGGAGGTTATTAGACTAGTCTTCCTGCTTTTTCACATCTGGATAGTTGTTGCATTCTTTGCAGAAGGGTTCTCTCACTTTAGGCGGCATATCGGGAAGTTGTTCTCCTTCCCTTCCTAGAGATTTTGTACTTTTCGTGAGAGATAATTCAATTTTCGGAAAGGATTTGGAGGTTTTGTAGCTTTGAAGGGTTGATGGCCCAACTCTTAAAATAAAGAGAGAATCTTGAGATAGGAGGTATAGCTTCTCAATCCAAGAAATGGTGATTACAAATTTGAAAAAAGAAAAAGAGAAAAACTCTAACTTCAAAGAGACAACGACTTTAGATCGGGAGAAAGGATTTCAAGTTTGGAGGTTGAAAAGGATTTTCTTAGAACCGTGATTTTATTTTTTACTAGGGGAATGGATTCCTCTTATACAAAAGAGGAAGATAGTTTTCTTATGTTAAAGAAGCAATGCTTCCAGATGGAAAGAGAATAAGATTTGATTTTAGATCTGAAAAATGACAAAGTGTTTCTTTTGGTCAAAACAGTGCTTTTTGATCTAAAATGAGAAAAAGAAGATAGAACGATTTCAAATCTAAGAAATAAATACATGTTTCTTTTTTGGTTGAGAAATAGTGTTTGTAGATCTGAAAGAAGATAGAGTGGTTTCAGATCTAAGAAGTGAATACATTTTTTTTGTTGGTTAAGGAGCAGCATTTGTAGATCTAAAATAAGAGAAAAGAAAGATAGAATTTTTTTACCTTCAAGGAATAGTGATTGCAGATCTGAAAAGAGAAATAGATTTTCCTAAAGTAACGGTTTTAGATCCGGGAGATATAGAGTATTTTAATCTAAGAAACAATGATCTCAAACTGGGAAAGTAAGACAAAGAGAATCTCTCATGCCAAGGAGACAGTGACTTTAGATCTGAAAATAAGTATAAATTTTATTAAAAAATGCAATTTCAGATCTCAAGACTAGAAACAGGTTTTCTTTTGCGAAAGAAAATAATGATCCAGATATAAACAGAGGGAAAAGGGGGTTTCTTATGCCAAGAAACCATGTTTTTGGATTCCAAATGAGAAAGATAGGTGGCTTGATTTTAGATCCAAAGAATGGGTACATGTTTCTTTTTGGTCAAGGGACATGTGTTTGTGGATCTGGAATAGTAAAAGGAATATCTAAGGATTCTGATCTAAGAGATGAATTTTTTTTTTCTAATAAACAGTGTCTGTGGATAGTAAAAGTAAGATCTAAAAAGTGGACAAAAGAATTTCTCTATGTAGTAAAATGGATGTTCAGATTTGAAGAGAAAAGGAGGATTTTTGTTTTATGTAAAACAATCACGGTAGATCTAAAAAGAAACATAGATTTCAGATCTTAGAAAAGGGGAGAGAGTTTCTTAAGAGAAGAAACGATAATCTCAAGTCAGAAGATTAGAAATAGTATGTTTCAAAATAAAAAGAAAAGTAAGAAAGAGAGAATTTGCTTTTAAAAAAGAAAAGTTCAGCACTCAATGAAAGCACCAAAAATGTTTGCACAAAAAATAGGCAAATACCTCCAAGACGTTGTAATAGGGCTGTGAATACTGCTTGTAGTATACAGCTATTGTTTGACAAATTTTAGTTGCGGGTGTATGTGGTATAAAATCAGTAATTTGCAATAAAGAATAAATAAAGGACTGAAATGTAAAAAGGCATAGAATTTATAGTGGTTCGGCCTAAATGTGCCTGCATCCACTGTTCCTCTTTTATTATCTCTTTCAATCAGATTACAAATACAAGCTTTGTATATGAATAAACTTGTTATTGGAGCTAAGGGTTTTCCCTCTCAATGTTGTCTACCATTGTTGATGGAAGCTTCACTATTTGTCTCTTCATCCCTTTTTATGATGCCATATGCCTAGTATTTATAGAGTGAGGTTGTGAGGAGAGGCAGCTAAGTACATGGCTTCTAGTCTTTGGTTCAACCTTCCTTCACTTGAAATGTGGTTCAACCTTGTTGTTGTTCCACTACTCTGGGATGCCAGTTGAATACTATCCTGATAGCTCCCTTCAGTCGCCCATCCCGACCTTGGAATCTTGAATGCCGGATCAGGTAGGTCCAGCCCCGGGAGGACAGAAACGGGTGGATCTAGCCCCAGAAGGGCTGGACTATGTAGGTCTGGTGGGTCCAGCCCCAGAAGGGCTGGACAAAGTGGGTCTGGCCCCGGACAAGGTGGGTCCGGGCTGGGCAGGTCCGGCCTTGGGCTGGACCAGATGGGTCCGGCAGTAGGGTGATGGACCAGGAGCTGGTCCGGGTGTCCTAGACAAGGTCCTGGTCCGGCAGTGCCAGACCAGGCTGGTCCGGCATAGCCGGACCGGGAAGCTAGTCTGGCACTCCCGGACCACGTGCGGGTCGGCACTGTGCCAGACCAGGCTGGTTCGGCAGTGCCGGACCAGGTGCTGGTTCCAAAGGGCCGGACCTGTGCGGGTCCGGCCCTCGTAGGCCGGACTAGTCAATCCAGCCCTACGGGGCCAGACCTGTGCGGGTCCGGCCTGGGTTGTTTGGCCCTGCCGGGCCAGACATGTGCGGGTCCGTCCCTCCTGGGCCGGATCTGGCGGGTCTGTCCCTATTGGGCTGGACTCAACTAGGCCAGACCTGTGCGGATCCAGCCTTGTTTGGCTGGATATGCAGTCCGACCTTACTAGGCTGGACCTGTGCGCACCTGGCTTTATAGGGCAGGTCCTTTGCTGGTCAAGGCGGGGCCGGGCCTTGGCAGGAGGCGGTCTCGAAGGCTTTAATGTCGGACCTTGTTAGGCAAATCTTAAAATGATCGTATCTTTCAAACCATTATTCGGATTGAGACGCGGTTTGGACCTATGCTCACATCTTGACCTTGCGAACATTTCTAAGCAGCTCTGAGTCTATTCCAAGACTTTGGCAATTTTTCCTCTAACTTTTCGTATTCACTATGCAGTGGGCGAGAATGCCCACAGCACTAAGGTAGGTGAAACATCCAGCTCGTCTTTTCAAGCTCCAAAGAACATCAGTGAAACCTGCCTTTCTTAGACTACTTAAAAGAGCGTGCTAGGAATTTAGGAAAAACAAAAATCTAGTGTCAAACATAAGTCTAATATGAGAAACTCAAGAAATATGTGTATAGTATATAACGGTACTTTTTAGACCGCATGGAATGCCATAACGATTATCCCCTCAAAAGAACCACCATCTAATAGGTACATAAGGTAATATAATAGATAATGTCTAGGGCGTGTAATATAAATATTATAACAAAGCTGGAACAATTACATTGGTTACATCCAACAACATATTTAGGATACAATCATAACTGATAATGGACGTTCGCATAATGGATTTTCCATGGGGATCTCTTCGGTGGAGCCGGATCCAACCTCCTGCATAAGGGTCAGAAAGTACCTCCGAGCGACGTATATCTCTAGATAAAAAATACCATTTAGGTAAACACAAGCAGCTTGTCGTCCGAACATAAACATGAACAACGTGAACCAAATATTATCAACTCCGGTTAACAATGTATAAGTATCTCTTGAAATGGAGTTGACAACACCCTGACATCGGTTGATAACCCTAGGTTGTGAGGCCTACTCTATTTTCAATCGTTTTTTATGTCGAGGTTACGTTCGACATCTTTCACACGAGTTTACATCACTGAAACAGAACATGAATACCAAATTGGATCCTCACATCTCGAACAGATCTCAAAACCACACATGGATTCTCATATCTCAACAGATCTTGGAATCACACATTGATTCCCACAGCCTGAATAGATCACGAACAACTACATGTGTTTGAGCATCTTAAACAGATCTCGAATCTCCACATATATTACCGCGTCTCAAATAGATCCACTTCCAAAAGATAGAACACATATCTCAGCCTTGTAGTGGTTTTCGACAAGTAAAACACTTATCGATCTCAGTCTCTTCAAGATTGAATCAACGAATTTGGTTATTCAATGATAATAAGAGCGATTGCATATGGAAACCAAGTCTTGTATATTGCACTTCTGATAATTTCCTCTCACACGATCCTTCGATCAATAGTGAAGCCGCTAGGTTAGAGCCCTATTGCTCATATCCCTAATGAACATTAGTTTTAATTTCCATAGATAGACCAGCCTACTTCATCGGCTATTACTGCTAAGTATTAGATTAAATGTTTTCCATAAAATGAGTAAACAAACAAAGCACGATCAAGTCACACAGAGCATGATCAAGTCATGTAAGCGACTTCTAATCCCCTTTTCGTTTAATTAGTCTTTTATTAATTAGAACCCCTTTTTGTTGGTAAAACTACTTTTATCTAATAAAACATTGTTTATTAATTTCTACTATTCATTTGTACTCTTTTCAATACTTCAAAAGGGTATTCATATACTTATCTCAAATGGTATAAGTATATTCACAAATCATTAACATGATTTCTTACTTTAAACCTTTGCTTTTTCTATCTTTTCCAAAAGATTCCTTATTTATAATTTCCTTCAAAATATCCATTTTAAGGATCTAAGTACTTTCACAAATCCATTAAAAAGGTTTAAGACTATTGTTACTTAAACATTGTCACTACAGACCCAAAACCATTTCACTTATGCTTATCTTTAAAACATCATTTTTTAAAGATCTAATTACATTCATCAGTTTTATCAAAAAGGGTTAAAGACGAATGTTATTAAAACATTGTCACAACAAACCAAAAACCATTCCATACTTGTATCATCTTTAAAAACAACCCTTTTAATGATCTAAGTTTAATAATAGGTTAAGTTCGATAGTCGACTCGTCGGTTGTTTAGTCAAAACAATTGCTTATACAAATCAATGTTCATATACATAACTCTTTTCTAACATTTCAAATTAACTATTCCTCATTCAAGAGTGAAGCAAGGTAAGTTAGAGCACTGGTTGCATCAAATCCTTGCCTAGATAATTCATTCTTGAATTTCGCAAGTAGATAAGCATACTCGTCGGCTTTTAGTGTGAAGTATAGTATTAATGATTTTCATAAAAAAGTAACAAACAACATGATTAACCCATTTCTGACATTCGTACTTAATTATTCCTCATTAAGGAGGGAATCCCGGTAGGTTAGAGCTCTACTACTCCATCCCTGCTCAACATCAATCTTAACTCCCAGAAATAGATAAGCCTACTCTGTTGGCTTTTAGCATTAAAAGAAGTTGATTACCCTTTAAACAAGCAAGTAAACAACAAGATTAACATGTTTTTGACATTCCAACATAACCATTCCCTATTCAAGAGGGAAGCTGGGTTGGTTGGAGCTCTATTGCTCCATCCATACTTGACATCAGTCTTAACTCCCAGAATTTAGAGAAGTCTACTCGTCGGCTTTTAGTGTTAAACCTCTTCTTTACTATTTCAAAATTTTTATATAACTATTGATAATATATTTAAATTTTGAACCAACTTTAGTATACTTCAAAACATGTTTGAAAACATCTCTAAAAAGGTTAGAGAAAAATACAAAATTTAAATACCATTTTTGAACACTTAAAATCATAAGCAACTTACTACAGCGTTTATAAATGCTGTTAAAACTCCTTCTTAAAACAACATTGAAAAGCACCATCTTTGCGACTAATTTCAACCACTTAAACAAACAATTTAAGAATTGAAATTTCTATATTGAGTACCAAATTTATGGTACTTAAAAACCATAGAAATAAACTCCTAAGAATATCTTCCTATATACTTATAAAAATTTCCAAAAACAAGGGATTTAGAAGTGCACTTACAACGACTATTCTCGCTTCAAACATTTTCAAGCTTACTTCAATTTAACATACAAGTTAAACAACTATTTAAACCTCAAGTCAAGGCCATGCCACATTTTTAAGAGGATTATAGAAGTGATGTTATGCAATGTAAAGTTGTCATTTACTTTCAAAAGCAAGCGGGGTCCAAAGTTTATAACTTTACTTAGTTAATGTCAGTTTAACTTTATACTTGGCACACAACATATATACACAATATACACTTAAGAGATAGTGAGATAACTCACTTAGATCCATGACAAACCCAATCACAATTCCATAAGAACCAAAGAAGCACTTCCTTCCATCATCACAAGCCTAAAGATCCAACATTAAGCACTTCCAAACCAAAGCAACCACTTATCCTTCCTCTTTTATGCTCACGCCCCCCGGAACCCCCTCTTCCTCTCACCTTCTCCTGCTTCTTACTTTCTAATCATGCCTCCCATGATGGCTTAGGCCCAAAGCCAATGTTTAAAAGAGATTGGAGTAGATAAGACTTGAAAAGGTTAGAGAGTAATTAGTGGATTAGTGCTTAAGCACTTCCACCATTTTTAACTCTCATACTTCATCTCAAGCTCAAGTGAATTACAGGTTTACTCCTAGGTATGCCCTGCCTTATATAGGGTTTTACAAGAGGTCATAACCGCCTCTTACCTTCCATGAATGTTTAAAAAGGAGCCTTCTTTTCATGTGTTAACTTTACACCTCTCTTTTTACTTAAAAGTTCAGTATTACCATAAAAGGTTATTTCCTAGATATCTTTGATGACATCACCCATGACATCATCCATAAAGTTTATTTCCATAAACGAAAAAATGATTTTATTTCATTTTCTTAATTTCCTAAGAGAGTGTATGTAAAAAAAATCTAAACAACTTCTAACGGTTAAAAAGTTGTTTATCGATAAAACGATTTTCGTTTACATTATCATTATTTTTTCGAAATATTTATTTTTGTAAACATTTCCAAAATAAGTTTACCATTAGTACTTATGATTTAAAAGAGGGTTAGAAGGCTTATTAAATCATTTTAATAACATTTAATCCAAGGTTCAAATATTTAAATAGTTTAGATATTTAAATACGAAGTGTCTGAAATTTCGGGTCATGACATTCTCTCCCACATAGAATATTTCATCCTCGAAATTCCAACACGAGCAACAAAAGAAACAATCACATAGCAATACTTAATAGTATTCAAAACCAATTAGCAAACAAAACTCACGGTTTGCTCAAGTTCAAATCCTCTCATCGCACAAGGATGATAAACGACGTACCAAGCGTACCGTATGCTTAGCAGCCTCGGGTGATTACTTAGTAGCCAATTCATGCAACCACATAGAAAATCGAAGAGTCATAACTTAAACTCTCCATAAGCCAATCAAAACATAGTATGCATATACTAAAACCTGTACGATGCACATGGACTATCCGTATGCAATATCAATTTTGATCACTTGCTCAATCACATAATTTCACTTCCTAACTAGTATAGATCACTTGACCTCTCTGGTGTAGATTTTGATCGGGTTCCTTGATTAGAAACCTCCATTCCCCTTACATAGCCATATACTATGATAGAAAAATTTAGGATCTTATCAAGAATCTGTATCAAGTGTTCTCCATCAAGAATCTAGTGAAAAAACTTATTTGGACCGGTGCAAATCACCCAAAAATCATGTATTCTTATGCTGGATCAAGAACAGTCATGCGATCTATGTATAACTTATGTACTAGTACTATTGGTTCGTTAACTATACCAATATCTTTTATCACATTCTTTTATCTAAATAGTATGTTCCATTCAATACTAAAATCATTTATGAAACATTTTATAAAACATTAATTCAAGTTTTCAACATTATATAACTTAAGTTCATATTCGTATAATACTCCATGACATCCTAAAGGTATATACAAAACATACTTAACAAGTTTGTTCAACAATAAGACTTGTTTTAACTTAATACCTTCTCGGTTCAAATGTTATACAAACTCATCCTTATATTTTCATAAAACACTTAGTTTCACATTCTATACTATTCATAAGATTTTAATTGTCCAAAATTGCCGAAATCATGTTTTATTTTAACAAATGAAAACTACCAAACAACATATCATAATAAGATGCACATACTATACAATCCTAATGCATAGGCTATATGTGTCCATAAAATAACCTAACAAATTTCAATAATTTATTAAACACAATTTACCTAAAAAGGGAAAACCTGAAAAGTTCCAACATTTATTATAGGCCATTCCACTATCACTCGGGCACCCTACATACAAAACTTTTCCACATAAGTTCATTTTCTTTTGAAGAAAAACTTAAGAACTAAACATCGAGTTTTATTCCAAAGCATTCTACAATAAATATATATACATATATCTTTTGTATAACAAATCATACTTCCGGAATCAAATTGAAATTCATTTTACTAAAACAACCCTGTAGCATTCCCCACTTAGAAACCCGAATATGAACATAGATGATGTCGAAGTCATCACCAGAATTGTTTTCAAGGAGCAGAAGTGAGTTTAGTACATCCAATTCATGCCTTTTGGACTTAACCCAAATCATTTCAAACATGGTATCAAATACTTTGTAAATATTACTAAGTACCATGATCTCAATTTCATAAACCAGTTTCCCAAATGCTTACTTTCAAATAATACTACTGTTATTTTCTCTAAAATTTTGAAAAACGGTATCAAAGATACTGGGATTTAATTTCTCAATTTATCAATTAAACCCTTCTTGTTTATAAATCATGTTTTATAAACTATACTTATATAAAATCAGAATCTTATATAAATCTTTTCACATATGTTTATTTCCAACATAACTTATTTTTCTCAGATTAAAATAAACATCTTTTACTAAATTCAACTTTTACAAAAGTTAACTTTTAACCCAAAATAAACTCCTTATAGCCAAACCATGAAATTAAATTCACAAGATGTTCATTTCGATTTATCTACAAATACTATTTAACCAACCCATGTAGTGAAACGGTAATTGCTCATAAACTTGTCGTGCACAAATCAACAATCAACGAATGATAATTGATGCTTATAAAATGGCCGAGCATAACTAAACTAATTAACGAGTGATAATAGATAAACATCATTAAACCCTACATCAATTAAACTATACTCTGACAATTCACTTATATAAGGTATCTTATATAAGATCTTTAATTTTTGTTATTATAATATATGTTTATAATAATTACAAATACGCATTCATATGTATAATACACTCGACTCATGCTAGGGCATTCCATTACCCTATCTCTAATGAGCTATACCCAACCAAAGCCAAGGTTCTCGCTTAACCTTCTCTACCATTTTGACTCCTGAATGTCGACACTAATACATCCACGGTATTCGTGTGTCGAGCATCCGAGTGTCGGAAGGACAAATTGTTAGGGTGAAATAAAAAGAAAAGGAAACAGAAAAGGAAGAAGGAATATAATATCATAATCTCATAGTGAAACGATAATATATAATATCAAAAGAATAGTACAAAGGATTACTCCGATATAGAAATTTCGGAGTTACAAAACCTAAGTACTATCATCAACATGGACAGTCATAACAACCTGTCCTCACAAATGCTGGTATATATAATAGTAATACAGTGGAAATAGGAATACTATGGTAGGTGAAACATCCAGCTTGTCTTCTCGAGCTCCAAAGAACATCAACGAAAAACCTGCCTTTCTCAGACTACTCGAAAGAGCATGCAAGGAATTTAGGTAAAATAAAAACCAAGCATTAGACATTTGGTATGACAAACACAACTAAAATGTGTATAACATATATAGTACATTTGAGACCACATGGAATGCTATAACAATTATCCCCTCAAAAGAACCACCATCTAATAGGTGCATATGGTGATATAATAGATAATGTCTAGCGTGTAGAACAAATTATAACATAGCTAGAATGGTTACATTGGTTACATTCAATGGCATATTTAGGGTACAATCAGAATTGATAAGGGATGTTCACAAAATGGATTTTCCACAAAAATCTCTCTAGTGGATCTGGATCCAATCACCTGCATAAGGGTCAAAAAGTACCTTGGAGCGACGTATGTCTCTAGATAAAATATACCATTTAGGTAAACACAAGCAGCATATCGTTCAGACATAAACATGAATAACTTGAACCAAATATCACCAACTTCCACTGGCCAACTATCGATAAGTATCTATAGAAATGGAGTTGATAACACCCTGACATGGGTTCCTAACCCCAAGTGGTGAGGCCCACCCTATTTTTAGTCTTTTTCGATGTCGAGGTTATGTTTGGCATCTTTCACATGAGTCTTCATCACTCGAATGGAACACGAATCCCAAATTGGATTCTCACATCTCGAACAGATCTCGAAACCACACATGGATTCCCATATCTCAAAAGATCTTGGAATCACACATGGATTCCTACATCCTGAATAGATCATGAACAACTACATGTGTTTGAGCATCATAAACTGATCTTGAATCTCCATATTGATTCCTGCATCTCAAACCGATCCACTTCCAAGAGATAGAACATATATCTTAGCCTTGAAGTGGTTTTCGGTAAGTAAAACACTTACTGATCCCAATCTCTCTAGGATTGAATAGACGAATTTGGTTATTTAATGATGATGAGAGTGATCGTATATGGAAACTAAGTCTCGTATACTTATCTCATTTCTGATATTTTACTCTCACACTATCCCTCAATCAAGAGTGAAGTCGGTAGGTTAGAGCTATATTGCTCATATCCCTACGTGAACATGAGTCTTAATTCCCTAGATAGACTAGCCTACTTCATCGGCTTTTAGTGCTAGGTAGACAATTAAATATTTTCCATGAACGATCAAGTCACATAAGTGACTTCTAATCCCTTTTTTGTTTAATTACTCTTTTATTAATTAAAACCCCTTTTATTAGTAAAACTACTTTTATCTAATAAAACATTGTTTATCAATTTCTACCATTCATTTGTAATCTATTTAATATTTCAAAAAGTATTCATATACTTATCACAAATGGTATAAGTATATTCACAAATCATTAACAGGATTTCTTACTTTAAACCTTTGCCTTTTCTTTCTTTTTCTAGAAGATTCCTTACTTATAATTTCCTTCAAAATATTCATTTTGAGGATCTAAGTACTTTCACAAATCCATTCGAAAGGTTTAACAATAATGCTACTTAATCATTATCACAACAAACCCAAAACCATTTCACTTATGCTTATCTTTAAAACATCATTTTTTAAAAGATCTATTTACATTCATAAGTTTAATCAAAAAAGGTTAATAAAGAATGTTATTAAATCATTATCACAACAAACCCAAAACCTTTCCACACTTGTATCATCATTAAAACATCCTTTTTAAAGATAAATGTTTAATAATAGGTTAAGTCCGATAGTCGACTAATCGATTATCTAGTCAAAACAATTGCTTATACAAATCAATGTTCGTATACTTGACTTGTTTTCGACATTTCAATTTAACTATTCCTCATTCAAGTGTGAAGCCAGGTAAGTTATAGCACTGTTGCATCAAAGCATTACCTAGACACATCATTCTTGAATCTAAGAAATAGACAAGCATACTCGTCGGCTTCTAGTGTTAGATATAGTATTAATGATTTCCATAAACAATTAGCAAACAACATGATTTACCCGTTTTCGAACTATTCCTCGTTTAAGAGGGAAGCCCCGGTAGGTTAGAGCTCTATTACTCCTTCTCTATTCAGCATCAATCTTAACTCCCAGAAATAGGTAAGCCAACTTCGTCGGCTTTTAGCATTAAACAAAGTTAATTTCCTTTTAAACAAGTAAGTAAACAACAAGATTAACACGTTTACGATATTCCAACTTAACCATTCCTCGCTCTAGAGGGAAGCCCGGTAGGTTAGAGCTATATTGGTCCATCCCTACTCGACATCAATCTTCACTCTTAGAAATTATAGAGGTCTACCTCGTCTGCTTTTAGTGTTAAACCTCTTCATTATTTTTCCGAAATCTATATACAATTATTAACAATATATTTAAATTTCAAACCAACTTTAATGTAATTCAAAACATGTTTGAAAACACCTCTAAAAGGATTACAGAAAAATACCAAATTTAAATGTCATTTTTAAACACCTAAAATCATATGCAACTTACTACAGCATTTATAAATGCTGTTAAAACTCCTTGTTAAAACAAATTGAAAAGCACAATATTTGCGACTAGTTTTAACCACCTAAACAAATGATTTAATATTTGAAATTTTATAGTAAGCACTACCCTTAGGGTACCTAAAAATCAAGGAAATAAACTCCTAAGAATATCTCCTGATTTATTTATAAAAATTCCCGAAAACATGGGATTCGAAAGTGCACTTATAACGACTATTCTCGCTTCAAACATTTTAAAGCTTACTTCAATTTAACATACAAGTTAAAAACCCATTTAAACATCAATTCAAGGGCATCTCACATGTTTAAGAGGGTAGAAGTGATGTTATACAATATAAAGTTGTCATTTTCTTTCATAAGCAAGAGGGGTCCAAAATTTATAACTTTACTTAGTTAATGTCACTTTAACTTTATACTTCACATACTAAAGGGATAGTGAGATAACTCACTTAGATCCATGCCAAACCCAGGGCTAAGGCCACAAGAACCAAAGAACCACCTTCTTCCATCACCACAAACCTAATGATCCAACCTTTAGTGCTTCCAAACCAAAGCAACCACCTCCCCTTCCTCCTCCATGCTCATGTCCCCCTTGGAACCCCCTCATCCTCTCACCTTCTCCTATTTATTACTTCCTAATCATGCCTCCCATGATGTCTTAGGCCCAAAGCTAAAGTTTAAAAGAGATTGGAGAAGATTTGGTTAAGACTTGAAAATGTTAGAGAGTAATTAGTGGATTAGTACTTAAGCACTTCCACCATTTTTAACTCTCATACTTCATCTCAAGCTCAAGTGAATTATTGACTTATTCCTAAGGTTATGCCTCTCCTTATATAGGGTTTTAGTCCTACCCACTTATTACCTTCCATGAAAGGTCGCAAAGGAGCCTCCTTTCCACATGTTAACTTTACACCTCTCTCTTTTTACTTAAAAGTTACGTATTACTATGAAAGGTCATTTCCTAAATATCTTTTATGACATCACACATGACATCATCCATAAAGTTTATTTCCATAAATGGTGTTTGCAACCAAATTGGCCACAAACACCCAAGAACAGATTTAAGTAGTGAAATAAATGAAGAAACTAAATGAAAGCAGAGGAATATATCAAAAATAACAGGAAAAACACAACAGAAAGCAGGAACAAGATTTATAGTGGTTCAGCATTGATTGCCTATGTCCACTTTGAATATTCTCTTTATTTCTTTTCAATTAACTTGATTACAGTTAGAAACATAAAGAAATAGCAAGATACAAGAGAATAATGGAGGGAGTTGATTACAATAATAGTGTTGTCTAACCGGCCATGTAAAGATCCTAAGAATGACCCCATAGGCCTGTATTTATAGGTGAAGGCGACCACCAATCTGACTAGAACATCGGAAACAGGACCTTCTCTTCCATATGGGCCCACCAAAGGGAGCGCTAGGCTCAACTCTCAGTGGAGAGGGATCGGTATCGATCCCTCCATGTGTTGAGTTTGGGGCAGCGACCCCTATGGTAGCTTCCTCATGCTCTAATATGATGGTGTCTCAAATATCAGGGTGTTTGGATGTGTGGAGCTCTTGATTTTGCTCAATCCTTGGTTTAGTTCCATAATAGTCTAAACAATGTCGGTCCCTCTATAGAGTGACATGTCGAACCCTCTAGCTTTATAGGTGTATGCCTATCCATCTTGCTTAGAGTGTTATGCCGATCCATAGTGTTCCTAGGATATACGCCGACCCCTGGACTTGCTACCATGCTGATCCATAGTGCTTCTTAAATACATGTCTCTCCCTAGTGCCTCAGGATACTATGCCGACCCATACCCATTCGTACATAATCCTTAGCTTACATCATAACATGCCGATCCCTTTAGCGCCAGAGACATATGTCGAACCCTCCATATCCTGAATGTTATGCCGATCTATCTAGCATCATCAAACCATGTTGAACTGAGTACTCAAACCTATACCGACCCCTTTACATCTTCATCTAAGTTGACTATCCAGTCAAGTAACCATGTTGATCCCTCGTGCTTCACCTAACTATGTTGATCCCTCAAGTGTTTCATCCTTGTTAACAAAAGACTATGCTGACCCATATTCCATCCTTGTTAATTTCCACCTTTCTGACATCCTGCGCTATCTGTCTACCAACTCTGTTCAATCCGGGCTTCGTATAACTGACCGGACTCTATATCTAGATCTTGTAGTCGTTCCTTCATGATCATCCTTTTTGACAACAGTCAGGTTTGTCTTGTGTGACCAGCCCAATATAGGTGGTTTAGGGTACCGGTTAACACTTGCCCCCCAAAGTAACTCTTGTGAGTAACATGACCTGCTTTGCATTGGAAAAAGTCTGAGTTACGGGAACGGAATCTATCCAACTTCCTGATTGACATCTATTTCTTCATTGATTTTTAATAATACAAGTCTAAAGTCGTATCATATTAGCATATACAAATTTAGTCATGTAGGACTCATAGGCTTTCTTTTATTTGATTCGATCTCGAACTAGAGTGTTTCATGCTTGATTGCGATTTCAATTGATTTCAAGATGTTGAACTTTTAAAGCGTTCCCATGCATATCCACACATACATTTCTGTTGTTGGCTCCTGAATGTGTTCAAACATTCACAGGTCATTGCCAATTTTATAATATCATGTATACTTGCGTTTGCAGTCGAACCTTCACGCCCGTTTGAGGTTTTTCCATCATCGATCATTTTTCTCCTTCCATTTTTTATCCCATTCCTTTTCTCTTTTTCTTCTTTTTTTTAAAATTACTGTGGAGGGATCGGCATCCGACATGCCGATCCCTTGGTGGGTTCACGTGGATAGGGATCGGCAATCCTAATGCCAATCGCTCTACAATTCCTTGACCGCGTCACCCGAGATAACCGGTCATGCTTCCTTATATGCTCATACATATAAGTATGCCTCTTTCTCTTCCTTCCCTTCACTTTTCTACCCTTTAACTTTTACTTCATCGTTTTAACTGCCTTTGCATTTCCAAGCTTCCTCTCCACCGAACCCATAACATCACGAAACCCTTCTTCACAAACATAATTCCTCCAACTTTAAGTCTTAAATTCAAACACAAACTCAAGTTATTTCCTTACAGTCGCTCCTCCTCAATCTCTGATTCCAAAGCCCGAATGCTCGCTCCCCTTATTTAACTTGATATATATAGGTACGAACTCTTCTTTACTTGTGTTACTAGGTTGTGAATCTCGAGCTTGGACGAGTTTGAGTGTATTTTAGCTGTTTTACTAAGTGGATTCTATTGAGTTATACGGGAGAGGAGGAGAAGATGAAGTAGTAGGAGAAAGAGAAAGAAGAAGGAGAGGGAATGAGGAGGGTTCGGTTGGTGTCCTCGAAGGGATGGAGGAAAGTCAAGGCTTTAGGATTGGAAAGGGGATAGTGTGACAAGGATCGGTATTAGATCGATTAGAGATGGGATAAGTTAGGTGAGGGATCGGTGAGGAGATTACATTGGATGAGGGGTCGGCATGGGTAGGTTTAGGAATTGATGTGGCTTGTCTAGCATAGGGATCGGTAATGAGATTGTTGGGCGAGTGATCGGTAGGTAATATTTGCAGAGAGGGATCGATAGGTGGTCTTGAATTAAGGGATCAGTATTGACAACTAAGTTGTAGGGATTGGTAATGAGGCTGGGGTAAAGGATCGGCATATGGAAATGGGATCGGTATTGACTATAAAAACTAATCCAGCCTAAGTCACTCAAATGCTCAACTGCATACTGCCTTGCCCGAACATAAGATGACTAAGAAAAATGCGAGTTGCATACTTGGACTGTCGAACTTAAGCTTGAACGAACAAACTTCCAGACAGCTCAATACGAACTAAGTAGAAAATTGGCTAACGAACTTGAACAATGGACTTCATAATTCAGAATGTCAACAACCGATCGTAAAGCTTTCGTTGCCGATCAACTTTTTCATCGATTGAGACGGTCGACGATGATGGTCTCTCTGGATGGAACTCCAAGTCTCATCATTTTATTTTTGCTTTTCTGATTTCAAACTATTTATGCTCGTTTCACACTGCACTGCACTACACTAGTTCACACACGACACGGGGGAACAGGTTATTATTTCTAATGTTAATTGTCTACTGAGTATAGCTGACATAGATCTTAGACGCATGAAGCACCCAATCAACATGTCTTCTGAATCAACGGTGAGACATATTGGTTTCGAAGCAAGATCAAGTTCTACCACCATATCTGAAAGGCCTTCTTCGAGTCACCGCGTAGAACAATCGGAAGCATTTAATCCTCAAGTTAATCTTTTCTCCGATATCCCAGTTCTACCACAACACCAGAAAGGCAATTTCCTCACGGTTATAAGCATGACAAAACTAATTTGTCACGGTTATAACCGTGAAAATAGGTACCGTGGGCAAATTCAGTCACACTTTTGCTCACGGTTATAACCGTGACAAAATAGTAATTTCTCACGCTTATAACCGTGACAGAATAGCATTTACTCACAGTTATAACCGTGAGAAAATAGTAATTTCTCACACTTATAACCGTGACAGAACAATGGTTTCTAACATTTATAACCGTTACCAAAAAGAAAACACTAACACTTATAACCGTTACACATGCTAATTATATCACAGTTATAACCGTTACGAAAGGTTATTTTCTAACACTTATAACCGTGATAACTAAAATAGTATCAAACAAACTATATAGCACCAATATTTTATTACTGCTACAAACAATCTATACAAAAAATATAAAGTATTAACATTAAGAAAACATACGATCAATAATTAGAACACCACCAAACATTTATGTTTCATTCAAACACCACAAAGGATACTTCATACCAACACCACAAATTATAGCATACAAGCATAGTATATATAACAAACTTTAAAACACGGTTTTAGAATATAACTACATAGTGTTTATTAACTTACTAATAACGCAAATGATACTCGGGCCAAATCACAAAACCCCCTTCAACCAATTCGGATAGTGTGTAATGGCCATTTTGTGGTGCTTCATAAATTGAAGCTTCTGGATCGTAAACATTCTCCACCCAAACAACTTGCTCTCCTTCAACCACCTTTCTACCATGACATATCTTTTGCGTCCCAATGTGTCCTTTTGCTACTTCCGTCAAATCCACTGACAATAGCGTTACTGGTTTTTTCTCTCTCGTAGAAGATCCCATTATTCCATTTAGTGGAGCACCTAAGCTATCTCTAGGACTGTTGAGATTTTGCTCTGTATTAGAAGCGGCTTCTCCTCTTGGTATCGACACATTTCCTCCAATATGATTTAAAAGCATCTTTATACATTGTCTCATATCATTTATAGCTAAACTCATTGTTTTCATCTCTTCACGCATTTCTGTTTTCCATTGTTGATTTGCATTCTCTTTGTAATTGGTAATGGCTTTTGAAGCTTGAGAGAGTCTTACTTGCTTTATAGTAGACGTAGAGCTAATAGCTCGGCAATAGCTTCACTTTTTATCACCCCGAAAAGCTTCGGCAACGGGATCTTTTTCAAAATCTTCTAAACTTCTTATTCCATCTTCTCCATTAACACTAGCTTCCGATTTTTGTCTTTCTTCGGCTACTTCTATCAATGCCTACACAATTCATAAATTGACAGTGTCATATTTTATTTTCAATTATTCGTTCAAAAATGCATTGAAGATCCATATATTGAACTTTGAACATATATAAAGTTTTCAGGTTTCACATGAACACGATATGACAAACTGGGCATAAATAATGATATTGTTCTTGCTTTTTAAATCTATGCTGCATGGACTAGACTACCTAAGATAAATGTTTCACATGAAGACTATTTCACATGAAGACTATTTCACATGAGATAGAATATAAAATTAAAACATAAATTCAGGTCTGTCATACGGTATGTTCAACTGTGAAGTACTCACAATATTTGTATACGACTACCAATTTGTAAACAAGCACTGGCTTGGTATCATCTTACCGCAGTACTATAGTACACTAATAGCACACCAATTATGTGGATGCAGTAAAACATATTTGCATGATCTAACCAAAAATGAAACTGGGGAGAAAAATCAGAATTCTCAAACGGGAAACAGAGGGGTAAACGATGAACAGATATATCGTCAGTACTTACCGATCGCCCTAACGATATTGATATTTGTTGGAACTTATTGTTCGTGTACTACTACCTATGCTGATGTTTTTCTTTGCATATTTAGTATTCTCTCTCACAGTAAATATTAGGTGATGATATTTTATTTCAGGATTTAGTATGTTTCGAACTACCCACAGAACCCAGCATTGTGTGTTACCGTTCATTCATATGCATATACGATATGCCTTCTGCTTGCAGCCAGGGTAAAAAAATAAAAAAAAATAAAAAACAGTAATTTAATACTGTTCTTGTGTACGTGGCGGTGGAGGAGGTCAAGGAAGATTCATAGAACATTTCATAAAAGCTTATTACAGGTTGCCAGAAAGATGACAGCTAGAAGGTAGAGGTAAGTGCCTAATAGAGCAGCCGTCACAAATCAGTGGGAGTTGGTTATCTAAAATGAGCATTAACTTAAAGTGGATCAAATAGTGGTAAACACAAGGGTTGCGCTAACAGTTGATAAATGGGTTGTTAGTAAGAGCTTTCACTGTGCTGCCAATTCTCTTTCCAAATAAAGTACTTGATTCAGAGGAAATCAAACGAACTCGAGGGTGGAGATTCAGTGGCAGATATGACATATAAATACCCAACTGAACTACAACCACTAATCCAATACAGTTGAAGCGATTAAGTTGGAGGTACAGTTAAGAATTCGTTGTGGGATATAAATACATGACTACGGATTTAACCAACATACTATCAAACGCCGACAGCTGTAAAGAAAATCCCAAACTATAGAAATGTATGTTAAAAAAATTACTGACCTATTTGTCGGTAAATTCCCAATGTGAGGACAGAAAAGGAATGACCGGCGGTGAGTAGACGTTGTGGACAGGTCTGGTGAGGAAGAGTCGGGCGAAGAATAAAGTTGGAGGAGTAGGAGAAGCAAGTGGTCTGTGTGGAAAAAAAATGGGCGGGATTTGAAAAGGAGTTGACAAACAAATATAACTGATTGCTTCTCAGGTCCACCCTACCTGAACACTTCATACAACAACTAGGTTAATTGCTTTGTCAACTGCTGCCATCCATATCAACATTGAAACTTCCTCAAACACCCAAACCATTTAAATTCAACCATAATCACCCAGCAACCCCAACACTGCACATCTATATTGAAACAACATACCTTGCACATCAAAAACTTCAACAACAAACCCTACATAGTGATACTAACAGTGCACTTCACTGGTAAACCATAACCTCACCCACTGTAAATTCACAAAAACTATTAGAAACCCCATTGCCTTGTTACTTCCATCTACATACATTATTAGCTTTTACCAATAGAGCTACCACTGTCGCAAACATCCCCTCTGCCTAATCAAAATTTCTTTGCCCAGTGCTTCACCATGCCACTACATTCAACACATCACAATATCATTTACGTGCACAATATCATCTAAATATCACAATATCATCGCTACAACATACTTGCACATCTTCCCCACTGCCTTACGACCACCCAACTCATGTACAAACCACCTCAAAACTATGCCACTCCACCACTGTCAATTGCTTCATCTATCATGTAACCACATTACCCAATCATCAACCTGACTCCATCCCCACCATCCCCACCATCATCTTATAACAATTCCTTCATCAGCGCCCTACTCCTCTTCAAAAACCACCATCCTCTATCGCAAACAACCTTCTCCTACCTGCATAAAAACATTGCAATATCTCCCTTGTGACCCACAATCATCACTGCAAGCCACACTGCAAATAAATTTATTTCTGCCACTCTTCCATCCATCAACAGTCATCATACATCAACCACTCTTCCACCCATCCACCCACCCACCGTCCATCTACTGACATTATTTATGCCATCTCTCTTCCTCATTCTTCACTCTGTCGAACATCAAGCATTCCCTACTTCATAGAACAATATCTATAACCCTTACTGTCGCAAGACAACAAACTCTATTTCCCTGTAGGCGGTAAGCGTAGTTATTGCCAAATTTCAAAAATCCCTGTAATTCAGTGTAACTGGTAAAGTATATTGGGTCTTAGTTGATAGGTAAGCGAATTTACCCCATTGATTTCATGTAATTTCACAGAACCGGCTAATTGCATTCTAGCAGCAGGCATATTTTTTTTTTAAACATGCCCAGTTCTCAGGATTTCAAAAGAAGCTTAGTTCCATATAAAAAACACAACTAAATGATCTTGGGGACTCTTGTATGGTTTTGAATGTTTAATTTATGATAATAACATGATAGTCATATGACTTTCTAATATTCAAACTAGGTGGTTGAATATTTACTAAGTTGCTTAACTTAGTCCCAAAGCATGATGGAAGTTTTGCATCTTTTAGAACTTGACAACATTGCATTCTGTATGTTTTATCAAATGCAAATTTGGAAGATTGTTTGTATCTATCAAACAGCAAGTTAATGAAATGCTCCGATACATTCTTCTCAGTGTGCATCACGTCAATAGTATGTCGCACTCTATGACTACTCCAATACTCTAAGCCAAAAAGATTCGACTTCTTATACCATGCTGGTCTTTCATCATCGCCATTTTCGTTTTCAAAATGTTCATCGTCAAGGTCGATATCATCTACTGTGCGTTTTTTGTTTTTTGTTATTTTACCGGGTACATATTTGATATGAGCAAGCTTTTCTAAAAGAGTTGATCCCGTTAATCGTGTTGGAGGTTCCTTATCCTCTATATTCTTATCCATCCATGTTTCAATGTCCTATATGGATGACCATTCTTTAAAAATCTTCTATACTTCGTATAAAAAATCTTATTTCCAATGCGTTCTAATTCAATCTCCACAGCACAAACAGGACATGCTTTGTAACCATGTGTTACACAACCAGATAAATTTCCAAATGCAGGTAGATCATGAATTCCCCATAATAGCATTGCTCTCAAAGTGAAATGCTCTTATCCATGTCAAATGCAGGCACTCCCTCTGTCCATAACTGCTTCAATTCATCGACAAGGGGTTCCAAATACACATCAATATCTTTACTAGGTGCTCTTGGTCCAGGAATTAACAAGCATAACATTTGAAACTCCGACTTCATACATAATGAAGGGGGTAAGTTATAAGGAACCGTATACACAGGCCAGCAACTATAATTACTTGATTGTGTTGCACTAGGGTTAAACCCATCAGTAGCAATACCAAGCCAAACATTTCACCCATTTTTACCAAACTCTGGCCACTTGTTCTTCAACGATCTCCATTCGGCTGAGTCAATAGGATGACGCATGGAATTCCAGCAAGGTTTTTCTTCACTATGCCATAACATCTTTCGAGCTATCCATGGTATAGTATACAACCTTGTTAATCTCGGAGTTATTGGAAAATATTTCAAAACTTTTCAAGGTTGTTTTGTCATTTTTACCACTTCCCCTTGATTTTTAACTTTAAATCTGGACGTTTGACAACGTGGACATTCCAACACATCATTGTATTCCTTTCAAAATAATATACAATCATTTTCACAAGCATGTATACACTCTACTTTCATTCCCAAATCCTTTAACATTTGCTTCATTGTCGAGTACTTCTCCGGTATTGTATTTTCCTTTAGAAGCCACCGCTTCGATCGTATCAACAACTCGGTCATACTGTTTCCTGACCAATTAAAATCTTTTTTTAAATTGTGAAGCTCTATAATGATACTTAATGTTGTAAGACCATCTTCACAAGAAGGGTATAATTTTTCATTTGCTTTTCTTTTGTATTCCTGATACTTTTTCCAATGGTTACCATCACCGACGCCTTCAACGCTACCATACACTCTATATGCATCATCAACAAGGTCTTCAAGCGCATCTCCTACATGGTTCTGTTCTTGAAATTGATTAGAGTTGTAAGCCTCATAGGTATTATGTCGCGTAGTATTGACCACCACATCATTGTCGCTTCTCTCGCCATGGAAAAACCATTCGTCGTATGTTGGATCCATACCATGAATGATCAAGTGTTTTTCTACTAATTTAAAAGCCAACTTTCTTGAATTCCTACACTTTATACAAGGACAGCTGCATAGTCCAAAGTCCGATGGTGAATGACTCTTCGCGAATTCCATAAAATATCGAACTCCTTGTATATATTCATTGGTATTCCTATGCCGAATTCTAATCCACTCTCTCGATGTAGGCTTCGACATTAGCAAGTTTTGTTCCTACAATTTTATGTAAATACAGCATTAATACATAAACGAAGCATTAAACAACATGCTAACATAACATTTTGCTAAAAAATAATATATACAAAGGCAAAATAAGACCTATATTTAAAAGGTTATATATTTCATTTTGAACGAAGCAAATAATGTCTTATACCTAGTCAAGTAAACTGAACCCTTATCATCCAAATAATGTCTTCCACCTGCTGCACGGCATGTTCATGCTAGAAAGTCAAAACTTATACCTAATCATAGTTAATTCGTGCCAGTATTCACATCACATGCCTCTATTAATCCAACATGCTTCAATCATACTTACAATCTAATATTTGTCTTAAATACCATCCTTCTTAAAGAATTAGCATCAGAGAGGGCTGATTGTGTTTCTTTATATACATGTAAATATCACTTTCAACAATGCATTTAACATAAATATCCTATTCTTTTAAATGAAATTTGCACAATAGATCTTAATATTATAAATTCATACTGCTTTGATGATGCCCTTGGGTTAATCATAACATATGCTCTTACAAAATTCATTTTGGGATACACTTGTTGGCCGGATCGATGACGGTGTCCGGAACCATGGTTAAGAAGATCAAATAGATTCATTAATCCCACTTTTAACAAAACCAAGTATATACTGAATTAAGCTGGAAGCAGACTAGCACCTGCTGCTATATGGCATGTTCAGAGTAAAAAGTAGTACAAATAATTAATCGTAGTTAATTCATGTCAGTATTCACAACACATGCTTCAATCATACTTCCAATCCAAATTTGCCTCGATTAATAACAGTATCTCCCTACTGAATCAGCAGCAGATTACTTACTGATCACGTTTCGTATATATTTAATTATTATTTTTGAAAATATCACTCTACTACTTCATCACAAGTATCAGCAAACCGATTCATGTTCATTTTTTCCCCACTGTCGAGAATTATGTAGTTACAAACCTTGATATTACTATTACAGATTCTTAATCTATTCAACGTCGCCTTACAAATTACTTAACAAAATAACATAAATCTTTTGAAATGTATGATTAACATGAACAGAAACTCAAAATATTTTCACCAACTTTATTATTTGTTCCTACAATTCTAGGTCCAACAGTGTTGCTGCTACACAACCCAAACAAACTACAAGGTAAACACCAAAATTCAATTCACCCAGTCAGGTAAACTGAACCCTTATCATCATCACTCAACAGGCTGCTAAACAAAATTTGTAATCCCTTTTGTTACTTGCTTAATAACCGAACCTAAAACTATTTCAAAGCTAACAAATCAAACTCCAAAACATATATAGCAACGAATTATTGCTCCTTAATTTCAAAAATCAACCGGAGATGGTAAGGTTCACTCACCTAAAGAGAACGCAGAAAACCCCAATAAACTAAGAGGATCTACTGTTATAAGAAAATTCAACCAAATACAAACATTATAGACGAAGAGAAAGTGCTCACCTCACTGTAGCTTTGCTTTGGATAGCTTTCTGGTTTTCACCTTTTGCCTACAGTAAGAGAATCGTAATATCACTAAAGAATGATACACGGCGATAGGGCGAATCGCAATGGAGGAAGGCTGCGACGGCTTTACCCTAATTAGTTTTAGGAAGAAAGATACAAGCCAGAACCGTGACAAACATCTAAAGCAAGGATGGGAACGTAAATGACAACTCTGCCCAATGTCTTCTAATTATTTACGAAAAGCCCAAATTTTGTCATGGAAATAACCATGATAAAACAATATAACAATAATAACCGTTACAAATTTCCAACAATAATAACCGTGACAAAATGAAACGAAAAAAGTGTGACAAAATGGCCTGTTTGGTGTAGTGTACTAATAGAAACCATCAGTCTGGCTCCCGACGCCGTTGAGGAAGCCATCATTCTAGATAACCCTGTCGACTCACAAGCTTCTAGAATCGACAAAGCTGCTCTTCATCGATTGTGCTCCACTCACGGGATCTCTTTCGAAGATGTTTTGGTTCCAATGAGGCAAGATAGAGCACACTTGCCCCCAACCGGGTATACTACTTGCAAAAAATTTATGTGCTGGGCTAGATGTGTGACCTTTTAACTCCTTCGTCCGGGAGATGCTGAGGTACCTTGGGATCGCCCCTACTCAATTGCATCCCAACAGCTACACATTTATTCATGGGACTTTCCTTTTATTTATGAACAACTTGTTCTACCCGCCGACTCCCGAGGATATCAGATTTATCTATAATTTCAAACGACAATTAGAGAGTCCTTCTTATGTCTTCCTTGAGCCTTCGTCGAACTGCCAAGTCTTGACGGGCGCATGGAACAAGCTTTCCTTATTCAAGCACGAGTGGTTTTACGTGCGATGTCCTCCTTGCTTTGCAAGGAGATGGTTAGAAGGATGTAAGTGTTACTTCTTCTTTCCTCTTAAATTTTATGACTCAAGTCATACCTTCTCCTTTGAATATACTAACGTCCGAATTTCTTTCAGGTGTTCGTCCACGACCCGAAGGCGCCAAGTTTTCTAGAGCCGTCGCCACCATTCGTGCTACTCCCATTGAGGATCGGGATATTAAACTCCTCGTAACAGACGAACTGCTATCATTATTTGGGCTGTTGGAAGACTGCCATAGAATCGGACTCCCCAGGAGCAAAGCAGTCCCGAAGATTGTTGCTGATCGAAGAGAAGAAACAATCGACCTCGTCGTGCCCCTGCTCAGTGTAGTATCGTTTTCACCCTAGAGGGAGGGTGAATGGGGTGATACTAAAATTAATGCGGAAATAAAAATAATAACAGAAAGTAATGTAGTAAAAATCACACATAGATTTACCCAGCTTCGACAAAAACCTACCTACGTGCTGCCCTCAAGGTTTCTACTAGATATTAAGTAGTCAGACGCTTACAAAGACACGTAACTTTGTGACACTCACTAACTTGACTAACCTAACTCTAAGCCCAAAACACTGCCACAACTCAGCCATTGAGTTGCGAATTCTCGAACTACAAAACCATAATTCATACCTAGTTAAACTACTTGAATTTTTCGAAAGTTTAAAAAGAGAAAATTACAAATGAAAACAAATTAAAAATAACAAAAACAAAACCCTATTATTCTCAAGCAAAATATAAAATTAAATAGAGGAACGGCCTAATTATAATTAGAGTAAAACAATTGTCTCCTCCCTTTCTTCGTTCGAGTACTTTCTGCCGTTCCTTTTTGTTGTTCATCACAAACTAGGGTTTTGCTGAAAATTGAAGACGCCGAAACACTTTGATCGATTGTAGCGATGAATTCACTTCGATTTGCCTTGTTAATTGATTCCTTGGCTTTAGAATGCACACAGTTTCTTCGATTTCAAGTTCGAGTGGTATAAAAATTGGTATGGGGTTTTTACTTTAATTTCTCTGTTAATTGCTTGAACTCGAACTCATTTTTGTACCGATGATGAGTTTGGGAATTTATAGGGAACGAAACCCTATTTTATCGTTCGTATATTTTTGGTTTGAATCTTTTGTGATTTTATCACTCGCGTGATTTTTGATCGTATCGTCTTGTTATTTGCTGACTGTTTCATCTCTGATATGCTCGAATTTGGTTGAAGTGTTTGAATCAGTCCCGTTCTCTGCTGATATGACTTTGGCATTTGAATTTGTGATAATATTTGCTGATTACTAACTCCTGCCTGGTTTGGCTTGTTTGACAGCTACCCAGAGGTTTAACTTTTTCATTTATCAATTGCATATATACATGTCATTGTGCTTGTTGTATCTGGTGTACTTCAGTTTTGTTTGAGTCATGGTCTGGTTGTATAGACTTATATGTGTTCATGCCTTCAGTTTCCTCTGTTTCAAGTTGAAGTCTGGTGCACATACTCAGACTATCCATGTTGATGTAGCTCTTGTGTTGAATCTGGTTGCATGCCTGGGTTATTGTAGTCTGAAACCATTGTAGTCTGGTTGGTGCACTTTGTATTCTCTGAACTATTGTTGAGGCTACCTTTAGTTTGACCTGAGTTATGTAGTTTGGTTCCCACTATATATATATGTATACATGTGTGTACACATATGTATATATATGTATGTTGGTGCCATATTATCTTGATGCTCTTAATTGATTATGATCTGATGTCTTGAGTTTGGTTCCTTGCATCTTGCTTGAATTGCTTCGAGTTAAACTGTCCGATGCTTCGAGTCATTTCATTTACCTGGTGTTGTTCTGGTTCCATGTTTTCATGTTGGTTTGTATGCATGTACATTTGTAGTCTCTTTATCTTGATACATGTTTTCATGTGTGTCCGAGCTTGTGTTCACAATTGCTTATATTTGGTTCTCTTGTTTTCATGTTCAAGTTGACCGGTTACATTGAAGACTGTTCTTGCCTTTGAACATTTGCATTCTGGACTAGTTCTTGTAATCTGGTTTCATGTGCATGTCTGGTTGTCACTACATATATACATGTCTGAACTCTTAAGTTTGGTCTGGTGGAAGCTTTGTATTCATGTTATGTTGACTGGTTTCATTTGAAGTCTGCACTGTTGTGTTCTGGTCTGGGTTCACTTTGTGTTCACCACCGCTTGTCTTTTGCATGTTTTGAACTGGTGGTGAACTTGTTCCACTGGCTTGTTGTTTTGAGCATTCATGTTTGTACATGTTGTTTTCATTTGCACCTGACCATGCCGGAAACTTTGTTGCTTTCTGAACTAAATTTTGTTTTGTATTTTGGATTGCACCTGTGTTGAATCCAGCCTCGGCTTGGATTTGACCTTGTTCTCACTTATTCCTGCAATTTTTACCATGCAAGTGTATATCGGTGTGCACGACCTTGTGGCATGTACAGTGATACACTGTGCATGTCACAAGTTTTTCGTGTAAGATGAATTAATAAAAATGACGACAAACAACCCAAATAACCGAGGCAAATATTATTATCAAAACACACACATTATTATACACTGCAAAATAATTTCTTTTTCAATTTTACTGCGTCAGTGTTTATTTTGCAGATAGTTCAGATGTTGAATACAGGCTAGAACAGAGTTGAAGATCAAATACGAGTGAGAGTGAATATGTAATGAGATGAATTATGTATGAAAAACTGTAAAGTGAAAATGTGTTGTAATCGAAGTTGTATTGCAATTGAAAATGTATACATGTAGTGAGAGCTCAAATTTGTACTATTTGAATTTGTAATAAAATATTTGTTTGAATAAAATATTTGTTTGAATAAAATATTTGTTTAAATATGAATTCTGAGTCATTTATTTTATTCAACAAATATTTATTTAATTAAGTGGAAAAATAAAATAGTACAATAACAAATACATTTAAATGAATAGATATATATATATATGTTTATTATCATCAAACAAAAATCATAGGCTATGGTATTCTACAATCTCACCCTTTTGATGATAACAAACATATATTAAGATTTTGACTCTAATAAATGTATTTGGTCTTGATGAATTCTTTTAGCTCCCCATATTTGAATACTCCCCCTACAACAAAGCTCTCCTTCACATATGCTTGAAAATAAGAAATATGTAAATAAAATAAAAAACAAATGCAATGAGCCTGGATGAGAATATGCTATGAAAATAAAAAATATGACTTATTTGCCAAAATCTTAACTTCTCTCTCCCCCTTTTGTTATCAGCAACAGAGTAACACTGTTAGAAAAGAGTGTTAAAGTGATGGACATTAATACAACATTAATACCTAATCGAGTATAAATATTAAATTTCAATAAAAAATCAAAAAAATCATAAATACTATGTTAGGCGCATATTCCATTTTAGAGTGATAGGGGTGATGTCGGCATAAATAATCATATAGTCGTGTCCATTTGTGGTATATTTATGACAGGAATTTGAATACTTACTAACATGCATAACCGTTAGGACTTTTAAATGAGATTAGTAGTATTCCCAATTTTTATTAAAAAATGAATTCCAAGCATTTTCTAACCACGCATAACCGTGAGGACTTTTAAATGGGGTTCGAATCAACTCGCCTATTTAATAATCAATTTTGATATGTGTTCCATACATGTATAACCATGAGGACTTTTAAATGAGCATGAAAGCACATAATCAAAGACTCCAAGTAGTTCACCCATGCATAACTGTGAGGACTTTTAAGTGCGAGTGAGTAGTTTTGGATGATTTTATTGCTAATTAATTAAAAAAAGAATAATTTTCTATTTAAATACCATATTTTGACATACTATATTGGATTTTGATGAGTGATTGTCGTAGAAATATGATAGGAATAGAGATGGTCATGGAATTTTCACCAACCAAAGTTATTACAAATTTTGTTAAATTTTTTTAAAGAAATTTACTAAATATACTCTTTCAAGACATAATGTATGATCAAGATTAACACTCATCGCTTTTTTCAGTCACTATTTATCTTTTCTATAATCAATAGGGAATCAGGTTAGTTAACGTAGGTATTTAAGATCAAATCCAAAAAATATAAAATCAAATTTCTAAAATGCCTAATCTGAGACGAAGTCGACAAAAAGTATTTTCTGGAAGGGGTTTTGTAAAAATGTCTGCCGAATTGAAAATCAGTTGAAATGAAATTTATGCAGATATTTCTTTGGAAATGTGATCTCTAATGAAATGATGTTTTTCGACTTGACCATACAACTAATGAATGTCCCAACATAGAACACGTTCCACTAGTACTTTTTCTATCAACTAGACTACCAGCATAATTTGCATCTAAATACCCTTTTAACTCAAAGTTATCATTAGTTGGATACCAAAGACCAAAACGTGGGGTATGCAACAGATACCTTATAATCCTTTTTACAGCTTTTAAATGAGATTCCTTTGGATTTGACTGAAACCGTGCACGTAAACAAACAGAGAATATAATGTCTGGTCTAGAAGCAATAAGATAAAGAAGTATACCCATGTGTGTAGTGTTCTTGGCATGATAAGATGATTTTTTTTTAATTTTCCCAGTTAATCTCTGGCTGATTGAAATCAGATTATGGTGCAGATTTACAACATATATTACATCGGTGTTGCCCATTGTGACTCTGCCACCTTTGTATTTCTCTAGGTTAAGGAACTTTGATTTCTCTCCCGTCCTGTGCCTGAAATAGCCAGCATCCAGGTACCACTCTTGTTGTTCCTTAGCCTGCCAATACACCTACACGAGGAAAGATTTTTGTAACCTATTTCTTTCATAGGTCGATGATTGTTAGTGATAGAAAATTTTGAAAAACAAGTTTGCGTAGAACCAAGACAGTCTATGTTTGTTCCTTTTGGCACCCAGATTTGTTTAACTCTGTGGGATTTTACATTCGTGCCTTTAGGAACCTAAATTGGTATGGTTTTCGTGTGTTGGGGTCTATACCAGCATTTGTTTTGATTGTGTCCAGTTTTTCCACAAATCGTGCACTTGGAGTTGACATGATTAGTTTCACTTCTACCTTTTTCAGATTGAGTATACCCAAGTCCTTGTCCAATAGTTTTAATAGTTTGTTTCCCTAATAGCATATTTAGTGATCTTTCTCCTTTGGAAAATTTTCCTAAAGTTGTAGACAATTGTTGGACTTGTGTTTTGAGAGATTCATTTTCATTCAATTACAAAGTGCACTTTTTAATAGAATTTTCTCTCCTAGTATTTTCACTTTCTTTCAAAATCAGAATCTCATTTTCAAGCGATTTAAGTTTAGTTTTTGATTTTTTATTTCCTCTTCTAATGATGGACACTTATCACACTTAGGGCACTTATTTCTATACTTTTGAACCATTTGATTAAGCTGCTTATTTAGTTCTATCAAACTATCTCTTTGTGATTCAACTTTAGCATACTTCTCCTTAAATCTTTCAAACAGCCATTTATTTCATGAAAATATATAGGTAATTGAGAGTAAATTTTGATACCTCGCTTGGCTCATCATCATCGCTGTCACTTGTTTCTCCTCGAAGACACGGATTTTCTCTTTCATTCTCACTGCTAGTGCTTTTATCATCTTCTTCACTTTTATCCCAAGTAGGTGCAAAGCTTCTCCTTTCGATTTCTTTCCTTTGCTGCTAGTGCTCTTCTGAGTTGTCTAGAAATTTGGCGATTCTATTCTTCAGTTGTTGATTTAAGGCAAGATTTCCATATTTGTGGTTCCATGTTTTGAATCTCTTTATTATCAGTGCCAATTCAGTTGTTCCTTCATCATCATCATCTTTACTTTCTATTTTTCCTTTGAGAGCTATTGATTTCTTTCGCATATCTCCTCCTTTACGTTCTTCCTTGAATTTGATTTCTAGCTCATAGGTGGTGAGATTTCCGATGAGTTCTTCAACTTTAACTTGTTTCAGATCTTTTGATTTTTGGATAGTAGTCGCCTTTGCTTCAAAATTTCATGAAAGAATTCTGAGGATTTTTCGGACTATTCTAGTTCTATGTATGGTCTTCCTAGAGATTTTAATTTGTATACAAGATTAGAAAGTCGTCCATACATTTCTTTGACACTTTCATCCTTTTCCATTGTGAAGTTCTCGTACTCGCTACTAAGCCTGGCAAGGTGAGATTCTTTAACTTAGGAGGTTCCTTCATGAGTCACTTCAAGCATGTGCCAGATTTCCTACGCAGTTAGACAATATGAGACATGGTTAAATTCAATTTGATCTAATGAGCAAATAATAGAATTCATAGCTTTAGCGTTCGCATTTTGTAGTTTGTTTTCAAGTTCTGTCCATTGATCCATAGGTTTTTCAACTTCTTAATTATCTACCATTACTGTTGGTATACTATATCCCGTTTCAACAATATTCCATGCATCTATGGTTTTCAGAAAAATTTTCATTCTAGTTTTCCAATATGCATATTCACCATTGAATATGGGTGGTCTAACTATGGACTGAACTTTAGCAAAAGCATTATTAAAAGAGGCCATTGAAAGAAAAAATCAAAAAATATTAACGAAAAAAATGGTTTTTGTTCCTAGCTCTGATACCACTTGTAGGATCGTTTTCACCCTAGAGGGGGGTGAATAGGGTGATACTAAAATTAGTGCGGAAATAAAAATAATAACATAAAGTAATGTAGTAAAAATCACAGACAGATTTACCCAACTTCGGCAAAATCTTGCCTACGTGCTTCCTCTAAGGTTTCTACTAGAAATTAAGTTGTCAGACGCTTACAAACACACGTAACTTTGCGACACCCACTAACTTGACTAACCTAACTCTAAGCTCAAAATCCTGCCACAACTCAGCCACTGAGTTGCGAATTCTCGAACTACAAAACCGTAGTTCGTACCTAGTTACACTGCTAGAATTTTACAAAAATTTAAAAAGAGAAAATGACAAATGAAAATAAATTAAAACTAACAAAAACAAAACCCTATGTTTGCACAAAAATTGGATAAACACCTCTAAGTTCGATTTTGGCTAGATCACGTTTAGGTTGATTGATTTGGAGTTTTTAATGTTCCAACACGTTAAAGGATAATTTTTGCAGTCACAGAACAATTCACAGGCTCATAAATCGGAAAGCAGTTAAGGAAAGTAAATCGCATAGGGTTTTATAGTGGTCCGTCCAGAATGTGCCTACATCCACTGTCCATCTTATTATTCTTACTTTGATTTGGCAACAAAATACAAGTTTGTTCAGAAAGAGTAAAAACTTGAAGTAGCTAGAGTGACTGAGTCTCAGTAGAGTTTTCCCTCTTTTCTCCCAAAATCCATCCCCATTGTTGTTGAGAAGCTCTGGTATTTATAGAGTGGAGTTGTGAAGTGTGGAGGAGGAAGTTATAACTTTCTGAATTTGGTTCGGCATTTGAGCAAGAGCATTTTGATCGGCATATGGGTCATGGAGCTTGCCTGGCTTGGGCGTTTTTCCTTGTCTGGCTCGACGGGCTTGTGTACCGAACCAAATGTTTGGTCAGTGTTGGACTTATTGTGCCGGACCAAATGTTTGGTGCAGCATATCAGAGGATGCCAGACCAAATGTTTGGTCTGGCACATCAGAGGATGTCGGACCAAATGTTTGGTTCGGCAAAAATCTGGTCTGGCAGTTCTGTCTTTCATGCCCTTGTTTCTTCTGCTTCTCTTTCTCTTTGCTTGTTGGAAAAACGAGCCAACACTTGCCCCCCCAAAGTATGTCATGTATTTACACGACATGCTTTGTTTGGTTCGGCACCAGGCTCCTACCACCGAACAAAAGCTTGTGATCGTTTGTATTCTTTTAATTTTCGTCTTTAAATACAGCCTTCCCTCTTTATCCCTTTCTTCCTGCTTCCTCAATCAAATTCTCCTAACTTAATCTTGATCGATTAAGGTCGGTTCCGCGCTTGCTTATATCGCTTGAATTCGAGAATCTCCGTGTCTTCGCCGCTCGAGGTAAGCTTATCCAAATTGATTGCTCGACCTAGGGTTTTAATGCTTAGATTTTTCTTTTGGAGCGTTCTGTACTACTATTGGTAGTGGCTCTAGTAGCAGTATCCTCATTTGAGGTTTCAGGTACAACGTTAAAACTGAGAGAAGTTTTGATAGTAGGAATTCGTTTTTGTACATTATTTTATGAAATGTGCCTGTTAACCATGTTATGGAAGCGAGGCCACATATCATCGTCAAGTCTGAGTTTTCTTTCCTTCCTAAGTCATAAGGATAAGGTAGCATGGGCCTAGAGAACGAATTTCGTTTAAGTAAGGCCGTAGGAGGGTAAGCTTTGAGTGTTTGGTTCGGTATTAGGGTGTTGATAATACCAAACCAAATTGTTTAAGCGTGGTGGTCGTTGGTATGCCAATCCAAAAGGGGAGACATGCTGAGATGGTTAGACAAGGAACATGGTTTCAACTAGGCTAGATGATAAGAGGTTCATGTAAATGTTTTAATTTCCATTTATGATTGTACCTCTGTTGGACTTTTGCTTGACTTTTATTTTCTTGCACAGGAATACGCAAGCTCCGTTCCAAGCATGCGTTTTCATAGCCTACTGGGGCTGGTCCCTCTTCTTCTGATGCTCCAGTCAACCCTCCCAGACAACCCAGTTCTGCCTATTCTTTAGTGGAGGGTAACGGTCCAAATCAGGCACTGGTTAGGCCTTCGGAGTGTTACCCCAACGTGCTGACGATAGAGAAACTGAACTCCATAGCCACTACGTTCGGGATATCCCGTCGGGACATGATACTGCCTGGCCCAGATGATAGAGCCTGATCCCCCCTAGGTGGAGATATGGCGTATAGTAAATACCATTGCATGTGCGGTGCAATCCCTCCACTTACCAATTGGATTGCCAGCTTTGTAATCTACCTGAAGGTCACTCCCATTCAGCTTCAACTGAATTCTCACGCCATCTTGACCTGCTTATACCTGATATTCGTGAAGCTTTATTAGAGACTCCCTACCCATAGAGAGGGTAGATATTTATACAATATGAGGAGTTATTGAAAGGGAAGTCCCTTCATCAACTTAGAGTCTGCTCACAAGTTTAAGCCTGTCGTTGATCTATACTCCAAATTCAGCATGTTCAAAAAGGAGTATTTCTTTATGGGCGACGACACTGTTCCCCAGCACGCTTTCACTTCTAGCTGTAAGTCATCATATTATCTTTTCTAAACTTTCTGTCGACTTAGTTTCTTATTGTTCCATAATTTTCATGTTGTGTGAAGGCGGCGGAGGATGACGGCTTGAAAGAGATGGCCAAGGAAATTTTTCCTATCCCGGAGGCCGAGAGGAAAGCCTCGTTCCTATTTTGTGATACATCCCTTTGATTTTATAACTTGATCGGCCCAGGACAATCCGTGTACAAGATTAGGCCAAGCTCCGTTGAGAAAGCATTAGGAGTCGGAGGAGATAGGGGAGATGGGGTCAAAGGTAAGGGTCCAGAGGAGAAGGGTGGTGTGGCTGGAGCCCCAAAGAGGTTGAGGCATAAGAAGAGCGTAGTTCGCCCTCCCCGCTCGGGGAAATCTATGCGCATTCGGGATGCTCCTTCTCATGACGACGAGGAGGTTTCACATTTGGAAGGATTGAGTGAGGAGGAGGAAGGATCGGGGGGAGACTTTGAAGAAATGGAATCGGAGGTTCATGTTTCTCCAGATGTGGAGATCATAAGTAGCGAAGGCATGGGCGTGGCTCCTTTGAAGAATGCCGAGGCTGTGCGGAAGTGGCCAGAGCAGTTGGAACAACCTAACCCAGTCCCTGGGCCGACTCTTGCTGCTAACCCTTCCTAAGAAAGTGTAGCTCTGGGTGACTTAGGTGGAATATTGCCTCTTCCAATGCAAAGTGGAGCGGGAATCAGCGTGGCATTCTGGCTTTCTCCAGGTACTTTCGATTACTGTATGGATTTTGGGATACTTCTTGAGAACTTTTTGTTTTTTACGAGTCCCAGCCTCCACCTGCTCCTCGATCCAATGAAGCCCGGTCGCCATGTGTTCTCCTTCCTCCAAGTGGAGTCCCATCCCAGTGTATTCCCTACTTGAGTGAGACCCTGTCCCGGCCACTTGATCCAGTCTACCCTAAGGGTTTGTAGTAGCTCGTAGTGTCCAAGTGTCTTGCGTGTTTTGTTTTTATGCTTTCTTCATTACTTTGTTCTAACGTTGTTACTCGTATTGCAGGGAAAAGGAGGAATCCGAAGAGGAATGAAGTGTCTAGGGGGCTTGAGCAGTTCAAACGGATGAAAGTGGCTTCTATTTCTTCCAAGACAGCCTTTCAAGAGGAAAAGACCGCGTAAGGGAACACTAAGGAGACTCTGTTAGGCCTGAATAGAGGAGAGAGTCATGAGTCGTCTCAGAAACATGTGAGGTCTTCGGATAAGGAAACCACCTCCCATGTTCCCCAAAATCTTCTGGCCATCGCCGTCACAATCCGGTAGGTTATGAAGTGCACGAAGTGCCAGATGAGTTAGGGGTGGGCAATGTCGATACTTTTTTCTCGGATTATCAGCAACCGATGTGGAATCCCTTTGAGATTCATCCTGATATAAATCCTGACTATGCGGGTCGTTGTTCAGCGGATCCTGACACTGGGTTTCTTTTACCTTGAAATCCCTCCGACCGGATCTTGGATGAGGTGAAGACTCGATTTTGCTAACTTGACAACGAGGATGGTCTAGATTATGGATGAGACCAGAAAGATTGTTGATTATCAGTGTCGCTTAGCCAAGGCTAGTGAATAAGTTGGGAGCGCTAATGTATGGTTGCGTTTGGAGGTGGAGGATCTACGCAAGGCACTCAGAGAGAAAGAGGCTAAGTTAGTGGCTGTTGAGGCATCTCGCGCATCCGAGATAACGAAGGCCAAGGAAGAAGCAATGAGAGAGGCCGTCGATTTATGCAAGACTCAGATTGACATGGCTACCAACTTAGTGGACGAGGCTCGATAGAAGGATCTGGAGCAGATCTGCTCCCTCAAAGGCAAAGTAAAGAAATCGAAGGAGGCCTTAGGTGTGCTGAAGAAGTCTCGGAACGAGTGGCAAAAGGAAAAAGACTCATACAAGGATGAGAATGATAAGTTGATGGCGTAGCGGACCCAGATGAGAAGGGACAAGGAATAATACATGAACAAGGTAGTGTCTCTTCAGACCAAAGCCGAAAATCCAACGACTTTTGTGATACAGTCAACCAGATGCTGAAGGATACTTATTACATGTTTTGGAAACAGAGGAACCTTCAGTGGATGGATTATTATCCTCAGGTGATGGCAGGAATTCATGCCCGGCTCATTGAGGAGACCAAGGCTGCAGTCCCGCAGGAGGAAGGAGCCGTGTATGATGTTGGGATAGTGAACAACCATTTCACAGTAGAGGAGACCAAGGCCATCGCCAAGGGGTATGAGCTGCTGGTAGAGGACGGCGATGATGAGGATGGACCAGATCTCGAGGGGCTTGGTGATCCACGTCACATTACCACATGTATCTCATCTTTTAACTTTAATTTCGCTATTACCTATTCTGGATTGCAAAACCTATGATTCTTCATACTTGCATCGTGCAGGGACGTCTTTGGGGCAAGCTGGGCCTTCGCGAAAGGAAGGCAGGTCTCTTGAGCAATCCGAGCTCTCGAAGGACATGGCGGGAGGGAACGGGCTGAGCGGCAAGGATGTTCTTCCTCTCTAGTTGAGGAAATTTTCTCTTCAATTTCTGTATGTGATTTAGAAGGATGTATGGCTTGTTTAGTATTTGTGTATATATAGACAAAAAGATTTGTACATAAAGATTTCTAATGTGTAATGTTTGATTTATGTCTTTCGCATGTTTAATTGGAATGACTTTTGTGATGTGTGATTTTCATAGTCTATTTTGTCTATTTGTGAACTGTTTACGACTCGATTAATCATGATTGTGTTCAGAGACGTAGAAAACCATAAACGCGTTGTTATATTCAAGGCCAATCGCAGACGATAACTACTCGGGTTAATCCCCATGTCATGAGTATTATTTGATTTATCGTTGCCGACGTGCGTAATGCCGATCGTCAAGTGCAAACTACCCCTGGCTGTAGCTACTCCTTAATCGTGGGGTTTACAATCGGTTCGCAGTTGCCGGCGAGCCGAACGCCAATGATGAACTGCCTAGGCTATAAATCGTACCTAATCTGTGCCTTATGATCGGTTCAGCATTGCCAGCTTGGGGGTGCCGATCATCAGTAGTGAATTGCCAAGGCTTGTTTCGTGCCCTTATCGTGGCTATCTTATTTTCACTGCTGCCGACAAGTGTCTGCGATTGCTCACCGTAGGAATAGTCATCAAATAAAATAATTAAATGAAAGAACATTCAAATAAGGTAAGTAATGCAAGACACCAAATTTTTATAGTGGTTCGGCCGAAATGCCTACGTCCACTATTTTTCTTTTATTGCTTCATTTAGTACATGTTTCTTTACAACTCAAGAGAAATAGCGGCGGAGATGTTGGAGATTCCATGCTTTTCCAAACACATCTCCATCTACCGTTGACAAGATGTATGCTCCATTCTGAAGATCCTTATGAACAACAAACGGCCCTTCCCAAATTGGATCTAGTGCTCTTGGTCCTAGGAAGACTCGTTTGAGTACCAAGTCTCCTTCTTGCAGCCCTTAGGGCTTCACCTTAGAGTTTTACTCCTTGCCACCTTCTGCCTATAAGCGGTAGCTTTGAGGGTGGCGTCTTTCATTTTTCCTCGATTAGGTCGAGTGACATGTTTAAGAGCTCCTCATTTTCTTCTAGATTGTAATGTATCCTGCGGGTCGAGGGGACGACTATTTCAACGAGAAGCATGGCTTCGGTGCCGTATGCCAATGTGAATGGTGTGTGCCCTATTGCGGTCTCGTAAGAAGTTCGACCCATGCTCCTTTGGACTTTTCTAACTTCTTCTTGATTAATGTTTTCAACACCTTGTTTACTGCTTCGACCTGCCCATTTGCTTGGGGATATGCTACAGCCGAGAAACTTCGGGCAATCCCATGTTCATGGCACCAACTGGAGAATTCTTCACTATCGAATTGAAGTCGGTTATCCGATATGATCTTCTATGGCACTCCTACCTGCACAGGATGTTGCGTATTAGGAAGTTTATCACTCTGGTAGATGAAATTTTGTTCAAAGGCTCCACTTCCACCCATTGGTGAAATAATCTACTGCCACTATAGCGTATTTTGCTCCTCCTCGACCCATAGGTAGTTCCCCAATCAGATCTATTCCCCAGATGGCGAAGGGCCAGGGGCTAACCATCTGGATTAAACCAGTAAGTGGTAATCTTGGGATTTTTGCAAACCTTTGGCATTTGTCACGCTACTTAGTGAACTCGGTCGCGTCCTTGTTCAGTGTGGGCCAAAAGTATCCACAGCGCAGGGACTTTCTGGCCAGAGTCTGCCCTCCGATGTGGTCGCCGCAACTCCCTTGATGAATGTTGTTAAGGATATCCTTTGCTTCGTTCCCGGCGACACACCTTAGCAGTGGGTTGGAAAAGCCACGATGGTACAATATGCCGTTATGGATGGAGGATGCCCTCCTCAAGATTCTCCTGACTTCGTTTCGATCTCCTGGTAAGGTTCCTTCTTGTAAGTATCTGACGATGGGGGTCATCCATGTCTCCACCTTGTCTGCGATCACTGTGATTTGCAGACACTCGAAACTTGGTGTGGATTGTCTCATGACGGGGGTTGCCCCCGGCATTGGTTCGGTTCTTATGCTAGCCCCTTTGGCGAGGGCGTCCACCTCTTGATTTTCCCCTTACGGGATGTGTTTTATTACATATTATTCTAGCTCATCAAGGATGGTTTTTTCCTTTTTGAGGTAGGACGCAAGCTTTTGTCCACGAGTCTGGAATTCTCCAAGGATCTGGTTAACAGTTAGTTGTGAATTGTTGTGCATAAATATTGACTTAACTCCTATTTCTTTAATGATTTCTAAGCCGGCTATTATTGCCTCGTATTCAGCTTCGTTATTAACTGCAGTGAACTCTAGTCTCAGTGCATAGCTTAATTTCCTTCCTCAGGTTGTGACTATTATGACACCTGCCCCCGAGCCGAGCTCGTTCAATGCTCCTTCAACAAACATATTCCATTTGATAGCTTCCTCAACCCTTGTCGCATCCTCCTCGTCTCGCATTGTGAACTCAACTATGAAATCGGCCAAGGCTTGTCCCTTAATCGCGGTGCGCGGGTGGTAGGTAATGTCGTACTGGCTTAACTCAATGCACCAATTTAACAGGCGCCCTGACGTGTCTAGTTTATGTAGGACTTGCCTCAAAGTTTGATTCGTTAGAACTCTAATGGAGTGCGATTGAAAGTAGTGTCGTAATTTCCTGGATGCTATCAGTAGATAGTAAACCAATTTTTCGATCTTTCGGTATCTAGCTTCTGCCCCGTAAATCTTTTTCTAATGAAGTATGCCGGTCTTTGGATATGATCATCTTCTCGTACTAATGCGGCACTTAGCACGTGGGAGGATACAGCTAGGTATAGGTAGAGGCTCTTTCCATCTATCGGAGTGGAGAGCAATGGCGGCTTCTGTAGGTGTTCTAGCAGTCTCCAGAAGGCTGAGTAGCATTCATCAGTCCATTCAAATTTTCCTTTGCCCTTTTTGAGGGCTTCAAATAACGAGATGCACTTGTCCATGGCCTTGATATAAACCTGCTTAGAGCAGCTACCTTCCCGTTTAAGCTCTGCATTTCCCTCCGCATGGCTGGGATTTTGATGTCTTTCAAAGCTTGTACCTTTTCAGGATTCGCCTGTATTCCTCTAACGTGCACAATGAAACCTAAGAATTTACCCAAAGACACCCCAAAAGAGCATTTCAGAGGATTCAACTTCATTTGGTATTTGCTTAATATTTGGAACATCTCGTCTATGTGGCTCAAATGATCTGTTGCTCTTCTTGATTTGACAAGCATGTCGTCGACATAGACTTCCATGGAGTGACCAATTTGCTGCTCAAACATCTTATTAACTAGACGTTGATCGGTAGCATCGGCATTCTTAAGCCCGGAGGGCATGACCTTATGGCAATATAGGCCTAGATCCGTGATGAAGCTAGTATGTTCTTGATCTGGCACACGCATGGGGATCTGGTTGTATCCTGAATATGCATCCATGAATGACAACAACTCATGTCCTACAGTTCCGTCTATCAGTCGGTCGATTCGGGGCAAAGGAAAACAGTCTTTGGGGCAAGCATTATTGAGGTTGGAGAAGTCAATGCAGGTCCGTCACTTCCTGTTAGCCTTTTTCACTAAAACCGGGTTGGAGATCCATTTTGGGTAAATGGCTTCATGGATAAAACCATTGGTGAGTAGATTCTTCACCTCTTCGTTGAGAGTAGTTGACCGTTCTATCCCCATGATTCTTTTCTTTTATTTGATCGGGATCTTGGCTGGGTCAATATTGAGGGAATGATAAGCTACTTCTGGGAATATTCCCACCATGTCTTCATGGGTCCATGCGAATACATCCAAGTTCTTGCGTAGAAATCCTATCGGCTGGATTTTTAGGTTCTGGTTCAACTTAGAACCTACCTTTAAAAGCCTTGTTTTGTCGTGTTCGTCTACCATCACATGTTCCATAGCCTCCATGGGCTTGGCGTTGACCTCTTCCTCTCTATCTCTAGGGTCCAATCATTAAATGGGTCACTAGCGTATCCGAGAGGAGGGGCCTTCTTTGATTGCTATGATTCTGCATTTTTGGCGCAGAGGGCGACCTCTACACCTTTCCCATTTTCCTTCTTGTTTTGGCGGAGTTCTGTCACGTAGCAATTGTGAGCCGTGCCTTGGTCGCCTTCTACTTCTCCTATTCCATTATCAGTTGGGAAGTTCATCTTCAAACACCATGGTGCCAAGACTATCTAGAAATCTGACAACGCAGGCCTTCCCATAAATGCATTGTACGCAGAGTGTCCATCCACCAGTACGAATGTTTTCTTTCGGACAACTGATTGGGGGTAACTTCCTAGCTCAACAAACAAATCTAGCTGTCCAAGCATCATCATGGCTTCTCCAGTGAACCCGTGTAAGGGTTTATGGCATGGGGATACATCTTTTATTGATAGTTTCATTTTGTTGAATGCATGTTTGAACAAAATATTCATCGAGCTTCCTGTATCGACTAGAATGCGAAACACCTCTACCGGGCCGATCCAGGCGGAGATAACCATGGGATCGGTGTGCGGATATTGTTTTCCAACCAAATCTTCGTCGTTGAAGGTTATGTCAGCTTTTCCTCTCCGTTTTGGGATGCGCCCTTCAGTAACAGAATGAACATATCCTTCCCAATCTTTCAAGGATTTCCCATACCATTCCATTTCGGCCCAACTTCCGTCAGCTACATGCGGGCCTCCAGATATGGTATGGACAACTATCTTCTCCCGCTTGGAGCGACTCGTACCTAACCCTTCCTTGTTGTTCCCTTATGGGGGCTTCCAAGCTCCCTCGTGGACCGGAGTGGTAGAGTTGTGTCTTTTTTGCACGTATCATTCCAATTTCTTTTTTCTGATATTTTCCTCATTGAGATCCCGCAAATGCTGGCATTCTTTGGTGTTATGCCCATGAGACTCGTGGAAGCGACAATATTTACCTATTCTAATTGCGGCTTCTAGCTCTTTTTTGTATAGAGGGCGTTTGTATTTCAACTCGTGTTGGGTAGCCATGTAAATGTTCTCGACGGTGTCGTTCAAAGGAGTTTATGAATCAAACCTCGATCCAGGTCTGTATCATTGTTTAGTGCCCCTTTCAGTTCTACATTTGCCTTGGTGGCCATTTTTTCCTTCGTTACTCGGTTTACTCCCTTCCTCTCAGGGTGGGGCACTTAGGTTTCCTTGGACGCTAGAAGACTTTGTGGGTTGCTCGCTATGTCGGTGAGCCGCCGCGTCCTCCAATCTCATGTATTTTCCAGCTTCATGAAATAAATCTTGAAGAGTTATAGGTTTTTCTTCATCAATCTTCTTGCAAGCTTTGAATCTGGATGGACGCCTATGCATAGTGCCATCAGTGTAAGTCATTCATCTACGTTTCATACTTCCGCTGCGGCAGCGTTAAAACGTGTAAGATATTGTTATAGCGGTTCTCCAGCTTTATGTTTTACGTCCGATAAGGAATAAGCATCTCTGGGATGTTCCACATGGATTCAAAATTGACTTATGAATTTTTCCTTCAACATTTCCCAAGAGCTAATGGAGCCATGAGGTAGGCGACCAAACCATGTGGTTGCTAAGTCTGACAGGAACAGCGGAAAACATTTACACAGCACACCCTATGTTGCTCCATTCACGAGCATGTGCTAGGTGTAGTGCTGCAAGTGGATGATTGGGTCGGATGTGCCTTTGTAGGGATCCATAGTGGGAATCTTCCATTCTCGAGGAGTGGTTATCGCTTCTATGTCCTTGGTGAAGGGGCTGGACACCCTTGCCTCTATCCCACTTTCGAGTTGTCCGCATCTGAGATATTCCCTAAAGAGGCGTGTCATCCTCTCCTCGGATTCTGAGGTAGCCCTAAGAGAAGGGGGCTTCCTTTTGATGGCGTCTAGAACCTTGGTTGAGGCTGGATTGGCGATGATTGGCTCGAAGCATGATAGGGTCAGCCACGATCGGTCCTTGCCTGGTGCCCCTTGATTGGGCCCAGCTCTTGATGCTCTTTCAGGACCGGCTTTGGGCTGAGCCCTAGCTCGGCTTCGAGTTCTTGTATCTTCTTGATTGAATTCTTCATTTGCAGGGGATCTGTACTGCCTATGCGACTCTCCAGATTGAGACTCATCTCGAGATCAGTGTTGTGAGTGGATTCCTCCGTGCCTCTCAAGCGTGTCATGAGTTGGTCCACTAAAGCTTTTTGTTGGGCAGCGAAGCGGTCACTCATCTCATTCACAACCCTATCTAAGTCTTCTCGGGTGACAGTTGAGTCTGGAGGTTGAGAGTGGGTAGTCAGGTTTTCTTGTCCTTCTTGGATGGGATTGATTGTACTAGCAATGGCCGCGCTCTTACCCTTATCGGTGTTGCGCCTGGAGGGAGCCATGTTCTAATGTTGAGTTAAGGCTTGGAAGGAGGGTGGATAGAAGAGTTCGGCTCTCCACATGGCCTTCTCAGTGAAGGCACCAAAAATGTTTGCACAAAAATTGGACAAACACCTCTAAGTTCGATTTTGGCTAGATCACGTTTAGGTTGATTGATTTGAAGTTTTTAATATTCCAACACGTTAAAGAATAATTTTTGCAGTCATAGAATAATTCACAGGCTCATAAATCGGAAAACAATTGAAGAAAGTAAATCACACAGGGTTTTATAGTGGTTCGGCCAGAATGTGCCTACATCCACTGTCCATCTTATTATTCTTACTTTGATTTGATTACAAAATACAAGTTTGTTCGAAAAGGGTAAAATCATGTAGTAGCTAGAGTGACTGAGTCTTAGTAGAGTTTTCCCTATTTTCTCCCAAAATCCGTCCCCATTGTTGTTGAGAAGCTCTGGTATTTATAGAGTGGAGTTGTGAAGTGTGGAGGAGGAAGTTATAACTTTATGAATCTGGTTTGGCATTTGAGCAAGAGCATTTGGATCAGCGTATGGGTCATGGAGCTTGCCTGGCTTGGGTGTTTTTCCTTGTCTGGCTCGGCGCGCTTGTGTACCGGACCAAATGTTTGGTCGGTGTTGGACGTATTGTGTCGGACCAAATATTTGGTCCGACATATCAGAGGATGTCGGACCAAAAGTTTGGTTCGGCATATCAGAGGATTCCAGACTAAATGTTTGGTCCGGAATATCAGAGGATGCTGGACCAAATGTTTGGTCCAGAAAATCAGAGGATGTCGGATCAAATGAAATGTTTGGTCCGGCACATCAAAGGATACCGAACCAATTGTTTAGCCCGGCATATCAGAGGATGCCCGGCCAAATGTTTGGTCCGGCATATCAAAGGATGCCGGACCAAATGTTTGGTTTGGCATTTAAGTGGATGCCGAACCAAACATCTGGTCCGGCAGTTCTGTCTTTCATGCCCTCGTTTGCTTCCGCTTCCCTTTCACTTTGCTTGTTGGAAAACCGAGCCAACACCCTATTATTCTCAAGCGCAATATAAAATTAATTAGAGGAACCGGCCCAATTATAATTAGAGTAAAACAACTGTCTCCTCCCTTTCTTCGTTCGAGTACTTTTTGCCGTTCCTTTTTGTTGTTCTTCACAAACTAGGGTTTTGTTGAAAATTGACTGAAAATTGAAGACGCCAAAACACTTTGATCGATTGCAGCGATGAATTCACTTCGATTTGCCTTGTCAATCGATTCCTTGGCTTTAGAATGCACATGGTGGCTTTGATTTCGAGTTCGAGTGGTATAAATTTGGTATGTGGTTTTTACTTTAATTTCTATGTTGATTGCTTGAACTCGAACTCATTTTTGTGTCGATGATGAGTTTGGGAATTTATAGGGAACGAAACCTTATTTTATCGTTCGTATATTTTTGGTTTGAATCTTTTGTGATTTTATCACTCGCATTGATTTTTGATCGTAAGATCTTGTTATTTGCTGACTTGTTCCATCTCTAATATGCTCGAATTTGAGTGAAGTGTTTGAATCAGTCCCGTTCTTTGCTGATACGACTTTGGCATTTGAATTTGTGATAATATTTGCTGATTTCCAGAAGTTTAACTTGTTCATTTATCAATTGCATATATACATGTCATTGTGCTTATTGTATCTGGTGTACTTAGTTTTGTTCAAGTCATGGTCTGGTCATATAGACTTGTATGTGTTCATGCCTTCAGTTTCCTCTGTTTCAAGTTTAAGTCTGGTGCGCATGCTTAGACCATCCATGTTGATGTGGCCCTTGTGTTGAGTTTGGTTGCATGCCTGGGTTATTGTAGTCTGAAACCATTGAAGTCTGGTTGGTGCACTTTGTATTCTCTGAACTGTTATTGAGGCTGCCTTTAGTTTGACCTGAGTTATGTAGTTTGGTTCCCACTATATATATGTATACATGTGTGTACACATATGTATATATATATGTATGTTGGTGCCATACTATCTTGATGCTCTTACTTGATTTTGATCTGATGTCTTGAGTTTGGTTCCTTGCATCTTGCTTGAATTGCTTCGAGTTAAACTGCCCGATGCTTCGAGTCATTTCATTTACCTAGTCTGGTTCTGGTTCCATGTTTTCATGTTGGTTTGTATGCATGTACATTTGCAGTCTAGTTGTCTTAATACATGTTTTCATGTGTGTTCAAGCTTGTGTTCACAACTGCTTATATTTGGTTCTCTTGTACTCATGTTCAAGTTGACTGGTTACATTGAAGACTGTTCTTGCCTTTGTACATTTGCAGTCTAGACTAGTTCCTTTAATCTGATTTCATGTGCATGTCTGGTTGTCACGGCATATATACATGTTTGAACTCTTAAGTCCGGTATGGTGGAAGCTTTGTATTCATGTTATGTTGACTGGTTTCATTTGAAGTCTGCACAGTTGTGTTCTGGTCTAGGTTCACTTTATGTTCACCACTGCTTGTCTTTTGCATGTTTTGAACTGGTGGTGAACTTGTTCCACTAGCTTGTTGTTTTGAGCATTCATGTGTGTACATGTTGTTTTCATTTGCACTAGACCATTCCTGAATCTTTGTTGCTTTCTGAGCTGAATTTTGTTTTGTATTTTGGATTGCACCTATGTTGAATCCAGCCTCGGCTTGGGTTTGACCATGTGCTCACCTATCCTTGCAATTTTTACCATGGAAGTGTATATCGGTATGCACGACCTTGTGGCATGTACAGTGACACACTATGCATGTCACAAGTTGTTCGTGTAAGATGAATTAACAAAAATGATGACGAACGACCCAAATAACTGAGGCAAATTTTATTATCAAAACACACACTTTATTTTGCACTGCAAAATGATTTCTTTTTCAATTTTACTACGTCAGTGTTTATTTTGCAGATAGTTCAGATGCTGGATACAGGCTGGATACAGGCTGGAACAGAGTTGATCAAATACGAGTGAGAGTGAATGTGTAATGAGATGAATTATGTATGAAAAACTGTAAAGTGAAAATGTGTTGTAATCGAAGTTGTATTGAATTGAAAATGTATAAATGTAGCGAGAGCTCAAATTTGTACTATTTGAATTTGTAATAAAGTATTTGTTTGAATAAAATATTTGTTTAAATATGAATTTTGAGTTATATATTTTATTCAACAAATATTTATTTAATTAAGTGGAAACATAAAATAGTACAATAACAAATACATTTAAACGAATATATATGTTTATTATCATCAAACAAAAATCATAAGCTATTGTATTCTACACTCAGGGGACCGGGGAGACACTGAAACAGGAGAGATCAAAGATCCTCAAGCTGATAGGATGGGAGATGATATTACAGGCCTTGGAAAAGCGACGGTGGTTGCACCGCCGCAGGTCGGTCAATCGCAGACACCCCTAAAGAGGAAGAAAAAGTTGGTGTACCGGCTGTGCAAAAGTAGGGCTGGGTCAAATCCGGAGTTCGTCATTACTCCAGTTGTAAAGGAGTCATCTTCTCAGCACACGGAAAGCTCGTTGAAGGGATTTTCCGACCTTCCAATTCCAGATGATATAATGACCTTCGACTTCTCCAACATTAATATCGAAGGACTTAATTCCCCTACCGGAAGCAGCGAAGGCGTCCAACTTACCAACAGAGGGGAGAGTACTCCGATGAGTAAAGACACCATTACCGGTCCATCGGGAGGGACGCTAGGACACATATAAACACTTGCACTCCATTATACACTTGTTATTAACCCTTAGTGCGAAAACTTTTAATATGCTCTTATTTGGTTCTTTTCAGGTGCAATGTCTCAGTCTCGTGCTTTTGACCATCTCTGGGGTTCTTCAACTTATTACCGCTCAAGCCAAGACTCCGAGTTCGGGCGACGTAGAGAGAAAGATGATGGACGAGATAAAGATTATTATTCAAAGGAATCCACTTCCTTATCTAAGTGGAAGTCTCAATCCCATGCTTCTCGTCATGATGAATACTCTTGTCTCCCTGCCCATAGCGAAGAAAAAACTTTGTATCACGGTCCTCATGCTGCCGCGCCCTAAGAGCAACACTCTGGCTCGTATAGTTCACGGCAGTCAAGTGAGCGCCGCACCGACAAGCATCCACTTGCTAGTTCTGATCCACTTCTGTCGGTTGCCACTCCCAATCCAACTACAAAAGAGAAGTTAAATGAACTTAAAGCTAATTTTCCGAAAATCTGCCTTGATGGTCTCAAATTTCTCCCCTCCATACATGTCATTCCTGCACACACCAAAGAGAGCTCATTAGCATGCATGAACGATGTATTTGTTCAGCACGATAAATTTATTCATTTGGTCGAGAAAGTCTCTGAAGTCTCCATCGAGCGTCAGCATGAAATCGATCGTCTCGGGTTGGAGGCTATCCACAACAAAGATATCATCAAGCATCAAGACGCTGAGTTGCTTGAATACAAGACCCAACTTGGAGAGGCCGAAAAAAGTGCAAAGGACACGGCAGAGGTGGTAAGTCATTGGAGACTTCCCATAAGAAGGAACTTGACGTGGTGCTTCAACGTAGCGGCACGCTTGCCCTAGAAAAGGACTCATTGCAAAAGAAGAAAGTCGCCATAGCTCGCCGTGTCGAAGAGCTTGAAGATTTGTTAAAGAAGGAGAGGGAGGAGAAAATTGAGGCGCAAGAGGAGTCACGGAGATACTACGAGGAAATCGTCGAGGTAAGGAGCTTATGAACAAAGCTCGATGAACAATTCGCCAATATAGAAGCTTTGAAGGAAGAGGCCCAGGAAGAGGGCAGAAAAGAAGTGCTTGAGCAAGCCAGCTCCCCGGTGGACGCTTTCATCGAGTCCGGGAGGAATGAGATTAAGGACCTGCTCGATCCACTAATTGTCGAATATAATATGAAGATCCTTCACCACCGTGACTTAAGCTTTCTTAGTGAGGGATACCTTGAATCACTCGCCGTAGCTTGGAAGCTCGTCATTAAGAAAAAGAAGGAAGAGTTGGGAGAAGCAGAATTCAATAAAGAGGAATTTGCGAGACAAGTGCTTCGAGGTAACGAGCCGTCTGATCTAGCCACCGTCGAACTTCAATTTTTTAAGGCTCCTGCACCGACTAAAGAAGGAGAGGATATCGTTGAGTCTACCGAAACCGATCCTAAAGGTCCCTCTCCTATCCAAGTAGCTGGACCATCCTCTTCTCACGATAAGGAGCAAACCCTTGGCTATGATCTGGACAAGCCTGTCTTTGGACCACATATGCTATCTCCCATTCTCGAAGAAGCACTCCATTGACTACAGAAAGCCAACCGGACGCTGGTATTGTGCTAAAATGCTTTGAATCTGGAGAAGTTTTTGTTCTCTATACCCAACGTCTTTCAACTAATGCTTATGATTTGACAAATTTTGTAGGTCTTTTAGGCCCTGATCAGACTCCTAGCAGGAAGAGACAGCCAAAGTCCCGGCCGCTGTTGATATCCCGAGGCTCGATGCCCAAGTCATTGGCGCGCTCGATGAAGATAAGTCCGAAGATTCACCCTCTACTGTTGAATCGGGAGATGTAGTAATCATAGGTGCTTCGGAGCACACTACTAAAACTAGCATGAAGGAGCAGATCAAGGAGGAGGAGAAGTCAAAGCGTAAAGTGAAAGGCGAGCCCGCCGAGGTGGAAACTGGAGATCTTGATCTCGTACCACTGCAAGTTATCCCACCAGGCGGGATGATTCCCAGCGCAATCCCTCCTCCTTCTTCAAGTATTACAACCAAGGGCGACAAAGTGTCCCGGAAGAGACGCTCAATAGACTTCACTCCTGAAAACCGAAAAGGAGAAAAAGTCGAAGAAATAGTCAATACTTTGTATCGTTGTACATAATGAATAACTATCTCTTTTCTTGGTCATATGTGTACGGGTACGAATCCCGATTTTTTTTTGAAATAACTTGTAATCGAATTTTTAGACTTGTGAATAAAAGTTTTTGCTTTCAATTAATCATCATGTGAATTGTTGTTTTAATAGTCGAATAATTACTTTCCATTCCATGTACTTGTAATTCATTGATTGCAAATCCCATTAACAATTTATCATCTCCATCTCAAGGCCTCCTTGCGGTCGTTGCCTTAAGTAGTAGAAAGCACCAAGTTGGAGCTGTAGTGAGCTGTCATATTCTGCCTCCGACGGTTTGTATTCCCCTCGTTGATTTCAGGTCAGGGTTGTCGTGACAGAGAACGGTTGAATCTGTTCATCTGTCCATTGAGTTTACAAGTCAGTCTGCGGTTTAGGGATTTAGAGTTTTCTCGAGGGCAGTCGTTTTTCCGCTCGAATTGCTTATACTCCAGTTCGCACTTCGAGGACTTAAAGTTTTCTCATGGGCAATCGTTTTTCCACCCGAATTGTTTATACTCCAGTCCGCACTCTAGGGACTTAGAGTTTTCTCATGGGAAGTCGTTTTTCCACCTGGGGTAGTCGTATTTCCACCCGAATTGTTTATACTCCAGTCCACACTATGGGGATTTAGAGTTTTCTCATGGCAATTGTTTTTACGCCCGGGGCAGTCGTTTTGCCGCCCGAATTATTTATACTCCAGTCAGCACTCCGGGGACTTAGAGTTTTCTCGTGGGCAGTCGTTTTTTTGCCCGGGGCAGTCTTTTTTCTACGCGAATTGTTTATACTCAAGTCTGCACTACGGGGACTTAGAGTTTTCTCATGGGCAGTCGGTTTTCTGCCCAGGGCAGTCGGTTTTCCGCCCGAATTGTTTATACTACAGTTTGCACTCGGGGTAATTAAGAGTTTTCTCGTGGGTAGTCGTTTTTCTGCCCGGGCAGTCGTTTCCGCCCGAATTTTTTATACTCAAGTCCACTCTCCGAGGACTTAGAGTTTTCTCGTAAGCAGTCTTTTTTCCACCCGAATTGTCTTTATTTTTACTTCTCTTGGTTGCCTCGATTTCGTTCCAGTCCCACAGTACGGGAAGGGAGTTTTTTAGTCTTTAGATTATCGGCAATCTTTGTTCCTTATCGTGTGTTCCGTCCTTTGGTTCATCTATGAAAGTTATTAGTCAAGCAAATTTACAGAGCTCGCCTTGTTCGGTCCCATTGGGGATTAGTATGATCGATCGATTTCAAACTTTACGAACCTGTTCACATATCGATATCAACCGGTTTCATTGTGTATTTAGCATAAAATGTAATGATAGTCATTTATGCAATGGAAGTTCAAGATTTTATTCACAAATAGAAGGAACAAACAAATCTATCTTATTACATAGTCAAAAAGTAAAGTACCAAAGCAAATGTCGAAAGTAACTAGTAGAAATACAAAGGAAATGTTTTAAGTGAAATAGCATCGTAAATGCTCGCTATTCCATGCTCTTGGAAGTGTTGTGCCACCAATAGTCGCTAGCTTGAAAGTTCCTTCTCCAAGTCTCTTTTCAATGACATATTGTCCTTCCCATGTCGGATTCATGTGCGATGGGACCAAAAAAACCCGTTTCAGGACGAGATCGCCAACTTCAAAGGTCCTTGATCGTACTTTTGTGTTGTAATATCGGGCGATCGGATGTCGGTGTGCAGCTTCTCTCAAATCGGCTTCCTCGTGCTTCTCATCAATAAAGTCTAAAGATTCCAAGAGGAGATCTTTGTTTGTTCTGGGGTCGTAGTAAATCACTCGATGAGAAGGGACTTCGAGTTCTACTGGAATAACTGCTCTGGTCCCGTAAGCAAGGGCGGATGGAGTATGGCTAGTCGCGGACTTGTGAGTGGTTCTGTAGGCCCAAAGTGTCATAGGAAGTTCATCCACTCACTTGCCTCTAGCCTCCTCCAAACGCATCTTCAGAATAGACTTGATAATTTTGTTTACAGCTTCAACCTGTCCATTCACTTGAGGGTGAGCGACCACCGCAAACCTCTTTTCAATACGATATCTTCGATAAATTTTTTTAAATTTAGCACTATCGAACTGGGTCCTATTATCTGTTATGGTAGTTCATGGAAGACCGAAGCGATGTATGATGTTTCGAACAACAAAGTTGATTGCTTTCTTGTTTGTGATTGTGGCTAATGGTTTCGCTTCGGCCCATTGGTGAAGTAATCAATCGCGACGATAGCGTAATTCGCACCGCCTTTAGAGCTTGGCAAAGAGCAAATGATGTTGATACCCCCACATAGCGAATGACCATGGCCTGACCATTTGCGTGATCTCTATTGGCAGAGCTCTTAGGACTTTTGCATATATTTGGCACTTGTTGCATCGTCTCACACAATCAACAACGTCCCGGTTTACAGTTGGCCAGTAATATCTGCAACCGAGTATTTTCATTGCCTGAATTTTCCCTCTAGTGTGATCGCCACATTCTCCCTCATGAACTTCCTTTAGAACATGCTTTATCTCGTCATGAGCGATACACCGGAGTAAGGGAATGGAAAACCCTTTTCTATTCATAGTTCCTTCTGGCATAATATACAGCGAAGCTTTATGAAGGACTTATCACTTTTTGTTTCTCCTTTCAGGCAAGATTCCATGCAACAAGTAACCTTTAAATGGAGTCATCCACGATTTCTTCTTGGGCTTCGCTTCCAATACTTGATCAACTTCCATCATATTTTTGCTTGCGGTATGTGATGTCTCGACTGGAACCAAGCCCATCTATTGCGCATCACCAGTACTAGCAAACTTTGCCGATGAATCGACTTCTCTGTTCTGCTCACGTGAGATATGTGAAATGTCATAGTACTCGATATCCACCAACAACTCATGAACTCGGGTAAGGTACGGGGCAAGTCATTGTCCCTTAGCCTGATAGTCTCCTTTGACTTGCTACACCACCAATTGTGGGTCGCAAAAGATTTCAGGAGACTTCACTTCGAGCTCTCTACTAAGTTTAAGTCTAGCAATCAAGCTTCATACTTAGCCTCTTGTTTGTAGCAGGAAAGTCAAGCTTCAAATCGTAGCAAATTGACTGGTTCTCAGGGGTTACAAGTACAATCCCAGCTCCGAAACAGTGATCATTAGATGCTCCATCAGTGTACAGCTTCCATCGCACTGTAGGGGTTCCCCTACTTTTTGGAAGCTCGTCTTGGATGGTAAATTCCGCTATAAAGTCCACCAACGCTTGTCCCTGGATAGCTCTTCGCAGCAGATATGTAATGTCGAACTAGCTGAGCTCGATGTTCCATTTAAGCAACCACCCAGATGTCTCAGGTCATTGTAGGACCTGTCGTAACGGTTGGTCAGTGTAAATGTTGATCGGATGTGCCTAGAAATACGGGCGAAGTTTATGTGGCGCGATTAGCAAGCAGTGCACCAATTTCTCTATCTTCGGATAGTTCCTTTCTGCACCTGTTAATCGCTTATTGACGCAATACACTAGTCTTTGAATTTGATTCTCCTCGCGAATCAAACCGGCTTTGACAAGACTGAGGGTCACCCCAAATGATTTACCATAGCTCGAAACGAATCTTCACAATCCAGCATCCATTCAAAGTTTCTCTTTCCCTTCCAGATCAAATCAAAGAAGGGAATGCATTTGTCAGTTGCCCTGGAAATAAATCGACTTAAAGCGACAACCTTCCCATTCAAACTTTGCACTTGTTTAATAATTCTAGGTGCTTGGTTATCTCGGATAGCCTGAATCTTTTCTGGATTTACTTCAATTCCTCGAGCATTGACAATAAAGCCCAAGAACTATCCTGACGCAACACCGAATGGGCATTTCAAAGGATTGATCTTCATGTTATAAAATCGGAGGATGTCGAACATCTCTGCCAAGTCTCGAATGTGGTCGTTTGATCGTCGTGACTTCAAGAGAATATCATCTACATAGACTTCCATTATCCTCCCAATCTGATCTTTGAACATCCAATTAACTAGGCATTGATAAGTTGCTCCAGCGTTCTTTAACCCAAATGGCATCACCACGTAGCAGTATAATCCAACATCCATCACAAAGCTGGTGTGTTCTTGATCGGGGACATGCATCGGGATTTGGTTTTGCCCTAAGTACGCTTCCACAAAGGATAACAATTAATGCCCTGCAGTTGAATCAACTAGCTGATCAATCCTTGGAAGAGGAAAACTATATTTAGGACGTGCCTTGTTCAAATCAGAATAGTCGATGCGCGTTCTCTACTTCCTGTTTGCCATCTTCACCAGCACGGGATTAGATATCCATTTGGGATAGAGGGCATTGCAAATAAACCCATTAACTTTCAGTTATCCACCTCCTCTTTAAGGGTGACGGATCTCTTCGGATCCATTCTTCGCCTTTTTTGTTTTACTTGTACATACTTCGGGCCAACGTTTAATGCGTGGCTTGCGGTGGCAGGCGAGATCCCGCACATGTCAGAATGAGTCCAAGTAAATACATCCAGATTCACTCGAAGAAAATCAGCAAGTTCTCTCATCATCGAGGGCCTGAGCTACGATCCAATCTTCAAGATCTGTGATGGTTCGTCGTAGCTGACTGTTATATCAATCGTCAGTTTAGCCGACGCTGCCTTGGTCTCCTTAGGCTCCTCTTCGTCATCCATCTCTACTTGTCAATCTTCAGTAACTTGGATGCGGACAGTTTTGTCCACACCTTTTCCTTTCTCCGTACCTTGAGCTTCTCTCAACTCAGCCACATAATAGGCGCATCCAATCGCCTGATCATCATGCTTCACTCCTACTCCATTATCAGTCGGAAATTTCAAATTCAAATACCATGGGGCAAGAGCTGCCTGAAATTCAGCCAGGCCGGTCGGCCCAGAAAAACGTTGTACGGTGAGTCAACATCCAACGCAATGAACGGTAGGATCTGCACTCTCCTACATTCATCTTCCCCCAATTCCACTGGCAACTCCACATAACCAACTGCCTCAGTCGCCACACCATTGAAACCATGTATGCAGGCTTTAGATGGTTTCAAACCTTGAGCCTCCATTCTCATTTGATCATAAGCCTTCTTACAAATAATGTTTATCAAACTTCCACAATCAATCAGAATTCTTCCCACCAGAACAGGGCCAATCATGGCTGAAATGACCATCAGGTCAATTGTAGGAGCCTCTACTCTATCCACATCCCTGCTCCTGAACACTATATCATCAGTCATTATACGTTTTTACTTGGCTGAAGTTCCGTCCTCCGTATTTGAACAATGCTCAACATCCACATGCCTCATCCCGCTGGCGTAGCGCTCTATCTCCTGCCAACTTTTATCCTAGGATGCGGCCCTCCAACTATCGTGTTTATCACTAATCTTCCTCTGGTCCGTCCAGGCTCCTCAGCCCTATGCGGGGCTTGTCCTTGACTGGGGTCAGATGTCCCATGTCCGTCGTCCTGTGGAGTTTTCACAAACTGCTGCAACTTCTTCTCCCGAATAAACTTTCCGATAGCATCCTGGAGAAGCTTACACTCGTTCGTATTATGCCCATAACACTCGTGAAATCGGCAATACTTCCTAGTATGTTTTTGTGTCTCTATCGACTCCTTCAGACGTGGCTTCTTATATTGAAAAGTATTATACTTGGACAGATAAATATTCTCCAAGGATGCATTCAGAGGTGTGTAGTTGTCATACATAGGAATCCTAGGCTTCGGTCTTCCAGGCTCCCTCATCCGGTCTCGATTCCCTTCACCACTTCTCTTCTGTTGATTCGGCTTATTTTGGACATTGACCTGGACCTTCCTAGAACTCTCATCTGATTGCTTTATTGCAATGTTGCTTTGTATCGCTTCTCCTCTCGGTCCCATAGCATTGCTTTTTCTGGAGGACCTGGCTTCCTCCTTCCTCATAAACTAAGCTACCTTTGAATAGAAGCATTCCAGCATGGCTGGCAGTTTTCCAGCTAGCCAATCACCGAATTCGGATTCCGGGTTAACCCCTCTCGTCATAGCCATAAGTATAGCATGGTCATTTGGGTTACTAACTTCAGTGGCAGTGACATGAAATCTTTGCAAGTAGTCCTTCAGCGATTCCCTCAGAGCCTGGATTACACTGGACAGTGACATCTCGTCTTTAGGGCGAGTAGCGTGGATCTGGAACTGTTCCACAAACTTTGTTGCCAATTCATCAAACCTTGAGATCGGTCGCGGGGATAATCTTGTAAACCACATTGTTGCAATCCCAAAGAGAGTTATAGGGAAGCATTTACATTTGGTTGCGTCATTTTCTTTAGTTGAGTCCATCAACCATTTGTACCTCATGATGTGCTACCTGGGATCGATTTTTCCCTCATAGGTAGGCATCGTAGGCATGTTGAACCTTCTCGGATACTCTGCATGTAAAACACTGTCAGTAAATGGGGTATGACTCCTTGAAATTCCCCAATCATCATTTGTTAAGCCTTGGTTCTCCCTTACCACTTGTCTGACCATCGCTAATAAGTGTTAGGAAATCAAATCTACGGTTTCAATGACAACTACTATACAATGGAAATCGAATATGCATATATATTTCTATTTGTAGGTAATTGCTAAAGTAACATCACTAAAGACACAAGAACAAGGCTCAAAGAACGTATCAAGAGGCTATAAGTCGATAGATTCAGAAGAGCAGTAACACAGATATAAGAAAAGCAACATGCATAAGATCAGACGTCTGGGTGCACTAGCCAGACGTTTGAATTAATCCTCTAGATTACAAACCAGACAGAATCAGACGTCTGGTTAATGACTCAGACGTCTGAAAGTCTACTATATACAAAAAATATAAAGAGCCAGACGTCTGAGACATATTCCAAACATCTGAAACTGAACTCAGTTGTTGACATTCAAATTACAACTGCCGCAATTGAAAAGTCACCTTCGCTTCTCTTCGCTGCAACTTCATCACCGTCAGAAGCGACCATAGAACACTTGTTAATGGATGCAACTACTCAAGGAATCTCTCTACTGCTATAAATAGCATCAAGAATCCAAGAGAATATTTTACCTTACTTACTTGTGCTCTTTACTCTTATACTCTGATATGTTCTTGATCTCTAGCAATCATATATTTGTATTCCACTCTTCCATATATACAGAACTCTTCAACCAATATCTTCTAGATATATATATTGGAAGCAATTGTAATTAATAGTCAATATTCGTGTTATAGAACACACACTTGACAAGAACAAGCTTTTTGTAACCAAGCCTATTCCTTCAGGTGAAGTGAGGGTGTTTGATAGTCGAATTCCGAAGAGGAGCTTCAGGACTGGACGTAGGACGGGAGGTCCGAACAAGTATAAAATACTGGTGTGCTTAGTTTATATTTTACTAGATTAACTTTATATTAGTTACATCATATAATTAGTCACATATACTTGCATATACACTACACGATCCATCTTATAGACTTTCAATTGGTATCGGAGAAAGGTTTGATCAAAGTACAGTAACACGTTTTTGAATCATTTTAATATGGCAAGTATTTTTCAAGAAGGACAATCCACAGCACGACCCTCACTTTTTAATGGCTCTAACTATGCATATTGGTCAACACGTATGAGAATTTTTATGGAAGCTAATGGTCTAGAAATTTGGTCAGCCACTCAAGATAAATATGAAGCACCTACTACTGCTATGAACACATGGACCGATGCACAAAAAACCTTAACATCAAACAATGCTAAAGCTATGAACGTTTTATTTTTCTCTCTAGATAAAAATGAATTTTCACGTGTCATGTTATGCACAACTGCATTTGACATTTGGCGTACCTTACAAATTACACACGAAGGTACAGCAAAGGTCAAACAAACTAAGATTTCAATTTTGCAAAACCAATTCTCGTCATTTAAAATGAAGCAAAATGAAACTATTGTTGATATGTATTATAGATTTCAATCTATCCAACATGATCTTATGGCATTAGGAGTTAAGTTTACTGATTTTGATTTAGTTTCTCGAATACTCAAATCTTTAACATCAGATTGGGAAAGGAAGGTATTAGCTATTGAAGAAGCTAATGATCTCTCTGCTCTCAAAACTAAAGAGTTGATAGGAAATTTAATGTCATATGAAGCTAATTTACAGGCACGAAAAGAACTAAATTCGGAAAAGAAGAACATAGCATTCCCAGCAACAAAAAATGATGACTCTGATTTAGATGAAGAAGAGATAGTCTTCATTGCCAAGAATTATAACAGATTCAAGAAATTTAGAAAGATCACTTAATTCCAAAAAGAAGGGAAGTCCAACACAACAAACCTATCTCAAATCAAGTGCTATGAATGTGATCAATATGGACATATGAATAAGAATTTCCCTAAACTCAATAATGATAAAAAGAAGAACAAATTTGAAAAACTCAAAACGAAGAAGGCTTTCAAAGTAACATGGGATGACTCTGATTCTTCATCATCTGAAAGTGATAGTGATAGTGACGGAGAACAAGCTAATGTGTGTTTTATGGCACAAACTGATGAGGTATGTTCGGAACTTAGCTATGACGAATTATTAGAACTTAGCATGGAATTAGATGATAAATTTAGACAAACTAAAAAATTGAACAAAGAATATATAGTCAAAATAAATAGATTAGAACTTGAAGTAGGAATGTTAAAAGATGAAAAAATTATCTTAGAAGAAGAACTAGAATTATCTCAAGAAAAAATTAAAAATAATTTAATAGAAAGTAAGGCTATTGCTATTGATTTTGAAAACACTAAAATAGTGAAGGATAATTTGCTAAAAGAAAATGTCAACTTGAAAAGCAATTTTAAAATATTGAAAATTTAGAATTAAAAGAAAAATTAGATAAAATTACAAATAATGTGTCAAAATTTAATAAAGGAAAACAGGATTTGGAAAATCTTATCAAAACTTCAAAACCATCAAGCAATAGAAATGGAATAGGATTTAAAAATACTTCTAAACAAAAAGGAAATGATGCTAAAAAATTTAGTTATAAAAAAACTAAAAGTTTACCTACATCTAATAAGAATACCAAAACTATGAAAATTTGGATTCCTAAGACAAATAATAATTTGATTAAACAAAAACATATTAATAATTTCTTAGAGATTGTAGTTTATAATAAAAATTATATTTATAAAGGTACCAAACCATCTTGGGTATGGCTACCTTCTCCTAACAATTAGGACCCTAACAAAGTATATGGGTACCAATTAAAACATCTTTTATTTTGCAGGTACCCAAAATAAAACATAAGGAGAAATGGATACTAGATAGCGGATGCTCCAAGCATATGACCGGAAATTCAAAAATGTTATCAAATATAACATACATCGATGGTGGAACGGTAACCTTTGGAGATAATTCGAAAGGATATGTCGTGGGCATTGGAGAAGTCATCAACTCTGGTATTTCTAATTCTCCTATTATTACAAATGTTTTATTAGTAGAAAATCTAAAACACAACCTACTAAGTATTAGTCAATTATGCGACAAAGGTTTTCAAATAAATTTTGAAAAAGATAGATGTAATATTTTAGATGATAACAAACAACTTGTATTTGAAGGTTTTAGAAACAAAAATATCTATGTATTAAACATGAATATAAATAAAAATTCAAATTTATGTTTAACCGCCAAACATAATGATCCATGGTTATGGCATAAACGATTTTCTCATATCAATTTGAAAAATATTAATAAATTGGCAAAATATGAGTTAGTTAGAGGTTTACCTAAAATAAATTACAAAGTAGAAAATTTATGTGACGATTGTCAAATTGGAAAACTAAAGAAAAGCTCTTTTAAATCTAAAAATAATATTTCTACAAAACAACCATTAGAATTATTACATTTAGATTTATTTGGTCCAACACAAATACGATCTATAAATCACAACGAATATGTTTTCATAATAGTTGATGATTTTTCGAGATATACATGGACCTTGTTTTTAAAACATAAAAGCAATACTTTTGGTATGTTTAAAATATTTGCTAAAAGAATTAAAACACAAATGGACTTGAAAATTAAAAATATTCGAAGTGATCACGGAGGAGAATTCAAAAACGATCTTTTTACTAATTTTTGCAATAAGAAAGGAATAAGTCATAATTTTTCTTTTCCCCGCACACCTCAACAAAATGGTGTAGTAGAAAGAAAAAATTGTATGTTACAAGAATGTGCACAAACACTATTAAATAGTAGTGGTTTACCAAAATAGTTTTGGGCAGAAGCTATTGCCACAGCTTGTTATGTGTTGAATCGAGTAACCATACGTCCTATGACTAAACAAACCTGTTTTGAAATATTTTTTGGAAGAAAACCTAAAGTATCATACTTTAAAACTTTTGGTTCAAAATGTTTTATATTAAATACAAAAGATAACTTAGGAAAATTTGACCCGAAGGCCGATGAAGGTATTTTTGTTGGATATTCAGATCGTAGCAAAGCATATAGAATTTTTAATAAACGAAATAATACTATTGAAGAAAGTTTACATGTTTCATTCGACGAAAATCTTTTTAACCATCATACTAATGATGAAGAAGAAATTATTCCACTAACAAATTCAACAAATTCTATTAATAATGAAACAAATGTGCAAAATAACACTTTAATATCATCCCCTAGAATTCTTAAAGATCATCCAAAAGATATTATCATTGGAGATCTCAATTCTAGAGTAACTAGAAATCAACTTAATCAAATAAGCCATATAGCATTTGTGTCAAATTTTAAACCAAAAAATTATAAAGAAGCTTCAAATGATAATTTTTGGATAATAGCTATGCAAGAAGAACTAAATCAATTTGAACGTAATAATGTTTGGAAATTAGTACCAAGACCTGAAGACCAATCGGTTATAGGAACAAATGGGTATTTAAAAACAAAGCAGACGAGAATGGAAATATTGTTAGAAATAAAGCACGCTTAGTTGCTCAAGGCTATAATCAAGAAGAAGGTATCGACTACGACGAAACTTTTGCTCTAGTAGCAAGACTCGAGGCCATACGAACATTACTCGCTTTTGCAAATCATCACAATTTTAAACTATTTCAAATGGATGTCAAAAGTGCTTTCTTAAATGGTTTTATCAAAGAAAACGTATATGTTGAACAACCTCCATTATTTATTCACGAAAAATATCCCGATCATGTTTTTAAATTACAAAAAGCTTTATATGGTTTAAAACAAGCTCCCCGAGCTTGGTAGGAACGACTTAAAAATCACTTAATTACATCTGGTTTTCAAATAGGTAAAATCGATACATCTTTATTTATTAAACGAGAAAATAATGATATTTTAGTTGTGCAAATTTACGTAGACGATATTATTTTTGGTTCAGCTAATGAAAATCTTTGTAATCAATTCTCAAATATTATGAAAAATGAATTTGAAATGTCTCGCATAGGAGAATTAAATTACTTCTTGGGTTTACAAATAAAACAACTTGAAAACGGTATTTTTATTCATCAAGAAAAATATTGTAACGACCTATTATGATGCTTTGGAATGGATATACTTTCAAACAAACCAACACCGATGAGTACTACTGTTCACTTAGAAAAGGATGATAACGGAAAATATTTTGATGAAAAATTATATCGTAGCATGATTGGTTCCTTACTCTATTTGACGGCTAGTCGACCCGATATTATGATGAGTGTATGTCTTTGTGCTCGATTTCAAGCAAAACCAAAAGAATCTCATCTAAGAGCTGTTAAGCGCATTTTACGTTATCTATCTAGTACTAGAGATTATGGTTTGTTTTACCCTAAAGGATCATCGTTTGAACTAGTTTCATGTAGCGATGCGGATTTCGGTGGATGTAGAACAGATCGTAAGAGTACTAGTGGAACATGTCACTTTATCAGACAATCATTAGTTTCATGGTTTAGCAAAAAGCAAAATTGTGTTTCTTTATCTACTTGCGAAGCCGAATATATCTCAGCAGCTCTGGCATGTGCACAAGTAATATACATGCAACAAACACTTACGGACTTCGGCAAAATTATCAATAAATCTCCAATATATTGTGATAACACGAGTGCAATAAATTTATCAAAAAACCCTGTCAATCACTCATGAACTAAGCATATAGATATACGACATCATTTTCTACAAGACAAGAAGTGTGTGAGAATGCCGGACTAGAAACATTAATTTCATTCACTCCTAATGACATCCAAATCGATCAATTGGCAATATTTCTTTTCTATGCAAACTTGGATAGCACTTTAGTATGGAACACTGAAGATGAAGATAACTGGCTATGGTCTAGCGTTTATGGCAACACGATTAGACTAACTCCTGGCATAATAGGTAGAACCCTAGGATGTTCTAACACGGACGAAGATTTATACAACATTCCCGATATGCGCTTCAAGCCAAGAAATAGCATTACACATCAAATTTGGGAAAATGAAATGCCAAAGTTTGCCTCTAAATATCTACATCCAAAAGCACGACTCCTAACTCGAATGATAATCAATACCATCATTCCACGTATGGGAAGCCATGAGCAAATAACCGAGTTAGAGCACAAAGCCTTATATGCTCTATTTAGTGGAACAAGGGTGAATTGGACCAAATTCATCTTTGACGAGCTCAAACATTTTTGGACTCGATCACGGCCATCAATCATTTACCCGACATATATTATAAGACTTCTTCGTGCACATAACATCCCATCCTACCTATCAACTTTCAAAGAAATCTCACCAGAATATGCTTCCACCAAATTTTTCTCACTTATGCACTTACCCGAGATTCCCCCAGATTTTATATCCTTCGAAGATTGGACGCACAATCATCAAACTAGACAAGTTGAAGCCTCCACCTCAACCACACAATGCACCATCTCAAGAGGAGGAACACCATCGAGAAGCAACCCCATCTCCTCCTGCACCATTTGATTATCCAGGACAGGATGAGATTATGGAGACTCGAAAGGATACAAATCCAAATGAAAGTGTTCGAGATCTTACCCTTAGAAATCAACATATATTATCTCAAAATCAAAAACTTTTGGCTAAGCGGATTGACCAATTCGAAACATCGTTTGCTACACGCCTAGCAACAGTTGAAGAATCTCTTTCGACTATCTTATCGGTTCTCAAAGAAGTACTCCAACGGTTCCCCGGTCCAACACCACCTTCTGAAGATTAGCTAACCCCAGTACCTTCTCCTCTCGCAAAACATTCCAAACTTTCTGAGGACGAACCTCCCAAACAAGCTTTGACATCTCTTACAAAGCCTAGCACTTCTTAAAACGAAGGAATAGGGGATGATCAAGACAAAGCTTCTCCAAAGAAATCATAGATTTTAGAATTTTAGGATTTCAACTTTTGTAAAATTGACAAAATCTATGAATGTAATCAATGTCGAATTATTTATGAAATTTTCCTTTTGTGTTTTATCTTTGACGATTGGCTTAAATTTTATAATTCTTTTTTGATAATGCCAAAGGGGGAGAAATATAAGTATAATTATAAAACATTAAAATAAGCACATATTAAGGGGGAGATTTATAAATTATATATAAGTACATTGTATAGTTGTCATCATCAAAAAGGGGGAGATTGTTAGGAAATCAAATCTATGGTTTCAATGACAACAACTATACAATGGAAATCGAATATGCATATATATTTCTATTTGTAGGTAATTGCTAAAGTAACATCACTAGAGAGATAGGAACAAGGCTCAAAGAACGTATCAAGATTGTATAAGTCGATAGAATCAGAAGAGCAATAACACAGATACAAGAAAAGAAACATGCACAAGATCAGACGTCTAGGTGCACTAGCCAAACGTCTGAATAAATCCTCTGGATTACAAACCAGACAGAATCAGACGTCTGGGTAATGTACTCAGACGTCTGAAAGTCTACTATATACAAAAAATATAAAGAGCCAGACGTCTGAGACATATTCCAGACGTCTGAAACTGAACTCGGTTGTTCACATTCAAATTACAACTGCCGCAATTGAAAAGACACCTTCGCTTCTCTTTGCTGCAACTCTTCATCACCATCAGAAGCGACCATAGATTACTTGTTAATTGATGCAACTACTCAAGAAATCTCTCTACCGCTATAAATAGCATCAAGAATCCAAGAGAAGATTTTACCTTACTTACCTGTGCTCTTTACTCTTATACTCTTATATATTCTTGATCTCTAGCAATCATATATTTGTATTCCACTCTTCCATATATACAGAACTCTTCAATCAATATCATCTAGATATATATATTGGAAGCAATTGTAATTAATAGTCAATATTTGTGTTATAGAACACACACTTGACAAGAACAAGCTTTTTGTAACCAAGCCTATTCCTCCGGGCGAAGTGAGGGTGTTTGATAGTCGAATTCCGAAGAGGAGCTTCGGGGCTGGACGTAGGATGGGAGGTCTGAACCAGTATAAAATCCATGTATGCTTAGTTTATATTTTACTATATTAACTTTATATTAGTTACATCATATAATTAGTCACATATACTTGCATATACACTACACGATCCATCCTATAGACTTTCAATAAGTCCGGTGTCTAGATAGGTGGTGCCAAGTGGTGGTCGCGCTCCACCTTGTGTGAATGTTCCAGTCGATGTCTACGGGCCATTTCACGCCTCCTGGGTCTATCATCCTCCTGACGTGCACCATGATTATTCATCTCGTTGTCGTTCCGAAGAGGTAGTTGGCCAACGTTCAAACTTACTCCATCATCCAAACTCCCAGGACCAGCTCCAGCACGACTCCCAAATGCATCTGAGGAACACTCCCTCTAGTGGAGTGGTCGGTACTGATCCCTAGGGAGGGATCGGCACCAATCCGTCTTGGCAGACCATGTTGTTCTGCCAAGAAATGCTCCGATGTCCCAGCTTGCTCTCCTTTGACCCTGCAATGCATGCGCCTATGATATTCGTCTGATGAGGTTGAACTATCCGACACCGAGTAAGAAGAAAGATCCCTACTAGCGCTCTGACGCTGTTGTTGAGCAATCTGGTTCATTAGGTTAGCATTAGTCTATATTTGCTCATTCAGTTGCTTATGGAACTCCATCACCTCCCTCATCAAGTTGTTGAATTCAGCTCTAGTTATGGAATCAGTAGGGTTTTGGACTTCAACGGTCTCCACATCAACATTAGCAGGCTGGTTACTTGGAGCTCCTTGTTGGATGTTGGCAGTTTCATTTGCATCAACGTTCTGCGAAGTCGATCTAGTATGCCTCACCATTCTGGATTTCTTTGCTTAGATTCTGGTAAATCTTAGTAGTATCTACAAGCTTATGAAGATGAACCTGGATCTCCTTTGTGGGATTTCGTCAATCCAGTAGCAGCAAAGGGAATCCTGACGGGCTGATAATCAAGTATCCAGTGAAAGCACCGAAATGTTTGCAACCAAATTAGCCACAAACACCTAAGAACAGATTTAAGTAGTGAAATAAATGAAGAAACTAAATGAAAATAGAGGAATATATCAAAATAACAGGAAAAACACAACAGAAAGAAGGAATAACAAGATTTATAGTGGTTCGGCGTTGATTGCCTACGTCCACTTTGAATATTCTCTTTATTGCATTTCAATTAACTTGATTACAATTAGAAACGGCAAGAAATGGCAAGAGACATGAGAATAATGAAGGGAATTGATTACAATAATAGTGTTTTCTAACCGGCCGTGTAAAGATCCTCAGAATGACCCCCTAGGCTTGTACTTATAGGTGAAGGCGACCACCAATCTGACTGGAACTTCGGCAACAGGACCTTCTCATCCATATGGGCCCACCATAGGGAGTGAAGGCCCAACTCTCAATGGAGAGGGATCGGTACCGATCCCTCCATATGTTGAGTTTAGGGCAGCGAACCCTATGGTAGCTTCCTCATGCTCTAATATGATGGTTTCTCAAATATCAGGGTGTTTGGATGTGTGGAGCTCTTGCTTTTGCTCAATCCTTGGTTTAGTTCTATAATAGTCTGAAAAATGCCGATCCCTCTATAGAGTGACATGCCGAATCCTCTAGCTTTATAGGTGTATGCCCATCCATCTTGCTTAGAGTGTTATGCCGATCCATAGTGTTCCTATGATATATGCCGACCCCTGGACTTGCTACCATGCCGATCCATAGTGCTTCTTAAATACATGCCGCTCCCTAGTGCCTCGGGATACTATGCCAACCCATACCCAATATAGGTGGTGCCAAGCCGTTGCTTCACGTTCAAATATTAAAAAAAATTATTTAATTTTCTTAATTTCGAAAGAAAATAAGTGTGTGTAAAAAAATCAGAACAACTTCTGATGGTTAAAAAGCTGTTTATCGATAAAACGATTTTCGGTCACATTATCAATATTTTTTAAAGTACTTATTTTTCTAAATGTTTTTCCAAAATAAGTTTACCATCATTACTTATGATTTAAAAGAGGGTTAAAAATCTTGTTAAATCATTTTAATAACATTCAATCCAAGATTCAAAAATTTAGATAATCCAGATATTTAAATACGAATTGTCCGAAATTCCGGGTCGTTTCAATTTCGTTTATTTCTTTCTATTATATCCTTTTCAATTTCACTTTCAATCAAGATTTTCAACTAAATTTCAAATTGTACTTTTTAATAATTATTACTAATCAATTTCAAATTTATCTTCTTTTTACGATATACTAAATCAAAAGTTTTAATACAATAATTTAAATCCAACCTCAATATATCTTTTAAAATTATTTACTTACAATTTAACACTTCTTAACTTCTCTTTATAATAGATATATAGGGTTTACCAAAATAAAATCTCTATTCTTCTTATAAAAATAGATTTATTTATAATTTCCCAAATGTTAATTCCATATCTTAAATTTCCTAATACCAACTAAATTTAGAATTCTCATTCTTAAAGAATTTATCATTTTTCATAAAAGGATATAAATTCAAATTTCTCCATATTTTAATACCTAAAAAATTCAATTTCTCATTTAAATCTCCAATTTAATTCATTATTTATTTTATTAGAGTAATTTGAAAATCAGGTTTGTTAAAGACTTCCCCCTTAAAGAAATTGTGTCCCCGCAATTCTACTTCAGAGAAAAGTCCATAATATATATACTATTATTAGCAATACATATATTTTTAAAAATATACAAAACATACACAACAATCAATCATTTAAAAAAATCACACAATACAGTCATTCACAATGATAAATCAGAACTCGATGTTTACTATCTCGACTTAGCATATAACGAGATCTACACCGACTCATCAAGTATTAAGTAGAGCAATCCAAAATAACTTATTAGACCCATTATTAATGGCTTCCATAGACTCAAATTTAACTTCCCTGCCCATTATTTATTATCATGGACTATAAGTTTTACAAAAATTCTTTTAGGAGTTTCTACACCTTGTATAAATAATTAAAACTTTTTTTTTCCAAATGTCTAAATTTTCAGAAAACTCAAGAGTAATCTCTATTGTATGAAGTGTACTTAAAAGATCCACGATACTTGAAATATTTTATAATCCATATACTTACTCACCATAAAAAATTTTAATTACTTTTCAAAATGTTAAAACATCTAACTTACATATCATTCCTTTTAAATGTAAATGTATAACTGTAACGATCCGAAAATTCATCACTTTAGAAATTTTTTAAAACATTCAAATATAAGATATTTTAACAAAAATGATAATGTTTTGAACAATAAATAATATTGGTAATCTTATTTTGAACAAATATTTATGAAAATATATGCTTTAGAAGATATATTGATAAAATAACCGAAAATCGTTTTGTCGACAAACAACTCTTTGACCATCCGACATCGCATACGGAGCGGGATACATACACTCATTTATCTATAGTGAGAATATGTAATAAAATAATTTATTTTATTTTGGAAGATTAAAAGTATATATGACATCATTAATAATGTCACTATTTTGGAACAATTGATATTTTTTGAATTTAAACGGAGTTCAAACAATTTAATAATTATTTTAATTATTAAATAATCCCTTTTAATTATTAAATAAGCCATTTTAATTATAATATAATGATAGAAATATTATTATTAAACTTTATTTACAAATATATGTATATTAACTAAGAAGAGAAAATATAACCGGAAATCGAAATCGAAATTTCGTAATTATTCAACGTATAGAAGTTACGCAACATTATGGATTATATGTGACATGCATATGCACATATACATGTACACATACATGAAGACATTCACATGCACAAGGATACACACATATATACATATACATTTTAATATAAAATGACAAAAAATATCCAGATATTTTCTCATTTCCTTAACTCTTAAGCACCCTAAAGTCAACAACTTAGACATCTAAGTACATGCACATGGCCAAGCACATGGGATGGAGGTTTTGGCCGAGCATAATGATGTAGGGTGAGGTGATGGTGGTGATGAGGAGATGACGTATTCACACTTAAATATCTTGATATATTACTCCTTCCATTTGCCTATAAAAAACCACCAACCATCTCCACTTACTTCTTCTTCATTTTCCTAAGCTTTCCTCTCTATTTTCATGGCTTCCATACTTAGAGAAATAATGGAAAAAATATTTGCAAAAGAAAATTAAATTATATAGTGTGTGTGTGTGTCTATATATCAAAACTATCACAAAATTCCTCCTCTATCCCATTAAACCCCACGGCAACCACCCACATCACCAAAGCGGAGCCTTCCACCCCTTGCAATTGAAAGGGAGTGCGGATTAAGGATCTTAAGGCTAATTTAACACTAGATGGGGGGTGAATAGTGTTTAATGGATTCTAAGACTTATATGGACTAAATTAAAATTATGACACAAACAAATGCAGAACTTAATCACAGAACAATCACAGAATCAAACACAGTGCAGAAAGTAAATAAAAAGCAGTAAAAGGAAAGAACACACTGGATTTTGTACTACTTCGGGGTTACCCTACGTCCAGTCCTGCACCAAGGCAAACACCTCGTACAGATTTTTATTATACCAATGTCAAGATTACAATCCTCAATTTCTAAAGGCCTTAAGGTACCCTCCTGTCTTTGAGTCCGGGGCAAACTCTCTTGATTTACGGGACACAAGATCATCCAATTGATTTCCAGGCACAACCACACCTTATAGAGAGACTCGATAAACTTTTGTTTACAAATTGATCCTATAACTCTGAATAGCACTTTGATCTTCAAGAAAGGGCAGAGAATCAAACAAGAATGAGATTCTAATTTGATTCACTTTAGAATTCGACAAAATTTTGGCACGATCTTAAAAATATGAATATTTGAGAATATAGATTTGTGCAGAAGAAGGAGTGAAGAAAATAATAAAATAGTTAGTTAAAAAATTCATTTGTGAAGACTATTTATAGACCAGTAACGGTCATAACCATTCGTGAAGAGATTTAAACGAATAGACACTTCTTTTGAAAATTGAAACTTTTGAATTTAACGGCCACCATGTCGACATGGGGTATCCCATGATGTCGACATCCCTTAGTTAAAAACAATGTAAAGTTTGTTTTGAAATGGTATTGAAAGGAAAACAAGATGAAATGATTCTGGAGTAAAATAAACTAATTTTCCTATGTTTTAAAATAAAGAAGAGTAGAAAAATATATTTTTAGAATGTATATATAAATTTGATTTTAAATCTCAAGTATATATATATATATATATTATAAAAGAATATTTAAAAATCAGTGGAAATGAGGCTTGGGTTCGGGTAAAAAGACCCAGGTTCGATTCCTACCATGCGCTTCCCTATCCTATATAAATTTACCCGGGGGTATGAGGGCTTGGATCAGCGGACGGCTTTACAATACCCTCCTCAGAAGTTTACCGGCCCACCGGGTTCTCCTGGGTTTTCAAAAAAAAATTATTTAAAAATCAGAAGATAGTTTTAAAAACAAACGAAGTTTAAAAAAAGAGTTTATTTTAAAACAAAAACAAAGAATATTTTAAGGCTAAAACATCTTTTTGAAAATCATTTGAAAAGATAATTTTTAAGGCTAAAACATTTTGAAAAGCAGTTTTGAAAATCATTTTGAAAAACCATTTTGAAGTAGTTTTGCAAGCTTCTTTCTGCAGAATATCTCATCACGTCAGGACTCAAGAACTTGTACAAAACCAGGATGTTCGTGGATTTGTAAGCCACTTGTCGTAGGTTTGTAAGCTACTTGTCGTGGGTTCGTAAGCCACAAAGAAGATAGAAATGGGTTCCATCCCAAATGAAATTTTGAATGAAGATTTCCATGCTATTATGAAGTTTTAACAAAAACTAGACACTTATCTTCTTGATCTTGATACTCTAGAGTCTTCAATCTTGATATCTCCATTCTGAATCTTGAGTCTTTATACTGATCAATCTTCAGTAATCAATACCTGCATATATATATATATATATATATATATATATATATATATATCCTACATAGTTCATGCATATACATATCTATCTAGACAATAGTGTTAGTACATATTTTATAATAAGATGAGTTAAAAAGGTTGTTGTCATCAAAACCAACATCTTAGTTCCTAACAGCAGCCCTAAGCCGTGAGCACCTCCAAGCACCAAGATCAAGGCCAAGCCACTTAGGAGCTTCAAGTCGAGTGTTTGTGAGCTTTTAGTTCGAGTTAGAAAAGCTATATCCAATTTCTAGTTAATCATTTAATTCCAAGGTGAGAAATTCTATTTATAATATGATATATTGGATGATATATGTTTGGTTATGCTTGGTTGTGATGATTGTTTATCATGTTTGGATGATGATGATGATATGACTGTTTGATTATATTAACAAGTCACGTTCAATACACGTCAAAAATCACAAAGGAAATCACTTTCCTTTTTGTAAGCGAAATGTTATATATGAGTTGTTAAACCTCTTTGAAAAATGACTTAAAGTGATTTAATAATTTTTTATAAACAGTGTTCCGATGAAGTTGGAAAGTACAATGGAAAATTGGTTGAAATATACGCGTCGTGTAATGGTAATTCGCGATTTCGCACCGTAGAAAGTTAAATCCATTTATTCGATGGATTCGGAGTCAGAATTATTTATAATAAGAATTTTTCGAACTCTTATAACTATAGTTTTCAAAAAAAGAAAGAAAATCGAGATATTGTTTAGTAGATTTTGAAATATGAGCAAAAAAAGTTTTCAAAATAGTCGCGGTTTGGCAGTTCGGAAACCAAAGCGACAAATTCTTTATAAATGATATTTTTAATTCTTTAAAAAATGAAATAAATTCTGTAAATCTTTTAAAATGTTTTAAAAGAGATTTGAGTTATAAAAATGAATTTCTAAATGATCGAAAAGTTGTTTTGATCAAATAAGCCTTAAAAATACTATTTGCAGCACTATTCGCGCACTTTTTGCAGCACTTTTAATAACTTTTGAAATATGGATTTAAACTTAACAATTCTTTTCCAAATCTTTTATAGATGTTTTTAAATGAATGATTAAGTGTTTTAGTAATGATTTGGAAGTTTTATAGTTTATTTAAAAGAGTTTAAATAAATGATTTGAAGAAAAGTTGTTAACTCAAGTGATTTAATCTTGGCTCCAAAAACCGACGAGTAGACTGAATTATTCTATTTGTGAGATCCGAATGTGGGGTGCTTAAACTAAGGAGATGTTTAGGAGTAACCAGTGCCCTGGCTCACCTGGCATCTTTCTTGGTCGAGTGATAGGTAAGGTCGGAATGTTGGAAACGAGACAAATATAAAAGATTCAAAATTTATAAATTTAATATGATAAAACTAGGATTCTATGGAGATAATTTTCTTATACTTGGTGTTATATTTCAAGGAGGTAACTCATACTAACCATTTGAATTTAAAAGGTGATTTCACCGTTATTCGACGTATAGTACTTGTTGAATATGGAAATTGGTATTGAATAGAATTAGTATAATTTATATCGACCATTTTTAACTCAATAATGTTTTCCAATATGACTTATGAAAATGTTTTGGTATTTCCAAGGTTAAAGAGAGGATTAATGATTCTGTATATACCAAGAAGAAATGTTTTAAAGATATATATCTCCAAAAGATATTTTTGGTAAAAAAGAAAGTAAATAATAAAATGATAAGCATCTATTTACTTAGCATCTTTTTATCGATGGTTGGTTTGAAGGAACCGGAGTCGGATTTGAGTGATTCTTATATGAAAACCATTTTGAATCAATGTACATTCGAAAGTGAAGACATGGGAAGATAGTAAATGAATGAAGGGCTACTTGTCACTAAGCCTTAGGGGAAATGTCCTATATCATATATGTGCAGCAGTAGTACCTTCATTTTGTTAACAAGAAAACTTGTCGACACCCCAAAGTAGAGTCTAAAGTATAGATGTCTCCTTGGAAACTCCTTTTTGATCAGATAGAGATAGTTAAAACCTTATTATTCCCTTAAAACCACCTTTCGAAATGGGTTGTTTCAGTTAAAACTTCTTCTTGTTTAACCTTTCGACTCAGTCGAGAGTCTTGATTCCATTTATTATACCTTTTCAACTGATTAAGTCAAAATTCCTCTTTATTCGACCTTCCGACATAGTTGAAACACCTTATCCCTTCCTATTAAGCCTTCCAAACTAGTTTAATTGGTTTTGTTATCCCCTTTCGAATCCTCCTTTCGAAGCAGTTGAGAAAACTCAAGGGTTGGACCTTAGGATATGAAGTAGATGGAAAGGTTCCAAATTCATCGAAAGCTTACCTTTCGATGGTTTGGGTTAGGACCTAGAGAGCTAAGGATATTAACTAAGCTAAAGGTTTCGACTTACTCAAAAGGTAACATTTCGATAACTTGAGGGTTGGAGCTAAGGCTCTAAGGTTATTGGTTGAGCTAAGGGTTTCGACCTACTCAAAAGGTGACCCTTCGATCAAGTCGACACAAATAGATCATAAACTGAATCCAATAAGAGTATTAAATCAGCCACATATCCAAAAATATCATAACCTTGCTTTCATTAAGCTAATGCTATACAAATTGATCAAGTTCCCAATCTAATTTCAAAATTAGGGTTTACAAATTTAAGAAAGTACAAGAATTAAGTGAATGAATTCGGATCCCCTAAACTAGACCCCTAGGGTCTTATTTATAGGTGCGGGTTGGCACCTTTGGTCGAAAGGCGACCCTGGAGACCTTTCGTTGCCATTCACATTAAGGCATCCTTCCGCGTTGCATTCAAATGGACTTGAGTGCTTTCAATTTCATCGAAAGAGGTAGGTATGCTTCTCCACCTTGTGTTGCTATGTTGTTGCAAGTAAGAAGAGGCATAAGCTTTCAACTTTGTCAATAGGTAGATCTTTGGGGTTTCGAAGGTGTTGAAATGCTGAAGGTTTTAAAGCAGAAGGTAACTTTCGAAGACATACTTGTTGATTGATATGGAACCCCTTCTTTTGGTATAGAAGATTGCCATATTGAACTTTAGCAAGCTTTTCTATCTTAGTTGTGAAAGGTTTGGGCCGGTTTGAAAGGCTTAGTAATGCTTTCGAAGGTTTGAAGAAATGAAAAAATTAAGTAGTGCCGATGAAAAAAATTAAGTAGCTGTAATGCTTATAATCTTCTCTAAAATTTGAAGAAACGACGCTAGAAATTCTTAATACTGCAATAAACCTGCAGTTCTTAATACTGCAAAAAAACCTACAGTTCTTGACTTTAAAAAAATCAATTCTTAATGCATATATGTGTGAACATTTTATTATATCCTCTATAGTAATCGTAATAATACAATTTATGCATGTACAGATATGACTTCACTTACAGCGATATGTTTGACGCCATTCATGAGGGTATGTTAGCATGGGTCAATGATTTCTAACCCACATTCAAAAAAATCCCTTTTGATGTCAAGGAAGTGATGTTTGATGAATTTATAGTAAAATAATTTTATTATACAAAACACTATAAACTCTTATAAGTAAATTTGTCAAATTTTTTTGATAATATATATAATTGCATATGCGGATGTCATTTTGATGGAGAGATGATGTTTCCCTAGATTTAGAGAAGAAGGTGTGGATGACAAAAGCAAGCAATAAATATAAAGAATTTGTGCATCATATGAAAAAGAGTGGTAAGAAACATCCGTCACTTGCTCAGGAGATTTATGATCGGTTTTTGGTATATTACGAGTCAGTGGAGTTCAAAAAGTGCTAATGTAGGAATACAGAATGTAGAAAGAAAAACCCTAAGCTACATCGTGGTGGTTTGAGATCCTACGTCGATTATTGTAATGATTTGGTAATTGTAACTTAAATTAATTTATCATTTAAGTAGAAATATAATATGAATATCATAGTGTATTGTTTTTATTTTTCAGTATGACGAGCTTCATAGAGAACCAACCTAATGGCAGATTTATTTTAAGACTCACAAGGTCGAGTCGGGGGGAAGGGATCAACCACAAGTGGATGGGTTGATGAGATTGCAACTGAGTTTGTTGTAAGTCCATATAACTTGATTTAAATATTATATAAATGCTTAGTTGTGTATTCTCATAAAAATGGAATATCCAAACAGGAAAAATATCAACTTCAGATAAAAAAGCTTAAAAGTCAACGTGCAGAAGTCACAAATGAAGTTGAGGAAGATGTCGTTAGGTCGCCCAGCTCTTCACTGGCCAAAAGGGTAGATCGCAAGCCATACCATGGCAATATTCCTTTGGTAATTTTTCAACTTTATTTAATGTGAAGTAGAACCCAATAGTTATTTAGAAAATGATTGATTGATATATTGAATAGAAAATAATTACAAACCCAATGCACACCGGCCCAACTACACAAAATAATAACAAATATTTGCATAAAATTTACAAGCCCGCATAACCTTAATTCAATTCCAGTTTTCTATGCTCAAATGACCTTAAGATTTAACCATCCTTCGTAGCAATCAATGAAAATAGTATAATACATTGTTTCGGACTTGGTAAACAAAACACTAATAACTGTCTTACTATTCCAAGTCTTTGTATCATTCCTTCAACTCCTAAAGGTGTAAAACCAAATAATAAAATAGATTGAGGAAAGCTGAAGTAAGAAATTTCAATTTCTCACTTCTCAATCTGGTTTCTTCTGTAATTGAGTGTCAGAATCGAAAGAGCATATATTCTTTACATGTGAAGTAACTGTGCTCTAAGGAAACATTGTTTGCCTACAAAATAAAAAAAGGAACTAAATAAATGGATGTGATTGATGTGTCATTTCAGTATAATATAAGTTAGTATGTGTGGCTTACTGATGCTTGAATCTTTGGAGAGCATATTCTCTTACTTGATTATCATAGTAGATCAAAAACTTCATTCATTTAACTTAAATTCATTGAACATGGAAAGTAGCTTAATCATGAGAATTCGATAGAAATAATAGGGTCAGTTTGATCGTTTTATCAATGGTTTTCTTCTTTGCATGTTTGTTACTTAAGGAGAGAACATACTTGCATTCTTGTTGAGTCATTGTTACTAGACAGTAACAATAACTAGGAAATTAATCTTCTTTTTTTCCTTTTCGTTATGTGAAAAAAACTCAAAGCTATTACATTTTGAGTTAATCGTTGTTAATAGAGCATATTTGACTTAATGATCATTTACAAATTTATTTTATACTGCCCTTTTCTCTTGATAATGCAAGGTCACATAATATTAACATGCAAAAACACACTGTGGGCACATGTCATTTGTTTATAGATATTCCTCATGTTTGCTGCCATAACTTTATTTCCTTGGATTTATTGAGATATGTTAGCCGTTGATATACAGATTAAATGCAGATGAACTTTTGAAAAATATCTGGTTATGCTATCATATATTGTTAATGTGAGGGGGAGCGCAACATTTATTGCTAGGTGATCGATCCATGAATGTAACTGCTATATTAGCTTTCATATGTAAATGCCGACTGTTCTCCAGCTTCATATTATATGGTCTGTTTCGCTTGTAATTAATTTAATTTGAACCTTTCATATGTTGCCAAATCAAATTTACTGTTAGATATACACTAAATTTTATTAAAAATTGCAGAAACGACATAGAGATAGAGGCTACAACAGAAATAAGGCGCAAAAAACTACTAAGTTGCAGGATCAGGTCATATCGCTTCAGAGGCAATTTTAGGAGTTTCAAAAGATGTTCCATGGACAATTCAATAGTGAATCGGTTTCAAGAGATATTCCTGATCATCATTAAGATGGTTGATACATGTTATTTGTATGCAATATATATAATATTGAGATGGACATGTATGATGTAGATGTGGTACCGGGATATTATTTGTGCACCGTTTAACTACTACAATATTATTTGATTGAAATATTTAATCAATGTTAGTGTACTATTTGATATACATTAGATTTAAATGTGAAATGGTTATAATTGAATTTAATATATGTTGTAATTGCATGTTAGCATTGTTGGAATATTTGTTATTATTATGATGATGATTTATGATTGAATGAAAAAAAAATAGCGTAAATATTGTAAAAGGCTGAATAATTATCGTCGCTAAGTCGTGGGTAGACCTGTAAATGGATAATTTCAAATACGGATAGTATCGTATCCGTATCTGTATTCGAAATCATTTTCGGATATCGGATATCTGTATCCACGGATGCGGACGGATATCGGATATTATTTGAACAGTTGACAACTAATAAATCTAAATAAATATCCATTTTTATACTAAATCTAAAAAAAATACATTAAGAAAAATAATTTTAAACGGCAAAAATTAATTTTTATATACATATTAATATTTTTACCTGGATAAAATAGTAAACGACAATCATTTTATGTACTAAAATACAAAAAAAACTATAATCTTGATCAAAACCGGACGGATAATTATCGGATACAGATATGGCCATATCTATATCCGTATCCATTTTTCGAATATCGTGTCATTTTTTTTATTTCGGATGCGAATACAGATGAATTTCGAATTTTTCGGGTACTTATTGACAACCCTAGTCGTGGGAAAATTAGAAAATTATACTTTACAAAATGTCGTGGCTAATTTTTGCAAATTGGTCAATATAATGAAGTCGTCAAGACAAAATGTCACAATTTAGTGGTCATCGCAACGTCGTTGGAAAACCGTCAGTACAGTATGTCGTCGGAATTATAATGTCGTCGGAAAGTCGTCGGAAAGTTGTCGCACCGTCATTAGAATATTTTTTTGCGACGAGCATTTTTCAGACGGCAAAATGTCGTTGCTATGTCGTCGGAAAAATAGTTTCCCACGACTTTGCGACGACATTTTTTCATCGGAATTTCAGTATTTTTTTTGTAGTGTTTTATTTTTAAATTTATATAATTTACCACTTTATAATTACTCTACTTGGCTTCTTATATCATTTTAAATTTTATATAATTTCTCTCATCCTATGACGAAGACCAATCTTTTTTGTGGAATCACGAATAAAATCTGGACCTAAAACCAGCTTCTCACCGGCTTCAAGCCAATATGAAGGAGATCGGCATGGCTTTCCGTAGAGTGCCTCGAAAGGTCCCATACCAATACTAGATTGGAAGCTATTATTATAAGAAAACTCAACAAGAGAAATATGATCTTCCCAACTTCCACCAAAATCAAGAACACATGCACAAAGAAGGTCTTCAAGAGTTTGATTCACACGCTCTGTTTGTCCATCGGACTGAGGAGATAAGCGCTGCTAAAATTAGGCTTTGTTCCCAAAGCTTTTTGAAGACCTTTCGAAAATCCACTAGTAAATAATGGATCATGATCACTAACAGTAGAAGTAGGAACTCCATGCAATTTTCTTAACATAGAGTTTAGCCAAAAGAGGTACTGTTCGGTTGGACCGAATGAGAAGAAAATGGGCGGATTTTGTAAGTCTATCTACTATCACCCATAGACTATCATGACCCGAATGAGAACGGGGAAGACCATCAATAAAGTCCATGGAAATTTGATCCTGCTTCCAAACAGGAATGTCTAAAGGTTGCAATAACCCCCGGGTCTTTAATGCTCGACCTTAACAAGTTGGCAAGTCATGCAACGCTTAATGAAGTTAGCAATATCAGATTTCATTCCATCCCAATAATAAAGTCACTTCATGTCCGCATACATTTTACTACTACCGGGATGAATGGTAAATTTAGAACGATGAGAATCTTCTAAAACGTCCTTACGAAGATCACTAATATTTGGCACAATTAGTCTACCAAATTTTCGAATGCCTCCGTGAGCATCGATTTCAAGGTCTTTCAAACCATCAATATTTATATCCCTACAACTTTGGATAAGATGAGCCAATTCGAGATCATGCTTTTGAGCTTCAAGAATGTGGTCTAAAAGAGATGGATGAGCCTCAAGGCTACATAAAACAAGAGATGAACATGAATCGGATTCACGATCTCGAATCTCACAAGTGGACAAAGTTTCGAGATCATTCCATTCGGATATCATCATGGAAACAACAGCTTGTTGCTTATGACTAAGGGCATCAGCAACATGATTTCCCTTTCCGGGAGTATAAAGAATATCAAGATCATAAGATGCAAGGAATTCGGACCAACGTTGTTGAAGCAATTTAAGTTCCTTTTGAGAGAACAAATACTTCAAAGATTTACGATCGGTGTAGAGAACAAATTTCTCTCCCAAAAGATAATGACGCCAAATTCTAAGGGCGAAATCAATGACGGCGAGCTCTAAATCATGAGTGGCATATATAGTCTCGGCAGGCTTTAATTGCCTAGAAGCATAAGCGATAAAACGTTCCCTTTGCATGAGAACGGCTCCCAAACCAACATGACTAGCATCGGTAGAAACAATCAAGTCTTGGTTTCCTTCGGGAATCACAAGAATAGGTGCATCGAAAGGAGTTCTTTTAATTTCTGAAAAGCAGCTTCACATTTGTCTGACCAAATGTACTTAACTCCCTTCTTTGTCAAACTAGTAAGAGGTACGAAAATTTTAGAAAAGTCTTTTATAAACTGACGGTAATAGCCCGTCAATCCAAGAAAACTACGGATTTCCATAACACTCTCCGATCTCTTCCAATTTTGATTCGCCTCAATCTTTGAAGGATCCACGGAAATTCCGGATTCAGAAATGATATGTCCTAAAAATTTCACATGGGATTGCCAAAAGTGACACTTAGAAAATTTTGCTTTCAATTGATTTCTCCTAAGGGTTTCCAACATAATTCGAAGATGTTTTTCATGCTCTTCCTCAGTTTTAGAATAAACAAGAATATCATCGATATAGATGAGAATAAATCGATCGAGGAAGTCTTTGAAAACTCGATTCATAAGGTCAACGAAATAAGCTGGAGCATTCGTTAAACCAAATGGCATAACAAGCCATTCATGAGATCCATAACGAGTATGGAACGATGTCAAAGGAATGTTATCCTCTGCAATACGAAGCTGATGAAAACCGGTTGCTAAGTCTAACTGTGAAAAGACTCTAGCACCACTAAGTTGATCGAATAGATCATCAATCCGAGGTAGCGAATATTTATTCTTAATGGTAAGATCATTAAGCTTGCGGTAGTCAACGCAAAGCCTAAGTGTATCATCGAATTTCTTTACAAAAATAGCTGAAGCTCCCTAAGGAGAGGAACTAGAACGAATAAACTGTTTTGATTCCAATTCGGATAATTGTTTACGCATCTCCCCATTTTCCTTATTGGACATATGATAAGGAGGACGAGTGATAGGTAGAGCTCCAGGGATTAGATTAATTCTGAACTCAACTACTCGCTTAGGTGGTAATCCTAAAACGGGCTCAAATATATCGGGAAATTCACGAACAACGTGAATGAGGGAAATGACATCTTCCTCATCATCATTATCGTCATCATGTGGATTTAGAGAATATAAGGATGCTACCGAATTCGAATCTGAATCTTTAAGAACAATATCTGCTTAACAGATTGAGGATGTCGAAGATGGATAGTCCTCTCGGGACTAGGATGTGGGCTTCATAACGGTTAGGCCAATCCATTCCCAAAATCATTCTGAAACCTAGGTAGCGCATAACATGCAAATCGGCTCAGAAAGCATAATCACATAAAATAATCTCGACATCTTTACAAAATAAACTGAGTGTTGTGGATCCACCGATCGGATTCGCAATTCTCAGTGAAGTCATCAAGCCCATAACATTTAAAGACAAAGTATCAACAAGTTCCTTTAATATAAAAGAGAGAGATGCACCCGTATCAAAAAGAACTCGAAGAGGATGATCACGGAACATAATAATGCCATCAAGGACAGAATGAGAAATACCTTGACCAAGAGAAGTGTTACTAGGGGCTTGCACAAAATTCGGCTTTACTTCTTTCTTGCTTTGAAGTTTGGGACATGAAGATTTAGGATGACCCGAACTTTTGCAATAGCGACAAGTAAGGGGCTTCGGACACTTATTTGCATAGTGGTCCTTAGATCCACAATTGTAACATTCTCCATGACTAGAGGTAGGAGTTTTTGCTACCGAAGTTGCTTACTTCCCTTTCTTGTTGGGATTAGGGCCTTTGAACCTACTGTCAAGTTGCCTCTTCTTGTTGTTATTGAATATCTGTTTGGTACCCCCAACATCACCATCACTTTCTTTATCGGCATCTTCAAGTCGAAGAGCGATATCTACAAGCTGATCGAAAGGAACATCTAGTTTCAGAAGTAAAGCCTTTTTGAGATTCTTATTCAACCCATAGATAAACCTCTGATTTTTCTTCAATGGGGTATTAATATACTCGACCCCATATTTAGAGAGGGATTCAAAAGATGCAACATAATCTGTCACAGAAGATTCACCTTAAACAAGGTCAATAAAGCTTCGGGCTAAAGTTACCTTTTCAGCTTCCGGCACAAACTTTAACTCGAACCTTTCCCGAAATTTCTCTCAAGTAAGATCTGCTACAACAATTTCCGAAATCAAAAGCTCATACCAATCTAATGCTCTCTCTTGGAGCATGCTAGAAGCCACTTGGACTTGATGTAGATCCACAAGATTCATGTGAGAAAAGATACGATCGCATGTTCTAAGCCAAGCTTGGACTTCTATAACGCTTTCGAAACCCTTGAATGGCCTTCCACCCAAATTGGTATAATCACTACACAAGCGTGCAAACCCGGATTTAGGATGAGTAGGCTCAGGAATGAGTCCAGCAGCTTGGGCATTCTTTACAAGATCCAAAAGTTGTTGGGCAGACATGAATACGCCATCCTGAGGAGTAACACTAGATTGACCGGCGCTAGGATGGCCAGGTCTAACCATTTCTCTTCTTTAAGAAAGAAAGAAAGAAGAGGAAAAAGGTTATTCTCAGAATGAATATCAAACGAACTTGATTGATAAAACAAGGCATCATAAAAGAAAATAGGATAGAACGGGTCCTATGACTCGAATTAAATCCTAAGGCATGACATGATTCCTAAGAGAGACTTAGGATAATGATCCTTGCTAGATTATTCTACATTGTTCCGAAGTTTGGCTCTGATACCAAGCTGTGACGCCCCACCTCTATACTCACACTAGCTAGCCAAGGACGCTATGGGGTAATGTCGTCGACTAGCACAAAGAATAAGGCTGTTGAGAAGCGACCATCTATGTAATTGCTTTATGCGAGTACCGATATGTCAAATAGTATGACATGCATTTCATTTCAAGAGGAAATCTGGCATATCCAATACAAACTCAAAGCTACTACACAGTGGCTATATGGCCTTCGGAAACAAATATAAAATAAGCATAACATAAATCAGTCATAGATATTCATACCACTAAGGCGGAAACTAATATGAATATAACACATAGAAGTGAACGTCAAAGTAGTGATCATACAAGATCCACTACATCACAAAAGAATAGGTACAAGTGCTAGACAAAAGAATATGTATACATCAAGGAGTCTCTATCTCAAATGTATAAAAACAAAAAAAAACTACTAAGCTAAAGTAGTTAGTCAAAAGTAAGAAGCTAACCCCTGCTAAGAAGTCAAGTGGAAGCACCTGAAACACCTCAATCTGACCCGAGTATTATTTAAGAAGAAAAATAATAAACGGATCAGTCTAGCTATAAATATCATGTAAGATGAGATATGATAAGAGATATGACACAAACATATGATAACAATAATACCATACTGTGACAAGTATATATTTGATAATAATTGAAAATCATACAATATCTCAAATTTTCTCAAAACACCAAAAAGAATTATCATATTCTTTAGCTTATTCACCAAACCTCAAATATTGACAAAACATATCAATGCAAATCACAAAATTTGGTGAAACACAAATTCCAGAAATCAATACTTAGAAATCCAGAAAACACAAAGGGGGAGGCCTATCACAAACGGGAGCATGAAAACTCACCAACAAGTGTATCACAAACGAAACGCTATTCCATGGTCGCTAACCCATCAATTTTGAGCCGAAGCTCCACAAACGGCCCGAAGACTGTAACAACCCGCATATTTTACGATTGTATATTTAAATGTTTTATTTAAATATAGCGTCGTTAGTCGGATTTAAGTCCGAAATGTCACTTTTTGCAAATCGTCGAATTAGGACTCAGGACCACTTCCATTTAGTCCAAAATGGCATTTGCGATCTTTTTGAGTATAAGCATCGATATGTTTAGAGTTGAGTAGAATTTTGCTATTTTCTATTTGGGCTTTGGGTTTGGGTTTCAGCCCACTAACCCAACTTATTACCCTAACTCATTAACTCTTCATCCATTCACTCATTTCATTTCCTAACACTCTAGTTCAACTGAAAATGGGGGAAGAGAATGGGAAATAGAAACTCCAAGCCCTAGTTTCCTTTGCAAACTCAAATTCTTGCTCCAAAATCAAAGAGAAGCTTAGGTAAGCCTTCTTTTCACCTTCTCCATCTCAATCTCTCTCCAATTTCAGAAATTTCCTATAACCTAATTTAGGAAATACTTATTTTGATCTTAGATTGGAGCTCGTAGAGTTGAAGTGAAGAGTGGTTGATCTTATCTTTGCATTTGAGATTCTCATCATTGTTTTTGAGTTAAAAGGTGAGTTTTTGAACTTACATCTACGTCTATAGCTTTCATTGTTGTTAGGTATGAATTCCTAACATCTATTCATGTTCATTTGCTTTTGATATGGAATGATATGGTGAATTCTCCAAATTTTGGTGTTTTGGAGACAAAATCTTTAAAGATCCTATTGTAGATATTTGGACATGTTGTTTGGGGTGTATCGAAGAGCCTATAAGACTGGGTTGTCGCTTGGCGTAATCCCCTAGTCTTCGTTGCTCGTCCGATAACTTCCCATTCGTTTTGGGACATCAAGGCCTAGGCAAACTGTTGCCCAGACTAGGTCTTCAGATGTTTGAAATGCAAGTTACGACGTCTAGTTTAAAACCTGGAACACATAAGTATACGGCAGAAATTTATAAAAATGGCAGAAAACAAAGTCAGACGTCTGAAACAACATCTCAGACGTCTGAAACATTGTGTCAGACGTCTGATACCACTTTTCAACGTTTGAAGCCACCCTCCAGACGTCTGGAAGGTTTCTGAATTTCCAGTGAATAAATCCAGACGTCTGGGTTTTAAATCAGACGTCTGGAACTGCCTATTTTTGCCTATTTGCCTATTTTTGAGTGAATTTCCATTTTTATCAATTCTTGTCGATCCAATTAGTTGTTGTTGCATTTTTGACTTTGATGATTCTTTTTAGATTTCGTACATGGGTTTTTATAAAGTGATCTTTTTAAATTGTATTAAAAGCTTGTTTCTCCAACTTATAATTTCTATATAAAACACACAATTTTGCACTTCGAGCGAAGAGGGAGGAGAATTAAATGATTAAATAAAACGCGTGCTATGAACACGTGTGTTTATCTTTTCAATTAATCCCTAATCTATTCGTTTGACCGTTTTGACCTTTGGGTCTGGTTTACCGATGAAATGAGGTGAACTTTGTACTACTTTGAGTGTGAAATTGACCAAAGGTTAGTAAACCGTTTAGTGCGAACGTGTGATATAGGACTCACGTTAACATTTTTCGGGTTCCTTTCTGAGAGTTGTGACACATTCTGCTAGATAGTGGTGTCCAGTACTGGGCCTACGGACCTTTGCCACTACGGTTTGTTGCCTTCGGGCTTGAGCCTTCAGGGTTTGTTGCGTTCGGGGTTTGTTGCCTTCGGGTTTGAGCCTTCGGGGTTTGTTGCCTTCGGGTTTGTACCTTCGGGTTGTGCCTTCGGGTTTGTTTCCCTATAGTATCGCTTTTGGAGTTGGTCCTTCGTCACCGCTCGAGTGATATTAGGGTTTGTTGCCTTCGGGTTTGTGGATCCTTGTTATACAGTACTGAGCTCGAGCATCTTTTGTTTCTTTGACAAATATATTTCCCTAGTGTATCGCCCTTCGGTGTAGGTCCTTCGAACCACATGATATATAGCGATTACCTTGTGGAAACTTGTGTTACCTTTATTGGTATTTGTCATTTGGCTTTTTGGCTTGTTTTGGGATATTCATATCCTTTGTTTATTTGAGTTGCCTATGATATGAGGCTTGTTATGATTCATCTTTTGTTAAAAGATCTGGTTATCTCTTTTGGAGATATTTGTGGTATTTTATGACCTTGTATTTTCATTATCATTTAGTTTACCTAACCGATTTGTTTAGCTAGACTGACCCATGTATTTTATACTCGGGTCAGACCGAGATGTTTCAGGTTAGGTACATTGGACTTAGCCTATTTTGCTTCCACATGGACTATTCTGCTAGCTCCTTTTTGTTATAGCTTTTTGTGTAGTCCTTTTTGGCTGTAACTCTGATATGTATTCTTTTAACTCGCCTGTATATTGTGGTTTTCTTTACCACTTGACATGTATCATTTTATATACTCAGTAATGTACATGTATATGTGTAAATGTATGTGATGATCTACTGTTCTGTGATGTGTATTACATTTGAGTTGTCGTATTTTATTCTGATAGATCCTTCAGCCACCTATGGCTTTGTATTAAGTATTTATTGGATATGTCGATCCACTTGAGAAAGAAAAAAAAGGTATGGCAATTGTTGGTGTATTCAATAGATAAATAAGACAAGGCTATAGATGGTCGCTCCTATCCAGCTCTATTCTTCGTATTAGCAGACGGTGTTACCTTGTAATACTTTTTGCTAATGTGGGTCTCGGAGTGGGGCGTCACAGCTTGGTATCAGAGCTGAGTTCAGAACAAAATATGATAAACATAGAATAGAGACACATATTACGGTACATCAAAGTGTAGTACGAATGTTACGAATCTTTGAATCATCGTGCCTTTATTTCTTCCGTGCCTTTGGGGTAGATAGAAATTTGCGAATACGTCTAGGAATGCATTTTATTCCATAGTATTCCATATTTGAATTAATGATATCTACCTTGTGAATAATCTTTATCTTTTCTTATCTTTCAGCTAATGGTCAGAAGAGGCAGAGGACGACGCTCGGATGCTGGGCAATCCAGCGGCTCGCATATGGACGGCGTTTATACGTCTGCCGATCGGTTTTTGGAGTTATTTAGGAGCACTTAGCCTCCAGCTCCTATTCGAGCATCTCCTCCACGCAAGTCTGCCTTTGCACGCCTGTGTAGTGATTTTTCTTATCTTGGAGGAAAGCCATTCAAAGGCTCCGAGTCCGTTCTTGAGGTCTAAGCTTGGATTCGCACATGCGAGCGTATCTTCTCTCGCATGGATCTTTCTGACCATGATCGAGTTCTTGTAACTTCTAGCTTATTGCAAGAGCGTGCCCTTGATTGGTACGAGCTTCTTGTAGCCGAACTTGATGAGTCTGTTCTTACTTGGACTCAGTTTCAGCAATGATTCGAACTCAAATTCGTTCCTGAATCTGAGAAAGTTTTATTAGCCCGTCGCTTCCTTGAGTTGAAGCAAGGGAAGTCCTCCGTCTCTGAGTATGTTGTATCATTCGAGGCCTTATCTAAGTATGGTATCGAATTCATTAGCACCTCTTATAAGAAGAATATGAAGTTTGTCTCTGGTCTTAAGAAATATCTTAAGAAGTCTTTAATGCTTCAACTTAAGCTTTCTTTTGAGGAGTTGGTTGACTCGGCACTTCATCTCGAAGCCATCGAGAAGGAGTGTGATAGTGGTGATGATGTTGAGATTCGCAAGAACCCCAATAATAAGAAGTTTCCATTTCATAAGCGGGAATTTTTCCCTTCCAAGAAGAAAAAGCCTGTTGAATCTGGTTCTAACTCTCAATCTGCTGGAACACCTTCCATTCGGAAGTGTTTCAATTGTGGTTCTCCTGATCATATGATTCGAGCTTGTACTAAGCCTCTATTTTGCCGTTATTGCAAGAATAAAGGTCATCATGTTTCCTCCTACCCTACTGTTCCAAATGCCAAGTCTGGCAAGCTTTATGTTGCTAAGGCTTCTGGGGGTTCTTCTCAGCCCAGAGGTATATCTCCATCTATTTTGGAAGGTTCTATTTTATTTCATGACCATAGTATTCGAGTTCTTTTCGATACGGGTGCTTCGCATTCTTTCGTACTGAAAAAGCTCGTCGATGATTTGTCTTTGGATGTTTCTTGTATGGTTACTTCGTTGAGGATTGCGAATCCTATTGGGGGATCCGCAACCCTTAGCATGCTTTATGATGATGTTGAGATTGTTTTATGTGGCTTTTCTTTTCGTGCGAATCTGCACGTTATTTCCTATCTGGGATTTGATATGATTTTGGGTATGGACTGGCTAGTGAGATACGATGCCAGGATTATTTGTTTTGAAAGAATTTTATATCTTCGACACCTAGATTCGTCTACTCAGCTATCACTTGTTCTTCGGAATGTGGATAATTCCGAAATGGCTTTATATTCTCTTGACTCACGAGATGATGATGATATATCTCGTATTCCTATTGTTTGTGACTTCTCTGATGTTTTTGAGCCAGTTTCGGGTTTGCCACCCAAGCGGGTGATTGAGTTCTGCATTGATCTCATTCCAGGCGCGCAGCCAGTTGGCCGTCCTCCCACGAGGATGTCTACAAAAGAAAATGAGGAACTTAAGAAGCAGCTTTTAGAGCTTGAGTCCAAACAGTTGATTCAGTCCAGTTTTTCAACGTGGGGTGCTGCGGTCGTCTTCGTGAAGAAGTCCGATGGAACTCTTAGGCTCTGCATCGACTATCGCAATCTTAACGAGTTGACCATCAGGAATAGGTATCCATTGCCCAGGATCGATGATATGTTCGATCTATTGAGTGGCGCTAAGGTCTTCTCTCAGCTCGACCTTGCCACTGGTTTTCATCAGCTCCGAGTCGCACAAGATAGCATACCTCTTACAGCTTTCCGCACTCTATATGGTTCTTTCGAGTGGCTCATTATGTCATTCGGTTTGACGAACGCCCTGCTTTCTTTGTTGATCTTATGAATCAAGTATTCCAGGAATATCTCGATAAGTTCGTCCTTGTGTTCATTGACGACATTCTTGTTTATTCTAAGTCTGAAGCCGAGCATGCTAATCACTTGAGAACTGTCTTGAGTACTCTTCGTCACCATCAGCTTAAAGCCAAATTCTCTAAGTGCCATTTTTGGGAGAATAAGGTTAAGTTCTTAGGCCATGTTATATCTTACGACGGCATTTCTGTCGATCCCTCAAAGATCAAAGCTATCCAAAATTGGAAGAGGCCTGAGAATGTTCATGAGATTCGTAGTTTCCTTGGATTGGCGGGTTATTACCGTCGGTTCATTAAGGATTTTTCCCGTGTTGTGCTTCCTCTCACTAGCCTTACTCGAAAAGGCATTCGTTATATTTGGTCCGATAAGTGTGAAGCTTCCTTTCAGACATTAAAGGAACTTCTCACTAATGCTCCTATTCTTGTGGTTCCCGAGGGGAATTGTGATCTTGTTGTCTACACCGATGCTTGTGGTAGTGGTCTCGGTGTCGTGCTTATGCAGAAGGATCGGGTAGTTGCTTATGCTTCTAGGAAACTGCGCCCGAATGAGGTTCGCTATGCCACTCATGATCTTGAGTTAGCCGCCATTGTCTTCGCCTTGAAGATTTGGCGACACTATTTATTAGGCGAGCGCTTCATTCTCTGTACTGATCATAAATCCTTGAAGTATTTGTTCACTCAGAAGGAACTCAATATGAGGCAACAACGTTGGCTCGAGTTTCTTGCCTCCTATGACTTTGATATCCAGTATACCCCTGGTAAGGGTAATCGTGTTGCTGATGCGCTTAGTCGTAGACATTCGGCTGTCGTTTCTATGATGCTTGCCGAATGAGATATTCTTGAGACTCTATCTTTTTGTGATATTTGTGATCGAGCTCCATCCTCTGATTCTCCGATAGTATTATTCAGTTTGGAAGCTCGACCCTCTCTATTGGATTGCATTGCCAAAGCTCAGCGACGTGATCCTGATCTTGTGCATCTTATTCAGCTTTGTGAGACTAAATCCCGTGATGAGGCGTTGCGGGATTTTAGCATTGATTTTCATGGGTGTCTTCGCAAGAAGAACCGTCTTGTTGTGCCTTCTGATTCTACACTTAGGCATGACATTATTGATGACTGTCATCATTCTAAGTATACCATTCATCCTAGCAGTACGATATGCATCGCCTTTATTATTGGGAAGGCATGAAGCGCGATGTGGCGAGTTATGTGAGTAATTGCATGACTTGTCAACGTATTAAAGCCGAACATCAGCGCCCTTCTGGTCTCCTTCAGCCTCTAGAGATTCCATTGTGGAAATGGGATCAGATTTCGATGGATTTCATTGATGGCCTACCTCGTACGAGATCGAGCCATTCTAGCATTTGGGTTATTGTTGATCGCCTCACCAAATCAGCTCATTTTGTTCCTATTAAATCTAATAGGACTGCTTCTCTTTTGGCTAAGTTATATATCAAGGAAATCGTGAGTATCACGGTGTTCCTAGCTCGATTGTGAGTGACTGTGATCCTTTATACACAAGCCATTTCTGGCAGAGTCTTTAGCAAGCTTTGGGAACAAAGCTTAATTTCAGCATAGCTTATCATCCACAGTCTGATGGACAGACTGAACGGGTGAATCGTATCTTAAAGGATCTCCTCCGTATTTGTATTCTTGATTTCAGAGGTAGTTGGGAGGATCATCTACCCCTTGTATAGTTCTCCTACAACAATAGTTTTCAGTCCAGTATCGGTATGGCTCCTTTCGAAGCCTTATATGGAAGGCCATGTTGATCACCTTCTTGTTGGTTGGAATCTGGGGAGAAGCTTATTCTTGGCCCAGATTTTGTTCATGATTCTTCTGAGAAGATTGATCTTATTCGTCAAAGAATGAAAGAGGCACAGAGCCGCCAGAAATCCTACGCGGATAACCGTAGGAAGCCTCTCGAGTTCTCGGTTGATGATCTCGTCTTTATTCGTGTTTCACCTTTGAAAGGGGTTATGCGCTTCAGTATGATAAGGAAATTGGCTCCTCACTTTGTAGGACCATTTCCTATTAATGAACGTACTGGCCTTGTGGTAGAGTTTCACTTCCAGCTCATCTATCCGGTGTTCACGACGTGTTTCACGTCTCTCAGCTTCGGAAGTGTCTTCGAGAATCGGATTCTATTATCGACTCTCCTGATTTGCAGCCTATTCGCGTACTTGCCTCGGAGGTGAGACACCTTTGAAACAAGGACGTGCCGCTCATTAAAGTTCAATGGTCCGCTAATCCCAATGCCTGTACTTGGGAAACCAGAGAGTTTATCGAGCAATCCTATCCGGGTTTTCTATCTTTGGTTAGTAATGGTGAGAATATCTCTTTATCTTAAGCTTATTTTCTTTTCTTTTTGGGTGATGTAAGTATGTAGTTGTTACAAATTCTTCTCTAGGAATTGCGCGGACGTAATTTTGTTAAGAAGGGGAGATCTGTAACAACCCGCATATTTTACGATTGTATATTTAAATGTTTTATTTAAATATAGCGTCGTTAGTCGGATTTAAGTCTGAAATGTCACTTTTTGCAAACGGTCGAATTAGGACTCAGGACCACTTCCATTGAGTCCAAAATGGCGTTTGCGATCTTTTTGAGTATAAGCATCGATATGTTTGGAGTTGAGTAGAATTTTGCTATTTTCTATTTGGGCTTTGGGTTTCAGCCCACTAACCCAACTTATTACTCTAACTCATTAACTCTTCATCCATTCACTCATTTCATTTCCTAACACTCTAGTTCAATTGAAAATGGGGGAAGAGAATGGGAAATAGAAACTCCAAGCCCTAGTTTCCTTTGCAAACTCAAATTCTTGCTCTAAAATCAAAGAGAAGCTTAAGTAAGCCTTCTTTTCACCTTCTCCATCTCAATCTCTCTCCAATTTCAGAAATTTCCTATAACCTAATTTAGGAATTACTTGTTTTGATCTTAGATTGGAGCTCATAGAGTTGAAGTGAAGAGTGATTGATCTTTTCTTTGCGTTTGAGCTTCTCATCATTGTTTTTGAGTTAAAAGGTGAGTTTTTTAACTCACATCTACGTCTATAGCTTTCGTTGTTGTTAGGTATGAATTCCTAACATCTATACATGTTCATTTGCTTTTGATTTGGATTGATATGGTGAATTCTCTAAATTTTGGTGTTTTGGAGACAAAATCTTTAAAGATCCTATTGTGGATATTTGGACATGTTGTTTGGGGTGTTTTGGAGGCAAACTGTTGCCCAGACCAGGTCTTCAGACGTCTGAAATGCAAGTTCAGACGTCTGGTTTTAAACCTGTAACACATAAGTATACGGCAGAAATTTATAAAAATGGCAGAAAATAAAGTCAAACGTTTGAAACAACATCTCAGACGTCTGAAACATTGTGTCAGACATCTGATACCACTTTTCAAACGTCTGATGCAACATGCCAAACGTCTGAAGCCACCCTCCAGACGTCTGAAAGGTTTCTGAATTTCCAGTGAATAAATCTAGACGTCTGGGTTTTAAATCAGACGTCTGGAACTGCCTATTTTTGCCTATTTGCCTATTTTTGAGTGAATTTCCATTTTTATCGATTCTTGTCGATCCAATTAGTTGTTATCGCATTTTTGACTTTGATGATTCTTTTTAGATTTCGTACACGGATTTTTATAAAGTGATCTTTTTAAATTGTATTAAAAGCTTGTTTCTCCAACTTATAATTTCTATATAAAACACACAATTTTGCACTTCGAGCGAAGAGGGAGGAGAATTAAATGATTAAATAAAACGCGTGCTATGAACATGTGTGTTTATCTTTTCAATTAATTCCTAATCTATTCGTTTGACCGTTTTGACCTTTGGGTCGGGTTTACCGATGAAATGAGGTAAACTTTGTACTGCTTTGAGTGTGAAATTGACTAACGGTTAGTAAACCGTTTAGTGTGAACGTGTGGTATGAGACTCACGTTAACATTTTTTGGGTTCCTTTATGAGAGTTGTGACACATTCTGCCAGTTAGTGGTGTCCAGTACTGGGCCTCCGGACCTTCGCCACCACGGTTTGTTGCCTTCGGGGTTTGTTGCCTTCGGGTGTGAGCCTTTGGGGTTTGTTGCCTTTAGGTATGTTGCCTTCGGGTTTGTACCTTCAAGTTGTGCCTTCGGGTTTGTTGCCCTATAGTATCGCTTTTGGAGTTGGTCCTTCGTCACCGCTCGAGTGATATTTGGGTTTGTTGCCTTCGGGTTTGTGGATCCTTGTTAAACAATATTGAGCTCGAGCATTTTTTGTTTCTTTGACAATTATATTTCCCTAGTGTATCGCCCTTCGGTGTAGGTCCTTTGAACCACACGATATATAGCGATTACCTTATGGAAACTTGTGTTACCTTTATTGGTATTTGTTATTTGCCTTTTTGGCTTGTATTGGGATATTCATATCCTTTGTTTATTTGAGTTGCCTATGATATGAGGCTTGTTATGATTCATCTTTTGTTAAAAGATCTGGTTATCTCTTTTAGAGATATTTGTGGTATTTTATGACCTTGTATGTTCATTATCATTTAGTTTATCTAACTGATTTTTTTAGCTAGACTGACCCGTGTACTTTATACTCGGGTCAGACCGAGATGTTTCAGGTTAGGTACATTGGACTTAGCATATTTTGCTTCCGCATGGACTATTCCGCTAGCTCCTTTTTGTTATAGCTTTTTGTGTAGTCCTTTTTGGCTGTAACTATGATATGTATTCTTTTGACTCGTCTGTATATTGTGGTTTGCTTTACCACTTGACATGTATCATTTTATATACTCAGTAATGTACCTGTATATGTGTAAATGTATGTGATGATCTACTGATCTGTGATGTGTATTACATTTGAGTTGTTGTATTTTATTCTGATAGATCCTTCAGCCACCTATGGCTTTGTATTAAGTATTTATTGGATATGTCGATCCACTTGAGAAAGAAAAAAAAAGGTATGGCAATTGTCGGCATATTCGATAAATAAATAAGACAAGGCTATAGATGGTCGCTCCTATCCAGCTCTATTCTCCGTATTAGCAGACGGTGTTACCTTGTAATACTCTTTGCTAATGTGGGTCTCGAAGTGGGGCGTCACAAAGACCATGGGTCGCTACCCCACCTTGAGGCGAAACTCCACAAACGAGGTTTAGTCCCCCACGCAGACAAAGAGACATCGCACATCGCTAGTCTAAATCAAAAAATGATCATCATTGATCGATAAGTGTAAATTACACTAAGCTAGTAAATAAATAAGTTTAGCTTCTTGTCCCATAACCAATAGCTTAACTTAAATATTTACGAACAGAATGTAGATTTCCACTCGAAAATTGTCACGAGATTTCAATCGAACAAGTCCAAGAATTAACCGACGAAGTAAACGCAAGCGTTTCATACCACTTGTTTTGCTAAGTCGTTTAATTAGATTTCTCATACGAATGAGATAAAGGTTTGTATATACTAATAGATTGGAAAACGGATTTAAAAACTAGCTTTGTATTAAAAGTAATGTTGAAATCATTTTCGTGAAAGAGTTTGAGTATTTACTACTAGTATAAAAACCTTTGTATTTTAAAGTGATAAAACACAGAAATGATTGTAAAAACAATCTATCACCAAAATCCACATTCGACGACGTGAATTAAAACCACAAAATAATCGATATCAAATCCATCAAATGGATATTCCCAAAAATCCAGAAAAGAAGTCATCAAAGTCGATAATAAATAACAACAACTAACCGGATTAACAAAAATCGATAAAAATTGGAAAATCCACTCAAAAACAGGTAAAATAGGCAAAATTCTACAAGACCAGACGTCTGACCGATAATAAATAGCTTTCATTTTTTTCTCCTTTTCTTTTTTATTCACTGAAGCCATCCAGACGTCTGGAATGGTTTAACCAGACGTCTGGTTTAGGGCTCTGCCATTTAATTTTTCTATCGTATCTTTTTTTTCTTCTTCTGCTACCCTAACCAGACGTCTGGTTGCTTGTACTGGGCAAGAGTTTGCCTAGGCCATTGATGGCCAAATCAATTTGGAAGCGATTCGACGAGCGATGGAGGCTAGGGATTTATGCCAAGCGACAATCCAGTCCTATAGGCTCTTCGATACACCTCTAATAACATGTCCGAACATCCATAGTAGGATTTTCATAAATTTTGACTTAAAACCAAAAACTGGAAAATTCACCAAATCAATTCAAATCAAAAGCAATTGGACATAAAATAGATGTTAGGAATTCATACCTAACAACAATGAAAGCTATAGACATAGATGTGAGTTCAAGAACTCACCTTTAAACTCAAATATAGAAAGGAGAAGCTCTAAAACAAGCTAAGATTGATTTCTCTTCAACAACACCTCTAGAATCTTCAATCTATTATCAATTGCAATGAATTTCCTAAGTTAGGTTATAGAAAAAATCAAGAATTGAAGAGGAATTGAAATGGAGAAGATGAAGAGGGTGTTTACCTAAGCTTCTCCTTGATTTTGGAACTAGAACTTGAATTCCTAAGAGAAACTAGGGCTTATGAATTTTAGTTTCCTCTTCCCACCATTCTTCCTAGGGCTTGAGTGTTAGGAAATTACGAAAGGAATGAATGAAGAGGAGTGGAGTTAGGGTATTTGGTAGAGGAGTTTGTGTTATCTTGTTGGGTTGGTGGCCTAGAACCAAACCCAAAAGCCCAAATGAAAATACCAAAATCGTAATCAACTCCAAACATATCAATGTTTATATTCAAAAAAGTTGTAAACGTCATTTTGAACTCAATGAAAGTGGTTTCGGGTCCGGATTCGACTGTTGACAAAAAGTCACATTTCGGACTTTAAATTCAACTAACAATGCTATATTTAAATAAAATATTTAAATATATAATCGTAAAATACGCGGGTTGTTACAACTAATGAATATTTAATCCATTAAATAACATATAAAAGATGAGAATTTCAATACGTATATCATGGTCGCATTGACAAATTTGTAAAATTAAATTTTCATTTAGATATAAAGAAATATAAATCAAATAACATAATTATTGTTTGCGCCAAAATTGGTCACAAACCCCGAATGTTGTGAAAGCACCAGTATATGAATATAAATCAACAATATTCACACACAAATCTCAAATCTAAGCAAACAGAGTATCACAATTCAAATATAATGAACAGAAACACGAGATTTATAGTGGTTCGGCGATCTTGCCTACGTCCACTCTGAAGTTGATGATTTTATTGATGTTCACTTGATGATTACAATTTCTTTTGATGTAGTACAACTGATTATACGATTATAATCTGAATCTAAGGAAGCGGTGGTGATTCGGAGTAAATCTGGCAGAGTCTGGGCGCTCTTTAGCTCTCAAAAATGTCTGACCCCTTTTCTGAATGACCAGAGGCTCTATTTATAGGTGTAGGAGGCTGATATTTCGCCTAAAATGAAGGGAGACCAGTTCTGGCACGTCAGGGGGCCCATATGGCCGAAATCTGGAGATCCGGGCCCACTTTGGGATCGATTCGACCCTTGGTTCGAATCGATCAAGAAATCATCCAATCGAGCTGAAATTTGGCGTGGACATTCTTCATCATGTGCTTAAGCTTCTGTGAAAATTTCATAGCATTTGGACTTGTAGAACTCGAGTTATGATCGATTCAAGTAGGTGTTTTTCGTTTCTTGGAGTCGTTCGAATCGATACGTTCGAATCCATTCGTTCGAATCGATCCTCCTCTACGCGAAGAATACGGCGTGGTGCGCATGCTTCGCATCGATCCGCTTCTCACTACGGATTGACTGGGTCGACTCCATGTTCTTCGCCGCTTTGACTGGGTGGATTCGTGGTAGTGGATTCGAAGACATCCCTCTCCGAATCGAATGAACGAAGGTCTGTTCGAATCGATCTAGGTGTAAAGTCGATCGATTCGAAGTTGCTTCAAGCAGTGTGGATTCGAAGTATCTGCAGCTCCGTGGATTCGAAGTAACCAGGGGAAACTTCCATCGAGTCGAACATGCTGCCTTGGATGGTGGATACGAAGCTTAGTCGTCTGAATGGATTCGAAGGACTTCCAGTTCGATGGATACGAACCTGATGGAGGCGAGGCTATTTACCTTTCGATCGATTCGAATGCCATGGTTTCGTACAGGGGTAACTTGATGGATTCGAACTAGCGATGTCTTGGATGGATTCGAACATGAACCCTACCAATGGATACGAAGAAGACGATATCGATGGATTCGAAGTAAGGCAGGGATGATGGATTCGAATGATGGCTACACTGATGGATTCGAACATAGATTCTTCTATCTTGTGTTGATCATAACTTGAACATACGGACTCGGATTGACTTGAGATTTGAAACGTTGACTCTCAGGGCTTAGGTTTTCATGTCCTATCAATTTTGGCTCGATCCGGACTCGGACAAAATTCATCGATATCCATGGTGAACTTGTGATGTAACCGTCCTACAGGATGGACTGTCATTGATTTCTAGTCAATTTTTTGGTGTCACGGCCTTGCCAAAAGGCGGGATAACATTTGCCCCCCAAAACATGCCTTGCGATAGGGAGGTGTGTTTTGTAGTTCCATAAGTTGGATGTTCATATCCTGTTGATGACCTGTGGTACAACCTGCGAAGAGTTTGACAGTTTTATATGACCTTAAATGACGACCGTTCGCGATCTAGCCATTTGAGGTGGTATGCGACCGTTCGCGATCTAGCATTTTCTGTATAACCTTAAATGACGACCGTTCGTGATCTAGCCATTTGAGGTGGAATGCGACCGTTCGCGATCTAGCATCTACATGGCCCCAAATGACGACCGTTCGTGATCAAGCCATTTGAGGTGAGGGGTGCCGTTCGAGGCGAGTTGTGATCGTTCGCGATCGGGTGCCGTTTGAGGCGAATGGTGACCGTTCGAGGTCGGGTGCCTTTTGTTGCGATTTGTGACCGTTCGCGGTCGGGTGACGTGGAAAGAGGAATGTGATCGTTCGCGATCGTGTGCCGTACGAGGCAAAAATGTGATCGTTCGCGATCGAATGTCGTATTAGGTGAATTGTGACCGTTCGTGGTCGAGTGCCGTTCGAGGCTAATGGTGACCGTTCGAGGTTGGGTGCCGTTCGTGGCGAAGTGTGATCGTTCGCGATCGAATTGTGACCGTTCGCGGTCGGATGCCGTTCGAGGCGAATCGTGACCGTTCGTGGTCGGGTGCCGTTCGAGGCGAATTGAGTGTGCCCGGGGAGGGACTTAGTGTCATCAATACCAGGTTTCACGTTCGGGTGAATCCCCGGATTGTTTCTTGCAACGGTTTATCGCCATCTCAGAGCATGCCTAGGGACCGTTCGTGATCCCGTACATGTGTAAGTGGCTTAGCCGTTATGAAATCACAAGTAGCATTTTTTCATTGAAAATAAGTCTTTAGCAGAAATGTTAAACAAAGTCAACTTCAAATGTTTAAATCAAAATGAAACAAAAGCAAAGCAAGGATGTCAAAGTGTAAACTCCCATAACGATAGGGTCAGTAGTCATTCACAACATGCCTATGGACCGTTCGTGATCTCGCACATGTGTAAATGACTTACCCGTGTTGGTGAGAGGTTTACAACTTGTCCATCGTTATTTCAACTAATTGATAATCATACGATGTCCTGGCTCGGGGGCACCCCTGGCCGATGTAGACGGTGGTCGCTCTGGCTCCACCGCTGGAGCTCGCCTCCTCACATATTGAAGTAGCATACCGTTCCTGATGTGCCCTTCCACCTCATCCTTCAGATGTCTACAGTCGTTAGTGTTATGACCACTCAGTTCGTGGAATAAGCAATATCTGTCTGATTTCCTCTCGTCAACAGTGGGATCCCTCCGTATTGGCCTACGGTAGGGAACTTGCTCTCGTGTATCTTGGTAGATTCGCTCCAAACTCTCATTCAGCTCTGAATAAGTGGTGAATCGTGGCTCTCTCCGCAGTCGCTTTGACCTGTCACCATTGTCCTCAGCCTTTCGTTTTCCTTTATCCTTATCTGAATCATTTTCGAGAGGCTTTTTGTCTTTAAGTGCATAAACTTCTATTCCCTCTCCTTCTTCTCTTTCAGCATTAGCGTCTTCCAATCGCAAAAACTTTTCTGCCTCGTGATAGAATTCCCCTAGATCCATAGGCGGATCCTTAGTTAATGAATTTTTGAACTCTGTGCCATCAGCTACTCCGGACACAGCTGCCATCATAACCATGGATGGATCTGGCCGATACATCGATGCTGCTGCCGCATTGAATCGCGTCAAGAAATTCCTCAAAGACTCCCCAACTTTCTGCTTTAGCGTTGCCAAACTCATCACATTCTTGGGTCTCGAAATATGAACTCTGAATTGCCTCATAAATTTCTCAATCAAATCGGTCCATGTCCCAATGGAGCCGCTCTCTAGCTGTCTGAACCATAAAGCTGCTATGTCTGTCAAATACAATGGGAAGCACCGGGCCATGACTTCCTATGATGCCCCCAGCACTTCCATGTGCCTTATATACCTCGTTAGATGGACCGCAAGGTCCGTCCTCCCGTCATACCCTTCTACTGTTGGCAGTTTGAATTCTGGTGGGTTCCTAGCCAATCTAATCGCAGGAGAAAAGGGACTCTTGTTCACGTCTTCAAGATCTCTGTTTACTAATCCACCTCTCATGGCTCGCTTGACCATCTCTGCCAATCTATCATTGTCTCCAAGCTGTAGTCCACGTTCACTACCTTCGATCGGCCCCCCGAGTCCGTGTGAGCTTTCTGAGCGTTCATCCCTCTATCACTGTCAGGTTGCTCGGATGTCCTTGTCTCTCTTCCCGTGTTCGGATCAACATGTCCTACGTGTGTGCCCCCCAGCTCCGGTGCTGCGTTGGATGGCCCTGCTTCGTTCTGGGCCCTGGTTGCTCCTTGATTTTGCGCTCCAAGTTGTCCAATTTGTTGAAGCAAAGTCTGGATCATCTCCTCCTGTCTCTTCATCATTGTCTCCATCTCATCCCTGGTGATGAAGATCGATGCTTGGTTTGCTCCTAAGGAAGCCTCTTGACTCCCTTCGTGCTGACTTCGCTCTGGCCTCTGCCTTTTACTTGTTTGTCTTGTCATGATTTTTCGGATCTGAATCTCTTAGCCTTCTGGTTCAACTTTCAAATGATAGAACTCCTGAGTTCAGTTCTCAGTGAAAGCACCAAAGTGTTTGCGCCAAAATTGGTCACAAACCCCGAATGTTGTGAAAGCACCAATATATGAATATAAATCAACAATATTCACACACAAATCTCAAATCTAAGCAAACAGAGTATCACAATTCAAAAATAATGAACAGAAACACGAGATTTATAGTGGTTCGGCGATCTTGCCTACGTCCACTCTGAAGTTGATGATTTTATTGATGTTCACTTGATGATTACAATTTCTTTTGATGTAGTACAACTGATTATACGATTATAATCTGAATCTAAGGAAGCGGTGGTGATTCTGAGTAAATCTGGAAGAGTCTGGGCGCTCTTAAGCTCTCAAAAATGTCTGACCCCTTTTCTGAATGACCAGGGGCTCTATTTATAGGTGTAGGAGGCTGATATTTCGCCTAAAATGAAGGGAGACCAGTTCTGTCACGTCAGGGGGCCCATATGGCCGAAATCTGGAGATCCGGGCCCACTTTGGGATCGATTCGACCCTTGGTTCGAATCGATCAAGAAATCATCCAATCGAGCTGAAATTTGGCGTGGACATTCTTCATCATGTGCTTAAGCTTATGTGAAAATTTCATAGCATTTGGACTTGTAGAACTCGAGTTATGATCGATTCAAGTAGGTGTTTTTCGTTTCTTGGAGTCGTTCGAATCGATACGTTCGAATCCATTCGTTCGAATCGATCCTCCTCTACGCGAAGAATACGGCGTGGTGCGCATGCTTCGCATCGATCCGCTTCTCACTCCGGATTGACTAGGTCGACTCCATGTTCTTCGCCGCTTTGACTGGGTGGATTCGTGGTAGTGGATTCGAAGACATCCCTCTCCGAATCGAATGAACGAAGGTCTGTTCGAATCGATCTAGGTGTAAAGTCAATCGATTCGAAGTTGCTTCAAGTAGTGTGGATTCGAAGTATCTGCAGCTCCGTGGATTCGAAGTAACCAGGGGAAACTTCCATCGAGTCGAACATGCTGCCTTGGATGGTGGATACGAAGCTTAGCCGTCTGAATGGATTCGTAGGACTTCCAGTTCGATGGATACGAACCTGATGGAGGCGAGGCTATTTACCTTTCGATCGATTCGAATGCCATGGTTTCGTACATGGGTAACTTGATGGATTCGAACTAGCGATGTCTTGGATGGATTCGAACATGAACCCTGCCAATGGATACGAAGAAGACGATATCGATGGATTCGAAGTAAGGCTGGGATGATGGATTCGAATGATGGCTACACTGATGGATTCGAACATAGATTCTTCTATCTTGTGTTGATCATAACTTGAACATACGGACTCAGATTGACTTGAGATTTGAAACGTTGACTCTCAGGGCTTAGGTTTTCATGTCCTATCAATTTTGGCTCGATCCGGACTCGGACAAAATTCATCGATATCCATGGTGAACTTGTGATGTAACCGTCCTACAGGATGGACTGTCATTGATTTCTAGTCAATTTTTTGGTGTCACGGCCTTGCCAAAAGGCGGGATAACAATTATATACATTAACAATTATAATAAATTTATTTTATGATTCGTTTAATTCAATAAAATTATCATGCATTGCATTGAAATATTCTATTTTCAACTTCAAATACCTACATTTTAAATTTTCTACAATTACTTACAAACTCTTCTCAATTCTCTCATAATATTTTATATTAAAGCTCATATATTTAAATAATTATGTAATCTTAAATTTAAACTATTTAAATAAATTCAACTAACTAATATTCAGTAACTCGTTTAATAAATCAAAAAAATAAAACAATTGAAATATGCATACAATGCTCATATATATGAGCAAAAGTGATAAAATTACTTTATATTTATATTTAAAGATATATAAATTACATAATATAAAACGTATACATAAATAATAAATTCTTTTGATTTATAATTCATTTATCTCAATAAAATTATTTGACCATCCATGCATAAAAAAATTCGTTATTAACTACCTCTAAAGGGTAAAATTATATTTTACAACATTATAATGTAAACGCATGAATTACACCAACAAAAATTAGGTTAATTATATAAAATTCTCATTTTTAATATGATATTAAACCTTACCCAACTTATAACTCAACTTAATGTTATAGAACATTATTTTGTAATCATCAAAGTAATAAACATGACACTCTTATAAGATGGAATCCATGGTTAGCTGCAAAGTTAAAATGGTTTAGTAATTGAAATCTTAAATAATGGATAACGGTTTACATGTAGATAAGCTAGCCATAAGATGTTCTTCTTAACTGCAATTATGTACAAAGCTCTTCTTATTTTTCTACTACATTTGTACATACAACTCCCCATAAATTATCAAATAAATTCAATTATGTAATATCATTAATTCATTTATAAATCCCTAAATTACAATTCAATATATATTAAACATTCATATTGATAAAAGTTGTAAAGTTACTTTTTCATTCATAAAAGAATATGCATATCACATAACATCAACTATTTATAAGAGTAACGACACGTAGTGCCGGCCCAACATGTGTAGTTTGCTTAGCCGAGAATTGAAGGAAAAACAGAGGAAAAAATATTTAGTGGTAAAAAATGCGGAAGATAAGTATTGATCTTGCACCAACCATTTCAACAGAAGGCAGTAACCACTTGGACAACACATACAACTAAAAAATGGTGCGCTGTATATTATAATTATAAATGGTTCATCCTCAATTGTTGCCCTTCTCCCCGACTTCTACTTGTGTTGCCCTAGGCGAATGTCTCGCTTGCCTTACCCTTGAGCCAGGCCTAATGGCATGCATGAATTATTTTTCTACAAATTATATATATTTAATCATATTTTTACGTTAAAATAATGTGTAGTTAGTTTTAGTTTATATTATTAAGTTGCAATATATGATTTTTTTGTTAGTTTTAATTTTTATTTCTACTTTTAATTAAGAAAGAACGAATTTGTAAAGCAAAATTATTTGTTAAATCCTACTTTTAAGTGACATGATTTGATTTGGTAATGTTTAAAGAGGGCCTTTTTGAATGGGTAAAAAATGTTTATGTATTAGATCCTACTTTTAGGGTCGTTTAAATTTGTAAAAGAAGTTAATATTAGATCCTATTTTTAAGTAATTAAGATTGATAATATATAGATGGGCATTTTTGATAGTTTACGTTGATACCAAAAAAATAAACATGTGACACCAAAGCTATTACAACTATTATTAAAGAAGATACGAGTTACGACATTACTTGCCATATAGATATGTTTTTCTATGGATTAAACTCTTTATCTTACATCTGAGCGTCACATGTTATTTTAGTTTTTAATTTATCTATCTCGCTAAATTTATCATATATTACATAGTAAAATTTTATTTTTAATATTAATTAAAATAAAGGGGTTGTTAGGTTCATGGAAAAAGTTGAAAAAAAATTTAATTTCAGGAACAAGAAGTTTGTTTTTTAGGTTGAAAGATACTTTGTAGTGTAAATTACAGAATGATAGTTGCAACTATCATTTTCTGTTTACATTAAAAAATGTCCTTCAAACTAAAAAACAAACTTGTTATCCATGAGACTAAATTTTTTTGCAACTTCTTCCCTGTGTATATTCCTGTAAAAAAAATATAAATATTATTTACAGCATTACTGAATGCAACGCGTGGTTTATACACTGTTATGTTATGAATGCACGATAATTTTTGAGATAAATGAATTAGAAATTGAGTAGAAAAATTTGAAGCTCATGAATTTTAGGAGTCATGAATGTTAGTGAGGATAAAAAAGAACTCCTTAATATAATGTCACAGATATTTTTGTTTTCGAGGAATGACTGTCAGCTCCCTAGAATTGAAAGATGATGTAAGAAAAGTTCCTCCCGAACAAGTTATGAAAATTATGTCCCTATTTTTAGATTGGCTAATTTATACCGCTTTTGCCTCTAAAAAGAATGCTAAATCGATTTTCTGGAAGATGACAGTTTGATAAAAAATAATAAATTAGGGACCTAATTTACATGTATCTATGAGCACTACTGGTTCTGCATGAACTTTGAAAAATAGAGACTTGTCCAAAACCCCTTTTATTTTTCTTGCCCAATCGGACGGATAGTTCTTTTATTTCTATTTGGACCTAATCAAAGAAGTTTATCCCTTCTCAATCTTCTTGAATATTAGATCCATTTTTCAACTTATATATTGAAATACAAACCCTAGATTTCATATTTCGCAAATCCAAACAACTATGGAGGACTATGAAAGCGATCCAGATGACACAATCGTTCCGATGAAGCGACGGGAGGCGAGCGATGACGAAGACCAAGAGGAGCGATTAGAGCGGAGAGATCGGAGGGAGGATACTGAATCTGATGAAGAATTGGACGGCCAGGGAGGAGCAGATGCGTATGAGGATGAGTGTGAAGAAGACGAAGAAGAGTATGATGAATACGAAGAAGAAGGGGTAGGAGAAGAAGTGGTTGACGAGGAGATGGTTGTTCTGAAGGATTCTGGGAAGGAGGCGGATGAAGATCTAGAAGGTTCGAAGAAGGAAGGTGATGAGAAGAAGGAGAATGAACCGTTTTCCGTGCCAACGGCTGGTGCTTTCTATATGCACGATGATAGGTTTAGAGATAATGGCAGGGGAAGAGGGAGGGGAAGGTGATTTTTGCTTTTTTATGTTCATTATTTATTTATTTATTGAGGGATGTGGTTTAATCCAGATTCAAATTTAAAGATTAAAAAATTTGGTACAATTTGGAGTAGGAATTCAGGAATGCAATTTCTATAATTATGAAGTTGTAAAAATCAGGTAAATTGCTGGGGGAAGTTGAGTTTAGAGTGCTTTTTGGAAAAAATATAAAAGAACACAGTTGGAACGAATAGAAAATGTTAGCTGACAATTATGAATGAATGGTTAAAGTAGAAAATGTGATTGAATGTGGCTAATGTTTTTTCTTTGAACATTGGTTAATAATGTCACTCAGATTCGATCCTAGGTTTTTGATACCAACAATCTAGAGTCTTACCGTTGTACTAATGGTTAATGTTTAAATTAATAAGCTAAAATATTTTTGAACATAAAATGCAAGTATGTATTGGAAACTATTCCATATCTTGAAATTATTAAGACCTTTATAAATATGTATGGATATTTTTGCATTACTCGTTGATTTTGTGATAATAAATGATCCTTTAATATGTCGTAGGAGCTTATACCATAAAGTTTGTGTTAATCTTAACTATAGTGGCTATACTCATATTTTTCTCATCCGATATGCACACATATTTATATCAAAATGCACCACATGTGAAGCAACATATTTAGTACTTCACATCAAAAAGCTAATTTCGACAAGTTCTTTATAAAGATAAAACCATGTTTTTTTTCACACTGCCAATTGGTAGTTATATGGGATCTATCAACTCTTTTGCAACCCCGTGAAGGATGCTTCATCAAGGTCTGATGACTTGATGAACCAACATAGCACTATAAAAGTTATTGATAATGCATGATGATGCAAAATTATTTGCAATTACTGTCTTGAGATAAATTGGTTGAGGAAATTATTATAAATACTCGAAGAAGTGATTGGCAGAAGCATTTATTAAAGTGAATTGATGCACCCTTTTATGAATTAAGCTTATGGAGTTGAAAGTTTTTAATATTTTCCAAATTACTAAAAAAAAAAAACATTCATGATTTTGAATAGTACACATAAACTTGAAATTGAGACTTTTACAGCTCTTTTCTCTTGGTAAGCAAAATTAGAAACACTTAATTTATCGTTAGTATATTGCCAAGGATATTAGTTTTTCTTCTTACTAGTACTATTACAAAATGATTTTTTTTTGCTCTTCCTAGTACTGGAATTATATTATTCATTTTACAAAACCTCTGCAAAACGGTGAATCACTAAATTTTTTTTTTTGATATACAATGGAGAATTTTTGATAAATGCTAACATTTGCACAATGGAGGTCTAGGTGTAGAAGTTTAAGCATCATAACTAATTATTAAGTACAGTTATTTCTATGGAAAAGAAGAATTGACATGTCAATGTCATTAAAGAATATATGCGAGGCAAAATTTTAAACGTACAAGTATTTTAATATATCAAAACATGAATCATTTAAGTCTAGAATTCTCGCTTTAAAAAGAAAATCTCAAATTCATATTTGAACATTACAATTTATAAGTAATTCCCATTTTAATTTTTTTTTTGCTGATAAAGAATTATTTATCACGAACACTATAAATTACCATTGCAGTAACTACGTATGTTTAATTGCCCAAAGCTACTTGAACATGTTATATAGCAGATATCTTTCATTTGGTTAAACATAAGTTTGACTATTATATGGTAATTTCTTTTTTGTTCAATATAGTTGTCTAAGAATTGAAAGATACCGTTTCTAATTGCAGTTGCAACTTATCTTCTTAGGTTGACAGCGAAATACATATATTGGTGAAACACATCATACTAAAGTCTATATTTCCATGGATCTTTGACTTGGTTTAAAAAAAATTAAGAATGGAAGAAACAATTTAATTTATTTTTCTTTGACCGAAAATATGTTGGTGTGCATTTTTATACGGCAACTTAATAATGTTAATTGCTTGTGTTGCTACCATTTCTAGTGAAGTAGCATAACTTGTGTACATGCATGCAAATAGATCTGGAACTTTTTTTTAATAGATAATTTTAAACTAGAATCCACCGAAGCCAAGTGCCAAACCAAGTTGGTTGAAAATTCCAATTATGATGCACATATGCTATATGAAATCAACAAAAATCACTTTGACAAATTAAAACATATTAAACCAATACTTGAACATATCTGTTTATTGTGCATAACCTAATTTCTTTTTTTGATAACATATGTATAACTTAATTTCATTGTTAACTAGAAATAATTAACACACACATTTTGATAATTGCAATTGTATTTATCAGGGTGTAAAATATGTTTATCCACAGGATGAAAACTGATCTTTATAATTAATTACAAAATTATAGTAAAGATTCATGTGGAAAAAAGATTTGGAAATAGAAGCTTAGTGACACAAATTGCAACCCCACATATTATACTGAAAGAATTCACTTAGATGGGTCTAAACCGTACTCCTTGGCCATTTCTCAATCTGTTGTGGACTGGATTCCAAATTTAGTTTGATACACTCAAACCTATTTGCAGCATTATTTGCATCAAATAAAAGGTGGCTGATATTTTGTTTGTGGATGTTTAGACGCATGACAGGTGGAGGAAGAATATGGGAGTCAAAAGATGAGCATGCTTGGGTACATGATAGGTTTGAAGAGATGAGTTTGCATGGCACAAGGGTGAGTTGTGAACTTTTCTGCATGATAATAACTTACTAGTGCCCTTTTTCATCTTAGCATCTCACAGGACATATCCTATGCATGTATCATGTAGGAGCAGATCACAATAAATGAATTGCACTGAGTTTGTCGCTCAACCTATTAGGTGCTTTTGTATATTATTATTACTCTTCAAGATTTGTGTACCTCAACTTGAAGAAATTTTCATGTTGATATCAAGTCACTAAAATCCTGTGTCTGAAAATGCTTTATGCTATTTGTGCATGAATATTTATGCTTGAAGTCAAGATGATTGTAATATATTACAGAATTAGTTTCACTTGAACCAATCAACCAAGGGATATGATGATATAATTTGAGTTAAATTTGTCAAACACTCGTGCCATCCCATGTTTAAGATCCTAGAAGTTATGATCGTCTAATAGGCCAATGAATCTTAGTTTGAACTGTGATTTGTCGGTTCTTATGAGTTACATGGCCAATTTTGTCAGAGTATATAAATTTGGAGACATTTGGGAATATTCATTACATGTTTTATCAAAAACAACAACAAAGTCAGGATTATTTGCATTGACATCGTAAAAATTGCTATGCAAGTCACATTGTTACTGCAATGTAATTTGAGCTTCAAAGATGCGACTCGGATATTTTTAATGTAGTAGAAATAAATATATGAAAATCAATACAGCATGCTTTCATCACGGTCCCAATGCTTCCTGCCTTTACTGCTTGTGTCAAATTAAGATTTCATTTGCCACATCCACATATTACCTCTATCTTTGTCTATGTCTTGGTCATTGTTAACTCTATGTACAGGGAAGGCAAAATACCAGAGGCCGTTTCAGAGGACGTGGCAGTAAAAACCACAGTGCTGGACGTGGTTATGTCAAAGACAATAGATTAAGAAATCAATATGATGATGGTAACGGTCAATTTCGTGATGATAATCGATATACTGGTGCTAATAATCAATTTCGTGATGGTAGCAATCAGTTTCGTGATGGAAATAGCCAATTTCGTGATGGTAATAATCACAATCGTACTGAAAAAACTGTAAGAGGAAGAGGATCCAGACGTTATGTACAGCGAAGGAGGAATGAACCTTCTTCATCTCAGTACAAGCAGTAAGTATTAATTACTACCTGCTTTTTTACGAAGAGTTCTTTACATTGATCCTTTTTTATCCTTGCAGAGCAACTAAATCGCAAGAATTAACATCCCACTCAAACATAGAGAGACAATCCTCAAATACTTCAAATGTGCAACCTGATATGTCATCTTATGCTAAGAGAAACGTACTTTCCTCAAGTTTAAACTCAGCTTCACCCCCATTTTATCCCTCTGGAAAGCAAGATATACTTACATCTCAGAAAAAGGATACACAATTTGGGAATGCAAATAAATTGGATAGTCCTTTTGTGGCATCACAACCTGGTTCGACACTGAGAGGAAAAGCTGCTGTAGATTCTGTTAGCCATAACAAGGGCTATATTGACGATTCTCTTCGTTCAGTTTCTGGGAATATTCAATCCAGATATCAAGGAAGAAATATGAACATTAATTCACAGACAAATTACCAACCTACTCTTTCAACTGGACAAACGCAGCCGGAAAATCAATCTAAACCTGCTTTGCGTTCATCTACTCAACAGGTTGTCTTAGAACACAGTGTATCCCCGCCAAATGTTCCATCAGCAAATATTGCTGAAATGGTAGATATAGATTCCCCCACTGGAGCTAATAAATCTAATAATAATAATCAATTGATTGCAAAAGGAAAAGGCACTGGCCAAGGAGATGGAAGGGGTCCATTCCTTTATAATGGGGCACAGGTTATTGGCCCATCTGGACCTATAGGTTTAAGTCATAATGATCAAAACTTCTCTCCAGCATTGTTGCCAGGTAATGTCTGTTTTTTCTTCATCTGCTATACTGGTACACCGTTATGCAACGGTCGGAACTGGCTGGTAGCCTATGTTAATATTCCATATAATTTTCGACGTAAAGCATATCATTTTCATACACCATGGTGACGATTTTAGTATTAGTCTTACATTAAAGTAAAAAAAGAAGCAAATTTATCAAATATGGATTAAAAGTTTTATCTAGTAAAATCGTTTATAGATGCATGGATAGTATGCTTTATATTTTTCATCTTAGGTTACATTTTTTGTTGTTTGATTCTCCAAATCTTATTGATTTGTTAAAGTTTAACGGCCTTGTGTCATGCTGATGTGGTATCTTATAATAAACACCAAACTTTCGTAGAAAACTCACATTTTGCAGCGCGTTTATATTGCAATTATTGGAAATGACATCTTATAACAAAGTTTTATAGTATGCTAAAGTTGTTAAAGTTCGATAAGTTGATATAAAATATGATAAAGTTAGCTATTTGTTATATCCTGACATAGTTTATGTATTTATAATATATAAAATAAGATTTAATAATTTATTATAAAGATGCGAGTTGGGTAACTCATCACAAATTTATAATATTTTTGTGTGCATTTTTGGTTTAATTTATTTCAGTTGGATCATTTAAACATATACGGATTTTGAAAATTAATGGGTTTTCTATTTTTGAACACATGTACAGATAGTTGTCTATATAATGTATAATGCATACTTTGTGAAAAAATGTGTTAAAATATGATATATATGATTTGAGAACGTAATAAAGTTTGATAATTTGTTTTATTCTGTAAATTTATTATACTTTGATATGAAACGAGAATTAAATTAGACGATTATAAAATTGTTCCTTTACATTAAGTACTTTGTTACATAATATCATCAAGGATTTGTGCATAAATACACAAGTATGCAATACATGTATGGTACAAAAGCATATAATAAACAAATCATGTATTGATAAACATTTCGTATAAGTATGCAACTTGCACTAAGTACATTACAAACATATTATTCATATATGTAGTTGTTGTATATTATACCTACTAACATACAATAAACACGATGTGAATATATAGTTCAGACGTATATGATTATAGAAGTAATTTTTTTGTAGAAAATAGATGTCATTGTTGGCCTGGTATTTGACCGTGGACAGTTAGCATGAGTGAATTAATGCAGACTTGGATATTGGTTCCGTTCTTTTGTATTGATTTTCGAAAGTTGAAGTGAAAAAAAGTTAGCCTATAAGATTTAGTTTGCATGTCTAGCTTGTACATCTTTCCTGCCATCAGGACCCAGGTTTGAGATTCCAGGCGAAACGTTGGGATTCCAGCCATGCCATTCCGGTTCTGGCCAGCACCGGAATGGAATCTGGTTGAGAATTCGGTTCTGGCCATGTAACATAAAAAATCCCTTCTTTGAGCAATGAGTTGAGACAGAAAACAAAAATTAGTGAAAGGTAAGAAAATAAAAATAGAAATCATAAAAAGAAAAATAAAAAGAATCCGGTTCTCTTGTTGTCGACTTTCATGTGTCAAATCTCAGGAGCAGTTCGATTTCATGTTTCGGATCTTTGAGCAGGTTGATTATCATTTCAAATTATAGATGTAGACAAAAAGATAATTTATATTGAAGAAATGAAAGAGAAACAACTAACCGGAATGTGGTAAGAAGGGGCTTTGATTTAGGTTTTATATTTTCAGTTCTAATTGGGTCGGATCAGTTGGGTTTGGATGGTTAATTTATATAAGATGTATGTATTACGTAATTGGTATGTGTAAACCAATTTGTATAAAATAACTAAATAAATGAATTTAGATTGAAATTTATACAAAATTATTGTGTAAATTGATGTGGGTTAGTAAAATGATTTGTGTAAAATTTCTATTAACCTGATTATGTATCAAAATGTAGAGGGATTCGTATACCGGAATCAAACCGGAAATTCTGAAACGGATTTGAAATATAAAAAATTACTAATAACTGAAATGGAAAACGGAATTTTAAACCAGGACAATTGTTTGCTGGTTGATTTGATTACTTTTACTATCTGTTAGCATCTGTACATATTTTAAGATATATTTAGGCTAATGTCCGGTTATAAAATAGATTTGTAGGATTATTATTATTACTATTACTATTGTTGTAGTAGCAGTTGTTATTTTTTGATTGGTTTTTACTTTAAGATTCTGAATATGTAAGCTGCAGAACTTTAGTTGAGTGATTTTCCTGTTTATAGATGTGAATACTTAGCTCAGTTACTTCTTGCTGTTGGTAATTTGTCATTCATTGCTTCTGTTTCAAAGTAATAGTTTGCACATTTCCTTTCTCTTCAAATTCCCGTTATGAATTATATTGCTGTTTTTGTTTTAATTCATTCAATCTACAGTAATGCAATTTGGAGCTCAACAACATGGTGGGCTTGGGGTTCCTGCTGTTGGCATGGCATTTCCGGGGTATGTTGCCCAGCCACAGCTTGGTTTCCAGAATGCTGAAATGACCTGGTATGTTATTTTTTATAGTATATTCCTATACTATCTGTGACAACTTGGTCCACAAATTGATTCTTTGGTTGTAGAAAACAGTATCCTCTTCCCATTATTTAATTTCCAATGCGTTAACCATGTATATTATGGTAACTCATTTCATGTAAGTTGCTACATATTTCAGGGTTCCATTGTTGGCCGGTGCTGCTGGGGCATTAGGATCACCTTATCAGTACATTCCTCTTGATGAAAGCGGTTATCCTCGTCCTGTAGGACAAACATCAGCATCAGTTACTTCTAGGTCGGTCTACATTCTTTTTATTCTTATCTGATAGACTTAATTATTCCCTTTTCTTACTTTTCTCATTGCTTTGTAACAGAGAAACCACTGTAATCAACTCCGCAAATACGATAAAACCGTCACAGTTATCCGGTAAATTATCTTGCGATACTTGTGACTAGTTTTAGATTGAAGTAATAGCTGTAATTTGTTGTGTGGTCCATTTAACATCGTATTTTCTTATATTGTATCTATAATGTATATGTACTTAAATAAATGTATTGATGCATTGTTCTTGCAGAAACAGTAAACGATGAATATGAGCAACGTCAGAACAAACCTCGTAGGCAAGTTTATATTCAACATGCCGATCAAACACCTTTAGCTAGTGTTTGGTTAGGAAATGAGTTTTGTGTTTTGCGTTTTCAACCGTCTACTTTAAAATACATGGAGGAAGCAGAGGGGATGAAAAATGGTTGATTCGGAAAATAGTTTTACATATAAGATTGAAATTGATTTTTTCTTGTTTTTCGCCTTTCAAAAAATATCAGCAATTATCTTTCCTCCTACCAGCATTGGGTTCCACTTTTTATCTTTCCTCCGACCACTTCCTCTTTTGTTGGAATAACTAGGATCCTTCAAATCCTCTCCTTGCCCTCGTCATTTGGCATGCATATTGAAAACGCAAAACACAAAATGCATATTGAAAATGCTTGTTTCATTGTTGATCTCATCATCTAATTTGTATGATGCTTGTGCTTATCAGGTATTCAAAGATGAACTTCGGGCAGTAAATCTTACAATAATATACGAGTGTATCCGAATAAACACTTAAGGTTGGTATATTTTTATATGTATTACCCATGAGGGTTATCTGTTTGTTTTAACAAGTGTGTTTATACAGTACAAGTTTCATGCCCAATGTGGTCTTCAGCTTTTGATCCAGAGCGCTCTGGGCTGTTCAGTATCCTACTTAGGTCTGAAACCTTCGATCGTATATCTTCTATACTCATGTTAAAGTTTGGTTGCTTCTGTCTTTCTATCATTCTATTCTTTTACTGAGATAATACTTATTAAAGAAACAACAATAATATGATTTCGGTTTCTAATCGTATAATTTAAACTTTCAATTGCAAATATGTGATCAGGCTTACGAAGCTTCGATATATGTGTGATACACATACAATTAAATAAATACCTATATGCCAAGTTGTTAATTGGAATATGGATTGTATGCTTATATAAGGTGAGCTATGATGAAAACGTCTTTTTATACAACTCTCTATTGCAATATATTTCTCAACCATAGTCTGCTGTTCAGAGACTTCGAGTTAGTCAGAAAAACCCTAGTTCTTTAAACCATGAATTTTTCTTCTCAGTTAACAACTGTATTCCGATAATAAGTAGACGATATTTTCAAGTTGCCATCTGTGGGAATTTATTATTTTAGTTTTACCTTTTCAATACTGCATCTTTCAGTTGTGTTAAAAATAATTATTTAATTCTTTGGATGCAAGATTAAATACTTCTGAGAAGCTTAAACTGCTCCTCTAACCCCCCAAGGTAGTACAGTGGTTAGGACATGCGGCGCTCACTTAAAGGTCGAGAGTTCAATTCCCACCAACTACATATCCTTGTGATTTACCTGAAGTATGTGTTGTGGGTTCGGTGCATACTTCCTTAGAGTTTACAACCAAAGCATGGTTCTATAGGTCTTAAAAAAAAATTAATTAAACTGCTCCTCTAATTCTGGCTCTTATCTTGTATTGTAGCCCTAATTGTGAAATATTTTAAGTATATTAGTTAGCTAGTTTCCTTATAATTATAAGATGATGCGTTTAATTGTTATTTGGTTGCTTATCAGGAGTAAGCTGTTTGTACTAGTATATCGAACCATTTTATTTTGGTTTGATGCTGACAAATGAAAATATTGTTTTCATTCTATATTAACTACGTCATATCATTATTTTAGAACTACATTATCAAATTTATCACCAAATGCATATTGCGATAATTTCAGTTTCTTATTTTGTTGGCAGTATGCAACATTTTTCCATGCTTCGGTCATTAGTGGGAAGGCCATATTAAGGCTGAGTTGGTGGTATTTGTTTTGCTTGAATATGGTAAGTGTTGCTCCCTTATTCCCTTTCCTCAAATATCTGAATTAGCATTTGAAGTAACGTTACATCAAAATCAAAAATTAATTACCATTTTCTTATTCGCAGTGTCTATTGCCAGTGGTGAAAGCTTATTGTGTGCGTGCGCCTCTATTACGAAAATTAGTCAAGATAAATTTTTAGTTGCTTAATTTTCGCAGCTCCTTTTCCTCTTTTTTTTTAGTTGTTATTTGAGGTTTGCCTGTGGTGACTTGCTACTGGTAAGAACCATGCTCTGTATTAATATAATGCATTTTCCCTGTAAGTTGATCGATATACTGGTTGTGGTTTGCAGTGTTGATGGTATTTGTTCCAAAGCTTTTTATTTGTCCTTAAAAAAAAACAATAGAAATGTGTAATTTTGCTCCATTGGATAACCATGCTTGTGGCACGTATATTGTTCTGAAAAGTGCAGTTGCACTTTTTACTAGGTCGTGATGATCCTGAACTCTTGCACTGGATTCCAATTGTATCTCGGTTCTTTATTTTTATTTTTTATTGGTGAATCACGAAGAGTCGATGCTCGAGGGTGCTAACATTTATCGTAATTTCTGAGATCTTCTGTGTGCTGATTATCTCATGTGCTAATATTTCATCCGTTGATTGCAAAGATTTGATTAATAATTGAAATTCACCGTACCATATATCTAATAAATCATCTATAAATAAATCGATTGATCAGATGATAGATTGGGAAATTTGGAAAGGTGATCTGACTTGGTTTGGATGTTAAAAATACTTGTATTATTGCTGTATGGTGAATTAAATCAGTCATGGTTATATACGCATCGTTACCAAGTACCCTCTTTGCTTGTCTCATGTTATCATAAATATAATCCAAATTTTCTACTCTTCGGCACTATTTTTTCTTTGAAAGCTGGTAATGTGGTAAATTCGGCACATTTTAATATGTTAAACTGCTATATAAAGATAAATGCAGAAGGTTGAAGCATTGAATTGCCCTCTATGGTATATTAAAGTTTACTTTGTTGCGTTCCTGGTACAAACATGTCTGTTGATTTCCATCTCCAATACCATGAAAATGTAGGAGGTTAGACGTGGAAATGAGAATGCCTTTATTTGGGTCTTGTCTAAACCAACCCTTTCATTTGGATGCGTCCGCCAATGGTATTTTTGCAGTAACATTTTACAAAGATTTTCCTTTTTTCATTTTTCTTAGAACATGGTATTTTATTAAAGCAAAACATCCATTTTGATTATTCGAGTTTCAAACGTTTGACCTTGAATGCTTGAGTTTAGAGTGTGCCATACTATTTATTATAGTATGCTATTTCTGTAATTAGTAGACATGGGTATTGTTGTAAAAGGTATTATCGGGTATAATCATAATCATAATTGGTAGTCGATTTACAAACGAGGCCATTGGCCAAAACTAATCAGTTAATCAACTAATATTATCGGGTGGAGCATAAGTTTTAATGTTGTACTTCGCATTAACTATGGTATTATTAGATTTTTGATCATTGACCATGCTTTAGATATCTAAAGTAGATAGTGATAACGGTGGAAAAATATGCAAAATATATCATTGCTTAGGGTGTAATTTAAATGATTTGGAATAAGATATTACCTAGATGATTAGCAAGCAACTGAACTCACGTCCACTATCGTTCTTTAGTCAAGTCTATGCAGATTTTAATATTTACCTTCTTTACGTACTATTGGAGTTTGAGTTCATACATGTAACTACCTAGAATTTTATACATTTTGATTTAAAATATTTAATTGATTTAAATATGAAAGTATTGGTTGAATAAGTAAAACAACTTGGAATTCAAATATAGAGATTTGTTTGAATAGTGAATTTAAATAATTTGAATATTTAAATAATCGAATCTTGTATTTTATCTAAATAAAAAAGCTAACTTCTGTACGTGATTGTATTAGGTTCTGGTACTAGTTTCATTGTATTCGGAATAGGGATATTTAATATAGAACGCTAGTCGGCACGTCTTGTTTAGAATTTGAGATTTTGCGTACGTATGACGTGATATGTTTGATTAAAATAATGTGTACCATCCATAGCCCATACCCTACCCATACATTTTCACACGGCTTCACTGTTCAAGCCATCTCTTCCCCACGTCTCTCGGACTATACTTTCCCCTCTCCTATATAACATCGAGTTTTACAACAGAGAGCATTCGTTTTTTCTTTTAAACCAAAATCCCCTTCATCCAACGATTCAAATCGATCGGGACCATTTCGTGTCGTTTCAGGTTTCGACTTCAACTAGCATATTGTTCGCGAAGTCGAAGTGTAGGAGTTCAACGGTGGAGATTGGTTTTAGTGAGGTGTGGCGATAGAATTTCTTCGTTGAACGACAATCAACATTTTGGGTTCGTCGGTGGGCTATGGGTCATCGGAGACGAAGAGACTTGGGGCGATGGACGAGGCGAGGTCGAGGCTGGGCTAGGGCGAAGCCCGATGAACTCCGGTCGTGTAGCGGCGGTGAACAACATAGGTGAAGTCGCGTTTGTTGCCTGACCTGGAGCATGTAAATCACGATGGGGAAAGATGGATGAATGGCCCAGATGGAGTTGGATTAGGATAATTATAAAGTTAATTATTGTAATTAAAGAAATAATTATTTTAATTAAAATCGAATGCTTATAAATGTATAACCCTTTCATACGAGATCGGATTTTGACGTGGTCAGTCGCGTTGCGCTCGTTACAACGAATACTACGTCATGGAACTGGATTGGTAGCAACTGGAGCTAGTGGAATTTTACGCTAAATTCAAACGTTGTTCGAATTTAGACGAAACCAGAATGCTTCGGCGATAACTGCAATTTCGGTTAGTTAATCTCACCTTTTTGGTAAATTGGAATGATATTACAATATTGTATAGTAGTTATAAAATTTTTGATTGCTTGTTTGAACGATCTACTGCTTGTTCAATTGGTTTGAAAATATTCCCACCCCTGAAGTAGATGACTTTTTATATGTACCCGCATAGTAGTGGATGACTCGAATTATATGATTATATATTATATGTGATGCAGGGGGACAAGTTAGAGGAATCTAACTGAATTCCTCACCACTGTTGATTTATATATATATATGTATATATATATATATATGTTTATATATATATGTATATATATGTATATGTATATATATATGTGTGTGTGTGTGCCGATATATATGAGTTGTGATGTAGGGGGACAGGTTTGAGGGATCCAACATGATTCTTCGCCATTATTGATTTATTTTCAAAAACATTCCTGTTATGTGATTATTGAATGTCAAACCAGATTGTTTGACACTATTGGATATGACATTGTTATACGTTTAAAAGCTGAAAACCCTGTAGTGATAGAAAATCAATGTCAATATTGGTTAAGTGCTCTGGTGATTGTTGGTCTAAATTTAGTATTTTGAAAAATACTATTACTTATCATTTGGTTTTTGAAATGGTTTTTAGAGAAGGATTTCAAATCCAACCTTTTAAATTATCATTTCTAAATCATTTAGAAATGTGTTGAATTGATTAACTTTTATTTGATAACGACTTAAGTGATTTAACTATTGTTTGAAAATGTTCTAAAGTTGCATATTTATATTTAATAATGTTTTAAAGTTATTTATTTATATTTTAATATTTTGAAAAATCAATTATTTAAATAATTAATATGGTTTGAAATTAATAATAATGATTACTAATAATGTTTGGAAATTTATTTTTACTATTTATAATAACGGTGAAGATTAATTATTATTGCTTTATCAATAATGTCTTGAAATTATTAATATTATTTTTGAGATGTTTTGAAGTTAATTATTATAAATTTATAATGTTCATTGTTAATAATTATTATTATATAATAGTGTTTTAAAGTAAATGATAAACCTTTTATTTTATAAATGTTTTCGAGATTTATAAATAGAGTTTTATAAACAGACTTGGGTTTTATAAGAAGTTTATAAATGTATAAAAAAGAAATATTTCTCTGTGTTTTGTGGATATACTTATACCATTGAGATAAGTATATGAGTACATTTCTATGTTGTAAAAGGGTAATATTCTATGAATATTCTTATACCATTGAGATAATTATATGGATATTTTTTCAAGTATTAAATTATAGGGATCAATCCAGGAATTTTTGAAAAAGAATTTTGATACAAGTATTTACATAATGATTTTAGTTAATGAAGATTAATTAAAGAGGTTAGTGGTTGCTTTTGTGCTTAACCAATGTTGCTTTCCCTTTTGAAATAAACCCTTGAATTGAATGTTTGTTTATTTGATAGTTAAATAACCGACTGTCAAATCTGGCCGATTTTGACTTAGGAAGTATGATTGTAAATTCGAGTTCTCCGGTGATGACTCGAATACTTACTTCCAAAAGAACCGGGATGAGTCAACCGGAAATTATCGGTGTTGGTTTAGAGAGACCGGATCAAATATATTATCCGAAAACCACTTCGAACCAACATATGCGTTCGAGTGGAAGACATCTTGAAGATGATGGAATTGAAGATGGAGCCCTTTGAAGTGCAATGGCTGCTTGCTACTAATTCTGAAGGTGATTTCAAAATGGATGTAGTAGAAGTAGTACCTTTGGTTTGTTCATATCCTAAACAACTTGTATGGATGAATCCTGGCATTGTATTGCTGCCAGGAGGGCAGTGTTAGCATTCCAAATGGGAAGTGCTATATAAAAAGGTAAACCGTTGCCTCAAGCTTCATCAATCGAGAATGACTAAAACATGGAAGATGTAGCAAGGCTAAATGTATCGCTCCCATTAGGGAATGATTGTCCTTATCTAGAGTTGATATTATCTCTTATTTGTATACTTTGGCCCATTAACCTAGGGGTGATCATATTCGGTACTATCTAGTAAGGGGTATGCCGATTCTGTGTTGGCAGAGGATCCCAGCGAGGTCCTCGGTGTTATTTTATCTTGGGATGCACCGTAACGGGCGGTACCCCAATAGCCCAGTCATTGTATGGAATCCATTCTCAAATAAGCGCCGTACAGACTTAGTTGTGCCCTACTATGCTGAAACGTGAGATACAAGCATTTCAGCTATATTCATATTTTACTTTGACCTCTAGATATTATTATAATATCAATGGATTTTCTATAGAAAACTGTTTTGGTTATCGTAAGGTAAAAACCCGTCCGTGTTTATGTGCGGCGTGATCTTACGAGATACCTTTATTTGAAAGGTTTTTTTTATAAACATTAAATTTCATTTGAGGTGTGTTTTTCTCACGTTGGTTTACCAGATTGATCTGGGCGTTCTTCCCTTTCAATGCTCGGGTCAGAGCGGGCATATTTGCAAATTGCTTTGGGTGCTTTGGAGCTTAGGAGACGAGATGGAGACCCAAGACGTATCAACATATTTCTATGTGTTCTACTGCATTGTCTGTTAGTTGTATTTGTCAACAATTGTAAAGATATGTCGTTATAACTGTCCAGGCTGAAATAGGTTAGTGTACTCTGATTGATGTGTGTATATTACAGTTTTTTCTGTGTAATGTTTTGTTGTATATTATAGATTATTCGTTCTGCTGTGTGATTCTATTTTATTTAGTTTTCTTCTTTTCTTTCTTTCTTTCACCCCTAACGATCGGGTTTTTAGGCATTCGATTGCTCGGCACGCAATACAGTGGATGTATTAGTGTCGATTTTCGAGGGTCGAAAATCTCGTTCGTTACATTTGGTATCACATCTTAGATTGAGCGAACACCTAGGATTTGGTGGGGATTACTCATTAGAGATAGGGTCAGTAGCACCCTAGAATTAGTTTGAGTGTATTATAGGTATGAGCGCGTATTTGTTACTAATGTAAAAATATTTAAAATTGTGCTAATCGATATGTTGAGTGGCTTATGGATTCCGGTCAATACGAGCAGCTAACGTTGTTAATAAAGATCTCTAAACACTTGAATAAGACCAATCGACACAATATTGTTTGAAATTGGATAAATGAAATAATTTTACCTAAAGTATATTTTATATATAAAGGAATAATTTTTCATAAATTATTATAGTTATGTAGTGTATGCTTGATTGTTAGGAAAATGATAATATTCAGTTATTATCTTTTATTGTTGATTATTCATGCTCATCCAGTTAGGAACATTAACTATTGTTTGTTAATTGGGTATTCATGCCTGACCAGTTTATGGGCATTGACTATTGTGCTAGGTTAGGAACAGTTTTATCCCATTTACTGCATGGGTTGGGTAGATTAGTGATCATGGGAGCATTAAAAACGAACACCTTGTGAATTCAATTTTACAATTTGATTATAAGGCGTTCGAGGCTAATATTAGGGTAGAATTTGATTTTTAAATAGAAATTTGTTAGTTATAACTCAGCAAAGTGACATTTGTGAAATGTTTTTATATAACAAATGGAAAATTTATATAAACATGATTATAAATGTAATTTATAAATAAGAGTGATTTAGGCTGAGAATTTAAGAATTAAAAAACCTGGTGTTTTTGGAAATTGTTTCTCAAATGTTTTGGAAAAGAGAATAATGATATTATTTTGAAGTATTTTGAATATAAATATTTTGAAGGAAAGAAAAGGGAGTTAAAATGAATTTTTAGGGAGATAGAAAGCACTGAACTCACTTCGGTTACTGGAAAATAATTTCAGTGATGACTACAGCATCATCAACATTCATTTTCGAGTTCCTAAGTGACGGATTGATACTATAGAAGATTTTTTTTGGTAAAAAAAGTTTTGATTTAAATCCCATATATGATTGGTTATACAAGAAGAGATATATATTATATATTATTTCAAAATAGAGTTGAAAATAAAAACCAAGGTGTTTAATTCTGAAATTTTCAACTAAGTATTATATGGATGCATGTAGCCTATGCATTAGAGTGGATTGGTTTTGTATCTCATTTGATATGTTGTTTGGTAGTTTTTCATTTATCAAAATAAAATGGGATTTCCGACGATTTTGGATAGTCGAGAATTCTAAATTGGATATAGAAATTGAGCTTAGTGTATTTGAAAAAAAACATAAGAAAATAAGTTTTTGTAACTTATAAATTTAAAGAGATGAAGTCATGGATTTTTGAAATAGGTATAACCGTAAGTTATAATTATAGGATGTGTATGAACTTAAGTAAGGATTTATGAAATGATTCATAGGTGATATTAATATTAAAGAAATTATACTAATTGATAATGAATGTGAATAAAAAAAATTAGTATAGTTAGAAACCAATTGGAATAAATACGTAGGTTGTATGTAGGTCATTTTATTCACATAACAGTTTGATCCAGATTCGAGTACATGATTTCAAGATGATTTACATCGGTCCGAACAAGGATTTTTCACTCGATTCTTAACGGCAAATATTTGATACGGATTTTTGGTCGATTCTGGAGTTCTCTATCATAGTACATGGCTATGCAAGGAGATTGGTGGTTTCTAATCAAGGAATCGGATCGGAGTCCGCACTAGAGAATTCGATTAGATGATACTAGTTCAAAAGTGAAATTGTGTAATTGAGCGAGCGGTCAGATTTGATATTGCATATGGATGGTATATGTACATCTTACATGCTTTATCACAATTAAATGTTGACATTGGAGAATGCAAAATGATGTGGTTAGGAACTATAGGGTTGGATATTACTTATAAATAAGAAGTAGGTATAAAGAAGCAAGAGCTAGTTGGATGTCTTTGATTTCATAAGAAAATTTGGTTGGCCGACTAAAAGGTACGTGTTTATATTGTTGGTTGGTTGGATGGTTTTATGATTGAGCCGTTTGACTTTTTTTTCTTTTGGTTGGTTTGGGTCCGTAGTGACGATTTGTAGTTGTTCCGACCTAGCCACGCAAAGAAGGTGCTGCTGAAATTTTTTGAAAATTTTAAGACTTAGGAAATTTTGGATAACAAGTTTCAATTGACTAATTTTTGAAAAGTTAATGGGTTTGGGACATTTTTCTTACCTTGGAAATTTCGGGGATGAATTTCTTTAAGTGGGAAGAATGTAACAACCTAGAATTTTAGACATTTGATTTAAAAATATTTAATCGATTTAAATATGAAAGTATTGGTTGAATAAGTAAAAAAACTTGAAATTCAAATACAGGGATTTATTTGAATAGTGAATTTAAATAGTTGTAATATTTAAACAATTGAATCTCGGATTTTATGTGAATAAAAAGCCGATCAAATTAGGCTCTGATACTAGTTTCATTGTGTTCGTAATAGAGATATTTGGTATAGAACGCTAGTCGGCACATCTTGTTTGGAGTTCGAGATTTTGGGTACGTATAACGTGATATGTTTGATTAAAATAATGTGTACCATCCATAGCCCATACCCTACCCATACATTTTCTCACGTCTTCACTGTTCAAGCCATCTCTTACCTACGTCTCTCAGACTATACTTTCCCCTTTCCTATATAATATCGCGTTTTACAACAGATAGCATTCGTTTTTTTTCAAACCAAAATCCCCTTCATCCAATCCATTTTGTGTCGTTTCAAGCGTCGACTTCAACTAGCATATTGTTCATGACGTGGAGGTGTAGGAGTTCAACGATGGTGTAACAACCCGCTATTTTGGACCATTCGCATCCGCACATGTCGGACTTGAATAATTCAAAATACCGAATAGTTAATTTAAATTGGCAAAACTGAGCATATACAGTAAATAAATAATCACAGATCACCGACACAGAGTAATAAATGCAGCGGAAGCAAAAGATAGTAGTTCATGAAGCTACTATATACATATCAGAGTTAAATAAGGTACAACAGATGTCTCGAATACAATAATCAAATACAATATCAGTATACATCATTGGAATCAACTGGATATCTGAAAGCTGGATAGATAGCTGGATCTCCAAGCGAAGCTCCAACTCCAAAGGTGAGTCTCGAATACTGGTATACTCAGTCTGACCCGAGCGTAAAGCAAAACACAAAACACAAAACACTCGAGTCAGGATTAACATTCTTATATCAATAAATCCAACTCAAATGAAATAGCAATTGAAATACAAGTAACTCAAAGGATGTTTGGAATAACCATCCTTTAAGGATCCGTTAAACTATCTACTAGGTAGTAGTATACGCTAAGTAGATAATGTCTATCAGTAATATAAGATATCAAAATAGTGTTAAGGCGTTACCATTATCCCCCTTAACACATTTTATACAAGCGTTATAGTCTATACAGCACTGTAAACTCCACCGTAAACTAGTGGGATATCAGGGAGTACTCCATAGGTATAACACAAAACAAATTCGTAGTGGGCGCGTATAAAGGGATACAAGTATGACAAGGCACATGAGGCAATACCCAAGGTAGTGAAACTACCGTTTGCCTGATCCGGACTGGTGAGAATGCATCGCCGCAGCGACCGCAACACCGTGAAACAACACTCCCAAAATCAAGGGTGCACCAATCGACAACAAGTAATGAGTAGTTTTCGAAGAAGTGAGTTCGCTCGAGGTAGCTGACCTCCATTTGGCCCGGCACGGCTCCTGTTTTAGTCATTTCCGATTTGACACAAGTGTCAAGGCTATCCATTATCGATCTCTTTCTTCAGTCATCACGTACATCATTCCAACCACTTCATTCTGGATCACACTCCGCGTGTAGTTATTAAAGTGGTTTTCGGTTTAGACAGTGAGTATGTCCCTAACCGATTCCGGTCTCTTTAATAACTTTCGTGATTATTACACCGATTGGTCGTTTATTCATTTCAAAACCAAATCAATTTCAATCTCAATTAAAATTTGTAAATCAACATTTCAATTGTCTTTCTAAATCAATTTCCATAATTTACGTTTCAAAACTTCCACATTCATAATTTCAAAACCTGATAATTCAATTTCAATTTCTATTTAAAACAATTCAAATATTGATTCAAGTTCGTATATAAGTTTCATTCCGAAATCATTTAAATTAATTTAATTTAACATTCAAATCAATTTAAATTCATTAATCGATTTCATTAAATATTCGTTAAGTTAATTTATATTCAAAACAATTTCTATTAAATTTCCAATTCACTAAATCAATTACTTAAGTTCAACTTCATTATATCAAAACCTCAAATTGAATTAAATTAGATTCATCAAATCAATTCTTTAAATTACAAGTCTTACATTAATTTCAAAGATCACATTTGCATTTCTTGATAAAGAAATTCAATTTCACATATTCATTTACTTAGTTACAATTTCAAAGCTCAATTAATAAAGAACTAAATTTCACTAATTAAAAGTTCAATTTTTAATTATCAAAGGATTCAATTTAATTTAATTATTAAATAATTCAATCTCATTAAATTATTAAATAATTTCAAAACTTAATTCAATCATTTCTTAAATTAAACAACATTCTTTCATCAATTTCTTTATTAATATTTCATTTCAGATTATTAAATATTCACATTTAAATTTCATAAAAATTAAATTTCCAACTTCGTTTCAAAACCATATTATTTATTCAAATAAAATCTTCATTTTATTTTTAAATCAAATTATTGACCAATCGGGTTTTATTTAATTCTCTATCCTAGGTCAAAGTTCAATTTGGTTATTTATCATTTCAACCCGATTCCAATTCAATTCGAAATCAAAGCATAACAAAGGGAACTTGCAGTGTGATAACTGGGATGGTGTCAAAGTAAATAAACAAACAATAACAACAACCAATATCAATCCAATAATCAATTCAAATAATCCTGAAATAATCGTATAAATTCGCATTGTTGTTTGTGCAAATTAATATAATTATTTCTAGAATCTACACTATCATTTCATGCAGATTAAAGATTATTCCACTAATTATTTATACGGTTTTTCACTTGTCATTCAATTACAATTTTATACTACAATAATTAATCCAATATACGTCGATGGTTCAAAGTGTAATTATCACTATTCTACATGTCAATTAATTTAACAATTAAAAGGGGTCATATTCAACTAATCAAATTTAACATATAAATCAGTTTTAAAATTGTTAACTATCCTATATCAATTTCAATTCTGCATACTATTAATCACTTAACATTAACAAATTAACGTCCAATATAAACATCGAACAATCAATCAATTCTCAGCCAAACTAGATTATCATTTCATAATTAACAGTTAATGGTGTAAGATGTCATAAGTGAACCGATACAGGTGATAGCATATAAAACAGTGTAAATAACTAACAACAGCATATTTCAATTGTCGTTTCAGTTGAAATCAAATTTAATAAATAAAAGAACATTAATCGTGAGTGATTGCTCACCTTTCGAGGTTAGAGAGACTAGAAGATGACACGGACACGGATACCGCAAATCGAAAGCTGCTGTGATTAATTTAGATATTAGTGAGACAAAGCACGACACGATGAAACTGGATTCGATGGAACAAACATATAAGTGGATATATATAGACTAAAACCCTCATTTAATTTAGACACATACTGTAATAGAATATATATATAATATTGTAAACCATTGTCACATTTAAAACACATATAAAATTTAGAATAACTTTTATTATTCCTTTTCAATATTCATCAAATAGCATTTAAACATAATGCATATATATATATATGTTAAGTTTTTACAAAAAAAAACTATTCCAAATCATAAAAAAACTTGTTATATACATTACCAGATTAATATATATTCAGGAAAGAGTTCAGCTAGTCTCGATCACAATACAGACCAGTGGCTTCAAAAATGACATCAAGTATACAGTACACATTATAAGTTTATAACACAATATTTAACTATATAACTATTCAGCAGACATCACTTATACACACCTACAGGCATGCCGAAACTGATACCTTATATACCAATATATAATATAATCATATATAACTAATATACGAATAAAATACTGTACCAAATATAACTTACTTTATTATTAATAAAACTCACTACTATAAACATGTATATATGCACGCATAATAACCAAAAGAGGCTGGGCAATATATTATAATGTAAACATATAAAAGCTGAAGTATTAAGACCCATACAAAAATCTGGATCTGCAAATATAACTTTTAAAATCAAGCATATACATATACACTTAATATATTTATAGTATATTATCTAAACCAAAAATTTCCAGGGACAAAGGAACCTGTAAAGCAGCAAAACTATATATATATATATATAGTATATACTTCTCTAAGCATTCATTAAAATTATATATACATACACTTATACGAAACTTATATAGTATAAATAGAGCCACAAATAGACATGCGTGTACTTTTAATAAGATATATATGTTATGTACAAGACTAGCTGCAAACAATATTTCAAAATCATTCCTACAGGCTAAATTTTTTTGTATATATAATTTTTTTTTGTATATATAAATCTTATATTTTATAACAACAATATATACAACACTAACTTATATAAAATATATAGTATGTAAATAACTAACAACTTGTAGACTTTATATATATATAACAAAACTTCAAAACTTTGAACACCTAACCAAAGATATACAGCAAAACAAATTTTATAACAAAGATAATTCTATACGGTTGCAAGTATATCACTTATATTACATATATATAAATAGGTACCTGTTTATAAAACAAAAGAGAGAAGGCCAAGCTGGAGAAACGTGGGGTGGCACTCACGTGGGGAAGCTCGGCAACCTGGGTGCATGGGAAGAGGCTGCTCACGGTGTACATGGTGAGGGTTGGCGGCTGTGGAGGGGTTGTCTCGGCCAGGCAGTGGATGAAGCACGGGTTTGGGGTGGCCGTTGGCTGTCATGGAGAGGTAGAGTTGCTGTGGCTTCGGGTTTTGGCATGGGGAAGGAGGGACAGTCGACTGCTCGACATGAAATGGTGATTGTGGGCTTTGGCTCGGGTGGAACAGCGGTTGCAAGGGTGTTTGTGCGCCTGCTATGTGGTAGCACGTGGTGGAATGGCGGAGGAACTGAGGGAAGGGGAGATGCGTGAATGGATGGGAGAGGGACGGAGCGGTCGGCGTGTGGGGAAGAAGTGGAGGGAAGGGATGCACGCACGAGGGTGGAGAGAGGCACGGTTGCTCGGCCAAAGGAAAAAGGGAGGGTGGACGAAAGACTGGAGGAGGAGAAGATATGAGAAGTGAATAATATAAAATGGGAGAGGAAAAGAATGAGCTGTCACCTTTATTATCAAATGTAAACGAACATGCAAAATTGCACCAGAAACAAAATATGAACGACCAATGAAAATGAGTGAACCAACGCATAAATGTCATAGGGAATAGATAAATTACTGCTTGAATTCCGGGAATTGGAAAAGGCTAAAAGCTATTGATTTTGTATGGTAGGAATTTGAATGGTCACTAGAAGTTTAAAGGTTTAAACGGTATCGATATGGAGACCGTTATACTGATTTCACAACACACCAGGGTTCGAAAAACAGCAATGAATATACCGCTGAAATCAGCACGACAAGATGGTCAAAATGGTATACAAATATCAGTGGTACGATTGAATTATAAAATTTCGAATTTTCTACTACGGAAAATGCAAGAAAAACGCAGAAGAATAAGATCGACGGAGCTAAAGAAGTCCGAATTTTGAAAAACGACGAACTGACGTCTTGCTCAGAAGATGGTTTAGAATTTTCTATGTAAAAATATTTAGGTTTCGAAAACCTTTTATTTTCATCGTTTTTTTAACTGATTAAATTGAAGTAAATTTACGCGCGAAATAAACTTTCGTATTTTCAGACGAAAATTTACCAGTTGCTATGTTTAACTAGACGCATTCCAAATGTCAAATTTATATTTCAAAATTTTATCGTTTAAAATTTCGCAAAATTTCAATTAATAACGTTATTAAAACCAGTTAAATTTACGGGTCGTTACACTCTCCCCCACTCAAAACTTTTCGTCCCCGAAATGGAACGAGGTAGGAGAATAGAAACAACCAGAAAGAAAAACAGATTTGAAATACAAAATAACAATTAATTTAAACCATATAAATTCAAATTTAAATTAATTGATATTCAATAATTGATTTAATCCATTTGATTTCACTAAAATCAATCTCAACTATTTCTAAATTCATTATCTTATTATCCAATTATCTTAAATTTACAATTCCTAAAACCATAAATTTGAATAGTCTTTTATTATAATCATATTTTCTCAGCAATTCAAATTCTTCTTTATTCCAAATTATTATTAAGTTTATTTCACTTAATATATTTTAACCATATAAATTAATTTAAACCATATAAATTTCAATTTAAATTAATTTATATTCTTTAATTGATTTTAAATTCAAGGTATTTCCATAAGTTGATCTAATTTCAATTTATTAATTAACCTTCAAAACAAAATTTATTTTTCAATTTATCTTATTATTCTATTTATCTCTATTAACATTTTATAATTAAAATTTAAGTGTATAACATTTATTATAACCACTTAAATTTTATTTATAAATTCAATTTATATTATATATTATCCAATTACATATTCAACTTCTGAATGATTTAGGTAAGTTGTATTAGAATGTAGTTGAACAATATACAAATAAAATTTTCCCAATTCAATTATTCAAGTTTAAATATTTATTCCAAATTTGGTTTTATTTATAATTAAAATCATCCTTTAACAAAATTTAAGAATTAGATTTCCGATTAACTTTAAACAATTTAGAGATATATATAATATGTTTATATCAAATCAAATTAAATTTTAAAATAAGATACTTATATATATATAAATCAAATTATACTGAAGAAATTCAAATCAAAATATTTTTCAAAACAAAACCGTAGCAAAGCTACAGAATGGTTTCTCCACTTCGAAACTCGAAAATGAATGTCGATGATGCGGCCGCCATCACCGAAATTATTTTCCAACGACAAAGAGAAGAGCACTGATTTCAACATTTTAAAATTCTTTGAAAACGGTTTCTATTTGAAAATACCTTCAATAATATACATTTTAAAATTTTTAAACCAAAGCTTGAAATTTTAGGAAATTAAATTCTCAAATTCTTACTTTAAATTCATTTAAATTTCTAAGTAAATTTATAAACCAACTTTTATAATTCCATTTATTTTTATGTTGAACAAATAGTGAAAATCAAATAATACCTTTCTGACAACCAATTCAGTTAACAAATTCAATTTCAGAAAATTTTTACTTATAAAAAAATATAATCATACAAGATTATTTTATTTACCAAATTTCGAAAATACTATTGTGTCAGTTTACTCTATTCAAGTGTTTTGGAAATCCTATCGATAGCGTTGATCAGACGAATCTATCGGAAACCCAAATCAACATCAACAACTCAAACAACATAGTATATATTAAAACATTTATATATTAGTTTACAAATACATTTCTTTGCTCGACGATACAGGAACGAATTTTCAAAATAAGGATAGGGTTTCAAATTTTGATGGACTCAAACCAAAGAGAAATTTGATTCGAAGATAAGTTCGAAACAAAGATATGATGATTAATAACAAAGTAGAAAGATTGATAAATCTATATAAATCGCGGGCAACCTTAACAGGGTCAACCGTGACTTTAAGAATAAGATCAATATAGAATTCCGAGGCAAATCGACATTGATCTCAAGAGATAGAATTCGGCATAACCAAAGATGTCAGCATCTAAACCGAGGATATATAAATCTTCGGTGAATCGATGCTATCGTAAAAGAGTTTTACCCATTTACAAATCAATTTGAGATTGACGGGACCGCCAACTCATTATAAATATCATTCGAAGTGGAGTTATTGGATACTCCAGAATTGAAAGAAGATGAATAGTGAGGGACATGAATGAATTTTGGAACTGTAGGGAATGTTCCAAAATTCAAAGGAATCGAGTCAAAAGGAAGAGATTGAAACTCGAATGAGAGTGATTCTGTAAATACATTTACCCTATATGCTAAGTTTTGCCTAGAGCTACCAAAGCTCTGATACCAACTGTAACAACCCGCTATTTTGGACCATTCGCATCCGCACATGTCGGACTTGAATAATTCAAAATACAGAATTGTTAATTTAAATTGGCAAAACTGAGCATATACAGTAAATAAATAATCACAGATCACAGACACAGAGTAATAAATGCAGCGGAAGCAAAAGATAGTAGTCCATGAAGCTACTATATACATATCAGAGTTAAATAAGGTACAACAGATGTCTCGAATACAATAATCAAATAAAATATCAGAATACATCACTGGAATCAACTGGATATCTGAAAGCTGGATAGATAGCTGGATCTCCAAGCAAAGCTCCAACTCCAAAGGTGAGTCTCGAATACTGGTATACTCAGTCTGACCTGAGCGTAAAGCAAAACACAAAACACTCGAGTCAGGATTAACATTCTTATATCAATAAATCCAACTCAAATGAAATAGCAATTGAAATACAAGTAACTCAAAGGATGTTTGGAATAACCATCCTTTAAGGATCCTTTAAACTATCTACTAGGTAGTAGTATACGCTAAGTAGATAATGTCTATCAGTAATATAAGATATCAAAATAGTGTTAAGGCGTTACCATTATCCCCCTTAACACATTTTATACAAGCGTTATAGTCTATACAGCACTGTAAACTCCACCGTAAACTAGTGGGATATCAGGGAGTACTCCATAGGTATAACACAAAACAAATTCGTAGTGGGCGTGTATAAAGGGATACAAGTATGACAAGGCACATGAGGCAATACCCAAGGTAGTGAAACTACCGTTTGCCTGATCCGGACTGGTGAGAACGCATCGCCGCAGCGACCGCAACACCGCGAAACAACACTCCCAAAATCAAGGGTGCACCAATCGACAACAAGTAATGAGTAGTTTTCGAAGAAGTGTGTTCGCTCGAGGTAGCTGACCTCCATTTGGCCCGGCACGGCTCCTGTTTTAGTCATTTCCAATTTGACACAAGTGTCAAGGCTATCCATTATCGATCTCTTTCTTCAGTCATCACGTACATCATTTCAACCACTTCATTCTGGATCACACTCCGCGTGTAGTTATTAAAGTGGTTTTCGGTTTAGACAGTGAGTATGTCCCTAACCGATTCCGGTCTTTTTAATAACTTTCGTGATTATTACACCGATTGGTCGTTTATTCATTTCAAAACCAAATCAATTTCAATCTCAATTAAAATTTGTAAATCAACATTTCAATTGTCTTTCTAAATCAATTTCCATAATTTACGTTTCAAAACTTCCACATTCATAATTTCAAAACCTGATAATTCAATTTCAATTTCTATTTAAAACAATTCAAATATTGATTCAAGTTCGTATATAAGTTTCATTCCGAAATCATTTAAATTAATTTAATTTAACATTCAAATCAATTTAAATTCATTAATCGATTTCATTAAATATTCGTTAAGTTAATTTATATTCAAAACAATTTCTATTAAATTTCCAATTCACTAAATCAATTACTTAAGTTCAACTTCATTATATCAAAACCTCAAATTGAATTAAATTAGATTCGTCAAATCAATTCTTTAAATTACAAGTCTTACATTAATTTCAAAGATCACATTTGCATTTCTTGATAAAGAAATTCAATTTCAAATATTCATTTACTTAGTTACAATTTCAAAGCTCAATTAATAAAGAACTAAATTTCACTAATTAAAAGTTCAATTTTTAATTATCAAATGATTCAATTTAATTTAATTATTAAACAATTCAATCTCATTAAATTATTAAATAATTTCAAAACTTAATTCAATCATTTCTTAAATTAAACAACATTCTTTCATCAATTTCTTTATTAATATTTCATTTCAGATTATTAAATATTCACATTTAAATTTCATAAAAATTCAATTTCCAACTTCGTTTCAAAACCATATTATTTATTCAAATAAAATCTTCATTTTATTTTTAAATCAAATTATTGACCAATCGGGTTTTATTTAATTCTCTATCCTAGGTCAAAGTTCAATTTGGTTATTTATCATTTCAACCCGATTCCAATTCAATTCAAAATCAAAGCATAACAAAGGGAACTTGCAGTGTGATAACTGGGATGGTGTCAAAGTAAATAAACAAACAATAACAACAACCAATATCAATCCAATAATCAATTCAAATAATCCCGAAATAATCGTATAAATTCGCATTGTTGTTTGTGCAAATTAATATAATTATTTCTAGAATCTACACTATCATTTCATGCAGATTAAAGATTATTCCACTAATTATTTATACGGTTTTTCACTTGTCATTCAATTACAATTTTATACTACAACAATTAATCCAATATACGTCGATGGTTCAAAGTGTAATTATCACTATTCTACATGTCAATTAATTTAACAATTAAAAGGGGTCATATTCAACTAATCAAATTTAACATATAATTCAGTTTTAAAATTGTTAACTATCCTATATCAATTTCAATTCTGCATACTATTAATCACTTAACATTAACAAATTAACGTCCAATATAAACATCGAACAATCAATCAATTCTTAGCCAAACTAGATTATCATTTCATAATTAACAGTTAATGGTGTAAGATGTCATAAGTGAACCGATACAGGTGATAGCATATAAAACAGTGTAAATAACTAACAACAGCATATTTCAATTGTCGTTTCAATTGAAATCAAATTTAATAAATAAAAGAACATTAATCGTGAGTGATTGCTCACCTTTCGAGGTTAGAGAGACTAGAAGATGACACGGACATGGATACCGCAAATCGAAAGCTGCTGCGATTAATTTAGATATTAGTGAGACAAAGCACGGCACGATGAAACTGGATTCGATGGAACAAACATATAAGTGGATATATATAGACTAAAACCCTCATTTAATTTAGACACATACTGTAATAGAATATATATATAATATTGTAAACCATTGTCACATTTAAAACACATATAAAATTTAGAATAACTTTTATTATTCCTTTTCAATATTCATCAAATAGCATTTAAACATAATGCATATATATATATGTTAAGTTTTTACAAAAAAAAAACTATTCCAAATCATAAAAAAACTTGTTATATACATTACCAGATTAATATATATCCAGGAAAGAGTTCAGCTAGTCTCGATCACAATACAGACCAGTGGCTTCAAAAATGACATCAAGTATACAGTACACATTATAAGTTTATAACACAATATTTAACTATATAACTATTCAGCAGACATCACTTATACACACCTACAGGCATGCCGAAACTGATACCTTATATACCAATATATAATATAATCATATATAACTAATATACGAATAAAATACTGTACCAAATATAACTTACTTTATTATTAATAAAACTCACTACTATAAACATGTATATATGCACGCATAATAACCAAAAGAGGCTGGGCAATATATTATACTGTAAACATATAAAAGCTGAAGTATTAAGACCCATACAAAAATCTGGATCTGCAAATATAACTTTTAAAATCAAGCATATACATATACACTTAACATATTTATAGTATATTATCTAAACCAAAAATTTCCAGGGACAAAGGAACCTGTAAAGCAGCAAAACTATATATATATATATATATATATAGTATATACTTCTCTAAGCATTCATTAAAATTATATATACATACACTTATACGAAACCTATATAGTATAAATAGAGCCACAAATAGACATGCGTGTACTTTTAATAAGATATATATGTTATGTACAAGACTAGCTGCAAACAATATTTCAAAATCATTCCTACAGACTAAATTTTTTTGTATATATAATTTTTTTTTTGTATATATAAATCTTATATTTTATAACAACAATATATACAACACTAACTTATATAAAATATATAGTATGTAAATAACTAACAACTTGTAGACTTTATATATATATATAACAAAACTTCAAAACTTTGAACACCTAACCAAAGATATACAGCAAAAAATTTTTTATAACAAAGATAATTCTATACGGTTGCAAGTATATCACTTATATTACATATATATAAATAGGTACCTGTTTATAAAACAAAAGAGAGAAGGCCAAGCTGGAGAAACGTGGGGTGGCACTCACATGGGGAAGCTCGGCAACCTGTGTGCATGGGAAGAGGTTGCTCACGGTGTACGTGGTGAGGGTTGGCGGCTGTGGAGGGGTTGTCTCGGCCAAGCAGTGGATGAAGCACGGGTTTGGGGTGGCCGTTGGCTGTCATGGAGAGGTAGAGTTGTTGTGGCTTCGGGTTTTGGCATGGCAAGGAGGGACTGTCGGCTTCTCGACATGAAATGGTGATTGTGGGCTTTGGCTCGGGTGGAACAGCGGTTGCAAGGGTGTTTGTGCGCCTGCTATGTGGTAGCACGTGGTGGAATGGTGGAGGAACTGAGGGAAGGGGAGATGCGTGAATGGATGGGAGAGGGACGGAGCGGTCGGCGTGTGGGGAAGAAGTGGAGGGAAGGGATGCACGCACGAGGGTGGAGAGAGGCACGGTTTCTCGGCCAAAGGAAAGGGGGAGGGTGGACGAAAGACTGGAGGAGGAGAAGATATGAGAAGTGAATAATATAAAATGGGAGAGGAAAAGAATGAGCTGTCACCTTTATTATCATATGTAAACGAACATGCAAAATTGCACCAGAAACAAAATATGAACGACCAATGAAAATGAGTGAACCAACGCATAAATGTCATAGGGAATAGATAAATTACAGCTTGAATTCCGGGAATTGGAAAAGGCTAAAAGCTATTGATTTTGTATGGTAGAAATTTGAATGGTCACTAGAAGTTTAAAGGTTTAAACGGTATCGATATGGAGACCGTTATACTGATTTCACAACACACCAGGGTTCGAAAAACAGCAATGAATATACCGCTGAAATTAGCACGACAAGATGATCAAAACGGTATACAAATATCAGTGGTACGATTGAATTATAAAATTTCGAATTTTCTACTACGGAAAATGCAAGAAAAATGCAGAAGAATAAGATCGACGGAGCTAAAGAAGTCCGAATTTTGAAAAACGACGAACTGACGTCTTGCTCAGAAGATGGTTTAGAATTTTTCTATGTAAAAATATTTAGGTTCCGAAAACCTTTTATTTTCATCGTTTTTTAACTGATTAAATTGAAGTAAATTTACGCGCGAATTAAACTTTCGTATTTTCAGACGAAAATTTACCAGTTGCTATGTTTAACTAGACGCATTCCAAATGTCAAATTTATATTTCAAAATTTTATCGTTTAAAATTTCGCAAAATTTCAATTAATAACGTTATTAAAACCAGTTAAATTTACGGGTCGTTACAGATGGAGATTGGTTTTAGTGCGGCGTAGCGATGGAATTTCTTCGATGAACGACAATCAGCATTTTGGGTTCGCTAGTGGGTTGTGGGTGATCGGAGACGACGAGACATGGGGCGATGGACGAGGCGAGGCTGGGCTAGGGAGAAGCTCGGTGAACTCCGGTCGTGTAGGGGCGGTGAACGACATAGATGAAGTTGCGTTTGTTGCCCAACCTAGAGCATGTAAATCGCGATGGGGAAAGATGGATGAACGGCCCAGATGGAGTTGGATTAGGTTAATTATAAAGTTAAATATTGTAATTAAAGAAATAATTATTTTAATGAAAATTGAATGCTTATAAATGTATGACTCTTTCATACGAGATGTGATTTAGACGCGGTCATTCGCTTTGAACTTGTTACAACGAATACTGCCTCATGGAATTGGATTGGTGGCAATTGGAGCTAGTAGAATTTTATGCTAATTTCGAACGTCGTTCAAATTTAGACGGAACTAGAACACTTCGACGATAACTAGAATTTCGGCGAGCTAAACTCATCTTTTGGGTAAATCAAAAAGATATTACAATATTGTATAGTAGTTATAAATTTTTTGATTGCTTGTTTGGATGATTTACTGCTTGTTCAGTTGGTTTGAAAATATCCCCGTCCCTGGAGCGGACGACCTTTTATATGTACCCCCGTAGTAGCAGATGACCCGAATTATATGATTATACATTATATGTGATGCATGAGGACAGGTTGGAGGGATCCATCAGGATTCGTCACTACTGTTGACTTTTATATATATGTGCTGATTTATATGAGTTGTGATGCAGGGGGACAGGTTGGAGGGATCCAACATGATTCCTCACCATATTGATTTATTTTCAATAATATTCCTATTAAGTGATTATTGAATATTAAACCTAATTGTTTGACACTATTGGATATGACATTGTTACATGTTCAAAAGCTAAAAACCCTGTAGTGATAGAAAATTAATGTCAATATTGGTTAAGTGCTCTTGTGATTGTTGGCCTGAATTTAGTATTTTGAAAAATACTATCATACCGTTTTGTTTTTGAAATGGTTGTGTTTTGGAGAATGATTTCAAATCCAACCTTTTAAATTATCATTTCTAAATCATTTAGATATGCGTTGAATTTATTTACTATTATTTAATAGTGACATAAGTGATTTAACTATTATTAAAAATGTTTTAAAGTTATATATTTATATTTAATAATGTTTTAAAGTTATTTATATTTTAATATTTTGAAAAATCAATTGTTTAAATAATTATTAGGGTTTGAAATTAATAATAGTAGCTGGAAATTTATTTTTATTATTTATAATAATGGTAAAGATCAATTATTATTGTTTTATCAATAATGTCTTGAAATTATTAATTATTATTTTTAAGATGTTTTTAAGTTAATAATTATTATAAATTTATAACGTTCATTGCTAATAATAATTATTATATAATAGTGTTTTGAAGTAAATGATAAACTTTTTATTTTATAAATGTTTTCTAGATTTATAATTAGAGTTTTATAAACAAACTTGGGTTTTATAAGAGGAGTTTTATAAATGTTCTGAAATGTATTAAAGAGATTATAAATGATTTTCAGAGATTTATAAAATAGTTTATAAATGGTTTTTAGAGATTTATAAAGGAGTTTATAAATATATAAAATAGAAATCTTTCTCAGTGTTTTATGGATATACTTATACCGTTGAGATAAGTATATGAGTACATTTCGAAATTGTGAAGAGGTAATATTTTGTGAATATACTTATACCGTTGAGATAAGTATATGGATATTTTTCCAAGTATTGAATTATAGGGATCAATTCAGGAATCTTTGAAAAAGAATTTTGATATAGGTATTTAAAAAGTGATTTTAATTAATGAAAGATTAATTAAAGAGGTTAGTGGTTGCTTATGTGCTTAACCAATGTTGGTTTTCCATTTTGAAATAAACCCCTGAATTAAATGTTTGTTTATTTGATAGTTAAATAACCAACTATCAAATCTGGTCAATTCTGATTTAGGAAGTACGATTATAAATTCGAGTTCCCCGGTGAGGGCTCTAATACTTACTTCCATAAGAACTGAGGATGAGTCAACCGGAAATTATCGGTTGTTGGTTTGGAGAGACCGGGATCGGATATATTATCCAAAAACCACTTCGAACCAACATATGCATTTGGGTGAAAGACACCTTGAAGATGATGAAACTGAAGATGGAGCTCTTTGAAGTGCAAGCGATGCTTGCTACTAATCCCGAGGGTAATTCCAAAATAGATGTAGTAGAAATAATGCCTTCGGTTTATTTATATCCTGATCAAATTGTATGGATGAATACTGGCATTGCATTGCTGCCACGAGGGCAGTGTTAGCATTCCAAGTGGGAAGTGCTATATAAAAAGGTAAATCGTAGCCTCAAGCCTCATCAACCGGGAATGACTAAAACCGGGGAGATGCAACAATGCTAAGTGGGTCGCTACCATTAGGGTATGATCATCCCTATTTAGAGTCGATTTTATCCTTCATCTGTATGCTTGGGCCAATTAACCAAGGAGTGATCATATTCGGTACTATCCTGTAAGGGGTAGGCCGGTTCTGTGTTGGCTTGTAACATCCCGTATCTGGAGGCCAAAAGCTAAGCGCTATGAATGCTGCAGTCATCCACAGTATTAACTTCTGGTGATGAAATACGGAAATGTTAATGGTATCCATAATATCAGAAGCACTTGAATATGAGCAAAATCATAGATTTTCAAAAACAACAATTTTCAGTGATTAGATTTCAACAAATCATATCCAAGTTACAGAAATCCCAAACATATTCCCAGGCATTATCAAATATAATTTACAACAATACACCAAGAGTGACATATGAAGATGCCCCCTTGGATGATCAAAGCAATATATACATAATTGTCTTAATACATAGCGAAAATAATTTTAAAACAGAATCCCTAAATTAGCTATCCGTCGGCCACCTGCTCGTCTTCAGATGCTGTATTCGCCAAAATCTGCTAAAACCTGAAAACCTAAACCCTGAGCCTACTCAAATCAAATTATAAGCACGCGAGAGTTTAAGGGGAAACAAAAACTTCGAGTCAGACTTAAAGCCTGGTATGCAAATATATGTTACATCTCAGTTTACTGATAACTTGTGAGACCACGCCGCTTAGCGGAACCAGTTTCCCCTCACTAATATCTCTTTACAAAACATATATTTTGCTAATCCTTTCCTACAACCAAACTGGTTAATCAACTGATTATAATAATAATATACCAATATCTATTATGCTAAAACAGGAAATAAAATAGACTATCTGTCTAAAATCTAAACTATCTGTTCTTTGCTGGACTATCTGTCCTAAATTCTAAGCCAATTGCTCTTTTCTAGACGATCTATCCTAAATCTGGTTATACCAAAATAGCAATATCTTTTATGCTAGATAATGGGCTACCTGCCCAAAACAGGTAAAAAGGGTGGACTAACTGTCCTTAAAAATTTAGCAAGATCCGTTATGCTAATAAACGAACTATCTGTTCATATCAAAGCTGACTACTCTTTCTGGACTAATTGTCCTCTGGGTTGACTGCCCGCAAAATGGACTAACTGTCCGAATTTAAATGAGCTGACTACCCGAATTTTCTTTTGGGTTAACTAGCCTTCAAAATATCTGAGCTAACTGCTCTACAATATCTGAGCTAACTGCTTTTTAAACATTCCTTGAAACCTTTCTAAAATGATTTAATTCGTCAAATCATATATATACAAGGAAAATACATCTTTTTCTTTACTCTAAGCTACTTTTGCCATGTTATATATACTTTACTCAAAATAATGTTGATGATGTTCAATAAGGATTGTCTATCCTTTAAAATAAGTTAAAGTCCTTAATAACTTAAAACACTTAGGCTATCTACCTAATTCTTATATTCGAAATCTTTGTTTAAAACCTTCAAACAACCTTTCGAAAACATAGAAGGTAACTCCTTCAAAATCATTCATAAAACCCTTCGAAAGTATTGAAGGAAACTCCTTCATATCCTTTTATAAACCTTTCGAAATCATTGAAGGTAACTCCTTCTAAACCTTTTAAAAGCTTTCTTTTTCATAAGCTTTAAAACATATGACACTTGCCTTTAAATCCTTTAAACCTTATTCTTTTGAAAATATAGCTAAACTATACCTTTTGAAATCAATGTACCTCAAAATCTTTCGAAGACATTGGGTTCAATTTAAAACAGGTGTAAAACCTTTCGAAACCAATCAAAGTTAACTACTTTGAAACCTTTAAAATATTTTGACTTAAAACATTTGGATTATGTGAAGGGATCAGAAAAACATTGGAGTCGAAATCAACTGCTTCGAAACCTTCATAAAACCTTTCGAAATCAAACCCTTTTGAAATCAAACCTTTCGAAATCAAAACCTTTCGAAATCAAAACCATTCGAAATCAAACCCTTTCGGAATCAACCCTTTCGGAATCAAAACCTTTCGAAATCAAACCTTTCGAAATCAAAACCTTTCGAAATCAAACCTTTCGAAATCAACGGAGAGAAGCGACAAGTTTTAGAAAACAAAAGATAACCTTTGACTCTATCTACGTCGAAAGGTTAGGGAGCGACAAATATGCTTCCGACCTGGCCAAAAGCTATACCTTTCAACTTTGCCGAAAGGTTTCAATTAAAACAAGAAAGAAAACCAACAGAAACCTTTTTCTTTTAAACCTTTTTGACAATTTCGAAAGCTCTTTGTCGAAAGCTAACAGGTGTATTTTCTTTAAAACCGAAACAAAACATCGTCTCTTTTGAAAGCTCTAACCTTTCATCCCTAAACCTTTCGACTCCATCCAATCCATTACGTACCAGTTGCCTAATACCTTGTGCATTGGTATTTGACCTAGCCGAAAGGTTTGATACCTTTCGACCTTGTCGGAAGGTCTGGAATGAAGGTGGAAGCTCTTGCTAAAGGAGTTGAAACAATGAAAATACTGTTTGAAATAGTTTTTTTGTACCCCACCTGCCTTGTTTGTCTAAATTTGATTAGTTGCCAGAATTTTATATTAAAAAGTACTGCCGACTTCCTTATTTGGAAATTTGAATAATTTTAAAAAAGCCCCTTTCTTCTTTATAATTATATAAAACATTTAAGTCCCATACCTTAAATAATTTTATATAATCATCAAAACACCTTGAAAAATTCTGGAAAAATTCCAGAAATTAAATTAATTTGTTCTCTTCAGCATATAAAAATTTCGGATCAAAACAATAATTATTTTACCCATAAATAATTTTTATAATCCAAATTAACCTTTTCTTCTTTAGAAAATTATAACAAATCCACAAAAATTCAGAAAATTTTGAAAATTGAAACCCATCTCTAAAATAACTTTTTAGATCATCATAAAAATTCGCAATGCTAACGGATGTCATTTAATAGGGTTTTCATCTTAAAACATGTCATAAAATCTATATGAACATACAAAAATCATCAACATGTATATATAATCTTTTATCATTCGAAAACATGGCAAATATTTGCAATATCATTCAGAATTAACCTTAAAACCGAAACAAAAAATATTTAGAGATGTAAACGTTATTCACCTTCGCTTTCATGATTAAGGAGCATGCGATTTGAATGAGTTTGATTTGAATTTGCTTTCCTTAAGCTTCTCTTTTGTTTCCTCTTCTTCTTCCTTTTTTAATGGTGGCCGGCCAAGCTTTTAATTTTTGAAAATGAGAATGAACGTGTTTGTGGAATACACGACCTAAGGATAACAATATAAGAATGACCTCTTTCCCATAATACCCCTCCTCTAATTCATTTTAACCCTTTATTAAGTTTATTAGTTTAAAAAGGCACGACTACCTTAATTAAATCAAATCTCAATCCCCTTTTCAACACATTATTTTGTTTAGTTTATCTAACTAAATCTCCTAAATAATGTTATAAAAAATCTAGGGTGTTACAGGCTCCCCTTCTTAAAGAATTTCGTCCTCGAAATTACAGTAAGACTCAAAACAAATAAGAAGGTAAACATACCATCAAAACAAGTCAGGATAAGTATATCTAATCCTGCTCTCAACCTCCCAAGTACAGTCTCTGTCATCGTCACTACATTGGGCTTTGACTAATCTTACAGCCTTGGTTCTAAGCCTCTTCTCATCTCTCGCAACAATGTGAACTGGCTTCCTCACTATGGTCAAGTCCGGTTCTACCACTAAATCATCTTGCACTATCGGTGCAATAGCAGTCTCCGGGTCTCTAACACACTTTCTGAGATGAGAAATATGAAAAACATCATGGACACCTACCAAACTGCTCGGTAACTCAAGTCTATACGCGAGCTTCTCGATCCTCTCAAGAATAGGAAAAGGTCCTATGAACCTAGGAGATAACTTCCCCGACTTCCCAAATCTTAGCACACCCTTCTTCGATGATACTTTGACGAAAACCTGGTCCCCAACTGAGAACTCCAAATCTTTCCATCTCTTATCTGCATAACTTTTCTACCTAGACAGAGCCTCCTTCATCCTATCTCGAATGACCTCAATCTTTTCTGCAGCTTCTCTGACCAAATCTGGATAAAGAAACAATCAATCCCCGGTCTCCAACCTACAAAGGGGAGATTTGCATGACCTTCCATACAAAGCTTCAAACAGTGCCATCCCAATACTAGTCTGATAACTATTATTATACGAAAACCCGACTAGATGCAGATGGTCCTCCCATGATCCCCCAAAGTTCAGAAAACAAGCTCTCAATAGATCTTCCAAGATCTTGTTAACTCTTTCCGTTTGCCCATCTGTCTGCGGATGGTAAGCGGTACTCATCATAAGCTTGGTTCCTAAAACTTTCTGCAGACTCTCCTAAAACTCGCTAGTGAACAAGGAATCTCTATCACTAACTATGCTGCTAGGAACTCCATGTAGTCTAATCACATTCTTCATGAATAACCTTGCTAAAAAAGGTGCCATCCTAGTTGACTTAACTAGAATGAAATGGGCACTCTTGGTCAATCTGTCCACTATAACCCATATACTTTCATTTCCCTTGTTCGACCTTGGCAACTCGTCTATGAAGTCCATAGAAATAGAATCCAACTTCCATACTGGAATATCTAACGGTTGAAGCAAACCACTCGGTTTCTAGTGTTCGGCCTTTGCCTGCTGGCAATTCAAGCACTACCTAACACAAAAACTAATATCCCACTTCATTCCTTCCTAGAAGAAACTCCTCTTCATACATCTTGGTACCTCTAGGATGTATAGTGAACTTCAAACGATGACATTCATCTAAGACTTCCTTTCTTATGTTTCCTACACTCGGAACACATAATCTTCCTTTCTTTCTCAACCACCCATTCTGGTCAAGACTAAAATCGTTCAAGTCATCGCTATTGGTTCCTTCCTTTAGCTTACTGATCCGTTCAGCTAACACTAGATCCTCCATCTTCTTAGAAGCAATTCGTTCGATTAAAACTGGTTGAACTTCCAAACAAGACAATACAACTGTATCACTACTAGACCCTGCCTCGGATCTCCACTGCACTTTGCAATCTTCTAATGCTTCTAAATCTTTCCACTTAGCCATCATTTCCAACACTGCATTCTAACGCTTCCTACTAAGTGCATCTGCAATCCGGTTGCCTTTCCCTAGAATGTATCCAATCCCAAAATCATAAGCGGCTATGAACTATAACAATCTCTGTTGTCTCATGTTCAGCTCCTTCTGAGAGAACAAATACTTCAACGACTTATGATCTGTAAATAGCTCAAACTTTCTCCCAAAAGGTAATGTCTCCACACCTTCAAAGCAAAAATCACAGCAGCCAACTCTAAATCATGCGTTGGATATCTGACTTCATACGATCTAAGCTGTCTAGAAGCATATGCAATCACTTTACCTCTCTGCATCAGCACAGCTCCTAATCCTGTTCCACACGTACCGATATAAACTACCAAGTCCTGATTCCCTCTAGGACTACCAACACAGGTGCATGAGTCAATAAGTGTTTCAAACTCTGGAATGCTTCCTCACACTTATCGGTCCACACAAACTTCACATCCTTCCTCGTTAGCCTGGTCATCGGTGCTGCTATTCGCGAGATATCCTTGAGGAATCTCCGATAATAACTAGCCAACCCAAGGAAACTCTTAATCTCGGTTACTCTCTCGGGTCTCTTCTAACTATTCACTGCCTCGATCTTAGTTGGATCTACTGATAACCCTTCCTCCGAGACGACATGACCAAGAAACTTCACCTCCTTCTTCCAGAAGTGACACTTCGAAAACTTCTCTTTCAGTTGATGCTGCCTCAGCGTCTCAAGCACTACTCTAAGATAAACTTCATGCTCTTTTTCATCCTTAGCGTAAATCAAGATATCATCTATGAAAACCAGCACGAACCTATCCAAGTGCTCTCAGAAAATCCGATTCATCAAATCCACAAAGAAAGCTGGAGCACTCGTCAGTCCGAACGGCATAACTAACCATTCGTACGATCCATATCTGGTCCTGAATGCTGTCAAAGGTATACTATCCTCTGCTACGCTGAGCTGATGGAAACCCGTTGCCAAATCCAACCGAGAAAATACCTTTGCCTTACTTAGCTGGTCGAACAAATCATCAATTCCGGGCAATGGATATCGATTCTTTATCGTCTTCTCATTTAACTTACGATAATCGATACATAACCTCAACGATCCGTCCGGCTTCTTAGTAAACACTGCCGCTGCACCCCACGGCAAACTGCTCAGCCTGACAAAACTCTTGCCCTCTAAGTCCACCAACTTCACCTTCAACCCCCTCATCTCTGATGGGGTCATCCTTCTTGGCGGTCTACTCACTGGTTCTGCTCCTGGAACCAAATCTATCCAAAACTCAATAGCTCGTTTCGGTGGCAATCCAATTACAGGATCAAACACATCTGCGAATTCTCTAACCATGAAAACTCGGCTCAACTCTCATCTGAATCCAAAGCACCCAACAAAGAAAACACTGCACTGCTAGAACCTCCTATCGTGAAAACAATCCGATCGCTACAATCCGGGTGACTAAGAGATATCTTCTTACCCTGGCAAAACATCTTAGCATCGTACTTACTTAACCAATTCATACCTAGGATGATCCCAAACCCCACAAAATCAAACACATGCAAACTACACTCAAAAGTATGACCTAACAGGTCAAACTCAAACTGGTCATACCTCAACCCTAGAGTTGGATACCCTCCTATTGGATTCGCAACCCATAAGAAAGTAACTAAATATGTGGGCTCAAGGTTAAGCTTATCTATCAAACATCTAGATATAAAAGAATGTGATGCACTAATATCAAATAAAAAGCTAACAGACATACCATGAATCTGGAGCGTTTCCCCAAGAACTGACTTTCATTTCTCCTAGGCTGTTGGTTTGGAAGCGGCAAGCTCCAGTGCATACACCTTGCCCCTACCATCTCTAACGGGCTCCTTGCACTAGTTCTTATAATGGCCTATTTGGTTGTTAATTGACGAAAATTCTATCGGATTAGAAAACCGTCAAATATTTTTAAATTAAAATATAACCGTAAGTGCACGGCGTACACTTGTAGTACGTGGCGAATACGGGTCGATTCGCAGGGAATTGATGATTTTAAAAATTTATTCAATCAAATTAAACCAAAGTCGAGGGATAATAAACTAACTAAAAAAGGTAAGAACAAGCTAGAACTAAGGAGAATAAAATATGAGATTAAAGAGCAATTTAGAGGTAAATCCCCTCTCAGGATCACATAAATCAACATAATGAAATTATGATCTCTTTTTGGTCATTTGTGAGTTTAGTTGATGCATTTATCATAAGCATGGCCTAATTGTGTTATTAATTAACACACTTAAACCATCAAACATTAATGCACCCTCTAACCCACTTACTAACTTCAATGAAAATGATATGAAATTAAAAGTAGAATCTATTTTAAGCATGGCTTATTAACTATTGAATTAGAAACATAAACCATCAAATTTTGATTCTAAATCCACTTCCATTACCATGATCATATGTAGATGAAGAGGTAATTAGTGATTCATATGACTAAGCATAGCCTATTTGTTTTGAACAACATAAGCTATCAAACTCAATATTAAACACAAAATCACACAAACATCCAACTTTCCATTAAGCACAAAAGAGACATAAATGAGAAATTATGTTGCATCTACATGATTCAAGAGAGCATCATTACCCCTAAATTGTAGGGATCAACCTCTCATTTGTGTTATTATGTCAACACTAGTAGAAAGCAACATGAAATAAACAAAAATAAAAAGAAGGGGAAAATGAAAGCTAATGGAAAAGAGAACTAATCTAATTTCATAAAATAAAAGAGATCTACACTACAACATGAAAGGAAATAAACAAGAAAATGAAAAGAACATGTATTAAATTGCATAAAAAGTTACATGAAAAGAAGAAATGGCTAAGAAGCCATGAAAAGAAAGAGAGCTCTCATTTTATTTTCCTAAGAGAAGCGGCTAAGAGAAGAGAGCCTAAAAGAGAGACTAAGAAGAGGAAGGTTACATGAAGATATGGGGTATTTATACAAGTGTTAAACCCTAATTCATATTTTTGGGGAATGCCTAAATAGCCCTTGAGGTAGTGTGGTGGCCAAGTAATCATTAACATCCACTAATCTCCCACTTAAATGTACGTGAAGCTTTAATGTCCTTTTATCATGTGCTTAGCTCCTAATTGAAAATCAAGGTAAGTGGGTGGGGTCCTCCATGATCATCACTTTGAATTATTTCCCTCTTCATTTGTTCTCTTCACTCTTGTGCATGCATATATTATCATGAAGCCACTTGTAAAATTCATTAAATTTCCTATAAAACAACATAGAAAATTCCAAGTAAATTTTCAGAATTTAATAAATGCATAAAAATGACCATTTTACCCCTATATGAAGATGAATATGCGACAATTTGAAAATAATTTGAATTTTGGTTTAAACAAGTTAAAATACCCGATATGATCATTTATTTAATTTAAATAGATTAAATATGGTGGTAAAAATATTCACATTTACGTGCACATCAAATACCCCCACACTTATCTTTTTATTCGTCCTCGAATAAAGAAAAACTAAGATAAATCCGTTTTCATAGGGAGCACGATTGCATTGAGCGTATGCAACAAGCCGTTAAACCTCTGGGTGTCCCCAGTAGGATGAGTGTTGTCTCTTGAGGGTTTTCAGTGGATACTACCCACAAAATCCAAATGCAGGATGAAAATATTTACAAAATGCAAGATTTATTTACGAAGATGTGAATGCAAGTTTTTGAAAATATTTACGAATGAAGGATTTACTTTTAAATTAACAAAAATAAGTTAAATATAGGTTTGGTCATTATCTTGAAATTTAAGTCATTAACTCGTCAAAATTTCCAACAAAAATTAAGTTATCATAACAAATATACAATAGTTTAACTCGTTGTTTCAGTTGATAACAAAGTGTAACCATGAAATAGGTCCTTAGTTGATTATCAAAGTTTATTAAAGTGGTATTTCATTTCATTTCAATAACAAATCAAATCGAATAAGTTAAAATAGTGCTTGGATTTCATTTGCTTACTCCCTCCATTTTTTGAAAATTTTATTGATATTTACAATATTTACATATGCCTAACTCAGATAAACTGAGGCTAGATATATTACCCATGCACTGACTTGCGGACTGATGTAAGGGGAATACAGAGCATGGCGAGTGAACACACGAGTGTGAACACCTATTGACTGTAGGCATTATTAAAAAGAATTTTTATATATATACACCTAGCTCAGATAAACTGAGGCCAGATATACCGATCGTGCACTGCCTTTCGGGCTTACGTGAAAAGGGTATAGAGCATGGTGAGTGAATACACAAGTGTGAACACCTATCGACCGTAGGTGTTAATAGAAAATATTTACATATATACAAATGTTTTGTTTTTTTATATGTTTTTTTAATTTTTTTTTGAAAGAGAGAGTTTTGCAAAATCATCTTAGCACCACTTAACTTAGAAGACAAAAAAAAAGTTATATCCTTTACTTTAAATCAACCACTTTTTTTAAAACAATGATTTTGAATTAGGATATATTCATAATTATCACGTATGAACCTTCCTATATACTAGTTAAACTATCGTTATTTGTAATCAAACTTCATTTTTATTTTTGTTAAGACAAATAAAGTTTCAAAAATTTCATTTTAATAAGACAAAACCATATATTTTCCTAAAGTGTTTCTTTAAAAATAAATCAAAAGAACATTTGTTTTTGCATTTTTTTTCTGAGTTTTAAAAGAAAACGTAAAAATAAACCATGAATAATAAAATAAAAATGAAGATCAGTCTCCCCCCACACTTGATTTTGACTGTGTTCCCACAATCAACCCAATTGGAAGGAGAAAAATAAAAACATAACCTTTATTTAAATGAAAATGAAAAGATGATTATTTACATTACATCAGAAAGTATATCGTTAAAAAATAAATGAAACGGTCTTCCAAAGACCGATTCATTTGTCTCATCAAAAATGTGAGACACGACTTAAGCTCAGAAAACCAAATCATAAAAGGCTTCGAAGTTGAATGTGGATTTGGAAAAACGAATGTCGTTTTATTGAAAATTGTGCGAGTTGTTTTGTTTTCGATGATTTCTGGGGTCGATAAAACAATTGATTGAAGTTCAAGTTTATTTTCACCAATTTGAAATTCAATCTTATCATTGAAAACATTTTCAGAGTTATTGATTTCAAAATCAAATTGGTTATTTTCATCTTCCCCGTCGGAATTTAACAACTCGTCATCCAAAAGTCCAAAAAAATCATGTTCATTAAATTCGTCTTCCATTGTTGGATTATCAACAACTTTAATACATGTCTCAAGTTCAAAATCCCAAGTTGTTGTATTCAAATTTTCAAATCGAGAAAAGGAAGATCGAATTTTAAATTTGGTTCCACACCCTCAAAAGAGTTGAAATCCAACTCAATTACCGTGTTTTCAAACACTTCATTAAGATTATTATTTTCAATTTCAAAAGTTGTTATTTGCAAATCGTCGATTTGGGTAAAAGATGGATTATCATTTGACTCGTCATACGTTGGAATTTGATTTTGTTGTTCACGTTGTTTCATATAAGTTTCAAACAACGAATCCGTGTGATCATCGTAAATTTCGTTCATTTGTTCAACAAAATCCAATTTATAATTATTAGCTTGAGGATTTTCGATTTGGATTTGTTGAGAACAAAAATTTTCACTTGCATCATAGTCGAGATGATTCCTATTGCCAAAATTATTTGAAAAGTGGATCACATTTTCGTTTTGATTTTGAAATTCATTTTGGAGTTCAAAATTGAATTGGCATGGGTTATACTCGAAATCGTTTGAATTTCGAATTGAATTCAAATTTTGATTATTTTGAAAACTTTGATTTGAATCATTGCCCAAATATGAATTACACAAATCATTTATCATTTGATTTTGTTGTGTAGAGATTTCAAGTAATGACAAAATGCTCTTTTCAAGATTTGAGAGTTGGTCATCGTTTTGAAAATTTTGTGGTTCAAAATTTGAATCATTTAAGCAATAGTTGTTGTTAATATATCCATACGAATTTGGAGTGAAATCATATGGATTATATTGATTTTCACAACTATTGTAAAATTCACGTAAGTGGGGAAACTCGGACATTTTCAAGAATGTTTTTGTTTTTTATTGTAAAGGAAAAATATTTACAAATAAAATTTATTTTTCAAAAAGGGAAATTAATTTTTGTTTTTTTTTGGTTTTTCAGTTTTTTCTTTGTTTTTTAAAAGGTTTTATAATTTTTTTTTGGATTTTGGGTTTTCTAAATTTTTTGGATTTTTGAAATTTCAAAGGAAAAGGATTTAAAAATTTCAAGGGAAAAGGAATATTCACAATTTTTTTTAGTTTTTGATTTTGAAATTTATTTTTAAAATATGCATGAACTAACGCAACTAAATGAATGCAAGGGTTAATTACAAATGATTTATCCTAAGTTAACCCAAAATTGTATAATCACACATTGTCTTAGATAAACAAGATAGTTCCCAACCAGGTAACGAGCAGGAGTTATCGGTGCACCACGAATCACCGTAGCAATGTAGCCGAAGGTTTAATTACCTTCAGAGAAACAACCACTATAATATTTACGAATCACCGTAATATTTATAAATGGTTATTACTCTGCCGTAGCCTAGACACCAAGAAATTAAATTGTTCGAAGAAGACAATTTGCCAATATACAATTAAGAGTTATAGTTATTATTAACCAAGATTCTAACATGCAATTCAAAGCAGAAATTAAACGTGTAATAACAATGCGACTACTAATGAATTTGTTTTTGTTTTTTTAATGCATGCAAGCAACAATGCAATTCAAATGAAAGTAGAGATCAAAGCAGCAATTTTTTTTATCCAACAATTTATTTTTGGCAGTAGTTCTTCTTCTTTTGAAACTCCGCTTTGGCAACCTGAAATAAAAACAAAATATATACAATTTTTTTATATCAAAGAAAGACTAAAACAAATGAAAAAAATAGAATAAACTAAACCCAAACAAATTCAAAACAACCCCACCTTATTTTTTAACAAATTCCAAAGTTTTTTTTTGGGAAGGAAACTAAAAAGTGAAGTATTACCTAAAAAAAAATTTTTTTTAGTGAAAGAAAAACTAAAACCAAGCAAATCAAATCAAAACAAATGAGAACAACACCAAAAAAGAGAAAACAAAACAAATTAAAGTTGAAACAAATACATACAATTGAAACTTGTTTTTTTTAAATAGATAAAACAAAACAAAACTAAAAGATCTTATTAAACTTGATGTGCAAAGCAATTTTTGTTTTGTTTTTAAAGATAAACAAAAGCCTAATCAAATCAAAGTAGAACTTATTTTTTTTTTTAAAAAGGTCGGCCCGCAAACGCAAATCCAATTAGCCCAACTAAGTAATATACCAATCTCTTTGCTTAAACAAAATTTTACTCCTCTCTCTTTTTAAACCGTGAACTGAGAGAAGAAAATAAACAAATAAAAGGGAAATCGCAAATCAGATGCAATTTGTGGAAATCAGGGAGTTGCAGTTCGAGTTGCAAATTTGGTGAGGTGATTGCACTGGATACGTAGGCGCAAAAACTTGTTCTTGGTTCGAGCAGAGTTCGAGAGTGCTCAGGTGTTCGATTTGGTCGTCGTGTTATTGCGAGTTCGCGGTGGTTGCCGGAGGATTGGAGAAAGCGATTGATGGAGTGGAGGCGCTCGAATTGCCGTGGGGAATTGCGATGGGTTTGTTGGCGATCGCGACTGGTGATTTTGATGCAGTGGTCGAATTCGATTGTAAAGTGGTTTCGCAGAGGCAATTTCGCGATGGACGTAGAGTATTGAGGTGTTGGAGGATTCGATGAAGGTCGTGGTTTTGAAGTGGCTGGTAAAGTACTTTCGGTGGTCAGCGATGTTGAATTGGCAGTGCAAGCAGATGGAGATGCTGGATGTGAGGACTGCTGTGTTGCTGTGAGTGGTTTAAAGGGTTTTCTGGTGGGAGTTGTGTTGCGTGAAGGTCGCGTGGTGGTTGATGGCTTGGGGTTGGAAGTGATGTAACAGTGTTGAGGCACTGGGTGATGTTTGTAGTGAAGGTGAAGTTTTTGTGGCAGTATGGTACTACAGTTGTATATGGTGTTGATGGGTAGGCAATGGAGCTATTGTGATCAGAAAGGTGACTGTGTCGGTGATATGGATGAGATGAAGGTCTTGTTTGGTTCGAGCTTGTGTTTGGGAATGATGAAATGTTTGTTTGGCAGTTTTTTTTGCGGTGAATGTTTTGTTTGTTGAACGGCTTATTGCCAAAGATATGAAATTGTTATGTGTAGATGTATGGAGTTGAAGTGGAGTGGTGTGCAACTGAGTGGAGTCTGAAACAAGTCTGAAAACAATTGTTTGAAACAAGTATGGCACAGTTTGAAATGATGTATGTTTTGATAGTTGAAGATGTGAATAGTAGCAATTGTTGTAGTAGCACTGAGATGTTGAATGAAGTGATTGTTACCATGGAGTTGAATGAATGTGTGGAAGGTGATGGTAGTGGTGGGTAAGACTGTTGGTTGGTCTGTGATAATGTGTCAGTGTATCAGTGTGGAGATGAAGTACTTGCAGATGGTTAGAAATGTAGGGATATGTAAGATGGATGAATGGTGGTATTTGGAGTGGCCGAGGCAGTGCACTGTTGATGTAGTGAAAAGTAGTAGTGCAAAGTTGTTGAGGAATGGTTGGAGTTGAAGTGTAACAACCCAAGATTTTTGCAAATATTTTTAAATTAGAATTTTTTTCAAAATTTTATTTTTAAAACATTTTAAAAGTGTAGTTGTAATTTTCCAATATTAGTTGTATTTTGTTTACAATTTTTAATTCTAGTTTCAATATAATAAACTATTTTCCTTATTTATTTTCTATTTTTCCTAAGACTATTTATTTATTTTCATTTCTACTTTATTTTGTTTTAACTTTTATTTTGTTTAATTGATTTTTATTTGTTTATATTGAATTGAAAAGAAAGTGGAAATTCAAAGAGACAAAGTCTTTTCATTTGCTTGTGACTTTTCAATTGCTAGTCTTTTCATTTGCTTGGCCTTTCATTTTCTCTTGTTTGGCAGTACATTTTCATTGCTTATTCACGTGAGAAACTCCTCATTCTCTTCAAAATTCACAGCTATTCTCATTTCTGAAAAAAATTGTAAGTTAATGGCTTCCTTTTCCTACTTTTTCTCTTCATTTTTCTTTGTATTTTTGCTTGATCTCTTTAGCTTTGCTCGGCCATAACCCTCCACTCCTCCACCGACCACCACCATCACCTTCCCCTCATCATCCACGACAACAACCACTCCTACCCCTCTGACCAGATCAGGACGTGATCACCATATGGACCAATCACTTCAAAACTTTGCAAAAAATCCTTGAAAACTACATTGCCGAGCCATTTGCCCATCACCCCTTCATTTTCACTTCAGCCATCACCCTAGCACCACCACCACTACATGACATGACATCTGACCATCACCTCCTACCCCTGACCTGACCTGTAGTGGCATGGCCGAGCCCAAACATGACCATAGGCCGAGCCTATGTGTAATGACCCTAAAATAAAATAAAATAATACATATATTTATATTAGAAAATTCTGAGATATATATAAGTATATATATATATATATTGCATTAAAACAGAAAAGAATTTGGCAATGAATAAAATTAAATGAGAGCTTCTGTTTGATAAAATGCAAGGAATCAAGGTAATTAGAAGAAAAAAATTGGAGCTCAAAATAATATAGTTTTATGTTCAAAGAATTATGTAAATATATATACATTTAATATATATATATGGGGTGTTTGCTGTTTTATATGAAGATAAAATAAAATGAGGTTTAATATAAAGGTTTATATGTCTTATAATTGTGCCAGAAAATAATTAGCATAATATATGTGATTTTTAATTTAAAAAGGGAGTTGACTGATTTGACAAAAAGGCAGAAATATATATATACATATACAGACTCAAATAAAATTTCCATACCATATTTATTCTAAGCAAATAATTTGGGTAAATGATTTTACATTACAAAGTATGGTAGTATGTCTGATAAAATGGAGGTAATAGATAGGTAGGAAAAAAAATATATACAAAGTAGATTTTCAGATTTCCTTAAAACTTATAAAAAGAAATAATAAACTAAGGATCACATGCTTATGGCATGAGTAGAAACGAGTCATGAAAATAGTATTGAGTGTCTAAAAATGCATGATCCCCGAAATAGCTAATTAAAGTGTGCATTTCCAATTTATGATCACACAGAAATATGATGTGAACATAAACATCTAAGGGTATCAGGGGAATTACCCATTTTCTAAAACCCTAGAATGGATTTATAAATAACTGCACATAGCCAAAACCATCACTCTCTCAGGATCAAAACAAAAATAAAATAAATAAGGAGAAACACTAGCTTGAGGCTTTGGGGGATTTGCTGTTCTAAGAAATTAAGGCAGTAAAAAGGAGAAACATTATGTGAGTATTTATCTTTTGTATGCAATGGCATTAAGTCCTATTGCAGGCAGCCTAAAAATACTATGAGTTATTTGAATCTCTGAAATGATTTGTTATGGGTGATATGAGTGTTTGTTTGTGCATTTTTGTTTGGAGCATTGATCTATAATTTGGCTTTCAGAGTTAACATGTTTTAAGTATTCTTGTTCTATCATCATTAAACATGGATCAAGATTAATAGGGGAACATGGGGCAGAGTCAGAAAATATGCAGGCAGTCATATTTCTCTGATATAAAAGAGAAAAACTAAACTGGTCACTTGGGGGTAGTCAATGATCTGCTTACTTCAGGTGGAAGCAAGTATGTGCATGGTGCAACAGCACCCTGAGGCCTTTGTGTGTTGGAATAATTTAAACAACCTGGGAGTTTCCATCACAATGCATACATAGTGTTCATTTGACAAGGAGTTAAAGACCATGAAATAAATGGGGGTAGGGGTTTAAAAATCTGGGTTATAAACTTTCAGATTTGGTGTTAGATTTAATCAAGTTAAACATTGTTCATTGATTAATTTGCTGGGTGGAAATTTGGAGTATAAAACAGAGATTACTTACCCAAGTTTTGATGAGGATGAATTAAAAAATTTGTACACATGCTTAATCTTAACTGACTGTTGTGCATTGTTTGATTTGTTGAATGTGGTATTGTGTCTTTTTGAATGAACCAAAACATGCTAAGTATAAGACATGTTAATCTAGGAAGGCATTGCAAGATTACTACAATTATGTACATATATACAAAATTGATAAATGCTCATACCAGTGTAAACTGACCCTTTTGGTTGCCCTTGCAATCATCTGGGTGTCTCAAAAATTATTTGGGGCAGCTAAATGATTTGCTTGCAGGAAATTGAAGTTGGCTTGATGAGTAAAGAAGGCATTGGCTGCTAGTATAAATAAGAGAGACTTGTTTTAAATTTGCAGTTGCTTTGTAATGGAATTACTAGACAAATTCTATTTTCTGCAATTGAAGTACTTGTAGGAAACTTTCTAAGTATTTGAGGATGAAAACTTGTACTTAAGTAAAATTCATTTTGAGTGATATATGATGGAGTTTGATTTTTATTGATGTTGTGATCATCTGATTTGAAGGAAACAAGGGCATGGGTATAACACATAAATATAAAATGTGAATGTAATGATCTCTGGTTTTATTGCCTGAGTTTATTCTATGATTTTCTTTAAATAAAATTATAATAGTTTTGACAAGATTTGAATAAGAAATATCCAAGTGGAATAAATGTATGCATGTCAGATAGTTGATACTGATAATGTATATGTATATATATTTGAACCTCTGATTTCTATTGTTTATATTTTGTCTTATGGGAATTGAACTGCTAAGGGGATTTAATTTTTTTTGAAATGAACTCTCAAGATTTTTGTAGAATATTCAAGTGAAATGAATTTGTGTATGGCAGGTAAATGATACTGGCATGTGCATGAATTCTGGAAACTTGTATAAATTTGAGTATTTAAATTTTCAGAAAGATCTTTGAGAATAGTAGACTTGAAAGGTACTGAATTTTTGATAAATGATTGAACACCTATAAGAATGATTTTTCCAGAAAACTTGAACTGGACATAAAAAGGCTTGGAAATTTAGGAGTAGCACTTTGTAGAAGTTTGTTAACATGAGGGATATGGGTTTACAAGTGGTAAAGGAGGGACTATGGCCGGCCTAGATGGCCATGAGTCAAACCCTTGGATGCCTGGAACCACTTCATTTCAATCAGTGAAGTGTAATGTGCTTCCGGGACAAATTAAAGAAAACACCAAGCAGCCCTTATATAACTCCAAGCATATCTCACAAACCACCAAGTTTGTAGGTCTGCATCATATTAAACTTTAAAATGCTAAAAGTACTCTCCTAATCAACCTAAAATGATAAATGGAAATAACTTATGAGTAGTGTTATGTGTATACCTGATAACACTGATAAGATTAAGGAAACACTATGTTTGTGTTAATAGAATTATTTAGGCAGATTAATATTTATAGTCAGATAAAAGGTTTAAGTGTTGTAATTGGCTAAAATACACCTCTGGCAGTAGAACAAGATTCAGAAAGGAAATAAATGGCTTGTCAATAGATTGTATGATATTTTGTTTTCACTTTGATTTAATTTGACTCTGATATATATATATATATATATAAAATAATAATAAAGGAACAATTGTGTATCATCAAATATATAATTGGTTTAATCTTTGTATACTGATATGATTATATTAGTAATTCCAGGGTCTTAGGAAAAATAGTTGGAAACTATATAAAAATTTAAATATAAAAGTATTTGGGGTTAGTGGTGAGTTCCTCTTGTATACCAAAAAAAAAAAAATTCTAAGCATTTTAGGATGAGGGTCACCACAGTTGGTATCAGAGCTATGTTTTAAATAACATAGTAAATGTTGTTGTATTCATATGGATGTTTGAATGCATTGTTTGAACTGTTGGTGTTGAATGTTTTTGCTGTATGTCAAGAAATATATGTGTGTACATGTGACACATGCACAGTGTGCACAGAAATGAAAATGAACCAAGTAAAGACACCAAAAACTGATAGGGGTAAATAAACTAACATAAAAATCATATTTATAGCATTATGGTAGGAACAAGGCATCACACAGGTGCAGGATCATCACGTGAGCCACCTGTGATGAGCATGGAGGATTTTGTGAGAGCTTTAAGGGATGGAATGGCACCAAGGCAAGACAATCCTCATGAGAAACTCTCCAAACTGCTTAAGACTTGTACCACTTTGGGAGGAAAGGATTTTGAAGGTACTGAAGGAGCTATAGGTGTTCAAACTTGGATAAAAACTATGGAGAGGGTCTTCACAGATATGCAAATCAATGACCAAAGAAAGAGACAGATAGCTTCAAGGAAATTGAAGGGGGTTGCACTGGATTGGTGGGAAGTTGTGACAGCAGGAAGACAAGAGGATACCATTACTTGGAATAATTTCAAGGACATGCTTGAGGCCAGATTTGTCCCAGCATCTGCCAAGGCCACACTACTTGAAGACTTTATTAGATTAAGGCAAGGAAGTATGAATGTGAATGAATACACTCAGAAGTTTGAAACTTTATCCAAGTATGGACTGGTGTTAATAGGGAATGCAGAAGCAAAGAATGCAAGGTACATTCAAGGCTTGAACCCTAGTTTGTCAAGGGCAATGTTGCCATACAAGGACAAAACCTTTGATCAAGTAATTGATCTAACTCTCTCATTTGAGCAACATGACACTGCAAGAGAGAAATTCAGGAATATGAAGCTCAACAAGAAGAAAGGTGGTCAGAACAAAGTGCAACCTTATGACAAGAGAAATGCAAGTAAAGGAGTTAAGAAAGGGGAAGGAGCAACAGCACCTGAAAGCAAGAAGTTCACTCATTGTTTTAATTGTGGAAAAGCTGGACATTATAGTAACCAATGCCCTGACCCCAAGATACCCAGAGGAGGATGATATAATTGTGGAAAGATGGGTCATCTCAAGAAGGATTGCCCAGAAACCAATAGGGGAACAGCAAGGGTAGGAGCTTTGGCAGCAAATAACACTGGGAATGTTGGGCAACTTGAAGGTATAATTTTTATTCATACCCAACCCATATCAGTAATATATGACACTGGTGCCTCACATTCACTAATATCTTTGGAAATTGTAAAGAAGTTAACACTTGCATGTGTTTCCATTGATCAGCCCTTGGTTGTACACAGTCCCATAGGGAGTCATTGTATGTTGGGGATGAAGTGTTTGGGTCTGAAATTAATTATAGGGGGTTATGAATTTAATTCAGATTTATATACCTTAAATTACCCTGGTATTGGGATTATTTTGGGGGTAGATTGGTTAATGAGAAATAAAGCAATTTTAAATTTAGAAAACCTTACTATCTCTTTGGAAACAAATGAAGGCAAAAGAATTACCATCTTAAGTGAAATAGCAAAGAATACATGTTTTAATAAAATTTGGAGTATTAATGAAGTTCAAAAGGAATTAAAAGTAGAGGAAATCCCAGTAGTAAATGGATATATAGATGTGTTTGGAGAAGTAAAGGGAGTTCCTCAAAACAGACCAGTTGAATTTAAAATAAAATTAATGCCAGGAACAAATCCAATCATTAAGAAGCCTTATAGAATGGGTCCAAAAGAGTTGGTAGAATTAAAACATCAACTAGAAGAATTAGAAGAGAAAGGATTTATAAGATCAAGTAGTTCCAGTTGGGGTTCCCCAGTGCTATTTGTCAAGAAACATGATGGAACAATGAGGTTGTGTGTAGACTACAGAGATTTAAACAAGGTGACTATTAAAAATAAGTACCCACTGCCTAGAATAGATGATCTATTTGATCAATTGCATGGGGCTAAAATATTTTCAAGGCTAGACTTAGCCTCTGGATTTCATCAGATGAAAGTTGCAGAGGAAAGCATTGAGTACACAGCCTTTAATACAAGGTATGACCTTTATGAATTTCTAGTAATGCCATTTGGCTTGACCAATGCTCCCTCCTATTTTGTAGACTTGATGAATAGAATTTTTAGAGACTTTTTGGATAAGTTTGTCTTGGTGTTTATAGATGACATATTAATTTATTCAAAGACAGAAAATGATCATGCCATGCACCTACATTTAGTATTATCCAGACTTAGAGAACATGAATTAAAAGCCAAGTATTCAAATTGTACATTTTGGCAACATGAAGTAAAATTCTTAGGACACATAGTGTCACAGCAGGGAGTAAGTGTAGATCCAAGCAAGGTCATTGCAGTTCAATCATGGAGTAGACCCAAAACAGTGACTGAGGTGAGGTCATTCTTAGGTTTGGCAGGGTATTATAGGAGGTTCATCAAGGATTTTTCAAGAATAGCTGCACCAATGACCAAACTAACCAAGAAGAACCAACCATATGTGTGGACTGAGCAGTGTGAACAAGCTTTTGAGAAATTGAAGCAAGCATTGGTGGAAGCTCCTGTCCTACAAATCCCAGAATCAAATGAAGGAATGGTTGTATACACTGATGCTAGTGGGTCTGGGTTAGGTGCAGTGCTTATGCAACATGGCAAGGTAGTGGCATATGCATCAAGACAACTTAAACCCAATGAAACCAAATATGCAACTCATGATCTAGAATTAGCTGCAATAGTGTTTGCACTAAAACTACGGAGGCATTATTTGCTTGGGGCAAAATTTGAATTATTCACAGATCATCAAGCATTGAAATATTTATTTTCTCAAAAAGATTTAAATATGAGGCAAGCAAGGTGGTTGGAGTTTCTGGCTGCATATGATTTAGATATATTGTACACTCCTGGAAAAGCTAATAGAGTAGTAGATGCTTTGAGCAGAAATCATGTTAGATTAGCCAGTTTGATGATTGGTGAGTTTAAAAATCTTGCAGTGCTTGGGGAGGCAGATATATACAGTAAGGATGCAGTGAATTTTAAAGAGCATGGTGATATGGTGGAGTATGGTACACTGGGAATAATCACAGTGAAGTCTAATCTGGTGGAGAAAGTTGGTAGCATGCAAGATCAAGATCAAAGTCTGAAGGAGAAGAAAGAAATGTTATTAAACAACATTGAGTCAGAGAATTTTAAAATAGATTCCCAAGGTTATTTGAGGAAAAATGATAAGCTTTGTGTACCAAACATTGCAGAATTGAAGGAAGAAATCATGAATGAGCATCACAAGACCAGGTACACCATACACCCTGGTGGTACTAAGATGTATCATGATTTAAAAAGAGGCTACTGGTGGCCAGGAATGAAGCAAGCAGTGGCAAGATATGTGGCAAAATGTTCCACATGTCAACAAATTAAAGCAGACCACCAAAAGCCCTCTGGCATGTTGCAACCTTTGTAGGTACCTCAGTGGAAGTGGGAAAGCATTTCCATGGATTTTGTGGATGGTTTGCCTAGAACTAAGAAAGGCAATGATAGTATATGGGTAATTGTTGATAGACTAACCAAATCAGCTCACTTTGTTCCTGTCAAGTCAGATAGAAATGCATCTAGGCTTGCACAATTGTTTATCAAAGAAGTGGTGAGGTTACATGGCATACCTAAGACTATAGTAAGTGATAGAGACACTTTGTTCACCTCAAGATTATGGGAAAGTTTCCAAGAAGCAATGGGAACACAACTTTGTTTAAGCACTGCCTACCATCCTCAAAGTGATGGGCAAACAGAGATAGTGAATAAAATATTGGAAGATTTACTTAGAGCATGTGTGCTTGATTTTGGGGGAAATTGGGAGGATCATATTCACTTGGCAGAATTCACTTACAACAATAGCTATCAATCAACCATAGGAATGGCTCCCTTTGAAGCCTTGTATGGGAGACCTTGCATGTCTCCTGCCTGTTGGTTGGAAGCAGGAGAGGGTGTAATGTTGGGGCCAAATCATGTTAAAGAAACTTCCAACATGATTGAATTGGTTAGGCATAGAATGAAGGCAGCACAATCAAGACAAAAGTCTTATGCAGATAGAAAGAGAAAGCCAATGGAGTTTGAAGTAGGAGAGCATGTTTTTCTGAAAGTATCACCAATGAAGAAAGTGTTCAGGTTTGGAAAATCTGGAAAGCTATCACCAAGATTTGTAGGACCATATGAAATTATGCAGAGAATTGGTGCTATGGCCTACAGACTCAAGTTACCTGAGGAGTTGAGTGGTGTGCATCCTGTATTTCATGTTTCTCAATTGAGAAAATGGGTGCATGATGAAGGAGCAATTCTGGAGTCACCTACTCAAGTTCAAGTCCAGAAGAATTTGGTTTATACCAATGAACCAGTAGGGATAGTTGCCAAGGAAGAGAAAAAGTTGAGGAACAAGGTGATCAAACTGGTGAAAATCCAATGGAGCTTGGACACTAATGAGTGTACATGGGAGGTTGAAGATAAAATGAGGGCTAAATACCCCAGTTTATTTACTGATGGAGAGGTATGTCTAAGCAGCCTAAGATGATTTTTCTAAATATACTTATACATTGTTTGTTTTCATAAAATATGGGTATGGGGTTATGGAGTTAAAACAGGCTATGGATTAGTGTTTTTAATTGGAGAGATTAGGTGAAATTATGAGGACATAATTCCTTTAAGGGGGAGGGTATGTAATGACCCTAAAATAAAATAAAATAATACATATATTTTATTAGAAAATTCTGAGATATATATAAGTATATATATATATATATTGCATTAAAACAGAAAAGAATTTGGCAATGAATAAAATTAAATAAGAGCTTCTGTTTGATAAAATGCAAGGAATCAAGGTAATTAGAAGAAAAAAATTGGAGCTCAAAATAATATAGTTTTATGTTCAAAGAATTATGTAAATATATATACATTTAATATATATATATGGGGTGTTTGCTGTTTTATATGAAGATAAAATAAAATGAGGTTTAATATAAAGGTTTATATGTCTTATAATTGTGCCAGAAAATAATTAGCATAATATATGTGATTTTTAATTTAAAAAGGGAGTTGACTGATTTGACAAAAAGGCAGAAATATATATATACATATACCGACTCAAATAAAATTTCCATACCATATTTATTCTAAGCAAATAATTTGGGTAAATGATTTTACATTACAAAGTATGGTAGTATGTCTGATAGAATGGAGGTAATAGATAGGTAGGAAAAAAAAATATATACAAAGTAGATTTTCAGATTTCCTTAAAACTTATAAAAAGAAATAATAAACTAAGGGTCACATGCTTATGGCATGAGTAGAAAGGAGTCATGAAAATAGTATTGAGTGTCTAAAAATGCATGATCCCCGAAATAGCTAATTAAAGTGTGCATTTCCAATTTATGATCACACAGAAATATGATGTGAACATAAACATCTAAGGGTATCAGGGGAATTACCCATTTTCTAAAACCCTAGAATGGATTTATAAATAACTGCACATAGCCAAAACCATCACTCTCTCAGGATCAAAACAAAAATAAAATAAATAAGGAGAAACACTAGCTTGAGGCTTTGGGGGATTTGCTGTTCTAAGAAATTAAGGCAGTAAAAAGGAGAAACATTATGTGAGTACTTATCTTTTGTATGCAATGGCATTAAGTCCTATTGCAGGCAGCCTAAAAATACTATGAGTTATTTGAATCTCTGAAATGATTTGTTATGGGTGATATGAGTGTTTGTTTGTGCATTTTTGTTTGGAGCATTGATCTGTAATTTGGCTTTCAGAGTTAACATGTTTTAATTATTCTTGTTCTATCATCATTAAACATGGATCAAGATTAATAGGGGAACATGGGGCAGAGTCAGAAAATATGCAGGCAGTCATATTTCTCTGATATAAAAGAGAAAAACTAAACTGGTCACTTGGGGGTAGTCAATGATCTGCTTACTTCAGGTGGAAGCAAGTATGTGCATGGTGCAACAGCACCCTGAGGCCTTTGTGTGTTGGAATAATTTAAACAACCTGGGAGTTTCCATCACAATGCATACATAGTGTTCATTTGACAAGGAGTTAAAGACCATGAAATAAATGGGGGTAGGGGTTTAAAAATCTGGGTTATAAACTTTCAGATTTGGTGTTAGATTTAATCAAGTTAAACATTGTTCATTGATTAATTTGCTGGGTGGAAATTTGGAGTATAAAACAGAGATTACTTACCCAAGTTTTGATGAGGATGAATTAAAAAATTTGTACACATGCTTAATCTTAACTGACTGTTGTGCATTGTTTGATTTGTTGAATGTGGTATTGTGTCTTTTTGAATGAACCAAAACATGCTAAGAATAAGACATGTTAATCTAGGAAGGCATTGCAAGATTACTACAATTATGTACATATATACAAAATTGATAAATGCTCATACCAGTGTAAACTGACCCTTTTGGTTGCCCTTGCAATCATCTGGGTGTCTCAAAAATTATTTGGGGCAGCTAAATGATTTGCTTGCAGGAAATTGAAGTTGGCTTGATGAGTAAAGAAGGCATTGGCTGCTAGTATAAATAAGAGAGACTTGTTTTAAATTTGCAGTTGCTTTGTAATGGAATTACTAGACAAATTCTATTTTCTGCAATTGAAGTACTTGTAGGAAACTTTCTAAGTATTTGAGGATGAAAACTTGTACTTAAGTAAAATTCATTTTGAGTGATATATGATGGAGTTTGATTTTTATTGATGTTGTGATCATCTGATTTGAAGGAAACAAGGGCATGGGTATAACACATAAATATAAAATGTGAATGTAATGATCTCTGGTTTTATTGCCTGAGTTTATTCTATGATTTTCTTTAAATAAAATTATAATAGTTTTGACAAGATTTGAATAAGAAATATCCAAGTGGAATAAATGTATGCATGTCAGATAGTTGATACTGATATATGTATATGTATATATATATTTGAACCTCTGATTTCTATTGTTTATATTTTGTCTTATGGGAATTGAACTGCTAAGGGGATTTAATTTTTTTTGAAATGAACTCTCAAGATTTTTGTAGAATATTCAAGTGAAATGAATTTGTGTATGGCAGGTAAATGATACTGGCATGTGCATGAATTCTGGAAACTTGTATAAATTTGAGTATTTAAATTTTCAGAAAGATCTTTGAGAATAGTAGACTTGAAAGGTACTGAATTTTTGATAAATGATTGAACACCTATAAGAATGATTTTTCCAGAAAACTTGAACTGGACATAAAAAGGCTTGGAAATTTAGGAGTAGCACTTTGTAGAAGTTTGTTAACATGAGGGATATGGGTTTACAAGTGGTAAAGGAGGGACTATGGCCGGCCTAGATGGCCATGAGTCAAACCCTTGGATGCCTGGAACCACTTCATTTCAATCAGTGAAGTGTAATGTGCTTCCGGGACAAATTAAAGAAAACACCAAGCAGCCCTTATATAACTCCAAGCATATCTCACAAACCACCAAGTTTGTAGGTCTGCATCATATTAAACTTTAAAATGCTAAAAGTACTCTCCTAATCAACCTAAAATGATAAATGGAAATAACTTATGAGTAGTGTTATGTGTATACCTGATAACACTGATAAGATTAAGGAAACACTATGTTTGTGTTAATAGAATTATTTAGGCAGATTAATATTTATAGTCAGATAAAAGGTTTAAGTGTTGTAATTGGCTAAAATACACCTCTGGCAGTAGAACAAGATTCAGAAAGGAAATAAATGGCTTGTCAATAGATTGTATGATATTTTGTTTTCACTTTGATTTAATTTGACTCTGATATATATATATATAAAATAATAATAAAGGAACAATTGTGTATCATCAAATATATAATTGGTTTAATCTTTGTATACTGATATGATTATATTAGTAATTCCAGGGTCTTGGGAAAAATAGTTGGAAACTATATAAAAATTTAAATATAAAAGTATTTGGGGTTAGTGGTGAGTTCCTCTTGTATACCAAAAAAAAAATAAAAATTCTAAGCATTTTAGGATGAGGGTCACCACACTATGTTGCACTAAAACCTCTCTTTTGCCTTGTCCCTTTGTATTCCATGCTTGCAAACTCCATTCTCTTCACATCCCCATGTAGCCGTGCCTATGTGATGCCAAACCCGAGCCTTTACCACCAACAAATCATCATGGCCAAGCCAATAAACCCTTCATGGCCGAGCAAACAAGGAGTCATGGTCAAGCAATTTTGATTTCAAAGCTTGGTGATGTCATTTGTTAATTCTAATTTTCAATTTTTTTTGAAATGCAATGGGCTAAGGGAGCCCTGCCCATTTTCATTCCAAACAAACAGTTACAAATCAGCTTCAAATACATTTAACATTTCATCATGAATAAAAATGCTCTATTGCACAATAAACAGTATCTCTACTTTATGACAAAATTCTTCAAAATCAAATTCATCTCATAAGTAATTTCAGCCTTCTTAATATTGTGAAAAATTTCTTGTTTATTCTGCTATATATTGTTGCTGCAGTTTCCTTCTTTAATTCAAAAATTATGCTATTTCTTTCTTTCCATATATCATAAGCAAAAGTCTTCAATATAATCAAGAGAATTATTGCTTTCGGTGTATTCTACCTTGTAGCCCTGTATATATTAAACCATTCAATTCTTGAACTTTTTCCTGGCTTGTGAAAATTTCCATTAGCTAGAAGCCTGCACCAGATTTCATATGTATAATTGCACTCAAAGAATAAATGTGTATTTGTTTCAGGGTGATTACTACATAGTACACAGTCTTCATTATTTATTACTCCCAAGTACACTAATTTCTGCTTTGTACTAATTGCATTTGCCATTATTTTCCACAGTAGCGGATTTTCCTTTGCAGGAGAGTTTTCCATCCATATTCTTGAAGCCCATGGAAATATTTCATCATTTTTATTGTCTAAAAGGGCTTTGTAAACCAGAGAAATTGTATGTTTCTTTCCTTTACTTATCCATAGTACTTTAAGCTTTGCAGATGGTAGAGGCAGAGTACATAAGGATTGCCATAACTTTCTAACATGATTAGAACTACAATAAGGAAGGATTATTGATCCTTCAGCAATATAGGAAGAAACTTTTGCCTTTAAAGGAATTCCAGCCTGCATTTTAAAGAGTATGGTAAGAATTCTTGAATGATTATACCAGTTTTTGCCCAAGGTGTTGACCAGAATAATAGATCACTATTCTCTAAAGGATTACACTGTATCATTGGTAGGAAGGTATTTCTGAGATTAAGAATATTACGCCAACTCCAGCTAACAACATTAGGAATATTCATTGTCCAAAAGTTTTTATCTTTTATAAGATTTTTTGTTACCCACTGTGTCCAAAGGTCTTCTTTATTTGATAGTATTTTGTCAAAATAGACTGAGATAGAAGCAATATTCCATAGTTTTAAATTTGTTATACCTAGACCCCCTTTATTCTTAGGCAACTGAATCTTCTCAAAAGATATTGGTATCAGCTTTTTGGAAAAAGGATCACCATGCCAAAGAAATCTATTCAGAGCACTTTTAATCATTGATATCAATTTGTTTGGAAGAATATAATGTCTCATCTAGTAATTTTTCATTGCATTTGCAATACTTTGAATAATAACCAATCTACCAGCCTGAGTTAACTTTTTGTTTGGCCAGATGGCTAGTCTTTCAGTGATCTTTTCATATAGTGGAAGAATCAGATTTTGTAATTCTTGCAGTAATAAGTGGCAATACAAGGTAATTGGTATTATGTTGCATCTCATTTAGCCCTGAGTGAGCTATAATTTCTGCTTTCAAACTATCACTTAGTCCTGCAATTAATATGTGGGATTTTTTAAAATTAATCTTCAAACCTGTTATATCATGGAATTGCTTCAGTATCTCAAGTATTGTGGTAATATTTTTAATTGTAGGATTGGTAAAGATTACTAGGTCATCAGCAAATAGCAAATGAGTTATCAGTGGATACTTGCATTTTGGATGAAGCTCCAGTTTCTTGGAGTGTACTTGTTCAATTATCAATGAATTAAGGATTTCTATCACTATAATAAATAAATAAGCAGAAATTGGGTCTCCTTGACGAACCCCTTGTGTTCCCTTGAAAAATCCATTTGAACATCAATTTCTTGATATAGAGAAGTGAGTGGTTGATATACAAGTATAAATCCAGGCCAGCATTGGTTTTGGAGAATTCATTCTCGAGAGAATTGCAATAATTGAGCCCCAAGAAATAGTATCAAAAGCTTTTTGAATATCTAGTTTCAACATACATCTAGGAGAGATTTTTCCCATTCCATATCCTCTTATAAGCTCTTGTGTTAATAAAATATTATCACTGATATTTCTCTATGGCATAAATGCAACTTGATTGCTTGATATGATTGTGGGCAAAACATTTTATAATCTACTAGCTATTATCTTGGATAAAATTTTGTATAATACGTTGCAACACGAGATTGGCCTGAATTCTGCAACATTGTCTGGGTTAGCTCTTTTTGGCACTAGAGTAATATTTGTAGCATTGACACCAATTGGTAATTTATTATGAGAGAAGAAATATTAAACTGCTTTGATTACATCCATTTTAATTACTTTCCATGTATTTTGATAGAAGAATGCATTAAATCCATCAAGTCCACCACTACTATCAGGGTTTAGAGAAAAAACTGCCCTTTCAATCTCCTCAGATGATACCTCTTCAATCATCTTCCTTGCTTGCTCATTTTCCAAAAAAGGAGTTTGTATCTTATAGAGAGGGAGAAGATTTGGAATAATTGGATAAGGATTTGCTAATATAGAAGAGAAGTAATTAATGAAAGCCTTAGTAATGGATTCATCATTATCCTACATTACTCCATTCAAATCAGTTATGTTCATAATTCTCCCTCTGGACTGTTTTATTTTAATTGAATTATGATAGTATCTTGTATTCCTATCTCCTTGCTTATCATTAATTTCATGTAGAACTTCTTTTCTCATAGTAGTCTCAAATTCCAAAGCCTCTTACAATGCATATGATAAATCTGATTCTTGGCAAGCTAATATTGAATTCAATGGATCATGTTGGAGTTGCTGTTGTATGTTATAAAGCCGCCTTCTTATTCCATCAGAAATTTTTGATCCATCTCCAAAATTTTCTTTAGCCCAGATTTTAAGTTTTGTTTTCATTCTTTGTAATTTTTTCTTTAGAATATACATAGGATTACCAAATATAATTTCCTGCCAAACCTGCAAAACAGTGCTACGGAATTTTTTGTGGTTAGTCCAAGATTTATAAAATTTAAATGAGGGGTTTCTCCTTATAGTATTCTCTCCCCATGTTAAGATAATTGGAGAATGATCAGAGATGGTGGGATTTAAAAATTTACAAAGAAGAGTTGGCCATAGATTTATAGAATGTATGTTTTGAAAAGCATGATCAAGCTTACAAAAGGTTCTTGGGCCTTTTTTCCTTTTATTATTCCAAGTAAATTTAGCACCAACATAATTAATGCGACTGAGAGATGAATGGATAAGAGCTTGCTTCAAAGGAGTTATTTCTCTTATAGAAAGTGGAATACCTCCAGATTTTTGATCAGAAGAGAACATACAATTAAAATCACCAAGAATAATCCAAGGAAGATAAGGCTGAACAAGAGAAGAGAGGTTGGAGAGGAAAGAGAGTCTTCTGTCTAAACTATTTTGAGCATAAACAAAAGAAATTAAGAAAGATGTGTTTGAAGGTAAGGATATGGCATTAAAATGAATGATTTGATCATTTTCCATTAATTTTGTGAGCTTGAAAACTGTTGAATTCTAGAGCACTAATATTCTTCCATATGGAGCACTTTGCAGATTATCCTCATATGACCAATTTGGAGCAATATACTTGCAAGCTTTTTCAGTCAGTGACTTATTTAACTTTGTTTCACTTAAAGCAATAAGTTGAATCTTTTCATCTTTAATCAATTTCCTTACTTCAGTTTGCTTTGAGGATAAATGTCTTCCCCTTATATTCCAGTATGCAATATTGATGTTCATTATCATATCATATTAAGTGATAAAAGGGGAGTTGGATGCATTCTAGTATGTCTATTTTCGCTTGTTTGATTTGATATTCCTTTGATTGACAGTGGAGACTCTTTATTATTTTTTGGTTGAATTTCATCAATACTAAAACTATTTCCATTATTGAGATCATCTGTTGAATTACTGAAAGAAAATTTCTTTTTTCCTCTTTTTCGTTTTTTGCTATTAGATAAGGTCTGCACTACAGATGCTTCCTTTGAATTACAAGGTGGTGGAGGTAGAATTTGATATGCAGGTGGGGTTAAATTGATATATGGAGAAGTTATTTGCTCAGATTTATCAATATGTTGCTTTTCTTCAATATTGTCTAGTGCCATATTTGATTTGCTCTGAATCATAGGATCTGTATTACTATCTTCATCACTTCCACTATACAAGTTCGAGTTTGTTGGATTTTGCTGCTCCAACTGCTTATGTGATTCTTTCCTACTTATGTAAGACTTTGCATCCATATCTTTCACGCTGTCCAAAGTTGCACCATTCTGTAAACATACATTTTGTTTCCTGCATGTAAGGTATTGCTCATTTTCATTTGATTTCTCCCTTAAATTCTCATCATGCTGCAAGTTCTCAATTGAAACAATTGATTCTTTTATAACTGAGTTATCACTAACCATAATATCTGCATCAGAAATGAATCTTTTACTCGAAATTCTAACTTCCTGAGGATTTCCAGTCTTATGAGTAGAATTCTCATTACCTTTTATTATTTCATTATTAAATGGTTCTTCACTTAAATCAGATAATGCCATGAATTCATTTGTAGTAATAATGCTTCCAGCAAGGTCCTTTCCATCCAAATTTCTTTCCTCATTACTCAAACCTGTTGCTTTATTATCTAAATTAGACTCTGTTTCTTCTTGAACTTTTTTATTTTGATCCATATTTTCCTTCCCATTTCCTTGTAGAATAATATCAGATTCCTCATTTCCATTACTACCCCCTTTCATAGCTTCTTGTTATTTTTCCTTCTTTCTCCAGACTTTCAAGGTCTTTTTATTGTATTTTCCTATATATTGAGTCTTCATTTCCTTGTCCTGAATGATTTCCTGATTAACATATTCACAACGATCTATTTCTACATTATCACTTTTAGTATTCATACCTAATTGCTCAAACTTGCTTTTTCCAGCATAACTATTAGTTTCATGCCCAAACACTTTGCAGCTACAACAAATCTTAGGTTTCCAAACATAGACAACCTTAACATGTGGACATCTATCACCTAGTTCATTAATTGCAATAAAATCAGGTATTTCCTGATCAGGAGTTACCTCAATCAAAGCTTTTGCATACTTAAATCTTGTTAACTTTTTTGTATTATCACCAAGACATATCAAATTCCCAATATGACATGATAACTAATTAATTCCCATTAAAGTCTAAGCAATGAGTGGTATTCTATAAAAATGAACCCATATTGGAACTTTTTTAATTTGTTCTTGTACATATCCATAAGAAGGATTCCATGTTGTTATAATGAACATTTTTCCTTTGATAAAAATAGGATCAGATTGTAAAATATTCATTCTATCTTGATCATTCGAGAAATTAAAATAAAAGTTTTCATTATCAGACTTAATATCTACTTCACCTTTCAATCTCCAAACTCTTTTCAAATGATTGGCAACAGTAAGCAACGATAAAGATCCATCTAAGAAAACACCTACCAAATTATCACTCCAGTACTTAATTCCTTCTCTTTTAACTTCTTCAGGTAATGGTTTCAGTTTACCATCTTTTTTAATTTCAAATTTTATAGGAACAAAGACTCCAGCATTTCTTGGCTTTTTCTTGAATAAAGACGACCAATTATTTTCTTTTTCAGCAATCCTTGATACTTGCCCAATATTATTTTTCAAACTTCAATCAAAATTATCAGATAGAGGTGGAAATGATTGCATATCTGAGAAAAGAGTGGATTGACTCATAGAAGATTGACATGGTTGATCAAAAGGTTTAGAAGATGTTCGTGATGGTGAAACAGAAGATCGATGAAGAGGTGAAGATTGTCGATGAGAAGGATATTGAGGTGTAGAAGATGGTCGAAGAGATAAAGGATGTGGTGGGGGAATCAGAGGTGAGGGAGGAGGAGGAGAATGAGCAGGAGGATGAGGAGGAGAAATAGGAATCGGAGAAAATGGTCGATAAGATTGTCGATGTGGAGGAGATTGAGGTGTAGAAGATGGTCAATAAGAATGAGATGAAAGATGTGGTGGGAGAAACAGAGGTGAGGGCGGAGGAGGAGGAGGATGGGGAGGAACAGGAATCGGGGAAATGGAGTCCGCCATATTTTTGAATTCTAATTTTCATTTTTGTTTCAATTAATCTTTGTATTGATTATATATTTATATTGCTTTGTTTTATTGTTGTATACAAGATTAAAATCTTGGCTCTCTCCCCACTTGAATAAAAGTCGTGCTATCGTGCTTTCTGGATTTATTTGTGTGTTTCGATTTGCGAACTCCAGCTTTAAGAGGTGAGTTATTCACGCTTGACATTCATACTTATAGAATTGTGAAACGATAACAAGTGAATGTGTATAAATTGTTATACCATGTTATACCTGCTTGTGATATGTATTATATGATATTAACCTTGTTATAAACCTGTCACATCATCTGCTATGTTATATTCTGTTATATTGTTTATTTTATTCTGTTTCTCACACTGCAAGTTCCCTGTAGAATAGAATCACTATGGCTTGAAATGATACATACCCGAACGGACTTTAGAATAGGGAAAATCGTTATGGGATGAAATGATAGGCCTGAGCGATTTTTATTTATTTTTATTTACTTGGGATTGCGGGTTTGAAATGATAGAACCCGGATTTTCTTTGTAAATTACGGATTGAAATGATATATTATCCGTATCACTTGACCTAGGTTAGAAAATATTATACAGACCCGTGGTTATTTTATATATTTTTCTGGAAAATTTTTAAGTATTTTAAAATGTGAAAATATGATAATTTGATTTAAATTGAATTTAAAACGATTTAATAAAAGGTTAGCGATTTTTCTGTATTTAAAAATGTTAAATAAATGAATGGAAAAGTTGTGATTTGAAACATAACTTAATTTGGAAATTTGTGATTTGATTTTTAAATGGAAGTTTAAGTTAATTAAATAAAAATGGAAATTAAGTTTTATTTATGAAATGGAAATTTAAATTTAAGTGTTAAGGTAAATTGTTAAAAATGAAAAGAATGGGAAATGGTACACTTGAATTTAATAAGTGAAATTATTGTAAAATTCGATTTTATTGTAAAATTTTTCTTTATAAAATCATAAGATAAAGGGTATTTAAATGAACATTTTTGAAGTGGAAAAATATAATTTTTATAAGTTAAAGTGGTAAAAATTGAAGTTTATTTGTTTCTGAAATTTTATTATAAATCTGGAAATTGAATTAGTAGCACTTCAGAAATGCCTTCATTTCTGAAATTAACTTAAAATCTGAAGTAAAGGATACTACAGCACTTTGTAAGTGCACTGGTTGATGCAAATGAACTAAAGGCTAATTAACTAAAGGCTACTGCAGCACTTGGTAAGTGCTGTGGTTGCAGAAAGAAAATCTAAAATATTGAACTAATAAAAGAGCTACAGTAGCACTTGATAAGTGCTGTAGTTGCTGAAATGAGATTTTCAAATGTAACTGAACTACTGCAGCAGTTTTGTAAATGCTGTCTTTTCTGAATTGAATTGTTTTCAAATGTAATTGAACTACTACAGCAGTTTTAAATGATGTCTTTGCTGAAATGAATTGTTTCAAATATAACTTACCGCAGCATTTTTCTAAATGCTGCGAAAGCTGAAATCTTAATGTTTTAAAGCATTTAAGTGAATAAATGAGCTCAGAAAAGGCTAAATTTTTGGAAATTGAGTATTTGATTTAAAGGTATAATGACTTCACTTTTAAATGGTTTAAATGAAGTATTTTGATTTGAAATATAAACTATTTTTGAAATTTATAAACAAGGGTTATAATAACGATTGGTTATTAAAGAGACCGGGATCAGATATGGACATACTCTCTGTCGATACCGAAAACCACTTTAACAACTGTGTACGCGGTGGAGAACAGAATGAAGTAGGATGGTGGCGACAATCCTATAGGTATATTTGCGTGGACCCAACTTCCGTGAGTTGGCATAAGGTGGCTAAAACAGGAGCGATTGACGGGCCAATGAGGTAGCACCTTTGATCGGACACACTTCTTCGATACCATTCTATTACTTTTGTGATTTATTGGGTGCACCCCTTGATTTTTGGAGTGTGGCTCGAGGTGGGCGGTAGTGGCTGCTATGCGTTTCCACCAGCCTGGATGCGTAATTGGTATATCTACCCTGGCATTGCCTAGTTGTGCTGTGTCACCTACTATATCGAGCTTTACTACGAGTTTGGATTTGCGCCGTAGCCTGTGGAGTATTGAGGGTAGCCCTCGATCTGGGAGTATCCTAATACTGGATAGACTACTGGGACTATTACGTGTTAAGGGCTATATGGGTAACCCCTTGACGCTATTAAAAAGTAAATTTATTTTATAATTAGACATTATTATAATAGCGAATATTACTACATAGAAGATAGTTTAACGGATCCTTAAAGAATGGGCGATCCCAAGCATTCTTTAAGTTACTTGTACCTTTTATTACAGTTCACTTGAGTTGGTTTACATTGTATAAGTAAGTATGTCCTGACTCGAGTGTTTTGTGTTTTGCTTTACGCTCGGGTCAGCCTGAGTACCAGCTTTTGATCTCACCCTCTGGAGCTAGGACTGCTAGAGTGAAAGAGGCTATGCAGTAGGATCGTATAATATGGAATAGTGGAACGGTCTAGGTGGATTGCAATAAGTAGTAGTAAGTAAAGTAGAACCAAGACTTTATACTGGTTCGGACCTCTTGTCCTACGTCCAGTCCCTAAGCTCCTCTTAGGAATTCAACTAACCAACAACGCTCACTTAACCCGAAGGAATAGGTTTACAACTTACCCGAACAATCGAACGGGATTTCTTGCCTCAACTACCGAAGAGGACTTCAACTAGATACAAAAAGTATTTCCGACTTGTTGTGTTCTTGATAACACTAATGAGTCTAATTGAGTACAGTTTTCCTATAATCTTATCCTCGAGAGTATGCAAAGCGTTTGTGAAGATTTAGGAAATGTGAATTGCTATGAATCAAAGAGGTGTTATAGATAAAACAGAGATTCAAGCAATTAAAGTGGTTTGTGATTGCTTTTGAAAACTGGAAGTATGTTCAAGAAAATAGAGAGATTAAAGCAATTAGAATTGGTGATTTGCAAATGTTAAAACCATGTATTTATATACGTAGAAGAAATGCATTTGTTTGCTAGAGGTGCATGCAAGAGATGCTTCCATTTCCATTGGAGAATGGTTGCAACTCTTGGGAGGAAGAAGGTGTCCTTTCAGAAAAAATTCGCAGTAACAAATTCAGTCGACTGAGCAGGGATTTCAGTCGACTGAAAATTGTGAAGTAAAATTTTCAGGAACAAATTCAGTCGACTGAGCAGGAACTTCAGTCGACTGGTACTGTGCATGTTTGTGTATGTGTCACAGGTTCAGTCGACTGGTCATCCCTGTTCAGTCGACTGAACTACTAAATTGTGCACAGTGAATGTTTATTAAAAAATGAAGTTTATAAAATGTGTTCTAGTGTTTGTGCAAGCCTCTTGAGGATAGATTTTAACAATAAATCTAAACTAAGACCTATATAAAAATCATACTTATGTTTATCATTGGTCTTCATCGTTCTTCCTTTAGCTTTGCACATATCTCTTCCTTTTTGTTGAAGCACATTGTCATTGATCAAAATCTTAGCGTATCAACATTCTCCCCCTTTTTGATTGATGACAATACCTTATGTTTGTAGAGATGTAATTATCTTTCCTCCCATTGAATATATGCACTATCTTTCCTACAAAACATAGTTAGTTACACAGATTTCTCCCCCTTTGTCATCGACAAAAAGGAAGTAATAATATATAGAAGTATATAATTTGCAAGTAACAGAGCAACCATATGCAAATATAACCTCAGAGCGAATAATACAAACCATAGAGTATCACAAATAAAAGAAGGCTATTTATACAAGCCTTTGTAGAAATAGTTAAAAAGTTTCGGAAATCAAACCATCAAAAAATGTTCAAGGTTCCCTGTCCTAATCATAAGAGCCTTCACGATCTCCTTCAGGTTCTCGAATAACAGGTCCACCTATGGGTGGTCTAGAAGCTCTTCCTCCTTGGCCACCACTTGTTCCGCTTGTACTACTGCTTGTATGCTCTTCGGATGATGCCCAAGTGAAAGTTGGTGCCGGACGTTTGCCACGTGATGTTGAAGCGGTAGCGGAGCTTGAGCATGTGATGGCATTCCATAACTTGTTGAAGAATCCTTTAATTTTATCAAGCTTGTGATCTACCTTCTTGAGACGATTATCAAGAATTTGTTGATTCCTTGATAAAATCCCCAATGATTGATTGGTGGTAGTATAACCTGGCTCAATGATACGAATTTCATCTTCTTGGTCGAAAGGTTTTTCATGTGGAGCTTGTGGAGGTTGTTGTGGTCCTTGATGCCTAGCTTCCCATTCGGCAAGAGATATGATGCGAGGAGGTCTAGATGGGAGTTGCATAAGGCTTATAGTGCGTTGATTAATTTGATGAACCATTGTGATTTCGGAGTCGCATAATGGCGTATCAACATTGAGGAGAAGTCGCATGATATATTCCCCAAAATAAATTGTTCGCATTTTGCCATTGTTAAAAGTGAGAAATTCATCTAGAATTAGTTGGACTCAATTGACTTGAATGTTTCCCCAAATAGCGTATAGAGCTCGATAATTGATGGGGTAGACAATTTCATATGAGCCCGTTCGTGGAGTAATTGTTCTCATAAGAGCTTTGTGAAGGACTCTAGCTCTAGGTCGTAGGGAAGTGGATTTAAAATCTCTAATGTTGATATTATCATCCAAAAATTGATGGTTTATGTTATCTCGAATTTGTGGATTGAATTCTATCTCTTCAAGCTTTCTCCCTACATTAGGTGATCCTAAGATGTGTGCAATTCGATCTAAGGAGAACCAAACTTTCTTCCCGCACACCATACTCCAAACACTATTATTTGGATTTCTTGGAGTTTGGTGTCCAAGGTTGAGGTTTGCATAAAATAATTTGACCATGATATGATTTATTGCAAGGTCGTTTTTTTTTAAATCCAAGAGAGAAGTTAAACCTGCCTGATCCGTTAATGCTTGAATGTTGTATGTCTGGAGGCTTTGGAAATCAATGAAGGAGTGTTTGAAAATGCGAGAGTTCTTCATTTTGTTCCACCTTGTTACAACTACTCCATCATAGAGCCATTGTGCAATTTGAGCATCAATTGGCTCGGAGGATGAAGAAGAAGCCCTTGATCTTTTTGGTGCCATTTGTGAAAGATTTGAGAATAATTTGAGGATTGGGGGCTAGGGTTTTGGAAAACAATGGGGAAGAGAGAACTTTTGCAATGTAAAAAGTGAATTAAAAAGGTGAAAAATTGGTGGATAAAAAGGGAAAAAGTTGCCTGGGAATTAGCGTTCAGTCGACTAAAAAGTCTGTTCAGTCGACTGAATTGAAGGCCGAAAAATTTCTATGCTGAATTCAGTCGACTGAACAGGATTTTAATCGACTGAACTGTTGTCTGAAAGTTTCTGTTGATAGTTTAGTCGACTGGGCAGAGGGTGTCAGTCGACTGAGCTATGGAAAATATGTTTTCTGCTTATTATTCAGTTGACTGAGCAGTAATGTTCAGTCGACTGAACTTTGGATTTTCATTGTTCTATGTGAATTTCGAAAGCAAAAGTTTTATTGAAAGAAGCAATTACAATTGTATAGATATATAACAACATGAATTTTACTTCAAAAATAATTATTTCTTTGGAGATGAACTATTTTCCTTTTGCGTCTTTTTCCCTTCATTCTCCATATAGCTTATTTCCCATGAATTTGGACTATACTGAGGAGTCTTTGGGGACATCCAAGGATTCATGGGATCGACTGGCGTACGGTAAGACGAAGATGGATCGAACATACTAACTGGTCGAGGTAGGGGCTCACTCACATCATTTTTCTTTGAGCTACAAAAACGTAAACCAATTTTCTCTAGAAAGCTTAGTCGTCTTGCCGTTACTTTTTGTTCAAAATATAATTCTCGTTGGAGATCAATTTGTTGTTGCTGAAAGTGATGAATCTCATCAATCTTTCTTTTCGTATCAGGTGAGGTAAAAAGTCCACGTTTTGCCTTCTTTGATTCCGGTGTGTAGCCAGTGCGATAGTTTTCCCATTTATACACTGGTTCATGCTTTGGCGTTGGCGTAGGAAGTTTTGGTGATGCAGGTGAATTATCGACTGAGGAGGTGATGTTGATTGGAGAGTATGAGCTGTTGGAAGACATTTTTATATAGAATTTTCAAACTTTGTAATTTTTGAAAATAATTGTATGTACAGAAGTATATTTATAGTTTGAAAATGCTAAGAAAAATGTGGTGGTAAATTAATAAAATTTTAGAACCAATCATTGCTTTATTGGATTAAAAAAAATATTGGTTAGAAATGGATGGATTAGAGACATCCTTTAATCTATTATTTATTAGGTAGCTGAATTGAAATATATACATTGAATATATTTGTTATAAAACATCTTTAAAAGAAATTATTCCTAATTCTCGTTGCAATTTTATAAATGAGTTTTCTAATAACGGTTTAGTAAATATATCGTCCATCTGATTTTCGGTAGAAATATGTTCTAAATTTATGATTCCTTTTTCATACTTTCACGTAGAAAATGGTGACGAGTATCAATATGTTTTGTACAAGAATGATTTACCGGATTTTTAGATAAATTTATTGTACTTGTATTATCACAATATATTGTAGAATTTGTTTAATTTATATTAAAATCTTTAAGTATTTGTTGCATATAGATAACTTGAGTACAAGCTAAAGCGGCGGATATATACTCTGCTTCACACGTGGAAAGTGAGACACAATTTTGTTTCTTACTAAACCAAGATACAAGTGATTTTCCAATAAAATGGCACGTACCACTTGTACTTTTTCTATCAGTTCTAGATCCACCAAAATCATCATCACTAAATGACACTAACTCGAATGGACAATCTTTTGGATAGAAAAGACCAAAGTCCTTAGTGTTATTAAGATATCGCATAATTCGTTTTATGGCTCTTAAATGTGATTCTTTAGGATTAGCTTGAAAACGTGCACATAAACATACGCTCATCATTATGTCTGGTCTACTAGCGGTTAAGTATAGTAAGGAGCCTATCATACTTCTAAACAATTTTTGGTTTACACTTTTGCCATTTTCATCTCGATCGAGATGAGTTGTGGTACTCATAGGAGTAGCTTTCCAGAAGTGTTTTCCATTCCAACGTTTAATTAGATTAACACAATATTTTTCTTGATTTAAGAAAATTCCATTTGTTAATTGTTTAATTTGTAATCCGAGAAAATAAGATAATTCTCCCATGTGTGACATTTCGAACTCCTTAGTCATTATATTTGAAAATTCTTTAAATAAGTTTTCATTAGTTGAACCAAATATAATGTCATCTACATTTATTTGAATTATTAGAATGTCGTTAGTAGTGTTTTTAATGAATAGAGTTTGATCTACTTTTCCGATTTGAAATCCCGAGTCTAGTAAATAGCTTTTAAGTCTCTCATACCAAGCACGAGGTGCTTGTTTAAGACCATATAGGGCTTTCTTTAATTTATATACATGATCCGGATATTTTTCATGTATGAATAAAGGGGGTTGTTCTACGTACACATTTTCTTTTATAAAACCATTTAGAAAAGCACTTTTAACATAAATTTGATAAAGTTTAAAATTGTGAAAACATGCGAAGGCCAATAGAATACGTATTGCTTCAAGTCTTGCAACGGGAGCAAATGTTTCTTCAAAGTCGATACCTTCCTCTTGATTATATCCCTGTGCTACTAGTCTAGCTTTATTCCTAGTTATATTTCCTTGTTCGTCTACTTTATTTTTGTAAACCCATTTTGTTCCTATAACAGATTGATTATTAGGACGAGGAACTAAATCCCAAACATCGTTACGTTCGAATTGATTTAATTCTTCTTGCATAGCAACAATCCAGTAGTCGTCTGTTGATGCTTCTTTAGGATTTTTAGGTTCTAATGTAGAAATAAAAGCAACATGTCCCATTTGGTTTAGTTGACTTCTAGTTTTAACTTGAGAATTAATTTCACCGATTATGTTTTGTACAAGGTGATCTCGTAAGATTCTAGGTGGAGATCTAAGTTCGGTATTATTCATATTTTCAAGATTTGTATTGTCTGTATTTATAAATTCGTCATCATCTTTTATACTCAAGTTTTTATTAAAGTTTTCATCAAATGATACATGTAAAGTTTCTTCGATTATATTTGTTCGTTTATTAAAAACTCGATATGCCTTACTTCGTTCTGAGTATCCTACAAAAATTCCTTCATCAGCTTTCGGATCGAATTTTCTAGTTGGTCTTTTGTATTTAAAATAAAACATTTTGATCCAAATATTTTAAAATAGGAGATATTTGGCTTTCTATTGTTAAAAAGTTCATATGAAGTATTTTTAGTTAATGGTCTAATAGAAATACGATTTAATACATAACATGCAGTAGCTACGGCTTCTGCCCAAAAATGTTTTGGTAGAAGGCTTCCATTTAATAATGTTCTTGCACATTCTTGTAATGTTCTATTTTTTCTTTCTACTACTCCATTTTGTTGAGGAGTTCTAGGAAATGAAAAGTTATGATTTATTCCTTTCTTTATACAGAAAGATTCAAAAGCTTCATTTTCAAATTCGCCACCATGATCACTACGTATATTCTTAATTTTCAAATTTTTTGTGTTTTGAATTCTTTTGACAAATGTTTTAAAGTGCTCAAATGTATCACTTTTATTTTTCATAAAAATAGTTCATGTATATCTTGAGAAATCATCAACTATTACGAATACATATCGATTATGTTTAATGGATTGAACTTGTGTTGGTCCGAAAAGATCCATATGAAGTAATTCTAGTGGTTGTAAAGTTGAAATATTTTTCTTAGATTTGAAGGATGATTTTGTTAATTTTCCTATTTGACAATCATCACAAAGATTTTTTATCTTAAAGTTTATCTTAGGTAAACCTCTTACTAATTCATTTTTAGAAAGTTTTCTAATAGTTTTGAAATTAATATGACAAAATCTTTTGTGCCACAACCAAGGATCATTATCTTTGGCTAGTAAACACATAGTTGTATTATGATTAATTTTCATATTTAGAACATAAATATTCCTATCTCTATTTCCTTCAAAAAAAATGATTCCTTCAAAAACAAGATTTTGATTTTGATAAAAAATACTACATTTATTTTCCGAAAAAGTTATTTTAAAACCTTTGTCACAAAGTTGACTTATGCTTAGTAGATTATGTTTTAGATTTTTAACTAATGAAACATTTGTAATAAAAGGTAAATTTGATGTACCGTAATTGCTCACATCTCCTTTGCCAATGATATAGCCTTTTGAATTGTCTCTGAAGGTAACCGAGCCACCATCAAAGTATGTGATGTTTGTAAGCATATCTTTGTCGTCGGTCATGTGTTTTGAGCAACCACTGTCTAGTATCCATTTCTTCTTTTTGAGTGGGACCTGAAAATAAATACAAAATTATTGGTACCCACCTTTCAATACGGTCCTAAAAGTTAGAACTTTGGAAACCAAACACAATTTGGTTCAGTATCCTTTTTATAAATATAATTTTTATTATTACGAACACTATCCATAAATGCTTTAAAATATTTATTCCTAATTAAAATATTGTTAGTCTTTGGAACCCAAATTTTAACTATCTTAGTTTCTTCTTTTGTTCTAATAGGTTCTCTTAATAACATTTGTTGTTTTGAATCAATATTACTCTTAAAATTTGTATTTATCTTTTTAGGAATTTTTGTCTCCTTTTTATATCCTAATCCAGGTTTATTTGAGAAAGATTGAGAATTTTCTAAAATCTTAGATAAATTTTCTCTTCCTTTGTTAAAGTTAGAGACATTTTTAGTGATGTTATCTAATCTAACTTGAAGACTATTATTTTCTAACTCAACTTGTTTAATCCGAGTTTTTAAATCATGATTTTCAGAAACAATTATATCATTTTTTGTCTTTTGATTTTCAATTTCTTAACTTAAAAGTGATAATTGAGTTTCCGAATTTGAAAGACACTCTCGAACTTTTTCAAGTTCTTCTTCTAGAATTTTCTTTTCATCTTTTAACATATCCCTTTCAAACTCAGCTTTTTTCTGATTTTCAGGAGTTTCCTTAAGTTTCTTTTTAAGAATTTTTATTGTACTCAAAAGTTCAGTGTTTACATCAATTAAATCATCGAAACTTAAATTACTAACCTCAGATTCTTGAGCCATAAAGCATACATTCGCTTGTTCATTGTCGGTATCATTTTCACTTTCAGATGAAGATGAATCTGAATTGTCCCACGTTGCAGAGAATGCTTTCTTCTTGAATTTTTCTTTCTTGTCTTTGTTATTTAGAGTTCTTTGATTCTCCTTCTTTTGTTCTGGACAATCTTTGTGCATGTGACCTTTCTTGTGACAGTTGAAACATTCTATGTTCGAGGATGTAGGTTTGTTCAAGAAATTCTTTTTGAATCCGTTTTTATTTCCTTTTCTATACCTTAAGAATTTCTTGAAATTTTTGGCTATAAATGCTAGATCCTCATCTTCAGACTCTGATTCTTCCTTTTCCGCATGAAAAGCTACATTCTTTCTTTCTTGTGCTTGATCTTTCTTAGTTTGCATATTTACTTCATATGACATAAGATTTCCAATTAATTCTTCTGCTTTCATTGTAGATAGATCATTTGCTTCTTCGATTGCTAAGACTTTTCTCTCCCATTCATCAGTGAGTGAATTTAGAACTTTAGATACAATATCAAAATCAGTGTATTTTTCTCCTAGTCCAATTAAGGCATGATGAAAGTCTTGGAATCTTAAGTACATGTCATTGATGGATTCATTTTGTCGCATTCTAAAGTTTTGGAACTGGTTCTTTAGCATGGAGGTCTTTGTTTGTTTGACTTTGTTTGTGCCTTCATGTATGGTTTTAAGTGTACTCTATATTTGATGTGCAGTAGTACAAATGCTAACACGATTGAACTCATTTCTATCCAAAGCGCAAAATAGCATATTCATAGCTTTGGCATTTGCACTAACTTCATTCTTCTGAGCTTGCGTCCATGTAGAATAATCCATTGTGGGTACAACGAGTTCTGCTTGAGTTGCATTCCAGGCTTCAAAACTTGTTGCTTGCATATAAATCCTCATCCTTGTGGCCCAATATTTATAGTTTAGTCCATTGAAAAGAGGAGGTCTTTGGGTAGATTGTCCTTCCGCAAATGTAGAGTTATAGGCAGATGTTGTGCTTGTGTTGTTTTCCATATTATTAATATATCAAATAACGGTGTTATGGTTATAAGACGGCCTTGCTCTGATACCAATTGAAAGAGGCTATGCAGTAGGATCGTATAATATGGAATAGTGGAACGGTCTAGGTAGATTGCAATAAGTAGTAGTAAGTAAAGTAGACACCAAGACTTTTACTGGTTCGGACCTCTTGTCCTACGTCCAGTCCCTAAGCTCCTCTTAGGAATTCAACTAACCAACAACCCTCACTTAACACGGAGGAATAGGTTTACAACTTACCCGAACAATCGAACGGGATTTCTTGCCTCAATTACCGAAGAGGACTTCAACTAGATACAAAAAGTATTTCCGACTTGTTGTGTTCTTGATAACACTAATGAGTCTAATTGAGTACAATTTTCCTATAATCTTATCCTCGAGAGTATGCAAAGCGTTTGTGAAGATTTAGGAAATGTGAATTGCTATGAATCAAAGAGGTGTTATAGATAAAACAGAGATTCAAGCAATTGAAGTGGTTTGTGATTGCTTTTGAAAACTGAAAGTATGTTCAAGAAAATAGAGAGATTAAAGCAATTAGAATTTGTGATTTGCAAATGTTAAAACCATGTATTTATATACGAAGAGATGCATTTGTTTGCTAGAGGTGCATGCCAGAGATGCTTCCATTTCCATTGGAGAATGGTTGCAACTCTTGGGAGGAAGAAGGTGTCCTTTCAGAATAAATTCGCAGTAACAAATTCAGTCGACTGAGCAGGGATTTCAGTCGACTGAAAATTGTGAAGTAAAATTTTCAGGAACAAATTCAGTCGATTGAGCAGGAACTTCAGTCGACTGGAACTGTGCATGTTTGTGTATGTGTCACAGGTTCAGTCGACTGGTCATCCCTGTTCAGTCGACTGAACTACTAAATTGTGCACAGTGAATGTTTATTAAAAAATGAAGTTTATAAAATGTGTTCTAGTGTTTGTGCAAGCCTCTTAAGGATAGATTTTAACAATAAATATAAACTAAGACCTATATAAAAATCATACTTATGTTTATCATAGGTCTTCATCGTTCTTCCTTTAGCTTTGCACATATCTCTTCCTTTTTGTTGAAGCACATTGTCATTGATCAAAATCTTAGTGTATCAACATAGAGATCATTTTTATTTAGTTGCTGTCTATTCCCGTTCAGTATTTCTATGTCAACTTTGTATTAGAGACATATGTATTGGGATTTCTACTATACTTATGTATTCAGACTTCTGTTGTATCTGTTTTCAGACCGTGTATTTTTAGAATCTGTTTTGAGACTTTTTATTGTAGTGGCTTCATGAACCACTATTTATTTTATTTTTCCGCTACGAGTTATTCTGATATTCTATGTCTGTGATTGGTTTTATTTGCTCCAAATTTATTTACAATATATTGTTTTGTATTATTCAAGTCCGACATGTGTGGATTTATTGTCGATTTGAATGGTCTAAAATAGTGGGTCGTTACATTTGGTATCAGAGCGAGGTTTTTTTAGGCAAACCTTAGCCAAAGGAGCAAAAACTCATTAGAGATAGGGTAGAAATACCCTAGAATGAGTGAAATCTACCTTAGAATCATTTCTTTGTGAGAGAACATATTTTCAAAGTATAAAATGATTTTTCAAAGGATTTTTCAAATATTATTTTGATATAAACTTTTCTTGTTTTAAAGGAATTTTTTTTCCAAACTTTCCTCCTTTCGTATCTACCTTGTTAGTATCTTCTTTCTTTAGGATATTCATCCAAGTGATTTTATCTTATCTTATCTTATCTTTGTCTTCTCTGTACCTTTGTCCTAAAATTCATTCTTGATTTTTTAGCATGAATCGTGGAAATGCCAGAGGTAGGGGTCGTGGTATTGCCCCAGCTCCTCAACCTACTGCACCTGTTAGGTTTACTGTTCTCTGTAAGGAATTCTCTCACCTTGGTGGTACCAAGTTTACCAGTTCAGAGAGCATTATTGAAGCCCAACAATGGTTACAGAGTTTATAGAGGATCTTTACTGGTCTCGAGATTTCTTATGCCCAGAAGCGTCAGTTAGCAGCTGCAAGAGTCAGCCTTGGATTGGTGGGAGTCTGTTACAGCTCACACTAACGAGGGTGATATTTTGTGGGAGCAGTTTAGGTATCCTTTGTGTTATCTTGAATTTTGTTCCCATTTCCTTTATTTTGAATCTATCTTAAGTTTTGTTTCTGTATCTTCTTTCCATGGAGGCCTTTGTGGAAAAATGGATGCTCGAAGCCAGTAAATATCAGCTTTATCGTGAATTCATGGATCTCAAGCTGGGTACCATGTCCTTTTCTGAGTATGAGCGGAAGTTCAATAAACTTTCCAAGTCTGGTCCTGACCTTATTGACACCCAACTTAAGAAGAATGAAAAGTTCATAGATGGAGCTCGCCCAAAGTTCTATGATCGTCTCATTTCACATGTTCATGGCACTTTCACCGAGCTTATGGATATGGCTATTCGTTATGAGAACCCTACTTCCAAGGGTCCTGCTGTTGCTAGTGCTCCTTCATCTCAGTCTTCCTCTGCTAACTCTAAGAAGAGAAAGCCAAATTTCCATCAATAGAATTGCTTAAGAATCCGGGTTTGGGATCTTCATCTTCTCCTTCTCAGAGGCACCCTATCGACCTATCTACTATCACCTGTTTCAAGTGTTATCAGAATGGACACTATGCAAATAGTTGCCCTACTTCAGTTGGTGCTGCTGTTCCTCTACCTTAGAGTACTAGGAACAACCTCTGTCATGTCTGTCTGCAGCCTGGTCATTTCAAGAATGATTGTCCTTTGTATCAGACGGGCAAGCCATATGGTATTTTTGCTGTTACCTCTGCTTCTTCACCAGCTCCACCTGCACCTACTCCTACTCCTAGTGATGACCAAGGTACTCTTCAGGGCACCTTTTCTTTATTTAAGCATCCTATTCATGTTTTATTTGATACTGGAGCTTCGCATAGTTTTATTTTTGTGGATCTTTGTGATAAGTTTAAGCATCTCCTTTCTCCTAAGTATGCTTCTGTTCCTTTATGTGTTTCAAATCCTATTGGGGGTCCCAAAAATCTTAATTGGATTTGTAAGCATTTGAGACTCTTCTATTCTGGCCATAAATTCTCTGGTGATTTCTATGTTCTTGGTTTCGATGCTTTTGATTTGTTGCTTGGAGGTGATTGGCTTAAGAGGCATGATGCTCATATCTCTTGTAAATCCCGAATTATTTCTCTTGAGGATGATCGGGGTAATCCTTTGGTTATTCAGTGTCATATGCCTCATGATTATGCTGGCAGCTTTATTTATTCTCTGGATTCTTCTCTTGTTGATCTTCAGTCGACTCGTGTGGTCAAACTTTATCCCGATGTATTTGGTGAAGTCACTACTTTACCTCCTAAGCAGGAAATTGATTTCCGTATTGATCTTATTCCTAGAGCTCGACCTGTAGTTCTTCCTCCTAGAAGAATGGCACCCCGCGAGAAGGTTGAGTTGGGAAAGCAAATTGAGGACTTGTTCTCCAAGGGTCTGATCAGACCTAGCCATTCAGAATGGGGAGCGGCGGTGGTTTTCGTCACCAAGTCCGATGGTTCTCTCCGTATGTGTGTTGATTATAGGGAGATGAACAAGCTCACTATGAAAAAAAAAATCCAATGCCTCACATTAATGATATGTTTGATCAGCTTTATGGTGCCACTGTTTTCTCTCAGCTTGATCTTGCCATAGGTTTTCACCAGCTCAAAGTTGCTGAGGAAAGTATTCCCAAGACTACTTTCCGTACTGAGAATGGTTTTTTTTGAATGGTTAGTCATGCTTTTCGGTTTGACTAATGCTCCTGCTTTCTATGTTGATTCGATGAATCGTGTTTTTCGTGATGTGCTTAATAAATTTGTTCTAGTCTTTGATGGTGATATTCTCATTTTCTCTAAGTCTGAGGAAGAACATGAGTCGCATTTGAAATCTGTTATTGAGACTCTTAGAAATCATCAGTTGAAGGCTAAATTTTCTAAATTCCATTTCTGGAAGGATGAAGTCCGATTCCTCGGGCATATTGTTTATGGTAATGGAGTTTCTGTTGATCCAGTCAAGATCGCTGCGATCAATGTAAGTCTTTCTTTCCTTCTCTTTCCTTGTTTCATTCAATTTATTCAATCTTTCCAGTTGTCCTTATTTATCCCTATTCTGTGCAGGATTGGGAAACTCCTAGGACTCCAACTGATATCCGTAGTTTTCTGGGCCTTGTCGGTTATTATCGGAGATTCATTGAGAATTTTGCTCGGATTGCTGCACCTCTCACCGCTTTGACTCGTAAGAATGCTAAGTTTATTTGGAGTGATGAGTGTAAAGCTACATTCAATGAGTTAAAGCACAAGCTTACTTCTGCACCAGTTCTTACCGTTCCAAATGGAAATGAGGGATTAACGGTATACACTGATGCTTGTCGTGAAGGTTTGGGAGCTATTCTGATGCAGGATGGGAAGGTCATTGCTTATGCTAGTCGTCAATTGAAGACCCATGAAGCCAATTATGCTGCTCATGATTTAGAGTTGCTTGCTGTTGTCTTTGCTTTGAAGCTTTGGAGGCATCATTTTTTGGGAACTAAGTTTGAGCTTTTCACCAATCATCAGTCTTTGAGATATATCTTCACCCAGAAGGATCTGAATCAGAGGCAAGTTTGTTGGCTTGAGTTTTTGGCTTCTTACGACCTCGATATTAGCTATACTCCTGGTAAAGCTAATGTTGTGGCTGATGCTCTGAGTTGGAAAAAGGCTTTGTTGTGTCAGCTTGTTGTTTCTTCTTCTCTTTTGGATCATATCATGGCTAAGCAGGATGAGGATGAGATGCTTAGATTGATGAAGGAGAGTGTTCGTAGTAGGGTTGGTAGTAGTAGTCTTGATGGAAGTGGTGCTCAGCTCGATGATAGAGGTATTTTGAGGATTAATAATAGGATTTGTGTCCCGAATGTTGATGGATTGAGACAGGAGTTACTTCGGGAAAATCATCGATCCAAACTTTCTATTCATCCGGGAGTGACCAAGATGTATCATGATATGAAGAAGTTGTATTGGTGGAAGGGTATGAGGCAAGATATCTCCATTTTTGTTAGTCGGTGTGCGACTTGTCAGCAAGTCAAGGCCGATCATCAGAAGACCCCTGGTTTGTTGCAACCCCTTGAGATTCCCAATTGGAAATGGGAACAAGTTTCTATGGATTTTATTGATGGATTACCGAGGACTAGGAGGGGTAATGAGAGTATCTAGGTTATTGTGGATAGATTGACCAAGTCAGCTCATTTCATTCCGGTCAAGTCTACCCATTCTACTTCTAGCTTGTCTGAGATCTACATGAGGGAGATTGTTCGTCTCCATGGTGTCCCTATCAGTATTGTTTGTGATCGTGATCCTATCTTTACTAGTCAGTTTTGGAAAGCTTTCCAGGAATCTATGGGTACGCATCTAAATCTGAGCACTGCTTACCATCCACAGACCGACGGTCAAACAGAAAGGGTGAATCAGATTCTAGAGGATCTTCTTCGTGCTTGTGTGCTTGATTATGGAGGATCTTGGGAAGATCATCTCCATCTTGTCGAATTTACCTATAATAATAGTTATCAGGTATAATCTAATCTTCTATTTTAATCTTATGTTAATCTTTTATTTATCTCATTTCTGTCTTCGAATTCAGGATAGCATTAACATGTCTCCGTTTGCTGCTCTTTACAGAAGACTCATAGATCCCTATCTTGCTGGATTGAATCCGGTAATCGTTTGGTTCTTGGTCCTGAGATGATTTTGGAAGCTTCGAAGAAAGTTGAGGAGATTAAGAGGAAGACGAGGATTGCTCAGGATAGGCAGAAGAAGTATGTTGATCGTCATAGGAGGAGTTTGGAGTTTGCTGTTGGTGATTTGGTTTTCCTTAAGGTCTCTCCCTTAAGGAATGCGATTCGATTTGGTTGTAGAGGGAAGCTTGCTCCTAGGTTCATTGGTCCTTTCTGCATCTTGGAGAGGATTGGTTCTTTGGCTTATCGCTTGGATTTGCTTGAGAAGTTCTCTGGAGTGCATAATGTATTCCACGTTTCGCATCTTCGTCGCTAACCGCATGATCCATCTCTTATTGTCCAGCCTTCTGCTCTCGATAGTTTGGATATAGAGCCTAATCTGACTGTCGAGAGGAAGCCACTTCGTATTGTCGACAGAGGTACGAAGGAAATATGTTAGTCTGGTCAAAGTACAGTGGAGTACTGATGATCGAGACTGTACTTGGGAGACGGAGGAGAGCATTCGTGCTTTGAATCCAGAATTGTTCATTTCAGGTACTATTTGTATTTCTATCTTGCTTTTTCCTTATTTTCCTTGTTTCGTTCTTTTCGAGGACGAAAAGATTTGAGTGGGGGAGAGTGTAACAACCCAAGATATTTGCAAATATTTTTAAATTAGATTTTTTTTCAAAATTTTATTTTTAAAATATTTTAAAAGTGTAGTTGTAATTTTCCAATATTAGTTGTATTTTGTTTACAATTTTTAATTCTAGTTTCAATATAATAAACCTTTTTCTTTATTTATTTTCTATTTTTCCTAAGACTATTTATTTCATTTCTACTTTATTTTGTTTTAACTTTTATTTTGTTTAATTGATTTTTATTTGTTTATATTGAATCAAAAAGAAAGTGGAAATTCAAAGAGACAAAGTCTTTTCATTTGCTTGTGACTTTTCAATTGCTAGTCTTTTCATTCACTAGTCTTTTCATTTGCTTGGCCTTTCATTTTCTCTTGTTTAGCCGTACATTTTCATTGCTTATTCACGTGAGAAACTCCTCATTCTCTTCACAATTCATGGCTATTCTCATTTCTGAAAAAAATTGTAAGTTAATGGCTTCCTTTTCCTACTTTTTCTCTTCATTTTTCTTTGTATTTTTGCTTGGTCTCTCTAGCTTTGCTCGGCCATAACCCTCCACTCCTCCACCGACCACTACAGTCACCTTCACCTCGTCATCCATGGCAGCAACCACTCCTACCCCTCTGACCAGATTAGGCCGTGATAACCCCATGGACCAATCACTTCAAAACTTTGTAAAAACTCCTTGAAAACTACATAGCCGAGCCATTTGCCCATCACCCCTTCATTTTCACTTCGCCATCACCCTAGCACCACCACCACCACGTGAGATGACCTTTGACCATCACCTCCTACCCCTGACCTGACCTGTAGTGGCATGGCCGAGCCCAAACATGACCATAGGTCGAGCCTATGTTGCACCAAAACCTCTCTTTTGCCTTGTTCCTTTGTATTCCATGCTTGCAAACTCCATTCTCTTCACATCCCCATGTAGCCGTGCCTATGTGATGCCAAACCCAAGCTTTTATCACCAACAAATCATCATGGCCGAGCCAATAAACCCTTCATGGCCGAGCAAACAAGGAGTCATGGTCAAGCAATTTTGATTTCAAAGCTTGATGTCATTTGTTAATTCTAATTTTCATTTTTGTTTCAATTAATCTTTGTATTGAATATATATTTATATTGCTTTGTTTTATTGTAGTATACAAGATTAAAATCTTGGCTCTCTCCCCACTTGAATAAAAGTCATGCTATCGTGCTTTCTGGATTTATTTGTATGTTTCGATTTGCGAACTCCAGCTTTAAGAGGTGAGTTATTCACGCTTGACATTCATACTAATAGAATTGTGAAACGATAACAAGTGAATGTGTAGAAATTGTTATACCATGTTATACCTGCCTGTGATATGTATTATATGATGATAAACCCTGTTATAAACCTATCACATCATCTGCTATGTTATATTCTGTTATATTGTTTATTTTATTCTGTTTCTCACACTGCAAGTTCCCTGTAGAATAGAATCACTATGGGTTGAAATGATACATACCCGAACGGACTTTAGAATAGGGAAAAATTGTTATGGGCTGAAATGATAGGCCTGAGCGATTTTATTTATTTTTATTTACTTGGCATTACGGGTTTGAAATGATAGAACTCAGATTTTCTTTGTAAATTAAGGATTGAAATGATATATTATCCATATCACTTGACCTAGGTTAGAAAATATTATACAGACCCGTGGTTAGTTTATATATTTTTCTGGAATTTTTTTAAGTATTTTAAAATGTGAAAATAAGATAATTTGATTTAAATTGAATTTAAAACGATTTAATAAACGGTTAGTGATTTTTCTGTATTTAAAAATGTTAAATAAATGAATGGAAAAGTTATGATTTGAAACATAACTTAGTATGGAAAGTTTTGATTTGATTTTTAAATGGAAGTTTAAGTTAATTAAATAAAAATGGAAATTATGTTTTATTTATGAAATGGAAATTTAAATTTAAGTGTTAAGGTAAATTGTTAAAAATGAAAAGAATGGGAAATGGTACACTTGAATTTAATAAGTGAAATTATTGGAAAATTCGATTTTATTGTAAAATTTTTCTTTATAAAATCATAAGTTAAAGGGTATTAAAATGAACATTTTTGAAGTGGAAAAATATGATTTTTAGAAGTTAAAATTGTAAAAATCAAAGTTTATTTGTTTCTGAAATTTTATTATAAATCTGGAAATTGAATTAGTAGCACTTCAGAAATGCCATCATTTCTAAAATTAACTTAAAATCTGAAGTAAAGGATAATGCAGCACTTTGTAAGTGCTGTGGTTGATGCAAATGAACTAAAGGCTAACTAACTAAAGGCTACTGCAGCACTTACTAAGTGCTGTGGTTGCATAAGAAAATCTAAAACCTGAAACTAATAAAAGGGCTACAGTAGCACTTGATAAGTGATGTAGTTGCTGAAATGAGATTTTCAAATGTAACTGAACTACTGCAGCAGTTTTGTAAATGCTGTCTTTTCTGAATTGAATTGTTTTCAAATGTAATTGAACTACAACAGTTTTAAATGCTGTCTTTGCTGAAATGAATTGTTTCAAATATAACTTATCGCAGCATTTTTCTAAATGCTGTGAAAGCTGAAATCTTAATGTTTTAAAGTATTTAAGTGAATAAATGAGCTCAGAAAAGGCTAAATTTTTGGGAATTGAGTATTTGATTTAAAGGTATAATGACTTCACTTTTAAATGGTTTAAATGAAGTATTTTGATTTGAAATATAAACTATTTTTGAAATTTATAACCACGGGTTATAATAAAGATTGGTTGTTAAAGAGACCGGGATCAGATATGGACATACTCTCTGTCGATACCGAAAACCACTTTAACAACTATGTACGCGGTGGAGATTCCAGAATGAAGTAGGATGGTGGCGACGATCCTAAAGGTATATTTGCATGGACCCAACTCCCGTGAGTTGGCATAGGGTGGCTAAAACAGGAGTGATTGACGGGCCAATGAGGTAGCACCTATGATCGGACACACTTCTTCGATACCATTCTATTACTTTTGTGATTGATTGGGTGCACCCCTTTATTTTTGGAGTGTGGCTCGAGGTGGGCGGTAGTCGCTGCTATGCGTTTCCACCAGTCCGGATGCGTAATTGGTATATCTCCCCGGCATTACCTAGTTGTGCCGTGTCACCTACCATATCGAGTTTTACTACGAGTTTGGATTTGTGCCGTAGCCCATGGAGTATTGAGGGTAGCCCCCGATCTGGGAGTATGCTAATACTGGATAGACTACGGGACTATTACGTGTTAAGGGCTATATGGGTAACCCCTTGACGCTATTAAAAAGTAAGTTTATTTTATAATTAGACATTATTATAAAGCGAATATTACTACATAATAGATAGTTTAACGGATCCATAAAGAATGGGCGATCCCAAGCATTCTTTAAGTTACTTGTACCTTTTATTACAGTTCACTTGAGTTGGTTTACATTGTATAAGTATGTATGTCCTGACTCGAGTGTTTTGTGTTTTGCTTTACGCTCGGGTCAGCCTGAGTATCAGCTTTGGATCTCACCTTCTGAAGCTAGGATTGCTGGAGATCATCTTTTATTTAGTTGCTATCTATTTCCGTTCAGTATTTCTATGTCAGCTTTGTATTAGAGACATATGTATTTGGGATTTCTACTATACTTATGTATTCAGACTTCTGTTGTATCTGTTTTCAGGCTATGTATTTTGAATCTGTTTTGGGACTATGTATTGTAGTGGCTTCATGAACCACTATTTATTTTATTTTTCCGCTGCGAGTTATTCTGATATTCTGTGTCTGTGATTCTGTGATTGGTTTTATTTGCTCCAAATTTATTTACAATCTATTGTTTTGTATTATTCAAGTCCGACATGTGTGGATTTATTGTCGATTTGAATGGTCCAAAATAGTGGGTCGTTACATGAAGGCTGTTGGAGGGACAGAGGGAAAGTAGAAGATTGAAACAGTGGAGTGTATCACTAGGGTTTATGGTGAATGTTGCACTGTCTGTTATCAGAAGATGTTTGTAACAGAGAGGAGGTTGTATTTGGCAGAGAAGTGGGGTGTTGGCCAGTGATTAGAGAGGCAGAGGTAGGAGGATTTGGCAGACTGAGTTGCAATGTGATAGTGAGAAGGAAGTAGTAGAAGCTGTAGTGATGGGTAGTTCCACTGTGTATATGAGGAATATGCACAAAGAAGTGCACTGTTCAACAGTGTCAGCGCTAATAATTTTTTTTTGTAATTTGTAAATAGAAGAAAATGTAAATTGAAATATAAAAAGAAAAATGGAATGAATTTTTTTTCCTTTTTCAAATCAAGTTGTGTATCTCCTTTTTTTTATATGCTAATACAAACGCACTTAGAAAACAAAAGATGCATACACACAAAAAAATGCACAAGAAACATACACGCAATTTTTTTTTAAAATACAAACACACAAAATAAACACACAATAAAATCAAACAAACTAATTCGAAGAATAGAAATAAAAAATCAAAGCAATTCCCCAGCAACGGCGCCAAAAACTTGTTAATCGACGGAAATTCTATCGGATTAGAAAACCGTCAAAAATTTTCAAATTAAAATATAACCGCAAGCGCATGGCGTACACTTGTAGTACATGGCGAATACGGGTCGATCCGTAGGGAATTGATGATTTTAAAAATCTATTCAATCAAATTAAACCAAAGTCGAGGGATAATAAACTAACTAAAAAAGGTAAGAACAAGCTAGAACTAAGGAGAATAAAAATATGAGATTAAAGAGCAATTTAGAGGTAAATCCCCTCTCATGATCACATAAATCAACATTTTGATGTTTACGCTCTTGTTTTGTGCTTAATGAATCATTTGAAGTGGTTTAACTTGTTGTTTTTGATGTGAATTTGATAGCCTATATTGTTGACACCAAATAAGCTATGCTTAAACAATCACAAACAATGATTACCTCTTCATCTACATATGATGATGGTAATAAAGTGATTGTTGAAATTAAAATTTGATGGCCTATATTTCTAAACAATAGTTAATATGCCATGCTTAAAATAGATTTTGCTTTCAACTTTGTTGTCATATTTCATGAGAGTTAAATGTGTATTAGTGGTTGTGTTATAGTTTGATGGTTTATATTATGCTAATTAATAGCACAAATATACCATACTTATGATAAGTACATCAACTAATTACACTAATGACAGGAAAAGAGAGATCATAACTTCATTTTGTTGATTTATGTGATCTAGAGAGTGGAAATTGCCTCTAAATTGCCTTCACACTCTCATATTTTTATCAATTTTCTTTTGCTAGTTTTCTACATTTTTAGCTAATCACATTTTCAACTTTCGTTAATTTGATTGAATAGAATTTTAAAATCATCAATTCCCTACGGATCGACCCGTACTCGCCATGTACTTCAATAGTATGCAAAAGCAAATTTCTTTTTTTTTTTCAATTGATGTTGTGTAATTTCTTTTATATATAAAATAAAAAAAATGTATGGCTGCTGGGATATTTAAAAAAAAGTTTATTTGCTTTTTCTTTCGTTTTTATATAAAAAAATATATAAAAAAAATTGTTAATCGACAAGATTTCTATCGGTTTAGAAATTTGTCGAAAAAATTTCAAATTAAATTTACCGCATGCGCACGGCGTACACTTTGTAGTACGTAGCGAATACGGGTCGATCCGCAGGGAATTGATGAGATTTTAAAATTTTCTATTCAATCAAATTAGACCAAAGTGAGATGAAGTTGTTAACTACTAAAGCTAGAATTAAAACGTGATTTAAAAACTATTAAACCAGAGAACAATTTAGAGGCAAATCCACTCTAATATTCTTATTTTTTTAATGAAGAGATGTGAAGAAGGCTGATGTTGTGCACTGTTCTGTTGGTGGTTTGTTATGTAGGCAAAAGTAATGTCAGAAAAACAACACCAAAAACTAGTTAATCGACGGAAATTCTATCGGATTAGAAAACCGTCAAAAATTTTCAAATTAAAATATAACCGCAAGCGCACGGCGTACACTTGTAGTACGTGGCGAATACAGGTCGATCCGCAGGGAATTGATGATTTTAAAAATCTATTCAATCAAATTAAACCAAAGTTGAGGGATAATAAACTAACTAAAAAAGGCAAGAACAAGCTAGAACTAAGGAGAATAAAAATATGAGATTAAAGAGCAATTTAGAGGTAAATCCCCTCTCATGATCACATAAATCAACATAATAAAATTATGATCTCTTTTTGGTCATTTGTGAGTTTAGTTGATGCATTTATCATAATCATGGCCTAATTGTGTTATTAATTAACACACTTAAACCATCAAACTTTAATGCACCCTCTAACCCACTTACTAACTTCAATGAAAATGATATGAAATTAAAAGTAGAATCTATTTTAAGCATGACTTATTAACTATTGAATTAGAAACATAAACCATTAAATTTTGATTCTAAATCCACTTCCATTACCAGGATCATATGTAGATGAAGAGGTAATTAGTGATTCATATGACTAAGCATAGCCTATTTGTTTTGAACAACATAAGCTATCAAACTCAATATTAAACACAAAATCACACAAACATCCAACTTTCCATTAAGCACGAAAGAGACATAAATGAGAAATTATGTTGCATCTACATGATTCAAGAGAGCATCATTAACCCTAAATTGTAGGGATTAGCCTCTCATTTGTGTTATTATGTCAACACTAGTATAAAGAAACATGAAATAAAAAAAATAAAAAGAAGAGGAAAATGAAAGCTAATGGAAAAGAGAACTAATCTAATTGCATAAAATAAAGAGATCTACACTACAACATGAAAGGAAATAAACAAGAAAATGAAAAGAACATGTATTAAATTGCATAAAAAGTTACATGAAAAGAAGAAATGGATAAGTAGCCATGAAAAGAAAGAGAGCTCTCATTTTATTTTCCTAAGAGAAGAGGCTAAGAGAAGAGAGCCTAAAAGAGAGACTAAGAAGAGGAAGGTTACATGAAGATATAGGGTATTTATACAAGTGTTAAACCCTAATTCATATTTTTGGGGAACGCCCAAATAGCCCTTGAGGTAGTGTGGTGGCCAAGTAATTATTAACATCCACTAATCCCTCACTTAAATGTACATGAAGCTTTAATGTCCTTTTATCATGTGCTTAGCTTCTAATTGAAAATCAAGGTAAGTGGGTGGGGTCCTCCATGATCATCACTTTGAATTATTTCCCTCTTCATTTGTTCTCTTCACTCTTGTGCATGCATATATTATCATGAAGCCACTTGTAAAATTCATCAAATTTCCTATAAAACAACATAGAAAATTTCAAGTAAATTTTCACAATTTAATAAATGCATAAAAATAACCATTTTACCCCTATATGAAGATGAATATGTGACAATTTGAAAATAATTTGAATTTTGGTTCAAACAAGTTAAAATACCCGATATGATCATTTATTTAATTTAAATAGATTAAATATTGTGGTAAAAATATGCACATTTACATGCACATCATTGGTCACAGTTAAAACACCTGACATTCTTCCCCTTAGCTACATCCTTTGCTTTCCCTAAGTGACACTCGTCATCAAAGTGCCCTTTCTTGTCGCATTTATAGCAGACAACTTCAGACTTTGCTTTCTTGGCTGCTCCACCCTTCCGAGCACCATTCTTAGGAAAGAACTTCCTTTTCTGGCTCTGCCCAACCTGGACTACTTTTGCCTTGCTCTTCTCCAGAGACTCAAGGACTTCTTCCTGCATCAAAGCCATCTCTATAACAATATCAGAAGGATCTCTAAGATGAGACAAAGTAGCACTAGCCAATTCTGGCTTCAATCCTCTGATAAACTTTTCATTCCGTTTCAACACGATATCTACAGAAGCATACCCATACCGGGCCAACTCTTCGAACTTCCTAGCATACTCAACAACAGACATTTCTCGCTGCACCAGCTCAACAAACTGCCTAATCAAAGCTGAATGTGCCATTACTAACATAAACCTCTCCTGGAATCTCCTCTTGAAATCCTCCCAGGTTACTGTCTCCTCATCAACTGTTGCTGATACACTGTTCCAGCAGAACAATGCAGTCCCCTGAAGCTGCCAGGATGCCAACCTCCTCTTCTGTTCGTCATTGAGCCCTAAGTCTGCAAAAATCCTTTCGCAGTGCAACAACCAATTCTCCACTTCAATGGCATCCTTCGTTCCTATAAACGGCTTCCCTCCTAGCTTCACATAATCACCGCTCACCTTAGCGAAATGATTAACTACCAGAACTTTTGGAACCCCTGCTCCTGTGGCGTTTCCTCCTACCACTCCGACTATAACTCCTGCCTGCATCATATTCCAGAAAAACTGATACATGGCTTCCATTCCAACCTGTGGGACTTCAGCACCAACATTCTCTACCTGACCTTGGCCTCTCCCTACATTTGGTCCGACATTCCTTTCAGTGCTTCCCCCTCCTTGGTTAACTCTGCTTCTTCTACCATCCATATCTGTATTCAAACCTCATGAAATACAGAAAGATAACCTAATCAAAGTTAGATGAACGGAGATAAAGCACATTCTTATATATAACAAATACAAGTACGTTACTATAGCGTTAACCCAACCCCAAAACTTACTCCAATTTTCTCGGAATTTTATTTTCAAAACCAATTTTTAGTTAAATTTTTCATAAACCTAAGCTCTGATACCAAGCTGTAACATCCCGTATCTGGAGGCCAAAAGCTAAGCGCTATGGATGCTGCAGTCATCCACGTTATTAACTTCTGGTGATGAAATACAGCAATGTTAATGGTATCCATAACATCAGAAGTACTTGAATATGAGCAAAATCACAGATTTTAAAAAACAAAAATTTTCAATGATTACATTTCAACAAATCATATCCAAGTTACAAAAATCCCAAACGTATTCCCAAGCATCGATCAAATATAATTTACAACAATACGCCAAGAGCGACATATGAAGATGCCCCCTTGAATGATCAAAGCAATATAGACATAATTGTCTTAATACACAGTGAGAACAATTTTAAAACAGAATCCGTAAATTAGCTATCCGTCAGCCACATACTCGTCTTCGGATGCTTTATTCGCCAAAATCTGCTAAAACCTGAAAACCTAAACCCAAACCCTCAGCCTACTCAAATCAAATTTTGAGCACCCAAGAGTTGGGGAAACAAAAACTTTGAGTCAGACTTAAAGCCTGGTATGAATAATATCTGTTACATCTTAGTTTACTGATAACTAGTGAGACCACGCCGCTTAGCGGAATGGGTTTCCCCTCACTAATATCTCTTTTCAAAACATATATTTTGCAAATCCTTTCCTACAACCAAGCTGGTTAATCAACTGATTATAATAATAATATAGTAATATCCATTATGCTAAAACAGGAAATAAAATAGACTATCTGTCTAAAATCTGAATTATCTGTTCTTTGTTGGACTATTTGTCCTAAATTCTGAGCTAACTGCACTTTTCTGGACTATCTGTCCTAAAACTAGTTAAACCAAAATAGTAATATCTTTTATGCTAGATAATGGGCTATCTGCCCAAAACAGGTAAAAAGGGTGGTCTAACTGTCCTTAAAAATTTAGCAAGGTATGTTATGCTAATAAATGAACTATCTGTTCATATCAGAGCTGACTGCTCTTTCTAGACTAACTACCCTCTAGGTTGACTGTCCGCAAAATGGACTAACTGTCCGAATTTAAATGAGCTGACTACCAAAATTTTCTTTTGGGTTAACTACCCTTCAAAATAGCTAAGCTAACTTCACTACAATATCTGAGCTAACTGCTCTTTAAATTTTCTTTGAAATCTTTTCAAAATGATTTAATCTGTCAAATCATATATATACAAGGAAAATACATCTTTTGCTTTACTCTAAGCTACTTTTGCCACGTTATATATATACTTTACTCAAAATAATGTTGATGATGTTCAATAAGGATTGTCTATCCTTTAAAATAAGTTAAAGTCCTTTATAACTTAAAACACTTAGGCTATCTGCCTAATTCTTATATTTGAAATCTTTGTTTAAAACCTTCAAACAACCTTTCAAAAACATAGAAGGTAACTCCTTCAAAATCATTCATAAAACCTTTTGAAAGTATTGAAGGTAACTCCTTCATATCCTTTAATAAACCTTTCAAAATCATTGAAGGTAACTCCTTCTAAACCTTTTAAAAGCTTTCTTTTCATAAGCTTTAAAACATATGACACCCGCCTTTAAATCCTTTAAACCTTAGCCTTTCAAAAACATAGCTAAACTATACCTTTCGGAATCAATGTACCTCAAAACCTTTCGAAGACATTGGGTTCAATTTAAAACAGGTGGAAAACCTTTCGAAACCAATCAAAATTAACTACTTTGAAACCTTTAAAATGTTTCGACTTAAAACATTTGGATTATGCGAAGGGATCAGAAAAACATTGGAGTCGAAAGCAACTACTTCGAAACCTTCATAAAACCTTTTGAAATCAAACCCTTCAAAATAAAACCCTTTCGAAATCAAAACCTTTCGAAATCAAACCTTTTGAAATCAAAACCTTTCAAAATCAAACCCTTTCGAAATCAAACCCTTCGAAATCAAACCCTTCGAAATCAAAACCTTTCGAAATCAAAACCTTTCGAAATCAAAAGCTTTCAAAATCAAACCTTTTGAAATCCAAACCTTTTAAAATCAAACCTTTCGAAATCAAAACCTTTCGAAATCAATATAGAGAGGTGGCAAGTTTTGGAAAACGAAAAATAACCTTTGACTCCATCTGTGTCGAAAGGTTATGGAGCAGCAAATATGCTTCCGACCTGGCCGAGAGATACACCTTTCGACTTTGCTGAAAGGTTTCAATTAAAACAAGAAAGCAAACCAACCAAAACCTTTTTCTTTTAAACCTTTTTGACAATTTCAAAAGCTCTTTGTCGAAAGCTAGCAGGTGTATTTTCTTTGAAACCAAAACAAAACATCATCTCTATCGAAAGGTCTCACCTTTCATCACTAAACCTTTCGACTCCATCCAATCCACTACGTACCAGTTACCTGATATCTTGTGCATTGGTATTTGACCTAGCCGAAAGGTTTGATACCTTTCGACCTTGTCGGAAGTTCTGGAATGAAGGTGGAAGCTCTTGCCGAAAGAGTTGAAACAATGAAAATACTGTTTGTTGGGTGTATTCTCACCCAGGCGATCTCAAGACCAAGAAGCACCAGGTTCGCCCAGGCTTGCCTAAGCTTCATTCAGCATCCCTACCACTGCCGAACCAGACTCACAAACACAGAACCACCGAACCAACTCCAAAGCAGCCTTCGCCGAATCAAACATCAAAACCTCTTCCATGCTTGCCGAATCAACTCTACCTCCCATGCTTGCCGAACCAACCTACTTCCCATACCACCGAACCAACTTACTCCACTACTATCCAACCATCTACCACCGGACCGGCTACCTCCATCCACTGCCGAACCAGAGGCAGGGGAAGCCACCACCGGACCAAAGCCACCACCGAACCAAAATCCCACCGGACCATCTCCCATCTACTACCGGACTGGAGCACTACCGAACCAAGGCGTTGCTGAGCCAACGTTGCCAGGCCAGATCGCATCAGCCCAGGCCCACCAGCAGCTACATACATCCAGGACCCCTACCCCCAGCCTCACTCTATAAATAGAGGGGTAGGGGTACAGCAATGGGGACAAGTTTGAGAGCTCAAGCATGGAGAGAACTTTCAAACAACTTTTAGATACTTGTATCAAAGCTTTGTACTTGTAATCTAAACAAGAAAAGAGAAATAATATATAAAGTGGACGTAGGCACATTCTAGCTGAACCACTATAAATCTGCGTGTCTTTTATAGTTTAGTCCCTGCTTTTCATATATTTGCATAGATCACTTGAATCACTAAGAACAACATAAAATCAATTAAATCAAACGACTTTGAGGTGTTTGTCCATTTTTTGTGCAAACATTTTTGGTGCTTTCATTGAGAGCTAGAAGCTCGAAGCTTCAGCTTCTTCCACTTAACCTTTTTCCTAACAGCATCGTTCATCGCTTGGAAAACATGCCTCCTAAGCAGAAGAAAGATGTTAACAAAGGAAAAAACATCGCAACCAGTAATCTTCCAGATCCAGTGGACACAGATCAAGTAAATCGTCCCCCTCCAGCAGTAGTACCAAATGAAGGACAGGCTAATCCGACCACTCCCGCCACAGAACAGCCCGTAGCAATTACTAGGGCAGATCTAGACAGGGTTGTGGCTGAAGTAACTAACCGCTTCACGTCCCTGCAGGAAGCCTTGGTGGACCATCTCATGTCACGCTTAAGGGATGCTGAAGAGTCCAACCACAACACTGAGTCATGGGGTGAATCCCAGTCTGGAGGATCTCAGAGACAACAAAGATCTTCCTTCTTCGAAGGAGCTAACGGCAGAAGCAGCCATGGTAGGAGCCGAGATCGAGCACAGCCCGAAGTTAGGCCTGAGGAAACGCTTGGAACCGAACCCAATGAGGGAGGTACCGGGTGAAGGTCAACTGTAGCTGAGCCGGTCGTACTGCCTAACCATGGAAACGCCAATGAACGGGGCCGAGCTAGAATCCAGCCCGAAGTTGGACCCGAGGAAGTGCTTAGATCAGAACCCAGCAGGGGAAGATCAAGGCAAGGGCCAACTGTAGCTGACCCTAGCATGCCCCCAGAAGACCAAAGGCAGCCACTGGAGAATATGAGGAATGATAGACGGTACCATCCCTACAGGTCATCCGGACGAAATCAATCCCATAGAACAGAACCGAACTCGTTTCTATCTGCTCCAAATTCTGATGAAAGGATGGCACGCTTGTTCAGAGAGTGCGTCCAATGGGATCAAAGAGATCGATGGATATGCGCTAGGGTAACCAGCCCTTTCGCCCGCAATATCGAAATTGTTATCACCCCCCGAGAATGGAAGATGCCAACAATGGAACCTTACAAAGGAACCTCCGACCCCGTTGTACACTTACAGAGATACACACAGCATATGCTCATGAGTGGAACAACAGAGGGAGTACTATGCAAATGCTTTCCACTATCCTTAGCAGATCTAGCTACCTCCCGGTTCTGCCATCTACCCCAAGGATCCATTAGCTCGTGGGAGATGTTGAAAGAAATGTTTATTAACCAGTTCCACATTCATGTGGAACAACCCAAGGACGCTTATTCCTTATCCAATATCAAACAGAAACCTGGAGAGAAGCTGCAGCAATATTTTACCCGATTCAATGCCGCAGCGGCCGCAGTTCAAGATGCCGATGAGAAGCTTGTCTTAATGGCCCTCTGTAGTGGTGTGCATCCGGATACTAAATTCGCTAGAAGACTAACAAAAGAAAAACCAGCTACTTTACCCGATTTTTTCCATGAAGCCGGGAAATATATGAGGCTTGAAGATGCTGCCACTGAGGGGCAGTCAGGGCAACAAAATAAGGCAACTCACAGCAACGCGCCCGCTGTAGCAAAGGACGTTCGAAATAATGATTCTAGAGACAATGCTGGGGGCAAGAAGGGAGAAAAGCGCCTATATCGGCCAGGACCGAGATTCGACACTTACACTCCTTTGAATGAAACCGTCGAAAAACATCTTCATTGCCACCCAAGGCGAAGTTAGATACGAACGCCCACCGTACAAGAAGGAATCATTTAACGCACAGAAGCCTGGAAAATTCTACCGCTTCCACGAATCTCATGGGCATGATACCAATGAATGCCATCATCTCCGGGACTTGATTGAAGAACACATCAGAAGGAAGAAACTACAACGCTTTCTTGGGAAGGCCAGCCCTGTATGACTTCCAAATTGTCCTGGCCCCATAGTGCCTAAAGATGAAATTTCCAACGGACAATGGAGTAGGGGAAGTAAAGGGAGACCAGGACGTTGCTCGAGACTACTATGTAACTGAACTTCGCAACAACCACATGAAGGATAAAGGGAAGAGTGTAGAGGTTGCCCTCTGCACAAAAAGTTTGGAAGCATAGCAACTAAAGAAAGCCCCTCCTCTTCGATATACCAGCGATCCCTTCAATGAATTAGGCCCCAGGGACAGGGAGGAGGAGGCCACCGCCGAGCCTGCAGAGGCTATGGAATTTGTATCTATAGACAAACATGACTCGAGTAGACAATTGAAAATCGGGTCCCAACTAAAAACAGAGTTGAAGGAACAACTCATTGACTTTCTCCGCCACAACTTGGATGTATTTGCATGGTCACATGTTGACATGACCAGAATCTCCCCTGACATAGCATGCCACATACTAAACTTGAGAAGCTAGCATACTGTTTACTAATCACATCACGGAAACTGTGTCACTACTTCCAGTCCCATTCCATCAAAGTTCTGACCGACCAACCACTGAGGCAGGTACTCCATCGTCCCGACACTTCTGGGCGACTACTTAAATGGTGCATTGAACTAAGTCAGTATGATATCAACTATCACCCTCGCACCGCTATCAAGGGACATGCCATGGCCGATTTCATTGCAGAATTCACTACCAATGAAAGTAAGGAGCAATCGGAAATAGCAGAAGACATCAAGTGGAATCTCTTCGTGGATGGTGCGTCAAACGAACAAGGCTCGGGGGCAGGTGTGGTAATAATCACTCCTAGGGGAAATAAGCTGCACAATGCTATAAGGTTGGAGTTTGCTGCCACCAACAACGATGCAGAGTATGAAGCAGTGATAGCTGGATTAGAACTTGCCTTGGAAATCGGAGCCAATTCTTTGTGTCTTCATAGCGATTCTCAACTTATTGTTAATCAAATACTAGGAGAATTCCAGGCTCGAGAAGAACGACTCATAGCATATTTAAAGAAGACCAAGTTACTTCTCAATCGATTGGACCACTACTTAGTCAAACACATCCCTCGGGAAGAGAACCGAGAGGCCGACGAATTGGCGAAGCAGGCAAGCGTGAGAGACGGCGATATTTCCGGAGCAGTAGCCATCTCGAAGCAACTGACCCCAAGTTTTGAGCAAGTGAATCTGATAGCTGCAACCGAAGAAGCAACTTGGACGACTCCCATCCGAGACTACTTACAAAGTGGCATACTACCCAACGGGCGTAACGAAGTCAAGAAAATCTTAAGGAAAGCTTCCCGCTACACAATACAAAAGGACACCCTCTATCGGCGTGGATTCTCTAACCCCCTATCAAGGTGTATCGCTGGAAGGGAAGCCAAGGAAATCTTATCCAACAGTCATCAAGGAAGCTGCGGAGATCACACCGGAGGGAAAACTTTAGCAAAAAAGATACTCCGATATGGATATTTCTGGCCCACCTTAAGCAAGGACGCCATAGATTTCGTCAGAAAATGTGACAGATGCCAGAAGTTTGCTAAGATTCCGCGGCTACCAACAACTGAGATTACTCAAATGACCAGCCCATGGCCCTTTGCAGTATGGGGAATTGACTTAATCGGCGAACTACCAATGGGCGGAGCCAAATATGCTATAGTGGCAGTCGACTATTTCACCAAATGGGTGGAAGCAGAACCCCTGAATAAAGTATCTTTTGCAAAAGTTATTAATTTCTTGATCAAAAATGTTCTGTGCAGGTACAGAGTCCCATTCAAAATCATATCAGACAATGGACTTCAATTTGACAGCGAGGAATTCGCCAACTAGTGCCAAGAGCACGGAATTCACAAAAGCTTCTCATCCGTAGCGTATCCCCAGGCAAACGGACAAGTCGAAGCCGTCAACAAAATTCTGAAAACTCTAATAAAAAAGAAACTCGAAAAGTCAAAGGGCGCTTGGGTGGATGAAATCCCTACGGCACTGTGGGCTTATCGCACATCTTTCAGAACATCAACAGGGCATACTCCTTTCTCTTTGGCATACAGATCGGAGGCTATGCTCCAAGTTGAAACCATCGTGCCTTCCCACCGTAGGATCCACTATAACCCAGAAGAGAACGAAGAACTCCTTCACGTGTCTTTGGATCTAATTGAGGAAAGAAGAAATGATGCAGTCCTTAAAGCAGCAGCCCACAAGCAAAAAGTGGCAACACAATACAACTCCAAAGTCAAGCATTGTACCTTACAAGAAGGGGATCTTGTCCTCAAGCGAATCTTCCCTCGCCCCGGAGCACTAGATCCAATCTGGGATGGTGTAATTCATAAAGATCTCCACAATGGAGCTTATATTTTGTCAACAGTGGACGGGGAGGTGTTCCAGAGGGCATGGAACATCCAACACCTTCGTCGATACTTTACTTAACTTGCACTGCCCATATAAAGCGAATTAACAAAGAGAATCAGTGGACATAGGCATTTTCGTGCCGAACCACTTTAAAAACCCTTGTCTCTTTTTTAACTTGTTCCTTTATATCTTGGCTGCTTGTTAGCTTTATCCTTTTCTGTTGAACAAAATCCTATGCAAATAGCATTTCCATTCAAGGCGCTCCACAACGCGACTTCTCCTGGACAAGACCTAACAGGTACTATACGAATCTGTGCCCTCGCCAATGAGACACTTTTGCTCCGGCATCCCTCTGCTGCGGGTTAACTCATTGCTCGCGACGGCCCTCAAAGCCAACTGTAATGAGCCAATTATAAGCCACCGAGAAGGCCGACTATAGCCGAGGCAGCTCATTACGGCGTTCGGCTCGCCGGCAACTATGAACCGATTATAAACCCCAACATAAGGTGTGGCCAGCTAGGGGTAGTTCACGGTTGACGATCGACACGCATGCTAGCCGGCCACAGTAAATCGAATAATACCCACGATTACGGGCCATAATGGCCCGGGTAGTTACTGTGCGCGATCTCGACTCCGATGTGTCTTAAGTGCGGCTGTGGTAAAAAAGAATTAACTCCCCGCGGAGGCGTAAGATGGGTGACAAATGTCTCCAAGACCCACAGCTAGGGAAAGTGACTACAAAGCCCGTTTGCCATGAACTTAAGCACATCGAAGGCCTTCCGTGATTGGAAGTTTTCCTATTTCTCATATTTCAATTTTATTTGAAAAACTTTTCTCCTATCCTCTATAACAATCCCTAAAGTACAGGACACGGAATAGGAGGCATTCGCTAATGGGAGTCGGAACCCACAACGGGACACTAGGCCGCATTCCATACTCAGTCACACAAGACATTCAAAACTGCCATCTACAATTAGAACATGAAAGGCGGTATTTTCTTCTTTTGTGTACAAATACATGGCTATAATTTATTCATACATAACACTAGCATTGCAAGGCATGAAATTATGTTTTAAGCAAGAACTTGACATCAAACACAACCGAATTACAAGCATATGCATAGCTATATTTCTCATACAACATGGCAAAATAACAAAAGCATTCAAATATGACAGAATCAGCTTAAGTTTAAAAATTACATGCCAAAGATAATGTTGTTTATTTCAAGTAGCATAATTACAACCTAAGAGTTACGTTACTGTTTTGAGACTAACATATACAACAATGTCAAGTCCACAAAAAGATATCCAGGCCAAATCAAGGAGCTGGCTGCGTCGGAGTTTCATCCTTGTCCTGTTGCCCACCTGTCTGGTCAAAGAAAGAATTCATTAATGACAAGCAACCAAGTTAACAAAAAGACTAGAAAGGAAGACTTACCAGCATCTGCTCCTTGATCATCTTGATCATCATCCTCTACTTGCACGCCTGCCTCCTCAACTGCAAGCAACCGCATGCCCTCCTTCACCGCCACCTTCTCCTCCTTGGTAAACTGGGCAGTAACCACATCCATCCTGAGGGCCGTACCCATCTACTAGTGACCTCGGGGTGGGCCCATGACGTCCTGGTTCTGACTGAGCTGGGGGCACTGCGGAAGGATCTTCTCTGTCCTGGGATTTCTTCTTTTCTGATCGGGTTTCAACTCTATGAGACATTATCTGCAACACAAAAGAATACATCGTTAAAAAGGATGTAGAGATATAAACAAGCAAGTGCGTACAATCTAGAATTTCATTTTGTAGTTCAAAACATAAAAGGTTCAAGGTTCGATTGGGCATTCAAACTCCGGGTCTCGTTCGGTATCACGAGTCATAAAAAGTCATCCGGCAGTTCAAGGCAAAAGCTCATTCGACATTCGAGCTCCCCATATACCGTTCGGTAATCCGGGCCCCAAGGTTCATTCGGCTATCCCACTCCCTAAAAACCCATTCGGCAGAAGGAGGGCTCACCTCATTCGGTAGGCGTAGGCTTGGTCCGGCTCTTTCTAATAGGTGTGGATAACATGAGCTTGAAGCCCATACTTATAGACAAACACAGACGACCAGACCGGTTGGTTCGGCGTTTGGGCCGAATAGGAGCATCCAAGCTAACGTCATTAATTTCAAAACAAAGCAAGGCATATACCGGCATATGCCCTACTTTGGGGGGGCAAATGTTGGGCGTATTCTCACCTAGGCGATCTCAAGACCAAGAAGCACCAGGTTCGCCCAGGCTTGCCTAAGCTTCATTCGGCATCCCTACCACTGCCGAACCAGACTCACAACCACAGAACCACCGAACCAACTCCAAAGCAGCCTTCGCCGAATCAAACATCAAAACCTCTTCCATGCTTGCCGAATCAACTCTACCTCCCATGCTTGCCGAACCAACCTACTTCCCATACCACCGAACCAACTTACTCCACTACTATCCAACCATCTACCACCGGACCGGCTACCTCCATCCACTGCCGAACTAGAGGCAGGGGAAGCCACCACCGGACCAAAGCCACCACCGGACCAAAATCCCACCGGACCATCTCCCATCTACTAACGGACCGGAGCACTACCGAACCAAGGCGTTGCTGAGCCAACGTTGCCAGGCCAGATCGCATCAGCCCAGGCCCACCAGCAGCTACATACATCCAGGACCCCTACCCCCAGCCTCACTCTATAAATAGAGGGTTAGGGGTACAGCAATGGGGACAAGTTTGAGAGCTCAAGCACGGAGAGAACTTTCAAACAACTTTCAGATACTTGTATCAAAGCTTTGTACTTGTAATCTAAACAAGAAAAGAGAAATAATATATAAAGTGGACGTAGGCACATTCTGGCTGAACCACTATAAATCTGCGTGTCTTTTACAGTTTAGTCCCTGCTTTTCATATATTTGCATAGATCACTTGAATCACTAAGAACAACATAAAATCAATTAAATCAAACGACTTTGAGGTGTTTGTCCATTTTTTGTGCAAACACTGTTTGAAATAGATATTTTGTACCCCACCTGCCTTGTTTGTCTAAATTTGATTGGTTGCCAGAATTTTATATTCAAAAGTGCTGCCGACTTCATTATTTGGAAATTTGAATAATTTTAAAAAAGCCCCTTTCTCCTTTGTTACTATATAAAACATTTAAGTCGCATACCTTAAATAATTTTATATAATCATCAAAGCACGTTGAAAAATTCTGGAAAATTTCCTAAAAGTAAATTAATATGGTCTCTTCAACATATACAAATTTTGGATCCAAACAATAATTATTTTATCCGCAAATAATTTTTATAATCCAAATTAACCTTTTCTTCTTTAGAAAATTATAACAAATCCACGAAAATTCATAAAATTCTAAAAATTGAAACCCATCTCTAAAATAACTTTTTAGATCATCATAAAAATTCACAAGGCTAACAGATGTCATATAATTGGGTTTCATCTTAAAACATGTCATAAAATCTATATGAACATACAAAAATCATCAACATTTATGTATAATCTTTTATCATTCGAAAACATGGAAAACATTTGCAATATCATTCGGAATTAACCTTAAAACCGAAACAAAAAATATTTAGAGATGTAAATGTTATTCACCTTTGCTTCAATGATTAAGGAGCTTGAAATTTGAATGAGTTTGATTTGAATTTGCTTTCCTTAAGCTTCTCTTTTGTTTCCTCTTCTTCTTCCTTCGTTAATGGTGGTCGGCCAAGCTTTTAGTTTTTGAAAATGAGAATGAACGTGTGTTTGGAATACACGGCCTAAGGAAGACAATATAGGAATGGACTCTTTCCCATAATACCCCTCCTCTAATTCATTTTAACCCTTTATTAAGTTTATTAGTTTAAAAAGGCATAGCTACCTTAATCAAATCAAATCTCAATCCCCTTATCAACACATTATTTTATTTAGTTTATCTAACTAAATCTCCTAAATAATGTTATCAAAATTATGGGGTGTTACATGGCAGATGATCCCGGCAAGGTCTTTGGTGTTATTTTATATAGAGATGGGCCATAACGGACGGTACCCCAGTAGCCTGGTCATTGTATGGAATCCATTCTCAAATAAGCGCCGTACGGACTTAGTTGTGCCCAACTATGCTGAAAAGTGAGATGCAAGCATTTCAGCTGTATTCATATTTTACTTTGACCTCTAGACATTAGTATAATATCGATGGATTTTCTATAGAAAAAGGTTTTGGTTATCGTAAGGCAAAAACCCGTCTGTGGTTATATGCGGCGTGGTCTTACGAGATATCTTTATTTGAAAGGTTTTTGATAAACATTAAATTTCATTTGAGGTGTGTTTTTCTAACACTAGTTTACCAGACTAATCCCGACGTTCTTCCCTTTCAATGCTCAGGTCAGACCTGGCATATTTGCAAATTGCTTTGGATGCATTGGAGCTCAAGACGAGCTGGAGACCCAAGACGTATCAACGTATTTCTTTGTGTTCCGCTATGTTGTCTGTTGGTTTTATTCATCAGCAATTGTAAAGGCATGCCGTTTTAACTATCCATGCTGAAATAGGTTAGTGTGCTCAGATTGATGTGTGATTATAGTTTTTTCTTTGTGTAAAGATTTGCTGTATATTATAGATTATTTGTTCCGCTGTGAGATTTTGTTTTGTTTAGTTTTCTTCTTTCTCTTTCTATTTTTCACCCCTGACGATTGGGTTTTTGGGTATTTGATTGCTCACATGCAATATTGTGGATGTATTAGTGTCGACTTTCTAGGGCCGAAAATCTCGTTCGTTACAATACTAGGGAGTCACACAATTGCCACTATTATCGTTTATCTAACTTCAACAACATAATTATGTATTTATAAATGTCATAAATCAAAATGGAGAAAATTAATGCAACGATCCGAAATTTCACTACTTTGATTTGTGGATATGTAATTAATTTTAAATATATATACAAATAATAGATTTTATAATTAAAAATAAAACTCTTTTAAATGATAAAATAATGATGGTGAAATAGTTTTCAAATTTAGTTTAAAAAAAAATTAGTTCGAAGAAAAATCGAAAATGTGATCTGAAATCGTTTTCCAAATTTTTGACTTTTCGATGACGAAAAGTTGTTGGAAAATGTTGTGCACATTACAGTTAAACATATACATACATTTACAAATGAATTAACATTTTATAATATATATATATATATATATATATATTAAAGAAATATAATAGGATATGATAGGACATATTATGTAAATTTAAAATAAATTTAAAATAATGTGACACCCCACCCCGAGACCCACGCTAACAAAGGATATTACAGAGTAATTTCGTCTGCTAGTGCAGAGAACATGTCTGATTAGGAGCGACCATCCATGAATTTTACTTTAAGCGAGTGTCGATACATCAATTAATATGTTATATATATATTTTTCTATCTCAAGTGGAATCGACGTATGCGAACCAACAGTGGTTAAAATGGTAAACCAAAACCATATATGATAAATAAAAATCACAGAATCACAAAATATACACAGTGAAATACCAATAGACACAAGCTGATCAAATCGAATATGTACATAGAGTCGACTACAAAATTATAGCTATTACGAACTACAAAATATAAAAGTGCAACATCCTACAGATACGGATATATACAAAAAATGAGTCTAGCTTGACGTAATATACAACAACTACATGAATGTATACATGTGCAAGATGAAGGTAAGATGAATGATAGCTAGATAACTGGAGTGAAATCCTCTCTAGAACTATCAAATTAGAGCACCTGAAATATCTCTGCCTAACCCGAGTATTATAAAATAATAAACGGGTCAGTCTAAACTATAATAAATGAGTCAAGCAAGATAAATAATGGATATAAGGAAATAGACCTTAAATATAAACGCAAAGCCAAGTATTGGCAAACATCAAGAATGCTCCAATAAACTCCAAGAATGTAATCACCAAATATCAAAACCCCATGATAGCTTATAAAAGAAAAACCCCAAGATATTTGGTGAGACCTATAATATCCCAAGATAGGCGTGAGCCTGTAGAAACCCAAGATATGTACGAGAACTATAATCTCAAGATAGGTGTGAGACCTATGAACCCAAGATAGGTTCAAGACATATAAATACAAGATAGGCGGATGCCTATAACCCAAGGGCGAGTCAGAAACTCATCGATAAGTGTCATGTACTCTCAAATAACAACAGAATAAGTAACAACCGTGTGTCCCATACCATGCTGGTTTACCTAAATGTTTACTATAAGCTAGTAAACTCCACTCGTGTGTATAAGAGGCTCAATCGAACAAGTCCGGGAATTAATCGGAAAAATGAACGCGAGCGTTCCATTCCACTTCCTCATTCGATCAATGTTGTGCAATTTTATAAAAATAGTTTACTTTGAAATCATTCTTGAAAATATTGTTTTATAAAATAGAATATATTCATATATAAATTTAGAAAGCCTTTGTAAATCTATACATCAATATTTATAAATACAATTCTAAAACATTGTTCAAAACCAATTTAAAACCATTGATATTGTAATAAAGATATATTATACTTATATAATTATATCCCGAATATCCTTTATAGTAAATATATTCATACATGAAAAGATTTGGAAAAATGGGTTTGGATTAGAAATCGTTCCTTTGAAAACTTTAGTTGAAATTGCATGATAAAACTTGTGTGCAATATCACGAATCCATAGAGTATGGCATAATAAACCCAAGATGAATTCACAAATTTATAATCAAAATTCCAAAATTTGCACTGAAATAAATATGAATGGAGCATCAAAATCAATCAAACAACGAAAAGGATCCAAATGGATGAAAGAACGGACGAATGGATGCGAACGGTAGGCCACACGGTGTAACCTGGGGCTCAGCCTAGGTCACGACTGGTGTATCGGTCAGGTGGGACTGGTCCACCAATGGCAGCGCCTAGGCTAAACCCAAGGCGATGCTGGTGGCTCCACGTTCATTCGTTGGCGCTCGTTTCTCTTGCGTTGTCCTTCTTGACTACTTAAGCAATGATTTAGCTAACATGCATGCATATAAACATCAACAATTGAATGCAATTCATGATCATATGAAGAGGGTTCCAACAAACTGAAAGTGATATAGCAATTGATAAGAATAACACAAGGGACTGAAAGTAATTCAATCACAAATTCAATCAAATTTAGCAAACAACGACGTGCATTCATTACTAGCTAGAAGTGTGAGATAAACTCACCTTAATATCCTTAAAGCTCCAAAGCTTCATGCATCAATCTTAGACCAAATCAACCAAAACAACCCTAAATTTTATCCCCAGTGCTATGTGAATCTAACATAGCAAACCTAAATATTTTTCAGGAAATTTTAACTGAAGGTGCACACACGAGTTGAGAACAACAGATCCAAATTTTAGATTTTTCTATATTTAATTATGATTTTTCTACTAACCTGCATTTTCTGTCCAGATTTTACCCAAATTAACTTGTGAGAAGACCATATTTAACTCATCAAAACTCAATGAAATTACACGAAATTTGGAATAGAGGTGCTTGAACGAGACATTGACAAAATACTCAAATTTGATAATTTTTTGTAATTTATTTGAATTGATTTTATTTTTGGAAGCGACTAGGGTTTTGTTTCTTTCTTGTTTTCTTTTTTTGAAGTTGGACAAACAAAGTACATACTAATGTTTTATCTCATTTAATCTGTTAATGGACCTAAAGCTAGCCTAAAGCCCAACACAAAAATAAAACATAAATGAGTTAACACTTAAGGAATTAATTCTCTCATACTCTGTTAAATGGACATAAAGTCTAATTAAAGCCCAATATCACTAAATACTAAAGAAATTTAAATATTCAATTAAACTAATTACAACTCCAAACCAATTACACTTGAACAAATTTAGTTAATAAGGAAGTCAATCTCTTAATAAATTCTAAAACTAAATTTTTATTCACATTTTACGACATACTAAAATCAAACTTTTGAGAAAATAAACAATTCCTTGTTTAAAAATAAGTTTCCCCAAATATAATTTAGCTTTTAATTAAATTCCTAATCGATATTTATAATGCCATTCTTAATTATTTCTTTTCAAAAATCATCTCAAAGCCTTAATTAATTACCATCACAAAATTCCAAAATTTTCAATTAATCCAAATTTTATTTTCTAAGCGTTTACTAATTAATTATTAATTAGGCCATTAATAATTAGGTTGTTATAGACTCCCCCCTTAAGAAAATTGTGCCCTCACAATTTCTACTTAGAGAAAATTTACAAATACCTTAATATGAATAATTAATTCAATTTAATCTTAACCAATAATCAAAGCATCAAAACAACTCACTGCTCAGGTCAATCATGAAACAGTGGTTTTGTTTCAAACCTTAGTGAATAAAATAGAGCAACGTAAAATTAACTAAACGATACTTACTCGACAATTGAATCTTAGCCTTTTCTTGGCTAAAACCATCCATCGTATTCAAATTCTCACCAAAAAGAATGGCTTACATTTCTACTCTTACTTATGACCCAAAATATTTTCTAAGTGTTGAAGTCTTCCGAAAAATTCAGTAGAGTTTCCTTTGTACTGGGAGCAATCCCAAGATTCCCTACCTATAGGTATGAATATACTTTTCCAAATAGGCATCCCGATCATGGGGAATTAACAATATAAACTCTACTTCTAGCATATTGCAAAACATACCTTTACTTACAATAAAAAGCAGACTATTTTGATTTGCTTATGGATAAAGAGAGCTAGCGTTGCAAACTAATCCAAATAATCCCTTGCACACCTATAATTTAGTCAACATAAACATTAGTCGAGAGCAAAAAAGGTCAACATGCATATATTCATGAAATTATAAAGCTAACAATGCAAAAACTAAAAGCTTAATGTTAGCAGGCCTATTGATAAAACCTGCAATCTCAGGCTATAAAACATCAGAATCATGCAAAACACTTAAAACACTTAAAACAAAAGTTTTCGTTACTTTCTTAGCTTTCTAGATTGTATAAAAGCACTGAAATCCGCTTTATGGTTTGAAAGTTATGATCAAACAAACTAGTACTTAAACTCAAAAAATTTATTTATGGGATGAGTTTTTAATTTAAAGAAAATGATATTTTGATCGATAATTTTACAGAATTAGCTAAAGTGATTCAAAGAGAAATTGTTCCATACTAAATTAGCTTTCTAACCCAAGATGTTTCATAATATTTTGATTAAAGGATCTAAAGATATTCTAATTTTTTTCTTCAGCTCTCTATAGAAATAATTTTTAGCTTAAAATTATTTTTGACACTTCACCTCAAACCGATCTTCCATTCACATCAAAAACCTTTATAATTATATAAAAACCCAATTTTATTAAAATAACATCTTAAAAGTGATTGATATACTACCAAAATTATAATTTAATAGTTTCAATAGCAAGAATATGCTTGGTTATATATCCCAACTTAATTATCACTCAATCGACTTAATCACTAAACAATAGATTCCAATCAAATAAGCAAAACATAAAATTAAAATTTCCATTTAGCAATTTAATTATATCATGACATACAAATTCCTACTTGCAAAATAAAGTTACTATTTATCAACCAAGTTTATTCAAAAACAAGAAGGGCTTCAAACTCAACTATATTTTAAACTTCAAAATTTTCTAACATTTTGTAATCTCAAACTTGCTACCTTTAAACTAAAATTTCATACATTGAATTGCAGAATTTTCACAAAACTCATTAAATAAAAGTTGTTCTACTCAATCTAAGATTTTCGGCAAGGTAAAGGTCATCAAAAGTGGATTTATGGTTTGAAAGTTATGTCCAAAATACTTTCAGCTTTTTAACTTAGAAATTAACTAACAGGACAGAGATGCCCATTCGTTTTCAAACTCATTTTGACTAAACAAACTGCAGAATTTTTGAAAGTGGTCAAAAGAAGTTTTGTAGTTTACTCAAAATACTTTCTTCCACAATAAGATTGAATACATTTAGAGTTATAAATCTCAAGGTATTGCTATTTTACTACATCACTTTTCGAAATAAAATTTCAGTACTAAAATCATTTTAAAGCCACTACTCTCAAACCATTTTTAAAACCCAAAACCAAGTAATATTTAGGAAAGTCTTAATACAAAGCTATTTTTTACATGATCTACTTTTTGGAAAGCTAAAGACTTCAAAAATTTAAAATTTTCCTATGTAACTAACTTCGAAAATTAGTTCACTCAAATACAAAATTTCAAAATATCACATATGCAAGTTTTTTTTTCTCCTTATGAAAACTCATTTTAAACGGGATAACTAATACTTACATATAAGAAGTAATTATCTACCCAAATCAAACTCTCAATTATATGTGTATTTCTATATTTTCTTTCGAAAGAAATCTTCTCGAAATACATCATCCATTCTAAATCATACCCAAAATAAGTTTTGGAAATATACATTGAATTTTATATCACCTTCCCAATTCAAATAATTAAACCTTGTTGCCTTATTCATTTATTATCTCTAAAAATATCAACATCCAACATCTTATAGTAAATGAACTACCCCTACTTGCTCATTTTCTCCCAACAACAAAATTGAACTTATATTTAATTTTAAATTTCAAATGAATTTTTCTCAAATTCACAACTAATTTTTTTTAACACTATCCAAGTTTAAGACTCATGCTTATCTAAATGGTTTCACTATATACCAAACTGATAAAATATTTTCACAAAAGTGAATTTTATGCTAACTTCAAAAATTCCATTTTCCACAAAATATACTTTACTATTTCATTTAATTCAAAAGTTACTATGACCTAATAGTTATAATTATATCTCAATTCTTATCTTATTACCAAACCCATTTTTAGAATCTAAATTATTAATTTCGATTAAAAGTTAGCAAAATCCTCACTATTAGTCATTTATTACTCTAAGAACATATCTAAACAAAGCAATAATTTTGGTATATCCTAAACTTTTTTCTTTTCTTTTTAAGCTAATATAAAAGTCCAAAATTTGCATTACTTAATTTACTCAAGGATATAAATTAACATTCTAACACTTATTATCAAATAAATGACAAGACATTGAAACTAAATTTTCATTTCAACTACACTATAATATGCATTATCATCAAAACTACCACATAAAATTCATTTAATATGCATCAAGGAAAATGGATATATAAAATTTTCAAATACTAACAATACACTATTATCCAAAATTTTATAAACATCAAATATAACTTTTATTAAATATCTTTTCAAGCGATATTTTTGTTTTCTAAACAATGAATTTTCTAATATTGAATACTTCGTTTTATTCCTTAAAATATCACATGACGCTTTCTTCTAAATACTACATCTTATTAATTTTAATAATTTACTTTCTTATCAAAATATCATATGATATCTTTTGCAAAAAATATGATTCTCCAAACACATACTTTAATAAAAGTGCATGTCCTATTGTCTCGTTTGAATGTTTAGGAATCTCTATCGAGCACGTTGGCCAGACATCCCCGACCAGAATCGTTAAAGCACCCAACGGGCAATTTAACACTAATAAATATATATATCAAAAATCCTCTTTTAAAACTAAGAATACTTATATCATTATATACACTAGTTTATCCATACAATATCAAGCTTATAATCATCAACATTAACCATCTTATAGAAACTTCATAGGATGGTGCTCTCTAATTAGGTGATGATTGAATTAAAACAATTCTTAATCAACTCTTCATTTAGAGCAAATACAAAATCATCATTTTTCTCCAATTGGTAACCAAATGCCAAAAATTATCTCCATTTCAAATTGATTAATTTTTATAACTAGAAGATTTGATCCTTGTTTATTTTATACCCAAATAAATTCAATTTCTCTTGTGGTGATTTCCTATATGAAGATACCACAAGATTTGATTATTAATCTTCAAATAGGATTCTAATTATCAAGGAACATTTCTTAATTGAATTAGAGTTATCTCTAAGAATCCTATGCAAACAAACATCCAATCAACTAATCAAACAGTCATAAATTTACTGGATAATATGCCCAGTGGAACCATTCGTCTGCTTTCATTGTGCGACTCTGATTCTAAAAAGATCAACCATAAACTTTATGATTTGTTGGATGGACAAAGTACTACGTCTCAATTAGGCTCGTGGGATTACCTAATACTAGAATGAGTGACTCTGTGGCCAGCCAACTACACTACCGAAATAGATAAGATTGGATCAAAGACCGCTTAAGATTCATATGATTCAATAACAAGAACATCAAAGAGTGGAAACGACGGGGACATTCCTAGGCTCCCCAAGAGACACTTTCTTATTCAAAAAGGGACGATTCCTAATTTCTACCCCAAGAACTCCTAATGGACGGTCTCTAAGGCTCACCTAGGCCAAGATTTGTGTCTGTAATATCATATTTTGTTCTGAACTTAGCTCTAATACTAAGCTGTGATGCCCCACCCCAAGACCCACACTAACAAAGGATATTATAGAGTAATATCGTCTGCTAGAGCAAAGAATAGGGCTAGTTAGGAGCGATCATCCATGAATTTTACTTTAAGCGAGCATCGATACGACGATTAGTATGCTATAATTTTTTTTTCTATCTCAATTGGAATCGACGTATGCAAACCAGGCTGAAAACAAAACTATGGTGGCAAAAATAATAATCCCGAATAATATATGATAAATACAAACCACATAATATACAAAGCGAAATAAGACTAAATACAAGCCGATTGTTGGGAGCGTTTTCGCCCCTACCGAGCCAAAAGAAAGGAAGGCACAACGGGACCAACACACCCTCCAAAGCTCCACCGGTCCACTTCCAAGCAACACTAAACCCGAGTATCCACCGAACTAACTTGCCTCCCACCTCGTTGCCGAACCAACTCCAACTACCGGACCAAGCTTCTCCTACCACTGCCGGACCAAGCTCTTCCTACAACTGCCGGACCAAGCTCCTCCTACCACTGTCGGACCAACCTTCTCCTACCACTGCTGGACCAAGCTTCTCCTACCACTACCGGACCAACCATCTCCTAGCTGCCATCGAACCAAGCTCCTACCGGACCACCTACTACCGGACCAAGACATTCCGAACCAACACTACCAGGCCAGATCGCGTCAGCCCAGGCCCATCAGCAGCTGTACACATCCAGGACCCCTACCCCCAGCCTCACTCTATAAATAGAGGGGCAGGGGTACAACAATGGGGACAAGTTTGAGAGCTCAAGCACGGAGAGAACTTTCAAACAACTTTCTTTTACTTGTATCAAAGCTTTGTACTTGTAATCGAAACAAGAGAAGAGAAATAACATATAAAGTGGACGTAGGCACATTCTGGCTGAACCACTATAAATCTGCGTGTCTTTTTACAGTTTAGCCCCTGCTTTTCATATATTTGCATAAATCACCCAAATCACTAAGAACAACATAAGATCTACTAAATCATACAACTTTGAGGTGTTTGTCCATTTTTTGTGCAAACATTTTTGGTGCTTTCACTGAGAACTAGAAGCTCGAAGCTTCAGCTTCATCCACTTAACAGTTTTCCTAACAGCATCGTTCGCCACTTGGAAAACATGCCTCCCAAGCAGAGAAAGGATGTTAACAAAGGAAAAAACATCGCATCCAGCAGTCTTCCAGATCCAGCTGTCACGAATCAAGTAAATCGTCCTCCTCCAGCAGCAGTAACAAATGAAGGACAGGCTAATCCGACCACTCCTGCCACCGAACAGCCCGCAGCAATTACTAGGGCAGATTTAGACAGGGTTGTAGTTGAAGTGACTAACCGCTTCACGTCCCAGCAAGAAGCCTTGGTGGACCATCTCATGTCACGCTTAAGGGATGCTGAAGAGTCCCACCGCAACACTGAATCATGGGGCGAATCCCAGTCTGGTGGATCTCAGAGACAATAAAGATCTTCCTTCTTCGAAGGAGCTAACGGTAGAAGCAGCCATGGTAGAAGTTGAGATCGAGCACAGCCCGAAGTTAGGCCTGAAGAAACGCTTGGAACCGAACCCCATGGGGGAGGTACAGGGCGGAGGTCAACTGTAGCTGAGCCTGTCATACTGCCTAACCACGGAAACGCCAGTGACCGGGGCCGAGCTAGAGTCCAGCCCGAAGTTGGACCCGTGGAAGTGCTTAGATCAGAACCTAGCAGGGGAAGATCGAGGCAAGGGCCAACTATGGCTGACCCTAACATGCTCCCAGAAGACCAAAGGCAGCCACTGGAAAATATGAGGAATGATAGACGATACCATCCCTACAGATCATCTGGACGGGATCAATCCCACAGAACAGAGCCAATTTCATTTCTATCTACTCCAAGTCCTGATGAAAGGATGGCACGCTTGTTCAGAGAATGCGTCCAACGGGAGCAAAGAGATCGAGGTATAGGCGCTAGGGTAACCAGCCCTTTCGCCCGCAACATCGAAATTGCTATCACCCCCCGAGAATGGAAGATGCCAACAATGGAACCTTACAAAGGAACCTCCGACCCCGTTGTACACTTACAGAGATACACACAACATATGCTCATGAGTGGAGCAACAGAGGGAGTACTGTGCAAATGCTTTCCGCTCTTCTTAGCAGATCTCGCCACCTCCTGGTTCTGTCATCTACCCCAGGGATCCATCAGCTCGTGGGAAATGTTGAAAGAAAAGTTTATCAGTCAGTTCCGCATTCATGTGGAACAACCTAAGGATGCTTATTCCTTATCCAGCGTCAAACAGAAACCTGGAGAAAAACTGCAGCAATACCTAACCCGGTTCAATTCCGCAGCAGCCACAGTCCAAGATGCCGATGAGAAGCTTATCCTAATGGCCCTCTGTAGTGGTGTGCATCCGGACACTAAATTTGCTAGAAGGTTGACAAAAGAAAAACCAGCTACTTTACCCGATTTCTTCCATGAGGCTGGGAAATACATGAGGCTTGAGAATGCTGCCGTTGAGGGGCAGTCAGGACAGCAAAATAAGGCAACTCACAGCAACGCCCCTGCTGTGGCAAGGGACGTTCGAAGAAATGATTCCAGAGACAACGCTGGGGGCAAGAAGGGAGAAAAACGCCTATATCGGCCTGGACCGAGATTCGATACTTACACTCCTTTGAACGAGACTGTCGAAAATATCTTCCTTGCCACCCAAGGCGAAGTTAGATACAAACATCCACCATACAAGAAAGAATCTGATAACGCGCAGAAGTCTGGAAAATTCTGCCGCTTCCACGAATCTCACGGGCATGATACCAATGAATGCCATCATCTCCGAGATTTGATTGAGGAACACATCAGGAGGAAGAAGCTGGAACGCTATATAAAAAGTCAGGACAGGACTCCAGCTCCTGCCAATGAAAACCCAAGGCTACCCTCACCGGAGACCGGCAGAGGAAACCACAATGCTAGCGGCTCTAGTCAAGAGAAGATAGTGGTCCATACCATCTCAGGAGGACCGCACATCGCAGACAAGAGCTGGAAAGAGATGGAAAGATACGAAAAGTCGCTTAGAGACAGTAAAGACTGTGTCAATTCGGTTATAGAAGAACGCCACCCGAAACGGAAAGAAAGTGATGACATCACATTCGGTAAGCGTGACCTGGAGGGAAGGCAGTACCCTCACATGGATCCCATGGTTATCTCTGTCCGGCTCGGTCCCGCCGAAGTTTACCGAATCTTAGTAGACACTGGAAGCTCAGTGAACATCCTGTTCAAACATGCATTCGACAAAATGAAATTATCAATGAAGGATGTATCTCCCTGCGATAAATCACTACACGGTTTCACTGGAGATGCGAAGATGCCCCTCGGGCAACTAGACCTCTTTGTTGAGATTGGAAGCCATCCCCGCTCCGTTGTACGGAAACAGACGTTTTTGCTGATAGAAAACCATTCGGCCTACAACGCCTTCTTAGGAAGGCCAGCCTTGTCTGACTTCCAGATTGTCTTAGCCCCATGGTGCCTAAAGATGAAATTTCCAACGGATGATGGAGTAGGGGAAGTAGAAGGAGACCAGGATGTTGCTCGTGACTGCTATGTGACTGAACTTCGCAACAACCACAGGAAGGATAAAGGGAAGGGTGTAGAGGTTGCCCTCTGCACGAAAAGTCTAGAAGCATAGCAACTAAAGAAAGCCTTTCCTCTTCGATATACCAGCGACCCTTTCATTGAATTAGACCCTAGGGACAAAGAGGAGGAGGCCATCGCAGAGCCTGCAGAGGCTATGGAGTTTGTATCTGTAGACAAGCACGACTCAAGCAGACTATTGAAAATTGGGTCCCAACTAAAAGCAGAGTTGAAGGAACAACTCATCGACTTTCTCCGCCACAACCTGGATGTATTCGCATGGTCACACGCTGACATGACCGGAATCTCCCCCGACGTAGCATGCCATGTACTAAACATTGATCCTACCAAAGCACCCGTAAAGCAAAGAAAGAGAAGCATGGGGGCAGAGCGATCAGCAGCCCTAGATGAAGAGGTGAAGAATCTGCTCGCCAATGACTTCATACGAGAAGCCATCTATCCGAAATGGATCGCTAACCCGGTGCTAGTAAAGAAGGCTAATGGGAAGTGGCGGACATGCATTGACTTTTCCAACCTAAACGACGCCTGCCCAAAGGATTGCTTCCCGCTTCCCCGAATCGATCAGCTTGTAGACAGCACAGCCGGGCACGAACTTTTATCCTTTATGGACGCATATTCAGGATATAACCAAATTCCTATGCATGCTCCCGATCAAGACCACACTAGTTTCATCACTGACCAGGGATTGTACTGTCACAAGGTAATGCCTTTCGGACTTAAAAACGCAGGAGCCACCTACGAGCGCCTCGTCAACAAGATGTTTGCGGAGCTAATAGGGCAAACTATGGAAGTATATGTGGATGACATGCTGGTAAAGTCAAGAAAAGCTGATGATCACGTAAGCCACCTAGGCGAGATGTTCCAGGTACTTCGACAGTATGGAATGAAGTTGAATCCTCTAAAATGCTCCTTCGGAGTGTCATCAGGAAAATTCTTAGGATTCATCGTCCATGCCAGAGGGATTGAAGCAAACTCTGAACAAGTCCGAGCGCTAAGGGATATCAAGATACCTTCCACTCGGAAGGAAATGCAAAGTTTGAACGGAAAAGTGGCCGCCCTAAGCCGATTCATCTCCAGGGCAACGGACAAGTGCGTCCCCTTTTTCGAAGCTCTAAAGAAAGACAAAGGAAAGTTCGAATGGACTAAGTCAGTATGATATCACCTATCACCCTTGCACCGCCGTCAAGGGACAAGCTATGGCCGATTTCGTTGTAGAATTCACTACCAACGAAGATAAGGAGCAATTGGAAATAGCAGAAGATATCAAGTGGAATCTCTTTGTGGATGGTGCATCGAACGAACAAGGCTCGGGGGCAGGTGTGGTAATAATCACTCCCAGGGGAAACAAACTGCACTATGCTATAAGGTTGCAGTTCGCTGCCACCAACAACGATGCAGAATATGAAGCAGTAATAGCCGGACTAGAACTTGCCATAGAAATCGGAACCAATTCTTTGTGCCTTCACAACGATTCTCAACTTATTGTTAATCAAATACTAGGAGAATTCCAAGCTCGAGAAGAACGACTCATAGCATATTTAAAGAAGACCAAGTTACTTCTCAGCTGATTGGACCACTACTTAGTCAAACACATCCCTCGGGAAAAGAACCAAGAGGCCGACGAATTGGCGAAGCAAGCAAGTGTAAGAGACGTCGCCATCTTCAGGGCAGTAACCATCTCAAAGCAACTGACCCCGAGTTTTGAGCAAGTGAATCTGATAGCTGCAACCGAGGAAGCAACTTGGATGACTCCCATCCGAGACTACCTACAAAGCGGCATGCTACCCAACGGGCGTAACGAAGTCAAGAAAATCTTGAGGAAAGCATCCCGCTACACAATACAAGAAGACATCCTCTATCGACGCGGATTCTCTAACCCGTTATTAAGGTGTGTCGCTGGGAGGGAAGCCAAGGAAATCTTATCCAACATCCATCAGGGAAGCTGCGGAGATCACACTGGAGGGCAAACGTTAGCAAAAAAGATACTCCGATATGGATATTTCTGGCCCACCCTGAGCAAGGACGCCTTAGATTTCGTCAAAAAGTGTGACAGATACCAGAAGTTTGCTAAGATTCCGCGGCTACCAACAACTGAGATTACTCAAATGACCAGCCCTTGGCCCTTCGCAATATGGGGAATTGACTTAATCGGCGAGCTACCAATGGGCCGAGGCGGGGCCAAATATGCTATAGTGGTAGTCGACTATTTCACCAAATGGGTGGAAGCGAAACCTCTGAATAAAGTATCTTCAGCAAAAGTTATTAACTTCTTGATCAAAAATGTTCTGTGCAGGTACGGAGTCCCACTCAAAATCATATCAGACAATGGAATTCAATTTGACAGCGAGGAATTCGCCAACTGGTGCCAAGAACACGGAATTCACAAAAGCTTCTCATCCGTAGCGTATCCCCAGGCAAACGGACAAGTCGAAGCCGTCAACAAAATTCTGAAAACTCTAATAAAAAAGAAGCTCGAAAAGTCAAAGGGCGCTTGGGTGGATGAACTTCCTACGGCACTATGGGCCTATCGCACATCTTTCAGAACATCAACGGGGCACACTCCTTTCTCTTTGGCATACGGATCGAAGGCTATGCTCCCAGTTGAAACCATTGTGCCTTCCCACCGTAGGATCCACTATAACCCAGAAGAGAATGAAGAACTCCTTCACATGTCTTTGGATCTAGTTGAGGAGAGGAGAAATGATGCAGTCCTCAAAGCAGCAGCCCACTAACAAATAGTGGCGGCACAATACAACTCCAAAGTCAAGCATCGTACCTTACAGGAAGGGGATCTTGTCCTCAAGCGAATATTCCCTCGCCCTGGAGCACTAGATCCAATCTGGGATGGACCATATGTAATTCATAAAGATCTCCACAATGGAGCTTATATTTTGTCAACAGTGGACGGAGAGGTGTTCCGGAGGGCATGGAACATCCAACACCTCCGTCGATACTTTTCTTAACTTGTACTGCCCATATGAAGTGAATTAACAAAGAGAATCAGTGGACGTAGGCCTTTTCGTGCCGAACCACTTTAAAAAACCTTGTCTCTTTTTTTAACTTGTTCCTTTATATCTTGGCAGCTTGTTAACATTATCCTTTTCTGTTGAACAAAATCCTATGCACGTAGCATTTCCACTCAATGCACTCCGCAGCGCAACTTCACCTGGACAAGACCTAACAGGTACTACGCGAATCTATGCCCTCGCCAATGAGACACTTTTGCTCTGGCATCCCTCTGCTGTGGGTTAACTCATTGCTCGCGACGGCCCTTAAAGCCAACTGTAATGAGCCAATTATAAGCCACCGAGAAGGCCGACTATAGCCGAGGCAGCTCATTACGGCGTTCAGCTCGCCTGCAACTGTGAACCGACTATAAGCCCCAACATAAGGTGTGGCCAGCCAGGGGCAGTTCACAGTTGACGATCGGCACCCACGCTAGCCGGCCACAGTAAATCGAATAATACCCACGATTACGGGCCATAATGGCCCGGGTAGTTACTGTGCACGATCTCGGCTCCGGTGTGTCTTAAGTGCGGCTGTGGTAAAAAAGAATTAACTCCCTGCGGAGGCGTAAGATGGGTGACAAATGTCTCCAAGACCCACAGCTAAGGAAAGTGACTACAAAGCCCGTTTGCCACAAACTTAAGCACATCGAAGGCCTTCCGTGATTGGAAGTTTTACTATTTCACATATTTCAATTTTACTTAAGAAACTTTTCTCCTATCCTCTGTAACAATCCCTGAAGTGCAGGACACAAAACAGGAGACACTCGCTAATAGAAGCGGATACTCACAGCAAGATACTGGACCGCATCCCTTACTCGGTCACACAGGAAATTCAAAGCTGCCATCTACAAGCAAAATATAAGGGGCGGTATTTCCTTCTTTCATATATGCCTATGATTTGTTCACACCTCACGCTAACACTGCAAGTCATGAAATTATGTTTTAAAACAAGAACCTGACATCAAACACAATTTAATTACAAGAATATGCATAGCTATATTTCTTAGGCAACATGTCAAAATAGCAAAAACATTCAAAAGACGACAAGATCAGCTTAAGTTAAAGGATTGCACATCAAGAATAGAGCTATTTATTACAAGTAGCAAGAATTACAACCTAAAAGTTACTCTACTGTTTTAAGACTAACATATACTACCATGTCAAATCCACAAAAAGAATTCTCCAGGTCTAATCAGGGAGCCGGCTGCGTTGGAGTCTTGTCCTTGTCCTGTTGCCCACCTGTCCGGTCAGAAAAAGAAATCATTAGTGATAAGCAAAAGAGTTAACAAAAGAAGAAACTAATGAAGTAGAGGTTACCAGCAACTTCCCCTTGATCGTCTTGGTCGTCATCCCCTACTTCCACACCTGCCTCCTCAACCGCGAACAACCGCATCCCCTCTTTCACCGATGTCTTCTCCTCCTTGGTAAACTGAGCGGTGACCACATCCATCCTAAAAGCCACTCCACCCTCCTTATCCGCCTCAGCCTTGGCCTCCTCTAGAGCCCTGAGGTAAATCCTAGCCATAACCCGGGGGTAGTCGTCCATCCAAGATAAGCTGCCCTGCTTCCAAGTGCGAAAGTACATGTCCTGCAGCATATCGTCCATCATCCTCTCATTTTCCTCAAACTCCCTCATACGGGCCTCAGAAACCGATAGCCTTGCAATGGCAGCATCCCTTTCCAGTCGGTATCGCGAGCAGTCAGCCTGAAGGGACCTCCTCATCACCTCCATCTCCTCCTTTAGCCTGACCTGAGTAAGCTCTGCGGCTTCAAGCTTCCCCGACAGCTCCTCTACCTGCTCAAGATCCGCCCTCCAAACCTCGTCCACTGTCGAGATGGCCATATTTATCTGCTCCTTGCAAGCAGCCTCCATCTTCCGCAATTCCGCCTTACTATCCTCCTCCATAGTCTTCCTCAACCGCCCGGAGGCAGCCTCATGCTGAGAAATCTGAATGGCCTGATCAGCAAGCTGTTTGGCCTGGTCCGAAACCATCAATCATAGTCGGATGTTGGCACTCCCAATCTCCTCTCCAGCCTTAACCAGCCGGGCATGATACTCCATCAGCTTCCTAGTCTCCTCCGCCACCCGATCAATATTAGCCTTGGCCTCGTCTCCCATGGTAACTATCCGAGTGGTAAGTAAATCGAGATCTAAGGACTTAGCCTCATTAAGCACCCGTACCATGGGATTGCGGGGAAGAAGGTGCTCACCGGTAACCTCGTCGAAGGTAATATCATGGGAACCTGGATCCAGATCAGGGTGACCTGCAAATGGATTACGAGCCAAACCAGGACGATCAATCTACGTAACGGTAGGATTTTCAGACGGGTGCGGAAAGAGTGCGAACTCGGTATCCTCCTCTGTGATATCATGAAGAGGCTGAACTGGGGGCTGAGGACCGAGTGAAGGTTCGGATAAGGGATGACTCCTCTTTCTCTTCTGAATACCCTCTTCAATAACCCCGAGAAGAGGACGGTAGCCGACTACATCCCCGGAACGGTGGGTCGGAGTCTTCGGCTTGGCGGAAGCTTTAGAGAGCTTGTATTGTTCAAGCCTGTGCCGAAGATCTGAGGCCTTGGCCGTTTTACCTGCTCCTGATATAAAGAACAAGTGTCACAAGCTTACCTTGATCCATAATTCAAGAAACGCGGTAAACTAAAAGTTAAAAGAAGAAAGGAAACACATCTGTTATACAAACCCTGGGGAGGAGTAGGATACTGCAATAAGTCCTGGATTTCATTCCAGGACGGGAGCGGATCATAAAATATTCCTAAGTCCCTATCACAAATGGAGCCTACAGGAGTCAAAAGTTCACCTTGAGTCATCGGAGCCACCTTGGCTGGAATAGTCTGAGAAGACTCACTTGCACCGGTCCCGGGCTTGTCAGCTTTCCCGGATTTCTCTACCAAAGCCGATTCTCCGTCCAGCCCCTCAAAAGCCTGACGGAATGCATCATCCGTCCACTCCTGAATCTCGCCTGCCTGCCCAGGAAGCAAGGCCTCGATGCCATCGCCACCATTATCACCTTCCCGGTCATCTCCGCCCTTACCTCTCACCTCCTCTACGTCTTCCTCCCCCTGGGTAAGAGGACAATTGCTGGGGGAAGGACCGTCCGACTTCTTAAGTTTCTTACCTCCGACAGCTGGAGGTTTTGTGAAAGGTTTCCTCTTGCCACTCTCTACTGTGACACCTCCCTTAGCTTGAGCAGCCGCCCTCTCCTCCGCCGTTTCCCTCTGCTTGACTACTGACTGCTGTGGAAGGATCAAATTATACTCCAGAAGAGTCGCATTTCTGATCAGGTAAGCAGCCGATCTATCTCTCCCGGGCATAGCTTCTATCTCAGCCGCCATCCGAACCAGGTGATTAGTCTCCACAACCGCAAAGCCACCTGTCGCTAGCAAAAAATGAAAACGTATGAGAAGAAGCATCGCAACCAGGACAGAAATTATAATTAAAGCATCGACTTACATCCGGAGGTGAAACGCCGAATAGAAACAGAGTCATCCCTGACGAAGAACCACTCCTTCTTGAACATGCTGTACTTAGAATACAGATCCAAGATCGGCTTGAAGGTTACAGCTGACTCCAAGCTGATGTATGGGGACCCCTTCTTATAGCCCCTCAGATTATATAAGTACCGAATCTCCCGGTTGGAAGGAGCACGCCCATGCTTCCTCTGAAAGATGACGAAGAGGCTCACCAGTATAGTATAAGAGTTGGGTTGAAGCTGGAATGGGGCCACCTTTAGATATGTAAGAAAACTGAGTACCCAAGCATTAAGAGGCGGGATGGCACCGCACATACAGTGGTATCTGCTATAGGCAAAGTACCCTTCGGGAGGGTCATATGGCATAACTTCTCTCCCTGGCAACAGCATGCGCGCCCTATCAATTCCAAAAGAACGGGAGATGGCATCAAGCTGCTCCTCCTTGAGGGAGCTGGGAAAGCAATCGGGCAGGGAGTTCAGAAGCTCCTGAGGGCCGTACCCGTCCACCAGTGATCTCGGGGCAATTTCGTGACGTTCCGGTCCTGGCTGAGCAGGGGGCACTGCGGAAGATTCTCCTTCACCCTGGGACTTCTTTTTATCCGATCGAGTTTCTGCTTTTCGAGACATTTATCTGCAACACAAAAGCGCGTTGTTAAAACAAAAGATGTAGAGACATAAACAGGCGAGAGCGTACAGTCCGGGATTTCATTTGTAATCCGAAACATAAAAGGTTCAAAACCCATTCGGCATCCTCATTTTCAAAAGGCCCATTCGGCATTCTCGTTCTCAAGAACCCCATTCGGCATCCTTATTTTCAAAAGGCCCATTCGGCATTCTCGTTATCAAGAACCCCATTCGGCATCCTCATTTTCAAAAGGCCCATTCGGCATTCTCGTTCTCAAGAACCCCATTTGGCATTCTCATCACGAAAAGCTCATTCGGTAGTGCAGTATCAAAGTTCATCCGGCTGTAAAAGGATCTCACCTGGTTCGGCTAACACAGCTGATTCGGCAAAGAGTAGAAATTTTGATTCGGCAATCAGTTGTTTCGGCTATCTCAGACGGTAAGGAAACAACGGTGGCATAGCTCTGATATTTATAGGCAAGAAAGAGGCCACCGAACCAATCCATTCGGCACACAGACCAAACAAGGACGATCAGGCTTAAACAAAGTAAGATATATGCCAGCATATACCCCACTTTGGGGGGCAAATGTTGGGAGCGTTTTCGCCCCTACCGAGCCAAAAGAAAGGAAGGCACAACCGGACCAACACACCCTCCAAAGCTCCACCGGTCCACTTCCAAGCAACACCAAACCAGAGTATCCACCGAACTAACTTGCCTCCCACCTCGTTGCCGAACCAACTCCAACTACCGGACCAAGCTTCTCCTACCACTGCCGGACCAAGCTCCTCCTACAACTACCGGACCAAGCTCCTCCTACCACTACCGGACCAACCTTCTCCTACCACTGCCGGACCAAGCTTCTCCTACCACTACCGGACCAACCATCTCCTAGCTGCCATCGAACCAAGCTCCTACCGGACCACCTACTACCGGACCAAGACATTCCGAACACAAACTACTAGGCCAGATCGCGTCAGCCCAGGCCCATCAGCAGCTGTACACATCCAGGACCCCTACCCCCAGCCTCACTCTATAAATAGAGGGGCAGGGGTACAACAATGGGGACAAGTTTGAGAGCTCAAGCACGGAGAGAACTTTCAAACAACTTTCTTTTACTTGTATCAAAGCTTTGTACTTGTAATCGAAACAAGAGAAGAGAAATATCATATAAAGTGGACGTAGGCACATTCTGGCTGAACCACTATAAATCTGCGTGTCTTTTTACAGTTTAGCCCCTGCTTTTCATATATTTACATAAATCACCCAAATCACTAAGAACAACATAGGATCTACTAAATCATACAACTTTGAGGTGTTTGTCCATTTTTTGTGCAAACACCGATCAAATTGAATATGTACATAAAGTCGACTACAAAATTGTAATTATTACGACCTATAAAATATACAAATACAACATCCCATAGGTATGAATATATACACAAAATGAGTCTAGCTCGACATAATATACAACGACTACATGAATTAATACATGTACGAGATGAAGGTAAGATGAATGATAGCTAGATAACTAGAGTTAAATCTTCTCTAGAACTATCAAATTGGAGCACCTGAAATATCTTGGCTCAACCTGAGTATTATAAAATAATAAACAGGTCAATCTAGACTATAATAAATGAGTTAAGCAAGATAAATAATGGATGTAAGGAAATAGATCTCAAATATAAACACAAAGCCAAGTATCGACAAACATCAAGAATGCTTCAATAAACTTCAAGAATGTAATCACCAAATATCAAAACCCCATGATAGCTTATAAAAGAAAAACGCCAAGATATTTGGTGAGACACAAATAATGAATTATAATGAATCAATTTCAATTATAAACACGTATGGACAGTTACCAAGATTTCAATTAAACACAAGATTGTAATCACCAAATCTGAAAACCCAAGATAGCTTATTTAGTGAATACGCAAAATATATAGAATCTAAAAATCATTATTAGAAATCCAAAAAAATCACATAAAAGAAAAAAGGCGCCAAATAAACCCAAGATTGGTGAATAAATCCACCTATATGCATGTATACCCAAGATAAGCCTAAACCTATAATATTCCAAGATAGGCGTGAGCCTATGGAAACCAAAGTTAGGTACGAGACCTATAATCCCAAGATAGGTGCATGACCTATGAACCCAAAATAGGCGAGAGTCTATAAACTCAAGATAGGTACAAGACCTATAAATACAAGATAGACAGAAGCCTATAACCCAAGGGCGAGTCAAAAACTCATCGATAAGTGTCATGTACTCTCAAATAGCAATCGAATAAGTGGCAACCGTATGTCCCATACCACGTGGGTTTACCAAAAAATTTGCTATAAGCTAATAAACTCCACTCGTGTATATAAGAGGCTCAATCGAACAAGTCCAGGAATATATCAGTAAAATAAATGCGGGCATTCCATACCACTCGTTTTATTAATCCGTTTAAATCGATTCCTCATTCGATCAATATCGTGCAATTTCATAAAAATTGTGTACTTGAAATCATTATTGAAAATATTGTTTTATAAACTAGAATATATATATATATATATATATTTAGAAAGCCTTTGTAAATCTATACATCGATATTTATAAATACAATTCTAAAACATTGTTCCAAACCAATTTAAAACCATTGATATTATAATTAAATATGTTATATATATGTATAATTATATCCCAAATATCCTTTATAGAAAACATATTCATACTTGAAAAGATTTGGGAAAACGGGTTTGGATTATAAATCATTCCTTTGAAAACTCTAGTTGAAATTATGCGATAAAATTTATGTGCAATATCATGGATCCATAGAGAATTTCTATGGCCTAATCAACCCAAGATAAATTCACAAATTCATAATCAAAACTCCAAAATTTGCATTGAAATCACCATGAATTGGAGCATCAAAATCAATCAAACAACAAAAAGGAGCCAAACGGACGAACGAATGGGTAAACAGATGCGAGCGGGAGGCCACATGGCGTGACCTGTGGCTTTTCCCAGGTCGTGACTGGTACACTGGTTTGGTGGGATCAGTCCACCGGTGGCAGCGCCTAGGCAAAACCCAAGGCGATGCCAGCGGCTCCCCGTTCGTCTATTGGCGCTCGTTTCTCTGGCGTTGTTCTCCTTGACTTCTGAAGCAATGATTTAGCTAATATGCAAGCATATAAACATTGAATGCAATTCATGATCATATGAAGAGGGTTCTAACAAACTGAAAGTGGTATAGCAATTGACAAGAATAACATAAGGGATTGAAAGCAATTCAATCACAAATTCAACCAATTTTACCAAACTGCGACATTCATTCATTACTAGCTAGAAGTGTGAGATATACTCACCTTAATGTCCAAAAAGCTTCAAAGCTACATGCATCAATCTTCGACCAAATCAACTAAAACAACCCTGAATTTCGTCCCCAGTGCTATGCGAATTTGACATAGCAAACCGAAATATTTTTCCATGAAATTTTAGTCGAAGGTGCATACATGAGTTTAGAACAACATATCCAAATTTCAGATTTTTATAAAATTTCTACAATTAATTATGATATTTCTTCTAACTTTCATTTTCTGTCTAGATTTCACCAAAATTAACTTGCAAAAAGACCATCTTTAACCCATCAAAACTCAATGAAATTAAATGAAATTTGGAACAGAGATACCGGAACATGGAAGCAACCACATATTCAAATTTGAGAATTTTTAATAATTTATTTGAATTGATTTGATTTTTGGAAGAGGCTTGGTTTTTGCTTCTTTCTTGTTTTCTTTTTTGGTATTGGAGAAACAAAGTACATACTAATTTATGAAGTGAGATGTTGGATGGTGGAGAAATGGGCTAGGACTAAGGTGACTTTGCTTAATTGTTTTATCTCATTTAATTTGTTAATGGACCTAAAGCTTGCCTAAAGCCCAACACAAAACTAAAAAAATGAATTAAACACTTAAGAAATTAATTCTCTCATACTCTTTTGTATGGACTTAAAGTCTAATTAAAGCCCAATAACACTACACTAAACAAATTTAAATGTTCAATTAAACTAATTACAACTCCTAACCATTTTAACACTTGAACAAATTTAGTTAATAAGGAATTCAATCTCTTAATAAATTCCAAAACTAAATTCTTATTCACATTTAACGACATGCTAAAATCAAACTTTTGAGAAGATGAACAATTCCTTGTTTAAAAATAAGTTTCCCCAAATATAATTTAGCTTTTAATTAAATTCCTAATCGACATTTATAAAGCCATTCTTAATTATTGCTTTCCAAAAATCATCTCAAAGCCTTAATTAATTACCATCACAAAATTCCAATTTTTTTCAATTGATCCAATTTTTATTTTCTAATCATTTACTAATTAATTATTAATTAGGCCTTTAACAACAGGGTTGTTACAAATAAGTAACATAAAATGTCATCTCTTTAGAACATTAAGTACTATGGTGTTTAATCATGTTGGTATGTGATGAGATGGAATAGGATAGGGTGGGGGCGTGAGAAGGAGGGAGGTGGACAAGGGTGTGAGGTGACATTCATTTTTTGGATGTTATGTACTTAGGGGTAGTTCAGTAATTTAATTTTTGCACCTAGTTTATAAACAAAATTCCTTATATTTTTCCCATTTTCATTTCATTCTCACCTTGCAAATTTTCCTCTAAGTCTTCATGTATACATTTCCTTTGTCTCCTCCTAAGTTTAAATTCAAAATCCTAACTATTTTTTCATTTTTAAAATCCATAAAACCTTGTTAAAACTCCTCCTTCCATTTCTACACCCTTATCCTCCTTAAACAAGTCAAAAACCTTCCTGGCACCCTTAGGCCGAGCCTTCTCCATAGTGGCCAAACCTACTTTGTGCCTTTAGGTCCATAAAAATCTATTTTTGCTAAAGAGGATGCTAGGATCTAGGTCGTGCTAAAATAGTTAGTGAAGGTTCGGGTTATGGTGGTTAGGTTTAACATGAGAAAAAAACTTGCTTTTATTTAAAATTCTAAACTTTAAATTATTATTTATCTTGGTTATGAAAATATATTGCTTGATTTTTTGGATGTTGATGTATGTATTCATATTTTCTTGATGTTAATGTATGTGATTGTATGGAAATTAAACTTAGACTTGAAAGTGAAGTCTAAAAGTGATGTGAAAGATATAAAGTTGTGATCTTTGTTATGTTTGTGTTTGGATATGTTTATGTATGTTGTAATCTTGAATACATGATGGTATGCTAAGAAAGCTAGCACTTCTATATGTTTAAGCGACATGAAATCACTTATGTAGATAACTATATTTTAATTTTAAAATTCAAAATATTTTTAGGATTGTATGCCAAGAAAACTAGCACTTCTATATGATTAAGCGACATGAAATCCTTATGTAGATAACTATATTTAAATTTTAAAATTCAAAATCATTTTTGGGTTTAAACTTTGATTAGCTTTTCAAATACTTGCTTTATGTTTTATAAAAAGTAAACAAGCTTTCCAAGTGATAAAGATTTCAAAGGAACTTAGAAAACAATTTACAAGTCATATTATCCATAACGATAGTCGCTATGAATGCAATTTCGGAAAAAAGTTCCACTTTTGTAAACTTGAGTTTTTATACTTAAGTGTACCTTAGAAATGGTTTCCAAACTTTGAAAAAGTATTAAGAGAGTTAATTAAGTATTTATTTATTTATTAAGTTTGGGTAATTAATTACTAATTAAGTATTAATTAAGATTTATTAATTTAATTAAGTGAAGATTAGTTACTAATTAAGTATCTTTCAAAGTAAGATTAATTTTAATTGATTATTAACTAGTCAGATTAATTTTTATGCAATGACCCATAATTTTATCACTTTCAATTGAAATATTTAATTAAATTTAAATATTCAGGTAATTGTTTTAAATGATGTATAATTCACTTTAATTATATTATATAATGATAATAAGTGATTTATAATATTTTTAAAAATATATAAACTTATTTTATAAAGATATATAAACTTCGTCGCATTTTGGCAGTTTGACGTCGTATTTTTATAAATTGATTTTTATATTATTTAAAATAGTTTTATAGCTTAAATAATCTTGTTTTAATTATTTAAAGATTTATTTTCAAGATTTGTTTACATAAATAAATAGTTTGATTAAAGACTGAAAATATGACCGGAATCAAATAACGAATTGACAACGGTTTGACAAATTGAAACTATTTTAATTTGTAGAAACCTTGTTTGAGCATGTACACACATGCATATCCTCTTCCTTTCTTCACAAATTCACTTCTCTTCTCTTCTTCTTCTTCTTCTTCTTGAGCTTTCTAATAGCTCATCTTCAATAGCTTCCTAAATAGTAAAAATATTTAAACACTGCGTAAAAGTTCCGTTAAAATTGTTTTCATACATATACGATATCAAATCACTTCAAAAAGGTAGCCAAACTCCACCTCCTCCCCACTAAACTGCATGACTCACACCACCACCATCTCAAGCCAAGCTTCCACCACCGCACAAGCTTGGCCGAGCATCACTAAGGTCCGGGGGCAAGTTCCATAAGCTTCGGTGTGGAGAAAGGGATCGTTTCGTCGATTAAAAAACACTTAGAGTTGGATAGCATGAAAGTGAGAATACTACTTCCATCTTATTTAAATTTATCTTAAATTTATCTTTGATTTGTTCTATGGAAGTATACTTGGTTGATTAGCATACTTTGGATGCTAAAATGATTTATTATTGGATGATTGGTTGATAATACGCTTGCTTGGTATGAAGATTATTCACGGTAAAATACATGTCGAATTTTGTAACGACTCGTAAATTTTAACCGTTTTAATAACGTAATTAGTTGAAATTTTGTGAAATTTTAAACGACAAAATTTTGAAATATAAATTTGATATTTGGAATGCGTCTAGTTAAACATAGCAACCGGTAAATTTTCATCCGAAAATATGAAAGTTTATTTCGCGCATAAATTTACTTCAATTTAATCAGTTAAAAAGCGATGAAAATAAAATGTTTCCGAAACCTAAATATTTTTACATAGAAAAATCCTAAAACATCTTCTGAGCAAGATGACAATTTGTCGTTTTTCCAAATTCGGACATCTTTGGCTCCGTCAATCTTATTTTTCAGTGTTTTTCTTGCATTTTCCGCTGGTAGAAAATTCGAATTTTTACAATTCAATCAAACCACTGATATCTGTATACCGTTTTGATCGTCTCATCATGCTGATCTTTACGGTATATTAAATTCTGTGTTTTGAAGTTCAGTACGTAGCGGAATCGGTGGAAAACAATTTCGTATCGGTACCCGTTATAAAACCATTTGGGTTTCATTTCTCTTCATCTGTCTACCTGTCCAAATCAGCAGCCATTGCATTTAATACACTCTCTATGCAATATAAAATCTTTGACTTGTCCTTTCACCTGCATTGATCGGCTTTTCAGTTGACGCGTGCACGTTTCTCTCTCGAGAAAAAAAAATATCATTATACAAGTTATATTTATATTGCTTATAGCTGTCCCGCTATACCTTCTCTATACTGCTTTTAATATTCCCAGACTTGATTTTGTGACAGTGACTATTCGCATTTGGTTTAATTACTTTGGTCTGTCAGTTTGCTAAAGTAATTTATAACATTGTTTAATTGGAAGCCTATGTCTCTTCTGCACAAAACCTTCTCTGCCTTTTCTTTATGTCTCCTCTTTGAAACCCATCCCTCAAACTCACCCCTCTCTTTTTTTTCTCTTACTCTCCTTCCCTATATTTACTGTCAAACAAGAAAGAAAGAAAAAAATGATAAGCTTCAACATGGCCTCGTACATACCCACCGAGCTCCAGCCATTCATGTCCTCCCCTTGCTTTAACGACCGTCAGATGCGCCGCCCCATGCAACACCTCCTTCCTCCTCTGTCCATCTCGCCTACCATCAACCGCTCTCCCACCGCACCAAGCAAAGAGCTCCGCCCATCACCCGAACATGCTAGCGTAGCCCTGCCTCCGTCCATCGCAGCAAGCCACCACCTTTCGCCTCCACCGGCCTTAGTTTCCACCACTACCCCGAGTGCTTCCTTCCACCAAGCAACCCATGACCCACCTGACCACCGCCACAGCCTCCGTTTGACTACACCTGCCCGCCATCGCCCCTCCCCTCGGTCACAGCCGTGCGTTCCTTTGGCCGAGAAGACGAAAAAAAAAACACGAGTGCAAAGCCTTCCTCTTCATCAAGCACAAAACGTTCCTTCTTTTGTACGTGCTTGAGCCGAGCCACCTCATCCTCCAGGTGTGTTTTCCTCACATGCCGAGCCATCTCCCTCTCCCTCCACTTGGGTACGTAAGTGCATGTAGTTGTTATTTATTTATGCATGGTGACTTATAAGTTTGTACAGGAGTAGTTCATATTCTTTTAATATAGTCTGTACTTGGTTAGTTTTATAAGTTGTTGTATATGAAGTAATAGTTTGGCAAGTTTATATATGAAGTAACAGTAGGTTTTATTTTATTAATTTCATATACATAGCTATTTGGTTTCCCTTTATATTATTACTAAGTTTTGGTTAATATATATATGTTTACGTGTGTATATAAGTTTCAAAGGTTTTAGACGTATATAAAATTATATATAAGTTAAAGTGTATTTTATGATTGTTTCATGCGCATGTTAGCTTATATATGCTGATGCGTGCATATAGTTATGCAATTTATATTTTAAGCATGCATATAAGCTATTTGTATAAATATAGGTTGTTGCATATTTTATATAATTGGTATAAAAAGTATATATTATTGTACTGTAAGTTATAAGTTTTATAATATAGGATGTACGGGTTAGAGATATAATTCACACTAGTATGATACGTTTGTTTTATACGTATGTGATACAATTTATAAAGCTATAAAATTTATACAAGTATTATATATATTACCTTAGTTATGTGAGTTTATGAATCTGATTTTCTATCCATAAATTTCTAAAGATTATAATTTTATATGTCTGTGGGTCCTACAATGCATGTTTTTCCTTCTTCTGAACAGCAGTTAGACTTCATGTTCACGATATCATATCTCACTCATGTTTTATCGGAATGGGTTGATTTTATTTTAAAAAAAGGAGTCAAAGTTACCTAGTTTATGCATGTCAAATTTCAGCCAAATCCGACATCGTTTGATTAGTGGTCGAGGATCTTGAAGTTAGACCCAGACAGCTGTTCTTTTGTACTTAGAAATTATTTTACACTGCTGCAAACATGGTCTGAGTCTATGTTCGTGACATCGTAACTTTTCTCGTCTCTTGTCCAAAACAAGTGAATCTTGTGCAGTTTAAAATACAAGTTTTGATCTTTATTCATACCAAATTTCAGACCATTTCGATCTCGGTAGCACATAGAATTATATTGTTAAACTTTGACGCAGGACATGTTTTATTTGTTGCTATGTTGAATGTTTTGATTTGATTTCATCGATTTCTGTTATCAGCTTTGATCGTTGAATTCGTGCCGATTTGTTTTGCTTGAATTCGTAACTCAATCTCTATGTCCGTATCAGTGTGCGTATCCGTGTCATCTTCTCGTGCATCTCTAGCCTCGAAAGGTGAGTAATCACTCACGATTAACGTTCTTATATTTATTAAATCTGATTTCAATTGAAACGACAATTGAAATATACTGCTGTTAGTTATTTATATTGCAATATCTATGACATCATCTGTATCTGTTCACCTGTGACACCTGACATCATTATCTGTTATTTATATTGATATATATATATGCCATCATCTGTATCTATTCACCTGTGACATTTGACCCCCTTATCTGTTATTTATACTGATGATATATGCATGTTACTGTTGTTATATTGTTATCATATCTGTTATCACTCTGCAAGTTCCCTATTAGTATAGAATCACTATGGGTTGAAATGATACAAACCCGAACGGACTTTAGAATAGGAGAAAATCGTTATGGGTTGAAATGATAAACCCAAGCGATTTTCAAATTAAATTGAATTTGGGATTTCGGGTTGAAAAGATATATACTCGAATATATTTTAAATTGCGGATTGAAATGATAGATATCCGTATCACTTGACCATAGGATAGAAAATTATATACAGACACCGTTGGTCTATATATAAATGTTTTTGAAAAACATTTCTACGGTTTTGAAAGATTAATAAATAATGATTTTAAAGATTTATTAAAGTTGATTTGAATCAATATGAAATATGTTTAAGTATTTATGTAAAAATTATATTTTTAAATATAGAATTTATAATGTTTCAGGTTGAAAGATAAATTTGAAGTGATTTGGAATTCTTAATTATTCAAGAATTATACTTAAATAAGTTGATTTGAAATCTATAAAATTTGAAATTTTAAGATATGTTTTATAACTTGAATTAATTAAGAAGTGGCTTAATGAATATTTCAAACTTATATAAATTTAAATGGGATATTTTGTCTATATAAATTTGTAAATTGAAGTTGTATTTTTGATGTATTGAAATGATTAAAGAAATATTTCAGAAAATAAATGTAATGAAATTAAATTAGGACATAAATTGAATTATCGAATTTAGTTTTGAAATGTCGAATATTTAAACTTTGAAATATATTGAAATTGAAATGGTTTATTTATGGTTCAAATAGGCATTTGAAATCGATAATTTGAAAGGGTTTATTGAAAAACTAAATTGAATTGAATTGAAATTGATGATTTGAGATTTAATTAAATTTTAATTTTGGAATTCGAGTTTATGTGAATTGATTTGTGAAATTTGAGGAAGCTATTTTTATATAGAGTATTTAAACTATATCAAAAACTATTTATATTTTAATATAAAATATTTTAATATAAATTATTTTAATAAAAATCATTTTCAATATAAATTATTTTATTTTAACTTATAACTATTTTATATAAACTATTTTATTTTATAAACTATTTTTCTATATATACAAATTTTAATATCTAAACTGTTTAAGAGGAAAGTGTTAGGATTTCAAAGTGTTATGAATTTCAAGTTTTGATTTCCAAAGTGTTATGATTTTAAAAGACTTATGATTTCAAAAGCGATATAACTTTGGAAAGTGATATGAGTTTGGAAATGAATTTATTTGAAGTGAAAGTGATATTGTATTGATATGGTTTTGAAATAGCAATGATATGTCGGTTTTGAAATATAACTATTTTGAAATTTTATTTAATGACCATCGGTGTAATAATACGTAGTTATTAAAGAGACCGGGATCAGATATGGACATACTCTCTGTCGATACCGAAAACCACTTTAATAACTAATATACGCGGAGTGTTGATCCAGAACGAAGTGGATGGTTTTGATGAACGCGTTGACTGAAGACAGAGAACGATTTTGGATGACCCCTGACATGACTAAAATAGGAGCCGCGCCGGGCCATTGAGGTTCGCCACCTCTAGCGGACACACTTCTTCGTTACCATATCTATTACTTTTGTGATTCGATTTGGGTGCACCCCTCGATTTTAGGAGTGTTGTTTCGCGGTGTTGGGGTAGTAGCTGCTATGCCCAACGTCAGTCCGGATCACGCAACTACTAGTATCCTAGTTGGTATTGCCTCATGTACCTTGTCATACTGATTATCCTATTCGCGACCACTACGATTTTGGTTTGTACCTTTAGTATATGGATTGCCCTCTGGTGACTTCCGGTTTTGGGGAAACTACGGTCTTGTATATGCTCTTGGGAATAAAAATGTGTTAAGGGTGGAATGGGCCATGACTTAACACTATTTTGATATTTTATATTACTGATAGGCATTATCTACTTATCGTACACTACTACATAGTAGATAGTTAACGGATCCTTAAAGGATGGTTATTCCAACATTCTTTGAGTTACTTGTATTTCAATTTCTATTTCACTTGAGTTGGATTTATTAATATAAGAATGTTAATCCTGACTCGAGTGTCTTGTGTTTTTGCTTTACGCTCGGGTCAGACTGAGTGTACCAGTATTCGAGAATCACCTTTGAAGTTGGAGCTGCTTGAAGATCCAGCCATCTATTCTGCTTTCAGTATTCGATGATTCCAGTGATGTATTCTGATTTGTATATGATGTATCGTATTACTCTTCCATTGTATCTGTTCTAACTCTGATGTAACTTATACATTTATATAGTAGCTTCATGAACTACTATCTCTTTTATTTCCGCTGCATTTATTACTCCGTGTCTGTGATCTCTGATTATTTATTTCCTGTATATGTTCAGTTTTGCCAAATTTAAATTATAAACGCGGTATTTTGAGCAATTCAATTCCGGCATGAGTGTCTACCTATACACTTATAATGGATGCGAATGGTCCAAAATAGCGGGTCGTTACAGTTGGTATCAGAGCTTTGGTAGCTCTAGGCAAACTTAACATATAGGGTAAATGTATTTACAGAATCACTCTCATTCGAGTTTCAATCTCTTCCTTTGACTCAATTCCTTTGAATTTTGGAACGTTCCCCTCGGTTCCGGAATTCATTCGTGTCCTTCACTATTCGTCTTCTTTTAACCATGGAGCACCCCATAACTCCATTCTGAATGTTATCTATAATCGGTCGACGGTCCCGCCAATCTCAAATTGATTTGTAAATGGGTAAAACTCCTTTACAATAAGCATTGATTTACCGGAGATTTATGTATCCTCGGTTTACGGTGCTATCTATCTCCTGCTATACCTAAGTTCTATTTCTTGAGATCGGATGTAGATTTGCCTCGAAATTCTGCATCGATCTAATTCTTGAAGTCACGGTCGACCCGGTTAAGGTTGCCCGCGATTTATATAAACTTATCTATCTTCCTATTGTGTTATTTAATTATCTCATCTTTGTTTCAAACCTATCTTCGAATCAAAATTCTCTTTGATTTGAGTCCATCAAATTTGAATCTCTATCCTTGCTTTGAATCCATTCTTGTATCGTCGAGCGAGGAAGTGTATTTGTAAATTTTTATTAAAAATGTTCTACATATTGTGTTGTTTGAGTTGTTGATGTTGATTTGGGTTTTCGATCGATTCGTCTGATCAACGCTACTGATAGAATTCCCAAAACGCTTGAACAGAGCAAACTGACACAATATTATTTTTAAATTTTGGTAAATGAAATAAATTTTGAATAATCATATTATATATATAAGTATGATTTTCTGAATTTTGATAGTTAATTGAATTGTTTGTTAATAAATAATATTGGTTTTTAAATATGTCACCTAAACCATTAGCTTTTGTCTCATATAAATAATTGAAATAAAAACATGGTTTATAATTTATTGAAAATTTTAATGAATTTAAATCAAGAAACTGAGAATTTAAATTTTGGTGATTTCAATTTGGTTTTAAGTTTAAAGTGTATAGTATTTAAAATATTTTCAAGTAGAAATCATTTTCAAAGAATTTTAAAATGTTGAAATCAGTGCTCTTCTCTTTGTCGCTGGAAAATAATTTCGGTGATGGCGGCCGCATCATCGACATTCATTTTCGAGTTTCGAAGTGGAGAAACCATTCTGTAGCTTTGCTACGGTTTTGTTTTGAGGAAATTTTTTTTTTTGATTTAAATTTCTTCAGTATATTTCGGTTTACATATATATAGGTATCTTATTTTAAAATTTAATTTGATTTGATATAAATATATTATATATATCTCGAAATTGTTTAAAGTTAATCGGAAATCTAATTCTTAAATTTTGTTAAAGGATGATGTTAATTATAAATAAAACCAAAATTTGGAATAAATATTTAAACTTGAATAATTGAATTGGGAAAAAATTTTATTTGTATATTGTTAAACTGCATTCTAATACAACTTACCTAAATCATACAGAAGTTGAATATGTAATTGGATAATATATATGATAAATTGAATTTATAAATAAAATTTGAGTGTTTATAATAAATGTTATACACTAAATTTTGGATTATAAAGATGTTAATAGAGTTAGATACGATAATAAGTAAACTCAGTTAATAATGAAATAAATTTGTTTTGGAAAGAATTAATAAATTTGTTTGAAAGAATTAATAAATTGAAATTTGATCAACATATGAAAATACCTTGAATTTAAAAGAAATTAATAGATGTAAATTAATTTAAATCGAAACTTTTAAGTTTAAATTAATTTATATGGGTTAAATATATGTGAGTAGATATATTAAGTAGAATAAATTTAATAGTAATTTGGAATAGAGAAGAATTTAAAATTGTTGAAGAAAATATGATTATAATAAAAGACTATTCAAATTTATGGTTTTAGAAATTGTAAATTTAAGAAAATGGGATAATAAGATAATGAATTTAGAAATAGTTGAGATTGATTTTAGTAAAATCAAATGGATTAAATCAATTATTGAATATCAATTAATTTAAATTTGAATTTATATGGTTTAAAACAATTGTTATTTTGTATTTCAAATTTGTTTATCTTTCTGGTTGTTTCTATTCTCCTAACTCGTTCCTTTTCAGGGACGAAAAGTTTTGAGTGGGGGAGAGTGTAACGACTCGTAAATTTTAACCGTTTTAATAACGTAATTAGTTGAAATTTTGTTAAATTTTAAACTGCAAAATTTAGAAATATAAATTTGATATTTGGAATGCGTCTAGTTAAACATAGCAACCGGTAAATTTTCATCCAAAAATATGAAAGTTTATTTCACGCGTAAATTTACTTCAATTTAATCAGTTAAAAAGCGATGAAAATAAAATGTTTCCGAAACCTAAATATTTTTACATAGAAAAATCCTAAACCATCTTCTGAGCAAGATGACAGTTTGTCGTTTTTCCAAATTCGGACATCTTTGGCTCCGTCGATCTTATTTTTCAGTGTTTTTCTTGCATTTTCCGCTGGTAGAAAATTCGAATTTTTACAATTCAATCAAACCACTGATATCTGTATAACGTTTTGATCGTCTCATCATGCTGATCTTTACGGTATATTAAATTCTGTGTTTTGAAGTTCAGTACGTAGCAGAATCGGTGGAAAACAATTTCGTATCTGTACCCGTTATAAAACCATTTGGGTTTCATTTCTCTTCATCTGTCTACCTGTCCAAATCAGCAGCCATTGCATTTAATACACTCTCTATGCAATTTAAAATCTGTGACTTGTCCTTTCACCTGCATTGATCGGCTTTTCAGTTGACGCGTGCACGTTTCTCTCTCGAGAAAAAAAAAATATATCATTATACAAGTTATATTTATATTGCTTATAGCTGTCCCGCTATACCTTCTCTATACTGCTTTTAATATTCCCAGACTTGATTTTGTGACAGTGACTATTCGCATTTGGTTTAATTACTTTGGTCTGTCAGTTTGCTAAAGTAATTTATAACATTGTTTAATTGGAAGCCTATGTCTCTTCCGCACAAAACCTTCTCTGCCTGTTCTTTATGTCTCCTCTCTGAAACCCATCCCTCAAACTCACCCCTTCTCTTTTTTTTCTCTTACTCTCCTTTCCTATATTTACTGTCAAACAAGAAAGAAAGAAAAAAATGATAAGCTTCAACATGGCCACGTACATACCCACCGAGCTCCAGCCATTCATGTCCTCCCCTTGCTTTAACGACCGTCAGATGCGCCGCCCCGTGCAACACCTCCTTCCTCCTCTGTCCATCTCGCCTACCATCAACCGCTCTCCCACCGCACCAAGCAAAGAGCTCCGCCCATTACCCGAACATGCTAGCGTAGCCCTGCCTCCATCCATCGCAGCAAGCCACCACCTTTCGCCTCCACCGGCTTTAGTTTCCGCCACTGCCCCGAGTGCTTCCTTCCACCAAGCAACCCACGACCCACCTGACCACCGCCACAGCCTCCGTTCGACTACACCTGCCCGCCATCGCCCCTCCCCTCGGTCACAGCCGTGCGTTCCTTTGGCCGAGAAGACGAAAAAAAAACACGAGTGCAAAGCCTTCCTCTTCATCAAGCACAAAACGTTCCTTCTTTTGTACGTGCTTGAGCCGAGCCACCTCATCCTCCAGGTGTGTTTTCCTCACATGCCGAGCCATCTCCCTCTCCCTCCACTTGGGTACGTAAGTGCATGTAGTTGTTATTTATTTATGCATGGTGACTTATAAATTTGTACAGGAGTAGTTCATATTCTTTTAATATAGTCTGTACTTGGTTAGTTATATATAGTTATATAAGTTGTTGTATATGAAGTAATAGTTTGGCAAGTTTATATATGAAGTAACAGTAGGTTTTATTTTATTAATTTCATATACATAGCTATTTGGTTTCCCTTTATATTATTACTAAGTTATGGTTAATATATATATATGTTTACGTGTGTATATAAGTTTCAAAGGTTTTAGACGTATATAAAATTATATATAAGTTAAAGTGTATTTTATGATTGTTTCATGCGCATGTTAGCTTATATATGCTGATGCGTGCATATAGTTATGCAATTTATATTTTAAGCATGCATATAAGCTATTTGTATAAATATAGGTTGTTGCATATTTTATATAATTGGTATAAAAAGTATATATTATTGTACTGTAAGTTATAAGTTTTATAATATAGGATGTACGGGTTAGAGATATAATTCACACTAGTATGATACGTTTGTTTTATACGTATGTGATACAATTTATAAAGCTATAAAATTTATACAAGTATTATATATATTACCTTAGTTATGTGAGTTTATGAATCTGATTTTCTATCCATAAATGTCTAAAGATTATAATTTTGTATGTCTGTGGGTCCTACAATGCATGTTTTTCCTTCTTCTGAACAACAGTTAGACTTCATGTTCACGATATCATATCTCACTCATGTTTTATCGGAATGGGTTGATTTTATTTTAAAAAAAGGAGTCAAAGTTACCTAGTTTATGCCTGTCAAATTTCAGCCAAATCCGACATCGTTTGATTAGTGGTCGAGGATCTGGAAGTTAGACCCAAACAGCTGTTCTTTTGTACTTAGAAATTATTTTACACTGCTGCAAACATGGTCTGAGTCTATGTTCGTGACATTGTAACTTTTCTCGTCTCTTGTCCAAAACAAGTGAATCTTGTGCAGTTTAAAATACAAGTTTTGATCTTTATTCATACCAAATTTCAGACCATTTCGATCTCGGTAGCACATAGAATTATATTGTTAAACTTTGACGCAGGACATGTTTTATTTGTTGCTATGTTGAATGTTTTGATTTGATTTCATCAATTTCTGTTATCAGCTTTGATCGTTGAATTCGTGCCGATTTGTTTTGCTTGGATTCGTAACTCAATCTCTATGTCCGTATCAGTGTGCGTATCCGTGTCATCTTCTCGTGCATCTCTAGCCTCGAAAGGTGAGCAATCACTCACGATTAACGTTCTTATATTTATTAAATCTGATTTCAATTGAAACGACAATTGAAATATACTGCTGTTAGTTATTTATATTGCTATATCTATGACATCATCTGTATTTGTTCACCTGTGACACCTGACATCATTATCTGTTATTTATATTGATATATATATATATGCCATCATCTGTATCTGTTCACCTGTGACATTTGACCCCCTTATCTGTTATTTATACTGATGATATATGCATGTTACTGTTGTTATATTGTTATCATATCTGTTATCACTCTGCAAGTTCCCTGTTAGTATAGAATCACTATGGGTTGAAATGATACATACCCGAACGGACTTTAGAATAGGAGAAAATCGTTATGGGTTGAAATGATAAACCCAAGCGATTTTCAAATTAAATTGAATTTGGGATTTCGGGTTGAAAAGATATATACTCGAATATATTTTAAATTGCGGATTGAAATGATAGATATCCGTATCACTTGACCATAGGATAGAAAATTATATACAGACACCGTTGGTCTATATATAAATGTTTTTGAAAAACATTTCTACGGTTTTGAAAGATTAATAAATAATGATTTTAAAGATTTATTAAAGTTGATTTGAATCAATATGAAATATGTTTAAGTATTTATGTAAAAATTATATTTTTAAATATAGAATTTATAATGTTTCAGGTTGAAAGATAAATTTGAAGTGATTTGGAATTCTTAATTATTCAAGAATTATACTTAAATAAGTTGATTTGAAATCTATAAAATTTGAAATTTTAAGATATGTTTTATAACTTGAATTAATTAAGAAGTGGCTTAATGAATATTTCAAACTTATATAAATTTAAATGGGATATTTTGTCTATATAAATTTGTAAATTGAAGTTGTATTTTTGATGTATTGAAATGATTAAAGAAATATTTTAGAAACTAAATGTAATGAAATTAAATTAGGACATAAATTGAATTATCGAATTTAGTTTTGAAATGTCGAATATTTAAACTTTGAAATATATTGAAATTGAAATGGTTTATTTATGGTTCAAATAGGCATTTGAAATCGATAATTTGAAAGGGTTTATTGAAAAACTAAATTGAATTGAAATTGATGATTTGAGATTTAATTAAATTTTAATTTTGGAATTCGAGTTTATGTGAATTGATTTGTGAAATTTGAGGAAGCTATTTTTATAGAGTATTTAAACTATATCAAAAACTATTTATATTTTAATATAAATTATTTTAATATAAATTATTTTAATAAAAATCATTTTCAATATAAATTATTTTATTTTAACTTATAACTATTTTATATAAACTATTTTATTTTATAAACTATTTTTCTATATATACAAATTTTAATATCTAAACTGTTTAAGAGGAAAGTGTTAGGATTTCAAAGTGTTATGAATTTCAAGTTTTGATTTCCAAAGTGTTATGATTTTAAAAGACTTATGATTTCAAAAGCGATATAACTTTGGAAAGTGATATGATTTTGGAAATGAATTTATTTGAAGTAAAAGTGATATCGTATTGATATGGTTTTGAAATAGCAATGATATGTCGGTTTTGAAATATAACTATTTTGAAATTTTATTTAATGACCATCGGTGTAATAATACGTAGTTATTAAAGAGACCGGGATCGGATATGGACATACTCTCTGTCGATACCGAAAACCACTTTAATAACTAATATACACAGAGTGTTGATCCAGAACGAAATGGATGGTTTTGATGAACGCGTTGACTGAAGAAAGAGAACGATTTTGGATGACCCCTGACATGACTAAAACAGGAGCCGCGCCGGGCCATTGAGGTTCGCCACCTCTAGCGGACACACTTCTTCGTTCCCATATCTATTACTTTTGTGATTCGATTTGGGTGCACCCCTCGATTTTAGGAGTGTTGTTTCGCGGTGTTGGGGTAGTAGCTGCTATGCCCAACATCAGTTCGGATCACGCAACTACTAGTATCCTAGTTGGTATTGCCTCATGTACCTTGTCATACTGATTATCCTATTCGCGACCACTACGATTTTGGTTTGTACCTTTAGTATATGGATTGCCCTCTGGTGACTTCCGGTTTTGGGGAAACTACGGTCTTGTATATGCTCTTGGGAATAAAAATGTGTTAAGGGTGGAATGGGCCATGACTTAACACTATTTTGATATTTTATATTACTGATAGGCATTATCTACTTATCGTACACTACTACATAGTAGATAGTTAACGGATCCTTAAAGGATGGTTATTCCAACATCCTTTGAGTTACTTGTATTTCAATTTCTATTTCACTTGAGTTGGATTTATTAATATAAGAATGTTAATCTTGACTCGAGTGTCTTGTGTTTTTGCTTTACGCTCGGGTCAGACTGAGTGTACCAGTATTCGAGAATCACCTTTGAAGTCGGAGCTGCTTGAAGATCCAGCCATCTATTCTGCTTTCAGTATTCGATGATTCCAGTGATGTATTCTGATTTGTATCTGATGTATCGTATTACTCTTCCGTTGTATCTGTTCTAACTCTGATGTAACTTATACATTTATATAGTAGCTTCATGAACTACTATCTCTTTTATTTCCGCTGCATTTATTACTCTGTGTCTGTGATCTGTGATTATTTATTTCCTGTATATGTTCAGTTTTGCCAAATTTAAATTAACAACGCGGTATTTTGAGCAATTCAATTCCGGCATGAGTGTCTACCTATACACTTATAATGGATGCGAATGGTCCAAAATAGCGGGTCGTTACAGTTCTTAGAACATCACAGCGAAAAACACAAAATAGCTCCTATATAGCTAACACTGCCTCCTGCACGTCTCCGAAAGCTTATTCGTCCAAAAACCTGAAAGTCTCCCACTCTCAGACTACTCAAATTAATTTTGAGTACCCGAGAGTTTGTGGAGAAACACAAAATTCGAGTTAGACAATAAGTATGTTATGAATAATCCCCTATCATCTCTTATCATAAATAGATATCTAGTGAGACCACGCCGCTTAGCATAACGGGTTGTCCCCTCACAAGTATCCAAAACAAAACATGCAAATCATTTACTATGCTCCTGCACCCAAAATGGTTAGTCTTAACATAATATGAAATAAATCCATAAATCATATATATTGGATATCCCATCCACCCATTCATTAGATATCCCATCTAAAAGCAATTTATTAGATTTCCCATCTAACATCAATTTATTAGAGTTCCTCTAGAAAACCTTTAAAATGACTATCCGTCATAATTCAATAGGACTATCCGTCCTAAATCCATTTAAAATAAATGCATATTATCCAGCGTACATTGTTTTGTAAATGTTGGTGTGGGCTATCCACCGCACACTCCATAGTTTTCCTAGGATGACTATGAACCCTTGGGTGCCAAATCCCGAGGCTAACCACCTATGGTAAAACATTCTTTTCTTTAGAAATTTGATGTGGGCTATCCACCGCGCATTCCATGGTTTTACTAGGTTAACCAAGAACACATCACTTGGCCAATTTAAAATATCATGATCCTCATGATTATTTATTAAAATTCATGATCCCCATGATTACTTATTTTCCCCAGGTATACCACCTGTTTAACCTATTCCCATTGGTAGCCCCAATTAGGTTAATTAAATAAAAACACATTAATAGCCCTAATGTAACCCCAAACTATGTATCGAAAACATTAAACCCACCCCAGTGTCCCCAAGGTTTATTAACATCCAATTTAAATAAGGACCCCTTTTACATATCCAAACAAAGATAAGTATTTTATGCTATAACCCTTCGAAATAAACCCTTCAAATTAGCAAAGTATTACTTAGGAAAAATGGCTAAAATATCCTTTTCGAATATCAAATTCGGAAGCTAATCAAAAATGATCTTAAAAACTCGATTTAAAGAAAACTCCTTTAAAATCCCTTCAAAAGCATTAAACATCCAAAGATAGCTCCTTCGAAAGCCTTTCTCCTTTTTAAAACATCCCTACCCTTCGAATTAGTCGGAAGAGTGAGGGCTCACCTTTCGATTTAGTTGAAAGGTATAAACTGGCGGCTTAGACATTCCTTTGAATATCCCATTCGAAAGCATATAAAACATAAAATGGAACGAAGTCGGAAGCTCCCCTTCGACTTCGTTCCTTTCGAAGTTCTGAGTCGAAAGCACACATCTCCTTCGAAAGCTGTGACTGCTCAAGTTTTGCCCGCTCGAAAATCAACATCCGTACTTCACATTGTACTAGAATGCCGCAGATTCGACCGTTCAAATCCGATTCGCTGGAGCTATAACACAATTAAGTAAATAACACAGCGGAAGAAAAGAATAATACATTGATATATAATATCTGATACAACAGAGTGATACAATGAATATCAATATACATCAGAGATATGATACAAGAAATAGCAGCGGAAAAGAAAACGATAACAACAGCAGCGGAACAATATCAATAGAAGTGATAACTCCAAAATGATCTTCAGACAAGAATGAATCCACAACTCCAAGATAAGCAACTCCGATGAATGAACTAGCTCCAGATAATCTACTAAACCTGAATATCTGAAAAGAAACCCAACTCTAGACTGCTCGTGTGGAAAATTATGAGCACCCAGAGTTTAGGAAGGGAACAATAAACTCCGGATCAGTCATGGGACTGGTGTGAGAAACAAAAACAGTTTATCTTTAAACAATCAACAAAAGATTTTAAACATTGAAATCCGCAATGCTTTTGGAAAATGAAACTACCATAAGACCTCCCGCCACACACACAATGCAAACGCAGAATTGGAGGAGATTTCTTCTTATGATAGTCAAACATGCTTACTACGCAAATCATTGGATTATTATTTTTAGTGCATAGTGCAGAAAACATTTTCGAAAGTATAATATTAATCTTAGCCAACATACGACCAGTATCGTATGCCTACTATAGCTACCATCTAAACAGTGGTGACCACCGTACGTAAATGGCAGGTTCTACAACTAATACCGTACAAGTTCCGTATTGGAGAAATGGATTTCCAACAAATGGTCAAGCTAAGGAACTTCCTTCCGCCGCATGGGATCGCCTCTGGCTGGACGTCCCGAGAGACAAACTGCTCTCTGCCAACAAAGCCGGGTTACCCCTGTAACAGGTAACTCACGAATATGCCATCACCCGGTCCTTTGGGACCTTTATCCGAGCGCTCGATATCCAACATCACACATCATAAAGAAAGTGTATCCACATGAGTAAGTATCTGGGCTCCATACCATGATACCACCCCTTTCCAGAAGGAAATGACATACCCTAAAGGGCGCGACCCTCATAACCTTGCCGCAACGTTCCTGTTTCGACCATTTTCGGGATGTGAGGCCCTGACGAAGTCTCGTCCACAAAGCTACGCTTTGTCACAAAGCCATGCTTTGGGTCAACAGATGATCAACCTATGATCACAAAGATAAATGATCAAACAAATGATCATATCACAAATGATCAAACACTGATCATCACACAGCAACACTCAGCATGCCACACTACCAAATTGGGAATATATCGCTGATAAATTTCAACTACATAACCTCTGAGCTCGTACGTCTCAGAGAAGGGTGTTAAGCTAAGAGAATAAATTCTCTGCCACCAACAGAGATGTATTTGAAAGAAATCAGCTTTATATCTCAAAGTGTAATGTCAGACATGTATCCATACAAGTCTGTTCCGGGATCGAACAGAACCGAAGGCACTTCTCACGAAGCCCTTGCAAATCCGGATAATTTCCAATCACGTCCGGACTTCCCGTCACTAAGGATGATAAAACCTCTATACCGGGGATCAGCCGATGTAGAGTAACTCGACGGTAATCCTTCCGTTTTCAAAAATATCCGGTCTTCAACACAGGTCTTCAAATGCTATCCATATACGACGTATCACATATTCGGAATGGGTTATACGACCCAAAGGTCCTCTCCCGGCTACACCGAATAGTGAGCGTAATATTTAAAAACATATGGATATGAGATTTCAATTAAGTCACAACTTATTACCCAAAACTTTCTTTTCAAATGGTTTAACAAATTACCATTTTCAAATCTTTAAACAAAAAGATTCAATCTTTACGGTTTAAATAGTTTCCACACTTTAATCCTTTAAACAAAAGATTCATTCACAGATTTTCCAAATTAATTTCCATTTTCAAAATCAATTGAAATTAAAATTTCAATTTCAAATACATCAAATTTAAATTATCTGTGACTTAACCGATTTCCACGTGAAATCCATATTTGTGTGTGTAAAAGTGTGGTCCAAGGGTTTAACACAATAGTGCAACACGATTCAATCATCACAGATTAAAACACGGAAATATAGTTGATAAACGATATAAACTATATCGCTTATCTTTATTCACAGATCACAGATATATATAAATTTCAGATAAATAAATTACATCATAGATAATTAACTACAGTACAGATCACACACAAATCGTAATATGTCACAAGGCATCACAATCCAGAGATATCAAACAATTCATCCATTCAATAAAATCCAAACATTCATAACTTGGATCAATAAATTATCTAATTAATTTAAATCAGATTAATTACTTATGAATAAATTACTAATCCTGGTTAATTAATTAATTACAAACCATTTTAATTAATTATCATTTAATCATTTATTAATTAACCTTTGATAATAAATTAATCAACCTTTAGTTATTAATTAACCAATCTTAATTAATAAATCCATCACCCTTTAATCATTAATTAATTAACCTTAAATTAATAACCCTTAATTAATTATATTAATTAATTAACTCTTTATTAACAAATCATCCCTTAATCACTTTCATGAAGTAAATTAACCTTTAATTAATTAACTACATTAATAAATTAATCACCTTGATAAATTATTCCTTTAAATTATCATCCTTTAATGCATTAAGTCATTAATCCTTCATTTAATTATTTGAAAACAATCAAAGATTTCGTAAGATAATTAACTTAATACAAAATTACATAAAACAAACAAGTTTAAAACAATTTAAAATTTAAATCTTTGAAAGCTTGCTTAATACTTTACCTTTGGAAATTTAGTTTATATTTCTTAAAATTTTATTTTAATTTGTTTTAAAGCTTAACCCTTTAATAACTTCAAAACTTGTTAAATTATCAAGTGAAAGAAACCCGAGCCCAACACTAGAAAACCCGATTTAGCACCCGAGCCATTTCTTCCTTTCAATTAGTTTTAAAATCTGTTAAAAATTTAACTCTGATATCTAACCAACGATCCCGAGGACAACTCCGAGCCCCACCATCATATTCCCGAACCCAGTCCCGAGTCCTTTGTCTTCCCAAACTCGAATATCTTCAGATCAAACATGTACGTGCACGTGTGCACGGTGCACCCCTCTCCGACCGCCTCTGGCAATCTTCCCTACTATCGACAGATTTCTGACGACCCCAAACAACCCCTCGACTTACCACGTCGACAAATTTCCTAGCGAAATGAAAACGCACCCCAACCACCAAAGCCTGGAACTCACCTTCATCGGAAATCACCAACTCGCCGTCGATCTCATCCACGAGATCCCTCGCCGTCCCTACCAGAGATGCATCACGGCCTCCTCGTCACTTTCCCCCACCTGCGATCGCCTGAATTGAAATCTCGTAGGCGAGAACAACTCGCGAATATCACGTACAAAACGCAGGCTTAAACCCTAAATCTAACTCGTCCCCTTAACTCACGCAATAGAAAATTCTTTTAACATTTTTCCCATCTTCGTAGATCATCAAGCTTGCTTCAGAACAAATCTCAACATTTATTTTTGATTCGATCGTCAGATATTCGTAAAAATGCAATTTTTGTTCATATACGAATTTCTCTAAGAATAATAAACTAAAAATCCTCGTTTTTGTTTTAAAAATCATATATTACAGTAAGCATTCAAGATATAAACTTGAATTAGCTTTTAGTAACACTCGAATTTATCAATTTAGTACTTGATTGCCTGTAAACAAAGTTCCAGAAATTTTAACAAGTTATTTTAACTTGAATTAAATTTTAGAACTTACTTCATAATCAAACAAACAATATTTGTTTATATTCTACGTTCTAACAGAGCTTAGATCAAAGGATAAGGATTTTGTTTGCAAACTGGTTCCTAAAAAAACAGAGAACAGAGGTATATATACTTATATTTATATTTTTCTTATTTGAAGCAGGCATGCACACTTTTGTCCAAACATTCACAGATATTTCACATATAAATATACAACTTACTTATCTATATCCACATAAATCCTACTTAAAGATGTAAAGGTGTAGTTACTCACAGTTGCTTGAAGAAAGAACAGAGTTCTTTTGAACCAGACTTGAAACAGGCTTTTTAAATGAATCAGGCTATGAATAGCTAGCTGAAATCTCGCTCGTTTGAATTGATTTCCAGGCAAGTTGATAATGTTTGTATGATTTCCAGGCTTGAAGTTGTTTTGTTGGTTTGTTTGGAGTTTTAAAGATGTTGCATTTTGTTTCTCTCAGTTTTGAATGGAATGAAGAAAATAAAATGAAGATGATGGCTGGAAATGGAGTCTACTGGTAATAATATTTGTACAGGGTGATGATACACGGGTTTGTACAAGTGATATTTTTTGTTTGGAGGCTATACAGATTTTTGTGGTGGCTGATAAATATTATGTTGTGTACTTAGGATATTGGCATTAATTGCCATGTACTTTGTGTCTTCATATGTTTGCTTGCTTTGCATTTAAATGTTTTGTTTACTTCGGCTGAAATGATCCTTGCTTTGGTTAAAGTGATGTTGTTATGTACAATATCAAAGACATTTTGTTACAGCCCACCCATGCTTTTTACTTCATGTACATATTGCTTTGCCTGTTAAATTTCGGCTGAGATGATATTGTATGTACTTAGAGATATTTGCATTTATTAAGCAAGGTGGCTGCAGCTTTGTTTTGTTAGTTTTCTTTTTACTTTACTTTGTTCTTTTGTGTACTTATGTATTTTCTTATTTAGCTTGGCTGACATGAGATGTTGTGGAGGCTAAAGATATTGCATTAAATGCTTTGCTTTTGTTTTCGGCTGATAAATGATATAGGGATGGTTTGCATACTTGTTCATTTGTACAGAGATATTCTATTATTTATTTTTCTTTTCTTTAATTTGCCTGGCAGCTTTCATTTGTTTGCTTCATTTGTAAGCTATTACTTATACTTGTTTTTTTTCTTTTCTATACTTTGCTTACATATTTATATCTAGTTATGTTATATTTTATTTTCTTCTTTAGTCTTGTTTGCTTTTCCAGGTTGATTAAATTTTATCATCTTCTTGTTTTATGCTTTGTTTAATTATTTGAATTTCTTTTCTTTATTGAATTTAAAACTCTACTTTATACCATAAACAATTTCTATTTTTATTCTACCATGTTAGTTTTTAGTTAATATATTTATTATCTTATATTTAATTTATAATTTCAAATTAACTCATATATATCCAAATATATATATATATATTCACATATATACATATATTTACAATATTTTAAATTTTAAATGATTTAACATAGGATTTATTTGAGTTCGGGGAAACTCGCATCACTTTATCATTTAATTCTACAAATTTTAATTCAAAAATTCATTTAATTATTAATTTAAATTTAAATAAAATTCGGGGTCGTTACAGACTTCCCCCTTAAAAGAATTTCGTCCTCGAAATTGCCAAGGAGATACAAAGATAGATGAAGAATGTTTCATCTAATCGAACTGAACATTTATTCTGCATTTGGCTCACCAAATCAGAATATCAATAACAGATACGAGAAGGAATCTGTTTGACACTTCACAAGATACTCGGGTTATCCAGATCTACGAAATATGCAATGGTATTGGTTAGTTCGAAGGAATAACTAACCATTCGTAGAATATACTGGGTCCCAAAGAATAGATAGATACATGGATACAATTTCAAAATTTTCAGTTTAGAACTAAGGTATACCTATCAACCATAGCAAACAAGGCAACCAATTCATCCATACAAAAATTTTTGGTCTATTTGGAGTTTACGTCCCATTCAAATATATCGAATCTCCTTCCTGGATTTACCAGAAACTATCGAAGAATTGAGAAAAGATGTTGAACAAAAGAGATTGATAGAGAAAAGATTGTTTCCTTGTTGTTATAGGGTATTGACCATTTATAGTCGTATTCCCCTGTCCCCTATCTCATCCTCTTCTTGCACTCACACTCACTATCAGTGGATAGTAAGAGAATTTACTGAGACGTACGGACGGATATCTGAGAATTACTCATTCTAGAGTTTACTTCACCCTATCTCTAATGAGCTACTTAATGTGTTATACTCCTGAGCTAAAGTTCAACCTTAGCTCTGATACCACATGTAACGTATCCAAAGACAGCGGCCACCGGTAGGCTTTGCAACCATCCCAGTCCCACCGTGGCTTACATTGGCACCTCGCATTTACTTTTACGGCCAGCCTCTCGACTGTCACGGCCTCTGCCTAACCAACCCATCCCTCTCAGGGACATGTAGGGGTAAGAGTCTCCCGTTCGCCACCAAACTGCGAAGCGAGAACCCCCTATCATGCTGTAATATAGCAAATGCGATCCATATACGACGTATCACATATTCGGAATGGGTTATACGACCCAAAGGTCCTCTCCCGGCTAAACCGAATAGTGAGCGTAATATTTAAAAACATATGGATATGAGATTTCAATTAAGTCACAACTTATTACCCAAAACTTTCTTTTCAAATGGTTTAACAAATTACCATTTTCAAATCTTTAAACAAAAAGATTCAATCTTTACGGTTTAAATAGTTTCCACACTTTAATCCTTTAAACAAAAGATTCATTCACAGATTTTCCAAATTAATTTCCATTTTCAAAATCAATTGAAATTAAAATTTCAATTTCAAATACATCAAATTTAAATTATCTGTGACTTAACCGATTTCCACGTGAAATCCATATTTGTGTGTGTAAAAGTGTGGTCCAAGGGTTTAACACAATAGTGCAACACGATTCAATCATCACAGATTAAAACACGGAAATATAGTTGATAAACGATATAAACTATATCGCTTATCTTTATTCACAGATCACAGATATATATAAATTTCAGATAAATAAATTACATCATAGATAATTAACTACAGTACAGATCACACACAAATCGTAATATGTCACAAGGCATCACAATCCAGAGATATCAAACAATTCATCCATTCAATAAAATCCAAACATTCATAACTTGGATCAATAAATTATCTAATTAATTTAAATCAGATTAATTACTTATGAATAAATTACTAATCCTGGTTAATTAATTAATTACAAACCATTTTAATTAATTATCATTTAATCATTTATTAATTAACCTTTGATAATAAATTAATCAACCTTTAGTTATTAATTAACCAATCTTAATTAATAAATCCATCACCCTTTAATCATTAATTAATTAACCTTAAATTAATAACCCTTAATTAATTATATTAATTAATTAACTCTTTATTAACAAATCATCCCTTAATCACTTTCATGAAGTAAATTAACCTTTAATTAATTAACTACATTAATAAATTAATCACCTTGATAAATTATTCCTTTAAATTATCATCCTTTAATGCATTAAGTCATTAATCCTTCATTTAATTATTTGAAAACAATCAAAGATTTCGTAAGATAATTAACTTAATACAAAATTACATAAAACAAACAAGTTTAAAACAATTTAAAATTTAAATCTTTGAAAGCTTGCTTAATACTTTACCTTTGGAAATTTAGTTTATATTTCTTAAAATTTTATTTTAATTTGTTTTAAAGCTTAACCCTTTAATAACTTCAAAACTTGTTAAATTATCAAGTGAAAGAAACCCGAGCCCAACACTAGAAAACCCGATTTAGCACCCGAGCCATTTCTTCCTTTCAATTAGTTTTAAAATCTGTTAAAAATTTAACTCTGATATCTAACCAACGATCCCGAGGACAACTCCGAGCCCCACCATCATATTCCCGAACCCAGTCCCGAGTCCTTTGTCTTCCCAAACTCGAATATCTTCAGATCAAACATGTACGTGCACGTGTGCACGGTGCACCCCTCTCCGACCGCCTCTGGCAATCTTCCCTACTATCGACAGATTTCTGACGACCCCAAACAACCCCTCGACTTACCACGTCGACAAATTTCCTAGCGAAATGAAAACGCACCCCAACCACCAAAGCCTGGAACTCACCTTCATCGGAAATCACCAACTCACCGTCGATCTCATCCACGAGATCCCTCGCCGTCCCTACCAGAGATGCATCACGGCCTCCTCGTCACTTTCCCCCACCTGCGATCGCCTGAATTGAAATCTCGTAGGCGAGAACAACTCGCGAATATCACGTACAAAACGCAGGCTTAAACCTTAAATCTAACTCGTCCCCTTAACTCACGCAATAGAAAATTCTTTTAACATTTTTCCCATCTTCGTAGATCATCAAGCTTGCTTCAGAACAAATCTCAACATTTATTTTTGATTCGATCGTCAGATATTCGTAAAAATGCAATTTTTGTTCATATACGAATTTCTCTAAGAATAATAAACTAAAAATCCTCGTTTTTGTTTTAAAAATCATATATTACAGTAAGCATTCAAGATATAAACTTGAATTAGCTTTTAGTAACACTCGAATTTATCAATTTAGTACTTGATTGCCTGTAAACAAAGTTCCAGAAATTTTAACAAGTTATTTTAACTTGAATTAAATTTTAGAACTTACTTCATAATCAAACAAACAATATTTGTTTATATTCTACGTTCTAACAGAGCTTAGATCAAAGGATAAGGATTTTGTTTGCAAACTGGTTCCTAAAAAAACAGAGAACAGAGGTATATATACTTATATTTATATTTTTCTTATTTGAAACAGGCATGCACACTTTTGTCCAAACATTCACAGATATTTCACATATAAATATACAACTTACTTATCTATATCCACATAAATCCTACTTAAAGATGTAAAGGTGTAGTTACTCACAGTTGCTTGAAGAAAGAACAGAGTTCTTTTGAACCAGACTTGAAACAGGCTTTTTAAATGAATCAGGCTATGAATAGCTAGCTGAAATCTTGCTCGTTTGAATTGATTTCCAGGCAAGTTGATAATGTTTGTATGATTTCCAGGCTTGAAGTTGTTTTGTTGGTTTGTTTGGAGTTTTAAAGATGTTGCATTTTGTTTCTTTCAGTTTTGAATGGAATGAAGAAAATAAAATGAAGATGATGGCTGGAAATGGAGTCTACTGGTAATAATATTTGTACAGGGTGATGATACACGGGTTTGTACAAGTGATATTTTTCGTTTGGAGGCTATACAGATTTTTGTGGTGGCTGATAAATATTATGTTGTGTACTTAGGATATTGGCATTAATTGCCATGTACTTTGTGTCTTCATATGTTTGCTTGCTTTGCATTTAAATGTTTTGTTTACTTCGGCTGAAATGATCCTTGCTTTGGTTAAAGTGATGTTGTTATGTACAATATCAAAGACATTTTGTTACAGCCCACCCATGCTTTTTACTTCATGTACATATTGCTTTGCCTGTTAAATTTCGGCTGAGATGATATTGTATGTACTTAGAGATATTTGCATTTATTAAGCAAGGTGGCTGCAGCTTTGTTTTGTTATTTTTCTTTTTACTTTACTTTGTTCTTTTGTGTACTTATGTATTTTCTTATTTAGCTCGGCTGACATGAGATGTTGTGGAGGCTAAAGATATTGCATTAAATGCTTTGCTTTTGTTTTCGGCTGATAAATGATATAGGGATGGTTTTCATACTTGTTCATTTGTACAAAGATATTCTATTATTTATTTTTCTTTTCTTTAATTTGCCTGGCAGCTTTCATTTGTTTGCTTCATTTGTAAGCTATTACTTATACTTGTTTTTTTTCTTTTCTATACTTTGCTTACATATTTATATCTAGTTATGTTATATTTTATTTTCTTCTTTAGTCTTGTTTGCTTTTCCAGGTTGATTAAATTTTATCATCTTCTTGTTTTATGCTTTGTTTAATTATTTGAATTTCTTTTCTTTATTGAATTTAAAACTCTACTTTATACCATAAACAATTTCTATTTTTATTCTACCATGTTAGTTTTTTAGTTAATATATTTATTATCTTATATTTAATTTATAATTTCAAATTAACTCATATATATCCAAATATATATATATATATATATTCACATATATACATATATTTACAATATTTTAAATTTTAAATGATTTAACATAGGATTTATTTAAGTTCGGGGAAACTCGCATCACTTTATCATTTAATTCTACAAATTTTAATTCAAAAATTCATTTAATTATTAATTTACATTTAAATAAAATTCGGGGTCGTTACAAAAGCATAGCTTTCGTAGGCAATAAAAACTTAACTTTTAAAACAATGGGAAGGTTTGGAAGTAACCTCCTCCTTTTCCTCTCCTACCTTTCGACTTAGTCGAAAGGTACTAAAACATATTTTTGAAAACATTTAAAACAATTATCTTAAAGGTTTAAACTTTCAAAGATCCCCTTCGAAACCCCTTCTGGAGTATAAAATTTTTATCTTTATTAAAATGATGGAGTCGAAGGATCCCCCTTCGAAACCTATTAATTCGAAAGCATTTATATTTCCATTTGAAAGCCATGGAAGCAGCCTCCATCCCATCGCCTCTCTTTCTTCCGACACCATTCCTACCTTTCGACATAGGCGAAAGGTAAATGCTTACCTTTCGACTTAGACAAAAGGTACCTTTAGACTTAGTCAAAAGGGTGAAAGTAGGCTATGTAGTCGGAAGCAAGTCTGGGGCTTACGGAAGTGATGGTTCCTCTTGCTTGTCTAAATCTGAATGGTCAAGAGGCTTCCTCCTATACTTTCGAATAGTAAAAAGTACTAAATAGTCAACCTTATTCTTAAAACACTATTCTTCTTCCCCAAATAATTTTTGAAAGCAATTTCCCTCCGAATTCAACCAATTCGGAAGCCATTTTTTAGTTTAGCCCTTGGGCATAAATAATTTAATTACCTTTGTAAACCACTAAGGACAAATCCTCAAAAATCACCAAAATCCTTTAAATCATATATTTTAACAGATTAAAATTTCAAAGCATATGAAGATCAATATAATTCGGTATTTAACCAAAACTGAAATAAACTATGTTAATTAGCCCATTAACATTTAAAAACACCTATGTCTTATCCAAACAAAGGTTTAAATGGTTATATCCTAACCAAAATCACAAACATGAATCAGGTATAACCCATAACTGATACAAACACAAAAAATGAGATGATAAACATGATTATTCACCTTGACTTGTTAATTGGTGAATGAGATAATTTCCTAGCTTTAATTCCTTAGCTTTATCTTCAATTTATTGCTCTTCCGGGAGCTTTTAATGGCCGACCGAAATATAGGTGAGGAGTTATGAATGAGAAAGTAAAAGTTCTTTAAGGTGGAGGAAGAGATTTATACTAAGAAATGTAGCCCTATTTCCAAGTTTACCCCTTAGGAAGTTCCTCCTTAATTTAGTTAAGTCTTATTTTAGTTCATTCATTAAGACACGGCCATTGGATTTATTAAACTCATCTCTTTAATTATTCACATTATTCTATTTAATTTATCCAATTAAATATCCCAAATAATGTTTATTAAAATTCAGGGGCATTACTGATGTACTGTACAAAAGGTAGTCCTTACCTTGTCTTTGTTGGAATCCATTCTCCAATACATGCCTTTAACAGACTTGATTGTATGCCTAAATATGCCGTTGAATTTAACTAATGTAACAATTATGGATAATTTAATATGTTATTTGAAAGGATTTTCAAAGCAATGTCATTAGAAATAATATCAAATGATTTGATAAAAATGTTTTAGTTATCATAAAGTAAAATCCCGTTCGTGTTTATGTGCAGCGTGGTCTTATGAGATACTCTTCTTCCAAAGGTTTTTTTGACATCAAAGACAATCTATGACACCATCATATATATTTATAATTCGTGTCTCACGCTGGTATGCCAAGCCTAATCCGGGTACTTTTTATACTCGAGTTAGATCCGAGTAGTTTCAAGATTAGCTAAAGATGCTTGGAGTTTCCAATGGAGAGCCGGAGATCTTCATTAACGTATGAACGTAGTTTACTTTTCCGCGGTATTTGTTGTTTTTCTACATTAGTAAGGATAGGTATTTATAACTGTCCAGGCTGAGCTTAAGGTAGACTCTGATGTATGTATTTAAGTTTTTTCCACTGTAAAACTATTGAAATAATATATGTTATTCCATTCGTGTGAGATTATGTTCAGTCTTCTTTTTCTTTTTACCTTAACCATCTACTTTTTCGTTCAATTTGGGTTGGATATGTGTGGTTTATTATCAATCTAAACTGTGTGGAACTACGGGTCATTATATTTTAATTAATTATTAATTAACTAAAAGATTAATTAGAGATTTATTATTATTTAAATATTTATTTAAATTAGTTATTAATTAATTATTTATTTAAAAAAGAAAAGGGTGTTTAATTATTAATCACTAATTAAGTCAAGATTTACTTTGGACTTAATTAAGATTTAATTATTATTAAATGAAGGTTTAACCTATGATTTAATTATTTATTAAAGATTAATAATTTTTTAATTATAAATTAAAGACTAATTATTTATTTGGTTATTAATTAAGCGGATAATTATTTATTTAATTATTATTTTGAGATTAATTAATATTTAATTATTTATTCAAAGGATAATTATTATTTAGTTGTTTATTTAAAATTTAATTATACTTTAATTATTAATTAAATTTTAGTTAGTATTAAAATAAAGGTTTAAATGTTATTTAATTATTGAATAAAAGTTTTAAAGCGTCAAATCGCTTTATTTTTAAAGATCGTTTAAAAAAAAAGTAAACTCTCTTTTAAAGGATGTTTTAAAACCAAGGGATTTCTATGTCGATTACCCTTACGTAACCTCAATTGAATATGAAACTCAATGACATCTGTTTAGTAGAATAAATCACCATTTTGCTAATTAAGTCATATTTAACGGCTGTTTAGCAGAATAAATCACTATTATGCTAATTAAGTTATATTTGACATCTGTTTAGCAGAACAAAACAACATTCTACTATTATAATAACTTAGAAATGTGTTTAGCAGAACAAATCCCCATCTGCTATTAAAATAACTTGGACATTACCGATATGTTGATTGATTGTTATTGGTTGATTCCTTTTATATATCTGCTTGTTTTGTAAATACCTAGTGTTATAACTTGGAAAGTAAACCCAAATAAACGGGAACAATTGTGGTCACTGAGCCTCTTTCTAATTTTTTGAAGTCAAATATTTCATTTTATCCTTTTAAATTTTGTTTATAGTTTATTATCATTTAAATATGATATTTAACGGCTAAATAAGCAATTATTTTATTAAATATGTTTTAAGTAATTTAATACTTTGAAATGATTATTTAAATCATTATTTTGCTAATGTGGTTTAAAGATAGTTAAATGAAGAATGTTTTAAATAATAACTTGTTTATTTAAAGGTTTTATAAATAATTGATGTTATTAAAGGAACTTTTTTTGAGAGAAATGTGTGATCCTCTAAGGTAGAGGATAACACACATGTATATATATATATATTTCACCAAAAATAAAGGAGTTGTTAACATGCCTGCCAAGTAACAGAATCATAACATAAAACGATACAGTGTAAGATAACAACTCCATAACTAATGGTAACTTCTCAAATGAGATCCGGCAATGCCACCCCCTATTGCACTTCAGCATCGAACTCCGGCAAGGCCACCGCCCGATAGTGAAGTGTTAGAAGTACCCAAAATAAGCCATGATGCATCCAAATGTAAAAATGTGATCAGCCAGCAGCTCCGCTAGAGAAAGAACACTTCTCAACTAACTCGGACAATCTGGATCCAAAAAAACTCCCGTACCAAGAATCCTGCAAATATTAATCCTATACCAACTTCAGCCAGAATCTATACCTGTAGAGAAACTAAATGAAAATGTATGAATAATGCAATACATATGTATGTATATAAATAAAATTTATAGACATATATATGCATTGATTACAAATTATAAAAACAATTGCTTATACTATAAAGCAACTACGAATATTTAAAACATACAAGATAAATAAAAGTCAATCTCAATAATCGAAATACCAATTTTCTTCTATGAAAATAAATAGAGGTCATGATATCAAAAGTCTTATATTTGTATAAAATATGAATTTTTTATACAATTATATTTAATGTAACAACATAAAATAATACTATCTCTATGTTCCTGTGATTAAAAGTACATTAGAATAATCTGCAAAAACATCTTTGGAATTCGAATAAATGCTAATGCTAAAGTTATTATTATTAAAAATATTTAGTTTTTGTTTAAATAATTCAATGTCTATTCTAATATTATTAAGATATTCTTTAAAATGATTATTTTTTGCCAATTTATATTTTGAATTTGAGATCCAATTAAAGCAAAATAATGTGGTTGTCATAACCAAATTATTAATATGACTATTATTATTATTAAATAATCTCTTATTTCTTTCAAACCAAATAAACCAACAAATTATAGTAAAAAGAGTGTCAAGTAAAAATCTATATTCACTTTTTACTTTAAATCCTATATTATTCCAATAAAAATGACAATCATTTACCTTGGTTGTAAAAATAAAGTTGAAAATTTTAAGTGTATTATTTAGAATGTAATAAGCATCCTTACATTCGTAATATATATGATGAATATTTTCTAAGTGCAAGTTACAAAATATACATTTATTATATTTTGTCAAATTCTTTCTTTTTAAAAGTTCAATGGTATTTAACTTCCCATGAATGATCAACCACATATGAATCTTAGCTTTTGGTGGTTCATTTTCTTTCCGAATAAGGTTAAAAGTGTTATTAATAACGCTCGAATAATTGAGGAATTTATATAATGAGTTAGAAGTGAATTTCTTGCTTTTATCCCAATCCTAATCAATAATATCATTTTCATTATTAATATTATAATAATTCAATCTTGCACATAATAAAGCATATTGTACCTTCTAGTATTCCATTAAAAATAAGGTTCCACAGATGATCATGATCCGGTGAAAAAACATCTTTAATTAAAGCATTTTTAAAATTACAAATTTCAAAAAGTTCTTTAAATTCCACTTTAAGTGGAATGGCAAATAACCAACTATCATGCCAGAAAGTTGTATTATTTCCAGAATTACAATCGTTTTAATACTAAGTTTAAAAATAACATGACATTTTAAAATTGATTTCCAAAAACTAGACAAGTTATTACTAGCAGTAGATGTAATTTGATATAAATTATAACTACCATTATAATAACGTTTAGAGACAATCCCTTCCAAACAGAAACATCATTTATATCTTTAAATTTCGACAACCATTTCCCTTTTAAGGACATATTCATGTTACGTAAATTAATAACACCTAGTCCTCCCTCCTCTTTCGATTTACATACAGTGTCCCAATTAACTAAACATTTTAAACTGCCATTAGGATTATCACCACTCCATAGAAAATCCCTTCTTATTTTATCAATTTTATCTATTACCCAATTTATAAACAGATGCATAGACATCTAATAAATTGGAAGTGTAGATAAAACTGAATTGATAAGAACTAGTCTACCTGCTCTGGATAAAAACCTTCCATTCCATTTTTAAATTTTATTATTTATATTTTCTATTATAACTAGCCAGTCATCGTGTTTAAGTTTAGTTGGCCTAATAAAAAAACTGAGATAATCAATAGGGAAGTTCATAGTTTTACAATTCAACGTATTAGCGACTAACCCCTCAACCTTATCAACGTCATTTAACACTAAAACTAAACTCTTATCAAAGTTAATTTTGAGTCCTGAAAGTAGCTCGAAAATGTATAAAATGAATTTAAGTGCAATAATATGTTTAGGTAAATGTGAAGTAAATAACATGGTGTCTTATCAGAATTGAAGAACGGAAAGACCATTACATGTAATTTCACTACCTAAACTCCCTAAAGTTCCATTTCCCGCAGCTTTTTTAATTATTCTAGCGAAAACATCAACAACTAGATTAAATAGAAGAGGCGATAAAGGATCGCCCTGCCATAGACCCCGATTAGATTGTATTTTATTACCTAGTATCCCATTAACCATAATACTAGAATCACCCGTTTTATGCAAAGTCATAACCCAACCAATCCATCTACGACTTAAACCTCTAGCCATTAATATCCCTTGGAGGAAAATCCAATCAACCGAATCAAAAGCTTTCGCAAAGTCAATTTTTAAAAGTGCACATGTAATGTTATTCTTACAATAGTGATTAATGAACTCTTGAACAATTGCAACACCATCCGTGATGTTTCTACCCTTGATGAAAGCGGTTTGTGAGCAATCGATCAAATCATTCATTATTAAATTAAGCCTATTCGCTAAAACTTTAGAGATAATTTTAACTGAGCAATTAATTAAAGAAATTGGTCTAAAATCTTTCAAATTATTAGCACCTAATTTTTTATGCAATAGAATGACGTTTGCAAAATTAAATCTTTATAATTGCAATTAACCATTATAAATTTCATTAAACATATTAATTAAATCATATTTTAACACATTCCAAAATTTCTTGTAAAATAAAACAGGAAAATCGTCGGGTCCTGGAGCTTTATCACTAGGCATATCATTAATAGCCTTCAAAATTTCTACTTCCGTAAAAAGGATTATCAATATCATTTAGATTAATTCTAGATTCAATAGGATATAGCTCATTCCATCCAGCGTTTATTCAATGTTTGTTTTTATGACCAAAAATATCTCTATAGTAATCAATAAAAGCCTTATTTAAGTCACTTTGATAAACTAATTCAACATTATTCACAAAAATAGAATTTATTGTATTACTACGCTTTCTTCCGTTCGCCATGTTATGAAATTTTTTTGTGTTATTATCACCTTCATTAATCCATTGAATTGTAGACCTTTGTTTCCAAATTACCTTTTCTTTTAATAAAATTGAATTAAGTTCTTCTTTTAAATTAACAATAACATTACGCTCCGCTAAATTAGGTTGTCTAGTTTCTTTAATCTTATTAATTTTAAGCATAAGTAAATTTTATTTTTTAATTTTAATATTTCCAAATATGTTCTTACTCCAATTTTTAAGAAAATTCCTAAGACATCTAAGTTTTAAAACAATTTTTTTTGCTAAGTTACCCATATTTCTAATATTACAAAAATTCATTGGTATCCATTTATTAATAATTAAATTAGAGAAATTGGATTCTAATAGCCATATTTTTTCTAATTTGAAACATTTATCAGCGCTTATGTAATAATCACAGGAAAGTATGATATGGCAATTATCAGAATACATATAAGGCAACCCAGAGACTCTACAAATCAAAATTTTATTTTCAATTTCATCACTAATGAAGAATCTATCTAATAAGCCATTAAAGGGGTTTCTCTAGAGTTGGTCCAAGTAAATTATCTATTAGTTAATGACAATTCAATCAAATTGCAACTAATAATAAATTTATCGAATTCTTCCATAGCAGAGAAATCCCCTTCCATGGGTAATCTTTCACCTAAAAGTCTCGTAACATTGAAATCCCCTCCCATAATCCAAGGACCAGGAGCAAATGATCTAAATTTTAAACATTCATTCCAAAGAACTAGACGTCCAATCTTAGTGGTCGGACCGTAAACATTAGTTATATTTATTAAAGAATTATCACTACAATTAACAAGAATAATGTATAAAGAGTGTTGTTTATAAACAGTTTGAAGGAGTTTAAAGGAATTCTCACGCCACCCTATAAGTAATCTCCCAGAAGGGCCAATACAAGGTAAAGAAGCCCAATGAATGAAAGGATAACCACCTAATCTTCTGTAAAAACGAAGGTCAGGAAATTCTATTTTCGTATCTTGTAAAAGGGAGATATCAATAAAGTAATCCTTGAAAAAAGCTCTCTTAAGGATTTCCTCTACCGTATCCAAAACGCAACATATGATCCATAACCCAACCGTGACATCCTAGATTAATCCGATTATTTGTACGAAATTACAACCAGATTGACTGGGTAGATTTAACCTATGGAATTAGGACTAACCTCGTGTCCACTATAGTTAATTATTATAGGCGATGCCCCATATTAGTTCACAAAGCCACACCGCTGGTAGCCAGATTCAACTTGATAGACTTCCATGTAGCTTTGGACTAACCTTTCATCCCTATAGCTTAGTCATACCTTATATGTATACTACTTATATATATATATCATCCTACACAACTAATAGTTAAGGCCATATAACATAACCCATATTACGCCTCTAATTAAGAATTAACTTCATAATTAATTATTTTCCCTAAGGGATTTACATTACTCACTACATATCTCTTTTTATTCTATGCGACTTACACACTTTTATTCTTTCTTTATCTCCTCACAATTACTTTATTAAGTTTTATTAATTAATTTCACTAAATTGGTTGTGACTATTTAAATTCTCATAACTCATATTTCATTTATAGCACTTTCAATGCCTAATTATTTTTTGAGTTTCAAACTTTTAGTTATTTAAATTCTCGTAACTCCTATTCCATTATTTGCACATCGAATGTCTATTCAACCTTCCTTCCTTTATTTCCAATCATTACCATTTATTGTACGTTTTATTATAGATTTCTAATTCCTTTTAGCGCGGGTATTTATACACATTTTTGTTGTACTAATAATGATTTCCTTTTTGGGTTTAGAATGGTTATACATGTTTTATGAATCTATTTTATTTCATTTCTCTTTTATCTTTCTAGTTACGTTCATACTTAACTAGGATATTTCTTCATAGTCTAATCTATGAAAACCTTTTGTTACGGTAAAAATCGAACGCTAACACCCAGTTTGTGTGATAACAATGTGAAAGCACCACCCGTTGGTACGGGAACAGAATATAAGCTGAAAATAGCAGAAAACGGTAAAGGAACAACAAGTTTATAGTGGTTCGGCCGTAATTGAGCCTACGTCCACTTTATAGTAATTTATTGCTGATCTGATTACAATTTGATACAATGCACTTTGAATACAATTCACTTCGATTACTCAAACACTTCAGATTAGTAACTCAAACTTTGACGATGAGATTTGTCGAATCTATGTCGGATGTGTAGAATCTCGATCAAAGCTTGTTGTAGTATCTTCGATGTTTGGAGTTCTTCGAGTCTTGGATGAGTTGAGAATTCGGCAGAGTAATGGCGCTTCAGAAAATGATTGGCCAAAAAGTCCTTTACTAGTTGGAGTTGGGGCTCTATTTATAGGAGTGGCTCAGGGCGAAATTTAACCCCCAAATCTTAGGTCGTATACGACCTAAGTTAGGTCGTAGGTCGTGAGCGACCTAAGATAGGTCGTGGTCCATTCGCGACTTAGGAAGTGTAGCCTAATGGAGTTGCTCTCGGTCTTATCTGAATAAGGTGGCAAATAGTAGGTCGTAAGCGACCTAGAGAAATGCGGCATAGGGAACTCTGTTGGCTTGTTTAAACTGGGCATGTTATAGGTCGTGAGCGACCTAAGGTGGGTCGTAGGTTGCACTGCCATTTGAACCAGGTAGGTCGCTAAGACCATTATGCTTTTAGGTCGTTAAGCATGTTAGGTCGTGAAGTCCTTAGGTCGTTAAGCTGCTAAGTCGCTAGGCTGCTTCAGGAGTTAGGTCGTGAAGCGTTTAGGTCGTTAAGAATATTAGTTCGTGAAGTCCTTAGGTCATTAAGCTGCTAAGTTGCTAGGCTGCTTCAGGAGTTAGGTCGTGAAGCCTTTTAGGTCGTTAAGCATATTAGGTCGTGAAGTCCTTAGGTCGTTAAGCTGCTAAGTCGCTAGGCCGCTTCAGGAGTTAGGTCATGAAGCCTGTTAAGTCGTGAAGCACTTTAGGTCGTTAGGAACTTTAGGTCGCAAAGTTTTAGGTCGGCATAAAAATGGGAGTTAACATTTGCCCCTCGAAGTACACGCCTATGCCATAGGTCGTGTGCTTCGACTTAACTTTCGCTAGGTCGTGAACGACCTAAAACTCGTGCTAACTCACGTGCCCATTCGCCTTCCTCTCTCGGCCCCATATAAATTTGTTAATTCGCTGCTACCTTCTCTCTCACCTGCTTCGATTTCCCGCTCTGCCATTAATAGAATTCGGTGATCTCAAGGACAAATTCAAGTTAATCATTCAACGATTCATCCTCGCTATCAGATTACGTAAGTATCTTCGATTTCTATCCATTCCACGATCACCATCGAACCATGAACTCTAATCTCCGGGCCAATTTTGTATGCCATGCTTCACTTTGAGTTGCGTTGTGATCAATTTCTGATCATCTTTGGTTATTGTTGTTGTTGTGATTCACGAGCGTACCATAGGGGATTGGATCTATGATAGATCAGAGATATGTTGAATCGGTTTTTCGAATGATTTGGTGGAATGAAAAGATGATGAATTTTATGAAGAGGATGATGGATTTCGATGTACTTGCGATAACGGGTTGTCGGGTCTGGTAAGGGATTGCGTGGAGAGGAAGTCAGCGAGCTATCAGATCTGAGCGACCTAAAAATTAGGTCACGTTGAGATTTTCGCGACTTAAGTCGTACGAACTAAGAATTCTTGCGACTTAAATAAAACTGAACAGCCTTCTGCGACTTGAGGAATTTCCAACCTATGCTAGGTCGCTGAACGACCTAAGATTTGCACAAACTAAGGATTGCACGACCTGAGAACTGCACGACTTGACTTTCTTGCGACATAGACTTTTAGGTCGCGGCCGAACTAGGACTTGAACAAATCTGCATTGCCTTGAACCTCTTAACTTGCACAGTGCGACCTAAGGAGTCTCCGACCTACGCTAGGTCGTTGGACAACCTAATACTTGTAAAATTTGGGTAGAACTTGTTTGAACTTTGAATTAATTTGAACTTGAACTGTGTTGCACTTCTTTGCAAATTGTTTTGACTTTAATGTTAATAACCTGTTAAACACGGTACTTGCAGAAAACTTGGGACGAATATACTGCCATTGACTGCCCACATCGAATGACAGATTAGTCGATAAAGAATAATCAACTTAAATGAATTCCATGAATGAAATGCTGTGAAACGACAAATTCAAATGAAGTATTAAAGCAAAGCTGAAATAATCAACCTAAGCTGATTTGTTTGCATCAACACAACATTGTATTTGAACTTAAAATGACAAGCCTCGAAACTTTATAATCGACAAATATCAATTAACTTAGTTTCAATTATATTTGCTTGTTATTGTATTAGTTTTGCACAACACTTCACTCTTTTTAGGAAATGTGCACCTTCATATTTGAATATCCAGTTCCTTGTGTAGAATGGCATCTCAACAAGAAGATATAGGACCAGCCGGAGAAGCTTTTCCGATTGCTACCCCACTAGTTGATCCTCCGGAAAGGACTCCTACTACATTGAGCCATAAGTTTTCAGGCAGTTGTGCATCCAATTCGGGATTGCCGAAACAGATGCTTTATTTCCTGAGGCAAACGATACTGCTGACAGGCCGCCCCTTGGTTTTGTCGCAGTCAATCGCCAGATGTGCTTGAGTGGAGCTATTCGACCTTTCAACGAATTTCTCCGAGAACTCTTTCTTCGATTAGCCATCTCGCCCTTCCAGCTACACCCCAACGGTTACGCCGTTCTGATGGGGTTGTGTGTTCTGTTTAGGAGGACGCTCGATCGTCTTCCGAGCTTCGATGAAATTTGCTATTTGTGCACTTTTTCAAAGAACAAAGATCACCCTTCAATCGTGCTTGTAAGAGGCGCCAGAAATCGGAAACTGATTTTGGATTTGCCCGATAGTGCTCACGGGTTTCTAAGTCAATACTTCTTTGTCCGATGTCCTCCGGGATTCTACGCTGTCTGGAGAGTCGGGAGTAAGATTGCCTTTCTTTGTTCATCTCATAAGCTTTTCGAAAACCGAATTATCAAATGCTTATCTTCATTCTTTTCTTTTTTCAGCACTTCCTCCTCCGCTTAGAAATCCCAGTCTGAAGTCAATTTTTGAAACTTTAAATGCTGTGGCTATGGAAGAGAGAAGCGCCAAATTCTTGTTGAAAGATGAACTTTTGCACTAGTTCTAACTTCTACATTCTTCTCGTTCCATCCAGCCTCATGAAGTTCCTGATTCTCCAGCAAAGACGTCAGATGCCCCAGCCCCTGTCGAAGAACTTTCACTGAAAGAACCCACCACTGAGACTTCACTGGTGAAATGTTCCACTTCTATTGATGTTGCAGGGCCGTCCAACAAGTTAACACTTTCTCCAGTTATTGAAGAGGAGGAAAATCCTCGCATTTTTGAAAAGACGGCTGACGTGGAAGTTGAAAAAGAGAGCTCTGCTGGGCATCGCGGCGATGATACTTTTGATAATTTGAGCGATATAATGATAACTTCTCAGGAGCTTTTTAAAGATGATATTTCAAAAGCGATCTCTCTTGTTGTTGAAGCGACTTCTTCTTTACAACAAATTTTGACACCTTCTACACCAGTCGTCGCCGTTCCCACATTAAAGCGTGGTTTGTAGTTTGACGCGCGTAGTTTGCACGCCGCACACACTTAGGATTTTTCGGCACTTATACGCACTTATCCTCTTTTTCTAGAGATTTCTAAACTTCATTTCTTTTTCATTTTCAGATTCTCCGATGGGACGCTCTGGCTCATATTATGACAAATTTCAGCGCTATGGAGGCCGCGGAACTTATGACTTTAGGCGATACCTCAATGCCCCGAGGGAAACAGACGAAGAAAGAGCTATTAGGAAAGCTCAAGAGAGGCGGGACTATGAGCGTCAACATGGGAGGAAGGATGAGCGATACGACTCTTCTCACAGAGGTGATGATTCTCACAAAAGAAAATCCCATGATGACAAAGGGAAGAGTCACATTACTGAAGATCCGAGTAAGCGGGCCAAGCTTGGCGAAAAGGACGCATCTGTAATTTCTGAGAAGACCCCTGCTCCGATTCCTCTTGACATCCCCTCTGATTCTCATGCTCTTCAGAAATCTGATATCCAAACAATCATCAACAGACCCTAATATCAAGTTGGACAGGGTCCGCCAACTCTTCAAAGTCGGTTCCCGCAATGGTGCTTAAAGGGGGTACGCTTTAACCTTGACTTGGTCCCGATCGATAAACCGGCTATGCTGCGTAACGTTGATGACGTCAAACTTGATATCGACAGGATTTCTGGATGGCAAAAACTTGTTGACGAGCTGCAATGGGTCAATCGTGCGAATCTCGAAGCCATGCTGACCATGGAGAACGATAAGTCGGAGTGGGAAAAATTTGCAAGCGGCACAACGCTGAAATGAAGAGCATCTCTAACAATTATGGGAGGCTCGAAGCTGAAGTTGAAAGACTAAAAAGCGAGCTTGCCACTTCTTCCACTTCTTATTCGCAAAAGGAAGAAGTGCTCCAAAAACAAGTTCGAGACGCCCATGCTGCTCAGCGAGAAGCTGAAGCAAAACTTGAAGCAGAGCAGCAAATGCTCCAAAAACAAGTTCGAGAAGCCCATGGTGCTTAGCGAGAAGCTGAAGCAAAACTCGAAGCAGAGCAGCATTTTAGTGGGAAATATCGTGTTGATGCCGTTCATTTTCGGGAGAAAATTAGCTCCCAAGACATGGAAATCACCAGGCTGCAGTCTCAGTTGTTGAAGGCTGAAAGAGAGCGCGATGAAGCTGTCGTTGGGAAAGTTGCAGCCGAAGAGTTTCATGTGGCTACTAAAGCCAATATTAGCTCCACTTTGTTCGACTTTTATATCCACAGCGTCTTGGGGCACGGAAGTCTCTCGTTCTTGGGTCCGGACTATGAAGTTACTTTAGCTGAAGTATGGGAGGCGATAATCGATATGTTTGGCGGTGCCGGCTATGATGAGGCAGAGCTTAAGGCACGTTATCTTGACGATGAAACTCGTGCCGCTCTTGCTAGAGGAAAGGAGCAACTTGCTAAAGCACGAGCCGAATCGATGGGAGAAGAACACCCAAAGGAGGAAGCTCCTTTAACTGTCCCCGTCCATACTTCAATTTCGGCTGATGTTAACATTATAGACTCCAGTTCCCACTCTTCCCCTCCTGCTAAAGTTGACACAGAAATTGTGACCACTCCCACTGAGGATGAGGCCCTGGAAGACATTGAAGCTGAGAAATTCGAGATTGATCTTACAAAGCCGACCCCTCCACGTAATTTTAACGTCGACCCAGATCCAGTGAATCACTTATTCGATTTAACCGAGTTTGATGAGCTTCTTACTTATTACTTAAGCTTTGATGAACCAATATCTTCTCTTTTCTCGGAGAATACCGATTTTAACTTCTTTTCTTCTGCAGCGGAAGTTCCGAAAGCTTCGCTAACTTCTCCTTCTCCGGCTGTTGTTCCTCCTCCTTCTCAAGTCACTCTTCTTTCCGCTTCTCAACCAGGATTACAAGAAGAGAAATAGAAGCCCTCAAAGATTTGGATGATCTGGTTGTTTCGCAAGAGCAAAAGACTGGGGAACTTGAAGAAGGCGAAAAGACCCCGGAGCAAACTTATGATGACGACACAAAACTTTCTGAGTTTTTCACTCCGGGAAGTGAGTCTTCTTCCAAGAGGAAAGGGAAGCGTGCGATGAAGAAGAAGAAGAAGAGCGTTTCAGCTGATGAGAAAAATGTTGAAGAAGATCTAGCTGCTCCTCTTTCTCTTCCCTCCCCGACCCATCCACAACGGCTTCCAAAACTGGTTATCAAGCCAGGAAAGAGTTCTAAGGGTGGTCGAAAGAAGGAGTGATAAGCTGGACTCTAGGCTTCTTGTTTTGCTTTTTTGGATGTATTGACAGAAGATTGTGCAAATACCGGTCCCCGCTTTTTTTTTGGGATCTGCACATGTAAAGAATTTTCACAGTATTGAATAAAATACTTCTTTTACTTGTATGAATTCTTGTGTATGTAAGAATGCATCTATTTCTCATTTTAGTGTAAAATAAGCGATTCTTTTTATTTGTACAAACTTTTTGTCTGTGTTTGAGAATGCGTTTATTCCACATCTTTTCCGCGTGATATTGTAATGTGCTTGTGGTATGTCGCTTGAATACTACTTTTATTGTTGTAGTTGTATCGTATGATATTGCCCCTATACCACAAGTGCATTGCAATATCTTTTTGCTTTGGCGAGACTTGTACTCTTATTTTTGGAGAATAACTATTCCGTCTTTGAGGAAACAATTATTCTACTTAAATGGAGCGTGTCTCGTTTTTGGAGAAGTTTTTACGCTTCAACCTTCGGAGATGGTTACTTCATGTTTTTTAGAAGTGAATTCTCCTACACGGTAAAGCGGGCCTCTAAAGAGGATTTTACTTAGCACTTCAATCTCTGGGGAAGAATTTTTCAAGATGAACAAGTAGATCTTCCTTCAGAGTTGAAGTGTGCCTATGAGGAGGGCTTTTTGGCATTTTTGAGGAGTAGCATTGTGGAATCTGTGGAGTAGCATGGACTCCGAAGATTAGCATTGTGGAATCTGTGGAGTAGCATGGACTCCGAAGATTAGCATTTTGGAATCTGTGGAGTAGCATGGACTCCGAAGATTAGCATTTTGGAATCTGTGGAGTAGCATGGACTCCGAAGATTAGCATTTTGGAATCTGTGGAGTAGCATGGACTCCGAAGATTAGCATTTTGGAATCTGTGGAGTAGCATGGACTCCGAAGATTAGCATTTTGGAATCTGTGGAGTAGCATGGACTCCGAAGATTAGCATTTTGGAATCTGTGGAGTAGCATGGACTCCGAAGATTAGCATTTTGGAATCTGTGGAGTAGAATGGACTCCGAAGATTAGCATTTTGGAATCTGTGGAGTAGCATGGACTCCGAAGATTAGCATTTGGAATCTGTGGAGTAGCATGGACTCCGAAGATTAGCATTTTGGAATCTGTGGAGTAGCATGGACTCCGAAGATTAGCATTTTGGAATCTGTGGAGTAGCATGGACTCCAAGATTAGCATTTTGGAATCTGTGGAGTAGCATGGACTCCGAAGATTAGCATTTTGGAATCTGTGGAGTAGCATGGACTCCGAAGATTAGCATTGTGCCTCTGGAGAGGTTTTGTGCTTCCGGAGAAGTCTTGTGCTTCCGAAGAAGTCTTGTACTTCCGGAGAAGTCTTTATTTGATTGCCTGGAAGTTACTTTCTCACAGTTAAATGGATCCATGAGGCGGACGTAAATTACTTAATTGGACGTTCGTTTGCACAAACGGTCGCAACTAGTTAACAAAGATCCTGCGCCTTCTGGTTCCACCAACCTCTTTGTTGAGAAGAGAACTTCCATTTTTTGGCGCGCCTCCGAAGAGGGCTTGTGCCTCCGTAGAGGTCTTTCTGTTTGAACTCCGAAGAGTAGCAATTGTTGCTTGTGTTCTTTCGCCATCTGCCCCTTAGCGATTCCTTGTTATCACTTCAAGTACATGCCCCATTCTTTTGCAAATTGCTTGCTTTCTGCTAGAGAAATGTACTTGGTTGTTGAGTGGTTTATAGGAATTGCCGAGTCTTGTGATGTGTTGAATAAGTAATGTTTACTTTGATATCCTGCAATATTAGATCGACATTTTAGCAATATATTTAAGATATTTGCATATCGAAATGAAGCAGGCATTATATAGCATTAGAACACAAGATTTAATATTCTTTATTATTAATCCATCCTGATTTCTCAGTGGTTTACAATACAAGAGTTATACATCCATTATCATTTTACAAATTTAAGCAATGCTGTTAAGTAAACATTGGATGCAAGTGATTGTTGTTCTAGAGTCTCCAGATTGAATTACCATTTCCACTGGATTCGTAGTTTTTGATTCGTATGCCAAAGATATTGGAAGATGCCCCAGCTGCAGTTTTGTAGGTAGTCAATAGTCGTCCCAACTCCTGGCTGCTGCGTGGGGACCTCCTGTGACAACGTTAATGACAAGATTTTCAGATTCTTGGACCGCAGTGTCATTGCCAGAGTCAGATTGATGGGCAGGGTGTTCTTGCCCCTGAGTGGATGAGGTTGGGTCTGCTATGTTTTTCTTCACATATTGTTGCAGTTTACCCTATTCCAGCAACTCTTCAATCACATTCTTCAACTGGCGACATTGGTCGGTGTCATGGCCAGGTTGATTGTGGAATCGGCAGAATTTCCCATTACGTATTGCACCTCTCCCCATCTCAGGCGGTTTAGGATACTTGATAACATCTTTTGTCGCGAAGAAGATATTTTCCGGTGTATCAGTTAGAGGGGTAAAATCTTAAAGATTAAAGCGGCGAGGTTTCTTCTCATTCTCCTGCTTCTTTCCTCTATCACTTTCCCTTTTCTGGTTTTCAGATTCTTTTTTGTTAAAAGTAACACCGTTATTCTGGACTTCAGCAACAACCACTTTTGCCGGCGCGGAGAGGTTTTCCAGACGCATAAATTCGTCGGCCTTTTTATAGAATTTCTCGAGTGAGTTTGGCTCCTTCATTTTTAACCATCTTCTGAATTCACTCAATTTGTTGATGGCCCGCATCAGGTAAGTCAGGATCATACGGGATTCTGCATTATCCACTTCGGCTAGGGCTATATTGAAACGGTTCAAGAAAGATCTGATAGATTCTCCGGGCCCTTGTTCAAGGCTGGACAGTGACATTATATCCATAGCTTTTGAAGCATACAACCTGAACTGATCCTTGAACTTTCGAGTTAAATCAGATAATTGATCTACGGACCGAATTGGTAGCTTTGTGAACCAAAGTAGAGCCACTCCTTCCAAGTATACTGGAAAGTATCGGCATTTAATCTCATCTGATGCCCTCGCACCGGTCATATGCCAATCGTACTTGTATAGAAAATGATTAGGGTCACTTGTCCCTCTATAAGCCGGAATAGTAGGAGGTGTAAATTTTCTTGGAAACTCTGCTTTCAGGATCCTTTCAGTAAACGGAGTTCTGCTTGGCGCAAATCCCCAATCACTCTCGTTTTCTTCCCTCTGCATGCTCTCTTTCATGATTTGGCGAATCATCCCTGATAGGTACTCCTCACTGTTCAGAGGCGTCGCCGGGTAGAAGTCACCTCTCCTTTCGGAATTTTGCCTAGGCAAATGCTCGCGAAAAGTTGGCTGCGGCCTTGGACCTTCAGCCTGGAAAGGTGGCATTTCGGCGGCGCCAGCTGCTCTTTGAGTAATATCTTTCTCCTTGGAATTACGAGCATTTTCAGTGAAGACTGTTTCATTGTTTTATGGCTGTTGATTTGCCCCAAGTAGAGCGTTTAATCTGTCCATCATTAAAGCGTTTTGAGCTTCAATTTGCTGATATAATCCTGACACTGCGTCGTCTAATTCAGCCATTGTGACTCCGACAGTAGGGGTTGCTTGATTTGCTGTTGGGGAAGCGGAGGTTCCCTCATGAGCATTTCCGGATCTGGTAGATCTACCCTTTCTTCCAGGAGCCATGATTTCAGATAAACTTCTGGTCTTTAGAGAGATTCTTTCAACAAGCTCTTGCGGAGCAATGGTGAGAGTATACCTGAGTTCAATTCTCAGTGAAAGCACCAAAATGTTAACGGTAAAAATCGAACGCTAACACCCAGTGTGTGTGATAACAATGTGAAAGCACCACCCGTTGGTACGGGAATAGAATATAAGCTGAAAATAGCAGAAAACGGTAAAGGAACAACAGGATTATAGTGGTTCGGCCCGTAATTGAGCCTACGCCCACTTTATAGTCTTTTATTGCTAATCTAATTACAATTTGATACAATGCACTTTGAATACAATTCACTTCGATTACTCAAACACTTCAGATTAGTAACTCAAACTTTGACGATGAGATTTGTCGAATCTATGTCGGATGTGTAGAATCTCGATCAAAGCATGTTGTAGTATCTTCGATGTTTGGAGTTCTTCGAGTCTTGGATGAGTTGAGAATTCGGCAGAGTAATGGCGCTTCAGAAAATGATTGGCCAAAAAGTCCTTTGCTAGTTGGAGTTGGGGCTCTATTTATAGGAGTGGCTCAGGGCGAAATTTAACCCCCAAATCTTAGGTCGTATACGACCTAAGTTAGGTCGTATACGACCTAAGTTAGGTCGTAGGTCGCGAGCGACCTAAGATAGGTCATGGTCCATTCGTGACTTAGGAAGTGTAGCCTAATGGAGTTGCTCTCGGTCTTATCTGAATAAGGTGGCAAGTAGTAGGTCGTAAGCGACCTAGAGAAATGCGGTATAGGGAAATCTGTTGGCTTGTTTAAACCGGGCATGTTATAGGTCGTGAGTGACCTAAGGTGGGTCGTAGGTTGCACTGCCATTTGAACAAGGTAGGTCGCTAAGACCATTATGCTTTTAGGTCGTTAAGCATGTTAGGTCATGAAGTCCTTAGGTCGTTAAGCTGCTAAGTCGCTAGGCTGCTTCAGGAGTTAGGTCGTGAAGCCTTTTAGGTCGTTAAGCATATTAGGTCGTGAAGTCCTTAGGTCGTTAAGCTGCTAAGTCGCTAGGCTGCTTCAGGAGTTAGGTCGTGAAGCCTTTTAGGTCGTTAAGCATATTAGGTCGTGAAGTCCTTAGGTCGTTATGCTGTTAAGTCGCTAGGCCGCTTCAGGAGTTAGGTCGTGAAGCCTGTTAAGTCGTGAAGCACTTTAGGTCATTAGGAACTTTAGGTCGCAGAGTTTTAGGTCGGCATAAAAATGGGAGTTAACACCTTTCTTTTTAAAATCTTTCCCATTGTACTTTTTCATAGATTTACCTAAACAAATGGTTTGTGTTGTTTGAAATTACAAGGAATTATTAAAAATTCCTTGTCAAATCAACACTGCACTTTTTAATATAAGATTAGATAAATCTATACAATTTGAACATATTACATATTCAATGGGTTAAAATACAGAAACTTTTTCACTTCAATGAAATTAGAGCAACTTAATTCATATTAACACCCTTCGATACAAATATAGATCTGAAATAAATTTTACAACAAACCAATTGGTAAATCTAAAACAATTCTACATCCAATTCATGTTCAACTACCATCAACTTGGAACAAATTTACCAATCTGGGAGTAATTAACATTTCCATTCAATCTTCACTAATTTACAGAATAGGTAGGTGGTGTTTTATACATTAAGTTTTAAGCCTACAACTCTAGATCTTTGAATTAGGCATAATAATCAAACAAAATCCAATGAGATAAATTATCATATTATAAATTATTTACATAAATTTCCCACTCACAGTTTTAGGCTTTCCAAACTTCCAGATCTGAATTCGATTCTTTTGATGATTCAACTGCTTTCCCTTTTCAATTCAAGACGTATGTATAAAAAGGAATATACATATTATTAGAATCATAGATCTAGGAAGAGAATTGAGATTTAAGGAAAAATATAGATTTATTAACTTGAGATTTACCTTATTATTGCGCAACGCTAATTTGTACGTTCTTCTCTTCTTCTTATTTTCTTATTTCTCAATTCTCCCAAATCTGTATATTTATAGTCGTTTTGTTTTAGAAGAGAAAGTAGAGGAGATAAAATGGTAGAGCTTCACCACCTGCATCAGAAATATGAGAAGAGGAGGAGGGTTTGGATGTCTATTTATAGATATTAGAATGAATCATACGTGTGGATTCAAAAATATGAAACCCGGTCCGTTGGCCGAGGTTCAACTCAGCCTTTTGGGCTCTGATCGGTTAACCACCGATCGATCGTCTTAGATTGACCGCTGTAACATCCCCTATTTTAAGGCCCGAAACTAAGCGCCACAGATGCTGCAGTCATCTATAATATTAATTTTCGGTGATAAAATGCGGCAATGTTAATCTTATTAATAATCAGAAGCACATGAATATGAAATATATTAAACACAATTTTGTCACAAATTTTCACATTTCATTTCACGAATGATATTTCGTATTCATTACATAATCCTATTCGCAAACCCATGTTCAAAGAAATTATAATTATTACAAAATACTCCAAGAGCGACATATAAAGATGCCCCTCGGTTGATCAGAGTCTAACACTTGGAAATTATTTAACTTGCCATTACACCCATATAGACAAAACCAAACAACATAACGATTTAGATAGGTACTTCTAAATAGCTATATTGCCTCTTGCACATCTCCTGAAGCTTATTTGTCAAACTGGAACCCTGAAAGCCTTTGCACCCGACCTACTCAAATGAGCACCCAAGAGTTTAAAGGGAAAAACAAAATTTGTTTGGGTCAAACAATGGTCTGGTGTAAATAATAACCTACCATCTCGAACCAAATAGATATCTAGTGAGACCACGTTGCCAAGAGAAACGGGTTTTCCCCTCACTAGTACCATAGCCAAAACATATTAACCATATACCGTGCTTGTAACAACCAGCCTTTTTGACCCTTAGAAAATAGGATAGACAGTTATAACAACCAGCCAAGCGGAACGGGTTTTCCCCTCACTAGTACCATAGCCAAAACATATTTCCATTTTAACCATTTTTGACCTATATACTATGCTTGCAACATCCATGGTGTTCACATGTCGAATATCCAAGTGCCTGATAGACATGTTATTGGGGTTAAAGAAAATATGAGACATAACTGAATCTCACATCGTGATGAGAAGATCTATAATATATACAAGATCTTTACAAAAAGAAATCATCTTATTTATACATAAACAACACAAACCAGAGTACACTAACCAATTTCAGCCTGGATAATAATCTGTCCTTACAATCGCTGTAGAATACATACAACAATCAAGAACAACAAAACAGCGGAAAATGCAAGATACGTAAATACATCTTAGAGAATCCAGCTCGTTTCCTGGAAGCTCCAAAGTATCCAGCTAAATCTGGAAAATATGCTCGAGCTTACCAGAGCATTTTAGAAAACACTTCCTGGGTCGGTCTGGTAGAACCAACGTGCGAAAATCAAATAACAAGGAATTTTATTTATTATAACTTGTAAAATCCTTTAAAATCAAAGGTATCTTGTAAGGCCACACCTCACATAAACATGGATGGGTTTTTACCTTACGATAACTAAAACATTTATATTAGAAAATCCAATGATATTATAATAATGTCTAAGGGTGAAAATAATAATAATCAAGTAGCTGTGATGCTTGTGAGTGTACATCACAACCCTAATAGGTATATAATCAAAAACCTCTAAGGCGTGTTCGTTAATTGTGTAGGATTCCATGAAGGAGCTCTTGGTACTTTGAGAAACGGTCCTCCTGCACAAGGATAGAGATATCCTTTTAAAGCATCATACATCCCTAGTGATGTGCCATAGGAAAAACATAGCTGGTCTCGCGAAGACCGAATGCATCGCACCATGCATGCATAACAACTGAGGGTAACATCTAGGTGGAGACGACTGCACCCTATGTGTTTGCCAATGCAACATCTCCTATCTTGAGGCCCAAAGCTAAGCACTACAGATGCTGTAGTTATTTATAGTATTAACTTCCGACGACAAAATACAATAATGCTAATGGTATCCATAATATCAGAAGCACATGAATATGAAACAAAATCACAAATTTCAAAAAAAACTTTTCTGATTACATTACAAAACATGTTTCATATCCAATTACATAATCCCAATCGTTTCCCAAGTACAGATCAAATATAATTATTACAAAATATGCCAAGAGAAACATATGAAGATGCCCTCTTGGATGTCCAGAGTACTAAATAGACAAAATCTGCCTTAATAAATCACAGTGCAAGAAAAAACATAACAACTCCTAAATAGCTAATGCTCAGCCTCCTGCTCGTCTCTGGAAGCTTTATTCGTCCACCTACTAAAACCTGTAAGCCCTCAACTCTCATCCTACTCAAATCAATTTTGAGCACCTGAGCGTTTAAGGGGAAAAACATAAACTTCGAGTCAGGCATAAAGCTTTGTGTGAATAATACTATACATCTCGGTTATCTTATATTAAGTGAGACCACGCCGCTTAGCGGAACGGGTTTCCCCTCACCAATATCATTTCAAAAACAAATCTTTTGTAAACCAAAAATCCTGCAACCAAACTGGTTAAAACAATAATATCAATATCATGTAAGCATACAAATCAGGTAATCAATGGACTATCTGTCGAACACTATAGTTTTGTTTAGCTACCTACTAACCATTGGCTGACTCGGGCCTACCAGACAAAATAAACAAATAGTCTAACTTCTGTTAGATACTCTTTTGGACGACCTGTCTCCAACTTACTTCTCCCAGGGTCAACTGATCCTAATGGTTTTGCTGGCTCACCAATAACTTATCCTCACTCTTATTATTCCTTTCTATGTGTAACATCATTTTATTCTTACCTGTGACAAAGCCCTACACATTAGAATTTTTGACTTACATTAGCTAGGGGCTACTAGCTAAAGTATAGGGCGCGACCCTATACCAGTCTCATATGGTATTCTTATATCTGAATCATTTACTTAGGGTTAACTACCCCATTAAATTTTCCTTGAAAAAATTTCTTTCAGTTTGATTTAACCTTTTAAATCATTCTTAAACAAGGAAAATATATTCTATGCTTTACTCAAAACACTTTGCCATGTTATATATACTTTACACAAAACATTGTTGATGAAAACATTCAAAACCTTTCAATGTACCCCTTTCAAAACAATTGAATGTACCCCTTTCGAAACCATTGAAAGTAACCCTTTCGATAAAAGTAAACTACTTTACTTTATAACCTAGGCCGAAGGCCAAAACATACGTTTCGAAACCATTTACATTAAACATTTAGAAAACATTGAAATCATCTCTTCTGAAAGCTTTATAAAACCATAGACATCCTCCTTTCAAAACACTTTAAACATGCCTCTTGAAACCATTGGAAACCTTCCATTTAAAACCTTTCAAAAACATTGGGGAACCCCCCTTCGAAACCTTTATATTAAACCTTTCGAAAGCATTAAGTCCTTTACATAAATCAAAGCTTTCAAAAGCATTTAGGTTCAAGTAAAACATGTGGAACAACCTTTCAAAACCATTTAAAACCATTCCTTTTGAAACCTTTGGGTTTAACTTTCAATAGAACAAAGGGTCTTAAAACAACTAAGTCGAAAGCATACTTTCGAAAGAAATTTCCTGAGTGAAGAAGTGGATGGTGTCAAAACCAATCCCTTCGAAAGCATTGGAGAAGCGACTAAGGGTTTAAAGCGAAAGCACTCTTTCGAAGGCATTGCTTCGAAAGGTAGTATGCAGCAGCAAGGGGTTTCGACCCATTCGAAAGCTTCTTTATAAAACAAAAGGCGCAACCTTTTACGAAACCATTCTTCCATTTGACCAAGTCAAAACTATCTAAGTCGAAAGCATTCTTTTCGAAAACAAAGTAGGCGCATTTCCTTTTAAAAGCAAAACAACGTTTCGACCCCTTCGGAACCCCTGTTTCGACTCTATACCTTTCGCCTCTTTCCAATCCACTATGTAACAAGTATTTGATACCATGTGTATTGGTTTTGATGGAGACGGAAGTGGAAGTACCTAGTCGAAAGGTAGGTGCCGAAAGTAGCGAAACAACAAATTTTTGGTGAAGCTAAATTTTAACTTTAAAAAGTAATTCTTTTTAACTAACCTGCTTTGTTCGTCAACATATGATTGGTTGCTAATTTCTTTTCTAAATTCTTTTCAAAAAGTGCCGCCGAAATATCAGAAGTAAATAATTTAAAACATTTGCAAATTGCCCCTTCTCCTTTTATAAACATATAAAACATTTAAGTCCATACCTTAAATAATTTTATATACTTATTAAAACACTTATGAAAATTCTACATAAATTCCCATAAACCGTTTTTAATATGTTTTCTAACATATTTAAATTTCTGACCCAAAACATATATAAAATGGCCGCAATTAATTTTAAACCCAATTAACCATTTTCTTCATTAGAAATTAATAATACAACCACATTAGTTTAGAAAATTAAAATTTGAAACCCAACTTTTAAATATCATTTCCGACCTTATATAACAATTCCAAGGCATTTGGATGTCATTTAATAGGGTTCACATTAAAACTTATCATAAAATCCATACGAAATAGGGTAAATCATCAACAAGAATATATGTCCATTTTAACAATCAAAACATGGCAAACATTTGCAAAATAATCCAGATCTCAATCTAAAACCGAAAACAGTCAAAACATGAGATGTAACCTATTATTTACCTTAGCTTTGTGATTAAGGAGTTGAGATTTGATCTTTGATTAATCTTCCTCTTGATCTTTAGCTTTTCTTCTTCTTGCTTTTCCCTAATGGTGGTCGGCATCACTTATATTTTGTGTTTTTTGAACGTGTAAAATGAACGGGCATGAATGGTTTAGGGTATTAGAACATGTCTTATTCATACTTTGCCCCTTATCTATTTGCCTTACTTATTTCACTTTAGTTTCCCTTAGTTCATTGTTTTAAATTGGCACGACTACCTCTATTAACACAAATCTCAATCCCTTAACCATTTCATTATTTTGTTTAATTTAACTAATTAAATGTCCTAAATAATGTTAATAAAAATTAGGGTCATTATATACTCCCCTCATTAAAGAATTTCGTCCTCGAAATTATGATTAGGTACATAATAAATCAATCATAAAGGTAAAACATACCATGGAACAAATCAAGCTAACTGTCTCTAATCGTGCTCTCAGTTTCCCAAGTACAGTCTCTCTCATCGTCGCTCCACTGGACTTTAACTAATATAACTATCTTATTCCTTAGCCTTTTCTCATCTATCGCGACTATGCGGACTGGCTTCCTAACTATAGTCAAATTTGGTTCCACTACTAAGTCCTTTAACATAGTCGGTGCTATAGTAGTCTCTTGATCTCGAACCCACATTCTCAGATGAGAAACATGAAGAACATCATGAACTCCTGCCAAACTGTTCATAACTCCACTCTATATGCGAGTTTCTCGATCCTCTCTATAATAGGAAATGGTCCAATGAATCTCGGTGCCAACCTTCTTGATTTCTCGAATTCGATCACACCCTTCATTGGTGATACCTTGATGAAAACAAGATCTCCAACTGAGAACTCCAAGTCTTTCCGTCTCTTATCAGCATAACTTTTCTAACTAGACTGAGCTTCTTCCATTCTAGCTCGAACTAACTCAATCTTTTCCATAGCTTCTCTAGCCAAATTCAGACCAAGAATCAACCTATCCTCGGTCTCTAACTAACAAACTGGAGATTTGCATGGCCTTCCATACAAAACTTCAATTGGTGACATCCCTGTAGTACCCCGATAACTGTTGTTATACGAAAACTCGACTATGTGTAGATAGTCTTCCTATGATCCTCCAAATTCTAGCACACAAGCTCGTAACAAATCTTCTAAGACTTTGTTAACTCTTTCTGTTTGCCCATCGGTCTGTGGATGGTAAGCGGTACTCATCTTGAGCTTGGTTCCCAAAATCTCCTCTAGACTCTTCCAGAACTTGCTAGTGAATAAGGAATCTCTATCACTTACTATACTACTAGGAATTCCATGTAGTCTAACTACATTCTTCATAAATAACTTAGCCAAAACAGGTGCCGTCTGGGTTGACTTAACTGGAATAAAAGGGGCACTCTTGGTCAATCTATCCGCTATGACTCATATACTTTCATTTCCTCTATTTGATCTTGGAAATCCGTCTATAAAATCCATTGAGATCAAATCCCACTTCCATACTGGAATATCTAAAGGCTGAAGTAACCCACTTGGTTTCTTATGTTCAGATTTTACTTGTTGGCAGTTTAAACACTGCTTCACCCATATGCCTACATCCCTCTTCCTACCTTCCCAAAAGAAACTCCTCTTCGTATCCTGATACATCTTAGTTCCTCCTGGGTGAATAGTGAACTTAGAATGATGGCATTCTCCAAGAACTTCCTTCCTAATGTTTCCCACATTCGGAACACATAACCTTCCTTTCTTCCTCAACCACCCATTCTGGTCGAGACTAAAATCTTTCAAGTCATCGCTTTCAGTTTTATCCTTTAACCTTCTGATCCGTTCAACTAATATTGCATCCTAAATCTGTTTAGAAGCAATCTTTTCGATCATCACTGGTCGAACTTCTAAACATGACAACATAACCGTTTCCTTACTAGATCTAGCTTCAGATCTCCACTGTACCCAACATGTCGTCAACGCTTCTAAATCTTTCCACTCAGCTATCATTGCCAACACTGCATTCTGATGTTTTTTGCTAAGTGCATCTGCAACCTTGTTGCCTTTCCCAAGGGTGTGCTCAATTCCAAAGTCATAAGCGGCTAAAAACTCTAACCACCTCTACTATCTCATATTCAACTCCTTTTGAGAGAATAAATAACTCAGAGACTTATGATCCATATATAACTCAAATCTTTCTCCCAAAAGGTAATGTCTCCACACTTTCAACGCAAAAGTTATTGCAGCTAGTTCCAAATCATGCATTGGATATCTAACCTCATGCGGTCTAAGCTGTCGAGATGCATAGGCAATCACTTTACCTCTTTGCATTCACACAGCTCCTTACACAGTTCCACATGTATCCTTATATAACACTAAATCCTGATTCCTTTCTAGAACAACTAACACAGGTGCATTAATCAATAAGTGCTTCAATCCCTGGAATGCTTCTTCACACTTATTGGTCCAAATGAACTTCACATCCTTTCGTGTTAGCTTGGTCATCGGTGCTGCTATCTGTGAAAAATCCTTTATGAATCTCCGGTAATAACCCGCTATTCCAAGAAAACTCTTTATCTTAGTCACTGTCTCGAGTCTCTTCCAATTATTCACTGCTTCAATCCTAGCCAGATCTACAAACAACCCTTTCTCTGAGACTACATGACCAAGAAACTTCACTTCCTCCAGAAATGACACTTCGAAAATTCACCTTTAGGTGATGCTGCCTCAACGCCTCAAGCACCACTCTAAGATGAACTTCATGTTCTCTTTAATCTTTAGAGTATATCAAAATAACTTCTATGAATACCAACATGATCCTATCCAAGTGCTTTCGGAAAACACGATTCATCAAATCTATAAAGAATGCTGGCGCATTGGTTAGTCCGAACGACATTACTAACCATTCGTACGATCCATATTTGGTCCTAAACGCCGTCAAAAGAATACTATCTTCTACTACCCTAAGCTGATGGAGCCCTATCGCCAAATCCGCTGGAAAAATACCTTCAATCACTCAACTGGTTGAAAAAACCATCAATTCTAGGTAACAGATATCGATTCTTTATTGTCTTCTCATTCAACTTACGATAATCGATACATAACCTTAACGATCTATCCGACTTCTTAGCAAACACTGCGGTTGCTCTCCAAGGCGAACTGCTTGGGCTGATAAAATTCTTGCCATCCAAGTCCACCAACTGCACCTTTAACTTCCTCATCTCGGTAGGTGTCATCCTTCTTGGCGGTCTACTCACTGGTTCTACCCTTGGTACCAAATCTATCTGAAATGCAATGGCTCATTTCGGCGGCAATCCTACTAAAGGTTCAAAGAAATTTGCAAATTCCCTAACCACGAAAACTCGATCCAACTCGTCTTCTATCACCATAACACCCAACAAAGCATTTACCTAACAACTAGGGTTTTCTAAGGAGTATATAATTCAGTCACTACAATCAGGGTGTCTGAGCGATATTTTCCTATCATGGCAAAATATCCTAGCATTGTACTTACTTAACCAATCCGTACCCAAAATAATTCGAACCCTACGAAATCAAACACATGCAAACTGCAAACAAAGGTATGACCTAACAATTCAAACTCTAAGTGGTCACACTTCACCCTAAGAGTCGCATAACCTCCTATCGCATTTGCAACCCTTAAGGAAGTAACTACGTATGAGGGTTCTAGGTTAAGCTTATCTACCAAACAATGAAATATAAAAGAATGTTATGCACCAGTATCAAACTGAACGCTAACTGACATACCACGAATTAAAAGCGAACCTCCCAACATAGCTTTAAATTTTTCCTTTGTTGTTGGCATCGAGGTAGCTGGCTCCAATGCAAACACTTTGCCCTTTCCTTCCTTGGCTGGCTCCTTGCACTGGTTCTTATAATGTTGGATGTGATTGCAGTTGAAGCATATAATATTCTTCTTCCCGATCAATTTCTTTCCATCCCGTGAGCGACATTCATTTGCGAAATGCCATTTCTTTTCACATTTGTAGCAAACAACCTCCGCCTTTCCCTTTTTGGCAGCTCCACCCTTCTGAGCTCTTTTCTTGTGGAAAAACTTTCTTTTCTAACTCTTCCCCACTTGGACTTCCTTTACAGAAAAGAAAGCATCTCCTCATGTCTCAAAGCCATCTCAACTACAACATCACTTGGATCCCTGATATGACGTAATGTAGCCTTAACAAGCTCAGGCTACAACCCTCTAATGAACTTCTCATTTCTCTTAATCACAGTATCCACCATAGCATAACCATATCTTGCTAGCTCCTCAAACCTCGTTGCATACTCCAGCACAGTCATGTCTCCTTACTCTAACTCGGCAAACTTCTTGAGTAGAGTAGACTTAGCAATCTCTGAAATAAATCTCTCCTCAAATCTCCTTTTAAACTCAGCCCATGTCATCGTCTCTTCATTAACTCCGACAGTCACACTGTTCCACCAATATAGTGTTGCTCCTCGCAAGCCTTCTCTTCTGCTCATCATTGAGCCCTAAATCAGCAAAATCCTTTCGTAATGAATTAACCAGTTCTCTACTTCGATTGCGTCTTTAGTACCAACTAACGTTTTTCCTCCCAGCCGGGCATAGTCTTTACTCAAAATAGCATAGTTATTCACCACCGGAGCTTCTTGATTTCCTCCTCCAGCATTTCCTCCGACTACTCCAGCAGCAACTCCTACTTGCATCATGTAGACAAAGAACTGATACATTGCTCCCAAGTCAACTTGCGGGATTATAGCACCTACGTTTCCAGCTTGTGCCTGACCTTGATTTCTCCTGGTATTAGGTCTGACATTTCCATTAGTTCTAGTGCTCTCCCCACCAAGGTTAACTCTTTCACTTCTAGCATCCATATCTGCATTCGAGCCTTCGTAAGATATGTAAGAATAGCCTAATAGAGACGGAGAATAGAGATAAAGCATATACTTACATATAGCAAATACAAGTACGTTACTATAGCGTTATCCCATACCCCGATCTTTTGTCTAATTCCTTAGGATTACGTTTTCAAAATCATTTTAAGCTTAAAGTTTTTCATAAACCTACGCTCTGATACTAAGTTATAACATCCCCTATCTTGAGGTCTAAATTTAAGTGCTACAAATGCTGCAATTATCTATAGTATTAACTTCCGGCAAAAAAATACGGTAATGCTAATGGCATCCATAATATCAGAAGCACATGAATATGAAACAAAATCATAGATTTCAAAAACAAATTTTCTGATTACATTTCAAAACATGTTTCATATCCAATCACATAATCCCAATCATTTCCCAAGTACAGATCAAATATAATTATTACAAAATATGCCAAGAGCGACATATGAAGATGCCCCCTTGGATGACCAGAGTACTAAATAGACAAAAACTATCTTAATACATCACAACGGAAATAAAAAACCAAACAACTCCTAAATAGCTAAACCTTAGCCTCTTGCTCGTCTCTGGAAGCTTTATTCGTCCACTTACTAAAACCTATAAACCCTCAACTCTCATCCTACTCAAATCAGTTTTGAGCACCCAAGAGTTTAAGGGGAAAAACATAAACTTCACGTCAGACATAAAGCCCGGTGTGAATAATACTATACGTCTCGGTTATCTAACATTAAGTGAGACCACACCGCTTAGCGGAACGAGTTTCCCCTCACTAATATCATTTCAAAAACATATCTTTTCCAAACCAAAATCCAGCAACCAAACTGGTTAAAAAAATAATATCAATATCATGTAAGCATACAAACACTAGTACAAAACTGGTCATTTGTGTCGGTTGTGTAACCCCTGTTGTGTCGGTTTTACAACCGACTCATATGAAGACGACACAAAAGACATTTTTCTGTTGTGTCGGTTGTACGACCGACACAAATATCAATCATTTGTGTCGGTTGTTATTAAAGAACCGACACAAACTATGAACAGTTGTGTCGGTCTTTCTAAAAGGACCGACACAAATCAGCTTGTTTAGTGAAGCACACCGCCGTTTATTGTGTCGGTCCTTTTATAAAAACCGACACAACTGTTCATAGTTTTGTGTCGGTTCTTTAATAACAACCGACACAAATGATTGATATTTGTGTCGGCTATGTTTGTTTTTTCAACCGACACAATTGATATAAAGTTGTATCGGTTCCCTTTGAAGTAACAACCGACACAAGTAATATCTAAAGCAAAAAAAATATATTATAATTACGTTTAAGATTATAGAAACAGTATGAAATTGAATTTTAATTTTTTATAAACCAACGTTACTATGAACTGATTGAACAAAAAATATAATTATATTATCCATCAACAATATTCATGTTTACAGACCAAAATAGAATATAATCGATCACAAACATAACGTACATAACAAAATACCAACGTACGTTACAAAAGATCAGCGTACACAATCAACTACATCCAATTATACATGATATAACTAGCTAAATTCTCTCGAACCTCGTCTATCTCTTGTTGGCTATAAGAACCGTCTCGTACAAAGTCCTGCAATTAAGAAAATTGTTATACAAAAGACAATAATTAAGTCAGGAATACTTTGCAATATATACAAAAGACAATAATTAAGTCAGGAATACTTTGCAATACTACATCCAATTATTTCATGGATAACCAAGTCAGGCAGTCACAATGATTTATGAATGATGCAACGCATGAAGAATGACAAGAAGGATGTAAGCATTGAAATTGAAGACTGACTGAAAATGAACTCTGTTTTTGATAGAAACAAATTGCTTAACTAAACTTAATTTCCATTCTAGGATGAACTTACAGAGATGACAGAAAATAAGGGTGTATATGAATATAGGGTACGAAAAAGAATGCTGAGCATCCACAGCTAGTAAATTCCAAGAACAAAAAATAAGAAGTAAAACCCGATTATCATGGTAAATCTTTTACCAATTACGTGATGGATGTGATGAATGTTCAGTTATGCACACAGAAGTTTACCAACAATGGCCTTATCCTGTACTAAAAAAGAAAGTAAAATATCAAATGATGTAGAACAGGCTAATTCTCTGATCACTCAGAAGCATTATCCTTCAAACCATGGGTAGTTAATAAAGATACAGAGATAAGGCACAATCCTTATATTTGGTGTTTCATATACTTGTATTACTTTATTGTATATATAAATTTTAATTCATTTCTATCCATGAAACAATCTAACATTTTGTTAAAATAAATTTTTTTCTGAATAAAAATTATACAAGGGAACTGAATATGAGAGTCTATATATCATTATGCTTACTACTAATTTTATTGAAAAACAATCATGTTCATCCATCTTGAAATCAAAAGTAGTTGTCTACTTGTTACAACCCTCAAACTTAATCATGAGTATTAGTTCCGTGATTTACAGTTTCCCATTTGAAGTCAAATTCGAAGCAAATGAGAAAATTAGCCATCTTCAGTAGTTGGGGATTAATCTTAGTGCTTAGACAATTAAGTGACATGTCAGGTCAATGTAACTGAAGTTCAAAAGTAATACCTTATCCCCATATGGTAAAAGTCATACAAGGGAACAGTCATAAATTATAATACTTAGCATATGATTAAAAAAGGATTTTAGGCACAACTCTACAGTCAACATGGGAAAATTTATATAATTTACGCCCTTTAATTTAGTTGTAAGGGCCTGGACATTAGTCTAAAGTTTATTAAGATTTGTATCTACAGGTTAAATTGAAACATCAATTTAATTCAAAGAACAATAGTATGGTAGAAAGCCCTTCATATTATAAATCAAGTAGACAACGCCTTATTTACAAATATTCACAACATAACTTACTACTTCTCCAAAAGTAGACCTATTTTCCAATCTTAGCTCAAGCACGCAATTTTGAGCGAAGAATAAACATAATCAATGATCAAATAAACGTATAATATAACCTCCATTATAAAAAAAATCAAATTGGTTAGACAATAGCAGAGCCAAAGTACCCAAAGCTTGAATCTTAGAGCATATACTTGCAACCATACATGCACAACAACCTAATTTAGATTGAGACTTATTATGAGCATCGGTTTACACCCACTTTAACACCCAATCTGAAAATTAACAAATATTTAATAAAGGAGATTTCTAAATACTAACTACCAACTCTTAATTTATATCCCAAACTCATATTCAACTAAAAATCTTTTGTTCGTTCCACCATGTACTATGGAACATAAAAACTGATTTCATTCAGCAATGCTTTAAAACGATACTTATTAGAACTCGTATGAATTGAAACACTACAAGTTGTGGCAGATGATTAAACAATAGAAAAGAAAAGCCTAGCAGATGATTAAACACTACAAGTTGTGGCAGATACAAAAAGGTCCAATATGCGTTATATGAAAAAAGAAGAGCTGACCTGTTTCTCGAGTTGGTTGTATTCAAAGAGATCAAGCAGATCTTCCAGCTCTAAAGCAGCGGCTTGCAGTTTCTCCAGCACTTCTACAGGACTTGTTCGATCAGAAATATTGTACTGTCAATCTCAACAAGAGAAACGATCTAAATGCAAGAACGAGAATTGGTAATTTGCAAGGAATCGGTAATTTGAAAGGAATTCGTTGTTCCCGTTTTGTTTTTTTTGGGTTTTACGAAGAAGAAAAGAAGAGACGGGATGGCTAAAGTTTCCCTCTAAAATTTAGGGTTCGCGGGAAAAGATGGGGCGGATGAAATGGGGTTGGGGCAAAAGTTGTGTGCCTATTGTGTCGGTTTTTGAACAACCGATGCTATTGTATTTAATTGTGTCGGTTGTTCAAACAACCGACACGAGTAAATTTATTGTTTCCCTTCAATTGTGTCGGTTTCTTAAGACCAACAGATGCAAATTACATTTTTAACATTTTCCTCTTGCCCCATAAGTCAATAGTTTCGGTTGTTAATAAACAACCGACACAAATTACACTATTTGTGTCAGTTTTATGGACAACCGACACAAATGAGGCGAAGCAACTGATCTGTTTTGTACTAGTGAAATCAGGTAATCAATGGACTATCTTTCCGAACACTATAGTTTTGTTTGCTAACTACTAACCTTTGGCTGACTCAGGCCTACCAAACAAAATAAACAAATAGACTAACTTCTGCTAGGTACTTGTAACGACCCACCTTCCCGAACCCTAGAAGTCGACATTAATACATCCACGGTATTAACATGCAGAACAACTAAGGGCCGGAAAGACAGTTTGTTAGGGAAAAGAAAGGAGATATAAGAACTAGGAACAAAAATAGAATCTCATAGCGCAACAGAATAATATATAATATAATCAAGTCTTTACAAAATCTAAGACCTTTTTTTTATATTCAAATACATATTAGAGTTGGACAGTTATAACACCTATTCTTACAACAGTAGACAAACTACACATAACCTATACACAAAGGAAGATATCCAAAATACAAGAGTAAGTTCTGGACCTCCAACTCAACTCCGTAGCTCTAAAGCATCTAAAGTTAAGCTGGCAAACATGCTCGGTCTGACCCAAGCATTCTAAGGAAATAACACCCAAGTCAGTTTAAATACCAGCGTGAGTAAACTCAAATCACAAAAAGAAAACTTTATTGATTTATTAACTTGAAAAATCCTTTGAAATCAAAGGTATCTCGTAAGACCTCGTCGCACATAAACACGAATTGGTTTTTTACCTTACGAAAACCAAAACACTTTTATAGAAAATTCAGTGATATTATAATAATGTCCAAGTTTTCAAAGTAAAATATTAAAATAGTTGGAATGTTTACATCTCACGTTCCAACATATTTGGTATAGAACTAAAACTGAAAAGCTCGTATTGGAGAATGGATTCCAACTAATGACTGGGCTACTGGGGTACCTCCCGTCACAGTATACCTCTAGAATAATGTACTGAGATCGTACCTAACGACCCCTGCCAACACAGGACCGACCTACAACTCGCTGGATAGTACCGAATATGTCATCACCCCGGTTGTTCCCATCCGTTTCATTGAGCTCATATGCACAACTGAATCTAGAAATATGAATGGTTATCTAGAAAGGCGATGACATACCCCTAATGGGTGCGACCCACAAAGCCCTACTGCATCTCCTTTGTTTCAGTCATTCCCGGTTGATGAGGCTTGAGGCAACGATTAACTTTCAAGAACATTTACACTTAGAATTCTCATTGCCCTCCAATGACAATGTGCTAATAGCATTCATCCATACAAGTCCGTCCTAGGTCTGAATGAAACCGAAGGCACTATTCCTACTACATCCATTTTTGAATCACCCTCAGGATTAGTAACGATTAGCCCTTGCACTTCACCTCTCTATCTTCGATTCCATACTCTTCACGATGTCTTCAGTTCGCAACGCTTGAGTTAGATCGAAGTGGTTTTCGGATAACATATCTGATCCTGGTCTCTTTAAAACAACTTTCTATAATTTCCAGTAAACTCAACCTCGGTTCTTTAGGAAATAAACTGAAAAATGACAAGAGCGGAGTTCACCTCCTTATAACCATTAGTGGATGGATTTCCTTATCATTCATCCTAGATGAACAAAACGTGCTTATACGTACAGTATAACACCTTTGACGGTAACTGTACCATATAATACTCGTCTTTCTCATAGATATTTCCAAAGTTACATTTTGGGTCCAGTTTTGATAGCCGGTTATTTAACTATCAAATAAACAAACATTCAATCATTGTTTAATTTCCATATAGGATCCACTAAGACTTTATTAATTCTCTTTAATTAATAAAACTACTTTATAAAATTTGATCACAAGATCTTTTCAAAACACTATTCCGAAACCCCTTACATTTTCTTTTATACTTGGGAAATATTTATATATTTACCTCAATGTCATAAGTATATTACCCAAAACATTTTACTTTCATGCCTTGAAACAGAATCATATACTTATCTTATCAGCATAAGTATATTTAAAAACTTTTCAAAGTTTTCTTCTTACCCAATCCCATATTAAATAACCAAACATTTCTTCCAAATAAAACATTCCGTTTATCCTTTATCAAAAATTCCCTTTTTGAAAGCTCATCTCACATTTTAATTAACTTATAACTTTCAAAATAAAGTTATAACCCACTTTTATAAAGCCTTAAGTTAATTTATAAACCTCTTTCCAAATCTCTGTAATGATTTATAAACATTTTTCCAATTTTTAAAACACTTTATATAAACCTTTCTATACTCCTTTATAAATATCATTTATAGAATGTCTTTTGTAAAACACCTTAATAACCCATTCCGATAGTAAAACCCCTTTCTATACACAAGTTATCATTTATAAATACCTTTATAAGAATTATATAACTTGAAAAACCATTATAAACCCTTAGGCTCAAATTGATTAAAGAATTTAAATAAATTCAAAACCATACTTTATAAATTCCAAATGAGGCTTAGCTGTCCCAATGATACTAATATAGGTTACCATTTAATTTCAATTCGATTCCCAAATCACATAACAATTATTTACATAAGCTACCATATACGTAAATACAGTTCATATCCAATCAGGGAATAACATGTCAATATAACTAATTGGCATATACAAGTCCGAATAACATAAAAATAGGACGGTGATTTATCCTGCTAATAGATGTCCAAACAATTCAATCAACTTATAGCAGAACAAGGATTTATTCTACTTAACACATGTCCACACAATCAAACCAACAATCAATATATAGTAGAACGTGGATTTATTATGCTAACACATGTCCGAACAACCAAATAAACAATTAATCAGTTTATAGCAGAATGGGGATTTATTCTGCTAACACATGTCCAAACAACCCAACGATCTACATTATAACTCATTCTCAATTATATGGTTTCTTAATGGTATCAACACTTGAATCACTTGTATTTAAACCATCTTTGAAAAAGAAGTACCTTTAAACAATTTTACTTTTGAAAACCAAAGGGTTTAAAACTTTTTAAATCCTTTTAAAAATAATTAATTATAAGTTAAAACCTTATTTAAATCATAATTAATTTAATTGAATCTTAACTTAATTTAATTCAATAGTTAACAGTAATTAACTATTAATTAAATCTAAATTAATCATATATTAATTATTAAATAATTAATCAAGTCTTTATTAATAATTAAATATTAATTAATCTCAATTAATTAATTAAATAATCCTTAATTAAACTTAAATAATAAATTAAACGTTTAATAAATAATTTATTATAAATTAAACCTTAATTAATTTATAATTTTAAAATAACTAAACACTTGATTAATAATTAATCCTATATTTCAATAATAGTTAATTAAAAGTAAATCATATACTTAACTCATAGTTAACTAACTTAATTAATAATTAATTAAAATAAATCTTAATTTTAATGGATAATTAATTAACAACCAACCTTTAATTAATAAAATTTAATAACCCTTGTTTAATCCATAATTCATTATTAATTATCAAAACATAATTAATTAAAAATTTATTATTAAATTCTTAATTTACCTTTTAAAATATCATTATTTAGTTTATAAACCATTTACAAAAGAATTTGAAGTATAAAAACCAAACTTTACTAAAATCGAATATTTAAACGAACTGCATCCATAACGACTATCGCTATGGATACCCATAATTTCCAACTATTGCTCACTAACTCTTCCATTTGTTAATTTTACTCACTAACTTTCCATATCACTCCCAATTCCAAACCAAATATCACAATTTTATAACCAAAACACCACTTAAATCATCAATTTAAAGTTCTAATGCTAAACCACAAATTAGCACACATATATAAACATCTAAACTATACTATAATCCAAATAATAACATCACAAATACAACCATATAACAACCATATATATATAAATGTAAATTGTTTCCTAAAAAGTTAAGGAATTTACTCACCGAAGGCTATCCAAACTTTCGCTAACTTGAGTACGACCTAGCACTTTCATTCCTAAGCAAAAAGATAGAGTCTTGAATCCTAAATGTACTAGGTAGGCTAGGCCATGGATGAAGAAGGAAGTGAAACATGTTTTGGTAATGTAGGGCGACTTTTGATAAACATCGATTTCTCAATAATAAACCCGAAAATAGGTCATTTTGCAACTGATTTTTGGGCTATCTACTCAAGAAATTTAAAAAAGCACTCAAAGAGAAAGTTATTGGAAGTTCTTTTCTCTATCATTTCATAAAAATAATCACTCATTTTTGTTTTGTTTTGAAGAAGTTATGACCAAAATAAGAAGGGTAATTTTCGGACTTACAATTCTTGGTGAAAAAAGATGAACAACGTTCCCGACAACTTTTCGGTGTCGAAAGGTCGAAATTTTGGAAAACGTTCTTCGATCACATCTTCTCTTTTTCTACGAACTATTTAATTTGGTAAACAAATTTTGAAAAAAATTTCACCATCATTATTAATTAATTAAAATGATTTTATTTTCATTATAAAACCTATATATTGAATAGTTAAAATTAATTAAATATTCACTAATCAAAGCTATGAAATTCTGGGTCGTTACAATACTCTTCTGGATGGTCTATCCCTAGCTTACTTCTCCCAGGGTCAATTGATCCTAATGGTTTTGCGGGCTCACCAATAACCTATCTTCACTCTGTATATTCCTTTCTATTTGTAACATCATTTTAGTCTTACCTGTGACAAAGCCCTACACATTGGAATTTTGGACTAATGCTAGGTGCTACTAGCTAAAGTATAGGGCGCGACCCCATACCAGTCCCATCTAGTATTCTAATATCTAAGTCATTTACTTAGGGCCAACCACCCCATCAAATTTTCATGGAAAACATTTCTTTCAATTTGATTTAAACTTTTAAATCATTCTTAAATAAGGAAAATATATTCTATGCTTTAGTCAAATCACTTTTCCATGTTATATATACTTTACACAAAACATTGTTGATGAAAACATTCAAAACCTTTGAAAGTACCCCTTTCGAAACCATTGAAAGTACCCCTTTTGAAACCATTGAAAGTACCCCTTTCGATACAAGTAAACTACTTTACTTTATAACCTAGGCCGAAGGCCAAAGCATACCTTTCGAAACCATTTACATTAAACCTTTCAAAAACATTGAAATCATCTCTTTCAAAAGCTTTATAAACCATAGACATCCTCCTTTCAAAACACTTTAAACATGCTTTCGAAACCATTGGTAACCTTCCATTTATAACCTTTTAAAAACATTAGGGAACCCCCCTTCGAAACCTTTATCTTAAACCTTTCGAAAGCATTAAGTCCTTTACATAAATCAAACCTTTCGAAAGCATTTGGGTTCAAGTAAAACATATGGAACAACCTTTCGAAACCATTTAAAACCATTCCTTTTGAAGCCTTTGGGTTTAACTTTCAATAGAACAAAGGGTTTTAAAACAACTAAGTCGAAAGCACTCTTTCTAAAGCAATTTCCTAAGTAAAGAAGTGGATGGTGTCAAAACCAATCCCTTTGAAAGCATTAGAGAAGTGGCTAAGGGTTTAAAGCAAAAGCACCCTTTCGAAGGAATTGCTTTGAAAGGTAGTATGCGGCAGCAAGGGGTTTCGACCCCTTTGAAAGCTTCATTATAAAACAAAAGGTGCAACCACTTTCAAAACCATTCTTTAAAGCCATTTGACAAAGTCGAAAGCTATCTAAGTCAAAAGCATTCTTTTCGAAAGCAAAGCAGGCGCATTTCCTTTTAAAAGCAAAACAACGTTTCGACCACTTCGAAACCCCTGTTTTGACTCTATACCTTTCGCCTTTGTCCAATCCACTACGTAACAAGTATTTGATGCCATGTGTATTGGTTTTGATGGAGATGGAGGTGGAATTACCTAGTCGAAAGGTAGGTGCCGAAAGTGGCGAAATAGCAAAAGTTTCATGAAGCTAAATTTTAACTTTAAAAAGTAATTCTTTTTAAGTAACCTACTTTGTTCGTCAACATATGATTGGTTGCTAATTTCTTTTCTAAATTCTTTTCTAAAAGTGCTGCCGAAATATCAGAAGTAAATAATTTAAAACATTTGCAAATTGTCCATTCTCCTTTTATAAACATATAAAACAACTAAGTCCCATACCTTAAATAATTTTATATACTTATGAAAACACTTATGAAAATTCTACATAAATTCCCATAAACCGTTTTAAATATGTTTTCTAACATATTTAAATTTTCGACCCAAAACATATATAAAATGGCCACAATTAATTTTAAACCCAATTAACCATTTTCTTCAGTAGAAATTAATAATACATCCACATTAGTTCAGAAAATTAAAATTTGAAACCCAACTCTAAAATATTATTTCCGACCTTATATAACAATTGCAAGGCATTTGGATGTAATTTAATAGGGTTTTCACATTAAAACTTATCATAAAATCCATATGAAATAGCATAAATCATCAACAAGAATATATATCCATTTTAACAACCAAAACATGGCAAACATTTGCAAAATAATCCAGATCTCAATCTAAAACCAAAAACAATCAAAACATGAGATGTAACCTATTATTCACCTTAGCTTTGTGATTAAGGAGTTGAGATTTGATCTTTAGCTTTTCTTCTTCTAGCTTTTCCCTAATGGTGGCCGGCATCACTTATATTTTGTATTTTTTGAACGTGTAAAATGAATGGGCATGAATGGTTTAGGGTATTAGAACATGTCTTATTCCTACTTTTCCCCTTATCTATTTGCCTTACCTATTTCACTTTAGTTTCCCTTAGTTCATTGTTTTAAATTGGCACGACTACCTCTATTAACACAAATCTCAATCCCTTAACCATTTCATTATTTTGTTTAATTTAACTAATTAAATGTCCTAAATAATGTTAATCAAAATTAGGGTCATTATAAACTCCCCTCATTAAAGAATTTCATCCTCGAAATTACGATTAGGTACATAACAAATCAATCATAAAGGTAAAACATACCATGAAACTGTAACGACCCGACTTTTTCTCCACAGAAAGTCGCATCGTTAATAAGAAAGAAAGGGGTAGAAAATAGAAAAGAAGAGAAGAAAGAAAGAAACAACAACAACGATCTTACAGCGGAACGAATAAATTATATTAATAACATATACTATTACATAGTATACAACACTTTACAGAGTTACACAGCATATACATCACTTACTAGACAGTTATAACATCTGTCTAGACATTACAACTCAATACACTACAGAGATACAGACACAGCGGAACTACTATATATATCTACAACGCTGAAGCCTCCTGCTCCATTGCTCCTCCACAATTCGTCAAAGCTAAACCTGAATCCCTTGGCTACTCGTAAAAATTTGAGTACCCAAGAGTTTATAAAACAGAAATAAACACTTGGGTCAGACATGGGTCTGGTGTGAGTAAACGGTTAGATGGCTTAACTTTGAAATTTTTTGAAAACAAAAGTATCACGTAAGACTCCCCACAAATAAACATGGGTAAGTTTTTACCTTACGCTAACTAAAACGTTTGATAGGAAATCTGATTGTATTATAATAGGGTCTAGGGTTTTCAAGTAAAATACAGAAATAGCTGAAATGCTTACATCTCACATTCCAACATAGTTGGGCACAACTAATACGTACGGCACTTATTGGAGTTTGGATTCCATACAATGGCAGGGCTACTGGGGTACCGCCCGTCACAGTACGTGGCCTAGATCACCGTACCGAGGAGTACGCCCGCTCCTCTGCAACACAAAGCCGGAACCATCCCTTACTGGATAATTCCGAACAAGACAATCCCGTAGTTGGCGCGACCAACCACACACTAAGCCGAATAAAAGAAAAGGGACCTCTAGACAGGGATCTATCTTGCTCTCAGTGGGTGCTACCCACGAAGCCTTGCTGCACCTCCCCTGTTTTAGCCATTCCCGGTTGATGAGGCTTGAGGTTACGATTACCTTTAATCAGAACATATCACTTAGAATGCTCATCGTCCGCCTGACGATGTGCTGAAAGCATTCAATCCATACAAGTTCGTTCCGGGTTCGAACGAAACCGAAGGCATTATCTCGTTACACTCGTTTTGGAATCACCCTCAGAGTTAACGACAATAACCCTTGCACTCTGAATCTTCATCTTCACTTGAGATTCACGACCTATCGTTAATTTGGATCGATGTGGTATTCGGGTCTCCAGACCTGGAATACCGGTATACGGAAACCCGATCCCGGTCTTGTGACGACCGCCCATGACCCCTGCACCGAATCTAGAGATAGTGCGCTGTAAAGTGTGCCAGGCGATCATGGACGATTGTCAAGGTAAGATTTAAAATGAAAGAATCTATCGTATTACTCACAGCGCATGGACAAAATACAATAGAACATATGTATAGTGAAGCTTTACAGAACAAAATGACATCATATAAAACTCCATAATAGTTGAATACAAGCATCCACATAGTCAATACATCCAGCCTCACTACATATCTCTCAGAGAATACAAAACAGCGGAATATCCAGTACATATAATAAGAAGATAATATGCAATCCTCCAGCTCGTCTTCGATATCAGCATCGTGAGAAGAGAACAGCACCTGTCACCTGCTACCTAGTCTGCCCGTCCCAAAATGGACGAACAGCCCAAGGCAATAAGAATTAAAAACATAAAGCCTTGAGTCAGACAACAGTCTTAGTGAGCAGTAAATTAACTAACAACATACCAAAAGAGCATAAAGGAAAAGGAATAGGAATACAACCCTCCCACTCCAACCTCATTCTACAGTGATAGCCCCCAGACACACACTAAGCAGAAGCAAACATAGCAGAGCATACAATTTAAAGTAAAGCAATTGTCACTCGAGTCAAGAGCGATGTTTTCCAAGTACAAATCCCAAGGTCTAAAACCAAGGTCAGATAAGCACCCAGGAAATACCGCTCTTGAGACCGAATGACGATACAACCAAACATCCATGACTCGGCTATCACTGTTATCTTTGTTGCGATATCACCGTTAATTGAATGACCGGCACATTCTTTCAGCCGTCCGTCAAGGGCTAATGGTAACCCCGGTTCTAGACATAACTCCCGCACGTCATCGTGACCCGTGCCTAGGATTATCGAATCTACCCAGAGTACTCGACCATCAACTTAGTCTTTTGGGCGTCCCCATGTACTCTTGCTTAGAGCATGCTAGAACCTTCAACAACGATGAGATCTCAACCTCCTAGTCATCCTCCTCGACGACTATTGCCATACTAGCTCAAGCGCCTCTCGAGCATCCATTATCCTCAACTCGAATCATATCACCGAGTTATCAACATGCTTGGAATGATCCCGCCTGGATTAGACCAAGTCTTCATCATATGATGCCTCGCTTCATTACATCCTCGCAAAGCTTCATCTCAACTTCACATCATCAAATCTATGCATAGGAGCTTCATCATCCCGCTACATATGCCACGAGCAGCTTTTCCAATTCAAGAGCCTTTCCCTTAGCTTTTGAACCACCTTCGATCTAAATCTAGTCATCAATCATCTAGTTCATAACAAGCAATCAAATCAAACATCAATCCAAGCAATCAAGCATTCAAAAATGATCTAAGTAGACAATTATAACAATAATGGCATTTTCGTAATTAAAGAGTTGAAAGTCCAATAAGCATTAAAACATGGATTATATCTCTACAAACTTGATGAATGAACTTGCATAGGTTAACATATGATAAAATGGATGCAACATCATCATGAACAATGGATCTACATGGATCTATACATAGGATGAAGAAAATGCATGGAAATCACTATTTTAACACCAAATCGAGCCAACAATCCGATATACTCCTTTGGATCCGTGTGAGAGATAATCACCACTCACCAAATCACCTAAACAATCCAAAAGATATCAACTTCAGATCTGGACAGCGAAGAGCTAAGCTAGATCCGACAAGATCTCACTTCAAACGAAGAAATCTCTCTTGAAAAGATGAAGATCTTCAATCTAAGCTCTTGAATCTTCAATCTTGATCTTCGATTTGGATGGATGGAAGCACTAGATTAGAGTGGAGAAAAGAAGTGAAGAAGTGTAGAAGTCGAGCTCTCAAAATGGCAGCACTTCGTCGCTTCAAAATCCGGATCCCAAAAAGTGAGAACAACCCCTCCTATTTATAGCTGAAAACTGCTCTAAGTCGTAACTCGGCTATCTCCTTAAGTCGCTGCCGACTTAACACTATGCCGACCTACGACCTAAAAACCCCTACGACTTAACAGAGCCTCCGACCTAACCCTTAGCCAACAACTCCGACCTAACAGACAAGCCTACGACTTAACATGCGCGCGACCTAACTTATTCGAGCTACACGACCTAATATACGCGCGCTCCTTCCTAAGTCGCCTGGACGACTTAACAACTTAGCACCATTCGACTTAACACTTATACGACTTATAAACCTTGCGACCTAACAACTCAGCAACCCACGCGACCTAACAGGCCTCCCCATCTTACGACCTAACGATGTTACGACCTAACACTTAACTCCTAGGTCGCTTTCGACTTAAAACATAGGCTACGACCTAACACTTAAACTATCTAAGCGACTTAACAACCTACGACTCAGTTGGGTTGCGACCTAACAACTTAGGCTCCTACGCGACCTAACACATGTCGACCTAAAACAACATACGACCTAACAGTTAGATCCACGCGACCTAACACTTAGGAAACCCAGCGACCTAGCACATACCGACCTAAAACAACACGCGACCTAACCTAAGTCGCAAACAACTGGACTTCGACCTAACTACTAAGCCAAAGCCCAGCGACCTAACACTCGCGCGACCTACGACTTAGAATACACGCGACCTAATACTTAAACTATTTCCTACGACCTAACAACTTAAGTCGCCAACCCTTAAGTCGCTAACACGCTACCCTTCTTAGGTCGCTAACCTATAGGTCGCTCCAAGATACTAAGTCGCTAACCCGGTAACCATTAGGTCGCTAACTCACCCTGCCGACCTAACACTTAGCTCACCGAAACTCTTAGATCGCTCACAACATTCCCTTAGGTCGTTGCCGACCCAACTCTTCCCCAGAATACTTAGGTCGCCTACTATTCTTCCTTAGGTCGTCTAAGCCTCTTAAGTCGGTCACGACTCATCACTTAGGTCGGTCACTCCCTTAAGTCGGCAACTCGACCCAGACCTATCCTTTAACTTACCTATCCCCTTAGGTCGCAGATCTTCTCTAAGTCGCCAACAACATTTAGGTCGCGTACGACCTAGGACTTAGACAAATCTGCCTAAAAATCTGAAATGACATGAAAATGCTAAAATTCCAGATTTTAACGAACATGTCGATCCGTAAAAATACGGGTCGTTACATTCTCTCCCCCTTAGGAATTTCGCCCCCGAAATTCCAAGCAATCAAAAACTATTCTGTACGCCTACCATCCGTAGCAATCAACAAACCATGCATCCAATTCTAACTTAGCGTACAGAATTCTAAGACTTAGAACAAGTTACAATATCGCGAGATGACACGACACCTTAGGATCATACCTTGAAGAGTTCAGGATGAGCTGCCTTCATCCTCTCTTCCACTTCCCACGTACAGTCGTTATCATCATCACTCCATTGTATCTTGAGCAACTAAACTACCTTCCTCCTAAGCTGTTTCGTGTCGGTTTCAACAACACGAAGCGGCTTACGAGGTCTTCTATCAACTGGATCAACTTCTAAGTCTTCACAGCTATCAGCAGAAACAACTGTATTCGAGTCGTGCACATACTTCCGTAGATATGATACATGAAAAACATTGTGCACACCCGACATCTTTTCAGGTAACTCCAACCTATAGGCGAGCTTTCCAATTCGCTCGATAATCGGGAATGGTCCAACAAATCTCGGAGTCAATTTACCTTTCTTCCCGAATCAGATAAAATTCTTCAGTGGAGAAATCTTCACAAAAACCATATCTCCTACGTCGAATTCCAAATCCTTTCGACGTTTATCAGCACAACTCTTCTGACGGTCTTGGGCTGCCTTCATTCGTTGCCGAATGATCTCTATGCAATCTGAAGTCTGACGAATCATCTCTGGCCCAAGCATCAGCTTTTCTCCAGTTTCCAACCAACATGTTGGAGAGTTACACGGTCTTCCATACAATGCCTCATATGGTGCCATACCAATACTTAACTGGTAACTGTTGTTGTACGCAAACTCCACCAAATGAAGGCGATCTTCATATCCCGATACATCTTGTTTCCACCTGGATGAATTGTCAACTTCGAGTGATGACTTTCCTTCAGAACTTCACTCCTCAATTCATCTATATCGGGAACAACTAGTCGTCCTTGCTTCCGAAGCCAACCCTCTCGATCGACCTCGAATCCTTTATCCTTTTCTGGATCCAACCCAGATTCCAATTCACGGATAATCTTGACAAGCTTACCATCTCGCTTTTGGCTCTCACCAATCCTTTCCACAAGAGTGGGTCTTATTGATAAGTTTGCCAACATCTCAGGTTCCAATTCGCATCTAGGCCTGAAGTCAAACCCAGCTAAATACTCGAGACTCTTCCATTCTGAAAACATGGCTCCCAATCCTGCATGTCTTCGACTTAACGCATCTGCCACTGCGTTACCTTTTCCCGGAGTATAAGCTATACCAAAATCGTATGATGCCAAAAACTCTAGCCAACGTCGCTGCCGAAGATTCAAATCCTTTTGGGAGAAAAGATACTTCAACGACTTGTGATCCGTAAACAACTCGAATCGAACTCCCAACAAATAATGCCTCCACATCTTCAGAGCAAATACAATCGCCGCTAACTCCAAATCATGAGTCGGGTCATTCCTTTCATGCGGCTTTAGTTGTCGACTGGTATACGCAACAACTTTATCCTTCTGCATCAACACTGCTCCAAGTCCAGTACCACATGCGTCGGTGTAAACCACCATCTCATCATTCCCACTAGGAATAGTTAAAACAGGAGCACTCGTCAGTCGCTCTTTCAGGATTCCGAAAGCTTGCTCACACTTAGCATCCCAACTGAACACTTGGTTCTTTTTTTCGTTAATCCTGTTAACGGTGCAGCTACCTTGGAGAAGTCCTTGATAAACCGTCGATAATATCCTGCTAATCCAAGAAAACTTCTCACCTCTGATGCATTCTTAGGTCTAACCCAATCCTGGATTGCTGCCACCTTAGCGGGATCAACCGCTATTCCATTTCCGGAAATCACATGGCCTAAGAACCTCACTTCACTCTTCCAGAAGTGACACTTTGAAAACTTAGCCTTCAGCTGACGTTTCCGCAAGATTTCCAAAACAATACGCAAGTGCGTCCTGTGCTCTTCTTCCGTTCTGGAATAAATCAGAATACCATCCACGAACACAAGTACGAACTTGTTCAACTGATCTCTGAACACTCTATTCATAAGATCCACAAAATATGCTGGCGCGTTAGTCAATCCAAACGGCATTACCAGCCACTCAAAGAAACCGGATGGTGTCCTAAAAGCAGTCTTCGGCACCCTATCCTTAGCCACTCTCAACTGGTGAAATCCCGTTGCCAAATCCATCTGAGAAAACACCTTAGCTTCGTGAAGCTGATCAAACAAGTCATCTATTCTCGGTAATGGATACTTGTTCTCCTTAGTCACCTTATTCAGCTCACGATAATCGACGCACAATCTCAACGACCCATCTGCCTTGGTTGCAAACACAACTGGTGCACCCCACTCGGACACACTACGCCGAATGAATCCTTTCTGCAAAAGATCATCAACTTGCACCCTCAACTCTTGCTGTTCCCTAGGCGCCATCCGCCTAAGAGGCATCACAACAGGTCTGGCCCCTTCAACTAGATCTATACGAAACTCGATCTCTCTATGCGGCGGCAACCCTTTGACTTCGTCAAAGACATCCTCGAATCCATTTGCGATTGGCACTAAAGACAGTCCATCCCGTGGAACAACTAGCGAATACATGAAGCTCATGAAGACGCCTTCCTCATGCTTACATCGTATCACAATCTTTCGCCCTTCCACATTCTCGACTGTCACCTCCAGCCTCTCACAGTCAACCTTAGCCGCATACTTCCTAAGCCAGTCCATACCCAAAATAATTCCGAACCCCGCAAAGTTCAGAACAAAACAATCACAAACAAAAGAGCAACCATGACTCGACACAACTAGACCACGGCATAACATACACAAACAAGACGAACCCCCAACTGGATTAGTCACAACCAATGGCCTATCAACAATATCCGGCTTCAAACCTAACCGGCCTACTAGTTCATTACACACAAACGAATGCGACGCTCCAGTATCAAACAGAACTCTAACTGGAACACCACATAGGAAAAGAATACCTTGAACAACCACACTCTTTCTCTTCTCTTCAGCAGTAGGAGCTTTCGAAGACGACGGAACAGCTCCTAAAGCATAAGCCTGCACAATCTGCTTGTCCCTACTCGGTTCTGGACAATTCTTCCTGAAATGCCCTGGCTTGTCACAGTTGTGGCACTTCGCCGGCGCCTTCGGATTCTTGCAATTCTTGGAGAGATGGCCTTTCTGCTGACAGTTGTAGCAAGTCACTTCGCCTTTCGGCTTCTTCTGACCATCCTTACCCTTCTGCTGCTGCTGCTTCCTCTTCTTGTTTCTACCCTGCTGGGGTTTAGACTCTTCCCTGGTCACAGCAACAACAGATCCTTCCTTAGGAAACAGATTCTCATGTCTGAGAGCTTCCTCCACAAGCTTCCTAAATGAATCGTCCAAGTGATCCATCAATCTGGGAGCCTGTACTTGATCCCCAACATCTACTGATGGCCCCGGGGCTGACATCCTTCTCCTAATCGAAGTCATCATGGTTTCGAACATAGCAACATAATCAGCAGCCCCTTCAGTAGCACGGCCTTCCCTAGCAGCTGGTTTCCCTTTTTGACTCATTCTCAATATCTATAAAAAGGAATGATTAGAACATCTAGAGAAACAACTGCATAAAGGACTCAAACCTACTAAGCTACTATATTATATATAGTAATCATCCATCAAAATACAATTACGTCTCTCATACGTAGTTACTTCAGCGAGCGTTGGGTAAAATCGATCAACCAATGCTCTGATGCCAAATGTGACGACCGCCCATGACCCCTGCACCGAATCTAGAGATAGTGCGCTGTAAAGTGTGCCAGGCGATCATGGACGATTGTCAAGGTAAGATTTAAAATGAAAGAATCTATCGTATTACTCACAGCGCATGGACAAAATACAATAGAACATATGTATAGTGAAGCTTTACAGAACAAAATGACATCATATAAAACTCCATAATAGTTGAATACAAGCATCCACATAGTCAATACATCCAGCCTCACTACATATCTCTCAGAGAATACAAAACAGCGGAATATCCAGTACATATAATAAGAAGATAATATGCAATCCTCCAGCTCGTCTTCGATATCAGCATCGTGAGAAGAGAACAGCACCTGTCACCTGCTACCTAGTCTGCCCGTCCCAAAATGGACGAACAGCCCAAGGCAATAAGAATTAAAAACATAAAGCCTTGAGTCAGACAACAGTCTTAGTGAGCAGTAAATTAACTAACAACATACCAAAAGAGCATAAAGGAAAAGGAATAGGAATACAACCCTCCCACTCCAACCTCATTCTACAGTGATAGCCCCCAGACACACACTAAGCAGAAGCAAACATAGCAGAGCATACAATTTAAAGTAAAGCAATTGTCACTCGAGTCAAGAGCGATGTTTTCCAAGTACAAATCCCAAGGTCTAAAACCAAGGTCAGATAAGCACCCAGGAAATACCGCTCTTGAGACCGAATGACGATACAACCAAACATCCATGACTCGGCTATCACTGTTATCTTTGTTGCGATATCACCGTTAATTGAATGACCGGCACATTCTTTCAGCCGTCCGTCAAGGGCTAATGGTAACCCCGGTTCTAGACATAACTCCCGCACGTCATCGTGACCCGTGCCTAGGATTATCGAATCTACCCAGAGTACTCGACCATCAACTTAGTCTTTTGGGCGTCCCCATGTACTCTTGCTTAGAGCATGCTAGAACCTTCAACAACGATGAGATCTCAACCTCCTAGTCATCCTCCTCGACGACTATTGCCATACTAGCTCAAGCGCCTCTCGAGCATCCATTATCCTCAACTCGAATCATATCACCGAGTTATCAACATGCTTGGAATGATCCCGCCTGGATTAGACCAAGTCTTCATCATATGATGCCTCGCTTCATTACATCCTCGCAAAGCTTCATCTCAACTTCACATCATCAAATCTATGCATAGGAGCTTCATCATCCCGCTACATATGCCACGAGCAGCTTTTCCAATTCAAGAGCCTTTCCCTTAGCTTTTGAACCACCTTCGATCTAAATCTAGTCATCAATCATCTAGTTCATAACAAGCAATCAAATCAAACATCAATCCAAGCAATCAAGCATTCAAAAATGATCTAAGTAGACAATTATAACAATAATGGCATTTTCGTAATTAAAGAGTTGAAAGTCCAATAAGCATTAAAACATGGATTATATCTCTACAAACTTGATGAATGAACTTGCATAGGTTAACATATGATAAAATGGATGCAACATCATCATGAACAATGGATCTACATGGATCTATACATAGGATGAAGAAAATGCATGGAAATCACTATTTTAACACCAAATCGAGCCAACAATCCGATATACTCCTTTGGATCCGTGTGAGAGATAATCACCACTCACCAAATCACCTAAACAATCCAAAAGATATCAACTTCAGATCTGGACAGCGAAGAGCTAAGCTAGATCCGACAAGATCTCACTTCAAACGAAGAAATCTCTCTTGAAAAGATGAAGATCTTCAATCTAAGCTCTTGAATCTTCAATCTTGATCTTCGATTTGGATGGATGGAAGCACTAGATTAGAGTGGAGAAAAGAAGTGAAGAAGTGTAGAAGTCGAGCTCTCAAAATGGCAGCACTTCGTCGCTTCAAAATCCGGATCCCAAAAAGTGAGAACAACCCCTCCTATTTATAGCTGAAAACTGCTCTAAGTCGTAACTCGGCTATCTCCTTAAGTCGCTGCCGACTTAACACTATGCCGACCTACGACCTAAAAACCCCTACGACTTAACAGAGCCTCCGACCTAACCCTTAGCCAACAACTCCGACCTAACAGACAAGCCTACGACTTAACATGCGCGCGACCTAACTTATTCGAGCTACACGACCTAATATACGCGCGCTCCTTCCTAAGTCGCCTGGACGACTTAACAACTTAGCACCATTCGACTTAACACTTATACGACTTATAAACCTTGCGACCTAACAACTCAGCAACCCACGCGACCTAACAGGCCTCCCCATCTTACGACCTAACGATGTTACGACCTAACACTTAACTCCTAGGTCGCTTTCGACTTAAAACATAGGCTACGACCTAACACTTAAACTATCTAAGCGACTTAACAACCTACGACTCAGTTGGGTTGCGACCTAACAACTTAGGCTCCTACGCGACCTAACACATGTCGACCTAAAACAACATACGACCTAACAGTTAGATCCACGCGACCTAACACTTAGGAAACCCAGCGACCTAGCACATACCGACCTAAAACAACACGCGACCTAACCTAAGTCGCAAACAACTGGACTTCGACCTAACTACTAAGCCAAAGCCCAGCGACCTAACACTCGCGCGACCTACGACTTAGAATACACGCGACCTAATACTTAAACTATTTCCTACGACCTAACAACTTAAGTCGCCAACCCTTAAGTCGCTAACACGCTACCCTTCTTAGGTCGCTAACCTATAGGTCGCTCCAAGATACTAAGTCGCTAACCCGGTAACCATTAGGTCGCTAACTCACCCTGCCGACCTAACACTTAGCTCACCGAAACTCTTAGATCGCTCACAACATTCCCTTAGGTCGTTGCCGACCCAACTCTTCCCCAGAATACTTAGGTCGCCTACTATTCTTCCTTAGGTCGTCTAAGCCTCTTAAGTCGGTCACGACTCATCACTTAGGTCGGTCACTCCCTTAAGTCGGCAACTCGACCCAGACCTATCCTTTAACTTACCTATCCCCTTAGGTCGCAGATCTTCTCTAAGTCGCCAACAACATTTAGGTCGCGTACGACCTAGGACTTAGACAAATCTGCCTAAAAATCTGAAATGACATGAAAATGCTAAAATTCCAGATTTTAACGAACATGTCGATCCGTAAAAATACGGGTCGTTACAGGTCTCATCGAAATCCAAAACGTATCTTTTAAGGCCAAGTTGTTTAAAGGTTTAAACAATTTAACTTATCTATACAGATAGATAATTCACAAGTCACAATTGGTAATCACATTATCATTTAAACAGATGATTCATAACCAAATAGGTAATCCATATCAACATCACAATAGTTAATCTATATTACCATCATAATGCAACCAAGCATTCATACCACACAACATTACTTATCTCATTTCTGAGATTACATCCATTCAAGACAATCAATGTCATCCATTCTTATATAAGCAATGATTTACTTAATCACAACATAATTAATTTAAAATGAATTAAATTAACTATCTCTATCTTTAATTAATTTAAAATGAATTAAATTAATTTCCTCATTTCTTAATTAATTTAAAATTAATTAAATTAATTACTTCATTATAAATCTTACTTATATAATTATTAATTAATTACAAATAAATTAATTAATCTTCCTCTAATTATCTACTTTAATTAATCACCTTGATTAATTATACTTTAATTACATTTAAGTAATTATCCTTAATTAATTTCACAAATTAATTATTCTTAATCCAATACAGTAATTAACTTTTAATCACTTCATTAATTAATTAATTAATTACCTCATCTCTTAATTAATTACAATTAATCACTTATCATTTGATTAATTAATCTTAATTAATCAACTCTTAATCACATCATTAATTATAAACTAATGATCCTTAATTATATCTTTAATTATTTATTAATTACATTAAGTAATTAACCTTTAATTAAACCATAATTTATTAATCATCTTTGATTAATCTAACTCAGTAATTAACTTCCTTTAATTACTTCCATTAATTAATTACCTTTTTATTAATTATTTTCATAAAATAATTATCCTCTAATTATTTTATTAAATAACTTCCCTTTTACTTAATTACATTCAGTAATTATTCCTTAATTACTTCATCAAGTAATTATACTAAATTTATTTATAAATGATTATCTCTAATAAATCACAAATTAATTAACTTAACTTAATCATTTAATTTATTAAATGATTCTTAACTTACTATATTAAAGATTCTTAATTAAGAACTATTATCCTAATTTAATCAATTATTTACCAATAACACTTGATAATTAAAATAATTTAATTATCTAAATTTCCTTTTCAAATTTAATTAACTTTAATTAAATCAACATTCTAAATACTTAAGACAAATCCTTATTTAAATTGATTACTAAATCTTAATCAATAAACCTTAATTAATTTAAAATATAAGATTTTAGAAATCAATTAATAATCAACACATTTCAGATTAAACCTTCAAATCTTTAAATTTTTCCAAAGTTATTAAATATAATTAAATACAAATTTATTTCAAAATCTACTTATTTTATTTTGAAACTTAATATTATAAAATATATAAACTTGTTTAACTTTTGTTTAAACTCAGAAAATATTACGAAACAAAATTTCTTTTGTTTCAAATTTAAAAACATTTCTTGGATTTTCTTAAAATCTGCCTTTACTAACAACCCGAGTAAAAGTTTAGCAAACTCGAAGTAACACTCGAGCAAAAACTTCAGAAACTCGAAGGTTCTCTCGCGTCAAAACCTACTTCACCCTGCTTCGAGAAAAACTCGATAAATCACGAACGAACACCCGAGCACCAGCTTTCTTCCCCAACCCCTCGTTCCCAGATGCACAGACTTGCTCGTGCACGTGCACGCTACGGCTGGACGTCGACGAACTTCATTCAGTGCTCCGGCAAGTCAGACTTCATCACCTCATCACGTTCGACAATTCCAAACTTCTCGATTCGATCGAGATTCAACTTCGACCATTTCGAACCCAACAGTTAAAACAATCACCATCAGACAATCAACTCGCCACGGCAACCCAAGCTTCGAGACCACCCACGATTCCCATCGTAGCTGCGCCACAACCTCCAGAACCTACGTCCCAAGTGCGATCAACTCCGGTTGTCCTTCGTTGCCGTGAAATCCATATGAACATCACGAGAAAAGCAGGGTCTTAAACCCTAACTTGATCAATTTCAGCCACCACGATCATCAATAAAATACCAAACTATTTTTCTGATGATTGCCATTGTCCCATTCACCTTCATGCTCACCCTCGATGGCCATCTCATCGTCGTTCGCCATGAATCGACCAAAATGCCCAAAACAGAAAATCCCAAAATCCTCTTCAATTACCAATCTAAAAATCTTGATATATACACTAAAATTCATAGTTTTCATCCTCGAATTCATTTATGCAAACCAAATCTGTAATTTAATTAGTTGATTCCTGACATAAAAATGTATTCACTGTTATTCATAAGATTTCCAGGCAAATAATTTATAGAAAATTCCATATCTTATTTCCAGTAGCGATATTTTATGATTTTAAACATTTCTCATTTACAACTAAATGGCTAACAGTGATTAGATGATGAGATATAGATTTAAAAAGAAAATCAAACTCTGTAAAATATTCAGAGTTCATATATTAATTTTTCACAGGCAGTAAATACTTATATACATGCATGCATCCATTTCAATTCAAATATTAAGGCTATCACATGAATTTTATTCACATAACAAAGTGGAGACAAGATTTTAAAACTGTTTTTTTTTAAACTTAAGTTTACTCACTGTTATTTAAAACAGAGGCTTATGTAAACTACAGACATTCAAAAAAATGTATAATTCAAACATGCATCCAATTTAACTCAAGTATTCAGATAACAGGAAGATGTTCATTCACAAGAACAAGTAGAAATCCAAGATTAAAACTGTTTTTAAAAATCCATTTACTCACCAAGGAACAGAGAGCAGAAAACACTACAGGCTGATGGTTTCCAGACTTGTCCCAGATTTTAAACTTGATTTTGAACTTCCTTTCTTTAGTTGAATTTGAATCTTGATGTTGATCTTTGAATTTAATTGCTTGTTGATTGATTTAGAACTGCTACTGAATTGCCTTTGATCTCCTTTAAGTTTGCATTAGAATTTCCAGTTTTTACATTTCTTCTTTGCAATTTGATTTCAGGTTTCATCCTTCTTTGCATTTTTAGATTCGAATTTCTTTTGGTTGAGAAAAGAAGAAAAGATAATCTTAAAACTGAAAAGAGAAAAACAGATTTTTCTTCTTTTATTTATAATAATTTTAAATTAAATTATCAAGAGAATTGACACTTGTCCCCTTAATACTCTACTTTGCTTACACATATGCTATTAAATTTACAAATGTTTTTACCAAGTATTAAAATGTTTACAAGTGTTAATCTTGTTTTAATTAATTTACAAGTATTAATTCCTTTTTATTTTGATATATTTAAATCCTACATGTATATTAAAAAAAAATATCTATATGTATAAAAATGTATTTATCCATTTATAAATAAGCTTTAAGATTTCTATATAAATATACAAGTGTGAAAAACTATTATTTATAATAACTTATGCTTTAATCAAATACATATAACATATTTATAAATGCTTGAGAAATTAAGTTTAACTTAATATATATATTTTTACAAATCAGTTTATCTTATATTTGAATATTACAAGAGAAAAGATTATTAAAACAAATAAACTTCTTAATTTAAACCTTATTTAAACTTAAGCTTACATATAATTTTTTTTTATAAGAAATTATTCTTGTTATTTAAATTATAAATATCACTTTCAAAAGTATTAAGTCAAATTATAAATTTCCAAATTACAAATTATATAAATATTAAAGTTTGAAAATACTTTACTAAATTCAAATCATTACCTTTCCATTTCACTATATACAAATATATATATATTCTAAATGAAAATATTTTTAACATTAGCTTTGATAATTACTATATTGAATTTAATACATAACTTCAAATATATATATATACATATATATTATAATTTGAAAACTTATCCTTTTATTAAATTAAAGATTCCCTATTTATAATATATATATACCTATATATATACATTATAAATATAAACACTTATATTAGTTTTAGAAAGATAAATCTTCCCAATTTAAAATTGTTAGAAAAGATATTCCCTAATTAAAATGATATTAGTTTTTCAAAAGAAATAAACTTGCCAATTAAATATTATTATCCTTTTAAAATGAATAAACTTGTCAATTTTATAAAATAAAATCAACAAATCAATTTAATTATTAATAAAGATTATTAAATTGATATTGCCAAATTTCCGGGATATCACATTCCTCCCCCCTTAAAATAATTTCGTCCCCGAAATTTAAAAGCAAAGATAATTTAATAACCCAGCAAAATTTTTATTTTTAAACAGCAACCATACATATCAATCATATTCTATCAACCATAGCAAACATATTAACCAAACAAATTTAACTATCCAGTTCAAAATTCTGGATAGAATTTTCTTGAGTTTCCCCAAGTATATATATATACCGGAATACTCGTTCTACAGGATTTTAACTAACTATCTACTATAATCTAGAACTCCTTCCCATCTAGATCACAAATCTGAACAAAATATCAGACTAAACTCAAAACCATCCCAACTACCAAATCCTTCTGAACTGCTGATTTCATCACTCGATGAATCATACACATATTTCTCAGAGATATGTGAAATAAAATGAATTCCAGTTATCCGAACTAGCAACTCAATCTTGGGGATCTAATTTCCAGAGAACACAGAAAACTCAAAATACATCCGAAGCTAGCTTCCCAACCTTACCAAATTTTAATCTCCTTTGATTGGAGAAAACTTAAACAATATCCAATTTTCAACTTTAAATTCCAAATTCCATCAATTCTTAACTGCATAACTCTCCTAACGATCCTGAGTCATTTCATCCTTCCTGATCAGCTTAGCTCTTGCTGATACCTCTTGAAATAATCTAGACCAACATCAAACCAATTTCTGGATTCTTCTCAACAAAATGGTTCTTCCAAAAATCACTGAAATCCAGGACACAACTCTACTCCACAACATTAGAGCACTTCGAACTACTTCTTCTTTCTGGCATAGTCAAACAGTTGTACTTGATAACCTTACTTCCAGATTCTAAAAATTCCTTCACACTTGGAGTTACACTTGAATTTCCTATAGAAATCCTTTACTCCAAGAAAATTACAACTCCCGGTTGCTCCCACTCTAGAATAGTTGCTATCTTGCTTTCGCTGTACAACTCTGATCTGGAATAGATGAGAATGCCATCGGAGAAACTCGAGCACAAACTTGATCATCCAAAGTTCATCAGACCATAAAATCTTAGCGACTCCATTCCATTTGGTCAGAAACATCTCGCAGAAACTTCTCCAGAAAAACTCGGTGTGATCAATCCCTTTCCAAAGAATTCTGAGCTGCTTCACCAAATTCTTCTCTCAGAGACATCCTTCTACTAAGCTGAACTTCCGGTAACTTCATGAATCAAGTCGATACGGAATCTCAATCTTCAATAACCAAAAAAATACTCGAACAATCGCAAGTCACTTTTGCGATCAACCCGGTCCAGTATCCAAAGATACTATTCTCTCTTATCAAATCAGAACAGCTTATACTTAACTATCCAATTCATCGAAGAAATGTATTCACTCTGTTGCTTCTGGACTCCATCTCTAGAAAAACTGCTCAGACAGAAACTTCTTGCCAAACACAGAATACTCCGAGCTGCACTGCTGCCACAGATGCCAAAGACTTCTTATCCGAAACTCCTTGAGAAACTCGGACTTCAAAGCAAATAGAAACACCCCGCTGGACTCAGCCACAACACCGAAACAGACCTACTTCCTTAAACTTTGCTCCAGAAGAAACATCTTCAGAAACATCCATAGTCACTGTGTCTCACCACACAGCTACTACTTCTTGAAGTTGCCAAAATACCATCACTCGCTTCTGCTCTCTGACAGATATAACTCTATACATCCAACTTCAAAGATAAACTCTGAACTTTAACAGTTCCTTCGGAGATCGGTGAAATCCTACACCTCAGCAAAGCTCACTCGAGACGGTATTAGATCTACAGTCTCGTCAGATATACTTCCAACCTCAACACTCAAATTCCAACCATTGATAGTCGTGTTACACACACCACCACCTTATCTACCTTTATAACTTATATTGGAAAACCCGAACAGGTAACCCAACAAATAGGTAGAAATACATAAATATATATATTTAAAATGATACTTTTTATATAGAAATTATATCTGGGTAAAATTATTTCATTTACCTCTTTAAAACAATATTGTGTCCGTTGACCTGGTCTAAGTGTTTAGAGATCCCTGTCAATAACGTTAGCTACTCGTATTGACCAGAATCCATATACCACTCAACCGATCAATTAACACAATATAAAACCATTTTTATATAACTAACAATTACGCGCTCTCGTATATATATACACTCAGACTCAAACAGGTTGCTACAGATCCTGTCTCTAATGAACAATCCTTCCGAACCTAGGTATTCACTCAACCTAGTGTTCTGATATTCACTTAACCAAAAGCTTAGGTATTCGCTTAACCTATGCTCTGATACCAACTGTAACGACCCGACTTTTTCTCCACAGAAAGTCGCATCGTTAATAAGAAAGAAAGGGGTAGAAAATAGAAAAGAAGAGAAGAAAGAAAGAAACAACAACAACGATCTCACAGCGGAACGAATAAATTATATTAATAACATATACTATTACATAGTATACAACACTTTACAGAGTTACACAGCATATACATCACTTACTAGACAGTTATAACATCTGTCTAGACATTACAACTCAATACACTACAGAGATACAGACACAGCGGAACTACTATATATATCTACAACGCTGAAGCCTCCTGCTCCATTGCTCCTCCACAATTCGTCAAAGCTAAACCTGAATCCCTTGGCTACTCGTAAAAATTTGAGTACCCAAGAGTTTATAAAACAAAAATAAACACTTGGGTCAGACATGGGTCTGGTGTGAGTAAACGGTTAGATGGCTTAACTTTGAAAATTTTTGAAAACAAAAGTATCACGTAAGACTCCCCACAAATAAATATGGGTAAGTTTTTACCTTACGCTAACTAAAACGTTTGATAGGAAATCTGATTGTATTATAATAGGGTCTAGGGTTTTCAAGTAAAATACAGAAATAGCTGAAATGCTTACATCTCACATTCCAACATAGTCGGACACAACTAATACGTACGGCACTTATTGGAGTTTGGATTCCATACAATGGCAGGGCTACTGGGGTACCGCCCGTCACAGTACGTGGCCTAGATCACCGTACCGAGGAGTACGCCCGCTCCTCTGCAACACAAAGCCGGAACCATCCCTTACTGGATAATTCCGAACAAGACAATCCCGTAGTTGGCGCGACCAACCACACACTAAGCCGAATAAAAGAAAAGGGACCTCTAGACAGGGATCTATCTTGCTCTCAGTGGGTGCTACCCACGAAGCCTTGCTGCACCTCCCCTGTTTTAGCCATTCCCGGTTGATGAGGCTTGAGGTTACGATTACCTTTAATCAGAACATATCACTTAGAATGCTCATCGTCCGCCTGATGATGTGCTGAAAGCATTCAATCCATACAAGTTCGTTCCGGGTTCGAACGAAACCGAAGGCATTATCTCGTTACACTCGTTTTGGAATCACCCTCAGAGTTAACGACAATAACCCTTGCACTCTGAATCTTCATCTTCACTTGAGATTCACGACCTATCGTTAATTTGGATCGATGTGGTATTCGGGTCTCCAGACCTGGAATACCGGTATACGGAAACCCGATCCCGGTCTCATCGAAATCCAAAACGTATCTTTTAAGGCCAAGTTGTTTAAAGGTTTAAACAATTTAACTTATCTATACAGATAGATAATTCACAAGTCACAATTGGTAATCACATTATCATTTAAACAGATGATTCATAACCAAATAGGTAATCCATATCAACATCACAATAGTTAATCTATATTACCATCATAATGCAACCAAGCATTCATACCACACAACATTACTTATCTCATTTCTGAGATTACATCCATTCAAGACAATCAATGTCATCCATTCTTATATAAGCAATGATTTACTTAATCACAACATAATTAATTTAAAATGAATTAAATTAACTATCTCTATCTTTAATTAATTTAAAATGAATTAAATTAATTTCCTCATTTCTTAATTAATTTAAAATTAATTAAATTAATTACTTCATTATAAATCTTACTTATATAATTATTAATTAATTACAAATAAATTAATTAATCTTCCTCTAATTATCTACTTTAATTAATCACCTTGATTAATTATACTTTAATTACATTTAAGTAATTATCCTTAATTAATTTCACAAATTAATTATTCTTAATCCAATACAGTAATTAACTTTTAATCACTTCATTAATTAATTAATTAATTACCTCATCTCTTAATTAATTACAATTAATCACTTATCATTTGATTAATTAATCTTAATTAATCAACTCTTAATCACATCATTAATTATAAACTAATGATCCTTAATTATATCTTTAATTATTTATTAATTACATTAAGTAATTAACCTTTAATTAAACCATAATTTATTAATCATCTTTGATTAATCTAACTCAGTAATTAACTTCCTTTAATTACTTCCATTAATTAATTACCTTTTTATTAATTATTTTCATAAAATAATTATCCTCTAATTATTTTATTAAATAACTTCCCTTTTACTTAATTACATTCAGTAATTATTCCTTAATTACTTCATCAAGTAATTATACTAAATTTATTTATAAATGATTATCTCTAATAAATCACAAATTAATTAACTTAACTTAATCATTTAATTTAATTAAATGATTCTTAACTTACTATATTAAAGATTCTTAATTAAGAACTATTATCCTAATTTAATCAATTATTTACCAATAACACTTGATAATTAAAATAATTTAATTATCTAAATTTCCTTTTCAAATTTAATTAACTTTAATTAAATCAACATTCTAAATACTTAAGACAAATCCTTATTTAAATTGATTACTAAATCTTAATCAATAAACCTTAATTAATTTAAAATATAAGATTTTAGAAATCAATTAATAATCAACACATTTCAGATTAAACCTTCAAATCTTTAAATTTTTCCAAAGTTATTAAATATAATTAAATACAAATTTATTTCAAAATCTACTTATTTTATTTTGAAACTTAATATTATAAAATATATAAACTTGTTTAACTTTTGTTTAAACTCAGAAAATATTATGAAACAAAATTTCTTTTGTTTCAAATTTAAAAACATTTCTTGGATTTTCTTAAAATCTGCCTTTACTAACAACCCGAGTAAAAGTTTAGCAAACTCGAAGTAACACTTGAGCAAAAACTTCAGAAACCCGAAGGTTCTCTCGCGTCAAAACCTACTTCACCCTGCTTCGAGAAAAACTCGATAAATCACGAACGAACACCCGAGCACCAGCTTTCTTCCCCAACCCCTCGTTCCCAGATGCACAGACTTGCTCGTGCACGTGCACGCTACGGCTGGACGTCGACGAACTTCATTCAGTGCTCCGGCAAGTCAGACTTCATCACCTCATCACGTTCGACAATTCCAAACTTCTCGATTCGATCGAGATTCAACTTCGACCATTTCGAACCCAACAGTTAAAACAATCACCATCAGACAATCAACTCGCCACGGCAACCCAAGCTTCGAGACCACCCACGATTCCCATCGTAGCTGCGCCACAACCTCCAGAACCTACGTCCCAAGTGCGATCAACTCCGGTTGTCCTTCGTTGCCGTGAAATCCATATGAACATCACGAGAAAAGCAGGGTCTTAAACCCTAACTTGATCAATTTCAGCCACCACGATCATCAATAAAATACCAAACTATTTTTCTGATGATTGCCATTGTCCCATTCACCTTCATGCTCACCCTCGATGGCCATCTCATCGTCGTTCGCCATGAATCGACCAAAATGCCCAAAACAGAAAATCCCAAAATCCTCTTCAATTACCAATCTAAAAATCTTGATATATACACTAAAATTCATAGTTTTCATCCTCGAATTCATTTATGCAAACCAAATCTGTAATTTAATTAGTTGATTCCTGACATAAAAATGTATTCACTGTTATTCATAAGATTTCCAGGCAAATAATTTATAGAAAATTCCATATCTTATTTCCAGTAGCGATATTTTATGATTTTAAACATTTCTCATTTACAACTAAATGGCTAACAGTGATTAGATGATGAGATATAGATTTAAAAAGAAAATCAAACTCTGTAAAATATTCAGAGTTCATATATTAATTTTTCACAGGCAGTAAATACTTATATACATGCATGCATCCATTTCAATTCAAATATTAAGGCTATCACATGAATTTTATTCACATAACAAAGTGGAGACAAGATTTTAAAACTGTTTTTTTTTTAAACTTAAGTTTACTCACTGTTATTTAAAACAGAGGCTTATGTAAACTACAGACATTCAAAAAAATGTATAATTCAAACATGCATCCAATTTAACTCAAGTATTCAGATAACAGGAAGATGTTCATTCACAAGAACAAGTAGAAATCCAAGATTAAAACTGTTTTTAAAAATCCATTTACTCACCAAGGAACAGAGAGCAGAAAACACTACAGGCTGATGGTTTCCAGACTTGTCCCAGATTTTAAACTTGATTTTGAACTTCCTTTCTTTAGTTGAATTTGAATCTTGATGTTGATCTTTGAATTTAATTGCTTGTTGATTGATTTAGAACTGCTACTGAATTGCCTTTGATCTCCTTTAAGTTTGCATTAGAATTTCCAGTTTTTACATTTCTTCTTTGCAATTTGATTTCAGGTTTCATCCTTCTTTGCATTTTTAGATTCGAATTTCTTTTGGTTGAGAAAAGAAGAAAAGATAATCTTAAAACTGAAAAGAGAAAAACAGATTTTTCTTCTTTTATTTATAATAATTTTAAATTAAATTATCAAGAGAATTGACACTTGTCCCCTTAATACTCTACTTTGCTTACACATATGCTATTAAATTTACAAATGTTTTTACCAAGTATTAAAATGTTTACAAGTGTTAATCTTGTTTTAATTAATTTACAAGTATTAATTCCTTTTTATTTTAATATATTTAAATCCTACATGTATATTAAAAAAAAATATCTATATGTATAAAAATGTATTTATCCATTTATAAATAAGCTTTAAGATTTCTATATAAATATACAAGTGTAAAAAACTATTATTTATAATAACTTATGCTTTAATCAAATACATATAACATATTTATAAATGCTTGAGAAATTAAGTTTAACTTAATATATATATTTTTACAAATCAGTTTATCTTATATTTGAATATTACAAGAGAAAAGATTATTAAAACAAATAAACTTCTTAATTTAAACCTTATTTAAACTTAAGCTTACATATAATTTTTTTTTTATAAGAAATTATTCTTGTTATTTAAATTATAAATATCACTTTCAAAAGTATTAAGTCAAATTATAAATTTCCAAATTACAAATTATATAAATATTAAAGTTTGAAAATACTTTACTAAATTCAAATCATTACCTTTCCATTTCACTATATACAAATATATATATATTCTAAATGAAAATATTTTTAACATTAGCTTTGATAATTACTATATTGAATTTAATACATAACTTCAAATATATATATATATACATATATATTATAATTTGAAAACTTATCCTTTTATTAAATTAAAGATTCCCTATTTATAATATATATATACCTATATATATACATTATAAATATAAACACTTATATTAGTTTTAGAAAGATAAATCTTCCCAATTTAAAATTGTTAGAACAGATATTCCCTAATTAAAATGATATTAGTTTTTCAAAAGAAATAAACTTGCCAATTAAATATTATTATCCTTTTAAAATGAATAAACTTGTCAATTTTATAAAATAAAATCAACAAATCAATTTAATTATTAATAAAGATTATTAAATTGATATTGCCAAATTTCCGGGATATCACATTCCTCCCCCCTTAAAATAATTTCGTCCCCGAAATTTAAAAGCAAAGATAATTTAATAACCCAGCAAAATTTTTATTTTTAAACAGCAACCATACATATCAATCATATTCTATCAACCATAGCAAACATATTAACCAAACAAATTTAACTATCCAGTTCAAAATTCTGGATAGAATTTTCTTGAGTTTCCCCAAGTATATATATATATCGGAATACTCGTTCTACAGGATTTTAACTAACTATCTACTATAATCTAGAACTCCTTCCCATCTAGATCACAAATCTGAACAAAATATCAGACTAAACTCAAAACCATCCCAACTACCAAATCCTTCTGAACTGCTGATTTCATCACTCGATGAATCGTACACATATTTCTCAGAGATATGTGAAATAAAATGAATTCCAGTTATCCGAACTGGCAACTCAATCTTGGGGATCTAATTTCCAGAGAACACAGAAAACTCAAAATACATCCGGAGCTAGCTTCCCAACCTTACCAAATTTTAATCTCCTTTGATTGGAGAAAACTTAAACAATATCCAATTTTCAACTTTAAATTCCAAATTCCATCAATTCTTAACTGCATAACTCTCCTAACGATCCTGAGTCATTTCATCCTTCCTGATCAGCTTAGCTCTTGCTGATACCTCTTGAAATAATCTAGACCAACATCAAACCAATTTATGGATTCTTCTCAACAAAATGGTTCTTCCAAAAATCACTGAAATCCAGGACACAACTCTACTCCACAACATTAGAGCACTTCGAACTACTTCTTCTTTCTGGCATAGTCAAACAGTTGTACTTGATAACCTTACTTCCAGATTCTAAAAATTCCTTCACACTTGGAGTTACACTTGAATTTCCTATAGAAATCCTTTACTCCAAGAAAATTACAACTCCCGGTTGCTCCCACTATAGAATAGTTGCTATCTTGCTTTCGCTGTACAACTCTGATCTGGAATAGATGAGAATGCCATCGGAGAAACTCGAGCACAAACTTGATCATCCAAAGTTCATCAGACCATAAAATCTTAGCGACTCCATTCCATTTGGTCAGAAACATCTCGCAGAAACTTCTCCAGAAAAACTCGGTGTGATCAATCCCTTTCCAAAGAATTCTGAGCTGCTTCACCAAATTCTTCTCTCGGAGACATCCTTCTACTAAGCTGAACTTCCGGTAACTTCATGAATCAAGTCGATACGGAATCTCAATCTTCAATAACCAAAAAAATACTCGAACAATCGCAAGTCACTTTTGCGATCAACCCGGTCCAGTATCCAAAGATACTATTCTCTCTTATCAAATCAGAACAGCTTATACTTAACTATCCAATTCATCGAAGAAATGTATTCACTCTGTTGCTTCTGGACTCCATCTCTAGAAAAACTGCTCAGACAGAAACTTCTTGCCAAACACAGAATACTCCGAGCTGCACTGCTGCCACAGATGCCAAAGACTTCTTATCCGAAACTCCTTGAGAAACTCGGACTTCAAAGCAAACAGAAACACCCCGCTGGACTCAGCCACAACACCGAAACAGACCTACTTCCTTAAACTTTGCTCCAGAAGAAACATCTTCAGAAACATCCATAGTCACTGTGTCTCACCACACAGCTACTACTTCTTGAAGTTGCCAAAATACCATCACTCGCTTCTGCTCTCTGACAGATATAACTCTATACATCCAACTTCAAAGATAAACTCTGAACTTTAACAGTTCCTTCGAAGATCGGTGAAATCCTACACCTCAGCAAAGCTCACTCGAGACGGTATTAGATCTACAGTCTCGTCAGATATACTTCCAACCTCAACACTCAAATTCCAACCATTGATAGTCGTGTTACACACACCACCACCTTATCTACCTTTATAACTTATATTGGAAAACCCGAACAGGTAACCCAACAAATAGGTAGAAATACATAAATATATATATTTAAAATGATACTTTTTATATAGAAATTATATCTGGGTAAAATTATTTCATTTACCTCTTTAAAACAATATTGTGTCCGTTGACCTGGTCTAAGTGTTTAGAGATCCCTGTCAATAACGTTAGCTACTCGTATTGACCAGAATCCATATACCACTCAACCGATCAATTAACACAATATAAAACCATTTTTATATAACTAACAATTACGCGCTCTCGTATATATATACACTCAGACTCAAACAGGTTGCTACAGATCCTGTCTCTAATGAACAATCCTTCCGAACCTAGGTATTCACTCAACCTAGTGTTCTGATATTCACTTAACCAAAAGCTTAGGTATTCGCTTAACCTATGCTCTGATACCAACTGTAACGACCCGACTTTTTCTCCACAGAAAGTCGCATCGTTAATAAGAAAGAAAGGGGTAGAAAATAGAAAAGAAGAGAAGAAAGAAAGAAACAACAACAACGATCTCACAGCGGAACGAATAAATTATATTAATAACATATACTATTACATAGTATACAACACTTTACAGAGTTACACAGCATATACATCACTTACTAGACAGTTATAACATCTGTCTAGACATTACAACTCAATACACTACAGAGATACAGACACAGCGGAACTACTATATATATCTACAACGCTGAAGCCTCCTGCTCCATTGCTCCTCCACAATTCGTCAAAGCTAAACCTGAATCCCTTGGCTACTCGTAAAAATTTGAGTACCCAAGAGTTTATAAAACAGAAATAAACACTTGGGTCAGACATGGGTCTGGTGTGAGTAAACGGTTAGATGGCTTAACTTTGAAAATTTTTGAAAACAAAAGTATCACGTAAGACTCCCCACAAATAAACATGGGTAAGTTTTTTCCTTACGCTAACTAAAACGTTTGATAGGAAATCTGATTGTATTATAATAGGGTCTAGGGTTTTCAAGTAAAATACAGAAATAGCTGAAATGCTTACATCTCACATTCCAACATAGTCGGACACAACTAATACGTACGGCACTTATTGGAGTTTGGATTCCATACAATGGCAGGGCTACTGGGGTACCGCCCGTCACAGTACGTGGCCTAGATCACCGTACCGAGGAGTACGCCCGCTCCTCTGCAACACAAAGCCGGAACCATCCCTTACTGGATAATTCCGAACAAGACAATCCCGTAGTTGGCGCGACCAACCACACACTAAGCCGAATAAAAGAAAAGGGACCTCTAGACAGGGATCTATCTTGCTCTCAGTGGGTGCTACCCACGAAGCCTTGCTGCACCTCCCCTGTTTTAGCCATTCCCGGTTGATGAGACTTGAGGTTACGATTACCTTTAATCAGAACATATCACTTAGAATGCTCATCGTCCGCCTGACGATGTGCTGAAAGCATTCAATCCATACAAGTTCGTTCCGGGTTCGAACGAAACCGAAGGCATTATCTCGTTACACTCGTTTTGGAATCACCCTCAGAGTTAACGACAATAACCCTTGCACTCTGAATCTTCATCTTCACTTGAGATTCACGACCTATCGTTAATTTGGATCGATGTGGTATTCGGGTCTCCAGACCTGGAATACCGGTATACGGAAACCCGATCCCGGTCTCATCGAAATCCAAAACGTATCTTTTAAGGCCAAGTTGTTTAAAGGTTTAAACAATTTAACTTATCTATACAGATAGATAATTCACAAGTCACAATTGGTAATCACATTATCATTTAAACAGATGATTCATAACCAAATAGGTAATCCATATCAACATCACAATAGTTAATCTATATTACCATCATAATGCAACCAAGCATTCATACCACACAACATTACTTATCTCATTTCTGAGATTACATCCATTCAAGACAATCAATGTCATCCATTCTTATATAAGCAATGATTTACTTAATCACAACATAATTAATTTAAAATGAATTAAATTAACTATCTCTATCTTTAATTAATTTAAAATGAATTAAATTAATTTCCTCATTTCTTAATTAATTTAAAATTAATTAAATTAATTACTTCATTATAAATCTTACTTATATAATTATTAATTAATTACAAATAAATTAATTAATCTTCCTCTAATTATCTACTTTAATTAATCACCTTGATTAATTATACTTTAATTACATTTAAGTAATTATCCTTAATTAATTTCACAAATTAATTATTCTTAATCCAATACAGTAATTAACTTTTAATCACTTCATTAATTAATTAATTAATTACCTCATCTCTTAATTAATTACAATTAATCACTTATCATTTGATTAATTAATCTTAATTAATCAACTCTTAATCACATCATTAATTATAAACTAATGATCCTTAATTATATCTTTAATTATTTATTAATTACATTAAGTAATTAACCTTTAATTAAACCATAATTTATTAATCATCTTTGATTAATCTAACTCAGTAATTAACTTCCTTTAATTACTTCCATTAATTAATTACCTTTTTATTAATTATTTTCATAAAATAATTATCCTCTAATTATTTTATTAAATAACTTCCCTTTTACTTAATTACATTCAGTAATTATTCCTTAATTACTTCATCAAGTAATTATACTAAATTTATTTATAAATGATTATCTCTAATAAATCACAAATTAATTAACTTAACTTAATCATTTAATTTAATTAAATGGTTCTTAACTTACTATATTAAAGATTCTTAATTAAGAACTATTATCCTAATTTAATCAATTATTTACCAATAACACTTGATAATTAAAATAATTTAATTATCTAAATTTCCTTTTCAAATTTAATTAACTTTAATTAAATCAACATTCTAAATACTTAAGACAAATCCTTATTTAAATTGATTACTAAATCTTAATCAATAAACCTTAATTAATTTAAAATATAAGATTTTAGAAATCAATTAATAATCAACACATTTCAGATTAAACCTTCAAATCTTTAAATTTTTCCAAAGTTATTAAATATAATTAAATACAAATTTATTTCAAAATCTACTTATTTTATTTTGAAACTTAATATTATAAAATATATAAACTTGTTTAACTTTTGTTTAAACTCAGAAAATATTACGAAACAAAATTTCTTTTGTTTCAAATTTAAAAACATTTCTTGGATTTTCTTAAAATCTGCCTATACTAACAACCCGAGTAAAAGTTTAGCAAACTCGAAGTAACACTCGAGCAAAAACTTCAGAAACCCGAAGGTTCTCTCGCGTCAAAACCTACTTCACCCTGCTTCGAGAAAAACTCGATAAATCACGAACGAACACCCGAGCACCAGCTTTCTTCCCCAACCCCTCGTTCCCAAATGCACAGACTTGCTCGTGCACGTGCACGCTACGGCTGGACGTCGACGAACTTCATTCAGTGCTCCGGCAAGTCAGACTTCATCACCTCATCACGTTCGACAATTCCAAACTTCTCGATTCGATCGAGATTCAACTTCGACCATTTCGAACCCAACAGTTAAAACAATCACCATCAGACAATCAACTCGCCACGGCAACCCAAGCTTCGAGACCACCCACGATTCCCATCGTAGCTGCGCCACAACCTCCAGAACCTACGTCCCAAGTGCGATCAACTCCGGTTGTCCTTCGTTGCCGTGAAATCCATATGAACATCACGAGAAAAGCAGGGTCTTAAACCCTAACTTGATCAATTTCAGCCACCACGATCATCAATAAAATACCAAACTATTTTTCTGATGATTGCCATTGTCCCATTCACCTTCATGCTCACCCTCGATGGCCATCTCATCGTCGTTCGCCATGAATCGACCAAAATGCCCAAAACAGAAAATCCCAAAATCCTCTTCAATTACCAATCTAAAAATCTTGATATATACACTAAAATTCATATTTTTCATCCTCGAATTCATTTATGCAAACCAAATCTGTAATTTAATTAGTTGATTCCTGACATAAAAATGTATTCACTGTTATTCATAAGATTTCCAAGCAAATAATTTATAGAAAATTCCATATCTTATTTCCAGTAGCGATATTTTATGATTTTAAACATTTCTCATTTACAACTAAATGGCTAACAGTGATTAGATGATGAGATATAGATTTAAAAAGAAAATCAAACTCTGTAAAATATTCAGAGTTCATATATTAATTTTTCACAGGCAGTAAATACTTATATACATGCATGCATCCATTTCAATTCAAATATTAAGGCTATCACATGAATTTTATTCACATAACAAAGTGGAGACAAGATTTTAAAACTGTTTTTTTTTTAACTTAAGTTTACTCACTGTTATTTAAAACAGAGGCTTATGTAAACTACAGACATTCAAAAAAATGTATAATTCAAACATGCATCCAATTTAACTCAAGTATTCAGATAACAGGAAGATGTTCATTCACAAGAACAAGTAGAAATCCAAGATTAAAACTGTTTTTAAAAATCCATTTACTCACCAAGGAACAGAGAGCAGAAAACACTACAGGCTGATGGTTTCCAGACTTGTCCCAGATTTTAAACTTGATTTTGAACTTCCTTTCTTTAGTTGAATTTGAATCTTGATGTTGATCTTTGAATTTAATTGCTTGTTGATTGATTTAGAACTGCTACTGAATTGCCTTTGATCTCCTTTAAGTTTGCATTAGAATTTCCAGTTTTTACATTTCTTCTTTGCAATTTGATTTCAGGTTTCATCCTTCTTTGCATTTTTAGATTCGAATTTCTTTTGGTTGAGAAAAGAAGAAAAGATAATCTTAAAACTGAAAAGAGAAAAACAGATTTTTCTTATTTTATTTATAATAATTTTAAATTAAATTATCAAGAGAATTGACACTTGTCCCCTTAATACTCTACTTTGCTTACACATATGCTATTAAATTTACAAATGTTTTTACCAAGTATTAAAATGTTTACAAGTGTTAATCTTGTTTTAATTAATTTACAAGTATTAATTCCTTTTTATTTTGATATATTTAAATCCTACATGTATATTAAAAAAAAATATCTATATGTATAAAAATGTATTTATCCATTTATAAATAAGCTTTAAGATTTCTATATAAATATACAAGTGTGAAAAACTATTATTTATAATAACTTATGCTTTAATCAAATACATATAACATATTTATAAATGCTTGAGAAATTAAGTTTAACTTAATATATATATTTTTACAAATCAGTTTATCTTATATTTGAATATTACAAGAGAAAAGATTATTAAAACAAATAAACTTCTTAATTTAAACCTTATTTAAACTTAAGCTTACATATAATTTTTTTTTTATAAGAAATTATTCTTGTTATTTAAATTATAAATATCACTTTCAAAAGTATTAAGTCAAATTATAAATTTCCAAATTACAAATTATATAAATATTAAAGTTTGAAAATACTTTACTAAATTCAAATCATTACCTTTCCATTTCACTATATACAAATATATATATATTCTAAATGAAAATATTTTTAACATTAGCTTTGATAATTACTATATTGAATTTAATACATAACTTCAAATATATATATATATACATATATATTATAATTTGAAAACTTATCCTTTTATTAAATTAAAGATTCCCTATTTATAATATATATATACCTATATATATACATTATAAATATAAACACTTATATTAGTTTTAGAAAGATAAATCTTCCCAATTTAAAATTGTTAGAAAAGATATTCCCTAATTAAAATGATATTAGTTTTTCAAAAGAAATAAACTTGCCAATTAAATATTATTATCCTTTTAAAATGAATAAACTTGTCAATTTTATAAAATAAAATCAACAAATCAATTTAATTATTAATAAAGATTATTAACTTGATATTGCCAAATTTCCGGGATATCACAGAAACAAATCAGGCTAAGTGTCTCTAATCCTGCTCTTAGTTTCCCAAGTACAGTCTTTTCGTCTCTTATCATCATAACATTTCTGCCTAGACTGAGCTTCCTCCGTTCTAGCTCGAACTAACTCAATCTTTTCAGTAGCTTCTCTAGCCAAATCCGGACCAAGAACCAACCTATCCTCGGTCTCTAACTAACAAACTGGAGATTTGCATGGCCTTCCATACAAAACTTCAAATGGTGCCATCCCTATACTACCCCGATAACTGTTGTTATACGAAAACTCGACTAAGTGTAGATAGTCCTCCCATGATCCTCCAAAATCTAGCACACAAGCTCGTAACAAATCTTCTAAGACTTTGTTAACTCTTTCCGTTTTCCCATCGGTCTGTGGATGGTAAGCGGTACTCATCTTGAGCTTAGTTCCCAAAATCTCCTGTAGACTCATCCAGAACTTGCTAGTGAATAAGGAATCCCTATCACTTACTATACTACTAGGAATTCCATGTAGTCTAACTACATTCTTCATAAATAACTTAGCCAAAACAGGTGCCGTCTGGGTTAACTTAACTGGAATAAAATGGGCACTCTTGGTCAATCTATCCACTATGACCCATATACTTTCATTTCCTCCATTTGATCTTGGAAACCCGTCTATAAAATCCATTGAGATCAAATCCCACTTTCATACTGGAATATCTAAAGGCTGATGTAACCCACTTGGTTTCTGATGTTCGGATTTTACTTGTTGGCAGTTCAAACACTGCTTCACCCATAAGCTTACATCCCTCTTCATACCTTCCCAGAAGAAACTCCTCTTCATATCCTGATACATCTTAGTTCCTCCCGGGTGAATAGTGAACTTAGAACGATGGCATTCTCCAAGAACTTCCTTCCTAATGTTTCCCACATTCGGAACACATAACCTTCCTTTCTTCCTCAACCACCCATTCCAGTCGAGACTAAAATCTTTCACGTCATCGCTTTCAGTTCCATCCTTTAACCTTCTGATCCGTTCTACTAATATTGGATCCTCCATCTATTTAGAAGCAATCTTTTCGATCATCACTGGTCGAACTTCTAAACATGACAACATAACCGTTACCTTACTAGATCTAGCTTTAGATATCCATTGTACCCTACATGTCGTCAATGCTTCCAAATATTTCCACTCAGCTATCATTGCCAACACTACATTTTGATGTTTTCTACTAAGTGCATCCGTAACCTTGTTGCCTTTTCCAAGGGTGTGCTCAATTCCAAAGTCATAAGTGACTAAAAACTCTAACCACCTTTGCTATCTCATATTCAACTCCTTCTAAGAGAATAAATACCTCAAAGACTTATGATCTATATATAACTCAAATATTTCTCCCAAAAGGTAATGTCTCCACACCTTTAATGTAAAAGTTAACGCAGCTAATTCCAAATCATGCGTTGGATATCTAACCTCATGCGGTCTAAGCTGTCGAGATGCATAGGCAATCACTTTACCTCTTTGCATTGACACAGCTCCTTACACAGTTCCACATGTATCCGTATATACCACTAAATCCTGATTCCTTTCTAGAACAACTAACACAGGTGCATTAGTCAATAAGTGCTTCAATCCTTGGAATGCGTCTTCACACTTATTGGTCCAAATGAACTTCACATCCTTTCGTGTTAGCTTGGTCATCGATGACGTTATCTGTGAAAAATCCTTTATGAATCTCCGGTAATACCACGCTAATCCAAGAAAACTCTTTATCTCAGTCAATGTCTCGAGTCTCTTCCAATTATTCACTGCTTCAATCTTAGCCAGATCTACAAACAACCCTTTCTCTAAGACTACATGACCAAGAAACTTCACTTCCTCCAGAAATGACACTTCGAAAATTCACCTTTAGCTGATGCTGCCTCAACGTCTCAAGCACCACTTTAAGATGAACTTCATGCTCTCTTTCATCTTTAGAGTATATCAAAATATCGTCTATGAATACCAACACGAACCTATCCAAGTGCTTTCGGAAAGCACGGTTCATCAAATCTACAGAGAATGCTAGCGCATTGGTTAGTCCGAACGACATTACTAACCATTCGTATGATCCATATTTGGTCCTAAACGCCATCAAAATAATACTATCCTCTACTACCCTAAGCTGATGGAGCCCTGTCGCCAAATCCAACTGGAAAAATACCTTGAATCCACTCAACTGGTCGAAAAAACCAACAATTCTAGGTAACAGATATCGATTCTTTATCGTCTTCTCTGTCAACTTATGATAATCGATACATAACCTTTACGATCCGTCTGGCTTCTTCGCAAACACTACGGCTGCTCTCAAAGTCGAACTTCTTGGTTTGATAAAATTCTTGCCTTCCAAGTCCACCAACTGCACCTTTAACTTCCTCATCTCGGTAGGTGTCATCCTTCTTGGCGGTCTACTCACTGGTTCTGCCCTTGGTACCAAATCTATCTGAAACGCAATGGCTCGTTTCGGTGGCAATCCTACTATAGGTTCAAAGACATCTGTGAATTCCCTAACCATGAAAACTCGATCCAACTCGTCTTCTATCTCCATAACACCCAACAAAGCACTAACCTCACAACTAGGGTTTTCTATGGAGTATATAATTCGGTCACTACAATCAGGGTGTCTGAGCGATATTTTCCTATCCTGGTAAAATATCCTAGCATCGTACTTACTTAACCAATCCATACCCAAAATAATTCGAACCCTATGAAATCAAACACATGCAAACTGCAAACAAGGGTATGACCTAACAATTCAAACTCTAAGTGGTCACATTTCACCCTAAGAGTCGCATAACCTCCTAACGCATTTGCAACCCTTAAGGAAGTAACTACGTATGAGGGTTCTAGGTTAAGCTTATCTACCAAACAAAGAAATATAAAAGAATGCGATGCACCAGTATCAAACTGAACGCTAACTGACATACCACGAACCAAAAGCGAACCTCCCAACATAGCTTTTCCTTTTTCCTTTATTGTTGGCATTGAGATAGCTGGCTCCAATGCTAACACTTTACTCTTTCCATCCCTTGCTGGATCCTTGCACTGGTTCTTATAATGTTGGATTTGATTGCAGTTGAAGCATCTAATATTCTTTTTCCCGATCACTTTCTTTCCATCCCATGAGCGACATTCATTTGCGAAATGCCATTTATTTTCGCATTTATAGCGAACAACCTCTGCCTTTCCCTTCTTGGCAGCTCAACCCTTCTGAGCTCTTTTCTTGTGGAAAAACTTTCTTTTCTAACTCTGCCCCACTTGGACTTCCTTTGCAGAAAAGCAAGCATCTCCTCATGTCTCAAAGTCATCTCAACTACAACATCACATGGATCCCTGATATGAGGTAATGTAGCCAAAACATATTTAAATTTCCGACCCAAAACATATATAAAATGGCCGTAATTAATTTTAAACCCAATTATACATTTTCTTCACTAGAAAATTAATAATAAATCCACATTAAATCAAAAAATTATGAAATTTGAAACCCTACTCTGAAATATTATTTTTGACCTTATATAAATCACAAAGCATTTGAATGTCATTTAATAGGGTTTTCACATTAAAACTTATCACCAAATCCATATGAAATAACATAAATCATCAACAAGCATATATATATATATATATATACGTTTTAACAATCAAAACATGGCAAACATTTGCAAAATAATTCGGATCTCAATCTAAAACTGAAAACAATCATAACATGAGATGTAACCTATTATTCACCTTAGCTTTGTGATTAAGGAGTTGAGATTTGATCTATAATGGATTTGATTAATCTTCCTCTTGATCTTTCAGCTTTTCTTCTTCTAGCTTTTCCCTAATGGTGGCCGGCCTCACTTATTTTCACTACAAGAAAAACAATCTTTTATAGCGGCATATAGCCGCTATTAAACACAACTATAGCGGTTTGATAAACGCTGTATATCGACATGTTATAAAAAAGGATTGCACATTTATAACACAAAAAAAAACTGCTATAAAAGAGCATGATTTAATAGCATAAAGTTGCCGCTATAAAATAGTTATTCTATAGCGCCTATTTCGTGCTATACATCAACATGTTTATAATATATTCTACATCCATTTGCAGCATATATATACCACTATAAAATATGTAGATACAATAATGCCTATTTGCTGCTATCCTTTGACAGTAACCTCATACATTGCATTATCTTTTTATAGCACTCATGTCATATAGTTATAATACTTTTTAGGAGCTATGCTTTATTTTACTATATATCACTATTACATTTTAATAATAACAATCAAAATGAATCTTCTTTAAATAGATAACAATTTGAACAATGTATGAACGAAAAAAATATAATAATACGCAAATGCAACGCATATTCATGATAACAAAATAAAGTATCAACTAAAAAAAATAAGTTCGATACATGAGTTACCAAATTCAATACATATTCATGATAACAAAAGACAACATAGTTCAAAGTTAACGTCTACAAGTACCAAATGCATCACTAAGAACTTGAATTGCTCAAAGCCTTTCTTCATGCATGTCTTCGGTCATTGGTAGTACTTCCTGAAAATTCAGAACAATTTGAAAATAATTATATAAAACTCAACTGATATTTATGTAGACCGACTCACAACTAGTTTTAGGTAAACTCAAAGGTCTGGCCCTCAGAACACCATTCCTCCAACAAACTGCTAGGTAAAAAAAGCATCGGATCTCGGCTTGCATTATGACCGTGATTTCAAGCAACACTGAAATTTAGAGACCTTATCACTGACCTATAGTCTATAGTGTATTTTTAATACAGTAATATTATAGAACCAAAACCAAGTGATCTACAATAGAAATGGCTCTCTATCGTTATGATTTGGCAGAAGAAAATGGTTGGAACAGGAAAAAAATTATTTAATTTATGATGCAGACATAAAAGTAGATGGACATCATTCAACTGTCCTGGACCATGGTCCGAATGAGACTCTAAAATTTTTCATTTAAACAGCTAATCAATTTGACTTCTCTAAAGCGTTATCATGAGTTAATGTATAGAATTGTAATACGGCTCAAATGAACTAAACTAGGAGGCAGGAAACATGCACGAAGATTAGAAACGTACACAGTGATAAAGAAAAAAAATGCTAGGGTCATGCATTTGCAAGGTGAATTCTCTCCCACTGTTTGCAAGATTAGAAGCTTAGGGTAAGTCAAGGTGAATTCTCTCCCTCTGTTTGACAACCTGCCATGCATTTGCAAGAACTTTAAGATGCATATTTTTACTGGATATGCCTAAAGATGAAATATAAGATAACATACCTTAAAAAGATAAAAGCATCCACGGCCATAAGTTTCTTTGCACTTGCAAACCCACCCTAACCACATTGTAGTTGGTGCATTTTGGGATTACCTATAAAAAATTATTTACGAAATCTATTTTTTGAAAGATTAACATTTATATACACATTATAATAAAATGGTATGTAAATAGTTTCAAGAAATATATAGTGCCTACCTATAATAATAAATTTTACTTCTGTAATTTGAAATATTGGCACTAAATGAATACCACTGAAAGAAAATTAAACATGTTTTGTAGACTCAAAACTAAAAAATTTCCACAACTACATAACCAACAAAAGATATATTAATCCAATCTTTAAAAAACAAAAACTAGAGTTGAATGCTTACTTGGAAATAACATTGAATTGATGTTCGGCAGATGCCTCTAAACAGAGAAAGGCCTCCAAGACACAGTTGCTCCTTCATCTGTGGCAGTTTCAAAGACATGTTCAGCATCTATACATTACAGAATGGTGATATATGGTTGAATATATCTCCGTGGAGAAAAAAATAAAAGTTTTTTGAAAAATTACTAGAGAAATAACTAACAATGATTTGTCACCGTAATTTTGCATAGAAGAACGCATGCTATTAGAAATTAAACTTACTTCTGGACATTTGAAAATGATATGCAACATCAAACACCCTAGTGTATGCATTTTATCACCTACAGGCCTTATCCAAGATGAGTTTTGCCTAAATCGGTTTTTAAGAAACAATAAATGAGGAACAATGAATTTCTCAGAATCAGATCCAGAACACACTGCAGTAGTGAGTGGGTTGCAACATTGCAAAACAAAAGATAGATCAAGGCTAAATTAAAATATAATTTAAGTGACTGAAAATAATATACTATATTTCTCCCGGAAAGGCCGCTCTAATGGCTTCCAGATCTAGATCTGAAGATTAGGGTTTCTTCCCTTTTCTCCTTTCGATTTTTCCTAGTTTTCTTGTTTTCCTATGATATTTCTCTTTTCTTTGTCTTCACTGCTATCTCCTCAAACTGGACGGCACCATGGTATCTTTGCGAGATGATGAAGAATGGGAGGAGGTGAGAAGGAAAAGGGGCAAGGCTTTAGCGTCTTTGGGTCCTGTACAAAGGCTCAACCTGGGAGGGCAAAGACCGAGCAGATCTGGACCTTTTCCAGATCGGAACAAGGGGAAGAAGGTGCATGCGAACCTTGCAGGGCGGACTATGAAATCAACGAAGCAGAAAGGCTTGCTGCCTGGTAGCATCCCGAAAATCAAATTCACTGTCTCATAAAACGCTAAAAAGTTTTCGTACAGTGAGGTAGTGAAAGCAGGAGCGGTAGGGGATTTAGGTAATCTAGATCTTGAGTTTATTGAGCCTAAAGTAGCGAATGGTAAAAGGATTGGTTCCCTTTCCTCTGATGCTATCAAAGAAGCGGAGGGAGGCTGGGAGTTTTGCATTTTACTATATGTGGTAGGGTATAAACCATGGCTGAGAACTTTTGAGGGGTATGCCAATAGGGTTTGGGTTACAAAGAAAACGTTTTCTGTTCATTCAAGGAATAATGGTTTTTTTGTAGTGAGATTTGGCTCGGACGAGGATTGCAATAAGATTTTGAAATCAGGTCCTTGGTTTATGGACCGGAACTTGATCATTATGAAGAGATTGTCTCCAGACATGAGAACAGATAGAGATCTACTTACATCCTTGCCTATGTGGGTCAGACTTCCGGGTTTAAGTTTTAAACTATGGGGCAATAAGGCTATTAGCGCTTTAACAAGTACCATTGGAATTCCAATTAAGATGGATGAGGCCACGGAAACTAAATCTAGATTAGCCTATGCCAGAGTCCTGGTTGAGGTTAATGCTACTTATGGCATGCCCAACATTATAGAAGGTATGGATGACAATGGGTGGAGCTTTACTCAGGAAGTGGAATACAAGAATCCACCTCACATATGTGGTAAGTGCGTGTGTTTTGGTCATGTAACTGATGAATGCCCAATGACTAAGTCTTAGGTTACCAAATTGTCTCTAGATTCTAACTTTGATAAGGATAGCCCCGTGGTATAGAGTTTGGATGGCAATGTGGAAGGTGTAAGGGAGGAGGGCGGAACTGAGAATTCTATTGACCTTGTAAAGCAGTTGAATGGTGGATGCCCCAATGATTCTCCTAATGAAATCAGTAGGAACCCTGTGGAGGTGGTCTCTAATGTGGAGGTTTTGACTGAAACTTTACAGTCAGTAGTTTTTAAAGAAAACCAAAATTTAATTGTTGAATGCCTACCTAAGGAAGGGTCTCGGGATAGGCTACAGATAGTTTCTAAAGGATCGGAGACAGAATTGAGAGGAAAGTCTCTTTCTGAACAATACCAAACAGAAGTTATTCCCTCGGTACAGGTCGTAGAAGGAGCTGCATCCTCAGAAGAGCGCGGTGAGGGGGCAACTTCAGAAGTTTCAGAGTCAGAACCTGCCACCCGCACCGAGGTAGGAGTCAGTGAAGATTGCAACATTGCCCAACTAGCCAGGTCGGAAGTTCCTCCTGATCAAGGAACCTTAGTGCCTCTCTTTCTTGTGTCTCCAACTACCCCGGGAGCCAGAGATCCGAGTTTATCTCCTCCGAAGTCACCTTCGCCCCCACAAAACTATTCTCAAACGCCCTTCGTCATCATCGGAGTCTCCTTCAGTTCCTAAATCTTTATTTTCTAATAATATATTTATTGATGATTGTACAAGTAATAATGTTAATTGTAGATGAGGTACTGAAACTTGTATTGATTTACAGGTGCAGAATAATCTGGACCAGGATACAGGATCGGCAGAGAGGGTAGAGGAACAGAATACTTATGATAATGCAGACCTAATTCAGGATGCCCCTGTGGAACACCCTTCTCCTAATCTTCAAGGTATAGAGTTTGAGAACATTCAGAAGGATAAGCTTGTTCGTAAGAATCCCAAGTGGGTTCAGATGCTAGGTAATCTAACGGAAAACAAAGGGGAATCCTCCAGTAGTAGGTCATTGAGGACCCGCAATAACAAAGTTTTATAATGTCTATAGCTTGTTGGAATGTAAGAGGGTTTCATAACCCCAACAGAATGGGAGAAGTGAGAAAACTTATTGATAAGCACAAAATTAGTTGTTTCGGTGTTTTGGAAAATAAGCTGTTGTTGCCAGATATTTTGAAGTTGGAAAAAGCGTTGGATGACAAATGGAAAATAATTAGTAATGTCTCTTGTTATTTTAAGTGTAGGATTATGGTCTTCATTGACGGAGATTCTTGGATTTCAATTATATAAGCATGAGTGATCAACACATTTCCATTGAATTGATTAATACCTCAAAATTCAAATGTAATCTCACCTTTGTCTACGCTCATAATTTTGTTGCATTAATAAGTAGACTATGGAAGAATTTACAGGAGGATGCTATCAATATTTTTAGACCATGGCTTGTTCTTGGGGACTTTAATTGTATTCGCAGTCCCTCAGATAGAAAGGGAGGTAACCCAGTTAATTTTGGTAACTTGTTTGAACTAGATGATATGTCTACTCTTACTGGTCTTAATGAGATTAATATTAAAGGTTACGAATTTTCATGGTGGTCTGGTCCGAGTCGTAACATATTTTCCAAAATTGACAGAGTTTTTGCAAATCTAAACTGGATCAACTTATTTACAGACTTATCGGCTGAATATTTGCCTCCTTCTATGAGTGATCATAATGTAGTCCTAGTCTCGCTTTCTGCTAAGCCAAGGGTCAAGAATAGACCGTTCAGATATATGAACCATTGGTCTTTATGTGATCATTACTTTCCTCTGATTGAGAAACATTGGGTTTCTAATCATAAAGATAGACCTTTGTATCAAATCATTAGTATCCTCAAGAATATCAAGAGAGAGCTTAAGAGTTGGAGCGCTAAATCTCATGATACCAAACAAGAGGTTATTATACAGAGAGAGAATTGTTCAAGACTTCAGAAACTTCTGGAAAAATCTTATGATCACTGTTTGGCTATGGAATTTCAAATTGCCAAGACTAACCTGGAAATAGCACTCAAGAAAGAATTCCTGGATGCCAAACAAAAGGCTAAATGTGAATGGTTGATAATGGGTGATGAAGCTTCTTCTTTTTTCTATGCTAAAATGTCTAGTAAAAGAAGTAGAAAGCGGTTTACCAACATTGGTGTTGATGGGAAGGTAATTTCGGAAGATAAGTTTGTAGAATCGGCTATTTATTTCTACAAACGAATTTTTAACCTTCCATTATGTGATCAGTTTCCAGAGGTTATCTGTAAATCGATTATTTCTGATTATGGAGCTAATTTCTTGAACGATGGTATATCTTTGGAAGAAATTAGATTTGCTTTATGGGATATTAAAGATTCTACCTCTCCAGGTCCGGACGGTTTTAACTCGCTGTTTTTTAAAATTCATTGGAATCTTTCAAAAGACTTAATTTTCAAAACTTTGAATGATATTTTTCAAAAGGGTCTTATTATCAACGAGTGGAACCATACGTTTATACACCTGATTCCAAAAAAAGACCATTCCACATGTATCCAAGATTTTAGACCCATTGCCTGTTGTAATACCTTATATAAGGTTTTCACCAAAATCCTGTGTAACAGACTGGGTGTTTTTTTAGATAAGTTGGTGTCCCCGAATCAGACGGCTTTTATTAAAGGTAGATCAATAGGGGATGGTATTTTGTTTGCTCATGAAATTATCAGGGGTCTTGGTAGAAAGGATAATAAATATGTGTATTAAAGTTGATTTAAAGAAAGCATACGATTCGATAAATCGATCTTTTGTCATACATATGCTAATAAGCTTGGGTTTCCCAGATAAATGGGTGAGAATTATAGAAAATTTAATTAAGACTCCCGTGTTTTCTATTATTGCTAATGGTGAAGCGCATGGTTATTTCAAGAGTACTAATGGGCTTAGACAAGGTGACCCGCTTTCCCTTATACTTTTTACCCTGGTTATGGAATATTTTACTCTCCTGATGGAAGAAAAAGTCAGGGCTGGTCTTATTTCTCCAATTACAGATTTTGACAATAAATTGACTCACCTTATTTATGCTGATGACATTATTATTTTTACAAAAGCTAATGCTCATAATGCAATTGCTATTAGTGATGTGTTTAAGACCATGAAGAGGGTTACTGGCTTGGAGCTAAGCTTTGAGAAATCTAATGTTTTCTTTGGGAAAGGGGTGGATTGCTGTAACGATATTAGTAAGATCCTCAATATCCAGCAATCGGATCTCCCAATAAGGTATCTGGGAATTCCTTTGTCTAGTGCTAACCCGAGGGATAAGGATTGTTCTCCTTTAATAGAGAAGATCAAGGTTAGGATTGATAGATGGGAAACAAGAATGTTGAGTTTAGCTGGGAGACTAGAACTTATTAAATCTACCATTTACCCCATTATTCAATTCTGGATGCAATGCTTTTGCCTCCCAGTTTCTACTGTTCAAAAAATTAAACACTTGATCTTGAACTTTCTTTGGAAAAGTCGTAGCAGTAAGATTCCTTGGGAGGTTCTGTGTAGGCAAAAAGAAGAAGGTGGAATGGGATTGAGAAATCTAGAAGAGATGAACAAAGCTCTATATATCAAACTGATATGGAAAGTAATCAATTTAGAAGGTATTTGGGCGGAACTAATACATTGTAAATATATTGGCCTTAAAAGTATTTGGGAAATTAACCAGCGTTCGGACGATTCGGGAGTATGGAAATTCATTTTAAAAAACAGACACGAAGCTTTGAATTGCCTTTCTCTTAACATTGCAGACGGTAAAACTACTTCTCTTTGGTTTGATCCATGGTTAAATGGTAGTTCTATTATGGAACGTATTGGGAGAGACACAGCTTTCAGAACTGGTATGGAAAATTTGTCTCTTAGTAAGATCTTAAGCAATGGTAAGTGGAAGTGGGACTCGTATAGTTTTTTATTCCAAATTCATGCAGAAATTGAAGGCATCAAGATTCACAAGAACATTGAGAGGGATTTCTGGTCTTGGAAGTGTTCTAAGGATGGTTTGTATCAGTTTAAGAAAGTTTGCAATTCGGTTCGTTCCAGTTTTGAAATTAAGAATTGGGCGTCTTTGGTCTGGAACAAAATTCACGTTCCTAAGATGGCGGTATGCCTTTTCAAAGCCATTAATGATTATCTTTTAACAAAAGAAAGATTACTATAGAAATAGATAGTCGTGGATCAAAACTGCGTCTTTTGTAATAATCACATTGAAAATATAGACCATCTATTTTTTCAATGTAATTTTACAGAAAATGTGTGGCTTTGGAGTTGTAAGAAAATTTTCAAATCACCGAAAAGTATTTTACCTTTTTCTTTGAAAGATGATTTACAGAAAATTGTTTCTTTATCTAGCTCAAAAAGTCTCTATTCAGACTTGTTTCAACTATCCCTCTCTGTTTGTGTTTGGCATATTTGGAAAGAAAGGAATGACAGGATTTTTCAGAATCGTTTTATGGATAGGTTGCAGATCTGTTCCAATATTTTCCAGACTATGAATATTAGAATGGTTAAATCTAAACATTTCAAGAACATCACCGACTTGAATGAAACAATAGCATTGAAATGGGGATATACCTCCCAACGCTGAATTGGGGCATCTGCTGCTTTATCATAAGTATCATTCCTCCGCCTTCCTCCTGTTTCAATGATCCTTGGCTCCAGGTTTTGTGAACCTGTATTATTTACATTGTTTCTCTCCTCCTCTCACTTAATTACATTATTATTTTCAAGTTACAATAAATATTGAATTAGCTTTTCAGGATGCAGATTTGTAGGTTGATCCGAGCGTTGTAGTCTCGTCCTGGATACTCAAGTATATTCTGCTTGAGTTCTCGTGATTCTCAGTCTTGATACTCTGAGTTTTTTGAAAGAAATTTCAGAATTTAATTTACACAAAGTTAAAAGAAGCATCTTTTTGGTTATTAATGACTCATTTTGTTGATGTCTTCTCTGTTCTTCTCGAGGGAGTGTTGGTTGCATCTTAGATCTGGAAGTTGAAGTCGTATTCCCAAGCAATTGCAGGCTGTTTCCGAGTTCTCATCTTTTAGACCTGTTCACGAAAGAAGTTAGTTCGAACACAAAGTTAAAAGAAGCATCTTTTCGGTTTTTAGTGACTTATCTTGTTATTTTCTTCTCGGTTCTTCTTGAGGGAGTGTTGTTTGCATCTTAGATTTGGAAGTTGAAGACGAATTCCCAAGCTTTTGTAGGCTTTCGACCTGTTCTCGTAAGAAGATTAGTTCGAAGATTTGAGTTTTTTTAATAGAAAGTTTTGTCAGATCTAATACCTGTCTTCATTCTGGTTGGATCGAAGATTTTGTTAGCTGATGGCCTTTAAGTTGTTGCTGCTGTTCATCTCCTTGGTCTTTAAGGAAGAAGCTATGACCTGGAAGTAGATGAGGTTTCTTCGTTATGTTCTCGCTCACCGCCATTGTTTCTTTTTTATTTTCTTCGAGATGAGATAGGAATTAAATGAAGTAGTAGAAGTGTCAGTTTGCCTTATTTGCTATGAGATCTGTCTCGAAACTTCTAGTATTTGGTTACGGTTTAGTGGGCTTTGGGCTGGTATTTTGTTTAGCTCGGGCCTGTCTTGGTTGTTTGAGTGTAGTCTTTGCTTTGTTTTGGTCTTGTAAGTCTTTTGTATATACTTTGCTTACAGTAATAGAAAGTTCGAACCCAAATTAAAAAATATATATATAATTTAAGTAACAAAATTAGGTTTAAATTTATTGTGAGGCCACATTTGTTAACCTTATGATTTGATTTCAGAATTGGTTGTGTATTGGTTAAAATATAAATTGATTGCAGAACTAATTTAATTAACAATGCATTTTGAATATTCAATGTGTATGTCTCCTTCATAGATGGTTGAAATGGAACATTTAATCTATATTTTGATCTCAGTTCACTTGATATCTACTCATAAACTTGTAAGATATCTGAATACTAATGTTCTTACTATATATGACCTACATCTTGTTACCAAACTCTCTACAAATTTTCAAATTTGTTTGTAATACAGTCAGACCACTTATTCCCAAATTCATTTCACCAAACCTATGTGCCTACGTACCTGAAAGATGCATCATAAAAGATAATATTAGCCTATGAACAAGTTAAAAACTTCAAAACCAATGTTAAAAGTTGTATTATATAAATTTAGTTAATTTTTATAAAACTTAATTAACTTAGTTAATATTTTATAATTTATTATTATTCTTATTAGTATCATTAATATTGTAAGCTAAGTTAGTTTCTATAAAACTTATAGTTAATTTATTATTATTATTTATGATTGTTGTTGTTGTTAGTATTATTATAAAATTAGTTAATTTTCATAAACATTAGTAATTATTATTGTATTATTATATAAATAAATTTAGTTATTTTTATAAATTTAGTTAATTATTATTATTATTATTATAAACTGAGTTAATTTTTATAAACATTAGTTAAATTATTATTGTTACTATCAACTTAGTTATTTTTATAAGCTTATTTATATTTTATATAACTTAATACACAAAGTTAATTTTTATAATCTTAGTTAATTTATTATTATTGTTATTATATAAATTTAATTAATATAAGAAAGTACCTTATTTCATAAACATTAGTTAAGTTATTATTATTATAAAACTTAGTTAATTTATTAGTATTATAAACTCTGTTAATATTATAAGAAATTTTAATTTTTATAAAACTTAATTAATGATGTTAATTTTTAAAATTTAGTTAATTTATTATTATTATTCTATAAATTTAGTTAAATTTTGTAAAACTTAGTAAAAATTGTTAATACTTTATCATTTATCATTTATCATTATTGTTGTTGCTGCTATTATAAACTCAATTAATTTTTATGAAACTTAGTTAATTTTATGAACTTAATTTGTTTATTGGTATTATTATTATTGTTGTTGTTGTTGTTGTTAGTATTATTATTCTAAACTGTAAGTTAATTTTTATCATTATAAACATAGTTAAACTATGTTGTTATTATTATAAACTTAGTTAATTTTTATAAAACTTAATTAATGAAGTTAATTTTTATAAACTTGGTTAATCTATTTTAATTATAAGTATTATTTTTATTATATTATAAACCTCACCGTTGCTTTTTTATAATCTATTTTATTATTATAATTAGTATTATAAACTTAGTTTATTTTTATAAACATTAGTTAAATTATTATTGTTACTATCAACTTAGTTATTTTTATAAGCTTATTTATATTTTATATAACTTAATACACAAAGTTAATTTTTATAATCTTAGTTAATTTATTATTATTATTATATACATTTAGTTATTTTTTTATAAAACTTAGCTAAATACACTTACCAAGCTATAACTTTTTCTTTGACCGTGCTTGCAACTACACAGATCATAAATTTCGATTAGTTTTCAATCACAATAATGGCCTTGAAGTACAAAAAGGGATGAATAGTAGCATGAATGAACATAGCTAAGAAAACAAGAATATAAACAGTTCATAGTTGGCAGACTGTATTAACATTTACAAAGAATAAGAATACAATCGATTGTAACCTCTTTCCCATATTAAATTGTAAAGGTTGTTCGTGACTTGAAATGCAAGGACAAATAGTTTGTGATAATATAAAAATTAATTTAATAAAATCAATATTCTAACACTTCTAATGGACGACATGGTGAAAAGAAAAAAAATTCTCTTGTAAAATTTATACATTTTTAGTTTCCCCTACCTTATCCATTACGTTTCTATCTTTGATAATCAGCTAAAATTTCTACTGAATAAGCTAATGACTTTTAGATTAAGGAATTGTGCCATTAAATTATTTCAAGTTTGTTCTACTATATCTTATATGTATTTGCATGCCACAGATCTACTATATTGTTAATAATAACAAAAAACAAAAGGTATGTTGCTGCCGTTTTGAAAAGGGGGATAGGGATCACCAAAGTAATGTCTAAACCTAATGATTTTAAAAAGTAAAGAGAAAGAATTCCGGAACAAGGAAACACTATTTTCAATTGTCTCAATATTTTATTTTTAGTATAATGATGGCGACTAAAAAAAGATTCGAGACGAAACAAACCAAAGAGGTTAGAGACGACTCAAGAAATGCCTAAGGAATTACCTTCAGACTTTTTCAGAATTACCCAACTTGAGTTATGAGCACGAATGATATACATTTTTTCTTTTTTTATGTAAGGAAGAACAGAAAAACTTAAATCATCGTCTAATTCATAAATTGTTTTATATATTTTACATTATATACAGAAATATTAGAATCATTTTTTCTCGAGCCGCCCTTCCTCTATAGATGAAAAGATAGAAGAGAGACATTTGAGATTATGTAATTTCTTACATAATCAAGCTATGTAGATACAAAAAGAAGATAGTGTGGGGGCAAATTGCATCAGAATGGGGGAAAAAATGCAAAATTACTATATAGATAGTAAAGTAAATGTGAACGAAAAACAGTAAACAATAATGACCAATAAGTTAACTTAATTATATTATTATTATTATAAACTTAGTTAAATTTTATAAACTAAGTTAATTTATCATCATCACCGTTATTTATAAATCTTTGTTGAACTAGTTATATTGTTATTATTTATAAAATTTAGTTAACTTAAACTTAGTTAATTTTAACAAAACTTAGTTAATTTTTATTAACTTGGTTAACTTGGTTAATTTATTATTATTATTACTAAAACTTGGTTAATTTAATTATATTATTGTTATAATATACTTAGTTAATTTTTATAAACATAGTTAATTCATCATTATCATCATCATCATAATCATTGTTATTATTTATAAAACTGTGTTAAATTAGTTATATTATTATTTATGAAATTTAGTTAGCTTAAAATTAACTAATTTTATAAAACCTGTTTAATTTTAACAAAACTTAGTCAGTAGATGAACTAAAATTAAATCAAACACAAATAGTACACCACTCTATCTCCTACAAGAGCTTGAACAGGACTATATAAGCAAAGGTACACTAGATTCAGTACTTTAAACATTATATCCACATATTAATTGATACAAAGTTATGGTTAAATGGAATAAGCAGGTAAATGTTTTCTGTGGTAATCTGGGAAAATATATAAGAACAATATAATACCTGTCAACAAATTAAATAGCATGCAGCTATAAGTATCTTGTCAAAGTTAACAGTAATCAGTAGCATGATGGCTTGGATCGAGAAATGCAAAAAAAGGAAGGTGCAGTTAATATAGTGCCTAAGAGTTTATCCAAGGAGCTTTGTTACTGTATTGCATTAATTATTTTTGGTTCGGTTGTATTGGGAAGTACTTGATGTCTTGGCAAGTTCAGATGGAAAAAAGCCCATCAGCAATATTTTTGTACGAATATCACTATATCAGTGACTGAAGTGTATAGCCAAAGCAATTATGCACAACCTAATGTGAACAACAGTTGTTAGTGTATTACAGTAGTAACAAAGAATACATGCACTCCGACTATGCACTTTACTACTAAATTACAAATAAAAAATACATATATCTCATTATTTAACTACATGTGATAGGATTGCTTGTTATATAAATGTGCACTATTCATACATAGTATGGAGTACAAAAATAATGATAGTACAATGAATTATTTTGACTGGTAGCACAGACCAATATAATTTTTAAATTGTAAATACTAACATAGACTGATTAATACTTTAACTAGTAAAATAGACTAATATATGCAGATGTCAACGAGATGTTTAAACTGTAAATAATAATGACCAAATTTTTTTTAGGTAATATGCATGAAAAATATTTTAAATGATGTATCCAGTCATTGCAAATTGATTGATAAACAACCAAATCTAATTACATCAAACTGATATGAATAAATAATTGCATATCTTTGTGAAATTAATACCCTTTCACGAAAAATGACTTTGCTTCATAATTTCGATAAATCTTGTCATCAAAACTGATATGCGTTCCTAAAACAAGTTAAATATGGCAGATATAGTCATAGCAGTCTACCTAATATATTCTAAGGAAAAAGGAAGGTACCTTACTTAATTAGCAAAGAGTGTGGTTCATGTTTAGCAAATGAATGTTTCAACCTATGAAAAAAAGTGGTAAGCAATGGTTAGATATTTTTGAATACAAAACATTTCATACCTTAAGTCTTTTGAACTCAAATTACAAATGCTAGAACAGGTTGCATATAATGCAAACTACATAATCAAAGTATAAATTCTCACCCTGACCCAGTTGCTTTCATGAAGTGCATCCAATCCGAGACCAAAGAATATATATCTGGACTCCAACTTGTGGTTTTGTTTCAAAAATTCAAAACCAAGTTTCGAAATGAGTTTCGAATTTAGTTTCTAAATTATGTCACTAATTGAGAATTTAGTTTCAAATATGAGTTGAAACAGGGTTTCAAAACTGAGTTTAACTCTGTATCGAAACCAAGTTTCAGCTTGGAAACCGAGTAAATACCAATTGAGAATAAAACTTCAAACATGTTCTGCAAACTGCATGTGATCAAGAGTAAACATGAATTTGGAAAATAAATTTATGCCCATAATAAATATGACAAATGAGTACTTGCGAGCTTCTGCCTTATTGCTTTCTTTCGCTGCCTTTTCCTCTTCCCGTTTCTTCGCAGCCTCTGCCTTTGTTGCCTGATCAAGGCTAGACGATCTGCAAACAAAATATTAATTCATGTCATAAGAACTAAAAATACACCGAATAAACTAAAAGAACCAAACCATTTAGGAACTTCAATTGTATTTCCTTATTAACAACTAGAAAACATAGTTGTTGACTTTCTCAATTTCTTGTGTAAGAATTCATATTCCTTTAGCTAAATTCGCTAAATTCTTGACTTGGCTAAATTCTTGTGTAAGCTCAATTCGCTATTGATAATGTTAACTTCTACTATTATAACTAGTATTCTGCACTATTTTAGAACCGACGCAACCTTTTCTTTTTCTCCATAAAATTTGTAATTAAGGGAAAGCAAGGGTGAAAATATCAAGTTAGGTGGGGGCTAAAAGTCTACAAGGAGATTAATGGAATGAATAATTGGCCGATGAGCTGCTAGAGGGAAGCATTGAAGGAAGCAGCGGTGGTGATGACTTAAGGAAAGCTAACGGTACCAGGAAAAGCACCCCCGAACTTGATGCCAGGGCCGGTGTTGGAGACACTGTGCAGGATTTAATTGGATTCGATTAGGGTTTATGAAGGAGGAATGGATCTAAAGAGTGATTTGGGGATTTGATTTCACTGGTATGGGAGACTAAGGAAAAATGAAATGAAATGAAAGTGGAAAGATGGAGAGGGAAATAATTTGAGAAACCGGCGACCACGAAATAATTAGGAGATTTCGCGCTTTGTGAAGCGTTACATGTGAACAGTACAAAACAAATTGAGTAAAAAACAAATAATTAAAGGCAAACAATAACGCTTTAGAATAATGCATTATTAAATGGCGTTATTAATAATATATTTTCTTATAGTGTTTTTTTTATATTTTGAACGTGTAAAATGAATGGGAATGAAAGGTTTAGGGTATTAGAACATGTCTTATTCCTACTTTGCCCCTTATCTATTTGCCTTACCTATTTCATTTTAGTTTCCCTTAGTTCATTGTTTTAATTTGGTATGGTTACCTCTATTAACACAAATCTAAATCCCTTAACCATTTCATTATTTTATTTAATTTAGCTAATTAAATGTCCTAAATAATGTTAATCAAAATTAGGGTCATTATAGCCAACCCTATTGGATATGCCTCCTCTCTCTGGTTTTAGTCACTACCGCTGAGGAGGCTACATCCGGTGTTCCGGCGCACGCACTGGCATCAAAATAGATCAAGGAATCGCGCATGGATTCCCATACCCTAATGGGTCTCAGAATCACATGTAGATTCAAACATCTTAATATATTACAAAACTTCTCTATAGAACTGCATATGGTTTTCAGAGTGGTTACAGCACGAGTCAACTCTTATGAGTACACTCCCCTGCTTACTCGACATTCCGAATACATATTTAAGCCAAGATATGATATTATTTATTTAACTATCAAACATTAAAACATTCAAACAGAGATTATATTTCCAATGAAAATCACTAAGCCTCTCTAAAATTAACCTCGGATTAATTAAATCTCTTTCCAAAATATTTATCAAAATTTTCATGTACTTATCTCATCGGTATAAGTATATCCACAAACCATTCATTTCAAAACTTGGAAAAGCCTTTTCACATACTTATAAAACGGTATAAGTATATTCTCCAAACACTTAGAAAGATTTTCTATTTCAAAATCATATTAAAATGATCAAACCCAAATGTTGTTTAAACGGAGATATGAATAACCCGAAATACCATTCATTTACATAAATCTCTTTTATTTATAAATAAATATTTCCTTTATAAATTTCTAAATCTACTTATAAAATTTCTTTATAAATCCTTACCCTATTTATAAAATACTCTTTATAAATCTCCAAACCCCATTTATAAAACTTCCTCTTTTGAGATCTCTAAAACCCATTTAAAAACTCTGTAACAAATATCTAAAATCATTTAAAAACTTCTCCTCCAAATTCCAAAATCCCATTCTAATTTGTAAACCTTTTGATAAATCCTTTTTATTAGACAAAACCATTTTAAGATCTTTCATTTGAAAACAATTCCTTTTATAAACAAATTCATTACTTAATTATAATGAATAAAAACCTTAACATCATAAAAATATAACCTTAAATATTTTTAATCACATAATAACTAATTAACTCCAAAAATATTAATGTAATAAATTATCTTTAAAACAATATTAATATAAACAAAAATTATCTTTTAAAACAATATTAATGTATTAGTAAATTAGCTTTAAAACAATATTAATTTAATAATAAAAATAAATAAACTTTACAAAAATATTATTATAATAATAACTAAACCTTTAAAACATTAATAATAAAACAAATAACTTTGAAAAAAATAATCAACTTTAAAATATAAAATAATTAACTTTAAAATAATAATACAAATAGTTATAAAATAACTTAAAGTGTAAAATAACCTTAAACCATATTTAGAATATAATTTAATAACTTGAACAATATTTTAAATATAAATAAATTAACTTTAAAACATTATTAATAAAATAATAATTATATAAAACATTTTCAATTGTTTAAAATTGAAGTTGATTTAAATCCATAGCTTTAAGAATTCGGAAAGAGGCTTAGCAATCACCGTGGTAATTAAACAAGATACCATATCATTCAATTTAACTTTCCAAGTTAATAACTGGCTTTTACATAATCAACGTCTATCTAAATAAAAACAACAATTTACCATCATCGGTTAATACATTACTTTTTCATACTAGCAATTAATGACATATAATTTGATGTACAAATCTATAAAATAGAAAAAGGGGATTTATTCTGTTAATTAAATGATTAATTAATTTAATAAGCAGAACAGTGGTTTATTCCGCTTAACGGGTGTCCAAAGTTCCTTATTCAATTTGCTTTAACAGAACGGTGTTTATTTAGCAAAATAGATAACACCCACCAAGTACAGTTAATTTAACTATGTAATTATCCAAATTAACGTAATTATAATTAGTTAGTATTAATTTATCATTAAATTATACCTCACCAAAATAAGCAATTATTTATGTCAAAACGTTTTTCTCATCAATACGAACACAACGCAAAAATCCATGGTTAAATCGGATTTCAAACGAGTGAGGTATTCCATTTTAAATCAACATACTTGTTTAATATTTAAACAGATAAATATAATTAGATTTTCTCACCCCTTATCGTGATTGGGCCAAGTCTAAAGTCAAGCAAACCCGCACCTAATATGAATAGTGCTCCCATTCTTTAGCACTTCAAATTCATGAACGCAGGCACCCATCTCCACCTTGCATGCGTGTGCATGTGCATACTCATTCTCGACCCCCAACCGCTCACTTTCGACCATCCACAAACCCTACACCTCGAGCCTAACCTGCCCCTATCAACGACACCCCATTCGGCCCCGTTGATTGAAATATGACCACCTGACATCTTTTCAAAATAGCCCTAGGTCCAGAATCCTCTCGTCCCCAACACCTCAGCCATCTATCGTCTACGCCACCTACTGCTTTAGAACCGCCATCTCCTTCAGCACCCTTGACCACCACCTTGCCAACTTCGATGATCCCCTCTGTCTTCTACATAGCCACGTCCACACATGAAACCAAAGCTTCCTAAACCCTTGGTCAACCAATTTCCCTCAACACAGAACACTAGAGCGAAATCTGCCACGGTCAAAACCTCCGCCTCGTCCCAAGGCTCCTCCTCGACATCTTAGATGCTCTCCTTGATAATCAGTTTGTCGAAAATTAATTTTTTAATGAATTTCATTCATCTCCTCCTCCAGGGCGAACCGAACCACTAAAAATCACGCGAAGATTTCTAAAATCCCCTATCTTTGCTAGAACCCACCCATACCTTTCATTCGTCAATCCTTGAACATCGAAAACGATATTTTTCTCGACCACTCACTGTTATTTACTCATATCTTTCAAATTACTTGACGAAAACCAATGAAACTATTTTTAGAAAAGACTAGACTCAAATATGAAAAACTTTTATGCATACAACTTTGGCTAAATATTTACAGATTGGGGAATATTGATTTCTAAATAAGAGGATTTTGAGTAATCTTTGTTTTTAGAGAGTTTCAAAATGGAAGAGAAGATGAAATGGAAGAGAAGATGCCTACTCCTACATATGTATAACCCATAAGTGATAATTTCAAAACCAAAAGCCAAAACCAAGGCCAAATCAAAGGGAACATGGGTGGACAAAGGCGGCTTGTAGGATGGAAGGGTGGACAAGGGTGGCGGTAGATTTAAAAATATTGTACATGTTGTGTACACATATTGTGTATGTTTACAGCTTGAGTATTAAATAGATTTCGTTACCCCGCCAGATATCTTGAATCCGCATATGAGCCGCAAACGACAGAAAATAAAATACGATCACATACAGAAATATGACGCAAATAATAAACAACAATAAAATAAACAAGTTAACTTATCATGTTTAATTCCAAAAATGCCGGCGTTTGACGTAAAAAACATCAAACAAAGATTTTATTATCTTTCAAAATTAAAATTTATGGAAAAATTCTATAAAATTAAATTAACAATACGCCATTAAAATTTGAACAATTATTTGAAACATAGATTTTATTATATTTTAAATTCAAATTCGAATAAGTAAATAAATTAAATATTCAAATTTGAAGACTCAAAAAGTATGGGTCGTTACACTCTCCCTTCTTAAAAGGAATTTTATCCCCAAAATTTCACCACATGAATACCCAATACTATTTATAAGTTCACGTGATGGTAATAGATCATCTATATACAAAATCTGATTTGATCACTACACGAATACATAACTCCACTTGCAAATTGCATCGCTCACCCAATTTACTAGTGCGGACTCCGATCCGGCTTCTTAATTAGAAACCTTTGTTCTTCTTACATAGCCATAAACTTTGATAGAATACTTTTGGTTCCACATTAAGAAACCTCACCAGTGTTCGCCATCAAAAATCGAGTGATAAATCCTTATTCGAAACGGTATCAAACACCTTAAGTCATGTATTCGAATCTTGGATTGAGAACTATATGCGAAAGGGAAATGATCTACGTACAACCTACGTACTCATCTAAAGGTTCTTACTAAACCAATTTCTTTTAACTCTCTAAACTTTATGAAAATATTTCACAAAATTCCAATTTAGATTCAACATTTTAAAATGACACAACTTTATTTATGAAATCCTTTTCATAAAATCATTTTAATTTATTAATGTGTATAATACACTCCTACATTCTAAGAGTATATACAAAACATCTGACTTTTAATTCTATTCACTTTTAACTATTCAGATGTAGGCCTAAAATAACTTTGAGTCTTAAAACCGAGTCGACCAATACAACTTCTATACCAGTTTGGTTTGGTAAGTAGCTAAGAAAAGTAGGATGCTGGTATCCAAACTTCATCCTAGAATCAACTTTTCTTTGGACACTCAGAGGTAAAAATGTGTATTAACTGGCCCAATTAAAACAAAGTTTGCTAAACCTTCTTAATAAATTTGGACCAATTAAAACTTTATTAATTAGTCCATTTTAAATCAAGATACCCTTATATTTTGGAAACTTAAGAGTCAAATATATGGGTATTTATTTCAAAAAAAAACTTTTGAAATGATATAATATATATTTTAATCCATAACAAATGTGTATATATATTGCCGAGTAACCCCAAAATAAAACCAAAGAACTAGGTACTACCATACAATATTATATATTCCCTTACCAAGAAGGGTAATACTTAAGAGAAGTGTCTACCATATGGACACATCTCCTGCCCATTTTTAGTTATTTTTGAGCCACTCGAACTAGTTAATTTAAAAAAACCTTTCCTCTTTTCAAATTCCTTTTGAAACAATACCATATATATATTTCCAGCTAAATAATTTCAACGAAATATCTAATTCCAATTTGTTTTGGATTCGTTCAGATTCGAAATCGTCCCGACCGTAGAATGATAAAGAGAATAATTTACTAACTGCACTACAACATTTACCTAGGAAACCATCCGATCGTCACTTAAAAGATTATTCCGATCATCATAAAACAAATCGGGAATCATTCCGTGAACCAAACCAAAGAAAATACATAATTCTATAAAAAAAATTCTAGGTATTTATACTTAAAAATACTTTTAAATAACTATTTCTACTATTTCCAAAATCATTTGAAATAATAAGTTACATATTTACTTAAAAGTAAATCCCTTTTGAATTATATTATTTCTATTCCTAAATACCATTCTAAATTTTTTCAAAACCTTGTAAACCAAATTTTACTCCAATGTCACTGGGATCTAAGTTTTAAAAATCTTTTTGTTTACAAAACACATTTTTATAAATCAATTTTTATAAAATCATCTTTTTATATTTAGTTCAGATATAGTCTAGTTTCCATTTAATTTTTTTTATAAAACCAAATTTTATAAAATCATTTCTTTATTTCAAAATATTCAAACTTTCTTTTAATAAACACCACTTATTAAAACTCAATTTTAGCCCAACATTAACATCGAATGCCTTATAGTCAAATTGTGAAACTTAATTCATAAGGTGTTCGTTTAATGTTCCCATTGTTCCTGTCTACCTAACTTATGTTATGAAAATAAAGATTTTAGATAGATCAACAAACAATAGTTAATGCTTAGAAATGAGCGAGCCTGACTAATCAAATTCTGGATGATAAAAATGGAATGTTATCGTTCCTAACAAACAACCAAAATCAAGAATCACTATATTAAATTTTTGAAAAATTATTATTTTATATATATAAAATATATTCCAAGGTGAAATTATTTCATTTACCAGTTTTGAAATAATATTGTGTCGATTGGCCTTGTTCAAGTGTTTAGGAATCCCTATCGATAATGTTGGCCAAACGCATCCATCAGAACCAATCAAACAATACAATATAAATTTTTTATGTATATAACAAATATGCGCTCTTATATATATACTCTCAAACTCATTTTATGATATTACCAATCCAATCTCTAATGAGTTACTCATTTTAGGGCGTTACTAACCCTATATCTAATGAGTTTACCCCACCAAGGCCTAGGTGTTCGCTCAACCTAAGCTCTGATACCAACTGTAACGATCTGCCTTTTTGACACTTAGAAATCGACACTAGTACATCCATGGTATTCATGTGCTGAATATCCAGGTGCCGGAAAGACAGATTGTTGGGGTTAAAGAAAATAGAAGACAGAATAGAATCTCACATCGTGACGAGAAGATCTATAATATATATAAAATCTGTACAAAAAGAAATCATCTTATTTATACATACATAACACAAATCAGAGCACACTAACCTATTTCAGCTTGAACAGTTATAACAACTTGTCGTTACAATTGCTGATGAATACATACAGAAATCAAGAGCAAAAAAACAGTGGAAAATATAAGGTACATGAATACGTCTTGGAGAATCCAACTCGTCTCCTGAAAGCTCCAAAGTATCCAGCTAAATCTGGAAAATATGCTCGAGCTGACACAAGCATTTTAGAAAACAACACCCGTGTCAGTTTGGTAAAACCAGTACGAGAAACTCAAATGACAAGGAATTTTATTACAACTTGTAAAATCCTTTAAAATCATAGGTATCTCGTAAGACCATGCCGCACATAAATACGGACGAGTTTTTACTTACGATAACTAAAACATTTATATTAGAAAATCCAGTGGTATTATAATAATGTCTAAGGGTGAAAATAATAATAACCAAGTAACTGTGATGCTTGTGAGTGTAAATCACAACAATAATAGGTATATAATAAAAAACCACTAGGGCATGTTCGATAATTATGTAGGATTCCATGGAGGTGCTCTCGGTACTTCAAGAAACGGTCCTCCTGCACAAGGAACAGAGATATCCTTCCAAAGCAGCATACATCCCTAGTGATGTACCATAGGAAAAACATAGCTGGTCTCGCTATGATCGAGAGCATCGCTCTATGCATGCATAACAACTGAAGGTAACATCTAGGTGGAGGTGACTACACCCTATGGGTTCGCCAAACCTACTGGCTATGCCTCCTATCTTTGGTTTTAGTCATTACCACTGATGAGGCTACATCCGGCATTCCAGCTCACGCACCGCCATCAATTTAGATCATGGAATCACACATGGATTCCCATACCCCTAACGGGTCTCAAAAACACATATGGATTCAAACATCTTAAAATATGACAAAACTTGTCCATAGAAACGTATATGGTTTTTGGAGTGGTTACGTTACGAGTCATCTCTTATGAGTATACTCCCCCACTTATTGGTTATTGCAAATACCAATCGCCAATTTTGGGAATGCTCAATACTGGTTCTTTAGGAAATAATCAGACAATACATAAGGGCGGGGATCACCCCTTAACCGTTTAAGTAGACGGATCTCCTTATCATTTGTCTTAGAAGAACAAAACGAGTTTATACATACAGTATAGCACCACCGATGGTAACTGTACCATATAATCCCGATGTTTCTCCTAGATATTCCCAAAGTTAAAATCCTTTGGTGTTAAGTAGGGAATATTTGCATACCACCAAAATTAAGAAGGATTACATATGTAGGCCAAGATTTGATAGTCAGTTATTTAGCTATCAAATAATCAAACATTCAAACAGAGATTATATTTCCCATGGAAATCAATAAGCCTCTTTAAAATTAACCTTAGATTAATTAAATCTCTTTCCAAAATATTTATCAAAATTTTCGTATACATATCTTACCAGTATAAATATATCCACAAACCATTCCTTTCAAAACTTGGAAAACCCTTTTCACATACTTATAAAATGTTATAAGTATATTCTCCAAACATTAAGAAAGATTTTCTATTTCAAAATCATATTAAAATGGTCAAAACCAAATGTTGTTTAAACGGAGATATGAATAACCCAAAACACCATTCCTTTCCATAAATCTCTTTTATTTATAAATAAATATCTTCTTTATAAATTTCAAAATCTACATATAAAATTTCTGTATAAATCTCCAATATTTTTATAAAATAATCTTTATAAATCTCCAAACCCCATTTATAAAACTTCCCCTTTTAGATCTTTAAAACCCATTTAAAAACACTTTTGTAAATATCTAAAATCATTCATAAAACTTCTTCTCCAAATTCCAACATCCCTTCCTAATTTGTGAACCCTTCTGATAAATCCTTTTTATTAGATAAAACACTTCTAAAATCATTCATTTGAAAACAATTCCTTTTATAAACAAATTCATTATTTAATTATAATGAATAAAAACCTTAACATCATAAAAATATAACCTTATATATGTTTAATCACATAATAACTATTTAACTCCAAAATATTAATGTAATAAATTACCTTTAAAATAATATTAATATATAAATAAGTTAACTTTTAAAACAATATTAATATATTAGTAAATTAGCTTTAAAATAATATTATTTTAATAACAATAATAAATAAACTTTAAAATGATATTATTATAATAAAACTAAACCTTTAAAACATTAATAATAAAACAAATAACTTTGAAATAAATAATCAACTTTAAAATATAAAATAATTAACTTTAAAATAATAATACTAATAGTTATTAGATAACTTAAAGTGTAAAATAACCATAAACCATATTTAGATTATAATTTAATAAGATAAACAATATTTAAATTATAAATTAGTCAACTTTTAAAACATTATTAATAAAATAGTAATTATCTAAAACATTTTTAATTTTTTAAAATTGAAGTTGATTTAAATTCATAGCTTTAAGAATTCAGAAAGAGGCTTAGCAATCACCATGGTACATAAAAAAGCTACCATAACATTCAATTTAACTTTCCAAGTTAATAATTGACTTTTACATAATCAACGTCTATGTAAATAAATTAAACAATTTATCATCACTGGTTAACACATTACTTATTCATATTGGCATATCAATTAATGACATATAATTTGATGTACAAATCTATAAAATAGCAGAATGGGGACTTATTCTCCTAATTAAATGATCAATTAATTTAATTAGTGGAACGGCGTTTCATTCTGCTAAATGGGTGTCCAAAGTTCCTTATTAAGTTTACTTTAATAGAACAGTGTTTACTTGGCCAAATAGATAACATCCATCACGTATAGTTAATTAAATTACGTAATTTTCCAAATTGACGTAACTATAATCAGTCGGTATTAATTTATCTTTAAATTATACTACACCAAAACCAACAATTATTTGTGTCAAAACATTGTGCTAATCAATACGAACACAATGCAAAAATCTGTAGTTAAATCGAATTTCAATTGAGTGAGATATTCCATTTTAAATCAACATACTTATTTAATATCTAAACAAATAAATATAATTAGATTTTCTCACCCCTTATCAGGGTTGGGTCAAGCTCAAAGTCAAGCAAACCCGCACCAAATAATAATAGTGCTCTCCTTCTTCTCAACTTCAAATTCATGAATGTAGGCACCCAACTCCACCATTCACTCGTGTGCACGTGCACACTCATTCCCGACCCCCAACCGCTCACCTCTGACCATCCACAAACCCAACACGTCGAGCCTGATCCGCCCCCACCAACGACACCCCATTCGGTATCGTTGATTGAAATCTGACAACCTAACTTGATTTCAAAATAGCTGTAGGTCCAAAAATCCTCTCGTCCCCACCACCTTGGCCATCCATCATCCATGCCACCTACTCCTTTACAACCGCCATCTCCTTCAGCACCCTTGACCACCACCTTGCCAACTTCGATGATCCCCTATGCCGCCTACATAGCCACGTCCACCCGTGAAACCCAAAGCCTCCCAAACCCTTGATCAAGCAATTCCTCTCATCACAGACCACTAGAGCAAAATCCACCATGGTTAAAACCTCTGCTTCGTCCCAAGTTTCCTCCTCGACAAATCCGATGCTCTCCTCGACAATCGGTTCATCAGAAATTAATTTTTAACAAATTCCATTCTTCTCTTCCTCCATGATGAACCGAACCACTAAAAATCACATCATGTGTTTCTAAAAAATTCCCAATTTTCGCTACGAACCCGCCCATACCTTCTGTTCGTCAATCCTTGATCATCGAAAATGATCGTTTTCTTGACCACTCATTGTTATTGCACATATCTCTCAAACTACTTGATAAAAACCCATGAAACTATTTTTAGAAAAGACTAGACTCCAATACAAACAACTTTTTTGCTTACGACTTTGGCTAGATATCCATGGAGTAGGGAGTATGGATTTTTGATTGAGAGGAGTTTGATTAATCTTTGTTTTCAGATAGTTGCAAAATGGAAGAGAAGATGCCTGCTCATATATATATATATATATATATTTATTTATTTATATAACCCATGAGTGATAATTTTTAAACCAACAGCCAAAATCAAGGCCAAATCAAGAGGAACAGGGGTGGACAATGGCGGTTGGTAGGGTGGAAGGGGAGATAAGAGTGGTGGTAGATTTGAAAATATTATAGTTGTTGTGTACACATACAGTGTATGTTTTCTGTTTGAGTTTTGAATAAATTTCATTACCCCGCCAGATAATCTCGAACCTACGTATGAGCCACGAACGATAGAAAATTAAATACGATCGTGTATAAAAATTCCGATGTATGACGTAAAAAGCGTCAAACAGAGATTTTATTATCTTTCCTAATTAAAATTTATGGAAAAACTCTATAAAATTAAATTAACAATACGCCATTAAAAATCAGACAATTTATGGAAAAACTCTTTAAATTTTACTATATTTTAAATTCAAATTTAAATATGTAAATAAATTAAATATTCAAATTTGATGACTCAAAAATTATGAGTTGTTACAGTGCTCCTACATCCACAATGGTTAGAACATAGTAAATAACCTTTATAATGACTAATCCGCCTTCATATTGTTGCCCATACCCTTACCAAATTCCAAAATCATATAGGCTGTGCCGCCTTTAAAACATGTCTTAAGTTTATATAAAACCAAGCCTAACCAGTGTTGAAGTAATAAATGTGACATTGATGCAATGCGACATTGCTACCAAAGGCAATGAAGAATAAAACCTCGATGTATAAGTTCGTCGACTCTGATGAATGGCGGCGTCGTTATCTAAACCATTGACATAACATACTTCGGCTACTATGCCGCAAAACATGTATATAAGGTCGAAGTTAACATAGGCGACATTAATCATTTGGTATAAAAAATAGTCGAAGTGAAGATACGCGGCGTCATTTAAAACGCTTAAATAAGTCATGAGAATGCGATTTCGCCAATGACAAGTTGCCACCGATATCCACATCGACTTGGTTAGAAACATTCCATAACTACCTAAGTAGTTATCCTATGCTTTCCTTCTTATCAATGTTGACACTCATAGATGCAACGTTGTCTTAAGCTCGGCGATGAGACAAGTGCATGGTATTGTCGTAATTATCATAAAAACTGATTTATTACTAATAAAAGTAATTACTTTTCACCTAATCACAACTCTTGTCCAATTTCTATTGGGTAAAGCAATACCGTTTTCAATTCTTTTTAGAAATACCGCCGCATACATTTTTAAAGTGACAAAAACACTTTTCAACGTTAATTAATTAATATACATAATTAAATTATTAATTTAAATGTTTTTCTGGAATAATAATTTCATAATACCTCATAATCACTTAGGAAAAATCCTAAAAATTTATAGAAATTCATATTATGTTTTCTTTCTCACATAATCGAGACCAAAATCTATATTTAATTATTTTTAATAATTAAATCTGACTAAATTAAATTTCCACCTTAGGAAATTCATAAAATATTTATTTTAACTTGGAGAATTATGAAATTAAAAACCTATTTAAAAATTAATGTTTTATACAACATACCAGAAAATCAAAGAATTTGGAGATTTATAACTTAGGTTTTACCCCTAAAAACCTATTTAAATAATCTCATAAAAATTCCACAAAGCATTATTCTATCCAAATAATGATTAGATAACCATAATTTGGCAAAAACCATCAAAATTATTAGGATACGACCCTAGTCGAGTTCAAGAACAAGAAAAGAGAGACGGTTCATGTATTAGTCAGCTTAAATTAATTGTTGGAGTTGAGATTTGATTAGTGTTTAGCTTCCTTAAGCTTTGTTCTTTAATTCCCTTTGATTTCGATCCTTCTAGCTTGATTAATGGCCGGCATCTTTTCGTTATTTTTTATTGTGTTTAGAGCGAAAATGAGAATGATATGAGGAGGAGAGGTTTTATGTTTTAAAAGATAGATCTACCTATTTTGCCCCTCTCATATATTCCCTTATATGTTAAGTTTTTCAAAACAATCTCATTGCTTAATTTGTTAAGGCACGACCTTGTTAATAACTAATTCTCATTCTCCTTAATCATTTACACTATTCTGTTTAATCTATCTAAATAAATATCTTGAATAATGTTTAACTAAAATTAGGAGTGTTACATGCTCCCCTCCTCAAAGAATTTTGTCCTTGAAATTCTGTAAGGAATACATAACAAGCATATCAAACATGTAAACAATGCTAGTGTATCCTACCACCTACAAAGCCTATATATAATAAATATAGAACATGTCATCATAACAGCTCAGGATAAGTATCCTTAATCATGTCCTCTGTCTACCTAGTAATGTCTTTCTCGTTGCCACTCCACTGGAGTTTTACTAATATGACTGTCTTGTTTAATATCTTCTTCACATCTTTCACCATAACTCGAACTGGTTGTCTCACAAAAGTCAAATCCAGTTCTACAACTAAATCTTCCGATGTAGTCAGAGGAATAGTAGTCTATGGATCATACACATATTTCTAGCGTGCACCTGCTTAGGTGTATCCTTGCTATCTCCTCCAATTATGACCTCTGGCAATATTCTACCCCTACCCCGACTTAGATTGCTTCATTGCTGCAACGACCCGGATTTTTAGACCAGTCAAAATCGCCAAAAAACACGTTCGCACTAAAACTACGAATGAAAACTACCCTTTTAACATTCAATATTTGATAACCATTCAACATTATTTAATGTATATGACACAATTTCAATTTTACAAGTTATCAGAGTAACCAATTTAATCTACTAGGTATGCTTTAATACATACCAAATACAAATACAAATAAATCTACCGCTGCACAACTCTGATGAGAGAGACAACAATAGCCATTTCTGCAAACTCAATAAAATTATCAAATGCGGGATAAAATAATAAGCAGGAAAAATACATCAATACATGATATATGACAAACAATAAACAGAAAAATGTTATGTTATTATTGGGGATGCATCACTACCACTTCTGACTATCTACGTACCCTTATCTAATTGGGTACCCAATTAGATAACAGGATTAAGCCAACGTAGTTCTCCTACAACAAATAGGATTCAGCGAGCCTACGATGCAGAAACAATATGCAATTCCCAAAACTACCCACTTAGGCTTAATCTTGACATTTAGATTTTTCAAATCTAATTACCTTTATAGAAATTATCTCTTTGGACTTTATTCCCGAATTCTTATTTCAAAACTTTTGAAACATATATATATATATATATCCTTTATATTCAAACTAGTCCTTTACTTTGGGATCTGAAAACAAATCACCTTATTGAATGATAACTATATACAAGCATACAAAACTATATGCTACCAAATCTCGGGAGGTTTCTAGCCATAACCAGGCCCTGGGGCTAGCCTTCCGAATAAATAATTGATTGGTGCATCCCTCTATTCCTAGAGCGGACTACACCGAGGCTACATAACATCTACACCTCCTTTGCCCATGCATTTCGTAGATTATGTGTTACCCGAATCTTTGGTAACATAAAAAATCACTTTATATACCAAAGTGACAAAATCATTTACACTAATAATCACAAATACTTCTAATCTGTAATAGTTTCCATTTCCAAATACTTTCAAAAATCATCTTAAAACCATCGGGATTAGTCCTCAAAATTCTTTCCATTTTATAAAACACTTTTACAAAATCATTCTTTATAAAAAATCACTTCAAAATATTTATTCTCAAATATCTCTTTTTTTCACTTTTAAAAGAAAACATCTCATAACATTTCGACTTGAAAACCAATTTTCAAAACAATTCATTAAATTGAAGTGAACCAAATGTTACCGCTAAACAACTTATAGTCAAATCGTGAAATAAATCGCAAGGTGTTAGCCTACAATTATTTTCTACCCAACCCATGCATATAAAAAGGTAAACTGCTCATAAACTGGTCGAGCCTAATTCAAATAATTAATCAGTGAAATAAACAAAATAATTAATGATTATCAACGCTTCATTCTATCTAATATTTATAACAATTTTTATTTTATCTTGGGTTAAAATGGTTTGATATTTATTTTGGAGCATCCCGGCTTTCCCTTCGACATGTTACGTCCCTCACCCAAGTCTCCATGGATCTCACAGATGAAACACGTGTACTAGTCGTTTCCGCATACCCCATTAAGTATTTATCTTCTAAATTTTAAAATACTTAACTAACCATCCTAATAGTCAAACAAGGAAATAAAACCATTGTTTTATCAAACAAAGTAAACAAGTATTCAACAAGGGTTTTCAAACAACACTTAACACTTAAAGTTCCTTCAACTTAGTTATGATTTTAATGAACTTAAAGGAAGAAATAACTCACTTTGGATTCCACTCCGTCAAACTTTAAGGCAAGGAACTCTAGATCTAAATCGTATTTCCTACCAATTTTGCTAACTTTATCACTATGGATTTGACTATAGCTTTGCTGCTATTTTCCGAAACTTCTTGAAATCCGGCTATAGCTCTGCTATCCTAGAAGTTAAGATGAAAAAAGGTGAAGATGGCATCTAGGTGGGCACGACCTAGGGTGGATGGATGGAACTTATTAGCTTGAACTTGACTTAAGTGGTATAATTTTTTTGTCTATTATTTTTGCCATAACTTTGTTACGCTTTTGGAATCCTTTTAGAGAGGCATGGAAGCCATTAACGCTTTAAGGAAGAAGAAAAAGAAGCTTACAAAAAGAAGAATAATGGAAAGTGTGTGGAATTTGTGAAATAAGTGGTAGGTATTTATAGAAAAAAGTTTGGAATAAAATATTATTATGTGAAATGACCAAAATACCCTTACTTCATCTTTAAGAAAACTACATATTTTCGACACTTAAAATCACCTTTCACTTCACTACTTTATGTCTTAATCATTTAGTTATTACGTAAAATAAAATAATATTTTTTGTTTAGATTTGATTTTGACATGTTTGTCTTTTAGTGCTTACTTTTTGTTAATGATTTCTAGAAATTTCTAAACTTGTTTAGGAAAAGTAATCTTATTTAGAGACTTATTTAATACTTATCCTATTTAAGTATGTGTACATATATATGTAAATAAAGATGCAATAACGTAGCGGCACCTTCTGTTGAACAAAACGTTGATTTTTGACAAAACATTTTACGGTCACATTTTAACGTTTTTGTTAAACTATTTATTTATGTAAACAAAACTTGAAAATAAGTTTCTTATCATTTTTAAATAATTAGAACAAGTTTTTTTAGTCATAAAACCATATTAAATAATACTAAAATATAATTGTAAAAATACAACGTTGATTTGTCAACATGCGACAAAATTTGTCAATTTTTATAAAACAAGTTTATAAAATCATTATAAATCAATTTTATATTATTATTATATCATTACATAACCATTAAAAAGAGTTATTTACTATTTATGATTATTCGAATGTATATCAAATTTTTATCGAAAACTGGCTTTTGTTTCTTTCGACGAAAATCCAAACTTCTTGATTTCGTAATCAAATTTTAAAAATAAATTTATCATTTCTATTTATCACATAAAACATGATTATTTAAATTTGGAAATTTTATATTTGAATATTTAAAATAAATTAAATATTCCATTTTCAAAGCGGTAAATTACAGGTCGTTACATTCTCCGCTTCTTAAAATAATTTCGTCCCCGAAACTCTAATGGCGGAAAATATAACGAAAACAAAAACTTAAGTACACCTCAAAATAAACATCACCCATAACCCTGAACGAAGGTACGGTGCCTTATCCTATCCATTTTTATTTATCAAATTAAGGTAGTTTAATTTTAAGATTCTTAGGTTGATTTACTAACCATTGGTGAATTTTACTTAGGCACCTAACCTAGGCTTTGATACCACCTGTAACGACCCGAATTTTCAGACTAGTCGAAATCACCGAAAAACCCGTTCATCGTAAAACTACGAATGAAAACCACTATTTAACATACAATATTTGATAAACATTCAAAACTATTTAATGTATAGGGTATAATTTCAATTTTACAAGTCATCAGAGTAATCAATTTAATCTACTAGGTGTGCTTTAATACATACCAAATACAAATACAAATAAATCTACCGCTGCACAACTCTGATGAGAGAGGTAGCAATTGTCATTCCTGCAAACTCAATAAACTTGTCAAATGCAGGATAAAATAATAAGCAGGAAAAATACATCAATACACGATATATCGCAAATAATTAACAGAAAAATGTTATGTTATTATTACGGTTGCATCACTACCACTTGTGACTGCCTACGTACCCCTATCTAGTTGGGTACCCAATTAGATAACATGATCAAACCAACGTAGTTCTCCTACCACAAATAGGCCTCATGGAGCCTACGATGCACAAATAATATGCAATTCCAAAAACTACCCACTTAGGCTTAATCTTTACATTTAGATTTTTCAAATCCAATTACCTTTACGGAAAGTATCTTTTTGGACTTTATTCCCGAATTTTTATTTCAAAACTTTCGAAATATATATATATATATATATATATATATATATATAGACACACACACACTTTATATTCAAACCAGTCCTTTACTTCGGGATCTAAAAACAAATCACCTTTTTGAAATGATACGTATATACACGCATACAAAACTATATGCTACAAAATCTCGGTAGGTTTCTAGCCATAACTAGGCCCCTAGGTTTAGCCTTATGAATGAATAATTGATTGGTGCATCTCTCTATTCCAAGGGGGACTACACCGAGGCTACAAAACATCTACACCTCCTTTTCCCATGTGTTTCATAGATTATAGGTTACCCGAATCTTTGGTAACATAACAAATCACTTTATATCCCCAAGTGGCAAAATCATTTACACTAATAATTACAAATACTTCTAATCTATAATAATTTCCATTTCCAAATCCTTTCAAAAATCATCTTAAAACCATCGTGTTTAGTCCTCGAAATTCTTTCCTTTTATAAAACACTTTTACAAAATCATTCATTATATAAAATCACTTCAAAATATTTATTCTCAAATATCTCTTTTTTTCTATTTTAAAGGAAAACATCTCATGACATTTCAACTTGAAAACCAACTTTCAAAACAGTTCGTTATATTGAAGTGAACCAAATATTACCACTAAACACCTTATAGTCAAATCATGAAATAAATCACAAGGTGTAAGCCTACAATTATTTTCTACCCAGCCTATGCATATAAAAATGTAAACTACTCATAAACTAGTCGAACCCAATTCAAACAATCAATCAATGAAATAAACACAACAATAAATGATTATCAACGCTTCATTCTATCGAATATTTATAACAATTTTTATTTTATCTTGGGTTAAAACGATTTGATATTTATTTTGGAGCATCCGGGCTTTCCCTTCGACATGTTATGTCCCTCACCCAAGTCTCCATGGATCTCACAGACGAAACACGTGTACTAGTCGTTTCCGCATACCCCATTAAGTATTTAACTTCTAAATTTTAAAATACTTAACTAACCATCCAAATAGTCAAACAAGGAAACACAACCATTGTTTTAGTAAACAAAGTAAAAAAACATTCAACAATGGTTTTTAAACAACACTTAACACTTAAAGTTCCTTCAACTTAGCAATGATTTTAATGAACTTAAAGGAAGAAATAACTCACTTGGATTCCACTCTGTCAAACTTTAGGGCAAGGAACTCCAGATCTAAACCATACTTCCTACCAATTTTGCTAACTTTGTCACTATGGATTTGCTATTGCTTCGCTACTATTTTTCGAAACTTCTAGATATCCGACTATAGCTCCGCTATCCTAGAAGTTGAGATGAAAAGAGGTGGAGATGGCATCTTGGTGGGCAGGGCCTTGGGTGGATGGATGACACTTATTAGCTTGAACTTGACTTAAGTAGTATACTTTTTTTGTCGATTATTTTTGCCATAACTTTGTTACGTTTTTGGAATTGTTTTAGAGAGGCATGGAAGCCATTAAAACACTAAAGAAGAAGGAGGAGAAGCTTATAAAAGGAAGAATAATGGAAAGCGTGTGGAATTTGTGAAAGAAGTGGTAGGTATTTATAGAAAAAAGTTTGGAATAAAATATTATTATGTGAAATGACCAATATACCCTTACTTCATCTTTAAGCAAACTACATTTTTTTCAATATTTAAATCACCTTTCACTTCACCACTTTATGTCTTAATTACTTAGGTATTAAGTAAAATAAAATAAGATTTTTGTTTAGATTTGATTTTGACATGTTTGTCTTTTAGTGCTTACATTTTGTTAATGATTTCTAGAAATTTCTAACTTGTTTCGAAAATTTAATCTTATTTAGCGACTTATTTAATACTTATCCTATTTAAATATGTGTACATGTATATGTAAATAAAGGTGCAACCATGTAACGACCCGGCTTTTTCTCCATAGAAAGTCGTATCATTAATAAGAAAGAAAGGGGTAGAAAATAGAAAAGAAGAGAAGAAAGAAAGAAACAACAACAACGACCTCACAGCGGAACGAATAAATTATATTAATAACATATACATTTACATAGTATACAACACTTTACAGAGTTACACAGCATATACATCACTTACTAGACAGTTATAACATCTGTCTAGACATTACAACTCAATACACTACAGAGATACAGACACAGCGGAACTACTATATATATCTACAATGCTGAAGCCTCCTGCTCCATTGCTCCTCCACAATTCGTCAAAGCTAAACCTGAATCCCTTGGCTACTCGTAAAAATTTGAGTACCCAAGAGTTTATAAAACAGAAATAAACAACTTGGGTCAGACATGGGTCTGGTGTGAGTAACAGGTTAAACTTGCTTAACTTCAAAACCTTTAGAAAGAAAAGGTATCACGTAAGACTCCCCACAAATAAACATGGGTAAGTTTTTACCTTACGCTAACCAAAACATTTGATAGGAAATCCAGTTATATTATAATAGGGTCTAGGGTTTTCAAATAAATATGAAATAGCTGAAATTGTTACATTATTAAATTCCAGCATACTAGCCACAAAGTGGGTTATACAATCAAAACCGTAAGGGCACGTAGGAAGAATGGGTTTCCATACAATGGCAGGGCTACTGGGGTACCGCCCGTCACAGTACGTGGCCTAGATCACCGTACCGAGGAGTACGCCCGCTCCCCTGCAACACAAAGCCGGAACCATCCCTTACTGGATAGTCCCGAACAAGACAATCCCGTAGTTGGCGCGACCAACCACACACTAAGCCGAATAAAAGAAAAGGGACCTCTAGACAGGGATCTATCTTGCTCTCAGTGGGTGCTACCCACGAAGCCTTGCTGCACCTCCCCTGTTTTAGCCATTCCCGGTTGATGAGGCTTGAGGTTACGATTACCTTTAATCAGAACATATCACTTAGAATGCTCATCGTCCGCCTGACGATGTGCTGAAAGCATTCAATCCATATAAGTTCGTTCCGGGTTCGAACGAAACCGAAGGCATTATCTCGTTACACTCGTTTTGGAATCACCCTCAGAGTTAACGACAATAACCCTTGCACTCTGAATCTTCATCTTCACTTGAGATTCACGACCTATCGTAAATTTGGATCGATGTGGTATTCGGGTCTCCAGACCTGGAATCCCGGTATACGGAAACCCGATCCCGGTCTCATCGAAATCCAAAACGTATCTTTTAAGGGCCAAGTTGTTTTAAGGTTAAAACAATTCAATTCTTATCTATATACACAAAGATAGATAATTCACAATAGATAATCTACATTATCATTTCAATTCAACCAAACATCCATATCATAGATCAGCATATATCTCATCAGAGATATCAATCAATGCAAAGCATCATTCATCCATTCATAAGTAATGATTTATACCATTTTTAATTAATTTAAAATGAATTTAAATTAATTACTTCATTTTATAAATCCTGCTTACTTAACCATTAATTAATTATAATCAATTAATTATTCTCTAATTACCCTTTAATTTCATTCATGTAATTTATCCTTTAATTAATTACTCAAATTAATTATCCTCAACCATTATAGTAATTAACCTTTAATTACTTCATTTAATTAATTTACTATAATTAATTAAATTAATCAACTATAATTAATTACATTAATCCTTAATTAATTACATTAATTAATCACTTCATTTATTAATTATTCCTTAATTAATCAATTCTTAATTACCTCATTAATTATATTAATTAATGATCCTTAATTACATTTTATCATTAATTAATTACATTAAGTAATTAATCTTTAATTAAACCATAATTTATTAATCACTATTGATTAATCACATTCAGTAATTAACTACCCTTAATTACTTCTTAAAATAAATTAATTATTCCTTAATTTATTTCTTAATTAATCCCTTGATTAATTTCCATTAAGTAATTAACTACCCTTAATTACTTTATTAATTACATTAGTAATTATCCATTAATTACTTCCTAAGTAATTATACCTCATTAAATTACATTTAGTAATTACTTCACAAATCATTAAATGATTATCTTAAATTAATTAAACTTAATTAATTAACTTAACTAATCAATTTAAATTCAATTAATTACAATGAGTAATTAATTTCTTAATTACTTTCATTAAGAAATTTTATTTAAAACAATTTCCACAAATGTTTATCTTTTAAATTAATTAATCTAATTAATTATCTAAATTAATCACATTAATTAATTATCCTTAGTTAATGATCTACATTAACTATTAACTATTTTAATTATCTTTCTAAAATAATTAAACATTAATTAACCATTATTAATTACAACTTAATTAATTCTAATTATTAATAAATTAATCTCTAATTAATTAATTAAGTTCTTAATCAATAACTTAATTAAACCTTAATTACCTTAATAATTTTATTTCTAACCATTAACTTATAAAATTAATGATCCTTAATTCAAATTAATTAACCTTTAATTTTAATTTAATTAATCCTTCATCAATCAATTTTAAACCCTTAATTACTAATTTATTAACCCAAGTCATAAATTAATTAAATGGATTAATTAACTTTTAATTACCTTAATAATTTATTTTATCCTAAATTATTAAATCTCAATTATCTTTAAGATAACACTTTATTTCTATTAATGATTAAAATATCATTAATAAAGCATTTAAAACAATGTACCTTTAAATTTACTTTTAAATTTCATTTTAAATTTAAGATTTAAAATGAAGACAAGTTTAACTTTAACAAAGTTTTTAAAAACATCCTTTTAATCACATGTTAAAGAAACACTTAATTAAAGAAATTTAAAACCAAATTCATTTTAAATTCAAATCAATTTAAAATACATTTTAAACATTCAAATTGTTTAAAACATTTTAGATTTTAAAACTTCTTTTTATTTCAAAATTTGAAATACATATTCCAGGTAAATCTTTTAGATTTATAACCTATCTACAATTTAAAAACTTTATTTTAAAAATTCTAACTACTTATCCCTTTTAAAATATTTAAATCAATTCAAAATTTAAATACCTTATCTTATGTAAAAACTGTGATTTTAACTTAAACTCCAGATTTTAAACTAGATTTAAACTTATTTAAACTTTACTTTTATATTTAACTTCAGTTTTCAAATTCTATTTTAAAATTTAAAAACTGGAAAAAACTTTCTCTGTTTAAAAAATCTGGAATACAACATTACCTGAGACACATCCAGAATGCTTCGAGTCAAAAACCACACTACTTCGAGTCAACAACCAAAATTACTCGAGTTTTCCCCACTGCCTATACCAGTTTAAACACTTAGAACCAAAAGTGCACAGTGCACATGTACCGTACCTCCGATCAACTCCAGTCATCACCAAGTTGACGAACATGCCGACGCTTGCCCACAGATCCAATTACGATCATCCAAAACTCATCTTCTACTCGAAATCAAATTCGAGTTCCCAAACCCAAACCTGGCAACAGTATTGCAACCATACCCCTAAACCTGTCAACGGCTCGTACTCCTGCCTCCGTTCATCGAAGTCGCTGAAACTCCGGCCATATCTTCTATGACACTCCAGCTTCCAATCTCCAAAGCCCTGTTCATCTCGATCATCTGGAGAGGTCGTATCGATCAAAACTTTGACATAGTCAAAAACTAGGTTTACAAACTTCATCATCCTCCCATCGCCTCCACCAAGCCCTGTTCATCTTCCTGGCATTTTTGCCACACCCTAGGATCACTACACTACCTCCACCAAGAACCCCAAACCTTCAGATCAACTCAGTCACCATAGATTGACTAAAACCCCTTTCTAATTCAAATAAATACTACAGTCTCAATTTCTAACTAAACACTATGATTTTAGTTTTAAAAATCATCTTTTTGTTTATGTTTTCAGTTTATAATACTGAGTTTATAATTTATTTTGTTGGAGTTTTTTACCTTTATTTATCATACTCTAATGTTTTAGTTACAGAGACAACTCCAAATTTATTTTTACTAAATAAGTTTAAACTAAAACTATGGTATAATAACATGTATGTTTTCAGGACTTAAGACTTAACAAAGAAAAAAAATATTGGACAAGAGCCAGAGGATTTTCATTTTTCTTAAGAACTGGTAACAAAGAATGTTACAGACAATCACATTCATGCATATCCAAAATGCCAGTAATTTCATCAATAAACATTCACAAAACATACTTATTTCAGAAAAGAAACATGCACAGATCATACTTAATCTTTTAATTTACTGAAGTTACTCACAGCAAATTCACCAATACATACACATGCAATGCATTCTTATTCCAGTAATCATCATGCAAACAGGTATTCAAACTTATATTTTAAAAATGATTGTTACTCACCGATTTAAATTAGAGACAGAGCCTTTAGTTTGAAATGGCTTTTTGAATTTGAGTGCTGGAAAATGTCTTTTGAAAACTGGAGTTGTTATTGAATCTTGTTTTTGATTTTGCTTTGCCTTTTAAAACTGCATGCTTCATCTTGCTTCAGATTTTTCTTGCTTTAAATTTTGAAAAGATGCTGGAAAATTTCTTTTGCTCTGATTTTTAAAAACTGAGTTGCTAATCCCTACAAAACTGGAATACTTGAAACAGAGTACTTGATTCCAGGCTTGAAGAAGATGCAAGTTAATGATTTGAGTTGTTTGATTTGAAAAGAATTATAGGTTATTGAATTTATTTTCTGGTTTGAGGAGGTATAGATCATCTGATTTGGTTTTGAGAGGAGTGTTTTGATTATAAATTGTTTTTGAGAAGTTCGTTTTAAGGAGGGTTTGATTTGTACAGGCTGAACACAATTTTCTCAAGATTTGAAAAGAGAAAAATGGGAAAAGAATGAAGATGAAGTAACATATGTATAAATGCTGAAATAATTTAAATAAAAATAAAAGAAAAATTAAATTAAAGGTGACACTTGTCATATACATTAGCTATTTAATTTACACATGTTTTATCAAGCCTTAATATGGTGACATTTGTCTTTTAAGTATTTAATACATATTTTTATTTATTTTTAAATGTAAATAATAGTTTTTATACTTTATTTAAATGTATATATTTGAATTTCTTTTAAAAAAAATGTTATAACAAAATATATATAAATGAAAACTTATCCAAATATTTTAAAATTGTTTATTCTTTTGAATTTCAACATTTAATTCAAATTCAAATTAAATTTAAAAATCCAATTTTTAAAATCAAGTTATATATATGCATATATAACTACCATTTAAAATAATAATTATATTTTATCAAAGTCTATTTATATTTATAAAAACAAAGTATTATAATTATTATTTGAAAATATCAAATTTGACAATTTTAAATAATTTATAAAAGGGATTATAAATTACTTCTATTATTCAATGAATTAATACCATATGTAAATTGTATTTAAACTTCTATTTTTAATACATACAAATCTAGTAATATTTAAAAAGAAATAAACAAACCTTTTATTTAAATTTGAACTTAAGCTAAATTCTATTTTTAAACAATTAAACATTTATATTATGTATTTTAAAACTATATAGTTATTTATTAAATATCTTTGGAAAGCTTAATATTAATTTAAATCATAATTTCCAAATTACCAAATATATATATTAGAAATTTGAAAACATAATTTCATTTGTTAAATTCAAACCAACTCATCTATTTACAATATATACAATTATACATATATATTATAAATAAAAAATATTTTATTAAACTTTTAAAAGATAAATCACTAATTAAATATTTTATTTAATTAGATTATTAAATTAATTCAAATTTTATTAACAAATTATCAAATCAATTTAATTTCCAATGCAGATTATTAAATTGATACTGTCCAAATTCCCGTGATATCACAAACCACGTTGCGACAACTTTTGTTGAACAAAACGTTGATTTTCGACAAGATGTTTTACGGTCACATTTTGACGTTTTTGTTAAACTATTTATTTATGTAAACAAAACTTAAAAATAAGTTTCTTATCATTTTTAGATAATTAAAACAAGTTTATTTTAGTTATAAAACAATATTAAATAATATTAAAATCTTATTGTAAAAACACGACGTTGATTTGTCAACGTGCGACAAAATTTGTCAATTTTTATAAAACAAGCTTATATATTTATAAAATCATTATAAATCAAATTATATTATTATTATATCATTACATAACCATTAAAAAGAGATATTTACTATTTACAATAATTATTCAAATGTATATCAAATTTTTATCGAAAACCGGCTTTTGTTTCTTTTCGACGAAAATCCAAACTTCTTGATTTCGTAATCAAATTTTAAAAATAAGTTTATCATTTCTATTTATCACATAAAACATGATTATTTAAGTTCAAGAATTCTATATTTGAATATTTAAAATAAATTAAATATTTCATTTTCAAAGTGGTAAAATTACATGTCGTTACAATTACTGCCTTCAGCTCGGCTATTTGGCAGGAGAGGAATTTGCGCTGTTTCAAGAACGCTTTGCAATCCAATCTAAGAATTTGCTATAAGATTACTTATTTGTCTACTCTTGGACAGGTATGAGAGATTTTTCTCCTTTGCGTCCGAGCATTGCCCCTGCGAATTCAAACATTGAATCTATCGGAAGTTCGGAGATTCCAAATAGTGGTGGGGTTGGCCCCTTCGCTCGTCGTGTCTTTACTCGTCCATGGCGAAGCCCTTATTTCGGCTTCCATCAACTTGGCTGAGCAGCTCATTTTGGTTTCTTTGATTAAAGCTGTTGCATGCATGGGGTTGGGGTTGTGTTGTTTTACTTTGCAACTTCTTCCTACTTTTTATTTTAAGTTTGTCCATGTTGCGTTGTATTTATTTCTACATTACCTACTTAAACCCTCCATGTTGGCTACCGGTCAAGCATGTTGGCCGGAACTATATTATAGCTATATTATTATCTAATCGAGTGCGAGTCTCTAACTACACAATCATCTTCCTAGAAAAACTACTCGGTAACTCTATTCGGTATGTGAGTTTCTCGGTCCACTCTGTAATAGGAAACAGTGCAACATATCTCGGTGCTAGTTTCCCTGACTTTCCAAATTGTACCACACTCTTCATCGATGATACTTTAATAAAAACATGATCTCCAACTAAGAACTTTAAATCTTTACACCTTTTATCTGCGTAACTTTTCTACCTAAAATGAGCTTCTCTCATCATATGTTGGATTAACTCAATCTTCTCTATAGCTTCTCCTACCATATTTGGACCAAGGACCAATCTGTCTCCGGTCTCTAACCAACATGCTGGTGATTTGCATAGTCTTCTATACAAAGCTTCGAAAGGCGCCATTCCTGCACCAGTCTGATAACTATTATTACAGGAAAACTCAACCAAGTGCAAATGGTCTTCCATGACCCACCAAAGTCTAGTACACAAACTCTCAACAAATCTTCAAGTACCTTATTAACTATCTATGTCCGCCCATCCATCCATGGGTGATAAGCGGTACTCATCTTAGGCCTGGTACATAACACTTCTTATAGACTCTTCCAAATTTCACTAGAGAATAAAGCATTTCTTTCACTAACTATACTACTAGGAACCTTATGCAGTTAAACAATATTCTTCATAAACAACTTAGCTAATATAGGTGCCGTCCTAGTTGACCTAACGGAAATGACATGTGCACTCTTGGTCAGCCTATCCACTATGACTGATATACTTTCATTTCCCCTGTTTGACCTTGGTATCCGATCAATAAAATCCATAAGTATTGAATCTCCTTTCTGAACTAGTATATCTAAAGTCTAAAGCAAACCACTCGGCTTCTAATGTTCGGCTTTTACTTGCTAGTAATTCGCACACTGCTTTACCCATAAGCCTACATCCCTTTTCATACCTTCCTAGAAGAAACTTCTCTTCATATCCAGTTACATCTTAGTTCCTCTAGGGTGAATAGTAAAATTCGATCGATGACACTCCTTAAGAACTTCTTTCCTAAGGACACCAACATTTGTAACACACAATTTTCCCTTTTTTCTTAACCATCCCTTTTGCTCATGGCTAAAATCCTTTAAATCATCAGTCTCGGTTCCACCATCAAGCCTTCTAATCTTTTTGGCTAACAATTGATCATCTCTTTGCTTAGAAGCAATCCTTTCTATAAATACTAGTCAAACTTCTAAGAAAGATAACAGGGCAGTACTTTGACTAGAACTAGCAGTCAACCTTAACTACACACTACAAGTAGTCAATCCTTCTAAATCTTTTCATTTTGCCAACATAGCTAATAGCACATTCTGATGTTTCCTGCTAAGTGCATCTGCAAATTTATTTCCTTTCCTTGTCGTAGACTCAATACTGAAATCATAAGCAGCTAAAAATTCCAGCCACGTTAGTCGTCTCATATTCAACTCCTTTTGAGAGAATAAACACTTCAAAGACTTATGATCCTTAAATAACCCGAATCGTTCTCCCAAAAGATAATGTCTCCGCACTTTCAAAGCAAAGATCACCACTGCCAACCCTAAATCATGAGTCGAATATCTAACTTCATGTGGTCGAAGCTGTCGAGAAGCGTGGGCAATCACTTTACATTTTTGCATTGACACAGCTCCTAACCCTACCCCACATGCATCAGTATACACCACTAAATCTTGATTCCCATATGGAACAACTAACATGGGCGAATTGGTCAATAAATGTTTTAGCATTAAGAATGCTTCTTCATATTTATCAATCCAAACATACTTTACACCCTTCCTTGTCAGTTTAGTCATAGGTGCCGCTATACAAGAGAAATATTTAATGAATCTTCAATAATAGCTTGCTAACCCTAGAAAACTTCTTATCTTTGTCACCGTCTCGGGTCTCTTCCAACTGTTAACAACTTCGATCTTAACAAGATCGACTGACAACCCTTTATCTGAAACTACTGACCAAGAAACTTCACTTCTTTCTTCCAGAAAAGACACTTTGAAAACTTTACTTTTAGTTGATGCCGCTTTAACGTCTCAAGCACTATTCTAAGATGAATCTCATGATATCTTTCGTCCGTAGAATATATTAGAATGTCATTAATGAATACCAACATGAACCTATCGAAGTGCTCTTGGAAAATCCGATGCATCAAGTGCACAAAGAAAGCAGGTGCATTAGTTAATCCGAATGGAATTACTAACAACTCATACGAACCACGTCTCGTTCGAAACACCATTGGAAGAATACTGCCCTTCGCCACTTTGATTTAATGGAACCCTATCGCCAAATCCAACTGGGAAAATACTTTGGCTTCACTCAACTGATCAAATAAATCGTCCATTCTTAATAAAGGATATCTGTTCTTTATCGTCTTTTCATTGAACTTACGACAACCGATACACAGTCTTAACTACTTGTCCGATTTCTTCAAGAATACGCGGCTGCTCCCCAAGGTGAACTACTTGGTATAATAGAACTCTTTCCTTCTATGTCCACTAGCTGCACCTTTAACTCCTTTATCTTGGTAGGTATCATCCTGCTAGGTGGTCTACTTATGGGTTCAGCTCCTAGTACAAGGTCTATTCGAAACTCAATAGCTCGTTTCGGTGGTAGTCTTGTAACTGGCTCAAAAACATCTGCAAATACTCTTGCAACTGAAGCCCGATTTACTTCATCCTCTACTTCAATGACACCCAATAAAACACAAACTTTTAAATTCTCGAATTCTCGACTGAGTATACAATTCGGTCACTATTATCAAGGTGTCTAACTGATATTTTCCTATCCCGGCAAAATATTCTAGCATCATATTTGCTTAACCAATCCATATCCAAAATAATCCCAAAACCCGCAAAATTAAACACAAACAAACTGTAGGCAAAATTATATCCTAGCAACTCAAATTCTAGATAGTCTCATATCATCCCAAGAGTTGCATACCCTCCTATGATTATCTACCCTTAAGGAAGTAATAAGGTATGATGGTTCTAAACAAAACTTATCTACCAAACATGAGAGATAAATGAATGCGATGCACTAGTATCAAGTAATACTGACTGGTATAATATGAATCAAAAATTTACCTTCCATCATAGATTTTTCTTTCTTAGCAGCAGTCGATCTTGATGCAGATGGCTCCAAAGCAAACAGCTTTCCTTTATTAGTCTTGGCCGCTTCTGGAAATTTGTTCTTATAGTGCCCCACTTGGTCGTAGTTAAACCACTTCACATTCTGCTTGCCCACAACCATCTTGCCATCACCTAATCGACACTCACTAGAATAGTGCCTCTTCTTATCACACTTATAACAAACGATATTTGCTTTCCATTTCTTAGCATCTCCACCCTTTCGAGCTCACTTTCCCTTAAAGAAATTCCTCTTCTTATTCTGAGAACTCTAGGTTCGAACTGCCTTCTCCTTTCCAAAAGTAGGAATCATCTCCTCATTCCTAATAGCCATTTCCACCACCACATTCGATGGATCCCTGAGATGTGGCATAATTTCCCTAGCAATCTCCGGCTTAAACCTTTGGATAAACTTCTCATTCCTCTTGATAACGGTATCAATAGTGGCATATCCATACTTGGACAGTTCATTAAACTTAGCAGAGTGTTCCAACGCTGACATTTCCCCTTGCTCTAATTCCATGAACTTCCTTAGTAGGGTTGACTTGGCTACCTCAGATAAAAATATTTCTTCAAATCTCCTTCGGAATTCAGCCCAAGTCAATTCCTTTTCTAGTACCTCTACGATCACCCCATTCCATCAGAACAAAGCAGCTCCTTGCAACTGTCTAGAAGCCAATCTCCTTTTCTGCTCGTCACTCAGTCCAAAATTAGCAAAAATTCTTTCACGGTGCAATAATCAGTTCTCCACGTTTATTGCATCTTTAGTTCCCAGAATAGGCCTTCTACCCAAACAGATGTAATCTCGGCTCAGCTTGGCATAGTTATTGCTAACTGGCGCCACAAGATTTGCTCCTCTTAGGTTAGCAGCATTTCCTCCAGCTACTCTTTTAGCGACTCCAGCTTGCATCAGATTGACAAAGAACTGATATTACCCTTATATCTATTGGTGAGGTCACAACACCTATATTGGCATTTGAATTTTGATAAGCATTTCTCCATCGACCTTGATTCCTTCTATTGTTGGGCCAAGCATTTCCATTTGTTGTGGTGCTTCCGCCACCTAGATTCACTCTTCCATTTCCTACTTCCATATCTTCCTTCCTCATAATTTGCATACGAGCCTTAGTAAGATACAGAAGAACGATCTAAGAGAGAGGGGAGAATATATACACTTATATATAGAAAATGCAAGTACGTTACTATAACGTTATCCTATACCCCAATTTTATTCTTTGATTCATTAGGATTATGTTTTTGAAACTCTTTAGATTTAAAATCCTTTTAAGTTTTACATAAACCCATGCTCTGATACACAATTTTATCATAATTTTTCACATTTCATTTCACGAATGATATTTCATATTCATTACATAACCCCTTTCGCAAACCCACGTTCAGAGAAATTATAATTTTTACAAAATACTCCAAGAGCAATATATAAAGATGCCCTCTTAGTTGATAAGAGTCTAACACTTGGCAATTATATAATTTGCCATTACACCGATATAGACAAAACCAACCAACACAGTGGATTAGATAGGTACTCCTAACTAGCTAGATTTCCTCTTGCACGTCTTCAGATGCTTATTTGTCAAACTGGAACCTTTAAATCCCTTACTTCCAACCTACTCAAATGAGTACCTAAGAGTTTAAGGGAAAAACAAAAAAATTCGGATCAGACAACTGGTTGGCATGAATAATAACATACCATCTCGAACCAAATAGTTATCTAGCGAGACCACACCATCCAGCGGAATCAGTTTTCCCTCACTAGTAACTTAACTAAAACATATTAACCATATACTGTGCTCCTACATCCATAATGGTTAGAACATAGTAAATAACCTTTACAATCACACAATGTTAGTAAGTCTGGCTAATCTGTCTTCATAGTGTTGCCCACACCATTACCAAATTCCCAAATCAAATAATGGATTATCCATCCCAGTTTAATTGACTATCCGTCTAATTTCAAATGACTATCCATCTCAGTTTAATCTGGCTACCCATCACATATATATATATATATATATATGGACTATCCATCTCATATATGAACATTTTTATGGATTATATAACCCTTGCCATGTGAACACCCATCACACATGGTTTCATTAACAAAATTATGTCGACTATCCATCTCACATGTAATTATTACTTGAATTACCCATCCCTTACCATATGGACTACCATTCACACATGGTTTAGCTATTTAAATTATGTGGACTATCCATCACACATCTTCCATTCATTTAAAATCGATGTGTTCTGTCCATCACACATCCCATAGTTTTTCTAGGTTAACTAAGAACCCTTCATTAACCTCATAGAGACTATCCATCCCTAACATGATGTGGACTATCCATCTCACATCCTATAGTTTTCCTAGGATAACCATGAACCCATCCCAGATTAATTTAGTTCATGTTCAACCCACATTTTCAACCTATCCCTATTAGTGTCCCCGATTAGGTTGTTTACCCTTTTAAACTTATAACATTTCAAAACATGCATTAATATCCCCAATGATTTATCGAACTTATTAAAGAAAATTTTACATTGGTGTCCCAAATGATTAGTGTCAATATTCATAAAGTAAAATACATTAATGATTAAACTCGAAGTCATTAAACATATTGCATGTCAAAATTAATACACATTGGTATCCCCAATGAAAAATGTCAATATAGTAAAAATTAGGGCTCACCACCATTAATAAAAAGATATGAGGCATTCACGTCGCATTAATCGCTATCGAACCTCTCTCCAAGGTTATAAAAAAAATGTTTAATTTGTAAAACATGTGGCTAACTACCGTAATCAGAAGGTTATAGACCTTCATAAAATATAGGCTATACCATTTTAAAACATGTCTTAAGTTTTAATAAAACAAAGCCCAATCAATGTTGAAGTGAGAAACGCGGCATTGACGCAGCGCAACATCATTGCCAAAAGAAATGAAGAATAAAACCTCGGTGTATAAGGTCGCAGACTTTGATAAATGGCAGTATCGTTATCTAAACCATTGACATAGAAAACTTTAGCTACTATGCCGCCAAACATATATATAGGGTCGAAGTTAACATAGGCGACATCAATGCTTTGGTATAAAAAATAGTCGAAGTGAAGATACACGACGTCATTTAAAACTCTTAAATAAGTCATGAGAATGCGATGTCGCCAATGATGGGTTGCCACCGATGTTCGCATCGACTTGGTTGGAAACATTCCATAACCACATAGTTAGTTATCCTATGCCTCTCTCCTTATCGCCGTCGACACTCATAGATATGGCATTGTCTTAAGCTCGATGATGAAACAAGCGGCATGGCGTTGTCGTAATTATCATGAAAACAGATTTACTACTAATAAAAGTAGTTACTTTTCACCATATCATAACTCTTGTCCAATTTCTTTTGGGTAAAACAATATATTTTCTAACTCTTTTCAGAAATATTGCTGCATACAATATTAGAGTTGCAAAAACACTTTTCAACTTTAATGAATTAATATCCTTAATTAAATTATTAATTTAAATACTTTTCTAGCGTAACAATTTCATAATAAGTCATAATCACTTGGGGAAAATCCTAAAAATTCGCAGAAATTCAGATTTTATGTTTTATTTCTCACAAAAAAATTTCTAGATCAAAATCTATATTTAGTTATTTTAATAATTACAACCCAACTAAACTAAATTTATACTTTAGGAAATACATAAAATATTTATTTTAACTTGGAGAATTATGAAATTAAAAACCTATTTCCAAATTATTGTTTTTTACAATATACAGAAAATCAATGTATTTAGAGATTTAAAACTTATGTTTTACGGCTAAAAACCCATTCAAGTAACCTCATAAAAATTCTATAACTCATTATTTTATCCAAACAATGATTAAACAACCATAGTTTGGAAGAATCATCAATATAATTCGGATAATACCCATAGCCGAATTCAAGAACAAGAAAAGAGAGATGGCTCATGTATTATTCACATTAAAATAATTATTGGAGTTGAGATTTGATTATATCTTCCCTATGCTTTGCCCTTGAATCCCCTTTGATTTTGATCCTCCCTAGGTTGATTAATGGTTGGCGTCCTTTTGTTCTTTTCGATTGTTTTTGGAGTGAGTAAAATGAGAATGACATGAGGGGTAGAGAGTTTATGGTTTTTTTTGAAAACCTAGGAGAACTCGGCGGGCCAGTAAACTCCGGAGGAAGTTATATTAAAGCCATCCGCTGATCCAAGCCCCCATACAGAGAGTTTATGGTTTAAAAGATAGATCACCTATTTTGCCCATCTCATATATTCTTTTATATGTTAAGTTTTTCAAAAAAATCTCATTGCTTAATTTACTAAGTCATGACCTTGTTAATAACCAATTCTCATTCTCCTTAATCATTTACATTATTTTACTTAATCAATCCAATTAAACATTCCAAATAATGTTTAACTAAAATTAGGGGCGTTACAACCACCCCTCTTTAGGGATTAACCGGTGGGCTCCATTATTTATTACTATTTTTTATTTTTATTTCTTTTGGTTTCGATTTATTTAAACGACCGTACCATCTTCATTTGAAATCCATTCATGAAACTCCAAACGTGAAAGTTGCTCAGAAAATCACCATGAACACAATAACACATGTTTTATGGCCAAATTCCACTGTTTGCACAAATTCCATTATTGGTTCCTAACTAATTAACTAACGTAAATTTATGGGGTGTTATATTCTTCTCCTATTAAAAGAATTTACACCAGTGATTAAATCATGGTTATTATGAGAGAAGTACTCTACAACTCAAGTTAGGCTACTTTAGTTGAAGAGTACTTCTCTTTTTTTTATTCCACCTCTCCTCCTTCCTCCGGGCGCCTCGATCAAACTTGCGTTCCCCAGCTTCAGGCTACGCTAATAGCAACTAAGAAAGCCATTGCTTGCTCTTAGAAAATTAAAATATTAAAAGTCTCAAATGAACAACTTCAATCACAACTCTTTGGAAGCGCGGTTAAGTCTCAAACGCCTCAAGATAAACAAGGACCAGCCTATCTTTAAACAACGACCAACCTATCTTTTTGTATAAGAGAGAAGTACTCTACATCTCAAGTTAGGCTACTTGAGTAGTAGAGTACTTCTCTCTCGCATTTTTTCTAAACTACACAACCAATTATTATACAATTAATTTTGCAACCAAACATGTATGACTGTATATTGTATCACAACAATAAAAAACATGTACGCAGAATGATTCTAAATTGGGCCCTCACATATGAATGTATTTCTTTTGAAAATAGTTTTTAAAGTATGATGCAAACAACCTATACATATAATGGCACTTCTATATGTATGCAAATTTTGAAAAATATTTTTCACCTAAAATTCCCATACTCCTACGAATAGAGGCATGGTGCAAGTAAATTTGCATCAAATTCCTACCATCCAAGAATCTAACGTGTCGAAATATCGCTTCCAAAACATTACTCCTATGTTGGGAAAAGAAATTTAGGTGGAGAATTCTATGTTCTTACCACTCTATAAGTTACCATTTCCCATTATACAGTTGAATTCCCTTGCTGCCCTAGATTCCTCCGAATATTTCCACGTTTAAAATGCATATGAAGGTTTGTTTCCAAGCTCTAAATGGATTTAAATCCCAAAACAGATTCTAGTATGTCGTAGACAAGGTATGGAAATAAAATTTCCAAGGCTAAAAGCTTTTCCTTTTTTCACATTTGTGTTTTATATCATCGTCGACCCTAATGCACCGCTAAATTCACATTTATTAATTTATTTACCTTCCTATGCTTAGCATGTGGCCTTCAAAATCAGAAATTCCATAAAAATCTCTTTTACGTTTCAAATCTTTAGGTCGCTTGAAGAATCAATTTCCAAAAATATTTAGACGCAATTTTTCTTTAAAATCAATTTGGAAAAAAGTTCCCATAAATTATTTGAGTGCTAAAAATAATTCAAAAGCTAGAGCTTTTCTTCAAGTGATTTTAAAATACTTGCCTTTCAAAAATTTGAATGGTTCAGGCCACATTTCAGCTTAGTCAGAAGTTAGTTATGAACTAACGCACAAATTCCACTCTAACACTTCACATTTAACCTTTGTCTTTAAAACTTAACATTTTTAAATTGTCGGTACTTTTATTAATTTATTATGACAACTATAAAAGAAATTTGTAAAATTTATCTTTTCCAGGAATAGTAAAAATGAATCGTAATTCCACAAAAACCTTTGTTGCCCTTTACTTGATAAAATTTACTGTTTTAAAAACCTTCTAGCTTACAATGCATTGACCATTGTTTAAGTGTCCTTATGAGATCTTAACTACTTACACTGTTTCTTCCAAAAATACAAATAAGAGTCACCTACATACCCAGAAACAATAGTAAGGTAAATAAATAGGAATACATCTCATAATATACCATACGCGCCTTTTTATACGGAGACAACCAATTATTACAACCCAACAAACCCTAAGAAAAGAAAGGAGCAAATACTGGAAGAAAAGTACAACACAACTCTATCAAAACTAAATACACTACCTATGAATTGTAGGATGGCCCCGATCCTCTACGGGAGCTGGACCTATGATAATTAGTCATTAGTGTCAAAATTGATAGTCTCTAATCAACCTTTATTTTACTCTCGTCCAATCTATTACCAGCTTCAAAATTCACTTATTATGAGTATTCATATTATTAGTTTCAAAATTCACTTATTACCAGTACTCATGTTACCGGGTTCAAGATTCCTTAATCGGTCCTCTATTTAATTTCTTTTTATTCGTATTAATTACAAATTTATTGCCCATTAAATCTGTAATTAATGTCAACAAATCCTAGTCTTATAATCACTAAGCTTTTTGTAATTAATAAGAATACTGTTGTTAATTGTGATATTTATATATTACAAATTATTAACTACTAAACTAGAACATTCCTTTTCCATATTTATCAAAGCCATCCTTCCAAATAGGATCACCATTAAAATTTTCCATAAACCAACCATTAGTGATATTTTTGCTGTGTTTGAAATTACAAGGGATTATTTTCTTTTTCTTTTATTGAAATAGGCAATGTAAACTATGGAAAAGAATATCCATATCTTACATAACTCTTCCTCTTTTTTGTATATCCCTTGTCAATTAAAATGCCGCACTTTATGCATTTAAGAAATTAGGTAATTTATGGAAATTACATGGAGCATGCTCTCAATAAATCAAAATATGAAAATTTGTATTCCAAGGGCAACCTAACTTAAAACCCAATTATAAATCTGGAGTACCATGACAACTTTACCAACATTCTACAAATAAATGCTTGAGACTGATTACAAATTTCCAGATCATGTTGCACATATCATTTCTATTTTATTCATATCCTGAAACATTTAACCTTTCTTACCTAGATATTAATCCCTATCTACTTCATAAAATATAAACTTAGATATCCACAATACGATAGTATGCGACATATGAAATTCAAACTTGCAAAAGAATTTCTACATCTCAAAAGAATACTTCTAAGCATACTTTACAAAATTATTTCTAACTAAAAATCAGTTTAGGAAATTGAATTCTTAAAAACATCTAAACACCGTGTTTTATTTTATTCCGCCTATCTATTCCATTTTTATTAAACATTTGGACAAAACCGTCTAAAATATTTGAACCCAACTTTTCACAACTTTCAAAACATTCATCGCTTTATTCTAAATCCCAAATACAAAAGATTCTAAAATTTCTTAGTAAAAACATTTTCCTTCTCGAATACTTTTACTTCAAAGACTTACTTCTTTAAAAGTAAGGTCTTTAACCCAAAATATTCAAAAACTCAATTATTAAACCAAACATCAAATTTCAAAAATGATTGCTTAATCCTAAAAAGAAGCAAAACTACTTTTCCTTTTTCAACAACTTTCTACATCAAAGATTTATTTCTTTAAAAGTTGGTCTTTTAATTCAGAACATCTAAAAACATCTTTTATAACCCTAATCAATGAAAAGTGGAATAGACAAGGTAAACACCTATCCCAACATTTTCCAGTATTTGTTTGTTTATATTTCTCCTATCTAAGTGGCTTCTACATCATTTCATTTTTAAAATAAAAATAACTTTATCAAAAAAAATTTAACTGAAAACTTTTTTCCCTAACAAATTTTTAGACTAAGAGTTTCGAAAATGAAAATCTCCTTTTTACCAAAAACAATTTAATCAGAACTTTTGACTCCACAACTTCTTTTTGAGTTATGATTTTCCAAATTTCTGATTTTCCATCAAAGTAGCAACTTCTCAATAAGTCCTTTGAAAAACATATTCAAAACATTTCAAGGAACTTTCCATAACGTCCCCCTATTTGGAGGCCCAAAACTAATGGCTACGGATGCTGCAGTCATCCATAGTTATTAATTCTCGGTGACCAAATACGGAGGTGTTAGATTCATTGATAAACAGAAACATATGAATATGGAAAAAATTTAAACTTCAAACAGAATCACATTTCATTTCAAAATATTTGCAATTCATTACATAATCCCATTTTTGAAAATCATGCTCAGAGAAAATATATTCATTACAACATGCGCCAAGAGCGACATATGAAGATTCCCATCTTGGATGATCAGAGTTAATACAGGCAATATAACAACTTTTCCATTACAACAACATAGCTAAATCAAAAGAAAAGAGAACTCTAAATATCTATCATGCCTTCTGCACGTCTCCGGAAGCTTATTCGTCTTAAGAGGTACCTTACCATCTCATATCCTTTAGATATCTAGTGTGACCACGCCGCTTAGCGGAACGGGTTTTCCTCTCACTAGTATCTCAAAACCTTTATAAACAATATAATGTGCTCCTGCATCCATAATAGTTAAAACAATTCAAAACAATATAATATGATGATATGAAAAACAAATTAATCAACTCTGGATTACCCATTCACATTCATTTTTAGACTATCTGTCTCAATTATAGTTTCTAGGATTACGATTAACCTATTAGTTTTCTTGGACTAACTAATAACCGGTTAAACATTCAAGGACTCACTATCCAATTACATAGTTTTCATGGGATAACGAAGAACCTATTAGTAACTCCAATATCTTACTCTTATCCTAGTTTTCATGGGTTGACTAGGAACCTATTGGTGACCCCAATATCCTTTCTTCTTACCCTAGTTTTCAAGGGCTGACTAGGAACCAATTGACATTTTTCAATATCTTAATCCGGATATAGTTTTCATGGGCTAACTACTAACCTACTGGCCCTTCCCAGTATCAAATCATAGTTTTCATAGGCTTACTATGAACCTGTCTTTCTGACATCTTCCTTTATACATAGTTTTCATGGGCTAACTATGAACCTATTGGTTCATGCCAATATCTTTTCCTCTACACAATTTTCATGGGCTTACTGACAACCTATTGGTCCTTGCCAATATCTTTCTTTTACATTTTAACATCCTATATTATGGTCTTCCCGACTTCCTGGATGCAATTCTACTCATTCAGGAGTTTAATCAATTTTTATTCACTACTGGGTTAACCTAGCTGGTTCTTCTACCCTTTATCCCCAAAATGCAGTCATGGGTCCATTAAAAAGTGAATATATTTATATTTGAAGAAGCAACATAACAACATAGCAATACCACTCCTGTGGGTTTAATAAAAAACATGGTTAATCCCTTTAACCTATTATTTTATCAAAGAAAGCTTCTTTTCAAAACCATTATAAAAACGCCTTTTATATAGCCATGGGTTTTTCCTTTTAAAAATAGAGTTTGGGTTATAAAACCTTTCGATACCTTCGAAACCTAGCTTTCGACTTCATAGGATGACCTCCTTTGAAAGCCTTAAAATCTATCTTCCTACCATTAAGCTACTGCCTTTATAATACTTTAAACCTTCCTTTTGAAACCATTCGACTGTAATAAAGTATTAATATTTAACATTAGAAGCTTAGCTTCGAAACCAGTTGAAAGTACCCCTTTTTACACCATTGGAAGTAACCCTTCCGAAATTATTGAATGTCCCCCTTTCGAAAGCAATGGGTTTATACATAAAACATTATTTGGATCAAAGTGAATATAGACGAAAGTAACTCTTTCGAAACCATCCTTTATCACATTAAAATATTTGGGAAAACTCGATGGCGTAGCCACCATCTCTTTCGAAAGCATTTAACACCTGAGTAAAATATTAGAAGGTTGGCGTCGGAACCCCTTTCGAAACCATTACTTATGAAACCCCTAACCCCTTTTGAAAGCTATAAGAAGTGGCTTAAACGTATAAAACAAAGTACCTTTTGACAATGTTGGTATCTTCAACATCATCAAAAGGCTATAAAATGGCAGCAGGGTTTCGACAATGTCGGAACCCCTTCTTTCAAAACATTCTTTCATAAGTTAAGGAACCTAGTCAAAATCAATCTTAAGTTAATGGCAACCCTTTCGAAACCTTTTAAAAATCTATTTCGAAACCATATGCTTTGACTCAGTCGAAAGCTAAAACAAAACAGAGGCAGGCGCTTTTCTTTTATAAAAACAAACCAAGGTTTCGACCCCTTTGGATGTTATGCTTTCGACACCTTACCTTTCGCCTTGCTCCAATCCACTGTGTACCATCTTCGTGATACTTTGTGTAATGGTTTCGGCATAGTTGGTTTCAACTAAGATGAAGGCGGAAGCTTCTTTGTCGAAAGTTGCTTTCCAATGTAGGTGGAACCAATTTTCTAAGTAAATCTGGGTTAGTTCTTCATAAACTAAACTTTTCTCTAACTAACATGCCCGGTGTCAACACTAGATTGGCTTCCTTAATGATTTCAAACTCTTTTCGAAAAATAAATGTCGCTAATTTAGATCTAAACCATGGTTAAGTTAATCAATTATGCCCTTCCATGAAGCAAAACCAATTTTTCAATGAAGTCCCTCTTATAAAATAATTTATTTTGCATAGCAAATCACTTTGGAAAAATCTCCGAAAATTCTAGAAATTCACTTTAATCATGTTTTCTAACATATCAAAATTCTAGACCCAAATTCTCAATATATTTTCCAAAATAAATTTATAAACCTAAATAACCATATTTTCTTTTGAAAATTCATAATAATCTTTCCATAGCTTGGAAAGTTCTCAAAATTGAAACCCAACTCCAAAATCATGTTTCTCATAACATAAAATTTTCCATGGCTTTTAATCATCATTAAATCTCGGTTTTGACTTAAAACCTTATAAATCCTTTTTTTAAACAACTTGTTTAAATTAACAAATCAAATCTCAAGCATATCATCATTCAATTCATCTTAAAAATGAATTTATCCCTTAAATCCAAAACATAAGATTCAAATAAAAATAGAGATTGAATTATTATTCACCTTGATTTAGATAAGGAGATTGGATTGAGATTAATTTCCCCTAAGCTTGATTCTCTAGTATTTTAATTTGAATTCTTCTTGTTCTCTTAATGGCCGGCCGTTCCTTCTTGCGGTTTAATTTTCAAAAAGACGTGAATGGGAAGAAAAAGTTAGGAACGAAAATATAGGGGTGGGAGCTATGGACAACAATTCCTAATATGCCCTTATGTGACTTAATTAACCAAAAACCCATTCTTAAGCCCATTAATTTCATATTAGGCTTGTCCTTAAATAATTAATTCAAGCCTCAATCCCCTAATCACTTAATATTTACATTATTCTATTTAATTTATCTAATTAAATATCCTGAATAATGTTATCAAAAATTAGGGGTGTTATAGGCTCCCCTCCTTAAAGAATTTCATCCTCGAAATTTAGTAAGGACTAAATACCAAACATAGCAATCATCTGTAACGACTCCTAACAGCTATACTAGTCTACCTGACTTGGAAATATTTATATAAATCTAATATAGACATACCCTCAAAGCAGATCAGGATAAGTATCTCGAATCCTATCCTTTGTCTCCCAAGTACAATCCAACTCGTTGTCGCTCCACTGAACTTTCACCAACTTAACTGTCTTGTTCCTCAATTTCTTCACATCTCTTGCTACAACCTGAACTAGTTGTCTAACAAAAGTCAAATCAGGCTCCACTACCAAGTCCTCCAACTCTGTTTGAGGAATAGTAGCCTCTGGATCATGCACATACTTGCGAAGATGAGATACATGAAATACATTATGGACACCTGCCTCTACTCTATATGCGAGCTTTCCAATCCTTTCTATAATATGGAATGGACCAACATATCTTGGTGCCAGTTTCCCTGACTTCCCGAATCATACCACACCCTTTATATGTGATACCTTTATGAAAACCCTATCTCCAACTGAGAACTCTAGGTCATTATACCTCTTATCTGCATAGCTCTTATGTCTAGATTGAGCTTCCTTCATCTGTTCTCGGATCAACTCAATCTTCTCTGACGCCTCCTTAACCAAATCTGGACCTAAGACCAATCTGTCTCCAGTCTCTAACCAAAATATAGGGGATTTGCATGGCCTTCCATATAATGCTTCAAAAGGCGCCATTCCTATACTAGTCTGGTAATTATTATTATAGGAAAACTCAATCAAATGCAGGTGATCCTCCCAAGATCGACCAAAATCCAACACACAAGCTCTCAACAAATCCTCAAGCACCTTATTGACTCTCTCTGTCTACCCATCTGTCTATGGGTGATATGCGGTACTTATCTTTAGCTTAGTGCCTAACACATCCTATAGACTCTTCCAGAATTCACTAGTGAATAAAGCATCTCTGTCGCTGACTATGCTACTAGGAACTCCACGAAGTCTAACTATGTTCTTCATGAACAACTTCGCCAAAACAGGTGCCATCCTAGTCGACTTTACTAGAATGAAATGGGCACCCTTAGTCAACCTATCCACAATAACCCATATACTCTCATTTCCTCTGCTTGACCTTGGCAACCCATCCATAAAATTCATGGTTATCGAATCCTATTTCCAAACTGGAATATCTAGAGGCTGAAGTAACCCACTCGGCTTCTGATGTTCCGCTTTCACTTGTTGACAGTTTACACACTGCCTAACCCACAAGCCAATATCCCTCTTCATGCCGTCCCAATAGAAGCTCCTCTTTATATCTTGATACATCTCGATCCCTCCAGAATGAATCGTAAACTTGGATCGATGACATTCCTTAAGAACTTGTCTTCTCAATATCTCCACATCTGGAACACATAACCTTCCCTTCTTTCTCAACCATCCTCTCTGGTCAAGACAAAAATCTTTCAAATCATCGACCTCAGTTCCAATCTCAAGCCTTCCGATCCTCTCGACTAATAGTGGATCCTCCTTCTATTTAGAAGCAATTCTCTAGATCAACACTAGTCGAACTTGTAAACAGGAAATCATGGTAGTACTCTGGCTAGAGCTAGCAGTCGCTCTTAACTACACACCGCAACTAGCCAAAGCTTCTAGATCCTTACATTCTTCCAACACAGCCAACGCCACATTCTGATGTCTTCTGCTAAGAGCATCAGCCACTTTATTACCTTTTCCTGGTGTATATTCTATACCAAAATCATAAGCAGCCAAAATTTCCAGCCATCTCTGTTGTCGCATATTCTACTCCTTCTGAGAGAATAAATATCTTAAAGACTTATGATCAGTATACAACTAAAATCCCTCCCCCAAGAGATAATGCCTCCAAATCTTCAAGGCAAAAATCACCGCAGCCAACTCTATGTCATGAGTATGATATCTTACTTCGTACGGTCTAAGCTGCCTAGATGCATAAGCAATGACTTTGCCCTTCTACATCAACATATCTCCCAATCCAGTCCCACACGCATCAGGTATACTACCAACCCTTGGTTTCCATCTGGAACTACTAACACTGGAGCATTGGTCAACAAATGATTTAACTTAAGGAATGCTTCCTCACATTTGTCGGACCAAACTAACTTTAATTCCTTCATGGTAAGATTAGTCAAAGGTGCTACCATCCACTAGAAATCCTTGATGAATCTCAGATAGTAGCCAGCAAGTCCAAGAAAACTTCTGATCTCGGTTACCGTCTCTAGTCCCTTCCAATTATTCACAGCTTCGATCTTATTTGGATCGAGTGACAATCCTTTCTCTGAAACCACATGACCAAAAAATTAACCTCTTTCTTCCAAAAATGACACTTGGAAAACTTCTCCTTTAGCTGATTCTGCCTCAGCGTCTCTAGCACAACTCTAAGATGATCTTTATTCTCTCTCTCATCCTTATAGTATACCAAAATGTCATCTATAAACACCAACATGAATCTATTCAAATACTCTCAAAAGACTCGGTTCATCAAATCCACAAAGAAAGCAGGTGCTATTGTCAACCCGAATGGCATCACTAACCACTCATACCAACCGTATTTAGTCCGAAATGTTGTCAAAGGAATACTATCCTCCATCACTCTCAACTGATGGAACCCTGTCGCCAAGTCCAATTGGGAAAACACCTTAGCTCCACTCAACTGATCAAACGGATCATCTATCCTCGGCAGTTGGTACTTATTATTTATCGTTCTTTCGTTCAGCTTACGATAGTCGATATGCTTCCTTAACGACTCATCTGGTTTCTTTATGGACACTGCGGCCGCTCCCCAAGGTGAACTGCTTGGTCTAATAAAATTTCTTCCTTCTAGATCCACTAGCTGCACCTTCAGTTCCTTCATCTCTGTCGGTGTCATCCTTCTAGGAGGTCTATTTACAGGTTCAGCTCCTGGCACAAGGTCTATCCGAAACTCAATAGCTCATTTTGGTGGTAGTCCTATGACTGGCTTAAAGACATCTGCAAATTCTCTTGCTATTCGAACCTGACTTAACTCTTCTCCCACTTCTATTGCACTTAACCAAGCACAATAACTCCGGTCAGAATTCTCTACTGAAAAAATAATTCGGTTATGGCTATTAGGGTGTCTCAAAGATATCTCTCCATCCTGTCAAAATATCATGGCCTCATACCTTCTCAACCAATCCATACCCATAATGATTCCGAAATCTACGAAATCATAAACATATAAACTGCATGCAAACTTATGACCTAACAAATCAAGTTCTAACTGGTCACATCTCATCCCTAAAGTTGCATACCCTCCTATTGGATTCGTAACCCTTAAGGAAGTGATAAGGTATGTGGGTTCTAAGCATAACCTATCAACCAAACACTGGGATATAAATGAATGTGATGCACTAATATCAAAAAGTATCCTAACTGGTATACTCTGAATCAAAAACGTAGCTTCCATCACAGTCTTTCCTTTGTCAGCTGCAGTTGGCTTAGCTGATGATCCAACAGCAAAACCTTTGTCCTTGTCCTCCCTTACTGGCTCTGGACACTGGTTCTTATAATGCCCTACTAGATCACAGTTGAAGCACTTCACATTCTTCTTATCTGCAGCTTTCTTCCTCTTGCCTGACCGTCACTCATTTGCATAACGACCCTTCTTGTTACATTTGTAGCATACCAAATCAACCTTTGCCTTCTTGGCAGCATCCCCTTTCTGGGCTCTCTTCTTCTTAAAGAATTTCCTCTTCTTTCCCTGAAGACCCAGGGACTCAACTGGCTTTTCTCTAGTAGAAACAACAAGCATCTCTTCATGGCGAATGGCCATCTCCACCACCACATTACAAGGTTCTCGGATATAGGTCATGGTCATTCTAGCAAGCTCAAATCTTAGTCCTCGAATGAACCTTTCATTCCTTCTGACGTTAGTGTCAACCATAGCATATCCATATCGAGATAGCTCATCAAACTTAGCAGCATACTCGATCACTAACATCTCTCCTTGAACTACATCCATGGACTTCCTCATCAATGCCGACCTAGCAACCTCAGACAGAAACCTCTGCTCAAACCTCCTTCTAAAATTAGCCCATGTCAGCCCTTCCTCCAGTACCCCGGCGGTCGCACTATTCTACCAGTGATGCGCTTCCCCTTGCAACTGCCTAGAGGATAGCCTTCTCCTTTGCCCATCATCCAAGCCAAGATCAGTATAGATCCTTTCATAGTGCAAAAGCAAATTCTCAACTTCAACAGCATTCACCGTTCCAACAAACGGATTTCCAACCAAACTGGTGTAGTCTCTGCTTAACTTAGCATAGTTATTCACAACTAGAGCCACATGATTAGCTCCTCCAACATTACCAGCAACTCCAACTTGCAAACGATTGGCTAACAACTGATACACCATCCCCGCATCAACTGTTGGATTTCTAGCACCTACATTGGCTTCAACATTTGGATTAGCAATAGCCTGTCGACCTTGGTTCCTCCTGGTGTTAGGTCGAGCATTTCCATTGGTTGTGGGGCTTCCTCCACCTAGATTTCGTTTTCCGTTTCCTGCTTCCATATCTTCTTTCTAATAAATCTACATACGAGCCTTAGTAAGATGCAGAAGAACGGTCTAAGAGGGAGGGGAACACGTACTTATATATATCTATATATCAAATAAAAGTACGTTACTATAGCGTTAACCCAAACCCCAATCATATTTTCAAATTCATTGGATTATGTTTGAAAATCTTTTAGGTTTAACTTTATTATAAAGTTTCATAAACCTATGCTCTGATACTAACTTGTACCATCCCCCTATTTGGAGGCCCGAAACTAATGGCTATGGATCCTACAGTCATCTATAGATATTAATCCTCGGTGACCAAATATGGCTTTGTTAGATTCATTGATACACATAAACATATGAATTTGGAAAAAAAATAAACTTCTAACAAAATCACATTTCATTTCAAAATATTTCCAATTCATTACATAATCCCATTTTCACAAATCACATTCAGAGAAAATATATTCATTACAACATACGCCAAGAGCGACATATGAAGATGCCCCCTTGGATGATTAGAGTATATACATGCAGTATAAAAACTTTTCCATTACAACAACACAGCGGAATCAAAAGAAAAGAGAACTCTAAATATCTATCATGCCTCCTGCACATCTCCGGAAGCTTATTCGTCTTAAGAGGTACCTGAAAATCTCAACTCTCAAACTACTCAAAATCAATTGAGTACCATAGAGTTTAAGGGGAAAACATAAACTTCGAGTTAGACATAAAGCTTGGTATGAATAATAATATACCACCTCATATCATTTAGATATCTAGTGAGACCACATCGCTTAGCGGAACTGGTTTTCCCTTCACCAGTATCTCAAAACCTTTATAAAACCATATACTGTGCTCCTGCATCCACAATGGTTAAAACAATTCAAAACAATACAATATGATGATATGCAAAACAAATGAATCAATTCTGGATTACCCATTCCCATTCATTTTTAGACTATCTGTCTCAATTATAGTTCTAGGATTACTATTAACCTATTAGTTTTCAACTAATAACCGGTTAAACATTTAAGGACTCCCTGTCCAAATATATAGTTTTCATGGGATTACTAAGAACTTATTGGTAACTCCACTATCTTACTCGTATCCTAGTTTTCATGGGTTAACTAGGAACCTACTGGTGACCCCAATATCCTTTCTTCTTACCCTAGTTTTCAAGGGCTGAGTAGGAACCTATTGACATCTGTCAATATCTTAATCCGGATATAGTTTTCATGAGCTAACTACTAACCTACTGGCCCCTTCCAGTATCAAATTATAGTTTTTATGGGCTTACTATGAACCTGTCTTTCTGACGTCTTCTTTTATACCTAGTTTTCATGGGCTGACTTTGAACCTATTGGCTCCTGCCATTATCTTTTCCTTTATATAGTTTTCATGGGCTTACTAAGAACCTATTGGACTTTGCCAATATCTTTCTTTTATATTTATCATCCTATATTCTGGTCTTCCTGACTTCCTAGATGCAATTCTATTCGTTCAGGAGTTTAATGAATTTGTATTCACTACTAGGTTAACCTAGCCGGTTCTTCTACCCTTTATCCCTAAAATGCAGTTATGGGTCCGTTAAAAAGTGAACATATTTATATTTGAAGAAGCAACATAACAACATAGAAATACCACTCCTGTCGGTTTAATATAAAACCTGGTTAATCCCTTTAACCTGTTATTTTATCATAGAAAGCTTCTTCTCAAAACCATTATAAAAACTCCTTTAATATAGCCATGGGTTTTTCCTTTTAATAATAGAGTTGGGTTATAAAACCTTTCGTTACCTTTGAAACCTAACTTTTGACTTCATAGGATGACCTCTTTCGAAAGCCTTAAAATCTATCTTCAAACCATTAAGCTGCAGCCTTTATAATACTTTAAAACCTTTCTTTCGAAACATTTCGATTGTAATAAAGTATTAATATTTAACTTTAGAAGCTTAACTTCGAAACCAGTTGAAAGTACCCCTTTCGACACCATTGGAAGTAACCCATCTAAAATCATTGAAAGTCCCCCCTTCGAAAGCATTGGGTTTATACATAAAACATTATCTGGGTCAAGGTGAATATAGGCGAAAACAACTCTTTTGAAACCATCCTTCATCACATAAAAATATTGGATAAAACTTGATGGCGTCGGCACCATCTCTTTCGAAATCATTTAACACCTGGGTAAATTATTAGAAGGTTGGCAACGGGACCCCTTTTGTAACCATTACTGTAACAACCCGCATATTTATTGATTTTATATTTAAATATTTTATCATTAGTCGGATTTTAGTCCGAAAAGCTACTTTTTGCATACGGACGAATTAGGACTCGAGACCACTTCCATTGAGTTCAAAACGTCGTTTGCAATCTTTTAAGTATAAACTTCGTTATGTTTGGAGATAGTGGAATTTTCGTCACTTTTTTGCTTTGGACTTTTGGTTTTGGCTGAACCACTTACTAACTCAGCCCAACCCCCTCTCCTCTTCATTAATTCCTTCTTCATTTTCCTAACACTTAAAGCTTCTTCAAAAATGGTGGAGGGAATGGAAAATTAAAACTCCAAAGCTCTTGTTCATTTGCAAATCCAACAACTAACTCCAAATTCAAAGTGAAGACATTGGATTCAAGCTTCTTCCATTACTTTTAAGCTTCTCCATCATCAATTTCATGAAAAGGTGAGAATTTTATCTCACATTCTTGCCTATAACTATCATTGGATTGTTGGGAATGATTCCCTATCACTTGTGCATGTGCACTTGCGTTTGGTTTTGATTGAATTGGTGAAAATCCCAAATTTTTGTGTGTTTTTGCAATACTGGGCTTAGGTCGTTCGGCCTCTGGAAAGTCACGCCTGCAAAACAACTTGTTCCACTTAAGGTCGCTCTGGCGTGGGAAGGTCGCATACGGCATATAGGTCATATCCCCTTAGGTCGCTCGGCATTCGTTAATTCGCTATACAACTTAGGTCGTTCGGCAGTTAGGTCGCAACCCCTAGGTCGCTCAGCATTGAAGAACACTCGCCTGCTATATGTCGCGCCACTTTAGGTCGCTCGGCAAAGAGCGTTCCACACTAGGTCGCATGACTAGCTCATTTTCTTAAGTCGCTCGGCTTTAGGTCGCGCGCATACTAGGTCGCGCCATCGCTTAGCTCGCAACACTTTTGGTCGCTCGACCCGTTTTACCACTAGGTCGTTTGCCTAGGTCGTTAACATGCTAGGTCGTGCCATTAAGTCGCGCCTTCTCCTAGGTCGCTCGCATCACTTAACTCGTTCCACATTAAGTCGGCCATGTTATGTCGCTTGACCTGCTTGTACTACTTAGCTCGACTCTGTTAAGTCGCACAGCTCCTTAGGTCGCACCGTTTAGGTCGTGTGCTTCCCCTTTTTTCCGTTAGCTTCTTAGGTCGCCTGGCTTCACTTTCTTAAGTCGCTCGACCTGTTTTTCCCCTAGGTCGCTCGACATGCTACACTTAGGTCGTTCGACCTAATTTACTTTACGTCGTTGCACTTTAATTCGACCACTTTAGGTCGCAAGTGTATTTATACTTCGATGGTTTTGGAACTGATTTCCTTGGATTTTGTTCACGTCTTCGAATGTGAATCTTTGTGGATTGATTTGTTTCAACAATCCTTCTTGTGATTTGTCACTTTAAAAATATGAAGGTTTAAATACTAGTAGTAAATATCAAAACTCTTTTATCAACTCGATTTCAACACTATTTTATTACGAAACTCTTTTTCTCAAAACGTTTTCCAATCTACTAGTATATACAAGCCTTTACCTCACTCGGACGAGAAATCTAATTAAACGACTTAGTAAAACGAGTGGTATGAAACGCTTGCGTTCACTTCGTCGGTTAATTCTTGGACTTGTTCGATTGAACCTCTTGTGACAATTTTCTAGTGAAGATCTACAGCTTGTTCGTAAATATTTTAGTTAAGCAAGTGGTTATGGGACATGAAGCTAAACTCATATATTTACTAGCTTGGTGTGATTGACACTTCTTAATGATCATGACGATCATTTTTGTGATTTAGACTAGCAATTGTGCGATGTCTCTTTGTCTGCGAGGGAGACTAGACCCCGTTTGTGTGATGTTTCTACTCACATATATGGGGTAGCGCCCCATGGTCTTCGGGCCGTTCGTGTGTTCAAAGGTCTTCGGGCCATTCGTGTGTTCGAAAAATTAAATGGTTAGCTTCCATGAGATAGCTTCTCGTTCGTGTGTTACATATGTTGGTGAGCTTTCATGCTCCCGTTCGTGTGATAGGCATCCCCCCTTTTGTGATTTCTGGATTTCGTGTGTTGATTTCTAGAATTTGTGCTTCACCAATTTTCGTGATTTTCATTGATATGTTTTATCAATTTTTGTGCATTGGTGAATTCGTGTGTCATTAATACCCTTTTGTGGATTTGGATCTTTGAGAAGATTCTTGTGATATTGATTAATCTCTTGTTGATTTTCATTTACATACTTATAGTAGTATGCCATTATGGTTATTATATGTTTATGCCATATCTTTTATTCTATATCATGCCATCTGATGTTTATAGCTAGACCGATCCGTTTATTATTTTCTTATGAAATAATACTCGAGTCAGACCGAGATGTTACAGGTGCTTCTGCTTGACTTCTCTTCTGGGATTACTCTAACTTTTGGCTAACTACCTAGATTAGTAGTTTTTGGATGTATAAATTTGAGATATAGACTCTATGATGTATACTTATTCTTTTGTATAGCACATGTTCCTATTCTTTTGTATTATCGTGGATCTTTTAGACCACTACTCTGATGTACACTTTCATGTGTTATATATATTCATATCTTTTTCCGCCTTTGTGATATGGATGTCTGTGACTGATTTGTGTTATGTTTATTTCTACGTTTGTTTCCGAAGATTATATATAGCCACCGTGTGATAGCTTTGAGTTTGTGTTGGTATGTCGGACTTCCTCTTATGCATGTTATTCTATCTGACATATCGGTACTCGCACAAAGAAGTTACACGGATGGTCGCTCCTCAACAGCCATATTCTCCGTGCTAGTTGACAGCATTAGACCGTAGTGTTCTTGGCTAGCATGGGTATAGAGGTGGGGCGTCACAGCTTGGTATCAGAGCCAAACTTCGGAACAATGTAGAATAACTAACATGGATCATCGTCCTAAGTCCAACTTAGGAGTCGTGCCTTAGGATTTAATTCGAGTCTTCGTACTGATTTATCCTATTTCCTTTTACGTATCCTTGTTCTATCTATCAAGATTTGCTTGATATTTATTTGGAGAATAACTTTTCTTCTTTTCTCTTCCTTAAAGAAGAGAATGTCTAGACCAGGCCGTCCCAGAGCTGGACCATCTACTGTTACTCCCTAGGATGGAGTTTTTATGACTGCTCAACAACTTCTTGATTTAGTAAAGAATGCTCAAGCAGCTGGTCCTAATCAGGAACCTACTCATCCTAAGTCTGGATTTGCACGCTTGTGCAATGATTATACCAACTTGGGTGGGAAACCATTCAAAGGTCCCAAAACTATTATTGAAGTCCAGGCTTGGTTAAGAACATGCGATCGAATCTTTTCTCACATGAATCTTATCGATCTTCACCGTGTTCAGGTGGCCTCCAGTATGCTCCAAGAAAGAGCATTGGATTGGTACGAACTTCTTATTTCTGAAATTAATGAAGCGGATCTCACTTGGGAGCAATTCTGAGAACGCTTCGAATTGAAATTCGTGCCAGAAGCTGAGAAGGTGACATTGGCTCGTCGTTTCATAGACCTTGTTCAAGGTGAATCCTCTGTGACAGATTATGTCGCATCCTTCGAGTCACTGTCTAAATATGGGGTTGAATACATCAACACCCCATTGAAGAAGAACCAAAGATTCGTCTATGGCTTAAACAAGAATCTCAAGAAGCCATTACTTCTAAAACTAGAAGTTTCTTTCGATCAACTTATTGATATCGCTCTTCGTCTTGAAGAGGCGGAGAGGGAAAGTGATGTTGAAGTGGTGGGTTCCAAACCAAACTTCAACAATAGGAAAAGGCCAAACAAATCTAAAGGCCCTTATCCCAATAAGAAGGGGAAATAAGCAACTCCTACTGCAAAGACTTTTTCCTCTGGTGATGGGAAATGCTACAACTGTGGTTCTAGGGACCATTTTGCGAACAAATGTTCAAAGTCCCGTTCTTTTCGCTATTGTAAAAGCCCGGATCGTTATATGCATCTATGCCCTAAGCTTCAATGCAAGAAGGAGGGAAAGCTTAATGTGGCTCAAGCCCCTGGAAACACATCTCGCGGTCAAGGTATGTCTCATTCTGTCCTTGATGGCATTATTATATTTCATGATCAACCTATTAGAGTTCTCTTTGATACGGGTGCATCCCATTCTTTTATATCAAAGGAACTTGTCGATACTTTTTATTTAAGTGTTGTTGCTTTAATGACTTCTTTGAGAATTGCGAATCCGGTTGGTGGATCCGCAACTCTTAGTTTGCTTTGTAAAGATGTGGAGATTATTTTGTGTGATTTTCCTTTCCTAGGTGATTTGCATGTCATGCGTTATTTGGGCTTTGGAATGATTTTGGGTATGGATTGGCTTAACCATTATGAAGCTCATATCCTATGTCCTGAGCGGACTATTTATCTCCGACATCCGCAATCTGTAAAGCAGATTTCTATTATTCTTAAAAATTCGGATTCCACTTTGGCTGCATCTTTATATTCTTTAAATCCTCGTGATGATGATAATGACGATGAGGAAGATGTCATTTCTAGTATTCACGTCGTTCGTGAATTTTCCGACATATTCGAGCCCGTTTTAGGATTACCACCTAAGCGAGCAATTGAGTTTAGAATTAATCTTACACCTGAAGCTCAACCTATTACTCGTCCTCCTTATCGCATGTCCAATAAGGAGAATGAAGAGATGCGCAAACAATTATCCGAATTGGAGACGAAGCAATTTATTCACTCTAGTTCCTCGCCTTGGGGAGCTTCAGCAATTTTCGTGAAGAAATCCGATGGTACACTTAGGCTTTGCGTCGACTACCGCAAGCTTAATGATCTTACTATTAAGAATAAATATCCTTTACCTCGGATTGATGATCTATTTTATCAACTTAGTGGTGCTAGAGTCTTTTCACAATTGGACTTGGCTATCGGTTTTCATCAGCTTCGTATTGCAGAGGATAGTATTCCTTTGACATCGTTCCGTACTCGATATGGATCTTATGAATGGCTAGTTATGCCATTTGGTTTAACGAATTCTCCGGCTTATTTCGTTGACCTTATGAATCGAGTTTTCAAAGATTTCCTCGATCGGTTTGTTCTCATCTTTATTGATGATATTTTTGTGTATTCTAAAACCAAGGAGGACCATGAAAAGCATCTTCGGATTGTATTGGAAACTCTTAGGAGCAATCAATTAAAAGCAAAATTTTCTAAATGCCACTTTTGGCAATCTAGTGTGAAGTTTCTCGGTCATATTATTTCCGAATCCGGAATATCAGTGGATCCTTCAAAGATTGAAGCGATTCAAAATTGGAAGAGACCGGAGAGCGTGACTGAAATCCGTAGCTTTCTCGGTTTGGCTGGTTATTACCGCCGTTTCATAAAAGACTTTTCTAAAATTGCCGTGCCTCTTACTGGCTTAACAAAGAAAGGTGTTAAATACATTTGGTCGGACAAATGTGAATCTTCTTTTCAAAAATTAAAAGAACTCCTTTCTGATGCTCATATTCTTGTTATTCCCAAAGGGAATCAAGATTTTGTTGTTTATACCGATGCTAGTCGCATTGGTTTGGGTGCCATTCTTATGAAAAAAGAACGTGTTATTGCTTATGCTTCCAGGCAATTGAAGCCGGCTGAGACTAGATATGCCACACATGATTTAGAACTCGCGGCTATCGTTTTTGCCCTTCGAATTTGGCGACATTATCTTTTGGGAGAGAAATTTATACTTTATACTGATCATAAGTCTTTGAAAGATTTATTTTCTCAAAAGGAACTTAATTTACGTCAACATCGTTAGCTCGAATTCCTTTCCTCTTTTGATCTTGATATTCTTTATACTCCCGGAAAGGGAAATCGAGTTGCTGATGCTCTTAGTCGTAAGCAACAAGCGGTTGTTTCCATGATGATATCTGAATGGCATGATCTCGAGGTTTTGTCAACTTGCGAGATTAGAGATCGTGTATCTGATTTATGTTCATCTCTCGTTTTATGTAGCCTTGAGGCTCGTCCTTCTCTTTTAGACTGCATCCTTGAAGCTCAAAAGCTAGATCCTGAATTGGCTTTGCTTGGCCAAAATTTTAAGGATAAAACCGATATTGAAGGTTTGAAAGACTTTGATATTGATTCTTGTGGCGACATCCGAAAAGTTGGCAGACTTATAGTGTCAAATATTAATGATCTTCGTAAAGATATTCTAGAAGATTCTCATCGTTCCAAATTTTCCATTCATCCCGGTAGTAGTAAAATGTACGCAGATATGAAGCGTCTTTATTATTGGGAAGGAATGAAAGCTAATATTGCTAACTTTGTTAAGTGTTGCATGACTTGCCAACTTGTCAAGGCCGAACATCAAAGGCCTGGTGGGTTATTGCAACCATTGGAAATTCCAATTTGGAAGTGCGATCAAATTTCCATGGATTTTATTGATGGCCTTCCCCGTTCTCGTTCGGGTCATTATAGCTTATGGGTGATCATTGATAGACTTACTAAATCCACCCATTTTATTCCCGTTTGGTCTAATCGGACCATACCTCTTTTGGCCAAACTCCTCATCAAAGAAATTGTTAAATTGCATGGAGTTCCTACTTCAATTGTTAGTGATCGTGATCCATTGTTTACTAGTGGATTCTGGAAGAGTCTTCAAAAAGCTTTGGGAACGAAGCTTAACTTTAGCACCGCTTATCACCCCTAGTCCGATGGACAAACCGAGCGTGTGAATCAAACTCTTGAAGATCTTCTTCGTGCTTGTGTGCTTGATTTCGGTGGAAGTTGGGAAGATCATATTTCACTTGTTGAATTTTCCTAAAATAATAGCTTCCAATCTAGTATTGGTATGGCACCTTTCGAGGCACTCTATGGAAGACCATGCCGATCTCCTTCTTGTTGGCTTGAGGTCGGTGAGAAGCTGGTTAGGTCCAGATTTTATTCGTGATTCCACAGAAAAGGCCGAACTTATTCGACATAGGATGAAAGAGGCCCAGAGTAGACAAAAATCCTATGTCGATAATCGAAGAAGGAAATTAGAATTTTCTGTGGGAGATATTGTATTTATTTGTGTTTCACCTATGAAGGGTGTAGTGCGTTTCAGTCGATCGGGAAAGTTAGTGCCTTGATATATTGGGCCATTTCCTATCACCGAACGTATTGGTTCCATGGCTTATCGCCTTTCATTACCGGCTCAGTTTTCTGCCATGCATGACGTGTTTCACGTTTCTCAATTGCGGAAGTGCCTTCGGGATTCCGATTCTATTCTTGAGCCCGGTGTTGTGGAAGAGATTGAAGTTTCGCCTAATTTAACTTATGAGCAGCATCCTATTCGAATTATTGCTTCGGAGGTCAAACGACTTCAAAATAAAGATGTTCCGCTTATTAAAGTTCAATGGTCCTCAAATGCTTAGGATTGCTCTTGGGAAACTAGAGAATTCATCGAGCGAACACATATAGACTTACCTTCTCATGCTCTTTGAGGTGAACTTCTTATTTCAAATTTCTTTCGTGTTAATATGCTTTTATGGTTATTACTTTTTATTTGCATCTTATATATTGCGAGGACGCAATTTCTTTAAGGAGGGGAGTCTGTAACAACCCGCATATTTATCGATTTTATATTTTAATATTTTATTTAAATATTTTGTCGTTAGTCGGATTTTAGTCCGAAAAGCTACTTTTTGCATACAGACGAATTAGGACTCGAGACCACATCCATTGAGTTCAAAATGTCGTTTGCAATCTTTTAAGTATAAACTTCGATATGTTTGGAGATGTGGAATTTTCGTCACTTTTAGCTTTGGACTTTTGGTTTGGGCTGAACCACTTACTAACTCAGCCCAACGCCCTCTCCTCTTCATTAATTCCTTCTTCATTTTCCTAACACTTAAAGCTTCTTCAAAAATGGTGGAGGGAATGGGAAATTAAAACTCCAAAGCTCTTGTTCATTTGCAAATCCAACAACTAACTCCAAATTCAAAGTGAAGACATTGGATTCAAGCTTCTTCCATTACTTTTAAGCTTCTCCATCATCAATTTCGTGAAAAGGTGAGATTTTTATCTCACATTCTTGCCTATAACTGTCATTGGATTGTTGGGAATGATTCTTTACCACTTGTGCATGCGCACTTGCGTTTGGTTTGGATTGAATTGGTGAAAATCCCAAATTTTCATGTGTTTTTGCAATATTGGGCTTCGGTCGTTCGGCCTCAGGAAAGTCACGTCTGCAAAACAGCTTGTTCCACTTTAGGTCGCTCTGGCGTGGGAAGGTCGCATACGGCATATAGGTTCTATCCCCTTAGGTCGCTCGGCATTCGTTAGGTCGCTATACAACTTAGGTCGTTCGGCAGTTAGGTCGCAACCCCTAGGTCGCTCAGCATTGAAAAACACTCGCCTGCTATATGTCATGCCACTTTAGGTCCCTCGGCAAAGAGCGTTCCACACTAGGTCGCATGACTAGCTCATTTTCTTAAGTCGCTCGGCTTTAGGTCGCGCGCATACTAGGTCGCGCCATCGCTTAGCTCGCGCCACTTTAGGTCGCTCGACCCGTTTTACCACTAGGTCGTTTGCCTAGGTCGTTAACATGCTAGGTCGCGCCATTAAGTCGCGCCTTCTCCTAGGTCGCTCGCATCACTTAACTCGTTCCACATTAAGTCAGCCATGTTAAGTCGCTTGACCTGCTTGCACTACTTAGCTCACTCTGTAAAGTCGCACAGCTCCTTAGGTCGCACCGTTTAGGTCGTGTGCTTCCCCTTTTTGCCATTAGCTTCTTAGGTCGCCCGGCTTCACTTTCTTAAGTCGCTCGACCTATTTTTCCCCTAGGTCGCTCGGCATGCTACACTTAGGTCGTTCGACCTATTTTACTTTACGTCGTTGCACTTTAATTCGACCACTTTAGGTCGCAAGTGTATTTCTACTTTGATGGTTTTGGAACTGATATCCTTGGATTTTGTTCACGTCTTCGAATGTGAATCTTTGTGGATTGATTTGTTTCTACAATCCTTCTTGTGATTTGTCACTTTAAAAATATGAAGGTTTAAATACTAGTAGTAAATAAGAAAACTCTTTTATCAACTCGATTTCAATGCTATTTTATTACGAAACTCTTTTTCTCAAACCGTTTTCCAATCTACTAGTATATGCAAGCCTTTACCTCACTCGGACGAGAAATCTAATTAAACGACTTAGTAAAACGAGTGGTATGAAACGCTTGCGTTCACTTTGTTGGTTAATTCTTGGACTTGTTCGATAGAACCTCTTGTGACAATTTTCTAGTGAAGATCTACAACTTGTTCGTAAATATTTAAGTTAAGCAAGTGGTTATGGGACATGAAGCTAAACTCATATATTTACTAGCATGGTGTGATTGACACTTCTTGATGATCATGACGATCATTTTTGTGATTTAGACTAGCAATTGTGCGATGTCTCTTTGTCTGCGAGGGAGACTAGACCCCATTTGTGTGATGTTTCGACTCACATATGTGGGGTAGCGCCCTATGGTCTTCGGGCCGTTCGTTTGTTCAAAGGTCTTAGGGCCATTTGTGTGTTCGAAAAATTAAATGGTTAGCTTCCATGAGATAGCTTCTCGTTCCTGTGTTACATACGTTGGTGAGCCTTCATGCTCCCGTTCGTGTGATAGGCCTCCCCCCTTTTGTGATTTCTGGATTTCGTGTGTTGATTTCTGGAATTTGTGCTTCACCAATTTTCGTGATTTTCATTGATATGTTTTATCAATTTTTGTGCATTGGTGAATTCATGTGTCATTACCCTTTTGTGGATTTGGATCTTTGAGAAGATTCTTGTGATATTGATTAATCTCTTGTTGATTATCATTTACATACTTATAGTAGTATGCCATTATGGTTATTATATGTTTATGCCATATCTTTTATTCTATATCATGCCATCTAATGTTTATAGCTAGACTGATCCGTTTATTATTTTCTTATGAAATAATACTCGGGTTAGACCGAGATGTTACAGGTGCTTCTGCTTGACTTCTTTTCTGGGATTACTCTGACTTTTGGCTAACTACTTAGATTAGTAGTTTTTGGATGTATACATTTGAGATATAGACTCTATGATGTATACTTATTCTTTTGTATAGCACATGTTGCTATTCTTTTGTATTATCGTGGATCTTTCAGACCACTACTCTGATGTACGCTTTCATATGTTATATATATATTCATATCTTTTTCCGCCATTGTGATATGGATGTCTGTGACTGATTTGTGTTATGTTTATTTCTACGTTTGTTTCCGAAGATTATATATAGCCACCGTGTGATAGCTTTGAGTTTGTGTCGGTATATCGGACTTCCTCTTATGCATGTTATTCTATCTGACATATCGGTACTCGCACAAAGAAGTTACACGGATGGTCGCTCCTCAACAGCCTTATTCTCCGTGCTAGTTGACAGCATTACACCGTAGTGTTCTTGGCTAGCGAGGGTATAGAGGTGGGGCATTGCAATTACCTTCGAAACCCCTAACCCCTTTCGAAAGCTATAAGAAGTGTTTTAAACTTACAAAACAAAGTACCTTTCGACAGTGTTGATATCTTCAACATCATCGAAAGGCTATAAAACGGCAGCAGGGATTCGAGTAGGTCAGAACTCCTTCTTTCAAAACATTCTTTCATATGTAAAGGAACCCAGTCAAAAGCAATCTTAAGTTAATGGCAACCCTTTCTAAACCTTTTAAAAATCTATTTCGAAACCATATGCTTTGACTCTATCGAAGCCTAAAACAAAATAGAGGCAGGCGCTTTTGTTTTATAAAAACAAACCAAAGTTTCGACTCTTTCGGAAGCTATGCTTTTGACACCTTACCTTTAGCCTTCCTCCAATCCACTGCGTACCAACTTTGTGATACCTTGTGTATTTGTTTCGGCATATTTGGTTTTGACTAAGATGAAGGCGGAAGCTTTTGTGTCGAAAGGTGCTTTCCGAAGTAGGCGGGACCAATTTTCTAAGTAAATCTGGGTTAGTTCTTCTTAAAGTAAACTTTTCTCTAACTAACCTAGCACGTGTCAACACCAGATTGGCTGCCTTAACCTTTTCAAACTCATTTCCAAAAATAATAGCCACTAATTTAGATCTAAACCATGGTTAAGTTAATCGATTAAGCCCTTCCATTAAGCAAAACCAATTTTGCAAAGAAATCCCTCTTCTAAAATAATTTATTTTTCATAGCAAATTACTTTGGAAAATCCCCAAAAATTCCAGAAATTCACTTTAATCATGTTTTCTAATATATCAAAATTCCAAACCCAAATTCTCAATATATTTTCAAAAATAAATTTATAAACCCAAATAACCCCAATTTCCTTTGAAAATTCATAATAATCTTTCCATAGCTTGGAAAATTCTCAAAATTGAAACCCAACTCCAAAATCATGTTTCTCATAACATAAAATTTTCCAATGGCATTTAATCATCATTAAATCTCGGTTTGACCTAAAACCTACAAATCCTTTTTCCTAAACAACTTGTTTAAATTAACAAATCAAATCTCAAGCATATCGTCATTCAATTCATCTTAAAAACGAATTTATCCCTTAAATCCGACATATAAGATTCAAACAAAAAAAGAGATGGAATTATTATTCACCTTGATTTAGATAAGGAGATTGAATTGAGATTGATTTCCCCTAAGCTTCATTCTCTAGCGTTTTAATTTGAATTCTTCTTGTTCTCTTAATGGTCGACCGTTCCTTCTTGTGTTTTAATTTTCAAAATGATGTGAATGGGTAGAAAAAGGTAGGAACAAAAATACAAGGGTTGGTGCTTTGGACGGCAATTCCTAATATGCCCTTATGTGACTTAATTAACCAAAAACCCATTCTTAAGCCCATTAATTTTATATTAGGCTCGGCCTTAATTAATTAATTCAAGTCTCAATCCCCTTATCACTTAATATTTACATTATTATATTTAATTTATCTAATTAAATCTCCTGAATAATGTTATAAAAAATTAGAGGTGTTGTAGTTTCCAAAAATCATTTTATCAAATTCTTTCAAATGGGGTTGGACTTTAGAAATTGTCCTTAACTGTCCTCTCTACTAAGTTTTCTTCTTCTATCATCCCTTACTTTCAGATGTTTACAACTATACTACCTCATACTATTTACCTAACATGCTCATTTACTATTGCTATAAATGTTGATTTTCTGAAATAAATGATTATTATCCTATTCGGACACTTTCTAAAGACATTTATTTATTCTTCTAACTTTTCTTATTAAAATTTATTTACTTCATTATAATTACCGTAAATATCTGTTTAATAAGTCCATTATGTATCTTTATTAAATTCTTATAACTCCTTATTATTACACATTTATTATCCTACTAATTTTGGAGTTAATATCTTTTCCATTCACATTCCTTACTCTATTAATTTTATTACTCCAACCCATAGTTGCCTCACTCATCCCTTTGAATTATAGCCACAACCGTCTTGAAGTCAAAGTTTATAGAGTTTGGCGTATATTAAGATAGAAAGATTACAGATACGCTCTTTCGATATATCCTAACCCATACGATCGACTAACCTAGGCTTTGATACCAAATGTAACAACTTGTACTTTAATGGGCCCGAATTTCGATAAAAATGAAATGCAAGCCCATTAGGGTATGGGCTGTCAGTTTTGGTAACCTGTACTAAACATAGGTATATTAGAGATCAATCAAACAAAACTCACAGTGGAAAGAAAGGATAACAAGATCAAAAACCGATCGAAACGACAACTTCAGAATCAACTGCATCCCACAGACATCTATAAGCCTCACCAATATCAAGCATGAAAATGAATAACTCTCCATCAACCGTTACATCAATGCTAGTGACCTATTCCTCTAAATATATCCTATAGGTTGTAATGAGGTAGGGGTCAGAACAACATTCTGGTGATTGGAAAAGTTACATACATTACCCTTAACTTAAACTTATACCGATTTTCCTTCTATTTAATGTTATTGTTATTTAATTAATTAATACATGTGCGCATATGATATGTTTATCCTTACCCAAGGCACAACTAAATATATACACTTGCCTATATATGTATGTATATAGTTCTAAGCATTTCACTATCTAGAGATTCCCGCCACTTAATACTTCCTAACTAGGAAAAGAGGCAGACCCAACGGCCATTTAATACCCCAGTCTAAAGTGGATTAGCTTCTGATACCAAATGTAACAGTTACCCTAAATCAATCAGTCTTAAAGACCTCTTAACTTCCATACATAGCTTACTAACAATTTAACTACCGTGCATCTACCGCTCTTTCAGCTATATCATTAGTTCCCTTTGTAAGCCCGAAGGATATTCCAGTTTGGAATTCTAATACGCTATCTTCCACGATGTGAGAGAGTACCCTAAACAACTTATACCTCTTCTACTAGGAATTAGGCGGACTTCGATCAGTTAAGACCTATAAAATAAGCAGATCTCCTCATTTAAGACCTAACCCCAAGGTTGGTTCCTACATGGTTCTCCCAAACTGATATCATAAGAAATCCTATTATGTCACTTAATACTTCATTTAAGAAAGAGGCAGACCCTACAATTCCCACTTAATACCTCAAACCTGAAGCGGACCTCTCCTAAGGATTTCACCTATTGTATCCATAATGCAACTTGTGACCCATAACCCAATCGTGACATCTCAGATTAATCTGAATATTCGTAAGAATTGGAAGCCAGATTGACTGGGTAGATTTTTCTTATAGAATTAGGACTAACCTCGCGTCCACTGGAGTTATTTACTGTAGCCACACCGTTGTAGCTAGATTCAACTAGGCCGACATCCATGTATCTTTGGACTAAATTCGCAACCGGATAACTTAGTCATAACTTTTATATGTATTACTTATATACATGTATCATCCTACATGTTTAATAGTTCAGGCCATATAAGGTAACCCCTTATTATGCCTCTAATTAGTAATTAGCTTCATAATTAATTATTTTCCCTAAGGGATTTACAATATTCGCTACATATCTTTTTTATTCTATGTGACTTATACACTTTTAATCTTTCTTTATCTCCTTACATTTACTTTATTAAGTTTCATTAATTAATTTCACTAGATTAGTTGTGGCTATTTAAGTTTTCATAATTTATATTTCAATCATTGCACCTTCAATGCTTATTTATTTCTAGAGTTACAACCTTTCAACTATTTAAATTCTCATAACTCCTATTCCATTATTTGCACATTGAATGTCTATTCAATCTTCCTTCTTTTATTTCCAATTATTACCATTTAAAATATTTTTTATTTTAGATTTCTAAATCCTTTTTAACATAGGGATTTGTACGCATTTCTTTGTATTAATAATGATTTTCTTTTTGTGTTTAGCGTAGGTATACATGTTTTATTCATTTATTTTCTTTTATTTCTCTTTTATCTTTCTAGTTACATTCATCCTTAACTAGAATATTTCTTTGTAGTCTAATCTGTAAGAACATTCGTTTTTAAATGTTTTCCGTTATAATTTTCCACAGATTTACCTAAATAAGTGGTTTGCATTGTTTGAAATTACAAGAATTATTAAGTACATTCCTTGTCAAATCAAACACCGCACATTTCAATATAAGATTAGATAAATCTATGGGAGTTGAAAGAATTACATACTCAACAGATTAAAATACAAAATCTTTCTCATTTCAATGAAATTAGAACAACTTAATTCGTATTAACACCCTTTAATACAAATATACATTTGAAATAACTTTTACAACAAACCAATTGGTAGATCTAAAACAATTCCACATTCAATTCATATTAAACTACCAACAACTTGGAACAAATTTATAAATCCGGTTGCAATTAACATTTCCATTCAATCTTTTCTAATTTACAGATTATGTAGGGGGTGTTTTATACATTAAATTTTAAGCCTACAACTCTTGATCTTTCAATTAGGCATAATAATCAAACAAAATCCAATGAGATAAATTATCATGTTATAAATAATTTACAAAAGTTTCCAGCTCATAGTTTTAAGCTTCCCAAACTTCCAAATCTGAATATGATTTTTCTGATTAAGCTACTTTCCCTTTTAAATTCAAGACCTATGTAAAAAAATAAATACACATAATATTAGAATCATAGATCTAGGAAGAGAATTGGGATTTAAAGGAAAAATAAAGATTTATTAACTTGAGATTTACTTTATTATAGTGCAACGCTAATTTGTATCTTTTTCACATCTTCTAATTTTCTTATTTCCTCATTCTCCCAGATCTGTATATGTATAGTCTGTTTTTTTAGTGGAGAAAGTGTAGGAGAGAAAATGGCAGAGCTTTGCTACATGCATCGAAAAATATGAGAAGAGGAAGAGGGTTTGGACGTGTATTTATAGATGTTAGAATGAACCGTACGCATTGGATTTAAAAATATAATATCTGGCCTGTTGCCCAAGTCCAATCTCAACGTTTTGGGCTCCAGCTGGTCGACCGCTCATCTTGAGTGGTCAGCCAGTGGGGTCCATTATTTATTGCTAATTTTTTCTTTTTCATCTTTTCGTTTAGATTTCTTTAAACATCTGTAACTTCTTCGTTTATACTCCATTCGCGAAACTCCAAATATAAAAGTTGCTCAGAAAATCACCACGAACGCAATGGCATAAGTTTTTTGACCAAATTTCACTGTTTGCACATATTCTACTTTTGGCGCCTAATTAAGTAACTAATTAACAAACGTAAATTGATCGGGTGTTACGTCTGCTCCATTATTTCTAATTTCTAGCCTCATCTAGCCTTGGTTTTCGGTGACCCCATCTGCTCCATGATACTCCATAGGCTTTAAAAACTATTTAACATCTCTTCTTGTCGGGTTAGTAATGCCGCTTGCATAATCGTCATCATCCCCTCCATCTCATCTCTAACCACAAAGATTAAAAGCATACTTAAAGTAAAGGACACCTTCTTGTTGCCCTCATGCCCTGGCTGAGTCCCTCCATCAATGACTTTCCTTGTATTTTTCTTCTACATCCTCCACAAATCAGATTTGAGTTGCTTTCAGTTAAGACCGAAAATTGTTGGTCTATTTTCTGGGCCCGCATGCCAAATTGCTGAGAATACACTAAATAAATAGAAAACTTAAGTAAAGAGAAGAAATACAGAATTATTTTTATAGAGGTTTGGTAAAGCTATGGCCTATATCCACTTAGATATTTTTATTTGCTTCTCTTTACTAGAGAAATCGATTTATAATGGAACTTCGAAGTACAATCGTTAAATCTTGGATTTTAAGGATTCTCTTTTGGAATAGTGGGCCTAAGGGATATATGTAATCAAGATTCAAGAAAATCCAAAGGTCATATTCTAGTTGTTGAAGGCTCTATATTTATAATCGACAATTGCATAAGAATCGTTGAATCATCAGCTAAATCATTCGAACACATAAATTCGAAGTTCCAGAATGAAGGACATGTCACATTGTGCATTTTTCAATCATCACTATCATTCGGTACCGACCGACATGTTGTCTCACTTTTCCTTGGTTCATTATATAATTAAATAAGAATTACAAAGTCCAGATCATTCGGTGCCAAATGATATCGTTCGCCATTGACTGGTGTCACACCATGCTTTAGTATTCCTTTCATCCTTTAAGTATAGAGTCACACAAGAGTAAGTGGTACAAAAATTTGGCAAGCAATTGCTCAGTATCGACTAATATCACTCGGTATCGATCGATTGTAATGCATCCATATTTGGCCAAAGTCATTGAGTCTCCAATCATGATCATTCCTAAGTTTCCCGAACTATTCCGTCATCATCTTATGCCCCTGTTCCTCTAGTTTACTTCAATTCTAAGATTATGGAAAATTTACTCGTAATAATAGCTTAGATAGGAAAAAACTTGGAGAAGGGTATACAAGATATAATATATTTGTTGTTTAGCTATGGAAATACATGTTATCTCTCTACCTTTTGTTCACTCTCTTTTTGTTTAATTTCTTATGATATCCACCTATGTAGAATGTAAGCATGGAAACTGGAGGTGACTTAGGATGGTTGGAAACATAGTAGGGAATATAATTGGATGATCCGCTAGTTCTTAGACTACCGGTGGAGGAGGGGAAGCATCCCTGATTGGAAATGTTAGCATAAATGTCGTTGTAGTAGTAACTTCTATGGAAAATGTTGGATTCCAAGTACATGCGCTAGTTAGTGCTACTTTTGATATAAATTCCTAGTTTAGAGAATATGCTGTTAGGAGGTTGAGGCAAATGATGTTGATATGGTCATCGAAATAACCCATCGATATGACAGCCTTTATATAGAAAAAAGGGCCAGAAAAACCCAAAGTTGAAATGATGATGACGTCGCAAATGTGTATATAGTTAGAGAATTTCCAAATGTATTCGAATCAGTAATGGGAGTTCCATCTAAAAGGGCTATAGAATTTTGCATATATCTTATACCTGACACACAACCGGTGTTGGGTGAGTTTCGTCCGAACCAGCCCACTACCGGTCCAGAGCTACCGAACCACGCTCCGTCCTCCCCATTACCGAACCAAAGCAGCCGAACCAACCTCCCTCAAACACTCTACCGGACCAGCACCTCCCCATGCACTGCCGGACCAACTCCAAACTAGACCAAGGTACTACCACCTAGCAGCGAATCACCTACAGCCGGTCCACTCTACACTCCAACCATCTCCGAACCAAGTGATGCCGAACCAAAGCGTCTACCACCTTTCATCGAATCAAAGTACTGCCGAGCCAAAGCAATGCCGAACCAATGCTACCAGGCCAGATTACATCAGCCTAGGCCCACCAGCAGCTATGTACATCTAAGACCCCTACCTCCAGCCTCACTCTATAAATAGAGGGGCAGGGGTACAACAATAGGGGACAAGTTTGAGAGCTCAAGCACGGAGAGAACTTTCAAACAACTTTCATATACTTGTATCAAAGCTTTGCACTTGTAGTTTGAATAAAAAAGGAGAATAACATATAAAGTGGACGTAGGCACATTCTGGCCGAACCACTATAAATCTGCGTGTCTTTTACAGTTTAGTCCCTGCTTTTCATTTATTTTCATAAACCACCCAAATCACTAAGAACAACATAAAATCAATTAAATCATACGACTTGGAGGTGTTTGTCCATTTTTTGTGGAAACATTTTTGGTGCTTTCGTTGAGAACTAGAAGCTCGAAGCTTCAGCTTCTTCCACTTAACCTTCTTCCAAACAGCATCGTCCATTGCTTGGAAAACATGCCTCCCAAGCAGAAGAAAGATGTTAACAAAGGAAAAAACATCGCAACCAGCAGTCTTCTAGATCCAGTGGTCGCAGATCAAGTAAATCGTCCCCCTCCAGTAGTAGTACCAAATGAAGGTCAGGAAAATCTGACCGCCCCTACCGCGGAACAGCCGGCAGCAATTACTAGGGCAGATCTAGACAGGGTTGTGGCTGAAGTGACTAACCGCTTCACGTCCCAGCAGGAAACCTTGGTGGACCATCTCATGTCACGCTTAAGGGATGTTGAAGAGTCCAACCGCAACACTGAATCATGGGGTGAGTCCCAATCTGGAGGATCTCAGAGACAACAAAGATCTTCCTTCTTCGAAGGAGCTAACAACAGAAGCAGTCATGGTAGGAGCCGAGATCGAGCACAGCTCGAAGTTAGGCCTGAGGAAATGCTTGGGACCGAACCCAACGGGGGAGGTACCGGGCAGAGGTCAACTATAGCTGAGCCGGTTGTACTGCCTAACCACGGAAACGCCAATGAACGGGGCCGAGCTAGAGTCCAGCGCGAAGTTGGTCCCGAGGAAGTGCTTATATCAGAACCCAACAGGGGAAGATCAAGGCAAGGGCCAGCTATAGCTGATCCTAACATGCTCCCAGAAGACCAAAGACAGCCACTGGAAAATATGAGGAATGATAGACGATACCATCTCTACAGGTCATCTGGACGGAATCAATCCCACAAAACAGAACTGAACTCGTTTCTATCTGCTCCAAATTCTGATGAAAGGATGGCACGCTTATTCAGAGAATGCGTCCAACGGGATCAAAGAGATCGAGGGATAGGCGCTAGGGTAACCAGCCCTTTCGCCCGCGATATCGAAATTGCTATCACCCCCCGAGAATGGAAGATGCCCACAATGGAACCTTACAAAGGAACCTCCGACCCCGTTGTACACTTACAGAGATACACACAGCATATGCTCATGAGTGGAGCAACAGAGGGAGTACTGTGCAAATGCTTTCCACTATTCTTAGCAGATCTAGCTACCTCCTGGTTCTGTCATTTACCCCAGGGATCCATCAGCTCATAGGAAATGTTGAAAGAAAAGTTTATCAGTCAGTTCCGCATTCATGTGGAACAACCCAAGGACACTTATTCCTTATCCAGCATCAAACAAAAACCTGGAGAGAAACTGCAGCAATACCTAAACCGATTCAATGCCGCAGCGGCCGCAGTCCAAGATGCCGATGAAAAGCTTATCCTAATGGCCCTCTGTAGTGGTGTGCATCCGGATACTAAATTTGCTAGAAGGCTAACAAAAGAAAAACCAGCTACTTTACCCGATTTCTTTCATGAATCCGGGTAATATATGAGGCTTGAAGATGCTGCCACTGAGGGGCAGTCAGGGCAACAAAATAAGGCAACTCACAGCAACGCGCCCACTGTGGCAAAGGACGTTTGAAGAAATGACTCCAGAGACAATGCTGGGGGCAAGAAGGGAGAAAAGCGCCTATATCGGCTAGGACCGAGATTCGACACTTACACTCCTTTAAATGAAACCGTCGAAAACATCTTCCTTGCCACCCAAGGCGAAGTTAGATACAAAACCCCACCGTACAAGAAGGAATCAGATAACGCACAGAAGTCTGGAAAGTTCTGTCGCTTCCACGAATCTCACGGGCATGATACCAATGAGTGCCATCATCTTCGGGACTTGATTGAAGAACACATCAGAAGGAAGAAACTGGAACGCTATGTAAAAGGTCAGGACAGGACTCCCGCTCCTGCCAATGAGAACCCAAGGCTACTCTCACCAGAGATCGGCAGAGGAAATTGCAACACTAGCGGTTCCAGTCAAGAGAAGATAGTGGTCCATACCATCTCGGGAGGACCGCACATCGCCGACAGAAGCTGGGCAGAGATGGAAAGATATGGAAAGTTGCTTAGAAACAATGAAGCCTATGTTAATTCTGTTATAGAAGAATGCCACCCGAAGCGGAAAGAGAGTGATGACATCACATTCAGTAGGCGTGACCTAGAGGGAAGGCAGTACCCTCACATGGATCCCATGGTTATCTCTGCCCGGCTCGGTCCAGCCGAAGTTTTCCGAATTCTAGTATACACTGGAAGCTCAGTAAATATCATATTCAAGCATGCATTCGACAAAATGAAACTATCAATAAAGGACGTTTCTCCCTGCAATAAACCACTACACGGTTTCACGGGGGATGCGAAGATGCCCCTCGGGCAACTGGACCACTTTGTTGAAATTGGAAGTCATCCCCGCTCCGTGGTACGGAAACAAACATTTGTGCTGATAGAAAACCACTCGGCCTACAACGCCTTCTTAGGAAGGCCAGCCTTGTCTGACTTCCAAATCGTCCTGGCCCCATGGTGCCTAAAGATGAAATTTCCAACGGACAATGGAATAGGGGAAGTAAAGGGAGACCAGGACGTTGCTCGAGACTGCTATGTAACTGAACTTCGCAACAACCACAGGAAGGATAAAGGGAAGAGTGTAGAGGTTGCCCTCTGCACAAAAAGTTTGGAAGCGTAGCAACTAAAGAAAACCCCTCCTCTTCGATATACCAGCGACCCTTTCAATGAATTAGACCCCAGGGACAAAGAGGAGGAGGCCACCGCCGAGCCTGCAGAGGCTATGGAGTTTGTATCTGTAGACAAGCATGACTCGAGTAGACTATTGAAAATCGGGTCCCAACTAAAAGCAGAGTTGAAGGAGCAACTCATTGACTTTCTTCGCCACAAGTTGGATGTATTCGCATGGTCACATGCTGACATGACCAGAATCTCCCCTGACATAGCATGCCACGTACTAAACATTGATCCTACCAAGGCGCCCGTAAAACAAAGAAAGAGAAGTATGGGGGCAGAACGATCAGCAGCCCTCGATGAAGAAGTAAAGAATCTACTTGCCAATGATTTCATACGAGAAGCCATCTACCCAGAGTGGATTGCCAACCCGGTACTGGTAAAGAAGGCTAATGGGAAGTGGCGAACATGCATTGACTTCTCCAACTTAAATGACGCCTGCCCGAAGGATTTCTTCCCACTTCCCCGAATCGATCAACTTGTAGACAGCACAGCCGGGCATGAACTCTTATCCTTTATGAACGCATACTCAGGATATAACCAAATTCCTATGCATGCTCCCGATCAAGACCACACTAGTTTCATCACTGACCGGGGTTTGTACTGTTATAAGGTAATGCCTTTCGGACTTAAAAACGCAGGAGCCACCTACCAGTGCCTCGTCAACAAGATGTTTGCAGGGCTAATAGGACAAACTATGGAAGTGTATGTGGATGACATGCTGGTAAAGTCAAGGAAAGTCGACGATCACGTATGCCACCTGAGCGAGATGTTCAAGTACTTTACCAGTATGGAATGAAACTTAATCCTCTAAAATGCTCCTTCGGAGTATCATCAGGAAAGTTCTTGGGATTCATCGTCCATGCCAGAGGGATTGAAGCAAACCCTAAACAAGTCCAAGCTCTAAAGGATATCAAGATACCTTCCACTCGAAAGGAAATGCAAAGCCTGAATGGGAAAGTAGCCGCCCTAAGCCGATTCATCTCCAAAGCAACGGACAAGTGTGTCCCCTTCTTCGAAGCTCTGAAGAAAGACAAAGGAAAGTTCAAATGGACTGACGAATGCTTAACCGCTTTCCTTGATTTAATCGAACACCTCCAGAAACCACCGGTACTCTCGACTCCAAGCGAGAGCGAAGAGTTATACCTATACCTTGCTGTGTCATCTCACGCCCTAAGCGCTGCTTTGGTAAGAGAAGACAACCGCACGCAGCGTCCAGTATACTTTATAAGTAAGAGGTTGACAGGGGCAGAAGTCAGATATCCTAAACTTGAGAAGCTAGCATACTGTTTACTAATCACATCACAGAAACTGCGTCACTACTTCAAGTCCCATTCCATCAAAGTTCTGACCTATCAGCCACTAAGATAGGTACTCCATCGTCCCGACACTTCTGGGTGACTACTTAAATGGTGCATCGAACTAAGTCAGTATGATATCACCTATCACCCTCGCACCGCCATCAAGGGACAAGCCATGGTCGATTTCATTGCAGAATTCACTACCAACGAAGGTAAGGAGCAATCAGAAATAGCAGAAGACATCAAGTGGAATCTCTTTGTGGATGGTGCATCAAACGAAAAAGGCTCAGGGGCAGGTGTGGTAATAATCACTCCCAGAGGAAATAAGCTGCACTATGCTATAAGGTTGGAGTTTGCTGCCACCAACAACGATGCAGAGTATGAAGTAGTGATAGCTGGATTAGAACTTGCCTTAGAAATTGGAGCCAATTCTTTGTGTCTTCATAGCGATTCTCAACTTATTGTTAATCAAATACTAGGAGAATTCCAGGCTCGAGAAGAACGACTCATAGCATATTTAAAGAAGACCAAGTTACTTCTCAGTCGATTGGACCACTACTTAGTCAAACACATCCCTCGGGAAGAGAACCGAGAGGCCGACGAATTGGCGAAGCAAGCAAGCGTGAGAGATGGAGCTGTTTCCGGAGTAGTAGCCATCTCAAAGCAACTGACCCCAAGTTTTGAGCAAGTGAATCTGATAGCTACAACCGAAGAAGCAACTTGGATGACTCCCATCCGAGACAACTTGCAAAGTGGCACACTACCCAACGGGCGTAACGAAGTCAAGAAAATCCTGAGGAAAGCTTCCCGCTGCACAATACAAGAGGACACCCTCTATCGGCGCGGATTCTCTAACCCCCTATTAAGGTGTGTCGCTGGAAAGGAAGCCAAGGAAATCTTATCCAACATTCATCAAGAAAGCTGCGGAGATCACACCGGAGGGCAAACTTTAGCAAAAAAGATACTCCGATATGGATATTTCTGGCCCACCTTAAGCAAGGACGCCTTAGATTTCGTCAGAAAATGTGACAAATGCCAAAAGTTCGCTAAGATTCCACGGCTACCAACAACTGAGGTTACTCAAATGACCAGCCCGTGGCCCTTTGCAGTAGGGGGAATTGAATTAATCGGCGAACTACCAATGGGCCGAGGCGGGGCCAAATATGATATAGTAGCAGTCGACTATTTCACCAAATGGGTGGAAGCAGAACCCCTGAATAAAGTATCTTCAGCAAAAGTTATTAACTTCTTGATCAAAAATGTTCTGTGCAGGTACAGAGTCCCATTCAAAATCATATCAGACAATGGACTTCAGTTTGACAGCGAGGAATTCGCCAACTGGTGCCAAGAGCACGGAATTCACAAAAGCTTCTCATCCGTAGCGTATCCCTAGGCAAACGGACAAGTCGAAGCCATCAACAAAATTCTGAAAACTCTAATAAAAAAGAAACTCGAAAAGTCAAAGGGCGCTTGGGTGGATGAACTCCCTACGACACTGTGGGCCTATCGCACATCCTTCAGAACATCAACAAACGGATCGGAGGCTATGCTCCCAGTTGAAACCATCGTGCCTTCCCACCGTAAGATCCACTATAACCCAAAGAGAATGAAGAACTCCTTCACATGTCTTTGGATCTAATTGAGGAGAGAAGAAATGATGCAGTCCTCAAAGCAGCAGCCCACAAGCAAAAAGTGGCAGCACAATACAACTCCAAAGTCAAGCATCGTACCTTACAAGAAGGGGATATTGTCCTCAAGCGAATCTTCCCTCGCCCTGGAGCACTAGATCCAATCTGGGATGGACCATATGTAGTTCATAAAGATCTCCACAACGGAGCTTATATTTTGTCAACAGTGGATGGAGAGGTGTTCCAGAGGGCATGGAACATCCAACACCTCCGTCGATACTTTTCTTAACTTGTACTGCCCATATGAAGTGAATTAACAAAGAGAATCAATGGACGTAGGCATTTTCGTGCCGAACCACTTTAAAAAACCTTGTCTCTTTTTTAACTTGTTCCTTTATGTCTTGGCTGCTTGTTAACTTTATCCTTTTCTGTTGAACGAAATCCTGTGCATATAGCATTTCCATTCAAGGCACTCCACAGCGCAACTTCACCTGGACAAGACCTAACAGGTACTATGCGAATCTATGCCCTCGCCAATGAGACACTTTCGCTCCGGCATCCCTCTACTGCGGGTTAACTCATTGCTGGCGACGGCCCTCAAAACCAACTGTAATGAGCCGATTATAAGCCACCGAGAAGGCCGACTATAGCCAAGGCAGCTCATTACGGCGTTCGGCTCGCCGGTAACTGTGAACCGACTATAAGCCCCAACATAAGGTGTGGCCAGCCAGGGGCAGTTCACGGTTGACGATCGGCACCCACGCTAGCCGGCCACAGTAAATCGAATAATACCCACGATTACGGGCCATAATGGCCCGGGTAGTTACTGTGCGCGATCTCGGCTCCGATGTGTCTTAAGTGCGGCTGTGGTAAAAAAGAATTAACTCCCCATGGAGGCGTAAGATGGGTGACAAATGTCTCCAAGACCCACAGCTAGGGAAAGTGACTACAAAGCCCGTTTGCCACGAACTTAAGCACATCGAAGGCCTTCCGTGATTGGAAGTTTTACTATTTCACATATTTCAATTTTATTTAAGAAACTTTTCTCCTATCCTCTGTAACAATCCCTGAAGTATAGGACACAGAACAAGAGACATTCGCTAATGGAAACGGATACTCACAACATGATACTGGACCGCATTCCATACTCGGTCACACAAGACATTCGAAGCTGCCATCTACAAGCAAAATATAAAGGGCGGTATTTCCTTCTTTCATGTGTAAACACGTGACTATAATTTATTCACACCTCACGCTAACATTGCAAGTCATGAAATTATGTTTTAAACAAGAACCTGACGTCAAACACAATTTAATTACAAGAATATGCATAGCTATATTTCTCATACAACATGTCAAGATAGCAAAATCATTCAAAAGACGACAGAATCAGCTTAAGTTAAAGAATTACACGTCAAGAATAGTGCTATTTATTACAAGTAGCATAATTACAACCTAAGAATTACGTTACTGTTTTAAGACTAACATATACAACAATGTCAAGTCCACAAAAAGATTTCCAGGCCCAATCAAGGAGCCGGCTGCGTCGGAGTCTTATCCTTGTCCTGTTGCCCGCCTGTCCGGTCAGAGAAAGAATTCATTAGTGATAAGCAACCAAGTTATCGGAAAGACTAGAAAGGAAGACTTACCAGCATCTGCTCCTTGATCATCTTGATCATCATCCTCCACAGCGCAACTTCACCTCAAGAAGAGGTTCAGACGAAGATCGACTCCTCTTTTGTATATCTTCTTCAATAACTCCGAGAAGAGGACGATAGCCGATTACGTCTCCAGGGCGGTTAGTAGAAGGCTTTGGCTTGGCGGAAGCTTTGAGGAGTTTGTATTGTTCCAGCCTGTGCCGAAGATCTGAGGTCTTGGCCGTTTTGCCCACTCCTGGGGTAAAAATCAAGTGTCACCAGTATGCATTGAGCCATCATTCGAGAATTAAAATGAACAGAGAGAAATTCACCTTGAATCGCAGAAGTTGCCTCAGTAGAAGCGCTCCCGGAAGATAAATCGACGCCGGTCCCAACTTTCTCAGCTTTCCTGGACTTCTCCGTTCCCTCCAAACCTTCGAAGGCTTGGCGGAAAGCGTCATCCGTCCACTCTTGCATCTCGCCTACCTACTTGCCCAGAAGACAAAGCCCCGACACCGTCGCCACATCCAGCGCCTTGCTCCTCCCCCACATCTCCCTCCTCCGTGATATCTGGACATGTGCTGGGAGAGGGACCGTCAGACTTTTTGAGCTTCTTCCCCCCGGCAACCGGATGTTTCGGAAAGGGCCTCCTTTTGCTGCTCTTCGACTCAGCCCCTTCTTTAGCTTGGGCAGCCCTCTCTTCGGCCGTGTCCCTCTGCTTGACCACGGACTGCTGTGGAAGGATCAAGTTGTGCTCCAAAAGTGTAGCGTTCCTGATCAGGTAAGCAGCCGACCTATCTCTTCCAGTAATAGCTTCTATTTCTGCTGCCGTCTGAACCAGGCGATCATTCTCCACGACCGCAAAACCACCTGTCGCTAGCAAGAAATAAAAATACAAAAGAAGGAACATAGTTGTGACGCCCCACCTCTATACCCACGCTAGCCAAGGACACTACGAGGTAATGCCGTCAACTAGCACGGAGAATAAGGCTGTTGAGGAGCGACCATCTGTATAATTGCTTTGTGCGAGTACCGATATGCCAGATAAAAATATAACTTTTCGTCTCAAGAGAAAACCCGGCATACCGATACAAACTCAAAGCTACTACAAAGTTGCTATATGGACTTCGGAAACAAATATAGAAATAAACATAACATAAATCAGTCATAGACAGTTCATATCACAAAGGCGGAAATAGATATGAATATAACACATGAAAGTGTACATCAGAGTAGTGGTCAAATAAGATCCACAATAACACAAAAGAATAGATACAAGTGCTAGCCAAAAGAATATGTATACATCAAGGAGTCTAATCTCAAATGTATACAACAAAAACTACTAAACTAGAGTAGTTAGCCAAAACTCAGAAGATGGCTCCAGATACGAAGTCATGAGGAAGCACCTGAAAATCTCAGTCTGACCCGAGTATTATTTAAGAAGAAAATAATAAACGGATCAGTCTAGCTATAAATATCAGATAAAGTGAGATAGGATATGAGATATGATAATAAAACGTATGATAACAAAAAGGTGTCATACTATGATAAGTATACATTAGAAATCCCACAAAAGTCATACAATATCTCAATAATCTCAAAACAGAGAAAAGAACGTCATATTCTTAATTTAATTCACCAAGCCACAAATAATGACATACATATCAATGCCCATCGTAAATGCTGGTGAAACATAAATTCCAGAAATCAATATCCAGAAATCACAAAAGTTAACGACACACAAATTCTAGAAATCATCAACAAGAAATCCAGAAGACACAAGAAAGACGATGGCCAATCCCATAAACTAAACATCGATGCACCTAGAAAGATACGCCCCATGTAAAGTCTAGCATCGATACACCTAGAAAGATGCACCCCATGCAAAGTCGAACATCGACGCACCTAAATAGATACGCCCCATGCTCTAGCATCGACGCACCTAGAAAGATACGCCCCACACATAAATAAACATCGACGCATCTAGAAAGATACGCCCCATGTAATGTCTAACATCGATGCACCTAGAAAGATACACCCCATGCAAAGCCGAACATTGACGTACCTAGAAAGATACGCCCCATGCATAGACGAACATCGACGCACCTAAATAGATACGCCCCATGTCCCGACTTATTGAACCGATTGATCCACAAAGTAAATAAACATCGACGCACCTAAATAGGTACGACCCATGTGTGAAATAAACATCGACGCACCTAAATAGGTACGACCCATGCGAGAAGTGAGACGAAGCTCATTAAAACGAGGAACAGTCCTCTATGTGGACAAAGAGACATCGCACATTGCTAGTCTAAACCATAAAATGATCATCATCGATCATCAAGAAGTGTCAATTACACTAAGCTAGTAAATATATGAGTTTAGCTTCATGTCCCATAACCACTTGCTTAACTTAAATATTTACGAACAAATTGTAGATCTCCACTAGAAAATTGTCACAAGAGATCCAATCGAACAAGTCCAAAAATTAACCGACGAAGTAAACGCAAGCGTTTCATACCACTTGTTTTGCTAGGCCGTTTAATTATATTTTCTCATACGAATGAGGTAAAGGTTTGTATATACTAATAGACTGGAAAACGGTTTAAGAAACGAGCTTTGTAATTAAAATAGTGTCAAAATCATTTTGATGAAAGAGTTTTTATATTTACAACTAGTATAGAAAACCTTTGTATTTTAAAGTGACAAATCACGAAAACGATTGTTGAAACAAATCGAATCACATAAATTCGCGTTCGAAGACGTGAGAAAAATCCAAAGAAATCAATCCCAAAAACCATCATAGTAGAAATTCTGTTGAATGTTTTTCGGATAAGATCCCCTACGGAGGGGGATCCAGGGGGGTGGCAACCCCCTAGGTAGTGGTGCGGGGGCAACGCCCCTGCTTACGGTGTTCAGACGTATGGGGTATATGCTCAGACGTCTGCAGCAAGTTTCAGGAACTGCCTGAAACAGTCTCCAGACGTCTGAGCCTACCTGCAGACGTCTGGTGACGTGCTGAAATCGTTTTTCAGCCTAGTGGGAGAGCAAACTCTCTCCTACCCTTGCACCCGGTCGAGCAATGGAGTTCGGGGTTTTTGTCAATCGGTAATACGACCCTATAGGAACTCCGATTCACAACCAAAAACATGTTCATAATTCAAAGCAAGGAGTTTCAAAGTTTTGAATTCAAAACATCAAAAATTGAAATGTTCGCCAAAGCAATTCAAACCAAAAGCAATTGAACATGAAATAGTGTTAGGAATTCATACCTAACAATCAAAGATAATTATAGGCTAAGATGTGAGATAAAAATCTCACCTTTGAACCCAAACAAATGAAGAAGAAGCTTGAAGACAAGGGAAGATCAACCACACTTCAATCTCAACACAAGAAGCATGAATCTAAGCTAAAAGAGAAACATTTCCCAAATTAGGTTTAGGAATTTTCTGAAATCAAAGAGAGAATGTGTTGGAGGAGAAGGAGATGGAGCTTACCAATGGGTTCTCTTTGAATTTGGAGCTAGAACTTGATTTTCAAATGGAAACTAGGGCTTGGGAATTCTAATTCTTTTTCTTTTCCCCCATTGTTTCTCTAGCACTGAAAAGATGAGGAAGTGAGGGAGAATGGGGAGAGATGGTTCAGTTTGGGGTATAATGATGGCTAGTGGGCTGAACCCAAACCCAAAGTGGAAAAGGTCAAATTTTTGACTAGCTCCAAACATATCAAAGTTTATACTCAAAAAGGTCGCAAACGGCATTTTGGACTCAATGGAAGTGGTCTCGAGTCCCAATTCGACTGTTTGCAAAAAGTAGCTTTTCGGACCAAAATCCGACGAACGACAAAATATTTAAATAAAATATTTAAATATAAAATCAATAAATATGCGGGTTGTTACAATTGCAACTAGAACGGGAATTAAAAAATAAAAGCTTTGACTTACATCCAGAGGTGAAGCGCCGAATAGAAACGGAATCATCCCTGACAAAAAACCATTCCTTCTTGAACATACTGTACTTGGAGTATAGATCCAGGACCGGCTTAAAAGATACGGCCGATTCCAAGCTGATGTATGGAGACCCCTTCTTATAGCCTCTCAAGTTGTACAAATACCGGATCTCCCGGTTGGAAGGAGGACGCCCGTATCTCCTCTGGAAGATGACGAAGAGACTCACCAGATTGGCATAGGAGTTGGGCTAAAGCTGGAATGAAGCCACCTTTAGATATGTTAGAAAGTTGACCACCCAGGCGTTGAGAGGCGGGATGGCACCACACATGCAATGGTATCTGCTGTAGGCAAAATATCCCTCGGGAGGGTCGTACGGCATCACTCCCGCATCCGGCAATAGCATGCGCGCTCGGTCAATCCCAAAAGAGCGAGATATAGCATCAAGTTGCTCGCCCTTGAGTAAGCTAGGGAAGCAATCAGGAGGCAAGTTCAGAGGTTCCTGAGGACCGTATCCATCTACCAATGATCTCGGGGTGGGCCCATAACGTGCCGGTCCTGACTGGGCTGGGGGCACGGCGGAAGGCTCTTCTCTGTCCTGAGATCTCTTCTTTTCTGATCGGGTTTCCACTTTGCGGGACATTTATCTGCAAATGCAAAAAACACGTCATCAGGATGAAGAAAGTAAACAAGCAACTGCATGAAGACTAGTAACCATAAAATCTCCTTCAGCCCTATACTCCCAACCTCATCCGATGCCAAATCACATTCGGATATTCGAAACCGAAGGTTCATTCGGTACGCACTCTCCCTAGCTTATTCGGTAGAACATGTAATTTCGTTCGGTAGCCCATTCAAAAAAAAATCATTCGGCAAAGGAAAAACCACCTGGTCTGATTATTGAGTTGATTCGGTATTCGATTAAGTGGTCCAGTAATTTCGAGCAACCTAGGTTGGATCGGTATTTAGTCGATTCGGCAGTTTCAAACGGTGGGGGGAGAGCAGAGACGCGAGATCCATTCTTATAGACTATTCCGAGAGACCGGACCAGTTGATTCGGCATACAGGGCTGAGAGTAGATATCATAGCTAAAAACAAAGCATTCCATGTGCATACACATGCCCTGCTTTAGGGGGCAAGTGTTGGGTGAGTTTCAGCCGAACCAGCCCACTACCGGTCCAAAGCTACCGAACCACGCTCCGTCCTCCCCATTACCGAACCAACCTCCCTCAAACACTCTACCGGACCAGCACCTCCCCATGCACTGCCGGACCAACTCCAAACCAGACCAAGGTACTACCACCTAGCACCGAATCACCTACAGCCGGTCCACTCTACACTCCAACCATCTCCAAACCAAGTGATGCCGAACCAAAGCATCTACCACCTATCGCCGAATCAAAGTACTGCCGAGCCAAAGCAATGCCGAACCAACGCTACCAAGCCAGATTACATCAGCCCAGTCCCACCAGCAGCTATGTACATCCAAGACCCCTACCCCCAGCCTCACTCTATAAATAGAGGGGCAGGGGTACAACAATGGGGGACAAGTTTGAGAGCTCAAGCACGGAGAGAACTTTCAAACAACTTTCATATACTTGTATCAAAGCTTTGTACTTGTAGTTTGAATAAAAAAAGAGAATAACATATAAAGTGGGTGTAGGAACATTCTGGCCGAAACACTATAAATCTGCGTGTCTTTTACAGTTTAGTCCCTGCTTTTCATTTATTTGCATAAACCACCCAAATCACTAAGAACAACATAAAATCAATTAAATCATACGACTTGGAGGTGTTTGTCCATTTTTTGTGCAAACAACCGGTAACTTATAATGACCAGGATATTTAGAGAAGATTAATGAATTGATTTAAATTATTTCAATGAGTTAAAACGGGTTTGATTGAGTTAAAAGCGATTTTAGACATGAAAGTCGAATTTTTGAAGACGATGGAATTAGAACCCGAAACTAGATTCATTGTGTTCGAAATGTCATTTATGTTTGGAAAACACATAAGACTTGAAAGAATTGCAGAACAGAAGAAATCAAAATGGGAATGACAAACCTATAAATAAAGAGGAGAAGCATCTTTAAAGGCCCAGATTCTCGAAATGAGTGCCTTACATTCTCATTTCTTTTATTTTCTTCTCTTGTCCATCTTTCTCAAATCCTAGCTTATCTTCCTCTTCCCATAACTTCTCCATTCCTTCAACAAAAGTCACATAAAAATACTTTAAATTCAAGTAAGAGTGTCCTCTATAATACCCATAGCCGTAATTCTCTGGAACTGAAGAGTTGATTTTTGAATTACTAAAATATGGATTTCAAGATGATTTCAATCAAATTTTGGGGCTTTCTTTTAGCTTGGGCAAGTAGGAATAATTCTATACCTAAAATAATTTCCTTATGCTTTTCTGCTTGTTGATTTCTATACTAGTTTAGGGCTTAGCTATGAGTGCTTTGCCTCTTGTTGAATAGTAGTTATTGGGTAATTTGATAGAAAGCTTGTTGACTTAATTGAATGAAGGCTAAATTAAAAAAATGAACTTAAGCCACTAACTAAATAAAAAAGAACCTAAAAGCAACAAATAAATGATATTAGTGCTTATTATTGTTATTTGAAAATAATTACCATTGGTTTATGGTTGTGTCATATCGATGGTAGAGCACCTTACGACGTATGATTTGTAAAGCGTTTGAGTTCCTAGATGGCTCCTCAAACCACCTCTTAGTGGTATTCATCCCATAGCAGATCATCGGTGGTACGAAGTTAAGTGTGTGATGTAGATGGCGGGCACATGGTCGCAATGCCATGGAGCATGACATTAAGGCGATGGAAGATGGGATGACAATCAAGCAAAGTTTAACTGGTAGGACAAATTCCTTAGGGAAATTTACCTTATCCTGGTTCAAACCAATACCCCTATAAGAGAACGGTCAATTATTCCTCACTACATTCACTCATCACTCATATTTGATCTTCAACTCTATTCCAGCTTGTATCCCACATCTAAATTATCTGCAAAATAAACACCAACGCAGTAAAATTGAAATAGAAATATTTTTGCAGTGTACAATGAAGTGTGTGTTTGAAAATATCATTTTCCTCGGTTATTTGGGTTGTTCGTCATCATTTTTCTTTTGAATTCATCTTATACGAATAGCTTGTAACATGTATAGTGTATCACTATACATGTCACAAGGCCGTGCACACAGATATACACTTGTGTGTGAAAACTACAGGGACATGTGAGCACACGGTCAAACCCGAGCCATAAGTTGAATTCAACACAGGTGCAAATCCAAAATACGAATCAAAAACTGACTCAAAGAAATCAGACCAATCAACCGTGTTCATGTGCATATGAACAAAGTGAGGAGACTCAATAATAAAAATGGTCATGAGCAAAACACAAGAAAGCATAGCCATCACACGCATATATACATACATGTATATATATATGTGTATACGTGGAGAGACATGTTAAGTGGATGCAATTGCAACATGACAGCAACTGGACATTCAAATCAAAGTGAACCAAGACCAGGCTCATGCAACCAGGTCCACCAGATCACAAAACAATGTACACATGAACTCAACAAAGCTTCAGATCAAACATCAATGTTTAAGATAACACAAAGACTCCATCAACATATGTACAAAGTTTGGCTTCAAACATGCTCGAACCAGAATGGACTCAACCACAACACCGACATCATGGTGACACATAACAGTTACAATATGAACAAAAGGAACAAGAACACATGCATACAACATGAAGATCAGCTCAGACCATACATGAACACAACATGCCAATAGGTCAAGACAAAATGAACAGTAGAGACTCAAGTGAAACAAGCCAGTGCAACATGAACCACTCGAACACACATACAACACAATGCAACATGAAGTGCTAAATCAAAGTCAACATGAATGCAACTATCCAGATAAACAGAAACTAGAGCAGCATATAAGGAAATGGATATGAAACTTGAAGCAACCAACATCAGTTCTATACATATGAAATAGAGCACTCAAAAATACAACAGTGGACAGAAGCATAACAATTGTGAACATGGATACAACATACATTTGAAGACCAGACTCCAAATTTAACTCAATGCAAAGACCATCTCAACATAACAGATATTAGTTCAGGCATGAACTTGATGAACAACAGTTCAGTTCGAACAAGTACAAGGACAACAATGTGACAGTGTGTGTGACAGCAAGTATGAATCAAAAGAAATGCAAGACTATAGTGGCATCAAATGACATAAAGAAATGAACAAGGTAGCAGTTCGGTTGAAATCATCAAATCAAAGCCCGAAAAGAATGGAACTTGCAGATGAAACACGAATTAACCAAGTCAATTATCTGAAAAAATTCAATGAACCGAAATCATAGGAGAAAGAACGAAACCGACTCAGAGAAAATCAAACAATGTCAAGTAATTAACAAGTCAACTACCATTACATTGTTCGATCAAGAATCAGTGGCCAAACAAAATTATTTGAAAAATTCAAATCAGAAATACAAACGTATATTTAAAGGTTTTCATCCCTATATAACCCAATTACATCATCAGCAGTAAACTCATTCGAGTTCAAGGAAAAACCAAATAACAAGCATAAAAATAAATTCACGAACTAATTAAGAACTCGAATCAAGTCGAGTATAATTCGAAAAAGGAAAACACGTACCAATTCAAAGTCGAATCAAACTCGACAATTAGAGCAGTCGCAAGCAAATCAAAGCCTAGATTCGATTAACAAAGAAAAGAGAAGCAATTTCTTCAATTCAATTGATCAAATTCAAAGTGGCGATTCCAGAAACCCTTAGTTTGAAAAGAAGCAAAAGGAACGGCTGCATATACAAAAAAGGGAGACGTCTCTTTAGTTTAATTTGTTATTGGGCCGGTCTAGTTTATTTTATTTTGGGCTTAATTGATATATAGGGTTTTGTTTAGTTATTTTATTTTATTTTGTAATTTTCTTTTAATATTGTGTAACTTTCTAGTTGTGTAACTAGTTACGAACTATAGTGGTGTAGTTCGAGAATTCGCAACACAGTGGCTGAGTTGTGGCAGGGTTTTGAGCGTAGAGTTAGGTTAGTCATTAGCGGGTGTCGCAAGTTCATGTGTGTAAGCGTCTGACTACTTAATTTCTAGTAGAAACCTTGGGGGCCGCACGTAGGGAGGGTTTTGTCGAAGCTGGGTGAATTTGTGTGTGATCTCTACTGCATTATTTTATGTGATTGTTTTTATTTCCGCATTTATTTTCATTCTTATTAGTATCACCCTATTCACCACCCTCTAGGGTGAATACGATCTTACAGGTAAATATGCAGCTTGAGATCGAGGATTTGATGGATTGTATTATAATGTACGGTCACCAAAGGTTATCGAAATTGTGGTCGGGATATGACTTAGGGGTTGGGATATCCAAATGACCTATGCGAGAGACAACTATGTAGTTGTGCCTGGCATTAATTCTGAGATGTTTTAGCATTAAGTACGACTTCATTATCTGACCATCAAGTATCGAAGGCACATAGATTGGGATTGGGTATGATACAACGCTATCAACACTCGAGGCTTATAACTATGGCATAAGGATTATTATTTTCCATCGAGACTATTTAGGATCAGCCAAAACTTTCACCAAGTGTGATAGTCGAAGGGATTGGACGCTCATCTATATTGGTAACTGCCATGCAGTGGCAATAACCACTACGTTTTATCCAACATATAGTGCTTCGATGGGAAGGCATTAGGACTCGTTAGTATCAGTTTCAGAAATGTTGATGGGTATGATCTTTTATTTACTAATGTTAAGGTTACGGGTATGATATGACAATATCTTGGAGCTTTGGCTAGTTGTTATATGCACATGGGTTTGCATAGGTTTTATGACATTCTTGATAGTTACATTAGCTCTATTGTTTGTTCCTTGTGCTAACTTATTGGATGCATGTAACAACCCAGAATTTTGGTCATTGAATTTTAAATATTTAATTAATTTTAAATATTTAAATAATTGGATTTTGGAATTTAATAACTTATATTCAAATACAGAGATTACTTAAATATTTGAATTTCTAAATTATACATTAATTAAATGGATTTCATAATTTTATTTAACTTCTTTTAATTAATAGATAATATTGGTGAATTGAATTTGTAAATTTAATACAAAAATAAATAGATCGGATAAATATCGATTTTGGATCGAGAATATAAAACAATATTTTAAATATGTGAAAATAGCATTCCGGGGCACTATCTTAGATTTGGAAGAAACTGGTGCCATTGGATTCGAAATAATAAATTGTTGTACGTCGACGAGTTTCATAGCGATCAGACGTATTATGTGATTGAGCGAGCTCGAAACGCATAACGATTAATTTTAGGAAATAATATATAATATAATTTGATATAAAAGGTTAACTTCTGTATATGATGAAATCAGGTCCCGTAAGTAGTACTATTGAGTTCGGAATAGGGCAATTTAGCTAGGAACGCCAGTGAACATGATTTGATTGGATGTAGTGAATTTTTGGATGTGAGTAGTGCCGGTTAGAAAATCCTACATAAGGACCTGATCTACATTTTTTGCCCCAAACCCTAGAATATAAACCTAGCCACCATTTTCAATTCTCTTCATCCAACAGTTCTAGTATTTCAAAGTCACTCGAGGCAGTTTCAAGCTTGGGGCTCAACTGCAAATTTGTTCGAGGGGGTGAGTGGCATAAGAAGGTCGGTTGGATTATGGCATGATCACTAGTGGTGGCCAGAAAGGGGATCGACGACGTGGTAGTTTTGATGGGTTTTCTAACATCGTGGGTAATCTAGAGGCGAGGGGTCCTGAAGCAAAGTCGTGGAGGATGTCGAGGGCCATCTTGAGGCAGAGTTTAGCGGCATAGGAGTGCCTGCGACGGCCGAAATGTGAAGTTGATCGGTGTCCTGATAAGGGGTTTCGATCTCGGCCATGGGGGGCCATGGATGAAGGCGGTTCTAGTGTGGATGAGTTGGTCGTGGTCTGGGGATATAACACCCCTAATTTTAAACAACATTATTCGGGAGATTTAATTAGATAAATTAAATAGAATAATGTAAAGATTAGAGTGTTAAGGGAATTGGGATTTGAAAACTAAATAGAGGCCGTGCGTAATTAAATGAAATTAAAAGAATGAGTTTATGGAAATGGTTTTATAAGTTAATTAATAAGAGAATAAGGCAAGGGGATTATGGGAAATAGCCGTCCACCATAACCCTTAACCCCTAAACCCTTATTCCCATTTTCATTCCATATGTTCATAATTCAAAACATAAGAAAAGAGGAGCTCTAAGCCGGCCACAACCTAGGGAAAAAGGAGATTAAAAAGTTAGCTTAGGATTCAAGCAAATAAGGATTATGCAAGATCAAATCTCAAGTTCCTTATCCAAAGCAAGGTGAATAATAATCAAAACTATCTCATTTTCGTTTTTTAAAGAGCATTTTATTTTGGGTTTTAAGTTTAAAACCTTTATGATGATTTTAATGATGATATGCTTGGATAAGATGATATGTTTGATTCAAACAAGTATGTTTAATAGATGTTTTATTCGATTTTAAGGCTAAAATCATATACAATGGTTTTCGAATGCCACGAGGATTTAATATGTTATGTAAAACATTATTTTGGAGATGAGTTTAAATTTTCGTAAATATCCAAGCTATGGATAATTTTTTATGAATTTTTGAAAGAAGAAATCATTAGCTGGGCTTAAAAATTTAATTAGGCTATTATATAAAGGATTTTGGGTCTAAAATTTAAATATATTAGATAACACATTAAAAGTGAATTTTGATGATTTTTTGGGATTTTTCCTAAGTTATTTACTATGGAAATTAAATTAATTATGTGGGAGGACTTAAATGTCTTAATTATTTTATTAAAGGGTATGGCTTCGTTTTTAATTATTTTTAATTAATTCTAGATGAATTCGACAGTCTTTTAGGAAATATTTTGGTAAAGTTTGTGGGAACTAGTTATATTTTTAAAAATAGGCAAGTTAGTTGAAAAGCATTTACTTAAAAAGGCAACAAACAGTTTTCCATAGATTTACTACTTCGCCACTTTCGTTTACTACCTTTCGACCCCATACCTCCACCCTCAACTAAGTCGAAACCAATACACATGGTATTAATGCTTTGGTATGTAGTGGATTGGAGAAAGGCATAAGGTATAGAGTCGAAACCATGCTTTCGAAGGGGTGGGGCCATTTTAAATAGCTTTTGAAGGTCTTTGTTTTGCTTTCAAAAGAGATGCCGCTTGCCTAGCTTTTCATGGACGCTTTCAAAAGGGTTCAATTAATTTTATATAGCTTTCGAAGGGGTTGCCACCTCTTTGTCTAAAGGGTAGCTTTCGAATAGGTTGCTGTATGTTATATTTTAAAGAGAAGCTTTCGAAAGGGTAGTTTTGAACCAAGTCAAAACCTTACTGCCGTCTTCATACCTTTCGAATAGGTTAAAAGTTTTCAATGAGTTTGAAAGGCCAGCTTTTGTTTCATAAATATAACAAGCCGCTCCCCAATGCTTTCAAAAGGGCTCTAGTAGCCATTTAAACTAAAGGTTTCAAAGACAATGGCTTCGAAAGGTGTTTCAAAGCTATCCTTCCAATAGTTTTACTTAAAAGATTAAAGCTTTCGAAAGGATGGTTCCAAAGCCATCTGTTTTCCCCAAACTCTTTTATTTGAAGGTTAATGGTTTTGAAAGGGGTACTTTCACTTATGTTCACTTTGATATAAAAGATTAAACTCAATCGTTTCGGAAGAGGTACTTTCAAATGGTTTTGGACTATGCATCTATAAGTTGGAAAGATATGCTTTAACACTTTCGAAAGGAATGTTTTAATGATTTCGAAAGGAAGGATTTGATGCTTTCAAAAGAGATATTTTAAAGTGTTTCGAAAGGCATATGTTTAAGTGTTTTGAAAAGAAGATTTGAATGCTTTCGAAAGATTTATTCTAATGGTTTCGAAAGTAAAGGTCTATGGTTTCGAAAGCCTTAGTTTTCAAAATAGAGAATCCAATCCCATTTTTAAAGGAAAACCTATGGAAATATAAAAGAGCTTTGAAATGGTATTTAATTTTGGGGTTTTTGAAGAAGCTTTCCTTGATAAAAATCATGGGTTAAAGGTATCAACCATGTTTCATGTGGTAATGATTTCAAGGATATTAAACCATAAATGTTGGTATTGTTATGTTATTGTATGTGCTTCTTCTATAAAATATTCACGGTATAATGGACCCATAACTGTATTTTGGAGAGTAAGGGCAGAATAACCCACTAGGTTGATCCAGTAGTGAATGTAAATTGAGTTAACTCCTGAATGAGTAGAGTTGCATCTATTAGGTCAGGTAGACTAGAACATAGGATGCCCAATGACTGATCAAGAAGTTGTCAGTTTAGACCGGTTCATAGTAAACCCATGAAGACTATGTTTGGAGAGAGTTATTGGTAGGGGCCAATAGGTTCGTAGTGATCCCATGAAAACTATATCTGGATAAAGTTATTGACAGAGATCAATTGGTACATAGTCAACCCATGAAAACTATGATATAAGAGAAGTTATTGGAGATACCAATAGGTTCAGAGGGAATCCATGAAATACTGAAGTTATTGGCAGGGGCCAATAGCTTCTTAGTGATCCCATGAAAACTATGAAACTGGACAGATAGTCCATATGCTTTGAACAGGTTATTAGTTAGCCCATGAAAACTAATAGGTTAATAGTGACCCTAGAAACTATAACTGAGACAGATAGTCAAATGAATGAGGATGGGAAATCCAGTATATTTTGCTTGTTTGCATATCACCATAATATTTTAAATTGCCAAATTTTTAACCATTGTGGATGCATGAGCATAGTATATGGTTATTATAATTTTTTAAGCAAATTAATAGTAAGGGGAAACCCGTTCCATTAAGCGGCTTGGTCTCACTAGATATCTAAATGGTTGGAGATGGTAGGTTATTATTCATACTAGGCTTTATGTCTGACTCGAAGATTATGAAGATTATGTTTTCCCCTTAAACTCTTGGGTGCTTAATTGATTTTGAGTAGATTGAAAGTTGAGGTTTTAAGGTTCTCCTTTAGACGAATAAGTTTCCGGAGAAGTGCATGAGGCAAGCTAGCTAATAAGAGTTCTTTTCTATTTGATTCCACTGTGTTTTGATGTAAAGGAAAAGTTGTTTAATTGCCTATGTTTATACTCCGATCATTCAAAGGGGCATCTTCCTATGTCGCTCTTGGCGTAGTTTGTAATAATTATATTTCCTCTGAACGTGGTTCTCGAATTTTGGATTCTCTAATGAATTTGAAATATGACTGAAATGGAATGAGAAATTTGTTTAATGATATTTAATTTTTTTCATATGCATGTGTTCCTGTTATATCAATGTATCTAACATTACCACATTTGATCACCGAGAATTAATAACTATGGATGACTACAGCATCCGTAGCCGTCAGTTTTGGGCCTCCAAGTGAGGGATGTTACAGGTTGGTATCACAGCATAGGTTTATGAAAACTTAAAAAAAATTCAAACTTAAAATGATTTTTTAAAGCATAATCTACTGAATCAGAAAATAAGATCGGGGTTTGGGTTAACGCTATAGTAACGTACTTGTATTTGATATATATATAAGTACGTAATCCCCTCTCTCTTAGACCGTTCTTCTGTATCATACTAAGGCTCATATGCTGATTTACGAGAAAGGAAGATATGGAGGAAGGAAATGGAAGAGGAAATCTCAGTGGAGGAAGCATCACAACAAATGTAAATGCTCGACCCAACAGGAGAAACCAGGGTCGACAAGCAAATACTAATCACAATGCAGATGCCAACGTAGGTGCTGGAAATCTGCCAGTAGATATGGGGATGACATATCAGTTCTTCTTTATTCTAATGCAAGCTTGAGCAGCTACTTGAGTAGCTGCGAATGTTGGAGGAGCTAATCCCGTGGCTCCAATTAGAAATAACTATGTTAAGTTGAGTGGAGATTATACAAGTCTTGGTGGGAAGCCGTTTTTGGGAATGAAGGATGCTATAGAAGTAGAGAACTAGCTTTTGCATTGTGAAAGGATCTTTGCTGACTTGGGATTAAATGATGAACAGGAGTGGTGACTAGCCTCTAGGCAGTTGCAGGGAGTAGAGCTTCATTGGTGGAATAGTGTCACTGCTAGAGTTCCAGAGGAAGAATTGAGTTGGGCGGGATTTCGAAGGAGATTCGAAGAGAGGTTTCTGTCTGAAGTTGCCAAGTCGACATTGTTGAAGAAGTTCATAGATTTGGTGCAAGGCGAGATGTCAGTGATTGAGTATGCCATGAAGTTTGATGTGTTATCCAGATATGGATATGCTACCATTGACACCATCATCAAGAGGAATGAGAAGTTTATTCGGGGACTGAGACCTGAGATTGCTAGTGCAACCTTGCCACATCTTCATGATCCTTGTAATGTTGTTGTGGAAATGGAAATCCGACATGAGATACTTGCTTCTTATGAGAAGGAGAAGCAGGTTGAAACCCAGAGTTTTCTTGGCAAGAAGAGGAAGTTCTTCAAGAAGAAGGGAACCCAGAAAGGAGAAGCTACCAAGAAGGAAAAGGCTAATTTGGTTTGCTTCGATTGCGATAAGAAGGGTCATTATGCTCATGAACTCCAAACTAGCAAGGGGAAGAAGGCAACTGACAAGAAGGGTGTGAAGTGATTTAACTGCGACCAGATTGGGCATTATAAGAATCAGTGTCCAGAACCAGTCAGGGTGGACATGGGAAAAGTCTTTGATGTTGGACCATCATCTGCTAGGCCAACTACTACTGAGAAAGGAAAGATTATGATGGAAGGTACACTCTTGATTCAAAGTATACAAGTTATGGTACTATTTGATACCGACGCATTGCATTCATTTGTATCTCAGTGTTTGGTTGATAGGTTATGATTAGAACCCACATACCTTGTTACTTCCTTAAGGGTTGTAAATCAGATAGGAGGGTATGCAACTCTGGGAACGAGATATGACTAGCTAGAACTTGATTTGTTAGGTCATAAGTTTGCATGTAGTCTGTATGTTTTTGATTTCGTAGACTTCGAAATCTTTTTGGGTATGGATTGGTTAGGTAGATATGACGCTAGTATATTTTGCCAAGATAGGGAAATATCGCTGAGAAACACTGATAGTCACAACCGAATTATATTCTCAGTGGAGGATTCTGACCATGGTGCTTGTACTCTGTTGAGTGCTATGGGGTAGAAGAAGAGTTAAGTCAGGTTCGAGTAGCAAGAGAATTTGAAGATGTTTTTGAGCTGGTTACAGGATTACCACCGAAACAAGCCGTTGAGTTTCGGATAGATCTTCTGCCAGGAGCACAACATGTAAGTAAACCAGCTAGCAAGATGACACTGACCGAGACGAAGGAATTGAAGTTGTAGTTAGTGGATCTAGAAGGGAGAAATTTTATTAGACCAAGCAATTCACCTTGGGGTGCGGCCACTGTGTTTGTGAAGAAACTGGATGGGTCGTTGTGGTTGTGAATCGACTATCGCAAGTAGAATGAGAGGGCGACCAGGAATAATTATCCTTTGCCGAGAATCCATGATCTATTTGATCAGTTGTGTGGAGCCATAATATTTACCCAATTAGATTTAGCAATAGGTTTCCATCAGTTAAGAGTGGCAAAGGACAGTATTTCGTTAACAGCGTTTCAGACTAGGTATGGTTTGTACGAGTGGTTAGTAGTGCCACTCAGGTTAATGACTGCACCAGCTTTCTTCATAGATTCGATGAACCAAGTTTTCCGAGAGTACTTGGATAGGTTCATATTGGTATTTATAGACGACATTTTTGTGTACTCTAAGGGTGAAAGAGGGCATGAAGATCATCTTAGAGTAGTGCTTGAGATGCTAAGGCAACATCAGCTGAAAGCGAAAGTTTTCCAAGTGTCATTTCTGGAAGAAAGAGGTTAGGTTTCTTGATCACGTGGTTTCAGAAAAGGGTTTATCAGTCGATCCAGATAAGATTGAAGTTGTTAATAACTAGAAGAGACAAGAGACAGTGACTGAGATTAGAAGTTTTCTTGGACTTGTTGGCTATTACCAGAGATTCATTAAGGATTTGTCACGGATAGCAGCGCCTTTGACTAAGTTAACCAGGATGGATATGAAGTTTATTTGGTCTGACAAATATGAGGAAGCATTACTTAATTTAAAGCATTTGACCAACGCGCCTATGTTAGTGGTTCCAGATGGAAACCAAGGGTTGGTGGTGTATACCGATGCTGCAGAACTAGATTAGGAGCTATTTTGATGCAGAATGGTAAATTCATTGCCTTCGTTTCATGATAGCTTTGACCGCATGAGGTGAGATATCATACTCATGATTTAGGGTTGGCAACAGTGATATTCCCATTGAAGATATAGAGACATTATCTCTTAGGGGAGACAATAGAGGTGGCTGGAGTTATACAAGGATCATAAGTCCTTAAGATATTTATTCTCTCAGAAGGAGTTGAATATGAGACAACAAAGGTGGCTGGAGTTTTTACCAGCTTATGATTTTGGTATAGAGTATACCCTTAGGAAAGGAAGTAAAGTTGTGGATGTTCCTAACAGAAAACATCAGAATGTGGTGTTAGCCATGTTGGCATAATGGAAAGATTTAGAAGCTTTGACTACTTGTAGTGTGCGGTTAAGATCGACTGCTAGTTCTAGTCAGAGCACCGCCATATTGTCATGTTTGGAAGCTTGAGAACTATTGACCGAAAGGATTTCTTCTAAGTAGAAAGAGGATCCATTATTAGCCAAGAAGATTAGAAGACTTGAGGTTGGGTCGGAGATCGAATGTCTAAAGGTTTTTAGTCTTGACCAGAGGGGATGGTTGAGAAAGAAGGGACGGTTGTGGGTTCTGAATGTTGAGGACTTAAGGGAAGAAGTTCTGAGAGAATGTCATCGATCCAAATTTACGATTCATCCTGGAGGAACAAGTTGTATCAAGATATGAGGAGGAGCTTCTACTGGGAAGGTATGAAGAAGGATGTTGGCTTGTGGGTTAGGCAGTGTGCTAACTGTCAATAAGTGAAGGCCGTACATCAGAAGCCGAGTGGATTGCTTCAACCATTGGATATACTAGTTTGGAAATGGGATTCGATATCCATGGATTATATAGAGGTTTGCCAAGGTCGAATAGAGGAAATGAAAGTATATGGGTCATAGTGGACAGGTTGACTAAGAGTGTTCATTTCATTCTAGTTAAGTCAACCAAGACATCACCTGTTTTAGCTAAGTTGTTCATGAAGAACGTAGTTAGATTGCATGGAATTCCTAGTAGTATAGTCAGTGATAGAGGTGCTTTTTTTACTAGTGAAGTCCGGAAGAGTCTATAGGAGGTGTTAGTTACCAAGCTCAAGATGAGTACTGCGTATCACCCTCAAATGGATCGGCAGATAGAGAGAGTCAATAAGGTACTCGAGGATTTGTTAAGAGCTTGTGTATTGGACTTTGGTGGATCTTGGGAAGATCACCTACACTTGGTTGAGTTTTCCTATAATAACAGTTATAATTCTAGTATAGGAATGGCGACTTTTGAAGCTTTGTATGGAAGGACATGCAAATCACCAGCATGTTGGTTGGAGACTGGAGACAAATTAGTCTTGGGTCTAGATCTGGTTAGAGAGGCGACAGAGAAGATTGAGTTGATCTGAGAAAGGATGAAGGAAGCTTAGTCCAGATATAAGAGTTACGCATATAAGAGGCATAAAGACCTAGAATTCTCAATCGAAGATAGAGTTTTCCTTAAAGTATCACCGATGAAGGGTGTGGTACGATTCAGAAAGTCAGGGAAACTGGCACAGAGATATGTTGGTTCGTTCCTAATTATAGAAAGGATCGGAAAGCTCGCGTATAGAGTAGAGTTGCCGAGCAGTATAACAGGTGTCCATAATATGTTTCATTTGTCTCATCTTCGTAAGTATGTGCATGATGCAGAGACTACTATTCCTCCGACAGGGTTGGAAGATTTATTATTATAGAACCAAATTTGACTTTTGTTAGACAACTAATTCGGGTTGTAGCGAGAGATGAGAAGTGGTTAAGAAACAAGACAATCAAGTTGGTTAAAGTTCAGTGGAGCGACAACGAGAAGGACTGTACTTGGGGGGCAGAAGACATGATTAGAGATATTTATCCTGATCTGTAGTGAGGGTATGTTCTATATTTGCCTTATATAGACTGTTGATAGTTAGGTAGGCTAGTATAGTAGTTAGGATATGTTACAAATGATGGCTATGCTTAGTATTTAGTCCTTACTGAATTTCGAGGACAAAATTATTTAAGGATGGGAGCCTGTAACACCCCTAATTTAAATAACATTATTCAGGAGATTTAATCAGATAAGTTAAATAAAATAATGTAAACATTAGAGTGATAAGGGGATTAGGATTTGAAAACTAAATAGAGGTCGTGCTTAATTAAATAAAATTAAAAGAATGAGTTTAAGGAAATGGTTATATAAGTTAATTAATAAGAGAATAAGGCATGGGCATTATGGGAAATAACCATCCACCATAACCCTTAACCCCTAAACCCTTTTCCCATTTTCATTCCATACGTTCATAATTCAAAAACATAAGAGAAGGGGAGCTCTAAGCCGGCCACAACCTAGGAGAAAAGGAGATTAAAAAGTTAACTAATGCTTAGGATTCAAGCAAAGGAGGATTAAGCAAGATCAAATCTCAAGTTCTTTATCCAAAGCAAGGTGAATAATAATCAAAACCATCTCATTTTCATTTTTAAAAGAGCACTTGATGTCGGGTTTTAAGTTTAAAACCTTTATGATGATTTTAATGATGATATGCTTGGATTACGTGATATGTTTGATTCAAACAAGTATGTTTGATAAATATTTTATTCGATTTTACGGCTAAAATCATATACATTGGGTTTCAAATGCCATGAGGATTTAATATGTTATGTAAAACATTATTTTGGAGATGGGTTTAAATTTTCGTAATTATCCAAGCTATGGATAATTTATTATGAATTTTTGAAAGAAGAAATAATTACATGGGTTTAAAATTTATTTCAGCTATCAATAAAGAATTTTGGGTCTGAAATTTATAAATATAGATAACATATTAAAAGTGAATTTTTATCATTTTTGGGGATTTTTCCTAAGTGATTTAGTATGGAAATTAAATTAATTATGTGAGAAGACTTAAATGTCTCAATTGTTTTGTTAAAGGGAAGGGCTTCTTTGTTAATTATTTTTAGTTAATTCTGGTTGAATTCGGCAGTTAGAAAAGATTTTGGTAAAGTTTATGGCAACCAATTATATTTTTACAAATAGGCAAGTTAGTTGAAAAGGCAATAAAACCATTTTGCACAGATTTACTGCTTTGCCACTTCCGTTAGCTACCTTTCGACCCCATACCTTCGTCCTCAACCAAGTCGAAACCAATACACTTAGCATCAATGCTTTGGTATGTAGCGGATTAGAGAATGGCGAAAGGTTTAGAGTCGAAATCATGCTTTTGAAAGGCTCGAGGCCATTTTAAATAGCTTTCGAAGGTCTTTGATTTGCTTTCAAAAAAGATGCCGCTTGCCTAGCTTTTAATGGATGCTTTGGAAAGGGTTGAATTACTTTTATACAGCTTTCGAAGGGGTTGCCGCCTATTTGTCTTAAGGGTAACTTTCGAATGAGTTGTCGTATATTATGTTTTAAAGAGAAGCTTTTGGAAGTGTAGTTTTGAACCAAGTCGAAACCTTGCTGCTGTCTTTGTACCTTTCAAATAGGTTAAAAGTTTTCAATGAGTTTGAAAGGCAAGCTTTTGTTTTATAAATAAAACAATCTGCTTCCCAGTGCTTTCGAAAGGGCTACAGTAGCTATTTAAACTAAAGGTTTTGAAGGCAATGACTTTGAAAGATGTTTTGAACCTATCTTTCCAATTGTTTTACTTAAAATATTAAAGCTTTTGAATGAATGGTTCCGAAGCCATCTATTTTCCCCAAACTCTTTTATTTGAAGGTTAATGGTTTCGAAAGCGATACTTTTCCTTATCTTCACTTTTACTCAAAAGATTAAACACAATGGTTTCGAAAGAGGTACATTCAAATGGTTTTGAAGCTATGCATCTATAAGTTGGAAAGATATGCTTTAATACTTTTGAAAGGAATGATTTGATGGTTTTGAAAGGAAGGATTTGATGCTTTCGAAAGAGATATTTTATAGTGTTTCGTAAGGCATATGTTTAGGTGTTTCGAAAAGAAGATTTGAACGCTTTCGAAATATATATTCGGATTGTTTTGAAAGTAAAGGACTAAGGTTTTGAAAGCCTTAGTTTTCAATACAAAGAACCCAATCTCATTTTTAAAGGAAAACCCGTGACAATATAAAAGAGCTTTGATAAGGTTTTTAATTTTGGGGTTTCTGAAGAAGCTTTACCTGATAAAAATAATGGGTTAAAGGTATTAACCATGTTTCATGTGGAAATGATTTCAAGGATATTAAACCATAAATGTTGGTATTGTTATGTTACTGTATGTGCTTCTTTTATAAACATATTCATGGTATAATGGACCTATAACTGTATTTTCGGGAGGAAGGGCAGAATAACCAGCTAGGCTGACCTAGTAGTGAATATAAATTGAGTTAACTCCTAAATGAGTAGAGTTGCATCCAGGAGGACAGGTAGACCGGAACATAGGATCGCGAAAGACTGATCAAGAAGTTGTCAGTTTAAACAAGTTCATAGTAAACCAATGAAAACTATGTTTGGAGAGAGTTATTGGCAGGGGCCAATAGGTTCGTAGTGATCCCATGAAAACTATATCTGAATAAAGTTATTGATAGAGATCAATAGGTTTATAGTTAACCCATGAAAACTATGATATAAGGGAAGTTATTGTAGATACTAATAGGTTCAGAGAGAACCCATGAAATACTGAAGTTATTGGCAGGGGCAATAAGTTCTTAGTGATCCCGTGAAAACTATGAAATCAGACAGATGGTCCATAAGCTTTGAACAGGTTATTAGTTAGCCCATGAAAACTAATAGGATAATAGTAACCCTAGAAACTATAACTGAGACAGGTAGTCAAATGAATGGGGATGGGAAATCCAGGATATTTTGCTTGTTTGCATGTCATAATGATATTTTAACTTGCTATGTTTTTTACCATTGTGGATGCAGGAGAAAAGTATATGGTTATTATAAATTACTAGTGAGGGGAAAATCCATTCCACAAAGCGGCGTGGTCTCATTAGATATCTAAATGGTTCGAAATGGTAGGTTATTATTCATACCAGGCTTTATGTCTGACTCGAAGTTTATGTTTTTCCCTTAAACTCTTGGGTCCTCAATTGGTTTTGAGTAGATTGAGAGTTGAGGCTTTAAGGTTCTCCTTTAGAAGAATAAGCTTTCGGAGATGTGCAGGAAGCAAGCTTGCTAATAGGAGTTCTTTTCTATTTGATTCCGCTGTGTTTTGATGTAAAGGCAAATTTATTTAATTGTCTATGTTTAGACTCTGATCATCCAGGGGGCATCTTCGTATGTCGCTCCTGGCGTAGTTTGTAATAATTATATTTTCTCTGAACGTGGTTCTCGAATTTGGGATTATGTAATGAATTTGAAATACGATTGAAATGGAATGAGAAATTTGTTTAATGGTTTTAATTTTTTTTCATATCCATGTGTTTCTGTTATATCAATGTATCTAACATTACCGCATTTGGTCACCGAGAATTAATAACTATAGATGACTGCAGCATCAATAGCCATTAATTTTGGTCCTCCAAGTGGGGGATGTTACGGGGGAGGCCGTAGTTGATGAGCGGCAGTGGTTGGTGGCCAGAGGTGGTGGCAGCGTGGAGAGGATCAAAGGGAAAATGAGCGGCTATATTTTTGAAAGAAAAAGAATAAGAAATAATTTTGGTTAATGTTGTAATTAACATTTAATTAACTATTTAATTAGTTAATTAAATTGGCGAATGTTCGTTAATCCATAACTCATTCATGCATGGTCCAAATCGAACGCGTTTAGTCACTTTGGAATCAGATTGGTTGAGATTGAAGCTAATGGAATTTTGTGCTAAAATCGAACGCCCATTCAATTTTAGTTCAAACTGAAACGCTTCGATGATAACTGGAATTTCTATGAATTTACTCGCATTTAAATCAGCTATATAATATCTATAATGCTATAAATTTGCTATTGAATGCTTGGTTGATAGTTTAGATATTGTTATTGTTGTTTGATTGATTGTTTGGTTGAAAATCCTATTTTGGAAAATGGATGACATATTAACTTAATTTCTGTGAACCCATATGATGACATATATTGTCCATAACCATTGTTTTGCAGGGAATACTTGTAAAGAGAGACTAAGAGGTTTCTCGCTAATAATTGTTAGTTATTTCCTTATGCTGCTTATATTGATGTTTTGTTGTAATTAATTGTGATATTCTATTTAAATTGTTTAAGTGTCGTTATAGCAATTTTCGCTATATCGTCAATTACTGAATAGCATCTCCTAAACCCGTTGTATATGTTGAACTTTAACTTGTATTTTAACAAAATAAGATGTTTAAAATTCATTAATCATTTTAGTTTATTATTATTTGAATTAAATAAAACATTTTAATTAAGGATGTTTTAAAAGTAATTAATCATTTTAATTAATGATATTTTAATTTAATTAAACTGTTTAATTAATGATTATTTAAGTTTATATATCAATTTAATTTTTTTTTGAAAAAGGGTTCAAACTTTTCTATTAAAAATATAAAAACAAGTCCAACAATACAAAAGCCAAATAACCAGGCCCAAAGACAATACAAACACAAAACAAAACTATACAAGTTGGGCTCGAAATAGAAACAACCCAACACCCATCAGCTAGCCCAAGAACTGGAAGAATCCAGAAAGTTCCAAACACATCTCGAACAAGAAAAAGGCAATACGACTCCTTCATTCTCTTCATCTCAGCTCTTTCCAAAACAGCTTCACGAGAAACAAAAATGGCTGCCATCAGAGATCTAAACTCCTTCTTATACTTCCATTGCGATGAAATAACAGTGAACTCACTAAAAGAAACAGCTGAGACTCGTACTATAGTCCCTCCAGAAACACTTGAGTAAGTATACTAACTGAAATGTCTACTTCTTTGTTCCTTAAAACTTCAGACTTACGAAGTTTATTATGATGCCAGGACAGAGATACTGAAAATCTAAGTAGCCTTCATCGAGAACTTAGCAGTTCAGATCTGAGATTCAGCTCAGATCTGAGAATTTTGAATGACCATATGAACGTCAGCTCTTCCTCGAGACACCAATAAGCAAGATAAGTATTTGATTTAGCTTCCTTTGTCCTCATTAGAGCTGTTTCCTTTGAAGCTTCTAATCTGTCCATAATAAATCACTGTCTTGTTATCCAGGACGAAACCACAGATCTTTCGAGCCACTTGAACCAGAGGAGACTCCTTCTTCCAAAAAGATGACATCTTTATTCTTCTAAAATCAGAAAAGACGCTGAAAACTTAAGAATGGGATGTCTTCGTACGCAGAGACACTCAAAGGAGAAGGAGGAAGTCCTCCCTAAGCATCTACACAAGCTAAGTCTTTAATTCCCTGTCTAAAAGATGCTTCCTTTATTTATGCAATTGGACTGACTTCTAATTGAACAGGTCCGGAAGAACAGGACCTCAGAACTCTCAAGCAACTACCTCTTTCAGATCTTAGAAAGTAACTTTCATCCCTCAAGAAGAAAAGATAAGGTGATATAACCAAACTTATTTTTTACTTTATTCAATTCGAGAGAAAACAATCTGAAATATCTATATTTTCTTGATTGCCCAGAGCAAGTTTGAGACACTCAGATCTACCTGCAACCTGCATCCTTTCCAGCTAATACGATAATTATTAAGAATTGTAATTGATAATGTAATTAGAAAAAAGAAGCAAGAAGATGTAAATTAAAACAGGTACATAAAACCTGGAGCAGGATCAATGATCTGGAGAAAGGCAGAGAGGAAAATGCTTATGATAATTCAGCAGAAGCCCCACTTCTAGAATGGAAGGTATATCCCCATTTCAATGCAATTGTTCCATTAAAGTCAGTGATATTCTTGAAATGCTTAGATTTAACCATTCTGATATTCATAGTCTGGAATATATTGTGACAAATCTGCATCCTATCCTTAAATCGATTTTGAAAAATCCTATAATTCCTTTCTTTCCAAATGTGCCAGACACAGGCTGATAATGATAGTTGAAACATGTCCGAGTTGAGGTTTTTAGAGCTAGAAAGAAAAACAATTTTCTGTAAATCATCCCTCAAAGAGAAGGATAATATACTTCTCGGAAATTTGAAAAAAATTTTACAACTCCACAACCACACCTGTTCTGTAAAATTACATTGAAAAAATAGATGGTCTATGTTTTCAATGTAATTATTACAGAAAACACAGTTTTAATCAACAACAATCTGTTTCTGTATAAGTCTTTCTTTAGTTAACAGATAATCATTTATGGCTTTGAAAAGGCATACCGCCATCTTAGGGACATGAATGTTATTCCAGACCAAAGACGCCCAACTTTTAATTTCAAAATTGGATCGAACCGAATTCCAAACTTTCTTGAACTGATACAAACCATCCTTGGAACACTTCCAGGACCAGAAATCCCTCTCACTGTTCTTGTGGATCTTAACACCTTCAATTTCAGCATGTATTTGAAATAAAAAACTATAAGTGTCCCACTTCCACTTCCCATTACTTAAAATCTTACTAAGAGACATGTTTTCCGTTCCAGTTCTGAAAGCTGAATCTCTCCCAATACGATCCATAATAGAGCTGCCATTTAACCAAGGATCATACCAGAGAGAAGTAGTTTTACCGTCAGCAATATTAAGAGAAAGGCATTTTAGAGCTTCAACTCTGTTTTTTAAAATGAATTTCCACACCCCCGAATCATCCGAACGCTGATTAATTTCCCAAATACTTTTACGACCAATATATTTACAATGAATAAGATTCGCCCAAATACCTTCTAAATTAATTACTTTCCATATCAATTTGACGTATAAAGCTTTGTTCATCTCTTCAAGATTTCTCTATCCCAAACCTCCTTCTTCTTTTGGTTTACACAGAACCTCCTAAGGAATCTTACTGCTGCGACTTTTCCAAAGAAAATTCAGGATCAAATGTTTTATCTTTTGAATAGTAGAAACTGGAATGCAAAAACACTGCATCCAGAATTGAATAATCGGGTAAATGGTAGATTTGATTAGTTCCAGTCTCCCAGCTAAACTTAACATTCTATTTTCCCAACTAACAATTCTAGCCTTAATCTTCTCTATCAAAGGAAAACAATCCTTGTCTCTTAGATTAGCACTTGACAAAGGAATTCCCAAATACCTTATTGGGAGGTCCGATTGCTGAATATTGAGAATTTTACTAATGTCATTACAGCAATCCACCCCTTTCCCAAAGAAAACATTAGATTTCTCAAAGCTAAGCTCCAAACCAGAAACCCTCTTCATAGTCTTAAAAACATCACTTATAGCAATTGGATTATTAACATTGGCTTTAGTAAAAATAATAATGTCGTCAGCGTAGATTAGATGTGTAACTTTATTTTCGAAATCTGCAATAGGAGAAATAAGACCATCTCTGACTTTTTCTTCCATCAGAAGAGTAAAATACTCCATCACCAGAGTAAAAAGTAAAGGGGAAAGCGGATCACCTTGTCTGAGACCATTAGAACTCTTAAAATAACCATGCGCGTCACCGTTAGCAATAATGGAAAACACGGGAGTCTTAATTAAGGTTTCTATTAATCTTACCCATTTATTAGGGAAGTCTAGGCTTATTAGCATGTGTATGACAAAAGATCGATTGATCGAATCATAAGCTTTTTTTAAATCAACTTTAATACACATGTATTTATTATTCTTTCTACCAAGTCCCCTGATAATTTCATGGGCAAACAGAATACCATCCCCTATAGATCTACCTTTAATAAAAGCCGTCTGATTCGGGGATACCAGCTTATCTAAGAAAACAACTAATCTGTTACAAAGGATTTTGGTGAACACTTTATATAAAGTATTACAACAAGCAATGGGTCTAAAATCTTGAATACGAGAAGAATGGTCTTTTTTTGGGATCAAATGTAAAAACGTATGGTTCCATTCGCTAATAATAAGACCTTTATTAAAAATATCGTTCAGAGTTTTGAAAATCAAGTCTTTAGCAAGATTCCAGTGAACTTTATAAAACATCGAGTTAAAACCGTCCGGACCTGGAGAAGAAGAATCTTTAATATCCCACAATGCAAATCTAATTTCTTCCAAAGATATTCCATCATTCAAAAAATTAGATCCATAATCAGAAATTATCGATTTACAAATTACCTCTGGAAATTGATCACCAGATGGGAGGTTGAAAATACTTTTGTAAAAAACAATAGCCGAATCTACAAACTTTTCTTTCGGAATTACCTTCCCTTTTACTTAAAATTACCTCTGGAAATTGATCACCAGTGTGGGATTTGTTTTTACTAGTACTCACCTTTTTATTTGGATTGTTTTCTATTGTTTATTTCCATTCTTTCTTGATTGGATTGTTGTTCAGATTTGTCTCCCGGTTATTCATTTATGGATGTTATTTTTGTAAGGTAAAATCCCATTACGCGTTAGCGGTATGGTCTCACAGAATTTTTATATGTTCATCATATTACTTTAGTTTTATCACGTTGGTTTTCCAAATTGACCCGGGTGTTATTTTAATATAATGCTCGGGTAAGACCGAGTTTTTCCCAGGTTGGTTTTGGTGATATGAAGTTATTAGAGAAGAGCTGGAATTCACCTATCATAGTTTTTTAATTTCCGCTATATTATATTATATACTTATCAGCAATTATAAGGGTAGAATTTTGTAACTGTCCAATTGATAAGGTTTGTTTTTAACTCTGATGTACTTGGTATTTTGGACTGACAGTTTTTACCATCTTTGTTATATTATATGTTGTCTATTTCGCTGTGAGATTCTGATTTCCCTACTCTCTGTTCTTTTTTTTATTTTACCCTAACAATCTGCCTTTTCGGCGATTAGATGTTCGACATTTCAATAACGTAGATGTATTCGGTGTCGACTTTCGATAGTCGAAAAGGCGGGTCGTTACAATGTAGGAAAAGAGTAAAGCTGGGTATGATATGATGTAACTCAATAGCTCTTGCTCATTTATTGTTTGTACATTTTGTTTAAAATTTGTTGTTTATACCAGGTTATCACTTAGTATATTATTCGTGTCACACTAGTGTATCAGATATCTTATTTAATGGTGATGTTTCTTTTTACCAGACTTTATGTCTTACCCTCTATATGTTCTCCTATTTATCTATTCCTTCAGTCGGTACGAACTAGATACATAGGGAGACATTGCTTGCTACAGCAGTTTATAGAGCCATATTAGTTAGTACTATAATTACCTATCCAGTATTTTTTTATATGGACATATCATACATTATCATTGTGTATAAGATGTATTGTCGTAAGATGTTGTATCATGTAAGCTCCATATATTTGGAGTGTAATGTATCATGACGATGGATCCTATTGTCTAAATATTATTATGATATTGATAGTCTTATACACATATATGTAATTACTATATTGCATCTTTTAACTATGAGTTTTGTACGTCCCTGTCATAGACACGTTCTATTTATTTTCTTTTTACTACCCTTATATAAGAGTTGTCATTTTTGATACTTAGGGACCTGGGTGTCGTTGTGCATGGATTTTTGGGTATCATGAATGACGGGTCTTTATATTTGGCCTCAGAACATAGGTTACCCGATAAGAAACTTAGGAAACATTAAAAGAGCCTATTTGTATAATTTTTATCATATAACTGCTTAAGCATACACCGTGTAGCCCATGTATCTCGATATTTTTTATGAAGCTGCTAATATAAACTTCTTGAAAATAAGCCACTATGAGTTGAAATATAAGAGGAATGACAAGTGGAGCCAATACAAATGCCGATGATGAGGCCGAGATGCCCATTTAGTTTCACCAATACCTAACAACTGCAGCATGGGTTGCCTCTTTGGCGGGGACAGTAGCGGATGTTGCTGTGGGAGATATGGGCGATGTTGCTACAGTTTTTCCCATGCAATAGGTGGTGGAATTCTTAAGGATGTTCCAAAGATTTATTGGCTTGGATGCAAAACCGTACATGGGTACCAAGACTTTTACCGAGACTCATGCTTGGACCAATTCTTATGAATGCATATCTAGTGACATGGAACTTTTATTAAGACTCATGTTGAGAGAGGAACTGAGCTTGAAGTGTTCATCAAACTTCGCTAAGGTAATCTATCTGTGTGGGATTACATGAGTAATTGTAATGCTTTGCTAAGTTGGGGATGAGTCTTATCAACACTTAATGAAGGCTTTCAATTTTGTAAGGGGTTTAAAAGAGTTCTTACCAGCCAAGTTCTTGGAAAAATTGCTATGGGAGCAACTTTAGAAATTCTTGTAGAAATGTCTCTGCTCTATGAGGGTTTAAGGGAGTTGTTGATATAGCAACGAAAGTTGAGGTGAAACCAAAGTTCCAATTGAAGCATAAGGGACAATACGACAATAATGAGAAACAAAAGACGACCAAAGTGTGGGTGAGATCATAGGTAGAAGATGCAACTGGAAGGGGCATATCACTAAAGATTGCAAGGGAGATCTCACAAAGCACAAGTGTTTTGATTATGATCGATTTGCTCATTACAAAAGGGAATGTCCGTTATTCTTTAAGGATGTCTGACAAAGGTTTATGCTATTGGAGCGAATCAGAGCTTAAGCGGACCTATGACCCAAGAGAAGGGAAATAATGTCATCTTAGAAGGTTTGATTTTTGTTTATGATACACCTATTTCAGTACCTTTTGATATGGGGACTTCACATTATTTAATATCTAGTTAATTGGTTGATAGATTGCATATTGTTCTAGAATTGGTTTGCAAACCTCTTGTTGTGTCAAATCCCATTAGGGGTTCTACTTGTTCGAATATGGTTTGCTGAAATATACCATTAGAAAATAAATTCAAGTTTCCTTGAGATGCAATTGTTCTCCCATTATCGGGGTATGATCTAATATTTGTCACGAATTGGATGAGCGAATACAAGATAGTGCTTGATTATGAAGGGCAATGGGTTAGAATAGGAAATGGTAAAGTACAAGGAGTTGACATGCGTTGTTAGCCGGAGAGCTCCGTCATGAGTAGGATTTTGTATTCGTTAGTACTTGACTTGATTGGGGGATGTTGTTAATGGTTTCGATAATGTACAAATCCAAACTGGTATTGTGTGGATAGTTGCACTTGTTAATAATAATAAAACTTCCTTTGGGCTTTCGACATTGTCGAAGGATGTGTTTAGGTGCCTGTATTCATTCTTCCTTTTGACGCTGTCGAAAGCCCGATGAATTTCATAATTCTCATTAACTTCAACCCATTTTCGAAGGCATGGAACCATATGCTTCGATGGATATTTGAGCCATTGCAATAGGCTTTCGACGCCTTAAAAAGGTGTTAAATGAATTATAAATTTAAAGAAATTATTTCACCTTGCAGGATCATGGGTTTAAAAAGAGCTTCCAAGAAATTAGAAAATGATATAATTTCAGAACTAGAATCTTTCCCAAAGAAGACTGAAGTAGTTTCAAGGCATTCCCTTATATCTTCTCAAGACGAAGTAGACACAATCCTTAATGACTTCAGAATTATAGGAGTTGAAGCTATTCCTTCTGGCAACAATGACACAATTCAAAATCATCCCAAGGGATATTTCACTTACACCATCATCCACATTTGGCATGGAAGTTTCATTCCATTTCTTGAGTTCTTGTCAAGATTTCTAAGTTACCTTGGCATAGCTCCTATTCAATTATCGCAAAATGTATATACATATCTCATCTCCTTAGAGCTCATGGCCTTAGAGTCGGGCATTTCTACTCTAAGTGCTGAAGTTCTCAATTACTTGGTGCCTTTTGTCAAGCTTAGCAATTTGAACAACCAAATTTTTAGGGCTAACCCTCACATGAAGTTAGTTTCAAAGGGAGTAAACAAGTTCAAAGATTTGGAGACGCAATTCATTTATGTCAAATGCTTTCCAAGTATTAGTGGAGCTTTCTCTTCTCCTCGTAAGTAGATCATTACCATTGTTTTTCATTAAATTATTTTCTTTTGCTAAATTACGTTTTCTTATTAGGCCATGCTCTCATGGATCTTGATGATGAAGGAAAGAGAAGTGGAAAGTTGTTAACCACTGCCTCAAACAACATTGGAAATAGGCTCACATTACTGACACCCAGCAACCTTCAGAAATATGCTGTCCTTTAAGAAGGCCAGAGGATTCTTGGACAACCTCCTCTTGTCCAACATACTTCCAAAAGCAAATGCTTCTTATCCTTAGGTGACCCCAAAAACTTTTCATCTTTGTCTCCAATTTGTCTCGACCAACTTGGTAAACTTAAGTGTACCGTTTGTAACTTACCATTGTGTTACACTTTAGATTGCTTTGCTAATCTATGATTTTTAGTTTTACCAGTTGCTCCTTCGTCTGAACTATCCACAAGAGATCCACTCCCTCCACCTATTGAACTAGTACTTTAGCTCTGACCCAGGCCATTGCTAGATTGAGAATGATCGCTAAAAGAAAATTGAGCAGAGTGACTGTCGCAGGTCCTTCTTCTAAGAAAATTAAAACTACTGATATCCTGCCTTCTCTTCCTCCAAAAGAGGGTGAACCTGTTGATGTAGGCAAACCACTAGAAGGTCCTACTCTTGATACCACTTCTAACCAACCCAGAATGATTCCTTCAAAGAACGACTTCATGTCTCATATAGTTGTGTCTGATTCTCCCAACGTCATTGAGTAGATGCAAAAGGACTTAGGCACTTCAACTCCCTCTAAGGAGTTGAATCCCTATAGACCCCATCACTGGTGTCTCCTAATGATTTTAAGGAGATTGTACACTCAATTATGAATTCTCCATCATTCACTTCCATTCAACCGTGTTCCTCCATATCCGACCCGACAAGTCATTGTCGATCTCTCATTGAACAACAACTTCTGGTATGTTCTGTACAACTTGATTTTCTTGTTAACATTTTATATTGAATCTTGACTCACATTTTACTTTCCCTTTTAGGTCTCTAAAAGTTGGTACTCCCTCCAAGGAAATGTTTCAAAGTCTACCGCTGAGACATCTAAGCTCAAAGTAGAAGTCTCAACTCTAAGTAACTAGATTACTTCCCTCACGGCTGCTAAAGATAATGCAGTGAGGGAACAACAAAGATTGAGTGCTTCTCTTGTTCAAGCAGGATCTACAATTTTCGAGGAGAGAAAGGCTAAACAAATCTTAGCCGATGAGGTTTTGGCTTTGAAAATGACTCTGAAAGAGTCGGAGGATGAAAAGGCTAAGATGAATGCTAAATACGTGTCTCTCAAGCAGAGATGTACATTTTTCAAAAAGAAATTAGAGAAGAAAAAGAATTCTTTAACCATGGCCATCAAAACCATTTCTGTGGCTAAGTATAATGTGTCTCAATTTCTAAACACTTCACTGAACAATATCATCATAAATTCTTATGAAGTTGCACTCATGCTAGCTTACTCTGATATTATAGAGTAGAGCCCAAATTTAAGCTTTCCCTTACTTGATCTTATATTGGTTAAAAGATTCATGGACAAAATCAAGGAAATGGACTAAGGGATTGAGGTCCCTGATAGAGAAGAAATTGATGCCTCAAAGCTCTTATCATTCGAAGTCCCTCCTATAGAAGGCGATTCTAATTCAGATGAGGAGGGAGACGATGAGAATGATAAAGCTGTTGTTGAAGAAGGCGGCAATGACGTTGACAGTGACGATGATAGCCCTGATAATGATGATAGAGGTCAGGTTCTGGCGGTAATAGGGCAATCATGATGATTCTCATGGAGGGAGTGACGACAATACTTCCAAGGCTTCAGAAAAAATCATCCCTGATCCTACTGCCCGCGAAACGGGTCAAACTGAATTTCCTGAACCCTTTGATCTCCATGAAAAAGACATCGATATTGATGCTAGAGAGCAAGAGGGGAAAAAGCAGACCCTTCAAACTTCAATCCATGTTTCTCAGGTATGGAATTCTTTCTCAAAATGGCTTTCACATCCAAGATAACATTGACTAATATCTTTCCATTTTAGATAAGGAAGAAATCCATTCATCTTTATAAAACAAAACTTGAAAGAAAACAGGCGGAAATAAATAGCCCGTATAGGGAGTTAGATAAACAATTAAAAGAACATAATGTTCTCTCTAACAAATATTATAAGCTTAATAAAAGCACTGCAGTATTAGCATCTTTCAAAGATCAGGAATCTGCCCCTCGATTGAGAATGGCGCGCCTTCACTATGACAAGCTCTTAGAAGAGAACGGAGAATTGATAAAACTCTTTTTAATGTTGATCGAGGATAGAGATATCCTATAGACTTCCTATATAAAGCTTATTGCAGGCATTCAACTGTAGATTTTTCATACTTGGGTGATTTAAGTAGGGTTCTACTTATATATCTACATAAGAGATACTTAAACGAATTTGGATCTGATCATCATCCCAGGGCTTGCTAGAATTAGCGTAAGTCAACTTAATCGTTGCATATTGCCTCCAGAAAAACTAAAATATTATAAGGATAAATTCATTTATGAGTTATTCAAAAATTCAATCTTGTACGGACCAGATAAAAATTTGTAATCATGTAATTATATTTATTTGTAAATTTTTTGCATTAGTTTTCTTTTATAATTAGTCGTATTTTATTACATTATTACAGAGTAAAAGTCTCTCAAATAGCCTTGTTACTAGGAATTATTTAGGTTAATACGTCAAATTAAGAAGAGATTACTTAGAAAAGGCCCCACTCTTGAAATCCTCGAGATTGGCTAGATATTACTTTCTTAGAGATCTACATAAGCTTTATATGCAACGTCCCTGCCTTTGCTTTGATTTTCTAGGCGAAGAAAAGGAGAAGCTCCTTAAGGAAATTCGTACATATCATACAAAATTGATTTGTGGTTGTGATAGTCCTCCGGCCAGAGAATGGGATTATAGCAAATGTCCCACAGTTATTACCCCAGAAGGATATAATACCACTTTTGAATTGACCATCACTCTTTCGGTTAACTCTTTGAATAAAGTAAAATATGATGTTCACAGACTTTAAGTGTGATAGGGAAAAGCAATTATTTGACTATATCATTGATATTGTACCCTTTGTTTTATTTCTTTTTGAGTTTTAACCTCTGCTATTATAATAATAGAAATTTGTTCTCTGGGTATTAATTTTTTTTTGTTTATTTGAATAGGAATTACAGTTAGCTACAACACCACTCTCACTAGATTCGTTATCTCGTTTCACCAGTATTAGAGATAGGTTGGTGGCGGATTTTGAAAAGAAAAGCCCATTTAAAGATCCTCTATCAACCCACTTCAAGGTAATACTAAAGCGTTGAAATGGCGTAGGAAATTTTTGCTTCAAAAGGCAATTATTAGGGACCTTAATGATCAAATCACTAGTCTCGAAGCAGATATCAAGAATAAAGATGAAACAGTTTCCCAATTAAAATGCCAAATTAAATCAAACCCTTTGATCGACTTTGATCATGAGATGTCTAAGCTTTTCCAAAAGGTAAGCGATTTGGAGATTAAATTAAAAGATAGTCAAGCTCAGTGTAAATCCTTGGAATTTATCATGGGAAGTGACATTCCGAATATCAATTTACCAACTTCTCTAAACACCTCATCTTTTGTGAAATCGATAAGGCCTTCATCTTTAACTATTCAAAAATTCCTTTCTACAACAAACCCTCCCCTAGATTTAGACAAGAAGGTGGTAGTGAATGGTATAGAAAGGTTAAATTTGAAATGATGAGATATTTTGACGATCAACAGAAAGAGAGGTATTCGCAACGCATCAATGAATATGCAGCAAAAATTCAAAGGTTTGAACATGAAAAATATCTTCTTCAAAAGCATATCACCGATAGAGAAAGACAAAACAATACCCTTAAAGGTGCAACAATGCTTTTAATCAGGCATTGAAGACTCGTATTGAATCCATTGATAAGGCTGACGAAATTAAGAAGAAGGAAAAGAAGCTCAAAGAAATTCTACGCATAGAGATTCACCATATTGTTGATCCTTTAATTGCTGAGAAATTAGATAAGGTTGTCCAGGATCTTTGATGCATACACTATGTCATATAATATTCTTGTAAACAATTTTGTAAATTATAGAAATTATGTAAATATCACCTGGTTTGTTGTCCTTTCCTGTACTCGTAATGTTGTTTCCGAATCTACTTCCTGATAACTTTGGCTATGGTTTTTGTTGAATCATTCAATCTCCCTTATTTAATCCTGCTTTCTTGAAAAGTACAAAGTAAACAACATTTCTTTGTTATTAATTTGAGATTTATATACGAACATGTCCAGTAATTCGTCTATACTATTAGCAATAGTATTAGGAAAATTCCAAAAACCTAAATAATGGAAGTTAATAGATCATCATGTAAAAATAATAAGTGAAGAGAAATCCAATAGTTGGAAACGATAAAAGGCTGGAAATTCTTGTTCGACAATAATAGAACTCCTGAAATCCACTTCGGTAATAATGAGAAGAGACAAGAAACTTGTCTCTGTTTAATAGAAGTTCAAAAATCTTCTTTTGGAAATAACTAATAAATAATCAATTGTAATGGTCTGGTAATAATAAAAACGCAGAAATCATCGTTCGGAACCGGAAGTAAGTCATAAAAGAGTTCAAAAATCCTTATCTGGAGATAAAATAAGATTTCAAACCTAGACTCTGGTGTTGATAAGTGTCATCCAAATATTAATAGTTGGAGACCTTCTGGATATAGTGGAAGCCCATAAGTTCATAATAAAAGATCTGAAACCTAGATTCGAGTATTAATGAGTGAAGTCCAGAAATCATTTTTCTGGAAATTAGCTGATGGCGGTGAATTCATATGTAATTTGGTAGTTATTATATGGAAATAACAGAAGATTAGAAATTTTTTCCTGGCAATAAGAATGAACATTTATAAACTATATGAATAATGGAAGTTCAAAATTCCTTATCTGGGCCTTTTGTTTTGCGCCACTCTTCGTACTTTTATTATCTAAACCTTTTGCTTTGTGTTGCTTCTTTGATTCTTGGAATTTGATTCTTTTGATACACGCCATCCCATAGGCTTTGTATATTTTTTATTTTTTGTGTGCTGCTTCTAGGGCTTAGACGTCTTAGTCCATTGTTGTCCGGTGCGCTTGGTTAGCTTATCCACAAGCAGGACCCAAGGACTTACCCGACCTTCCTCTACGAGGCGCTCCAGCCAGGCCTTATAGGCGGGACTGAAGGCTTGTTCGGAGCCTTTACCAGGCTATAACATGACGAAATCAAGGGCTTACTCCATCCTCCCTCTAGGAGATGCTCCAGCCTGGCCTTATAGGCGGGACTGAAGGCTGGTCGGTGTATTGACCTGACCATGGAGTAGCACGTTCAAGGGCTTACCCCATCACCCCTTCTAGGTGGCGTCTTAATCTGGCTATAGTGTGGCACAACCAAGGGCTTGTAGATACTTTAACCTGGCCATACCATGGCGCGGATAAAGGATTACTCTAACCTCCCTCCATGAGGCGCTTTGACCTGGCCAACTCAGCGCGGACAAAGGCATATAATTGTTTAAGGTAGTTTCTAAGTTTTAAGAGAATTTTACTCCTGACCATGTAGATTTTTCTTAGAAAAGATGTGCTTTATTGAATTCGACTAGGATTCCTTTACAAATCTATTGATTTTTCTTGTTTGAAAAAGTTGATGACCATTCCTTCAAGAGCTCTACATTGATTTGTTTCGTACCCAATCGTCATATGATAGTGACAGTAAGATCCTTCCATATTCCTTTCATATTTGGGCATTTTCTTTTTAGATGACCAATATTCGAGTTCCTCCCTTGTTAGTAAGTAGACGTTCTCCATTGATGTAGTAAAATTGTATTCTTTAGGGAGTCTGGATTTGAAGCTTGTCTTTTGAGGCTAATTTCTAGTTCTTTTGTTGCTTGATTTAGGAGCTTCACCCTCAATGACCAATTCCTTTTTACATCCTTTCGAAGCTTGTATGTAGGTAATGATCCACTTCTCGCTTGATTCCATTTTAGAGAAAAGGTGTAACAATCAGCCATCATTCCTTCTTCAAAGATAGTCCCTTTTGCATAGCACTAGATAACCTTCTTCATTTGAACAAACAAATTATCATCCTTACATCTTGCTTCTCCTAGAGCATAGATTGGTGTAGGGCCAATGTGGAATGGGTTTAGGCCCCAATTGTTTGGATCTTGAGATTCATCTCTCTTCTTTTTCATGACTCTTAATGCTTCCAATCTTAACATTTATTCTTCATATAGCCTTGAATCTTCAACAATTTTATTAGAGGACCTAGCCAAGTGTGGTTCTGAAGATCCTTGCTCATATTTTGTTGACTTTGCTAAGCATTATGGTGTAGAGTCTAAGGTTAACTTGGAATGGAATAGGGATAGAGGAAAGTAAGGTTGGGAATTCAATAAAGTCGGAGGTTCAAGCCATCTTTCTAGCGCCAAAAATGTTAACAAGAAATCTTGTCAATTCCTCAAAGTGAAAATAGAAGTGTGAGTAACCCTTTCAAAACGTCCTTTTGAATTATTTAAGGAAATTTAAGGCTCCTATGAAACCACCTTCCGAATCAGTTAGGGTGATCTAAGACTTTTTTGAAACCACCTTTCGAATCGGCATAGTAATCAAGGACCCTTTCAAAACCACCTTTCGAATCGGCTGTAGTAATCAAGGACCCTTTCAAAACCACCTTTCGAATTAGTTAAGGTAATCTAAGGTTGTGGCTTAATGGTATCTAAGGGCTTTAACTGTGTTGGTAGGGTTCTATTCCTTCGAAAGGTATCCCTTCACCATGCACTTGCTATATTAATAATTTTCATGAATAAAGAGGCATAAGTATTACAAAGAAGTGAAATCCCCAGTTTGGTTTAAAGATTAGGGTTTAAAAATTATAGAAAAGAACAAGTATCGAATGAATGAATTCAGATTCCCAAAATAATACCTCTAGGATTTTATTTATAGGTGCAGGTTGGACCCTTTCACATCCTTTCGACTTAGTCGAAAGGGTGCCGCCAAGACCTTTCATCGTTGTTAAATTCAGGGTGCCCTTCTAACTCCGCTTTTGAATGGAACTTGGGTGCCTTTGACTCCATCAAAAGGTATAAAAGCATCTTTCACCTCGTTGTTGATGTGTTGTGTAAGTAGGAAAGGATGTTGGCTTTCGACACTACAAAAAAGGTGTATTTTCTGGGCTTCGAGTGACTTGAAGCATAGTAGCAGGCTTAGTTGCGAAAGGTAGCTTTCGAAAGCATTCCTGTTGATTAATGCGGAACCTCCATCTTTTGGTGTTTGAGGAAGCAATATTGGTCATATGCGAGATCTCCTTCATATTCTTGGATGGTTTCAACCGATGATAAAGGCTGATCTATGCTTTTGAAGGGGTCACTTTGGCCAAACGTTCTTTTGCATAAGGTAAATAATGGCAAAACCAACTGTTTCGAAAGGTTTGGCGCATATATGGAAGCTTGTAATATGATACCTTTGAAATGTGCTTTTAACTCATACAAATCTCCTTTATGCATGTGGAACCAACTATTTCAAAAGGAGTTATCTGAAGTAGAAGGGTAGCTCGTCCCCTTTCAACCTCTTCAAAAGTCCCTTGCTCATCTAACATTTTGCAGAAGCATCCCTTTGACTCTTTCGAAAGGTCTTACTATTGCTATTATTCTTCATGGATCCTTCTTCTATATTCTTTATGGTTTTGACAAACTTGGAGTGATTTCTGATGATAACAATTAGATATTTCTCATAATGAGTTGTTATAAGTTCTTGGATTTTGCGATGTGTCCGAGGAGAATATAGGTTTACCTCGCCATTGACAGATATGGTCCTGTATCGATCTTAAGAAAGATGCTAAATTGGTGGTTATTCCAATTATGCATATGACATAGAGAGAGCGAAGGGAGGTTGAAGTGCCAACCAAATAGTTTCTAAGGAAGGGCTTTATTCAAAGGAGTACTTCGGCTGGAGGAACCAGTTGTATTTTCTATAAAAGCAATGGTTTTTTGAGGTTTTACGTTGATTATAGGGAATTAAATAAGCTGACCTGAAAGAACAAGTATCCATTGGCATGCATAGATGAGTTATGCTACCAACTTAGTGGGAAAGCATAGGATCTATGTACCAACTTGGAACTCCAAACACACCAATCCAAAGCCCAAAAATGACGTTTACACTCGTGTCGTGCCAGAGGTACGAATCGTTTGGTTATCTTTGTGGTTTATATGATATAGGGACAAGTATAATTCTTAAACATTCTATATGTAGACATCACACAGTGGAAGGATCAAAATATAACTACTGAAATAACTCTAATCTAGTAATGTCTCAAAAACAACAATAGTCCATACAAAAAATGTCCAAATAATGTCTCCATATAGAAATATGCATAACTATGAAGTGAAATAGGATACATAGATAATGACAATAATAAATATCGCTCCTAGTCCTATGGTTTATTATGTTTACAAAAATATATTCTTCGAAGAAAAATCAATAATTTTACCGAAAATCGGTTTATTGGCTAACAACTTTTCGATCGACATAAGCTGTTCGAACTCTTGTACATTTGTCTAACGATCAAATGAACACATTACCAACTAATTAACACATACACCAATTCATAAAGCATGGAACATTCTAAAATCTTCCTTTAGGATAAGAGATATTATCATGGTGAGGGTATAATGGTAATTAGCATAAAGGAGAAGTGACATAAAGCTGCATGTGAGAAGGTGGCTCCCTTGTAACCTTTCATGAGAGGTAGAAGGTTGTAATGACCTCTTTCCTAAGCATATAAAAGGAAGGGGACACCCTTAGGAAATAATTACAAAATTCCTAAGAAGATACCAAGCTTATTCTAATGGATTCTCTTCTTCTTTCCATCTGATGTTCTAAAAAGAAATAGTTGCAAATCAACTCCAAATCACTTTAAATTTTTCCACAAGGCTTTGTATAATATTAGAAAACCTTCCACCATGCCAAAAGCTGCTAAAATAAGGCCATTCATCCTCTATCCTTGATGGCCGCGAGCTATGTGGAGGTTGGGAAGGTAAAGAGGCAAGGTGAAGCAAGGAGAAGGTGGAGGGAAAGGTGTTGCAAAGATGGGTTTTGACTTTGGTGCTTGAATCTTGATGTTTAATAGGTTAAAGGTGAGTTAACATCTCATTTTGAATGAAAATATAGCATACATATGTTGGTATTGAATGGTGTTTAAGTTGTTTGAAATTTTGTTAACTTATGTTAAAACATTGGTTTGGATTCTTACTTTAAGAGTAAGTGATATATGTGATCCATGTACATGGATTTGAATGACCTTGGAATGGACTTGAATGGACTTGTGACTAGACCTTGAACCAAGCACATAGGTTGAAGTTGAACATGGGTTGGAATATGACTCGAATTTAAAAGTGCACTTATAATGATAGTCGTTATAAAAGCAGTTTGGAATTGCCTTAGTTTTGGCTAATTCTATGGAACTTTGTAGAAAGATCCTTAGCAGTTTCTCACCATGTTTATAATGTTTTATATGTACGTTTATTTCTATTAAAGGCTTGAATAGTAAAAAGTTAAATAACATCTCGAAAATGGCCAACTTCACCGGTGCAAAACTGTACCTTTTAACCTTGATTTTTGGAGTTCAAAGGTTTCAAAAAGGACCTTAAGTTTAAGTATGTGTTTCATTCTTTTTAAAATTATTCCTTAACTCATTAGATTATTTTAAAAGTAGTTTGAGATTTTTAAGAATTATTTATGAAGTTATATAAGAAGAGGGTTTTATGGAAAACACGGTTTTCTATGTTTTCAAGTAAATTACAAAATAATTATTTTCAAGTAATATTTTGTATGAATGTTTTAAAACCTATTATAAGTATTTTAAAGCAGAAAATATACAATACAAATATCTTGTGAAAATTCTTATATAAATATCTTATGGAAATATCATATATTAATATCTTATTTAAATATCTTGTGAAAATATCTTATACAAATATCTTATATAAATATCGTATGGAAATATCTTATATAAATAACTTATATAAATATCTTATGAAAATATCTTATATAAATATCTTCTAAAAATGGATTATTAAGTATCTAGTTTTAGATTATAAACCAAAGGTTTAGAAAGGGGTTAGTACTTGCTTAATGGTCAAATGGTTAATTGTTTAATTACTTATTTGAAAAGTAATTGACTATGCTTAACACTAAAAGCCAAAGAAGTGGGCTTATCTATTTGTGAGAGTTAAGATTGATATCGAGCAGGGATGGAGCAATAGAGCTCTAACCTACCGGTTTCCCTCTTGACCGAGGAATAGTTAAGTCCAAAAATGTCAAAAAAGTGTTAATCAAGTTGATTTATTATCGCTTATGGAAATAATTAATAATATACTTGACACTAAAAGCCGAAGAGATAGACTTATCCATTTGTGAGATTTAGGAATGAAGTGCCTAGGAAAAACTTTGATGCAATTAGTCTCTAACTTACTTGGCTTCACCCTTGAACGAAGAATGGTTTAGTTGAGAATATCAAAAACAAGTTAAGTATACGAATTGTGATTTTTTATAAGCAATCGTCTTCAGAACTTTATAGTTAAGTAGCCAAATACTGAACTTGGCTGAATACAAACTTAGATCTTTAAAACAAGTGTTTGTAAAGATAGCAACAAGTTGGAAAATGGTTTCATTCCTGTAACAATGTGTTAATAACATTTGTCTTTAACCCTTTTTGATTATACATAGGAATGTAAATAGATCTTTAAAAGGATGATTTAAAGATAATCAAAAGTGAAATGGTTTTGGGTTCGTAGTGACAACGTTTCAGTAACATTAGCCTTAAACTTTTTGAATGGATTTGTGAAAGCACTTATGTCCTTAAAATGGATATTTTTGAAGGAATTATAAGTCTAGAATCTATTGGAAAAAAATTGAAAAGTAGAAGTTTATTAGGTAAGAGAAGTTTACTAATAATGGAGTTTTAATTAATAAAAATGATTAATTAAAAAGGATTAAGTAGCTTAACTATACTTTGTGTGGCATGACGGTGCTTTCTATGTTATTTCATTTATGATAAAGTATATGGGAATTAATTCCCATTTATGATCTTCTATCTTGTGCCAGATAGTTGATTAGTCGACTATCGAAATCAACCAAATATAACTTTCGGAATATCTAGAGGAAATACAAAGCTATATGGTACAGTTATCTTGGGATATACTATACTGTACGTATAAATTCATCTTGCTCAAACAGAACAAATGATAAGGTAATCAATCCACTTAAACGGTTAAGAGGTGATCTCTGCTCTTACGTGTTGTCTGCTTATTTCTAAAAGAACCGGAGTTGAGTTTACCGAAATTCATCTATTGGTTTTGGAGAGTTTGGTAAGTGGGAAAAGTGTACTGATATGATGACTCAAACCCAAAACCACTTCAAAACCATATACGTGATCTATATTATGGAAGCGGTTGTGCAGTGGAATGTTACAGAGTTGGATTGTCTATCCTAAGTTTAAGTCCAAGGGAAATGTCAACGTTAACATTTCAAATGATGCTATCGTATGAGACTATCTGTCTTGAGGAATACTCCCAAAGAGAGGACATGTAACAACCCGGACTTTAGTCGGTTGATTTTGAATATTTAATTAATTTTAAATATTGAAATAATTGGTTTCAAAAGCTTATAACTTGAATTCAAATATAGGGATCGTTTAAAAATTTTGAATTGTGAATTAATATTTAAATAATGTTTCAAATAATTTTTTTTAATTAAATATTAATTTAGTTGACTTAATGTCTTATTTAAACTCTTTTAAATTAAAATATCATAGAAATTCGAAAATAGTCAGATTTAAAAATCATTTTTCCAAATCAAAAATTATTTCCAAACCAAACCAACAATTTATAGTGTTTCAAAAATAATATATGGAGGCCAAATATTTCCTATAGCACTTAACCAGTGTTATAACTACCTTTTCTACTAAAAAGGATCAATTTTCACATATGTCGGTGTCACATCCAAAATGCCAACAATCAAATTCAGCATTTAAAAATCTATATCACATATATATAACCGAAATAAATCAACAGGGAAATAACTGGAATTAAATGAAAGAATATCGAGAAATTCGGATTTCTTAATAAATGTTAACGGTAAAAAGTGAACGCTAACACCCAGTGTGTGTAATAGAATTGTGAAAGCACCACCCGTTGGTACGGGAACAGAATATAAGCTGAAAATAGCAGAAAAGTAGTAAATGAACAACAAATTTATAGTGGTTCGGCCCGTAATTGAGCCTACGTCCACTTTATAGTCTTTTATTGCTGATTCGGTTACAATTTGATACAATATCCTTCTAAATACAATACAACTTGATCATGAAAACATTCTTGACTACTAGCTCGATCTTTGATGATAAAACTCGACGAATCCGTGTTGGATGTAAGGAGCTCTTCTCAATTATTGTTGTAGTGTCTCGAATGCTTGAAGATCTTTGATTGCTGAATGAGAGGAGGCTTTGACAGCGTAACAGCGCTTGGAGAAATGAATGGCCAAAAAAAAGGTCCTCTTCATGTTGGAAGTGGTGGTCTATTTATAGGAGCAGATTTCTGAGCTCTCGGTTTGGCCAAGTCATGAGTCGTGACCGACTCATGGTAAGTCGTGACTCGTATTCGACTTAAGATGTCTCATGGGTGCCATATTTGGTCCATCTTGTGGCTCAGTTGGAAGAGAAGTGCTAAGTCGTAGTCGACTCATCTGATCAAAGTAGCACAGGCAAGGGCCTTGGATTCCAGCTTGATAGCCCTTAAGTCGTAAACCTGATGAGTCGTAAGACCTCCTGAGTCGCAAGTCCTCATGAGTCGCAAGTCCTCATGAGTCGTAAGAGTAATGAGTCGTAAGACCTCATGAGTTGTTAGTTCTCATGAGTCGCAGGTCCTCATGAGTCGTAAGAGTGATGAGTCGTAAGACCTCATGAGTCGTCAGTTCTCATGAGTCGTAAATCTTCTTGACTCGTTGAACCGCCTGGATCATGAGTCGTAGATGGCTTAACCCATTGAGTCGTGTAACTATCTTGAATCGCGCAACCCTTAAGTCATAAGACTTCATGAGTCGCAAGTCTGATGAGTCGTACAGACCTTGTGAGTCATAAGATCTTTTTGAGTCGTAAGCCTGATGAGTCGTAGCATGTTAAGTCGAAACCTTCTTAAGTCGTAGAGACTTTAACTCGTCGAGTAGTTAAGTCGGAGACTTCTTAACTTCTTAAGTCGTAGGTCGCTTAACTCGCTGAGTCGTCAAGCCCTCAAGTCGTACATCCATTGAGTCGTAAACTTGTTAACTCGTAAATTGTTAAGTCCCACCATGTCCTAGGTCGCTAACCTTTTAACTCGTAGGTCGCTGAGTAGGACCATTCCTTAGATCGGAGTCTACTGAGTCGTAGATCATCCAAGTCAACTTGTTAAGTCTCGCAATCCTTAACTCGTTAAGTCTTGAGATGTATACTTCTTAGGTCGTGGATAATTCAGGGTTAACATTTGCCCCTCGAAATACACGCCTAAGTCGTAGGTCGTGTGTTTCGACTCATTTTAGCTCGTGTGAGTCGATTCCAATTCCTTCGACCTGAGGTATAAAACGCTTAGGTCGTACCTCTTATCTTCTTCTTCCTATCATTCGTGCTTTAAGTCGTATCTGCCATTAACAAGATCTCAAGCTTCCAAAGGCGATTTCGACTCGATTTTCCTCCAACCACTTCTAGTTACATCGCGTAAGCGTCTTCTCCCTTTTCCCAATCGCTGACCATTGCTATCGACCTTTCTCCATGAATTCTTCCCTCGGTCCTTGCGAATACTGCTATGTAGGATATTCATGGAATTAAGGTGGCTTGATATGGCTTGTAATGATTTGTGATCTGTGGTGGTTTAGAAATAGGGTTGACGAAGAAGCTAACCGGTGAATGGGTTAACGGGTTGGATAGTTAAGGGTTAGGAGTTGGATGGATATATGGTTAACGAGTTAGGGATCAAACGAGTCAGGAGTTAGATGGACTAAATTCTGGATCGACTTATCACTTACAGCAACCTAAGCTTTGAGTCGTAGCCGAGTTACGACTTACGACTTAGAGAATTGAAGTCCCCTTTTAAACCCCACGACTTATGACTTGGAGAATAATTGTCCCTAGCTCGCAGGAACCATTTGAGTCGTTTTGCGACTTAACACTTCAGACTTTGCTTGAATGTGGTACGATTGGAGAGTTACGACTTGACTTGATTCATAGCATATCTCTTAGACCGTGAACGAGCTAGGACTTAGGAAAATTTGTCCCATGCTAAGTTGTGACCGAGTTAGAACTTGAGCAAATTTCCCACTGCCTTGAATGTTAAGACTTGAGTTATTTGAACCTTGTTGCATTCTTTTGTAGATTGTCAATAATTCTAACTGCCTGTTATAACATTTACAAAAAACTAGGACGAATATACTGCCACCGACCGCCCACATCGAGTGACAGATTAGTTGATAAAGATTAAATTAAATTAAATGAACTGTATGAGTGAAATGCTACACAATAACCAACTCAAGGGAAGTATTAAAGCAGAATCGTAATGGTTAACTAAAACTGATTTGTCTGCATCAACACTGCACTTGAGCATTAACAAGTTCTGAAATCTCATAATCGACTGATTATCAGTTAGTTTAATTCCAGTTATACTTGCTTTTTCTTATCTTCATTAGTTTTGCATAGCACTTCACACTTTTAGGAAACGTGCACCTTCACTTTTGAACATTCGGCTGATTGTGTAGAATGGCATCCCATCAAGAAGACTTGGAATCAGCTGGAGAAGTTTTTCCAATTGCTACCCCGCTGAATGATCCCCCGAAAAGGATTCCTACCACTCTGAGTCATAAAGTCTTCCGTCAACTATGCACCCAGTTTGGCATCGCTGAATCTGACGCTTTGCTCCCTGGAGTAAATGACACTGCTGATAGGCCGCCCCACGGCTTTATCGCAGTGAACCGCCAAATGTGCTTGAGTGGAGCGATTCCCCCGTTTAATGACTGTCTCCGAGAACTTCTCCTTCGATTATCTATCTCCCCTTTTCAACTTCATCCTAATGGCTACGCCATCCTGTTGGGACTGTGTGTGCTTTTTAGGAGAATGCTGGACCGTTTTCCCAGTTTTGGGGAAATTTGCTTTCTATGCTCATTTACAAAGACCAAAGACCATCCCTCTATCACAGTTGTAAGGAGTGCCAGGAATCATAAACTGATTATAGGTCTTCCCGAAAGCGTTCCTGGGTTTCTGAGCCATTTTTTCTTTGTTCGTTGTCCCCCGGGATTTTACGCCATTTGAAGAGTGGGAAGTACGATTATCTATCTTTTCCCTGTGTTTTCTAAATTCTTTGAAGTCCAAATTGTCGAGTGTTAACTTCTTTTTCTACTGTTTCAGCGCTTCCTTCCCCCTCTAGGGAACCTCGTCACAAGACTACCTTTGAGAGGCTTATGGCCGTGCCGGTTGAGGAGAGGAGTGTTCAATTTCTATTGAGAGATGAGTTCCTCCACGAATTTGGACTCTTACATCCTTCCCGTTCCACTCAGCCACATGAAGTCCCTGATTCTCCTGCTGAGGAGTCAGATGCCCCTGTTCCTGCTAAAGAACTTTTACCGCAAGATCTTACCGCTGAGACTTCATTGGTAAAGTGTTCTACTTCTACCGACATTGCTGGATCGTCCAGTAAGTTAGCACTTGCCCCGGTTGTTGAAGAGGAGGAAAATCTTCACACTCTTGAAAAGACGGCTGAGGTGGAAGTTGAAAAAGATAATTCTCCCATGCACCATGGCGATGATACTTTTGATAGTCTGAGCGACATCATGATAACCTCTCAGGAGCTCTTTAAAGATGATATTTCTAAAGTGGTCCCTCCTATTGTCGAAGCAACTTCTTCTTTGCAACAAACCACAACGCCTTCCACACAACTTATTGCCATTTCTACACCCAAAAGTGGTTTGTAGTCTGACTCGCGTAGTTTGCACATCACACACACTTAGAATTTTGGCAATTATATGCACTTAGCTTCTTCAATTTGAGGATTTCTAAAACTGGTCTTTTTCTTCAATTTCAGGTTCTCTGATGGGGCGAAGCGGCTCTTACTACAACAAATTCCAGCGTTACGGAAGCCGTGAGGCTTATGACTTTAGGAGTTATATCGGTGCTGTGAAGGAAACTGATGAGGAGAGGGCTGCCAGAAAGGCTCACGAGAGGCGAGCTCATGAAGAGCGTCGCCGGAGAGAAGATGAGGAATACTATGGGAGTAGGGACGAGCGACGTGACTCTTCCCTCAGAAGCGACGATCCTTACAAGAGGAAATCTTATGATGACAAGGGGAAGAGTCATACTTCCGATGATTCCAGCAAAGATCAGACTTGGCGAGAAAGATACATCTAATATCCCGGAAAAGGCTACCGCTTCTATTCCTCCTAATACATCTTCCGGTTCTCCTGCCCTTAAGGAGTCTGACATCCAGACAATCATTAATAGGCCACAGTACCAAGCTGGAGATGGTCCTCCCACACTCCAGAGCCGATTTCCGAATTGGTGTCTGAAAGGAGTGCGTTTCGATTTGGATTTGGTCCCCATTGATAAGCAGGCGATGCTGAAAAATGTCGATGCTGTAAAACTTGACATCGAAAGAATGTCTGGATGGTAGAAGCTGGTTGATGAACTTCAAAGGGTCAACCATATGAACCTTGAGGCGATGATGACCATGGAGAATGACAAATCTGAGTGGGACAAATGGCGTAAGCAGCATGACGCGGAGATGAAAAGCATTAGCGATGGTTATGGAAAGCTCGAAGCTGAAGTTGAAAGACTTAAAAAAGAGCTTGCTACTTCTTCCACTTCTTATTCTCAGAAAGAAGAAATGCTTCAAAAACAAGTTCGAGACGCCCATGCTGCTCAGAGAGATATTGAGGTGAAACTCGAAGCAGAACAGCAGGTTACGAGAAAATACCGCGATGATGCTGTTCAGCTTCGAGAGAAAGTCAGCTCTCAAGATTTAGAAATTATAAGACTGCAATCTCAGCTACTGAAGGCTGAAAGAGAACGTGATGAAGTTCTCTCTGGTAAAGCTGCAGCCGAAGAAACCCATAAGGCGACCATAGCCACCGTTGACGCGACTCTGTTCGACTTTTATATGCATTGTGTCCTGGGGCGTGGGAGCCTTTCATTTTTGGGACCAGAATATGAAGTCACCTTAGCGGAAGTATGGGAGGCAATCATTGACTTATTTGGTGGTGCCGGATATTCTGAAACAGATCTTCAAGCTACCTACTTAGGTGAGAGCGATCGCGTTGCCCTTGCCAAAGGAAAAGAGCAGCTTATCCGAGTGCGGGCCGAGACGACGGGAGAGAAGCTTCCTGAGAAAGAAACACCTCCTATTGCTCCTGCTTATACTTCGGCTTTAGCTTACGCGGATATTACTGGCTCTAGTTCTCATTCCACGCCTCCCGCTAAGGTTGACAAAGAAACTTTAACCACCCCTACAGAGGAAGAGGCAATGAAGGACTTCCAAGCTCGGGAATTTGAGATTGATCTCGCTAAACCGGCTTCTCCAGGTAACTTTGACGATTCACGGTCTTCTTTTTTCTCGGAGAATACTGATTTTGATTTCTCTTATTATGCAGCAGTCGTGCCGGAAACTGCACCAATTCTTCCTTCTTCAGCTGTCGTTCCTCCTCTTTCTCAAGTTATACCTCTTCCAGCTTCTCAACCCAATTCACAGGAAGAACCAATAGCAGCCCTTCAAGGTTTAGACGAACCACCTGCTTCCGAAGAACAGCAGGCAGAAGGTCTGGAAGATAGCGAGAAGACCCCGGAGCGGTCCTTTGACTACGACACAAAGCTTTCTACATTTCTTGCTCCGGGGAGCGAGTCTTCTTCCAAGAAGAAGGGAAAGCGTGCGGTTTCGAAGAAAGGAAAGAAGAGTTCTTCTGCTGCTGGGGATGAAGCAGAGATTGATCTAGCTGAGTCTCTTTCTCCTCCTTCTCCGATACGGCCTACGAAGCTAATTACCAGGCCGGGTAAAAGCTCCAAGGGTGGGAAGAAGGGGAAATGAGTTTGATTTTGTCTTTTCTGCTTTTTGTATTGACCGGGGATTGTGCGGATACCGGTCTCCGCTTATTTTTGTAACCTGTACAATGTAAAAAATTTCTCATAGTGTTGAAATAAATAGATATTTTTCTTGTACAAATCCTTGTGTATGTAGGAATACATCTATTTTTCATTTGAAGTGTAGAGTAAACGATTCTTTCTGTTTGTACAAACTTTTTGTCTGTGTTTCAAGAACGCATTTACTCCACATCTTTATTACGTGATATTGCAATGAACTTGTGGTATGTCGCTTGTATATTACTTTTATTACTGTAACTGAATTGTATAATGCTGCCCCTATACCACAAGTATATTGTAATATTTCTTGCTTTCACAAGACCGATACTCTTATTTTAGAGAATAACTTTCCACTTTTTCAGGGAAGAATTATTCTGCTTTTTAATAGAGTATATCTTGTCTTTGGAGAAATTTTTATTTTCTTTTTCTTCCTGAAGAACATTTCGACTTCTGGGAATGATCACTTTTATTTGTTTGAAAGTGAATTTTCCTGTACAATGAAATGAGCTTCTGAAGAAGGTTTTGATGTTATGCCCCAGTAAAGGGCTTATTTTTGGTACTTCAAGCAAGGTGAAGTACGCCTCTGAAGAGGTCTTTTGGTCTCTGAAGAGAAGCAATTTTGGTCTCCGAAGAGAAGCAGTTTTGGCATTTTAGCTCTGGTGAAGTGGGTCTCCGAAGAGAAGCATTTTGCACTTCTACACGGGTGAAATGTGCCTCCGAAAAGGGCTTTTGCCTCCGAAGATGGCTTGTGCCTCCGAAGAGGGCTTGTGCCTCCGAAGAGGGCTTGTGCCTCCGAAGAGGGCTTGTGCCTCCGAAGAGGGCTTGTGATTGCCTGGAAGTTACTTTCTCATGGTCGGAGGGGTCCACGGGACAGGCGCAAGTTGCTTGACTGGATGTTTGTTTGTACAAACGATCGCAATCAATTAATGAGGTGCCCCTTCGGTGGTCCTACCAATCATTTTGATTGAGGAAAACACTCCCATTTATTGGCGTGCCTCGCTAAAGGGCTTTTTAGTATTTCATCACTGGTGAAGTGGGTCTCCGAAGAGAAGCATTTTGCACTTCTACACGGGTGAAATGTGCCTCCGAAAAGGGCTTTTGCCTCCGAAGATGGCTTGTGCCTCCGAAGAGGGCTTGTGCCTCCGAAGAGGGCTTGTGATTGCTTGGAAATTACTTTCTCATGGTCGGAGGGGTCCACGGGACAAGCGCAAGTTGCTTGATTGGATGTTTGTTTGTACAAACGATCGCAATCAATTAACGAGGTGCCCCTTCGGTGGTCCTACCAATCTTTTTGATTGAGTAAAGTACTCCCATTTATTGGCGTGCCTTGTTAGAGGGCTTTGGTTGGTGTGCCAGGAAGGTTGCGTCTTAGGGGCAAGTAGATCCATGGGATGGACACAAGCTGCCTGATCGGATGCATCACAATCAGTTAGCGAGGGTCTTATTCCTTCTGCTTGGGAAGGTATCCCTTTAGTGGATCTACCTGCTTTCCTGTTGAGAGGCATACATCCCTTTGGCTGTTTCCATGTTTGCCCGCTCATGTCGTATCATCATCCGCCAATCTGCGATCCTTTATCATCGTTTCCAAGCGCGTCTTCCTTTCTTTTGCAAGTAAATTGCTTTGTCTGAAGAAGTAGACTTCACTGTTGAATGACTCCACAGAGTAAACGCAAGTTATTTGGATGGATGCCTTTTTATATCAACGATCGCAACCAGTTAACGAGGGCTTGACACAGTGGAGCCGTCAACTTTTTATGTGAAGTTCCTCTTGTATGGGATTTGAGTTTGGAATTTTTGTTGCTTGAAATTTGCTTTAATAAATGATTTGTAAGGCTCGCTTAGCTTTGCGATGGGTGGGCTTTGCTTTAATGACCTGCAGTATTAGATCGACATTTTAGCAATACATTTAGAGTATTTACACATCGAAATATAACAGGCATTTTATAATAGAAAACACAGAATGCATAGTTTTTCATTATTGAGTCACGCTGATTTCTCAGCGGTTTACAACGCAGAAGTTACACATCCATCATTATCTTTACAAATTCAAGCAATGCTGTTAAGTAAAAAATGAATGCTAGTTATTGTTGTTTCAGAATCTCCAAGCTGGATTTCCATTTGTGCTTGATTCATAGCTTTTGGATTTTTATGCCAGAGAAAGTGAGAGATGCCCCAGTCGCAGTTTTGTGGGTAATTAATAGTCATCCCAACTTCTGCTTGCTGGGTATGGTCCCCCTGTGATAGCATTAATGACAAGCTTTTCTGAATCTTGCACTACAGTGTTGTTGTGAGAATCAGATTGATGGGTAGGGTGTTGTTGATCCCGAGTGGATGAGGTTGGATCGACTCCGCTTCTCTTAACGTATTGTTGGAGTTTACCTTATTCCAGCAATTCTTCAATCACTTTCTTTAACTGGCGACATTGGTCAGTGTCATGGCCAGGTTGATTGTGAAATTGGCAGAATTTTCCATTACTCTTTGCACCTTTCGTCATCTCAGGTGGCTTAGGATACCGGACAACGTCTTTTGTTGCAAAATAGATATTTCTTGGTGTATCAGTTAAAGGAGTATAATCCGAAGAATTAAAGCGGCGAGGTTTCTTTTCATTTCCCTGGTTCTTTCCTCCTTCATTCTCCCTTTTCTGACTTTCAGATTCTCTTTTCTTAGATGGGACACTGTTATTATTAGTTTGGGCAGCAACCACCTTCGACGTCGTAGAAAGGCTTTCAAGGCGAATGAACTCGTCGGTCTTTTTATAAAATTTATCAAGTGAGTTCGGTTCCTTCATCTTTAGCCATATTCCAAATTTACTCGATTTATCAATGGCTCGCATCAAATAAGTCAGGATCATGCGTGGTTCCGCATTTTCTACTTCGGCTAACGCTATATTGAAACGGCTCAAGAAAGATTTGATCGATTCTCCGGGCGCTTGTTCCAGGTTAGACAGTGACATTATATCCTTAGCTTTTGAAGCATACAATCTGAACTGTTCTTTAAATTTTTGTGTCAAGTCGGAGAACTTATCTACAGACCGAACTGGAAGCTTTGTGAACCAAAGTAAGCCACACCTTCCAGATATACTGGGAAGTATCGACACTTGATCTCGTCTGATACTCTTGCACCGGTCATATGCCAATCGTATTTGTATAGGAAATGATTAGGGTCAGTGGTTCCCCTATAGGCTTGGATAGTAGGAGGTGCAAATTTCCTTGGAAATTCCGCTCTTAGGATCCTTTCAGTAAATGGAGTTCTGCTTGGCGCGAATCCCCAGTCAGCCTCATCCTCTTCCCTTTGCATGCTCTCTTTCATGATGCGGCCAACCATTTCAGACAGGTACTCTTTATTGTTCAAAGACACCTCCGGGCAAGCACCAGTTCTTTCCTTGGAAGTTTGCCCGGGCATATGTTCATGACAAGTTGGTTGCGGCATAGAACCATCAGCTTGGAAAGGTGGCATTTCAGGAAGGGTGGTTTAATGGTTTTCTGGTTGACGATTTGCCCCGAGCAGGGCAGTTATTCTATCCATCATCAAAGCATTTTGAGTTTCAATTTGTTGGTATAATCCAGAAACTGCGTCATTCAATTCAGCCCTGGTGACTCCAACGGTTGGAGTTGCTTGGTCTGTTGTTGGGGAAGCGGAAGTCCCTTCGTGAGCATTTCCGGATCTGATAGGTCTACCTCTTCTTCCAGGAGCCATTATTTCGGATCTGGTTTTTAAGAGAGGTTCTTTTTATGAGTCTTTGCGAAGCAACGGTGGATGATCGCCTGAGTTGGGTTCTCGGTGAAAGCACCAAAATGTTAACGGTAAAAAGTGAACGCTAACACCCGGTGTGTGTAATAGAATTGTGAAAGCACCACCCGTTGGTACGGGAACAGAATATAAGCTGAAAATAGCAGAAAAGCAGTAAATGAACAACAGATTTATAGTGGTTCGGCCCGTAATTGAGCCTACGTCCACTTTATAGTATTTTATTGCTGATTCGGTTACAATTTGATACAATATCCTTCTAAATACAATACAACTTGATCATGAAAACATTCTTGACTACTAGCTCGATCTTTGATGATAAAACTCGACGAATCCGTGTTGGATGTAAGGAGCTCTTCTCGATTATTGTTGTAGTGTCTCGAATGCTTGAAGATCTTTGATTGCTGAATGAGAGGAGGCTTTGACAGCGTAACAGCGCTTGGAGAAATGAATGGCCAAAAAAAAGGTCCTCTTCATGTTGGAAGTGGTGGTCTATTTATAGGAGCAGATTTCTAAGCTCTCGGTTTGGCCAAGTCATGAGTCGTGACCGACTCATGGTAAGTCGTGACTCGTATTCGACTTAAGATGTCTCGTGGGCGCCATATTTGGTCAATCTTGTGGCTCAGTTGGAAGAGAAGTGCTAAGTCGTAGTCGACTCATCTGATCAAAGTAGCACAGGCAAGGGCCTTGGATTCCAGCTTGATAGCCCTTAAGTCGTAAACCTGATGAGTCGTAAGACCTCCTGAGTCGCAAGTCCTCATGAGTCGCAAGTCCTCATGAGTCGTAAGAGTAATGAGTCGTAAGACCTCATGAGTTGTCAGTTCTCATGAGTCGCAGGTCCTCATGAGTCGTAAGAGTGATGAGTCATAAGACCTCATGAGTCGTCAGTTCTCATGAGTCGTAAATCTTCTTGACTCGTTGAACCGCCTGGATCATGAGTCGTAGATGGCTTAACCCATTGAGTCGTGTAACTATCTTGAGTCGCGCAACCCTTAAGTCGTAAGACTTCATGAGTCGCAAGTCTGATGAGTCGTACAGACCTTGAGAGTCGTAAGATCTTTTTGAGTCGTAAGCCTGATGAGTCGTAGCATGTTAAGTCGAAACCTTCTTAAGTCGTAGAGACTTTAACTCGTCGAGTAGTTAAGTCGGAGACTTCTTAACTTCTTAAGTCGTAGATCGCTTAACTCGCTGAGTCGTCAAGCCCTCAAGTCGTACATCCATTGAGTCGTAAACTTGTTAACTCGTAAATTGTTAAGTCCCACCATGTCTTAGGTCGCTAACCTTTTAACTCGTAGGTCGCTGAGTAGGACCATTCCTTAGATCGGAGTCTACTGAGTCGTAGATCATCCAAGTCAACTTGTTAAGTCTCGCAATCCTTAACTCGTTAAGTCTTGAGATGTATACTTCTTAGGTCGTGGATAATTCAGGATTAATAATAAAATTCCTTTATTTCTATTTTAAATGCCAATTACTTTAAAAGAGGATTGTGATGACCCTGAATTTCAGAACATTTGAAATTGAAATATTTAATTGATTATAAATATTTGGAAGTTAATTTAACTTGAAATTCAAATAATCAGGACTTATTTGGCAATTAAATTATTAAATTTAATTTTTGAAGTTGGGTAAAATATATAATCTTTAGTTTTGAGCTTGTTAAAAATAATTTGAAGTCTTGTAAAATCTATATTAACAATACTGAAGATAGTAAAAGCTTCAGAATTGAATTTGAAACTGTTTTGTTCAGTTTGAAAATATATTGTTTAAATCGATATTTAAAAATAGCCTTCCGAGGTACTGTCTTGGAATTCGACGAAACTAGTTCCATTGGATCCGTAATATTGTATTATTATCGGATTTCAATTTTCGTAGTATTCGGAGTTGTCGTGTGATCGTACGGTTAGCAAACGCGCTGAATTTATATCGAAAATTTAATTTAATAGCTGGGTCCAAAAACTTTGTAACGACCCGATTTTTCGACTTCCGAAAGTTGACATCAATACGCCCACTGTATCAAATGTCGAACCATCAAATGCTGGAAAACTGAATCATTAGGTTTAAAGAAGAAAGAGGTAGAAGAAGAAAGAAGAAGAAACAGAAAAATAACAGAATCTCACATTCGCAGCGAAACAATATATATAATAGATAATTGAATAATCTTTAAACAAAAGAACTATATCAGTTCATACAATACATCATCAGAGTTTACAACAACAACACACAAACAGGCAGTTATAATAATCTGCCCTCATAACAGAATACACAGCGGATAATACATAATATAAGTGATACGTCTCACCATCCAGCTCGCCTCTTGAGCTCCACATTAATCCATTCATAATTCTGCTGATAACCTGACTCTAGACTACCCATGTGGAAAATTATGGGCACCCAGAGTTTAGAAAGGGAACAATAAACTCCGAGTCAGTCATGGGACTGGTGTGAGATCTTAAAACCGTTATTTGCACAAAGGAATAAAAAGAAATCCGCTATGCTTTTGGAAAATTAAAATACCATAAGTAAATGGCAGGTTATACAACTAAAACCGTACATGGCGCGTATTGTTTCTTTGGATTTCCAACAAATGATCAGGCCAAGGAACTTCCTACACCACATGGGTACGCCTCTAAAGGGACGCCCCGAGCTAACCGGATCTCTACCAACACAAGGCCGAGTTATCTCACGCTTCTGGTGCAATGAAGCTGTAACTAGATAACTCCACACACGAGTATGCCACCCCGGTTGTTACCGACCTTTATCCAAGGATCCTCAACACCAACAACCACAAAGTAATAAATTTGCAGCAACCACATAAGTTAAGTATCTGGGCTCCATACCATAATACCAACTTTTTCTAGAAGAAATGAACATACCCTGAGGGCGCTACCCCCAAACAACCTTGTCGCATCCTTCCTGTTTCGACCATTTCGGGTTGTGAGGTCCGACGAAGTCTCATCCACAAAGCTACACTTTTCACAAAAGCCATGCTTCGATCAATAAATGATCAGCAGCACTTCGTATGCCACACTACCAATTTGGGAATGTATCACTAGTAGCCATCATCTACATAACCTCTGAGCTCATACGTCTCAGAGAAGGGTGTTAAGCTAAGAGAATAAATTCTCCGCCACCAACAGAAATGTATTTGATAGAAACACTTTGGTAGTGAAGTGATAATAAATATAAGAAGTACGTAAATACTTATATTGAACTTAAGAAATGGATAATGGAATTCTTAAGTAAATTTTGAATTGAGAAAATATTCTAAGTTAATAAGTGAATGAAGATTAAACGGGAAGTTGTGAAATGGTGATTGTGAATAAGTGGATAGAAATCAAAATATAAATGTGCAAAAAGATTTTTGAATGTTGTAATCTTTGTAACGACCCGATTTTTCGACTTCCGAAAGTCAAAAAATCGGTCATTACAAAGTGGTATCAGAGCAATTGGTTAAATGACAACCTTGGCTCTGGTGGGGATTACTCATTAGAGATAGAGTCAGTAGTACTCTAGAATGAGTGTGAGTGTAATAATAGATATGAGCGCGTATTTGTTAGTGAATATAAAAATTGTTTGTATTGTGTTGACTTATCGGTTGATTGTTTATAGATTCTGGTCGGTTCAGTTTGGCCAATTGTATCGATATGGGTTTCTAAACTCTTAAACAAGATAAACCGACAGAGTATTGTTTTAAAATGGGGTAAATGAAATAATTTTACCCAAACTATTTTTGTATAGAAAAGAAATCATTTTCCATAAATTATTGTAGTATATGCTTGTTTGGGTTGTTAGGAAGTGATAATATTGAATTATTATCATTGTTGTATGGAAATTGAATAAGAAACTAAGGTGATAACCAAGGGATTTTGGATATAATTGATTTCAAAGATGATTTTAAATGTTGAGTGATTGTTTAAAGGACTCTAGAATCTTATTTAAAATGTTACGGAATATAAATAAGTTTGATAACTTATAAAAATTTGAAATTTGTTGGAATAAGATTAAACTTGAAAAGGGATAAACAAAAGTAAGTGTGAAACCCAAATAAGTGGGAAGGTAAGCTAATTAATTGAGGTGAATCAAAAGAAATTAGCAAATGCGATTAAATTTGGGAAACTTATAGAGGTTGAAAATAAATTTGGGAATGAACAAATGAATAGAACTGGAATTGAAACTGAATATTGAAATCCAACTTAAATTGTGTAAAATAAAATAAAGTTGTAAAATTAGTTCGGGGTAGACTAAAAGAACAAAAGTTCTGGGAATTTGAATTCGTTGGAATTTGTAATGAATTAGTAAATGAAACTAATTTACAATAATGATATGAGTTAGATATGAATGAAAGATAGTTGATAAAAAAATTCAGTATTTAGAATTTTAAGATAAACTGAATTCAAATAAAAATTGAAATTGTAAATTGAATTCAAATGGAATTGAAAATGCAAAGTTGAATGGAAATGAATATATAACTTTGGTAAAGAAATGTATGAAATGATTTTGAATGTTGTAATTGGACATTATTGTTAAGTAAAATATACAGGTGTTATAAAGGAAAAGGAATTGGATTTTTGATTTCGAAGATAAAATTTAATTGCTCGACAAAAGGTATGTATGTAAATTTCAATATGAAATTTGATGATTTTCTAGTCTAGCCACTTGGCATTTTGTTTTCTTTTGAAATCTGGGGTCCGTAGGGACATTTTGTAGTCGTAACGAGCTAGCCGCGCAAAGGAGATGCTGGCGAAATTTTTCGAAAATTTAGAGAGTTAGAAAAATTATTGAGAAAATTTGAATTTGAATTGAAATTTAAATTATTAAGAAAATAATATTGTTGGGAATTATGGAAGAGTTTGGGAAGTTAGTAAGAAATTATAGTATCTTTAATAAAAAGATTTGTTTTGGAAAGTTGATAAAACTGTTTGGTTTTGAAAAAAATAATTAAACGGGTTATGGATCATTCATTTTAACTAGTAATTTCGGGACAAAATACTTTTAAGGAGGGGAGAATGTGACGACCCTGAATTTTTGAACATTTGAAATTGAAATATTTAATTGATTTTAAATATTTGGAAGTTAATTTAACTTGAAATTCAAATAATCAGGACTTATTTGGCAATTAAATTATTAAATTTAATTTTTGAAGTTGGGTAAAATATTTAATCTTCAGTTTTGAGCTTGTAAAAAATAATTTGAAGTCTTGTAAAATCTATATTAATAATACTAAAGATAATAAAAGCTTCAGAATCGAATTTGAAGCTGTTTTGTTTAGTTTGAAAATATATTGTTTAAATCGATATTTAAAAATAGCCTTCCGAGGCACAGTCTCAGAATTCGACGAAACCAGTTCCATTGGATCCGTAATATTGTATTATTATTAGATTTCAATTTTCGTAGTATTTAGAGTTGTCATATGATCGTACGGTTAGCAAACGCGCTGAATTTATATCGAAAATTTATTATTATAACGTGTCCAAAAAGCTATCTTCTCCATACGATCGAATTTGGCCTCAAAACCTTTTCCATTGCGTTCGAAATAGGGGTATGACCTTATGAATGCATGGCGGTATGCCTCAAATGGAGGTTGAGATTTTGAGTTGCATTTATCGGAGCAATTTGAATTTAAATTTAAATCTAAAATATAATAATTGTTTTACAAGACAAATGTTACACGTGCTTCCTCTAATCTAACACCTGTCTTCAATTTCAACACGCATCATTCATAATAATTTTTATTATCTCGTTCAAATAAAAATTGAGCCTGTGAATGAAAAAAAAAATTACGAACGAAAACAAAAAAAATAATGGCCGTAAATTCTCTATAAATTTATATCGAAAAAAAACGAAAACATTTTCGTTCAAAATGGAAATCATGGCCGCTCTTTCAATTCAAACCAAACTCAACTCTCTCTCTCTCTCTTTTGAATTAAATCACGCATTCATTTTCGTCCCAATTCGAAATTTTGGAATCAATTAATGGCCGAGCTCAATCGAGTTTAGGGATTAAACGAAAGCTTTAAGGAAATCAAATTTGAACTCGCGAAGGCAGTCGAAGTTAGAGCTTAGGTAGTTTTCGAGTTGGCTTTAATGGTGATTTTGGGTTCAATTTGTAAGGGGGTCGCGGCAGGCGCGACATAATTCAAGCTCGAGTCAGTGGCGACGGTGGGTCGAAGTTCGCCGTGCTGTTGGCCGAGGCGCGATTTAGGGTTCATGCAGTTCGAAGAAGATGCGCACGTTCCTTCTTAACATTTTCGAAGCCCTTTCGAATGATGGTGGTCGCGATATTCTCGAGCATAGGGTGAGTGACCTTCGACAAGGCTAGGGTTTGTTCGATGTCGCTGGTGGCTGGAGGTACACTGTTGTCTTTATTTTATTTATAGATACAAATGAATAAGCACAGAAAAAAGTGAGATGATAAAATGCAGTTTTTAAATTTATATATATAGTCAGATGCAGAAATTTTTATAAGTTTGGGTTTTAAATTTCAAATTTATTCAAAGATATGGGTTTATATAGGTAAGTGTGTATAGGCTGTAAAATAAATCGTTAGTTAATTAAAATTATCAAATGGAAAAAATTAATTGTTTGATTGGTTCAAATATTAATAAATCGTAAATTGTTGTCTCAAGGTCTAAAATCATAGAGAAACAAGCCGGAATGAAAATGGGATGCATGCAAAGTAAAAGGTGAGATCTTCCTACTCAAATTAAAATAATTGAAATTTCAGTTATTTATTGATTGTTTGGTTGTGATAGTATATATGATAGTGTGTGTGTGTGTATATATATATATATATATATATATTTGGAGTGATTGATTTCCCGCATTATATAGCGGATGACACCCTATGCGCTACATAATAGCGGATGATATTATATAATCTCATATACCACAATATTTCACCTCGAAGTGGAATTGGTATTTAATTGTTGTGCTAACATCTGTGGATGCAGGGAATCAGGTTGGAGGGATCCAACTGGATTCCTCACATTGTTGAATTTATTTGTATATGTTGTGATGTGATGATCTGTGAATGATTATATTGGTGTGAATGATTATATTGATAAATGGAATTTATTTGAAGGCTGTAGTTTAGCCGAATATATTTTTGGTATCGTAGGATACCAGAACTAAATAAAATTGGATTTTTGGAAATTAAAGTAGAAAATTTGGAGTAAATTAATTTTAGAAAATTGGATAAATTTAAAGGAAGGAATTTAAAAGTATAAAAGTTGATTTTTGTAATCTTATCAAATCAATTCCAAAATATGGAAAAAGATTTTAGTAAATGTATTTCGAGTGATATTGTTTAAAAGTTGGAGAATTTATTTAAAATTCAGATTTTAAATAGTTTGGAAGAAATAAAGGAATTGGTTTTAAAAGAAAATAAATTTAGAAATCATTTTGAAATTTGATTTGGTGTTTGAAAGTGAATATTTGGAAATCGATTTGAGAATCGTATATCAATGGGTATTTGGAAATTTAAATTCACAACGGGAATTTATAAAGGAATGGGTTATTTGTTTTAAAAATAAATGTTGGTTTATTTTAAAATGCGTGGAAAGAAATTACGGATTTGGAATGTAAATTGAAATAAGTCGAGAAAGATTTATTAATTGATTTAAATGGGTCATTTTGAAATGGAAGGTGTATTTTCAGTGGAAAGCCGAGTATGTTTTCAAAGTAGCTGATAAATATAAATTGAAAGTTTTAAGGATGGTTTTAAAAAGGATACTTTGAAGAAATTATTTTCGGAAATTGTTTTTAAATCTTTAAAGTAAAGATTTATTTGGTTGATTATAGATGTGATTATTTTAAAGATCAAATTGAGATTTGATTTAGAAAATGGATATTTTAATAATTACACTTTATCTAATAATTTTATTCTTAAAATTATTTGGACTTGAGCTTTTATATGAGATATTGATATTAAATTTCATAACTAATGTTTTAAATAAAGTGTTTAAAAATAGTTTTTATTTTTAATGTATCCAAGTATATATTTTTTTGGATAAGTGATTTAAATCATTTTGAAGTATTCGGACTCGGCAAATTTTCAGTGGAAGTAAATAAACATTTGGAAATTTATTTCGCAAAAGAAAAGTGATTTGAAATTGGTTTTCAAAGTGTTGGAGTGTTAAAACATATCTTGTAGATATTTTGAATATAAATAATTGGGTAAAAATTATTTAAAATCGGGTGATTGTTGTGAATAGTGATTGATAGTTAAATAACCGACTATCAATATTGGCCTTTAAACGGAATTTTAATTTTGATGCGACGGGTGGTCAGATTCCAAATGGTTATCCGATACCCACATCGAATCTTAATAGTGAATCTTTATGACTTGTGTATCCATGTGTTAAACGCTCGTTATTCGGTTAAGTCGGGAAAGGACTTTATGTCATAAAACCCATTCTGAATTAATGATACGTTGAATTGGCTAACATTTGAAGATGGTCTTGAAGACTGAGTATTTTCGAAAACGAAAGGATTACCCGTCGAATGTCTCTACATCGATTTGCTCCGGTATAGAGATTTTTATCACCCTTTGTGATGTGGAGTCCGGACGTGATTAGTGAATATCCGGATTGCAAGGGCTTCTTTGAAGTGCATGCGGTTCCGTTCGAACCCGGAACGGACTTGTATGGATGTATGTCTGACGTTACACTTTGAGCTGTAAATCTGGTTTCAATCAAATAAATTTCTGTTGGTGGCGGAGAATTTATTCTCTTAGCTTAACACCCTTCTCTGAGACGTATGGGCTCAGAGGTTATGTAGTTGATGGTTACTTGTGATACATTCCCAATTTGGTAGTGTGGCATACGAAGTGCTGCTGATCATTTGTTGATCGAAGCATGGCTTTTGTGAAAAGCGTAGCTTTGTGGATGAGACTTCGTCGGACCTCACAACCCAAAATGGTCGAAACAGGAAGGATGCGGCAAGGTTGTTTGGGGGTAGCGCCCTCAGGGTATGTTCATTTCCTTCTGGAAAAAGGTGGTATCATGGTATGGAGCCCAGATATTTAACTTATGTGGTTGCTGCAAATTTATTACTTTGTGGTTGTTGGTGTTGAGGATCCTCGGATAAAGGTCGGTAACGACCGTGGATGGCATACTCGTGTGTGGAATTATCTACTTACAGCTTCATTGCACCAGAAGTGTGAGATAAGTCGACCTTGTGTTGGTAGAGATCCGGTTAGTTTCTCGGGGCATCCCTTTAGAGGTGTACCCATGTGGTGTAGGAAGTTCCTTGGCCTGATCATTTGTTGGAAATCCAAAGAAACAATACGCGCCCTGTACGGTTTTAGTTGTATAACCTGCCATTTACTTATGGTAGTTTCATTTTCCAAAAGCATAGCGGATTTCTTTTTATTCCTTTGTGCAAATAACTGTTTTAAGATCTCACACCACTCCCATGACTGACCCGGAGTTTATTGTTCCTATTCTAAACTCTGGGTGCCCATAATTTTCCACACGGGCAGTCTAGAGTCAGGTTATCAGCAGAATTATGAATGGATTGATGTGGAGCTCAAGAGGTGACTGGATGGCGAGACATATCACTTATATTATGTATTCTCCGCTGTGTATTCTGTTATGAGGGCAAACTATTATAACTGCCAGTTTGTGTATTGTCGTTGCAAACTCTGATGATGTATTGTATGAACTGATATAGTTCTTTTGTTTAAAGATTATTCAATTATCTATTATATTTATTGTTCCGCTACGACTGTGAGATTCTGTTATTGTTTCTGTTTCTTCTTCTTTCTTCTTGTACCTCTTTCTTCTTTAACCCTAATGATTCGGTTTTCCGGCATTCGGTGGTTCGGCATTTGATATAGTGGGCGTATTGATGTCGACTTTCAGAAGACGAAAAATCGGGTCGTTACAAGGATATTTTAACCAATTAGCCAATAATTTCAACCAAATTCAAATAGTAAAATTCTATCTATTATTTAATACACTGATTAACCAAAAATGTGAGTTGAACTTACTAAAATTCCAGTTATCGCCTAAACGTTTCCCTTTGATTTAAAATTAAACAACATTTGATTTTAGCTTAAAATTCTACGAGCTTCAATTTCCATGAATCCAATTCTAAATAGTAGTTATTGTCCTTATGGATCCAATGCAACTGACCGCTTTCGATTTGGACCTTGTATGGACAAGTTATACAATATATAAGACATTGATTTTAACTTGAACAATTTATTATATAATTACACATTAATGACCCTTAAAATAAAATTTAATCATCTTCCCCAAAGCTAATTCCTCTCCTTCCTAAACCCCTGTACACACACGATTTGGCCGTGCATGATCGTCTACGATACAAAGCTCCACACCTCCATTTGTCAAACTGTCAATTCCATTGAACTCCGCTTCGTGATCTCCTTCTGGCTGACCCACCTACCATCACCCGGCAAGCCCCCACCAATCGTGACCTTGTCCCCTTCAACTACTAAAGGAAACCACCATAACCCTAAAAAATTGACTGCACCCTACCATTCTTTGCCAAAAGATGCCATACTCCACTACGAATTCATGTACAAACTCCAATTTGCCTAATTCGCCCTCACTTGTTCAAAAATCAAAACCTTAGCTCGATAAGGTTCACGACCTTCACGGTCGAGTTTCCAAACTCGGCAAAACACTTCTTATACCAAAATATAGAACTAGCCCACTCAAGTCCAAAGATACAAACTTTGTTTTTATTTTATTTTTTATTCTATTCGTTTTTGAATTTTATAAGAGGATGATGAATATGTTTCTTTATTCAGTGGAAAGGAAAGGAATAATGAACATAAAATAAGGTAAGGCATTCCATTTTATCCAAGTGTTAGTTTAAATTTATTCAAAAACCTTCGGCATCTCTCCACATAGATTTTCGTTCGCATATAAAATATAAACGATAAAATAAAAATACGGTCGTGCTCAGAATAGTGTTGCGACCTCAAAGCAATAATAATACACACTAGTTAGCACATTCTATAAAATCACAAAAAAAAACATTGTCGTTTGCCGATAAATCGTCAAACGAGTAATTTCAATAGTTTTCAAATTAAACATTATGGAAAAATCAAATAAATTAAATTAAAAATACATCAATAAAGATTGAGTTGTAAAATAAAAATAAATATTCTTATTATTTATTCGAACCATTTATTAATGCAAATAAATTTACAAAATGAGTTCACTATTATTATTTATAAATTTAAAAGGAGTTAAATAAGACCATTAAATCAATTAAATTAATATTCAATTAAAAATCTAGTTATTTGAAACACTATTCAAATATTAATTCAAAATTCAAAAATTTTAGACAATCCTTATATTTCAATTCAAGTTATAAACTTTTGAAATCAATTATTTCAGTATTTAAAATTAATTAAATATTCAAAATCAAGCGACAAAAATCCAGGTTGTTACACGCTTCCCCCTTAAAAGAATTTCGTCCCATAAATTCCCATAGTAAAAAAAATACCTCTAACCCATAAACTTTCCAAAATCAATTATTTGAAAAGAATTATTAAATCTCTAAGTCCTTAAAGTTAAGGAAAATTTGGGCAGCATTTCCTTTGCGTGGCTTGATCAAAAAAACTGCAAATTGTCACCACTTGCCCAAACCAACAAAAGAAAACAAAAGCTAAGTGGCCTCCCATATCTAGGGCATAAAACCATCAAGCAGAACAAAAATATATACTTGTACCTATTTGTTGGGCAAACAACTCTATCCATGCAACCGAAAGCATCAAACTAGCCTTGGCTTCCATGAACCTGTATCTCATTTACAAATAATATCCAACCATATAATTTTGCTTTTGCTAATAAAGAAGCGCACAATTATTTAAAGCTCGTACGATGTACATATTCCATCCGTACACAATATCAAATCCTATAGCTCGCTCGATTACACAATTTAATTTTCGAACTAGTATCGCTCACTCGACTACTCTATTGTGGACCCCGATCCAGTTCCTTGATTAGAAATCTCTGTTCTCCTTACATAGCCATCTACTATGATAGAAAACTTCAGAATCAAATCAAAAATCTGTATCAAGTGTACGTCGTTAAGATTCGAATGAAAAATTCTAACTTTTACCGGTATGAACCACCTCGAAATCGTGTACTCGAATTTGGATCAAAACAGTTATGCAAATAAAATGATTTACGTACAACTTATGTATTTATTATAATTGGTTAATGACTACACCAAATATCTTTTATTTACATTACTTTTAAATCAAGGCTTCTTAAACCAATAGTATTTATTTAATACTAAAATTCATTTACAACCTATTTCATAAAATCATTTCATTTAACCTGACCTAAGTTTATAAACATTTTCTTAAACACCACTTATGTTTCTTTATCACTTTAAAATTTAAGTTCATAATTTTATAACAGTCCTCTACAATCTAAGAGTATATATACAAAATTTAAATTGTTTCACTGTGCATAAATATACAACAAATTTAAATTTTTGTTTTTAATTTACTATTTTCTCAAATTCATAAGTTAAAGAAACTTATTTTCTTTAGTTTTCACAAAACACTTAGCTAAATTTTCCTATTTAACTTGGAAGTTTCGACTGTTTAAATCGTTGAAAATTCCATTTCATTTTACTACATGAAAATTACCAAAAACATTTCAAAACCAGATGCACAAACCAGACTATCCTAATGGATAGGATCAAGAGTCTATAGTTTCACTTAACTGAAAATATTACAATTTAAACACCAAGTTTTTATTTCAAATCATTTCAAAATAATACTAACATAAAAATATCTCCTTTTCCTTATATTATATCATATTTTTAGAATTCAAACTAAAACTTTTGTTACCAAGACAACTCTAAACAAATTACCATGGTAGCATTTCTCCACTTAAAAACTCGGAAATGAATGTCGATGATGCTGTTTTCATCACCAAAATTATATTCCAGTGACCAAAGTGAGTTCAGTGTTTTCTATCTCCTTTTAGAAATCCTTTAAAATATTTCTATTTCCCAATACTTCAAAAATAATACCATTATTATTTTTCTCAAACTTTGGAAAACAATTTCCAAAAATACCGGGATTTAGGTTCTCAAATGCTTAGTTTAAATACTTTTATTTATAAATATGATTTTATTTATAAACCATATTTATAAATCAAACTTATACAATTTCACTTATATAAAACATTTCACAAATGTTTATCTTTAATAAGGTTATAATAAACATTGAACACCTAAACAAAGATAAACAATTTTTATGAAAATTTTAAATTTTATTCCAACTTTATCACTGGATACCCTATAGTCAAATTGTGAAACTGAATTCGCAAATTGTTTATATCTTAATTTAACCAAACAATAAATGCTCATAAGTTAGTTGAGCATAACTAATCACTAACAAATGATAGTAATCAAATATTATCATTCTCTAACAACCAAACACACCATATATAACTATATTAATTTCTGAATTTTATTCTTTTATATATAAGATAAAATCTAGGTAAAATAATTTTATTTACCCAATTTCAAAACAATACGTGTCAATTTGGCTTGTTCAAGTGTTTAAAACTCCTATCGATACAGTTGTTCTGTAACACCCCATAAAATGAACCAAAAATAAATGAAGTAAATTCAATTAAATATGATAAAGGTAGAGTATGGAAATTTTATAAAAGTTGGAATTTGACCACGAAAGTTATTATGTTGCATTCATGATGAAATTCCGATCTATTTCCATATATAATATGTTGAAAAAGGAGCTCAAGCAAAGAAGTATGAGTATTTGAAGTTTTCAGATTTAAATTAATTTGGTTTAAATTCAATTTCAAATGAGAAATCAAATTTAGGGTTTAAATTTCAAAAAATTTCCTAGGAGCTAAGTAAACGTTTAATCAACGTTTAATGTCAAAAAGTTAAATAGGGAGTAAAATAATTAAGTAATGGAACAAAATAAACGTTCCCCAAAATAGAGGAGCGGTCGACCTATATAGGTCAACCAATCGACTATAGCGGTAGATCTGTCACAAATAAGCGGTTGACGGCTTGGCAATGAATGTTGCCAGTGATGGCTAGGGTTTGAAGCTATGTTATATTCAGCTGTACGTTACAAATTTATTTGTATCTTACCTACTTCCATCCTACGGTTCTAGTGCGTTTCAACCCCTATAAATAGAACCCTGTCCTCTCCACTTTTATTCATATTATTTCAGGGAATACGACGAAATTCTGCCATTACTATCTCTCTCTAATAAGATTCTAAAACTCCGTAGGGAATTCAGGTAAGAATTCGACTTATTTCTTATTCGTTACCTCTTCCTCCAATCAATTCTTATCCTATTCTTCTCCAATTATTCTAAATCTAACGAATATATATACATCTTCCCAATTATGTGTGTGTGTGTGTATCAAAAGAGAGATTTTGGAAGAGATTGGAAGGCTACAATTCAATTTAAGCAAAGCTAAGGCTAATCTGTGAGTGGAAACCTTAGTATTTCTTTTCAGCAATTGTTTAATGTATTTCTTTTTAGATTTGAATATACCTTAAAAATTTTAAAAATATGATAGACAAATCCCCCAAAATTCCTTTTTATTTCAATATGTCAATTTATGTTAAGATTCCCAATTATTTACATTAATTTGATGGAAATTGTTTCGTTTATGCAATTTTTGATAATATCATAGTCTATTCCATTTCTCCTTCTTCTTTGGGTCAAGTTATGATTCTTCAATAAAATAAGGGGCTTAGATTATGAATTCTATTCATAGTTTACACCAATTATTCATATCTATTTCTTTGTAAAAGAGGAGTTGAATAGAATGTGAGGTTTAGATTGCAATTCTTGTGGTTTAAGAATTCCATTGAATTAGTGTAATAAATTGAGTTTCCATTTTATTTACAAGTCAACTACTACAGTATTGGTTATGAATATTTATTCCCTACTTTGGATATTAGAATCCAATGAAATCTTGGGAATTTGAAGAAAAGGACTTGTAATAATTAATGATTATGGAATTGACATTTAATGCTAGTTTAGAGCATAAAATCCATGTGTTTAGAACTTATTAGGCGCGAATATTTATTTCTCTCTATTTGCATAATTAACATATAATTATTGTGTATATGGCATAGTTAATTAGGCATTTATTTTCATTTATTTCCCCTATTAGGAAAGTAATAGATTGTGAGGCGAAATTAAACTCTTATATAGCCTAATTATTATTTTAAGGCGTAGTAAGGATGATTCGATAAAAGGCCTTATTTATGAAACGATGAGATGAGTGTGTGTGTGTGTGCGTGTGTATGGAGAGTAACTGATTTATGGCTAAGTCATAGGGACGCGAGGTTAATAGAGTTACATGACAGAAGTCTACACTTCACTTTGAGGCTACCAGCTGTTGTGTACACTTTGATAGATGTGAGATATGCTCATGATAAATATTTTTAATGACGCAAGGTTGGTCCCAAATTTTGCAGGGGAAGTCTGCCAAGCTAATCTGGCTACTGGTTCCTATCAGTAGTCGGACTAATATGAGACGTCATTATGAGTATGGGCCATAAGACGAAGGGCCTACTTCGGAGTCTTGAGGTATTAAGTGTTTGGACCTGCCTCTTTTCCCCAAATGAAGTATTAAATGGACAAGGGGTTACATTAGGTAGTATCTCTACAGGGGTTCGCTTCTAGAAATAAGTATTATATGATGGGTTTTGACTTAATCAAGTTATTGAATGAATAGAGTATGCCTATTTTCCACCTGGAAGTATTAAGTGGCCTAAGAGATTCCATATGATGTCAACTAGATAGTACCATTGGGGAGCACGCATTGGAAATAGGTATCAAATGATGGGGTCTGCCTTAATTAAGGTATTAAATGACCAGGGTCTGCCTATTTTCCAATAAAAGGTATTAAGTGGCTTGGTTACTGTCTCTCACATTATTAGTTGTTGATGACGTATGATTGGTATATGTGATTCTAGAAAACTGCTTTTGGAATGGAAGGTATTAAGTGGTTGGACTTGCATATTTTCCTTATAAAGAAATATTAAATGGTTTTAATGGTTTTATGTTTGTAGACATATTATTATTTTGAAATATACCACCCAAGTACTAAAAAGGTAAGACTCGAGGTTTTTATTCACCAGACACTTGTTGTTCTGACTCCTACCTCATTACAACACATGTTAATGATGGAGTGATGGCGGTGACGATGCTTAGAGATTGAGAATCATGGCTTGAGGAAGTATTTTTTATTATTATTTGCTTTTATGTGTACCCATGGATTTAGACAATTATTGTAATGGATATTATGTTACGGTTTTTATGGAATTTATTGTTAGGACATTTTTATGGTTTTGAAATAAATGGGTACACTTTGCTATTATATTTTGTTCCATCCGATGTAAGTTTTTGAAGGTTTAGTTATGGCTCTGCAATGTAATTCCTTTTCTACCAACAACTTACCATAGAATGGATCTAAGTTTTGGTGGGTCTTTTCTTGGTCAAAATATATCCCCTGTTCCAGGGTGGGTTGTTGCATTTGGTATCGGAGCCTGGGTTACTCGATCAATAGGGAAAAACTATACGTATGAGAGACCGATTTGTTATTTTGAAAAAGGTTTTTCAAAAATAATTTTCAAAGAATTCTTACTATGTATACCCTATCTTTTTGAACATATGCATATACACTAGGCAACCTTTTTCTTTCAACATGTAAATACTACCTTAGGAAATCGTCACTAAAGGTTTAACGTATAGATAGTTGATATGGCCGATAATCAATCTTCTTCCGAACAAGGGAACCCTACCTGCGGAAGACCACCCGTTCATGGAATGCCGGAATGGTTTAAATAATATCATAGGACCGTCGAGTAGAATCCTATCCCTCCGGCTGCACTAGTAGCACCTACTGCCCCATAAGTCGGTGCAGCACACCGTCCTGTCGACATTTCTAAGTTGTGTAAGGACTTTCTCAATATGGAAGGGAAGACATACTCTAGAATTGAAGGATATCTCGAAGGCTAAAGCTTAGATTAGTAACTGCGAGAAGATTTTTTAAAGAGATTGGTTGGGATGATCAGCTAAGAAGAAGAATAGCAGCTTGGCACCTCAGGGAAGAGGCCTTGAATTAGTGGAACTTTATGACTGAGGAGCACCTTGGAAGGATATTCTCTTGGGATGACTTCAAGGATCGATTTAGATGAGATTCATGACTAGAGTGGATATTAGCTTGCAATTGGAAAAGTTCATTCAACTAAGACAAAGAGATTCTACCATAAAGGAGTATATAGCTAATTTTATTGAATTGGGTAAATTTGGGATGAGCCTAATAGACTCACCTTTTAAAAGGCTATGAAGTTCGTGAAGGGATTATATTCCCCACTAAGAGAAATGTTGTTGACCCAAGTACTTATGGGGGCCACATATGAGATGTTAGTAGAAATGGTAATGCTACACGTGGCCAATAAGGAAGATAAGGGAATGGAGAAGGAGCAGTCTACACTAACTCAAAAGCGAGGAGGGTCTAAGAAAGGGAGCTTTTGGGCCAACAAGAAGTCAAAGGGGAAGTTTAAGAAGGATGGTAAGGTGTGTAAGAAATGCCAAAGGAAGGGTTAAGAAGCTAAAGATTGTAGGGTGAATTTGATAAAGGAAGCCTTTAAAGAAAGGTGCTTTAACTTCCACAAGGAAGGGCATCACAAGAATCAATGTCCCAAGATCACTAAGGAAGGATCAAGCGGACGGGCCTACATTGTTGAAGTTGTCCCTATTGCTAGTAAGCCATCAAGAGACTAAGGAAAAGCAGCTCTAGAAGGTATAACTCTTATTTTTGGGGTTACTATTCGTACCCTATTTGATTCTAGGGCATCACATTCCTCTATAGCTAGTGATGTAGTAAATTCCTTAAACTTTCAAAACTAGATAGTCAATAGCCCAATATAGGTTTCCAATCCCATTGAGGGTTCGGCCCATCTTTCTCTTATTTACAAAGACCTAGTGATAGACATATGCAACGTTGATTTCATATGTACTGCGTACGCTCTAAATTTCGAAGGGTGTGGGCTTATCTTGGGTATGGATTGGTTGCCATATTATGGATCCATTCTTGACTATGATAAGAGGGTAGTACGAATAAGGAGTTGTGGAGGTTGTTACCTAGAAGTTCTTTGTACAGCCAGAGCTTTAGTTAAGTTAAGCCATTATACTCACTAAATCTATCTATTGTTGAAGAGCCAGTACCCGTAGTTTGTGAATTTCTTGATGTCTTCAAGGAGGTCTCAGGTCTCCCACCCCATAGGGAGATTGAGTTCTGAATCGATTTAGAGAAGGATGCAAGACCCGCCGCTTTGCCTTTAAGACATATGGCCCCCAAAGAAAGAAGGAAATTGGATAAAAAAATCTCAGCGCTATTGAAGAAATGATTCATCCATAAGAGGACTTCTATGTGGGGAGCACCTATTGTTTTTCCTACAAAGGCAAATGGTTCTTTGAGAGTTTGCATCGATTATAATGAGTTGAACAAGTTGACAAGGAAGAATATGTACCCTTTACCTAGAATAGATGACTTATTCGACCAACTTGTAGGGGCTAAACTCTTTTCCCAATTAGACATAGAAATGGTATTCCATTAGTTTAGGATTGCAGAGGAAAGCAAGCCGAAGACCATATTCTATACTCTAGATGGGCTCTATGAGTGGGAAGTAATGCCTTTTGGATTGATGAATGCCCAAACATACTTTTGCAGATTTGATGAGTAGAGTAATTAGAGGGCAACTTAATAAATTTGTCATGATGTTTGTTGCTGATATCTTGATTTTCTCTAAAGGCAAGAAGAAGCATGTGGATCACCTTAGGGAGGTATTGGAGACCTTGAGAAGAAACTAACTCAAAGCTAAATATTCTAAATGCCACTTTTGAAAAAATGAAGTTAGGTTCCTTAGGCATATTGTTTTGGAACAAGGATTGGTTGTGGAACTTGCTAAAGTGGAAGCTGTCCAAAGATGAAAGACTCCTAGTAATGCATCAGAGGTTAGGAGTTTTCTAGGGTAGGTAGGATAATATAGGAAGTTCATCAAGATCTTTGCTCAAATAGTGGCCCTTTTAACCCGATTGATTAAGAAGAATCTAGTTTTTGTTTGGGATGATAGATGCACCAAGGAATTTGAGAAGCTTAAGGAGTCATTGACTAGTGCATCTATCGCCACTATTCCAGATGGAACCAAGCCATTTACAATTTTCACAGATGCATGTGGCACAGGATTAGGGGCAGTTCTTATGCAAAAAGGAAAAGTAGTTGCCTATGCTAGTAGACAACTGAAGGACCATGAGAAGAGGTATCTAGTGCATGTTTAGAATTGGCATCCATTATTTTTCCTTAAAGATATGGAGGCATTATCTCTTGGGGGAAGGTTTGAGTTATTCACTGATCATAGATCACTCAAATATCTATTTTTCCAAAAAGATTTGAATCTTACGCAACAAAGGTGGATGGAGTATGTAGCATCCTTTGAATTTAGTATCCAATATACCCCTGGAAAAGGGAACGTAGTCGCCGACGCCCTTAGTCGAAGGCATGCTATATATGAATGGAGATAGTTTGAGTTTCTCTTGAATTTTATCATCCAACCGTCAACAGAACCCATCCAAGGTTTTCTATCAGTTATGGGGATTAGACCAGCCTTGATGTATTGTATTGGGCATGGGCAAGTGAAAGATGAGAAGTTAGTAGATATTTTAGGAAAATTGAGAAAAGGAGAGCATTTTCCCTATGCTAGAAGGTATTTAGTTGGTGAGAAGGGGTGTTTGAAAAGAGATGGATGTCTTTATGTTCTAATGATTAATGATATGATTGCCTAAAAGTGACACTACGAAAACTTAGGAAATTCTGAATTGGAAGTGAAAACATATTTCAATGGATTTTGTGGAATGATTGCCTAAAAGTCAGAAGGGCAATGAGGCTATTTGGATTGTTGTGGACATACTCACTAAGATTGCGCATGTTGTTCCGATTAGGAGAAATAAGACTAGTGCATCTCTTGCACAAATTTATATTAAGGAGGTATACATGGCATTCCTATAAGCATAGTCAGTGATAGGGACCCCATTTTCACTAGGGAGTTTTGGAGGAGCCTACAAACAGCTTTGGGAACTTCTTTAAACCTTTGCACGAATATCACCCACAAACTGACAGACAAACAGAGATAGTTAATAGTATTTTGAAGGACTTGTTGAGAGCTTGTGACTTGGATTTCAAAGGACATTAGGAGTAGCATCTACCTTTGGTTGAGTTTGCGTATAACAATACATATCAAGCGACGATTGGTATGGCCCCTTCTGAAGCACTTTATGGGCGGCCTTGCAAATTGCCTAGTTGTTGGTTGGAACCACCTACAAAGTATTACTCGAACCCGATTTGATCCATAATACCATGGAACAAGTAGAGTTGACCAGGCAAAGGGTGAAGGTAGCGCAAGACTGTCAGAAATCTTAAGCGGATAAAAGAAGGAAAGAGCATGAATTTAAGGTTGGAGATACAGTATTTGTTAAATTCTCCCCTCATAGAAAAATTTTAGGTTTGAAAAGTCTGCAAAATTGGGGCCTAGCATTTTTTGGCCATTTAGAATTCTGGAAAGAATAGGAAAATTGGCATATTGTGTCGAGCTTCCGACAAGATAGCAGGAGTCCACAATGTTTTCCACGTTTCTCACCTAAGGAAATACCTCCATGACACCGCTAACAGAATAGAGCATGATCAGTTGGGGTATTTTGAGATGGAGCCAACAGTGCCTCGTGCTACCACACGCATTGTGGAGCATGGTACTAGGAGACTCCACAAAAAGATAAATATGTTGGTCCGAGTACAATGAGGGGGACAGTCAGGTGGAAAGCACAAAGGAGACCGAGGAGAGGATGAAGAGCAGTCACCCAGAGCTTTTCACTAGTAATTTCTCTCTCCGAAAATTAGGATTTTGATTGCATCATGGTTGCTAGTTTGGATGGTATGGGATGGTTATTACACTTCCCACAATCATTTTACACTCATGTAGAAATTTTTATGCACGTTTAGGATATTTGCATATATACTTTCATGACACAATTACACATTCAGGCTAGGGTTGAGCTCATTTTATTTATGTACGCGGTACATAATCACACTACACTATTGGTTGAGTAGATGGTTGTGTAGAGAACTTGGTTGTATAACAGGAGTGTTATTGCACGTTATGTTGTTCGCCCCTTGGAAGATTTCAGGACAAAATCCTTTTTAAGGAGTAAGAATGTAACACCCCGTAAAATGAACCATAAAAAAATGAAGAAAATTGAATTAAATATGAAAGGGGTTGAATATGGAAATTTTATAAAAGTTGGAATTTGACCATGAAAGTTTTTCTGTTGCATTCGTAGTGAAATTCTGATCTGTTTCCCTATATAATATGTTGAAAAGGTAGCTCAAGCAAAGAAGTTATGATCATTTGAAGTTTTAAGATTTAAATTAACTTAGTTTGAATTCAAATTCAAATGAGAAATCAAATTTAGGGTTTAAATTTCAAAAATTAGCTTGGGGGCTAAGTAAATGTTTAATTAACGTTTAATGTTAAAAAGGTAATTAGGGAATAAAATAATTGTGCAATGGAACAAAATAAACGTTCCCAGAAATAGAGGAGCGGACAAGCTATATATGTCAACCGGTTGACCGTAGCGGTCGATTGGTCACACATAGGCGGTCGATCGCTTGGCACGAATGTTGCCAGTGGATGCTAGGGTTTGAAGCTTTGTTATATTCAATTGTAAGCTCCAGATTTATCCATTTCTTACCTACTTCCATCTTATGGTTCTGGTGCTTTTCAACCCATATAAATAAAACCCTATCCTCTCTACTTTTATTCATATTATTTCTAGGAATACGATGAAATCTATCTCTCTCTAATAAGATTCAGAAACTCCATAGGAAAATTCAGGTAAGAATTCAACTTATTTCTCATTCGTTTCCTCTTCCTCCAATCTATTCTTATCTTATTCATTTCCAATTATTCACTCTAACAAATATATATACCTCTTCCCTATTATGTGTATGTGTGTATATATATATCAATAGAGAGAGACTCTAGAAGAGATTGGAATGCTACAAATCCATTTAAGTAAAGCTAAGGCTAATATGTGAGTGGAAACCTTAGTATTTCTTTTCAACAATTGTTTAATGTATTTCTTCGTGGATATGAATAAGCCTTTTGGATTTTGGGATTTCAAAAATGTGATACATAAAATCTGCCAAAATTCCTTTTTATTTCGATATGTCAATTCTATGTTGAAATTCCCAATTATTTACATTAATTTGATGGAATTTGTTTCATTTATGCAATTTGATAATTTCATAGTCTATTCCACTTCTCCTTCTTCTTTGGGTCAAATTATGATTCTTCAATAAAATAAAGGGTTTAGGTTACGAAGTCTATTCGTAGTCTACACCATTTATTCTTATCTATTTCTTTATAGAAGAGGAGTTGAATAGAATATGGGGTTTAGATTGTAATTCTTATGGTTTAAGATTTCCATTGAATTGGTGTAATAAATCGAGTTTCTATTTTATTTACAAGTCTGTTATTGTAGTTTTTGTTATGGATATTTATTCCTGCTTTGGATACTAGTAGCCCATGAAATCTTGGGAATTTGAAGAAAAAAGACTTGTAATAATAATTGGTTAGGGAATTGACATCTAACACTAGTTTAGAGCGTAAAATCCATGCGTTAAGAACTTATTAGGCGCGAATATTTATTATCTCTACTTGCATAATTAACTTATAATCATTGCGTATATAGCTTTTTAGTAAACTAGGCATTTATTTTCATTTGTTTCCCCCATTAGGAAGGTAATTAATTGTGAGGCGAAAATAAGAGGAAACTCTTACATAGCCTAATTACTATTTTAAGGCATAATAAGGAAGATTCCTTATAAGGCGTTATTTATGAAATGGTGAGATTATATATATATATATATATAGTAATTGATTTATGGCTAAGTCATAGGGATGCGAGATCAATAAAGTTACATGACGGAAGTCTGCCCTTCACTTTAAGGCTACCAGCAGTTGTGTACACTTTGATTAATGTGAGATATCCTTACGATAATTTTTTGTAATTATGTGAGGTTTCTCCAAAATTCTATAGGGGAAGTCTGCCTAGCTAATCTGGCTACCAGTTCCTTTGAATAGTCGGACTAATGTGAGACATCATTATAAGTATGGGCCATAAGAAGAAGGGCATGCTTCAGGGTCTTGAGGTATTAAGTGGTTGGGCCCAACTCTTTTCCTCATATGAAGTATTAAATGGCCAAGGGGATATGTTAGGTGATATCTCTACAAGGGTCCACTTCTGGAAATAGGTATTAAATGATGGGGTCTACCTTAATCAAGGTATTAAATGACCAGAGTCTGCCTATTTTCTTCTTGGAAGTATTATGTGACCTACGAGATTCCATATAATGTAAGTTAGACAGTACCATTGAGGAGCAAGCCTTAGGAATAGGTATTAAATAATGGGGACTGCCTTAATTAAGGTATTAAATGACCGTGGTTTGGCTATTTTCCAATAAAAAGTATTAAGTGGCTGGGTTACCGTCTCTCACATTATTAGCTATTATGACGTATGATTGGGATATGAGATTCTAGAAAATTGCTTTTGGAATGGAAGGTATTAATTGGTTAGACCTGCCTCTTTTCCTTATAAAAAAGTGTTAAATGGTTTTATGTTCGTAGATATATTCTCTTTTGAAATAGACTGCCCAAGTATTGAAAAGGTAAGACTCAAGGTTTTTATTTACTAGACACTTGTTATTCTGACTCCCTCCTCATTACAACACAGGTTAAGGACGGAGCGATGGTGGCGACGATGCTTAGAGATAGAGAAGCTTGACTTATGGCAATATTTGTTATTATTACTTGCTTTTATGTGTACCCATGTAATAAATATTATGTTATGGTTTTTATGGAATTTTGCATTATGACATTTTTATGGTTTTGAAATAAATGGGTACATTTCACTATTATATTTTGTTCCATCTGCTGTGAGTTCTGAAAGTTTAGTTATGGCTTTGCAATGTTATTTCTTTTACTACCAATAGCTTGCCTTAGAGTGGATCTAAGTTTTGATGGGCCTTTTCTGGATCGACCATAATTCATAAACTACCCAGTCGATAAATCGACACAATATAAAACATTTTATAGCACTAACAAATACATGCTCATATATATATATATATATATATATATATAATACACTCAAACTCATCCTAGGGTCTCCCTTACCCTATCTCAAATGAGTTCACCCCACTAATGCCTAGGTGTTCACTCAACCTAAGCTCTGATACTACATATATCGACTCGCCTTTTTTATCCTCAGACGTCGACACTAATACATCCACGGTATTCATGTGCCGAGCATCCATGTGACGGAAAGATAGATTGTTCGGGAAAAAGAAAGAAAAGACATAACAGAATCTCACATCATAAAAAGAAATATATAATATATAATAGATCTTTACAAAAGGAAACTATAATATACATACATCAATCATGGTTAACTATCTATCATCAGCCTGGATAGTTATAACTACATGCCCTTACAATTTCTGATAAATACAATCAAAAAATGCAGCGGAAAATAAAATATATGAGAGATACATCTTGGGCATCCAGCTCGTCTCCTGAAACTCTAAGACACCCAAACTTGATCTGTAAATATGCTCGGTCTGACCCGAGCATTATAAGAAAAATCACGCCCGGATTAGCTTGGTAAACCAAAACCAGCGTGAGAAACATACCTCAATTGAATTTTATATTATAAAACCATTTAAAGTAATGGTATCTCATAAGATCACACCGCAAATAAAAAAGGACGGGTTTTTACCTTACGGTAACCAAAACATTTCATAGGAAATCTTCTGATATTATAATAATGTCTAGTGTTTAAAAAAATATTGAATCATATTTGAAATTGTTACGTTAATTAAATTCTAGTATAATAGGTATACAACTAAGTCCGAAGGCACTTATTGAAGAATGGATTTATTGAAGAATGGATTTCCATATAATGACAAGGCTACTGGGATACTGCCTGTTACAGTACACCTCTAGAAAATGTACCAAGGGCCTCAAATGGACTCCTACGAATCAGGACATTTCCTACCCCTTACTGGATAGTTTCGGATATTTCATCACCTCGGTTGCTTTTGCAACCTTTTCCGAGAGCTCTCATGTAAACCAAATCCATATATATAGAAAGGGTGATGAAAATACCCTATGGGTGCAACCCACTTAGCCCTGAAGCATCTCCCATGATATAGTAATTCTCGGTTGTTGAGGCTAGAGGGTACGTTTCCTTTTAGAATAGCAAAGCCACTTGGAATGCTAACACTGCCCCCAAGCAATAATGTAATGTCAGCATTCATCCATACAAGTTGTTCAAGATAAGGACAAACTGAAGGCGCTGCTTCTACTACATTCATTTTGGAATAACCCTCAAGATTAGTAGCAAATAGCCCTTGCACTTCAAAAAGCTCTGTCTTCGATCTTCTTCAAGATATTCCAATTTGAAGCGCTTATGTCAGTTCGAAGTGCTTTTCAAATAATATATATGATCCTGGTCTCTCCAAACCGACAATGATAGTTTAAAACGGGCCAATATTTGATAGTCGGTTATTTAACTATCATATAAACAAACAATACAACCAGAGATTTAAATTCCATAAGGAAGATAATGCTGGTTAAGCACAAAACACATATTAGCCTCTTTAATTACCCATTTCGTTAATTAAAAGCACTATGTAAATACTTTTATAAAAATACTTTAACAAAGATATTTTTCACAAACCCTCCTCTACAACTTTTCCATACTTTGAAAATATGCATATACTTATCTCAATTAAAGTATATTCACGAACCATTTCATTTTCAAAAACTTGGGAAAACTTTCTGATATACTTACTTTAATAGTAAAAGTATACTTACAATTCTTAAGAAAGATTTTATTTCGAACCACACTTAAATTTGGGTTATAACAGTGTAATTTTAAACAAAGATAACAATAACCCAAGCATTTTTCCTTCGATGTTAAGTATGGAAGAGAATATTCCGTACCACCTTAATTAAGAAGGTCTTTTTGGGAAATCAGATCTCTTTTATAAAAAATCTCTTTATAAGTATAAGCTCTAAATTCATTTACAAAATTTCTTCCATAAATATTATTTTTAAATTCCTTTATAAATGTATATATATAAGATAATTACAGCCACCTTTTGTAAACTCCCAAACTTTACTTAATGTCTCCTTTATAAACACCCTTTATATATGTTATTTATAAAATCATTTATAAAAACTTTTTTTATAAAATACCATTTATAACCTATTTTATAAATTCCTGACTTATTCATAACTCTTTATAAAACTCCAAATTTATTTATAAAAAGTCCATTTATAAATTTTCTAAATAAAATTACCAAAACTCCCTTTTTAAATCAAACTTCAAATATAACACCAAACTCCATATACAAACAAATTCCAAATATCATTATAAAACTCATATGCTTTCCATAACAAAATCTTTCCATATATTTCAATAAAGTTCCAAATGGAATTTATTGCTCCAATTTATCACAATGATATTGATTTCCTTTTATAAATTCATTTCAACTTATAAAACATAGCTTATGCATCTCCAAATTTATCACACTTTCAGTTTCTAAAATAGATCCAACTACTTTCTCTAAAACGACCATTCCACATATTATTATAAATCCACAAATGTGATTTATTTCTCAAATTTATTAAAATCGAAATACCTTCTCTTTTAATAAAATATCACTTATAAGACTTTCCTTAAATTTATAAGATACCATTTATAAATCCATTCTTTTATTTAGACCATTTTATATAAAATATCAGACAAATATTCATTTTCAAAATATTTCCATCTTCTTTAAAACAAAAATCACTTTTAAATAAAAGATAACCCCTTTTTATTTACTTTTCTATACAACTATTATTACTATAATAATATTTTATTAAAAAATACTTCTAAAAATAATCATTGAAACGTTTACTTAAAGATACATATTAGATAGAAAGATGAAAGAAGTTGAAATAAAATAAATATATATTTAGAAAGGGTGATGACAATAACCTAATGGGTGCGACCCACTTAGCCCTTATTCATATCCCATGTTTTAGTGATTTACATTTTTGAGGTTAGAGGCTACATTTTACCTTTTAGAATAGCAAATCCACTTGGAATGCTAACACTGCCCTTTAGGCAACAGTTCAATGTCATCATTCATCCATACAGGTTGTTCAAGATAAGAACAAACGGAAGGCGCTACTTTTACTACATTCATTTTGGAATAACCCCCAAGATTAGTAGCATGTAGCCCTTGCACTTCAAAGAGCTCTGTCTTCGATTTTCTTCAAGATATTCCAATTCGAAGTTCTTATGCCAGTTCGAAGTGCTTTTCAGATAATATATTTGATCCTGGTCTCTCTGAACCGACAACGATAGTTTAAAACAAGCCAACACTTGATGGTCGGTTATTTAACTATCAAATAAATAAACAATACAACCAAAGATTTTAATTTCATAAGGAAGATAACGCCGGCTAAGCACAAAACACCTATTAGTCTCTTTAATTACCCATTTCGTTAATTAAAACCACTTTGTAAATACTTGTATCAAAATACTTTTACAAAGATATATTTCACAAACCCTTCTTTACACTTTTCCATACTTTGAAAATATTCATATACTTATCTCAACTGCATAAGTATATTACCAAACCATTTCATTTTAAAAAACTTAGGAAAACTTTCCCATATACTTATTGCTAATAGTATAAGTATATTTACAATTCTTAAGAAGGATTTTCTTTTGAACCACACTTAAATTTGGGTTATAACAATGTATTTTAAACAGGGATAATAATAACCCAAACATTATTTCTTTGGTGTTAAGCATGGATGATAATATTCCATACCACCATAATTAAGAAAGTTGCTTTGGGAAATCAAATCTCTTTTATAAAGTAACTCTTTTATAAAAATCCCTTTATAAGTATAAGCTCTAAATTCATTTATAAAATTATTCCTTTATAAATATATAACAAAATTACAGCCTCCTTTTATAAATTCTCAAAATTTACTTACTGTCTCCTTTATAAACACCTTTTATATTATTTACAAAATCTTTTATATAAACTTTTTATTATAAATACCATTTTTATCTTATTTTATAAATTCCCTACTTATTTGCAACTCTTTATAAAACTCCAAATTCATTTATAAAATTCCTTTTACAAATTTTCTAAATAAAATTACCAAAACTCCCTTTTTAAATCGAACTTCAAATATAACACCAAACTCCAAATACAAACAAATTCCAAATATCATTATAAGCTCATATGCTTTCCATAAGATGATCTTTCCATATATTTCAATAAATTTCCAAATGGAATTTATTACTCCAATTTATCAAAATGATATTGATTTCCATTCATAAATTCATTTCAATTTATAAAACGTCGCCTATACATCTCCAAATTTATCACACTTCCAGTTTCCAAAATAGATCCAACTGCTTTCTCTAAAACGACCATTCCACATATTATTATAAATCCACAAATGTGATTTATTTCTCAAATTAAAGTGGAAATAACTTTCTTTTTTACAAAATTTCATCTATAAGACCCTCCCTATATTTATAAGATGCTATTTATAAATCCATTCTTTTATTTACAACATTTTATATAAAATGTCTCATAAATATTTATTTTTGAAAATATTTCCATCTTCTTTAAAACAAAAATCACTTTTAAATAAAAGATAACCCCTTTTTATTTAATTTTGAATACAACTATTATGATTATAATAATTTCCTATTAAATCAAATACTTCCAAAAATAAATATTGAAACATTTACTTATATATATATATATATATATTAGAAAAGAAAAATTAAAGAAGTCGAAATAAAATAGAAAAGTTTAAAAAATCTTAAATTAAAATATCATAGAAATTCCAAAACAGTCAGATTTAAAAATCATTTTCCCATATCTGAAATAATTTCAAAACCAAATCAACAATTTATAGTATACCAAAAATACTATATCGAGGCCAAATAGTTATTATAGCACTTAACCAATATTACTACCTTTTCTACTAAAAAGATTCAATTCTCACATATTTCGGTGTCACATCCAAAATGGCCAAAGATCAAATTCAGCATTTAACAATCTATATCACATATATATAACTGAAATAAATCAACAAGTAAGTAGGTGGAAACTAAAAGTAACAATGTCGAGAAATCCGAATTTCTCAGTAAAATTCATGTATTTCAATTTTAAATGCCAATCGCTTTAAAAGCGGATATTTGAACAAATCAGCCAATAATTTAAACCATACTCAAACAGTAATAGTCTATCCATTATATAATATACTAATTAACCAAAAAGTTGAGTTAAACTTACTGAAATTCCCTCTATCGCCGAAGCTTTTCAGTTCGGTTTAAAATCGAACAGCGTTCGGTTTTAGCTTGAAATTCTACATGCTCCAATTTCCAGGAATCCAATTCCAAAGCGTAGCTATCGTCATTACGAATCTAATGCGACTGATTATGTTTAAGTAAGACCTTGTATGGACAAGTTATAGAATATATAAGACATTGATTTTAATTTAAACAATTTATTATATAATTACACATTAATTACGCTTAATATAAAATTAAATCAACTTCCCCAAAGCTAATCCCTCTCTCGCCTAAAATTTCTGTACAAGCTCGATTTGGCCTTGCACAATCAACTGCGATACAGAATTTGAATTTATAAGACATTGAAATATGAAGGAATTTGAATTTATAAAAGACAATGAATTCTTTGGACTGTGAATTCTAAATTTAGATAATATTGGAGAATTAACATATGGAATGAATCTTTTGGAATATAAAAACAAACCTATTTTAGAAAGAGAACGGAGAATTTGTATTATTTTACAAAAGATAGTAAAACACTTTAAAGGTTGAAATTAAAGAATTTAGGATTAATGTTGAAAAGAAAACAATAATTTGGTTTAGATCTTTTATTTTTAAATAAAAGAACATTTGTGATTTATAAATATCTCAGTAAGAACTTGATGTTCATGGTTTCAAAGTGTTCAAGAAATTATTTTATTCATTGTGGGCTATGGTTTTAAATGCAACCTTGGGCAATTGATCATTAAACCATATATTAGTTGGTAATTAATAATAAATGGGTATTTAAGTTTCTTTGCGGGCTGAAAATGTCTAAAGCCCAAATAAATGAAAGAAGATTGAGAAAGAATTACTAAGTACAAATGTTTTACATTTTATTCTTATCTCATTTTTTGTTACAGTAAAACAAGAAGCCTAGTTCTTCCCTAATTGAAAACCTAAATCCTTTAATTTAGTTCAATCCTCTTGCAAGTTAACTCATTTTCAAAGCAAATAAGTTTAGGTAATCTCCCTAAACTAGAATACATCCCAGTAACCCTATAATTTCTTTCTTACTATATGTTAATTAGGGCTTTTGGGTTATTTTAAATAAGCTTGTTTTAGGGTTTGTTGGTTTGTAAGTTGAGCTGCAATTTTGGTTCTTTTGCTGGTTGTCAAAGAAGAAAGGTGAGTAGAAAACTCATAACTATCTCTAGTTAGAATTTAATGTTGAATAGTTGTTGATTGTGTAATTGAATGTCTATTTATCTGTTGTTTGCATATTATGAACTCAGACATTCATTTTCAATTGGAAATGGTTACCGTGACCAAATATAATCCGTGTTTGCTAATGGTTTGCTTTTATATGATTGTGTCATGAATTGCATGCTAGTATTTGGGTGTTAACGTCAACTATTATTGCCGTAATCAAGAGAAATCATCGGAGTTCGCACTAGTCATTGATGAGGAGCCAAAACCTACAACACGCATGCTCCTGACCTTGCGACCGGTCGACAGGTCACATAGAACCTGTCGACCGGTCAAGCACTTGGAGCAATGTGTGTTGCAAGTTGCTGCTCATCTTCCATATCTTTCTTCTGTCTTGTTTTTCCTCTTATTTCTTTGCTTGTTGTCTTGTTTTGATTATCTTAATGCTTTCAAATGCTTCTTAGCTTCTAGGTTGTTGACTACTACTTTGATGCTCTTATTCTCATAGAGATCATGCTCTATGTTATTTTGCTAAACACACTATTTGATTGCACCGATTTGTAAACTCTTCTTAAAGGAAATATCTTTTATAAAATAAAGTTTTTTATATGTATGTGTATATATAAAAATTTATATTTTCAATAGGAATGATTTTGGAAATTATGTAAACATAAATATTCATAATTTTGAAGTGGTTGCAAAACAAGTTTTTATATAGATTTTGATACAAACTAAATCACATTTTTTTACAATATATTATTAGCCTTTTAAAACTAATATTTCAAAGTAGATTTCAAAGCAAGACTATTTTCCTATACAAACTCACAATCCCACTCGAATGAGAAATTGAATTAAGCATTTTAGTAAAACAAGTGATATAGAACATTTGCATTTACTTCATCGGTTAATTCTTGGACTTGTTCGATTGAACATTTATTTACACACGAGTGGAATTTAAAACTTTTTGGTAAATATTTAAGTATCGTTAAGTGATTATGGGACATTGGGCAATACTCATTTAATTAATAACTAAGAGTACATTACACTTATCAATCATGAATGATTACTTTGGCATGCGATGTGCTTGTCTATTGTGTTAGCTTGCAATGTGCTTTCCTTTAGATTAGACTTACAATATGCTCATCTATTGTGTTAGCTTGCGATGTGCTTGCTTTATTGTTAACTTGCGATGTGCTTGTCTATTGTGTTAGCTTGCGATGTGATTGCTTTTGTTTAACTTGCGATGTGCTTGTCTTTATTAGATGACTTGTAAAGTGCTCGTCTATCGTACTCTTTCATATATGTGAATTTGATGTGATTGTTATTGTGCTTTCGATGTTTGAAATTAATGAGCGTAGTCTAACTTTATAACATGAGGTTTTTAACAAGGAAGTTTTATTATATTTAGTGAAGTACAATATATGTATGCTTTATGTCCTTGATGTTTATGAAAGCTTATTATTATTCACCTCTTGTGATATTTAAAGATAGTCTGACCTATTTATTATTTTTATAATACTTAGGTCAGATGGAGACTTGGCATCTGTTGGGACTCTATGACTTTGGATATTGGCTAGCTTGTGTAGAAGTAAATGCTAGGCTATCTTGATGATATGGATTCATTTTGGGATGTAGTCTTACGTATATGGTTGTATCTTATTGGAGATGTAGACTCATTTTGTATTTTGGGGACCTATTTTAGCCTAGGTGTATGTATTTATGTGAATCTAGTTTACTTTTTAGTTGACTAAATTTATGTTATAAGATGTATCCTATATTATGTTTTCGCCATAACCTATGATTCTATGTTGTATATTTTTCTGTTCTATTTTAGCCAATGTGCTTATTGCTTTGTGCTGAGACTATTCATGTCTATATAGTGTCATGAGGTAAAGAATGACATGATAGTGTTAGCCCAAAGGAATAGGAACGGATGGTTACTCCTATCCATCCTTATTCTCCGTATTACTTGACAATATTACTTGTAATATTCTTGGGTAATATGGGCATAAAGATGGGGCATTATAGATTGGTATCAGAGCGGAGCTTCAGAACAATATAGAATGTAAGAAACATGAATCTTGGCCTAGACAGACTTAGATTCCCATCACTTTGGCATGCCAGGTAGATTATATCTCTTTCTAGCAGTAGTGCATATATTAGTAAAGGGTACTAAGGGAACGTAATTGTAAAATTTCTTTCTTATATGTTATGAAGATATATGTCATGTGTGGCATGAGTGAGATATGGCTAAAGGTAGGAATACTCATTCTGAATCGGGGTCGTCCAGTATTCACGGACAGGAGGGAGTATTCATGACTACCCAGCAGGTTTTAGAGTTAGTTAGGACTATTCAGTCTTCTAGTGCAGCCACCACCCATCCTCTCATCAACCGGCCAGGTTTTGCTAGCATGTGCAGTGATTTTGTGCATCTTCGAGGAAAGCAATTAATGGCCACTAAAGGAGTTATAGGAGTTCGGGATTGGTTGAGGACATGCAAGAGGATTTTTACTTACATGGATTCACCATGTGCTCATGGAGTTTGAGTAGCATCGAGTCAGCTACAAAAGAGGAGTTTGGATTGGTACCATTTGCCTATTGTAGAGATTGGTGAGGCCGAGTTAACTTGGAGCAATTTAGATCCCATTTTGAGCTGAAGTTCATGCCTGAGGCAGAAAAAGCAACTTTACCCAGAGATTTATTGACCTTAAGCAGGGTAGTTCCTCAGTTTTAGAATGTGGTAACATTTGATTCATTATCCAAGTATGGATTGGAGCTTATCTGTATGCCTCTGAACAAGAATCAAAAGTTTGTTTATGTATTCAAGAAGACCCCGAGGAAAGCACTCTTGCCTCAACTCGAGGTCACATTCGAGAAGTTAGTGGATACCGCACTCAGACTAGAGGAGATAGAGAAGGATAGCCGTGATGAAAGCCCTTAGTCAAAGAGGGAATTCAACCAGAAGAAGAAGGCGCCGCTCGACAAACCTATGTCCGGATTTTTGAAAAAGGAGGCAAAGAAGAAGAATTTCAATCCCAGTAATCAAAGGCATGCGTCTGGTGAATGCTTTAACTGTGGTAAGAAAGATCACTTCATTAGAGGCTACTCAAGGCCCAAGATTTGTCATTATTGTAAGGAGGGTCATCTAGTTTCTTCTTGTCCTGTAGCAGCTCAGAAAGCAGTAGTCGGGAGGCTTATTGTAGTTGAGTTCTCCGGAGGGCCAAGCCAGCACTAGGTAGCTTCTCTTTCTCTTCTTCTATTCTTAGGGGTTCTTTTTTTGTGTAAGATCATATTATTTGGGTTCGAGCAACACGGGTGATTTTCATTCGCCTGTGTCAAAAGGACTTGTTAATGCTAATTCCATGGATGTTATTTGTTTAGTCTCTTTCCTTAGGACCTTGTAGTAATTAGTGTAGTAAGAAAGAAAGTAGTAAATGGTCTTCCACTATAAGTGGTTGGTTGCTCGTTTGTGATGAATATGTTTTTTACTATATTGATTTTATTTTTTAATAATTAAAATGTATGCGTATTATAATCAAAATGAGAATGAAATATATATATATATATATAAATATATATATATATATAAGTAATTTAATGCATACCAACAATTATAAATTGGTGAATGAAGTATCTTGGTTGCTAATAATTGGTAAGTTAAGTGTGTGTATAATTTCAAAATATAAATATTTTCATGTAAGAAAATATATGGTTTGGGAAGAGGATTTAATTATGAGAATTATTCATAAAGTGACTAAAAAGATTAGGAGTTTATTTTGTGTTGATTTATCCGTTGAGCGCTTAAGATTACTGGTCGATGTGAGTGCACATGTATCGATAGGGATTTCCTAAACGCTTAAACGAGACATTGAGACATGGTAAAAACTTAAATTTGTTATATATATAGTGGATATATTATGTTTAAAGTAATGAGTAATTTTGGAGGAAATGTTTATCTATGTTCCAAAGATTTGAGTTAAACGCTTCGGCTGATTAAAAAGAGTTTAAGGGATAATTTTAAATATATTATAATGCCTAATGCATGTATTAGAAACATGGATAAATCATTATAAGAAGGAAATTAAAATGGGTTATAAAAATTAAAATTTCCAAAAAATTATATTATTAAGGATTACAAACTATTTTATGATGCAAGACATAGGTATGAAACATTTTTTAAACCATACCTTGATTCAATTTTAATGAGAGTAGTTTACTAGTGAAAAATTAAATTTTCATAACTTTTAGCTTTCTAAAAAAGTGATTTCAAAGCATACAACTTTGTTAAAAATTTTTATTAAGTAAACTATTATTCTCAAATTTTTATTTGGCTTAAATTAAAAGGTTACAAATAAGCTTGTTGCTGAAAAATTTTCTTTTAAAAATGTTGAAGTAAAAATACCATATCTTTTGATTGCTCAATCTATTTTTGGTGAATCCTTTTGAAGTAGAAAGATATTTCTATGAGGAATAACTTTTGTTTAAATCATCTTTTTAGATTTTGTAGTTTTCTTGGTCTAATTCATGTTTTAAACAGAATTATAAATACTGTCCTGTCATATAATTTTCTAAGATAAACATAAACTTGTTTTAATCATAACTTTTGAATGGATAATCCGATTTAAGTAAATTTATTCTTTCTGGAGAGATAAATCTATAAGGAAATTTTTTTATGAGCTTTATCAAGTTATGTTAATTGCTATTTGAAAGTCACCGATTTGTAAAGTGGACCTGACAATAGTAGAGTTTTCAACTAGGCAAATATGAAGTTTTGAGAAAATAATAGTTAAGCATGCACTTTATTTTATTAATTGAATAACGAAAAATGGACTTAAGAAACATTTTTCAACACAATCTTGGTTTAGTTAATAGCATATTTTTATTGTAAAGTACAAGTAGCTCTTATGACAATAACAGGTTTTATTATATGCATTGGTGATTTTTGTATGTGGTGGAATGTTTGAGCTTGGAGTTTTGGAATATATGTATAGCTAAACATTTAGAAGCGTTATATACTTTCTCTAACCAAGATTTGCGAGGACACAATTTCTTTAAGGGGGAGTCTGTAACAACCCTGAATTTTTAGTGGCTCAAATACAATAAATAATTATTTAAATTAGAGATTTAAATTAGAAATTTAATTTTTCAAATATAGAAATATGGAGGAATTTGAATCTATAAAAAATAATGAAATCTTTGAAGTGTGAATTTTAAATTTAGATAATATTGGAGAATTAACATATGGAATGAATCTTTTGGAATTTATAAATAAATCTATTATGGAAGGAGAATAGAGAATTTGTATTATTTTAAGATAGTAAAACACTTTATAGGTTGAAATTAAAGAATTTAGAACTAAAGTTGGAAAGAAAACTTTAATTTGGTTTAGATCTTAAATTTCTAGATAAAAGAAAATTTAGGATTTATAAATTTCTTAGTAAAAATAGTCGTTCATGGTTTAAAAATATTCATGTGATGACCCGATTTTCCTTACCCGAAAAATCGAACCATCAGGATTAGAAGAAGAAGAAGGTAGAAGAAAAGAAAACAACATAACATAATCTCACATCGCAGTGGAATAAGATATAATAGATAATAACTGATCTTTACAGAAAGGAACTATATCTGTTTATACATACATCATCAGAATACAACATCAGAGTACAATACAATCAACATCACAATTCAGGACAGTTATAATAACTTGTCCTCATAAGATGACTGTACCACTTATGATACACAGCAGAATACAACAAATACGGGTGATACGTCTCGCCATCCAGCTCGTCTCTTGAGCTCCACAGCATCCTATCCTATATCTGTAATACTCGGTCTGACCGGAGCATTATAATAAAATAACACCCGAGTCAGTCTAGAAAACCAGCGTGAGAAACACACTCAATTGGATTATTAAAGTTTTCCAAACCCTTTGAAATCAAAAGCATCTCGTAAGACCATGCCACAAATAAACATGTCGGGTTTTTACCTTACGATAGCCAAAACATTTTCTTATCAAATCCGTCTGATATTATAATAGTGTCTATAGAAAATAAGATAGAACCTAGCTGAAATGCTTGCATCCCACGTTTCAGCAATAGTTGGGCAAAATCAAAACCGTAAAAGCACGTAGGGAGAATGGATTCCCAACTAATGACTAGGCAATGGGGTACCACCTGTCACAGTCGTGGCCTAGATCAACGTACCAAGGATCACTCCCAATCCCCTGCAACACAAGACCGGGACTACCCCTTACTGGATAATCCCGAGTAAGATCACCCCGTGGTTGGGATCAACAACCGCCCACTAAGCCGAAATAAAAAGGAACATCTAGACATGGATGACCTCACACTAATGGGTGCGACCCACTTAGCCTTGCTACATAACCCCAAATTTTCAGTCATTCCCGGTTGATGAGGCTCGAGACTAAGCGTTACCTTTTTAGAACATTTCACTTAGAATGCCCACCGTCCACCTGACAATGTTACGAAAGAATTCATCCATACAAGTCTGTTCCGGGTTCGAACGGAATCGAAGGCTCTACTCCTACTACATCCATTTTGGAATCATCCTCAGGATTAGTAGCGACTAGCCCTTGCACTTCACTGCTCCATCTTCGACTCCAAACTCGTTCTCCCCACGAAAACGTACAAACCGGATCGAAGTGGTTTATGAAAAATAAATCCCGATCCCGATCTCTTCGAAACGATCAACGCAATGGCCAATATTGATAGTCGGTTATTTAACTATCAATTAACATTCATAAACATCCATCAAACAATAAATAATTTTCCAAATTATTTATTTACCTCACAAATATCTTCGCAAGATATATTTCCATTTTCAATCCCTTTAAAAACGGTTTCAAAAATCACTTTTCTCTCACATCTTTAAAAATAAATCACTATTTATTTTTAAAACTAATTTACCCATTCCTTTAATAAATTTCCACCGTCAATTTATTCTTCCAAATATCCACCGATATATTATTTCACCTTTATAAACCTAGTTTATAAATTTCTTGGCCCTATCTTCCTTTAAAATTCTAATTTCCAAACGCTTAAATCAATTTTCAAATTGATTTCCAATTTACTTCACTTTGAAATAAATTCCTTTACTTACTCCATTTATCTAAAAATCCATTAACTTCAGCTTTTCTTTCTTTATTATGATTTAAATTCTTTTAAACTGAAAATATCAATTTCAGATTTTCCAAAATCCTTCTTTATCCCTTTAAATAAATTCAAACCTTGAATTTTTAAAATAAATTCTTTTATTCCCTTAAATAATATCACTTAGGTTTAAAAATTTAATATTTCCCCATTTATTCAAAATCTCCTTTCCCATACTCGGAATTTATTTAATAGAATTTAAAAATCTCTTTTATCCTTTCCCAATTCATTCTTTAACTTATTTAAATTCCCTATAATTATTTACTTTAAAATTTACTCTTTTATTTCTTTCCAAAAATCCAATCTATATATTTGGTAACACAGTATACCCAAATATATTCAATCAAACCATAGCATTCATCATCTCCAATTATAAATATAATTCATCACAGAATACCAAATAATCATATCACATAATTATTATAACAATCTAAATAATTTTGAGGAATCCAGTTGGATCCCTCCAACCTGTTTCCCTTCAACCACAGAAGTTAGCACAATACCAATTCCACTTCGAGGTGGAATATCGTGGTATATGGGTTTAAATAATATCATCCACTATTATGCGGCGCATAGTGTCTCATCCGCTATATAATGCGGGAAATCAATCACTCCAATATATACTACTATTATATATATAATATCACATCCAATCAATCCAATCATTCACCTAATATTTAAATTTAACTATTTAAATTTAAATAATAATCCAGATGAGTGAGATTAACTCACCTTTGATTTTTATTTGCAATCCAATTCATTATTGCCTTGGTTTTCCGATTTTGACCTTAAATAAGCAATTTATATGATTTATTAATATTCGAAATAAAATTGAACCATTAAGTACCATTTAATAATTCAATTGGCTAATGATTTAAATTTGAACTAATTCTTCTTTAAATAATTTCCTAGTAACTAAAAATTATTGATCTAATTAAACAATACATCTCCATTATTATAAAGTTAACTGGTACATGAAAATAGGTATATATTTTCTTTTCTGGCAAAAACATTAATTTTATAACAGCGTATATATACCATAATCACTATTTAGCAAAAAAAATTTAAATTAACAGTAAGCTAAATATTTGTATATATTGATATATTTCTATAAACATTTATACTTCACTGTTTATTCTAAACAAACTGTAAATTTTTAAATATATATACATGTTTATTGAATCGAAATTCAAATTTGAGAAATAAATTCGAACACCGTCACACGTACACGCGACTCGAACTCGCCACCATCACTCGACACCTCGTTGCTTCCTGCCGATGAACCCAGCCTCGCCGCGATCGATCGAGAACCCTCATCACCCACGAACTCACGGCATCAATATGCCCATACGCGCGTAGTCGCCAACTTCCCCTCCTCGACTCGTGATGACCACAAACCCCCAACCCATGATGTCGTCACCCGATATCGCACTTTCCGTCAACTCGCATTGATGAACTCCCAGATCCCTTCAAATCTCGAACGAGCTTGCGATAATAGGAAGGGCGGCTCAACTACCCTTGTTTTGAATCGAAATCGATTCAATTTTTGCTCCAGGTGAATTTACACGGCCATGTTTTGAAATTCAATTTGGAAAAAAGAATGAGGAGAACGCGATTTTATTTATTTCTTTTGAACGGATTCACTTTCGATTTTATTCATTCCCACTTATCTTCGTTCGAATGCAGAGAGGAGGGAGAGTGATTTGAGTATCTGAGAGGAGGATGGGCACATGATATATAAAATATATTTATCCTATTTTTTTGTTTTTCAATTGATTTGAAACCTGGAAAGAAGGAGACATGATTTTGATTTTTCTTTTGACCGGTTGCGTGAGGAAGATGTCTTGCTACAGTAAGACGAAGTGAATAGAAATACAACTGATGTGAAGGAATTTCAACTGATGTTTGACCAGGATAAAAATATATATATTAATTAAAATTCAAATCCAAATTGACTCAATAACCGTAACTTAAAATCTTGACCTCCTATCGAGGCGTGCCACCAGGCGTTCGTAATGTTATACCCCTATCCCAAATGCAATGGAAAAGGTTTTGAGTCCTAATTCGATCATATGGAGAGGATAGCTTTTTGAATCAAGTTATTATATTGAATTCGATATAAATTTCAGTGCGTTTATATGTCGTATGCTCACACAACAACTCCAATCACTACGAAACTTTAAATTTGATAATAATACAATTTTGTGGATCCAAAGAAACTGGTTTCGTCGAATTCCGAGACAGTGCCTCGGAAGGCTATTTTTAAATATCAATTTAAACGATATATTTTCAAAACTGAACAAAACACTTTTAAATCCAATTGTAAAAGTTCTATCACCTTCAGTATTATCAATATGAATTTTATAAGCCTTCAAAATATTTTTAACAGGCTTAAAACTCCAGATTCAATAATTTACCCAATTTCAGTTTATTAAATCCAATAACTTAATTGCTAAATAAATAATAATATTTGAAATTCAAGTTAAACTACCTTTCAAGTATTTAAAGTCAATTAAATATTTCAATTTGAAATGCTCAAAAATTCTGGGTCGTCACATTCCTCCCCCCTTAAAAGAATTTTGTCCCTGAAATTACTAGTTAGGAAGAATGATTCAATCCCCGTTAACTATTTTTTCAAATCCAAATAGTTTCAAACAACTTTCCAAAATAATCTTTTATTAAGACACACTAACCCTCTTTCTAACTTTCCAACTTATCCATAAGTCCCAAAAAATATTACTTACTTATCAATTCAAATTTAAATTTGAAATCAAATTTTGAATTATCAAAATTTTCTCAAAATTTTCTAACTCCCTAAATTTCCGAAAAATTTCGCCAGCGTCTCCTTTGCGCGGCTAGCTCGGTGCAACCACAAAATGCCTCTACGGGCCCCCAAATTACAAAAGAAAACAAAAGGCTAAGTGGCTAGACAAGGAAGTCATCAATTTTCATACAGAAATTTAACCACATACCTTTTCCGAGCAAATTTCAATTTATCTTCTGAAATCAAAAATCAATTTTCCTTTTGCCTTTTTAAACACATGTGTCCTATTCAGCAATAATATCCAATTACAACATTCAAAATCGCTTTACACATTTCTTTACAAAAAATTTCATATCTATTTCATTCGCATTCGTACAATGCACATATATCATTCGTACGCAATACCAAATTCGATCGCTCACTCGATCACACAATTTCACTTCCGAACTAGTATCGTCTACCCGACTTCCTAGTGCGGACTCAGATCTGGTTTCTTGATCATAAACCGTCGTTCTCCTTGCATAGCCGTAAACTATGATAGAGAATTTCCAGAATCAATCAAAATTCATATCCAGGGTTCGCCGTCGAAAATCGAGTGAAAAATCCTAACTCGGATCGGTATAATTACCTCGAAATTCTGTGCTCGAATCCGGATCAAATCACTTTGCGAATAAAATAATATATGTACATCCTACGTATTAATTTCAATTGATTATTAACTATATCAATTCTCTTTTATTCACATTCATTTGATTTCTATTTACTTATTCATAATTTCCCTTTTCACAACTTTCGGTTTTAACCTTCATTCAATTGTTCACTCAGTATATTCCCAATACCAATTTACATGAGAACTTCATTCTTCATTTCTTAAGTTCAATATAAATATTTCTTATATTTATTTTTACTACTTCACCACTGAAGTGTATACTCCAATTGAGTTCCAATTCCATATAAAATCAATTTGCTTCAATTTATTAGTTATTTTCAAATCTAAATACTTTCTCCAAATTTTCATTCAGATTTGCATTTTCAATTTTGCTTGAATTCAATTTGTCCTCAAACTTTGAATATTGAATTTTATTCACCTTATCTCAACCCATATTTAATTAACCATTTCCTTTTATTAGTTTCACTTACTAATTTATTTAAAATCTCAAATAAAAGTTTATTTGCAAACTTTTTCTTCCTTCAGTTTCTTTGAACAATTTCTTCGATTTCACCTTACTTCACATACACAATTTTAAATTAGATTTCAATATTCAGTTTCAATTCTATTTGCTTACAAATTTTAAATCATTTGTCGTTAGTGAAAATTTTAAAAAAAAATTCTAACTCCCAAAATTTTCGGAAAATTTTGGTAGTCTCCTTTGTACGGAGGAGCTTTTGCAATTTGACAAGAGATATAAATATATATACATCGACCCACACGGTCGGAAAACAAGAAAACAAACAATAGTTCATATTTCCTATTTTTTTATTACGTAGGCGTACCTTATTTAGCATTTTTAAGCAAGCGGCTTATTTATTTAGCATTTTGCGCGATCAAAACCCACCAAACGGCTTCCCTGTACCTGTACTAACTCAATTCAAACATGTAAGTTCCAAATATATGCAATTTAGAACATTTCACTTTCGTTTACAAAGCTAATACATGAATTCTATAAACAATGCATGTTATATAGTTTTCATAGGCACATATAAGGTTTTCGAAACCTATTTCAATTGCATATTAGCATAATTTTCATTCAAAACCATTTTATTTAGGCTCGACAACATTCCTTGCTTGTATATTAATAACCATTTCCAAATTAATTCAACTCAGACTTTATTTAATGGACTTTTATTTTCACTGAAGTCAAGCTTCCATAAATTTAAACTTAAGTTAATTTACTCCAAATCATTCCAATTTCATAACTTAAGTTCATTCTCATTATCCATTTTAAATTTTAATTCATATTCTCAATTTATTTCTAAACTTATTTTATTAATAACAAGACCAATTAATTTTATTTATGTCACCATTTTACCCAATTTACTAACAATTTCCAAATTCACTTTCATTTAACTATTCTCCAAGTTAAATTTTATTCTAAACAAATTTCAAGTTTTTATAAGTTTTTCAAACCCATTTATTATTCCATAAACATTTTTAATTAACTTCCATAGTTTTAAGCAATTTCTCAACATTTCAAAATCACCTTTGAAATCAATTATATCCAAAATCCTTTGGTATAACCAACTATTTCTTTGAATTTCAAAACCAAAACCCAGTTTTGCAAACAAACACCAATCCAAAACATCCAGGTAGCAATCCCTCTCTTGGAAACTCGAAAATGAACACCGATGATGTCGCGATCATCATCGGAATTATTTTCCAGCGACCGAAAAGAGTTTAGTGCTTGTATCTCTTCAAAAACATTTTCTTCAAATATTTTTAATTCCAAATCTCACCAGATTTCATATCCAATTCAAAATATCTCTAAAATAATACTATTGTTTCTCCAAAACTTTTTGAAAACCATTTTCAAACCCAAAGGAATTTAAATTTTTCCCAAAACTCCAAATTCCAAATCCATCCAATTCATATTCAAACATTATCATGGGATTTTCATCTCGATTTATTTTCAAATATTTCTCTGGAATCTTATTTCAAATGATAAATCACATTTATAGTTTACATTTACATATCTCATTTGTATATGAATTTATTTCTTAGCTTTTAGTTATGATTTCAATTACTCATTCAGATTTTACACAACTATGATAATAATTTGATATTATCATTCCTAACAATCAAGCAATCACATATATAACTGTAATAATTTACGGAAAATTAATTCTTTCATATACTAAAATAATTTGGGTAAAATTATTTCATTTACCCTATTTTAAAACAATACTGTGTCGAATTGTTCTATTCAAGTGTTTATAAATCCCTATCAGTAACGTTAATTACTCGTATTGACCAGAATCCATAAACTACTCAACAAACCAATCAACACAATATAAAACCATTTGATATTCACTAACAAATACGCGCTCATATCAATTAATACCCTCAAACTCATTCTAGAGTACTATGGACTCTATTCTATGAGTAATCCCCACCAAAGCCAAGGTTCTCGCTTAACCTTCTGCTCTGATACCAACTGTGATGACCCTATTTTCCATACCCGAAAAATCGAACCATCAGGATTAGAAGAAGAAGAAGAAAGTAGAAGAAAAGAAAACAACACAACAGAATCTCACATCGCAGCGGAATAAGATATAATAGATAATAACTGATCTTTACAGAAAGGAACTATATCTGTTTATACATACATCATCAGAATACAACATTAGAGTACAATACAACGAACATCACAATTTAGGACAGTTATAATAACTTGTCCTCACAAGATGACTATACCACTTATGATACACAGCAGAATACAACAAATACAGGTGATACGTCTCGCCATCCAGCTCGTCTCCTGAGCTCCACAACATCCTATCCTATATCTGTAATACTCGGCATGACCCGAGCATTATAATAAAATAACACCCGAGTCAGTCTGGAAAACCAGCGTGAGAAACACACTCAATAGGATTATTAAAGTTTTCCAAACACTTTGAAATCAAAAGCATCTCGTAAGACCATGCCACAAATAAACATGTCGGGTTTTTACCTTACGATAGCCAAAACATTTTCTTATCAAATCCGTCTGATATTATAATAATGTCTATAGAAAATAAGATAGAATCTAGATGAAATGCTTGCATCCCACGTTTCAGCAATAGTTGGGCACAATCAAAACCGTAAAAGCACGTAGGGAGAATGGATTTCCAACTAATGACTAGGCAATGGGGTACCACCTGTCACAGTACGTGGCCTAGATCAACGTACCGAGGATCACTCCCAATCCCCTGCAACACAAGACTAGGACTACCCCTTACTGGATAATCCCGAGTATGATCACCCCGTGGTTGGGATCAGCAACCGCCCACTAAGCCGAAATAAAAAGGAACATCTAGACAAGGATGACCTCACCCTAATGGGTGCGACCCACTTAGCCTTGCTGCATAACCCCTAATTTTCAGTCATTCCCGGTTGATGAGGCTCGAGGCTAAGCGTTACCTTTTTATAACATTTCACTTAGAATGCCCACCGTCCACCTGACGATGTTCCGAAAGCATTCATCCATACAAATCCGTTCCGGGTTCGAACGGAACCGAAGGCACTACTCCTACTACATCCATTTTGGAATCATCCTCAGGATTAGTAGCGACTAGCCCTTGCACTTCACTGCTCCATCTTCGACTCCAAACTCGTTTTCACCACGAAAAAGAACAAACCGGATCAAAGTGGTTTTCGGAAAATAAATCCCGATCCCGGTCTCTTCAAAACGATCAGCGCATTGGCCAATATTGATGGTCGGTTATTTAACTATCAATAAACATTCACAAACATCCATCAAACAATAAATAATTTTAAAAATTATTTATTTACCTCACAAATACCTTCACAAGATATATTTCCATTTTCAACCCCTTTGAAAACGGTTTCAAAAACCACTTTTCTCTCACATCTTTAAAAATGAATCACTATTTATTTTTGAAACTAATTTACCCATTCCTTTAATAAATTCCCACCGTGAATTTATTCTTCCAAATATCCACTGATATATATTATTTCACCTTTATAAACCCAGTTTATAAATTTCTTAGCCCCATCTTCCTTTAAAATTCCAATTTCCAAACGCTTAAATCAATTTTCAAATTGATTTCCAATTTACTTCACTTTGAAATAAATTCCTTTTGTTACTCTATTTATTTCAAAATCCATTAACTTCAGATTTTCTTTCTTTATTATGATTTAAAATCTTTTAAACTGAAAATATAAATTTTAGATTTTCGAAAATCCTTCTTTATCCCTTTAAATAAATTCAAACCTTGAATTTTTAAAATAAATTCTTTTATTCCCTTAAATAATATCACTTAGGTTTAAAAATTTAATATTTCCCCTTTTATTCAAAATCTCCTTTCCCATACTCGGAATTTATTTAACAGAATTTAAAAATCACTTTTATCCTTTCCTAATTCATTCTTTAATTTATTTAAATTCTCTATAATTATTTACCTAAAAATTTACTCTTTTATTTCTTTCCAAAAATCCAATCTATATATTTGGTAACACAGTATACCCAAATATATTCAATCAAACCATAGCATCCATCATCTCCAATTATCAATATAATTCATCATAGAATACCAAATAATCATATCATAGAATTCTTAGAACAATCTAAATAATTTTGAGGAATCCAGTTGAATCCCTACAACCTATTTCCTTGCAACCAAAGAAGTTAGCACAATACCAATTCCACTTCGAGGTGGAATATCGCGGTATATGGGTATAAATAATATCATCCGCTATTATGCGGCGCATAGGGTCTCATCCGCTATATAATGCGGGAAATCAATCACTCCAATATATACTACTATTATATATATAATATCACATCCAATCAATCCAATCATTCACCAAATATTTAAGATTAACCATTTAAATTTAAATAATATTCCAGATGAGTGAGATTAACTCACCTTTGATTTTTATTTGCAATCCACTTCATTATCGCCTTGGTTTTCCGGTTTTGACCTTGAATAAGCAATTTATATGATTTATTAATATTCGAAATAAAATCGAACCATTAAGTACCATTTAATAATTCAATTGACTAATGATTTAAATTTGAACTAATTCTTCTTTAAATAATCTCCTAGTAACTAAAAAATTTTGATCTAATTAAACAATACATCTCCATTATTATAAAGTTAACCGGTACATGAAAATAGGTATATATTTTCTTTTCTGGCCAAAACATTAATTTTATAACAGCGTATATATACCATAATCACTATTTAGCAATTTTTTTAAAATTAACTGTAAGTTAAATATTTGTATATATCTATATATTTCTATAAACATTTATACTTCACTGTTTATTCTAAACAAACTGTAAATTTTCAAATATATATACATGTTTATTGAATCGAATTTCAAATTTGAGAAATAAATTCGAATACCTCACCTTCACACGTACACGCGACTCGAACTCGCCACCATCACTCGACACCTCGCTGCTTCCTGTCGATGAACCCAACCTCGCCGCGATCGATCGCGAACCCTCACCACCCACGAACTCATGGCATCGATATCCCCATATGCGCGTAGTCGCCGACTTCCCCTCCTCGACTCGTGATGACCACAAACCTCCAACCCATGATGTCGTCACCCGATATCGCACTTTCCTTCAACTCGCATTGATGAACTCCCAGATCCCTTCAAATCTCGAACAAGCTTGCGATAATAGGAAGGGCAGCTCAGCTACCCTTGTTTTGAATTGAAATCGATTCGATTTTTTGTCCAGGTGAATTTACACGGCCATGTTTTGAAATTCAGTTTGGAAAAAAAAGGAGAACGCGATTTTATTTATTTCTTTCGAACGGATTCACTTTCGATTTGATTCATTCCCACTTATCTTCATTCGAATGCAGAGAGGAGGGAGGGTGATTTGAGTATCTGAGAGGAGGATGGGCACGCGATATATAAAATATATTTATCCTATTTTTTCTGTTTTTCAATTGATTTGAAACCCGGAAAGAAGGAGACGTGATTTTGATTTTTCTTTTGACCGGTTGCGTGAGGAAGATGTCTTGCTACAGTAACACGAAGTGAATAGAAATACAGTTGATGCGAAGGAATTTCAACTGATGTTTGACCAGGATATAAATATATATTAATTCAAATTCAAATCCAAATTGACTCGATAACCGTAACTTAAAATCTTTACCTCCTATTGAGGCATGCCGCCAGGCGTTCCTAATGTTATGTCGCTATCCCGAATGTAATGGAAAAGGTTTCGAGTCCTAATTCGATCGTATGGAGAAGATAGCTTTTTGAATCTGGTTATTATATTGAATTCGATATAAATTTCAGCGCGTTTATATGTCGTACGCTCACACAACAACTCCAATCACTACGAAACTTGAAATCTGATAATAATACAATTTTATGGATCCAATGAAACTGGATTCATCGAATTCTGAGACTGTTCCTCGGAAGGCTATTTTTAAATATCAATTTAAACAATATATTTTCAAAAATGAACAAAACACTTTTAAATTCAATTGTAATAGTTCTATCACCTTCAGTATTATCAATATGAATTTTATAAGCCTTCAAATTATTTTTAACAGGTCTAAAACTCCAGATTCAATAATTTACCCAATTTCAGTTTATTAAATCCAATAACTTAATTGCTAAATAAATAATAGTATTTGAAATTCAAGTTAAACTACCTTTCAAGTATTTAAAGTCAATTAAATATTTCAATTTCAAATTCTCAAAAATTCCGGGTCGTCGCAATTCAGGAGATCATTTAATTCATTGTAGGCAGCAGTTTTTAATGCAAACTTAGGCAATTGATCATGAAACCGTATATTAGTTGGTAAACAATAATAAATGGGTATTTAAATTTCTTGGTCGGTTGAAAATGTGTAATGCCCAAATAAAAGAGAGGAGAATGAGAAAGAATTGAAATAATTACTAATAATAGGTGGTTTATGTTTTATTCTATAACAACCCGCCCTGGAACCGCCTTAAATTTCTGGTATCCTTAAAATAGTCTCAAGATTGTAAGTATGAAAGAAGGAGCAATCGACAAGAATTTAAAAGCTTGCGAGAACATTGAAAAGGATGACCTTTCGACAAAGTCGAAAGTTAGCTATGGACAAAGACAAACTTCCGATGAAGTCAAAAGGAAGTTTTTGGCAAAGACAACCTTTCAACGAAGTCGAAAGGTAGCTTCCGACAAAGATAGACGAAACCCAGGCTTCCATGGAGGTCAAAAGGGCTCAAGACTACCCTTTCAACCCAGATTCAGACCCTTCGCCTTGATTGGACCTTTCGACGAAGTCAATGCACCCTTTCGACCAAGTTCAACTTAGCCTCCTATACATAATTCCACATCTCAACCTTTCGACTAAGGCGAAAGGGACTTTTCGACTAAGTCGAAAGAATGGAAGCGAAAGGTATCCTTCGACTAAGTCTAAAGGGTGATGGCAAAAGGGGAGGATTGATTTGAACAAAAGGGCTTTCGAAGGCATTGGAAGACATGCCAGCAAAAAATTCAGAGATCACCAATCTGGCTAAGGCTTCCTTTCGAAGCAATTAGTTCTGAAGCAGTTAAACCCTTCGAAGGGGTCATTCAACTAGATAGCTCAATTTAGTTCCAAGCAGTACTTTCGAGTCAATCAGAAACAGTGCTTTGCATATGTTAAAGAAATAAGCTATTAAAAATATCGAAAGCATTGTAACAAAGACATTGGGAATGATGCTTTCGACGGAGTCAATAGGGATTTTACAACTATTGGAATATGTACCATCAATAGAGTCGAAAGAGGGTTTCGTGCACATCAAAGAGAGTGGCTTTCGACAGAGTCGAAAGGTGTTCCTTAACCATCAAAGGAGGTCCATGAAAGAAATCAAGGCCTTTCGCAAAAGCTCTATCCACATATCCTTGGTATATGAAGGCACCAAAGACAAACAGTAACCATGCGACACCAACAAAGACGTGAATAGTGTTGAAGATATCATCATACATTATCAAGATAGCATGCCATCAAATTTATGAAGAATCAGTCATAATTCATGATTATTGAAGCTACGTCACATCCAAGTTATAACATGTAGAAAATAAAGCAAAGAGGAATAAATTAGAGCCATCCACAAACCAAATTCAATGGGGATTAGCCTACTTTCCTTCACAAAGTTCTCAATGTCTTCACACTCCATCACAACTCTTATGGAGCTATTAGTCCCATATCGCATATTAAAGCAAGCATCTACATCCTAACTCTATAAATATAGATGTATTCCCTCATAAAAGGTGACTTGAATTTCATTTTCTCTACAATAGCTCATCTTGTAATAAACAAATATTTGAATAAAGAGGATGGCTTGGGCATATTCATTTTTTGCTTATTTTATTATTTGAATCCACTTGTTCAAATTCAAATGGTTTTGTAATTTATTACAAACCCCGAGGGAATTTGTTGAATTTCTACAAATTGGCTCTAATACACACTAGCTTGGGGTGAACCATATTTTTGGTTAACATTTTCGACCTAGAAAAGGCCCATCGAAACTTAGATTCATTCTAAAGGAAGCTGTTGGTAGTAAAAAGAAAATAATAGTATATAGCCATAACTAAACTTTCAGAACTCATTGTGGATGGAACAAAATATAATAACAAAGTGTACCCAATTATTTCAAAACCATAAAAATGCCATAATACAAAATTCCATAAAAACCATAACATAATATTTGTTACATGGGTACACATAAAAGCAAGTAATAATAAAAAATAATACCATAAGCCAAGCTTCTCCATCTCTATGCATCGTCACCGCCATCACTCCGTCCTTAACCTGTGTTGTAATGAGGAGGGAGTTTGAACAAAAAGTGTCTGGTAAATAAACACCTCAAGTCTTACCTTTTTAGTACTTAGGCAGTATATTTCAAAATAAGAATATGTCTATGAATATAAAACCATTAAAATCATTTAATACTTCTTTATAAGGAAAGGAGGCGGGTCCAACCACTTAATACCTTCCATTCCAGAAGTAGATCCCATATACTAATCATACGTCATAAATAGCTTATAATGTAAGAGACGGTACCCAAGCCACTTAATACTTTCCAGTGGAAAATAGGCAGACCCCGTCATTTAAGGCCTATTTTTGGAAGCGTGCTCTTCAATGGTACTATCTAGCTGACATCATATGGAATCTCATAGGCCACTTAATACATCCAAGTGGAAAATAGGCAGACTCCGTAATTTAAGGCCTAATTCCAGAAGTAGACCCCTGTAGAGATACCACATAGCGTAACCCATTAACCATTTAATACTTCATCCGGGGAAAAAGGCAGGTCCAACCACTTAATACCTCAAACCCCTATATAGGCTCTTCGTCTTATGGACCATACCTATAATGACGTCTTACATTAGTCCTCTATTCATAGGAACTGGTAGCCAAATTAGATGGATAGATTTCCCCTACGGAATTTGGAACTAGCCTCACGTCATTACAAATATATATCATAAGGATATCTCACATCAACAAAAGTGTACACAACTGCTAGTATCCTCAAAGTGAAGGGCAAACTTCTATCATGTAACTCTACTGACCTCGCATCCCCATGACTTAGCCATAAATCAATTACTCTCCATGTAAATATATACACTCATCTCACCATTTCATAAATGAGGCCTTATAAGGAATCTGCCTTATTATGCCTTAAAATAATAATTAGGCTATATAAGCATTTCCTCTTATTTTCGCCTCAAAATCAATTACCTTCCTAATGGGGGAAATAAATGTAAATAAATGCCTAATTAACTATGCCATATACGTAATAGTTATATGTTAATTACGTAAATGGAAATAAATAAATATTCGTGCTTAATAAGTTATAAACGCACAGATTTTATTCCCTAAACTAGCATTAAATGTCAATTCTCTAAGAAATAGTATTACAAGTCTTTTTTCTTCAATTTCCCAAGATTTCATGGAATTCAAATGTCCAAAACAGGGAATAAATATTCGTAATCAAAACTGCAATAACAGACTCGTAAATAAACTAGAAACACAATCTATTACACCAATTCAATGGAATATCTTAAACAATAAGAAATGCAATCTAAACCCCATATTCTATTCAATTCCACTTTTGACAAAGCAATAGATATGAACAAGTAGTGTAAACTACGAATAGAGTTCATAATCTAAACCCCTTATTTTATTGAAAGATCACAATTTGACCCAAAGAAGAAGGAGAAGTGGAATAGACTATGAAATTATCAAAATTTGCATAAACGAAACATATTCCATCGAATTAATGTAAAAAATTGGGAATCTCAACATAGAATTGACATATCGGGAAAAATGGAATTTTGGGGGATTTTATCTATCATATTTTCAAAATCCCAAAATCCCTAAGGCATACTCAAATCCAAAATAGATACATTAAACAATTGCTGAAAAGAAATACTGTGATTTCCACTCACAAATTAGCCTTGGCTTTACTCAAATGGATTTGTAGCCTTCTGATCTCATCCAAAATCTCTCTCTTTTGATACACACACACACACAATAGGAAAGCGGTGTGTGTGTGTGTGTCTATATATATATATATATTCATTCGATTCAGAATAATGGGAGAATAATGGGAGAAGAATAGATTGGAGGAAGGAACAAGTTAAATTCTTACCTGAATTTTCTATGGAGTTTTGAATCTTATTAGAGAGATTGCAATTGCAGAGTTCTGTCGTATTCCCCAAAATAATAAGAATAAAAGTGGAGAGGATAGGGTTCTATTTATAGGAGTTGAAACGCACCAAAACCGTAGGATGGAAGTAGGTAGGAAATGGATAAATCCGGAGTGCACAACCGAATAGAACATAACATAAAACCCTAGTCTCCACTGGCAACTATCGTTGCCAAGCGGTCGACCACCCTTGGGTGACCGGTCACCTTTAGGCGCCTAGTCGACCACTACATTCGACCAGTTGACCGATTCAAGTCGATCGCTCTTTTATTTAGGGGCGTTTATTTTTGTTTCCATTGCCATATTGTTTTATTCCCTAATTAACTTTTTATCATTAAGCGTTAATTAAATGTTTACTTAGCCCTCAAGCTAATTTTTGAAATTTAAATCCTAAATTTGATTTCTCATTTGAATTTGAATTCAAACTAAATTAATTTAAATCTGAGAACTTCAAATGCTCATAACTTCTTTGTTTGAGCTCTGTTTTCAGCATTTTATATATGGTAACAGATCTGAATTTCACCACAAAGCAACATAATAACTTTCGTGGTCAAATTTAAACTTTTATAAAATTTCCATATTCAACCTTATCATATTTAATTCAATTTAATCCATTTAATTATGATTCATTTTACGGGGTGTTACATTCTTCCCCCTTAAAAAGGATTTCGTCCCGAATCTTTCAAGGGGCGAACAACGCAATGCGCAATAACATTCACGTTTTACGACCAAGTTATCTACACAACCATCTACTCAACCGATAGCGCAACGTGATTATGTACTCCAGACATACTAAAATATGCTCAATCATAGTCAATCCTAACGTGAGTGTGTAAGCATATCATGAAAGTATGTATGCAAATACCCTAAACATACATAAAAATTTCTACATGAGTGTAAAGTGGTTGTGAAAAGTGTTGCAACCATCTACTACCATCCGATCTAGCAACCACGATGTAACTAAAATCCTAATTTCGGAGAGAAAATTTTTCAAAGAAAGGTTTTGGATGAAGAGTCCTCATGCCTCCCTTCAGATTTTCCCACTATTGTACTCGAACCAATCTAATTCTTTATTGTGGAGCTTCAAAGTTATGTGCTCTACGATGCATGTAGCGGCACGGGACGGTATTGGCTCCATCTTAAAATCCCCCAATTGATTTGGCTCTACAACAATTGTTATGCTACGATGGTATTTCCTCAAATGTAAAAATGTCCATGGACTCCAGCAAACATAAAAGTTTTCTTGTTTTTCCCATATAGAGAAAAATGCCCAATAAATCTGATGCCTACTTTCCAACCATCCAAATCGTACGCTACCTAATCAATTCTGACTTTCCAAAGTCTCGCAATACAAAGTTGGTCCGCGTAGAATTTGTCGGTGGTTTTCCACCTATAATTTTATGATTTGCATGGCCTCCCAAAAAAAAGCTTTAAAGGTGCCATACTAATCGTCCATTGATGACTGTTAACGTAAAAATCGACGCTAACACCCCGGTGTGTGTATGAGTTATGTGAAAGCACCACCCGTTGGTACGGGAACGGAAATAAGCAGAAAATAGTAGAAAGTAAAGAGACAACAGTTTTATAGTTGTTCGGCTTAAGATTTAGCCTACGTCCACTTTAATCTCCTTTATTGATGATTCAATTACAACTCTTTACAATACACTTCGATTACAACACACTATAGACGAGTAGCTAGAATTTGTATGGATAAGAAGCTTTCGAATTCATGTTGAATGTGTTAGATCTTCTCTTGAAGTTCGTTGAGGCGTCTTCGGTGTTTGGAGTGCTTGAAGTGTTGGATGAGTCGAGAAAACCGCAGAGTATCGGCGCTCTAGAAATGAGCCAAAAGTCCCTTTCAAGTTGGAGCTAGTGCTATATTTATAGGAGAATTTTGGACATGCCTTAGGTCGTGGACGACCTAAGATAGGTCATAGGTCGCTAGCGACCTAAGAAAGTATGGGCCCCGACTTAACAGTTGCACTTGACCATTTGATCATATTAACAAGTCATAGGTCGTAGAAGGGTTAAGGTTAAGGAAGGTTGTAGGTCGTTGGCGACCTAGTGGGCATGGTTTGTGGTCTAACAGTTTTGCACTTGCTCTGTCTGAATGAATTGCTAAGTTATAGGTCGCGGGCGACCTTGGATAGGTCGTAGGTCGTGAGTGACCTAGGAGAGGTGCGGCATAGGAATTTGTCTGGGTTTATTTAGGTTGTGAGCGACCTAGGGAGTAGTTGCTAGAGCTTTAGGTCGTTGAACTGTTCCATCTTTAGGTCGCTGGAGCTATAGTCTGCTAGGTCATTTCATTTTTTAGGTCGTTATAACCTTTTGGTGTTAGGTCGCTAGACTCTTTAGGTCGCTAGACTCTTTCTGGAGTTAGGTCGCTTGCCTTTCGAACCAGTTAGGTCGCTTGACTTTAGGTCGTTAGCACTCTTAGGTTGTTAGCACTCTTAGGTCGTTTGTACTCTTAGGTCGTTAGCACTCTTAGGTCGTTAGTACTCTTAGGTCGTTAGTACTCTTAGGTCGTTAGTACTCTTAGGTCGCTGATAGCTTTAGGTTGTTAGGTCGCTCCATCCTTTAGGTCGTTAGGTCGCTCCAAAAGAGGAGTTAGCACTTGCCCCTCGAAGTGCAGGCCTATGTCATAGGTCGTGTGCTTTGATCTAACTCTGCTAGGTCGTTAGCGACCTAAACCATGTGATAACTTGCATGCCCATTCGCCTTCCTCTCTGTGCCCCATATAAACTGTTAGGTCGCTTCTTCCTCCTTACCTTACTGCTCCAATTTCCCGCTCTGCCATTGACAAATCTTCGAGCTTCCAAGGGCGAATTCAACCCATTTAGTCGTCGATTCATCTTTACCATCTTATCTCGTAAGTGAATTTGATCTCTTCCCCACCGTAATCACCGTTGAATCATGAATCCCCATTTTCCCACCTTAGTCCAATTCCACGTATCGTGCTACATTTTGAGTGATTGTTGCGATCGACTTTTGATCATTGTTTGATACGTTGTTGTTGTGATTCATGAAGGAACGAAAATGCGTTGAACCTACGATGGATCGGAGATGTACTGTGTTGTTTTCCGGGTGATTTGGTGATATGAAGGGATAATGAATTTCACGAAGAGGATGGTGGATTTCACCGTGTAGGTGATAATGGGTTATCGGGTTACAGTTTGACGAGATATTGCGTGGAGAGGAAGTTAGCGAGTTAGCAGATCTGAGCGACTTAGGAACCTGGCTGACCTAACAAACTAATCGACCTAACAAATTCTCGTGACCTAAGGATTCTTCAAATTTGCGACTTAATTTTTAGGTCGCGCTGGGATTCGATCGACCTAAGACTTAACAAATTTGTACATAAATTCCAAGCAGAGCGACTTAGCAAATTAACGACCTAACTTTCTTAAATGACTACAGAGCGACTTAACGAATTAATGACCTAACTTTTTGCGGCATAGGCTTTAAGTCACGGCCGAGTTAAGACTTAGACAAATTTGCATTATCTTGATACAAAGCCTTGAACCCTTTGATTTGCACAGTGCGACCTAAGGAAGCTCCAGCCTATGCTAGGTCGCTGGACGACCTAAGACTTGTAAAATTTGGGTAGAACTTGATTGAACTGCTTGGACTTGAATTGTTTGAACTTTGTTACAGATTATACTAATCTTTTAATCTAACAACCTGTTAAACATAACTTTTGCAGAAAACTAGGGCGAATATACTGCCATTGACTGCCCACGTCGAATGACAGATTAGTCGATAAAGAATAATCAACTTAAATGAACAATGTGAATGAAATGCTATGAATTAACAAGTTCAAGTGAAGTATTAAAACAAAGCTAAAATGACTAAAACTTATTTGCTTGCATCAACACTATACTTGGACTTGAAATAACAAGCCTTGAAACTCTATAATCGACACACGTCAACTAATTTGATTCCAGTTATATTTGCTTGTCATTTTACTAGTTTTACACAACACTTCACACTTTTAGGAAACGTGCACCTTCATATTTGAATATCCAGTTCCTTGTGTAGAATGACTTCTCAACAAGAAGAAACAAGACAAGCCGAGGAGAATTTTCCGATTGCTAACCCATTGATTGATCCTCCGGAAAGAACTTCGACCACCTTGAGCGACAAAGTTTTCAGTCAATTGTGTATCCAGTTCAGTATTTCTGAAGCAGACGCTTTGTTTCCTGGAGTAAACGATACTGCTGACAGGCCACCTCTTGGTTTTGTCGCAGTTAATCGTCAGATGTGCTTAAGTGGAGCTATTCCTCCCTTTAATGATTTTCTTCGACAGCTTCTTCTTCGATTGACTATCTCTCCATTCCAGCTACACCCCAATGGTTATGCCATCTTGATGGGGTTGTGTGTGCTGTCCAGGAGGACGCTTGACCGCCTTCCAAGTTTTGAAGAGATCTGTTACTTGTGCACATTCGCAAAGAATAAAGACCAACCTTCTATTATACTTGTGAGAGGTGCTAGAAACCGTAAATTGATTCTGGACTTGCCCGAGAGTGCACACGGGTTCTTAAGTCAATTCTTCTTTGTCCGCTGCCCCCCAGGATTCTATGCCGTTTGGAGAATCGGAAGTAAGATTGTTTATTTCCGCTCGCTCCATTTTTCCTAAATTTCTTGAAACTAGAATTGTCAAGTACTGAACTTCATTCTTTACTTTTGTAGCACTTCCTCCTCCGCTTCGAGATCCCAGCCATAAACCATCCTTAGAAACTTTAAGTGCTGTGGCTGCTGAAGAGAGAAGCGCCAGATTTTTGCTGAAAGACGAGTTTTTGCACCAGTTCGGACTTTTACACTCCTCTCGATCTACCCAGATTCATGAAGTGTCTAGTTCTGAGACTGAATTATTAGCTGCCCCCGGTTCTCAAACAGAGACATCAAATGCCCCAGTTTCTGCAGAAGAAACTGCATTGGGAGAACCTGCTGTAGAGGCTGCATTGGTGAAGTGTTCTACTTCTGTTGATATTGCGGGATCGTCTAGTAAATTTTCGCTTTCCCCGGTGATCGAAGAAGGAGTTGAAAAAGAAGACTCCGCTGAGCACGACGGTGGAGATACTTTTGATGATCTAAGCGACTTAATGATAACTTCACAAGAGCTCTTTAAGGATGACCCTATTACTACCAAAGTTATTTCTTCAGCAATTGAGGCGACATCCGCCTTGCAGCAAACTCCATCAACCCAAGAGTTAACGCCAGCTGCAAAAGTTGACGTTACCCCCTAGCCGAAGAGTGGTTTGTAGCTCGACGCGCATAGTTTACACGCCACACACACTTAGGAATATTTAGCAGTTACTCGCACTTAATTTCCTTTTCCTGGAGATTTCTAAATTTTATTTCTTTTTCATTTTCAGATTCTCCGATGGGGCGAACTGGCTCGTACTACGGCAATTTCCAACGCCATGGAAGCCGTGAAACTTATGATTATAGGCGCTATCTCACTGCCCCGAGGGAAACATATGAAGAAAGAGCTGCCAGAAAAGCTCATGAAAGACAAACTTATGAGGAGTGGCATAGAAGAAGGGATGATGACTCCCATAAAAGGAAATCCTATGATGATAAAGGGAAAAGCCATGTCGTTGGAGATCCCAGCAAGCGGACCCAGCTTAGCGACGCGTCTGCAATTTCTGAAAAGACTGCTGCTCCTACCTCTCTTGACATTCCCTCCGGTTCTCCTGCTCTTAAGAAATCTGACATTCAGACAATTATCAACAGGCCTCAGTATCAAGTCAAATATGCTCCACCAAAACTTCAAAGCCGATTCCCAAATTGGTGTTTAAAAGGGGTGCGCTTTGACTTAGATTTGGTTCCCATCGATAAGCAGGCCATGCTAAGGAATCTCGATGCTATTAAGCTTGACATTGAGAGAATGTCTGGATGGTAGAAACTGGTTGACGAGCTTCAAAGAGTTAATCGCATGAATCTCGAGGCCATGTTAACTATGGAGAATGATAAGTCGGAGTGGGATAAAATCTGTAAGCAGCATGATGCAGAAATGGCTAGCATTGCTGACGATAATGCAAGACTTGAGTCTGAAGTTAAGAAACTCAAGGAAGATCTTGCCACTTCTACCGCTTCGCATTCCCAAAAAGAAGAGGTTTTTCAAAAACAAGTGCGAGATGCCCATGCTGCTCAAAGAGATACTGAGACAAAACTTGAGGCAGAGCGGCATGTAATCGAAAAATACCGCAAAGATACCGCTCAGCTGCGGGAAACAGTTAACTCCCAAGACCTGGAGATTGCAGCGTTAAAAGCTCGACTTTCTAAAGTTGAAAAAGAGCGCGATGAGGCTGTTGCCGGCCAAGTTGCAGCCATCGCTGGAAAAGAAGCGGCTGAGCAGTCGCACGAGGCGACGAAGGCCAAAATTAGCTCTACTCTGTTTGATTTTTACATCCATAGCGTCTTGGGCGCGGGAGCCTCCCATTTCTGGGACCGACATATGAAATTACTTTGGCCGAAGTGTGGGAAGCGATAATTGACATGTTCGGAGGTGCTGGCTATGAAGAAGCAGATCTTGAGGCGACCTATTTGGATGATGAAGCACGTACCGCCCTTGCCAGGGGAAAAGAGCAGCTTGCCAGGGAGCGAGCCGAAGTGACAGGAGAAGAGCGTTTGGAGATAGCGACTTTAACCGACCCCGCTCATCTTCCGGCTTCGGTCGACCCTGATACTATTGGCTCTAGTTCTTATTCTCCACCTCCTACGAAAGCCGAAGTCAAAATCACGACTACTGAGCCTCCCACTGTTCAAGTCGAGGAGAAGGCCCAGGATGACATTGAAGCTGAAAATTTTGAAATCGATGTAATTAAGCCGACTTCTCCAGGTAACTTCGATGTTGATCCAGGTCAAGCGGATTACTTGCTTGCTTCACCTGAGTTTGATGAATTTCTCGCTTATTACTTAAGTCCTGATGATCTAATATCTTCTCTTTTTTCGGAGAATACTGATTTTAACTTCTTTTCTTCTGTAGCGGAAGCACCGAGCGTTGCGCAATCTTCTCCCCTTCCAGCTATTCCTCCTCCATCCCTTCAAGTCACTCCTGCATCTCAACCAGGGTCGCAGGAAGAGCAAATAAAAGCCCTTTGAGGCTTGGACGATCCACTTGCTTCTCAAGAGCAAAAGGTTGGGGAACTTGAAGAAGGCGAGAAGACTCCTGAGCCTTATGATGATGACACGAAGCTTTCTGAGCTAATCACTTCGGGAAGTGAGTCTTCTTCAAAGAAGAAGGGGAAGCGCACAATTATGAAGAAGAAGAAGAAAAGTGCTTCAACTGGTGAAGACAAAGTAGAAGAAGATCCGGCTACACCTTCTTCTCCTTCTTCCCCGACCCGTCCACGCCGGATTCCAAAACTAGTCATTAAGCTGGGCAAGAGCTCTAAAGGTGGTGGGAAGAAGGAGTAATGAGCTTGACTTTACGCTTCTTATTTTTCTTTTTGCTTTTTGCATGTATTGACCGGAGATTGTGCGGGTACCGGTCCCCGCTTGAAACCTGTGTATGTACAAAAACTTTATAGTATGGAATAAAATGGTTCTTTTTACTTGTACAATTTCTTGTCAGTATATGTGTGAATGCATTTATTCCTTGTTTTTTTTTGCACAAGTTTCCTTATTTACTTCATATGATACTGCAGTGAGCTCGTGGTATGATGCTCGAGCGTTGTTTTTATTAATTTAGCTATATTATGCCCCCATACCACGGCTTACTGCAATATTCTGTAAGACTTTGTTAATCCTCTTTTGTCCGCGACCTAAGACTTACGGCATAACGACTTAAAAAGGGCACCGACTCAATGGGTTACGACTTAAGGAAGCATACGACCTAAGCTACAGGTCCGACCTAACATGAGCCGACTTAAGTAGGTTACCGACTTAAGGAATGCTCCGAGTTAAGGAGGGTTCCGAGTTGAGGAATACTCCGACTTAAGGAATGCTCCGGGTTAAGGAATGCTCTGACCTAACAATGTACGAGTTAAAGTGGTCCGACTCAAAAAGCTACGACCTAAGAGTAGTTTGCGACCTAACTACTGAAGATGCTTGCGACCTAAAGCTACAGGAAACATTGCGACCTAGCAATGTTGCGACCCAGCAATGTTACGACCTAAAGCCATTTATAGTCCACAACTGATCTTAGGTCGCTTGCGACCTACGACCTAATTAAGGTCGTCCCCGACCTAAAAGCCTAACAACCTAAAGACTTCACGAGCTAAAAGCAAAGAAAGGAGCACGACTTATTCTAAGTCGTTCACGACCTAGCGACTTATAAGATATTGCGACCTTGTGATATCACTACCTAAATAGCTTGTTGCAAGCCTTCGCCTTTCAACCTACCTTAAGTCGAGACCGACCTACCACTTGTTCAAATGAAGCCAAGTGCACCTTCATCAGCTGATTTCTTAAGTTGCGGGCAGACTGCGACCTAGCTTAGGTCGTTCGCGACCTACGACCTAACTTAGGTCGTACGCGACCTAAGACTTGGCAAGAATTCTGCTCAGAAAATCAACTCCTATAAATAGAGCTCCAACTCCAACGAGCACGAGACTTTTGGCAAATCATTTCAGAAACGTCGTTACTTTGCCGAACTCTCAACTCATTCAACAATCGCAGATCTCCAAACAATCGAGACACTACAACAAGCTTCGAGAGAAACCTCTTACATCCAACACGGATTCATCGAGTTTTATCATCGAAGTTTGAGCTAGTAGTCGAGATTGTCTTTGTGATCAAATTGTATTGATTTCATAAGTGAATTGTATTGATTTGTAATCGGATTCAGTAATAAAGAGATTCAAAGTGGACGTAGGCTCGATCTCAAGCCGAACCACTATAAACTGCTGTCCTTTACTGCTTTACTGCTATTTTACTGCTTAATTTCTGTTCCTATCACACAGGTGGTGCTTTCACAATTCCATTACACACACCGGGTGTTAGCGTTCCTATTTCAGCGTTAACATTTTGGTGCTTTCATTGAGAATCCAACTCAGGAAGATTGTCATCATTGCCCCAAAGCAATTGGTAGAGAAAATCTCTTTCAAAACCAGAAGCTTATCTGAAAACATGGCTCCTGGAAGAAGAGGTAGACTTGTCAGATCCAGAAATGCTCATGAAGGAACTTCCGCTTCCCCAACAGTAGACCAAGCAACTCCTACCGTTGGAGTCACCCGGGCTGAATTGGATGACGCAGTTTCTGGATTATACCAACAAATTGAGGCTCAAAACGCTTTAATGATGGATAGATTAACTGCTTTGCTCGGGGCAAATCGCCAACCAGAAAACCATCAAACAACCTTTCCAGAAATGCCACCTTTCCAAGCTGAGGGTTCGATGCCGCAGCCAACTTATCGTGAACATGTGCCCGGGCAAGCTTCCGAGAGAAGGACTGATGCATGTCCGAAAATGTCTCTGAACAATAAAGGGTACCTGTCCGAAATGGTTAGCCGCATCATGAAAGAGAGCATGCAAAGGGAAGAGAATGAGAAGGACTGGGGATTTGCACCGAGCAGAACTCCGTTTACGGAAAGGATCCTGAAAGCGAAATTTCTAAGGAAATTTGCACCTCCTACTATCCAAGCCTAAAGGGGAACGAGTGACCCTAATCATTTCCTATACAAGTACGATTGGCATATGACCGGTGCAAGAGCGTCAGACGAGATTAAGTGTCGATACTTTCCAGTGTACTTGGAAGGTGTGGCCTTACTTTGGTTCACAAAGCTTCCAATTCGGTCAATAGATCAATTCTCCGACTTGACGCAAAAGTTTAAAGAACAGTTCAGATTGTATGCTTCAAAAGCCAAGGATATAATGTCATTGTCTAGTCTTGAACAAGCTCCCGGAGAATCAATCAAATCTTTCTTAAACCGTTTCAATATAGTTGTAGCCGAAGTGGATAATGTAGAACCGCGTATGATCCTGACCTACTTGGTGCGAGCCATCGATAAATCGAGTGAATTTGGAAAATGGCTAAAAATGAAGGAACCAAATTCCCTTGAGAAGTTTTATAAAAAGGCCGATGAATTCATGCGCCTGGAAAACCTTTCCGCCTCAACAAAAGTATTAGTTTCCAAGGACAACAATAATGAACTTGCTTCTAACAGAAGAAATTCTGAGAATCAGAAAAGGGAAAACGACGGAGGAATGAATTAGGGGAATGAGAAGAAACTCCGCCGCTTCGATCTTTCAGATTTTACTCCTTTAACTGATACACCAAGAAATATCTTTTTTGCAACAAAGGACGTTGTCAGGTATCCTAAGCCACCTGAGATGAAGAGAGGTGCAATGCGTAATGGAAAATTCTGCCAATTTCACAATCAACCTGGCCATGACACTGACCAATGTCGCCAATTAAAGGATGTGATTGAAGAATTGCTGAGGCAGGGTAAACTCCAACAATACGTTAAGAGAAGCGGAGTCGATCCAACCTCATCCACTCGGGATCAACAACATCCTACCCATCAATCTGATTCTCGCAACAACACTGCAGTGCAAGATTCAGAAAAGCTTGTCATTAATATTGTCATAGGAGGTCCACACCCAGCAGGCAGAAGTTGGGACGACTGCTAATTGTCCACAAAACTACAACTGGGGCATCTTTCACTTTCTCTGGCATATAAATCCAAAGCTGCAAATCTAGTGCAAATGGAAAATCAGTCCAGAGATTCTGAAACAACAATCACTAGCATCCATTTTTTACTTAACAGCATTGCTTAAATTTGTAAAAATGATAATGGATGTGTAACTTCTGCATTGTAAACCGTTGAGAAATCAGTGTGACTGAATAATGAAAAACTATGAATTCTGTGTTTTCTATTACAAAATGCCTGTTATATTTCGATATATAAATACTCTAAATGTATTGCTAAAATGTCGATCTAATATTGCGGGTCATTAAAGCGAAGCTCACCCATCGCAAAGCCAAGCGAGCCCTACAAATCATTTATTAAAGCAAATACCAAGCAACAAAAAATTCCATATTCAAATCCTATACAAGAAGAACTTCGCATAAAAAGTTGGCAACTCCATTGGGGCAAGCCTTCGTTAACCGGTTGTGATTGTCAATATGAACAGACATCCAACTAGGTAACTCGCGTTTGTCCAGTGAAGTTATTCAACAGTGAAGTCCATTTCTTCGGATAAGGCAATTTACTTGCAAAAGGGGAAGAAGATACGCTTGGAAATGATAATAAAAGATCGCTAATGAGCAGATGATGGAAGAACATGGCCAAGCAAACACGGAAGCAGCCAAAAGGAATTAAGCCTCTCAATAAAAGGGCCGGTAGAACCACCAAAGGGACACCTTCCCAAGCAGAAGGAACAGGGCCCTTGCTAACTGATCGTGATGCATCCGATCAGGCAGCTTGCGTCCGTCCCGTGGATCTACTCGCCCCTGAGACACAACCTTCCTGGCACACCAACCAACCAACGCTCCTTCTCAAAGGTCAACAAAGCCCTCTAACGAGGCACGCCAAAAAATGAAAGTACTTCTCTCAATCAAAAAAAGATTGGTGGAACCACCGGAGGGGCACCTTCCCAAGCTGAAGGAATAGGGCCCTTGTTAATTGATTGCGATCGTTTGTGCAAATGAGCATCCAATCAAGCAACTTGCGTCCGCCCCGTGGATCTACTCGACCATGAGAAAGTAACTTCCAGGCAATTACAAGACCTCTTCGGAGGCAAAAGCCCTCTTCGGAGGCACATTTCACCCGTGTAGAAGTGCAAAATGCTCCTCTTCGGAGGCCCACTTCACCAGAGATGAAATGCTAACAAGCCCTCTTCGGAGGCACATTTCACCCGTGTAGAAGTGCAAAATGCTCCTCTTCGGAGGCCCACTTCGCCAGAGATGAAATGCTAACAAGCCCTCTTTGGAGGCACATTTCACCAGTGTAGAAGTGCAAAATGCTCCTCTTCGGAGGCCCACTTCACCAGAGATGAAATGCAAAATTGCCTCTCTTCGGAGACCAAAATCGCTTCTCTTCGGAGAACAAAATTGCTTCTCTTCGGAGACCAAAATTGCTTCTCTTCGGAGACCAAAAACGCTTCTCTTCGGAGACCAAAAGACCTCTTTGGAGGCACACTTCACCATGCTTGAAAACCCGGACATAAGCCCTCTTCAGAGGCACAAAAACAAAGCCTTCTTCGGAAGCACTAAACAAATCAAAAATTTCTTCAGAAAGTTCACTTCACTGCATAGGAAAATTCACTTTTTAACAAATAAAAGTGATCATCCCCAAAAGTTGAAATGTTCTTCAGAAAGAAAGAGAAAGTAAAAACTTCTCTAAAGACTAGATATACTCTATTAAAAGCAGAAGGATTCTTCCCTTAAAAGTGGAGTAATTATTCTTTGAAATAAGAGTATTAGTCTTGAAAAAGCTAGGAATATTGCAATGCACTTACGGTATGGGGGCAGTACTATACAATTCAATTATATTAATAAAAGCAACATACCACAAGTTCATTGCAATATCACAAAAAATAGATGTGGAATAAATGCATTCCCAAACACAGACAAAAAAAAAGTTTGTACAGGTAAAAGGAATCGTTTATTCTACACTAAAAATGAGAAACAGATGCATTCTCACATACACAAGAATTTGTACAAGTAAAATAGCTATTTTATTCAATACTATAAAAAAAATTTACATTGTGCAGATCACAAAAAGAAGAGGAGACCGGTATCCGCACAACTTCCGGTCAATACATGCAAAAAGCAGAAAAGGCAAAATCAAGCTCATTTCTCCTTCTTCCCGCCTTTAGAGCTTTTAGCCGGCCTGATAATTAGCTTCGGAGGCCGTTGTGATTGAGTCGGAGAAGAAGGAGAAAGAGGCGCAACCAGATCAACTTCTGCTTCCTCTCCAGCGGCAGAAGAGCTTTTCTTGCCTTTCTTCGAAATTGCGCGTTTCCCCTTCCTTTTCGAGGAAGACTCACTACCGGGAGTAAAAAACTCTGAAAGCTTCGTGTCGTCGTCATAAGACTGCTCCGGAGTCTTCTCGCCTTCTTCAAGTTCCCCTGTTTTTGGCTCTTGTGAAACAACCGGATCGTCCAAGTCTTTAAGAGCATCAATTTTCTCTTCTTGCGATCCTGGTTGAGAAGCTGGAAGAGGAGTAACTTGAGAAGGAGGAGGAACGGCAGCTGAAGAAGGAGAAGCTGGCGCAACTTTCGGTGCTTCCGCTACAGAAGAAAAGAAGTTAAAATCAGTATTCTCCAAGTTAAGAGAAGATATTGGTTCGTTCAGGCTTAAGTAATAAGTGAGAAGTTCATCAAGCTCAGTCAAATCTAATAAGTAGTTCACTGGAGATGGGTCGACGTCAAAGTTACCTAGAGAAGTCGGTTTGACGAAATGATTCTCAAATTTCTGAGCTTTAAAGTCTTCCATAGCCTCTTCCTCTGTGGGAGTGGTCACAGTTTCTTGGTCAACTTTAGCCGGAGGCAAAGAGTGAGAGCTAGAGCCTGCAACATCCACATGAACTGAAGTCAAAATATGAACAGGGGCAACCGGAAGTATTTCTTTCTCAGGAAGCTTCTCTCTCGTTGCTTCGGCTCGCGTTCGGGTACGTTGCTCTTTTCCTTTGGCAAGGGCAGCGCGGGCGCTCTCATCTAAGTAGGAAGCTCGAAGATCTGCTTCAGCATAACCGGCACCGCCGAACATGTCAATGATTGCCTCCCATACTTCAGCTTAAGTAACTTCATAATCCGGTCCCAAGAATGAAAGGCTCCCACGCCCCAAGACGCAATGGATATAAAAGTCAAATAAAGTCGTGTCAATGGTGGCTCTGGTTGCCTCATGGGATTCTTCAGCTGCAGCTTTACCAGTGAGAGCTTCATCACGCTCTCTTTCAGCCTTCAATAACTGAGATTGTAGTCTTATAATCTCCAAGTCTTGGGAGCTGACTTTCTCCTGAAGTTGAGCCGCGTCATCACGATATTTCCTGGTAACATGCTGCTCTGCTTCCAGATTCACTTCAGCATCCCGCTGAGCAGCATGAGCATTTCGAACCTGCCGTTGGAGCATCTCTTTCTTTTGTGAAAAAGAAGTGGAAGAAGTAGCAAGTTCGTTCTTGAGTCTTTCAACTTCAGCCTCAAGCTTCTCATAACCATCGGAGATGCTCTTCATTTCGGCGTCGTGCTGTTTGCAAATTTTATCCCATTCTGATTTATCGTTCTCCATGGTCATCATCGCCTCAAGTTTCATGTGGTTGACCCTTTGAAGTTCATCGACCAGCTTCTGCCATCCAGACATTCTTTCAATGACAAGCTTGACAGCATCGTGATTTCTCAGCATGGCTTGTTTGTCGATTGGTACCAAATCCAAATCAAAACGCACTCCTTTCAGACACCAATTCGGAAATCGGCTCTGGAGTGTGGGAGGACCATCTCCAGCTTGGTACTGAGGCCTATTAATGATTGCCTGGATGTCAGACTTCTTAAATACAGGAGAACCGGAAGAAGCATCAGGAGGAATAGAAGCGTCAGTCTTTTCCGGAATTGCAGATGCGTCCTTTTCACCAAGTTTGGTCCGCTTGCTAGAATCATCAGCCATACGACTCTTCCCTTTGTCGTCAGAAGATTTCCTTTTATGAGAATCGTCACTTCTACGGGAAGAGTCGTATCGCTCGTCTCTATTCCCATAATGCTGTTCATCTTCTATTCTGCGGCGCTCCTTATAATCCCATCTCTTTCGAGCTTTTCGAGAGGCCCTTTCTTCGTCGGTCTCCTGACGAGAAGGAAGATAACGCCTAAAGTCATAAGCATCGCGACTTCCATGACGCTGAAATTTGTCATAATACGATCCACTTCGCCCCATCAGAGAACCTGAAATTGAAGAAGAGACAAGTCTTAGAAATCTTCGAATTGAAGAAGCTAAGTGCATATAAGTGCCAAAAAATCCTAAGTGTATGTGATGTGCAAACTACGCGCGTCAGACTACAAACCACTTTTGGGTGTGGAAATGGCAATAACTTGTGTGGGGGGTGTTGTAGTTTGTTGCAAAAAAGAGGTTGCTTCAACAACAGGAGATATCGCTTTTGAAGAATCGTCCTTAAAAAGCTCTTGAGAAGTTATCATTATATCGCTCAAGTTATCGAAGGTGTCATCGCCGCGATACCCAGCGGAACTCTCTTTTTCAACTTCCACATCGGCTGACTTTTCAAAAATTCGAGGATTCTCTTCCTCTTCAAAAATTGGTGCAAGTGCCGGCTTGCTGGATGATCCCGCAACATCGATAGAGGTAGAACACTTTACTAATGCAATGTCTACAGTTGGCTCCTTTGGAACCATCTCTTCCGTTGAAGCTAGGGCATCTGCTGTTTGTGCTGAAGAATTAGAAACTTCACGGGGTTGAATAGAGCGGGAAGAGTCTAAAAGCCCGAAGTGATGTAGAAATTCGTCTGTCAATAAAAATTGAATAGTCCTCTCCTCAATTGGCACTGCCATAAGCCTCTCAAAAGTCGGTTTATGACCGGGATCTCTAGAAGGAGGAGGAAGTGCTGAAAAGAAAATGGGCAAAGTTAACATTTGACAACTCGAACTTTGGAATGTTTGAAAGAACATAAGAAACAGAGACGAGTGATCTTACTTCCAACTCTCCAGATAGTGTAAAATCCCGGAGGGCAGTGAACATAGAAAAACTGGCTTAGAAAACTGTGAACACTGTCGCGGAGACCAATGATCAACTTACGGTTCCTGGCACTCCTCACAAGTGTGATAGAGGGATGGTCTTTGTTCTTTGCAAATGTGCACAAGAAGCGAATTTCTGCAAAACTGGGAAAACGGTCTAGCATTCTCCTAAAAAGCACACACAATCCCAGTACGATGGCGAAGCCATTAGGGTGTAGTTGAAAAGGGGAGATAGATAGTCGGAGGAGAAGTTCTCGAAGACAGTCGTTAAAGGGCGGAATAGCTTCACTCAAGCACATCTGACAATTAACTGCGACAAAACCGAGAGGTGGCCAGTCAGCAGTATCATTTATTCCAGGGAACAAAGCATCAGCTTCGGCAATGCCAAACTGGATGCATAATTGACGAAAAACTTTACGGCTCAGAGTGGTAGGAGTCCTTTCCGGAGGATCGTTCAATGGAGTAGCAATTGGAAAAGCTTCTCCAGCTGGTTCCAAGTCTTCTTGTTGAGATGTCATTCTACACAATCAGCTGAATGTTCAAAAGTGAAGGTGCACGTTTCCTAAAAGTGTGAAGTGCTGTGCAAAACTAATGAAAATAAAAAAGCAAGTATAACTGGAACTAAACTAACTGACAATCAGTCGATTACAAGATTTCAGAACTTGTTAATGCTCAAGTGCAGTGTTAATGCAGACAAATCAGTTTCAGTTGACTATTACGATTTTGCTTTAATACTTCACTTGAATTGGTTATTGTATAGCATTGCACTCATACAGTTCATTTAATTTAATTTTTTCTTTATCAACTAATCTGTCATTCGATGCGGGCGGTCAGTGGCAGTATATTCGTCCCAGTATTCTGTGAATGTTGTATTAAGCAGGTTGTTAGCTTTTAACAGTTCATAATTCAGCAGTTCAAAGTCCATGCAAAGCTTAAAAGTGTCAAGTGTTAAGTCGCCGATAACTCAAGTGCTAACTCGGCGATGACCTAAGAAAGATTTCCTATGTGTTAAGTTAAGTCGTTGGTTCTCTAATTCTTTGAGTCATTAGCCATAACACATAGAGATATGAAGCTTCGGTTTAAAACAACACATCTGCTAACTCGTCCACGACCTAAGGGGCAAGCTACGAGTTAGGTTAAGCCATCAATCTATTAAGTCGTACTGCATAAGAAAGGTCTCAAGGCAGAATGAAAGATTGCGAAGTCTTAGGTCGTTACCGACCTACGACCTACATTAGGTCGTATATGACTTAGGACTTAAGTCTCGAGATTTCTATTCAGAATGCAAGGGCCTTAAGTCGTTCGTCTTCTCCCCAATACACCAATTTTCCTCCCTAACTCTTAACCCGTTAACCCAATAGCCTCACTGTCAATGGCGATCCTCATTCCATCACACCATTGGATCACCCAAAAAGCCAATTCGAATCACCTCAGATTTGCTGTGAATCCGATGTACTATTATCCTATCACAACTATAACATGGTTGATGGCAATTACAGGACAATCGAAGGGTTATTCACAATGAATCGCGGCGCCTAAAAACAAATCGAAGTCGAAAATTGGGAGGTTATCAATTCGACAATGGACATGGGTGAACAAAGATCGAATCGACTTACAAAGTATAACAGGAAGATGATCGGCGATTGGATGGTTGGAATTTATCTCTGAAAGCTCTAAATTGCGTCAATGGCTGATTCGAGAAGAAGAATAAGTGAGGAAGAGGGAGAATGGCTCAACTATTTATACACTGGAAGGTGAGTCGACCTGCACGGTGTACGACCTAAGGCGTATATTAAGTCGTCTCCGACCTAACCAAAGAGAGTTAAGAGAATCGAAGCATACGACCTATGGTTTAGGCATATACTTCGAGGGGCAAATGTTAATCCTCTTTTGTCCGCGACCTAAGACTTACGACATAACGACTTAAAAAGGCCACCGACTCAATGGGTTACGACTTAAGGAAGCATACGACCTAAGCTACAGGTCCGACCTAACATGAGCCGACTTAAGTAGGTTACCGACTTAAGGAATGCTCCGAGTTAAGGAGGGTTCCGAGTTGAGGAATACTCCGACTTAAGGAATGCTCCGGGTTAAGGAATGCTCCGACCTAACAGTGTACGAGTTAAAGTGGTCTGACTCAAAAAGCTACGACCTAAGAGTAGTTTGCGACCTAACTACTGAAGATGCTTGCGACCTAAAGCTACAGGAAACATTGCGACCTACCAATGTTGCGACCCAACAATGTTACGACCTAAAGCCATTTATTGTCCACAACTGATCTTAGTTCGCTTGCGACCTAAGACCTAATTAAGGTCATCCCCGACCTAAAAGCCTAACAACCTAAAGACTTCACGAGCTAAAAGCAAAGAAAAGAGCACGACTTATTCTAAGTCGTTCACGACCTAGCGACTTATAAGATATTGCGACCTAGTGATATCACTACCTAAATAGCTTGTTGCAAGCCTTCGCCTTTCAACCTACCTTAAGTCGAGACCGACCTACCACTTGTTCAAATGAAGCCAAGTGCACCTTCATCAGCTGATTTCTTAAGTTGCGGGCAGACTGCGACCTAGCTTAGGTCGTTCGCGACCTACGACCTAACTTAGGTCGTACGCGACCTAAGACTTGGCAAGAATTCTGCTCAGAAAATCAACTCCTATAAATAGAGCTCCAACTCCAACGAGCACGAGACTTTTGGCAAATCATTTCAGAAATGTCGTTACTTTGCCGAACTCTTAACTCATTCAACAATCGAAGATCTCCAAACAATCGAGACACTACAACAAGCTTCGAGAGAAACCTCTTACATCCAACACGGATTCATCGAGTTTTATCATCGAAGTTTGAGCTAGCAGTCGAGATTGTCTTTGTGATCAAATTGTATTGATTTCATAAGTGAATTGTATTGATTTGTAATCGGATTCAGTAATAAAGAGATTCAAAGTGGACGTAGGCTCGATCTCAAGCCGAACCACTATAAACTGCTGTCCTTTACTGCTTTACTGCTATTTTATTGCTTAATTTCTGTTCTCGTCACACTGGTGGTGCTTTCACAATTCCATTACACACACCGGGTGTTAGCGTTCCTATTTCAGCGTTAACAGACTTGTACTCTTATCTTAGAGAATAATTCTTCCGTTTTGAGGAAATATTATTCTGCTTTTAGTAGAGTACGCTTTATATTGGAGAAGTTTTTCTTCCTCTTTCTTTCTAAAGAACACTTCAACTTTCGAGGATGATCGCTTTGTATTTGAAGCGGGATTCTGAAGAATGTTTTGATCTATTGAACGTGCCTCGTTAGAGGGCTTTGTTTAGCACTTCACTACTGAGAGTAAAAGTGTGCCTCTAATGAGGGTTTGTTTGATATGCCTTTGGGAAGGGCTTTTTTGTTGTGCCTCGGGAGAGGGCTTGTGCCCCCGAAGCAATTTTTGCCTACGAAGAGGTTTTCGTTGATGTGCCTCCGAAGTAGGCTTGTGCCTCGTTAGAGGGCTTTGGTTTGGCACTTCAAGCTTGGTGAAGTGTGCCTTCGAAGAGGGCTTGTGCCTCCAAAGCAATTTCTTGCCTACGAAAAGGTCTTCGTTTATGTGCCTCCGAAACAATTTTTTGCTTACGAAGAGGTCTTCGTTTGGTTTGCTAGGAAGTTTGCATCTCACAGTTAAGTAGGTCCACGAGGCAGACGCATGTTACTCGACTGGATGTTCGTTTGCACAAATGATTGCAATAAAGTAATCAAGGGCCTGGAACCTTCCATCTTGGGAAGGTGCCCCCTTGGGTGGTCCCACCAACATTCTTGGGTGAGAAACAAGATTCCATTTTTGCTGTTTTTTGTCTGCTTATCCGTGCCTTTGCATCCACTGTCGCCGAGCGATTCCTCGTTATCATTCTCAAGTTTATATTCTTTTCTTTGGCAAGCTGTTTGATTTTTCCGGAAAAATGTATTTCGTGGTCGAGTGAATCGACAGGCAAACGCAAGCCACTTAACTGGACGTCTGTTTGTACAAACGATCACAGTCAGTTAGCAAGGGTCTGGTGCCTTCCTTTTAGGAAGGTGCCCCTTTGGTGGAATTATTAACCGTTTGTAGGAATTAAATCTGGAATTTTTGAGGCTTTACATTTGTTTGTTGAGTGATTTATGGGAATCGCTTGAGTTTGTGATGGGTTGGATAGGTAATTTTCTCTTTGATTGCCTGCAATATTAAATCGATATTTTAGCAACACTCTTAAAATAATTGCACATCGAAATAAGATAGGCAATTTAAAATAATAAAAGACACAAGATTTATAGTGGTTCGGCCAAGAATTGGGCCTACATCCACTTTATAGTTTATATTATCACTTTGCACTGCTTTTACAATGGCTTACAATACAAGCACGATACATTCATAATCATTTTACAAATTTAAGCATTGCTTCTAAGTAAAATATGGACGTAAGTGATTACTATTCCAGGCTCTCGGGATTGGATCTCCTTCAACAGTTGCGAGTTTGAAAGTGCCATCGAGAAGTTTTTTGCCTATGACATACGGCCCTTCCCAGTTTGGCCCAAACACTCCGGTTGCTGTCATGGTCCTTTTCAAGACTAGATCTCCAATTTCAAAGCTGCGTTGGCGAACTTTAGAATTGAATTGCCTGGCTATTCTTTGCTGTTGAGTTGCAACTCTGAGTTCGGCTTCCTTCCTTCTTTCATCAAGTAAGTCAAGTGCTTCTAGCTGTAGATTTTCATTTTCAGTTTGGTTGAAATGAACTCTCCTGTGTGAGGGGACTTCTATTTCCACTAGAATCATTGCTTCCGATCCGTATGCTAATGAGAATGAAGTGTGCCAGTCGCAGTTTTGTGGGTAGTTCTGTATGCCCATAGTGCTAGTGGCAGCTTATCAACCCAACCACCTTTTGCTTTTTCAAGTTGCTTTTTGATGGTCGATTTGATGATTTTGTTCACCGCTTCCACTTGCCCGTTTGCCTGCGGATGAGCCACTAATGAGAAGCTTTTTCGGATCTTGAATCGTCTGCAAAATTCTTGGAATTCTTCGCTTTTGAACTGAGTACCATTGTCTGTTATTATTTTCTGAGGCACACCATACCTGCAAATGATATTTTTAGTTACAAAATTTATCATCTTTTTAGAAGTAATAGTAGCCAATGGTTCAGCTTCAGCCCATTTAGTGAAATAATCAACAGCAACGATGGCATATTTGATTCCGGATCTGGCAATCGGCATAGGCCCAATAAGATCTATTCCAAAAATTGCGAATGGCCATGGACTGACCATCTGTGTTAGCATGGTAGAAGGTGCTCTTGGGATTTTTGCAAATCTCTGGCATCTGTCACACTTTCGAGAGTAGCTAGCAGCATCTCGATTAATATCCGGCCAAAACTAACCATAGCGAAGAATTTTCTTTACAAGAGTTTGACCACCTGAATGATTTCCACACTCTCCTCCGTGCACTTCGGCCAAAATTGTCTTAGCCTCTTCTTTAGTTACACATCGGAGTAATGGCATCGAGAATCCACATCTGTACAGATGGTCGCCTTGAATAACATATCTTGGAGCTTTTCTTAAGAGCTTTTGACATTCTTTTGAGTTTTCTGGAAAGGAGTCGTTGAGCAGATATTCCTTGATTGGAGTCATCCATGATTCCTGTTCTTGAGATACACCCATGATCCAATCAATATCCATCTCACCAATACTTGGAGCCGTCAAGACTTCTACAGGGACCAATCCCAATAATTGAGCTTCCCTAGAACTCGAATATTTCGCGAGAGAATCTACCTTCATGTTTTCTTCTCGGGGGATATGGTTTATTGTATAATGATCAAAATCATCGAGAAGTTCACAAGCTTTTGACAGGTAAGCAGGCAGATTTCCTCCTTTAGTCTGAAACTCTTTCTTGACTTGACATACAATTAGTTGGGAATCACTAAAGATCTGCAACACTTTGATGCTCAGTTCTTTAGCAATCCTTAGACCGGCGATAAGAGCTTCGTATTCGGCTTCGTTATTTGTCGAAGGAAATTCTAGTCTCAATGCATAACATAACAATCGTCCTTCGGGGGTTTCGAGCACAACCCCAGCTCCAGAACAGTAGTCGTTTCTTGCACCATCAACATACAACTTCCATTGGATCGGAATATCAGTCGCCACTTCTCCCTCACTGTCACCTTTATCTGTGCATTCTGCAATGAAGTCTGCTAAAGCTTTTCCATTAATTGCTTTTCGGGGATGGTAGGTGATATCATACTGACTGAGTTCGATATTCCATTTCAAAAGACGACCCGAAGTTTTTGGGCGGAATAGGACTTGCTTTAGAGGTTGATCAGTGAGGACTTTAATAGGATGAGCCTAGAAGTATGGCCTCAACTTTCTGGATGCGATCAATAGACAATAGGCGAGCTTTTCTAACTTTGAATAATTCATCTCTGCCCCCGTGAATCTTTTGCTGATGTAGTAAACTGGACGCTGAACTTTTGCATCTTCTCGTACCAACGCTGCACTGAGAGCATGAGATGAAACTGCTAAGTATATGAATAGATCTTCACCATTGTCGGGCTTAGAAAGTACTGGAGGCGTCTCCATATGATGAATCAGCTCATCAAAAGCTTTTTGGCACTCGGGAGTCCATTCGAAATTCTTCTTTCCTTTCTTCAGAGCATCAAAGAAGGGAATGCATTTGTCTGTGGCTTTGGAGATAAATCGACTTCGAGCAGCGACTTTCCCGTTGAGGCTTTGCAATTCCTTCTTTGTTCTAGGGGGTTTAACTTCTCTTAAGGCATTGATCTGAGCAGGATTAGCTTCAATGCCCCTAGCACTCACAATGAAACCTAAGAATTTTCCGGACTCAACCTCAAATGAACATTTCAGAGGATTCAATTTCATTCCATACTTTCGGAGGATCGCGAACATTTCTTCCAGATGGTCCATGTGATCCACTAACTTTTTTGACTTTACTAGCATTTCATCAACGTATACTTCCATAGTCTTGCCAAGTTGAGGTTTGAACATGGCATTCACGAGTCTCTGATAAGTTGCCCTTGCATTCTTTAATCCGAAAGGCATAACTTTGTAGCAGTAAAGACCCACATCGGTGATGAAGCTCGTGTCCTCCTGATCTGGCTCATGCATCATGATTTGATTGTATCCTGAGTAAGCATCCATAAAAGACAATAATTCATGCCCGGTTGTTCCATCCACCAACGGATCGATTCTGGGCAATGGAAAACAATCTTTAGGACATGCTTTGTTCAAGTCTGAAAAATCGATGCATACTCTCCACTTTCCATTAGCTTTTTTAACCAACACCGGATTAAAACCCAATTTGGATAAGTGGATTCTCTGATGAAGTCATTCTCCATGAGCCGATCTACTTCTTCTTTCAATGTTGTTGACCTTTCAGGACCTTGGGTTCTTCTTTTCTGCTTCACGGGTGTGAACTTCGGATCAATATTTAAGGCATGCACTGCAATTTCTGGAGATATTCCACACATGTCAGCATGAATCCAAGCGAATACATCCAGATTTTCTTTCAAAAATGTTATCAGCATATTTTGAACTGTCATACTGAGTTGTGATCCTACATTTATCACCTTTTTTGGGTCCTTCTGGTCAACAGGTATTGGTACCGTTACTTCTACCGGCACCACTCTATTCTCCCATGCACTGGTTTTTCTAGGATTGATTTCTTTTCGTGCACTACTGTGTTCTCCAGTGCAGGGTCCACCCCGTACTTGCTACAAGGTGGGTTTTTTGATGCGGAGTGGAGCTGCCGCACCCTTCCCCATTTCTCTCTTCTTTGCCTCCCGCAACTCTGTGAGATAACATTCCCACCCAGCACCCTGATCTCCCTTCAAAACACCAACGCTGTTATCAGTGGGGAATTTCATAGTTAGGCACCAAGGGGCGAGAATAGCTTTGAATGCAGCGAGAGTTGGTCGTCCCAAGAAGGCGTTATAAGCAGAAAATTCATCAACAATAACAAAGGTTTGCTTACGAACCATTTTTCTTTCCCCTTCACCAAGTTCTACAAATAAGTCGACGGTTCCGATGGGTTGTTTTGGCTCCCCAGGGAACCCAACAATCTTTTGTGAAGAAGCTTGAACATCAGCCATCGGGATCTTCATTTGGTCAAAAGTCTTCTTGAAGAGGATATTGCAAGAAGCGCCGCAATCAACAAGCACTCTTCTCACAATAGCTGGTCCGATACCAGCGGTTATTACCAACGGATCCATGGTAGGAGCTTCAACTCCCATAGAATCTCTAGCTCTGAATATGATATCATTGTGACAAGTTCTTTGCTGTTTTGTAGGCACAGCATCTTCCAAAACAAAAACAGTTTCCTCTTTTGGGGCATGCCTCAGAGCATGAGCATATCTTTCCATTTCTCCCCAACTTCTGCCTGCTGGATGTGGACCTCCTGTGATTACATTAATTACAGGCCTTTCAGATTCTTGAACCATAGCCTTTTCACCCGAACCAGATTGGCGAGCAGGAAGTTGTTGCCCCTGAGAAGATGAGGCAGGATCACTTCTATTTCTCTTAACATACTGTTGTAGTTTATTCTCTCTCAACAGTTCTTCAATAATGTTCTTTAGATGGCGGCATTCGTTAGTGTCATGCCAAGGCTGATTATGAAATCGGCAGAATCTTCCGTTAGGCACGAAATTTTTCCCAAGCTTCATCTTAGGTGGCTCTGGGTAGTTGACGGTATCCTTTGTTGCGAAGAAGATCTTCTCTGGAGTCTCAGTCAAAGGGGTAAAATCTGAAAAATGGCGTGGTTTCTTCATGTCTTTCTGTTTTTTCCCACCATTATTTTCCCTTTTCTGACCACCAGATTCTTTCTTGTTAGAAGTTTCAGCCACATTGTTGTTTTGGATTTCAGCAACAACCACCTTTGCTGGTGTAGGAAGATTTTCCAAACGCATAAATTCATCAGCCTTCTTATAAAATTTCTCCAGTGAGTTTGGTTCTTTCATTTTCAACCATTTTCTGAACTCGCTCGTTTTATCAATGGCACGCATCAAGTATGTCAGGATCATTCGAGGCTCAGCACTGTCTACTTCGGTCAAGGCTATGTTAAAGCGATTCAAGAAGGATTTGATAGATTCAAGAAGGATTTGATAGATCGGACCGGTAACTTTGTAAACCAGAATAGAGCTACTCCATCCAGATAGACAGGAAAATATCTGCATTTAATTTCATCTGTTGCCCTGGCACCTGTCATGTGCCAGTCGTATTTGTACAAGAACTGATTTGGATCGCTCATCCCCCGGTAGGCTGGGATCGTAGGAGGAACAAATTTCTTTGGAAACTCTGATTTTAGAATTCTTTCGGTAAACGGAGTTTTACTTGGAGCAAATCCTCAGTCATTTTCATCTTTATTCCTTTGCATACTTTCTTTCATAATCTGGCGGACCATTCCTGATAGATATTCCTCATCATTCAGAGACCTTGCTGGGCAGACGTCAGCCACCTTTTCTGAAGTTTGTGTGAACAAACGTTCGCGAAGAGGCGGCCACGGCCTTGATCCTCCAGCTTGGGGAGGTGCCCCTTCGGCGAAGCCAACTGCTCTTTGAGGAATATCTTTGTCTTGGGAATCATGAGTTTGTTCAGCAAAGGTTGTTCAGCATTTTCTAGTTGTCGGCTTGCCCCGAGCAGGGCGTTCAACCTTTCCATCATAATAGCATTTTGAGTTTCCATTTGTTGGTATAGTCCAGAAACCACATCATCAAGTTCGGCCCTTGTGACTCCAACAGTAGGAGTCTCCTGATTCGGCGCTGGAGAAGAAGCATCCCTATCATTAGCATTTCCGGACCTCATAGATCTAATCTTTCTTCCAGGAGCCATGATCTCAGACAGACTTTTGGTTTTTAAGGAGATATTTTCAACAAGTCATTGCGAAGCAATGGTGAAAATATCCCTGAGTTCAATTCTCAGTGAAAGCACCAAAATGTAAACGTAAAAATCGACGCTAACACCCCGATGTGTGTATGAGTTATATGAAAGCACCACCCGTTGGTACGGGAACAGAAATAAGCAGAAAATAGCATAAAAGTAAAGAGACAACAGTTTTATAGTGGTTCGGCTTAAGATTTAGCCTACATCCACTTTAATCTCCTTTATTGATGATTCAATTACAACTCTTTACAATACACTTCGATTACAACATACTATAGACGAGTAGCTAGAATTTGTATGGATAAGAAGCTTTCGAATTCATGTTGAATGTGTTAGATCTTCTCTTGAAGTTTGTTGAGGCGTCTTCGGTGTTTGGAGTGCTTGAAGTGTTGGATGAGTCGAGAAAACCGCAGAGTATCGGCGCTCTAGAAATGAGCCAAAAGTCCCTTTCAAGTTGGAGCTAGTGTTGTATTTATAGGAGAATTTTGGACATGTCTTAGGTCGTGGACGACCTAAGATAGGTCATAGGTCGCCAGCGACCTAAGAAAGTATGGGCCCCGACTTAACAGTTGCACTTGACCATTTGATCGTATTGACAAGTCATAGGTCGTAGACAGGTTAAGGTTAAGGAAGGTTGTAGGTCGTTGGCGACCTAGGGGGCATGGTTTGAGGTTTAACAGTTTTGCACTTGCTCTGTCTGAATGAATTGCTAAGTTATAGGTCGCGAGCGACCTTGGATAGGTCGTAGGTCGTGAGCGACCTAGGAGAGGTGCGGCATAGGAATTTGTCTGGGTTTATTTAGGTCGTGAGCGACCTAGGGAGTAGTTGCTAGAGCTTTAGGTCGTTGAACTATTCCATCTTTAGGTCGCTGGAGCTATATGTCGCTAGGTCGTTTCCTTTTTTAGGTCGTTATAACCTTTTGGAGTTAGGTCGCTAGACTCTTTAGGTCGCTAGACTCTTTCTGGAGTTAGGTCGCTTGCCTTTCGAACCAGTTTGGTCGCTTGACTTTAGGTCGTTAGCACTCTTAGGTCGTTAGTACTCTTAGGTCGTTAGTACTCTTAGGTCGCTGAGTACTCTTAGGTCGCTGAGTAGTGATAGGCCGCTAGGTCGTTGATAGCTTTAGGTTGTTAGGTCGCTCCATCCTTTAGGTCGTTAGGTCGCTCCAAAAGAGGAGTTAACAATGACTACAATCCTACTGAATTCTAGTAAGGGTAAGCGCTTCCTAAGGTCCTCCAAAGTCCAAATGCAAGCTCTTAACAAATCCTCCAAGTTCCCATCCCATCGGTCTTCAATTAGTAAGTGATACTATGATTCAACGAAGTTCCTAAAGCTAGTTCCTAAAGCTACTAGCAAACCCCTCCAAATTTGCTAGTAAACTAAGGATCCCTGTCACTAACGATGTAGAGCGCAACTCTATAAAGCTGTGTTGGAATGCTATGGTTCCACTGCTTCTAATGGAAAATTTCTGTCACCTTTTTCTTAATCCTTGACCAATAGGAAATTCCATTCTCATTCCTATACATTTCTCTTTTCCTTGTATGGTGGCATTTTGTGAGCTAAATCCCTTATATTTCCCAAAATCTAAAGTTTTGAGATTGAAACATTTACTCACTTTAGGTTGCTAACCTAATTTCCTCATTATACTCCAGTTTTACATATGGTCTATCGCCAGTTAACTGTTCCCATAAAATTTCCTTATTTACTTTGCTTCCCAACATATATCAATTGGTTTAAATCTCATTCATAAAGGCTATACATGAATAAAACGGGAATATATCTTATACCACATCATCACATTTCCAATAACTAAGGAAGACAACTAGCGACTATAATCCAAGAACTCCAAAATAAAATTTTATTGGAGGTTGCCATTAATATAAATGGTGTTAAGATCCTACAACTCCTTTCTAAAATAAGATGGGCTATCTTTAATATTTCATTCCATTGCTACCCATTTTCTTAATTTCCCTTTTCAGTCTTTCATAAAATGTGGTACATTTATTGCTTCAGTTAATATCCATAGCTGATGATCAGTATTGTTTGAATTGGACTGTTTCCAATTAATCCTTCTTCAATCTTTTTAACCTTCTTTGGGTTTCCAAAATCCATTCATTACTCAAATTTCTTTCTTCCACAAATGCAATATCAAGTTTCCTTAATCGGTCCCCTTTTACATTACTTTTCCTCTCATTAGTTACAAATTTATTGCCCGTTAAATTTTTAATTAACATCCATAAATCCTAATTCGCCAATTACTAACTAATACGTATATAGTTGTAGTCTATGCTATCTATATATATTCTAGTCGTTTAGTGTAGCTGTACGATATCTAATATAACTACTAATTCTACAACTAGAATACTCATTTCCATATTTAATTCATCGAAGCTATCCTTTCAAAAAGATTACTGTCATAAATTATCCATAGTTAAGATTTTTTATTTGTTTGAAATTACAAGGAATCATTTCTTTTCTTATTATTGAAATAGACAATGCAAACTATGGAAAGGAATATCCATCCGTTACACATCTCTTTCCTTTCTAGTGTATTCTTTGTTACTTCAAATAATGTACTTTTAGATAAATTTTGGAATTGGATAATTTATAGAAAGTATGCATAAATTTTTCCAAAATTAAAATATAGAAATTCATATTCTATGGGCAACCTAATTCACAATCCAATTACAGATCTGGAATATCTTTACTCTTTGCCAACTTCTTCAAATAGGGGTTTGGGACTGACTTCAACTTTCCATATCATGTTGTACATTCAATTTCTATTTTACTTATATCCTAAAACAAAAACCTTAGTTTATCCCTCCAAGGTCATGATCCACATCTACTCCATAAAATTTTATAAAATCACAACTTTAACATACAAAATAAAATTTTATATAAATAAACTTATTTAAAAATAAGCATTTATTACTTCATTTCTTGCAAGACTTAAAACATGAAATATTAAATTCAATATCTCCATCTTTGAAAATTTAAACTTAAATAAAACACCTTTATCAAAGATTCAAAATTCCTCTTTTCCCACGTAGAAATAAAATAATCTCCCTATTCAAAACATTCTTTATCAAAACTTTTTCTCAAAAGTTAGAATTTCTAATTTATGGCATTCAAAAATTCTCTTGGTTTTTCAAAAAGGAACTTATGAAAAACTTTCCTTTTCAATAGCTTACTAAAATAAGGATTTAATCCTTTGGGAAAATAGGAATTTTAACACAAATGATTCAAAACTTAGTTATCTTTCCAAAATAATATGTTAAACCATTTTTGTTTCAAAGAGTTTTCTAACTATAAGAATTATCGTTTACAAAATAGTAAATTTTTCACAATCATCATTTCAAAATAACAGTTGTTTCCCTCTAAAGCATACAATAATATTTATTACCTTATTACTCAAAATATACTATTATTTGAGGAAATATTTATCGTAGCTTTGATGAAAAACTTTTAAAATCTCTTGCAACAATTTTCTTTATCAAATCCAATATTAATATTATTCAATACTTTTGTACTCAACTTACAAAAAAGAAATTCTCATCTTTACATAAATGCTTCTCCTTATACAAAAACATCTAACTTATTTATCAATCATCATTTGAATCCAATCAATGGTCAAAGGTTCCTTTCATAACTTTATACGATAGAAAAATAGATGGTGTAGACAAATATAACTTCTATCTTATTCTATTACCCCTTTCAATATCTCATCTACCGAAATTCACAATTCTATTATTACCAAAATCCCAACCATTATTCTCTTCATCACCATACATGGGAATGCTCTCTTTTTTGTACAATCAGACATTACTTTTTTTCTATCGCAAAATAGGTGTTATTTCTATCTATAAAGCCATAAAAAGAATTCTAAAGAAAGAACTTTTAGTTTTATACCTAGGAAAATAGAAGAATCAAAGAATCAAAAATTGAAATCTTAAAAAGGTTAATTTTTCAAGGCATTAATTTACAATCAAAACCATCCACCATTTTGTCTTAAAGAAATTCACTGCTTTTAAAAATCACATTACCTTTCCAAACTTTTCTAAAACTAATGGTGGTATATTTCCAAAGTTATCTAAAACCATAATTATATTTCTAAAAATTCTCAACTTATATAGCCTCTAAAAAGTTATAGTGGAAAGAACTTTCAAATTTATTGCATAGAAAATATAACATAGAAAATGGAAGAATACAGAAATAAGAAAATTGAAAACATTTCTAATTTAATCAAATTTTAAATTGAGTAGTTAATAAAAGGAAACTTTTTTTTTCAACTTCTCAAGTTACCAAAATTTTAAAATTAAAATCAACTACCAAAAATGTTTCACCACCCTTTTTAAATTTACAACCTCTTTTCAAACATTTCACAAAAAAAACGGTAGTATAATTTAAAATCACTTTTTATCAAAAATTTCTAAATTATAAGATTTTAATTTCAAAATCTTTTGAAAGGCACTTTCAAAATTTTCAAGCAGTTTTCGAAGAAACATTTTTATAAAATATGTTACAAAAGGTAGGATCAAAATTTGTTCTTTCTTTTAAACCTTTGTACTCTACCCTTTTAAAATATAATTTCCTCCTTGTAGTGATAAAATGTATTCCTTATTACGGAAGTTTCCTCCTTTCCTTACTTCCGTACATAACACCTTCATTTTTTACCTCCATAAATGTTAATTTGTCCATATTAATTGTCAGCCTAACGAAGGTTTCCTTAAGGTCACTTATTTCCTATTAACCTTTCCATCTACGGTGACCCCTATTTTTAAATATGTCTATAGGGTCCATAATGATAAGGAAGACTAGGTTCTATCAAGGAGTTAATTTCTATCCAGCTTCTAGGGTGCTTCCATAAGTTAAGGTCATGGTCTCCCTAGTTTGCTCCTAAAGATATGATCTTCGCTCCACATATAATTGGAGTAGGAGTAGAAATTAACTCTAGTTATTCTTCCAACTCATAGTTGCCTCGCCCATCCTTTCGGAATATGGTCGCAACCATTTCTATAGTCAAAATTTATAGAGTTAAGCGTAAATTCAAAAATAAGTATAAATACAATAGGAGTTTTAGAAAAATATTTTCAAAAACAACAAGTACGCCACTCATACGTATATTTACTTTCCCTATCGATCGGGTAACCTAGGGCTCTGATACCAAATGTAACAACCCAGCTCAGAACTGGCCTAAACTTCGACCCATAAAAGGTGTAACAACCCGAATTCCAGTGGGTCCAAATTTTTCGCAAAAATGCTAAAATTCAAGCCCATTGAAGCCCGAGTTGGATATCTGGTGTCCTGCAAATAGGCAGAGACAAATATATCATAGCTCAAATAAATATCTCACAGTGGAACTGACTAAAATATAATAGTAAGTAAAGACTCACCAAGATAATAACACTTTCAAACAAGTGTCTCAAAGCTGGAAAGTTTCTGCCATCTATCTAACCTGTAGGATGTTATAAGGAGGGGTTAGAACTAAAGTTCTGGTGAATGGACAAATTATACACTTCTAAGCTTAATTCTACATATACCGTTTTATTTCCATTTTTTGTTATATTAGGTTTACTGGGTTTATGGTACTCTCGCCTCTATGCCTGAATCGTACCCATCTACTCCCTAATAGATTAAAACCTAATAACTAATATATATGTAGCTATATGCCCAATGACTGCATCGGTCCTAAGTACTACCCATAGTACCTTTCGTATCCTCCTCGAAAAGGACTCCATCATCTTGCTCCTAGAGCGCTCTGGGACTACATCTGTAAAGAACAGCTTCGTGAGGCCTACAATACAGATGTTCCATCGTCTACTATGAAAATGTAAAACTGCATCCGCACTAGCCTATACAAATGCTCGGACATCCACAATATACCACCCAGTGCGTACCTTGAGGACTATACGTAATTGTTCTGTCTACTCCCTGAATCCTGCTTAACAAGGTCTACCTTGTACGGACTCGGTCGGGATTTTCTATATCTGTAAAGGACAGCTTCGTTAGGCCTACAATATAGATATTCTACTTGGTCTGTCTCTTTTCTCATCGTGGCTTTGGCCCCACGCAACCACCCTCCACTAATTGAAAGACCTCTAGAGAGCTAAGTGGCTGTGCCCTATTGCAAATAATCTAAACATCCAATTGGCTGCACCCCTCATCCAATCTCGATAGTGAAAAAATCATTGGCATGTTGGTTTAGCTCTAGTCATTCCCGAACTTGTTCTTGGTTGATGATGGCTTGATCTCCACATGCGACTATCCTTTTGGGTCCTGCCCATGAGTCCTGCCCACTAAAACCTACTCGCAAGTCAGAGTATGGTGGCATACGAATATCCTACTCCATTCATCAACCTTTTAACTGCCTACAAAGGTCCGCTTCATTAGGCCTGCAATGCAAAAGCAGTCAAGGCATACTCTCTTGATGGAACACCTACAAACCTGCCTCCGGGGGTGCAACTTCGTTAGGCCCACCCAGAGGGCCATCCAAGAGTACCCTCACATCCCGTTGAAGTCTCGTACTTCCTTCTAACCCAAAATAACTAAATTGGATGTGCTCCTTCTATGCTGAAATCTATGATGAACTGCTTCATTGGGCTCTTCATCCTTTGGGCTGCTCCAACGCACCTTACTATTTAATTAGACCCTACGTCTAATCTTTTATTATTCGTTTAGTTTACTTTTCTTATTCTGTTAGCTTCTTATTTACCCTAATCAGCATAAGCGTGTCCCAGCCTCACCTAACTATCGTGAGACCATCAGTTCCTGACTGAAAGGGAATGTTTTTGGTATGGGCCCTTCTTCTATGTTTGCTTATTAACTTAGTGTAAGATCTAAAATAAGCCTTTTCCATTATCTCTAATTATAACCTATGTTATAATTGCACTTGCAATTGTTACTTCGATATTCTTTTATAATTTACATGTTATAAATATAATTGCAAGTGTCTCTTATCTATTCTAGTTTGTCTTCTTTTACTATGATATTGAATTCTCTTTAGTTTTCTTATATTATATGACAAATCTTGGCTTGAGACTACGTCCGACTGTCACAAATTTACTTATCATAATAACTTATTTGCTTTTATTCTACTATATACGCAGTAAATGCAGATCTAGGCACATTTCTGTTTATTGTTTCTAGCCTTGTCAAATAATTAACTTGATTTCTTCTTTAATTTCTTTAACTCTTCACTTTATTTTCTTTTATTCTAGGAAGTAGTTCCATTCTATTTGGTTGGTTACAAAAACTGTGCAAAGAAACCATTTCCATATTTTAAATATTAAATGATGCTATAAACAATAACTTGTAATTGCAAGATATTTCTTTTTATTGTTTCTTTAATTGTTGGGTAATGCAAAATATAGAAATGTCTCTATTTTACACTAATTTCCTTTTTCTTTCTTTTATTCTTGCAATTACGTTTATCGTTATCTATTAAATATTAAACTATGGAAATTTATTCACTTTTCTAAACCAACCAATTAATCTATCACTAACTTCCAAATCAAGTTATTGGATTTCCTTCTTTTTAATTTATTTATCTCGTTTTAACATAATTTACTGTAAATTTCTTGCTTTTGGGTTTAAGCCTTTCTCTATAACTGTTAAGCCTAATATTATTCATATTTAATTGGACTTCTATCTTTCTTTTCCATATAAATAATAATTAAATATAAGCTCATTTATTAAATTTACAGTTTTCAACATAACCAATTAACAGAACTAATTACTGAAAATAAATGCTGAATTAAATATTTAACGGGAAGCTAATGATTATATATCATAAACATAAAAGATATATAATTTAAATCCACTCACCTGAAAAGAAAACACTTCAAATTCCAGATCTGATTTTTAGTCCAGTTCTATTATCCATAGCATTCCCTTTTGTAACCCTATTTGGATCCACAAACCAGAATTTGTATGGATTTATAAATCTAGATCTAATTGAAGAAAAATAAACAGATAAACTAGAAAACTAGATCTGAAAACTCACCTCAAACCGACGGCTTAATTTGGACATCTCTTCTCTAGATCTATAGTTTCTACCTCCAAATTGCAAATTAGAAAACCTAAATCTAATATATTTGATTTCTGAAGAATTGGAGGAGAAAGAAAAGTGACAGGACTTCTGCGCCCATTCAGAAAAATATGGGTTTGAAGGCAAGCACTGTGCGTTTATTTATAAAGAGCCAAAGCAACGTCGTTCGTTCGTTTAAAGCGATTGAAATCTAGCCGTTAAAAACAAGCAAAACGCGTCAGTTTTGACGTGTCTAGCCTTTTTGTTTTATATGTATTAATTTATTAAATGTTAACTTTTAACCGTTGCCTATTCATTCTAATTAATTTCCATCAATTGCAAATTTAATTCCCTTTATAACACATGTTTATTTTGAAATTCAAAAATTGCTAATTAATGTAAATTAATTTCCTTTAATTGCTGATTTGATTAACATTGCCTACTAATGTCAATTAATTACCTTTAATTGTTGATGTCAATTAATTTCCTTTATGACGCGCGTCTATTTTAAAATTCAAACATGCATTATTTCTGGAATTTATACATGCATATATTTATAAACAAATATATTCAAGCACATTTACACGTATAATTATTTTTCGATACGGAACTTCGAACGTCAATAACTTTTTCATACGAAGTCCATTCGAGGCATATTATATATGTAAATTAATTAGAAAATCGCCACGAACACAGTGGTATACGTTTCGAGGCCATATTCTGACAATTCCAACAACGCTTATTTTCACTGTTTATATTTATTTTTGTTATTTAATTGTCTAAAAATGCGGGGTGTTACAAAAGGTCCATCGAAAATTAGATCCATTCTAAGGCAAGCTGTTGGTAGTAAAAAGAAAATAACAGTTAAAGCCATAGCTAAACTTTCAGAACTCACGGTAGATGGAAAAAAATATAGTAGCAAAGTGTACCCATTTATTTCAAAACCATAAAAAAGTCATAATACAAAATTCCATAAAAACCATAACATAATATCCGTTACATAGGTACACGTAAAATCAATTAATAATAACAAATACTGCCGCATGCCAAGCTTCTCCATCTCTAAGCATTGTCACTGCCATCACTCCGTCCTTAACCTATGTTGTAATGAGGAGGGTGTCAGAACAATAAGTGTTTGGTGAAAAAAAACCTCGAGTCTTACCTTTTTAGTACTTGGGTAGTATATTTCAAAATAATAATATGTCTATGAATATAAAACCATTAAAATCATTTAATACTGTTTTATAAGGAAAGGAGGCGGGTCCAACCACTTAATACCTTCCATTCCAGAAATAGATCATGGATCCCAATCATACGTCATAAATAGCTAATAATGTAAGAGACGATACCCAAACCACTTAATACTACCCATTAGAAAATAGGCAGACCTCGTCATTTAAGGACTATTTCTAGAAGCGTGCTCCTCAATGGTATTATCTAGTTGACATCATATGGACTCTCATAGGCCACTTAATACTTCCAAGTGGAAAATAGGCAGACACCATCATTTAAGGCCTAATTCCGTAAGCGGACCCCTGTAGAGATACCACCTAGCGTAACCGCTTGGCCATTTAATACTTTATCTGCGAAAAAAGGTGGGTCCAACAACTTAATACCTCAAACCCCGAAGCAGTCCCTTTATCTTATGGCGCATACCCATAATGACATCTCATATTAGTCCTTTATTCGTAGGAACTCGTATCCATATTAGCTAGGCAGATTTCCCTTACAGAATTTGGAAATAACATCACGTCATTACAAATATTTATCATAAGGATATCTCACACAAATAAAAGTGTACACAACTTCTAGTAGCCTCAAGTGAATGGCAGACTTCCGTCATGTAACTCTATTGACCTCGCATCCATATGACTTAGCCATAAATAAATTACTATTCATATATATTACTCATCTTACTATTTCATAAATAAGACCATTTAAGGAATCATTTTTATTAGCCTTAAAATAATAATTAAGGTATATATGCCTCTTATTTTCGCCTCAAAATCAGTTACCTTCCTAATAGGGGAAGTAAATGTAAATTAATGCCTAATTAACTACGCCATATGTAACGCCCCACCTCTATACTCATGCTAGCCAAGGACACTACTAAGTAATGCAATCGACTAGCGCGAAGATTAAGGTTGTTGAGGAGCGAACATCTGTGTAATTGCTTTGTGCGGGCACCGATATGTCAGAAAATATAACTTACATTTCATTTCTAGAGGAAATCCGACATATCTAATACAAACTCAAAGCTACCACACAGTGGCTATGTGGACCTCGGAAACAAATATAGAAATAAACATAACACAAATCAGTCACAGACATTCATATCACAAAGGCGGAATCAGATATGAATATATCACATAAAAGTGTACATCAAAGTACTGGTCAAATATGATCCAGTACATCACAAAAGAATAGATACAAGTGCAAGGCAAAAGAATAATTATACATCAAGGAGTCTATATCTCAAATGTATAATAACAAAAACTACTAAGATAAAGTAGTTAGCCAAAAGTCAGGAGACAAGTCCTGATAAGAAGTCAAGCAGAAGCACCTGAAATATCTCGGTCTGACCCGAGTATTATTTAAGAAGAAAATAATAAATGGATCAGTCTAGCTATAATTATCAGATAAAATGAGATAGGATAAGAGATATGATCAAAAAGTATGATAACAATGAAATGCCAAACTATGTCAAGTATACATCAAATAACAATCAAAAATCATAAATATCTCAAATCATCTCAAAACACCAAAAAGAATCACATTCTTTAAATTATTCACCAAAACACAAATATTGATAGGGCTTCTCAATTCAATCCACAAAAATTGGTGAAACACAAATTCTAGAAATCACAACGAGAAATCTAGAAATCACAAAATGGGGGAGGCCTATCACAAATGGGAGCATGAAAACTCACCAACACGTGTATCACAAACGGGTTGTTAACCCATGGTCGCTAACCATAAACTGAACATCGACGCACCTAAAAAGATACGCCCCATGCACAGTCGAACATTGATGCACCTGAAAAGATACGCCCCATGTATAAACTAACAACGATGCACCTAAAAAGATACACCCCATGCCTAGTCGAACATCGATGCACCTAAAAAGATACACCCCATGCACCGACTTAATGAGCCAATTGCTCCACGAACGGTCCAAAGACCATGGGCCGCTAGCCCATAAAAATGAAACGAAGCTCAAACAGAACGGGGTATAGTCCCCCACGCGGACAAAGGGACATCGCACATCGCTAGTCTAAATCATAAAATGATCATCATCGATCATCAAGAAGTGTCGATTACACTAAGCTAGTAAATATAAGAGTTTATGTGAGAGTCCTGAAACTCGGCCTTCGAAAATCGGCACCCATACTTCACTTGTACTCGAATGCCGTAGATTCAAACGCCGAATCCGTCTACTCGGAGCTTATAACACAGTAAGTATAACAACACAGCGGAATAAAGAAATAGATGATATCATATACAAATCCAATGAATACAATATCTAGAATGATATACAACAATGTTATCACTATGATACAACAATATCAGAGACAAATAATGATACAGCGGAAAACAGAAGTGATAACTTCAAATGATCCTCAAAAGAGAATGAGTCCAACAACTCCAACATCAGCTCGAACCACCATCACGTTGCACCAAGATAAGCAACGTCAGTCGTGCGTGAACTCTAAAACTTAACTAGCTCCAGATAATCTACTAAACCTGACTATCTAAAAAACCCCAACTCTAGACTGCCCGTGTGGAAAATTATGGGCACCTAGAATTTAGGAAGGGAACAATAAACTCTGGGTCAAACGTGGGACTGGTGTGAGTAACAAAAATAGTTTATCTTTAAACTACAACAAAAGAAGTTTAAACATTGAAACCCGCAATGCTTTTGGAAAATGAAACTACCATAAGACCTCCCGCCACACACACAATGCAAACGCAGAATTGGAGGAGATTTCTTCTTATGATAGTCAAACATGCTTACTATGCAAAATAATTGGATTATTACTATTAGTGCATAGTGGAAAACATTTCGAAAGTATAATATTAATCTTAGCCAGCATAGACATTCCGAACTATGCCTACTATAGCTACCATCTAAACAGTGGTGACCACGATAAGTAAATGGTAGGTTCTACAACTAATACCGTACAGGGTTCGTATTGGAAATTGGATTTCCAACAAATGGTCAGGCTAAGGAACTTCCTACTGCCATATGGGTACGCCTCTGGATGGACGTCTCGAGAACTAACTAGCTCTCTTCCAACACAAGGCCGGGTTACCCCTTACACTAGGTAACTGCTACATGAATCTGCCACCCTTCGGTCCTTTGGGACCTTTATCCGAGGTACCTCGATCACAAAGCAACAATCACACAGAGTAAATGAGATTGGAGCAACCACATAGGTTAAATATCAGGGCTCCATACCTGATACCACCCTTTTCCAGAAGGAAATGACATACCATTAAGGGCGCGACCCTTATAACCTTGCCGTATCATTCCTGTTTCGACCATTTCTGGGTTGTGAGGTCCTGATGCGGTCTCATCCACAAAGCTACGCTTTTTCACAAAGCCATGCTTTGATCAACAAATGACCATCAACACACAGCAACACTCATCATGCCACACTACCAAATTGGGAGTATATCATTGATAACCATCAACTACGTAACCTCTGAGCTCGTACGTCTCAGAGAAGGGTGTTAAGCTAGGAGAATAAATCTCCGCAACCAAACAGAAATGTATTTGAAAGAAATCAGCTTTATATCTCAAAGTGTAATGTCAGACATACAACCATACAAGTCTGTTCCGGGTTCGAACAGAACCGAAGGCACTTCTAGAGAAGCCCTTGCAATTCGGGTATTCACAATCCCGATCGGGCTTCCCATCACTTAGGAAATCTCTATACCGGAGCAACTCAGTGCGGAGACAATCGATAGGTTATCCTATCGTTCTCGCAAATACCCGGTCTTTAACACCGGTCTTCAAATGCTATCTATATACGACGTATCACTATTCGGAATGGGTTATATGACACAAAGTCCTCTCCCGGCCAAACCGAATAGTGAGCACAATATTTTAAAAACATATGGATATTGGGATTTCAATTAAGTCATAACTTATTATCCAAATTTCTCTTTTAAATGGTTTAAACAAATTACCATTTCCAATCTTTTACAAAAAGATTCATTTCAAAAGGTTCACCCAGTTTCACAAAGATCTATTCATAGATTTCCAAATCAATTTCCATTTCAATTGGATAAACTCATTAAATCTTTAAATCTTTAAATCAAAGATTTAATTTATAGCTTTCAAAACAATTCCATTTCGACCTTTCCAATTTCAAAACAAAGTTCAACAATTTTTCACAAAGGTTTATTCATAACTTGGAAAGCCATTTTTCAATTCAAACTTGAAATTCCTTTAACTTAAATTGGAATTTCATTTCTTATATGAAAGCTTTTATCATTTGAAAACAAATAGTTTTATTCGGAAAAATCCGATTTCATTTATACAAGTTAAACCCTTGGGTTAAATTCAGATTTCCCAAACAACATTTTAAAATGGTTCAAGCCTATATAAACACATTTATAACTTGTATAACACTCTTAACCATAATTTTCAACATAGAATTCAATTTCTTATTTTGAATTCAAATTCAAATTAAATTGTTTAAATTGAAAACTTTACCAAGTTATTCAAAATAACTTTTATCTTAAAAACTCCTTTTCAAAAGCTTTAACATTTAACCCAAATCCATTTCCAAAATCAATTGAAATTAACATTTCAATTTCAAAAATATTAAATTTAAATCATCTGTGACTTAACCGATTTCCACGTGAAATCCATATTTGTGTGTGTATGGTGTGGTCCCGGGGTTTCACACAATAGTGCAACATCATTCAATCATCACAGATCAGAATACAGAAATATAGTTGATAAGCGGTATAACTATAACGCTTATCGTTCATTAACGGATCATAGATATACACATATCACAGATAATAAATTACTGATCATCCCAGATAAATGAACTACAGTACAGATCACACAGAAATCAGAATATATCACACAGCATCACAGATCAGGGAATATCAACAATTCAATCATCCAGTCAGGTCCAACATTCATAGGTAAGGTCAATTTATTTATCTGATTAAATTAAATCAGATTAGTCAGTAATCCTGGTTTAATTAACATTAATTAATTACAAACCGTTTTAATTAATTATCCTTTAATCATTTATTAATTAACCTTTAGTTATTAATTAATCAACCTTAATTAATAAATCAATCAACCTTTAATCATTAAATAATTAACCTTTAATTAATTACCATTAATTATCCTTAATCAACTATAATAAGCGATTATCCCAAATCACAAATTAATAAATCACAAATTAATTACTTTGTGTAATTATCCTTTACTCACCTTCATTAAATCAATTCTTCCTTAATCACTTTCATTAATTAATTAATAATTCTTTAATTATTTAAGATTTCATCAACTAAAAGATAAACCATTTATCTTTATTATTTTAAATTATCATTTAATCCTTATTTAATAATCCTTTGGAAATAGGCCATCATCAATACATTTATTAACTTAAAATCTTTAAGTTAGATTAAGGATTATAAAACCATTTCATTTTTTTCAATCATTCACTTAATTACAAAAATTAAGTTTATAAACTTTTAAAATCAAAAGTTATATAGATTTAAAACACTTTTAACTTAATAAATTTTGAAATAATTTACTTTTAAACCTTTTGACCAATTCAAACTTGGATAAATATTTATCATTTGCAAAAGAACTATTTTACAAAAATCGTTTTAAATACAACTTGATATGGTTTTAAAGTTTAAAACTGTTTTAATATAACAATCAACAGACCCGAGACAAACGAGTATAATCCCCGAGCCAACCACCAAAATTCTCGGGTCCATCCCCGAGTAAACTCCTATTTCTTTATTTTAAACTTTGTTTTAACTTTAAACTTTAAAACCTATTAAAACAGGTTAACCCCTCAATCTTCCTGGAATATAACTCGAGCCACCACATCGTTTACTCGAGAGTAAACCTGAGTCGACCTCTTCCTCCCAAACATCACAACCACCCAGGCAGATAAGTGCACCGTGCACGTGCACAGTCGCACGACGACGCTCCGGCCATCGCGGTGGCCACCCACTAATCGCCGATCACCTCCTCTGACGACTCGACCATCCATCATCATCGAATTGTTTGAAATTCGAAAACAAGATGATCAACCCAAAACTGGAACCAAAACATCATCGGAAAACTATCTACCACCAACGATCCTATCCACTTGGAACCACACTGCCTCGACCAGAGCCTCGCCTTGACCTCCAGCGTCAATTCCCCCTATCGCGATCATCTCTGATCCTCCCTAGCCTACGCCATTGCCTCGACAGCAACCACGACCAAAAACCCAACTTAAACCCTAAATCATCTACGTTCGGCCACCACGGTAGCTAATAAATTCACTTAGCATTTTTGCTAGACTCTATGACCTCTCAGCTAGCTACAGTTCCAATCACGAGTCGAACAAAGTCGCCGACCACCGTAGTTTTACCAAAAACCATCTCCCGTTCAACGTCGAACTGCTCTCAAACCCTAGCTCTAAAAATCATGATTCAATCTTTAAAAATCATGTTTTTATATACGAATTCAATCTACATGCCTGAATTCGTGAATTGAGAAGTTTGAATTTTGACTTATATGAAGTGGTGCTTAGTTCTTTAGTTTTCCAGAGATGATACCCAGTATTTTTAACTTGAATATATTTTTAAAATTCAGTTCAAGGTCAAACAACATTTTTGGTTTTGATCCTAAGTCCAAACATCAAGTAGATTGAGCAGAAATGATTTTTCAAACTCAAAACTGAAACTTGAACAGAGCACAAGATGTCACAGGAGTCAACATGCACACACATTCATCTATCACTTAATTCTACTCAGAGGATTCATGTATACATACAAACATACTTGTTCACAGACATGTTTGCAACAGATTTATACTTTTAAATTTAAAGAAAAATATGTTACTCACCATGATTTCCAGAAGTATGAACAGAATTTGCTATGTTGAAACAGACTTGAAATTTTGCTAGCTGGAACTTCTTTTTTTAGTTTTCTTGTTTGAATTGATTTAGTTGCTGTTGATTATTTAAAGTTGTAGCCTTTCTTTCCCTTTTTCTTTTTATTAATACTCAGGCTTTAGATTGATGAACGAATTAAGAAGATGGTGTATATAAGAAAACAGTGTGTAGGCTATATTATTATTTGTTTGTACAATGGTCAGAGATTTTTTTTCTTGCATTGTGGCTGATATAAAGTGTTGTGATGGCTTCATTAATTGCCATGTACAAATGAATATTTTTTCTTCATTTCGGTGGCTGATGGATATTTGTATGGTGTACTAGAGATAATGACATTAATTAACATGTACAAACATATTTATCCATATACTAGTGTCTTCTTCTACAAGCTAATGCATATGTATATTTTATTTTCTTTTACAAGCCTTCATGCATATAATTTTTTTTTCTTTTATAAGTGTTTCATACTTATATAATATACTTGAATGTATTTTTATTCCCTTTCTTTTCTTTTGTTTTATTATTTTGTAATATAAATAAATTTCTATTTTTTATATGTGGTTAGATTTTAGCTATGTGTTTACTTTATATTTTTATAGTTTATCTTACATATTTATATTTTATTTCTAGCTTAAATATTTATTATTAATTTTACTTTAATACTTATTGTTTGATATTCCTCTGTATATATATATATATATATATATATATATATATATCTTTATCTTTATTTCTAACATAAATCATCAATTCTAATATTTATTATTATAATTTATCTTTAACCCATTTATTTAAGATTAATTAATGGTTTCACAAATAATTACATTGAGTTATTTAAATTCAAATCACATATATACATATATATACAATATTTAAACTTTTAAATGATTTAATATATTTTTATTTGTATTCGGGGAAACTCAAATCAATCTACCAATGAATTTCTCACATTTTTATTCTAAAATTCAATTAATTATCAATTTAAACTTATATAAAATCTGGGGTCGTTACAGTTTAGCTTCAGGTCCCATAACCACTAGCTTAATTAAAATATTTACAAACAGATTGTAGATTTCCACTCGAAAATTGTCATAAGAGTTCAATCGAACAAGTCCAAGAATTAACCGATGAAGAAAACGCAAGCGTTTCATACCACTTGTTTAGCTAAGCCGTTTAATTAGATTTTCTCATACGAATGAGGTAAAGGTTTGTATATACTAATAGATTAGAAAATGGTTTTATAAACGAGCTTTGTATTAAAAATAGAGTTGAAATCATCTTTGTAAAAGAGTTTGAATATTTACTACTATTATAGAAACCTTTGTATTTTAAAGTGACAAATCACAGAAATGATTGTAGAAACAATCAATCACCAAAATCCACATACAAAGACGTGAATCAAATCCAAAGAAATCGATACTGAATCCATCAAAATGGATATTCTCAAAAATCTCGAAAAAGAATTCATCAAAGTCAATAATAAATGATAACAATAAATCGGATAATCACGAATCGATAAAAATTGGAACCTCAAGCTAAATAGGCAAAATAGGCAAAAACAAGCAGGTCAGTCGACTGACTGTAGAGGCCAGTCGACTGATCCAGAAACCCAAAAGTTTCATTTCCTGCAGTCAGTCGACTGACTGCAGAGGCTAGTCGACTGACTACAGAAAATAGAGACTTCCAGTTTCTGCAGACAGTCCCAGATACTCTCGGTTTCTACAGCCAGTCGACTGACTTCCGAGTTCAGTCGACTGACTGGCACTGGGACTGTTTTTCAGCCTATCCAAATGAAGAGCAAACTCTTCCAATTTGCGATCGGACGAGCAATGGGGGCTAGGGGTTATGCCAATCGACACCCTAGGCCTATAGGCTCTTCGATACACCACCAAAAGCATGATCATCAAAGCTAAGATTTTTAGAGTTTTAGACTACAAAACATCAAAAATTGAAATGTTTAGCAAATCAATCAAAATCAAAATCAAATGAACATGTAAAGATGTTAGTATTTCATACCTAACAATCAAAGATAGTTATAGACATAGATGTGAGATAAAAAATCTCACCTTTAAACCCAAAAACAAAGAATGAGAAGCTTAATCACAAAGGAAAGATCAACACTCTTCACTTCAACCCAAGAAGCTTGAATCTAAGCTCAAAAGAAGAACATTTCCTAAGTTAGGTTTAGGAAATTTCTGAAATTAAAGAGAGAATGAGTTGGAGAAGATGAAGAGGATGCTTACTTAAGCTTCTCTTTGATTTTGGAGCTAACACTTGGGTTTGCAAATGAATTTAGGGCTTAGGAATTTCTAATTTCCCATTCCTCTCCCCATTTTTACTTAAGCTAGAATGTTAGGAAAATAAGAATGAAGTGAAGAGGAGAGGTGGACTGAGCTAGGGTGTTATGTTAGGTTATTGGGATAAAACCCAAACCCAAAGCCCTAAGTGAAAAGTAGCAAAATTCACTCAACTCCAAACATATCGATGCTTATACTTAAAAAAGTCGCAAACGCCATTTTGGACTCAATGGATGTGGTCTCGAGTCCTAATTCGACTGTTGCAAAAAGTAGCTTTTCGGACTTTAATCCGACTAACGATGCTATATTTAAATAAAATATTTAAATATACAATCGTAAAATATGCGGGTTGTTACACCATATACGCAATAGTTATACATTAATTACATAAGTATAAATAAATAAATATTCGCACTTAATAAGATCTAAACGCATGGATTTTACAACATAAACTAGCGTTAAATGCCAGTTCCCTAACCAATTAGAATTACAAGTCCTTTTTCTTCAATTTCCCTAGATTTCATGGAATTCAAATGTCCAAAATAGGGAATAAATATTCATAGTCAAATCTACAATAACAGACTTGTAAATAAAATTGAAACTCAATCTATTACACCAATTCAATGGAATATCTTAAACAATAAGAAATGTAATCTAAACCCTAAAATCTATTGAACTCCACTTTTTACAAAGAAATAGATATGAATAAGTGGTGTAAATTACGAATAGAGTTCATAATCTAAACCCCTTATTTTATTGAAGGATAACAATTTGACCCAAAGAAGAAGGAGAAGTGGAATAGACTATGAAATTATCAAAATTGCATAAATGAAACAAATTCTATCGAATTAATGTAAATAATTGGGAATCTCAACATAGAATTGACATATCGAAATAAAAAAGGAATTTTGGGGGATTTTATCTGTCATGTTTTCAAAATCCCTAAGGTAAATTCAAATCCAAAAGAAATACACTAAACAATTGCTGAAAAGAAATACTAAGGTTTCCACTCACAGATTAGCCTTAGCTTTACTCAAATGGATTGGTAGCCTTCCGATCTCTTCTAGAATCTCTCTCTTTTGATATGTATATACACACACAGTAGGGAAGATGTATATATATACTCATTAGATTAAAAACAACTGGATAAGAATAGGATAAGAATAGATTGGAGGAAGAAATAAGTTAAATCCGTACCCGAATTTTCTATTGAGTTTCTAAATCTTATTAGAGAGGTAGAAATGGCATAGTTTCAACATATTCCACAAAATAATAGGAATAAAGTGGACAAGATATGGTTCTATTTATTGGAGTTGAAATGCACTAGAACCGTAGGATGGAAGTTGGTAGGAAATGGGTAAATCTGGAGCGCACCCGAATAGAACATAACATAAAACCCCAGTCACCACTGCCAACTATCGTTGAATCGATCGACCACCCTTAGGCGACCAGTCGACCGCTCTTTTATTTAGGGGCATTTATTTTTGTTTCCGTTGTCGTATTATTTTATTCCTTAATCAACTTTTTATTATTAAGGGTTAATTAAGCGATTACTTAGCCCCCAAGCTAATTTTTGAAATTTAAATCCTAAATTTGATTTCTCGTTTGAATTTGAATTCAAATTACTAAATTAATTTAAATCTTAGAGCTTCAAATGCTCATAACTTCTTTATTTATGCTCCTTTTTTAGCATGTTATAAATGGAAACATATCAGAGTTCGCCAAAAACACAACGGAATAAATTTTGTGGTCAAATTCCAACTTTTACAAAATTCCCATATTCAATCTTATCGTATTTAATTCAATTTAATCCATTTAGTTATGGTTCATTTTATAGGGTGTTACATATTATTATCTCATTTTTTGTTACAGTAAAACAAGAAACCTAGTTCTTCCCAATTAAAAACCTAAATCCTTTAATTAAGTTCAATCCTCTTGCAATTTAACTCATTTTCAAAACAAATAAGCTCAGGTAATCTTCCTAAACTAGAATGCATTCCAGTAACGCTATGATTTCTGTTTTACTGTATGTTAATTGGGGTTTTTGGGTGATTTGAATAAGCTTGTTTTAGGGTTTACTGGTTTGTAAGCTGAACTGCAATTGTGGTTCTTTTGCTTCTTACCAAAGAAGAAAGGTGAGTTGAAAACTCACAACTATCTTTAATTAGAATTGCATGTTGAATGGTTACTGATTGTGGAATTAGATGTCTCTCTTTCCATTGTTTACATATTATGAACTCAGTCATTCACTGTCAATTGGAAATGGTTACCGTGGCCAAATATAATCCCCGTTTGCTAATGAATCTCTTTTATATGATTGTGTCATGAATTGCACACTAGTTTTGGGTGTTAACTATCAACTACTATTGCCAAAATTAAGATAAATCGTCAAAGTTTGCACTGGTAATCGACGGGGAGCCGAAACTTGAAGCACGCATGCCCCTGGTCTGGCCACCAATTGACTGGTCACATAGGACCTATCGACCGTTCAAGCATCTAGAGCAATGCATGCTCTAATTTGCTACACCTCTTTCCAATCTTGCTCTGTCTTGTTTTGCCTCTTATTGCTTTGCTTGTTGCATTTTTTTGATCATCTTAATGCTTTCAAATACTTCTCAGTTTCTGGGTTGTTGACTCCTACTTTATCCTCTAGTTCCCATAGAGATCTTGCACTATGTTATTTTGCCAAACATACTATTTGATTGCACCGATTTGCAATGTTCTTCTTAAAAGAAATATCTTTTAGCAAATAAAGTGTTTTATATGAATGTATATTTATAAAAATATATATTTTGGATAGGAATGATTTGGAAAATATATAAATATAATTATTCATAATTTTGAAGTGGTTGCGAAACAAGTTTTTATATAGATTTAGAGACAAATTAAATCATATTTTTTTAATATATATTCTTAGCCTTTTTAAACTAATATTTCAAAGTAGATTTCAAAGCAAAACTATTTTCCTATACAAACTCACAATCTCACTCGAATGAGAAATTGAATTAAACAATTTAGTAAAATAAGTGGTATAGAACATTTGCGTTTACTTCATCGGTTAATTCTTGGATTTGTTTGATTGAACATTTATTTACATACGAGTGGAATTTACAATCCTTTAGTAAATATTTAAGTATCGCTAAGTGGTTATGGGACATCGGGCGATACTCATTTAATTATTAACATAGAGTATATTACACTTATCGATCAGGAACAATCGCTTTGGCATGCGATGTGCTCGTTTATTGTGTTAGCTTGTGATGTGATTGCCTTTAGAATAGACTTGCGATATGCTCGTCTAATGTGTTAGCTTACGATGTGCTTTCTTTATTTCTGACTTGCGATATGCTCCTCTATTGTGTTAGCTTGCGATGTGCTTGCTTTATTTTTGACTTGTGATGTGCTCGTCTATTGTGTTAGCTTGCGAAGTGCTTGCTTTAGTTTAACTTACGATGTGCTTGTCTTTATTAGATGACTTGTAAAGTGCTCGTCTATTGTACTCTTTCATATATGTGAATTCGATGCAGTTGTTATTATGGTTTTGATGTTTGACATTGATGAGCATAGTCTAACTTTATAACATGAGGTTTTTAATAAGGAAATCTTATTATGTTTAGTGAAGTACATTATATGGATACTTTATATCCTTGATATTTATGCTAGCTTATTATTATGTTTTTACCTCTTATGATATTTAGAGATAGTCTGACCCATTTATTATTTTTATAATACTTAGGTTAGACCAAGATGTGATAGGAGTTTGCTATCTAGTCTGACCCTCTTATGATGTTTTTACCTTTAAATGTTTTGGTAACCCTACGTTTAAGTTTTGCAGGAAAATAAAAAGCATAAAGCAATCTCTCAAATTGTGGGCTTCCACCACCTTCGGGCAAGGCAGTTTGCTATCTTCGACCCTGATTGAGCAGCTCAGGGCCAATCAGGAATACATGATGGAAAATCCAGAGGATGAAAATGCTGCTAAAGATGAAGGACGTTTATTCTTGGAAGTGAGTAAAGCTCTTCAACTGGAAGCTAGTATGAAAAGGCAGCTACTCCATAACAAATGGTTTGAAGAAGGGGATAAGAATACAAAGTTTTTCCATGACACTTTAAAAGTAAAGCATGCTAGAGAAAATATTTTCAGCATTGAGGATGATCAAGGTAATATTTTCTCATCTCCTAATTCTATGGGCAAAGCTTTCGTTGATTACTTCTCTAATATTCTTGGCAACTCATCTGGGTTCTCTCCTGACCTTAACCAAATTTCTTCCCTTCCAGTGCCTTGCCTTTCCCTCCTTGAGTCTAATGCGTTAATCAAACCTGTTTCAAATGAAGAAATTAAGTCCGCCCTATTCTCCATGAACCAACATTCTTCTGGTGGTCCTGATGGACTTAATGTTACCTTTTACATTGCTACTTGGTCTGTGCTTGGTGATGAGTTCTGTCAGGAAATCCATAATTTCTTTAGCAAGTGTAAATTACTGAGAGAGGTCAATTCCACAAACATTGTATTAATTCCTAAGGTTTCTCCACCCTCCAAAGTATCTTCGTTCAGGCCTATCTCGTGTTGTAATGTTGTTTACAAATGTATTTCAAAAATCCTTGCATCACGCTTAGTATGTGTTCTGCCATCTATAGTGTCACTTAATCAAGCAGCTTTTATCCCTTCAAGGAATATTCTTGATAACGTTCCTCTTGCCTAAGAACTGTTGAAAGGTTATGGCAAAGGTAATGTCTCACCAGCTGCTGCTCTAAAAATTGATATATCCAAGGCATATGATTCTATTCATTGGGTGTCTATTGTGAGGATTATGGCTATGATGGGGTTCCCTAAAACTTTTGTTTCATGGGTCTATACTTGCATATCCACCCCAACCTTCTCTATGATTGTAAATGGTAGACCAGTTGGCTATTTTGGTAGTCAAAAGGGAATTAGGCATGGTGATCCTATCTCCTCTTATTTATTTCTATTGGTTATGGAAGTCTGCAATGTGATTCTCAAGAATAAATACTCGCAAAAGCTCATTACGTACCACCCAAAGTGCTCTCACCATAATATATCATCTATTATGTTTGCGGATGATGTTATGATATTTACTAAACCTAAAGAATCCTCTTTAAGTGGAATATTGAATGTATTGCAGTCCTTTTACCTGATGACAGGCCTCTCCATCAACCACTCCAAATCATCCTTGCTTGTTGCTGGTGTATCTGAAGTTCATGCTTCTATTTTGTATCAGCTCAGTGGATTCTCTTGTATGCTCACTGATTTGAGGTATCTTGGTCTTCCCTTAATCACTAAAAGGATTTCCATTGCAGATTGTATTCCCCTTTACAATAAGATTACTTCTGTTATGAATGCTTGGGAAAATAGGAGATTGTCTCAAAGTGGTAGGCTTGTTCTCATAAAATCTGTTGTGTTTCCTTCCTTAGTCTATTGGGCTCGCTCTATTATCCTTCCTGGTAGGCTCCTGCACCTTGTTCGGTCTGCCATGTATAGATTCTTCTGGACTGGCAGTATTCACAATAAGAAACTTTTGCCTTGTTTGTTTACAAAGTTTGAGACTTCATTAAAGTTGGGTGGTCTGGGAATTTTACATGCCAAATATTGGAACATAGCTGCCTTCAGTAAACATTTTGATGATGTTCTTAATAAGAAGGATAGTCTTTGGGTCAACTGGACTTCGACTCATAACATCAAGCATGGGAAGTTCTGGAAGATGGACATAGCTCAAGATAGTAGTTGGACATGGAGGAATATTCTGAAACTCGGGGATTTTTTTCTTCCCATGATTCAATATCAAATCCACCCTGGCTGTGATATTTGTTTTTGGGATGAACCTTGGGTGAGTAAAGGTTTGATTCTTTCTAGATTGTTTGATCATGCTTTGATTGTACAGTGTGGTGTCAACCGTGAAGCTAAAGTTTGCGAATTCTTCTCTGATGGCAGAATTCAACTACCTTACAATAGTAGTTAAGTGGTTAGGCAGCTATGGTGTTTAATTCAAAGCAACAGTTACAGTTATGATCACACTTCCTCTGTGTCTTGGAATAAGAAACCACATTGTGTTAAATTGGTATATCATCACCTATTTGGTAACACTGTCTTGCCTGTTGCAAAGTGGTTCTCTGTTTTATGGTCTTCTGACTCTTCCCCGCGTGAAAACCTTATGATGTGGAAGGTTGTTAGCAGTGCTCTCCTGACCAGAAGTGTTTTAAATAACCATGGGATTTGCTGTTGCCCTGAGTATGTGTTTTGTGAGCATCATGTGGAATCAATTGAGCATCTTTTCTTTGATTGCCCTAAACTTTATGATCTGGTTCAAAGAATTGCATGTAAAACACAAAGTTCAGTTGCTACTGCTAATTCAATAATAAACTGGAATGTTATCTATAAGGCAACGAGGTGGAGGACCATCAAATCCAGAGAATTGGTTATTTTCATTAAAATTTATTTGGATGTGATATGGAAAGAGAGAAATAAAATTGTGTTTGAAAATAAGAGAAAGAGCATTGACACTTTATGGTCTGAAGTGAGGGAAAGAATTTTCATGCAAATGAGAAGGAGAGCATGCCATTTCCCTGAAATCATGATTAGCAGTTGGGCTCACTGATCTTTTGGTCTTTGTTTATTTTTATTTATTTTCTTCTTTGTTTTCCCTGTATTTTTTTATTCAAAGTATGTTTTGAATCTTTTTTATTGTGGTTGCAATAAATCTGGCAGGGGGCCAATTAACCCCGCTGGCTTTTCCAAAAAAAGAAGATGTGATAGGAGTTGAGACTCTATGACTTTGGATATGAGCTAGCTTGTGTAAAAGTAAATGTTGAGCTATCTTTATGATATGGATTCATTTTGGGATGTAGTCTTATGTATATGGTTGTATCTTATTTGAGATGTAGACTCATTCTTTATTTTGGAGACCCATCTTAGTCTATGTGTATGTATTTATGTGAGTTTAGTATACTTTTTAGTTGACTCGGTTTATGTTATAAGATGTGTCCAGTATTATATTTTTTGCCACGACCTGTGATTCTGTGTTATGTATTATATTTTATATTGTTCTATTCTATTTTATCCAATGTGTCTATTGCATTGTGCCAAGACTATCCACGTCTATATATGGTGTCATGAGGTAAAGAATGACATGATAGTGATAGCCCAAAGGAATTGACACAAATGATCGCTCCTATTCAGCCTTATTCTTCGTATTACTCGATAATATTACTTATAATATTCTTGGGTAATATTGGCATAAATATGGGACGTTACACGTACTCTCCATTTGGATTTCGATATAAACATAACCTCTAAGTGCCACTTAAAGCAAATCTAAACAACCACAGTCTCATATGCCTCAGCAATTATAATATCCTATTAGTTCAAGGCCTTCCATTGCAAGCGCTATGAAGCTAATTGTCTCTTCATCGCACGCTCCAATCCAATCATAAAAAATTTCCAATCATAATTTCTCAACAAAGCCTACGTCTCAACAAATTATTCGGTCCCAAAGTAATTCTTTCTACACAGACTCTGGAATCCTTAACACAATTTAGGAAAGTCTAAATGTAACGACTCGCAGATTTATCAATTTGATAAATTATATTTATTTTTAAATATTCGAATACAAGATTTTTTAAAAATAAATTATGATGTTTTTAAAAAAAATGATGGTAATCTTATTTTGAATAAGTATTTACAAATATATAAACTTTAAAGAAATATCGATAAAATGGTTGAAAATTATTTTTTTCAATAAACATCTATATCATTGTAACGACCCGTATTTTTTATAATTAAAAATATTAAATTTGATAAGACTTTGGAATTTAATATTGTGAGAAATTAAAATTTATGATTTAGTAATGTAAAACAAATTAATATAATGTAATTTTATAAGATTGATTGAATGTAATTGACAACTGTTTTAATGTAATTTCAATCAATTGTAATAATAAAGGTTAATATGGAATAAAATAAATGATGTATCAAATGGTGAAATTATATGTTATTTAGTTGAAATTGGTTTTAGCATAGGATAGGAAATCAGATATTTGGTAAGTAATTTATAATCCTTGTGGTAAACAAGAAATTTTGAAATGTGTTTAAATTACTAAGGTTTAATAGTTGTTTATTTCTCATCTCATTATTAAATCAGTTTGAAATTAATTTGGAAATCAATTGGAATTAATGTAATTAAATATTCAATTAATATGAGCAAAGACGTTAGCTGTTGAGGGAAGAGTGTAATAAAATGGAAACTTATGTTTAATGAACACATAAGGTATTTGTTGATTTAATAATAAGATCATGTAAATCAAAATAAAAGAATTTGTTTGAAATTTAAAATATAATGAACGGATTTTATTACTGTTAAATGTTGAAATTAATTTAATATTTAAATCTTGGATTTAACATGGAAAATTGTATTTCAAAAGATTATTAAATTCTATTTAATCAAGAATGATGATAGAAAACTTTTAATTTAGAATTTAAAGGTGATTAAATCAATTTAAATAATTCGTTTTAATTAACGCGCAAAAATAAATATTATTTGATTTTAAAGCTAACTTCTATATATAATAGAATTAGGGTTTGAAATTAGTTCCTTTGGATTTAAAAATATTGAAAACCTATATTTCAACATATAGGATGACCAATTTTCATTTCGGGAACGAAACGGGCTTTTCGGGCTTTTGTTATCGCTTTGGCCCAATTGATATCGGTTCCATCTATTCATGTCCATCTTTGTCTATATATATATATATTGTATGAAACCCTAGCAACCTTCTGTTCTATTTCCTATATGTATATTTCAGTTCTAATCTGCTTCTTCTCAATGGTCAATATCTCAAAGCCCTAATTACCGATTTCAAATCAAATTCAAAAATTCAAACTACTTAAACCCTATCATATAATATATCATCGCGATGCTCTCAATGAATGGATTCTTTGTCTGCAATTCAATTTTGTAATCGAAGCTCGATTTGGCCAGAAATTAGCGATCTTTCTCAGCCGTCCGTTGTATGGTTTTGCAAATCGACGATGGATCTTCATCCAATCGACGATCGGAAGGTGTTGCGTGGTAGAGGATGATTAGTGGAGTTCATTCATCGGATTGGATCGTCGCAAGCATGCTCGATTTCACCAAAAATCGATGATCTTTAGCCGTATTTAATCACGGCGGTGGCTCTGACCTGGGTGGCGGCGCGACCTGGGGACGGAGGCGTGAGTTGCTGTAGCATGATGGTCATCGTGGTGTCGAGTCCGGACGTAGTGGCTCGTAGTCGGTGCTGTCGACGGTCTAAAGCATGGTCAATGGGGATGTTATGGGTTCTACGTAGCTCACCTTCATTGCGAAAGTAATTGCATGCTGAAAGAGTTACGTGCATGAATAGTTTACATGAAGTTGAATAATTTAATATTTTAATATGGTCAAATTATTAATATCAAATTTATATGTTCTAACATTCATAGCTTTTGCATACGAACTCGGATTCGCACGCGGTTTCTTCCGTTGGACTCGTATAGAAATTCCGGACAATATAAAACTAGTTTTATTGAATTTGAAGTCTGTTGAAATTTTGGGCTTTTATTGGATTTTTAGTGGGCTGTAAATCAAAGGTGAGTGATTTAACCCACTCATGCAATACTAAATTTTCTGATGTTAGTTAAATTGAAATCATGAAGTGATAAAATTTTATTGGTTAATGTTTGGTAGTTTAAATTGACACTTAAATTAATTTATATTATATATCGATTTAAATTGACATTTAATTTAATATTGAATTTAATTGCTAGTTAAACACCCGACAATTGATAACTACTAACTGTTGTGATATATTGGTTGATTTGGATGTTGATTTCAATTGGATGCCTATTTATTGATATGTTGGATGTATGGTTGTTATTTATTTGGACATATTCCTGTTATTATCCCATTTATTATTTGACATCCTATAAATTGTCACTTGTCATACTTGAAATGAACTAAGCAATAGGTTGAAATGATATATACCTATAACGACCAGGAATTTCACTACTTTGATTAGAAAGTATTTAATAAATTTTAAATATTCAATATATAGGTTTTATAATGAAAATAAACTCATTTTAATTAATTAACAATGATGGTAAAATCATTTTCAAAATTTGTTTACCAAATTAAATAGTTCGTAGAAAAACAGAAAATGTGACCAAAAACGTTTTCCGAAATTTCAACCTTTCGACATCTGAAAGTTGTCGGGAACATTGTTCGTATTTGTGCACTATATGTACATATATATAAGAGTTAATTAACTAGATAATAATACGCTTAGAAATAAATTGTCTTACGTTAATTTGGATTAGTAAGTGATGTTTCAAGACATAGTTTTAAAAATAATAAACATTTTGTATAAATATATATATTAAGTATGGACACATCTTAGATTTGTAATCATTAACCATAATTATCTCTTGTCACATCTTAGTTAATTAATAATTAAACTTATATATATATAAAGTGACGTGAGTAAACATGTTAATTATATATATATATATAAAGAAAGTGATGTGACTAAACAACATAATTATATATATTAGAAAGTGATGTGACTAAACATATATATATATATATAAGAGTGATGTGATTAAACATAGTTATATATATATATGATAAAATATTGTGATGTGACTTGACAAAGTGATTAGGTGTGAAATCTTGCCTATAAATAGCCCATATTTTCTCCATTTTTCCTCCACTTTCCACCAACCTTTTCTTCCACATTTCAAACTCAAATGGAGATTTTTCCTTTCTTGAAATCGTGTGAAACTTTAATGGCTACAACATTCTAGTTGATCACTTTTTCAACTTTTTATCATAGCTATGTCAAAATACCCAATCTTTGCAAAGAAATTTTTCACCCATAATTTCAAGTCCAAAAATTACCTTTCTTCTTTTGATCATAACTTCTTCAAAACAAATCGAAAATGATTGATTCTTTTATTGAAATGATAGAGAAAAGAACAAAACAAATCGAAAATGAGTGATTCTTTTTCAAAGTAAATTGATTCCATATCAAAGGATCTCTTGTTCGGACCCTTAAGTAACCCAAATGATTAGGAGAATTAAATGTTATCCATTAGCAGAACAAAACACCAATCTGCTATAGTGTAAGTGTTTTGATTGTGTGGACATGTATTAAGAAGAATAAATTTTCGTTCTACTATAAATTGATTAAATTGTTTGGACATCTATTTAGCAGGATAAATCACCATCATGTTGTTATGTTAATTTGGACATGTATATGCCAATTAGTTATATTTATGTGTTATTCTCTGATTGGATATGAACTGTATTTACATATATGGTAGCTTATGTAAATAATTTTTATGTGATTTTGAAATCGAATTGAAATAAAATGGTAGCTTAAATTAGTGTCATTGGGACTGCTAAGCCTCATTTGGAATTTATAAAGTATGGTTTGAATTTACTTTAATTCTTTAATCAATTTGATGTTAAGGATTTATAAATGGTTTTTCAAGTTATATAATTCTTATAAAGGTATTTATAAATGATAACTAGTTTATAGAAAAGGGTTTTCTAACGAAAAGGGTTATTCATGTGTTTTACAAATGATGTTTTGTAAATGATATTTATAAAGGAGTATAGAAAGGTTTATATAAAGAGTTTTAAAAATAGGAAAAAGGTTTATAAATCATTTTAGCGATTTGGAAAGAGGTTTATAAATTAACTTAAAGGTTTATAAAAGTGTATTATAACTTTATTTTGAAAGTTATAGGTTAATTGAAATATTAGATGAGCTTTAAAAAGGGAATTTTTGATAAAGGATAAGCAAAATGTTTTATTTGGAAGAAATGGTTGGATTTGGGAAGAAAGAAACTTTGAAAAGTTTGTAAATATACTTATACCGATAAGATAAGTATATGATTTTGTTTCAAGGCATGAAAAGTAAAATGCTTTGGTAATATACTTATACCGTTGAGATAAGTATATAAAGGTTTCCAAGTATAAAGGAAATGTAAGGGGTTTGGGGATAGTGTTTTGAAAAGATCTTTTAATCAGATTTTATAGTGTGGTTTTATTACATAAATAGAATTAATAAAGGCTTAGTGGATCCCATATGGAAATTAAACAATGATTGGATGTTTGTTTATTTCATAGTTAAATAACCAACTATCAAAGTTGGACCCAAAACGTAACTTTGGAAATATCTAGGAGAAGCACGAGAATTATATGGTACAGTTACCGTTGAAGGTGCTATGCTGTAGGTATAAACTCGTTTCATTCTTCTAGGATGAATGATAAGGAAATCCATCTACAAAGGTTAGGAAGTGGACTCTGCTCTTGTCATTTGTCTGTGTATTTCCTAAAGAACCGGGGTTGAGTTTAGCAAAAAATATCGAAAGTTGTTTCGAAGAGACCGAGATCAGATATGTTATATGGAAACCACTTCGATCCAACACAAGTGTTTTGTAATGAAGATATCTTGAAGCATGGGATCGAAGAAGGGGCTATTGAAGTATAAGGGCTGGTTGCTACTAATCCTGAGGATGATTCCAAAATGGATGTAGTAGAAGTAGTGCTTCGGTTTGTACTTATCCTAGACAATTTGTATGGAAGAATGTTGGCACTGCATTACTGTCGAGAGGGTAGTGTTAGCATTCCAAGAGGGACTGCTATTCAGAAAGGTAAAACGTAGCCTCCAGCCTCATACATAGGGAATGACTAAAACAGGGGATATGCAACAGGGCTATGTGGGTCGTACCCATTAGGGTATATCATCAACCTTCTAGATATATACACAATCATCAACGAATTAGAGTACGTGGGAGTGCTCGGTTAAAACTGGCAAAGCCACCAAGGAGATGATATGTTCAGTACTATCCAGCAAGGGGTAGGCTGGTTCTGTGTTGGCAGGGGTCGTTAAGTACGACCTTGGTACATTTTTCTAGAGGTGTACTATGGCGGGTGGTACCATAGTAGCCCAGTCATTAGTTAGAATCCATTCTCCAATACGTGCCTTAAGATTTCAATTATAGAGCCTAGTATGTTGGAATGTGAGATGCAAGCATTTCTGCTATTTTATTTATTTACTTTAAACCTAGACACTATGATAATATCACTAGATTTTGATATAAAATGTTTTGGTTATCGTAAGGTAAAAAACCATCCGTTTTTATATGCGTTGTGGCCTTATGACATACCCTTTGTTTGAAAGGTTTTCAAACGTAGAAATCGGTTTGGTTATTACTTGTTATCGAGTTTTACTCACGTTGGTTTACCATACTGACCCGGGCGTTATTCCATGTAATTCTCAGATCAGACCGAGCATGTTTTTACCAGGCTTAGCTAGATACTTCAAAGTTGAAGAGGAGCTGGATGGTCAAGACGTATTCACATATATTTTTCTTCCGCTATATTATAGAGTCTGTATGTTTGTCAATGTAAGGACAGGTTTCTATAACTGTCCAAATTTAGGATAAGCCTAGTGTACTCTGATATTATATGAATAAAGACATTTCCTTTTTGTAAAGATCATTGTTGTATTATATATTATTCGATGCGTTGTGAGATTTTGTGTTGTTTAATTTTCTTCTATCTTTTACCTCCTTATTTCACCCTCACAAATCGGTAATTTCGACACTTGAATTTTCGGCATGTGATACATTGGACGTATTACGGTCGATTTTCGAGGGTCGAAAATCTGATTCGTTGCATTTGGTATCAGAGCTGAAGGTTAAGCGAGAACCTTGGCCCTGGTGGGGTACACTCATTTGAGATAGGGTAAGTGAGACTCTAGAATGAGTTTGAGGGTATATTATATAAGAGGGCGTATTTTATAGTGCTCTAAAAAGGTTTTATATTGTGTTATTTGAGCTGTTGAGTAGCTTAAGAATTCTGGTCGATGCATTTGGCCAACGTTATCGATAAGGATTTCCTAAACACAATAACAAGTTCAATTGACCTAGTATTGTTTTGAAATTGGGTAAATAAAATAAATTTACCTAGAATATATTTTATATACAAAAAAAGAACGATTTTCACAAATAGTGTAATATAGTTGGTTGGGGTGTTAGGAGATAATAATATGTTATTATATTTATCATTTAGGGTTTGTTTAGTCATGCTCGTTTAGTTGAGCATTGACTATTGTTAGTATGTCCCCTTTTAAGATATGGGTTGGGTAGATACGGATTGGGAAAAATATGGCAATGAACATCTTGTGAATTAAGTTTCACAGTTTGACTATAGGGCGTTCGATGTTAATGTTGAGGTAGAATTTGATTTAAAAGTTAGAATATTTTGAGATAGATATTTAAAATGGTTTAATAGAAGTGATTTATAAAATGGGTTTATAGAAATGTATCATTTAAGTTGTAAAAATTTAGGTTGAAAACTTGAGAACCTAAAACCCCGTGCTTTTGGAAAAATGATTTTCAAGATTTTAGGAAAATAACAATAATAATATTTGAAACCAATTTAGTTTAAGTATAAATTTTTGGGTATAAAAGTGTAAGTAAGAAGTGTTATTTTTGGATTGGTTTGGGGAACAAGTTTTGATTGTTTTGTAATGATCAGAATAATCTTCTAAGTGACGATCAGATGTTTGCCTAGGAGAACGTTGTAGTGCACTTAGTAAATTATTCTCTTTATCATTCTACAGTCGAAACAAGCTCAACCCGAACGAACCCAAAGTAAGTTGGAAATAGAGGTTTTGTTGGAAATGTAAAGTATTGTTCCAAAAATGAGATTTTTAAATAAAAGGAATATTTTTATGTTAACTAGTTCGAGTGGCTTGAAAATAACTTAAAATTAGGGAAAGAATGTGTTCAAATGGTAAACACTTCCCTTAAGTATTACCCTTCTTGGTAAGTGAATATAGGATACTGTTTGGTAGTACCTAGTTCCTTAGTACCATTTTAGAGTTACTTGGGCTATAAATATATATTTCTATGATTAAAATATTGAGTTTTATTTGAAAAAGTTTTAAATAAAAGGGGGGTATTTGGATTTTGAGTTTTCTTTAAGAGATAAATTCGAAATGGAATAATGGAATCAGATAGGGATATATGATCTTAGGATGTTGTGGAATAGCATCCAAGTTGAACCAGTGTAGTTTATGAAAAGTTTTCATAAATAATTTGGTGGAATAGAATTGGTCTTAGGGAGGACCAATTAAGTAAGTGCGTAAGTTGGACGTAGATCATTTCTCTCTCCACATAGAATGATCCAAGATTCTAATACATAGCTTTGAGGTGTTGCACCATTTCGAATAAGGATCTATTGGTCAGCTTTTGACGACAAGCACTTGATGAGGGTTCTTGGTTTGGGACCAAATTTTCTATCATATTTACAAATACGTAAGAAGAATAGAGGTTCCAAATCAAGGAGCCTGATCGGAGTCCACACTAGAGAATCGGGAGAGCGATACTAGTTTGGAAGGAAAGTTATGTATTCGAGTTGAGATCGAATCAGATTTTGCATAAGAATGATCTACGTACATCATACGAGCTGATGTACAGTGTTAAGCGTTTTCTTGGATAGGTCGAGGTGTAATTTCGAGAAGGAAATTCTTTTAAGGGAGGAAGAATGTAACGACTCGGAATTTCGCTACTTTGATTGGTGAATATTTAATTAATTTTAAATATTCAATATATAGGTTTTATAATGAAAATAAAAATCATTTTCAAAATTTGTTTAACAAATTCAATAGTTCGTAGAAAAACAAAAAATGTGACCGAAAAACATTTTTCGAAATTTCGACCTTTCGACACCTGAAAGTTGTCAGGAACATTGTTCGTCTTTGTTCACTATATATATATAGGTGTTAATTAACTAGATAATAATATTCTTAGAAATAAATTATCTTATGTTAATTTGGATTAGTAAGTGATGTGACGAGACATAGTTTTAAAAATAATAAACATTTTATATAAATATATATATTAAGTATGGTCAACTCTTAGATTTCTAATCATTACCATAATTATCTCTTGTCACATCTTGGTTAATTAATAATTAAACTTATATATATATATATATATTTATATATATATAAAGTGATGGGACTAAACATGATAATTATATATATATAAAAAGTGATGTGACTAAACAACATAATTATATATATAAGACAGTGATGTGACTAAACATAATTATATATACATATATATAAAAGAGTGATGTGAGTAAACATAATTATATATATATATATATATATTATAAAAGATTGTGATGTGACTTGACAAAGTGATTAGGTGTGAAATATTGCCTATAAATAGTCCATATGTTTATTCATTCTTCCTCCTTTTTCCACCAACCTTTTCTTCCTTATTTGTAACTCAAATGGATTTTTTCTTTTCTTGAAACCATGTGAAATTTTAATGGCTACAACATTCTAGTTGACCACTTTTCAAAATTTCTTTCATAGCTATGTCAAAATACCCAATCTTTGCAAAACAATTTTTAACCCAGAATTTCAAGTTCGAAAATTACCCTTCTTTTTTTATCATAACTTCTTCCAAACAAATCAAAAATGAGTGATTCTTTATATGAAATGATAGGGAAAAGAAATTACAATTACTTTATCTTTGAGTGCTTTTAGAAATTCCATGAGTTGGTAGCCCAAAAATCAATTGCAATGACCTATTTACGGGTTTATTATTGAGGATTCGATGTTTATTCGAAGTCGCTCCACCTTACCAAAACAAGTCTCGCTTTCTCTTCCCTTCAAGGCCAAGCCTACCTAATGTGTTCATGGTTCAAGACTCCATCTTGTTGTTTAGGAATGGAAGCTATGTCATACTCTAATTTAGCGAGAGTTTAGATAGCTTTCGGTGAGTAAATTCCTAATCTTTTGGAAAGAACTTTTATTTATATGTTGTGTTGACCCTTAGCTATATGCATGGTATATATATATATGTTGGATCTTGGCATGTTTGAATGTGAGATGCAAGCATTTCAGCTATTTTATCTATTTACTTTAAACCTAGACACTATGATAATATCATTGGATTTTGATATAAAATGTTTTGGTTATCGTAAGGTAAAAACCCATCCGTTTTTATGTGCAGTGTGGTCTTATGAGATACCTTTTGTTTGAAAGGTTTTCAAACGTAGAAATCAGTTTGGTTATTACTTGTTATCAAGTTTTACTCACACTGGTTTACCAGACTGACCCGGGCGTTATTCCATGTAATGCTTGGATCAGACCGAGCATGTTTTTACCAGGTTTAGCTAGATACTTCGGAGTTGAAGAGGAGCTGGATGGTCAAGACATATTCACGTATATTTCTTCCACTGTATTATAGAGTTTGTTTGTTTGTCAATGTATGGACAGGTTTCTACAATTGTCCAAATTTAGGATAAGCCTAGTACTATGATATTATATGAATAAAGATGTTTCCTTTTTGTAAAGATCATTGTTATATTATATAATGTTCATTGCATTATGAGATTCTGGGTTATTTAGTTTTCTTCTATCTTCTACCTCCTTCAATCACCCTAACAAATCGGTATTTCTAGCACTTGAATGTTCGGCATGTGATACAATGGACGTATTAGTGTCGATTTTCGAGGGTCAAAAATCCAGTTCGTTACAATACCTATGTCATTTAATTATGGATTGAAATAATATATATCCATCCATGTAATTAAAATTGAAATAATTAATCACTTGGCTATAGGGTAGAAAATTATATATGGATACCTAATTGGTTAAATTAAATAATTTTAAATTACTGAAATTGTATTTGTTTAAATGATGTTTTAAAGAAAATAAAAATTAGATTTATATGAATTAAATTATTTTCTAATTCGAGATTTGAAATGTTGAAATTGAAACTGTTTAAATGAAATTGTTAAGGATTAATTTGAAACCTTAAGTTGAAATTAAGATATGATTTGAATTGATCGAAAGTGAATTATTTGAAGGGTTTAATTTTTCATTTAAACTTTGAAATTACTTTAATTAAAATAGTTTAAATTTGTATTTCAAAGTTTCAGATGTGAAATAGATTTAAACTTAATTGTTTAAAAATGAGAATTTGAATTGAAACTTTCAGCCATTTGAATAGAACTGTTTAAATTGAATTTGAAGTAAGTTTGAAATCATTTTGAATCAAGGCTGATTTAAATTGAAATTTGGATATGAAGTTGACTTGAATTAGAAGTCGAAAAATTGAATTTGTTTTGATTTGAAAGTTGAACCTGAGTTCAAATTTTTGTGAAAGAAACAGTTTTAACATAAAGTATTTTAATATATAAACTATTTGAATAATCAAATTATTTTAATATATAAACTATTTCACATATTCAAACTATTTCCAATCTTCAAAACTATTTTAATTATTAAAACTACTTTCAATATTCAAACTATTTTTAATTATCAAAACTATTTTTAATTATCAAAACTATTTTCAATATTCAAAACTATTTTTAATTATCAAAAATAATTTTCAATATTCAAACTATTTTAATTATTCAAAAATATTTTCAATATTCATAGAGTTTTAAAAGTGGCAATCTTTTAGATTTAAATCGTTGATTTAAAAATGAATGTTTTGATTTGGATGTGTAACCTATTTTGAATTAGAAATGATTTGAAGCGAATTCGATATTTTGATATGAAGAATGATTTATACTGTTAAAGTGAATTTGCTATTTTGATATGAAGTATGATTTGTTCTTGAAATTTAAAGAATCAACCGGTGTGAAAGATGATGTTTGGTTGTTAAATAGACCGGGGCCGAATATTGGCATACTCTCTGTCAATACCAGAACCACTTTAACAACTGTGTACGTGGTGGATAACCCAGAATGAAGTGGTTGGATTAGAAAACGTTTGCTGAATTTAAAGAAAGAGAACGATGATGGATAGACCCCAACACTTGTGTCAACTGAAAATGACTAAAATAGGATGACTTTTCTTAACCAATGAGGGTAGCTACCTCTAGCAACATTTTTTCTTCATATTACTATATTGATGTTAACAAGAAAGCTTGTCAACATCCCAAGGTGATTAGATTCAAACGAAACTAAGTTATTGAAAGGATCTACTCCTTCGGAAGCATACTTTCGGCCAGATTGATATAGATGAAAGGGTTTAAGGTGTTTAATCCACCTCTCGACCAAGTTGACTTAATCGAAAGGGTCAATAAAGCTATCCCTACCTTTCGACCTGGTTGGTTTAGTTGAAAGGCTTCAAGGAGTTAGCTTTGGGATACTGTTCTAGAGAGAAAAATACGATTGAGTCTTATTCTCCTAGTTGAAGGTAACTGATCATCCTTGTTCTCCATTCTTTTCGACCATATCGAAAGGTAACATTCAAGACCTTCCAATTATGTTGAAAGGGATGCTTACTTCATCAATATGACACAGTTGCTTTCGACCCTATGGTTTCGTTACTCTTGCTGTGGAACCCCTTCGATAGGGTTGCTGATGTCCCTAGGGGTTGATCCTTTTCGACTGAGTTCCTCTACATGCGATTGTTGGACAATGATAAACTAGGATCTCTTTCGAAAGCACCCCTTTCGATCAGGTCAAAAGGGGTTTCTCCCTTTTGGAACAATCTTAGCTTATTACTACCTACAATTTACTTTGTTTTCCTTGTGTAAGATCGACCTAGGTATCCCCAAGACTCACGAGCTTAACATGGTTGAAACCTCATCATCACTTTGGTTTTCAGTGTTAAGTACAGGTTCCGATGATGATGTGTTTCAACCGAATATGCCCAAGTCGATCTTATGCAATGCATAGATAAAACGAAATCAGGAGAATAAGTTAGAATCATGTGCAACGGATCATTAGTTTAGCTAATGATCTCAATGATCTTCCTTGTCGTCAATATCCTTAATGAGCACACCATCTCCCGTTCTTATTCATAATCCAAAATGAGTTAAATGATATAGAGCTTTTTCCCTAATATGATTTAGGGTTTCTTGAGAATACAATTGTAATCGAAAAAGAAAAGTAAAAGAAATGAATTCAGAATTCTAGAATTCGGTCCTCCAACACTAGACCCCTTGGGTCTTATTTATAGATGCAGGTCGGCCCCTTCCGCGTCTTTGCTTTCGACTGGGTTGAAAGAACCCATTTATATATACCGTTTCAAGCATTTTGACATGGTCGAAAGGCCATGATTCCTTTCGACATTGTCGAAAGACATCTTCTTGTCTCTTGGTTTACTTTTTCACCTCCTTTATCCTTTCCCAAACCATTCGACTGAGTCGAAAGGGTCCTTTATCAAACTTCCACCTTTTTTGATTTCTGAGTACTGCTTTCTCCACAACACCTTTTGACACTGTCAAACGGTTTCCTAAATGCATCTTCTCCTTCCTTGTTGTTATTGGAAGTAAGTTTGAAGCTTCTAACACTGTCGATAGGTTGTTCATATTGGTTTCGAAGAGATTCAAGTGTCAACTGTTTCGATGATGTTGAGTAGCCTTTGAATGCATGCCTTAGGACTAAGGCGGAAACTTCCCTTAATATTATGGGCCTCGACCGGTTTGAAAGGCTTGTATATGCTTTCAAAATGGTTGTGATAGGGATGAGTCCTTTAATTCTGAAAGTTTTGGCATGTAAGTGGGAGAGCATTATCTATTCCCTTCGAAAGGGGTTTCGAAGCTGTCCTTGCTTGTTTATCTTTGTCGAAAGGTTGATAGTTGCGGAAGGGTATATATGTTTTCATCTGGAACAAAAGCTTTCACACTGTATGAGTAGATGGTGCCTTCGACTCTTTCGATACCTGCTTAATGCCTTTGAAACAACCTCTTACGACCTTTATGAAGTGTAGGCATGTTTCTTCATCGAAACCTCAATCTGATTATCCTTCTTTCATACTTCTGCTCTTGAGTAGATTTTATGGTTAACATTTTTCTCCCCTTGTATGAAAAAGAAGCTTTTGTTCTTTAGGACAAAGATTTCATAACTTTCTTACTCTCCATAACTTTATTTTTCCTGCAAAATTCAAAGTTAGTGATATTTTTTGTTGTTAGTCCATTATCATACTTACATGCGCGTTTAGTAATAGGTTGGCATATTAATGCTTTCGTATTTAGATAGTTAGTCGATCATAACTCCAATCCATCAGATATTAGATGTGCAATCAGCAACTACTAATGCATATAATAGATATGGATCGCATGCTCCCTGTGGGAAATAGCCAATAGCGGCAAATAGGGGATATGAGTTGTTATTTGGAAACTTTCTCAAAAATTTGAATGATTCTGAAGCCTTCATTCGGATGTTGGTGAACAACATCTAGAGTTAATAAAACGTCAACCTTAATTTTGGCATTTTAAAGACCAGCTTGAAACTTTCGGTTGTCTGCGATAATCTCAATTCTTATTACATCACACCCCGATTTAGGATTTGATAGAGATTAGGAAACATTGAAATTTAACCCAGATTAGGTTATTAACTTGCGAGTTTGGAAGTTGATAATGTGACATCTAGAATTCATATAGCAATCCAAAAATAGTCCTCCATGTGGCATTTCTAAACCTAGATTCATGTTTTTATGGTAAATTAGACAAGAATCGGTAGATATTGTCTTCATATCAAGTCCTGAGCACACATTAAGGCATAGGCAGGATAATTATCTTTGTAAAAGAATCTTCGGCCAGATTAGGGCATGTATTGTGTAAGCAGGAATCCATAGTAGTTGTTGTTAAAATAGAAATCCTTTGCCCAGATTAGGGCATATGTTGGACAACTAGAAGTTAATGGAGATTATCTTTATAATAGAAGCTACAAACCCAGATTAGGGTATTAAGGAAAAATCGGATAATAATTCCAAAACCCAAGCTTGAGTATAAAAGTCATAGTGATCAATAATATTCCCATACCCAGATTCATGTATAATAAGGATAGTGATTGATAAAGGCCCGAAACCTAGATTTGGGTATTAGTAAATGAAGTCCCGAAATGTATGGCACGAAACCCAGATTCGGGTAATAATAAACAGAGTTCTGTTCCACTCCTTTGCTTCTATCTTCTTTGTGAACCGTTCAGGCTTTGAATATATAGAAATAATCTGATTGGCTTCCTCTAGAGCTTGGACGTCTTAGTCCATGATCGGATATGTCGTTTCACAAGCTTGGACATCTTAGTCTTTTACTTGATTAGCCTCTTCTGGGCCTTGGATATCTTAGTCTTTTACTTGATTAGCCTCCTCTGGGCCTTGGACATCTTAGTCCATTATTTGGTGTGCCTCTTTTGGGCTTGGACATCTCAGTCTGTTATTGAATGAGCCTCTCTTAGGCTTGGACATCTTAGTCCATTGTTAAATGAGCCTCTTCTTGGGCTTGGACATCTTAGTTCATTGTTGAATGAGCCTCTTCTTGGGCGAATGAGCCTCTTCTTGAGCTTGGACATCTTACTCCATTGTTGTCTGGTGCTCTTGGTTAGCTCATCTTAGAGGCTGGAACCAAGGACTTACCCGACCTCCCTCCAAGAGGTGCTCTGCCCTGGCCCTTTTGCGGCGTGGACAGGGGCTTGTTCGGTGCTTTACCTTGTCCATCTTATGGCGCGGATAAAGGCTTACTCCGTCCTCCCTCCAGGGGGTGCTTTACCCAGGCCATAGTGTGACGTGGATAAGGGGTTGTTCGGTGCTTTAACTTGGCCGTCTTATGGCGTAGATAAAGGCTTATTTTGTCCTCCCTCCAGGACGTGCCTTGACCTGACCAGAGACGCGACTAAGGGCTTGTCCGGAGCTTTAACCTAGCCATCTTATGGCGCGGCTAAAGGCTTACCCGCCCTCCCTCCAGGTGGTGCTCTGCCCTGGCCATCTTGGCGTGGACAGAGGCTTTTCTACCATCTTAGGTAGACTACCATCTTATGTAGTATCCAAATATAAGGAGCATATCACTCCCAACAATGTAGATTTTCTTTTTCGAAAGGAGAGATGCTTTATTCATTCATTTTCAGAAAATATGGCTTTAAATGTTCGACATTCCATGTTCTTGGCACCATATTGTCGTCTGGGCGGCAAAATTTGTAGGCTCCAGAAGGTATTGCTTTGCACATGATTAATGGTCCCTCCCATTTTGGTCCTAGGGGTCCATCTACAGGATTTCTGGTATTGGCCTTTACTCTACAGAGCACCATATCACCCTCATGGAATGATCAAGTTCTTACTCTTGAATTGTAATACTTTGAGATTCTTCTCTGATACTCAGTGATTCTTACCGCTGCTTCATCTCTTAATTCATGTATCAAGTCCAATGATTCTGTTTTCAACACTTGGTTTTTATCGAATGCGTTGGCAATCCTTCGGTGTGAGGGTATCTCAATGTCAATTAGTAGCCGCCTCACACCCATCTATTAAAGAGTAAAGGGTATGTCACGTTGCTGTCTTAGCAGACGTTCGGTAAGCCCACAGCACAAGTGGCAACTTTTCTACCCATTTCCTTTTGCCCTATTTAGTTGCTTTTTCAGAATTGTCTTTATGGTTTTATTTGCAACCTCAATTGCTCCATTGGCTTTTGGATGTGCGAAAGACAAAATTTTTTAATAATCTCATTCTTATGGTGGAAGTGGGAGAATTCTTCACTAAAATTGGATTCCAAAAATTATTTTCTGGGGAATTCCAAACCTGGTTATGATGTTCTTGATAACGAATCTAAGTACCTTCCCAGAAGTGATCTTTGGAAGTTGTTCCACTTCAACCCATTTGGTGAAATAGTCGATGGCAACTACAGCATACTTTGCCCCTCCTTTTGAAATTGGCAATGTGCTGATTATGTCTATCCCCCATACATCAAAGGGCCGTGGACTCGTAATTAGAGTTAATTGACTTGGGGGCAATCTGGGTATCTTTGAATACTTCTTACACTTTTCGCATCTTTTCACATATTCTATGGCTTGGCTTACCATATATGGCCAGTAAAATCCCTGCCTCATTATTTTCTTTGCTAGCTTTATCCTATTTGACTGGTCTCCAAAAAACCCTTCGTGTGCTTTAGTCATTAATTTTATTCCATCATTCAAGCTTACGCATCTTTAAATAGGGAAGAGCATATCCCTTTTTATAGAGGATTCCATCCATCATTATGAATGTAGGAGCCTGTCTCCTGATTTTTCTTGCCACTCCTTTATCGGATGGAAGTATTCCTTTAACAAGGTATTCGACAATAGGTGACATCCAGGTATCGTCATATGTACTACTTGATTTCGAATGGTCAACTCTTTCATCTAATATTTCTTTACCATTTTTTCTCTTTCTTCCCCTTAAGATTTAGCTTGAGACCTTGTCATAACCAATAATTCCTTCCCTTGTTCATATGTTTCCTTTTTAGTACTTGGAATTTCTTAAAATTTGACTGGGACAATTCGTGTCTTTGGGGCTCCTCTTGAGCTGGCTAATTTTGCTAAGGAGTCTGCCTGTGAATTTTTTTCTCTTGGAACTTGGTGTATCAAAAAATTTCAAACGAAGCAAGCATTTACAGTATCTTCTTTACGTATAAGGATAACTTGGGATCCTTTGTTTGATATTCTTGTTTCACTTGGTTCACCATTAGTTAAGAATCACTAAAGATATGTATCTATAGAATTTTTAGTTCTAATGCCAAAGTTAATCCCGCTACCATAGATTCATATTCTGCCACATTATTTGTTGCGGGGAATCCCAATTTCATGGCATAATGCAAATGGTGTCCATCCGGAGTTATGATTACATATCCTGCACTAGCCCCTTGTTCATTTGATGCACCATCAACAAATAATTGCCACATAGGCTTCTGATCTTTCTCCTTCTCTGATTGCTCCTTAATGAAGCTTGTGCACTCATTAACAAAATCCGCTAATGCTTGTCCTTTGATTGGGGCTCGTGGTTGAAACTCTATGTCAAATTGACTGAGCTCGATCCCTCATTTTACCAGTCATCTAGAAGTTTCGAGTTTACTAAAAACTTGTGTAAGAGGGAAGTTGGTTAATACCCTAATCGGGTGTGCTTGAAAGTATGCTCAAAGCTTTCGAGCTGTAAGAATCAAGCAATAGGCTAATTTTTCTATGACTGGGTATCGAACCTCTACATCCTTTAATTGTCTGCTTACATAGTATACCAGATGTTGTGCCCCATTCTCTTCTCTAATGAGTACTGAGCTGACTGAATGTTCTGATACTGCCATGTATAGGTACAATATTTCCCTATTCTCGGGACTTAAAAGTATCGGTGGTTTTTCCAAATGGCTTTTTAATTCCAAGAAGGCTTTCCTACAATCCTCTCCCCATTCAAAGTTCTTCTTCTTCTTGATTACATCAAAGAAAGGGATACACTTATCAGTAGCTTTAGAGACGAATCTGCTTAGATCAGCTACCCTTCCATTTAAACTCACCACCTCCTTGTTGGTTTTAGGTTCGGCCATGTCCTTTATGGCTTGAATTTGACCAGGGCTTCGATCCCTTAAGCACTTACTAGGTAGCCTAAGAACTTTCCAGAGTGGACTCCAAAAGAACACTTTTGCGGGTTCAATTTCATGTGATACTTCCGCAATATTCTGAACATTTCCTCTAGAGCTTTAAGATGGTTTTCTGGCTCGCCGGACTTTACCAGCATATCATCCACATAAACTTCCATGTTCCTGCCAATTTGTTCCTTAAACTTTCGGTTAACCAATCTTTGATAGGTGGCTCCCACGTTCTTTAACCCAAATGGCATTGCCTTATAGTAATAAATTCACCATTTAGTATGAAGCTGGTATGCTCCTCATCTGGTTTAAACATTGGTATCTGGTTGTACCCTGAATAAGCATCCATGAGGGATAACAATTTGTGTTGCTTGTTGCATCCACTAATTAATCTATCCGCGGTAGCGGGAAGCAATCCTTTGTACATGCTTTGTTTAGGTTTGTGTAGTCAATGCATGTGATTAATCCATTTTGACTTCTTTACCAAAACTGGGTTGGATAACTACTTAGGATAATATATTTCCCAGATTAATCCATTTTCAAGAAGTCTGTCAACCACTTCTTTTAAAGCATCTGATCATACCTTATCTAGTTGTCTCTTTTTCTTCCTTATGGAGATTGCTCCTGAATTGATATTGAGGGCATAGCACATGACAGTTGCATCAATTCCCACCATATCAGAATGTGACCAGGCGAATACATCTTTGTTGACCTTGAGAAACTATATTAAATCCTTCTTTAAATCATCATTAAGATACTTTCCCACCTTAACCACTTTGGTAACATCATCTGAGTCAATGATTGCTTCCTCAAGATCCTCTATGGGTTTTATCCTCTCCATTTCTCCTCGGCAATAAAATTTCATGACGATTGGGCCTTCATTCGCTGAGTTTGCATCAATTCTCTTCCTCTTGCCTCCAAAGGGAATGTACCTTTGATACATACACTTGTTAGATTTATTAACTTTAATCTTTGCTTCAAATGTTGGATGTGAAAATCCATCATCCGAAGGCTGTAAGATAGTAGAAGAATCAAAGTACGTAGAATACTACCTATTATATTGATCAAGAGTGGCAAAATACATTTCCCGAGAGCTAAACTGCTTTCCTTGGACAGTTCCATAGCCTCGCTTTGTCAAAAACTTTACCATGAGGTACTTTGGGAAGACAAAAACATCGATTTCATCAAGAGCTGTCCTACCAAAGAAGGCGTTGTAGTAGGAGGGTTGATCGATTATCACAAAAATAGTTTTGAATGTTCTGCATGTTGGCGACACTCCCATTTGTACAAGCAGCTTTTCTGTCCCACTGGAGTTGATCCCTTTTTGTTGAATCCAAAAATGGGCTTTGTGCTTGGCTCCAGCTTATGTTCTGGAATGTTCATCTGATCGAAGGCATGTTTGAAAATTACATTGACTATGTTGCCCGTGTCGACCAAAATTTTTGAGACAATAGATAGTCCAATTTGTGCAGTAATCATCAGAGGATCATTATGAGGATGATGAACCCCCTTTTTTAGCTCTTGTGGAGTGACAACTAGATTAGGCATCTGAATGTTAAGGCGTGGGTTTTTCATTGGAGGTTCCTCTTGAATAGAATAGATCCCTTCTTTGGCCTCTTTAATGTACCTGCTTCGGGCCCTATTACTGTTTCCTGCTGGATGCGGCCCACCATAGATCATGTCAATCCTGTTGATTGGCGGGCTTAGGCTAAAGGCGTCCTCATCTTCTAACACATTCACAGTGTTGCCTGGGCACTTCTATGGAGTTTTCTCTATTCGAGGGACTTTCTTCTGATCTTGAACAAACTCCTTTAAATGACCTTCCCGGATCAGCTTTTGGATAATTCTGGCCAGAACTCTGCACTCATCGGTTTTGTGGCTATTAGCTTTGTGATAAGCGCAATAGTCTCCTCCTTTTTTCTATCCAGTATTGTTCTTGGCCGTGAAGGAGATTGCAAAGTTGACTCTTTCCTTAGCTATAGCATACACATAAGATAGTGGCTTGTTTAAAGCAACTGTGTTAGCAATCGGTTCTTCCCATCTGGCCCTTTTATGGCCACGTTTCAGGCCAGATCTTCCTCCTTCCTTCTTGGGAATTTTTTTCTTCTTGGCATAGTAAAGCTCATCCATCCGGATGAATTTATCAGCTTGAAAGTGGAAGTTTTGTAGGTCTTTATAGCCATTAACAAAATTTTGCTTCCAGAAAGGGGTATTTTCAATCAAGCTAGAATAGACAGCTATGAGCTTATCACGATCATTCATATCCTTGGCTTTTAAAGTTGCAGTATTGAATCTTCTCAAGTAATCTCCCAAAGACTCTCCCTATCTTTATTTTATATTTGCCTAGACTGTATAGTTGATAGTAGGATCTTTGTAGATGCAAAATTGGGCTGAGAACTCGTATGAAAATTACTTCCAGGAGTATATGGTCCATTCCCTATATTGCCTGTACCATTTGATTGCTGCTCCCAGGAGAGTGACTGGGAACAGTTGGCATTTGACAGCTCCAAATGCATTGTATAAGTCCATTTGGCTGTCAAAAGCCATCAGATGATCGTCGGGGTCTATAACCCCATGATACTTCATGGATGGAATCTTGAAATATGGTGGTATAATTGTAGCCATGATTTCGTCGGTGAAAGGTGGCACTCTCTCATTATTATTGACATTTTCATCCATTGTTCTTTTTCCCATGGAATTCATAGCATCTTTAATAGCCTTCTCAGTGGCATCTTTCAGATAAGCTTCAACATTGCCATAATTTTTCTGATTTGGGCAATATTCCTTAGATGTTGAACTCCCATATTGTTCCAATGATTTGTCGAGAACCCTACCCTAATGATTAACTCTCGATTAGGGAAGCTCCTTTTTTTCGAGGACGTCATATCCACTTTGCCTTTATGCTCATTGGAATTAGCTTTTAGATTTCTCCTGAGAGAGACCACCTCTTCTCCTTGAGTTTGTCTCGGAGTCTTCGAAGATTTTTTAGATAAAGGCCATCTTTAGCAACTCCTGCATCTCTTGTAATTATTGTTCCACGTGTTTGATTTTAGCTGCGTTTTCATCTTGCTGTGCTAGTGATGAAGTCTGTCCAGGAATGTCCCCGTCCAGGTTAAAAGATAGGGCTATATTCTCTTCTAGAGTGGTGGTGTGTATTGCTCCTTCCATGATTCCACTTAAACGCTTTGACCTCATTTTTCCTACGCAAGAGAAATAAGCCACGATTAATCTGTATACAATTACAAGGTCGGAGGTTTAGGCCCTCCATCTAGCGCCAAAAATGTTAACAAGAAAACATGTCAACATCCGCAATGCTATTCTTAAGGTAATTAGATTCAAACGAAACTAAGTTATTGAAAGGATCAACTCCTTTGGAAGAATACCATTCGGCCAGATTGACATAGACGAAAGGGTTTAAGGTGTTTAATCCACCTCTCAACCAAGTTGACTTAATCGAAATGGTAAATAAAGTTATCACTACCTTTCGACCATGTTGGTTTAGTCGAAAGGTTTCAAGGAGTTAGCTTTGGGATATTGTTCTAGAGAGCAACATTCGATTGAGTCTTATCCTCTGAGTCGAAAGTAACTGATCATCCTTGTTCTCCATCCTTTTCGAGCATGTCGAAAGGTAACATTCAAGGCCGTCCAATTATGTCGAAAGGGATGCTTACCTCATCAATATGACATAGTTGCTTTCGACCCAATGGTTTTGTTACTCTTGCTGTGGAACCCCTTCGATAGGGTTGTTGATGCCTCTAGGGGTTGATCCTCTTCAAATGAGTTCCTCTATATATGATTGTTAGACAATGATAAACTAGGATCTCTTTCGAAATCACCCCTTTCAATCAAGTCAAAAGGGGTTTCCCCATTTCGGAACAGTCTTAGCTTATTACTGCCTACAATTACTTTATTTTCCTTGTATAAGATCGACCTAGGTATCCCTAAGATTCATGAGCTTAACATGGTCGAAACCTCATCATCACTTTGGTTTTCAATGTTAAGTGCAGGTTCCGATGATGATGTGTTTCAACCGGATATGCCCAAGTCGATCTTATGCATTGCATAGACAAAAAGAAATCATGAGAATAGGTTAGAATCATGTGCAATGGATCATTAGTCTAGCTAATGATCTAAATGATCTTTCTTGACGTCAATATCCTTAATGAACATACCATTTCCCTTTTTTATTAATAATACAAAATGAGTTACAAGATATAGAGCTTTTTCCCTAATTTGATTTAGGGTTTCTTAATAATACAATTGTAATTGAGAAAGCAGAGTAAAAGAAATCAATTCAGAATCCCAGAATTTGGTCCCCTAAAACTGGAACCCTTGGGTCTTATTTATAGATGCAGGTCGGCCCCGTTCTGCGCCTTTGCTTTCGACTGGATTGAAAGGACCCCTTTTTATATGTCGTTTCATGCCTTTTGACTTTGTCGAAAGGCCATGATTCCTTTCGAAGTTGTCGAAAGGTGTCTTCTTGTTCTTTTTGGTTTACTCTTGCACCACCTTTATCCTTTCCCAGACCTTTCAACTTAGTCGAAAGGTGCCTTTATCATCCTTCCACCTTTGTTGATTCCTAAGTCCTACTTTCTCCACAGCACCTTTGACACTGTCGAAAGGTTTCATGAATGCATCTTCTCCTTCCTTATTGTTATTGGAAGTAAGTTTGAAGCTTCTGACGTTGTCGATAGGTTGTTCATATTAGTTTCGAAGAGATTCAAGTGTCAATGGTTTCGATGATGTTGTGTAGCCTTTGAATGCATGCCTTAGGACTGAGTCGGAACCTTCCCTTATTATTATGGCCTCGATCGGTTCGAAAGGCTTGTATATTCTTTCCAAAAAGTTGTGATAGGGGCGGAACCTTTAATTTCGAAAGGTTTGGCGTGTAAGTGGGAGAGAATCATCTATTGCCTTTGAAAGGGGTTTCGAAGCTGTCCTTCCTTGTTTATCTATGTTGAAAGGTTGATAGTGGTGGAAGGGTATATTTGTTTTCATCTGGATCGAAAGCTTTCACACTGTATGAGCAGTTGGTGCCTTCGACTCTTTAGATACCTGCTTAATGCCTTTGAAACATCCTCTTACGACTTTTATGAAGCCTAGGCCTGTTTCTTCATCAAAACCTCAATCTTATTGTCCTTCTTTCATACTTCTACTCTTGAGTAGATTTTATGGTTAACAATTGATTTTTGGCTTGATCGATGCACCTTGATTTGATCTTGGGATGGATGTTCGCGGTGCACCATTAGGGTTACCACTAGTCAGGCGACTGGAATTGGGAGTATCCTACCTTGGGCATTGCCTCATGTGCCTTGTCATACTTTTATCCTTATACATGACCAATACGACTTTGTTTTAGTGTTGTCTTATCACGGCGCCTCCCTGGCTACCGACATTACTAGTGATGCTACTAAGGCAAACTGTAGGACAATGCTTAAAAATGTGTTAATGGGGATCAATGTAAAGCCTTAACGCTATTTTAATACTTTACTGATAGACATTACATATATAGTGTATTTTACTATATATAGATAGTTTGATGGATCCTTAGGAGATGGAAAATCCCATAACATCTCTTAAGTTATTGCATTGACGTTATACACTTGATAATGGAAAATCTCGTAAACATCTCTGAAGCTATTACACCCATATTTTACTTATTATTGATTTAACTTACATAAGAACTTTTAGTTCTGACTCAAGTGTTTTGGCTTTCCAATAAGCCCGGGTCAGCCTGAGTATTTCATTGTTTGAAGACATTGTTCCTTGAAGATGAAGATGGAGTTTGCTTAATCGTAATTACTATTATTATTCAACTTCATTATTTTGGTATGTTTGTTGATTATACTCTGATTATGTTGTAAAAATTGTGTATTCAAATGTATATTGTAAAACAGCTTCATGAACTATTTATTTGATTATTATATTTTATCATTCTGCTGTGAGATTCTGTGTTTAGCTTTCCTTCTTTTCTCTTATTTTCTTATTAAACCCCATTAACAATCATCCCTTTTGAATGGTTTGAGTTAAACATGTGTGGTTTATTGTCGACTTAAATCGTCCAAAATGGTTGGTCATCACAATAATTATTAGAAGTCGCGCACGGAGATGGATACATATACTTATTTATCCATTTAAACAAGAATATGAAATAAAATGTATTTATGACATCATCGATAATGGCATCATATTAATAATTGATTTATGAATTTAAATTAAGATTTCATGATATAATAATTATTTTAATTATTTAAATAATTGTTTTAAAATGATAATAATTCATTTTAATTAGTTATATAGTGATGATAAATCATTTATAATAGTTTTATAAAGGTACATATTTAACTTGAAAATAAAAGGAAAATGGATATCGCTTTATTGATATAACAACACTTTTGTAAACAATTATTTAATATTAATTTATATGGTTTTATCATTCAAATATGATCATTTTAATTAATTAATAATGATGGGAAATTAGTTTTTAAATTTTGATTACATATATGTAAATTAATTTATAAGTGAAAATATGACCGAGAATCGGCATTCCAATTTTCAACGGTTTAACGAGCGAGAGTAGTTCAGAGTTGTTGCAACCTTCTTTATATGTCTTGTGCACATATATAACATACACATGCACACCCTAACATATAAAAAAATATGTATATACATACAAATATACATACACACTTATATATATATATATATATATTACAAAAGATCTATGATATTTTTCATAAACTTCATCCATAAGCAAACCAATGTCAAACTCTTACACACATCAACTCCCATACATGGAGGCACAATGGGAGCATAGCCATGCACCTTGAGGTGATGGAGAGGGTGTGACAAGGGCATTTTGGTCCATGCACATTCGGATATTTATTTCCAAAAAATTTCCTACAAATACCTATTCATTCTTTCATAATTTTAACACTATTCTTCATCTTCTACTTCCTCTTTCTCAAGCTATTTTAATGGCTACTCTACTTAGGAAAATTATGAAGAAAAATTAGCAAAAAGGAAGTAAATTTATGTAAGTGTATATACATTAGCAATCCACTTAAAAACAAGTTCAAACCACTCTTTCCTCTACTATAAACCTACATCCACCACCTCCTACCACCCAAGGCCGAGCCTCTCTCCATTTGTAAGCTTATGTCGAGCCCATTCAAAGGTCCAAGGCTTGATTCCATAGGCTTTGATATGATCGTAGCGAAGCTATAGAGAATTTTCTTAAAGTTAGAAACTAATGAAGGTGAGAAACTCTATTTATATTATGATATACTGGATGACATTTATGTTTGGTTGTGCTTAGTTTTGATGATTGTGGACCATGTTTGGATATGATAATGTGTTTTTTGTATGTGTAAACAATTCACGTTTAATACACATTGAATTTTACAAAGGAAATCACTTTCCTTTAATAAATGAAATGGTGTATATGAGATTTTTAAACCTCGTTAAAATTGCTTAAAATGGTTTATAAATGCTTTATAAACATAAAACCCAATCTGATGAAATTTTGATAAGTCATGAAAATTGAGTCAAAAATAGGTGTGTCGCGTAACGGCAGTTCGCGATTTCGCATTGTAAAAGTTTAGATCCATTTATAGAATGGAATAGGAGTTGGAATTCTTTGGAATAAGAATTTTCCAAACTCTTATAATCATAATTTAAAACCAAAGAAAAAGATCAAGATTTCGTTTAGTAGATTTTGAAATATGAGCAAAACAAGTTTTCAAAATAGTCGTGGTTTGGCAGGTTGGAAACCAAAGTGATGAAATCTTTAAAATTGATATTTTTAATTCTTTAAAACTATGGAATAAATACTATAGATATTTTAAAATGTTTTAAAAGATATTTCACTTATAAAAATGAATTTCTAAATGATCGAAAAATTGTTCTGATTAAATAAGCCTTAAAAGCACTATTCGCAGCACTATTCTTAGTACTTTTTGCAGCACTTTTAATAACTTTTGAAATATGGCTTTAAACTTAAGTATTATTTCCCAAATATTTTATAATATTTTCAAATAATTAATTAAGCATTTTAAAGATGATTTGGAGGTTTTTTAATTTATTTTAGAAAGTTTAAATAGATAATTTAAAGAAGAGCTGTTATAATTAAGTGATTTAATCTTGGCTCTAAAAGCCGATGAGTAGATTGGATTCTTCTATTAGTGAAATTAGAATGTGAGGTGCTTAAACAATGGAGATGTTCAAGAGCAACCAGTGCCCTGGCTCACCTGGCCTCTTTCCTGTGTGAGGAATAGATAAGGTCGAAATGTCGGAAACGAGGTAAGTATAAAAGATTAAAATTTACAAATTTAATACAACTTGGATTGTGTTGAAATAATCTTCTTATACTTTGTATTAAATTCCGAGGAGAGAACCTGTACTATCCATGTGAATTTAAAAGGTGATTCCACCATTATTAGATGGATAGTAAAGGTTGAATATGGAAATTGATATTGAGTAGAGTTAGTATAATACCTATCGACCCTTTTTACTCAATAAAGCTTTGCAATATGATTTATGAGAGATGATTTTGATTTTGTATTTCAAAAGTTAAAGAGAGGTTTAATGACTCTGTATATATTGGAAAATAATATGATTTAAAGATTTATATCTCTAAAAGAGTTATTTTATTTGATAAAAGATATTGATAAATGAAATGATAATCACCCTCAAACTTAAAATATTTTATCAATGATTAGTTCGAAAGAACCGAGGTCAGATTTGGACGATTCCTATCTAAACACCACTTTAAACCAATATATGTATTCGAACTAAAGACATGGAATGATAATAAATTAAAAGATGGAATGTAGGGTTACTTGTCACTGACCCTCGGGGGAAATTTCCCATATCATATATATGTGGCAATAGTATCTTTATTTGATCTTCAATGCAAGAGCTGCTCGCTACTAATCCTAGTGGTGAATCCTGACAAGATGTAGTACGAGGGTTCCTTTGGTTTGTCCTGTTCCTGGACATCTTGTATGGACGAATGTCTGACATTGCATTTCTAAAATGCACGTATATTGAATTTTACAAACATACATCTGTTTGGAAGTGTGTAGTAGGTAACTTTCCAATACTTAACACCATTCTCTAAGAAGAACGAGCTTAGAGGTTGTACATTTGTGGAAATCAATAGTGTGTGATGGAATTGGCAATGTGGCATTCAAGTGTAATGCGTGCTATGAGAAAGTTAATCGTTACCTCGAGCTTTATCATCCGACAATGGCTTAAACAGGGTAGATGCAGTAGGGCTATGTGGGTCGCACCCATTAGCATATGGTCATCACCTTTCTAGATTACCTTCTATATAACGGGTATATTATGTATGCAATGAGAGCTCTGGGGTAGCTTGGAAAAGATCGGGGTAATGTCATATTTGGTACTATCTACAATAAAGGTAGGTCGGTTCTATGTTGGTAGAGGACCATCTGTTAGTGCCTCGGTGCATTTTTCTAGACATTTACTATCGAAAGGTAGTCCCTTACCTTGTCATTGTATGGAACCTGTCCTCCAATAAGTGCCTTCAGACTTGGTTGTAGAGCCTTGTATGCTGGAATTTAAAAACATAACAATTTCGGCTAAGGTTATATATATTTATTTGAAAGAGTTTTCAAAGAAAGTCATTAAAAATAATATCCCTCATTTTGCATAGCAAATGTTTTGGTTATCATAAGGTAAAAACACGTTTCTTATTTATGTGCAGCGTGGTCTTATGAGATAACTTTTTTTTTCCAATACCTGTATTTTTGAGTTTCTCATACTAGTCCCATGATTGACCTGGAGTTTATTTTCTTTTCCCCTAAACTCTCGATGCCTTATTTTTTCGGGTAGCCAAGTAGTCAGGTTTAACTTGGAGCATTATGATGGAGCTTGAAGTTTGGAGCTGAAGATGTTCATGTAGACAGTTCTCCATTTCTATTTTCGTTACATTAGTTTACCGATTGTATTCAGCATTTATAAGGACAGAGATTTATAACTGTCCATGCTGATTTATAAGATAGACTCTGATAAATGTATTTAAAATTTCCACTGTAAAGATCATATGTTTTAAAATAATATATGTTTTTCCATTCGTGCAAGATTCTATTTTGTCTTTATTTTCTTTTTTTACCTTTTACTATCCGTCCTTCCGGCACTTGGTTTTGCAGCATGTGAATACCGATGATGTATTAGTATTAATTTCCGAGGGTCGAAAGGGCGGGTCGTCACATTGGGTATTAGAGCTTAGGTTGAGCAAACACCTGAGCCTGATAGGGGTAAAGTCTCATCATAGATAGGGTTAGTAATACCCTAGGATGAGTAACTCATTAGAGATAGGGGAAGTCACACCCTAAAATGTGTTGAGAGTATTATATAAGAGCGCGTATGTGTTAAGATATATAAAATTGATTGTTTTGAAAATATGGTAAATGAAATAATTTTACCTAAAGTCATATTTCAAATATAAAGAATATATTTTGAAAAATATAATTAGTTTTGATATTAAAGTCATAAATTGGATAATTGTTTTAAAAACAAGTTAGTTAAATCAAGAATAAACATCTTCTGATTAGAATTTCACAGTTTGACTATAAGATGTTTAATAATGGTATTGAGGGGAAAACCTAAGATTTGGACAATGAGAACCTTATCTAAAAGTTTATTTTAGAAAGGATTTTTAAAGTCGATGATAATAATGCTGGAAGCATTTTTAATAAATCAAAAGGATTTTTGGAAAGAGATAAAACATTTTGATAACGATCTCGAATTTGTTTCCTAATTATTGATCGAACCTTGATTTGAAAAGCAAAATACTTGTTAAATTAGGATAAATACTTAGTGTCTACTTTTAAGTATTTATGTTTATATTTGTAGAATCCATACGGAGGGAAGTATTCAAAAGGAGAAACCTTAAGAGAAAATTAGTGTAAGAAAGATGATGTAATCTTTCTTTCAAGTGATGAGGAAGAACCTGTTTGCACAAAAAATGGACAAACACCTCCAAGTCGTATGATTTAATTGATTTTATGTTGTTCTTAGTGATTTGGGTGATTTATGCAAGTATATGAAAAACAGGGACTAAACTGTAAAAGACACGCAGATTTATAGTGGTTCGGCCAGAATGTGCCTACGTCCACTTTATATGTTATTCTCCTTTTCTATTCAAATTACAAGTACAAAGCTTTGATACAAGTATATGAAAGTTGTTTGAAAGTTCTATCCATGCTTGTGCTCTCAAACTTCTCCTCCATTGTTGTACCCCTGCCCCTCTATTTATAGAGTGAGGCTGGGGGTAGGGGTCTTGGATGTATATAGTTGCTATTGGGCCCGGGCTGATACAATCTGGCCTGGCAAAGTTGGTCCGGAACGCCTTGGTCCGGTGGAACTTGGTTGGAGTTTGGTCCGGTGGGATTTGGTCCGGTGGAACTTGGTCCGGTGATTGGTCCGGTGGGATTTGCTCCGGTGGAACTTGGTCCGGTGATTGGTTCGGTGGGATTTGGTCCGGTTGCAAGTGGGAGCAGAGCTGGTTCGGTGGTGATCTCCCTCGCTTCTTGGTTCGGCAGTGGATGGAGGTAGTTGGTCCGGCTGTTGGTGGAAGCAGGGTTGGTTCGGCTGTACAGGGGAAGGAGTTGGTCCGGCTGTTGGTGGAAGCATGGTTGGTTCGGTTGTAGGCTTCCCTTACCTTGTCTTGGTGATACCGGTCAAGTGAAAACATACCCAACATTTGCCCCCCAAAGCAGGGCATATGCCTGTATATGCCGCGTTTTGTTCTAGCTTGGACACTCTCATCCGGTCCTGTGTGCCGATTCAGTTGGTCCGGTCGTCTCTATTTGCCTATAAGTACGGGCATTACCTTCTCGCTATTCCCTACCAAGTGAGATAACCGAATCAGACTTTTCTGCTAAATCAATCATCTTGCCGGATCAAACTTGACTACCGAATCAGGTAATTTCCGAATGAATTTTATGTTTTGAACCAACTGAATGAATCCATGGAGTATGAGTGCCGGATGAAGCTTCGAGCCTTGAGCTACCGGATGAATATGAATGCCGGATGAACTTGAGTGCCGGATGAAGCTTCGAGCCTTGAGCTACCGGATGAATATGAATGCCGGATGAACTTGAGTGCCAGATGAACTTGCGAGCCGGATGAACTTTAGTCTCGAATTAACGATCAGGCTTTTATGTGAATGATATTCCATGCCGTATGTACATGCTTGTTTATATCTCTATATCCTTCGTTTTAACGATGTATTCTTTTGTGTTGCAGATAATGTCTCATAAAGTTGAAACCCGATCAGAAAAGAAGAAATCCCAAGACAGAGAAGATCCTTCCGTAGTGCCCCCAGCTCAGTTAGAGCTGGGATGTCATGGGCCCACCCCGAGGTCACTAGTAGATGGGTACGGCCCTCAGGAGCTTCTGAACTCACCTCCTGACTATTTCCCAAGCGCTCTCAAAGGCGAGCAGCTTGATGTTATCTCCCGCTCCTTTGGGATTGACAGAGCGCGCATGCTGTTGCCGAGGGAGGGAGGGATGCCATATAATCCCCCCGAAGGGTATTTCGCCTATAGTCGGTACCATTGCATGTGTGGGGCCATTCCCCCGATCAATGCTTGGATAATCAGCTTTATCATCTACTTGAAGGTAGCTCCGTTTCAACTTCAGCCTAACTCCTACACCATCCTGGTGAGCCTGTTTGTCATTTTCCAGAGGAAATACAGGCGTCCTCCCTCCAACCGGGAGATCCGGTACTTGTACAATTTGAGAGGCTATAAGAAGGGGTCTCCATACATCAGCTTGGAATCAGCCGTATCTTTCAAGCCTGTCCTGGACTTATATTCGAAGTTCAGTATGTTTAAGAAAGAATGGTTTTTTATTAAGGATGACTCTGTTTCCATCCGTCGCTTCACCTCCGGCTGTAAGTGTGAAGCTTATTTATAATTTCCGTTATAACTGCAATGCTTCTTCTTATGTGTTTTTATTTCTTGCTAGCGACAGGTGGCTTTGCGGTCGTGGAGAATGATCGCCTGGTTCAGATGGCTATGGAAATAGAAGCCATTACGGGAAGGGACAGGTCGGCTTCTTACATGATCAGGAATGCTACACTTCTGGGGCACAACCTGATCCTTCCACATCAGTCCGTGGTTAAGCAGAGAGACACGGCGGAGGAGAGAGCTGCCAAAGTTACAGGATGGGCCACGGCGAAAAGCAGCAAAAGGAGACCCTTCTCGATGCATCCAGTCGTCGGGGGGAAGAAACTCAAGAAGTCCGATGGACCCTCTCCCAGCACACATCTAGATGTTCAGGAGGAGGAAAAACGTGAGGACGAAGGAGGTGGGGTGGAGAGAGGAAGTGGTAGAGAAGGTGACGGTGATCGTCACGGTGATTATGGTGGCGAAGGACAGAGCGGTGATGGCACTAGGTCTTTGCCTACCGGGCAGGCGGGCGTGATTCAAGAGTGGACAGACGACGCTCTCCGCCAAGCCTTCGAAGAGTTGGAGGAAACGGAGAAGTCCAAGAAAGCTGGTAAGGTCGGGACCGGCGCCGATTTATCTTCCGGGAGCGCTTCTACTGAGGCAACTTCTGCAATTCAAGGTGAATTTCTCTTTATTCTTTTTAATTCTTGAATGATGGCTCAATACATGCTGGTGACACTTGGTTTTCATTCCAGGAGCGGGCAAAACGGTCAAGACCTCAGATCTTCGGCACAGGCTTGAACAATACAAACTTCTCAAAGCTTCCGCCAAGCCGAAGCCTCCTACTAACCATCCTAGAGACGTAGTCGGCTATCGTCCTCTTCTTGGAGTTATTGAAGAAGATATACAAAAGTGGAAGAGGAGTTGATCTACATTTGAATCTCTTCCTGGTCCTCCGGCCCCACTCCTGCCTATTCACGATATTATGTAGGATGATACTGAGTTTATGCCTTCCCCACATCCGTCTGAGAATCCAACCTTCACCCCGATAGATCACCCTAGCTTGGTTCGTAACCCGTTTGCGGGCCATCCAGACCTGGACCCGGCCTCTCATGATATCTCCTTCGATGAGGTTACTGGTGAGCATCTTCTCTCTCGCAATCCTATGGTACGGGTGCTTGACGAAGCTAAGTCCCTGGACCTTGATTTGCTTACTATCCGGGTTGTAACTTTGGGGGATGAAGCTAAGGCGAATATTGACCGGGTTGCTGAGGAGACCAGGAAATTGATGGGGCATCATGCCCGACTAGTCAAGGCCGGGGAGGAAATTAGGAGTGCCAACATTCGGCTACGGTTAATGGTCTCCGACCAGGCTAAGCAGCTTGCCGATCAAGCCATTCAAATTTCTTAGCACGAGGCCGCATCCAGGCAACTGAAGAAGACTATGGAAGAGACCAGCAGGGCAGAGTTGCGAAAAATGGAGGCCGCCTGCAAGGAGCGGATCGACATGGCCATTGCGACGGTGGATGAGGTTCGACAAGCGGACCTCTAGCGGGTACAGGAATTGTCGGGTAGACTCAAGGCCGCGGAGCTTGCTCAGTCCAGGTTGAATGAGGAGATGGAGCCGATGAGGATATCCCTTCACGCGGACCGCTCACGATACCGATCGGAGAGGGATGCTGTCGTTGCTAAGCTGCGTGATTCTGAGGCCCGAATGAGGGAGCTTGAGGAAAACGAGGGGATGATGGATGAGAGCTCCAGGATATGTATTTCCGTACTTGGAAACAGGGTAACTTATCCTGGATGGACGATTACCCCCGAGTTATGGCCAGGATTTATCTCTGGGCTCTAGAGGAGGCTATGGCTGATGCAGATAAAGAGGGTAGTGCGGTCTTCAGAATGGATGTGGTCACTGCCCAGTTTACCAAGGAGGAGAAGGTGGCGGTGAAGGAGGGTATGCGGCTGCTTGCCGCTGAAGAGGCAGGTGTGCAAGTAGAGGATGATGATCAGGATGGTCAGGAAGCAGGCGCTGGTAAGTCTTCCTTTCTAGTCTTTCCATTAACTTGGTTGCTTATTACTATTGAATTCTTTCTTTGACCGGACAGGTGGGCAACAGGACAAGGATAAAACTCCGACGCAGCCGGCTCCTTGATTTGACCTGGATACCTTTTAGTGGACTTGACATTGTTGTATATGTTAGTCTCAAAATAGTAACGTAACTTTTAGGTTGTAATTATGCCACTTGTAATAAACAACATTGTTCTTGACGTGTAGTTTTTTAACTTAAGCTGATTCTGTCGTTTTTGAATGTTTTTGCTATTTTGACATGTTGTATGAGAAATATAGCTATGCGTATGCTTGTAATTCAGTTGTGTTTGATGTCAAGTTCTTGCTTAAAACATAATTTCATGTCTTGCAATGTTAGTGTGACGTGTGAATAAATTATAGCCACGTGTTTATACATGAAAGAAGAAAATACCGCCCTTCATATTTTTTTTGTAGGTGGCAGCTATGAATGTCTTGGATGACTGAGTATGGAATGCGGTCCAATGTCTTGCTGTGAGTATCCGCTTCCATTAGCGAATGTCTCCTATTCTATGTCCTGTACTTTAGGGATTGTTATAGAGGATAGGAGAAAAGTTTTTTAAATAAAATTGAAACATGCGAAATAGTAAAACTTCCAATCACGGAAGGCCTTCGATGTGCTTAAGTTCGTGGCAAACGGGCTTTGTAGTCACTTTCCCTAGCTATGGGTCTTGGAGACATTCGTCACCCATCTTACGCCTCCGCGGGGAGTTAATCTTTTTTACCACAGCCGTACTTAAGACACATCGGAGCCGAGATCGCGCACAGTAACTACCCGGGCCATTATGGCCCGTAATCGTGGGTATTATTCGATTTATTATGGCCGGCTAGCGTGGGTGCCGATCATCAACCGTGAACTACCCCTGGTTGGCCACACCTTATGTTGGGGCTTAAAGTAGGTTCACAGTTGCCGGCGAGCCGAACGCCATAATGAACTGCCTTGGCTATAGTCGGCCTTCTCGGTGGCTTATAATCGGCTCATTACAATTGGCTTTAAGGGCCATCGCGAGCAATGAGTTAACCCACAGCAGAGGGATGCCGGAGCAAAAGTGTCTCATTGGCGAGGGCATAGATTCGCATAGTACCTGTTCAGTCTTGTCCAGATGAAGTCGCACTGTGGAGTGCCTTGAATGGAAATGCTATATGCATAGGATTTTGTTCAACAGAAAAGGATAAAGTTAACAAGCAGCCAAGATATAAAGGAACAAGTTAAAAAAGAGACAAGGTTTTTTTAAAGTGGTTCGGCACGGAAATGCCTACGTCCACTGATTCTCTTTGTTAATTCACTTCATATGGGAATTACAAGTTAAGAAAAGTATCGACAGAGGTGTTGGATTTTCCATGCCCTCTGGAACACCTCTCCATCCACTGTTGACAAAATATAAGCTCCATTGTGGAGATCTTTATGAATTACATCTGGTCCATCCCAGATTGGATCTAGTGCTCCGGGGTAAGGGATGATTCGCTTGAGGACAAGATCTCCTTCTTGTAAGGTACGACGCTTGACTTTGGAGTTGTATTGTGCTGCCACTTTTTGCTTATGGGCTGCTGCTTTGAGGGCTGCATCATTTCTTCTCTCCTCAATTAGATCCAAAGACATGTGAAGGAGTTCTTCGTTCTCTTCTAGGTTATAGTGGGTCCTACGGTGGGAAGGCACGATGGTTTCAACAAGGAGCATAGCCTCCGATCCGTATGCCAAAGAGAAAGGACTATGCCTTGTTGATGTTCTGAAAGATGTGCAATAGGCCCACAATGCCGTAGGGAGTTCATCCACCCAAGCGCCCTTTGATTTTTCGAGTTTCTTTTTTATTAGAGTTTTTAGAATTTTGTTGATGGCTTCGACTTGCCCGTTTGCCTGGGGATAAGCTACGGATGAGAAGCTTTTGTGAATTCCGTGCTCTTGGCACCAGTTGGCGAACTCCTCGCTGTCAAACTGAAGTCCATTGTTCGATATAATTTTGAATGGGACTCCGTACCTGCATAGAACATTTTTGATCATGAACTTAATAACTTTCGCTGAAGATACTTTATTTAGGGGTTCTGCTTCCACCCATTTGGTGAAATAGTCGACTGCCACTATAGCATATTTGGCCCCGCCTCGGCCCATTGGCAGTTCGCCAATCAAGTCGATTCCCCATACTGCAAAGGGCCAAGGGCTAGTCATTTGAGTAATCTCAGTTGTTGGTAGCCGTGGAATCTTAGCAAACTTCTGACATCTGTCACATTTTCTGACGAAATCTAAGGCGTCATTGCTTAAGGTAGGCCAGAAATATCCATATCGGAGTATCTTTTTTGCCAAAGTCTGCCCCCCAGTGTGATCTCCGCAGCTTCCTTGATGGATGTTGGATAAGATTTCCTTGGCTTCCCTTCCAGCGACACACCTTAATAAGGGGTTAGAGAAGCCGCGCCGATAGAGGATGCCCTCTTGTATTGTGTAGCGGGAAGCTTTCCTCAAGATTTTCTTGACTTCGTTACGCTCGTTGGGTAGTGTGCCACTTTGTAAGAAGTCTCGGATGGGAGTCATCCAAGTTGCTTCTTCGGTTGCAGCTATCAGATTCACTTGCTCAAAACTTGGGGTCAGTTGTTTTAAGATGGCTACTGCTCCGGAAATAGCGCCGTCTCTCATGCTAGCTTGCTTCGCCAATTCGTCGGCCTCTCGGTTCTCTTCCCGAGGGATGTGTTTGACTAAGTAGTGGTCCAATCGACTGAGAAGTAACTTGGTCTTATTTAAATATGCTATGAGTCGTTCTTCTCGAGCCTGGAATTCTCCTAGTATTTGATTAACAATGAGTTGAGAATCGCTATGGAGACACAAAGAATTGGCTCCGATTTCTAAGGTAAGTTCTAATACAGCTATGACTACTTCATACTCTGCATCGTTGTTGGTGGCAGCGAATTCCAACCTTATAGCATAGTGCAGCATATTTCCCCTGGCAGTGATTATTACCACACCTGCCCCCGAGCCTTGTTCGTTTGATGCACCATCCACAAAGAGGTTCCACTTGATATCTTCTGCTATTTCAGATTGCTCCTTACCTTCGTTGGTAGTGAATTCGGCAATGAAATCGGCCATGGCTTGCCCCTTGATGGTGGTGCGAGAATGGTAGGTAATATCATATTGACTTAGTTCAATGCACCATTTAAGTAGTCGCCCAGAAGTGTCGGGACGATGGAGTACCTGCCTCAGCGGTTGATCGGTCAGAACTCTGATGGAATGGGATTGAAAATAGTGTCGCAGCTTTCGTGATGCGATTAGTAGACAGTATGCTAGCTTCTCATGTTTAGGATATTTGACTTCTAATCCCGTAAACCTCTTACTTACAAAGTATACTGGCCGTTGCGTGCGGTTGTCTTCTCTTACCAAAGCAGCGCTTAGAGCATGAGATGATACAGCAAGGTATAGGTATAACTCTTCGCCTTCGCTTGGAGTCGAGAGTACCGGCGGTTTCTGGAGGTGTTCGATTAAGTTAAGGAAAGTTGTTAAGCATTCATCAGTCCATTCGAACTTTCCTTTGCCTTTCTTTAGAGCTTCTAAGAAGGGGACGCACTTGTCCGTTGCTTTGGAGATGAATCGGCTTAGGGCGGCCACTTTCCCATTCAGGCTTTGCATTTCCTTTCGAGTGGAAGTTATTTTGATATCTTTTAGAGCTCAGACTTGTTCAGGGTTTGCTTCAATCCCTCTGGCATGGACGATGAATCCCAAGAACTTTCTTGATGAAACTCCAATGGAGCATTTTAGTGGATTAAGTTTCATTCCATATTGGCGAAGTACTCGAAACATCTCGCCCAGGTGGCTTACGTGATCGTCGGCTTTCCTTGACTTTACCAGCATGTCATCCACATACACTTCCATAGTTTGTCCTATTAGCCCTGCAAGCATCTTGTTGACGAGGCGCTGGTAGGTGGCTCCTGCATTTTTGAGTTCGAAAGGCATTACCTTGTAGCAGTACAATCCCCGGTCAGTGGTGAAACTAGTGTGGTCTTGATCGGGAGCATGCATAGGAATTTGGTTATATCCTGAGTATGCGTCCATAAAAGATAAGAGTTCGTGTCCGGCTGTGCTGTCTACAAGCTGATCGATTCGGGGAAGTGGGAAGCAATCCTTCGGGCAGGCGTCATTTAAGTTGGAGAAGTCAATGCATGTTTGCCACTTCCCATTGGCCTTCTTTACCAGTACCGGGTTGGCGACCCACTATGGGTAGATGGCTTCTCGTATGAAGTCATTGGCAAGTAGGTTCTTTACTTCTTCATCGAGGGTTGCTGATCGTTCTGCCCCCATACTTCTCTTTTTCTGTTTTACTGGCGCCTTGGTAGGATCAATGTTTAGTACGTGGCATGCTATGTCAGGGGGGATTCCGGTCATGTCAGCGTGTGACCATGCAAATACATCCAAGTTGTGGCGGAGAAAATCAATGAGTTATTCCTTCAACTTTGCTTTTAGTTGGGACCCGACTTTCAATAGTCTACTCGAGTCATGTCGGTCTACAGATACAAATTCCATAGCCTCTACAGGCTCGGCGGTGCCATCCTCCTCTTTGTCCCTGGGGTCTAATTCATTGAAAGGGTCGCTGGTATACCGAAGAGGAGGGCTTTCTTTAGTTGCTATGCTTCCAAACTTTTTGTGCAGAGGGCAATCTCTACACTCTTCCCTTTATCCTTCCTGTGGTTGTTGCGAAGTTCAGTTACATAGCAGTCTCAAGCAATGTCCGGGTCTCCCTCTACTTCCCCTACTCCATTGTCCGTTGGAAATTTCATCTTTAGGCACCATGGGGCCAGGATAATTTGGAAGTCAGACAAGGTTGGCCTTCCTAAGAAGGCGTTGTAGGCCGAGTGGTTCTCTATCAGCACAAATGTCTGTTTCCGCACAACGGAGCGGGGATGACCTCCAATTTCAACAAAGTGGTTCAGTTGCCCGAGGGGCATCTTCGCATCTCCAATGAAACCGTGTAGTGGTTTATGGCAGGGAGAAACATCCTTTATTGATAGTTTCATTTTGTCGAATGCATGCTTGAATAGGATATTTATTGAGCTTCCAGTGTCTACTAGAATTCGGAAAACTTCGGCTGGACCGAGCCGGGCAGAGATAACCATGGGATCCATGTGAGGGTACTGCCTTCCCTCTAGGTCACGCCTACTGAATGTGATGTCATCACTCTCTTTCCGCTTCGGGTGGCGTTCTTCTATAACAGAATTAACGCAGCCTTCATTGTTTCTAAGTGACTTTTTATATCTTTCCATCTCTGCCCAGCTTCTGTCGGCGATGTGTGGTCCTCCCGAGATGGTATGGACCATTATCTTCTCTTGACTAGAGCCGCTGGTGTTGTGATTTCCTCTGCCTATTCCTGGGGAGGGTAGCCTCGGGTTCTCATTGGCAGGAACTGGGGTCCTGTTCTGACCTTTTACATAGTGTTCCAGTCTCCTTCTTCTGATGTGTTCTTCAATCAAGTCCCGGAGATGATGGCATTCATTGGTATCATTCCCATGGGATTCGTGGAAGCAGCAGAATTTTCCAGACTTAATCGCGTTATCTGATTCCTTCTTGTGCAGGGGGCGTTTGTATTTTACTTCGTCTTGAGTGGCCACGAAGATGTTTTCGATCGTTTCATTCAGAGGGGTGTAAGCGTCAAATCTCGGTACTGGCCGATATAGACGCTTTTCTCCCTTCTTGCCCCCAGCATTATCCCTAGAGTCATATCTTCGAACGTCCTTTGCTACAGCGGGCGTGTTGCTGTGAGCTGCCTTATTTTGTTGCCCTGACTGCCCTTCAGTGGCAACGTCTTCAAGTCTCATATATTTTCCAGCTTCATGGAAGAAATCGGGTAAAGTAGCTGGTTTTTCTTTTGTCAATCTTCTAGCAAATTTAGTATCCGGATGCACACCACTACAGAGGGCCATTAAGATAAGCTTCTCATCAGCATCTTGGACTGCGGCCGATGCGGCATTGAATCGGGTTAGGTATTGCTGTAGCTTCTCTCCAGGTTTCTGTTTGATATTGGATAAGGAATAAGCGTCCTTGGGTTGTTCCACATGAATGCGGAACTGGCTGATAAACTTTTCTTTCAGCATCTCCCACGAGCTGATGGATCCTTGGGGTAGATGACAGAACCAGGAGGTAGCTTGATCTGCTAAGAATAGTGGGAAGCATTTGCACAGTACTTCCTCTGTTGCTCCACTCATGAGCATATGCTGTGTGTATCTCTGTAAGTGTACAACGGGGTCGGAGGTTCCTTTGTAAGGTTCCATTGTTGGCATCTTCCATTCCCAGGGGGTGATGGCAATTTAGATATTGCGGGCGAAGGGGCTGGTTACCCTAGCGCCTATCCCTCGATCTCTTTGATCCCGTTGGACGCACTCTCTGAACAAGCATACCATCCTTTCATCAGAATTTGGAGCAGATAGAAATGAGTTCGGTTCTGCTCTGTGGGACTGATTCCATCCAGATGACCTGTAGGGATGGTATCGCCTATCATTCCTGATATTTTCCAGTGGCTGTCTTTGATCTTCTGGGAGCATGCTAGGGTCAGCTACAGTTGGCCCTTGTCTTGATCTTCCCCTGCTGGGTTCTGATCTAAGCACTTCCTCGGGTCCAACTTCGGGCTGGACTCTAGCTCGGGCCCGTTCACTGGTGTTGTCGTGGTTAGGCAGTACGACATGCTCGGCTACAGTTGACCTCCGCCCGGTACCTCCCCCGTTGGGTTCGGTTCCAAGCGTTACCACAGGTCTAACTTCGGGCTGAGCTCGGTCTCGACTCCTACCATGGCCGCTTCTGTCGTTAGCTCCTTCGAAGAAGGAAGATCTTTGTTGTCTCTGAGATCCTCCAGACTGGGATTCACCCTATGATTCAGTGTTGCGGTTCGACTCTTCAGCATCCCTTAAACGTGACATGAGTTGGTCCACCAAGGCTTCCTGCTGGGATGTGAAGCGGTTAGTCACTTCAGCCACAACCCTGTCTAGATCTGCCCTAGTAATTGCTGCCGACTGCTCTGTGGCAGGGGTTGTCGGATTTGCCTGACCTTCATTTGGTACGGCCGTTGGGAGGGGACGATTTACTTGATTTGTGACCACTGGATCTGGAAGACTGCTGGTTGCGATATTCTTTCCTTTGTTAACGTCTTTCTTCTGCCTCGGAGGCATGTTTTCCAAGCAATGAATGACGTTGTTAGGAAGAAGGTTAACTGGGAGAAGCTGAAGCTTCGAGCTTCTCTTTCTCAGTGAAAGCACCAAAAATGTTTGCAAAAAAATGGACAAACACCTCCAAGTCATATGATTTAATTGATTTTATGTTGTTCTTAGTGATTTGGGTGATTTATGCAAGTATATGAAAAACAGGGACAAAACTGTAAAAGACATGCAGATTTATAGTGGTTCGGCCAGAATGTGCCTACGTCCACTTTATATGTTATTCTTCTTTTCTATTCAAATTACAAGTACAAAGCTTTGATACAAGTATATGAAAGTTGTTTGAAAGTTCTATCCGTGCTTGAGCTCTCAAACTTCTCCTCCATTGCTGTACCCCTGCCCCTCTATTTATAGAGTGAGGCTGGGGGTAGGGGTCTTTGATGTATATAGTTGCTATTGGGCTCGGGCTGATGCAATCTGGCCTGGCAAAGTTGGTCCGGAATGCCTTGGTCCGGTGGAACTTGGTTGGAGTTTGGTCCGGTGGGATTTGGTCCGGTGGAACTTGGTCCGGTGATTGGTCCGGTGGGATTTGGTCCGGTTGCAGGTGGGAGCAGAGCTGGTTCGGTGGTGATATCCCCCGCTTCTTGGTTCGGTAGTGGATGGAGGTAGTTGGTCCGGCTGTTGGTGGAAGCAGGTTTGGTTTGGCTGTACAGGGGAAGGAGTTGGTCTGGCTGTTGGTGGAAGCAGAGTTGGTTCGGTTGTAGGCTTCCCTTACCTTGTCTTGGTGATACCGGTCTAGTGAAAACATACCCAACAGAACCCATAGAGGAGGAATATGATCCGTATACTCGTAGAGACAGAGATGGTTACCCGATAGCAGGAATGCTTATGCCTCCCCTAACTCCAGATCTGATCATAATCTCTAGTTACGCTGAGGCCGCACCAGCTTCAAAAGAAAGGGGGATCACTGGTCCCGTTAGTTTAAAAGTCGAACCTGAAAAATGACACATAGAGGAAGAGTCTAAACCCGAGGAGGACCTAAATGATATGATATCAAATGAATCAAACCATAGTAGTGGAGGCAACAATATCATAGGAGATGGAGGAGGATCATGTTATTTAGCGCAAGGAGTCATCAAGTTCATACATTCGGTGGGATAATATGGAAGATAATAAAGTGGAACCTGAGGAAGAAGCTGAGGAGGAATTCGAGAATCTCAGGGAAATGGGAATACAATGATTGGAGGAATTAGAGGAAGAAGAAATGTTGCATGAAGTACCAGTCGGACTTGGACATGTTCCATGGAATCAACCATGGCTACCGTATGGGGAAAATGAAGAACGAAATGAAGCTGACAACGAACAAAAGAGTGTGGATGAGGATGCTGGCGAAGTTTCATTAGAGTGCACCATCTGCAACAAATTCAGAATGATAATTGAGAGTGTGATTAAAGGCTGGATATATCAATCTAATATTAGGTATTAAGTACTAATTTATAAGTATAGCTTGTGATAGGGTGATGTTGTGGTTGGCCATATATTTGTATCTATATTAAGAACTTCGATTATGAACTCATGTAGGATTGGGATAACTTGGGAATGACCAAGTGTGGTAGAAGTGATGAATGTAAGATATAAGGATGTATAATATAAAAATAATCTTTCATTTTAACTTCATTCATTTGCAATTATACAATTCACTTAAGAAAATTAATAAGAATTCTTGATAAAGGAAATAAATTATAACATGAGGAGTTTATTATAATTTTAGAAATAAAAGATAATTTATCAATTTAATGAATTATTTTGAAAATGTTTTTTAGAAACTATTACGATATGTTTACAGAAAAGAAATATGTTATAATAAAAGATGTTTATTATTATTTTCATGGAAAAGGTATTTATCTTCTGGAATAAGATGTTATCCTTTAAGAAGAAATATTTGGAGATGTTAATCCTCTTTTGTTCGCGACTTAAGAGCTACGACTTAAGAGTTGCCGACCTAAAAGGACTGACCGACCCAATGGTTGCCGATCTAAACCACTCCGACCTAAGAAGTCTAACGAATTAACTCCATGCTGATCTGGAAGGCATACCGACCTAAAAAGCATGGCGACTTAAGAGTTACGACTTAAGATGAGAACCGGCTTAACAGGTTACGACCTAACGAGTTAAAGAGGCACGATCTAAAGGAGTTAACGACTTAACTACAACTGCGGGTTAGTGATCTAAAAATATAACGACCTAAAGAAAGTTGCGACCTAGCGACTTAAGAGATATAGCAGCTTAGAGCAATCAACGACCTACATTAAATCGCATACGATCTAAGGAGACGAAGGCAGTGCCGCATCTTTTAGGTCGCTGCCGGCTTACGACTTACACTAAGTCATGCACGACTTATCAGCTCATTCAGAAGAATCAAGTGCGACCGAAGTAAGCCAGATTCCCTATGTCGCCGCCGACCTACGAGCTACGACCTACCTTGGGTCGTGGCCGACTTATCACTTGAAGATAATTTCTGCGCAGAAATCCTCTCTATAAATAGAGCCCCAACTCCAACTAGAGGGGGACTTTTTTGGCCGATCATTTCTCAAAGCATCGTTACTCTGCCGAACTCTCAACTCATTCGACAATTGAAGATCTTCAAACATTCGAGACACTACAACAAGCTTCGAGAGGAATTTCCTACATCCAACACGGATTCATCGGGTTTCATCATCGAAGTTTGAGCTAGTAGTCGAGATTGTCTTTGTGATCAAATTGTATTGTTTTGATAAGTGTATTGTATCGTCTTGTAATCGGATTCAGTAATAAAGAGATTCAAAGTGGACGTAGGCTCGATCTCAAGCCGAACCACTATAAACTGCTGTCTTTTACCGCTTTTTCGCTATTTTACTGCTTACTTCTTGTTCCCGTCACACGGGTGGTGCTTTCACAATTCTACTACACACACCGGGTGTTAGCGTTCACTTTTTAGCGTTAACATTTTGGTGCTTTCACTGAGAATTGAACTCAGGAACATTCTCAACTTCGCTCCGCAAGAGTTTGTTGAAAATGTCTCTCTAAAGACCAGAAGGTTATCTGAAGTCATCATTCCTGGAAGAAAGGGTAGATTTACCAGATCCGGAAATGCTCATGAGGGAACCTCCGCTTTCCCAACGGCAAATCAGGCAACTCCTACCATTGGAGTAACAAGGGTTGAATTAGACGACGCAGTGTCGGGATTATATCAGCAAATTGAAGCTCAAAACGCTTTAATGATGGACAGATTAAACGCTCTACTTGGGGCAAGTCAACGGCCAGAAAATAATGAAACAGTCTTCACTGAAGATGCTCATAATTTCCAGAAGAAAGATATTCCTCAAAGAGCAGCTGGCACCGCCGAAATGCCACCTTTTCAAGCTGAAGGTCCAAGGCCGCAGCCAACCTTTCGCAAGCATTTGCCCAGGAAAACTTCTAAAATAATAGCTGATGTTTGCCCAGCAATGACTCTGAACAATGAAGAATATCTATCAGCAATGGTTCACCGAATCATGAAAGAGAGCATGCTGAGGGAAGAAAATGAAAGTGATTGGGGATTTGCACCAAGCAGAACTCCATTTACTGAAAGAATCTTAAAAGCAGAATTTCCAAGAAAATTTGTACCACCTACTATCCCGGCTTATAATGGAACGAGTGATCCTAATCATTTCCTATATAAGTACGATTGGCATATGACCGGTGCAAGGGCATCAGATGAGATAAAATGTCGATACTTTCCAGTGTACTTGAAAGGAGTAGCCCTACTTTGGTTCACAAAGCTACCAGTCCGGTCCATAGATCAATTCTCTGATTTAACTCGAAAATTCCAAGATCAGTTCAGGTTGTATGCTTCAAGAGCTAAGGATATGATGTCACTATCTAATCTTGAACAAGTTACCGGAGAATCTATTAAATCTTTCTTGAACCGTTTCAATATAGCTCTTGCTGAAGTTGACAATGCAGAACCACGTATGATCTTGACTTACCTAGTGCGAGCCATCAACCAATCAAGTGAATTCGGAAGATGGTTAAAAATGAAAGAGCCAAACTCACTTGAGAAATTCTATAAAAAGGCCGACGAATTCATGCGTCTGGAAAGCCTTCATATGCCAGCAAAAGCAGTTGTTGCCTCTAACATAAGAGAATCAGGAGACCAGAAAAGGGAAAATGACGGAGAAAAGAAGCAGGGAAATGAGAAGAAACCTCACCGCTTTAATTCTTCAGATTTCACTCCCTTGACTGACACGCCGGGAAATATCTTTTTTGCGACAAAAGATGTTGTCAAGTATCCTAAGCCACCTGAGATGGGGAAAGGTGCCGTGCGTAACGGGAAATTCTGTCGATTCCACAATCAACCTGGCCATGATACTGACCAATGTCGCCAATTAAAGAATGTGATTGAAGAGTTGCTGAAACAGGGTAAACTGTAGCAATATGTGAAGAACAATAGAGCCGACCCAACCTCATCCACTCAGAGGCAACAACATCCTATCCATCGATCTAGCTTTGACAACAACACCGCAGTGCAAGATTCCGAAAAACTTGTCATTAATATTGTCACAGGGGGTCCTTACCCAGCAGGCAGGGATTGGGACGACTGCTAACTACCCACAAGACTGCAGCTGGGGCATCTTCCAATCTCTCGGACATATGAACCTAAAAAACTACAAGTCAGATGGAAATTCAATCCGGAGATTCAGAAACAACAATCGCTTGCATCCAATTTTTACTTAACAGCTTTGCTTAAATTTGTAAAAATGATGTCAGATGTATAACTCTCGTATCGTAAACCACTGAGAAGTCAGTGTGAATCTATAATAAAGAATATAAAATCTTGTGTTCTTTACTATTTCATAATGCCTGTTTCATTTCGATATGTAAATACTTTAAATGTATTGCTAAAATGTCGATTCAAAATTGCAGGACATTAAAACAAGGCTTGCTCGTCACAAAGCCAAGCGACCTCTATAAATCACCTACTAAGCAAATACCAAGCGACAAAAAATTCCAGATTCAAATCCTATACAGGAAGAACTTCACATAAAAAGTTGGCGACTCCACTGTGGCAAGCCTTTGTTAACTGGTTGTGATTGTCGATATGAACAGACATCCAACAAGGAAACTCGCGTTTGTCCCGTGAAGTTATTCAACAGTGAATTCCACTTCTTCGGATAAGGCAATTTACTTGCAAAATGAAAGAAGATGCGCTTGGAAGCAATAATAAAAGATCGCTAATGAGCAGATGATGAGAGAACATGGCCAAGCAAACACAGAAGCAGCCAAAAGGAGGTATGCCTCTCAATAAAAGGGCCGGTAGAACCACCGAAGGGACACCTTCCCAAGCAGAAGGAACAGGGCCCTTGCTAACTGATCGTGATGCATCCGATCAGGCAGCTTGCGTCCGTCCCGTGGATTTACTCGCCCCTGGGACGCAACCTTCCTGGCACACCAACCAACCGATGCTCCTTCCCAAAGGTCAACAAAGCCCTCTAACGAGGTACGCTAAAAAATGAAAGTGCTTCTCTCAATCAAAAAAGATTGGTGGAACCACCGAAGGGGCACCTTCCCAAGCTGAAGGAACAGGGACCTTGTTAATTGATTGCGATCGTTTGTGCAAACGAACATCCAATCAAACAACTTGCGTCCGCCCCGTGGATCCATCCAACCATGAGAAAGTAACTTCTAAGCAATCAAAAAGCCCTCTTCAGAGGCACAAGCCCTCTTCGAAGGCACACGCCCTCTTCGGAGGCGAAAGCCCTCTCCCGAGGCACCACAAGCCCTCTTCGGAGGCACACGCCCTCTTCGGAGGCGAAAGCCCTCTCCCGAGGCACCACAAGCCCTCTTCGGAGGCATACGCCCTCTTCGGAGGCGAAAGCCCTCTCCCGAGGCACCACAATCCCTCTTCGGAGGCACACGCCCTCTTCGGAGGCGAAAGCCCTCTCCCGAGGCACCGCAAGCCCTCTTCGGAGGCACAAGCCCTCTTCGGAGGCACAACTCTATAAGAGGAGCCCTCTCCGGAGGCACGTCCCAAAATAGAATGTTCAAAAAAGGCTTCTCCAGAAGCACATTTCAACTCTCAAAGGAAGGTTAACTTATTCATCTCGAAAAGTTCTTCCTAAAAAGTCAAAATGCTACAAAAAGACCTCTTCGGAGGCACACTTCACCGTGCTCGAAGTACCAAAAAAAAGCCCTTTACTGGGGCACAAAATCAAAACCTTCTTCAGAAGGTCATTTCACTGTGTAGGAAAATCCACTTTCTAACAAATAAAAGTGGTCATCTCTGAAAGTTGAAGTGTTCTTCAAGAAAGAAAGAGAAAGTAAAAACTTCTCTAAAGATGAGATATACTCTATTAAAAGCAGAATGATTACTTCCTTTAAAAGTGGAATAGTTATTCTCTGAAATAAGAGTATCAGTCTTGTAAAAACAAGAAATGTTGCAATGCACTTGTGGTATGGGGGCAACACTATACAATTCAGTTACATTAATAAAAGGAATATGCAAGCAACATACCGAAAGTTCATTGCAATATCATGAAAAGTAGATGTGGAATAAATGCATTCTCAAACACAGACAAAAAAGTTTGTGCAAGTAAAAAGAATCGTTTATTCTACACTAAAAGTGAGAAACAGATGCATTCTCACATACACAAGAATTTGTACAAGTAAAATAGCTATTTTATTCAATACTATGAAAACTTTTTACATTGTGCAGATTACAAAAAGAAGTGGGGACCGGTACCCGCACAATCTCCGGTCGATACATGCAAAAAGCAAAATAAGAAGTAGAAAATCCAGCTTGTCATTCCTTCTTCCCGCTACCTTTGGAGCCTTTGCCTGGCCTAATAGTTAATTTTGGAATCCGGTGCGGGGGGATGGAGAAGGAGGAGTGATTGGGTCTTCTTCTATTTTGTCTTCCCCAGTTGAAGCACTTCTCTTATTCTTCTTTAGTGTACGTTTTCCTTTCCTCTTTGAAGAAGATTCACTTCCCGGAGTCAGCAGCTTGGAAAGTTTTGTGTTGTCATCAAACGACCGCTCCGGAGTCTTCTCACTGTCCTCCGTCCCTTCCGCTTTTTGTTCTTGAGAAGCGAGTGGATCCTCCAAGCCTTGGAGAGCTCCTATCTGTTCTTCCTGCGACCCTAGTTGAGAAGCAGGAGTGACTTGAAGAGATGGAGGAGGAATAGCTGGAAGAGGGGAAGAGTGCACAGTGCTCGGTACTTCCGCTACAGAAGAAAAGAAGTCAAAATTAATATTCTCTAAGAAAAGAGAAGATATCGGATCACCAGGACTTAAGTAATAAGAGAGAAATTCATCCAAGTCAATTGAATCAAATGAATAATCGACTTGAGCCAGATCTGAATCTAAGTTACCTGGAGAAGTTGGTTTTGACAAATCAATTTCAAATTTATCAGCCTCAGTGTCTTCTTGGCTCTTCTCTTTGATTTGGGTAAGGAAAGACTCGGTAGTAACGGGCTTACCCTCAACATCTTTTGCAGGAAGAGGAGAATGGGAGCTAGAACCAACGATATCAACGTCGGTCGAAATTGAAGTATGGACAAGGGCAGTTAAAGATATCTTCTTTTCTGGATGCTCTTCTGCCACTGTTCCAGCTCTAGCCTCAGCGAGTTGTTCTTTTCCTCTAGCAAGAGCGGCGCGAGCATCGTCATCAAGATAAATTGCCTCAAGCGCCGTCTCATTGTAGCCGGCTCCCCCGAGCATATCAATCGCAGCCTCCCATACTTCAGCTACGGTGATCTCATATTTTGGTCCCAAGAATGAGAGACTACCACGCCCTAAAACGCTATGGATGTAAAAGTCGAATAAAGTAGAGTCAATAATGGCTTTAGTTGCTTTATGAGATTCTTCAGCTGCAACTTGTCCAGCAACTGCATCGTCATGCTCTTTCTCAACATTAGAAAGTCGAGCTTTTAACATCTCAATCTCCGCGTTTTGGGAAGTAGTTGTACCCCGCAGCTCAGCATTTTCTTTGCGGTATTTCTCAGTAATGTGTTGCTCGGCTGCAAGCTTCATCTCGGCATCCCTTTGCGCAGCATGTGCATCTCGCACTTGCTTCTGAAAGACTTCTTCTTTTTGGGTATGCGATGCAGAAGAAGAGGCGAGATCTTCTTTAAGTCGCTTGACTTCAGATTCAAGCCTTGCGTTGTCATCCGCGATGCTCGTCATCTCCGCATCGTACTGCTTGCAGATTTTATCCCATTCAGTCTTATCGTTCTCCAAAGTCAGCATGTTTTCGAGATTCATATGGTTGACTCTTTGGAGTTCATCAACAAGCTTTTGCCATTGCGACATCCTCTCAATATCAAGCCTAACTGTATCATGATTTCTGAGCATGGCTTGTTTTTCAATCGGAACTAGATCTAAATCAAAGCGCACTCCTTTTAAGCACCAATTCGGAAATCGGCTTTGAAGTGTTGGAGGGCCATCTTTATCCTGATACTGGGGTCTGTTAATGATCGCTTGAATATCAGATTTCTTTAAAGGAGGAGAGCCAGACGGGATGTTAGAAGAGATAGGAGCGTCAATTTTTTCAGAAATCGCAGACGCATCCTTTTCATCAAGTCTAGCCCGTTTACTCGGGTCTCCGGCAGCATGGCTTTTCCCTTTATCATCATGATATCTCCTTTTATGGGAGTCATCGTCCCTTCTTCTCTGCTGCTCCTCATAAGCTCGCCTCTCTTGATTTTTACTAATTGCCCGTTCTTCGTCAGATTCTTTGCGAGAGGGGAGATAGCTTCCATAATTGTAAGAATCACGCCCTCCGTAGCACCGAAAGTTGTCGAAATATGAGCCACTTCTCCCCATTGTAGAACCTGAAATTAAAAAAAAGACAAGTCTTAGAAATCTTCAAATTGAAGAAGCAAAGTGCGTATAAGTGCTAAGCATCCTAAGTGAGTGTGATGTGCGAACTAAGCGTGTCAAACTACAAACCACTCTTTGGTTGAGGAGTGATAACAGATTGAGAGGCGGGAGCTGATTTTTGAGCCGACGAAGTTTTCTGCAAAGTAGATGTCGCTTCAGTCACAGGAGATGTAGCTTTAGTTATATCATCTTTGAAGAGTTCCTGTGAAGTGATCATCAGATCACTCAACCCATCAAAGGTATCGTCACCATCGTGTTTTGTGGTGCTTTCTTTCTTGACTCCTTTATCACCAACTTTCTCGAAATGTTGAGAAGTTTCTTCTTCTTCAATAACGGGAGAAAGTGTTAATTTGCTTGATGACCCCACAATGTCAGTAGGAGTAGAACACTTTACCAATGAAGTCTCAATGGTAAGTCCTTTCGGTGAAAGCTCTTCAGCATGAACTGGGACATCCAATATTTTTACTGGAGAATTGGGGACTTCATGCGGCTGAATAGAGCGGGAAGGGTGTAAGAGCCCAAATTGGTGGAAAAACTCATCTTTCAGTAGAAATTGAACATTCCTCTCTTCGACTGGCACGGCCATAAGCCTCTCGAAGGTTGTTTTGTGACTAGGGTCCCTAGAAGGAGGAAGGAGCGCTGAAAAAGTAGGAAAAGAAGTTAACACTTGACAATTCGGACTTCGAAGATTTCGGAAAACATAAGGAAGGGAAAAAGATAAATGATCATACTTCCTACTCTCCAGATGGTATAAAAACCCGGGGGACTACGAATGTAGAAAAACTGGCTTAGAAAACCGTGAACATTGTCAGGGAGACCGATGATCAACTTACAGTTTCTAGCACTTCTCACGACCATGATAGAAGGATGATCTTTATTTTTGGCAAAAGAACACAGATAACAAATTTCATAAAAACTTGGGAGATGATCCAGCGTTCTCCTGAATAACACACAAAGTCCCATCAGGATGGCGTATCCGTTGGGATGTAACTGAAAGGGAGAAATTGATAATCGTAGAAGAAGCTGCTGAAGGAAATCATTGAATGGAGGAATAGCTCCGTTCGTGCACATGTGGCGATTCACGGCAACGAAACCTTGAGGTGGTATAACAGCAGTGTCACTCCTCTCAGGCATTATGGCATCCGTTTCAGCAATGCCGAACTGAGTACATAGTTGACAAAAAGCTTTATATGTTAGTGTAGTTGAAGTTCGTTCTGGAGGATCAGCTAATGGAACAGGGATAGGAATAGTTTCTCCAGCTTGGGCTGTTGCGTCTTCTTGTTGAGAAGACATTCTACACAATCAACTGGATGTTCAAATGTGTAGGTGCACGTTTCCTAAAAAGTGTGTAGTGTTGTGCAAAACTAATGAAAATAAAAAAGCAAACATAACTGGAATTAAACTAGCTGACAATCAGTCGATTACAAGATTTCAGAACTTGTTAATGCTCAAGTGCAGTGTTAATGCAAACAAATCAGTTTCAGTTGACTATTAAGATTTTTCTTTAATACTTCACTTGAATTGGTTATTGTATAGCATTTCATTCATACAGTTCATTTAATTTGATTTTTTCTTTATCAACTAATCTGTCATTCGATGTGTCAATGGAAGTATATTCGTCCCGGTTTTCTGTAAATGTTATAACAGGTAATTAGAATTATAGATAATCTGTAAAAGAATGCAACAAAGTTCAACAGTCCAGAGTTCAAAGTTCAGGCAATTCAAGTCTTGAAGTTCAAGACAGTGAAAAATATGTTTGAGTTCTAACTCGTTCACGACTTAGCATGGGTCAGGCAATACAAGTCTTGAAGTTCTAGCCCGTCCATGGTCTAAAGGATATGCTACGAGTCAGGTTGAGTCGTAACTCTTAAGTCGTGATACATATGGGCTTCGAGTCTGAACAGTACTATTCTTTCTAAGTCCAAGCTCGGCCGCGACTTAAGGTTTATGCCGCAAACTAATTGGGTTGTAAGGGAGTTAGGTCGCAAGGGTTCTTGAACCGGATAAAGTGTTAAACCGTGAAAATTCTAGGTCGTGAATCTTTTTATCATCTCCGATGGAATTTCAAGCTATCTCATGCTTGAACAAAAACCTCACTTCCTTCTGCCGATTACCTTCCTCTCCATTGAGAAATTCAGTAACTCGTCAACCGACTTGAGATCTATAAACCCAGTAACTTCGGACTATCCCCTATCAAAAACCCTAAGTCATGTCTCCTAATCGCATCTTATAACATCATCAAATTATCCCAAATCCATTGTGAAACTGATACGCGGCAGTGAAATCGAGGATCACATTGACATCGCGACTAAAGGAAGTCGAGAATCGGATGCGACATGACTTGTGATAAAGCATAATGAACAAACTCAGATTAGGGGCGACGGACACGGGATCCTCGATTCAGTAATAATCATGTTTGGATTTTAATTGAATTCACTTACACAATGTAATGATGAGAATAGCTGAAGATCGATTAATGAGATTTGCTTTCGAGAGCTTGAGTATTTGCTAAAAGATGAACAGAATAAAGAAACAGGTGAAGTGAAAGAGGAGACGGCCTAAGCTATTTATACACTGGGGCATTGAAATGAGAATCGACCCACGATCCACGACCTACGACTTATATTAAGTCGCTTCCGACCTAACCCAAAAAACGAGTTAAGAAAATCGAAGCACACGACCTACGATGTAAGCGTATACTTCGAGGGGCAAATGTTAATCCTCTTTTGTTCGCGACTTAAGAGCTACGACTTAACGACTTAAGAGTTGCCGACCTAAAAGGACACACCGACCCAATGGTTGCCGATTTAAACCACTCCGACCTAAGAAGTCTAACGAATTAACTCCATGCTGATCTGGAAGGCATACCGACCTAAAAAGCATGGCGACTTAAGAGTTACGACTTAAGATGAGAACCGGCTTAACAGGTTACGACCTAACGAGTTAAGGAGGCACGATCTAAAGGAGTTAACGACTTAACTACAGCTGCGGGTTAGTGATCTAAAAATATAACGACCTAAAGAAAGTTGCGACCTAGCAACTTAAGAGATATAGCAGCTTAGAGAAATCAACGACCTACATTAGATCGCATACGATCTAAGGAGACGAAGGCAGTGCCGCATCTTTTAGGTCGCTGCCGGCTTATGACTTACACTAAGTCATGCACGACTTATCAGCTCGTTCAGAAGAATCAAGTGCGACCGAAGTAAGCCAGATTCCCTATGTCGCCGCCGACCTACGAGCTACGACCTACCTTGGGTCGTGGCCGACTTATCACTTGAAGATAATTTCTGCTCAGAAATCCTCTCTATAAATAGAGCCCCAACTCCAACTAGAGGGGGACTTTTTTGGCCGATCATTTCTCAAAGCATCGTTACTCTACCGAACTCTCAACTCATTCGACAATTGAAGATCTTCAAACATTCGAGACACTACAACAAGCTTCGAGAGGAATTTCCTACATCCAACACGGATTCATCGGGTTTCATCATTGAAGTTTGAGCTAGTAGTCGAGATTGTCTTTGTGATCAAATTGTATTGTTTTGATAAGTGTATTGTATCGTCTTGTAATCGGATTCAGTAATAAAGAGATTCAAAGTGGACGTAGGCTCGATCTCAAGCTGAACCACTATAAACTGCTGTCTTTTACCGCTTTTTCGCTATTTTACTGCTTACTTCTTGTTCCCGTCACATGGGTGGTGCTTTCACAATTCTACTACACACACCGGGTGTTAGCGTTAACAGGAGAATAAATTTATATATAAAGAAATGTCTTTATAAAATAGTTTGAATCAAAGTTTAGGTTTTATGAAATGTTTTCATAAAAAATATTTTGGGAAGGTTAATAAGTACGTATGAGGTACATGGATTATTTGGTTGCATGATTCTGATCCAAGATTTGAGTGTAGAACTTTGAGGTGTTTACACTAGTCCAAAAAAGGATTTATCACTCGATTCTAGACGACGAACATTGATAAGAGTTTATGGCTGGATACATGAGTTTTCTATCATAGTTGAGAGTTATGCAAGGAAAACTAAAAGCCTGATCGGAGTCTACACATGAGTATCGAGGGTCAGTACTACTTCGAAAGTAACGTTGCATATTCGAATAGGAGATCAAATCAGATATTGTGTACTGATGATCTAAATGCATCGTGCCGGTATAAGTTTAAAAATAAATATTTTAGGTAGACACCTTTGGGTTTTGCTTCGTAATTTCGAGGATGAAATTATTTTAAGGGCGAAGTATGTAACGACCCGCAAATTTATCAATTTGATCAATTATATTTATTTTCAAATATTCCAATATATGCTTTAAAAAAATAGATTATGAGTTTTGAATAAAAATGATGGTAATCTTATTTTGAATAAGTATTTACAAAAATATAAACTTTGAAGGAATATCGATAAAATGGTTGAAAAACATTTTATCAATAAATAGCTCTATAATTATTAGAAGTCGCACACGGTTAAATACATACACTTATTTATCCGTTTAAATATGAAATAAAATTATTTATTTTAGTTTTGGAAATAAAAAGTATTTATGACATCATCGATAATGGCATCATATTTAATAATTGATTTATGAATTTAAATTAAGATTTAATGATTCAATCATTATTTTAATTATTCAAATATTTTTTTTTAAATGATAATAATTCATTTTAATTAGTTATATAGGGATAATAAATAATTTATAATAGTTTTATAAATATATATATTTAACATGAAAATATAAGAAAAATTGACATCTCTTTATCGATATAACAACACTTTTTGTAAACTATTATTTAATATTAATTTATATGATTTTATTATTTTTAATGAGATCATTTTAATTAATTAATATTGATAGGAAATTAGTTTTCAAATTTTGTTTACATTTATATGTAAATTAATTTATAAGTGAAAATATGACTGGGAATCGGCATTCCAATTTTCAACGGTTTAACGAACGGAAGTTGTCCAAAGTTGTTGCAACCTTGTTTATATATCTTATGCACATATATACCATATACATGCACACTCTAACATATACATGAACACATATATACATACAAATATACATATACACTTATATATATATATATATTACAAAAAGTCTAAGATATTTTTCATAAACTTTATCCTTAAGAAAACCAAAATCAAACTCTTACACACATCAACTCACACACATGGGGGCACAAAGGGGTGGCATAGCCGTGCACCTTGAGGTGATGGAGAGGGTGTGAGCAAGGGTATTTTGGTCCATGCACATTTGGATATTTATTTCCAAAAAAATTTCTATTAATACTCATCCATTCTTTCATAATTTAGCACTATTCTTCGTCTTATTCTTCCACTTTCTCAAGCTATTTTAATGGCTTCTCTACTTAAGAAAATTATGAAGAAAAATTAGCAAAAAGAAAGTAAATTTATGTAAGTATATATACATTAGCAATCCATTTCAAAACAAGCTCAAACCACTCCTTCATCCACTATAAACCCACGGCCACCACCTCCTTCCACCCATGGCTGAGCCCATCTCCACTTGCAAGCTTAGTTTGAGCAATTTCAAAGGTCCAAGGCTCGATTCCATAGGCGTTGATTCCATTATAGCGAAGCTATAGAGAATTTTCGTAAAGTTAGAAACCAATGAAGGACTCTATTTATATTATGATATATTGGATGATATATATGTTCGGCTATACTTAGTTGTGATGATTATGAACCATGTTTGGATATGATAATATGTTTGTTTGTATGTGTAAACAATTCACGTTTAATACACGTCGAATATCACAAAGGAAATCACTTTCCTTTAATAAATGAAATGAGGTATATGAGATTGTTAAACCTCTTTAAAATGATTTATAAATGATTTATAAACATTAAAACCCAATTTGGTGAAGTTTTGACAAGTTATGAAAATTGAGTCAAAAATAGGCTTGTCGCGTAATGATAGTTTGCGATTTCGTGTCGTAAAGGTTTAAATCCATTTATAGGATGTAATCAGATTCGGAATTTTTTGGAATAAGAATTTTCCAAACTCTTATAATCATAGTTTTCAAAAAAAAGAAAATGATCAAGAGTTCATTTAGCAGATTTTGAAATATGAGCAAAACAAGGTTTCAAAATAGTCGCGGTTTGGCAGTTCGGAAACCAAAGCGATAAATTTTTAAAATTGATATATTTTTTTTTTAAATGTGGAATAAATTCTATATATATTTTAAAAAAATTTAAAAAGAGATTTGAGTTACAAAAATGAATTTCCAAATGATCGAAATTTGTTTTGATCAAATAAGCCTTAAAAGCACTATTCGCACCACTTTTTGTCGCATTTTGAATAACTTTTGAAATATGCCTTTAAACTTAAGTATTCTTTCCCAAATATTTTATAAATGCTTTCAAATAAACAATTATGTATTCTAAAGATGATATGGAGGTTTTATAATTTATTTGAGAAAGTTTAAATAAATGATTTAAAGAAAAGCTGTTATAATTAAGTGATTTAATTTTGACTCTGAAAGGCCGATGCGCAGACTGAATTTTTCTATTTGTGAGATCTGGATGTGAGGTGTTTAAACTAAAGAGATGTTCAGTAGCAACCACTGCCCTGGCTCACCTGGCCTTTTTCTTGGGCGAGGAATAGATAAGGTCGAAATGTCGGAAACAAGGCAAGTACAAAAGATTCAAATTTACAAATTTAATACAACTTGGATTGTGTAGAAATAACCTTCTTATACTTGGTATTAAATTCCAAGGAAGGAAGCCGTGCTATCCACGTGAATTTGAAAGGTGATTCCTACGTTATTCGATTGATAGTAAAGGTTGAATATGGAAATTGATATTGGGTAGAATTTTTATAATTTCTATCGACCATTTTCACTCAATATAGTTTTGGAATATGATTTATGAGAGATGATTTTTATTTGGTATTTCCAAGGTTAAAGAGAGGTTTAATGATTCTGTATATACAGGAAATGAATATGATTTAAAGATTTATATCTCTAATAGAGATATTTTATTTGATAAAAGATATTGATAAATGAAAAGATATCACACTCAAACTTAACATCTTTTATGGATGATTGGTTCAAAGGAACCAAAATCGGATTTGGGAGATTCCTATCCAAAAACCCACTTTAAACCAATATACGCATTCGAACTGAAGACATGGAATGATAATAAATTAGAAGATGGAATGTAGGGCTCACTTACCCTCGGTGGGAGGATTTCCCATATCATATATATATGGCAGTAGTATCTTCATTTGATCTTTGATGCAAGGGCTGCTCGCTACTAATCCTAGGGGTGATTCCAGAATGGATGTAGTAGGAGTGTTCCCCAGTTTGTCATGTCTGTGGACAACTTGTATGGACGAATGTCTAACATTGCATTTCTAAAATGAACGTACATTGATTTTTACAAACGTACATCTGTTTAATTGTGTAGGATATAACTCTCGTATACTTAACACCCTTCTTTGAGACGTACAAGCTTAGAGCTTGTGCATTGGTGGAAATCAATAGTGTGTGTTAACAAGAATCTTGTCAACGCCCCCATAATAGGATTAAAAGTGAGAACGACCTTTTCAAAACCACCTTTCGAATCGGTCGAAGTAATCTAATACTCCTTCGAAACCACCTTTCGAAATGCTTGAGGTAATTTAAGGTTGTGACCTAATGGTGTCTAAGAGTTTTAAGTGTGTCGGCAGTGTTTTATTCCTTCAAAAGGTATCCCTCCCATAAGCTTGGATGCAACTACTCAATAGATGAATCCATATATGAACATTGAATTAGATACTATATATTTGAAAACACCATGCACTCGCTTTATTAATAATTTTTCATGAATACAAGGGGCTTAAGTATCACAAGGAAGTGAAATTTCCCAATTTGATTTAAGAATTAGGGTTTACAAATTCAAGAAATGAACAAGTATAGAATGGATAAATTCAGATCCCCTAAACAATACCTCCAAAGTCTTATTTATACGTGCAGGTTAGACCCTTTCGCATCAGTCCTTTTAACTTAGTCGAAAGGGCGTCTTGAAGACATTTCTTCGCTGTTGAATTCAGGGCGCCCTTCTGACTTCGCTTTTGAATGGAACATAGGTGCTTTCGACTCTATCGAAAGGTATATAAGCGTCCTTCACCTTGTTGTTGATATGTTGTGTAAGTAGGAAAAGATGTTGGCTTTCGACACTGTCGAAAGGGTTATTTTCGGGGCTTCGAATGACTTGAAGCATAGTAGAAGGCTTAGTTGTGGAAGGTCGCTTTCAAAAGCATTCTCATTGATTAATGCGGAAACCCCATCTTCATGTGTTTGAGGAAGCAATATTGGTCACATGTGAGATATCCTTTATGTACGTGAAAGGTTTCAACAGGTTCGAAAGGCTGATATATGCTTTCGAAGAGGTCGCTTTGACAAAATGTTCTTCTACAGAAGGTAAATAACGATGGAACCATTCGTTTCGAAAGGTCTGATACATGTGCGGAAGCCTGTTATTCGATACCTTCAAATGGTGCTTTTAACTCATACAAATCTCCTTTATGCATGCGGAACCAACTGTTTCGAAAGGGGTTATCTGTAGCGGAATGGTAGCCTCGTCCCCTCTTGACCTCTTCGAAAGTCCATTGCTCATCCAACATTTTACAGAAGCTTCCCTTTGACTCTTTCGAAAGGTCTTACTATTTTTATTATCTTCATGAATGCTTCTTATGTGTTTTTTAAGATTTCGACAAAGTTGGAGTGATTTCTGATGATAACACTTGCCCCCCAGCAAAGGGATGCTCTTGACTTTTCAAGTCAACTATTTCGAAACCCTTCATTATTTCAGTATAAACTTTTCCTGCCTTTTGATATTCCCAAATGAATTTTGGTTGTACATTTAAGTCTGATCTAATAGCTTTCCATGCATTTGCTTTGCTTATAAATCATGCTTCCTTCTTCCCCATTTTCATTTACTTGCGATTAAAAACCTTGAAGCAAGAATCAAAAAGTTTAACCTCTTATTTAATTCTTAATTTCAGGAGAGTTCAAATTTAAGGTAAGCATCTATTATTCAATATTACGAATCGATTTTTCATGTTTAATTTCAATTTCAAATTCTTAATGTTTGAATTTGCATTACTATTTTGATTTTTGAGAATGATTTAAGTTTATCATTCGTATAAAATGATTTTTAGATTCGTTTTTTATGCTGATTTTGATTAATCTATGGTATCAATTTATGGTTCGAACTTGAATTTGTCAAATTTGGGGCTATTTGTCGTTGTTTTATGCAGATTCAAGATTGACCCCTACTATGCTCAATTTTAATTTACTTTGGAAGATATCAAAAGTTAGAAATTTACGTCTCCTGCTATTAATTGGATTAAGAATGATACACTTTTTATTACCATCGAAACCTTTAATCCACCTTTCGACTTAGTCAAAACCTCAAAACTTAAATAACCATATTCGTTTGCATTATTTCAACACAGTGTTAATGTTTCTAAGATTCTGTTTTATCCTTTCGACTCTTTTGAAACCCATACTAGTTAATTGGAGTGTAGTTATAATCACTTCCCAATCTTGACATCATCGAAACGTCTCAATGCCCTTTCGCCGGTGTCAACACCACTTTTTTTTGAAAAAAATTTCGACCTTTCGATGTTGTCGAAGGGTGTACAGGTGCATGTATTTTATCCTCCCTTTCAACAATGTCGAAAGCTCAATGAATTTCATAATTTTTTTAACTTCAACCCCCTTTCGAAGACATGGAACCATTGGCGGATATTTGAGCCATTGCAACAGGCTTTCAATACCTTCGAAAGTCATTAGTAGTGAAATGAATTATAACTTAAATGAAATTATTTTACCTGGTATGATCATGGGTTTAAAAAGAGCTTCTAAGAAATCAGAAAAGATATTGTTTTAGAGCTAGAATCTTCCCTAAAGAAGACTGAAGCAGTTTCAAGGCATTCCCTTATTTCTTCTCAAGATGTAGTAGACGCAATCCTTAATGACTTTGGAATTGTAGGAGCGGAAGCTATTCCTCCAGGCGACAATGATACCATTCAAAATCCTTCTGAGGGATATTTTTTTTACACCGCCATCCACATTTGGCATGGAAGTTTTATTCCATTTACTGAGTTCTTGTCAAAATTTCTAAGTCACTCTGGCATAGCTCCTATTCAATTATCGCCCAATGTATATACATATCTCATCTCCTTGGAGCTCATGGCCTTTGAGTCGGGCATTCCTCTAAGTGTTGAAGTTCTCAATTACTTGGTGCATCTCATCAAGCTTAGCAAATTGAATAGCTAAATTTTCAAGGCTAACCCTCGTAAGAAGTTAGTTTCAGAAGGAGTAAATAAGTTCAAAGGTTGGAAGACGCAATTCTTTTATATCAAATGCTTTCTAAGTATTAGTGGAGCTTTCTCTTCTCCTCATAAGTAGATCGTTACCATTTTTTCATTAAATTATTTTATTTTGCTGAATTATGTTTTCTTATTAGGTCATGCTCCCTAGGATCTTGACGATGAAGGGAAGAGAATTGTGAATTGTTAACCAATGCCTCAAACAACATTAGGAATAGGCTCACATTACTGACCCCTAGCAACCTTCAGAAAAATTCTCTCCTTCCAAAAGGCCAAAGGATTCTTGGACAACATCCTCTTGTCCAACATACTTCTAAAAGCAAACGCTTCTTATCCTTGGGTGACCCCAAAAGCTTTTCATCTTTATCTCTTATTTGTCACGACCAACCTAGTAAACTTAAGTGTACTATTTATAACTTTTCGTTGTGTTACTCTTTAGATTTCTTTGCTAACCTATGTTTTTTGGTTTTAATAGATGCTCATTTGACAGAATTAACTGCAAGAGATCCACTCTCTCCACCTTCTGGATCTAGCACTTTAGCTCTGACCCAAGCCATTGCTATGTCGAGAATGATCGCTAAAAGAAAATTAAGCAGAGTGACTGCCGTAGCAACTACTTCCAAGAAAATTAAAACTGCTGATGTCTAGCCTTCTCTTCCTCCAAAAGAAGGTGAACTTGTTGATATAGGCAAAGCTCTAGAAGGTCCTACTCTTGATGCCTCTGCTGACTAACCCAGAATGATTCCTTCGAAGGATGACTTTATGTCTCACATAGTTGTGCCCGATTCTCCCATCATCATTGAGCAAAGGCAAAATGATTTAGGCACTTCAACTCCCTCCCAGGAGTTGAACCCCTCTAGACCCCCATCACCGGTGTCTCCTAATGATTTTTAGGATGTTTTACAATCAATTATGAATTCTCCATCATTCTCTTCTATTCAACCGCATTCCTCTATACCCGATCCGATAAGTCATTGTCGATCTTTCATTGAACAACAACTTTTGGTATGTTCCATACTACTTGATTTTCTTATTACTATTTTATATTGTATCTTGACTCACGAATTACTTTTCCTTTCATATCTCCAAAAGCTGGTACTCCCTTTAAAAAAACAATTTAAAGTCTTCCACTAAGACATCAAGGCTCAAAGAATAAGTCTCAACTCTAAGTAACCAGATTACTTCCCTCACTGCTGCTAAAGATAATGCACTGAGGTAACAAGAAAAATTGAGTGCTTCTCTTGTTCAAGCAAAATCTATAACTTCTAAGAGAGGAAGGCTAAAGAAATCATAACCGATGATGTTTTGGCTTTGAAAATGACTCTGATAGAGTCGGAGGACGAAAAGGCCAAAATGAATGCTTAACATGTTTCTCTTAAGGAGAGATGTACAATTTTCAACAAGAAATGGGAGAAGAAAACGAATTCTTTAACCATGACCATCAAAACCATTTTCGTGGCTAAGCAAAAGGTGTCTCGATTTATGAGCACTTCTCTAAATGATATCATTGTAAATTCTTATGAAGATGCACTCATGCTAGGTTACTCCAATAATATGGAGAAGTGCCTAGATTTATGCTTTCCCTCACTCGATCCTATGTTGGTTAAAAGATTCATGGATAGAATCAAAGAAATGGAGCAAGGGATCGAGGTCCCTGATAGAGAAGAAATTGATGCCCCAAAGCTTCTATCTTTCGAAGTCTCTCCTATAGAAGGAGATTCCAATTCAGACGAGGAGGGATACGATGAGGATGATGAAGTCATTGTTGAAGAAGGTGGCAACGACAATGATAATGATGATAGCCCTAATAATGATGATAGAGGTTAAGGTTCTAGCGGTAATAGGGAAGATCATGATGACTCTTATGGAGGGGGTGACGATGACATATCGAGGGCTTCAGATAAAGTCATCCCTGATCCTAGTGCCCGTGAAGCGGGTCAAACTAAATTTCTTTAACCCTCCGATCTCCATGTAAAAGATGCCAATATTGATGCTAGAGAGCAAAAAGGGAAAAAGCAGACCCTACAAACTTCAATCCATGTTTATCAGGTATGGAATTCTTTGTCAAAATGGCTTTCACTTCCAAAATAACATTGGCTATTATCTTTCCATTTTAGATAAGGAAGTAATCCATTCATCTTTTTAAAACAAAGCTTGAAAGAAAATAGGTGCAAATAAATAGCCTATATAGGGAGTTAGATAAACAATTAAAAGAACATAATGCACTCTCTGACAAGTATTATAAGCTTAATAAAAGCATTGCAGTATTAGCATCTTTTAAAGATCAGGAAGTGGCCCCTCGACTGAAAAGGGCGTGCCTTCGTCATGACAAGCTTTTAGAACATAACAGAGAATTGATAACACTCTTTTGGATGTTGATCGAGGATAGAGATAACCTGGTAGAATTCATATATAAAACTTATTGCAGGCATCCAACTTTAGATTTTTCATACTTGGTGAGTAAACTAGGGGTCTACTTAGATATCTACATAGGAACTTAGACGAATTTGGATTTGATCCACATCCGGGGGCTTGGTGGAATTTACTGCGAGTCAACTCAATTCCTTGCATATTGCTTCTAGAAAAACTCAAATATTATAAAGATAAATTCATTTCCGAGTTATTCAGAAAATCTATCTTGTACGAACCATATGAAAATTTGTAATCATGTAATTATATTGATCTGTAAATTTTCTACATTAGTTTTCTTTTAAAATTAGTCGAATTTTATGTTATTATAGAGTAAATGTCTCTCAAGCAGCCTTGTTACTTGGGCTTACTTAGGCAAATACGTCAAATTAAGAAGAGATTACTTAGAAATGGCCTCACTCTTGAAATCCTTAAGATTGGCTAGATATTGCTTTCTTAGAGATCTACAAAATATATGCAACATCTCCATATTCGCTTTGATTTTCAAGGCGAAGAAAAGGAGAAGCTCCTAAAGGAAATTTGTAAATGTCATACAAAATTGATTTGTGATCGTGATAGTCCTCCGGCCGGAGAATGGGATTATAACCAATGTCCCCCAGTTATTACCCTAGAAGGATTTAATACCACTTTTGAATCGACCATCACTCTTTCGGCTAACCTTTTGAATAATGTTAAAAATGTTGTTTATAGACTTTAAGTGTCATAGGGAAAACCAAATATTTCACTATAACATTGATAATGTACCCTTTGTTTTATTTCTTTTTGAGTTATAATGTCTACTATTGTAATAAAAGAAATTTTTTCTCTGGGTATTAATTTGTTTTTTGTTTATTTGAATAAAAATTACAATTAGCTACCACACTACTCTCAGTAGATGCGTTATCCCGTTCCACTAGTATTAGGGATAGGTTGGTGGCGGATCTTGAAAAGAGAAGCCTATATAAAGATCCTTTATCTATCCGACTATAAGGTAATACTGAAACGTTGGAATGGCGCAAGAAATTTTTTCTTTAAAAGGCGATTATTAGAGACCTTAATGATCAAATCACTAGTCTTGAAGAGGATATTAAGAATAAATATGAAATTGTTTCCCAATTGAAATGCCAAATTAAATCAAACCCTCCGATCGACTTTGATCATGAGATGTCTAAGATTTTCTAATAGGTAAGCGATTTGGAGATAAAATTAAAAGAAGTCAAGCTCAGTGTAAATCCTTGGAATTTATCATGGGAGGCGACATTCTGAATATCAGTTTACCAACTTCTCCAATCACCTCATCTGTTGTGAAATCAACAAGGTATTCGTCTTTAGCTATTCAAAAATTCCCTGCTACAACAAACCCTCCCCTAGGTTTAGACGAGAAGGCGGTAGGTGAATGATGTAGAAAGGTTAAATTTGAAATGATGAGATATTTTGACGATCAATAGAAAGTGAGGTACTCGCAACGCATCAATGAGTATGCAGCCAAAATTCAAAGGCTTGAACTTGAAAAATATCTTCTTTAAAAATGTATCGCTGATTTAAAAAGACAAAACAAGACCCTTAAACGTGTTAACAATGCTTTCAATCGTGCTTTGAAGACTCATATTGAATCTATTGATAATGCTGATGAAATTAAGAAGAAGGAAAAGGAGCTCAAAGAAATTCTTTGCATAGCAATTCACCATATTGTTGATACTTTAATCACTGAGAATTTAGATAAGGTTGTCCAGAATCTTTGATGTATACACTAATATCATATAATATTCTCGTAAATAATTTTGTAAATTATGTAAATATCACCTGGTTTGTTGTCCCTTCCTGTAGTCGAAATGTTGTTTCTGAATTCTCCTTTCGATAGCTTTAACTGTGGTTTACTTTTGTTTTTGTTGAATCATTTGGTCTTCCTATTCAATCATGTTTTCCTATAAAGTATAAAGTAGGCAACATTTCTTATCATTAGTTTGAAGTTTATGCAAAAATATGTCCAATAGTTTGCTCAAAACATTATTGGAGATAATATTAGAATTTTTGATAATAAAATTCCAGAATTCTAATTTCGAGAATAATGGAAATTAATAGACTATTATCTTCAGATAATAAGTGATGAGAAATCCACAGTTGGGAAGGATATTGGACCGGAAGTTCTCGTCTGGCAATAATAAAATCCCTCATTTCCAGCTTTGGTAATAATGAGAGAAGTCCAGAATTTTAGTTTTGGCTGTATTTATAGAAGACCAAAAATCTGATTATGGAAATGATAAAGGATCAAAAATTTAGATCTGGCATTAATAATAGAAGTTCATAAATATTCTTTTGTAAAAAATAATAGATGATCCAAAACTCAGATTTGTGTAATGATTTGATAAGTGAAGTCCAGAAGTTAATAGTTGTGGACCCGAGACCTATTTTCGGGTATTGAGAGAGATCCAGAAATTATTGTCTGAAAATTAGTAGAAGACCGAAAGTCCATAACAGAAGACTTGAAATAACATGAGACCCAAAATATAGATTCAGGTATTAATGAGCGAAGTCCAGAAATCATCTTTTAGGAATAAGCCCAAGGCCATAAATTCGTATGAAATTAGTCCGGGAAGTATCGTCCGGAAGCAGTAGAAAACTAGGAATCTATTCCTCTCTTTGGAAGTTGATTGTTCGAATCTTTTGCTTTGTGTCACCTCTTTGCTTTTTGATTCTTTCGACATGTGCCATCTTTTAGGCTTTGTATGTTGTTGCTATTTTGTGTGCCACTTATCGGGCTTGGACGTCTTTGTTCGTCGTTGTCCAGTGTGCTTGATTAGCTTATCCACAAGCAGGACCCAAGGACTTACCTGACCTCCCTCCAGGAGGCGCTCCAGCCAGGCTTTATATACGGGACTAAAGGCTTGTTCGGTGCATTGACTAGGCCATAGCATGGCCGGATCAAGGGCTTACTTCGTCCTCCCTCCAGGAGGTGCTCCAGCCATGCCTTATAGTTGGGACTGAAGATTGGTCGGTGCCTTGACCTAGCCATAGCGTGGCGCATTCTGGGGCTTACTCCATCCCCACTCCACGGGGCGCCTTGATCTGGCCATAGCGTGACACGATCAAGGGCTTGTATATACTTTAACTTAGCCATAGCGTAGCGTGGATAAAGTTTTACTCTAACCTCCCTCCAGGAGGCGCTTTGACCTGGCCAACTCGGCGCGAACAAAGGCTTATAACCGTTTAAGGTAGTTTCCAAGTTTTAGGAGAATTTTACTCCTGACCATGTAGGTTTTTCTTAGAAAAGAGACGCTTATTGAATTCGATAAAGATTGCTTTACAAATCTATTAATTTTACCTTGTTTGAAAAGTTGATAGTCATTCCTTCGAGTGCTCTGTAATGATTGGCTTCGTGTTCGTTCATCATATGGTAATGGTAGTAAGATCCTCCCATATTCCTTTCATATTTGGGATTTTTCTTACTAGATGGCCAATAGTTGAGTTCCTCCCTTGTTAATATGTAGATGTTCTCAATTGATGTAGTCAAGTTGCACTCTTTAAGGTGTCTTGATTTGAAGCTTGTCTTTTGAGGTTGATTTCTAGCTTTTTTATTTCTCGATTCAGGAACTTCATTCCCAATGACCAATTTCCTTTTTAAAACCTTTCAAAGCTCGTATGTAGATAATGATCCCCATTTCTGAGCAAATGTGTAATAATCAGCCATCTTCCCTTCTTCAAAAATAGTCCCTTTTACATAGCACTAGATAACCTTCTTCATTTGAACAAACAAATTATCACATTTACATCTTGGTTCTCCTAAAGGAAATATGGGTGTAGGACTAATATGGAATGGGTTTAGGCTCCAATTGTTTGGAGCATAAGATTTATCTCTCCTCTTTTTCATGACTCTTAAAGCTTCCAATCATAACATTTGTTCTTCATATAGTCTTGAATCTTCAACAATTTTATTAGAGGACCTAGCCAAGTGCGGTTCTGAAGATCCTTGCTTGGATTTTTTGACTTTGCTAAGCATAATGGTATAGGGTCTAAGTTTAACTTGAAATGGAATAGGGATAGAGGAAAGTAAGGTTGGGAATGCAACAAAGGCGGAGGTTCGAGCCCTCCTTCTAGCGCCAAAAATGTTAACAAGAAATCTTGTCAATACCCCAAAGTAGGATTAAAAGTGAGAACGACCACCTCGAAACCACCTTTTCAATCAGTCAAAGTAATCTAACACTCCTTCGAAACCACCTTTCGAAATGGTTGAGGTAATTTAAGGTTGTGACCTAATGGTGTCTCAGGCTTTTAACAGTGTCGGCATGGTTTTATTCCTTCAAAAGATATCCCTCCCATAAGCTTGGATGAAAGTACTCAATAGATGAATCCATATATGAACATTGAATCGGATACTATATATTTGAAAACACCATGCACTCGCTTTATTAATACTTTTTCATGAATACAAGAGGCTTAAGTATCACAAGGAAGTGAAATTCTCCATTTTGATTAAAGAATTAAGTTTTAAAATCCAAGAAATTAACAAGTATAGAATGAATGAATTCGGATCCCCTAAATAATACCCCTCGAGTCTTATTTATAGGCGCAAGTTGGAACCTTTCACATCAGTCCTTTTGACTTAGTCGAAAGGGCATCTTGAAGACCTTTCTTCGCTGTTGAATTCAGGGCGCCCTTTTGACTTCGCTTTTGAATGGAACATGGCTGCTTTCGACTCCATCGAAAGGTATAGAAGTGTCCATCACCTTTTTGTTGATGTGCTATGTAAGTAGGAAAGGATGTTGGCTTTCGACACTATCGAAAGGGTTATTTTATGGGCTTTAAATGACTTGAAGCTTAGTGGAAGGCTTACTTGCGGAAGGTTGCTTTCGAAAGCATCCCGTTGATTAATGTGGAACCCCCATCTTTTGGTGTTTGAGGAAGCAATATTAGTCACATATGAGATCTCCTTTATATTCGTAGAAGGTTTCAACCAGTTTGAAAGGCTGATCTACGCTTTTGAAGAGGTCGCTTTGGCAAAATGTTCTTCTACGGAAGGTAAACAATGGTGGAACCATCCGTTTCGAGTGGTCAGATAAATGTGTGGAAGCCTGTTATTCGATATCTTTGAAGAGTGCTTTTAACTCATATGAATCTCCTTTATTCATGCGGAACCAGCTGTTTTGAAAGGGGTTATCTGAAGCGGAAGGGTAGCCTCGTCACCTTTCGACTTCTTCGAAAGTCCATTGCTCATTCAAAATTTTACAGAAGCATCCCTTCGACTCTTTCAAAAGGACTTACTATTGCTATTATTCTTCATGAATCCTTCTTCTTTATTCTTTAAGATTTCGACAAAATTGGAGTGATTTCTGATGATAACAGTGTGTGTTGGAATTGGCAATGTGGCATTTAAGTGAAATGTGTGCTATGAGAAAGGTAATCGTTACCTCGTGCCTCATCACCCAGAAATGTCTTAAACAGGGTAGATACGGAAGGGCTATGTGGGTTGCACCCATTAGGATATGGTCATCAACTTTCTAAATTACCCTCTATATATCGAGTATCTTGTGTATGCTATGAGAAATCTCAAATAGGGCAGGAACGACCGCGGTGATGTCATATTCGGTACTATCTACGATAATGGTAGGGCGGTTCTATGTTAGTAGAGGACCATATGTTGGTGCCTCGGTGCATTTTTCCATATATTTACTGTCGGAAGGTAGTCCCTTACCTTGCCATTGTATGGAATCTGTTCTCCAATAAGTATCTTCGGACTTGATTGTAGAGCTTAGTATGTTGGAATTTAATAATGTAATAATTTCGGCTAAGATTATGTATATTTATTTTAAGTGTTTTCAAAGAATGTCATTAAAAATAATATCTTTTATTTTGTGTAGCAAATGTTTTGGTTATTATAAGGTAAAAAATCCATTCCACGTTTATGTGCAGCGTGGTCTTATGAGATACCCTTTGTTTTCCAATACCCGTATTTTTTAGTTTCTCACACTAGTCCCGTGACTGACCAAGAGTTTATTTTCTTTTCCCTTAAACTCTGAGTGCCCTATTTCTACGGGCAGCCAAGTAATCTTGTTTAACTTGGAGCATTATGATGGAGCTTGAGGTCAGGAGCTGAAGATGTTCATGTAGATAGTTCTCCATTTCAATTTCCACTGTATTAGTTTACTAATTGTCAGCTTTTATAAGGACAGAGATTTATAACAGTCCAGATTGATTTATACGATATACTCTTATAAATGTATTTAAAATTTCCACTTGTTAACAAGAAAACTTGTCAACGCCCTAAAGTAGAGTTTAAGAAAAAGGTTAATCCTTTTTTACATATCTTGATTTAGTTGAGGAAGATAGGATGTGAATTTTCCCTGTGATTCAACCTTTCGAATAGGTCTCTTTGGTGGAAACTTTTCTTATTGACCTTTCAACTTCGACCCAGTCGAAACACTTAAATTCCATTCCTTTTGGACTTTCGTGTCGATTGAAGTAGTTTGGTTGTTCCTTCGAAACCTTCCTTTCGAAATAGTTGCACAATGTTAGAGGAATAGCCCTAAGGATTCAAGGGAAAGTTTTGTCTTAGAGGGCTTCGACCTTGTCGAAAGCTAGGCTAGTTAGTGGATTAGGTTCAATTTTCGAATCTAAAGTAGACTAGCTTGGGTTAAGGTATCGACTCAATAGATGGTAAGTGTTTGGAGAATGAAGGGTTTTAATTAAGGACTTGTGTTACTTGGAAAGTCCGGTGTTCCAACTCATTCGGAAGGAGCCTTTCGTTGAAGACGAAACCTGAAAAATGCTGTTAAATCCAGTAAATGACCTTCAAACAATTACACAATTAGAAGTATTGAAATCTTCCCTTTTATTAATCCAATAATGATTGTGCTGAACAATTATCCCCAATTTGATATACAAATTAGGGTTTACAACTTTGCAAATTTAAGAAAATACAAGCTCGGAATGAGCGAATACAGATCCCCTAAAACAAACCCCTTGGGTCTTATTTATAGATACAGATTGGCACCTTTCGACCTAGTGCTTTCGACTTGGTCGAGAAGTGGCTTCAGATACCTTCCGACTACTTCGACACTTGTGCACCCCTCTTCATTGCTTTCGAATGGGTTTGAATGCCTCTGTCTTAGTCGAAAGGGGTGGTTGCGCCTTTTGTTCTTTATGTTGCTTTGTTGTCACAAGGAATGAAGGTAGGAGCTTTCGACTTTATCGATAGGCAGCTTCCAGGTGTTCTGAAGGTGTTGAAATGCTAATGGCCTTGGCGCCATTAGTAGCCTCCGAACTTATGCTCCTGAACTTATGCAGAACCTTCCTTGGATATTAAGGGCTTCGACCGGTTCGAAAGGCTTGCTTTTGCTTTCGGAAGGGTTGTTCCATCCAAGGCATATTTCTGAGTGGTTTGAGTGAAGGAGAAACCTTTGGTTTTGAAAGTTTTGGCATGCATATAAAGGGTTACCATTCCTTGCCTTCGAAAGGTGTTACTTTAGCTCATTCCAAAGGTCTTCATGCATGTGGAAGTACCTGCTTCGAAAGGAGATCTCTTGAAGTGGAAGGGCGCTTTCGACCCTTTTGACCCCTTTGGGAGGTTATGATATTTCTACTCTTTGGTTGTGCATCCCTTCGACTCCTTCAAAAGGTCTGTTGGAGCTTTTTTCCTCTTGTTCTTCTTTGTCTTCCACTCAATAAGGTTTCGACAAGGTCAAAAGGGTATTTGGTAGTAACATTTACCCCCCCTCCCCCGCGAAAGGATGCCCTTGACTTTCTAAGTCAATCATCTCGAAACCCTCAATGTTTACCGCCTTTTCATATTCCAGTGTGAATCTGGGCCGTTCATTTAAAATTAATCGGGTGGTCTTCTATCTTTGCTCACTTTTCTTATAAGTCGCGTTCTCCTCTACATCTTTCATTCTCCTGCAATCAAAATTATCTTCGAGCAAAAGCCACAGTTCTCAAATCCTCAAATAATCTTTATCTACAATAATCAAAAATTTAGATCTAAAGTAAGATGATATTATCTCGCTTATTTGAATATTTTTCTCTCTTTTTATCTTATAGTGAATTTTGATTTCTTAAACTTTCATGATTTGAATTTTTAATCATTGTTTTGATTTATCTGCAACTGCTTGAGTTTTTATTTGCTAGGAAGCGTTCTTTGATTTAGTGTCATGGTTTGATTCAATTTGCTTTTCTTGTTTATCTTCATTTCAATCCTTCCCGGTCTAGTTTTTACTGTTATTGTTGTTTTAGAGAATTTGAATTTTCGTCTTAATGATTTTTTTTAAATAGTTGACTTGCATTTAAATCCATTTGTTTATCATTTTTTTTTTGAGTTTCTGGGTTGAAATCGAGTTTGGGGGAGAAGGAAACTTTGTTTACTTCGCCTAGAAGCTTTGTGCTGTACGAATCAAAAAATTGGCACTGAAAATTTACTTTTCTACCCATTCGAAAGGGATTAAGGCAGCAACTTCTATTTTGCTTTCCTAGCCTCTTTCGATGGGGTCAAATGGTAACGTAGCGCTTCATTTGACTGACATCGTTGAAAGGTTTTATAGTAAAGTTAGCATGCAGTTAACCTTTTCGAAAGCAATTTTATATTTTAACGTATTCAGTCACCTTTCGAAGAAGTTGGCTATTATATCCTACTAGATAATTACTTAATTCACTCTTTCAAAAGCATAAACTTTGTCTCATGGGTTTCTCCACCTTTAGTTCACACTTATTCCCAATTTGTTTAAGTTAGAAATACATATTTTTTTGTAAAGGGGATTGAAGAAAAGATACATTGTATAAGTTGCAAATCAAACATTTCGACCTAGACGAAACCTACTGTATTCAACTTAGTCGAAACCTACTATGTTAATTTAAATTTTATTGTTGTTATGCCTTTGAAACCATATACCTCTTTTTGTCTCCGTCGAAACCTTTTATAACTGATTGGGATTTAATATTATCGTTTACCAACATCGTCGAAACGTCTCAAGTTCTTTCATTTCCCTGTCTTCTTTAATTTTCTTGTCAACATGATTCAAACTCCATACCTTTCGACTTAGTTATTGTATAAGGTTTCGACGGTGTTCATATTGCCTTAGAAAAACTAAGTCCATGGGTTTCGATAGTGTCGAAAGATTCTTTCAAACTATTTATTGAATGTTTGCAGCATGTATTTTATTGAAATTTGTTGTGTTGGTTTTAACTACTTTCTTTTAATAACAAAACTTCTATTGAGCTTTCGATAGTGCTGAAGTGTGTTTATTGGATGTGTACTTTCATCCTCCCTTTCGACTCTGCCGAATGCTCAGCAGATTTTATCCTTGGGCTTTCGACATTGTTAAAGGGTGCTGACTCCTATTTTCCTTTTCGACTCTGTCGAAAGCTCAACGAACCTTATTTTTATAATTTCATGATTTTTTTTCAAGAATATTAAATTTCATATTTTGCTTGTTTGGTATTCTAATTGTTATGATAGGTTTTCAATATCCTTAAAAGAATGTTAGTTTCATAACATACTATAATTTCTAACTGAAATGATTTCACCTGGTAGAATCATGAGTTCACCAAAGAAGATTGAAGCCACCTCAAAACATTGCTTGATATCCACTTAAGATGAAGTGGATGCGATCTTGAACAATTTTGGAATTACTAGGGTAGAGGCCATCCCCGCTTCTAAAAATGACACCATCCACAATCCTCCTGAAGGATTCTTTTGCTTACTCTGCAGTTCATATTTGGCACGGAGGGTTCCTTCCTTTTCCAGACTTCCAATCCTAGTTCTTGGCTTATCTGGGGATTGCTCCTATTCAGCTCTCACCTAATGTCTACACTTATCTCCTTTCTCTAGAACTTATGGCATTAGAATCTGGAATCCCTTCGCTCAATCTCGAGGTCTTGAATTATCTAGTACAGTTGTTCAAGCTGAGCAATCTGAACCACCAGATCTTTAGAGCAACCCTCCCAAAAAGCTGATTTCTGAGGGAGTGAATAAGTTCAGAGACTGGGAAACACAATTTTTCTATGTTAAATGTTTTCCCAACATCAGCGGGGTATTCGCTTCTCCACATAAGTTAATCTCAGATTTTGTCTTCCCATTCGTTTATTTCCCATTGTTGACATATGCTTTTTATCAGGCGCTCTTGCTAAAGAACCAAAGGCAGAAGACAAGAAAATAGTGGAATCGCTAATTGCAGCTTCAAGCAAGATAGGAAATAGATTAACGCTACTCAATCCCACAAACTTGCGAAAACACTCTCCCTTGCCTACGGGTCAAAGGATACTTGGCCAACCTCCTTTGGTCCAGCATATATCCCATACCAAATGCTTTCTCTCTTTGGGAGACCCGATAAACTTCTCCCTAATGTCACCTATATGCCTTGATCACTTTGGTAAATTTAAGCATTGTACCCGTAACTTATTCCCAAGTTATTTCTTAAATTTCTTTTCTAACTTATAATTTGTTTGAATTTTCTTTAACTGCTTCTTAGGTTAAAAAACGCACAAGTGATCCGGCTCCTCCCTCTTCAACTTCTCATGCGTCATCTTTTTCTCACGCAATTGCCAGGTCAAAGAACGCTGCAAAAAGGAAATTAGTTAAAACGACTATGGTGGAACCACCTCTAAAGAGAGCCAAAGTAGTTGAAGTTCCTAATTCTCCACCGTTGATCGAAGGGGAATTTATTGATATTGACAGATCTCTAGAAAGTCCGACCACCAAAGCTCCTTATGATCAACCTAAGGAAACTCCCACTAAGGTTAATCCACTCTCTCGTATCACCATCTCCAGCTCTCCGAGCATAATCGAGCAGATGCAAAAGGACTTGGGGACTTCGACCGCTACTCAAGTACTAAATCTTCCTGGACCATCATCTTCTACACCTTCGAGTGATTTTGAAAAGATGGTCCATTATACCTTAAATTCTTCATCTTATACCTCAATTAATCCGCCTTCTTCTGTTTCTAACCTGGTGGGACATTATCGATCTCTTATTGAATAACAACTCTTGTTATGCTTTCCTTCACTTAACTTTATTATTACTTGTTTTTCTTTAAGTTTTTTTTGACTTATGTTTTTCTTTTCTCTCAGATTTCCAAAAGCTGGTTCTCCTTGCATGAAAATGCAATGGAATCCTCTGCCGATTTGTCAAAGCTTCGAGAGGAACTTTCTCACTTAAACAATCATGTTTCCTCCTTAGCTGTAGAGAAAGATGAAGCTACAATTGAATTAGAGCGATTGAGGGCTTCCCTCGCCCAGTCAGAGTCGATTATTTTGGAGGAGAGGAAAGCTCGCCAACTCCTTGCCAATGAAAACTTTGCATTGACCATGACTCTAAAAGAGTCCGAAGTGGAAAAGGCATGGATGACGGCTAAACAATCCTCATTAAAGGAAAAGCTGAAAAAGAATAAGGCTTCCCTAAAAATGGATATCGTCACCATTTTCGATGCAAAATGGCGAGGGTCACAATTTCTTGACTCTTCTCTTAAAGACATTATTATGAATTCTTTCGAGGACGCTTTGATGCTCGCCTATGCTGATAACGCCGAGAAATGCCTAGATCTGAGCTTCCCCTCGCTCGACCATGCTCTTGTCTATAGGGTCATGGATAAAATCAAAAAGATGGAGTAGGAAGCTGAAGTTGCCGAGAGGGAGGAGGTCAATGCTTCCAAAATTCTTTCCTTTGAAGTTCCTTCCTTCAAAGTCGAATCCGACTCCAAAGACGAAGATGACAAAGATGAGGCCGTCAAAGAAGAGGGGGCTGACAATGATGATAATAATGATGATGATAAAGGCGATGATAACATCAAATGTGGTAAAGGTTAAGGTGGTGATAGAGGTGATCAATCTGATGCTCCTAAGAAAGAAAGAGATGATGGTAAGAAATCTTTTGAAAAAGGCAATCTCTATCTATCTTCTCACGAAGCAAGCCCGCCTGAACCCCGGGCGCCTTCAAACCCTCAGGAAGAGCCTGTTTATATTAACATTGAAGCATCAAAAGAGAAGGAGCAGGATTCTCAAGCGTCAATTCCTATTTCTTAGGTATGGGATTCTCTGTTTACACATCTTTCGCTTCAAGGATAGTAATAGTTTAAATCACTTATTTTAGATAAGAAGGAAATCTGTTCATCCTTATAAAACCAAGCTTGAAAGAAAACAAGCGGAGATAAATAGTTTGTATAGGGAGTTAGACAAACAATTAAGGGAGCACAACATTCTCTCCAATAAATATCATAGACTTATTAGCAGTGCGGCAGTGCTAGCATCTTTCAAACATCAAGTAGCTGCCCCACGCTTGAGGAGGGCGCGCCTCTGTTATGATGGTCTTCTAAAAGAGAATTGAGAATTGATCACACTCTTTTGGATGCTGATTAAGGAGCGAAATATCCTGGTGTATTTTCTATATAAAGTATGAGACACCCCACACCCCTTAATATACCAAAAAGGACACATTAAATGGCGTGGTGCATTGTAGGTATAACTGAAACTAATAGAGACTAAGATTCACAAGACAAAAATAGGTAAAAACGATGAAAACTAAAATAATAACTTATTCAAAACAAAAACTTAAAAATTGCTCCATAAGTTAAATACCAAATACAGCATACATGTCTCAAAACCTAATATGTCTCATGAAATAAAAATTTGTAGTCTCAAAAATCAGAGTATAAATATCCCTCTAAAGTGCCAGTACAAAGAAAGAAAAATGGAAATAAAAGTAGGGAAATACATAGCAAAATCTTCTCCAAGAAACCTCCGAGCAACTACAATCTACTGCCCTCTCCCTTGATTGCCTATGGGGGGAAAGGGGGAAAAGAGAGGATTGGGTCAGATTAAAAGTCTGTTGAATGATAGTAATTACTAGAATCTGTAAGCAAAGTAAAAATAAATAGACTTTACAACAGTTCTAGTATATAAAAGGAAATAAAGGAAATAGAAAAGAGAGAAACTGGAAATAAATATGAATAAACTATTGCTCAATTAGTAATAGGTTAACTTTGATTGTTTGCACTTGTCCTTGATAACTGCTTTGATTAGGCTGAATTCCTAATTCTACCCTTTGATCGGCCTGCTACTCCGTAGAATCTACTGTGGACCGGACGGTTCCTTACACAGTAGACTTTGGTGTCTATGAAAGACACATTTACTAAGCGCTTGGAACTCATAGCGATTACTGAGCACCGAAATGGAAGTCACCTGCGTAACTGCCACCATGCCCATGCTACCTTTTGCTCCCTCTTTTGACCTTTTATTTACCCTAGCCAGCATAAGCGTGCCCCTCGCCTCTCTTCAGGATTATTTGATGCACCTCGTCTCACTTCAGGGTTATGTGAAACACCGGGTCCATAGAAAAATATGGGAAATGCTGTCGGTACTGGTCCCTATCAAACAAAAATCTAGTTGCGCTCCTTGTTCAAACCCCATTGATTTGAACAACCATAGATTGACCGTTTACTACCATTATAAGTATAAGCGTACGCCTCGCCTCACTTCAGGATTATGTGAAGCACCTCATCTCACTTCAGGATTATGTGAAACACCGTAACCATAGAAATATTAGGGGAATGCTATTTGGTACAGGTCCTACTCTTATCTTTGCTTATTAACTTAGATAAATTATTTAAATAAGCATTTATTTTTATCAATTACTATTATTGCTTATTAATTTATCCTAAGTCTTAAAATAAGCACCAAAGTTTCAATATTTTACCAAAGTTTCCATGGTTTATCTCAAAATCGTACGAGGCTAAAAACTCAATCCATCTATGTTGCGTCAAGTTCAAGTACTTCTATGAGAATAGGTACTTCAGTGACCTGTGGTCGGTGAAAAGCTCGAACCTCTCTCCAAGAAAATAGTGCCTCCAAGACTTGAGTGCAACAACTATGGCAGCCAACTCCAAATCGTGGGTAGGGTAGTTCTTCTCATGCGTACTCAACTGCCTACTACCATAACATACCACCCTCCCTTCTTGCATCAACACCGCTCCTAGGCCCATCCCACATGCATCGGTGTATACGGTAAAAGGTTTAGCTCCATCGGGTAGTACTAACACTGGTGCACTAGTAAGAGCTCTCTTAAGCTTTGTGAAGGAATCCTCACAATCCACGTCCCACACAAAAGCTTTATTCTTCTTAATAAGGCACGTGAGTGGTGCCAAAACTTGGCAAAGTCTCTAATGAACTCCTTTGTTAGCCAGCCAATCCTAGGAAGCTCCTAACCTCGTTGACGTTCTTGGGGACCTTCCAATCTTGTACTACAATAACCTTGGCAGGGTCAACAGCCAAACCTTCCTTCAAGACCACGCGCCCCAAGAAACGTACCTCCTCTCTCCAAAAGTGACACTTCGAAAACTTAGCTCTCAAACAGTGACTATGAAGTGTGCGAAGAACTTCCTCTAAATTAACAGCATGCTACTCCATATTCTTGGAAAATACTAAGATGTCATCCACGAACTTATTTAGGACTTCTTTAAAGACACGGCTCATCAAATCAACAAAGTAGGCTGGGTTATTGGTTAGCCCAAAAGGCATAACCAACCACTCATAAAGTCCGTTTGGAGTCCTAAACGCTGTCTTATCTTTGTTGTCATCGGCGACTCTAAGCTGATGGAAACCTGTAGCTAAATTAAGCTGGGAGAATACCAAAGATCCAACTAACTGGTCAAAAAGATCATCAATCCTAGGGAGTGGATATCGGTTCTTCTTTGTGAGCTTATTTAATTCTCTATAATCAACGCAAAGTCGAAGAGAACCATCTGCCTTAGTAGCGAAGACGATTGGTGCTCCCCATTCTGATATGCTCCTTCTTATGCTCCCTTCTCCAAAAGCTCATGAATTTGCTTGCTCAATTCCTTCCTCTCCCTAGGTGCCATGTGCCTCACTGGTAATGCTATTGGCTTAGCATTCTCGGTCAAATAAATCCTAAAGTCAATCTCTCTCTTAGGGGGTAGTCACCTAACCTCCTTAAAGACGTCCGAAAAATCTCGGACGACAGGAACCGAATCAAGCTCTACTGAAGATGAATCGAGGGAATAGAGAAAACTCAACATGACTGACCCTTGTGGGTCGCAAGATACCTCGAGAGTCTTACCACTGCATGTCTCTAGTCTAACGACTCTCCTCTTGCAGTATGAAATAGCTCCATATGTGGATAGCCAATCCATACCCAAGATCATCCCATACCTCGAGAATCCCAAAACATAGGTATCGCTGTCAAATTCTACGACTATAATATAAATTTTCAAACCCCTACAAACCATAGATAAGTGTGCTGATCCACCTATGGGGTTTGAAACAACAATGGGGTCTACCACTAAAGAAATCTAAGTGCAAACAATCCATAAGAGAAGTAGAGATAAAAGAGTGTGATGCTCCAGAATCGAATAAAGTCTGAATGGGAAAATCAGATATAGAAATCAAACCTTCAACTGAGACTTTCCTACCTCTATCCGGAATGCTGCCCGAAGGTGCTGCGTCTAATGCTTGGATCTGCACGACTGGTGTACTAGTCCCCTGCCCTACTCTTTGGGGACAATTACTACTAAAGTGACAGGGTTGTCCGCAATTGAAGCACTTTCTCTTTATCTTATCCCTTCTGCAATCCTTGGCGACATGTCCAACAATCCCACAGTTACCGCACTTCAAACCTTTCTTAATCTACTTATGAAGGCCATCACCTTTCTTCTTCTCCTTATTGTTTTTCCACCACTTCTTCTTTGAACCTTCTGACTTACCCATTTCTTTAGACTCTCCTTCCTTGACTGCCACTGACATAAGCGCCATCTCAATCAAAGACTCATAAGTAACTCCCATCGGTACATGAGTCAACAATAATCCCTGAAGGAGTTGATTCAATCCCTTCGCAAATTTCATAGCTTTCTTGTGCAGCGTATTCACCAACTCCATACCAAATCGTGACAATTCATTGAACTGATTGATGTATTCCTTAACAGACAAACTCCCTTGCTTCAAATTGATAAACCTCTCCAGTTGAACACCCTCTTCCGCTTGAGGCAGAAACTTCCTCTCAAACCTCTACCTAAACCCATTCCAACAGACTTCTCTTCCTTCTAACTCAACAACCTCCCACCAATAAGAAGCCTCCTCTTTCAGCTGTCAAGAGGCTAGCTGAACCTGTTGTTGGTCCTCCAATCCCAATAAGCCAAATATCCTCTCGGTGTCCCTAAGCCAAGCTCTCGCCTCCATAAAAGTCTCCTTGCCAGAAAAAGTCTTTCCGCCCAAACTCACAAAATCCTTACAAAGCTTAGAGAAATTGATGGCAGCAGGTGGGTTGATGGGGTTCCCGTCTGTTGGTGCAGGATTGGGCGCTGGCACATGCACCTCTGGAGTCGTGGCTTGTAAGTACCAATGAAACCAGGCTTAGACTAGAAAGCCCTCGAGAAGGTTCGGGGCATCGGTCATTCTACGAAAAGAAAACGATAGTTTGGGAAAGAGTCAAAGGGAGATTGAACTAGACTTATGAGGAGATTTTTATAAAAACTCTTTTATACTTAAAAACATTTTTAAGAGTTCTTTTCTGAAAAATACTTTTAAAACAAGTTATTTCGGAAAATACTTTACTTTTAAAATAAAATTTTAGGGATCCTGTAACCTTAGGCTCTAAAACCAAGTGAGACATCCCCACACCCCTTAATATATCCAAAAGGACACATTAAAAGGCGTGGTGCATTGTAGGTATAACTGAAACTAATATAGACTAAGATTCACAAGACAAAAATAGGTAAAAACAACAGAAACTAAAATAATAACTTATTCAAAACAAAACTCCATAATTGCTCCATAAGCCAACACCAAATACAGCATACATGTCTCAAAACCCAATATGTCTCATGAAATAAAAACTCGTAGTCTCAAAAATCATAGTATAAATATACCTCTCAAGTGCCAGTACGAAGAAAGAAAAACGGAAATAAAAGTAGGGAAATACATAGCAGAATCTTCTTCAAGAAACCTTTAAGCAACTACAATCTACTACCCTCTCCCTTGATTGCCTATGGGGGAAAAGGGAGAAAATAGAGGAGTGGGTTAGACTAAAAGTCTGGTGAATGATAATAATTACTAGAATCTTTAAGCAAAGTAAAAGTAACAGACTTTACAACAGTTCTAGTATATAAAAGGAAATAAAGGAAACAAAAAAAAGAGAAACTAGAAATAAATACGAATAAACCACTGCTCAATTAGTAAGATAGGTTAACTTTGACCGTTTGCACTTGTCCTTGATAACTGCATTTATTAGGCTGAATTCCTAATTCTACCCTTTGATCGGCCTACTACTCCATAGAATCTATTGTGGACCGGATATTTCCCTACACAGTAGACTTTGGTGTTTACAAAAGACACACATACTAAGTTCTTGGAACTTATAGCGATTACTGAGCGCCGAAATGGAAGTCGCACGCGTAACTGCCACCATGCCCATTCTACCTATTGCCCCCTCTTTTGACCTTTTATTTACCCTAGCCAGTATAAACGTGCCCCTCGCCTCACTTCAGGATTATGTAAAGCACCTTGTCTCACTTCACGGTTATGTGAAACACCATGTCCATAGAAAAATAGGGGAAATGCTATCGGTATTGGTCCCTATCAAACAATAATCTAGTTGCACCCCTTATTCAAACCCCCTTGATTTTAACTACCATAGATTGACTGTTTACTACCACTATAAGCATAAGTGTACCCCTCGCCTCACTTCAGGATTATGTAAAGCACCTCGTCTCACTTCAGTATTATGTGAAACACCGTAACCATAGAAATATTAGGGGAATGCTATTTGGTATAGGTCCTACTCTTAGCTTTGCTTATTAACTTAGATAAATTATTTAAATAAGCATTTATTTTTATCAATTACTATTATTTCTTATTAATTTATCCTAAGTCTTAAAATAAGCACCATAGTTTCCATAGCTTACCAAAGTTTCCATAGTTTACGATTTATAATTTACATTATAATCATGTTTATTACTTAACCCAAGGTCTAAGTGTGAAAATAAGCTTCTTTCTTCTTTTATTCTTTTTAGTTATGATTCTAAGTTATAACTAGGCCAATCTTCTTAATCCAGTCCAATTAATATCATAATTAGGCATAATTTCAGTCCTATTCCAATTATATTATAGTCTTTGTGATTGACATCTCATATTCCATTATTTCAGACTTCTTATAATTTAATCCAATTTTGCGTTACTATTCTAATCCATACGCAAAGAAGAAGAAGGAGAAATAAAAGAAAACTGAAAATAGAAGGAAATCCAAGGCGTAGGAAGAAGATGTAAATAACGCATAAATAATAGTAAATAAATTAAAATACTGTAAATAACTGTAATTAAACATGAAAAGCTATAATTAACAGAAATAACTAAAGCTAACTTAAAAGAATAGCTAAAAGGAATAGACTGAAAATAATTCTAAAAACTGTAAATAAATTACTAAAATGGTTACTCCAAAAATTGTAGTTAAACTACAACTATTGGAAACCCTATTATCTTAAATTAATTAAAGAAATTTAAAATAATTACAATCACTCACCTCTGGTCCTTAGCTCTTCCCTTTAGGCCTTCATGGATCCACTTGAGGGTATTAAAATATTTTTATTAAAAAGATTCTCTCCTTGGAAAATTATTCCTTTTAGGATCGTTCCTAAATAGGTGAACCCAAGTGGAGAAAATCTAGAATGAGAAAAAAATTTAGGCCTAGGGTTCTATATAGGTGCAGAAGTGAATCTCGTATCATTGGATTTGAAGATTGAATAGGATGCAACCACATCATAGGCTGAATAGGAGCCATCGGATGCAAGAATAAAAGGACCATATCAGTTTCAACAATGCAAAATACGTGTAAAGTCAGCTAAATATTCGAATGAACGAATGTTCGTTCGTTCACGAAAATAGGCAGGCGAGTTGACCGGGTGGTCGACCACCCTTGTGCCCAGGTCGACCGGCCGGTCGACCTGGCCTATGTATGTGTGTGTGTATATATCGTTCCTTTGATTATTTTGTTCCTTGCTCATATTAACTTGGATTCTGACGTTATATATATGGAAATTGACCAGAAATTTACCAGAGACACAATGGTCCAACTCCCGTGGCTCAATTCTGATTATTTCACAAAGTTATTTTATTATTTAATTTATTAACGAATTAATTATTACAGGTTAAATTTCGGGTTGTTACAAAGTCTATTGTAGGCACTCCACCGTAGATTTCTCATATTTAGATGACCATAGTGGGGGTTTACTTAGGCGTCTTCACAAAAAATTTGGACAAATTTTGGTCTGATATGCATCTTGGAGCATGCTGGAATCTACCTCGAGTCAAATTAATTCTTCAACATTTGCCCTCTGATAAACATAAGTATTATAAGGACAAGTTTATTCTGGAATTCTTTACAAAATCAATTTTGTATGAACCAGAAAATAGTTGTAATTATGTAAAAATAATGATTTGTGAATGTTTGTTTTAATTTCATACTTAGTTGTATTTCACCGCTTTATTACAGAGTCAATGTCCCTCTGGCAACTTTGTTTATAGAGATTATCTAAGCCAGTATGTTAGATTAAGAAGAGATTATCTTGAAAAGGCATCGATTTTGAAATCTTCAAAACTTGGATATTGTTTTCTTAGAGATTTACAAAAACTTTATATGGAACATCCTCGTCTCCGCTTTGATTTTCTTGGTGAAGGAAATGCTACTCAAAGAGATCCGAACATATCATACTAAACTAATATGTGGACGTGATAGTCCTCATGCAGGGAAATGGGAGTATAGTAAATATCCTCCTTTTATTACTCCAAAAGGAGTTAATGTTCCTTTTGACTCGATGGTTATCCTTTCTGCTAATTAATTAAACCAAGTTAGAAATGCAGTTTCCCAGCTTTAGATGTAAAGCAAATGTCCAGTTGTACCTTTTTAATTTCATTGTTATATGAGTTATAATCTTTTATTGCTTTAATAAAGAAATTGATTACTTAAGTTTTGACTTTATTTTCCTTTTCTTTTTGTTTAAATAGGAGTTACAATTATCTGAAATGCCTCTTTCATTAGATTCGGCATCTCGTTTCATCAATATCAAAGATAGGTTGTTGGCGGAACTCGAAAAGAAAAAGCTTCTTGATGATACTTCATCTGCTTGTTTTCAATAACACGGAAGTATCAAAATGGTATAGAAGTTTTTTGCTTCAGAAAATAATCATCAGAAATCTTAACGATCAAATTGCCAATTTAGAGGTTTATGTTAAGAGCAAGGGTGAAGCAATTTTCACATTAAAGAGTCAAGTCAAGTCGAATCCGTCAATCGACTTTAATCACAAAATGTTAGAACTTCTTCAACAAATAAGCGATTTAGAGATGAAATTAAAAGACAACTAGGCTCAATGCAAATCATTAGAGTTCATCATGGGGAATAACATCTCAAGCATGGAGTTACCAGTTTCTCCTGCTATTTCTTCTGTCGCAAAATCCACAAGTTCTACTTCCCTTGCTGCTCAAAAATTTCCCACTATGACAAATCCTCCTCCAGGCTTAGACGACAAAGTAGTGGGAGAGTGGTGCAGGAAAGTTAAATTTGAGATGATGAAGTATTTTGACGAACAACAAAAAACAAGATACTCAAATCACATAAATGAATACGCAGTTAGGATTCAAAGCTGGAGCGCGATAAGTATCTTCTCTTAAAGCGAATTGCTGATTAAAAAGGGAAAATATAACCCTTAAAGGTGCAAACTAAGCCTTTAACCGTGCTTTGAAGACCAATATCGAGACTATTGATGATGAAGACAAAATAAGGAAGAAAAAGAAAAAACCAAAAGAGGTCCTTTGCATTGCTATCCATCGTATCATGGACCCTTTAATTGTTGAAGATCTAAATAAAGTGATTCAAAACTTATGAATGATATATATGTATATATTTATTTTGTACACTTGTACTAATGTCATGGATTATGTAAATCATGAACATTTTGTAAATATCATCTGGACTGTGGTCCTTTCCTGTAATGTTATTTCTAATACATTTGTTTGATGCTTGTACCATGATTTCTGTTTTTGTTGGATCTTTCAATCCTCTTTACTGTTTTGCTTTACTTGAAAAACACAAAATAAGCAGTATTTGTTATTGTTTGCTTGTAATCTATATAGGAGCTTATCCATATCATTCGCGGATATTAATAAAGCATCTTATCAAGATTTGACAATAAATGAAAATTAATTGCTCTTGATGAAATGTTTTGAATTTCATCTTTGGTAATGATAAGAGATAATCGAGAATTCAACTTTAAACGTATCGCTGGAATATCTGAAGTTTGATGGAAAACATCCATTGTTTTAACCAATGATATAAATGATTTCAGAAAGTCATTCTCTGGAGATAGTTAACAGAAATTTAATAATGACCATAAAAGTCCAGAAACCAATATTCGAAAACTTGTGATAAAAATCCAATGACCCAGATTCGAGCATTAATAAACGAAATCCAAAAGTTAGGAAGTTTGGAACCCAAATTATGGTCTTAGCGAATAATAACCAAAATCCCATGATAATCTTCTTAGTAGAAGTCTAGAGCCCAGATTTAGGTACTAATGAGTGAAGTTAAATAATAATCTCAAAACCCAAATTCGAGTATTGATGGATAATCAGAAATCCATGATAATCTTTTTCATAATAGAAATCTCAAGCCCAGATTAGGGCATTTAACAAGTGAAGACTGATAATAGTTTTGAAACCCATATTCGGTTACGATGAATTGAAAGATCTATAACCCAAATTTGGGTATTAATTAATGAAGTCCCGTATTTCAATAACGAATGACCCGGAACCCATATTCGAGAATGAACATATGAAATTTAGAAATAAGAAACCCGAAACCTAAATTCGGGTATTAATAAGTGGAGCTCCTCTCTACTCCTTAGATTTTGTCTTCTTTGACATGTGTAAACCCCTTAGTCCTTGTATGAAGTTGTGGTTTGATTGGATGCTTCTCGAGGTTGGACATCGTAGTCCTTCATTTGATATGTCGTTTCTTGGGCTTGGACATCTTAGTCCAATATTTGATGTGCCGCTTCTTGGGCTTGGACATCTTAGTCCATTGTTGATACGTCTCTTCTTGGGCTTGGACATCTTAGTCCGTTGTTTGACAAGCCACTTCTTGGGCTTGGACATCTTAGTCCATTGTTGATACGCCTCTTCTTGGGCGTGGACATCTTAGTCCGTTGTTTGACGAGCCACTTCTTGGGCTTGGACAACTTAGTCCGTTGTTTGACGAGCCACTTCTTGGGCTTGGACATCTTAGTCCATTGTTTGATGAGCCACTTCTTGGGCTTGGACGTCTTAGTCCATTGTTTGATGAGCCTCTTCTTGGGCTTGGACGTTTTAGTCCATTGTTGTCTATTGCTCTTGGTTAGCTCATTCTCAAGCTGGAACCAAGGATTTACCCAACCTCCCTCCATGAGGTGCCTTGACCTGACTAGAAGCGTGGCCAAAGGCTTGTCGATGCTTAAACCTAGCCATAGTGTGGCACGAATAAAGGCTTACACTCCTCCCTCCACGAAGTGCCCTGCCCTAGCCATAGCATGGCGTGGACAGGGGCTTGTCGATGCTTTAACCTGGCTATAGCGTGGCGCGGATAAAGGCTTACACTTCTCCCTCTAGGAGGTGCCTTGCCCTGGCCATAGCATGGCATGGACAAGGGCTTGTCGATGCTTTATCTTGGCCATAGCGTGGTGTAGATAAAGGCTTACACTCCTCCCTCTAGGAGGTACTCTGCCCTGGCCAACTCGGCGCAGATAGAGGCTTTGACCATTTAAGGTAATATCCAAATAAAAGGAGCATTTCACTCCCAACCATGTAGATTCTCTTTAGTAAAGTACTCTTTATTGACCGCATTTAGTATCTCTTTACAAATTCATTGATTTTGCCTTGACGGAAAAAGTTGATTATCATCCCTTCCAAGGCTCTGCATTGGTTTGTTTCATGACCATTCGTCATATGGTAATGGCAGTAGGATCCTCCTAGATTCCTAACATATTTTGGTTTCTTCTTTTGTGATGGCCAATAGTTAAGCTCATCTTTGGTTAGCAAGTAGACAATCTCAATAGATGTTGTTAAATTGCATTCTTTTGGAAGTGTTGACTTGAGGCTTGTTTCTTGAGAATGGCTTCTAGGTCTCTTGTTACTTGGATTTATAGTTTTACCCTCATCGGTTGTTTTCCTTTTTAACACCCTTGCGAGTTCGTGTGCTGGAAGTGTTTCAGTTGTAGCTTGTTGCCATTTGTGAGCAAAGGTGTTGTAATCTGCCATTATTATTTTTCTCGAAGATTGTGCCTTTAGAATAGTGTTGAATCTTTTTCCTCATTAGGTCAAATAAGTTGTCACTTCCATTTGCCTTTCCTAAGGCAAAGATAGGGGTGGGGCCAATATGGAAAGGATTTAAGCTCCATTTTTCTAAATCATATGATTTTTCTCTTCTCTTCTTTATTAATCTATAGAGCTTTCAACCTTAGCATTTGCTCTTCATATAGTATGGAATCCTGAGTTGTTCTTGGGGAGAATCCTATTAAGTGTGGTTTTAAGGATCCTTGCTCAGATCTTTTGATTATGCTAGCCATGATAATGTAAGGTCTTGAGTATTTAAGCTTGAAATAGGATTGGGTTAGAGACAAGTGGTGTTGGATGTTTAATAGAGGCGGAGGTTCGAGCCCTCCTTATAGCGCTAAAATGTTAACAAGAAAACTTGTCAACACCCCAAAGTAGAGTTTAAGAAAAATGTTAATCCTTTTTTATCTCTCTTGATTAAGTTGAGGAAGATAAGATGTGAATTTTCCCTTTGAATCAACCTTTTGAATAGGTCTCTTTTATGGGAAACTTTTCTTACTGACCTTTCGACCTAGTCGAAACATTTAAATTTTGTTTCTTTTGGACTTTCGAGTCGATTGAAGTAGTTTGGTTGTTCCTTCGAAACCTTCCTTTCGAAATAGTTGTGCAACGTTAGAAGAATGTCCTTAAGGATTCAAGGGAAAGGTTTGTCTTGGAGGGTTTCGACCTTGTCTAAAGCTAGGCAAGTTAGTGGCTTAGGTTTAATTTTTGAATCTAAAGTAGACCAGCATAGGTTAAGGTATCAACTCAATAGATGGTAAGTGTTTGGAGAATAGAGGGTTGTAATCAAGGACATGTGTTACTTGGAAATTCTGGTGTTCCGACCCATTCAAAAGGAGACTTTCATTTAAGACGAAACCTGAAAAATGTAGTTAAAGCTAGTAAAAGACCTTCAAACAATTATACAATCAGAAGTATTGATATTTTCCCTTTTATTAATCCAATAATGATTGTGCTGAATAATTATCCCCAATTTTATTTACAAATTAGAGTTTACAACTTTGCAAATTTAAGAAAATACTAGCTTGGAATGAGCGAAATCGGATCCCCTAAAACTGACCCATTGGTTCTTATTTATCGATGTGGGTTGACACCTTTCGACCTAGTGCTCTCGACTTGGTCAAAACCTTCCGACTCCTTCAACACTTGCGTACCCCTCTGCATTGCTTTCGAATGGGCTCGAATGCCTTCGTCTTCGTTGAAAGGGGTGGTTGCGCCTTTTCTTCTTTATATTCCTTTGTTGTCATAAGGAATGAAGGTAGGAGCCTTCGACTCTGTCGATAGGCAGCTTCTAGGAGTTCCGAAGGTGTTGAAATGCTTATGGTCTCAATGTCGTTATTAGCTTCCGAACTTATGCTCATGAACTGATGCGGAACCTTCCTTGGATGTTAAGGGCTTCGACCGATTCGAAAGGCTTGCTTTTGCTTTCGAAAAGGTTGTTCCATCCAAGGAATATTTCTGAGTAGTTTGAGTGAAAGTGAAACCTTTGGTTTCGAAAGGTTTGGCGCACATATAAAGGGTTTTCATTCCTTGTCTTCGAAAGGTGTTGCTTTAACTCAATCGAAAGGTCTTCATGCATGCGGAAGTACCTGCTTCGAAAGGAGATCTCTTGAAGTGGAAGGGCGCTTTTCGACCCATTTGACCCCTTTAGAAGGTTATGGTACTTTTGGTCTTTGGTTGTGCATCCCTTCGACTCCTTTGAAAGGTCTGTTGGAGCTTTTTTCCTCTTGTTCTTCTTTGTCTTCCACTCAATCAGGTTTCGACAAGGTTGAAAGGATATTTGGTAGTAACACCACTGTAAAGATCATATATATTAAAATAATATATGCTATTTCATTCGTGTAAGATTATGTTATGTCTTTATTTCCTTTTTTACCCTTTACCATCCATCCTTCCGACACTTGGTTTTGCGGCACGTGAATACCAAGGATGCATCAGTGTCGATTTCTAAGGGTTGAAAGGGCGAATCATCACACAATGTCATCTGTCATTGTCCTAAGCTATGTTGCTAGAGCTCTATCTTCGACAATAAAGCAACTTTTCTACATAACATACTTCAAAGAACTTGCATACCTCTCCATCTCATTCCAGCTCTTCGCAACTGGATGAGGTCCACTAGAGATAATATTAATAACCAATCTTTTCCCAAGCTGACTAGCCTCGCCATTACTAGGCCCAGCTTGACCCCTTTAAAGCAACTGCCCCTGGGATTGAGCATTCTCTTGCCCTCCATCCTGCGATGCTTTCACATACCACTGAAGCTTCTTTTATGAATCAAATCCTATATTACATCTCGTAAGTGTCTACATTCATTCGACTGTCAATCTCATAGATGCGACAAAATGTCCCAGATCTCTTCTCTTACTCAATCGACTTAATAGGAGCCGGCTTCTTATACTATTCAGTACATTGCATTGCAAGGTATATACTCTCAACTAAATTATTCAGTGGTGTATAACTCTCATATTTTGGACATCTTTTGAAATCAGGTTTCCTACCTCCATCACCCTGATTGTTCTTTTTTTGGTTACTTCCTTTATTTCCCACATTTACAACTTTTGGAACTTTCACTAGGTTGATTTACAACCACATTACTTTTAATAAATTCAATTGATCGGCCACCATCGGCCCTTCCAATGGTCGTACTTGCCTCTTCCAAGCGTAGGAATTGAGTTGCCTTCCTATAGAAAACATCCATCGTCGACGTGGGTTTCAGAGTTAACCACCTTCCAAAGTTCATAGCGGGATGTATCCTCTTGATCATAACCATTAACACAATGTCTTCCTGCACATTTCTCACCTCTATCACTACAGTATTGGACTTACTCAAAAAATCCTTCAACGATTCTCACGCTCCCTAGAAGAGGTTTGATAATGACATCACATCATTGGGAGATGTGTGCAAACGGAACTGCTCAACAAACTTCCTTGTCAACTGATCTAAATACAATATGGACCTCGGCGGAAGCTGAGTGAACGACATCATCGCTACACCTTCAAGAAAAATCAAAAAACACCTACATCTCATGACATCCGCCGCTCTTGTCGTGTCCATATGATATTCATATCTCAGCAAAATATTGCCATGGATTCGTTGTCCTATTGTAAGATGACAACGTTGGCATTGTGAACCTCTAGAAGTATTCCTCGTGCATTACATCTACGGTGTATAGGTTCCTACTAGGGAAGAACCCCATTCATTGTTACTTCTATGTTGATTCTTACTCACAAATTTCTTTACCATATCTGCCAATGACTCTGGCTCGACCTGATCTACCGGACGATAATAATCATAGCCAGCCCTAAGTGTTTGGCTCCAAAAAGGGTCTCGGCTAGTTCCATGATACCTGGGTTCTCCAATCTTTTGGAGAACTGTTTGTCCAGTCGATGCATTCTTATGGTTTCTACGAGGTGAATCAGCAACAGCCGCCTGACTTCCAACATTCTGGCCATCAGCAACATGACCAATATCACCTCCAACATCACCATCCAAATCGACAACATCTCCAATGCCTAAGTCAATAGCTCGGGGTTTGGTATCGATCTTTGAGTTCAGTTTGGTACCGATGCACGGTCCTGTACTGTGAACCATGTCCAATCCATCTTTCAAAGAACCTATTTCCTTTTCACTTAATTTTTTATTTTCCTTCTCGTTGTTTTTTAGCAGATGGAGAAGAACCGTCTTCTAAGTCAGAAGGTGATAATTCTCTCCTACTCCTTCTACGACTACAGGTTAACTGATTTAGCAAGTCGAGGCTCTCTTTCATTTGCCTCCTCAATTCATCCTGACTTTCTTATACCTTGTCGTTTATCTACTTCATCATGCGATCCATCTTAACCCACGTTATCATATCCGAGGGATTCTGAATTTCAGTAGTTACATGTTGAGCAAATTCTTCAACGTGCTGAGAACCGATGTTTTCAACATCAAAAGTAGGCCTAGAGGCAACAGAATTTTCCTTTCTTTGGGCCATAACTTCAAACAATCCTATGATAGATTCTGCGAAATTACGAGCAGTCGCGGATTACAACAACAAAATTGATTTGTCTACCTCATGGATTTAAACAACCAAAAAGTAGAAAATAGACCATAATAGCCTAAGGTCGATACGCTCTTAGTGAAAGCACCAAAATATTCATGCCAAAAGTTGGCGCAAAAACCCAATGATTAATAGTAGAGAATAAAATGAAGAACATAACTTGAAAATGAGGAAACAACAACACACAGCAATTATAGTGGTTCGGCTAATCAAAGTCCTACATCCACTTAAACATTGTTGGAGTCTTTGATGAATTTTTACAGAACTGTTCTTAGGATAGGTGATGATCCATGGAATTACAAGGAGAATACAGTAACTTGTTAACAGCTAAAAAATATTCTTCAAACCATGCCCTCTTCCTTTATTTATAGCTGGATATCGTCGGAATGCCCTCGCCCACGTTCTAGCCCACGTTGCCCACGTTCAAGACAGGCTAACTAAAGAGATCATGGTCACATCATTAATAATCAGGGATCAGTACTGATCCATGTTCAAGGATCGGTACTGATCCATGTTCAAGGATCGGTACTGATCCATGACTTTTTCTTATGGGCTACGACTTTCTTCTCTTGATTGCTTAGTTGATTTGCATCTTTATCCTTGTCGCTTCATTTGCATTGTTATGGGCTTAGATTTGATTGAAGGCCTTAGTACGAAGGTTGAGCATGATCTTTGAGTTGTTCATCGATTGTGGTAGTTGATACAGACTTGCGATCCATTCCACATAGCTTGGGCTGCTTGTAAACTCCTTAACTTGGCACGACATAGAGCTAGTAGCAATGTGGAAGAGTTCTTAGGGATCGATACTGAACCCTGTTCAAGAATTGATACTAATTCGAGACTTCTCGTGCCTTAGGCTTTGAAATTGTTACTCATTGGTAGGAGGTGTGTGGGCCTATGTTTGGATGTTCTAGGTTTGAGTTCATTCCTTGGCTTTGTTTGGCATATGAACTTGGTAGTTGTTGGTATGGATTCTTACTGGGTAACTTCTTCGTTCGACCAACTTGATGTACCCGAATATGGCTCGATCAAAAGTTGGATGACATTGAAGATTTGTGCAAATATGAGTTGGTAAACACAGTATCTGAGATTTCTTTTATAACGATAGGGTGTGTAAATCATATCGATCCTCCATGAGTATAAGAAAATTAGGGAGAAATATGCAGATTCAGATCGTCTAGTAGAAATCCAACATTATTATAAAAGTTGAAGGTTAAGAACCAGGCCATGCAAACAAGAAAACATTTCTCTTAAAATACTCGTGTTAGTCAATGATGAGATTGTTATGGAAAAACATCGTTTTCGAAGTACTCAAAAGGGATACACATGAAAGGGAAGATTGTTAGGCTTGTCATTCATGTTGAAAGAAATTGAAGTGACTAGAGATAGAATATTCCCACGTCCACAAATAACTCGGATATGTGATGTATAAGTTAGTAGACACATAACATAGGAGATCTCTTTTGCTGCATATAGTATGACAACTCATGTGCACACGACGAGAATGAGTAGATTGGGGGAGCTGTGTGGGGTTGGTCATCTCATTGAAACTCAACATGGTATCAGAATCGAAGGTTACAAACTGGGTCATGTGGATAAGAAACTATTGCTTTCAAAATGCTTGTGTGAGTCAAGAGGGATTGTTAGGGTAAAACACATAGTTCTAAAAATACTTGAAGGGGTAATGAGTCAAGATGGAGATTTTTACGATAGTCCCCTTGTTGATGCAAATGAAGATGGTTGGAGAAAAAGTAGTCTGTATTGGAGATCGCTTTTATCGTAGAATGTGTTCCAACACTATGAGGATAGGGAGATGGAGGAAAGATATAGAGCTAGGTCATCTCATCATAAATTAACAAGCTTTATATGCTATTTTAGAGGATTACATAGGTCCTTCGAACATGCATGTTATGTCTTCTAATAGCCATTACGGGTGTCAGGAAACCTTAACGACGTAGTTGGTTTTATTATAAAGTCGTTGACATGAAAAAAGATTGATTTTTGAAGTAGTAACAATGATGTTTTTAATTAGATGTTATTACTCGAAAAATTCACCTTTCGCTTAGGTCAGAAGATCTCAAATAAAGGATAGAAGGAAAAGAATCCAAATCAGACCTTCCGAAGAGGTCGAAGGGATGCAGTCAGTAGTATGAGGCGAATCTAGACCTTTTGCAAGAGACGGAGGGTATTATTCCGCAGAATCTAAGAAATTCCCACCCTCTAAGGGAGGCAAAGGAGTCAAGACAAGGACATGCCACCCTATAATAACCCTTCCAAAAGCATGATCGGCCTTTCGGGTCGGTCGGGACACTTATTGAACACCTTTCTGCGGTGCCGAAGGGTGAGAGATAAAGGCGACAATAATAAGTCAACAAACAGCATGAGGTAACCTTTAGACAATGTTCGAATAAAGTTCGGCCCTCGGCAACATCCGGGTGAAAAGCAGCCTTCTAACAAAGTCGAAGGGCTCACAATAACAAGGAACCCTTCGATACCACCGAAGGGTTAACATACAGTACAAATGACAAACCTTCCGACAAGGACAAAAGGTTCCTAACAACAAATAGAAGTAAAGACATTTCGGCATCTCTCTAGGATCCAAGATGATATGTAAAAGGAAAACCTTTTGATGAAGTTGAAAGGTTAGCAACTGTATACAAGAAGTGAACCCTTCGACCTAACCGAAGGCATAAGGACGAAAGCATGGCCACTGACATCTATAAATAAGACCCAAGGGGTCCTCTTTGCGTGGCGGATTTTTCCTCATTCCATTCTTGTAATTTCTAAAATCAAAGCTTTGTAACCCTAATTGGGTAGAGATTTGGGAAAATTTAATAAAAGGAGAAGTCCATTTAAGGATCGGAGGGAAGTCTTGCATTTTGTAAATTTTCTTTATAGTTTACATTAACATTTGTTGGTTTAATCACAACTTTCAGGTATAGTACCTCCGAAAGGTTCGTATCATTAGAATCAATGATATTCTTTCTTGAGCGGTCTTCATAAGCCTTCGGAAACTTCTAGTTTGTAACCTAAACCCTTCAGACCTAAAGGGATCTTATTAGAGTTGGTATGCCTAAAACCGTCTGGAGTCATAAATCCTGAGGGTCAAACCTTTCATCGAGTATCATAGCCCGTCGGATCCCATCAACTTTAACATCACTCCGAATCCCAAACAGCTGCTTGTCCAGCCTTTCGGCGATGAACAAAGTTAACCCTCTAAGTAAGATAAACTAAGGAAATCTGATCTCGGTCAAGGAAAAAGCTTTCAGGAGGAGTCTTGTAAAGGTTTAATCAAATCAGATACCCTTCTATGCTAATTCAATAAGACCGAAAGGACCTTTCTCCTTCCAAATCTAGTATCTAAGCCTTCTTGACCCCATCGAAAGGTCAGGTTTTAAGTCTAATCCCAAGTAGAGAAGTAAAGAAAGTTCTACATACCATTAACCTTTCGGCATAGCTCGGACTAATCCTGTCATTCAGAATAGCTCAGAATTATCAGCTGAATATTCGTCAATCCCTTTAGAGATTCCATCTTCCACCTTTTTCCAATAACTTCTTTTGCTTGGATCCTTTGGAGCGTTGACTAGAAATTTGGTTAACATTTTTTGCACTAGAAGGAGGGCCTTAACCTCTATCTTAATTAATTTCCTAACGTGAGAATTCCCTGATTCACATCAGATTCCCTTATTTTGGTTTGATCATGGCTAAAAAATTTAAGGGGTCGGAACAAGGATCTTTCGAACCACACCTGACAAGGCTTTCTTATGAAAATATCAAAGACTCCAATCAAGATGAGGAACATAGGCTAAGGCTTGCGGCCTTAAAAATTATAAACAAAAAGAAGGCAGATTCTTATGACCTTGAGAAATGGAGCTTAAATCCTTTCTACGTGGGACCGACCCCAACTTTTGCACCTGGAAGGAAAATGAGTGGAAGTGACAACATTTTTTATCGAATGAGGAGAACTATTTAGCCATACTCCTAGGGAACTATCTTTGGAAAAGAGATGATAAAAGACTATGATAGTTTCACATATAAGTGGAGTAGGATTATAAACGGGGCTTGCCATTCAAGGGAAAGCCATGGATACATAGAGAAATCCTCAGTTGAAGAAGTAAGGAAGATAAAAGAGCTACCTAGTGGAAATATAAGAATCATCAAGGAATTTCCAACCGAAACCTTAAAACTGAGAGAAATTCCCTTGAAAGAAGAACAATGGGCAATAAAAAGAAAACCTGCTCCTCAAAAAGAAGTATTTGAACCAAGCTGCAAAAGAGACGCCAATCAAAGACGGCTAAAAGTCAATGCCTCTTAGGGAGTATAATCTTACAACATCAATTGAAGACATATATGTTAAAACCAGGGAGGAACTGAATTGTTGGCCTTCTCAAAAGAAAAAACCAAGGTTTGAAAGAAGATCCAAAGGAGCATATTGTGACTTCCATCTCATAAACAGACATGATACCTATTAACTCATATTTTAGTACCGACCTAAAACGCTGCGACCTAAAGACTCTGCAACCTAAAGACTCTGCGACCTAAATACTCTGCGACCTAAAAGGAGTTGCGACCTAAGAAACCTCACGACCTAAATAATGTCGCGACCTAAGGAATGTCACGACCTAAGGACTTCGCGACCTAACTGCTGAAGGGACTTCGCGACCTAACTGCTGAAGGGACTTCGCGACCTAACTGCTGAAGGGACTTCGCGACCTAACTACTGAAGGGACTTCGCGACCTAACTACTGAAGGGACTTCGCGACCTAACTGCTGAAAGGAGTTGCGACCTAAGAAACCTCACGACCTAAAGAATGTCGCGACCTAAGGAATGTCACGACCAAAGGACTTCACGACCTAGTGGCTCCAGACTTCGCGACCTAACTACTAAAGGTATCCGCGACCTATGAAAAGCTGCGACCTAGCGACTTAACATCTCAGCAACTGTTCCTTAGGTCGCTCACGACCTACTACTTGCCACCTCATCCAGAGAAGACCGAGAGTAACTACATCATGCTAACTTCCTAAGTCGCTCGCGACCTACGACCTAACTTAGGTCGTACACGACCTAAGACTTTGGGGTTAAGTTTCGCACTGAATCATTCCTATAAGTCGCCAACGACCTAGTACCATCCTTAACTCGCCTGTGACTTACCGCTTGCGAATTCATCAGCCTGCTTCTTAAGTCGTTAGTGGACTGCGACTTAACTTAGGTCGTTCGCGACCTACGACCTAACTTAGGTCGTACGCGACCTAAGACTTGGGAAAACTTCTGTCCAGAATTCAATTCCTATAAATACCCCCCAAACTCCAACAAGTAAATGACTTTTGGTTGATCATTTCTTGAAGCGCCGTTACTCTGCCGAACTCTTAACTCATTCGACAGAACACCAATCACTCAAGACATTACAACAAGCTTTGAGAGAAATCTACCGCATTCAACACGAATTCGAGGAGATCTTCAACATCGAAGCTTGAGCTAATAGTCGAAAGTGTTTAGGAATCGAAAGATATTGTATTTCACAAGTGTATTGTGTCATTTTGTAACCAGATTCAGTAATAAAGAGATTCAAAGTGGACGTAGGCTCGATCTCAAGCCGAACCACTATAAACTACTGTCTTTTACTGCTTTTTCACTATTTTACTACTTAATTCCTGTTCCCATCACACGGGTGGTGCTTTCACAATTCTACTACACACACCGGGTGTTAGCGTTCACTTTTTAGCGTTAACATTTTGGTGCTTTCATTGAGAACCCAACTCAGGCGATCATTCACCATTGCTTCACGGAAGTTTGTTGAAAGAATTTCCTTCAAAACCAGAAGTCTATCAGACATAATGGCTCCTGGAAGAAAACGTAAGTCTGTCAGATCTGAAGATGCTCGTGATAATACAGCCACTTCTCCCTCTCCAAGTCAAGCAGCTCCGAGTGTCGGAGTGATGCGAGAAGAATTAGATGCTGCTGTATCCGGGTTGTACCAGCAATTTGAGACTCAGAATACTCTAATGATGGAGAAATTAAATGCTCTGCTCGGGGCTAATCAAAGACCAGTAAACAATGAAGAAAACTTTGTTGATGTTGTTCCCAAATCCGAAGGGAGAAATATTCCTCAGGACAGATCCGGTGCCGGTGAAGGGGCACCTCCCCAAGCTGAAGGATCCAGGCCATCGCCAGTTCTCCCCGAACGTTTGCCCGGACAAACCTCTGAGAAAATGGCTGAAGCCTATTATGCAAAGTGACTAAACAATGAGGATTATCTCTCCGGCATGATTCGGTAGATAATGAAAGAAAGCATGCAGAGAAACGAAGATGAGAATGATTGGGGATTCGCTCCGAGTAAAACTCCATTTACTGAAAGGATCCTAAAGGCTGAGTTTCCCAGAAAATTCGTTCCTCCTACCATTCCTCCTTATCGAGGAACAAATGATCCGAATCAATTCCTGTACAAATATGATTGGCACATGACTGGCGCCAGAGCAACTGACGAGATTAAATGCCGGTATTTCCCAGTATACTTGGAAGGAGTGGCGTTACTTTGGTTTACCAAGCTTCCTGTGCGATCTGTTGATCAATTTTCCGATCTGACATGAAAATTCAAGGAACAATTCAGATTGTACATTTCAAGAGCAAAGGATATAATGTCTCTCTCGAGTCTTGAACAGAATCCTGGAGAGCCCATCAAATCCTTCCGGAATCGCTTTAATTTAGCCTTAGCAGAAGTTGATAACGCGGAACCGCGAATGATCTTAACCTACTTAATGCGGGCTATTGACAAGTCAAGCGAGTTTGGAAAATGGTTAAAAATGAAGGAACCAAATTCGCTCGAAAAGTTCTACAAAAAGGCTGATGAGTTCATGCGCCTAGAGAATCTCTCCGCGTCAGCTAAAGTTGTGACAACAGTGGTGGAAAATAATGCTACAGTTCAGAACAAGAAAGAATTTGCAAATCAGAAGAGGGAGAGTAATGGTGGAAAGAAGCAGAAAGATCTCAAAAAGCCCCGCTTCCTCAAGCCTTCGGATTTTACCCCTCTGACTGATACACCGGAGAATATTTTCATCGCCACTAAGGATGCTGTTGAATTTCCAAAACCACCGGCAGTAAAAGTTGGGGAAAATGCCGCTCAAAGCGGAAGATTTTGCAAGTTTCATAACCAACCAGGCCATGATACCAACGAGTGCCGCCACTTGAAAAGCCTGATTGAAGAATTGTTAAGAGAGAATAAGTTGCAGCAGTATGTTAAAAGGAATAGAAAAGACCCGTCTTCATCTAACCAAGGGCAACTACCCCTAGCTCATTCATCTGGTTCAGGAGAGAGGCCTGCCGAAAAGGAAAGACCTGTTATCAATGTGATCACAGTAGGACCTCATCCGGCTGGCAGGAGTTGGGGTGAGATGGAAAGGTATGCTAGAGCTCTGAAGTATGCCCCAGCTGAAGAAAGTGTCTTAATCTTGGAAGATGCTGCACCTCTAAAGCAGCAGAAGACTTTTCATGATGATATTATGTTCAGAACCAGGGATTCTATTGATGTGGAAGCTCCTACTGGGGACCCTTTGGTTGTCTCTGTCGGTATTGGACCGGCTATTATCAGAAGAGTGCTGGTTGATAGTGGTGCCTCGTGCAACATACTCTTTAAAAAGACATTTGACCAAATGAAAATTCCAATGACAGACGTACAAGCTTCTCCACACAAGATTGCCGGATTTACAGGAGAGCTGAAACAGCCAATTGGAACGGTGGACTTGTTTGTTGAAATGGGAGAAGGACATAAGAAGTTGGTTCGGAAGCAAACTTTTGTAATTGTTGATGGATTCTCCGCCTATAATGCTTTCTTGGGTCGGCCTACTCTTGCTACTTTCAGGGCCGTCCTCGCTCTGTGGTGTTTAACAATGAAATTTCCCACTGATAATGGGGTTGCTGTCATTAAGGGAGATCAGAACGCGGGGCGAGAATGTTATCTTGTAGAGCTCCGAGAGGCCAGGAAAAGAGAAATGGGAAAAGATGCGGCAGCTCCGCTCCGCATCAAAGATCCAACCTTGTAGCAGCTACGGGGTGGCCCCTGTACTGGCGAACACAGCAATGCAAGGAAAGATATGGACCCCAGGAAAGCCAGTACAGGGGAGAATAGAGTGGTACCGGTGGAAGTAACGGTACCAATATCTGTTGACTCGAAAGACCCGAACAAAGTACTCAATGTGGGTTCACAGCTGAGCATAGCAGTCCAAAACACGCTGATATCATTCTTAAAAGCCAATCTGGATGTGTTCGCTTGGTGTCATGCTGATATGTGTGGGATCTCCCCGGAAATTGCTGTACATACTCTGAACATTGATCCAAAATTCACGCCAGTGAAACAGAAAAGAAGAACTCAAGGCCCAGAAAGATCGACGGCACTAAAGGAAGAAGTCGATCGGCTCATGGAGAACGGCTTCATCAGAAACTCCACTTATCCAAATTGGGTTTCAAATCCAGTACTGGTTAAGAAAGCAAATGGAAAGTGGAGAGTATGCATCGATTTTTCGGACCTAAACAAAGCATGCCCCAAAGATTGCTTCCCGCTGCCCAGAATCGATCAATTGGTGGATGGAACAGCTGGGCATGAGTTGTTATCATTTATGGATGCTTACTCCGGGTACAATCAGATTATGATGCATGAGCCGGACCAGGAAGACACTAGCTTTATCATAGATGTGGGTCTCTACTGCTACAAAGTTATGCCTTTCGGATTGAAGAATGCTGGGGCAACCTACCAAAGGCTCGTCAATGCGATGTTCAAACCTCAGATTGGCAGAACCATGGAAGTTTATGTTGACGATATGTTGGTAAAGTCAAAGAAAGCTGTAGACCACATGGGTCACTTGGAGGAAATGTTTGCAATTCTTCGAAAGTACGGAATGAAGCTCAATCCATTGAAATGTTCGTTCGGAGTAGAATCCGGGAAATTCTTGGGTTTCATTATGAGCGCCAGGGGCATCGAAGCCAATCCTACTCAAATCACAGCTCTAAGAGAGGTCAAAGCCCCTAAAACAAAGAAAGAAATGCAAAGCCTCAATGGAAAAGTTGCTGCTCTGAGTCGTTTCATTTCCAAGGCCACAGACAAATGCATTCCCTTCTTTGATGCTCTAAAGAAAGGAAAGAAAAATTTCGAATGGACTCCCGAATGCCAGAATGCTTTCGATGAACTAATTCTTCATATGGAAACGCCTCCAGTTCTGTCCAAGCCTACTGATGGTGAAGACCTTTTCATCTATTTAGCAATTTCATCTCACGCTCTTAGTGCAGCGCTTGTACGGGAAGATATGAAAATACAACGTCCAATCTATTACATCAGCAAACGGTTCACTAGGGCAGAGATGAATTATTCGAAGATAGAAAAGCTCGCCTATTGTTTGCTAATTACTTCCAGGAAATTGAGACCATACTTTCAAGCTCATCCTATCAAAGTTCTTACTTATCAACCTCTAAAGCAAGTCCTGTTTCGTCCTGAAACTTTGGGTCGTCTTTTGAAATGGAACATTGAACTCAGCCAATATGACATCACTTACCATCCCCGGAGAGCAATCAACGGACAAGCTTTAGCGGATTTCATCGCAGAATCTACCGACAAAGGTGATAGTGAGAATGAAATAACTGATGGCATTCCAATCCAGTGGAAGTTGTATGTTGACGGATCGAGAAATGATTACTGTTCTGGGGCAGGGGTTGTGCTTGAAACCCCCGAAGGACGATCGTTGTGTTATGCGTTGAGACTGGAATTTCCTTCAATGAACAATGAAGCAGAATATGAAGCGCTTATTGCCGGTTTGAAAATTGCCAAGGAACTAAACATCAAAGTGTTATAGATTTTCAGCGATTCTCAACTTATTGTTTGCCAGGTAAAGAAAGAGTTTCAAGCTAAAGGTGGAAATCTGCCCGCATACTTGTCAAAGGCATGTGAACTTCTCGAAGATTTCGATCATTATATGATAAGTCATATTCCTCGGGTAGAAAATATGAAAGCGGATTCTCTAGCAAAGTACACAAGTTCTGGAGAAGCTCAATTACTGGGATTAGTTCCTGTAGAAGTTCCGTCAGCTCCAAGCATTGATGAAATGGATGTTGATTGGATTATGGCTGCGTCTCAAGAGCATGAATCATGGATGACTCCAATCAAAGAATACCTACTCAATGGTTCCCTGCCATAAAGTTCTAAAGAACGCCGAAAACTATTGAGGAAAGCATCAAGATATATAATTCAAGATGGCTGATTATATAGACGGGGATTCTCAATGCCATTACTTCGATGTGTAACTAAGGAAGAAGCCAAGACAATTCTAGCTGAGGTGCACGGAGGATAATGCGGGGATCATTCAGGTGGTCAAATCCTAACCAAGAAAGTTCTCCGATATGGATATTTCTGGCCGGATATTAATCGAGATGCTACTATCTACTCCAGGAAGTGCGACAAATGTCAAAGATTCGCAAAAATCACAAAAGCGCCTTCCACCGAGCTCACACAAATGGTCAGCCCATGGCCGTTCGCCATTTGGGGAATAAACTTGATTGGACCACTACCGATCGCTAAATCAGGAATCAAATATACTATTGTTGCCATTGATTATTTCACTAAGTGGGCTGAAGCAGAACCTCTGGCCACCATTACCTCTAAAAAGATGATAAATTTCATATCTAAAAATATCATTTGTAGGTATGGTGTGCCGCAGAAGATAATCACAGACAACGGCACTCAGTTTGAAAGTGAAGAATTCTAGGATTTTTGCAAACGGTTCAGAATTCGAAAAAGCTTCTCAACAGTGGCTTATCCGCAGGCAAACGGGCAAGTGGAAGCAGTGAACAAAATTATCAAGTCAACCATCGAAAAGCAACTCGAAAAAGCAAAAGGTGGTTGGGTCGATAAGCTTTCATTAGCACTATGGGCATACAGAACTACTCACAAAACTGCGACTGGGCACACTCCATTTTCACTGGCATACGGATCAGAAGCAATGATTCCAGTGGAAGTAGAAGTTCCTTCACACAGGAGAATTCATTTCAATGAAGCTGAAAATGAAAAGCTGCAACTTGAAGCACTTGATTTTCTTGATGAAAATAGAGAAGAAGCTAGGCTCAGAGTTTCAGCTTATCAACAAAGGATAGCCAGGCACTTCAACTCTAAAGTTCGCCAACGCAGCTTTGAAGTCGGAGACTTAGTTTTGAAAAGGATCATGACAGCAGCTGGTGTGTTTGGGCCAAACTGGGAAGGACCATATGCCATAGGCAGTAAACTTCTTGATGGCACTTTCAAACTCATAACTGTTGAAGGAGATCCAATTCCAAGAGCCTAGAACAGCAACCACTTACATCCTTATTTTACTTGAAAAAAGCTCTGCTCAAAATTGTAAAATAGTGATGAATGTATCAGTTGTGTTGAAAGACATTGTAAATCAGTGCAAGTTAATAAAAGCTATAAAGTGGATGTAGGCCCGATTCTTGGCCGAACCACTATAAATCTTGTGTTCTTTACTATTTCATAATGCCTGTTTCATTTCGATATGTAAATACTTTAAATGTATTGCTAAAATGTCGATTCAAAATTGCAGGACATTAAAACAAGGCTTGCTCATCACAAAGCCAAGCGACCTCTATAAATCACCTATTAAGCAAATACCAAGCGACAAAAATTCCAAATTCAAATCCTATACAAGAAGAAATTCAAATCCTACTCTTTAAGAGGAGCCCTCTCCGGAGGCATGTCCCAAAATAGAATACTCAAACAAAAAAGCCTTCTCCGGAAGCACATTTCAACTCTCAAAGGAAGGTTAACTTATTCATCTCAAAAAGTTCTTCCTAAAAAGTTGAAATGCAACAAAAAGACCTCTTCGGAGGCACACGTCACCATGCTCGAAGTACCAAAAATAAACCCTTTACTGGGGCACAAAATCAAAACCTTCTTCAGAAGCTCATTTCACTGCGTAGGAAAATCCACTTTTTAACAAATAAAAGTGATCATCTCTGAAAGTTGAAGTGTTCTTCAAGGAAGAAAGAGAAAGTAAAATTTTCTCCAAAAAAACGAGATATGATCTATTAAAAGCTAAATGATTCTTCCCTTAAAAGGGGAATAGTTATTCTCTGAAATAAGAGTATCAGTCTTGTAGAAGCTAGAAATGTTGCAATGCACTTGTGGTATGGGGGCAACACTATACAATTCAGTTACATTAATAAAAGGAATATGCAAGCAACATACCACAAGTTCATTGCAATACCATGAAAAGTAGATGTGGAATAAATGCATTCTCAAACACAGACAAAAAAGTTTGTACAAGTAAAAAGAATCGTTTATACTACACTAAAAATGAGAAACAGATGCATTCTCACATACACAAGAATTTGTACAAGTAAAATAGCTATTTCATTCAATACTATGAAAACTTTTTACATTGTGCAGATTACAAAAAGAAGCGGGGACCGGTACCCGCACAATCTCCGGTCGATACATGCAAAAAGCAAAATAAGAAGTAGAAAATCCAGCTTGTCATTCCTTCTTCCCGCTACCTTTGGAGCCTTTGCCTGGCCTAATAGTTAATTTTGGAATCCGGTGTGGGCGGGATGGAGAAGGGGGAGTGATTGGGTCTTCCTCTATTTTTTCTTCCCCAGTTGAAGCACTTCTATTCTTCTTCTTTAGTGTACGTTTTCCTTTCCTCTTTGAAGAAGATTCACTTCCCGGAGTCAGCAGCTTGGAAAGTTTTGTATTGTCATCAAATTACTGCTCCGGAGTCTACTCACTGTCCTCCGTCCCTTCCGCTTTTTGTTCTTGAGAAGCGAGTGGATCCTCCAGGCCTTGGAGAGCTTCTATCTGTTCTTCCTGCGACCCTGGTTGAGAAGCAGGAGTGACTTGAAGAGATGGAGGAGGAATAGCTGGAAGAGGGGAAGAGTGCATAGTGCTCGGTACTTCCGCTACAGAAGAAAAGAAGTCAAAATTAATATTCTCCGAAAAAAGAGAAGATATCGGATCACCAGGACTTAAGTAATAAGTGAGAAATTCATCCAAGTCAATTGAATCAAATGAATAATCCACTTGAGCCAGATTTGAATCGAAGTTACCTGGAGAAGTCGGTTTTGACAAATCAATTTCAAATTTATCAGCCTCAGTGTCTTCTTGGCTCTTCTCTTCGATTTGGGTAAGGGGAGACTCGGTAGTAACGGGCTTACCCTCAACGCCTTTTGCAGGAAGAGGAGAGTAGGAGCTGGAACCAACGATATCAACGTCAGTCGAAATCGAAGTATGAACGGGGGCAGTTAAAGGAGCTTCCTCCTTTGGATATTCTTCTCCCGCCGGTTCAGCTCGCGCTTTAGCAAGTTGTTCCTTCCCTTTAGCAAGAGCAGCACGAGTTTCGTCGTCAAGATAACGTGCCTCAAGCTCTGCCTCATCATAGCCGGCACCGCCTAACATATCAACTACGGCTTCCCACACCTCAACCAGAGTAATCTCGTATTCAGGACCCAGAAAGGATAGGCTCCCACGACCTAGAACGCTGTGTAAATAAAAGTCGAATAAGGTAGAGCTGACATTAGCTTTCGTTGCCTCATGCGATTGCTCAGCCGCTTCTTTTTCAGCAACGGCTGCAACTCGACCAGCAACAGCCTCATCACGCTCTTTCTCAGCTTTAGCAAGTCGAGACTTTAGCAATTCGATCTCCATGTTCTGGGAGTTAACTGTTTCCCGCAACTGAGCGTTATTTTTGCGGTATTCTTCAACGATGAACTTCTCAGCCGCAAATTTCAACTCTGCATCCCTCTGAGCAGCGTGCGCATCCCGCACTTGTTTTTGAAATACTTCTTCTTTCTGAGATTGCGAAGCGGAAGAAGCGGCGAGATCTTCCTTGAGTTTTTTAACCTCGGACTCAAGTCTCGCATTATCATCAGCAATGCTCGTCATCTCGGCATCATGCTGTTTGCAAATTTTGTCCCATTCCGTCTTGTCGTTTTCCATGGTCAGCATGGCTTCAAGGTTCGCACGATTGACTCTTTTCAGCTCATCGACAAGCTTTTGCCATCCGGACACCCTTTCAATATTAAGTTTGACGGCATCAAGGCTACGCAACATATCCGATTTATCGATCGGAACCAAATCAAGGTCAAAACGCACCCCTTTTAAGCACCAATTCGGAAATCGGCTTTGAAGAATAGGAGGGGCATCTTTGACCTGATACTGAGGCCTGTTGATGATCGCCTGGATGTCAGATTTCTTTAAAGCAGGGGAGCCGGATGGAATATTAGGAGAGATGGGAGCATCGGTCTTCTCAAAAATTGCAGACGCGTCACTGGGCTTGGACCGCTTGCTTGATTCGTCAACAATATGAGTCTTCCCCTTGTTGTCATAAGACTTTCGCTTGTGAGAGTTGTCGCCTCTGTAAGAAGAGTCGTACCGCTCATCCCTCCTCCCATGCTGACGTTCATAGTCCCGCCTCTCTCTCGCTTTCCTAATAGCTCTTTCTTCGTCTGTTTCCCTCGGGGCATCAAGGTATTGCCTAAAATCATAAGCTCCACGGCCTCCATAGCGCTGAAATTTGTCGTAATATGAGCCAGTGCGCCCCATCGGAGAATCTGAAAATGGAAAAAGAAATGAAGTTTAGAAATTTCCAGGAAAAGAAGCAAAGTGCATATAAGTGCTAAGCATCTTAAATGTGTGTGATGTGCGAACTACGCGTGTCAAACTGCAAACCACTCTTTGGTTGGGGAGTGATAACAGATTGAGAAGCGGGAGTTGATTTTTGAGCCGACGAAGTTTTCTGCAAAGTAGATGTTGCTTCAGTCACAAGAGATGTAGCTTTAGTTATATCATCTTTGAAAAGTTCCTGTGAAGTGATCATCAGATCACTCAACCCATCAAAGGTATCGTCACCATCGTGTTTTGTGGGGCCTTCTTTCTCGACTCCTTTATCATCAACTTTCTCGAAATGTTGAGAAGTTTCTTCTCCTTCAATAACGGGAGAAAGTGCTAATTTGTTGGATGACCCCACAATGTCGGTAGGAGTAGAACACTTTACCAATGAAGTCTCAATGGTAAGTCCTTTCGGTGAAAGTTCTTCAGCATGGACTGGGGCATCCGATGTTTTTACTGGAGAATTGGAAACTTCATAAGGCTGGGTAGATCGGGAAGAGTGTAAAAGTCCATACTGATGTAAAAATTCGCCTTTCAACAAAAATTTGGCGCTTCTTTCTTCCGCCGCCACAGCATTTAAGGTTTCAAGGATTGACTTGAGGCTGGGATTTCTGAGCGGAGGAGGAAGTGCTGGAAGAAGAAAAAGAATGAAGTTAAGCATTTGATAATTCGGGTTTCGAAAAACTCATGAGATGAACGACAAAAGACAATCTTACTTCCGACTCTCCAGACAGCGTAGAATCCTGGAGGACATCGGACAAAGAAAAATTGACTCAGAAATCCGTGAGCGCTTTCGGGCAAATCCAAAATCAATTTCCGGTTTCTGGCACCTCTTACAAGCACGATTGAAGGATGGTCTTTGTTCTTTGAAAAAGTGCATAAGTAGCAAATTTCGTCAAAGCTCGGGAGATGGTCAAGCGTCCTCCTAAACAAAACACATAACCCCATCAGAACAGCGTAACCGTTGGGGTGTAGCTGGAAGGGCGAGATAGCTATTTGAAGAAAGAGTTCACGAAGAAATTCGTTGAAAGGCGGAATAGCTCCTCTTAAACACATCTGGCGGTTCACTGCGACAAAACCAAGGGGTGGCCTGTCAGCTGTGTCGCTTGCTCCAGGGAATATAGCATCTGATTTGGCAATACCGAATTGGATACATAGTTGTCTAAAAACTTTGTGGCTCAGAGTAGTCGGAGTTCTCTCCGGAGGATCGATCAGTGGGTTGGCTATCGGGAAAGCTTCTCCGACTGGTCCTGAATCTTCTTGTTGAGATGTCATTCTACACAATCAGCTGGATATTTAAATATGAAGGTGCACGTTTCCTAAAAAAGTGTGAAGTGTTGTGCAGAACTACAATGATAACAAGCAAGCATAATTGAAATTGAGATAGTTGACATTTGTCGATTATAAAATTTCGAGGCTTGTTATTTCAAGTTCAAATACAATGTTGTGTTGACGCAAATAAGTCAACTTAGGTTGATTATTTCAGCTTTGTTTCAATACAATTTGTCATTTCACAGCATTTTATCCGCAGAATTCATTTAAGTTAATTATTCACTATCAACTAATCTGTCATGCGATGTGGGCAGTCAATGGCAGTATATTTGTCCCGTTTTTCTGCAAATGTTGTTTTTAAACAGGTTATTAGCATTAAAGTCAAGACAATTTGAAAAGAAATACAACACAGTTCACATTTGAAAGCTCAGTCAACTTCTGGTCAAATTTCTCTAAGTCCTAAGTCATTCAGCGACCTATCATAGGTCGAAGCCTTTTTAGGTCGTACTCTGCGAATCAAGACGTTCAAGGCAGTGCAGGTTTGGTTGAAGTCCTAGGTCGTTCAGCGACCTATCATAGGTCGAAGCATCTTCAAGGCAGTACAGGTTTGGTTCAAGTCCTAGGTCGCATACGACTTATCATAGGTCGGAAATTCTTTAGGTCGCAAAAAAGGGTTGTTTGGTTTCGTTTAAGTCGCAGATGTTCTTAGATCGCAAGGCTTAGGTCGCCAAGAATCCACGTGCGACCTAACTTTCAGGTCGCCCAAATCCGGTAGGTCGCTGACTTCCTCTCCACGCAACATCTTACTGGATCCGATAACCCAATACCGCCATTATAAAAGAATTCGTCATCCTCTTCGTTCCATCTCGACATGCCATCAAATCGACCAGCAAATCGATTGTGAATCCCACCGATCCATTGTGAAAATTTCCATGCGATCATGAATCACCACAACATATCAAACAACAATCAAAAATCGATCGAAACCACCATTCAAAAAATGAAGCATGGCGCATGAAATTAAACTTAGACCGGAAAACGAGGATTCACGATCAAGCATCGATTATGGAGGAGTAGAGATTGATCCACTTACGTAATATGCTGATGGGAATGAATCGATGATAGGCTGGATTGAATTCGCCTTTGAGAAATTGAAAAAATTTGTCAAGGGCAATGGAATTTCATAGCAGTAAGATGGGGAGGAAGGAGCGACCTAACTTATTTATATGAGACTGAGGGAGGAAGGCGAGTAGACATATGATTTATCACGAGTTTTAGGTCGTTCACGACCTAAGAAGGTTAAGTCGTAGCACACAACCTATGGCATAGGCCTGCACTTCGAGGGGCAAATGTTAACTCATATTTTAGTACCGACCTAAAACGCTACGACCTAAAGACTCTGCGACCTAAAGACTCTGCGACCTAAAAGGAGTTGCGACCTAAGAAACCTCACGACCTAAAGAATGTCGCGACCTAAGGAATGTCACGACCTAAGGACTTCACGACCTAACTGCTGAAGGGACTTCGCGACCTAACTGCTGAAGGGACTTCCCGACCTAACTGCTGAAGGGACTTCGCGACCTAACTGCTGAAGGGACTTCGCGACCTAACTACTGATGGGACTTCGCGACCTAACTGCTGAAAGGAGTTGCGACCTAAGAAACCTCACGACCTAAAGAATGTCGCGACCTAAGGAATGTCACGACCTAAGGACTTCACGACCTAGTGGCTCCAGACTTCGCGACCTAACTACTAAAGGTATCCGCGACCTATGAAAAGCTGCGACCTAGCGACTTAACATCTCAGCAACTGTTCCTTAGGTCGCTCACGACCTACTACTTGCCACCTCATCCAGAGAAGACCGAGAGTAACTACATCAGGCTAACTTCCTAAGTCGCTCGCGACCTACGACCTAACTTAGGTCGTACGCGACCTAAGACTTTGGGGTTAAGTTTCGCATTGAATCATTCCTATAAGTCGCCAATGACCTAGTACCATCCTTAACTCGCCTGTGACTTACCACTTGCGAATTCATCAGCCTGCTTCTTAAGTCGTTAGTGGACTGTGACTTAACTTAGGTCGTTCGCGACCTACGACCTAACTTAGGTCGTACGCGACCTAAGACTTGGGAAAACTTCTGTCCAGAATTCAATTCCTATAAATACCCCCCAAACTCCAACAAGTAAATGACTTTTGGCTGATCATTTCTTGAAGCGTCGTTACTCTGCCGAACTCTCAACTCATTCGACAGAACACCAATCACTCAAGACATTACAATAAGCTTTGAGAGAAATCTACCGCATTCAACACGAATTCGAGGAGATATTCAACATCGAAGCTTGAGCTAATAGTCGAAAGTGTTTAGGAATCGAAAGATATTGTATTTCACAAGTGTATTGTGTCATTTTGTAACCAGATTCAGTAATAAAGAGATTCAAAGTGGATGTAGGCTCGATCTCAAGCCGAACCACTATAAACTGCTGTCTTTTACTGCTTTTTCGCTATTTTACTGCTTAATTCATGTTCCCGTCACATGGGTGGTGCTTTCACAATTCTACTACACACACCGGGTGTTAGCGTTCACTTTTTAGCGTTAACATTTTGGTGCTTTCACTGAGAAGCCAACTCAGGTGATCATTCACCATTGCTTCACGGAAGTTTGTTGAAAGAATTTCCTTCAAAACCAGAAGTCTACTTGTTGCGATATATTCATCTCCTTGAGTCGGGATCCAGTGATGAGACATTGCTGGATTATTCTATTGATTCTCATCGGTGTCTTCGCAGGAAGAACCGTATTTTAGTACCATCTGATTTATCACTTAGGCATGACATTCTGGACGAGTGTCATCACACTAAGTACACCATCCATCCCGGCTCGAGCAAGATGTATGCCGATATGTGTCGGGTATATTATTGGGAAGGGTTGAAGAGTGATGTTGCAAGTTATGTAAGCCGTTGCATGACTTGTCAACAGATCAAAGCTGAGCATCAGCGTCCATCTGGTCTTCTTCAGCCGCTAGAGATTCCATTGTGGAAATGGGATCAGATATCCATGGATTTTATTGACGGTCTTCCTCGATCGAGGTCAGGCCATACTTCTATTTGGGTCATAGTCGATCGCTTGACCAAATCAGCTCATTTCATTCCTATTAAGTCCACTCGGACTGCTCCTCAGCTTGCCAAGCTATATGTGAAGGAAGTCGTTCGACTTCATGGTATTCCTAGCTCTATCGTCTGTGATCGAGACACTATCTTTACTAGTCACTTCTGGAAGTGCCTACAGTCAGCTTTGGGCTCAAAGTTGAATCTCTCGACTGCTTATCATCCTCAGACCGACGGTTAGACGGATAGGGTGAATCGTGTTTTAGAGGATCTTTTGCGCTGTTGTATTCTGGATTTCGGAGGTAGTTGGGAGGATCACTTACCGCTTGTAGAGTTCTCCTACAACAACAGCTTTCAGTCTAGTATTGGCATGGCTCCTTTCGAGGCTCTTTACGAAAGGCCATGTCGTTCTCCTGCGTGTTGGTTAGAATCTGGCGAGAAGCTCCTTCTTGGTCCAAATTCAGTTCGGGAATCTTCAGAGAAGATTATTCTTATTCTTGGTCCAAAAGTAGACCTAGAGGCAATAGAATTTTCCTTTCTTTGGGCCATAACTTCAAACAATCCTATGATAGATTCTGCGAAATTACGAGCAGTCGCGGATTACAACAACAAAATTGATTTGTCTACCTCATGGATTTAAACAACCAAAAAGTAGAAAATAGACCCTAATAGCCTAAGGTCGATACGCTCTTAGTGAAAGCACCAAAATATTCATGCCAAAATTTGGCGCAAAAACCCAATGATTAATAGTAGAGAATAAAATGAAGAACATAACTTGAAAATGAGGAAACAACAACACACAGCAATTATAGTGGTTCGGCTAATCAAAGTCCTACGTCCACTTAAACATTGTTGGAGTCTTTGATGAATTTTTACAGAACTGTTCTTAGGATAGGTGATGATCCATGGAATTACAAGGAGAATACAGTAACTTGTTAACAGCTAAAATAGATTCTTCAAACCATGCCCTCTTCCTCTATTTATAGTTGGATATCGTCGGAATGCCCTCGCCCACGTTCTAGCCCACGTTGCCCACGTTCAAGACAGGCTAACTAAAGAGATCATGGTCACATCATTAATAATCAGGGATCAGTACTGATCCATGTTCAAGGATCGGTACTGATCCATGACTTTTTCTTATGGGCTACGACTTTCTTCTCTTGATTGCTTAGTTGATTTGCATCTTTATCCTCGTCGCTTCATTTGCATTGTTATGGGCTTAGATTTGATTGAAGGCCTTGGTACGAAGGTTGAGCATGATCTTTGAGTTGTTCATCGATTGTGGTAGTTGATACAGACTTGCGATCCATTCCACACAGCTTGGGCTGCTTGTAAACTCCTTAACTTGGCATGACATAGAGCTAGTAGCAATGTGGAAGAGTTCTTAGGGATCGATACTGAACCCTGTTCAAGAATCGATACTAATTCGAGACTTCTCGTGCCTTAGGCTTTGAAATTGTTACTCATTGGTAGGTGGTGTGTGGGCCTATGTTTGGATGTTCTAGGTTTGAGTTCATTCCTTGGCTTTGTTTGGCATATGAACTCGGTAGTTGTCGGTATGGATTCTTACTGGGTAACTTCTTCGTTCGACCAACTTGATGTACCCGAATATGGCTCGATCAAAAGCTGGATGACACTGAAGATTTGTGCAAATATGAGTTGGTAAACACAGTATCTGAGATTTCTTTTATAACGATAGGGTGTGTAAATCATATCGATCCTCCATGAGTATAAGAAAATTAGGGAGAAATATGCAGATTCAGATCGTATAGTAGAAATCCAACATTATTATAAAAGTTGAAGGTTAAGAACCAGGCCATGCAAACAAGAAAACATTTCTCTTAAAATACTCTTGTTAGTCAATGATGAGATTGTTATGGAAAAACGTCGTTTTCGAAGTACTCAAAAGGGATACACGTGAAAGGAAAGATTGTTAGGCTTGTCATTCATGTTGAAAGAAATTGAAGTGACTAGAGATAGAATATTCCCACGTCCACAAATAACTCGGATATGTGATGTATAAGTTAGTAGACACATAACATAGGAGATCTCTTTTGCTACATATAGTATGACAACTCATGTGCACACGACGAGCATGAGTAGATTGGGGGAGCTGTGTGGGCTTGGTCATCTCATTGAAACTCAACATGGTATCAGAATCGAAGGTTACAAACTGGGTCATGTGGATAAGAAACTATTGCTTTCAAAATGCTTGTGTGAGTCAAGAGGGATTGTTAGGGTAAAACACATAGTTCTAAAAATACTTGAAGGGGTAATGAGTCGAGATGGAGATTATTACGGTAGTCTCCCTTGTTGATGCAAATGAAGATGGTTGGAGAAAAAGTAGTTTGTATTGGAGATCGCTTTTATCGTAGAATGTGTTCCAACACTATGAGGATAGGGAGATGGAGGAAAGATATAGAGCTAGGTCATCTCATCATAAATTAACAAGCTTTATATGCTATTTTAACGGATTACACAGGACCTTCGAACATGCATGTTATGTCTTCTAATAGCCATTACGGGTGTCAGGAAACCTTAACGACGTAGTTGGTTTTATTATAAAGTTGTTGACATGAAAAAAGATTGATTTTTGAAGTAGTAACAATGATGTTTTTAATTAGATGTTATTACTCGAAAAATTCACCTTTCGCTTAGGTCAGAAGATCTCAAACAAAGGACAGAAGGAAAAGAATCCAAATTAGACCTTCCGAAGAGGTCGAAGGGATGCAGTCAGTAGTATGAGGCGACTCTAGACCTTTTGCAAGAGACGGAGGGTATTATTCCGCAGAATCTAAGAAATTCCGACCCTCTAAGGGAGGCAAAGGAGTCAAGACAAGGACATACCACCCTATAATAACCCTTCCAAAAGCATGATCGGCCTTTCGGGTCGGTCGGGACACTTACTGAACACCTTTCGGCGGTGCCGAAGGATGAGAGATAAAGGCGACAATAATAAGTCAGCAAACAGCATGAGGTAACCTTTAGACAATGTTCGAATAAAATTCGGCCCTCAGCAACATCCGGGTGAAAAGCAGTCTTCTAACAAAGTCGAAGGGCTCACAATAACAAGGAACCCTTCGATACCACCGAAGGGTTCACATACAGTACAAATGACAAACCTTCCGACAAGGACAAAAGGTTCCTAACAACAAATAGTAGTAAAGACCTTTCGGCATCTCTCTAGTATCCAAGATGGTATGTAAAAGGAAAACCTTTTGATGAAGTTGAAAGGTTAGCAACTGTATACAAGAAGTGAACCCTTCGACCTAACCGAAGGCATAAGGATGAAAGCATGGCCATTGACATCTATAAATAAGACCCAAGGGGTCCTCTTTGCTGGGCGGATTTTTCCTCATTCCATTCTTGTAATTTCTAAAATCAAAGCTTTGTAACCCTAATTGGGTAGAGATTTGGGAAAATTTAATAAAAGGAGAAGTCCATTCAAGGATCGGAGGGAAGTCTTGCATTTTGTAAATTTTCTTTATAGTTTACATTAACATTTGTTGGTTTAATCACAACTTTCAGGTATAGTACCTCCGAAAGGTTCGTATCATTAGAATCAATGATATTCTTTCTTGAGCGGTCTTCATAAGCCTTCGGAAACTTCTAGTTTGTAACCTAAACCCTTCAGACCTAAAGGGATCTTATTAGAGTTGGTATGCCTAAAACCGTCTGGAGTCATAAATCCTGAGGGTCAAACCTTTCATCGAGTATCATAGCCCGTCGGATCCCATCAACTTTAACATCACTCCGAATCCCAAACAGCTGCTTGTCCAGCCTTTCGGCGATGAACAAAGTCAACCCTCTAAGTAAGATAAACTAAGGAAATCTGATCTCGGTCAAGGAAAAAGCTTTCAGGAGGAGTCTTGTAAAGGTTTAATCAAATCAGATACCCTTCTATGCTAATTCAATAAGACCGAAAGGACCTTTCTCCTTCCAAATCTAGTATCTAAGCCTTCTTGACCCCACCGAAAGGTCAGGTTTTAAGTCTAATCCCAAGTAGAGAAGTAAAGAAAGTTCTACATACCATTAACATTTCGGCAAAGCTCGGACTAATCCTGTCATTCAGAATAGCTCAGAATTATCAGCTGAATATTCGTCAATCCCTTTAGAGATTCCATCTTCCACCTTTTTCCAATAACTTCTTCTGCTTGGATCCTTTGGAGCGTTGACTAGAAATTTGGTTAACATTTTTTGCACTAGAAGGAGGGCCTTAACCTCCATCTTAATTGATTTCCTAATGTGAGAATTCCCTGATTCACATCAAATTCCCTTATTTTGGTTTAATCATGGCTAAAAAATTTAAGGGGTCGGAACAAGGATCTTTCGAACCACAACTGACAAGGCTTTCTTATGAAAATATCAAAGACTCCAATCAAGATGAGGAACATAGGCTAAGGCTTGCGGCCTTAAAAATTATAAACAAAAAGAAGGCAGATTCTTATGACCTTGAGAAATGGAGCTTAAATCCTTTCTACGTGGGACCGACCCCAACTTTTGCACTTGGAAGGAAAATGATTGGAAGTGACAACATTTTTTATCGAATGAGGAGAACTATTTAGCCATACTCCTAGGGAACTATCTTCGGAAAAGAGATGATAAAAGACTATGATAGTTTCACATATAAGTGGAGTAGGATTATAAACAGGGCTTGCCATTCAAGGGAAAGCCATGGATACATAGAGAAATCCTCAATTGAAGAAGTAAGGAAGATAAAAGAGCTACCTAGTGGAAATATAAGAATCATCAAGGAATTTCCAACCGAAACCTTAAAACTGAGAGAAATTCCCTTGAAAGAAGAACAATGGGCGATAAAAAGAAAACCTGCTCCTCAAAAAGAAGTATTTGAACCAAGCTGCAAAAGAGACGCCAATCAAAGACGGCTAAAAGTCAATGCCTCTTAGGGAGTATAATCTTACAACATCAATTGAAGACATCTATGTTAAAACCAGGGAGGAACTGAATTGTTGGCCTTCTCAAAAGAAAAAACCAAGGTTTGAAAGAAGATCCAAAGGAGCATATTGTGACTTCCATCTCATAAAAAGACATGATACCAATCAATGTAAAGTACTCGGGAAAATGGTCCTACACTTTCTAAAACAAGGAAAGCTGAAGCAATTTGTAAGGGATTGATCAAGTAATGAAATAAAGGCTCTATTTTCAAAATGAGAAAAGTCTACATGATCAAGAGAGAAATTCTTCTTAAACTTGGACTACCTAAAATGGTAGACTACCAATAATGGAAGCAAGCCCTTGGTCACGCCAAGATGGCCAGGTCAAGGCACCTCTTGGAGGGAGGGCATAAGCCTTTATCCGTGCCAAAACCAGAAATGGCCAGGTTAAAGCAGCATAAGCCTTTATCCACATCATACTATGGCAAGGATAAGGCACCTCCTGGAGGGAGGACAGGTAATCCTTTGGTCCCACCACGCTATGGCCTAGCCATGGTACCAAACAAGCCCTTAGCTGCTTCATGCTATGGCCAGCTTAAGGCGCCTCCTAGAGGGAGGTCAGGTAAGTCCTCGGGCCATGCTTTAGAATAAGCTAGCCGAGCGCATCGGAAACCCGGACGAAATGTCTAGCGGACTAAGAAAAGTCCTTGTCTAAAATAGGCACTGCCAGAAATCGGCATCGCTTAAAATAGCAACCACCAAAAGGTCGGTAATGTCCAAAATGACAAATAGCCTAAAATAGGCTCTGCTTAAATAAGCATAAAATTGGGTAAAAGAGTCCCCTCCTAAAATAAGCCAAAAGAAATAATAGATGGACATAGAAAACTCGGGCGTGAGAGAACAAAAGCATGCAAGACATCCTCACAGCCTGAAGATGGCACATTTAACAGATAGAATCAGAAAGAATTCTCCTCGTGAACATCTGCCAGATGGGTATTCTGGTCTTTTATTACTTATTGCCAAAAATGGTATTCTGGTCTTCTACTTATTTCCAGAAATGGTACTCTGGTCTTCTACTTATTGCCAGAAATGGTATACTGGTCTTTTATTACTTATTGCCAGAAATGGTATTTGGTTCTTCTACTTATTATCAGAAATGGTATTTTTGTCTTTTATTACTTATTGCCGGAAATGGTATTCTAGTCTTCTACTTATTGCCAGAAATGGTATTCTGGTCTTTCATTACTTATAGCCAGAAATGGTATCCTGGTCTTCTATTACTTATTACCAGAAATGGTATTCTGGTCTTCTATTATTTATTACCTGAAATAGTATTCTAGGACTTCTATTATTAGTTATCATAAAATGATGCCCTAAAAGTGGCATCCTGGACTTCTACCGTTAGATATCTAAAATGGTGTTCTAGATTTCTACTATTAAATATGAAGGAGATGTATCTTGATCATTTATTACTCATTACCAGATACGGTATTCTGGATTTCCATTATCAATACCAAAATGGATTTTTGGTCCTCTAATACTGGAAATAATATTTTGGCCCCCACCGCTAATGGTACCCAAAACTTTTTACTAGAAAGGATATTCTGAAAATGGCACTCTAGTCTTTCAATACTAACAACCAAAAATGGCATTCCGGTCATCTATTGCTAATTGCCAGGTTAAATCCCTGATCCTTTATTATTAACTGCCAAGCGTGGTATTCCAAATTTCTATTACTTAAAATTCCAAGATTGGTTTTCTAGTCTCCTGATACTAAATACCAGGGCTAATTCCTGGTCTTCTACTAATTACCTGTTATCCCACCTTTTGGCAAAGCCGAGATACCCAAAGATTAACTGAAAATCGATGATTACTAGTCATGAACATCGATTGTGCATCGCAGGTTCACCATGGATATCGATGAATTTTGTCCGAGTCCGGATCGGGCTACAATTGACAAGACACGTCAAGCAAGGTCAGGAAAAGCAATAATCCAAGTTTCAAGTCAATCTGACCTCGTATGCTTGAGTTATGACCGAATTGAGATGAAGGAGATACCCTACAATTCGAATCCATGGGAGAAACCCTTGTTCGTATCGATCTGCATCCTTTGTTCGTATCGATCCGCATCCCTTGTTCATATCCATCGCGTTAGCATCACGGCTGTTTGGTTTGTATCAATCCAGCTTGGAATTCTTTCGAATCCATCGAGCTGTCTCCCTTCAAACCCATCCAACGACCTCCTGCTCGTATCGATCGATTGGAAGCCATCAAGATCGATACGAACGAAGCTGTGCACCGACTCCATAAAACAACAATGCGCTCGTATCCACCAGAGTGCCTCACTTCGAATCCATCCTGTGTGATTACTTCGTATCGATCGACCCAGACCAACACCGATCAATACGAATGAAAAGTTGTTCGAATCCATGGTGTGGCCGAAGCCTTCGAGTCCATCAAGTCAAAGCGGCGAGATATTTGGGACGACTCGATCAAACTGGCGAAGAAAGCGGATCGATACGAATTTGGCGCTCCACGTCATCACAGAATCACATGCTAAGATCGATTCAAAGGGATCGATTCGAATGAATCGATTCGAACGAAACAATCTAGCGAAGATCATCACCTTGAATCGACCATATCTCGAGATCCACAAATCCAAATGCTATGAAATTTTCACAGAAGCTTGAGCACATGTTGAAGAATGTCCACACCAAATTTCAGCTCGATTGGACAATTCCTTGATCGATTCGAATGGACTTCGAATCGATCCCAAAGTGGGCCAGGATTTCCTGAGAGCGGGCATGTGGGCCCCCTCACGTGCTAGAACTGGTCTCCTTCAATTTAGGCGAAATATCAGCCTCCTGCACCTATAAATAGAGCCCCTGGTCATTCAGAAAAGGGGTCGGTCAATTTTGAGTGCTAAAGAGCGCCCAGACTCTGCCAGATTTACTCCAGATCACCGTTGCTGCCTTAGATTCAGATTATAATCATAAAGTCCGTTGTACTACGCAATAAGAAATTGTAATCTTCAAACATCGAGTAATAAAATCATAAAAACCTTGAAGTGGACGTAGGCCGGAGATAGCCGAACCACTATAAATCGTGTGTCACTGTTTATTATTTCTGGATTGCTGTTTGTTGCTTGCTTAGATCTGAGATTTGTGTTTGAATATTTGTTGATCTGTATTCATACACTGGTGCTTTCACAATACTTGGGGTTTGTGACCAATTTTGGCACAAACACTTTGGTGCTTTCACTGAGAAGAACTAGCACCCGCTACACAAGATTTGAAGTTCAGATCCGAAAGCTTGAAGATTTGAAAGACAATGACCCGACAGACAAGTAGAAGGCAAAGAGCTTAGAGGAGCCAACAGGGAGGAAGTCAAGAGGCATCCTTTGGCGCTGGAGAAGGACAAGCTTCGATCTACATTACTAGAGATGAGATGGAGGCTATGAATAACCTAATGCATGAAAGAATGATGAAAAGCCAACAAGAGATGCTGCAGAATTTCTTTGAACAGATGAGAGCTGCTGGAATACAAAACCTAGGACCAGCTACAGCGGCTGTGAATGTGGAACAAGGAGCTAGGGTTGCGGAACCAAATGCAGAACCATAAGGCAGTCAACAAGGACATGGGGGCAGACCCTCAGGATCCGATACTAGAAGGCCAATGGACGGAGCTCAACAGGCTAGGGCCAACACAAATGCTAACGAGCCACCCGAAGAGTACGTACCAGAATTCCCTACAAGACTCGGAGGGCAAGACAGAGACATTACAAGGGGGCAACCCCTGGATGGAGATGAAAGAATGATTGGCCTAGTGCGACGGATCATGAGAGGGGGATTGTCAGGTGGAGGATTGGAAGAGGTTAGTCGAAGTCCGTTCGCTCCGAATATCAGGAATGCAAGAAACCCTCCAAAGTTCAAACTACCAATGCTGGATCCTTATGATGGAAAGTCAGACCCGACCATGCATATCACCAGATATATCAGACACATGGAAGTGCTGGGAGCATCCGAGGAAGTAATGACACGATGTTTCCCTTTATTCTTATCAGATTTGGCTGCGCTTTAGTTAAGACAGCTAGAGACTGGATCAATCAAGACACGGGGCGAGCTTGTGGATTGCTTCATGAGACAGTTTAGGGTTCACAATAAAACAAAGGACCGGAGAGTCCATAAAAGATTTTCTGTTACGATTTAATGCAACGGTGGCTTCTGTAGATCGCCCGGATCCATCGATGATTTTGATGGCGGCAGTGGCATGAGTTGGAGAAGGCACCGAATTCAAAGACTCTTTAATGAGAGACCCACCACAAGATCTTGGAGAGTTTTACCATGAAGCTGAATGATTCATTCGATTAAAAGAGTCACGAGCTGAGCGGCAGGTAATAAACGTTGTACAACGCGAAGGAACCGCTAGGGAACAGCCCACGGCGGACAAAGGAAAGAGAAAGCAGGATGATGCACATGATGGTCCTGATAAACGGAAGAAATTACGAGAGCCCAGATTCAGGCAATACACAGACTTGGCGGCAGGACTGGAACGAATTTACACCGAAACTCGGGGGCAACTCCCCTATCGAAAACCACCCAGGAGAGATCCCAAAGAGCGGGAACGTAGAACCGGAAAATATTGCCTATTCCACGAGTTAGATGGGCACACAACCGACGAATGCCGCCACCTAAAGGATGAGGTGGAAGAACATGCCAGGAGTGGTAGATTGCCACAATATGTCAAAGAACGGGCAGCAGCAGTAAGGCCTGAACAACTACCGCCTCCACCTAACAGAAACGATCCTGGATCGGGATCACGACTCGTCATCCACTGATTAAGATGGCAAGGGCCAAGTTCAGGATTTAGACTTCGGTCAAATAATTTCATTAGATTTGATTTCCAAAATAAAACGGCTATCCCACTTACTCATGTAAGGGAACCGGAGAGATCCCTAGGCATGCTCTAAGATGGTAATAGACCGCTCCGCCCGGAGAGGCATTGTCTTGTTTTTCCTGGTGTTTGAGATTGAACATCAAGGATTCGAATTTAATAAAGAAACATTTATTAAAATAAACCTTTTAACCGGAGAGTTAAAGGATGAACATTAAATATCAATATAAACATGATCGCTTTATGATCCTACCCGGAGAGGCGGGGTCCGGAGTGCAAGAAGTGAGTTGCTTCGCCGGAGAGCGACAGGATCGACTCACTTAAGCATCGTTTCCTATTCACTGGAGAGTGATTGGATCGAGATTCGATAAGAGCCCGGAGAGGCTGTGATCGGCTGACGATTCAGGTCATGACATCGCTTAATGTTCAGATACACTGAACCGGAGTGCAAGAAGTGGATCGCTTCGTCGGAGAGCGACAGGATCGACCCACTTGACGTTGTTCCCCTTCACCAAAGAGTGATAGGATGGGATCCAGCAAGAGCCCGAAAAGGCTGTGATCGGTCCAGAACGACCAAGACATAGCTATACGCCCTAACTGGGGCCGGAGTGCAAGGAATAGAGAGCAACACCGGGGTGCAATAGGATCTTTCTATTCGATCGCTAAGTTTGGAATGGGCTTGGCAAGGGTCCGGAGTGACCATCGATAGTACGGAGAGACTGTGGAATTTCCTTCTTAACTTCCACTGGAAGAAATTGATAACGATTCGGCTTCGAACAGCCATGGACTTGATTGAATATGCTATAAGCTCTGAGTAAAACATGAACTCACTGCATTCAATTTGAGACTGATCAAAACACACCTTTTACCAAAAGGCATGTTTTGGGGGGCAAAGTGTTATCCCACCTTTTGGCAAAGCCAAGTTACCCAAAGATTAACTGAAAATCGATGATTACTAGTCATGAACATTGATTGTGCATCGCAGGTTCACCATGGATATCGATGAATTTTGTCCGAGTCTGGATCGGGCTACAATTGACAAGACACGTCAAGCAAGGTCAGGAAAAGCAACATTCCAAGTTTCAAGTCAATCTGACCTCGTATGCTTAAGTTATGACCGAATCGAGATGAAGGAGATACCCCACAATTCGAATCCATGGGAGAAACCCATGTTCGAATCCATCGGCATTCCCTTGTTCGTATCGATCCACATCCCTTGTTTGTATCCATCGCGTTAGCATCACGGCTGTCTGGTTCGTATCCATCCAGCTTGGAGTTCTTTCGAATCCATCGAGCTGTCTCCCTTCGAACCCATCCAACGACCTCCTGCTCATATCGATCGACTGGAAGCCATCAAGATCGATATGAACGAAGCTGTGCACCGACTCCATAAAACAACAATGCGCTCGTATCCACCAGAGCGCCTCACTGAATCCATCCTGTGTGATTACTTCGTATCGATCGACCCAGGCCAACACCGATCGATACGAATGAAAAGTTGTTCGAATCCATGGTGTGGACGAAGCCTTCGAGTCCATCAAGTCAAAGCGGTAAGATATTTGGGACGACTCGATCAAACTGGCGAAGAAAGCGGATCGATGCGAATTTGGCGCTCCACGTCACCACAGAATCACATGCTAAGATCGATTCAAAGGGATCGATTCGAATGAATCGATTCGAACGAAACAATCTAGCGAAGATCATCACCTTGAATCGACCATATCTCGAGATCCACAAATCCAAATGCTATGAAATTTTCAGAGAAGCTTGAGCACATGTTGAAGAATGTCCACACCAAAATTCAGCTCGATTTGACAATTCCTTGATCGATTCGAATGGACTTCGAATCGATCCCAAAGTGGGCCCGGATTTCCTAAGAGCGGGCATGTGGGCCCCCTCACGTGCCAGAACTGGTCTCCCTTCAATTTAAGCGAAATATCAGCCTCCTACACCTATAAATAGAGCCCCTGGTCATTCAGAAAAGGGGTCGGACAATTTTGAGAGCTAAAGAGCGCCCAGACTCTGCCAGATTTACTCCAGATCACCATTGCTGCCTTAGATTCAGATTATAATCATAATGTCTGTTGTACTACGCAATAAGAAATTGTAATCTTCAAACATCGAGCAATAAAATCATAAAAACCTTGAAGTGGACGTAGGCCGGAGATAGCCGAACCACTATAAATCGTGTGTCACTGTTCATTATTTCTGGATTGTTGTTTGTTGCTTGCTTAGATCCGAGATTTGTGTTTGAATATTTGTTGATCTGTATTCATACACTGGTGCTTTCACAATGTTTGAATAAAGTTCGGCCTTCGGAATCATCCGGGTGAAAAGCAGCCTTCCAACAAAATCGAAGGGCTCACAATAGCCAGGAACCCTTTGACACCACCAAAGGGTTCGCATACAGTATAAATGACAAACCTTCCGGCAAGGACGAAAGGTTCCTAACAACAAATAGAAGAAAAGACCTTTCGGAAGTGCTCAAGGATCCAAGATGATATGTAAAAGGAAAACCTTTCGATCGGTTTAGAAATTTCTATCGGTTTAGAAATTTGCCGAAAATTTTCAAATTAAAATAAACTGCAAGCGCACGACGTACACTTGTAGTACGTGGCAAATACGGGTCGATCTGCAGGGAATTGATGATTTTAAAATTCTATTCAATCAAATTAACCAAAGTTGAAAGCGTGATTAGCTAAAAATGTAAGAAACTAACAAAAACTAGCAAAAGAAAAATAGATAAAAATATGAGAGTTAAATGACAATTTAGAGATAATTCCACTCTCTAGATCATATAATTCAACAATTAATGAAATTATGATCTTTTTTTGGTCATAAGTGAGTTTAAATGATGTGTTTATCATAAGTATGGCTTATTTATGCTATTAATTAGCTCATCATAAGCCATCAAACTATAACACACCCCTTAAATCACTTACTAACTCTCATGAAAACAACAACAAAGTTGAAAATTGAAATCTATTTTAAGCATGACCTATTAACTATTGTTTAGAAATATAGGCCATCAAATTTTAATTTCACATTCACTTCATTACCATCATCATATGTAGATGAAGAGGTAATTATTGCTTGTGATTGTTTAAGCATAGCCTATTTGTTATGAAAAACATAGACTATCAAATTCAACATGAAACAATAAATCACATCAACATTCCTTTAAGCACAAAAAGATCAAAATTATCAAAATGTTGAAGCTACATGATTAGAGGCTTCATTACCCTTAAATTGAAGGGGTTAAGCTCTCATTTTTGTTATCATATGAACAAATGTAGCTTGCAACATAGAACAAAACAAAGAGAAAAAGAGAGCTAAATGAAAGAAAGAAAAAATAATCTAATTGCATAAAATAAAATCTACACTACTTGCATAAATAAACAAATCTACACTACAACATGAAAGGATATAAGCGTGAAAAGGAAAAGAACATGTATTGAAGTTGCATAAAAAAGAAATTACATGAGAATAAAAATGGCTAAGTAGCCATGAAAAGAGAAAGAGAGTTTGTCTTTTTATTTTGAGGCTAAACTAACTAAAGAGAGACTAATCAAGAGGATTACATGAAACATAAGGGGATTTTATATATGTGTTAAACCCTAATTCATATTTTTGGGAATGCCCAAAATACCCTCTTAGGAAGTGTGGAGGCCAAGTAATCATTAGCTTCAAATAATCCTCACTTAAGTGTACATGAAGCCATTAATTCCATTAGCATGTGCATTAGCCTCTAATTTGTACATTACGGTAGGTGGGTAGGTGGGGTCCTCCATTATCTTCACTTTGAATTATTTCCATCTTCATTTGTTCTCTTCACTCCTATGCATGCATATATCATCATGTAACCACTTATAAAATTCACCAAATTTCCTACAAAACAACATAGAAAATTCCAAGTAAATTTTCACAATTTAATAAATGCATAAAAATGACCATTTTGCCCCTATATGAAGATGAATATGTGACAATTTCAAATAATTTGAATTTTGGTTTAAACAAGTTAAAATACCCAATATGATTATTTATTTATGGTGATAAAAATATGCACATTTACGTGCCCATCAATATGTAAAAGGAAAACCTTTCGATGAAATCAAAAGGTTAGCAACTGTATACGAGAAGGGAACTCTTCGACCCAACTGAAGGCATAAGGACGAAAGCATGGCCGTCGGCATCTATAAATAAGACCTAAGGGGTCCTGTTTGAGGGGCGGATTTTTCCTCATTCCATTCTTGTAATTTCTAAAATCAAAGCTTTGTGACCCTAATTGGGTAGAGATTTGGGAAAATTTAATAAAAAGAGAAGTCTATTCAAGGATCAGAGGGAAGTCTCGAATTTTGTACATTTTCTTTACAGTTTACATTAATCTTTGTTGGTTTAATCACAACTTTCAGGTACAGTACCTCCGAAAGGTTCATATCAACAGAAACAATGATATTCTTTCTTGAGCGCTCTTCACAACCCTTCAGAAACTTCTGGTTTGTAACCTAAACCCTTCGGACCTAAAGGATCTTACTAGAGTTGGTATGCCTAAAACCGTCCGGAGTCATAAATCCTGAGGGTTAAACCTTTCACCGAGTATCATAACCTGTCGGATCCCATCCACCTTAACATCACTCCGAATCCCAAACAGCTGCTTGTCCAGCCTTTCGGCAAAGAACCAAGTTAACTCTCTAAGTAAGATAAACTAAGGAAATCTGATCTCGGTCAAGGAAAAAGCTTTCAGGAGGAGTCTTATAAAGGTTTAATCAAATCAGATACCCTTCTATGTTAATTCAATATGACCGGAAAGATGTTAGTCCATGATATGATGGTTTTGATGACAACAACCTTAGAATAGATTATAAAATATAAATACTAACATTACAAGTTTAGATATATATGTATATGCAGGATCTAACCATGTAGGTATCAAGAATGAAGACTGTACAATATAGAGATTCAAGATATAGAGATAAAAGACTCATGAGTATCAAGATTATCAAGAGTTCAAGATTTCAAGGTTAAGTTTGTTTTATTAGGAATATTTGTTAAAACCCGTAGAAAAGCACTGGCATCTTAATATCCAATTTATTTGTGGAATGGAATCCACTTCGAGCCCGTTAAAGGGATGGAACCCTAAGTAGGATGGAACCTACGAAAATCTAGTGGGACATTGTTTTGTATCCAGTAAGCTTAATTCAAATGATTATTTCAAAATTATCTTGTTTTCAAAATGATTTCAAAACTTTCCTTTTAAAAAGATTCAAAACCCTCGATTCCGTTTTTAAAATAATTTTAGCCTCAAAACATCTTTATTTTCAGAGTCAAAATTTTTCCTGATTTTAAACTATCTTTTCAAATAATATATTTAACTTTTAAATTATTTATACTTTGACTTAAATTATAGTTAAATAATATATATATATTGTTCTTTAATATTTACTTATGAATTTCAACTATATTCAAGTATATTTATAAATTTTTAATATAAGATAAATATTATTTTTATAGAAATTCAAAACATCAAATTTGGCTGAGGGATGTCGACATGCCCATAGGCACCATATCGACATGGTGACAGTTTAATTCAAAATTCAAATTTCAGAAGAAGTGTCTATTCGCCATAACTTTTCATGAATGGTCATGGCTATTGTTCTTCTATAAATAGGGGTCAGTTTCAACGAATTTTATAATACTTTTCTCTGATTTAACTTCTCTTCTTCTTCTCCACTTTCTTATATACAAATTACACCATTACTCTGCCGAAATCAATATCGAATCTAACTAGATAATTTCTGGTTTTGATTCTCTCCACTATCTCTACAAGATCCAAGTGCTAATCTGAGTTATAGACTTTTTGTAATCAATTGAGCGAGAGAAGGCGTGATTGTAGCCCTGGAAATCAATTGGGTGAACTTGTTGCCCCGGAAATCAAGTATCTCTACCCAGAGGATTGTGATTCTGGAGGGTGTACCTCGTAGCCTTGAAACCGAGGGTTGTAATTGTTGAATTGATTTTGAAAGGAAATCCGTACTTAGTTGTGCGGGACTGGATGTAGGGTAACTCCGAACCAGTATAAAATCTGGTGTGTTCTTTCCTTTACTGCTTTTACTTTATATTTGCATCTGTGTTTGACTCTGTGTTCATATCTGTGTCTGATTAGTGCATACATTATTAACAAATTAAGATAAACTCAAAAAGATTAACAAATTTCTTAAAACACTATTCACCCCCCTCTAGTGTTAATTCTAGCCTTAAGATCCTTAATCCGCATTTCTCACATTTGGTATCAGAGCTTTGTTTTCAAAAGTTTCATAATCTGAATTTTGAAAAGTTTTAGAATGGCTATTTTTGAAAAATCTGTTAAAACTAGTTTAGAATTGTTTAAATCATCATTGTTCCATGAGTCAGCATATGAATGTTATTCAAATTCTAGTTGTCTACCCAAATTTTATAATGTGCAGGAAAGATGCTTTATGGGTATTAAGGAATCAATCCACAATGGACAATCTGTGCAGATCAAAAGGAATAAGAGGATACTTGATAGTGGATGCTCTAGACACATGGCTGGTAATCCGGATATGCTGAATAATATTATATACAAAGACGGAGGACTGGTTAACTTTGGAGACAACTCGAAAGGATACGTGATTAGCATCGGCAATGTCGGTAACTCTGAAACTACTATTATTACTAATGTTTTGCTAGTTAAGAATCTGAAACACAATCTGCTAAGTATAAATCAACTATGTGATAAAGGATATAAAATTAAATTTAAAAAAGATAAATGTCATATTGAAGATAATAACTCAACCATAATATTTGAGGGAACTAGGAAAAAGAATATTTATATTCTTAGTATGAAAGTTTCAAATGATAACCTATGTCTTCTGGCAAATACAAGTGACCCTTGGATTTGGCATAAGAGATTTGGACATTTGAATTTCAAACTCTTATCTAGACTGTCAAAACATGATCTAGTAAGAGGTCTCCCTAAAATGAATTTTAAAGTAGATAGTTTATGTGATGCATGTAAATTAGGACAGCTTAGAAAAAGTTCCTTTAAATTAAAAGATATGATTTCAACTTCAAAATCCCTTGAGTTACTTCATCTTGATTTATTTGGTCCATCTCAAATTCAGTCAATAAATCATAGTAAATATGTTTTTGTAATTGTAGATGATTATTCTAGATTTACATGGACAATATTTTTGAAACATAAAAGTGATACTTTTGAATGTTTTAAGAACTTTACAAAAAGGATTCAAAATCAATTATCTTTAAAAATTATAACTATTCGTAGTGATCACGGTGGTGAATTTGAAAATGAAAAGTTTAAGGAATTCTGCAATAAGAAGGGAATAACTCACAATTTCTCATTCCCAAGAACTCCACAACAAAACGGAGTAGTTGAACGTAAAAATAGAACGATACAAGAGTGTGCGAGAACTATGCTTTCAGATAGTAATTTACCAAAACACTTTTGGGCAGAAGCTGTTGCTACCGCCTGTTATATTTTGAATAGAATTTTAATTAGACCTTTAACTGATAAGACACCTTATGAACTTCTTCATGGAAAGAAACCTAAGGTATCATACTTTATAATTTTTGGAAGTAAATGCTTTATTTTAAATACAAAAGATAATTTGGATAAATTTGATCCTAAATCCGACAAAGGAATCTTTATCGGATATTCTAATAGAAGTAAAGCGTATAGAGTTTTTAATTTAAGATCTAACACCATCGAAAAAACAATGCATGTTTCGTTTGATGAAAATTATTTTGAAATTACAAATGATGAAGAAGATTTAATTACTCAAAATCAGGAATCAACCGAAATTAATAATGAAATTAATTATCCTAATAAAAGGATTAAACTTTTAAAAGATCATCCTATTGAAAATATAATAGGAGATATGCAATCTATTGTTACAACTAGAAATCAACTAAGTAAAATGAGCAATGTAGCATTTATATCATCTATTGAACCCAAAAATCCTAAAGAAGCATCAACTGATGATTCATGGATTTTGGCTATGCAAGAAGAATTAAATCAATTCACTAGAAATGAAGTTTGGGAACTTGTTCCTAGACCTGAAGATAAAACTATAATTGGAACTAAATGGGTTTATAAAAATAAAATGAATGAACAAGGTGAGGTCGTTAGAAATAAAGCACGATTAGTCGCCTAAGGTTATTGTCAAGAAGATTGTGACGAAACCTTTGCTCCTGTAGCAAGATTAGAAGCCATTAGGATTCTACTTGCTTTCGCAAATCATAATTTCAAATTATTTCAAATGGATGTTAAAAGTGCTTTTTTAAATGGATTTGTAAAATAAGAAGTATATGTTGAACAACCACCACTTTTTGAAGATGAAAATTTACCAAACCATGTGTACAAACTTAAGAAAGCTTTATATAGTCTAAAACAAGCTCCTAGAGCCTGGTATGATAGACTAAGATCTTATTTATTATAATCAAATTTTGAAATTGGTAAAATAGATAATACTCTTTTTATTAAAAGAAATAAAAATGATATCCAACTAGTTCAAGTATACGTAGATGATATCATTTTTGGTTCAACTAACTTCGAAATGAATAAAGAATTTTCTCAAATAATGACAAAAGAGTTTGAGATGAGTCATATGGGTGAATTAAACTTATTTCTAGGATTGCAAATAAAACAGTTAGATAATGGTATTTTTATTAGTCAAGAAAAATATGCTAAAGAACTAGTTAATAAATTTGGTTTGACTACTGCGAGTGGAAAACCTACTCCCATGGTAACCAATGAATATCTAAGTAAAGAAGATTTCTCGAAAGATGTAGATCAAAAGTTGTATAGAGGAATGATCGGATCATTGCTCTATATCAATGCTAGTAGACCTGATATCATGCATAGTGTATGTCTCTGTGCAAGATATCAATCTCATCCTAAAGAAACTCACTTAAAAGCTGTAAAACGTATCATAAGATATATTAAACACACCTCTGATTATGGCTTATTTTATCCTAAAAATGATTCATTTTATTTAATATCATACTGTGATGCTGACTATGTTGGATGTAAATCAGACCGAAAAAGTACAAGTGGAACTTGTCACTTTTTGGGACATTCTCTGGTTTCCTGGTTTAGTAAAAAGCAAAATACAGTTTCTCTATCAACAACTGAAGCAGAGTATATTTCTGCTGCTTTGGCTTGTTCTCAAGTAATATATATGCAACAAACCTTAAGAGATTTTGGATTAAATATCTCAAAATCGCCAATTTATTGTGATAATACTAGCGCAATAAATTTATCTAAAAATCCTACTCATCATGCTCGAACTAAACATATTGATATTCGACATCATTTTCTTAGAGATAATATAACTAAAGAAGTAATTACTCTCGAATATATAAACTCTGAGAATCAAACTGCTGATATCTTAACAAAACCATTAAATGAATCTATATTTACTAAATTAAGAAGAGAATTAGGTATTTGTTCTATAACTAAAATATAAAATATAAATAACAAGTATAATTAATAATTAATATTAAAATAAATCATAGAGTTAAAATATAAGGACCATGTCGACATCCCCTAGGAAGACATGTCGACATGTAACGTTTTTTTTTAATTTTCCCACCAAATTTCAAAAATTTAGTTAAATATTCTTCTATATTTCGAATTCTTATTCATTCTCTCTGTTTTCTCTTCATTTTCTATTCTGAAATATATAAAATAATGGCAACTTCCTCTAAATCAAACATAAAATCAACTTTCTCATTCCCCTCTCCTACATGTGGTCCATTCCAATGCACTACTCTCGCACGTGTAACTAAATTGGAGGAGTCTATGAAGGATACTCTTCAGATGTTGACTGAAATTCAAGTGACTCAACTTCGTATGGCGAAAGAGCAAGAGAGGCAAGGCAAGATTCTTAGGAATTTACAAAAATTCCTAATGGATAACCAGACCAACCCTATCTTGATCGATAAAGACTCTTCACTCAATCAAGAACATGAGGTCAGCGCCGAAGAAGAAGAAGATCCAATGGAAGAAGCACACGAGGAGGATGATGACCAAGTAGTATGCGTTGGAGAAGTGTGTTTCGACAAAAATGGGAATCTTGTCGAACAACGTGGAAATTTCTGTTTCCACTATCCAAACCGTTCAATTCATAAATCTCCTATGTTCAGAAATGCACATTAGTTTCTTCTCTTTCTTTCCGTTGTTATTTGTGTTTTTATGTTTTTCAAACGCAAATGTAAATACAACCATACTCGTAATAAATAAACTCGTGTTCTTATATGTGTTAGTATTATTGTGAATTCTTAGTTAGGATAGTTAATAGTTTAGGATTATATTTTAGTATTTTTTTTGAAGTGGTACTTTATATACAACAAACCACTGTGATAACATATCACATGTCAATAAACGTTCGAATAACGCTACGCAAGTTTCGAACTTGTAACCTCTCGCACCAAAGCCGAATCACTTAACCACTGGGACAATGGTGCTTATCATTTATGATAACACTATCATTATAATCACACGTCATAGAGTGATAAGTTTTAGGGGGAGTTATATAGTTTGGAGTTATCTAGTTTATAGTAAGTTTTTGTTGATGACAAAGGGGGAGAAATATAAAATAGGGTAGTTAGGCATAGATTAAAGGGGGAGTTGTTAGTTTTAGGGGGAGTTATTAGGATAGAAAGAATATTTTATAAACAAAGGTTGTCATCATCAAAAAGGGGGAGATTGTTAGTCCATGATATGATGGTTTTGATGACAACAACCTTAGAATAGATTATAAAATATAAATACTAACATTACAAGTTTAGATATATATATATATGCAGGATCTAACCATGTAGGTATCAAGAATGAAGACTGTACAGTATAGAGTTTCAAGATATAGAGATAGAAGACTCATGAGTATCAAGATTATCAAGAGTTCAATATTTCAAGGTTAAGTTTGTTTTATTAGGAATATTTGTTAAAACCCGTAGAAAAGCACTGGCATCTTAATATCCAATTTATTCGTGGAATGGAATCCACTTCGAGCCCGGTAAAAGGATGGAACCCTAAGTAGGATGGAACCTACGAAAATCTAGTGGGACATTGTTTTGTATCCACTAAGCTTAATTCAAATGATTTTTTCAAAATTATCTTGTTTTCGAAATGAATTCAAAACTTTCCTTTTAAAAAGATTCAAAACCCTCGATTCCGTTTTTAAAATAATTTTAGCCTCAAAACATCTTTATTTTCAGAGTCAAAATTTTTCCTGATTTTAAACTATCTTTTCAAATAATATATTTAACTTTTAAATTATTTATACTTTGATTTAAATTATAGTTAAATAATATATATATATATATTGTTCTTTAATATTTACTTATGAATTTCAACTATATTCAAGTATATTTATAAAGTTTTAATATAAGATAAATATTATTTTTATAGAAATTCAAAACATCAAATTTGGCTGAGGGATGTCGACATGCCCATAGGCACCATGTCGACATGGTGACAGTTTAATTCAAAGTTCAAATTTCAAAAGAAGTGTCTATTCGCCATAACTTTTCATGAATGGTCATGGCTGTTGTTCTTCTATAAATAGGGGTCAGTTTCAACGAATTTTATAATACTTTTCTCTGATTTAACTTCTCTTCTTCTTCTCCACTTTCTTATTTACAAATTACACCATTACTCTGCCGAAATCAATATCGAATCTAACTAGATAATTTCTGGTTTTGATTCTCTCCACTATCTCTACAAGATCCAAGTGCTAATCTGAGTTATAAACTTTTTGTAATCAATTAAGCGAGAGAAGGTGTGATTGTAGCCCTGGAAATCAATTGGGTGAACTTGTTGCCCCGGAAATCAAGTATCTCTACCCAGAGGATTGTGATTCTGGAGGGTGTACCTCGTAGCCTTGAAACCGAGGGTTGTAATTGTTGAATTGATTTTGAAAGGAAATCCATACTTAGTTGTGCGGGACTGGATGTAGGGTAACTCCGAACCAGTATAAAATCCGGTGTGTTCTTTCCTTTACTGCTTTTACTTTATATTTGCATCTATGTTTGATTCTGTGTTCATATCTATGTCTGATTAGTGCATACATTGTTAACAAATTAAGATAAACTCAAAAGGATTAACAAATTTCTTAAAACACTATTCATCCCCCATCTAGTGTTAATTCTAGCCTTAAGATCCTTAATCCGCATTTCTCACAAAAGACTTTTCTCCTTCCAAATCTAGTATCTAAGTCTTCTTGACCCCACCAAAAGGTCAGGTTTTAAGTTTAATCCCAAGTAAAGAAGTAAAGAAAGTTCTACATACCATTAACCTTTCGGCATAGCTCGGACTAATCATGTCATTCAGAATAGCTCTAAATTATCAGTTGAATATTCGTCAATCCCTTTAGAGATTTCATCTTCCACCTTTTTCCAATAACTTCTTCTGCTTGGATCCTATGGAGCGTTGACCATAAATTTGGTTAACAGATTTTTTTGAGTTTGTATGAGATGGAATTGCACTCTAAGTCTCTTTAGTTTGTCATTTACCTTTGACCATTGTGTAGTTCAATTAACCATATATTTCACATAGAAAATGCTACTTTCATAGGAAAAGATTTTAAAAGTTTGACAAGCCATAAATCAATAAATGTGTTTTTTGTTAAGCGAAAGAAGAATTCTGAATAGGGTGATTTAAATGATGCAAGTTCGTGAAAGAGAAATGTTTTTTTTTTGTGTTAGAAAAGAGATATGGAAAATGGATTTGTAAAAGGGGTATTGAAAAGGATATCAGAAGGGATATTGTAAACATCGAAGAAAATTAGGTAGTGTTTGGTTTGTTGTTTTTAGTTTTAGGTTTTCATCCATACAAAAATGCACATGATCCATGTATATTGCTGAAAACGACCGATTTAGAAAACGAAGTTAACATACAAAACAGAAAACAATTTTTTTTTATTTTCCGTGTTTTGAGAAATAACACAAGTACGTGAAACAATCTATTCTTCTGTCGTCTCTCTATCCCTTTTGTCCTCCCATCCGTCTTCCTTTTACCCCCTCCATCGTCCCTACATTTTTCTCATTTTTGACATACATATTGAAAACCGAAAACACAAAATTCGTTTTTAAACCAAACACTACCTTAGTCATTGACGTCGAACGTATTAGATGAGTCTGACATTAAACGCAAGCTGGGTATGAAGGGTGTTTACTCAGTTTGGACGTCGGACGGATCGAATGTCAAAACCGAGTCAAAGTTTAATACAATCGCACCTAAATCTTTGTATCATACCCAGTTTGTCAAAATTCAGTTTGTATATAAAATACTTTCTTTTTCACCATCGTTTAGAAGTTACAGATTAAACCATTTAAAATTGCTTCAAAAGAGGCTTTAATCAATTGATTAAAAATAAAAACATAAGGTTGTGATATATCTCGAGCGGTTGGTCAAATTTGAGTTTATGTTAATCTTTTTAAAATTTTCCCAAATTGCGCATCATCAATTACTATTTCCAGTACAGCATCAGACCAAAGGTTCATATGTAGAAAATGCAAATTGCTGACATCTCTACTTCATTAATCTCTTTTCTTCCCTTCCCCTCTCACCAATCAAATACAATCACTATGTTTATAACTTGTCGTTTCCAATTCAACATAATTTGCTCGAAATCATAAATAAAAACTTTATCAGAAAGCGAAATACTTTCATCAACAGCAAAAAAATGTTGGATCTAAATGACTCACCAAGTCAAACCGAGGACAAAGAAGCAGAAGATAATGGGCATGAAAACTCAAGCTCGTCCGAAATCATTACAAGCAGTAGCCAAGATAAGATCTTTACGCTTCCGAACGGTAACCATGATGATTTTATAACGACCCAACAATTTTTCCCTGTGCATTCTACCGCTGAGGTGTCGCCACGTGGACCCTTCCCTCAAGCTCAATGGGTTGGCTTACAGTTTCGGCAGTCGTCGGAGATCGCCGGAAAATCTCCGGCGTCGGCGGTGATCAAGAAGAGCAGACGAGGTCCTCGTTCTAGAAGCTCCCAGTACCGTGGAGTTACTTTTTATAGGAGGACTGGTAGATGGGAATCGCATATTTGGTTTGTCTTCTTCTTTGTTTTTTTTTTTCTTTTTCCTTTTTCTAAACAAATCCAACAACAATTTGATTCTTACGTCGCTCACGCACACAGGGATTGCGGAAAGCAGGTTTATTTGGGTATGTATCAAGAGAAAAATAATAGTAATCTTTAGTTGAAATTCCTTTTCTTTCGATCAACTATATGTAATATGGCAAATATTGTAGGTGGATTTGATACAGCACATGCTGCAGCAAGGTGAGTCATAACAATAAAATACACAATTATTCGATAATTACTCAGTTGCTTGGATTGCACTACAGAGCTTATGATAGAGCAGCAATTAAGTTTCGCGGAGTTGAAGCTGATATAAATTTTACTCTTGAAGATTATCATGATGATTTGAAACAAGTGAGCTTGTACATTGTTAATTACTTTTCTTCTTCTTTACATTGTCAAGAAAGAATGTAAAGATGAACATGTACTGTTGTTGAATAGATGAGCAATCTCTCAAAGGAGGAATTTGTGCATGTTCTTCGTAGACAAAGCACTGTGTTTCCAAGAGGAAGTTCAAAATATAGAGGGGTAACATTGCATAAGTGTGGAAGATGGGAGGCAAGAATGGGTCAATTTTTGGGAAGAAAGTAATACTTCTTGAGCTTGTATTTTTTTTTATACCTCTTTCTTTAAGATTGACATGTAAATTTAAATGTTGGAATGTATTAGTAGGTATGTATATTTGGGTCTCTTCGACACTGAAGAGGAAGCTGCAAGGTAAGCTAATCACATTGAGTCGGTAAAGTCTTATGTGTATACTAGTGTGTAGATCACTAATACGATGTGTTTATTGTACAGAGCTTATGATAAAGCTGCTATAAAATGTAGTGGAAAAGATGCAGTCACCAACTTTGATCCAAGCATTTATGCAGATGAATTTAATTTGAATGGTGAGTTCATTGTAGCTCAATGTTGATTTATGAGCTCAAAATAATCATCAATTTTTTTTTGCAGATTGTAACAGCAATGATCATAACCTAGATCTTAGTCTAGGAAGCTCAGGATCAAATAGAAATAATCTTGATCAAAACGAGGAAGAATGCTCAGTGGGAATGGATCAAAGAGTCCCTATGATTTACGAGTCAGACTGGAGAAACCAAAGCATGCACAAAATGGTACACTAACTTTGATCATATTCCTCTTTGTTTTCATACAAACTTTGATCTTCAAATACTGTCTAAACTTACAAATGCGATCTTTTGATTTTCAAGTTTGATGACAAGCTGGAGTTGCCTGCACAAGTAAGCAGGATGAACTTTCCTTATGCACGAGGATTACACTTTCACGATTCGGTTGTTCGATTTCCACCTAATGGGATCAATGGATATACCCGGAATGAGTTCAACCCTTTCAGATATCACAATGTGAGTTATTCCATTGCCTTGTTATTTTATACAATAAGCTCCCCTAGTAACGAGTTCTAATGTATATGTCACTATTACATGTTTAAGATTATGGGCTTTAACTATTAGAAGTAACACAATCCAAAGTAAGTTGGCATTTGAATTCAAAGTTATAAAGTTTAATCAGAGGGCTTTGTTTAATGTCATGAAACACTTGACCATTAAACTTTTTTGTAGTCCTTACTGAAGATCTTAATGCTAATCACAATACGAAAACACTGAAAATATGTGTACAATTCTGAATTAAAATAAATCACACTTGCAACTAATCTGCATTTAGTGTTCAGACTTCATATTTGAAACGAATCACATAGGCTCGTTTAACAGCTATGTGTCATAAAGTATCAATACTATAATCATGAAAAGTTTGGTTTTTTTTAATAATTAATGGTCTAGGTTTTACGTTACTCCTGTGCATTACAACACCAGTGTCGCTCGACAATGTTGACATTTGAAAATAAGATATATTTCTGTTCTTAATATCGTTGTTAGTTGTGTAATACTATACTGAACAATGTGATAGGCAATGCAGCAGCTTCCAAGTAGCAGCACTGCAGCAATGAGTAATAGAACTCTTGATCTTTCAATGGGGGGCGAGCAACATGGATCAAGCAATGGCGCACAGTTTGCAGCAGCATCATCAGGATTCTCAACACCAAGTTGGCTACAAAATAGCACACGTAATTAATTCAGCACTCACAACTTTTTCAGGGCCAAGGTTATTATTTTTATCACATCAACCTAACAATTCTCACCGAACCCATATTTATGAACTCTATCATCATATTCATCATCTTCATTATGATCATTTATTATGTATATTGTGTGGGGGACATTTTAATCCTTTAAATGGGTTAACTAGAGGTTTAGATGTGTTTCAAGCATGTATATTGTATTTTGATGTTCTGATATCAATGTTTTGGGGGTTTCAGAGCAACAGCAAATTCAGTTACCTTTTGAGTTTGATATTTCACTCTTCATTTTGTTTGATATCTCTACTTTCACTTCTCTTTTTTTGAAAAAAAGGCTGTTCTTCAAATGAAGTCCAGATAATTTCATGCAGAGTAGTATATTAGAAGTCCTCACTTTAGAGACCATACACAATTGCTAACATAGAAGTAGTGCTTTATTTGAAGTAATATAGATGCAAATTTTGTTATTCAAGAAATCTAGTCTATTATAGCTTCCACAATCAGTGACTGACTCTTGGCTCTGGTATTTTTTAAGAGCAGTTTTTATGACAGGATGCAAAGTATTATATTTAGATTACAAAAAACATAAATACATATAAATATCGCTACTCATAACATGGAGATAATTGGAAATTCTGTATAAGGAAAAAATACATCTTATTTAATCAAACCAAACCTAGTACTTGAACATAAAGTAGATATGCATATAGTAAGTTGACAGTCCAAAAGTTTGTTACTACAGATTTTCTGTTCGTTTCTTGGCTCTTTAATGTTTGTTCAGGTTGCCTTTGTTTATCTATTTCAATCGTTATCTTTTATTTTATTGTTTCTGTTACAACAAATTATGGTTTTGATGATTTTTTTTTGGGTCTTCTTTTTTAATAATTTGTCGCGGTACATTAATTATTCAAGCAGAGAACTTGTTTTGATGCCTTAGAGTTTAAATCCATGACCACTAGAACCTCTACCAAGAGCGTCACATCGTTTACCACTTAAGCTAGCAATCCTTGATTTATTTGCTTTATTTTTATGTTTTTTATTTTTCTTTGATGAAAATAAAAGCTCACATTAGGAAATATATAAATAAGTTCATGTATAATAAATATAAAGAGATTATTATTTACGTTAATCATTTTTTTTTCTTGAATAACTAAGTACTCTATAGAAATATGCTAAAAGTTCTATAAGAGCTAGGATTTTAATTAATATACGTGTTTAATCGTCATGTGTGTTGCGACGTCCAAAATACTATTATCATGTAGTTGGCTTAAATATGACAAGTGATATGGACGCGATGAAAATAAAAATCTCACATTGGCAAATATATAAATAAAATTCTGTCTTTAATAATAGCTGTAATATCTTTGGTGTTATACTTTTTTGATATCAACGTGAACTATCAAAACACGCTTTTAATACCAAATCTTAATATCACTTGAAAATATGATTTTAACAATTAAAGTTTTTTCAACAAATTCAAAACGTCTATCTACAAATAATATTAAATCTTAATATTACTTAAAAGTTGGATCTAACAGATAAATTAATAATATAAATAAAAATTCAAACTTAAAAATATATTAGATGTTGCAACTTAGAAATAAAATTTAAATTAATAACAAATGATTTCAACGCAAAATTATGGTTAAATATTTTATAAATCATTTTCTATTGTATGTGCTAAACATATACAATTTGCATAAAAACAATTCACGAGCGAAGCGCATCCACGTGCCGTAACGCTTGTAAATAGAAAATGAATACTATTTACATTGACCAATTGGTTTTGTCAATAAACAAGCAATTCTCTAAAAATATGCTAACATTCTTATTTAGTCAATTTACCTATTTAATATTTTCAAATTAATTTTAGAAAAGGTTGATTTGTATCTTAATTCAAATTGAAAGTTAGGATTTATTGCATAAATGATTTACTAATTATCATATTGTTATAATATAAAATTTGGTATAATTCTACCATTTTATTTTAATTTTATTAATATCGAACCGGTAATTAAATTGCTTAAACAATAGTTTTCATTTAGTTTCACTGTAACTATATATAGTTTGATATGTACAAAGTTACTTTTTAATGATTTTTGAGCTAATGTAGCTATTCAAAAGTCGAGTATAAATTAGATAATTATATTATCCGTTTATTCTGTGAATAATATCACAAATAAAAATCAAAAGAAAATATCAAATAATTATTTGTAACTATAATTAAGTAATAATTTGGAAACAAGTTCACACTCTCTAACAATGACATCCTTTCCTAATCAAAAATAAACCCCAAATCAAAACCATAATTATTTCAACAGTGGACGTATTTGCACATTAAAATGTCTTATAAGGTAAACTCCTTATTTCGCCTTTATTTATGGATTAAATTCCATAATTGTTCTTAACCCATTTTATTAGATTTACCATTGATTACTAAATTTATTTGTAAAGTCTTCCTTTTAAATTGTCGATTTCTTTATTTAATGCCTTATTTATTGCATACGTTACAAATTTTTAATTATAATTGGTCAGTTTCAAAATTTAAAACAATAAGTTATTATTACATTTATATCTAATATTAAATTGTAAGTAATTAGTTTCATATGTATTCAAATAGTTTGTTCTTTTCTTATTCCGGGTGATATATTATTTTAATGTGTCAAAAACTGCAATTTCTATACAGGTCCTAAACCAATACAACAAATTTTCATAATAGCTAATATCATCAACAAATTAGCTACGCTATATAGACTTGTATATGTTAAAAACGGAATCCAAAATGTACAACTCATTTTACGTTAATATAGGAGAACCACGGTCTCTCTTTCCAAAGAAGCAAATTTACAATTCCAATCTTCTATATTCCATAACTTTTTGAAAGTATAGCTTTGAAATGACAAAGAAATTATATTTATTTCAATTGTCGAAAAAGCGGTGTAAACTACTGATAAGGGAAAAAAAATCCCTTTTGCCCCACTTTGCACATCCATTTTTATTTTCTTTATTTTGGAATTCTTTGTCATTGCAATCACCATTTGAATCAAATGAAATACAAATTATTCATATTGTAAATAACAATGAATCCAATTCTACTATATTAAAATAAAATAACTAGAATTCCAACAAATTTCAGAAATCAAATATTATGGAAAATTTTGGGTTTTAAATTGATAAATTTTCACACATAAAATTTTCCAAGGCACAATACAAATCCAAAAACAAACTACACAAATAACTATTATGGCAAAAAATGAAATTTTTACTCACAGGAATCCCCACTGAAATCTTCTTAGATTTGCTTCTGTGTTGTTGTCCATCTCTTTCTCTGATTTATCTTCTTTTTATTGTATAATGTATAACAAATTTGCTTGTGCGCATTAGATTTAAAACTATAGATTAGGGAACTTTAATATATATATATATATATATATATATATATATATATATATATATATATATATATGTACCATTTTATTTAGCTTGATTCCTTCAATCCTTCTTGTAGTCCCTGAATGTATATATTTATTATTGAATTCGAGTTTAAGAAATTTCTATGGAAGAAGAGAAATGGACAGAATCTCGTTACCAGGTTTATATTTGTGAAGAAAAATGAAGAAGCTAGCGTTTTATTTATAGTTGCTCGGACGCATCGGGATCGTCAGATTCAAAACCTTTTAAAAGTTTTCAATCTAGGACATTCAGGCCAAAGAAAACCCTAGTCGTCATCATTCGACCATTCGACTGGAAGCTATGAGCGGCCGACCAATCCATAAAGAGGGTCGATCTGGTCCTAGCCAAAAAACATTAATGTTTACTTATTTTTGTTATTCTAATTCATTTGAATTACTTTCAATTCAAAGTCTTCAAACATCGATAACTTCTTCGTTTAAACTTCGATCGTGAAGTTCTATACATGGAAATTGATCAGAAGATTGCCACGAATGCGATAGTGCAAGTTTTGTAGCCATGATGTTTGCTCAATTTCTATTTTTAGTTTTATTATTAATTTGTTAATTCCTCTTAATTAATTTCTTGTTAATTTTGCGGGGTATTACAATCAACGTAGTTGGAATATGGTGAGCTACGTTGATAGAACAACATCGTAAATTTCGATTGTTGAAATTTATATTATATATTCATCATTTAATGTACTTAGTTTAATTTAGATTTTATTCACAAAATTATTGTTTGATAAGATTTTGAGTTTTCATATATTTATGTTGAAATGACAATTATAAATAATGATTTAGAATATGTTATTTGCGCTTAATAACCAAAGTGTCTCGAAGTCAATGAGAGCGATTATGAATTTGTGGGTTATGGGAAGGGAACCAAGAACTGATATGAAAGTGTCGTTCAACAAACATCGGAGTTGAGCAAATATTTCGATAGAAAAATCAAATATTTTGAATTTCAGTTAAAACCAAAGGAAGCACGTGTCTATAAAAAAGCACTATAAAGGCAATAAAATATTTTAAAACTAAAAGTAAACAACAAACTTATGGTTGTGAACGCCGTACCATGTTAAATTCATTTTAGTTTGGTTGCTTGATTCTCGATATTGGATTTGAAATTGACATCTTTTATAATCAGCATAGAAGGATGTTGGGATTGTCCCAAAATGATATTCACAAACACCATATTAAAATATTTAATATAGAGCATGTGTAACGACCCACCTTTTTGACCATCGAAAGTCGACACCGAACACTACCACCGTGTTCCAATGTCGCACATCCAATCGACAAAAGGGTAGATTGTTAGGGTAAAATAAAAAGAAAGAACAGTGAACAGAGAAAATAGAATCTCACAACGGAATCGACAATATATAATATAACAAGAACAGTAGAAACTGTCACTTCAAAAATAAAGAGTATATCAGAGTCAAAAACAAACCTTATCAGCTGGATAGTTATAAAATCCCGACCTTACAAATGCCGACAGGTATACTATATAATACAGTGGAAAATAAAATACTACGACAGGTGAATCTTCAGCTCCCCTCCACGATCTCCATAACTTCAAAGACAACCTGGAAAAATAATCGGTCTGACCCGAGCATTATAATGAAATAACATCCAGATCAGTTTGGAAATACCAGCGTAAGATAACTCGAATAATGAAGATCATATAAAAGTTCTTGAGACACGCCGCTAATGCGGAACAAGCTTTTACCTCACACGAATAACATCCATACAGGCAAGAGCAGAAACATACATCATGGAACAAATCCAAATAAGAGTGGGCATATGTAATATTAAAATCAGACTTGGAAGAATGAAAATAATTCGAGCAAAATCCAAACTAGACAGAGTGGATAAAACAAGACAACTGTCCAAACTTGGTATGATGGACAAAACAAGATAACTGTCCAAATAATAAAATGGACAAATTAAAATAACAGTCCAACTTGATAGAATGGACTAAATAAGGTAACAGTCCAACCTGATAGAATGGACTAAACAAATACTTAAATGTCGTGATGAGAAGTTGACTCTACTCGTGGCAATTTAAAGCTAAACAGATTCAAGATTTCGAATCAAATAAGGAAATGAATTTTTCCAACAAATGACTAGGAAGTTGCACCCCACTTGAAGTATACCTCTAGTAATATAATTCTGTGAAGCTCATTTACTATGTGACACTTCTTAGACAATACCAAGCTGGACCCCGCCAGACCTTGCCGAGTATCTGAATATTTCCACATCTAAGTGCACAACCTAATCCAAACTAGATGGGATGTGAAAATACCCTAATGGGAGCAACCCACATGGCTTGGCTTCCTCTTGCGCTTTTGGTTTAGTCATTTCTGACAAAGGATAGCAACGCTCAACGGAGCAATAAATCGTCTTAGAATGACGATAATAAATTAGCTGAAGTAACCGATAGTTGAGATATCAACTATCGAGGATATAAAACGATCGTATATGAAAATTAAGTCTGGTATACTTATCATCACTCATTGAATTCAAACTTGTACTAATTTTTGGTTAACAATAATTCCGGACAAGTCAAGGTAGTGTTACCTTAAAGTCATGTCACACGATTATTCTTGTCTTTTGAAATATCGACAAATCAACTTCTTCGATGTTTAGTGCTAATTATACGAATAAATCATTTCCATATAAGTGATTCGCTATACAGAAATAATTCATTTCCATAAACAAATCAACCTTTTTCTTTTTAAAATCGAACTGAACTTGTGCTTGATTTCCATATTGGTAAAATACTTTTAGAATTAGTTCCTGATTGTTAAAACGTTAAGATAATAATTTTACCAAGTGCGCGACCTCGAAGGCCTAAACCAACATCAGACTGAATACCCAGAAGATTATCTAACCTAACATCCTAATAATCGAGTTCCAATTCCTTTTTATAACTTTAAACCAATATTAAATATCCCAAAAGATAGTTAATCGCGTTTAAAATCTATTTTAAATAAACAAATCCATTATCTTTAATAAAATAGATAATTATTTCCAAACACTTTAATAGCATTGGTAAATTAACTTTAAATCTATTGACTAAAGCAAGTTTACCATATTAGTTAATTACTTAAATCACTTTTATTAAATCAGTTAATTAACTTTAAATATCATTAATTAAAAAGATTTATTAAATTCAAATAATCATTAGTTAAAAATGAATAAGTCATCTCAAACATCATTTATTATAATGATAAGTATGTTTTTTTAAAAACCATTAATTAAAAAATTAATCTAGTTCAAATAAGCATAAATTAATTGAATTGATTAAATTCAAACTCCATTAGCTAAAACAATTAATTAAAACATCATTTGTTAAAATAATTTATTTAATTATAAAACATCATTAAATAAATTATTTAACTAAATTCCAAATATCATTAGTTAAGACATTTAATTAAGTTTTAAACAATCATTAATTAAAATGATTAACTAAATTCAAATATCATTATTCAAAACAATTAATTAAATTTAAAAAAATCATTAATTAATTAAATTAAATTAATTAATGAATTAAAATCCATTATTATTAACTAAAATAATTAATTAATTAAACTCAAATAATCATTAGTTAAAAGAAAGTATAAACATCATTAGCAAAAATGATTAATTTAAATCTAAAGATAAACCAATTTTAAAACATTATTTATTAAATTGGTTAATCAATCTCAAACTCATTACTTAAAATGATTAATTAATTTAAATTATCATTAATCAAAATGATTTATAAATTTTCAATATTCTTTATAGCGGAAACACAAGCTCAAGTTCATATAACCGGGTTTTGGGATGAAATTTAATAAATGACGATATAGCGCAATCGCTATAATGACAATTTACAATTTAAATGGAATATCAGGATTTATTTTCAATTAACCATCAATATAATAGCATAAGGATGTAAATAACTAATTATTGGCGAGAAACCCCTTTTGGGTCTCTCTACAGATTTTTCCTGCAAAACAATGGTTACGGATAATATATAATCATATTGGTTTATAACGATCAAATTAATAAGTCATTCATTTTCCAAATGGATATTCAACCAAACAAGCAATCAACAATTTAATTAACATCCAAACAATCAATAAACATTTATAGCATCATTGATATGATATAATAAAATTAAATGTGAGTTAAACTCACATTGGTTCCAGTTATCGGCGAAGTATTCGGTTTGAACTAAAATTGAATAGACGTTCGGTTTTAGCACAAAATTCAACAAGTTCCAAAACTCCATCAATCCAATTCCATAACGTAGACGTCGACATTACGAACCTAATTCGGCTAACCGGGTTCAATTTGGACCTATCATGGACAAGATATTGGGTTTATAAGATTTAGAAATTAAATAATATAATTAATATTAATTCATCATTAACTTTCTGATTAACCCAACCTAATCTCCTTCGTTACCCAACCCAGCTCGAGAACGTCGCAACCTTTCACCGCACACTGCCACCGCCCTAGACCTTCAACCACCAGTGCCTTCCTGCCGTAGGTAGCCCCTCCTTCCACGACCCCATCGACATCGGCCTTGGCCTCCCCCATCGCCCGTTGACGTCGAACTCGCCCAAAATCGCTGCCGCCTTGTAACTAAGATCCACGGCGACCTAGGCTTCCAACCGCCGATCCACCACCGCCGATGACTGTGCCGCACCTTTTTCATGTTGGGGTCGAGGAGCACTTCGGCCTCTAGCTCTCCGATCAATCACGGCCGTGGGATTTGGCCATTTAAGGTTAGGATTTTATGAGAATGAAGGAAGGCAAGGGTCCTTATATAGGATTTCTAACCGGCACTATTCACTCACTAAAATTTCGAACTCCAAACTAAGCGTGCCGCAAGACGTTCTATATGTTATACCCCTATTCCGAACGCAATGGAACTAGTCTCGAGCCCTAATTTGATCATATACAGAGATAGCTTTTTAAACCCAGTTATTATATTAAATTTCTGATATTTTTTTCAACGCGTTTCGATTTCGCACGACCAAATAATTCGTCTAATCGTCATTAAATTTGGCGGTGTATTATAATTCACTATTACGGATCCAATGAAACTGGTTTCGTAGAAATCCGAGACTGTACCCCGAAAGGCTAATTTCACAGATTAAATATTTAATTATCAATATTTATCCAATCTTTTTTATATTTGTAAATAAATTTACAAATTGAATTTACCAATATTATTTATTAATTAAATGGAGTTAAATAAAGTTATTAAATCCATTTAATTAACATTTAATTCACAATCCAAATATTTAAATATACCCTATATTTGAATTATAAGTTATTAAATTCAAAAATTCAATTATTTAAACATTTAAAATTAATCAATCGTTTAAAATCAAATTACCAGAATTTTGGGTTATTACATTCTCCACCTTAGATGAGTTTCGTCCCCAAAATTCCTAAGGAAGAAAATGCTTGCAAACGCTTAAATTTAAAATTATCAATTTAAAATGAGTTATTAAACCTATTTACCTTTCAAAACAAATTAGCTGGAATAGATTCCAAAATTTCCAAATCTTTTAAATTCGTCCACCTATACGACCTAATTTCTCACATTCATTCATTTATTCATTCCAAGATATAACTCAGAAAATCAAATTTTTAGTTTCTTCAAACATTTTCCAAAATTTTTAAAAATTTTCTAATTCTTAAATTTTCGAAAAGTTTCGCCAGCGTCTCCTTTGCGCGGCTCAATCTGTACAACTACAAATTGCCTCAACGGGCTCCAAACCAGTCAATTAAAACAAAAGCCAAGCGGCCTCCCATATCCGGGGTATAAAATCATCAACCAATTTAAAATTTCTAAATTTATTACATATCTTTTTGCGTTTGATTTATATTTTTAGCAAGCAATTTATTATCTTCTATACAAATGCAGGTGCACAAGAATCAAATAGCAATCTCTTGCATATTTGTACTTATGAAGTGTACAAGAAAATCATGCTGATAAAAACAATGTGATGTAACTCTACATGCAAAAACCAATCTGATATAAATCTACATGAAAGCAACAATCATATATGACCAAATACAGAGAATATTCTATAAATGAATGCTATGCATCCAATAATTTCAAATGATGAATTTAGATTTAAATACCCGAGTTTTTCAATTCAAAAATTTATTTTAAAATTTCTCTGACGAGAGAAATCAAAGATCAAAATCAAAATGACAAGGAGGAGATTCCTCCAAATAAATTATGGTGAAACTCTAGAATCAAAACAATATGGAGCGTCCAGTGGTATTCCGGTTCCTCCAAAAACATCAACTAGAGTGAATAAATATCATTCCTTTCCAAAAATCTTCAATTATTACCTTTTTCAAAATCACCGGGATTTAGGTCCTATTAACAACAATTTTAAAATCCTTTGTCTATAAATTTAAACTTTATAGACAATGGTATATGAAATCACACAGCCAATCAATTCAATTCAATCAAATTTCCTGAGGGAATAAACTAACACACCAGCAGTCAATTAAATTCCATAAGGGAAAACTTATCACCGAACCTTATTTCAAAATGTCATATAACTAACAAACAAATTTTAACTAAGGTTCAAAACGTTCTTAATTGTCAGAAAATATAGATAATTATCCAAGCGTACCGATTTGCTTATTAGCCTTTGGTTATTGGTTAGAAGATTATCCAAACACACTCGAACAAAATGAAAAGTTATACTCTATATTTGATTGGTTTCTTAATTATATTAAAAATTCTCTAATTCACTTATATTTTCACTTAGTATTTTATTCAATACTAAAATTATTTATGAATTATCTTATAATTCTTACCCAAGTTTTAAAATATTCTATAAAGTTATTTCTTTATTAAACATCAAATAATAACTTATTCCACCTTATTTACTTATATAATATTCTTTTATATCTTGAGAATACATACAAATTTTATTTTACCTTTTCAAAGATCTGGATGGAGATCAAATCAAATTATGGTTTCTTAAAACCGAGTCAACCTATTAACCTCTTTAGCTTAGAGTGTTAAAATGAATCATGTTTCATGGGTTGACTCAAAAACTGCAAATAGTTCACGCTATTTAGATGTTTTAAACAAATATATGATTTTAATAAAACAATGTTTATCAAAACTTCCTTATCCAATTTAACCCAATTTACTCGTTTCTAGTTTATCCCTTGTCTTATCTAAGTGAAAATGTCATTTATCAAACAATATCTTATTAGAAATACTTTTTATTTTGAAATCAATTCCCTTTAAGGGAACTTAAAAATTAAATACCCGGTTTTAATTTCAAAAACTCATTTTTGAAAGCATACTGCATATATTTTTATATGAGAAAACTTTGAACAATTTATTTATTAAAACTCACTACGGGTTTATTCGAATTTGAACTCATTTCGATCGCACAATGATTAAGAGAATAATTCACAATGTCCACTTAAGAAAACATCTTATCGTCACTTAGAAGATTATTCAGATTACCACAAAACTAATGAAACAATTTCCTCCTAATTATCCCGAAGAAAAAGCATTCCATTTCAAATTCTACTTCCCAAAATATTTTTACCTTTAAATACTTTCAAAAGTATAGCAATTTCATTTCTAAAAAATTCCTTTGAAATTATTTTCAAAATCTCTGGGATTTAGATTAAAAATCCTTTTTAAACATATTTCACAAACTAAATTCATATAAAATTTCCTTTATATAATAATCATTTCATATTATAATAATCCTTCTTTATTATAATAGAATTATCTCTAATATTTATTCTCTAAATATCTTATCCCACTATTTAAATTATATCAACAACTTTTTATTAAAGTTCAATCCTAAACTCACTATTATTAAATGGTGAGTTTTTAACTTAATCATATTCTTCGAACACCTTATAGTCAAATCATGAAAATTAATTCACAAAGGGTTCGTTTTAAATCGAAGCTAAAAATGCTCCTAGATAAACCGAGCACCATTTAGCAATTAACAAACAACAGTCAATGCTTAGTTAAATTAAGCATAACCGAGCAAACAATAGTGATAATAAATAAATAATATAACATTTAAACTAATACACTTTATAACTATAAAAAGTTTTGAAAATTATACTTATATATATATATATATAATATAATCCTAGGCAAAATATTTAATTTGCCAAAATTTTCAAAAATTTCTGTAACATCCCGCCTTTTTGTACGTTTAAAGCTGACACACATGGCGGCTCAAACCATACAAAAGGACGGATTGTTATTGGGGTGAATAAGAAAAAGCAGAGAAAGAAAAAAACAAATTAGAATCTCGCAGCGGAATGACAAAATATAATAATCAAATAACAGTTCATGAAGCTGTATACAAAACATTTGATTATACTTATACAATACAAAATAAGAGTTACACATATCGGATATAAACAAATAATGCAGTGGAACAGTGTGAATGCAGTGGAATAAATATAGTAAATAATAGTAGTACAAATCTTCGTCTTCGTCCTCCAGAAATAAGGTCTTCAAATCCTGAAATGCTCAGGCTGACCCAAGCGAATTGAAAAGACAAAACACTCGAGTCAGAACTAAAAGATCTTATGTGAGTTAAATCAACCGTAAATAACTATGAGTGTAAACGGCGTCGGAGATGTTTACGGGGTTTGACATCTCTTATCCAGTGTCTAACGTGAGTGCAATAACTTAAGAGAAGTTCGGGATCTACATCTCCTAAGGATCCGTTAAACTATCTACTATGTAGTACAATACGCTATCATAATATGTCTATAGTAAAGTAAAAGTATTAAAATTGTGTTAAGGCGTTACCTATAACACCTTTAACACATTTTATAATGCCAATAGTCTATACAGTTTGTAACTCCCCGTAAACTGGGGCCGCCAGAGGATACCCCATAGGTACGACATAAAACAAACTCGTAGAAGGCGCGCTAGGGTAGGTGACATGGCACAATTAGGCAATGCCAGGGTAGATATACCAATTACACTTTCGGACTGGTGGTAATGCTTAGCAGCTACTACCGCCCACCTCAGAACACACTCCCAAATCAAAAAAAAATCGAGGGTGGCCACCAAAATCGCAAATCAGAATATAGTATCGAAGGAATGTGCCCGATCGGAGGAATGACCTCACTTGGCCCGTCGATTGCTCCTGTTTTAGCCACCTTATGCTAACTCACGGGAGTTAGGTCCACGTATATACCTTATAGGATCATTGCCACCATCCTACTTCATTCTGGAATCTCCACCGCGTACACAGTTGTCAAAGTGGTTTTCGGTATCGACAGAGAGTATGCCCATATCCGATCCCGGTCTCTTTAACAACCAAATGCTTATTTCACACCGGATGGTTCTTTTACATTTCCAAACTCATTTCATAATTGATATCAAAATATCATATTCAATTCAAATCATATCACTTTCGAAATTCATTACTTATTTCCGAAATTATATCACATTGAAATCGTAGTTCGAAATTATATTTCCTTTCAAAAGTCATATTTCCAAAATAGGTTAAACCCTCATTTCAAAATATCATGTTAAACCAAATATGTTATTTAAATCCCAACTTAGGTTATAACATCATTAACCATATTCACTTAAGAATCGAGAATTTGAATATAAACCCATCCATTTTACTTAGTTTGGAATTTAGAAGAAAAATAGTTATAAATAGTTATAAATAGTTAATATAAATTTAAAATAGATTAAATATAATTAAAATAGATTAAATAGCTTTAAAATATATTAATTAGATTTAAAATAAGTTAAAACAGGTTAATTAGTTTAAATAAATTAAATGGTTTAAAATAGGTTAAAATGATTTAATATAATTAATACAGGTTAAAGTAGTTTAATACTTTGAAATCTTAATAATTAGAAATTTTGAAATAGTGTATTTTTAAAACAGTTTATATTAAAACATAAATTTGGAATTTATATCAAATTAAACTATACATTTCATTTCAACACATTTGGACCAGTTTCAATTTCCAAATCAACAAACCAAATTTCAAACCTTCAATTTTTAAGTTTCAATAAGTATTGAATTTCATCCCGTTTTCAATTCATGTTCAAATATCAATTCGAATTACTCCAATTTCAAAATATTTCAAAGTTATATTTCAAACAATTTCAATAGCCCAATTCCGATAGAATTTCATTTATACTTAAAATTTTACTTTAAACTTCTAATTTAATTTCTTAAAGCAATTCCTTTAAATCATTTCACATTTCATCATAAAATTGATTTTTCCAATAATACTTCAATTTACATAAATCAAATTTTATTTCAAGATATCATTTAATTAAGTTCGAAAATTAACGATTTTAAAATCATTTAATTTAACCAATCCGGTGTCCGTATATAATTCTCTACCCTAGGGTCAAGTGATACAGATATTTATCATTTCAATCTGCGATTTTAAAAATTTTGTATTTACGGATATATATCATTTCAATCCGCAATCCTGAAAATATCAAATCCATAAAATCGCTCGAGTCTATCATTTAAACCCATAACGATTTTTCCCCTAATCTATAGATCATTTGGGTATGTATCATTTCAATCCATAGGCAACTTGCAGTTATAACAATATAAATACAACATCCATTCATCCAATACAACAAATCAAACATTCATTACAAACATCATCCAAATCAATCAATAAATATCAATACAGAACTGATTATCAATAACGGGTATTTAACTCGCAATTTATATTCAACAATAAATTAAATAACGATTTAATTCAAATAAATTCAAATAAACTGAGATGATGATTTAAAATACACCAAATAGCCATAATAAATTTCTAATTCACATCATAAATTTAATTTAACAAACATAAGAAATTTTAGAAGTTGTTAGTGGGTTAAAACACTCACCATTGAACTTAAGTTCGAAATAAACCCAAAATTCAAACAGTCTTCGAATTCGTCCAAACAAGCATCAAAGTGTCCGGAATTTTATTATGATCCCAGCGGATCAAACCGCGCGTGAATTGGACCTCGTATGTGAAAGTTATATAGATTAGAACAATTTAAATTTAAACAAATAAATAATAAAAGAAGAAAATAATTGTACACGTATTACCACCATGTCATCGACGCTTATCCCTAACCCTAACCAACGCGAGTCGACAGCCGCCGCCGTTCATTAAGCAATTTCGCCGCTAACCCAAAAGCTTCCACCTCGATCAGACAATATCACCGCGACCACCACTTCCTACCGCACGTTCTGCCTAGACGTCACCCCTCTCGGTCCACCGTCGACGAACGCCACTGCCGCCACTTTGAACATTGATCGACACGAATTCCAGCCATCATCGTCACGAGCGAACCCAGAACCGTGGCCAGCTCGACTAACTCTACACGTTGCCACCACCCGATCGTCATATAATCGACGACCCTCCGCTAAATGGGACGGTGATCAATGGACGGCCATGACTTGATCATCAAATTCTGGACAAACAGGGATTCAAATTGGAAAACAAATTATAGATCTAAGATGCACTCGTCAAGAGCTTCAAATCGATATAGTTTGTGGAGTTTGAAATTTTTTGAAGTTTAATTTTGAATTGAAATTGCAATTGGGGAATTAGGATTTTTATTTGTTTTCCATTAGAAAGAGGAGCTGAGAAAGAGATTTACGTATAGACAAATAGAATAAGAAGGAGCATGGGTTTATAACTGGATATATATAGGTAGGGCTGAAAATTGAAAGAACGGATCAGATTTGATTGAACGATATTGACCCAAAAAGCCCGTTTCGTTCCAGAAACAAAAATGAGTCATCCCATATATCAAAATAGATGTTATTGATGATTTCAAATTCAATGGAACATGTTTCAAGCCCAAATTCCATCGTATGAAGAAGGTATGTTAAAATCAGCTTATTTCAAATTGATTTTAATTAATTTCAATTAAATTGATTTCTGGGCGTTTCGAGCCCGTACGATCAAACGACAAGTCTGATCGCTATGAAACTTTAAATCTTACAATAATTCACCAATATGGATCCGATGAAACTGGTTTCGTCGAAATCCGAGTCAGTGGCCAAAATGGCTATTTTCACATTAATTAAATAAATTAAAAATTAATTAATTAACTCACTTTTTCATTCAAATTTAATAATTTACAAATTCTGTCATTTTAGATTACTTGGACATTTACCATAATTTAAAATAAATTTATATATCAATTCAAAGTTAATAAATTTACCAATTACAGTGTTTAACTTCAATTGTAATTAAATCCAATTACTTATAATTAATTTCAATAAATCGATTTTTATTGAATTTCAATCTTCATACTCAATAAATTATTATTCTATAAGCATAGTCCGTATCTGTTCATTTTTTTTCATTACATTAATTTTCTCCAATTCTCATCATTTATTTGTATTAATGACTATATTTCAATTATTTTGTGATTTTGGCAATTTCACACATTAATTAAGATTTTTAAATCCAATTAATTATTTTATCTTAGTTCCAATCTTTTATTACATCAATTATTTCTTTGTGAATAAAATTAGCATTTCTTATTCATTTTGTTACCTTCACAGTCTCAGTTATTGTCTAAATCTTATTAATGTAATCATTAAAGTTCATTTAATTCTAATTGATTCCCCATTTTAATTTAATAGACCAAATAAACAGGTAACTTATAACAATTGTTACCATAACTTTTATTTACACTTATGAATTCATTATTCATAAACAAATGTTACAATTCTTATATAATACTGATTTTATTCAATTGCCATTAACTATCTATTTTATACAATAATTGAATATTTACATTTGTTTCTTATATTAAATCTTATAACCAAGTATAACATTTACATTATTCCATTTATTTGGAATTACATCAAAATTATTAATTATTAGCTTTAATTATCATTGTTACTCTTCATTTTTTTGTTATTACTTCATTATTAATTTACAAATTTTTATTTCTTTCAGTGTTTAATTACCAAAATCTTATTAAATTAACACATTTAAATTATTGAAAATTACGGGTCGTTACACTCTCTCTCACTCAAAACTTTTCTTCCTCGAAAAGGAAAAGGAAGGAAAAAGAAGAAAATTAAGTAATCAATATATCTTATTCAAAATATTAAATTTATAAACAATTAATTTACAAAATTAAATAATTTAAATAAAATATATCAGTTTATAAACACTTAAATCCTTTTTATACTCAAATTAATAAAGTTTGGAAACATTTTACAGAAATTTTCTAAGTCCAAAATTTACAGAAAATTTCGGCAGATTCTCTTTTGTACGGAGAGGTTTGGGAGAAATAATAATATAAATAAAACAATATATCACATAATTTTCAAAATAATATGTCCCAACAGTGGGAAAACGATATAATATCGCTAGAAAACCGTAATCCGAGAACGTACCTATTTGTCGGGCAAACAACGCTTAATTACGAAACCAAAAGTAGTAGCAATTTCTTCCATAACCTGTATTTCACTTATATAATCCAAACAGAGTTAATAATTATATAAAATGAAATATTTAAATTTGTTTCAACCACTAATAAACAAATCAATGTAACCAACAATCACTTGCAACTACAGTATACAATCATCATATGAAACCAATGTAACCAACCATCCACCCACAGCAAACAAACAAATGGTTTGTCCGGGTTCAGAAATTTTAACCACCTAGAATGACAAATAAACTACTGAGTGCAACATTTACTCAACAGTCTTAGATGAACTCAATAGATTATTCATACATCTTAAACAATTAGAAGTATCATATCGCAAACAACATATAAACCAAAACAAACAATAATTTACAATGTACTTGAGTTATTCTTATTAAATTTCTTTCACAACATTTAAAGTTTTTTTCCTTTTCATTTATACAAGGATTATTTCTTTAACTTACATTTATCTCTTACAAAATTTTATTCCCACTCATTCATTCAGTGTTTATTTCATTTATTTTTCCTTTATTACTTACAAAAATTTCATTTTCATTTATTCATATCATGTCAATTTCTTTTTATTGCACTACATTCATTTTATTATTTACTTTAATTATAAATAGTTTCAATATTAACTTAAGTTCAAAATCCTTTACTTACAGTACTCATTTTCTATTTCATTTAATTAGTAGTATTACAATTTTAACTCAAGTTTATAACTATTTTCATATCAAAATTTTTATTTATAAAAGTAAATTTCATTGAACACTTCTATTACCTAAGTTTTACTTTTATAATTTCCATTACATATTCTTTTAACATTTCAACTTTTTATAATTGGTAAGTTATATATATATGTCTTTAAGAATGCAATTGAAAGTTACACAAGTTTGACTTACTTATTCAAATTAACTTAAGGTTCAATAGGTATCATTTCTTATTTTCGTATTCCTTTCGTTTACAAGTTACAAATTTCAAATTCCTTGTATATTTCAGTTATAACTTAGCATATCATTTCTTATTTTCATTTAGAAGTTTCAATTATTAAATAGTTAAATTTTTTATTTTATTTCAATAATTGAAATCTCTAATTCATAGAAATTTAAGAACTAAATGCCGGGTTCCATTTCAAATCATTTAAAATAATATATTTATATATATATATATATACTCATAACTTTTATATCCAATCATATTTAATCTTTAAATTTTTTATTTGTTTATCAAAATAGATCTGTAGTAAAACTACTACAATGGCCTTTCCACTTTGAAACTCGAAAATGAACGTCGATGATGTGTGCACTCATCACCGAAATTATTTTCCAGCGACAGAGAGGGGGGTACAGAACTTATTTCTTTCCAAAATTTCTTTAAAACAATTCTTTCAAATCATATTGAAATATTAATATCAGAAAATACTTCTAAATAATATTAATATTATATTCCAAAATTATTCGAAAGAGATTTTCAAAAATCCCGGAACTTAAGTTCTAAATTTCCAAATTTCATTTATCTTATTTTCAAATCTTATTTCCAACCTATATTTATAAATTTTACTACCTAACAACCAATATATTACAACCAAATATATATCATTTATAAATCATTATTTTATATATAAAAATATACAATAGGCAAAATTATTTCATTTACCTATATTTCAAAACAATTATTGTGTCGGTCTGTCCTATTAAGTGTTTAGAAATCCCTATCGATGTCATAGCGTCCTATGCACCAACCAGAATTTATAAATACAAAACGGAACAAATTAACACAATATAAAAACCTTTTTATAACACTAACAAATACGCTCTCTTATATATACACTCAATGACTCATCATAGGGTATTACTACCCTATTTTTAAAGAGTCAGACCCCACAAAGCTAAGGTTATCGCTAAACCTCGCTCTGATACCAACTGTAACATCCCACCTTTTTGTACGTTTAAAGCTGACACGCATGCCGACTCAAACCATACAGAAGGGCGGATTGTTATTGGGGTGACCCTACTACAAAACAGGCCATTTGCATCGGTTCTTTACCCCCATTTTGCATCAGTTCAACAACTGATGCATATGCACCCGATGCAACAGGCTTAACACTTTTGCATCAGTTCTGAAACCGATGCAAAAAGGTCCTTTTTGCATCGGTTGTTACTAACAACTGATGCAAAATATCATGGTTGGTTGCTTGAACACAGCCCCCATGTTGCATCGGTTGTAATGAAAACCGATGCAACAAAAGAACTTGTTGCATAGGTTGTTGTTGAAAACCGATGCAAACTAATCCCTCTATTGCATCGGTTTTTTATAACAACCGATGCAAACTAATCCCTCAGAAACCATTATTACAGTACTCAAATAGACTATATATATATATTATTGATAATCTTTATATATATATATATATATAAAAAAAAGAAAAAACATACACAAAAAAGAGAACATTGCATTCATCTTCAATTTTGTTACAGATTTTCAATTACATTTCAATTCATTGGCACTTTCATCACTGTACATTCTCGATTTCTATAAAAAAAACTACACTACACTGTGCACTGTCCTCTCTATCATCAACATTACAACTTACTCAGTCACAGTCCAACCACCTTCTGCTGCCTTCCAACAACCACCTTCACCAGTTGCACACTAATTCAAACAACCTAAAGTCCTGCCACCAACCTGAATTCTACCCACCAACCTCTAACCATCCTTCACTACACAGTTCAAACTTCACTATACAAACTCTCCAACATCCATACCATAGTCTTACTCCTACCTGAACCAAACTTCTGATTGCACCATAGACCACACTGCAACTCAACATCCCTACCGAAATAAAAACTGTCATTGGCCAGAGCACATACAACTCCACCACCCAGCAAGAAACCCAACACTGACCATCCATTCAACCACTCATAACATCTCTGCCATCAACCACAAACCCAAAGCAATCACCAAACCCTGCATATTCACAAGCAGTGACCCTACCATCATTTTCTCAAACCACACAGCCATTTCGACATCAGAAACTCCACCACATACATCACCCTACAAGCTCAAATCAGCACCTTTGTTCCACCAGACTACATTAGTGCAGTCATCATACATCCTCAATCCTACTTCCCATCTGTGCCACCATCACCTCCTATCGCAACTGCAAGCAACTACTGACCATCACCAAGTTTCCACAAACTTCATTCACCACTGACAACAAGCAATTGAGCCAACCCCCTTCCACAATCTCCTCATTTCCATAGCATATACAACGAGGCAAAAAGAAGCAGCAAGGTATTAAAAGAGACATATAAAATCATTAAGAAAAGGAGGCACGACCAACAAATCAAATAGCATAGCAAACGCACTAAAATAAAGTAACAGAAAAATATGAATACGTGACCAACTCAAGGCATTAAGACGAGGAACGTAACCAATTTCAAGGCTACAGGTAGCAACTGATAATGTGTGACAAAAACTCAAAGCACTGGATAAAAATATAAAGTGTGCATGACCTTGTTTCATGCAGTAGGTCTAGTGACGCATGAAATAAAACGAAAATGAATTCATACATAAGCAAAAGGCAGCCAACCACACAATACATGTCTGGGACTTACAAATTATTAAAGTAATTGCAAGATTCTCCAGTGACAGGGCAATCAAATACATAACAATTTCAAAGTATTAGGAAAACTGAAGAACGTGCCAAGGGAAATCAAGATAACAAAACAACACTATTTATAAAGAAAGATTTGCACTTAGGTACATGCAAATATGGTCAATTGTGCATAGAAAGGGAAGTACAAACTAAGGAAACAAAGTAAAGGTAGCAAGCAGTGGGGATGCAACATAGTTGATTGATCTGTAACATAGTTAATGAGTTTCAGTATTTCCTCAAATTTAGACTGGCACAATTTTTGATACCATAATAAGATAACACTTCATAGTTACACACAAATCAATTAGCAATGTGTTTGATAAATCTTTTCACATCTAACAAACTTATTAAACTTGTTAATGTACATGACACTTTCTCTTATTTGCCAATTATTATTATTATTCTAAATAGTTAGGTGGTAGTATATAGTTGTATTATGAGTCTTAGATAACATATATCATACTAAAAGTTCCATAAATTTTCATATAATACTCAAAGAGGATAAAAAGGGAGAAAAACTAGGGGAAAAATGCATGAAAATGTTCTATAATAAAAACTTACAGAATAATCATTTGCTGCCTGTCCATTGCTGCACTCTTCCTCACAGCAGTGCATTGATCATACACAAATTTCACAACATTTCACCACTATACCACTTACCATATCCAACATTATACTACCTGACCACTTCCTTCCTGACCATCAAGACCTATACCATTGCAAACTGCCTTGTATCCACATACAAACTGACCTTCCACTGCATATCACTGAAACCTCCCCACTGCCTGCTACTATTCCCTGTGCACTTCACCAATAAACCATCTCCATCCCACATCATAACATTTCCAGTCCCTTATCAATAAACTACAATCTTACCCACATCCACTGATCCTCCATCCAACAACCATAGCATAGTAGCCACTGTCAACACACATTTGCACAGTGCAAAGTTCATCCACTCGTCACAAACAATTCTCCTTCACTTGCCACTGTCAAACAATCATGTTCTGAACTCAAATATTCTGGAAGAAGTATAATATACTAAAACAGATTAATAATAAAAACTTACAGAACAACTATGAGGTAACATGCACATTGACTTTATTTCTCACCGAACACTGTCGAAGCGAAGCAATTCAATTTGAGATAAGGGATAATTAACCGACAGATAATTGAGCTCTGAGATAAGGAAATTTGGTGGTAAGCGATAAAAACACTAACTTGATAAACAGTACAATAATTTATAAATATGAAAAGCATTCATGCCTATAGCAGTATAATACTAATTAAATAATGAAATTAGTATTTATCATCTAATTCTGATTGACTGCCTATAGCGGTATTCATGCCTTGCATTGTGTTCCTCTCAATTCTGATTTTCACATGGTCTACTATCAACTATGAAGTATGGTAGAATACAAATGATGAAATCAAGTCAAAATGCTACTTTGTCTTTTTCTTATATGTGCACATGTACATGTTAGTATAGATATTGTGCTTATGAATAAAAAGCATGGGCAGGTAATGTTAGTGTAAATGCATAAAAGAAGGTGATTGACTATATCAGAGTTAAGACAGGGGACATGCACTGGTGGAAATGCCTATATAGATCAAACTTTACAATCTCAAATTGGAACATTGGGATCAGGAAGCACTGAATAGGATTGCAAACATAATTAGAATGCCTACTTGAACAGACACCATAACTGCATCAAGGAAATGAACAAATTATTCTAGGATTCTTGTAAGTGTTGATATTAAAATAAATTACCCGAAACTATTAATATGAAGACTACTAGGGGAGATAACTGCACTATCAAAATTGACTATGAATTTAAACCTTATATATGTGAGCATCGTCAATGTTTTGGTCACTAAACTGTGAAATACAGTAAGAACAGACCAAATAGGCAACATACGCAACAAGGTTTGAAATCACAATCAAATACTACTACAACTAAACCAAAATTATTCCTCAATAGTCAACAAAAACAACAACCCCCCTCCCAATCAAATTCCTCTACAACTTCCAACCCAGTAAACTCAAAAGTGGTAAACAGAAACAACCTAGAGCCACATACTACAACCTCTACTGCACAATGGCAACAAGTAGGCAAACAAAGTGTGTCAAAGTAGAGTAACCCAGAAAGATCTAATGAAATAGGGAATTCAAGTACCAGAAAACTACAAAACAATGAAGAGCAATATAAGAATGACAAAGTTAAACAAAAATACGGGAAAGTTTTACTACTAATAATAAGTTCCAGATAAATAGCTCATCCGAGGAAGAGGACAATGCTGATCAGCCTACTCAATCTGAATATGAGGAATTATGCCATGCACAAGAAGAATTTGTTAATGAGACTAACTTTATTGACAATATTGCACAAAATTTAGAAGAGCAAGGGAAGGACCAAGTTCTAGAACCAAAAGAACGTTGTTTTGTGTTCCTTCAAATGAATCAAGATGCTGTATTGGGGGTGGATTGACCATTAAAAGGGCTTTTATTCTACCATTGTGTTCCTTCAAATAACCAATTACAAATTTAAAATAAAAAATATCTATGTCCAACTGTCTTTAAATTAATTCATAAAAATATCTATGTTAGAAGGCTTACTCGAGTATGAACCATCAAGGCGGTTGACTGCTCATGAAGCTCTATGGCATCCTTTCTTCATAAAGAGACGTCGCTCATGGTCTTAAAGTGGAAATTTTGCTTCTAACTTGACGATATTGACAACTGATTTTTTAAGCCTACTTTGCAAAATGAAGAACGGATTAAGCCATGATGTCAAAGATGAAGTATTTATTGCTACATCCCTACAACTCCACCTCGTTGACCTTCAGAGCAACCCTCAATCGAACAATTGCCTTCAACCAAACTCCATAACAACCTCAAAGCACATCGCTACCATCTCCACTCAACCTAAATCGCCACCTAATTCACAGTCGAGTATCTCCACTCAAGCTAAATCGCCACCTAATTCACAGTCGAATTAAAACATTTGTTTTGATTTGGTTTGAATGTTAATTTTTTTTTGATGATTTTGATTTGGGAGGAACTGCTAATTTGGTTTGAAGTTAAAATTCACAGTCGAATTTGATTTGAGGTCGTTCGATTGAACGAATATAAAGTTGCTTTTGTTTTCTTCTTAACGGGTTACGGGGGAAGTGGAGGGATAAATGATAGCTAAGCGGGAAATGAAAAGTTGAGGGGAGGGAAAATGAAAGTTGGAGTAGCAAACCGATGGAAAATAAATGCAAACTAATGTAGTTGCATCGGTTGAATTTAAAACCGATGTGACTAAAACTATTTGCACGTACCAATTGCATCGGTTGTTGGTGACAACTGATGCTAATTTGATTTTTTATTACCTATTGCTTTTCACGTACCAATTGCATCGGTTATTAAGATAGAAATGATGCAAATAGTTCTATTTGCATCAGTTTTTACTTCAACTGATGCAAATGAGATGAAGGAATATGCACTTTTTGTACTAGTGTGAATAAGAAAAAGCAGAGAAAGAAAAAAACAAAACAGAATCTCATAGTGGAATGACAAAATATAATAATCAAATAACAGTTCATGAAGCTGTATACAAAACATTTGATTATACTTGTACAATACAAAATCAGAGTTACACATATCAGAGATAAACAAATAATGCAGCGGAACAATGTGAATGCAATGGAATAAATATAGTAAATAATAGTAGTACAAATCTTCGTCTTCGTCCTCCAGAAATAAGGTCTTCAAATCCTGAAATGCTCAGGCTAACCCGAGCGAATTGAAAAGATAAAACACTCGAGTCAGAACTAAAAGATCTTATATGAGTTAAATCAACCGTAAATAACTATGAGTGTAAACGGCGTCGGAGATGTTTACGGGGTTTGACATCTCTTATCTAGTGTCTAACGTGAGTGCAATAACTTAAGAGATGTTCGGGATTCACATCTCCTAAGGATCCTTTAAACTATCTACTATGTAGTACAATACGCTATCATAATATGTCTATAGTAAAGTAAAAGTGTTAAAATAGCGTTAAGGCGTTACCCATATCCCCTTTAACACATTTTATAATGCCAATAGTCTATATAGTACCGTTACTCCCCGTAAACTGGGGCGCCAGAGGATACCCCATAGGTACGACATAAAACAAACTCGTAGAAGGCGCGCTAGGGTAGGAGACATGGCACAACTAGGCAATGCCAGGGTAGATATACCAATTACACTTTCGGACTGGTGGTAACGCATAGCAGCTATTATCGCCCACCTCGAAACACACTCCCAAATCAAAAAAAAATCGAGGGTGGCCACCAAAATCGCAAATCAGAATATAGTATCGAAGGAATGTGCCCGATCGGAGGAATGACCTCACTTGGCTCGTCGATTGCTCCTGTTTTAGCCACCTTATGCTAACTCACGGGAGTTAGGTCCACGTATATACCTTATAGGATCGTCGCCACCATCCTCCTTCATTCTGGAATCTCCACCGCGTACACAGTTGTCAAAGTGGTTTTCTGTATCGACGGAGAGTATGCCCATATCCGATCCCGGTCTCTTTAACAACCAAATGCTTATTTCACACCGGATGGTTCTTTTACATTTCCAAAATCATTTCATAATTGATATCAAAATATCATATTCAATTCAAATCATATCACTTTCGAAATCATTACTTACTTCCGAAATTATATCACATTGAAATCATAGTTTGAAATTATATTTCCTTTCAAAAGTCATATTTCCAAAATAGGTTAAACCCTCATTTCAAAATATCATTTTAAACCAAATATGTTATTTAAATCCCAACTTAGGTTATAACATCATTAACCATATTCACTTAAGAATCGAGAATTTGAATATAAACCCATCCATTTTATTTAGTTTGGAATTTAGAAGAAAAATAGTTTTAAATAGTTATAAATAGTTAATATAGATTTAAAATAGATTAAATATAATTAAAATAGATTAAATAGCTTTAAAATATATTAATTAGATTTAAAAAAAAGTTAAAACGGGTTAATTAGTTTAACTAAATTCAATGGTTTAAAATAGGTTGAAATGATTTAATATAATTAATACAGGTTAAAATAGTTTAATACCTTGAAATATTAATAATTAGAAATTTTGAAATAATATATTTTTAAAACAGTTTATATTAAAACATAAATTTGGAATTTATATCAAATTAAACTATTCATTTCATTTCAACACATTTGGTCCAGTTTTAATTTCCAAATCAACAAACCAAGTTTCAAACCTTCAATTTTTAAGTTTCAATAAACTATTGAATTTCATCCCGTTTTCAATTCAGGTTCAAATATCAATTCGAATTACTCCAATTTCAAAATATTTCAAAGTTATATTTCAAACAATTTCAATAGCCCAATTCCGATAGAATTTCATTTATACTTAAAATTTTACTTTAAACTTCCAATTTAATTTCTTAAAGCAATTCCTTTAAACCATTTCGCATTTCATCATAAACTTAATTTTTCCAATAATACTTCAATTTACATAAATCAAATTTTATTTCAAGATATCATTTAATTAAATTCAAAAATTAAGGATTTTAAAATCATTTAATTTAACCAATCCGGTGTCCGTATATAATTCTCTACCCTAGGGTCAAGTGATACAGATATTTATCATTTCAATCCGCGATTTTAAAAATTTTATATTTACGGATATATATCATTTCAATTCGCAATCCCGAAAATATCAAATCCATAAAATCGCTCGAGTCTATCATTTCAACCCATAACGATTTTTTCCTTAATCTATAGATCATTCGGGTATGTATTATTTCAACCCATAGGGAACTTGCAGTTATAACAATATAAATACAACATCCATTCATCCAATACAACAAATCAAACACTCATTACAAACATCATCCAAACCAATCAATAAATATCAATATAGAACAGATAATAAATAATAGGTATTTAACTGGCAATTTATATTCAACAATAAATTTAATAACGATTTAATTCAAATAAATTCAAATAAACGAGATGATGATTTAAAATATACCAAATAGACATAATAAATTTCTAATCACATCATAAATTTAATTTAACAAACATAAGAAATTTTAGAAGTTGTGAGTGGGTTAAAACACTGACCTTTGAATTTAAATTCGAAATAAGCCCAAAATTCAAACAGTCTCCGAATTCATCCAAACAAGTGTCAAAGTGTCCGGAATTTTATTACGATCCCAGTGGATCAAACCGCGCGTGAATTGGACCTCGTATGTGAAAGTTATATAGATTAGAATAATTTAAATTTAAACAAATAAATAATAAAAGAAGAAAATAATTGTACACGTATTACCACCACATCACCGATGCTTATCCCTAACCCTAACCCAATTGAGTCAATGGTCGCCGCCGTTCATCACGCAATTTCGCCGCTAACCCAAAAGCTTCCACCTCGATCAGACAATATCACCGCGACCACCACTTCCTGCCGCACGTTCTGTCCAGACGTCACCCCTCTCGGTCCACCGTCGACGAACGCCACTGCTGCCACTTTGAACATCGATCGGCATGAATTCCAGCCACCGTAGTTACGAGCGAACCCAGATCCGTGGCCAGCTCGACTAACTCTACACGTTGCCACTACCCGATCGTCATATAATCGACGTTCCGCCGTTAAATGGGACGGTGATCAATGCACGGCCGTGACCTGATCATCAAATTCTGGACAAACAGGGATTCAAATTGGAAAACGAATTACAGATCTGAGATGTGCTCGTCGAGAGCTTCAAATCAATATATAATTCGATATAGTTTGTGGAGTTTGGAATTTTTAGAAGTTGAATTTTGAATTGAAATTGCAATTGGGGAATTAAGGTTTTGGTTTGTCTGCCATTAGAAAGAGGAGCTGAGAAAGTGATGTACGTACAGACAAATAGAATAAGAAGGAGCTAGGGTTTATAACTGGATATATATAGGTAGGGTTGAAAATTGAAAGAATGGATCAGATTTGATTGAACGATATTGACCCAAAAAGCCCGTTTCGTTTCCGAGATGAAAATGAGTCATCCCATATATCAAACTAGATGTTATTGATGATTTTAAATTCAATGGAATAGTTTTAAGCCCAAATTCCATCGTATGAAGAAGTTATGTTAAAATCAGCTTATTTCATATTGATTTCAATTAATTTCAATTAAATTGATTTCTGGGCGTTTCGAGCCCGTACGATCAAACGACAAGTCTGATCGCTACGAAACTTGAAATCTTACAATAATTCACCGTTACGGATCCGATGAAACTAGTTTCGTCAAAATCCGAGTCAGTGGCCAAAATGGCTATTTTCACATAAATTAATTAAATAAATTAAAAATTAATTAATTAACTCACTTTTTCATTCAAATTTAATAATTTACAAATTCTGTCATTTTAGATTACTTGGACATTTACCATAATTTAAAATAAATTTATATATCAATTCAAAGTTAATAAATTTACCAATTATAGTGTTTAACTTCAATTGTAATTAAATCCAATTACTTATAAATAGTTTCAATAAATCGATTTTTATTGAATTTCAATCTTCATACTCAATAAATTATTATTCTATAAGCATAGTCAGTAACTGTTCATTTTTTTTATTACATTAATATTCCCCAATTCTCATCTTTTATTTGTATTAATGACTATATTTCAATTATTTTATGATTTTGTAAATTTTACACATTAATTAAGATTTTTAAATCCAATTAATTATTTTATCTTAGTTCCAATCTTTTATTACATCAATTATTTCTTTATGAATAAAATTAGCGTTTCTTATTCATTTTGTTACCTTCACAGTCTCAGTTATTGTCTAAATCTTATTGATGTAATCATTAAAGTTCATTTAATTCTAATTGATTTCCCATTTTAATTTAATAGACCAAATAAACAGGTAACTTATAACAATTATTACCATAACTTTTAATTGCACTTATGAATTCATTATTCACAAACAAATGTTACAATTCTTATATAATACTGATTTTATCCAATTGCCATTAACTATCTATTTTTATGCAATAATTGAATATTTACATTTTTTCTTGTATTAAATCTTATAACCAAGTATAACATTTACATTATTCCATTTATTTGGAATTACATCCAAATTATTAATTATTATCTTTAATTATCATTGTTACTCTTCATTTTTTTGTTATTACTTCATTATTAATTTACAAATTTTTATTTCTTTCAGTATTTAATTACCAAAATCTTATTAAATTAACACATTTAAATTGTCGAAAATTACGGGTCATTATAATTTCAATACCATGTCCGTTGACCTTGGTTAAGTGTTTAGAAATCCCTATCGAACCGTTGTGTCCCACGTCTCGACCAGAATTCAAAAAAACTCAATAGACCAGTTAACATAATACGTTTTTATAACATTAACAAATACACCTTCGTATAGATAATACTCTCAAACTCATTCTAGGGTGTCGCTTACCCTATCTTAAATGAGCCAAACCCTACCAAAGCCAAGGTTCTCGCTTAACCTTGCGCTCTGATACCAAATGTAACGACCTGCCTTTTTGACCATCGAAAGTCGACACCGAACACTACCACTGTGTTCCAATGTCGCACATCCAATTGACAAAAGGGAAAATTGTTAGGGTAAAATAAAAAGAAAAGAACAAAGAACAGAGAAAACAGAATCTCAAAGCGGAATCGACAGCATATAATAAAACAAGGACAATATAAACTGTCACTTCAAAAATACATAGTATATCAGAGTCAAAAATAGACCTTATCAGTTGGATAGTTATAAAATCTTGACATACAAATGCCGATAGGTATACTATATAATATAGCAGAAAATAAAATACTACGATAGGTGAATCTTCAGCTCCCCTCCACGATCTCCAAAACTTCAAAGACAACCTGGAAAAATACTCGGTCTGACCCAAGCATTATAATGAAATAACATCCAGATCAGTCTAGAAATACCAGCGTAAGATAACTCGAATAATGAAGATCATATGAAATTTCTTGAGACCACGCCGCTAACGCGGAACAGGCTTTTACTTCACACGAATAACATTCATACAGGCAAGAGCAGAAACAAACATCAAGGAACAAATCCAAATAAGAGTGGGAATATATAATATTAAAATCAGACTTTGAAGAATGAAAATAATTCGAGCAAAATCCAAACTAGACAGAGTGAATAAAACAAGACAACTGTCCAAACTTGGTATGATGGACAAAACAAGAGAACTGTCCAAATAATAAAATGGATAAAATAAAATAAAAGTCTAACTCGATAGAATGGACTGAATAAGGTAACCGTCCAACCTGATAGAATGAACTAAATAAATACTTAAATACTGTGATGAGGAGTTGGCTCTACTCGTGGCAATTTAAAGCTAAAACAGATTCAGTGTTTTTGAATCAAATAAGGAAAGGAAATTTTCCAACAAATGACTATGAAGGTGCACCCCCCTTGAAGTATACCTTTAGTAATATACTTCTGAGAAGCTCATTTACTCTGTGACACTTCTCGGACAATACCAAGCCGGACCCCACCCGACCTTACCGAGTATCCGAATATTTCCACATCTATGTGCACAACCGAATCCAAACTAGATGAGATGTGAAAATACCCTAATGGGAGCAACCTCATATAGCTTGGCATCCTCTCGCGCTTTTGGTTTAGTCATTTCCGACAAACGATAGCAATGCTCAACGGAGTAATAAATCGTCGTAGAATGACGATAATAAAGTAGCTGAAGTAACCAATAGCTGAGATACCAACTATCGAGGATATAAAACGATCGTATATGGAGATTAAGTCTTGTATACTTATCACCACTCATTGAATTCAAACTTGTACTATTTCTTGGTTAACAATAATACCAGACAAGTCAAGGTAGTGTTACCTCAAAGTTATGTCACACAATTATTCTTGATTTTCGAAATAGCGGCAAGTCTACTTCCTCGATCTTTAGTGCTAATTATACAAATAAATTGTTTCCATATAAGTGATTCGCTTTACAGAAATAATTCATTTCCATTAATGAATCAACCTTTTTCTTTTTAAAAACAAAGTGAACTTGGGCTTGATTTCCATATTGGTAAAACACATTTAGAATTAGTTCCTGACTGTTAAAACGTTCAGAGAATAATTTTTCCAAGTAAGTGACCCCAAAGGCCTAAACCAACATCGTACCAAACACCCAGAAGATTATCCAACCTAACATCCCAATAATCGAGTTCCAATTCCTTTTTATAACTTCAAAACCAATATTAATTATCCCAAAAGATAATTAATCACATTTAAAATCTATTTTAAATAAACAAATCCATTATCTTTAAAAAAATAGATAATTATTTCCAAACATTTTAATATCATTGGTAAATTAACTTTAAATCAGTTAATTAAAGCAATTTTATCATATTAGTTAATTACTTAAATCACTTTTATTAAATCAATTAATTGCCTTCAAATATTATTAATTAAAAAGATTAATTAAATTCAAATAATCATGATTTAAAAATGAATAAGTCATCTCAAACATCATTTATTAAAATGATAGGTAAGTTTTTTTAAAAACAATTAATTAAAACAATTAATCAAGTTCAAATAAGCATAAATTAATTGAATTGATTAAATTCAAACTCCATTAGCTAAAACAATTAATTAAAACATCATTTGTTAAAATGATTTATTTAATTATAAAACATCATTAATTAAAATGATTTAACTAAATTCCAAATATCATTAGTTAAGACAATTAATTAAATTTTAAGCAATCATTAATTAAAATGATTAACTAAATTCAAATATCATTGTTCAAAGCTATTAATTAAATTTAAAACAATCATTAATTAAACTCCATTATTATTAATTAAAATAATTAATTAATTAAACTTAAATAATCATTAGTTAAAACGAAGTATAAACATCATTAGCAAAAACGATTAATTTAAACCTAAAGATTAACCAATTTTAAAACATTATTTATTAAATAGGTTAATCAATCTCAAGATCATTAGTTAAAGTGATTAATTAATTTAAGTTATCATTAATCAAAATGATTAATAAATTTTCAATATTCTTTTTTAGTGGAAACACAAGCTCAAGTTCATATGACTGGGTTTAGGGATGAAATTTAATAAATGATGATATAGCGCAATCGCTATAACGACAATTTACAAGTTAAATGGAATATCAAGATTTATTTTCAATTAACCATCAATATAATAGCATAAGGATGTAAATAACTAATTATTGACGAGAAATCCCCTTTGGGTCTCTCTACAGATTTTTCCTACAAAACAATGGTTATGGATATATATATATATATATATATATATATAAAATCATATGGGTTTATAACGATCAAATTAATATGTCATCCATTTTCCAAATGGAAATTCAACCAAACAAGCAATCAATAATTCAATTAATATCCATACAGTCAATAAACGTTTATACCATCATTGATATGATTTAATAAAATTATATGTGATTAAACTCACATAGATTCTAGTTATCGATGAAGTATTCGGTTTAAACTAAAATAGAACAGACGTTCGATTTTAGCACAAAATTCAACAAGCTCCAAACTCCTTCAATCCAATTCCATAACGTAAACGTCGACATTATGAACCTAATACGACCGACCACATTTAATTAGACCTAGCATGGACAAGATATTGGGTTTATAAGATTTAGAAACTAAATAATATAATTAATATTAATTTCATCATTAACTTTTTGATTAACCCAACCTAATCTCCTTCGTTACCCAAACCAGCTCGTGAACGACGCAACCTTTCATCGGACGCCGCCGCCGCCCTAGGCCTTCAACCACCACTGCATTCCTGTTTTAGGTAGCCCCTCCTTCCATGACCCTACCGGCACCATCCTTGGCCTCCTCCATCACCTGTTGACGTTGAACTCGCCCAAAACTGCTGCCGCCTTGTAACTCAGATCCACAATGACCTAGGCTTCCAATTGCCGATCCACTAGTGCTGATGACCTTCCCCAACTGTGCTACACCTTTTTCATGTTGAGGTCGAGGCGCAATTCGGCCTCTAGCTCTCCGATCAATCACGACTGTTGGATTTGGCCATTTAGGGTTAGGATTTTATGAGAATGAAGGAAGGCAAGGGTCCTTATATAGGATTTCTAACTGGCACTATTCACTCACTAAATTTTCGAACTCCAAACTAAGCGTGCCGCCAGGCGTTCTATATGTTATACCTCTATTCCGAATGCAATGGAACTAGCCTCGAGCCCTAATTCGATCATATGTAGAAGATATCTTTTTAAACCTAGTTATTATATTAAATTTCTGATATTCCTTTCAACGCGTTTCGATTTCGCATGACCAAATGATTTGTCTAATCGCCATGAAATTTGACGATGTATTATAATTCACTATTACGGATCCAATGAAAATGGTTTCGTTGAAATCCAAGACTATGCACCAAAAGCTAATTTCACAGATTAAATATCTAATTATCGATATTTATCCGATCTATTTTATTTTTGTATATAAATTTACAAATTGAATTTAGCAATATTATATATTAATTAAAACGAGTTAACAAAATTATTAAATCCATTTAATTAACATTTAATTCACAATCCAAATATTTAAATATACCCTATATTTGAATTATAAGTTATTAAATAAAAAATTCAATTATTTAAACATTTAAAATTAATCAATCATTTAAAATCAAATGACTAGAATTTTGGGTTATTACGACATGTAAGATGAATTTCTTATGCATTGGTAATAGGAATTATTGCAAATGTTGTATTATCTACAATATCACATTTCGCTTATGTATTTGATACGCAGGGCAAGTATCAAATCCAACTTAAGATCACTAAATGGCGGTTTAGAGTATCCTTGAGTATTTATGAAATGCTAGATATTTATGAAGGAGTGCGCAGACTCAAACTTCATTAGTGATATCGAGTATCATATGTCAATCCTAAATACATATTCAATCTTAAGTTAAGAACTTTAAGTTGGTCATGCTTCAAATGGTAAACAGTAGCTGCTTTAAGCAAAGGCTAATTTTGTCACCTTGAATAGCGTTGCGATAAAATAAGTATAAAGAAATGCATAAATTTAGAAGTGAGTTAAGGGCGATTCCAAATGTTAAGAATCCAATTAGATTGTTATGTGATATCAATATTGTGATACAGTTCGTAAAAGAACCTATAGCTTACTTGCAATGACCCACTTTTTTGTACGGTTTAAGCGAACAATCAACCACACATGATCCACTTAAGTGAAATGGAAAGGCAAATTGTTAGGGAAAAAGAAGAAGGAAGAATGAAGAAGAAAGAAGAGAGAAAGAAACAAACGACACAGAATCTCATAGCGGAACGAATAATCTAAAATAGACAATAAATCTTTACACAAAGAAGAAATGTAATATACATACATTAATCAGAGTATACTAACCTATTTCAGCCCGGATAGTTATAACAACCTGTCCTTACAACTGCTGATAATTACAATAATGAATGTAGTAGAAAAATAACCATATACGTGATTTAATGACCTGCCCTTTTGGACAGTTTAAATCGACAGACATGCTAACTCAAACCATTCATAAGAGCAAATTGTTATGGGATAAATGAGAAAAGTAAAGAAAGAAAGAAAAACAAACACAGAATCTCACAGCGGAATGATAAAATATAATAATCAAATAATCAGTTCATGAAGCTGTTTTACAAATAACATTTTTTTTAAACTTTCACAATACTGAATCAGAGTTACATTCAACATAAATAAGTAACAAATGTAGCAGAATAACATAATGCAGTGGTATGAATATAATAAATAGTACAAATCTTCATCTTCGTCCTCCAGAAAGCAGTCTTCAATACATTGAAAGGCTCAGACTGACCCGAGCGAATTGAAAAGACAAACCATTCAAGTCCGAACTAAAAGATCTTATGTAAGTTAAATGAACAGTAAGTAAATATGAGTGTGACAGTGTCAGAGATGTTTACAGGGTTTGACATCTCCTATCCAGTGTCTAACGTGAGTGCAATAACTTAAGAGATGTTCAGGATTTATATCTCCTAAGGACCCGTTAAACTATGTACATACATAGTACAATACGCTAACATAATAGTGTCTATAGTAAAGTAATGTATTAAAATAGCATTAAGGCGTTACCCATATCCCCCTTAACACATTTTATATATTCCCATAGTCTATACAGTACCGTAATTCCTCTGTAAACTGGAGGGCTATCAAAGGGCACTCCATAGGTATGGTACAAACCAAACTCATAGAAGGCGCGCCAGGGTATGTGAACACGACACTCGAGGCAATGCCAGGTTAGATATACCAATTGCACTCCTGGACTGGTGGTAACACATAGCAGCTACTACTGCCCACCTCAGACACATTCCCATCATCAAATCAATGGGTGGCCACCAAATCAATCACAAAGTCATAATATGGTATCGAAGAAATATGCCCGATAGGAGGAATGACCTCACTTGGCCCAGTATAGCTCCTGTTTTAGTCACATCTAAGCTGACTCACGGGAGTCAGGGTCACATAAATACCTCATACAGAATCATTCACCGAACCATCCTACTTCATTTCTGGAATCTCCACCACATACACAGTTGTTAAAGTGGTTTCGATATTGGCAAAGAGTATGACAATATCTGATCCCGGTCTCTTTAACAACCAAACGCTTATTTCACACTGGATGGTTCTTTTACATTTTCAAAACCATTTCATATTGATATCAAAATATCATATCCAATTCAAACCATATCACTTTCGACACATTCACTTTTGAAATCATATTTACTTTCGAAATCATATTCACTTTTGAAATTATAGATAAGATAGATTAATTAAATCCTTATTTCAATATCATTATTTTACTCAAATGTCATTTCATTAGCAACTATCATTTCTGTTAACGCTAAAAGTTGCACGTTAACACCCGGTGTGTGTTGTGAAGTTGTGAAAGCACCACCCGTATGACGGGAACAGGAATTAAGCAGTAAAATAGTGAAAAAGCTGTAAAAGACAGTAGTTTATAGTGGTTCGGCTTGAGATCGAGCCTACGTCCACTTTGAATCTCTTTATTACTGAATCTGGTTACAAAATGATACAATACACTTGTGAAATACAAAATCTTTCGATTCCTAAACACTTTCGACTATTAGCTCAAGCTTCGATGTTGAAGATCTCCTCGAATTCGTGTGGAATGCGGAAGATTTCTCTCAAAGCTTGTTGTAATGTCTTGAGTGATTGGAGTTCTTCAAATATTGGATGAGTTAAGAATTCGGCAGAGTGACGACGCTTCAAGAAATGATTGGCCAAAAGTCCCTTACTTGTTGGAGTTTGGGGGGTATTTATAGAGAGGATTTCTGAGCAGAATTTTATCAAGTGATAAGTCGGAGCCGACTTATAGTAAGTCGTAGGTCCTAAGTCGGCGACGAGATAGGAGCACTTGCATTAGTTACTCTTGAATATGTCCAGAACGAGTTGTTTGGTTCAAAGTCATAAGTCGGCAGCGACTTATCATAAGTCGTAGGTCGGCAACGACTTGCTTTGACTTGCTAAGTCATTCGTTCACTCAAGTTGTTAACTCCTTAGGTCGGTAAGTGTCTTAAACCGACCCTGTAGCTAAGTCGGAGCTTTTTTAAGGTCGTAGACTTCCTTAAGTCGTAACCCATTGAGTCGGTCCTGTAGCTTAAGTCGTATACTGCCTTAGGTCGGAACCTTCCTTAACTCGTAAACCGTTAAGTCGGACCATTCCTTAGGTCGGAGCCTGTTGAGTCGGCATGCCTTTTAGGTCGTAAGTCGTAGCCTGTTAAGTCGCGAACAAAAGAGGATTAACATTTGCCCCTCGAAGTGTATGCCTAGGTCGTAGGTCATATGCTTCGATTCTTCTTAACTCGCTCTTTTGTTAGGTCGTGAGCGACATAAGATAAGTCGTAAGTCGTGGATCGTGGGTTGATTCACATTTCAATACCCTAGTGTATAAATAGCTTAAGTCGTTTCTTCTTTCACTTCACCTATCTTATTATTTTGTTCAGCCATTAGCAAATACTCGAGCTCTCGAAGACAAATCTCATTACTCGATCATCAGTTATCCTCAGCATTACATTGCGTAAGTGAATTCAACTAATATCCAAACGTGATCATCATTAAATCGAGGATCCCGTGTTCGTCGCCCTTTATCCGAGTTTATACATTATGCTTTATCACGATTTGTGTCGCATCCGATTCTTGACTTCCTTTAGTCGCGATGTCATTGTGATCCTCGAATATACTGCCGCATACTGGTTTCATGATGGATTTGGGTTGATTTGATGATGTTGTGAGATGCGATTAGGAGACGTAACTTAGGGTTTTTGATAGGGGATAGTTCGAGGTTACTGGGTTTATGAATCTCAAGTTGGCTGACGAGTTACTGAACTTCTCAATGGAGAAGAAGGTAATCGGTAGAAGAAGGTGAGGTTTTGGTTCGAGCAAGAGATAGCTTGAATTTCCATCGGAGACGACCCAAAAAATTCACGACCTAAAATATTCATGATTTAACACTTTGTTCGGTTCAAGAACCCCTGCGACCTAATTAGTTTGAGGCATAAACCTTAAGTCGCGGCCGAGCTTGGACTTAGGAAAAATAGTGCTGTTCAGACTCGAAGCCTTCATATGTATTTCGACTTAGAGTCAATGACTTAACCTAACTCGTAGCATTTCCTTTTGGCCGTGGACGAGCTACTACTTGCATATTGTAACTTGAGGGATTTCTGACCCATACTAAGTCGTGAACGAGTTAGAACTTAGCATATTTTTCACTGCCTTGAACTTTAAGACTTGAATTGCCTGAACTTCTTTGCAGATTATTCCTAATGCTATCAACCTGTTAAACACAATATTCGCAGAAAACTGGGACGAATATACTGTCATTGACTGCCCACATCGAATGACAGATTAGTCGATAAAGAGAAAATCAACTTAAATGAACTGTATGAACGAAATGCTGTACAATAACCAATTCAAGTGAAGTATTAAAGCAAAATTGTAATAATCAACTGAAATTGATTTATTTGCACTAACACTGCACTTGAATATTAACAAGTTCTGAAATCTTGTAATCGATTGATCATCAATGAGTTTAATTCCAGTTATGTTTGCTTTTTATATTCATTAGTTTTGCACAACACTCCACACTTTTTAGGAAACGTGTACCTTCACATTTGAACATCCAGTTGATTGTGTAGAATGTCTTCTCCGCAAGAAGAAATAGAGTAAGTTGAAGAGATTTTTCCAGTTGCTGTTCCATTGAATGATCCTCCAGAAAGGGTCTCGACCACTTTGAACTACAGAACCTTTAACCAGTTGTGTATTCAATTCGGAATTGCTGAAGCAGACGCACAACTACCCGGGAAGCCTGATAATGCTGATAGACCTCCTCGTGGTTTTGTTGCGGTAAATCGACAAATGTGCCAGAATGGAGCTATCCCTCCTTTTAATGACTTCTTGCGAACACTTCTTCTACGATTAACCATCTCCCCTTTCCAGCTGCATCCCAATGGATATGCTATCTTAATGGGGTTATGTGTGCTCTTTAGGAGGACACTCGATCGTCTTCCAAGCTTCGACGAAATTTGTTATTTGTGCACTTTCGCTAAAAACGAAGACCATCCTTCCATCACAGTTGTGAGAAGTGCCAGAAACCGCAAACTTATCATTGGTCTCCCTGATAGCGTTCATGGGTTTCTAAGTCAATTTTTCTATGTTCGCTATCCTCCGGGATTTTACACTATCTGGAGAGTAGGAAGTAAGATCACTTGTTTCTGTTTCTTATGTTTTTTCGAACTTGCCGAAGTCCGAGTTGTCAAGTGTTAACTTTGCCCTTTTCTTTTCAGCACTTCCTCCTCCTTCTAGAGATCCCGGTCACAAAGCGACTTTTGAGAGGCTTATGGAGGTGCCAGTTGAGGAGAGGAGTATCCAATTTCTGTTGATAGACGAATTTTTACATCAATTCGGGCTTTTACACTCTTCCCGCTTTACTCAGCCTCGTGAAGTTTCTAATTTTCCAGCACAGACATCAAATGCCCCAGCTTCAACGGAAGAGATGGCTCTAAAGGAGCCAACTGCAGACACTGCATTAGTAAAGTGTTCTACTCCTACCGATGTTGCGGGGTCGTCCAACAAGTCAACGCTTTCCCCAGTTATTGAAGAGGAGGAAAATCCTCACATTTCTGAGAAGACGGCCGACATGGAAGTCGAAAAAGAGAGTTCTGCTGGGCATCACGACGATGATATTTTTGATAATTTGAGTGATATAATGATAACTTCTCAGGAGCTTTTTAAAGATAATATCTCAAAAGCGATCTCTCCCGTTGTTGAAGCGACTTCCTCTTTGAAACAAGCTTTGACACCTTCTACACCAGTCGTCTCCGTTTCCACATTAAAGCGTGGTTTGTAGTTTGACGCACGTAGTTTGCACGCCGCACACACTTAGGATTTTTCAGCGCTTATACGCACTTATCCTCTTTTCTTGGAAATTTCTAAACTTCATTCTTTTTCCATTTTCAGATTCTCCGATGGGGCGCACTAGCTCATATTACGACAAATTTCAACGCTATGGAGGCCGCGGAGCTTATGATTTTAGGCAATACCTCGATGCCCCGAGGGAAACGGACGAAGAAAGAGCTATTAGGAAAGCTCGAGAGAGGCGGGACTATGAAGAGCGCCGCAAAAGAGAAGATGAACAGCTCTATAGGAGTAGGGATGAGCGATACGACTCTTCCCGCAGAAGTGACGATTCTCAAAAAAGGAAATCTTACGACGACAAGGGGAAGAGTCATATTGCTGATGGTTCTAGCAAGCGGACAAAACTTAACGAAAAGGACACGTCTGTAATTTCGGAAAAGATCGATGCTCCCATCTCTCCTAATATTCCATCCGGCTCTCCTGCTTTAAAGAAATCTGACATCCAGGCGATCATCAGCAGACCTCAGTATCAGGTCAAAGATGCCCCTCCTATTCTTCAAAGCCGATTTCCGAATTGGTGCTTAAAAGGGGTGCGTTTTGACCTTGATTTGGTTCCGATCGATAAATCAGATATGCTGCGTAGCCTTGATGCCGTCAAACTTAACATTGAAAGGGTGTCCGGATGGCAAAAGCTTGTCGATGAGCTGCAAAGAGTCAACCGTGCAAATCTTGAAGCCATGCTAACCATGGAGAATGATAAATCCGAGTGGGATAAAATTTGCAAACAACATGATGCCGAGATGACGAGCATTGCTGATGATAATGCGAGACTTGAGTCCGAGGTTAAAAAACTCAAGGAAGATCTTGCCGCTTCTTCCGCTTCGCAATCTCAAAAAGAAGAAGTGTTTCAAAAACAAGTGCGGGATGCGTACGCTGCTCAGAGAGATGCTGAGATGAAATTTGCGGCTGAGCAGTTCGTTGTTGAAGAATACTGCAAAAATAACACTCAGTTGGGGGAAACAGTTAACTCCCAGAATGTGGAGATCGAATTGCTAAAGTCTCGACTTGCTAAAGCTGAGAAAGAGTGTGATGAGGCTGTTGCTGGTCGAGTTGCAGCCGTTGCCGAAAAGGAAGCGGCCGAGCAATCGCATGAGGCAACAAAAGCTAACGTCAGCTCTACCTTATTCGACTTTTATTTACACAGCGTTCTGGGTCATGGAAGTCTTTCTTTTCTGGGCCTTGAATATGAGATTACCCTGGCTGAAGTGTGGGAAGACACCGTTGATATGCTTGGCGGTGCCGGCTATGATGAAGCAGGACTTGAGGCGCGTTTCCTTGACGATGAAGCTCGTGCCGCTCTTGCTAGAGGAAAAGAGCAACTTCCCAGAGCGCGAGCTGAGTCTACAGGAGATGAACACCCGAAAGAGGAAGCTCCTTCAACTGCCCCTGTTCATACTTCAACTTCAGTTGACGTCAATATTATAGATTCCTGTGCCCATTCTTCGCTTCCTGCTGAAATTGTGACTACTCCTACTGAGGACGAAGCCCTGGAAGATATTGAGGCTGAGAAATTCGAGATTAATTTTACAAAACCGACTTCTTCAGGTAACTTTGGCGTCGACCCGGATCCAGTGAATCACTTATTCGATTTAACCGAGTTTGATGAACTAATAACTTCTCTTTTCTCGGAGAATACCGATTTTAACTTCTTTTCTTCTGCAGCGGAAGTTCTGAAAGCTATACCAACTTCTCCTTCTCCAGCTGCTGTTCCTCCTCCTTCCCAAGTTACTCCTCTTTCTGTTTCTCAACCAGGATCACAAGAAGAGAAAATAGAAGCCCTCAAAGACTTGGATGATCCGGTTGTTTCGCAGGAGCAAAAGATTGGAGGACTTGAAGAAGGTGAAAAGACCCCGGAGCAAACTCATGATGACGATACAAAACTTTCTGAGTTTCTTAGTCCGGGAAGCGAGTCTTCTTCCAAGAGGAACGGGAAGCGCGCGATGAAGAAGAAGAAGAAGAGTGCTTCGGCTGATGAGAAGAATATTGAAGAAGATCCGGCTGCCCCTCCTTCTCCTCCTTCCCCAACTCATCCACAACGGCTTACAAAACTGATTATCAGGCCGGGAAAGAGTTCCAAGGGTGGTCGGAAGAAGGAATGATAAGCTAGACCTTATGCTTCTTGTTTTGCTTTTTTGGATGTATTGACCGGAGATTGTGCGGGTACCGGTCCCTGCTTTTGCTTTTTTGAGATATCTGCACATGTAAAGAATTTTCATAGTATTGAATAAAATAGTTCCTTCACTTGTACAAATTCTTATGTATGTGTGAGTATATTTATTCTCATTTTTAGTGTAGGATAAACGATTCTTTTTTACTTGTACAAACTTTTTTGTCTGTGTTTGAGAATGCATTTATTCCACATCTATTTTTTGTTATATTGCAATGAATTTGTGGTATGTTGCTTGCATGTTACTTTTATTAATATAACTGAATTGTATGGTATTGCCCCCATACCACAAGTGCATTGCAACATTTCTAGCTTTTACAAGACTGATATTCCTATTTCAGAGAATAACTATTCCGCTTTTAAGGGAAGAATCATTTTGCTTTTAATAGATTATATCTCATTTTTGGAGAAATTTTTACTTTCTCTTTCTTCCTTGAAGAACACTTCAACTTTCAGAGATGATCACTTTTATTTGTTAAAAAGTGGATTTCTCTACGCAGTGAAATGAGCTTCTGAAGAAGGTTTTGATTTTGTGCCCCAGTAAAGGGCTTATTTTTGGTACTTCGAGCACGGTGAAGTATGCCTCCGAAGAGGTCCTTTTGTAGCATTTCAACTTTTTTAAGGAGGAACTTTTTTGAGATGAATAAGTTAACCTTCCTTTGAGAGTTGAAATGTGCTTCCGAAGAAGGCTTTTTTGTTTGAGCATTCTATTTTGGGACATGCCTCCGAAGAGGGCTCCTCCGAAGAGTTGTGCCTCCGAAGAGGGCTTGTGCCTTCGGAGAGGGCTTGCGGTGCCTCAGGAGAGGGCTTTTGCCTCCGAAGAGGGCATGTGCCTCCGAAGAGGGCTTGTGGTGCCTCGGGAGAGGGCTTTTGCTTCCGAAGAGGGCATGTGCCTCCGAAGAGGGCTTGTGCCTCCGAAGAGGGCTTTTTGATTGCCTGGAAGTTACTTTCTCATGGTTGGATGGATCCACGGGGCGGACGCAAGTTGTTTGATTGGATGTTCGTTTGCACAAACGATCGCAATCAATTAACAAGGGCCCTGTTCCTTCAGCTTGGGAAGGTGCCCCTCCGGTGGTTCCACTAATCTTTTTTTTATTGAGAGAAGCACTTTCATTTTTTGGCGTGCCTCGTTAGAGGGCTTTGTTGACCTTTGGAAAGGAGCATTGGTTGGTTGGTGTGCCAGGAAGGTTGCGTCTCAGGGGCGAGTAGATCCACGGGACGGACGCAAGCTGCCTGATCGGATGCATCACGATCAGTTAGCAAGGGCCCTGTTCCTTCTGCTTGGGAAGGTGTCCCTTCGGTGGTTCTACCGGCCCTTTTATTGAGAGGCATACTTCCTTTTGGCTGCTTTTGTGTTTGCTTGGCCATGTTCTCTCATCATCTGCTCATTAGCGATCTTTTATTATCATTTCCAAGCGCATCTTCTTTCCTTTTGCAAGTAAATTGCCTTATCCGAAGAAGTGGACTTCACTGTTGAATAACTTCACGGGACAAACGCGAGTTACCTAGTTGGATGTCTGTTCATATTGACAACCACAACCAGTTAACGAAGGCTTGCCACAGTGGAGTCGCCAACTTTTTATGTGAAGTTCTTCTTGTATAGGATTTGAATTTGGAATTTTTGTCGCTTGATATTTGCTTAGTAGGTGATTTATAGAGGTCGCTTGGCTTTGTGACGAGCAAGCCTTGTTTTAATGTCCTGCAATTTTGAATCGACATTTTAACAATATATTTAAAGTATTTACATATCGAAATGAAATAGGCATTATGAAATAGTAAAGAACACAAGATTTATAGTGGTTCGGCCAAGAATCGGGTCTACATCCACTTTATAGCTTTTATTAACTTGCACTGATTTACAATGTCTTTCAATACAACTGATACATTCATCACTATTTTACAGTTTTGAGCAAAGCTTTTTTTTTCAAGTAAAATAAGGACGTAAGTGGTTGCTGTTCCAGGCTCTTGGAATTGGATCTCCTTCAATAGTTATGAGTTTGAAAGTGCCATCAAGAAGTTTATTGCCTATGACATACGTCCCTTCCCAGTTTGGCCCAAATACTCCGGTTGCTATCATGATCCTTTTCAAGACTAAATCCCCGATCTCAAAGCTGCGTTGGTGAACTTTAGAGTTGAAGTGCCTGGCTATCCTTTGCTGATAAGCTGAAACTCTAAGCCTAGCTTCTTCTCTTTTTTCATCAAGAGAATCAAGGGCTTCAAGTTGCAGTTTCTCATTTTCAACCTCGTTGAAATGAATTCTTCTGTGTGAAGGAACTTCTACTTCCACTGGAATCATTGCTTCTGATCCGTATGCTAGTGAAAATGGAGTGTGCCCAGTTGCAGTTTTGTGAGTAGTTCTGCATGCCCATAGTGCTAATGGAAGCCTATCGACCCAACCACCTTTTGCTTTTTCGAGCTGCTTTTTGATGGTTGACTTGATAATTTTGTTCACCGCTTCCACTTGCCCATTTGCCTGCGGATGAGCCACTACTGAGAAGCTTTTTCGAATTCTGAACCGTTTGCAAAAGTCTTGGAATTTTTCACTTTCAAACTGAGTGTCGTTGTCTGTGATTATTTTCTGCGGCACACCATACCTGCAAATGATATTTTTAGTTACGAAATTTATCATCTTTTTAGAGGTAATAGTGGCTAAGGGTTTAGCTTCAGCCCATTTTGTGAAATAATCAACAACAACAATAGCATATTTGATTCCAGATTTAGCGATCGGTAAAGGTCCAATCAAGTCTATTCCCCAAATGGCGAACGGCCATAGGCTGAGCATTTGTGTGAGTGCGGTGGAAGGCGCTTTTGGGATTTTTGCAAATCTTTGGCACTTGTCGCACTTTCTGGAGTAAATAGCAGCATCTCGATTAATATCTGGCTAGAAATACCCATATCGGAGAACTTTCTTGGCTAGAGTTTGACCGACTGAATGATCTCCACATTCTCCTCCGTGTATCTCAGCTAGAATTGTCTTGGCTTCTTCCTTAGTTACACATCGGAGCAGTGGCATTGAAATTCCCCGTCTGTATAATCGGCCATCTTGAATTATATATCTTGACGCTTTCCTTAACAACTTTCGACGTTCCTTAGAACTTCCTGGTAGTGAATTATTGAGTAGGTATTCTTTGATTGGAGTCATCCATGATTCATGCTCTTGAGACGCAGCCATGATCCAATCAATATCCATCTCATCAATGCTCGGAGCCGACAAAACTTCCACAGGGATTAATCCCAATAATTGGGCCTCTCCAGAACTTGAGTACTTTGCTAGAGAATCTGCCTTCATGTTTTCTATTCGAGGGATGTGACTTATCGTGTAATGATCAAAATCTTCGAGAAACTCACATGCCTTTGACAAGTATGCGGGCAGATTTCCACCTTTAGCTTGAAACTCTTTCTTTACCTGGCAAACAATAAGTTGGGAATCGCTGAAAATCTGTAACACTTTGATGTTCAGTTCCTTGGCAATTTTCAAACCGGCAATAAGAGCTTCATACTCTGCTTCATTGTTCTTTGAAGGAAATTCCAGTCTCAATGCATAACACAACGATCGTCCTTCGGGGGTTTCGAGCACAACCCCTGCCCCAGAACAGTAATCATTTCTTGATCCGTCAACATACAACTTCCACTAGATTGGAATGCCATCAGTTATTTCATTCTCACTATCACCTTTGTCAGTATATTCTGCGATGAAATCTGCTAAAGCTTGTCCGTTGATTGCTCTCCGGGGATGGTAAGTGATATCATATTGGCTGAGTTCAATGTTCTATTTCAAAAGACGACCCGAAGTTTCAGGACGAAACAGGACTTGCTTTAGAGGTTGATCGGTAAGGACCTTGATAGGATGAGCTTGAAAGTATGGCCTCAACTTCCTAGAAGCAATTAGCAAACAATAGGCAAGCTTTTCTATCTTTGAATAATTCATCTCTGCCCCAGTGAACCGTTTGCTGATGTAATAGACTGGACGTTGTATTTTCATATCTTCTCGTACAAGTGCTGCAGTGAGGGCGTGAGATGAAATTGCTAAATAGATGAAAAGGTCTTCACCATCAGTAGGCTTGGAAAGAACCGGAGGTGTTTCCATATGACGAATTAGTTCATCGAAAGCATTCTGGCATTCGGGAGTCCATTCAAAAAATTTCTTTCCTTTCTTTAGAGCGTCAAAGAAAGGAATGCATTTGTGTGTGGCCTTGGAAATGAAACGACTCAGAGCAGCGACTTTTCCATTGAGGCTTTGCATTTCTTTCTTTGTTTTAGGGGCTTTGACTTCCCTTAGAGCTGTGATTTGAGTAGGATTGGCTTCGATGCCCCTAGTGCTCACAATGAAACCCAAGAATTTCCCGGACTCTACTCCGAACGAACATTTCAATGGATTGAGCTTCATTCCATACTTTCGAAGAATTGCAAACATTTCCTCCAAGTGACCCATGTGGTCTACAGCTTTCTTTGACTTTACCAACATATCATCAACATAAACTTCCATGGTTCTACCAATCTGAGGTTTGAACATCGCATTGACGAGCCTTTGGTAGGTTGCCCCAGCATTCTTAAATCCAAAAGGCATAACTTTGTAGCAGTAGAGACCCACATCTGTGATAAAGCTTGTGTCTTCCTGATCCGGCTCATGCATCATAATCTGATTCTACCCGGAGTAAGCGTCCATAAATGATAACAATTCATGCCCAGCTGTTCCATCCACCAATTGATCGATTCTGGGCAGCGGGAAGCAATCTTTGGGGCAAGCTTTGTTTAGGTCCGAAAAATCGATGCATACTCTCCACTTTCCATTTGCCTTCTTAACCAGTACTGGATTTGAAACCCAATTTGGATAAGTGGAGTTTCTGATGAAGCCGTTTTCCATGAGCCGATCGACTTCTTCCTTTAGTGCTGTCGACCTTTCTGGGCCTTGGGTTCTTCTTTTCTGTTTCACTGGCGTGAATTTTGGATCAATGTTTAGAGTATGTACAGCAATTTCTGGGGAGATCCCACACATATCAGCATGACACCAAGCGAACACATCCAGATTGGCTTTTAAGAATGATATCAGCGTGTTTTGAACTGCTATGCTCAGTTGTGAACCCACATTGAGTACTTTGTTCGGGTCTTTTGAGTCAACAGATATTGGTACCGTTACTTCCACGGGCACCACTCTATTCTCCCCTGTACTGGCTTTCCTGGGGTCCATTTCTTTCCTTGCATTGCTGTGTTCGCCAGTACAGGGGCCACCCCGTAGCTGCTACAAGGTTGGTTCTTTGATGCGGAGCGGAGCTGCCGCATCTTTTCCCATTTCTCTTTTCCTGGCCTCTCGTAGCTCTACAAGATAACATTCTCGCCCCGCGTTCTGATCTCCCTTAATGACAGCAACCCCATTATCAGTGGGAAATTTCATTGTTAAACACCACGGAGCGAGGATGGCCATGAAAGCAGCAAGAGTAGGCCGACCCAAGAAAGCATTATAGGCGGAGAATCCATCAACAATTACAAAAGTTTGCTTCCGAACCAACTTCTTATGTACTTCGCCCATTTCAACAAACAAGTCCACCGTTCCAATTGGCTGTTTCAGCTCTTCTGTAAATCCGGCAATCTTGTGTGAAGAAGCTTGTACGTCTGTCATTGGAATTTTCATTTGGTCAAATGTCTTTTTAAAGAGTATGTTGCACGAGGCACCACTATCAACCAGCACTCTTCTGACAATAGCCGGCCCAATACCGACAGAGACAACTAAAGGGTCCTCAGTAGGAGCTTCCACATCAATAGAATCCCTGGTCCTGAACATAATATCATCATGAAAAGTCTTCTGCTGCTTTAGAGGTGCGACATCTTCCAAGATTAGGACACTTTCTTCAGCTGGGGCATACTTCAAAGCTCTAGCATACCTTTCCATCTCACCCCAACTCCTGCCAGCCGGATGAGGTCCTCCTGTGATCACATTGATAACAGGTCTTTCCTTTTCAACAGGCCTCTCTCCTGAACCAGATGAATGAGCTGGGGGTAGTTGCCCTTGGTTAGATGAAGACGGGTCTTTTCTATTCCTTTTAACGTACCGCTGCAACTTATTCTCTCTTAACAATTCTTCAATTAGGCTTTTCAAGTGGCGGCACTCGTTGGTATCATGGCCTGGTTGGTTATGAAACTTGCAAAATCTTCCGCTTTGGGCAGCATTTTCCCCAACTTTTACTGCCGGTGGTTTTGGAAATTCAACAGCATCCTTAATGGCGATGAAAATATTCTCCGGTGTATCAGTCAGAGGGGTAAAATCCGAAGGTTTGAGGAAGCAGGGCTTTTTGAGATCTTTCTGCTTCTTTCCACCATTACTCTCCCTTTTCTGATTTGTAGATTCTTTCTTGTTCTGAACTGTAGCATTATTTTCCACCACTGTTGTCACAACTTTAGCTGACGTGGAGAGATTCTCTAGGCGCATGAACTCATCAGCCTTTTTGTAGAACTTTTCGAGCGAATTTGGTTCCTTTATTTTTAACCATTTTCCAAACTCGCTTGACTTGTCAATAGCCCGCATTAAGTAGGTCAAGATCATTCGCGGTTCCGCGTTATCAACTTCTGCTAGGGCTAAATTAAAGCGATTCAGGAAGGATTTGACGGGCTCTCCAGGATTCTGTTCAAGACTTGAGAGAGACATTATATCCTTTGCTCTTGAAATGTACAATCTGAATTGTTCCTTGAATTTTCGGGTCAGATCGGAAAATTGGTCAACAGATCGCACAGGAAGCTTGGTAAACCAAAGTAATGCCACTCCTTCCAAGTATACCGGGAAATATCGGCATTTAATCTCATCAGTTGCTCTGGCGCCAGTCATGTGCCAATCATATTTGTAAAGGAATTGATTCGGATCACTTGTTCCTCGATAAGAAGGAATGGTAGGAGGAACGAATTTTCTGGGGAACTCAGCCTTTAGAATCCTTTCAGTAAATGGGGTTTTACTCGGTGCGAATCCCCAATCATTCTCATCTTCGTTTCTCTGCATGCTTTCTTTCATTATCTGCCGAATCATGCCGGAGAGATACTCCTCATTTTTTAGTGACTTTGTAGAATAGGCTTTGGCCATTTTCTTAGAAGTTTGTCCGGGCAGACGTTCAGGGAGAGCTGGTGATGGCCTGGATCCTTCAGCTTGGGGCGGTGCCCCTTCAGCGGCACCAGATCTGTCCTGAGGAATATTTCTTCCTTCGGAGTTGGGAACAACATCAGCAAAGTTTTCTTCATTATTTACTGGTCTTTGATTAGCCCCGAGCAGAGCATTTAACTTTTCCATCATCAGATTATTCTGAGTTTCAATCTGCTGGTACAGTCCGGATACAGCAACATCCAACTCTTCTCGCATCACCCCAACGCTTGGAGCTGCCTGATTTGGAGAAAGAGAAGTGACAGTATTGTCGCGGTCATCATCAGATCTGACAGACTTACGTTTTCTTCCAGGAGCCATTATGTCTGATAGACTTCTGGTTTTGAAGGAAATTCTTTCAACAAACTTCCGTGAAGCTATGGTGAATGATCGCCTGAGTTGGGTTCTCAGTGAAAGCACCAAAATGTTAATGCTAAAAGTTGCACGTTAACACCCGGTGTGTGTTGTGAAGTTGTGAAAGCACTACCCGTATGACGGGAACATGAATTAAGCAGTAAAATAGTGAAAACGCAGTAAAAGACAGTAGTTTATAGTGGTTCGGCTTGAGATCGGGCCTACGTCCACTTTGAATCTCTTTATTACTGAATCTGGTTACAAAATGATACAATACACTTGTGAAATACAAAATCTTTCGATTCCTAAACACTTTCGACTATTAGCTCAAGCTTCGATGTTGAAGATCTCCTCGAATTCGTGTGGAATGTGGAAGATTTCTCTCAAAGCTTGTTGTAATGTCTTGAGTGATTGGAGTTCTTCAAATGTTGGATGAGTTGAGAATTCGGCAGAGTGACGATGCTTCAAGAAATGATCGGCCAAAAGTCCCTTACTTGTTGGAGTTTGGGGGGTATTTATAGAGAGGATTTATGAGCAGAATTTTATCAAGTGATAAGTCGGAGCCGACTTATAGTAAGTCGTAGGTCCTAAGTCGGCGACGAGATAGGAGCACTTGCATTAGTTACTCCTGAATATGTCCAGAACGAGTTGTTTGGTTCAAAGTCATAAGTCGGGAGCGACTTATCATAAGTCGTAGGTCGGCAACGACTTGCTTTGACTTGCTAAGTCATTCGTTCACTCAAGTTGTTAACTCCTTAGGTCGGTAAGTGTCTTAAACCGGCCCTGTAGCTAAGTCGGAGCTTTTTTAAGGTCGTAGACTTCCTTAAGTCGTAACCCATTGAGTCGGTCATGTAGCTTAAGTCGTATACTACCTTAGGTCGGAACCTTCCTTAACTCGTAAACCGTTAAGTCGGACCATTCCTTAGGTCGGAGCCTGTTGAGTCGGCATGCCTTTTAGGTCGTAAGTCGCAGCCTGTTAAGTCGCGAACAAAAGAGGATTAACAATTTCAAATCCCAAATTAGGTTATAACATCATTTGACCATGTTTGCTTATAAAACAGGGATTTAAATATAACCAGTTTCACTTTACAATTTAGAATTTAAAAAATAGTTTTGATAGTTACAATAGTTTAAATAGTTTAGTATATTTTGAAAATATAATTTAAATGGTTTGAAATATTTTAAAATAATTTAAAAAGTGGATCAAAATAGTTAAAATAGATTTAAAATAGATTAAATAGATTTAAAATAGATTAAATTGGGTTAATTAGTTTAAAATAGGATAAAATAGATTAAATTGGATTAAATAGATTAAAATTGATTAAAATAAATTAAATAGTTTAAATTGATTAAATGGTTTAAAATATTATAAAATAAATTTACTTAGTTTGATAGTTTGAAAATCTTACTAATTAGAATTTAAGATAACATTTTGAACAATTTATTTTAAAACAATAAATTTGAAATTAACATCATATTTAACTATTTCTTTCATTCCAACAAATCTGGACCATATCCAGATTTCAAATCTAAACCAAATTTCAAATATAGAAATATCAAATTTGACTATCCCAATTTTAATAGATTTTCAAAATTACCGTTTCCAACATTTCCATAACTCAATTTCGATGAATGTCGTTTATACTTCAAATTCAACTTTAAAATTTCAATTTAAATCCTTTCAAAAATTACTTAAAACAATTCAATTTATATCAGTCAAATTCTATTTCAAATATTGTTTAATTGGGTTCAAGTTTAAAGATTTAAAATCATTAAATTTAACCGATCCGATGTCCGTATATAATTCTCTATCCTATGGTCAAGTGATATGGATATTTATCATTTCCATCCGCAAAATTTAAATTTTTACGGGTATATATTATTTTAACCCGTAATCCCGAATTAAAATAAAATCCATAAAATCGCTCGAGTCTATCATTTCAACCCATAATGATTTTTCCTAATCTATAGATCGTTCGGGTATGTATCATTTCAACCCATATGGAACTTGTAGTGTTATAAAAATATTAAATATAACATCCAGTATTCCAATATCAACAAATCAAACATATATCATAATCATCATCCAAATCAACCAATAAACATCAATAAATAATTTATTATCATTAACAGGTGTTAAATTGACAATTAAATTCGATATTAAATTAAACGATGATTAAATGCAATAAAAGTCAAATTTAACTAGAAAGACAATTTAAACATACCAAACATCAATCAATAAATTTCTAATCACATCGTAAATTTAATTTAACTAACACAAGATAATTTAGTAGTTGTGAGTGGGTTAAAACACTCACCTTTTGATTCAAATCGATTTGAAAACTAAAATAAGGCCCAAATTTGAACGGTGTCTGAATTCATCTAAACCAGCGCTAAAATGTCTGAAATTTCGATACGATCCCAATGAAACAAACCGCGTGTGAATCGGATCTCGTATGCAAAAGTTATTTAGATTAGAAGTTATGAAATTTAAATTATATAAAAATCAAATTAACAAAAAAAAGAACATGTCATCACCTCTGATATCACGCGCTTGAAACCCCTGTTCCTCCATCGTTCGTTCGAATTGAGCCATCGCCCTAAACTCGCGAACGCCGACAACCACGCATCAATCCACATTGATCAAGACCTGCTACCGCATCCACCAGATCAGGCCGATCATCTATGTGCCTTGCGCAACCACCTGGAGCTCGGAAACCCTTCCGCCGCCATTCGACTTCAATGGCCAATTCTAGCCAATCCCGTCGCCTTTAGGGTGATGTAACTGCATGGATTGAAGGCATACGACCTCCTCTACGCAGCAGTACCATCTGATCGTTCCCAAATCGACGATCCACCGTTAACTCTCCACGACTACACACAAACGGTCGAAAAATGTTCCTTAAATTCTGGTGACACAGAGACCCAAATCGAAAAGCAGACTGCAGATCCTGCTTGCGCTCGTCGAGAGCTTCAAATTGGTACATAATATGATAGGTTTGAGGAATTTTAATTTTTTGATTTGATTTGTAATTGAAATTGGAATTGAGAATTAGGTTTTGGTTTGTTTTCCATTGGAAAGAAGAGAAGAGAAGGAAAATGTACGTACAAAACAATGGAATAAGAAACACCTAGGGTTTATAATAGCCTATATATAGGCAGATCTAAATTTCAGAAAGAATGGACCAGATCGACTTAGATTGGAACGATAAACGTCCTGAAAAGCCCGTTTCGTTCTCGAAACGAAAATGGGTCATCCCATATGTCAAAATAGATGTTTTCGATATTTTTAAACTCAATGGAACAGGTTTTAAGTCCTAATTCCATCCTATGAAGAAGTTAGCTAAAAATCAGCTTATTTCAAATTGATTTCAATTGAATTTTATTAAATTGATTTCTACGCGTTTCGAGCCCGTATGATCAAACGACAAGTCCAATCGCTACGAAACTTGAAACCTTACAATAATTTACTATTACGGATCCGATAAAACTAGTTTCATCGAAATCCAAGTCAGTGCCCAAAATGGCTATTTCACGTTAAATAAATTAATTATTATTAAATTAATTAAATCACTTTATAATTCCACTTTTAATAACTAACAAATTTTATCATTTTTGATTACTTAGACATTTACAATAGTTTAAACAAATTTACATATCAATCTAGTGTTAAATATTACACTAATTACAATGTTCAATTTCAACTGTAATTAAATCCAATTTATTATAATTTAATTCCAATAAATTGATTTAATTTGGTTTCAATCTTTTAATTCAATCAATCACTACCCTATGTATATATTTGACCTTGGTTTATACTTTATTACATTAATATTCTCAAATTTCTTCTTTTACCATATTGGTTGCAATATTTCAATTATTTTGAATCTTTGTCGATTTTCACACAAATTATAATTGAAGTCTCAATAATTAATTTATCTTGGTTTCATTCCTATCATTAAATAAATTATTGCCTTATGAATGTAATTAACCTTTTTGTACATTTTATTACATTCGCATTTACAGTTATCGTCTTAACTCATTTAACATTAATTTCATTTAATTATAATTGATTAAATAAATTGGTAACAAATAACAATTTTCACAATTTCTATATTTAATCACATTTGTATGTTTGTTATCTACACACAAATGTTATAGTTATTTAAACAACGCTAATTTTAGTCAATTACAATTTATTACTTACTAGTTCATTAATTAATACAACATTTAAATTATCAATTACTCTTTTAATCCAATTATCAATTAATACACAAAATTATTACAATTAATTTGCAATCTATAACCAATTATAACTCTTTAACCATTTCAATTAATTGGAATCACATTTAAAGCAGTTATAAATTACCTTAAATTAATACTATTACAATTCATTCCAATTATGTTCTTATTATTAAATCACAAATTTCAGTTCTTCTAACAGTAAATCACAAAACCTTATTAAATTAACTATTTCCAATTATTGAAAATTACGGGTCATTACACGTGAATATGTCTATAAGCCTCTAGCTTGTCTGCTAAAGCTCCAAATCATCCAAATTAAATCTGTAATGTGCTTAGTCTGACCCAAGCATTATAATAAAATAACACCCGAGTCAGTCTGGAAGACCAACGTGAGAAAACACACCCAACTGGATTTTAAAGTTACAAAAAACCTTTGAAATCAAAAGTATCTTGTAAGACTACGCCACACATAAAGACGGACGAGTTTTTACCTTATGTAACCACCCGCCAATCCGCACGATTCAAGCTGAGAATAAACCACACATGTCCAACCCAAATTGAATGGAAAGACAGATGGTTATGGGAAAGTCAAAAGAGAGAAGAAGACAAGAGAAGAGAAAAATGAACTAAAACAACATAGAATCTCACAATCACAGCGGAACAACATATAGTATAATATCAATGATCTTTACAAATGAGAAACTGTTATATACTTACATCCATCAGAGTACAACAACAAATCACAATCATCAGCCTGGACAGTTATAACAACCCGTCCTCACACATGCTGATGTTTAACTAGGGATTTAAATTCCATAGGGAAAACCAACATTTGTTAAATACATAAGTAACCACTAACCTTTTCAATTGATCTTCTCATTAATTAAATCACTTTATAATACTTGTATATATATATACCTTTACAAAGATATGCCCACAAATCCCTATATTTTCAATACTTAGAAAATTTTCATATACTTATCTTAACACTATAAGTATATTCACAAAACTAAGAAAGATCTCCTTTCTATAAAATTCAAAAATCATTTATAAATCCCTTAATAAATCTCAAACACCATTTATAAAACTATTTTATAAATCATTGAAACCTTTTATAAAACTCTTTATAGAAAACACTTATAAAGCCCAATCTCCATTTCCAATTATAAACTCTTTTGTAAATTTCAAAACATTTATAAACTCTTTATAAATCCATACAACTATTTATAAAACTCTTCTTATAAATCTATAAACCCATTTCAAAAACTCTTTTACAAATATCTGAGATCATTTATGAACTCGTTTTATCTTGTAAATAATCTCCATTTAAGCCAGCGTCTCCTTTGTGTAGGTCGATAAGAAAAATATACAATATATATATATATATATATATATATATATATATATGTAATCACAAATATACATCTCATCTTCGAGGATGAGGCATCCCGTAGGGAATAATATAAAAATACGATATGCAATCCAAGATGTGTACCTTTTACTAGTATTAGCAAGTTTATAAAACCAATAAAATGTGAAAGTGAGCTCCAAATGCGAAGCATACGCCATCCACATCTACTAATCCCTCAACAACCAATGAGAACAAGTATAGAGAAAGTAATATCAAAATATAACATGTAATAATACAATAACTATATGTAAATGTAGCAAATGTGGCAAGAGAAGCCATCAAATAAATAATATTCATCCAATTTATTTATCATCATATCAATTTGCATATTTAAATGTCAATATTATATTTATACACTTTCATTTCTTATTAACATTCCATTGATTCATTTTCAATTTATTTACATTCAATTTCATTTACATTCAATTTATCCCCATTCAGTTGATCCCCATTCAATTGATTTACATTCAATTATTAACATTCACTTTATTTTTATTCACTTTACTTACATTCCCTTTAAATTCAATTTATGTTTAACAACATTTCATTTCATACCAAATTCGTTTGTGGACCGTTTCATAAAATTGTTACATTTTAACTTCTCCAAAGTTAAATTCTATTTCAATATCACTTTGTATATTCCTTCAGTACTAATATTATTTATGAACCATTCCATACAACAATTACTTATGTTCATTTTAACTTTTTATACTACACCATTAATGTTTAATATCACTTCAATACCTAAGCTCATATTCAATTCCATCAAACCACATCTAAAAACATATCCAATTCATTTTATAACTCAAGTTGAATTTCATTCTACAACTCAAGTTCATATCAATTTCACTAATTTATTACATTAGTTCATTTCATACTTCATTATAAATCAAATTCAGGTTCATTTAATTTTAATTTCATATCTCAATTTCAAATTTTCTTTTCCTATTTATACCATTTTCAAATTATAAGTTAAAATTATTATTTTCATGTATTTATCACATCATACTGTGGATTTTAAAATGGAAACCTATTTTACCAAAACCCAACTTCAATGGTAGCAATTTGTCACTTATAAACTTGAAAATGAATACTGATGATGATGCAGCCGTCACCAGAATTATTTTCTAGCGACTGAAGTGAGTTTAGTGCTTTTTTTTTAAATCCCATTTTAAAATATTTTCAAAATATTATTATTATTATCTTTCCAAAACCTTTGAAAACAATTTTTAAATCAGTGGAGTTTAAATTCTCAAATTTCTTGTTTTAAATCCATTTTTATTTGCAAATCATATTTATAAATACACTTATACAATTTATTTATAAATTCACTTTCTTATATAACTCATTTTATAAATGTTTATCTTTTTGTAGATTATAATAATCACAACTTTTATTAGAACAACAAACAACAAATGATAATAATCAAATATTATCATTCATTAACAACCAAACACGCCACATATAACTATAATAATTTCTGAAAAATTATCTTTTATATATAAAATATAATTTTGGTAAAATTATTTCATTTACTAACTCTAAAAACAATATTGTGCCGGTTTGCCGTGTTTAAGCATTTATAAACCCCTATCGATATCGTGGCATCCCACATACCGACCAGAATTCATAAGCCACCCAACAAATAAATAAATACAATATAAAACATCTTTATATCACTAACAAATATTCTCTTATACCAAAAATACACTCAAAACCCATAATAAGGCATTTCATTACCTTATCTCTTAATGAGTTGCCTTACCAAAGCCAAGGTTCTCGCTTAACCTCGCTCTGATACCAACTGTAACGACCTGCCAATATGCACGATTCAAGCTGACAATAAACTACACATGTCCAATCCAAATTGAATAGAAAGACGGATAGTTATGGGAAACAAAGAAGAAAGAAGTGGGGAAAAGAAGAGAAAAAGAAACTAAAACAACACAGAATCTCACAACTGCAGTAGAACAACATATAGTATAATATCAATGGTCTTTACAAAAGAGAAACTGTTATATACTTACATCCATAAGAGTACAACAACAAATCACAATCATCATCCATGACAGTTATAACAAACTGTCCTCACACATACTGATGATTTCAACAACAAAGAAGCAGAAAATAAACATATACATGAATACGACTTGAAGACCTACAACTTGTCTCCCGAGCTCCAATGGATCCAAAGCAAATCTGTAATATGCTCGGTCCGACTCGGGCTTTATAATAAAATAACACCCGAGTCAGTCTGGGAAACCAACGTGAGAAAACACACCCAATTGAAATTTAAAGTTATAAAAACCTTTGAAATCAAAAGTATCTCGTCAGACCATGTCGCACACAGACAGGTTTTACCTTATGATAACCAATACAATTTCTATAGAAATCCATTTATATTATAATAACATCTAGGGATCATAGTAAAATATGAATATAGCTGAAATGCTTGCATCTCACGTTCCAGCATATTTGGGCACAACTAAGTCCGTATGGTGCTTACTAGAGAATGAATTCCATACAATAACAGGGCTACTGGGGTACCGCTCGTCACGGTGCACCTCTAGATAAAATAACACCTATGACCTCACTTGAATCTCCGACCAAAACAGGACCGGCCTACCACTTGACTAATAGCACCGAATATGATCACCCCTCCATTAGTGGGCCTCGAAGCATACAAATGAGAGATAATATCGAATCTAGATAGGGATGATCACACCCTACTTGGGAGCGACCCACTTAGCCCTGCTGCATCTACCCTGTTTTGGTCATTCCCGGTTGATGAGGCTTGAGGCTAAGTTTTAAATTTTATATAGAACTTCCCGCTTGGAATGCTAACACTACCCTCCAGGCAACAATGTAATGCCAGCATTTATCCATACAAGTTCATTCTGGGACTGAACGAAATACTTGAGAGCTCCGCCTTCAATTCCATCATCTTCAAGATGTCTTCACTTCGAAATGCTTGAGTTGTATCAAAGTGGTTTACGGATAACATTTCAAATTCCGGTCTCTTCGAAACAACATTCGATAGCTTCTAGTAAACTTAACCCCAATTCTTTAGGAAATTAGCAGTCAAAGATAAGAGCAGAGGTCACCACCTAACCATTAGTAGACGGATTTCCTTACCGTTTGTTCTAAGAGAACAAAACAAAATTTATACGCACAACACAACATCATCCAAGATGACCATGCCATAAAAATCAAAGTGTTTCTCTTAGAAATTTCCAAAGTTACGTTTTGGGTCTAAATTCGATAGTCGGTTATTTAACCATCGAATAAACAAACATTCAAACCAAGGATTTAAATTCCACAGGGAAAACCAACATTTGTTAGACACATAAGTAACCATTACCCGTTCTAATTAGTCTTCTAATTAATTAAATAACTTTATAATACTTGTATATATATACCTTTACAATGATATGCCCAAAAATCCTATATTTTCAATACTTAGGAAATATCCATATACTTATCTTAACGCTATAAGTATATTCACAAACTGAGAAAGATTTCCTTTCTATAAAATTCAAAAATCATTTACAAATCCGTTATAAATCTCAAAAACCATTTATGAAACTATTCTACAAATCCCTGAAACCGTTTATAAAACTCTTTATAGAAACCCCTTATAAAGCCCCATCTCCATTTCCAATTATAAATTCTTTTATAAATTTCAAAACATTCATAAACTCTTTATAAATCCATACAACTATTTATAAAACTCTTCTTATAAATCTATAAACCTAATTCCAAAATTCTTTTATAAATATCTGAGATCCTTTACAAACTCTTTTTTTCTTGAAAATAGTCTCCCTTTAAGTCTCCAAATCATTTTATAAAATCCCCTTCTAAAACCCAAATCTTTTTATAAAATTCTATTTATAAATCTCGAACATTTATATAAATAATAATCATTTACTTCAAAACACTATTACGTAATAATAGTTATTAATAGTAAAACCTTATAAATAAATAAATAATAATTATTAACCTTAAAAACATCTTAAAATAATAATTATTAATTTTAAGACATTTTTAGTAAAACAATAATAATTAGTCTTTACCATTATTATAATAATAATAATTTATTTCCAAAACTTTATTGATAAATAACTATATTTAATTTCAAACCATATTAATAATTTAAATAATTAACTTTTCAAAATATTAAAACATTGATAAACAACTTTAAAACAATATTAATATCCCTGATAAAAATCCATACTTAAATTTAAACATAATCGTTCCTATATTTATAAACTACGTTTATAAATCTTTTCTATTTTATAACATATCATTTAACATCTCCAAATCTATCATCACTTTTAATTCCCAAAATAGAATCGACTATTTTCGAAAACAACATCCCATATCTTATTATAAATCCACAATTGTGATTTATTTTACCCAATTTATCCAAATAAAATTTTCCCTTTATTTATAAACACTGTTTATAAATCTATTCCTCCATTAATAAAATAGGATTTTACAATTCTTTACATTGTTTTTAAAATGTCACATTTACAATTTATCACATTTATAAATTTCCACCTTTATAATTTAACATATATATATATATGTTTATATATATATATATCTAGTACTTTATATAAAACAGTTGATAAATATTTATACCAAAATATTACTACCTTCTTGTTAAAAACCGTATTCCATTATTATAAAAGTTGGGCTTATTTTTAAGAATTTAAAAATCTTTATTATATAGTTCAAAAATCTCTATTTAAGTTTTTTCATAAAACTCTTAATTTATAATATCCAAAATCGTTCCTTTTATTGTATTTAAATTAAATTCCTTCTTTTAGTAATTCAAAAATAATTATTAAAAAATAATTAATTTTTAAAATCACTTAAAATCCTTTTAAAAACTAAATCTTCATTTTATAGTATTTTAAAATACTAAAAATATAGCCTAGTACTACTATAGCACTAATCAGGGAAAAATCATCCATGTCATCAAATATGGCACCCAACAAATCATATCTCAGAATATATGAAAAATAAAATCAACTGCGTGAGGAATCTAGTTGGATCCCTCCAACCTGTTCTCTGCATCACATAAAGTATATAACCAAGTAATATAAATCAACTGCTTCGAGGCAAGATCGTATACAAAGGGTCATCCACTCTTACACGAGAACGTAATAGGGTCTCATCTGCTCCAGGGGTAGGAATATATCCAAACCAAAAAATAAAATAGTAAATCATCCAAACAGTCAATAACAATCAACAATAAAATATCCACACAACTAATAAATATTTTTTATCGACTATAATATTTCTAGTTAACCAAAGAGGCGAGTTTAACTCATGTTGACTTTAGTAGTTGCCAAAGCGTTCCGTTTTGAATTAAAATTGAACGAATGTTCAATTTTAACCCAAATTCCTACTAGCCCAAATCCATCCATTTAAACTCCATACCGTAGTATTTATCGAAACGATCGCAATGCAACTTATCGCATTCGATTTGGACCTCGTAAGAAATAGCTACGGAATAATAAACATTTGAATAAACAAATTTTAATTAACTTAACTTAATTAAAATTTAAATTCCTAATCATCTTTAATCAAATCCAGGCTACTAATTTACCCTCTCTCCCCCACCTACTCACTTCCAGGAACGAAAACGCGACCAAAGCCCGACAACTCGCGATATTCACATCGTCGTTCGCCATGCCGCCACGCCGTTCGCTACGATCCACGTTGCCCCACGCTTCTCCCACCATCACCGACCCTTTGATAACCAACCTCTACCATCAATACCAGAAATGATGCCCACCATTTACAGTGAGTTGCCGCCACCGTGCCTCGATTTGAGTCGATCCAACCGTTGAGCTAGTTCGTGGAGTCGAGCTCTGCGTTTTACTAGTTGAAGTCGTGGCCTAATTTTGCCTCTAAAGGCACCTAGAAACATCGACCGTTTGATTGTGGGTTTTCTAAATGGCAACTCTAAAATTGATTTTAGGGTTTGGAAAAATGAAATAACCAAGTCCTTTTATGGAAAAATTTCAAAACACTATTCACACGTTAAATTTTCAAACTCCAAACGAGGTGTGCCGCCTGGCGTTCTATATGTTACCCTTATTTCAAACACAATGGAACTAATCTCGAGACCTAATTCGATCATAGAAAAACGATAGCTTTTCAAACCCAATTATACTACATTAATTTCTGAAATTAATCTCTACGCTTTTCGATCACGCAAGCCCAAACGATTAGTCCAATCGCCATGAAATTCAACAGCATACTACAATCCACTATTACGGATCCAACGACACTAGTTTTAACGAAATCCGAGATTGTGCCCCTGATCGATAATTTAACACGTTAATTATAATGATTTATTATTAAAACTAGTTTATTCACTTCTAATCAAATTTAAAACTTTACTATCTTCATTCTTGTTCAAATATAATTTAAATTAGCTTTCGAAATCATTCTTATTCACATTAAATTCAAGATTTAATAATTTAAACAATTCCAATTATTCAAATAACCCTTATATTTGAAATTCAAGTTATTTAACTTATAAAATTAACTTTTCCATATTTAAAGTCAATTAAATATATCAAATTTAAATGATTAAAATCCTAGGTCATTACACGTTACGATAACCAAACCATTTTATATGAAATTCTATGATATTATAATAGTGTCTAAGGTACAAATATTTATTAATCATAGCCGAAATTGTTACATTAATTAAATTCCAACATAATAGGTATACAACTAAAACCGTAAAGGCAAGTATTGGAAAATATATTCCATACAATTACTGGGCTACTGGGGTAAACTCCCCGTCACGGTGCATCTCTAGATAAAATAACACCGTTATGAACAAAAAATCATGAACAAAAAATTATGTCAAATATTCCATACAATTACTGGGCTACTGGGGTAAACTCCCCGTCACGCTCCATGAACAAAAAATTATGTCAAATATTTTCAAATGTTATGACAAGAGAATTTGAAATGTCTCATATGGGAGAACTTTCATATTTTCTTGGATTATACATCAAACAATTAAATAATGGTATTTTTATTAATCAAGAAAAATATTGTAATAATCAAATAAATCATTTTAGTATGGAAAATACTTCTGCTAATCCGACACCTATGAGTACTACAGTACATCTAGATCGAGATGAAAATGGCAAAAGTATTGACCAAAAACTATATCAAAGTATGATTGGATCTGTTAGCCACAAAATTCACTTAAGAATAGAAGTATAAAAGAAGGTTAATGAAAATGCCAGGCCCTACTGGAATTACAGGCATAGTTTTCGACAAAGGTCAAAAAAGAACGTTTCGAAGGCATTAAGAAGGCTTTCGAAGGAGTCGCAGGCACCAGGCACTTTCGCAAGTGATAAACAGTGAAAAAGCTTTCAAGATAGATGAAAAAGAAAGGCGGAGCTACCCTTCCGCCATTTACAACCTTTCGATGCAGATGCATCCGTGTATATAGAAAAAACAAGGACAGGCTTAGAACCCCATTCGAAGGTAATAAACATTAACCTTTCACATGCGCGCCAAACCTTTCGAAACCAAAGGTTTCGCCTCCATTCAAATTGCTCCAAACAACCTTTTCGAAAGCGTAGTTAGGTCTTTTGAACTGGTCGAAGCCAGTATCATCAAGGGAAGGTTCCGCATCAATCCTCAAACATGCATTCAGAAGCAACCTACAACATCGAAACCATTAATACTTCAACATCTTTGAAGCCTGGGTAAACAACCTATCGATAGAGTCGAAAGCTCCTATCTTTACTTCTGATGACAACAAAGTAACATGAAGAGAAAAGCGTAATTGTATTTCTTTCGACGACGTAGAAAGTTATTCAGGAGAAAGCAGGGAACAAGAACACTAAAAACTTAACAAAGGCGAAAGGAAGATAAAAGACCCTTTCGACAAGGTCGAAAGACCTGGAATAAGAAGAGGAGAAGCACAAGGATGAGTTAGAGGACTCGGAAGAGAAGCCTTTCGACTGTATTGAAGGAAGGTGAGGTCTTTTGACTACATCAAAAGGAAAGAGGCGGAAGATAAAAGGACCCTTTAACTAGGTCGAAAGCATTGGCGCGGAAGGGGGCCGACCTACATCTATAAATAAGACCCAAGGGTTCCGATTTTGGGGACCGGATTTTAGAATCCTAAGCTCATTTCTTTTACTTCTACTTCTTTGCAGCAACATAATCTTTGTAAACCCTATGTCAATTTGGAGAAAAGCTATCAAAATTGTAACTCATTTTTGATTAATGATAATGGAGAGATACGTAGATTCATTACGGATTTCAATTATGAGGAAGATCATTACGATCATTAGCTAGACTAATGATCAATTGCATATGATGCTATCTTATTCTCTTAATTTCTTTTTGTCTATGCAAATCAATAGGATCGACTTGGATAATATACATGCAAAACACATCATCATCATAACCAATATAGTGAACAACAAGGATGTTGATGATGTTCCATCACTGATAAATTCATAGAACTAGATATAACTAAGACAATCTTACATCGAATGAAGCTTAGGCAATTGCAAACTGGATCTATTTTGAAAGGATAAAACCCCTTTCGACCTGGTCGAAAGGGGTGTCCCGAAGGAAATCTGGCCTGCAATTGGCAAGCTATCAGGTGAGGATGAATCCATTTGAAAAGAACCTTCACTCAACTGCATCAAAACTCTTTCGAAGGGGTTCCTCCATAAAAGAAATGAAACCAATGGGGTCAAAAGCAGTTGTTTCACTTTAATAGGCCAAGCATACCTTTCGACATGGTCGAAAGGGTTGGAGTGTACCTTTCAAAATTTCGAAAGGTATGAAACTTAAGTACAAAAAATTGTCTTTAACTCATTCGAAAGAAGGGTTTCGAGTAAAATGCTTCTTTCTTTACCTGCATTTCTAAGTTAAACTCCGAAACTGTTTTGATCAAGTCAACCTGGTCAAAAGGTGGGTTTCGAAAGAAGCGATCTTTTTTATAGCCTAATTTTACATGATCTAATTTTCTATTCACATAGCTTCGGGGATGTTGACAAGTTTTCTTGTTAACATTTTTTGCGCTAGAAGGAGGCTTTGAGCCTCTGACTTGTTACTATCTTATAGACTAATTATGAATCATTTGACTTGATGTAGGAAAATTAAATTAAAACGACTCAACAGAATGGATGAGGAGGTCATACACACTACAACCCTCGAAGAGGACATAGCTCCAACCTTTGTTAAAGGATAGCCTTCATCATCATCTCAACAGGATGAAAACACTGCCAAAATCAAGCATTTAGAGCACCAGCTGCAGGAAATGCAGGAACTCCTCGAAATAGCATTATCTCAAAAGTCTTCAAAAAAAGCTAGGCCAACACAAGGGGATGAGGTGGTCTCACAAAGAAGGAACTTGAAAGCTCGTTCAAATGAAAACAAGAGCAAGATAGATATAACATCTTCAAAGAAGAAGGAGCATCCTCAAACTAAAGCTGATCATCAAGGAAGGGTGCTCGATCAATCACTTGAACAATCTAGAAGCTCCATGTCAAAAGAATACCATCCAAACTAGAAAAACTATCATGATGTCGAAGCCTATCTGAAGGATGCAGCGGAGAAAGCAAATAAAGATGCAATGAATGCAAAAGGGAAGAGTACCATAGATGAAAATGTCAATGATAACGAGTGAGTGCCACTCTTTACAAATGAGATTATGGCAACAATCATCCCATCTTATATGAAGATTCTAAAAATGGGAATCACAAATCGAGATGATCATTTATTGGCTTTTGATAGCCAATTGGATCTATATAATGCATCATGGGCTGTTGGATGCAGATTATTTCCTGTAACTCTCCAAGGGGCTGCGGCCAAATGGTACAGACAATACCAAGAGAGGACCATTTATTCATGGAAGCAATTTTCCTATGAATTCTCTGCTCAGTTTTGCATACGTAAAGATCTCACTATTGATCACACAGTTCTGGCCAACATAAAGCAAAGGCAATGGGAATCTTTGGGAGGCTATCTTAAAAGATTCAACACTTAAGCTCTGAAAGCAAAGGACATGAATGAACATGACAAGCTTATCGCGGTACATTCTGGCTTAATAGAGAACACCCCATTCTGGAAGCAACTCTTTGTTAACAGGTGTAAAGGTCTGTAATCATTCCACATTCAAGCTGACAAGTTCATTCGACTAGATGAGCTATATCACGCTAAAAGAAAAGGGAATACCAAGAAGGAAGGTTGAAGATTTGGTCTAGATCGAGGGCCTAAAAGAATGAAATGGGAAGAAACCATTGCTAATGCAATCGCTTTGAACAAGCCGTTGTCTTACGTTTATGCTGTGGCAAAGGAAGGAGTCAACTTCCCATCTTCTTTCAAGGCTAAGAACCACCCAGAACAAAGAAAAGGAGAAGACTACTTTGCACACCACAAAGCAAACGGTCACAAGACCAACGAATGCAGAGTCTTAGCGGGAATCATCCAGATTTTGATCCACGAAGGTCATTTAAAAGAGTTTATTCAGGATAAGCAGAAGGTTTAACGAACAAGGGATAGTACGCAAAAGCTTCCTGGCAATGCTGTTAATATGCTAGAGGATGAAGACCCTGTGAGCATAAGCCCTCTGATAAACAAGATCAACATAATTCATGGTAGGCCACATCCGGCAAGGAACAGTAAAGGCTTATGAAACAGATATATCAAGGAGGCTAAAGACGGTGTCTTCTCTGTCCAAGAAGTGCCCCCATTAAAGAATCTGCTAGTCAATTTTCCAATATCGAATCTTGTCATCACCCCTTAAGAGTTGAAAAAGGGAGTTCATCATCCATACAACGATCCATTGATGATCACAGCTCAAATCGGACTATCCATTGTTTCCAAAATTCTGGCAGATACAGGCAGTGCAGTCAGTGTTATCTTTATGCATTCCTTCGACCAAATGAACATCCCTGAAGATAAGCTGGAGCCTAGTATGGAACCAATTTTCGGATTCAACAATAAGGGAACAACTCTAGTGGGACAAGTGAAACTGTTGGTGCAAATGGGTGTGCCACCATTTTGCAGAACTTTCGAGACCCTCTTTGTAATCATCAACCAACCCTCATATTACAACGCTTTTTTTTGGCAGGCTTGCACTTGACGAAATATTTGCATTTGTCTCCCTAAAGTACCTGATGGTAATGTTCTTGACAAAGAGGGGCTGGGCACAATCCGAGGAGAGTAGTTCAGCTCTCGAGAGATGTATTTTGCCATAATTGATCAATATAAAAGGGAGTATTCTTCTTACTTTGATTCTTCTACTGTTTTTAGGCCTTCGGATGATGGATTTTTACATCCAACATTCGAAGCAAAAATTAAATTTAATAAGTCTAACAAGCGCATGTATGAAAGGTACATTCCTCCTAGAGACAAGAGGAAGAGAGTTGATGCTAATTCCCCTGAAGAAAGCCCAATCGTCACTGAATTGATTATAGAGGGAAAACAGAAAGAATAAACCCATAGAGGACCTTAAGGAGGCGTGCATAGATTCGGATGATACTACTAAGGTTGTCAAAGTGGGAAAAGAATTGGATAGCAACTTGAAGAAAGATTTAATCCAATTTATAAAGGTCAATAAGGACATATTTGTCCGATCACATTCTGATATGGTAGGCATTGATCCGACTGTCATATGCGCTTAACATCAATCCAAAAGCAACCACCATCTGACAAAAAATGAGACAATTAGATAGAGTACGGTCTGATGCATTGAAAGAAGAAGTTAAGAGACTCCTCGAAAATAGGTTTATTAGAGAAATTTACTACCCAAATGGCTAACGAACCCAGTCTTGGTGAAGAAATCAAATGGAAAATGGAGGACTTACATTGATTATACGGACTCGAAGAAGGCATGTCTGAAAGACTGTTTCCCGCTACCACGAATTAATCAGTTAGCATATGCAACTGTGGGCACAAATTATTTTCTCTCATGGATGCATATTCAGGATACAATCAAATACCCATGTTCAAGCCGGATAAAGAACACACTAGTTTCATTACTGAATGAGGAATATACTGCTACAAAGCGATGCCTTTCAGGCTAAAGAATGTACGGGTTACTTATCAGAGGCTGGTTAATAGAATGTTTAAAGATCAAATTGGTCAGAATATGGAGGTTTATGTGGATGACATGCTAGTAAAATCTGGCGAGGCTAAGAATCATCTTAAGGATCTAGAAGAGATGTTCAGAATACTATGGAAATATCAATTGAAATTGAACCCCCAGAAATGCTCCTTCAAAGTCCATTCGGGGAAGTTTTTAGGCTATCTTGTGTGTGCCCAATGGATTGATGCTAGTCCTGACCAAATTCAAGCTATTAAGGACATGACTTAACCCAAAAATAGTAAAGAGGTAATGAGTTTAAATGGAAGGGTAGCTGCCCTAAGTAGGTTCATTTCAAAAGCTACTGATAAATGTATCCTTTTCTTCGACGTAATCAAGAAAAAGAAGAACTTTGAATAAGGGGAAGATTGCAGAAAAGCTTTTTAGGAGTTAAAAAGCCATTTGGAAAAGCCACCGATACTTTCTAGTCCTGAGAATGGAGAGATCTTATACTTATACATGGCAGTTTCAGAGCATGCGTTTAGCTCAGTATTGATTAGAGAAGGAAATGGAGCTAAACTCCCTTTGTAATATGTAAGCAGACGATTGAAGGATGTGGAAGTTCGATAGCCAATGATAAAAATGCTAGCTTATTACTTGATCCCTACATCACAAAAACTTAGAGCATATTTTCAAGCACATCCGATCAGGGTATTGACCAATTTCCCCCTAAAGAAATTTTTCAGTAAGACAGAAACTTCAGGAAGACTGATAAAATGGGGAATCGAGCTCAGCCAATATGATATAGAATTTCAGTCGTGAGCCGCAATCAAAGGGCAAGCATTGGTAGATTTCATTAACGAATGCACTAACTTCTTTAAAGAGAAATCAGAAAAAGAAAAGGGTCATAAGCCTATCTGGAAAATGTTCGTCGATGGTGCGTCAAATGAACAAGGGGCCGATGTAGGATTTGTGATAATAACACTGGACGGACACTGCTTACACTATGCCATGAAATTAGGATTCCCCGCAACGAGCAATGTGACTGAATATGAATCAATGGTAGCAAGGCTAACTTTAGCATTAGAGCTCAAAATCCCACGGATTCAGATCTTTAGTGTTTCTCAGCAAATAGTAAATCAATTGAAGCAGATATATCAAACAAAGGACTCCAAGCTATCTTTATATGTGAAGAAGATATTGAAAGTGCACGCTTTGTTTGAAGATTTTTCCATACATCAAGTTCTAAGAGCGGAAAACTCACAGGCAGATTTATTAGCGAAATTTGCAAGCTCAAGGGGAGCCCTAGAAACATGGATTGTTCCAGTAGGATATCAAGAAACTCTGAGTATTAAAGAGGGAACATTTGAACAAGAAAAGGAACTGTTAGTTCTGATAAGGTCCCAAGCTATGTTACAAGAGAAAAAGGAAAGAGAAATTGGTAGAGAAATATCAAATGAGATGGTTGATCGATCAAGAGCAAGTGACCAGTATGATAACACTTGGATGTCACCCATCATTGAATATCTTGCTAAAGGAATACCTCCATTTGATAAGGTTGAAGCAAGAAAAATCAAGCGACAAGCTCCAACTTTCACAATAGTGGATGAAATCCTTTACAAGAAAGGATATGCACTTCCTTACTTAAGATGCGTAAGCCTGGAAGATGGAGTAAAATTGTTAGCAGAAGCACATAAGGGATTCTGTAGTGTCTATTCAAATAGGAAAAAATTGGCAAAAAAGATAATGAGAGAACGTTTCTATTAGCCTCGTATGGTAAGCCAAGCTATTGAATATGTAACAAGATGTGAGAAATGCCAAAAGTACTCAAAAATTCCTAGATTACCCTCGAGTCAGTTAACTCCAATTTCAAGTCCGTGGCCCTTTGACATATGGGGAATAGATTTAATCGGTCCATTGCCAGTCTCAAAAGTAGGAGCAAAATATGTCGTAGTCGCCATAGATTACTTCACTAAATGGGTTGAAGCAGAACCACTTCCTAAGATCACTTTTGGAAAAGTATTCAGATTTGTCATCAAAAATATTATAACCAGAATCAGAATTCCACATAAGATCATTTCCGATAATGGAACACATACTGAGAGTGAAGAATTCTCTTGGTTTTGTCATAAGAATGGAATCATTAAGAGCTTTTCCTCTGTTGCGCATCCAAAAGAAAATGGGGCAGTTGAGGCTGTAAATAAAACCATAAAGGCAATCTTGAAAAAGTGACTGAACAAAGCTAAAGGAAACTGGGTAGAAGAGTTGCCACTTGTGTTATGGGCTTATTGAACATCAACCAAAATGGCAATGGGACATGCTCCCTATTCGTTGACATATAGGTGTGAGGTGATGTTACCAATTGAGATTGAAATACCCTCACATCGAAGAATCACATATGTGTTCGATTTAAACCAAGAACTAAAAAGAGAATCACTGGATTTGATACATGAGTTGAGAGACGAAGCGGTAATAAGAACAACGTAATATCATAATCGGATTTCAAAGTACTACAACTCAAAAATAAGAACATGATCATTTCAAGAAGGAGATCTAGTGCTCCGTAGAGTAATGGAAAATACAAGAAATCCCGTGGATGGACCCCTAGGACCAAATTGGGAAGGACCCCTAATCATTTGCAAAGTAATCCCCCCAGGAGCTTACAAGTTATGCCGACCAGACGGCAATATGGTTCTAAGAACATGGAATGCTGAACATTTGAGTCCATATTTTCCAAAGATGAATGAATAAAGCATCTCTTTCTTCAAAAGAAAAATCTACATGGTTGGGAGTAGAATTCTCCTTGCATTTGGACACTACCTTTAAGGGTCAAAGCCTCTATCCACGCCGAGATGGACATAGCAGAGCACCTCGTAGAGGAGTGTAAGCCTTTATCCGCGCCTTGCTATGGCCAGAATAAAGCATCGACAAGCCCTTAGCCGCCCCTTTGGTTAGTTCTAAGAACCTCCTAAAGAGAGGATTGTAAGCCTTTATCCATGCAATGCTATGGTTAAAGGATCAACAAGCCCCTGTTCGCGCCACGCTATGGCCAGGGTAGGGCACCTCCTGGAGGGAGGAGTGTAAGCCTTTATCCACGCCATGCTATGGCTAGGTTAAAGCATCGACAAGCCCTTGGTCGTGCCTCTGGTTAGGTCAAGGAGCCTCTTGGAGGAAGGTTGGGTAAGTCTTTGGTTCCAGCCTCTAAGAATGAGCTAACCAAGAGCACCAGACAACAATGGACTAAGACGTCCAAGCCCGAGTAGCGGCTCATCAAATGATGGACTAAGATGTCCAAGCCCTAGAAGCGGCTCATCAAATAATTGACTAAGATGTCTAAGCCTAAGAAGCGGTTCATCAAACAATGGACTAGGATGTCCAAACCCCAGAAGTGGCATATCAAATGATGGACTAAGATGTCCAAGCTCGAGAAGTAGCCAATCAGACTACAACTGCATATGAGGCCTAAAAGGTTTACACATGCCGAAAAAGGTAGAAAAAATGGAGTAGAACAGAACTCCACTCATTAATACCGGGTTTCGGGACTCTCACTTCAAGACTTTTAATACCCGAATAAGGGTTTCGAGTCTTCTCTAATCATTTGTGATCTTTCTCATACTCGAATCTGGGTGTCAAGGCTATTATCGGACTTCAATTATTAATGCCCTAAATCTGGGCTTGAGATTCTATTATAAAAATAATTACCATGGACTTCTGGTTATCCAACATATGCCCTAATCTGGGTTGAAGATTCCTATTATGAAGATAGTTATTGTGCATTTCTGATTATCCGACATATGCCCTAATCTGGGCTTGGGATTTTTGTGATGAAGATAATATTAACGAATTTTTGATTACCCAACATTAATACCCGAATCTGGGTATCAGAATACCATTCTAAAGACTATTTCTGAATCATACTTATTTAAACCCGAATCTGGGTTCAAGACATCTAACTATTAACTTCTGAACTTCATTACTTAATGCCCTAATTTGGGTTAGGTTTCATAACCTCCTAATGCCTGAATTTGAATTTTGGATCTTTAACATCAATTTTGGATTTTATCTATCGAATCCCGACCTAGGATATAAAGCAGTAGTATTGAAGCTGCAATAGACCTCTAAGTCATCAACCAGAAACTTTGGGCTGGTCTTCTTAATACCCAAATAAGAGCTATTAGTTTGCAACTCTAAACGATGCCCACCAACATCTAAATTCAGACTCTCGGGTCATTCTTATCTCCAAGAAGAATATCTAGATACATATTAAGATTTACAGGTTACGAAGGCTTATTTTAAAATAATATCTTATGACCTCCTATTTCCAGACATTGACTGTTCACCACAGAAAGTTCATAGGCTCCAATTATATATGCATGGCAACGATCAATTACAAACCTCATATCCTTTACTAAATTAGGATTATGATCAACTAACCATCTAAATTTAAAAGCACCGTTATCCTAACTTATGATGAAGCATATATATATATATAAGATATTGAGTTAGCAATAGAAAATGTCGCTTTGAATTTTACAGGAAAACAAAGTTATTAAGAGCAAGGAAGTTCTGAAATTTTTGTCCTAAAGAACAAAAGCTTCTTTCATACAAGGAAAGGGGGGCAAAATATTAGCCGTAAAATCCACTTAAGAACAAAAGTATGAAAGAAGGTTAATGAAAATGTCAGTCTCTACTAGAATTACAGGCATTGGTTTTGACAAAGGTCACAAAAGAACATTTCGGAGGCATTAAGAAGGCTTTCGAAGGAGTCGTAGGCACCGGGCGCTCTCGCAAGTGATAAATAGTGAAAAAGCTTTCGAGACAGATGAAAAAGAAAAGCGGAGCTACCCTTTCACCATTTTCAACCTTTCGATGGAGATGGATCCGCGAATATAGGAAAAGCAAGGACGGGCTCGAAACCCCATTCGAAGGCAATAAACATTAACCTTTCATATGTGCGCCAAACCGTTCAAAACCAAAGGTTTCGCCTCCATTCAAATTGCTCCAAACAACCCTTTCGAAAGCATAGTTAGGCCTTTCGAACCAATCGAAGCCAGTAACATCAGGAGAAAGTTCTGCATCAATCCTAAGACATGCATTCGGAAGCTACCTACAACATGGAAACCATTGATACTTTAACATCTCTGAAGCCCGGGTAAACAACCATTGACAGGGTCGAAAGCTCCTATCTTTACTTCTGATGACAACAAAGCAACATGAAGAGAAAAGTGCATTTGTGGCCCTTTCGACGATGTCAAAAGTAATTCATTAGAATGTAGGGAACAAGAACACTAAAAACTTAACAAAGGCGAAAGGAAGATAAAAGACCCTTTCGACAAGGTCGAAAGGCCTGGAATAAGAAGAGGAGAAGCGCAAGGATGAGTTAGAGGGATCGAAAGAGAAGCTTTTCAACCGTATTGAAGGAAGGCGAGGCCTTTTGACTGTATTGAAAGGAAAGAGGCAGAAGATAAAAGGACCTTTCAACTAGGTTGAAAGCATTGGCGCGGAAGGGGGTCGACCTGCATCTATAAATAATACCCAAGGGGTTCGATTTTGGGGACTAGATTTTAGAATCCTAAGCTCATTTCTTTTACTTCTACTTCTTTGCAATAACAAAATCTTTGTAAACCCTAAATCAATTAGCGGAAAAGTTCTCAAAATTGTAACTCATTTTGGATTAATGATAATGGAGAGATGCACAGATTCATTAACGATTTTGATTATGAGGAAGATCATTACGAACATTAGCTAGACTAATGATCAATTACACATGACGGTATCTTATTCTCTTAATTTTTTTTGTCTATGCAAATCAATAGGATCGACTAGAATAATACACATGCGAAACACATCATCATCATGACCAATATTATATAATCAACAAAAGGATGATGATGATGTTTCGTCACTGATAAGTTCATGGAACTAGATGTATCCAATAAGATCTTATATCGAATGAAGCTTAGGCAATCGCAAACTGAATCTATTTTGAAAGTATAAAACCCCTTTTGACCTGGTCGAAAGGGGTGTCCCTAAGGAAATCTGGCCTGCAACTGGCAAGCTATCAGGTGAGGAGGAGTCCATTCGAAAGGAACCTACACTCAACTGCATCGGTACTCTTTCGGAGGAGTTCCTCCATAATAGGAACGAAACCAATGGAGTTGAAAGCATTTGTTTCACTTTAATAGGCCAAACATACCTTTCGACATGATCGAAAGGTATGAAAGTTAAGTACAAATAACTGTCTTCGACTCATTCGAAAGAAGGGCTTCGAGTAAGATGCTTCTTCCTTTACCTGCATTTCTAAGTTAACCTCCGAAGCAGTTTCGATCAAGTCAACTTAATTGAATGGTGGGTTATGAAAGAAGCGATCTTTTTAACAATCTAATTTTACATGATCTAATTTGCGATTCACATAGCTTCAAGGATGTTGACAAGTTTTCTTGTCAATAGGATCTTTACTTTACTTAACTACTAGTCGACCTGATATAACGATGAGTGTATGCTTATGTGCACGATTTCAAGAAAACTCAAAGAATCACATTTGCGAGCAGTGGAACGAATTTTGCGCTACTTAAGCAAAACTAAAGACCACGACCACTTTTACCCGAAAGAATGTCCTTTTGAGTTAGTGTAATATAGTGATCCTGATTTTTGAGGATGTCGAATGGATCAAAAGAGTACGAGTGGTACATGTCATTTCATTGGACAATCTTTAGTATCATGGTATAGTATGAAACAAAATTATGTTTCACTTTTGATGTGTGAAGCAGAATATATTTCTGCTGCTCTAGCATGTGCTTAAGTAATATGTATGCATCAAACACTTCAAGATTTTGATATAAATTTATCTAAATCAACAAATTATTGTGATAATACAAGCGCTATAAATTTATAAAAAATCCAATAAACCACTCAAGAACTAAACATATTGACATCCGACATACTTTTCTATGTGACAACATAGAAAATGGTACTATCTCTCTTGAATTTGTATCATCAAAAAATCAAGTTGTAGTTATATTTACTAAACCTTTAAATCAAAATATTTTCTAAAATTAAGACGTGAACACAAAATTTTGTCGTCACATGATTTATAAATTGATAATAAAGTATGTATGAATAAAATGTTATAAAATGAATAAAAAATATAGTAATAAATTTGAACAAAAAGTTGGAGCTGATGGCACTCAAATTCTACACTCATGGGAGATAGACATGTGATTTTCCAATGTTCTATTTTATTATTTGCATTAAGATCTCCTTCTTTCTAATTTGTATACGGTAAGAATCATTTTATTTTTTCCTTAGAAACATATAACTATTTATAACATAGAGAAAAATTAAAAAGATTGGTTCAGGATTAAAAAATAATTTTAACCAGAAAATTCAACGTCAGAAATAGCCAATGAATGAATATATATACATGAAGAATTTTTTTTAAATTCATATAAAAAAATAAAAATCCACTTCAAATCTTATAAAATGTCGTCTTAGGAAAATTCTGACTTCTCATCAATTGTATTCTGCACTCCAACTTTGGATTTGTCTGACAAATCTACTATAGTGTATGTTCTAGTACAAATTACTCCATCTTCTAATCACCATACCGGATATACCCAGAATGGCAAAAGAACTAGAAGAAACTTAGAATTTGGATCAGCATCTACTAAGGAGAAAATCGATGATATCCATCACTACCACGTGAAACTTTAAGTATACAACGTGAGATGTATTATGAGCAAAAACACCATGGAAGACGTTTAAATTTTCTTGAACAATTCGCTCTAATATTCTATGGAACTACCCCTAAACAAGGTGTGCACAATCCATCTCCTTAATGAACTCACGTATCTCCAAATTCTTGGGTTCAAGGCGCTTCTATTCAACGTAATACTTGGTCTCATATTAACCCATTACAAGATGACACCAATGTTGTACCAAGCTCGTTCGAACTTTCTTCTTCAGACGAATCTAGGACCTCTAAAAAATAAAGTTTAAGTTGTCATAAAATTATGATCATAATAATATTATTATAATTGCATATATAATAAGTTTGTTAAAATAAAACTATATTTTTAACATGAGAATGAAGCTCCCAAACAAATACTTGTATGACATACATTGTTAACCAATAATGAAAATTACTGGAAATCGGCTAAATTATAAATTTTCAACAGAATCAGCCGGCTGAATTTAAAAATTCAAACGGCTGAATATTCAAATATTTCAATTTTTTACCCAAAGTTCAGCCGGCTAATCCTTGCCTTCAGCTGATTGAATCAAACCAATTTTTAACTATTTCCTTGTGGGTTTGCATTTAGTCCACTGCCCATCGTAATTCAGTCGGCTGCCTAAACTATTTTCTGTTTTTTAAATAGAATAACATGATTTTCAAAGCAAAAATCCAACCTAAACCATACTTATTATCAACTACCCATTCATTCACCATCTACCCATCTATTCACTCTCCAGAACTAAAAAGAAAAAACCCTAAATCAACAAAATCAAAAATCCAATTTCTCTTCTTTTCCAAAACAAAAATGCCACTTAGATCAAAACGAACAAGAGAATCATCTGCTGGTCCATCTCAGAGCCAAATTAGATCATGGCTCCATAATGATACGGCTATCAATAGATTCAATAGCATGAATAATTCCAAGCTTTTTGAGGAGCTTTTATGAAGTTTCTGGATTTTAATTGGTATGCTATTAAGGAATTGGCAGAAGCACATGGTTTCAATTCTCTTATTGGGTATGACGCTAATAATGTTAAGATTTAACCTCTATTGATCAAGCTTTTTTTATGCTAATATGAATCTAGACCATCATAATCCTCGAAACAAAGACGATTTTATTTGGACTTTGGTTTGTGGCATAAAATTTACTTACCTTTACAAAGATTAGGGCAAATTTTAAGATGTCCATCCGAAGGTTTAGACATTGAAATGGTTGTTGTTATTATGTACGAACGTGACGAAGTGTCACATAGATTTTTGTCTGATGATTTAACCGCACAAAAATCAAGTGCCTTACATCCTAAAGATAAAATTATTCATCGCACGCTCATATATTCTCTTCAACCACCAACTGAAAGCCATGAAAAGGTTTATAAACGCGACTTCCAAGCCTTATATGCTATTTATTCCTCTCAGTGAGTTAACTGGGGAAAAATTATGTTGGGTGAATTTCTTAGTGTCAATCATAGAAGAAGCTATAAAACCATACATTATAGAGCTTATACAATGCGGATTCTAAAATATTTTGGAGTTCCTTTGCCCGATTCCAACTTCAGAACAATAGGCGAGCTTAACTTCAAAACCCTTAGTCTCATGGGTCTTCCTAAGCATCCCGAGAGTCAACAAATTAATAGTTTTCAAGAATGCGTTGCCAATCACAAATAAGGCATTCCGCAACCTCGAGACATAAATATTGCCTTTTCTTCTCAACAACCTCAAAAAAGAAGAAGACGATGAAATTCATGAATTAAATACCGACATGCCTCCTAAACAAGCTCTCGTCACATTATCCCAAAATCAAAGCAAACTCAATTGCCGTTTAGCTAATTTTAAGAAAAACATTTCCGAGACAAACAAAAAGCTAAACTCCATAAAAGGTTGTTTAAACAAATTTTGGGAAAAATGTCTTGCTCCGGATCCACTTCAACGGGTATTCTTGAAAATCCGGCACCATTTACTTGGACATCCTCGGAGGAAGAAGAAGATGAAGAAAGAGAAGGTAGCAAAGATTGATTTGGTACATTTTTCATAATTATCTAAAAATAACTCTATTTTTTATGACTACTTTGGTTTAAGCGCAAATTTATGTACTATTTGTTGTGCTCCTATGATGTTTTAATTCATGACAATATGTTTTATGGTTATTTTGTGTGGTTGAGGAGCGTTTCTATCCTGTTTTCTAACATGACCTCTTGAAACTTTGTGATGATTATGTGTTTGTGATGTTTTCTTAAGTAAATATTATCATTTTTATGTGCAATGTCTATATGCAATGCTTATGTGGGCTTATGTGCAATGTCTACCTATTTATGATATTTCTCATATCAACTAGTTGTTTTTCCTTTTTGTCGATGACAAAGGGGGAGAATAAGATTAATAGGGGGAGTACCCAGTCAAGGGGAGATAAATTAATATATATATTTAAAACTTACATAACTGTCATCATCAAAAAAGGGGAGAATGATAGAACCTCGAATTTTGATGTTTTGATTGTGACAATAATATAAGTAAATATTATATGAACAAACCAAGTTTGCAGATATATCAAGACCAGATTCTAGAATGTTGCTACAACCTATAGTTTAGTATAGAGTTTGAGAGTAGATGTAGATAAATGTTAAATTCTCTCCGAAGTGGTATATACATACATAACAAAAGAATTGCACAAAAAACATTGCATCCAGCCGATTGAACGATCCCTTTCAACCGACTGAATGCTGTACATATACAAAAATAAATAAGAAAATTCAGCCGGCTGACTTACAATATTCAGACGGCTGAATTGTATCTACTATGCACTAATTTCTTGCTATTTTAATTTTACTCAATTCCGCTGGTTGGAATATATAATTTAGACGGCCGAAGCTTCATAATGGCTAGTTTTGAAAGGGTGCTTCTTTTCAATGAATAGTTCCAACTCTTGATTTGGAAGATTACTTTTATATCTCTTCATGGTTGCTCTTCACGAACAAATACAACCATTTAATTCCTATAAATAGCAAAGAAATTTGTTAACAAGAAATCTTGTCAATGCCCCAAAGTTGAGTTATGGAATAAGGTTTATCTTTTGGGTAGATGAAAAAAGTGGAAAGGGTATATCTTCCTTGAATTTTCTTTCCAGTAGTTTGCTGAAGTACAAATTTTTTCAAACTGAACTTTCGACTTAGTCAAAAGGGTCGGCTTCTTCCTTTATTAACCTTTCGATTATGTTGAGATAGATTGGTTTTTCCTCCGAAAGCGCACCTTTTGAAATGGTTGAGATACCTGGGATAAGATTTTCCTTTATTGGTTTCGACTTTGTCGAAAGCTGGACCTTTTGGCACCTTTTATTAATCAGAGGTTTCATTAGATTGAAGCTTGGTTTCGACTTCGTCGAAAGCAGAGACTCAAAGAAAGGTAGCTTGAAGTATGTGACTGAAGTTATTTAAATCTACAAGGTCTCGACTGTATCGACAGTGACCTTTCGATCTAGGCGATGCCTGAAACACTGGATTAAACCCGACAAAAGCTTTAAATGTAGAATATGCTAGTATATGATTTTTGTTTGATGATAATAAACATATATATATATTCGTTTAAATGTATTTGTTATTGTACTATTTTATTTTTCACATAATTAAATAAATATTAGTTGGATAAAATAAATAACACAGAATTCAAATTCAAACAAATATTTTATTCAAACAAATATTTTATTACAAATTCAAATAGTACAAATTTGAGCTCTCACTAAATTTACACATGGTCAATTACAATACAATTTCGATTGCATCACAATGTTTTAATTTACATATTACTCCCCACTACATATTCACTCAACACTCGTGTTTTTATCTTCAACTCTGTTCCAGCTTGAATCCAACATCTGAGCTATCTGCAAAATAAACAGTAACATAGTAAAATTGAAAAAGAAATATTTTGCCATTCAAAATGAAGTGTGTGTTTTGAAAATGTTATTTGCCTCAATTATTTGGGTTGATCATCATCATTTTCTTTTAAATTAATCATACATGAACAATTTGTGACATGCACAGTGTATCACTGTACATGCCATAAGGCTGTGCATGCCGATATACACTTGCGTGTTAAAACTATAGGGACAGGTGACACAAGGTCAAACCCAAGCCATGGCTGGATTCAACTCAAGTGCATATGAGTCTCGACCAAATCAACCAAAACCAGAATTGTACAAGTTCATATGCATAGACTCGAAGCACAGGCAGTTCAACTCGAAGCAGTAAGCACTCGAACAATAGATCAATGCACACAACAACTACAAGCATTGGGTCACAAATGTTCCAGGCATGAACACACACACATCGAACCATATTCAACAAGCTATCATACAAATGATCGAGTGTCAAATGCATTCAAGACTAACAAGACTGAAACAACAAAAAGACTCAATGCAACATCAGTATAGATATGGGGTGCAACCAGATCAGGTAAATGAACTGGCTCAAAGAAAATGAAGTCCGGACCAAATTGCAACACAATCAGATTCAATATCAAACAACCATATATATATATATACATATGTATACACACATGTACATATATATGCAATAATATACAGCAGACTCCATGATGCAACAACAATGCAGACTCAAGTCCAAAACCAAGAAACATGAAGTCCCAAATCAAAGTCAACATGAATACAACCTTCCAAATGAACACAATGACTAATATAGACCAGAACAAAAATGCACATGAAACAGATGCCGCAAGTCATGTACATATTCAAGTGGTACAAACTATTCAGAGACAAGCAGTGGTAGACTCAAAGGATCAAGAAGATTCACATGAATACAAATGTACACTTGAAGAATCAAATGAAACAGCAAGTTCATAAACAACTGAAAACAAGTGAATGGCAACCAAACAAGGTCAACAGCATCCAGACTCTACATGATTCAAAGTCAAACCAAACTGCAACAACACATGGAACCAACCAGACCAAAGACTCGGAGTAAAATGAAATGGTGATTAAATCAACATGTCGACATACCACATGACAATGGCAAACTACAGACATGATTCAAGACCATAAGATCAATATGAGTGCAAATCCAACTACATGAAGACATGAACAAAACCTTGAACACTTGAACCAGATACTAAGAAGATCACAACAGAGCAGTGATAGCATATAAGTGAAGTGTCAACCAAAACATAAATGCTCACACATGAAGACTACAAGAACCAGATCAGTCAAAAGTGCAGACTTATATATAAATGACCACAAATTGATACAAGTGCAATCAAGTCAATCACACACATATGTACATACATTTATGTATGTATATATGTATGGAGACAATCAACCAAAGCAGTATAACATGAATGAATTAACTCAACTGCATGAACATCAACGCATCAATCAAACATAACAACTCGCTTTCTATATCAACACTGTCAAATATGATAATGAAGAAATGAATGAACAAGTGCAACCAGATTACAAGAACTACTCCAGAGACAACATAAAGTACATACACATGTATACATATATGCATATATATATATATATATATATCTGTGTGTGTGTGTGTATACATATATCAGTTCAATGAAGCAGTTTACAGTTTTACAAAACAGTGCAGGTAGCAGTTTGATTGTCAATATCTCAAGTCAAAACTGCCAGCAGAGATGAAAGGACACAAATCAAACAAAGTCAAAGAATTGTTTCAAAAAGTCAAGGCAGCATAGCCATACGAATGGAACAGAGGATAAAAAAATCCATCAAATTTATATCTATATTCACTATGCCGAAGTCATAGGAGAAAAGATCGAAACCGACTCAGAGAAAATCAAACAATATCAGAGATAGAACGAAAAATCAGAAAACCAAACAAGCCGTGGTGACTAAGCAAAGTATATCGGTATATCAGAAAAATATTTGAATACATGAATGAATCAAGAAGCAATAGAGCCATGCGATTGAAAATCAACGCGAGCGCGTAAATCACACGAAAAATATACGAACTGACATTTAAGGACTTTAATCCTTATAAAACCCAGTTACATCATCGGCATAAAAAGCATTGAAGTTCAAATAAATTAGAGAGCAAGCATTATCCAGAACTTGAATCAAGTCAAGTATAAATTGAAAAAGGGAAAACACATACCAATTCGAAGCACGAAACATACTTGACAATTGGAGCAGCCGCAAGCTTATTAAAGCCAGAGATTCAATTGAAGAAGCACTCGAAGCAAATTGGAGAACGAAACCATATCAGTAATTAATTCGAACAAAGCGGCGGTTTCATCACAAAGCCTTAATTTTTTTTAAAAGAGGAACATAGCAGACTTTACAAAGTAAATAAGAAAGTCGGCCGAAGTAAAAGAGAATAAAGGGAGACGTCTTTATATTTTATTGGGCCGGCCTTTATATAGTCTATAGTGGGCTTAAAATATTAAATAGGTTTTTGTTTTTGTTTTTTTGTTTTTTAGTTTATTTTATAATTTTATTTTAAAATTATGTAACTTTCTAGTCGTGTGACTAGATTACGAACTACGATGGTGTAGTTCGAGAATTCGCAACTCAGTGGCTGAGTTGTGGTAGGGTTTTGAGCGTAGAGTTAGGTTAGTCGTTAGCGGGTGTCGCAAGTTTACGTGTGTAAGCGTCTGACTACTTAATTTCTAGTAGAAACCCTGGGGCAGCACGTAGGCAGGGTTATGCCGAAAATAGGTAAATCCGTATTGTTCTATTTCTGTTTTTATTATTTTCCTATTATCTGTGCTGCAATTAATATATATATTTCTGCATTAATTTTTATTATTATTAGTATCATCCTATTCACCCCCCGTCTAGGGTGAAATCGATCTTACTTTAAAAATAATAAAGTAATCTGAAATATTTGAGACTTCCCTTTCACAAGCTAAAAAAAGACTTTATTTCTTAAAATCCCCAAATTGATTTGGTAATTAGGGTTTACAACACTTTTGATAAAGAAAATACAAGTTTAAAATGGAAATAATTGGATCCCCAAAATCTGACCCCTTGGGTTTTATTTATAGATGCGGGTCAGCATCATTCGACCCTAACGCTTTCGACTTGGTTGAAGCGTGGCTGCCGAGAAAGTCAAATATGCTTCCGCCTTTGTCCAAAGGAACGATTGCGCTTTTCTTAATTGTATTGCCTTATAAGTGCTTCCGACTCTGTCGGTAGGCTTTGTTCAATGGTTTCAATGATGTTGGTTACGTCTGAGCTCTTATTTCTGATTTGATGCAGAACCCTCCTTGATCACATTGGCTTTGACCAGTTCGAAAGGCTTATTATAGCTTTCGAAGCGGTTGTTCAGGACAATGCTTGCTTTCGCGTGGTAAAGGTGAAACCTTTGGTTTCGAAAGGTTTGGCGCATATGCAAAGAGCTGTTCTTTATTATCTTCGAAAGGTACTGCTTTGACTCATTCAAAAGGTCATCATGCATAAGGATTCACCTAGTCGAAAGGTTGTTAATGAAGGCGGAAGGGTGCTTTCGACTCCTTCGACTCCATCAAAAGGTACAAACCTACTGGATCAGGATTGTAGAAACCTTTTGAAAGGTTCTAAAGCTTTCGGACTTTGGCGATAGCATCCTTCAACTCTTTCGAAAGGTTTAGCTGAAACCTTTTTCTCTTATACTTATTTAACCTCTACTCAAATTGGTTTTGACTAAGTCGAAAGGTGAATTTTAGGAGTAACATTTGCCCCCCCTTATGAAGGGATTCTCTTGACTTTCCAAGTCAACTTTGTCGAAACCCAGAAACTTCCCGACTTTTGGTCTTCTCGCGTAAATCTGGGCCATCCATTTAAAACTGATCTAACGACTGATAGTTCTTGGCGACTTTACTTATAAGTACGATCTTCTTCTTCCTTCTTCTTCACCTTTCTGCAATCAAATTTCAAACGCAAGTAAAAGAATCCCAAATTCTCAAATTTTCTTTCTACTTTTAGAAATCAAAATAGAAACCAAATCTAATTCGTAAGTCATAATTATTTTTACTTTTTTAATTTCTCCCCTTTTTATTTAACGAAGAATCTAAAAAATTATTATTATTATTATCGCGAATCTCACACCCGAGATTCCAATTTTCTATTTCAATTTTCCTGGAATTTGTTCGAGTTTACACCCAGTTGGAAGTATCTTTAATTTGATTTTATAGTTTGATTATTATTACTTACTTTTTTTTCTACTAATCATTGCTTTAAACCAAATTCTAGATTTTTTTTAGAGAATCAGAATTCTCATTTTACAGATTCCAAATTTTAAAAGGTTAGTTCCTGTTTAAGTTTGTTGATTTAATGGGTTTAATTGATTTGATCATCGAATCTTATATTTTTAGATTTGAAATCTGGTTTGGTTTATATGTTCAATAAAAACATTTTCTTGAAATTCTGGATTTATAGTCGGTTTGGAGAGGATAGTAGCTTCTATCTCCTTTTCCTAGAAGTTTCGAGTTGTACGGTTGAAAAATTGGCATCACAAATTGACCTTTCTACCCCTTCGAAAGGGATTAAGGCGACACCAATGGTTTTTCTTTTTTAACTCCTTTCGATGGGGTTGAAAGATGTTGTAGTGTGAATTTGATCAACCCTATCGAAAGGCTACGTAGTTAAGCTAAATGTAGTCACCCTTCTCAAAAGCAAAACGTATCGTCAAAACCTTTTGTGCTGATTGCTATCCCTTCTCTTTAGTATGCTTTCAGAACCATAACATACTAAACCTTTTGTATCTAATGGGTCGAAACCCTCTAAAATCATCCTTTTCTATCATTGTCGAAACATTCTAAGTACTCATGATTTTAACTTAGGATCTTTTGACTCAATGAGTATATAAGGTTTCGACGACATTCATATTTCTTTTAGGAAACCTAAGTCATAGGTTTCGACAGTGTCGAAGGGTCTTGTTATCTTGTTTATGAAATGTTTATAGTGTATATTTTTTTGTTCAAGTTTTTAAGTTAACTTTAACTATTTCCTTTTAACAACTTGGTTCCTGTTGGGCTTTCGACATTATTGAAAAGTGCCACTATATATTCTCATCTTTCCTTTCGACCCTGTCGAATGCTCAATGATTGCTCATATTTAGGCTTTCGATACCGTTGAAAGGTTTTTGGTAAATGTTAATTTTCTTTCCCTTTTGACTCTATCGAAAGCTCCATATCTTTAATTTTTTAACTTTAGCATTTTTCAAAGAATTTGAAGTCCCATGCTTGGTTTTGTGTTTAAGTTTCTTAAGTAAGTTTTTTACCAATTCTTGAAAGAATGCTAAGTTCATTTTCACTCGGCAGAACCATGAGCTCTCCAAAGAACTCGATGCCATTTCAAAGCACTCCCTGATATCCACGCAGGATGAGGTAGATGCCATCCTTAAAGATTATGGAATAATTGGTATGGAGGCAATTTCACCAAGGAAAATAGATACCATCAACAACCCTCTCGAAGGGTTCTTCGCTTATACTGCCATCCATATATGGCATGGAGGATTTCTTCCTTTCTCCGAATTTTTGTCCAAGTTTCTCTCCTACCTCGGGATCACTCAAATTAAGCTGTCCCAGAACGTATATACCTATCTTCTCTCTTTGGAGCTAACGACATTGGAATTAGGACTTCCCTCCTTAAATGCTGAAGTTTTGAATTACTTGGTCAGACTAGTAAAGCTCAGCAGTCTTAGTCATCAAATCTTCAAAGCAAACCCCCTAAAGAAGCTAATATCAGAAGGGTTTATTAAGTTTAAGGACTAGGAGAATCAGTTTTTCTTTGTAAGATGTTTCCCTAATAACATTGGGGTCTTTTCTACTCCTCGTAAGTTCAGATTTTCACTGCTTTCCTTCTATTAAATGGTTTTCCCGTCTAATCTTTGTCTTACGTCAGGTGCTCCTGCCAAAGAACTTAACATGGCTGATAAAAGGACGGTGGATTCTTTAATTGCAGCTTCTGATAAGATAGGAAACCGATTGAAGCTGAAGCTTTCTCTTCTCCCCCTAATCAAAGGGTTTTGGGGCTACTCCCTTTGATCCAGCATACATCAAAGAGAAAATGCTTCCTCTCCTTGGGAGATCCTTCACATTTCTCTCCCATGTCATCTATCTGCTCCGACCATTTTGGTTAATTATAAACATTGTATTTGTTTTCTATTCCTATGTTGCTTTCCAAATCATTCTACAGACTTTTAATTTGTATGATCTCTTATCAGCTGCATCTCAGGCTAAAAAGCATGTTAGTTGTATTGCTCCCCTTCCTAAAACTTCTCATACGCAGTCCATTGTCCAGTGTCTCGCTAAAACTAAGATGGTCATCAAAAGAAAGTTAGCGCAATCATCTGGATCAGAACCACCCCTGAAGGTTGCTAAAGTTATTGATGTAGAGGAGGATAAATATTCATCTTTTGATATAGCTTCGGAGAGCTCGATCATGGAAGCTCCTAAAGATAAACCCAAGCAAACTCCTATTGCCATTGATCCCCTTTCATGTATAACCGTTTATAGCTCTCCAGCCGTTCTCGAACAAATACAACAAGCTTTGGAGATGACTCCTACTATAAAGCGTACTCCTCAGAGGCTACCATCTTCTTCTTCTTCTGTTAATTTTGAGGAGAAAGCCCAATCTATTTTAATTCGAAGTCTTTCACCTTCATCCACCCGCCTTCCACCGTCTATAATTTGGTACGACATTATCGCTCTTTGATAGAGCAACAATTCTTGGTAAGTTTCACTTCAACCGACTTTATCATTACTGGTTTTCTTTAGATCTTTAACACATGCTGTACTTCGTCTTTCAGATTTCCAATAGCTGGTTAGTTTTGTCTGAGCAAGCATTGAAATCTTCTGCCGAGTCTATCGAGTTTTATGAGGAAATTTTTGCTCTAAAGAACCAAGTGCCTTCTCTTTTTGCGGCAAAAGATGAAGCAATTTCGGAACTAGAGCGGTTGAGAACTTCTCTCGCACAATCAGAATTTGCTATTCTAGAGTAAAGAAAGGCTTGCCAACTCCTAGCCAATGAGAACTTTTCTATGCAGTTATCTTTAAAAGATTTCGACGAGGAGAAGGCCCGCATAGCAGCAAAGAACATTTCTATGAAAGAGAAGTTCAAGAAAAACAGGGCCTTACTGAAACTTGCTATTGATACCATCTCCGATGACAAACAACGGGTGTCACAGTTGCTCGATACTACACGTGGGGAGATGATGTTAATTTCTTTTAAAGATGCCTTGATGCTGGCCTACACATATAATATTGACAAATGCCTAGAGCTCAGCTTTCCTACACTAGATACTGCCCTCATAGGTAGAGTCATGGGGAAGATAAACCAGATAAAGCAAGGAGTTGAGACTATTGAAAAGGAAGAGATTGAGGCCTCCCAAATTCTCGCTTTTGAAGTTTCCTCTTTTGAAATTGATTCTGACTTAGAGGACGAGGTAGACAAAGACGATGCCACCGAGGAAGAGGGCAAGGGTGATGGTGATGATAATGAGGATGACAATGATGACAATGATGATAACAACAATGGCGGCTAAGGCTTAGGTGGTGATGGAGGAGACCACGTCGATACTACTGATAAAGACGGAGATGATGACACAAAAGCTTCTAAAAAAGAGCCATCTCCTCATGAAGCTACGCCGCCTAAATCTGCTACTCCCTCTACTCCTAAAGAGGATCCTGCTTCCATTAATGTCGAAGAATTAAGGGAAAAGTAGCAGGTTTCTCAAACTTTTATCCCGATATCTAAGTTATGGGACTTTTTGTTCAAACAACTTTTACTCCGAAAGCATTAATAGTTTAATTCTTTTATTTAGATAAGGAAGTAATCCATCCTCCCCTACAAAACAAAACTCGAGAGGAAACAAGCAGAAATAAACAGATTATATATGGAGTTAGACAAGCAAACAAGAGAGCATATTGTACTTTCAGATAAATATCATAGGCTTGATAGAAGTGCACCGGTGCTGGCGTCTTTTAAGCATAAAAAAGCTGCCCCTCTACTAAAGAGAGCGCGCCTTCGCTACGACGCTCTCTTAAAAGAGAACCGGGAGTTGATCACTTTATTTTTGATGCTGATTGAAGAAAGAGTTATTTTAATCAACTTCTTATATAAGGCTTACTGTAGACACTCAATTATTGATTTTTCTTAGGCGAAATTATCGGGGGTCTATTTAGGCGTTTTCATAAGAGATACTTGGATGAATTCAGATCTGACCCAAATCCTGGAGCTTGTTAGAACTTACTATGGGTTAGATCGATTCCCCAAGATCTCCCCCCGAAAAGCTTAAGTAATATAAGGACAAATTTGTTTCTAAATTATTTTCTAAGTCTGTTTTGTATGAACCAGATGAATAATCGTAAGCATTCACCAATGTATTGATTTATAAATATTTATTTTAGTCTTACTTTTTATGATTAGCTTCATTTTATTGTATTATCGCAAAATGATTTTTCGTCTGGCCAACTTGTTTCTAGAGACCATTTAAGTCAGTACGTCAAATAGAGACAATTTTATCTTTAAATGACATTAATTTCAAAATCATCGAAACTAGCAAGATACTTCTTCCTTAGAGATTTACAAAAACTTTACATGGAATATCCTCGTCTTCGCTTTGGTTTTCTTGGAGATGAAAAGGAGAAACTTCTTAAGGAAATTTGGACATTCCACTCGAAGTTAATTTGTGGCCGTGATAGTCCTCCAGCCGAGAAGTGAGACTATGGCGAATGTCCACCAGTTATTACTCTTGAAAGAGTTAATATTCCTTTTGATTCAATAATCACTCTTTCTGCTAACTCATTAGATAAAGTTAGAAAATTCTTAGCTTTAGATGTAAACCAATTGTCTATTGTATCTTTTAATTTTGTTGTTATTTGAGTTGTACTCTGTTATTATAATAATAAAGAGATTTTCCTCCTTCTTGATTTTGACATTATTTTGCTTCTTTTCACTTAAATAGGAGCTACAATTATCTGCAGCTTCTCTTCCCTTTGATTTAACATCATGCATCGCTAATCTTAGAGATAAACTGTTAAAATCATATGGAAGGAGTGAACTCAGTGATGATATCATACTGGAACGCTTCCAGGGCAACGCCGAAGCCTTGAAATGGCATAAAAGATCTTTTGTTTCGAAAGCCATTGCTAGTAATCTTAAAGATCAAATTGTCTAGCTTAAGGCCGATGTCAAAAACAAAGATGAAATGATTTCATCACTGAAGCGCGTGACAGGTAAAGTCAAACTCTTCAATCGACATCGATCATAAGATGTCAGAGATTATTCAACAAATTAGTGACTTGGAGTTGAAATTGAAGGACAGTTTAGCACAATGCGAATCATTAGAATACATTATGGGAGAAAAGATTTCGAGTATTGATTTGCCGACTCCTATTACTACTCCCTCTGTTTCCAAACTCACGAGGTCAAATTATGTTGATGTTAAAAATTTTCCCTCAATGATTAACCCTCCCCTAGGCTTAGATGAGAATGTTGTGGGTAGCTGGTGTAGAAAAGTTAAGGTCGAAATAGCTAAGTATTTTGATGAGCAACAAAAGTGAAGTATTTTCAAAGTATCAATGACTATGCAACCAAGATTCAGAAGCTTGAACGCGATAATTACTTCCTTCAGAACCGCGTTGCACAGTTTGAAAGTGAAAACAAGATCCTTAGGGTTGCAAATAGAGCTTTCAACCCCGCTCTGAAGACAAATATTGATGCAATCGACGATGCAGACAGTGTAAGGAAGAAGGAAAAGAAACTCAAAGAATTTCTCTGCGCCGTAATTTATCACATAGTTGATCCTTCGATCGTTGAGAATCTTTGCAAGGCTGCTCAAGACCTATGATATATTTGTAACTTTGAAATATACAGACTTGTCTTATATATATGTGAGTAGCTTTATAAGTTTTGTAAATAATTTCAGTACTTATGTAAATCATAACTTTGTAAATATCACCTGATTTGTAATCCTTTTCTATAATGTCACTCCTGAAATGCTTTTTGGTGGCTAACATATTGATTTCTATACTTGCTGAATCTTTCATTTCTCTTTGCTGTGCTGATTACCCTGAAAAGTATGAAGCAAACAATATTTCTATTATTAGCTTGAAATTAACATACTAGTCTATGTATACCATTTGCTTAGATTAACAAATCATCTGGTTAATCGCATGAAAAATAGTTTATATTGAATGTCCAAATCCCATCTTTAACCATGGTGATAAATAATTAAGAATTCAACTCCAACCATTTGGCTAAAATGTCCAAGTCATATTGATAGGAAATTCCACCCTCAAACAGGGGTATAAATGTTGGAAATTAGTCTTCAAGAGATATTTAACAAAGAGCCAAATCTAGAATCATTATCTGAATATTTGTAGTAGAAACCCATTGACCCATTCTCGGGTATTAATGAAATTTGAAAACTTAGAAATCTGAGACCCAAATTCAGGTATTAACGGAAACGTAGAGTAATGATCTCCTTAAGAGTATTCTTTAACCCAGATTCGGGCATTTGTGATAGAAATCCATAATAGAAATTCATAATAGAAATTCCAAGCCCAGATTAGGGCATTGGTAAGTAGTAGTCTCACAACCCAGATTAGGGTATGATAAAGATGATTAGTGATTGATAAAGACCCAAAACCTAGATTTAGGTATTATAAGGACTATAATTAATTGGAATCGACCCAAAACCCAGATTCGGGTATTAGTAGATGGAATGCTGAAATAAGAAAGCCGAAACCCAGATTCAGGTATTTAGTCGATGAAATCCCAAAATGAAGAACCCGAAACCTAGATTCATGTATTTAATGGATGAAGTTCGGCTTTACTCTTTAGATTCCGTCTTAATTGACATTTATCAACCCTTCAGGTTTTGTATGTAGTTATAATTTGATCAATTGCCTCTTGGGCTTGGACGTCTTAGTCCATTGGAGATATATCGCTTTTCGGGTTTGGACGTCTTTTAGTCCATAATTGAAAAAGCCTCTTCTTGGGCTTTGACATCTTAGTCCATTGTTGGATGAGCCTCCTCTTGCGCTTGGACATCTTAGTCCATTATTGGATGGTGCGGATAAAGGCTTACTCTGTCATCCCTCCAGGAGGTGCCTTACCCTGGCCATAGCATGGCGCGGATAAGGGCTTGTTCGGTGCTTTACCCTGGCTATCTTATGACATGGATAAAAGCTTACTCCGTCCTCCCTCTAGGAGGTGCCTTGACCTGACCAGAGGCGCGGCCAAGGGCTTGTTCGGTGCTTTAACCTGGCCATCTCATGGTGCGGCTAAAGGCTTATTCCGCTCTCCCTCTAAGAGGTGCTCTGCCCTGGCCATTTTGGCGCGGACAGAGACTTTCTACCGTCTTAGATAGACTGCCATCTTAGGTATCCAAATATAAGGAGCATTTCACTCCCAATCATGTAGATTTTTCTTTAAAAAGTAACCCTTTATTGATTTTTCTTAAATTCTCTTTACAAATTCATGAATCTTTCCTTGTCTGAAGAAATTGATGATCATCCCCTCCATGGCTTTGCAATGATTGGTTTCATAGCCATTCATCATGTGGTAATAACAGTAGGATCCTCCCAGATTCCTTTCATATTTCGGTTTCTTCTTTTGTGATGACCACTAGTTGAGCTGATCCTTTGTTAGCAAGCAGACATTTTCCATGGATGCCGTCAAGTTTCATTCCTTGGGAAGTATAGACTTGAAGCTTGATACTTGAGGATGACTCTTTGATTTTTTGTTCCCTGGCCTTATAGTTTCATACTCTTCGATTGATTTTCTTTTTGCCACCCTTTGTAGTTCTTGTGTAGGAAGTGTTTTTGTTGTAATTGGTTGTTTCCACTTGTTTGCAAAGTCATTATAATAAGCCATTGTCACGTTTTCGAAGATCGTGCCTTTGGAATAGTGTTGGATTGTTCTTCTCATTTGATTGAATAAATTATCACTTCCATTTATCCTTTTTCCTAAGGCAAAAATTAGGGTAGGGCCAACATGAAAGGGGTTTAAGCTCCATTTATCAGGATCGTATAATTCCGCTTTCTTCTTATTTATAATTCTCAAAGCTTCTAGCATTAACCTTTGTTCTTCATTTTGATTGGAATTTTTGATGAATTTTGAGGGGAACATTATCTCATGTGGCGCAGAGGATCTTAGTTCAGATCTTATGATTCTTCAAGCCATGATTTGACCAAAGTAGATGATCCGGAGATTGGGTTAAGCGAGGATAGAGACAAGTAGTGTTGGGTGTTTAACCAAGTTGGAGGTTCAAGCCCTCCTTTTAGCGCCAAAATGTTAACAAGAGATCTTGTCAACACCTCAAAGTTGAGTTATGGAGTAAAATTTATCCCTTGGCTAGATGAAAGAAGTGGAAAGGGTATATCTTCCTTGAGTTTCATTTCCAATAGATTGCTGAAGTACAAAGTTGTTCAAATTGAGCTTTCGACTTAGTCGAAAGGGTCGGCTTCTTCCTTTATTAACCTTTCGATTCAGTTGAGATAGATTGGTTTTTATTCTGAAAGCCCACCTTTTGAAATGGTTGAGATACCTCAGATAAGATTTTCCTTTGTTGGTTTCGACCTTGTCGAAAGTTGCACCTTTTGGCACCTTGTATTAATCTAAGGTTTCAGTAGATTGAAACTTGGTTTCAACTTCATCGATAGAAGAGACTCATAGAAAGGTTGCTTGAAGTATGTTACTGAAGTTATTTAAATCTGCAGGGTTTCGATTATGTCGGCAGTGACCTTTCGATGTAGGCGAAGCCTGAAACACTAGATTAAACTTGACAAAAGCTTTAAAAATAAAGTAATCTGAAGTATTTGAGACTTCCCTTTCACAAGCTAAAAAAAGACTTTATTTCTCAAAATCCCCAAATTGATTTGATAATTACGGTTTACAACACTTTTGATTAAGAAAATACAAGTTTGGAATGGAAAGAATCGGATCCCCAAAACCTGACCACTTGGGTCTTATTTATAAATGCGGGTCAGCACCTTTCGACCCTAATGCTTTTGAATTGGTCAAAAGGTGGTTGCCGAACAACTCATGTATGCTTCTTCCTTTGTCGAAAGGAACAGTTGCTCTTTTCTTCTTTGTGTTGCCTTGTAAGTACTTTCGACTATGTCGATTAGCTTTGTTCAATGGTTTCGATGACATTGGTTACATCTGAGCTCATGTTTCTGATTTGATGCGGAACCCTTCTGGATCACATTGGCTTTGACCGATTCGAAAGGCTTATTATAGCTTTCGAAGGGGTTATTCTGACAATGCTTGCTTTCGCGTGGTTTAAATGAAGGCGAACCCTTTGGTTTCGAAAGGTTTGGCGCATATGCAAAGAGCTATTCTTCATATTCTTTGAAAGGTACTGTTTTGACTCATTCGAAAGGTCTTTATGCATATGGGTTCACCTAGTCGAAAGTTTGTTACTGAAGGCAGAAGGGTGCTTTCGACTCCTTTGAAAGGTATGAACCAATTGGATCTTGATCGTAGAAACCTTTTGACATCTTCGAAAGGTTCTAAAGCCTTTAGACTTTGGTAATAGCATCCCCTTGACTCTTTCGAATTGTTTAGCTGGAACCTTTTTCTCTTGTTCTTCTCTAACCTCTGCTCAAATTGGTTTTGACTAAGTTGAAAGGTGAATTTTAGGAGTAACAAAATTCAACATCTAAAATTAATTAATGATCTATCTCTTAATTTTGTTCATTCTTGCTATTTACACTCAAAGGCTTTCCATGCATAAACACTCTATTAATCACTTATATTTTCAAGCTTATTCTTTAATGATCAAATAAACTTCTTTTCTTCATGAAATACATGAAATACCATAAAGGAGAAGATTATAGGAAGGGTGTACTTTAAAAGACTTATCTGTGTTATTCAAAGAGCAAAATCAGTCATATATTTTTTATTATTGAAGTCCTGTTCGGTTGCTCAGGCGGTTAAAAGTCCTACTTTGTTGCTTAGGTAGTTGAAGTCCTGTTCGGTTGCTTAGGTGGTGTAATACCTATTCCTCCAAGTTAAGAGAAGGTTGATAGTTGAATTCCAAAAGGAGTCTGGGACTGGACGTAGAACGTGAAAGTTCGAACCAGTATATGTTATCCAGGTTTTTAACCCAACAGGAGACAGAACAATCTCGTGTTATCAGAATGGCTTAGAACTTAAGTAGAAAGGCTAAGGCAAGGAGTTAACGAGAGCCAAGCTATATTACTAAAGCCACAACTGGGATCGACTAAACCAAGAGACCAGCATTCTTTCAGCCCAATCAGCAGTTGAACGTAAACAACCAGTAAATTGTCATCAAAACGGAACAACGTGCAACGAGACTACACAAACAACGATGACATAAAATCATGGAAACATCCCAAACTCCAAACTCTAGAAAATATCATAACTACTTGGATCGCCAGCGACCAATACCCTATGGATCACTAGCGATCCATGAAAAATGGAGGGATGTTGTGATGTAGGGAAGAAGAGAAGGAAGGAAAAAGGATGCTAAAAAAATGCTAAGTCTATGGGTCGCTAGCGACCCATGCATCTCCATGAATCTTCAATGGGCTAACTAAGGAGACAATGGAAAAAGAAACGAAGTCATTAGCTCACATACAAACTAAGTCTATAGGTCGCTAGCGACCCATAGACCATGGGTCGCTAGCAACCCATGGTTTTGGCTCAGATCACGAGCTAGACCTCCCTAGGTCATTCCCTAACTACCTGCGAGCAGTTGATGAAGTGGCCTGGCCCAGAAGCTCTCTGATCTCTATAAATACCATCCTACCTGCAACATAAAGAGGATCTTCTTCTCCGGACTGGTTGCTAAAGCTTGCTAGAATTATTCTTCATTATCTACCTCGCTCATAAAAATCTTCAAAGGAATGCACTGTGATTCCCCCGTGGATTCTAACTCTAGAGATTTAATCTAGCTAGGAAATAATCAAAGCCTTGTAATCAAGCATCTCTTGTAATAGCAATCAGTCTATAATAAAACTATAAAGGGACGTAGGCTTCATTAAAAGCCGAACCACTATAAAAATTCTGTATCTACTTTCTTTTACCGTTTTTTCTTTATATCTGTGATTTGTGATATTTCTCTATCAGAACCAGGCTGGTGCTTTCAAACTCAAACCAGGGTGCTGGTCCATTTTTTGGGTCAACATTTTGGTGCTTTCACTGAGAATCCAACTCAGGCTTAGATCTAGCTATCTACTTTGGATCAGATAGGTTTAGAAGTTAGATTCCCAATCTCTGCATAGAAGGATTGCTGTTGAGAACAAAAGAACCAACCAAGAAGGATCGGAGAAAAAGCAAGCAAACACATGCTAAGGTGATGGAGAACATCAACATGATAAAGTAGATGCGATCCTAAAGGAAAAATTCAGAAATCACTTAAGTACATGGGTTGCTAATGATCCATGCACTACGGGTCACTATCGATCTATACCTTTTCACCAGACCGCCATAAACTCCAGAAGACAAAGTACTGAAACCAGTTAAGCACATGGATCGCTAGAGATCCATGTACTATGGATCGCCAGCGATCCATGCTATTTTTCCAGGTCGCCACAAAGTCTAAAATCACTTAAGTACATGGATCGCTAGCGACCCATACTATTTTGCCAGGTCGTTATCAAGCCAGAAGCTATGGATCACCGTCTAGGTCATTCGAAGGGGATATAATTGAAAGGAAGCAATGTGCGGAACTCCAAGGATCATGATGGAAGAAAAAGTTAACACTCCATCTACTGCAAAAGCATGGGCGAAAAACCCGAACTTAGTAGTGAATATCCCACAGAAGGATATAACGATGGCCTTCTCCGGCTCTGAAAATGACAAAAAATTTGAGGAAGATAAATTGGATGAAAATGCCAAGGTGCAAAATGCTAGAAGAAGCTCTAACACCCATGTCGTAGCACAATGCCAAGTAATGGACAAGGATCTACTACTCGGACGTGCCGTAGCATAGTGCCAAGCAATGGACGAGGAACTGTTACTCAGACGGTATTCCTAGAGGCCGGAGGATCAAGAAGATATCATACAAACCGAGATCAATTACAATGCCAAGCTCCTCTGGTATATTGTGACCACTCCTAACTGACCAGCTTTCAATCCCATCATGGAGATCACATCGTCGAATCACGAATGGTCGTCGTCGAAAATCATCAAAATGATCGTTGAAAAACTCACTTCAGGATTGACTCAAAGTCGAACTCGGGTAATTGACTATTTGACTCGAAGCAAATTCTCGAAGTCCAAGTCAAAGTCAAACTCGGGTAATCATCCATTTGACCTGAAGTAAACCTAGGAAATTCTGGTCCATAGCTTGACTCGGGTAAAACCAAAATTTTCTCCAAGCAAACAGGCAAATGACTCCAAGCAACGTTGGTCACCAACCCAGCACTTCAAATTCCGTGACTCCAAGCGAACCATGGGATGACACCAAGCAAATGGAAAATTTTCTTAGGTCAAACTCCATGTAAAATACCACTGATCCATCAATGCCGATCCATCTTCTTTTGTTCAAAACTCGAACATGCGAACTCCGAATACCTTGAAATCTGAGATGCAACCTTTATGGGGCCTCCTTTGTCACCCCAGACCATTCTCACCTAGTTTCAATATTTTTTAGATCGTCACTGATCCATGACCCCATCATAAGTGATTTGTCATTCATCGGCATTTCCAATCAGTCAAGTGTAAACAGTCATGCATGCATCATTCTCAAGCATTATAAACAGCCTGTAACAACCTGGAAATTTTACGATTGTATATTTAAATATAGCATCGTTAGTCAGATTAAATTCTGAAAAGCTACTTTTTGCAAACAGTGGAATTAGGACTCGAGACCACTTCCATTGAATCCAAAATGGTGTTTGCGACCTTTTTGAGTATAAACATCGATATGTTTTGAGTTGGGTAGAATTTTGATGTTTTCAATTAGGGCTTTGGGTTTGGGTTTCAACCCATCAACCCATCTAATACCCTAACACTCAACTCCCTCTTCATTCATACTATTCCTTTCCTAACACTTTCAAGCTAAAGAGATAATGTGGGAAGAGAAAAGAAATCAAAATTCCTAAGCCCTAGTTTCTATTAGGAATTCAAGCTCTAGCTCCAAAATCAAAGAGAAGCTTAGGTAAGCATCCTCTTCATCTTCTCCATCTCCATTCCTCTTCAATTTCAGTAATTTCCTATAACCTAACATAGGAAAAACTTCACCTTTAATAGATTGAAGATTCTAGAGGTGTAGTGAAGAGGAATTGATCTTGCCTTGTTTTAAAAGCTTCTCCTTCATTGTTTTTGGGTTTAAAGGTGAGTTTTTGAACTCACATCTATGTCTATATCTTTGATAGTTGTTAGGTAGTGATTCCTAACATCTATTCCTTGTCCATTTGCTTTGGATTGAATTGGTTTTATGAATATTCCAATTTTTGATGTTTTGAAGTCAAATCTTTAAAAATTCTAGCTTTGATGTTTGAACATGTTTTTGGTGGGGTATCGAAGAGCCTATAGGGCTGGGTTGCCGATTGGCATAAACCCCTAGCGCCCATTGCTCGTCTGATCGCACTTTGTTTGGATTTGTGCCCTTGGTAGGGCAAGGCTGAGAATATTGCAAGTTGTAGTTCAGTCGACTGAACTGTAGGTTCAGTCGACTGAAACTGAGGGGAAGGAAATTCCTGTCCCTGTGTCAGTCGACTGACCTCTGTGTTCAGTCGACTGAACCTGGAAACCGAAAGTTTCCAAGCATAGGGTCAGTCGACTGACCACTGGGTCCAATCGACTGAATCTGCTATCTCAGCCAATCTCGCCTTTATGTGTTGATTTCCAATTTTTAAATCGATTCTAGTGGATCCAATTTGTTGTTATCACCTTTGTTGACTTTGATAACTTCTTTTTCAGGATTTTCGGGAATATCCAACTTGATGGATTCGGTATCGATTTCTATGGATTTGATTCACGTCTTCGTATGTGAATTTTTGGTGATTGATTATTTTTATAATCAATTTTGTGATTTGTCACTTTAAAATGCAAAGGTTTCTATACTAGTAGTAAATATTCAAACTCTTTCACAAAAATGATTTCACTCTATTTTTATACAAAGATCACTTATAAAACCGTTTTCGAATCTATTAGTATACAAAAACCTTTACCTCATTCGTTTGAGAAGTATAATTAAACGGCTTAGTAAAACAAGTGGTATGAAACGCTTGCGTTTACTTCGTCGGTTAATTTTTGGACTTGTTCGATTGAAACTCTTGTGACAATTATCGAGTGGAAATCTACAGTTTGCTCGTCAATATTTAAGTTAAGCCAGTGGTTATGGGACATGAAGCTAAACTCGTTTATTTACTAGCTTAGTGTAATCGACACTTCTTGATGATCGATGATGATCATTTTTGTGGTTTAGACTAGCAATGTGCGATGTCTCTTTGTCCACGTGGGGGACTGTACCTCGTTTTATTGAGCTTCATCTCATTTCTTTTATGGGCTAGCGACCCATGGTCTTTAGACCGTTCGTGGAGCAATCGGCTCGATAAGTCGGAGCATGGGGCGTATCTTTCTAGGTGCGTCGATGTTTGATTATGCATGAGGCGTATTTTTCTAGGTGTGTCGATGTTTTTTTGTGCATGGGGCGTATCTTTCTAGGTGCGTCGATGTTTATTTATGCATGGGGCGTATCTTTCTAGATGCGTCGATGTTTGTGATGCACGTGTTGGTGAGTTTTCATGCTCCCGTTTGTGATAGGCCTCCCCCTTTGTGATTTCTGGATTTCTAATTGATGATTTCTATAATTTGTGTTTCACCAACTTTTGCGATTGGCATTGATATGTTTGTCAATATTTGTGATTTGGTGAATAAAGAATATGACATTCTATTTGAGGTTATGAGATTTTTGAGATATTGTATGATTTTTGTTGTTGTTAAATGTATACTTGTCACAGTATGGAATTATTGTTATCATACGTATTTGTCATATCTCTTATTCTATCTCATTTTATCTGATATTTATAGCTAGACTGATCCATTTATTATTTTCTTATTAAATAATACTCGGGTCAGACCAAGATATTACAGGTGCTTTTGCTTGACTCCTTATCTGGGATCATCTTCTGACTTTTGTCTAACTACATTAGATTGGTAGTTTTGTTGTTATGCATTTGAGATAGAGACTCCTTGATGTATACATATTCTTTTGTCTAGCACTTGTATCTATTCTTTTATGATATTGTGGATCTTGTTTGACCACTACTCTGATTTACGCTTCTATGTAAACTGATGCCGTTCTTCAAAATTTTATGGCTGCCTTGTACCACCGGGCACCACCGTCTTCACACTGGAGCAACTCTAGACTGCCACGCTTCCATCGCTGCCACCCACCACCCAATGACTCGCCGTCGTTGACAAACCTGAAGCCGCTCATCCTCCATGAATTTCCAACACCTTGCATCACTTCAGCCCAATCCGACCATACGAAAAGTTCCCTTCGTTGCTATGAACAAATCTCCAATTGGAAGCCTTTCCTAAAATGGCCTAGATCGGTGCCATTGATTGTGGATCATTCGATGATGCCAAATTTTGGTTTGAAATTTTTTCGAATCGTTCTGTTGAAAACAGGGTTCTTGAAGGAAAACGGGGGTATGGTATGAACAGTAGATGGTATGGGCTAGGTATTTGGTTGATATGGGCTGAAGGGATGGATATAAAATAGTATAAATTATTTTAACCAGAAAGTATCTAACTTTTGAATGCCCGAAATTTTGAACTCATATCGAGATGAGCTGCCTGACATTCTATATGTAATAACTCCATTCTGAGCATAATGGAACTAGTCTCGAGACCTAATTCGATATATACAGAAGATAGCTTTTAAAATCGAATTATATTAATTTAAATTCCTTAAATAAATTTCTACGCATTTTGAGCTTGCACATCCAAACATTACGTCTTATTGTCATGGAACTCGTTAACAAATAATAATACACTATAATGGATCCAATGAATTTAGTTTCGTCGAAATCCGAGACAATGCCCTGGAAGCCTATTTTCACACGTTAACTAAAACAAATTATTATAAAAACAAAATTAATCACTCTTAAATTTAAATTAAAAGTTTTCTATCTCCATTTTTATTTAAGTAGAATTTAAATCAACTTTTGACATCATTTTTATTCACATTAAATTCAGGATTTAATTTTTTAAACATTCCAATCATTTAAATTTATTACTCAAATAAATCTCTATTTTGAAATTTAAGCTATTTGACCTATAAAACAAATATCTCAATATTTAAAATCAATGAAATATTTCAAACACAAATGACAGAAATTTTGGGTCTTTACATTCTTCTCCCCTTAAAAGAATTTCGTCCCCGAAATTTCCAAGGTAAGAAAAATGCCCCAAACCTATTAACCTTTTAAAACCAATTAGTTGAAAATAGATTATAAAATTTCTATGTCCTTATAAATTCATCCACGTATACCAACTAATTTCCCTCCATTCAATCATTCCAGGTTATATCTCAAAATCAAATTACAGTTATCAAAAATTTCTTCAAAATTTTTTGTAAATTTTCTAACTCTTAAACTTATGGAAATTTCGCCAGCCTCTCCTTTGCGCGGCTAGATTGGAACAACTACAAATCGCCACTTTGGGCCCAAACCAACAAAATCCAAGTAGCTCAATCATAAAACCATCAAACCAAACAATAATATCAACATATACCTATTTGCTGGGCAACCAAATTCTACTCGTGAAACCAAAGGCATCAAACTAGCTTTTACTTCTATATACCTGCATCTTATTTACCAATGATATCCAATCATATAGTTCATAATCATATTATTTTGTACTTCCAACTACCAACATTTACTTTACCAAAGCCTGTACGATGTACATATATCATCCGTACGCAAAATCAAATCTGATCGCTCACTCGATCACACAATCTCACTTCCGAACTAGTATCGCTCACTTGACCACTTTAGTGCGAACTCAAATCCGGATCCTTGATTAGAAAATATGATTCTCCTTGCATAGCCATATATTATGGTAGAGAATATCAAAATTAATCCAAAAATCCATATATAGTGTTTGCCGTCGAGAATCGAATGAAAATTTTTAACTCGGACTGATGCTAATCCTCTCGAAATCATGCACTCGAATCTGGATCAAAAAGTTATGCGAATAATATACGTACAACTTACACATTTATTTCAATTGGTATGACAACCCCCTTTTCTAACCCCTAGGAACGACACTTAACACATCCTCAGTGTTCATGTGCCATTGCCGAAGTATCGAAAAGATGAATCATCGTAGGGTAAAATAAAGAACAGAATAGAAAACCTCACAGCGAAACTGTTAAATAAAACATAACAGTAAATAGTACATCAGGTTACTCCTTAACATGGAGTTATTAGAGTTACACATAATGTAACACCCCCTACTTGGAGGCCTAAAACTAACGGCTACGGATGCTACAGTCATCCGTAGTTATCAATCCTCGGCGACCAAATATGGTAATGTTAGATACATTGATATGATAGAAATACAAGAATATGGAAAAAAATTAAAACATCAAACAAGTTCCAAATTTTGTTCCAAATCTTTTCAAATTCATTACATAATCCCATTACGAGAACCACGTTTAGTGAAAATATATTTATTACAACATACGCCAAGAGCGACATATGAAGATGCCCCCTTGGATGATTAGAGTATATATAGACAATTTCACAACTTTGCCTTTACAACAACAACATAGCGGAAAAATAAAAGAGAACTCTAGATAGCTATCATGTCTCCTGCACGTCTTCGGAAGCTTGTTCGTCTAAAGAGGTACCTGAAAACCTTAACCCTCAAACTACTCAAAATCAATTGAGTACCGAAGAGTTTAAGGGGAAAACATAAACTTCGAGTCAGACATAAAGCCTGGTATGAATAATAATCTACCATCTTAAACCATTTAAATATCTAGTGAGACTACGGTGCTTAGCGGAACGGGTTTTCCCCTCACTAGTATCCTAAAACCTCTATAAACCCATATAATGTGCTCCTGCATCCATAATGGTTAAAACAATATGATGATATGCAAACAAATAAATCAATTCTGGATTTCCCATCCCCATTCATTCCGACTAACTGTCTCATTTATAGATTCTAGGGTTACTATTAACCTATTAGTTTTCATAGGCTTACTAATAACCTGTTTAACATTCAAGGACCCTCTGTCCAATTACATAGTTTTCATGGGATCACTAAAAACCTATTGGCCCCTGCCAATATCTTTACTATTCCATGTGTTCTACCTGAACCTATTGGTAACTTCAATATCTTTCCTCTTATCCTAGTTTTCATGGATTGACTAGGAACCTATTGACAATAATCAACATCTTAATCCGGATATAGTTTTCATGGGCTAACTACAAACCTATTGGCCCCTGCCAATATCAAATCATTGTTTTCATAGGCTAACTATGAACCTATCTTCCTGACATCTTCATCTATACATAGTTTTCACGGGCTTACTATGAACTTTTTGGCCCTTGCCAATATTTTTTCCTATACACAGTTTTCATGGGCTGGCTTACTGCGAACCTATTGACTTCTGACAATATCTTTAATTAATTTAATTTATATTCACTACTGGGTCAACCTAGTTGGTTATTTTGCCCTTCTCCAAAGTACCGTTATGGGTTCATTAAAATGTGAATATATTCAAATACATATATGAAGAAGCAAACATAATAATATAACAATACCACTCTTGTAGGTTTAAAACCCTTGAACTCATTTTAAATAAAACTTGGTTAATTCCTTTAACCCATCAATCAAGGAAAAATTCTGCAAAACTCCATTTCAAAACACTTTATTTATGCCATGGTTTTCTTTTAAAATGAGATTGGGTTATTTGTTTTGAAAAACTAAGGCTTTCGACACCTTCAAAACTTAGCTTTCGACCTCACTCGATAACCTCCTTCTAAAGCATATAAATCTCTTTTCAGAGCATTAGCCCCCGTCTTTCGAAATACTTTAAAACCTCTCTTTCGAAACCTTTCGAATGTAATAAAGTATTACTTATTAACTCTTAGAAGCATAGCTTCAAAACCATTGAAAGTACCCCTTTCGAAACCTTTGGAAGTATCCCCTCCAAAATCATTGGGTTTATATTTAAAAATATCATTTGGGTCGAAGTGAACAAAAACGAAAGTATCTCTTTCGAAACCATTCTTTATCATATAAAAGTATTGGGGAAAAATCGATGGCATTGGCACCATCCTTTCAAAAGCTTCAAATCATTTAAGCAAAACACTGAAGGATAGCTTTGAAACCCCCTTTCGATGCTATTGCCTTCGAAATCCTTGATCCCTTTCGAAAGAACTTAGGAATTGGCTTAGTATAAGTTTAAAACAAAAACTACCCTTCGAAAGCATTGACGACTTCAACACACTCGAAAGGTATAGAAACAGCAGCAGAGTTTTGACTAGGTCGGAACTATCATTTTTGAAAGCATTCTTTTATAAACAAGGGTCTAAGTTGAAAGTTGACAACAAGTTAGAAAGAAACTAGGTATCGACTTGGTCGAAAGCACCCTTCAAAAACAAGGTAGGTGCATATATCTTAAAATTAAACAATGGTTTCGTCTCTATCGAAAGCAATGCTTTCGACACCCTGCCTTCCGCACTTCACCATCCACTTCGTACTAATCTCATTGATACCATGTGTATTGGTTTTGGCTTTAGTAAGTCTCGGCTAGTTTGGTCTCGACTGAGATTGTTTCGACTTGGTCGAGTTGGAAGCATAGGGTTGAAAGGCAGCTTCTAAAAGAGGGGAACATACTTTTTCTGGTAAAGGCTGAATTAAAGCTAATAAATGCAATTAGTTTCTAACTAACCTTCCCACGTGTAAACATGTGATTGGTTGCCTTAACTTTTCAAATTCTTTACCAAAATAACTGCCGCTTAAATTTAGATCTAAACTAAGGTTAATTTAGCAAATAAGCCCTTCCATTAAGTCAAAAACAATAATTCAATTAAGTCCTTCCTTCTAAACCAATTTAATTCCCATAGTAAATCGATTAGGAAAAATCCCTAAAAATCATAGAAATTCACTTTCATCATGTTATCTAACATATCAAAATTTCAGACCAAAATTGTCCATATAATTTTTGAAATAAATTTCTAAATCCAATTAACCATATTTTCTTTGAAAATTCATAGTAATCTTTCCATAGCTTGGAAAATTATCAAAATTAAAACCCAACTCCAAAATCATGTTTTACATACATAAATTTTTTCCATGGCATTCAAAGATCATTTATAATCAGTTTTGCCATAAAACCGTATCTTTCCCCATTTAAACAATCTTGTTTAAATCAAACAAATTATAATTCAAGCATATCATTATCCAAAACATCATAGAAACGAATTTAATCTTAAATCCGAAAACATATGTTCATAAATCAAAATAGAAATGGTATCAATTATTATTCACCTTGATTAAGATAAGGAGATTGGATTGAGATTAATTTCCCTTAAGCTTGAATCCCTAGCTTTTGATTGAATTCCTCTTTCCATTCTTTGTTAATGGTCGGCTCCTCTATTAGTCGTCGTTTTACGTTTTTATGAAAATGAGAAATAAACGTGAATGGATGGCAAGCCGTGGATATATATAAGGGTTATGGAATTTAGGGGTGGCTAATTCCCAATACGCCCTTGTGTAGATTCATTAACTTATAACCCATTCTTAAGCCCATTTAATTTATTAAGCACGACCTTAATTTTTATTTTCATATCTCAATCCCCTATCACTTAAAATTTACATTATTCTATTTAATTTATTTAATTAAATCTCCTGAATAATGTTATTAAAAATTAAGGGTGTTACAGGCTCCTCTCCTTGAAGAATTTCATCCACGAAATTCAGTAAGGACTAAATACCAAACATAGCAATCATCTGCAACGACTCCTAACAACCATACTAGTCTACCTGACTAGAAACTATCTATTTAAATCTAATACAGACATAACCTCAAAGAAGATCAGGATAAGTATCTCAAATCCTGTATAGTCTTTCTCGTTGTTGCTCCACTGAACTTTCACCAACTTGATTATCTTGTTCCTCAATCTTTTCTCATCACTCGCTACAACCCAAACCGGTTGTCTAACAAAAGTCAAATTAGGATCTACTATCAACTCTTCCAACCTTATTGGAGGAATAGTAGTCTTTGTATCATGCACATACTTGTGAAGATGAGACACATGAAATATATTAAGGACACCTACCATACTGCTTGTCAACTTTACTCTATATGCGAGCTTTCCAAACCTCTCTATAATCTAGAATGAACTAACATATCTCGGTGCCAGATTCCCAGACTTTCCAAACCCTACCACACCCTTCATCGGTGATACTTTAATGAAAACCTTACCTCCGTTGAGAACACTAGCTCTTTACGCCTCTTATCTGCATAACTTTTTGGTCTGGACTGAGCTTCCTTCACCCTTTCTCGGATCAACTAAATCTTCTCTGATGCCTCTCTTACAAAATCTGGACCCAAGACTAATCTATCTCTAGTCCCTAACCAACATGATGGTGATTTTCCTGGCCTTCCATACAAAGCTTCAAAAGGCGTTATTCCTATACTAGTCTGATAACTATTAGTATAGGAAAACACAACAAGATGTAAGTGATCTTCCCAAGATCCACCAAAATCTAATACACAAGCTCTTAGTAAATCCTCGAGCACCTTATTGACTCTCACTGTCTGCCCATCCATCTGAGGGTGATATGCATTACTCATCTTGAGCTTTGTGCCTAGCACATCTTATAGATTCTTCCAGATTTCGCTAGTGAAGAAAGCATCTTTGTCACTGACCATGCTACTAGGATATCCATGTAGCCTAACTATGTTCTTCATGAACAACTTACCTAAAACAGGTGACGTCCTAGTTGACTTAACTGGAATGAAATGGGCACTCTTGGTCAATCTATCCACTATGACCCATATAATTTCATTTCCTCTATTTGACCCTGGCAACCTTTCTAAAAAATCCATGGATATCGAGTCCCATTTCCAAATTGGAATCTCCAAAGGCTGAAGCAACCCACTAGGCTTCTGATGTTTGGCTTTCACTTGTTGATAGTTTGCACACTCCCTAAACCACAAGCAGACATCCCTCTTCATACCTTCCCAATAGAAGCTCCTCATCATATCTTTATAGAATCGATTCACCCTAAAGGGTGGGTGAATAGGATGATGCTAATAATAATAAAAATTAATGCGGAAATATATATAATAATTGCAGCACAGATAATAGTAGAATAATAAAAGCAAAAATAGAACAACACAGATTTACCCAGCTTTGGCAAAACCCTGCCTACTTTCCCCTCCCAAGGTTTCTACTAGAAATTAAGTAGTTAGACGCTTACACACATAAACTTGCGACACTCGCTAATGACTAACCTAACTCTATGCTCAAAACCCTACCATAACTCAGCCACCGAGTTGCAAATTCTCAAACTACGACCTGTAGTTGGTACCTAGTTACAAAACTAGAAAGTTATACAATTTAAAAGGAAAATTAAACAACTAAACAAAATTAAAACCAAAACCCTATTATTTTAAAATCTAATGGCCGAATATTAAATATAAGACCGACCGACAAAAATAACACTATGGTAAAAAAAATTTGTTCCCTTTTCTCTTGTTAATGCCTTCGGTTGCTCCCTTTCTCCTTCTAATGTAATTAGGGTTCTTCAATTTGAAGTCGCCGCCTTGAAATACAAATTCAAATTGTATGCTCGTATAATATCTTCGGCCATTCTTTCTTTGATCCTCTTCAACGATTAGGGTTTTGTAATTGAAGTCGCCGCCTTGATATCAATCGATTGATGTGATGAAATCAAATCTGGTTTGCTTTGTCAATCGATCCCTAGCTTGAGTGCATGCGGTTGCTTCAATTATCGAGTTCGAATTAGTGCTTTGACTGGTACGTGAATTGCTTTTATTTACTATCATTGTTATCCTTGAACTCGATTTCGATTTGAGTTATTGGTTTTTGAATTTCTTCAATGAATTGCTCTGGTAATTTTTGTTTGAACTCGAATACCTTTCTGCCGATGATGTTACTAGGTTTTATAGGGATTAAATCCCCTAAATATATGTTTGTATTTTTGTATTTGAATTCTTCTCGAATTGCTCTTGTTCATCCGATCTTTGCTTAAGTGCTTGTGACGAATTGTTGACTTGTTCGTGTTGAATTTGCTTGAATATATTTTAGTCGGTTCCGTTAATTTAACCTATAACTTCAGCCATTTGAAATTGTGATAATCTAGACTTGTTCATCTCTAATAAATTTTGAATTTTCTTTGAGTCGGTTCCCGTGACTTCGGTTTATTTGAATATTTCGTATTTGTGATGCTTGTTCATCAAGCTCTCTCCATTTTCAAATATTTTTGACTTTTGTTGAATTTTTTCATCTCGGCCTTGACTTGGTTTGAAACTTCTATGCACCGAGTTAAATTGGTCTTGTTATTCTTGCATTGTTTTGTTTGCCTGAGTGCTTGCACATCCATCCTAGTCTGGATCATCTTGAAACTGACATATGATTGTACATTGGTTGTCTGTGATTATTCTTGCTTGGTTGTAACTTTTACAAGTGCACTTGTTATTTTCTTAAGTCTGGTCACTTTGGTGGTGGTTGAAGTCTGCATTCATATTTTGGTCCATGATTTGCTTTGAGTTCCACTTGAATCTGTCTAGTTCAAGTGTGCATGCTGTACTGGTCTATTTACTGTTTCATTGAACTGGTGCATTGTGTTTTGCACTCATGTACATATGCGCTGAAGTATGTTAGCCCATTTGGAGTCTTCATGTGTGTAGATTTTGTTGAAGCTCCATGTTCATATCTCTGAACTGATACATGTGTATGTATATGTTTGCATATATGCATACATGTGTGGTTCAATTTTGCTTCGCACTTGTACATGTTTTGATTTGAGTCTACATATGTATATACATGTATATATGAGCACATTTCCTGATTTGGTTTATGAGTTGCTGTCATGGTCACATGTTGCACTTGAATATTTTTGTAGTCTGGTCTTCATATTACTTCTGACCATGTCATGTTGAGTTGCTTCTGATATGTATACATGTGCGTCACCTTGGAGTCTGGTTGGTATGGTCGAGTGATACTGTCTGGTTGATTGAACATTGTATGATGGTGTTGGTTTCCACTATTTTGATTGAGGCTATTGTCATTTGTGTTTCCTGTAGCCTTGTATTTGTTGTCTTCTTTTGAGTTGCAGTGTTGTGCATTGATGTTTGATCTGTAGCTTGTTACATTGAGTCTAATATTGTCAGGGTCGAAATGTAAGCTGCTTTGTCTTTCGTTCTGTTCACTGCCTAGTCTGCACTTGATACTTTGTACATATGATGGTCCGGGTTCATTAATGTGTTGAGTCTTCATGTTTTTTGCAGCAGACCATGTTTGTTGAGCATGTTCATGTTACATTGTTAAAACCGAGCTTGCTTAGTGTTGTATGCATTGAATGCTCTAATACTAGTTTGAATCCATGTTGTATGCATTCTTGTTCCAGTTGCATTGATCTGGACATGTTGTTTTGGTGAGACTCGAGCTCTGTTGCATAAGTATAGAACTGTTCATGTATGGTCTGGACTTCAATTCAAGTTGGCTGACCATTGCCTCTCGTACTGGACCGTCCTATTTTAGTTTTGTATTGAACCTAAGCTAAATCCACCATTTGGTTGGGTTTGACCTTGTGCTCACCTATCCTTGCGGTTTCATCAAGTGTATATCGGTGTGCACGACCTTGTGGCATGTACAATGATACACTGTGCATGTCACAAGTTGTTCGTGTAAGATGAATTCAAAATAAATGATGAATAACCCAAATAGTTAAGGCAAATAACATTTTCAAAAACACATTTCATTGCACACTGCAGAAATATTTCTTTTTCAATTTTACTTCATCAGTGTTTATTTTGCAGATAGTTCAGATGTTGGATACAAACTGGAATAGAGTTGAAGAACAAATATGAGTGAATGAGTGATATGTAGTGAGATGATAAATTGTAAATTGAAATTTGTGATGTAATCAAAATTGTAATGTAGTTAAAAATGTATATATGTAGTGAGAGCTCAGATTGTACTATTTGGATTTGTAATAAAATATTCGTTTGATTATGAATTCTGTGTTATTTATTTTATTCATCAAATATTTATTTAATTATGTGAAAAATAGTACGATAACAAATACATTTAAATAAATATATATATAAATGTTTATTATCATCAAATAAAAATCATATACTAGGATATTCTACAATCTTGATACATCTTGGTCCTCCCAGGGTGAATCGTAAACTTGGATCGATGACATTCTCCAAGAACTTCTTTCCTCAAGTTTTCAACATTTGGAACACACAACCGTCCCTTCTTTCTCAACCATCCCCTCTGGTCAAGACTAAATTCTTTTAAATCATCGATCTCAGTTCCAACCTCAAGCCTTCTAATCCTCTTGGCTAATAATGGATCCTCCTTCTTCTTAGAAGCTATCCATTCGATCAATACTGGTCGAACTTCTAAACCAGACAACATAGCGGTACTCTGACTAGAACTAGCAGTCGTTCTTAACTGCACACTACAAGTAGTCAAAGCTTCTAAATCCTTCCACACTGCCAACATAGCTAACACCTCATTCTGATGTCTTCTGCTAAGAGTATCCGCTACTTTATTACATTTCCTAGTGTATACTATATACTGAAATCAAAAGCTGCCAAAAAATCTAGCCACCTCTGTTGTCTCATATTCAGCTCCTTTAGAGAGAATAAGTATCTTAAAGACTTATGATCTGTGTATAGCTCAAATCTACCCCCTAAGAGACAATGTCTCCAAATCTTCAATGCAAAGATTACCAGAGCCAACTCCAAATCATGAGTAGGATATCTCACTTCATGCAGTCTAAGCTGTGGTGAAGCATCGGTAATCACTTTACCCTTCTGCATCAACAAAGCTCCCAATCCAATTTCACATGCATCGGTATATACCACTAACCCTTGGTTTCCATCTGGAACTACTAGCACAGGTGCATTGGTCAACAAATGCTTTAACTTAAGGAATGCTTCCTCACACTTGTCGGACCAGACAAACTTCACCTCCTTCCTGGTTATTTTAGTCAAAGGCGCTGCTATCCACAAAAAATCCTTAATGAATCTTTGGTAATAGCCAGCAAGTCCAAGAAAACTTCTAATCTCGGTCACCGTCTCTAGTCTCTTCCAATTATTAACAGCTTTGATCTTATCTAGAATGAGTGTCAACCCCTTCTTTGAAACCACGTGACCAAGAAATTTAACCTCTTTCTTCCAGAAATGACACTTGGAAAACTTCGCGTTTAGCTGATGCTGCCTCAGCATCTCAAGCACTGCTCTTATATGATCCGCATGCTCTCTTTCATCCTTAGAGTATACCAAAATGTCATCTATAAACACTAGCACAAATCTATCCAAGTGCTCTCAGAAAACTCGGTTCATCATATCTACGAAGAAAGCAGGTGCATTCGTTAACCCGATGACATTACTAACAACTCGTACGAACAATACCTAGTCCGAAATGTTATCAAAGGAATACTGTCCTCCGCCACTCTTAACTGATGGAAACCTGTCGCCAAATTCAACTGGGAAAACACTCTGGCTCCACTCAACTGATCAAACAGATCATCTATTCTTGGCAAAGGATACTTATTCTTAATCGTCCTTTCGTTCAAATTACGATAAACGATACACATCCTCAACGACCCATCTAGTTTATTTATGAGCACCACGGCTGCTCCCGAAGGCGAACTGCTTAGCCTAATAAAATTCCTTCCTTCAAGATCCACTAGTTACACCTTCAATTCCTTCATCTCAGTCGCTGTCATCCTACTAGGTGGTCTACTCACAGGTTCAGCTCCTGGCACAAGATTTATCTAAAACTCAATAGCTCGTTTTGGCGGTAGTCCTCTGACCGGATCAAAGACATTTGTAAACTCTTTTGCTACTCGAACCTGACTTAACTCTCCCACTTCCATTGCACTTTACAAATCACAACTACTCCGGTCAGAATTCTCTACTGAGAATATGATTCGGTTATGACTATATGGGTGTCTCAATGATATCTCCCCATCCTGGCAAAATATACTAACCTCATACCTTCTCAACCAATCCATACACAAAATTATTTCGAAATCTATGAAATCGAAAACATACAGACTGCATGCAAACTTATGACTTAACAAATCCAGTTCTAACTGGTCACATCTCATCCCTAGAGTTGCATACAGGCTTTTAAATCTCCCCGAGATGGCCGAGATGAAAAATCCGAGATATCAGCCAAAATCCGAGATTTGGTAGCCTATTTAGTTATAAGTGTTTTAAATATCGCCCGAGATAGCCGAGATATTTTCCCGAGATATTGGCCAAAATCCGAGATTTAAAACACTGGTTGTATACCCTCCAATTGGATTCACAACCCTTAAAGAAGTAACAATGTATGTGGGTTCTAAGCATAACCTATCAACCAAACACTGGGATATAAATGAATGTAATGCACCGGTATCAAACAGTAGGCAAACCTTACCGAGTATACAAATACTTCACGTCTAAATGCACAAATGAATCCTATCTAGATGAGATGTAAAAATACCCTAATGTGAGCAACCCCATATAGCTGGACATCACGCTTTGGGTTTAGTAATTTACCGACAAAAGATAACAAAGCACAACGGAGCAACAAATCATCTTAGAATGATGATAATCAAGAAGTTGAAGTAATCGATAGTTGAGAAACCAACTATCGAGGATATAAACCGATCATATATGGAAATAAAGTCCAGTATTGTAACATCCCGTATCAAGTGGCCAAAAGCTAAACTCTATGGATGCTGCAGTCAGAAATAAAGCCTGGTATGAATAATTTTTGTTACATCTTTGTTTACCGATATATAGTATGACCACGCTGCTTAGCGGAATGGGTTTCTCCTCACTAATATCTCTTCTCAAAACATATATTTTGCAAATCCTTTCATGCAACCAAACTGGTTAATCCATTGATTTTAATAATAATATAACAATATCCATTATACTAAAACAGGAAATAAAATATACTATCTATCTAAAATCTAAGCTGTCCGCTCTATACTGGACCATTTGTCCTAAATTCTGAGCTAACTGCTCTTTTCTGGACTATCTGTCCTAAAACTGATTATACCAAAATAGCATTATCTTTTATGCTAGATAACGGGCTATCTGCCCAAGATAGGTAAAAAAGGTGGACTAATTGTCCTTAACAATTAACAAGGTCTGTTATGCTAATAAATGAACTAATTGTTCATTTCAGAGCTAACTACTCTTTTCTGGACTAACTATCCTTTGGATTAATTGTCCTCTGGCCTGACTACCCTCAAAATGGACTGACTGTCCGAATTTAAATGAGCTAACTGCCCGAATTTTATTTTGGGTTAACTACCCTTCAAAATATCGGGGCTAACTGCCCCTTAAATTTTCCTTGAAAACCTTTTCAAAATGATTTAGTCCATTAAATCATACATATACAAGGAAAATATATCTTTAGCTTTACTCTAAGCTATTTTTGCCATGTTATATATACTTTAGTCAAAACAATTAGGCTATCTGCCTAGTTATTCTATTCGAAACCTTTGTTTAAAACCTTTAAACAACCTTTCGAAAACATTGAAGGTAACTCCTTCGAAAACCATTAATAAATCCCTTCGAAAGCATTGAAGGTAACTCCTTCATATCCTTTAATAAACCTTTCAAAATCATTGAAGGTAACTCCTTCAAAACCATTTAAAAAGCCTTCCTTTTACAAAACATATGACATCCGCCTTTTAATGCTTTAAACCTTAGCCTTTCGAAAACATTAAAACCATACCTTTTGACTTTGTCGGAAGATTTCTCTTCGACCTAGTCGAAAGCTTTCGGTACCTCCCCTATAAAATCATTTATAAACCTTTCGAAAGAAATGAAACTCAAATCCTTTCGAAGACATTGGGTTCAATTTAAAACAAGTGGAAACCTTTCGAAACCATTCAAAGTTAACTACTTTGAAACCTTTAAAATGTTTCGACTTAAAACATTTGGATTATGCCTTTAAGTAAAGCAAAAGGATCAGAAAAACATTGAAGTTGAAAGCAACTGCTTCGAAACCTTTATAAAACCTTTCAAAACCATTCGAAAACAATAAAGTGTTGGTGTTGGAACCAACCCTTCGAAATCAATGGAGAGAGGTGGCAAGTTTTATAAAACAAAAGATAACCTTTGACTCCATCTGTGTCGAAAGGTTTGGTAGTGGAAATTATACTTTCTACCTTGTCGAAAGCTATACCTTTCGACTTTGTCGAAAGGTTTTAATTAAAACAAGAAAGCAAACCAATCGAAACCTTTTCTTTTAAACCATTTGACAATGTCGAAAGCTCTTTTCGAAAGTTGGCAGGCGTATTTTCTTTAAAACCAAAACAAAGTTTCATCTCCTTTGAAGGCTCTAACCTTTTGTCTCGAAACCCTTTGACTCCTTCCAATTCACTATGTACCATTTGCCTGATACCATGTGCATTAGTATTTGACCTAGTCGAAAGGTTTGATACCTTTCGACCTTGTCGAAAGGTTTGGAATGGAGGTGGAAGCTCTTGCCGAAAGAGTTGAAATAGTAGAAAAACTACTTATTTGTACTTTAAAATAGTTCTTTTGTACCCAACCTGCTTTGTTTTTCTAAATCAGATTGGTTGCCATAATTTTATATTCAAAAATGCTGCCGACTTTCCTTATTTGGAAATTTAAATAATTTTGAAAAAGCCCCTTTCTCCTTTATAATTATATAAAACATTTAAGTCCTATTCCTTAAATAATTTTATATAACTATAAAAACACCTTGGAAAATTATTGAAAAGTTCCAGAAAATCAATTAATATGTTCTCTTCAACATATAATTTTTTTGGGTCCAAACAATAGTTATTTTCCCGTAAATAATTTAATAATCCAAAATACCATTTTCTTCCTCAAAAAATTCATAACAATTCCATAATTCAAAAAATCGGAAAATTGAAATCCAACTCTAAAATAACTTTTTAGATCATCATAAAAATTTGCAAGGCTAACATATGTCATTTAATAGGCTTTTTATCTAAAAACATGTCATAAACTCTATATGAACATACATAAATCATCAACATGTATATATATATATATATCATTTTATCATTCAAAAATGTGGCAAATCTTTGCAAAATCATTCGGATTTAATCTTAAAACCGAAACCATAAAATTTAGAGATGTGAACATTATTCACCTTTGCTTTAGAGATTAAGGAGCTTGAGATTTGAATGAGTTTGATTTGAATTTTCTTTCCTTTAGCTTTTCCATAGTTTCCTCTTCTTCTTTCCTTATTAATGGTGGCTGGCCTTGCTTTTAAATTTTTAAAATGAGAATGAATGTGTGTGGGAATACAAGGCCAAAGGAAGGTGATATAGGAATAGCCTCTTTCCCATAATACCCCTCCTCTAATTCATTTTAAACCCTTCTTTTAATTCATTAGTTAAAATGGCATGGCTACCTTTATTAAGTCAAATCCCAATCTCCTAATCAACATATTATTTTATTTAGTTTATCTAACTAAATCCCCTAAATAATGTTATCAAAAATCTGGGTTGTTACATGTATACTTACCACCACTGATCGAATTCAAACTTGTACTATTTCTTGGTTAACAATAATATCAGGCAAGTCAAGGTAGTGTTACCTCAAAGTCATGTCCCACGATTATTCTTAACTTTCAAATAGCGAAAAGTCTACTTCTTCAATGTTTGGTGCTAATTATACAAATAAATCATTTCCATACATGTGGATTGCTTTTACGAAAATTAAATCATTTCCATAAAAAATTCAAACTTTTTTCTTTTTAATACCAGAATTCGTACTTGGCTTCACATTACAAGTATTAGCTTTAAAACACTTTATTATAAGAGTTTACTAACTTTGAAATATCATTTAAAAGAATATAACAGCTTAAACATTTTTATTACATTAATTAATTAACTTTAAAACTTTGTTAATTAGTTAATTAATTTACTTCAATAACCCTTATTTAAAAGGGTAAATCTTCTTTAAACATCATTAATTCAATTAATTAATAATATAAATAAATAAATAAATCATATAATAATTAAATATCATTATTTAAAGGTGATTAATTAATTTAAAAATTTATGTAAGGAAAGATTAATTAAGGTTAAACATATCTATTAAATTTAAAAACTCATTAATTAAAAAGGATTAATTGATTTTAAAACATCATTAATTAATAAATAAATAAATCTTAATCCATCATTATCAAAAAGATTAATTATCCTTAACCATCATTAAATAAAATAATTAGTTAAATTGAAAACATTATTAACTGAGAAATTAGTTAAATTTAAAACACATCATTAATAAGTTAATTAGTTAACTTTAATCCTTATTAATTAAATAATTAATTAAATTAAATAATCATTATTAAAATAATTAATTATTTTTGAAAAAATCATTAATTAAAAACTTGCTTAATTTGTTAAATAATTCCAAGCATGATAATGAAACTAACGGTTTCGATAAAAGGTGATTTTCCGAAAGTGCCGATATAGAGACTATCGCTATACGGGCAATTCGGAATTCAAGTATATGACATTTGCAATACAACCGCACATCACATAGGAAGGGTATGAGCATATATACATAGTGATTTATAGTAATACAGTATAAATCAAGCATTTATTAACAATGGCATAAATTTAACTAATAAAATTTCATATGTCTTATGATTCGCTTACTAACTTTCCAAAGTGACTAACTTTCAAGTAACAAACCAATCCAGCAACCAAATGATTATTTCACCAATATAACAAGAATTCAATAGCTATAACATGAACAGTAATATAGTTTAAAAACATTTGGTTTGAAGATGGAAGATTTACTCACCAAAATGCTTACTAACATAACCGAAATCGCATTAACTTTTCGAACAACACTAGAACTAAGTTTTTCTATGTACTTGACTTGATTTAGTGGACCTTTTGTGGGCTTTTGGGCTCAGCCAAGACCATATGGGGCTCGACCATGGTGGATATGTGAGGGATATGTGTAATGACCTAGAATTTCAGTCAATTGAAAAGTTATTTTTTTAAGTTAAATAACTTGGATTTCAAAATATAGCCATTTAATTGATAATTAATGGTTGAATTTAATATTTGGAATTGTTTGAATAATTGAATTCTAAATTTAATATGAATGAAAATTAGTTAGAAAGTTGATTTAAATTTTATTTAAATAAGGAGGAAGATAGTAAGCTTTTAAATTGGATTTAAAAGCATCTAAACTAATTTTTGAAATTACCCGTTTTAATTAATGTGTAAAAATAGCCTTCTGGGGAACTATCTTGGATTTCGACGAAACCAAATTCATTAGATTTGTAATAGTGAATTATTATATGCTGTCAAATTTCATAGCGATTGGACGTATCGTTTGGTCATGCGAGATCGAAATGCATAGAAATTAAATTTCAAAAATTAATATATAATTGGGTTTGAAAAGCTATCTTCTGCATATGATCGAATTAGGTCTTGAGATTAGTTCCATTGCGTTCGGAATACGGGTATAACATACAGAATGCCAAGCAGTCATCTCAATAGGAGTTCGAAATTTTGGACATTTAAAAAGCAAAATATTTTTGAATATAAATATATATACACTATTTTAAACCATATGTTATCCCATACCGTGGCTTATCCAAGTTCGGAGCCATACCCCATCACTTCAAATTTATTCCCTTCATTCCCTTTTCTTTTCTTTATTGCCACTGAAAAAAATTAAGCTTTTCAACCGGAGAAAAAAAAGAGAAAAAAATAAAATAAAATTGCGACCATCGATAAGTGAGGGCAACAGCAGGGAATGAGTCGCCGTTGGGGAATGGTGAAGTGTGGGGGCATACACACGTATGGTAGAGGGTCGCGGAGTAGAGCGCGCGAGCATTGGCGACGTCGTTGTCAGAAGGATGTCACGGTCGAGTTTGTCGACCTTGGATGGTTCGAGTGTAGCTGAGGTCAGGGGGGTGCATGCCCATGGGAGGCTGTAGCAAGGCAGAGCCACGATAGCGTGGGTGCCGGCATGCTGAAGTGGGTCGCGATTGAACAGAAGAAAAAAAATTGTCGCTTGGGTTCGTGCTCGAGCGTGGAAGAGGGAGAAGGTGAGGGTAATTTTTTTACACTTGTTTAATTTAGTTAATGATAGTTTAATTATTTTAAAAATTCATTAAACAATATCAAACTCGTACGAGGTCCAAATCGAACGTAATGAGTCGCGTTGTGATTGCGTCGATGAAGGCTAAGCTATAGAATTGGATTGGACGAACATGGAGCTAGTTAGGATTTTGGATTAAAATTGGACATTCATTTAATTTTAATTCAAAACGGAACGGTTGGACGACAATTAAAATCAAAGTGAGTTAATCTCACCTTTTGGATAATTAGAAAATTTATATAGTCAATAAATATTATTTATTGGATGTTTGAATATTTATTTTGGATCGTTATTGATTGTTTGGATAATATACTAAACTATATTGTTAGTTTGAAATATTCCCGCCTATTGGAGCGGATGAGACCCATTTACGTTCCCATGTAAGAGCGAATGACCCTTTGTATACGAATCCCGCCTCGAAGCGGTTGATTTATATTATTTTGATTATATATTGTGTGTGATATATGTGACTGGTTGGAGGGATCCAACGGGATTCCTCACACGGTTGATTTGTTTTCATATAAATTGATATACGATATGTTGGATGTTATAAATGATGACATGCACACGATTTTGTTTATTTAGTGCTTTGGTAGCACTAGGCCTTAATTTTGGTATTTTAAAAATACTATAAAATAGTGATTTTATTTAAAAAGAAATTTCAAGTGATTTGAAATTATTTATGTTTTAAATAATTGTTCTAAAATAAAAGTATGATTTTGTGGATATTATAATTTAATAGTATTATAAAACATTTTAGATAGAGTTCTAAAACTGAGAGTAAATATTTTAAAATCTGGAAAAATAAGTCAGTCTTTATAATAAAGGGATATGGTCTTAAAAAGAAAATAGAAATATTTTTATATAAATATTATTAACCATTTTATATATGTATATAGGGACATATATTGTAACTTATTTATAAAGGTGAATTTATAAATGTGCTAAATTTATAATAGTGATATTTATCAAATAAAGTTAAGATTTGTAAAATCATAATTTATTTATAAAGGGTTAGATTTATAAACGGTGTTCTGTAAATTAAAATGAAACTATTATCATTTAATAGATTAGAGAAATAAATCGAATGGTGAATTTATTATAAGATGAGGGATGATATTCTATTTTGGAAATTTAAGATGAGGGTAAATTTGGGATTGCTAAATGAAATTTTATAAATTAAAGGAAATTTATAAAAGAAATTTATACCTATGGAAGCAAGGTTAAAATGGCTAAAATTATGTTTTTGATGGGGTTTTATAAATAGGCCGGATTTATAAAGGAATAGAGGTATAAATAGGTTCATAAATAAAAGAATTTTTATGAAAGGAAGTTTTATAAAATGGGAGGAGATTTATAAACATGGTTTATAAATATGGAAATGATTATGTTGAATTAGGTATGGATTTCTATCAAGGAAATATATTTATATTTTAAAGGTTGTTGATTAATATTAATATCGTTTAAAAATTATTTATCAATATTTTAAATATTTTGGAAGGTTATTTGTTTAAAATATTAATCTGGTTTGAAATTGATTATAATTATTTATCAGTAAAGTTTTGGAAATTAATTATTTGTAATTAAAAAAATGTTGAAAATAATTTATTATTTTTTATTAAGAATGTTTTGAAATTTATCAATTACTATTTTAAGATGTTTAAAGTTAATACTTATTTATTTATAATGTTTATTATTATATATAATAGTGTTTTAAATTAAATGATTATTATTTATTTATAAATGTTTTCGAGATTTATAAATGGTTTTTGAGATTGGTAAGGGATTTGTAGATGATTTTTGAATTGTATAGAAAGGAAACCTTTCCTAGCTTTGTGAATATACTTATTGCGTTAAGATAAATATAGGGAGTATGTGTGTGTCTATATATATATATATATATATATATTTGTAAAAGGATTTTGAGACGAATATTTACAAAGTGAATTTAATTAATAAAGGATTAATTAATAAAGGCCTATGTTGCTTGGTGCATAACCAATGCTGGTTTTCCTTATGGAATTAAATTTCTGATTGAATGTTTGTTATTCGATAGTTAAATAACCGACTATCAAATTTGGACCCAAAACTTAACTTTGGAAATATCTAGGAGAAACATGTGAGTTATATGGCATAGTCATTTTCGATGATGATGTATTGTGCGTATAAATCTTGTTTCGTTCTCCTAGGACAATGATAATGAAATCCATCCACTAACGGTTAGGAGGTGATCTCCACTCTTATCTTTGACTACTTATTTCCTGAAGAACCGAGGTTGAGTTTACTAGAAATTATCGAACGTTGCTTCAAAGAGACCGGGATCAGATATGTTATCCAAAAACAACTTCGATCCAACAAATGTGTTTCGAAGTGAAGATATATTGAAGATGAGGGAATTTGGAGACGGAGCTCTTAAGTGTTTCATTCAAACCCAGAATGAACTTGTATGGATGAATCTGATATTGCATTGTTGCCTAAAGGGCAGTGTTAGCATTCCAAGAAGGAAGTGCTATAAAAAAGGTAAAACGTAGCCTTGAGCCTCATCAATGGGGAATGACAAAAATCTGGCATGTAGCAGGGCCAAGTGGGTAGCTCCCAAGTAGGGTACGGTCATTCCAAATCTAGATCGATTACTATCTATTCTTGTATGCTTCGGGGCCCAAGCGAGGTGATCATATTCGGTACTACTAGTCAAGTGGTAGGCCAGTCCTGTGTGGCAGGGGTATAAGATGTTCTTGTTAGACCCCGGTGCATTTATCTAGAGATGTACCTTCAGAAGGTAGTTCCTTACCTTTTCATAGTATGGAATTCAATCTGCAATACGTCCCTTTATTGATTTGATTGTAGAACCTAGTATGCTAGAATTTAATAATGTAATAATTTCGGCTAAGATTAATAAGTATTTGAATCTTAGACATTATTTAAAGGCAAATTTTCTATCGATTAGAAAATCGCCGATAAATTTTGAAATAAATTTTAACCGCAAGCACACGACGTACAATTTTAGTACGTGGCGAGTACGGGTCGATCCACACAGAATTGTTTAGATATTAAATTTCTAATCAGTCAAATTAAACCAAAGTCGAGGGATTGTTAACTAACTAAAAAAAAGTAAAAACAAGCTAAAACTAAGGAGAATAAAAAAAATGAGATTAAAGAGCAATTTATAAGCAAATCATCTCTCATGATCACATAAATCAACATAAGGAAATTATGATCTCTTTTTGGTCATTTGTGAGTTTAGTTGATACATTTATCATAAGCATGGTCTAATTATGTTATTAATTAACACACTAAAACCATCAAACTTTAATGCACCCTCTAACCCACTTACTAACTTTAATGAAAATGACATGAAATTAAAAGTAGAATCTATTTTAAGCATGGCTTATTAACTATTGAATTAGAAACATAAACCATAAAATTTTGATTCTAAATCCACTTCCATTACCATGATCATATGTAGATGAAGACGTAATTAGTGATTCAAATGATTAAGCATAGCCTATTTGTTTTGAACAACATAAGCTATCAAACTCAATATTAAACACAAAATCACACAAACATCTAACTTTCCATTAAGCACAAAAGAGACATAATGAAAAATTATGTTGCATCTACATGATTCAAGAGAGCTTCATTACCCCTAAATTGTAGGATTAGCCTCTCATTTGTGTTATCATATCAAGATAAGTAGAAAGCAACATGAAATAAACAAACACAGAAAGATGAGGAAAATGAAAGCTAATGGAATAGAGAACTAATCTAATTGCATAAAATAAAATCTACACTATTAGCATGACAGAAAGAGAGCACGTAAAATAAAACACTAATTAAAATTGCATAAAAAAGAAAAGTACATGAAATAAAAATGGCTAAGTAGCCATGAAAAGAGAAAGATGAGAGCTTGTGTTTTATTTTGATTCTAAACTAAAACTAAGTAAGAGGAAGAAGGTTACATGAAACATAAGGGGTATTTATACAAGTTAGAAACCCTAATGCATATTTTTGGGGAATGCCCAAAATGCTCTTGTAGGAAGTGTGGTGGCCAAGTTATCAGTAGCTTCAATAATCACCCATTAAGTGTGCATGAAAGTGTAATGGCCATTAGCATGTGGATTAGCTTCTAATTTGAACATGAAGGAAGGTGGGTAGGTGGGGTCCTCCATGATCATGGCTTTGAATTATTTCCATGTCCATTCCTTTGTATTCACTCTTGTGCATGTGTATATCTTCACGAAGCCACTTGCATATGAAGCCAAATTCCAACAAAATAATAAAGAGATTTCTAATTAAATTTTCTCAAATTAATATATACACAAAAATGACCATTTTGCCTCTATATGGAGATGAATATGTGACAATTTGAAAATAATTAGAATTTGGTTTAAGCAAGTTAAAATACCCGATATGATCATTTATTTAATTTAAATAGATTAAACATAGTGGTAAAAATATGCACATTTACGTGCACATCAAATAACCCCACATTTATCTTTTTATTCATCCTCGAATAAACTAAAAACTAAGATAAAACCATTTTTGTAAGAAACACGATTGCATTGAGCGTATGCAACAAGCCGTTAAACCTCTGGGTGTCCTCAGTAGGACGAGTGTTGTCTCGTGAGGGTTTTCAGCGGATACTACCCACAAAATCCAAATGTAGGATGAAAATATTTACAAAGTGCAAGATATATTAAAATGGGACGAATGCATGTTTTTTGAAAGTATTTACAAATGAAAGATTTATTTTTAAATAGACACAAATAAGTTAAATATAAGTTATGGTCATTGTCTTGAAAATTTAAGTCATTAACTCGTCAAAACTTCCAATAAACACAAAGTTATCGTAACAAATAAACTATAGTTTAACATGTTGTTTCGGTTGATAACATAGTGCAACTATGAAATAAATCCTTAGTTGATTATCAAAGTTTATCAAAGTGGTATTTTCATTTCTTTCCAATAACAAGTCAAATCAAACAAGTTAAAATGATGCTTGGATTTCAATTGCTTATTCTCTTTGATTTGAAAATTTTATTAACAATATTTACATATGCCTAAGTCAGGTAAACTAAGGCCAGATATATTACCCGTGCACTGCCTTGCGGACTGATGTGAGGGGAATACAGAGCGTAGGGAGTGAACACACAAGTGTGAACACTTATCAACTGTAGGCGTTATTAAAAAGAATTTTTATATATATACACCTAACTCGGATAAACTGAGGCCAGATATAGCGATCATGCACTGCCTTCCGGGCTTACGTGAGAAGGGTACAAAGCATGGCGAGTGAACACACGAGTGTGAACACATGACTCTAGATGTTAAAAATATATATACATATATACAAATGTTTTTTTTACTTATATATCTTTTTATGTTTTTTTTCAAGTTTTTTTTTTAGAAAGAGAGAGTTTTCCAAAATCATCTTAGCACCATTTAACTTAGAAGATAAAAATGTTATATCCTTTACTTTAAATTTACCACTTTTTTAAACAAAGATTTTCAATTAGAACATACATCATAATTAACACGTATGAACTTTCCTATATAGTAGTTAAACCATTGTTATTTGTAATCAAACTTCATTTTTATTTTTGTTAAAACAAATAAATTTTCAAAAATTTCAATTTATTAACCAAAACTTACACTTATCACATAGTGTTTCTTCAAAAATAAATCAAAATGTTTTTGGGATTTAGAAATTTTTTGATTTTTTTTAGATAAAGGAAAATCAAAATTCAAAAATGCCATGAAAAATGAAAATGAGACTCCCCCCACACTTAATTTTGATTGTCTCCCCACAGTCAATGCATGATATAATGAGTGTAACGAGGAAAAATATGTACATATTTACAAAAGAGGGTTAACATTCTTACTAGACGTAGCTTGGCTCATGAAGAACCATGAGCTCCTCCTCTTGGTTACCAGGCAATTCCAAGAAAGGTTTCAAATGATGACCGTTGACTTTGAAAACCGATCCATCCCTAGGGTTTTCTATTTCTACGGCACCATGTGGAAAAACAGTTCGTACCACAAATACTCTGGTCCATCTCGATTTAAGTTTCTCGGGGAATAAATGAAGTCTAGAGTCATATAAAAGAACTTTTTGGTTAGTGAAAATGTCTTCCTTAGGATTGACTTGTCATAAAAAACTTTGGTTCTTTCTTTGTAAATTTTCTCGTTTTCATACGCGTCGTTCCTAAGTTCTTCTAGTTCGTTGAGTTGTAGCTTTCGGTTTTCGCCAGCTTTCTCAAGATCAAAGTTTAAGTTCTTTATTTCCCACAACGCTTTGTGTTCGATTTCAACGGGTAAATGGAAAGCTTTACCATAAACTAAACGAAATGGGGACATCCCAAGGTTAGTTTTAAAAGTAGTACAGTAAGCCCAAAGCTTGTCGGTCAATTTCTGAGACCAATCTTTTCGATTTTTGTTGACCGTTTTCTCCAAGATTTGTTTTATTTGTCGATTTGAAACTTCAACTTGGCCACAAGTCTGAGGATGATATGGAGTGGATAACTTATGGGTTATCGAGTATTTTTTCATTAAAGTTTCAAAAGAATGGTTACAAAAATGGATTCCGTTATTACCGATTATTGTGCGAGGTGTGCCAAACCTTGAAAAGATGTTTTCTTTGAGAAATTTCACAACAATTCTATGGTTGTTGGTTTCGCAAGGAACAGCTTCGACCCATTTTGAAACGTAATCGACAGCGAGAAGGATATACAAGTTTCCAAAAGAATTGGGAAAAGGTCCCATAAAGTCGATACCCCAAACATCAAAGATTTCGATCGTAAGACTGGGGTTTAGAGGCATGATATTTCATCGAGAGATTCGTCCAAGCATTTGACATCGATTGCAAGTTTGACAGAATTTAAACGATTCTTTGAATAGAGAAGTCCAATAGAAACCACACTGAAGCACTATTTTCGTAGTTTTTCGAGGACAAAATGTCCACCGCACGCTTGATCGTGACAAAACGAAAGAACACTCCTGATCTCATTATCCTGAATGCAATGTCGGCTGATTTGGTCGGGACAATATTTGAACAAGCAAGGATCGTCCCAATAGAAATATTTCACTTGGAACATGAATTTGTATTTGTCTTTTTTGGACCAAGATGAGGGAGTTTCTTTAGTGACTAAGTAGTTCACTATATCAGCATACCATGGATCAATAAAATTGAAAGAAGTTGTTCATCAGGGAAGTTTTCATTGATTGGCAAAGAAGACGGTGCATTCGGAAGACGAGACAAGTGATCGGCTATGACGTTATCGGATCCTTTTTTGTCTTTAATTGTAGGTCAAATTATTGAAGTAAAGGATTCAATGAATCAAACGGGATTTAGCATCCTTTTAGCGAAGTGATAACGTAGCGCAGAGTGGCCTATATACACAGTAATCTGTGAACTTATCAAGTGAGGTCGAAACTTTTTGAGCGCAAAAACGATAGCTAGAAGCTCTTTTTCGGTTGTTGTGTAGGTGTGTTAAGCGTCGTTCAAAGTCATACTCGCATAGTAAATGACGTGAAGGATCTTGTTGATGCACTGTCCTAAGACAGCACCAACTGCGAAGTTCGAAGCATCACACATTATTTCAAAAGGAAGAAATCGGGTGCGCAAATGATTGAAGCAGAAATGAGTTCTTTCTTAAGACGTTCAAAAGAGGAGATACAATCAGAGTTAAAATCGAAAGGAACGTCTTTTCCAAGAAGAGTCGTCAAAGGACGAGCGATTTTGCTAAAGTCTTTCACAAAGTGTCGGTAAAAGCCATCATGTCCTAGAAATGATCAAATGTCCATAACAGATTTGGGAATGGGTAGATTTGCAATGACATCGATTTTCGCTTTATCTACATCAATGCCTTTATTTGAGATGATATGTCCAAGGACTATGCCTTGTTTGACAATAAAGTGGCATTTTTCCCAATTCAAAGTCAAATGTTTCTCTTTGCATCGATTTAGAACCAACTTGAGATGAGGTAAACATTCGGAAAAAGAATCGCCAAAGATAAAGAAATCATCCATAAAAACTTCTAGAAAGCGTTCAATCATGTCGGAAAAGATTATAACCATGCATCGTTGGAAAGTAGCAGGAGCGTTACAAAGTCCGAATGGCATACGTCGATAGGAAAAGGTACCGAATGGACACGTGAAAATCGTTTTCTCTTGATCTTCGGGAGCGATTAGAATTTGGTTATAGCTGGAATAACCCCCAAGGAAGTAGTAGAATTCGTGGCTGGTTAAACGTTCGAGCATTTGGTCAATGAAAGGAAGACGGAAGTGATCTTTACATGTTGCGGCATTTAGTTTTCGATAATCAATGCAAACACGCCAACCCGTTTGAGTACGAGTTGGAATAAGTTCATTTGAATCGTTCTTGACAATGGTTAGCCCAGAGAATTTTGGTACAACGTGAATTGGGCTAACCCATGAGCTATCAGAGATTGGGTAAATGATTCCGTTGTCGTGAAGTTTAAGAATTTCATCACAGACCGCATCTTTCATTTTTTGGATTAAGCCTTCGTTGTGCATCACGAACAGGCTTGGCATTGTCGATTAAATGGATGCAATGTTGAACAAGAGCGGGACTAATTCCCTTAATATCAGTAATCGACTATCCAATCGCTTCCTTGTTTTTCCAAAGAACAGAGAGGAGAGAAGTTTCTTGGTCGAGGAAAGATCGTTAGAAATTATGACAGGACAAGTTTCGTTTTCACCTAAGTATGCATACTTAAGGTGATTGGGAAGTAGTTTGAGGTCCAACTTCGGGAGTTGCTCGATCAAAGAGTTGGGTTAAGATTTGGACTCAACTGGAAGCGATTCAAAGGGAAGAGTGTTCATTTTTGTTGGGAATTTCATGAAACAATTTTTCTTATTCTGCTTCGCTTTCATCGTTAAGATCAAGTGTCTCGTTTTCAAAGTTTTCGTGAATGGCACTAACTTCCAACATTTGGTCACGAGGTTCGTTCGACTGGCTTGCAAGATTGAAAATGTTGAGATCCAAAGTCATGTTTCCAAAGAGATTTTCATCGATCCGTTACGACAATTGATTAAGGCATTTGAGGTGGCTAAGAATGGTCGACCTAAAATCAATGGAATTTGACTCAAGTGATTTGTCACGGGTTGTGTTTTGAGAACGATAAAGTCAACGGTGAATATGATTTGCCCTACTCGAATGAGCACGTCCTCGATTTCTCCCACAGGCTTCTTAATCGAGCGATCGGCAAATTGAACCGTGACTTTTGTGGGTTTGAGCTCACTTAAGCCTAATTGTTCGTACACAGAGTATGGAATCAAGTTGACACTCACGCCTAAGTCTATCAAGCATTTGTTAATCGTCTTGTCTCCAATTGTACACGAAATCGTAGGGCAGCCAGGATCTTTGTATTTAACGGGCATGGATTGGGACAAGACTTCACTCAAACTAGCGGCTAAGAAGTCTTTTTTGGGCACTTGAGTGTGTCGCTTTTGGTTACACAAGTCCTTAAGAAATTTCGCGTACGTTGGGTCTTGGTGAACGATGTCAAGAAGCGATATGTTAACTTTCACTTGTTTAAAATTTTCCAACATCTTTTCTGTTTGGTCCTAGTGTTTCTTTGTTCGAAGTTGATGTGGAAATGGGACACGATACTCGGTAGGAGGGTCTACTCGAGTAGAAGAAGAAGAGTTTTGATTGGCATTCGATTCAACATTTGGCCCCATGTTCTGTTCAGATTTGTTCATTGTTTTAGAACTGTCGAGAGAGGTTTCGGGTAAATCATTTGGATTAACGACTTGATTATCGATTTGTTTAACGGAGTGTAAAGTTATGAGCATTCAATTGGGTGACATTGCTATCTTGAACAACATGGGCTTGATTTGAATTTGTGTTTTGATTTCTGGGATTTGGATGGGACTGGATTGGGAATGTTCCTCATTCGTGTTCACTTACAGACGTGGCTAAATGACTCATTTTTCATTTCAAGTTTTGCAATTGATTGGTTCGTGTTTTGCGTATATGAGGTCAATAAATTTTGCAAATTGCTATTTGATTGAAGGCTTTGAGTAGTTGCTTTAGCCAATATTTCAAGAGTTTTCGCAAGGGAAGTTAAACGTTTATCGTCTTGGGGAGGATGTGCAGAATTTGGTTGAAAGTTTGATTGTTGCGGTTGATTATAAGACGGACCCACGAAGTTTGGTTGAAAATTGTTGGGCTGAAAGGGAAGATTTGAAGCATTATTCAAAAATGCTTGAAAATTGGGACGAATCGTATTCGTGTTGGGATTGTTTTGGTTCCACGCAAAATTTGGATGATTTCTCCAACCATGGTTGTACGTTGGAGAAAACGGGCCATTTTTGGCTCTATTGAAAACATTGATTTGTTCGACAGAATTAGGACACTGATCGGCTATATGGTTAGGATCGTTGCATTTATGACACATCGGTTGGGAAGCTTGGTTCATTTGATTCGATGAGAAAACATTATCGAATTTTTTAACATTGCGTCAATCTTAGCTTCCAAGGCTAAAGAAGATCCTATCGAGTGTGCACTCAATCGTGAGTAAATTTATTTTTCGTTCGAACGTTCCCATTGGGATGATTTTTCGGCGAGATTTTCAAGAAATTGCCAAGCATCATCGTGATGTTGGGCAAGAAAGTTGCCTTGGCACATTGATTCGAGCATGGTTCGTGGGCTGTTTTCGAGTCCATCGTATAAAATTTGGCAAATCGTCCATTTTTCGAAGTTATGGTGTGGACATTTTATCAAAAGCTCTTTGAATCTTTCAAAATATTTTCCGAATGGTTCTCCTTTGAATTGATGAAAATTAACAATTTCATTTTGGATTCTACTTGTTTATTCCAAGAGGTAGAACTTTTTTAAGAAAGCTTTTACGAAATCTTCCCACGTTTTAATTGAATTCGATGGTAAGCTGTACAACCATTTTTCAGGATAATCCGTAAGAGCGAATGAGATTAATCAAAGTTTGATTCCTTCATCGAAAAGTTGTTGGAGTTTAATGGTTGCGCAAACTTGTTCGAATTTAGTCAAGAAGATGTATGGGTCATCGTGCTCGAAATTGCCAAATTTTGGAAGTGTGGCAATATGGTTTGAGTGAATTCCGAAATAGTTACCCTTAGGGGCAGGTAACGTGATGCAAGATGGAATAGAAACTCTATTGGGAAAGATTCTATCCATAAGAGTTCGAGGGGCGTTCTCATTCCCCATTTCGGGAGGATCATTTGTTCGAGTTAAACGTGGTTGAGTCGCGAGTCCAACGATTTGTTGTTGTGTCACGAGTTCAAGTACTCATGCACAAGTGAATGTCGAGAAGAGAAAGATGTTAAAGACGAGTTTAGAGAATGAAAGAAGATATGAAAAACGAAGTGAAAATTTTGTTTTTGTTTTTTTAAAGGAAGAAAACTATTTACCAAGTGAAATTTATTTTTCAAAAGGGAAGTTTGATTTTGTTTTTGGTTTTTCAAAAAAAAATTATATGTTTTTTGCTTTTGTAATTTTTTTTTGTTTTTGAATTTTCAAATATTTACCAAATGGATTTTTTTTCAATTTTTTTTTTGTTTTTAGAAAATGGAAATTTGATTTTTGTTCTTGTTTTTGAAATAAAGTTTTTTTTGTTTTTAAATTTTTAAATTTTTTTCTTTTTGAAAATATTATATATATATATTTTTTGGATTTTTGTTTTTGATTGAAAATTTTCAAAGGAAAGGAAAGAAGGATTTTTTTTTTTGGATTTTTGAATTTTTTTTAAATATGCATGAACTAATGCAACTAAATGAATGCAAAGGAATTAGTTACAATTTTATGTCCTTAATAGCTCCTAACCCAAAATTGTATAATCACATTTTGTCTTAAATCAACAAAAATATTTCTCAGCCAGGTAACGGGCAGGGGTTATCGGTGCACCACGAATCACCGTAGCAATGCAGCTGAAGGTTTAAGTACCTTTAGAGGAACAACCAGTATAATATTTACGAATCACCATAATTTTTATAACTGGTTATTACTCTGCCGTAGCCTAGACACCAAGAAATAAAATTGTTCTAAGAAAACAATTGTGAAGATACAATTAAGCCCTAGATGAGCTCGCGACACCCTTAAGTTGAATGTCTAACCTTTATTATTAGTCAATTCTACGATGAAATGTGTTTGTGGGCTAAGGAAAGGGTGATGAAATCCCCCACCTTATGTGAATTGGGGTATTGCCCTTAGAAAAGAAAATTAAGATGAGATGAATGAAAAGAAAAAATTAAATGTGAATTTACAATGCAACTAAAATGAAGTTTGTTTTTGTTTTTGGATTTTGAAATTTTTTTCTGTATAAATGCAAATGCAAGCAACCAACAATGCAATTCAAATAAAAACAAAGGATGAAAGCACGATACCAGAGCGTGCAGAATTATTAGCAATTTTAATTTTTAAGCGGTGATTTTTTTAGTAAGCAAGCTGTGCAATTATTTTTTTGGCAAGCAAATCCTTCTTTTCCTTGCAATTTTTTGCTCTGGCAACCTAAAAATAAAAACAAGATATATATACAAGTTTTTTTTATCAAAGAAGAAACTAAGAAAAATGAAAACAAAATAGAAATGAACCTAAAACAAAACCAGTGAAACTAAAACAAATGAAAAAAAATTAAATCTAACTAGTTTGTTTGTTTCCTTTTTTTAAAGAAAATAAATAAAAATAAAACCAAAAATTTTATTTATTACTCCAAGAAACAAAAGCAAATAATTTTATTTTAGTTTTTTTAAGTGGAAAGAAAACAAATACCACTTTTTTTTAAACAAGAAACAAAAAGAAAATGAATCTAAAATAAATTAACTAAAATAAGGAAAACCAAAGTAACTCTTTCTTTTTTAAATAAAATTCAAAAGAAAAATGAATTTAAAAGGAAAACTTAACAAAACTAAAAAAAGTAAAGAAAATACATATACATGGCCCGTTTATAAACAAGCCCAATACCATAATTAAAATATCCTCTATCCCACTTTCAACTATATCTTCCACTTCTTATATTCTTAATCCTTAAACGAAAACAATAACTTGCAAGGTTCAGAAATTGAAATTGAAGTTGGAGCAAGGAGTCTTGGTGTTAGAGATGCAAATTGGAAGTCGTGAATTTTCAGGTGGGAAATCGTTTAGATTAGTGAGGCGATGGTGGTTCGAGTTTGATTTCGTGATTGCCGAGGTGATTGGTGAAGTCGTCAATTGTGGTGGTCAATTGGTTCTTGCGGTTGAAGTTTGGGAGAGGCGAAGTTCAGTAGATTGTCGCGGTTGGTGCTTATGGGAGATAAGGTTGCCGTGTGTTGCGTTCAATTGTTGGAGATTTGAGTTGTTCAATTGTTGGAGATGTGAGGTCGTGAATTCGATTGTGGACGTGGATGTGGATTCGGGGATCGGCTATAGCGTTTGTTTGGGATTTGAGGATTGGCGATTGAAGTCGCGTTGTGGCTGGAGCTGGTGATAAATGGTGGCTGGAGTAGTAGTTGATGAGCAGTGTTAACAACTCTTTATCCACGACTTAGTGACCCAACGACTTATGACTTAACAACCTAAGAAACTAAGCAACTCAGTGGTCCAGAAACCCAGCGACCTAACGAGATAAGAAGGCTGCGACCTAACTCCTGAAAGAAGGTAGCGACCTAACTCCAGAAAGAAGGTAGCGACCTAACTCCAGTTAGCGACCTAGCGACCTAACGAGTTAGCGACCTAGTGACCTAACGAGTTAGCGACCTAGCGACCTAACGAGTTAGCGATTCAGGAGAAGGGAATGACTTAACATGCTCCGGAGTAAAGCCACACGACCTGCCTCTTCTATTAGGTCGCTCATGACCTAATCCGACTGAGATAACTTCTGTATTTACAACATTAGGTCGCTCACACTCAGTATCTCACCCAGAATGGTTCCACTAAGTCGCCAATGACTTAAGCTAACTTGGGATGACCCTTAGGTCGCTCGCGACCTACGACCTACGACCTACAACCTAATCTCCAGATTTTCCCTATAAATACCCCGCCTACTCCATATTCAAAGGGGACTTTTTCGAGACTTTGAAGCGCCAAAACTCTACTGCATTCACGACTTCTACAACTCCTCTACTACAAAAAACATTCCAAACTACCTAAAGAGAAAATCAACTACATTCAAGATGGATTCCAGAATCTCTTTTGCATTGTAGTGCTAATCACTTGTATCGATTGTTGAGTAATCGAAGGAATTCTTGTAAAGCTTGTAATCGAACTTGTAATAAAAAAAATAAAGTGGACGTATGCTTAATTTCGAGCCGAACCACTATAAAACTGCTGTCTCTTTACTTTTCTGCTATTCTCTGCTTATTTCTAGTTCCCGTACCAACAGGTGGTGCTTTCACTTTACTAATACTCACACTGGGGTGTTAGCGTTCGATTTTTACGTTAACATTTTTGGTGCTTTCATTGAGAGTTGAACTCAGGTGTGTTCTCACCATTGCTTTGCAAAGATTTGTTGAAAGAATCTCCTTAAAAACCAGAAGTCTATCTGAAATCATGGCTCCTAGAAGAAAGAGTAGATCCACTAGATCCGGAGATGCTTATGACAGGGCTGCTTCTTCTCTAGCACCAAATCAGGCGACTCCTACTGTTGGAGTCACAAGGGCCGAACTTGATGATGTTGTGTCTGGGTTATACCAACAAATGGAAGCTCAAAATGCTTTGATGATGGATAGGTTAAACGCTCTGCTCGGGGCAAACCGACAACCAGAAAATAATGAACCAACCTTTGCTGAAGATGCTCATAACTCCCAAGAGAAGAGTATTCCTCCAAGGGCAGCTGGCACCGCCAAAGGGGCACCTTCCCAAGCTGGAGGTTCAAGGCCGCAGCCACCTCTTCGTGAATGATTGTTCAGGCAAACTTCCGAAAAAGTGGCTGACGTCTGCTAGGCAACGCCTCTGAACGATAAGGAATACTTATCAGGAATGGTTCGCCAAATCATGAAAGAAAGTATGCAAAGGGATGAAGATTAAAATGACTGGGGATTTGCTCCGAGCAAGACTCCGTTTACCGAAAGAATTCTAAAAGCTGAATTTCCAAAGAAATTTGTTCCCCCTACTATCCCAGCCTATCGGGGAACAAACGAACCTAATCAATCTTTGTACAAATATGACTGGCATATGACAGGTGCTAGGGCAACAGATGAGATTAAATGCAGATATTTTCCTGTCTATTTGGAGGGGGTGGCTCTACTTTGGTTTACAAAGCTACCAGTCCGATCTGTGGATCAATTCTCTGACTTAACTCATAAATTCAAGGATCAGTTCAGATTGTATGCTTCAGAAGCTAAGGACATAATTTCATTGTCCAGCCTTGAACAAGCTCCTGGGGAATCTATCAAATCTTTCTTGAACCGCTTCAACATAGCCTTGGATGAAGTGTATAATGTTGAGCCTCGAATGATTCTAACTTACTTGATGCGAGCCATCGATAAATCTAGTGAATTCGGAAAATGGTTGAAGATGAAGGAACCAAATTCACTTGAGAAGTTTTATAAGAAGGCTGACGAATTTATGCATATGGAGAATCTTCCTGCACCAGCAAAGGTGGTTGTGGCTGAAATTCAAAACAACAATGTGGCTGAAGCTTCTAATAAGAAAGAATCTGGTGGTCAGAAGAGGGAAAATAACAGTAGGAAAGGACAGAAAGATGTGAAGAAACCTCGTTACTTTAAGCCTTCAGACTTTACTCCTCTAACTGATACTCCAGAAAACATCTTCTTCGCAACCAAGGATGCCGTCGAGTTCCCTGAACCACCTAAGATTAAGCTCGGGAAAAATTTTGTGCCTAATGGAAGGTTCTGTCGATTTCATAATCAGCCTGGCCATGACACTAATGGGTGTCGCCATCTAAAGAACTTGATTGAAGAACTATTGAGAGAGAATAAACTGCAACAGTATGTCAAGAGAAACAGAGGTGATCCGGCCTCATCCACTCAGGGGCAACAACTTCCTGCTCATCAATCTAGCTCAGGAGAAAAGGCTGTGGTGCAGGAATCTGAAAGGCCTGTTATTAATGTAATCACAAGGGGTCCTCACCCTGCAGGCAGAAGTTGGGGGGAGATGGAGAGGTATGCTCATGCTCTGAGACATGCCCCGAAAGAAGAAACTGTTTTTGTCTTGGAAGATGCCATGCCTTCAAAATAGGAAAGAACTTGTCACGATGATATCATATTCAGAGTTAGAGATTCTGTGGGAATTGAGGCTCCCATCATGGATCCTTTGGTAATAACCGCCGGTATCGGACCAGCTATTGTGAGAAGAGTGCTTGTTGATTGCGGCACTTCTTCTAATATCCTCTTCAAAAAGACATTTGATCAAATGAAAATTCCGATGGCTGATGTTCAAGCTTCTTCGCAAAAAATTGTTGGGTGCACTGGGGAACCAAAACAGCCCATCGGAACCGTCGACTTATTTGTAGAACTTGGTGAAGGGGAAAGAAAAGTGGTCCGTAAGCAAACTTTTGTTATTGTTGATGAATTTTCTGCTTATAACGCCTTCTTGGGACGACCAACTCTTGCGGCATTCAAAGCTATTCTCGCCCCGTGGCGCCTAACTATGAAATTCCCCATTGATAACGGCGTTGGTGTTTTGAAGGGGGACCAAAATGCTGGGCGGGAATGTTATCTCACAGAGTTGCGGGAGGCGAAAAAGGGAGAGATGGGAAAGGGTGCGGCAGCTCCGCTCTGCATCAAAGAACCCACCTTGTAGCAATTACGGGGTGGACCCTGCACTGGTGAGCATAGTGGAGCGCAAAAAGAAATTGATCCCAGAAAGACCAGTGCAGGGGAGAATAGGGTGGTGCCGGTAGAAGTGACGGTACCAATACCTGTAGACCCGAGTGACCCAAACAAGGTGTTGAATGTGTGTTCACAACTTGGTATGACGGTTCAGAATATACTAGTAGCATTCTTGAAAGCAAACCTGGATGTTTTCGCTTGGAGTCATGCCGACATGTGTGGAATATCTCCCAAAATTGCAGTGCATGCTTTAAATATTGATCCGAAGTTCACACCCATAAAGCAGAAAATAAGAACCCAGGGTCCTGAAAGGTCAACATCATTGAAAGAAGAAGTAGATCGGCTCATGGAGAATGGCTTCATCAGAGAATCCACTTATCCAAATTGGGTTTCTAATCCGGTGTTGGTTAAAAAAGCAAATGGAAAGTGGAGAGTGTGCATCGACTTTTCGAACTTGAACAAGGCATGCCCCAAGGATTGTTTCCCGTTACCCAAGATTGACCAGTTGGTGGATGGAACAGCCAGGCACGAATTATTGTCTTTTATGGATGCTTACTCAGGATACAATCAAATTATGATTCATGAGCCAGATCAGGAGGACATAAGCTTCATCACCGATGTTGGTCTTTACTGCTATAAAGTCATGCCATTCGGACTAAAGAACGCGGGGGCAAATTATCAGAGACTCGTTAATGCCATGTTCAAGCCTCAAATTGGCAAGACTATGGAAGTATACGTTGATGATATGTTAGTGAAATCAAAGAAGGCAGTAGACCACATGGACCATCTGGAAGAAATGTTCACGATCCTCTGAAAGTATGGGATGAATTTGAATCCTATGAAATGTTCATTCGGGGTTGAGTCCCGAAAATTCTTAGGTTTCATTGTGAGTGCTAGGGGCATTGAAGCTAATCCTGCTCAGATCGTTGCCTTAAGAGAAGCCAAACCCCCAAGAATAAAGAAGGAATTACAAAGCCTCAATGGGAAAGTCGCTGCTTTGAGTCGATTTATTTCCAAAGCCACAGATAAATGCATTCCCTTCTTTGATGCTATGAAGAAATGAAAAAAGAATTTCGAATGGACTCCTGAGTGTCAAAAAGCTTTTGATGAGCTGATTCATCATATGGAAACGCCCACAGTACTTTCTAAGCCCAACAATGGTGAAGATCTATTCATATACTTAGCAGTTTCATCTCATGCTCTCAGTGCAGCGTTGGTACGAGAAGACGCAAAAGTTCAGTGTCCAGTTTGCTACATCAGCAAAAGATTCACTAGGGCAGAGATGAATTATTCAAAGTTAGAAAAGCTCGCCTATTGTCTATTGATCGCGTCCAGAAAGTTGAGGCCATACTTCCAGGCTCATCCTATTAAACTCCTCACTGATCAACCTCTAAAGCAAGTCATATTCCGCCCTGAAACTTCGGGTCGTCTTCTGAAGTGGAATATCGAACTCAGTCAATACGATATCACCTATCATCCCCGAAGAGCAATCAATGGGCAAGCTTTAGCAGATTTCATTGCAGAATGCACAGATAAAGGTGGTAGTGAGGAAGAGGTAACTGAAGACATTCCGATCCGATGGAAATTATATGTTGATGGTGCAAGAAATGACTACTGTTCCGGAGCTGGGGTTGTGCTTGAAACCCCCGAAGGGCAATCGTTGTGTTATGCATTAAGATTAGAATTTCCTTCGACTAATAATGAAGCCGAATATGAAGCTATTATTGACGGTCTGAAGATTGCTAAAGAACTGAGCATCAAAGTATTGCAGGTCTTCAGTGATTCCCAGTTTATTGTGTGCCAAGTCAAGAAAGAGTTTCAAACTAAAGGAGGAAATCTGCCTGCTTACTTATCAAAAGCCTGTGAACTTCTCGATGATTTTGATCATTATACAATCAACCATATACCCCGGGAAGAGAACATGAAGGCAGATTCTCTCTTGAAATACTCAAGCTCTGGCGAAGCTCAATTACTGGGATTGGTCCCTGTAGAAGTCTTGACAGCTCCGAGTATTGATGAGATGGATATTGACTGGATCATGGCTTTATCTCAAGAACAGGAGTCGTGGATGACCCCTATCAAGGTATATCTACTCAACGGCTCTTTGCCAGAAAACTCGAAAGAACGCCAGAAGCTGTTAAGAAAAGCCCCGAGATATGTAATTCAAGGCGACCATTTGTACAGACGAGGATTTTCGATGCCATTACTCCAATGTTTAACCAAAGAAGAGGCTAAGACAATTTTAGCTGAAGTGCACGGAGGAGAATGTGGGGATCATTCAGGTGGCCAAACTCTTGCAAAGAAAATTCTCCGTTATGGGTATTTTTGGCCGGATGTTAACCGAGATGCTGCTAGCTATTCCCGAAAGTGTGACAGATGCCAGAGATTCACAAAAATCCCAAGAGCACCTTCCACCGTGCTAACACAGATGGTCAGCCATGGCCATTCGCCATTTGGGGAATAGATCTCATTGGGCCTATGCCGATTGCGAGCTCGGAATCAAATATGCCATTGTTGTTGTTGATTATTTCACTAAATGGGATGAAGCTGAACCATTGGCTACTATTACCTCTAAAAAGATGATAAATTTTGTGACTAAAAATATCATTTGCTGGTATGGAGTGCCTCAAAAGATAATAATAGAGGTACCCAATTCGAAAGCGAAGAATTCTTGGAATTTTGAAGGCGATTCAAGATCCGAAAAAGCTTCTCAGCAGTGGCTCATCCGCAGGCAAACGGGCAAGTGGAAGCAGTGAACAAAATCATCAAATCAACCATCAAAAAGCAACTGAAAAAAGCAAAAGGTGGTTGGGTTGATAAGCAGCCACTAGCACTATGGGCATATAGGACTACCCACAAAACTGCGACTGGGTACACTCCATTCTCATTGGCATATGGATCAGAAGCAATGATTCCAGTGGAAATAGAGGTCCCCTCACATAGGAGAATTCATTTCAACCAAGCTTAAAATGAAAAGCTGCAACTTGAAGCACTTAACTTGCTTGATGAAAGAAGGAAAGAAGCTGAACTCAGAGTTGCAGCTCAATAGCAAAGGATAGCCAGGCACTTCAATTCTAAAGTTCGTCAACGCAGCTTTGAAATTGGGGTTCTAGTCTTGAAAAGGATCATGACAGCAAAAGGAGTGTTTGGGCCAAACTGGGAAGGGCCATATGTTATAGGCAAAAAACTTCTTGATGGCACTTTCAAACTCACAACTGTCGAAGGAGATCCAATCCCAAGAGCCTGGAACAGCAACCTCTTGCGTCCATATTTTACTTAAAAGCTATGCTTAAATTTGTAAATAATTCTGGATGTATCATTCTTGTATTGTAAGCCATTGTAAAATCAGTGTGACTCAGTAATAAGAACTATAAAGTGGACGTAGGCCCAATTCTTGGCCGAACCACTATAAATCTTGTGTCTTATAATGCCTGTCTCATTTCAATGTGCAAATATTTTAAATATGTTGCTAAAATATCGATTTAATATTGCAGGCAATCAAAGCAAAGCTTACCTACTCAACACGTCACAAACCCAAGCGATTCCCATAAATCACTCAACAAACAAATGTCAAGCCACAAAAATTATAGACTCAATTCCTACACAAGAAGGACTTCACACAAATGGTTGATGATTCCACTAAATGGGCACCTTCCCAAAGGAAGGCACCAGGCCCTTGCTAATTGACTGTGATCGTTTGTGCAAACAGACATCCGGTTAAGTGGCTTGCATCTGCCCGTGGATTCACTCAACTATGAAGTACACTTCTATGGAAAAATCAAAAAACCTACAAAAGGAAGGAACATGTATTCAAAAGTGATAACAAGGGATCGCTGAGGAACTGATGATGAAAAGATATTGGCAAGTAGACAAAAAACAGCCAAAACGGAATCTTGTCTCTCAACCAAAAAGGTTGGTGGACCACCGAAGGGGCACCTTCCAAAAGTGAAGGCACCGGGCACTTGTTGCTTAATTGTGATCGTTTATGCAAACAAACACCCAGTTAAGTGGCTTGCGTCCGCCCCATGGAACTACTTAACTGTGAGATGCAACCTTCCTGGCAAACAACTCAAAGCCCTCTCTGGAGGCACAATTTAAAGCCCTCCAACGAGGCATGCTGTAAAATGAAATGTTTTTCTCAACCAATAAGGTTAATGGAACCACCAGAGGGGCACCTTCCCAAAGGAAGGCACCGGGCCCTTGCTAGTTAATTGCGATCGTTTGTGCACGAACATCCAATTAAGTAGCTTGCGTCTGCCCCGTGGATCCATTTGACTGTGAGAAATAACTTTCAAGCAAACAAATAAAGCCCTCTTCAGAGGCACTCTTCTACTCTCATGGGAACGATCTTCCCAAAAAAAGTTGATGTGCAATTTAAAGCCCTCCAACGAGGCACGCTGTAAAATGAAATGTTTTTCTCAACCAATAAGGTTAATGGAACCACTAGAGGGGCACCTTCCCAAAGTGAAGGCACCGGGCCCTTGCTGCTTAATTATGATTGTTTGTGCAAACAAACATCTAATTAAGCGGCTTGCATCCGCCCCGTGGATCCATTTAATTGTGAGAAATAACTTTCAGGTAAAACCAAAAGCCCTCTAACGAGGCACAAGCCCTCTTCGGAGGCACAACTCTTCGGAGGAGTCCTCTTCGGAGGCAAAAGACCTCTAATGAGGCAAAAGCCCTCTAACGAGTCACAAGCCCTCTTCAGAGGCACAACTCTTCGGAGGAGTCCTCTTCGGAGGTAAAAGACCTCTAACGAGGCAAAAGCCCTCTTCGGAGGCACAAGCCCTCTTCGGAGGCACAACTCTTCGGAGGAGCCCTCTTCGGAGGCACAATCCCTCTCCCGAGGCACAACAGAAAAGCCATCTCCCGAGGCACAACAAAAAAGCCCTCTTCGGAGGCACATTCCTACCCTCAACGGTGAAGTGCTAAACAAAGCCTTCTAAAGAGGCACGTCCAAAAAATAAAAGTATTGTTCAGAAACCCGCTTCACTACAAAGAGTAATCCACTTCTCAGAAAATAAAAGTGGCCATCTTCGAAGGTTGAAGTGTGTTAACTCTTTCTAAAAAGAAAAGAAAAAAGAAGAAAACTTCTCCAATACAAGGCACACTCCACAAAAGCAGAATAATATTTCCTCAAAATGGAAGAATTATTCTCTAGAATAAGAGTACAAGTCTTTTCAGAATATTGCAATGAGCCGTGGTATGGGGGCATATAGCTATATTAATAGAAACAACGCTCAAACAGCAAACCACGAGCTCACTACAGTATCGTACAAAGAAAGTAAAGAAATTTGTGCAAAAACAAGGAATAAATGCATTCACAAATACTGACAAGAGATTGTACAAGTAAAAAGAGTCATTTTTATTCCATACTATCAAATTTTTTATACATGCACAGGTTTTAAAAAAGCGGGGGCCGGTACCCGCACAATCCCCGGTCGATACAAGTCTTTAGACAAAAGGAAAAATAGCAAAACAAGAAAGATAGAACCAAACTCATTTCTTCTTCCTCCCGCCGCCTTTGGAGCCTTCACCTGGTTTAATGACCAACTTCGCAGGCCGGCTTGGACGGGTCGTGGAAAAAGGAGAAAGAGGTGCAACTGGGTCTTCTTCTGCTTTCTCATTATCAGCAGGAGCGTCTTTCTTTTTCTTTGAAATCACGCGCTTCCCCTTCTTTTTGAAGAAGATTCGCTGCGCGGAGTAATAAGTTCAGATAGCTTTGTGTCGTCAGCATAAGATTTCTCCGGGGACCTCTCGCCCTCCTCAAGTTCTTCCGCCTTCTGCTCTTGCGAAACGGTCGGATCATCCAAGTCTTGGAGAGCTTCTATTTTTTCTTCTTGCGACCCCGGTTGAGAAGCAGAAGGAGGAGTAACTTGAAGAGGTAGAGGAACAGCAGCTGGGGGAGGCGAAGCTGGTGCAGCACTTGTTGTTTTTGCTACAGTAGAAGAAAAGTTAAAAACATCAGTATCTCCCGCAAAGAGAGGAGATGGTGGCACATCAAGGCTTAAGTAATAAGCAAAAAGTTCATCAAGCTCAGGTGAAGCAAACGAGCAGTCCACTTGAGCCAGATCGGAATTGAAGTTACCTGGAGAGCTTGGTTTGATCACTTCGATTTCATAATCCTGTGCTTCAGTACTTTCTTGGGCCTCTTCTTCAGTGTGAGCAGTTTTAGTTTGGATTTCGGCTTTTGCAGGAGGTGGAGAATGAGAGCTAGAGCCAATGGTATCAGGGTCGACCGAAGCCGAAGGACGAGTGGGGTCGGCTAAAGGCGCCTTCTCCAGATGCTCTCCTCCTGCTGTTTCGGCTCGCTCCCTAGCAAGCTGTTCTTTCCCTCTAGCAAGGGCAGCACGACCCTCGTCGTTCAGATAACAAGCCTCCAGGTCCCCCTCCACATAGCCAGCATCTTTATACATTTCAATTACTGCCTCACACACTTCAGCCAAAGTAATTTCATATTTTGGGCCCAAGAAAGAGAGGCTGCCTTTCCCTAAGACACTGAGAACGTAAAACTCAAAAAGAGTGGAGCTGATAGTGGCCTTGGTGGTTTCATACCATTCCTCAGCAGCCTCTTTTCCAGCCATGGCATCATCACCCTCCTTTTCTACTTTTGAAAGTTGAGCTTTTAACGTTGCAATCTCCCGGTCTTGGGAGTTAACTTTTTCCCATAGCTGAACGGTATCCTTGCGGTATTTTTCAATAACATGCCACTCTGCCTCAAGTTTTGTCTCGGCATCTCTCTGGGCAGCATGTGCATCTCTCACTTGCTTTTGAAAAACCTCTTCCTTTTGAGAATGAGAAGCGGAAGAGGTAGCAAGGTCTTCTTTGAGTTTCTTGACTTCTGCTTCAAGCTCTTCATTGAAGGCAGTGATGCTTTTCATTTCCGCATCATATTGCTCAAGAACTTTCTTCCACTCCGATTTGTCGTTTTCCATCGTTAGCATAGCTTCAAGATTTAAGCGATTTATTCTTTGAAGTTCATCGACCAGTTTTTGCCAGCTGGACATTCTTTCGATATCAAGATTTACAGCATCAAGATTTCGCAGCATGGCTTGTTTGGCGATCGGTACCAAATCTAAATCAAAACGCACTCCTTTTAAGCACCAGTTCGAAAACCGGCTTTGGAGTGCAGTTGGAGGCTTCTCGACCTGATAAAGAGGCCTGTTGATAATTGACTGAATATCAGTTCTTTTGAGCGCAGGAGAGCGGGAAGGAATATCTAAAGAGACAAAAGCAGCGGGCAGTTCAGATGAAGACTTGTCGTCAAGTTTGGCCCGCTTGCTTGGATCCTCGTTATGTGACTCATTCCCTTATCGTCATGAGATTTATTTTATGAGAATCGTCATCTCTTTGAGAGGAGTCATGGCGGTCATATTTTCTTCCATATCGCTCCTCGTAAGCCTGCCTCTCACGAGCTTTCCTGGCCGCTCGTTTCTCATCAGTTTCCCTGGGGGCAGAGAGATAGCGCCGGGAATCATAAAAGTCATGCTTTCCGTAGCGCATAAAATCATCATAATACGAGCCGCTTCGTCCCATTGGAGAATCTGAAAATGAAAAAGAGATAGAATTTAGAAATCTCTAGAAAAAGGAAGTTAAGTCCAAGTAACTACTAAAAATCCTAAGTGTGTGTGGCGTGCAAACTACGCGCATCAAGCTACAAACCACTCTTCAGCTTAGGAGTGATGTTGGCTTTTGCAATAGGGGTCAACTCTTGGGTTGATGGAAGTGGTCGTAAAACAGATGTTGCTTCAACCGATGGAGAGACAAGCTTAGGAGCAGTGATATCATCTTTTAAAAGCTCTTGAGAAGTCACCATAAAGTCGCTTGACTCCCCGAAGATGTCATCACCATCATGCCAAGCCGAGTGAGTCACATCAGCAGTTCCTTCTTCAGCATGTTCAACACTTTTTATGGCAGAACTTTCCTTCTCCGTCCCCTCATCAGCTTCCGTGGCGGTCTTCCCGGAACATTGTTGAAGTTCCTCTTCTTCGATAACCGGAAGAAGCTTAGACTTGCCGGAAAACCCTGCACCCTCAGCAGAATCGGAGCATTTTATCAATGAAGCCTCTGCAACAAGTTCTTTCGACGCAAGTTCTTTTGCGGGGGCTAGGGCATCAGATGTTTACGATTGAGAAGCGGGGGCATCGCGAAGCTGAAGGGATCGGGAAGAATGTAAAAGGCCAAGTTGATGTAAAAATTCATCTTTCAAAAGATATTTGATACTCCTCTCTTCGGCGGCAATAGCGCTTAGCCTTTCAAAAGTTGGCTTGTGGCTAGAGTCCTTAGAAAGAAGAGGAAGTGCTGTAAAAGTAAAGAATGAAGTTAGCACTTAACAACTCGGATTTTGAAAAATTCAGGAACAGAAAGAATAGAGATAGACAAGCTTACTTCCTACTCTCCAAATGGCATAGAATCCCGGAGGACAGCGGACAAAGAAAAATTGATTCAAAAACCCATGGACGCTTTCAGGAAGATCAGCAATTAGTTTACGGTTCCTGGCACTCCTCACAAGTACAATAGAAGGATGATCTTTATTCTTAGCAAACGTGCACAAATAGAAAATCTCTTCAAAGCTCGGAAGACGGTCAAGTGTCCTTCTAAACAGTACACACAGTCCCATCAGGATGGCGTAGCCATTGGGATGCAACTGGAAAGGAGAGATAGTTAATCGAAGAAAGAGCTGTCGAAGAAAATCATTAAAGGGAGGAATAGCTCCACTTAAGCACATCTGACGATTAACTGCGATAAAACCCAGAGGCGGCCTGTCAGCAGTATCGTTTACCCCCGGAAGCAAAGCGTCCGCTTCAGCAATACCGAACTGAACACATAATTGACTGAACACCCGTTGATTCAGAGTGGTTGAAGTTCTTTCCGGGGGATCATCCAAGGGATTAGCTATTGGGAAGACTTCTCCAGCTTGCCCTACTATCTCTTCTTGTTGAGAAGTCATTCTACACAAGGAACTGGACATTTAAATATGAAGGTGCACGTTTCCTAAAAGCGTGTGAAGTGTTGTGCGAAGCTAATAAAATAACAAGTAAATAAAAATAACAATACTGGTTGGCATACGTTAATTTAGGAAAATTCAAGACTTGTTATTAAATTAAAACTGAAAGTAGTGTTAATGCAGATAACGTTCGATAGTAAGCAGTTCTAACTGTGAGAATTTTGCGTTGTCACTTCATTCAAGTTAGTTAATTCGCAGCATTTCACACCCGATTGAGTTCAGTTTATTTTACTTAAGTAGAATATTGTCTCTTGATCTAATCCATCATTCGATGTGGGCAGTTAATGATGAGTATATTCGTCCCAGTTTTCTGCAAATGTTGGATTTAACATGTTATTAGCAATCAAGTCAATACAATCTGTGAAAAAGTACAACAAGTTCAAGCAGTTCAAATTGGCAGTTCAGTCGAGTTCTGTGAAAATTCTGCAAGTGTTCAAGTCCTTAAGTCGCAGGAACGACTTAAGATTAGCTCGGGATTACTTAGGTCATCCAAATCATGTTCAATGACCTAACATAAGTCGATCTTCTATTAGGTCGCTCTGCTCAAGTTATAAAGTTCATCAGTCATACGAGATAAAATTATGTCGCGAGTTAAGATAAGTCGCACAGATTCTTTAAGTCGTGTGCTTAGTTAATTCGCACAGATTCTTTAAGTCGTGTGCTTAGTTAAGTCGCGCAGATTCTTTAAGTCGTGTGCTTAGTTAAGTCGCGCAGATTCTTTAAGCTGTGTGCTTGCTTAAGTCGTATTGATTCTTTAAATCGTTTGCCAAGTTAAGCCATGCGATTCATGTCCAAACTGCTAAAACCCTAGGTTGCTCAAAGGCTCCTAGGCCGGCCATTCGTCTAACTCCTTAACATTCTCACTCCTCCCCAATGCTCCAGTTCGCCTAACCCGATAACCCGTTAGCATCTCCACAACAAAAACCCTCATCTATCCAAACCGCCGAATCGCCCAGAAAACCAATTTGAATCTCCTTAGATTCGCCACAAATCCGATGCACTGCCGATTTATCATGAATTACAACAACAATATGATCAATGGCAATCACAGATTGATCGAAACATTATTCATGATGAAACGCGGCACCAAAAGTTGAATTGGAGATAGAAAATGGGGAGTTATCAATTCGATGATGGATGAAGTTGAACGACGACCAGATTCACTTACATAGTTGGGCAGAGGGATGATCGACGACGAGAAGGTTGGAATTTGTCTTCGAGAGCTTGAAGAGAACGTCAATGGTAATTTCGAACAATAGAGCAAGTGAGGAGAAGGAAGGAGAAGCTGAGCAACTTGTAGGCGGGAAAGGTGGAATTCGAATCGGCTTAGAACGACCTAACAACTCCAAGGACTCACGACTTAGCGACTCAGATGGCACGAGTTAAAACGTGTCGAAGCACACGACCTAGTCCCTAGGCGTATACTTCAAGGGGCAAGTGTTAACACCTCTTTTTCCACGACTTAGCGACCCAACGACTTATGACTTAACAACCTAAGAAACTAAGCAACTCAGTGGTCCAGAAACCCAGCGACCTAACGAGATAAGAAGGCAGCGACCAAACGAGATAAGAAGGCTGCGACCTAACTCCTGAAAGAAGGTAGCGACCTAACTCCAGAAAGAAGGTAGCGACCTAACTCCAGTTAGCGACCTAGCGACCTAACGAGTTAGCGACCTTGAGACCTAAGGAGTTAGCGACCTAGCGACCTAACGAGTTAGCGATTCAGGAGAAGGGAACGACTTAACATGCTCCGGAGTAAAGCCACACGATCTGCCTCTTCTATTAGTTCGCTCACGACCTAATCCGACCGAGATAACTTCTGTATTTACAACATTAGGTCGCTCACACTCAGTGTCTCACCCAGAATGGTTCCACTAAGTCGCCAACGACTTAAGCTAACTTGGGATGACCCTTAGGTCGCTCGCGACCTACGACCTAATCTCCAGATTTTCCCAATAAATACCCCGCCTACTCCATATTCAAAGGGGACTTTTTCGACACAAGTGTCAGTAACAAATGTCAAAGGAAACACAACAGAGATGGACAAACAATAACAAATGGACACAAGTGCAAATGTGAACAGAGAAAATGCAAATGTCAATAACAAATGCAATTATAACGCATGAGAACAGTGTCAAAGGAAACACAACAGAGATGGACAAACAATAACAGAGAAAGAGAACAGTGCAAAAGCAAACAATGTAAATGTAACACGATACAAATGTGATTTTTTTCTAAATGCAACACACAAAACACACACAATAAAAATAAAACGACAAATAATTCGAAGAATAGCACACCAAAATCAAATAAACTCCCCGGGAACGGTGCCAAAAACTTGTTTAAAGGCAAATTTTCTATCGATTAGAAAATCGTCGATAAATTTTGAAATAAATTTTAACCGCAAGCACACGACATACAATTTTAGTACGTGGCAAGTACGAGTCGATCCATAGGGAATTGTTTAGATTTTAAATTTCTAATCAATCAAATTAAACCAAAGTCGAGGGAATGTTAACTAACTAAAAAAAAGTAAAAACAAGTTAAAACTAAGGAGAATAAAAAAATGAGATTAAAGAGCAATTTAGAGTCAAATCCCCTCTCATGATCACATAAAACAACACAAGGAAATTATGATCTCTTTTTGGTCATTTGTGAGTTTAGTTGATGCATATATCATAAGCATGGTCTAATTGTGTTATTAATTAACACACTTAAACCATCAAAATTTAATGCACCCTCTAACCCACTTACTACCTTTAATGAAATGACATGAAATTAAAAGTAGACTCTATTTTAAGCATGGCTTATTAACTATTGAATTAGAAACATAAACCATCAAATTTTGATTCTAAATCCACTTCCATTACCATGATCGTATGTAGATGAAGAGGTAATTAGTGATTCACATGATTAAGCATAGCCTATTTGTTTTGAACAACATAAGCTATCAAACTCAATATTAAACACAAAATCACACAAACATCTAAATTTCCATTAAGCACAAAAGAGACATAAATGAAAAATTATGTTGCATCTACATGATTCAAGTGAGCTTCATTACCCCTAAATTGTAGGGATTAGCCTCTCATTTGTGTTATCATATCAACATAAGTAGAAAGCGACATGAAATAAACAAACACAAAAAGAAGAGGAAAATGAAAGCTAATGAAAAAGAGAACTAATCTAATTGCATAAAATAAAATCTACACTATTAGCATGAAAGAAAGAGAGCATGTAAGTAAAATAAAACACTAATTAACATTGCATAAAAAAAAGCACATGAAAAAAAATGGCTAAGTAGCCGTGAAAAGAGAAAGATGAGAGCTTGTGTTTTATTTTGATTCTAAACTAACACTAAGTAAGAGGAAGAAGGTTACATGAAACATAAGGGGTATTTATACAAGTTAGAACCATAATGCATATTTTTGGGGAATGCCCAAAATGCCCTTGTAGGAAGTGTGGTGGCCAAGTTATCATTAGCTTCAATAATCACCCATTAAGTGTGCATGAAAGTGTAATGGCCATTAGCATGTGGATTAGCTTCCAATTTGTACATGAAGGAAGGTGGGTAGGTGGGGTCCTCCATGATCATGGCTTTGAATTATTTCCATCTCCATTCCTTTGTATTCACTCTTGTGCATGTATATATCTTCACGATGCCACTTGCATATGAAGCCAAATTCCTACAAAATAATATAGGGATTTCTAATTAAATTTTCTCAAATTAATATATGCACAAAAATGACCATTTTGCTTATATATGGAGATGAATATGTGACAATTTGAAAATAATTTGAATTTGGTTTAAATAAGTTAAAATACCCGAGATGATCATTTATTTAATTTAAATAGATTAATTATGGTGGTAAAAATATGTACATTTATGTGCACATTAGACATTGTTATAATATAAATGGATTTTCTATAGAAAATGTTTTTTTATCATAAGGTAAAAACCAGTCCGTGTTTATGTGCGGTGTGGTCATATGAGATACTTTTGATTTTCAAATGGTTTTCTAGAACTTTAAAAGTCTAATTGGGTGTGTTTTCCCACGATGGTTTTCCAGACTGACACGGTTGTTATTTTATTATAATGCTCCAGTCAGACCGAGCATATTTACAGATGTGCTTTAGATGCATTGGAGCTCATGAGATGAGCTGGTGGTCTTCAAGTCGTATTCATGTATATGTCTATTTTCCGCTGCTTTGTTGTTGAAATTTTCTGCAAATTGTGAAGACAGGTTGTTATAACTGTCCAAGCTGGTGATTATGACTGTTGTTGTACTCTGATGTATGTATGTTTATAATAGTTTCTCTTCTGTAAAGATTATTGATTTTATACTATATGTTGTTCCGCTGCGAATGTGAGATTCTTTGATTGTTTTAGTTTCTTTCTCTTCTTCTCTTTTCTTCTTCTTTCTTCTTTCTTTCCCATAACTATCCGTCTTTCCATTCAATTTGGGTTTGACATATGTGGTTTATTACCAGCTTGAACTGTACGGATTGGCGGGTCGTTACAATATGGTTTTGTATGATAGGTGGAGTGAAGTAGAGAAGTAAGGAGCTAGTTTATGCGTTTTAACTTTAAAAAGAAGTGGAAAATTTGTGATTTTTAGTACCTAGAAGCCATGGATGAACATGAACATGAGGAGAAGGGAAGTGAAGAAGTAAATGATAATGTAAAGTGGAAATGTGTGGAGATGGTGGGTATTTATAAGCAAAGAAGTGGAGTATTAAATTAATTAACTTAAGCATTTAAATAATATAAATGTTATCATGCAACATGGAGCCATGCCTCTCCAGCATGATAGGCACACACGCACCCCCCTTTAGGTCCACCTACACCATGCCTTTTACTAGTTTAGGTTATGGTTAGGTTATTTAATTAATTTCCTAAGGTTATTTAATATATTTTATGCATTTTATGTTAAATCAAGTTTTATATTTAAACTAAGCTTGATTATTAAATTTAGCACATCGACTATCTTATCACATGACATATGTGCATGTGTGTGCATGTGCATATGAGTGATACAAAATGTGCATAATGTTTTCGATGACTTTTTCAATGCCAAAAAGTGGAAATTTCGGGAAACGTTTTTCGATCACATTTTCTATTTTTATTTTAACTAATTATTTTGGTAAACAAAATTTGAAAACGGTTTTAATATTATTAACTAATATTTAAAATATGTTTGTTTGGCTATTAAAATCCATTATTTATTTATTTAAAAATGATTTAAATATTCAAATACAAAGCGATTAATTTATGGGTCGTTACAATTAGTTTCTCATTATTCAAATTCTTTATTTGCATTCATTTATTCATAATCATTACTCACATTGCCTTATTCACATTCATTTATCCTTAGTAATTCTCTTTCAATTCTAATATCACTTAAGAACCATTTCATAAAATTTTACTTGAGTTTATAAACATTTTGTATAACCCAACTCATGTTTATTTTCACTTTACAACTTAAGTTCATATCCGTTTCAAATCAAATTGTTATTTCATTATTCAATTTCATTATTCAATTCTGTCAAATGACATTCAAAACCATATTCAACTCACTAATTTATATAATTAATTCATTTCATTAATTCATTTCCAACCACAATCAATTTCATTTCAAAAAGAAAAATCATTTCATTTATCTTAACTTAAGTTAAATTTCATTTCATATTTGCTTTTCTTAACATTCATATTCAGTAATTTAAAATTTTGTTTTAACTTGCTAATTCTCAAACTTATAAGTTACAAAACTTATTTCCTCATATTTTCATAAAATAGGCAAATGAAAATTTACACAGTTTAAACACCTTGTTCTTATTTCAAATTATTTTGAAACAATACTATTAATAATTCTTTGTAATTCAAATCATAATTACGAATTTTAAATCAAAAATAATTTTACCAAAACAAAACTCCAATGGTTGCAATTCCTCTCTTGGAAACTCGAAAATGAACGTCGATGATGCTCCGGTCATCATCGAAATTATTTTCCAGCGACGGAAGCGAGTTCAATACTTTCTATCTCTTTTAAATTCCATTTTAAAATATTTCTAGACAAAATACTCTTTAAATAATATCATTACTATTTTCTAAAACCTTGAAAAATAATTTCCAAAATCAACAGGACTTAACTTCTCAAATTCTCAGCTTTTAAATCCTTTTTATTTACAAATCATATTTATAAATTTTCCTTATATATAGTTTCCCTTTGGTTATATAAAACCATTTCTTAATTGTTTATCCTTGTTTACATTATAATAAAAACTTTTATTAGAACACAAACAACAAACAATAAATGATAATAATCAATATTATCATTCTCTAATAACCAAGCACACCAAATATACTATAATAATTTCTAAAAAATAATTTCTGTATATATGAAATATAATGGAATTAAAAGTGATTAAACTGATTTTTGAAAATAACTGGTTTTAATTAACATGTAAAAATAGCCTTCCGGGGCACTGTCTTGGACTTTGACGAAACCAGTGTCATTGGACCCGTAATAGTGAGTTATTGTATGCCGTTTAATTTCGTGGCGATCGGGCATATCGTTTGGTCGTGTGAAATCGAAACGCATAGAAATTAATTTTAGAAATTTATAGTATATTTTGGTTTGAAAAGCTATCTTCTGCATATGATGTAATTGAGTCTCAATACAAGTTCCATTGCATTCAGAATAGGAGTATAACATATAAAATGCCAAGTTGCACGCCTCGATTGGGGATCGATATTTTTGAGTGCATGGAGTTAGATATTATATATATATATATATATATATATATTTCTTTAATCAGCCATGCTTGCCCCATACCCCCCCCCCCCCCCGTTTTGGCTATACCCCTTTCACTTTGAAACCACGTTTAATCCGAGAGAGGTTGGAATTTTTGAGTTGAACATCAGCACCAATCAAACGACCCACGTCCAACGGTGCCACCATAGGCCATATCGGCCATCCACTCCAACTAGCAAATCATAGAGCATACCCCCACGAGCAGGTTCAACGGTTGATCAAGTCAAAATAAAGCAAGGCGGCAGCAATTTCTCTCCATTCATCGATAGTTGGATTTGTTTTTCTTTAGGTCGCGTGCGGTGGCATGGGGCGCACGAGCTGCGGAGGCACGCACAGCGAAGAAGGCAGGTGCGACACGCGCGATGAGGGTGGTCGGTGGCGAGATGATGGGAAGGCGCGGTCAAAGTTTTCTTATGCTTGGGAATAGGAAGAGTGTAAACGAGAGGGAAAAGGTAATTTGATTTTAAATGTTAATTAATTTTAAGTTAACTATAAATTTATTAATTCAAATGTTCATTTATTCATATTTAACTCATACTAGGTCCAAATTGAACGCGACGAGTTGCATTGCGATCGTATTAGCGAGTTCTACGCTATGGAGTTAGATTTGAAAGATTTGGAGACTATTGAAAATTTAGGCTAAAATCGGACATCGTTTGATTTTAATTCCAAAGAGGAACGCCTCGGCGACAATTGAAATAATTGTGAGTTAAACTCACCTTTTTGGTAAACCAGAAATATTTATAATTAACTAAATAATTTATTGGATGTGTGGATATTTTATTGTTGATCGTTATCGACTATTTGGATGATTTACTAGTTTATATTGTTGGTTTCGATACATTCCCACCCTAGAGTGGACGAGGCCCTTTTACATTCCTGTGTAAGAGTGGATGACCCTTTGTATACGATCCCGCCTCGAAGCGGTTAATTTATATTATTGACTTTATATTGTATGTGATGCAAGGGGACAGGTTGGAGGGATCCAATAGGATTCCTCACACTGTTGATTTTATTTTTTATATAATTTGATATATGATTTGTTGGATGCCATATTTGATGACATGGATATAATTTTGCTTATTTAGTTCTTTATTAGCATTGGGCCTTATTTTTGGCATTTTAAAATATAATAAACTAATGGTTTAGATTTAAAAATGGATTTCAAAGTGATTTTGAAAATTTTATATGTTTTTAATAATTATTCTTGAAAAATTATTTAAAGAAGAAATTTATTTTAAAATAAAATGTATGATTTTTAGATAATATAAATTTATAGTTTTAAAAAATATTTTAAATAAAGATTTTTAAATCTTAAAAATAAGTCCATGTTTTATAATAAAGAAATACAGTTCTAAAAAGAAGATGTAAATATTTGGTATAAATCCATTTTATATAAAGTTATATGTATACAATATATACAAATGTTAAGATTTATTTATAAATATGGAAATGTATAAAGGTGATAATGTATAAAGTGATATTTTATAAATGAAGTGAAGATTTATAAAATCATATTTTATTTATAAAAGGATAGATTTATAAATGGTGTTTTATTAATTAAAAAGAAACTATTATCATTTAATAGATTGGAGAAGTAAATCAAACGGTGGATTCATCATAAGGTGTGGAATGATGTTTTAGAAAATAGTTGATTCTATTTTGGAAATTGAAGGTAAGGGTAAATTTGGGATTGCTAAATGATATTTTATAAATAGAAAGGAATGTATAAAAGAAATTTATCCATAAGGGAACAACGCTAAAAACAGACGGTGATTGATGTTTTTAAATGGGATTTATGAACAGGTGAGATATATAAAGGAAAATGAGTTATAAATGGTGTTCATAAATTGCAATGACCCAGCATTTTTAGCATCTGTTATTGAAATAATTAACTAATTTTAAATATTGAAATATTAATTTTAAATAAGTCGAATAATTTGATTTTTCTGATATTGGAGATATCTGAATATATGAATTAGATTATATAAATTTTTAAACGTTATTTCTGAATATGATAAATTAGATATATATGTATATATATATATTTTACCATTTCAATTTTACGATAAAATATCTATATGTATATATACAAAGCTTCAGGATGCAAATTTTAAACTTATGATGACAAGGATACATATAAGTGTATATATATATATATGTTTATATAATAATGTATATGTAAATATGTATATGGTAAAAATAGGTATTTGTAAGTGTGTGTGTGTGTGTGTATATATATACATGGGAACTTCATGATGACAAAAATTCAAAGTCAAGCACACAAAAATCAAATCAAGCCTACACATATATCAAATCAACACATAATAAATAAAATTAGCATATAATATATCTAATCACCCCTATAAAATCAAATCAGGCACCAAAGCAAAAGAAAATGAGAAAAATAAAAATAAAACGTGAAGGAACCTGTACATGATATTTCAGCCAACCTATGTATATACTAGCCACTCTAGCATTACACCGTACGCTTCCCTTTCTCTTATAAATACATAGTCGTGCCTTGTTTACTTTTTCCTACATATAAAATAATAATATAAACAAGGATCTTCCATTATCATAGAATTGGCCAAGTGTTTGATGCTTGAAGTAGGAGATTAAAACAAAGCAGTGTTCATCTTTCTCCAATAGTGAGTAAAACAACCTTATTTATGTTCTGGTTATTATATATATACATAATTGTGATTTGGATTAATCTGTGATCTATGACCAATGTTTAGGTGATTGTTATGTTAATATGTATGTGTATGAATAAATACAACAAGGTAAGTTCCATCCTACAAAAAAAACCTGTAGCATATTCTCTGTGCATGTTTTTATATAAAACAGTTAAGTTTATTAACTTCAAAAATAAATAACCCATTATCCAATCAATTTTATCACATGATTCCAAAACAAAAGTCATTTTTTTAGTATAGAATGTTTAAAAATTGATTTCATTCAATTTTATCAAGTAGAGAGAGAAAATGACATTTAATAGTGAATGGGTCAAATAGGGTTGAAATTTAACTTTCATAATTTAATGAATAGATCATATAGTCGTGATCGCCGTTGAAAACCATGATTTTTAAGGGTTGTTTGAGTATTTTTAGTGGCGTGTGGAGGTAGCAATGGAGAGATGATCAAAATTGGGTGTAATGGCAAATTACAGCGATTGAGTTGATTTCAGGTCGAGGGGTTGGGCGTGGAGGAGGTTTAAGGGGTGGCGAACCTGGGAAAAATAGCGCTGTGATTTCTGGTGAAGTGTGGAGTCGAGACGAAGAGGGTTTATGGTTTTATAGTGTGGGTTTTTGGGTTTCGAGTTCGGAGTAATGGTGAGGATAGAGTAGAGGTGGTGGCATGTGCACCAGGGGGAAAAGGGGGCGGAGGATGTGGCAAAGCTCTAGGGAAAGTTTGGTAGTGAACGATGGACTGGGGTGATATGACGAGGTGGATGAATGGCACGACTTTGTTTCTAGTTTTGGGTTAAAAGTTTGGATTTCAAACTCAAGCATTTGATCGCATTCCAGGCGAGCAGTCGAGAAATGGGGGTCGTGGGGGCCTTGCGAGGATGGTCGACGTCGAGGTTGATCGATCTGAGGCAGCGTGTACGTGCACGAAAGTGCACAACTTTTTCATGCATAGGCTTGAAAGAAAACTGGAGAAGGAAGAAGGGAGGAGAAGATGGCACTGTGCTCATTTGGGCGGGTTTGAATGGTGTTGGGTCGAGCCCATTTGGAAATTGGTTAAGGAAGTTAATTATTTGTTTAAAAATTTCCTTATATAAATATTTAAAATTTCAGAATATCATATCGTACTCATACGGATCCGATCGACCTGATTCTTTTTGCATTGTGCTCATGTGAATGAGTACAATATTATAGTGCGATTTGTTGATGAATTTGGCCATATGAAAATTTGTGGCATATTAAACAGACAGATTCTGAATTACTTTATTTAATTAAATAATGTCGTTTAAATTTATATACTTTAATTGTTGATGTTTATTTGGCCAAATAAATTATGGTTATGTTAAATTGGATCAAACGTGGTAACTAAACATTTGGTTTAGCAGAATAAAACACCGTCATGCTGATTAAATTAATTTGGTAAATAAATTAGCAGAATAAAATCCTGCTCTGCTATCCTACGGATTTGGACATTTGTTTAGTGGAAATAAATCACTGCTCCGCTAATTAAATTAATTGGACCCTGTTAGCAGAATAAATCACCATTCTGCTATTATTAATTGGATAAGTCAAATTTTGACATTTATTTTGCAGAAACAAACCCCATTCTACTATAACATCGTTGTGGACACTTAATAACATTCCACTTGGTAAGTATTGGATAAGTGTTGTATTAACGATTAATTGTTAATTATAAATTTAATTTACATATTTAATGTTATGTAAATGCTGTAACTATAACTTAGATAGTTTTTGAAATTAATGGTGACTTGATAAAATACCATTGGAGTTACTAAGCACTTTTCCAAATTTGAAAGTTGATTTTTGAACCAAAGTTATTCTGAGAATGATTATTATTTATTAATGTTATTTTAAAGATAATTAATAATAATTTGAGAATAATTTAAAGTTAATTATTTTATGATTTTCAAAAGTTATTTGAAAGTACTTAATTATTGTTTTCAAAGCTAATTAATTATTTAAAATGTTTAAAAGTATATCTTAAATATTAATTAAAGTTATCTTAAATGATTTGATTTGAAAGTTAACTATTATTAATTAGTGTTAAATTATAATTATTTCAAGGATAATTCGTTCAAATATTAATATTGTTTTAAAAATAATATATTACAGTAAATTGTTATAAAAGGGTATTTTCCTAAATTAAACTTGGAAATTATTATAGAACTTTATAAGTATTGTTTTGAGATAATTATTAAAATAAAATATTTCGGGAAGTAATGGTATATTTTCATTGTGTAATTCAAGGGTGGTGATGGTCTACGGTTTGGGATGTTTTCGCTGGGATAGCGACTTAACCATTGTGCAAACTGCGATCTATGATTGATTGCATGGTGGAAATCGAGAGGCAGAGATTGCCAAAGTTAAGTTTGGCTTTTCTAGGATAGAGACGTAACCATTGAACTCCGATCCATGGTCGATACCGAATAGTGCTTTCCATATTTATTTTAAAAGGTTTCAAGTATTTTTCTAAAGATATGATTTATTAATATACTTATTCCAGTGAGATAAGTATATGACTATTTTTTATAAAGAGATTTAATTTATTGAAATTAAATTAAGTGAGGCTTAGTGATTTTAGTGGGAAATGATATCTTTATTTGAATGTTTGTTTATTTGATAGTTAAATAACCGACTATTAAATCTTGACCTAAATATGTAATCCTTCTTAATTTTGGTGGTACGGAAAATGTTCCCTACTTAACACAGAAGGATTTTAACTCTGGAAATATCTCGGAGAAATGCGAGAATTATATGGTACAGTTACCATCGGCTTGCTATACTGTACGCATAAACTTTTGGATCATCTAGGACAAATGATAAGGAGATCTGTCCACTTAAACGGTTAGGGGGTGATCACTGATCTCATGTATTGTCCGATTATTTTCTGAAGAACCGGTATTGAGCATTCCGAAAATACGACGAATGGTTTTTGGAACACCTAGGAAATGGAGAGTGTACTCGTAAGAGATGGCTCGGAACCTATGACCTACTTCGAAACCATATACGATTAAATGGAGGAGATACGTTATATTTTGGGATTTTGAAATCCAATGTGGTTCCGTGACTCATTGGGGTGTAGGAATCTGTGTGAGATTCCAAGATCCGTAGAGATGCAGGAATCTATATGTGATTCTGAGGCCATTGTGGTGTGGGAATCCATATTGTATTCCATGATCTATTTTTGGAGCGGTGCATAAGATGGAACGCCGGACGTAGCCTTATCAGCGGAAATGATTAAAACCAGAGATAGGAGACATGTCAAGTAGGGTTGGCAAACCCATAGGGTGTATTTGGCTCCTTTCCTAGCAATACGGATACATTCGGTTATTTTGGCATGCCGGAGCGATGCACTCGGTCTTAGCGAGACCAATTAAGTTTTTCCTATAATACCCGGCTAGATGGGTATGATGCTTCGGAAGGGTAACTTTGATCCTTGTGGAGGAGGACCGTTCTCGAAGTACTGAGGGCACCTCCGCGGAGATCCTACACAATTAGCAAACGAGCGTTATTGAATTTTGATTTTATGACTAATATCGTTGTGATGTACATAGTACATGCATCACAGCTACTTGTTATTATTACTTTGGCGATAGACACTATTATAATATCAGATGATTTTCTATTAAAGAGTTTTGGTTATCGTAAGGTAAAAACCCGTCCGTTTTTATTTGCTGCAAGATCTTATGAGATACCTTTTTTTGAAAAGGTTACTAAACTTTAAGAATTAAGTTGAGTGTGTTTTCTCACGCTGATTTAACCAGACTGACCCGGGCGTGGTTTTTCCTAAATGCTCGAGTCAGACCGAGCATATTTTCTATGTTTAAATGGATATTTTAGAGCTTCAAGAGAGGAGCTGGAGGCCCAGTGACGTATTCACGTTGATGATTATATTTTCGTTGCTTACATGGTAGTATATTATTCAGCAATTGTGATGGCGGGTTGTTATAAATGTCCGTGCTGAAATAGGTTAGTGTACTCTGATTGATGTCTGTATATACTTATATTATAGATTTGTTTTTATGTAAAGATTTTTTTATATATATTATAAATTATCCGTTCCGCTGTGAGATTCTGTTTTGTTCTTCTGTCTTCTTTCTTATTTCTTTTCCCAAACTATCCACCTTTCCATTCGATTTGGGCTGGACATGTGTGGTTTATTATCAGTTTTAAATTATACGGAAAAGTGGGTCATTACAGCATGATATCAGAGCTTAGGTTGAGCGAATACCTAGGCTTTAGTGGGATAGAACTCATTATAGGTAGGGATAGTGGTGCCCTAGAATGAGTAACTCCTTAGAGATAGGGTAAGTGACACCCTAGAATGAGTTTGAGTGTATTATATATAAGAGTGTGTATTTGTTAATGATATAAAAATGTTTTGTATTGTGTTGTTTGTTCTGTCGAGTGGCTTAAGAATTCTGGTCGGTACGTTTGGCCAACGTTATCGATAGGGATTTCCTAAACACTTGAACAAGACCAACTGACATAATACTGTTTTAAAAATGGGTAAACGGACTAATTCTACCTGGAAATATACTTTATATATTAAAGAAAAGTTTTCCATAGTTATTCTTGGTTGTGTTTGGTTGTTAAGAGTGATAATATTCCATCATGATCGTCAAGGATTTGATTGGTCATGCTCGTCCAAATCTAAGCATTGACTATTATCCATAAATCTATCTTGAATCTCCCTTTTTGAAACCTCGTTGGATAGATAGGAATTTTGGGAACATTGAAACGAATACCTTGTGAAATAAGTCTCAACATTTGAATATAAGGCGTTCATTGATGATGTTTAGTTGAAATTTGATTTCTACGGGCGTTTATTTAAAAAGAGAATTTGAATATTCTGGAATGAATATTTTAGAAATATAAGGATTGATTTGATTAAGTTTAAATAAATGTTATTTATTTAAATGGAAATTGGGAATATGTTGAAATAATATTTTGGAAGTAAGTTCCGATTCGTTTTGTGATAATCGGAATAATCTTCTAAGTGACGAGCGAACGTTTACTTAGGCTAATGGTATTGTACACTTAGTAATTTATTCTCTTTGTCATTATACGGTTGAGACGAGTTTGAATCTGGACAAATCCGAAGTAGGTTAAAGTGGATAGTTTGTCAAAACCATTTATTTTGAAATATATTCAGTATGATTTTAGAAAGGGGATTTTGAAAATTGAAAAAATTGTTTTTAACTGGTTTGAGTGGCTCAAAAATAACTAAAATGGGTAAGAGATACGTTCGGATGGTAAACGTTCTCTTGAGTATTATCCTTCTAGTAAGGGAATATATGATACTGTTTGGTAGTACCCAGTTCCTTGGTATAATTTTGGGGTTACTCTAGCTAACTATATACATATTTTTCTTTGGATTAAATATATAGCATCGTTTCAAAAATTGTTTTGAATAAAAACCAGGTGTTTTATATTCTTAAGTGAATACAAAATAAAATTTTAATTTATAGTTTTGTATACCCTTGGAGGATGATAGGAAATTTTACAAGTTAAGCAATGTATTATAAAAATGCATTCATAAATAATTTAGAGGAAATATAATTGGTATTAAGGATAACCAATTAAAAAATAAGTGTGAGATGGACATAGATCGTTTCTTCTTTCCAAATAGTTTTGATCTAATTGGAGTCATGCACTGGAAAAATTAGGTGAGTGATGCTGGTTTGGAAATGGAGTCATGTATTCGAGTTGTGATCGAATCAAATTCTGCATATGAATGATCTATGGACATCATGCGGGCTTAAGAATAATATTGAGTGTTCTCATGCTGGAATTTCAGGCACGAAATTCTTTTAAAGGGGAAGAATGTAATAACCCGAGATTTTTAACATTTGTTATTGAAATAATTAACTAATTTTAAATATTGAAATATCATTTTTTCTAAGTCGAATAGTTTGATTTTTCTAATATTGGAGATATCTGAATATATAAATTATATTATATATATTTTAAAATGTTAATTTCCGAATATGATAAATTAGATATATATATATATATATATATGTATATATATATATATTTCACTATTTTAATTTTATGATAAAATATCTATATGTATATATACAAAGCATTAGGATGATGACAAGGATATATATATAAGTATAAATATATATGTATATATGTTTATATAATAATGTATACGTAAATATGTATATTGTAAAAATTGGTATATGTAAGTATATATATATGTGTATAAATATATATATGTATATATATACATGGGAACTTCGTGATGACAAAACTTCAAAGTCAAGCACCCAAAAATCCAATCAAGCCCACACATATATCAAATCAACAAATAGTTAATCAAATCCGCATATAATATATCTAATCACCCCTATAAAATCAAATCAGCCACCAAAGAAAAAAAAATGAGAAAAAAAAATGTGATGGAACCTGTACATGTTATTTCAGCCAACTATGTGTATACTAGCCACTCTAGCGTTGCACCGTACACTTTCATTTCTCTTATAAATACATAGCCATTCCTTGTTTACTTGTTCTTACATATAAAAAAATATAAATAAGGATTTGCCATATCATAGAATTGGCTAAGTGTTTGAAGCTTGAAGCAGGAGATTAAAACAAAGCAGTGTTCATCTTTCTCCTACAGTGAGTAAAACAACCTTATTTATGTTCTGGTTATTATATATATATATATATAAATACATAACTGTGATTTGGATCAATCTTTGATCTTTGACCAATGTTTAGGTGATTGTTATGTTAATATGTATGTGTATGAAAGTATACAACAAGGTCAGTTCCATCCTGCAAAAAAAAACCTATAGCATCTTCTCTGTGCACGTTTTTATATAAATAGTTAAGTTTATCAACTTCAAAAATCAATAACCCATCATCCAATCAGTTTTATCACATGATTCCAAAACAAAAGTCATTTGCGTTTTAGTATAGATTGTTTAAAAATTGATTTCATTCAATTTTATCAAGTAGAAAGGGAGAAAATGACATTTAGCAGTAAATGGGTCATATAGGGTCGAAATTTAACTTTCATAATTTAATGAATTGATCATATATTCGTGATCGTCGTTGGAAACCATGATTTTTAAGGGTTGTTTGAGGATTTTTAGTGGCGTGTGGAAGTAGCAAAGGAGAGATGATCGGAATTGGGTGTAATGGCAAATTACGGCGATCGAGTTGATTTAAGGTCGAGGGGTTGGGCATGGAGGAGGTTTAAGGGGTGGCGAACTTGGGAAAAATGGCATGGCGATTTCTGGTAAAGTGTGAAGGCGAGACGAGGTGGGTTTAGGGTATGGGTTTTCGTGTTTCGGGTTTGGAGCAATGGCGAGGATGGAGGAGAGGTGGTGGCATGTGCACCAGGGGGAAAAGGGGGCGGAGGATGTGGCAATGCTCTGGAGAAATTTTGGTGGTGAACGTGGAACTGGGTGATGTGACGAGGTGGAAATCGAGAGGCAGAGATTGCCTAAGTTAAGTTTGGATTTTCTGGGATAGAGACGTAACCATTGAACTGCGATCCATGGTCGATACCGAATGGTGCTTTCCATGTTTATTTTAAAAGGTTTCAAGTATTTTTTTGAAGATAAGATTTGTTAATATACTTATTCCAGTGAGATAAGTATATGACTGTTTTTTATAAAGAGATTTAATTTATTGAAATTAAATTAAGTGAGGCTTAGTGATTTCAGTAGGAAATGAAATCTTTATTTGAATGTTTATTTATTTGATAGTTAAATAACCGACCATCAAATCTTGACCTAAATATGTATTCCTTCTTAATTTTGGTGGTACGGAAAATATTCCATACTTAACAAAGAAGGATTATAACTCTGGAAATATATAGGTGAAATGCAAGAATTATATGGTACAGTTATCATCGGGTTGCTATATTGTACGTATAAACTTTTGGATCTTCTAGGACAAATGATAAGGAGATCCAGCCACTTAAACGGTTAGGGGGTGATCCCCGATCTTAGTGTAATGCCTAATTATTTCCTGAAGAAACGGTATTGAGCATTCTGGAAAGACGAAGAATGGTTTTTGGAGCACCTAAGAAATGGAGAGTGTACTCGTAAGAGATAGGTCGGAACCTATGACCAACTTAGAAACCATATACGATTAAATGGAGGAGATGAGTTATATTTTGGGATGTTGAAATCCATATTTAGTTCCGAGAATTGTTGGAGTGTGGGAATCTGTGTGAGATTCCAAAATCTGTTGCGATATGGGAATCTCTATGTGATTCTGAGGCCATTGTAGTGTGGGAATCTATATGGGATTCCGTGATCAATTTTTGGAGAGGTGCGTAAGATGGAACGCCAGACATAGCCTTATCAGCAGAAATGACTAAAACCAAAGATAGAATGCATGTCCAGTAGGGTTGGCAAACCCATAGGGTGTATTCGGCTCCTTTTTTAGCAATACGGATACCATCGGTTATTTTGGCATGCCGGAGCGATGCACTCGGCCTTAGCGAGACCAATTTTGTTTTTCCTATAATACCAGGCTAGACAGGTATGATGCTTCGGAAGGATAACTTTAATCCTTGTAGAGGTGGACCGTTCTCGAAGTACTGAGGGTCCCTCCATGGAAATCCTACACAATTAGTGAACTAGCCTTATCAAATTTTGATTTTATGACAAGTATCATTGTGATGTACATAGCACAAGCATCACAGCTACTTGTTATTATTACTTTGGCGATAGACACTATTATAATATCAGATGATTTTCTGTAAAAGAGTTTTGGTTATTGTAAGGTAAAAACCCTTTCGTGTTTATTTGCAGTAAGGTCTTTCGAGATACCTTTTTTTGAAAAGGTTATTAAATTTTAAGAATTAATTTGATTGTGTTTTCTCACGCTGGTTTAACCAGACTGACCCGGGCGTGGGTTTTCCTAAATGCTCGGGTCAGAACGAGCATATTTTCTAGGTTTAGATGGATATTTTAGAGCTTTAGGAGAGGTGTTGGAGGCCTAGAGACGTATTCACGTTGATGATTATATTTCTGTTGCTTACATGGTTGTCTATTATTTAGTAATAGTGAGGGCGGGTTGTTATAACTGTCTGTGCTGAAATAGGTTAGTGCACTCTGATTGATGTCTTTATATACTTATATTACAGATTTGTTTGTATGTAAATTTTTTTATATATATTATAAATTATTCGTTTCGTTATGAGATTCTGTGTTGTTCTTCTGTCTTCTTTCTTATTTCATTCCCTAACTATCCGCCTTTCCATTCGATTTGGGTTGGACATGTGTAGTTTATTATCAGTTTTAAATTGTACGAAAAAGTGGGTCGTTACAGTGTGGTATCAGAGCTTAGGTTGAGCGAATACCTAGGCTTTGGTGAGATAGAACTCATTATAGATAGGGATAGTGGTGCCCCAGAATGAGTAACTCATTAGAGATAGGGTAAGTGACACCCTAGAATGAGTTTGAGTGTATTATATATAAGAGTGTGTATTTGTTAATGATATAAAAATGTTTTGTATTGTGTTGTTTGTTCTGTCGAGTGGCTTAAGAATTTTGGTCGGTGCGTTTGGCCAACGTTATCGATAGGTATTTCCTAAACACTCGAACAAGACCAACTAACATAATATTGTTTTTAAGATGATTAAGTGAACTAATTCTACCTGGAAATATATTTTATATATTAAAGAAAAGTATTCCCTAGTTATTCTTAGTTGTGTTTGGTTTTTAAGAGTGATAGTATTCCATCATCATCATCAAGGATTTGATTGCTCATGTTAGTCCATTTTTGAGCATTGACTATTATCCCTAAATCTATCTTGAATCTCCCTTTTTGAAACCTTAACTGGATAGATAAGAATTTTGGGAACATTGAAACGAGTATCTTGTGAAATAAGTCTCAAAATTTGAATATAAGGCATTCATTGATGATGTTTAGTTTAAATTTAATTTCTAAGGGCATTTATTTAAAAAGAGAATTTGAATATTCTGGAATGAATATTTTAGAAATATAAGGATTGATTTGATTAATTTTAAATAAATGTTATTTATTTAAAAGGAAATTGGGAATATTTTGAAATAATATTTTGGAAATAAGTTCCGATTCGTTTTGTGATAATCGAAATAATCTTCTAAGTGATGAGCGAACGTTTACTTAGGCGAATGGTATTGTGCACTTAGTAAATTATTCTCTTTGTCATTGTACGGTTGGGACAAGTTTGAATCTAGACAAATCTGAAGTAGGTTGAAATTAATAGTTTGTTAAAACCATTTATTTGGAAATACATTTGATACATTTTCAGAAAGGGGTTTTTGATAATTGAAAAAAAAATGAACTGGTTCGAGTTGCTCGAAAATAACTAAAATGAGTAAGAGAGACTTTCGGATGGTAAACGTTCTCTTGAGTATTATCCTTCTAGTGAGGGAATATATTATACTATTTGGTAGTACCTAGTCCCTTGGGATAATTTTGGGGTTACTCGGGTTAACTATATATATATATATATATATATATTTCTGTGGATTAAATATATAGTATCGTTTCAAAAAGTGTTTTGAATAAAAACCGAGTGTTTTAAATTCTTAAGTAAATACAAAACAAAATTTTAATTTATAATTTTGTATACCCTTAAAGGATGATAGGGAATTTTATAAGTTAAGCAATGTATTATAAAAATGCATTCATAAATAATTTAGAGGAAATATAATTGGTATTAGGGATAACCAATTAAAAAATAAATTTGTGAGATGGACATATATCATTTCTTCTTTCCAAATAGTTTTGATCTAATATTCGAGTTCAAGGCTTTGAGGTGTTTCACACCGTTCCAAATAAGGATTTATTACTCGATTTTTGACGGCGTACATTTGATGAGGGTTTTTGATATAGAACTAAGGTTTTATATCATAGCTATAGCTATGCAAGTAGAGAAGAGGTTCCTAATCAAGGAGCCTGATCAGAGTGTGCACTGGAAAAATTTGGTGAGTGATGCTGGTTTGGAATTGAAGTCATGTATTCAAGTTGTGGTCGAATCAAATTCTGCATATGAATGATCTATGGACATCATGTGGGCTTATGAATAATATTGAGTGTTCTTATGTTGGAATTTCAGGGACGAAATTCTTTTAAGGGGGAAGGAATGTAATGACCTAGGATTTTTAGCATCTGTTATTGAAATAATTAACTAATTTTAAATGTTGAAATATCAATTTTTATAAGTCGAATAGTTTGATTTTTCTGATACTGGAGATATCTGAATATACAAATTAGATTATATAAATGTTTAAATGTTAATTTCTAAATATGATAAATTAGATATATATATATATATTTCACCATTTCAATTTTAAGATAAAATATCTATATGTATATATACAAAGTATTAGGATGATGACAAGGATATATATAAGTATATATATATATATATGTATGTATATATGTTTATATAATAATGTATATGTGAATATGTATATGGTAAAAATAGGTATATGTAAGAATATGTATATATGTATGTATATATATACATGGGAACTTCATGATGATAAAACTTCAAAGTCAAGCACACAAAAATCAAATCAACACATAATAAATCAAATCAGCATATAATATATCTAATCACCCCTATAAAATCAAATCAGCCACCAAAGCGAAAGAAAATGAGAAAAAAAAAGTGAAGGAACCTATGCATGATATTTCAGCCAACCTATGTGTATACTAGCCACTCTGGCATTGCACCGTACACTTCCCTTTCTTCTATAAATACATAGCCGTTCCTTGTTTACTTGCTCTTACATATAAAAAAATATAAACAAGGATCAGCCATTATCAAAGAATTGGCTAAGTGTTTGAAGCTTGAAGCAGGAGATTAAAACAAAGCAGTGTTCATCTTTCTCCTACAGTGAGTAAAACAACCTTATTTATGTTTTGGTTGTTATGTATACACACACACACATAACTGTGATTTGGATCAGTCTGTGATTTTTGACCAATGTTTAGGTGATTGTTATTTTAATATGTATGTGTATTAATGTATACAACAAGGTCAGTTCCATCCTACAAAAAAACCTATAGCATCTTCTCTATGCTTGTTTTTATATACAACAGTTAAGTTTATCAACTTCAAAAATCAATGACCCATCATCCAATAAGTTTCATCACATGATTCCAAAACAAATGTCATTTGTTTTTTAGTATAGATTGTTTAAAAATTGATTTCATTCAATTTTATCAAGTAGAAAGAGAGAAAATGACATTTAACAGTGAATGGGTCATATAGGGTCGAAATTTAACTTTCATAATTTAATGAATATATCATATAGTCGTGATCGTCGTTGGAAACCATGATTTTTAAGCGTTTTTTGAGGATTTTTAGCGGCGTGTGGAGGTAGCATAGGAGAGATGATCAGAATTGGGTATAATGGCAAATTACGGTGATCGAGTTGATTTCAGGTCGTGGGGTTGGGTGCGGAGGAGGTTTAAGGGGTGGCGAACCTGGGAAAATGGCACGGCGATTTCTCGTGAAGTGTGGAGGGGAGACGAGAAGGGTTTAGGATTTTAGGGTGTGGGTTTTTAGGTTTCGGATTTGGAGCAATGGAGAGGATGGATGAGAGGTGTTGCCCTGCACACCAGGGGGAAAAGGAGGCAAAAGATGTGGCGAAGCTCTGGGGAAAATTGGTAGTGAACGATGCACTGGGTGATGTGACGAGGTGGATGAATAGCACGGCTTCGTTTCCAGTTTTGGGTTAAAAGTTCACATTTCAAACTCAAGAATTTGATTGCGTTTCAGGTGAGCAGTCCAGACGTGGGGGTCAAGGGGGACTTGCAAGGATGGTCGGCGGCGAGGTTGATCGATCTGAGGCAGCGTGTTCGTGCACGAGAGTGCACGACTTTTTTGTGCACGGGCTTGAAAGAAAACTGGAGAAGGAAGAGGGGAGGAGAAGTTGGCACTGTGTTCATTTGGGCGGGTTTGAATGCTGTTGGATCGAGCCCATTTGGAAATTGGGTGAGGAAGTTAATTATTTATTTAAAAATTTCCTTATATAAATATTTAAAATTTCAGAATATCATATCATACTCATACGAAATCCGATCGACCTGGTTCTTTTTGCATTGTGCTCGTATGAACAAGTACAACATTATAGTGCAATTTATTGATGAATTTGGCTATATGAAAATTTGTGACATATTAAACAGACAGATCACATAAAGAAGGACTGTCACGATCGAAAGGAAGACACATACAAGAATAAGAAGGACAGGTACAGAAAGAAGCAAGCATTCTCTTCTACATAGGATGATTCAGAAACGTCTTCATCATAAGTTAGTGACACTGACAGTGATTCTGAACAAGCCAATGTTTATTTTATGGCTTCAACTAATGATGTAAGTGATCTAACTTTTGATGATTTAATAGATAAAAATTAAAAGCTTTTGGATAAACTAAAAGAATCAAAAGAAAGTATAAAGATGCTCCAAAAAAATTAAACAGAAGTGAAATAGAAATTGATATGCTTAGAGATGAAAAGAAAATCTTAGAAGAAGAACTTGTTAAAACACAAGAATCTTTGTCTAATGGTTTCTTCTCAACTCACTATGCTATCAAATGAAATTGAAATGCAAAAGGAAAAGAATATGACATTAGCTTCAAAAAATCACGATTTAAATTCAAATGTCAAAATTCTTGAATAAACAATACCAGTCTCAAAACTGAGTTAGAGAATATTACTAAAAATGTATCAATTTTTAATAAAGATAGAGAAAATCTTTCTAAGATTATTAGTAATTCTCAAACTACTTTTAATAAGAAAGGGTTAGGATATACAAATTCTTCAAAATCTATTTCAAAGAAGAATAACCCACTATATAAAAATTTCAATTTACATAAGAATTTTGTAAAAGAAAAACAAAAACCAAAGGTTTTCACTAAAAAGAAGTTTGCAACACAAATACTATAAAGATTTGGGCACCAAAAACTAATAATAATTTAATCGGAAATAAGTACATTAAGTCTTTTATGAATTCAGTTCATAAAAATGAAAATTTTACTTATAAAGGGAATTCTAAGCCCTCTAGGGTTTGGTTTCCTAAGATCTAACTCTTAGGACCTTAAAAAAAGTGGGTACCAACGTCAGTCCTATATTTCTTGCAGGTACCAACTAAGAAAAGAGGAAAGTGGATACTTGACAGTGGTTGCTCAAAACATATGACAAGAAACAAAGATATGCTGATTAACATTATCTACTCGGATGGAGGATCTGTCACATTTGGAGTTAATTCCAAAGGCTATATCATCGACAAAGGCGATGTGAGCAATGATGGTACATCTAACTTACCTTTTATTACAAATGTTTTACTAGTTAAAAATTTAAAACATAATTTTGCTTAGTATAAGTCAACTGTGCGATAAAGGTTTTTGTTGTGGGCATTCTCGCCCACCACATAGTGAATATGAAAAGTCAGAGAAAAATTGTCAGAGCCATGGAATAGACTCAGAGCCATGGAATAGACTCAGAGCTACTTAGAAATGTTTGCAAGGTCAAGATCTGAGCATAGGTCTCAAAAGCGTCTCAATTTGAATAACGGTTTGAAAGATATGATTATTTTAAGATTTTCCTAACACGACCGATAGTAAAGCCTCTGAGGCCACCTCCTGCCAAGGCCCGGTCTCGCCTAGATCAGCAAAGGACCTGCCCTACAAAGCCAGGTCTGCACAGGTCCAGCCCAGCAAGGCTAGACTGCATATCCAGCATAACAATGCCGGATCCGGACAGGTCCGGCCTAGCTGAGTCCGGGCCAATGGGCCGGACCAAGCAGATCCAGCCCAACAAGGCCGGACTTGCATATTTCCGGCCCCGTAGGGCCAGATAACCCGGGCCGGACCCGCACGGGTCCGACCCAGCAGAGGTCGGCCTAGAAGGGCCAGACTCAACTGAGTCCGGCCTAGCAGGCCCGGACCCCGCTGAGTCTGTCCCAGTAGGGCCGGACCAACTAAGTCTGGTCATGCAAGGCCGGACCCACACAGGTTCGATCCTGTAGAGCCGAACAGCTGGGTCCGGCCTACGAGGGTCGGACCCGCACAAGTTAGGCCCTTTAGGACCGGACACCTGGTCCGACCCCAACCAGGACCACCTGGTCCGGCACATTGCCGGACCAAAACCCACCTGGTCCGGCACAGTGCCGGACAAGGGACCACCTGGTCCGACACCCTAGTGCAGGATCCATCTAGTCCAACCTAAGGCTGGACCTGCCTGGCCCGAACCCACCTAGTCCAGCCCTTCTGGGGCTGGACTCATCGAACCCACCTAGTTTAGCCCTTTTAGGGCTGGACCCACTCATTGCTGTCCTCCCGGAGCTGGACCTTCTTGGTCTGGCCTCAAGATTCTAAGGTCGGAATGGACGACCGAAAAAGCTACCAAGATAGTTTTCAACTGGCATCCAAGGGTAGTGGAACAATGGAAATGTTGAACTAAATTTCAAGGGCGGAAGGTTGAACCAAAGCCTGGAAGCAACGTACTCATCTGCCTCTCCTCACAACCTCACTCTATAAATACTAGGCACATGGCATCATAAAATAGGGATAGATAGAAAATATTAAAGCTTCAATCAACCATGGCAGGCAACTTTGAGAGAGAAAATATTTAGTCCTAACAACAAGTATATTCATATTCAAAGCTTGTACTTGTAATCAGATATGAAAGATATAATAAAAGAGGAACAGTGGACGTAAGCACATTCATGCCGAACCACTATAAATTCTGTGTCATTTTACATTTCATTCCTTTATTTATTCCTTATTGCAAACTATTGATTTTATACCACATACACTCGCAACTAAAATTTATCAAACGATAGTATACTTCAAACAGTATTCACAGCCCTACTATAACGTCTTGGAGGTATTTGCTCATTTTTTGTGCAAACATTTTTGGTGCTTTAACTGAGAGCTAAACTTTCCTTTTTAAAAGCAAATTCTCTCTTTCTTACTTTTCTTTTAATTTTGAAACCTACTATTTCTAATCTTCTGACTTGAGATTATCGTTTCTTCTCTTAAGAAACTCTCTCTCCTTTTCTAAGATCTGAAATCGATGTTTCTTTTCAGATCTACCCTGACTGTTTTACATAAAACAAAAAATCTTCCATTTCTCTTCAGATCTGAACATCCATTTTACTACATAGAGAAATTCTCTTATCCACTTTTTAGATCTTACTTTTACTATCCACAGACACTGTTTATTAGCCAAAAAAAAGTCATCGCTTAGATCTGAAATCCTTAGATATTCCTTTTACTATTTCGGATCCAAAAACACATGTCCCTTGACCAAAAAGAAACATGTACTCATTCTTTGGATCTGAAATCAAACCAACTCTCTTTTCTCATTTGGAATACAAAAACATAGTTTCTTTGCATAAGGAACTCCTTTTCCCTCTGTTTAGATCTGGATCATTATTTTCTTTCACAAAATAAAACTTATTTCTTGTCTTAAGATCTGAAATTGCATTTTTTTAATAAAATTTATACCTTTTTCTTTTCAAATCTAAAGTCACTGTCTACTTGGAATGAGAGATTCTTTTTTTTCTTACTTTCCCAGTTTGAGATCGTTGTTTCTTGGATTAAAATACTCTATATCTCCCAGATCGAAAACCGTTACTTTAGGAAAACTTATTTCTCTTCTCAAATCTGCAATCACTATTCATTGAAGATTAAAAAAAATCTATCTTTCTTTTCTCTTATTTCAGACCTACAAACGCTGCTCCTTAACCAACAAAAAAACATGTATTCACTTCTTAGATCCGAAATCACTTTGTCTCCTTTTAGATCTACAAATAGCATTTCTCAACCAAAAAAGAAACATGTATTTATTTCTTAGATATAAAATTATTCTATCTTCTTTTACTCATTTCAGATAAAAAAACACTTTTTGACCAAAAGAAACACTTAGTCATTTTTCAGATCTAAAATCAAAACTTATTCTCTTTCCATCTAGATGCATTGCTTCTTTAACATAAGAAAACTATCTTCCTCTTTTGCATAAGAGGAATCTATTCCCTAGTAAAATATAAAATTACAATTCTAAGAAAATCCTTTTCTCCCTCTAAACTTGAAATCCTTTCTCATGTTCTAAAGTCATTGTCTCTTTGAAATTAGAGTTTTTCTCTTTTTCTTTTTTCAAGTTTGTAATCACCATTTCTCGGATTGAGAAGCTACACCTCCTATCTCAAGATTCTCTCTTTATTTTAAGAGTTGGACCATCAACCCTGCGAAGCTACAAAACCTCCTAATCCTTTCCAAAAATTGAATTATCTCTCTCGAAAAGTACAAACACTCTAGGAAGGGAAGGAGAACAACTTCCCAATATGCCACCTAAAGTGAGAGAACTCCGCTGCAAAGAATGCAATAGTTATATAGATCTGAAAAAGAAGGAAGACTAGTCTAATAACCTCCCGATGCTAAAAATTATCGGACGTAAATTGGACATGCTTGTGATTGAAATCGGTAAACACTTCACTGATTAACATAAAGCTTTGGTGGATAAACTCTTGACATGCTTAGGGCAGACAGAAGTATTCGACCTCGACATCATAACACATGGAAAGTTCCAGTCTAGAGAACATAGGGGGCATTCTACATAACCAAATGAACCCCAAGCACTGCCTTTTTCCATCCAGCATCAAATCCAAGTACTACAATTGGGATCTCACTGATGGATCGAAATATCACAACTTGAAGATCGAAGTCATGATGATTAAATTCTCAAAGTCTAGATATGACCAGCACGACACTTCGTCACTCGTATCATGCACGAAGGCATCATCGATCCAACGTGTACCTGCATGATTCAAATAATGTCAATATCTCTCCTTACCTAGGGATATTTTCAAAAAATATGAAAAGAGAAGGAGATAAGACCAAGAGTTACTAGTCCACCTCCAGGAAAACAAAAACTTTTGAGTGCCTAATACAAACCTTTATATGGGGCTAACCCGGTCTCCTAGACACTTGCCAAGATCTCCACACTTGCCAATAAACGGGGAGCATAGAGGAGCTACTATATAATTTCTTTTCTTTCATTCTAATCAATCTTAAGCTATTGTAGGGCTCTACCATCTATTCTTGGATCTCCGTCCTTAGAAAAAGGTGAAGGAAGGATTCGTAAATCCTTTGCATGTGCTGATCGACCCGTGGGTGCTTACATGCTACACGAAGTAAAGAAAAAAAATCATACTAGCCCTTACAACTATGCATGACCTCTCCATTTGGTCAGCAAGGCACATAAAGATGAGAAAACATCACTGTGAGGAGTTCAGATAGATGGTCACCCAGGGAAGCTAGCACAGCTTCCAGTACAAATTCTATAGAAAAATGGAAGAGATACAACTCTCTGCCTCCGGAGCTCGAATGATCACCATCCATTTGAGTATGATGTTACCTCAAAGGGTAAGGAAGAGAATGCGATGGAAATGACATATGCCGAGAACTTCAATAACATAATAGTTTATACAGAAAGGCTTTGAAAGACCAAGCTCCAGCAATTCTAACATATTTGTCCCGTAGCAGAAAGGCGAGAGATATCGAGAACCACTACTCCTCATATCACAATTCAACACGAATCAACAATATATATAGTAAATGGCTAGGACATCGCAGTCACCAATCAAGATACTAGTTTTAACACTCCATTATGATCCAATAATCAAAAAACACAATTCAAATTGATTAAGAACTAAGGATAGCAGATGCACACGGGGGACATCCACTATAAGTCCACCAAAGTAGCCGGAATCAACCTGACAAAATGACTAGACCAATGACTGCTAGGAGGCAGCACTAAAATGCCAAACAAGAATCTTGGCCCAATGAAGCCCCTGTTATCAAATAGAGTACTTGCAGAAAATACTTATGAGGAGCTCTTCGATCACACAATATGCTCACATAAACATGTTATACGCATGACAACAGATGGTCCAGCAAAGAAGGTACCATAACAAACCTCTTCTTTCGTTTTTACCTAACTTGGTTGTTCCCATTTCAGGACAATGCCATCAGCTCCTAGGCTGCATAGAGTCTTACAAAACAACCAAGCGAGAATTCCTATCCAAGAGAATATCTTAAACCAGGCATACTACACAACCTGGTACTTTATGCTTCCTTCGAAGTGGCAGGTTTGGTCTAAACTACTCTTTCCCTTTGACTGAGACAAGAGACTAATGCATTCACTTAACACATATTAAGTTATATTCACTTAACACATATGCAGTTATTTTCACTTAACACCTATGTTGTTATAACCACTACTTCTTTTGTGATTAGCAACCCAGATCACAAGCATGTGTTGGCAGCAGTGAAAATAAGATAGCCATGACTAAGGGCACTAGCTTAAGCAGTTCACTGCTGGCGACCGCCCCTTTCCCTGGCAATGACATACCAGTCGGGCATCCAGGCACAAATCTAACTAGAGTAATTAGAAGAATAATTGCATTCGAAGCCTTGCGTGGATTGACTCATAATAGGAGTTGCCCCAGGCAAATGGACAGGTTGAAGCTGTCAACAAAGTCTCGCAAACACTAACTAAGGAAAAACTAGATAAATCCAAAGGAGCGTGGGTTGACGAACTACCCACGGCAATGTGGGCCCACCAAGCCTCCTACAAAACAGCAACAGGACATATTCTATTTACTCTAAGCATACGGGGTTGAGGCCATGCTTCCAGTTGAAATAGTTGTCCCTTCACATCATAGGACACATTATAATTCGAAAGAAAACGAGGAGCTTCTCAACATGTCCTTAGACTTGATTGATGAAAGAGGGAATAACACCGCTCTTAAGACCGCCGCACACAGACGGAAAGTTGCAAAATAATACAAATCTAAGATGAAGCCCCAAGAGTTAGAAGAGGGTGATATTGTTCTCAAGCAAGTCTTTCCCCATCTAGGCGCACTAGATCCAGTTTGGGAAGGACCATTTGTTGTTCATAAGGATTTTCATAGCGGAGCTTACATTCCATCGACAGTTGATGGAAAAGGTGTTTGGGAAAGGAAAGAATCTCCATCATCTCCACCATTACTTCTCTCAGCTTGTAAAAAGCATGTATCACCTGAAACAATTAAAGAAGGACAGTGGACGAAGGCATATTCTGGTCAAACCACTGTAAAAATTGAAGTCTTGCTCGATTGCTTGTCTGATATTCTTCTTATTGTGATTTATCGCAAGCTCTCGGTGGCAGTAGTGAGAGCAAGATAACCATGACTAAGGGCACGAAAATAGGCTGGCAGTTCACTGCTGACGATCGGCCCCCTTGCCAGCAATGATAAACCGACTATAAGCCAATGATTAGGCACGATTATAGCCTAGGCAGTTTATCATTGGTGTTCGGCTCGCTGGCAACTGCGAACCGATAATAAATCCCACTATTAAGGCATGGCTGCTTCTAGGGATAGTTCGTAGTTGACGATTGACACCCACGCTAGCCAGGCCACAGTAAATCGAATAATACTCACGATACAGGCCATAATGGCCCAAGTAGTTACTGTGTGCGAATCCCGGCTTTAAATCTTAAGTACGGTAGTCGCAAAAGTTACACTCCCTTGGAACCGAGGTTAGGCTGACAAACCATATGTCACCAAAATCCACAATCAGGGCAAGTAACTTACATGCCATGAATCTTAAGTTTAGAAGGACTCTCTTGATGGAGAATATAGTTCATTGTACTTAAACTAGAAGCTTCTAACAACTATTTTTAGTCTTATGGCATTACATACAGATAGTAGAAATGTGAATTCCACTCTTCCAACCACAGCAGGATATTCATTCGCTTCCACTCCACCAGAGGAAACGGAGCACCGAATCAATTCCATCAGATATAGCGGAACATCAATCTAACATTGCCATAAGAATTAGAATATCCCTTCTAGCCAACTTCGCTCAAGAAACTGTAAGGATTCTCCCAAAGCTGAGCACACTCATGGAACCTGAGAAAAACTTTGTGCAAAGGTATGACTAACTTTTGTAAGATAAGCTAAATTCGATAAAAAAAATACTTAGGGGCATAACACTACCTCACCCCTTGATTATACACATACACTACCACTCAGCTTGGTAAAACCACATTGGAATCATGACCTAAAGTTCGCAAGTTTAAAACCTATTCATGATACAAGGCAGCATGTTATGAGAAGCAACCAAGTGCACTATACTTGGGGCAAACCAAAACAAATAATGAGCGCTCCTGGCCGACTTTTGACAACGCCGCAAGAGGGTGTCTAGAGGATGTGATGAGTATTTGTGGGCTGCCATGCCCCAAAATTACTCTCTAAACCTTAGTAATAAGGAATCACTTCAAATGATAAGGACCTCTCTAAACAGAAGTGATTCGATCCCTAACCTTTTGAATGTAATTAATTCATATCAAAGTCTATTTTAACACAAATTGCTTGATACCTCTACCTAATAAATCAATCTCGAGGATATGCGGGATGACTCTAACACATATCTATGGTAAAATTCCAAATAAAAAATTATTAATAGTCTGTAACTAATTCTAAGGCAAGGATGAAAGTCCTTGACCACACTAGGCCCGAAAGGACCCTAAACTTGTAGGTAAAGTCAACAGAATACAACGATCCTCTACCACCAAAGCCAACGGGACATTTGAGTAGAAAGATTGATTCTACCTAATCAATGTAGGGATAGAAAGTCAAAGTCACCAATAAATACCCCACGCCGGAGGCATCTGGCTGCGATAATCGGCACAAACCGGACCGACAATAGAACTCCGAATTCACAATGCCGACAAATTTCCTTGAACTCCGCTCAAAGGAGCCAGGACCACTCACTCAAACCCGGCACCTACCCTATTAACACTTGCCAGTAGTCGACTCCAAACAGATGCACAAGATACCAGCAGGAAAACTACTAAGGAAATAGGTTAAGATAATCTTATACAAATGTACTTGGAGGCATATCCTGGAAAAGCTAACAGAAGAACAAGGAATTACTCCAAATGTCATCACTTTACCAAACTGGATGGAACATAAGCCTATTAGCTCAGATTGGTCAGATGTAGCCAACATCCACTCAATAACGCTATGCATAATATTTTACATACAAATACCCTCCAATGGAAAATCATTACTCCATTAATAATTGACCTTGACCAAGCATGAAAAAATTAATGAAGAAATATAAAAACTTAGCAATCAGATGGTAAGGCCGTGCTCATTCAACCTGGCCATACGATGGTCAGAACCAGAAATTCCACATCATAGGTCCCAAGTCAAAGGCCACGAAGGGAATATTACCGGGTCCACGTACTACTTAAGGCCTTGAAGCCAGAAATAGGAAGGCTAAGGAAAAACCGCCCTGCCAAATGAAGGATAATTAAAAACAGCGTTAAGTGAACAGCAAGTCCTCCTTAAGACAAATGAAGCATCACATCCAACAAACAAAAGGAAACTCATCTTGGGGACAAAGATGAGATGTGGATAGTCAAACAATAGGATGACACCTACAGTACTGGTAAGGCAACCCTAGATCAAACAAAGCATACTTTGCATTCGCAAAAGTATACTATGGGGAGCAAATGCTGTAGGCATTCTCGCCCATCGCAAAGTGAATATGAAAAGTCAGATGAAAAAATGTCAGATTCATAGAATAGACTCGGAGCTACTTAGAAATGTTTGCAAGGTCAAGATGCGAGCATAGGTCTGAACTGCGTCTCAATCCGAATAACGGTTTGTAAGATATGATTATTTTTAGATTTTCCTAACACGGACTGACAGTAAAGCCTCTGAGACCGCCTCCTGCCATGGCCCGGCCCCGCCTAGATCAGCAAAGGACCTGCCGTGCAAAGCTTGGTCCACACAGGTCCAGCCCAACAAGGCCAGACTGCATATCCAGCCTAATAAGGCCGAATCCGCACAGGTCCGGCCCAACTGAGTCCGGCCCAGTAGGGCCGGACCCGCCAGATCCAGCCCAGCAGGGCCGGACCCATATATGTCTAGCCCTACAGAGCCAGACAGCCTAAGCCAGACCCACACGGGTCCGGCTCAGCTGAGTTCGGCCCAACAGGGACAAACCCAGTAGAGTTCGGCCCATTAGGGCCAAACCATCTAAGTTCGGCTCAGTAGGGCCGGACTCGCACAGGTCCGGCCCCGCAGGGCCGGATAGCCTGGTCCAGCATTCGAGGGCTAAACCAGCACAAGTTTGACTCTCTGGAACTTGACCCCTGGTCCAGCCCCATGACAAACCCACCTAGTCCGGCACAGTGCCGGACCAGGGTCCACTTGGTCCGGACCAGCGCCGAACCCACCTGGTCCGTCACTCTAGTGCCGGACACATCTTGTCCAGCTCCAGGACAAACTAGCCTGGTCCAGACCTACCTGGTTCGGGGCCGGACCCACCTGGTCCAGCCCTTCTAGGGCTGGACTCATCGAACCCACTTGATCCAGCCCTTTTGGGGCTAGACCCACCATTTCTGTCCTACCGGAGCTGGACCTACTTGGTCTGGCACTCAGGATTCTAAGGTTGGGATTGACGACCAAAGAAAGTTACCAGGATAGTTTTCAACTGGCATCCAAGAGAAGTGGAACAACAGCAAGGTTGAACCAAATTTCAAGGAAAGGAAGGTTAAACAAAAGCCTAGATGTCACGTGCTCATCTGCCTCTCCTCACGACCTCACTCTATAAATACTAGGCATATGGCATCATAATAAAGGGATAGATAGAAAATAGTATAGCTTCAAGCAACAATGGCGGACAACTTTGAGAGAGAAAATCCTTAGTCCTAACAACAAGTTTATTAGTATTGAAAGTTTGTACTTGTAATCAGATATGAAAGAGATAATAAAAGAGGAACAGTGGACGTAGGCACATTCAGGGCGAACCACTATAAATTCTTTTTGTTTTTACATTTTAGTCCTTTATTTATTCTTTATTGCAAACTATTGCTTTTCTACCACACACACTCGCGACTAAAATTCATCAAACGATAGTTATATACTATAAACAGTATTCACAGCCCTACTACAACGTCTTGGAGGTGTTTGCCCATTTTTTGTGCAACCGGTTTTAATATAACTTTTTCGAAAAATAAAGGCAACATATTTAATCAAAATAATAATCTTCTATTTGAAGGAACTAGAGAACGAAATATATACATATTAAATATGAAAGTTAATCATAACACAAATATGTGTCTAGTAGCCAAATAAAATGATCCTTGGTTATGGCACAAAAGATTTTGTTATATAAATTTTAAAGCAATAAGCAAATTATCTAAGAATAATTTAGCAAAAGGATTACCAAAAATGAACTTTAAAGTAAAAAGTATTTGTGATGCTTGTCAGTTAGGAAAATTAACCAAATCTTCTTTTAAATCAAAGAAAGTAATTTATACATTACAACCGCTTAAGTTATTGCATTTAGATCTTTTTGGACCAACTCAAGTTCAATCTATAAACCATAATAGATATGTTTTTGTAGTTGTAGATGATTTCTCAAGATTCACTTGGACAATATTTTTGAAAAATAAAAGTGATACTTTTGAAAATTTTAAAATATTTGCTAAAAGAGTTCAAAATATTAAAAATTTAAAAATTAAAAATATTCGGAGCGATCATGGTGGTGAATTCGATAATGAATCTTTTGAAAAATATTGCAATAAGAAAGTAATTGTTCATAAATTTTCATTTCCTAGAACTCCGCAACAAAAAGGAGTTGTAGAAAGGAAAAACAGAACACTTCAAGAATGTGTTAGGACTTTCTTAAATGGAAATACTCTACCTAAACACTTGTGGGCAGAAGCTGTAGCAACTTCTTGCTATGTTTTAAATAGAGTTTCCATTAGAACATTAACAAAACATACTCCATACGAACTTTTTAATGGAAGAAAACCTAATATATCAAATTTTAAAGTTTTTGGTTCAAAACCTTTTCTATTAAATACAAAGGATAAACTTGGTAAATTCGATCCAAAATCTAATGAAGGAATATTCATTGGATATTGGAAACAAAGCAAAGCTTATAGAATTTATAATAAAAGAACTAAAGTAATCGAAGAAATACATCTTGTGTCATTCAATAAAAATTTCAAAATTAATCATAAAAATGAAGATTAACAAATTATTTCTAAATCAAATATCACAGAAAATGACTTTGAAAATATTGATAATATTGAAAATAATGTTGATATTGAAAATAATGCTTTATCAAATAATAATGAAATTCGAACTCCAGCAAGACTTCTAAGAAATCATCCTATTGAAAATATAATAAGAGAAGTAAATACTAACGTAAGAACCCGAAATCAACTAAATCAAATGGGTCATGTAGCTTTTCTTTCAAACATTGAACCCAAAAATGCTAAATAAGCCTCAATTGATGATTATTGGATTATAGCTATGCAAGAAGAATTAAATCAATTTGAAGGAAATGAAGTTTAGGACTTAGTTTCTAGACCGAGTAATCAAATGGTTATCAGTACCAAATGGGTTTACAAAAATAAAGCCGATGAGCAAGGAAATATTATACGAAACAAAGCTAAGTTAGTTGCTCAAGGTTAAAATCAAGAAGAAAGAATAGACTATGATGAAACATTTGCTCATGTGGCTCGTCTAGAAGCTATACGTATTTTATTAGCTTATGCATGTTTTAATAACTTTAAACTCTATCAAATGGACGTAAAAAGTGCATTTTTAAATGGTTTTATAAAAGAAAATGTATATGTAGAAAAACTACCTTTGATTATACATGAAAATTTTCCAAGTCATGTTTATAAACTAAAAAAGGCATTATACGGTTTAAAACAGGCACCTCGTGCTTGGTATAACCGTCTTAAGAATTATTTAATAAAATCTGGTTTTAAAATTGGAAAAGTGGATCAAACTTTGTTTATAAAACAAGATAAAAATAATATTTTCATAATACAGATTTATGTATATGACAATATTTTTGGTTCCACGAACGAAAAATTATGTCAAGAATTTTCAAATATTATGACAAGAGAATTTGAAATGTCTCACATTGCTTGGTTTACAAATTAAACAAATAAGTAACGGAATTTTTTATTAATCAAGAAAAATATTGTAATAATCTTATAAAATGTTTTGGTATGGAAAACCATTTTGCTAAACCGAATCCTATGAGTACTATGGTACATCTCGATCGAGAAGAAAATGGCTAAAGTGTTGACCAAAAATTATATCATAGCATGATTGGATCGTTACTTTATTTAACTGCTAGTCGACCAGATTTAATGATGAGTGTATGCTTGTGTGAATGATTTCAAGCAAGTCCCAAGGAATCACATTTGTGGGCAATGAAATGAATTTTGCGTTACTTAAGCAAGATTAAAGACTAAGGTCTCTTTTATCCAAAAGAATGTCCTTTTGAGTTTGTATCATACAGCGATGCTGATTTTGGAGGGTGTCGAACGGATCGAAAGAGTACAAGTGGTACTTGTCATTTCATTGGACGATCTTTAGTATCTTGGTTTAGTAAGAAACAAAATTATGTTTCACTTTCAATGTGTGAAGCAGAATATATTTTTGTTGCTATGGCATGTGCTCAAGTAATATACATGTAACAAAAACTACAAGATTTTGGAATAAAACTTTCTAAGTCAACAATTTACTGTGATAATACAAGCACTTTAAATTTATCGAAAAATCCTATAAATCACTCTAAAACTAAACACATTGATATTAGACATCATTTTCTTATCGATGATATAGAAAAGTAATCATTTCACTAGATTTTGTACCATTAGAAAATCAAATAGCCGATATATTTATAAAACCCTTAAATGAAAATAGTTTCTTTAAATTAAGACGTGAACTAGGAATTGTGTCGTTACATGAGTTATAATTCGATATTAATATATAAAAAATTTACAAGTATAAAATAAATAAAATAAATAAATAAAAAAATTGGAGTTGATGGCACTCGAACTCTGCACTCATGGAAGGAAGTTGCATGATGTTCCAATGTTCTAATATGTTTCTTGAATTAGGACCGTACATCACTTTAGTTTTACTTGCGGCCATTATTTCTTACTTTTTTTAACCTCTCATTTTACTTGGCTGAAGTATTCTAAACTTTTTCAACCATAAAAATAAAAACCTGGAATAGTCAGATAACTCACTATATATACGATCAACTTTCTCATAAAAACTCATACATAAACTATGCAAATAAATTAGTCCTCAAATAATATACAACTATTACAGTGTCATCACAAGAAAGGTCAAACCAATCCTCAATCGTGTTTAGCACTCCTACCTCAGATTCATCAAATAATTCAACTCCGGTTTATATTCTAGTAAAAATAACTCCTTCCCCGAATCATCACACTGGATATACGCCAAAAGGAAAGAGAGCTAAAAGAAACTTAGGTTTTGGTTCTCCTTTAACCAAAGAAAAAATGACGATATCCACCATTATCAATGAGAGATGTTAGAACCTCAATGTGAAATGTACCATGAACAAAAAGTCAATGCAAAACAATTAAGTTTTCTAGAATAATTTGCTCTCAAGTTCTATGGGTCGTCTCCCAAGCAAAGTGTGTATCAACTGTCTCCTCAACGTCCTCAAGTATTTCTGAATTCTTGGGAACGAGGTGCTCAAAGTAATGTTTGGTCTCCTATCCATCCATTACATGAAAACACCAAGGTTGAACAGTGCTCAAATGATTCGAATAATTCAAGAAACTAAATTATTTTTGTTTATGAATTTTAATATCGTAATTTGAATAAGTATTGTGTTTTTTGAAATAATAATTCTATAATAATGATTAACAATAGAGTAAAACTCAAAAACATACAGATATATATAGTGTATAACTAAATTAAGGAAAAGCTAAAAGAAAGGATAACCACAGACAAAACAACAGATTCAGCCGACTGGAAGAAGGCACTCAGTCGATTGAATATTCATTCTCGTTTAAATTTTTAACCTGAAGACAGTCGACTGAACTATTACCACCGGTCGACTGAAATGCACCAAAAATGAACTATATATCTACGGGTTAACATTCTCTGTAAACCAGTCGACTGAAACACCAAATCAGTCGACTAAACCTTCAAACATTTTGTATTATAACTGAGAAACCAGTCAACTGACTCACAAATTTCAGTTAACTAAATTTCAATAAATTGCACTACAAGCTTGCAGGTTAAGGACCCCTGCATATCAGTCGATTGGCCTCCCCATTTCAGTCGACTGCACCGAGTATTTTTTGTTTTTTTAAATAACTCTACACTCTTTCCAACACAACCTTTCAACCCAACACTACTTAACTTACCTCTCTTCTTCATATTCTACTCACCTAAACCCTTTTTACTCTAAAAGAAAACCAACTCAAACCTTAGCCTCCTTATCAAAAATCAATTTTTTCCCTTTAAATCTATTCAAATCAAAATGTCACCCAGATCTAAACGTGCTCGTGAATCTACTACAGGCCCTTCCAAGAGCCAAATTCGTTCTTGGCTGCATAACGAGACAACGGTAGCTAGGTTCAATTCAATGAAAAACTCATGGATTTTTGAAGGAGCTTTCGTCAAATTTGGTGATTTCAATGGCTACGTTATACGAGAGCTTGCTGAAGCTAATGGTATCGACCATCTCATAGGATATGATTCAAACAACATCAAAATATACCCTCTTTTGATTATGTTATTCTTCGCTGACATGAATCTAGACCACCAAGATCCTCGTAACAAGGATGATTGTATTTGGACCTCGGTATGTGGGGTAAAAATTTATCTTCCTCTCCCACAACTTGGCCATATACTACGATATTCATCCGAAGGATTTGATATTGATACTATGGAGGTCGATATGTATAATCGAGACGAAGTTTCACACCTTTTTCTCTCGGATGATTTGACTATTCTTAAATCTAGTGCCTTACATTCGAAGGCATGAATTATTCACCCAACTCTCATTCGATCATTGCAACCTCGGACCGGTAGATATGAGAAGGTCTATAAGAGGGGTTTTCAAGCCCACTATGCTATTTACTCATCCTAAAGATTAAATTGGGCAAATATAATTTTGGAAGAGTTTCTCACTGTTAATCACAAGAGAAATTAAAAAACAATCCACTATGAAGCCTATATCATGCGTATTCTTCAAAACATTGGAGTTCCTTTACTCGATGTGGATTTCATAACCATGGGTGAGCTCAACTCGAAGACTCTAAGTGTAATGGGTCTTCCAAAACACCCGAGCATCAACAAATTATAAGCTTCCAACAATGGGCCGCAAATCGCGAACAAGGGATTCCTCAACCAAGGGATACAAATGTTGCCTCTACATCATCTCAACCTCCCCGACAAGAAGAAGAAGAAGTCGACGATGAGATTCAAGAACTCCATGGTGACATAACTCCAAAACAAGCACTTGTTACACTTTCTCGAAATCAAAGTAAGCTTGGGCGATGTTTGGCTACCGTCGAGAAAAATGTGTCCAAAACAAATAAAAGCTTAATTCAATAAAAGGCTTTTAAAACAAAATTTGGGAAAAGGTCTCATGTACCGACTCTACTTCTACCGGTGTCGTTGAAAACCCCACTCCATTTACTTGGTCAACCTCCGAGGAAGAAGAGGAAGAAGCAGCCCTCGACGGTGAGGATCCCTAGTTTTTTATTTTTTCACTCATAGTCATCTTTTCATATTTAAAACATTGTCTTATGTGTGCATATTAGGTTTTGATGTTGTTATGTAATATTGTTCTTTGATTCTCTTATTAACACGATCATGTTTATTTGTTTGCTATCTATGATACTAAGTTTATTTTCTTCCCTAAACTATATTTGTGCTTATATGTTTATTATGCTCATATGTTTCTTTTCGTCGATGACAAAGGGGGAGAAAATGTGTGATAGGGGGGAATATTTATTCAGGGGGAGTAAATTGCTTTCATAAATTTACAAACTTACATAGTTGTCATCAACAAAAAGGAGAGAATGTTAGAACCTACTTTTGATGTTCTGATTGTGATAACTATATAAGTAAATATTATGTGAACTAACCATATTTGCAGGAGAAGATACTATTTTACTCAACAAATAGATTACAGACCAAATGCCAGATAGAAGCTTTAATATTGTCTATGGTCTATGTCTAGTAGTTAACTTTTGTTAAATATCTCCAAAGTGGTATATGCACGCACACGTACTTAAAAATCTTTCAAATCATAGTTCATATATAAGAGTTTTTTAGCACACTTGTTCACACACAAAAGCATTGTTGAAAAACCATGAATATGGCAGAAAACAGGTAATTCAACGGATTGAAACGTATAGGTCAGTCGACAGAATTCCTATGCACGTGCAAAATATCATATGAATATTCAGTCGACTAAACTATACGATTCAATCGGCTGAATGACTGGTCTTTGCACTGTTTCTTCTCTGATTCGAATTTTAAACATTTCGGTTGGCTGAATTATTTTATTCAGTCGACTGAAACTGCATAACGGCTATATTTTTGAAAAGTCACTTCACTTCAGTGAACAGAAACAACCCTTGATTCAAGAGTTGTTTTTGTATCTTTTGATCACTACTTTTCACGAATATTTGCAACACTTAAACACTATATATAGCCAAAAAATCAATTTTTTAATAAATTAATTTTGATTCTATTTTCTCATTGTTATCATCAAAAGAATCTTGCCAATTACACTTAATACTCTCATTCTAATCACTTGCTCTTTCAAGCAAAACTTCATTAGTGATTAAATTAACTTCCTATCTTCACGAATTACACTATATACTATGAAGGAGAAGATTATAGGAAGGGTGTATGTTATTGACTTATTAGTGCTACTCAAGAGCATATCCAGTAAGAAGCAATTTTTACAGTTTGTATTAAAACTCATGTTCGATTGCTTAGGAGATTGAAGCCTTATTATATTGCTTAGGCGGTTGAAGTCCTATTCGGTTGCTCAGGCGGTGTAATACCTGTTCCTCCAAGTTAAGAGAGGGTTGATAGTTAAATTCCAGAAGGAGTCTAGGACTGGGCGTAGAACGGGAAGTTCAAACCAGTATAAAAATCTATGTTGTCATTTACTTTGCTATTTACTGTTATATTTATATTCCGCACTAGTAGATAACTTAGATAATATTGCATATTATGATCCATAGTCACTTTCACCAAATGTCTCGCTGCTCAGACTACAGTACTTCACCTTCAAAATATATCGAATCCAATGCAAAATCAAGCTCAGCTACAACTTCTTAGGCGTAGCAAACTCCTATCCAACAAGAGCAGCAACCATAAATTCCACGTGTTGTTCAACAAAATCTAGTGAATCCCGAAGTAGAGCAATAGATTCCTAAAAATCCGGTTGAACCGGTAATGGGCCTGAAATAGATCCAACATCTGATACTCTTGAGGATGCTGCAAAACCGAATAACCAGGTCAATTTTGTTCCCTCCAAAATCGATGAAGGATCACTTCAAAGGATATGCAGTAAGCATGGAATTTCATTTGATGATGTTCTGGCACCGTCTCGCGATCAGAGAGCTCACGATCCTCCAGAAGGGTATATAGCTTGCAACAGATATATGTGCCTGGTGGTTGCGTCCCGCATTCAATCAATTCGTCCGTTGAGTCTTGAAATTTATGAAATTGGCTCCTACGCAGCTGCATCCGGTAGCTAAGCTTTTCTGCTTAGCACTTATGTAGTTCTCTCTGAGCATTTGAATCGGGTGCCTAGCGATGAAGAAATCTGATTCATTTACAGCTTTAAAAGCCGCAAAGAAAACCCATCTCTTATTTACTTGGAGTCGATGAGGGGTTGCAGAATCATTACCGAAGCTTAGAAAAGCCGAGTTATTTTAATGCTGAAGGGTTTTATGTACGCTGTTCACCCAGGTTCGCTCGTAGATGGATACCTAGACGTAAGTTTTATTTCAAACGCCATTCATGCATTTGCCTTGTAGTTTCCATGTTTAATTTATCTTTCTCTGTTATGCAGATGTTCTAGTGAAATGCGGCATCGGATCACTTTTGGATACCATTAGTACTCTTATGGCAATCCCTATCGAGGATAGGTAAATAAGAACTCTTTTAACGGATGAGAATCTTCTCGCCCATGGTTAATTAAAGGAAGGCCGCAACAGCGGCATAGTCCCAATTGTTGATATCGAGGGTAATGATGATAATAATGATAACAATCCGCCCTAGGAGACGAAGTCGATCCTGAATTGCCCCTAGCCCCTAGTCCTAGGGCCGGAGCCAAAGGAAACATGGAACTAGGACACTAAGGCGCCGAGGAAGGCGAAATTATTGGAGAAGGTGGTGAGGCAAGCTAAAGTAACATTGAAGTGGGCCACGGATCCTGGACCGAACAACCCAGAGATAACCAACCGCCTACTTTCAAAATGAAATTGATTATGAGAATCTCAAAGACGCAGACTTCCACTCAGTCTCCACCAGTCACAAGTGTGGAGCAAACTCCATTTATTCCTTCAACGGACACATTCGACGGTCTAGGGCCTATCGCTACGAAGTTCAACTTTTTTGACATTGGTAACGTCAGAATCGGTGGCATCGGTTCTCTGATCTGCTTTGAAAAGGACATCATTCCAACCGGTGTGGGAGAGGTTACTACAAGTAAAGCTCCAATACATGGTCCTTCGGGGAAAAACAAAGACACTCGCACTTGGTTTGTGTCCATGCCCGTTTGACCTAACTCATTCCTATTTTCTTTATAGGCTTGATGGATAAGAGAAAGCATTCATTTCGATCCCTAGAAGAGAAAGCATACCATGTTCAACACCCTCGGTCGAGCTCTTACCATCTAGGGGGTAGTCGAGAATATGATTCAAGTTATCGCTCCAGTCGTGACAGGGATGATCGGGACATGAGTATTTACAACAAAGACCATTTTTCTCATGATTCCGCTTCTAAGCACCGACCTAGATCCAGATCACCTCCTTCTAGAGGCTCGAATAGGCTGCCTGACCACCGCGATGATATTCCAGTGACGGACTCTTCTAAAGGTCCACCACCTGCTTTTGTCCCATTACAATCAGTAGCATTATCTCACTTCAGTCGGTCTTTTGAGTGCAAACATCATAAGAGTGGCTTCGATACTTTTTATTAAAGGCCAGGCAAAGTAAGCGTTGTTGCTCCAGCCATTATAGAGAAGCAGCAGGTAGATACTACGGAGCGGATGGTCGAGCTTAAGAATGAATTCCCTAACATTTGCTTTGGTGGAGTCATGTTCTTACCAAACTTAAAGAAAATTACTGTTGAAGTCCAACAAAGGACCATCGACTGTATTATCGATGTCCATAATCAATACAACAAATCGGCGAAGCTGGATGAAAAGATTTCAAAAGTCTCAAGAGACAGGCTACAAGAGATAGAGAACAAGAAACTCATTGTGACTGAGAACAACAAAATCATAGCCGCTCTAGACACTGAGCTCGATTCATGAAAATCTCAAGCGAAATCGGAGAAGAAGACTAGAGAGGCGATTAAAGCACTCGAAGAAGAAAGATCCAAGCATTTGAATGCAATTGAGCAAGCGCATCATCGGAACCACGAGCTTTTAATGGGAAAGGATGCTGCCAAGAGGAACGCGGTTGAATTGAAAACAAAGCTTGAGCGTGAGACCAAGGAAAAAGATGAAGCGCAAAAAATTGCTCAGGATGCATGCGACGAGCTGGTCGCCGTCAGGATAGAGAAGGACAATGTGCTTGAGAAGGTTAGGGACATTGATGCTCTCGTCAAGGGAGAAGTTGAAGCTACAGTAAAACAGGCCGTGGAGTGGGAAGAAGAGTAGACGATGAAAAAGTTTGAGTTACCGATCACTCAGTACAACCCCAATGTGCTCAAATTTTGAAATCTGGATTGGTTTAAGGATAATTACCCTTCGATGCTTACCCGTGCCTGGGAACAGGTTGTCGAGGAAGAGAAAGAATTTCTTAATAGTGATGATATTGATATGGATCAGCTGGAAAAAGAGATTTGGAAGGGAGATGAGCCCAAAATCCTCCATGACAACCCGCACCTTATTCACTTGGAACTTGATGCAACCGCTCAAAAAGAATTCGGCAAAGGTTCTGGCTCTGTGCGTCATTATGCTATAGCTGGTTAAACTCCCAGGATTCAAGAAGCTCCTAGTTCCACGGTTGATTCCTCTACTGAAGCTGGTTATGACCCTAATAAGCCACAACTCCATAAATCCACTGTTCTCTCCCCTATTCCAAAGGGAACTCCTGGCAACACTCCAGCTGACATAAAAGTTAAAACTGAAGAAGGTATCTTGTTGACTTCTCTTATTTTCTAGAGAGTTGACATGCCACTGGTCAACATCACTAATCTCCCACTCTTTATTTCTTTAGCTACAGGTCAGCCTACAATTGCTCGGTTTCCTTCTAAAGATTCTCATCTATGCCACAAATATCGACGACAAGGTCCGTAACCATCACGATTTCGACAACAACTCCTAGCATCTCGGTTGAGGAGACCTTGAGCCTTGATGAGCGCATGATAGATGTTTTGTCGAAAGAGGAAAACGATTAGAATCAGGGGACTCAAGTTGATGACAATGTTATTATTACTGGGTCCCCTATCCTTGTCAGGTCCCTCGATGTATAAACTTGAGCAAAAACTTAGGGCGGATATCCTCCTTGCTAGTCAAATCAAGCAAGAGCAAATAGAAGTTTTCCTTCCTCCGTTGTTAATCGCTTTGCCTGGGCAAACCATTTTCACTCCAGGTTACATTCCTCCGCCCGGGGGTGCTCGATGTACATCGACGGTATTTTCACAAAGCATTCCGGCATTTATTTCTCTACCTAAGAGCGGCCAGATTGTGCCTGCTGGATCTTTGCAAAGCACTTCCTCCAAAGGCCAAGGCGGTAGAGGAAGAGGCGGAAAGTGGCAAGGAGAAAGCTCAATGAACTCTCCCCTGATTCTAAGAAGAGAAAGTAATCCAAAACGAAATAGTTTCTAGTTTGTTTATTCGTATATAGGCTCCTTTTGTTTGTTGGCTGGCCTTGTACGGGTTTGGCTCCCGTTACAACTTTTTCGCTTTTAGTGTGAACCACTTGTACTTAGCTTTCCTAGTTTGATGTCAATAACAAAGACTTTCTATTTTGTAAAAATATTTGCTTGAATTTGTCTAAGTACTTAAGAAATATGCTTTCCATTCAATGTACTTGCGATTTATCTCTGTTAGTCCTTAATTCATTTTTTAATTTTCCGACTCGCATAATTCTAGCGAATGTAAAGAAATCCATAGGGTGAACCACTTTAAATTGTGGTTTCAGTATATTCTTTTCTTGGATAATAAGTTCCAACCACACCAAAATACGGGCGTCATTTTAAGTTAACTACTTAGAATCGTAGTCCATACATCCTCATCTAAGATGTTAGCATTCGACCATGCTTAACTCCGGGCACTGATCAAGTGCTTAAAAATTGGATCTTGCTTTACTCCGGGCGTGGACCTTTCATTTTTCCTACTTCGGGTAAGATGTTAAGGGTTAGACGAAATCGTCATGCCTTTTTCCGTTTATACCCCTTCCCCCAGTCTGGGGATGAGATTTGAGTGAGCGATTGGTCATATCACGCTCTTTTCGATTTATACTCCTACACTCTATTCGAGGGTAAGAGTAGGCGTATGGATGCTCCTGTCAAGTCCATTTTAAGTTTGTGCTCTTACCCCCAATCCGAAAGCAAGAGTGAGTTTGCGGACGATCGTGTTTCATCCGGCTTAAGTTTGTACTCAGGCTCCTACTCCAGGAGCGAGAGTTAGGATTTGGAGATTCATATTGTATCCAGTTTAATTTATACTCTAGCTCCAACTTCGGGAGCGAGAGTCAAGATGCAGACTGTTGTTTCTTGTCTGGCTTATATTTATGCTCCTGGCCCTAATTTGAAGGCAAGAGTTAGCTGGTGTTAATCTCCAGACATCTAGGAGGACTTCACGAGCCCGATCATGGGCCAACAAAGTTTGGCGGGCACCTATCTTCGGGTACTTGCAGACCCACAATAATCATATGTAGATTCATTTAAGTTGATTAAGTCATAATTCTTAAGAAACGAGAAGACATAATTTCTGACTTAAAAGGCCATTTTATTTTACTAAAAATGGGATGTGATAGAATTCTGTCTTATTACACGGCTCTAGCCAATTATTTACAAATTTATTCTCCAAGTGAAATAGCATTATAAATGCTCGTTATTCCAAACCCTCGGGAGTGAGATCCCATCCGTAGTTGCCAGCTTGAAAGTGCTATCTCTAAGCTTCTCCTCAATTGCATACGGAACTTCCCAAATCGAGCCAAATTTCTTAGGGCTAGGGAAGATTTGTTTGAGGACCAATTCGCCAATTTCAAAAGTTTGACTCCTGACTTTGGTGTTTTAATATTGAGCAACATGGTGTCCGTGTACGGTTGCTCTCAACTCGACTTCGATCTGTTTCTCATCACTATGTTAAGAGACTCTAGGAGGAGTTGCTTGTTTGTCCGTAGATCATAATGAGTAACCCGATAAGAGGGCACTTCCAGTTTGACCAGGATCACAGCCTCCGACCCATATGCCAAGGCGAATGGAGAGTGGTCAGCTGCTGATTTATGGGTGGTCTGATAAGCCCAAAGTGTTCATGGGAGTTAATCGACCCACTTTCCTTTAGCCTTCTCCAATCGCTTCTTAAGAATGGACTTGATAATCTTGTTCACAACTTCAACATGTCCATTGACCCAAGGATGTGCCACCGTTGCAAATCTCTTCTCTATGTGATGTCAGGGACAAAAATCTTTAAACTCCGTACTATCGAATTAGGCCCCGTTATCGGTAAAGATCGCTTGTGGAATGCCAAAACGACAAATAATATTTCGAACAACAAAGTTAATTACTTTCTTCATGGTAATCGTGGCCAAAGGCTCCGCCTTAGCCTATTTAGTAAAGTAATAAACCACCACGATGGCATACTTCACACCACCTTTGGATATCGGTACACTAATAATATCAATGCCCCAAACTACAAATGAACAAGGACTGACCATTTGGGTAATTTCCGTCGGTGGGGCCCTCAAAATTTTAGCAAATCTCTTGTACTTGTCACGTCTTCGTGTGTAGTTAGATACATCTTGATTGACCGTCGGCCAGAAATATCTGTAACGAAGTATTTTCTTTGCCAGGGTTTGCCCCTCAGTATTGTCGCCACAGGCCCTTTTATGAACTTCTCTCAGAACTCGTTTGACCTCGTCGTGAGTGACACGCCGAAGCATAGGGATAGAGAAACCCTTCATGTACGGTAATCCTTCTAACATGATGTATCTTGAAGCTTGGCGAAGTATTTTGCATCACTCATTCCTTCTCTCTGAAAGGATCCCTCTTTGCAAATAATCCTAAATCGGAGTCATCCATGACTCCCGTTCAGGCTCAGTCTCCAAGATCCAATCGACATACATCTGGTCGACGCTCGAAGCTGAAAGCACTTCCATTAGAACCAGGCCCATGAGCTATGCATTTCCGAAACTGGCAAACTTTGCAAGCGAGTCAGCTTTCTCATTTTCCTCTCTAAGAATATGAGTAATCATGTAATATTCAAAGTAGTCAAGCAGCTCAAGAATCTGGTAGATATAGGGAGCAAGCCTTGCTTCTTTTTCCTGATACTCTTTCTGGACTTGGCATACCACCAGCTGTGAGTCACAGAAAATGTGTAAAGTCTTTATTCCTAGCCCCTTGGCGACGTTAAGTTCTGCAAATAAGGCCTCATATTCAGCTTTATTATTCGTTGCCGAAAAATTGAGTTTCAAGGCTTAGCTGATCGGGTGTTCTTCAGGAGTGACAAGCACGACTCCAACACTGGAACATCGATCGTTAGACGGACCATCCGTGTAAATCTTCCATCCAACTTTTTTTTTCTCCACTACTCTTTAGAGGATCATCTCATGCAATGAATTTAGCTATGAAATCTGCCAAAGCCTTACCTTGGATTGCTCTCTGAGGGTGAAAGGTGATATCGTACTGACTCAATTCAATGTTCTATTTTAACATCCTTACAGAAGTCTCAGGTCTTTGCAAGACTTGTCATAAAGGCTGGTCGGTAAGGACATTAATCTGATGAGCTTGGAAATAGTGGCGGAGCTTCCTCGAAGTGATTAATAGACAGTATGAGATCTTTTCCAATCTCAGGTAGTTTCTTTCTGCTCCTGTCAACCGCTTGCTAGTGTAGTAGACCAGTCGTTGGATGTGAGATACCTCACGTACAAGTACAGCGCTTATAGCATGCACCGGTACCACCAGATATAAGAACAAATCCTCATCATCCATCGGTTTTGAGAGAATGGATGGTATTTCCAAGTGATCTACGAGAGCCTAGAAAGCATCTTTGCCATCTTGATTCCACTCGAAATTTCTTTTTCCCTTCTTGATCACCTTGAAGAAAGGGATGCATTTGTCAGTTGCTCTAGAGATGAATCGACTCTGGTCAGCGACCTTCCCGTTTAAGCTTTGGACCTCCTTGATCATCTTTGGGGCTTCGATCTCTCTTAAAGCCTGGATTGTTTTCTAGGCTGGGTTCAATCCCATGAGATTTGATGATTAAACCTAAGAATTTCCCTGACGCAACACCAAAAGAGCATTTAAATGGATTGAGCTTAGTCCCGTATTTTCGCAGGACACCAAACATTTCTGTTAGATCATCATTGTGGTTTCTCGAACATCGTGACTTCACAAGCTTGTCGTCCACGTAAACCTCCATCGATCATCCAATTTGGTCTTTAAACATCTAGTTCATGAGTCTCCGGTAAATCACTCCTACGTACTTTAGTTCGTAGGGCATAACCAGATAGCAATAGAGTCCAAGGTTGGTGATGAAACTGGTGTGTTCGTAATCTGAGACGTGCATTGGGATTTGATTATATTCAGAGTACTTATCCATGAATGAAAGTAACTCGTGTCCAGTAGTTGAGTCCACCATCTGATCTATTCTTGGAAGCGAGAAATTGTCCTTTGGGCATACTTTATTCAAGTCTAAATAATCGATGCATGTCCTCCACTTCCCGTTTGCTTTCTTCACCATAGTAGGGTTTGATACCCAATTCAAGTATATGGCATCGCAGATTTAGTTGTTATCCTTTAGCTTATCCACTTCTTCATTGAGCGCAACGAATCCCTTCGGACCCAGGCTGCGGCGTTTCTATTTCACAGGAACGCATTTAAGATTTATGTTTAATGCATGGCTTGCTATCCCGGGCGAGATCCCATACATATCCGAGCGTGTCCAAGCAAACATATCTAGTTTTCCAGGAGAAAACTGACCAACTCCATCATCACATCATTACTGAGCTGAAATCCGACCTTTACGACTTTACTTGGGTCATCCTCACTGACCGGAACAGCGACTATCAACTTGGCGAAAGCTGCTCATTCGCCCTCCGGCTCTTTTCATTGGTCCATGTCATCGTAGAGCCGACTAATTTGCCTGATCGTGGGCTCAGGCAGTAGTTTCTATGCGTCCAAAGCCTTTATGCAAAGGACTCCATCTACACTCTTTCCTTTCTCTTACGTCGTGCTTCCTTCAGTTCATCGACATAGCACTTGTGGCCAACCACTTGATCTCCGTGCATGATCCTCACTCTATTGCTGTTAAGGAATTTCATAGTTAAACTCCAAGGAGCGATGGCTGCTCTAAATTCGGCTAGGGCCGATTGGCCCAAGAATGTGCTATAAGCGGAATAAATATTTAACACTAAAAATGGCATGACCCGCACTCGCCTGCAGTCGCCCTCACCAAGTTCCACTGGTAATTCAACAAATCTGTTGGCTTTAGTAGCCATCTCGTTGAACTCCCTTATACGAATTCTACAAGGCTTCAAATCTCTCTCCTCTAAATTCATTTGATTGTAAGCTTTTTTGAACAGAATACTGACTGAAATCCCACAGTCAACTAGCACCTTTCGTACAATATCAGGACTGATCACGGCTGAAATCACGAGTGGGTCATCCGTTGGAGCCTCCACTCTGTCAGCATCCTTGTTCTAAAAAACAATACCATCTGTTATAGTTCAAGATTGTTTAGCCAGAGCTCCATCCTCGACGGCATAGCAACTTTCATTCTCAGCATGCTTTAAGGCTCCAATGTATCTATCCATTTTCACAAAACTCTTATCAGCAGGGTGTGGCCCACCGATAATTATGTTAATCACTAATCGTTTTTCTGGCCGCCAGAACGCTCACCACCAGGGTCACCTTGCCCCCGCTAGGAAGACCGCCCAAAGGTGCTAGAATTTCCTTCCCCGCTATCCTATGGGGCTTTCGCATATTGTTGCAATTTCTTTTCCTTATTAAATCTTTAATCATGTCGCGCAAGTGCCTGCACTCATTAATATTATGACCTTGAGTCTCATGGAATCTGCAGAACTTGCCCGACTTCCTCTCCTTCTCAGTCGACTCCCTAGGAGCCGGTTTCCTATAAGGTTCAGTATTCTAACTAGCCAGATAGATTTTCTCTATCTAGTTGTTCAATTCAGTGTAATTATCATACTTAGGACCTCTAAAACAACTCCTATTATCTGGTTTTCCCTTCTTTGCCCCATCATTGTTTTGTTTTCCTTCTCTGTTCTGATTACCGACTTTCACATTAACATTGCCGGAGCTTCCTCTAAATTGCTTCGCAGCAATATTACTCTAAATCAGCTCATTTGAACTCCAAGCATCAATACTCCGTGGATGCTTACGCGCGTCCTCCCTATGTAAACACTCATTAGCTTTCCAATAGAAAGCTTCCATTGTCAAAGGTTGCTTCCTTTTTATCCAATCTCCAAAATCCAAGTCGGGATGGACTCCTCTACAAAGCACCATCAACACCATATCTTCCTTAGGATCCATTATTTACATTACAACTTTGTGGAACCAATTTAAATAGTCCCACAATGACTCTCCTTTAGCTTGATGTTCGTCGGTGGAAATTCTATCGGTTTAGAAAACCGTCGAACGAATTTAGAAATAAAAATAACCGCAAGCGCACTGCGTACACTTGTAGTACGTGGCGGATACGGGTCGATCCGCAGGGAATTGATGATTTTAAAAATCTATTCAATCAAATTAACCAAAGTTGAGAGTTGTTTAAGCAAGAAAATGAGAAAAAATGACAAAAAGAAATTGATAAAAATATGAGAGTGTGAAGGCAATTTAGAGATAATTCCACTCTCTAGATCATATAGTTCAACCAAATATGAAATTATGATCTCTCTTTTTTGGTCATAAGTGAATTTAAATGATGTGTTTATCATAAGTATGACTCATTTGTGCTATTAATTAGCTCAACATAAGCCATCAAATTATAACACAACCTTTAAACCACTTTTAATTCTCATGAAAATGACAACAAAGTTGAAAATGAAAATCTATTTTAAGCATGGCCTATTAACTATTGTTTAGAAATATAGGCCATAAAATTTTGATTTAAACATTCACTTCTTTGCCATAATCATACATAGATGAAGAGGAAATTTGCGATCCATATGACTAAGCATAGCCTATTTGTTTTGAACAACATAAGCTATCAAACTCAATAATAAGCACAAAATTACATAAACATCATTTTCCATGAAGCACAAAAGAGAGCAATAATTATCAAAATGTTGAAGCTACATGATTAGAGGCTTCATTACCCCTAAATTGAAGGGATTAGCCTCTCATTTGTGTTATCATATCAACACTTTTAGCTTGCAACATAAAATAAAAAAGAGGAAAAAGAGAGCAAAATGAAAAGAAAAGCTAAGTAAAAAGAAATAACACTAATCTACTTGCATGAAAAGTAAACGACATTAATAACATAAGAAGAGAAGAAGCATGGAAGTAAAAGAGAATACTAATTAACATTGCATGAAAGAAAGGAAAAATTACATGAAATAAAATGGGTAAGTAGCCATGAAAAGAGAAAGAGAACTTGTCTTTTATTTTGATCCTAAACTAAACTAAGAGAGACTAAGGGAGGAGAGGGGGTTACATGAAGATATGGGGTATTTATACAAGTGTTAAACCCTAATTCATATTTTTGGGGAATGCCCAAAATGCCCTTGTAGGAAGTGTGGTGGCCAAGTTATCATTAGCTTCAATAATCCCTCATTTAAATGTACATGAAGCCATTAATTCCATAAGCATGTGCATTAGCCTCTAATTTGTACATTAAGGTAGGTGGGTAGGTGGGGTCCTCTATTATCTTCACTTTGAATTATTTCTATCTTCATTTGTTCTCTTCACTCTTGTGCATGCATATATCATCATGTAACCACTTGTATATGAAGCCAAATTCCTATAAAAAAATATAGAAATTTCTCATTAAATTTTCTCAAATTAATATATGCACAAAAATGACCATTTTGCCCTTGGATGAAAATGAATATGTGATGATTTGAAAATAATATGAATTTTGGTTTAAACAAGTTAAAATACCCGATATGATCATTTATTTAATTTAAATAGATTAAATATGTTGGTAAAAATATACACATTTATGTGCACATCAAATACCCCCACTCTTATCTTTTTATTCGTCCTCGAATAAAGGAAAAGTAAGATAAATCCGTTTTCGTAGGGAGCATGATTGCATTGAGCGTATGCAACAAGCCGTTAAACCTCTGGGTGTCCCCAGTAGGACGAGTGTTGTCTCTTGAGGGTTTTCAGCGGATACTACCCACAAAATCCAAATGCAGAATGAAAATATTTACAAAATGTAAGATTTATTTACAAAGAGATGAATGCGAGTTTTTGAAAATATTTACAATGAAGGATTTACTTTTAAGTAGACATAAATAAGTTAAATATAGGTTTTGGTCATTATCTTGAAATTTAAGTCATTTACTTGTCAAAATTTCCAACCAAAATTATGTTATCATAACAAATATACTATAGTTTAACTCGTTGTTTCGGTTGATAACAAAGTGTAACTACGAAATGGATCCTTAGTTGATTATCAAAATTTATCAAAGTGGTATTTTCATTTCTTTTCAATAACAAGTCAAATCAAATAAGTTAAAATAGTGCTTGGATTTCATTTGCTTACTCTCTCCATTTTTTTTCTTTTGAAAATTTTATTGATATTAACAATATTTACATATGCCTAACTCAGATAAACTGAGGCCAGATATATTACCCGTGCACTGCCTTGCGGACTGATGTGAGGGGAATACAGAGCGTGGCGAGTGAACATACGAGTGTGAACACCTATTGACTGTAGGCGTTATTAAAAAGAGTTTTTTTATATATATACACCTAACTTAGATAAACTGAGGCCAGATATACCGATCGTGCACTGCCTTTCGGGCTTACGTGAGAAGGGTACAGAGCATGGAGGGTGAACACACGAGTGTGAACACATGACTCTATGTGTTTATTAAAAATATATACATATACACAAGAAATAATTTTTTATTTTTGTGTTTTTTCTTTTGTTTTCTTCGTTTTTTTTTTGAAAGAGAGAATTTCGCAAAATTATCTTAGCGCTATTTAACTTAGAAGACAAAAAAAATGTTATATCTTTACTTTAAATCAACCACTTTTTAAAACAAAGATTTTCAACTAAGATGTATTTCATAATTAACACGTACGAATCATCCTATATACTAGTTAAACCATTTTATTTGTAATCAAACTTCATTTTTATTTTTGTTAAGACAAATTAAATTTAATAAATTTCAATTTAATAAGCCAAAACCATATATTTATCCTATAGTGTTTCTTTAAAAATAAATCAAAATGCTTTTAAAAAAAAATTTGTTTTTTTTTGAGATTTTTTTTTTATTTTGGAAAGAAAAAAAAACCATGAAAAATCGAAAATGATGATGAGTCTCCCCCCCACACTTGATTTTGACTGTGTCCCCACAGTCAACCCAAGTGAAAGGAGAAAAATAAAAATGACCTTTATTTATATGAAAATGAACGGTATTTACACGGGATCAGAAAGTATATCGTCAAAGCGTAAATGAAACGGTCTTCCAAAAACCGATTCATTTGCCTCATCAAGTATACGAGACACAATTTAAGCTCGAAAAACCAAATCGTAAAAGATTTCGAAGTTGAATTTGGATTTGGAAAAACGAATGTCGTTTTATTAGAAATTGTACGAGTCGTTTTATTTTCAATGATTTTTGGAGTTGATAAAACGATTGATTGAAGTTCAAGTTTATTTTCACCAAATTGAAATTCAAGCTGTTCACTGAAAAATTCTTCAGAATTATTGATTTCAAAATCAAAATGGTGATTTAAATCTTCCCCATCAGAGTTTAACGAGTCGTTCTCAAAAAGTCCATAAAACTCGTGTTTGTTAAATTCGACTTCCTTTGTTGGATTATCAACAACTTCATTGCGTATCTCAAGTTCAAAATCCAAAGTTGTTGTATTCAAATTTTCAGAAAAAGGAAGATCGAAATTTAAATCGAGTTTCTCACCCTCAAAAGAATTGAAATCCAAGTCAATCACCAAATTTTCAACAACTTCGTTAAGATCGTTATTTTCAATTTCAAAAGTTGTTATTTGAAAATCGTCGATTTGGGTAAAAGATGGATTATTGTTTAATTTGTCACACGTTGGGATTTGGTTTTGTTGTTCATGTTGTTTCATATAAGTTTCAAACAACGAATCCGTGTGATCATCGTATATTTCGTTCATTTGCTCAACAAAATCCAATTAACCTTCAACCTGAAACCCACTGCACGAAATTGAATCGAATTTTTAAAAGCAGATTAGCTGTTAATTTCGGTGAGAAAAACGAATTTGTATCAAATTTTAATTGTGAATCAAATTTCAATAAGTGGGAGCAACTTTTTCGTCTGTTTTGTAGTTGAGGGTCTTAAGTTAATTTTGGGCCGGGCTTAGTTGTTGTGAATTGGGTTTTAAGTTTTTATTGTTTTATTTATTTAGTTTTAAGTTTCAAAAACAAAAAAAAAACAAAACCTCAAAAAAAAAATTAAAGAACTTAGTGCACGGGTAATATATCTGGCCTCAGTTTTTATGAGTTAGGCATATGTAGAAATTAAAAATCAAAGCAATTCCCCGGCAACGGCGCTAAAAACTTGTTCGTCGATGGAAATTCTATCGGTTTAGAAAACTGTCGAACGAATTTAGAAATAAAAATAACCGCAAGCGCACGGCATACACTTGTAGTACGTGGCGAATACGGGTCGATCCGCAGGGAATTGATGATTTTAAAAATCTATTCAATCAAATTAACCAAAGTTGAAAGTTGTTTAAGCTAGAAAATGAGAAAAATGACAAAAAGAAATTGATAAAAATATGAGAGTGTGAAGGCAATATAGAGATAATTCCACTCTCTAGATCATATAGTTCAACCAAATATGAAATTATGATCTTTCTTTTTTGGTCATAAGTGAATTTAAATGATGTGTTTATCATAAGTATGACTCATTTGTGCTATTAATTAGCTCAACATAAGCCATCAAATTATAACACAACCTTTAAACCACTTTTAATTCTCATGAAAATGACAACAAAGTTGAAAATGAAAATCTATTTTAAGCATGGCCTATTAACTATTGTTTAGAAATATAGGCCATCAAATTTTGATTTAAACATTCACTTCTTTGCCATAATCATACATAGATGAAGAGGAAATTTGCGATCCATATGACTAAGCATAGCCTATTTGTTTTGAACAACATAAGCTATCAAACTCAATAATAAGCACAAAATTACATAAACATCATTTTCCATGAAGCACAAAAGAGAGCAATAATTATCAAAATGTTGAAGCTACATGATTAGAGGCTTCATTACCCCTAAATTGAAGGGATTAGCCTCTCATTTGTGTTATCATATCAACACTTGTAGCTTGCAACATAAAATAAAAAAGAGGAAAAAGAGAGCAAAATGAAAAGAAAAGCTAAGTAAAAAGAAATAACACTAATCTACTTGCATGAAAAGTAAACTACATTAATAACATAAGAAGAGAAGAAGCATGGAAGTAAAAGAGAATACTAATTAACATTGCATAAAAGAAAGGAAAAATTACATGAAATAAAATGGCTAAGTAGCCATGAAAAGAGAAAGAGAACTTGTATTTTATTTTGATCCTAAACTAAACTAAGAGAGACTAAGGGAGGAGAGGGGGTTACATGAAGATATGGGGTATTTATACAAGTGTTAAACCCTAATTCATATTTTTGGGGAATGGCCAAAATGCCCTTGTAGGAAGTGTGTTGGCCAAGTTATCATTAGCTTCAATAATCCCTCACTTAAATGTACATGAAGCCATTAATTTCATAAGCATGTGCATTAGCCTCTAATTTGTACATTAAGGTAGGTGGGTAGGTGGGGTCCTCCATTATCTTCACTTTGAATTATTTCCATCTTCATTTGTTCTCTTCACTCTTGTGCATGCATATATCATCATGTAACCACTTTTATATGAAGCCAAATTCCTATAAAAAATATAGAAATTTCTCATTAAATTTTCTCAAATTAATATATGCACAAAAATGACCATTTTGCCCTTGGATGAAATTGAATATGTAACGATTTGAAAATAATATGAATTTTGGTTTAAACAAGTTAAAATTCCTGATATGATCATTTATTTAATTTAAATAGATTAAATATGTTGGTAAAAACATACACATTTATGTGCACATCACTTGATATACGTTAGAAAAAGACATCACGTGTTTTAGATGTGATGTGTGTAAACATAATTGCCCTATGAATTTTCATGACAATTTAGCAAGAGACGATATGGACCTCGGCGGAAGTCGAGTGAACCACATCGTAGCCACCCTTCTAAGAAAATTAGGAAACAATGGCACTTCACAGAATCCGAAGCCCTGGCTAAATCCATGTGCCATTCATTTCTCAAAAAGTGTTGCCTAGGATCCTTCGTTTCTCCGTACAATGGCATCGTTGGCATGTTCAATCTCCAAGGGTATCTCGTGTGAAGGATGTCCTATGTAAATGTGTTCCGGCTAGCATAAGTTCCCCAATCATCATTAGTTCTAGATCTATTTTCACTAACTAGCCTCCTAACCACATCCTCCAAATAGTTCGGATCAACAGGTCTGATTGAACAGCAGTGACCGAGTCCTGCTCGAAGTGTTCAACCCGGCAAACACTTTCAGGAAGGTGCTCAATACCCAGGCTCCCCAAACTCTAGGGGACCCATTCATCCAGCGATCCCCCCGATCTAATTCCCATAAGCAACAGCATCAACAATATTATGATTTTCTAGATTCAAACCTTCAACAGCACATCCAAGGATGACATCCACGCTGCATTCCATAGAATGGGTTCTAGGCCCACCATTTTGGGGGTCGGTACCGAGTCCTAAGTGAGGGTCGGTACCGATCACTAAATTCAGGCCTGGGCCTCATTCTCTCCCTTGTGCAAATGTTCCAGCATCATATTGAGTTTTCTTCTGCCTTCCTTCCCTCCATCTTCGCTCAGATGAAGAAGAACTCTCTAATTTTGAGCTAAAATTCCTTCTACTCTGTCTGTGGCTATTTTCAGTTAACTCATTCAATAGCCTGAAGCTCTGTTGCATCGTGTTTTTCATCTCCTATTGGCTAGCTTGGAATATGTCTTCCATTTGCTTCATCATCCTATCCATATCCACTCTGGTCACAACGTCCTTTGGAGTCTGCATCTTGGGTTGAGTTGGTTGGACAACTCCATCTCCATGCTGAGGATTCTGATTCTTGATTTCAGTAGTAGCTCTGGAATTAGTAGAACAATCTCTTCTTGATGGGGCCATGGTAGAAAGCTTTTGGTGGACCTTTGTAAATCTAAGTTATAGAATTAAAAGATAGAGAAATTTTATCTATCTCTTGAATATGAAATCTAATGGTAGATGATGGATCCTAATGGCATGAGAATATGGCTCAGTGAAAACACCATAATATTTGAACCAAAAATAGCACAAACACCCAGAAGATTATGTTGTAGAGATTAAATGAAGAAAAGTAAATTAAAATGAGGAAATAAACAAGACACGGTCGTTTATAGTGGTTCGACAAAGCAAAGCCTACGTTCAGTTTGAAATTTTATTGCTTATTTCTAATTTAGTGGCAGAAGTTCTTAGGTTTCGGTACAACTCCAAAACCTAAAAATTCAGAGTTACAAGAATAAAAGAAATAATGGAACTAGAGCCAAAAGATCCTCAAAAATGAGCCCTATCCCCCTATTTATAGAGGCAAGGGGTCTACAATCTCGGCTAAAATATCTGTAGACCGTTGTGTATGAATTTGACCAATTCTCCCAAAATAAAAGGTGCCACCTCAACAGAAGCTGGGTGTCAGTATTGATCTCTAAGTGGGAGTTGGTACCGATCCCCAAGATATCTATATTTGGCATCTTCAAACCCTCACCTCGAATCATCTTATAGTTTTCTTCTTGATTCCATAGTCATTTGTACTTGTTTTATCTTGTTTCTAAGCCCAAATGATGGAGTTGAAGGAGAACAAAATTGTAGTTTCAAGTGTCCATGGAATTTGATGGAAAAATGCATTAAATCAACAAACCAACTTTGGAAATAGGCTTTCAGCACCGAGATAAGCATGTAGGCAGAAGATGGGGTCCACCCGAGTTGTATTTGGAGTCGGTACAACCCCCAGTAGGAGTCGGTACTGATCCCCAACTTAGGGGATCCCATTACTTTGTTGTCTTTGATGGTTTTTTCTTTGACTTCATGGCTTTTTCTGTGCTTTGTTTCTGGACTCCTGGGCTATCTCTTCGGACTTTCCGCCTTGATAACTCCAAGTTCTATATGTCCAGTTTGTCCAGATTCTGCCTAATCAAAAGGCAGGATAACAAATGTAATTAACACATTGTCACAACAAACCCAAAACTATTCCATGCTTTTACTATCTTTAAAACATTTTTTTAAAGATCTAAGTTTAATAATTGGTTAAGTTCGATGGTCGACTAATCGATTATCTAGTCGAAACAATTGCTCATACAAATCGTTCATATACTTAACTCGTTTCCGACATTTCAACTTAACTATTCCTCGTTCAAGAGTGAACCCAGGTAAGTAAGAGCACTGGTTTCATCAAAGCCTTGCATAGATACTTCGTTCAAGAATCTCATAAATAGACAAGCATACTCGTCGGCTTTTAGTGTTAAGTATAGTATTAATAACTTCCATAAATGAGTTAGAAAACAATATGATTAACCTGTTTCCGACACTCCTAACTTAACTATTCCTCATTCAAAATGGAAGCCCGGTAGGTTAGATCTCTATTGCTCCGTCCCTACTCGACATCAATCTTAACTCTCAAAAATAGATAAGCCTGCCTCGTAGGCTTTTAGTGTAAACCTCTTCTTTACTTTTCCAAATTTATATATTATTAAAAATATATTTAAACTTCAAACCAACTTTAATATACTTCAAAAAATGTTTTAGAACATATCTAAAAATATTAGAGAAAAATACCAAATTTAAATATAATTTTTAAACACTTAAAACCATAAGAGACTTACTGCAGCATTTATAAATGCTGTTAAAAGTCTTTGTTAAAACAGCATTGAAAAGAACGATATTTGTGACTAGTTTTAACCACTTTAACAAATGATTTAAGATTTAGATTTTTTATAGTAAGTATTAACATTAGGGTACTTAAAATCCATGGAAAGAAAACCCTAAGAATATCTTCGCATTTATTTATAAAAATTTCTGAAAATAAGGGATTGGGAAGTGCATTTGTAATGACTATTCTCGCTTCAAACACTTTCAAACTTACTTCAACTTAACACACAAGTTAAACAACCATTTAAACATCAATTCAAGGCCACACCACATGTTTAAAAGGGTAATAGAAGTGATGTTATACAATATAACGTTATCATTTGCTTTCAAAAGCAAGAGGGGTCCAAAGTTTATAACTTTACTTAGTTAATGTCATTTTAACTATTATACTACACACAACATATATATACACAATATATACTTATAAGGTAGTGAGATTACCCATATAGATACATGCCAAACCCAACCACAAGGCCATAAGAACCAAAGAACCACCTCCTTCCAACAACACAAGCCTAAAGATTCAACCTTTAGCACTTCCAAACCAATGCAACCATCTCCTCGTCCTCCTCCATGCTCACGGCCCCTCCTTGGAATCCCCTCTTCCTCTCACTTTATCCTACTTCTTACTTCCTAATCATGCCTGCCATGATGTATTAGGCCCAAAGCCAAAGTTCAAAAGAGATTGAATATGATTTGGTTAGGACTTGAAAAAGTTAGAAAGTAATTAGTGGATTAGTGCTTAAGCACTTTCACCATTTTTAACTCTCATACTTCATCTCAAACTCAAGTGAATCGGTGATTTATGACTAAGGATATGCCCCTCCTTATATAGGGTTTTACAAGAGGTCAAAAACGTCTCTTACCTTTCATGAAAGCTTATAAAGGAGCCTTCTTTTCACATGTTAACTTTACACCTCTCTTTTTACTTAAAAGTTAAGTATTACCATAAAATGTCATTTCCTATATATCTTTGATGACATCACCCATGACATCATCCTTAAAGTTTATTTCCATAATGGCAAAAAGTTTTTATTTCATTTTCTTTATTTCCTAAGCAAATGAGTGTGTGTAAAAAAAGCGTGAACAACTTCTGACGGTTAAAAAGCTGTTTATCGATAAAACGATTTTCAGTCACATTATCGATGTTTTTTCAAAATAAATTTACCATCATTACTTATGATTTAAAAGGGTGTTAAAAAGGTTATTAAATCATTTTAATAACATTTAATCTAAGATTCAAATATTTAAATAGTTCAGATATTTAAATATGATGTGTTCGAAATTCCGGGTCGTTATAAGATAGACCGGTCTTGACTCGTAGATCCATGTGAGGCCCTTAGTATATTTTTCAGAGATGTGCTGTGATAGATGGTACCCCAGTAGCCTTGTCATAGTATGGAATCCAATTTCCCAATACGTGCCTTACGGACTTAGTTGTTTACTATTTATGTTGTTGAATGTAATTAATTTAACCATTTTGACAATGATTCTGTATTTATTTTAAACCATGGACTTTATTATAGTATCACTGGATTTATTAATAAAATGGTTTTGTTATCGTGAGGTAAAACCCCATCCGTGTTTATGTGCGCCATGGTATTACGAGATACCTTTATTTTTGAAAGGTTTTATTACATTAAAAATCCATATGATTTGTATTTCTCACGCCGGTTTACTGGCCTAATCCGGGCTTTATTCTCTTATAATGCTTGGGTTAGCCCGAGCATTTTTTCAGATTTAGTTATGCATGCTTTGGAGCTTCAAGAGACGAATTCGATGCCTCCAAGACGTATTCTCGTATCTTTTATTTATGCTGCATTTGTTGTTATGTATTTGTCAGCATTTTTGAAGCATGTAGTTATAGATGTTCAGGCTAATGATAGGTTATTTTACTATGATTGATGAATGTTGTTAACCACAAAGTTCACTTAAGAATGAAGACATGAAAGAAGGCTCATAAAAAGTGCTTGGCCCCACAAGAACTCAAGGCAAGGGTTTTTCCATGATCCAAAAGCATTGTTTCGAAGACATTGAAATGGCTTTTGAAGAAGTTAGGATGGAGTCGCAAGCAATTGAGGCACCCACAAGTGTCCAGTGAAATAAGGGCTTTCGAAGGAGTGGAAAAGAAGGCAAAGCTACCCTTCCGCCTCAGCTGGACCTTTCGATGCAGATTATTCATATATATGAAAAAGCCTTGCATGGGTTTGAAACCCCTTTCGAATGTATTGGACAACGGGATCACACGCGAGAGCCAAACCCTACAAAATTGTTGGGTTCGATAGTGTCAATCTTCTATGTAAAGACATTTGTCAATGGGCATCTTTCAGCAGCAAGAATAAGCCTTTCGAAATGATTGGAACCTTTCAAAAGCATAAAGAAGACTCTACGTGAAGCCAAGTAACCTTTAACAATGATCCAGTAGTCACCTACTAATTCTTTCGAAACTATACAAAAGCTCAACTCATCTCTCACATGCAACAACATAGCAACACCAAGTGGAGAGCGCATCCACCACCCTTTTGATGAAGTCGAAAGCAATCAAGTTCTTTTTAAAGCAAAGTAGAATGGCACTCAAATTGTAGGAACAACGAAAGCTTGTCAAGGTAATCCTTTCGACTTGGTCGAAAGGTCTAATTTGAAAGGGAGAAGGCGAATGAATGAATGAGAAAGATCAGGAAGAAGGCCTTTCGACCGCATCAAAAGGATATGCGAAGAATGTAGAAGGAAGGCCTTTCGACCGAAGTGAAAGATTGGACGCAAAAGGGGGTCAACCTGCATCTATAAATACGACCCTTGGGGTTCGAGTTTGGGGATCGAATTTTGGGAATTCTTAATTTTCTCTCTCATTTCGTAGCAAATCAAATCTTTGTAACCCTAAACCAATTTGAGGGAAAAACTCTCTAACTTGTAACACAATTTGTATAAATGTAAAAAGAGGAAGCGCATGGATTCAATATGGATTTTGAATATGAGAAAAATCATTTCGACTATTAGCTTGACTAATGGCTAATTGCACATGATGCTTACTTGTTTTCTTAACTTCTATTTGACTTATGTAATGCAATGGGATTAACTCTTACAATGTGTATTCGAACCATATTGTCATCATGTTTCATGACATCAAATGTTAAATTAAGATAATGTTAAGATATCAATAAGTTCATGGAACTTATATTGTCCGAGATGTTATTCCATTGTATATTGAACATAAAACTTGTATATTGTACATTGAGTCTACTTTGAAAAAGTAAACTCCCTTTCGACCTAATCGAAAGGGACGTTTCGAAAGCGACTCGAAGTATGAATACCTAGTTCTATTAGTTGGATGGATATATTCGAAAGGGGTACTAATATTTCAAAACATATAACCCTTTCGACGGGGTTCTTTCCATAATAGCAGAAATAATACTGTCAAAAGAAAATTCTTCTTCTAGGGGTAGAATGGTCCTTTCGACACGATCGAAAGGGATAAATGACCGATGTCTTTCTTCCAACTTAAAAGGAGATGCAAGTGACCCTTTCGATTTACTCGAAAGAGGTCTGGAAGGAGATGTTATTTCCTTAACCTTCACTCTAAAGGATTGATTTGTCCTCTTAACTACAACTAACATTTCCATAAGGCTACCCTCCGAAGACGATCCTTCCTAATCAACTCTTTCGAAAGGGGTTTCGAAAAGATTGGTCACTTCTAAAAACTTTCTTTTAAGGAATTAACAACATTTCTTGCTAACAACTTAGCTTTGGGATGTTGACAAGTTTTTCTTGTTAATATATTTATATTAAAATTTTCTTTTGTAAAGATTTGTGTATATTATATATTACTCGTCACGATGTGAGATTGTGTTCTGTCTTTTCTTTCTTTCACTCTAACAATCTATCTTTTCGGCACTTGGATGTTCGGTATATTAATACCGTGGATGTATTAGTGTCGACTTTTGAAGAGCGAAAAGGCCGAACGTTACATCCATTCTACCAAAGGCTGACCAGAACTCCTATTTAAAGGACAAGCAAGAATAAAAAGCTTTTCGATGGGACTACATGAAGTCCGCACCTTGTGGTAAATTTAATTGTTTCCAATGAAAACAACTTTCAAAAGGCTTTAAAAGAGCATCCATATTTTCAAAAATCTATTATGAAAAATGAATCGTTAATAGATATTTATTTAGTTTTTGTATCAAATAGTTTCCAAATAATGTTATAAGAATCTTTCATATTTCAAAGATATCTCCAAATAAATTCATAGAAATTTTCATCTTTCAAAGAGGTTTCAATAAAGGTTTATCATGAAGAACATTTTCAATAATAATGATAATTATATATATATATATATATATATAGGGCAAAGATCGGCAACATCTTATTTTTGCTACACCTGGTCTCATTTTCATTGATCCCATAAATCACATAAAACTACACTTTCCTTTCCTACTTTTTCATGTATTAAAAATTTAAAACTAAAAAGAATGGAGTAGTAGATTTTCTGTTATGTTGCCACCAACATAACGTTTACTTTAGTCATTCTGCATGTCACATGCAGACGACAGGACAACAGGAGTTAAAGATCCTTGGCAGACGCTTTCACATCCAATCAACTTCTGACGTTGAATAGACACGAAAGTAGAGCTGGAATCGTTTGGTTCGACGTTGAACCGAATTAATTATGGCCTCAACTGCAAAAAAGAGTTGGAGCAACCGTATCGAATTATTGGATTTCCAGATTTGGTTAGATTATTGAATAATTGGACAAGAGCGCATTGACAGCGAATGCTGAAAAGAGTTTGAGCAGTTGAGGGTATATTTATCAGGGAAAATGGAAGGGTACTCGAGGCTGGAAAAGGCAAAGGAATCGTCCTTGTTCCGTCAGGGATTTGAACGTTTGAGTGTAGCTGTCTTTTGTCCTTCCAGTCTGGTTCGTTGCTCAGTCTGTTTAATTATCACAAGTGGTTTGGAAATCTCCAGCTGTGCGATGTATGTAAAGTATGAGTTATGGCCCCTCCCCCTCTGGTACATGTATATTAAGAATTAAGAAAGTTGGTTTATTTTAAAAAAAAAATAATACATCGTGTGTTGTTTATTCATAACCATGTGAAAAAAATGTTGCTTATTTTATAATTTATTTCAAAACCATAAAAAAATATTTTTTATGATTTAAAACCTTTTAAAAATTCACAAATAATTATTAAAAATATATTTAAACTTTTATATTTTTCCAGTAATAAGTACACTTATAGTTTTATTAAAAATACAAAGAAGCACCTAAGATGTCTTTCCCGTTGATTTTAAAAATCGCCAAACACAAGGTATTTTCAAAGTGCGTCAATAGTGACCTTTTCATTTATAACTTTCACGACTTTGTTTCGCAATTTCTATAACTTCCAAACTAAATCCATACTGCCTCATACACCAAAATATGCATAGAGAATAACCAAAATATATTATATCATAATATATTCACAAATAATCAGCCATAATAAGTTCAAACATAAGGGGATTCAAAGTGCACCTATAGTGACTATCGCTTTTCAAACCATTCTATATTCATTCCAAATTTAACACACAATCCAAACAACCATTTAAACGTCAAGTCAAGGCCATGCCACATGTTATAAAAGATAATATGAGTGATGTTTTGCAATATAAAGTTGTCATTTACTTTCAAAAGCAAATGGTCTAAAGTTTATAACTTTAATTAGTTAATGTCACTTTAACTCTATATTTAGACGCGCGCGCGCGCACACACACTACACACGCACACAAGATAGTGAGATAACTCGCCCATGTCCAAGCCAAACATAAGCCTAAGCACACCAAACTCAAGAACACCTCCTACCATGCTATAGATAATCTCACTACGAGCGTAACGGGGTAGACAGCGTCTGATTGGACATCGTATGTAAGAGATATGGATTAAATACTGGATCGAATAATTAAATAAGATAATTAATTAATTAATTACCATATTATTCTTAATCCCTATCTTCCCCAATTCTTCTATCTCCACCTGCACATATGTGTATGTCCATGAACCCACAAGCCATGCACTCCTATCACCCTCTCTCGACCTATGATCCACGAAATGCAGCAATGACACTTTCATCGAACTACACTTCACGTGCTCATCCCAACGGACATGAAGACAACAATCCTGAATCCCCTCCACAAATCGTGACTTTCACACCTCCCTTTTACAGTGCAATGTCGCATTTCAATCCAGTTGGTCGGAGCTCCAATCGATGGCTCGGAAAGGAGTACACCGCCAAGAGAAGTACAACCATCATCTTGCCCAACTTCCCCTCGATCATCGACAAACGACAAATTTTGTTATGGCAAGTACAAGTCAAGCTCGGCCAAGTTTTGTTGCACCTATCAAAAGCCACATAGATTTGTAGCTCTCCTCCCCACGATTATAACAGATCTGGCATTGACCTACATCGTCGCCCGAAGCTCCCGATTCAATTTAGTAAAGGTGACGACTATGTTTTGTGAAGGATGAGGAGATAAAGAAAGAAATAAAGAAAGAAAGTGAGGCCAACCAAATAAATATCTTCCTGAGTAATATATATATATATATCATTTAGTTTCTCAATCAAATTGCCATAGAATTTGAGCTTGTATGATCACACAACACATCGAATCACCACGAAACTCATCGGCATACATCACCTTGTTTTTCTAGTCCCGATGGTATAAATTTCATTGTTATCCAAGATAGCGCTTACTAATAAGAAAACTTGTTAACACCCCAAAGTAGAGTCAAAAGTGCAGGTATGCCGTTCTGAACCTTATTTGTTTAAGTATAAAAAGATAGGATCTTATTGCTTCCTTTGATTCACCTTTCGAATAAGTCTTTGTTGTATATACACTTCCTTATCCACCCTTTCGATCTAGTTGAAACACTTATATTTTTTTCTTCTTAAGTCTTTCAAACCAGCCTTATTGACTTATTAATTTGTTCGAAACTCCCAGCTGAAACAATGGTGGAAACCTATTGGTTGGCCCTAAAGTTGTTAGGTATTGACTAAATGATGGGTTTCGACTTCGTCGAAAGCTTACCTCTTTAATGGCTTCGGGTTTGGACTTTTATGTCTAGGGATATTGGTTGAGTTTGAGATTTCAACTTACTAAAAAGGTGAGATTTTGATGAGTAGTGGTTTAAAGCTATGAACCTTAGTGTATTGATAAAATGATAATTTTCGACTCACTCGAAAGGTATCCTTTCGATTAGGTCGACACAAGCAGAACACAGTCGAATTCAATAAAAATCTCAAAACAATTGCATAACCAAAAGCATAAAGATCTCATCTTCATTAAACTAATGATGTACAAACCGATCAACTTTCCCAGTCTGATTTCCAAATTAGGATTACAAATTTACAAATTTAAGAAAGTATAAGAAAAGAGTGAATGAATTCGAATCCCCAAAACAAGAACCCTAGGGTCTTATTTATAGGTGCGGGTTGGCACCTTTCGACTTAGAGCTTTCAACCTGATCGAAAGGTGGCTTTATAGACCTTTCGTTACCTTTAACAATTGCCCCCTAAACATTGCATTTGAATGGGTTTGAATGCCTCTGCCTTTGTCGAAAGGGGTGGATGCGCTTTTTCCCCTTGTATTGCTTTATTGTTGCTAGTGGGAAGTAGCATGAGCTTTCGACTTTGTTAGCAGGAATATCCTTGGGGTTTTGAAGGTATTGAAATACTCTGGGTTTGGACGACGAAGGTAGCTTTCAAAGACATGCTTGCGGATAGATGCGAAACCCCTCTTAGTTGCGAAAGGTTTCAACCAGTTTGAAAGGCTTTGTTATGCTTTCGAAGGGGTTGTTCCAACAAAATATTTTTCTTAGTAACCTGAATGAAGGCGAAACCTTTGGTTTCGAAAGGTTTGGTGTGCGTGTGTGTGGTTGTTACTAGTTGCCTTAGGTATTCCTCAACCCATTTGAAACACCTTCATGCATGCAGAAGCATCTCTTTCGAAAGGAAGTAACTGAAGAGCAAGGGTGCTTTCGACCCTTTCGAAAGCTTATAACACATCTGACCCCTGACTTTAGCATCCCATCGACATCTTTGAAAGGCCTCGTTGCTGCTATTATCACTTGTTCTTCCTTCTCTTCTATTCATCTTGGTTTCGATAAGGTTGAAGTGTGAATTGGTGGTAACGTCTGCCCCCCCTTGCGAAGGGATGCTCTTGACTTTTCAAGTCAACACTTTCGAAACCTATAACATTTCCCGCCTTTTCATATCCTTGCGCAAATCCTGATCGTTCATTTAAATTTGATCATATTGTTCCCCCTATGCTGACTTTTCTTATAAATCACGTTCCTTTCTTCTCCTCTTTCATTTATCTGCAATTATAAAAAAATTCCAGCAAGAATCAAAGCTTTTAAATTTCTTAAGTAATTCCTATTTCCAACAAACAATGACTCAAATCCAAAGTAAGTTTTCATTATTTCTGCTTTTCAAACTAACTTTCCATATTAAAGTTCGATTTCATCATTTGTCTGATTTGAATTCAAAATACCGTTCGAATCTCATAGAGATTATTTTAATTTTTTCGTTCATGAAAATGTCCTGCGATTTGTTTTTATGGCTTCTCTTGCTTCATTTCTTACTTCAATTGATTCTTTGAATTCATCCGAAAAGTAATTTTTTAATTAATTTTTTTTTTAAAGTTCTAAATTAAATTTTAAGGATTTTATGATTATTGATTGTAAATCCGCGCTTAAATTAACTTATTTTTTTTATGCTCTGGGTTAAAATTGAATTTGGGGAAGAAGGAGATTTCCAGTTGCTTCATAGAGATGTTTTTGTAGTATGAATCGAATTTTGGCGCTGCAATTTTAACTTTCTACCCATTCGAAAAGGGTTAAGGCGGAAACTTTTTTTGCTTCTTCAACCGCTGTCGATGGGGTCGAAAGGTAGTCCAGTGCCTCTCTTAATTGATCTCGTCGAAAGGTTGAGGTTATTAACATGAATTGGACTTCTTCGAAAGCATAGTTATACTTTAGTGTATTCTGATACCTTTCGAAGGAGTTGCCTAATGTATCTTACTAAATAATTATCTAGTACATACTTTCGAAAGCATAATCTTTATTTTATAGGTTTTAGAAACCTTTCCTACATGCTTACTCCCAATTTATTTTAGGGGATGTGTGGAGTTAGAAATTCATCATTCATTTTTTATAAATTGGGTTGAGAATAACATACTTTGTTTAAGTTGTAAATCAAATCAAACGTTTCGACTCAGTCCAAACCTATTGTTTCGACTCAAATTTATTTGTTGATATGCTTTTGAAACCATATACCCCTTTCGACTTCTTGACACCGTTTGTAACTAATTGGGATTCGATCATCATTATATACCAATATTGTCGAAATGTCCCAAGGCCTTTCCATTTTTATTAATATAATTCAAACTTTAACCTTTCAACTTGATTGGCATTTAGGGTTTCGACAGCATCCATGTTCTTTTTGTTAATCAAAGTTCAGGGGATTCGACAGTGTCGAAAGGTCTATTTGTCTTGTTTATTGAATGTTGTTAGTGTACATTTATATTTAAATTGGTTGTATAGGATTCACTTACTTCTTTTAATAGAAAGTTTTCATTGAGCTTTCGACATTGTTGAAGTGTGTTTGTTGGACGCCTTCTTCTATCCTCCCTTTCGACTCTGTCAAAAGCTCAATTAATTTTATTTTTCTAAACTAACTCTAACATTTTTTCAAGGATATGAAATTTCATGTACTGGTTGATGTTCGAATTGTTGTAATAAGGTTTTGATGTCCTTGAAAAAATGTTGATTTTATAACAAATCATAACTTCTAACTGAAATGATTTCACCTGACAGGATCATGGACATGAAAAAGACTTCCCAAAAACCAGAAAAAGATACAATACCGGTGGCGGAATCTTCTCCTAAGAAGACTGAAGCAACTTCTATGCATTCCTTGATATATACTCAATATGAGGTAGACGCAATTCTTAGTGACTTCGGTATCACTAGGGTGGAAGCTATTCCCCTAAGTGTTAACAAGAAAACTTGTCAACACCCTAAAGTAGAGTTAGGAAAAAGGTTAGTCTTTTGAAGTCTCTCTTGGTTAAGTAGGAGAAGTTTTAATGTTAATACTTCCTTTGATTCACCCTTTTCGAATAGGTTTTTGTTGTGAAAACTTTCCCTTATTGACATTTCGATCCAGTTGAAACACTTATATTACCTTCTTTCTGGTCTTTCGAGCCTATTGAAGTAGTTTGATTATGCCTTCGAAACCTTCCTTTCGAATAGGTTGCATAACACTAAAGGATGGATCTAAGGATTCAAGGGTAAGGTTTGTCTAGATGGGTTTTGACCTTGTCGAAAGCTAGATTTTTAAGTGGCTTGGGTTTGACTCTAATATCCAAGGTAAAACCAGTTAGGTTTAAAGTTTTGACTCACTAAAAGGTGAGTATTTGGTGAATGTTGGTCTGGATTTAAGTGCTTGGATTATTTGGAAAAGCTGGGGTTTCGATCCACTCGGAGGGTACATTTCGATGAGGTCGACACATGTAAAACACAGTTTTATCCAACAAAAGCCTTCAAATAGCTGTATACTCCAAGATATTGTAACCTTTCCTTTATAAATCCAACAAAGTCTATACAAATCATTTTCCCCCAATTTGATTTACAAATTAGGGTTACAAACTTTTAAGGTTAAGAAAATACAAGTATAGAGTGAATGAATTCGGATTCCTTAAACCAAACCCCTTGGGTCTTATTTATAGATCCGGGTTGACACCTTTCGACCTAGTGCATTTGACCTGGTCAAAAGATGGTTTTAGATACCTTCCGACTCCTTTGACACATGCGGATCCCTCTGCAATGCTTTCGAAAGGGCTTGAACGCTTCCGTCTTCGTCGAAAGGGATGGTTGCACCTTTTCTCTTTTTGTTGCTTTGTTATCATAAGAAGCAAAGGAATGTGCTTTCGACTCTGTCGATTGGTATTTTCCTATGGTTTCGAAGTTGTTGAAGTGTTGATGGTTCCGACGCGGTAGGTAACTTCTGAATGCATGCTTGCGAATTGATGCAGAACCTTCCCTGGATATTAAAGGCTTCTACTGGTTCGAAAGGCTTGATTCTGCTTTTTAAAGGGTTGTTTTGATTAATGCATCTTTTTAACTTGTTTGAATGAAGGCGAAACCTTTGGTTTCGAAAGGTTTGGCATGCATAAGAAGGGTTGTTATCCATTGTCTTCGAAATGTGTTTCTTCAACTCATTCGAAAAGCCTTTATGCAAGCGGAAGCAACTGCTTCGAAAGGGAACCACTGAAGCGGAAGGGTGCTTTTGACCCTTTCGACCCCTATGAAAGGTTGTAATACTTTTGGCCTTTGGCTGTTGCATCTCTTCAACTCCTTTGAAAGGTCTTTCTAGAACTATTATCTTTTATTCTTCTTTGTCTTCTACTCATTCTGGTTTCGACAAGGTCGAAAGAGAATTTTGTAGTAACATTTGCCCCCCTTTCGCGAAGGGATGCCCTTGACTTTCCAAGTCAATCATTTAGAAACTCTCAATGTTTCCCGTCTTTTCACATTCTAGAGTAAATCTTAGCCGTTCATTTAAATTTGATCGAGTGGTTTGCCGTCTTTACTGACTTTTCTTATAAACCACGTTCTCTTCTTCTTCTCTTTCATTCATCTGTAATTAAAAAAAACTTCGAGCAGACATTAAAGTTCTTAAACCCTTAAATAATCTTCATCTCCAACAAACAAAAATTCAGATCTAAAATAAGTTTCTATTATCTTGCTTTTTGAATTTTTCATTTCACAGTGAATTTCGATTTCTCAAACCTTTACATTTCGGATTTGAACCACTGTTCTGATTCATTTGAAATCGTTTAAGGTTTTATCTTCCTAAAAGAATTCTATAATTTACTTTCATATCTCAATTCGATTTGTTTTTCTATTAATTTTAATTTTAAAACTATATGATTCAGATTTTATTGTTGTTATTCTTTTTAAAGGACTCGAATTTTTATGTCAAAGATTTTGCAATTATAAATGGTAAATTCGCATTTGAATCCATTTGGTTATTGACCTTTTGAATTTCTGGGTTGAAATCAGATTTGGAGAAGAAGGAAATTTCTGTTTACTTCATAGAGAAGTGTTGAGCTGTAAGAATCAAAATTTTGCGCTATAATTTTACCTTTCTACTCCTTCGAAAGGGATTAAGGTGGCAACTTTTGTTTTGCTTTCTTAGCCTCTTTCGATGGGGTCGAAAGGTAACCTAGCGCTTCATTTAAATGACCTCATCGAAAGGTTGTATAGTATAGTTAGTATGAAATCGACCTTTTCGAAAGCAGCTTTGTATTTTAGCGCATTCAGATACCTTTCGAAGAAGTCGACTATTGTGCCTTACTAGATAATTACCCAATACATTATTTCGAAAGCATAAACTTTGTCTTATAGGTTTCGCAACCTTTTGTTCATACCTACCTCCAATTTGTTTAAGTTATAGATACTTACATTTTTAAACTGAATTGAAGAAAGGATACTTTGTATCAGTTGTTTTTTACTTAGTCGAAATGTTTCGACTTAGTCGAAACATGTTGTATTGATTAAAATTTAGTTGTTGGTATGCTTTCGAAAACATGCACCCTTTTCGACTCTTTCAGTACGTTTTGTACCTAATTATGATTCGATCGTTATCTTTTACCAATGTCGTCGAAACGTCCTAAGTCCCTTTTTTATCAGTATGATTCAAACTTAAAACCTTTTGACTTAATTGACATATAGGGTTTCGACAGCATTCACATTCCCTTAGAGAAACTAAGTCCATGGGTTTCGACATTGTCGAAAGATTCTTTTTCATTGTTTATTGAACATTAGTAGCATATACTTTGTTCAAATTTTTTATGTAGGTTTTAACTACTCCCCTTTAAATAACAAAGCTTCTATTGAGCCGTCGAAATTGTTGAAAAATGTTTGCTGGACGTTTACTTTCGACCTTCCTTTCGACCTGTCGAAAGTTCAGTAAATTTCATGCTTGGGCTTTCGACATTGTTGAAGGGTGTTTGTTAGGAGTCAACTTATATTTTCCCTTTCGACTAGCATACTATAATTTCTAACTAAAATGGTTTCACCTGGCAGAATCATGAGTACACCCAAGAAGATTGAAGCTACCTCCAAACATTCCTTAATATCCATCCAGGATGAGGTGGTTGCGATTCTCAATGACTTTGGAATTACTGGGGTGGAAGCCATTCCCCTACTGATAATAACACCATCCACAACCCTCCTGAAGGGTACTTTGCCTACACAACAATCCATATTTGGAACGTACGATTCCTTCCCTTCCTGGACTTCTTATCCATGTTTTTGGCCAATTTAAGGATTGCTCTTATTCAGCTTTCACCTAATGTTTATACATATCTCCTTTCTTTGGAACTTATGGCATTGGAATATGGAATTCCTTCGCTCAATCCTGAATTCTTGAATTATCTAGTTCAGTTGGTTAAGCTGAGCAACTTGATTAACCAAATCTTCAGAGGCAATCCCCGTAAAAATCCAATATTAGAGGGAGTGGATAAATTCTGGGATTAGAAAACATGGTTCTTTTTTGTTAAGTGCTTTCCCAACATTAGCAGGGTTTTCTCTTCCCCGCGTAAGTTGATCCCAGAATTTATTTTTCTATTTAGTTACTTTCCTTTGCTAATTCATGATTCTTTGTTAGGTGCTTTTGCCAAAGAGCTAAATGAAGAAGACAAGAGAACTATGAAGTTGCTGATTGATGCTTCTAGTAGGATTGGGAACATGCTAACTCTGTTGAACCCCTCCAACTTACAAAAACATTCTCTCCTGCCAACTGGTCAGAGGGTACTTGGCCAACCTCCTCTTGTCCAGCATACATCTCGAAGCAAGTGCTTCCTCTCTTTGGAAGACCCGCATAACTTCTCCCCGATGTCACCAATCTGTCCCGATCACTCTGGTAGGTTTAAATGATGCACTTGTAGATTATTGCTGCATTACTTTTCAAATCACTCCATTGACTCATAACATGTTTGAATTTTCTACAGCTGGCCCCCAAGTTGAACAGTCTTTTAGTGATCTGGCTCTTCCTTCTTCAACTTCTCGTGCACCATCTTTTCCCAAGCCAATGCCAGGTCAAAGATGGCCGGCAAAAGAAAATTGGGTAAAATGACTATGGTGGAACCATCCCCAAAGAAAGCCAAAATTGTAGAAGTTCCTGATTCTCCATCAATGGAAGAAGGGGAGTTTGTAGACACTAATAAATCCTTGGAGAGTCCTATTATCGAAGCCCCTCTTGATCCATCTAAGAAGACTCCTTCAAAAATTGATACACTCTCTCGCATTATCGTCTCCAGCTCTCCAAGTGTGATCGAGCAGATGCAAAAAAATTTGGGGACTTCGACCCCTTCTCAAGAGAAGAATCCTCCTGGACCTTCATCTCCAATGCCTTGAGCGACTTTGAAAAGATGGTCCAATCGATCTTAAACTCTTCATCTTTTGCTTCAATTTTGTCGCCTTCCTTTGTTCCTAATCGGTCATTGTCGCTCTCTAATTGAACAACAATTTCTGGTAGGCTTCTTATCACTTAACCTTATTATTATTGCCTTTCCTAAAGTTTTGACTTATGTTGTACTTTTCCTTTCATATTTCCAAGAGCTGGTTCTTCTTGCATGAAAATGCATCAAAATCCTCCGCCGAATCATCTAAGCTTCGAGAAGAAATTTATAACATAAACAATCAAGTGTCCTCCTTATCCGCAAAGAAAAATAAGGCTGTGATTGAATTGGAGCGATTGAGGGCTTCTCACACCCAATTAGAATCTATTATTTCAGTGGACAGGAAAGCTCGTCAACTCCTCGCTGATGAAAATTTAACATTGAAAATGACTCTAAAAGAGTCCGAGGAGGAAAAGACTAGAATAGCGGCCAAACAATTTTCGTTAAAGGAAAAGCTAAATAAAATTAAAGATTCTTTAAAGTTGGCCATCAACACCATTTCTGATGCTAAGCGGCGTGTGTCTCAATTTCTCGACACTTCTCTTGAGGATATCATCATGAATTCTTTTGAATATGATATGATGCTCGCTTATGCTGACAACGTCGATAAGTGCCTGAATTGAGCTTCCCTTCACTTGAACCTGCTCTTATCAATAGGGTCATGGAAAAAATCAAAAAGATGGAGTAGGTGGTTGAAGTCGAGGAGAGATAGGAGATCGAAGCCTCCAAAATTATATCCTTTGAAGTCCATTCCTTCGAAATAGAATCTGACTCACAAGAGGAAGGTGACAAAGATAAAGTTGCCGAAGGAGAGGGCAGCAAAGATGATGATGATAATGATGGTGATGATGAAAATGATGATGACAATGTTGATGGGGCCAAGAATCAAGTGTCAATAGGAGTGGCCACGCTGATGCACCTGAGAATGATGGAGATGATAGCACAAGAGCTTCTGAAAAAGTCAATCCCGATCCATCTTCTCATAAAGCTAGCCCACCTGAACCACTTGCGCCTCCAAACCCTCAAATGGAGCCCACTTATATTAATGTTGAAGAATCAAGAGAGAAAGAGCAGGCTTATCAAGCGTCAATCCCATTTCTTAGGTATGGGATTCTTTATTTAAATAGCTTTCACTTCAAAGATAGTAATAGTTTTACATCCTTTATTTTAGATAAGGAGGAAACCCATTCACCCCTATAAAACCAAGCTTGAAAGAAAACAAGCGGAAATAAATAGTTTGTATAGGGAGTTAGATAAACTGCTGGAAGAATACAACATTCCTTCGGATAAATATCATAGGCTTAACAGGAGTGCAGCAGTATTAGCATCTTTCAAACATCAAGAAGCTGCACCACGATTGAGAAGGGCACGCATCTGATATGATGGTCTTTTGAAAGAGAATCAGGAGTTGATCACACTCTTCTGGATGTTGATTGAGGAGAGAAACATTTTGGTAGATTTCTTATACAAAGCCTATTGTAGACACCCAACCGTTGATTTCTCATACTTAGGTGATTTTAGTGGGGGTCTACTTAGGCGGTTACACAAAAACTACTTGGACGAATTTGGATCTGACCCGCATCTTGAGCATGTTAGAACTAGCCACGAGTCAGACCCAAAAAAATTTCTTCTAAAAAACTCAAATATTATAAGGACAGATTTATTTCAGAATTATTTACAAAGTCGATTTTGTATGAACCGAATGAATAGTCGTAAATATGTATTACTATTGATTTGTGAATTTTTGTTTTAGTTTTTTCTTTTGTAACTAGCTGCATTTTATTATGGAATTATAGAGTGAATGTACCTCAGGAAATTTCATCTGTAGAGATTATCTAAGCCAGTATGTTAGATTAAGAAAAGATTATCTCGAAAATGCATCAATTTTGAAATCTTCAAAACTCGCCAGATATAGAGATTTGCAAAAACTTTATATGGAACATCCTCGTCTCCGCTTCGATTTTCTTAGTGGAGAAAAAGAAAAGCTACTTAAGGAAATTCAGACATATCATACCAAACTAATATGTGATCGTGATAGTCCTCTTGCCAAGGAATGGGACTATAGAAAATATCCTTCGGTTATTACTCCGGAAGAACTTAACGTTCCTTTTGACTCCACAGTTATTCTTTCTACTAATTAATTGAGTAAAGTTAGAAATGCAGTTTCCCATCTTTAGATGTAAACCAAGTGTCTAATTGTACTTTTCAGTTTCATTGTTACTTGAGTTGTAATCTTTTATTGCTGTAATAAAGAGATTGATATTCTAATCTTGACTTCATTCTATTTCCTTTTTTGTTTAAATTGGAGTTACAATTATCCACAACGCCTCTCTCGTTAGATTCGGCATCTCGCTTTATCAATATTAAAGATAGGTTGTTAGCGGATTTTGAGAAGAAAAATTTTCTTGACAATATATTATCTGCTCGTTTCCAAGGTAACATGGAAGCATTAAAATGGCAAAGAAGATTTTTGCTTCAGGAAACAATTATCAGAATTCTCAACGATCAGATTACCAATTTAAAAGCTGATGTTAAGAGGAAAAATGAAGCGATTTCCATGTTGAAGCGTCAAGTTAAGTCAAGTCCTTCAATTGACTTTGATCATAAAATGTCAGAACTCTTCCAATAAATAAGCGATTTGGAGATGAAATTAAAGGATAATCTTTAGAATTCATTATGGGGAATAATATCTTAAGCATTGATTTACCAGTTTCTCCTGCTATTTCATTTATTGCAAAATCTACGAGGTCTACTTCCCTTGCTGCCCAGAAGTTCCCCACTATGACTAATCCTCCTCATAGCTTAGAGGAGAAGGTAGTGGGAGAGTGGTGCAAGAAAGTCTAATTTGAAATAATGAAGTATTTTGATGTACAACAAAAAGTAAGATACTCGCAATGCATAAACGAATATGCAGCTAGGATTTAAAAGCTTGAGTGCGACAAGTATCTCCTCTTGAAGCGCATCATTGATTTGGAAAGGGAGAATAAAACCCTTAAAGGTGCGAACAAAGTCTTTAACCATGCTTTGAAGATCAACATCGAGGCTATTGATGATGAAGACAAGATGAGAAAGATGGAGAAGAAACTTAAAGAAGTTCTTCGCATTGCTATTCATCACATTTTAGATCCTTTAATAGCTGAGAATCTGAATAAAGCTATCCAAGACTTATAAACAATTTATATTAATGAAGTGTATAAATTTGTTCTTGTATACTTGTAAAAAATTTCAGAAATTATGTAAATTGTGAAAATTTTGTAAATATCACTTGGTTCGTGATCTTTTCTTGTAATGTTGTTTTTGAAACATCTGTTTGATAGCTTGTGCCATAATTTCTGTATTTAATGGATCTTTCAATCCTTTTTACTATTTTGCTTTCCCTAAAAAGCACGAAGCATACAGTATTTCTTATCGTTAGCTTGAAATTTGTATAAAAATTTATTTATATCATTTGTGGAGATTAATAAACCATTATGTCAATATATGAAAATAAGTGAAAAGTAATCGCTTTTGATGAAATGTTTTGAAATCCATATTTGGTAATGATAAGAGATAACCAAGAATTCAACTTTAAACATATTGCTGGAATATCTGAAGCCTGATAGTGTTACTCCAAAAATCAACCTCTCGTCTTAGTCGAAACCATCTTGAGCAGAAATCAAAGAAGGACATGAGAAGAAGGTTCTAGCTAAACCTTTCAAAGGATTTGAAGGGATGCTATTGTCAAAGTCTGAAAGTTTCGAAACCTTTCGAAGGTGTCGGAAGGTCTCTACAACAAGGATCTAGTGAGTTCATACCTTTCGAAGGAGGCAATGGAGTCGAAAGTACTGTTGCGCCTTTATTAGCCACCTTTCAACTGGTTCTTTTCATATCCATGATGACCTTTGGATTGAGTCAAAGTAGCACCTTTCGAAGACAATGAGAACAACTATTTGCATATGCGCCAAACCTTTCGACACCAAAGGTTTCGCCTTTATTTAAACCATGTGAAAGCAAGCATTATCCTGAACAACCCCTTCGAGAGCTATGGTATGCCTTTCGAATCGGTCGAAGCCAATGTGATCCAGGAGGGTTCCACATCAAATCAAAAACAAAAGCTCAGACGTAACCAACATCGTCGAAACCATTAAATAATGCCTATCGATAGAGTCGGGAGCACTTACAAGGCAACACAAACAAGAGAGGTGCAACCCTTCCTTTCGACAAAGACGGAGCATACTTGAGTCATTCGGCGGCCACCATTCGACCAAGTCGAAAGCGTCAAGGTCGAAAGGTGCTGACCCGCATCTATAAATAAGACCCAAAGGGTCACGTTTTGTGGATCCGGTTCTTCTCATTCCAAACTTGTATCTTCTTAATCAAAAGTGTTGTAACCCTAATTACTAAACTGATTTGGGGATTTGAAGTAATAAAACCATATTTTGGCTTACGAAAGGGAAGTCTCAAATATTACAAATTACTTTACTATTTTTAAGGATATTGTCAGGTTTACTCTTGTATTTCAGGTTTCGTCAACTCGAAAGGATCCTGCCGACATATTCGAAACCTCATATATTCAAGCAACCTTAATTACATACTTTAAGTTTCCTTCCTCGGAGTTTCTGCTCTCGACAAGATCGAGACCAAACCTTTATCCATCAGAACCTTTGATTAACTCGAAGTACCAGAAGGTTTAGCTTTCGACAAGGATGAAACCTTGTTCCAAGTCATTTCTACTTGAAATACCTGATCTAAACCAAAAGCATTTACGCCAATTACTTTCGACAAGGTTGAAACCCGAACCATAATTCCTGATTCAAGTTTTAGATCCTAAGCAATCTTGCTTCCAATAGGGTTGAAACCTCCGACTCCGACTCTTAGATAAAATCCTAGCCATATAAAAACTAAGGTTCCGATAAGGTCAAAACCAATAAAGGAAAAACTACTTAGAGTATCCCAATCGATTCGAAAGGCGAGCTTTTGAAGGAAACATCAATCCATCACAACAAAATCGAAAGGTTTACAAAGGGAGAAGCCGACCCTTTCGACTGAGTCGAAAGGTCAGTACAAACAACTTCAAGCATCAACAATCAACTCGAAAGGAAATTCAAGGGAGATAGACCTCTCCCACTTCTTCTCAACTACTCAAGAAATAAACCTAATTCTACAGCTCAACTCGGGGTGTTCACAAGTTTTCTTGTTAACACATGGTAGAAAGCCATTGTCTTAACCAAGGATATAAATGTTTTTAGAAAGTCATCCTCTAGAGATAGCTAACAGAAAGTTAATAGTAACCATGTAATATAAGTTCAGAGATCATTGCCTGAACACTTGTGGTAGAAATCCAATGACCCAGATTCAGGCATAATAAATGAAATTCAAAAGTTAGGGGGTTTGGAACCCAGATTAGGGTATTAGCGGATAATAACCAGAAATCCATGGTAATCTTCTTAATAGAAGTTTTGGGCCCAGATTCGGGTATTAATGAGTGAAGTTAAGTAATAGTCTCGAAACCCAGATTCGGGTGAAGTTATGTAATAGTCTCAAAACCTAGTTTTAGGTATTAGTGATGGATAATCAAAAATCCATAATAATTATTTTCATAATAGAACTCTCAAGCCAAGATTAGGGCATTAATAAATGAAATCCGGTAATAGTTTCAAAACCCAGATTCGGGTGTTATAAGATCATAAATTATTTGTAAAGTCCCAAAACCCAAATTCAGATATTCAAAGATGAAGTCCAGAAATGAGAGACCCAAAACCTAGATTTGGGTATTAATAGGCGGAGTTCTGTTCTGCTCCTTAGATTATGTCTTCTTTGACATGTGTAAACCCTTTAGGCCTTGTATGTAGTTGCGGTTTGATTAGCTGCTTCTCGAGCTTGGACGTCTTAGTCCATCACTTGATATGCCGCTTCTCGGGCTTGGACGTCTTAGTCCATTGTTGATACGCTGCTTCTCGGGCTTAGATGTCTTAGTCCATTGTTGATATGCCACTTCTTGGGCTTGGAAGTCTTAGTCCATTGTTGATATGCCGCTTCTTGGGCTTGGATGTCTTAGTCCATTGTTGATATGCCGCTTCTTGGGCTTGGACGTCTTAATCCATTGTTGTGTAGTGCGCTTGGTCATCTTATTCTCGAGCTGGAACCAAGGACTTACCTAACCTCCCTCTAGGAGGCGCCTTGACCTGGCCATAGCGTGATGCAGCCAAAGGCTTTTCGATGCTTTAACCTGGCCATAGCGTGGCACAGATAAAGACTTATACTCCTCTCTTCAGGAGGTGCCTTGCCCTGGCCATAGCGTGGCACAGATAAGGGCTTGTCGATGCTTTAACCTGGCCATAGCATGGCATGATAAAGGCTTACACTCCTCCCTCCAGGAGGTGCTCTGCCTTGGCTATAGCGTGGCGTGGATAGAGGTTTGTCGATGCTTTAACCTGGCCATAGCATGGCATGGATAAAGGCTTACACTCCTCCCTCTAAGAGGTGCTCTGCCCTGGCCAACTCGGCGCGGACAAAGGCTTTGACCGTTTAAGCTTATATCTAATTGAAAGGAGCATTTCACTCCCAACTATGTAGATTTTTCTTAGTAAAGTTGTTTTTTATTGACTTCTTTCACGATCTCTTTACAAACTCATTGATTTTGCCTTGACGGAAAAAGTTGATTATCATCCCTTCCAGGGCTCTGCAGTGGTTAGTTTCATGACCATTCATCATATGGTAATGGCCGTAGGATCCTCCAAGATTCCTTTCGTATTTTGGTTTCTTCTTTTGTGATGGCCAATAGTTGAGCTCATCTTTGGCTTGCAAGTAGATATCTCAATAGATGTTGTTAAGTTGCATTCTTTTGGAAGTCTTGACTTGAAGTTTGTTTCTCAAAGATGATTTCTAGATCTTTTATTACTTGGCTCTAGAGTTACACCTATGTCAACTGGTTTTCTCTTTAAAACTCTTTGTAGTTCCGGTGTAGGTAGTGTTCCACTTGTTACTTGATCCCATTTGTGTGCAAAGGTGATGCAATCAGCCATTATTCCTTCTTCAAAGATTGTGCTTTTGGTATAATGTTGAATTGTTTTCCTCATTTGATCAAACAAGTTGTCACTCCCATTTTCCTTTTCTCCTAAGGCAAAGATTGGGGTGGGACCAATATGAAAAGGTTTTAGACTCCATTTAAGTGGATCATAGGCTTCGACTTTCTTTTTCCTTATGATCCTTAAAGCCTTCATTCTTAACAGTTGTTCTTCTTGTAGATTCCTATCATTAGTTGTCTCATAGGAGAATCCAATTAGATGTGGCTCCGAGGAACCATGCTCGGATCTTTTTATTTTTCCAATCATGATGAAGTAAAGTCTAAAATGGGTAAACTTGAAATAGAATTGGGTTAAAAGAAAATGGTGTTGAATGTTTAACAAGACTGAAGGTTCGAGCCCTCCTTCTAATGCCAAAATGTTAACAAGAAAACTTGCCAACGCCCCAAATAGAGTTAGGAAAAAGGTTCGTCTTTTTAAGTCTCTCTTGGTTAAGTAGGAGAAGTTTTAATGTTAATACTTCCTTTGATTCACCCTTTTTGAATAGATTTTATTGTGCAAACTTTCTCTTATTGACTTTTCGACCCAGTCAAAACACTTATATTCCTTTCTTTCTAGTCATTCGAGCCTATTGAAGTAGTATGATTATGCCTTTGAAACCTTCCTTTCGAATAGGTTGCGGACCACTAAAGGATGGATCTAAGGATTCAAGGGTAAGGTTTGTTGGGATGGGTTTCGACCTCGTCGAAAGATGGATTTTTAAGTGGCTTGGGTTTGACTCTAAAATCTAAGGTAAAACCAGTTAGGTTTAAGCTTTCGACTCACTAATAGGTTAGTATTTGGTGAATGTTGGTTTGGAGTTAAGTGCTTGGATTATTTGGAAAAGCAGGGGTTTCGATCCACTCGGAGGGTAACTTTCGATGAGGTCGATACCTGTAAAACACAGTTTTATCCAACAAAAGCCTTCAAACAGCTGTATACTCCAAGATATTGTAACCTTTCCTATATAAATCCAACAAAGTCTATACAAATCAATTTACCCCAATTTGATTTACACTTTAGGGTTTACAAACTTGTAAGGTTAAGAAAATACAAGTATAGAGTGAATGAATTAGGATCCCTTAAACCAGACCCCTTAGGTCTTATTTATAGATGCGGGTTGGCACCATTTGACCCAGTGCTTTCGACATGGTCGAAAGGTGGTTTCAGATACCTTCCGACTCCTTTAACACTTGCACATCCCTCTGTAATGCTTTCGAAAGGGCTTGAATGCTTCCATCTTCTTTGAAAGGGATGGTTGCGCCTTTTCTCTTTTTGTTGCTTTGTTGTCATAAGAAGCAAAGGTATGAACTTTCTACTCTATTGATAAGTAGTTTCCTATGGTTTCGAAGTTGTTGAAGTGTTGATGGTTCCGACGCGGTAGGTAGCTTCCGAATGTATACTTGCAAATTGATGCCAAATATTCCCTGGATATTAAAGGCTTCAACCGATTCATAAGGCTTGATTCTGCTTTTGAATGGGTTGTTCTGATTAATGCATCTTTCTGAGTTGTTTGAATGAAGGCGAAACCTTTGGTTTCAAAAGGTTTGGCGCGCATACGAAGGGTTGTTATCCATTGTCTTCGAAAGATGTTTCTTCAACTCATTTGAAAGGCCATTATCCATGCGGAAGCACCTGCTTCGAAAGGGAACCACTGAATTGGAAGTGTGCTTTTGACCCTTTCGACCCCTTCGAAAGGTTGTAATACTTTCGGCCTTTGGCTATAGCATCCCTTCGACTCCTTTGAAAGGTCTTGCTGGAACTATTATCTGTTATTCTTCTTTGTCTTCTACTCATTCAGGATTCAACAAGGTCGAAAGGGAATTTGGTAGTAACACCAAGTGATAACGATACTATCCAATGCCCACTTGAAGGTTATTTTGCCTACACTGCTATCCACATTTGTCACGATGGTTTCTTGCCTTTTCCGGACTTCTTGGCCAAGCTCCCGACCCACTTGGGCATTGCTCCCATTCAACTATCACCAAACGTATATACCTATCTTCTATCTTTGGAACTCATGGCACTAGAGTCTAGAATTCCATCACTTAATGCTGAAGTTTTGAACTATCTTGTTCGATTGGTTAAACTCAAAAACCTGAATAACCAAATCTTTAGTGCCAATCCCCACAAAAACTTAATATCCGAGGGGGTAAACAAACTCGGAAATTGGGACACACATTTCTTCTTCGTTAAATGCTTTTCCAGCACCAGTGGGGTTTTCTCTTCACCTTATAAGTTAATCACGGTCTTTATTTTTCCATTTAGTTACTTTTCTTTGCTAATCTATGCTTCCTTGTCAGGTGATTTTGTCAAAGAGCTGAATGAAAAGATAAGAAAGCTATAAAGTCGCTGATTGCCGCTTCAAGTAGGATTGGGAATAATTTAACTCTGTTGAATCCTTTAAATCTACAAAAGCATTCCCTTCTACCAGCAGGTCAGAGGGTACTTGGACAACCTCCTTTAGTTCAACATACATCTCAGAGCAGACGCTTCCTTTCTTTGGGTGATCCAGAGAATTTCTCCCCGATGTCACCAATTTGTCTCGATTGCTCTGGTAGGTTTAAACATAGTACTTTTAGTTTGTTGTTGTGTTGCTTTTCTAAATTACTTCTCTGACTTGTAATTTTTTGAATCATCAGCAGTTGCTTTTCAAGTTGAACCAAGTATAAGTGATCCGGCTCTCCCCACTTCTACAACTCGTGCGTCATCCTTGTCTCAGGCCATTGCTAGGTCAAAGATGGCTGCCAAAAGAAAATTGGGTAAAATGACTGTGGCGGGACCATCCCCTAAGAAAGTCAAGATCGTTGAAGTTCTCGATTCTCTGCCACGAGAAGAGGGGGAGTCTGTTGATATTGACAAAACTCTGGAGAGTCTAACTATTAAAGCGCCTCTTGATCAACCCAAGAAAACTCCTACAAAGGTCGATATCCTATCGCGCATTGTCATCTCCTGCTCTCCTTGTGTGATTGATCAAATGCAAAAAGACGCGAGGACTTCAACCCCTTCTTAGGAGTTCCACTCTTCTAGATCCACATCTCCTATGCCTCTGAGTGATTTTGAAAAGATGGTTCAGTCTATTTTGAGTTCTCCATCCTTTACTTCTATCCATCCACCTTCGTCCGTTTCTGATCCAATGGATCATTATCGTTCTCTAGTTAAACAACAACTCCTGGTATGCTTTATATCACTTAACCTTATTGTCATTGTTTCTCTCTAAGTTTTTTAACTTATGTTATACGTTTTCCTTTTTTGATTCCAAAAGCTAGCTTCATTGCAAGAAAACACATTAAAATCCTCCGCTTAATCATCTAAGCTTCGAGAAGAAATTTCAAACTTAAACAGTCAAGTTTCCTTTCTATTCGCAGATAAAAATAAAGCTATGATGGAATTAGAGTGATTGAGAGCTTCTCTTGCTCGATCAGAATCTGTTATTTCTGAGGAGAGGAAAGCTCATCAACTCCTTTTTGATGAAAATTTTGCCTTGAAAATGGCCTTGAAAGAATCTGAGGACGAAAAAGCTCAAATGGCAGGAAAACGATCTTCTCTAGTGCAAAAGCTAAAGAAAAATAAAGATTCTCTAAAGTTGGCTATCAATGTTATTTCTGATGCAAAACAACGGTTGTCTCAATTCATTGATACTTCTCTTGAGGACATCATTGTTAATTCTTTTGAAGACGCCACGATTCTTGCCTACGCCGACAATATAGAGAAATGCCTAAACTTGAGCTTTCCTTCACTTGACCCTGCTCTTGTCAACAGAGTTATGGACAAAATTAAAAGAATGGAGCAAGGGGGTTGAAGTTTCTGAAAGAGAGGAGATCGATGCCTCTAAAATTCTATCATTCGAAGTCTTTTCCTTCAAAGTAGACTCCGACTCTGAAGATGAAGGTGACAAAGATGAAGTCGCCGAGGAAGAGGACGGTAATGATGATGATGATCATGATAATGATGATTGTAACAACTCGAATTCCAGTGGGTCCTGATTTTTCTCAAAAATGCTAAAACCCAAGCCCACTGAAGTCCGAATTGGGTATTTGGTATCCTGCAAACGGGCAAAGATAAATATATCAGAGCACAATTAATTATCTCATAGCGGAATTGATTAAAGTACAATAGTAAATAAATACTCACCCAAACAATAATACTTCCCAAGCAAGTGTCATATAGCTAAGAAGTCTCTGCCATCTACCTAACCTGTAGGATTTTATGAGGAGGGGGTCAGAACAAAAGTTCTAGTGAATGGATAAATTATATACTTCTAGGCTTAATTCTGCATATATCATTTTATTTCCATTTACTCTTATATTAGGTTCATTAGGTTACAATATTCTCACTTCTACTCGTGAATCGTGCCCATCTACTCCATAGTAGATTAAAACCTAATAACTAATATATACATATATGTAGCTATATGCCCAATGACCATATTGCTCCTAGGTACCACCCATGGTACCATCCGTATCCTCCTCGAAAAGGGCTTCATCGCCTTGCTTCGAGAGCATTCCGTAACTACATCTGTAAAGGACTGCTTCGTAAGGCCTAAAATATAGACGTTCCATCGTCTTGATCCATAGCTATATCTGTAAAGGACTGCTTCGTAAGGCCTACAATACAGCTACTCCATCGTTTTGCTCTATGAGCATTTCGTAGCTACATCTGTAAAGGACTGCTTCATAAGGCCTACAATACAGACACTCCACTACTTACTATGAAAACGTAAATCGCATCCGCACTAGTCTATACCAGTGCTCGGACATCTACAATATACCACCCAGTGCATACATTAAGGACTACGTAATCGTTCAGTCTACTATCTGAATCCTGCCAACAAAGTCTACCTTGTACGGAACTCAGTCGGGGATTTTCTATATCTGTAAAGGACTGCTTCGTTAGGCCTACAATACAGATATTCTAGTTGGTCTGTCCCTTTCTCATCGTGGCTATGGCCTCATGCAGCCACCCCTCAACTAATTGAAAGACTTCTAAAGAGTTAAGTGGTCGTGCCCTACTACAAACAATCTAACATCCAATTGGCGGTACCCCCATCCAATGTCTCGATAGTGAAAGAATCATTGGCCCGTTGGTTTAACTCTAGTCTTTCCCGAAATCATTCTTGGACTTGATGCTGGCCGATATCCGCATGCGACTATCCTTAAACTTACTTGCAAGTACTAGACATACGAATACCCTACTCCGAACACCAAGCCCTTCTAACTGAATACAAAGGTCTACTTCGTTAGGCCTATAATGCAAATGCAGTTAAGGAATACTCTCTTGATGGAACACCTACTGACCTGCCTCTGGGGATACAGCTTCGTTAGGCCTACCTAGAGAGCCATCCTAGAGTATCCTCACGTCCCGTTGAAGTCTCGTACTTCCTTGAATCCCAAAAATACTAAGTTGGATGTGCTTCTCCATTGCTGAAATCCGTGATGAACTACTTTATTAGGCGCTTCATCCTTTGGGCTGCTCCAAACGCATTTCGATTCTTCTATTAGACCCTAAGTCTAATCTTTTAATTTGCGTTTAGTTTGCTTTCTTATTCTGTTGGCTACTTATTTTAATTTAATTAGCATATTCTTGCCCTTGTCTCACTTCTAACTATTGTGAGATAACCATAGGTATAATAGGGAATGCTGTTAGTATGAGCCACATTCATTATCTTGCTTATTTAACTTAATATATAAATCCTTAAGTTGAATAAAATAAGCCTCTTTTATTACTTCTGTTTTATTTTCTTATTGACTTAATATAAGTTGTTTAAACAAGCTTCTATCATTATTCTCTACTATCATTGCATACCAATTTATTATAAGTCTCACGATAAGCTTTTTCGTTCTTATTTCATAATTATAACCTATGTTATAATTCTACTTGTAATTGTTGCTTTTTCTTCTTTTATAGTCCGTAATATAATTACAAGCATTTCTTGTCTGCTCTAGTCTGCCTTCTTTTACTATGATATAGAATTTTCTTTAATTCTTTAATATTACATAATTCACTTATCATAATAATTTCCTAGTTAAATAGCATGCGCAGTAAATGCAGACTTAGGCTCATTAATTTTTTTATAGCCTCAATGTCTTGAATTAATAATTTTCTTGTTTCAAATCATACTTTACTTTATTGTCTACTATTTTAGGAAGTAATCCTATTTTATTTGGTTGGTTATGAAAACTATATAATCCATTACCATATCTTAATATTGAATAATACTATAAACAATAATCCGTAACTGCAAGATATCTCTTTTATTATTTTGGAGTAGTGTAAAATACAATGGTTTCTCTATTTTACACTAATTCCCCCTTTTTATTTCTTTTATTCTGGCAGTTACGTTTATCGTTATCTTTTAGATATTAAGTTATGGAAATGTATACCGTTTTCTAAACCAACCAATTAATCTAATAATTACTCCCAAATTAAGTTTTCCCGTTTTAATGCAATTTATTACAGTAATTCTATTCCTTAACTTTTATTATTTTACATCTAATTTCCTTCATTTCAGTATTCTTAATTATTTAATCCATATTTGCGTTTAATCTATTCTAATCCATACGTGAAGAAAAAGGAGAGGATAAAAGAAAACTGACGCTTGCATAAAAATCCAAAACGTAGAAGAGGATGTAAATAAGGCATAGAAAATAGTGTATAAATACTAATACTGTAAATAAACTACAAGTTTTCTTATAATTCAGCATAATTTAATTAATATGATTAATTACTGAATAAAATTTTCTAAACCTAACGATAATATATCTTAAACTTAAAAGGTATAAAAATAAATCCACTCACCTGTCATCTTTAGCTTCGCTTGTGCAGCCTTAGGCAATGAACCCATGGGATAAAATCTTATTGTGAGAAGATAGCGAGGCCTAGGGTCCTATTTATATTGGAGCTTGTGGACCTCAGACCATTGGATTCTTGGATTGAACCTGGAGCCACCACGTCACAGGGTCGTTCGGAGCCAAAGGATTGAAGAACGTAGGGCTCAGATCATGCAAAAATGCAAAAAAAACCGTCACTGCACGTACATGGACGAAAATTCGTTCAGGTCGTACCCGGGTCGATAGGTTGGTCGACCGCCCTTAGCTAGTGGTCGACCGTGCGGTCGACCATTGCGCCTATTGGGTCGACCTTCTGGTCGGCCTATATTCGTATTATATTATTTTTTTTCGTTCGGTTACTTGATTCTGTTTCGTTCCTAACTTCGTCATATTGGCTCGGATTTTGACAAGTTATATATGGAAACTGATCAGAAAATCTGCCCGAACGCAATGGTACAAGTTCCGAAGCCATATTCCGATAATTCCAAAAATGTTTATTTTTATAACTTATCGTTATATGCTAAATTTAAATTATATAAAAATGTGGGGTGTTACAATGAAGACGACGACAATAATGATGATAATGTAGATGGAGGTCAAGGTTTAGGTGGCAACAGGTGTTGTCACACTGATGCTTTTGAAAAAGATGACGATGACAATACCAGGGCCTTAGAAAAGGTCAATCCTGATCCATCTATTTGTGAAGCAAATCCACCTAAACCCCCTACGCCATTTGACCCCCACGAGGAGCCTTCTTACATTAACGTGGAAGAACCAAGAGAGAAGAAGCAGGTCCCACAAACATCAGTTCTCATCTCTCAGGTATGGGATTCTTTGTTTAAAAGGCTTTCACTTTCAAGATAATAATAGTTTAAATCCTTTATTTTAGATAAGGAGGAAACCCATTCACCCTTATAAACAAAGCTTGAAAGAAAACAAGTGGAAATAAATAGCTTGTATAGAGAGTTAGATAAACAATTGAAAGAACACAATATCCTCTCCGATAAGTATCATAGACTTAACAGAAGTGCAGAAGTGTTAGCATCTTTCAAAAATCAAGTGTTGCCCCACGACTGAGGAGGGCGCGCCTTTGATATGATAGTCTTTTGAAAGAGAATCGGGAGCTGATTATGCTCTTTTGGATGTTGATTGAAGAGAGGGACATCCTGGTAGACTTTCTACACAAAGCCTTTTGTAGACACCCAACTATAGATTTCTCGTACTTAGGTGATTTTTGTGGAGGCCTACTTAGGCGTTCACACAAGAGATATTCGGATGAATTTAGATCTGATTCGCATCCTAGAGCATGTTGGAACTTACCACGAGTCAGATCGATTCCCTAAGAACTGCTTCCTGAGAAGCTTAAATATTATAAGGACAAATTTATTTTAGAATTACTTACAAAGTCGATTTTGTATGAACCAGATGAACATTTGTAATTATGTAAAAATATTGATTTGTAACCTTTTGCTTTAGTTTTCTTGTATACTTAACTGTATTTTAATACGTTAGAATGAACGTCCCTCAGGTAACTTTGTCTCTAGAGATTATCTAAGCAAGTATGCTAAACTAAGAAGAGATTATCTAGAAAAGGCATTAATTTTGAAATCTTCAAAATTGGCCAGATATTGCTTTCTTAGAGATTTGCAAAGACTTTAAATTGAACATCCTCGTCTTCACATTGATTTCTTGGTGAAGAACAAGAAATTTTTGTTAAGGAAATCCGGACATATCAATACCAAATTAATATATGGTCATGATAGTCCTTCTGCCGGGGAGTAGGACTATAGCAAATATCCTCCTGTTATTACCCCGGAAGGACTTAATGTTCCTTTTGACTCAACAGTTATTCTATCCGCTAATTCCTCGAGTAAAGTTAGAAATACTTTTTCCTAACTTTAGATATGAAACAAGTGTCTAATTGTACTATTCCATTTCATCTTTACTTGAGTTGTAACCCTTTATTGCTATAATAAAGAGATTGATTATTCTAGTCTTAACTTTATTTTCTCTTTTCTTTTTTTGTTTAAATAGGAGTTATAGTTATCTGTAATGCATTCTCGTTAGATTCTCCATCTCGTTTCATCAGCATCAAAGATCGGTTGGTAGCAGACATTGAAAAGAGAAAACACGCTAATGGTCCTTTATCTTCTTGCTTTCGAAATAATACCGCAGCTATTGAATGGTATAGAAGATATTTGCTACAAAAGAAAATTGTTAGAAACCTCAATGATCAGATTGCCATTCTTGAGACGAACATGAAGAGTAAAAACGAAACAATCTCTATATTGAAGCGCCAAATTAAGTCAAATCCTCCCATTGACCTTGACCATAAGATGTCAGAACTTCTCCAACAAGTAAGTGATTTCGAGATTAAGTTGAAAGATAGTCAAGCTCGATGTGAATCGCTTGAATTCGACATGGGAAGTAATATTTGAAACATCGATTCACTAGCTTCTTCCATTGTTCCATTTGTTGTGAAATTAACAAGGTCTACTTCCCTTGCTATCCAAAAGTTCCCTACTATGACTAATCCTCTTCTTGGTTTATATGAAAAAGTAGTAAGAGAATGGTGTAGGAAAGTCAAATTTGAGATGATGAAGTATTTCGATGAATAATAGAAAATGAGGTACTCGTGGCGCATAAATGAGTATGTTGCTATGATTCAAAAACTTGAACGTGAGAAGTATCTTTTTCAGAAGCGTATCGCTGATTTGGAAAGTGAAAATAAAACTCTTAAAGGGGCAAACAAAGCTTTTAATCATTCTTTAAAGACCAACATTGAGTCTATTGATGAAAAAGTTAAAATGAGGAATAAAGAGAAGAAGCTTAAAGAAGCTCTTCGTATAGCAATTCACCACATTATGGATCCTTTAATTGCTGAGAATCTAAATAAGGCTATTCAAGATTCAGGAACAAATTTATATTTATGAAATGTATATATTTTCTCCGTACACTTGTAAATAATTTGATAAATTATGTAAGTTATAAATTTTTTGTAAATATCACCTGGTTTGTAATCCTTTCTTCTAATGTTGTTTTTGAATCAGCTCTTTGATAGCTTGTACCATGATTTTTGTATTTTCTGGATCTTCCAATCCTTTTTACCGATCTCCTTTCCCTAAAAAGCATAAAGTAAACAAAATTCCTTATCGTTAACGTGAAATTGTATAGAAGTTTATCCACATTACTTGCAGAGGTTAATAGATAATTATGTTAACGTATGATAAATAGTGAAAGGTAATTCTATAATTGAATATGATTAAATGTTTTGAAACCCATCTTTGGTAATGATGAGAGATAACCAAGAATCCGACTTCTACCATATTGACAAAATGTTGAACATCTAACCATAGAAGTTCAGAAAATTATCTTCCGGAGGTAGCTAATAAAAAGTCGATAATGATCATGTAATAAAAGTCCAGTGATCCAGATTCAAGCATTAATAAGTGAGTTTCCGAAATCAATAGTAAGATATCCAGATCCTAGATTTGGGTTTTAGTAACTGATAATCAAGAATAGTCTCCATAATAGAACTCTCAAACGCATATTCGGGTATTATTGGTGGATAATCAAAAATCCATAATAATTAGTTTCATAATAGAAAATTTAAGCCTAGATTAGGGCATTAATAAGTGAAGTTCAGTAATTAATAATAGTCCCGAAAACCAGATCGGGTGGATGACAACTAGAAGTCCATAATAATCTTCTTAATAGAGATCCTTTACCTAGATTCGGGCATTTATGAGTGAAGTTCTGAATAATGAATGACTTGAAACCCAGATTCGGGTATGAAGTTCAAAAATTCTCTTCTTGGGAATAAATTGGAAGTTGTAGATTCTCATTTAAGCCTTCTGTTTTGTACGGCTCTTTGGGTACGTGTCACTTGGTTTGCTGCTTCTCGAGCTTGGACGTCTTTGTCCATCATTTGATATGCCACTTTTCGAGCTCAGATGTCTTAGTCCGTTGTTTGATATGCCGCTTCTCGGGCTTGGACATCTTAGCCGTTGTTTGATATGCCGCTTCTTAGGCTTGGATGTCTTAGTCCATTGTTGTCTGGTGCGCTTGGTTAGCCTATCCACAAGCAAGACCTAAGGACATACCCAACCTCCCTCCAGGAGGCGCCTTGATCTGGCCATAGCGTGGCTTGGCCAAGATCTTATCGATGCTTTAACATGGCCATAGCGTGGCACGGATAAAGGCTTACTCTAACCTTCCTCCAAGAGGCACCTTGACCTAGCCATAGCGTGGCGCGGCCAAGGGCTTGTCGATGCTTTATCCTAGCCATAGCGTGGCGCGGATAAAGGCCTACTCTAACCTCCCTCCAGGAGGCGCTTTGACCTAGCCAACTCGGTGCGGACAAATGCTTTGACAGTTTTAGGTAATTTCCAAGTGTAAGGAGTTTTTCACTCCCAACCATGTAGATTCTCTTTAGTAAAGTAGTTCTTTATTGACTTCATCTAGGATCTCTTTAGAAACCAATTAATTTTACCTTGTCTAGAAATGTTGATTACCATTCCTTCGAGTGCCCAATATTGATTTGTCTCATGTCTATTCATCATGTGATAGTGGCAATAGGATCCTCCCAGATTCCTTTCATATTTAGGTTTTTTCTTTTGTGATGGCCAATGCTTAAGCTCTTCTTTGGTTAGCAGGTAAACATTCTCGATTGATGTTGTCAAATTGCATTCCTTTTGGAGTCTAGATTTGAAACTTGTCTTTTGAGGATGGTTTCTAAATTTTTTATTACTTGGTTCTGAAGCTTCACCCTCAACGACCAACTTTCTTTTCAAAACCTTTTGAATTTCGTGTGTTGGTAATGTCCCACTATCGCTTGATGCCATTTATGTGCAACGGCGTTGTAATCATCCATCATTCCTTCTTCAAAGATTGTGTCTTTGGTGTAGAATTGAATTTTTTTCCTCATTTGGTTGAACAAATTATCACTTGTATCCTTCGTTTTCCCCAAGACAATGATAGGTGTGGGACCAATGTGAAAAGGGTTTAAACTACATTTTTCTAGGTCATATGATTCTACTTTTTTCTTCTTCATAATCCATAGAGCTTCCAAACTTATCATTTTCTCTTCATGTATTTTGGAATCATTAGTTGTTCTTGGGGAGAATCCAACAAAGTGTGGTTCTAAGGACCCTTGTTCGGACCTTTTGATCTTGTTTAACATGATGATGGAAAATTATAAGGTAGTTGGGTTTGGAATAGGATTAGGTTAGAGGAAAGTGGAGTTGGAAGTTCAATAAGGTCGGAGGTTCAAGCCCTCCTTCTAGCGCCAAAATGTTAGCAGGAAAACTTGTCAACACCCCAAAGTAGAGTCAAAAGTGCAGGTATGCCCTTCTAAACCTCTTTTGTTTAAGTAGAAAAAGCTAGGATCTTATTGCTTCCTTTGATTCACCTTTCTAATAAGTTTTTTTTATCTAAACACTTGCTTATCCACCCTTTCGATCCAGTCGAAACACTTATATTTTTTTTCTTTTTAAGTCTATCAAACCGGCCTTGTTGGCTTATTAATAGGTTCGAAACTCCCTATTGAAACAATGGTGGAAACCTATTGGTTGGCTCTAAAGTTGTTGGGTATTGACTAAATGACGGGTTTCGACTTCGTCGAAAGTTTACCTCATTAATGGCTTCGGTTCGAACTTTTAATTCTAGGGATATTGGTTGAGTTTGAGGTTTCAACTTACTAAAAAGGTGAGGTTTTGATGAGTAGTGGTTTAGAGCTATAAACCTTAGTGTATTGGTAAAATGAGAAGTTTTGACTCACTCGAAATGTATCCTTTCGATTAGGTCGACAAAAGCGAAACACAATCGAATTCAATAAAAATCTCAAAACAGTTGCATAACCAAAAGCATCGAGATCTCATCTTCATAAAACTAATGATTTACAAATTGATCAACTTTCCTAGTATGATTTCCAAATTAGGGTTACAAATTTACAAATTTAAGAAAGTATAAGAAAAGAGTGAATGAATTTGGATCCCCAAAACCAAACCCCTAGGGTCTTATTTATAGATGCGGGTTGGCACCTTTCGACTCAGAGCTTTCGACCCGGTCGAAAGGTGGCTTTATAGACCTTTCGTTAACTTTGACAGTTGCACATCCCTCTGCATTGCATTTGAATGGGTTTGAATGCCTCCTTCTTCATCGAAAGGGGCGGAAGCGCCTTTTCCCCTTGTGTTGCTTTGTTGTTGCTACTGGGAAGTAGCATGAGCTTTCGACTTGGTCATCGGGTACATCCTTGGGGTTTCGAAGGTATTGAAATACTCTGGGTTTCGAAGGTATTGAAATACCCTGGGTTTCGACGCAGAAGGTCGCTTTCGAAGACATGCTTGCAGATAGATGCAGAACCCCTCTTATTTGTGAAAGGTTTTGACCATTTCGAAAGGCTTAGTTATGCTTTTGAAGGGGTTGTTCCAACGAAATATTGTTCCGAGTAACCTGAATGAAGGCGAAACCTTTTGTTTCAAAAGGTTTGGTGTGCATGTGTGTGGTTGTTACTAGCTACCTTCAAAAGGTATTCCTCAACCTATTCGAAACACCTTCATGCATGTAGAAGCATCTCTTTTGAAAGGAAGTAATTGGAGCGCAAGGGTGCTTTCGACCCTTTCGTAAGCTTATAACACATGTGACCCTTGACTTTAGCGTCCCTTTGACTCCTTCGGAAAGCCTCGTTGGTGCTATTGCCTCTTGTTCTTCCTTCTCTTCTATTCATATTGGTTTCGGCAAGGTTGAAGTGGGAATGGGTGGTAACAGTGCTCAGGTATGATAGTTTCACGCATTTTGAGGCCGTTTATCGATAAAACGATTTTTCGGTCACCTTATCGATATTTCTTCATACTACTTATTTTTGTAAACAAATTTCAAAAACCAGTTTTGCTTTATAAAATCCAAGATTCAAATTTTTAAATAATTCAGATATTTAAATAAGAAGTGTTCAATATGTCGGGTCATTACAAATGTGGCGTCATCTACCATATTTTGCTCCCTTAATTCCTCGGTCGAACCCCCAGATGAGCAATGTTTTCCTTATTTCCTCTCCCAATCCCCATCCTTTGAATTCCTCAACTCCCATGCATAATGTTCCTCCTCATGCCAGGTCTAAAATGCCTTAGAATCAATTTGATCCTTCATCCATTGCCTTCCCAAATAATGTAATTTCCCATGCAATTAGTCATACTTGGGTTGATGTTACCAAAAGCAACCAGGTCTCCGTAAGTTCTGCTCTAAAATTCTTTAACCCTAGAGAATTTAGTTTGCTTCAATGTGCTAATATGGCAATAGATATTGTTAATGATGCGAGGAGTCAATGGAATAACGCCATTATTGTCTATGTTGTTAGATCCAAACCTCACTTTCCTTTTTAAGACATACATTCACAGGGTTTGGAAACCATCAAGAAGCTTCACTATTTATTAAAAAGAGAATGAAATTTATATCATCAAATTTGACAAAAAAATAGTTTGTGATAGTATATTAGAAGCTGGCCCCTACTTCTATGACAAAAAGCTTATGATGATGAAGCGTTGTACTCCAGGGATGCAATTAAATAAAGTACTCTTACATTCAATTATCTGGATTTGTCCTCCTAATCCACTGTTATATTACTGGACAGAGGAAGGTATTGGTCATATTGTTTTAGTTCAGGTAACCCTATTAAAATGGACAAATTTACTGAAGGTATCATTAAAATTGCCTATGCACGTGTCTTAGTGGAAGTCTACAGCTCATTTTGGTACCCTAAACAAATCCCTATTTTGAATGAGTTTAATCAACTTTTTTTGCAAGAAGTCGAATATGAATGGCTCTTAAATGCCAAAATTTTCAGAGTTTCGGACATTCAGCAAGTATGTGCCGATTTACTAAAGTCCGGATGCCTAAAAATGATAAAGAGTTGAATTCATTTGATGCTCAAATGGAAGTAGAGAATGCAGATGTAAATATGGAATCATCAAGAGAATGTTTCAAGTCCTAATCTAGATAAAACCAATGAAAATAATAATCATTCAAGTTAAGCAGAGCCTAGAAATCCAAATATTAATTTAATTTCGAGCAGTAGAGTCCTACATCTCAACAAAATGTGGTACAGTCCGATGTAATACACACTGATAATCCTTTTAGTCCTTTAGGATAACAACACAAGGGAAGATATGAATGCTTTAAATAAACATGGTGAAGTTAATAATGAATCTATACATATGGATACCGCATGAATGGAAATTCTAGCTGAATCCTTTGATGCTCATAAGCAATCTCTTGACTGCACAATTTCCGATCCCCAAGAAAGGAAATAATACTCGACCAGATCGAATTCTTAAAGAAAGTCCAGGATTGATGAATCTCCTTTTGAATACAAAGCAGCTCTTCCTTAAGATGTTTTTGAATATCCTACATGGCATAATTTAATGGCACAAATGAAGAAGAAGAGTTAGAAAACACTAAAAATAATAAGCATACAGGGACTACTACAACCATACAAAATTGTAGTACCCAGACTATGTCTCATTATTGCAATTACTTATTTGGAACATAAGGGTTTAAATTCCCCAGCAAAACAACTTAATCTACTACAATTGTTGAATAGCTGTAGTCATTCTTTTATTGGGTTTATTGAAAACAAGTTATCTTAAAACAACATAAGTAACATTGTTTATAACAGGGGTTGAAATAGAGTTATGCTCATGATAATAATTTAGTCAAAAAGGTAGAATTCTAATTCTTTGGGATTCTACCATTTGGTATTCCATCATTTTACATTTAGACAATCAATATATTTCTTCTATTTTACACATGTCATTGGTCTTAGTTTATTATTCACAACGGTTTATGGTACCAATTCAGTAGAGTAAAGGAAAGATCTATAGGACTATACTAGTGATCAAGATAAACAAATTAATCTTCCTTGGATAATTTTAAGGGATTTCAATGCCATTTTATCTTCTCATGACAAATTGAATGATGGTTTCTAAAGTTCTTCAGGTAAAGCATAATTCATGCACTGTGTTACTAATTCAAAATTGATAGAACCTAAATTTACATGTAATTTCTACACATGGTGTGGTGGCATTAATTTTTCTATTCATACCAAGATAGATAGAGTATTCGTGAATAATCTATAGGAAGTCAAATTTCATGAATTTGGTGTTTATTTTGGGTATTATGCATTGAGTGACCACACTCCTACCTTAATTAAATTCACTGCTAATTCTATGGGTAATGCTATAATACCTTTCAGATTTAACAATTTTTGGTGTGTGAATGTTGAGTGCAAAGACATAGTAAAGCAAGCATTATATATCAATGTGCAAGGAAACCCCTTGTATATTATCATTAGCAAATTAAAATATGTTAAACATGCTCATCTTGGCTGAAAACTATAGAAAGCACTCAGTAGGTTTGTGATAGAATCAGTAGTGAAGCAAATCAAATTTACAACCCACCAGTTCAATATCCTCAAGATAAATAAGTTAAGCTTGCTATATGGGTAGAAAAACGAACACTTTCAAATATAATGAGCAAAATTGCAGTTGTAAATTCTTGAAGAACAAAACTCAATTGGTTAATACAGGGTGACAAACCTCTAATTCTTTCATAATAGAATGGTAATCCCTAAAAATATCAACAGATGCAATTTTTTTCTAAATGAAGATGGCAACTTTAAATTAGGATCAGAAAGACTTGCACAAGAAGCTATTGACCTTTTTCGGACTTGTTCAACCCAACTAATATAAATTTCCAATTTTCAGACATTACATGCAAGAAAATCCTAATTGATAATGCCAGATAAAGATTGGAAAGACCATTTCAATTAGAAGAAGTGAAAAATGAACTATTTCAAATTGAGGATAATAGCACCCCTAGACCAGATAGACTGAATGTAAAAAATTTCAAACACCTTTGGGATAAGATTAAAAATGATGTGTATGCAATGCTTGGTATTTAGACTTTAGGTAAAATTAGCAAAGAAATTAATCATAGTTTCATTTTTATTATTACAAAGAAGCCAAACCCTGTATCTATCACTGATTATAGACCTATATTGTAACGGCCCAGATTTTCACTACTTTGATTTGCGAATATTTAATTAATTTTAAATATTCTAATATATAGGTTTTATAATGAAAATAAATCTCTTTTGAATGATTAATAACGATGGCGAAATATTTTTCAAAATTGGTTTACAAAAGTATATAGTTCGAAGAAAAATTGAAAATGTGACCAGAATTCATTTTCCGAAATTTCGACTTTCTGTTCCCTAAAATTTGTAACAAACGTTGTGAACTCTAATGAGAATATATTCACACATATTTACACATTTATTAGTTAGAATTACATATATACATAAATATATATGCATTAAATAAGTTTATATAAGTAGTGATGTGATATTTCTCCTAAAAAAATAAAAAAAATTCAAATATAAAGATTCATTTAAAAACATAAAGGACTAAGGCATTAATGGAATGCTGGCATGGAATTGATGTAAGAGTGGCTAAGGGGGGATAAGCATGTTGAGGTGGAATAAGGTGGTGGAGGGTAAAGTACATGGGGTATTTTGGTAGTTCAACTTGTTCACATAATATATATACTCATTTTCCTAATGTTTATTCTCATTTTCTCATTTTCTTTTCTCTTTGAAAATTTATTATTTCTCTCATCTTCCTAAAAGCTTAATGAAACCATGTTAATGGCTTCCTATTTTAAAATTATAAAATTTAAATTCAAAAATTTATTGGTTTTACCTGCTTTCAAACCTTGTTTTAAAACTTTTTCTTCTCCATTTTTACTCACATTTCATTCAGCCACAACTTCCTTCGTACTACACCAAATTAAGATTTTCTTTTTTTCAAACCATATAGAATTTCAGTGGCAAAAACTTCTATTGGATCTACTTTTTCAAATTTCGAATATTTTTGGATCAAAATTTCATTTCTTTCTGACTCATTTTTGGACCCATATTTTCAAGCCTGAAAATACCACTCTTTCTTTTGCCCATATCTCCCTAAAAAACGAAATTAAGTGATTCTTTTTTTCCAATTGAAGAGAAAAGAAGTTCCAAAAACATTTCTTTTATGACTGATTGAAATTTCGAAAGTAACATGATAAAAAATCAGTGAGAAGATGACCTATTTTCTAGTGGATTTTAGCGATTTCTAAGCTTTCAGTGAGTAAACGTTAGTTTTAATTTCAAAAATATTTAACTTGATATATATTGCATAAATTTATTTATAATGTGTGTGAAATATGTTTGAGTTGTTATATGTTTTGTTATTTGTGGATATGGATGATTCAAGATGGAAAAAGCGGACTTGAAATGAAGTCTACCTTAGTATAGTTGTAAATTTGTAAACTTTGGTTATGATATAGTTTACTAACTTTGGATTTGACGATGGTTGTAAGTTTGGATATGATGATGTGGTATGTTTATAAGTTAACATTGAGATGTTAAAAGGAGATTTGGATTCTTTGGAAGGAAAGGGTTTTAAAGTATTTAAGTTTTTAAAACTTTAAACTTTGTTTTAATCTCTAAACTTTTCCTTATGGTTTAAAATGAAAAAAAGTTCAAAGTGGAGAATTGGAAAGTTAGTAAGTTGGAAAAGAAAACGCAACTTACTACATTCGTAGTGATAGTCGCTATGGATGCAGTTTCGATAAAAAAAATCAGATTTTTTAAAATTTAGTTTTATACTGAAAAGAGTTTTAAAAATGTTTTATAAACTTAATAATGATGTTTTAGAAAGTTAACTAAGTTTTCAATAATTAATTAAGTTCTAATAATTATTAGTTAATTAAGTATTAAACAAGGTTTATTTAACTTAATTAATGATGTTAGTTTCTAATTAATTATCTTCTAAAGATAAGATTAATTTTAATTAATTATTAATTAAATATAGGGTTAATTATTTATTTATTTAATTAATCAAGTGTTAGATTATTTTTAATTATTTATTAAGTAAGGCTTAAATTTAAATAAATTATTTATTTAAGGTTTAATTTGTTATTTAAGTTTTAATTAAAGGTTATTTTATTAATTAAATGAGATTAATTAATATGAATTATTAATAAAGGTTTAAATTATTATTTAATAACTAATAAAAGATTAATTAGGGTTTAAATTATTTATATAATGGTTAATCATTGTTTAATTAGTTACTTAAGGTTTAATTATTTCTTAATTTATTATTAAATTAAGTTCAGATTTAATTAAGATTAATTATGTTTTTAATAAGGGTTTAACTTGTAAATGGTTATTTTAAAAAAGAGTTTTAAGTTTTAAATCCCTTATTTCCAAGAATTAAATTGTTTTAAAGGTACTTCTTTTTTAGAGACAGTTTTGAACTTAAGGAATTCAAATGTTTGTACTATTAAGTAGACAAATGCTTGTGAATGAGTTATGATGAGATTATTTGATTGTGTGGATATTTCGTAGCAGAATAAATCCCCATTCTGCAATAATGTAATTGATTTGATTATTTTGGACATATATTAGCAAAATAAATCCCCATTTTGTTATAGATTAGTTGTTTGATTGTATGGACATATATGTTAGCATAATAAATTCCCATTCTGCTATAAGTTAATTGTTCGATTGTTTGGACATCTATTTAGTAGGATAAATCACTATCCTGTTATTATGTTATTTGAACATGTATATGCCAGTTAGTTTGTATTGACATGTTATTTCCTGATTTGGATATGAAGTGCATTTACATATGTGTTGACTTATGTAAATAAATTGCTGAATGACTTGAAAATTAAATTGAAATTAAACGGTAACTTAAATTAGTACCATTGGGATTGCTAAGCCTCTTTTTGAATTTATAAAGTATGATTTTGAATTAACTTCAATTCTTTAATCAGTTTGGAGTTTTAAAGTTTATAAATGATTTTCACGGTATATAGTTATTTTATAAAGGTATTTATAAATAATAACTTGTTTTAATAAAAAAGTTTTTACTAAATAAAAGGGTTTATTTAAAGTGATTTAAAAATTAGGTTTGTAAATGATATTTTGTAATGTTAAAGATATTTTATAAAGGAAATTTTATAAAGAGTTCAATACATGGAAAGAGATTTTATAAATCATTTTAGAGATTTTAAAAAGATGTTTAAATCTAGTTTGAAGATTTATAAGGAGGTTCGAAATATGAAGTGAACTTATAAATAGAATTTTTATAAGGTGTAAATGAATGGGTTTTATAAAGTGAATGGGTTTTATAGTAAGTGATGTTTGTAAAGGGAATTTTTGGCCTATTAATATGAAATTTGAGAAGGGGGAATTTTCCAAACATTTTTGGTAAATACTTATACTTTTGAGATAAGTAAAAATGTTTTCCAAGTATAAAAGGGATGTAAAGGGTTTTGGGAATAGTGTTTTAAAAAGATTTTTTGATCAAGTTTTGCAAAGTGTTTTAATTAATGAAAGATTAATTAATAAGGGCTTAATGGATCCCATGTGGAATTAAATCAATGTTTGAATGATTGTTTATTTGATAGTTACATAACCGACTATCAAATCTGGACCAAAATATAACTCCGGAAATATCTAGGAGAAACACATGAGTTATATGGCACAGTCATCTTCGATGATGCTTTACTGTGTGTATAAATCTCATTTTGTTTTCCTAGGATAAGTGATATGGAGTCCATCCATTTAAACGGTTAGGGGGTCATCTCCGCTATTATGTATTATCTGATATCCAAAGGAACCGGGGTTGAGTTTACCGAAACTATCAAATATTGTTTTCGAAGAGACCAGGATCGAATCTGTATAAATTATTCGAAAACCACTTCGATCCAACTCAAGCGTTTCGAACTGAAGACATCTTGAAGAATATGGAGTCAAAGACGAAGCTTTTGAAGTGAAAGGGTTGCTTTCCACTAATCTTGAGGGTGATTCCAAAATGGATGTAGTGGACGTAGTGCCTTCGGTTTTGTTCAGACCTATAACGAACTTGTATGGATGAATGCTAGCATTACAATTCTACCTGGAGAGCAGTGTTAGCATTCCGAGTGGAAATGCTATATAAAAGGTAATCGTAGCCTCAAGCCTCATAACCCGAAAATGGCTAAAACATGGTAGATGCAGTAGGGCTATGTGGGTCACTCCCATTAGGGTGGGTCATCACCTTTGTAGATCATAATAATATGGATTTGGTTGTGCATAAGGGTTCTCGATTAAGGATGGAAAGCAACTGGGGGGATGGCATATTCGGTACCATCCAAGTTTAGGGCTGTTCTGTGTTGGCAGAGGTGGACCAAGTTCAGGGTCTGACCCCAGGTACATTTTATCTAGAGGTGTACTATACGTAAGGTAGTCCCTTACCTTACCATTGTTGGAATCCTTTCTCCAATAAGCACTTTGCGGACATGATTATATACCTATTATGCTGAAATTCAATAATGTAATAATTTCGGCTATGATTAATATGTATTTGTATTCTAGACATTATCTTAATATCACTGGATTTTCTATAGAAAAGGTTTTGGTTATCGTAAGGTAAAAACCCGTCAGTGTTTATGTGCGATGTTGTCTTATGAGATACCTTTGATTTTAAAAGGGTTTTATAAATTATAATAAATTTCCTTGTGATTTGAGTTTCTCACGCTGGTTTTACCAGACTGACCCGGACGTGTTTTCTTATAATGCTCGGGTCAGCCCGAGCATTTTTTCCAGATTTAGCTGGACACTTTGGAGCTCTAAGGAGATGAGTTGGTTTTTTAAGATGTATTTGTTAACAAGAAAACTTGTCAACACCCCAAAGCAAAGTTGAAAGTGTAAGTAAGTCTTTCGAAACCACCTTTTGAACAGATGAAGGTAGTTTATACCTTTCAAATCCCTTTATCCAAACAATCTAGGTGATTTAGATCTCCTTGAAGTTCACCTTTCGAAAAGGTTGCGGTAATTGAAGCCCTTTCTAAACAACCTTCTGAAGTAGTCAAGACACTTGAATCTCTACTGAAAATACCTTTCAAACTAGTTGAATTGGCTTAGGATCCTATCGAAACCTCCTTTCAAAGTGGTCAAGGTGACTTGAGGTTAGGGCTTAATGATCTAAGTGTTTTATTTGAATTAAAGGGCTTTGACTCCTTCGAAAGGCAGCCTTTCGATCACATTAATACAAGCAAACCATAACCAGAACTGTATAGAAACATTAGATCAGCTAATATATCAAGAAATGCTATATACTTGCTTTGATAACACTTTCCCTTATTACTAGAAGCTTAAGTAATACAAAGAAGTAAAACCCCTATTCTAATTAGAATTAGGGTTTACAAATTCAAGAAAGAACAAGAATTGAGTCATTGAGATCGGATCCCCCAAAACAATACCTCTAGGATATTATTTATAGGCCCAGGTTAGCCCCTTTCGAATCGGTCCTTTTGACTTAGTCGAAATGGGTGTCTTGGAGACCTTTCGTTGATGTTAACATCAGGGCGCCCTTCTATTTTGATTTTAAATGGAACTTGAGTGCTTTCGAGTTTATCGAAAGGTGTAGATGCGCTCTCCATTTTGTTGTTGATGTGCTGTTCCAAGTAGGAAAGGATATGGGCTTTCGATTCTGTCGATAGGTGAATCTTTGGGGCTTCGAAAAAGTTGGAATGTAGTAGAAGGTTTAAATGCGAAAGGTAGCTTTCGAAGGCATACTTGTTGACTGATGAGGAACCTCATTCTTTGGTGTATGAGAATACCATATTGAACTTGAGTAAGCTTTCTTTTATAATTGTGGATGGTTTCAACTGGTTCGAAAGGCTAATCTATACTTTCGAAGGGGTAGCTATGGCCAAATGTTCTTTTGTGGAATGTAAATGAAGGTGAAACCCACAGTTGCGAAAGGTTTGGTGCGCATGTGAAAGCTTGTAACCTGTTGCCTTCAAAAGGTGTGTCTCAACTCATTCGAAACCCTCTTTTAACACGCAAAACCATTTGTTTCGAAAGGAATTAACTGAATTGGAAGGAGAGCCTTGTCACCTTTCAACTTCTTTGAAAGTTCGTTGCTTATCCAACATTTTGCTGAAGCATCCCTTCGACTCTTTCGAAAGGTTCTGTTATTGCTATCTCTCTTTGTAAATCCTTCTTTTATGTTCTTCATGGTTTCGACAAAGTTAATATGATTTCTGATGATAACATTATTCACTTACCTTATATTCTTCTGCTATTCTGTTCTGTTTTGTTTTTTTCATGTCTGTATTTATCAAAAATTGTAAGGGCAGGATGTTATAACTGTTCAGGCTGATAATATGTTAGTTTACTCTGATGTTGTGTATAAATAAAGATGATTTCTTTTTGTAAAGATCTTATGTATATTTTATATTTCTCGTCACGATGTGAGCAATTGTTCTTTTTTTTCTTTTAACCCAACAATCTGTCTTTCCGACACTTGAATATTCGGCACGTGAATACCGTGGACGTATTAGTGTTAATTTCTAAGGTAAAAAAGGCAGGTCGTTACACATATCATTGTGCAATGTTACATATAAAATCTGGCGAACATATTATGTAATAGAATGAAAGGCTTACTAAATGATTTAATTTCCATGAATTAGAATGCTTTTATCCGTGGAAGAATAATTACAAAAAATTCTTTATTGGCATACAGAATGGTAAGATCCTTTAATAAAAAGAACTCAAGCAATTTTTGTCTGAAAATTAATTTGCTTAAAGCCTATGACAAGATCAATAGTAGCTTCATTCATCATATGCTAATTAGTATGGGTTTTTCTCAAAAATTTGCAAATTTGATTCATGAATGCATTCTACTCCAATTTTTTCTTTACTAGTCAATGGCTCACCATATGAGTATTCTATTGCTATGGAATGTCTTTCAATTCTGTTTGGTATTAATAATATACCAAGAAATTTTTTACCAAACCATTAGATAAAGCCAATTATAAATTATGTTTTATATGCTGATGATATAGTAATGATGTCAAATGCTAATGTTGATAATTCTTATAGCGTAAAGAAAGTCATGCAGTTAATAGAATTTAATAATGGACTTTCTATGAATGAACATATATCCAATTATTTTTTTAGCAAGGGAGCAAAATTCAAAAAATTAATCATATACATCATAAATGTGAAAATAGGTAAACTTCCAAATATTTATCTTAGGATAACTCTGTCTTATAATAAATTAAATTTTAGAGATTTTGGGCCACTTATTGATGAAATTAACAAGAAATTTAATCACTGGACATGCATAAAATTAAATATCAGTGGAAGAATTGAATTAGTTAAAACTGTTATTTACCCAATTATTAATTTCTAGATGCAATTCTACCAATTTCTAGTATTTATCATTAATAGAGTTAATCCATTATGCTCTAATTTCATCTGGAAATTGAAATCTCATAGAATGTAATGGGATTTCGCCTATAAAACTAAATCTGAAGATGGTGTAGGCAAAAGGAGACTGGAGGATGTGGTCAAAGCAACTGCAGTAAAATTAGTCTGGAACTTTTTGCAAGGGGAAAATCTTTGCGTAATGTCGATGTATAATGAATATTATGCTAAAATTTTTTTTTGTCATTTAATGTGACAGTAATGCCACTAATACTTGGAAAATGCTATTGAAAGCTAAACAAAGGCGTAAAGCCCTGATTGATAAGAAAATTGTTAATGGTGACAACACTATTTTGTGGTATGGTCCATGGTTGGATGGTACATCTTTAATTGACAAGTAGGGTTGGCAATACTTAGCTGTGGTAGATGGCTCCAACAACCAAGTTTCTTACTTCCTAACTAACAATAATTGGATCGAAAACTTGAATTGTTTGCCTACCCCCATAGCTTAAGTTATTCAAAGTATTAAGATTCATCATACTACCGATAGGGATTTCTGGTTTTGGTTGTATAACGAGAGTTGCTACTTCGATCTTAAATCTGCTAGGAACCAATTTTGAAAAAAATCAACTGAATTTAGTTAGTGCAAAGTGATTTGTGACAACAAATGTGCCCTTAAAATGTCTCTGTGTGCACTTCTGGCTAGACTACACAAACTTAACACGAAGGATAAATCAGCAAATGGAATAACACTATCGATTTGAAGTGTAATCTATGCCTACTTCATAATGAAGACATAAACCATATTTATTTAACTACCCACACTCAAGACAAATATGGAAAGATTTCAGAAGTAAATTAGGCATTTAACAGATAAACAATGATGATATAACTAATATTTTTGAATTTTTGCCTAATATCTAGGGTTCAAAGACATTTCAGTATATTATAAGCATAGAAATCACAACGATTATTTAGAATATTTAGTGTGAATGCAATTCTCCAATTTTTGAAGTCATTCATATGCCTAACAACCTCAAATCTAAGCTAATTACTCAAGAATGCACAAATCTTTTTTGACAAGTAAACATAAAAAAACAAGAGATTAAAGATAAAGAAGTTATCTTTGCTGAATTTGTTGTAAGATTTACAACAAATCCATAATGATGAAGGTTGAAGATTGGTCAATCAGCTTATTAGCCTGATTGCTTCTCGATCGATTTGGGTTATTCAAGTTTTTTTTGCATAATATTCAAATCAATGGCTATTTTGACTCCATGGATGGCACGCAACTGCTTCTGGATTAGTAAAGTTGAAGTGAAGATAAGTTCGAAAAATGGTTGGAGTTTTCTAGACATTCTTTTAATTTTATTTATGGCATCTGTTGAGTTAGTATTGTTATTGTTTCTGGTTTTTTTTAAAGGGGCTGTATTTTGTAAGAGGGGTTTTGCGAGTTATGTCCTTTAAATCTCCTCCACTTATTTGAATTTCTTATCCCTTTAGTCTGTAATCTCTTGGTCAAACATTATAATTCAATATATAGAAATAGTATGTATCTTTTACCTTGCAAGCTACTCATTTAGGTTAGGGGGTTGTGTGGTTTTGTTGAGGCATGTTATGGAAGTATAGGAAGTTGTATATAATAAAAGTAACTTTTGCAAAATTACACATACACAAGTATATACATACATACATACATACATACATACATACATACATACATATATATCTACATACATATATATTTATATATATGTATGTTAACCATAAAGCACACTTTAAGAACAAAGGTATGAAAGAAGGCCCATAAAAGTATTGTAGAAGTTTTGCAAGGATTGAAAAAAAGGGTTTCACCATGGTTCAAAAGTGGTGTTTCAAAGGCATTGGAGTAGCATTCGAAGAGGTTGGATTTATGCTGCAAGCACTTGATGCTCCTACAAATATTAAATGAAATAAGGGCTTTCAAAGGAGTCGAAAGGGGGCAACGCTACCCTTTTGACTAAGTTGATCTTTTTGAAACAGTTGGATGCACATGCATAAAGGAGTTTTGAATGAGTTAAGAATGCCTTTCGAAGGTATTAAATAACAAGCGTCCGCACATATATTAGATCCTTTGAAATGGTTTAAGAAGATTTTGCTAAAACAACCCTTTCGAAAGGAAAGACTGGCCTTTCGAAACAGTTGATTCCTTCCACAAATATTAGGGAGGATTCACACATAACCAATATTGCCTCCGCAAAACATCAAAGGATAAGCTTTCATACTAACCAAGGAGATATTTTCGAAAGCCATCTTCTGCAACTATCATTTGACCAACAAAAAGCCTCCTCCATCACAAATAACCTTTCGCACTAGTCCTTTCATCACCATTAAACCATTACCGAACCATCCAAATACCCTGCCCCACTCATTCAAGTGGTAACTTATCCTGATAGTACTAGATCTTAACAACAATAAAGAGATTTCGTAGGAAATGAAGAAGTTAGAAGTGTTTACGCTTACATTCAAACAACACAATAATGCACCATGACTCGTTCGCCACTAATGGAAGTGTACCTATCGATGGTGCCAAAAGATTTTAGAAGTGCTCGAAAGTAATATGGGTAAATATAGGATCAATATTTTCCACTAGCATGCTTTCGAAAAAGACGGGAGAACGAAGGCGAAAGGATGGGTGTGAAAGGTAGGAAAAGAGACATTTTGACAACTTCAAAATAGTAGATGCAGAAGGGCCCAAGCGCCATTTATAAATACGACCCTAGGGGTCCATATCCGGGACCAATTTTTGAATTCTTGGATTTCCTTGTCACTACTTAGCCAAATCAAAATCTTGTAACCCTAGATCAAATTGTGGAAAATTCTATTACTTGTAATTTAATCTTAAGAAATAAAAATGAGAGGATGCATGGATCTGATACTGATTTCGAATATGAGGATGGTCATTTCAGCCATTAGCTTGTCTAATGACCAATTGCACATGACACAAACTTATCTTCCTAACCCTTATTTGGCATATGCAATGCTATGGAGTTTACTTGGATATCTTGATTTTGAAGCAACTTATCGTCAAGTCTAAAGTCCATATGATACTAAAGTGACTGATGATGATAAGTCAATGTTATAGAGTAAATTAGACTTACATCATTCATCCACGATGAGATTCCATAGCATATTGAGTCCACTTTTTATTTGATATATATGCCGTGTTCCGAATCCCTTTAAAGGTAAAAAGACCTCTCGACTCATTCGAAAGGGATTTCAAAGGGATTCATCATGTAAACTTTAAAGCTAAAACCCTTTGAGATGACTCCTTCGAAAGGTGTTCGAATACTGCAGTTCATGTCAATACTTTCGAAGGAACCCATTTAATGACTGCTAAATTAATACCTTTGAAAGGGATCCCTTCGAGGGAATAAAGACCATTTCGATTCACTCGAAAGGGATTTCAAAGGGTTTTTTCACTTCTAAAACTTTGGTTGAGGTTTGACAAGATTTCTTGTTAACATTTTTGGTGCTAGAAGGAGGGCTCGAACCTCCGACCTTGTTATTTCCTTATATACTAATTATAGAACGTTTAACTTGTTATAGGAAAAAGAATTCGAAAAGAATTAGTCGAATGGATGAGGAGGCCGTACACACAATAGTTTTGGAAGCAAAATATTACTCCAACCTTCAACTTGGAAAGAGTTGTGCCAGGACAACCATCAATTCCAGCACAACCAAATGATAATGCGGTTAAGATAAGGCATTTAGAGCAACAAGTACTTGAAATGAAAGAGCTTCTGAAAGAAGCACTATCTCAGAAATCTTCTAAAACTACTAAACCAACAACGGGAGACGAGGTGGTCTCCCTAAGGAGAAACTTGAAAGCTCATACGTTCGAAGGCAAGAGCAAGGTCGACATTGTGAGAAATGCGGATTACGGATCTTAAGGCTAGAATTAACACTAAAGGGGAGGGTGAATAGTGTTTTAAGGAATTACTAATTCTTTTTGAATTTATATTAATTTGAACACAAATGTATGCAATATTCAAACATAGATATGATCACAGAATCAAACATAGATGCAGATATAAAGTAAAAGCAATAAAGGAAAGAACACACCAGATTTTATACTGGTTCGGAGTTACCCTACATCCATTCCCGCAACACAAGTACGGATTTCCTTTCAAAATCAATTCTTATAATTACACCCTCGATTTCAAGGCCATGAGGTACACCGTTCCAGATTCACAATCCTCTAGGTAGAGATACTTGATTTTACGGGCAACAAGTTCACCCGATTGATTTTCCAGGCTACAATCACACCTTTTCTCGCTCGATTGAATACAAAGAAGTCTATAAATCTAAATAGCACTAGGATCTTGTTGAGATAGTGATAGAGAATCAAACCAGAGAAGATCTAGTTAGATTCAACGGTGATTTCGGTAGAGTAATGGTAAAAATGTATATAAAGAAATGTGGAAGAAGAAGAGGAGTGAAAACAGAGAAAAAATGAATGTAAATTCGTTTAAAACAGCCCCTATTTATAGTAGAACAACATCCATGTCTATTCGTGAAAGGATATGACGAGTAGACACTTCCTTTGAAATTCAAACTTTTGAAAAAAACAGTCACCTTGTCGACAAGGGGTCCTTGGGGTTGTCGACAAGCCTAAGTTATTTTTGGTAATTTGTTTTTCTTTGAAAATAACTTCTATCTTGTATTAAAACTATTTTAAACTTTATAAATATACTTTACTATAGTTAAAATACATAAATAAGTATAGAGAATAATATTTTGGTATATATATAAAATTTTACTATAATTTTATATTTAAATCTAAGTATAAATATTAAAAGTTAAATATATTATAATTAAAAGATAGTTTAAAACCAAGGATAATTTGATATTGAAAATAAAGATTATTTTGAGGCTAAAAGTATTTTAAAACCAGGATAGATGTTTTTGATTTAAAAAGGAAGATTTTGAAATCATTTTGAAAACAAGATATAATTTTGTAAAACATTTGAATAAAAGTTAGTGGATACAAAACAATGTTCCACTAGATTTTTCGTAGGTTTCATCCTACTTAGGGTTCCATCCCTTTAACGGGCTCGAAGTGGATTCCATTCAACGAATAAAATGGATTTTAAGATGTCAGTGCTTTTCTAGGAGTTTTAACAAAATTCCTAACTAAATTACTTATCTTGAAATCTTGAACTCTTGATAATCTTGATACTCATGAGTCTTGAATCTTGATATCTTCGATCTTGAGCTCATCAGTTCTTGAGTCTCTATACTGTACGGTCTTCATTCTTTGGTACATGTATATATATCTAAACAATAATGTTAGTATTTATATTTTATAATCTTATTCTAAGGTTGTTTTCATCAAAACCAATTTCTCAGGGACTAACAGACTTAACATCGTCAAAAAAGAAAGAACGTCGAAACTAAAGTCGATCATCAAGGTAGAATACAAGATAAATCTCTAGAGCAATCTGGAAGCTCAACATCAAAGGAATACAACCCAAATTGGAAAAGCTATCATGACACTAAAGCTTATTTAAAAGATGTGACAGAGAAGGCTGTCAAAGACATGCTAAATGCTAAAGAGAAATGAACTCTAGATAAGCGATTGAATGATAATGAACGAGTAGCCCCGTTTACTGATGAAATCATGTCAACAGTAATTCCTTCTCATGTTAAGATTCCAATTATGAAATATCACGGTACTACCAAACCCGAAGACCATCTGATGGCTGTTGACAGTCAAATGATCTATATTATGCTTTTGGGGCAGTGCAGTGTAGGCTATTCCTAGTAACACTTTAAGGGGCTACCATAAAATGGTACCGCCAATATCGAGAGAAGACTATTTACTCGTGGAAACAATTATCCTATGAATTTCGCACTCAATTCTACATATGCAAAGGTCCCACGGTTGATTATATTATTTTAGCAAACATCAAACAAAGGCAGGGAGAATTTCGTGGTGACTACCTTAGAAGGTTCAATATAGAGGCACTGAAGGCGAAAGACATGAATGATAAGGATAAGCTAATTGTAGTGCATTCATGGTTAATAGAAAATACACTATTTTGGAAAGATCTATTCGTTCATGGATGTAAAGGTTTACAAGACTTCCACTTCCAAGCTGGTAAATTCATTCGAATGATGAATTATACTATGCCAAAAAGAAAGCTAACCTTAGAAAGAGAGCGAAAGATTTGGATTTGACCGAGGACATAAAAGGCCGAGGTGGGAAGACTCCAATACTAATTCAATTGCTATGAACAAGCCATTGTCTAATATCTATGCCACAACTAAAGAGAAAGTTAACTTCCTATCTTCATTCAAGGCTAAAAACTACCCTGAGTAAAGAAAAGGGGATGATTATTGTGCTTACCATAAACCGAATGGTCATAAAACTGATGAGTGCCGAATGCTAGATGCAATTATTCAAAAGCTAATCCGTGAAGGATACCTAAAAAATTCGTCCAGGACAAACAGAAAGCACCCCAGACTAGCGATGGACCACAAAAGTTCCCTAATAATGCTATGAATATCTTAGAAGATGAAGGTCCATTAAACTTGAGTCCACCCTTGAATAGGGTTGGTGTGATTCATGGGGGACCACATCCAGCAGAAACTAGTAAAGGAGCTAGAAACAGATATATCAAGGAAGCTAGGGAAGGAGTATTTTCTTTCCAAGAAGAGCCGAAATCAGATGAATCGGGCGATCCCCGCCGGGACTGCGGGGCCCCGGACCCCCATCGGCGCTACGCCCGGACCCGCTACTCGACTCGCCTTCGGCTCGGCACTCGGCTCGTCATATATTTGTCAGTGTCGGTGTTTGTATAAATTGAAATTGCATATGTAATGAGTGAACTGAGTGATGTAGTGAGGAATATCTGTATATGTGAATATCAGTGTTATATATCATTCAATTGTAAAATAGTTTAGTCAGGAATTTGTACTATTTCAAATGTTGAAATAAAATATTTATTTAAATAAATTACTGTTTGAATATCAAATTCTATGCAATAGCATTTTATTAAATAAATATTTATTTCTATTAAAAAATCAAATATGCTCTACATTGTGGGCCCCACAAATTCAGAAAGTTAATATCTATAGCAACATTTTGGAATGTTGCTACAGATACCTATGGGTGTTGCTACAGACACAAATAGGGTTCTATTGCAACAATATTACTTATGTTGCCTTAGATAGTCAAAATGTTGCCTTTGAGGTCTAAGGCAACGGCAAAAATTGCATCACCCCAAAAGTGTTGCCATAGACCTATGGCAATATTTTTTAGGCCTGACCCAACATTTTTTTTGTGTTGTAGAAGGCCATTTATGGCGTAGTGGTAATTCCTCCTAGAGCTTACAAATTATGTCAACCAGGGGGCAATATGGTTCCTAGAACATGGAATGCGGAATATTTGCAACCATATTTTCCCACAGTGAACGAAAAAAGCTTCTCTTTCCTAAGAAAAGTCTACATGGTCGGGAACATAATTCTCCTTAAACTTGAAAATTTCCTTAAACGGTCATAAGCCTTTGTTCGCGCCGAAATGGCCAGGTCAAAGCACCTCAAGGAGGACTGAGTAATCCTTTATCCGCGCCACGCTATGGCCATGATAAAGTATTTGCAAGCTCTTGATTGTGCCACGGTATGGCCAGATCAATTCGACCCTTGGAAGGAGGACGGAGTAAGCTATTTAACGCGCCATGCTATGGCCAGGTCAAGGCATCGACCAACCTTTAGTCCCGCCTATAAGGCTTGGCTGGAGCACCTCCTAGAGGGAGGACGAAGTAAGCCCTTGATCCCGCCATGCTATGGCCTGGTCAAGGCACCGAACAATCCTTCAGTACCGCATATAAGGCCTCACTGGAGCACCACCTGGAAGGAGGTCGGGTAAGTCCCTGGGTCCTTCTTGTGGATAAGCTGACCAAGCACACCGGACAACAACAGAATAAGACGTCTAAGCTCGAGAAGTGGCACGCCAGATAATAACAACTCACAAAGGCTATAAGGTGGTACATGTCAAAAGAATCGAGAACCAGAAGAGGTAACTTGAAGCAAAACATTCGAATAATTGAAGCCCAAAAAGTAGTGTAGAACAAAAGGCTCAGACAAGAATTTACAACTCTTGGCTAATTTCCAAAGGATGATTTCTAAGCTTCACTAATTAATGCCCAAATCTGGGTTTCAAGTCTTTCACTATTAATTTCTGTTCTTCACTTATTAATACCTGAATATGGGTTTCGGGTCTTTACTATTAATTTTTGGACTTCACTCATTAATGCCTGAATCTGGATTTCGGGACTGTTGTTATGGAGACCTCTATTATGGACTTCTAGTCTTCTGTTGATTTCTAGATCTATCTTACTAATACCCGAATTATGGTCTTTAGTTTTCTACTATTAACTTTCGGACAATGCTTATCAACACCCGAATCTTGGTTTTAGGACTTCTATTATTTCCAGATGAGGATTTCTAAACTCCTATTATTTGTTCCCAAATGAAGATTGCTGGCTTTTTATGAATTATTTCCAGATGATAATTTCTAGCCTTTTATTACCAGATGATAGTCATTGGTTTTCCATCAATTATAACAAGAAGAAGATTTATGAACTTCTATTATTAATGCCGGATCCAAATTTTGGGTTCTCTATTATTAATTCCATAATTAAATTTATAGCCTTCTATTAACATTACAAGTGTTGAATTTCTGGGCTTCTTTCATTATTACCAAAGTTGGATGTTGGGACTAGTATTATTATTGCCAGACAAGAATTTTTGATCTTTAATCATTCCCTACTCTGGATTTCTCATCACTTATTAACTCCAGATGACGGTCTATTAATTTCCGTTGTTCCCAAATTTAGAATTCTCGAATTATGTTATTAGAAATTCTAATATTGTCTCCAATAATATTATGAACAAACTACTAAACATATTTTTATATGAATTTTGAACTAACAATAAGGAGTGTTGCCTACTTTGTACTTTGCAAGAAAATAAGGTTGATAAAAAGGATCATTGAAGATGAGATAGCGCAAAAGGAAAATTATTAGATTTTTGTCCTAAAGAACAAAAGCTTCTTTCATACAATGGGGGTAAAATGTTAACCATAAAGCTCACTTAAGAATGAAGGTATGAAAGAAGGCCCATGAAAGTATTGTAGAAGCTTTGCAAGAATTTAAAAGAAGGGCTTTGCGATGGTTCAAAAGTGGCGTTTCGAAGGCACTGGAGTAGCTTTCGAAGAGGTTGGATTGATGCCGCAAGCACCTGATGCTCCTACAAATATTAAATGAAATAAGGGCTTTCAAAGGAGTCGAAAGGGGGATAAAGCTACCCTTTCGACTCAGTTGATCTTTTCGAAACAGTTGGGTTCACCTGCATAAAGGAGTTTTGAATGAGTTAAGAATGCCTTTCGAAGGTATCAAATAACAAGTGTCCGCACATGGATTAGATCCTTTGAAACGGTTTGAGAAGATTCCTCTAAAACAACCCTTTCGAAAGAAAAGACTGGCCTTTCGAAACGGTTGAATCCTTCCATAAGTATTAGGGAGGATTCGCATGTAACCAATATTGCCTCGGCAAACATCAAAGGATAAGCTTTCACACTAACCAAAGAGATACTTTCGAAAGCCACCTTTCACAACTATCATCTGACCAACAAAAAGCCTCCTCCATCACAAATAACCTTTCGCACTAGTCCTTTCGTCACCATTATACCCTTTCGAAACCATCCAAATACCCTACCCCACTCATTCAAGTGGCAACTTATCCTAACAGTACGATATCATGACAACAATGAAGAGGTTTTGTAGGAAATGAAGAAGTTAGAAGTGCTTCCGCTTACATTCAAACAGCACAATAATGCGCCATGACTCGTTCGCCACTAACGAAAGCATACATATCGATGGTGTCAAAAGGTTCTAGAAGTGCTCGAAAGAAATATGGGAAAATATAAGATCAATATTTTCCATTATCACGCTTTCGACAAAGACGGGAGAAGAAAGCGAAAAGATGGGTACGAATGGTAGGAGAAGAGACCTTTCGACAATTTCGAAAGGATGGATGCGGAAGGGCCCAAGCCCCATCTATAAATACGACCCTAGGTGTCCAAGTCCAGGACCAATTTTTGAATTCTTGGATTTCCTTGTCACTTCTTAGCTAAATCAAAACCTTGTAACTTTAGATCAAATTGGGGAAAATTCTATTACTTTTAATCCAATCTTGAGAAATAAAAATGAGAGGATGCATGGATCTAATATTGATTTCGAATACGAGGATGGTCATTCCGGCCATTAGCTTGTCTAATGACCAATTGCACATGATACACACTTATCTTCCTAACCCTTATTTGGCATATGCAATGCTATGAAGTTTACTTAGATATCTTTATTTTGAAGCAACTTATCATCAAGTCTAAAGTCCATATGATACTAAAGTGACGTGATGCTGATAATTCAATATTATCTAGTAAATTAGACTTACATCATTCATCCAAGATGAGATTCCATAGCATATTGAATCCACTTTTTATTTGATATATATGTTGTGTTCCGAGTCCCTTTGAAGGTATAAAGACCTCTCGACTCATTCGAAAGGGGTTTCGAAGGGATTCATCGTGTAAACATTAAAGCTAAACCCATTGAGAGGACTCCTTCGAAAGGTGTTCGAATACTTCAGAACATTTCATTACTTTTGAAGGAACCCTTTTTATGACTGCAAAATTAATACCTTCGAAAGGGTTCCCTTCTAGGGAATAAAGACACTTTCGACTCACTCAAAAGGGATTTCAAATGGATTGTTCATGTCTAAAACTTTGCTTTGAGGTGTTGCCAAGATTCCTTGTTAACATTTTTGGCGCTAGAAGGAGGGCTCGAACCTCCGACCTAGTTATTTCCTTATAGACTAATTATAAAATGCTTAACTTGTTGTAGGAAAAAGAAATCGAAAAGACTTAGTCGAATGAATGTGGAGGCTAAACACACAAAATTTTTGGAAGAAAATATTACTCCAACCTTCAACTTGGAATGAGTTGTGCCAGGACAACCATCAACTCCAGCACAACTAGATGATAATGCAGTTAAGATAAGGAATTTAGAGCAACAACTACTAGAAACACAAGAGCTCCTAAAAGAAACACTTTCTCAAAAATCTTCTAAAATTGCTAAACCAACAACGGGAGATGAGGTGGTCTCCACAAGGAGAAACTTGAAAGCTCATACGTTCGAGGGCAAGAGCAAGGTCGACTTAACATCGTCAAAAAAGAAAGAATGTTATGCCACTAAAGTCGATCATCAAGGTAGAATACAAGACAAATCTCTAGAGCAATCTGGAAGCTCAACTCCAAAGGAATATAACCCAAATCGGGAAAGTTATCATGACACTGAAGCTTATTTGAAAGATGTAGCAGAGAAGGCTATCAAAGACGTGCTAAACGCTAAAGGAAAAAATAACTCTAGATGAGCGAGTGAATGACAATGAATGAGTAGCCCCGTTTACTGATGAAATCATGTCAACAGTAATTCCTTCTCATGTTAAGATTCCAACTATGAAATATCATGGTACTACCGATCCCAATTATCATCCGATGGCTTTTGACAGCCAAATGGATCTATATAATGCTTCTAGGGCATTGCGGTGTAGGCTATTCCTAGTAACACTACAAGGGGCTGCCATAAAATGGTACCTTCAATATCGAGAGAAGCTATTTACTTGTGGAAACAATTTTCCTATGAATTCTGTACTCAATTCTGCATATGCAAATATCATACAATTGATTGTATTATTTTAGCATACATCTAAGAAAGGCAGGAGAATCGCGGGGTGACTACCTTAGAAGATTCAATACAGAGGCACTGAAGACTAAAGACATGAATGATAGGGATAAGCTAATTGCAGTGCATTCAGGGTTTATAGAAAATACACCATTTTGGAAAGAGCTCTTCGTTCATGGATGTAAAGATTTACAAGGCTTTCACTTCCAAGCTAGTAAATTCATTTGAATGGATGAATTACACTATGCCAAAAAGAAAGCGAACTCTAAGAAGGAGAGCGGAAGATTTGGATTTGGCCGAGGACACAAAAGGCCAAGGTGGGAAGACTCCAATACTAATTCAATTTATTTTAACAAGCCATTGTCTTATATCTATGCCACAACTAAAGAAAAAGTTAACTTCCCAACTTCATTCAAGGCCAAAAACTACCCTGAGCAAAGAAAAGGGGATGATTACTGTGCTTACCATAAAGCGAATGGCCATAAAACTGATGAGCGCCGAGTGCTAGCTGGAATTATTCAAAAGCTAATCCGTGAAGGACACCTGAAAGAATTCGTCCAAGACAAACAAAAAGCACCCCGAACTAGCGATGGCAACAAAAGCTCCCTAATAATGCTGTGAAAATCTTAGAAGATGAAGATCATTAAACTTGAGTCCACCCTTGATTAGGATTGGTGTGATTCATGGGGGACCACATCTGGGGAGAAATAGTAAAGGAGCCATAAATAGATATATCAAGGAAGCTAGCGAAGGAGTATTTTCTATCCAGGAAGAGTCCCAGCTTAAAAATCCATGGCTTAATATACATATGTCAAATCTTGTCATCACTCCACAAGAGCTCGAGCCTTTTAAGATCATTGCACAAATCAGTCTTTCCATTATGTCGAAAATTCTAGTAGACACTGGAAGCGCAGTCAACGTCATCTTCAAACACGCCTTTGATCAAATGGGCATTCCTGAGATAAGTTAGATCCTTGTCAACTACTAAATATAAAATGTGCATACCAATAAATCCTTTTGCATGTTGTGGCTTTAATGCCTATGCAAGAGCCGAATAATACAATTACTAAATACATTCGTACCTTGGTTAGTTATGATTTTGATCGAGATTGTATATTGTCTTATGAATTTTAAATTCTAACCTAATACAAGAATATGGATATTTGACCATATTAGATCATATATAAAAGTTGTAAGGTAAATTATCGCATTCAAAATATGTGAAATTTCGATGAAATTAGCTCGTTGGAAATGAGCAAGTAAACCATGAAGAAAGATCATGTGTTCAATATGATTGAATGCGATGATAATATTTTTGTGTTGAAACTGGTACTAGATTGAGGACTAAAAGATCAACCTAGGAATTTGATTGCTGAAAAGCCGGTCTTGATCAGTTTAATTAAGTGCAACCCATATGATACCCTTAAACTGTTAAGGATGTGCAAATGCACTTTTGTAAAGGATTCAGTGCAAATTTTTAGTAGGAGTTTCCTTTTGGAAGGTTTAACCACTTAGAAAGGTGAGTGAATGACAAAGAGTAAATTTAACATAGACATGGTTAGGATGAAGAGAGTGAATGATCATCTCTGCTTCAATGAGGAGACTTTGAAAACGAGAATTGTATAAAATAATAAGTAGATACTTAATATGGAATGATAAATGTGATTTGTATACCAAATGTAATTTTGTTATAGAAAATTATTTTCTATAAGAGTTATTTCTTTAAGTTTAAAATATTTGATCTAAAAATCTCGATTGTAAACTTATTAAAACGGATGAGATGAATGGCTTATAAAATGGTTGAATGGAGCTTCATATTTCGTGCACCATTATAGTAATGGCAGAAATAGTGGGAGTATACCATATGAATATATCAATTGGTGCTTCAAGATAGGAAAGACTGCTTTCGTATATATACATAATAATATTTGTGAAATAAGAATAGTTTTCAATATTAGCTAAAAATATCCCCAATATATGATTAGAGGCTTACTAAGATGTTTATGTAAATATTTGAAAGTATTTGTACGTTGTGGAGTCCACATGAAATTCTTATGCCTCTTTAACAAATTAAAAAAAGGATTGCATTTGTTAGCATTAGCCTATGAATTAGCTGAGAGCTGCTACCTTTCCATTTAAACTCGTTAATTCCATATCATTTGTAACCATTTTAAATTAGTTATTGCTTTGGTATTTTCGGGGTTGACCTTTATACCTTGAGCACTTACCATAAAGCCTAAGAACTTTCCAAATTGTATTATAAAGGAACGCTTCTTTATATCTAACTTCATATTATACTTCCAAAGTATGTTGAATATTTTGACAAGATCCAAAACATGACCTTTAGACGACTTTGATTTGACTAACATACCATTAATATAGACATCCATGTTTCTACGTATCTTCTTAGTAAAAATTCGATTAATGAGCATTTGTTAAGTAGCTCTGGCATTCACCAAACCGAAGGACATAACCTTCTAGCAGAATAAACCCATGTTGGTTACAAAATTGGAAGGCTCTTCATCTAGCTTAAACATATGAATTTGACTATAACTAGAATAAGCATCCATAAATGAAAGAATTTGATGTCGACTGTTAACGTAAAAATCAAACGCTAACCCCCGGTGTGAGAATTAGTAGAGTGAAAGCACCACCCATTGGTACGGGAACTAAAAATAAGCAGAGAATAGCAGAAAAGTAAAGAGACAGCAGTTTTATAGTGGCTCGGCTCAAAATCAAGCCTACGTCCACTTTATCTTCTTTATCACAAGTTCGATTACAAGTTTTACAAGAATTCCTTCGATTATTCAACAATCGATACAAGTAATCAACACTTCAATGCAAAAGAGACTTTCGAATCCATCTTGGATGTAGATGATCTTCTCTTTAGGTAGCTTGAGATGTTTTTGGTGGTAGAGGTGTTGTAGAAGTCGTGAATGCAGCAGAGTTTCGGCGCTTCAGAGTCTCCAAAAGTCCCCTCTCAGTAGGAGCAGGTGCAGTATTTATAGGGAATTTCTGGGCGAAGTCGTAGGTCACGAACGACCTAGGAGTAGGTCGTAGGTCGCGAACGACCTAGAGAGCACGGGTTATGGCTTATCAAGGTCGTATTTGGTCAACTGAACGGGCTAGTAGGTCGTAGCGACCTATGGAAGAATGGTAGGCGACTTAAGCATGCTGAGGTACCCAGTGGAGCGACCTAGGCCGATTGTTGGAGTAGGAGCGACTTAGTACTTGTTCGACCTATAACCGAGCGATATGATCATACGAAGCTTGTAGCTCGCCAAGTCTTTAACTCGCTAACTCGTTAACTCGTTAGCTCGTTAGGTTGCTTAGGTCGCTTAGGTTGCTTAGGTCGCTTAGTTACTAGGTCGCTAGATCGTTCTTCCTTTAGCGCAATAAGTCGCTGCCTTCATGGAACCATTAGGTCGTTAACTCGTTGAGTCTCCCTACTGTGACATACTGCTGATTACTAGGTCGTCACATACTTAGGTCGCTAGGTCGCGGATGACGTTAGGTCGCTGTAGAACTTCGTCCCTGTTAGCTTGCTCACACTTTAACTCCTTTGGTCGTTGAGTCGTGAAATAGAGGAGTTAACATCCACTCATAGCATCAAATATTCGATCTATTCTCGTCAGAGGGATATAGTCTTTTGGGCAAGCTTTATTTAAGATGGAGAACTAAATACAATTATCCACTTTCTATTCGACTATTTCACAAGTACTGGATTGGCAATCGTCTAGGATACTGAAACCACGTATGAACCCATTCTTTAACAACTTTTCAACTTCCTCTTGTAATGTTGCTTACTGAACCTTATCCATGGGTCGGTGCTTTTGTTTGACTAGCTTATACTTCAAATCAAGATTTAAATGGTGGTAAATTATCAAGCGATCAATCTTAATCAAATAATCATGGGACCAAGCGACTACACTAAATTATTATAAAGGAACCCTACCGGTTCCTCTTGGACTTCGAAGGAAAGAAAATCTCTAACCTTAAGAGTCTTAGAAGGTTCCTTTGGGTCGATACACACTTTAATAAGAGTCTCAACAGTTTACGCTTTCTTTGTTTTGACACTCGGATCAATCTCAAGCTCAATCACTTCTTCATCATTCAGAGTTTCCTCAATAACATAAGCATACATTTTCTTTCGGCTAAAGATTAACTACACTGCTAAAGTTTTATATTTCCAAACCATTCCTGATAGCATGGTACTTGAAAAATTCTTTCTACGGTTAGGCTTCAAGAAACGCTTTCGGTGGAGGCCTTTGAAATTTCCAGTTATAACACATAGTATCAATATTTAGCACAATCAACATAACATTCAGCATCATCCTTAATGAGAACTGCTTTATCATATAAATCATTAGCTTTGACTAATTTCCCCCCCTTCAGTTTCTCTGTCAACACCAAAAGGATTAGCAACATTCTTAATTTTAATGCTACTATTATACGCAAATATTTAGTTGAAACATACACCTCTAACGTAGGGAACTTTAGTAGCAAATGTTTAGTCGAAACATTCAACTCTAACACATCCAGTGCAGGCCTTTCGAAAATTGCATTATATACCGAAGTAACATCCATTATCAGAAAAACAGTCTTAATTACACTATAACATGGCTCTGAATCAACCTTTATTATCAAATTGCACTCACTAAAGGGAATAACTCCCTCATCATTTAACCAAAAGATGAGAGTAGGACTCGGCTTTAATTTGTTTTTGAGTAACTCGATCTTATCGAAAGCATGTCTAAATATTACATTAAGTACAACCCTAGTGTCTATCATAATTATTGGGACTTCAAATAAACCGATATAAGATTTTACCATTAGTGGATTGTTGTAGGGGTGATAAACGCCTCGCTTATCAACTTCTTCAAAAGTGAAATTCAGCTTGGACCTTTTGATCTTATCAAACATTCCAACTTCAAACACAATCTCTTTTGCCCCTCTAGCTTCATCAATCAACTTCTTCTAATAATTCTTACTCATTCTAGCCACATGAACCCCTTCCAAGATTACATTCACAAAGTTCCTTAGTGCTAGACGATACCTTGATGGCTAATTTTGTTATCGTATTTCTTCATTCACAACAGATGAAACATTTCTTTACATATCGTTACTCCTTAGAAACACCTTCAACTTTCCTTCCTGAACCAACCGATTAATTAATGATTTTAATAAACTACAAACTTTAGTCTTATGCCCACTAAGTTAATGATAAGAATAATAAGAATATCCTCAGTCTGGTTTCAACCGATCTGCTGTAACACCCGGCGTTTTTACGCTAATTAATTAAAAAGAGTTTAATAAATAAATAATAATGCAGAAAAATGAAATTTTTGCAATCGTTAAAAATTGGCTACGAAACTTGCATCATTGAGTTCGTGGTGATTTTCTGATCAATTTTTATATAAATTTTTTTCCGATCGGAGTTCAAATGAAAAAGTTATTAACTTTTAAACTTTTAGCGTCAGAAATAATTATATCTATAATTGTGGTAATAAAAGTTAATTAACATTGATTAGTAACATTAATGGAAATTTAGACTCTAAGAATTGTTAATGTTAAAATTAACTCTAAGTGAATATATATATATATATATATATATATATATATATATATATATATATATATATATATATATATATATATATATATATATAAGTGGAAACAAACCATTGCCACCAGGTTTGAAGAGGAATCAAACAAACACAATCGTTTAAAATAGGAAGTAAATTAATAATAATTTGATGTGTTAAACATGGCATAGGTTGACGCAAAACATACCCGGGTCGACTGGTAGCGGTCGATCCAAGGGCATTGGCAGTCGACTAATGTCCATGTTAAAGCATGAATGAAATTTTTTAGATTGACGAACGTGATGCATTGCTTGCATGCTAAGAAATGAAGGGGTATCGAAGATTAAATTAAAAGATTTTCTAAGTAAATTTAATGCTCCTATCAATCCCTAACTCCTATAAATTAACGGCTTGCCTAACATAATTTATTTAGAAAAACTACTGCATATTGAAACTCTACGATTTTGGCTTCTCGTCCAAATTTAAAAAATATAGTAAAACTATTATAAAATATATATATAAGTAGAAGAAAGTGGAGAATAAGAGAATAGGAGAATGCATAAATAAAGGAAATCTAAAAATCAAATTCAAATTTAATTCAATCATTTCCCCAGATCTGTAATTTAAATAAATGCATGCCCTTTTATTATTTTGGATTTGAAGTAAGCGAGAGTCAAATAAAATGGGAACGGATCTAGATCTAGAGAATGGGAAAGCTAATAGTAAGGTCAACGAGAAAACTACATGTTTTCTAATAAGATTAGATTTATATCGTTGTGATCTATTTCATTAATGACTATTTATAATTGATTTGGATATTTAATTGTAAGTGCATAATGATTAGATATAAATCTCGGTTTGGATAATTTATGGTATGCGCGTAATGAATCAAAGTAAATAACGAATGGGATAATGAATTATATACATGTAATAATTTAGGATAGTTTTATGAATAGATTTATCCGTAATGATTATGGAACAAACTTGATTTGATTATAATTGGGATTAATTGTAATTAGGTTGGAATTTGACATATTTTAATTCATTGGAATGAAAAAGGGTAATAATATAAGTCTCTATAAATAATCCAAATTACAAATAAAGGTGTGTTGTTTGGTATAACAAGAAATGCAAATGCAAAGAAAGAGATGTACAAAATAAGGAAAATCCCATATTTTGTATTGTCCTTGTCGATAAAGAAATAAAATATAATTCCTTATAATTTCACACAAAAACAAAAATTAAGTAGTTTATAGAGAATTATAGTGTTGACAATTTCCTTAGAGGAAAAGAAGTAATTCCAATGTACTACTGTATGAAATTCTTAAATATACTAAAGTAATGTAAACAAGAATAAGAGCAACAATTGAAAAATGGAAAACAAAAGTACATAATTTAGAATAGTGTAGAAAGAAAACGATAAATAAAGATGTTATAGTTAAACCAATATAGAAGTAATAAGTCTAAATTAGCAATTAAAGAGCGATATTTGTTAAAAAGAAAAGCAAGGGGATTTTGCCCAATAATGTTAGACGAATGGGAAAAGAAAATAAGAAAAGATCGTTAGTGAAAACGGTATATGACTTTAAAGTAAAAAAAGAAATATACTCATAGAAAAGTAAAAGAACGTTGTCAATATTAAACAGTAGAGGCATAGAAAATAAACAAGAATGGATACATACATACATACATATATATATATATATACATACATACATATAAATCTTTTACAAGAATGAGTATCTGAGAGTTAGGGAAAACAAAGAACTCGGGTCAGACAATGTATCTGGTATGAATAAAACTCTAAAACAATAGGTATAATTAAACAACAACATATGAGACCACACTACCAAATGTGGAACGGGTTTCCTCTTACATAAACAACATTCAAATGTAAGGAATGGATACAAATAATTAAACATCACAAAGAGTGCTAGAGTCATCCCAATGCAATTAAGGAAAATCAAATTTGACGGTTTGAATCAAATAAGGAAAGGAAAATTTTCCAACAATGACTAAGAGGATGCACCCCCTTACCGAAAGTATACCTCAAGAATATATAATTGATAACTCCGATAGCTCTCAAACATGTCTAAGTCGGACCCCACCAATGGATTCATGAAGTAGGCCCAGCCAGGGAGGGTTTAGGTGGATATGGGTCTATTTTTGGTAAGGAGGAGGTGTAGTTGAAAAAGAAATGAATTTTAGTGGTTTTTGATTAAGGAAGAAATGTAAAAAATGGATATTTCTCACTTTTGAAACTTAGGAAGCCAACAAAACTCAAGTAGAACTTGAATGAAGGTTTGAAAATGAAAATAGAAAGGAGAAAATGAGAAAAAGAATTGTGTATATACAAGTGAACAAATTAAATTAGCCTTAGGGTATGTTACACCAAAAATCTACCTTTCGACTAAGTCGAAAGGTCTTTCAATAAAGACAAAGGAAAAGAAGCACATGCCAAACCTTTTGTAGGAGTCGAAGGGATGCAATCATCAGAGTTTAACTGTCCTAAACCTTTCAAAGGAGTCAAAAGGTTCCATCTCTCAGTATCCAAGGAGTTCCTACCTTTCGAGGAGGATGAAGAAGTCAAGGCAAGTATGAGCCATTCCATTGTGACCTTTTCGAAAGCATAACAAGCCTTTCGAACCGGTTAAAGCACATCCAGGATACCTTTCGGAGCTATAATCCAAGTGGTCTAACCTTTCGATAAGGTCAGAATCTGCTCCATAAATTTAAATATCTGGACTCATATATTTTAAGTCAAAGGTAGTCACTCCCATACCTTTAGACAAAGTTGAAACCTACCTCATATAAGTGATCTAACCTTTCGACAAGGTCGAAGTCTACCAAATATCCACTAAAGAGTTTGACTTCTTGGTTCTACCCTAGGAAAGCTATCACCTTAACCTTTCGACAAGATTAAAATCAACCTTTAGAGGACCAACTTAGGGAATTTCAACCTAGTCGAAAAGAAAACTTTGGTATGAGACCTCATATAAGTTCAACTAAGACGAAAGGTTATCTAATTCTAAGATTAAATCTTTCGACGACGTTCTGAATGTCTGACCCATGAATCAATAACAAGTGAAGCTAAATTTAAAGGCAATTCTTAAGGGTTTCATGCCCTTCATTCAAAAAAGTTTGTCCATCCTTCTTAGAATAACTTTGGGGTGTTGACAAGAGATCTTGTTACAATTTTTGGCGCTAGAAAGAGGGCCCGAACCTCTGACTTGGTTAACCGCCTAACATTACTATTCTCTAACCCCACTTGGACCAATCCTACATCAAGTTTATTGCTTTGGAAAATCATGGCCAGAAGATTTAAAAGATTTTAACAAGGGTCTTCTGAACCACATTTGAAAAGTTTCTCCTAAGTAAGCATCAAAAGCTCCAATCAAGATGAAGGGCAAAGATTAAGGTTTGAAACCCTAAGAATTATAAACAAAAAGAGAGTAGAATCTTATGGCCCTGAAAAATGGAGTTTATACCCCTTTCATGTTGGCCCTACCCCAATCTTTGCAGTTGGAAAGAGAACAAATGGAAGTGACAATACTTTTAATCAAATGAGATGAACAATCCAACAGTATTTCAAAGGCACAATCTTTGAGAAAGAAATAATGAATGATTACAATGCCTTTACACACAAATGATAACCAACCGCAACAAGAGCACTTCCAACCCACGGGATTCATAGGGTAGCAAAAAGAAGAATGATTGAAGAACATGAAGTGATAAGGCTGATAAATAAAAAGTCAAAGATCCATCCTCAAGAGTCAAGTTTCAATTCTAGACTTCCAAAAGAATGCAACTTAACAACATCAATGGAAGACGTCTACTTGCTCACAAAGGATGAACTTAACTATTGACCATCACAAAAGAAAAAGCCTAAAAAAAGAATGGAATTTGGGAGGACCCTTCTGCCACTATCATATGATGGATGGTCATGAAACCAACCATTGTAGAGCCTTGGAGCGGATGATCATCAATTTCTTTAGACAAGGAAAGATCAATGAATTTGTAAAAAGGATTTGAAAAAAGACTAATAAAAATCAACTTTTTGTAAAGAGAAAGTCTACATGGTTGGAGTGAAGTGCTCCTCATATTTGGATACTACCTAAGATGGTAGAAAAAGCCTCTATCCGCGCAAAGATGGTTAGGGCAGAGCGCCTCCTGGAGGAAGGACGGAGTAAGCCTTTATCTACGCCATAATATGGTCATGTTAAAGCACCGAACAAGCCCTTATCCATGCCACGCTATGGCCAAGTTAAGGCATCTCCTGGAGGGAGGACAGAGTAAGCCTCTACCACGCTTTAAGATGGCCAGGGTAGAGCACCAAAGAAGCCCATGTCCGCGCCGCAAAAGGGCCAGGGCAGGGCGCCTCCTAGAGGGAAGTCGGGTAAGTCCTTGGTTCCAACCTCCAAGATGAGCTAACCAAGAGCACCAGACAATAATGGACTAAGACGTCCAGGCCCAAGAAGAGGCCCAACAAATAATGAACTAAGACGTCCAAGCCTGAGAAGAGGCACATTCATCGAAGGACTGAGATGTCCAAGTCTGAGAGGAGGCTCATCCAATCATGAACTAAGATGTTCAAGCTCGAGAAGAAGCATATTTAATCATGGACTAAGACATCCTAGCCCAAGAGGCAGCCAATCAAATTATTTCTATATACATTCAAAACCTGAAAGGTTCGTACATGTCAAAGAAGACGAAAGCAAAGGAGTAGAACGGAACTCCACTTTCTATTACTCAAATTTGGGTTTCGGAATTTCATTTCTAAACATCATTTATTAAAACCCGAATCTGGGTTTTAGATCTTTCATAAAAAAAATTCATCATCTAAACACCTGAATCTGGGTTTCGGGTCATTATCAATCACTAACCTATTATACCCAAATCTGGGTATCAGGACTGCTATTTATTTAAACCCTAATCTGGGTACAAGATCTTGGAATTTCTATTTATCCGAAACGCCGGAATCTAGGCCAGAGAATATTATCATGGAGATCGCTATTATAATTCTCCGAATGGGAGCTTTGAGTTTCTAATTTTCAAATCTCATTAATGTTAAGGAATGGGTGAGAGAGTTACTACTTCAAAATGTCAGACATTGATCTCTGAATCAGGTTCTTTATTAAATGAAAATTATATTCTGATATTTAGGTCTCCAATGATAAGGCAAAACTTAAAACTAATAAATTTTGGGCATTCCAAACAAGTGGAAAGAGTTAAATTCCTGATCATCTCTCATCATGATTAAAGATGAGATATTAACATTTAGAATGAATTAATGGTCTGAGAATACTTCTCTTTCCGCTGTTCATCGAAATATTTGGCGATTTCAAATTTTACCCTCCGACACCAGTTCCCCACTACATTATCGTCTAAGCCTAGGGGAGGCTTGAGCATGGTGGGAAATTTCTGAGCCACGAGAAGCTTTGACCTAGTAGACTTGGCAGTTGGAGGGGTAGCTTAAGGAGCCGGAAGTTCGATCTTTGAAGTCTTATCCCCCAAAATGAGCTCTAAAGAGGCACATTGCGCCTAGCTATCTTTCAACTTTAATTCCAAATCACTTATTTGCTGAATAAGTTCAGACATCTTTTGATTGAAGTCGATCGTGGGATTTTTCTTCACTTGTCGTTTCAGCATGGTGATCATCTCATCTTTCTTCTTAATATCAGCCTCAAGATAGGCAATGTGGTCTTTTTGGCTGTTGGCGATGGTTTTTTGAATATCATAGCATTTGTGCCATTTCACGGCCTCAATATTGCCGCCAAAACATTCTTGTAAAATGTCATCATTAGGCACGACCGCTCCACTTCTTTGCAATAACCTCTCTCTAAGAGCATCAACACGTGACGATAAATTATGAGGAAGCGAAGTAGTAGACAATCGTAGCTCCTATTTAGACAAAAGGAGTGAAATTAAAATGAAGATAGAGATAAATGGTATCTTTATTATCATAATAATAGATTACAACTCAAACAACAACAAAATTAAATAAAAAGGTACAATATACAGCATGGTTACATTTATAGTTTAAAAACTTCTTTCCTAACTTTATCCAAAGAGTTGGCTAAAAGCATAATTGTCGAATCAAATGGCATAGTAACTCCTTTAGGGATTATAACTGGTGGGCATTGACTGTAGTCCCACTTCCCAATCGGGGAACTATCGCGACCGCAAAATAATTTAGAATGAAATGTCTCGATCTCTTTAAGGAATTTTTCCTTCTTGTTGTCAAGGAAGTCAAAACGGAGGCGAGGGTATTCCAAATACAATTTTTTGTAAATCTCGAAGGAAACAATATCTCGCTAACTTTGAAGTCTTTAAAATTGATGCATTTTCAGAGTAAAACCTTCTCAATTTAACATATTGGCTTAAGTGGTCTCTAGGGACGAGTCGACCTAAAGAATTGTCATTCTAGAATAGTATAGTAAAGAAAAACTAAGCGTAAAGAAAACAGAACTAAAACATATATTTATATATCAATTAACTATTACATGTTATAATTACTCATCTGGTTCATACGAAATAGATTTAGAGAAAAATTCAGATTTTTTTTATCCTTATAGTACTTAAGCTTTTTAGGGGGAAGATCTTGAGGAATCGATCTGACCCGCGGTAAATTCCAGCATGCTCCAGGATGCGGGTCAGATCCGAAATCATCTAAGTATCTTTTATGAAAACGTCTAAGTAGACCCCCCACTGAATTCGCCTACGTACGAAAAATCTATGATAGAGTGTCTATAATATGCTTTATACAAAAAATTAACTAAAATGTCTCTCTTCAATCAACATCCAGAATAAAGCTATTAACTCTCTATTTTCCTTCAAGAGAGCGTGGTACCGGAGATGCGCTCTCTTTAGTAAAGGAGCATCCTTCTAATATTTAAAATATGCTAATATAGAGGTGCTCCTATCTAGACTGTGATATTTCTTAGACAAAATATTGTGCTCCTTTATCAATTTGTCTAACTCCCTATATAACTTGTTAATTTCCGCCCGTTTTCTATCAAGTTTGGTTCTATAGGGGAAAGTAGACTTCTACTTTATTTAAGACAAATGATTTAGCACTAATTATTATCTTCGAAGTGAAAGACATTTAAATAAGGAATTCCATACCCGAGAGATTGGAATTGAAGTCTTGAGAGCCTGCTCTTTCACTGTTGGATTCTCAATTTTAGTGGGAGCAGGCTCATCTTTCGGAGCAGTAGAAGGCCCGGAGAAGCAGGTGGCATATCTTTTGAAGGGGATTGCTCTTTCTCAGGAGCTTCGGTTTGATCACCACTGTCCATCCCTGAAGCACCGGAAGGCCCCCATTTGTCTCCACCAAGGCCTTGACCTTTGGAGGGGTTATCATCATCATTATTACTGTCCCAGTCAATACCATCATCATCATTTTTTCTCTTCCGCATCATGAGTGTCACACTCCTCCTCAGAATCAGATTTGATGTCAAAGGAGCGGATATCAAAAGAAAGAGCTTTGGAAACATTAACAATCTCCTCCTCACCTTCAGGTCCGGTACACTGCCTAATTAGGTTGATTTTGTCCGTTACTCTCTCGGCTAAGGATGGATCGAGAGAGGGGAAGCTAAAGTCAGGAACATTTCTCCTGATTATTGGCATATGCAAGCATAAGGGAATCTTAATAATGTTTTAGCATCATGGGCCCTAGAGTAACATTTGCAAACTTGGAGACTTGCTTTCGACGTCGGAGAGGGTGCAAATAGCCAACTTGAGTGAATCTCTGGTCCTTTTCAATTTGTCTATCAATGAAGTATTCTTGGCAACCAAGCGAGCTTTTTCATCTTTTGAGTCTTTTAGGGCTAGCTCCATTGAAAATTTTTCATCAGTGGAGAGTTGGTGAGCTTGCCTCTGTTAACTCCTATTTTTGCAGCGACCTAAAACTCTGCGACCTATAACTCCGCGACCCAACGACCTAATAATCTTAGCACTTAGCGACCTAATGGTCCTAGCGACCTAACTTCTCCAGTAGCACAGCAACCTACCTAACGACCTAATAGTCTCAACGACCTAACGGCATAATGGTCTTAGCGACATAACGTCACAAAGCACTCAGCGACCTAAAGCGGCTTCGCGACCTAGTGACTTCATTCCTCAACAACCTATGGAGTGCCGCGACCTAACGACTTAAGAGGATCAGCGACCTAAAGGCTTCTGTAACTTCACGACCTAGCAAAGTGACGACCTAGCGAGCTAAAATAGAGAAAAGTTACACGACCTGCTATAGGTCGCTCACGACCTACTAACTCGCTCAGAAGAAACCAAGATCAAACGAAACGATCCCCTAGGTCGCTGCCGACCTACGACCTAACTTAGGTCGTCCACGACCTAAGACTTGGAGATTAAATCACACCCAGAATCACCCCTATAAATACAGCCCAAATTCCAACTAGAGAGGGACTTTTTTCGATCATCCTCTGGAGCGCTGTTACTCTGCAGAATTCTTAACTCATCCAACACTTGAAGAACTCCAAACATTCAAGACACTACAACAAGCTTCGAAAGAGATCTTGCACACCCGAAATGGATTCAAAGAGCCTTTTCACATTGAAGTTTGAGCTACTAGTCTGAAGTGTTTTTGTGATCAATGTGAATTGTATTTGAAGTGCATTGTATCAAATTGTAACCAAATCAGCAATAAAAGAATACAAAGTGGACGTAGGCTTAATTACGAGCCGAACCACTATAAAATCGTTGTCTTTTACTGTTTTATGCTATTTTCTGCTTATACTCTGTTCCCGTACCAACGGGTGGTGCTTTCACATTACTACTACACACACCGGGGTGTTAGCGTTCAATTTTCAGCGTTAACATTTTGGTGCTTTCACTGAGAACCCAACTCAGGAATTTTTCCACCATTGCTTCGCAAAAGTTTTTCGAAAGAATCTCTCTAAAAACCAGAAGTTTATCTGAGATCATGGCTCCTAGAAGAAAGGGTAGATCTACCAGATTCGGAAATGTTCATGAGGGAACCTCCGCTTCCCCAACAGCAGACCAAGCAACTCCCACCGTTGGAGTCACAAGGGCTGAATTAGACGATGTTGTATCTGGATTATACCAACAAATTGAAGCTCAAAACTCTTTGATGATGGACAGATTAAAAGCTCTACTTGGGGCAAATAGACAACAGAAAACAATGAAACAGTCTTTGCTGAAGATGCTCATAATTCCCAAGAGAAAGATATTCCTCAAAGAGCAACTGGCACCGCCGAAGCGCCACCTTTACAAGCTGAAGGTTCAAGGCCGCAGCCAACTTCCGACGGAATCGCTGACGTCTGCCCGGCGATGCCTCTGAACAATGAGGAGTACCTATCAGAGATGGTTCGTCGAATCATGAAAGAGAGCTTGCAGAGGGAAGAAAATGAGAGCGATTGGGGATTTGCACCAAGCAGAACTCTGTTTACTGAAAGGATCCTAAAAGCAGAATTTCCAAGGAAATTTGCACCTCCTACTATCCCGGCCTATAATGGAACAAGTGATCCTAATCATTTTTTATACAAGTACGACTGGCATATGACCGCTGCAAGAGCATCCGACGAGATTACGTGCCGATACTTTCCAGTGTACTTGGAGGGAGTGGCTCTACTTTGGTTCACAAAGCTGCCAATCCGGTTTTGTAGATCAATTCTTCGACTTAACGCGAAAGTTCAAAGACCAGTTTAGATTGTATGCTTCAAAGGCTAAGGATATAATGTCACTGTCCAGTCTTGAACAAGCTTCCGGAGAATCAATCAAATCTTTCTTAAGCCGTTTCAATATAGCCCTAGCCGAAGTGGATAATGCGGAGCCCCGTATGATCCTGACTTACTTGATGCAAGCCATCGACAAATCAAGTGAATTCGGAAGATGGTTAAAAATGAAAGAACCAAATTCACTTGAGAAGTTTTATAGAAAAGCCGACGAATTCATGCGTCTAGAAAGTCTTTCGGCACCAGCGAAAGTGGTTGTTGCTGAAATCAAGAACAACGATGTAACATCTAACAAAAGATAATCTGGATATCAGAAAAGGGAAAATGACGGAGGAAAGAAGCAGGGGAATGAGAAAAAATCTCGCCGCTTTGATCCTTCATATTTTACTCCCTTAACTGACACGCCGGAAAATATCCTTTTCATAACGAAAGATGTCGTCAAGTATCCCAAACCACCTGAGATGAGGGGAGGTGCAGTGAATAATGGGAAATTCTGTCGATTTCACAATCAACCTGGCCATGACACTAACCAATGTCGCTAGTTAAAGAATGTGATTGAAGAGTTGCTGAAACAGGGTAAACTGCAACAATATGTGAAGAAAAACGGAGTCGACCCAACCTCATCCTCTCAGGGGCAACAACATCCTATCCATCGATCTGGCTCTGGCAACAACACTGCAGTGCAAGAATCCGAAAAGCTTGTCATTAATGTTGTCACAGGGGGTCCTCACCCAACAGGCAGGAATTGGGATGACTACTGACTACCCACAAGACTGCAGCAGGGGCATCTTCCAATCTCTCTGGCATATAAATCCAAAACTACGAGTCCAGTGGAAATGGAAATTCAATCTGGAGATTCTGGAACAACAACCACTTGCGTCCATATTTTTTTTACTTAACAGCCTTGCTTAGATTTGTAAAATGATGGTGGATGTGTAATTCTTGTATTGTAAACCGCTGAGAAATCATTGTGATTCAACAATAAAGAACTATAAATCTTGTGTCTTTTACTATTTTAAAATGCATGTCTCATTTCGATATGCAAATATGTTAAAAATATTGCTAAAATGTCGATTTAATATTGCAGGCTATCAAAGCAAAGCTTACCTATTCAACACATCACAAAGCCAAGCGATTCCTACAAATCACTCGACGAACAAATGACAAGTCACAAAAATTCTAAAATTCAACTCCTACAAGAGAAGTGTTATTCACAAACAGTTGATGGCTCCACCAAAGCGGGCACCTTCCTAACGAGAAGGTTCCAGACCTTTGCTAACCAATCGCGATCGTTTGTGCAAACGAACATCCGGTAAAGTAGCTTGCGTCTGCCCCGTGGATTCACTCGACGATAAAGTACACTTCTCTGGAAAAAAGCAAACAACTTGCAAAAGAATGGAAAATGTACTTGAAGTGATGACAAGGAATCATTAAGAAGCAAATGGTGGAAGGACACAAGCAACAAAGCCCTCTTTGGAGGCCAAGCGCTACTCTTCGTAGTCCAAAAGCCCTCTTCGTAAGCAAGAAATTGCTTCGGAGGCACAAGCCCTCTTCGTAGGCAAGAAATTGCTTCGGAGGCACAAGCCCTCTTCGTAAGCAAGAAATTGCTTCGGAGGCACAAGCCCTCTTCGTAGGCAAGAAATTGCTTCGGAGGCACAAGCCCTCTTCGTACGCAAGAAATTGCTTCGGAGGCACAAGCCCTCTTCGTAGGCAAGAAATTGCTTCGGAGGCACAAGCCCTCCTCGTAGGCAAGAAATTGCTTCGGAGGCACAAGCCCTCTTCGTAGGCAAGAAATTGCTTCGGAGGCACAAGCCCTCTTCATAAGCAAGAAATTGCTTCGGAGGCACAAGCCCTCTTCGGAGGCACAAAAACAAAGACTTCTTCGTAGGCAGAAAATTGCTTCGAAAGCACAAGCTCTCTTCGGAGGCACAAAACCTTCTTCGGAAGCACAAAACAGATAAAGCCCTCTAGCGAGGCACATCCAAAAACTTCGTTAATGAAACCACTAAAGGGGCACCTTCTCAAGGAAGAAGGTTCCAGGCCATACCTGACTACTTATGATTATTTGTACAAACAAATATCCAGTAAAACAACTAACGCCAGTCCCGTGGACCCATTCAACAATAAAATTCAACTTTCTGACAAACAGATCGAAACATTCTTTAGAAGCTCTCTTCACTGCATGGTGGAATCCACTTTTCAACAAATAAAAGTGATCATCCCTGAAAGTAGAAGTGTTCTTTTAAAAGAAAGAGAAAGAGAAACTTCTCCGATACAAAGCATATTCTATTAAAAGCAGAATAATGTTTCCTTAAAACGGAAGAATTATTCTCTAAAATAAGAGTAAAAGTCTTTTCAGTATATTGCAGTAAGCCGTGGTATGGGGGAAAATAGCTATATTAATAAAAACAACGCTCAAACATCATACCACGAGCTCACTGCAATATCATATAAAGTAAATAAAGAAACTTGTGAAAAAACAAGGAATAAATGCACATATACTAGCAAGAAATTGTATAAGCAAAAAGAACCATTTTATTCCATACTATGAAATTTTTGTACATATGCAGGCTTCAATAAGCGGAGACCGGTATCCGCACAATCTCCGGTCGATACATGCAAAAAGCAAAAAGCAAAATAAGAAGCATAAAGTTCAACTCATCACTCCTTCTTCCCACCACCTTTAGAGCCTTTGCCCGGCATGATGACTAGCTTCGGAATCCGGCGTGGACGGGTCGGGGAAGAAGGAGAAGAAGGCACAGCTGGATCTTCTTCAACTTTCCCTTCTCCAGCTGAAGTGCTTTTCTTTTTCTTCTTCATTGCGCACTTCCCTTTCCTCTTTGTAGAAGACTCACTTCCCGGAGTAAGCAACGCAGAAAGTTTTGTGTCATCATCAAGAGACTGCTCCGGAGTCTTCTCACTGTCCTCAAGATCTTCCGCATTCTGCTCTTGCGAAGCGGGTGGATTCTCCAAGCCTTGAAGGGCTTCTATTTGTTCTTCCTACAACCATGGCTGAGAAGCAGGAGTGACTTGATGGGATGGAGGAGGAACAACTGGAAGGGGAGAAGTTTGCGCAGCGCTCGGTGCTTCCGCTATAACAGAAAAGAAGTTAAAATCAGTATTCTCCGAAAAAAGAGAAGATATTGGCTCATCGGGACTTAAGTAATAAACAAGAAACTCTTCAAGTCCAATTGAATCGAATGAACAATCCACTTGAGCCAGATCTGAATCAAAGTTACCTGGAGAAGTCGGCTTAATCACGACGACTTCAAATTTTTCGACATCAGCGTCATCCTGGGACTTCTCTTCAACTTGAGCAGTGGGAGACTCGGTAATGGCAGACTTAACTTCAGCTTTTGCGGGAGGTGGAGAATAAGAGCTAGAGCCAATAATGTCAGGATCGACCGGAGCCGGAAGATGAACGGGGTCAGTTAAAGGCGCTTTCTCCAAACGCTCTTCTCCTACCACTTCGGCTCGCTCCCTAGCAAGCTGCTCTTTTCCCCTGGCAAGGGCGGTACATGCTTCATCATCCAGATAAGTCGCCTCAAGATCCGCCTCTGCATAGCCAGCACCTCCGAACATGTCAATTATCGCTTCCCACACTTCGGCCAAAGTAATTTCATATGTAGGGCCCAGAAACGAGAGGCTACCACGACCCAGGACGCTGTGCAAGTAACAATCAAACAAAGTAGAGCTGATATTGGCTTTAGTAGCCTCATGAGATTCTTCGGCTGCAACTTTGCCAGCAATAGCTTCGTCGCGCTCTCTTTCAGCCTTTAATAATTGAGACTGCAGCCTTGTGATTTCCAAATCTTGGGAGCTGGCTTTCTCCCGAAGCTGGACGGCGTCGTTGTAGTACTTTTCAGTAACATGCTGCTCCGCTTCAAGTTTAGCTTTAGCATCTCGCTGAGTAGCATGAGCATCTCGAACTTGCTTTTGGAGCATCTCTTCCTTTTGTGTGAAGGAAGTGGAAGAAGTGGTGAGCTCATTCTTTAGTCTCTCGACTTCAGACTCAAGTCTCGCGTTATCGTCCGCAATGCTTGTCATTTCTACATCATGCTGCTTACAAATTTTATTCCACTCTGACTTGTCATTCTCCATTGTCAACATGGCTTCAAGATTCATATGGTTAACTCTTTGAAGCTCGTCAACAAGCTTCTGCCAGCCAGACATCCTCTCGATATCAAGTTTGACTGCATCAAGGTTCCTTAACATAGCTTGCTTATCAATCAGTACCAAGTCTAAGTCGAAGCGCACTCCCCTTAAGCACCAATTTGGGAATCGGCTTTGAAGTGTAGGAGGACCATCCCCGACTTGATACCGAGGCCTGTTGATAATTGTCTGAATGTCAGACTTATTGAGAGCAGGAGAACCAGATGGAATTTCTGTAGAGGTAGGAGCATCAGGCTTTTCAGAAACTGCAGACGCGTCCTTTTCGCTAAGCTTGGTCTGTTTGTTCGAATCTTCAGCAACGTGACCTTTTCCCTTATCATCATGGGATTTCCTTTTATGGGAATCATCACTCCTATGAGAAGAGTCGTATCGTTCATCCCTTCTTCTTTGCCACTCCTCGTAATTTCGCCTTTCATGAGCCTTTCTAGCAGCTCTTTCTTCATCTGTTTCCCTCGGGGCAGTGAGATAACGCCTATAATCATAAGTGTTGCGGCTTCCATGGCGTTGGAAATTGTCATAGTATGAACCACTGCGTCCCATCGGAGAATCTGAAAATGAAAAAGAGAAAAGTCTTAAAAATCTTCAAAGAAGAGGAAGCTAAGTGCGTATAAGTGCCAAAAATCCTAAGTGTGTGTGATGTGTAGACTACACGCATCAAACTACAAACCACTCTTTGGTGTGGGAATGGTGACAACTTGTATAGCAGGCGTTGTGATTTGTTGTAAAGAGGAAGTTGCCTCGGCAGCAGAAGAGATAGTTTTTGAAGTCTCATCTATGAATAGCTCCTGTGAGGTTATCATCAAATCACTCAACCCCTCAAAGATATCATCGCCATTGTGCCCGGCGGAACCTTCCCTTTCAATTCCCACATTAGCCGCCTTTCCGGAATGCTGAGAAGGCTCCTCTTCTTCGATGATTGGGGAAAGTGTTAGCTTGCTTGACGACCCCGCAATGTCAATAGAAGTAGAACACTTCACCAGTGAAGCCTTAGTGGTAGGTTCTTTCGGTGTAAGTTCTTCAGCAAGAGCTGGGGCATCTGATGTCTTTGTTGGAGAATCAGGAACTTCATGAGGCTGAGTAGAACGAGAAGAATGTAGAAGTCCGAATTGATGTAAAAACTCGTCTTTCAACAGAAATTGAATACTCCTCTCCTCAAACGGCACGGCCATGAGCCTCTCAAAAGTTGGTTTGTGACCAGGATCCCTAGAAGGAGGAAGCGCTGAAAAGAAAAAGAGCGAAGTTAACACTTAACAACTCAGGCTTCGAAAAGTTCGAAAACATAAGGAACAAAGATAAATGATCTTACTTCCTACTCTCCAGATAGCATAGAATCCCAAAGGACAGCGAGCGAAGAAAAACTGACTCAGAAAACCGTGAACACTATCGGGAAGACCAATGATCAGTTTTCGGTTCCTGGCACTTCTCACGAGCGTGATGGAGGGATGGTCTTTATCCTTGGCAAATGTGCACAAGTAGCAAACTTCATAAAAACTTGGAAGACGATCCAGCGTCCTCCTAAATAGCACACATAACCCCATCAGAATGGCATAGCCATTGGGATGTAACTGAAAGGGAGAGATAGATAGTCGAAGAAGAAGCTGCTGAAGGAAATCGTTAAAAGGAGGAATGGCTCCGCTCATGCACATTTGGCGATTAACGGCAACGAAACCGTGAGGTGGTATGTCAGTAGTGTTGCTTTTCTCAAGCAGTATGGCATCTGCTTCAGCAATGCCGAACTGAGTGCACCGTTGGCGGAAAACTTTATATGTTAAAGTGGTCGAGATTCTTTCTGGAGGATTAGTCAACGGGACAGGAATAGGAATGGCCTCTCCAGCTTGAACTATTATCTCTTCTTGTTGAGAAGTCATTCTACATAAGCAACTGGATGTTCAAATGTGAAGGTGCACGTTTCCTAAAAAGTGTGAAGTGTTGTGTAGAACTAATAAAAATAGCAAGCAAACATAACTGGAGTTAAACTAGTTGACAATTGGTCGATTACGAGATTCCAGGACTTGTTAATTTAAAACTCAAGTGCAGTATTAATGCAAACAAATCAGCTTTAGTTAACTATTTTAGTTTTGCTTTAATACTTCACTTAAATTGGTTGGTTTACAACATTTCGTTCACGCAGTTTATTTAAGTTGATTATTCTTTATAGACTAATCTGTCATTCGATGTGGGCAGCCAATGGCAGAATATTCGTCCCAGTTTTCTATAGATATTGTGTTTAAAAGGTTATTAGCATTAAAGTTAAAACAATCTGCAAAGAAGTACAACACAGTTCAAGCTCAAGTTCAGTCAAATTCTCCCAGAATTTTACAAGTCCTAGGTCGTCCAGTGACCTAGCATAGGTCGGGGACTCTCTTAGATCGCACTGTGCAAGTCAAAAAGTTCAAAGCAATGCAAATTTGTCAAGTCCTAACTCGGCTGCGACCTAGAGCCTATGCCGCAAAAGTTAATTCGTTGATATGTTAAGTCGCTATGTAGTCATTCAAGAAAGTTAGCTCGTTAAATTGTTAAGTCATTCTGCTTAAAGTTCATGTGCAAATCTGTTGAGTCCTAGGTCGTTCGAATCCCAACGCGGCCTAAAAGTTAAGTCGTGAATTAGAAGGTCGTCCAGCTTCCCTTAGGTCGCGAGTTATCTTAGGACGCTCAGATTCACTAAGTCGCTGACTTCCTATCCATGCAATCACTCACTAGACCCGATAACCCGTTATCGCCAATACAAAGAAATCCATCATCCTCTTCGTGAATTTCATCATCTCCACATACCACCAAATCATCCAAAAAATCGATTCCAAATACCTCCGATCCATTATAGATATTACCGTGCCTTCATGAATCACAACAACAACATATCAAACGGCGATCAAAAGTCGATCATAATAATCATTCAAAATGAAGCACGACACATGAATTGTACTTGAGTCGGAAAACATGGATTCACGATTGGGCGGCGATTATGGTGGGATAGAGATTGAATTCAATTACGTAGTATGTTGGTAAAGATGAATCGACGACTAAATGAGTTGAATTCGCCCGTGGAAGTTCGAAGATTCGTCAATGGCAGTGGGAAATCAGAGCAGTAAGGTAAGGAGGAAGAAGCGACCTAACAGTTTATATAGGGCAATAAGAAGAAGACGAGTAGGCGCGCGAGTTAGTATATGTTTTAGGTCGCTCACGACCTAGCAAAGTTAAGTCGAAGCACACGACCTATGACATAGGCCTGTACTTGGAGGGGCAAATGTTAACTCCTATTTTTGTAGCGACCTAAAACTCCGCGACCTATAACTCCACGACCCAACGACCTAATAATCTTAGTGACTTAGTGACCTAATGGTCCTAGCGACCTAACTTCTCCAGTAGCACAGCGACCTAAGAGTACCTAACGACCTAATAGTCTCAACGACCTAACGGCATAATGGTCTTAGCGACATAACGTCACAAAGCACTCAGCGAGCTAAAGCGGCTTCGCGACCTAGTGACTTCATTCCTCAGCGACCTATGGAGTGCCGCGACCTAACGACTTAAGAGGATCAGCGACCTAAAGGCTTCTGTAACTTCACGACCTAACAAAGTGACGACCTAGCGAGCTAAAACAGAGAAAAGTTACACGACCTGCTATAGGTCGCTCATGACCTACTAACTCGCTCAGAAGAAACCAAGATCAAACGAAACGATCCCCTAGGTCGCTGCCGACCTACGTCCTAACTTAGGTCGTCCACGACCTAAGACTTGGAGATTAAATCACGCCCAGAATCACCCCTATAAATACAACCCAAACTCCAACTAGAGAGGGACTTTTTTCGATCATCCTCTGGAGCGCCGTTACTCTGCAGAATTCTTAACTCATCCAACACTTGAAGAACTCCAAACATTCAAGACACTACAACAAGCTTCGAAAGAGATCTTGCACACCCGAAATGGATTCAAAGAGCCTTTTCACATCGAAGTTTGAGCTACTAGTCTGAAGTGTTTTTGTGATCAAAGTGAATTGTATTTGAAGTCCATTGTATAAAATAGTAACCAAATCAGCAATAAAAGAATACAAAGTGGACGTAGGCTTAATTACGAGCCGAACCACTATAAAATCGTTGTCTTTTACTGTTTTATGCTATTTTCTGCTTATACTTTGTTCCCGTACCAACGGGTGGTGCTTTCACATTACTACTACACACACCGGGGTGTTAGCGTTCAATTTTCAGCATTAACAGCCTCTTTGCTTTTAAGTCAGCTTCAACCCTGGTGGGGGAAGCCTTGACGCACCCCAACTCAAAGGAAGTGTCATTTTGAGCGGTTGTCAAAGAAGATAATTGATTTCTAAGCTTAGAGTTCTCCTCCTGCAGCCTAGAGGATTCAGTCGAAGACTTCGAAACATGATCATTCAGAGCTATCCAGTTCCTTGAAATCTGCAACAAGAAGAAGTGTAACACGAGTTAGCGATTAAAGAAATCCAGCAATGATAGGACCAGTAGGGTGATAGCTTACCAAAAGTTGTTGCTCCATCAAAGAGCAATAATTTTCTATCAAGACTGGACTGAATGTCGGTGAAGAAGAAGAGGTAAAAGATTCAGAATGTAGGATGAGCTCGACAAGTTCATCGAAATTGGTCGATGGAGGAGCAGAAGGCGATGACTTCGGAGGAATTTGCGACTTAGAAGGAGTCGTCAATAGAGCAAGCTGCATTTGTGCTAGTACAGTTGGAGAATCAAGGATAGTAATATGAGGAAAGGGTTCCGGAGTAGGTGGATTTTGCTCCATTTTATCTTTAGAGACTTCAACAGTGGGGCTCTTTGAAACTTTCTCAGGAGATATGTGCTCTACTTCTTCCTCCACATTAGTAATTTTAGCCACTTTCGTCGGAGGAGCATCTTTAGAAGGCTCTATTAGTTTTCTCTTTAAAGATCTTTGGATTTAGCAAAAGCCTCTATGATCGGTGTTACTTTCAAAGATGATGGAGGAGGAGCGGCACCACTTGTAGACATAATGGCCTTGGAGGGAGCTAAACAAATTCAAGTGGATATAAAATCAGTCAAAGTAACTTAAAGAAGTCCAGAGACAAAGACGAAAAATACTAAACTAATAATATACCTGAAGTGTCAGCACAAATACGGACATTGAAGTGAAGTGTTCACCATCGCCAAAGGAAGCGCTTGCCACGAGGTGTGCACGACCATGGGCGGAGTTTCTAGGATCCTCTGCCTAGGAAGTAGTAAAGAATGTTTTCTTAAATTTGAAAGGGTTAAGAGCCCCAGCCTGCTTTCAAGCTGTTCTGAAGCCGCGGTTAAAGAATCAATGGTTTTCATGTCAGCATCACTGAGTTTCTTGGAAGATTCTACTGAAAAAAGTCAGAGATTAGATAACAGAAAACGTAAAGTAAAGCAAAGACAAAATAAAAATAGACTTACGGGGGAAGCAAAAGTCCCGTGAATATCAACAAAGCACTTGACGAGGAAAAATTGATTCTCCCAGTCCTTGATCTTATTGATACTGTCTAATATTAGCTTCTTATACACATTGACCCTGTAAGTCTGCTTGTTAAGATTACTTAATCTTGCCAACTTGATCAAGGAGTTTATAACTTCAGCATTAAGCGAAGGAAGTCCAGATTCCAATGTCAACATTTCAAGAGACAGAAGATGGGTGTAAATATTTGGGGATAGTTGTATTGGAGCAACTCCAACATGAGACAAGTATGAGATCAAGAACTCGGGAAAGGAAATGAATCGACCGTGCCATACGTGGATGGCCATGTAAGAAAAATACCCTTCTGGAGGGTTGTCAATGGTATCAGTTGGTTGAGGAGGGATAGCTTCGATCCTAGTAATACCAAAGTATTTAAGGATAGCGTTGAGTTCATTCTGAGTTTCGATGGAAGAATGTTTAGCAATTGCTTTAATTTGGGGAGAGCTCATGATTCTGCCAGATGAAAATGTTTTAGTTAAACCTCTTGTTTAAAAACAACGCAAGAATTAAACAAATAAATTTGCTTAGATAGCTTAAGTGTGAAAATATACAGAAAGTTTTAAAAATAGTGCAAAAAGTTTAAGTCAAAACAAAACTTGATAGTTTAAGCTTTCGAAAATGTCGAAAGGTTTATAGTTTAAGCTTTCGACAAATGTCGAAAGGTTCATAGCTCACAGCATTCGACAATGTCAAAAGGTCAACAATTCAAGCTCTCGAAAATGTCGGAAGAACAATCCCATCAACCTTAACCATTATGTTACAGAATTATTGAAAAGCCTAAACATAAATTAATAAAATAAATTCGTTAACCTATCGACAAAGTCGAAAGGAAGAAATGGAACATTAACCCATTCATCACCTTTCGACAATGTCGAAAGCTCTATGATGGCCTGGATATGCTTCAAGGGTAACATAAGCTTGGTGGCAAGACCTTTCGACACGGTCGAAACCAAGACCTTAAAATTCCTGAGTTAAAAATATTGATATTGTTGATGTTGTCGAAAGGTCTAGTCAAAGTTGTCAAAACATGTCCTACCCATTGAAGTCGAAAGGTTTTAGGGTCAACTCATGTGTGCTTTAAACGTTTCGACGAAGATGGACAGAAAAAACTATAAGGATGAAAATTTTCAACCTTGTCGAAAGCTAATATTCGAAAGGTTTGAAACTCTTCAACCTTGTCGAGGGCTCGTTGTCAAATGGTTAGATTTACTCCATTTAACCACCTAGCCTTTCAACAACGTTGAAAAGGTTGGCATCACAATACTTTTCAACCCCATCGAAAGGTGCTTAGGGTAGAAAGGTCATTTTATGCTATCAAATTGTACACGAGAGAGTTACAGGTTAACAATCGGATTTAACTAACCCCAAACCCGATTGTAAATCCATTTTTCAAATTTTTCTTGAAGAACAAGTAAATCAAGCCTATTAACAAAATGGATTTCATCTGAAATCGATCTAATTTGATTTCAAAAAAGGTATAAAAATTGTCAATAGGTAAAAAACCCGGGATTAAAACAAAAGGAAAAAATCAAAGACTTTGGATTAAAAGCTAAACCCGATAAGGGAATTTCCTTTATCGAATAGCACCAACCTCCAAATCCAAAGCCAATGATGAGTTTTGTTAATTTAAAAGCTGATTTAGGAGAAATTGTTTTTAGAAAACCAAAAATAGAATTTCAATTTTGCGATTTGGAAAACTGGAAATTTGATTGAAAGCTAATAAGAGCAGAGATAGTCTAAAATTGTGAATCGGATTTGGGAAATTACCTTGTTGTTGTAAATCAAAATTTAGGAAGTCTTTGAGAATACTTTTACTTTTGCACGGTAATTTTGTTTGCAGGTAAAAGAGGAAGAAAGAGAAGAAGTGTACTATATAAGAAAAGTCACCCAAATTCTCGACCGTTGGATCAGATCTAAATGAATGTCCCAGATTAACGCGAGAAGGCCAAGAGGTGGGAAGTTTTTCAGCTATCGATAGAGATGACTTGGAAAGTCAAGAGCATCCCTTCAAATGGGGTGGAAAATGTTACACCAAAAATCTACCTTTCTACTAAGTCGAAAGGTCTTTCAACAAAGACAAAGGAAAAGAAGCATAGCCCAAACCTTCCGAAGGAGTCTAAGGGATGCAGTCATCAGATTTTAACAGTCCCAAACCTTTCGAAGGAGTCGAAAGGCTCCATCTCTCAGTTTCCAAGGAGTTCCTACCATTCGAGGAGGATGAAAAAGTCAAAGGAAGTATGAGCCATTCCATGGTGACCTTTTCGAAAGCAAAGCAAGCCTTTCGAACCGGTATAAGCACATCCAGGATACCTTTCGACAATGTCGAAAGGTTTTATGAAAAAATCAACACTCGTAAGTCCGCAAAGAATGAAAGACAACCTTTTGACAACATTGAAGGGAAGCACAGTTCTTAACAACAATCAAGTGAAGAGCAACCTTCCGACAAGGTTGAAGGGTTCACAATAATCAAGTGAAGAGCAACCTTCCAACAAGGTCGAAGGGTTCACAACAGTATATAAAAGGCAAACCCTTCAACAAAGTTGAAAGGTTCATGAAGGCATAAAGAAAAGCAGACCTTTCGACAATGTCGAAAGGTCCAAAATGGCATATGAAGGGCAAACCTTCCGACAAAGTCGAAAGGTTCATGGCTACATATAAAAGGGAGACCTTCCGACCTTGTCGAGAGCATGGAGACGAAAGTGGGGCCGCTTGCATCTATAAATAAGACCGAAAGGGTCATGTTTTGGGGATCTAATTTCTCCCATTCTAATCTTGTATCTTCTTAATAAAAACATCGTAACCCTAATTGGGTGTTGATTTGTGTTATTTAATAAAATGAAGCTTTTTCTTAGATAAAGAGGGAAGTCCTAAGATTTGTTGATTACTTTACTGTTTACTTAACTTTTATTGGATTAACTCCTAATTTCCAGGTTCAATCTCATCGAAAGGTTCTTGCCGACAAGTCGACAACTCTTCTAATACAAATAACTACTACAACCTATCGAAACCATTAACTCTATAATCTGAACCTTTCGACAAGGTTAACAATACATCCGATCCAAACATCCACTGCAACCTTCCGAAGAGATTAACCCAGTGGCTTAAACCTTTCGACAAGGTCGACAGTTCTTTTGCTATAATAATACAAGTAACCTTTCGGAGCTATAATCCAAGTGGTCTAACCTTTCGATAATGTCAGAATCTGTTCCATAAATATAAATATATGGACTCGTAAAGTTTAAGTCAAAGGAGGTTATTCCCATACCTTTCAACAAAGTTGAAACCTACCTCATATAAGTGATCTAACCTTTCAACAAGGTCGAAGTCTACCAAATATCCACTAAAGTGTTTGACTTCTTGGTTTTACCCTAGGAAAGCTATCACTTTAACCTTTCGACGGGATTAAGATCAACCTTTAAAGAACTAACTTAGGGTATTTCAACCTAGCCGAAAAGAAAACTTTGGTAGGAGACCTCATACAAGTTCAACTAAGACGAAAGTTTATCAAATTCAATGATTAAATCTTTCAACGACGTCGGATGGTCTGACCCAATAATCAACACCAAGTGAAGCTAAATTTAAAGGCAATTCTTAAGGGTATCACGCCCTTCATACAAACAAGTCTATACATCCTTCTTTGAATAGCTTTGGGGTGTTGAAAAAAAATCTTGTTAACAGGGTACATTCCCTCTATTAGAACTTCTCTTCCGTGATTTTAATGACAACAACTATATAATCACGTATACAAGAAATACCTTATCTATATACATGTATATGACAGAAGAAATCATTCCACTCACCGATATCATGGCCTGAAGACAATCCTTAAGAATGATGGATCATAATATTGATGTATGGTCATATATTTGTACCACGATCTTAGAATATCTTGTACAATACCCTTGAGTTATCATAAGCATACATGAAAGCTTATCATCAAAACACTTAGCGAATTTTGGAAAAATACTTAGGTTTTACAAACAACACAGTCTCAGACGTTTGGGACATAATGCCAATGTCTGGCAGATAGTTCGGTTTAAAAACCTAGGAGGTCTCAAACGTCTGACAATATATGCCAGACGCCTAACACTCTTCCAACTATCATAATTTGAACAGTCACTTCTCTTCATTTAAACGTTCATGCCTTCTTCCTTATAGTTGCAACTCTTGATCAAAAGGAAAACACTTTGAGAAGAATACTCTTTGAAACACAACTATTAATCATCTATAAATACTTTCAAAATATAAGATTTAACTAACTTTTTTACTCTACTATTCTCTATTTTCTAATTGCTTACGCTATCAACAATTTCATATTCTCAATCACTTGCAACCAAAATCTACATTCCGGTAAACGTACTTCCTGCAAATCTAAGTATTTACACTCACAAAAACTCAAAGAAGATTATATGAAGAATTGTACTTGAATTCAATATCTATGTTATTTAAAACACAAGCCTATCAAAAAAACTTTTGTATAAGCCTATTCCTCTGGGCGAAGCGACGGTTGTTAGTTAGCAAAATACCGAAGGGGAACTTCTGTACTAGAAGTAGGACGGGGGGTCCAAAGTAGTATAAAAAATCTGGTGTGCTCATTTTATTCTTTACTTTTATACTCTGCTATTTACATTTGTTTATATTACTATACACATGATTGTCTTATACACAAGCCATATTATATATGATCCACTAGACTTACATGCTCCATTCTCAGCATGCAACCTCATCCACCATGTTTCCTCCTCCCTTGCTCACGTGACTTGGTCCCCTCTTCATTTTCTAAGCCAACGTGCATTTAGTTCCCATATGTACTTATGTTTCACAAAGCATCATTTTATTTTAATTTTAAACTTAGGAAATTGTCACATCACACTTTTTAATATTCTTAAGTTATATATATGTATGTATGTATTATCATTTCTAAATCATAAATTGTTTATAAATGTTTGTTTATATGTATACTAAAGTATTCACAACATTTCGAACAACGTTTAGATGACGAAAAGTCAAAAATTCAGAAAACTATTTCCTTTCACATTTTTGATTTTTCTTCGAACTAAATATTTTTGTGAACAAATTTTGAAAACCATTTTTCCATCGCTAGTTATTATTTAAAAGAGTTTTATTTAGTTATGAAATCCATTCATTAATTATCAAAATATATTAAATATCCTTATTTTAAAGCAATCAATTTACGAGTCGTTACATAACGTGCACGAGCGTGGGTCGAGACGACTAAATTAAAAGTAATAAAAAGACATAACATGTAATGGAAGACAATCGACATAAAATAATATTATGTACAAAGCGTTTAATTTTACTAATCACTAGAATATTATTCTCGCCTTTCCTCTTTACAACCCACAGGGTAGCTTAGGTAGGAAGATATTGGTACAAGACGGGAATAGTAAAGGTCATGTTCCCTACCCGTGCTCGACACTAACAAGGACACTTGGCAATGGATGTGTCAAACATTGGTCAATGTAATATGTTTTATTACATTTTACTATTTCGTTGTAAGTTATACCATCAATGCAATGATATGCATTCATTTTTTTAATTGCATGATACCAAACCAACGATCCATACTTTGGTGGACTTGGGTTCGATTTAGCGAAAATTCAGGCCCATTGATATGAGAGTTGTCACATTTGGTATCAGAACTTCAGTTAGTTGATTTAGAAAAATTAGAAAATTTTAAGTGAACGTATTTGTAATTTTCCTAAATATAAATATATTATATGCTAAATCCTATGAATTCCAACTATATAGTAGTTCATATGGAAGGTCCCTGATGCTGGATAGTACATGACTCCCTAGTTAGACTCGGATAGCCTAATGATTGTATATCATCGTATGATTGCCAATTGATGGTATATAGTAGATCCAGAAAAGGGGAAAGTAAGAATCCATATGTTGTAGATATCCGAAAGCTGTTTATTTCCCAAAGAATGGTGTGAACTAGCCACTCCAAGTTAATAGCCGTATTTATAATATTGGAATGAAGATAAGTCAGTAAGTTGAAGAGCAGAAGTTCTAGAGGAAGTTGGGTAACCAAGTGAAAAAGGATGGAAATATGGAATTTTCCATCTGAACTCTTTTCACAACGTAAAGAAAATAGGTTTAGAAAAGTTGATTTTTCTAAATTTAGATGTTACCAACGGTGCGCTAGGATTTTGGATGGTAAGTATTGGATATGAAATTGGTTGAACCATAATTCTATTCATGGAAGTATGGGAAAATTTGGATGCAACAAGAAGTTTTGGTTTTTAAAAATTGCACGCACATAGAACTGCCAGTATATTTAACGTGTTTGCATCATATTTTCGAAATTGATTTAAAAAGAATAATTCATATACGAGGAACCGATTTAGAATTTCTTGGTATGCATATCATATATATTGTGATACATTGTGCATTTGTACACGATTTGCTGCAAAATTTGTTGCACAATAATTAATTTGTTGGTTGAGAATGGTTGTACGGTAGGTTACATTGCTCAGCCCTTGATGAATTTCAGGATGAAATTCTTTTAGAGGGAGAATGTAACATCCCACATTTTTATGCTAATTAATTAAAAAGAGTTTAATAAATACATAATAATGTAAGACAATGGAATTTTTGTGAACATCATAATTTGGCTACGAAACTTGCACCATTGGGTTCTTGGCGATTTTATGATCAATTTTCATATATAAAGTTTTTCGATTGGAGTTTAAATTAAAAATTTATTAACGTTTGAACTATAGCGTCGGAAATAATTATATAGATAATTATGGTAATAAAAGTTAACTAATGCTGATTTGTAATGTTAATGGAAACTTAATCTCTAAGAGTTGTTAATGTTAAAAGTAAATCTAAGTGAATATATATAGTTGAAATAAACCATTGTAATCAGGTTAAAAGAGGAACCAAACAAACGTAATCATTCAAAACAGGAAGTAAATTAACAAATCAAACAATGTAATAAATTAACGTATTAAACAGACATAGGTAGACCCAGAACATACCTAGGTCGACTGACAACGGTCGGCCCAAGGGCATGGGTGGTAGACCCATGTCCATGTTAAAGCGCAAATTAAAATATTTAGATGGACGAATGCGATGCATTACTTGCGCGCTAAGAAATAAAGGGGTTTCAAGGATTAAATTAAAAGGTTCTTTTAGTAAATCTAATAATTCAAATCAATCCTTAACTCCTATAAATTAACAGCTTGCCAAACCCTAATTCATTTAGAAAATCTACTGCATATTAAAACTCTGCCATTTTCTCTTCTCCTCCAAATTTAAAAAGTAGTAAAACTATAATTCATATAAGTAGAAGAAAGCGGAGAATAACAGAAGAGGAGAATAGGATCGATTCATAACATAGAAATAAAGGTAAATCTTAAATCTAAAACTCAAATTCAAACTTAATTCGATCCACTTTCTAGATCTGTAATTTTAATAAATGAATACCCTTTATTATTTTGGATTTGAAGTAAGAAAGAGTCAAATATAAAGTGAACAGATTTAGATCTGGAGAATTGGAAAGCTAAAAGCAAGGTGAGTATGAAATATGTTTTGTAATAAAATTAGATTTATATCGTTGTGATCTATTTCATTAATGCCTATTCATAATTGATTTGTATATTTAATTATAAATGCGTAATGATTAGATATAAATCTCAGTTTGGATAATTTGTTGTATACACATAACAAATAAAGTAAATAGCTAATTAGATAATGAATTACTTACACGTAATGATTAAGGAATAGGTTTATGCATAATGATTATGGAATAGATTTATGCATAATGATTATGGAACAAATTTGATTTGATTATAATTGGGATTGAATGCAATTTGGTTGTGGTTTGACATATTTTAATTCATTGGAATCAAAAGGTGTAATAATATAAGTCTCTATATTTCATCAAAGTTACAAATAAAGGTGTATTGTTTGAAATAACAGAGAATGCAAATTTAAAGAAAGGAATGTACAAAATAAGGAAAATCTCATATTTTGTACTGTCTATGTCAATAAAGAAAAAAAATATAATTCCTTATAATTTCACACAAAACACAAATTAAGTAGTTTATAGAAAATTATAGTGTTAACAATTTCCTTAGGGGAAAAGAAGCAATTCCAATGTATTAAGGTATGAAATTCTTAAGTATACTAAAGCAATGTAAGCAAGAATAAGAGCAACTTTTGAAAATGGGAAAACCAAAGTATATAAATTAGAATGGTGTAGAAAATAATTGATAAACGAAGATGTTACAGTTAAATGGATATGGAAGCAATATGTCTAAATTTGCAATTAAAGAGCGATATTAATTAAAAAAACCAGGGAATTTCGCCTAATAAATTTAAATGAATGGAAAAAGAAAAGATGAAAAGATAGTAAAAGAAAACGGTGAATGTCTTTAATGTAAAAAAGGAAACAAATGCATAAAGTAAAGAAATGTTGTGAACATTGAACAGTAGAGGCACAAATAAATAAACAAGAATTAATATATATATATATATATATGTATGTATGTATGTATGTATGTATACGTATGTATGTATAAGATATATATACGTAGCCTCAAGTATGAGTTTATGGCGGATGCAAATTACATAGTCTTTAAATAACTTAATTAGATAAGAATGAGATTAGTCATTAGTATTGGTTGGAATGCGAGGTCAGAAGTGTTATACAATAGAAACCTACCTACCGCAAGGGGCTACCAGTAGTTGTGTAACATTATACGTATGTGAGACATATCCAACCATAGGATCCGTGAAGAGTATACACTTGCGTATAGATGAAGAAATACCCCCAATAGATAGAGGAGTTTGCTTCAAAAATAGAAAAGGAGGGTGTATTGCCTTGATTGCGTTAGGCAATCTAAATATGAAGGTGACAGCTCATCGCTGTGTCAGCAAGTACAGGCACCAAATAAGGAGTAGGGCTGCATAGGTCGTGTAACACCCCATATTTTTAGTGACATTATTTAGGATATTTAATTAGTTAATTAAATAAAATAATGTAAGATGATTAATGGATTGAGATTTGTGATTAAATAAGGGGTAGCCGTGCCATGTTAAATAAGTGAACTAAAGAATAAAAAGAGAATAAAAGGGTTAGGAAATATGCAAGGGCAAAATAGGAACAAGGCATATCCTTATACTCAAAACCCCCTTAGGAATTCATGCTACACGTTCATTCTATTTTCACAAACAAAATAGAGCTAAGGCCGGCCACCATTAGGAAGAAAAAAGTAGAAGAATTCAAGAAGAAGAAGAATCAAATCACTTAATCAAGAACAAATCTCACATCCTTAATCAAAAAGCTAACGTGAATAATGACTACATCTAATATTTTTGATTGATTTCGGTTTTAGATAAATTCCAAAACTTTTTGCAATTGTTTTGCCAGGTTTTGAATGATAAATGGATATGTATATATACCTGTTGATGATTTAGGCTATTTTATATGTATTTTATAATGAGAATTGATTTAGAAAACCTACTATATCACATCCAATTGCCTTGCGAATTTAGATTTAGATCAGAAATGATATTTTTGAAATTAGTTTCAACTTTCACAATTTTCTGAATTAATATGGGTTTTATATGAATTTTCTAGTGAAGAAAATGCTAATTTGGGTGTAAAAGTAATTACGGCCAAACTATATTGGCTTAGGTTCTGAAATTTATATACGTTAGAAAACATATTAAAAATAATTTTCTAGAATTTTCGTAGAATTTTCTTAAGTGTTTTAATGGATATATAAAATTATTTAAGGTATGGGACTTAAATGTTTTACATATTTATAAAAATGAGAAGAGGTATTTTGTAAATAATCCAAATTCTTATTTCTAACAATCGGTAGTAATTTTAGAAAAGAAAAATTCACAACCAATCATAATTTGACAAACAAGGCAGGTTAGGTACAAAGAAATAGTTTAAAATGTCAAATCTACATGCTTTTTCATGTTTCAATGCTTTCGGCACCAGGCTTCCGACTCCGACTCCATCGAAACTAATCCATATGGTATCAGATACCTAGTACGTAGTGAATAGGATATAAGCAGAAGGTATTGGGTTGAAACCAAGGGTTCCGAAGGGGTCGAAGCACTACTTTTCTTTTTAATGAAAATGCACCTGCTTTGCTTTCGACTAAATAGTTTTTGGCTGGGTCAATGACTTTAAAAAGAATGATTTTAAGAGGTTGCGCCTTCGTTTTTTAATAATATCTTTTGACTAGGTCGAAGCCCCTAATTGCTGCTTTTTACCTTTCGACCTAGAATAGTTTCGAAAGGGTTATCTTGTTTTAAAAAAAACCAAGCCGCTTCTCCAATGCTTTCGAAGGGATGGTTTCGACACCATCACTTCTTTACATAGGAATGCTTCCAAAAGAGAAGCTTTCGACTTAAATGTTTTAATGACCATTTTGCTCTATATAAGGTAGAACCCAAATGGTTTCAAAAGAGATGGTGTTAATGGTTTCGAAAGGTGTTTCCACATGTTATAAATTGAACCCAAATGCTTTCGAAAGGCCTGATATTTTGATGCTTTTGAAAGGTTTTAAAGAAAGGTTTCTAAGGGGTGGTTCCCCAATGGTTTCATAATGTCTAAAAAGGAAAGGTTTTCCAATGGTTTCGAAAGACAATGTTTAAGTGTTTTAAAGATAGGATGTCTAAGGTTTTAAAGCATTCGAAGGAGATGTTTTCCAATGCTTTCGAAAGGATGAATATGAATGGTTTCGAAAGGTATGATTTTGAAAGGTATGTTTTGGCCTTCGGCCTAAGGTTTTACTTGTATTGAAATAGATACTTTCAAACGCTTCGAAAGGGGTACTTTCAATGGTTTCGAAAGGGGTTTTTAAAGGCTTTAAACAAAGGTTTCGAATGAGTTGCTTTGTGCAATATAGCCTAAGTGTTTTTAAGTTAAAAAGGGTTATAACTTATTTTGGAGGGATGGGAAACCCTTAACTATTTCATCAACATTACTTTGGGTAAAGTATATATAATATGGAAAATAGCTTAGAGTAAAGCAGAGAGTATATTTTCCTTGTATATGTATGATTTAAAGATTTAAATCATTCTGAAAAGGTTTTCAAGGAAATTTTTTTACAGTGTAGTTAACCCTAAGAAAATGACTCAGATTAGAAGACCATATGGGACTAGTGTAGAGCCGCGCCCTATACCTATTAGCTATTAGGCCTTAGCTAATTTTGTCCAAAATTCCAGTGTATGGGGGCTTTGTCACAAGTAGGACTAAAATAATGTTACACACAGAAAGGAATCTAAAATGGAAAGACAGGTCATTGATAAGCCCGCATAACCATTAGGATCAGTTAGATCTAGAGAAGTAAGTAAGGACAGACCGTCCAGAAGGGGTGTATCTAACCGATGTTAGATTTTTATGTTTTCTAGTAGGCCCGAGTTAGCCAAGGATTAGTAGCAGTGAAACAAAAGTACAGTGTATGGACAGATAGTCCATATGATAACTGATTTGTAAAAATACATGATATAGCTTAACAGATTTAACCAGTTTTGGTTGCAGGATTATAATTTTCAAAAGATATGTTTTAAAAGAAGATTAGTGAAGAGAAACCCATTCCGCTAAGCAGATTGGTCTCACTTAATACCAAATAACCGAGATGTATAGTACTATTGTAACGTCACAGATCTTTCGACGCTCGAAAGTCGACATTAATACGTCCACTGTATCAAATGTCGCGCAATCGAATGCCGAAAAACCGAACCATTAGGGTTAAAAAGAAGAGGTAGAAGAAGAAAGAAGAAAAAGAAATTGAAAAGCAGAAACAATATCAGAATCTCACATTCGCAGCGGAACAATATATAATAGATAATCACTAGTCTTTTAAACAAAGAACTATATCAGTTTTTACAATACAACAATGAGAGTCAATATACAACTCAATACGACAATGGACAGTGATATAAACTTGTCCTCATACAGAATACACAGCGGAATAAATAAACAAGTACGGGAGTACGTCTCGCCATCCAGCTTGTCTCTAAAGCTCCAAAATATCCAGAATATCCTGATAACATAACTCTAGGCTGCCCGTGTGGAAAATTATGGGCACCCAGAGTTTATAAAAGGAACAATAAACTCCGAGTCAGTCATGGTGACTGGTGTGAGATCGTAAAACAGTTATTTTCACAAAGAAAATAAAGAAATTCGCAATGCTTTTGGAAAATGAAACTACTATAAGACCTCTCACCACACACACAATGCAAACGCAGAATTGGAGGAGATTTCTTCTTATGATAGTCAAAAATGCTTACTACGCAAAATCATTCGATATTATTACTGTTAGTGCATAGTGTGGAAAACATTTCGAAAGTATAATATTAATCTTAGCCAACATACAACCATTATTGTATGCCTACTATAGCTACTATGTTCAATAGCAGGTTACCGCCACATTCCATAGCAGGTTATACAACTAAAACCGTACAAGGCTCGTATTGTTTCTTTGGATTTTCCAACAAATGGTCAGGCTAAGGAACTTCCTACTGCCACATGGGTACGCCTCTGGATGGACGTCCCGAGAACTAACTAGCTCTCTGCCAACACAAGGTCGGGTTACCCCTTACACTAGGTAACTACTACACGAATATGTCACCCCCGGTCCTTTGGGACCTTTATCCGAGGGCCCTCGATCCAAAGCAACAATCACACAGTAAATGAGATTGGAGCAACGACACAGGTAAATATCTGCGCTCCATACTATAATATCACCTATTTCCAAAAGGAAATGGCATACCCTAAAGGGCGCGACCCTCATAACCTTGCCGCATCTTTCCTGTTTCGACCAATTTCGGGTTGTGAGGTCCGATGAGGTCTCATCCACAAAGCTACGCTTTTTCACAAAGCCATGCTTTGATTACAAATGATCAACAAATGATCAGCAACACACAACAACACTTAGCATGCCACACTACCAAATTGGGAGTATATCACTGATAACCTTCAACTACATAACCTCTGAGCTAGTACGTCTCAGAGAAGGGTGTTAAGCTAAGAGAATAAATTCTCCGCCACCAACAGAAATGTATTTGAAAGAAATCAGCTTTATATCTTAAAGTGTAATGTCAGACAAACAACCATACAAGTCTGTTCCGGATTCGAACAGAACCAAGGCACTTCCAAAGAAGCCCTTGCAATCCGGATATTCACTAATCACGTCCGGACTTCCCATCGAAAGAAGAGTGATATAAATCTCTATACCGAAGCAACTCGGTTCAGAGACATTCGACAGGTTGTCCTTTCATTTTCGAAAATACCCGGTCTTCACACCGGTCTTCAATTGCAATTCATAACGTCGTATCATTATTCAGAATGGGTTATATGACACAAAGTCCTCTCCCAGCTTAACCAAATAATGAGCGCTTGTTTTAAAAACAAATTTAAATGCCATTTCAAAGGCAAATATTGATAGTCGGTGATTTAACTATCAAACAACATTCACAACAATCATCAGATTTAAATAATTTTCCCAAATTATTTAATTTCAAAATATCTTCACAAGATATATAGTTTTCCATACTTCAACATTTTGAAATCAAATTTCAAATCATATTTTCCACACTTCATCACTTTGAAAACAAATTTCAAATCATATTTTCACTTACGGAATAAAATTCCCGATATTACTTACTTCCCTTTTTTCTTTATAAATTCCATTATGAATTTAAATTTCCAAATATTCACTTTCAAACACCAAATCAATTTTAAATTGATTTCCAAATTTATTTCAACACCAAATCAAATTTCAAATTGATTCTACCACTTATTTCAAATACCAAATCATTTTACAAATCGATTTCGAAGTTTATTTCAAATAACAAAGCACTTTTAAATTGATTTCTAAATTTATTTCAACACAAAATAAATTTTCATTCAAACACCAAATCAATTATCCTATTAATTTCCCAAAGATTTATTTTCCAATACCAAATCAATTATCAATCGGATTTCAAAAAAATTTATCACCTTTTAGATAAATCCCTTTATTCTTTCCAATTTATTCAAAATTCCATTTCCAATAAATTCTTCTACTTTTAAACAATATTATTCAAAACCAATTTATTAAAATCTTTTCCAATATTTTGGAAATAATTAGATAAGATTTCAAAAATCAACTTTATACTGTTTAAATTCCTTCTTTTAAAATTCACCCAACTCTTTCAAAAGGAATTTACTTAAAATTTCCAATTTTAAATTCAAAAATCCAATTTTAATTATTTCTGGTATCCAACGATACCAAAAATACATTCGGCTAAATTATAGCCTTCGACAATTTCAATTATCAATATAATCATTCACAGATTATCAATAAATCATCACACAACATATGAAACAAATTCATACAACATATGAAACAAATTCATACAATTTGAGGAATCCAGTTGGATCCCTCCAACCTGTTTCCCTGCATCCATAGATGTTAGCACAAAACTAATTCCACTTCGAGGTGGAATATCGCGGTATATGGGATTTATAAAATATCATCTACTATTATGCGGCGCACAGGGTCTCATCCGCTATATAATGCGGGAAATCAATCACCAATATATATATATTCCAATATATATATATATATTACTATATACTACTATATATACTATCACAATCAGGCAATCAATCAACAACTACAATTCAATTTTTAATTTGAGTGAGAAAATCTCAACTTTGCTTTTAAATTTGCAATCCAATCCCATTCTAGTTTGTTTTCTTCACCGTTTAGACCTTGTATAAATATTCATACGGTTTTATTACTATTCGAAATGATCAAAAAATAAATTTCTATTTAGTAAAATTTTATTTTATCTAATCAATTTAACTTAAACCAAATTTCCTTTTGAAACTATACATATACATACATATATAATTAGAGAGTTAATAGATTCAAAATCTAAATCATATATAAACTTTTCAACATTTAATAATTCATATATATATTTTTCTAATTTCATATATATATATATATATATATATCTTCTCTGCAAAATCAAAGCAGTATTTCCCTTTACTGTAAATTTATTTTTAGTAAATAAAATAAATGAACAAGCTTATTAACGGGTAAATCACATAATTCATTATCTTAAGTATAAACTGGTTAGTTTAAAATGTGTATATCTACATATATATATATATACATTTATATTTCCTTCAGTATATACATATTTCAATCTCAACAGCAAATCAACATATTGCATGTAATTTATTAAATCAAAATTTATCTTTAAAAATTAAAAAGATACCTCACAGAAGAAAAAATATATGCGAACCCAGATCAATATCGTGACCATCGACAAACACGATTTCCTCCTGCCGCAAATTGAGGTGCACGCCCCCAAACCCACGTCGCAACCTATCAAACTTCGAACATAACTAGCGAACATCAACACAAATCTTCTGGCCTAGATCCGCCTCTGACGTCGATCTCGACCATGTCGCCGCCGAGCATAGCCTTCCAGAATTGGCCACTCGTGCTCGCGGTTCCTTGCTTCACCTCGCTCGCCGACGCTCGCCCACTCGAATGCCCGCTTCGAGACAATGAATCGCCTACAGTGGACCCGCAACTCTGCTCATGATTCTAACGTCGCCTATCGCGAATGACGCGACCGTCCACCTCGCGACGACCGTCCATGGGTTCTCGTCTCCATTATTCGAGTGCCGAGTTTCCCCATTTTATTTTATTTTTATATTTTTTTTATTAAAAGAAAACTGAACCAATATGGTTTGTTTATGGAAGAGGAAAGGGGGAATCCACGATTTTGATTTCGATTTGAATTGAAAGAGAATGAGGGAAAGAAAAGAAACGAACGTGATTTATAATAGAGACCGCCATTTTTCTTTCCTTCGTGAATCTGGAATTTTATTGAATGGGTCTCGTGTTTTAAAAGAAAGAAGGAAAGGGAAAAATGAAAGATATTTCTCCCGTGATTTAACTGAAGTGAAAGAAAGTAGGCTGAGGGCAGGGAATTTCTGCTATAGGAAAAGTTGACGTGATAGAAATTTGACTGGTTAATATACATTATATTTAAATTTAAATTTAAATCGTCTCGATATCACCACTCAAAATTTCGAACTCCTATCGAGGCATGCCACTAGGCGTTTATAATGTTATACACCTATTCCGAACACAATGGAAATGGTTTCGAGTCCAAATTCAATCGTATGGAGAAGATATCTTTTTGGACCAGTTATAATATTAAATTTTCGATTTATTTTCAGCGCGTTTATATATTGTACGCTCACCCAACAACTCCGACCACTACGAAAATTGAAATCCGATAATAATACAATATTACGGATCCAATGGGACTGGTTTCATCGAATTCCAAGACCGTGCCTCGGAAGGCTATTTTTAAATTCAATTTAAACGATAAAATTCAAAACTGAACAAAACAGTTTCAAATTCAATTCTGAAACTTTTATTATCTTCAGTATTTTCAATATAAATTTTTTGAGCCTTGAAAATATTTTTAACCAGCTTAAAACTGAAGATTCAAATTTTTACCCAGATTTAACGATTAAATTCAATAATTAAATCGCCAAATTCATTCTGATATTCGAATTTCAAATTAAACTAACTTCCAGATATTTAAAATCAATTAAATATCCTGATTTCCAATATCAAAAATCCTGGGTCGTTACAATCTTCCCCCCCCTTAAAAGAATTTCGTCCCGAAATTACAAGTCAAGAAGAATGCTCCAATACCCGTTTATCATTTTACCAAAACCAAACAATTTTATCAACTTGTCAACCCAAATCTTTTTATTAAAGATCATCATTTCAACTAACTATCCAACTCTTAACCATAGTTTCCAAACAACTTTATTAACTTCACAATTCAAATTTAAACTTAAATTCAAATTCTAAATTATCCAAAATTTCTCAAAAATTTTCTAACTCTCTAAATTTTGAAGAAATTTCGCCAGCGTCTCCTTTGCGCGGCTAACTCTGTACAACTATAAAATGTCCCTACGGACTCCCTAATTCAAATATAAAACAAAATGCCAAGTGGCAAAATCAGAAACTCATCAAATTTCATACTGAAATTTTAAATTCATACCTTTTGTTGAGAAATTCAAATTTACCTTCGAAATCAAAATCCAATTCCATTTGCCTATAGCCTTTATAATCCCTGTATACTTTACTTAACAACAATGTCCAAATTTACTTATTGGATTCCCAATACCCATTTACTTAAGAATTTCATTCTTTATTTCTTAAGTTCGATATAAGTATTTATATACTTCTTATATTTATTTTCACTTCACTAACAAAGTTATATATTCATTTCCATTCAACTTTGCATTTTCAATTCCATTTGAATTCTATCTACTTCATTTTAGATATTGAATTCTATTTAACTTATCTCAGATTCAATTTGAAATCACTTGTCGTTAAGTGAAAATTTTCAAAAATTCCAAATTTTTTCTAACTCCCAAAATTTTTAGAAAATTTTGGCAGAGTCTCCTTTATACGGAGGAGCTTTTGCAATTTGAAAAAAGATATAAATATATATACATCGACCCACTCGGTCAAAAAAACAAAAATAGTTCATATTTCCTATTTTGTATTGCGTAGGCGTACCTTTATTAGAATTTTAAGCAAAGCGGCTTATTTATTTAGCTATTTGCGCAACCAATGCAGCCAAACGGCTTCCAAAAACCTGTACTTACTCAGTTTAAACACGTAAGTGACAAATATAAGAAATTCATTTACATTTCACTTATTTTCAACAGTAAACACAGTTTTCATAAGCAATGCATTCAAAATAGTTCCCATAAGCAATTTATATGGTTTTGATACAAATTAAATTTATTTCATCTAATTCACATACCATTTCTATTCAATTCAAGTGATTTACAATGCACTTTCTTACATTCAATCCATTTTTAAGCGAAACGAATTCATATCCATTTCAATTGATTCAAAATCAATTTTTTTTATTTTCTTCTATTAACTCATAGAATTTTATATAATCTCGTTTACGTCAACGACAACCATTTATATGCAAATTCAACGATATTCACTTAATAGAATATCCATTCTAGTTTATAACTAATTTAAATTGATACTAACTCAATTTATTTTAATTCCATTTCATTTCCAATTGATTCCATTCAATTCAATTTGCATTTCATATTCACATTCATTTCATTTGAAACCATTTCACAAAACTCGACAACAACCATTTTACAATTTTACTTAAGTCGAGCATTTATCCAAATATTGCTTAAGTTATTTCAACTCAAAACTCAAATTATAGTTTTCCTTGTAAACAATTTCCAATTTAAATCTTTGATTTGATTTTTCATTTAATCAAATCCATTCCATCTACTAATTTAATTCAATTAGTATATTCACTTATCCATTTTAAATTTCACATTTCCCATATTCAATTCATCTTGAATTTACTTTATCAATAACAAGGAAATTTCAATTTATTTCTACTACTTACTTGAATTTATATGCAAATTCAAACCATTTTAAATTTAGCTCACAACTCAACTTTAGTTTAACTAATTCAACTTCCAATTCATTATTTCATGAATTAATAAATTATCAAGTTTGTTTACTTGAATTAAATCCATATTATTTTATTTTTTTCCAAGTTGGATTTTCTCTTCGACTTGATTCATATCAAATCTCATTTCATTTTATAAAACTCATTTATAAATTCACATTACCAATTTCATTCCATAAATGAATTTTATTTCAAAATATTTTCCTGGAATTCTATTTCCAATTATAAATCACATTACAATTTACATTTACAAATCTCATTTGTATATGAATTCATTTCCTTATCCTTCCAATTCATATTTATAAATTACATTTGTTAAATGAATTTATCTCCAAATCTTTGGTTATACCATTATTTCTTATTCAATTTCCACATAACAATAATAATAATTCAATATTATCACTTCCTAATAACCAAGCATCCATATACTATAATAATTCATAGAAAATCATTTCTATTTTGTACAAAAATAGTTTTGGGCAAAATTATTTCATTTACCCCATTTAAAACAATACTGTGTCGGTTTATCTTGTTTAAGAGTTTAGAAACCCCTATCGATTACAGTTGGCCAGACTGCACCGACCAGAATCTATAAACAATCAACCGATAAGTCAACACAATACAAAACAAATTTTTGTATTCACTAACAAATACGCGGTCATAACTATTATTAGCTAGGGTTGTCGCTTAACCAACATCTCTGATACCACATGTAACGACATAGATCTTTCGACGCTCGAAAGTCGACATAAATACGTCCACTGTATCAAATGTCGTGCAATCGAATGCCGGAAAACCGAACCATTAGGGTTAAAAAGAAGAGGTAGAAGAAGACAGAAGAAATCAGAATCTCACATTCGCAGCGGAACAATATATAATAGATAATCACTAGTCTTTTAAACAAAGAACTATATCAGTTTTTACAATACAACAATGAGAGTCAATATACAACTCAATACAACAATGGACAGTGATATAAACTTGTCCTCATATAGAATACACAACGGAATAAATAAACAAGTACGGGAGTACGTCTCGCCATCCAGCTTGTCTCTAAAGCTCCAGAATATCCAGAATATCCTGATAACATAACTCTAGGCTGCCCGTGTGGAAAATTATGAGCACCCAGAGTTTAGAAAGGAAACAATAAACTCCGAGTCAGTCATGGTGACTGGTGTGAGATCGTAAAACAGTTATTTTCACAAAGAAAATAAAGAAATTCGCAATGCTTTTGGAAAATGAAACTACCATAAGACCTCCCGCTACACACACAATGCAAATGCAGAATTGGAGGTGATTTCTTCTTATGATAGTCAAAAATGCTTACTACACAAAATCATTCGATATTATTACTGTTAGTGCATAGTGTGGAAAACATTTCGAAAGTATAATATTAATCTTAGCCAACATACAACCATTATTGTATGCCTACTATAGCTACTAGGTTCAATAGCAGGTTACCGCCACATTCCATAGCAGGTTATACAACTAAAACCGTACAAGGCTCGTATTATTTCTTTGGATTTTCCAACAAATGGTCCGGCTAAGGAACTTCCTACTGCCACATGGGTACGCCTCTGGATGGACGTCCCGAGAACTAACTAGCTCTCTGCCAACACAAGGCCGGGTTACCCCTTACACTAGGTAACTACTACACGAATATGCCACCCCTCGGTCCTTTGGGACCTTTATCCGAGGGCCCTCGTTCACAAAGCAATAACCACACAGTAAATGAGATTGGAGCAACCACACAGGTAAATATCTGGGCTCCATACCGTAATATCATCTTTTTCCAGAAGGAAATGACATACCCTAAAGGGCGCGACCTTCATAACCTTGCCGCATCTTTCCTGTTTCGACCATTTCCGGGTTGTGAGGTCCGATGAGGTCTCGTCCACAAAGCTACGCTTTTTCACCAAGCCATGCTTTGATCACAAATGATCAACAAATGATCAGCAACACACAACAACACTTAGCATGCCACACTACCAAATTGGGAGTATATCACTGATAACCTTCAACTACATAACCTCTGAGCTGGTACGTCTCAGAGAAGGGTGTTAAGCTAAGAGAATAAATTCTCCGCCACCAACAGAAATGTATTTGAAAGAAATCAGCTTTATATCTCAAAGTGTAATGTCAGACAAACAACCATACAAGTCTGTTCCGGATTCGAACAGAACCGAAGGCACTTCCAAAGAAGCCCTTGCAATCCGGATATTCACTAATCACGTCCGGACTTCCCATCACAAGAAGAGTGATATAAATCTCTATACCGGAGCAACTTGGTGCAGAGACATTCGACAGGTTGTCCTTTCATTTTTGAAAATACCCGATCTTCACACCGGTCTTCAATTGCAATTCATAACGTCGTATCATTATTCGAAATGGGTTATATAACACAAAGTCCTCTCCCGGCTTAACCGAATAACGAGCGCTTGTTTTAAAAACAAATTCAAATGCCATTTCAAAGGCAAATATTGATAGTCGGTGATTTAACTATCAAACAACATTCACAACAATCATCAGATTTAAATAATTTTCCCAAATTATTTAATTTCAAAATATCTTCACAAGATATATATTTTTCCATACTTCAACATTTTGAAAACAAATTTCAAATCATATTTTCCACACTTCATCACTTTGAAAACAAATTTCAAATCATATTTTCACTTGCGGAATAAAATTCCCGATATTACTTACTTCCCTTTTTCTTTATAAATTCCATTATGAATTTAAATTTCCAAATATTCACTTTCAAACACCAAATCAATTTTAAATTGATTTCTAAATTTATTTCAACACCAAATCAAATTTCAAATTGATTCTACCACTTATTTCAAATACCAAATCATTTTACAAATCAATTTCCAAGTTTATTTCAAATAACAAAGCACTTATAAATTGATTTCTAAGTTTATTTCAACACAAAATAAATTTTCATTCAAACACCAAATCAATTATCCTATTAATTTCCCAAAGATTTATTTTCCAATACCAAATCAATTATCAATCGGATTTCAAAAAAATTTATCACCTTTTAGATAAATCCCTTTATTCTTTCCAATTTATTCAAAATTCCATTTCCAATAAATTCTTCTACTTTTAAACAATATTATTCAAAACCCATTTATTAAAATCTTTTCAAATATTTTGGAAACAATTAGATAAGATTTAAAAAATCAACTTTATACTGTTTAAATTCCTTCTTTTATAATTCACCCAACTTTTTCAAAAGGAATTTACTTAAAATTTCCAATTTTAAATTCAAAAATCCAATTTTATTTATTTCTGGTATCCAACGATACCAAAAATACATTCGGCTAAATTATAGCCTTTGACAATTTCAATTATCAATATAATCATTCACAGATTATCAATAAATCATCACACAACATATGAAACAAATTCATACAACATATGAAACAAATTCATACAATTTGAGGAATCCAGTTGGATCCCTCCAACATGTTTCCCTGCATCCACAGATGTTAGCACAATACCAATTCCACTTCGAGGTGGAATATCGCGGTATATGGGATTTATAAAATATCATCCTCTATTATGCGAAGCATAGGGTCTCATCCGCTATATAATGCAGGAAATCAATCACCAATATATATATATTCCAATATATATATATATATATTACTATATAATACTATATATACTATCACAATCAGGCAATCAATCAATAACTGCAATTCAATTTTTAATTTGAGGTAGAAGATCTTACCTTTGCTTTTAAATTTGCAATCCAATCCCATTCCAGTTTGTTTTCATCACCTTTTAGACCTTGTATAAATATTCATACGGTTTTATTAATATTCGAAATGATCGAAAAATAAATTTCCATTTAGTAAAATTTTATTTTATCTAATCAATTTAACTTAAACCAAATTTTCTTTTGAAACTATACATATACATACATATATAATTAGAGAGTTAATAGATTCATAATCTAAATCATATATAAACTTTTCAACATTTAATAATTCATATATTTTTCTAACTTCATATATATATATATCTTCTCTGCAAAATCAAAGCAGTATTTTCCTTTACTGTAAATTTAGTTTTAGTAAATAAAATAATTGAACAAGTATATTAACGGGTAAATCACATAATTCATTATCTTAAGTATAAACTGGTTAGTTTAAAATGTGTATATCTATATATATATATATACATTTATATTTCCTTCAGTATATACATATTTAAATCTCAACAGCAAATCAACATATTGCATGTAAATTATTAAATCAAAATTTATCTGTAAAAATTAAAAAGATACCTCACAAAAGAAAAAATATATGCGAACCCAGATCAATATCGTGACCATCGACAAACACGAGTTCCTCCTGCCGCAAATTGAGGTGCATGCCCCTAAACCCACGTCGCCACCTATCAAACTTCGAACATAACCAGCGAACATCCATACAAATCCTCCGGCCTCGATCCGCCACTGACGCCGATCTCGACCATGACGCCGTCGAGCACAACCTTCCGGAATTGACCACTCGTGCTCGCGGTTCCTTGCTTCGCCTCACTCGCCGACGCTCGCCCACTCGAACCCCCGCTTCGAGACAATGAATCGCCTGTAGTGGACCCACAACTCTGCTCATGATTCTAACGTCGCCTATCGCGAACGACGTGACCGTCCACCTCGCGACGACCATCCCTGGGTTCTCGTCTCCATTATTCGAGTGCCGAGTTTCCCTATTTTATTTTATTTTTATATTTTTTTTTGATTAAAAGAAAACTGAACCGATATGGTATGTTTATGGAAGAGGAAAGGGGGAAATCCATCATTTTGATTTCGATTCGAATTGAAAGAGAATGGGGGAAAGAAAAGAAACGAACGTGATTTATAATAGAGACCGCCATTTTTCTTTCCTTCGTGAATCTGGAATTTTATTGAATCGGTCTCGTGTTTTAAAAGAAAGAAGGAAAGGGAACAATGAAAGATATTTTTCCCATGATTTAACTGAAGTGAAAGAAAGTAGGCTGAGGGCAGGGAATTTCTGCTATAGGAAAAGTTGACGTGACAGAAATTTGACTGGTTAATATACTTTATATTTAAATTTAAATTTAAATCGTCTCGATATCACCACTCAAAATTTCGAACTCCTATCGAGGCATGGCACTAGGCATTTATAATGTTATACGCCTATTCCGAACACAATGGAAATGGTTTCGAGTCCAATTTCGATCGTATGGAGAGGATAGCTTTTTGGACCAGTTATAATATTAAATTTTCGATTTAATTTCAGCGCGTTTATATATCGTACGCTCACCCAACAACTCCAACCACTACGAAAATTGAAATCCGATAATAATACAATATTACGGATCCAATGGGACTGGTTTCATCGAATTCCTAGACTGTGCCTCGAAAGGCTATTTTTAAATTCAATTTAAACGATAAAATTAAAAACTGAACAAAATAGTTTCAAATTCAATTCTAAAACTTTTATTATCTTCAGTATTATCAATATAAATTTTCTGAGCGTTGAAAATATTTTTAACCAGCTTAAAACTGAAGATTCAAATTTTTACCCAAATTTAATGATTAAATTCAATAATTAAATCGCCAAATTCATTCTGATATTTGAATTTCAAATTAAACTAACTTACAGATATTTAAATCAATTAAATATCCTGATTTCCAATATCAAAAATTCAGGGTCGTTACAATTATTCACACCAGGCTTTATGTCTGACTCAAAGTTATTTTCCTTGAACTCTCGGGGTGCTCAAAATTGACTTAAGTAGCTTGAGGGTTGAGGTTTACAAGTAGTAGGTTGGAGAATAAAGCTTCCGGTGAGGAGCAGGTGGCTGACGGATAGCTAATTAGGAGTTGATGTTATATTTTGGATTGATTCCGTTGTATTGTATATATAGTACTCTGGTCAACCAAGGGGGCATCGTCATATATCACTCTCGGTGAATTTTTGTTATAATTATATTTTATCTGAACCTGGGAAAAGATTATGGGATTATGTATTTTGAATGTGAAACATTTATCTTGAAATGTAATCAGTAAAATGATGTTTTTTTGAAATCTATGATTTTGTTTCATATTCAAGTGCTTCTGATATTATGGGTACCATTAACATAGCCGTATTTAATCGCCAGAAGTTAATACTATGGATGACTGCAGCATTTGTAGCGCTTAGCTTTGGGCCTCTAGATAGAGGATGTTACAACTTGGTATCAGAGCATAGGTTTATGAAAAACTTTAACTAAAAATGAGATTTTTGAAAACATAATTCTAAGGAATTATAGATAAGATCGGGGTATGGGATAACGCTATAGTGACGTACTTGTATTTGCCATATATAATTATGTGCTTTATCTCTAGTCTCCTATTAGGTTATTTTTCTATATCTCATAAAGGTTCGAATGCAGATGGATTCTCGAAGAGATAATGTTGGAGGAGGAAGCATCGCTGCAGATGGAAATGCCAGACCTAATACTAGAAGGACCGTAGGTCAGCCACAAGTTGGAAATACCGGTGTTGAAGTCCTACAATTTGACATGGGAGCCATGTATCAGTTTTTCATGAATATGATGCAAGCGGGGGTTGCTGCTGGAGTAGTTTGGGGAGGAGCCTAGGAAGCTCCAGTAGTAAAAATTATGCTACTTTGAGTAGGGACTATGCTATGTTGGGAGGAAAACCATTCGTTGGGACTGAAAACGCCATAGAAGGGGGGAACTGGTTGCTGCACTGTGAGAGGATTTTCATTGATTCAGGGCTCATTGATGAGAAGAAAAGAAGGCCCGCTTCGTGGCAGCTTCAAGGAGCAGCTTTATACTGGTGGAATAGTATGACGGTTGGAGTGGATGAAGCCACCATGACATGGGCTGAGTTTAAGAGGATGTTCGAGGAGAGATTCATGTCTATGATGGTAAAGTCTACCTTGCTCAGAAAGTTTGCTGAGTTAGAGCAGGGGGAGATGACTGTGTTAGAGTATGCTATAAGGTTTGAGGAGTTGGCAAGATATGATCATGTCATTGTGGATACCGTGATTAAGTGAAACGAGAAGTTCATTATGGGGTTGAAACCTGAATTGGCCAGGGCTACATTACCTCATATCAGGGATCATTGTGATTTTGTAGTAGAGATGGCTCTAAGACATGAGGAAATTATTGCTTCTATGGAGAAGAATAAGGCGAAGGAGGTCCAAGTAGGGCAGAGTTAGAAAAGAAAGTTCTTTCAAAAGACGGGATCCTAGAAGGGTGGAACCGAAAAGAAAGGATAGTAAAAAATTATCTATTTTAAGTTCGACAAGAAAGGGCATTTTGCGAATGAATGTCATTCTGGAGAGGAAAAGAAGGTGACCGGGAAGAAGAGTATCTAATGCTTCAACTACGATCAGATGGGTCATTACAAGAGCTAATGCAAGGAGCTTGCTAAGGACGGGAAAGGCAAAGTATATGCATTGGAGCCAGCTACCTTGAGACCCACGGTAGGGGAAAAAGGAAAAACAGCGTTGGGAGGTACGCTTATGATTCTTATTATGGCAGTTAATGTTCTTTTTGATACTGGTGCATCACATTCTTTTATATCTTATTGTTTGGTAGATAACCTTAACCTAGAACCCCCAAACCAAGTTACTTCCTTAAGGGTTGCAAATCCGATAGGAGGGTATGCAACACATGGGATGAGATGTGATCACCTAAAGTTTGACTTGTTAGGTCATACTTTTGTTTGCAGTTTGCATGTGCTTGATTTCGTAGGATTCAAAATTATTCTGGGTATGGATTGGTTAAGTAGTACGATGCTAGGATATTTTGCCATGATGGGAAAATATCACTTAGACACCCAGACTGTAGGGAGCGGATTATATATACCATAGAAAACCCTAACAATAAGGTGAATACTTTGCTGGGTGTTGTGGAGATAGAAGACGAGCTGAATCAAGTTTTTATGCTCAGAGAATTCGCGGATATTTTTGAACCCGCTGTTGGATTGCCACCGAACCAGGCCATTTAGTTTCAGATAGATTTTATGCCAGGTAAGTACACCGCCAAGCATAATGACACCTACCGAAATAAGGGAGATCAAGGTGTAGTTGGTGGATTTGGAAGGAAAGAATTTTATCAGGCCTAGTAGTTCACCTTGGGGAGCAGCCGTACTGTTTGCTAAGAAGCCGGATGGGTCATTGAGGTTATGTATCGATTATTGTAAGTTAAATGAGAAAACGATAAAGAATCGACATCTGTTGCCAAGGATAGACGATTTGTTCGATCAGTTCAGTGGAGCCAGGATATTTTGGCAGTTGGATTTAGCACCAGGTTTCCATCAGCTTAGAGTGGCGAATGATAGTATTCCTTTGACGGTGTTTAGAACCAGATATGGATCGTTGAATGGTTAGTGATGCCATTTGGATTGACTAATGCACCTGCTTTCTTTGTAGGTTTGACGAACCGGATTTTACGAGAGCACCTGGATAGGTTCATATTGGTTTTCTTAGATTATATTTTGGTGTACTTTAAGGATGAAAGAGAGCATGAAGTTCATCTTAGAGTAGTGCTTGGAATGCTGAGGCAGCATCAGCTAAAGGCAAAGTTCTCGAAATGTCATTTTGTGGAAAAAGGAAGTGAAGTTTCTTGGCTATGTAGTTTCTGAGAATGGGATATTAGTAGATCCAATTAAGATCGAGGCTGTGAGTAGTTGGAAGAGACCAGAAACGGTGACTGACGGATAGCGGCACCAATGACCAAGCTAACTCAAAAGGATATAAAGTTCGTTTGGACCGATAAGTGTGAGGAGGCATTCCAGAAGCTGAAACACTTATTGAATAATGCACCTGTGTTAGTTGTTCCAGAGGGGAATCGGGATTTGGTGGTGTAAACAGATGCATGTGGGACTGGGTTAGGAGCTGTGCTAATGCAGAGGGGTAGAGTAATTGCCTATGCTTCTCGACATCACAGACCGCATGAAGTCAGATACCCAACCCATGACTTGGAGTCAGCTGCGGTTATTTTTGCACTTAAGGTGTGGAGACATTATCTTTTGGGAGAAAGATTTGAATTGTATACGGATCATAAGTCGAAGTATTTGTTCTCAAAAAAAGGAGCTGAACATGAGACAACAGAGGTGGTTAGAGTTCTTAGCTTCTTATGATTTCGGTATTGAGTACACACCGGGGAAAGGCAACACGGTTGCAGATGCACTTAGCAGAAAACATCATAATGTGGTGTTAGCGATGATAGCTGAGTGGAAAGATTTGGAAGCATTAGCGACTTGCAGAGTACAATGGAGAACTAAGAGTAGTTCAAGTGCAGAGACTGCTTTGTTATCATGTTTGGAAGTTTAATCAGTTATGATCAAAAAGGTTACTTCTAAACAGATAGAGGATCTAATGTTGGTTGAATGGATCAAAAAGCTAAAAGATGGAACAGAGAACGATGACTTAAAGGATTTTAGTCTTGACCAGAATGGGTGGTTGAGAATGAAAGGAAGATTGTGTGTTCTGAATGTGGTAGACATTAGGAAGGAAAATTTGGATGAATGCCATCGTTCGAAGTTCACCATTCATTTGGGAGGAACAAAGATGTATCAGGACATGAAGAGAAGTTTCTTCGGGAAGGTATGAAGTGGGATGTAGGCTTATGGGTGAAGAAGTGTATGAACTGCCAACTGGTAAAAGCCAAACATCAAAAGCCAAGTGGGTTGCTTCAGCCTTTGGACATTTTAGTTGGAAGTGGGATTCTATTTCTACGGATTTCATTGACGGGTTGTCAAGGTCTAATAGTGGAAATGAAAGTATATGGGTCATTGTGGACAGGTTGACCAAGAGTGCCCATTTCATTCCAATTAAGTCAACTAGAATGGCACCTGTGTTAGAGAATTTGTTTATGAAGAATTTAGTTAGGCTGCACGGAATTCCAAGTAGTATAGTGAGTGATAGAGATTCATTATTCCCTAGTGAGTTCTGGAAGAGTCTACAGGATAACGTAGGAACCAAGCTCAAGATGAGTACCGCTTACCATCCATAGATCAATGGGCAAACGGAGAGAGTTAACAAAGTCTTGGAGGATTTGTTACCAACTTGTGTGCCAGATTTTGGTGGATCATGGGAATACCATCTACCTCTATTCGAGTTTTCGTATAACAACAGCTATCAGGCTAGTATAGGGATGACACCATTTGAAGCATGTATGGAAGGCCATGCAAATCTCCAGTTTGTTGGTTAGAGACCAAGGATAGATTGGTTCTTGGTTCGAATTTGATTAGAGAAGCTGTAGAAAAGGTTGAGTTGATTCGAGCCAGAACGAACGAAGCTCAATCTAGGCAGAAGAGTTACGCGGATAAAAGATGAAAAGACTTAGAATTTTCTACTGGAGAGCATGTTTTCATTAAGGTGTCGCGCATGAAGGTTTGATTCGGTTTGGAAAATCAGGCAAGTTGGCACCGAGGTTCGTTGGACCATTTCTTATTATTGAGAGGATCAGGAAACTCGCATATTGAGTAGAGTTACCGAGTAGTTTGGCAGAGTCCATGATGTTTTCCACATTTCTCATCTAAGGAAGTATATTCGAGATCCGAATACTACTATATCACCGACTGTGTTAGATGACTTAGTCATAGAGACGTATTTGACTATAGTTAGAAAGCCAGTTCGCCTAGTCGCGAGAGATGAGAAGAAGTTGAGGAACAAGAAAGTCAGATTAGTTAAAGTCCAGTGTAGCGACGATGACAGAGTTTGTACTTGGGAGATTGAGAACAGGATGAGAGATACTTATCCTGATTTATTTGATGGTATGTTTTACCGTTAATTTTTTTAATGTGTACCTTGTAATTTTGAGGATGAAATTCTTTAAAGAGGGGAGTCTGTAGCACCTCATATTTTTACTAACATTATTTATGATATTTAATTAGTTAATCAAATAAAATAATGTAAGATGATTAATGGATTGAGATTTGTGATTAAATAAGGGATAGTCGTGCCATGTTAAATAAGTGAACTAAAGAATAAAAAGAGAATAAAAGGATTAGGAAATATGCAAGGGCAAAATAGGAACAAGGCATATCCTTATACCCAAAACCCCCATAGGAATTCATGCTACACATTCATTCTATTTTCGCAAACAAAATAAAGCTAAGGCCGGCTACCATTAGGAAGAGCAAAGAAGAAGAATTCAAGAGAAAGAATCAAATCACTTAATCAAGAACAAATCTCACACCTTAATCAAAAAGCTAAGGTGAATAATGACTACATCTCATATTTTTGATTGATTTTGGTTTTAGAAAAAATTCCAAAAGTTTTACCAATGTTTTGCCATGTTTTGAATGATAAATGGATATGTATATATACTTGTTGATGATTTAGGCTATTTTATATGCATTTTATGATGAGAATTGATTTTGAAAACCTATTATATGACATCCAATTGCCTTGCAAATTTAGGTTTAGATCAAAAATGATATTTTAGAAATGGATTTCAATTTTCATAATTTTTTGAATTAATGTGGATTTTATATGAATTTTCTAGTGAGTAAAATGCTAATTCGGGTTTAAAATTAATTACGGCCAAATTATATTGGCTTAGGGTCTGAAATTTATATATTTTAGAAAAAATATTAAAAATAACTTTTTGGAATTTTTGTAGAATTTTCCTAAGAGTTTTAATGGATATATAAAATTATTTAAGGTATGGAACTTAAATGTTTTATATATTTATAAAAAGGAGAAGGGGTATTTTGTAAATAATCCAAATTCTTATCTCTATAAATTGGTAGTACTTTTAGAAAATAAAAATTCGCAACTAATCACAATTTGACAAACAAGGCAAGTTAGGTACAAAGAAATAGTTGAAAATGTTAAATCTGCATGCTTTTTCCTATTTCAGTTCTTTCAGCACCAGGCTTCCGACTCCTTACCTCCGCCTCCAACCCCATTGAAATCAATGCACATCGTATCAGATACCTGGTACGTAGTGCATTGGATATAGGCAGAAGGTATTGGGTCAAAACAAGGGGTTCTGAAGCGGTCGAAACACTACTTTGCTTTTAAATGAAAATGCGCCTGCTTTGCTTTCAACCGAATAGCTTTTGAATTTGTCTGCTTTCTACTAGGTCAATGACTTTAAAACGAATGGTTTTATGAGGTTGCGCCTTTGTTTTTAAATAACAGCTTTCGACTAGGTCGAAGCCCCTAACTGCTGCTTTTTACCTTTCTATCCAGAACGGTTTCGAAAGGGTTATCTTTAAAAAAAAAAGAAACCAAGCCGCTTCTCCAATGCTTTCGAAGGGATGGTTTCGACACCATCACTTCTTCACTTAGGAATGCTTTTGAAAGAGATGATTTCGACTTAAATGTTTTAATGACACTTTTTCTTTATAAAAGGTAGAACCCAAATGGTTTCAAAAGAGATGGTTTTAATGGTTTCAAATGGTGTTTCAACATGTTATAAATTGAACCCAAATTCTTTCGAAAGGCTTGATGTTTTGATGCTTTCAAAAGGCTTTAAAAAAAGGTTTCTAAGGGGTAGTTCCTCAATGGTTTCGAAATCTCTAAAAAGGAAAGGTTTTCCAAATGTTTTAAAGATAGGGTGTCTAAGGTTTTAAAGCTTTCGAAGGAGATTTTTCCAATGCATTCGAAAGGATGAATATAAATGGTTTCTAAAGGTATGATTTAGCCTTCGGCCTAAGTTTTTACTTGTATTGAAGGAGATACTTTCTAAGGCTTCGAAAGAGGTACTTTCAATGGTTTCGAAAGGGTTGTTTCGAGGCTTTAAACAAAGGTTTCAAATGAGTTGCTTTTGCCAATATAGCCTAAGTGTTTTTAAGTTAAAAAGGGTTATAACTTATTCTGTAGGGATGGGAAACCCTTAAAAATTTCATCAACATTATTTTGGGTAAAGTATATATATCATGGAAAATAGCTTAAAGTAAAGCAAAGTGTATATTTTCCTTGTATATGTATGATTTAAAGGTTTAAATAATTTTGAAAAGGTTTTCAAGGATTTTTTTAAAAGATAGTTAACCCTAAGAAAATGACTCAGATTAGAAGACTAGATGGTACTGGTGTAGGGTCGCGCCTTATACCTATTAGCTATTAGCCCTTAGCTAATTTAGTCCAAAATTTCAGTGTATAGGGGCTTTGCCACAAGTAGGACTAAAATAATCTTACACACAGAAAGGAATCTAAAAAGGAAAGACAGGAATTGGTAAGCCCGCAAAACCATTAGGATCGGTTAGATCAAGAGAAGTAAGTAAGGACAGACCGTCCAGAAGGGGTGTATCTAACAGATGTTAGATTTTTATGTTTTCTAGTAGGCCCGGGTTAGCCAAGGGTTAGTAGTTAGCCAAACAAAACTACAATGTATGGATAGATAGTCCATATGAAAACTGATTTGTAAACATACATGATTTTTCTTTATAGATTTAACAAGTTTTAGTTGCAGGATTATAATTTGCAAAAGATATGTTTTAAAAGGATATTAGTGACGGGAATCCCGTTCCGCTAAGCGGCGTGGTCTCACTTAAAATCAGATAACCGAGTTGTATAGTATTATTCACACCAGGCTTTATGTCTGACTCGAAGTTTATTTTCTTTAAACTCTTGGGTGCTTAAAATTGATTACAGTAGGCTGAGGGTCAAGGTTTATAGGTTTTAGTAGGTTGGCGAATAAAGCTTTCGGTGACGAGCAGGTGTCTGACGGATAGCTAATTAGGAGTTGATGTTATATTATGGATTGATTCTGCTGTACTGTATATATAGTACTCTGGTTAACCAAGGGGGCATCGTCATATGTCGCTCTTGGCATATTTATGTAATAACTATATTTTATCTGAACTTGGAAAACGATTATGGGATTATGTAATTTGAACGTGAAACATGTGTCTTGAAATTTAATCAGTAAATTTTTTTTTTGAAATCTGTGATTTTGTTTCATATTCACGTTCTTCTGATATTATGGATACCATTAACACAGCCATATTTAGTTGTCGGAAGTTAATTTTATGGATGACTGCAACATCTGTAGCGCTTAGTTTTGGGTCTTTAGATAGGGGATGTTATAGGTCGGGTGCATCATCGGTCTAAAGTGGTCAACGGGGAAAGACAGGGTTACACCTAACTAGCTACGCCTCCTACTTGGGTAGGCCACGTTGGGTAATGCACGACTATAGTTGTTTGCTAGTTTGTTGTTTGGCCATGGCTAGTTAACCCATGACAGATTTCTTTCCAAAGTGAATGGGGGTAGTACGTGGAGCTCAGTCCATAATAGGAAGAAGACAAGTTAGTAAATCCTCAAAGCAAAGCGAAATAGAATACGACTAAATTATAACGATGCCATTACTAGGAACTAAATGGAGGTTCTACTTTGTACGTTGGAAATTTGGCCTAGGCATTGATGATGTTGCCCAACAGTGTAGAATTACAAATACTAGCGGGGATAGTATCTTAGTTAAATAAGGACCGTAGTACTTATATACATATGGGTACATAGATGTAATCCACTACGAATAAATGGGACGTATCGTGTGCAAACTTGGAGTCGAGACAACTAAATTAAAAGTAAAAAAGGCATAATATGTAATGGAAGACACTCGGCATAAACTAGTGTTATGTATGAAGTGTATAATTTTTACCAGTTACCAGAACAATGTTCTTACCCCCTTCTCATTACAACCGATAGGATAGCTTAGGTTGGCAGACACTGGTATAAGTTGGGAACAGTGACGGTCATATTCCCTATCTGTGCTCGACACTGAAAAGGACATTAGGTAATGGAAATGTCAAATCTTGGTCAGCAATTATATGTTCTATTATACTTAACTATTCCATTATAAGTTATATCGTTAGTGCTCTAATATGCATTCATTTGTTTAATTGCAGGATACCAAACAAACGATCTGTACTTTGGCGGACTGGTTTTCGATTTAGTGAAAATTTAGGCCCACTAGGGTGCTGGTTGTTACATACGTCCTAGTATTCATAACTAAATACGGAACCCTATCTTGGGTCATAACATAGATCTATGCAGCAGAATAAGTCAAAGGAAAACATCCCACAATATGAATTTCTCTGCTAGGCTTATTTTTCGGATTAAATTTTTCGCTTCCTCCCATCCATTTTCGGCTCTCACCCTGAGTTCTCAAAGCTTTATCAACTCAAATATGCCGTTGAGCCATTTAAAAGTACTTATTCATTGTAGTACATTTGTTTTGACTCAAACCCCTCCAAAGTGGAATGTTCTTCAACAATCCTAAATTATTGCAACAAACTTAAATACTGTCGATTTTACCTTTCACTTTTGCAGCAATTTCATTGAACTATTTGTAGTAATATTTCAAAGATACATTTTTTTCTTGCTTCAACTACATCTGTTACCTTTCAATGTTCTTATCTCCTCCAAGACTCGGTTTATTTGTAGGTCCCTCATACAAACTCCATCCTTCAACTTAAACCTCGTTAGGCCCATCAAGGTTTATCCTTTTGGTATGGAAGATAGAGACTTCCTAGGTTGACTCTCATCAACAATACTGAATAATTCTTGGCAGACCGTAGTGTTGCGGCTTTCGCAGGATCATAATTATCCTCTTGTTCTCTAGTCATTTGCTTCTTACTAGGACCCTTATCAGTCTTTGATAAAGAAGTCTCCTCATCAACAAAAACAATGATGTTCTTTATTGCACTTTCAGTATTCTTCTTAATATCAAGATGACATTTATCCAAATACTACGTAGTATTCCCCATAAAAGCTATTAACGTCCTCTTAACTATTCAATAGATGTAACCGAAGGACCGTTTCCCTTAACTATAACATTCCGAACTTTAGTTAGCATTTCCATTACTTCTTCATCAGTTGCATATGAATATGGACTCCTTCGTAGAGTAGATTTTGATTTCATCTTTAAATCCGAAACTTAGTTGAAACAAAAAGAGTGGCAAGGATGACCTCCTTCTAGCACCAAAAATGTTGGTGTGATTTTTGGTAACACCCAACAACCCAACGTCTGAAGGTAAATACTTCAATGCTTATGTAAAATAAGTACGTCAGCCGAAGGCTTATAGATAAGGTTGAAGGCAAACAAAAAGTAAGTGCTAGAAAAATAAATGACTTAATAGTCTAAAGTTGTTCGTCCCTATGTCTACTATTGAGAAGTTTCCTTTCGTTCTTACCACATAGCTAAAAATGCTTACAAAACTAACATGGCATAATCCGCCATTAATGAGTTTTTAGTAAAAGCCTAAGCAAAAATGAAAAATGAGATTTAAAAATGATTCTGCACTTGTTCCTATTCTGTAGTTTGGCTCCTTTTGTGCACTAGGCCCTTAATTTATTCCAATCTTGTAACTCTTTCATTGTTTATGGGTTTTTGACATGGCCCAGCTGTGGTGCTGAGATTTGGACATGTGACATCATCTAGTAGCTTGTAGAATGACGCAGATCAATGACATGTCACTTCTACATATATTAAGCTACCATAGCCTAGCTTATGCTTTGTATTAGCTTTGGGAATTCCAAGCCTTGATCTAATTGCATATAAAGGTGATCTTGGCCTTTATTGCGGATAACTTTGGCCTCTTATGCTATATGAGATTTCTATGCCTTTTCTTTCGGTTTCTGCTGTTTGTAGCCTTTGCTTTTAGTGGACTGACTTATAAGGTCTTAGTAAATGAACTAGAGGCTTTATGATATATTAGCATTTGGGCATGAACTATATGCTTTAATTCTTGGTATTCTGGTTTGGAGCTAGCCTAGTGGTTTAAGCTTTAGGTTTAGAACTAGTCTAGTGGCTTAGGATTTCGATTTAGTGCTATCCTGGTGGCTTATGCTTTCCACTTAGAGCCAACTTGGTGGCTTCTGCTCTTGGTCGAGCCCATATCTGGCATGCTTTTGGAGTGGCTAGATTTCTTTCATAATAGTCACATTTAAGATGACTAACACCTTAAGTCCTTGGTTTTTATCTTATTTTGGGCATATTTGTAGGTTATAGTATTTTGTACTATTCAGCTAGTCGTTTGGGGATTAGCATCTAGCCTTCTGTGTCAAGTCATTTGTAAAGATTGTTAATTCTTTGGACCTTGTGTATATTTCGACAAGAATGCTAATCCATCGGACTAATCTATCGAAAGGGTTATTTGGTGCTATATACAAAGTACCATTAACATTTAATTCTTACGGAAGGTCAAGTACAAAATAGGCTTTAGGCTTAGGCCGAAAGGCTAAGACTTTTGGCATTCATGTGTAGAGAATGCTTAAAGATTCTCCCTTCATATCTCATCCTATGTAGACAAAAGTAGAATATAGCTAAGTAAAAATTATGGTACAACAAAAAGTAAAGAGGATGTTAAGCCAAATGATAACAACGAGAATAACAATGATGGAAATAAACAAAGGTGTAATAGCAAAACTATGGGCGAGGAGGATTAAAAAAAATGCTTTAGGTTCGCATGAAATGGTTAATATACAGAGTAGAATGACTTTGTGAAAAATATTTATCTTGCGACCCAAGGCACGGTGAGTTATATGAAGCCTATTTCACGAGAGGCTACTATAGAGGACAAGCACTCTAAGAAGTATTTTGACTTCCATAAGATACAGGGATACAATACCATCGAGTAGGAATTTGAGAGATATGATGGAGGACTAGTGGAGAAGGTCCAAGATCACATGGATTTGACTTGATGATTAATACAATTTCTGAGGGTCTGCATCACGTAGATAAAAGTTGGAATGAAATGGAATGCTATAGGGGTTTATTGAAGCATGCTCTATAGGAGATATACAACAAAAATAAGGATAACACTCCTGAAAATAAGTTGATGGATAATGTCATCGTCTTTAGGAATAGGTTTGCAGATAGGGTTGAATCACAAACATTTGATCAAATGGTGACAACGACCGTTATTGGACCAACTGCAGTTTGTCGAGTGATGATTGACAACAGAAGCTTGGTGAACATTCTGTTCAACAAAGAATTTGATGAGACGCAACTAGATAAGAATGATTTGTTAGCTTGTAAATCCCATCTTCAGGGTTTTACGAGAGAGTCAACATCTCCTATTGGATGTACTAAGCTAACGATATAGCTTGAAGATAAACCACGTAAGGTAACTTAGGTACAAAACTTTATTATGGTGGACAGATATTCCACCTACAACACTTTTTTGGGTCCACTAATTCATGTTGATTTTAGGATTTCCCTTATTTTATAGTGTTTAGTTTTGAAATTTCTAGTGGATAGCGGGGTCGGCTTAGTTTAAGGCGACAAATAGTCTTGAAGAGAATGCTACATTGTGGAACTACAGAAAGAAAGACATCGAGAGAGAGGGTGCAGAGGAGTCCCTCTGCATAAAAACTCAAATGTATAACATCTATCGTTGGAGCCTCAGCTCGGGTTTACTAGTGATAAGCATAAAGCTATGGACCCACAGAAATAATCGGTGGAGGCAAGGACGGGACTGGTGGAGCTGATGGATGAGATTTAAGTGGATGAAGATAATCCAAATAAAATTTTGAAAATTGGATCTTGGTTCACCCTAAGGAGGAAGAAGGTAATAACTGTGTTTTTGAAAGAGAATCATGATGTCTTTGCATGAACTCATTCTGACAAGTGCAAGGTTTCACCTAAAGTTGCATGCCATGCACTAAATGTTAGCCCAGCATTCATTCCCTTGGAATAGAAGAGATGTAGTGTGGATTCAGAGATATTACTGCATTTAAGGAAGACGTGGATAGGTTGTTCGTAAAAAACTTTATCCAAGAAGCACTCTACCCCGTAATGGGTAACTAATCTCATGGTAGTTAAGAAGGTCAACGAAAAGTGGAGGACATGCATTGATTATTTATACTTAACCAAAGATTGCCCAATGGACTACTTTCTACTTCTATAGAATTACCAACTTGTGGATGGGAAAATGAACATGAACTACGACCTTTTATGGACGCTTATTCCAACTACAATCAGATCTTAGTGTGCATTTTGAATCAAGAGCATACGACTTTTATCATAGATATAGGATTGTATTGCTACAAGGTGTGGTCGTTCGGTATGTAAAATGTTGCGGCTACATACCAAAGTGTGGTTAACAAGATGCTCTCAGAAAAATTTGATGGATAATGGAGGTTTACGTGTATGATATGCTAGTAAATAAAGGGGATCAACAAATCACATAGGAAATTTATCAGAAATCATTGATGTTCTTCGTAAGTAAGGAATAAGATTAAATCTTTTGAAATGTTCTTTCGAAGTTGCATCTAGAAATTTTTAGGGTTCATAGTGAACTCTAGGAGAATACACACTAATCTAGAATAGATTGAAGGATGAAAACATGTTACAACCCCATGGACTAGGAGGAAAAAGCAGAGCTTAAATGGTAAGGTTATCTCTTTGAGTAGGCTCATCTCAAAAGGAACCAATATGTGCATACTATTCTTTGACGCCCTCAAGAAGTAAAAGGGTAAGTCCTAATAGACAACCAATTCGAAGTTATATTTCAATAACTATTAGAACACATCAAGCCCTTGAAAGGATAAGATTTGAAAATATACATGGTGGTATAAAATCGTGGTTCGAGTCCAACATTGGTGTGTGAGAAGGAGAAAATCCGAAGGTCGATATATTATATTAATAAATGGTTCGATGGAGCGGAAAAACATTATCCAAGACTAGAGAAGTTAACCTACGGTTTACTAGTGGCTTCGAGGATTTTACAACCGTAACCCAAGGCTTATATAATAAAAGTGTTAATGGATCAACCTCTCAAACAAGTATTGCATCTCCCCGAGACTTTGGGATGATTATTGAAATGGAATATTGAGATAAGTTAACCAAGATAACTTACCAACCTAGAAAGGAGATTCACGGAAAAGAATTAGTAGATTTCATTATTGAATTTAATATCATGGATGATGAAGTAGTAGAGGAGATGGTTAAACTTTTTCATTGGAAGTTTGACGTGGATGGTGCACTCAACAACCACGATTTAGGAGTAGCTTTAGACTTGGTAACTACAGAAGGTTAGAGGATATATCATGCTTTAAAACCTGAGTTCCATGCTACAATAACAAAGTGGAATATGAAGCGTTGATTGCTGGACTCGAAGTAGTTAGGATTGCGGACACAACATATATTCAATGACTCCCAACTGATGGTTTCTCAGGTTAAGAAACAATTTCAGGTTAAGGGTGCACGATTTTACCTTTAACTATCAAATATTTTATAATTATCAAATGAGATCAAACACTACATGATTAGCATACCCTAGAGAAGTGAATATGAATATTGACTCTAACCATAATGGCTAGCTTTGGAGATGTGAAACCGTTATGAATCATACCCTTGGAAGTATTAAAGACTTCAAGTATTAATGAAATAGATATCGATCATATTATGGAGGTCAAAGACAAGGAGTCATGGATGACTCCATTTAAGGAGTACTTGAAAAAGAGAACCGTTTGGAAGAGTTAGAATGAAAGGCGGAAGCTCTTGTGAAAAATACCACATTACATTATGCAAGGCGAAGTGTTATTTCAGGGGGATTCTCGACCTTCTTACTAAGGTGTTTTGATAAGGAAAAAGCAAAGAAATTCCTTTCGGATGTTCATCAAGGAAGCTGTAGAGACCATACTAGAGGGAAAATTCTAGCTAAAAGGTACTACGCTACGGATATTTTTAACCAATTGTCAATCGAGATGCGATGGAATTTTCTAAGGAATGTGACAAGTGCCAGAGATTTGCAGATATTATCACCTCAACCCCAATCCTTGCCCTCCCACATTTCTCAAAATCATTCGATGTCCAAAATGAAGCCTTGTTCATAGCCTATTACGCCGTCCTCTCTCAATCACACTACCTAAATGCTTGCCATAGCTAACGCGTGCCTCTATGTCTCTAAACTGTTTCAACCTATGTAGGTGAAATTTCTGCAATCACTTCGGCTATATAGAAGTGCCGCCTCTACCCGTTAGCCGTGAGTTCATAATCATGACCGACCATCAGAGCTTGCTGCAGTTGTTATCCAAAACAATGCAAACACCCGATCAATGGAAGTGGTTGTCCAAATTCTTGTTTTTATTTCATTATTCAATTCAAGCCTGGGAAAGAAAATAGCATAACTGATGGGTTATCGAGATAGACATCGGAAGCAACAATGGAAACATTACCGTCTCCAGCAATCGATATTACATCATGCATATGAAGTGCTCTACAAAATGACCCAACAACGTAATGTTTTCTAGCTGAAGCACAAGCAACAGGTGCACCAGCACAACTCGTGCTTCGTAATAGCTTGCCGTCTAGAGAAAAAAGTCTTTTTATTCAACTAATTTAGCACTTTAACTTGGTGTCATAAAGGATTTCCATTATTCTAAAACCAAGGGATGTTCCGGAAATAAGGCCACAATGTCTAGCTTTTACTGATAAAATTTATTAAAATCCATTCGTGCATATGTGCAACAATGCTCCATTTGCCTACAAGCAAGGCCGGAAAATACACCAATAAAAAGATTTCTCTAATCCTTACCCATTGCCAGTTAAATATAGGAAGATATATCCATGGATTTCATCCCACATCTCCTCCCTCATCCAGAAAAATACTTGTATTTGGGTCATTGTCGACCATCTCTCTAAGTATGCACATTTTTCGCACTTTCGCCTTCAATAACCGCCACACAACTAGCATCTTACTATATACAAGAGCATGTTCACTAGCATGATTTTCCAAATTCAATTGTGTCCTATCAAGATCAGGTTTTCGTGAGTTAATTTTGGAAAGAGGTTTTCCGACTTCATGGCACGACACTCAAAATTAGAAGTGCTTATCATCGACAAAGCGACCATTAAACAGAAGTAGTAAATCATTACTTGGAAACTTACTTAAGAACCATTTATTATGATCTAGTTGCACACACTTCTCTATCGACATGTCATCATATTAAGCCGTTTTTGGTTGTACTCCTCTAATCATATCCGATTGCATTCTTAGTGATTCACAGATACAATTAAGAGAAGATTAGGCACTAGGAAGAGATCAATCACTTCATACTCTTAAAATTAATTTGCACCGTGCACAAGAAAGAATGAAAATTCATGCGGATCAACATCGACATGACAAGGAGTTTTCTATTGGCTCATTGGTTTTCGTTAAGCTTCAACGATATCGTCAACTTTCTCTCCGACACACAACACAAGCTAACCAAAAAGTACTGGGGCTATTCCAAATAATTAAACGCATAAGAAGCATTACCTAAAAATTACTTTTACCATAGGAAGCTCGCATTCATCCATTATTCCACATTTCAATGCTCAAGTATTGCTCTAACCTCCAAACCACCACACTTGCACCATTACCACCGATAGTTATTGTAATAGAAGATGGATCCGACCTTGAGGACAAGGTAATTCTTTAGAGGGTATATTAATGCACCACTAACTAACAAGGCTGCGCATGCTTCCACAATACCTACAAACATTGCCATTACAAGGCCTAAATGAAGTACTAGAGTACCAAATTGTTGCAAGGATTAGTCTAGAATATAACAGCATAGAAAAAGCATAACAAATTACTTTTATTCGTTAATAATTTGTTACAAAATAAGTGGCTTATAATGAGTCACAAATAGGAGATAGATGTACAAGTTAGTTATGCCATGCATAGTAAAACTTTCTACATAAACAAGCAATGAATTGAAAACTTTATTTTCGGATAATATCTATTCCTCATTATTCCCATGTCTTCTTCCTTCTAAACCTTTACTTAGTCTAAATATTTCTCTATGTTCAACAACCTTCTTGGTGAGGAAGCTTTGTGCTTACAAGAGTACGTCGATTTTTAAATTTTTTATGAATGCATACACAAAGAATTATTAGTTCTAAGGCTATAATTATTATCAGTAGTTACTCATGGTTACCCACAACAGTTCATTTTTTCATGATTTTAAGTTCATTTTGTTTGCTTGTCATCTGATCTTATATTTACCTTGTATCTTGTTACAATTTTTTTTTGAAGATTGTTTGTTGTTTAAGTGATTATTGTTGACGCCAAAAATGGATCAATACCCAAAGATTATGTTGTAGAAAATCTGTGAGACATAGATCTAGCATATAATAGCAGAGAAAAAAGAAAAGCAATCGAAATAAGAAAGAGAGACATGAGATTTTATAGTGGTTCGGCAATCTATGGCCTATGTCCACTCTATGGACTTTTTGCTTATAGATTTGATGTAGTTCTTTTGAGATTACAAGTGATTTGAAAGAGAGTAAGTCACAAGTAAAGGAGCTGGATGGGTTCTAAGTCTTAGAATTTCCCAAAGTAGCTACCTTGGTGACATTCTATAGAGATAAAAGATGAAGAAGAAGTAGAGCTCCTATGTAGTGATGGTAGAAGTCTGATCTTGTTTTGGTTGATCTATGGTTTGTATTTATAGGGAAAGCAGTCACGGTGGGCTAGAAGTTCAGTTGGGGTAGATTCCAAATGTTGGCCCAGGGTTGTACAAGATGACTCCAAGCCACCTAGCTCGAATAAATTACTTAGTACCAAGTCAAATGACTCGGTACCAAGTCATTTCCTTAAGTGGAAATGACTCCTCTTTTTACTTCCTTTCCATCTTTGAATATATGTATTTCATGCCTTTTCTTTAATAATTCGGTTGATTTTAGTGATATTTCCTACATCACTTGAATTGCTTTGCTATTTGACTAGTTCTCTCTTCAAACTTGATGGCAGGTCGTTGAAATCTCTTGAAAACACTTAGGCATCCCTTCTGTCCCTATTCTAAGCATGCCTGCCATGTTTCAAGTTGTTTCATCTTTGTCTGGATGTTCTAACTCCTTTGCCCCCTAGAGTATGCTTTTGTTGTAAACAAAGTGTGCTCTGGAATGAGACAGGTTCTGGGTTGTTATCCAGCGAATTTCAGTCGGTTGTTTGAACACGTCTTGAGATGTCTCTTTTACTTGGTTGATTTCCCATTAACCGTTCATCTTGGTTTTAATTGAAATATCACTTCTTTGTTTTGGAAAAGTAATCTACACTTCGGAGACTACGCTATGATTTAGATTGACCTTGGGACTTTCTATAATGTTAGGTTGGAATAGGTGAAGGGAAATGACATGGTACAGATTCATTTAACTCGGTACCAAGTTAAATTGTTTATTTCATATAAATTTAGGACTTTGTGAAATTTTATGTTTTCATTATCATTTGTCTCAATTCTTCCCACCGATTCTTCCTGGTCTTCCCTTCGAATTCACTTGTCGTCAAATCAATCTCAATTCAACCTACTCCTTTCCGACCCGCCCCAATGTCACCTCCAATAGCTTATCTGCCACCGGTGCTTGCTGCAAGTCGCCATCGCCATCAAGATCTTCCACTTACATATGTTACTTCCCCAATCCTTTTGGTCCCAAGCCAAGCACAACCCCAAGCACTCGGCCAAATTCAAGTTGAAGGTTGCTGAATAAGTCGACTACACTTGCCACGGTCAACGCTCAGAATCCATGTGGTCGAAATAAGTCAACTTCCTTTAGATTTCGGGCGTTGGTCACACGGGAATTTCATTTAAAATAAAGCATACCTAACTGTGTTGTACTCCTAGTTTTATTACCTAGAATGACACATTGGTCAATTTGTCTTAAGCCCGGTGAGGAAGCATCTACAACTTCAGAGGATGGCTCCATGACAACCCTGGTATCCCCATTTGTCAATGCTGGACCAAGACAACCAGCCGCATAAGAATATTACGACCCATTAGTTCCAGCGGGACCTATAGTCAATCAGTTGCATCCAAGATTAGAATTCTGCATGACCCACCAGAGCATATGCCCTTTGTCCTTTTTTCTAGATAATTCCGTAACATATGCCTTCAGCATGGCATTTCAGAAGATGATGTTGTCTGGTTGACAAGAGTTGAACTTGCATACAATCATCCACCGAATTTTACTACTTGGAACCATTATATGTGCTTAGGGGTTTTCTTTCGATTATTCAACCGATTCTTAATGGTAGTGCTAACAGAACTTGGACTAGCACCATTTGAAGTACATCCGAACGGTTATGCACTCTTAAGTTCTATGTATGTTCTGTTTGTGAATAGATTAACCGGCCTCCAAGACTCAATGAGCTAACTTATCTTCTTCACTTCAAAAGAAAAAAAGATCGTCCCTCTTATATGATTATCGTGGCATGGAAGGGATGCAAGCTGATAGAAAATATTCATAATAAATGCTCAGCTTTTAAAAACGAACACTTCTTCGTTTGATGTCCGGAGAGGTTCAACCGTCTCTAGCTGTTAGGAAGTAAGAATTTATTTCCTGGCTTCTGCCCTTCTAGGAGTTGCAGATCACTAACTTGCTTCAAATTTCATTGCAAACATTCTAGCTTGAACCAATCGCAACGAGCTTAATGCGACACTCAATATCCTGAAAGCAGTAAGAGCTTCCCGATGGTCCATGGACTTTTTGTTGATTAATGAAAATCTATGTAACACCCCGCATTTTTAGTTAATTAAATAACCAAATAATTATAAACAGCGAAAATGTGCGTTTTTGGAATTGCCAGAATATAACCTCAAAACTTATACCATTGTGTTTGTGGCGATTTTCTTATTAATTCACATATATAATATGCCTCGAACGGACTTCATATGAAAAAGTCATTGACGTTCGAAGTTCCTTATCAAAAAATATTATACATGTAAATGTGCATGAATATATTTGTTTATAAATATATGCGTGTATAAATTCCAGAAATAACGTGTGTTTGAATTTCAAAATAGACGTGCATCATAAAGGAAACTAATTGACATAAGCAATTAGAGGTAATTAATTAACATTAGTAGGCAATGTTAATCAAATCAGCAATTAAAGGAAGTTAATTTACATTAATTTGCAACGTTTGAATTTCAAAATAAACATGTGTTATAATGGGTATTAAATTTGCAATTGATGGAAATTAATTAGAATGAACAGGCAATGGTTAAAAGTTCACGTTTAATAATTTGATTTTCGAACAATCTCGAGCGTTGTTTTCTGGATCCAACGATTCGCAGCGAGCCTGTGACGTGGTTGCACCAGATTCAATCCAAAAATCCGGCGGTCTGAGATTCCCAAACTCCACTATAAATAGCACTCTAGGCCTAGCAATTTTCTCATAATCAGATTTTCTCTCAATTGGGTTCATTGCCTGAGGCTGGACCCAAAATTGAAAATATTTCTAAGGAGACGATCTTCTTAATAAAAATATTTGACGCCTTAGAAGGGGATCCAGGAAGGCCATGGAGCAAAGCTAAAAGGGAATTAGTGTGAAATAGAGACATTTCTGTATTTTGCATTATCCAATAATTAAAGAAACAATAAAAGAAATATCTTGCAATTATGAGTTATTGTTTATAGCATTATTTAGTATTAAAATATGGAAATGGATTTTTAGCACAGTTTTTGTAACCAACCAAATAAAATAGAACTACTTCCTAGAATAGAAGAGAATAACATGAAGCGTTAAAGAAATTAAAGAAGAGAAGTAATCTAGTTAATTATTTGACAAGACTAGAGATAATAAATAAAAAAGTGACTAGATCTGCATTTACTGCACTGATAGTAGAATAGAAAGTAAAGCGGTTATTATGATAAGTAATTTGTGACTGTTGGATGTAGTCCTAAGCTAAGACTGTCATATAATATAAGAGAACTAAAGAGAATTTAGTATCATAATAAAAGAAGATAGACTAGAATAGAAAGGAGACACTTGCAATTGCATTTATAACATGTTGGTTATAAAAGAAAGAAAAGAATATAAAAGTAACAATTGCAAGTATAACTGTAACACATAGGTTATAATTAAAAAGAAAGAAATAGAAGAGGCTTATTTTATCAACTTAGACCTTGGATTAAGATAATAAGAAAAATAATAGAAGTGGCCCTTACAGGAAGCATTCCCTTTCAGGTCTAGGACTGATCGTCTCACACATATGTGGGGCTGGGTTTGTTGATTGGAGTAAATAAGTAGCCAACAAAATACGAAAATTAAACTAAACGCATAATAAAAGATTAGACGTAGGTTCTAATAAAATGGTAAGACGCGTTAGGAGCAACCCAAAGGATGAAGAGCCTAACGAAGCAGTTCATCACAGATTTTTCAGCATAGAAATAACATGTCCAACTTAGTTAGTTTGGGCTAGAAGGAAGTACGAGACTTCAATGGGACGTGAGGGTACTCGAGGATGGCCTTCTTGGGTAGGCCTACTGAAGTTTCACCCCCGGAGGAAGGTCTGTAGGTGTTCCATCAAGAGAGTATGCCTTGACTACTTTTGCATTGCAGGCCTAATGAAGCGGACCTTTGTGGGCAATCAAAAGGTTGATAATGGAGTAGGATATTCGTATGACACCATACCTGTGCAGTTAAAGCGCTCGACAGATTCAAAGCGGCGGAGGTGCAAAAAGTCATAGCGGGGATACAGCGAGGATATAGCAGGATATAGCGGATGGCTTTAAAATAGCATATAAAACTCATACTTAATGTTTTTACAAATATATAAAAGGTAATTAAATGAAAAATTATCATTCAATTGAATTATAACTAATACATAAATAATTTTTAAATAAAAACATGTGCGAATATACTTTAAATAAACGTAAAACTGTTATATAACATAATTGAATTTAGTAGAATATTATAGTATTTTCATTTCTGAAAATATATTAAAAATTAAATCAAATAAATTAGTTTCCTAATTTTTATAATGCATAAATTGAATTTTTCAATTCATTTTATTAAAGAAGATATAGCGGGAATAGCGGAATATAGCGGAAATAACGGGATATAGCGGAAATAGCGGGGATTAAAGCGGAAAGGCTATATTGTGGGACTATATGGAAATATCGTAGCGGCAGTACCCCGCTATGAGATATAGCGGGGTTATAGCGGGGTAATAGCGGGACATTAACTGCACAACACCATACTCATACTTGCGAATAGATTTTTAGTGGGCAGGACCCAAAAGGATAGTCGCATGCGGAGATCAAGCCAACATCAATCAAGAGCGAGTTCGGGAAAGACTAGAGTTAAACCAACAGGCCAATGATTCTTTCACTATCGAGACAGTGGATGAGTGGCGCAACAAATTGGATGTTTAGACTGTTTGTAGTAGGGCATAGCTACTTAGCTCTTTAGAGCTCTTTCGATTAGTTGAGGGGTGGCTGTGTGGGGCCATACCGACGATGAGAAAAGAGACATACCAAGTAGAATATCAGTATTGTAGGCCTAACGAAGCTGTCCTTTACAGATATGGTGTTAACTCCTCTTTTTGAGCGACCTAAAACTCCGCGACCTAAAAGCTTAGCGACCTAACGACCTAAGAGCTTAGCGACCTAACGACCTAAAAGTTTAGCGACCTAACGACCTAAAAGCTATCTGCGACTTAACGACCTAAAAGCTATCTGCGACCTAGCGACCTATGGAGTATCACGACCTAACAACTTAAGAAGCTCAGCGACCTAAAGACTTCTGAACTTCACGACCTAGCAATGTCACGACCTAGCGACCTAAAGACTTCTGAACTTCACGACCTAGCAATGTCACGACCTAGCAAGCTAAAGCAGAAAAAAGTTCCAAGACCTATCTTAGGTCGCTCACGACCTATCTTAGGCCGCTCACAACCTACTGACTCGTTCAGGCAAGACAGTACAGTCCAGGCAAGACCCATGACCTATCTTAGGTCGCTCGCGACCTACGACCTAACTTAGGTCGTTCGCGACCTATGACTTGGAGATAGAATCTGGCCCATAATTTTCTCTATAAATACGGCATTAACTCCAACTAGAGGATGACTTTTGGCTGATCTTCTGAAGTGTCGTTACTCTGCTGAATTCTGACCTGATCCAACACATTAAGCCTTCCAAACATTCAAGACACTACAACAAGCTTTGAAAAAGATCTCGCACATCCAATATGGATTCAAAGAACCTTATCACATCAAAGCTTGAGCTACTAGTCTGAAGTGTTTAGGAATCAAAGTGTATTGTATCTTGAAGTGCATTGTATCAACTTGTAACCAAATCAGCAATAAAAGAATATAAAGTGGACGTAGGCTTAATTACGAGCCGAACCACTATAAAATCGTTGTCTTTTACTGTTTTATGCTATTTTCTGCTTATATTCTGTTCTCATACCAACGGGTGGTGCTTTCACATTACTACTACACACACCGGGTGTTAGCGTTCACTTTTCAGCGTTAACATATGGAAAATCCCTGACTGAGTTTCGTACAAGGTAGACCTTGTTGGCGGGATTTTTGTAGTAAACAGAACGATTGCGTATAGTCCTCAAGGTATGCACTGGGTGGTACATTGTGGATGTCCGAGCATTAGTATAGGCTAGTGCAGACGTAGTTTTATGTTTTCATAGTAGATGACGAAACATCTGTATTGTTGGTCTCATGAAGCTATCCTTTACAGATGTAGTTACATCACGATGGAGTCCTTTTCAAGGAGGATACATAAGATACCATGGGTAGTACCTAGGACCAATACGGTCATTGAGAATATAGCTATATATATATATATTAGTTATTAGGTTTTAATCTACTAGGGAGTAAATGTGTACGATTCATGCATAGAGGCGAGAGTATTATAAACCCAGTAAACCTAATATAATAGAAAATGGAAATAAAACGGTATATATAGAATTAAGCTTAGAAGTATATAATTTGTCCATTCACTAGAACTTTAGTTCTGACCACCTCCTCATAACATCCCACAGGTTAGGTAAATGGCAGAGACTTTCCAGCTTGGAGACACTTGTTTAGAAAGTGTTATTATCTTGGTGAGTATTTACTTACTATTATATTTTAGTCAGTTCCGCTGTGAGATATTTATTTGAGCTCTGATATATTTTGTCTTTGCCTATTTGCAAGATACGAGATACACAACTCGGGCTTCAGTGGGCTTGGATTTTAGCATTTTTGCAAAAATCCGGACCCATTGGAATTCGGGTTGTTACATTTGATATCAGAGCTTAGGTGAGTAGATCCTAAGTAAATTAGGAAATATGAGTGAACGTATTTGTATTTTTGAATAAAATATAAATATATAATGTACTAAAATCCAAATAGTCTCTAATTATAGATTTTAACATATGGAAAGTTTTTAGAAGTATATTTGTTCATAGTTTGCTAGTTGGGTTTGGGATGACCCAAGGATGTTGAGCCCTATGTTATTACCGATTTATTGTGTACAATAAGCTATGTTTTGAGAGAAGATTGGTATCCATATATTATAGGAAGTGGAAAAGTTCCCTAAGGATAGTAGGGAGAGTATTTTTATTTTGGAAGGAATAAGAGATTTTAGTAAAGAAATGAGATTTCCAAGGTTTAGGAAGGGTATTCCTATGGTAGTAAGAAGGAAATCTACTTTATGTCCAGCCCAATAAAATGAAACTTTTGGAATTGAAATGTTGAAAAATATAATTATTAATATGTTTGAGGAAGTAAATATTGGGTTTTTGAAAAAAAAAGTGGTATGAAATTTAGATTGGTTTTTATATGATGTAAATTTTGTTAAAAGTGAAATTCTTTTTGAAGAATTATAGAGCATGTATAGGTTTCTAGTTTATTTGTAGGTAACAAAGAATTTAAATACCAAGAGTGTGTTAAGTATCGAAAACTTAGGTTACAACAATTATTGTTGTAATAGATGTTTTCATGAAAAATAAAGGAAGCATAGACTATGACACTATTGTTATAGTAGGTGACTTCCAAAGGAAATGTTTTTACATAGCATATCATATACTAGTATTTTTGGGTTGTAGTAACGGTATTTTACACAACATCCAAATAAAAATAAGTTTTGAAGATAATTTCTAAGTATAGAAATAAAGTAGTTTGTAAGTACACTTATTATTTAAATAAGTATATGGGAATGTTTTCTTGTTAAGAAAATATTATAACAGTTTTGAAAAAAGAATGAAACTTGAATATTAGGAAATTAATAAATTTCGTAGGAAATGTTTATTGTAAGTGAATATAGATTTAACATACTTTAATCTATTGGAATGAAATGAATAATGATATAATTTTCTATGAAACCAAATCACAAATAAAGACGTTTTGTGCAAGTTAGAAGGAATACGTGAAAGAGATGTACAAGGTATGGAAAGCACCATATTTTGTATAGCCTATTTCGATAAAATATAAAATAAGTTCCTTGTAATTTCACATAAACATGAAATCCTCTTTTAAAGGATTCATAGAAGGTTTTAGCATTAATGGTTTCACATAAGAGAAAGCAGTTACAATACATTAAGGTATAAGACCATTAGGTGTAATAAGAAGTGTAATAATTAGAAACAGTGTTAGGTAGGAGGGATATTGTTAACGCTGAAAATTGAACGCTAACACCCTGGTGTGTGTAAAGAAAAAGTGAAAGCACCACCCTTTGGTACGGGAACAGAATATAAGCAGAAAATTAGTAGAAAGCAGTAAAAGACAGCAGTTTTATAGTGGTTCGGCTTAGGATCAAGCCTACGTCCACTTTAATTTCCTTTATTACTGATTTGATTACAATTCGATACAAAGCACTTCAAATACAATTCACTTTGATTACAAAACACTTCAGATTCGTCGCTCAAACTTCGATATAACGAGACTCTTTAAATCCATGTCGGATGTGCAGGATCTCTTTCGAAGCTTGTTGTAGCGTCTTCGGTGTTTGGAGTTCTTCAAGTGTCGGTTCAGTTAAGAAAGTGGCAGAGTATCGGCGCTTCAGAGAATCACTGGAAAAAGTCCCCTTTTAGTTGGAGCTAGGGCTGTATTTATTGGGGAGATTCTGGACTGGGTCGTAGGTCGTGACCGACCTAGGGTAGGTCGTAGGTCGTAGGTCGTGGCTAACCTAACAGGCATGTCTTACGGCTTAACAGGGGCGTGCTTGTTCGTTCGGATACACAGGCAAGTCATAGGTCGCCAACGATCTAGGAGGAAACGGCTTAAGTAGTTGCGCCATAGAGGTTTGCCTTTGTCTGCTTAGGTCGCGAGCGACCTATCATAGGTCGTTAACTTGCTATGTCGCTTAACTTACTAGGCCGCTAAGCCGTAGGTTCTCTTAGGTCGGTAGGTCGCTCCCTGTTAGGTTGTTGAGTGTTTAAGCCACTAAGTCGCTTGAACCTCTAGGTAGTTAGGTCGCTACCTTCTTAAGTCGTTGAGCCGCTCTGTCTTCATTTGACTACTAGGTCGCTTTATTCCTTAAGTCGTTAGGCAGTTAGGTCACTAGGTCGTTCCTGTAGTTAGGTCGTTAGGCTCCTTAGGTCGCTTGGTCCTTTCTGTAGTTAGGTCGTTAGGCTCCTTAGGTCGCTTGGTCCTTTCTGTAGTTAGGTCGTTAGGCTCCGTAGGTCGCTTATCTCCTTGGGTCGCTGAATAGAGGAGTTAACATTTGCCCCTCGAAGTACACGCCTAGGTCGTAGGTCGTGTGCTTCGATCTAATCTTGTTATGTCATGAGCGACCCATGGATTGGATAACCCGCGTGTCCGTTCACCTCCTTATTTTTTGCCCCATATAAACCGTTAACTCGCTTCCTCCTCTTCACCTAATTTCTTCAGCGATCATTTACACCATTAACAATCTTCGAAGCTCTCAGAGACGAATTCATCCAATCCATCTTGTCATTGATTCAATTCCTACAATCCCTATCATCACATTGCGTAAGTAAATTCGTCCTCCATTCGATTCATGATTGCCATTAACTCACGAATCTGGACTCCCCATTTTCTAACTCCAATTCATTTTTGTGACGTGCTCCACCGTGATCCTTGTTTGTGATTGATCTTCGACTGTCATCGGTTATATTGCTGTTGTCGTCCACGATAACATAGTAGTGCATTAGATTTTGTGGCCAACTTGAAGCAATTTGAATCGACTTTTTGGGTGATTCTTGATGATGAGAGGAGACGATAATGGATTACAGTATTTCGAGTCATCCGGTCTGCGAGTTTAGAGGTGATGATAAGGTCCTTTAGGGGTTATCGGGTTAATGGATCTCAAGTTGGCGGGTTGACAAGTTACTGAGTGGAGAGGAGGTCAACTGGTTAAAGGAAGCGAGGCATTAGCTTGGACGAGAGATAGCTCGAGTTTCCATTAAAAACGACCTAGCGAAACTGAGCGACCCATGAACCTTCGCGACCTATCTCACTTGACCGACCTACTAGTTGCGGCATAGGCCTTAGGTCGCGGCCGAGCTAGGACTTGGAGAAATTCATATTATTTTGACTTGAAGTCTTACTCTCTTATAAGTATCACGACCTAAAGAACTAGCGACCTAGATTAACTCACAGCATTACTTCTAGGTCGTGGACGAGCTAACTCTTAGCTAAAAAATGCTTTGCCTGCCTTGAAGCATAACTTCAACTTGAATGATCAACTGCTGGACTGAACTGCCTAAACCTTGAACTGTTTTGAACTTTGAACTGTTTGAACTTCTTTATACATTATCTCCAATGTTAATAACCTGTTAAACACAATATTTGCAGAAAACTGGGATGAATATACTGCCATTGACTGCCCACATCGAATGACATATTAGTCGATAAAGAATAATCAACTTAAATGAACTGTGTGAACGAAATGCTGCAAACCAACCAATTCAAGTGAAGTATTAAAGCAAAACTAAAATAGTTAACTAAAGCTGATTTGTTTGCATTAACACTGCACTTGAGTTTTAAATTATCAAGTCCTGAAATCTTGTAATCGACCAATTGTCAACTAGTTTAATTCCAGTTATGTTTGCTTTCTATTTTTATTTGTTCTGCACAACACTTCACACTTTTTAGGAAACGTGCACCTTCATATTTGAATATCCAGTTGATTGTGTAGAATGACTTCTCAACAAGAAGAGGTAATAGTTCAAGCTGGAGAGGCCATTCCTATTCCTGCCCCGTTAACTAATCCTCCAGAAAGAATCTCAACCACACTAACATATAAAGTTTTCCGCCAACTGTGCACTCAGTTCGGCTTTGCTGAAGCAGATGTCATACTTCCTGAGAAAAGCGACACTGCTGATATACCACCTTCTGGTTTCGTCGCAGTTAACCGTCAAATGTGCATGAGTGGAGCTATCCCTCCTTTCAACGACTTTCTTCAGCAACTTCTTCTCCGACTGGCTATCTCCCCCTTCCAGCTACACCCCAATGGCTATGCCATTCTGATGGGGTTATGTGTGCTATTTAGAAGGACGCTGGATCATCTTCCGAGTTTTTATGAAGTTTGTTACTTGTGCACATTTGCAAAGAATAAAGACCATCCATCCATCACGCTCATGAGAAGTGCTAGGAACCGCAAACTGATCATTGGTCTTCCCGAGAGTGCTCACGGGTTTCTGAGTCTGTTTTTCTTCATTCGCTGTCCTCCGGGAGTCTACGCTATCTGGAGAGTAGGAAGTAAGATCATTTATTTTTGTTCCTTATGTTTTCTAAACTTTTCGAAGCCCGAGTTGTCAAGTGTTAACTTCGCCCTTTACTTTTCAGCGCTTCCTCCTCCTTCTAGGGATCCGGGTCACAAACCAACTTTTGAGAGGCTCATGGCCATACCGGTTGAGGAGAGGAGCGTTCAATTTTTGTTGAAAGATGAATTTTTGCATCAGTTCGAACTTCTTCACTCCTCCCGATCTACTCAGATTCATGAAGTTTCTAATTCTCAAGCAGAGATATCGGATGCCCCAGTTTCTGCAAAAGAGATTGCTCCGAAGGAACCTACTATAGAGGCTGCACGGTGAAGTGTTCCACCTCTGCCGATGTTGCGGGTTCATCTGGCAAGTTTACACTCTCTCCGGTTATCGAAGAGGAGGAACCTCCTCAATGCCCCGAGAAAGCAGCCGATGAAGAAGCTAAAAAAGAGGGTTCCGCCCGGCACGTTGGTGAAAAAGAGAGTTCCTCCCAGCACGATGGCGAAGACATTTTTGGTGAGCTAAGTGACCTAATGGTGACTTCACGCGAGCTTTTCAAAGAAGATACAACGAAAGTCACATCTCCAGCAGCCGAAGTGACATCTGCCTTGCAACAAATTTCGTCAGCTCAAAAGTTGACTTCTACTCCACAATCTGCTATCACTCCTCAACCAAAGAGTGGTTTGTAGTTTGACGCGCGTAGCTTGCACATCACACACACTTAGGATTTTTTGCAATTAAATGCACTCGGCTTCTTTTCTTTGAAGATTTTTAAGACTTGTCTCTTTCATTTTCAGATTCTCCGTTGGGGCGAAGTGGCTCGTATTATGACAATTTACAGCGCCATGGAAGCCGCAACATTTATGATTATAGGCGTTATCTCACTGCCCCGAGGGCAACAGATGAAGAAAGAGCTGCCAGAAAAGCTCATGAAAGACAAACTTATGAGGAGTGGCAAAGAAGAAGGGATGATGACTCCCATAAAAGGAAATCCTATGACATTAAAGGGAAAAGTCACGTTGCTGGAGATCCAAGCAAATGGACCAAGCTTAGCGAAAAGAACGCGTCTGCAATTTCTGAAACGACTGCTGCTTCTGTTTCCCTTGACATCCCCTCTGGTTCTCCTGCTCTTGAGAAGACTGACATTCAGACAATTATCAACAGGCCTCAGTATCAAGTAAAGGATGCTCCACCCACACTTCAAAACCGATTCCCAAATTGGTGTTTAAAGGGAATGCGTTTCGACTTAGACTTGATACCAATTGATAAGCAAGCTATGTTAAGAAACCTTGATGCTGTCAAACTCGATATCGAGAGGATGTCTGGCTGGCAAAAACTTGTCGACGAACTTCAAAGAGTTAACCATATGAACCTCGAAGCCATGTTGACTATGGAGACGTAGAAATGACAAGCATCGCTGATGATTACGCAAGACTTGAGTCTGAAGTAAAGAAGCTCAAGGAAGAGCTTGCCACTTCTTCTGCTTTGCATTCTCAAAAAGAAGAGGTCTTCCAAAAATAAGTGCGAGATGCACACGCTGCTCAGAGAGACGCTGAGACGAAACTTGAGGCAGAGCGGCATGTAATTGAAAAATATCGCAAGGATACTGCTCAGCTGCAGGAAAAAGTTAACTCCCAGGACCTGGAGATTGCAGCGCTAAAAGCTCGACTTTCTAAAGTTGAAAAAGAGCGTGATGAGGCAGTTTTCGGCAAAGTTGCAGCCGAAGAATCTCATGAGGCTACTAAAGCCAATATCAGCTCTACTCTATTCGATTTTTACTTGCACAGCGTCCTGGGGCGTGGTAGTCTCTCCTTTTTGGGCCCCACATATGAAATTACTTTGGCTGAAGTGTGGGAAGCGATAATTGACATGTTCGGAGGTGCTGGCTATGAAGAGGCAGATCTTGAGGCGACTTATCTGGATGATGAAGCACGTACCGCCCTTGCCAGGGGAAAAGAGCAACTTGCTAAAGTGCGAGCCGGATCGACGAAAGAGGAGCATCCAGGGGAGGAAGCCCCTTTAACTACCCCCGTCCATACTTCGATTATGGCAGACGTTGATATCATAGGCTCCAGTTCCCATTCTCCGCCTCCTGCTAAAATCGTAACCGAGATTACAACTGCACAGGGAGGAGATGAAGGCGAAGAAAGCGCCAAAGCACAAGCCTATGAGATTAATATTACAAAGCCAACCTCTCCAGGTAACTTCAACATTGAACCAGGTCAAGCAGACTACTTGTTTGCTTCAACCGAGTTTGATGAATTTCTCGATTGTTACTTAAGTCTCGATGAACTAATATCTTCTCTTTTTTCGGAGAAAACTGATTTTAACTTCTTTTCTTCTGTAGCGGAAACACTGAATGCTACACACACTTCCACTCCTCCAGCTGCTGTTCCTCCATCTTCTCAAGTTACTCCTCCTTCTGCTTCTCAACCGGGGTCACAGGCAGAAAAAATAGAAGCTCTTCAAGGCCTGGACGATCCGGCTGCTTCGCAAGAACAGAAGGCGGAAGAACTTGAGGAGGGCGAGAAGACCCCAGAGCAACCTTATGATGATGAGACAAAGCTTTCTGCATTGATTACTCCGGGAAGTGAGTCTTCTTCAAAGAAGAGGGGGAAACGTGCAATTTCAAAGAAGAAGAAGAAAAGCGCTTCTGCTGGTAAAGAACAAGTGGAAGAAGATCCGGCCACACCTCCTTCACCTTCTTCCCCGACCCGTCATCACCAGATTCAGGAATTAATCATCAAGCCGGGCAAGAGTTCTAAAGGAGGCAGGAAGAAGGAATGTGCTAGATTTTAGGCTTATTGTTTTGCTTTTTGCTTTTTGCATGTATTGACCGGAGATTGTGCGGATAACAGCCTCCGCTTGTTGAAACCTGCATATGTACAAAAATTTCATAGTATGGAATAAAATGGTTCTTTTTACTTATACAATTTCTTGTTAGTATATGTGGGAACGCATTTATTCCTTGTTTTTGCACAAGTTTCTTTATTTACTTTATATGATATTGCAGTGAGCTTGTGGTATGATGTTTGAGCATTGTTTTTATTAATATAGCTATATGCCCCCATACCACGGCTTACTGCAATATTCTAAAAAGACTTGTACTCTTATTTTAGAGAATAATTCTTCCGTTTTGAAGAAATACTATTCTGCTTTTAATAGAATACGCTTTGTATCGGAGAAGTTTCTCTTTCTCTTTCTTTTAAAAGAACAATTCTACTTTCAGGGATGATAACTTTTATTTGTTGAAAAATGGATTCTTCTACGCAATGAAGCGAGCTTCTAAAGAATGTTTTGATCTGTTTGTCAGAAAGTTGTATTTCATTATTGAATGGGTCCACGGGACTAGCGTTAGCTGTTTTAACGGATATTTGTTTGTACAAATAATCGTAAGTATTCAGCTGCGGCCTGGAACCTTCTTTTTGAGAAGGTACCCCTTTAGTGGTTCCGTCAACAAAGTTTTTGGATGTGCCTTGTTTAAAAGGCTTCACTTTTTTGGTGCTTTCGAAGAAGGCTTTGTGCCTCCAAAGAGGGCTTGTTTGATATGCCTTTGGGAAGGGCTTTTTTGTTGTGCCTCGGGAAAGGGCTCCTCCGAAGAGTTGTGCCTCGGAAGAGGGCTTGTGCCTCGTTAGAGGGCTTTGGTTTGGCACTTCAACTTGGTGAAGTGTGCCTCCGAAGAGGGCTTGTGCCTCCGAAGCAGTTTCTGCCTACGAAGAGGTCTTTGTTTGTGTGCCTCCGAAGAGGACTCCTCCGAAGAGTTATGCCTCCGAAGAGGGCTTGTGCCTCAAAGGAGGGCTTTGACATTTCAACTCTGGTGAAGTGGGCCTCCGAAGAGAGCTTTTGCACTTCAACTCCGGTGAAATGTGCCTCAAAAGAGGTCTTTTTGGCATTTCAGCTCTGGTGAAGTGGGCCTCCGAAGAGAGATTTTTGCACTTCAACTCCGGTGAAATGTGCCTCGGAAGAGGTCTTTTTGGCATTTCAGCTCTGGTGAACTGGGCCTCCGAAGAGAGATTTTTGCACTTCAACTCCGGTGAAATGTGCCTCGGAAGAGGTCTTTTTGGCATTTCAACTCTGGTGAAGTGGGCCTCCGAAGAGGGATTTTCACACTTCAACTCCAGTGAAATGTGCCTCGGAAGAGGTCTTTTTGGATCGAAGAGTGGAACGAGGACTCTGAGGAGTAGCATTTGGACTCCGAAGAGTAGCAGTTGGACTCCAAAGAGTAGCACGAGGACTATGAGGAGTAGCATGGACTCCGAAGAGTAGCAGTTTTGGTCTCGGAAGAGAAGCAATTTTGGTCTTCGAAGGGAAGCAATTTTGGTCTCCGAAGAGTTGCAATTTTGGTCTCGTGTCCTTCCACCATCAGCTTCTTAGCGATTCCTCGTTATCACTTCAAGTATATGTCCCATTCTTTTGCAAGTTGTTTGCTTTTTGCCTAAGAAGTGTACTTTGTTGTTGAGTGTATCCACGGGGCAGACGCAAGCTACTTTACCGGATGTTCATTTGCATAAACGATCGCGATTAGTTAGCAAAAGTTTGGTACCTTCTCGTCAGGAAGGTGCCCGCTTTGGTGGAATCATCAATTGTTTGTGAGTAGCACTTCTTTTGTAAGAGCTGAGTATTGGAACTTTTGTGACTTGACATTTGTTGATTGATTTGTAGGAATCGCTTGGCTTCGTGATGTGTTGAATAGGTAAGCTTTGCTTTGATAGCCTGCAATGTTAAATCGACAATTTAGCAATATTTTAAAGATACTTGCATATCGAAATGAGACAGGCATTTTATAGTATTAGAGAACACAAGATTTATAGTTCTTTATTATTGATTCGCACTGATTCCTCAGTGGTTTACAATACAAGAGTTATACATCCATCATTATTTTACAAATTTAAGCAATGTTGTTAAGTAAAAAATTGGATGCAAGTAATTGTTGTTCCAGAATCTCGGGATTTAAACTTCATTTCCGCTGGAATCATTGTTTCTGGCCTATATGCCAATCAAAATGGAGTGTGGTCAGACGCTGTGTGAGGACACCCTGTGACAACATTAATGATAAGCCTCTCTGATTCCTACTCTGCACTTTTGTTGCCTGAGCCGTATTGATGAGCGGGAACTAGTTGCCCCTTAGTGGATGAGGATGGGTCATTCCTGCTTTTCTTGACATATTGTTGAAGTTTATTCTCTTTCAACAGCTCTTCAATCAGATCCTTCAAGTGGCGGCACTCATTAGTGTCATGGCCAGGCTGATTGTGAAACTTACAGAATCTTCGACCCTGCGTGGCATTTTTCCCAAGTCTCAACTTATGTGGTTTAGGATATTCAACAGTATCCTTAGTTGCAAAGAAGATATTTTCCAGTGTATCAGTTAAAGGAGTAAAATCTGAAGGATTATAGTGGCGAGGTTTCTTCTCATTCTCCTGCTTTCTTCCTCCGTCATTTTCCCTCTTCTGATTTCCAGATTCTCTCTTGCTAGAAGCAACATCGTTATTCTTCACTTCGGCCACAACTACTTTCGATGGCGCAGAAAGGCTTTCTAGGCGCATGAATTCGTCGGCCTTCTTATAGAATTTCTCAAGTGAGTTTGGCTCCTTCATTTTTAACCATCTTCCGAATTCACTTGATTTGTTGATGGCTCGCATCAGGTAAGTTAGGATCATATGGGGTTTTGCATTATCCACTTCGGCTAGGGCTATATTGAAACGGTTCAAGAAAGATCTGATAGATTCTCCGGGCATTTGTTCAAGGCTGGACAGTGACATTATATCCTTAGCTTTTGAAGCATACAACCTGAACTGATCCTTGAATTTTCGAGTTAAGTCCGAGAATTGATCTACGGACCGAACTGGTAGCTTTGTGAACCAAAGTAGAGCCACTCCTTCCAAGTACACTGGAATGTATCGGCATTTAATCTCATCTAACGCCCTTGTACCGGTCATATGCCAATCATACTTGTATAGAAACTGGTTTGGGTCACTTGTCCCCCTATAGGCCGGGATAGTAGGAGGTACAAATTTCCTTGGAAATTCTACTTTCAGGATCCTTTCCATGAACGGAGTCGTGCTTGGAGCAAATCCCCAGTTGTTCTCATTTTCTTCCCTCTGCATGCTCTCTTTCATGATTCGGCGAACCATCCCTGATAGGTACTCCTCATTGTTCAGAGGCATCGCCGGGCAGATGTCAACTCTCCTTTTGGAAGTTTGCATGGGAAAATGTTCGCGAAAAGTTGGCTGCGGCCTTGAACCTTCAGCTTGGAAGGTTGGCGCTTCGGCGGTGCCAGTTGCTCTTTGAGGAATACCTCTCTCTTGGGTATTATGAGCATCTTCGGCAAAGGTTATTTCATTGTTTTCTGGTTGTCGATTTGCCCCCAGCAGAGCGTTTAATCTATCCATCATTAAAGCGTTTTGAGCTTCAATTTGCTGATATAATCCAGATACTGCATCGTCTAACTCAGCCCTTGTGACTCCAACGGTAGGAATAGCCTGGTTTGCTGTTGGGGAAGCGGAGGTCCCCTCATGAGCATTTCCGGATCTGGTAGATCTACTCTTTCTTCCAGGAGCCATGATTTCAGATAAACTTCTGGTCTTTAGAGAGATTCTTTCAACAAACTTTTGCGGAGCAATGGTGAGAATATTCCTGAGTTCAATTCTCAGTGAAAGCACCAAAATGTTAACGCTGAAAATTGAACGCTAACACCCTAGTGTGTGTAAAGAAAAAGTGAAACCACCACCCATTGGTACGGGAACAGAATATAAGCAGAAAATTAGTAGAAAGCAGTAAAAGACAACAGTTTTATAGTGGTTCGGCTTAGGATCAAGCCTACATCCACTTTAATTTCCTTTATTACTGATTTGATTACAATTCAATACAATGCACTTCAAATACAATTCACTTTGATTACAAAACACTTCAGATTCGTCGCTCAAACTTCGATTTAATGAAGCTCTTTGATTCCATGTCGGATGGTCAAGATCTCTTTCGAAGCTTGTTGTAGTGTCTTCGGTGTTTGGAGTTCTTCAAGTGTCGGTTCAGTTAAGGAAGTGGCAGAGTATCGGTGTTTCAGAGAATGATCGGAAATGTCCCCCCTTTAGTTGGAGCTAGCGCTGTATTTATAGGGGAGATTCTAGACTGGGTCGTAGGTCATGACCGACCTAGGATAGGTCGTAGGTCGTGGCTGACCTAACAGGCATGTCTCACGGCTTAACAGGGGCGTGCTTGTTCGTTCGGATACACTGGCAAGTCATAGGTCGCCAACGATCTAGGAGGAAACGGCTTAAGTAGTTGCGGCATAGAGATTTGCCTTTGTCTGCTTAGGTCGCGAGCGACCTATCATAGGTCGTTAACTTGCTATGTCGCTTAACTTACTAGGTCGCTAAGCCGTAGGTTCTCTTAGGTCGGTAGGTCGCTCCCTGTTAGGTCGTTGAGTGTTTAAGCCACTAAGTCGCTTGGACCTCTAGGTAGTTAGGTCGCTACCTTCTTAAGTCATTGAGCCGCTCTGTCTTCATTTGACTACTAGGTTTCTTTATTCCTTAGGTCGTTAGGCAGTTAGGTCGCTAAGTCGTTCCTGTAGTTAGGTCGTTAGGCTCCTTAAGTCGCTTGGTCCTTTCTGTAGTTAGGTCGTTAGGCTCCTTAGGTCACTTGGTCCTTTCTGTAGTTAGGTCGTTAGGCTCCTTAAGTCGCTTTTCTCCTTGGGTCGCTGAATAGAGGAGTTAACAGATATTATAGAGAACCTTAGTAGGAAAGCTAAGCAATGGAAATTTCATGTTTTTCCATTGATTATGCGCATTGTTTGCTTGCCTTTGTAGAAAGTCCCAATTTGTACTAAGTTAGAAACTCCTCTAAGGTAAGGTAATTGGAAGAGTAGGAAAGTTAAGGGATTTTTAATAAAATAATTGTTCTTATCTACTCCAGTTTTTGTAAATTTGAAAATCTATGAAAAGAAGATGTTTTGAAAACATGTGAGGACATTTTTGGAAGTCAAGAAAAAAATGTTTTAAGGACAAGCAAGGCTTGTTTTAAAGAAAAATGATTTGGTGAAAAAGTAAATAAGTTTTTGGAAGAGAAAAATTTAGTAAACAGTTAAATTTAAAAATCCAAACTTTTTTTTATGGAAAGCTGTAAAGGTCTTTAAAAGGGAAAGAGGAATAAGTTTTGAACTTAGAATTTGTAAGTTTTTCCCTCTAGGTTTGGGGAATAATTTAAACTCAAAGAGCTGTAAAGATGCAAGTATAGAAAGATAAAGTGTTAAGTAACCAAGCACCTTTGAATTTAATTGAAACTTCAAAGTAACACTTTTAAAGGCAGGAATTTTGGGACTTGATGTTTCAAATTTTTAGAAGCTTTAATTTTTGAAATGAAATGATAAATACGAAACCAAACTTTTAAATTTGGTGTAGATAGGGATCATTTCCTTGGTATGGCGGGAAAAGTGTAAGGCTGTGTAGGAGATAGCAGTGATTACTTTTAGTAGTAATAATCAAAGTTCCCGTAAAGTGTATAGGACACTAGTGAGAACCTAGGAATATTGCTTCATGTGTTTAGACTATAGAAGAATAGTGAAGTGATATTAGTAAGATAGTAAGACACGCAGTGGTTGGGATAGGTAGATCTTAGTTGGGGAAAAATGAAAGGTAAAGGTAAAGAGAAAATTTCCCTAAGCTTAGTTGCCTTTTTAGATAGAGACTGCATAGATTGAAATCCTTATTCGTTGTAGTAAATGAGACTTGGTTATTCCATTTTGATTATGGAATGAAAGAGATGAATAAATCTTATTCGTCGTGAGTAATACAGAGTTAGTAACGAGTAGTAGACGGTAAGAGGAGCATATGAGTTACTTGGATTCCTAGAGTAGGACCTTTTTGTGTCAGGGTGGACATGGTCCTAAGCCTCCTAGCACTAGATGATAGATGTGTTTAGCTTCTATATTAAAAGAAAAGTAACCGTAGATAAAAGTAATTATAAGAAAAACATCAAGATCTAAAGAAAGCGACAGAAACATTAATAGAAATAAATGAGAATTGCAAAAAAATACATTGTTTTTCCAAAAATTAAGCTTGGAAATAAAAAAATTGAAATGAAAAATTTTCTTTTGTAAACCGTGCTTGGAAAAGAAAATAGAGATTTTTATAGACTAGTGGCATAAGTTCCAATTACGGAAAAAGAGGTACGCAAAAGTAAAACGGGAAATGTGAGGTTTTCCGTTTTCTACCTTCTTTTCGACATAAAAATTCGAGTTCGGAAAATTAGATTTTTCTGAAATTCGAATATTAAAAGTTGTGTGTTAGGATTTGGATGCAAAATTCGTTGAACTACGCCCGTATTCAGTAGGAGTGTGGGAAACATTGGATGAAAAACATTTTGAGTTTTCAAAAGATTTCATTCATATAAAAATTGCAAGTATATTTAGGATGTGTGCATCATATTTTAAAAAGGTATTTTTAAAGAAGAAAAGCATTCATATAGGAGGTACCGTTTTGAAATTCATGTACATGCATATATTTTATGTTTAATGACACTTTGCACAAAGACATGGATGGTTGCAAAAATTGGATGTACACAAAATGGATGTCATTGATGCGTAGAATTACATAGTTTTACCCTTATCGAATTTCGGGAACGAAATTTCCTAAAGGGTGGGAGAATGTAACACCCCGCATTTTTATTTAATTAAATAACCAAAATAATTATAAACAGTGAAAATGTGCATTTTTGGAATTGCCATAATATATCCTCAAAACTTATACCATTGTGTTCGTGGCGGTTTTCTGATTAATTTACATATACAATATGCCTCGAACGGACTTCATATGAAAAAGTCATTGACGTTCGAAGTTCCATATCAAAAAATAATTATAAGTGTAAATGTGCATGAATATATTTGTTTATAAATATATGCGCGTATAAATTCCAGAAATAAGGTGTGTTTGAATTTCAAAATAAATGCGCATCATAAAGGAAACAAATTGACATAAGCAATTAGAGGTAATTAATTAACATTATTAGGCAATGTTAATCAAATCAGCAATTAAAGGAATTTAATTTACATTAATTTGCAACGTTTGAATTTCAAAATAAACATGTGTTATAATGGTTATTAAATTTGCATTTGATGGAAATTAATTAGAATGAATAGGAAACGGTTAAAAGTTAACGTTTAATAATTTGATTTTCGCACAATCTCGAGCGTTGTTTTCTGGATCCAACGATTCGCAGCGAGCCTGTGACGTGGTTGCACCAGATTCAATCCAAAAATCCGATGGTCTAAGATCCCAAACTCCACAATGAATAGGACCCTAGGCCTAGTAATTTTCTCACAATAAGATTTTCTCTTAATTGGGTTCATTGCCTGAGGCTGGACCGTAAAGTGAAAATATTTCTAGGGAGAAGATCTTCTTAATAAAAATATTTGACGCCTTAGAAGGGGCTACAAGAAGGCCATGGAGCAAAGCTAAGGACGACAGGTGAGTGGATTTAAATTATATATCTTTTACATTTATGATATATTGTCGTTAAAATCCCGTTAAATATTTTAATTCAGCATTTATTTCAGTAATTAATTCTGTTAATTAGTTATGTTGAAACTGTAAATTTTATATGAGAACTTATATTTAATCATTATTTATATAGAGAAGAAAGAAAGAAATCCAATTAAATATGAATAATATTAGGCTTTACAGTTATATAGAAAGACATAAGCCTAAAGTAAGAAATTTACAGTAAATTATGCTAAAACGAGAGAAATAAATTAAAAGGGGAAAATTTAATAACTTGATTGAGAAGTTAGTGATAGATTAGTTGGTTTGTTTAGAAAAGAGAATACATTTTCATAGTTTAATATTATAAGAATAACGATAAATGTAATTGCAGAATAAAACAAAGAAAAAGGGAATTAGTGTAAAATAGAGACATTTCTGTATTTTGCATTATCCAATAATTAAAGAAACAATAAAAGAAATATCTTGCAATTACGAGTTATTGTTTATAGCATTATTTAGTATTAAAATATGGAAATGGATTTTTAGCATAGTTTTTGTAACCAACCAAATAGAATAGAACTACTTCCTAGAATAGAAGAGAATAACGTGAAGCGTTAAAGAAATTAAAGAAGAGAAGTAATCTAGTTAATTATTTGACAAGACTAGAGATAATAAATAAAAAAGTGATTAGATCTGCATTTACTGCGCTGATAGTAGAATAGAAAGTAAAACAGTTATTATGATAAGTAATTTGTGACAGTTGGACGTAGTCCCAAGCTAAGACTGCAATATAATATAAGAGAACTAAAGAGAATTTTTGTATCATAATAAAAGAAGACAAACTAGAATAGAAAGGAGATACTTGCAATTACATTTATAACATGCGGGTTATAAAAGAAAGAAAAGAATATAAAAGTAACAATTGCAAGTATAATTGTAACATATAGGTTATAATTAAAAAGAAAGAAATAGAAGAGGCTTATTTTATCAACTTGGACCTTGGATTAAGTTAATAAGCAAAATAATAGAAGTGGCTCTTATAGGCAGCATTCCCTTTTAGGTCTAGAACTGATGGTCTCACACATAGGTGGGCCTGGGTTTGTTGATTGGGGTAAATAAGTAGCCAACAAAATAAGAAAAATAATCTGAACACAGAATAAAAGATTAGACGTAGGGTCTAATTAAATGGTTAGATGCGTTTGGAGCAGCCTAAAGGATGAAGAGCCTAACGAAGCAAATCATCACAGATTTTTCAGCACAGAAAGAGCACGTCTAACTTAGTTAGTTTGGGCTAGAAGGAAGTATGAGACTTCAACGGGACATGAGGGTACTCTAGGAAGGCCCTTTGGGGTAGGCCTAATGAAGTTCCACCCCTGGAGGCAGGTATGTAGGTGTTCCATCACAAGAGTATGCCTTGACTACTTTTGCATTGTAGGCCTAACGAAGCGGACCTTTGTAGGCAATCGAAAGGTTGATAATGGAGTAGGATATTGGTATGACACCATACTCTGACTTGCGAGTAGGTTTTTAGTGGGAAGGACCAAAAAGGATAGTCGCATGCGGAGATCAAGCCATCATCAATCAAGAGCGAGTTCGGGAAAGACTAGAGTTAAACCAACATGCCAATGATTCTTTCACTATCGAGACATTAGATGAGGGGCGCAGCTAATTGGATGTTTAGATTGTTTGAAGTAGGGCACAACCACTTAGAACTTTAGAGGTCTTTCGATTAGTTGAGGGGTGGCTGCGTGGGGCCATAGCCACGATTAGAAAAGAGACAGACCAAGTAGAATATCTGTATTGTAGGCCTAACGAATCTATCCTTTACAAATAAAGAAAATCCCCGACTGAGTTCCATACAAGGTAGTCCTTGTTAGCGGGATTCAGGGAGTAGACAGAACGATTACGTATAGTCCTCATGGTACGCACCGGGTGGTACATTGTGGATGTCCGAGCATTAGTATAGGCTAGTGCAGATGCAGTTTTACGTTTTCATAGTAGATGACGAGACATCTGTATTGTAGGCCTTATGAAGCTGTCCTTTACAGATGTAGCTACAACATGATGGAGTCCTTTTCGAGGAGGATACGGAAGGTACCGTGGGTAGTACCTAGGGCCGATACGGTCATTGGGCATATATATATATATATATATATTAGTTATTAGGTTTTAATCTACTAGGGAGTAGATGGGTACGATTCACGCATAGAGGCATGAGTATTATAAACCTAGTAAACCTAATATAATAGAAAATGGAAATAAAACGGTACATATAGAATTAAGCTTAGAAGTGTATAATTTGTCAATTCACCAGAACTTTAGTTCTTGCCCCCCTCCTCATAACATCCCACCGGTTAGGTAGATGATAGAGACTTTCCAGCTTTGAGACACTTGTTTAGAATGTGTTATTATCTTGGTGAGTATTTACTTACTATTATATTTTAGTCAGTTCTGCTATGAGATATTTATTTGAGCTCTGATATATTTGTCTTTGCCTATTTGCAGGATACCAGATACCCATCTATGGCTTTAATGGGCTTGGATTTTAGCATTTTTGCGAAAATCCGGACCCACTGGAATTTGCGTTGTTACAATCTACGAGCGTATGGCCTGCTACACTGGGAGAGACCCGTCATGGCCGGGTCTCCAGCCCCAAGTGACTCTAAAACGAAAATCCGTTCTTCTGCTCCATCTCATAGCTCCAAAGAGAATGCTCAAGGAGGCACCAAAGGTCCATCGGGTGATGTACAACCAGAAGAAGCCCCCGACGTTGAGACCGATCTGTCCGCTGGGGAAGATATCCCGAAGGATAGGAATGAAACAAGTAGGATGTCCTTGACCTCGATGGAAGATGAGCCAATACCGAGATAAGAAGGGAAACAACTTATGGTTGTGGAGGAGGAGGAAGAGGCCATGGGTGATGATGATGATAGTGATTTCCATACCACCGAGGAAGAGGATGACTCTTATGGTGAATCACCGGAAATGAGCCCCGATCTTCCCCACTCCCCTCCTCCAAAACAACCAATTACTGAAACAATGAGTCCTGAACTTCCTATCTCACCTTCTCCAAAATAGTTAATCATGTAGACTTCTCAATCAGCTTGAGGTCGAGTTATAGAAACTCCAATGGGAGATACGACACTCTTAGAGACGTGTCCATTAATTTGAGAGAATTTGAGGACTTCAAAATACTGAGATGAAAGGCGAGATTAGTTCAGACAACTCTCTATCTTCGGGTGGTTTTGTAAGCAAAGGTGGAGATACTTCGATTTTAAAACCATGCTAATACGGTCGGTAGAGGATATAGGTGGTCATTGGCACTACACATTCCACTTTACGATCATGGACACACATTTCTACATTGAGTAAAGATTTAAAGCCCTAATATTAATTCCATTAATTTCTCCTTTCAGGTTCCATGGGTCGTTGACTATTCAATAAATTATAACAACATTCCAACTCTTACTGAGATCGGACTCCAGATCCAGCTCAGTGCCCTTATCGTGAAACAAATGAGGAGAGAAGGAGAAGAAAAGATAGAGAAGTCGATGACGAGGCCTGCTATGCCAAGAGAGATCGCAAGAGGGGAGAATAGAGAAGAAGGGATGGTGAAGGTGATGCCCCTAGTAACATTCATAAGTGCCACAAGGACTCCCACGATCGTCGCGAAACTACATCATCCATCATTCCTCCTTACACTGAGTTTCAGACTGCTGCGATGTAGGAAATCCCTTCATCCTGAGCCATATCCACCACTACTACTCCTACTTCTTCTAAGCATGGTGAGAACGACACACTTCTGCCAAGTCCATCTCAACTTCAGGTTGCTCACCCACATTTTTTCTTGGACGGGGTTAAGTTTAATCAGAATATAAAGCCATTAACAATGATGAATCACTTAGAAATCTTGAGGCAATCCGTGAGGACTTGGAAGTTTGGCTTGAGTGGCAATGTCTAGTCTGAGCTCTTTCGGATGTGAATCGGGGTAACTACCAGCAAATTATTTCTTTTGAGGCAGAAAGGAATAATCATGATAGAATGCTCAAGAATCGCGATAATGAAATTGGGCAACTGAATACTAATAGGGACACAGGCTTGAAGGGAAAGATCGAAAGTGACAAGTTGTTGAAGGAAGTGACCCAGGCACTTGAAAGTGCGCTCCCTGTAATTAAAGATCGGCTCAAAGACGCTCATGAGGAGTCATTTAAACTGAAAGAGTGAATCACTAAGGGAGAAAATGTCATCAAAGCTCAGGATCAGACTATCATCAAATAGGCTATAGAACTTCCTCAACTCCATATGGAGAATGCAAAACTGGCTAAGAAGAAAGAAAGGATTGAATCTAACTAGTTGGCGATCGAAATCGATCACTTGGTCACTCGATCAGAACTTTTGGATCTTCAGAAATAACAGAATGAAATGATGAACCAGGTAGACGCTACCATGTTACACTTCTATACTTCCACCATCACGAACAAGGGGAGTTTATGGAAGCTAGGAGTTAACTACCCTCGAACACTCGCCATCATTTGGGAAGAAGTACTTGAACAAGTCAGAGCGAGCCGAGGACATGTACTCCCAAGAAAAACTCATGGATGTCTTTCTCAGTTCCGAGGAAAGGAATTTTCTTATGCCTGGCAGTGAGATTCTAAAAGAAGAGAAGGAGAATGCCGCCATAGATGTCGCTGCTAAGGCTTTTGTTGGCCTGAGTTCTTCAGGTCAATGCAAAACATCCGCTTCCAAATCTCAAAAGCTAGCAGCAATAATTCCCTTATCTGTAGGGTTCGATCCTGCAACCGCCAGTATACTTCCAGCTTCTAAAGCTTTGCACGAGCCCACCTTCCCCAAACTATTGAGCGGCCCACTAAAAGATATTGAAGTTGAAGTTCATGATCAGACTCCAGGCTCTGGTATTTCTCTCGTTTCTCCAGTGCTGCCAAACTTTAGTTTACTCTGGAGTCCATTACTAAACTATGCGATTGTGTTTTCCAACTTGTAGGTCAACCGTCTTTCTCGTCCTTGCCTCCAGCGACCAATGGCTTAGCAGCCGCTACCATTTTTACCATTTCCACCACTATCCATGTAGCGGTTTCAAGTTCAATTCTAGTTTCGAGCTCTGGCCGTGGACCGACACTAAGCAGATTGGAGCATTAAAGAACTTGGAGGATCTTTCAATGTCTCAAGAATCTAATGTGATGATCAAAGGAAGGTAGGACCCGACCGATAAGGGAACGATTGAGGATAGACTTAAGAAGGAGAAGGAAGAGCTAAAAGAGAAGTAGGAGAAGGATGAGCTACAAGCGAAGAAGGAGAAGAAAGGGACCAAGAAAAAGACTCCAACTATAATCAAGGTCCGTAAGCCGAAGGATAGAGGCACAGTTGTAGAAGTATCCAAGGAATCTGCTCCCGCCGCAGGAGGAGATTCTACGCACTTGGAGTGAGGTAGTGCCCCTAGCAAGGAAAGCAAGAGGAGGTGAAATTTGGAGACTCATCCAAGTGATACTTGGAAAGGTGGATGGGTCGGGAAGAAAGGGAAGATTTAGTGTATGTGTGCCAGCTCGGCATTTTGCATTTTCTGTCAATGTGTCTATCGAGTCTGCACTGTTGCTTCTTTTTTATTGTGTGATGTCACTGCATCGGATAAATATGTATTTTTGCTATTTTGATGTCTAAAACTGGCCGGTATTGTGAGAGAACAGCCCCTGTGACTTGTACATTACAAAAAATATATTAGTAATAAATGATTTAGTTTTGCTGTTGTAATCTCTCTTGTGTACTTTTCCTGCATTCTATGTACTATGCTTGTTTGTGTACCACTACAAGTATATATAATACAATAGCTTGCTATGCAATTTCCTATATTTTATGTCGTTACTCTATGTAAGATGTGTTTATTTACATAGCTCTATGCACGTAAACATTGTAATTTATTTATTTACTACAGCTTTATGCATACGAATAACAGTTTTACAATTATTTAGCATACTGTATTACCTAGTTCTATTATGACTTCCAAAATGCTCCATTTGGTGTAACAGAATTATGGTGCGTCTTGGTTTAGCCAACAATACGGCTGTTTGGTTTAGCTCATCTTGACCATATATAAATGTGTGCGCCCCTACTTCACAGTGCTAGTTACTCCGAATCGTAGATTTAATCATTCGATAAGAGACCAGGTATTCTGGGCAATTCATTTGGCTGCCCCCTAGTTTGAGTTGTGTGATAGCTCCTACCTCTTGGAATTTATGGTTTTGTCACTCGGTTTTGAGCGTTTTGTCCCTTTTGTTATGCTTATCTCTGGGCTCCAGTTTATTCCTTTTGTCATTGCTTATCTGCTGGCGAGGTCAACTTTTGACAACTATGATTTAACTTCTCAACCAGTTAAGTACTCTGTCATCTCCTAGCATTGTCAGGGAAACCCCAGTACTTAAAAGACGGGTCAATTTTTACCATCGATCTAGTAGTTTGAGTTGGTTTTCACCGTCGACTTTGTGGTTTTGAATCTTCCTGATGTTGCGGGAGCAATGTTGATCCTTGGAAAATGTAGGTTGATTTTCCATCAATTTTGTAATTGAAAACTTTCCCAATGTTGTCAGGGAAACGTCGGTACTTAGAAAATTTCATAGTCGATAAAACCGATAAATCGAAAACGAGAAAATTTCCCGGTGTTATTGGGGCAACACTGGTACTTATGAAGTTGGGATCGATTTTCTCCATCAACCTAGCAGTTTGAGTCAATTTTCGCCATCAACGAAACAGCTTTTGGAGTCCATACTTCTTATCCGGAGATTGAGAAGTATTTTCTCAGTCATATGGCTTATTAGATGACAAAAAAGAGTATTGCTTTCAAGAACGCGGTTCCATTGGTCCAGGAAGCGTCATGCGACTTATTGTGTGGTGCACAAGGAGATGGGCCTTCCCAAATTTGGCTGAAGAAATGCCAGTTCCTAGAAGGCGTGGATTGATTTCCCTATCGATCCAGCGATTTGAGTTGATTTTTCCCTTCAACTCGGCAATTTTGAACCTCCCCAATGCTGCCAAAGCAACACTAGTTCTCAGAAGGTTTGGATTGATTTTCCTCATCCATCCGGCAATTTGAGTCGATTTTCTCGTCGACTCGGCGATTTGCTTACAAGATTATAGTTCCATTGGTTCAAAAAACTAGCTTTATAGAAGAAGTAGAAGGAAAAAGGTAAGTCCTGCCTATTTACAGTGCCACCAGTGTCTTTGGATGGCTTATTTTCGAAAATAGGAAATAGTATACAGATAGGTATGAAATGTAGTAATGTCGCAGCGAGTCGTTGTTCCAAGCATGTGGAATCGGAATTCCATCGACACCCGCTAACTTGAATGTTCCATCTCAAAGTTTCCGGTCGATCCTAGGCAACGAAATGTTATCCTTTGGCAAGCCTGGTTCAAATTTGAAGAGTCGATAGATGTCCGTCATTTCCCATTTGATTTTCGGGCCAACTTAGGGTTTGGCACCCATTCGGGGTATGTTGCATCGCAGATAAAACCATTGGCCAATAGCTTATCCACTTCCTTCTTCAGTGCAAGGGATCGATCTGAACCCAGACCACGTCTCTTCTGCCTCACTGGTGTGAATCTGGGGTCGATATTAAGTGCGTGACATGCTATCTCCAACGATATCCTGCACATATCAAAATACATCCAAGCGAACACATCCAGATTGGCACGAAGGAAGGTTATCGATTCTTTTCCCACCTTGATTCCAAACTATGAACCTATTTTCAAGACCCAAGTTGGGTTATCCATGTTGATAGGGACAACCACCTGCGCTGCCCGTACCTTCCATGTACTCTTCTTCATGGATCCATATCCTTGTCGAATTGACTATAGTCCCCGAGCCAAGGGCGGTTCAGTAATCGCTATGCTTGAGATTTATGAATATGGAGAGTCATCCCTATATTCTTCCCGTTTTGATGGTGCTTTGATTCACATAATTCAACAACATAGCATTCTCTTGCAGTGCTTTGGTCTCCTCTTATTATCCGTTGGGAATTTCATCGTGAGAAACCATGGAGCCAAAGCGATTCTGAAGTCAGTGAAGGACACCTAGCCCAATAAAACGTTGTAAGCAGAATACTCAAAAATGAAAAAAATGCCTGGATAAGGACCACTCTCCTTTCTCCCTCTCTATGATCTACAGTCAGATCGATCATCTCAACCAGTTACTTAGGTTCACCTTTCAATTCTTCAATCTTCATTCGGTAGGCGGTCACGTCCTTCATGCCTATTTTCATCTGGTTAAACATCTTTCAAAATAGAATGTTGATCGAACTCCCACAGTCGACCAAAAATTGATGTTCAACTGCCGGACCAAGCCCAACCATTATCACCATTGGGTTAAGAGTTGGCGCATAAATGCCTTCAGTGTCCCGATTCCAGAACATGATGTCATCGGTAATCATTCTTTATTTCTTAGCCAAGCTCCATATTCAATAGCGTAGAAACTCTCCTAAGGGGCATGCTTTAGAGAACTGTCAAATCGTTCCAATTCACCCAAACACTTCTGTGTTGGATGAGGTTCTCCAATGTTGGTGTTTATTGATAACCTTTGATCCGTTCGTCTTAGCCCTTCTCCAATGGGTCCGGATTGACTTCCTTGAGCATTCGGTGCCTGTGGTCCAGTAGGTTGATCAGGGTGTTGTGGTTTCTTTACGTGCTGCTAGAACTTATTATTTCTTATCAATTCCTCAATCAGTCTTTCAGATGCTGACACTCATTTGTGTGCCTATGAGTCTCGTGAAAGTGGCAAAACTTCCTTGATCGCTTTTGCTGCTCGGATGCTTCTTTCCTAGGTGTTTTGTTGTATCACTTAGTTCCCTGAGTGGAAAGGTAGTTGTTTTCCAAACTATCATTCGATGGTTATTGTCTTCTGAACATAGATTTCTTAGACGTTTTCTGTTCCTATCATGCCTACCATAATTTATGTTCCTTTTTCCCGATTTGCATTCTTTCTAGTGCCTCCTATAGCTGCTGCAAAACTATTTCCATCCTATTTAACTGCAACATTACTCTGAATCACTTCGTCCGGGTGCTTATCGACAATTCTTCCTTCGATAATATTTGTTTCTTCCAATTTTAGAAACTGGTTTGCCTTTCGGTAACATTCTTCCATGGTAGTTGGTTGCTTAATTTTAATCCATTTAATGAAATTCATATCCAGATGAATGGCTCGGACTAAAACCATAAATACCATGTCTTCCTTTAGATTTCTCACCTCAGTGACCGCGACGTGAAACAGGTTCAAGAAAACTTTTAGTGACTCATTAGGCCCAGGGGAAAAGAAAGATAAAGACATCACGGTCTTTGGTCGTGCAGGGTGAAGTCTAAACTATTCCATAAACTTTCTTGCCAACTCATCAAAAGTGGAAATAGACTTCGGTGCGTGTCTCGTAAACCACATGGAAGCGACTCCTTCCAAGAAGATAGGGAAACACCTACAACGGACGACATTCGTGGCTCAACCGACATCCATATGCCATTCATATTTAAACAAGTGATTTTTAGGATCTTTTGTTCCAATGTAAGATGGCATAGTTGGCATGGTGAATCTTCGTGGATATTCTTCTCTCAGTACGTTCGCGGTAGAGGGGGTTCGGCTTGGCGCAGAACCCTA